>OV743443.1:37500-5037500 GCA_928269145.1 Agriphila tristella | reverse complement strand
CCTATTTTATAAAAAATCGATCGCTAGTAGAGAGCTCAAAGTGATAAGCTTGTGTTTTCCGTTAACCTAAGTCGCATTACACAACTTTTGAGGGGTCTTGTGATGCACAATTCAAAAAATGATTAAAATCGGCTCACCCTAGTGTACAGTCTGGGCGCAAAGAGTAAAAAAAAAAGGAAATAATCACGGATTCTAAACTCTTTTTTGTCAGTCATCCACTCTTTGGTATCAAGATTACCAACTTGTAAGTCCATTAGAGCGGTTACTAAATCAACAAACTAGACAAGATGGATGGTGAGGCTCGCGCGCCACAAGGAACCCCACTCCGGCGGCGGAAGTGGCCAGGAAATGGCGGCGCTTCCGGTCCGCGGTGGATGTGTAAAAATATTCTTCTTTTACGAGCTGTTTTAGATTTTAATCACCCTCTTTATTGCCACAGCCTCATTTAGTTTATATTTTTTATCTTATTATACTTTCATAAAAGAAATAAACAAGTTATGAAATTGAAGCCTTAATTTTAATGTGAGTTGGAAATAATGCTAAGTGTTTGAGAAACAGACTCACAAGATGGCGGCTAAGAGGTTCTCTCGGCAAGGAGCCCCACTCTAGCGGGCGGAAGTATCAAGGAAATGGCGGCGTTTCCGGTAAGCCGTGGCGATGTGTAAAAAGCGCGCGGTGCGTTAATTCTTTGCCGCGGTGTAAATTATCTTGAATCGTGGTTTTATTCTTTTAACATGGACGTTTGTTAGCTACTTTAGCTGGTATCAGACTTTTAAATGCATATAAAACTAAAATAAATGTTATAAGGAAATTTAAATTAAATAAAATAGTGTACAAATCAATAGTTAACTTATGTATACTGTTATCTGACATGTCGTAATATCATTAAATCCATAAGAACTATTAGTGATGAGGAAAGCTTTAAATTACCTAACGTTTCCTATCTTTAAATTGGTGGCATTTGGCCATTCTTGGTAAGTTCAGGTTAATAATGATGTGAAATACAACTATGAAGGTTGGGACAATCACTTTACTATAATGCAATGTGGAGTTGCTTGATCTTCTAAAAGTCTATGGTATTTAGAGTGCCGTCATTGTCTTCAATTTTCATGACACATGGTGTATTTTTACTTTAAAATCAGAACAATATACATTTTAAACTAAATACCCCACAAATTGTTTCCAATTAAGTCCACATCGTCCCAAATATTTACTGGCAAATCAACACAACTCCAATAAACCGATACCCGAGCAAACAAACAAACAAAATGTCTCTAACACAATTTGTTGGGGTGATCCGAAAAGTTTTCAATACGAAATCCTAGTTTGGAATAGTGATGTGCAGTTTCTAAAATAATAATAGGTGGTTCTATAAGTTTCTAAAAGTCTCTGAAAGTAGTGTTGTACTTTCGGAGTTTAGAAAAAAAAAATATTAGACAATTTTTTTTTTAATTATGCTGGATATTCGTTTATATCTTTTAGTCCACTAGTGAAAATAGTAACACGTTAAACTTAAATAATTAATCGAATAATTATATGAGTGATTTACAAAGTTATTATTATTAGGCATTGAATTTTAATAAAAATAATTTCAATTTTAATAGGTAACACTTTTTCTATTGTCACGTTTCACTATTAATACAAAGTCCTGCGCCACGTTTATCGCAATAAACTCGATAACTACTGCACGGATTTTCAGGCGGTTTTTGCGGTTTTCACCTATAGATAGAGTGATTCATGAGGAAGGTTTAAGTATATAATTTGTCAAGGTTTTGTGTAAATTGGTTGAAATATAACATAAGCTGAGCGATAACGCACGCGTATAGTTCGAATCACGAAAGATGACCACAAATGGCGCTCATCTTCGCGTCATAACTCATGAAGAAAAGACTTTAGACATAATAATATTTCATATTCATATAGATATATCGATATTATTTAAATATATGAAATCTTATTTTGTCAAAAGTCGTTTCTTCATGAGTTATGACGCGAAGATGGGCGCCATTTGTGGTCATCTTTCGTGATTCGAACTGTACTGCTATAATAAACAGAGTTTTGGAGCGAATGGAGGTGACAACTGGAAGGTATTTGTTTTCTTCTTGTTGAAAGGTTGCAATTGGCAAAAAAAATTAAGGAACCGAAGGGAAGCAAGGGCAGGTTGCTAGTACAACAATATTATAAAGTCCTAATATTTTACCCATCACTATTTTAAAGTTGAACAAAAGATAAACACTGTTATAAATGAAATCAAGTCTCGTCAGGATTAATTGCTAGCTGGAATCCAAATGAAACACCGAAATGGACCGATATAAAATTGGAAACCACAGATTATTGAAACAGAAAATTCTAATTTACTGGAAAAGGTTTCACGATGCGCTTATTTTGTGAACTGTGAAAATATTGTTTGAACTCTCTGTTCTGTGGATTAAATTTTCGCGAAATCATCGGAGCGAACAAAGAGCTAAACAATATTTTTTGCGCGAAAAATTCGTGTTCATTTCAGAAAGCATGTGTGTGTGGCAAGAAGCTTATACCTCCCTCCAATGGAGATTGCACGGCCAGTGTCATAGTGAAGATAGAAAAAATGTCCTTGAGTGACTTGACGGCTTATTGCAACCTCTTTCTTTAGTGTTACAATACGTGTTCGTTGTTCGTCGTTCGTTCGTTCGTTCGTGAGAAACGAAAACGTAATGTAAAACGAAAAGAAAGAGATAGCAATACGCCGTGACGTCACTAAAGAGTCTTTTTTCAATCTTCACTATGATACTAGGCGTGCAATCTCCATTGTGGGTTTAAGCTTCTTGGTGTGTGGGCAACTAACTTTCATCAGTGTTTTATTTTTTTTATTTTAAACTTTGAGGCAAAATCTCTATGCTTATTTTCTGTATAGCTCTTCAAATGCTATTTTTACAAGCTTTTATTTAGTTTTACCTGTCCGGTGTTTGTTCATCTGTAATAAAAAAAGCGTGTTACATTTTGACAGCAAGAAAGTCTTAACTAAACTAGTTATTATTTTTAGAAAGTTTTTAGATGTCAATGGCCAACCACCACCAAAAAAATATGACAGACAAAAGCGCAGTCGGCAATAAAAACTTGTACCATAAGTTAAATTTTTGACACAAACTTTTTTTTATTAATCCTAAAGATTCCTGCCATTCTGAATTAATATACTTACGTACTATTCAGTTCCTTGAAATTCCACTTCACTAAGTACTCTTAATTGGTGAATTCACGTACAGACCTGAAAATGTCAGTAGATTTGCCCAAAGGCGGAAGTGCCTAATGGAAGCACGCCGGTGTGTTTCCGATGTTACCTCGAGGTTTTACATAAATTACACCTGTATTTCGCTTTCATGGTAACCTATTTCTATGACTATAATGTTTATTTACACATTTCAATTAGTGATTAATGTTATTGTTGATTTTGCACGACTAACTATTTCTAGCTAGCATTTTAACAGTTATGTAAGTAATATAAATACATTATGGATATTATGCCTACTTATTGAAACTTATCGAAAATACGAAATAAGGAAATGCTATAAACATCGCAGAACGTGAGTGAAAAACGTAATTTGGAAGCTGTGCCTGTGGCGTGATTAAATTTGCACGAACCCTAAGTTTGGACGGAATATATTCAAAAACGTAATTAATACTGAATGTATATAATTATATACTACCAAATGATAAGTAAGTTTCCAAAACAACATTATCAATTTTCTGCAGTTTTCCCATTGATTTTGAACTCTTCTCCCCTTTGACAAAAATCACGCCAAAGATTAAATATGCTAAAACCATCCAGCAAATTTTTCACGAAAATAAAAACAGGGGTTCGAATCTCTCCCATGGCGAAGGCAAAATTACTGCAACCCCACTTCGATTTATAAAAAAATGTCGTAGAGTCATTTGGTGTTTGGAGGGGCAATACTGGATTTATGACTGGATACGTGCTGTTCGTGCCAAATTGTTACATTTTTCTTAGATTTGTGACTTTGGGGTGCAATTCTTTTGGAATTATCGAGTAAAGCTGTGTACAGAAGAGACGTGAGGCATCTGAAAAGGCTCATTAACTAGGTAATACATGGACGAATGAGCTCACACAGTTCAGTAGATCGAACATCAGTGCGATTATTAGAGCCTTAACTAGTCACTGCAAACTAAACAGACACCTATTTCATATGAAATTGAGTGATACTGACTTTTGCAGATATTGCAGTAAAGAGCAGGTAACGCCTAAGCTCCTCACCTCAATGTGGTTGTGGACCCCTAATCCACAAGCGTAGCATCCATCTGGAGCGACACATAATCGACCCGGAGGAAATAAATATCTTAAAGCCAGGCAGGAAGATACTAGACTTCCTGGACGGCGCAGGGCTTAAAAAGTTACTGTAATTACTGTAGCTAGTCACAACAGACCTTTTAGGTCGCAGTGGCTACAACTCTATCACGCGTGAAAGCACTAAACTTAAGAATCGCCTAAGTCTTTTCTTATCTACAACTCGACCAAGTTAACTTAGCGGATGACAGCTACATGACGGCTAAGTTTATGACACCGTTTTAATTTGGTCGTGTTATAGTTAGGAAAAGACTTAGGCGATCCTTAAGTTTAGTGCAATCGGCCATTAGAGTTGCAGAGCCCTTAACACTCAATTAATAATAACACATGGAATAGCCTGTAGTAGTTGTAATATGTCACTGCTATGAGGAGCTGACTAAATTGTGTAAGATCTAAGTACCTATTTTTAATCTGGTGCAGTTGACATTTTCAGTGAAAACTTTACACATTTAAATAAAAAAATTAGGAATTGCCTCAACCTAAAATAACAGATTAGGGATGTTTTTTGTAAACTACTAGGTAGTAAGTATTATATAAGTAATAGCATAATCTAAAGCTGATTTTACATCAAAGTAGGCAGTAAAAATGCAGTTTTTTTATTATTATTTCGACCAAACGAACACTTTATGTTGCTGTGCTAATCTGCACTCGGCTTAAAATTCTTTGGTGTTCGGTAGCAGATGTCACAACTTGTACAATATGATTTACAATACAAACGTTTGTTGGGGTGATTCATAGAGGGAAACAAGTGGTAATATTGATACTAATGGCATTAGTACAGTAAAGTACTACCTCTACCATAGCTTTAGATTCATGCACACAGGTCAGTGCTGCGACAAAGTAACGCTTCAAGATGCGAACACAAAGCCAAAATGCCTCGGTATGGTGTGATTTCACGTAAAAAAAAACCCGCCTGCATAAAAAGACAAGCCTACTGAAAAGATGGAAATAAGATTAAATATTCAAGGCAACATTATAACATGCAGTCGGAGGCATGCATAAAGAAAGTGACATTATGAATGATTTGAGTTAATGCCTCCGACTGAATGTTATAATGTTGCCTTTAATATTTAATCTTGTTTCCATCTTTTCAGTGGACTTGTCTTTTTATTCAGGCGGGTTTTTTTTGTATTTCTTTTTAGTTATTATATATTACGGTCATGATGTGGCTGAAGTGAAAGATGGCAAGCTTGAGGAAGTTTGGGAAAAGTTTAAAAAAAGTGTGACTGAAACAGCTGAGGAAATATGTGGAGTGAGTAAAAGGAAGAATGCTCCCCCAATAAACTGGTGGGATAGTGAGGTAAGACAGATAGTGAATGAAAAGAAAAAAGTATGGCAGGATCTGCTGGCCATCAAAGCCAGTAAAAGAGTGAATGCAAGTGTTACAGAAGAGGATGTTGATACAGTTGCAAGGGAGTTTAAAAGGATTAAGAAAGTAGTGAAAGAAAAAGTAGACGAAAAAAAGAGAAAGATGAAAGAAAAGTGTGACTTCAAACTCTGTGATAACTTTCGAGACAATATAAAATTGTTTTGGAAACAAGTGAAAACGTCTCGAAGTGGATCACATAAGTCTAAAATGAATGTGATAAGAGATGAAAAAGGTGAGCTAGTGACAGATGAAAAAGGTGTACTACAGGAGTGGATGAAATATTTTGAGAGTTTGTTTGAGGCGGATGGCTCTATGCTAGAAGCCTCGGATAAAAGGGTGGAAGACGAGGAAGAGACAGAAGTGGATGAAAGAGATATATATATGGATGAGATTATTAGTGCAATGAAGAGCATGAAAAAAGGGAAAGCAGCAGAATATGACAGAATTACTGTTGAAATGCTGAGAGGTGGGAAAGAGCTGGTTGCGTCCTGGCTGTGCCTGATCTTTAATAAATGTTGGAACAGTGGCAAAGTGCCGGAAGATTGGCGTAAAGCCGTGGTCGTGCCGCTGTACAAAGGGAAAGGGTCACGGCAGGATGCTAAAAACTACCGCGGGATCAGTCTTCTCAGCATTGTCAGTAAATTGTATGCAAAGGTACTGATTGAAAGAGTGATGCAAAAAACTGAT
Organism: Agriphila tristella; assembly: GCA_928269145.1. Taxonomy (NCBI): domain Eukaryota; kingdom Metazoa; phylum Arthropoda; class Insecta; order Lepidoptera; family Crambidae; genus Agriphila; species Agriphila tristella. The sequence goes on along the minus strand of OV743443.1, from coordinate 5,031,105 downwards.
CAGAGTATTTGGGATGTGCAAGCGGGATTCAGAAAGGGAATGGGATGCACGGATCAGGTCTTCTCCTTGAGGTGCTTAACCGAAAAACACCTGGCTAAGCACAAAAAGGTTTACTGTGCCTTTGTGGACCTGGAGAAGGCCTACGATCGAGTTGACAGGAATGAGCTATGGAAGGTGTTGTCCGAATACGGATTGAAGAGCAGACTGATTCATGCACTGAAATCTCTCTATGAGGATTCCCGTGCATGCGTCAGGATTGACGGCGTATACACTGACTGGTTTGGCATCTCTAGGGGTGTCAGACAGGGATGTGTTGCGTCACCATGGCTCTTTAATCTGTTTTTGGACAGTTGTATGAAAGGTCTTGTAAGTGATATGCGTAGGCGTGGTATCCAGGAACTTGAAATAACAACACTGAGACGGATATTTTGCGAAAAGCTTTCGGGACATAAAGCGAGCGGGTGCTTTATTTAGGTCCGACACGGCGCAACTTTCGTACAGCGATCGAGTGGTAAAAAACTGTGGCGGGTAGGCAAAATATCAAAAAGACGGTGCCTTCTCACACACACACGCTCATGCCCCTACGGCGTATTTATTGACTCAAACACAGATACATAATAATATGCAGCAAGTTTATCATAAACTAATTAGGTAGAAACACAATATAAAGGTAGGTATTTTTGTATAGGACATTGACATGTATCGCGTCGTCTACATTCTCCGCCCCATTGTCCGTCAAGGACAATCATCTACAGCAGTTGGCAACACGGCCAGACGAGCAACGGGTCTGGTGAGTATACCAGTCTTGGTTTTTTTTTTTTTTTCAGGTTTCGGTCATCCCACTTCAAATCCATCTTCCATGTATTTTGCAGAACTATTTTCGCTTTAATCGTAAATGGAGCGAGGAAGCCGAAAATGTCATATATAGACATAACTATGCGCAGGAGTTCTCTCTTGGTAGGTATTTTCTGCGAATTCAGTATTTCCGCCGGAATGCGCTTGAACGATAAGTCAAAAACCAATCTTAGTTTATTTTTATTCGGATTATCTACACCGAAATGCGGCAAATACCAATTATGCTTTCGGTGCATTGAATCGTCACTCAACTTTCGAGCGTATTTATTTTCAAATAAATGACTCATTCTTTCTTTGGATTTCGCTGCATAACTTTCATTTATTTTCATTTTTTTCTCGACGCCAAAATATCGTTTTTTTGCGTTATGAAAGTTATTTGGCATTGCAAGGTCATTTTTCCAAGGCAAACAAACTTCCCAATGTCCATTGATTAATTTCGCAGATTTATCGATGCAGTCGATTGCGCGAAGTTCATCCTTATTTACTCGTGGCTTAGAGTTCACTCCAATCGCTTCAAATGCAAACGAACGACGTACTAAGTCATGCAGTTGTTTACATACCTCGTTATCATTGTTATCTGTTTGTGCATTTTCCTTCCAGGTTGAAACCCGTTGCTGCGTCGTAGACGGTGCGTCGGCGCATGTGTGCGTCTCCCGCTGTACGAGCTGGCTGCTCGTGGGGTTAGCGGCGGAGAGGGGTGCGACGGCGGCGCCCGAGGGCGGCGGTGGCTCGGACAATGTCATAACGGACGCTTGCTCAGTCGTAAAGGAACGATGGCGAGGGAATGAGCTAACGGTAGTGGGTACAATTCCATGCAAGCACCACCCGAGTGGTGTAAGTGTCGCGCACGGTTCGTTTCTACCACGATAAATAGTCTTTAGGGAAACTAACAATTGATAATTGTCCTGCCCAATTAGTAATTTAGGCTTCACGTCACTACTGCACAAATAATGTTTTAAGTTTCGTAAGTGTTCGTACGCGTCGACGTTAACTTTCGAATAGCACTGCATAGGTAGGTCCAGTTCACTTATCTTGCGCGCGCGCACCTCGTACACTTCATTGTTATTGTTCGACAGTTTGAAGTTAACTATTTCACTTTGACACACGATATCGGAGTTCCACGCGCCACGGATACGTATGGTTTCGGGCTGACCGTTTAAGTTAATACAGTTCGCGAGATCAGCTGACACTAATGACACCGTAGCGCCATCATCTAATATCGCATACGTACTAATTACACCTGCAGGTCCATGAATGTTCACGCGCACTAATTTCAACATTACACTCACGTTCGGTGACAAAATAGTGGTGTTGGTGACTGTCCCGTTATTAATTTCGTTTTCACTTGTTGTCACTAAGTTTGCAGCGGTCGGTACGTCGTCGTCATTAGTGACGTCACTGGATGCTGGAGTTTTCTTTGCAGGCCAATGAAGTAAGCGATGGTGGGCCATACCACACTCGTCCACATCACACGGCGCGGCAGGGCAGGCTTCTTTACTGTGACCAGGCAGCAGGCAGTTGTGACAAAGTTTATTTGTTTTCACGATGCGCCACTTATCTTTCCTTAGCGCTCGTTTGAATTTAGTACAGCTTGAAAGCGGATGGAATGCAGCTCGGCAGACTTTGCATTTGGCGCTCGGTTCACTGGTTTGCAGCACTGAATGACCTTGAGTCCTGCGCTCATCATTTTTCTTTTGTACTCTGTGATCAGCTTGGCAGTGAATGTAGCTTATTCCAGCGGAGGCTACTTTCATGGCTTCGTTGTGCAAGAAGTCTGCAAATATTTGTAGCTTGGCTTTGCTGTCGTCTTGGTGCTCGTACAAATAATCCACCCATTTGTTTATAAGTGTACTCGGGCACTTAGACACGACCGTGTTTAGTAATTCCGGGCTTCTCATGTAATCGGTTTGTTTAATCGACTCGGCGGCTGCAACGTAGTTTTTTATTTTAACAGCGAAGGTAACTAAATCAGTATGGTAAGTCTGCGGTAATGGTTGCAGTTTCTTTAATTGTGTAGCAATCTTGTGAATAATAAGCTCGGGTCTTCCAAAGCGAAGTTCTAGGGCTTCTATAATCACGCTAGGTTTTGTGTTACAAATGAGTAGCGAAGACACTGCCTCTCTTGCTTCACCACGCAGACTTTTACACAGCCGTGAAATATTTTCACTTTCACTAAAGTTACACAGTTTAGTCGACTCTTCGTAAGTGTTTTTATACTGCAGCCACTCAAACGGATCTCCAAAAAATAAAGGTAAGTCCTTAGGCGTAGCTAGTCTCGAAAGCAGGTTTGAATGTGCACTGTAGGTGACGGTGGCCATCTTCTCCATTGCTCGTGCTAGGTGCTGAAGGTCCGAAGAGGAGGTGGCAGCGGGTGGCGCCGGCGGCGGGGAGGCCGCGCGCTGTCGCTGGGACTCCTGTTGACTTTTATCAAGCCATTCTTCAACTTTATTTGAAGCTTCAGCAAGGGAATCTACTTTGCTGCACTGTGACTTCCGTGATGAGCCACTTTCGAGGGCGGCGAGCTGCGCTTCTAGCCTTTTTTCTATGAGCTGCTTTTCAATTTCAGCTTTTGCTTCAGCCGCCTCCAGCTCCAACTGCTTTCTGCGGGCCGACAAAGAAGATCTGCTGGAACCTTTCTTCGAGTGAACTGATGCAGCACCGGTAAGTTCAATCTTTAAGCTACCTTCTTTTTTCGGCGGTTGGTAGGCGACTTCGTTCTGATCACTTTTAGGCATCACTATGTCGGATTGCACTTTGCGTGAAAGCACTTCACTTTTATCCACAGCGGTATGTGACAACGTTTCTCGTGCGAGAGCTCCGCGCGTTTTTACCATCGTGCGCGGCGGTGTGTTGAACATTCCTTTGTTCACAGCTTGCGGCTTCAAAATTCCTGGGAGATTCGGCCGAAGGTCCAGTTGTAAGTGATATGCGTAGGCGTGGTATCCAGGAACTTGAAATAACAACACTGAGACGGATATTTTGCGAAAAGCTTTCGGGACATAAAGCGAGCGGGTGCTTTATTTAGGTCCGACACGGCGCAACTTTCGTACAGCGATCGAGTGGTAAAAAACTGTGGCGGGTAGGCAAAATATCAAAAAGACGGTGCCTTCTCACACACACACGCTCATGCCCCTACGGCGTATTTATTGACTCAAACACAGATACATAATAATATGCAGCAAGTTTATCATAAACTAATTAGGTAGAAACACAATATAAAGGTAGGTATTTTTGTATAGGACATTGACATGTATCGCGTCGTCTACAGGTCTGAAAGAACGTGACTGTGGGGTTGTGATGAATGGGACTCAAATCAAGTGCCTTCTCTACGCTGACGACCAAGTTATACTTGCGTCTTCTGCGCAAGAGTTGCAGGAAATGATGTCGGTTATGAATGAAGATTTTGTGAGAAAAGGGATGAAAGTGAATGTAACTAAGACTAAAGTGATGGTGTTTGAGAGAGATGAAGAAATGACTGACTGTACGGTAATGTTAGGTGGCGAAAAAGTGGAACAAGTCCGTGAGTTTGTATACTTGGGGAGTTTGTTCACAAGGGACGGAAAGAGTGAGGAAGACATAGAAAGACGAGTGAAGAAAGGAAATTCGGTGAGTGGTGCTATACACTCGGTTATGAGTAGCCAAACCGTTTCTGCAAAGGCGCGAATGGCTATTCATAACGGAGTGCTGGTACCGACACTGATGTATGGAAGTGAATCTTGGGTATGGCAGAAGAAGAATGAAAGCAGAATAAATGCGGTAGAGATGCGATCGTTGAGGAAAATATGCGGAGTAAAACTGAGTGATAGAGTGAGCAATGAGGTGATTCGCAAAAGGTGTGGTCTGAAAGATGATATAGTGACAAGAATTGAGAAAGGAATGCTCCAGTGGTTTGGTCACTTAGAGAGGATGAATGAAAGGCGAATCACGAAAGAGATATACTGTGCGAATGTGGAAGGAACGATTGCACGAGGGCGTCCCAGAAAAACCTACGCGGACCAAATAGAGGTTATTATAAAAAAGGCTGGTGTACGCAGTGACAAAAACCGCAGGGCATGTATGAAAAGAGTGATGGATATGAATGAAGCGAAAGAAGTGTGCAAGGATCGTAGCAGGTGGCGATCCATAGTCTCTGCCTACCCCCATGGGAAACAGGCGTGAGTGTATGTAGTGTATGTATGTATGTATACTTATACCTTTTTGTAATCCTTATAATAAGTCCTTTAATTTAACACCCATATTGCAGTATTCTAAAAAAAAAATTTTTTTCACCACTTATAATGCACCGTTCAGCCGCCATTATGCTTTTTATAACGCCACCTTCTTAAGAACACTTGGGCTGACGAGATAAATCTAACGATATGTTTATCATGAAAATCCGTTAAGCCGTTTGAAAGATATTATGAGGTAATAAAGAATATTACATACAAACGTACTTACACACAAGATACGCGTGAAAACATAACCCTCTTGCAGTCGGGTAAAAACAATGTTTTAGTTAGTTTACTTCGTACTTGAGCTAGGGTTCCGCCCAAAACGGTGAACCAGAAAGGGTTCCGTAGCCAAAAGAATGCCGTAAGTCATCACTGGAAAAACACACTGGTCAGGTCATAGACTTTAGTCTTGAGACACTGAGGACGCGAAGATTTATCGGAGCTTCCCTGGATTCGACGAGAGATCTCTTTCTCGATCATTAGATTTACCAATATTTAAAAAAAAAAAACGTTTCATCATTGTCGTAACAGCCCATAATAAGCCACTGTATAGGGACGGGTCCACGTACTGGTACTTCCTGGTCTTCGAAGGTATAAAATGAAAAAAATGAAGATGAAGTTATTTTTATTTAAATAGACTCACTTAGAAGTACTTTTAAATCGTCCAGTATTTTTGATTTGCTATCGTTTCCGATTACTTACCTAGGTACTATTAAGCGTGAATACCTAGTGACTTTGTACTTAAACCTTTCTTTTATTTTGATGCTAACCAAACCCGGAGCTTCAAATCCGAGGAAAAATAGTTCTAAAACTTATTCTTACCTTTCTATAGTAGATATTATCGTCACGTCGGCAGTATAAAGCCAAGCTAGGATCTGTGGGAACGTGTCAAAATCTACGTGGACAAGATTTACGTTGTGCATAAACGGATCTCTGAAGATTGAGGTGCTTTCAAAGTGAACTGAGGTGAGCTTGAGAAGATAATGCAACCCGAAAACTTGCACAAGATGAAATTATAATAACGACATTTTCTTCATATTGTTGCATTTAATACGAAATGAAGGTGTCAGGGAAGAACAGTTTTTGTCACACTTTTCGTTTTCTCTACTGGCTATGTAATGTGAATGGTTATATCTGTCGCTATGTTCTGTCAAAAACACAGGGCAACATTCATTGTCACTGAGCTAGCATGCTTTTAAAATATCATTACAGGTGAAAAACATACAACGTCGGAACCGTTCTGAAAAAAAAAACAACTGTTGTCCCTGTTGTAAAGTGTTGTGTAAACTGTTGTAAAGTCAAAAAAGCAAAAAATACATTAACAATAATTATATTTTCAACAAAAAAGGCTTTTCTTAGTTATTAAGACAAATAAATAAATAAATAAAGATCCTAAGTTTCAGTTGCCAATATCTCAGTTTGTTCCTTAGGTGACAAAACTGTTCTTCCCCCGACCCCTTCAAATCTGAAATGTATAAAATATTACAACTTCTTCTACACGTACTACTTCAAAACCATTGTGTTGAAATATATAGTATTTACTAGAGAAGACAAAAATCGGAAATCGTTGGTCTTAAAATCTGCTTTTTCTAGTAATATTTTCATAAGAGTTATTTTCATTGAACTCTTGATAAAACTCTTGATCCGCTTTCACTGACGCCATTTTTCCGTCATTCCTTTTTGAAATTTCCATTCTTACTATTCCTTCATCCCTTTCACTCAACGCGTTCAAGTATATTCTTACCATAGACATAGAAAAAATTTCGCCAAACAATCGTCTCACTCTACTCTTAACTTCACTATCTTCATTCGAATATACAAAAATCCTCCATTAATATATAATAGAAAACACTTATGAACTTGTAGGCTTCTAACTTAATAATTCTCTTACGACATTAGCATGTGTTGCAGTAACTCGAATTTCTAAATTTTTATCATTTAATTTATGTTTAAATAAATGAATGCTCTTATTATCAACGTTTTTCAGTGTAGCCATCATGCAAATGTTAAATTTTTAATACAATCTCGTCGAAACAATTATTCATATTGTTGCCGAATACCTTTTAAAATCACCGCAGCATGTGGGTTTTATTATTTTTTCAACAGCCATCGAGCTTAAATGGACGTCATTATTAATCAATCAATAAAACATTACGCAATTTCCAATTGTCTGTTTTCGTATTTGGTCCATTGTGTTAACTTGATTGTTTATATTTGAATTTAACTTATGTTGTTCACTTCTTTACATAGTTTCTATTTGATAACTAAAACCAATAAATAAAAGACTTACTTTGTGTAAACAACCTCGCACTTGACCACTTTTTTCTTCCCAAATTGCCCAATTCATTACTACAATTTGAAAAATGGGCGAACTTAAGACGAGATTTTGTCAAGAATAATTTCTCCTGTCTTAGTGAGATCACGCTAAGCCGATTCAATTATTAGTCGGCTGAAAGAAAGCATTAGTTGAATAGAAAAATGGTGTCTTAGAATTTTGGGGCTTTTCTTTATTAATGTGCAGTGTAGATTGGCTGTGGGTTAGCAACTTTGTTTGATTTTTTGGAAAAAATAAGGGGACTAAAATAGTGCAAAGAATTCATTTTGTTGTTGTTATTTTCGTTATAACAACCTTATTTATGAACACTAAAGTACAAGATTTGGGAGAAACCTATAATTTTTCGGTTTAATTAAAGTTTTTTTTCTAATTATGTTGTTAATTATTATAAAATGTATTTTTTATTGCTAAATCTGCTATTTATTTTCTTAAATATCTATTTGTTCTTACGTAAAAAATACGTATGTACTTTAAAAAGTACAACATTATATCATACAACTGTGCTTTCAGTAGTACATAGTGAAAATCAAAATTTTCCGGTTTGGGAATTTTTCAGAAATTTCAAAATGTTATCTCAAAAAACGGTTGATCAGTAGGCAGGAGGATAATATCACATTTTTTAAACTAACTGATAACAAATTTTACCAAGGAGAGATGTATGAATTTGGAATCAATTGTCAAATACACCTTCCGAATATCGAGGGTACTTCAGTACTAATGAAATTAAAGCTTCAGTTCATAATAATTAATATAAAATAAAATATAAAATTTTGTAAAGAAGGAACGAAACCTTGCAAGAAAAATATCAAAATGCACATACAAATAGGTAAGCATATCTCAAACGAACTTTAAAATAGAGGCAAAACGGTCGAAAACTCCCGCAAATCCCGGTGTTCCAGAGATCGGCACAAAGGAAACAGAAGCTGGAATTGGAAATCCGGGGAACGTTTCTAAACAGCCTGGGCCCTCACCACTGTACCTTACGTAGATATCCAATAAATGGTCTCATCGCATCGGAGGTGTGTAGAAATTTCAAAGAAACACAATGCTATAGTTATAGCCAGTATTCGGTGTCTTTTTGACCGACTTTTTTACATTTGTGTCAAAATGTATGAAAAGACAGACTTTTTGAACTTATTTAAAATTAAGTGTAGCGGTGCTACAGCTTTGGTGCCATAATAAATAAACGGTCAAGAGCGAGTCGGACTCACGCACTGAGGGTTCCATACCATCATAATTGCACCATCAAACCACACTGCAGAGTAGAATAATAAATTAGTATTACAGTTTTAGGTCAGCGCCATCTCTTGACCGATAGTGGAACTAATGTTAACTTTTTTAGAAATTTGATCATTTCTAAAAAAGTGTGCTATATTGAGACATCGATTTATTTTTCCTGTAATCTTTATATAAATTGCTATCACATAGAATTATTTCAGATTTTTTCTCTTTGCAAACTTCGGAGATAAGGGGGGGGGGGGGGGAACGGTATTTTTTTTACAATTTTCATTATAAGTCGAAAACTATGCGGCCTAAGAAAAAAGAAAAAAATGATTGAAAACGTGCAAACGACGCTCTTTCATATGATTCCCCACATGCCCTAGTTGCCCCACTTAAAACTTTTAAGACCCCATTTCAGCCCCTGTTGTAAAAAAGATATTTTTATTTTTATTTATTTCTTATTTGCAAAATAGTTGGGCAAATGTCAACTTAAACTATTCCAAATTTCAAGTTGATACCATAAGTAGTTCTCGAGATATCCAGCTGTGACAGACAGACAGACAGACAGATAGACAGACTGAGTCACACCATAAGGGTTCCTTTTTTACCATTTTGGTACGGAACCCTAAAAATGATTAGATGGACAAAATCTATCAGGATAAAGCACTTTTGCTTTTTAGCTGGCACTTTTCACATTTGGACCAAACTGGATAATGTCCTTTGGACAGTGGTTAAAAAAACACATTGTATGTCGTTTCTTGTTTTAAGCGGGTCACGAGGTGTTTCTAAATTATTTCGTTTTTTAAATCCAAATTTCCAAATGTTTAACAATTCGACTTTATAAACCAATAGTAGGGGGCGCCACTGCACCAGACAGTCGGCCACTTTCCCCAACCAGCCATATTTTGTTTGCTCGTTTTTACTCAGAATACACTCGTCGGTAGCAGACAGGACAGTGTCCATTTGATGAAAAGACGTGTACTTGAATAAAACTTTGTTTTCTATGAGAGCCACTTGTGCCAACCCTAGTACTGAGGGTTAGTTAGCTTTTAGATTCATATTTGGGTTCCTTAATAAAGAAAAAGTACTTTTTGTAAATTTGTTGTTATCAATAGAGAAATACTGTTTTTAAGCTATAAGTTTCCACGATACGATTAATGTATTTAAATTTCTTTTTAAATAAGATTTATGTGCTTATACAGGGTCACTGGAAATATGACGTATTCCTGCTAAGGGTTATAGATGAGGTCAAAACAAATATTTTTGTTTTATTCCTTTTTCTTAACGTACTTTTGGTAAAAAATTACTTATTTTCAATTTACTCAAAAACAGTGAACTTTTTGAGAAAAAGTAATATTACAAAAAAAAATGTTTTGACCTCATATACAAAGTGGAGAGGACAATGCAACAATAAATGAAATTTCGTATATCTAGTAACGCTCCCAGTCTGCCTGTAAAATATCAATTAAAATACCCAGTAGTTTAGTCACAAGAATATTTTTTTCGATTTTAACATTTTCTACATGCTGTATCTATTACTAAGCTATTGCCGACAAGTCAAAAACCCCTACATTAGTATAAATTAACACAAAGTTGCCAAATTGTACCTTAGGTTTAAGCCGTAAGAGTCATTTTTAAATGACACGCTTAAGCATGTCATTTAAATGCGCACAAGAGCGAATGAGACAAAATCTACTTCGAACAAACAATAAAGTTGACAGCGTTTCAAATTTTTTACCTGTGTAAAAATGTGTATTTATTATTATTAAATTACTTACGAAAACAGGAGACACGTATTTTTTCCTTTTGCAAAATTTTATTTTGATGAAATGTCCAAACAAACACATTTTTACGTGCTAAAGTTCTACACCTTGTCTACACGTTTACCTACAGTGGGGTCTCTTAAGTTTTATGGAAATTGAAAAAAATGCACTTCACTTCATACTGTATTTTATTAAACAAATTCAAACGTTAACAATATTGACTTTAATTTCGCAATTCATAAAAATATTTCGCTGCAAACTTCGGTTTTAGCAGTATCATGACATGAATTCCACCTAGGGACTGTTACATTACGACTGTCTGCCATTACCAACGAACTAAGGCCATTACAAATTCTTCAGAAACCTTGATGTTATTTACGAATAAAGTTAAACTAAATAAAATACTAGTACTTACAGGCAATCCAATTCAAAACATTCAAAGCACAAGCGAAAAATATTTTGGCACTTGACAGCGACAGTTTTTTTTGTGAATGCTCGTTGTCCGGTTTTTTATTTTTCATAGCAGCAGATATGCAATGTGTTCTCTAAAAGCTAGTAGTGGAGAAAATTCATTCAACTATGGTATAATAATATTAACTTCACCAACAAAATAGGTCACCATTGTACTGTAATTTATAGTCTGTGACTTTTTAATATTTTATTTTTATTCTGTTTACTTTTTGTACAACACAACACAAAAACGCCCAAAGAGCAAGTCGATGATGACTTGACGTCTCATTGACGCAGTCTTATAAGACTGCGTCCAAACTGCGTCAAAGGTGTTAAAATCTGTTAGAATACGAATAAGTATTACTTCTACTATGCCTTATGATAATTTCACAGTTTTCCAGTACACCGACGTGATTTTAATTTATGGGGAATGTCGTTGCTTTAGCTTTACGGACATACCGAGAGAGATATTATGGTAACACTTGTGTTTGTCCTACCAAGCAATAATGGTCGCACCATTGTTCAAGCTGTCCAAAGGATACAAAAAATATTTAATTTGTGAATAGGTATTCAGTGTACAGAATAACTTTAAATCAGTGATCAGTGGTCAGCTCGAGTCGCTGCCGTAGATATCAAGAAAAACACTGTTTTAATTCAGCATTAAATGGCGCCAAAGGTTCATTTCGCGGCTTGTCACTTGTCAATACTATTCTGTGATCTAACACCGCGCTGTTGCCGCTCTTACCATATGTAAGCAACCAATATTTACAAAGGGTGTTTAATTTCGTACTTGTTTTTGTGGTATTTAGTTTGTTCGAAAAAAATTTTTTTTTTATTTCGCTCCTAGGAATTATTTGATAGTTTCAAAATACTTCTATGAACTAGTGTCTACAGTGTTATCATTTATTGTCGCATTGTCAAATCCAGCAGGAATACGTCATATTTCCAGTGACCCTGTATAAGACTGAAATCGAACAGTGTAAAGGGCACAAGATTTAAACAAACATTGACATAACATTTCGAAAGAACCCACTACAAATCTTGCTGTGTTTGTACGTACAGTACGTGCTACATTACTATCCAATCAGTTAACACACGTAGATGTTTTTTTGAAGTGTTTGTGAGGAACCCTTGCTCTTATTGATTGTTCTTTGCTGGCTTTTTTTTTCAGCTCTAATTTTTACCTTCTCCATTTCGATCTGTCCAAACTTTTAATTGGAGTGCCGTCTCGTGTTGTATCTTCGTCTGTAGTAATTTCTTAATTGTCAATGTCAGCTGCTAATTAATGTTAACTAGGCTTTTAAGGGTCCCTTTTTACTATAAAAAGCAGAACTTTTTCTTAATTCAATTTATATATGTAATTATATATCCTACTAATCCTACTAATATTATAAATGTGAAAGTTTGTGGGTTTGGATGTTTGGATGTTTGTTCCTCAATCACGCATAAACTACTGAACGGATTTGGATGAAATTTGGTACACAGATAGTAGATAGCCTAGATTAAAACATAGAATACTTTTTATCCCGATATTTCCACGGGATCGGGAACCACGCGGGTGAAACCGCGGGCGGCCGCTAGTATTATAAATGTGAAAGTTTGTGGGTTTGGATGTTTGGATGTTTGTTCCTCAATCACGCAAAAACTACTGAATTGATTTGATTGGAATTTGGCACACAGATAGTAGATAGCCTAAATTAAAACATAGGGTATTTTTTATCCCGATATTTCCACGGGAACGGGAACCACGCGGGTGAAACCGCGGGCGGCCGCTAGTATTATAAATGTGAAAGTTTGTGGGTTTGGATGTTTGTTCCTCAATCACGCCAAAACTACTGAACGGATTTGGTTGGAATTTGGCACACAGATAGTAGATAGCCTAGATTAAAACATAGGGTATTTTTTATCCCGATATTTCCACGGGAACGGGAACCACGCGGGTGAAACCGCGGGTGGCCGCTAGTTTTTTATTTATTATATAAGTAATTATTTGAATCCAAGACAATGTCAGCTGTATTGCTAAGTTTTTAGATTATGCTGTTTTGAATCCTGACCAGAAGTTTTTTTTATGATTTATTTCCGTTTAATAACTAAGGTATACATAAAAAATATAACACTACGAATATTTTTTTTAAGGAAAACAACACTAGATTATGCAGAACATAATATACGTATTAAAATATTGATAAATCAAAGAATCCATTGTTTATCAAAAGTTTTTTCTCGAGAATTTTCCAAGACAAGATTTTTCCTGTTTCCCGGTGTTCAGGGGAATGTTTGTGCCATTATTAAAGATGCGGAATGATCGCCTCAGGCGCAGTCATTTCGTGGAGAATATCCCATAAAGACAAAATATGTTGAACAACGTCATCTGTGACATAACTTTTGGTGAATCCTTGAGAAGAGAGATCATTCTATGGAAGGATCGTTTGCACGGGCCTAGAATAAAATGTTGAAGTCAAGCTTTTAAATGGAGTCAGAAAAAATATTCTTTAAAATAAATAAGAGTTTTAAATCAAATTGGTTCTGATTCACTTGATATGGTAAGATATGATTTATAATGATATTTATCCCGAAATTACTACAACACACACAACAACAACAACAACAAAAAAAACCTCTTTTAAAACTAAGACAATGACTGTGATAAAATAGTACCGTGAGTGTGCAGCAGCAGCAGTCTTTTTTTTTAAACACAACGGTATAGTGCTTGGCCTTCATCTCACCTAACGTTAAATGACGATAAGGCCGAAGGTGGAACCGCACTACTCCCGGAATACTGGCTATCAGACCTCTAACTGCCGGAACACAACAATTTTTAAATTGTTGTTATGGCGTCAGACTTAGGTAAGATGGTGGTAGCTAGCCAGGCGGACTTGAAATAAGCCCTACCACCAACCAAACCGAGTACAAATTGTACCCCCCCTGGGAATCGAACCCGGGACCTCTGCGTCTTACACGGGTGGGCGAACCACTAGACCACAAAGGCGGTTATAGTATAAAAAGGAACTTGGCACAGTGTTGATAGTTTAAAAGAACCAAAAACTGATTTTCAGCTCAGTCCCTGTCGTCGTTTGGTCGCAAACAACAAAACAATGAAATAAATGTGTACTTAAATATAATACATTTCAGTACAAATCTACCTGGGTTATTTAATTATAATCAAGTTGAAACTGTATACAAATGCGCATGTTAGAATGTTTATATCGGTTCTGAAAGTTCGACTAAAAACACGATATTATGATAGGCGCGGGAGCTCTTAAATATTGACGTCTAACTACCCACGCCTAACTGTTACAAGATCGTTAGTATTTTTTTATTTACATCGTCAAAAAACCCTTGATCTTGAAGCCATAAGCTTATTGTGATGAATTAGGCTTCAAGAGGCAAGTGAACTTTCTCTACTCAAACGCAGCACCATTGCGTCTTCCCTGTAAATGGAAAAAGTTTGATTGTCAGATTTTTTGTCACTCCATGATTTGGACATTTTATTTCCGAGGGCATTCTTTGGGCCATCCTTTGTCACCTAAAATAGCGGAAGTTTATTTAAAAGCCGCTCAATCTAAATACGAATTTCCGTTCCAAATCTCATGCCTTATATATTTTTTCATGATATTTTATCGATTTCAGCATAAAAGCATTGACATCATAATATTTTTTAAATAATACAGTTTATGTTCATGGATTCACTACACTATTCGACGTAATATTCAAAGGTAATAAAAGAGTACTCATTCAAAAGATTTATATACGCGTGGCATCAAGTAATAAAGATTTTACTCATGAAACAACCATAACATACCGAAAATCGCCGGTGTTGCTCTACGCGAAAATCTTACCAAGTAATTTCAGTTAGATAGCTACTGTTGGTACCTCTGTTTTTTTATCTATAAATAGATATCTTATAGGTACAGTAAAAACTAGTAGTTCTGATATCCACTCTCCAAAGGGCTTTCTTTCTTCTTTATAAAACTGCACCTCCAAGTTACCAAATGCACCGCAATTCATTCACACAATCCAATTTTAACGGCAACATCCTAAAACGGCAACACATGGTGCAGCGTTGTGGATTTTACAAACAATCGCACGAGCTTTGACTCTGAGCTTCTGAAATTACAAGGTGACCTGTAATTTGTCCCTGGGTGCAACACTTTGTGCTGTGCAAATTGGGGCTCCGATTGCTGTGTGAAATGAGCCAGTGGTGAGCTCTGCTATCCGATTCTGTTCCTTTGTGAGGTCAAATCGTTTGCGACAGCTTGGAATTGGCCTGATCACTGACTTTTTGGGCTTTGTTTTCATGTCACTGTTTTTTGTTGCAAATATGGATCCCTATATTTTGTGGTGTAGAAATTGGGACTCTGATTGCAGTGTGAAATGAGCCAGTGGTGAGCTCCACTATCCGATCCTGTTCCTCTGTGAGGTCAAATCGTTTGCGACAGCTTGGGATTGGCCTGATTGCTGACTTTTTGGGCTTTTTTTTCATGTCACTGTTTTTTATTGCAAATATGGATCCCAATACTTTGTGCTGTACAAATTGGGGCACCGGTTGCAATATGAAATGAGCCAGTGGTGAGCTCCACTATCCGATTCTGATCCTTTGTGAGGTCAAATCATTTGCGAGAGCAAGGGATTGACCTGATCACTGACTCTTTGGGCTTTGTTTTCATATATCTGTATTTTATTGCAGATACGGATCCCAATACTTTGTGCTTGCCCTGTGTGTACTGAGAACCACACTCTGGAGACTTCTCCGAACAAAGAAAATAAAATCAAGACTCGGTGCAACAATTGCAAAAACCACAACGAGCGTTTCAAAGGCAAGTTGGACATTAACCACAGATCAGACTCCACCAACTGCCCACGGTTCAAACACATGCTAAGGAAAATCAATGACCGGATTGACTACGGCCAACAATAATGAAGACCAGATCTATGTAACTTTTCCTCTGTATATTGTTAAGGCTTTGGTCATACTTTGTGTCCTGCCTATCCTTTTGAAGATTCTCACTTCTTTGTCGTATCAGGGTTAGTATCAAATAGCTGCGCTGGTATGACTATTATACCTCGTTGTCTTATCTGTAATACACAAGCCAGAAATCATTTAAGATTAATAAAAAATAATAATAAAAAAATACTTTGTGCTGTGCGAATTCGGGCACCGATTGCAATATGAAATGAGCCAATGGTGAGCTCCACTATCCGATCCTGTTCCTCTGTGAAGTCAAATCGTTTGCGTGAGCAAGGGATTGACCTGATGGGAGGGATTGACACTGACTCTTTGGGCTTTGTTTTCATATATCTGTATTTTATTGCAGATATGGATCCCAATACTTTGTGCTGTACAAATTGGGGCACCGATTGCAATGTGAAATGAGCCAGTTGTGAGCACTCTATCCGATTTTGTTTCTGTGTGAGTTTCAGTTGTTTGCGAGAGCAAGGGATTATTCTGACCACTGACTCTTTGGGCTTTGTTTTCATGACACTTTTTTTAGGGTCCCGTACACAAAGAGTAAAAACGGGACCCTATTACTAAGACTCCGCTGTAAGTCTATCTGTCTATCACCAGGCTGTATCTCATGAACCGTGATAGCTAGACAGTTGAAATTTTCACAGATGATGTATTTCTGTTGCTTCTATAACAACAAATACTAAAAACAGAATAAAATAAATATTTAAGGGGGGCTCCCAAACAACAAACGTGATTTTTTTTGCCATTTTTGGTACGGAACCCTTCGTGCACGAGCCCGACTCGCACATGGCCGGTTTTTTATTGAAAACTAGCGGCCGCCCGCGACTTCGTCTGCGTGGAAAGGTTTTTTCTATCCCTCGAGAACAATACTTTTTTCAGGATGAAAGGTACACTTTGTCCTTTTCTGTACCCCTGACAACGTGTATGCAATCAGTTCAGTAGTTAAGACGTGAAGGCGTAACAAACAAACAGACTTTCGCATTTATAATATTAGTAGGGATATATGGTGTATAAAGCATGTGAAATGAGCCAGCGGTGAGCTCCAGACCACTGTCCGATACAGTTCCTTTGTTAATAATAATAATTCCTTTGAGTTCAAATCGTTGAATGATCGATGTTTTGGGCTTTATTTTTATGTTGAAAATATTTGTGCTATTTTTAACGTTAATTGTAGTGTGATATTAGCCAGTATGAAGAGAGCTCCAGGATAGCAGAAGCTATTTTGGTGGGTAATTGGCAACCAAACGCGGCCCTGAGCTTTCTTGGATATGAGAAGCATTTTTTCAATGCAATTAACCCGAACTTAATAGCATTTGGCCAATCCCACGGCGTACTTTTAAGAACTCATTACCTACATCATTTACCAGAACATTGTCCCTTCCAAAAGGACAAACGTGCGAGTGGACATTAACAATAAATGGGTATAAAGGGCACTCTCAAGAATTCCCATTACGTGGTCACCCTTGGGATTAGGGTCAAGTCCTCAGGGAGATCTGGCTAAAGGGTTAGGAGCCAATTCAAGGTATGAATCAAGATGGATAAAAAAATAGTTGATTTCCGTGGACTAGTGGCTTGTACTATAGTTTTCATGGAGTTTCCATCACTGAGGAACCAGGTTAGTTATCCGGCTGGGTCAATTTAGAAAACGAATTTTATTTTTTCAGATCTGGGTGTTTGCAGAGCCGTTTTTTTCGATTTTCATAGCACAAATTACTTTAGCTACACTTTTTAATTGAAGCAGTATGTAACGTTATCCATAAATAAACTGAAAAGTTAAATCATGACTTCAGTGGCGTTAATATTGGTTACATAGATAGACATATCGAAATTACTAGGTTTCTTTAGCTTTGCCTCCCGGGCACTGCATAGCGTTTATGGGATATGTTTCTTTTCAAAATTTTAGCGCATATTTTACCAGTTATCACGGCCATAGGTAATCGTTTTTGCAAAAAAAAAATAACAAAAGTAGGTAAGTAATAAAAAACGTGCTAACTATTTCTATTTATTAAAATACCTTATAGTTTTAACACAATTAATAATAATAATAAATAGAGAAGAATACCAACCCACTAAATATACCTATCAAAGATGCAATACAAATAAATTAATAATGTAGGTACCAAAGTAAATGCGAATAATAATACTATAGGTGTTTCTCAAGTTGGAAACTTATTTGATAGGTGCCTTTAAGGGAAAGGTCTTCGAAGCCTCTATTGGTGCCCTAAACAATATTAATAGACAAGTCGTAAATGTCTAAACTCCGGCCAATATTCTCAAGTCGGTAGTACTGTAGACGAGATATCAAACGTAACGTAACCCTGCCCTAATAACTTAGGAATGACTGCGTGTTAAACAGTAGCGTAACAATTTATTCACAAGTTTTAAAATTATAGTGAGTCTAGATTATACACCGCTATTTTGTATGTAGTCATTTTGATTAACTAGGGAAGGTTCTACCAATGAAACTAAACATTTATGCCAAAGAAACATGGGTCGAAAAACGAAAAATTTTGGTCCTCCTGTACTAACTAGACAGCTAAAACAAAGTATAATTATGGGAATGTAAAAAAATATCGTTTTTCGACGCGTTTTTTGGCAAAAATGTTTAGTTTCATTGGTAGAATACTCTCTTAAGTTAATTAAAACGATTGCAAAATGAGGGCGTATTTAAATGTCAAAAAAAAATATCGAGGGCATCAAGCTGTAAGGTCGTATCTACCGAATTTTCAAAAATCGGTTTTTGCGGCGAGTTATCATTGATAAACTATTTTTATTACTAAATCCTACCCTCCTAGCCTCTTTAATCAAGAAAATTTATTGGCTTACTGAACAAAGCTATATATTAAAGGTATAAAAACATATTAAAAAAATAATAATCAGCAAATACATTTTTCAACAGAAGATATATTGAAAAATATTGAAATTTAAATTTGGGGTATCTCTGAAATCGAAAAAATATTGGATTTTTTTACATACTTATTCTAACTAATACATAAGTACGTATACATAAAGTATTTTAGCCCGAGGAAATATTCACAGAGAGGTATATAAGCAATTTTCATGTTTAGGTAAAAATACCTAACTTCTCGTAACAAAATTTATTGGATTATTGTTCATCTGTAATCTGTATTACCTAACTTCATCACATGCCAAATTTCATAGACGGGAGAATTATTCGGGTTGCATAAGCCCCGTTGATTGGACTAGAAAGAAAACTAATAATTCCAAGCAACAATTTTATATTTATGCTTGTTTCGTTCTCGTTTTGGTCTCGCTAGATTTCGTGATAGGTATTGTTCGCCAAATAATATCTTTCGGTGTAAAAGCCGTTCATACGACTTCCATGTCCCTTTTCATTAGGCTAGTTCGGTTTACAGCTTGTATGAATAAAACATACAAAGGGTTAAGACCAATTATTAACGAGTTGTTTACAAGTGGGGTTCAAGGGTCCATCAATTCAACCCGGGTCAGAATGCTTCTACAGTCAAGACCATATGACAGTGTGTTCCTTATTCCAATGGCCTTAAAGTTGTATAAAATTTAACTCTGATGCTAATATGCTCACTGATTAGTTACGTTGGATTGTTCTGGGGTTGTATCTAATCTTGTTTGTCGTGTGTACTTATGGAGGTTTGTGAATTTGAACTGCTTAAGGTAATGAGATTTAGAAATGTTTTGTGTGTGTTGGAGGGAAAATTTAATTGGAGTTACAGAATAATGGAGGCTTAAGGAGGCTAAAGATAAATGAACAAATGTCATTAATAAATAAAATTAATTCATATACGATTAATATTTTGAGGTTTAATTTTTTTAATATGTTATGCCAAAAGCTTCGGCCAAAAGCATAAAACTGATACACACTGAACAAAATTTTAAGTAGTGACGCAATGTGCCCAAATGTGGAAAGCATACTTCTGAATGCCATACCAGGTACAAAATATTTATCAGTTAAATAATAATGAGAGGTGTACGTAAGACTAGATAACAAAAGAAGGAGTGCAGACCATGGTAGTTCGGACGGACGGAACGCACTTAAATTGCCAGAACATAAGAAAGCCAGAGAACGCCCACCTCTGGTTTATGTGGTGGTCCAATATAGAGAGAGATCTCAAGGATTACCAGAGCGAGAAGACCCGACCCCAAATAAACGGAACAGGGTTTTTTTTATAATTAATGGGTTTGCTTTTGACCACAGTCTAGCCCATAAGCAAAGACAGGGTCTACGATGGAGCGACCTTGCCCGGAAGGTGCTAATTCACTCTGGCCTTGAATTAGTCAGGAGGCAATTATTTAATAAGTCGTCTCCCTCACGATTTTCGTCGGACTCTCTTCTATATACCTAAAACTGGTATGTATGTGTTCCTTGTGCTCTACAAAACACGAAACTGACGGTTTTAAGAGGAGAAAGTGGGGACACGCATAGCTATGACGTCACAAAGATGGCGCCGACCGTAACAAGTTTTTCTTCATTTCTCGAGTTTTATTGTATCAATTTCGTTGTTTGATATGTCATTTGAAAGGTTTTATAATTGTCTATGATTGCTCTTTTGAAACCTACTAATTTAGTTTTGACGTTTTTGAAATATTAACAAAAATATGATTTTTTTTCATAAACTTTTTATTATTTACAGGTTTAAACTAAATATAGAAAAAGATTTGTGTACCTTAGTTTGTAATTTTATAATAAAAAATAAAGTGCGTTTTCATATCTTCTCAAAAATATAAACATCATTGTAGTGCAATAATAAACAAACAAGTTGTGACCAATTCTGTAAGGAGAGTACTCATATTTTTTTTTTCATTTTCTTTTTATTTAATGAAAACTTTCTTCATTTCTCGAGTTATACTTCATCAATTTCAATGTTTGATATGTCATTTGAAAGGTTATATAATTGTTTATGATTGCTTTATTGACAGCTACTAATTTAAGTTTGTCGTTTTTGAAATATTAACAAAAATATGTTTTTTTATACACTTTTTCTTATTTTCCGGTATAACTATAAATAAAGAGAAACATAAATGTGCCTAAGTTTGTTAGTTCATAACAAAAAATAAAGTCCGTTTTATTACTTTCTCAGAAATATAAACATGATTGAAGTGCAATAATAAACAAACAAGTTGTGACCGATTCTGTAAAGAAAGTACTCATCTGATTTTTTAAAGTTCTTCTTTATTTCATCAAGTTATTCTTCATTTCTATAGTTCTACTGCATCAATTTTGTTGTTTGATATGCCATTTGAAAGTGTATGTAATTGCCTATGATTGTTTTTTCGAAAACTGCTAATTAGGTTTTGTTGTTTTTAAAATATTAACAAAAATATGATTCTTTTTCATACACTTTTTCTTATTTACCGGTATAACTAAATAAAGAGAAACATAAGTGTACCTAATTTTGTATGTTTTTAACAAAAAATAAAGTCTGTTTTATTGCCTTCTCAGAAAAATAAACATGGTTGTAGTGCAATAATAAACAAACAAGTTGTGACCAATTCTGTAATGAAAGTACTCATCTGATTTTACCGCCGTTTTCACTATTGATTTTGAAATGATAAGTATTTAAGAGCTGTGAAAAAGAAGCTGTGCTTTTTACAAATTACAATATACATATAATATACGTTTACTTTTATATGTATTATAATATCACACATCAAGCAATTCAGATGTACTTGCTAAGCTATTATAAAAAACAATGTACAAAACCAAAGTATTATTTATTGTAATTACCTATAACAGTGCAAATAAAACTATTCCCAATGTGTAGTGAAAATCACTTATTAAGTAGGGAAATGATGAATGAGATAATGTGTTTAGTGAACAGAGCATAGCAAGCAACATATAAGTACTACTCATCAATATCAAGAAAGTTATGCTGATTAAAACATAATTCTTTTCCAATCCTATCATACGTTTTTGCTTTGAGCGTGCACAGTCGCATTTCGTCGTCCGGCAGTCTGTCTTACACTGGCACGATATGAGCTCGATATCTTGCAGACATATTGGATGGAGGTTTCAAGCTTGTGATGGGAATTAGGGAATTGTTATATAACCTCCAGCCACAGTTTTCTGGTAAGAGTAGGGTTTGGATCGGGATATTTGGAGTTTTCCAAATAAGTCTGGTAATTAGCTCTGTGTAGATGGTGCTTCTGACTTCTCTAGAAGGTGGTAATTAAATTACCACCGGTTTTCTCAAATGTTAAAAACCTAGACAAACTGAAATTACCAAGATATCAAGCTCATATCGTGCCAGTGTAAGACAGACTGCCTGACAATGAAATGCGCACAGTCGCATCACGCTCACGCTCAAAGCAAAAACGTATATTGAAAGGAGTATGCCATATTAGAAAAGAAATATTTTAATCAGCATAACATTATGGATGTTGATGAGTAGTATATGTTGCTTGCTATGCTCTGTTCACTAAACTCGATAGTTCAATTATGTCAACATTATCTCATTCATTATTTCATTGTTATTTTCTATTTTGTACAATGTGATTTACGTAAAAATAAGTAATTTTCATTACACCTTGGGAATAGTTTTTATTTGCACTATTATTAAGATTACAATAATACTTTGTTTTGTACATTGTTTCTATAATAGCTTAGCTTATATTACTTCTAATTTACTGGATGTTTGATATTATAATATGAATATCCTACGAAAGTTTGTGGGTTTGGATGTTTGGATGTTTGTTCCTCAGTCACGCAAAAACTACTGAACGGATTTGGTTGAAATTTGGCACACAGATATTAGATAGTCTAGATTAAAACATAGAATACTTTTTATCTCGATATTCCCACGGGAACGGGAACCACGCGGGTGAGACCGCGGGCGGCCGCTAGTATGAAATTATATTACATCTGATATTATAATAAAAAAGTAAACACATTTTAGATTTATACTTTAATTTGTAAAAAGCACAGGTTTTTCTCTTGAATACTTATCATTTTCAAATCAATAGTGAAAACAGCGGTAAAAATCAGATTCGTACTTTCTTTACAGAATTGGTCACAACTTGTTTGTCAATCACCTTTATATTTCTGGAAAGGTAATAAAATAGACATTATTTTTGTTATATATAAACATACAAACTAAGACACATTTATGTTTCTCTTTTAGTTATACCGGTAAATAAGAAAGAGTGTATGAAAAAAAACATATCGACTGTGGAAAGGAAAAAATGCTAAAGCGCCACTTAGGCCATTATGAGTTATATATATCATTGGATAGCGCTTTTTTTTCTGCGTCGATCTGTCTAGGTTTCAAAGCAATCGGAGCACTTTTTTGGCGCTTTAGCATTTCTAAAATTCAACGTTTTTCACAAATTTACGCTGTCAATATGACTAAAGCGACGTATTTTTATTATTTTTGTAACAAATGTAGCATAAGAATTTTTATCCGGTCCACCTTTATTTCATTTGTACCACTTGAGCAATTTTCGTTTATTCAAATTTGAAAAGTAATGGTGATTTAGTAATTTAAGCATTTTATAGACTACAATGGTTTGGCGCTTTAGCAAAACATCATTGGTTTAAGAAGTAAGAACGGTTGGCGCTTAAGCAATTTTTGCTAGCTGTTTGTGTTATTATTACTCTAGTACGTTAGCGAAAATAGTACTCTCAGATTTATTGATGCAACGTATATTACAATACAGAAGTCATAATTTGACATTATTTCGATTAACTGAAACATAGTAATACTAATTACTTCACGCTTCCAAGACACTCAATGGGAAGTCACCGATTTTGATGCTTCCCTGGTTTCACCCACCCAAATAATGTTGACCTCTGCACTAACAGGTCGTCGAAGTATGGCTCTCAAACAGCTGAATAACAACCGATCACTACAGAACTTCTTAGAGCGGGTGATAAGCCAATACTAAAATCCTCCAGAAGCTTTTCAATTCCGTCATCGTTGAAGGCAGAACGCCGAAGGCATGACTCTCTTAAAGAACTACAGACCCATCTCACTTCTGAGCCATATTTATAAGTTGTTTTCGAGAGTCTTTACGAATCGTCTCGCTCGCAGGTTTGGCGACTTCCAACCTCCCGAACAAGCCAGGTTCCGTAAAGGCTTAGCGCCATGGACCACATCCATACGCTGCGGCAGGTCATACAGAAGACTGAGGAGTATAATTTGCCACTCTGCTTGGCGTTCGTGGACTAAAAGACAGCCTTTGATTCAATAGAAACCTGGGCGGTACTGCAGTCTCTCCGGAGGTGCCAAGGGTAGTGGACTGCAGGTATATCGAGATGTTCAGGTACTAACACGAAAATGCCACCATGTCGATCCGGTCGAGTACGAGTACAGAACTAGAGCACAAATCCAATGCAACTGCAGGGAAATGTAATTTCTTTGAAACTGTTCACTGCTGCATCAGAGGACATCTTTAAACTCTTAAACTGAAAAGGACTCGGCATCAACATTAATGGTCAATACCTAACATATCTTCGTTTTACCGATGATATAGTACTGGCTGAGATCTTGGAAGAACTGAACACAATGCTCGAAGATCTCAGTAGTGCTTTGCTCCCCAAAGAGTTGGTCTCAAGATGAACATGGGTAAGACGAAAATTATGTCGAATGCGCATGTTGTGCCCGCTCCAGTTCATGTTGAGAACACTACACTTGAAGTTGTGGGATGGGCAGCATTCGGGAAGCTTTGAAATATCTTCGCTTCAAATTTACCTTAGTGTCTCAAGACGAAAGTCAGTGCGTGTTGTCAGTGATAATGATTTACCGCAGTGAAACGTGGTCGCTCACTATGAGTCTCATAAGGAGGCTCAAGGTCACCCAGCTTGCAATGGAAAGAGCCATGATAAGCGTTTCCTTGCGTGATCGAATCAGAAATTAGGAAATCTGCAGGAGAACTAAAGCTACCGACATCGCTCGAAGGATTGTTCAGTTGAAGTATCAGTGGGCTGGACACATAGCGAAAAGAACCGACGGCCGTTGGGGCGGAAAGGTTTTGGAATGGCGACCCCATACTGGACGACGTTCCGTGGGTAGGCCTCCGACAAGGTGGATCAACGATGGTGAAGGTCGTGGTGCGCCGCTGGATACAAGCAGCGCAAGACCGATCGTCGTGGAGATCCTTGGGGGAGCCCTGTACCCAGCAGTAAGTGTCGTGAGGCCGATATGATGATGATTTTAATATTAGCCAGCAAGTTTTCAGAAAAAATAATACAGCATTAATTTTCACCGTGCATCACCATCACCACACCGCACTGCAACTTGCAGACAAATTCCAATGTGATTTGATCAGATGGCAGTAGCCGAGCAGTAGCATAGCAGTAGCCTCTCCAAAGGCCGCCGTTTACAGTCCACCAGGGCGATGCCCGCGGGCTGCTTCAGCAGCCCGCGCAACAGGGCGAAATAATAGACAATTAACTGAAACATAGTTATACTTATTACTGATATCGATAAGTAAAAAAGAAATCTAATATAAAGTAATTGAGTTGGTGTTCAGCAATACTTGTTTGCATTTATTCTACAGCATTGGTGCATTTAAGCAATTTTCCCTAAAGGGTTCGGGTAAATCATCGCCAACATGGGTAATTGAGTAAACTTTTCTTCACTGCATCTGTTAAAGTTAAGGTCATTAAGCATTTTGTCATTGCCCTAGAAAAGATCATTGCGACTTATAATCAGTTTTCACTGACTGGGTTCTTACAATATTGTGGACATAAGTAATTTTTTCCTGACTGGAGTTTTCTCAAAAAAATAAGTATTTTTGCTTAAGCGACAAGTATTTCGCGATATAATAGAATTAGAAACCAATGAGTATTTCCTAAATTTGGGAAAAAAATAAATAATATGGTCTTTCATACACATGAATTTGCTCACGTTAATAACAAAAAAGTTATGATTTTTTTTCGAAAAAATGAAACTTTAAACCTCATTTCCCACAACTAGCATTTTGGCGCTTTAGCATTTTTTCCTTTCCACAGTCGATATTTTTGTTAATATTTTAAAAACAACAATACTAAATTAGTAGGTTTCAATAGAATAATCATAGAACATTATATAACCTTTCAAATGACATATCAAACATTGAAATTGATGCAGTAGAACTCGATAAATGTAGAAAAACTTGATGAAATAAAGAAGAAATTGAAAAAATCTAGATGAGTACTTTCCTTACAGAATTAGTAACAACTTGTTTGTTTATTATTGCACTACAATGATGTTTATATTTTTCTAAGAAGATATTAAAACAGACTTTATTTTTATTATAAACTTACAAACTAAGGTACACAAATGATTTTTTTAATTTAGCTTATACCTGTAAATAAGAAAAAAATTATGAAAAAAAAATTATACTTTTATTAATATTTCAAAAACGACAAGACTAAGTTAGTAGGTTTCAAAAGAGCAATCATAGACAGTTATATAAGCTTTCAAATGACATATCAAACAACGAAATTGATGCAATAGAACTCGAGAAATGAAGAAAAACTTGTTACGGTCGGCCGCCATCTTTGTGACGTCACAGCTATGCGTGTCCCCACTTCCTCCTCTTAAAACCGTCAGTTTCGTGTTTCGTAGAGCACAAGGAACACATACACACCAGTTTTAGGTATATAGAAGAGAGTCCGACGAAAAATCTCAAAATGCTTCGTCGCCACCTAACTAAATAGAGTTAGGTTGTATGCGCTCGGAAACACAGAGCCTGCCTGGCAGGGAATTCCATTCCATAACTGTTCGTATTACAAACGATGTTGAGTAGCGTTTGGTACGCAGAAAAGGTATGTCAATCAAGAACGGGTGGTAACCCACAGTGCATCTGGATGTCCGATAGTAGTAAGAAGAAGGTGTAATGAGCTCATGCAGCTCTTGAACATACTCAAAGTAAATATTATGTCCTTCCTGAAATCGTCAAATAATAGGTACGAGATAAGGCATGTGTGTTTTCATTACGTCACTCACCACTAATGTCAATTCATGTCATTAAATAAACTTCAACAGGGAGTTCTTCGAGCAGTAAAGAAAATTAAATGACAAAGTTTGTACGTGTACCCAAAAGTTTAATAGTCGCCATACATACTCCGTTTGCGCCCGCAGTTTAATCCATTAACGAGTTTCTTGTTAAACGCGCAACTGTTCTCCAATTTAATCAACAGTTCAGTTCACAGCCCTACCTACACTCCACATACTAATTTAATACAACAATCAAAAGTTGGAGACTGTTCATTTGAGTTATTTTGAAGAAGGAATACTTTTAACTGTGGCTAAACTTTTTGTCGGGGTTGACGAAATATGTAAGCACATTAATTTGTCAGACAGGTCAGTACAAGAGGCAAATTTAATTTTCTTAATCGGCTTAATTTGTTGGCCCGTTCGAGTGGAGTCCGACTCAGTGATTAAATTTGTTTGGACAGGATTATAAATTTTGTCGTTTACAAATGATCTTGATGCGTTTTAAGGCTTATACAAATTTTCTTCGTTTAGCTGTTTTGATAGGTTGTACTCCAAATTAAGCTTTAATATCTTGGGTCACCTCGTTGAACTTTTCACCCTCAATTAAAATGAAATTAGGTAAAATTTATAAACGTTTTAAACCTTATTGGGTGGGGCTGGAGTACAGATTCCTTTTTTTTATTCTAAAAGCCCCACCCGACTTCACTAGACGTGTTTTTATTATTACGAATATTATTTCTTGCTTTTTAGAGGTAGGTTTTTTGAAGTCGGTTTTTTGTTTTTTTTAAACAATTTTTTATTTTCAGTGTAGGTACCTTGTAGGTATATTATTTAGATAGTAAAATCGGCTCAGCCAAACGTGAGATAATTGCGAAGAAACATACGTACATACGGGTCAAACTGAGAACCTCCTTTTTTAAGTCGGTTAAAGAACTACACAGATATCCCTCTTCTAATAAAAAAATATTATCTTATTCAGTTCATAAACAAAGAAGTAATACGACCATTATCATCGAGGTAATTCACACAAAATCATACTATGTATTTTCGCGCTTTTTTTCAAGATTACTTGAAAAGTACTGAACCAATTTCCAAATTTTAAAAAATGGGACCAATTTGGGAGTTTACCTAATGTAAGAATGTTTGAATCATTTCAATCGGTCAAGCCGTTTTCGAGTAATCGGTGGACATGCACAAAAAAAAAAATACAGACGAACATAGAACCTCCTCCTTTTTGGAAGTCGGTTAAAAATACAGAGTCCATTTTTTCCAGTTACAATGAAAAATATACCTATCTAAAAAAGCAAAAATCAGCAGATACCGTGAAATTCTGGAAAAACTAAACATTCCATTGTGTTGACCTCTATCAGGTGGCTCTGAACAGAAATCCCAACGTTAATACATTAATATACAAAAGCGTAAAGACAGATTTCTTTATTTACGACAGCGAACGCCTGCAACTCGGCCGCGCTGATTTATCACCAGCAACATCGTGTTTCTTGCAAAACACTGAATATAAATCAAAACACAGATGGGAGAAATGCTCCGTTGAATGTTTTCGGTGGCTTTTTTGCCATTATTGTACCATCTTGAGATGTATTGAGTTCTGCGTCTAGAATTCTGAATGGGTAACGAGATGTTTTGATTTTATCTTTTCGTGAAAATTTTAGTTTCTATTTCTTTCTTTCTACATATATTTTTTGTGGAAAATTATTTATCTGAGAACTCTGTTCCTTACAGCTCTTAGAATACTGATCAGATCAGTTGGGTTTACATAGCGATCTGTAGGTATCTCCTCTATTCACTTCCCGGAAATACATCATCAGATCACTGCTTGATCAATCCCTGGCCGAAAACCAAGGCTTCAAAGTTACCTCATTTGTATGAAACTCAACCGGCGCCGGCGTTCGTTTTTGTGGCCAAAACTCATATAACGATCATAACATATTTTAATGTCTGGCTGTGTTGAGGTAAATGAAGTGAAAAAAATTTATTAGGATCGTAGCAAGTGAAAAATACGCATCTGCATTGTTACGTCTTTGGGTGAAAGGCAAGGAAAAAATATTTTGAATTTCAATCTTGATACGTGTATCTAAGTGATAATGTATGCATGCATCGAGTTTTTGTTTCGTAAGGTTATTTCTTTAGATCTACGTACACTACACGTCTTCATATCTAGGTACTATAATGTAATTAATAACTTAATGTCTTGTGACAAGAATCACAAGCGGACTCTATCTTGTCTCGTATACGTTACAAAATATCATAACGAAGTCAGAATACTTTAACTATTCCCTCTATATCCATTTCCCATACTCAAAGACCTTAGATAAAAATCCCCATAACATCTAAACCTCATTTACACATCAATAACACTTCCTGTAACACCCACAATAGCTTTTCGAAATAACACGCAATCCGGCCTGCCATTCATTTTTACAAACACCACAGTGCACAGTGGCTTGATACCACATAAATCATCCGGGCTAGTCAATTTAACGCAAACCCGGGAATCCCATAAACCTATTCGCTAGTCATTTTGCACGGGAGGTTATGGAAAAACGCGCTCCCGTGACGTCATTGTCATTTATCATTTTCATCAGGGTTGGCGAGCGGCTTTGGCTTCGCAAAATAAAACATTGGTTGCATAATGATTTCTTATTCGGTTATTCTATCTGACTGTTAAGTTCATTATATTCGAAAGTGAAAAAAATCCTTGTTTTTCCCTGATTTCATCGTGTGATAAAACTAAAATAATACATTATTATTTTTTATTTTCCTGTTCCATCATGTTTTTATACGTGTCCGGAGCGATCAAACTCAAATTTATCAAAATCGGTGACGTATGCATATTCCCTATTAGTTGGTATTTGGTTTGATTTTTTATTTTCCCGGACGTTTCGGCACCTTTGCAGCTGCCGTGGTCACGGGGGTCAATAAAACCGCGCTAGTATCCGTTAAAAAGTGTTTTATTTCAATAATATCTCAGTTAGATTTTTAGTTTAAAAGATTGGCAATGACTTCAGTTTCACTCGTTAGGTTATACGATTTATTCAAACAAAAAAATGGCTTTTAAAAATCTACACTAAACTATATTGCAAGGGCTAGTGATGGCCTAGCTAGACATCGATAAGTCTGTGTTGGGATATCGATTATGTATTGGAAAATGGTTTGGTCTAAGTGATGAACGGATGCAAAAGAAAATTGTGACTTATGCTCCAAAGCCCCCGGGGTCTTTTTAGTTATTGGCCATACATAACACTCCTTTCTAGTCATTCTGCATTTTAATCATTTTGCGTTTTAGTCATTCTGCGTTTCGGTCATTTTGCCCTCATAGTCTTTTTGCCTTTTAGGCAGCGTGATCAAGTAGGCTTTCGTTTACATAATTTTGTACATATGCGAATAGATTTTGTAGCTTTGATTTCTTAATAATATATTATGTTTTTAATTTTATTACAGTACCTATGTGTGACTGTTTGTATATCTATCACCCTCATTTTCAGTAAAGTACATGTTGCACTCCACATCTTTTTTTTACATTAAGTAATAAATTAACAATACAAAGCTCTCAAATAATTTATAATTCGAATCGTTCAGGGCGATGCCCTATGAGAATGCAAAATTCGATACCGTGCTTTTCAGTTAGTTGCGTGAAAAAGCGCTTTGTACAACATTAGCGCTATTTTTTGATAAAATTCACATAAACAGAATTGATTGAAAATAATTTATTTTGTGAACCAAATGAAATAAACATAATAATGTTCTTAATTAGTTGCTTTATCTAAATGGTACACAAAAAAAAGCTCACACCACACTCAGCATGTGTAAAGGCACCCAAAGTGTCCTAACGCTGATCTTCTATGCTCACCCAAAGAAATTAATGAAAAACTTCCATTCAAAATCAAGTGACAGTAAAATAATTTTCAAATGACTTTTGATCTTATAACTTGCACCATCACGTCCCAGCGTAGACATGTTCTGATTGGTAGAAGACGAGCGCTAAGCTCGCCGCCGCAGGATAAGTCGTACGCTCACTCCTGCATAAGTCTTGAGCGTTAGGGTCCCCACACACGGGCGACACGCCACAACCACTAACGCCGCCACTAGAAGCTAGAAGCACAATATAGAGAGAGTACATTCGTTAAGCTTAGCCTCGCGCGCTCGAACAACGCACACATAGACATCTCTCACCGACACTGTAAAACCGGAATTTCAAAACAATCTCAAACCACTTCGAAATCGTGACGCAGCGGTGAGAGCTGTCTTTGTGTGTGTGCGATGCTCGAGCGCCCGTAGTACTAAGCTCAACTTCTGTTAGTCTCTCTATTTTGTGCTAGAAGCGGCTGCAAAAGTAGCTGAAGCGCGCGCACACAAGTGATCGGTATCGGTAGCCGACAAAAATAATAATTTCCTTCGCTTGCAGTTTAGTGGCCAGTGTCGGCCACAAGAAGAGAGAAGCGACGTCTGTATGCCTAGCATGACCGATTTATATCGCGTGATATAGCGTTTTATCACGTTTAACTGTCAAAAAGACAAAGGAATTTGACAGTTGAGTGCCGATACCGTGTTTACCGTGTGCGGCGATGTATGAAAACTATAGGACTAGGTCAGTGGCGGGCGTTTTGCAGTTGTGGCGTGTTGCCCGTGTTTGGGGACCCTTAGACGAACATTTGTAGCCTCAAACGTTAGAAATAAGTAGAGGATTTAGACACACATTTTAGTGCCTCGTAATTCTAAAATGTGGGAACAAAATTTTGAAGAAAAGAAATGTGTATTTTTGTGAAATATTAAATCTTGCAGTTGTGTTAGTATAGTACTGGCAGGTTTATTTTATGATGTAAATATACCTATTACTTATGTATTTTTTTGTAATTTTGTGAAGTACAAAGTTTATTAACATATATAAATACCACTTATTTTAGAGTATCCCTTAAAAAGACTTTTCAACACTTTTTAGCTGTCAAAAAAAAAACACGAGCAAGAAACTTTTCAGCTTTATCAATCGATAAAGACACAGTTTATATTTTATAGAAGTATCCCTCCGAGAGCAACCGGTAAAAAAACGTAAAGAGCATATTTTAGTGTTTCTTGACGCAGCGCGAAATAATTATATAATATATTTTTGTATCTTTTTCACAAAGATAATAAAAATATCGATATTAAAGATTCTAACTATTCGCATTACTATCGTAACAGAAGCCAGCAGTCGACACTATCAAGTTAACTTAAGTGGGATCGCGTTAAGTTATTACTTTACCACCTGTCTTATGACACGGGATAAACCGGAACGAAGTACCCGCCACCGGGATTATGGGAGTTATGATATGAGTAGCACCGAATGTGTTGCGAAACCGGACACCGTAATCAGAGTTTAGTGCGGTGCATATGAGATTTTGTGTGCGTTTATGTAAGTAGTCTATTTTTTTAAAATTAATATTTCTCGAGTCAAGATTGTATTTATAAAAATAAAAAATAAGTATATTAATTTATAGGGAGTAGTAATCAGAGTTTAGTGCGGTGCATATGAGATTTTGTGTGCGTTTATGTAAGTAAGTAGGTAGTACTATTAAAGATTGGTGTGTTTTTTTTCTTAATACTTAGATTAATATTTCTCGAGTCAAGATTGTAGGTATTTATAAAAATAAAAAAATATATTAATTTATAGCGAATCCTACTAATATTATAAGCGTGAAAGTTTGTGGGTTCGGATATTTAGATGTTTGAATGTTTGTTCCTTAATCACGCAAAAACTACTGAACGGATTTGGTTGAAATTTAGCACACAGATAGCAGATAGCCTAGATTAAAACATATAATACTTTTATCCCGATGTTCCCAAGGGAACGGGAACCACGCGGGTTAAACCGCGGGCGGCCGCTAGTGAAAAATATATTTAAAACATCAACAACGATCTTAAATTAAATAGTGTCAGTATGATATTGATTTGTTTTTACTGTCAATACTTACAATAAATGATGTCCTAAACCTACACTAGTATTCATTTTACGCACACCAAACCCCGTTAGACAGAAATAACTAAAATAACTTACCTGCTTAAATTTTTTATACATTCTAAAAGCCTTGAATTAAAATTCCAAAGAGCCTTCAGAAAAAAAAATAAGAAGCCTCTAATTGAATTCCTTGATTGACGCGGTCTTTTGGCAAATTAATGAAGTTGACTTACTACCGCGAAATCAACAGAATTTAAATTAAAAGGTTTAATTATAGCCTCTATCGAACCGTAAAGAGGTTCTTTTAAAGTTCGAATGTTCAATTCCCATGTTTTTTTAATGATAGAAGATATTTTACAGTCACCAAAGGATTCCAACGTACCTATATTTTTTTCTAATTAAGTAATAAGCTATTGCAATATGGCAATGTCAAAAGCCATCGGTTAAGATTAACTAAAAT
The DNA here is from genome assembly GCA_928269145.1 of Agriphila tristella. Lineage (NCBI taxonomy): Eukaryota > Metazoa > Arthropoda > Insecta > Lepidoptera > Crambidae > Agriphila > Agriphila tristella. The sequence continues at coordinate 4,997,972 of OV743443.1, read as the reverse complement.
AAAGGTGGTCGGAAAAGTTCGAGGCCTTTTTTGAAGCACGAATTTGCGTGTTATATTTCTGGGAATACTAAACTTAGGCGGGAATGAATTTTTTTTTGACAGCTGACTTTCTGATAATAGAGGTAGAATGAAAACAAATGGATAAATTTCGATAAGGGTCAAGGAAATTATAAGTAATTCGGATGTACGAAGTACTTCTAATTTCCTTGATAACGTTCAAACCCTTAAAGAAAAAGAAATGAATATTGCTATTGGCTCCGTGCACGCTTTTAGCGCCACCTAGCTTTTTGCAACTTTGTTGGCTCTGACCCGACCGTTATGACATTTTGATATGTAATGGCGGCATTGTGACAAAATATTAAAAAATACTATGTAGTACATATTGTGTTATTAATGTAGATTTCAAAATTACTGTGCTTTGGGTGGACAAAGTGTTGTGAAATCATTATGGCAAGTAAGATCTATTCAATAAGAGTGTTTTATTTTGATTATATCAGGGTTTGTTCACTTCTTTTTTAGTTGTAAATTTTGTAAAACAAGAGGATAAAGTTACTTTAATAATTTTATTAAGTGATAATAAACATATTAATTGTTCCTGTATCGCTAGTTTTAAATTAAATATCGTTTTCAAACAGATTACAGAGCTACATTATTTCTACTTTTTGCCACCTTGTTCCTCGGAGATAACCATGGCCAGATAACTGGTTATCTGTCAGTTTTTTTTTTCTTCCCATATAACCAGTTATATCTTAGGAATATATTTTCCTTGCAGATAACTGTTAAAATAATTAGTTATCTGTGAGGAAAATTTATTCCTAAGAGATAACTGGTTATATGGGAGGAAAAAATCCTCACAGATAACCAGTTATCTGGCCATGGTTATCTCCGAGGAACAAGGGTTTTTGCCACCATGAGCGCTGCGATCGATGTACCTTTGCACCCAGCGAATAGTGCTCAAAAAAGGTTTGTTATGTTTATGGAAAAGATGCTTTGTCGAATACTATACAGCAAAAAATGGTTCAGCAGATTCAAATCTTGTAATTTTGATGATAAAGATGTTCGTCACTGTGGTATCTTTATTAATTTTAGTACAAAAAGGCTGCGAACATTTGCGACTACTTACCTAATATAACGTTAGTTTATTATGGTCGTGGACCACATAGTCAAATATTTACTTAAGAGCTTCACCGTGTTTCTGTGAAATTGTACTTACATAAAATTTAAGGCGCATTTAACCTTCAAATCACTACCAATATCATTCCAAACATCCACCACACTCGGTTAACATAACTAACTTGCCTTGCCTGAAACCAGTCGAGCAAGACAACCGAAAGGCAAATTAGTAAAGCCGAGTTACCCGTGTTTACCTGGCATGAATATTCGATGTGACCACGGTTTAACCTGCGTTGTTTAACCGGGCACCAGCAAAGACCTAACGACCAGATAGGTGGAGCATTCCGGGTTATGATACTAGATTAGATATTGAAAGAGGTTTCATTTGTATGGAGTGTAGGGAGTGGTAGGTAATTGAATATATTAATTACCTTGAATTATTACTTTTTTTATGATAGGGTTTAAGTATACCTACTACTGTAATACTTTTACATATTTTTTTCCTTCGAGGTTCCTTGAGGTTAAAAAAATGTCCGCCAGGCGCATTAGCAATTGGCCCTAGGTAAACAAAGTATTACATTGTATTTTTTGTAAATACTTATATTGCAAAAATTTTCGATCAATATAACAAACACCGTAAAACCTCCTGTCACTGGTCCAAAATTACCTATTTTTAACACGTTTTTATTAGGTTGCTTTCGCGTTTGTTTGTTTGTTTGTGTGTTTCTCCACAAAGTTTGCGAACGATTTTATCCAAACTTCCCGATGAGCTTAGAGACTTATGTCTTTGAGCTGTGGGGTCAAGTCTGTTAATGTTTTCGTCAAAATCGTAGTTCAATGGTGTTTGAATGGTAATGCTTTTTGACACAGTTCTTGATTCTTAAACCCAAAATCTGAAACACTTTGTGTTTCTTAAACCCAATACGGAAACATATTGTGTCTTGATTTTGGATTTCAGAACCAAGAACTGTGTCAAAAAGCATTACCATTAGAACACCATTGAACTAAGATTTTGACGAAAACATTAGCAGACTTGACCGCCTGATCTGATGATGAAACCGGAAGAAGGTTTATACTTTTTAGTCTGTTTTTACTATTCCGTTTTAATGTTTTTAAGTTTGTGCCTGTAACTTTTAATATATGTTTCTAAAGGAAAAATCTAAAAGGTTTCTTAATAAATGATGATATGAACTTTCAAATCTGAAAAACTGGATTTGCTATTTTAGGTAGAAATGCATTTTTCTTTTAATTCAAACTTGGACTATAGTTGTTGTGAGGAGCTCGCAACTTTGGTCCAGCTGATAAAATGTCATATTTATCAGTTGAAAACTAGAAATTAAATTATATTTCGAGACTGGTTATGTAACTTTATAATGGGGAGGAAAAGCGCAATTTTATCCCGATAGATGGCGTCTGGTCTTTGGTACCCGGCCGCCTCAAAGAAAGTGTCAAAACATATGGGAATCTCTTGGAGTATTGCACTTTTTAATTTTATACTGAGAAAATGCCGCATTGTTATGCATGTAACTTGTAAAATATTGGAGTTCATCGATTTCCCAGTAACAAAAAAAATAGTGGGCAAAAAAATATCAAAAAAAAGATGCTTTTCCCTCGATTTTCTCCTTTGCTGAGCCTGAGAAACATTATAATTCAAAAGGAATGTTTCATGAATTTGATGAAGCTTCGCCAAAATAAAACAACATTTGAATTATAACAGCTTTGTTCTTTAATATTTCAACCTCAGCAGTTTCTAACATATTTATAACTTGGATGAGTTTGATAGGTATATCAAATATGGAATAAGCCCAATATTGGGGCCAAACAGAGAATTAATAGAATTTTATATGACAGAGTCATTCAAGAAACTTAGAATAATAAAATAAATATGATAAAACGGTTCGTGTAATTTTGGATGGTACAGAAATTCCAGTACAGAAACCTGAAATTACTATTGCACAGAAGGCATCATCAGGCAACTATAAACACGGAAATTCACACTCAGTTGCTTTGTTAAAATTTAAATCATATGCTTCTAATCTGAAATAAAAAGATTACTTGTAAATCTTACACGAAATTTAAAGAAATGTAATGCTTGTTAGCAATTTTTTGTAAGTTGCTATAAACTTTCTTGCCTGTTGTTTTGGCTTTTCTTTTCCGTAATTCTTCTTTTATCTGAGCTAAAGTTAGCATAGAATACATTGTTTGTCCGCAAAACCGAAAAAATACAATCTAAGAAAGTAAAATCACGTAATACACAGTCAAGACAATATAAGCTCAAACTGACAATTGTTCCAAAGACTAAGCGCCATCTGTAATTCACTTTGCCTTCGCCTCCCCATACCGACATGTTATAAAATGTGAAAAAAAACACGACAAGTTTTATATATTTTTTAATTATTACAGATAGCCGGTAGGTTTTAAATTTTGGAACACTTCACTACATGCAAAAACTGTGACGAAGTTATCGTGAATGTGATTTGCAAAATAGCGGCGCCCAAATAACAATTACCACCTCACATGGTAGTAAGTAATCTAGGGAACCACGTAAATCTGCGCCAGATCACTAGATAGCCCTTGGTTAAGAAAATACAATGTCTGACCGTCGTAGGAGAATTGGACTATAGTTGCCCCTTAGGATTATAGTTGGGAGGTTTTACGGCACCTTTTAAGTTAAGTAGGTACTTAATTAAATACATAAAAAATAGAGGCTCGTTAGAATGTAGAATTATCAGATGACTAGTGGTAGTGGACCCTGTAAACTTCGTATCACTTAAAATTTACTTAGATGCTTATCAATCTTTTAAAATGTTGAAAACCAGCGCAATCTATTTAATTAATTAGTTAATAACAAAGCTGAATACTAAAACGAAATCAAGACTACATTATGCTTTATTTCACCGAGTGCACCGATGCCACCGATCTTTTAGACTAAAATCTTTATTTGACTTTTGCTACGTGAGTGGTGGGGGCCGGTAGTGCGCATGAGCAATTTGCTACGACGACGCTACAACTATCTGCTATGGAAACTACGGAACGTAGATACAAGAAAGATATTACCTCTTCATCAAAACATAGCTGTCAAAAGCGATCCGTAATGGCGATTCCTTAGCTGATTATTTAGCTACTAGAGTCTGACCGCGGCTCCGCCCGCGTGGACGAAACTAAGTTTTTTTTTTGACAACATCACATAGGTATATTGCTCCAATTCCAAAGTAAGTAGCTATAGCTCTATGCTATGACAAACAATTATCATAGTATACTATGACAAACAATTTATTCTTTCAAAACCACAGTGATCATACTAAATAGTTAAACTGTTTATGCTCTGAAAAGATTTTAATGCATAAATTGTTATTTACATAATAAATAATGTTCAGGTTTAAGAGATTATTTACAAATTAGTAACAATTAATTTACAGAAAATGAACAGTTTAGGACCTACAGTACATGACCTCTACCATAGACGCAATTATCCACCAAGCCTTAGTCCTTCCTACCTTCTCGGTGTATACGGACTAAATCTTGGGAGAGTGGTTTTCCCGTTTGCACTTTTATAACTCCCCACAAATTCTGTTTCCGTCCTTTCTTTTTGGCTATCTCTTATAACTCTCCCCAATCTGGATCTAGATGGAATAGTGATTGAAATATTGCTAGGATTATGACAATCTTAAACAAAGTATCTAATTATGGTCAATGACGTTTTGGACTAGACTTGAACTACGAAGGAACAACGGAACTCCTTAACAACAAACAGCACGAAAAGTAGAAATTGAGTTTTCAGTGGTATTATACCACATAAAAGTGTGAAATATAAAAAAAATACATAACATCATAGCTTACATTTACATAATATCCTAGTTGGTTACTAAGTTCTGTAACTATGGAAAACATGAATAATACTAAATTTACAAATAATGCTACAATGAATTATATACCAAATGAAAGCACAAATATTTAAGATTATCATGTATTAAAATTATTCGAAATGACCGCCTCTGGCATGAATACACGCCTTTAGACGACGAGGCCAGTCATCGATGGCAGCACGAACTACCACCATATCCAATTCTGCGACTGCCTTGAGAATAGCGCGCTTAAGAGAGTCGAGATTCATGTGGGGCTTAGCACATGCTTTCTCCTCAATAAGTTGCCATATGGCATAATCCAGAGGATTTAAGTCTGGGCTGGAGGATGGCCATTCTTCCTGCGCGATAAAATCAATTTTGTTAGCCCGAAACCATGCTTGTGTAGATTTTGCTTTGTGCGCAGGGGCAGAGTCCTGCTGGAAGACCCATGGCTGGTTTTGAAATAAAGTGTGGCTTAAGGGTTTGACAACAGGTTCCAGAACGGTATCTTGATAGACTCTAGCGCCAGTTTTCACACCTTTTTCACAGAAATGAACCTTACTTAGCCCTGAATAGGACACCCCCAGCCAAATCATCACTGATGAGGGGTGGTGACCTCGTTGGACCCTCGGAGCAATCATGCTGGCTTCTTTACTATTCTTAGCGTATACTCTATCATTTTGACGGTTAAAATTTTCTTCGACTGTGAAGATTTTTTCATCAGTAAACAAGATTTTTCGATGGCCGTTTTGTGCGTACTGCTTTAGTAGAGCGCGACTTCGTGCTAACCTCATAGCCTTCAATCGTGCGTTTAGCAGATGGCCCTTTCGTCTACGGTAAGCGTGAAGCCCAAGGTCATCATTGATAATTTTTTTAAGGGAACTTCTCTTCACAGTCATCTGTATTGCCAACAACTTTTGCTTCCGGACGGGATTTCTCGTGATTCTCGCCTTCACTGCCTTGATCACAGCTGGTGTCCGAACGGTGCGTGGTCTTCCTGATCTTTTTCGGTCATCGACGGTCAAGGTATTACTGTACCTATGGATAGTGCGATAAATAAATTGCTTGTTGATTTTCAACTTTTGTAGCAACTTGAAAATCATATTCGGTGGCTGCCCACATTTGTGCAGAGCAATTACAGCGACACGATTCTCCTTCAACCCCCATTCCATGGTGAAATAAACAAAATATGATATACGTGTGGTATGGAATTATAGCTTATAAAACTGTCAATAATATGACATTTTTATTTTTTCTTTTCATTTGTTTTAATGGCCAGTAATCGATAAAGAAACTCAGTAACAGAACTTTTGACCAACCTGTGTACATACCCATAAAAAGGTAAAACTAGGTACCTAATACAGAAGGTACTTACACTAAAAAAAATTGTTTAAAAACAAAAAACCGACTTCAAAAACCTGAAAATCATCAGGTTTTTTGAAGTCGGTTTTTTTGTTTTTAATCATAGTTGGTAGTCGTATCGAATCTGAATACATTTACGAGTTAACTTGCTTCATTAGGTACATCCAAATTTTAGGCCGCAGGACTGCGACATCTATGTGCCAATAGCTTGCGGTGGACATTTTGATTTGTACCCATACATTAGAATTTCCCTTCAGGGGATCACGATGGTCGACACGAAAATGCGAATTCATAGTTCCTTGTTTGCCTACGTTTTGGTCGCATAATGAAAATTTTTAGGTTACGTAGTTTGAGAACAAAAGATACATTGTGGTCTAAATTGAAAAATTAACTTTGTCAAAAGTAAGTACCTATGAAATTAAGTAAAGTGTAAGTATTAAATAAAATTAAAACAAGTAAGCATATACTTTTATTTAAAGTGTCTATTTATCAAGAAACTCATCTAAGAGGATAGGTAATAATTTTGCGCTTGCAATATTTAACCTGTTATTCAGCTTAACACTAAAGGGGTTCTATGCTTACTAGAAAACAAATCACTTGGTTTACAAACGAGTTGCACTGTTTTTCACGCTCACAAAGGGTCACAAAGGCTTAATAATTTCCCTCGCTGGAAAGAAAACGGAAAATCTGCGTAGTGGGCCTGTGCCTTTGAACACTTGGAACTATGTTATAGGAAGCCCTTTGTGTTCGTTTGAACGCCATTCGATCTTTAAAAAAACATGCCATGTAGAACAATGTCCTTGCCTTCATTGAACCGATAATGGCTGATTGTTGTTGATAAATAAAATGTCCTATATCCGGAAGAACTTAAAGCACAATTAAGTCAACGGAAAGTCGCACTCACGAGACAACTTAGCACAGTGTCTCTTTAGAAGCTTTTATTTTAGATCCAGTTCTGTTTTTGGTTTAATTGCCTTGCAATAATGTAATTGCATTTTTAAGACAAACATTATTTCCTTCAAATGATTTAGAAAAATTAATGTTTGCATTATCTGAAAGAAAACCTACCTAGTAATAGCAAGAAAAACGGTCAAACGTTGTGGAAGGTGCAGCACTAACTACTCCCAACAGTCATCGATACTATGCACAGTTCCAAATCATGCCAGCACTGAAAACGCGAATCCATTATAAATGCAGTAGGAATAAAACCCCTATTTGTGTAATATTTTTTTTCTTTGGTCGGTCGCGCTAACTGTGCTGTCAGAACGCGGCCTCAGTCTCCGTTCTGGAGTTACCTCTGTAATTAGCTATTAAATGTTCTTTTTAAAAGAATCTGTGTTTATATTTAACTCTATCTTGTATTGGACAGTATTCAAACCAAATTCAATCTGTCATGTCTAATAAACTATTAGTACCTAAATCACTTAAATAATCGGATAGACATCCAACGAGACAGAATCTTCAGGAACAGGCTCAATCGGATATTGGCTTTTATTTCTCCATTCAAACACCCGTGAGAGACACCAGCTGTCCTCGTCACCTAAGGTTTCCTTTCTCACTGAAGGGCCTTAAGTATTGGAGTTTTATGAATTTCTTCATGCAATCTTTGTAGCTCTTTTGCAGAAAGGAAAGTTGGTGGTATGTTAATTCGCCGTTTGAGAATTACTTCGTACTTAAAAAGTATTTTTAATTAAGTTAAAATAAAAATGTGTGCAGTATTCATTTTACTAGGCGGATGCTGTGAACTTTTCAAAAGTGTCCTTTCTATATCCAGCTTCGATCATGAAAATCCTAGGTAACGCTTCACGAACTAAAACAGTATGCAAAAATGGCACCTCAAATATCGTCCCAATTACAAACTTGGCGCTTATTTTGTACATAATCACCGCTTATTTTGTACAAAATAAGCTTATTTCGTACAAAAACATGTTTTATCACTAACTTTTTTGCAAAATAAGCACCCAGCTTGTAAGTGGGACGCTATTTGAGGTGCCATTTTTGAAAATCTGACCGGACATCTAAGGTATTTATCGAGGATTGAAACAATAATTACATAAAATGTAAACTGAGCTATAGAGCTCATTATACTCTTCGAAACAAAAACAGCCTTTTTCAAAACCCTATTAACTATTAACCAAGCCCAAAATCTCAAAAAAAAATAAAAGGGTAGGGTATAACGTTAGTAAACTACCCAAGATCGAAAGAAAACCCTTTTAAAAGATGTCAAGATCTTTAAACATGATTTTCCAATCGGTCCTGGCTTTAATTCCTCCCCCTGAAACTCGTGGGAAAGGCCACGTGACGTCGTCGCCTCGTCTGGCCCTAAACTTTCAAGATTTTGCGAGTATTACAAGTTATAGGTGTAGTTGGAGAGATTTCAAAATAATACCCACAATAATGCGACATATGCTTTGTATTGGTAGTTGTTGTGCGACTGTCATGATAACAAAGCGTTATTTTTGGTTTGTGTCGTGTGGCTTTATTCCGGCCTACACACTCTCCTATCCACAGCTCCTATCCGATCCAATATAGGATGTTTACGTCTGCAGTCCAATATAGTTCTAAATGTGATTCGGTTAGTGCAATCAAGTTCGGACTAGTCGAACTATAATAAATCGAAAGGTGTAGATTGGGTTTTAGGTTTCTATTATTAAACGACCGGCGCATATTTAAAATCTTTGTCGTTCCAAGTTATTTGTGAATAAGATAGGTCCTACATACCTGGGAGTCAAGTCTGCTAATGTTAATATCAAAATCGTGTTTCAATGGTGTTTGAATGGTAATGCTTTTGACACAGTTCTTGTTTCTTATACACAAAACAGAAATACATTGTATCTCGATTTTGGGTTTCAGAAACAAGCACTGTTTCAAAAAGCATTACCATTCAAACACCATTGAAACTCGATTTTGACGTTAAAATTAGCAGACTTGACCCTCTGGTAGGTAATAACGAAACAACTGGAAAAATAAAATCACATAACAAACACCAATCTTTATTATAAAGCTTTCCATGGCAATTGGCACATTACCTACACAAATTTTGACACACATACTCGTACTTTGATCGATTGATCGGATAAAAGTGTTCTTTAAAAAGTACTTACCTTAATACTTCAATTAAGTGATAGAATAGAATATGTAGATAAACTGATGGTATTGAATGTAAGTACCTACTTATCAAGTCTTTAAAGAGTTTACATTAAGCTTATCTTAAAATAAAATTTATTCCTATTCCTATCCTGACCCACGCCCCTAGCACAACCACCGAAACATAATTATTTCATAGCGATTTATCGATACATAATTGTCAAAATTATAATAAGTATCGAGAAATCGCGTTGAGATCATATCAGTCGTATTGCAGTGATCATGCTACGGGGGCAGACATTGTTCTATGCATAGTTCTTCTATCTCACGAAGTCCCTCTTGCTATGAATATGTTAGGCATGCATTAAAGTGGACATAAAAGTGCAAAAAGATCCATCAATGGATCTTTACAGTAAATTTTAGTGGATATAGGGATTTTTTGAGTGATACAAGAGCGTGTAGACGCTCACTAAAACAATGTGCATGTACACACCTAACAATATTCATAGCAAATGGGATTTCGTAAGATAGAGCAACTATTTCAAATTGTTTTTCTATTTCGCTGCAGCCTTCTCCTCCGCTTCTTGTTGAAGTTCTTGTAACCTCTGCACGATCTTCTGTCTCTTTTTCTCCATCGGAGTTTTAAACCACCAAACTTCTGCTGCGGCGTCCTGAACAGAATATATGCAATATTATAGTTACATAGAATTAGAAAAGTTTATAATAAGTGTCAACCCGATGAACAGATAAAATTAAGAGTGCATTATTAAAAGAACCATAATACTACACTTCAAACATTTTATCGATAGTACGTAAGGCTTTACCTGACCACCGATAACTGCTTGGAAACGACTTTATCAAAGTTAACAATGATAGAACCACACCCTCTCTCAACTAACCTGTTCCGCATAAACAGGCTCTTTGTAGCTAAGTTGAACAGCAACTTCATGTGCTGTTAGGGCGCGTATGCGCAACTGTAGCCGTCTTTTTGTCGTTAGTACGTCGTTTAGTGCTGATAACAAGGTTCCTGAAAAGTTAATGTCAAAGACAACATATTAAAAGATAACGCCTTTCACTCCTATCATAACAACTTATCCAGGAATAAAGCCATTATTCGTACATCGCTTGGTTGAAATAGATTTTTAGACTCCAAGTTTTATCAAGGTAAAAAAAATTACTTTTTCATTATTCTCTCACTTCAAACAAATACGATACTTCGCAAACCGAAACCAAATAAATGTTCTGAGAGTAGTTCATGGAATCTCTAGAACTGACGTTCAAAGATACCTTCTGAAAAATTCTATCAAGTCAAATACTTACCTATAGTATAAGAATCAGAAACCCTTGACAAGCAGGACAGATCCAGCCTCGGAGACAGTGCCCCAGCCCTATGGAGCCTAGTCCGCCACATCAGGGATATACTACCGTAGTCTGCCCTTGGGATCTGAATGTATTTATTGTAACACTGGAAGAGTAGCTTCTGTTCTGCATCCCATGGTGTTTTTGATGTACCCACAAATATTACGCGGTCTTCGGGACAAATTCCTAAAAAACACGCAGTTTTTTAAGAAATTGAAAAGCAAAAAACATGCCTTACTTCCAAGCCAAGACAAGTCAAGGAAATATAGCACCACAGTCCACTAATATCTGAATGCTAATGCAATCAGTAATTTTCCGTAACAATACTTACTCACCTTTTATAATCTTTACCAAATCCTTCTTGAGCCTTTTGGGATCTGTTTTATCCGTCTTTGGAATCTTCTTCACAAAAGGCCTATCAGCTTCATCCATCCAAATCACTGATGGCTGCAACAGCCTTGATACTTTACTCACCAGATGTATCAGCATGATCAAACCAGTTTTTCCTGGGTATTTTCCCACTATATTTGCAGGCGTCAAATCAAATAGCATGGCTCCAGTTTCACTGCAGATAGCATGGACTAACATTTTTTTACCACTTCCTGATGGACCTAAAAAACATTATTAACCATCAGTGAATTACAAAGTTATATTTCAAATTGATTATTGATTATTGATTGTACATTGATCGATTGATTATATTGATTGATTATACATTGCATTCGTTATAATTAAATCGACAAAGAGCAAGACTTACCAGATATAAGAAAAGATCTAATCAAAGGTGCATTTGTACGAACGTGTTCGGAGCCTAAAGGTAAAATACAATACTCTTTTATTAGCTGTCTCACATCACCAAGACAAATCGAAGGATCCTGCCCCTCATTCCGAAGCTGCGAACCAAGATAGCCCTTTTCTCCGATGTAATCATCTATTTTTACAATAGGGTAAGGCTTTATAATTCCATTTGATACTAACTCTTCGAAAAGAGATTCCGTGGTTCTGTCTGGAGTGAGATCTTTTTCTTTCTTCTTTTTGCTCTTCTTGCCGCCGCGTCTCACCTGGTAACACATTGTTTTAATTTGTATAGCAGTTATTTGAAATCTTGTAAGGGCTACATTTTTGCTTTGTGAAGTAAACATAAGAAAATTAATTATAGTAAACTCACTTTTTTCTGTTGCTTCTTGACCTTTTTTCCTTTTGCCGCCATGTCTTTGTTGAAGGCTGTTTGCAGTAACTCTAACTCATTCCTCATCACCTCATCTACAATATTTCGTATTTCTTGCTCAATTTTTACCATTTTTTCTCTTTCGATCATATCTTTGTAATATCGTTCATGGGGATTATCCATGTCATCTTTGAATTTCCATATATCTTCGAACCTATAAATAAATTTAATTAGGAGTACTTATTTGACTTAGCGTATGTGAACATATATGAGACGATAAAATTGAAACTTAACGAAACTTATAATTAATACCTATTACTTACTCTTCATTAGCATTTACAATGTCCTGTAAGAAAGATGAACTGCTACACTGATAAATGTTTAAGTCTTCATTTTCATCTTTAGGCTTATTGTTATCGCCGTTCTTGCTGCTCTTTTTGTCTTTACTATCTTTACTACGTTTAGAGTCCTTAGAAGATACTGGAGACATCTTGCTTAGTTCACTATCCATGCCTGTACCTGGAGCATAAATACAATTATGAAAATTATTTCAATATATTTCTTTTAATTACTACAAATGTTTTAGAAGGTTGTAGTGTCCATTAAATTAACCAACTTTTGTATTGGGCTAATACTAGAATATTGAGAGGAATCTCAGCTGTTTCATAGATTCTATTCGATTATGAATCATATTGAACAGCTGAGTTTTTTCTTAAGTTTTTAGAGTTAGCCCCAAACAATTTTTGCAATGCTGTTTTGCGCATACACCCTAGATCTCGCGTTACTGTATCAGCCCAGTAACGAGGTCGCTAATGAAGCTTTACATTTTCATTCTTAGGTAACAATTAATGAAATATCTTAATACCTACCTTGTCTACTGTACATAGCTCGACTGCCACCTCCTTCTTCAGATGGGAATTCTGGCAATCTTTCTGTTTTTTCATAATACTCCATTATCCACCTCCGCAACTCGTCACCTATTTGCTCATTTATTTTGGTTCCATTCTTTGATCTTAACGATTCTTCAATAGTATCTAGAGCTTGTTTGTATTCTTCTTCTCTTTCTTTTTGTAATTTTCGTCGATATTCTTTTACCTACATACTTTAAATTATTACTATGACATTGAATACTTTTAACATCTAGATTCTAGGTATGTAGGTAGAGGTACTAAATATTGATTATATTCTACTGCACGTAAATCACAAGCAAATAATACTTCTTTTTTGAATAAAGACAATTATTTGTTTTACCTCTTCAGCTCTTTGCAACTGCTTTGATTCCATATACGGTGGTAATTCCATTCCAATCAGGAGCTGCTCATCTCGCTTTCTCTTTTTTGTCTCTCTCCTTGCTAGAAAGCCACGCCACACTCTCTGAATTGCCGTCGCTGATGTAGCAGACATTTCACCTTTCTGATCTCTTCCTTTTTCTTTCAAGAGACGAATTTCTTTCATAAATTGTCCTCTGTAAGGGTAATATGATTATGTTTTTGTACTACTGAACTAAAGAAAGGTTCACGAACCAATTCGTAAAACTTATAGGCACTGAACAAAAATAAAAGTTAAATAAATATAAAGAGTAATTTCGTGTGAGTAGGTATGTTGTAAGTCGTTTTTTTACACGACTGCCCAAAGAAAAAAGAGTGTATATGTGTTCAGGGTTCATGTATGTTTGTGGGTATGTGAGTTTCTTTATTCCACCATAACTTCAAAATGCTTGAACTAATTTGGATAAATGGGGTATCGTTAGAATCCTTACAGCATCCAGAGTGACACGCGACTGTACGACGCCATTTTCAAATGTGAAAAAAAAAATGTTTTTCTTTTATTACAATATATCAAATGAAAGGCCTTGATGAGCACATTACAAAACTATATAATATGTCACTAAAATGTGTGAAATAAAAATAAATAAATTAAAAAAAAATAAAAACATGACTGCCCTGCCAAAAACGAACTAAAAAGTTAAACAACAAGTGTCATTGCAGTCGGGGGACCTTATTATGTAACAATTTTTGATAAAAGACGTCCCCCGACTGCAATGACACTTGTTGTTTAACTTTTTAGTTCGTTTTTGGCAGGGCAGTCGTGTTTTTTTTTCCATGATACAATAATATATTGCGCCAGGTATAGCATTCTGAGAGACAAGGGTTACGTGGTCCTACTCTTGCCTGTTTCTGTATTACCAGTCATATAAAATCAAACTCCCCGACTCACATTATATTACCCTGGAAAAAAAAATTCTTTGTTCTGTGATATTACCTGTAACAGCTCTATAAAACAATAAGCATTTTATTGAAAATTACGTTTATTTAGAACTGTTTCGTTTGCTAAGAGAAACAAATCACAATTGAAATGCATTGATGACAGAAAAAATCCTTCATACTTTGTTTGTTACCATAAAGTGGCAAATATAATATGTATAGTAGAACTCATAGATGACGTAAAGTATGTATCACCAGGAATTCCAGACCTCAAATACTCATAAAATAAATACTCATCATCCTAGAAGAGGCACATGCTTAAACTATTTGTTATAGAATATTACAAAAGTTTTGAGTTTTTTTTTATTTACCGTAATCTTCCTTGTCGGGCCCTTTCATGACTTTGTATAATGAGTACAGCTTGCTGTTCTGTCAGTACCAAAGGTTGAGGCTTAGCAGGCTCATGACCAAGCTTTGTGAGAGTATCTATGATGAACTGGCGACGATTTTCTACCTCCTGTTCCCTGTCTCTGATGAAATATTGAGGTATGATAGGTTCAGCCTCAAAAGGAGTTACTTGAAGCTTTTTGAGTGCCTGGAACAAGATTTGAATAAAAAGTTAGATTAAAAGCATTTAAAATTAGAATACCTAACTAATAAGAAATTTAAAAATAAGTACGTAACACAAAATTCAATCAAAACGTTTCAAAACAGAGACGGACTAATAAAATTGATGCATGACGCGAATTGTGGCAAACAATCCTTAGCTTTAATAACATAATGTCAAGTAAAAATATTTTTTGATGACCAAACAAAAATTGGGGTTGTTTAGTAAGCTAAACAAAAATCTAAAGAAAGCTCCAGTCAAACAAGAACTTACCTCATCATCGTCATACGTATAATCAGACATGCTAATTTCAACCAAATCGTATTTGATTTCTAGCAACCTTCCCATACACGCTTCAAGCAGCCTTTTGACAATTAAGCGCTTTTGTGGTTGCAGCATCTGATCGTACGCTATGTCTAGTCTAGCAAGGAGAATCGTGTAGCGTATCCTCAACTCTGAAAGTAGCGGCTGAAGCGCTAAACGGTCAGCAGCACCTGCTTCGAATACTGCTTCATCTGCCTGTGTTGCTTCTACTATGAGCTCTGATGTTTCGCAAAGTAAATCAGCGTATGTTTTATTTGCCATTATTCCTTCTTTTTATTTAAGATTAGGTATTTCTTTTTCTTGATCTATTATATCGAACACTTCAAATATTTAGGGCGTAATTGTAATTTATCATTATTTAATTCACGAATGTCATTTGTTTTCGATACGTCAGTCACCACCGCAGCGAAAATTTTTCTATGTATATCGTCACCACACTTGTATTTCTCTTTTTGATACTTTGTTGCATTAAAAATGTAAACCTATCTATTTAATAGTACAAGCACTCTTCTGTAATAAACAGACACGACTCAACTGTGCAATGTGTATAAATGGAAACTCGTATCGAAATAACAAATCGTTGCTATAGTAAAGCGACATATTACTTGCAACATATTGATAAAACCAATACATTGTTAATAGCGACGCCATATCTATTGTTTGAGGAGCTCGGTGGTGCAGTGGGTTAGCGCCTGGCCCAACGATTGCGGAGGTTAAGCAACGTTCGTAAGGGTCGGTCATGGGATGGGTGACCAAAAATTTATTATCTCGAGCGCCTCTGTGCTTCGGAAGGCACGTTAAGCCGTTGGTCCCGGCTGCATTTGCAGTCGTTAACACTCACCAATCCGCATTGGGCCCGCGTGGTGGGTTATGGCCCGTCCTCCTTACCACCCATAAGGAAGGCTGCCCCAGCAGTGGGGACATAAAATGGCTGATGGACATCTATTGTTTAACCACTCTAAAATGTTTTTCCGAAGCAAAACCGTTATGATTTCTTCTGAAATGTTAATTAATTCTTTTTTACCCGACTGCAAGAGGGTTATGTTTTTCGCGCGTATCTTGTAATAGTTTGTTTGTGTTTGTTTAAAAAAAATTTTTTTTTTTTAACCACGTTTTTAAAACAGATTATAAAAAATAAAAAAAAATAAAAAAAATATATAAATGAAAAAGTATAAAATAAAAAAATATATAAATAAAAAAGTATAAAAAAAGTTTAAAAAAATATTCTTTTACTACACGAACGTTCTTTTTACGAATTTCACAAAGATTTGTCCGAGGACGATTCGTTTGACAATTATCTAAAACACGAACGTTCTTTTCAGCAGTAACTAGGTATATTTACTTATAAACTGATGTAGGATTATAACCCAAAGATATTACAAATATAACAAGATGACACACTATGAAATTTTTGCAATGCAAACTGGATTCTATGTAGTTACAATAAAGTTTACTTTCCTTATATTATTAGGCTAAACGGAAAAACGAGCCGAGCGAGAAGACCCTATTATGGAATGCGTCCTTGTCTACTGGGTTGCCACCGTAAAATATTTTTCCATTTAGTAGAATTTAATTATATATTCTGTTCCCTGTTCTCGAGTTTAACTCAAAATATTTATTAATTAAAAGCAATGATAAGCTTTTTTATGATGTCCATATCATTTGTGTAATTTTAAATCGTGGCAAATCACTTGTTTTATTTAAGAGTCGGCGTTATGGTAGTAGTCGATATGGCGATGGCGATTATTCCGTGTAAGGCGTAGTGTGTGAATCGTAATTACCTCGTTATAATCATGTTTAAATAGTGAAAATGGTTCTCACTTGTTGCGTGAAAGAATGCAAAAGTGAATCATACAAAGGAAGCGGCGTATCTTTTCATATGTAAGGATATTGCTAAAGATTTCATTTTGTTTAAAATAATGTGTCCATGTCGATTGTAATTTAAAGACATGAAGTCGACTGTCTTACTAAATTACCCAAAGAAATTAAATAATATTTCTGATAGATTTCCTAAAGATAAAGGAATGAAAAGAAGAAGAAGATTCGTCATTTCTGTCCAAAATTAGATGAATATTTATTCCAAATCATCCAGTTCTGTCTATAGTATGTGAAAATAGGCATGAAACAGAACTCATCAAATGTATAACGTTAAAATATTTAAATTTAAATTAAAAACAGCGAAACGTTAAAATTAATTGGTCACAAAGCCACCTTACGTCAAAAGTTACGCAAGACAATTTTATTTAGAAACGTATAGCTTAATAAACACTTATTATTCTACATGGGCTTTTATTTCTACCTTTTTTCGCTTACTCAAGCGATATACCACGCGGGCCAAGTCTGGTCAACTAAAATTGTCCTCGAAGAACCAAATCGTGTAGTCAGCCTAGTAGAGTATAATAGCGCTGTCTCGCTCGGCTCGAGCTTTCATTCTTAGTGCGTCATCTTGTTATATTTGTAATATCTTTGTTATAACCCTATACAGAAGTTTTAAAACGAAAAACGTGGGGCGCATTTTGTATAAGAGTGAGAAAGCATAATAGTTCATGTCATTTGCATTATTTTTTTTAACTTGATGATGAATTCATGCATTAAATTATCTTTTGCATGCCTAAACCCCACGTTTTTTCGTTTTAAAACTTCTGTATAGGGTTATAATCCTACATCAGTTTATAAGTAAATATACCTACTTACTGCTGAAAAGAACGTTCGTGTTTTAGATAATTGTAAAACGAATCGTCCTTGGACAAATCTCTGTGAAGTTCGTAAAAAGAACGTTTGTGTAGTAAAAAGAATATTTTTTTAAAACTTTTTTTTATACTTTTTTATTTATATATTTTTTTATTTTATATTTTTTTATTTATATATTTTTTTTATTTTTTTTTATTTTTTATAATCTGTTTTAAAAACGTGGTTAAAAAAAATATTTTTCAATAATTTTTATTTTCTACTTTTTAGTCCCCCGAGCCCCCCTCAAGCACCCCCGAGCCACCTCGAGCCCCCCTCGAGCCCCCCTCGAGCCCCCCCCCGAGCCCGATCAGACCCGATCAGACCCTGACCACTATTTCCCAACAAAGTACTCATCAAGACGATTCAAACGTGCCCATACTCGATGGAGTTGCACTGTTTCAATATTGAGTTCCTCTGGCATAGCCTTCCGGCTTCATCATCGGACCCTGGACCTCGTCTCCCGTCAGAGTACTCGTCAAGACGGTTGTAACGAGCCCAAACACGATAGGGTTGTATGGTGACATTATAGAGATCCTGTGGCCTTCTTCCTGATCCATCATCAGATCAGCTCAATGACACCATAATATTGCATTGCCTTTCAGTTCTGACCTATGTTCAAAGTTTCAAGTTTCTAGCTCATCGGGAAGCTAGTATAAAATCGTTCACAAACTTTGTGGAGAAACACACAAACAAACAAACGCGAAAGCAACCTAATAAAAACGTGGTAAAAATAAAAAACCCGCCTGCCTAAAAAGACAAGTCAACTAAAAAGATGGAAACAAGATTAAAAATTAAAGGCAACATAATAACATGCAGTCGGAGGCATGCATAAAGAAAGTGACATTATGAATGATTTGAAATGCCTCCGACTGCATGTTATTATGTTGCCTTTAATATTTAATCTTGTTTCCATCTTTTCAGTTGACTTGTCTTTTTATGCAGGCGGGTTTTTTTTTACCTATGGAGAGATTGTGGATGCATATAGATTTTACGAACCGAGTCTCATAATAGTTTCCATTCTTATATTAAAAACCAGTCAACAAAATTGATATGGAATGGAGATGTTTTCACTTGAAAATTTAACGTGAAGGCAAAAAGTCTTAGTTGTGGTTTTAGGTAAATATTTTTTTTATTATTCACAGTGGGACAGTCTTCACCTCATCTGAGTCAAGCTGAGTCAAGTGACGATAGGGCCGAAAGTGTAATCGCACTACACGCGGAATCCTCACCACTGAGGAACAATCGGAATCGTTTTCATTTGACAGATAGATGTGACACATTGCTACATTGCTTTGGTAAGTTTATATTTGTGCCATAAATAAGTATCAACCAAAAAATCAAATCAAATCAATAAATAAGTATCAATAATTAAGTACCTATCAATCCTGAAAGCGAATGCGCTAGATTTTGAAACTAGACAATAGATAGGCTGGCTTTCTTACATCTAACAGCTGGAACGCAACAATTTTAAAATTGTTAAGGCGTCAGAATTAAGTAAGATGGTGGTAGGTAGCTAGCAGTGGCGAGGAGTGAAATGATGGCGAAGGTAAGCCGTTCTACAAAAATATATCTACATTTTGCCTTCGTGGGGTTGGATTTTTAAAAGGTAAGGGATTTGCCACTGGTAGCAAGCCAGACGGACTTGAAATAAGCCCTACCACTAGCCAAAATATTAAAATAGAATATAATGTTATAATTTCCTTATTCCAAAAGAGTTAATCGAAAAAACAGGCCGTCACTATAGTCCCTGCTATCAACATCGTCACAGTTGGATTAACGGCCATTGTTAATAAAAACAAAGAATAATATAAGCGGACAGAGATAAAAAAAACGAAAGCTAGAGTTTGGTCAACGAAAGATGAGTCTCGGTTGGAAATGGAACAAATTTCGCGCCCTATTTTAAGGTTCAGTTTCCAATAACTTAACGTTAATTTAACAAGGAAAGTGGCGCCTCCATTTCCGGTTCATCTTTCGTTGGACCAGACTCTACATGTCAACATTTTATAATTATATGAATAGTTCTTTTTTTATTACATCAATAGGATAATATTAGGAAATTATGTCTAACGCCTTCATGTTATGATCTTAACGCTGTGTTTCAGTCGTGGTGCTGCCAATTTTGTTACATTTTCTTTTAATAAATATTAAATTCAAAAATGCACCTGTGCTTCAACTGAAGTTAAAAGATTAATGGTTTAAAGGCAATTTGAGTTTCAAAAAACATTCAAGTCAATTAAATTCGTGCTTAAAAATGTCAAAATGGTGGCTTCTTTTTAAAATATTTATTAAGTACTGTTACTAAGGAAAATCTATAGTAGGTATCTATATATTCTAATTAATCTGGAAAAAATCATCTGAACTGTAAGCCCGCCAACTGTTATTAGTAAGTCATTATACTTTGTTCTTTCCATAAGTTTTTTATATTATATTATTGACCTAGCGAGCGCGAAGCGTGAGCGAAGCGTCTCCATTTCAGCTTGGACAAAAATGCTTTCGAATGTCTGTCGGTCCGGCTCTTCGGCTGTTCTCCTCTACTCATATTTTAGAAATTTTTCAAAAAATCATATTTCAGCCATTTTGAAAAAACAAAAAAGTCATAAACGTGGAGCAACTAGTTTATTTACATCACATCGAAATATTGTAGAAAGTTTGTCTCTGTTCGACTATATCCTATACCAAAGCTTCAATACGTAACATAAAAGCTATATTTCACAACTTATCGAGTTTTTATTTCATCGCGCATCACGGCTTTCATTGGAAAAAAATATGTGAAAAAACAGTATTGAAGATCCGTTGACGAGATTATTAAAAATCGAACAAAAAGCTTTTGAAAAAGTTAAGCAATACGATATTTTCAGTATCCCGTTTTCAATAAACTGTTGATTTTAAATGACATCAAGTGAAATGTAAAATATAGCAATTATTGAAATATATTAAGTAAATAGTGAAATCAATTTAACAAGAAACTGTTTTCCTGGCGTTTCAACTTCTTTTCACGAACTTTTTGTTTTTCACTTTAATAAATCCATAAAATTAAAAAAAGTTTTGAAGAAATAACGTTAGAAAATTATTAATCTTTATATTCATCGTGTTAAGACACGAATCCCCTAGTAAGAATTATTTACTCAAGCTTTTCCTAAAAGGAAATTGCTCCAAGCAAGGCTTCATAAGCTGCTCTTAAGAGATAACTCCTATAACTTTCGTATACTTATGCAAAATTAAGTTTGACATTCGTTTAGTCAGTAAAAAAAGGTACCTAGGTAGTCTATCTCTATATATAGGGTGTCCCAAAACTTTGCCACACGGAGGGAAAATATCTTAAATATTGAAGATAGGAAATTTTACTGAAAGAAGACTTCATTTTGGTTTTAAAAAGAAATGAAAGTGCATTTAAAGAAAAAAAAATGCATTACGATTCCAAACAAATTGATACAATCCGTAATAAATAAAAATTAACGTTAAATTACAAATTATTATTTTTATAAGATGCTGTGTCACTTAAGAAAGAATAACCCTTTCGATTGGTATCATAAAAATAAAATAAATATTGTTTTGCTTTTTTGGTGGGTTCGATTCCTGGTTAAGGCAGATGATTTTTCAAAAATCTTTGAATGCAGTTGTGGATGTAGAGTACCTACTGAATTTTACAATTCCAATGACGATCAATCGGGGTCGTTTTTTAGATTGCAGGAAGGAAAATACTAATAGACCAGCCCCCCTACTCAAATGGCCAATTTTCTATTCGTTCGCTAACTTAAAAATTTAAAATACTAAAATTACTGGTCAAGGCTTGTCAATTTCATACAAAACAACAATTGTCTGTGACGTACATAAACTTGCGACATATGACTTGATCGTCTAATTGCTTATTTTTAAGCTTTAAGTTAACGAACGAATAGAAAATTGGGCATTTGAGTAGGTAAATAGACTATCTAGGTGAGAAAATATAAACTATTCAAAAGTGCTTAATTTTTAAGTTTATTTCAATAAATTCACTTCTCAAGCTTACGCGCTCACTAGAAATGAAATATAACACTTTTTAACGGATACTAACGCGGTTTTATTGAAATTACTTTCGTAATTAGTTGATATTTGGTTTGATTTTTGATTTTGGGTCATTGTCAAATTCAGTGGTCATTTTGTTCGAAAGCTTTGAAATTAAATGAGTTATACATTTATAAGAGACAACTTTACCAAACAATACCAACTGAACTAAAAAATGTGTTTTGAGATGGTAAAAAAATTATAAAATCAAATTTTTTTCAAAAATCCTATTTTTGTCTCAAAAAGTCCTCTTCGGTGGTCTGTTCGGAAACCAACTCGGCTTTAATTTGTGATCTTAAGGGATATTAAAACAACCCCTATTAATAAATTTCGTTACCATTCAAAAATCTAAGACTGTAATTTATCCATATAAACATTATCCAGCAATATACCATTATTCATTATTTTATTATCATAGTCTCAATTTTGTTCCGAAGATTTAGATCTTTTCGGTTACCCTATTTTACTACCAGTAAAATCAAAATATTATTTTTTCCTGAACGCATCCTAATCTATATTGAATAGCAGCTTAACTGTGAATGTATCAATGATTCGTAGTGCGAGTGAGAGCACTGCTGCAAAGATAATCATGTCGAAAAGGAACAAAACAAAAAAAATGTCAAAGATGACTTTACTTTTCGGTGACAGCTGTAAAAAATTAACAACTTACTAAACTACAAGGTAGCTGCATGGGCCTACTTTATTATTAAGGCATTTTACTAATTTCAAAGTGCTTTTATGATTATCCTCAAAAAGTTTGGTTTTATGATTTTTTTAGTGAGGAAAATCCATTCGGTGGTCCTATTTTCGGTGGTCTTTTTTCCATACTTTTTTTAAATTTTGCTGTATCGAACTCTAATTTATGTTGATTTAGATTGCTAATGTTCCAATGGATATAAATAAAAACAAATTTCGTTTAATTTTGGACTTTTATTTTTTTCAATTTTTCGAGCCCCGTTTTGACAATGACCCTTTTACCGACGTTTCGGCACCTTTGCAGCGCCCGTTTTCACGGGGAACGTCGGGAAAATAAAAAATCAAACCAAATACCAACTAATTACCAAAGTACTTTCAATAAAACCGCGCTAGTATCCGTTAAAAAGTAATTTATTTTATTTCAATAAGTTGATGGTGGGCTTATTTCATGTCCGCCTGGCTAGCTACCACCATCTTATCTAAGTCTAACGCCATAGCATCGACTTTATTTCTTTATTTTATAATCAAGGAATCTTTATTTCCAATTTCTATATAAAAAAAAACAATCGATCGTGTAAACTGCTTGACTGTTAACGACTTTTTAAGCACAGTATTCACTGTTATAAAAAGCAAGACATAGAGTATAGAAATAAATAACATAGGTAGGTCGCAATGGCTTAGTTTAAACAAGCAAATACAGTTGTAATTAAATAATAAATTTGACAAAAATATTGACAAAATATTTGTCATGCATGTTTTAGAAAATCTTTTGCGAAAGAAATAATAGAGAGAGGAAAAAACTAGTTACTTACCGAGTTGTCTTGTCTTTTCACAATAGCACTGTCACGTAAACGTGTAATTGCTCGATTTTTACCATTGAAAATGGTTATCAGATGCAAATCGCCTAAAACGTTTTTTTAACCATATCTCCGAGGATTTTGAGAGGATCGAGACAGAAATAGTACCAAAAGTTGAGGAATTTATCGAGACACGTGTGAACGTTTGAATTAAGAAAATCTACTGGTTACTTTTTTGAAATTTTGCAAAATTCCAAAAATCCCGTTTTTTTTGGGGGTGTTTGTTTACTAAATTGTAAATATTTCGGAAAAAAACTGACTTAAGAAAAAAATGAAAAAAAGGGTCCTAGGGTATTAGTTTAGCTACCAAATGGCGAAATAATTTTGAAAATCGATAGATAATTGTGACCTGTAGTGTAGGTGGTCCCTTTCGATTTGGAATTCTAGAAAAACTGGTGTTTCCATACATAAAAAGTTATGTAGCTTCTATGATTATTGACCGATCGTCAAGGTAATAGTGTTAAAAGATGCAGAAGCAGACGAGAAGTGCATTCGTTGGAATTTTGAAAATCGGTTAATATCATTTCGGCTGCGTCGAGGCAGTCAGCGGGCGCTTTTGTGGCACACGAGGCGGAGCCGAGTGTCACAATCGTAAAAATAAATAGGTACTGCCTCGGTAATTTTAAAAATATAATAGAATTTTGCATTTGATTTGATTTTGGTTTTTCGTAAATTTTTGTATTCATTTTCAATGCTCCGATTCTTGCGGGGACTGCAAAATCTGTGTTTTTATTTTATTTTCGATCATTTAAATCGAACGATTCCGACTGAACGAAGGATTCCGATAATAAATGACTAGCGACCGCCCGCGACTTCGTCTGCGTAGAAAGTTACATATTTCTATATTCCTGACGGGGAAAATTATTTTTTTCGGAATGAAAAGTCTATTATAATATAGGTATCTACTAGCGACCGCCCGCGACTTCATCTGCGTGGATCGTATTTTGTCTATCCTTCGGGAACAGTACTTTTTTTCGAGATGAAAAGTACCCTATGTCCTTTTCTGTACCCCTGACAACGTGTATGTAAAATTTCATGATGATCGGTAAAGTAGTTAAGACGTGAAGGTGTAACAAACAAACAAACAAACGGATTTTCGCCTTTATAATATTAGTAAGGAACTAGCGGCCGCCCGCAACTTCGTCTGCGTGGAAATGTTTTTTACTATCCCTCGGGAACAATACTTTTTTTCGGAATGAAAAGTATCTTATGTCCTTCTCTCTACCCCTGGCAAAGTGTATGCAAAAAACAAACAAACAAACAAACGGACTTTCGCATTTATAATATTAGTAAGGATAGTAAGAATGGTAAGGATTGTAATAAGGTCCATTTATTGTCTGACTACGAATAGAATATAATATTTAACATTATTTTATCATGCCTTAAGTGTCAAAAACCATCTGCACCTAGCCTTATTTCAAACCTATCATTACCTTAACGGCGTAATCAACTGATATTAAGCAATTACCTTTCCTAGACTTCAAGCAGAATTGCACTTTGCTGCCATTTTTTTCTCTCTAAACGTGTTATTAAGATAATTATTTCCGATAAATCAAGTGTGAGAGCTTGAAATAAGGCGTTAAATACAAAATTGTATCTGTGGATGTTATATTATCTTATTATTTTACGCCTTGTTATGTAATGTCGTTTGACGAACAGATATCTGAAAATTATATAAACCAACCTAAAAGTCTTTGATATAAATACATCATATCACCATCATCGTCATAATAGCCCCTCTAGTATTGACCACCGAAACGCGATGTGATATAGCGATTCACGTTCAACTGTCAAAAGACATAATTCTGACAGTATTGTGACAGTTGAGTGTCAACAAAACGCTGTATCACGGGATATACAAGGTTATTTTTAGTTCATTGGAAACCTCTCGTGAGGTTAATCAGACCATCAATCGGACCAACCTTGAAATCGCGAAAAAAATCTGCTGTTTCATTCATTTCGATGTAGTAGGCATTGTCCTTTTGTATGAAATAGCTGTTTTTTTTTCGTGATATTGAGGTTGGTCTTATAATGAAAGTTGTTCAGTTTGATGGTCTGATCAACCCCACGAGACGTTTTCAATGAACTTTAAATAACCTTGTATATCGTATTTCGGTAGTCAGGCCGACCATTTTATTCCACTACGGGACGTAGGCGCCTGACGTAGATTAATATGGATGATGGTCATGTAGGTCTATTCCGTGATAGGCTGTTGTCATATTCTCCATGCAATTAACAAAGGTCGCAGTGTTGGACCCTGAAAACGCTGCTAACTATTTTCTAGTCCACTGAGGTTTTAATTTAATGCTACTGCAAATCATTAGTCGCTTTTTTGGCAACCCTAGAGTAATAGGTATAACAGGTGTAACAAGACCCTCAACGAAGCCGAAGTCCACGCATTCTGCCCATCATCAGGATCATTTTTGTCTTCTGGACTATACCTGGGAAACCAATAGCTACGAACTACGAAGTTATTGAAGGTCAAAGTGAAAAATTTTTTTTCAATTTTTTTATGAAATCTTATTTCATTCGTTATATCCTTATTTTTGTCAAAAGAAACATTATCAAAAATTTTTGTATTTCGTAACAAACAGTGGCTCGAAAACGTCATCTCTCAATGTATCTTATGAGCACGCAAACGTTGCCTTTCAACTCGGCCGCACAGTATATATTCTGTGGCCGCACGCAGCTGTGTAGCATTCACTCGCAGGCGCGGTCTGTTGTACGCGCTACATTGCGTGGTAATTTATGCAATGCTTTTTTAACACCAAAAATTAAAATCGTTTCCCAGCAATAATTTTGAACAGAAGTGGTCCTAATGACGGGCAGAATACGTAGACGTCGGCTTCGTTGAGGGTCTTGTTACACCCGGTAGTATTAGTCTCTTATTTTGTGGTGTTACATTATTTGTAGTAATAGATTAGTAGTTAAGGCGTTTTCTTGATCGAAAGTGGCACCGCGGTGAATTTTATTTAATACTAGCGGCCGCCCGCGACTTCGTCTGCGTGGAAAGGTTTTTGTTATCCCTCGGGAACAATATTTTTCGGAATGAAAGGTACCCTATGTCCTTCTCTGTACCCCTGAAAACGTGTATATAAAATTTCAAGACGATCGGTTCAGTAGTTGTGACGTGAAGGCGTAACAAACAAACGGACTTTCACATTTATAATATTAGTAAAGGGTTGTTATTCTGATACACAATTTTAATAAAACTACTCGTGAAATTTTTAGTGTCCATAGTCTAGTGTGGTCGGAGTGTGTGGTCGGAGAACTCTCCGACCACACACTCCTACTCATGGATCAGAGACGTGAAATGAGGCTCCAGAGTTCAGTAGATGCTAATCGTTATCGGCAGCTTAATAGACAGATATCTAAGTCTTTGACGAGCGACCTTCGCCAATTTAATACGAATCGTATTAAAGAGGCTATCGAGCGGAATAAAGGCTCCAAAGTGTTCGCGAGAGATCTGTCTATTGGGCAAAGCCAGATGACGAAGCTGAAAACTGACGACGGACGCATCATTTCATCAAAGCCTGAAATCCTGAGGGAGATCGAGAGCTTCTATGGGCAGTTATATTCCACGCAGACACCTGTTGAAAGCAAGGCTAAAGACCCCAGAGCCAAGCTTACCCGACACTATACTCAAGATATCCCGGACGTCAGCCTGTACGAGATTAGTATGGCTCTCAAACAGCTGAAAAACAACAAGGCGGCGGGTGACGATGGAATCACTACAGAACTTCTGAGAGCGGGCGGTAAGCCGATACTCAAAGTCCTCCAGAAGCTCTTTAATTCCGTCATCGTCCAGGGCAGAACGCCAAAGACATGGAACATAAGTGAGGTGATCTTGTTCTTTAAAAAGGGTGACAAGTCCCTCTTAAAGAACTATAGACCCATCTCGCTTCTGAGTCATGTCTATAAGTTGTTTTCGAGAGTCCTTACGAATCGTCTCGCTCGCAAGTTCGACGACTTCCAACCTCCCGAACAAGCCGGGTTCCGAAAAGGCTTTAGCACCATAGACCACATCCATACGCTGCGGCAGGTTATACAGAAGACCGAGGAGTATAATGAGCCACTTTGCTTGGCGTTCGTGGACTATGAGAAAGCCTTTGATTCGATTGAAACCTGGGCGGTGCTGCAGTCTCTCCAAAGGTGCCAAGTGGACTATAGGTATATCGAGGTGTTGAGGTACTTATACCAAAATGCCACCATGACGATCCGAGTACAGAACCAGAACACAAATCCTATCCAACTGCAGCGTGGTGTGAGACAGGGAGACGTTATTTCTCCGAAACTGTTCACAGCTGCGTTGGAGGACATCTTTAAGCTCTTGGACTGGAAAGGACTCGGCATCAACATTAATGGCGAGTACCTAACACACCTTCGTTTTGCCGATGATATAGTCCTTATGGCTGAGACCATGGAAGACCTGAACACAATGCTCGAAGATCTCCGTAGTGCTTCCCAAAGAGTGGGTCTTAGTATGAACATGGAAAAGACGAAAATTATGTCAAATGCCCATGTTGTACCCTCTCCAGTTCATGTTGGGAACACTACACTTGAAGTTGTTGACCATTACGTATACCTAGGACAGGCAGTCCAGTTAGGTAGGTCCAACTTCGAGAAAGAGATCTCTCGCCGAATCCAACTCGGGTGGGCAGCATTCGGGAAGCTTCGAAAAATCTTCGCGTCCGACTTACCTCAGTGTCTCAAGACGAAAGTCTATGAACAGTGTGTGTTGCCAGTGATGACTTACGGCAGTGAAACGTGGCCGCTAACTATGGGTCTCATAAGGAGGCTCAAGGTCGCTCAGCGTGCAATGGAGAGAGCCATGCTCGGCGTTTCCCTACGTGATCAAATCAGAAACGAGGAGATCCGCAGGAGAACTAAAGTAACCGACATCGCTCGAAGGATTGCTCAGCTGAAGTGGCAATGGGCGGGACACATAGCGAGAAGCATCGGTTCTTCTCGCTATGTGTCCCGCTGGGGTCCCGTTGGGGCAGAAAGGTTCTGGAATGGCGACCGCGCACCGGACGACGCTCCGTGGGTAGGCCCCCGACAAGGTGGACCGACGATCTGGTGAAGGTCGCGGAAAGCCAGTGGATGCAGGCAGCGCAGGACCGATCGTCGTGGAGATCCTTAGGGGAGGCCTATACCCAGCAGTGGGTGTCGTGTGGCTGATATGATGATAGTCTAGTATTTTTAGATGGTATAATTACATTTCCTCGTAGTCACTGCTAGAAGTAGATAGCAAAACTGCTAAAAGTGGCCGTTTTTGACACATTTGCTATCTACTTCTACGAATGACAGCGAGGAAATGTAGTGATTCCTTTTAAAAATACTAGACTTGAGCCCTAAAAATTCCACAAGAAGTTTTAATAAAATCGTTTTAACAACTAATTAAATAAAAAACTCTGAGTTCTTAGCTTAGAGCTTTCTTAGCTATTCTTAGCTTAGAGTGTGAAAAGCTTAAATGTGGTTTATTCACCAAATTTATATTCTAATTTCTATTCTACAAATGCCACACGGCTATAACATACGGCTGGGTTATCAAAGTTATATCTTACTTCAATTTATCAAACTGAGTAACTTATTGTCTTTTCATTAAGGCATTTTAGATAAAGAAACTTCAGGCTTTTTGATAAATTTTTGACCGTACGCAAACATTGCGAATGCAGTGCTACCTACCGAGTATTAGATAGATAAAACCGCCTTCAAAAAACTGAAAACAAAAACAGCTTAAAAATTAAATACCTCTAAAAAGCAAGAAATAATATTCGAATCATTCGTTACACATATTAATATTAATAAAACACGTCTATTGAAGTCGGGTGGGGCTGGAGGACAACTTAATTTTTTTCTTAAAGCCCCACCCGACTTCATTAGACGTGTTTTATTAATATTGATATGTGTAACGAATGATTCGAATATTATTTGTTGCTTTTTAGAGGTATTTAATTTTTAAGCTGTTTTTGTTTTCAGTTTTTTGAAGGCGGTTTTTCTTTTTTTTTAAAAAGCTTTTTTATTTTCAACTTTTTAGTGGTAGGTATGTAAGCGCAGCGTGTAAATATTTTTTAACTTTATAAAATGGTAAAATGCCCAGAACTCAATTTCCAAATTTACGCTGTTTGTTTTTGAGGAGTTCCGTTGTGTCATCATAGTCCAAGTCTAGTCCAGAACGTTGCATCGCAAACCATGATTTGGTTTGTTTTGGATTGCCATAAACTTACCAAAACCTAAATCACTTTACTTATACTATTTGATTTTGAAGAGTTCCTTTATGTATCTTCGAAGTTCGAAGTCCAATAACAATGAAATTAAATTGTGACCACTCTTGAAGTATACCCTTTCAAATAAAAAAAGAATCATCTAAATCGGTTCATAAACAAAGAAGTTATGTCCGAAATTCCATAAAAACTCGTGCGATGGCGAGCTAAATAATTGATATTTTTCAGGATTATGAAAAAACTACTGGCCAGATCTCTGTAAAAAAATTATGGGACCACACACGAACTATGTTCTTTGAGTTAAAAAAAGAATTATACAAATCGGGTAATAACTGACGAAGCTATGTTAAAACATACATAAAAAAAAAAAAAAATAAAAAAAAAAATACCGTCGACTTGAGAACCTCCTCCTTTTTTTGAAGTCGGTTAATAAAAGATATCGAAATTTTTGTTATTAGGAAGTTATAGAACTTTTATAGTGCTAAATAACAAAATTTTCATAAAACTATCCAACTATACATTTTATCACATAAAGCTAAAAATAACTAATCAAAAAACAACTTTGACAAACGCTTCGGATAGCTTAAGTAAACTAAAATACATATATTTTTAATAGTCATAAAGCTTTATAGCAAGTTGGCCGATCATAATAAACTCATTAAGTCGGTAAATGCTAACGACTTTATTTACTACGCGTCTACGCTCACCATTAGAGTTAAACATTCACATCAATGATGAAGAAAAAATTGGATGAGACAAAGATAAGTAAGTATTATTTTTATAAAAACATAGGTACCTAATGTGGGCTTTTCACAATAACAAAAACTGTAGGCTCGATAGATGGCGCTGATAAAAATGAGTGTCAATCTGATTTTTTTACTAAGCTTCGAAGAGTTTCAACACCTAGTGAGTCAAATAATTACTATTTTTATTTTTTTAATAACATTTTGAAAAGCCCTCAATAACTTTTTAAACTAGAGTTGTTGCTGCAAAATCCTTAGATTTATGTTTGTAACTGTCTTTGGTATTTTAAGAATGATAATAAGTACCTAATCAAATATTATTTTTCTTATTTTCACCTCAGACTCTATGGTGGCAAAAATAATATTATACTCTCTAAGGCTTAGAGCAACGCGGGCTTCGTCCCCTCTTTTTGGAAACTTGATGTTCCAGACCTCTTTTAACAACAAAAAACTCATCAATTCGGCATTTTAAACATTGCAGCGTTCACATGCGCGACTGGACTCGGTCTAGAAAGAAATTTTAAGCCGGGCGCAACTGGTTTCATTAACGCGTAAGCCCATTTGAGCTTGTACTTCGGCAGAGGGGAACGCCTCGTATGGCTACTCCCTCCCGCGTTGCTCTAAGGCATCTCTAAGGTCGTCACAGTGTAAAGAGTAATTTTGTATGTCAACAATGTCCTCATACAAAATTACTCTTTCGAGATTACTTGCGTGCTAAGGGAATCACGCAGAAAAAATATATATAGACAAACTTTTTGAAAAAATAATTGTTCGTGATCGTGAACGAAATAAACTTCATAACCACATCAAATTTTTCGTAGTTCGTGAATTCATTCGATATCAGATAGGTGTCGGCGTCGCTTTGTTCCGGCATAACGAGCTCAACTCTTAATGGTTCATTGTGAACTTTTTGCGCGTTAAGCTAACTGCATTTTTCCCTAATCGCAAAAAATATAAAATATAACGCTTAACAATGAAACATACGCATGAGAAAGGGGGAAAAGGTAATCCGAATGAAGTACTCTACATAAAATATACCTTTAATGAGAGTTTGCATAGCGCTCAGTGGCTCTACCATGCGTTATTTCCCCTTTTAAAAACAATCGGATTTACTGTTTATAGTCAATGTTAGTGAAAGAGAGAAAACGATAGTTTGCGATAGCGAAAACAGTTTGAATCAACTCATGGTAGAGATGTAGGTCTCAAAATGATTGAGGCACTTGTGCTTGGACCATACCTGCACTTGTTATAGGTACCTTTAGAAATCGGAAAAAGGTAGCACAGTCACCTATATCCCAAACAAAGAAAGATAAATGTTTCATTTTAGCCACAAAACCGTGTTTAAATATACCACTACTTACATATATTTCTGATGTTGTAGCGGCTAAAACATAAAAAATACATGTACCTAAGTAGAATCTAGCCAGCTAGCCACTTGCTCACAGGTATCTTAAACCTTCTGATCTGATAGCTTTCAGCCTATCTCGATAACCTTAAAAAGGTTATCAAAGTCAAAGTCAAAAATTCATTTTTGTTTATGCAAAACGGGGTAGTGCTTGCCCTTCACCTCACCCGATGTTAAGTGACGATAAGGCCGAAGGTGGAAGCGCACTACACCCGGAATCCTCACCACTGAGGAACTGGCTATCTTACCTTTAACTGCCGGAACACAATATTTTTTTGTGTTCCGGCAGTAACCGTTTGCAGTTTTAAATTAAGTTGTTGTTATAGCGTCAGACTTAGGTAAGATGGGTAGCCGGGCGGACTTGAAATAAGCCCTACCACCAACCAAAAATTATTGTCTTTATTTTCGTACCACCCGTTCGTGGCTTTTTTCATATACTTACCTATATAAAACAATAATTCAAAGTAATTTTGAAAGTTATATACGTACGCTTCACCTTCTACATCAACCCCCTAAATCTATAGGTACTTAGATTGCTAAAATTCAAATCACCTATACACCGTCATTTTGTAGTCGTTTTAATCAACTTAAAGGTGTGTTGTACCAATGAAACTAAACATTTTTGCCCAAGAAACATGGGTCAAAAAACGACAAAAAAATTTGGTCCTCCCATACTAACTAGACAGCTAAAACATTGTATTTGTATGGGAAAGTCCAAAATTTTTGTCGTTTTTCGACCCATGTTTCTTTGGCAAAAATGATTATTTTCATTAGTAGAGCACTCCCTTAAGTTAATTAAAACGACTAAAATGACGGTGTATAGCTAGCTTTTCCTTAATTTTCTGTAAGTATGTGTTTCTGCACTATTTCGCTATCTAATAAGAGCCAAGCTAACTGCATCCCGTTTTACCGCTCACATAAGTGTTCATCCTAACCACAGATATACCATTACGGACAGAGATTACAGCGTCATTTTTGGACCCCCTTTCAAATTTTGTCAGGTCATTCTATAACAGCAGTACAATCAATTAGTGAAGTAAAATTTTTTTTTTTTACATTTTTGCCTCAAGCTTTTCCCTACACAAATAGAAATTGTGGTCACTGTTTGCGCGTCGCACGGTCGACCCGCACGAGCCCCCCTCCCGCCACCCGCCTTCTCCCGCTCACGTCGCTTGCGTGAGGGTGAGCGTGCGTGCCTAAATTTTATGGACAAAAAAAGTGGCTGAAAACTGTTAATTTAAAAAGAAATAATTCATAATTATCTCACCAATTTTTTTTTATTACTTCCTTGAACTTATATTTGATTTTGTAAAGAGGTCGCAAAATTACCCTGTAGGTACGTAATGCAGTTTAAATTTGTACAGCGTGTTAAAAAACTATAAACAGTAAAATATAGGTAGGTACTTTTTTCTTGCATAAAAAAAACACTTGAAATTTTATCACCCGTACCGCTAGAGAATGGACCTCCTGCCTGAGTCTGTTTTCCGATAGGTACCAAAAATTCAACGCGGGGCTATTCCATATTGTATTTGCAACGTAATTTGATTATACAATTTTAAAAGTTTTATAACTTTCGTGTACTTTACTATAAAAAAAAACACTTCGTCATCCAGAACTACTCCGTGATCCTGACGCAGTGGCATTATGTGGTCACCATTGCGCACTAATTGCGAGTATTTTTTGCACTAAACCAATGGTCACTATAGCAACATAATACAGTTATAAAAAGGATGATGTGGGGATCGCTATATAAGGGTTCACCACTTTTAATTAATTAGGAAAGCTTCGTACTGCAGTAAGATATTTTATAGGTTGGTCTTAAACTCTGTTCTATTTGTTTACTCTTTAGTGCTCATAGAGCAAGATCGTAAACCACAGGCGACGCGCTGCCGCAGGAACATTTCGGTTCATATTTCAAGCGTCTTACTTTTGAAAACTCGAATTAGGCTTATAAATTTTCCGAAGAGTTTGCGTTGTCAAATGCTAGAAAACGTTTTCCGTCTTATTTTTAGTTCACAAGCAAGGTCTTGAGGACAGTTTGGTGCTCTATATTCGTAAAATTCTTCACACAATTTGAAAACTAGGTAAGTAGGTACCAGTTACTTTTCCAAATCGTTTCACTGACAACAATAAACTAGTAGGTAGCTGTATTGTAGACCTTGCGCAAATTATATGTTGTGTAAAAAATAATCTAATAGATTTCGTCACAAGGTTTTTAAAAGCAGTATTAAAATATGCTGTTTGGTAGACAGATATTATCGTATTTTATTATATCTATTCGCAGCTAGATGAGATGGCGCTTCTAATTTTAAACATTTTATGAAATGGTAAAATTTATTTTTTCGAAAAATTTCTGAAAGCTGTTCGACAAAAAGTTTATTTTATTGCTCACAATTTTTTACGAGAAACGGTTGAGAAATACGATCTGTAGAGGAGAACAGATGGTCAGCCGGAAAGCGGACAGACGTACGAAAGTATTTTTGTCCAAGCCGAAGCAGAGGCAGAGATGCTTCGTTTGCGCTTCGCGCTCACTCGGTCAACCATTAAATCCATGCTTAAATCTATTTTTAATGAACGAGGATTTTTAATACAAAAGAAGGCTTTATAAAATCGAGCAATACATCGCCTTACCCTCAATAAAAAAAACAACTTAATCTGATAAAAATGGTAAAACAAAATTAAACTACAGGTAAATTATAGGTGAAGTATCAAAATTGCATTGTTTCACACGGCGAGCGCCATTTTGAGACCTTGAACTGCGCCCTCGTCAAGATGGCGGCACGTCTGCGCGCGCGCTTGTGGATAATGTCTTCATTTGAGATAATTCCGAGCGGATAGCCGGGATGGACGATGATTATACGGACAGCAAAAACGACGAGCTTGCAGAATAAAAATAATTTATCGTATAGGTACCTTTAAACGAGCAATTTTTGTACCTATATTTATTTATATATTATTTCTGTGATCTCGGAAACGGCTCTAACGATTTCGCTGTTGGTATATGGGGGTTTTCGGGGGTAAACAATCGATCTAGATTAGTCTTATGTTTGGAAACGCGTGTTTTCGAGTCTCCATGCGTTTTTCTTTCGACGCAGAATATGGTTGCTAATTCCGTACGGCCACTGTCCGTCTGGTCCAGCGGGCTAAGACGCGGACTGCAAGAAACGAGTGTTACAGGTTCGAATTCCGCTCTTTGACTTACTTTTTTTATAGGTTCAAGTTTATATATTTTTTTTGTAATTTTTATTGTTTTTAGACCAGATAAAAAATGTTGTTAATGTTTGAGATAACAATGTAGATTATCACCTAAACACCACCATATTACAATAAATAGTAATAACCGAGCAAAGCTTGGTCGCCCAGGTACTTATTAGTTAATACTCTATCAGCTTTTTTGTTATATTTATTACGATTATCATTTTCTACTTTTATTAAAACATTGGTTTTAGACTATAAGAGAGAAAAAAACGTTATTCACTTCATAATTAGGTTTTCTAAAAGCCTCACAGACAATATAAATAATTATTAGTAGCAATAAATTAACCTTTGGATACAAAGCTCATCCAGTAAGCTGAGAAAGATCTAGATTTATTTTGCCTAGAACAGAGCTATTCCGAAAAATGCTCTGAGGTCATCTTATCTCTAATTTATAAGCACCAAAGCTTTATTTGATCTAGGTTTCAGCCTTCTGAAAATGTATATAAAAGATTTTATTTCAAGATTGATATAAAAGTGCACTCTAGCACCATTCATTTAATCAATTAGTGTAATTGACTTAATTTTTACTAATAAATAATAAGGCAGCTGTAGGTATATTATTTATTTGTGTCAGTCTCATCGACAGCAATCTAGTGAAAGAGACAAAAATCCAAGTTATTTTTTTTTCATCTAACCTAATATAAAGTAACATAGTAGGTACCTAAAATCTACACTTTTAAAATTAATAAATTAATTGGCCTGTTTCTTTCCCAGCTTAAAAACTGCGACTGATTTAAGTTTCACTTTATGATAAGTACTTATAGATATACACAGTTATATTTTAAGTACCTACCTATTTTAATGTATTGAGGATTTAGAGCTCATCACGCGCGTTAAGAAAACTTGTTTAAGTTTTAATCATGGACAGAATAAATGCATCTATATTTATGAGATTGCCGATTAATCTAGATTTTTTCGATATTTTCAGACTATTGATTCTTTTACTTTTATTCTTAGTTTTTTTTTACTCTATTGCACATTACTGTATATTGAGTAAAGCGGTCTGATATCCCCACTTCATTTTTAGATAAGTATTCTTAAAAATTAAGAGTGTTTAAAAGAAAAAATCTTTAGAAAATTAACTTGCTGATCGTACATGACTCATTTAATGCACGTTATTTTTCGAATCGAAGCAACTCGGAGGTTCGAGCTGTTCTCTACTACCTACTGTTTACTTAAAAAAATGAAATGCAACAAGTTGATGTTGGTTGTGCCTAGTGAATTTACTTAGTACAAAAACAGATCTTTTCATAGGTCATTGAACTCGTGGGAAGTTTCTAGGGAATCATGAAGATAGGAATTTGTACTGGATTCGAATTGATTATGCAAACTCTTCCCCAATTTTGTTAGAAAAATTAGAGTTACTTATACCTACGAAAGAACGAAGTTATTAAAGATTGGTACAATAGGATTTCGAAAATTATTAATAATAAATAAAATAATATGTTTTGTTACGTTCATAACATATTACTTTTTTGTATCATTTTCCAGAGTTTGAGAGTTGGAATTTGAACAAATTATTTTACTGACTTTCACATTGCTTTATATAAGTTATTAAGCAATAATATGAAGTTTGATGTTATTTATTTTAGTGTGAAATTACGGATGTACCAGTTCTTTTGAATCAAAGCTCCATACTATTTAATAATGGTACGCTTATTGTTGGTGCTCTATAGTATGGCAAACCCGTTTCAGTGTTATTAAATTTGCAGAAAATTCGCCGCAAACTTGAAATTTCCCGAGAGATTTGAAGCTCTTTTCTGCATGAAGGGTTAAAAGTAATATGACCTTAACTACCACATCTGACGTCTTTTCTTATATTAAAGTACTAGCTTCCGCCCGCGACTTCGTCCGCGAGGACATTCGGAAAATCCCTAGGGTACTTTTGACCGGAATAAAAAGTATTATATATTTTAATCCAGGCTATAAACTATCTGTGTGTAAAATTTAATCCAAATCTGTTCAGCCGCTTTTGCGTGATTGAGGAACAAACATCCAAACCCACAAACTTTCACATTTATAATATTAGTAGGATCTGTCTCAACAACTAAGAAATATAAGATCCCAATTTATTTTTGATAATAAGTAAGTCCATGATAACAAATTTTAATTCATTAGGACTACTATTTCCACATTTCTTTATCAGAAATGGAAAAGAATTTATTATTTATGAAATTACTAGCGGCCGCCCGCGGTTTCACCCGCGTGGTTCCCGTTCCCGTGGGAATCTCGGGATAAAAAGTATTCTCTGTTTTAATATAGGCTATCTACTATCTGTGTGCCAAATTTCAACTAAATCTGTGCAGTAGTTTTTGCGTGATTGAGGAACAAACATCCAAAGATCCAAACCTACAAACTTTCACGTTTATAATATTAGTAGGATATTGTATGAAAGTTGTGGCACTTGTGAGAGTGGCCCAAAGAATAAAACATTACTTCAAATAATATTTCAGTAAGGTCTTAAGTACCTAAGCCTAGTTTTGAAGTTCGCAGCTATTGTTTTTTTTTATCCGCAACGGGATCGTGCTTAACCATCACCTCACCTGAGGTTAAGTGACGATAAGGCCGAAAGTGTAAACGCACTACATCTGGAATCCTCACCACTGAGAAATTGGCTATCTTACCTCTGACTGCCGGAACACATTTTTTTTATTGTTGTTATGGCGTCAGACTTAGGTAAGATGGTGGTGCTAGACAGGTGGACTTGAAATAAGCCCTACAACCAACCAAACTCACCTCCTGGGAATCTAACCTAGGACCCGTTAGATTCCCAGGAGGTGACTACGTCTTACATATGTGGGCGAACCACTAGACTACAGAGGCAGCTATTGTGAGTCATCTGGACATTTAATATCAACGACGATCAAAAATACTATTATTATAAATGCAAAAGTCCGTTTCTTTGTTTGTTTGTTACGCCTTCACATCTCAACTAATAAACCAATCATCATGAAATTATACATACACGTTGCCAGGGGTACACAGAAGGACATAGAGTACCTTTTATCCCTAAAGAACATACAGTTCCTGAGGGATAACAAAAAAACTGTCCACGCAGACGAAGTCGCGGGCGGCCGCTATTAGTAAAATAATCATCAAAAATACTAATATTTATGTTAAGAATATCAAAACAACAAAAGTCCTGATACAAGATACAAGGGATAAAAACCCCGTGTTCTCACAGCTTCATAATTGCTTAACCATCAGTCCAAAAGGTCTACTTTTAACGAAACAATAATCGTTAAAATCGTTAAGATCGAGGCTTAAATCCATAACCTCTTTGATTCAGAGACCCTTTTCATGAAAGCAAAAGTTCAGAAGCTCTCGAAGTCTTTTGCAGCTTTTGAATCGACTTTGAAACCAAAAAGCCTCAATCTATATTTTAAAAGCCTAATTGAAACTGAAGAGAAGTTTTTTTCAGGTAAAAATTTTGACGACAAAAGAAATGAAAACGTATTTTTGTTATCCTAAGAAAGTTATGTAATAAAGTGTTAAATTTCATTCTAAAATTGTACAATGATTGTGCACCTATAAAATATGTTTATTAGTACAAGAGCACAATCACACGTATTTTACAAAAATAAACCATTCTAAAAAAAGACTTGAAAATAAAATCTCGTGAACCCGTTCGCCTCGTTAAAACGAAGAATCAAACTTCCAAACTTATTTAATTTCATTGTCGTTTAACTAAATAAATACCTTAAATCTGTTTTATATTCTTTAAGGGCCTAGAAACAATAAAGTGAATTAAAATCACAATGACAGCCGCCGACTGACAGTTTAAAGAGATATTAGTTTAAAATATACTATAATTTGGTACAGTCACCTACATAAATGTTGAGTATTTTGGCAAACCAAGTATTTTTTTAAGGTCAACGTAGAAAACATATTTAGATAATTATTTTAACTAATAAAAAAAAAGAAACTTTTCTATTTTTATACTGAATGTAGCTATATAAGGTCCTTCTTTTAATAGTGCACATAATTTTAAGTTTTTACTCATGCATACAAACAACTTTTACTATGGTACCAACATTGAAATCGCGAAAAAAAATCAGCTGTTCCATACATTTTGATCTATTCGATTTTAAATTTTCTATGGAACAGCTGATTTTTTTTCGCGATTTCAATGTTGGTACCATAGTAAAAGTTGGTTGTATGCATGAGTACATTGACCCCTTAAAATTATGTGCACTATTTAAGAAGGACCTTATATATGTACTGGAATGAGAATTTGGGGTTTCATTGAAGAAATAAACATAAAACACAATGCCTGATTTTATTGAGACCAGTTTTCACAAAAGTTTTTTTTACTAATGAATTAGATTTTTTTTAATGCTTTTTAGAGCTGTTTTTTAATGATTTTGAAGGATGTTTTGCTTTTTTTTATCTTTTTTGGTGACGTTATGAACTCTAGGACTTTTTAGGATAAGATTCTGATGCTTTAGCACATTTCTGTTTACTGGAAACTTACCCTCAAAACCAGGCCTATTATTACCTGCATAGCATCTCACGGCTTCAGAGATAAGCGGATGATGTTCGTCCCACCCCGTGACACTATTAACTCACTAATAAGGTTCAATATCAAGGAAATTTAATGACGATTGCATCCAATTATCGCGATTCTTTTTTATGTACTTAGTAGGCCTGGTGCTTCTTTGACCTGAAATTATATAATCAATCTCTCTTTTTCCGATAAAAAGATGTCAGAGACTTTTACTCTCGACTGTACTGTTGACTATAAAATACTCAGTTTATTGTTAAGTATATAATATTTTATATCTCGACAGACAGGCCAAGGCAATTAATTGACGCTTCCCTACTTCAGTGTACGTACAGATTAGAATGAATAATTGCGTTAAAATTATCACACTTTTTTTTACACGACTGCCCATAGCAAAAAGAGTGTATATGTGTTCAGGGTTCATGTATGTTTGTGGGTATGTGAGTTTTTTATTCCACCATAACTTCCAAATGGCTGAACTGATTTGGATAAATGGGGTACCTATCGTTAGAATCCTTACAGCATCCCGAGTGACACTGGCTATATTTTTTTAGAAAAAAAAAACAATATGGCGACTGTACGACGCCATTTTCAAAAGTGAAAAAAAAAACTTCTATTATTACAATATGGGCATCAAATGAAAGGCCTTGATAAGCTCATTCCAAAACTATAATAATATGTCACTAAAATGAGTGAAATAAAAATAAATAAATTAAAACAATATTAAAAACACGACTGCCCTGCCAAAAACGAACTAAAAAGTTAAACAACAGGTGTCATTGCAGTCGGGGGACCTCTTTGATAAAAAATTGTTCCATAATAATGTCCCCCGACTGCAATGACACCTGTTGTTTAACTTTTTAGTTCGTTTTTGGCAGGGCAGTCGTGTTTTTAATATTTTTTTAATTTTTCAATAAAAGAGCTTAGACTATACATACCTATAAGTACCTACTGAAGCAATAATTTTGACGATGTTTATTAGTCGAAATGCTGATTATAAAAGATTACAACGATAACATTTACAAAAGAAAAAAATCTTAACCAATGTATTAAGATTTTCATTAGCCAATGTTCGCATTTAATTCGCATTAAAATAACTTTTCTTATTTTTTTCACTGGCAGCATCTATTTTTTTTTTGACGTTAACATTCTAAGTATTTTAAACGGTAACGATACCCAAATAATTATCAAACTTTAAAAGAGTAAACAAAAACTTGATCTAAGGAAATTTTTCACCATGTCTGTACAGTTACTTTTAGGAGTCTCTTGAAACGTTGAAAATTTACGAGTCTCCAAGTATTTCGGAAACATGACTGAGTTTGATCGTCCCGATGGTTTCGAGATGGGCTATTAGCAAAATTCCAAAGCAACTTGTCTCAACTTCACAATAAAATACTTAAGGCCCTTCCGAAGGCTTGACGGCCTGAAAGGGAAATCTGAAAGGACTGTATTTTAAACATTATTGGGTTGTTACTTGAAAATGTATTTTTAGGTAGGTACTTATGGACTAAGAGCTAGCCCCGAAAATAGGTGGACAATTTACAGAGCGACGAAATCCCTCCTGTTAGTGTGCCATACTATCATTATTAACAGATCCGGGCACCTCGCAGATTTTCAGTGGTGGGGTGGGAGTGGTTGAGCAACAAAG
Organism: Agriphila tristella; assembly: GCA_928269145.1. Lineage (NCBI taxonomy): Eukaryota > Metazoa > Arthropoda > Insecta > Lepidoptera > Crambidae > Agriphila > Agriphila tristella. The sequence goes on along the minus strand of OV743443.1, from coordinate 4,956,791 downwards.
GGGCTGAAAAAGCGATTTAAGGTATACCATTTACAGAGCTCTGGATTTAGTGTAGTATGGTGTGGTGGTGGTGGCAAGCCAATCATGTATCTAAATCAAATATAACATTGCCTTTGAGGTATGGATATAACTCTAAAAATAAAATATTCTTCTTTATAATCATAGCGCCCACGAGCAACTTTTGTCTTCGCAACTGATTTGTCTCTCACATCAAGTCTGCGGGTTTGTATGAAAGTGCGCGCTAGTTAGTAACGCGACAGCCGGCAGACTTTCATACAAACCATGTGAGAGACAAATTAGTTGCGAAGACAAAAGTTGCTCGTGGGCGCTATGATTATAAAGAAGAATATTTTATTTTTAGAGTTATATCCATACCTCAAAGGAAAAATTGAACCCTTATAGGATTTCTTCGTTGTTCATCTGTTTGTCTTTCAAGACCCCATTTTTCAAGAATCATTATTATTAAACGCGTAAGACGTTTGATGATTATTTTTTGGCTAAAATTATATTTTATACTAAAAGAAATCAACTAGTATCGGTATTTTAAGATCAACGTAAAGCGGACAGAATAGATTTGGCAAGCAGTCAAACTCAGTGAGATCCGCAGGAGAACTAAAGTAACCGACATCGCTCGAAGGATCGCTCAGCTGAAGTGGCAGTGGGCTGGCAACATAGCGAGAGGAACCGATTGCCGTCGGGGCGGAAAGGTTCTTGAATGGCGATCGCGCACCGGACGACGCACGCTCCGTGGGTAGGCCCCCGACAAGGTGGACCGACGATCTGGGGCGCGGTCGCGGTTCGCCGCTGGATGCGGGCAGCGCAGGACCGATCCTCGTGGATATCCTCGGGGGAGGCCTATACCCAGCAGTGAGTGTCATGATGATGATGATAGTCAAACTAACTCGTCTTTGCGGTTTGCAACCAGCTCTTCAAGTCATTGCTTCTTCTTTCTCAGTCTGACATTACTATCAGACTTGCTCAGGAACGTTTGATAACCTATTCGGGTAAATGGCCTTGTCAAAACTCAGGCTTCAGTACTCTTAGCACGAACAACTTATCGAGAAAAAAAACGCGCATAAAAGTACTCGGTAATTATCAATGGAAAATTCATTTCGCTTTTTTTAGCGGTAGATGGCGCTGTACAAATTTCCCATTAAAAACTACTCTATCGAATGTTTTTACGAGCGTTATTTTTTCGTGTTAAGGGTACCTACTGAATTTATCAATGAGCGGTTTTCTGACAGCTGAGAATTTTTGTTTATTTTTATGTTGATAGATGGCGCTATTCAACTAGGTAGTTTATTTTTTATTTTTCGTAGCAGCTGAGTATGCCATTTAATTATTTAACACTTGACACTGGCAAAAATTACTTCCTGAAGAGGAGTAGATTGCCATAGCAAAAATAAGAAAAAGAAAAATTAACTGTCAAATAGACAAAATTCTTTGCTTTTTTCTTAAAAAGTTACGTAATTAGTTGAACAACGACATCTAGCCGTCTTTTAGGAACTAAATTTTTTTAAACTGCCTTTTGGAAACCGCTCATTGTTTCTCTCGTAAATTACATTCTAAATGATTACTGAAAATCTATTTCCAACACAAGTTTATTTAAGACCCCAAATGTTTTTTTTTGTCATCTCATTCACACCGCCGCCGTCGTGTTCACCTCAAAGCGGCACTCCAGTGCAATGAAAGAAGCTTTCTAAAAGAAAGTGTATCCTCAATGCTCCTTTTTAAGATAAAAAGGAAGGAATGTATTACGGTTCGAATGGAACTTTTGCAGTTTCCGTAAAAGGGGTGTAATCTTTAATGTTAATTAAGGGATAAAAAAATATGCAGTAAAACACTTTGATTGAGTCTTTAAAAAAACTATTCCTATACCTAACCACTCTAGTGTATCTACACAGTACTGTACAGTGTTCAGTATTTTAATGGTTTTACTGTTTGTACCTGTAAAAACCACACAATTGTAATTCTGAGAGTTCCATACTTATATCATAGCTATATAAGTAAAGTAATCTAAATAATCATGGATGTCATCACATCAGCCGAACGACACCCACTGCTGGGCATAAGTCTCCCCAAAGAACCTCCACCCTACTCCATCGATCCTAAAACAGCTGCTTTCCTTATTTCATTTTATTTATTAGTTTGGCATAGCCAAAACTACCTATTGCAAACCCCTTTGTCACTTTGAAACATCAGACTTTAGAGACTGATAAATCCAAAATCGGTTTTATTTGGAAAAAATAAGGCCATTAACTCATTAATCAAACAGACATTTAAAACAATCAACCCGCCGCGCGTTCTGCGCCGACACAAAACGACGCGTCGAATTTAATGTAAAAACGGTTTACGAAATTCACCGCAGGTCAATTATTGTGGATTGGAAACAATTACTCCACTGTCCATTTGGAGGCGGTACGGTAAATAAAAGAAAATCGGTTAAAGCCGATTCAAAATTACTTTAAAGGGTTCTTACCTAACTTTTACATAAACATAATAATTTGGCACTTCAAAAAATCATAGCGGCTAATCGCGCTACCCTCCTGAAGTGAACTGGGTCCATTAAATCCTACTTCTAATCTTATAAATGCGGATGTTTGCGTGTGTGTTTGTTTCCTCTTCACACCAAAATGGTAGGACGGATTTGGATGAAAGGCACACAGATAGGTTTATAACCTGGATTAAAACAAAGAATACCTACTTTTTATTCTGGTCAAAGGAGGCTAGTCAGGTTTATAAAGCAAAAACTGTTTTTGATAGGTAAGAGGATGAGAAAAATATGAATTGTAGGTACAGTCAAGAGCACCTAGACAGTAAAAAAGGATTTCTTTAAATAAGAAAGACCAATTTCTTGAAATATTTGGTTATTCTAAAAATATATTTACTTAGGCCAATGCAATATTTTTAAAACAAAAATAGTGCTCATCTTTCACTCAGACAATATTTTTCTTAATGATTAAGAGAAATATTTTTGTTTCAAGGCTTTTTTAAACTTATATCAATTAAATTGACTTAATTAAAATCAAGAAATGTCCCTCTTCTTGCATCAAATTAAAATCATCTTAAATCAACTACAAGTTACTTGGATTTAGATAAACCTTTTTCAAAAAATAATTTTCTTCGATTAAGAGAAAGTTTATTGTTTATGAAGTACATAATATTTAATTTAAGATAAAATGTGTGCTCATTATATTTTTTTTTCGTTTTAGGTCTAGCATAAGAAATTATACAATTGAGTAAAGATTTACTTCAAAACATTCGGTCTTACTTTTAGACATGCAATTTTGGCCCAAAATAATTTAATAATAAGTTGGAGTACGAATTTAATATATTTAATTTAACAAAAACAAAATTGTATTTCTTGTTCTGAGAAATGATTTTGTTCGGCTTATGGAAATTTTGTTTTAAACAGAGAAATACTAAAATTTTGAAACAACGTTATCATAGTTTTTGATAAACACGATAACATTTTTACTTTGAGAAATTTATCCTTCAACAAAGATTATTATCCTGAAGTCAAGAGTATTTCTTTTCTTCTTAAAAAAATAATAATGTAAGAAAGCACTGTATTTAACTTAAGATGACTTAAGTTAGAGTTAAGTTAGTGGATTTGTTGACATCATGGTCTGACCAGCGGTGTTAAGATTTTTATCTAGTTCTTTAAGTAGTCGGAATTAATTTTGTTATGTCAATCTCAATCGGGTTTGTTTGTTGCCTCTGGGACGGGTGTCGCGTCCTACTTGGAACGGCTTCCCGTAGGTAAGTACTCCACTCCGCTTTGGATTTCGAGTACTTCTTTACCTTGATTTTTGTCAGGAAGTCATCGGTGTTCTCCAATTATCTCCACTTAATATACAACAACAACAAAATATCTTCGTTCAATACACAAAATCTCAATTTATTTTTTTCATCAAAAATCAGTAATTACTTAGGCCAACTAAACATTAACTTATTATGAGTAAAATTATAATTTACTCTAAGTAAGGTTAGTCTATAAGAGATATATAAGATTTTTCGTATCAAGAATACATTTACTTGACTGTACAAAAAAAAGCTTTTTAAAAAAAGCAAAACCTCCTTCAAAAATCTTAAAAAAACAGCTCTATAAAAAGCAAGAAATAATGTTCAAATCGATTAATTAAAACACGTTTATTGAAGTCGGGTGGGGCTTTTAGAATATAAACAATACAATAAGTAAAAAAAATACTTTCAGCTCCACCCGACTTCAATAGACGTGTTTAAATTAATCGATTTGAACATTATTTCTTGCTTTTTATAGAGCTGTTTTTTTAAGATTTTTGAAGGAGGTTTTGCTTTTTTTAAAAAGCTTTTTTATTTTAAACTTTTTGGTGGTAGGTATGTAAGCGAATATTTTATAAAATAAAATTTTATAATGTTTCACATTTTTCAATGGTAGGTATACCCCGAGTAACTCAATTTCCACAGGAGTTCCGTTGGGCCTTCGCAGTTCAACTCTAGTCCAGAACGTCCTTGCCAATAGATACGTCCTTAACTTATTTTTAATTGATTGTCATAAACCTACCTAATATTACAATCACTGTACAGTTCCTATTTGATTTTGAGGAGTTCCCTCGTGTATCTTTAAAAATCAAAGTCCAATACCAATGAAATTAATATAGTATCATCTTTAAGGTGTCTTCTTTCAAACAAAAAAGAATCATCTAAACCGGTTCATAAACAAAAAAGTAATGGTTGAAAATCCGTTTGTATTCATATAAAATTGTAACGAAAACGGCAACTGGCAACCCTAATCGAGACACATCGACTCCGTGTTTTTATTTGATTTTTATTAGAATAGTATCATATTTTTATCGTAAAAACTACTTAGTACTTAAATTAACACCGTAATAACAAGTGTGAGTGTTATCCTTAAAAACAGTGTCGAAAATAATGTGAAAAATACAACAAAATAAACAGTGACACAAAGTGATATAAAGCCATAAAATCAGTGTAAAACCAGTGTAAAATAATTGAAAAGAACTAATTACTGCTAAATTACTACAAGATCAACGTATAAAAATCAGGAAAAACAATATAAGTGCATTGTTTTTAGGTTATAAAACCAAGTTGAAAATACTGCATGTGAACTTGTAAACAAACAGTTACTTACTTGAAAATTGATATTATAACAAATAAATATGTCAACCAAATCGAAAACTTCTGACAAAAGTCGAAATACACCACAAGCAGTTGTTTGTTTTAAATGTAAACACACAGTGGATCCTAAAAATACATTGGTATGCTCCAAGTGTCATAACCACTTTGAATTTGATTGTATTGGCGTATCGGAAAAGTTAAATCGCCTAAAAACTCCTCAGACAAGAAAGAATTGGATGTGCAATTATTGTACTACTTCAAAAAGTCAGTCTGCAGGTACTTCATTGAGCACTGAGCCCTCCTATGTCACTGCGAGAAAGAAAACTCAATTTACCAAAACAGTCGAAAATATTGTAATTAATGAAAATAAAACACAGTATCCCTCACAAGAAAATATAATGACTAAAACTAACAACAACAAAATACTGCTTAAAACAAACGAATCTACGAGCAATGAAAACAAAGAAATATTTTTTACTCCTCCAATTACAGAATCAACACCACTACAGGGAGATAATAAAGTAAGTGAGAAAATTCTATTTAATATCTCGACAAACAATACCTTTAGCTTGTTGTCAGAGGAAGACGATCTGGAAGCCGATCTAGAGACTCAGCACACTGAATGTACTTTACATAGAAGCTGCCCGGAGCTATACACATGTAACACAACTACAATAGAAGAATATAAACTTAAAGTAAACAAACTGGAAACAGATTTAGAATCAGCTCACAAGGAAATTGAAAACCTACTGTCTGAAAAATACCAAATGAAAACAGAAATGAAAAGTTATCAATTAAAAATTCAAAAATTATTGCAGCTATGTAAAACTTCATCACCAGTAGTAACAAAACAACGCAAAACCATGAATACAAGTGACCAGAGCATTTCATCAAATACAAGTTTGAGAGGAACAAATGTTTTAAAAACACATCAGTTACACAAGAACCACAACCCTACTTTGTTACCCTGTGAGAAAAAAACAGTGTTTGGACAAAATGATGTACAGAAAAATGAAGAAATGGAAACAATTGGTACTAATTATATGTTAAACAATGAACAACAACAAGATAAAAGAAAAGTGTATATTCTAGCTGATCAACAGGGTCAAGGTATTCAAAAAATGTTACAGAAACTACTTGGTACCCAATACCAAGTATTTAGTTTTTGGAAATCTGGAGCTACTATATTTGACATTTTAAAATCATGTAGATCAGAACTATGTCATTTAACGCAAAATGATTATATAATAGTGATTGGTTTTATGAATGATGCCAGCCTTTTTTCTATTAGATATATATTGGCTTCATGGTTATCATCTGTATCAAATACTAATGTAATAATATGCGAGACCCCAGTTAATTATCACTTAAATGAAAACAAACTAAACCATGAGTTAAAATTTATATGTAGCCAATTTAAAAATACTACCTTTCTAGATATGAATTACGATAGTTTTGTACCAAGATTGAAATATCGTACTGTCAATTTATGTCGTAATATTTTGCGAGAGTTGTTAAGAATGCATTATTCTAGTAAATATAAAGAGTATTTAGTTCAAAAAAGCTCACTGACTTGTAAACATGTAAGAGATATAGGTACACAGACCGATAACAATAACTTGACTGACCAGAATGACAATAAAATTGAAAAGGACTTAATAAACACCAGTAAGTGCTCGACATCTTCTTTGAACAGTCAAAAATACGACTCTCCCTCTATTGAGCTTTTTCGTGACCAACCGGATAAATATACTACACCAAAACATTAATGGACTTATTACCAAATCAGACATTATTACAGTGTGCTTAGATGAATTGACAGATAAGGGTAAGCAAATAGACATATTATGCTGCACTGAACATAATATGATGTTGAATGATGTTCCTTTGTTGAATATACCTAATTTCTCAGTAGCTACATGTTATACGCGAAATGAAAGGAATGGAGGTTCTGTTATTTTGGTTAGGGACGGTTTGAGATTTAAAATAATAAATTTATCAACATTCAATATACCTAACGTTATTGAAACTTGTGCTATTGAACTGGTGGATCATAAAATAATAATAGTATGTGTTTATCGAATCCCAAGAAGTAAAAAGTGTGCTTTTTATTATAATCTATTTTTTGACAAATTACATGACATATTGCATTTACTCACCAAAAATAATAATAAACTTATTGTTTGCGGTGATTTCAATACAGATACATTAAAGAAATCTAATTACTCTGAAGAATTTAATCGAATAATACTGGGACATAATCTAAGGCTTTCTGTAAATGAAGTGACACGACCTAGTAGCGGTACATGTTTAGACAATATAATACATAATATACGTGGGGCAAAATCTGAAGTTATTGAGCTAGCTGTTTCTGACCATAAAGCTCAATTGATGGCTTGCCCAGTAAAGAAAATATTTGCCTTTGACCACTGGTATACATATAAACGAGACTATTGTAATGAAAACTTGATAAAATTTAAAAATTGTATAGAAAAACTGTCTTTTAGTGAAATGTATGATACTAATGATGGGGATGAGGCATACGAAGTATTTTATGACATATTCAAAACTATGTATGATTTGTGTTTTCCAATTTTTCGGAGGAAGATGTATATGAAGCGAAAGCCTAAGTGGATTTCAACTGGCATAAGAAAATGTAGTAAAAATAAACGTGCCTTACTTTGGCGATATAGATTTTCGAAAAGTGATGTTGATAAAAATAAGTTCAAAGAGTATTCTGCACGTTATGCTAAGATTATTAAATTAACGCAAAAATCTCAAAATGATTACTATATCTTAAATTCAGTAAATAAATCTGAGGCAACTTGGAAAATCATAAATCAAAGCAAGCAGAATCAACCAAGAGAATATATATGCCAATTGAATGTGAGAAATGAAAAAATTACTAATCCAAAGTTAATTGCCAAAGAGTTCAATGATTACTATATAGATTTAGTCAAGTCGAATACACAATCAAATGTAGATAAAAAATGTGCACCTATTAAATGTAATAATCAATATTATAAGTCAATTTTTATGACACCTACAGATCCTGAAGAGGTGTGCAGAATAATAAATAGTCTTAAAAATACGGGTAGCACAGGCTTTGATGAAATATCTACTAAAGTTATTAAATATGTATCCAATATTATATCTAAACATCTTAGTTACATAATTAATCTATGCATAGAACAAGGTTCGTTTCCAAGAAAATTGAAAATAACTGTTATTAAACCTATGCACAAAAAAGGTTGTAAGTTGGACATTAAAAACTATAGACCTTTAGCATTGACATCAATATTCGCTAAAATTTTTGAAAAAATACTACACAAAAGACTCTATAACTATTTTGAAACAAGAAACATACTGACTAGGGAACAAAAAGGTTTTCGTAAAAACAAATCAATTGATTCAGCTATATATGAATTCTTGGAAAAGGTTTATATTAGAATGGGCAATAAAGAACCAGTTTATGCCATCTTTTTAGACATGACCAAGGCATTTGATTATGTGGATCATAATATACTATTGAGAAAGTTGGAAGATTATGGCATTCGAGGAATTCCACTTAAGCTTTTGCGCTCGTACCTTAGTGAAAGAACACAAATGACATGCATTAACAGGATGTCTGCGGAGAGAAAAGTTGAGAAACAATTTATGTCTTCTCAGAGAACCGTAACATATGGTGTTCCTCAGGGCAGTGTCCTTGGGCCACTACTATTCTTAATATACATCAACGATTTGCCAAGGTCAACACAAAATCCAATGATACTATTTGCAGATGATTGTACTGTCGTATGTGAACACGAATCTGAAATAAATTCTACTCTTGCTTCCATAATTGAATGGCTTAAAGCTAATAATCTTGAAATTAATTTGCAAAAGACGAATATTATGAATTTCAAGCGGAAATCTACACAAACGTCTAATACCAAATATACATATGAAAATGAGGAACTATGTGAAACGCAAACAACTAAGTTTCTGGGTCTATATATCGATAGTGATATGAAATGGCAATCACATCTAGACCAAATTCAAAATAAATTGCTGCAGTTCTCATATGCATTACGAATGTTAAAAAGAGTGGTAAATCAGAAAGCAGTCATTGCCGCTTATCATGGATATGTAGTGCCAAAATTACGTTATGGTATTATATTTTGGGGGAATGCTGTAAAGATCGGAAGAATATTTATAGCACAAAAGAGATGTATTAGAGCAATATGTAACCTAAGGAAAACTGACAGTTGTAGGCCTTTTTTTAGGAAATTGAATATTATGACTCTTGTTTCAATATACATATATCAAATTGCCCTATACATAAAGCAGAACCCTGATCTTTTCCCCAGTGTTACAAGTGCGAGACGCTGTAACTATTTGCGTGTTAGATCCGACTGTAGGACGACCCTTCTTGGTAATAGTATTTTAATGATGTCCTCAAAAATATTCAATAAGTTACCCTCCGATATTAGAATATGTAATGACTTTATAACTTTTAAAAACAAATTATTTGACTACCTAATAGACAAGACTTTTTACACACTTAAAGAGTTTTTTGACAATAAGGATTAAGGATGACAATACTAATTGAATTATTGAGAATCACTAAATTTGTAATTGTATTGATTTGACATTAAAGAATAATTATGACATATTAATTGAATTGAAAACATTTAAATTGTTGATAATGAATCGGTACCTATAATAATAACGACATTTGCTATTCATAAAATTTGTAATTTGTTTTTATTTTTATTTCAATGCATGTAATCTAAAATTTGTATGCCCCAGAGGCCAATTACAGTTGGACATATTATTTTGTAAGACCATAAATTACCTGTGATTTGACAAATAAATGAATTGAATTGAATTGAATTGAATTGAAAACGACAGTATTTTCAAGATTACTCGAAAACTACTGAACCGATTTTTTTTAAATTTCAAAAAATAGGACCAACTTGGGTTCAAACCACATGTTATAACGTTTGAATCATTTCAATCGGTTCAGCCGTCTTCGAGTAATCGGTGTACATACATAGTAAAAAAAAAATATACGTGACGAATAGATAACCTCCTCCTTTTCAAATTTTTGAAGTCGGTTAATAACGGTGTCTTGAATGAAACAACACGTGTCTGGGAATAAATTTATTATTCTTGTAACAACTAAATATTTAAAAAAATATTATTTACTATTACAAAGAAATTATTGTCTAGCGTCTATAGGGAGAGGATCATTTTCTTGATTTAATAAATATGTCTTAAGCCAAAGCAATTCGTCTTTTTATAAGAAATCTGTTTTTACCGGAATTTAGTTATTAGTGCTTACGACTTATAACTTAAAAAAATAATTATAGGCAGTACAGCATATTTTATAACAATTTAAATACCTATTTAACCAGTGAAATAAACGCTGGTAAATCCATATTATTAGGAATCAATAAAATTATGTAAGATGAAACAACATTTTAAATTTTTTTGCTCACTTATTATTTTGCCGACATTGTCACAGTGACGGAACTCTAAAAATTTAATGACAAGGATTGTCATAACGTGTCGGTATTTGGGTTGCACAATCACTCCACTTGTTTGACTCCGGCGAATCGCCGTTACAAAGATTCGATTGTTTCGGTAATAAAACCGATTATAAATTTTCGCGTATTTCGGTAATCGTTGCACTGAGAAAAATGAAGCATCATTTTTGCAATGATAAAACGACTTTACGATATATTTTCAATTTAGCTTAGGTTTTTGTCGACTCTGAATTTCACTTTTGAATCGAATTACCTATTATAAGTAGTTGACTTGCACAAAACATAAAGAAACATATAGAGGATACTAGTGGCTGCCAGCGACTTAGTCTGCGTGGAAAGTTATTTGCTATCCCTCGTGAACAACAACTTTTATTATTTTTTATTCTATATACTTTCTCTAATTTCCCAATATTTCTCGAGATACCCGCTCCGAAAATGTGAAAAGGATAATAAAAATATTCAACTAAAAGCTGATTTTTCAATCCTTGAAATCCAGGTATCTGTTATCAGTTTAACTGACAGATAACAGATATCTGTGAGTTAAATTATAATCCGAATAACATAAAAGTCATCCAAAAAAATTGACAAACAAACATATGACAATAATTTTCAAATTGGCGGCACAATACGTTATCAAACGAATAAAGCTTTATCTGGGCATTGAAAAATCCATTCTAAGCTCACTAAGTATTTTTATATGTTTTAAACTTTTAGATTTTATGCATTCACAATGCTATTTTTATATTAACATTATTAATATAACTGAAAAATATTAGAAAAAATCGAGTCACCCGTAGCAGCTCAGACGGGATATAGCACCCGTAGCAGCTCTGCTCACCCGTCTGAGCTGCTACGGGTGAGTCGATTTTTAACCGACTTCAAAAATTTTAAAAGGAGGAGGTTATCTATTCGTCGCGTATATTTTTTTTTTATTTATATGTATGTACACCGATTACTCGAAGACGGCTGAACCGATTGAAATGATTCAAACGTTATAACATGAAGTTTGTATCCAAGATGGTCCCATTTTTTGAAATTTTGAAATCAGTTTAGTAGTTTTCAAGTAATCTTGAAAAAACTGTCGTTTTCGTTACCATTTTATACGAATTCAGGCGGATTTTCAACCATTACTTTTTGTTTATGCACCGATTTAGATGATTTTTGTTTGTAAGAAGACACCTTAAGAATGATACCATATTAATTTCATTGGTATTGGACTTTGGATTTTGAAGATACACAAGGGAACTCCTTAAAATCGAATAGGAACTGTACAGTGATTGAAATATTGGCAGGTTTATGACAATCAAAAACAAGTTAAGTACCTATTTATTGTCAAGGACCTACTAGACTATGGTTGAACTGCGAAGGCCCAACGGAACTCTTGTGGAAATTGAGTTACTCGGGATATACCATTGAAAAATGTGAAACATTATAACGTTTTATTTTATAAAATCATCACTTACATACCTACCACAAAAAAGTTTAAAATAAAAAAGCTTTTTAAAAAAGCACAACCTCCTTCAAAAATCTTAAAAAAACAGCTCTATAAAAAGCAAGAAATAATGTTCAAATCGATTTATTAAAACACGTCTATTGAAGTCGGGTGGGGATTTAAGAATATAAAGAATACAATAAATAAAAAAATCTTCCAGCTCCACCCGACTTCAATAGACGTGTTTTAATAAATCGATTTGAACATTATTTCTTGCTTTTTATAGAGCTGTTTTTTAAGATTTTTGAAGGAGGTTGTGCTTTTTTTAAAAAGCTTTTTTTTCTAATATTTTTCAATTATATTAATAATCTTAATATTTTTATATCGCCAATTCTTTTACCCTACCACCCATTATGACGTCTTTTGGTGAATTTGGCGATCATTATGACGATGATGGGCATGATCCAAGGAGTGATCTACACGAGTACACGAGTTTGGATTTTAGTCGTGTATTTAACATAGACGACTATATTGAAAGTATTTTAAATTCAAGTATTCATACATCGAGTGGTCTAAGCAAATAAAGTCATCTACGAATTTGTTTATTTTTGCGACAAATCCATCAATTTATAAAATTACTAAGTGTTATTGAAGCTAATGATTTTCGGGGAATATATAAATGCACTTTAAAAATAATGTAACACACATTAAAATGTTTAGCTTCAAAATTTATTTAATGAACTTTAAAAATAATGGTTTCCACTACAATTAAGCTAAGCTTTAAAATTAATACTCTGCACTTTACATTTTAATTGCTTAGCTTTAAAATTAATACTTTGTACTTTACATTTTAATTGCTTAGCTTTAAAATTAATACTTTGCATCATACAAGTTAATTTTATAACTTTAGTACTGGTAAACAGACGACTAGGTGCGACGACGAGCGGGCGCGCAGCGGGCCAAAACTTGGCGTTGTTGGTCGCAATAATGGAACCTAACCTCCTCACCACACTCATTTTAACAGTGGTCAGTCTGACATGGTTTGACAGAAATTAAATGGTTTCGGAGTTGGGACACAGTTATAGTGCAAAACATTATTTTGGTAGTGATAATATTAATTATAGATCTATTATTATTTTAAAGTGCTGACAAAATTGTTATAGTGCAAACCATTATTTTTGTAGTGATAATATCAAATTATATGTCTATCATTGTTTTGAAGTGCTGATATACAATTTTATAGCTGTTTTCATCAAATTTAAAGTGCTATTAAATACATCCCATGATTTTCGTAACACGAGGTTCCTTGTAAGATGATCCATAGACTCCTTTAGAGGTGCAAATGTTATCCGTTTTGAAGACGATAAATCAGTTTAGTCTTCATATTATGAAGCGCATATTCCCCTTTGAAATACATTGAATATCAAATCACTGGATGCGGTATCGAATTTGTCATAGAGACTGCCGTACTCATAGATGTCCATTTTTTTTAATTCAATGCTTCAATGTTGGCGATAGATATCTCTTTCTTGTCCATAATAGTAGTAAAATACGAAACGATACTTAATAAAGCATGAATTGACATCTCTGAGTACAGGTAATCGTCATGGTTAAATAATAATCTACAGATGCCATGAAAGACAGGTATTACTTAAATATTAATAAAAAAATTACCGATTACTTATTTGTGCATACTTTGGTAGCATAAATGTCAAGTGAGAGCAAAGAAACAAAGCTACTACTAGGACTATTAAATTATGTGAACCATCTTGGACTAATATTGGAAATACATCAAGTTCAAGTCTTGATGGACTAAAATACATCAAGAGATGTATTCTTTCTCCCCTCGTACATTTTTGATGTTCCAAAGTTTTTTAATCAGTCAAATTAAATTTATTATTCAGTATAGCACATCCAAAAGATTTCACTTAGGTCTCAGTAGGCCCCTTCGGCAAGTCATGGCAATCCCCCTTTGAGCGAAATCGTCTTACAATGTTGGGGTACATTTTGTAAATTACTCCCCTCACGACATGCCATTACGTTTTTGTAAGAGGTAAATTTTTCACGCTTGTCCAAACATTTGGTTTAAGTGGTATTGATATACCTACTTGGATGGCACCAGATATTTGAGCCAGGAAATATGGCAGGAAACCAATATTTCTTTTCAAGCAAACAAATTGGAGCATGATTATTGTAAATACTATGGTTCGTTTTAGGTAAAAGTATTTAGCCTGTTCCAACCGTTGGTCTACAAGAAAATTAGTTCTGAAGTCAGAAATCTGCCTTCATCATCGAAAATTTTAATTTCCCTGCTACTGGGGCACAGGCTTTCCTCAAAGATTATAATAATTAACCATCTCTCACCACACGCTACCAGTGTTTGTTGACATTGAAAATGTCTTTTTTGTTCGCTCCAGTATAGGCACCGATTTCACGAAAAAGTGCGATCCCCTTATATCACAGAAGGTTGTGAAGATATGATATTCAAAAAGTAAGTTAGTAAGTATTTACAAGAGCTACAAGGTGCAAAAAGAATTATTCGAAAAAATAAAAAACGTAAAAAATTATGGCCGAAATAGTGGAAAAAACTCATTTTTTTCCGTTTTTTTGATTTTGGCGCTCGATATTTAGGATACGAAGAATGATATCAAAATTTTGAGAAAAATTCATCTGAACAATCTAGTCAGCTACAATTTGAGCCTAAAACAAAGACGATCGGGTTAAGAGTTTGACCTGTAGCTTAACCTTTAACATTGAAAATGTTTTTTCGATCGCTTTTTCGCTCAGAGTGCGACATCGCCTTGGTGTCGTAAGTTTTAAGGCTACATGAATGGTTGAAGCTTCAAATCAAAAGACGCGTATCAACGAGGGCTACAATATATAGCGTGTTGGCGTAATTTCGGGAAATGCGCATCGCGTCGCTGAGTTGACGTAGTTGAAATAAATCTTAGTTTTTTTTATATATCTAAGGTTATAGTTCCTACCTTTCAATAAAAAAGTTATGTTTATAAAAATGATTTTTTTTTATATGAATTTCATACACACGAATCGCAGAAAAGTAAATCCAAAATTGTTCATGGCTTTGCTGTGATTTAAAATTATTGTAAGTACTAATTCAAAGAAAGGAATAAGTATATTTTTTATAAAATTCAATTATTAAATTCATTTTCAATGTACCAGAAGGTCGTGAAAGGCACGAGATCTGTGAATTTTTTTATTAACACTTATTGGACAACATCACAAACTTGCTCTGATTCCAAAGTAAGTAGCTAAAGCACTTGTGTTATGGAAATCAGAGACAACGGTGGCACTACAAGCACCCAGCAATACCTGAGCCAATATAGAAAAGTTAATTTCTAAACCCAGCCGGGAATCGAACCCGGGACCTCAGAGGTAGTGACACTTTGAAAGCCGGTGTACAAACCATTCAACCATAAAAATATGGTCGTCAAAGAATTTATAGGTAGTAAAGTAACGACAGCAAGTACATTTCGAGAGCACGGAAAAGTTAAAGATAGGTACCAAAAATGTTGAACACTTTTCGGACGCGCTAAACTACTGCACACTGCTCAGTCAAACTCCTCAGATAAAACTTAAACTTAAAAAAAATATTGTGAACACAGCATTTTAAGAATTTACCATACCATCACTACGAAACTACACTGATAGGTGAATCCATTATACAAATAAAAATATCCCAAATTGAATACCGCACGTCTAATACAGTATTCGAGGCATGCGATACATTCATTAGTACTGATGAGAGCGTAATCAAATTACGGGTACCTGGGGCGGGTACCTATAGACCCTGCACCGGGCTCTAAAGGTAGTCGAAAATTTATATCGCGATATAGGATTGAGGGGAATGAAGGATGAATTGTTGGTCACGTGAAATATACATTAAGTATATGTATGTGTATAATGTTGTGATTTAATCTACATTCGTTTGTAAGTCTGGGGGAAGAACGTTCTCTAAAACTACTCTTTGTCACTACTACCTGTGTGACCAAATTTATATCAAAACTTTTTTAAAATAAACATTTCGAATATCCTGACTTGAGAGGGGTAGGTATGTACCTGTGATTGATGTACTGAGGTTTGACCTCAGTACATCAATCACATTTATTATAAAAAGTACAATCATTAGTTCATATCAAATCAGAAATTAGAGGAATTTAAGTATATGTCCACAAAGCTTGAACAACAAAAGGAAATTTTACACCACTGTCAAATTGCCGCTCCTTGAATTCTCAATCACACATTCCTTTTGCACAATCATTACTAAAATAATAGTTAAGATCAAATCAGAAATTAGTTGCATTTAAGTATATGTCCACAAAGCTTGAACAACAAAAGGAAATTTTACACCACTGCCAAATTGCCGCTCCTTGAATTCTCAATCACATATTCCCTTTGTTCCACCCTTATCGAGTGGCAAACAAAATATTGTCCCCTACTAGCTGAATATTAAGGACCAACCCCATTTAGTGGTTTCTAAATTATTCACGTCTCCTCATATTGACCGGTGGAATACTAACGGTTCGACGCCAGTATAAAGAGATCCCCACCCTTGTAGAGAGGTCTCCAGATTTGGTGGGTCCGTGTCAAGAAGGATGAGGACATTATGGATTGTTAATGGCTACAGACGCGCATGGTTTGTCGTTTGATTGATGAACAATCATAATATAACTTTACTCAAAAATGCTTGTAATATGGCCATTATTTTGACAACCTTCTTTGAACAAAGTCGAGGTTGCCGTGCTCCTCCGATGGTGACGCAACAAAGTTGTATGGGATTTTATTATTGTGGAGTTTTAGCCACCAGCAATTTTCTTTGAGAATCCATTATTGTCGAGTTTTGTTTCAAACATAGTTCGTGAAAAAAGTACATAGTATAACCCGCGCAGTTAATGAATGGGATTACACTCGTTGTGGTAAGCGCCGTGAGCCGCCATTTTCAATCCCATTCTTTATTTGCGCGGGTGTTGTCTTGTTGTAGATGATGTTTTTGTATTATTTTTTTTTACTATTTTTCCTTTTTGATATTTTTGACTTTCTTGCTTTTTTTTATTTTTTTGTCATTTTGGACCAAGTCTTGTGTGCTTTACTCAAAAATGACAAAAAAGTAAAAAATGTCATAAATGTCAATAATGTCAATAATGTCAAAAATGTCAAAAATGTCAAAAATGTCAAAAATGTCAAAAATGACAAAAATTTAAAAAATGACAAAAATTTCAAAAATGACAAAAATGACAAAAATATCTAAAAATTCAAAAATGATCATTTTGGTAATTTTGGAAATTTTTGTCATTTTTGTCATTTTTACTTTTTTGACATTTTTGAGTAAAGCACTATACAAGACTTGGTCCACAATGACTGCACTGCTGGCCATCATCATCGCGCTGCCAGCAATGCAGTCATTATTGACCGCGTCAGTAATGTACTATTTCTGTAGTAAAAACTTCAAGGTAGGTATAGCACGACTATCGGAAGATCTATAAATAAAAAAGTCTATCTGTGATATAATATTCCGCTAAAAAGGCAAGTATAATTTATCCAGTTTATGTCTTAATTTTACTTTTAATCAAGACCTGCAGATGCACAACGGGATTAAAGTAATCGAGTCAATAGCTACTGAGAATTTGAAGTGTTTGTCACCTTTTAGTTCAACGAGAGTTCTGAAACGAGCATAAATTTACAACACCTACAACAATTTGCTTTAAAAACAATGAGCTATTTTCTGACAGCTGAGAATTTTAGTATTATTTGATGTCGACAGATGGCGCTACTTCGACTAGGTAGATTTAAAAAAAATATTCTTATAGACTAAGCTCCCATTGCATGAAACCTTACCTCACAAGGTGGAAGAGCAGAAATGTGTTGCAGTAATAGATATTACTTAGGAACACTGGATTTTAGTGGGTTGCCATCGCATATCCTGAAAGAACATATATTTTTTTTCGTTTTCGTACCGCTATTTTGATCAATCTGCATCAATTTTATCTTTCCACCTAATGAGGTAAATGACCCCATGTTTGGGCCTCATAAAACTTGGCTGACCTTGAAACCTGCCAGGGTAGGGGCTGGCAACCCATGCGGGTTTTGACCTCCAAATGTTTCTCTTTCGATGGGTAAACATTTCGATCTTCCATCTCATGATGTAATTTTCGATCAAAATAGCGGTATGAAAGCGAAAAAAATATATGTTCTTCCAGGATATGCGATGGCGACCCACTACAATCCAGTGTTCCTAAGTAATATCTATTACTGCAACACATTTCTGCTCTTCCACCTTGTGAGGTAAGGTTTCATGCAATGGGAGCTTAGTCTATTACTAATAGTCAGAGAAAAGTTCTTCGTAACACGCCATCGGACAACCAACGCACAGCGCACCAATCCACATACCTACTCAACAAACGTATGTTAAAAAAGTTATTATGTTTCATCCTTTGCCTTTTTCATAAAAACCTACCTTAGTTGTACAACGACATCTAATTATTTTTATGTACTACTTTTATTTCTTAAACTGCCTTTTGAAAACTGTTCATTGTAAGAAAGAAAAAACTCTCCAGAAGTTTTAAATCTTCAGAGTTGTAATTATCTGCTTTGCCTTTAAAATAAACAAAAGATTTTCCGACCAGCGGACACGTAACTAAATTCCTCTCGTGTGTTTCCATATCAAGAGGGGTCAAATTTCCTGGTCGATATTTAATGAACTCTGGAGCTGTTGACAAATCTGGTAGCACCAGGTTATTGTTGCATGTGTAATGTGGGGTAAACGATAAGCTTTGTATGAACAGGCGAACAGCGCAGCATTTGTAAAGGCCTTCTATGGATGAAATGTTTTGTAGGAACGAATACCTTTCGTTAGTGCTGTGGATCTTATTATTATTTGAGATATTGTAGTTAGATATTGTAAACTATTCGAATTAAACAGACTTTGTCTATTACAAATTAGAGTGGCAAGTATTAAGGTATATGTTGTGAACGCCCTGTTCTTCAACGACTTTATAGCCTTATAGAGATACTTGCCAATCTTGTAGAACTTTACTCCCCAGCACATTTTAAAGTAGGTACTTGATTTTTAAGGTGCCGTAAGCGGGGGCCAATCGAAGCCCTATTGCTTTCTTTCATGTGTCCGTCTGTCTGTCCGTCGTCTGTGCTAAAGTTCTTAGCTTAGTTTTTCTTGATGTCTAAGTATATTTTAGTTTTCAACAATCTACAATTGAAGAGGAAAAGAAATATCTTTCGATCCACCGATGGAGCCTCGTCGGTGGATCGTAGAGGAATGAGGGAAATAATTTAGTGAAACCTCTACGCCATAATCTAGAGATGGGCGGTGAAAAAAAAACGACCTAATTCCCAATTGCGAAAATACACGGTATTTATCAGGCGCAAAAACCAAATGCCGGGTAATTTCATGCAATAAAGAATCATTTTATTTTTTATTTAATTATAGACATCGGTGGTATTATTGAATGAATTGACCTTATGGTCGATAATAGTGTCTCGCCCACCCGTGTAACAGGGGTCCCGGGAGAGGGTTACAATTTGTACCCGGTTTGGTTGGTGGAGGGCTTACTTCAAGTACGCCTGGCTAGTTATCACCATCTTGCCTAACTCTGACGCCATAGCAAAAATTAAAAAATTGTTGTGTTCCGGCAGTTAAAGGTAAGTTAGATAGCCAGTTTCTCAGTGATGAGGATTCCTGCTGTAGTGCTTTTCCACCTTTGGCCTTATCGTGACATAACATCAGGTGAGGTGAATAAGGCCAAGCACTAACCCGTTTGTGCATAAAAAGCAAGCTAGCTATAACGAGTGAAGTCTGAAAAGATATTAATATAGTCAGGTGGGGTAAGTGAAACACCGGGGTAAGTGAAACACCCAACCATATCTAAGAAACTATCGTAGTTTATTCTCATAGCGATGTGTCGATAAAGCAGGAATGACGAATTACTTCCCTTAATACAACACAGATATCGCCGCGATCATTAAACTAGCTAGAAAACCAAAAAAAATTCATTAGATGTCAAAACGCAAAACACGATGT
The DNA here is from genome assembly GCA_928269145.1 of Agriphila tristella. Lineage (NCBI taxonomy): Eukaryota > Metazoa > Arthropoda > Insecta > Lepidoptera > Crambidae > Agriphila > Agriphila tristella. Next base: position 4,936,657 of record OV743443.1, on the reverse strand, counting down.
TTTTTTGATAAATCTTTAAAACTGGACCCTATTTTATGAGAATTTGATACATTTTGGATATTAACGGTTAAACGTGAGCCTTTTGTCCTGTTTTTAATTAAATGGACACAATATTTAAAGCTATTTTGGCCACTTCCCCCTTGTCCGGGGTAAGTGAAACACTTCTTAGCTTTTATATTCTTTTCTTGATTTTGTTGCTTAATGCAAGTCTTTAGATATTTATATTCATACCGTTAAAGGCTGATTTAATTAGGAGTACATTGCCTATACAGCTACTTTAATTGCGAGTTTTATAGCTTTACTACACCTTGTTAAATAAAAATAAAATAAAGTATGTTTCACTTACCCCACCTGACTATATATCTCTTTATGTGGATGTTTACCCTGTGATCATAATATTAGATCTCAATATCCCCTAAAATATTTAGTAAAACCTCTGATATTCTTGTCATAAAACTTATCTAGCATCCTAGTTTCCAAGCATTATTTCAAAGATGGCAGCACATCACCTTTTGACCGATAATCAAGAATCTTATATTCATATTCTATGACCCGATAATGCGACGGGAAGGCGAGAATAATGTGACGTAATCACATTGGGCTTACGTCGTGTCGTCAATGGACCCTGATTGAGTTCAGTAACGACGTTACCGTCGGAGACTGATGAACTTTGCCGTTTTGATGATTTTGAGGAAGAGGAGATGGAGGAAGAGGTAGCGGAAACAGTAATAAGGAAGTTAAATAAAATGCATTTGGAATTTGAAAAATTATGATAAAAGACAATCTAAAAGGTACTTGTGATTAAAAATATATTTAGGATAAAAAAAAAACTGAAAAAAATGCAAAAGACATCGTAAATAAAAATAGCGTACGCAAAAGTGAATGACGTGATTGTCTTCTGAATAAAGCACAAGATTTATATCCTTAATAGCGATAACATCAACAATCACGAAAATAATTATTGTTTGTATAGAATAATTACAAAATATGTACACAATATAATTTGAAGTAATTAGCGAGTGTATAGTAACACAGTATTTAATGTTTTTTTTAGGTAGGTATACTTTAGTTATTTTGACAGAGAGTAATACAGGTAGGTGTTAATGTTGTTTTCCTTAAATAGAGTAAGTCCTTGCCTAAATCTAAACTTATATACTCTTTTAAACTTTCGCGTTGCATTTTATTAGATTTGGAACACAGGTTTTAACGCAATTTTAACTAAAACATAGGTGTTGAGCACCTACCTTTTCCCGACGTTTCGACCGAGTTGCATCGGCCGTGGTCACGGGCTGACTGGAGCTGCGGTGTTACGCCTCCTCCTCTGCAATGAAGATTCCACTGATGCAGAGGAGGAGGCGTAACACCGCAGCTCCAGTCAGCCCGTGACCACGGCCGATGCAACTCGGTCGAAACGTCGGGAAAAGGTAGGTGCTCAACACCTATGTTTTAGTTAAAATCGCGTTAAAACCTGTGTTCCAAATCTAATAAATCTAAACTTACTTTGAAAACATACAAAATATTAGGACTCACTTGCACCAAACACGGTTACGTCGAATTGTTCAAAGAGCGGCCCTGTCTGGAAAGTACGAACAAAGGTGAATTTGTTAGCGAATAAAACGTCAGACGGCGCGACAATGATTCCATTATAATAGTAGCAATGGAAATTTATAGTTTCGATATAAGTAACTTCTGTAGCTATAGTTGAGACTATAGGGTACCTACCTACTGTAAGTTTTTTTCTCTTAATGGGGAATGTCCGAAAAAAATTAAATTGGCTGAATATTTTTCTATAGGTAGGAATAAGGTCCCTTAGTAATGGAATAAATTTTCATAATTTTCGGTATCGTGAAAAAATTTCAAAAAATCACAGTCTCTTCGACTTCACAAATGTATGAAAGTAACAGCAGAATAGAGGTTGTACCTTTGCCAACACCTGCCACAACCACAACATGGTATTAAAAAAAAGTTCCAAGACAAAATGTCAAAACTTTTTTTTTAATACGTGTTGTGTTTGTGGCAGTTAGCGGCAAAGGTATAATCTCCATTCTGCTGTTACTTTCATACATTTGTAAAGTCGAAGAGACTTTGATTTTTTGAATTTTTTCACGAAACCGAAAATTATGAAAATTTATTCTATTACTAAGGGACCTTATTCCTACCTATAGAAAAATATTCAGCCAATTTGATTTTTTTCGGACATTCCCCATTGGGGTAAACAAACAGTAAAAAAGTTGAATATTACATTTATTATATTAATTACCTTCTTTTAAACGGTTACTATTTAATCGGGTAACAATAAATTACCATTTCGGCTATTAAAAATACTGAATATAGCGTACTGAAATACTAAGTGGGCAACGGACCGAGGGCGACTACAGATATTGAAAATGGGTGACTTTAAAATACAAATTGGGTAACTAGTTATTCAGAACGGGCGACCAAATTACTATTTGTGCGACAACCCATAAACACACAGAACACAAAAAATTTGGCATATATTTTATTTAAAAAAGATGACTATTATCCTAATTAAGATGACAAAAACAAACAAATAAACAAACGAGAAAGCAGCCTAATAAAAACGTGTTAAAAATACCATGTTGGGTAGCTTAAATCAGGTATAATAGTTGCCCACTCAGTATTTTTGTCACCCATTTAGAGTTTTCAGTACTAACTTAAATTATTTATCATCCATATGTAGTCGCCCGTTTTGAGTATTTTTGTAATCCACTGTTAGTCGCCCGTTTAGTTATTTTGTCGCCTAAAAATTTAACTGCTGCCCAGTTCAGTATTTGAGTATACCATTAACAGTCGCCTTTAATTATTTGAAGTAACCCAATTAATTATTTCCCCTTTTAAACTGAGTGAGGTCAGTGGCGCAGTGATTAGTGCGTGACCCTGTGATTGCGTTCAACTTTTGCAAAAGTCGGTCATGGGATGGTTGACTAAAAATTAATTAAGTAAGTATATCGAGTTTCTCCGCATGGGCGTATCTGAAGATATTTTCTAGGGAGGTACCAATATATCGAAAAGTGCACCAAATCAACTTCATCCGCCCTTACACGACCGCAGAAACGCGATAGTTAGGATACAGTCAGTGGCACGAATCATGAAAATTTTTCGACGGAGTGGGGATAAGTTCGCGCATGTGCTCTTGTGAGCGACCAATAGCGCGCGCCCCTCTCCCGCCGCCCGCGCCCCTCACCGCAACGCATACCCAAAATACGCGTTCCGCGCAATCCCCACCCGATTTCATGATTCGTGCCACTGACTGTAATACGACTGCCCTAAACAAAATTCAAGTATCTCATTCCAGACGGAACTCGCTTTGATAAAAAAGTCTCGTATTTTATTTTATCACCTATTTGTCAAAATGAATGGAAAATAAAATGAAAATACCTATGCTTGTTTCTAAAATTACACAATACAATAAAATACCTACATAGTTATTATTATTGGAGAGTAATATAAATGCCAATTACTGGAGAGCTTAAAATCGTTATTTTGTGTTTTTATTGAAAAATGTGAAATAATGAACACAAAAAGTTAAAATATCATTGGTATTTAAGGAAAAACATAGGTATGTATGTAAAAAGTAAAAAGTTCATATACCTACGTACATTTTGACGAACGAAAATAAGTGTTTTTTTACTAAGTGAAAAAACAGAATTGTTTTTTTAAGCACTAATTAATAACAACCATATCAATATGTTAGGTCAAGTTCATGCAACAACACAATAAAAATACCGATACCTATACCGGTTTTTTTATTGTTCTATCTATATTTTTACACACAGTCAAAATATATCTGTCAGTGTCATATCTCAAGTACTACTGTACTCAAGAATGACACCAATACAAATATGCGACGAGAAACATACTAGTCATAGTCGTCTCGAGTATGGCCACTGACGTCCATTATACAAGTACGCTTGACAGGCTCAACACCGACGGTCAGGCGGCATACGAAAGATACCGCCAGAGATTCCCCGATGATCTGAAGAAACGCTCGGTCCGCTCGCCCTCCACCAGCAATACCAAGTGCATTATACGAAGCACCAAAAAGGACACGTTTTGCATCAACACTCTGAATGCCCTTCGTAACTCAATCAATAGTGGATAAATGATACTTCAAAACAACAAGAACAACGTCACCATCACGATCAACAGCAGCATCCTGTCGACGAACAACAACAGCATCAAGTCTAACGATATAGACAGCGCGCCGCCGTTGGACACAAGTCCGAAGCTGACCGCCACTGCGGAGTGGTTCTTACACATAATGCCCTTCGGAACGTGGCCGTTGTTGAAAGTGTGCCTTCTCCGAGTGTGTACAATTGTGTAGGTATAGTCACCGGCACGTTAGACTATACATGGTGACCTTGAGACCGTCTTTTTGCCGCCGCACGAAATAAAAGCTGATTTAAATTTATAGTTCAACTTTTTAACCTACGTACTTGAATCTTTATTTGTAAATCTTTGGTACTACAATGCTGGTGATCGAGCAACATTATTTTGTATAGGTATTTTATTTTGATATTTAATCATACTTACTGTGTTTTTAAATAAAGCATTTTTTAATAAACCTTTCTTCAGTACTGTTTTGTGTCATTTTTATTCAACTTCCGCTGTGTAATTCGACGTCCTTCTCTTTGGCAATAAACACTCACCTAAGTTTGATAGATGCTAGGACTTCAGCCCGCGACTTCGTCCCCTTCAACATACTTACAAAGCTAAAAATTTTTATGATCGAATAAAATTAACAAATGCGACGTCGCCGGCGCAGCGTCTTAGAGGAACTGGAAGAGCGTATACGCGAAAATATGTACATATTATATTGCTATTGTATCATAATAATCATATCATTTATACTCATGCGCCAAAGGGGGAGATGACTTTCACAATCTCCTTCCATTAAGTACGTTAATAGCAACTCGTTTTGAAGTTAATAATTCATACTTTACGATATGAGAGGAGATAAAAAAATTTTAGCGTTAAGGTTGTTTGATTACTTCAACTTACTTGTGAGACTACGATGTATCGTCATAAATCTGTAGAGTTTGCTACGAAAACGTCTACGTGAGGCCTTAGAATAATTACATCTAGAAGCCGTGTCGTTGTATGCAAAGTGAGGAAGCTTATACTGAGCCAAAATGGCTCAGTTCTCAGATTTATATCCTTCTTACGTTACCTAATCGTAACTAAAATCCAATAATATAGTAATTAATCTTTTTAAGGTACGGAAATTGAAACTGTTTTGTACTTATTAGGCATGATTATTTAATAATGGACAATAAAAATCTGAAAACGGCGCCATTTTGGCTGTTTTTGTTACCTCACTTTTGACAGCGCGCTTTGTAAGGAATTATCGTTCTAGGTGTAATTATTCTAAGCGTGAGGCATCTACGAAGGGCCAAGTTGAAACAAATGAAAGGATGATAACAAAAACAATTGAATAAAATCAAATCCAAATCGGGATGATGACTAATGAATAAAATAACGAAATAATAATAAAAATCGTAAACATATTGTCACGTGCGCAGTAAGTAAAACTCCGTTTAAACACGTTTAAACCCTCAACTATATAATTCCAACAATATTTTATAAAAGATTCAGGTTTTAAAACATTATAAAGGAAAATCAGGTTTCACAAGCGAAAAGTCAATTTGAAGTATGTCTCATTTTTTCTTTCGGAACAAAATAAAATAATAATTTGACAGAATTTGAACTTGCAAAAAAGGTTTTAATTCTGAAGAAGGAGGTCGACACGGCTTCATTACTATAAACTTTGCACCAAAACGCTGTCAAAGTTAAAGTTATCGTCAAATGGTAATGCAACCTATTCGTCACGCCAAACTTGTCAAAGGACATCATGCTGGCTGGCAACCTTTTTTTTTGGCTAACTTATGCTGCCTAACCGGTACTATAACAAGCTTGTTATCGGTAAAGTTAGGTGGTGCAACCAAGGAAATTATAAGTAGGTACTTCGTACAACAGGAAGGTGCTCTGCGGCTATTTGTATTTTGACTTTCGTTACAGTGAGTGAAGTACGACGTCGTAGGCTCTGTGCTTGCAATACGCCACAATGGTAGGCAGTTTGAACAGGATTTGTAATTTTTGTTAACTGTTTTTTTTACTAAACTTTATCAATTTATATTTATTTTTTATTCACAGTGTAGTTAGAGTCATACTGTTGACTTTCGAGCTAAATTGAATTAACAAATCAAAATCAAAACTTTGACCTACGGCGCCCTTTTGCCGATTTTTTTTAAACAGCTGGGAAAGTTAATGACGTTTGTACCTTTTTGGAAAGCTAATGAAACTAGTTAGTTATTTTACTAATTTATACGCGAACTTTCGGACAGTTTTTTTTAATAACTTACGACGATTTTCGGGAAAAAATACAGAAAATAAAAGTTATTGCTACTTAGGACCTTTTATTTCTGTGATTATGTATGTTTTGGGCCAACTTTTTTTTTAATTGATCACTTATTTTTCAGCTTTCAGAAAAGTATCAATTCAATGTTTAGAGTGGAGTAGTTTATTCATAATTAATGGTTTTTGGTAACAAGTCAGAAAATTTCTTAAATATGCTGCAGCTCGGTAACCATCAAGTTTTAACCCCTGATTCACTGGGATTAATTTGTTGCTAATGATCTCTAATATAACCCCTTCCAAGGAATAGGTCGAATTTGCATGTCACCCTGTATGTACCTAATAGTACTAGATGTACGCAAAAAAAAAGCAAATTGATGTACAGGATAGCCGTTTGGCACACATAGACAACGTGTTAATGAATTAACGCAAAATGAGGAAACCATTTCTTCGGACCATCAAACTGAACAACTTTTACTATAGGAACAACAGCTCTGAAATCGCGAAAAAAATCAGCTGTGTTTCCGAGCGCATACAACCTGACTCTATTCAAGGCCAGAGTGAATAAGCACCTTCTGGGCAAGCTCGCTCCATCGTAGACCCTGTCTTTACTTTCTGGGCAAGACTGGGGTCAAGAGCAAACCCATTCAATATAAAAAAAAAAAAAAAAGCTGTTTCATACAAAAATTAATAACGAAAATATAAAAATGTATGAAACAGCTTAATTTTTTTTTCGCGATTTCGAAGTTGGTCCCATAGTAAAAGTTGGTCAGTTTGATGGTTCGAAGAAACGGTTTTCTCATTTTGCGTTAATTCATTAACATGTTGTATACATACACACGTGAGAATAACAAAACAGGCAAACAAAATGAAAATATTATTTTTAACGCAGCGATGTCAGTAACAATCTAAGCGCTATCGCACACAGGCAACTTAGTCGCCCAGCAACTGTTTTGTCTCTGTCTCAAGTCCACAGGTTTAAATGGAAGCGCGCAAACGAAGCGACGCAGTCATCGGCAACTTTTCATACAAATCATGTGAGAGACAAAATAGTTGCGGAGACAAAAGTCGCCTGTGTGCGGTAGCGCTAATTCAAACTATCATCAAATTGGAATCCAAAATGCCAATCCAATTTGCCATACATCTATCGTTATTGATATCAGTCTCTTTTAAATTCGAAACATTTTTATTGTGAAATACGAAAATAAACAGAACCAAAACCCCTGAACAAACTGTGAAGCGACAAGCCGAGGCTTTCAAGGAGGATTTGGCGCAATAAAAATAAAATAAATGCTCCGTGCCATATTGCATTACCCGCTTTTTTGGCAGGCGTAAGCAATATTGGGGTAGTTTTAGCGACTGAGAACATGCTGCTTTTTTAGATAAGCTTATTTGAAGGGTTTTTAGGCTTAGCTGTTTCTGCCTATTTTATTAAACAGAGGATATTAAGTAAAGAGAAGAACTGTTAATACCCACGTTATGGGGTGTCTCCACGCACGCGGAGACATGCTCGACGAGCAAATTTTACCCGAACATAATAAGCCCAAAAATATGCTCGATTTTGCAATAAAGCCCTAGTTTGAAATTGCTAGATTATTTTGTAAAAATCTAGTCCATGCGAACTTAGGTTGACTTATGTTAAACTTTTTTTTACTTCATTCAAATTATTCTGTTATCATGCAAAAGATACTGATGATCTGCCCCCTACTCGAATAGCCAACATAATATACGTTTGAACGCTATCGCTACGCTTATAAAGGTGAAATATGAGCAATATACGATTACCTATATCACATGTTGCAAACTTATGTAAATCACCTAACTTTGTTGCTTTTTGTATGGAATCGATATGGTAGGGGGCTGTTTTATCAGCTAACGAAAAGTAAAAAGCATACAAAGTTTGCTGAAAAGTTTAACTAATCAAAAGTTCTTAAGCTTTCTCAAAACACTTTCACGAAATAATAGATACAAGTATAATCTTCTTTTTCTAAAAAGAGACAGAGTTTAGCATGTTTTACCAAAGTCTAGCTAAGAGCATTTCAATGTAATCATAATAATCATTTCTATCTCTTTCCATAACCATAAGAGTGAAAGTAACAGGAGTGGTTTCAGGAACTCCGCAAGACGCTAAAATCCACAAGACGCTAAAATCCGCAAGACGCCAAATTCCGCGGGCGCGCTACCGCACCTGCTCGCGGTTTAATTATTATTTAAATTTAATTATTCGCCCGCTAATTGCAGAGAACTTTAACCAGATTACTCAGAAGTTTTCGTCTGAGGACATCTACCTCGTTTTTAAATGAATACAACCTTATTTAGTAGTGAATAAGGAATCTTTTTTATTAGGTTTGATATCTGTAAATTACGTACGCTGTCATTTTAATAAATAAATATTAAACCTTAAGTTTTTGTTTTTTTTTATTTTTTTTAAATGGCTACGATTTGATTATCCTCAATCTCCGCCATTTTGAAAATTTTAAAATAAGGCAGCTAGTTAATGGTTCAACTACACACCATCACGAGTGCCCAATGCGGATTGGTTGGTGCTAACGAAATGTTAACTCAAGCGGGACCTACAAATTACCGTGCTTTCCAAAGCATGGATGATCTTGAGAGAATGCATGGTCAACCATTCAATCATCGCTTGCAGCGCTAATTGCTTAACTGGCACAATCACAGCGAGTGAATGTACCGTGCCTAACTAAACCATTGCGTGATCTTGTTTCTCATTCTGTCACTATTCATCAGAACGGTTCAGCTCAGGATTATATGGATTTAAATAAAGTAAATTGAACAACGTATGGTTCTTTTTTTTCTAGCTAGCTTTGTATTTTGCCAACAAACTCTTATGCAATTGGGTGAGAGATGAGTTTGTTATTTTTTGTATCTTTTTTATTTTATAAATAAATAGAATTAAAAAGCTAGCTTTGTATTTTGACGACAACCTTTTATGCAATTCGATGAAAGATAAGTTTGTTATTTTCTTGTAACTTTTTCATTTCATATATTTAAACATTCCGGCTTCAAAAACATGCATTTCTATAGCTGTATTGGACGTACGTATTTGTGTTCGACGCATAGCGTGAAGACCCCGACCTTAAACTGTAAACTCAAAACCTCAGTGCGGCGTTCCAGTAATTTGTAACGCAAACCTGCTGCCCCAGGTCATTTAATCACGCCAAATCTCTCAACTTCTAACATTATTAAATCTACAACTCCCAACTGTATACAGCTAACACATTCAATCTCAAGTTCTACCAGAGCCATCTGTCTTCACCCAAAATTGATGACGTCACATTTAGCAAGCCTAAATGCACAAATTGAACATAGGAAGCAAACCAGATTAACGAAGCAAATTCAGCGCCCGATTAAAATTATTGCTGTAATACATTATTAAACAAAGGCGGGGCGGAAGCGAGTGCGTGGATGGAAGCCATGTCATGGTACAGGGAGGCCAGTATATCAGCTTCGCTTTTGGTAGACGGAACAATAGCTGAAATAAATAGTCGTGAGGAATGTGGGATTAACACAAGTCGATTTTCCTAGCGACTTAGTCGATTTTAGCCGACTGGCGCTTTTTATCGACAGTCACTTGTAATATATAATCGCAAACCTAATTTCAATGAGATAGCGATTCGATTTTAACAAGCCATTTTCGATAAAAAATTAAAATCAAGTAACCGCCTCATAAAGAAAGTGTATGAAATTTAACATTTGTACTTCATAACAGAAGGTATCTCTGTTTGTTTTTCTTTAGGTCACTAACTCTTGAAACAATTCTGTCTAATTTTGAATAATATATAGTCAGGTGGGGTAAGTGAAACATACTTTATTTTTATTTTTATTTAACAAGGTGTAGTAAAGCTATAAAACTCGCAATTAAAGTAGCTGTATAGGCAATGTACTCCTAATTAAATCAGCCTTTAACGGTATGAATATAAATATCTAAAGACTTGCATTAAGCAACAAAATCACGAAAAGAATATAAAAGCTAAAAGTGTTTCACTTACCCCTGACAAGGGAGAAGTGAAACAGTGGCCAAAATAGCTTTAAATATTGTGTCCATTTAATTAAAAACAGGACAAAAGGATCATGTTTAACCGTTAATATCCAAAATGTATCAAATTCTCATAAAATAGGGTCCAGTTTTAAAGATTTATCAAAAAAACATCGTGTTTTGCGTTTTTACATCTAATGAATTTCTTTTTGGTTTACTAGCTAGTTTAATGATCGCAGCGATATCTGTGTTGTATTAAGGGAAGTAATTCGTCATTCCTGCTTTGTCGACACATCGCTATGAGAATAAACTACAATAGTTTCTTAGATATGGTTGGGTGTTTCACTTACCCCACCTGACTATACCTAGTTTATTTCTAAAATTTCCACGGGAAATGAAATGCTATTAAGTTGATGTTGCTAGTGACTAAATGTTAAAAACTGATTTAAATTCTTCCCTTAAACTTAAAGGGAAATCTTTTTAATATTTCCGACGCCCCTGAAAGCAGTACTGTATTTACGTATTCACTGTACCAATTCTATTTTATAATTGATCACTGTGGCTGGATTGCCATTTGTATCGGACCTACACATTTGTGTCTCTGCACGTGGGGTTTGTTCCGCTATGGACTCAGAGTAGTACCAATATTGCTTGGTGTAAACGAAACCAAAATAATGCGTGATAAAATCAACTTAAAACTTTTCTCTTGCGTTTTTTCTCGTGATATACACTCGACGTCAGAAAAATCGCACCTCTTCGAAAATAAGTTTAGACTTTGCCACCTGCTATTGCTAGCTTTATTGTGTAAATGTTGATATCTATAGAAAGTGCATTTCAATTAATAATTGTATTAATTGGAAGGGAGTTTGTCCAGCAATTTCTGATCTAAAAAACCGGCATTAAAATTTGATTTGGTTGGGTAGCAAATTTTTCCTACTTGTGCGTTTTCAGGACTTACAAGCCTTCATGATCTGATCTTGAAAATAAAACACGCACCTTTTTTAACTGACTTTTGTCTCGATACGGTGTAAATCGGTTTTTAATTCAGAGAAAAAAAATGATAATGATAAGGAAAAAGTTGCTGTACAAACAAGACAGCACAGAAACTTGAAAAATAATAATCAGGTGTATTGATGTATCCGATTTCGGGGTACCTATGTGAAATCAATAGGTCTGATCTGAAGTCATGTATCACTCAATTAGGTTAGGACTGATGCCGATATATACATACAGTCTCTTCTATCCACAACATCTATCTATATATATAAAATTCAAAGTCCTGACTGAGTGAGATATCAACGCACAGCCCAAACTACTGAACCTAGAGACTTGAAATTTTACACACAGGTACCTTATACAGTGTAGGCATCCACTAAGGAAGGATTTTTGAAAATTCCATCCCTAAGGGGATGAAATAAGGGATGAGAGTTTGTATGGAAGTCCCTCAGTTTTGATGCTAGGATCTTCAAATTTTGTATTCAGGCTGATGATTGAAAATTAATAAATACGTGTATCATCGTTTTTCAAAATTCTACCCCCGATGGGGTGAAAAGGGGGATGAAGTTGAGTATAGAAGAAAATCCTTAATTTTTAAAGTAAAAATCGTTAAATTTATAATTTAGACTTATGGATGGAAATATAACGCAACGTATATGGTTATTGGTAGTATTTTAACCCCTATGGGGATGAAATGGGGTAAATAAACCTAAAATAGATATGGATGTCGTTATTGGGGTTTTCTGGGATGACGATTGCGAAAATGACATTCATTTTGAAGTCTAACACGGTCGACATGATTTAACCACTAAAGGGGTTAAAATTGGGTTCAAATTTGGTATGGAAAACAATATAAAATATACTTTACAACTTAAAACTTCGTACGAGCATGTCTAAAAATAAATAGACAAACATATATATTGTAGTTTTTAAAATCAACCCCTTAGGGTGTAAATGGGGTAAGTAAACATAAAAATCGATATGGATGTCGTTCTTGAGGTTTTATGGGATGGTGATTGCGAAAATGACATTTATTTTGAAGTACAACACTGTGGACATGATTTAACTGCTAAAGGGGTGAAAATGGGGTGCAAATTGTGTATGGAAAAATAATATAAAATGACTTACGGCAGTGAAACGTGGTCGCTAACTATGGGTCTCATAAGGAGGCTCAAGGTCACCCAGCGTGCAATGGAGAGAGCCATGCTCGGCGTTTCCCTGCGTGATCGAATCAGAAATGAGGAGATCCGCAGGCGAACTAAAGTAACCGACATCGCTCGAAGGATTGCTCAGCTAAAGTGGCAGTGGGCTGGACACATAGCGAGAAGAACCGATGGCCGTTGGGGCGGAAAGGTTCTTGAATGGCGACCGCGCACCGGACGGCGCTCCGTGGGTAGGCCCCCGACAAGGTGGACCGACGATCTGGTGAAGGTTGCCGGAAGCCACTGGATGTGGGAAGCGCAGGACCGATCGTCATGGAAATCCTTGGAGGAGGCCTATACCCAGCAGTGGGTGTTGTGCGGCTGATATGATGATGATGATGAGACATTACAACTTTGAAATTCTAAGAAGCATGTCTAAAAATAAATAGGCAAATATATATTTTGTTATTTTGAAAATCATCCCTTAGGGGGTAAATGGGGCAAGTTAACATGAAAATCGATGTGGATGTTGTTCTTGAGGTTTTATGGAATGAGGAATGCGAAAATGACATTTATTTTGAAGTCCAACACGGTGGACATGATTCAGCCGCAGGGGACGGGAACGGGAACGGGAACGAGAAAGGAACGGGAACGCAAACGCGATCGCTCGAAAGCGAACGCGAACGGGAACGGAAACCGGGGACAGGAACGGGACCAAACGGGAACGGAAAAGGGTAAAGAAACGGGAACAGGATACTACTAATATCTCTGGACCCACTTCTGATTGTTGTAATAAACTAGCTTCCGCCCGCGACTTCGTCCGCGTGGATATTAGAGAAAATCCTTAGGGAACCTTCAACCAGAATCCGACCAGCCGATTTTATGCGATTAGGCCGGTCCCCACCAAGCGCGCAGCCTCGTGCGAGGCCTGCCACACGCGGCAAACGTTTTGCCTCGCGAGGCAGCGCGCTTGGTGTGGACCGGCCTAATCGCATAAAATCGGCTGGTCGGATTCTGGTTGAAGGTTCCCTAAGGATTTTCTCTAATATCCACGCGGACGAAGTCGCGGGCGGAAGCTAGTCTGTACATAAAAATACAAAAGTTACTTTTCCTGTTTTACATTCACCAGCCTATTAACGTACTCGCCTAAGCCGCTGGACCAATCTTCATGAATTTGATACACTGATAGATTGGATAAAATTTAAAACATAGGCTATTACCTGTTACCTTTTGATTCCCATCTGGATGAATTAGCGGGAAAACTTAAATTCGAAATAAAAATCAAGTTTTAATGTATTTTGGAAAATTATCTTCAAGAATCAAAGCTAAAGTCTTAAGTGGAACGAACCAACCGTGACCGCATCTGGAGGCGACCGCAGCCCAGCGAAATTAATTGTGGCCCTCAATACTGTCCGGGAGCGCTAAGATATTGTCAAATGAATGAGATTTTAACGAGATCCGGCAAGCTATTACCGAGAAGAGTATTGGTTGGAATACTTGGAATATAAATTACGAACAAAAAGTTTGTTTTTATCGTGTATTCGACACTAGGTGTAAAAGTTCCTAGTCCTAATAGTTTAGGCTGTAGGGTAATATGTCAGTCAGTAAGTTTTTCCTAGTATCTGCTTTTATATGTATATTTTATTCTAAGAGAGTTGATTTAAAAAATATAAAATCAGGGTTTTTAAACTCATTAAAATTTGCACCGCTAATCATTTTACTAAAACCAACGGATGCCTCTATAGGTATATCGGGAGCCCTATTTTTGAAATCATTCGTTTGAAATTCATCGTGTGTGTGACCTAAGTCGCATGCGACATAATGTCACAATTGACAAGTAATGTCACTCCGAAACCAATGAGTAGGTAATTAAAAAATACAAATGTGTAATAATTAGATATAATGTGTACCTCGAACTAAATAAACGTAAATACTTGTCTCGTATAACCCGGTCGAGTTAACTCGGGACCTGAAGCGCGATAGACCCCTTTCGTTTTCCCCTTGCCTCACGCCACTGTTGTCATGCCAATAGCGTAAGTACATTCGTTAGCGATAATTTATCGATAATCTATCGAAAACTTTCAAAAAATTGACGACGGTGGCGTGAGGAAAGGAGAAAACGATAGAGGGGTCTATCGCGCTTCAGGTCCCGAGTTAACTCGACCGGGTTGTACAGATTGTGAAAATTATTTAGTGAAAATGTCGTTTCCTGAGACATTTTCGGCGAACATAATGGTTTATCAAATCTAATATACGTGACAAGTACCTCCAATTAATATTAATCAGTCGACCAATCGTTCAATAACACAGGTAATTCGCAAACACATACATTTATTAAGTTCCGCAGGGAGACTGAATTATTTTCCAAGTTAAACTAAGTAAGTTACTTGGCACTAACTTGTTTTCTTTGCCATTTCTTAGTGCGCCGCTTTTTAAATTGGCTTTGCAGTTGCACGGGCGTCTTAATTTAGTTTTTCAACATTACTTTTTATTTGGTTAAGTAAATAATTGTTTAATGATAAATTTTGAAATACGATTGTAAAATGTGATGGCAATAACAATGAAAAAGTCTACATAAACTTAATATGAAAATTAATGGAAAATGACAAATAACTCGGCGATATTGTTTCGGCACATTGAAAGGACCTGTTTTTTTACAAAAAATATTTTCAGTGTTCACTTTATTTTTTAATAAAAACTTTATTACTTTGCACCGAAAACTCTTTTTACCCTTTTCCCTATAACTTTCAGGTTTCAGATGACACGTGTTTGAAACTGCAAATATTTATGAAATCGGATAGACAAAGTTATTGATAGACAAAGTTTCACTACTTTCATGCAAGGTAAATCGATAGTTTGATCCAATGGATCTAGTTGAAAAAAATGGTAGGAAAATATGATTAGAAAGTTTGTAAGAAAAGAATGAAAAAATATAAAAGACGGTAGATTTATCCAATGAAACTAGTTTGAAAATATTAGTAAGAAAAATGTATTAGTGTTAAAATTTATAGTTAAGCGATGAGACTTAACAAACTTTAACTTTTCAAATTGCAACAAAGCAGATCAGATTTAAAATTGGTAAGTAAATTAGTAAAATAATATTTTAATTTTGTCAGTCAATTCAATTCAAGTACCTTCGTGATTGAGTGATTTGCACGCCAGTTTTCAGGGCTTCACCATCTCTTGAGGCCCCGGGTTCGATCCCCGGCTGGGTCAATGTAGAGTTCTATATTGTCTCAGGTCTGGGTGTTTGTGATACCACCGTTGTCTCTGATTTCCCTAACACAATTGCTTTAGCTACTTTAGAATCTGAACAATATATATAACTAGCGGCTGCCCGCGACTTCGTCTGCGTGGAAAGGTTTTTTGCTATCCCTCGGGAACTATACTTTTTTTTCAGGATGAAACCTATGTCCTTCTCTGTACTCCTGACAACGTGTATGCAAAATTTCATGATAATCGGTTCAGTAGTTAGGACGTGAAGGCATAACAAACAAACAAACGGACTTTCGCATTTATAATATTAGTAAGGATGTTGTCAAATATTTATTTATTTATATTTATTTATTTACAATCTATATTATTAAAATATTATTAAATCGATACTATTGGAAACCGTAGAACTCGTAGTTTACGACACTCAGCGACGAAATTGCGCCCCAAAAGATCTATCTGTGAAAACAACCCTTCACTTAACACCCTTTAACTTAGGGGAAGTGAAGGCCTCTGAAGGCCGCCACAATTTTCAGTAAGGCCTGCGTCAAATTCGCATCATTGAACACTTTAGTGACAGTTTGTGGAGAACTGTGAAAAGTTGACGCGGCAGTTTTTCAAGCTTACATTTCAGGGTTGAGTTACTTTGATTGAGAGTCTAGTAGGTACGAAATAAAGTTTAGAATAATTTAGTCCGTTTTAAAGACGTGTTTTTAAGAAAGTTTATTTTTCAGTAAATTATTATTTTCTGCTTTTTAGTTAACGAGCTAAAAAAATAAACCATCTCTCTATCGGAGCACGAGTCCAAACTCGATAGAGTTGCATGGTTTTATTATAGAGTTCCTATGGCCCTCCTCCGGCTCCATCATCAGATCCTCGGACACTATTTCGCAACAAAGTACTCGTAATATCGTTCGCAAACATTGTGGAGAAACAGACAAACAAACCCACAAACAATCAACCAAACAAACAAACACACAAACGAGAAAGCAACCTAATAAAAACGTGTTAAAAAGGAGATCACTCATTCTGGGATTTTTTTTTTTCTTTAGCGCCCATCAATCATAATTACACATTTTTAAAGTACACATGAAACGAATTATTTTTTACTCTGGAGTCAAGAAAAAACAATTTGGGTTCGGAATAAGGTAAGATTTCGGTAGAAATAAGGTGGTGGATATATTTAAGTTACGAAGTCTATATCTCAGGAATGTGTTTTGTTTGCTGATGATACCACGATCATATTTAAAGGTGTTAAAAATGAGGATGTAAAAGTATATGAAAACTGTATTAATATAACTTTAAATACAATTATTAAATGGCTTAATAGTAATAACTTGAAAATTAATGTTAATAAAACTAAATATATTCAATTTGGAACTTATAAACGTAAAAATCAAAAGCTCAATATAAATATTAATGGAGAATTAGTGGAATCAGCAAAATACATTAAATTTTTAGGTATAACTTTAGACAGTTTTTGTAATTGGAAACAACATATACATGAGATTTGTTCAAAATTAAATAGGTTTGTGTTTGCCCTAAGTCGAATTAGTCAGATTGTATCAACAGAGGCTGCTATAACTGCCTATAATGGCTATGTTAACTCAACACTACGCTATGGAGTTATGATCTGGGGTAACTCTGTTGATAGAGATAAGGCATTTGTAATGCAAAAGAAATGTGTTCGAGCTATATTCGGTATAAAACAAACTGATTCGTGTCGTCCATATTTTAGAGATTACAGATTACTTACATTACCTTGTTTGTATATTTTTGATATTTGTTTATTTGTACATCAAAATAAATACTTATTTGAAGAACGTAGTCAAGTATCTAGCCGAAACCTTCGATCAATGTATAAAAATAAACTATACAATCCTGGAGCAAAACTAACACTTGTATCTAATAATTCCTTTATGATGTGTATTAAAGTTTATAACAAATTACCAGAAGAGTTTAAGAATTTGAAATATTGCAAATTTAAATCCTCAGTTAAAAAATGGCTTGCGAACAAATGTTTTTATAGCGTTCAGGAATTTTTAAATTATAAGTAGCTGTAAGTTAATAATAATTATGTCAGTGTTAATTAAGTTTTGTGACAAGAAACTATGTATTTTTGTGTATATGTCTGAAAAGGCAGGATTAAGTGAAACTTTATTATAGACATGTATATCTGTTTATGTGACCTTCAATCCATACACAATAAAGATCTATTCTATTCTATTCTATTCTATTCTATTCTATTCTATTGCCTGCATTTAAAAAGCAATTATTCATGTTACTCGGCTCTTGAATTATCGCACATATCTCCATTGGTTGTTTTTTTTTCTTTCTGTTTTCGTTGTAATAATTATAATAATATTAGTAATTTAAGTAAGTAAGTATACACTGTCATTTAGTAGTCGTTTTAATTAACTTAAGGGAGTGTTCTACTAACGGAACTAAACATTTTTGCCAAAGAAACATGGGTCGAAAAACGACAAAAAAAATTGACTTTCCCATACTAATAAAATGTTTTAGCTGTCTAATTAGTATGGGAGACCCAACATTTTTTGTCGTCTTTCGACCCATGTTTCTTGGGCAAAAATGTTTATTTTCATTGGTACAACACACCCTTAAGTTAATTTAAACGACTACAAAATGACGGTGTATATAATTAATTAATTTAACTTAGGGGATGCTTCCTGCCTCCAACCGAAAAAAAATCTGTTAATGCTTTCCGTGGCAGCCTTTAATTAAGTTAACACCATGTCATCATTAAATATGCAATGTAATTCTTAGCATGTAAGGGTGTATGTACTTGTTGGTTGTCCATATAAATAAAATAAAATAAAATATATACCAGATAAGAATGAAAACGACGGCAATGGGAGATTGATTGATTGATTCATTCATTTCTAACAAATTTCCTCAAGAATTAAACCTAAAATAATATTACTAAATAATCAAATCAAACCATAATCTTAATCAGTTTAGGCTCATGATCATGTGTGAATATCAAAGAAGCAACGCTTTGATCGAAGAAGCTACGCCATCGGTTCGCACCAGAAGAATTAACCAGCAAAAAAACTCGTCAAGGGTTACTTTTCTTCCTCCTTTGTTTCGTTCAGTACCTACATAATTATCAAAAAAAATATTTATCAGCATAAATCAAATACCACATCCTATTCAATAAGGCTCAACCATGTCTGTCGGAACCTTCTTAGCAAAATTAAGTTTTTTAAGAGCAAAGTGTCCCGCCTTCAGTAATCACAAATCATTACGCAGTTATGAAAGCTGTGAGTTTTCACGGTCATTTGACAGCGATTAAAATTACTCTCGACTTTCTGAGCATATTTTTTTACAAAATTTACTCCATTCCGGTTTCGGTCAAACTCCGATGCCGCATAAAATCACTACGAGATTTTTATTTACATTGGAATAATTGTGTTTTATTTCAATGTCAGCGCGTAAATCAACTCTCAACCGCCTCTGTGGTAAAGTGGTTCGCCCACCCGTGTAAGACGCAGAGGTCCCGGGTTCGACTCCCAGGGGAAGTACAATTTGTACTCGGTTTGGTTGGTGGTAGGGCTTATTTCAAGTCCATCTTTCCAGCTGCCACCATCTTCCCTACCTAATTCTGACACCATAACAACAATTTAAAAATAGTTGTGTTCCGGCAGTTAGAGGTAAGATAGCTAGTTCCTCAGTGATGAGAATTCCGGGTGTAGTGCGCTTCCACCTTCGGCCTTATTGTCACTTAACATCAGGTGAGGTAAAGGCCAAGTTTATTAAAAAAACTGACAAGCACATATTGACTTTTTAAATAGAAAATCAATCTAATAGATACCAAAACAGAACTTGTTTCTAGCCAGCATTCTTTTAAATCCAGCCGCATAACATTTACTGCTGGGCAGAGAAAGACTTACGCCTGATTGCACTAAACTTAAGGATCGCCTAAGTCTTTTCCTAACTACAACACGACCAAATTAAAACGGTGTCATAAACTTAGCCGTCATGTAGCTGTCATTCGCCTAGTTATCTTGGTCGAGTTGTAGATAAGAAAAGACTAAGGCGATTCTTAAGTTTAGTGCTTTTACACCTTACTTATTTAAGGCCCCAGCAAGCAAAATCTTACATGTCTAGAAGCTAACATGCTAAATTGCTACTATTTTTATACTAGCAATTTTATTGTAAATCATAAAAGACTCCCTAGTTTGTAGAAAAATGAAACTAAATTTTTACCTAAATGAAATACAATGGAAAAATCCAAAAATAATAAGTCTAAAGCTCCTTACTTTCCGCTGCCAGATGCAGGTGCGTCTGGGAGCTAAAAACAATACCTAGGTACCATATTGAGGATAAGTAGTTTTACAGATAGGGCATTAAAGCAGCTAAGTACCTACCTAAAACTTTTTAGACTAGAAAAATTTCTAGGTTTTTAGGGTTTCGTAGACCGTCTGTCCTTCCGCGGCTTAGCTCAAAGGCCCTTAGTATTAGAAAGATGTAATTTGGTATTAATATGTGTATTAAATAACGCCGGAATGTGGTAGAATAAAATCTTGAAAAATGTTATTTTTTAGTGTTCCTTACATCCCTTATGTGTAAAGTGGGGATGAAATTTTGTTTGCCATCACTCTTATTTATTATTATTCGTCCAGATTGAAAAATATTCGTAGCCATTAAATTTCCATATGAGTATACAGCGTTTTTTAGTCATCATCCAAACGATGTGTTCTCTAAAAACATTGATCAAAAAACATAAATAAATGATCACTTCATACTAAATTGATCACGTGATCTTTCCGAATTCTTTGAATAGTCAATCAATTTTTTTTTATTTCAACCCTGTTCCTCAACCCCTTAATGCCCGGAAAATGAGACAATAGATTTTCTATTATAGTCCGGACGCAAGTGACCGCGCGGGCATTGATGAATTTCTTTAGTTTTACAGACTGAACACATATTGTCATCCTTAGGGATTGTTTTTTTTTTAAATAAATTGCTTGCCTGTGTTCGTGAACGCAAACATTAATTTTAAGCTCAAAAATTGTTAGAGATAGTAAAATAATTACATTCCATAGCTATACATTTTGCACTTATTGCTCGTTCTCAAACTTTACATAGACACACACAAACGTTGGCTGTCATTCTTTCAGAGAAACATCGAGGGGGCGCAAGATCAAATATTCTTTGTAACTCAAAGGGTGCAAATTGCGTCTTTCGTACTGAAACTAACTTATTTGTCTTTTGAATTGTGTATTTGAGAAACTGCTTGTATTCCATTCCATGTTAGGTACATCGAAAGTTTTAGAATATTCGTGTAAGAAAATGAGAGCATTTTTCTTTGAACATTTACTCGAAAGTAAAAAAAGCAATAGATTGTACCTATAATTTGTTTATCCTTGTTGTCCTTTTTCGTAAACAACTTTTGACAGTTGCTAGTCTTTTAAATTTTTATTTAAAAATATTTTGTCTTTTTAATTCAAATTGTCCCTAATAATTAGTTATTTCATCGTAATCTATGCATGCAAAACAATTTTGTTGTAATTTATAATTGATTTTTTCAATAAAATGTTGGGTAAAGACTCCAAATGTAACCTGAAAATTAATAAAAATCCAAGTTGAGAATTTATTTACAGTAGTCATCTTTGTTTCATACAGCAAATTCATTAAAATAAAGTATCGCATAACTTTTATTCTCTACTCATAACTATGCACAATGCTCAAAGGCAACGTTCATTATTGGATATGAAATTCCGCTCAAGTTCGATACATCGCATTGTACAAAGAGATATTCAAATTAGCAAATATTAGAATAGGAAATAGTTAAAGGTAAAAAAATATGAAATAATGGCACTACCAATATTGCTAGTATGAAATGTAATTCTTCAAGTAACTATATCACGAGAAAAAAACGCAAGAAAAAAGTTTTAATATTACAGTTGATTTTCTCACGCATTATACTTTTGATATTGATAAAAAAAATATGCATATTCCCTATTGCGTACATATTTCATCAAAAATATCTGCGAATGACTAAACTGTTGTAAATATTAAAGAGTAAATTTCCCAACACCATTTTTGCAGCTTGTTCGCCGTGTGAAAAGCCTCTTAGAGAATAAATGATCACACAAGTATAGGTGTGCATGCAATGGGCATACAAACTCGAAAATTATGCAAATCGTGGCTGTAGGCTTTCTGTTTGTATCTGTACTTCCTGAGGGGTTGAACGGTCCCCCTGAATGGTACTATGGATTATATAAATTTTTGTCTGTAAGTACCTATAGACTTTACAGTAAGTGTATCAGGAAAATGATATTATAAGTATACTTTTATTTGCAATTTTTTCAAAGACAAGCTTACACTGACACATTACTCATTAGGTACTTTAGTCAGGGATCGGCGTCCTAAACTAAGTAATAGAATGCGACTACGCGATCATCGCGCGAGTAAGCGACGCGACCAGACATCGCATTTTCGCGTGATGACAAGAAATGTATGTCCAATGCTCTAAAGCAGGGATGTTGCGAATATTCGCATCCGCATCCGCATATGCTGAACATCCGCATCGATTTCGACATCCGCATCTGCATCCGCATCAGCATAAATCGATGCGGAGCTGATGCGGATGTGTAGCAGATCACGACAAGAAAAATTAAAGAGGCGGGCCCAGCGAGTGGCGCGTGTCGACCGTGCGTGCTGATTGACCAATAGGTATATGCAATAATTTTGTTTTGGACTTCGTTGAATCGGTGACGGTGACGCGCCTCGCTATTGTTTGAGTTGTGATAAGATCTGACGCGCACGTTTGTTATTTTTTTCACCCACACTTAAGTTTTTTGTACAGATCCGCATCCGCATCCGCATCTGCGGATGTGAGCCTCTTAAAACCCGCATCCGCATCCGCGGATGTGAAAAAATCTGCATCCGCAACATCCCTGCTCTAAAGTATGTCCTAATACAACCCGAACGATCATCGTGTGAATGAGGATCAGTAACAGGTTTGAATCCTATAGTTTTATTGATATAATATAAACACATTTTGATAGCTATGAAACCTAGTGAAAGAATATTTGAAATCCGTTTAAAAATGATTGAGTTAAAAGGGTTTAAAGGAAATGCCAAGCTCAATGCAATATGTGCTTTATCACGTACGACATAAGGTTCGCGTCCGTCGCGATGACGTCATAGGGACCCACAAAAAATCAGTGTTTTAGCTCTTATAACTTCTCAGGTTTAAAAGATATCGTAAAAATTTTTACACAGTTAATCATATGGTGGCATTAGCTTTCTAATTAGCCATTAAAAAAAAACGTTACTGATCCTCATTAACGACGTGACATCGCGTAGGTACTGCGATTATCGGGCGAATGCCAATTAGGACACCAATTCGACATCAGTATGTTTGATCGCGGATTCGTACAAACTTAGGTCGTGCGATTAGATTTTAAACATTTTAGTCGCGCGCCCGCATCGCTCGAATGCCAATAAAATTCACGCAAACTTGCGGTATCGCGTAGGATCGCGTTCTATTTGGACGATCCCTAAGAACGTTATGTTGTGGGGTTGAACCATAGACTTAGAAAAATTTTCGCTGGCATTCTATTTCTATGGGTTGAACTTAGAGTATATATTCTGTGGTTGACTAAAGGCAAATGTCTTCTGCTTGCGACTCCGTCCGCTTGGACATTTCGATAAATCCTTAGGGAACCTTGAACATAGATAATAGTAGATTATACGACAAGTGAATAAAAAGGGAATTTAATTCGAGGGACTAAATTGGATCCCGAGAGTAGCGAAGGATTCTAGAGTTGAATCCCGAGCGTAGCGAGGGATTCAAAGGTAGAATCCTGAGCGTGGCGAGGGATACAAAGGACCGAGATGAAATTTTTTATTCACGAGTTGTGTACTCTACTTTTTACCATTGACTGCGAGAAACCAAATAGGTACCTACCTAGCAGTACTTTATACTTAGTATTTATAGATGACCATCAGCCATTTTTAATGTCCCCACTGCTGGGGCACAGGCCTTCCTCATGGGTGGGAGGATGGGCCATAACCCACCACGCGGGCCCAATGCGGATTGATGGGTGTTAACAACTGCAAATGCAGCCGGTACCAACGGCTTAACATGCCTTCCGAGGTACGGAGGAGCTCGAGATAATACATTTTTGGTCACCCATCCCATGACCGTCCCATGCGACCCATGCGTGAAATTAGAAGTTTTCCAATGACATAAAACAACCACGCTAAGAGAGAGATTACATGATCAGTCTGGCATCAGTCCATTTCATCAGTCTGTATAGACTTTGTATTTTTGCAGACTGAATATCGTACCAGACTGATGGAATGGACTGATGCAAGACTGAATATTCAATCTCCCTCTAATAATAGATAGAAAAGAACCCAAAGATAAAGAAATAAAAAAGAAAAAAAGAACCTAATTAAATTTGGCGGGATATTTTTTTTCTGTAACCATGGCTCTATGGAATAGCTCCATAGCAGCCAGTAGGTATAGGTACTTTTTTTACTAATTCACGATGCGCGCTTGTTCCAAATTCAAATTATTTTTATTCACGCGGTGAATAAAATCGCTTATTATTCACTCTTATCGTTGAATTAAACGCACTTTTTAGAGTGGCGATGGTAAAAAAGTACTTTTTAAAACATCGGATAGTAGGATAAGTAAGATACCTACTTATTACTTACTTGAAACTACTTGTTCATCATCATGGGCTCTATTGTAGATAATCTCCAATATAGAGCCCAGGTGCACGAAGCAATTTGCGTGCACCTGATCCACTTTGTATTAAAGGAGAATTGTTAAAGATATGCTAACATTTATAGATTTCTATTCAATTCAAAGACCGTCATGATAGTGCAGCGCCTACATACATATTACAGAGTTGGCAATATATTTCAATTGCAATTTTATACTGAGGGCCTATTACAAAAAAGTATCCCGATAAGCTTACGATGTTTGTCTCACTTCATGGCACTATACTTACGAATGGAAACGTACCCATACTACGTGACCCATTTTTTACAATTTTTGACCCTCCCTCCCCCCTTGGTGACCACGCGTAGTATATTCCAAGACCCCCCCCTCCCCCCTTTTTACGTGGTATTTCATATTTTTAACAGAAATCTAAAAAAATTTGCTCTTTTTTGTCTTTTTATTAGTAAGACGCTTGCCACGTAATACCTTTTTCACTGCGTGCCATATTTGAATACAGCTTGAAAAAAAAGAACCAGATTTCCATTGAGAATATTGACTACGTGACAAAACATAGCCCCCCCCCCCCCCCCGTGACCAGGCGTGGTATTTTAAAGACCCCCTTCCCCCCCCCCGTGACCAGGCGTGGTATTTTAAAGACCCCCCTTCCCCCCCCCCCTTAACAGGTCACGTAGTATGGGTACGTTCCCTAGGGTTCAATATCAAGTAAATTGAACGATGAATTGCGTCCGACTGTCGAGATTCTTTTTTGTAATAGGCCCTCTGCTTTGTTGCAGTCTCATTTTCTATATTGATTAAATGCAAACTGCACTTAATAACATTAAGTAAAAGATTTATGCACCATCAAAGCTAGGCGAAAGTTCTCAATAAAGTTGTTATTACCAACGCGTGTCTATGGTTAGAATGATAGCGATCGGGCTTACCGAGCTATATACAACTGCCTAGTTCCAAATCACGCCAACAGCACTATTAGCGTATAATCTATTAAATTAAGTAGGTATAAAAATACCCTATCTGTGTAATACTTTGTGACTATTTGATTTGGCCGGATTCGCGCTAACAGCGCTGTGAGCGTGATTCGGAACGCGGGGAACGTGTTACAAAATAATGCCGAATATGGCGGATAGAGACCATCAAACTGAACAACTTTTACTATGGCACCAACTCTGAAATCGCGAAAAGAAATCAGCTGTTTCATACAAAAATTAATTGGTAATGAAAATATCAAATAATAATATCAAAATATACAACCAAACCAATTACAAATTGTACCTCTCCTGGAAATCGAACCCGAGAATCCTGCTTCTTACACGGATGGGCGAACCACTAACCTCAGAGGCGGTTAAATGAATGTTGTATGGACCGTATTGTAATCTTGTCTAATTTCATTTATTTAGTTGGTCCAGTGACATTATCCGCTATCACTGTGGCCCGCTGTGGTACGCTGCCCCAAAACCCTGTTCTCCCAACGGTCAGTTTGCTCAAAGCACTGTGCTTTTATAACTGCTTCCTAGTTTGTTTTATAACTGGTTCCGGACTTTGGACACTGTTCGTGCAGTTTTATTGAAGTTTATAGTTGTCTGTGTCCTATTAAAATTCAGGCTTGGATGTAACACAGAAATTGTCTCTATGCTACAATGGTTTGATTACGTATCAGGTTCTGAAATTCTTGGTTCGATTCCAAGGAGGAAGTGAATATTAGATGAGGTTCTCAGATGAAGAGAGCACCGATCGCAAGTCAAAGGTAGGTCCTGTTATAGAATGCTTAGCTGTTCTTATCAGTGGTTTAGTGCCTGGTCCTGCGATTGCGGAGGTTAAGCAACTTTCGCAAGGGTCGATCATGGGATGGATGACCAAATGTATTATCTCGTGTTCCTCCGTGCTACGGATGGCATAAAGCCTGGATGCTTTTGCTAAATATCCTGGATGCTTTTGCAGTCGTTAACACCCACCAACCCGAATTAGGCCTGCGAAGTGGATTATGTATATGGCCCATTCTCCTTATCCTTAAGGAAGGCCTGTGCCCCAGCAGTGGAGACATTAAAAATTGATGATATATAACACCCTTTTTAAAAGTTGGCCTGACTAAGATTTAGTCAGAAACGAAACATCACATAACTCAATTATTTCTTTTATTCCATTAATATTTAATTATCATAGCAAAAACTTATAGGTAAGAAAATGGAATCAGTGTGTCCAAGCAAATACCTAACATTTTCCAGTCACAATATACTACGAGAGTTATGGAAAGGTCTAAAAACAATTTTAAGAAGCCGAGCAATCCGCGTAGCGTCCGGCGCCATAATCTTTCCGGGGGTCAGGGTGTGAAATGTGCTACCGGCCAGGATGATGTAGGCAACCAGGCATCTCCTGGAAATCATGCTACTGGAAGAGGAACCATAAAACTACGCAACAAGATCCGCGTCGGAACATGGAATGTTCGTGGTCTCCTCAAGGACGGCAAACTGAAGATCTTGGAAAGCGAGCTAGAGAGATGTAACTCCATCATAACTGGCATCAGTGAAACTCACTGGAAAGATAATGGCCACTTTGACACAGGGAAATATACCATATATCATTCCGGAAATAAAAACAACAGCTTTGCTGGGGTGGCTATTGCTATTCCAAAAATATGGAACAATTCTGTCCTGGGCTATAATCCTATCAACGAGAGAATCATAACAATTAAAATAAACGCTGCACCAGTTCCAATAAACATAATACAAGTTTATCTACACTCACAACGTAATGTTCCAAATATGAATTCAAAAAAGGTAATATAAATACGTACTTTATTTTCGTGGATAGGTAAAATTAAAAAATAAACTCATTACGATGCAGTCAACTGCATCATAAAATAACTTTTTTTCTCATTACGATACAGGGCAAATCCAAAAAGAAGGCAGTGCCGTAACATTAAAAAAAACAACGATATTTTCCCACATATTTTTCATGATTAAAATGTACTCTATGGTAATCGATGACTTTAGTGCGATTAGTTTGTTGAAATGCACTGATCAAATTTTTTTTTCTAATGGAATGCGCGCCAAGCATTTCCGATAAAGTTTTGATTTCAATTTTTACATTTTGTTATACTTACTGAATTTTGTAGGTTTTTTTTATTCTTGCTTTAAAATGTGAAATAAAATTTACTCTGCCTGATATTTTAGTTTAGATGCAGCTAAGGAATTGACTTATTACAAGGTAGGTACCTTGCTAATACAAACAAAGTCTCTCTCTCTTTTCTAACGTTGATCTCTTATTTAGTAGGTTCAATCCCAAATGTATGAGTGTAGATAAAGTAGTGTATGAAACTGCACATAACTAGGTATTAAAACACTCGTGTGATACTATTAAAAACCTCGCCTACGGCTCGGTTTTTAAACACACACTCGTGTTTTAATACCCCTCTTTATGTGTCAGTTTCATAAACTACTATTATGCACCTACATCGGCAGCTGACGATGATGTCATAGAGGCGTTCTACAATCAACTGGAAAACTGCATGGAACAAATACCAATGAGGGAACCTCTAATTGTTTTGGGAGATTTCAATGCAAAGGTGGGCAGTACCAAAAATGAATCTCGTTTGCGGCACATAGTTGGGCTATACGGTTTGGGTACTCGTAACGACAGGGGGGAGCGCCTAATCCAATTTGCCGCAGATAATAATCTCACGATAATGAACACCGTTTTTAAACACCACCCAAGGAGACTCTATACGTGGACTAGCCCAGACGGCAAACATCGTAACCAGATTGATTACGTTATGATCAGAAGTAGATGGAGGAGCTCGATATTTAACGCGCACACTTTGCCAGGAGCAGATTGTCTCTCTGATCATGAACTGTTAATATGCGGCCTGAAGCTTAAACTCCGCAACTGCACTGCCAAAAAGATATCAAGACGTATTGAAATTGTAGACAAAGAGGCCTTCCGTAAGACCCTGCAAGATGTTAAACATTCCTGGGCAAACGAATCCGCCAACTGCAATGGAGAACCGGAGTCACTTTGGCAATCGGCTAAAAACACTATCAAGACATCAGTCAAGATTTCCCAGCCCAAGGTGAAGGTTGCAAAACGACAGCATTGGATGTCGAGTGCCACGTGGAATCTCGTAGAAGAGCGGCGAAAAGAGAAAGCTTCTGGAGCTAACATGAAGAGGCTAAATCTGCTTAGTTCTGAAATACAAACCGCTTGTCGGAAAGATCGCAATAAGGAGCTATACACTATCTGCACAGAACTAGAACAGCACGCTCAGAAATTCGAGACGAAGGATCTTCATATGAAAATTAGAACAATAAGCCGCGAAATTGCTCAAGAACAAGCCGGCTTTGTCAAAGGAAAGGGAACACGAGAACAGATTCTCAACCTAAGA
Organism: Agriphila tristella; assembly: GCA_928269145.1. Lineage (NCBI taxonomy): Eukaryota > Metazoa > Arthropoda > Insecta > Lepidoptera > Crambidae > Agriphila > Agriphila tristella. The sequence continues at coordinate 4,907,834 of OV743443.1, read as the reverse complement.
CAAATCATAGAAAAAGCGCGAGAGTTCAATACCCCGCTGTTTATTTGTTTTGTGGATTTTCGCAAAGCTTTTGACACCGTTAAATGGTGGAAGCTGTGGGAAGTACTATCGACAATGGGTGTACCACGACATCTAGTGTACCTCATTAAGAGACTTTACGAGGATGGTACAGCTGCTGTTCGCGTGGATGGATTTGATTCTGGGGATTTCAAGACTCAGGCAGGTGTTCGACAGGGATGTATCCTCTCCCCTCTATTATTTAACATCTATACCGAATACATAATGCGGATAGTTTTGGAAGACTGGGACAAGGGTGTATCAGTTGGCGGTCGGATGATATCAAACCTGAGATATGCTGACGATACTACTCTTCTCGCGACGTCACAAGCAGACATCGAACGGTTTCTTGCGCTTCTGGAAACAACCAGTGTTGATTTTGGTCTCACTATAAACCACGATAAAACCAAAATGATGGTGGTGGATCGTAATAATAACAATCGACCTGACTTACGTGTAATAGCTAATTGTGAAGTTGTCCAGAGTTACATCTACCTGGGATCCACAATCACAAACACTGGAAGTTGTGAGGAAGAGATCAGGAGACGGTGTGCCATCACACGATCAGCCGTGGAAAAGCTCACGAAGGTATGGAAAGATCGCCGCATAACTAAAAACACCAAAGTTCGCTTAATGAGATGCTTAATATTTCCTATCTTCCTATATGGAGCTGAAACATGGACGATCCACCAAAAATACCGTAAGAAGATTGACGCCCTTGAGATGTGGTGCTGGAGGCGCTTACTGAGGATAAAGTGGACCGCTCACCGGACAAACGATTCCATCTTGAAAGAGCTTCGTATCAAACAAAGACTTTCGTCGATTGTGCAAGTACGAATCCTAAAGATGTTTGGGCATATTATCCGCAACGAAAACTCATTAGAACGATTGATGGTACAAGGGAGAGTGGAAGGTCAACGTTCTCGCGGCCGATCACCCACAAGATGGACAGACATAATAAAAACAACCACAAAGTGTTCCCTCACTGAATGCACACGCAGTGCCACGAACAGAGAGAAATGGAGAAGTATCGCGAAAGCCGCAACCAACCCACCAGACAGTCCATGATCACGACCACTCCGCCAGGAGTGTACGACTAAGAAGAAGAATAACACCCTTTTTAAAAGTTGGCCTGACTAAGATTTAGTCAGAAACGAAACATCACATAACTCAATTATTTCTTTTATTCCATTAATATTTAATTATCATAGCAAAAACTTATAGGTAAGCAAATGGAATCAGTGTGTCCAAGCAAATACCTAACATTTTCCAGTCACAATACTGGATAATGAAGAAAACGCTCTAGAAAATAATATCGTCTCGCAATTACACTTCGCTAGTTTTTCTTTGTAAAATGTTTTACTTTCTGTAAACGGTAAGTATTTTCGTTTATTTCCCGGACTTTAAAAGAAACAGGTGCACACCACAAATGCCTCCGTGCAACAAATACAGCATTCAACTAGTTCGGGAGATGGATCGAAAGTTTTATTACAATAGAAATACCTAAGTTATTAAAATGCAAATCCAAAATAGCTTCAAATTAATGATATTAATTTAAAGCTATTTTGTATTTTTGTAATAAGTGATTTTTGTATATTATCGTATTATGTTTTTAACTTCACTAGTTATTGTCTTCTGGTTTAATTAATTTGCAAATAAACGTTTTGATTTAAATTAAATACTAAGTTCATTGTATTATAAATTTACCTCGATCTACAATGCTTTCAAAATATCCCTATCTTCCCAAAAATATGTCAAATGTATATGGCAAAAAGTTGAACGTGAAAAGTGAAGCACACGGTTTGGATGCAATATTGCTTACGTTTGACGCAAGTTGAATTGAATTTTGATTTGAAAGTTGAAGCCACTCAGTGAGGACAGACCATTACTTCAATAGTTTCATTCCTAGCTCCCGGTCTAACCAATCGAAGACACAACGACGTATAGGTGTGAATTACGTGACCCAACAAATCGTTTGTCGACTTTTAGAAGCGGTTTGCAAGGTATCGTACTTCAAGCGTTTCCTTTTACAATACAATACAATTATTTTAGTCAAGATTAGCTGTTTTAACGTTTCTTACGTTTTTTTTAAATTCGAAGCTGTCTAAAGCGATTAGTTTTATAACAGTTTCCTCATAATACCAAACATGGTATCTTGATTTTCAATGTTCATATTGTATTTTGGTGATAGATATGTTCTTTTTTACTTAAAAAAAATGCTTCTAGACTTAGATTTTAGTTCTGTATATTTTAATTTAACAGAACACTTTCACACCTTTCTAATGACAATAAATTAAATGTTTAACTCCCGGTCTAACTTTGCGCAAATTATTAGCACTTGAGGCTGCAGTGAAAAGTTTCTACTACTTAGTTGTTTGGTGTTCTGGTGTTGGTGGTGGTATGCTTTGCTTCTTGGAATTTATTCAATTAAAATGTTCAAAAAATATTACATTACTAGAGACTGCCCGCGGCTCCGCCCGCGTGGACGAAACTATACTGTGACAAACAATTTATTCTTAAGAAACCACAGTGATAATAAGTACTGTAATTATTTGTAAATTTGTAATTTACAGAAAATGAACAGTTTAGCGCGATTTTATATTGCTTATAATTCAAAATTTATACACCCAATGTCATATTTTCTTGGGTTTTTCGCGATTCCCAGCATCAAGGAATCAAATTACACACAAATTCCCGAGAAATATTGTGCCGTTTAAGAGAAACGTGTCAAGAAAGTTTCGTAGAGCGCCATCTCGCTTTTTGTCTCGTTCTGGTTTAACGATTTTATATATTAGATTAATAGCTGTTCTTAAGCTCGAATTAGGTTACAAGAATTAAGGCACAGTATATATAATATATTATAAGCTTTTTTGAAAAACTTATAATACATCCTGTGATTAAGGGCAGCTGATTCTGATTAGCACCTATATTTTAATTTAAAAGTGGAGAGTGATTAATGAAAGTGAAATGTATTTATTTGCACCAAGCATACACACAAAATTAATGTAAAATCAATGAAAATTACATAATAAAAGAATAAAAATTAAACAATGAAACAAAAATAAACAATACAGAACAGAGCAAAACTCCAATTGTGGGCCGTAGCGATGCAAAAAGGAGAAAACTCAGTGTAATATTTACTTGTAATCAATGATTTTCAGTTTTCAACCAAGTGAAATAACGAGGTTACGCAAAAGTAGTCAAAATTTGTACTAAACTTGAATAAGTATCGTACACAATTTCATTAAAATTTAAAATAAATTAACATAAAATTAAATTATGCTATTATACTGCCGGGCAGAAAGGTTCTGGAATGGCGACCGCGCACCGGACGACGCAGGCAGCGCAGGACCGATCGTCGTGGAGATCCTTAGGGGAGGCCTATACCCAGCAGTGGGTGTCGTGTGGCTGATATGATGATGATGATGAAATAATATAATGCGGAAGTTGGTATGCACTGGTTTCTTAAAATAAAGCAGTTTTTACAGAGTTTATACTGAATAGCCTTTAAGCTAAACCACATTATTTACTCCATGCCTGTACGAAAAGCGGTTGTTTTAAACTAAAACGTTGCTCTCGTGTAGGCAACATCCTGACACCACTAAAGTTTGTCTCCAGGCATTGTTGCGCTAATTCATAAGACGCGTCGCGCGACGTCGCCGACTCATCGCCCGGGCGGGGGTGACAAAGCGATAAAGTTGCTAAGTACTTAGTAGCCTGTTAATGCTATGAAAAATGAGTTTTTGTAGTTCCTCCACATTTTATTCAACATTAAGTAAACACTTACTAAGACTTTTTGATACAATAATGCTTTTTCATTTACACTAAAATAAGTATATGTTACTTTGTAAATATTACTAGATAATTATCACCAAAAATGTCTAACTCACACTGTTCGAGTCTCTTACAAAAATTAAGGCAGTCTTCTAAATTAGCTTTGTTTCATAGATTATGGGCTTTAATTACATGGCTCGATTTTAGTCACCTGTGGCGGTGGACCGAGCAAATCGCTTCCAAAATTTAATCGCAGGTGATGGCGTCACCGTCTTCTATGTAGTTGATGGTGTAACTTAGGTAACAATATGTAATAACGTAGTTCCAGTTTTGGCCACCGGATCAGGTTCTGTTCAGTCACCCGCGGCCTAGGCGGAATTGCCATTTACACGGTAGATTTTCGCCGTGCGTCGAAAATGTGCGGCTTTAGTCGCCCATGTAAATACCACAATAGAATTTTTATTAATAAACATAATTTAACATTCTTTCTAAAACGAATAACGGTACTAACATAGTTTTAAGTCTTTTACTTACACATTATAGGATCTATGTTGTCCGGAATAAATAGTTTTTTTCTATAACTAAATTTAATTTTGAATAAAACACATGGTTTCAAATAGCTTAAACACGATAAAGAAGTGGCATTTAATTAATTTTATATATTTTTATTTTTTGTAACTTTCTCAAAGTCAATCAACGTACAAACAAAACAGCATAGCTGTGTTGTCACCGTAATGTGCGACCTCCATTTGCATTCTGATTTGAGAACTGAATGTTCGAGACTTGTAGAGTAGGAAGTTTCATTGTAAAGTAGTTTTTGAGTATATCGTTTTGTTAGGCCCAATTAAGTTTGTAAATGTTTATGATCTTGAGTTAATGTTATTATATTCCAACGTACTTTTCTTTCTCTATACTGTAAATTTTTAAGTTTATCTATAAATGAAACGAGGATATTATCAGACCACGTTGATATATACCATGTGTCGTTAAAAGTTAAAAATTAATAGTTTGAAAATATCGGAAAAGATGTTTATTAATCGGCAAACTCACAAAGATAGCTGATTACGAGACGTTTCCGTATTCATTATTTCCATGATTTACGTAAACAAGATAATTTCTTTTGTTTACGCTCTAAATCCAGAAATCAGTAAAATTTTGGAACACAAGCAAACCTGAATATCTCGACTAAATATTAGCTAAGAAAATATTAAAACTTTAACTGCACTTATAAAGGGTAGAGATACGCCCATTACTTTTTTGATATTCTTAAAATTTAACCGTGTATTTTAAAGGATCTTAGATTAACGAACATCACATTTTACCATTGAAAATGGTTATCAGATGCAAATCGCCTGAGACGTATTTTTGGCCATATTTCCGAAGATTTTGGGAGGATCGAAATGAAAATAGTACTTAAAGTTGAGGAATTTATCGGGACACGTGTGAACGTTTGAATTTTGAAAATCTACTGGTAACTTTTTTTGGAATTTTGCAAAATTCCAAAAATTCCGGGTTTTTAGGGGGGTGTTTGTTTACTAAATTGTAAATATTTCGAAACAAAAACCGACTTAAGAAAAAATGAAAAAAAAAGTCCAAGGGTATTAGTTTAGCTACCACATGGCGAAATAATTTTGAAAATCGGTTAATAATTGTGAACTGTAGGTGGTCCCTTTAGATTTGGAATTGTTGAAAAACGGCTGTTTCCGTACATAAAAAGTGAAGTAGCTTTTATGATTATTGGCCGATCGTCATGGTAATAGTGTTAAAAGATGCAGAAGCAGACGAGAGGTGCATTCGTTGGAATTTTGAAAATAGTTTAATAATAATTCGGCTGCGTCGAGGCAGTCAGCGGGCGCTTTTGTGACACGAGGCGGAGCCGAGTGTCACAATCGTAAAAATAAATAGGAACTACCTAGGTATCTTTAAAAATATAATAGGACTTTGCATTTGATTTGATTTTGGTTTTTCGTAAATTTTGGTGTTCATTTTCAATGCTCCGATTCTTGCGGGGACTGTAAAATCTGTGAATTTTTTCTATGTTTGTCTGTATTGTCAATAAGTTACAGAGACAAAATATTTTCAGCCTTCATAAAAGAAAACCGTCTCATTCTAAAATGTGGGAGAGTATTTTTGTATTCCTTTCTGCTAATTAAATTAGGTACAGAATCATTTACGTCCGCACGTATTAGAATATGGAGTAAAACGTCCTTACGTAAAGTGTATCTTCAGTTCAGAATATTCGACTTCATCAGTACTTAGTTAGTCATTAAGATTCTAATGCAAATTTACCTTTGCATATAGTGCGAGGTAATATCAAAGGAAATGTATAAAGTAAGTCGGCGGAGCGTGTGCCGATTAAAGCCTAAAAGGAGATGTGTTAGTGAAATGTACCATTAGAATTTCATATTGTGTTGAGAGGAAATTCTATCAAGCATTGTAAATTGATTAAAACAACTTATTGTTTTACTAGCGGCCGCCCGCGGTTTCACCCGCGTGGTTCCCGTTCCCATGGGAATATCAGGATAAAAATTATCATATGTTTTAATCTAGGCTGTCTACTATCTATTTGCCAAATTTCCACCAAATCCGTTTAGTAGTTTTTGCGTGATTGAGGAACAAACATCCAAACCCACAACTTTAACATTTATAATATTAGTAGGATTTCTTTTCCTTAGATAATTGTGAAACATATCATGTATCATCATGAAATACTTAGTTTGTGTCTATAAAAATTAACGGTAAAGCCAAATCTACTTAAAAATTTAACTTTAATAAAAGTGTATATTTTTTTTTTATTATAAGTACTTAGTAACATTTGCATGCCTACAGACTTAAGGCGGAATATTGTTGATACTTTAGATTAGAAACATTGTTATCCATCTCAATACAATGTACACAATATTGTGCAAATAAATATATTCTATTCTATTTTTATATTATTAGTTATTAGGTACTTAAGTATAATCACGAAACACTTATACTTAATACGAAGCAAAGCCTTAAACAAAATCTAGTGCTCCATAAAACTAATATAAGCAGGACGCTGTCCTAGATCCAAACCCTAAGTCAATCTTAGAGCCAAGCTTAGCAAACAGTTTGTGCTAATTCCAAAGTAGGTAGTTGTTTAGACTGAGTTGGAACGTGCATCAACTAATACTGGAGTTGAGCTAGGTAGTTGAGCTAAAATAACTAGACCATTCTCCCTTATCGCCCTATGACCTGTAAAAAACTCAAGTAGGGCATAAGCACAAGAACTACATTACCCAAAGCCAAATTGGGTTTTTTGTATTATATTTCTACTAGCGGCCGCCCGCAGCTTCGTCTGCGTGGAAAGGTTTTTGCTATCCCTCTGGAACTATACTTTTTTCAGGATGAAAGGTACCCTATATCCTTCTCTGTATCCCTAACAACGTGTATGCAAAATTTAATGATGATCAGTTCAGTAGTTAATATTAGTAAGGATGCAAAAGTCCGTTTGTTTGTTTGTTTGTTACGCCTTCACGTCTTAACTACTGAACCGATCATCATGAAATTTTGCATACGCGTTGCCAGGGGTGCAGAGAAGGACATAGGGTACCTTTCATCCAGAATAAACGTACAGTTCCCGAGGGATAGCAAAAAAACTGTCCACGCAGACGAAGTCGCGGGCGGAAGCTAGTTTATAATATTAATAAGGATACAGGGTGTAAGAGAAAATTGCCCTTTGGGTACGGAACCCTAAAAAAGGCCGGTGGTAGAGTTGCTAAAACTGAATAACTATTTTTTTTACTCGATTGCCGAAAAGAGAAGAGTGTATTGTGTTCAAGGTATGTTTGTATGTATGTATGAGAGTTTTTTATTCCACCATAACTTTTAAATGCCTGGACAAATTTGGATGTGTGAGGTATCGTTAGAATCCCTAAAGTGACACTGGCTAAAGGTTTCTTGAAAAAAGTCAATATTGTCTGCTGCATGATGTGAAAAAAATCTTCAAATTTTACAATGTAGGTATCAAATGATAAGCCTTGATGAGAATATTTCAAGACAATATTAAAGAAATATTTTTTTTCTTTAATATTAAAAAAAAGCGACTGTTCTGCCAAAACTAAAAAGTTAAAATTTACATTGCAGTCGGGGGACCTGATCTGTGGAAGAAATTTTAATCAAAGAGGTCCCCTGGTTTTTACAATCAACAATAATAAACAAAACAATACTTTACACTTTGTAAAATTTATATACATGAGGTAAGTAATTAATTCTGGGACGGGGCACAGAGTGTCCTTTCTGTACGGTAGTGTATGTATATAAATGCTTTGTAAACATTTATATATATATATATCGCTTTTTTCATAACAAGCAGACACTGAAGAATTAACGAAAAGAATGAACAATTCGGAAACGAAAAATACGTTATTTCCTTAATTGCCGCCATTAAAGATAAAGATTACAATAAAGATTTACATCCACAACGAGCTAAGCGTTACTATTATATTTAACTTGAGAAGATAACAAATTCGTTCCCGAGACTGTTAGTGGATATTAAATTCCTGTTTTTGCCCAAGAACCGAAGACTGAACGTCGTCGAATTTACATATTTATTGCCACCCCCGACTGTATTACTTGTTTCAATAGGGCTGGCAAAATAATTCTATGTTAGACATTAAAACACAGTATGGTCTAAAATATTAATTTTGAAAATAATCATGATTAATGTACCTGTCAGCATCCAGTGACTTCTCCGTACTATAAATTTTATAAAATTAAAATATATTCTTAAAAGCTTTAGATAAGATTGCAAAACATATTAATGCACCTTATCCTGTCCTACTTTCTATTAAACAAATGAAAGAAGTAGTTTCACCACCCAAAATTTTGTTAAAAAACTTAAAATATACGTTTATTAACTGATCGATAGGCAAATTATTTCTTATATTATATTATAAATTAAATAGACAGGTATTGTAAATGCAAAAATCTCAAATTTAAAAGGTATTGTTTCTCGAAATTTCATTGCAAATGGATTCTCCTACTCTCTTATTATTAGTGTTGAACAATTGGTTACCTACCTAGTTAATTATGATGGTACGAGACGTTTTAGTACTATTATAATATTTTGTGGTACAAGTACGTTATTTGTATATGATATCACGCCTTATCATTAAAATACTGTTGCATCCTAACTTAATATTATAAATGCGAAAGTCCGTTTGTTTGTTTATTTGTAACGCCTTCACGTCTTAACTACTGGACCGATTATCATTAAATTTTACACACACGTTGTCAGGGGCACAAAAGAAGGACATAGGGTACTGTTCATCCTGAAAAAAAGTGTTGTTCCCAAGGGATAGAGAAAAAAACTTTCCACGCAGACGAAGTCGCGGGCGGCCGCAGGAAAATCGACATTAACATCAAATTATAGGTATACTAACCTATAATTTGATGTTAATGTCTATTTTCCTGTAACTGAAATGTTCATTTTAACATTCGTAGTCTCATATTCGAGTCCCGAATAGATACTTTTTAGTGTGTACTTGTAACGTTTTTGTCGTAACGTTGTTGTTTTTCCTATACTTGTAGTTTTCGTTAAACGTTGTTCCATTTATTTTAAATGCAAGTGTAAGATTGTTTTTGGATACTTTTAATGGACTTCTTATTATATACCATTTATATTATAAAAATATTTATTTTCAATGTAATATTATAGAGAGTGTCAACCCTATCCAGGTGACGGGCCCGGTTTTACGCGAGAATAACACAATTTCTTCACGATGGCCGATTAACTGGCAATTTGGGATCGAGTTATTTGCTCTCGATCTCGAGTTAACTTAACGGTTAATTATTTTTCGATGACTTCGTTTGAAGCCAAATTTTGTTTTCGTCTATGGTTTATGGAAATTTGTATTAGGTTTCGTATCAAAGGGAAAGCAGATACCGCCTTGTGTAAACGTTCTAGAACGTCAGTTACTCGTTGCTTGTTTCAAAGCCCCTAATATTTAAGACATAGTTGAAGTAAAAAAAACTGGATTGGTTGGCCTTAAATAGCCGTTTGTATAGTGTTTTGTACAGTTTTCTTGCCGTTTTTTCTGCTGCCGTAGATTAAATTAGTTTGCTAAACTGTTCCCCGGCTTCTAAGATACTTAATCGGAGGTTTTACTTTATCCACAGGGGTCCACATTATCTGGTTTAAAGTTAATTATGTACCTATATTACTATGAACTTCAACCCAAATAATGTGGACCTCTCCGATAAGTACCTACCTCAGAAACCGGGCATTAATAATTCTGACTTCTATAAGATTCAGGAATAACTTTCTGCTTAATTATTGTTCGTTATTGCATTTATAATTATTATAAAGATTAGAGTGTTATTTCTCTTATTTTGTTAGAAGATAAAATTCTATTTAAAATGTTAGTATGAGTAACTTTATTTTTTGTAAGTTTGATATAAACTTCATAATTTTATTTACATTTCGCATTAATTACACCCATCCAATTATTATAAAATCCATACAATCATAACAGACGGACAGTAAGGACCCAGTTTTATTAGTAGTCAGGACTTCCGGTGGGACATTATCATAAATTGTGGCCATTCAAGATGGCCTGCAGGAGACATAATGGCGGCAGGAATTAGACAAACTGAATTATAACAGCATTGTTAGGAAATGCAATTTTTCCTCTTATAATTTATTTGAGAAAAATTTGAAACGTTTTATGTAGGTCAACAGCAAAAGAAAATTATATCCTCATATTAAATTTTTAAAATGAATTCGTTATTAAATAAGCTGTAGCTAAATAGTAGTGAAAATCCCGATTGTACAGTAGTTCGAAAGTGCAAGGGAATAATGTTAAGTTTCTAAGGCGATCATTAATACACCGATCATAAAAGTACAAATAAGTAAAAGTAAGTACAAGCTACAAAGTATGTAAAGACTATGCGCAAATGCTTAAAAAATGTGCAAACATAAATAGTTTTTTAAATACCTTTGCCGCAAAATGTAGATACCAACTGATGCTCTGAATTATGACATTTTAAATTTTAGGTTTTCGAGGATTTCGAGTAACTTATTTTACTAAATAGTTACAAACTGATAACTTGTTTAAATCAACCCGAATTATTATAATCAAACTCAAACTCAAAATTCCGCTTGAGTACAGTTAGAAAGTCTAACTGTATACTCAAGCAGAGGTTTAAGTTTGAGATTGATTGTGTAGTACGAGCCTTAGTATCATAATTATTAATATCTAGAAAATATCTAAATCGATTCCCTAAATTATAACATTTTAGAATTCAATATTAAATATTCTGGATTTCAAGTTACCCATTTTACGAAATATTTATAAACTGATAACTTGTGTAAATTTTGGTTAATACCAATAATAATTTATTATCTAGCAAAATATCTAAACATTGATTCATATAATTAACCTGAATGACAAGGGGTTGACTTTAAGAGGGTATGGATGTGATTAATACAATATTTATCACTTCATAAACCCCTATAAAGGGGTAATAAATCAATGATAATGATAAATTATAGTGACATAGCTCAACAGTTAAGAAGCGTGTGTAAGGCTGTCTTTCCACCTAAGTGCTACGTAGTTAAGGTGCGAGCGAAGTCAAAGCTAAGCTACAAAACTGTGTAACCGTATCGAAATGCTAAGTGGTATAACGGAGCGGGTAAAATGTAGAATGTTCTGACAACCTATCTTAATGCATAATCCTTATCCTTACTAATATTATAAATGCGAAAGTCCGTTTGTTTGTTTGTTTATTTGTTTGTTTGTTACGCCTTCACGTCTTAACTACTCAACCAATCATCATGAAATTTTGCATACACTTTGTCAAGGGTACAGAAAAGGACAAAGGGTACCTTTCATCCCGAAAAAAGATACTGTTGCCGAGGGATAGAGAAATAACTGTCCACGCAGACGAAGTCGCGGGCGGCCGCTAGTGAATTATATGTTTTCTTTTTTTCTTGTAACAACCTAGACTGTAAATTAACTTTGAACTTTGAATTTAGCTTGAACCCTGTAAATTGATTAAGGAATTTGAAATTTATTAACAAATGAGCTATGTAAATAAAAATAGAAACGATATACCTACATATTTGTAAATATCGTTCCATCTGATAAAGCTGACAAGTTTTTTGCACCCATTTTTCTTACCTGCTAAAAGACGTCATAATGGGTGTCGTGACGTCATTTTTCTTACCTGCTAATAGACGTCTTATTATGTGAGCTTATTTAAATAAACAATATTTAACTTTCACTTTCACAGATAAGACTTAGCTTCCATCCGTAGCTCCAATACAATAGCACGCATTCTCCATATTATGAAACCCGTTTCCATCAGTGCTTATCTAAGTAACGCTATGAAAATAAACGATAATTAGGGGTGGGATGTCATACACACCCTTAGCTGCACCTCAATTCTCTAAAAACATATTTTTGTATGTCATAGCGGTACCGCATCGTAGAGGTATTTTTAGAGAATCGACACACTGCATATCTTAGCAACTTTCTGTTGGAAAATCATACTAGGCCAGTATATTCTTACAAATGTTTTTCCTAAAATCGCAAAACGCGATGTAAAGCTGCATTTTTGGTATGTTATTTGGACCCCTTAAGGGAGTGTGGAACCTTGTTTTGCAAGCAAAAAAAAGTTGTGCTAGCTGCGCTAAAAAAATGCAGTTTTTCACGTATAACGCAGCTAGCACAACTTTTTTTTGCTTGCAAAACATGGTTCCACACTCCCTTAAAGGGTCCAAATAACATACCAAAAATGCAGCTTTACATCGCGTTTTGCGATTTAAATGTAGATTTTTACTGGGCTATACCGCAGGTTTCAAATCAAGAGCTAGTTTACCTAAGCTCGCGTAGCTGAGTAGTTTTTCATAATTTTGTGCAGACCGCAAACTATGTCACAAGTACGACAAACTACCTCAGCTACGCGAGCTAAGCTAAACTTATAGCTTATCTTTTGGTCTGCAACCGGCATAACGATGGCACAAATATAGCCTTAATTAATTATTGAATTACACTATAAGGCTTTTAACGGCTCTTAGAATTAGCTTGATGTATACTTATATACCTTAATACTTACGTAAGCTTAGTGTACATTACATCTTAATTGAATGCATAATTGATATGGTGCTTATACGTAGCAAGTGATATTTGAAGCGAAACCTAGTGCATTTAATATTGACTAGGTAATTATACAATCTTCATATAGCTACTTACCTATAAAACACATTAAAGATGCATAGTGAATGTGTATATAGTGTAAATAGTTGTAATTAGTTGGTATTTGGTTTGATTTTTAATTTTCCCGACGTTTCGGCACCTTTGCAGCTGCCGTGGTCACGGGGAACATGTTTTATTTCATGTCTAGTGAGCGCGCAAGCTTGAGAAGTGCAAACGTTTTACATAAAAAGTTTACTTGTATAAACCGAACTATAGAAAAAATACCAATTGAATAACGTGATTGAAATAATTATGATTGAAATGATTTGAAGATCTTTTTTTATTCTTCTGAACGAACCTAATTGAATTTTTAGATTTTATGCATTCACAATGCTATTTTTATATGAAGTAATTTAATAGAAAAAAGTACTAGAAATCCCGTCTAGTGCTAAGACCGAATCGATTTTTTCTTTTCTTTTTTCTATTAAAATAAATAAAAAAATCAGAAAAAAAAGTTTGCGAAAATAAAGGGCACTTTCACACCCACTCGATAGCACAACAACCAAATCACATGTCACATGTTACGTCAAAGGGCTGATTTATCCCCCCAATTTCTCCAGGACTGGAGGCCTACTGCGGACTATACTCGGCCGTAGTTTCGTACTGCCAGAATGTTTTCAAAACTTCGGGCTGCCTTAGATCATGTAGAGTAGATTGTTCTGGAAAGAGTTCAACCGAAGATCAAACGAAACTTGAACGGATCTGGAATAAGTTGTTGTAATATGAGTGGAATAAGTTTGTTCGACATCAGTCATTCTTATGTCCCCACTGCTGAGGCACAGGCCTTCCTTATAGGTGAATAAGGAGGATGGGCCATAACCGCGGGTCCATTGCGGATTTGTGGGTGTTAATGACTGCAAATTCAACAGGGACCTACGGCTTAAAATGCCTTCTGAAGCACTGAGAAACTCGAGATAATAAACTTTTGGTCACCCATCCCGCAATCGCAGGGCCAGCCGCTAAACCACTGCGCTATCGAGCTGCTAATAAGTTTGTTTGTCATAAAAAAAAGGAAGATAGTAATATTGCTATAGAAACCAATGGATGAGTCCGTCCGTGAATGGAAATTAAGGGATCATTCACACAGCTCAGTCACCAGCCAGTCATGTCAACGGTCAGGCATATCCTACTTCCTACAAGGGGGGACGGGGGGTCTAGTGAGATATCACGTGTATTTTTTTTTTTCATTGAACGCGTGACTTTCAACTGAAAACTGCGTGATTGTAGACTCACCGTTACCGGACGATTTCCCCGCCCACCGCGCGCGACATATTCGTACTGAAAATCGTTGAAAAAAATACACGTGATTTAGAGGGGGGGGGGGGGGTTAACGCAAAACCTCACCGTGCATCACCAAGGGGGAGGGGGGGTTAAAAATTGGCCAAAAAAACATCACGTGATTAATGGACGCCCCCTTTGTGGGTTTGGATGTTTGTTCCTCAATCATGCAAAAACTACTGAACGGCGGGCTGATTATCTAATTAAAAACCACCTAGCGACTGGTTGTAGTTCACAGATGATCGTGATTCGTGATCCATTGCTACTTCTTTTTGGGTTAAAAAAAAACATACCAAAGAAAAGAGGCAATGTATGTCAAATGCAACCGGTCGCTAAATAGTTTCTTTTTAGATAATCAGGGTGCGGATTTGGTTGAAACTTGGCACACAGATAGTACATAGCCTGGATTAAAACAAAGAATACTTTTATCCCGATATTCCCAAGGGAACGGGAACCACGCGGGTGAAACCGCGGACAGCCGCTAGTTTCAACATTAGTTTTTACTTGCCGGTGACTGACGCGTCACGTGACTATCAAAACTTCTTTTGAAATTTGACTGACCGTTGAATGATCCATAGAAAACGTCCAAAACTGACGAGTGCAGTCGAAAATACGAAACTACGGACGAAGCAGTAGGTAGTAGGCCTCTTGCTCAACGGGACAAATGCAGTCATTAAACCACTAGAGATCACAGACTGTTCCTATTGTTGCCAACCCTTTCCCGAGGGACAGGGGACAACCCTAGCGAGGGTTAAGTGTAGGTTCGTATCTTGGCATGAGTTTTTCGTTAGAAATTTTGCCATTTTAAATAAAAGTTTATTTAAAAAATAAAGAAATGTGTCAGTATTAATTCGGAATTTTACTAGTTAGAATTTAAACTATGTTTTAAACTTAGAATAATAACACCTAGAAAGATAGTTCTCTACAAAGCACACTTTCAAAAGTGAGGCAACTAAAACAGCCAAAATGGCTGCGTTTTCAGATTTTCATTCTCCATTATTACCTAATCATACCGAATAAGTACAAAACAATTTCAATTTTCCTACATTTAGGAGATTAGTTACTATATTATTGGATTTTAGTTACGATTAGGTAACGTATGAAGGATATAAATCTGAATACTAAGCCATTTTGGTTTGGTATTAGTTGCCTCACTCGAGGACACGGCTTTTTGGTATTATTATTCTACGGTTTTAAAACTTCTTCTCGATATGAAGTCTTCCAAAAAAATGATTGTAATGGCATGGCTAGATATTTAAGATTAACAATTTGTTATTATATTATTGTTTATATTGTTTAAAAAAACTTTTGTTTAATAGTTGCAGTATTGTAAAGGAAGCAATATTCTATTTCCTAGTTTAAATCCAATTTGTTATTTGAAACAATGGTTTGCTAAGGCATAGCCTCTGACAAGATTTAGGTCGAAATATTATGCAACTATATAAACAATTCACTTAGGAACTTCTAATAATCATAAACATACACACTCACAAACAAATACGTTAATGATTTTTACACATAACATCATCAAAAAAGTTTGCGACACTCCTCAAAACAGTCACGTCATACTAGTCAAATCACGTCGTTGACATCATCAGTTCCATCAATAATGTCATTAGATGTCCCTCATTCATCATTCCCCTACGCTGCGAGTTGCGTCATTAATATTCTGACGCCAAAACTCTGGCCAAACAAAACTAAACAGTTTCTTTGTTAGATTCGTTAACGGTTAATACAGCTTTGTGTCTCGGTATATTACTTGCTTGATTATTACTTATTAAAAGAATGGCAAGAAAATGCTAGTACTAAGTGGCTCTTTATAGTTGCAGATCTCGCGTGTCTAATATTTTTGACAATTTTCCGAAATGGCCATATCTCCGCCATTTTGAAAAATTTCTAAAAACTGAATCGAAAAATATCCATGTAAATATAAAACCTGGGGGGTATTGCAACCTTTTAAAACTTGCCAGGTTTATGAATTGCTATAGTTACATCTCTTTGTTGCTGTCTCAGATTGGTCTGAGGTTGCTGTATTAGCAAATGAAAGAGACGCATTGATAGCCAATTAGAAAACTGGCAAGTTTTAAGAGGTTGTAATACCCCCCAGGCCCCAGGTTATATATTTATATGGATTTTCTGTCGAATCAATTTTTTGAAATTTTTCAAAATGGCGGAGATAATGCCATTTTGTAAAATGTTTAGAAATATTAGACACGCGAGATCTACTACGAGGTTTTATATAATACGGGGGCTGCTCACAAAAAGAAACGGTTGAGAAATGCGACCTGTAGAGGACTAGAGGAGAACAAACGTACAGACGGACAGCCAGTTTCGTACCTATGTCGAAAGCATTTTTGGCCAAGTTGAAATAAAGACGCTTCACGCTGAGTGTATTTCATGACTTCGACGACAAAACTGCGCATAACACGATCGCGACAGCTTGTTACTGCCGCTACCGTGGTTGCGACAGAAGACTACTGCGCATATCGTCATAGCGGCTGAACTCCACTGCGGCGCACGCTACTCCGATATAACGCTACTTCGACAACTCAAAAAACGGTAAGTAGTGTTTATTATTCTTATATTCTCTACCTCCGCAGTGCCATTTTTTTTTAAATTAGAGGGGTGGGGGAACACATTTTATCACTTTGGATTGAAAAAACATTGATAAAAACCTATCTATAGACAGTGCATGTAAAGGTTTGATGAAAAATATTTTTTCAGTTTCAGTTTCATGTATGGGAAGCCCCCCTTTATCTTTTACATTTTTTTTTTGTGTAAGAATCGTACAGCGGTTTACATCTACCTACCAACGAACCTTAGTTCGTTGATTTTTACACAAAAATAAAAAATAAAAAAAGATAAAGGGGGCTTCCCATACATGAAACTGAAACTGAAAAAATCTTTTTCATCAAACCTTTACATGCACTGTCTGTAGATAGGTTTTTTCTCGATTTTTTTTCAATCCAAAGTGATAAAATGTTTTCCCCCACCCCTCTAATTAAAAAAAAAATGGTACTGCGGAGGGAGAGAATATAAGAATAATAAACACTACCTACCGTTTGTTGCACTGCCGGACTGTCCCATCGCTTTTTTGAGTTGTCGAAGTAGCGTTATATCGGAGTAGCGTGCGCCGCAGTGGAGTTCAGTCGCTATGACGATATGCGCAGTAGTCTTCTGTCGCAACCACGGTAGCGGCAGTAACAAGCTGTCGCAATCGTGTTATGCGCAGTTTTGTCGTCGAAGTCATGAAATACACTCCTTCACGGACTCGCTCAGTCAATAATTAGTTATCGGTACTGCAATACCCAACGACGTTGTTGTGTTGATAAGTCTACTTGAACTTTCAATAAACTTCATTATTCCAAAATTGAGAAGGATCTGGAAATTGTTACAACCGTGGTGAACCGTTTCGCCAAAGATCCCAACTTGAATCTCATTACAATAATTAATTTATTTTTTCTTGAGTCATGATTCTTAGTTACCCTAGTTCAAGCTATGCTTTAGTCTATCACTATAATTATAGAAATGAGTTTTCTCATGGTCCAATAAAACAAGGTCTGGCATTCGGGAATAACACAGGCTTACATCACTATTCAGTTGCGCGCCTTTATATTAATAAGCAAAGAATGAAGGTTTCATTAAAAAGTTAATTATTAGTGCATTTTAGTTGTGGTTTGTTTCTCTTAGCAAACGAAACAGTTCAAGTTATAGATGAATAAACGTAATTTTTAATACCGATAGCGAAAATGACTTAACCCTGTGTAACCCACGTGACTTCCTCTGTCTCGGAATATTATACCTGGCGCAGTATATTATTGTACCATGAGTTTTCCGAAAATTTTGTAGGTATAATATAATCAAGAAAAAGAATGCAAAACGATGTTTGTTAAAAATAATTTTAAATTTTTGACTCATTGTCTTACACGATTGATTTTTTACTATTGAAAATGGTTATCAGATGAAAATCGCCTGAGACGTATTTTTGGCCATATCTCCGAGGATTTTGGGAGGATCGAGATATGAATAGTACCAAAAGTTGAAGAACTTATCGAGACACGTGTGAACGTTTGAATTTTGAAAATCTACTGGTAACTTTTTGGAAATTCGGGTTTTTGGGGGGTGTTTGTTAACTAAATTGTAAATATTTCGGAAAAAATACCGACTTAAGAAAATATGAAAAAAGGGTCCTAGGCCTATTAGGTTAGCTACAAAATGGCGAAATTTTTTTGAAAATCGGTTAATAACGTAATTGTGATCTGTGTGGGCTGTAGGAGGTCCCTTTAGATTTGGAAGTGTAGGAAAACCGGTGTTTCCGTACATAAAAAGTGATGTAGCTTCTGTGATTATTGACCGATCGTCATGGTAATAGTATTAAAAGATGCAGAAGCAGACGAGAAGTGCATTCGATGGAATTATGAAAATCGGCGGTCAAATAATATTTCGGCTGCGTCGAGGTAGTCAGCGGGCGCATCACAATAAGGTCACAATCGTAAAAATAAATAGGTACCACTACTTAGGTAACTTTAAAAATATAATAGGATTTTGCATATGATTTGATTTTCGTTTTTACTAAATTTTTGTATTCATTTTCAATGCTCCGATTCTCGCGGGGACTGCAAAATCTGTGAATATTTATACACTGTCATAACCATCGTTTTAGATTATTGGATCTCTTTCCCTAAAAACATAAAAACAGACAGATCAACAGAATGAATCACTTCTTTTCTGAACACGAGTAGATTTGTATTCTGCCTATGTACGAGTATTTCCTAACAAGGAAAAATTGACATACGAAATAATAGTAGATTGTATTACAAGGGAGCAAAATATTTTTTTATGGCGAGGGCGCTTTTTTGAATCCAGAGCGAAGTGAGGGATTCTAGAGTAGAATCCCGAGCGTAGCGAGGGATTCTTCAGTAGAATCCTGAACGTAGCTAGCGTGTTCTTTATTTAAAAAAGACACGTGAAAAGTAAAAATAATTACAAATTTTACACGTTTGATACACTAGCGCAATTTTCAAAAGTTATTGTACTAAGTACGTAAGTATGTACTAATTACAAGAACCTTATGTTTTTTTTTCAGTTTGCGCGGGTTATCGCGCCGCGGCGACCTCGCCGCGCCGTCTATACAGCCAGTCAATACCTTAGAGTAAGACGGGCTTCTACAGAAAGAGAAGCCATACGAAGCGTTTCCCCTCTGCCGAAGTACAAGCCCAAATGGGCATACGCGTTAGTAAAACCAGTTGCGCCCGGATTTCTTTCTAGACCGAGTCCAGACGCGCATGTGAACGCTGCTCTGTTTAAAATGTCGAATTGATGAGTTTTTTGCTGTTAAAAGAGATCTTGAACATCAAGTATACAAAAAGACGGTTTTACATTTCACATAAAAGTATTTTTTTATCGTATTATTGCTATTTGTTTACATTTAAACATTAAATTCGTATATTTTATTCTTGATTAGTTGTCAAATTTGTTCAGTGACATCGGGTCTGCTAGTCCATGGCTCGTCCGTACAAATTTCAGATCTGTCGCTAGATAAATCCGAGTTTTCGCCGATGGGCAAATTAGTGATGTTACCGTTAAATAATGTTTGTCGATAAAGTGTTGGTCAATCTGGCCCTGATTCTGCGCCAAATTCATTTGCGGGATTTTTGCATGATTTGCTCTGCACTGATGTGAGCGCGACAGATATCGCGAAATAAATGTCGAAATAGTAGATTAAATTATACAACAAGTGAATAAAAAGGGAATTTAGTTCAAGGGACTAACGGCCGTCTCTCGAGCAAGATAATTAGGCGCATGATAGCTGCATGACAGCTAAGTTCATGACACCGTTTTAATTTGGTCGAGTTGTAGTTAGGAAAGACTTATGCGATTCTTATCCAAGCTGAATACTGACCGTAAGTAGTACTGTTAAATAAACCATATTCAAATTAAAGCAAATAACACTGCTAAGAGCTGAATAGTAGCCGAAGATTCAGCATCGCTCTGTATAACTTAAAATCGCTTATTATTCACTCTTAAGGCCTGGGCACACCGGGTGCGTAGACACGCGCGTGGTTACGCGTGCGTGTACACGCGCGTAGTTACGCACGTAACCCCCTGACACACCGGGTTACGCATACGTCTACGCGGCACGCAACGCAACCTGTCCCTTGCGTACCCAGCCGCTGCGGCAGCCCTGTTTGCGACTCTAGTGCGCGATGTCAGACGAAGATTGAGTAAATGGACTAATTTTTTCGCACTAATTCAGTTAGTTTTTCTTAAATATCGTTATTAATTACTTAAAAACAAAATAAAATACCACTTCCTACCGGTAGTACCGGTACTATTTGTAAACAAATACAACTGAATGCGTAGTCACGCGCGTGGTTACGCGCGTAGTCACGCGCAGGAAAGATACGTGCGTGTTCGCATTTGTTCGGTGTGACGTCCAATAGGGAATGCCATTGAGCACAATGTCATCAATGCGTTCCGCTCTGCGTAAGTACGCAGCCTGGTTGTCTCATGAGAGCTGCTATGCGTAGGGTTACGCATGGGTCTACGTGCACGCGTACGTTACGCAAGCGGTGTGCCATGTCTCATAAGGATTCAGAGATTACAACGTCATGGTACGTCTACGTGCACGCTTACGCATACGCTTACGCATCCGGTGTGCTGGAGCCTTTATGGTTGAATTAAACGCACTTTTTAGAGTGGCGAAGGTAAAAAAGCAATTATTCAATGATGTAACTGTGATCAACGTTAAGACGGGGAGCGATCACCGATTGTTGTAAATTCAAATTGTTGGGTGTGCAGATGGCAGTACTGTCATGGAGCGATGTTCAGTGTCAGCAGCCTGAGCCCAACTTCCCTGGGTACACATTAGTCCCAACCCAATCACCTACACTCTCGTGCTTTTTGTTGTTATTCACCCCATCGTAAAATGATTGTGTTATAACCTTTATTCCTTTTTCCGTATCGATATTGCTGCATCGACAAATGAGCCCAGCCTTTTATGTCAAAAACGTGTCATAATTTGATGTGTGACTCATCCGTACACAAATTTTTGCTGTTTTGTTTTATTTTTTATGTGTGAGTGTCGTCATTACAGTGTAGTTTTTGTATGTGGGTATGCGGAACTGCACTTGTGTGCATTCCCCCCCCCCCCCCCCCGCAAAAAATGCCAGAATAATTTGAATAGAGTAATATCGCTAAGGCTTCTCCCTTCGTGACAAACGAAGCCTTTTGTTGCTCGAAGGTCAATACATACCAGCCGGCGGCGGCGTTCGAATTCTTTGAAAGATACATGTTCTAAATTCAAATCTCTTTTCCTCCCACTAAAAAGTTCTTACCAGAAAAGAGCTATTTTGGTCCCACTTATATAGGAACAATGCATCATTTTTCGAATAGAAGGGATGAAAAAGTGTTTTCCTATTATGTTATAGTGTTGCTCAGAACAAATTAATTAACATTGCTTACAGCAAAAAGTTTCATTCGTAGTTTTGGTATTAAAATGGTTCATTATTTACAAAAGCGCTGTAAAAAATAAAGTGTTGTAGGCAAGTTTATACTTAATCTCCTACCAGCTATTAAAATGAATCCCAAAAACAGTGCTCAGTACACGGCGATAATTTCCCAGCGAAACTTCACAGTTGTCGCATCACAGCAGACAGCAGGCGCTGAAACTTTGCTTTCCTTCCCCTAAACCCTAGTAAGTACCTACCCCCTGATAATTTAAGCAACAACGCTCTCGAAGTTTGCATCGTATCAACACAAGGTGCGCGTTAGAGTGTGGTACAAGTCAGAAAAATACGGCGAGAAAAATGTCTCACCTTTTTACTGTTCATTTTCGCGTTACATTGATTTCACCTGCTAAAACTAAAGCATTTTATTAAAGTTTTATTTTTCTAAACGGGATAAATATAAAAAAATTAAACCATTTTATGTGTGGTGATTTTAGAATGCGTATAGGAAATAAATAATTGTATTAAAATAGGCCAGAAATAAGAGATCTTTTAAATTACTAGTGGCTCCGTGAGCTGTAGACCTCGCGATAAAAAGTGGCTCAAATTGTACAAAAATAAAATATCGCCATTAAGTTTTCAGAGCATACAGTACGTGAGCCTATTCACAGATAAGTAAATGGTGCTTCTAATTTTGATCATTTTTCGAAATGGGTTAATATTTTTTTAGATAATTTTGGAAAAACTGACTTGACTAAACAGTTACATATAATTATTGAACCTGCTCACAAAATTTCACAAAAATCGGTTGAGAAATTTCCTTTCATTCAAGCTTTATGGCGTATACATTTTTTTCTAAATTAAAGATGGGCCGACCTTGACTTTGACCAACTGGCCAACTAGTCGGTAGCAAAACAACTGACTAGTCGACCGACTAGTCATTTAAGCCAACTGTGGTGTCAAGAAAAAAGGAAATGAGTCGAGAAATTAAAAAAAAAATAGAATTTTGCACCTTTTGGTTCAAAACATTAATTAGATTTACGGAAATAAGAAGATGAGTCATTAAATATTACATAATTTACTGACTCATCATTTTTTCCTTGACACCACAGCATTATTCTTTCGGTAGAGTTCGGGTGACATCGGCATTCGGTTTCATTTCGATCACCCCTATTATACACAGGTTGGTCAAAAGTTCTGTTACTGAGTTTCTTTATCGATTACTGGCCATTAAAACAAATGAAAAGAAAAAATAAAAATGACATATTATTGACAGTTTTATAAGCTATAATTCCATACCACACGTATATCATATTTTGTTTATTTCACCATGGAATGGGGGTTGAAGGAGAATCGTGTCGCTGTAATTGCTCTGCACAAATGTGGGCAGCCACCGAATATGATTTTCAAGTTGCTACAAAAGTTGAAAATCAACAAGCAATTTATTTATCGCACTATCCATAGGTACAGTAATACCTTGACCGTCGATGACCGAAAAAGATCAGGAAGACCACGCACCGTTCGGACACCAGCTGTGATCAAGGCAGTGAAGGCGAGAATCACGAGAAATCCCGTCCGGAAGCAAAAGTTATTGGCAATACAGATGACTGTGAAGAGAAGTTCCTTTAAAAAAATTATCAATGATGACCTTGGGCTTCACGCTTACCGTAGACGAAAGGGCCATCTGCTAAACGCACGATTGAAGGCTATGAGGTTAGCACGAAGTCGCGCTCTACTAAAGCAGTACGCACAAAACGGCCATCGAAAAATCTTGTTTACTGATGAAAAAATCTTCACAGTCGAAGAAAATTTTAACCGTCAAAATGATAGAGTATACGCTAAGAATAGTAAAGAAGCCAGCATGATTGCTCCGAGGGTCCAACGAGGTCACCACCCCTCATCAGTGATGATTTGGCTGGGGGTGTCCTATTCAGGGCTAAGTAAGGTTCATTTCTGTGAAAAAGGTGTGAAAACTGGCGCTAGAGTCTATCAAGATACCGTTCTGGAACCTGTTGTCAAACCCTTAAGCCACACTTTATTTCAAAACCAGCCATGGGTCTTCCAGCAGGACTCTGCCCCTGCGCACAAAGCAAAATCTACACAAGCATGATTTCGGGCTAACAAAATTGATTTTATCGCGCAGGAAGAATGGCCATCCTCCAGCCCAGACTTAAATCCTCTGGATTATGCCATATGGCAACTTATTGAGGAGAAAGCATGTGCTAAGCCCCACATGAATCTCGACTCTCTTAAGCGCGCTATTCTCAAGGCAGTCGCAGAATTGGATATGGTGGTAGTTCGTGCTGCCATCGATGACTGGCCTCGTCGTCTAAAGGCGTGTATTCATGCCAGAGGCGGTCATTTCGAATAATTTTAATACATGATAATCTTAAATATTTGTGCTTTCATTTGGTATATAATTCATTGTAGCATTATTTGTAAATTTAGTATTATTCATGTTTTCCATAGTTACAGAACTTAGTAACCAACTAGGTACATTTAAATGTCTTTAAACATAAAAGTATGAACAAAGTAATAGGCAGACTAGTCGGTAGTCCTCCAACTAGTCACCTTCTATTTAAGGGGCTTTTATAGGTCAACTAGCGCAACCAATACATTTATTATTATTACTCGTAAACCAAGAAAATATTTAAAAAAGGAAACAATAATGCCCTCTTTATTGTTTCTAATATTTTTTAATAACTCATTAATATTTTCCATGCTTTGAACTAGTTTTAAAATGCATATGAAACGACAGTGGCCACTATTGATTTAAATGGATTTAAAAACTTACAGAAAGAATGAAAACTGTTGAAGAATTATTAAAAAAAATATTCGAGACAATTTAAGAGGGCATTATTGTTTCTTTTTTTTTTAATATTGACCAGGGGGGGTATTACAACCTCTTAAATCTTGCCAGGTTTATGAGTTGCTATAGTTACATCTTTTTCTCGCTGTATAGCAATTAAAAGAGATAGATTGATAACCAGTCAGAAAACTGCCAGGAAATAAGAGGTCATAATACGGGGGCTGGTTTACATACGATAAAAATAAATGAATTGGCTGCGCTAGTTGACGGCTATAAGGGTCTTAAGTATGGCTTATCAATAATTGATATCGCTTGTCGCCTTTCTTTATACCACACGCAACAGCAAACCCCGTGTCTCTACATTTGTCTTAATCTGCGCGTGCGTCATGTTGTTACCAATTTTCGCGAACTTCGATCAAGTTCACGTGTTCATCGATGTTATACGACATTCCTCCTTATTGTTTTGGTGATAAGAACTTTCAGCCTATATGGTAAGTACGGTATTCAAAATTGTTTAGTGTATTGCAATTTGACAAGCTTGTGGGTAAAACTATACTGAACATTGACAACCGACGGTTAGTTAAGTGTTTCCTAAATTATGTTGCTACTTACTTCGATATAGTACCTAAACTATTCATAGAGTAAGATAGATAGGAGATAATTATCTTGAAAGTTTTGACGATTTTCTTGTTTGAACGTAAAAGTTTATTTAGTCTCAAGTTCACTACTACTAACCAGCCGATTAATTTATTCTGTTTTGACATTTTCTTTAATAATAAAAACGTCCATAACTTAGCTGTTTATGTGTTGGTGATGTATGACTTTTTAATTAGTTTTTCATTCTACCGAGATCCTACCAATTAAAATCATGAGGGGCACCTACCGAAAGTTTTTCTCGAATAACCGTTCTTTTGAATTGTAATAAAATGGCGTAGTAAGTCACAAAAACAAAAAAAAAACACAACAATAAAATACACCAAGCATTTTTATGACGTACTCCTAATAGTACGTTCTCAGAAATCCCGACAGGTGGAGTGACAAAGTCCCGTAGCTTATTTCCCAAGGAGCTACTTTGGCCAGTGGATTCGATGCTAGGTAGCTGATTGGCTTTACTTGGAAACTTTGTTCCTTACGTTTAGCTATTGTAATAATCATTAAAATTGTGGCTAGTTCAGTAATTATCTTTGAGGTTTAAATACATTCTACATTTATAAATGCGAAAGTAACTGTCTGATTGTCTGGTTTTCACGCCTAAACCACTTGACCGATTTTAACGAAATTTGGTACGGATATAGATGGGACCTTAGGGAAAGACATAGGCTATTTTTATCCCACTGCTGGGCACGGGTCTACGCCCACACGATATAACCTGTAGTCCGCGCGGGTGAAGCTGTGGGCGGAAAGCTAATGAGGTATAATACATTGAAAATCAAGAATAATATTGTCTTTCTTGCGATATTACTACCTACCCTTTTTGTAATTGTTTGAAAAATCAGAGATTTGTTTTACAAAAAAAATCTTAATGAAAAAATATATTTTAATACTATAATTATGTTTTGTACAAACCCTTTTTGAAAAGTGACAAAAATATGGCACTTTGCAAACAATCCATGTCACCTAACACTTACCAACCCAAAACCAGAATCATTACTTAACCCTAATGAGTAACACGGCCAATAATTCACAACCACATACGTTCCGTAAAAACTAACACAGTGTAAATCACTAGCATGCTAATGCCCAATTTTCCCGCGCAAAAAGACCGTTATAACTCAGCCGCGATCCCGGGAACATCCCGGGATGTGACAAAAAGCACAATATATATTAACTCAAGCAGTATGGCAACTAAGCCCTTTTCTAGTAACGACGTCAGAGCGCTAGGGTTAGCATTCTCTCAATATGGTGGAGGGTGCTTACCGACAGGATTACGAGATGTGACACCATGGCAATAATGAAATATTTTTTTCTTTTCATACAGTGAGGAAACTCCTTTGTATTTGATTGAATCAGGCGTCACTTGGCGGAAATCCCAGTTTTGCGTAAACCAAAACCGAATCATCGGTGTTGGTTTGCGTACGATCTTACTCCTGAGGATGCTTCGGGTTGGGGCGAAACACGTTTAGTCTGATTGGTGAAGGTGTAAGATGTGTTGCTGTCTTGCTAAATGCAGGTATTGTGCACTGATATTTTGTGGTGTGCGTGCATGTTCATATTTTTGCGGGCGGGCGGGCGGTGCATCCTGCATATATTTTTTGAGGAAGTAAGCTACATATACATATTTCTTTTTTCACAAACTCCTTTGTCTCGGCGCAAATGCAGAAAAATGCTCTACTACGGTATGTACCGCACTTTCAGCAGGAAAAGTTAAGTACGGCTCGCCTGCACGGTAGCGGTAGCATTATCTTGTCAACATGGCCAAGTACCCCACTCGCTATGGGGGCACTGGCGAGCTACTGAAATAACCATTGCGAACCTTGCTTAGAGCTCTTGCAGCAACGTGCGTCTGTGTGAGTGCACTGATTAGGACTTGTAATGTAGTTTCCGTACTGTTTCAGCTAGTATGTTATATACTGTGACAAAAAGTGTCCCGGGCAGAAGGAGTGCGGATGAACCGATAAATCAGAGACCGGATTGATTTTCTGATTGCACGTTGGAATGTTCTCGGGTCGTAAGATATTATTCATTTAAAGAAGCGATTGGTAGCTCGCTAGCTCACCCTTTCTAGCTCGATGTTTATTTAGCTCATTCTCGTCCAATTGGACGAGAACCAATAAATTCATCAGTTTATCATTATTTAAGCTCAGTCAGGTTTTTGGCTGAAAGATCAAGATTTAACACGATAGTTTATTCATTCTGAGGTATTGAGTTAAAAGTGTATCAAAAAGAAAAAAAGTTAAAAGTGTCAATCGAGCAAGTCAATCTAGATAGCACTCGAACTAGTGGCTCTCTGAGCTGTTGACCTCGCATTTGTGTCATTTTTGAATATTTTTGAAATAGCTGAAATGTATATTTTTTATTTTCCAAAAACCGAATTGATACATAAATCTATACAATTATCGAACCCACTCACAAAGTTTCACGAAAATCGGTTGAAAAATGCGACCTGTATATTATATGAAAACAAAAGGTCATATGAAATATTTTTTGCCCAAGTTGAAACGGAGACGTTTCGCTCATGCTTCGCGCTTGCTTGGTCTGCATTAGTACCAACATTATTGCAATTTGCATTAGATAAATTATTTTTACTAGCGGCCGCCCGCGGTTTCACCCGCGTGGTTTCCGTTACCGTAGGAATATCAGGATCAAAAGTATTCTATATTTTAACTTAGTGACAAATTTCAACCAAATCCGTTCAGTAGTTTTTGCGTGATTAAGGAACAAACATCCAAACCCACAAATTTTCACATTTATAATATTAGTAGGATAACATTATTTTATAACAACTTTGTGAAATTAATTGTTTTCGTTTAAGACTTAACTTTCATTATTTTGATAAATGGATTTACCAAGAATTCATGTAGGTCGTAGCATGATTGTTGACTGTCACAAAATTTACATTTACATTACATGTTAACTTACTTAGTTAATCCTTATTGCTTTAATGTTGTGGTGATTTTAAAACGCAAATAGCCAAAACGCAGTTATTGCTGTTGGCATGTACGAATTCGTCCAACATGTCTGCCACTGTGGTCATGTATGAATTCTGTGGTACTGACTAAAACACATCATATGATTGATGGGACTGCAGACATTTTTCTATTCGCTCGTGGAAACTAAAGCTGAATGTTTGAAAAATAAACAAATCGCTGCTAGCTTCGGTCAGATTTTTTTGGCTATTGTGAAACTTGTATTCGAAATTTCATACGAACATTAATGAAAAAAATATTAGATAGGAAGAAAGGTACTTATAGCAACACGACATTGATTCATTTATTAACTTTTTTCAATCATTACTTTCGTTAGTGGGAAAATGACAGGTTTTTTTATTCACATTACTTAAAGTAAAATAAACATTTGATAAAACTACCTAGATAGGTACATTTTGCAGTAAATAAAATCAACACACAACTAAAAAATACTAAGTCTTAAAAATAAAAAAGTTGAAACTGAGTATTTCTCAGCAAAAATGTACCTCTGTCTAAAAAATCATGTCTTAAACTGAAAAATAATTGTAACTAAATAAAAGTTTGTCATATCTTTACAGAAAATTGCATTTTGCATAGACTAAAATATAACTCTTCTTGATAAACTATCTCTAACTACGCACGTTGTATTTAAAATATTTTTTTTGTGAAATTCCAAACTATGTTTTGTGTTCTCCATAGAAAAATTACAATGTCGCAAGTGCTCAAGAATATTTGAATCAAGTATAAAATTTTCAAAAGTAAAGTCTTTTCTGTCATGTTCGACTTATACTGTTCAAGATTTCTTCTTTTATTTAAAATATATTTTAATTACATATCTCTCCATATAAAAAATATAAAACAATAGTTATTTGTTATAACAAATAACTATTGTATACAAGTGACCAAAATCAAATTGTGCTGCGAGTGGCGACTAGCGAAGTAGTCTAGAATTGAATCACGAGCGTAGCGAGTGATTCTAATATAGACTACTGAGCACAGTGAGTGATTTAAAGGCACGAGGCAGAACAACATTTTGGTCTCGTGTAAAACATACAACTTTTCACCTCGACCAGCGAGAAAATTTTCACGTGACTTTTCTGGTAAAAAAGCTTAATTCAACATTTGAAACTTGTTCACTTAACTCTTTTGGAGTTAAACAACTATCTTCATCGTTGGACGCATTCATTTTTGTAATTTATCACAAAAATAATTCAATCAAACCTATGCTGAAAAATTTTATTCATAGAGTCAGTAAAGTAGATTCCCGTCGTTTTGATTACCTACATTGCGTTGTGTTTTTCTCTTATTCATTAATATTCCGTCTTATTTATTTATTTATAATCATAAAACATATACCTAATTTGTTAATAAATTTCATTAATTTTTCTTATTTCATATTTGTTTCATACATGTGACCTCATTACCTACATACTCTTTATTTCGAATTATCAACCTTCTTTTTTAACAATCCTTATTTAAAACTCCTTGGTATATCCGTGCATTTTATTTTTTTACTTTTTAATCCGTGTAGGACACCATAAAGCACTCTATCTATCCTTTTCTCACATATCAATTTTACAAGTGTCATCCTTGTCACTTTATTTGTTTTTTCTTTATAATTTTAAAAGTTGGTGTTAGAAATTAAAAGAGCACTTTGTCTCACGCTCGCAGCAAAAATCGATTTTGCTGCGAGTTTTTACGCGCCAAAAGCACCCTTTTCGTGCTGGAGAGGTGAAAAATTATTTTATTCTCTGTCGCAAAAAATTGCAGTTTAGTTACGAGCAGGTTCGTTATACGACAACCACGAATTTAGAAGAGTTTCGGAACACATCTATAATACTTACTATTGGCAACACTGAGAAGTCTCTGATTGGCTGTTACAAAACTGTCTAGCGTAGTTTATTTGTCATTTTTTCTGCACGTAATTTTCTGAGCTCCGTTGATACAATTTAGTTATACTGGACTAAATTACCATTTCTTCGGTAAGTACAATACATACGCAACCTTTATTCAAAATACGTTGTAGATAAAATAATAAGCATTAATAATTATTTTGGTTTCTTGCGATAAAATGCGTTTTGACTACTCAAATTAATTTTGAGGTTATTTTTGTAAAAAAAAATTAGTTACGTTTCGTTACGTTACGAAAATGTTTTATACACAGTTTAGTTACATTTCAAATTAAGCTAGTTGTACACTATACAAATGTACAGAAAAATGTAGTTTTATTTCGCAATAATTTTTAAATATTGAAATCTTTGTCAGTTGTATGTATCGTTACATACATTTAAAAAAGTATGTACTATCGCGAATGACATGTTTAAGCATACATATTACACTTAACATAAAAATAATTTAGTAGGGAAATGTAAACTATGCTTAACAATAAAAATTTCGTTACATGCTTACATTTTCGTTGTACCATTGCGTTACATGTAACCATTTCGTTGCATTTTTTAGTTACAACATTTTCGTTATGGTACAGACTTTTTGAGAAATACTCAACTAAATTTTTGTCTACTTAGGTACTTATAATTTTAATTTTGTGAAGAAATGGACTTTTTAGGTAGAAATCAGGCTTTTTGTCAGTACTACCTTACTATACCATTTTACCTTACTAATATCATCTGGTAGCCCTAAATGTAAGGTTTGGCACAAAAGGGCAAGAACCCAGTGCCGATAGACAAAAAAAAACAACCACAGATAGAAATATAGCCATCCAAAACAAATACTTACATTACATTGCTCACCCCTTTTTAGCTCATTCCTAAATCTTTTATTCTGCAAAACTACCAACCTCTATTACGTTTTTCCCTTGATATTGAAACCTTGGATAATCTGTACTCTGTTTAATTCCTCGGAAAATTGATTTCGATATCGCTGTGTGCATTTTTTTCGCTTGCCCATACTTCAGTAGTATTAAGAATAATGATAATACTACGATAATAGTGTTTTGTGATTTTCTTGAACCATTGCTTTACTATTGTTATTGAGTAGTATAATAGGAAATATATTTCCTTCAATTCAGATCGTTTCGTTATGATATTGACAAGGCCACTAAACTCTAACCTTTATTTGTAATTGTTGACTGCTTAAATTACTAAAGTATATTTTAAAGTATTATTGACATACTCACTTTTGAAGCATACAATTTGTTTAGTTTGATTAGATGATCCGATAACAAAGTTTTGATCATTCTGTTCTAGTATACACTTTCCATTTTCATATCTTGTTTTTTAACTCGCCAGACAGCAACACGTCCGCTAGTCGTCCTACCCTCTCGTTCACTGCCTCGATATTGCCATACGCGCGTGTTGCCAGTTGCCATACGTCAAAGTCAATAAATCGAATAAATAGTTTCCAATTTAAAAATAATCCTGTAATAAAATAAATACAAATAATCACTGATAACAATGAATTAAGCAGGTTACGCTAACAGTAACCCGCTCAATAATTTTAACCTTATAATTTTATCTAAAATTAATGAAATATTTTATAGGTATGTAAATACCTAACAAAAATCTTCCATTTCACTTATCATCACTTAAGTGTATTTATAAGACGTATCAAAAAACATATTTATTCTTTTCAAATGAAGATTAATCCGTCAGGAATTCCATAGCACACGCATTTGATATGTTGAGAAAAAATAAATTTAATAAAAAATATTTCTCACAAGTATTTTTTTTTTAATAACGGTATTTGGAAGGAAAATCTGTTAAGAAAAATACTAGTTACATTCTGTTCCAATGATTTTATCGCTTCTCCTTTCACACTGAAATGATGCGAAAAAATTCTTGGATTTCCACTAATTAAAAAACCATTAGAATGAAGACTACATCTGACCTGTACATAATATAATTTTGCCACAGTAACATACATTTACTTGGGATAAATCGTAATTAATTCCTTTTTAAAACCGCTTTGTTGCATCAAAATATTGTTTTTACTGATATACAAGTAAAGCTGAGCATAATTATTGGCGTATTAGGAGTTTGTGAGTCCAAATGTCAAAAGGTATAAAAAAACATAAACTTTGGCTTATCCTTTAAAACCAAAACTTATAACAAACACGAGGGGTGTTTTGGTTTTATCCTTTGTTCGCAAAATATTACATTCGCAAAATATTAAATTCTCAATTCCCTTTGTTACATTTATCAAGACTGTTATAGACTGCAAAAAATAAAAATGAAATACAATAATAGGTAAGAATGTGGTATACAACAGAACTAAATATGTATATTATGGCTTCTTACTAAGAAAAAATAAAATAACTTTCTTCGTTAATCTGTTTTATAATGAAAAATAAGATTTAATTAAAATTCATCATAGTTACTGGAATGAAATGATATAATAGTACATTATGAGACAGGTTAACTTAGGTTGCTCATTGCACACAAGGCTGTGGGTTGCAGCCCGGGCCGTAGGTGAGGGTGTAACTCGGACGAGTGTGCAATAAGTAAGAGCTCACGAGTTTCATACGACGTTTTTTAACACACTAGCGAGGAAAAAACAAAGTAATTTACGACACAGCAACAAATACGACAAAAACAAAATAAGATAATTATGATGGGAAAAGGCGCGTAGGTTTTTATTGTTTTTTTCACATGCCCAATGCAAGAATATTTTGCGAACAACAGGGTTAGTGAGCTTACAGCCTACCTCAAAATAAAATTTCAAGTGATAAAATGCAAATATTTTAATATTTTATTAGAAAATATTAGGAATTATGAATAATTTGATAATAATAAATATTTGTTTGACTTAATTAAGGATTTACAAGTTTATTTATTCCAAAAATGTACATGAATTTTCAGCGGCATAAAACCTCTTTGTTGTTACTAAAAAAATAACTGTATTACCCGGTTAAATTGGGAATGCTCTGTTTACTCGCATAAAACTTGCAGTAAGGTACCTATTTAACTTTATAGGGATAGTTCTATAACCAACTAGTGTTTTATATATTTTTGTACGCGTTTGTTATAGCTTGGTTTATGGCCCTAAAAGCGATGTATTAGGGCTCACTTTACGAGCAATTGTGTAAAAAAGTTTATTGTAGATACTTATTTACGTCAAAATAACAAAGAAATATTACTGTCTTAGAGCTCAACTGTGGCCAAGGTATATCAAGTTAATTAAGTTGAAGATCTAGTGGGAGGGAAAGCCTGGTGATGACAACTTTAATTTCTTAAGTGTAATTAGTGACTTGCAGAGCTAAGACAGACGTTAGCGGTATCTGATGTTAGATTAGCTTTTAATGAAAAGCCATGTATGATTATGTATTGTTTAACCAACAATTTTTAACTATTCGGACAGAACTTTTAATTTTAATGAGACATTAACTGCCTCTGTGGTCTAGTCATAGTGATACCCACTCTTGTAAGACGCAGGGGTCCTGGGTTCGATTCCCAGGAGGGGGGTACAATTCGTAGTCGGTTTGGTTACCACCAGGTAGGGCTTATTTCAAGTCCGCTGGCCTGCTACTACCATCTTACCTAAGTCTGACGCCATAACAACAATTTGAAAATTGTTGTGTTCCGGCAGTTAGAGGTAAAATAGCCAGTTCCTCAGTGATGAGGATTCCGGGTGAAGTGCGTTTCCGCATTCGGCCTCATTGTCAGGCGAGCGAGGTGAAGGCCAAAGGGTCCAGTATGTGGTTTCGAATGACGCTGTAGCGACACACGCTGTGGCGAAAAAATGTCTGTGTGGTACGCTGGAGCGAAAAATCATTGTAGCGAAACCCACACGGTCGAATGACGCGACAGCGACAAACTTTGTGGCGAAATATAATTGTATGCTAGTACGATACTCAAAACGTTGAATATAAAACGCAAAGTTCAAGCCTTACTTTAATCAACAAAACAAAAGGTTATATTTTGAGTAGGTATTGTGTACAAATTATCATTCGTTTTTACCAAAATATTATTTTATCAAAATGTCAAAAATCATATTCACTAGTATAAGCTTAGAACCGATTGTGAAAAACAAAAATAATATGAGCAATGTAGATTTTGTACGAGCTATATAGCATTACATACCCGACCGTACTAAGATTTTCTTCTACTTATTCAACTACTTTTCCTTCAATGATTAGCAGAGCTATTCATTTATAGAGTTAATTTGATAATCAATATTTTTGACATTTAATACAGAGATAATTTAATTAAAATATATGATTATTTTTACATGGTACTCAAATTATATTATAACCTTTTGTTAAGTTGATTATGAATGAGACTTGAACTTTGTGTTTGTCGCTGTCGCGTCATTCGACCGTGTGGGTTTCGCTACAATGATTTTTCGCTCCAGCGTACCACACACCCATTTTTTCGCCACAGCGTGTGTCGCTACAGCGTCATTCGAAACCACATACTGGACCCGAAGGCAGGTCAAGCACCTATCCCGTTGTGCATAAAAAGACTCCTTTTATCACTTGTTAATTATAATTTTCTCTTTCTATCATATTTTCTTAATAACTGAGAAGGCAGACTAATATTATACGATTCTAAGCGTAATAACTGCAAAATTGATCATCCAATTCTCTCGATGTTATAAATCAAAACCGCAGCTGAATTCAATCATAGCCATGACAGATGGCTTGAAATACCCAAATGTACAATAAAGAGACCATTTAGAGCTCTAATGCTTGGTAATAGAGTTGAAGACTTTTATTGTGATGGTAAAAAAACGGTTGCAATTTTAGGATTTTGTAGCAAATGATTGATTTGTTCTGAATGGTTATTGATCATGTCATTTGTTCTAAGACGTTTATTTGACGTTATGGAACCGCAATTAAATGGAAGTTTTCCGTGATTTAGAAATGAAGGAATTTTTTTTCTTGGCGATCATTTGGTGCGTAGAAAAGCGATCCTGCGTAGTGCAAAGGTACCGGGTTCAGATCCTGTTAGGGCTCATGTTTGTGAATTGAGCTAAGTATTTGTTCCGAAGCCGTTGTGTTTGAGTTTTATTTAATGGGTGTGCTCTTGATTATTATTATTAGTCCGTACTAATATTATAAATGCGAAAATCAGTTTGTTTGTTACGTCTTCACGTCTTAACTACTGAACCGATCATCATGAAATTACTGTTCCCGAGGGATAGAGAAATAACTGTTGTTGGAGTCAGATTTTCGAGATATGGGGGTTGATAAGTAAA
The DNA here is from genome assembly GCA_928269145.1 of Agriphila tristella. Classification (NCBI taxonomy): domain Eukaryota; kingdom Metazoa; phylum Arthropoda; class Insecta; order Lepidoptera; family Crambidae; genus Agriphila; species Agriphila tristella. The sequence goes on along the minus strand of OV743443.1, from coordinate 4,872,463 downwards.
AAAAAAATTTTTCGCCATTTCGAAAAATGTTCAAAAGACAAACTCACGAGGTGTACAGCTCACATAGCCACTAGTAATATAGCATTTGTTATGACTATGCGATGATATAAGTAGGTACTTCTTCTGATTAATTCCCGATACCTAGTTATACATATCTACACTAACACATGTCTTCTGTTTTTATTTAAAAAAAAATGGAACAGAATTTCTATAAAAAATATTATTCATGTAAGTTATTGAGGCTTATCCGAAATCTGTGAATCTGAGTCATGTTATAGCTAAGTAATAAGTTATTACTTATAAGAATAAAAAAAAACTTTTACAAAAAAAACACGTTAAGTAGGTACTTCTTTATTAGGTCGCCCTTTTTACAGAGATAACAATGCAAATAAAATGAATAATCAGATTCTTCAATAACGCATGTAAATTGTTCCGCATGGCTGCCCGTTGAGATAAAGACGAGACTTTCTCATTTTGAGGAGAATTCCTTTTAAGTGCTCGTATTTAGAAGCATTTGGGATAAATAAAATGCCTTGGACAAGGTTTTAAAAAGGCGAAACGAAATGAAAGTCTAAACTTTTAAAACTGGTGGAGATGTTTTTGATTAAACAGTGTACTTAAACAGTGGTCCTGCACTGACAATGACACTTGTTATTTAACACTTTAACTTTTTGGAAGGGCAGTCATGTTATTAATACATAATTTTTTTATGCCAAAAATACTGCTGTCCATTTTCTAGTCTGTAAAGGTATTGATATCAAATCATGAGTTGATTTTTACGACTATCCTAAATGTAAAGAGTAACCTTCACCGAAATAAAAAAGAAAATATAAAATGATGATAATAATAATAAAAAAATAATAACACCTCCATTTTTCGGAGCATCTCGAGTATTTTCAGCAACATCCTATTTCTTTTTCATGCCGTGCCATGTGGAACTGTCAGGAGACAGCACTTTTTCTTTCACCTTTTCAGCGACTGAATAAGAATAAAAGTGGTTGGCAAATGCATGTAGTATGTGAATTTATGTACCTATGTAGATACAAAATTCATTTCAAAACTTTTCAGCTTTACCACGTGTAAATAACAAAATTAATAGCTAAACCAGAAAATGGTAGATAGCGACCATTACACTGAACAACTTTTACTATAGGACCAACACTGAAATCACAAAAAAAAACAGCTCATCAGATTTTCATGTTCGCGTTATAATTTTTTCTATGAAACATTTGATGGGCACTATCTACCATATTCTAGTTTAGCTATTAATTCTGTTACACGTTGTATAAAGTACGTAAAACGCCATTTTTATTTCATTTTTTACATTAAGTGGATATTGCCGCCTTTGATATTATTGACCGAGCGAGCGCGATGCGTCTATGCTTAAGCTTGGACAAAAATTCTTTCGTATGTCTTTCCGGATGTCCGTTTGTTCTCCTCTGCAGGTCGCATTTCTCAACCGATTCTCGTGAAATTTTGTGAGCAGGTTTGAAAACTATATAGATTTTTTCTCTCGATTCAATTTTTGTTTTTTTTTAAATGGCGGAGATATGTAAAAAAAACATGTTTCAGTCCGACTTTCCGGTGCTGTTTTTATCCTTTAAGGTAGCATTTCTCATTCGATTCTCGTGAAATTTTGTGAGCAGCTTTGAAAATTATATAGATTTTTTTATTAAGCCAATGTTTCGAAATTTTTCACCATGGTGGAAATATGTAACATAACATATTTCAGTCCATTTTTCCGGCGCTGGCTGTTCTCCTCTACAGGTCGCATTTCTTAACCGATTCTCGTGAAATTTTGTGAGCAGGTTTGAAAATTATATAGAATTTTTCTGTAAATTCAGTTTTTCGATTTTTTTTTAAATGGCGGAGATATGTAAAAAAAGACATTTCAACAGTTTCGAAAAATGATCAAAATGTAACAAAACTTTTTTGTTAGCAATGCAAAGTAAATATTGTTTTTTATTTTTAGAAGATTCAAAACTTAGAGCATTAATTGAATGCTCTAAGATTCAAAAGATCATCAATTAGAACATTTCTGGCCAATATTCGAAAGGAGACCAGAATTAACTATTTACTTATAATCTTGTGGGGGGGGGGGGGTGGGGGGTTGGGACTTTGTGACAGAACCTAGGACTGTTTATATTATTTTCACAGTAAGATAGGTACTTATTAGTTGCAAAACTAATAATATTAGTATCTATTCTGTGTTATTTGTTTTTAGAAAACATACCATTTAGTGCTACTTTTTAACGCGAGGTCTACAGCTCACGGCGCCACTAGTAATAATATGATTACATAATATTATACTACCTAGTTTTAGACAAAAAGTATCCATAAAACTTGATATTTCTTAAAGAATGGAGCAAAACTCATTCCAGAGCGTCTTACAAACGAAGGAAACACGTGTAAACAGGAGCGTCTTATGAGTGAGAGCCTCCGGGGAAATAAGAGGTGGCGACACCTCTATTTGTGTCTCCTGACCTCTCTGAGACGCGTCAAAATGAAAGGTGTGACTATAATGCTGCGGATTCTATTTGCTAAGCGAAAGAAATAGAAACACGCGGCTTTTTGAATACATCTACCTATTATAAGGTATCGTTACCTGGCGTGTTTTGAATTTTTTGTCATTTTTATAAGTACACAGAAGTTTTTATATTGTGAAATCATTGTCAGGTCTCCTCTATTGGTGTCTCCTGACCTCTTTGAGACGCGTTAAAATAAAAGGTCTGTCTAAGCGACAGAAACAGAAAGACGGTTTTTTTGAGTTCCTCTGTCTATTATATAATATCGCCTTGTATCGCGATTGTCAACTGTTTTAAATTTTATGTCATTTTTATAAGTTTAGCTAAAAAAAAGTTTCATTAAAATCCTTAGTCAAAATGAAAGGTGTGACTATAATGCCCCTGGATTCTATTTGCTAAGCGAAAGAATTAGAAAGTCGGCTTTTTGAATACCTCTGCCTATTATAAAATATCTTTATCTGGCGTGTTTTGTTGTCATTTTTGTAAGTACACAGAAATTTGATATTGTGAAATCATTGTCAGGTCTCCTCTATTGGTGTCTCCTGACCTCTCTGAGACGCGTTAAAATAAAAGGTCTGTCTAAGCGACAGAAACAAAAAGACGGTTTTTTTGAGTTCCTCTGTCTATTATAATTAGTACATTACTGACGCGGTCAATAATGACTGCATTGCTGGCAGCGCGATGATGATGGCCGATAGCGTAGCTTAGCGCAGGTCCAGGCCGTCACAGCGCGGTCAGCATTGCAGCCCTTGATGGCCAAGCTGGAATAAAGGCCGAGACCGGAGGTCAAGGCCTTTATAGCGCAGACAGCAAGGGCTGCAATGATGACCAAGCTTGAAGGCCGAGAGCGTAGTTAAGCTCAGCTTGAGGCCATCATAGCGTGGCCAGCAGTGCAGTCATTGTGGACCAATTCTTGTATAGTGCTTTACTCAAAAATGTCAAAAATGTAAAAAAAAGTCAAAAATGTCAAAAAATTACAAAAATGTCAGAAATGTCAAAAATTACAAAAATGACGAAAATGTCAAAAATGGTCATTTTGGTAATTTTGGTAATTTTTGACATTTTTGTCATTTTTGTAATTTTTTGACATTTTTGACATTTTTGACATTTTTTTTACATTTTTGACATTTTTGAGTAAAGCACTATACAAGACTTGGTCCAAAATGACAAAAATGTTAAAAATGATTAAAATTACAAAAAACTATGTTTGAAACAAAATTCGACAATAATGGATTTTCAAAGGAAATTACTGGTGGCTAAAACTCGACAATAATGAAATCCCATACAACTTTGTTGCGTCACCATCGGAGGAGCACGGCAACCTCGACTTTGTTCAAAGAAGGTTGTCAAAATAATGACCATATTACAAGCATTTTTGAGTAAAATATGTCCTTGTCTGGCGATTGTCGACTGTTTTGAATTTTATGTCATTTTTATAAGTTTTGTATTTAAATCCTTTTATTAACAACTTATTAAATAAAAACCTCTGAGGGCACCACTTTTGGTCAGGGAATCGACTTACGGCAGAATCTTAAACCTGTTTTCAACCAAGTTAAAAAAAACTGGCCATTTTTCCGGAAAGCAGTACCTACAAACAAGACGTTTCGAATTCAGATTTTTTAATTTGCATGAAATTGATTGAATTACCACCTCGCTTTGAGCTCGCTTATTAATACCCGGTCCGGAATATTATGTTAAGTGATTTCAATTATATGTGCATTTTGATAAACTTTGCAAAACTGGGTTAATTTATTGTCCATTGCATTAAAAGCGTTCATTTAGTGATGTTTTATTAAAGTTTTGTTGTGTGAATTTTAATATTTCAATAGATTATCGAACTGTTAAGTACCTCTAGAATAACAGAGCAGGCTTTTTTGGAGTAGTGATGGTAAATAAGTAATTGATATTTCTAATAATGTATGATGTTTTATTTTTTTGTAAGAAAAGCACAAAACGTCTTTTTGGAGAATCAGCCCCCCTATTCAAATGGCCAACTTTCTATTCGTTTGAACGCTACGCTTACTTTTAAAGCTTAAATATGAGCAATAGATGATTAAATCACATGTCGCAAACTTATGCAATTATCACAGACTTCGATATATGGAATTGTCAAGCTTACGGCACGTAATTTTATAGTTTATTGCTTATTTTAAAGTTTTAATAGTAAGCGTAGCGTTCAAACGAATAGAATGTTGGCCATTTGAGTAGGGGGGCTGATCTCCTTATTAATTAGATGCCCTTTTTGTTTAGTTTTGATGTAAGTATGGAATTAATACATAAAAGTTTACCTATCTACTAAACTGGGTACCTACACATTACATCCAATTCAAGGCCGTGTGTAGTAGTTTTTTTTTCAACTTATCTCTTTTATGATATTATATTGGTAACCTTTTTTATATATCACTCCTGCGGGGGTGGGTGGGTGCAGTGCAACAAGGGTACGCGAGTCTTTCTTGAAAGGGTACGTAGTGAAAAACTAATTGAGAACCACAGACCTATTAGATAGACATAATGCAATATGTATGCAAAGGTCGCAAAATCTAGTTCAATATAAGCACAAAGAATACGAGGTGGATTGATAAGTCCATGACCTTGTATGAAGAAACACTTTTTTTCAGAATATTTTGTTTTATTTCTCTACATAATCTTATTGTAGCTCTGCGTATTGCGTATTCAGTCCAACCTCTTTAACCCATTATTTTTTTCTTTCGTCACCTGAAAAACTGCGGGGCTACTCAAATGGCCGCTTTTCTATTCGTTCGTTAACTTATAGCTAAAAAATAAACAATTAAACGGTCAAGTCAGACGTCGCAAGTTTATGTAAATCACAGACATTGTTGTATTGTATGGAATTGATATTAAGCCTACGACACGTAATTTTGGAGTTTATGACTTATTTTGAATTTTTAAGTTAGCGAACGAATAGAAAAGTGGCCATTTGAGTAGCCCCGCAGGTAACTGAATTGAGGGCCCATTTCAGACACCACCTTTTGGCTTGATGAAAATCTTTGCACGCCAAGATATTAATTTATGCCTGATATGAGAAAAAATCTCAGTGGGTTGAATCAAGAGAATAGGAAGGATTCGCATCTTTATTCGATGAGTTTTGATGTCATGAGTGCCGCCAAGAGGGTCGACAGGATCATTAAGAAAAGTTAGAGCTTTCTGTTTCCAAAAGTAATAATCTTTTGCGGAATTTGAAAACAATGTAGTGTAAAGATTCCTTAAGGAGTTTGTTTTTAAGATACAAAAATAAATTGTGATAAAAATAATTGTTTGAAAAGAAGAAATACTTTCTTCTTTACTGGACTTATCAATCCACCCTCGTAGGTAGCAATCATTACGTATTTAATAGAAAAGACATGAACAGTCAATCTTTATTTTACAAAACCTTTTAAAATCCGCACAAACTTACAAACAAAGATTTCAATTACTTCCCGCCCAACAATGCTTCCCAAAGATTATATCTATCTGGCGAAAAACGATTTTCTTCGCCCTAATACGTTCCCAAACGATTTAACCCACTTTAGGGTGACGTTATATTGGACCACATTTTTCTGTAGCTTCATCTCATTCTGCCACTCAGAACCAACATTTGCTAGAGCAACACTCACTACCGCACGGTGACGACCGCCTTATCAGTTTGTACCATTAGCACGTACACCTATTAAGAAAAAAAAAGCGTAAAAAGAACTCGATATCTTACTTCGTTTTTCAGAGGTGGTGGGAAGCTGTACAATCGAGTTTTTCCGAACGTTTTTTTTTCTCATTAGATATTCGTGCTAGTTTTGATTTCGAAAAATTCGAAAGTGGCCAAACTGTTTTCTTGCTCTTGTGAACGTGTTTTGTCTGCGGTTACTCACGAAAATCTATCGAGTGAGTATGTGACGGCTTTGATGTCGAGTGTCATTCAATGTCATGCCTCCATTACCACCAAAAAGCTTAATTTTGAACCTGAAAAAAAGAGGTATAACGAAGGTAGGGTTGCCAACATTTTCTGGCTGAATTATTATAGTATTTTTCAGAAATATGGTAGATAGGGACTCATATCGAATTCGTATCCACCAGCTACTGCCGTAAAAGGGAACTAATTTAACGTTTGTGCTAAGAGCACGGAGCGGTGCTATGCGGGTCAATGTAGTATCACCCTAATACGTTCTCAAACGATTTTGTACCCACCTAAGATAACAATAATGTTTTTGAAAGGGCGGGTACCTCACGCTGAGGGTATTAAACTTTTTTCGCCCCTCTGATCCAGTCAAATTGAGCGTGAAGTTCGTAGAGTGAAAATTTGAACATGTGGATATAAAATGATGATAAAAGATGGAGATAAGTCTTTGTTTAAACGCGTTCGAATAGAAGATAAAAAGGACTTTCTAATAATGAGTTACAAGTTCAGTGACGCTTTCGTTTAACCGCTAAACCAATGCATCATTGAGCTTTCGGATTCAGCTACTCCTAGTATATTATCGACATAATATATTTGTCTCGACGACGCTGACAAAATATTGTAATTCCGAACACTGCAATACATATACCTTAAAGAAGCGTTAACGGGCAGCCCGTCGTCGCGGGCCGGAGTTAGCCCGCAGGCCATACTTTGCCTACCTCTGGTTTAGCGCATTTGGCCTGCGCTAGGATGGGTCACCAAAACAGGTCAACCTCCTATGACAGAAGGAACGTCAAGCCGTTGGTGCACTGCAAGCAGCTTGCAGTAGTTCTCGTACGCAACCTCTAAAAAGGCTTGGGCATTGAAATAGAGTTCGCGTGGTGACTTAGGTTTTTAAGGAGGGCTTATGATATGATGATGAATGGGGAGGTAACTAAAATGAGATTGATTTACCTTGCAAGACAAAGCTGAACAGTTAGAACTTAATTAAATCTACGTGACTTTCGTTTTATTTGCGTCAATGCAAGGAATACGATGTTACAAGCTGAAGTTACTTGAGTTATATCACAGAATAAATAATAGTAGTTAGCTTAGTAATAATAGTAGGTATGTACTAGCGTAGTTTCATTATCTTAGAATCAAAATAATCAAACAATCATCGATGTTGTTTTGTACACGTTTCTTAGCATTGAATGGCTATCTGAATGAAAGTACCTATGGCCTTATTTCAAAATAAAATTCGTTAAAATTAGTTTGGATTTCACAAGCACAGCTATCCTAGGTAAGAATTACACGGAGTTATTTACGACTTAAATACAATTTAACTGAAGAATAATTACTGGCTGTACTCCTGAATAAATACAGGGGAATTCCGCCATTTGTTACTCGAGTTAAAGGTGAAAATGGGATAGGAATCAAATTAACTTTAACGCTGGCCCACGTGAAGTTAACAAAATGTTGGGAAAACACTTTTCATTATAAAATGCACGATTTGCATTCTTTGCTACCATTTACAAAAAAATAAAAATTGTACATAGGTTAAACATGTTAAAAAGTCACAAAATAATAACAAAATAAGTCTTTGAACATTATAACGGAAAATTATATTAAAGTGATTGACTATTCAATATTCAGTCCGCTCTAATATTCTATAATTAGAGCGGACTCTTAGCTTTCAATATTTGGCTGGTTAAATAAAAGGAAAGATCTTGGGACACGCACTTATATTTCGCCATAAGGAACACAGGAAATCGAACAGTGTTGCAAGCTGTGAAAAATTACATTTAGGTTGCCATTTAAAATGGCTATTCTAACAGTGAATTAAATGTTTCTCGCCCTCTTTCCTAGCCTTCAACCCAAAAAGCAACAAAAATAATTAAATATCTATAGAAGTGTTTTCATTCAATCATATGTATTCAAGGGACATTAAAAATATTAGCCAATTTTAACAGTCCGTTCTCACATCTTGTTTGTTTTAACTAGAGACCGGATTATATGCAAATGCATATGCAATATGCATTTGCATATTTAACCCCTTTTCAGTGGTAGTTGCATATTTTGACAAAAAATTTGGAAATCATGCATATTTACGCTGGATCTCGTTCATCTTTCAAACGTCTAACATGTCCAAACCTCAGATCAAATAAAAAAGAAAGATGTAGCGTTGCGAACAATGAAGTGAGGCCGGTTTTTGATGGTACATGTTTGCGTACAAGGGTGCGGGCAGGGGGCCGGGCGGCAGGGTTTTATATGGAAAGCCACGGCGTAGTTTCGTTACACGTGTGTGCGTGAACTGTGTATGGACACAGCCATGGCGTAGTTTTATAGGCCTCACCGCTTCGTTCGGAAGACTCCGTCTTACTTTTTTTATTTGGTCTGAGGTCCAAGCAATGGAACTCAAATTTAAATTCTGCCCAGTCACCTCAGTGTACCTATGCCTCAGTAGATGTAGAACCGTCCTTTCCGCTTAGAAAAATATATTAAGCGATTATAGATACAATTTGTGTAGTTATTGCTTTCTCTTTGCAATTAATGTCAAATAAATTTTGTAATTGATATTTTCGCAAATACGATTGTTATCGTTGAGTAATAGTAGGTACATTTTAAAACCTTAAAAAACATCTTTTTTACTATTTCATATTGCATATTTTGGCCCTTTTTATGGATTTTCGTGCATATTTTAGCTATTTTTCTTGCATATTTGCATGCATATTTTGGGTTTTTATATTGCATATAATCCGGTCTCTAGTATAACAAATAGGTAGTTACTAACCTACACAAAGCAAATAAAATACTTCCAATGCGTTTCAAAAAACTCCTTCCTATCGAACCCCCCAATAACCCCATATGTCCCGAAAAGGATGGTGTTTGATTTGACAAATTGCATCCTTTGTTGGCATCGAACTGTCGATAAGCCTTCACTATTTGTCCTTCTATTCCGCTTAAACGGTTTTTATTCTTCTCGCCTACTCCACCGAATAAATCCTTTGGAGAACTCTTTCAATGGTAAGAGGTGGAGTGATTATTGAAGTTTCTACGTTCGAAGTAGGAAGGTTACGAACTCGGTTTCTTCTATGTATGTATTTTGTTTTTTTTTTCACTTTGCATAGGTACTTTTCCTTATACTTAGTTAAAATTAGCATTAAGTACTGCAGCGGCATGCAACACAGGCATTGAAGGACGAACGTGAAAATGTGTTTCCACACATGCCTTCATACAAGACAATACGTGAGTCCATCAATGCCTAGTTGCAGCAAAGGCTTATAGTAGTTTTTTCTCAAATAATGCGCGGAAATTCAAACCAAGTAGTTAACTTTTTAAATATTTTATTTTTGTTTAAAATTACGCGAAAATTATTCGTATTCTTAAAAACGTGCTTCAGCATAATAAGTTATGCTTTTGTTAGAAATTATTGTATTAATACAGTTATTGTAAATATCGCAGATTTTTTTCTAGTAAGTATATGTGCATCTTTAAAAAAATCGTTTGCTTTCAGCAGCCCTTAATATTACTCGGACGTCACAAAAGTCTTTGAAGACACTCGGATCTTAACCTGATGATAACCAGCTCTTTGAAAAATACTTTGTTGTAGGCACCTATGTAAGAAGCGGAAAAACACATAATCAAAAACAAAGTCGCATCCGCTGTCTGTCTAGATCTTTAAAATATACGCAACGGATTTTGATGCAGTTTTTCTTTAAATAGATTGATTCAAGAGGAAGATTTTTATGTATATGGTGTCAATGTGTCATGGTGTCAAATTCCACACTACACAGAAGCGAAGCGAGGGCGGGTCTCTAGTAGTTTTGATAAATTCATCAAGAATAGAGGACTGCGTAAACATAAATGACATAGAGCAATCATATTTTAAATTAAGTCTTAGTTATAACCCAATTAAGTAAGTTATTGATTTACCCTCAACTTCATTACATGAGTTCACCAGATTACACCATAATAATTTGACCAAGAGGCGGCACCTGCGCGGCCCGTTCAAGTTAGCCCTACTGGCCCTCCGGTGTCCCAAAACGGAAGTTTCCCGTTGCGGCATCTCATTTCTATACATTTTTGTATGACAATTTTCAAGTTTCTTTCACAATACAACAGAATAGTATAATTTGGCAAGACACAACATAATGGCAAGAATAGCAACAAATAACTAAACATAAAATATTAACAATACAGTACACTTTTCTACAATGTACCTTGCCCGATGCCAAAACTGGCCTCATCCCCCCTAGCATGACCACCGAAACGCGATATGATATAGCGATTTATCATAATTAACTGTCAAAAGACAATGGATTTTGACAGTTGAGTGTCAACAAAACTTTTGTCGCGTGATATAGCGTGATATGGCTAGCAGCTACAGATAAGCAGTAGATAAATTTATTTAGCTAGATTTAGACTAAAACAGTACAGCAGTGGCGAAGGGTCCATACAAGCCGATTCCCATCGGCTTTCACCTTTTGGAAATCCTACCCCACTGATCCACTGTGCAGATCATAACATTTTTCATATTTTTTGTAGAGCGGCTTACCTTCGCCATAACTTCACCCCTCGCCACTGCAGTACAGTCACGTCTATAAATATGTATACAGTTAGGAACTTTGTCACTTTAAGAGCTATTACTTTTTTGAACAGAATTCAATGACAAAAATGACAACTACAACAAACTGAGAGACGTTCTAAACATTAGACATATAATTACTAAGTTTTTATTAGTTTTAGTTTCGGAAACGTTTTTAAAACCCTGTCTGCCTTCTTCCTCTTACTCTCTTCCTGGCTTTCACCTTATCCGCAATGACAGAACGGGCAAGGGAGGCGGTGGTGTTGCCATTTACCTTCGAAACCACCTCTCCTTTAAAATTGTAGACAAATCTCCTACCTTATACTCTGAGTCTTCTGAACATCTCTTCCTGGAGGTCCTACTTGGCCATATTAAGGTACTATTAGGAGTATTCTATAGTCCCAATCTTCATATTGATTACTTCTCTAAGTTTGAATCCTTATTAGAGAATCTTGTTCCTACGGTCGATCACACATTAATTTTAGGTGACTTTAATACCTGCTTACTCAAGCGTGACTCTCGATCTTCTCGTCTAAACTCTATAGTAGATTCTCTTAACCTCAATATTCTCCCGTCTTCTTCCACCCATCACTTCCCTGGTTGCCAGCCTTCCTTGTTGGATCTTGTCATTGTATCCTCTACTGACCACGTGAGCAGTCATGGACAACTCTCTGCTGAAGCCTTCTCCTACCACGACCTTATCTTTCTATCTTACAAAATTCGGTGTCCTAAACCCAAGCCACGTGTGATCCTTCAGCGCGATTTTAAGAACATTGACGGGAAGCGCTTTATGTCGGACCTAAACGATATCGACTGGGATGCAGTCTTGGAAGCACCTACTATCGACCAGAAGTTGGAGGTCTTCAATTCCATCCTCATTCAACTTTTCGATCTTCATGCCCCGTTGCGACCCATTCGCCTTAAGCACCTGCCTACTCCTTGGCTTACCGCAGATATAAAGGCTCTGATGAATCGGCGTAATGCAGCAAAAGCTAGATATAAGCGTAACCCTTCAGAGCACGGCCGAAATCGATATAAGGAGCTTAGAAATCGATGTAATAGGTTGTGTAGAGATGCGCAGCGTCGACACATACATAACTCAGTTTCGAATGGCAACCCAGCTAAGGTATGGTCTTTCTTGAATTCGTTAGGGATTGGTAAGACGAAGTCAACTCCTCCACATAACCTCGACCCCGACTCCCTTAATCGTCACTTTATAGCCCACTCTCCTCTCTCCCCTAATGTTAAACAGACCACGCTTCGATCTCTTGCGTCCTTGCCTGTCGTGCACCGTTCTCCCTTTTCATTTAGAAGCGTCTCTGAGCGTGAGGTTGAAAAAATTGTCATGGATATTAAATCGAATGCGGAGGGTGCAGATTGTATAAGTCGTAAAATGATCCAGGAGTGTGGTTCTGTTATTCTCCCTATTCTCTGCAACATCTTCAACTTCTCGCTCAACTCCGGCACTTTTCCGAGCTCCTGGCGCCTAGCCATGGTCATCCCTGTCCCTAAAACTTCTAATCCTTCTGTTCTCTCTCACTTCAGACCGATTTCTATCCTCCCTTTTCTTTCGAAAGTCCTCGAGCGTCTGGTGCTTCACCAGCTTTCTGTGTTTGTTAACTCTGAGAACCTCCTGTGTCCTTTCCAGTCTGACTTCCGCCCTGGGCATAGCACAGTTACTGCTTTGACCAAGGTCTCTGACGACATTTGAGAAGGTATGTCAAATCAGCAGCTCACCACATTAGTTCTCTTAGACTTTAGCAACGCTTTCAACACTGTTGATTTTGACATACTCTTGGCAATGCTCAAGGTTGTCCTTGGTTCGGATGATGTGGTCAAGTGGTTTCACAGCTACCTCGCTGAGCGTCAGCAATGTGTCCGGATTGATGACAAATTGTCCACCCCTCGTGACGTTGTGGCTGGTGTGCCTCAGGGTGGTGTCCTCTCCCCTCTTCTTTTTTCTATATTTATTAGTTTCTTGACACCTCTTCTTTCATGCCAGTATCATCTGTATGCCGACGACCTCCAAATCTACTCCCAATCTTCCTCTGAAGACATAAGCGCTACGATTTCCAACCTTAATGCAGACCTTGCCATCATCCATGAGTGGAGCCTAAGTCACGGCCTCACAGTGAATCCCCACAAGTCACAATCCATTATTTTTGGAGGATCAAAACAGATTGCCAAACTTAATCATATCAATGTACCACCTCTTCTTTTTGATTCTGTTCCACTGCCCTTCAGCAATGTTGTCAAAAACCTTGGTGTCCTTTTCGACAATACCCTGTCTTGGTCTCCACACATTGCCGAAGTGAGCAGGAAGGTGTGCGCAGCTGCTGGTTCCTTGCGTAAGTGGAAAAACCTACTCCCTATGAAGACCAAAGTAGAACTTTCGCAGACGCTCCTTCTCTCGATTTTGGACTATGCAGATGTTGTTCAAACTGACCTCACTCAAGAGCTGTTGAGCAAACTACAGCGTCTACAGAACTTATGCATCAGGTTCATATATGGGTTGCGCAAATTCAATCATGTGTCGGATTACAGGAAAAAACTTGGATGGCTACCTATCAAGTTACGTCGTGAGCGTTCAAAATCCTTTACGACCCCAGATCTCCTTCCTATCTCAAAGAGCGTTTCCAACCCCTTGGCGTGGATCATGATCGGGATCTTAGAAGCAAATCCGACAATCGCCTTAGAGCTCCTCACTCCGGCTCTGGATACTACAGGGACTCGTTTACGGTTACTGCTACTGGCTTATGGAATAACCTTCCATCTGATGTCCGTCACTCGAAATCCCTCGCCGTATTTAAGACACATCTACACGCTTACCTACTGGCTAAATCTTAGTTTGCAACAACTTATATATTTATTTAGGTTTATGTAGTGTATGTTTGTTATTCGTACCGTATTTGTGTAAGTTTATTGATTTTGTATGGGTATAAGCTTTTCTTTTTATTTTGTTTGTAGTTGGCACACTGTTTTTATATCCCCTCTCAGGTTCCTATCCTCTGAATCAAAGGTTGTCTGGAAGAGATCGCTTCCAGCGATAAGACCGCCTTTGCCCACCATTAGTCTTAAGCTTTAAGTTTTACTGTATTAATTTTTAATGTGTGTGCAATAAAGAGTTAATCTATCTATCTATCTATCTACTAAGATTTTTCTGGGAACACATCAACATTAAGATCGGTAAGGGGGCCTACCTTCTGACTGCACTTTTCTTCAGTTTCCGGCAAACTACATGGTGAATTGTTATGATATATTTTATTGACTGTCTCCATGTATGGCGATGTCCGGACCAACAATATACCCAAAGGTAGTATGGAAATGAATCTATGTACATTACCGTATGAAGTTTCCGGATTTTGCCCTCGTTATTGTATCTGATTTCGGCATCCCTTTGATGCTGAAGTGACAGTCCCAATTAGGGAATAATAAGGGGCAGGATATACGTGTTAAAAGACGTGAGGAGTCCGCACGTTTCCTTTGAAAGCTGCTACAAAAGATAAATGGCGAAGGTCGCTATTCAAAGCCTTCAAGATTCATTTCTATGCCCTTTGTTAAATCTATGGCAATAATCATAAGTGTTTGACTTTAATAAGAAACATGGTGTTAATATTTTTTCTTTTTAAACTCACGAAATAGTGGAGTGGGGTATTTGACGTCTCTCTGTAGCGTCGTAGCTACCAAGTTTAAATAAATAAATAAATCATTTATTTGCTAGAATATGGTTACATTGCAGTCTTATGTATTAAATACCCACGTAACTTTGAAGCCTTGGTTCTCCGCCAAGGATTGACCCAGCAGTGTTCTGATGATGGCCATCTAGGGAATGAAGAAAGGAAATTCAGATTGCTATACACACATTTCTGATCTGATCAACATTCTAAGATATGTAAGGATGTAGGATATGTTTAAAAAACCGCGAAATTAGCATAAAAATGTATAGAAATCTTAAAACTGAAAACTTTATATCTCAATGTTGATCTGCAGGCCTATTTTGTAACTCAACTGACAGCTTAAAATGACCATCACTGATCTAAGTTTTAGGTACATGCTGGGTTTTAGTAGAGAGTCGCTTTCGCTTCAGGTGCCTACTTAAATTGACCTGGTTGTAGTAGCTTTAGTTAGCCACGCTTTTTGTTTATTATTAACTTTTATTCTGGCTGTTCATAATTCCTGTAACCTTACCGGGACTACTCCGATCACTGAAAGCGCGACTAGTTTCAAACTGGCTAAAGTTGTTTAATTGGCATCCGGTCCACAGGGGTTATTGAATTTAATAACGCACGCGGCCCGTAATAAATACCATTACTACCGTAATTGAAGATTACGGGTGACGTGACCGTCTGTTACGGTTGCGGATCGTTAAACGCTTGATGTAGTCGGGCTTTTGTTGGTGACGTTTGAAGTGCATAATAATATAAAACACCTTTACTTACAAGGATTAAGGAGTCCTTTCAAACATAATTTGAAATAATAGTAAAATATACAACAAGTGAAAAAAAGGGAATTTAGTTCGAGGCTTTCGAGGGACTAAGTTGGATCCAGGGAGTAGCGAAGGATTCAAGAGTAGAATCCTGAGCGAAGCGAGGGATACAAAGGACCGAGATTTTTTTTCACGAGTTGTGTAGTACCTGTAGTACCTACCTAAAAATATTTGCAGTACTTTTACCAATAGCATTTATAGTTCTGTTATCATATCTCATTTTTATATTTTTAGTAGGAAATTGATAATTTAAACATTAGAAAAAAGTGAATTTTAAGTTTTCCATTACATAAAACATATTACATAATCAGTCAGTCTGGCATCAGTCCATGCCATCAATCTGTAGGCTTTGAATTCCAAACCTGATGATCGTACAAGACTGATAAAATGGACTGATGCCAGACTGAACTGAACATAGGTATTGTAATCTCCCTATATTGGATAGAAAAGAACCCAAAGCTAAGATTCCGAGACAAGAAGACACTAAAAAGAACCTAAAAAAATTACGGGTTTTTTTTATTTAATTGTAGGTATGACTATGGCTATGACTTATGTATGGAATAGCTCCATACTTTCAGCACGTTCGCTTGTTCCAAATTCAAAATATTTTTATTCACTCGGTGAATAAAACAGCGTTTTATTCACTCTTATCGTTGAATTAAACGCACTTTTTCGAGTAGTGAAAAAAATTAGTTATTTAATTATCCTTTTTTTTAGTAATACCCTTACTGGTTGTCTGGTAGAGAAGGCCTATCTTGTAGTATTTTTATATTGCAAAAATATTTACGAAATCATATTCACATCTCAAGTTTACGTGCTGGCTAGACATGAAATAAAACCCTTTTCCGGATACTAGCGCGGTTTTATTGAAAGTTCTTTGGTAATTACTTGGTATTAAGTTTGATTTTAACTAAAACCAAAGCTACATAATTTATTGAATAATAACAAAAACAAAAAAGTAACTCTTTACAAAAAACAGAGCGACATTTTAGAACTGCAGATAGTAGATTGCTCTCTTTTCTTCACAAGGGTCGTATTGCAAAAGTTTTTCTACAAAAAAATCCTTTTCAAGGAGGGTAAGGGACAAAAGGTGGTATTAGCTTTATGACATCTCGTAAACATAGAATGGTAAAGAGCGAGATAAAACTCAAATTCTTTTTCTACGTCACCCTTATAAAGCCGATGTCCCACCGCCGACGAAGATGCTATCTTTTTTTACGCTCACGAAACGTAGACACCATAGCTTACGTCTATCTTTTACTTTCTGTGTTTTAGTTTTACGCTTTTCAACTTGCATTTGATTTTCATTACTAGCAAATTATTTTCGCCACAAAGTTCTTCGCTTCAGTGACATTAGCCATGTGTTTTGCTTCAATAGGTTTTCGCTCCAGCAGCGCGGCGTGCTTCACTCCAGTGTCATTCGCTGCCCAGAGAGCCTATTACAAAAAGCATCACGATAAGCCTACGATGTTCGTCTCACTCCATGGCACTATTGACTCACGAATAAGGTTCAATATTAAGTAAATTGAATGACAAATTGCGTCCAACTACCGTGATTACTTTTTGTAATAGGCCCTCACCGAATAACACTGGAGCGAAGCACGCTGGGGCGAAAAAATATTGTGTGGTACGCGCTGGAGCAAAAAGTCATTTGAAGATCACACCAGGAGGGGGAGTAGAGTCTCCTTCTGATGTGATCTTCAAACGACTTTTCACGTAGTCAGTAAAAACTTTTTTTCCGCAATATCAAGAGCAGTCAAAGAAAAAAAAGCAAAATGACGCTCGTTTGACCATCTAAGTTTTTCTCTAGGACAAAGATGAACAGCGAGCGAGTTTACTATGGAGAAACTTTTAACAATGGGCCTAATTCTGAAATCGCGAAAAAAAGAATCAGCTGTTTCATACCATTTTGATGTCTTCGTCATTATTTTTTGTATGAAACAGCTGATATATTTTTCGCGATTTCAAAATTGGTCCTATAGTAAAAGTTATTCAGTTTGATGGTCCGAAGAAACGGTTTTCTCATTTTTGGCTCATTCATTAACACGTTTTGTACCTATAGCTTAACGCCACTCACACATAGCCCAGCGACAAAACTTAAACGTGCATACTAGCTGTTCTTTGTTCGCCACTCGTTTCATTTTGTTACCCGCTTCTGCTTATCTTCGGTAGTGTGACAACTGCTTTAGAATTGTCCTTTCTTTACGGCCACAAAAACGGTCAATGTAATTGAAACAAGTACAGTTTTCAGGCCGATATTTTTATCTAAATGATGCATCTAGCTTTCTGTTTTCAGATTGTTTTATTTTGAATTAAATGTTGTGTTGCTGAAACAAATCAGTCGTGCATTACGTAATAAAAATGGAGAAAATCTTTGCCCAGCAGTGGACTGTTACTGATGATAATAAACGCATTCTGAGTTGTTTTTGTTTTTTTTGTCAAAACAAACTTTCAAACAAAGTAATATCTAATGTATTATTTATTATAGTAAGTATACCAACATAATACTTACTTGCTGCATCTTGCAAAAATAATACAAAAATTATGTTTAGAAAATAAAGACTAAAAACTTTAAACAAACATTTTTTTTTTTATTTTAATAGAAATTATTATAATTTACCTAGACTAATCTAGGTATAGGCAAAGATGGATATGATATAAAATAGATATTTTACTTTAATTACATAATAATAATACATTAATTAATTTACATAATATCTTAAATAAACCTAAAAGTTCACATAATGTAACCTAGCTAAACTAGAATTTGCAGGATTTTATGGTTAGTGAACGAATAAGGTAGTCGTAGTAATCATTTTAGTATAACAAGGTAAAAAGTTTTTAATTGCCTCAACACAACAAAGCATTGTTATTTCTTTTGAACTCTTCCTCAAGCTATGAATGCGAAATGTAAAATGTTTTTTTTGCAAGTTATTCCCCTGTGGTGACGTCACGCACTACCTGAGTATATAAATAATTAATTAGTTCCATTCTCCTTAGAATTTTGTTGATATTGACACAGCGCACATCGTCTCTTTTGTTAAAAAATTATTTGAACAAAATGTATACCCGCCTTATATTTGCGTTAGCCGTTTTGGTGGTTTATGCAAGCTGCCAAGGAATACCTACCCGTAAGTAATTGTGATTTTGTGCCATTTTATATGTACAAGGTACCTTAAAAATAAAAAAGCATTAAAATCAAATAAAGCACTTTTTAACGGATACTAGCGCGGTTTATTGAAAGTACTTTGGTAATTATTTGGTTTGATTTTTGCAGCTTTCAAAAATCAAACCAAGTACCAACTAATTACCTAAATACTTACTTTTGAATAAAAAACAGCTAGTATCAATTAAAAAAGTGTTTTATTTCATGTTGAGCGCGTAAGCTTGAGAAGTGAACAAACCTTATTTTTTTTTAAATAATTAAGTATAACATTTCTATTTAGAATTTACAAAGATTGAGTTGAATTCTGATAACTACTGTTCTTCGTTTTATGAAATTTATTAAACCATAACTCGACGATGAAAATCACCTTAATCCAGATGAGACAAACATTTTCTTTTTTTACAATTGCATAAAATGTGTTGTGAAGAGCGTTATTTTCACTTTTGTTTATTTAGTTGATAATACCAAAATACAATAAAAAAATATGCAAATCGGTCTCACTATCCGTTAAAAATATTAAATGCATCACTTTAACTAGCAATCTCCGATACGTACTTGGGTGAATCAACTTTTTAGTGTAAGGAAAAAATCGACCCATGGGTAAATTTTCATAAATTAAAACAAAACTAGATAACTCTTTTGTGAAAAATCTCTATTTTACGATATTAAGATTCATAGCCAATAAAACATACTTAGTTTTTTACAAAAATAATCAATATTTCAAAGAAATACATGGGTGACCCAGGGGACAATCTGAAAAATAGGAGTTGTCTCCTGAGTCACCTATTTTTTTCTTTAAAATCAGGTAAATTTTTTAATGTCTTTTAAGTTTTCTTATAAGATAATTAGCTGAGAGTATTTGCAACTACATATTAACTTCATATAAAAATGTTTCACGCAGATATTTTAAGAAATGCCACAAGACAACAAAAAGTTGATTCACTCATTGATGTAAGATTACATATTTTTATTTTATTGTTACCTTTAAATAAACATTGAAATACTTAAATTTTGCTAACAGAGTAACTTTTTATAATTAAAGTTAATGTATTTAAACACCAATTTACATCCTTTCATTCCGTCGTCTGAGATAAGAAACCAGTCTCACCCATTGTTTTTACATTTAATACTAAATGAAACTCCTTTGTATAGTTTTAAAGTACAAAGTGACCTAGATTGTAACCTGGGGGAACACCTGTCGACGCGCATTTTCTTTCACAAAGTTTCTCTGCTTTTGTAGCATTGTTTTGCGACAGTAATAAACAGACATAGATAAAATTTTATACTTTTTAACAGTGACCTTAAGATTGAATTATTAAAGAAACCAGCAGTACTTATGAATTGAAAAAAGTTCCTAGTTCCAACCCAAAAGTCTAGGCCAGTGATGGCGAACCTAATCCGCCTAGGCCTTATACAATATGTTTGGTTAGCGATGTCGGAGCTTTTAAAGGCAGATAATATAATCAATTTTATCGGCAAAACCCCCACATATTGGAATCTATCCCCTCTCCTGTTGGAATGACTTTTATTTTATATATTGCATACGCAGTCAGTCGGTTCTCCTTTTATTTATTTATTAGCGGCTGCCTGCGACTACATCCGCGTGGACCCTAGGAAACCTTTGACCAGAATAAAAAGTAACTTAGATGTTAATCCAGGTCCTATTCTGTCTACCGACCAAAGGAGAATGGCAGGTGCCCATATATTTTCAGAACCACTTAAAGGCTTAGCGTGCCAAGAAGTAAATAGCATGAATTTAATCCTCTATTAAAGCCTAATAAATTATGTAATCGTAAGATACACTTTAAAGCTGGGGATAAAAAGTTGATTTTAAAACCTAACCTCAAAACAGCACCTAGTAGGCAATTACTTTGGATACATTACATAACCTACACCAATGATTTTTATTTAAAAGCTTTTGGTGAGGCTGGTCATGAAATCCACAAATATTTAGTCATTAGACCGTAATAGACAATTACCTACTACCTATCTATCATTGACCTGAAACATAGTATGATAACGATAGGTAGGTACTAATCCGCGTCAATTGGTAATGCGCCTGGCGGCCATGATTTTAACCTCAAAAACGAAAAACAATTGTATTTTTTTCATATAACTAGACCCTTTCTTATTGAAAATAAGAATTCAATAATTAATATATTATATTACCTATTAGAATTTTACTATTTTTGACATTTTTAGTTGCGGATGACGTTGTTTTTCTAAATGTTGCCTCCTTCTTTACGAACACTTTAAATTGAAAAGTAACCACCAAATTATGACCTTTAAATCTCATAAGGTCCGAATTGGGCACGCTCAGTATTTATGAATTTGGAAAATGGTTCCCAGTTTGCCATTC
Source organism: Agriphila tristella (assembly GCA_928269145.1). Lineage (NCBI taxonomy): Eukaryota > Metazoa > Arthropoda > Insecta > Lepidoptera > Crambidae > Agriphila > Agriphila tristella. The sequence continues at coordinate 4,851,471 of OV743443.1, read as the reverse complement.
TCCTTTCATCCAAATCCGTTCATGTCAAGGATCTCCTCGACAATCGGTCCTGCGCCTTCACCAGATCGTTGGTCTTCCTTGTCGGGGGCGTATTTTATTAACACGTTTTTATAAGGTTGCTTTCTCGTTTGTTTGGTTGTTTGTTTGTTTGTTTGTATGTCCGCAAAGTTTGCGAACGATTTTAAACTAGCTTCCCGATAAGTTAGAGACTTGAAACTTTGAACATAGAACAGAACTGGAAAGCAATGCAAAATTATGATGTCATTGAGCTGATCTGACGATGGAACTGGAAGAAGGGCACAGGAATTCTATGATGAAACTATACAATCCCTGGATTGTGTTTGGGCTCGTTAGAATTGTCTTAACGAGTACTTTGTTGAAAATAGTTTTCAGGGTCTGATGATGGAGCTGGAAGAAGGACACAGGAACTCTTTGATTAAATCACGCTACCCCATCAAGTTTGGGCTTGTTTGAATCATCTTGACGAGTACTTTGTTAGGAAATAGTTTCCAGGGTCTGATGATGGAGCCGGAAGAAGGCCACTGGAACTCTGTTATAAAACCATGCAACCACATTGAGTTTGTGCTCGTTTGAATCGTCTTGACGAGTAATCTAATGGGGAATAGTGTCCAAGGATCTGATGATGGAGCCGGAAGAAGGCCATAGGAACTCTGTAATAAAACCATCACCCCCATCGAGTTTGGGCTCGTTTGAATCGTCTTGATGAGTTCTTTGTTGGGAAATAGTTTCCAGAGTCTGATGATGGAGCTGGAAGAAGGACACAGTAACTCTTTAATAAAAGCACGTTACCTCATCGAGTTTGGGCTCGTTTGAATCGTCTTGACAAGTACTTTGTTGGGAAATAGTGTCCAGGGTCTGATGATGAAGCCGGAAAAAAACCACTGGAACTCTTAAATAAACCCATACAACCCCATCGAGTTTGGGCTCGTTTGAATCGTCTTGACGAGTACTCTAATAGGAAATAGTGTCCTAAAATCTAATGATGGAGCTGGAAGAAGGCCATAGGAACTCTATAATAAAAACATGCAACCCCATCGAGTTTGGGCTCGTTTGAATCGTCTTGACGAGAACTTTATTGGGATATAGTTTTCAGGGTCTAATGATGGAGCTGGAACAAGGGCACAGGAACTTTTTAATTAAATACGCTACCTCATCAAATTTGGGCTCGTTTGAATCGTCTTGATCAGTACTTTGTTCGGAAAAAGTTTTCAGGGTCTAGTGATGGAGCCGGAAGAAGGCCACTGGAACTCTGTAATAAAACCATGCAACCCTATCGTGTTTGGGCTCCTTCGACGAGTGCTCCGCTCCGATTGGAGATTGTATATTTTTAGTCTTAGCTCGTTAACTAAAAAGCAGAAAATAAAAGTTTACTGAAAACAAACTTTTTTAATACATGTTTTGAAAACGGACTAAAATATTACAACAAAAAATCGGACTAAAAACATTAAAACGGACCAGTAAAAACAGACTAAAAAGTAAAAAATTAATTCTTCTGTAAATATTTATAAACCTACAGAAATTTTAATACTAAAAACGTGGGGCGCATGCTAAAGACAATATGGATTATAAATTTTACAAATGTTTCCGTTTTAGAAACGTGTTTTTAAAAAGATTTTCAAATATGACCTTATAAATACAACCTTTTTTTTTTCAGGAAAATGCCCAAAAGGAGAGCACTCGGTCCTGTACTGCCCTCAAAGAGCAGAGCCCTCGTGTGACAACCCTACAGTGCACGATTTGAACAGGCTAGCCGCTTGTGACACCCCTCAGTGCTTCTGTAATGTCCCAACTGTCAGAAATACTGCCAATGGAAAATGTGTGGAGTTAGCAAATTGTCCAAATTAAAGTAACCTCTTTGGAAAACAAGGATATGAAAGAATGATGTAACTATGTATGTACATTAAAATTTAATTACCAAGTGATCTTTTTATTTAATTTAAATCTCTATTTAATTAAAAGATTTATTTGTAAACTGTTTAAGTAGGTACGTATTAATTTTAAAAGGGTAGTATTTAATCGGGTAAGAATAAACGGGCGACCAAATTACTATTTGGGCGACAACCTTAGGGCACACAAAACATAAAAAATTGGCATATATTTTATTTAAAAAAGATGACTATTATCCTAATCGAGATGACAAAAAACAAACAAACAAGAAAGCAGCCTAATAAATACGTGTTAAAAATACCATGTTGGGCAGCTTAAATCTGTAATTTAATTACCTATCTGGTATAATGGTTGCCCACTCAGTATTTTTGTCACCCATATAGAGTTTTCACTGTTAACTTAAATTTATCACCCATATGTATAGAAAAGTAGTCGCCCGTTCTGAGTATTTTTGTAATCCACTGTTAGTCGCCCGTTTAGTTATTTTGTCGCCCAAAAAATAAACTGCTGCCCAGTTTAGTATTTAAGTATCCCATTAACAGTCGCCTTAAATTATTTCCAGTCACCCAATAGGGAGGCGAAGGCAAAGTGAATTACAAATGGCGCTTCAGTCTTTGGACCCTTTGTCAGTTTGAGCTTATATTGTCTTGCCATACGTGATTTTACTTTCTTAGATTATATTTTTTTCGGTTTTGCGAGTCGAGACAAACAATGTATTCCATGCTAACTTTAGCTCAGATAAAAGAAGAATTACGGAAAAGAAAAGCCAAAACATCAGGCAAGAAAGTTTATAGCAACTTACAAAAAATTGCTAACAAGCATTACATTTCATTAAATTTCGTGTAAGATTTACAAGTAATCTTTTTATTTCAGATTAGAAACATATGATTTAAATTTAAACATAGTAACTGAGTGTGAATTTCCGTGTTTATAGTTGCCTCACGATGCCTGCTGTGCAGTAGTAATTTCAGGTTTCTGTACTGGAATTTCTGTACCATCCAAAATTACACGAACCGTATCATATTTATTTTATTATTCTAAGTTTCTTGAATGACTGGCATATAAAATTCTATCAATTCTCTGTTTGGCCCCAATATTGGGCTTATTCCATATTTGATTTACCTATCAAATTCATCCAAGTTATAAATATGTTAGAAACTGCTGAGGTTGAAATATTAAAGAACAAAGCTGTTATAATTCAAATATTGTTTTATTTTGGCGAAGCTTCATTAAATTCATGAAACATTTCTTTTGATTTATAATGTTTCTCAGGCTCAGTAAAGGAGAAAATCAAGGGAATAGCATCTTAATTTTAATATTTTTTACCCTTATATTTTTTTTGTTACTGGGAAATCGATGAACTCCAATATTTTAACCGTTACATGCACAACAATGCGGCATTTTCTCAGTATAAAATTAAAAAGTGCAATACACCAAGAGATTCCCATATGTTTTGACACTTTCTTTGAGGCGGCCGGGTACCAAAGACAAGACGCCACCTATCGGGATGAAATTGCGCTTTTCTCCCCATTAATGAATTTCCATTTTGAAACAACCCTTGCACATTTGTGACTGATAGCGTGAGTGACACAACCATCATCTCTATTGAAATTAAAGTCTGTCTATCCTTACTCGTCTTATTTAGTAAACAGTTTTTGACAGTTGTGATACGTCTTTTATCCTTAAATCGTTATTTAAAAATATGTTAGTAACTTTATGAAAGTGTTATTAATTTATTAACAATTTATATCGTAATCTATGTGTGGAAACCCATTTGTTGTATTTTATAAATGACAAGCTGACCCGACAGACGTTGTCTTGTCTTAGTTATGAGTATTAAATTCGAATTGGTATAATTAATGAAAAGTTGGGTTCAGAGATATTAGTAAGACCGTTCCCGTTTCCGTTCCCGTTACCATTCCCGTTCCCCTTCCCGTTCCCGTTCCCGTTCCTGTTCCCGTTCCTGTTTACTTTATAACCCAACAGCTTTAGAACCAAGTATACATGACTTGTTATGTAAGTAGGTAACGTGTATGTTAGTATATCCAAACTTACCAGGCGAAACTAACCGTGATGAGCATTAAGAAATTCAGTTTTTTTAAATCCTTTTGTAAGAAATAATAAATTAATTATTTTACATGTATTTCATCAATAAAATAACTCTGACCGAAGCATCTATTTAATTACATCCTCTTTGACGATATTGCAGCCTTTAAGATCAGAAAAAAAGTTTATATTGTCCAAAATAGTTAAATATTTAAAGTCATATACTTTAAAAATTTAAGAATAAGAATAATTACATTAAAGAAGTTTTTATGACCAAAATAATTTTATATGGTGGTTAAGTTTTCTTGAATTTTCTAATTTTCCGCGCAATTTTCTTTCATAACAACCATCTCCTGATAATAACAAACACAACAAAAAAAGAATTAGCGAAATCGGTCCAGCCGTTCAAGCGTGATGGCTTGACCACGCGAAATTGGATTCATTTTTTAACACGTTTTTATTATTAGGTTGCTTTCGCGTTTGTTTGTTTGTTTGTGTGTTTCTCCACAAAGTTTGCGAACAATTTTATCCTAGCTTCCCGATAAGCTAGAAACTTTGAACATAGGTCAAAACTGGAAGGCAATACAATATTATGGTGTCATTGTGCTGATCTGATGATGAAGCCGGAATGATAAGGCCACAAGAACTCTATGAAGAAACCATAAAACCCCATCGTGTTTGGGCTCGTTAGAATTGTCTTGACGAGTACTCTAATGGGAGTTGAGGTCCAGGGTCTGATGATGAAGCCGAAAGGCCATGCCATAGGAACTCAATATTTAAACCATGCAACCCCATCAAATTTGGACTCGTTTGAATCGTCTTGACGAGTTCTTTGTTGGTAAATAGTTTCCAGGGTCTGATGATGGAGCTGGAGGAAGGACAAAGGAACTATTTAATAAAACCAAGCTACCCCATTGAGATTGGGCTCGTTTCAATCGTCTTGACGAGTACTTTGTTGGAAAATAGTGTCCAGGGTCTGATGATGGAGCCAGAAGAAGGCCACTGGAACTCAGTAATAAAACCATGCAATCCCATCGAGTTTGGGCTCGATTGAATCATCTTGACGAGTACTTTAATGAGAAATAGTGTCCGAGGATCTGATGATGGAGCCGGAGGAAGGCCATAGAAACTCTACAATAAAACCATGCAACCTCATCGAGTATGGGCTCGTTTGAATTGTCTTGACGAGTACTTTGTTGGGAAATAGTTTCCAGGGTCTGATGATGGAGCCGGAAGAAGGCCACTGGGACTCTGTAATAAAACCATGCAACCCCATCGAGTTTGGGCTCGTTTGAATCGTCTTGACGAGTGCTCGGATAGGAGATAGTATATTTTTGGTCTTAGCTCGTTAACTAAAAAGCAGAAAATAAAAATTTACTGGAAAAAAAACTCTTTTAAAAACACGTTTTTCTTACAAAAAAATCGGACTAAAACATTAAAACGAACTAGTTAAAACAGACTAAAAAGTATAAAATATTTTTTGTGTAAATATTTATAACCCTATACCTACAGAAATTTTAAACCTAAAAACGTGGGGCGCATTTTGTAAAATTTATCATCCATAATGTCTATAGCATGCGCCCTACGTTTTTAGGTTTAAAATTTCTGTAGGTATAGATAGGGTTATAAATATTTACAGAAAAAATATTTTATACTTTTTAGTCTGTTTTAACTAGTTCGTTTTAATGTTTTTAGTCCGATTTTTTTGTAATAAAAACGTGTTTTTAAAAAGTTTTTTATATATATAGATTATAATTCTAATACACAATTTTAAAAATGTTTATCGTGGAGACTTTAGGGCCCACAGTCTAATATTTTTAGACGGTATCGTTACATTCCCTCGTAGTCACTGCTAAAAGTGGCCGCTTTTGACACATTATTGCTATCTGCTTCTACGAATGACTACGAGGGCATGTAGTGATACCTTCTAAAAATACTAGACCATGGACTCTAAAATCTCCACGATAAACATTATTAAAATATTTTTCTATTAATAACTTATTAAATAAAAACCTCTGAGGGCTCCACATTCGCTCATACAACCGCCTTAATATTATGTTTTCTTATTTATTGGTATTTTGCTTTCATTGTAAGGTTTCTGAGTTGGCATGTTAGGAATGCGGAATCTTTTTAACCGACTTCACAAAAAGGAGGAGGTTCTCAATTCGATTTTTTTTTTATCGTTGTTCGCGCGTATCTTCGACATTTATGGACCGATTTTCATGTTTTTTTTTGTTAGATTGAGTTTTCTTGCGAAATGGTCCCATTATTTTTTTTTCAAATTAGTTCAGTAGTTTTCAAGAAATCCTGAAAATACTATGATTTTGCATCAACTACCTTGACGACTTTGTTATTAACCGGACTTCACAAAAAGGAGGAGGTTCTCAATTCGATTGTATGTTTTTTTATCGTTGTTCGCGCGTATCTTCGACATTAATTATGGTCCGATTTTGATGATTCTTTTTTTGTTCGATTGAATTTTCTTGCGAGATGGTCCCATTTATTTATTTATTTCAAATCGGTTCAGTAGTTTTCAAGAAATCCTGAAAATACTATGATTTTGCATCAACTAACTAACTTGACGACTTTGTTATTTATGAACCGAATTAGATGTTTCTTTTTGATGGGAAAGGGGTACTTTTAAAGTATTCTTTTTAACTGACTTCAAAAAAAAGAAGGTTCTCTCTGAGTTTGACCTGTATGAATGTATGTTTCTCCGCGAATATCTCACGTTTGACTGAGCCGATTCTTCTACCAAATAATATACCTACACTACCTACTAGAGAAGTTACTTACACTAAAAATTAAAAATTAAAAAAATGTTTTAAAAAACACAAAAACCGACTTCAAAAAACCTGCCTCTAAAAAGCAAGAAATAATATTCAAATCATTAGATACGCATTATCACTGTTATTATAATAACAACACGTCTATTGAAGTCGGGTAGGGCTTTTAGAATAAAATAAAACCGGTTAAGAGCGAGTCGGACTCGCGCACCGAGGGTTCCGTACCATCATAATATTAATTGCACCATCAAACCACACTGCAGAGTAGAATAATAAAATTAGTATTGCAGTTTTAGGTCAGCGCCATCTCTTGATCGATAGTGGAACTAATGTTAACTTTTTAGAAATTTGATAATTTCTAAAAAAGTATGCTTTATTGAGACCATAAAGTTAATATACCTAATATTAACTTTATGATTGAGACATCGTTTTATTTTCCTGTAATCTTTACATAAACTGCTATCACATAGAATTATTTCAGATTTTTCTCTTTGCAAACTTCGGAGATAAGGGGGGCGGGACGGTATTTACGGTATTTTAGAGGCTAGAAAGGTCGGGAAAGATAAGAATTATAAGGTACTGGCACCCTGTAAGGCCCACCTAATTTCAAAACCTTGGGAAATCGTCAATTTGAATATTATAAAGAAAAAACATAAATATAAAGCTAGTGTTTTTAATTGAAAAATACAATTTATAAAAAAATGCGATATTATTTCGATGTTAATAGAAAAAAAGCACCATTTTCAAAAAGTAGATGTTGGGCCATCTTAGGAAGGTGGTCACCTAACAAGGCCCGTAATCTATTAATTTAAATCTATGCTTTACCAATATCTAAATATTTTTTTCTTTTAATACTGATCGAGAAATACAGTTTTCATATAAAACTAATAACAAAAGTCTAAAATATTACCCATATTTTGGCTATGGGCCATCTTAAATCTATTAAAAATTAAAGTTAATAAAAAACGACCAAAAGTTTATAAAACTGAATATTCACACAAACAGAAATTCATCCGAATAGTAGGTAACAAAAAAATAATCAAAAAGGTCTTTGTTCGGTGATTAATTTTCGATGCCCTTGGTACGTGGGCCAAGTTAGGGGTATTGAAAAATCGACTTACATTTACTTTAAAAAACCTAAAACAAAAGCATGAATCCACCAAAAAAGTAATTTATTTTTTTATTTATATTATATTGACTTATAATATATTTGATAATTGCATTTTAAGCAAAAAATAAGCATAAGAAAATCTTAATTTAGTAACAATAAAAAAAATCAAACTATTCACCACCAAATTCTTAACCAACTAATTTTATATTTATTTTATTTATTATATAAATTGTGTCTATAATATTTAAAACACTTTTAATTGGAAATAAAAAAGTGGGCTATCTTTGGAACAATGGGGTGGGCTTTCATAGGAAACTTTACCCCAGTTCAATATAAATTGTAATAAAAAGCAAGAAAAATAAGAAATTAATAAAACTTACCGGTAATTTAATGGCAAACAGATTAAGGATGTAGTTTAAGTTGTTAAAACAAAGAAAATCTACTTATTTTTGCTAATTTTTAATAAAGACTTACTCTTCTAAAGTTAGAAAACGTGTACTAGTTAGACGCAACACAGCAAACTATTCGCCATCTTAAAAATGGCAGCTTGCTGACAGTCGGATGAAGTTGCAATATTGTTTATGGCTGCAGTCGCATACACCCACGAATTTTTAAATAGATTGGACAGCCATAACTGTTATTTTTTAAAGGTGGGCCATGATAAGAGCCGGGCCATCTTGGGTCACAGTACCTTAGATTTATTTGGGTTAAGAGAGGAAACATTTATGTTAGAAAAAATGAGGATACAAATGCAATTTTAATTAAGAACGAAAACTGTTTGAAAACTTTAGCTTGATATTTTTCTTTTTTTTTAATATATATTTCACTTTTGATAAATATTATAAAGATACTATATTTGGTAATAATAATTGTTTTTTATAATTAGTAAATTTAAGAAGAACGTTGGTTTTAAGTTAGGATTATTGAATGCACAATCCTTGAATACTGGATTTGACGAACTAATAGCAAGTATAATTGATTGCGATTTCGATGTATTATGTTTAACCGAGACTTGGCTCAACCGCGACTCGAACTTAGACTTGTACTCAGTGCCAGGCTACAGGTTGTTGCACGTTCCTCGGGCAGGACGGGGTGGTGGAGTGGATGCATATGTTAGATCCAATTTAAAAACGAAGCGCCTAGAACACCCTGTTAGCAATCTAGAACAAATGTGGTTTTCCATCAAACTTAAGTGTCATACCGTAGTAATTGGCATCGCGTATAGACCAGAGTCGATAAGCGTCAATACTGCTTTGGAAAGTATCGATGAATCTCTTTCGCTATTCTCTGCTCAATATGACCATTTGTTTTTGCTGGGAGATCTTAACATTAACTGCTTAAGGGGAAACGACAGTGTGATATTACCCAACTGTTTCATACCAATAACTGCTGCCCACAACCTGCACCAGTTGGTGGATAAGCCCACTCGCATTACTAAGTCTACTAAATCTCTCATAGATGTTATTTTCACCAAAACAAGTCTGTCGCCTACTTCTGTCGAAGTCCAGCATAACGACGACTTAAGTGATCATGCGCTTATTGCTGCCAAATTCAATCTTAAAACCCATAAACCTCAGCCGCGTTTTATTGAGTATAGACCATTGTTAAAAAATGCAGCGGCAATAACAAACGCGGATCAATTTACTCCTTGGGATTTAATTATGTCTTATTCTGATATTGACTATATGGTCAGCATGTTTAATTTTCTAACATTGGATCTGATTGACACCTTTGCCCCAACTAAAACCATACGGGTCAGCTCTCCACCTTCCCCGTGGATGACAGATACCCTATGGGAAATGAGAAATCTACGTGATAATGCTTGTGTTAAGGCCAAGACAACCAGATCCGACTCAAGTTATCAGTACTACAGAGAACTACGTAATCACTATAATGAATCACTGACTCGTGAAAGAAAGGCGTACTATGACAAGTTTGTAAACGATAATAAAGCTAACTCTGCAGTAATGTGGCGACATATCAACAACTTGGTAGCGCCCCATAAAGGTTTCACCATTCCCGACCATTTATCTGATCCCGATACCATCAACAACTATTTTATTAATAGTGTCCCTAGTAACCTAATCGATGATAATGTTTTGAAAGAGCTGGAGGGTAAAAAACATTCTGAAGCAACATTTAACTTCGCACCTGTGTCAAAAAAAACGGTTGAAAAAATTATTAATGAAACCGCTTCAAACTCTAAAGGTGCCGACGGTATTTCAATGTTGATGATAAAATTAACCCTTCCATTCTCATTAGATGCTATTCTCGAGATCGTGAATAAATCACTCATGGATGGAGTCTTTCCTGATGCTTGGAAATGTGCGATCGTAACGCCTCTACCAAAAAAATCTGAAATTAATAATTACTCTGATCTCAGACCTATTAGTGTTTTACCCGCCTTGTCAAAAATTGTGGAGAAATGTGCTTTACTACAGATAGCACCTTATTTGGAAAATAACAATATACTTCCAGCAGTACAGTCGGGCTTCCGTGGTAAGCATAGCACGGTTACCGCTCTTTTGAATATAACAGACGATATACTCACTGCCTCAAATGAGGGAAGGGGAACTTTGATGACTCTGCTCGATTTTAGTCGGGCTTTTGATTGTGTGAATATTCCGCTCTTGTTAGCAAAACTTAAATACTACGGATTCTCAGATAGAACATGCGCTTGGTTCCAGTCGTATTTCGAAAACCGCTGTCAAAAGGTCCGCAGCACGGATGCTGCGGGGAGAACGATATTCTCTGGTAACCTTGGAGTTGGTAAAGGAGTAATTCAGGGCTCAATACTCGGCTCTACGTTGTTTGCCATATATACTGCGACCATAAGTAATGTGTTGGCTCATTCGCGACTCCACTTATATGCCGATGACAGTCAACTGTATGTGCACACACTACCCTTATACAATGAAGTCCAACTTGCAGTCTCTAATTTAAACGCAGATATCGAAGCAATTGCTGTATGGTCTAAGGAGCACGGATTGGTACTTAACTCTGCCAAAAGTCTTTCCATCACATTAGGAACAAAAAATCAAGTTAAATTGATAAATCAGTATAAACCACCTATTCTTGTTTCTAACTCACCTGTTCCTCACGAGCAATGCGTAAATAACCTGGGGCTCTTGATAGATGAATGTTTAAGATTTGAACCACATGTTCGTAATAAAGTTGCTAAGTGTTTTGCATCTTTAAGAACTCTCTATAAAATTAGACCTTTGCTGAAGGAGAAAACCCGCCTTGTATTGTGTAATGCTCTTGTATTATCTCATTTAAGCTATGCTGACACTGTATATATTCCTTGCTTGCATAAAAAAACATTAAAACGTGTACAAAGAGTTCAAAATGCATGTATGAGATTCTGTTATGCGATACCCAGAAGAAGTAGAATTTCACCATATTTGTTACAGAAAAAAATACTCAATATGTCCAACACTTGTAAGCTTAAATATGCATGTTTTCTTTATAAATTGTTACACGCTAAGCGCCCACAGTATCTGTATGATAAACTTATCTATGAAAAAAAGAATTTCATCACTAAGAGACAGAGGTCCGTTGTTGTATTTGCCTATCTTTAGATTGGCGAGCGCGCGAGGTTGTTTTAAGCATGCTTCAGCTAAAATATGGAATGATTTGCCTCCACCCTTGCGAAAAATCACATTTAATCACACTCTGCTAACTTTTAGGAGATATTGCCGTGATTGGCTGCTTGAACAGCAGACTCGCGCGCTCGGAGTGCTCTGACGAACTGTGAGGAGCTTTCTTCAAACTCTTATTATGTTATTTTGGAAACGTTTATTGTATCGACTTTTATACTGTTAGACTTGATGTCCTAAAATATTATTATGAGTAGTGTCTTTCTGTTGGGGGACACAATATTGTTCAGGTTTTGGCAGAATACCAGAGGCTGTGGGTTTCCCGCCTGCGGTCACTGAGTCGTAAACCTTTTTGTCGAATTATTAAGCTAAATATTTAATCATTGCATGTATTGATATTGATTTGAGACAAATAAATGATTTTATTATTATTATTATTATTATTATTTTTTACAATTTTCATCATATGTCGAAAACTATAAGGCCTAAAAAAAGAAAAAATGATTAAAAACGTGCAAACGGCGCACTTTCATATGATACCCCACATGCCCTAGTAGCCCCACTTAAATTTTTTAGACCCCTTTCCAGTCCCTGTTGTAAAAAATATATTTATTTTTTATTTATTTCTATTTTCAAAATAGTTGCGCAAATGTCATCTTAAACTATTCCAAATTTCAAGTTGATACCATTAGTAGTTCTCGAGATATCCAGCTGTGAAAGACAGACAGACAGACTGAGTCACACCATAAGGGTTCCTTTTTTACCATTTTGGTAAGGAACCCTAAAAAGGAAGTTGTACTCCAGCCCCACCCGACTTCAATAGACGTGTTGTTATTATAATAACAATGATAATAATGCGTATGTAATGATTTGAATATTATTTCTTGATTTTTAGAGGCAGGTTTTTTGAAGTCGGTTTTTGTGTTTTTTTATTTATGAACCGAATTAGATTTTTTTTTGTTAGGAAAGGGATACTTTTAGTGTAGTCTTTTTAACCGACTTCAAAAAAAAGGTTCTCTCTCAGTTTGACCTGTATGACTGTATGTTTCTCCGTGAATATCTCACGTTTTACTGAGCCGATTTTTCTACCAAATAATATACCTACACTACCTAATAGAGAAGGTACTTACACTAAAAATAAAAAAAATGTTCAAAAAACCTGCCTCTAAAAAGCAAGAAATAATATTCAAAATAATATTCAAATCATTAGATACGCATTATCATTGTTATAATAAAAACACGTCTATTGAAGTCGGGTGGGGCTGGAGTACAACTTCCATTTTTACAAAAAGCCCTACCCGATTTCAATAGACGTTTTTTTTATTATAACAATGATAATGCGTATCTAATGATTTAAATATTATTTCTTGCTTTTTAGAGGCAGGTTTTTTGAAGTCGGTTTAAACAATTTTTACTTAAGTAGAAATCATTAATTACTTATAATTTTTATTTCATTATTATTACATTATTTTTATATTTATCAGCATTAACACACACTTTCTTTATCTTACGTGGTATTTCTTCATCAGAACCCATTATTCTTAACATTATCCAAAAACTAACCTTACAGGTAACTTTTCAGAAAAGATATCTTCAAACAGCTCATTTCACATAACTACCGCGAAACAACCGCCTTTGGTCTTCTTTGGTCATTTTCATAGTAAACAAAATATTCCGAGGCTAATTTCTCTACGTGGAATGGTCGTACATTGGTTTTTTTAAACGAATCGACGCGTTTAATATCGAGGATATATTTTCAATAAAAAAAGGTACCTATTTCATACAAATGATGACTTTGGTCGTTTTCAAATTAATCGATCTAACCACCTAAGTAATTTCAATAAAACCGCGCTAAGTGTTTGATATTACTTTTTAATATATTAACATGTCTATAATATATTATAGTAAGTATTCAAAATAATACTTGCTGCATCTTGCAAATAGAATAAAAAAACCCTGATGATGTTGATGATGATCAGAAAATAAAAAACCGGTCAAGTTATTAATATTTTATTTAATAGTTAGTTAGTTTATTACACCGATCTATCCGAGGCAATGCTCAACAAACTAGAGCGTCTGCAGAATATGTGCATCCGTTTCATTTTCAACCTACGCAAATTTGACCACGTATCCCATTTTCGCTCTTAACTTAATTGGCTCCCCATTCGCCGGCGCAGGGACTTACAAACTCTTACGCTTCTTTATTCTATCCTTTTCCTTCCAACTTCTCCACCCTACCTTAAGGAATATTTCTGCTACCGCTCCTCATCTACACAGTGCACTCTTCGTTCTTCTTCAAATCTTACTCTCGAAATCCCACGCCATTTAACTGATTTCCTTTCCTACTCCTTCTCTGTGCATGCTGTCCGTTTGTGGAACGCACTTCCGAAGAGTATCAGGAGGGCTCAAACATTGAAATCTTTCGTGACCAAGTCAGAAGACATTTCCTTTCTTCTGTCTAGTATCCTTCTTAGTAGGTACTTATTTCCTTTCCTATTTCTCTCTTTGATTTTATTTATACTATTTGTCCTTTCATTCTATTTATCTATATCCGTTATCTTTTTATTTGCACCCACTCCACACCTATTCCCAGCTCCTTCCTCTTATTCTCTTAATACTGAAGGTTGCCTGGAAGAGATAGCTATTTAGCAATAAGGCCGCCTTTTGTGTGCTATGTTCTGTTAATCGTGTTTTCCTGTTTTCTGTATGTTCAATATTTGTGTGCAATAAAGTGTTTTACTATTATTATTATTATTATATTTTACCTAGACTAATCTAGGTATAATTATACAATAAATACCTACTTACATAATAATAATACATTAATATACATTATTATCTTATAAACCTTAAAGTTCATATAGGTAATGTAATCAAGCTAGACTAGATTTGCGGGATTTTATGGTTAGTAATTAACTAATTATTCGTAGTAATAATTTTAGTATTATCGTTTAACTTAAGAAGGTCAAAAGTGTTTAATTGCCGCAACAAAGCATTGTTATTTCTTTTGAACTCTTCCTCAAGCTATGAATGCGAAATGTAAAATGTTTTTTTCGCAAGTTCTTCCCCTGTGGTGACGTCACCCACAACCTCAGTATATAAATAATTAGTTGATTCCAGTCTCATTAGAGTTTTGTTAATATTGACACAAAACATCGTGTCTTTGGTTAAAGAATTATTTGAACAAAATGTATATCCGCGTTATATTTGCGTTAGCCGTTTTGGTGGTTTATGCAAGCTGCCAAGGAGTACCTACCAGTAAGTAATTGTGATTTTAAGCCGTTTTACATGTACAAGGTACCTTAAAAAAGCATTAAAATCAAATGAAGCACTTATTAATGGATACTATCGCAGTTTATTGAATGTACTTTGGTAATTTTTTGGTAATTATTTGGTTTGATTTTATATTTTCCCGACGTTTCGGCACCTTTGCAGTTTTCAAAAATCAAACCAAATACCAACTAATTACCAAAATACTTACTTTTGAATAAAACCGAGCTAGTATCAATTATAAAGTTTTTTATTTCATGTCTAGTTAGCGCGTAAGCTTGAGAGGTGAATAGACCCAAAAATTTTATAATAATTTAGTACCTATAACATTTCTATTTAGAATTAATACTGAGACTGATTTTAATAACTACTGTTCTTCGTTCCTTAGTTATGAAATTTAATAAACCATAACTCTACGAAGAAAATCACATAAATCTAGATGAGACTAACATTTTACTTTTCTTACAATTGCATAAAATGTGTTGTGAAGAGCGTTATTTTTATTATCGTTTATTCAGTTGATAATACCAAAATACAATTTAAAAAATGCAAATGTTTAACTATCCATTAAAAATATTGAATGAATTATTTAAACTAGCAGTTTCCGATACCTACATACTTATTTTATTTTATTGTTAAATACTTTGTTTATGCTCACAGAGTAACTTTTTATATTAAAATTAAATGTATTCAAATACCAATTAACATCATTTCATTCTGTCGGTCGTCTGAGATAAGAACAAAGGGTGAGACTGGTGTCTCACCCTTTGTTTTTACATTTAATACTGAATGAAACTCCTTTGTATAGTTTTAAAGTACAAAGTGACCTAGATTGTAACCTGGGGGAACACCTGTTGACGCGCATTTTCTTTCACAAAGTTTGCCTGCCTTTGTAGCATTGTATTGCGAGAGTAATAAAATGAGATAGATAACATTTTATACTTCTTAACACTGAGCTTAAGATTAAATTATAAAGGAACTTGCAGTCGCCCATGATTTCGCTCTCTCTAAATTCCCGTGGGAATTAAAAAACACTTGTCTAGAAATTCTGAGTCCCAACCCAATAATCTAGGTCATAAGACCTTGATTATTGCTATATGTATAATACTGGTATATAAATAGGTACCAGTCAGTCAGTTTCGTCTTTTATTTATTTACTAGCGGCCACCCGCGACTACGTCCGCATCTACATGGACTCTACTGGACCTTTGACCAGGATAAAAAGTAGCCTATATAGGTATATTAATCGGCCTAATCTGTATACCGAGCAAATTTCATTCAAATGCGTTCAACCGTTCTTGAGTTATAAATGGTGAAACTAGCCCGCCTTTTTATTTAGATTTTTAATAGATAGGTACTAAATAATCCGGGCATGCTTATCATTCATCATCTTCATATCAGTCGCACGACACAAGAATAGGTCTCTTCCAAGGATCTCTACTGCGGTTCCTGCCCGCGCCCTTCACCAGATCGTTGGTCTTCCTTGTCCCCCCGACATTTTTAAAAAAGACCTTATAAATACAACCTTCTTTTGTTTCTA
Source organism: Agriphila tristella (assembly GCA_928269145.1). Taxonomy (NCBI): domain Eukaryota; kingdom Metazoa; phylum Arthropoda; class Insecta; order Lepidoptera; family Crambidae; genus Agriphila; species Agriphila tristella. The sequence continues at coordinate 4,835,211 of OV743443.1, read as the reverse complement.
GAAAAATGCCCAAAAGGTGAGCACTCGGTCCTGTACTGCCCTCAAAGAGCAGAGCCCTCGTGTGACAACCCTACAGTGCACGATTTGGGCAGGCCGGCCGCTTGTGGCATCCCTCAGTGCTTCTGTAATGACCCAACTGTCAGAAATACTGCCAATGGAAAATGTGTCAAGTTAGCAAATTGTCCAAATTAAAGTAACCTTTAAACAACCAAGAGATGTTTTTATTTAATTAAAATTGGGAATTAATTATATGGGTGACTGGAAATAATTAAAGGCAACTGTTAATGGGATACCGAAATACTAAACCGGGCAGCAGTTTATTTTTTGGGTGACAAAATTACTAAACGGGCAAGAAACAGTAGATTACAAAAATACTTAAAACGGGCGACTACATGTGGGTGATAAATAATTTAAGTTAGCAATGAAAATTCTAAATGGGTTACAAAAATACTGAGTGGGCAACTATTATACCAAATAGGTACCTAACTATATTATCAGTGCTTTGAGGAAATTGCTATCCATTTGTGAGCACTATGCTATGGCCCATGGACTTACATACAATGTAAAGAAAAGCGAGTTACTGCTATTCAGGGCTGGCACTAAGTCTTATTCGATGCCTGTAATAAAACTTTGTGATATGGCCCTGAATGTGGTGACTAAGTTTAAGTATTTAGGTCACTGGGTCACCGAGGATCTCAAAGATAACCAAGATGTTGAAAGGGAACGTAGGTCTCTGGCTGTTCGTTGTAATATGTTAGCCCGCAGGTTCGCACATTGTACAAAAGCCGTAAAGGTTACACTTTTCACGGCATACTGCCAGTCTCTTTATACATGCAGCCTGTGGGTCGACTACACGCAGTGGGCATACAGCGACCTGCGTGTGCAATACAACGACGCCTTCAGGGTGCTAATGGGACTCCCGCGTCGCTGTAGTGCATCTGGTATGTTTGCGGAGGCGCGGGTCGATGGCTTTTCTACCATCATTCGAAAGCGTTGCGCGTCTCTGTTAAACAGAGTAAGAAACAGCGACAATACCATCTTGAGGGCGTTGTTGGTCGAACGTTGGGACTCTGTCTTCCTGAGCCTATGGGCCAAACGGCATGCTAACATAGCAAAATTTAATGTATGAATTTTATTGTGTAATAATGTATGATTAATTTAATGTATTTTATTTTTACTTTAATTCAAATCAAATCTGTATTTTAATTACTAACTTAGTTTTTAATGTAAATTGTTACTAACACTATCTATGGACTTCGTTCCGAAATAAATGAATTAACAATAATAATAATAACTGATTTAAGCTGCCCAACATGGTATTTTATCTACACTCACAACGTAATGTTCCAAATATGAATTCAAAAAAGGTAATATAAATACGTACTTTATTTTCGTGGATAGGTAAAATTAAAAAAAAAACTCATTACGATGCAGTTAACTGCATCATAAAATAACTTTTTTTCTCATTACGATACAGGGCAAATCCAAAAAGAAGGCAGTGCCGTGATATTAAAAAAAAACAACGAAATTTTCCCACATACTTTCTATGATTAAAATGCACTCTATGGTGATCGATGACTTAGTGCAATTAGTTTGATGGAATGCACTCATCTCATTATTTTTTCTAATAGAATGCGCGCCATTTTTGAAGCATTTCAAAAAAAGATTTGATTTTAATTTTTAAATTTTACTTACAGAATTTTGTAGCTTTTTTATTCTTGCTTTGAAATGTGAAAAATGTGAGAAATTGACTCTGCCCGATATTTTAGATGCAGCTAAGGAAATGACTTATTACAAGGTAGGTACCTCCTAGCTAATACAAACAAAGTCTCTCTCTCTCTTTTCTAACGTCGATCTTTTATTTAGTAGGTTCAATCCCAAATGTATGAGTGTAGATAAAGTAGTGTATGAAACTGCACATAACTAGGTATTAAAACACTCGTGTGATACTATTAAAAACCTCGCCTACGGCTCGGTTTTTAAACACACACTCGTGTTTTAATACCCCTCTTTATGTGTCAGTTTCATAAACTACTATTTAACGCGTTTTTCTTGGGTTGCTTTCTCGTTTGTTTGTTTGTTTTTGTCATCTCGATTAGGATAATAGTCACCTTTTTTAAGTAAAATATATGCCAAATTTTAAATGTTATGTGTGCCCTAAGGCTGTCGCCCAAATAGTAATTTGGTCACCCCTTCTGAATAACTAGTCACTCAATTTGTATTTTAATGTCACCCATTTTCAATATCTGTTGTCCTCGGTCCGTCGCCCACTTAGTTTTTCAGTACGCTATATCCAGTATTTTTGATATGAAGAATCCTTACATCATTTCGAGTGACACTGGCTATATTTTTTTTAAAGGCATTATGGCAACTCTACGACGGCATTTTCAAATGTGAAAATAGTAGTTTATGAAACTGACACATAAAGAGGGGTATTAAAACACGAGTGTGTGTTTAATAGTATCACACGAGTGTTTTAATACCTAGTTATGTGCAGTTTCATACACTACTTTATCTACACTCATACATTTGGGATTAAACATACTAAATAAAAGATCAACGTTAGAAAAGAGAGAGAGAGACTTTATTCACTTCTCAAGCTTACGCGCTCACTAGACATGAAATAAAAGACTTTTTAACGGATACTAGCGCGGTTTTATTGAAAGTACTTTGGTAATTAGTTGGTATTTGGTTTGATTTTGATTTTTCCGACGTTTCGCCACCTTTGCAGCTGCCGTGGTCACGGGGGACTGAAGCTACTCGTGAGCCTACCCTCAAGCGACAATTTTTTTAAGACGTTCAGAAATAAATATTTTACGAATTTTTTATCTTTTTAATTGGTTTAAGTTGATTTTGTGATTTATTTAATGCTAAAAAGAGAGAATCTACTGAAACTACCACCATTTCACAAAATTGGGAGGCCCGGTTTCAGTAGATTCTCTCTCTTTAGCATTAATTAAATCACAAAATCAACTTAAACCAATTAAAAAGATAAAAAATTCGTAAAATATTAATTTATGAACGTCTTAAAAAATTCATCGCTTGAGGGTAGGCTCACGAGTAGCTTCAGTCCCCCGTGACCACGGCAGCTGCAAAGGTGCCGAAACGAAACGTCGTAAAAATCAAAATCAAACCAAATACCAACTAATTACCAAAGTACTTTCAATAAAACCGCGCTAGTATCCGTTAAAAAGTCTTTTATTTCAGAGAGAGACTTTGTATTAGCTAGGTACCTACCTTGTAATAAGTCATTTCCTTAGCTGCATCTAAAATATCGGGCAGAGTCCATTTTTTTCACATTTTAAAGCAAGAATAAAAAAAACCTACAAAATTCAGTAAGTACCTATGACAAAATGTAAAAATTGAAATCAAAACTTTATTTGAAATGCTTTAGGAATGACGCGCATTCCATTAGAAAAAAAAAGAGATGAGTGCATTCCAACAATTTAATCGCACTAAGTCATCGATTACCATAGAGTGCATTTTAATCAATGAAAATTTGTGGGAAAATATCGTTGTTTTTTTTTTTATGTTACGGCACTGCCTTCTTTTTGGATTTGCCCTGTATCGTAATAAGAAAAAAAGTTATTTTATGATGCAGTTGACTGCATCGTAATGAGTTTAATTTTTAATTTTACCTATCCACGAAAATAAAGTACGTATTTATATTACCTTTTTTGAATTCATATTTGGAACATTACGTTGTGAGTGTAGATAAAATATTTTTTTTCTTCAATTATTATAATATGGCTATCAAATGAAAGGCCTTAATAAGCACATTTCAAAACTATAAAGTTTTTCACTAAAATTAATGAAATAAAAATAAATAAAATAAAAAAAATATTAAAAACACGACTGCCCTGCCATAAACGAACTAAAAAGTTATACTTAAATACCGTCGACTTGAGAACCTCCTCCTTTTTTTGAAGTCGGTTAACGAGTGTCATTGCAGTCGGGGGACCTCTTTGATTAAAAATTGTTCCACAAAACGGTCCACCGACTGCAATGACACTTGTTATTTAACTTTTTAGTTCGTTTTTGCATAGTTGGCAGGGCAGTCGTGTTTTTAATATTTTTTAATTGTATTTATTTTTTTCATGTAAAAGTAGGTACTTAATTAAGAAAAATAACCCTTGCACATTTGCGACTGATAGCGTGAGTACCTACACCGGGGGCGGCACGTGCCGTCGGTTTCGTCCGATATGAAAGGCGTTTAACAACTGTAGATGTTTAAGCGATGAATTTATAAAGAACGTTCAAAAATTAATATTAACCAAAAAATATTGTCCATCAGCCATTTTTAATGTCCCCACTGCTGGGGCACAGGCCTTCCTTATGGGTGGTAAGGAGGACGGGCCATTAACCCACCACGCGGGCCCAATGCGGATTGGTGAGTGTTAACGACTGCAAATGCAGCCGGGACCAACGTGCTTAACGTGCCTTCCGAAGCACGGAGGAGCACGAAATAATAAATTGTTGGTCATCCATCCCATGACCGACCCTTGCGAACGTTGCTTAACCTCCGCAATCGTAGGGCCAGAAGCGGTTTACCACTGCGCCACCTAGCTCCTCAAAAAAAAATACTTTAAGTTAATGCTATAATTTAATTTTGATAATTAATCAATGCTAAATAGAGTTAAAAAGAGAGTATCGACAGAAAATACCATCATTTCACAATAGTGGGAGGCCCTTTCAAGAAAAAATGGCGAAAGAAAACTTGCGAGAGGATTGCCGCCTTTTATACAACGTGTTAATGAATTAACACAAAATGAGAAAACCGTTTCTTCGGACCATCAAACTGAACAACTTTTACTATGGGACCAACTCTGAAATCGCGAAAAAAAATCTGCTGTTTCATACAAAAATTAATAACGAAAATATAAAAATGTATGAAGCAGCTGATTTTTTTTCGCGACTTCAGAGTTGGTGGTGATTTCCAGGGTTTGACGCTGAGACATTTTCTTCCCGGGACGTTCCACGCACGAACTTCCCGCTGGACCTTTTTCACTGGGACATTTTCTTCCCGGGACGTTTCACGCAGGTCACGCTTGGATAACGCCCGCACCACCCGCACTACGCGCCCGAACACCAACTTGTGGCCCACCTCCATCCGTCGCCGCCGACCACCTGCGTGACAAAGCTGGAGAAACAGGGAAGTGCCGATCCACGGAGCACAAATTAAGGGCTTCTCCCCACGACCTTTTCTCTAAATTTTTTTTCATTAATATACATATTTTTGTTGACGAGTAGCTTTTTCTTTGATCCAAATGGCTGCCCCGTCACACTTCGGAACTTCCGAAGAAACGGTTTTCTCATTTTGCGTTAATTCATTAACACGTTATACTTATTATTTTACTAGCTGACCCGACAGACGTTGTCCTGTCTTAGTTATTATGTTATGTTATAATGTATGTTAGTCTATCCAAACTCACCAACTAACCGTAATGAGCACTAAGAAATTCAGTTTTTTTAGATCCTTTTTGTAAGAAATAATAAATAAATTATTTTACATATATTTCATCAATAAAATAACTCCGACCGAAGCATCTGTTTTAAACGACATTCAGTTTTTTTACATCCTCTTTGACGATATTTGCAGCACGCATTCTTTCAATTCTATGTCAAACGTCATAAGGTTACATGAGCATGCGCTGGTGCTCAAAAATTTCGTTGACACTTTCTCACGTTTTAGCTACCTATTATAATGTATAATAAAATTATTCTTATTCTTAAATTTTTAAAGTCATAAGGTTACATTAAAAAAGTTTTTATGTCCAAAATAATTTTAGGTATATGGTGGTTAAGTATTTTTAAAAACACACAACAAAAAAAGAGTTAGCGCAATCTGTCGAGCCGTTCACGCGTGATCGGCGTGATAGCTTGACGCGAAATTGGATTCATTTTTATGTAGGTATATGTTACGGCTAATAGGTACCCGAAGTGCGGCTAAACCTAGTTCTAGCCGGCTAAAACTAGGTGTAGCCGATAGCTGTTGGCTAAAACTAGGTGTAACCGATCTGCTTTACTCCTGTAGGTCCCGGGTTAGGTTAGAAATTTAAGGCGAGCGCGAAGCGCAGCGGAGCGTGAGCCTTAAATTTCGAGGTTATTTTTTTTTAACAGACAACAGAAAAAACTTTCTTTATATCCCATGCTGCACCTAGTTTTAGCCGGCTACACCTAGTATTAGCCGCGAGCAAATCGGCTACACCTAGTTTTAGCCAACAGCTAGCGGCTACACCTAGTTTTAGCCGGCTAAAACTAGGTTTAGCCGCACTTCGGGTATTAGCCGTAACATATAGATTTGCAAAAGGAACTAAATGTATTATTAGATCTTGCAGTGTGTGTTTGGGGCTCTAACTTGTAAATGATGGGGTCCCATGCTAGTGGAATTTTCCTACCATAATCTCTTTTGAAATTAGGGTATTTATTTATTTCAATAGCGTCACGGAGCATTCTAGGAATAAGTCTATGTTCCCAAGCAAGGATTTGGAGTTTGTTAAATCTAATATAATGGTTGGGAACGTCGGGAAAATAAAAATTATTACCAAAGTAATTTCAATAAAACCGCGCTGGTATCCGTCAAAAAGTGGTTTATTTCATGTCCATATAATATATTATAGTAAGTCAGTAGGTATACCAAAATAAAACTCGCTGCATCTTGCAAAAAGAATAAAAAAAAGTTTTTGATGTTGATGACGATGAGAAGACAAAAACTAAAAACTTTATACAAACATCAATGAATATATTTTAAAAGATTAATTATTCTTTTAATAGTAGATTATGTACAACAAGTGAATAAAAAGGGAATTTAGTTCGAGTGACTAAGTTGGATCCCGAGAGTATTCAAAAGTAGAATCCTGAGCGAAACGAGGGATACAAAGGACCGAGATTAAATTTTTTTTTCACGAGTTGTGTACTCTACTTTTTACCATCGACTGCGAGAAAACAAATGCCTAGCAGTACTCATATTTTATTTATTATGTATTTATAGTTGACCATCAGCCATTTTTAATGTCCCCACTGCTGGGGCACAGGCCTTCCTTATGGGTGGGAGGATGGGCCATAACCCACCACGCGGGCCCAATGCGGATTAATGGGTGTTAACGACTGCAAATGCAGCCTGGACCAACGGCTTAACGTGCCTTCCGAAGCACGGAGGAGCTCGAGATAATACATTTTTGGTCACCCATCCCATGACCGACCCCTGCGAAAGTTGCTTTACTTCCACAATTGCTGAGCCAGGCGCTAAACCACTGTGCCGTCGAGCGCCTCTTTATAGTTATCACATTTTATTATTGAGGTAATCTTGAGGTAATCGCTAATATTTAAACATAGAAAATAGTGAAATTAGAAGTTTTCCAATGACATAAAACAACCACGCTAAGAGAGAGATTACAATATGATCAGTCTGGCATCAGTCCATTTCATCAGTCTGTATAGACTTTGAATTTTTGCAGACTGAATATCGTAAGAGACTGATGGAATGGACTGATGCAAGACTGAACATTTAATCTCCCTCTAATAGATAGAAAAGAACCCAAGGATAAGACACTAAAAAGAACCTAGTTAAATTTGGCGGGATATTTTTTTTCGTTTATTTTTTTTTCTTTATGGAATAGCTCCGTAGCAGCCAGTACGTACGTACTTTCAGCATTTTTTTTTCTCCTAATTCATGATGCGCGCTTGTTCCAAATTCAATTTATTTTTATTCACTCGGTGAATAAAATCGCTTATTATTCACTCTTTTCGTTGAATTAAACGCTCTTTTTTGAGTGGCGATGGTAAAAAATAAATTATTATATTTTACCTAGACTAATCTAGGTGTATAATATATATTAAATACTTAATAATAATACCTTAATTTACATATAATCATAAAAACCTTAAAGTTCTCCTAAGTAATGTAGGTAACCTAGCTAGAATAATTTTAGTATTAGCTAGTTAACTAATTAGTCGTAATATTAAATTTTAGTATTATCGTTTAACTAAGAAGGTCAAAAGTTTTTAATTGCCGCAACAAAGCATTGTTATTTCTTTTGAATTCTTCCTCAAGCTATGAATGCGAAATGTATAATGTTTTTTTCGCAAGTTATTCCCCTGCGGTGACGTCAGCCACCACCTGAGTATATAAATAATTAATTAATTCTGTTCTCCTTAGAGTCTTGGTGATATTGTCACAGAACATCGTCTTTTGTTAAAGAAAATTATTTGAACAAAATGTATATCCGCGTTATATTTGCGTTGGCTGTTTTGGTGGTTTATGCAAGCTGCCAAGGAGTACCTACCAGTAAGTATTTTGTGCCCTTTTACTTGTCAATTTCTGTTTAGCAATAATAGGTACCTTACCTACTTAAAATAAAATAAAAACTTTAAATGAAATAAAGCACTTTTCAACTGATACTACTAGCGCTGTTTTATTCAAAAAACCTACTTTGGTAATTAGTTGGTATTTAGTTTGATTTTCTTATTTCCCGACGTTTCGGCGCTTTTGGAGCTTTCAAAAATCAAACCAAATACCAACCAATTACCAAAGTATTTACTTTCAATGAAACCGCGCTAGTATCCGTTAAAAGGTGTTTTCTAGTGAACGCGTATGCTTGAGAGGTAAATAAACCTTATAATTTTAAAATAATTAAGTGGACTTAACATTTCTATTTAAAATTAAATCCAGATGAGACTTACATTTTCCTTTTATTACAATTGCATAAAATGTGTTGGGAATAGCGTAGATTTCATTTTTGTCTGTTCAGCTGATAATGCCAAAATACAATAAAAATTAAAAATATGCAAATAGATACTTATTATAACAACTGATAAATATAATGAATGCATCATCTAACTAAACTAGCAATTTCCGATACTTACTTTTATTGATTAAGCTATTAACTAGTTACCTTTTACTCAATATTGTAATCCTTATTTTTCGCTCACAGAGTAACTTTTCATAATAAAAGTTAATGTATTCAAATACCAATTTACATCCTTTCATCCCGTCGTCTAAGATAAGAAGCCAGTCTCACCCTTTGTTTTTACATTTAATACTGAATGAAACTCCTTTGTATAGTTTTAAAGTACAAAGTGACCTAGATTGTAACCTGGGGGAACACCTGTCGACGCGCATTTTCTTTCACAAAGTTTGTCTGCTTTTGTAGCATTGTTTTGCGAGAGTAATAAAAAGAGTATACAAAGACACTTTGCTTAAGATTAAATAATAAAGGAACTAAAATAGCTGTTGGCAATTACTTCATCCTCTTACAATTCCCGTGGGAAATAAAAAATACTTGTCTGGATGTTCCTAGTCGCAACCCAATAGTCAAGGCCCTATCAGTTTCGCCTATTATTTATTTACTAGCGGCCGCTCTAGGAAATCTTTGACCAGTGCCCTGGTGACAGGTGACAATCTCTTATATAAAAGTGAAGGGGTGACTGACAGACTATTGCCCAGGCCAAGCAACTGAACCTAGAGACCTGAAATTTTGTACATAGATATTTTATACTGTGTAAACACCCACTAAGTAGGGATTTTTGGAAATTCCACCCCTAAAGGGTTGAAACGGGGGTTCAAAGTTTGTATGGAAAAAAATATTAAATAGTAATTTCAACTTGAAACTTCGTAGGAGTACTTCTAACAAATAAGCAAACATGTGTTTCGTGGTTTTCCGAAACTCAACCCTTAAGGGGGTAAATGGGGTAAAAAAAGCCCAACATTGATATGGGTGTCGCTATCAAGGTTTTATGGGATATTGTTTGCGAAAATGACATTTATTTTTAAGTGGTACACATTATTCAACCCCTAAAGGGGTCAAATTGGGTTCAAACTTTGGATGGAGAAAATATAAAATAGACATTACGACTTGAATTTCGTAGGAGTACCTACTTCTATAAACAAATGATCAAAGGTTTCATAGCGGTTATCCGAATGTCCACGCGGACGAAGTTGCGGGCAAAAGCTAGTTTTACATATTTCTGTTCAATAAAAATTTTCCTGTGACAGGTCCCTGGTACAAATTTGCCGGAAAAACTGCTTTATTGAACGCAAAATTGTATTTACAAGTTTACTAATTTGTAGAATTGTCATACATTTCGGACAGTTTGTGACCTTACCCTCGGTATTTGTAGATACAATATTGTCATCGAAATCTACATGCGTTTTCTGCATAATATGTAAACGTTTATTGAACAGCATTTATAATTGTAATATTTGTAAGATTTCTACTTGTAAAATTCTTACATAATTGTAAGGTTTATTGAACAGCACTTGTCATACAACTTAACAAATATGGCACTTATTGACAAATTTGTGGGAAGGTAAATTATATTGAAAAGGGCCCAGGTTACAAAGTAGCTTATATGTTAAGCGATGTCCTAATCTGTCTACCGACCAAACATCCAGATCTCTTCAGCCGTTCTTAAGTTTTAAATGGTGTACATAATTACTTAACTTGACTGTGTTTTATTTATTTAGATTTTTCATGGATACCTACTTAATAAATGATTCGGACATGCTTTTCATTCATTATCATATCAGAGAAACGACGGCATAGGTCTCCTTCAAGGATTTCCACGACGATCGGTCCTGCGCGGCCCGTAGTCCATAAGACAATAATTTTGCCTACGTCATAATGACATCACGATGAAATTGGCATAGCACACGGTCGGAAAAGTTGTGCTGAGCGAGGATCAGAAGATTATCGCCCTTCAAAAGTGATTTTTAACCGGAAGTGAAGGATTTTCTCAAGCTTCCGGCCAATTTTATTTGCGATAATCTTCTGATCCTTGCTCTGTACAAGGTTTCCGACCGTGTGCCATGCATTTCATTGTGATGTCATATGACGTAGGCAACATTGTCGCGGGTTTAAGGACTACCGCGCCTTCACCAGATCGTTGGTTCTCCTTATCGGGGGCATATGACCTTGTAAATACAACCTTTTGTTTTCAGAAATATGCCCAAAGGGAGAGCACTCGGTCCTATACTGCCGAAGAGAGAAATCAGCAGAGCCCACGTGTAACAACCCTACATTGCACGATTCGGACAGGCCGATCCCTTGTGGCAGCCCTCGGTGTTTCTGTGATGAACCAACGGTCAGAAATACCGCCAATGGAGAATGTGTCGAGCTAGCTAATTGTCCAGAAAAATGTTAAAATAAATAAGTATAGAGATACTAAAGTATGACTTTTCTGCATTGAAAAAAATCGATGAAAATCTCGTTGTATTTAATAAAAGTTTTTTTTTATTTGACTGATATTTGTTTGTTTTTGATGTTTTGTGTTTTGTTTAAACGTAAAATTAAGTAACTTTGAACTGAATTAAATAGATATACTTACCAGAGTCAATTACTTACATGTTTTGTTTTTTTAATTATTATTTGATTCAATAGGATATACAAAACTTAGCACATCTCCAAAAATTAAAACAAATTCCTTTTTCAATACAGTTGCACGAAAATGTAAGTTTACGATGACAGTCGAGCGTGCGGTAAGTTGAATTTACCGGACGCCGTGCGTTTTTGTTTACGGATTAGTACAGCGTGCGGAAAGTTGATTTTACCGCACGCCGGCGACGTGCGTTTTTGTTTACGAGCATTTTTTTTTAATTTTTACTAGCTTCCGCCCGCGACTTCATCCGCGTAGACAGTAGAAACATATTGCAACCAGTTTAAAATGACCCCTTTAGTGTATGAAAGCTAGTACTACGGAGAGTTCAAGCTGTTTCCCTGGTTCCACCCACCTGAATTTGATGAAACATGGCTTAGATTTTATGTTGGACCTCAATCTACTAAATTGTGAAAAATCCTTAAAAATTCGTTAAGTGGTTTTTGCGTAATTCGCGCACAAATATTTAGAATTTACAGTTTTATTATATGTATAGATTAAAATTTGACCTATAATGTTTTCTCGCAAATGTATTGAAAAACCTAGTATGGCACACGGTTGTTAAGGTTTTTTAAACCTCCTTACCAACCTTGTATCATAATCTACTATTAAAATACAACGTAATTAACTACCAATGACTACACAACTGAGTTGATTTGATGATGAAGTTGATTGATGAAACTGTGATTATACCTACCTACTTCTGATTTTATAATCTATGGCAATGTCACCTTCTAATATAAGTCGTAGTATAACGTTATACTACGACTTATATTAGAAGGTGAAATTGCCAATTTTTATGGAGAGTTTTAAAGAAGTTGCATTTTTCCATGTTAACATTTTCATAATTTGTTTAACAGCCGCAAACGCTATAATATTGTAGAAAAAATTTATATACAAATATTTGAACACTAAGTTAAATTTTATGCCACATGTTTAAGCGAAAAAAAACGTTTTGGCTAATGGGCTATTTACATGAGTCGATTTTAGTCATCAGCATCTGTGACGGTTGACTTTAGCAAGTCGTTTCCATAATTGAATCGCAGGTGATGGCGTTGTCGCTGTCGTCTATGTCGTTGATGGCGTAACCTAGGTAACAATATTTAATAAAGTAGTTCCAGTTTTGGCCACCGGATCAGATAATTTTGTTCAGTCACCTTGCGGCCTATGCCGTACTGCAATTTACACGGTCGATTTTTGGCGTTCGGCAAAAGGTGTGCGGCTTTAGTCGCCCATATAAATACCTCATAAGTTACAACGGATAAAGTGGTCATTTTGGTTAACACTTGTGTCACACTTGTGTCTCATGTCACTTTCAAAGTATTACACGACTGCCCAAAGCAAAAAGAGTGTTATGTGTTCAGGGTTCATGTATGTTTGTGGGTATGTGAGTTTCTTTATTCCACCATAACTTCTAAATGCCTGAACTGATTTGGATAATTAGGGTATCGTTAGAATCCTTACAACATCCCGAGTGACACTGGCTATATTTTTTTTAGAAAAAATCAATATGGCGACTGTACGACGCCATTTTCAAATGTGAAAAAAAAATTTTTTTCTTCTATTATTACAATATGGGCATCAAATGAAAGGCCTTGATGAGCACATTCCAAAACTATATAATATGTTACTAAAATGTATGAAATAAAAATAAATAAATTAAAAAAATATTAAAAACACGACTGCCCTGCCAAAACGAACTAAAAAGTTAAAAAACAACAAGTGTCATTGCAGTCGGGGGACCTCTTTGATCAAAAAATGTTCCATGATAAGGTCCCCCGACTGCAATGACACTTGTTGTTTAACTTTTTAGTTCGTTTTGGCAGGGCAGTCGTGTTTTTAATATTTTTTTAATTTATTTATTTTTTAAGGAAACAAAAACAATACGTATATCCTATCTGCCTTATCCACTCATTGTGCCCCAACAGCAGGACATTAAAATGGCTAAAATCAAAACAAAAACAAAGATTTTAATTAAGTATATTGATTGATGATAGTTATAGTCATAATTCGATATAATATCGAGCAACTGAAAAATATTTTAATATATAGAAGTTGTATGTATCTATCAATCACTGTGTAAGCCAGTAGAATAAGACCAACATACGTTTGTCTTAAATGCAAGCCCAGTCGAGTATGTCCAAATGGCTTGGACAGAATTTAATTAGGAACCTCACTGTGACAGTCACACAAGCCAAACAACTTCCGAGACCGTGGTTTGTGGGCTAAAGTTTACTCAGGTACGAGTACGTTTTGATAAGATTCTCCTTCGTAGATAGAATAATGTTTATTGCCTTAGCACGAGGGTGTAGTTGCATATACTATCTTAATATACCTATACCTATAGACCATCAGCCAGTTTTAATGTCCCCACTGCTGGGGCACAGGCCTTCCTTACGGGTGGATAAAGAGGATCTATAGACAGTACTAAGTTTGCATAAGAATTAGTGAAATTACCTATCTCCAATGCATCGGAAATAATCCTTACTTCCTTACTAATATTATAAATGCGAAAGTCCGTTTGTTTGTTTGTTTGTTACGCCTTCACGTCTTAACTACTGAACCGATTGTCATGAAATTTTGCATACACGTTGTCAGGGGCACAGAGAAGGACAAAGGGGTTTCCTTTCACCTCTTTCCTTAACCTTTCATCCCGAAAAAGAGTGTTGTTCCCGAGGGATAGCAAAAAAAACTTACCACGCAGACGAAGTCGCGGGCGGCCACTTGTTACCTAATAAATGAACCGGAAAACCGTTTCTTTGTACCATCAAACTTTACTATGTGACAACACAACACTGAAATCGCGAAAAAATCTGCTGTTTCATATGAAAATTTATGACGAAAATATCAAAATGTATGAAACAGCAGATTTTTGTCGCTATTTCAGAGTACATCCCATGGTAAAAGTTGTTGGGTTTATGGTCCGAAGAAACAGTTTTTCAATTTTGGGTTCATTTATCAACACGTTGCGTAAGTATATGCATGCCTCTGCAGCCTTATCTACTTTGCTGAAACATTCAGCTGCGAGAATATCGATCAATGTTTTTGACCATAAAAACTTTCTAAGGTACTGTTTTTGAACGACATTGTTTCCACAAAATTTTTCACTGATTTATTCTGCAATCTTAAACATTAAACTTTCAAAAGAAAATTGGTTAATTTGCCCAAATATCCGCCTCATTTATAATCTATGTAATTGACCCGTTCGGACAAAAGAATTGATAATAAAGGGCCTTATCACACCCCCAGGCAACCCCATCAGTTAACCTCATTAAGGAATAACTCAACGGGTTAGATAATTATTTCATCGAGATTGGAGTATGCAGTCCAAGTTAAAGGCTTAGATGGCTACATTTGCAGACGGAATTTCGATTCGGAATATTCCGATACGGAATGATTCCGAACGCAGCAAATCCATTCAAATCCTACTTCAAATCTATGGACCTACCACACACATGCGGGATTTTTCCTTACTACGGAATTTTCATACATTATCGATATTCCGTTTCAAAATTCCGAATAGGGATTCCATCTGTATGTGGTCGGGTTTATTGGGCCCTATATAATGAACGTGAGAATTTCTCACATGTCATGATAATTTTATATCCATTGCGTCAATCGATTTGAAAATAGAACAAACTCTACTCATAGTTACACCGTAATGTAAACCAAATTGTCATGACAATTGACAAATTGTCACGTTATTAAATTAAATATGCCAGGATGTCCTAGTCTTTAATAGATTGCTGAAGAACCTTTGAGCATTACAATTTAAGGAATAGTTTGACAGGGATATTTTTTTCTTTGGCATTCTGTTCTGCCCTCTCAAATGGCCAAGATTCCTATAAAAAGCCTGTGTTATTAAATCACTTGTCGCAAACTTATGTAAACCACAGACTTTGATGTACTGTAGATATGGATTTGACAAGCTTACTTTAGGTATGTAGGTACCTTTTGTAATGAAATGATGAATTACATATTCATTACCGGCTTTTATACTTTCGAGTATCTAAATAAAGAAGATTTCGTAAAGTCAAAAGCTCGTGACCTGTTCCAAGCGAATCCTTCGGGAAATTAGAGTTTCGACCAATTAGAAACGCACCGAACAAAGTACCGGGAAACAGTGGGAGATATTTTTTAATTATATCCGGAACATTCCGGTAACTGCTAACCTATTCCGAATTAATTTTTGCCATTTATCAAATGGTCCCACTGTGAGATTCGTATTTCGTACCTACATCGAAAAAAAAAGAACGCATGTAAAAACATTCGAATCTACCGCCGAAAAGCGAAATGAAATCTACACCGTTATATATACTTATCTAAAAATGTGATGGGGATTTCGGACCAATCGGACCTCGTTAATTAACAACTTTTACTATGGGGCCAACCACGGAATCGCGAAAAAAAATCAGATGTTCCATACATACATTATAGTCGAGTCGATGTTGTAGGTAGGTACTTTACTATGGAACAGCTGATTTTTTTTGAGATTCCATGGTTGGCCCCATAGTAAAAGTTGTTCATTTACGTGGTCTGTAATTCCCATTTAATTTTTAGATTTATACTTAAAATTTAACGGTGTATCGTAGGTAGGTACTTAATTTGCAAGTATGCAAACTTGCAAATTTCAAAAATTGTAAATTATTAAGTAAGACACACTTCTCTTATCGGTTCGAATTAAAATATTTATCTAATAAATATGAATATAAAAAATCGTAACAGCGCCACATAGAAATCATACGTTTCGATTTAGCGCCATCTATGAGTGGCTTTTAGAACTCAATTTTGTATGCATTCTGTTTTTCCCTCTATTAGATAATAAAAACACACATAGGTAATGCATTAAAAATTTATTTCAATGTACCTATGAGTAAAGTATAGATTTATCAACACTAACGATTTTGGTTTTTTCGTATGTTTGTTTGTTTGTAATGAATAAACTCAAAAACTAGGTAGGTACCTAGCTAGGGCATGCAAACCGGTTAACCGGATAACCGAAAAAACCGGATAACCGACAGAGTTTGGAACCCGGTTTTTTCTAGTCAAGAAACCGGGTTTTTCGGTTATTTCATTTAACACACAGTTTACATTAAAACATTCTACTTTACTCAAATATGCTACAAAAATACATTCAACAACATACATTTCAGTCAATTAAATAGTCTATGGTACTTAAGGAAAGCGCTAAGCGTGTAATATAATGGCGACTTTATATGCAACACTAGCGCCATTCCCGCAAAAAATAATTACCGTGTAAATACACAATTTATTATTAAAAATCCAAACTAATGGTTCCCTCGCAAAATATAAATTTTTATCCTTACTAATATTATAAATGCGAAAGTCCGTTTGTTTGTTTGTTACGCCTTCACGGCTTAACTACTGAACCGATCATCATGAAATTTTGCATACACGTTGTCAGTGGTACAGAAAAGGACATAGGGTACCTTTCATCCAGAAAAAATGCACAGTTCCTTAGGGATAGCAAAAAAACTGTCCACGCAGACAAAGTCGCGGGCGGCTGCTAGTTAATAATAAACACAGAAATCAGTGACAAATAATTGTTTGCAGTTTTGGTGGTGAAAAAAGCTAAAAAAGGCGGTCTTTTTGTTTTTCGTCAAGAAAAACCTAATCATTAAGTTTTGATATTTTGCAAGGGGATCTTCAGCTTGTATTTTTAATAAATTGTGTACACGGTATTTTTTTATTTCTTTGCGGGAGTGGCCCTAGTGTTGCATATTAAGATGGCTTTGTGATATCACTTATGCTTTTGTAATCTATGCCACTTGATATTCTACTCTACAGCAATGATTAACAAAGGAAAGTCAAGTCTGCTCGTAATCATGACCAGGATGCTGTTCTGCCCTGTGACGCGCATTCCGTGTAACTTTTTGTATCATGTTTTGAGAAAAACGCGTTTAAAAGTAAAAGTCGTTTTTTCGTTCTTATTCCTACACTATTTATAAATTTAAGTAACAAAAATAGCCAATAAATAAAGCAAAGAATCTTAAACAAGGCCGTTGTGTTTTTTTTACAATATCTTAATTAAATAGTTGCTAACAGCGATTTTAAATTATTGCCTAATTCAAATTCCATACAAATCGTGTTACGCGAGGGCGTGTATCTAAGTTACACGCGATCCGCGCAATAAGTTGTATGTCTACTAAAACAAATCTATCAGTTGTAATTGGAGTAACACGGTGTAGGCAAAATAGATAGTATTAATAATCAAGGAAATCTTAAAAAAACACAATATTTAATTAATAAAAAGGTACAACTTTTAATATTATAATAAATCTTCTAGTAAATCATAACAACCAGATGAGGTAAAGTGATAATAAAAACCTTATGTTAATATAAAATTTGGGAATGGTATATTATATTTTTTAGAAAATTTACTGGGCTTTTACTTTTACTTTTTTTATTGGGCTGCGTGGACTTTTATAAAAATTAAAACACGTAGAAATTGTTTAATTTATATTTTTTATAAAACATTATAAATATAAATTTTAAATGGTAATATTAAAATAATAGTAACATTTTAAATTTATATTTTCTAAAAATATAGTTTAATAAAACAAAAATATATTATTAAGTTTTTTAATTTTCATAAAAGTTAGGTGGACTTTAGACTTTAGTGAAAGTTATTACTTTTTTTATATTACTTCGGCCGCCCGCGACTTCGTCTACGTGGAAATTTTTTAGCAATCCCTCGGGAACCATAGTTTTTTTTCAGAATAAAAGGTACCTTATGTTCTTTTTTGTATTC
The DNA here is from genome assembly GCA_928269145.1 of Agriphila tristella. Classification (NCBI taxonomy): domain Eukaryota; kingdom Metazoa; phylum Arthropoda; class Insecta; order Lepidoptera; family Crambidae; genus Agriphila; species Agriphila tristella. Next base: position 4,817,066 of record OV743443.1, on the reverse strand, counting down.
CTGGTAATGTGTATCTAAAATTTTATAATGATCGGTTCAGTAGTTATGACGTGAAGGCTTTAAAAACAAACAAACAAACTGACTTTTGCATTTATAATACTAGTAAGGATATTTTCTAAAAATATACTTAAATAAAATAATCCTAACTTTTCTATATTTTATAAAAGCCCACCCAGCACAGTAAAAAAATAAAAGTAATGGCCCAGTATTTTTTAAATATATAAATAAAACCTCCTAAGTTTTATATTTTTTTATATTAACGAAAGTTAAACTAGGTATTACAGCCATTCTAGAAAAGATAATAAATATTTTATTTTATATTTAAAATTAAAATTCATAGTTTTCTTAAATTAAAAGTAAAACAAACCTTTACAAAAGTATTTTTATAAAAGAATATTACATACAGTACACCCACAATTTTATAACAGTACACCAAGCTTAGTAAAAAAGTTATATTATTATTAAAAAATATTTTTTTTAAATAAAAATAAATCAATCCTAAGTTTTTTTAATTTTTATTAAAATCTACCCAGCATATTTGACTTTCACTTAAATATAAAATTTAAATTTCTTTATTAAAAATGTATATTAATTATATTTTCTATAAATAAAAATAAAAACAAATCCTCAGTTTTTTATTTTTTATAAGTCTACTCAGTCCAGTAAAAAAATGCATAAAAATTTAGAAAAATAATCAGTCTTACTATATTTTAATAAATCTTCCTATGGCTACCTACATAACAAAAATTGTCTTGAATCCCAACAAAGATAAGACTATTTGGCTACAAAACAAAGAAAAATCTATAGTCTTCCATAGTTATTAAAACAGCCCATTTGCCACTTGGTTTGTTTCGCCTATAACGTGTATCTAAAATTACACTAGATATAAATATTTAGCTGGCGCCCGCATCTGCTATGCCTATCTGTGGTAACTCAATTACACGGCGATCGCGTAACACGCGCTTAAAATTCCTGAGTTACACTAATGTGGCAGGCCTGTTCCTGAAAAATTTCAGGAACAAAGTCCCTTTTTTTTAAAGTGCCCCATATAGAAGGGGGCTAGACGATCTCAATAAGACCTTTTAAGCTTAATTAGTGTATCTCAAGAAACACTAATTGTGCCTCACAGCGCAGTGTTGGGGCTCCCCGCACCCTATGCACCAGGGAATAAGCACAGTTTTTGCGCATAGTTGAATAGAAACATTCAACGCTGGCCTCAGCAAATATCCCGGATGCCCTGCAGGAGCAACGCTACCCCGAAAGCACCCTGAACGCATTGTTATATTGAACTCAGAGGATGTGATAAGCACTTTGAGTACTAGTTAAACCCAAGGCTACACGTTTATAAGTGTGTAAAAAAGGTCAAAACAACGTAATTACTTCATACACACAAACACATTTTATTTTGACGACAGCGTGCAAACCTGACAAGACAACAACGCCCTTCGCTCCGTTTCTATTATCATTGTCCTTGAGATCGGGCGGTCCAAGCCTCCAAGGTATTTAAAAGAGTAAAGTGAGTTGGCTGGAGTAGGTATATATGTCAAATGCTAAATTATTTGTCTCGGTTTGACTCCACCGATGCACCTACTTACAATCGAGTTAAAAATACGATGATACCTTTGACATAATAATTTGACGACCTTTATTACTTGGACATAAAGTCGCTGAATTGTCAAAAGGAGATACATAAAATACTAAACTCGACTACCTAACTTTTAACAATTTTATTTTGACAACTGCACCGCATTATGGACTATTCTTTTTGAGTGTATTGAGTATGTAGGTATAATTGTTTTGCACGCTCCACGGCGGAAGCACAGAATAATGGTGGCGGAAGGCTCGCAGACCTCCCAAAGAATAGAAAATATTTTATTGTAGGGACACTTGACACCTATTTCTTTAAACAAATTGGTTGATTATAAAATTATTAACATAGCGACAGTTTTTTTATTTATGAGTCTTACTGCCGTACTCAGAGACGTCAATTAAGTTTAATGCTTCATGTATCGTGTTGTCTTATACTATCACTATGGAAAAGAAAGAGATAGCAACTATTTTAATAAAAATAATAAATAAATAAAAATAGCTTTATTACTGAAATCATTTTACAATAAATTTACGCCGAGACTTCCCGGTAAGTAATCAAAGATACTTGTGGTGAGAATGACTCGTAACTTCCCAATTGGATTACAGCAACGATTTAATTTAAAGGATTACAGCAAGCTTACAGTTAATTATATTATAAACATTAAACTTTATTGATGTCTCTGAGTATGGCCGTTAATTTGTAATTAAATTCGAATAATATATACGAAAGAAAACAAATAATATCTATAAATTTTAGCAATTTTATTGGTTTTTAATTAAAAATAACCGAAAAACCCGAAAAAACCGGTTTACCCGGTTTTTGTTTCATGAAAAACCGAAAAAACCGGTTTTCCAAAACAACCCGGTTTTTGCATGCCCTAGTACCTACTGATTCGATTATATATATTCTTTCTGCGTTTATCATTAAGACGGAGATATTCACCTCGAATAATTTTATTCACCTAGGTTAACTAAGTAGGTACCTACTTATACTAGCAATTTATGTGTAGGTTATATGTATGTGTAACACGTTACCTATAATTATCATTTCCACATATTTCGGTCTTTAAGATAATTACCTTTATTGCCCGTCCGATAGCCGAGTTCTACTGTCGATCCATTTTTATTTGTCTGTACTTTAAAATAATTGATGCACTCTAACCCAAATGAAACACCGAAATAGTCTTTCTTCATTTAATTAAACACCACAGCAGTCTTTCCGTATTTTATTTTACGCACTTCACAATACTTCTAACAGTCTATCTTACAATTTACACACTTGTACTAATCGCAAACTAACTACGCGTTATGCATTTGACCTTCTTGGTCGACGGCTGGCATAGAAGTGACTACATTTCTTTACTTTTTCTCTCCACGATACTTCAGCGAACGAATGCACGAATGGTTGGTCGTTAGAAAGTCAAAGGCATAACTATTAATACTTTAGTTACTTTTTTACCCAAATTTGGAAATTACAACACCCTTCATATTTGTTTTAATAAAGTTATAATTAATGGAGATAACATCCGTTTGTAGTTTTATTCTTTGATAATAATTTAAACATAATTTTAGCATTTAATAACCAACACACTTACTGTAATTCCTTGAATAATTTGGCAATTCGACAATACAACTATTATAATAACTATATTTTAATCAATTTTCATTAATAAACTCTAACAGCTCGTCCATCCTGATTACAGTTCACGTCCACGTGAATATTTCATAAAAATAAATCAAATAAATTTTTCGGTAATGTAAGGTATACAAATACATATAATTTCATGCAATAGTTTTGAACATAAATATTTATATGATTGACCTTTAAGATAGTTGACAATTAAATTGCACTTTGCGCTTTATACACTTATTATAAAATAATATTCACAGTAAACTACGCACTTTGCGTTGGCACACTTTGTGCTTTACCAGCACACGTTGCGCCTACACACTTTATACTATAACTTGCGCACGTTGCGCCAGCACACTTTGTGCTTTAATTTGCGCACGTTGCGCTAACACACTTTGTGCTTTAATTTGCGCACGTTGCGCTAGCACACTTTGTGCTTTACCTTGCGCACGTTGCGCTAACATTCTTAATGTTTAACTTGCGCAAGTTGCGCTCAAAATTTAACCTACGCACTTTGCGTTTGTATGTATATGAAATCAACAGACAAACTAATAAGCTTAAATACTACAATTATAAGTTTAAATACTAAAAATTGTTAACTCTACACTCATATGCCTTTAAACGAGTTAACTACCAAAAATACTAATAAATTTAACTTAAAATTACAAAATATGTGATCAATATTAACAATCTAATGACTACTAGTATCGTCCTCATGCTCATCGCTACCTGAACTATCAGAATGTGAATCATTTTCTTTATTACTATAACATAACCATGGGAATATTTTATCTACAGCATAAACACCTGTATACGTTTTCGTCCCTTTCTTTGTTATTGGTGTATCACAGATTTCGTACCTATCATTGTCAAGTATCTTTGTAATCCTATATGGTCCTGATAACTTAGGTAATAATTTTCTACTTTTACCTACACTATGCACAACCTTTTCAACTCGCACAAGATCTCCTAAATTATATTGTCTAGCTGATTTTTTTTTTTGTCAAAATTACACTTTTGTTTTTCTTGAGATTCCGATACAAAATTATCTACTTCAGATCTAATTTTAATGATGTCTGTTTCAGAGCCTAAAGTACTATGATTTCCTACCATTGGTGTACTTAATTCTATTTTATCTGAAGATTCACTCGTATTTCCTATATTAGTTTGAATTTGAGGCGTTACAATACCTAGATTAGTTTCCATTTGATTGGACTGGTCAGCTTCCTGATTATGTGAACTACTTGATTGTTGGTTACTATTATAATTTACTGTATCCAAAGTGTCTGTCATTAAGTCCTGTTCAATTTCTGGCACGATATGCCCTTCGTTTAAGTTACAAAGCTTTAGTCCAAATAAAACTTCCGATGGTGATTTTCCAGTACCCTTATTAATAGTGTTATTTAAGCCCCACTGAACCTGAAGCAACCTGTCATCCCACAATTTCTCATCAAGCCCATGATTTTGCGCAGCTAACGAGTCAAGTATAGTACGATTATATCGTTCTACCTGACCGTTAGCGCGTGGAGAGGTAACTGCATTTTGAATATGTCTAACTCCTAACTCTACCATAAACTGCTTAAACTTTACACTAGTGAAAGATGTACCTCGGTCGCTTATTAGTCGTGTAGGTAATCCAAATGTACCAAAGTAATCTCTGAGTACAGCTATACTAGTATTAGATTTAGTGTTTTTAACAGCTTTAAGGACTATGAATTTAGTATAAGCATCTATTATTACCAAAATATATGCATTTTTACGTTTACTAGTGACAAAAGGGCCGACATGATCAATATTTATTGTGTGGAACGGCTTAGAAACCTTAGGGATAGGGTGAAGATTGTTGAACTTTAGAATATTGAAAGATCATAGGAAACAAAATAATAGAATAAAACTTGGAAAAAAAACTGTATTGGAAAAAAACGCAAAGACAGAATAAATTGACAGTAGAGACATTTGACACCACGTTCTATACAAAAAGAGTATTTAGTATAGCTAACTATTCAAAGCAGGTTTCTTAACATCTTCTCTCTTTGTTTAGTTTAGCCAGTGTCTTCTCTTCCACTGCACATTCCTATAGACTTGCACAGCATCGTCAGTCTGGGCCTAAACAGTGGCTTAGTCATCATGTCAGCCAACTGCATCTCTGAAGAAACTTTCTTCACTTGTAGCACACCGTCCGTTACAGCTTCTCTTATGAAGAACTGGCGGATCCTTATGTGTTTCGTTCGGCTGTGAAACTCGTAAGGTGGATTGCTCGCCAACTTGATAGCTGACTCGTTGTCAATATACAGCTCAGGAACATCCTTTGTTTGTTCAATGTCCTGAAGCAGTGTCTTAAGCCAGATTATTTCTCGAGTAGCCTCACTCGCAGCAACTACTTCCGCTTCTGTGCTTGAAATGGCTACAGATGTCTGCCTGCTGCTCTTCCATGAAACAATCCCCCCTGCGTACATGCAGACCATTCCTGATGTAGACCTCCCTGTTTCTAAGTCTCCACCGTGGTCTGAATCGCTGTAGCATACTAACTTTGAGTTAGAATTCTTTCTATAAGTTAACCCCCAATCTACTGTGCCTTTCAGATATCTAAGGATTCGTTTCACCTTCACTATATCATCATTTGATGGGTTATCTAGCTTTCTAGAAGCAACTCCAATGGCATAGGCGATATCGGGCCTTGTTCCGACCATTAGATAAGCCAGAGCACCAACAACTTGTCTATACGGAAACTTTGCAGATATACTTTCACTATCTTCTCTATTTTCCGACTTCGTATCATCTTTGATAATTGGTGTCCCAACTGACTTACACTCGTCCATTCCGAATCTCTCTAAAATCTTCTTTGTATAAGCAGTCTGATTCACAACAATTGAGCCATCTTCTCTTCTTGATATCTCTATACCAAGATAGTAGTTTGCAGGCTTCGATTTGATTTTGAATCTGTCTTTTAATTCACTCATAAACCTTTGTGATTCATCTACATGAGTGGATGCTAGGAGTCCATCATCGACGTAGAGTGCCAATATAAGCTTCTTCTCTCCTCTCCTCCTTACGAAGAGGCATGGATCTGCTTCACTCTGTTTGAATCCAACTTTTACTAGAAAGTCTTGCATGCAGTTGTTCCAGCATCTAGGAGCTTGTTTTAGTCCATAGAGGCTCCTTGTCAACTTGCAAACTAAGTTCGTATGATTGTCATACCCTTCTGGTGGTCTCATGAAAATCTCTTCATTTAGACTTCCATAAAGAAAAGCTGTGGATACATCGAACTGCGTAAGATGCATGTCTTCTCTTGCAGCAATGCTTAGAATAGTTCGAATCGTGCTCATCCTTGCTACTGGACTGAAAGTCTCGAAATAGTCCACACCTTTCTTTTGAGAGTATCCTTTAATCACCAGTCGTGCTTTATAACGATCTACGCTTCCATCTGGATTCATCTTTACTTTGTAAATCCATTTACATGGTATAGCTTTTCTCCCTTTTGGTAAGGGTACCATTTCCCATGTCTTGTTCTCTTTTAATGACTCCATTTCTTCATTCATGGCTATTATCCACTTTTCTTTATCTTCAGATTCTATAGCCTCTTTGAATGTCTGAGGTTCTTTAATTTTGTTTATCTCTGCTACTGCTGTCATCACAAAATCTTCAAATTTTTCAGGTGCTTTCAATGTTGAACGGTCTCTAAGTCTCATACCTTGTTCTGTCTCTGGTTCTGCATCTGACTCTATCCTCTCATCAGAACCTGTCTCTTGCTCTACCTCTGACTCTGGTAAGACTTCTTCATCTTCAACCTCACATTGGTCATGATCAGAATAACTAGTCTTGAAGCTGTCATCTTGACTGTGTTCTGCATCACCTCTTTCATTGTTGACTTGATCTGGATTTACTAATTCAGGTATCAGTTCTGGAATTACTATTTTTCTGGCAAAATTTGGACCTTTCTGGGCATTTGGGATTTGAATACTTTCCTTCGTCTTTTCCTTAGACTTCAAAGGCTTTTCTTCAAAGATTACGTCTCTAGAGCGAACTATCTTGTTCTTCTCTTCAACCCAAATTCTGTAACCCTCGTCACAATCATAGCCAACCAGGACTCCTTTAATAGCTTTCTTGTCCAGCTTCTTCCTTGTCACTTTGGGAACATGTGCATAGCATGTACTACCTATCACTCTCAAATGCTTGATCTTAGGCTTCTTGTTATACCAGATCTCGTACGGTGACTTATCTAGTGTAGTAGGACCCGTTCTGTTTAGTACATAAACTGCAGTCGCCACTAGCTCAGCCCACAAAATTTGAGGTAAGTTATTTGCATGCATTAGCGTTCTCATAGCTTCTACAATGGTCCGGTTATCTCTCTCAACGCATCCATTCTGGTTCGGTGTGTGTGGCATCGTTAATCTCTGTTTTATGCCAGACCTCTCTAGTATTCTTCTGACATTTCCGTTATCAAATTCTCCTCCATTGTCACTTAATAACTCTCTTACTGTATGGTCTGCAGTCCTCACTTCAGCCAACATTAGTTCAAGTTTCTTGTGAACTTCTGATTTCTCTCTCAGAAAGTATACATGGCGGAATTTGCTGAAATCATCTTTGAAGAGTACGAAATACTTGAATTTGGATAAAGAGTTCGTGAATGGCCCACATACATCGGCATGTATTAACTCTCCTGGTTCAGTAGCTCTTTCTCTTGTACCAAATTTCAACTTGTGTGCTTTTCCAAATACACAACCCTCACACAGTTCCCTGTCTAGATTTACCTTTATACCAAGCTCTCTCTCAATCACCTTTTTCACATGTGCTTTGCTCTGATGAGCCAACCTCTCGTGGTATAGTTGCAACTTGTCCTCTTGCGAAATGTTGTTTGCCTCATTTGGAGTTTCAGGTCTGATACTTTTGACTTTTAACTTGAAAAGCCCTCCTTCTCTCTCTCTTTCGCCAATGAGTAAAACTTTTCCATTCTGTGAAAGTTTGCATACCGTAGTTGTTGACATGAAAAGGCTATTTGTTAGCTTGTCTTGAGCTGACAGTACTGAAAATAGGTTCTTCTGTATTGTAGGCACGTACCAAACATCGTTAAGCGTTATATGCGTCCTGTGACCCTCTACTTCAGCTTCTATGTATACAGTTCCTTTTCCGACTGCCTCAACCGTATCTCCATTAGCTGTGGTCACTGTGTGTGCATTACTAAATCTCTCAAATGTCTGGAATAGATCTCCCCTGTTCGATACATGACTAGTCGCACCATTATCGACATACCAATGGTCTCTATCTGCAGAATCATTTGGATTCACTGCCATAATGTTCATATTCACACTCGTAGTAGGTCCTTTTTGCTTTGATGTTGATGGCTTTTGTTTAGGTGGTCGTCCGTCGGAAATCCACTTTGAGCACCCTTTGACTCGATGTCCGATTACGCCACAGTAATGACATTTATCTGAACTCACATTCACCTTACTCTTTTCGGAATACTTATTCGCTTTACTCTTCTTATTTGAAATTTCTCTACTTCCTCTCACTACTAGTGCTTCTACCTTCTCCTCGTGCTTAGTAGATAAAGCTCTTTCGTGATTGCACAACTGAGTAGTCATATTTTCTACAGTTCTGTCTTCCTTTGACATCATCATCCAGCTTGATTTGAATGAGAAGTACTCTTCTGGTAATATGTCAAGTATCTTGCAGATTAGAAATAGTTCTGGCAGCTCTTCCTTCAGGTGTTCCTTCTGGAGTTCCCTGGTAAGTTCAGACCAGATGTTCTTAAGTTTGCTAATATGTACTGACACTTCACCACTGGATTGCATTGTGTAGCTGAAGAATTTCATGCACAGGTCGTAGGCTTTACTCTCTTGCATGCCATCATACAGGCGGTGTAGTTCTAGCCATACTTCCCTCGCTGTAGAATATCGCAAAACTTTCTCACAGTTGTCTTGTGACAAATTCGTAGTAATAAGCAGTAAGGCTGCGCTGTCTGCTGTCAAATACGTCTTTTGTTCGCTATTGTACTTCTGTACTTCTGCGGGTTCTGCGTCCTTTTCTAGTTTCTTAGGCGGTAGTAAATTGCCTTCAACCACATCTAGGATCCCTAAGCCACGCAGTGCGATCAAAACTTTAAATTTCCATGTCGCCCAGTTCGACTCATGAAGCTCTCCCACTTGGATTTTTGCTGCTTCAACGATAGACTTTTCCATCGCGAACTCTCGACGTAAATTCTATCTGAATTTTATTTCCGGCAACTACGCTCTGCTACCATGTTGAACTTTAGAATATTGAAAGATCATAGGAAACAAAATAATAGAATAAAACTTGGAAAAAAAACTGTATTGGAAAAAACGCAAAGACAGAATAAATTGACAGTAGAGACATTTGACACCACGTTCTATACAAAAAGAGTATTTAGTATAGCTAACTATTCAAAGCAGGTTTCTTAACAAAGATAACCTTCCTTTTTACCTGCTGGAATTTTATTATGAGCGCACTCGAGACATGAATTTACGTATTTTTTTACAAATTTCCGCATTTTTGAAAACCAATAATGTTCTTTAAGCCTTTCAAGAGTCTTTTCAAAACCGAAATGTCCTATTTGATCGTGATTTTTTTGTAAAATTTGCCACCTACAGCCCTTTGGCACCACCCATCTTAATCCAGCATCAGTGTTTCTATATATCCTATCCCTTTTAAGTACAAAACTCTTTTTTATATCAATAACATCGTCATACTGAGGATCAGTTAGTATGTCTTTTATACGTTTTAGCTCTGAATCATTTGACTGGACGGTAACAAGCCAATCGTTTTCTACGCTCATTACATCGTACGTTTCGATTACTTCCATAACGCCTATTTCTCCTTGAACTGGGTTTCTACTCAGAGCATCCACGTGAGTCATACTACTTCCGGACCTATATACTATGTCGCAATCGTATTCCTGAATTAAGCTCCACCATCTAGCTACCCGAGGTATCATATCTTTCTTTTGGAAGGTTGCCCTAAGTGAGTTACAGTCTGTGACGATAGTAAAATTTAATCCCACAACATAAGGCCTAAATTTCATTAGTGATGCTATGAATGCCAAAGTCTCCAATTCATATGATGAAAAATGTGATTCCTCGGGGGAGGTTTGCCTACTGTAATAAGCTATTGGTTTGAGGGAGGAATCTTTTTGTTTCTGTAACAATACACCGGCTATTCCGTGCTTGCTAGCGTCGGTGTGTATTTGCGTCTCAGCAGCCGGATTATATAAAGCTAAAACAGGTCGCGATACTAAAATGTTTCCAATCTCATTAAACGCGTGTTCTTGATCAATTCCCCATTCCCAAACAGCATCCTTTTTTAATAATTTTGTTAAGGGTCTAATTATTTGCGCAAACCCTTTGATAAATCTCCTAAAAAAACTAGCGAGACCTATTATTTGTCTTACGTTATGGACATCTTTTGGAGTAGGAAAATTGCTAACAGCCTCTACTTTACGTAAACCCGGTTTAATGCCTGACCTAGAAACTTCGAACCCTAAATATTCGACCTCTTCCTTAAAAAAAACAACATTTTTGGGGTTTAAGTGTTAATCCTGAATGACGTAGTCTTTCGAAAATGGTACGTAATCTATCTAAGCCTTGTTCAAACGAATTCGATGGAACTAAAATATCATCCATGTATGCCAAAGCTGACTCAAATCGCGTGTTCCCTAACACCATATTTATTGCCCTCTGAAAAACAGCGGGAGCGTTTGCTATCCCAAACGGCATTCTGTTAAATTCAAACTGACCGTCAGGAGTCACAAAGGCCGTTTTGTATTTAGAGTCCTCACTAATCGGTATCTGGTAATAGCCAGATGCAAGATCTAATGTGCTAAAGTAAATGTTACCAGATAACCGATCAATTTGGTCCTCAATACGTGGAATGGGGTAATGTTGTTTTACTGTTTTATTGTTTAGTGCACGATAATCTACGCATAGGCGCTTATCGCCAGTTTTCTTTTTAACCACTATAATTGGTGATGCATATGGGGAAGACGACTCCCTAATGATTTGATTTTGCAAAAGTTCGTCTGTCATTGATCTGACTTCAGCTCGCTCTGCGTGACTTAGGCGGTATGGACGATGAACTACCGGATTCAAATCTTTTAACTCTATGTCCATTGTAGTGATATTAGTACAACCTAATTCTGATAAATTTTTGGCAAAACAATCTCTAAACTCGTTAACAAGACTTAATATTTTAGTCTTCTGATTTTCATTTAAATTATTCCCAACATTTACATCTGCTAAGGTAAGTAAGTCCCTTTCATTAGATATTTTATTGACAGTTAGACATTTGACATCGTTTAAATCTTCTAAAAATAAGGTACCCCGAGATATGATTTGATTACTTTCAAATTGTAATGCCAAACATTTACTATTAGCTATGTGTATATATCCTACACCATTTTTAACTTCCATTTTACAACCCACTACCTTATATTTAGTCCTATAACTATCTTCAATATATACTTCTCCTGTGAGAGAACAATCTGTCTTAACTTTTACCATTGCACTACCATATAAGGTGACTGCACCGATTGACCTAAAGATAAAACGTTGCCCATTACGTGGACCCTTGGTTTTTATAATTAAATTTTTGTTATCCTTATGTATTTTAATATGAGATTGTTCTGTCACTGTTTGACCAATCAAAACATCATAACTAAGGAAACGATCCGGTACTATTATCAATTCTACCTTTACTCTAACTAGATCTATTTTTAATTCTAATGTGCACGCGCCTACGGGCTGAATGAGTGAGTTACCAAAACCACGCAAACACGGTAAATTATCAGTACTCCAATCATGATAATCAACTACGTTCCTAGCTACAGATTCTTTAATTAAGGTGCACTGGCTGCCAAGATCTACATATGCATTGAACTCGTGTCCTAGTAAATTAATTTTCTTTTTAAACTTTTCGTCAAGTAATTCATCAACGCTAACTAGTCATAATGTTTTAACCTCAGATTTATCTTTCCAAACTTCTCTTGTACAACTAGGGTCATTGTGACCAAATCGTAAACACTTTTGACATTTAACTACAGGCTTTTTGCAATCATTAAAAGTATGACCTATCCCGTGGCAATTAAAACATCTTAGTACACGATTAAATTCTACTTTACCCGGCTTTCGAATTGCTTCATTATTTGATCGTATCATCTTTTTATTATTCTCAAATTTCTCATGCTTTACATTTCTCAAATAACCTAATAATTTATCAGCATCTTCAAAACCTACAGCTTCTGCACCATAATGAACAGATCTATCGTCTATACCAAAAACGATACAATCAATAGCATTTTTCTCTACGATACTACATCGGTTCAAAGCTATCAATTTCTCATAAAAATACTCTTCTAAATCCTGACCAAATTTAGCCCTTATATTTAGCATTTCGGTAAGTAATCGACCGTAATTCTCGTATACAGGAAAAGCGGATTTAAGTTTTTCCTGCCACTCCTCCCACGTATGTATGACCGTTGGTTGACCTTCAAACCATCGTTTGGCCGTACCCATAAGCTTTGGCAATGCATAATGAGCCGTCTGTTTGCTATCCCAACCGTAAATCTCTGCACACTCATTAACTTTAGTTAACCAAGTAATAATCGTTTGGTTTTTGACCTTTGGGTCAAACTCTGGGACAACATTCATAGCAGAAAACTTTTCTTTATTGAGGGGGTTTACGGTTGAGACAGCTTGCAGTACCTGACTAAGACTATCAATTAAACTCTTGTTTATGCTTGCTTCGTTTTGCTTAGAAGATAAGACAGGATCACAACTACTGCTACTGTTGTTCATTTGAACAGGATCAATAGGGTTAACTGGTTGGTTATTAGACACTACCTCAACTTGTTTCGTACAACTACCAGAACTTAATGCGACATTGACGGTTTGATGTTCATCCGGTACATGGTTTTGGGAATCCTTATAAACGCTTGATAGTCTGCGTTGGCTATTCCGAGAGCGAATCAAAGAAGCCCTATAACCACTAGACCTACTATGACCCTCATATAATATTGAATCTGACCTTGAGTTTGAGCGGGATCGGTGCTCCCGCCTCGCTGGTCTCTCGGTGCGTGACCGGTTGCGCTTGCCTCGTCTGGAGCATGTATGCTGCCTCGACGTAGAGCGCGACGGCCGCCGTGTTGGAGATCGCGACCGCTCTCTCGCAACAGGACGTCGCTTTGCTGATGACCGCGATCGTCGGCTTGCAGAGGAACGTGATCGCCGTCGAGTACGAGCCCGTCGGTCCCGTGAAGATCTCTCACTTGGCATTGTGTTACAACAACAACTTCAAAACTGAAAAACCAAACATGTTAACAATATTAACAACTATGATTAAATAATACAAAGTATACTCAGTTTTATTTTCATGAACATATCGTTATGAGGATTATTGATTTAAGAACACAAGTTCATAAGTATCAGTTCTAAGTAAAAAAAAAACAAAAGATCAGTTTTCGTTACAAAAATCTTCATTGCTTATTGCTTCTTAAAAGAAAAGAATAAAACGTCAAGCATGAATTAACATCTTCACAATGTGTAACTTACCAAATTGTAATCTATATTATAAATACAGTTCTATCTATTCAAGTTCTTTACTTCACGAAAACTGTAGCAGAAATGAGCCATAACTGTGTGTCGTCGCCTTTTTAAAGCACCGGCTTATGCGTAAACAACAAGATGGCGCCCGGTTTACGTATGATTTCCTTTTAGTTACTCTTTAATTATGAAACCTTTCGCAGCTACTTATTAACTCGAAAAGTCTAATCGTAATAATCGTAACGTTTTAAACTTTGTTTTTCACATTCAATTCACTGAGCAACAAAAAATAAAATAAGCAACTCACCTTTTGTGTTTTAACAAACCTATGTATCAAACCTGGATAACAAGCAGCGTGATCCACCACTTCTGAATTTGATGCACTCTAACCCAAATGAAACACCGAAATAGTCTTTCTTCATTTAATTAAACACCACAGCAGTCTTTCCGTATTTTATTTTACGCACTTCACAATACTTCTAACAGTCTATCTTACAATCTACACACTTGTACTAATCGCAAACTAACTACGCGTTATGCATTTGACCTTCTTGGTCGACGGCTGGCATAGAACTGGCTACATTTCTTTACTTTTTCTCTCCACGATACTTCAGCGAACGAATGCACGAATGGTTGGTCGTTAGAAAGTCAAATGCATAACTATTATTACTTTAGTTACTTTTTTACCCAAATTTGGAAATTACAACACCCTTCATATTTGTTTTAATAAAGTTATAATTAATGGAGATAACATCCGTTTGTAGTTTTATTCTTTGATAATAATTTAAACATAATTTTAGCTTTAGGCTGGTGTACGCAGTGACAAAAACCGCAGGGCATGTATGAAAAGATTGATGGATATGAATGAAGCGAAAGAAGTGTGCAAGGATCGTAGCAGGTGGCGATCCATAGTCTCTGCCTACCCCCATGGGAAACAGGCGTGAGTGTATGTATGTATGTATGTATGTAATTTTAGCATTTAATAACCAACACACTTACTGTAATTCCTTGAATAATTTGGCAATTCGACAATACAACTATTATAATTACTATATTTTAATCAATTTTCATTAATAAACTCTAACATAATCTTTACGCATGAGCATCTTTTTAACATGATTTTTAGAGTACCGTACCCAAGAGGTAAAAACGGGTACTAAGACTCCCACTGTCGTCCGTCCGTCAGTCACCAGGCATCTCATGAACCGTGATTGCTAGACAGTTGAAAGGAGAATGGCAAACTGGGAACCATTTTCCAAATTCATAAATACTGAGCGTGCCCAATTCGGGCCTTATGAGATTTAAAGGTCATAATTTGGTGGTTACTTTTCAATTTAAAGTGTTTGTAAAGAAGGAGGCAACATTTAGAAAAACATGATAGTAATATTCTTCTTAGCTAGAAACAAAACGCAATTGATCTAAAACAAAACGCTTTTGTGAGGTTGGTTTATTATTGTTATATTGGCCCCTCTAGAAAAAAAAGACAGGGAACCAATCACGTCACGTAAATATATATATCCAGGACAGCCAACATGACAGCAGTCTAAGAACGGCAATGTTATTAAGTTGGTTTGCCTACTAGGTGCTGTTTTGAGGTTAAGTTTTAAAATCAACTTTTTATCCCCAGATTTAAAGTGTATCTTACGATTACATAATTAATTAGGCTTTAAAAGAGGATTAAAGTCATGCTATTTACTTCTTGGCACGCTAAGCCTTTATGTGGTTCTGAAAATATATGGGCACCTGCCATTCTCCTTTGAGTGAGTCCCATCCACCCCGGTGGCTCTGTCCCGGTACCGGGACCGATGGGAAAAAAAGTTCCATCCGCCCCGGTGAATCGTATCTCGATGTTTAACGATGTCCTAAAGTTAAACACAATACCTACCGGCGGTATGATAAAAGATCTGTGCCATCCGCCCTTTTAAATAAAATTCTGGGGTGGGTGATACTTTGCGAGTGCGATCCTCTCCGTTAAACATCGAGATACGATTCACCGGGGCGGATGGAACTTTTTTTCCCATCGGTCCCGGTACCTGGGGCCCTATTTTTGAATCGCTCGGCTGGCGTCGAGCGCTCGTTACTGATTTTCGTTTGACAGCTCATACATTTGAGTTTATTTGTCGAACGAAAATCAGTAGAAACGAGCGCTCGACGCCATCCGAGCGATTCAAAAATAGGGTCCCGGGACAGAGCCACCGTGTTGGATGGGACTCACCCTGAAATTTTCACATTTATGTATTTCTGTTGCCGCTATTGCTATTTGCTATAACAACAAATACTAAAAACATAATAAAATAAATATTTAAGTGGGAATCTCATACAACAAACGTGATTTTTTGACATTTTTGGTCTTTAGTA
Organism: Agriphila tristella; assembly: GCA_928269145.1. Taxonomy (NCBI): domain Eukaryota; kingdom Metazoa; phylum Arthropoda; class Insecta; order Lepidoptera; family Crambidae; genus Agriphila; species Agriphila tristella. The sequence goes on along the minus strand of OV743443.1, from coordinate 4,800,938 downwards.
ACCCTTCGTGCACGAGCCCAACTCTCACCTGGCCGGTTTTTAAATTAATGTAAAAAAAGATCAATCACTTGTTGTGGAACTTTATTAAAAAAGGCTATGCCTTATATCCTTAGAATAATAACACCTAGAAGTCGTGTCCTTGTATGCGAAGTGAGGCAACTAATACTAAGCCAGAATGGCTATAATCCTTCATTCGTTACCAAATCGTAACTAAAATCTAATAATATAGTAACTAATCTAATAAATGTAGGAAAATTTAAACTGTTTTGTACTTATTCGGTATGATTAGGTTATAAAAATCTGGAAACGGGGCCATTTATGCTGTTTTAGCCTAAAACAGCATAAACTTTTAGGTGCCTCACTTTTGACAGGGCGCTTTGTAGAGAACTATCGTTCTAGGTGTTATTATTCCAATCATATCCCTATGATACCAATGTTTTCCTGTTGCTAAAACGCATTTATAAAACTAACTGTTATTTCAGACTCACAGCATGGCCCGTTGCACTAATTCACTCGGCTTCAGAGCTGCATTTAGAGTTTTATTTTATTTAAAACAGCCCATTCCGTTCTAACGTGAGAGTGTTTTTGTGTTCTACGTGTTTACTGCGCAGTCGGCGAGGTAAAATTGGTTTATGGACTGCGCTGTTTGCTCTTAGTGGGTTGTTGTTCGACCACCGAACATTCCTGGATAAAGAAAGTGGGAAAGCTATTTCTCGAACTAATTTTGGGATAAAGGGAAATCTGCCTTAAATTGGTAAGTTTTTGGTGAAACAAATATTGGGCAAAGAATGCTTTCGTTCAAGAAGGCTGTCCGTTTGTTCTCCTCTACTGTCGCATATCTCAACCGATTCTAGTGAAATTTTGTGAGCAGGTTTGATAATTATATAAGTAGTTAGGATTTTCGAGCCATCAGTTTTTCGAATTTTTCGGAAAAAACCTACATTTCAGCCACAGCCACAGTTTGTGACATTTTTAATCATTTTTTGTAGGTTTCCACTTTAAGTATGTTCAAAGGTAGGTACCTAGTAGCTGTAGAGTTCAAACTCTACAGCGCACAGAACCACTAGTTTAAAAATATAGTAGGAGAATGCAATGTATGCAATTTTAAGATGGTTCCATATTGTATAGATAATTTCTTTTCTTTTATTAGGTATAGAGACAGGTGTAGTATTGAGAATGATAATGGAAAATAGTGCTTATAGTCTGTTTTGTTTTCAAGTGTAATTTAAAGAGAAAATCCTAATAGGTTTTTCAATTTTCAAGAAATTGTACTTACCTAACTATATTTTTTGTGACTGTCTTTTTAATTATTACTGTTTACTCTATGCCACACATAACAATAATGACGTTAGTCCCACGCTGTATGTTCTTCAAAAAAATACATTTTGCAGAGATCAAAATAGATTCATGCTTATTAATATACTATGTGCTTATGCTTGCCAAGCTTGACGTTACTATTTTTGCACATCCATTTTACAACAAATCCCAACAGAGTTTCTAAGCTCTCAGAATCTATTCCTGCTTTTAGTTTAAAAATGACAAGAGCATTCAACACAAATAACACCAACAGTCGGAAGCAAGGAGCGAGAAAACATATTTTATGCACAGGTCTACATGGAAACCTACTAAACAGAACGTATTCCGCATAAAGACATTTATGGCCCTTTTACACCTTTCGACCGAGCATAAATTTTTGAGTTTTTCTTTTATCTTAACGGGATATAGCTTGGCCGTCACCAACCTAATGTTAAGTGACGATAAGGCCGAAAATTAAGCGCATTACACCCGGAATTCTCACCACTGAGGAACTGTCTATCTTACCTGTAACTGCCGGAACACAACAATTTTTTTTTGCTATGGCGTCAGACTTTCGTAAGATGATGGTAGCTAGCCAAGACTTGAAATAAGTCATACCACCAATACATGCGTAGGAACTTATTGTTATTGAGTTTGTCTTCTTTACATTGATTTGATTGTCTATAGTACCTATTATGTATTATGTTTGCAAACAAGTTACAGAAAGCACTTCTAAGTACTTATTTAACATGTTTATTGTATTATGTAAGTATTTTCGATTTATTTTTTGCAAAAAAAAACTACTTACTTAATTAAGTTTAAAGTGCCATTTAGATAAATACATTATACTTTCATCCGCCTACTTGAATTTTTATCAATCAACAATTCAGAGTAAATTTAAAAATCTTGAATCAAGGAATTTAGAATGAACATACTTAAAGACACTCGAGATACCTGCGTCGTAATTCTAGCACAAATTCATTTATAAATAAAATACAAATCTCTAAATAAATTCATTTTAGTTCTAACGAAATAAATCTAGAATAATCCATTTATACCCGCCATTTTTTTGTATTTTGCCTATTTTAAAAGCTTATAGCGAAAGCTAAAGACAACAATTACAATAATAAAAAATATTAGGCTCTAGCACACAACAACCTTAGCTGAGAAAATCGCCAGGTGTAAATGGATTATTCTCACTGGACACAAGAAATGTGCCCGCATAGGATATCATATGATAATATATTTCGCACGGGAGCGGCTTCCCGATTTCTTCACTGTATATATCCCATTTTACGTATATCATGGACTGATGTGTTTATGACAACCCTATTTTTCCGTTTCTGGAGAAAGTTAGCTGTTTATTTATTTGTATGGCTTTGGCTTGCCGTGCCTTATGTTTGGGTATAGAAGATTAATGCGCGAGGATGCTAGTAGCAAATCAAGTTTGGTAAGACCTTTTTTATGATTATGAAATGAAAGGAATTTTCCTTAAGATAATATTGTGACCTACTTAAAGTTCAAAAGACTTAAAGTAATGTTTAACACCATTAATAAATTCGTTTTTGTTTATGAAGGTTTATTATTACTTGGAGCCAAACAAGCACTTTAAAATAGTAACTAACTGAACTTGAATTACCTAATTTTTAACGCAAAAGCAGGAGTAATTTAATTAAATCGATAGGAAGAGAATAAAATAAGATTAATAGAATCATTTTATTTCTTATATGAAAAACAAATCAACTTGAGAGTTAATTGATAACAAAATACTTACTTACGTGGTCATAATTATCATTTACAGCAAACTGTTAGATAACAATTAATCAATGGGAATTATCATTGACAATCAATCATATTGATAATAATCCAGTAACATTTAGTACAGTGAAACAAATAGACATGTTGAAGTATCTATTGTTGCTTGTTTTTGTGGTTGATGTTTTTTGTGAAGATATTGAGCCATTCAGGATTGTAGAGCTACCGGAAGGCGATGTCCAAGGTGATAAGTACTGGAATGGAGATATTTATGAGTTCTTCGGAGTGCCTTATGCAACTGCACCTAAAGGACGGGACAAGTTTAAGGTTCGTAATGGTCTATTCAGAAAAATCAGTCGCTATAATAAGATCTTTGACGATGTTCAGATAATATTTGAGGCTGGTTTGAGTTAACAAATGTCAAAAATTGACACAGAGGTCATCCCATTTTTTGTACTAACTTTCGCCCGCGACTTCTCCCGCGTGGATATTCGGGAAATCCCAAGGGAACCTTTAACCGGGATTAAAAGTATCATATTTTTTAATCCAGGCTATAAACTATCGGTGTGCTAAATTTCATCCAAAATTGATGATTGAGGAACAAACATCCAAACCAACAAACTTTCACATTTAATAATATTAGTAGGATGCACAATAAGGCTTTTGTTGTTTCTTTTTCTGACTTGGGAATCCTATTAAAGTATTTTAATTCTACCATAGATTCTATCAAAATTTATCGTATTTTTTATTTATAATTACAGGCTCCATTACCAGTTACGAAGAGAGAAACCACTTTATCAGCCACTAAACAATCTGTAATGTGCCATCAAACATTTTACACCGGTGAAGAGGAAGAGGAAATATACCTCAATGGAGAGGAGGATTGTCTGGTAGCGAACATTCTTGTACCCCACATAGCAAACGCTACTAATCGAGTACCAGTACTGGTTTATATTCACAGTGGAGCATATTCTGGAGGTAGTGCTAATATGGGAAGACTCCATTACTTAGCCAGACTAGGTGTTGTAGCTATTAATTTTAACTATAGAGTTGGAGCTCTAGGATTCGCATGCTTAGGTACAGAAGAAATACCTGGTAATGCAGGCCTTAAAGACCAGTTAGCAGCTCTCAAATGGATCAAAAAGAATATAGCGAGATTTGGTGGCGATCCCAAGAAAATTACGCTTGCTGGTTACAGTGTAGGTGCGGCCATGGCTGAGCTACACGCAATATCTAAATATACAGACGGATTATTCGATAAACTCATTTTGGACAGTGGATCAGTATTAGCTCCTTTTGCAATCAACAGACAACCGATAACGACAGCTAAAAATATTGCTTTGTCTCTTGGATATAACGGCACAACTGTTAAAGATTTAACCGAATTCTATCTTAACGCTTCTGATATTGACTTGGCCAGTAAAAGTTTGAACTTCTTTCTGCCAAATAGCACTTTTGGATTTTCTCCCTGCATTGAAAGTACTGAAAACAATCCAGAACCGTTTCTCACTGAATCTCCATTAGATACTTTAAAAAAAGGAGGCGTTAAAAAATTATCTATTTTATCAGGATTTACAAATATGGAAGGTCTAAGTAGAGCTGGTCAATTCGGTGAATGGAGCGATATGATGAATGAAAATTTTGCTGTTTTCCTACCAGCGGACTTAACTTTCGACGATAGCAAAACTAAGCAAACCGTAGCTAAAGCCATAAGAGAATATTATTTCAAAGATGAAGAAATAACTCTTGATAATAAGAGAGAATATGTGGAATATTTCTCTGACTCTATGTTTAGATACTCAATACTGAAATCTTTGACGCTACATTCGGCTCTTACAGAAAGACCTATTTACTTTTATGAATTTTCTTACTTCGGAGAACTCAGTACGCAACATCACTTCATGGATAGGATGACTGGTGCTACTCATAGAGATCAAGTTTCATATATTTGGGACTTTTTTGGTCACACGACCAAACTCCAAGATATGGATGTGAGAGACCGCCTGACTTATATGTGGACAGATTTTGTTAAGTTTGAGTAAGTATTTTGGAGTACTATTTACTTTTTTTGATTATCCTTCTCCTCGCGTCGTGTTCCTCATTATTGAGGGTCATCATTCCCCCGACGGAAAGTTTTTCTTTAATGAAAGCTCTTCCATCTATGCTTATCCTTGACGACGACAGAAGAGTATCGTGCAGCTTGGTATTCAATGTTGAGCGAATTTAGGCACTCCACCTAGTCGGGCTTAGTTAGACCTCTCGGTCGTTTGCCATTGACCATAATGACCATGCCAGTATAACCATCAGTTCCAGGTTGTGTTCATCTTTGGGGGCAAAGTGGTCAAATATAGGTATTATTATACCATTATGATGTTTCCGAAATTTCATTCATTATGTGAATTTAGTGAAAGTTTTCAACATTTGGACATTAAATATTCTTAAATTACATTTAATTTTCTTGGCTCGGCAATAAAATGGAAATACTTAAATGCTACTAGTTAAAATACTGTTATTATTTTTTAAGAGTATTTCTTAGTAAATAATCATAATCTGTGTTAAATTTCAGGAATCCCACTGCATATGAGAGTCCTATAATGAGCAGAAAATGGTTGAAATACACAAACAAAGATCGTAACTATATGTCTATTAGTAACGATCTCAAAATGGAAAAAGATCCATTCCCCAAATCTTACCAATTTTGGGACGAAATATATAAGAAATATTACTGGAACCCCACAAGCGAGAAGGTACAGAGCCCATCAAAAAACAAGAAGATAGATGAAGATGAGACACCAAAGAATTAAAATGTTGGTTTTAAACTATTTATTATAGTTAAATATATAAAAACTTCTTTGTTTTTATATTTATCAAAAATGTAGTTACTTAATAGAAACGCGTTTGGCTAGCCTCTCGTGAGTTTTCATGGATGTGATTCATGCACCAATCAACGTATGAGTAAATATAAATAATGGCATTTTTTAAATGTCTTTTTCCGAAGAAAAGTAAAACAATAATTTACTTGAACTATTCTCGATACCTGCCTATTAGTACATTATTCATGATTATTATTAAAAAAGCCCCTTAAAATGGATAAAGGATTATCTTGCCAGTGATGAGCTTCAGCTGCACCTGCATATTTTGAAGACTCTAAAGTATTTTTGGGGAAAGGGGCTTATATCGCTCGTTTGGGAACGTCAATCATGATGCAAGTAGGTTTTAAGTTGCCTACTTAAGCGGTTTTGAAATGTTAAAATTTAAGTTCTTTACTAATGATAACCCTTTTTGAGTATTCTTAGTTGAAAATATTAACATTCCAGCAGATATACGCAAGATCTTAGAGTAAGAGATGAGCATAGTCATAGTAAGTGGCTGCGGAAAGAGCACCATGTCAATATCATGTGATGTGGACAATGTGAAATATATTTGATAATAATATAGATAGACAATATGAAATATGATCTACGAGAAGCTAATCTCACATATTAAGAGCATTTAGTGAACACATTGAATTGTTCTTTTTACCCTTTTCTTGTTGTATGAGCCCTTACTAAACTCATACATTAACTTGATTTACAAGTATCTGTCTTGATTTGATCTTGATAATAACAACAATCGGAAAATATAAACTTGATTTATTTATAAAAATGTAAGTAAACAAATGTGTGCACACTAGGGCATGCTCCCGGGAAATCCCGGTCTCGAAAATACCGGGAAATCCCGGGACTTTTTAAACAACCCGGTACCGGGTCTTTAGCGAACGAATCCCGGTTCTTTCGATACTTTCGGTACTTCATACTTGCGTAACGTTTTCTCACTATCTGTCATTCAATATCCGATAAAATCATAAATAAAGTACATTATAATCAAGATGAATAAATAATGAAAAATATTAGAAAAAATCGGCTCACCCGTAGCAAGTTAGACGGGATACGGGTGCGCCGATTTTTTCTAATATTTTTCATTATTTATTCATCTTAATATAAAAATAGCATTGTGAATGCAAAAATCTAAAAAGTTTACATTATAATCGTCAATTGATTTTGTTGATAATGTACAATTAATAATTTTGGTGATTTTTTATATTTTCAGTTATTTTGATCTCTAAATTTTGATCCCTAAACTCTGTCGTGGCATCACTAACAAACCGTGCATATGATCTTTGTGATGATCAACACCTGGACAAAGAGTTACAACACGTGCGCCATGTCCTGCAGAGCAATGGATATTCAGGAAAGCTTCCACCTAGACACACGAAAAAGCACCAGTTACAGAGGCAGGATGTAGATAGACAGCCAGTATTTTTGCCATATGTAAAGGGAGTGACAAATAAGGTCTCAAATATTTTGAAAAAGTACGCAATAAAAACTATCTTCACTCCTTTGAAAAAGATATCGCAACGCAATGTCTACGGTCCCCGAAAGATAGTTTTCCTTTGGAGAAACCTGGCGTTTATAAGATCGACTGCAGTTGTGGTAGCTTATATATCGGCCAAACTAAACGCACAATAGCATGCCGTATAAAGGAGCACATAAAAGCGGTCAAAAACAACGATACGCAAAAATCGGCCATTGCTGAACATTTAATTCATTCGGACACAAATCACTGGTTCGAGTTACATAACCCCCAGATTATTTCAACAGAACGCCACTACATACCAAGAATGGTCAGGGAAGCGATTGATTTTGTATTACCAAATACAAACATTTCAATCGTGAGGATGGGTTTAAATTGTCGAGTGTCTGGAATCCAGTAGTCCGGTTGTGTAAAAACAACAAAAATAAAAAAGTGCCGTTTCGCGTACAGATACAGTGAGTGTCGTGTGTCGAGAACAAATTCGAGTGAATAGTGAGTTTGCAGACAGTGGTACCGGTATCGAACGTAGTAATAAAAGAACTAGACGGAGGGTAGACCGATTCGTCTGCCAATAACATCTACCCGCACGCAACAATCGACAGTTCTTCCGTGATCATGGCGCATGCAACTGCGCCGAAATATCGGAGTCTCAAAAATAAACAGGTACATGGTGTAAATCCCGACATAGTTTATTCTATTAACGTCAATAACCATGGAAATTTAAAACAATATATTATAAAAATAAATTTCAAATCGTCAGATTTCGTAATTTTCAACGACAGTGATATGATTTTTTATGCAAAAAGAATAGCTTTTTTATCGATCCAACACAATAACCAAGTACCTTTTTAATAAATGATCTAGTATTTCAGAAATCAATAAAAATGTACTAAACTTCGTTAAATTTCTGACGAAGTGCAAATGAAAGCTATGCAATATTCAACCTTATTCTAAAGACATAGTGAAAGAGTTAATTTCGTGAACTGCCTCGCTTTAATGATTAATGTCAATAAAAGACACAAAATAGAAAAACAAAACATTGTTTTATTAACGACACCAACCCATATTTGTAATGAGTCCATTTTCTACAGTTTAATTAATTACTCACGCCCTTTACACAATAAATTAATAGCAAGCAACAAGGCTTGCTCAATACCCGGAATTTTACCACTACCCGAGCCGGTAACGAATACCGGAGCGATTTGAATAGGCCTTTAAGCAAGTACCGAAAGTACCGAATTTCCCGGTAAATCCCGGTTCCAAGTACAGTACCGAAAATCCAGTCCCGGTTCTTGAGAGGGAACCGGTACTGCATCCCCTAGTGCACACAGTGAAAGGCTGCTTGGAACTAAATAACATGTTTATGAAATAAATTAATTACGTTATCGATGATTCATTGTGCAATACAATTGTGCTGATTCTAAGGTACCTATTGTAAATCTGTACTTTGTACACTTGTCTCAATAACTCTGCAACAAATCTTATATAAACAAAATATTATCACAGTGTTATTACAACATAATAACAAATAAATTACGTAGCTTAAATCAAAATAATAACCCTTACAACTTGAAACCCCAAACGCAATTTTCAAGCATCCCGTAAAGTTACAATGGAAGTGTCAAATTTTACACCATAAATAAGTACCTAGAAGGGTGAATCGTGGGGATGTCTTTAAAATATTGTCCCCTTTTAGGGGAGCAGGCACAATTCCATCTTATCAATATTGTTTACACTCGATGATCCAACCAAAACAAATGAAGATTGTAATTTCAAAGCCTATGTTAACAGTTTGAAGGTCATTGGAGGCAACAGAAGACCAGATTTTATTTAACGCAAATTAAAAAAATAATAAGATATTTATTAATTAAGGGCCGCTGACCATCAGTGTTTTTTGCTTCCGGCAAAAATCACGCTGAGCCTTGGCCATATTTCAGTTATTCTGATCTGTTACGCCAAAGACGTGAATTCTGGGAAACCAATGTCCGAGAATTTTCCCATGTTAGCTCCCTCCCTAGCTTAAGGTAAATTCTCGGATATACGTTTCTTAGAATTCACCTCAGGGTGGATTCTTTGGGGTAACAGTTCGGAATAACCGCCCTGTTGCTGCTGCACAAACGTATATCACATAGTGACATATGCTGATGGTTAATTTATAAATTGTGTGTAAACGCACCTGCAACCAATGAAATAGGTATCTATGTATCTAGGTATCTTTTAATTTAAAGTTTTCTTACTACGAGTATTTACTTCCTATTTATTAGAGCAATGAAGATTACATTTAAAGAATATATTTTAGAGCAATGGGTAGGGTATTTAGAACACGACAATATCGCAGATTGGCCTGTCAGTTAATTACCCCAACCCTGAGGAATGTCGCCTCGGGTCACAGCGATGTCACCGGCTTTCGGTATTGACGTACTGCCTGCCAAGATTTCTGATAATACAGAGTGTTTCAATAAAATATTATTTGTAACAAAAATATCAAGAATTGTTTCCAAAAATAACAAAACTGAAAATCAGTAATTTATCTTTAGACAAAGAATTGTCGTCGATTTGATTGATTTTATATCATTAGTGCCTAATAAGTACCTACCTAAAAAAAACTTTAAGAATTGGGGCCCTATTTTTGAATCGCTCAGCTGGCGTCGAGCGCTCGTTTCTACTGATTTTCATTTGACAAATCAACTCAAATGTATGAGATGTCGAACGAAAATCAGTAGAAAAGAGCGCTGGACGTCAGCCAAGCGATTCAAAAATAGGGATCCTGGACGTGGTCAGTCCCCTATGCAGAGGATGCATGGAGGAAGAAGAAACAGCCGCCCACGTACTGCTGGAATGCAGAGAGGTGGCCCCTTACCGGGCGAGGTACCTCGGCTCGCCGGGCAGCATCCAGGAAGCGATCACGAATGTGAAAGCCCTTGGAGCTTTCCTGGCTAAGCTGGGCTGGCTGGAGTGATCCGGCCGCACACCCTCCAGACGCAAAATAGGCGCAATAGACCACCCGTATTGTAAAGAAGAAGAAGAACCTTAAAAACTTTAAAAGGTAGGATTCATTGAAACTTTGGCCTTCTAGATAAAAGGAACTTCTTCTTCTTCAGCCTCAAGTCACACTGCTGGAGTGCAGGTCTCCTCATTTGCACGCCATCCCCTTCGTTCGTGTCCTTTTCACATCCAGTTTTTCCCCGCTACTTTGATGATATCATCTGACCACCTAGCTTTTTGGTGGCCAACACTTATGGTACCGGTTTTAGGTCTCTACTCCAGCACTTTTCTACTCCACCTGTCATCGGTTTTTCAACAATGTGACCGGCGCGGCGGCCCATCGCCACTTCTTTAGCTATTTCTAATCGTCGCGTCGTCGTTTAAAGCTATTTCTAGTACTTTGGCATGATACACAGAATTTATAGTATTAATTTTAATAAGAAACACTCCATCACAATTTTAATACTTACTCGTAAGTACATTCACTGCCCCATTTGATCCAGAAATTATAGAAAATAATCAGGAACTAAACATCAACCGGCTTATTCTAAAGTTCATGCATTGGTTCAACTATTTCATTATAATGCGACCATATTTAAATTGCTATACTTACTTACTACCGTGGCATCAGCTGCAAAGCTTAACCTTGCAAAATTAAACGCACAAATATTCTAGAAAGCCTTACTTCCGCGGGATTAAATTCGCAGAGAGTTTACATTTGGTTCGCATTTCTAAAGAAACAATGAATAGAAGCTATTTTACATAATATGATGCTGCATTGGAAGCATTCGAAGTAGGTATTTAGCTGGAAAATTAAATTGTGAACGCAGACTTTATATTTTGTTAAAAAATCCTGTCTAATAAACTACGTCGTCTGGGAGTTTCTAGACTAGAGTCTTAAATAATTTTAAGACGCACAGTAATACAGTAATTTTAGGTCTTTTTATTGAAAAGTAAAACATTCGACATCGGTCATTTTAATGTCCCCACTGCAGCTGGGGCAAAGGCCTTCCTTATGGGTGGATAAGGAGGATGAGCCATAACCCACTATGCAGGCCCAATGCGTATTGGTGGGTGTAACGACTGCAAACGCAGCCGGGGCCAAACGAAGCACGGAGGAACTCGAGATAATAAATTTTAGGTCACCCATTCCATGACCGACCATTTTAAAAGTTGCTTTACCTCCGCAATCGCAGGGCCAGGGGCAAACCACTGCGCCACCAAGCTCCTCAAGTAAGTAAAATGTTACAGATAATATTTCAAGTTCATTTCATGTAACTACAATCTTATTTGATGTCTGGATTCCTCAGCCGCCTCGCTATGCAAATGTTGTCCCAGAAGTTGTGTAGTCTTGTCAATATTTGTGTATACTGTTGGATCTAACCATAGATATAGTATATAGTATATTAAAAAGGGGTAGATGCGCCACCGAGCGACCGGGTGTAAGGGATAGATATATTATGACGTCAAAATATGGGGCTGCCATGATCGCAAAAAAAATACCCTAAAATATAGTCGGAATCGTTACAGTACTTGAATTCCGTAGTGTTTGAAAGTCAACATTTTGACTCGCTAATTAAACAAAGTAATGCAAGCGAAATCGCGAAAATAAGTGGTCCCGACCGACCACTCTTTTTGTGATAAACTAATATTGAATTTTTGACAATTACACCCTGTTATAATATGTGACGTAAGTAATTGTTCTTCTTTATACCTCAACAAAAAATGCTCATCAGGCTGAACAACTTTTGCTAAGGTGTCATTTTTATATAGTTTAGCTGGACCATTATGGTTCTACATCAGGGGCCCTATTTTTGAATCGCTCGACTAGCGTCGAGCGCTCGTTTCTACTGATTTTCGTTCGACAAATCAACTCAAATGTATGAGATGTCGAACGAAAATCAGTAGAAACAAGCGCTCGACGCCAGCCGAGCGATTCAAAAATAGGGCCCCAGGTGTTCCAGATTTCCGATTTTTGTACCGCAACAAAAAATGCTTATCAGGCTGAACAACTTTTGCCAAGGTGTCATTTTTAGGGTTCCGTACCCAAAGGGTAAAAACGGGACCCTATTACTAAGGCTCCGCTGTCCGTCTGTCTGTCTGTCTGTCTGTCACCAGGCTGTATCTCATGAACCGCTAAATAGCTAGGAAGTTGAAATTTTCACAGATGATGTATTTCTGTTGCCGCTATAACAACAAATACTAAAAACAGAATAAAATAAATATTTAAGGGGGGCTCCCATACAACAAACGTGTTTTTTTTGCAGTTTTTTGGTACGGAACCCTTCGTGCGCGAGTCCAACTCGCACTTGGCCGGATTTTATATTTTGTATAGTTTAGCTGGATTACGTAGATTATTGTTGTCATTTTTATTAGGGTTCCGTACCCAATGGGTAAAAACGGGACCCTATTACTAAGACTCCGCTTTTCGTCTGTCTGTCTGTCTGTCACCAGGCTGTATCTCAAGAACCGTGATAGCTGGACAGCTGAAATTTTCACACATGATGTATTTCTGTTGCCGCTATAACAACAAATACTAAAAACAAAATAAAATAAATTTTTAAGGGGGGCTCCCATACATTAAACGTGATTTTTTGCCGTTTTTTGGTACGGAACCCTTCGTGCGTGAGTCCGACTCGCACTTGGCCGGTTTTATTCCTTATAGTTAAGTTGAACCATTATGATTCTGCATCAGGTCAGGTGTTCCATTTTCCAAAATCAATTATACCCTTAGTTATGCCCAGGCTTAACAGCTATATAACAGAAAAAGTTTCATTCGAATCCATTCAGTATTTCCGGAGATTGTGTGCGTGTTCAAACAGACAAACAAACAGACATCCTTTTTTTTAATGCTTAGGTACTTTATTACTTTGGGTATTTTCGCGAAATGTTGCACACGGGTAAAATGGTTGTCCACTACCTTCAAAAAACAGTGCTATCTTTTTTGATCATAAGTATGTTTTTTTTAATATAAATGGGGTAATAAACTACATTTTGTTTACTTTTTTTAACAAAACTTTCATTTTATAATTACAAACTATGCAAATAAATTATTATTGTTTTTATTGGAAATTGGCATTGCTTAGCAAAGTTTCTAGGAAAAATTATTAAAAATCATTAATTAATGTCTCCATCGCTTCAAATATAGTTTTTTTGAAATATCTGTAATGTACAGACACACTTTTTCTGCAAATCAATTCGTGTGTACTTATGCCAATTCTTTTTTCCAGTTGCTTCTATCCATTTCTCACGAATTTTATCTTCCGTCGGAAATCTGGAAAAATCAAATCGCTTGAAATTCCCTGAAATATGGGGTAATTTTTGGGGAATATTTTCTATATGGGTAGGCATCCGGAAATCGATTTATAAACCTACTGATTTTAGTGGACGTCAATGCTAAGCTGGCTTCTATTACGTAGATTAATATGCAATTTTCCCGGTTTACATGTCAAATGTTTCCGAGGTTATTTTTAAAAATATATTTTAGAGTTTTCCTATTTATCAGGTTTTTCATGATATAACTAATGATTTAGCTCAGAAACTTGGTTCCTGTCAGATTTGAGAAAGAAATACGTGATCAAAATATAGAAAACAGTGTACTTACGCATGAAATGTAACACCCGCTTCTTTGCTTTATTTGTTGCTTTTGCAGCCAAATATTGAACACCCCACCATTTTGTAAGCTAGACACAAACACTACACATTCGATTTATAATAAATTGTATGTATAAATTAGGTAGTAATCCACAAAACCTTTAATTTCCTTGGCACTTTTGATATAACCTCACTTGTTTGTTTTGCTTAACTGTGCCTATAACCCGACCATGAAAAAAAGTCCGGTCGGTGATAGAGATAAAACATGAAACTCTTCTCTATTTCCTCCTATAGGAATCTCAATAAGACGATCTCGCTCTATCAAAGCATGTCAGACCCTTGGATCTAACCACTAGGTGGCTCCGTGAGCTGTAGACCTCTCCTAGTTTTTTTTACATTGTCTTTGGACCTCGCGTAAGTATTTATACCTACTGTGCAATAATATACGCAGTCCTAGGTTCTGTCACAAAGTCACAACCTTATTTATTTTCAAATTTCAAATATTAGCCAGAAAAATTTTGATTGATGAACTTTTGAATCTTTTAAAAGTAATAAACAGCTTTGTAAAAAAGTTCTGTTACATTTCTGACCATTTTTCGAAACGGCTGAATATGTTTTTTTTTTACCTGCTCATTTTCACGAGAATCAGTTGAGAAATGCGACCTTGCAGAGAACTATAAAACGGACAGCCAACGGACAGCTGGACAATACGAAAGAATTTTTGCCCAAGCTGCAGCAGAGACGCTTCTCTCGCGCTTCGCGCTCGCTCAGTCAAATATGTGACGAGATTAAAGTAGGTACCTATTTCATATTATTAAATTAATCTGTGCTTTTGTTACTTTTTTTTCATAATTTACCCCTATTATACTCGTGGACTACAGAAACAGCCTGTATATTCGATGCATTCCTTAGCGGCCTCGCTATGCAAACGTTGGAGTCCCAAACGTTACGTACCTAGTACCGTCAATATTTGTATGTACAGTCTGATACAAACCAATGTATCACGAGCAATCGATTTTAATAACAACATATCAAGTCATGTTATCTTTAGTAGGTACTATCTTTTTGGAAAAAAACTTCCTTAACTATTGTTCGTTCATGAAATAAGGAAACTCTGAAGTGTTAAAGAATAAAAGCACACAGGTGATAACGATGTCAAAATAGTTTTATCCTTAGTATCATATCTAATAGTTCCTTTTTTCACTATTTCACATAGTAAAGATGGTTCGACTTAGAGGTAGGATACTAGGTATATACTTCCTACTATATTGAGGGCTCGCCTACTATATTTTTTGAAAAAATATATAGTATAGTGGGCAAAACTACTAATTTTTTTTAAGTGAAAAAGTTAAACAAAAGCAGCATAAAAATTATATGAGTAATTGCATAATAATTATTGTGTTTATGGTTGTTGAATAAATTCTAAAAATGTTAGTGAATAAGAAAAATGCAACTTCTTTAAAATACTCCATACAGAATGGCAACCTACTATATTTTATTGGACTTTTTCGCCATCTACTATATTTTTACACGTAATAATCTTGAAAATACTATATTTGGTGCAAAAAAGTTAGCAACCCTACTCAGAGGTGATATTGATGTTTGGATTTGAAAAACTAGAAGCAGAAATAAATTGCATAATAATCACTGGAAAAAATATTGTTTCACAAATATCTGTAAAAAACTGTGAAAGAATCTCCAAGTTAAAGGAAATAGTTCAAACTGAAAATCCATTTAACAGATTCAATGTACCGTCGTCTGAAAACATAAATTTTGCAGTGAAAAACTCCGGGACTTTTTTGTCCCCCCAATTTTTTTAATCGGATGACTGTGCAATCGTCTAAGGTCTCCTTTACACCTTACGAGAATCGCTATCAATTGAAAAAGTTTTTTTTTTACAAAAAACATTGACTCCCAGTGTGTTGTATGTAACTAGGTACCTACCTATGTATAATTTTTTTTTACTTCACACTTTCAGATAGATTTCACACGTGTAAGACTCATGGGTCCCGGGTTCGATTCCCAGAGTGGGTACAATTTGTAATCGATT
The DNA here is from genome assembly GCA_928269145.1 of Agriphila tristella. NCBI lineage: Eukaryota > Metazoa > Arthropoda > Insecta > Lepidoptera > Crambidae > Agriphila > Agriphila tristella. The sequence continues at coordinate 4,784,905 of OV743443.1, read as the reverse complement.
TGGTTGGTGGTAGGGCTTTTTTTAAGTCCGCCTGGCTATCTAGCACCATCTTACCTAAGTCTGACGCCATAATAAAAAATAAAAAATTGTTATGTTTTGCTCTGTGCGACGGACTTATGATGTCGACCAGCAGTTAGAGGTAAGTAAGATGGCCGCTCCTCAATGATGAGGATTCTGGGTGTAGTGCGCTTCCACCATCGGCCTTATCGTCACTTAACATCAGGTGAGGTGAAGACCAAGAAATATCCCTTGTGCATTAAAAAAAAAAAAATTAGAACACAAAATACTTTTTAACCGACTTCAAAAAAAGGAGGAGGTTCTCAAGTCGACGGTTTTTTTTATGTATGTTTTAACATAGCTTCGTCAGTTGTTACCCGATTTGTACAATTCTTTTTTTATCTTAAAGAGCATAGTTCGTGTGTGGTCCCATAAAATTTTTACAGAGATCTGGCCAGTATTTTTTTCATAATCCTGAAAAATATCAACTATTTAGCTCGCCATCGCACGAGTTTTTATGGAGTTTCGGACATAACATCTTTGTTTATGAACCGATTTAGATGATTCTTTTTTGTTTGAAAGGGTATACTTTAAGAGTGGTCACAATTTAATTTCATCGTTATTGGATTTCGAACTTCGAAGATACACAAGGGAACTCCTCAAAGTCAAATAGTATATGTAAAGTGATTTAGGTTTTGGTAAGTTTATGGCAATCCGAAACAAACCAAATCATGGTTTGCAATGCAACGTTCTGGACTAGACTTGGACTACGAAGACACAACGGAACTCCTCAAAAACAAACAGCGTAAATTTGGAAATTGAGTTCTGGGCATTTTACCATTGAAAATATTATAATATAAAGTTAAAAAATATTTACACGCTGCGCTTACATACCTACCACTAAAAAGTTGAAAATAAAAAAGCTTTAAAAAAAAAGAAAAACCGCCTTCAAAAAACTGAAATAAAGACAGCTTAAAAATTAAAAACCTCTAAAAAGCAAGAAATAAATTCGAATCATTCGTTTCGTTACACATATCAATATTAATAAAACACGTCTAATGAAGTCTGTGGGGCTTTTAGAAAAAAATTAAGTTGTCCTCCACCCCCATCCGACTTCAATAGACGTGTTTTATTAATATTGATATGTGTAACGAAACGAATGATTCGAATTTATTTCTTGCTTTTTAGAGGTTTTTAATTTTTAAGCTGTTTTTGTTTTCAGTTTTTTGAAGGCGGTTTTTCTTTTTTATTTCTAATATTTAAAGAAATACAATGATTCTAAGTTTCACTTTTAAATTGCTTAAAAAACCTCGGACAGTGTAAATACGCTCAAAGTCCCTCTTACATCGCGGTCACAACACCGGAAAATACTTATTTGAGAGCTATAAATCAGTTTTCCGTTTATTAAAACGCCCCCATGGCACCTTCGATCCATAATCGCCCCGAATACACTGTGGCCTTTCCCAAAAAGGCCCAAAGTGATAATTATTTGAAGGAGGTTCGATAATTCCATGTTATTATTTTATTATTATTCCTGTTTTGAATTAGCTAAATAATAGCATTTTTTAATTAATTAATATGTAGATATATTACTTAGAACTAGGTATATCACTTTAAAAGATTAATTTTATAACAGAAATCAATGACAAATGACAACTACAACAAAGTGACAAAATTCTAAACAGTATTCATATTTTTAGACAATGACCTCCTGAATACACAGTGTGTATAAACAGAGTGTGTATTACACACTCAGCTTGTCATCGTCATCTCTATGGGGATATAATTTGATAAAATCTGGGTGGTTCTGTCTCAAACACAGGGTTAAAATGTCTGTACCTATAGGGTTAAAATCTTTGCGGGAGAATTTATTTCATACTTTTTAGTTCATTTTAATTTGTATGTACTCTGTACGAGCCCATGAAAATAATACCGAAGCGGAAACAATGCCGAGCTAGTGAGGAAGGCGCCTTATGTACCCTACACATGTGATCTTGTGAAGGCCCGGCCGGACCCGGAAGGCCTGCCTGCCAAATTTCTACGTTCTACGAGAACTTAGATTCACTGGCAGCCTGTCACGCAGTAGCTTGTGAACGCGTGACAAACTGTCGCCAGTGCATTTGCTATTAGTTAACACTTGTAAGCTACTGTCTGACAGGCTGTGGGACACTTCTTGTAGAAGTTTTCTTGCAGGTGCTAAGGATAGGTCGGGCTCACGCCGTTTTCAGCTCTTTCTGGCTTCGCTGCACCCAAAAGCATTTGTTAGTACGAGAATTACCTACCACTATACATTACATACACTTACAAGAAGATTGCTGATTGCTTGAAGATGCTAAAAACATTGGAAATCAGCCATAAGAATAACAGTTTTATTTATTCTTTTGAATCTTCTTTAAAATAAATAAAACACTAAAATTAAGAAAAATAAAAAATGCTGCAGAATTTCTCCCCACGCACCATATCCGTGTGAACCGTAAAATCTAAAGTGCATTCTTTTAACCTGCCCTTAGCTTCGTTCCCTTGCGTCTTGCGAGGGAGAATGTTCACTGAAAGAAAAACAGATAAGAAAATCTTAAATGTTTCGTGCATGACGGTGATTTTTGCCAAAAAATACGCTTGAGTCATTAAAAAACAAAATAATAAAAAATATCAATTAGGTATTTTTGCGTGAGTCCCATACTGTCTCCACTAAATTAACTGATAGGTATATTTTCTTTTTGTAAATAAGTAGAGCCTTTTACGAAAAAAGCACATAGTACTGATTTCAAAAGCAATGTCAACCTCGTGGCGAAATCTATTAGATTACTTTTTAAACAACATACAATTTACATCAACTAGTTTTATTACTTTAAATCAGATAATGTGGACCCCCCCGATACAATTAAACCTCCAATAATACTTTATTGTTGAGGTACTCCTCAGAAAGAAACCGGGGGCACTAAACCGAATTACGCAACCCTAGGCCCCCACAAGACAAAACTTTCAAAACACCAAAATGTGGCAGCAGAAAACCGCATTCACTTCTTTTTCAAAATGTATTCCAAAACAACAAGCTATAAAAAACAATTGAAATGCGTGCATTGTTAGCAGCAAGACCAAGCAATCACACAGCGGTTTTTGTGTATGACAGTGACGTAATTGAAAGGCTATCGAGTGGTTTTTTAACGTCCCTTTACGGGTGCTTGGGTCACAAGTGATATCTAATTTGGTTCTCATATTGTCCCCTTTGTGACTCGTTTGCTTATGTAAGGGCTGCGTTGAAATTTCCATTTAGACAGTTTTGTATATTACATGACATAACTAATTTGTTATTGGTTACGACACAAGTATTGCTACTATAGTCAAATGGTTAATAGTTATACGTAGTGCAAAGCAATATTTTACTGCGAGATTATAATAATGACCAGTAGTTCTACTATGAGATGAATTGTTTCCGCTACCGTAAACTATTTCAAACTCAAATACTTAATTTATTCAGTCTAGACAAGCACTTGTGAATGTCATAGAAGCTACCGCCATCGGTTCGCAAACCCTAAGCGGGAGACCTTGTAACGAGAAGAACCGGCAAGAAACTCGTCAACGGCTGCTTTTTCTCCCTGTATATTTCATACAGAGTCGTCAACTTTGAAAAATGACCTCAACATTTAAAGTGAGGTCATTTTCCATCACAATAATTAACATAATCGGATATACTGCTCACAGTCAATGTTAATGAAAAAGAGATAACGATAGTTTACGTTAGCGAAAACAGTTTGCATCAACCACAGGCAAAGAAAGGGCGATTATAAAGGATTAACAAAGTAAATTAATTACTTAACTCCCAAAAGAGTACAACAATTTCAAAATTTCACTTCGTTATCAAGAAATTAAACTGTATGTGTCGCCAATAGATGGTGGAAGCTCTAATTAAATTCACATTAATTTATGTTAATTAAAATATAATATAGAGCATACTGTTGCTTTACCGAAATTAGATGAGGGAATATTAATTTTACATTATGTGATTTTCGGCCATTTAAAGTCTGATAGGATAAAGTTTGAGATTTGCTATAACTTAACAGGAACATTATATTTTATACGCAATAATTTATTTCTAAATCAGAGTTTTTAAGGTTAGCACATCGAAAAAAGAAGTTATTTACTTATGTCCGAAAATCCATAAAAACCCATGCGATGGTAATCTAAAAAAAAAATATTTACCAGGATTATGAAAAGACTACTTGCCAGATCTTTCAAACATTTATGGGACCACACCTGAACTATGTTCTTTCAGATAAAAAAAAATTTTTTTTCACGGCGGCCTGAAAGGTGCACCACGGCGGCAGCTGCAAAGGTGCCAAAACAACTAAAAAATAAAAAAATCAACCCAAAATACCAACTAATTACCAAAGTACTTTCAATAAAACCGCGCTAGTATCCGTTAAAAAATGTTTTATTTCATGTCTAGTGAGCGCGTAAGTGTCCTATTATGTATTCTGTGGCGTAAGCTTGAGAGGTGACCAAGATAAAGAAATCAATTTACTACTTAACTGAAAATATTTAAGAATTGTGCAATTAATTAACAACTAGAATAGCAGAAAAGCCGAAACTAACATGTCAATGTAATTTCTTTTTTTAAGACCTTATTTCTTTTGCAGGTAAATAACCGAGAAACTGCATATTATTTCTTATTAAAACGTTAATTTGAAAAGGGCCTACGAGGGCTACATAAGCTTTATAAAAGTACTCTGTGCACCTTTGAAGTGCACCGGTGCATGCTAACTGAAAGATGTGTTCAGGCTTTTAATGTTGCACACGTTTTTATGATTTATTTACAAAGTAAAATTAAAAAAATAGACCTATTAAAAAAAATGATTTTTTTTCTAATTATTGAAAAACAAACTAACACTTATTTTGTACATCGTTTGCATTTATAAATATATTTCACTAGCTTCCTCCCGCGACTTCGTCCGCGTCGACATTAAATTGATATTGGTGGAGGGACCCGCCTAATCACGTAAAAATGGCTGGTCGGATCCTTGCTAAAGGTTCTGTAAGGATTTTCGAATGTCCACGCGTACAAAGTCACGGGCGGAAGCTAGTTTATAGTCCCCGTTACTATCCTTAAGTTTTTCATTTATAAAATTAGTTATGTTAAATCATAATCGAAAAGTAGAACAATGTTAATTAATTACCTACTTACAATTAACTTTGTTTTTTTTATACACGCTAAAATTTTAATCATTTGGTTCCCGTCGTGGGGTGGTTCCACCCATGATTACAAGCAACATTTAGGGCCTACACACATAACCGCGTTGCGGCGACGCACCGCAACGCAACGCCAAAATCGGCGGCACCGCGCGTCGCCGCGCGGCGCCGCGCGTTGTCCGGCGGTGACGCGCGGTGCCGCGCGGTGATGACGTCACACTTGTTAACCATAGTTTTAGTCCGACCTCGGACACTCCATACCATAGTACTTGTTGAATGGTCTGTGATACTATAAAACCGCCGCTTTGTAAATAAACTACCTAATTACACAGATGACGTTTCTTCATTTAAGTATAACAAAATATCAATGAAAAAAGAATAAATCAATAATTATTTAGAAAGTAAAATTAAAAAAATAGACCTATTAAAAAAAATGATTTTTTTCTAATTATTGAAAAACAAACTAACATTATTTTGTACATCGTTTGCATTTATATATTTTACTAGCTTCCTCCCGCGACTTCGTCCGCGTCGACATTAAATTGATATTGGTGGGGGGACCCGCCTAATCACGTAAAAATGGCTGGTCGGATCCTTGCTAAAGGTTCTGTGAGGATTTTCGAATATCCACGCGTACAAAGTCACGGGCGAAAGCTAGTTTATAGTCCTCGTTACTATCCTTAAGTTTTTCATTTATAAAATTAGTTATGTTAAATCATAATCGAAAAGTAGAACGATGTTAATTAATTACCTACTTACAATTAACTTTGTTTTTTTATACACGCTAAAATTTTAATCATTTGGTTCCCGTCGTGGGGTGGTTCCACCCATGATTACAAGCAACATTTAGGACCTACACACATAACTGCGTTGCGGCGACGCACCGCAACGCAACGCCAAAATCGGCGGCACCGCGCGTCGCCGCGCGGCGCCGCGCGTTGTCCGGCGGTGACGCGCGGTGCCGCGCGGTGATGACGTCACACTTGTTAACCACAGTTTTAGTCCAACCTCGGACACTCCATACCATAGTACTTGTTGTATGGTCTGTGATACTATAAAACCGCCGCTTTGTAAATAAACTACCTAATTACACAGACCACGTTTCTTCATTTAAGTATAACAAAATATTAATGAAAAAAGAATAAATCAATAAAAACACCAAAAACAAATAGAGGCCTATGAAATTGCCGATATTTTGTCACATACCTACAGAGAAAATAATAACTTATATAATTTTAAATATTCTTACTAATTCTACTTCCTACTAATATTATAAATGTGAAAGTTTGTGGGTTTGGATGTTTGGTTGTTTAGATGTTTGGATGTTTGTTCCTCAATCACGCAAAAACTACTGAACGGATTTGGCTGAAATTTGGCACATAGATAGTAGATAAAAATAAAGACTATTTTTTTTATCCCGATATTCTCACGGGAACGGGAACCACGCGGGTAAAACCGCGGGCGGCTACTAATATTATAAATGTGAAAGTCCATTTGTTTGTTTGTTACGCCTTTACGTCTTACCTACTGAACCAATCATCATGAAATTCTGCATAGACGTTGTCAGGGTTATAGAGAGAAGGACATAGGGTACCTTTCATCTCGAAAAAAAGTACTGTTCAATATCTTGATATTATATCGAATTATGACCATAGATAGTCAAATTAATAAAAATAAAGTCCTTATTTTAGCTTTCTTGACATTAAAAAAGCCAATTCGGCCAAGTGCGAGTTGGACTCGTGCACGAATGCTATCACGGTTCATGAGATACAGCCTGGTGACAGACAGACAGACGGACAGCGGAGTCTTAGTAATAGGGTCCTGTTTTTACCCTTTGGGTACGGAACCCTAAAAATGAACTTGAAAGTGCCTTTTTCGTTAGCAAAGAAGGGTGAGGGATTGTAATGTAAGTGACATAACCATAACTTTTTTTCTTTTAGGTTCCCGCTTACGCACTCTCTAACTAAAGTATTCAAAAATATTTTTTTCATGTATCTTGAGCAGCATTGACTGGACACAGCTCGATGATCCGGGCTTCTACCGGAACCCTATTGCATGTCACTACTTAATAGATTTTTATAATATAAATAATTATAGGCAAATTAACAATGTCAAGAATAAGAACGGAGCAATCTTGGATTTGGTACTCGTGGATTTTCCGGTTTCCAACCTATCTGAAGCAATAGATCCTTTAATCAAAATTGACGCGCTTCACCCACCTCTAGAATTTCAACTGGATCACAGACCAAATGAACTGACCCCAAATCCTAGTAATGTAAGATTAAATTTTTTCAAGGCAGACTATGGCGCGATCAATCGTGATCTAAGTATAATTGATTGGTATGACATTTTTAAAAACGCTGACGGTGTTGATGAAATGGTAGAGAAATTTTACGATATAATTAATTTTATTATAAAAAAATACGTACCCATACAAATACAAAAAAATAGATACTATCCCCAGTGGTACAGTCGGGAACTCATCAGAAGGTTACATGAAAAGAATAAATATAGGATTAGATATAAAATATTTAAAAACCCGCGTGATGCGATTTCGTTTCATGTGTTATCTAAGCGTTGCCACACCCTGACTTCAGAGTGCTATAGAAAATTTCTCACTCACACTGAAGACAAGATTGCTCTCAATCCAAAGTTTTTCTACACATACGTCAAAACTAAACGAGTAGGCTGTAGCGCTTATCCGAATACTATGAGCGACGGAGAAGTTACATGTAGTGCAGGAGAGGACATTTGCAACTTATTTGCCGGATTCTTTTCAGCTATCTACTCCAACTCGGCACCTCCATCCTGCCCGAATACCAGTTTCTCGACCAGCAGGCACTCAAATTCAGACTTCTTAACTCAAGTAACAATAAGTCGTGACAAGATCTCTAAGGCACTGGAAGGTCTGGATATATCCAAGGGTGCGGGTTCCGACAATATTTCACCGTGTTTTTTCAAGAATTGTGCTGATAGTTTATCAACCCCCATCTGGATAATCTTCAGCGAATCCTTGAAAAAGGGCACATTTCCCAAACGATGGAAACTAGCAAAGGTGGTACCAATTCACAAGGCAGATGATGACCACGACGTAAGAAACTACAGGCCCATTTCCATTCTGCCCGTTCTCGCTAAGTTACTAGAATTACTTCTTTGTCCATATATTCAGCATCACTTTTCGAAGTATTTGTCTGACAAGCAGCATGGGTTTGTAACAGCGAGGTCCACTTCAACCAATCTTATTTGTCTTGTTGAAGGTCTCATAGAAGCAATCGACGCTAATAAGCAGGTAGACGTTATTTACAGTGACTTCAGCAAGGCATTTGATAGGGTTCCCCATGCGGTACTTATTCGGAAATTGGCGGAGTATGGTTTTGCTGGACCCCTATTACAATGGCTTCATTCCTATCTAAAAGATAGGTATTTTTACGTAGTGATCAACGGATTTCAATCGGAATCTTATCCCGTCACTTCCGGAGTGCCGCAAGGTTCACATTTGGGTCCCATATTGTTCAATATCTTCATCAACGATCTGCCAGATTGTTTCCTAAATTCATCCCCATACATGTTTGCCGACGACCTAAAGCTAACCAAAATCATTTACAATGAGAATGACGTCAAATTACTTCAAAAGGATCTCGACTCTTTATGTTGTTGGTGTAAACAGAATGGCCTACAACTTAATATAAAAAATGCTTACACATAAAGTTTACAAGAAAGTTGAACATTACTTCGTCTTCATACACTGTGGAAGGCGTAACCCTGCGTGAGACTGATGTCGTTCGAGACTTAGGCGTGTTACTAGATAGGAAGCTTACTTTTATACCACACATAGAACGGGTGTTTGGGAAGGCATCAAGAATGCTTGGTTTTGTGATAAGGAACGGCAAAGAGTTCCGCAAACCAAAGACAAAGATAATCCTTTACAACAGCTTAGTGAGAAGCCTATTAGAGTATGGCAGTATTATCTGGAGGCCACATTACGCAACACACTCTCTCAGGATAGAGAGAATACAGAAGCGTTTTCTTAGACACCTAGCATATTCTACGGGTTTGCGGGGTAGACGTGTAAGTTACAAGACCCATTTAAACCATTTCAAAATGATTACACTATCTAAACGAAGAGACATGTTAGATCTTACATTTCTATTCAAACTACTGCGTAACAATATAAACTGCTCAGAGTTGCTAGGAAAAATTCGCTTCAGAGCTCCCGCTCGTCTTCCACGATATCCTATCACACCACTCTGCCCTCCATTGCGTCGCTCTGTACTCGGATCCCAGTCGCCTATTTGTAGAATGTCCAAACTATTCAACCAAGTCAGCCATGCCACAGATGTTAACCATATCTCACTTAGAACGTTTCGCACAACTGTTCTAGAGGAGTTAGCCGATGTATATTAATTAGCTTTCTTTATTTTCTTTTTTCTTTGTTTGCTCAAGCTTAATTCCTAATTTAATATTAAGTACCTACTTTGTAACTTTAATGTCCCTAATTTAGTTTTCCTTTTCTTATGTAAGCGGTGTTTACCTGTAATTAACTTAATACTTAGTTTCTGGTACTTTACAAAATAATTTTAAGCATGTATTAGTATATAAGTTGTTGGTGAACCATTAAATAAAATAAAAAAATAAAAAAATAAAAAATCTTTAATACTTCATATTTTCGCGAAAAGTACTCTCCATCAGGATTCATAACTATATTAAGTGGATGTACCCAATATCTTCTCTGTTGACGTTAATTTAATTTGGCGTAATGTCTACATAATAACAAAAAAAACTATTCGCTTATTGCGATCCATCGCAGAGACACGTGTAGTCGTGTATCAACACTCACGAATCACAGAAAAATGGTCACCTCAAGCAACGCGCGGTGCCGCGCGGCGCTGCCCGGCAACGCGCGGCGTCGCGCGGCACCGCAACGCACCGCAAAAATCTGCGTTGCGTTGCGGTGCGGCGCCGCAACGCCGTTATGTGTGTAGGCCCTTACTATGGGGTCAACTCTCCTACTCGCAAAAAAAAACAGCTGTTCCATACATTAAGGTCGAGTACGTATGTAGGTAAGTACTGCACTTTTGTATGGAACAGCTGATTTTTTTTGCGAGTAGGATAGTGGCCCCATAATAAAAGTTGCTTGTAATCATGAGTGGAACCAGCCCACGACGGGAACCAAATGATTAAAATTTCACGCTGTATATCTACCCAACTTATTGAACCGCTACCACAGAATACAAAATAAAACAATAAAACATAATTTACTGCATGTCTACCATTTTCTCAGATGTAATTAGTTGCTCGAACTACAAATTGCTCAAGCCGTGTGCATCGTCGGCGTTGTAGCTACAAAGCATTGTCTCAGCGGAGTTGCCAGACCAATGGATTTGTCACATGAACGATTAGACGCATTCAAAAAATTACATAGGAATATTATCGCTGGTTAACCTAGGTATAGCATGATAATGATAAGCTGACGATTTATGTCCCACCTATACTATTGACTACGAATCTTCGATCAGATGATCGAAGCTACGAATAACTAACTCACGATTAAGGTTGAATATCAAATAAATTCGACGAATTGCGTCCGATTATCGAGATTCTTTGCATGTAATTAAATATATAGGCCTGCTATAAGACCAACACTTTACACTTAGGATGTTTTCTGTGAGATGACACAGGAATACTCTCAAGAGTCTCAAGACCATAGTCAAAATAACACTGCATTTGGTGCTTCTTGATTTTGTCGGCCCACATTTTCCATAACTTTCTCTAAATTCTTCCCTTACCGTACCTTTTCTGCCTTCCCTAACAATTTCTTCTTTCTTTTTACACAAATGATTTTGCATTCATCGCCGCTTACGTCAAGAAACTTAACTTTACTGTCAGTAAAGGCATTTTTCTTGTTTTTACTTCAATGCTTCTGACAAAGATGTTTAAAATCATATGAATTTAAACTTCTTGCTTCTGACTCTATCTCCGCGCCGTTTACGCCAAGAAAAATGGCAATTTAATAAATTCTTTGACTAAAACTATCACGAAACAACACAGCTGTTTGCACAATTGACAAACAAAAAGATTCCGCCCAGCCGTCTAGACGAACGTCATCTGCCGGGAAATTGTGAACTCTCGGTATTGTCCCTGGCTCCCTGCATTTGATCAATAAATATTTCTGTTGTTCATAATATTGTTTTTTTAATCATGTACATCAGCATTATACCTACTCACATTTTCAGTGTCCTGAATACTTTATTGTCTGCCTACCCACCACGACTGCACTGCCCTCCTATACAGAAAACATTTGAGTATAAAAATCTACAGATCTCACACTACGCGCAACTATCAAAGGCATTGAAAATGTAATTTATAAATAAAGCACACGGCGCTGTTGTCAATGCCGCATTGGCTCCATACATTTAATAGAAATGTATCGACGATAAAGTCAACGGAGTGCAGGCAGACCTCGCGCGGACACTACAGCACAGCCTACATAATTTTTTGTCCGCCCGCCTCTTAAGATGGCTCAAACTGTAGCTTAATTCAATCCCGAGATCCATTTTTTTTTAGTTTCTTGAATAAAGAACTCAGAAAAAAATATTCGGAAATTCTGGAGTCGACGAAAAAATTTACGAATTTTATACGAAAAAAATTTTGTCAAACTTTAGGAAAATCTCTAAAAGTTACCGACCGATTTCAGGAATTCAAATTTCACTTTGAACCCCTCCAGCAGATGCACATTTTGACATATGCTTCATCCGCGTACGTACCTTTCATATCTGTGTAACTACATGCAAATTTCTTAATTTCATAAATCGGGGCACTATACTCGATCACGAAAACATAAACATTTTGAACTGAGTATTTAAATTGTTCGATACTCTTTAGCGATTTTTGTTTCTGCTATTTCGGCACAGCTTAATTCCCGATCTAACTTAGTAAAGAGTGCAATGCAATGTCATTAACGAGACAACCCTTTTACGGCTCAGTTCAATTACAAATAAATCGAAGCAATTTTAATTGAGTTCGTCATTGATCTATTTTTTGCATGTCTACTGCATAATTAAGATTGTTTCTTTAAAATAAAATAAATTATGGAATTATGAAAAACCCAGGCGTGGGTCAAACCATCCGGTTTGACCCACGCACAGCGCGACAACAATTTAAAATTGTCGCGTTCCAGCAGTTAGAGGTAAGAGAGCCAGTTCTTCAGTGATGAGGAATAGGTAGGTAGCCCTGACTATAGAGAAAAAAAACGAGCGTAAAATAAAGTACTCGATAGAATAATACTTAATTATTATTCATCGAGATAAATATAAGGTGGTACCAAATGATCTGATGATACTTAAACAGGGGATAGTGTTGCTTAAACTGAATAACTTGCTTTTAACTGAATAGGAACATAGATCGAAAAACGAAAAAAAAAATTTCATACTCCCATACAAAATATATTGGTCAGCTGACCGACTTACTATGGAGAGGCGAAAAAAAAATTCGTTTTTCGACCTATGTTCAATGGAGAAAGTTGTTCAGTTCAAGCAACATCATCACCTGTTTAAGTATCATCAGATCATTTGGTACCACCTTATATACCTACTAGAGAAGCACTTACCGCGCCAAGGTGAGGCCACTTCGGATATGTCGGCTGACATAGGTATGTGAAGCGTATGTCAAACTATTGCTGCTCAGTGGCATGCCAACAGGGAAACAGCTCTTCAAAATGGTCAAAATGTCGGTATTGTTTTTGGAACGTGTGTAAGTGAGTCAGATATATGTTTACTCAAAAATTTTTTGTGGTTTCAAAGCTTTCGTCCTACACGGTTAAAAGGTTAAACACGCTTTTTGTGGCGCGTGGTAATGAGGTTTGCCTCTCTTGTAGATTTATCTCGATGGTATTATCTATAGAAGATTTCATTTCGCTCTGTCGAATGTTTTTACGCACCTTATTTTTCGTTAGCTGTTTGTGCTAAGGGTACAGATTACGGTCTATTTAACGTAAGTAAACTAACTTTTTAATATAAAATAGGCACTTATAAACACGTACTTCTACACGTCTTAAACCCGATGGTATCTCATTATTCCAGGCTGCTGCATATTAAACGTCTCAGAACTTAGTCGTTGCAGCTGTTGTGGCTTAGCTACAGCTTACGTGGCTTAGGTTTGGCTCGACGACTGATCTCAACTGAATATGTACCTAGGTTATGTTTAGGTTCAGCTCTAACCTAAACAAAACAAGGTTATACAATACTAAGTAATATACTAGAAAAATACGACTCGCACCAGATCCTTGGACGAATTAACCACTGGACACGTAACGTAAGAAAAATGTATGAAATCACGATCGACCAATTTTTGCGGTTTTTTGTTAATGAGTGCTATTCTTTTCTTCGCCAACAAACTGCCATGCAGTTTGGCGAATACTTGTGTTTTGTTCAACCTGTAAATGTTGTTTAAATAAATAAAAATAAATAAAAAAAAAGTATTCAAAGTTTGTATATAAATTGGCCAAAAAAACGCGTTTGACACATAGTATGTTTGACAACTGACATTTTTCTTTCAAATTCGTTGGTTGTGAAATTTTCATTATTTCGGTATTATTTTCTTTGTGAGTAAAAATCTCAAAACGAAAACAAAAACGTGAACGAACGTGAACCAATAATTAACTCAACAATTATTTCGCCATTGTTCTTTGAAAAAATGGTCAGGGAAAGTCAGGGAAAAGTCAGGGAATTTATTTGGACTTTAACAGTGGACACTCTGGTAAACACTATTGTAACTTACGTTCCAAATAACTCACATGCACATTTTTGCTACTTTTAACGACACACCTACCCTGTTCAATTTTCGCCCTTCTTCCCCACGACACTACCAAGGCGCACCACTGGTAGTGTCGCGGGTATTTTTTTCCCTTCTACAGTACCGGCCCAGTAGTGTCGTAGGTAAATGAAAAATTCCATACATATGCATTCCCCACGATACTACCATTAAAAACTTAATTATTGTTAATTAAACTTAATTAATAAATTGTTAAAGTCCTTGTCCGCGCGACCTTGAGCAAGAGAAGGAGGCCTGCCCCCCTACTCAAATGGCCACTTTTCTATTCGTTCGCTAACTTAACGATTAAAAATAAGCCATAAACCCTAAAATTGCGTGTTGGAGGCCTGACACTTTCATTCAATACTACAATGTCTACTTGCGACGTGTTACTTGATCGTTTAATTGCTTATTTTCAAGCTTTAAGTTAGCGAACGAATAGAAAAACCCCCCTTGTTATATTTCCGAAATGGCCGAAAACCATAGGGGGCCGGCAAACCGGCTAGCTCACCCTACTTTGTTTACATACCAAATTTTATTTATTTTACGAAAAATAGCTACTATAATAGGTTGAAATTGTGCTTAGTTGTGAAAAGAAACATTTCTAGATTGCCCGCTATTTTTTTGCTGAACAATACGGAGCATTTTGCCTATTTTTGTACCAATGTTTCGCCACGAGCTCTAGCATCACACTGACAACGCGATATCGTTTACTGAGGCTATCGGTCACAGAAGTGGCTAAGGGGTAAAGGCGAATATGGCTGTCATTTCGCGTCCAGTAGTTGATTCGTCCAAGACCAGATCATATTGTCAGACGGGAATCGAACCCGCGACCTTTGAAAGTCCGGTCCAATGCTCTGACCGCTGAGCTACAGAGTCACCAGTGGTATTGTCGAATTTCTTCTAGTATATACCACGCGCGCTGCACGCCAGCGTTATTTCATCAATGTGAGGAGTTACCTCAAAATTATTTTTTCTAGTCGTATTTTTTTATTACCTACTATATTATTTAGTATTGTATAAAAATAGCATTCTGAATGCTTAAACATCAAATTTATAAACAATTGTTGATAAAGGATAGTGGGTAAAGAGGTTTTTGGTGCTTAGATTTGATTTTACCATTTCCCGACTTGAAATTTCCATATGACCAGCCTTTAACTACGGAAACATAAATGCGTCAATTTGATATTACATAGGAAGAAAGAAATTTCCTCTTAAAAATACTTATTTTGCCAAAAAAGACCACGATATCAAACACCATCAGCAAAAAAATGCAAATGCACCAAAAAATCAATACAAACATGGCCACCATCACCAATCAGCGTCGCCCGAAATGTCTGCAGATGTTCAAATACATAATTGCCGCATCGGCCCGCACCTCCGTATGAATATTTATGTCCGTCTGTCTGTTGTAATGAAATTCCACGGTTTAATCTGTAGTTTTGGGTAATGGTGTTCCGCTATCCGATTCAGTATTAGTGTCTGTACAATATGCAATCACGGCATGGGAACGGAACAGTTGGGAACAGCTTTGAAACTTTAAAAAGACTACAAAACAGAAGTCTTACGGAACTGACATCAAAATATGTCAGCACTGAATGGCCAGCATAAGTGAGTCAGACATTTTTTCTTCTTTAAATAAGTCCTTAGACGAAAAGACGAAAGTCTTCAATCAGTGCGTCCTGCGTCCTGCCTGTCATGACCTCAGATCAAATAAAAAAGTAAGATGGAGCGTTGCGAACAATGAAGTGAGGCCGGTTTTTGGTGGTACAAGAGGGCGGGCGGGGGCTGGGCGGCAGGGTTTTATATGGAAAGCCAAGGCGTAGTGTCGTTACATGTGTGTGCGTTAACTGTGTATGTACACAGCCAAGGCATAGTTTTACAGGCCTCACCGCTTTGTTCGGAAGACTCCGTCTTACTTTTTTTATTTGGTCTGAGGTTATGACATATGGTGCCGAAACGTGGACAGTCGTTCACAAATTTAAAGTCGCGCAGCGAGCTATGGAAAGGGCTATGCTCGGAGTTTCTCTAAAAGATCGGGTCCGAAACAAGGTAATCCGACAGAGAACTAAAGTCATCGACATAGCCTACCGGATTAGCAAGCTGAAGTGGCAGTGGGCCGGCCATATTATTAGCCGTAGAAGATGGCCGCTGGGTGGGTCAGACGAGTTCTTGCGTGGAGACCGTATCGGCAAACGTAGTGTGGGACGCCCTCAGACAAGGTGGAGCGACGATCTTCGCAAGGTGGTTGCCAAAAACTAGATGAGTGTAGCCGCGGAACGTGCACGGTGGCGTGCACTCGGAGAGGCCTATGTTCAGCAGTGGACTATGATAGGCTGATGATAATGATGAAGTCCTAAGAATTAGAAAATATGTCAGCATTTAAAAAGGTACCTATGTCTTACCTTATTACGTTTTCCGATTCTTATTGCAGTCCTTGATAGCAAAATCCTGCCATTCCTGCCCCCTGATTGCGCAACTCTGTTGCTAACAATTCTCGTTTGAAATCATTTGAAATGAATGAAACTTAACAGTTTCATTTATTATAGTATCATCTAAAGCACTTTTTTATCAACTGAAACTGACTTTTATTAAATTTAATTGTTGGCAACAGAGTTACGTTATCAGGGGGCTGGTGATACTTCAAACGCAATGCATCAAAAAGTTAAATTAAAAATTATGATGTATTTTAAATAAAACCTGTTTTTTTAAACATGGCACTAGAAAAACAATACACGTTATTGGAATAAAACTTTTCTGTAATTACTCAGGAACAATGTTCAAAGTCAATGTTCAAAATAATTCACTTAACATGCTTTTTAATTTTCCAGTTCAAACATCAAAAAAAGGGGATTACCCGAATAAATCATGCGGCATGAGGTCGGTTTTGGCATCTCTGTTAACTTAACGTGTATGTACAGTTAGTGCTCCGAAAAATGGATACAAAAAATATTTTTAAAAAACTTGTGGGAACTTCTTTATGAACGAATGTTCTTTGAATAAACCACTATGATATATATTCTAGAAGCACTTAAATGTTATCATACCACGCGTACTGGGGCTTCGTCGTTGCTGTTGTTGACTTACTTAATAAAACCAGGGAACATAGATGTCGTCCTTACTAATATTATAAATGTAAAAGTACGTTTGTTTGTTACGCCTTCATGTCTGAACTACTGAACCAATTATGTCAAAATTTCACATACACATTACCGAGAAGGACATCAGGGTACCATTGATTCCGAAAAAAGTGTTGTTCCCGGGGGAAAGCAAAAAAAATTCCACGCAAAGTCACAGGCCTCTAGTCTTATATGTAAGTATCTGGCGCGTACCGATCGTCGTGGAACGTGGGGATACTGGGATACTTATTGAGAGCCTATGATGATGCTGATTATTATAGAGGTACCTACGTTAGATATTTACATTTGGCATCCTCAATAATATGGATGCTATTTTAATGAAAATTGTGTTAACCATGTAATTTTGTCCGCCACAGTAACAGAGTGCTGACGCGGAAGGACCACCGTGCATTATGCTAATGCGCTGTAAAACGTTATCAACCCACCACTCACCGGACCAGCCACTTTGTGTGCTGCGTTTGACGTTTTTAAAATGACTGGTCATTAAGTGAAGAGTTTGAGATTCACCGACCGACCGACCAACTTACCACACCAGTGTGACTACGGGTTTTTTTTACCTGTAGTAACACTACAAATAGCCCAACTCACCCTTGACCTGAAAAATTTTGCCGTGCCGGATATAATAAGTTTACCTGTAGGTTAGGGTAGAAAAAAATCATTGAAAATTTAAAGTTGACAAACATTTGGTTGTACCGTACAACGGTACAACAAAATGTTTGTGAAATTGCAAGCAATCAATATTTTAACAAAACCCAAATATACGTTTTTTTTTTATTTTGAAAGATTTCGCTTTATTGGTAAAAACACTATCACCTTGGAAACTGGCTCATATTTTGTTTAGGTCTTAGCCAGAAATTATAAATTTTTTTTATATGTACAGGACTTTTAAACTTTTTGCAAAAAAAGGATATAGACATTGCATTACCGAAGCAACCTTGTCACGATAGCTACAATATTTAATACTTTTCTGACATATTAATGTGCCTGGTATTAGGGTCTGGCATTATAAGATTTGCCCATCAGACTTGGAGGGGTAAACGCAAAAACTTGATTAGTATTCTAAGCGGCTCAGGTGTTATGTAAGACAAGTGTAAGTTATAAGATTAACGATGTTTATTCAACTTTGTAGACAAACTTCATTCCTTAAAAAAATACCAACTTATCTAACTAAAGTATGATCTTAATTTGCTTTGTAAGAGCGAGATAACATGATCATTTAGACTGACATCAGAATTAAACTGATAGAGCTACCATTCGTACGATTTATTTATTAAAAACATAGTACAAATGGCAGCCCTGTATTAGTCTGGTGTCAGTCTGAATGATCGTGTAACCTCCCCCTAAAACAACTTGTAAATTTTTGTTTAGGAAAATGGAAAATCTTTACATAAGAATAGCGACTCACATGATGTTTGGCAAACAGAATATCTTTACAACCACATAATATAATTAGGTAAGTACTTACCTAACGAATATTTTTTTATTTTAAGTTATAGTTACTTTAATATTTTTTATTTTTGACTTTTATGTCAACTTATATTAGGTTGTAATTAAATTAGCCCGTAACTAAACAAATGCCTTTATTGACCCACCCTCCATGTTGTCTTCTTTTCCGCTTAAGCTTCTTGCTTGTCCACTCAACTTTATCACTTGGACCATACCCGCTTGAAGGTCTGTCCCTCTCAAACTGACTTGACAGAGGTCCGCGCGAATCGACATATTTTGACAGGTGTCTACCTTGTCAAAGTCGAAGAGCAGTTGAAGCGACAGAATAATTCTGCGGGATTTTGAATTTCAAAACAATTATGTCAACCTAATGTAGCAGGGGCCTATAACATGTTAACGACGCGAATGTTAATTTTAACAGCGGTTTTGTTCGTCTAAAATTTGATTCATTTACGAGGGTGGATTGATAAGTCCATGACTTTTTAATGAAGAAAGACTTTTTTTCGGAATATTTTGTTTTATTTCTGTACACAATCTTATTGTAGCTCTGCGTATTCAGTCCAACGAAGTTCCTACCTCTTTAATCCGTTATTTTTTTCTTTCATCGCCTGAAAACTGGTAACTGAAATGAGGGCCCATTTCAGACATCACCTTTTGGCTTGATGAAAATCTTTGCCCGCCAAGACATTTATCAAGACATTTATTCATGTTTGGTAGGAGAAAATATCTCACTGGGGTTGAATCTAGAGAATTGGAAGGATTCGATGAGTTTTGATGTCATAAGTGCCGCCGAGAGGGTCGACAGGGTCATTAAGAAAAGTTAGAACTTGCTTTATAGCCCAGGAGCCACCAATCCTGAAAGCTCCGTGACACGTATTCTAATATTTTTAATAAAAAATAAAAGTTAACGTTTAGACGAACAAGATTTGCTTGGTCGGCGTGGATTTGATTATATAATCAACCCAAATAATTTTTTCCTGTATTTCCTCTTTTCCATATTAATTAATATAATAAATAGTTAAAAACTTAAGGAAGAGACCAGAGGTAGAAGAAGGACTCTAAAAGAAATGTCATCAAGAAAGTGAAATCTATATAACAGTATGATCCTCACTCACACAATAAAATTTTGTATGCGCGATACTTTCGGCAGTTTGTAAGCACGCATACCAAGATAATTATAAATGTGACATTAAAACGCGTGAATTAAAAAAAAAACAAAAAAGGTTTCCGTGATAATGGATAAATTTTACCCCTTATCACACCATTCAAATAGGTATGCGTGACCTTTTCGGCTAAAAATCCTTAGTCGGCCGGATTTTTTCTTGTTGAACATAATATTTCACACAAAATTCTATATAAGATTGATCAAAATCCGTGATGACGGAAAAAAATATGGAAATATTTAATAATAAATAATTTAATTAAAATATTTCCGGCTAATCAAATCCACGCCGACCAAGCAAATCTTGTTCGTCTAAACGTTAACTTTTATTTTTTATTAAAAATATTAGAATCCGTGTCGCGGAGCTTTCAGGATTGGTGGCTCCTTACCTATTAGCTTTTTTGTTTCCAAAAGACATAATCTTTTGCCAAATTTGAAAAAAATGTAGTGAAAAGATGCCTTAAGGAGTTTCTTTTTAAGACACAAAAATAAATTATGAAAAAAAAGTATTTCTTCTGTTCAAAGTCATAGACTTATCAAACCACCTGTAGTTCCTGTACGCGTTTGTTGACATTTTTGATAATTTTTTTGAAATGGCTTAAATATGATTTTCTCCACAAATTTGAAAAATAAATATAATGACGATTCGTCAAACATTATGCATATCGAACCTGCCTACTTATTGTCGCAATCGCTTTCATTTGACAGATGGATGTGATGTGACACATTGCTGCATTTCTTTGGTAATTTTTTACTTGTGCCCGAAAGAAGCATCGATGTATCAAATCCTGAAAGCGATTGCGATAGATTTTGAAATTAGATAATGAGCCCCCTGCCTATCTATTGTCTTACTTCAAAATATTTCGCAATCGCTTTCAGGATGTGATACATTGTTACTTATTTTTGGCACAAATAAAGACTTACCAAAGAAATGTAGCAATGTATCACATTCATCTGTCAAATTAATGAAAGCGATTGCGATTAATTTTGAAATTACACAATTAGCCCCTAACTCACAAAATTTCACGAGAATCGGTCGAGAAATGCGACCTATAGAGGAAAGCAGACGGACAGCGGCACGCCGGCACAGCCAGACATTTTTGCCCTAGCTTAAAAAGACCTTCGCGCTCTCTCGGTCAATTAGAACAGTGTTACCTTACCTACACATTAAAGTAAATTAGGGTACATAATGTAGGTATTATGGCTTGTAAGCCAGTGCGAAATGCGTAACCAAGATAAAATGCATAGATTTACAGAGAGTGAGCGTGTTTAACTAAAGAGATGGTGATTGTTTTTTCCGTCAGTATAACAAACAGTAGAACGACCATAGACATAGAAAAATTTTCGCTGCGCTCAAGCACGCTCAAGAAGACCAACAATAAAGCGTGGGAAAGAGAATTTAACATTAGACGGACACGGTCTGTGAAAAAAAGAGACAAATAATCAAGTGACAATGTGCCAACATTTTTTACAGTAAGAGCCCTTACGTTCCGCCTTGCAAATGAGCAAACAGTTTGTTTAAAATATTTGTTAATCCTTATAAGAATTTTAAATTATGGTATCGTGGAGCCATGGTGTCTTGTGCTCTAAGTAATTGTGATGTGATAAAAAGAAACAATCCAAGTAATCACACTTTTCAAAGGTAAATAAGATTTTGCCACACATTCCTCTGAAACCAAATTTCGCTATATTTATTCGTTTATCGACGAAGAAAACAGTATGGAACATAGTTTATTAATTTCCTTTGCAATAATATACCTAGTCATATTTTATGTATGTAAGTCATATTTTACGTATCTCATATAAAATGTACCTATCCATTCGTTTTTCGGATCACCTGTTTATTGATATTGATGTTCTTTGGCATTATAATATTTCTATGGCACCCATTACACACACAATCTGATCACGCCAGATCGCGCCAGACCGCGCCAGATTGACAGAGATTGATTGTGTAACGTTGTTCCATTGAAATGTATGTATAGAATCGACCTCGCGGCCCCGATTTTTGCTCCACGCGTTGAGGTCAATTGACCTCAACTCATTTAGTCACTCGCCAACGCTCACCGCGAACGCACGGTGTAATTGTGCCGACAAAAATGCCGACCTGTGTGTTGAAGACGTGCAAAAATCGTGCCACTACGAAGCAAAAAAATAGTGGAGAGACTTATCATCGGTAAGTAAACAAAACATCAACATAAACCAACCAAAACTAATTTTTATACATTATTTCTACTGAGCCGACATTTTGTATGAAAATCATAGATTATGAAAATTGAACTATACAGATTGTATACGTAGGTACTAAACTAGGATAGGTGAACTAATAGCACAGTTTTACAATATAAGTATAGATATACAATATATTCCGTTAAGAACTGCCTATAATGTAGGACAACACCGCCGCACGCCGCCACAGTGTAGGTACTTAACTTACGCTGTCAGGCGAAAAATATGTCCAGGGGCTTGTCAAAAAAGAAAAATTAATTAAAAGTGATTATTAATCTTAAATCCCTACTGTATTTTGTTGTCGAAGCACATCCGTGCACAGAACAACAGTGCTCCATTGCCGCAATTACTCATCCCGCTCGAGTGGCAAGGCAAATAGTGAGTTCGAATGTGTACCTGCATTACCCCTAGCACGAATATCTATCTAGAAAAAAAAACGCGCGTAAAAGTGCTCAATAGAGTAATTGTCTATGAGAAAGGAGAGTGGGAAAATTTGTATAGGAAGTGGTCCAAGAACCAATAGCGACACTGTTGTTGTATCAACTACACCCTTATGCAAAGCGGCATCAAAATCTGACTCGGTAGTTTAGAGAAAAAAAAATCAACACAATATGTTTTTGTTACATTTTTTGTTTTGACTATTTTAGACTGTATTATACCTACATCAGTTTTGGCATCGTCGATGGTATAGTGGTTAATGTGTTTTCTCTTAAAATATATTTTATATTTTTAATATATTTATGGGTCCAGATGAAAACCAGCGTTGTGGAATAGACTCCACAACACAAGCTGAGCCTGGTCAGACCTTTCGGTCGTCTAATTCTAATTTTTAAGATATGTATTGTATTGAAAACGCCAAATAAATGCTTACTTTACTTTACTAATGCCGTTGACTACCATTCAATGACAGGCGCTGTGCCGGCCGGTTCGATCCCCAGTACGTTTCAATGTGTTTTTGAATTATAGAATTCATTAGTACGTTTATTCAACGCTTTAATTTTGAGGGCGCATTTTCTAGACGCTAGCTAGTTTATCTTATCTTCCCTTTTTAATTTCAATTTTATAAGATTTAATTGCAATTATAGATTTTTATTTCAATTCGTTTATTTCTTTAATGCTATGACAGAGTAATTATTATAAGCAGCAGATAAAGCAGAGTATATGTAAAATCGTATTTGCATTTTTTTTATAATAATATCGTATATGCAATTATTATTATATCAATTAGAACTAGCACTTTGTAAGCTTTCCGCGGTTTCCGGACAAGGATCTGGGTTAGTAAATATTTTTCCATGTTGCATAGAAATATTTTTCCTAATAAAAAAATCTATTCAACGACATCAAATACGGGTACTAAATGCCCATCCTCCTTTTTCGAGTAAGTATTCACATGTACTAATCACCTAATTAAATTGCGTTCTTACTATAATTTTATGCAATTTTATTAAACAAGTAGGTATATCCTAATCATTATTATTATTACTATGGATACATGGAAAAATATTTTTCCACGTTTCCTTCCATATAGTTCCTTATA
The DNA here is from genome assembly GCA_928269145.1 of Agriphila tristella. Lineage (NCBI taxonomy): Eukaryota > Metazoa > Arthropoda > Insecta > Lepidoptera > Crambidae > Agriphila > Agriphila tristella. The sequence goes on along the minus strand of OV743443.1, from coordinate 4,761,399 downwards.
TTTTCCTAATAAAAAATCTATTTGACGACACCAAATGATTGTTATGAGTGCGGATACTCAATGCCCATCCTCCTTTTTTATTTTTCGAGTAAGTATTAACATGTACCTATTACCTAATTAAATTGCGTTCTTACTATAATTTTATGCAATATTATTAAACAAGTAGGTATATCCTAATCATTATTATTATTACTATGGATACATGGAAAAATATTTTTCCACGTTTCCTTCCATATAGTTCCTTATATTTTCCTAATAAAAAATCTATTTGACGACACCAAATGATTGTTATGAGTGCGGATACTCAATGCCCATCCTCCTTTTTTATTTTTCGAGTAAGTATTAACATGTACCTATTACCTAATTAAATTGCGTTCTTACTATAATTTTATGCAATATTATTAAACAAGTAGGTATATCCTAATCATTATGAAGAATGTGTCGCATCTGTGTGCATGCTACTTTTTCTTTGACAACTCACGCTCGCACTGTCCATGCGTAGCCGCCATCTTTGCAATCGCTGCGGCAATTTGTGCCGTAGATCTGTCCATTCTAGTTTACATACATTTCAATGCGTTGTTCGTGATCTGTTTCAATCTGGCGCGATCTGGCGCGATCTACGTCAATCTGGCGTGGTCTGGCTTAGGGTTGGCACCTTTTTTTCGAGGTAATAGAATTATTTTCAAAACATTTAAACATTATAGTACTTACTTTTGGAATATTTATAAAAATGTAGTTCATATTTATTTTTAACTAGCTTCCGCCCGCGACTACATCCGCGTGGGTGGACATTCGAAAAATGATTAAAAAACAAACATACAAACGAATAGAGAACTTGCAGTCTGCTCGTCGCAATCTACTGCTATCCGATACATGTTTTTTTTAAAGGCTGAACTGATTAGCCCACATTTATTTTTAACTAGCTTCCGCCCATGACTACATGCGAAAAAATATACAGATGGACAGATAACCTCCTCATTTTTTAAGTCAGTTAAAATAAATTGGATTGCCTGAAAGATGATGAAATTTGGCACACAGTTAGTTTGATATCCTAGGAAGTACCTAGCATGTACCCTATTTTTATTTTTTAAAGGAAGCTAGTTAAAAATAAATGAGCACTTTATTTTTTTATAAATTTCTCAAAAGCTATCTACTATATTTTTTGCAATTTATTGAAAAATACTTTTTACCTCTATATTATTACTATACCAGGCTATAAACTAAACTATACATGTATGTGTGCCAAAGTTCATCAAAATCAGTTCAGCCTTCTGAATCTGAACTGATTTGGATGAAATTTGGCACTAAGATAGTTGATAGCTTGGTAATTGACATTTGACGTTTACCAAGCTATCATTCATTCATTCAGTCATTTGACATTTGACGACCTCCGTGGTCGAGTGGTTTGCACGCCGGTTTTCAAGGCGTCACCATCTCTTGAGGTCCCGGGTTCGATCCCCGGCTGGGTCAATGTAGAAAATGAACTTTTCAATATTGTCTCAGGTCTGGGTGTGTGTCATACCACCGTTGTTTCTGATTTCCATAACACAAGTGCTATAGCTACTTACTTTGGGGTTGGAGCAATGTATGTGATGTTGTCATTTAAAAAAAAAAAAAAAAAAAAAATTAGTATTATAAATATCGATATTTGATTTTACACACACAGCGCCATCTAACCCTAGACAACTGATTTTACTAGGTACTTACTTTTCGAAATAGATAGGTACTTCTTGTACGCAGACCCGTCACAGAAATTAAAATATATCATTTCAATTTTGTCCGGGCATCGACCCGGGACCTCTTGCGTGGTAGACTGGCATGTTGAATACTGTACCACTCAGGTCATCGATCGATATCACGCGAAAATTAATGCAAAAATTTGGCAACCCTACCGAAGACCACCGTGGATCGTGATCTACCAAGATCTACTGCGATCCAGATCTCGCTGGATTGACCGTGTAACGTCGCAAACCAACTGCATCAAATTCCATCAATCTGTGGTTTTGATCAGATCACACCAGATTGACGTGTGTAATGGCAGCCTATGAGTAGGTACAACAGTGTTGAAAAGTCCACAATTATTTTAACCTTTTCAACGCCTTTAACAGATATCGTTTCTATACGTTGACTGCCAACGACGACGGAATAATTATTTCTTTACAACAGGATGATGATAACAGATACTTGGCGTCAAGTGAGGACTTTTGTGTTTGACGTGGCGTTGAAGTTACGAGGATAGTATTCAAGCTGGACAGTCGTAGCATAACGTAGGGAACACCACCCTATTGATCACAACTTCAGACATCAGCGGTTGTATTGTTTGCGACCACAGCATGATAGGGTCACGAGTGGAGTCGAGGTTGTACTGGAATTTAAAAATATTCTTGTTAATATTGTAGCATGTCTGTAGCACAAAATATGAGACAGACTTACGGACAGGCACAGAACGTCTGGAATGGGTAATTAAGATGGGCTATGCTTAACCCACCAGTGTCCAATTTGGATTGGTGGGTTTTTATGATTGCAAATGCAGCCAGGACCAACGGTTTAACGTGATTTTCGAAGCATGAACGAGTTAGAGATAATAGTTTTTGACTACCCATCCCATGATCGAGGGTGATTACGCCATGAAACTATCTAACGACATCGAGCTTTTCCAATATTGGGGTTACTTACCAAAGCACCGAGCATATCGCTGTATTTGTCATGTGGAACGTAGGAAATTCTCGTTCTTGGCGCCGCTGGTCTAGGTATAGTAACTGTTATATTTGTTTCTTTTAATTGCATGTAGGTGGCGACCTGAAAGGAGACGATAAGAACTAATTTGCATTTCAAAAATAAAGGTCAGAAGGTGGAAAGACTTTATCTCCTATAATAGGGTAATCGATTCTGCTGGCAACATAATTATTTATGGCTTTTACATAATCTTTTGTGTTAAAGTTGATCATCAGAATTCTGTGGGCTCTTGAACCAATAATATTGTATTTTCGCATTAATCATAGTGCCGTTGGTATTTGTTCGCAACTGACGAAAATACTGCTACAAAAAAGGAAATTATAAACAATAAAACATAATTAACTCCTCCTTTGATGCAGTAAACTAAAGAATTGAAAGAAGTTTTTTTATAATTAATTGATTTTCTCTTGACCCCAGTCTGGCCCGAAAGCAATAAGACATGGTGTCTACGATGGAGCGAGCTTGCCCAGAAAGTGCCTATTCACTCTGGCCTTGAAAAGAGTCAGGTTGTATGCGCTCGGAAACACAGACGCCGTCAGGGAATTCCGCTCCTTAGCTGTGCGAATTATAAATGATGTTGAGTATCGTTTGGTACCAACGAACTAAGATCTAAGGAAGCCTAACTCCTAACAAATATTGCATAAAAATGGCACCTTCACATATTCTGTAACACAAAAGGTCGCAAACTCAACAATGAACTAGTAATAACATACCTTATTACAATGCAGGCATTATCGGCATTAGATTGTATTCTAACGCATATGACGTTTTCTATTGGCTGGGGTTTGAACGCAGATCAAACATGATTGGATATTTGACTCGCCTCGTGTCACTCATTGGACCGTTGTCGTGCCTTTGTCATTGAGGCGAGGACGGTGTAACGTAGAATGCAGTCAGTACACCTAACCTACTACGGCGCGCTGGGCGGCATCATAAAATTGTTTTATGAAATTAGTACATTATTGTTTGTTAGATATAATGTTTGTTTTATTATGTAGACGGACGACTTGGTAAAGACCGCTCGAATACGCTTGATGCAAGTCGCCTGTAACTAGTCGCTTTAAAAAACTAAAGGAGACCTATGTCAGCAGTGGACGTCTTTCGGCTGTGATGATTTTATTGTTATTTTATTTTATGAAAATTATAAAATGATGATGTTGATGAATGATGATCATATTATTTGTCACGAATTGGTAAGACATATGATTTCAAGAAGGACTAAAATTAGGCAAGCTATTGAATTAAAATAGGTATGCTTGATAAAAGACAATGTATTCTGTAAAGATTTTTTTTTCATAACATGTAAGTACATTAATTATCACATTTGCGCGAGCAACACCTTAATACGTCTTTTAGAGGTGTGACTGATAAAGAACAACAGTATTAATACGTCGCTTTATTTTTATTTTTCACTTAAAAAAGCATGCCTTAATTGGCAATACAAAATTCTTATAGCGACACCTTTTTAACCGACTTCAAAAAAGGAGGAGGTTCTCAGTTTGTCGTAATGTATTTTTTATAGCAGCGTATTCCACCAAGTCAAAGTTTATTCTTGTCAAGATATTTTTCAAATGCAGACTATTTTAACATGCTTATTGACCGGTGCGCAAATACCTAAACTAGCAATATGGGTGACGGTGGATTGGAAGAGGTGGACCAACTCCGTAGCCAGCGCGATCTCCAGATTTGACACCCCTTGATTTTTATTTGTGAGGTCATGTTTACAGTTGATGTTTAAAAACATTTGTAAGAGTGAATCCGTAATGCGTTTGCGAATAATAGCCACATTTGTACTAATTAAGTGGAATACAGGTGTGCTGCAAAGTGTTCGGGACAATCTAGTGCACCGTTGCTAGGCATGTATTTCTATTGGTGGTGGAAATATAAAGTAGCATTTCCGCAGCAGATCTCACATTGGGGTTCCAGCAGAATGATCCGCGGATCAAACTCCATATTAAAAAGCTGTTTTCAGAGCTGCATAAAAATCATAGTTTCTGGAAATTGTCATTACTTTGTGTTCTGATCTGACGGTCTTGACCTCATGACGTCACTACTTGTCGTGCCACTCTGCTGCCTTCGGTGTTGCAATGTGAGTTCTTCATTTTTTATTTATTCTATTTTAACCAGGGATTTTTACTCATTAATCAAAGAGGATTGCGTGAATAGAATCTTTATAGGTACCTACCTAATCATCCCTTCACGGATTGGACAGCGTTTTTGGTACACCCTGTATAATAATAAAAAACAAGGAGATTACATCAGATTACTCGTTTTCTATGTATTGCATATTGCAGGACGCGCCATTTTTAGCATTACAAAATTTTGATTTAAATTTTCCTTTTTTTTTGTTGTACTGAATTCTATGAGAGAGTTTTATTCTTGTTTAAAAATGTGTGATAGCAGTGAATGTGAAGATTTGATTCTGCCACACAAAGCGACTGAACACTTGTTGCATAATAACGACCATATTTTGTATGTATACGCTCATAGATATTTCTAAAAAACGAAAAATATGTTAATTTCCTATGTTATGTTATGTCTGTATAGTTTTGCTGCCTTCTTTTGGTCTTTTTCACAACTTGACCACACATGACGTCATTTTAATCATTTTTCTAATTATTTTTTTGTGGTAACGCTAACGACTGTCGCCGAGCGCGTGGCAGACATGACTAAATCGTGCTTCACTAGTACTTTTTTAGCCCCGCCCACTCGGCAGTAGTTTGCGTGGTGCTATTTTTAGAGCGGAATTACACTTCCTTAGTATCTTAGTTCGTTGTTTGGTACGCAGAAAAGGTATATCAACCACGAACGGGTGGTAATGGTAACATGCAGTGCCTCTGGATGTCCGATGGTAAAAAGGAGAAGGTGGAATGAGCTCATGCAGCTTTTGAGCACACTCATCATCATCATTTCATCATCAGCCTATCATCGTCCACTGCTGAACATAGGCCTCTCCGAGTGCACGCCACTGAGCACGATCCGCGGCTATACTCATCCAGTTTATACCAGCCACCTTGCGAAGATCGTCGCTCCACCTTGTCTGAGGGCGTCCTACACTACGTTTGCCCATTCGGGGTCTCCACTCAAGAACTCGTCTGCCCCAGCGGCCATCGGTTCTACGGCTAATATGGCCGGCCCACTGCCACTTCAGCTTGCTAATCCGGTGAGCTATGTCGATGACTTTAGTTCTCTGTCGGATCACCTCGTTCCGGACCCTATCTCTCAGAGAAACTCCGAGCATAGCCCTTTCCATAGCTCGCTGCGCGACTTTAAATTTGTGAACCAGCCCTACAGTGAGTGTCCACGTTTCGGCTCCGTATGTCATGACAGGCAGGACGCACTGGTTGAAGACTTTCGTCTTTAGATTCTGTGGAATAGGCGTCTCAAAGACTCGACGAAGTTTCCCATATGCTGCCCAGCCCAGCTGTGTCCTTCTGTTGGCCTCTCCCTCGAAGTTGTTTCTACCCAATTGCAATGTTTGCCCGAGGTAGACATATTTCGAAACAACTTCGAGAGGACTACCTTGTACTGCCTTGAGCACACTCACCGAAGTACAATATATAGAAGACCGACTACATTAACTTACAGCAAAATTGACAGCAACCAATTCATGCATGACTCTAGCCGTGTAGTGTCGGCGCTCATTATCGATGTCAGCAACCACGTCGAATCCGATAACCAGGTTCTGAAGCCGCAACTGGCTTTCTAGACTGGCGATGGCCGTCCCCATAGCAGCGTTCCATGACCACCTCTGAAAATATTAAAAAAGCTGCTATTCATGATCAACTTTACGAAAGACAAAGAAAATACCTTGTGCATCTATTTGGGGTCGGCGCACCATGAGATAACATCAGAAGTATAGTTTCAAGTATAACGTTGACAGGAGCAGGAAAGCCGCCAGTCAACTGCGTGACTTTCCTAGGTTTGGTACCCCTATTTTCTACAAATGCACTGGCTACGTTAAAGCTGAAGTTGTATGGAAACTATGTAACACATTCTGGTTAAGCAGTTCGAAAGAATATCTGATATAATCTGCAGTACTGTACTAAGGTAAAAGACAGCTGATGCAGAAGATGGTGAAGTTGATGTTATACTCCCTTACCTGTTGAACACTACTGGTAAGGACATCTACTCGCTCAATTGTATGGACGAAGCCTCTCTTGTAAGTGACCAGCCCAGTTATATTACGATCGATGAGGAAGAAGCTGGAATCATTCGTATCATTAATTAGGTGTCGTATATAAAATTAGGAAAACTTTATGATTACTTCTCTATCGTCTCAGGTCTTTAGCGACTTAATTTAGATACGAAGCAATGATGTGGTGAACCTTAATTGCTCAGTGAAAGCAGGAATTTTCAAAGTGCACCACCCATGGTCCTCGATGTCGTGAACAGTCTCCTCCACGACCTTTAGCATGTAAGTTGCGTGTTGACGAAACCTTACATTGCTTACTGAAAAAAATACGTTTTTTCAATCTTGAATTACTGACACTAAAAGTGATTTTTAGATTTGATATAGACGGGACATAATCCTACTAATATTATAAATGTGAAAGTTTGTGGGTTTGGATGTTTGGATGTTTGTTCCTCAATCACGCAAAAACTACTGAACAGATTTGGTTGAAATTTGGCAAACAGATAGTAGATAGCCTGGATTAAAATATAGGATACTTTTTATCCCCATATTCTCACGGGAACGGGAACCACGCGGGTGAAACCGCGGGCGGAAGCTAGTTTCAAGATAAGTACCTCGTAGTTAAAGTTTTTCAGTCAGTTTGAAAAAAACCGGTTGACCGATTCACCCTAAGGTGAATTGTGGAATACCTATGCCCGATAATTCTCACTATGCCAGCTCCCTCCATAGCTTAGGGTGAATCCTCGGACATCGTTTCCCAGAATTCACCTCAGAGTGGAGTTCTTTGGGGTAAAGATCGGAATAACCGAAAAAACCCTTGAGGATTTTTTAAACATTGTTACACAAATATTTTAATCAAAGTCACTTTGTCATTGTTGTCATACATAAATGCTTACCTAATTGATTCAGTGCTGGACCTATGCACACTATCAAAAAAATGTATAAAATAGTTTTCATACTAATGCACGTCTTTAAGAAAAGAACAAAATACAAGAAACAAAAAAGTGTATTGTGCGAATAAAAGATTTAATAACAGTGAGATATTAATCGATTTTTGATTAGATCGAAAGATACCTAATTTCAATTAGGAGTAAATCCTTACCTGTTGTTAACCCTATATTAATTTAGTACAAAAATATACGTTAAAAAGTTAGAATATGTGCCTAAGCCACAATTTTAGTGTAGGTAATGTTAAGGTGAAATATTTACAATATTCAATCCATAACGTAAAATAATAAAAAAAAAATAAACAAACATATTATTAGTGTTATAAAAGAACCCGTTTAATAATTTAATTATTTTGATAAGATAAAAGCTACTATATACTAGCTACTTTCTACAGTTATAACGTCAATCATAATCAATGATTTAAGTCTTTGATCATATACTTACAACAATGTTTTAGATTACGTCAATTAATTATCAATATTATATAATCTAATCAACTATCGTTCCAACTAAATATTCTTTCATTATTTTTCCATTAAAATCCAGCAAAGATGTTTCAGATTATATTTCCATTGTTGTTATTTTTTATTTCACCTACTTTAGAAGTAAACTTATGTAAGTACTCAAGCAGAATTGCTTTGCTTATTTCATCATCTCCCTGCCCTTAGCTTAATTTATTTGTGGTCGGTGCAGTTCGTCCTTCTCTTCCATTCTTTCCTGTCACCCGTAATCTCCTCCCATCATTTTCACATTCTTCACATAATCCATCAATCTTCTCTTCGGATATATTTTCTCCCTTTTCCTCTCCATCCATCAACGTTTATGTCAATTACATCTCTTCCATCTCCCTAGCCAATTTCTATTTTCTATCACTGGTGCCCCTTTCTTATTCTCAATTTTGTTTGATTGCTTATTTTTATAGCTTCTGGGTGTTTTATGAAATTGGTTTATTCCCATATTTTAATCTTAGAAGAAGAATACCTATTATGGAAGTATTCAGGCTCTACTTACTACTACGTAGGTTAGATCTACAGACTACATCTCACTGAGCCACTAGATAAGTAGATCATGAATGGTAACGAAATCTTTTATTTTTTTGTTTCAGCAAGCAGAGTGAGAATATTAAACGGGGAAAATTATTACGCTAAAGTTTTACAGGAGACATTTTATGAGATTGAAGATAGGGGCTTCTGCAACTTAAAACTAGTGGACTTTAATCAGACTTTGAAGTAAGTTTACAAAATGCACGCTGTTCTAAACGGTGGGTCCAAGTTCAAAGGTAATGTAGGTACCTATTTATGCTGCACAAACATTTCAAGGTGTCACTATCTGACACCGTGAAATGTGAGAGTTCTAAAGTTCATTCCCCGTTGGATCATCATCCCCCTACCCTTATCCCGAATTATTTGGGGTTGGTGCAGTGCTTCCTTATCTTCCATTCCTTCCTGTCACTCGTCATCTCCTCATCCACTCCCTTCACATTCATATCATTCCGCACACAATCCATCCACCTTTTCTGTGGTCTCCCTCTTACTTTCCAGCCCCCAACATCCATATCCATTACTCTTCTAGTATCATGCCTTTCATGCCTTCTTATAACATGCCCAAACCAAGCCAGACGATTTCCTTTCTAGATCAAAATAGAAAAACTTATCTCGGGTTTATTGTTACTTTGTGGTTTTATTTTTTATTTCTAAAACAAAAGTTCATCTTATTGCGATGTATCTGGTTTTTATGTAATGAAATAATCGCTCACACTTAGCACGAATTCTAAAGAGGTTCTACATTTCAGTGAATCTCTATACAATTGGCACGTGCTCGGCACCGTTTACTACTCCAACGGCTTCGTGGTCTCCATCGAAAGGATCGCACTTTTATCACTAAGAAGTACCACTTCCCATTCTCAAGCTGGAGTCACCACAGCAACCTTTTCGGCCAATATTAACATGTTCAACGTCAGAGTAGGGTATGACGTCACTGCAGTTCTGGATAAAGAAGGCACCCACAAGTTTACGGGGATCTTCACTCATAGTGCTATTCAGCAGACAATATTCGTAAGTTTCCATTGAGATGTGAAGAAAATATCAGATAATGAACTCGTACACTTGTTGTAGGTAATCCAAGTTCTATGTTTGTCCAACTGGAATACTGCCCTCCTGGCAATCGCGTTTGGGTGGTCATGTTAAAAGGACTAAAGGACTAAACATGCAAAAGAGTGGAATATCTTGGTTTTTAATGCGGTAACTAGTGTTCTTGGACTTGGACTACAATAATAGTATGCCAGATCCCTTAGACTGAAAATAAATAAGACTGTAATCGTTTTAGCAAATTGCCTGCCTAGAACTTCTAAACTTATTTTTCATCGGCAAGGATTATAGTATAAAGGAAGAAAAAAATTCAGCAAATTTATTACTAAATTAGAAGATTGCTATTCATAAATTATAGACAATAAGGAGATTCTGAGGAGCTCGATGGCGCAGTGGCCCAGCGATTGCGGAGGTTAAGCAACATACGCAAAGGTCGGTCATGGGATGGGTGACCAGAAATGTATTATCTCGAACTCGTCCGTGCTTTGAAAGGCTCGTTAAGACGTTGGTCCCGGGTGGTCCATTTGCTGTCGTTAACACCCACTAATCCGCAGTGGGCCCGCGGTCTGGGTTATTATGTATGGCCCAACTTCTTTATCCACCCATAAGAAAGGCAAGTGCCCCCGCAGTGGGGACATAAAAAAATAGCTGATGGTAAAAAGGAGATTCGGTAGGCATAACTAAAAGCTTCTAAAGTTTCAGCATGTAGAAATTCCTTTATCTACTTCGCATCTTTCTTCTACTAGGTACAGTCAGTGGCACGAATCATGAAATCGGGTGGGGATTGCGCGGAACGCGTATTTTGGGTATGCGTTGCGGTGAGGGGCGCGGGCGGCGGGAGAGGGGCGCGCGCTATTGGTCGCTCACTAGAGCACATGCGCGAACTTATCCCCACTCCATCGAAAAATTTTCATGATTCGTGCCACTGACTGTAGTTAGTTACCGCATGCGATTTCATCCGCGTGGACATTCGAATCCCTAAAGAGTGCTATTTAGGGAATCTTTACACTCTAACGTCACGAGTATTGTTTGTTGTTTTTCAGCTTTCAAAAAATCTAGCTACGGGAGAAATGACTGCTGAGCCAACGTTGAATTCCGTTGCTGGTGGAAGTGGTGTCAGGATGGTTTACATGCCAGAAAGCACCGTCAGTGAAGTGTTGTCGAGACGAGTAAGTAAAACATTTGCACAAAATATGAAATCGCTGGAAGCACAAAATCTACTAAAACAGCTAGACAGCATTACAAAATAGGTACCTGGGTGTACCTACCTACCTTTAGGCACTATAATCACAGTTTAAATAATACTGTGCTATAATTATCTATTCTGTAGGTAGGTAGGTAGGTACTTACTTGACCGGTTTGTCCAACTAAAAAAAGAAGATGTGACAATATCTATAACTTGATTATTGTTTCTTTTCAGTTTTTGGCTTCAAGCACCTTCATCAATCTCAGATCTTGGACAAACGACATAATAATACCGATTTTGTTAAGAAAAGCCAGAGAAGTCGAGTTTCCGAACTACTGCGTCCACTGTTAAGACATACAGCTACAGCTACTTACCTAGTAATTAAGTTTTTAATGTGCTAACAACCTACCTACACCTAGATTATTAAGAGAATATCAAATAAGAACATACCTACCTACTCAAGTAAAATATAGATCTACCTACAAAATATCCTGTTTTTATTAATGATGACCTCCTGATAACTTCTTTTATTATACTACTAGGTAGAGGTAGGTGTAGACATGACCTTGGTCCACGATGTAGGTACCTACATAGGTACTTACCTTTTTTATTATTATAGTGAGAGCAAATACGATCTTTACGTATACCATACCTGGCATGCTGGGCTCGGTCAGTTAGCAGGAAGCCACTCCTGGTCTTTCTCTCGCCGCCCCCGGGTCCCCCGTCGAGCCTGAATAGTAGGCTCGGCGGGGGATCCGGGGGTTCTAACCTCTCCCCAGAGGGGGAGAGGGAGAGAGCCTTCTCCCGATCTCCCCATAGGGTTACCCACTCAGGTGGTGGGCTGACCAGATGGGATGATCGAGAGCAGGGACCACTACCAGCTAAACCCCCACTTCACTAGTTCCGTCAGTCAGTCACGGGGGACCCAGGTACTTACCTACCTACCTACACGAGGATGGTCCATGCCATGATCCAATAGCCCAAATGCAGTGCAGATTGGACTTGGATTGGACCGATGGGAGGGAGGAGTTCCTACAGAGAAGCCAGAAACTGCATTATCTCACTACACCCTCCCCCCTCCCTCTCCTAATATTGGTGATTTTACCTGAAAAGTCAGGGAAAAAGTCAGGAAATCTCATTATTAGATATCTGGTAACCCTACTTAACTCACGTGTCGTCAGTATACTTAGTCCCCCATCTATCGGAATTTTGTAGTAGCACTCAGTGAAATAAAGCATACTTTGTATTGTTGCTTGTCATTTAACTTGTACCTACCGAAGGATGGCACTGTACGTATATGCGTGAAATATTTGCTTTGTTACTAATAGATGGCGCTGCAAGCTTTCAAAGTACCTACTCCATTTTTCTACACACCAAATCAGAGTTTAAAGGGCGCTGTATTTATACGTAACGGGAAAAACCCCTGACAAGACCCTATATTCACAGAAAGAAATAAAAATGCTGTATAATTCATAACTCTTGTGCCTTGCTTGAAGTCTTGATCTTTCGCAAAAAAAACAACTACTTATCATTGTCAATGGGTGCATTTCAGTAGTCTAATCGCTAGGTCATCGCATCGGTCACCACAGTATACATTTTAACCTTGGAAAGTAAAGGTCATTGGGCATATTTGACCTACTTGTTGAAAGTTCGCGTACAGAAACCAAACCAGTTTTAAATTGAAGAATTCAATCCCACTTTTCAAAACATGTATCATTTTTTTATGTACCGACCGGCAGAAATAAGTTATTTCACATTATGTGTGTGAATTATATCTAGTGATGCAACGAATACTACTTTAACGAATACGAATACGAATATCAAACCTACTATTCGGCGAATACGAATACGAATACGAATAAATGATAATGAATAATACACACTATTATTTTTTTACTTAGATATTTAATAATAATTGAAATTAACTGCTGACAAAGTTTTGTTCAAAAACACAACATTTGTACCTTCTTATGCATTTTATGCTATGAAGCAAACAAGTAACAATTGACAACTTGAGAACTCGACTTCGTTCATTCATTCAATGTTAGGGTAATCCCCGTGAAAAGATACAAACAGTATAGTGCGTATTAGGTGCGTTCGGATACACGATGCACAGCCAAACTGTAACTTAGTTTGCGTTCAGTTATAATACAAATAGTTTGTTTTTAATATTCGTGATGATATTCGGCGAATACGAATATTCGGTAAATATCTACTATTCAGCGAATACGAATATTCGTATTCGTTGCATTACTAATTATGTTTAATGTTATTAAACTTTTGTTAATAAAACAAAAGTTTAAAAAAGACGATTGAAAATTTATATTTACGTGTATCAGCGTTTATTGTCAATTCTACCCCTGAAGGGATGAAAAAGGGGATTAAATTGTATCTGGAAAGTCCTTAATTGTCAAAGTAAAACTTACTACTATTATTTAGGTTGGAAAATAACAAATAAGCAAATTCATAATATTTCATATTTTTTTTCGATATTCAACCCCTGTTAAATGAGATAAATAAACCGAAAAATCGATATGGATGTCGATAGGGGTTAAACATTTGTATGGGAAAATAATGTAAAATAGACATTTTGACCTGAAACTTCGTAGGCCTAAACACAAATAAAATAAGCTAACACATTTATATCGTAACTAGCGGCCGCCCACGACTTCGTCTGCGTGGACAGTTTTTTTGCTATCCCTCGGGAACTGTACGGTTTTTCTGGATGAAAAGTACCCTATGTCCTTTTCTGTACCCCTGACAACGTCTATGCAAAATTTCATGATGATCGGTTCAGTAGTTAAGACGTGAAGGCGTAACAAACAAACAAACAAATAAACAAACAAACGGACTTTCGCATTTATAATATTAGTAAGGATTTTCCGAAAATCAACACTTTGAGCATAAATGTAGTATAAAAACTTAAAAACTAGGCTGTCGTTTATTGATGTTTTGCTGGATGTTGATTGCGGAAATGATTTTTATTTCATCCAATTCCGATCAGTCGTTTTTACGTGATTAGGCGGGTCACCACCAAGCGCGCTGCCTCACGAGGCAGAACGTTTGCCGCAAGGGCCTCGCACGAGGCTGCTCGCTTGATGGGGGGACCCGCCTAATCACGTGAAAACGGCTGATCTGAATTTGATTAAATTAAAAGATAGAATTATTTATATCCTGGTTTAAGCTTCTCTGAGGATTTTCTCGGACGTCCACGCGGACGAAGTCGCGGGCGAAAGTTAATCATTGATGAATTAACATCATTTGTTTGTAAATTCTGAGTATTTATCTCAGTAAATGATTGGGATACACTAATCATAAGTACAATAACTCAAACATATTGTATTTATGACTAGTGAACAAATATTGAAAATCCAAGTCCTACTAAATATAAGTGGAACAACTATAGTAGTTATTGTACTTATTATAAGTAATGTATGCATAGTTGAAAACTGATAACACCACAAGTATGATTATTGTATTATTGTTAAGTAAAATTGTAATGAAGTCTTAGTTATTGCATTATTGCTGACTGAAAAATCAAGTTCCTGAAGGATTCATGAAAAGTTACTTAGAGAGAGTTGTAGATCTCGATTTCCTGATTCCGAATATATATATAACTCAAAATCGACCAAAATCGAGTTATTGTACTTTTCGTTAGCGCGGCAGAAATATCGAGCGCCAAAATCAAAAAATCGGAAAAAAATGAGACTTTTTTCCACTATTTCGGCCATAATTTTTTTCATTTTTATTTTCGAATAAGTCTTTTTGCACCTTGCAGCTCTCGTGAATACGCGTCTTTTTGAGTCATTTTTGAATATCATATCTTCACAACCCTCTGAAATATAAGGGGATCGCACTTTTTCGTGAAATCGGGGCCTATACTGGTGCGAACGAAAAGACATTTTCAATGTCAAAACAGGGTGTAAAACTGCTTTTAGTGGAGAATGAATGGAGATTTTCGTAAATAAGTGCACTTTATTCCCAAAAATATCTTTATGAAAATTGTATAGGCTTGTCAGTTTTAAGTAAACCAAAAGTATTATTATTTTTGTGCTGTAGTCAAAATTCAAATCTCGCTCAAAATACATAGGTTGGCAATAAGTATAAAGGTGCGGTAATTGTGGTTTCTCCTTTTAATAGGTACAAGGGTAAGTAAAACTGAATAAATGTTAATTACTGATCGATTTTTGAAAATATTTACTATTTGGATTCTTAGGAGAATTTGAAAATAGTCTGGAAATTACATATAGGTCCAATTGATTTGAAATTGAAAAATTGAAGTAAAAAAAACAAAAAAAAAACACTTGTTTAAAACATTTTGAACTGTTTGTTTTATAAAATAAAAATAAAAAACTGTTTTTTTTCCAACCCTGTCTTCACTCGACTATAAAAATATGCAACGACAAAGAAAAATTTTTTTATTTTTATTTTTTGAATAATACCTCATCATTATCATCATATTAAGCCCACATCAACCCACTGCTGGGTATAGGCCTCTTCTCTATAGCGCCATTCCTCCAATCCAATAATACCTACATAGAGTTCATTAATCTCTAACTCAAGATTAATGTAATTGACAAAATAGAAGAATATTCAAAGGTAACTTTTTCAAAAAATGACTTTATGCTCGAAATAACAAGAAACACATTGAAAAAATTAAAAAGTGAGGTTATTTTCATAACTCTTCATACATAAAAAAGACAAAGACATTGACAGAGTTTTTCGAATATACTGGCCTTCAAATCTGAAACTTTATCGAAAGGGGCAGATTCATTATACAAACTTATACATATCCTCTGTGTCTTTCATATCCTGGAGAATACTAACGAATGAGGCAATTTCGATCTGCGGTTGCATACTTACTTCCCTCCTCTAAGGTTGCATAAATAATATCGTCGTGGTAGAATAGTATCGAATTTTCCTCATTCGATAATGTTCATTGCTCACAATGTGAAGTTTCGATATTGTTCGATTCAAAATCTCATGATTTTTTTTTCAAATACAAAATATTTCCCTATTGTTATCATATTATAATGTAAAAAATCAAGATTTTGCAGATTCGACACTGTTCGTTGCGGCAGTCGTATGGCCGTTTTGACCTATTCTTATTTGGCTAGCTCGCATAGTAATCTGTGGCGATCGGCGACTCAGCGATTAGTCTGCCGGAATGCACCCAATGTCATGTATGCGTATCAGCGTTGCCAATCCGTGGGGAATTCCCCAATATGCGGGGATTTTCAGTCCGATTGGGTAATTTGTGGGGAGAGCGTCAATGTGGGGAAAATGCGGGGAATTAGGGTTTTTAGACATTTACACTAGAACTAAACTTGGAAGTAATAAAAGTTGTTTGAAGTATTTCTAAATTATGTTTATTTAGATTGAGTTTAACTCGGCTTCAGCTTATCCAGTAGGTAGAAAGGTTTTTTAGAGTTTATTTAATAGCAACTTTCATAACCATCAGTACCATGTTTATCGCCTATTAAAAACTAGCATTTTCCTTATGCAAATAATTATTCCACAAATCCATTTATCAAAACACGTTAATATAAACGCTACAAATGTTTTTGTTTATTTACCAAAAATGTTTTCGCCCATGTACTTACTAGTGATTTCGTTAATCAAAAAATCAAAACTGCAAAAAACTTGCAACAAGAACTACAAAAAGTGGATTAAAATCATTAAATATGTGTTATTTCATAATTTTAATCTACTTTTTTTTTAGGTATTTCGAAGTAGATTTTGTAATAAATATGTTTAATTTATATGAACAGAACTTGTATTTCGTTATTGAAAATTTGTGGGGAAAATGTGGGGAATTTTGATATTGTTTTCCCCAAATTTGGGGATTTTCAGTCAGGTTTTTGGGTAATCCAGACCGTGGGCATTGGCAACCCTGATGCGTATGCCAGCAATTGTCAAATATATGTCATTTGACAGATTATATTCTCTTTGGCTGCGGTCCGCATGGCAATAATTTCGATAATGGGGAGGAAAAGCGCAATTTTATCCCGATAGGTGGCGTCTTGTCGTTGGTACCGAGCCGCCTTAAAGAAACTGTCAAAACATATGGGAATCTCTTGGAGTATTGCACTTTTTAATTTTATACTGAGAAAATGCCGCATTGCTATGCATGTAACTTGTAAAATATTGGAGTTCATCGATTTCCCAGTAACAAAAAAAATAGTGGGCAAAAAAATATCAAAAAAAATATGCTTTTTCCTCGATTTTCTCCTTTGCTGAGCCTGAGAAACATTATAAATCAAAAGGAATGTTTCATGAATTTGATGAAGCTTCGCCAAAATAAAACAACATTTGAATTATAACAGCTTTGTTCTTTAATATTTCAACCTCAGCAGTTTCTAACATATTTATAACTTGGATGAATTTGATAGGTATATCAAATATGGAATAAGCCCAATATTGGGGCCAAACAGAGAATTAATAGAATTTTATATGCCAGAGTCATTCAAGAAACTTAGAATAATAAAATAAATATGATAAAACAGTTCGTGTAATTTTGGATGGTACAGAAATTCCAGTACAGAAACCTGAAATTACTATTGCACAGAAGGCATCATCAGGCAACTATAAACACGGAAATTCACACTCAGTTGCTTTGTTAAAATTTAAATCATATGCTTCTAATCTGAAATAAAAAGATTACTTGTAAATATTACACGAAATTTAAAGAAATGTAATGCTTGTTAGCAATTTTTTGTAAGTTGCTATAAACTTTCTTGCCTGTTGTTTTGGCTTTTCTTTTCCGTAATTCTTCTTTTATATGAGCTAAAGTTAGCATAGAATACATTGTTATTCCGCAAAACCGAAAAAAATACAATCTAAGATAGTAAAATCACGTAATACACAGTCAAGACAATATAAGCTCAAACTGACAATTGTTCCAAAGACTGAGCGCCATCTGTAATTCACTTTGCCTTCGCCTCCCCATTGGCACGTGCAACGCTCACGCACGGTCCACATTCGATATCGCGCTTAAATTGATAAAATCGACAATGACAGTTGGTGAATGCGGACCGCTCGTAAGCGCGCTCACATTTTATCATAACCTCAAATACAACACGGAATGATTGCTAGAAACTATATTTGGTCGCTAAAGCGATGATAGTGACGAAAAACGTTTAATTTTTTAGTCGTGTGCACCCAACATCTTTTTTTCACCTTTTAACATCAGTCACCTTTTCTGATAAGCTCAAAATTAATAATAACAAAATACTAACCAGTAGTATAATGCTATATCCTTTTGTTGTGAAGTGAGTAAAAGCTCATTTTGTTACGAACACTATATTTTTTTTTACTTTTTGACGAAATAAAATTCTGACACTCGATTCGTTTGACAGTCACTTGAAACTTTTGACAGGACGTTCACAGTGATTACGCTCCGAGGCATGGTCGCTGTAAGCACAAGATGGCGCTGGTAATGACGTCATGAGTGACGTCCAGTGTTGCCAGACCATGGGCAATTGCCCACGCCATGGGCAATTTTAGGATTTTTTTGAAGAAAGGGCAAAAAGAGCGGAAAGGTCTTGGAACCGGTAAAATATGGGCAATTTTGGAAATCACGGAACTCACTAACCAAAAATTACATAAAAACACCTGGCACAAAGTACAAAAACACAAAATCATAGCTTAGGTTGGGAATCCATAGACGTTTCTTCCTATAGAACCATCTAGGAACGAAGCCCAGCACCTGCGTTTAAGATTTCGCAGATAAAAATAGTTTTACCGATGTAGATCGACTGGGCTACATTTTTGCCAAAATTTTTCGATCGACCATAGTCGCCCAGACGTTTAAATGGCTAAAGGGTGGGAGCTTTCGAAAAATTAAGATTGTTCTAGGTACAAACAGGGGCGTATTTACCCTAAAGGGGCATGGCCCAGGGCGCCAGGCTGCGAGGGGTGCCTTTTGAAATTATTCGTGAGAAGGTTTTACAATTTTTTTAACAACAATTTAAATTTCTTTTAATTTAATTACAACGATGTTTTTTACATTTTTTTTTACATAGTAGATGAAACTAAATGTAAATCGCGCTGCGCGGCCGTTTTTTTAATGTTTTTACAATAGAGAAGCAAGATTACAAGATAAATAGTATTTTTATTCGTGAATAGGGTTCCTGTTTTTTACAATAAATAGCGTCAGCCGCCCCTAGGGCTTAGCTTTAGGGCGCATTTCATAATTAGTTATACCAATAATTTATTGACGAACTGCAGTGCAGAATGTTCATTTTCCGTTTATGATGTTACGTGATTCGTAGATAAAACTGACTAAAAATCTCGCTGCGCGGCCGTTTTTTTGTTACTTATAGTCAGGCAAAATTACAAGATTACTGGATGGAACTGACAAAAATCACGCTGCGCGGCCGATTTTTTTGATAAGTAGGTAGGTACTCATAATCAGGCAAAATTACAAGATAAGTGCATGGAACTCACAAAAAATCGTGCTACGCGGCCGATATTTTTATTACTTATAGTCAGGCAAAACTACAAGATTAGTAGATAGAACTGACAAAAATCGCGCCGCGCGGTCTTTTTCATGATATTTACTTATTAGTCAGGCATAATTACAAGATTAGTGGATGGAACTGACAAAAAATCAGTAAATTTCTTTTTACTGAAGATTGACAAAATTACAGGTTTTTTTAATGCAAATTACTAAAAATCGCACTGCGTGGTATTTTTTTTTAGTATACACAAGCATCCTCTTCCTTCCGCACGTAACGGGGCGGCATACCTTTTTGGTCCAGTGACCGATTTATATCGCATGATATAGCGTTTTATCACGTTTAACTGTCAAAAAGACAAAGGAATTTGACAGTTGAGTGTCGATAAAATGCTATATCACGCGATATAAATCGGTCATGCTAGGCAGGCTGGGCGCCGAATCTTAAAATACGTCCCTGGGTACAAAGCATGTCATTATACGATAGTTTCCCCTACATGTCGTTGTTTTAACGATTATGGGCGATTTTGTGTCGGAAAGGGCAGTTTTAACAACCTGTGTGGGCAAATGTGTTGATCGGGTCTGGCAACACTGGTGACGTCACGCTAGATATTGTAAACGCGCTAACGTGCATGCGGACCGGCTGTTATCGCGATAATATCGATATTATCGCTATGCGGACCGCAGCCTTTGTCATTTGATTTTTTTCATCCGATCCGAGCTTGATTGTTGTTTTGTTTGGATTGCATGTCTGAAACAACAAACATATTGCTGAAAAAGCAAATTAAAATAGACGAAATAACTTGCTGTTTCTATGCAGTTTGATTATTTACGTGGTGGCGGTTATGTTAGTTCTCTCGTATAAAAATGTTTGACGAAACCCGGGAAGAACGGCAAGATAACGAATTGGCGGCATTGCAGGTTAGATATTACACTTTTTAATTGTGTTTTCCTTATGAATTTATTGTTATTATTATTAAATATGTGTTTTGTACATTGTTGTGTTAAGATTTTGTAAAAATCTAAACTTACTAGGTTTCTGCTTTACCAAATAATCTTGTTTTTGCTTGCATATTGTACCTACTGAAACTTTCAGAATAGTTTTCGTCATACAATACACTAAAAAACCAAAGTATAACACAGTCACAATATCTGTACTTAGACTTGGCGTCGATATTCTGTTAGGGTAATATAAATAAAAACCACTAGAAACACCAAAGAAAATAATAAATACTCACTTTTCCAAATTAAGTATGAATTAAGTATTATTTTATTTTTCGGAGTGGCTTAGGGGAATGCGGGAAAAAATATTATTCGGGCCCTCCATAAATTACGTCACACGTTGAGGGGGAGGGAGTGGGCCGACGAAGTGTAACATTTGCCTAGTTCCAAATCACGCCAACAGCACTGTTAGCGTATAATCCATTAAATTAAGTAGGTACACAAATACCCTAATTGCGTAATACTTTGTGACTATTTAATTTGGTCGGATTCGCGCTAACAGCGCTGTGAGCGTGATTCGGTATGCGGGGATTGTGTGACAAGGGGGTGGGAGGGATCCTAAATTTCGTGACGTCACATTTCATGGTAAAACTTGTTCTTGCAAGTTCATTTCATAGTTTTTGTCTTATTTTGCAGGCAATCTATGGTGATGATGTAGTGGATAACCGAGAAAACTTGCCGTGGAAAATATGGAGGCCCTTGGATATCTTACTGACGCTGCACCCTTTACACAACTCTGACGTGAAGGGAGAGCATTGCTATGTCACTCTGCATATAAAATGTTGCCGTCTGTATCCTGATAGGTAAGTATTTTTATTATGATCATGATGATGAGGAGCTCTATGGCCCAGTGATTTAGCGCCTTGCTCTGCGATTGTGGAGTTTAAGCAACTTTTGCAAGAATCATGGGATGGGTGACCAAAAATTTATCATCAAGCTCCTCTGTGCTTCAGAAGGCACTTTAAGCCATTGGTATTGTCTGCCTTTGCAGTCTTTAACACCCATCAATCCGCATTGGGCCTGTGTGGTATATGTGGCCCATAAGCCTGCCTAGCATGACCGATTTATATCGCGTGATATAGCGTTTTATCACGTTTAACTGTCAAAAAGACAAAGGAGTTTGACAGTTGAGTGTCGATAAAATGCTATATCACGCGATATAAATTGGTCATGCTAGGCAGGTAGGAAGGCCTGTGCCCCAGCAGTGGGGACAGTAAAATATGGCTGATGGTCACATGAGATGATGTCCTCTTATCCCTCATCAGGGGCATAAGGCTTAGTAGGAACAGTCTGCGTCAAATTGACTGGACCTCTACTTATTCAGGTCTTGTGTTGCCACTTCAAGATCTGCCCAGCTGTGACCAATCGATGCAGCCTCTATTATGATCATGATTAAATGAAATTGTATTATTACTGCACCTTCTTGTTATAATTATATCTGCCATATTTAAGAAGTCTTATTACTTACAAAAACAAAATAATAAAAGTTATTTAAATATCCATGGTAATTTTGAAGTTAAAGCTTTCACAAAATCATTGACTTCATTTTTACATGTCAGTGCACAAAATGCATTCATTTGGATGCACTACAGATTTTGATGTTGGTGAATTTGTAAAATCATATCACATAGATTTGTTGGAAAATTAAAATTTACACTACCTTAATTATTATAGTTTGAAAGAAATCAAGTAGGTACCTATTTAAATGTAAAAAAAATCTGTTTTCGCTTTTGTTTTGTTTTTTAAATGTATTTGAATTGTGTATTTATCAAGTTTTATCATTTTTAGTCCACCAAAACTATCCATTGAGAAAATCCATGGATTGTCAACAGAAAATGGTACTAAGTTATTGGCAGAACTGGAGTCTCTGGCAACCCAGAGATGTGGAGAAGTTATGATCTTCGAATTGGCTCAACATGTTCAGGTAGTGAACTTTAATATGCTATTACTTGTTTAGGTTATGTTCTTCTTTTTGGTTCAAGCATTTTCGAGAATTGTGGACAATTTCGATTCTGTCTCTAATGACACCTATACAATATGGCTTTTTCCACCACTCTGCAGAAAATTGCATTGCAAATAAGCGGTCAGTATATTGTGAAATTTGTGAAGAAGCCATTTGATTAGAAATCTATCAATATTTTGTAGAGATACTGGCATCAGCACGGATCTTGAGTGGTGAAATTTAATGCATAAAAGAATAGCTGTCTCTATTGAAGAAGCAATAGAGGTGGCTATGTTTCTGCGTATTAAATTTCACTGCTCAAATATCTGTGCCAAGGCCCGGCCGGTATACCTTTTTTTTGTTATGTTTTTATTTAATCTTAAGGAAGACGACAACTAGATTAAAATAAATACAAATAGCACTAGTAAAACAGTAGGAAGTCATTTACAGCTCCTCGACATCTAAATAAATTAAAAACTTAAACTTAAGTACTATAATTATTTTGTTAAAAAATCTAGTCACTATCAAAAAGTTACGTCATTTCGTAAATCGTATCTTACTAATTGCATCGCGATAATAGTCGTGTATTGCTTATCTACCAGTTATCACACCTTTTAGCCAAATGTATTGACATTTCCAAAATAAACAGGATCAACGATACATGTTTACATAGCAATACATTTAACATTGAAACACTATTACGTCATAAATCTAAAGACACATAAATGTGTAATCTAAATAGACAACTAAAAATCACTAATGTAAGAAATTATATAGATAAAGATAGATCGTCCCGCTTGAGATTATGATTGGGTGCGAATCGTTTTTTTTTTCTAGTATATTAGTAGGTACATATTGTATAATGGCATTCTTATGGCTAAATCTTAAATTTCAAAATAGCATATTTGGAAAGATGTTGCAGTTGAATGTCGAGGTAATTCCTCACCCACCGCTAGCTTGCAGCATAAGTGTCCGGGCACGAAAACTGCGACGGCGGAGCGGCAGCGGGGCGGCGCGACAGCGGAGCGGGAGGAGAGCAGGGATTAAAATACCGTTAAAAAAATATAACGATAAAAAATAACGTTAAAAATACCGTTAAAACATTTTATCGGTAAATTTACCGGTAAGAATAACGTTAAAAATACCGTTAAAACATTTTATCAGTAAATTTACCGGTAAAAATAACGTTAAAAGTATTTTACCGGTAAAATTAGCGTTAAATTTAGCGTTAAACTTTACCGGTACATTATACCGGTAAAATTACCGCTAAAAAAAATAACGTTATTAATAAGAATAACGTTAATTTTAAAGTTTAACGGTAAAAAAAGTAAGAAATAACGTTAAAATTAACGTTATTTACTGAAATAACGTTAATTTCAATGTAACGTTATCTAAATTAACGTTATTTTTTGACATTTGGATTTGGGAGCCCGCGATTACAGTAGTGTTGTGTTGAATAATATAATAGTGTCTGTTTGATTACTAGGTAGTACCTATTTATTCAGTATGGATGTCGGCATCTTGGACATCATTTAAAAAACACAAGATGAGCAAAGAATCCGGTTTTGAAACTAGTTAACGCCTATACTTAGACCATTTTTTTGAACTAAATAAAATTTTTAGACATAGGATATATTTCGTCCTTTGAATATTTTTCGGTATTGATTTAACAAGAAATTGTTTCCATAGCAACATCACATTTGACACATCAATAGAAATAAAAAAAAATAAGAAGTTACTTTAGTGGTATACCGTGGTCCTACCAGTAGGTCAAATCGGTAGGTCCACGGGCCCTTAATGGTATTTAGCCCATCTGTCACAACACTACTAGCGCGGCTGACCGACCGTCGTGCCCACGTTCTCATCGCCCCGCCCCGCCGCCGCTCCGCTGCCGCGCCGCCCCGCCACCGCTCGGCCGCCGCCACTTTCGTGTCCGGACACTAAGAGTAGGATATAATTAGAAAAAAATTAATGGTGCCACTAGTGACTCGGTAGCTTAGTTGAAAGAGCATTGGACAAAGTCGCGGGTTAGATTCTTGCCTGAGAATATGATCTGGTGCAAGTCCCATTTTCTCTAGTATATTATTTAGTACTACAAAGCAATGATTATTTTATGTATTTGAAGTTGTTATGTCCATTAAAACACTATATTTCACATCTACACTATATTTCACGTTTATTGAGCTTGGGAGCAAAACATTGACACAGAAAGTAAGTGAGTCACAAGTAACCCTCATGTATTAATCTTATTAAACAACAAGATCTGCTGGTATCTACCCACATTTAACCTAGTATGAATTCTAAAACATAACAGTAGTTAAATTCTATACTGTCTTTGTTTTCGATCAATTTATAATTTACTAGCGGCCGCCCGCGACTTCGTCTGCGTGGAAAGGTTTTTTTGCTATCCCTCGGGAACTATACCTTTTTTCGGGATGAAAGATACCCTATGTCCTTCTCTGTACCCCTGACAACGTGTATGCAAAATTTCATGTTAATCGGTTCAGTAGTTAGGACGTGAAAGCGTAACAAACAAACAAACGGACTTTCGCATTTATAATATTAGTAATTAGTAATTTATAATTTATGAATATTTTATTTTGTCATTTCAGCAATTTCTTCATGATCATTACAAACCAACACTATCCTGTTATGAAGAAATGTTGATTCAGAAAGAAGTAATGAAACAACTTCAACTTCAAGACATACAGAGCAAAGAGAATGAGGAGGTAATACAAGTTATTAATGTAAATCAAGTATATTATTATGCTTACTAGGTAGCTCCAATAAACTAAGTATTTATGGTATTGTGTTATTGGAGAATATTTTTTTCTTTTTTTTTGTCAATTAATAATGTGTAAACATTTAATAGGAGGTACTTATACCAAAATGCCACCATGACGATCCGAGTACAGAACCAGAACACAGGTCCTATCCAACTGCAGCGTGGTGTGAGACAGGGAGACGTTATTTCTCCGAAACTGTTCACAGCTGCGTTGGAGGACATCTTTAAGCTCTTGGACTGGAAAGGACTCGGCATCAACATTAATGGCCAGTACCTAACACACCTTCGTTTTGCCGATGATATAGTCCTTATGGCTGAGACCATGGAAGACCTGAACACAATGCTCGAAGATCTCCGTAGTGCTTCCCAAAGAGTGGGTCTTAGGATGAACATGGATAAGACGAAAATTATGTCAAATGCCCATGTTGTACCCTCTCCAGTTCATGTTGGGAACACTACACTTGAAGTTGTTGACCATTACGTATACCTAGGACAGGCAGTCCAGTTAGGTAGGTCCAACTTCGAAAAAGAGATCTCTCGTCGAATCCAACTCGGGTGGGCAGCATTCGGGAAGCTTCGAAAAATCTTCGCGTCCGACTTACCTCAGTGTCTCAAGACGAAAGTCTATGAACAGTGTGTGTTGCCAGTGATGACCTACGGCAGTGAAACGTGGCCGCTAACTATGGGTCTCATAAGGAGGCTCAAGGTCACTCAGCGTGCAATGGAGAGAGCCATGCTCGGCGTTTCCCTACGTGATCAAATCAGAAACGAGGAGATCCGCAGGAGAACTAAAGTAACCGACATCGCTCGAAGGATTGCTCAGCTGAAGTGGCAATGGGCGGGACACATAGCGAGAAGAACCGATGGCCGTTGGGGCAGAAAGGTTCTGGAATGGCGACCGCGCACCGGACGACGCTCCGTGGGTAGGCCCCCGACAAGGTGGACCGACGATCTGGTGGAGGTCGCGGAAAGCCAGTGGATGCAGGCAGCGCAGGACCGATCGTTGTGGAGATCCTTAGGGGAGGCCTATACCCAGCAGTGGGTGTCGTGTGGCTGATATGATGAAACATTTAATGTTTACACCACATTATTAATTTAGTTTTTTTTACTCGTTTTTATTAGGTTGCTTTCTTATTTTTTCTAACATTAACGTAGCTGCGCTTGAACTGGGAAAATGTCGCAACAGAGTTGTTACATAAGCTTAATATTCACAGCATCCCAATAACCAATCACACGGATAATGTAAAACAAATGAACAAATCATAGAGCTCTATTTCAACAGCGCAGTGCGTTCGCATAGACAAGGGTTGTTTATTGTTCTATTGATATATTTTCAGCGTCAAAAAATCAAAGAAGAAATAATGAAACGTAAGGAAATGCTCCGCGATGCTGACAGGAAAGTGCACCGGTCCAGCACCAGCCAGGAGAACAGCAATGATGGACAGGGTGACGCTCCTGAGTTGGTGTAGTGAGTAAACTAATTTTTTGATGAGGCTGGATGTTTATTACTCAATTATCACGCAAAACGGCTGAACGGATTTGTATGAAATTTGACACACAGATAGTTTATAAACTGGATTAAACCACAGCATACTTTTAGGTTCCCTAGGATTTTTCCAAATGTCCACGCGAACGAAGTCGTGGGCGGAAGCTAGTCTGAACATAAATGCTTCCATCGATGCTAAATAGACTGCTTTGCCGTATCACAGTATAACTTTTCAATATCACATGAAGGAACCAATCTAATTCTATTTGTCATTTCTGTCTGTACCCACTGAGTTGCTTATTGCAAGCGTTAACAAAAATATATTTACCTACTTGTATATTGAATTCTTTTTGTTTTTGCAGCTATGCCGACATAAAAATGTCGCCAGCCAAGAAAAGTTATAAAAGCAAAACCGAATCTGTCTGCACATGCAACTTAAAATGCACCCAAATTTTCAGGATAACGCAAAAAAATAACAAAAAAGTTTACATCGGAAATTGTTTAGGTATGTAATTAAAAAAATATATATTTCTTATTTATTTAGCCATAACTACCTATATTGTTTTCAAAATTCTCCTGTTTCGACGAGGTTTTCAAAAACTACTCCTGCTATTTGCTGTTTTGGTATATTTTATTTTTTACTTGAAATCAATTTTTTATTGGGATTGGCTTAATATATTTTCGTTTATAAAATATCTAAATCATTATGATGGAAAATAAAAGACCAAAAGATACCTACAAATTAACCACTCTGCATTTGAGTGTTTTGTAACGCCATTGCATAACCCTTGTCTAGAAAAATCTTTGTTTAAATTATACCATAACTATTTTAGTTACTTTCAGTCAAACTTCATATTATCTTTTTTAATTTCTACCTTAATCACAACTAAATTAAGACTAATTTTGCTCGCCAGGCCATTCGTCCAACGGTGCCACAACATATTTAGCGATAGATGACGAAACAGGCGAACGCTTAGTTACCAAAAAATGGACTTTACCCACTGCATCAGACTTTCAAACAAGAAACCGGCAACTGACTTCCCTTCAGCAAGATTTGAAGATACTTTGTCGGTTAAAACACCCATCACTAGTGCCATATTTGTTCATGGAAACAATAAAAGAAACCAAACGGACAGGAAAACAATCATATTTTGTGTTCAGAGACTTCGTTCACGGATGTTCTTTAAAGTATTTGTTGAGTGTTTGTAAATTTCGTGATAAATATGATGCGTTAAAACTTTTGAGGAGTGTAGGGGTCGGTGTTTTTGAGGCTTTGAAAGAGTTGCATAGTGTTAGTGTAGTGCACAGAGATGTGAGAAGTGAAAATGTGTTTGTGGACGTTATCGGTGCAGTCAAGTTGGTTGGTGCCGGTTTGGATGCGAGATTAGCTGAGATGCATGAAGGTGATAGCTATTGTAGTAGGTAAGAAGTTATTTGAATTGAATGGAGAATGTTACTGGGTCTGTTAATCCAAAAGCTTATGGGACCACATGAACAACTGTGAAGAAATTTTTGCGATATCTCTTAAAACAGAAAAGTATTATTTTGTGTGACCAATGACGTCATTGGTTATACAGGTGAACCTTACGTCGTACGCAATAAAGCACATATTTCAGTGCGCTTGGCATTTCCTTCAAGCCCTCAAAACTTCAAAATTACTCGCTTGATTTAAATGAAACAAAAACACTATTGTATTGCAGTATTGCTAGTGCTAGTATATTGCTAGAAATTAAGCTACGTTATCATAAAGTTTCAAGTGATTTAACAGACCCAGTAACATTCTCCATTGATAGTGAACAATGGGATTAAATTGACAATGTACAATTGTACAACTGAAGTGACTAACTTCAGAGTGCTTGCAGTACAAATCGACGTATTTTAATCTGTAAATCAGTCTGTTGAGTGAAGTTGCAGCAGATGGCTGTATGTCAATTTAATCACATTGTATTGATTGAAAATATAATTTCTCCATATCTACTAAAATTGGTATTTAATTTATACATAGAATCTGACATTTGTAGAATCTGGCATTTATAAAATCTGGCGTTCTAAACTAATCCGTTAGAACAGCAATCTCAACTTATCTAGTTATTTTGCAACTAACATTATGAGCAACAAAAACATCTAAGTATAGAAAGGTTTTCTGTTATATTACCTTATTTATTATTTACTTGACTTAGAATAACTTAACATCCGGTTCGAAGGACCAAGTTTTTTTATTCTGCATTTGTATTTTTACTTTTAATCACAGTAGAGTAGCCAAATATTAAGCTACCTTACTTCTATTTAAAATGCACCAAAAATGGTATTAAGTACTTCTTCATTAATTAATTACAATTTATAATTAGAACCATTTTTCAGACAGACGCAAGCGCAGGATATATATGCAGCAGCGCAAGTTCTGCTGTCTATCTTTAGCTATGAAGCGACCATGCAAGAAGTACCATCGGATCTACCAAACTCAGCAAAGGACTTTTTCTCAAGGTAAACAGTGTTATTTTTAGTTGTAGAACTTTTGACTCTATGATAAATGCTATAAGAAATATTTTTGAAGTTTAATCTATCCCATCCTTTCTTAAAAAACCGTGCTAAAATTCTAATCAAATCAAAGGTACTTATTGCTCCTTTGTGTTTAACAATAATTATGTACATTGATTTTTTGGATAAACGAAACTACCATCCGCCCCACTTTTTTGATGTCCCCACTGCTGGGCCATAACCCACCACGCAGGCCCAATGCGGATTGGTGGGTGTTTTCGCTAGTTGTCATCTAAAAGGCTAACTAAATATAGGCAAGGGTATTTAAGCCTTATAGATACCGCACAAGAGGAAAACTCGTTTCGTACGTTACATAAATGCTGCCTAACTTAATATTAATCTATAATTAGTACGTTTTGACGTATCACACAACACATCACGAAACATCACCACAAACAGCCACCACTTCCAAATACTCTAACGATTCTTAGAGTTAAGGCCATCTTAAATTCAAAAAGTTGTAAGAACTGACAGCTTCCTTAAAGTTAAGAATACCTTAACCTAATATTTTAGCTAAAAAGCTTTTGAGTATTCAGCTATGACTACCGAATTAGATTAATTTCGAAAGGTGACAGGGTCTGTTTCACAAATCTAATAGTAAGTTTTGAGTAGCCTACTTGAAACACGTTTTGACAGTTGTGACATATCTCTCAAGTAAGCTACTCAGAACTTGCTTTTAGATTATAAAACAGGCCCTTAATCGGGTTTGTTTTTACATTATTATGATCCTAAAAACTGTTTAATCGCTTGAAGATCATCAGTTCCTTTCTAGTTGATGCAGATCTTTTTTCAGGTGTCTAACTGATGATGAACACTCCCAATGGACGGCGGAACAGCTAGTGAATCATGGGTTCCTAGTAGACCAACCCACCAAGCAGCCGAGAGACAAGCTCAAGGACGGCAGTGGATCCGAGGTTAGGGATTTTGAACCTTATGAATATTACAAATAGAGTTCAATTTAAATCAAAATAATAACAATTGCTAGTGAATCATGGGTTCCTAGTAGACCAACCCACCAAGCAGCCGTGAGACAAGCTCAAAGGCAGTGAATTTTGAACCTTACGGACATTATTATTAAGATTGAAAAAAGGTGATAGAGGAATCTTCAAAAACTGCAGATGGGTTTATTTATTTAATCTTTTGAATAATGTTCAATTAATTCTATAGATATTAAAATGTTTACCTCTTTTTAGGGTTCCGTAGCCTAATGGCAAAAAACGGAACCCTAATATATTTTTGTCAATTCAGATTATATAGCAAATAAAATTGTTTACCTATTTTTCCACCTGCCAGATCCATGTACGCCTTGTTCTACACTACAAAAACGTTTGTTTTGCCAGGATGATGAGCAAGTGAAGAAGATCCACCATGTGAGCCCTCCTTCTGACGGCCCCTCTCGACTCAACGCGGAGTTCGAGGTCCTCACGTGGCTTGGAAAAGGTGCCTTTGGTGACGTTGTCAAGGTACAGTCAGCCACAATCCTATAACTATTCCACTAGCCCGTTAATGCATGTCAAGTTTCCTAAATAACATATGCTTTAAGTTTTAAAGTAGATTGGAGAAGTATGTTTTTTATTTAACATCCTTTTACGTAAAACGTCTACCTTGCAAAATGACAATTTCAGGTTCGAGAAATGTCTCTTTTGCAAAAGGTTGCTTTTGCATTATGTCTCTTTCGTAGAATGTCGCGATAATTACTTAGAATTAAAGGTTTTGAACGAAAAATCATTTATTTAAAAGGTGAAATGATGCTACAGACATTTCACTGATTATTTAGCAAATTAGCCGTCTTGGCGAATTTAAGTGTCTAGACACACTATGCCAAAGTTACACGACCGAAGTTCGGCTTAGTTACGCCTGCAATGCTTTGTCAATGGCTAACAACACATCTGCCGAAAGTTACGTAGTGTTTTTTTCTTATTAAAAGCGTTCCCGCCGATCTTAGGTTGCGTAAGTAACTTCGACATAACCCGTGTTATTACAAAAGATTTTTAAACACTGTTTAACTAAACACCTGTTTTAATGTGATGCTGTCTCTGTCAAACAATATTGTTAATAAAGTGACAGTATCACATTTAAACAGGTGTTTAGTTAAACAGTGTTTAAAAATCTTTTGTAATAACACGAAGTGTGTTTAGACATTAACTGTGTTTTTAGTACAAGATATGATAATATCTTGCTTATGGTGGAAACACATTTGTAATAAAGTAATTAATAATCATAATAACAGGTGAAAAACAAACTAGATGGTGGTTTCTACGCGATCAAACGGATCAAACTTAACCCCGAGAGCGTCCAACTAAACAAGAAGATCACTAGAGAAGTGAAGTTGTTATCTCGCCTTAACCACGAAAACGTGGTGCGGTATTACAACGCGTGGATCGAGTCCACTGTCGCAGTTCCCGAGCATGACGATAGTATGAGTACCATTGTGAAGTCACCTACGAGGTATGTTTGTTAGCTTGATAAAATGGCTTGAAAAACTATGATTATGTTTACTAGCAACACTAGTTGATAGAGAAGTGAAGCTATTACGTCACTTCAACCACGAGAATATGGTGCGGTATTACAACGCGTGGATCGAGTCCACTGTCGCAGTTCCCGAGCATGACGATAGTACGAGTACCGTTGTGAAGTCACCGACGAGGTATGTTTGCAGGCATTATTTATTTAGAGCTAGACATAAAGGTCGTGATGGAATTCAAATATTTGTTTTATCTCTTTTTTGTCTCTTTTCAACTCTTAATTTTTGCATTCAAAGTAGTCTATTGCTATGTAAAAAAAATAACAAGAAAGTAGCTCCCCATTATCCCTATAAAAGTCCCCGCAAACTACAGACCAAACTGTCGGCCGATAGATGGGTCGGGCCTTTAATCAGTATGAAGAAGTATGCGCACTACAACGATTTTGTATCGGCCGATTCTTCATATAAAAACCAACTATCGGCCGATAGAAAGTCTGTAGTCTGCGGGAACGCTAAAACAATGTGTTACTCGTCTCGTCTCATATTCTACTATCTATACTTCTTGGCTTTGGCCGACTTTTTTCATGACCATTGCATACTTAGAGGGAGATTACATGCCCAAGTCTGGTATCAGTCTATTCCATCGATATGGTACAAATTTGGGATCATCAGTCTGAAATAAATTCAAAGTCTATACAGACTGATGGAATGGACTAATGCCAGACTGAGCATGTAATCTCCCTCTTACAACCCTCATAATACAACAAGCACAAAAAACTTTTATTATAACAGCCATGCTTGAAATAAAACACTTTTTAACGGATACTAGCGCGGTTTTATTGAAAGTACTTTTGTAATTAGTTGGTATTTGGTTTGATTTTTGATATTCCCGACGTTTCGGCACCTTTGCAGCTGGCGTGGTCACGGGGGACTGAAGCCACTCACGTAGTAGGCTCACGAGTAGCTTCAGTCCCCCGTGACCACGCCAGCTGCAAAGGTGCCGAAACGTCGGGAATATCAAAAATCAAACCAAATACCAGCTAATTACCAAAGTACTTTCAATAAAATTGCGCTAGTATTCGTTAAAAGGTGTTTTATTTCATGTCTAGTGAGCGCGTAAGCTTGAGAAGTGAACAGCCATGCTTCTTGCCTGAGACAGTATTTGTAGCAATTCATTGCCATTTTATAGATGACAAATGATGATGACCGTTTGTCCTAAGGAAGAAGCCCGGAGACAGCTTAGCGGAGGTGGTTGCCAAGTTGGGTCAAGAGGTGAAGGTGGAATGGTCGATATCGGAGAACGTCGCCCAGAATAGGTCTTCGGACAGCGAGGAAGATGACGATGATGATGAACCGGAGCCCTGGTTTAATGTTCAGTAAGTTTTGTATTTACGTATAATTATGAAAATGTCATCTACACTACAAATGTGGTGTCGCTTAGACCATCAACTGATCAATTTTGTCTATGGAACCAACTCAATCACAGCAAAAAAATAATCAGCTGTAATGTTCCATAAAAAACGACAATATCTACTTGACCAAAATCTGATTTATCATAGGTAATTTTGTCCAATATACTTAATTATGTGAGACTCCCTCACAGAAAAATGCTTAGTTTTGTAAAAAATATACCTATGAGGTTTATTGTACTAGCACGAATAAATAAATATTTTTGATTCAGTCTACGAACACAATCAAATACACACGAAGTAAAGACAATTTCTATTTCAGTCCAGAAGACGAATTAAGTAGTGGAGTAGAGTTTGAAAAAGTATCCTATGAATCAGAGACAATACCCTCTGAAGCCATACCAGAGACACCTAGACCACAATCAGTCCGCTTGCACCAAGTGCTTTTCATTCAAATGGAATTCTGCGAGAAACACACCCTCCGTCAAGCCATAGACAACGGTTTATACCAAGAACATTTTAGAGCCTGGAGGCTGTTCAGAGAGATTGTAGAAGGGCTAGCTCACGTCCACCAAAGAGGCATGATACATAGAGATTTGAAGCCAGTGAATATATTTTTGGACTCTAATGACCATGTCAAGATTGGCGACTTTGGCTTGGCAACTAAAGCTTTTACAGGGCTGCCTGTCGAAGGTAAGGGAAAATATTTAAGGGCTTATACTTTTGTAATTTTGTAGTAATACAGGGTCATTTTTGGACCCCTTTTCAAACTTTGTCGGGTCATTCTATAACAGCAGTACAATCAATTTATGAAGTATAACAAAAATATTTTTTTTATATTTTTACCCCAAACTTTTCCCTACACAAATTGAAATTGTTGTCACCGTTTGCGCGTCGCACGGTCGACCCGCGCGAGCCCCCCTCCCGCCACTCGCCTTCCCTCGCTCGCGTCCCGTTCGTGACGGTGAGCGTGCGCGCCTAGATTTTTAGGATATAAAAAGTGGTTGAAAACTGTGAATTTAAAAAGAAATTATTTATAATATTATCTCACCTATTTTTTTTTTATTACTTCCTTGAACTGTTATTTGATTTTGTAAAGGGGTCGCAAAATTACCCTGTATAGTATGGTGACCGAGTGAGCGCGAAGCACGAGCGAATAGTCTCTGTTTCAACTTGGGCAATATTGCTTTCATGTGTCCGTCCAGCTGTCCGGATGCCCGTTTATTCTCCTCTACAGGTCGCATTTCTCAGCCGATTCTCGTGAAATTTCGTGAATTGGTTCGATAATTAATATAAATTTTCGTCGATTCAGTTTTTAGAAAAATTTTCAAAATGGCAGAGATATTAAAGCAAGGTCTACAGCTCACAGAGCCACTAGTTTATTATTACGATAGCTTATTACGTATCATTTGAGTTGTGTAAAACTAGCTCTTGCCTGGCGGCATTGCTCGCAATTCTAAAATTGACCA
The DNA here is from genome assembly GCA_928269145.1 of Agriphila tristella. NCBI lineage: Eukaryota > Metazoa > Arthropoda > Insecta > Lepidoptera > Crambidae > Agriphila > Agriphila tristella. Next base: position 4,726,754 of record OV743443.1, on the reverse strand, counting down.
TGACTGAACTATCACATAATTATTTATATATATTTTTTTACAATAATTTTCTTCCATTGTAGATAAATCAAAACACCATGAAGAAATTGGCGGGTCTATGACTGGTCAAGTAAGTAATTTAGTTCTTGACTATGTTCTAAATAAGTCTGCCAAGCTATATCTGGCCGGAAGTCCTTCAAAAGTGATTTTTAACCGGAAGTGAAGCATTTTCTCAAGCTTCCGGCAAATTTTATTTATTTGCGACTAGCGGCCACCCGCGGTTTCACCCGCGTGGTTCCCGTTCCCGTAGGAATATCGACATAAAAAGTATTCTATGTTTTAATCCAGGCTATCTACTATCTGTGTGCAAAATTTCAACCAAATCCGTTAAGTAGTTTTTGCGTGATTGAGGAACAAATATCCAAACATCCAAACCCACAAACTTTCACATTTATAATATTAGTAGGATAATCTTCTGATCCTCGCTCTGCACATTTCCGACCGTGTGCTATGCATTTCATCGTGATGTCATATGACAGGCAATATTGTCGTGGGCTTACGGACTAATACAACGTGTTGAAAAACAACCTCTTGATGCCGAATATGGTAGATAGGAACCATCAAATTGAACAACTTTTACTATGAGACCAACTCGAAATCGCCAAAAAAAATCAGCTGTTTCATATACATTTTGATATTATCGTTATTTTTTTTTGTATAAAACAGATGATCTTTTCGCGATATGATGGCCCTTATCTACCATCGGCAATACGGGTTTTTTGTACCACCCTGTATTATTTCCACTGGGGGGCTGATTTTGTAACTTTGCTGCAATCAGCTCTGACAGAAATCGCAGTTACATTGCTGCTTTAATAAGAACCAATGTGACAACTACCTTACTTAAAGAAGCAATATAACTACGCTTTCAATCGATTTCAATCGAGAATTGTTAGCAACAGAGTTACGTAATCAGGGCGCGCGCCGTTTGTTGTTATCTGTTTAGGCACAGAATAACTAATAGTACAAGTACGGAAGCAGCACGCCGCATAGTTAATTTAAATAAATAGCTACTTTTGCTCCGACACAATAAAGTGCAATTCAGGTCGCGCAATGGCCTGCAGTACAGTTTATATGTATTCACCTAGTAGTTGCCTCTCTTTCTATCGCGTTCTCTTACCTTTTCTAACGACGCAACGTTAGGGTTGTCTTCTTATAATGAACTGCGTAGCATATATCATAATTTGTAAAACGTCAATTGTTTATTGATTTTTTGATTTTGACATCCGTACACGGCACAGTAATGTCGACTCGACATTATTACTATTATAAAGAGACAATACTACTTGTGCAGTAAGATGCCGCGCTCGTACGGCGGCGGGCGTGTGGCGGCCCGCTGCTCACTTGTTCCGCCGGCGGAACGGCTAGCGGTAGGTGCTTATCGCGCGCCCTTGAGCGAGTAAAGGAGGCCTGGTTTAGTGACGAATGAAATAAATGATTCGATCGAACTGTTTATAATTTATTTAATTGCAGGTTGGCACAGCTTTATACGTGGCTCCAGAATTATTACAAGCAGTCGGCAAAGTGATCTACAACCAGAAAGTAGACATTTACTCTTTAGGGATTATTCTGTTTGAAATGTTTCACCCCCCTCTCAGCACGGCCACTGAACGAATAATGGTGCTCACGAATTTGAGGACTAAGGATATATTGATGCCCAAGTGTTTTGAGATAGAGGAAAATGCGAAGCAAATACATGTTATTAGGTAAGTGATTTATTCGTGTACTAGCGGTCGCCCGCGACCTCGTCTGCGTGGACAGTTTTATTTTGCTACCCCTCGGTTCTTTTTTCTGGATGAAAGGTACCGTATGTATTTTTCTGTACCCCTGACAACGTGTATGCAAAATTTCATGATGATTGGTTCAGTATTTAAGACGTGAAGGCGTAACAAACAAACAAAAGGACTTTCGCCTTTATAATATTAGTAAGGATTCTTGACAGCAGCTGTGTGTCTCGTACCATAAAGCTCATTGCGCGTGGCGATAAGCGACGCCTGTCATACAGGACAGGACCTGGACGCGATATTAGAAATGCCTGTGGGGTACAGACACTACCTGCTCTGTACCGCTCTGGGTTTTTCTAACTAATAACGTTAGAAAAAGCCTGTGTGTTTCAGAGCATCGCTTGCTCTGGAGCGCGCGGGGTTTTTCGACTAAAAATTTAATAATATCACCGTAATAAGCCTGTGGAACACAGACAATTCAGAAAATTACAGTTGTGGTTAAAGTATTCCTTCTTCATGTTTCGGTAAATTATGTAGAATATTAAAATAGTGATTTATAGTCATACTTGCGATATTTTTTTTAAAGTGGTATATTTTTTTAGTTTATCCTATTATTAATATTATTTTATTGTGTATGTTAAAATTTTTTTTTCTTAAACCCATAAAAATGGCAGGCTATGCTAAATGGGATGGATTGGGATGAAAGGCACACAGGTAGTTTTTTTTAACCTGGATTAAAATATAGCAGACTTTGGTTCCTAAGAACGTCGCGGGCGGTAGCTTGATAGAGCCCATTTTCAAGTTTCTTGGTTAATTAATAAACAATACCTAATTATGTTTTATTGTATCACTTATCTGACATAAGTAATATTTATGTGATACTTAATGTGTTTTTCATTTCGATTTATTATTTTTCATTAATATTTTTGTTATAAATAATGAATATTACAAAAAAGACAAAAAACACATTATCGGTGATTATAATTTTCTTGTTAACAGAAAAAGCCAGCAAGATTCTTTATTTCCTATATTACACAAGTACTCTTTGATGTGGGTATACAAGACAGCACGTTAAGTTAAACAGTTGAACTGCAAAACAGCTTTTATAACGTACGGCATAAAGGCGGTCACAAATAAATCTGATGTGCTGTTGACTGTAGGTACAAACATTATCAAACGAAATAAAAAAAATGAAATAACGTTCGGCTGTTAGTTATTGCACTCGGAAATTGCGAAAAACTAACAAAATACTTTTCTTTTATAAAAATATATTTTTTTGTAAAACTCTCAATTACCTAATATTATTTATGGTAGGATATTTTCAATTCCCTACACACATTACACACATTTTTAGGTAAGGTAGGTAAAATGAAAAGTTTGATTGTGCTATGCCGTTTTCGAGAAATTTTGCAAATTACGATAAAACAGCTGTTCTTTGGGGATTTCTTTTTAAAATGACCTACCATAAATAAATTATGTCCCATGTTTTTTTGACGAGTTAAAAGTTTTTTTGATAACAGAGATTTGATATTTTAGTTTAATATCCAAGTTTCACGATACTTAGTGCCTTACGCGTCTGTATCGCTCGGGGTATTTATATTTAGAAAATCACTGTGGATCACAGCGCAATGTGTCTGTGTTCCACAGGCTTTTTAGGATGATATTATTATTTTTTTTGTTGAAAAACCCCGCGTGATACAGAGCAAGCAGTGCTCTGAAACACACAGGCTTTTTCGAGGTTTTTAATTTGAAAAACCCAGAGCGGTACAGAGCAGGCAGTGTCTGTACCCAACAGGCATTTCTAATATCGCGACCTGGACAAGGGTGGACGAACCACTAGGCCACAGAGATGGTTAGGCTTTCAATTCCCGGCTCGGCGAACAGATAACAGACCCCCTAGTCAAAGTAACATTTGCAAATTTGCAAATTTTCGCTATCGCTTCGCTTCGAAACATGTATGGATTTGACGTTTTAAAATTCGATAGTTAACGAAACCTTATGTCAATCCCATACATGTTTCGAAAGCGAAGCGATAACGAAGATTTGCACATGTTACTTTGGCTAGGGGGTCAGGTCTCGGACATTTCATGCAACCACCCGCGCGGAATACTATAACGGGTGTAACAAGACCCTCAACGAAGCCGAAGTCCACGCATTCCGCCCATCGTTAGGATTATTTTTGTCTTTTAGACTATACCTTGGGAAACCAATAGCTACGAAATTATCAAAAGTCAATTTTTTTTTTATGAAATCTCATTTAATCGTTATTTACTAATTTTTGTCTAAAGAAACATTATCAAATTTTTAAGTATTTTGTAACAAACAATGGGTTCAAAACGTCATATAACTCAATGTATCTCGTGGCCTCATGAGGACGAACATAAACGCTTTCAACTCGGCCGCACGCAGCTGTTTTCCTCTCCCTCTCTTCCTTGCTGGTTGACTGGTCTTGTTTTTTGGAGGCAAATTCGCGGGGGAGGTGAATGTCGCTTCTTTACGTACCTAGTAATTATTAATATTATTTGCAGATACCTAGAATGAACCATGTTAAATAAATAATTATCTAAGTATTATGTTTTATCGGCAGATGGCTATTGAATCACGACGCAAGTGTCCGGCCGACTTGCGCCGAGCTACTGGCGAGTGAACATGTCCCGAGGCCCGTACCTGAAGGAGCCTTGTCTGGATTACTGGCGCACACACTCAACGATAGAGGGGCCAGGTAATAACTAAAGATCCGATTATATGCAACATAAAATGCCCAAAACATGCATGCAAATATGCACGAAAATCCATAAAAAAGCCAAAATATGCAACATGCAATAATAAAAAACCGGCCAAGTGCGAGTCGGACTCGCGCACGAAGGGTTTCGTACCAAAAACGGCAAAAAAAACCTGTTTGTTGTATGGCAGCCCCCCTTAAGTATGAATTTTGTTCTGTTTTTAGTATTTGTTGTTATAGCGGCAACAGAAATACATCATCTGTGAAAATTTCAACTGTCTAGCTATCATGGTTCATGAGATACAGCCTGGTGACAGACAGACAGACAGACAGACAGACAGATAGACAGACAGACGGACAGACAGACAGGCAGACGGACAGCGGAGTCTTAGTAATAGGGTCCCGTTTTTACCCTTTGGGTACGGAACCCTAAAAAGACGTTTTTCAAGGTATTTTTTATTTCAAAAAGGTATTACTCAATGATAACAATTGTATTTGCGAAAATATAATTTACAAAATATATTTGACATTGATGTAAACGACTAAGAACTGTTCCAAATGTTCTGTAGACAAAATTGTGTCTACGATTGCTTAATACTTAAGTAAGCGAAAAAAATTGTTTTAAAAAACAAAAAACCGACTTCAAAAGCCTACGCTACCTCTAAAAAGCAAGAAATAATATTCAAATCACTAGATACGCATTATCATTATAAATAAAACACGTCTATTGAAGTCGGGTGGGGCTGGAGGACAGCTTTTTTTTATTCTAAAAGCCCCACCCGACTTCAATAGACGTGTTTTATTTATAATGATAATGCGTATCTAGTGATTTGAATATTATTTCTTGCTTTTTAGAGGTAGCGTAGGCTTTTGAAGTCGGTTTTTTGTTTTTTAAAACAATTTTTTATTTCATTCTTTTTAGTGTAAGTACCTTCTGTATTATTACTAGGTAGAAAAATCGGTTTGACGAAACGTGAGATAATCGCGGACATACATGCATATGGGTCAAACTGATAACCTCCTTTTTTTGAAGTCAGTTACAAACCCTCTAAAATGTCAAAAATACTTTTCAGAAAACCGCATCAAAATCAATTCAGCCATACACGAGATAATCGCGGACAAACATTCATGAATACATAAGGATCAAGTGGGGTCAGAACCTCCTTTTTTGAAGTCGTTTAAAACACCAAAACGTTCTCCTAAATCTAATAAATACTTTTCTGAAAACCGCAATAAAATCGGTTCAGCCGAACGCGAGATCATCGCGGACAAATATACATACACTAGCTGCTGCCCGCGACTTCGTACGCGTGGCACTAGCACTTGTTTACCTATGGTTTTTTTGTGGCACTTCGTCCGCGTGGTAATCGGTTACCGTTGTCAAAAGCAGCTTATGTTCCCAAAGAAACTTACATCCCATTTCACCCCTTAAGAGATGAACTTTGTAAAACGCTGAATTACGTATACCATAAATTGTGAAGAAGAGCACTAATGTCAAATTTCAAGTAAATCTCATACCTACGCTGAAAGACATAATGCATTATTTCTATTATGAAGTCTGAAATCTAAAATCGCGAAAAAAAAAACAGCTGTTTCATACATTTTGATATTTTCGTTATGAATTTTTGTATGAAAGTTATGAAACTGCTTTATTTTTTTCGCGATTTCAAAGTTTGTCCCATAGCAAAAGTTGTTCAGTTTGATGGTCCCTATCTACCATATTCGGGATTAGGGGTTATTTTGTAACAAGTTGTATGCACCTGGAATACAATGTTATCCTGTTTAATGGTTCCCTAAGGATTTTCTCTAATATCCACGCGGACGAAGTTGCGGGCGGAAGCTAGTTTATTACAATAATCAGAATTGGGTCCAGAGATATTAATATCCCGTTCCCATTTCCTTACTCTTTTCAAAATAAATGTCATTTTCGCAATCACGAGTCTTAACGAATCTTAAGGATAGAATTTACAAAAATCCTTTCTTAGTGGATGCCTACACTGTATAAGGTATCTGTGTGCAAAATTTCAAGTCTCTAGGATCAGCGGTTTAGGCTGTGCGTTGATATCTCACTCAGTCAGTCAGGACTTTGAATTTTATATGTATAGACTAGCTTCTGCCCGCGACTTCGTCCGCGTGGATGTTAGAGAAAATCCTAAGAGAACCTTCAACCAGGATCTGACCAGTCATTTTTACGTTTCCCGTTCCAGTTCCGGTTCCCGTTCCCGTTCTGTTCCCGTCCCTTTCCTGTCCCGTTCCCGTACCCCTTCCGTTGCCATTCCCGTTCCCGTACCGTTACCGTCCCGTTCTCGTTCCCGTTCCCGTACCGTTCTTGTCCCGTTCCGTTCCCGTTTCATTCCCGTTCCATTCCCGTTCCGTTCTCATTCCGTCCCGTTCCGTTCCCGTCCCGTACCCCTTCCTTTCCCGTTCCCATTCCGTTCCCGTTTTGTTCCCTTTCCGTTCCGTTCCGTTCCGTTCCGTGCCGTGCCGTTCCGTTCCGTTCCGTTCCGTTCCGTTCCGTTCCGTTCCGTTCCGTTCCGTTCCGTTCCGTTCCGTTCCGTTCCGTTCCGTTCCGTTTCGTTCCGTTCCGTTCCGTTCCGTTCCGTTCCGTTCCGTTCCGTCCCGTTCCGTTCCCGTCCAGTTCTCGTCCTATTCCCGTTCCCGTTCCAGTTCCCGTGCCCGTGCCCTTGCCCGTTCCCGTTCCCCTTCCCTGGATGTGCATGTCCAGGTCCAGGTCCATGATGTGTCATGTCCACCGAGTTGGACTTCAAAATAAATGTCATGTTCGTAATCACCATCCCATGAAACCTCAAGAACGACATCCAAATCGATTTTCATGTTTACTTACCCCATTTGCACCCTAAGGGATGATTTTCAAAATAACAAAATATGTGTTTGCCTATTTATTTTTAGATGTGCTCCTACGAAGTTCAAAGTTGTAATGTCTATTTTATATTATATTTCCATACAAAATTGGAACCCCATTTATTTATTTATTTATATTTATATAGGGGTTAAATCATGTCCACCGTGTTAGACTTCAAAATAAATCTCATTTTCGTAATCACCATCCCAAAAAACCTCAAGAACGACATCCACATCGATTTTTATGTTTACTCACCCCTATTTACCCCCTAAGGGGTTGATTTTCAAAATCACAAAATATATGTTTGTTTATTTTTTTTTAGTCGTGCTCCTACAAAGTTTAAAGTTGTAATGTCCATTTAATATTTTTTTCCATACAAAATTTGAACCCCATTTTCACCCCTTGAGGGGTTAAATCATGTCCACCGTGTTGGACTTCAAAATAAATGTCATTTTTGCAATCGTCATCCCAGAAAATGCCAAAAACGACATCCATATCTATTTTTAGGTTTACTCACCCCATCCACCCCTAAGGGGTTGGTTTTTAAAATCACAAAATATATGTTTGCTTATATATTTTTAGAAGTGCTCCTTCGAAGTTTAAAGTTGTAATGTCCATTTAATATTATTTTTCCATACAAAATTTGAACCCCATTTTCACCCCCTGAGGGATTAAATCATGTCCACCGTGTTAGACTTTCAAATAAATGTCATTTTTGCAATCGTCATCCCAGAAAACCCCAATAATGACATCCATGTCTATTTTTAGTTTTTTTTACCCCTTTTCACCCCCATTTCATCCCCGTAGGGGTTGAAACAATAACAATATACGTTGCGTTAGATTCCCATCCATAAGCCTAAATTATATATTTAGCAATTTTTACTTCGCAAATAAAGGATTTTCTTCAATTCACAACTTCATCCCCCTTTTGACCCCTTCGTGGGTAGATTTTTGAAAAACGCCGAGACCCGTATTTATTAATTTTCAATCGTCATCCTAAACCACAGAATACATAATAGTACAAGTACAGAAGATCCACTCCGCAAAGTCATTTAAATAAATAGCGACTCTATTCCATACACAATAAAGTGCACTTCAGGTTGCACGCCGCTCCCTTGCCTACAGTTATATTCACCTAGAAGTTGCCTCTCTTTCTATCGCGTAGCTCTTACCTCTTCTAACGACTTCAGGGTTTCTACTTTTAAATAATAATTAAATAACAGGTAGTTAATTTATTACAAGTAATGTGTTTGTGAAATAATGTGTAGTTAAATACGTTTAAAAAAACATAGGCTAGGTACAGTCAACGCCACATCAGACTATACATGCTGACTTTAAAGCAATTTGCTTTATTACGAAATGAAATTGTAATTATAATTAACTTAATTTCGAAAGTAGGTAGGTAAGTAAGTACCTGTCTATAAATTATTATTTCAATAAATAGTTGGGCGAAGATTATTTAGCAAATAAGACAAGTAAATACCTAAGAATAAATAAACGGATACTAGTTACTAACTAGGTACCTAGTAGACAAGCACTTCTTACGTTTTGATGGCGTTTGGAACTTTTGGAAGTGTGAAAAACGTGAGGTTCGGATCCTTTTTATTCGTATTAAGGCAGCCCATTGCGATGTAATATGCCTTCATTTTGGTCATTTATATTAGACGTGCGAACGAACGACGGACGCGGCAATACGCGAACGCGGCGCGAGTGAGTGACTATCGAAATGGAACTGCTAACGTGCGACCCAGCCGGCACGCGGTAGCCCTCTGAAATTAGTCCGTCCGGACGGACCCGCTAGCTACTTGTAGCTTCGTACCTAAAGCGCGGAGTGGGCCTAGCCTGCCTAAACACAAAATTTGATGATCCTAGCTTCAAAACTGAGGGACTTTCATACAAAATTTCATCCCTTATTTCATCCCCTTAGGGATAGAATTTTCAAAAATCCTTCCTTAGTGGATGCCTACACTGTATAAGGTATCTGTGTGCAAAATTTCAAGTGTCTAGGTCCAGCGGTTTGGGCTGTGCGTTGATAGATCAGTCATTCAATTTACGATTTTATATATTAAAAAGATACTGGTCAAACTGAGAACCTCCTTTTTGAAGTCGGTTAAAATACCAAAACCTTCTCCTAAATGTAACAAATACTTTTCTGAAAGCTGCAACAAAGTCGGTTCAGTTCAACGCGAGATAATCGCGGACAAACATACATACATACCGGTCAAACTGAGAACCTCCTTTTTTGAAGTCGGTTAAAATACCAAAACCTTCTCCTAAATATAAGAAATACTTTACTGAAAACCGCATCAAAATCGGTTCGGCAAAACGCGAGATAATCGCGGACAAACATACAAACATACAAACATACATACATACAAACATACATACATACAGGTCAAACTGAGAACCTCCTTTTTTTTTGAAGTCGGTTAAAAAGGACCGTTCTAGGTCCACCCACTGATGTGATTCGGCAGAATTTAAATTTGTAAGCCATGTTTAGACATGTTAGACATCTGAACATGAAAGAGATCGAGTGTAAATATGCATGATTTCAATTTTTTTTGCTAAAATATGCAACTACCACTGAAAAGTGATTAAATATCTAAATGTATATGCAATATACATTTTCATATAATCCGGTGTTATAGTAATAACATTGTTCAAATTAATTATGACTTTCTATTTAGCCTGACTTGCGCTGTTTTACTCGATATTGTGTGAACCGCAACTACATTTGAATAATATGAAATGCATTATTATATCGCCTTTTGCTAACTTCATTATATAAAAAATCGTAATATTTTTGTTTAGATGCTACCAACGTCTCATCAGTGCGTGTTTAGACCAAAGACTGTCTGCGGCCGAAGACATCACGTACCACGGTGAAATCAAGAGCAAACCCATCGAAGTGCTGGAAACTTTGAAAGATATTGTTATCAAAGTAAGTTTCACTAAATCAAGGGTTTTCAAAGTGGGTGGCGAAGAGACTTTCCAAGGTGTTGCAGGCCACCTGTGTAGTTAAGGGACTTATTTAGATATAACCAATAAACAACGTCCGTAATAATAATAAAAATTTAATAAATAATAATAATAATTTATTGCCAAAATATGGTACAACAAGATGTCAAACATGAAAGTATCCGCATTTTTCGCGTATGTAGGTATTGTGTTAGTACACCTATTGAGAGCGCCTACGCAACGCACCAATCGCAGCGAGAGGTTAGTTCGGGTGTCTCGAATTGTAACATGCTATTAACCTAAAATTGTCTGGTTAGAGGGGGACCGCGGTTTTTTTTATAGGAAGAGGGTGCGTCCCAAATAAAATTGCAATAGCTCGTAAATTTCCTGCCTAAGGACATATCTTTGATTTGCAGAATTTCTCTGCAGTCCAAAAATCCATAGGTAACCTTTGACCCGGGGCTAAAGCCCGATTATAAATTGCTAAACTCAAAATCTATCACGATCGTTTTTGATTTGGCAATCGTGTACATATGGATGTAGTACACGATTGCCAGGGTCTCAAACACAGTCTGTCACAGTGCCTAGTTATGCCACAGCAATGGACGTGGCATTCATGCTAATGCTTTTTACCGCAAGCGATAAAAACTAAGTCCTCATTAAAAACTATCTATGTGACAAATTACTCGAAAATTACACACAAATGCATTCAGCAGTTTTTGCGTGTTTATTAACCACTGACATGATTTTTTTTTTCTATTTAACTGGACAGGATGTCTGTATGATTTGACAGCAAAGTTTTTGTGCCTATTTGGTTTTGACGTTCAATGAAAATGGCTGTCCCCCTCTGACCAGATTTTAGTACCATGTCCCTCACGCTATGCTCACGCTACGTCCTACAGCGCCAAAATAGCGGAAATCAAATAGGCACAAGAACAGTTTGACAGCAGCCAGTCTAGTGGAATATATAAAAGTCAATGTTATTAACAAACATCCAAACATAAAAACTTTTACATTTATAATATTAGTAGGTTGCGATTTCTATTAGTGATATAAGGCCACTTCATTAGTGTACGTTTTTTGTTCATTAAGGTATTCAAAAGTCACGGCGCAACCGAGTTTTCCCCACCGTTGCTAATGCCCCGGTCTAAATGTTGGGACCAACACCCAAACGCTGTCAAGGTGATGACAGCTTCAGGGGCGGTGTGTCACCTGCCGCATGATCTGAGGTTACCTTTCGCTAGGTAAGTTTTTTTAAAATAGAAATGGTCACTTAAGTTCTTAGCTTTGCGCGTTGTTTATGTTAGGTACGGTCGGCAACGAAAATCATTTTACATTTTAGTACTTACTTTGTCATATAGAAGCGCTCATGGCGGAACTTGACAGACTGATCGTACTCGATCACGTTTGTTAAGCAACGCTCAGTCCGGCCAGGTGTCGGATGGGTGACCGTTAAGTGGCATTACAGCTGAGCGCTTCCGTGCTTCGGAGGGCACGTTAAGCCGTCGGTCCCGGCTGTTGTCATCTAATACCAGTCGTTAAGCCAAGTTAGAGACCTTACAGGCGGCTTGATAAACTCTTACACCAGAGGTGGCCACTATTCCTCATTCGATAAGAAAGAAGATATTCAAATCTTTGACATATGTCTCACAGTTTGAAGCAATTAGTAAAAAAAATGTTAAGAAACTGTTTTTCCTGACTGTACCTTATAAGATTCACAAGTCGCAATTTGACAATGGCAGGATGAAAATTTATCCCGATTGGTGGCTCTGCTGCAGATGTAAACTAATGGTCGCCCGCGACTTCGTCTGCGTGGACAGTTTTTTAGCTATCCCTCGGGAACTGTACGTTTTGTCTGGATCAAAGGTATGTCCTTTTCCGTACCCTTGATAACGTGTATGCAAAATTTCATGATGATCGGTTCAGTAGTTAAGACGTGAAGGCGTAACAAACAAACAAATGGACTTTCGCATTTATTCTTTAAAAAAAATATTAGTAAGGATGTGATTTAAAAAGGTTAATTGCTACCGTGATACCATGTATAATTGTATACGCCACTGCAAACTGCATACGAAAACCGTTCCGGTAATGTGTCCACGCGAGCTATTATGGTAAACTAGCGGCTGCCCGCGACTTCGTCTGCGTGGAAAGGTTTTTTGCTATTCCTTTAGGAACAATACTTTTTTCGGGATGAAAGGTACCCTATCTCCTTCTCTGTACCCTTGACAACGTGTATGCAAAATGTCATGATGATCGGTTCAGTAGTCAAGACGTAAAGGCGTAACAAACAAACAAATAAATAAACAAACGGACTTTCGCATTTATAATATTAAAGTAAGGAATGCCTTAGCTTTATTCTATTTATGAGTCTCGGTTAATAAGTCTATTTTTTTCAGGCATTTAGCTTACTCCGGTACTAAGTACATGCGGCGATACGTCGTCGACAGGGTGTACAGAGAGAAACACGTATTAGGATTCCATCCGAGAGAGATCATCGAGTGCGCATTCGATATAGTTACGCCGAAAAATGGTGAGAAAAATATCTTTTTACTATCTTCCGCCCGCGACTTTGTCCGGTTGGATAACTGAATAGTCGAAAAATTCTATAAATTAATCCACTTTCTAAACTATCTGTGTGCCGAATTTCATTCAAATCCGTTCAGCCGTTTTTTGATTGAGTAACGAACATCTAAACATCCAATCTTTAACATTATAATATTAGTAGGATACTTGTATATCACCGGCAACATTTCTATGACCTAGATAAGCCTAATGTCAGCCAGACTTTGTCTCCGGTTCATCGACAAAAACAATCCATCTTTGCTTGATTTCGATTTTAGATTTTAGCGTAAACAAAAAATAATTGACTTTGATTCAGGCTGATTTTTCCCAAAAAAATAAAAATCACATATACATATTTGCAATAAAATAGAAAAAAAAACTGATTTATTAGATTTTTAGCTTGAGCCTTTAAAATCCACTTTAAATAGTGCGTGAAACCACAACACGCCCTTATTTTACTCATTTGACACTTTAATTCAGAAGAATCACTAGTAAAGATCAATAAAATAGTAAAAAAATGTCTGGTGGAAGATATAAGAACGGATGATTTGGCAGTTTTTTGAAGAAAAACCTGTATTATACAGTAACTCTAACTCAAAGTTAATTTTAACATACACTTGTGTCTATCAATTATTTAAAATGTAGATTTTTCTTTTTTTATACAAATAATTATTTTTTAGAAAAATAACCTATTATTATTTTTATTCAAAAAATCACTTGTATAAATCGTGATTTAAATCATGATTCAAATCAAAGTGATTTAATCATGCCAACCCTGCTTTGATTTGACATTTGTATAGAAAGTCGATATTTTTGTCTTTTTCGGAATAGTCGTAGAACAAACGTTTTCGTTTATGATGTTAGAAATCTACTCTTTCAAGGTTATTAGTGTTTTATACACTTTTAAACTTTCGCGTTGCATTTTATTAGATTAGGAACACAGGTTTTAAACGCGATTTTAACTAAAACATAGGTGTTGAACACCTACCTTTTCGCGACGACGTTTCGACCGAGTTGCATCGGCCGTGGTCACGGGCTATTAGCGTTTTACAAATAACCCTGTACAATGCGATTAAATTATTTGACAATAGACAGTGATCTGCGGCAACTTCAGAGCGCTTGCGCTACAAAACGACTTTCGCTATCTTTCTCTTACTCTCTCTCTGTAAAACTCTCAAAGAACAACTGAAAGAATCATTTGCAAATAGATAAATATACAATGGCCGCGTTCCGAATCACGCTCACAGCGCTGTTAGCGCGAATCCGAAAAAATTAAATAGTCACAAAATATTACACAAATATGGTATTTTGTGTACCTACTTAATGGATTATACGCTGACAGTGCTGTTGGCGTGATTTGGAACTAGGCAAATATACTCTATTTGCCATGCATTCTCGAGTGAAGTTGCAGCGGATTACTATCTATGGTCAATTTAATCCGTGTATCAAACTTTAAACAATTAATTCCCCTTGCAGATTCCCTCTGGCCCGACGCAGAGTTACTGATGGTTGCCAATCGCTGCGCCAGCTCTTTGAAAGTGATATTACAGCTGAACCATACTGAGTTGCTCAGGATTTTGCTGCTGTCTTGTGGGGTACCGCTGGACAAACACGCTGATTTGTACCCCGTGCTGGTAGACCGTAGATTTGGTAAGAATTGTATGGAATAACTTCATACTTTGGCAGGTTTGATATCCGGTGAAAAAAGACATATTTTAATAGTATTAGTAGCCAATCGTTGCACCAGCTCTTTTAAAGTGATATTACAGCTGAACCATACTGAGTTGCTCAGGATGTTGATGCTGTCTTGTGGGGTACCGCTGGACAAACACGCTGATTTGTACCCCGTGCTAGTAGACCGTAGATTTGGTAAGGATTTTATAGAGTAACTTCATAGTTTAGCAGGTTTGATACCCGGTCAAAAAAGACATATTTTAATAGTTGTGGATGTCAACCACTGCGTCTGCATTTTGCAAAGTGATATTACAGGTGAAACATACTGCGTTGCTCAGGATATTGCTGCTGCATTGTGGCCCACAGTCGGCGTGTTTGTCCAGCGGTACCCCACAATTTGTGGGGTAACGCAGGACAAACACGCCGATTTGTACCCCGTGTTGGTAGACCGTAGATTTGGTAAGCAATTCGAAAACATTTATTCAGTCTAGGCTGTAGTGAAAGTCTAGGAATTTTCGCCACCGTTTCGTTAGCTCTAAACGTATGTCTTTGTAATGAGAACAACCGGCAAGGAATTCGTCAAGGGCTGCTTTTATCCCTGTTTTATTTTGTACAAAGTCGTCAAATTGAAAAATTACCTCAGTATATAAAGTGTAAAACTACCCTTATCTTATCCCAATGGGTCGGTTCAGTGCGTCCTCTTCCATTCCTTCCTGTCACTCGTCATCTTCTCATCCACTTCCTTCATATTCATATCATTCCACACACAATTTTACCTGTGAAGGTAGCATACTTCTATGAAATATTGCGGTGGCCTGATTTTAGTTTTTGAGTGTATATTTGCACTTACTCTTTTCAATCAATGTCACATCTAGACCAATTTTTCTATTGTTCCATATACATGAATAAAAAACTCTTGCCCACAGGTCGCATAACCAACCTCCAACTTCAAACGCACCTTACGTCTCTTTGCGTCACAAACAATGACGTCATCAACCTACTCCGACTAATGGAAGCCGACGTAGAAGTGAGAGAAGTGAGGGAACTAGTGACGTCACTGGTGAAGCAGGCTAAATGGGCTAAGATGGCGGCGAAAGCTATTACAGAGCTGGAAGCGGTTTATAGGAATGCGAGGGCTTTCGGGTGTGAGGTAAGTTTCCCTAAAATATAATTATTTGTTCCCAAATTTGTTCTCTTTTACCTTTCCTTGTAGCTCATCGTCTTGAAACGCTCTTACTTCTCAAATTATTTCTTTTGAAACAATTAAATTCCGGAATATATGAGAGAAAGCACAGAATAATTAATAGTACAAGTGCAGAAGCAGCACGCCGCATAGTAATTTAAATAAATAGCGACTTTTGCTCCGACACAATAAAGTGCAATTCAGGTCGCGCTATGGCCTGCAGTACATTTTATATTCACCTAGTAGTTGCCTCTCTTTCTATCGCGTGCTCTTACCTTTTCTAATGACGCAACGTTAAGGTTGTTTTCTTTTAAGGCTCCCTTACGCGAAATCATTTGTCTCTGTCTTTTTCTTTACGTGTAAAGAGTATGGAAAATAACCTCACTTCTGCACTTTTTCGATGTTTTTCGTTGTTTTTTCATCATTATCTTTAGCACAATTATCTTTCTTGAAAAAAAGTTATTGGAGCAACTGCACAGTACGTTAAAATGTATTTTGATGTAGAATTCAATACGTTTCCGTTATTATTTACGCCAAAGATATGACCCGCGACAAGCGCTTTTGGTGATATTCTGATTTTTTTCTACAATCATCTGTTAGGTCTATACACAATTTTATAATGGGGAGGCGAAGGCAAAGTGAATTACAGATGGCGCTTCAGTATTTGGAACAATTGTCAGTTTGAGCTTATATTGTCTTGACTGTGTATTACGTGATTTTACTTTCTTAGATTGTATTTTTTTCGGTTTTGCGGACAAACAATGTATTCTATGCTAACTTTAGCTCATATAAAAGAAGAATTACGGAAAAGAAAAGCCAAAACAACAGGCAAGAAAGTTTATAGCAACTTACAAAAAATTGCTAACAAGCATTACATTTCTTTAAATTTCGTGTAAGATTTACAAGTAATCTTTTTATTTCAGATTAGAAGCATATGATTTAAATTTTAATAAAGCAACTGAGTGTGAATTTCCGTGTTTATAGTTGCCTGATGATGCCTTCTGTGCAATAGTAATTTCAGGTTTCTGTACTGGAATTTCTGTACCATCCAAAATTACACGAACCGTTTTATCATATTTATTTTATTATTCTAAGTTTCTTGAATGACTCTGGCATATAAAATTCTATTAATTCTCTGTTTGGCCCCAATATTGGGCTTATTCCATATTTGATATACCTATCAAATTCATCCAAGTTATAAATATGTTAAAAACTGCTGAGGTTGAAATATTAAAGAACAAATCTGTTATAATTCAAATGTTGTTTTATTTTGGCGAAGCTTCATCAAATTCATGAAACATTCCTTTTGATTTATAATGTTTCTCAGGCTCAGCAAAGGAGAAAATCGAGGGAAAAGCATCTTTTTTTTGATATTTTTTTGCCCACTATTTTTTTTGTTACTGGGAAATCGATGAACTCCAATATTTTACAAGTTACATGCATAACAATGTGGCATTTTCTCAGTATAAAATTAAAAAGTGCAATACTCCAAGAGATTCCCATATGTTTTGACACTTTCTTTGAGGCGGCCGGGTACCAAAGACCAGACGCCACCTATCGGGATAAAATTGCGCTTTTCCTCCCCATTGTAGCAACTAGATAAACTCTTTAGCTTGTCGTATGATTTTTTTGGTGGCTACAAGTTTACGTTTTCTATATAAAAAAATGGCCCGCGCAAACCTTGTTTTCCTATTACCGCCCCTTAAATTAACTAATGTAACGTGTATCATAATGTGAAAAACGACAATTTTTATTGGTTTTTGATTTTGACGGCGGGCGTGTGGCGGCCCTTTGCTCACCTGTTCGTTCGAACGAACGGCTAGCGGTAGGTGCTTATCGCGCGACCTTGAGCGAGTGATGGAGGCCAGCCTGCCTAGCATGACCGATTTATATCGCGTGATATAGGATTTTATCGACACTCAACTGTCAAATTCCTTTGTCTTTTTGACAGTTAAACGTGATAAAACGCTATATCACGCGATATAAATCGGTCATGCTAGGCAGGCTGGAGAAACTATGAGAAAAGTTGTCTTTACTAAAATAAGTTCGGTTAATCAGGGTTTCTAAACTCAGTCCAAATTGCAGCCCGCTAATTTTTTCCCTACAACGGACGGCAGTGAGCTGGGTGCCAGCGGCCCTGCGCCTGATAACAACTGCTTGCATCGTACCACATAAACAAGACTCGGATAATGGCAGGATAATTTGGTTGATTCACAAATCGTCCACCAGTCGGCGCACTACCTCTAATTTAGCGCTAGTGTGTTATTTTGTTTTGTTTGCTATATGATTGCGGTATTTTTGGAAGTTGGAAGCGAATTATTATTGTTAATTTTTTTTTTTATATAAATATAAAGTCCTATTTTAAATGAAGCCAGAAAATTGCTTGGGCATATTTCCGTTCTCTTTGAACTGATCCTAAACCACAAGAAGAGTTAATTATGCTCAAATTCCAAATCATTTTGGTATTACGTTTGTATAGGAAGTTCACTGTTCGCCGGCCGCATAAGGCGATTCTCACACGAAACAGTGTGTGAACCGTCAAAGAGATAGGTTATTTTATTATCCTGATGATCGTATAAAGCCGGGTCTCCTGCGCCGTGTTTTTGTGTTTTCAAACATCAAAACAATGTTTTGAGGGGCGTGGCCTATGAGTTTGCGGCGTGGCCTATGAGTTTTGTTTTGCAAAAACACAAAACATGTTTGCCGAGACGAACGGAAAACATCCCCCGCTCTCGCCTGTGAGGAGGGGAAGTAACTCATTTTGTGTTAGCGCTCACTAGATGCAGACGCCTCGCCTACGTTCGTGTGCAATTGTGTGATTTGTGTAATTGTCTTAGTGATGGAGTGGAATAAGGAGAATACTTTATTTTTAATTGAGTTGGTCAAAAAAAGACCGCTACTTTACTTTACTACCCGGAATCTGTTTCTGTTTCTTCTTTGGAGAACTAAATCCACTATTGCCATTACAGCTACCACGTTTTCTTCGTCGGAACTCATTTTCGAAACTGAGCCGTGATTGGACGCAAATTTTCTAACAAAACATGTTTTCAAAACAAAACCTAGGCGCAGCGGACGTGCGGTTATGCTAACATGTTTTGATAATAATGTTTTGCTAACATGTTTTGTTGAAAATTAAGCGCAGGAGACCCGACTTAAAACATTATCCTTTCTCCCAGTGTCCAATGACAGTGGCACCATTCCTGGCGTACAACGCGACGCAACACAGCGGCGTATTCTGGCAGATGTCAGTTGTTAGAAACGACGACCATAGGCCGAGCAAACATCGGGCGGGTGACGTCATAGCGGCCGGCGGCAGGTATATTATTATTTGCTTTGATTATTTATATGTCTAGATAGACATTCGACGCTACGAACACTTTGAAAAAAATATCACCCAACAGTTGGGTGATAAAAACACAATTGGAAGTAGTGTGACCCGGCCATAATTTTTATTTCCGTACCCAAAGGGTAAAAACGGGACCCTATTACTAAGACTCCGCTGTCCGTCTGTCTGTCTGTCTGTCACCAGGCTGTATCTTATGAACCGTGATAGCTAGACAGCTGAAATTTTCACAGATGATACATTTCTGTTGCCGCTATAACAACAAATACAAAAAACAGAATATTATAAATATTTAAGGGGGGCTCCCATACAACAAACGTGATTTTTTTGCCGTTTTTTGCTCGATATTAAGGGTGCACCGAGCGTCCACTAGCGCCGCCAATCAAGAAAAAATCATTACAACGAAATAACTATGTTTAACAAAATTCTGAAACATATAAAAACTAGTATTAGTTATAAACTATTTTTGTATGCGTAAAATTTTAAGTTTAAATGCGTTCGTGTGGTTAAAATCTGGATTAACGCCTAAAGTGGCCACTTTAGGCGTTAATCCAGGTTTTAACTACACAAACACATTTAAACCAGGAAAAAAACACATACAAAAATAGTTTATAACTAATACTAGTTTTTATATGTTTCAGAATTTTGTTAAACATAGTTATTTCGTTGTAATGATTTTTTCTTGATTGGCGGCGCTAGTGGACGCTCGGTGCACCCTTAATAACGACAACAGGTAGACAGTTGAAATATTCACAGAAATACATCAATTTCTGTTGTTGCTATAACGACAAATACTAAAAACAAAATAAAATAAATATTTGAGGGGGGCTCCCATACAACAAACGTGTTTTTTTGCTGTTTTTGCGTACGTTCCGTACGTACGTCCTTGGTGCGTGAGTCCGACTTGCACTTGGCCGGTTTTTTTACAATCCTCTTCGACGCAGAGATGGTAAAAGCACACACCAACCTAAAAGAAGTTAGACTGTTTAATTTAGTACGTCAAATGAAATTAAATGATAATATCTTTATTTAATTGAGCTCACATAATAAGCATTTTTAAATAGTCAAATTATTTACACTACCACTCATAATGACGTCTTTTAGCTGACAAGAAAAATGAGCGTAAAAAACTTGTCAACGTTATCAGATGGAACGATATTTACAAATATGTATATCGTTTCCAGACTTTATAATAACAAGGATTAACAAATAAATAACATTATGTAATTAGCTTATATCTTAATGAATTTCAAATTTCTTAATCAAATTACAGGGTTCAAGATAAAAAAAGTTCAAATCAAAGTTTACAATCAACATACAATTCAATATGCGTTAAGATAGGTAGTCAGAAGCAGACCTATTCCCACTGGCAGCACTCGTTCACGAGCATGACGCATGAACCAGCAGCAAAAGCGCAACACTACATTAGATCTTGTTTAACGGGTTCCGCTTAAGTTTTAATTTACTTATTTCGCAGATACAGAAATTATGTTTCATTTTAAAATAAAGCAGTACTTTTAATAAACTTATTTTCATATTCATTTTCTACGTTTTATGGCTGTAGAAATGGATCAAGGATTAGTCTGAACAATTTGTGGTCCGAACAACAGGTTCTTGTAGGAAGTCAAAATTCCTATAAAAATACGGCTTTATATTAAAAGGAAGAAAGAGATACCTACAACCATACAAAACAATAAACCTTGTTTTTGAATGTCCCGAAATAGTTTTCAACTGGTTACAAGAAAAAAAGTGTCCTAATTTTCCCTATTTTCATTTTAGGTACGACGTTCTCGTAGAAGAGTTCTGGAAAGTTGCCAACGACAATGCAGAGCTGAAGTGTTCTTCTGTCGGCTTTTCTTTGTCCTTGGAAAGAATGGCGGCCATTTTTAAGAAAATGGAGTCTGAGCTGCCGTCTCCCGTGAAGAATGCTGAGGTAATTTTAGGTTATTATATTTTTATTCAATTTGAAGAAGACACGATGTTTTCTATTCCTATGATAACTTTAATTTGTTTCGACCCTATTCATTTTGTATTAACATTCTCAATTTTCGTTTCCCAGTCGACTCTCATCTGCGTATGCGTTTGGGGTACCGCAGGCAGCGGCAAAGACGGTATGGCGGCCTCAAGAAGAGCTCAACTAGCCAAAGATCTATGGGGTAGCGGGTTCATTGCCTGTCCGTGCCCGCCTAATGTTGCTGAAGCACATGAGTTGAGCAAAGCCGGGATTGTATTACACGAAGAAGATACTGCAGTTAGAGTCTGTTATTGGGGGAATGATAGGTAAGAACTGGGAAAATTGATCCTTATTTTATACCTCTTTAGGCAACAAATAGGTTGTAAGGCACGAGTAGCGACTATAAAAGCCGCTAAAGGTAAGTTTGACACTGGCCAGAGATCTATGGGGTAGCGGGTTCTATTGTTATCCGTGTCCAATATTGGTGAAACACAAGAACTGAGTAAAACCGGGATTGTATTACACGAAGAAGATACTGCAGTTAGAGTCTGTTATTGGGGGAATGATAGGTAAGAACTGGGAAAATTGATCCTCATTTTATACCTCTTTAGGCAACAAGTTTGTTGTAAAACACGAGTAGTGACTAAAAGCCGCTAAAGGTAAGTTTGACAACTAGCCAGAGATCTATGGGGTAGCGGGTTCAATTGCTGTATGTTCCCGCCTAACATTGCTGAAGCACATGAGCTGAATTGTATTACACGATAAAGACACTGCAGTTAGAGTCTGCTATTGGGGGAATGATAGGTAAGAACTGGGAAAATTGATGCTTATATCATACCTTGTAAAAACACAAGTAGTGACTTAAAGCCGCTAAAGGTAAGTTTGAAAACTAGCCAGAGTTCAGAAAAGCCGGGATTGTACTATATGAAGAATACACTGCAGTTAGAGTCTGCTATTGGGGAAATGACAGGTAAGAACTAAGAAAATTGATCCTTATTTCATACCTCTTTAGGCAACAAATAGGTTGTACAACTTGTAAAGCAGAAGTAGTTAAGTCACTAAGAGTCTCTAAAAGTAAGTTTAACAACTAGCCCGAAATCTATGGGGTAGCGGGTTCAATTGCTGTCTGTTCCCGCTTAATATTGTTGAAACACAAGAACTGAGTAAAGCAGGCATTGTGCTACATAAAGATGATACAGCCATTCGGGTGTGTTATTGGGGAAACAATAGGCAAGAAATTGGAAAATTGAGCCTTATTTTAAGATTAATGAGTCTGATAATTGTAAATAACGCTAAGCTAAACAACTGCTCAAGATCTATGGAGTAGCGGGTTCATTGCCTGTCCGTGCCCGCATAACGTTGCTGAAGCACATGAGCTGAGTAAACCCGGGATTGTATTACAAGAAGAAGACACTGCAGTTAGAGTCTGCTGTTGGGGGAATGATATGTAAGAACTGGGAAAATTGAGCCTTATTTCATACCTCTTTAGATAACAAAAAGGGTGTAAAGCACGAGTAGTCACTTAAAGCTAGAGGTTGGTTTGAAAACTAGCCAGAGATCTATGGGGTAGTGGGTTCGATTGCTGTCTGTACCCGCCTAATACTGCTGAAACGCATAAAACTGTTATTGGGAGAATGATAGGTAAGAACTGGGAAAATTGATCCTTATCTCAAACCTCTCTAGGCAACAAATAGGTTAAAAGACGTGAATAGTGGTAAAGTCAACAACTAGTTAAAGATCTATGGGGAAGCGGATATCCCATAACTCTATTCCCTCCTTGCCTCGATTTTTTGCTAACCATTTAGATTAATGGCCGAACAAAAAAATACTTCCCCTATTTATTACAGTTTCATTTAAATCATCTCTTGTATCTTATGGATGTATAAAAAATTCTGATTAGTATTATCTTTTCAGAGTACTGGAACACAAAGTGGCATATATCGACGTGATAGATGTCGTCAAACAAAAGTTGCAACCTGATACAATACGTTCTCCGGAAGGTAAGAATTGCATGCCTTTATGTCCAACATGTTAGGGCTTAAAATAAATTGGAGAAAACCTTCGACCATACATTTTGAAGACTTTTCCATATAATATTGAAAAGAAAGCTACCAAACAGACAGAAAATTAAACTAATCTGTACATTAGTTCAATTTTAGTTTTTTCTTTATTAGATCTTCAATATTTAGCTATTGAATAAAATATCAGAATTAATGTAAACTCGGAGACCTTTTGAGAAAAAGAACCTCACTAGATCCATTATGGATCTTCTGAGATTGAAAGACCTTATTTTTTACGAAGACATGCTTAACTTATGACTTAAAAAATTAAATAGGTACTAAACGGTTTTTTAGGAACATCAAATAGAACAATAAGTTGGAACGAGAGTGAAAAATCCAACAGTCCAAACACTTCTGTCACTTTTATAACTGCAAGCGAACGAATGACCAAAAACTCCAAGAGGCATTATGAAAACCAGGTAAGTTTTTATAATATTGTTCATTTTTCACCTAGAGTCCGTTTTATTTAGCTTTTACACTTTTCACTGAATAGTTGAATCCTATCTTCATCTTCACTCATACTTTTTGTTTTAAAAATATTTTCCACTTTTCACTAAAATCGATTTAGTGACTACGAACGAACTCCCTCTGAAAATGTATTTCTATTTTACAATAATATTATTGAAACACGCATGCAAAAAATAATAGGTATCTGGTGAGACAGCTTTAGACAATCATGCCTAGAGCGTGTTCAGACACGCTGAAATCGCGCGCATTTATTTTCCAGTTGCACCGCTACAACCCCCCTTTACAGTATGCAATATGTCACATGCAATGTTTTGAAAAATTTGACCGCTAGCATCGTACCGTGCCTTTGGTGGTGATAGACGTACGTTTTTACGATTGCATTGAAATCCAAGCATTTTGTGTTTACTGACTGGCCAAGCAAGATACAATCGTCGTTTTTGTGAACAAAATTCGCAACGCGTGTAAGAAGCGCGTCTCATCTCATTTTTGTTTGATTTGATGTAAATGCGCGTCAACGGCGAGCGCCGGTAAAAAAACGTGTCGACTTTTAAAAGTCAATTTTTCTCCATGTCCAACAGATAAACACCCAAATAACGTCAACGCTAGTGAACCTAGGCCTTCAGCCGGTGCTGAGCCGCGCGCGCGTTCATGTGTTGGCGCTGGCGTGTGAAGCGCGTTGCGTGCGCGCTTTAGCCGCCGCGCTCACCGCGCCGCTGCACGCAGAGGACTTGCCAGCTGCATTCACTACGGTTTCCACTAGGTAAGAGTTATATTTAGAGTGATAAAGACAAATAAATCAACACAGAACACAAAAAAGTCTCGAAAAACGAAAATCTGATGTTTTATACAAAAAATATTTTCATCTGATTTTTTTACGATTTCGGAGTAAAAAGTTATTCAATTTGATGGTTCCTACCTACCATATTCAGATTTATAAGGCATATTACCAAATACCATGTTTATAAAGTAATGCAGACAGACACAAATAAATCAACATAGAAAACAAAAAAGTCTATATTGACTTCAAAATAGAGTGATTTGACATATTTTTCACTCCTCTTGCTCTAAAAGTACGTCATTGTAAGGTACAAGAGCCAGGATAAAATAGCAAAATTATCCCTAGGGGATAAAGGTTTTTCTTTTTTAATGTTTGTCTATTACCAATGAGCCTACTAAAACGAAAAAGTCTTTATTCATAATCACGAATAAAGACTCGCTCGACTTAATACTGTTTCTAATTTTTATTTTTGAAAATGGAACTAAAAGCAGCGATCTCTTCGGTGAAATCATAGACTTATTTATACTCTGTGACTTTAAGCTTGATCGTAGAATGCGTGCATTGTGTTTCTTAGCTGCTACAGTAGAAATTAAAAAAAGGCGCGAAATCTTTAGAATATTTCTCTAATACCAAACTGATTGAATTGTGTGACTGTAAGTAATAGGAAAGAAATAATTGTAATCTTTTGTCGTCAAGCACAAATCATTTATTTAAATACTGTATGAAAAGTTTATGAAATGGAGGTAGAAAAACGAGTGGATTCGTTTACGGAAGTATAAACTAGGTATTCAATATTGCATTTTATTTTCTCGCAATCGTAGTGAAAAGTAGAGTGTAACACACGACGCTAAAACCCATTGTAACTCGGTTTCTATTTATTCCCTCGCTAAAGCTCGGGAATAAAACTACCTCGTATGGAATGGGTCATTTTAACGTCTTGTATAACAATCTACTATTTCATATCATAACTGTCAAATCATCTGTCAAGTAAGCTACTCTGAACTTACTTTTTACATTATGAAACAGCCCCTAGTGTTACAATACGGCGGGGCTACTCAAACGGCCACTTTTCTATCCGTTCGCTAACTTAAAAATTAAAAATAAGCCATAAACACCAAAATAACGTGTCGTAGGCTTGTCGATTCCATACAATACGACAATGTCTGTGATTTACATAAACTTGCGACGTCTGACTTGATCATTAATTGCTTATTTTTAAGATTAAAGTTAGCGAACGAATGGAAAAGTGGCCATTTGAGTAGCCCCCCTGACCAGAAACAAATCGACATAAAATGGCACTGATATAGAAAAAAAGGGTCGTCGCTATTTCTATTTATTTTATGCGAATATTTGATTTATATTTAATACCTACCTGTCTACCTAAAATACTTACCGTTTCTGGGAGATATGAACTGATAACTAAGTTTTATGCATGTCACCACTCAGCAGCGAGTCAATTTATACAAAACAGACAAAAATCGATAACTAATTTTGAACCTTAATGTTATCGTATTTAAGTACAAAAAGTATTGTTTTGATTACCCTGTTAGTAACCCAGCGCGCCGTTGCTGGTATCATAGTGACTCCATTGCGATAGTGGCAAAAAATATTGATAGCACTTTTAAATAGATGCTTGGTCATTAGCCGTCTTTCCTTATTCGCGATAACAACATAAATCTTTCCTTTCTGCACATATATTTTTATAATGTGCTTTTTATGTTATACTTAATCTTTATATTTCCAGCTTCTCGAAGCGCCAGAATATTCTAGAAGAAGCGATGGACGAGTTAGAAGCGCTTGCTAAACAGAGCAACCAAAACAGATCAGCGGACGAAATTCAATTGTACGCCTTATATTCGATTCAAGACTCATTATGTCGACTTATCACGTGACCAGTCGCCCGACTTATCGAGCTATTCGTCTATTTATATACCTATTTAATTGTTTAGTTATGGGTCATATCTTTATCGGGAAATTTCCGCCATTCTATTATTGTCTGTTCTTTATCCATCTCCCTGTAGCATGACCACTGCAAACATGATAATTATATAATATAGTGATTTAATGATACTCCAACTGTCAAAATCCATTATATTTTGACAGTTTAAAGTATTTGTGTTTGATGGTCATGCTAGAAGGGGTGGGGGAGATTTTTTTTCAACGTTTCGCGAACATTACACACCCCCCTGCCCCCCTAGCATGACCACCACAGAACCACGATAAATATGCGTGATATAGCATTTTATCGACACTCTTGTTCTTTGACAGTTAATCGTGACAATTGTTTATGATTTATCATTTCGCGTTTCGGTAGTCATGCTAGGGGGGCATGTTTGAATCCCGATAGGAGTATAATATGTTGGTATGATGAGCATAATCATTTGCCACCAAGTCGTGATTATTGATGTCATTTTATTTATTTAAACGTTATTTAGTATCCATAGTACAAGCTCTGCTAAGTTTGGTATTCAATAATTTTATTGTTGTGAGTTATTCGGAATTTTATTTATTGTTGTTATTATAAGATTTACTAATAGTCCGTAAGCCCGCGACAAATTTGCCGACGTTATATGACATCACGATGAAATGCATGGCACACGGTTGGAAAAGTTGTGCTGAGCAAGGATCAGAAGATTATTGGAAATAAAATTGGCCGGAAGCTTGGGAAAATCCTTCACTTCCGGTTAAAAATCACTTTTGAAGGACTTTTGGCCAGATTTGGCTTGACAGACTTATTTATTCTCAAAAACACTATTCTCAAAGAGAGTTTACATAAGTCTGTCAATTCTGATATGGCCGAAAGTACTTGAAAGACGGTGCCAAAGATGGTCACCGGATACTTTTTCCTACGTCAACCTTTTGAAATAATAGTGTGTTTGAGAATAAATAAGTCTGCCAAGCCGTGTCTGGCCGGAAGTCCTTCGAAGTAATTTATAACCGGAAGTGAAGGATTTTCTCAAGCTTCCGGCCAATTTTATTTGCGATAATCTTCTGATCCTTGCTCAGCACAACATTTCCGACCGTGTGCCATGCATCTCATCGTGATGTCATATGATGTAGGCAAAATTGTCGCGGGCTTACGGACTATAATGAGAAATAATCTAATATTCGTCTCTATATCGCCGCCATCGTACAAATTTCTTTTGTTTTAACATCAAATTATTTGTTGTTTAATTTTAACGTCAACATTTTAATTTTTGTAACAGTTAATTTTGAAGTCTTCCTTAAATGGCCGTTTAGCCGTGGCATTTATTAAAATCACGAGTATTATTAATAGCATAAGTAATTATCATTAAGATAACGTGCTAAGATGAGTAGTGACCATAAACAAGAAAATGTAAACAATACTATAATCAGTACGTATATTTTAAGCATTTTTGAGATTAAAATATATGTATAGACTTCATACTGTAAATGTTGACCACTAATGAAAGCGAAACTGGCTCCCCCATTATTTTATGTAATTTTTTGCCAAACTTCACAAGACCTTCAAGACCTTAAATTCCTTAAGACTCAAATTTTATGTTACGTATGTGAGACCTATTAAAATACAACTGTCATTTGCTACGAATTTATGTACCAACTAGTTTTGTACTTTTTGTATGTTTTAATTTTTAACCAATAGGCTTGCGTGCAAGTAAAAAATAAGATCTGAATTAAATAAAACATGAGATGCCAATGAGTATTTTTTTAATCATATTCAGTCTTTTTTTGATCAAAATCAAATTTACATAGTAGAGACACATTATATACATAAACTTAAAACTAATTTATTCTATAAAGTACCTACCTGTTACATTATGGTTTAGCTACCTACGAAAAGTATCTCAGAAGGTACTTTTCGGAGGCTTAACTTCATCGGAGGGGCCCACATTATTTAGTTTAAGTTAATTTTATTACTTTAAACCAGATAATCTGGATCCCTCCCAATAAAGTACTTAAAAAACCGGGGGTTAGACAAACATTGTTAAACTTGGTTTAACATTTGCAACTTTTTAAAAAACACTTATTTCTCCCTGTTCATGATCGTTCATTACCATTAGAAATAGGTGGAAAATCATTCCACTTTTCACTACCAGGGAGACACGGCACGACACCGTGTCTACCAGGTGTGACAACTTGGTCTACCAGGTGTGACAACGTGGTCTACCAGGTGTGACAACGTGGTCTAACAGAGGTGACACTTTGGTCTACCAAGGGTGTCCCTCCTAGTAGGGACGAGTGGAATAGCCGTCTATATAGAATAAGCAACATCATTATATATAGCTTTACCACTGGCGACAAACGGCACAAAAGACATATGCACTGGCGGCACTGACGGTATCAGTGTGGTATCCACGTCATAGGATCTGCATTTGGTGGTGGTGACGAGAATGCACGTGATGATGGTCAGGAACATCGCCATTATTGCCCAGAACATAAGGACGAGGCAGAAGCGTGCGCGACGCCATGACGTCTCGTTTCTGGCGTCTAGGACTTCGTCGTGGGATAATGGCCTGAAAAAAGGTAATTTTATTACATTATGTTTTTATCCATTTAATTAACATAATTTATGATGAATGTTCTTGATTGCCCTTGAATTTAAACTTCCTTCTTTTGCAAAGTTTGATTTTAATTCGTTGGTTGCCAACTAACAAAATATAGAAATGTTACCCTTAGCGTGCCCGCAGACTGCAGACCAAACTGTCGGCCGATAGTTGGTTTTGTATGAAGAATCGGCCGATACCAAATCCCAAAAGTAGTGTGCGCACTTACATACTTCTTCATACTGATTCCAACTATCGGCCGACAGTTTAATCTGTAGTCTGCGGGCACGCGACACAATAGTGTCTGACTTACATGGCATGGCAGTAATTGACGTAGTTTTTAACTTTTGGTACATTAGTAGGTATTGTATTTCTGACATTCCTTCTGCGCCAAATTATGGAGCATTTTATCCCGAATTATGTGTTTGATTCGTGTGTTCATATTTTAAACACTTACATGTTCTTTTAATAGTTATTTTTTAAAACATTCTTATACAAGCTTTGCTTAGCTTGTAGTTCCTACATAAGTTTTGCGGAATAAGCTTATCACTTACAAATCTGCACTTATTAAATAACTAGCGGCCGCCCGCGACTTCGTCTGCGTGGAAAGGTTTTTTGCTATCCCTCGGGAACTATACTTTTTTCGGGTATCCTATGTCCTTCTCTGTACCCCTGACAACGTACATGCAAAATTTCATAACGATCGGTTCAGTAGTTAGGACGTGAAGGCGTAACAAACAAACAAACGGACTTTCGCATTCATAATATTAGTAAGGATAGTAAGGATGAATCTGCACCATTCTCATCAATAGGTATTACGATTTACAGGCTAATTCCGTTAAAGCCAGACAGTTCACTAAAACTACTCTTTCTCTATCTCTCGCTTCGCCAGAAATTTGACGAAACTTAGCATATTTTTATTGATTTCTGGAATACTGGATCATTTATTAAAAACTAGCCGCCGCCCGCGTTTTCACCCGCGTGGTTCCCGTTTCCGTGGGAATATCGGGATAAAAAGTATTCTATGTTTTCATCTAGGCTATATCTACTGTGTGTCCAAATTCCAACCAAATCCATTCAGTAGTTTTTGCGTGATTGAGGAACAGACATCCAAACATCTACTCACTCTATTTATTGTGTTAGATCAATAAACAAACTATCCTTTTTGCATAAAAAAAAACGTACCACACTCGTTATACGTGTGATTATATTAATTACGAAATCTGACGATTGGAAGTTTATTTTTATAAGTTTGTATGGCGTTATTCATGATTTTTTTACAGAGCTATCAAGGCATTTTTTAATATTCTGTTCGGTTATTGTGTTTGGTTTTTTCTTTTTCAGTCTACAGTAATTTTTATGAAGTAGAACTCTTCACCAGTGCTTCACATTGGAAGCTCAAATATCAATCTTTATCGAGAACTGCGCTGGCCTCGCCTTAAAAAGTAAGTACAAAATATACTTTACCTGAGTCGTCTGCACCTCAAATCAGTTTGTCCTAACAACGGTTGCCTTTCCGGATCCATTACAAATACACAATAATTTCACATAAATATTGCTCAAGATCCAACACCAAAGTATCAGATTCTCAACGCGACAAGTTCACTTGGAGACGGGGTGCGACTGACCGTGTCGACTGTCGACCTAATGATGTGATAGCACAATATAATAATAGTACTAAACGTAGCGATAGTTACAATACTTATTGTATTTAATTACTATAAATAATTGACACAGCCATTATAATCTTGTTATGGTTCAAGTGACAAAAGATAACGGGCGAGACGCGAGAATTTTACTGTCAATATGTCTCGGTGATAGATAATGAACCTTTAGGTGAAGATAAACAGGAACCTCGAAAAATAAAATTCTCAAGATTCGAAATCAGCCTTCACTGTCGCCGCGCGCCGCCAATCAAGAAAAAATCATTCCAACGAAATAACTATGTTAAAATAAAAAAACTAGAATTACTTAGTTATTATTCTGAAATGCGTTAATAGACAATTTGACAACATTGAAAATATTCTACAAATTGTGGTCATCCTAACAGATAATGGCGTAAAAAACATATTCAACCATTATTTCAACTAAAATTAAGTCTATTAATTGATTAATTTCACCTAGAAAAATGCAATAATTTTCGTATTATTTTCTGTGGCGAAAACGCTCTACGTCACATGCCTGTAAATAAAATATGGCTTCAGGCGTTTGACACGACCATAGACTTAAGCCTCGATTACATACGCCGATTTAAGGAACCAATTTAGAGTTGCCACTCGTATAAATAAGTTAAATTTTAACAGTGTGACGGAAAGGTCACCATTTTTTATGATTTTTTATTTTCAATTCTCATCTCTAATCTTAAACAATGTTTACTTTTCCGTTATAGTGTAGATTCGATTTTAAAATCGAACTTATTCTACAATATTTTATTGTGGCAACCCGAAATTGGTTCCTAGCTAGGAAGCTAAATTGGCGTATGTAATCGAGGCATATGGCCGATTGCACTAAACTTAAGGATCGCCTAAGTCTTTTCCTAACTACAACACAACCAAATTAAAACGGTGTCATAAACTTAGCCGTCATGTAGCTGTCATTCGCTAAGTTAACTTGGTCGAGTTGTAGATAAGAAAAGACTTAGGCGATTCTTAAGTTTAGTGCTTTCACGCGATAGGATCCGCGATTGATGGCTGTCAAATGGCTAAGGATATTACAATGTTTACAGGCTTGTGACGTCAACAAGTCACGTGTCCAGCGCCATAGCGTTTTTGGCGCGGTTTTAAAATTTTAAACTTTAAATTTGATTTTTTAATGAAATACATAGATTTTTCCTGAAATATCAATGTGGTGCGCCTATTGCGTAATAAGGAATAATTTAAAATGGTTTTCCAAAATTAGTCAAATAGTCTATTGTTATTTGAAATGTAATCCTGTAGTTACAATCTGGATTAACGCCTAAAGTGGGTTGCACTTTTGCCTGCTACTACTACAACGAACTATATTTTACTGAGGTTATTGTTTGTAAAATAAACTATAGAACTTAGCTTCAATCTGTACAGTCAGTCACGAGCAATAAGATTTACACACTTTAGAACTATGTCACATTCAACTCTCAGTGTGAAAATGTCATAGGTTATTCAATAACGTAAAATGACATAAGTTCTAAAGTGTATATGTCGTAGGATAAATTGTACAAATAGGATTTATACAAAAATCCTAGTATGATTGTAAAATACCGGATAGCTAGAATCTAAGACAGATTTTAGCAATCGTCCGAGTGATGTTTAGGATTTTTACAAAAATCCAGCGTATCTTAGGTAAATCGCCAATGACCGTCACTTTGCGCGCGCTGATTGGCTGACGTCAACGTTATGGACTGACAGATGCTCTGATTGGCTAACGGCAACATTCCGCATCCATTGGTTTTATTGTCAAATATTTCTCCAGCATTTTGTTCGAATTTTACGTTTTTTATTTAAAAAAGAGAAAACTGAGTGCTCGAATCAATCAAGAGACGAATGAAGTGCGTGAATTGGACAAATGCTGGAGTCGATCAGTGCAGACAATTAGTGGTTAAGTTTTAACGAAAAATAACTTTTCTACACAGAGCTAAAAAATTTCTACAGCGCTCGTCAACATAATATTTGTATAAAACCTTGTTAAAACTTTAATTAAAGAATTTAATTCGGCAAAATTACGAAATAACCCCAAAGTCCATCAGCAATATGTTTTGACCAATCAGATTGAAGATGTTATAAATCGTCTCTTAGATTATCCAATCAGCATTCAATTTTATAATTGTCCGAAACATACTGGGATTTTTACAAAGATCCTAAAAATTTCTCGGACGATTGCGAAAATCTATCTTAGACTAGCTTCTGCCCGCGACTTCGTCCGCGTGGATATTAGACGAAATCCTTGTAAGGAACCTTCAACCAGGATACGGCCAGCCATTTTTGCGCGATTAGGCGAGTCCCCATCAAGCGTGCTGCCTCGCGAGGCAAGACATTTGCCGCGTGTGGCGGGCCTCGCACAAGGCTTCCAGTTCCCGTTCCCGTTCCCGTTCCCGCTCCCGTTCCCCGTTCCCATTCCTTTCCCATCCCGTTTGCGTTCCCGTCCCGTAAACGTCCCGTAACCGTCCCGTACCCCTTCCGTTTCCGTTCCCGTTCCCATCCCGCTCCCTGTCCCGTTCCCCTCCTGTTCTCGTTCCCGTTCCCGTCCCGTTTTGTTCCCGTTCCCATTCCCGTTCCGTTCCCGCTGCGTTGCCGTCCCGTAAACGTCCCCTAACCATCCCGTACGCCTTACGTACCCGTTCTTGTTCCCGTTCCGTTCCCGTCCGGTTCTTGTTCCCGTTCCCGTTCCCATCCTGTTCTATTCCCGTTCCGTTCCCGTTTCATTTCAGTTTCGTTCCTGTTTCGTTCCCGTTCCGTTCCCGTTACGTTCCTGGTTTCATTCCCGTTTCGTTCCGTTCCCGTTCCGTTCCCGTCCGATCCCGTCCCGTACTCGTCCCGTACCCCTTCCGTTCCGGTTCCCGTACCCGTCCCGTTCTAGTTCCCGTTACCGTCTCGCTCCCGTTCTCGTTCTCGTTCCGTTCTGTTCCGTTCCACTCCGTTCCGTTCCTTCCGTTCCGGTCTGGTCAGGTCCGGTCCGGTCCGGTCCGGTCCGTTCCGTTCCGTTCTGTTCTGTTCCGTTCCGTTCCGTTGCGTTGCGTTGCGTTGCGTTGCGTTCCGTTCCGTTCCGTTCCGGTCCGGTCCGGTCCTGTCCGGTCCGGTCCGGTCCGGTCCGGTCCGGTCCGGTCCGGTCCGGTCCGGTCCGATCCGTTCCGGTCCGGTCCGGTCCGGTCCGGTCCGGTCCGTTCCGTTACGTTACGTTCCGCTCCGTTCCGTTCCGTTCCGTTCCGTTCCGTTCCGTTCCCGTTCCCGTTCCCGTTCCCGTGCCCATGCCCGTGCCCGTTCCGGATCCCGTTCCCGTTCCCTGGATGTGCATGTCCAGGTCCAGGTCCATATGTGTCATGTCCACCGTGTTGGACTTCAAAATAAATGTAATTTTTGCAATCGTCATCCCAGAAAACCCCAATAACGACATCTATATCGATTTTTATGTTTACTCACCCCATTTACCCCCTAAGGGGTTGATTTTCAAAATAACAAAATATATATTTGCCTATTTATTTTTAGATGTGCTCCTACGATGTTTTAAGTTGTAATGTCTATTTTATATTATTTTTCCATACAAAATTTGGACCCCATTTTCACCCCTTTAGGGGTTAAATCATGTCCACCGTGTTGGACTTCAAAATAAATATATTTTTTGCAATCGTCATCCCAGAAAACACCAATAACGACATCTATATCGATTTTTATGTTTACTCACCCCATTTACCCCCTAAGGGGTTGATTTTCAAAATAACAAAATATATATTTGCCTATTTATTTTTAGATGTGCTCCTACGAAGTTTAATGTTGTAATGTCTATTTTATATTATTTTTCCATACAAAATTTGGACCCCATTTTCACCCCTTTAGGGGTTAAATCATGACCACCGTGGTTGGACTTCAAAATAAATGTAATTTTTGCAATCGTCATCCCACAAAACCCCGATAACGACATCCATATCTATTTTTAGGTTTTTTAACCCTTTTCACCCCCATTTCATCCCCTTTGGAGTTGAAATCCTAACAAAAACAATATACCTTCGTTGCTTTAGATTTCTATCCATAAGCCTAAATTATAAATTTAGCGATTTTTACTTCGAAAATGAAGGATTTTCTTCAATACACAACTTCATCCCCCTTTTGACCCCTTCGGGGGTAGAATTTTGAAAAAAGCTGAGACCCGTATTTATTAATTTTCAATCGTCAGCCTAAACACAAAATTTGAAGATTCTAGTTTCAAAACTGAGGGACTTTGATACAAACTTTCATCCCTTATTTCATCCCCTTAGGGATGGAATTTTCAAAAATCCTTCCTTAGTGGATGCCTACACTGTATAAAGTATCTGTGTGCAAAATTTCAAGTCTCTAGGTCCAGCGGTTTGGGCTGTGCGTTGATAGATCAGTCAGTCAGTCAGTCATTCAGTTTACGATTTTATATATTAAGATTTCAATTATCCGGTTCTTTACAATCGACCTAGGATTTTTGTAAAGATCCGGCTTATACGATTATCCTACGACATATGGATCTTATCCAATACACTATTCCTTTGCCGTTCATGCTGTTCGTCTCTGGAACTCTCTGCCGGAAGACATCAGAAAGGCTCAGACTCCAAGGTCATTTAGAGAACAAGTTAGGAGTCATTTTCTCTCTTCTTCCCGCGATTAATATAACCTATTTATTTATATTCATCTCCTATCTATACCATGTATGTATCCTTTAGTATTTTTATATATTCATATTCTGTCCTTTAAAGTGCACCTCTTCCCCTTTTATCCTATTTATCTTATTTTATTTCACCCAAGGTTGCCTGGAAGAAATTGCTATGTAGCAATAAGGCCACCTATTGTATGTTTTCTTGTTTTTTTTCTGATTGTATCGTTTTTTTTTTTTTTTCTATGTAATGTGCAATAAAGTATTTATTATTATTATTATTATTATTATGTACCTGTTTAGCATGCAATTAATTTTATTAAGATGAGGGCGCCACTTGAGGGTAATATTAGTCGCCTTATGTAGTTCCGTACTTCCGTACGTAGTTACCTGCTACCACCGCTTTGGATATGTAGGAAAGGAAGGTCCACAGTAAATCCTCAGTAGACTATACTTTACAGTATGCTAAAGTATCAAAGCCCAGAGGTTTTGCGTTCGATTTTTATCAGTTTACTAATTGTCTACAAGTCTCGCGATTTTAAATTGGAATAAAAATAACTAGGTAGGTAGTTATTATTTTTGTTTTTATGTAGGTACCTACCAGTGGCGAAGGGTCCATACAAGCCCATTCTCATCGGAATACCGATTAAAAATCCCACGCCAACGATACACTATGCAGATCATAACATTTTTGTACAACAGCTTAGGGTGAATATGCCTATTACCAGCCCCCCCAAGGATTTTTCAATTTTGAATCTCTGTTGTTGCCACAATTGCTATCTTAAAAATATTATTGATACAGTTTTAGGTAGGTTGATTCATCTTTATTACGAAAATAGTATTTAGTTTTACGTAGTTTTGTGGGAAAAAAATAGAGAAGTGTTTAAATGTCCGAAGGGCGAAAAACCCTAACTCCAGCCGCCTTTGCCCTAATATCAGCCGCTTTGCTCCCTAATTCCAGCCGGGTACAGGGTGTTCTAAAATAATACAACCATGTTAGTATAAAATAAAAAAAATATAATTTGGTAACCCTCAATAGTGATAATAAAACACTAAAGGCTATAAATTATGATTCCCATAGCAAGTCATTGATTTTCGCTATGACCTTCCTTTCTCAAGATCCAGGTAGAAAAGTCTCCACAGCGTATCCTCACATATCTCCTAAACGCTAGATCGACAAAATCTGGTTCTTGGTGACAAAATCCGAGAATTTACCGGCTACACATACGAGTAATCAGATTTTCGCTACGACCTTCCGTTTTCGAGATCTGTGTGGCCCAGCTGTAGAGACGTCTCTACAGCTGAGCCACACGTATCTCCTAAACGCAAGACCGACAAACTCTGGTTTTTGGCGACAAAATCCGACAAATTACCGGCTACACATAAGAGTAATCAGATTTTCGCTACGACCTTCCGTTTTCGAGATCTGTGTGGCCCAGCTGTAGAGACGTCTCTACAGCTGAGCCACACGTATCTCCTAAACGCAAGACCGACAAATTCTGGTTTTTGGCGACAAATTCCGACAAATTATCGACTTCATTATGGCATAGTCAAAAAGTCAGATTTCCAACTTTTTTTTTTGTGGCCCAGCTGTAGTCCGGCACGTTGTTTTATTTGTACCAATTTTTTTAAACATCAATTAGAGACAAAGTCCGTGTCTGCAAACCGATATATCACCTGGTGGTGGCTGCAATTCCTCGTAAATTATAACATAACGAGCTTGGGCGTGTCAAGGTCGGGCTTCACGGAACGGCCATGTTGACCTTCTGAACTCTTGGCTCTGATTTATCGTTGTCAGCCTATTGTTGGTGGTGCTTTCATTTGAATACTCAAAAAGCTCTGCCAGATTGATCCGAGTGCTTAAGAGCGCCGCCCCATTGGAAAATATCATAGTGCTTAAGGGTGCACCGAGCCTCCACTAGCACCACCAATCAAGAAAAAATCATTACAAGTAAATAACTATGTTTAATAAAATTCTGAAAAATAAAGAAATAAAATATTTTTGAATGCATTTTTTCCTGGTTTAAATGTGTTTGCGATCTGGATTTAAACATTTAAGGTGGCCACTAAACATGAATAGGAGGCTTTTAGGTACTTATATCTAGGTATTCTATGTCTATATTGTTATTCCGCAGTCGACGTCACGGGTAAAAGCCAGTCTAAAAACTAGTAGGTAGGTATATCAAAATAGAGGATGGTAAGTATAGTTGTGTCAAAGTTAACCCTACGTCGGATAGCAAAACAAACCGGACCCAAAAGTTGTGGGACTTTCTCGACAAGCCGCCTCAGTGCGCTTGGCAGTTTTATTTCCTCGGGGATAGATGTCACTAGTAACTTGATAAACGCGGGATGTATTTCACAGGAGTGAAGACAGGCGGAAACGCAGTGAACTGGGAAAAGTGGGTAGGAAGGTATACCTACTAACCTATACTTAAATTTACTTTTTTTCAATTTAAGGAAAGGCAGCAAAGGTATTTTATTTTAGTAGGTACCTACTATTATAAAGGGTGATTTATTTAGATATGTAGGCCTACCTACTTTTGTCAAAACTAAAAAAAAACTATTTTATCGACTTATCTTTATTACTTAGGTAGTACCATCACAATATTCACATTATAATACTAAGTAGGTAAGTACCTACTATTCTATACATGTTTTTTAAATATTCTTTCAAAATGATCTACGTCAGGTAAGGACCCAGTCCGATGATGGGACAGGTGGGATGATCATATCCCACTAGGCGAGGTTTCAAAGGAGAAGTGGAGAAAACCGTTTTGCTAACTAAGGAAACGGGTTTACGGCTTTATATTATTAAATTACGGTCTTACAAAAATAAATGACAATTAAATATATGACATAGGTAACTAGGTACTCTGTCAATAAAAATATTAAAATCTTCTTGATAATAAACTTACTTAATCGATCCAACAATAATTAACGTGCATTTACTAACTACAATGTTATTTCCATTCATTTGTATTAAATTATGACTTTCGACTTGCTACCTCCTCGATAATCTGTCAAGTAAAACTCAAGACTGATTAATTATTCGAAAGTTGTATTAATCAGAAATTTAGTCAACGAGTTGAACAATGGAGCGTTAACAAAGAACTTAGCTATGATGTCAGTTGTAAATCATGACGTTATTGGTGTCAGAGGATAATTTATAGCTACCTTGGAAATTCATGGAATAGAAGAGCGACGTTTAATCATTGTTAGCGATTGGTCATTACTAGTTAAAATAGCTATTGTGCGTTAGTTTTTATCAAAATGTCTGCAATTCAAGAACATACGTAGACCTACTATGGAAAACGCTTCCGCTTTACCAATCATAAGGTTAAAATCGCTTGCACGCCGCCCCGCACCGTTTAGGCCGTCCGCTGCCTTAAGCGGGATCCCGCCCAGGCCCGCCGCAAGCGGGCGTGCAAAGCGTGCACCGCACGCGGGCGGCACGTCTAGGGGGGCGGCAAATCGACCGATCCAAACGACGAAGCTAGGGTCATGACATGAGCGACACTTGCAAGATTTGGATTTTGCGCCCCAAAACAAATTTCCATGATAATGAGCGCCCCTGGCAAGATTTGAAGTTTGCGTCCCAAGACTTATAGACTATTTTCTAGCTATGGGTCAGCAAATTGAGGGTTGCGCCCCTGGCAGACGCTCCCCTTACCACCCCCTAACCTAGCTACGACGCCAGATCCATTACATAATATTCAGGAAGCTTGAAAGATGCCTCTTTCCTTGTTCCCACTTATGAAGAAGCGGCAAACTGCGGGTTGCGAGCCGCATGCAGCTCTTTGGCTCCCTCTGTGAGGCTCTGCCGAGAATGACCCAGAGCTAAATAATTTATTTTTCATGCCTATACCGCTTCGCATCGTGTTCTGGTAGCGGGGATAGGGATCTAGACTGGATCTTAAGAGTTTAAACCGAACTCCGCTCGAATTTCATTCGAGACCTGCCCTATTTTTGAATCCTTCGGCTGGCTTTAATTAAAGATTATCCCTTAAAATATAAAATATTATTTTGAAATTATTACTAATATAAATTAAAAATTAATTTTATGGCATCGAGCGCTCTATTCTACTGATTTTCGTTCGACATTTGACTCAAATGAATGAGATTGAGTCAAATGTCGAACGAAAATTAGACCCCAGCCGAAGAATTCAAAAATAGGGCCGCTGATTTTTCATCGCGCTTGGATTTATTCAAATAAACTTAATTATTAAGTACCTACTTTTGAATAGTCTATATTTTCCTACCACCTGTTCCAGACTTATTCTACCATCATCCATTGATTCTAATGATTTTGTCCAAACATAATTGCCGCATGTCCTGGAGTGCGCGGCGCGCTTCGCACGCCGCGACTAGACTTCTGCAGGAGTGAGTACAGAGATAAAGGTATCTTTCATAAAATCACCCACTTGTGTAGAATTTTACAAAAAACAGCGCGGGGAAGAGAAAAAATTAAAGCTCTCGAAAGAAATCATTTCTTTCTGACAAGCACGTAGTCGTAGCGAAGTAGGGGGCGGCATAATCGGTCTTGCACGCGGGCGCTCAAACAGCTAGCGGCGGGCCTGATCCCGCCGGCCGCGGGTACACGGCGCGGGAATATAGATTGCTGGTTTAGGCCCTCCGCTGCCTTGAGCGGTACACGCGCGCGGGGCGACATAGATTAGAGCTTACTCATGCACTGCGCAAGCATCTGTCCGTCAAAAACCAGCAATCTATATTCCCGCGCCGTGTACCCGCGGCGGGATCCCGCTTAAGGCAGCGGACGGCCTTAGGCCCTCCGCTGCCTTGAGCGGGACACGCGCGCGGGGCGACATAGATTAGAGCTTACTCATGCACTGCAAGTATCTGTCCGTCAGAAAACCAGCAATCTATATTCCCGCGCCGGGAGAACCTTTAGTTTTATACACGCACGCACATGATTTTTTTGCTAAGTAATAAAGCACGTGAGTTGCCGAATTTGCCAATGGCACCTACTATTGCGAAAGTAACAACATGCAAACAGGTAATATTTATGAAAGGAAAATATTTTACAATAAAAACGTTACCATGTCCACCTAAATAATTAAATGCACGCCATATCATATAAAAACAAAAAATGTACTTAGTTAAAGTAACATTATTTTTGTGGTAACGTTTTGGTAGAAAGAAATAAAAAAAATATGGGTTGCCAGATGGTCGGGATTCGCCTGGATTCTCCCGGAATTTCAAGTTATCTCCCGACTCCCGAAAAATCTAAAAATCTCCCGGAAAATCGGCTGTTCCGAAAGTTCTCTAGAAAGCAATTATTTTATCAGATGAAACCACAGATTACAAGATTAATGGATAAAACTGACTAAAAATCCCGCTGCGCGGCCATTTTATTTTACTATAGACAGACAAGAGTACGAGATTAGTGGATGAAACTGACTGAATCGCGCTGCGCGGCCGTTGTTCTTGTTATAGAAAGGCAAGAGTACAAGATTTATGGATAAAACTAAATAGAAATCGCGCTGCGCGGCCGTTGCTTTTAGAATTGACAGGCAAGATTAAAACTTATAAGATTAGTGGATTAAGCTTACTAAAAATCGCGCTGCGGCCGTTTTCTTACTGAATATGTACCTACAGGCATTTAAGTTACATTTTTATTTTAAATATTTATTTCTCCCGACAACAACCGCAAAATCCCGACATTTTCAAATTTTCTCCAGATATTTTTGACTTCCGATCTGGCAACCCTATTTAGGATAGTGGCATCTCCAATTAATTCTGCTCCTGCCCTAAACCCTACGAGATATCTAGGGCAGATCGTTCGATATGATTAAGCGAGTGTTGCAGCTGCTGCACCACTAGGTACTCTAGCCAAGTGTGGGTTAGTTAAAACACGAGGTGTGAAACTTGTAAATACTTATTGATAGGTATCAGTACCCAGAGTTGGGGGGGAGAGAAAGGCAGCTGCCCCCCTGGATCTTGTTTACCTCCAATTAACTATAATAATATGCTGTTGTCGATAAAAGTTATAAAAAAAATATATTTTTCATATTTTGTCTTTTCATAAACTGTGGAACTAAGATTTTATCTGTTGACAGTGTTTGACAGAGTTCTGCCGTGCATAAGCCATTGCACAAGCTATAATGCCGTTTACCGACATGAAGCCGAATTTGACTTTTTATTAAAATTTGACACAGGAAAAGATGCGCCATCGAACTATCTGACCCGTTTTTTTCTATCTTTTTAATTACTGAGACAGCGACACGAAAAACGTCGTTATATTTTGATCAAAATATAGAATAATACAATGCTTTAATGCCGTTAATTACGATTCCATAGCTATAACGCGGTTAATATTTTATAACAAATGTACCTACTTACACTAAAAACCTTGCCCGTAATTTATAATTAAGTTATAACTTGATTTACGTTAACTAAGTAATTCTACATAACTTTCATGCGGTTAAAATAATTTATTTGTTTTGTAGTCAAGTTTTCTTTTAAATCAATTTAAGTTTAGCTCTACATAGAGTTTTAAAAATAGGTTCACCTAAAAGTTCTTTAAAACACCCATTAAATGATATATCAAAAGTGCATAGTTTTCACACAGCGACGATTTTTAATTAAAACGCGAATATCTCGAAATGTCGTTTTTGCAGATAACGGCATTATAGTGTAAGGACGGCAGATTGTCCTCTTACTATTGTAATAAATATGTATAAGTCCAGTGAGGGTAGTTTAGTTAGTAATTTAAATTCGCTGGTGTTGTCGTCACAAAAGGGACGGAGCCTCGCGAGTCACATCAGTTGCACCCGCCATATTGTAAATTATGGATTTTAGGACATTCTAAAAATTCATTGAGTCGTAGTGTATTGTGTTCTGCAAAAATTTTCTGCGTAAGTATTTTCGTTAAGTACCTACGTAGGTACTTACGTATGCCGATGTCGGGTACAAAAGTTGTTTGCAAGCATCGAATTTGACGGCGCCGACAAACGTAAAAAATCGGCCAAGTGCGTGTCGGGCCACGCGCAGTAGGGTTCCGTAGTTACCTTATACCATACCATATTGAATACCACATTCATTTTTCGTCGTCAAAAATAACTTTGTTTTTCATAGTGTTTGTATGAGTGAGAAAGTTATATTTGCGGTTTTGGAAAATCTGCTATATCTCTAAAAGTTATCAATAGGTAGATATATCTCGTTCAAACCAATTTTCGTTGAAAGTATTTATAAGGATCTACAGCATACATTTTTTTTAGATTTTTCACTCTTTTATTTCAAAAGTTAAAGGGGGGGGGGGGACACACATTTTACCACTTTGGAAGTCTATCGTTC
This sequence comes from Agriphila tristella, assembly GCA_928269145.1. Classification (NCBI taxonomy): domain Eukaryota; kingdom Metazoa; phylum Arthropoda; class Insecta; order Lepidoptera; family Crambidae; genus Agriphila; species Agriphila tristella. Next base: position 4,684,283 of record OV743443.1, on the reverse strand, counting down.
AAACGGTTGACTTTGAGAATAAATCGTTTGAGAAACCTCAATGTCATTTTTAAATACCTATCTATAGACACCCCATACGTATAGGTTGGATGAAAAAAATTTTTTTCAGTTTCAGTTCCATGTATGGGGAGCCACCCAATAAATCTTAATTAATCTTTTATTTTTTTTATTTTTATGTCATAATCGTAAAGCGGTTCACAGAATACATCTACCTACTAAGTTTCAACTGTGTAAACTTAATAGTTTCTGAATAAAGTGGCTGTGACATACGGACGGACAGACAGACAGACAGACATGACGAATCTATAAGGGTTCCGTTTTTTGCCATTTTGGCTACGGAACCCTAAAAAGCAACAGCAGAAATCGGTGACTAGGCTTTTGACATTTATTATTATTTATTCTTTGATTTTACTATTGTACTTACCTAGGTAGATGCTTTTGCTGAATAGCTTAATTTGCATTTCATTTAATTGTTGTTTTGTATCGTCGCTGAACGCCCCCTCAAATAGCGAAGGCACGTCGAACAAAATGTTTAAAAGGCTACCTATTACTTTGGATCGATTTTATTGACAAAACACGTTTTAGGGAACCAAATCAACGATCGTTCAGGTTAAATCATAAAGTTAATATACCTGTCGGAATAGAGGAACAAACATGAGCTGTCAATCGAAACCGAAATTGATTTACATTTGTGTGTGTATTTTTTTATGTATAAGTGTCCGGGCACGAAAACTGCGACGGCGGAGCGGCAGCGGGGCGGCGCGACAGCGGAGCGGCGGCGATGCATTCAACAGTATGGCACAGTATGGAGACGCGCACGAAACGGGCGGTGGCGGCGCGGGGCGACGAGCGATGCACGGGCGGGAGGAGAGCGACGAAAACAAATGAACAAACTAGTTGGATTTGGTAGCCCGCGATTACAGTAGTGTTGTGTTGAATAATATAATAGTGTCTGTTTGATTACTAGGTAGTACCTATTTATTCAGTATGGATGTCGGCATCTTGGACATCATTTAAAAAACACAAGATGAGCAAAGAATCCGGTTTTGAAACTAGTTAACGCCTACACTTAGACCATTTTTTCGAACTAAATAAAATTTTTAGACATAGGATATATTTCGTCCTTTGAATATTTTTCGGTATTGATTTAACAAGAAATTGTTTCCATAGCAACATCACATTTGACACATCAATAGAAATAAAAAAATAAGAAGTTACTTTAGTGGTATACCGTGGTCCTACCAGTAGGTCAAATCGGTAGGTCCACGGGCCCTTAATGGTATTTAGCCCATCTGTCACAACACTACTAGCGCGGCTGACCGACCGCTAAGTTTCGTGCCCACGTTCTCATCGCCCCGCCCCGCCGCCGCTCCGCTGCCGCGCCGCCCCGCCACCGCTCGGCCGCCGCCACTTTCGTGTCCGGACACTTAGTGTCCGAGCGGTGGCGGGGCGGCGCGGCAGCGGAGCGGCGGCGGGGCGGGGCGATGAGAACGTGGGCACGAAACATAGCGGTCGGTCAGCCGCGCTAGTAGTGTTGTGACAGATGGGCTAAATACCATTAAGAGCCCGTGGACCTACCGATTTGACCTACTGGTAGGACCACGGTATACCACTAAAGTAACTTCTTATTTTTTTTCTATTGATGTGTCAAATGTGATGTTGCTATGAAAACAATTTCTTGTCAATACCGAAAAATGTTCAAAGGACGAAATATATCTTATGTAAATTTGATTTAGTTAAAAAAAATTGGTCTATAGGCGTTAACTAGTTTCAAAATCGGATCCTTAGCTCATCTAGTGTTTTTTAAATGATGTCCAAGATGCCGACATCCATACTGAATAAATAGGTACCTACCTAGTAATCAAACAGAGACTATTATATTTTTCAACACAACACTACTGTAATCGCGGGCTACCAAATCCAACTAGTTTGTTCATTTGTTTTCGTCGCTCTCCTCCCGCCCGTGCATCGCTCGTCGCCCCGCTCTGCCACCGCTCGTTTCGTGCGCGTCTCCATACTGTGCCATACTGTTGAATGCATCGCCGCCGCTCCGCAGTCGCGCCGCCCCGCTGCCGCTCCGCCGTCGCAGTTTTCGTGCCCGGACACTAAGTGTCCGGACACGAAAGTGGCGGCGGCCGAGCGGTGGCGGGGCGGCGCGGCAGCGGAGCGGCGGCGGGGCGGGGCGATGAGAACGTGGGCACGAAACATAGCGGTCGGTCAGCCGCGCTAGTAGTGTTGTGACAGATGGGCTAAATACCATTAAGAGCCCGTGGACCTACCGATTTGACCTACTGGTAGGACCACGGTATACCACTAAAGTAACTTCTTATTTTTTTTCTATTGATGTGTCAAATGTGATGTTGCTATGAAAACAATTTCTTGTCAATACCGAAAAATGTTCAAAGGACGAAATATATCTTATGTAAATTTGATTTAGTTAAAAAAAATTGGTCTATAGGCGTTAACTAGTTTCAAAATCGGATCCTTAGCTCATCTAGTGTTTTTTAAATGATGTCCAAGATGCCGACATCCATACTGAATAAATAGGTACCTACCTAGTAATCAAACAGAGACTATTATATTTTTCAACACAACACTACTGTAATCGCGGGCTACCAAATCCAACTAGTTTGTTCATTTGTTTTCGTCGCTCTCCTCCCGCCCGTGCATCGCTCGTCGCCCCGCTCTGCCACCGCTCGTTTCGTGCGCGTCTCCATACTGTGCCATACTGTTGAATGCATCGCCGCCGCTCCGCTGTCGCGCCGCCCCGCTGCCGCTCCGCCGTCGCAGTTTTCGTGCCCGGACACTAAGTGTCCGGACACGAAAGTGGCGGCGGCCGAGCGGTGGCGGGGCGGCGCGGCAGCGGAGCGGCGGCGGGGCGGGGCGATGAGAACGTGGGCACGAAACTTAGCGGCCGGTCAGCCGCGCTAGTAGTGTTGTGACAGATGGACTAAATACCATTAAGGGCGTGGACCTACCGATTTGACCTACTGGTAGGACCACGGTATACCACTATGTGCTCGTGGTCCTACTGGACTAGGGCTTTTTAGAATATCGTAGTGACAAACCTAAATTGTATGTTAAAAAAACTTCTCATTTTTTTATTTCTATTGATGTTTTAAATGTGATGTTGCTATGGAAACAATTTCTTGTTAAATTAATACCGAAAAATATAAAAATTGATTAGATATATCACAGTGCTGAATTCTATAGGTTATTATGTCCCGTAGAATAACTGACCCTATTAGATATATTTATTGTAAAATATTTTTAAATAAATAAATAATAATAAATAAGTACCCAGTAATCAAACAGACACTATTATATGTTTCAATACAACACTACTGTCATCGCGGGCGACCAAATCAAACTACTTTGTTCATTTGTTTTCGTCGCTCTCCTCCCGCCCGTGCATCGCTCGTCGCCCCGCGCCGCCACCGCCCGTTTCGTGCGCGTCTCCATACTGTGCCATACTGTTGAATGCATCGCCGCCGCTCCGCTGTCGCGCCGCCCCGCTGCCGCCCCGCCGCCGCCATTTTCGTGCCCGGACACTAAGTCTCAGTGATGTAATCTTGTCACTATTGATATAAATATTGATATCGATAGTATTAATTAACAGGCTAGCCATAGATTCAAAATAAATGGGATAGAATTTTGCACGGATGTACTAAAATTACGATTCTGAAATGAAGTATGACTATTAGAAAAAGATCAGAAGATATTTAAAATCATTTATTTAACATAATTTTAATTTTATCCTATAACTTAGTGCATTTAGCCATAAGCTTCTTTTTCCTTGGCGTCAATTCTGGTCGGAAAGAAGTCGATGGGTGGTGACTGTTGCAATAGCGGAGGTGTAGATCTAGAATTCGATGAGGTTGGTACATGTGTGAATGCCTCTGGTACAATATCTCTATAAACGTAGGACGACACTGTGCGTCTAGGCTTAATATTGACCTGTAACAAAGACAGACCTATGGATCGGCTTAAGTATCTTAAATGGGATTACATTCCAAGATATCGATAACTTTATGCAGCCCTACTGTAAAATGAAAATTATTTCTTTACACAAAATATTCGTTAATTGTGCATTTTGTCTAGCCAATCTTTGCTTCTTACAAAAATGAGTATTTACAGAAGAGAATTATCACGCTCAGAGCTAAAATTTCGAAACGTATTGGTAAAAATAAACACAAAGTTAGGCGGGGTCGATTTGGAATAATTTACCTGTGAAATGAATATTTTTCTGGGTTATTTTGATGTTTTGTACAACAATCAATCACTGAACAGGACACCATGTTTCCGAAGCATTATTTCGCAAAAATTTAGGTACACGATTTCAAGAAAAATCGGAAATATTTTCAGAACTCAAATTCTCAGCGGGTTGATATGGGCTGACAAACTGTCAATCAGTTGCGAAAAAGAGTTCTGCACGTCATAATCATGCATTTCTTTTTATCACACATTGTTGCTGATTAGTGACATTTCGCTTGCTCAGCCCTTTGTTCCTCTATTCCGCTAGGTAATATTAACTTTATGGGTTAAATTAAAGAGAAAACTCAATAAAGGACTTCAAAAGGACATTAATCTTCTAATGAAAATCTTCCGAATCGATTTAGTCCTTTTAAAAGAAAAGCCCAAAGTTTCCTGTTTTCTTTTTAGTCGGAGCTTTGACTCATCTTAATGAACTAGGGGTCTCTGAATCTGAATACGATGGTTTTGTATCTATTTGCGTATCTATATTTATATCTTTGTATATTTCGTGATGGTACAATGGATGCCAGTAATTAAAGTTAATATTACTCACAGTGCTGTTAGGATTGGATTGGATAATTATTAACTGAAGTGGAACTAGCTCGATTGGGAATTTATTAATACAGGGTCATTTTTGGACCCCTTTTCAAATTTTGTCAGGTTATTCTATAACAGCAGTACAATCAATATGTGAAGTAAAAAACATTTTTTTTTTTTACATTTTTACCCTAAACTTTTTCCTATACAAATTGAAATTGTTGTCACTGTTTGCGCATCGCACGGTCGACCCGCGCGAGCCCCGCTCCCGCCCCCGCTCGCGTCGCTTGCGCGAGGGTGAGCGTGCGCGGCTAAATTTTTTGGACATAAAAAGTGGCTAAAAACTGTGAATTTAAAAAGAAAAAAAAACATAATTATCTCACCGATTTTTTTTTATTACTCCCTTGCGCTTATATTTCATTTTGTAAAGGGGTCGGAAAATTACCCTGTATAGACAGTATACTTTCAAACTAACGCCTGCTCACAGACTGTTTTGGTAAAAGCTCAAAAACTATGAAGCCGAATATGGTGGATTCCCTGAAAATTATAAAACCTGAAAATCGCCACATGGCTGAGAATTTTTGTTATTTTGTATATAAAACCCCTACAAATGTAAAGGAAAAATGCAAAATTACAACCCAAGACGCAAAATAGACTTGTATTAATTGATAAATCAATCCCATTAATGGGCAAAAGCAAAACAATTTCAGTCTAGAGTATGCAGTTTATCACAAAAATGATTTTTTTCAAGTGGTACTTTTAAGAGGATACCTCGTGGATTTTCATGGTTTTCAATTTAGGTTTAGTTAGTCCTATTGATCCTACTACTATTGTTCTAATTTTGGAGTATGTTAAAATAGACTAATAAATAGATCTTTTGATCAAGCTCAAAACATGAATGGAAACAATTTTCTCGATATATAAAAATATCCAAATTTGATGCCTCTCATTTCATTTTTGCAGTACTTACTGTGAGCAAACGGACTCATATTTTGAACTTGAAATTAGGTTTATAAGATAAGTAATAAACAGTTCAAACTTCTGATAAAACCATTTTTTTCAAAAATAATTTAGTTTTTTAATAAATCAACTATTTTCACAATGTCGCATACGTTATTTTATTTCGGAACGCGCGTTTATATTATTACTAGCGGCCGCCTGCAGTTTCAACTGCGTGGTTCCCGTCGAAATGTCGGGATAAAAAGTATCCTATTTTAACCAACTTTCAACCAATTCCGTTTAGTAGTTATTGCGCGATTGAGGAACAAACATCCAAACATATAAACAAACAAACTTTCACATTTATAATATTAGTAGGTAGGATTTTCCGGAGTTGTATGCATATACCCTATCTACCATATTTGGCTCTGTAAGGCATTACCGAACATCCTGTATAGTTTGGCTAACGCATTTTCTCGTGGTCCAAGGATTTTGACCTATTAATGGGACCACGAGGGAGAACTTTTTTTCGTAGTCCCATTACCATGGTTGTGGAAATTCCCTCCTGTACCTATTGGCTACCAATGAAAGCAGCTTTTTTATCTGTGAAAATATACTCGTGCCTATAAATTATCGAGATATCTTATGCTTGTAAAAGATTTTGAAAATAACCAAAGCCTGAACATTTTGCTAGATATTGTTATGCAAGACTGGTATGAAAGTTCAGTCCTGGCTTCGTGCCCAGCATTGCTGTAAAGTTGCAAGATAGGGTGATACCCAGGGGATTGAATTTAGTTTTTATCTGGAATTGCAGTTTTGTAGGTTTATTCCAAAAATGAACTTTTTAAAATACGTATCCGATTAAGAAAAAATAAGGGTAACTATCGCGTATAAAAATCACAGATTTCGCAGTTCCCGCAAGAATCGGAGCATTGAAAATGAATACAAAAATTTACGAAAAAACTAAATCAAATCAAAAGCAAAATCCTATATTTTTTCTAAGGTATACTAGGTACCTTTTTATTTTTACGATCGATTGTGACACTCTGCTGCGCCTCGTGTCACAAAAGTGCCCCTGACTGCTTCGACGCGGCTGAAATATTATTAACCGATTCACAAAAATCAACTAATGCACTTCTCGTCTGACGATCGGTCAATAATCATAGAAACTACATCACTTTTTATATAGGTACTGAAATACCCGTTTTTCTACAATTCCAAATCTAAAGGGACCACCTACAGGTCACAATTATAAACCGATTTTCAAAAAAAAATCACTATTTTGTAGCTAAACTCCCAAGGACTTTTTTTTTCATTTATTCTTAAGTCGGTTTTTTTCTCGAAATATTTACAATTTAGTAAACAAACACCCCCCAAAAAACCCGAATTTTTCGAAATTTAAAAAAAAGTTACCAGCCGACTTTCAAAATTCAAACGTTCACACGTGTCTCGATAAATTCCTCAACTTTTGGTACTATTTCCATCTCGACCCTCCTAAAATCCTCGGAACTATGACCAAAAATACGTCTCAGGCGATTTGCATTTGATAACCATTTTCAATGGTAAAACCTTTTCAATGTTTATAAATTGGAAAGTTTTATTTTCACAGGCGATTGTCACCTTTCCAAGATTACGCAAATGTCCCGACTAACATACCTACTTTTTACTAACGACTAAGTTAACTACACATAATTTTGGTAACTAAAGCTAAAAAGTAGGTAGGTACCATGCAGCTGAAGTCACCATGAGTGCACCTACATTGATTCCTTGAACAATCACCGCGGTGAGGTGGCTTACACCGGTTTTCATAGTGTCGCCACGTCTGAGGTCCTGTCCTGAATTCGATCACCATTATTTAGAAATTTATTTATTACTTACATATTATTGACTCATATTTTTCACTAAATCTTTTCCTTTCATATTTCCATTCTTATAGGTTCTTACTAGGTAGGTAAGTAGGTTTATATTTTCTTTTGTTTCAAAACCGAAAGTTATTTTCGCGCGATTATGATATTTTACCGAAGATACTAAGTTGAAACTTGAAATGCATAGTGAATAGGCACATACAACAAATCGTTACAACTCTTGAAGTTGACAATATTACCAAAACCAGCAAAAGCATTTGAACATGATCCGTAAAAAATTAAGAACGAACTTATGGCAAATGCATTTTCACATTGTATCTTTAAAATATCCACTAAAATAAAATACCCGTAAATATAAGTTAGTTGATCCTCTGATTTCACTCCGAGCATATTCCGAGTATGACGGATGCGAGTCTGTCTGAAAAATATTACATCCGGGTAGGTAGGTACCAAGAATATTATATTCATATTCTGGTATATATTATATACATACCTATCTACGCTATATTGGCGAAATATTTTTAACGAAGAATAAAAAAAGCTTTGTTCAATTATACAATAGGTACTTGTTTTATTGAATAGGAAATAAAAAATCTTTAGAACAGTGCATTGTCGAAAGTTGCTGAATAGTGAAGTTTCAGTGCTGATTTTTTCAGCTCCGCGTTTCAGCACAAACATAATTTAATTGGAGCTGCTTCCGTTTGTTAGCTTTTTGTTTCGTCGTTAGTGGCTCTCAACTCCATTCATTTATAGGTTAGTTTTTTTTATTTTAACATTGAAAATGTTTATATTTTCACATTTTGTAAATGAAATTGTGACATTTACCTGTAGTTTTGCCATAGACTTAGAAAAATTTTCGCTGCGCTCAAAAAGACCAATACAGCGTGGAAAAGATAAGTTATCATTAGACACCGTCTATGAAAAAAAAAGACAAAAGATCAAGTGACATGACAATGTGCCAACATTTTTTACTGTAAGAGCCCCTAGCGTCACGCCTTGCAAATGAGTTGTTTTGGCTTGTTTTAGCTTACGAAACTTTCGATTAACATACCGATATATTTACGACTAGCTTCTGCCCGCGACTTCGTCCGCGTGGATGTTAGAGAAAATCCTAAGAGAACCTTCAACCAGGATCTGACCAGTCATTTTTACGTTTTCCCTTCCGGTTCCGGTTCCCGTTCTGTTCCGTCCCTTCCCGTCCCTTTCCTGTCCCGTTCCCGTACCCCTTCCGTTGCCATTCCCGTTCCCGTCACGTTCCCGTCCGACTCTCGCTCCCGCTCCCGCTCCCGCTACCGCTCCCGCTCCCGTTCCCGCTCCCGCTCCCGTTCCCGTTCCCGTTCCCGTTCCCGTTCCCGTTCCCGTTCCCGTTCCCGTTCCCGTTCCCGTTCCCGTCCCGTTCTCGTCCTGTTCCGTTCGCGTATCGTTCCCGTTCCGTTCCGTTCCCGTTCCTTTCCCCTCCGTTCCCCTCCCATTACTGTGCCGTTCCTTTTCCGTTCCCGTCCCGTTCTCGTTCCCGTTCTGTTCCTGTTTCGTTCCCGTTACGTTCCGTCCCATTCCGTTCCCGTTTCATTCCCGTTCACGTCCCGTTCCCGTCCCGTACTTCTTCCGTTCCTTTTCCCGGTACCGTTCCCGTCTCGTTCCTGTCCCTTTCTCTTTTCCGTTCCATTCCCGTTCCGATCCCGTTTCATTCCCGTTCCCTTCCCATTCCGTTTCCGTTCCATCCCGTTCCGTCCCCGTCCCGTTCTCGTCCTGTTCCCGTTCCCGTTCTTGTTCCCGTTCCTGTTCCTGTTCCCGTGCCCGTGCCCGTGCCCGTGCCCGTGCCCGTGCCCGCGCCCGTGCCCGTGCCCGTTCCCGTTCCCTGGAAGAGCATGTCCAGGTCTAGGTCCATGATGTGTCATGTCCACCGTGTTGGACTTCAAAATAAATCTCATTTTCGCAATTTACCCCCATCCCTCCATTTACCCACTAAGGGGTGGATTTACAAAATCCCAAAATATATGTTTGCCTATTTATTTTTAGATGTGCTCCTACGAAGTTCAAAGTTGTAATGTCTATTTTATATTATTTTTCCATACAAAATTGGAACCCCATTTTCACCCCTTTAGGGGTTAAATCATGCATGTCGACCGTGTCAGACTTCAAAATAAATCTCATTTTCGCAATCACCATCCCATAAAACCTCAAGAACGACATCCACATCGATTCTAATGTTTACTTACCCATTTACCCCCTAAGGAGTTGATTTTCAAAATTACAAAACATATGTTTGCTTATTTACTTTTAGACGTGTTCCTACGAAGTTTAAAGTTGTAATGTCCATTTAATATTATTTTTCCATACAAAATTTTAACTCCATTTTCACCCCTTGAGGGGTGAAATCATGTCCACCTTGTTGGACTTCAAAATAAATGTCATTTTTGCAAACACCATCCCATAAAACCTCAAGAACGACATCCATATCGATTTTTATGTTTACTTAGCCCATTTACGCCCTAAGGGGTTAATTTTCAAAATCACAAAATACATGTTTGCCTATTTATTTTTAGATGTGCTCCTACGAAGTTTAAAGTTGTAATGTCTATTTTATATTATTTTCCATACAAATTTTGAACTCCATTTTCACCCCTTTGGGGGTTAAATCATGTACCCCGTGTTGGACTTCAAAATAAATGTCATTTTTGCAATTGTCATCCCAGAAAACCCCAATAACGACATCCATATCTATTTTTAGGTTTTTTCCCCCTTTTCACCCCCATTTCATCCCCATAAGGATTGAAATACTAACAATAACAATATTCGTTGCATTTAATTTCCATCCATAAACCTAAATAATAAATTTAGCTATTTTTACTTCGAAAATGAAGGATTTTCTTCAATACATAACTTCATCCCCCTTTTGACCCCTTCGGGGGTAGAATTTTGAAAAACGCTGAGACCCGTATTTATTAATTTTCAATCGTCAGCCTAAACACAAAATTTGGAGATCGTAGCTTTAAAACTGAGGGACTTTCATACAAACTTTCATCCCTTAGTTCATCCCCTTAGGGATGGAATTTTCAAAAATCCTTCCTTAGTGGATGCCTACACTATATGAGGTATCTGTGTGCAAAATTTCAAGTCTCTAAGTCCAGCGGTTTGGGCTGTGCGTTGATAGATCAGTCAGTCAGTCAGTCAGTCAGTCAGTCAGTCAGTCAGTCAGTCAGTCAGTCATTCAGTTTACGATTTTATATATTAAGATAAGAAATACTTAATTAAGCATTTTTACACAAATCCTAAACAACATCCAAAACAGGTTTGCTATCATTATTTCCAAAAATAGCGCCGCGTTTTTATTGCTCACCTAAATCTAATATTCTCTAGGAGCAATAAATCTCCGGGCATAAACGCCCCCGCTCACCAGCTTTATCCGGATAAACCTTTAAACACACACCTGAATCGTGTTCGGGGGTCATAACGCTCGAATGCTCATCGAAGTGGTGGAGTTATTATTTGACCGTTTTGTAATTTCAAAAAACTTTATTTATTTAATATTTTTCGAACATAAAAATAGCTTTACGAATATTTTAATGCAAAGGGATTGAGTATCAGATAAATTAAAACACTTTCTCTTCTATTAGTGTTTAAAATCCATCGCTTTTATTGGACATTCCTCAGCTGGATATTTTATTTTATTATTATTATTATTTATTTCATTTATTAGCCGACCAAAATATCAATTTTTACTCACTTATATTCTGAAATGTTATCATTCCATTTGAAAAAGGAATGCGGGGCGTTCATCATTTCGGTGAAGGTCTGGTTATTCATATTCTAAATTTGAATTTCAGTGCGGAAATGAATTTCGAAAAAGTATAATTTACAATAAAATCGGTAGAACACTTCAGCTAGCTTTATTTTTTTTAAACTTTATGAGTGCATGACTGGTCATTTAAAATGGCCACACGAACCAATTTAAACACGCATCGCATTTTTACTAAGAAAATTGTATTTTCTCGCATTTTGTGAGTAAAGTATTATAGACTGGACAAAAATCATAAATATCCGCTTCCGTTTCAACGGCATTTTGTAAACAATTTGGGCAATATGACTTTTCCGATGTAAAAAAGGCTGATCGACCCGAAGATTCGATTCTGAATGTTGCCAAGCCGATTTTTTTCAAGCGTGTTTTCCTCTTATAATGACTTGATTCAAGAAAATATCTCTATATTCCTCTACAGAAAATCCTCTATAGAACTAAAACTATGAGAATTTACCTAAAAAAACACTTTAAATAGCCCAGTTATTTCACTATTATAGAGTAATAAACATGTTGAACATTTTTGTCTAGTACTTAACTGTATTAAAAAAATTATTTGCGTCGCGCGGTGGAATTTTCTCAGCCATTTTTTTTTTCAAAAATTCTCTGCTGAATTGAAACTATTAAAATTTACCCCAGAAAAAAAATACTGATGAATAGTCTAGTTATTTTACTATAATAATGTAAAAAAGTTCTTTAACATTTTTGTCCAGTTAAAAAAAATATTTTGTGTCACACGGCGGAATATTCTATAAAAAAAAATTCGAAAATCCTCTACAGAATTAAAACTATGAAAATTTGTCTCAGAAATAAAATACTGGTCAAATAGCCCAGTTATATTAGTGTATAGAATAATAAACTTTTTAATCATTTTTGTCTAGTAACTGTGTTAAAAAAAATAGTGTCGCATGGCGGAATTTTCTTCAAACCATCCTCGACAATACAACTGCTAGCTTCCCGTTGTACGATTGAAATTAGTATGAAATGAAGTGAAGAAAAAAAGTATGAAATGCTGACATAAATCGCTTAATACTGGCACTCTGCGTGAAAAATAGAGAAAATCGGATAACTACTTAACCACGTGACAAAGCTAACCCACGTGACAAAATAAGTAAATAGGTGTTTTTGTATTAGAATAAACTCATTAAGTATTTTTAGTTTACGCCGCAGACCATACAAATACAACAATATAAGTGGTTGACGCATACAATCTTCTATCATCCGTCTCATAGAATATGTAGTGTATTGAAGTTTTTGGAATAAAAGCATGCTCGTTGACCTGAATGATAAAAAAAGGTTGATATAAAACTGCGGTTTCGCATAAAAAAGTTTTCTCCCGCCTTTTTCGCAATTCCAGTGAACTGAAAGCCGATTCAGCTTCAAGAATAAAAACGTTCTTTCTTTACATTTCATGCGGTGATAGCGGAAAAATGGTATAAAGTTTGGCTAAATGAACCCAGTTAAAATTGCAATGCTATTAAATATAATTTAAAAGAGGAAAGTGCCTTAATTAGATCACAGGATTTTCTTTTACAATAAATATTATTGATTTTTAATATTTTTTTAATTTAAATTATCTGGGCACTGTGTATCTTTTCGATTCGAGTGTTCGTCGCGTTATTGTATTAAACCTAAATAGAAAAAGAAAAGACCTTAAGTCTTTAAGTTAGTTCCAATTTTTTTTAAACAACTTTTCGAAAACTTATCGTTTATCTCCAGAAATAAAAATATTTCTGCTTAATATTCGTTCTTAAGGTAGTCAATTGTATTTTAAGCAAATTGTGAGAAAAATAATCGAAAATTATTTTTTAAAAGTGACAAGAAATTTTAGAAGAAAGTGGTTTATGAAATATTATGCGTCCTTTGTCCTTTAACACTCTCTGCAGGTACTGGTTGTATGGTCTGTGAGATTAATAAACTAAATTTGAAATTTTGAAAGCGTTCCATTCGTCAGGAAGAAGTTTGTTTTTATTTATGAAATAGCTCGGCAAAGGAAACAGGCGCGCCAGCCAGTACCAAGTTTTTTGTTTTTCTTTGGAAAACAAGGAGAACAAACACAATTAGCTCACTCTGTTTGCCCAGTATATTGTGCCGAACATCGGCCGTATTGGAGCGTGATTTACAATATTTCGGCAAAGGAATATGATTTTGGCAGCCTGTGGTATGTTTTCTTTGATTACCTCTTTAATATTTAATGATTAGTGATTTCTGATTCAAATTCCTAATACTTACAGAGTATTAGGATATTAGTATCTAGTCTTCATTTAACGATTTTTGCTTAGTATATTGTGCCGAACATCGTCCATATTGGAGCGTGATTTACAATATTTCGGCAAAGGAATATGTTTTGGCAGCCTGTGGTATGTTTTCTTTGATTACCTCTTTAATATTTAATGATTAGTGATTTCTGATTCAAATTCCTAATACTTACAGAGTATTAGGATATTAGTATCTAGTCTTCATTTAACGAAAGACTTCGAAATGATTGGAAGGGCTTTTCATTCAACATCGACTATTTTGAAAACAGTTGCGACTATAATGAATGATGAAATGATACTGTTTTAATTTCAATCAACTTATGCGATACTGCATTCATAATACCAAGCTAGCATCTGATTATTGTGCTGTAATAAATCAAGTAGCTACTCGTAACTATTGCGAAAATCCAGCATAATACTTAGAATAATTACACCTAGAAGCCGTGTCCGCGTATGCAAAGTGAGGCAACTTATACTGAGCCAAAATGGCTTAGTTCTCAGATTTATATCCTTCATACGTTACAATCGTTACTAAAATCCAATAATATAATAATTAATCTCTTTAAGGTAGGGAAATTGAAACTGTTTTGTACTTATTAGGTATTATGATTAGATATGTAATAATGGACAATAAAAATCTGAAAACGGCGCCATTTTGGCTGTTTTAGTTGCCTCACTTTTGACAGCGCGCTTTGTAGGGAATTATCATTCTAGGTGTAATTATTCTAAGGCATAATATAAGTTTTCACATTGTTTTATTCTAGAAATAAATATCAGGCCACTGTGATAATGTCCGAACTACGCATTGCAAGTTGGAACATTGGCACAATGACTGGACGCAGTGCTGAACTTAGCACCATCTTAGAACGACGTCGCATAAATATCTGTTGCGTGCAAGAAACAAAATGGAAGGGTGCAAAATCACGACAAATTGGGAAGGGTTATAAACTTATATATTATGGTGAAGAGAGTGGAAAGAATGGGGTGGGGATTGTTTTAGATCAACACCTGAGTCAAAAAGTGGTAGAGATAAATAGAACGAGTGACCGTATCATGTCTGTAAAACTAGCCTTAGAGAACCAAACCTGCCTTAATATTGTATGTGTCTACGCCCCGCAAACAGGATGTCCGGAAACAGATAAGCAAGATTTCTGGGAGGATTTGAATACACACCTAAATGCGCTACCCGCAAGCGAACAAAGGCTCATCTGTGGAGATCTTAATGGACATGTGGGTAAGGATGCAGACGGTTTTGAAGGTCATCATGGAGGCTTTGGATATGGAACACAAAATAAAGAGGGAGCCACAATATTAGAATTTGCAGCAGCTTTAAATTTAGTAATAGTTAATACATTTTTTCAAAAGAAAGAAGAACACCTTATTACTTATAAGAGTGGAAAATCCAAAACACAAATAGATTATATAATGACAGATAGAAAGAATCTTAAGCAAATCAAAGACTGCAAAGTAATACCAGGGGAGCCGCTAACATCACAACATAGACTTCTTTTAGTAGCTTTAAAACTTAAACAGAAAATTAAATATAAAACCCCAAGAGTTGAACGAATAAAGTGGCGAGATCTCAATTCCAAAAAAGGAAACAGTCTTAAAGATAACATCAGTGAGTATTTAAGTAACAACAACGCATCTGACGACTCTCCTTCAATACATTGGTCGAAATTTCAAGGTACTTGTATTGCGCAAGCAAGTTCCATATTAGGCATATCCAAAGGCCCTCTGCATAACGAGAAAGATGCCAAGTGGTGGAATGATAACACCAAAAACACCGTATCTGAAAAGAAACGCCTATTTAAAATATGGCAAGAGAGTGGTGCAGAAGAAGATCGTGCACAGTACAAAGAAGCAAAAAAGACCGCAAGAAGATCTATTGCGATTGAAAGGGAAAAGGCAGAGTTGGATTTATACCAGCAGCTGGAACAAGCCTCAGACACAGATATATATAAAATAGCGAAACAGCGACACAACAACACCAAGGATTTTAAGACTACAAAATACATCAAGGACAGCAATGGTACCCTACTTACCTCTGATAAAGATATCTGCAAAAGATGGTACGAGTACTACGGTGCACTGCTAAACGAGGAGTTCCCTAGACGGGCCGAAGTCGAAGAACCAAGGATGCAAGGACCCGTTGACCAAATTACCACCGAGGAAGTAAAACAGGCAATTCTGAAAATGAAAAATCGTAAAGCCTGCGGTCCTGACGATATTCCAGCTGAACTTTGGAAATCTCTTAAAGAGGATGGGGAAGTTTGGCTAACGGATCTTTTTAACAACATCCTAAACAGTGAAGAAATGCCAGATGCATGGAGAAAAAGTACACTCATCCCATTTTACAAAAACAAGGGTGACGTTAGAGAGTGTGGAAACTTTCGGGGCATAAAACTTACCTCACATACCCTGAAGATCTGGGAGCGTGTGATCTGTGGAAGGCTTACATCTATAATCTCACTTACCGAAAACCAGTTTGGTTTTACAGCAAAGAAGGGAACCATGGATGCTGTTCACGCCATAAGACTGGTAATGGAAAAAGCTAAAGAAAACGGTCAAAACCTGTGGATGGTGTTTATTGACCTGGAGAAAGCTTTTGATCGTGTACCTAGGACCGTGATATGGCAGGCGCTCAGATCTCATAGCGTACCAGAATGCTACATCCGCATTATAAAGGACATGTACAGCAATGTCCACACATCTGTGAGAAGTCCTGCTGGTCTATCTGACAGCTTCGATATAAAGGTTGGTGTACATCAAGGCAGTGCATTGAGTCCTCTGCTTTTTAATGTTGTCATGAACTATTTGACCGCAAAAATCCAAAAACCAACCCCATGGAATCTCTTGTACGCTGACGATGTGGTTCTTATATCCGATAATGTACAAGTGTTACAGGAAGACCTAGAAAAATGGAGAATATCGTTGGAGCAAAATGGTTTGCGTATCAGCAGGACAAAGACCGAATACATGTTTTGCAACTTCAACTCCAACGCTCAAGCTAACCCAGGCATTACGCTAAGCGGCTCGGCTCTCCCTAGAGCCAAAACCTTTAAGTACCTAGGTTCAGTTCTCTCTGAAGAGGGCTCTATAGACGCAGATGTGATTCAGAGAACAACATCAGGATGGGTGAAGTGGCGAACGCTCACAGGGGTGCTGTGTGACACAAAAATGCCGATAAGAACTAAAGGCAAGGTGTATAAAACGGCAGTAAGACCAGCTTTACTATACGGCAGCGAAGTTTGGGCAGCCAAAAAGACACACGAGCAGAAGCTGCACACAACCGAAATGCGTATGCTGAGATGGGCGGGTGGAGTGACACTTAAGGATAGAATACGCAACGAACACATTAGAGGAAGCTTTAAGGTTGCACCCATCAGTGACAAAATATGTGAATCTAGGCTCAGGTGGTACGGTCACGTGATGAGAAGACCTGATGATTATGTCGTGAAAAAGTGCCTTTCTATGGCTACAAAAAAAAGGGGAAGGGGAAGACCTCAAACTACCTGGTTGACGAATGTCCAGAGAGACATGAAGAGCCTCGGACTTAAGGAAGAAGATACCAGCAAGCGGACTATATGGCGTCGCATGATAAAGAAAGCCGACCCCGTGTAACGGGAAAAGGCGAGGACAAAGAAGAAGACATTGTTTTATTCTGACTGTCAGTCAATTTTTCACTCGTATTTCGTTGTATCCAAATGAAAAGACAGCGATGAAGTAGAAGCGTAGATAAGAGGTGGGGGAAGCGTAGATAAGGAGGGGGGGTAACCCCCTGTGATGGATGAGCGACAGATATTGGTCAATCCGAGTCACAAATTATAGAGATATAGTACTAACGTGACTTGTTTCGGGCTTGTTGTTTTACGAAACTCTACTTTTTGATGGGAATTTATTTGGTTTTTTTTTTTATTTTTTGTCAATTTTTAAACAATCTTAGATAAGGTGGACTTGGGGTATTACCATAATGACAAGGCATTTTCTGCCATTTTATATTTGTGTACTAGTGGCCGCCCGCGACGTCGCCTGCGTGGACAGTTATTTCTCTATCCCTTGGGAACAATATTTTTTCTGAATAAAAGGTAGGTACCCCATTCATAATGATTGGTTGAGATGTTGATAATTTAAGACGTGAAAGCGTAACAAACACTTCGCATTATAAATTTTATAATGATGGTATAAATTCCCTGACTGAAGGCATAAATTTCAAAATTGTTGCCCTATACAACGTGTTAAAAGGGCTCCACACTCGCGCCGCGAAAGCCCGCGAAGGCCGCGAACCGCCAGTGTGGAGGGTTTCGCGGCTTCGCGTATGGGCTTCGCGTTCGCGCTTCGCAGCGTTCCCCGTCCGGTGGCGGTTTATAGAGGACTCCACACTCGCGCCGCGAACCGCGGCCACGAATCACGGGCGCGGTACGCGGATGAACACGGTGCGAAAAATATAGCCCTCCAGACTCGCGCCTGAACCGCGGCCGCGAATCACGGCAACATTAGTTCGGCACACAAGTCCTTTGACGCGGACCAAAAAACCGCCACCGGACGGGGAACGCCGCGAAGCGCGAACGTGAAGCCGCGAAACCCTCCACACTCGCGGTTCGCGGCCTTCGCGGGCTTTCGCGGCGCGAGTGTGGAGCCCTTCTATTATGTGATCAACTATGAAAGCGCGAAAAAACAAATCAGCTGTTTCATACATGTTCGTATTTTTTGTTTTAATTTTTTGTATTGCGACTACAGACTTGATCTCATAGTAAAAGTTGTTCAGTCTGATGGTCCCTATCTACCATATTCGGCATTACAGGTTTTTGGAACACGCTGATTCTCTCCAACTACTTACTCACATTGTTTGTTTGATTTTTACTATTTTAAATGGAAAGTTAAGATGTAGGGTACCTACATAGTGATGTACAAGACTCGAGTCCTCCGAGTCCTTTTGTCCAGAGCTCGGAGTCGTTTTACAGGGCTCGCCTCGTTTGTACGAAGCTCGACGACTCGGGAGTCTTTTTTAGCGCTCGAGCCTTTTTCAGAGCTCGGCCGACTTCGAACCATTTTCACAGCTCGAGCCTTTTTGGAGAGCTCAGTCGATCTCAAGGCCTTTTCACGACTCGAGTCTTTTTCGGCGCACTAGTTGTGATGGGCTGCTGATGAATGAGGATAAGTAGAGCTAAAGCACAATAGATTAAGCATCTACGGTGCTCTTTATAACATAAGACATTCATCTTTTTGAGTTCTAATTTTGAAGACTAGAGTCAGATTTTCAGGGCTCTGTGAGCTCGATAGGCTCGGCTTTAATATCTCCGTAATTAATAATATTGAAAACATGAACTCTAAGCTTTTTATGAGGATCGCGTTCATTTTAAGACTCGAGGTTTTTTGAAGTCTCGCGCTCTTTTAATAGGTTCGAGCTCTTTTGAAGGCTTGAAACTCTTTTGAAGCCTCGAGGCGTGGCTCAGAGAGCTCGTTTTTCGGCTAGGCTCGGGCTTACGAGCCTACTGAGTTCACCGAGTCCTGCCAATCCGAGTCGAGTTTTCAAAAGTAGAACTCGACGACTCGAGTTTTGTACATCACTATACCTACAAGGTTTTATCCAATCTAGGTGGATTCTGCAACTTGCAACAGCAAAAGTAATTAAAACAAGCTACTTAAAATAGTCCCTCTAATCCTTTAAAGTTTGCGTCGCTCGTCAAGCCTGCATCGAATGTGTAACCAAACGTCGAACTTGTAACTAAGTTAGTAGGTACTAAGTAAGTCCTAAGCTAAGTTAACGAACACGTGGCGGGGATCTACGGCATTATGGATATGTGCACGCAAGTTGGTCGTCAAGTTAGGATAGCATAGCAAATGTTGAGGTTAGCTGATCATGTTTGCCAAGCATGGCTTATGTGATGTCGCAAGTTCGGTTCGAGGTAAGGTCAATACTTATAGGAAACTTTCCTGATAAAACGATCTAGATTAGATAAGGTTGCAGGAATCCGCTGGGTGCGGGGAATGCAGGCCGATCATCGTGCAGATTCTTCAACGACCTGAGTGGTGTCAACCAAAGTCAACATGACTACCACGCAAGACGTCCTAGGCTCGATTCCCTGCCGGGCAGAAATTGAAACAGATATTTTTTTATGTCTATGACGAGTCTGGGTGTCTATGTATATTAAGTAAATACTTTAACTTTACTTTTACTTTTACTTTTTTGTCTATATCTTTAAAAATTATATAAGTAGTAATTATAATAAAAGTATGTAACCAGCTTTGCTTAATTTGGGGCTAGATGACGCTGTGATAAATTGTCCAAGCATTCATTATTATTATTCTTCTTATTGAGGATGCATACGCCCATCTGTTAGCGACCAGCTACAGAATTTTTGGATTTCTCTTTGGTCTACCTTCTAATTTCAGTGACATTTTTCGACGTGACCATGAAGAATCCGAAACAAATCACAACGATGTAATATCTGACATGGGTGTAAGTGTTACTGGGGCTTTAAGTGACTCTGAAGACATATCATCATCATCATCATAATTCCAAGTCTCACAATGATACTGCTGGGCATTATTCCTAGAAACTAAAAAAAAAATATTCTTCAGACAATCCACTTTTAATTTGAGTTTTTTCTATGAATTTAGGAGACGTTATAAAACCTAATTTTTAAGTTCCATCTAACTAAATTAGAGCAAATCTATAAAATATAGCCTCGACTCCGGTGGAATAAGTCGTCGCAGTTGATTCGAGTCCGACTCTACAAGATTACCCCCCGCGCCAGCAACTTTGCTCACTTTCCACTTACATTTTTCTTGAAAAAATATTCTCACCTGAAGGAAAACTGGGTCAAGTTACAGTGGCGAGCATGAAAATGTATTACTTAAGTATCTACTTGTTATTTTTTTAACACGTTTTTATTAAAATGTCTAAATTTGTATATGCGCTCTACGAACTCAAAAAGTGTACTGATATAAAAACAGCCTCTGCTGCTTATTTTGCATATGCTCATGCATGGTTGTCTTATGGTGTAATTCTTTGGGGTAATAGCACCCATGCTAAACAACATTTCGTGCTTCAAAAGAGGTGCCTTAGAATACTGGTAAATATAAAAGTTACTGACAGCTGTAGACCCTATTTCAAATCTCAGAAAATATTAACTTTAACATCAATTTATGTTTTTCATTTGTGTAAGTTTGTAAGAGAGCACAAGGACTTATATTCACCAGCCAAAGACCCTCTCTCAGCTCGACGTAAAATGCAAAATAAAAATAAGTTAGCTTTACCAGTTAATAAATTAGAAATAGTACGAACAAGCGCTTATTACATGTCTATAGTTGTTTATAATAAACTTCCCACTTATCTTAGGGAAATTAATGAAAATTCATTGTTTTATATAAAGTTAAGGGAATACTTATTGTGTAAAAGTCTGTATTGCCTACAAGAGTTCTATGATGGCTGAATTTCTCGCTTTATGTATCACCTACATCTAAAGAACTATTATCCCATTTATTAAAATGCATTATACTAAGTAATGTAATATCTAGATAGTGAAAATTGTTAGGTAATATAATTTTGCAGTGCCCCTACGGGGCTCATGTGTATTAGTTTCATGCATAACTTTAAGATCTTATGTACCACATGACGCAATAAACGTTATTACTATTACTATTACTATTAGGTTGCTTTCGCGTTTGTTTGTTTGTTTGTTTGTTTATGTGTTTCTCTACAAAGTTTGCGAACGATTTTATCCTAGCTTCCCGATGAGCTAGAGACTTGAAACTTTGAACATAGGTCAGAACTGGAAGGCAATGAAATATTATGGTGTCATTGAGCTGATCTGATGATGAAGCCGGAAGAAGGGCACAGGAACTCTATGATGAAATCATACAACCCCATCGTGTTTGGGCTCGTTAGCATCGTCTTGACGAGTACTCTAATGGGAGACGAGGTCCAGGGTCTGATGATGAAGCCGAAAGACCATGCCATAGGAACTCAATATTGAAACCGTGCAACCCCATCAAATTTGGGCTCGTTTGAATCGTCTTGACGAGTACTTTGTTGAGAAATAGTGTCCAGGGTCTGATGATGGAGCCGGAAGAAGGCCACTGGAACTCGGTAGTAAAACCATGCAATTCCATCGAGTTTGGGCTCATTTGAATCATCTTGACGAGTACTTTAATGGGAAATAGTGTCCGAGGATCTGATGATGGAGCTGGAGGAAGGCCATAGAAACTCTATAATAAAACCATGCACCCCATCGAGTTTGGGCTCGTTTGAATCGTCAAGACGAGTTCTTTGTTGGGAAATAGTTTCCAGGGTCTGATGATGGAGCCGGAAGAAGGCCACTGGAACTCGGTAATAAAACCATGCAATCCCATCGAGTTTGGGCTCGTTTGAATCGTCTTGACGAGTACTTTGTTGAGAAATAGTATCCAGGGTCTGATGATGGAGCCGGAAGAAGGCCACTGGAACTCGGTAATAAAACCATGCAATCCCATCGAGTTTGGGCTCATTTGAATCATCTTGACGAGTACTTTAATGGGAAATAGTGTCCGAGGATCTGATGATGGAGCTGGAGGAAGGCCATAAAAACTCTATAATAATACCATGCACCCCATCGAGTTTGGGCTCGTTTGAATCGTCTTGACGAGTACTTTGTTGGGAAATAGTTTCCAGGGTCTGATGATGGAGCCGGAATACGGCCACTGGGACTCTGTAATAAAACCATGCAACCCCATCGAGTTTGGGCTCGTTTGAATCGTCTTGACGAGTGCTCCGATAGGAGATGGTATATTTTAAGTCTTCGCTCGTTAACTAAAAAGCAGAAAAAAAAATTTACTGAAAAAAAAAACTTTTTTAAAAACACGTTTTTAAAACGGACTAAATTATTACAAAAAAATCGGACTAAAAACATTAAAACGGACTAAAAAGTAATTGATAAATTCTTCTGTAAATATTTATAACCCTACCTACAGAAGTTTTAAACCTAAAAACGTGGGACGCATGCTAAAGACAATATGGATGATGAATTTTACAAAATGCGCCCCACGTTTTTAGGTTTAAAATTTCTGTAGGTAGGGTTATAAATATTTACAGAAGAATTTATTAATTACTTTTTAGTCCGTTTTAATGTTTTTAGTCCGATTTTTTTGTAATAATTTAGTCCGATATAAAAAAACGTGTTTTTAAAAAAGTTTTTTTTTTTCAGAAAATTTTTGTATTATTCATTTCGTTATTTATGTGATATCAAAATTAAAAAGAACATTAAAAAATCAAAAACTTAACTGAATGTAGGTCCGACAGATTTTTTTGTACCTACAATTAAAACCTACTTTGTAATTTTCTTTGCATTTAAATGATTTTTATTGATTTACTATCATTAGAACTTATTATTAAAAAAAAAAAAATACGACGCATTGCTTTGAATATCAAGATAAGTTGACAAACACGACTAAAAAGATCCGTTACGACGCATTGCTTTTGACAGAGAAACACGACTAAACGAGCATACGATTAGGCATACGCACTCGCGGAGCAGGGAGTGTCATTTATGTACGTAGTGCTTATAATATTTTACTTTGTAGAAAGCCATTTTTGCTATAGGCAGGCCTCCTTCACTCGCTCAAGGTCGCGCGATAAGCACCTACCGCTAGCCGTTCCGCCGGCGGAACAAGTGAGCAGAGGGCCGTCACACGCTCGCCTGTGTAGTCGCGCGGCATCTTACTACCTGCGTAAATATTGCCTCTTTATAATAGTAACAATGTCGAATCGACATTACTGTGCCGTGTACGGATGTCAATATCAAAAAACCAATAAACTTCATTTAAAAGAAGACAACCCTAACGTTGGGTCGTCAGAAAAGGTAAGAGCACGCGATAGAAAGAGAGGCAGCTACTAGGTGAATATAAACTGTACTGCAGGCCATTGCGCGACCTGAATTGCACTTTATTGTGTCGGAGCAAAGGTCGCTATTTATTTAAATGACTTTGCCGAATGCTGCTTCTGTACCTTGTACCATTATTTATTCTGTGTTATGGGTAGGTACGGCCAGTACCTACAGAAAGTGAGTGCCTACGAATACTACGCCACAAACAATTATAATATTTAACACGGATTTGAATTGAATATGACTATAACTTACTATAGGCACGCGGCAATTTTAAATTATTTTAGGTAGGTACTAGAGATGGGCCGAATGTGGATTTAACCGAATACGAACTTCGGCCGAACATTCGGTTCACAAACGTGCCGAATTCAAACTTCGGCCGAATTTCGGTAATTTTGACCGCGATTTTGTCAGCGCGACATATCGAGACTTGTTTACACACGCTTTCCTCCGCCGCCATGCCGCGCAGCCCGCCGGCCCACAGTGTTCCCCGCGACGTAGTTAGTTATGCTGATCAATTGACTATAAGTAACTTCAGATCAAATATGGACAGTTGTCGAAAATAAAATCTTAAAGATGGCTGTTTGGAAAGGGTCAAAAAACAGAAAAACTGAAATATGTCTTTTGTCATTTATTCTTTCAGAATTATTTATTTATTGTATTTTGTGCTACTAAATTATGTATTTTTTGAAAAATTATGCAAGCACTAACACACACACGATTAAAATCGCGAATATCTCAAATTAGACGTACGATTCCAATTTTTTTTAGTAGATTATTGCAACAAAAATTTCGTGCGCAAACTGAGCACTTTTTTTAAAATAAATATCCCGTTTTATAAAAAGTCAAAAAAATACATAATTTAGTAGTACAAAATACAATAAATAAATAATTCTAAAAGAACCAATGATAAAAAATATATTTCAGTTTTTCTGTTTTTTTACCCTTTCCAAACAGCCATCTTTCAGATTTTTTTTCTCGACAACTGTCCATATTTGATCTGGGGTTACTTACTTCTAGTCAATTGATCAGCATAACTAACTACGTCAATCTGCGGGGTCAGTAAAAAATGTCTGATCCCAAGGTCGCGGAGTACACTGTGCGGTGTTTTTCATTCATTAATAATTTTATCTGATTTATAGTAAAGGTTATAAAAAAAATTAATAGGGTATATGATATTAAATCGTCAAAGATAATTAATAATATGTGTTGATTCTTTATAGTGTCAAAATATAATTAATAATTTCTGTTGAAGTCTTAAGAAATTCATTAAAATAATTATTTAATGGATTTGAGATTTTTTCTTAATTTTCCCAGTTACCCTAAGACAGTAAATCAATACTAATTGGCACAGGCACAAAGAGATATGATTTTCGTTTCGGAAAATACTGGAAAATGTTTAAAAAGCAATCCACTATGTGCGTAGAATTTGAATTGTAATACTAGCTCTCCTTTAACTAGAAGACAGGAAGATTACTCTATGATGTTACTTCATCAATATATTTCCGAATTTCGGCCGAAATTCGGCTCGATGAACCGAAATTCGGCCGAATGCCGAAGTTCGGTTTAGACCGCCGAATTTCGGTTAAACCGAATGTAAACCGAACTTCGGCCCATCCCTTGTAGGTACCTAATTGTAAATTTTTGAAGTGTATATTTATAATGCTCGCAAGTGTACGTACAATTTACAGAGGCTCCGTCAATGTTATTTGCGCTGCAGAATCCGAGTAGCGTTAATAAAACGTCAAGTAGCTCTCCTGGAGAGAAGCGAACGCTACCTGCAGCGACAGAGCTAGGGGCTGGCAAGGGGGCAACCTTCAGGGGCGCACTTTACTGACCCATAGCGGCGATCAAGGGCGCGCGATAAGCATCTACCGCTAGCTGTGCCTTCGAAGGCACAAGTGAGCAGAGGGCCGCCACACGCCCGCCTGTGTACGAGCGCGGCATCTTACTGCCTGCGTAGGTATTGTCTCTTTATAATAGTAACAATGTCTAATTGACGGTACTGTGCCGTGTACGGATGTCTTAGTCAAAAAACCAATAAACATTTGTCGTTTTTCACATTATGATAAAATGCTAAGCAGTTAGTTTAAAAGGTGACAACCCTAAAGTTGCGTCGTCATAAAAGGTAAGAGCATGCACAGGTGAATATAATAGCTAGAGAGCTCGCAAAAAATACTGCAAGAGTTATCTCAAGGTCCTTCTCTCAATATGATAGAGTGTTTAGGGTGTACATGAGTCAGCACCTACTCTCAGCGCCAGGAAGTGGAACACCTGGCGTCAGCACGGACAGCACGCTTCCACATGTAGCATTTCAACATGCTCTGCAAGAGATATCTCAAGGATCTTGCCATCTTGCCAGGGGCGCTCATGATCCTAGAAATAGGTCTTGGGGCGCAAAATTCAAATCTTGCCAGGGGCGCTCATGATTCTATAAATAAGTCTTGGGGCGCAAAATCTAATCTTGCCAGGACGCTCATGATCATGACCCTGGCTCCGACGCTGGCAACCTGTATTCAATCCCGTAAACATTCGAAATGGGTGGCCACTTAAAAAATATATATTAAAAAACATTTAAGTATCATCCCTCATCGTGAAAAAATTAAAATAGAAAAATATTGCAGATTTGTGTAGGTGAAAGTGATAGAATTTAAATATTCTAATACTTGAAAACATACATACAGGTCATTTTAAAAATACCATCCAAATTTCAAGGTTGTGCCCACTGTCCAGTCCATGAAAATAAACAGTTTTCTCCAAGAAACATGTGTCGAATTTCGCCACAAAATTTTGGTAATCCCATACCTACTACTTAGGTATATTGATCACGAGATCTCTTTAGGATAGTCGATTTTACCATTGAAAATGGTTATCAGATGCAAATCGCCTGAGACGTATTTTTGACCATATCTCCGAGGATTTTGAGAGGATCGAGATGGAAATAGTACCAAAAGTTTAGGAATTTATCGAGACACGTGTGAACGTTTGAATTTTGAAAATCTACTAGTAACTTTTTTTGAAATTTTGCAAAATTCCAAAAATTCCGGGTTTTTTTGGGGGTGTTTGTTTTCTAAATTGTAAATATTTCGGAAAAAAAACTGACTTAAGAAAAAGTGAAAAAATAGTCCTAGGGTATTAGTTCAGCTACCAAATGGCGAAATAATTTTGAAAATCAGTAAATAATTGTGACCTGTAGGTGGTCCCTTTAGATTCGGAATTCTAGAAAAACGGGTGTTTCCGTACTTTAAAAGTTATGTAGTTTCTATGATTATTGACCGATCGTCATGGTAATAGTGTTAAAAGATGCAGAAGCAGACGAGAAGTGCATTCGTTGGAATTTTAAAAATTGGTTAATAATATTTCGGCTGCGTCGAGGCAGTCAGCGGGCGCTTTTACTTTAAAATAGGTACTACCTAGGTAACTTTAAAAATATAATAGGATTTTGCATTTGATTTGATTTTGGTTTTTCGTAAATTTTTGTATTCATTTTCAATGCTCCGATTCTTGCGGGGACTGCAAAATCTGTGATTTTTTTATATAAGAGAAAAATGTTCAATTTCACTGACAGATCACATCTTCAAAAT
This sequence comes from Agriphila tristella, assembly GCA_928269145.1. Classification (NCBI taxonomy): domain Eukaryota; kingdom Metazoa; phylum Arthropoda; class Insecta; order Lepidoptera; family Crambidae; genus Agriphila; species Agriphila tristella. The sequence continues at coordinate 4,657,184 of OV743443.1, read as the reverse complement.
TTGGATGGTGAATACAAAATTACCCTGTATATTTTTTAATTTTTATAATATTTATTATCACAAAATCCACAACACTTAAAAATTTACAGTAATTATTATTTTACAGATTTTGCTTTATGCCAATAACGGATTTACATTTTATTAATTAATTTAATTTGGTGCTAATAACATTATTTACCTACTCAAGACAAAATATCTAAGTACCTATGTGACTTCGGTTAAAGGCTCAATTACACTATACAATTTTAAGCAAGCGATTTTAAGACTGTCTTGAAAACGACTAAGAAAGCGCGCATTTACACCACACAATTTCTAGCACGCTCGGCCGTGCTTACTGTTATAGTAAAAGAGAAGGCAGTAAGTCTCTAATGTCTTTTTCAATCGACGTAGTTATTTACATTGTAGTTTTTGTATTTGTTTTATTTTCTGTTTTAGTTCTTTAAGCACCTACCTAATACCAAATTCCTTTTCTTTAATCATTCTTTGTTAAGAGGTTAATTATAAATATTTTAAATTTGCAGTCGTCGTGTCAAATAAAATTTTAGGTACCTATCTCCTTACTTATATATTAATCAATAATTTTTTTCAACTATTATCTACCTATTAGAAACCTACATAACATTATATCTGACTAGGTTGAAAATTCGAAAGGCTCACGAATAGAAATATTTTACCTAGTAGGTATGAAGTAGTAGTAGGTATATTTACCTAGTATCATTTTATTTAAGTAGATAAAAACCTCTAATGTGTAGGTACTTACTTAATGCAAATTGCAAGAATCGTATCAAACAAAACAAGACTGTCGCTCTTGTGAATAACTCGACGGACACACACGCCGCACCGCACCGCACCGCACACCAACGCGAACGCGACGGCTCGCGAGCGGGCCGCGGCAGCGGCACCCGCCCGCCCCTCGACGTGACCCGCCCGCCTCTCGGCGTGACTAGGGTTACCATTGAGAAATTTGAAAATTCCTGACAAAAAGCCGGACAGGACAAGAAAAGTCCGGACATTTTCAGACAGATCCAGACTCCATACTTTTTGGGACCTCTCTTTCGAACACTACTGCTATGTGTGTTTTTTAACTAGTATTACACCGCCCAATCTTAAAAAAGCCGGACAAATTACAAAGCCGGACAAAGTCCGGACAATAGTCTAAAAGTCCGGACATGTCCGGACTAATCCGGACGGATGGTAACCCTAGGCGTGACCCACCCCGCGCCACGCCCGCCCACAGCGTCCGGCTCAGAAGGTGCACATCGTCGTTGTTGTCGTACGCGCACGTATCGACCTACCTAGATATCGCGTTATTATACGTTACACTATTTCCCAACAAAGTACTCGTCAAGACGATTCAAACGAGCCCAAACTCGATGGGGTTGCATGGTTTTATTATAGAGTTCCTATGGCCTTCTTTCGGCTCCATCATCAGATCCTTGGACACTATTTCCCATTAGAGTACTCGCCAAGACGATTCAAACGAGCCTAAACTCAATGGGGTAGCGTGGTTTTATTAAAGAGTTCCAGTGTCCTTCTTCCGGCTCCATCATCAGACCCTGGACACTATTTCCTAACAAAGCACTCGTCAAGACGATTCAAAGGAGCCCAAATTCAATGGGGTTGCACGATTTCAATATTAAGTTCCTATGGCATGGCCTTCCAGCTAACTCATCAGAGCCTGGACCTCATCTCCCTTTAAAGTACTCATCAAGACGATTCTAACGAGCGGACGAGCCCAAGCACGATGGGGTTGTATGGTTCCATTATAGAGTTCCTGTGGCCTTCTTCCGGCTCCATCATCAGATCAGCCCAATAATACCATAATATTGCATTGCCTTCCATTTCTGACCTATGTTCAAAGTTTCAAGTCTCTAGCTCATCCGAAAGCTAGTTTAAATTGTTCGCAAACTTTGTGGAGAAACAAACAAACAAACACACAAGCAAACGAAAAAGCAACCTAATAAAAGCGTGTTAAAAACAACCTACCTACCTATAAGTTTCAAGTCTCTAGCTCATCGGGAAGCTAGGTAGGTAGGTACTTACCTAGTATAAAATACTCTTTTCTAAAATTACGGACAAACAAATAAACGAACCTAGGGCCCTATTTTTGAATCACTCGATTGGCGTCGAGCGCTCGTTTCTACTGATTTTCGTTCGACATATGGCTCAAAAGTTCGAAATAGAGTCATATGTCGAACGAAAATCAGTAGAAAAGAGCGCTCGACGCTAGTCGAGCGATTCAAAAATAGGGCCCCTACTTATAAATATTAATAGTATAAATAAATAAATAAACAAGAAAACAAACAATGAAAACGTGTTAAAAAACCAACATTCCTTTTTGAACTTATCCTTGTACTGTGGCAGTATCGTCTATCTGTCGCGAGTCAGACAGAGTCTGTCTCTGTCTGTCACATTACCTCTACACGTTGACCTTGAGAACGCCTTTATGCCTTAGGTATAAAGTTGGTTTTTGTAGTACAACTGTTACGTCTGACGTGCCGTCGTAGGTACAGTTAGACTGTCTTGAAATCGTGCGTGCATTTAGACGACACAATTTTAAGAATCTTATTACCGAGCGGGCTAGGCCGCACGATTTTAAGATTCTTACTGTCTTAGTCCGTTTACACGATGCTTAGTCTTGAAATTGCGTGCTTAAAATTGTGTAATGTAATTGAGCCTTAACAACAAAGAACTTGTTATATGGATCTGTCCTGCAAATTTGGATCGATTAAACTAGACTATAGACTATAAGTACTATAAAATTGAGATGACCCGATTTTTTTGGGTCCTATACTAGAAAAAGAAACTCGATTCTAATATTATTTTACTATTACCTAAGTATTTTGTTCGTCACTTCGCTTGGCAGTCAAAGGTGTCTTTTCTTGGTATCACAAAAAAGTTATAAACATTCAATTTCATCCCAATTTCTTCAGAACTCTTTTTATATTGAAGATGATATATAAAAAAAATTAACGACTTCCGGCCGGAGATAGCAATCCTATTACAGTCGTAAATCAAGATTTCTTGACGGTAGTTTTATTGTGGATGGAGGTGCCGCGCAAATAAACGTTTGCCGACAATTTCTGGTTAACTTTTTTCTTATCCGTTACAGACCGTAAAAATAGGTTGATTGCTTGTCATACGAGTCCAGAAAATGTGGTATTGTTTTCTTCTAAAGCTTTTTTGAAAATGATACGGTAAGTGAGGTTTCAGATAAGGTTAGAATAGGAATACCGCCGCGGCCTGGTCAGCTGTTAGAAGATCATCAGCTCATCAGATCAGATACACACGCACACACACTCACATCAAACTTATTTAACAGAGCAATGACCTAGAACTATGAATGAAACCTAATATGTAAGTAGGTACTGGGAAAAATATGAAAACTTTAAGTAGGTACCGTAGGTACCAACCTACATAATAATATTTTGTATTTAATCATCTATGGGATTTAATTTAAAAATCTGGGAAAGTTCAGCTTTTTAATGCTGTCGTCAGCATAGCTGGCGCTCCATCTGAAAATCATTTGAATTTTCAAATACTACAAACAATACAAACATAATTATTATTGCATTTACTGAGATAATTTTGCTTTGATAAAATAGTTCATAGTGAAGGATTGACAGTACTTTTTGGACACGCTAGAATATCTATTTTAATCATAGCATAGACTTATATATTTTGAATCATAGACTTATTATATTTGATTTTAATATATAAAATCGTTAAACCAGAACGAGACAAAAAGCGAGATGGCGCTCTATGAAACTTTTTTGACACGTTTCTCTTAAACGGCACAATATTTCTCGGGAATTTGTGTGTAATTTGATTCCTTGATGCCGGGAATCGCGAAAAACCCAAGAAAATATGACATTGGGTGTATAAATTTTGAATTATAAGCAATATAAAATCGCAAATTTTCGTAATAATATAAGTAATATTATTTTCGCAGGGTTGCTTAGTTACCACTGACTGACTTATAACCTGTTGATTTTCTCTGATTGTCATCACAATTGTCATGTGATTGTCATTAGAGCATGCAAAATTATTATGAGAGGGAAATCACGTTTTTATTTCGTCGATTAAATATTGCCATCAGTGTCAATTAAAATTTAATAATTTACGCGAGTTTCTGCGTCCAAATGGTTCGCTCAGAATTTATACCAAAGAAGCTGCAAGGAAGTCTGTGCTGTGCTACGCTGCAGCCGTATGGTATAGGTACATATGCTCCTCAGTTTTTATTGTAAAGAGAGCTGAGCTCAGTAGTCTCAGTACCCAGAGAATGGTGCTTATTTTATTGACGAAAGCTTATAGGACGTGTAGTTCCACAGCGTTACCTGTGCTTGCTAAAGTATTCCTTGCTGAACTTGAGATTTTTTGGGCGGGATTTTGCGGAGGAAGGGCTCCCAGGGAGTGCCAAGGACTAAGAAGAGCCATTAAAGAGGAAACCGTCGCTATTTGGCAGGAACGATGGGACTAGAGCGAAGGCGGATGCGAACTCTATAGATTCATTCTCGATATCGCAGTGAGCCTCTCCGGAGATTGAACTAGATTCCATCGTCTCTCAACTACTGACCGGACATGGGTGTATCAGGCAGCGACTTCGGAAGTGTGACACCGGAATAGTCAAGCTAGCCAAGATCACGCACTGTGAGATTGACCAATACCCAAAAACTGGACCCGTTAATAACCAGAAGCCCATCTGTTGCCTTGAAAACTGGAAAGCACTGCACGAGTTTGCGCGCATCTGGTACACCATCAGAATTTGGTATGAATAGGTCTGAATGAATTTAGGGAGTAGCCCGAAGTACCGTTTTGTGGAGCCTAGATCCAGATGGGGGAGAGTTAAGAGATAGCCAAAAAGAAAGGACGGAAACAGAATTTGTAGAGAGTTATAAAAGTGCAAACGGGGAAAACACTCTTCCAAGTTTTAGTCCGTATACACCGAGAAGGTAGGAAGGACCAAGGCTTGGTGAAGAATTACGTCTAAGGTAGAGGTCATATACTGTAGGTCCTAAACTGTTCATTTTCTGTTAATTAATTGTTACTTTACTATATTTGTAAATAATCTCTAAATACTATGTTACTATTCTGTAACTAACCTGTACATTATTTATTATGTAAATAACAATTTATGCATTAAAATCTTTTCAGAGCATAAACAGTTTAACTAGGTATTTTGTGTTATCACTGTGGTTTTGAAAGAATAAATTGTTTGTCATAGTATAGTTTCGTCCACGCGGGCGGAGCCGCGGGCAGATTCTAGTATTGTGTATAAAAGTTAAAATCCAGAAAAGCACGCCATGATAAAATTACCGCCATCTATTTGGTCTAAGTAAGTATAGTTTCGAGTCCAGTGCTGACATTTAACCCTAATATCAAATCCTGGCTCTAAAACATAAAAAATAAAGCAGAATTAAAGTCATTTCATTTTTAGGGTTCCGTACTAAAATGGTTAAAAGGAACCCTTCAGCCCCTACTCAAATGGCCACTTTTCTATTCGTTCGCTAACTTAAAGCTTTATTAAAAATAAATAAATTTATAAATATTAAAAACACGACTGCCCTGCCAAAAACGAACTAAAAAGTTAAACAACAAGTGTCATTGCAGTTGGGGGACCTTATTATGGAACAATTTTTGATCAAAGTGGTCCCCCGACTGCAATGACACTTGTTGTTTAACTTTTTAGTTCGTTTTTGGCAGAGCAGTCGTGTTTTTAATATTTTTTAAATTTATTTAATTTTATTTCACACATTTTAGTGACATATTATATAGTTTTGGAATGTGCTCATCAAGGCCTTTCATTTGATGCCCATATTGTAATAATAAAAGAAAAAATTTTTTTTTCACATTTGAAAATGGCGTCGTACAGTCGCCATATTGATTTTTTCTAAAAAAATATAGCCAGTGTCACTCGGAATGATGTAAGGATTCTAACGATACCCCATTTATCCAAATCAGTTCAGGCATTTAGAAGTTATGGTGGAATAAAGAAACTCATATACCCACAAACATACATGAACCCTGAACACATAACACACTTTTTGCTTTGGGCAGTCGTGTAATAAGCAATTAAACTATCAAGTCACACGTCGCAAGTTTATGAAAATCACAGACATTGTTGTGTTGTATAGAATTGGCAAGCCTAAGACACGTAATATCGGAGTTTATGGCTTATTTTTAATTTTTAAGTTAGCGAACGAATAGAAAAGTGGCCATTTGAGTAGCCCCCCCAGGTGTGGTATGTGACTCAGTCTGTCTGTCTGTCACAGCTGGATATCTCGAGAGCTGTTAATGGTACCTATCAACTTGTTGGAATAGTATAAGATGACGTTTGCCCAACTATTTTGCAATTAAGAAAGAAATAAAAGAATGAATATTTTTTTACCACAGGGACTGAAAAGGGGTCTTAAAAATTTGGAGTGGAGCTACTAACGATGAAAGAACGCTGTTTGCACATTTTAAATCATTTTTCTATATTTTTTAACAATTAACATTTTGAGTTACTTTTTAACGTGGTCTACAGCTCACGGAGCCACTAGTAGTAGATAGGTACAAACAACCACCCACCCAATGGCAATGTCAGTCACAGACATAAGTCAATTATTTTTTTTGGGCAAAGATTGACAACCGACGTTTGATATGTAGGTACCTACAGTACGGAACCCGCGATGGGCGAGACCGACTTGCACTTGTCTGGTTATTTTTCTAATAGTATTAGGTACCACAGAATATTTAAAAATCACAAAGTAAATGTCGTATTTGTCGAGTTCTAAAAACATTCATAGGTGGCGCTGAATTAAAACGGATGGCTTCTGTGCGGCGCTGATAAGATTTTTCTATCGTCTTTTAAGTCTGTTCATTGATTATTTGTCGATAATTCTGAGGTAGGTAATAATGCTCCTACACGGTTCTGATCTGAAATGATATTAAAATTTTTTTGGAATTTCCAAGCAAGTTTACTGACTTGAGATTGCAAATTAAATTGATTGATAAACAGTTTTCACCTCCTGTATTTGTGTTGTGTGAGACTGTGATGTGACTACGTGAACGAACGTGTCTAGCAGCTCTAGCTAGATTCGTTGCTCTGGTTGCTCTAAACTTTATGGTTTAAATACGAGGTGCATTATGCCAAAAGTTTTTATATATACTCTTTACTCAATAATTTGATACTGGCAAGTTATACAACATCGTAAGTTATTTAGTGTTATTTTAAACATGGAACATACTTGAATTAAAATAGCTTTTTTCTTATAAATGCTTTTATTTGTAAAAATCTGGGGCCCTATTTTTGATCATTTAATTGAGTTATTTTTAGTCAATCACAACTGACAACTAAATCGCACTCCAAAATCGCTGACCAAAGAGACTGACTGACAACCTGCTGACCAATAAGCGATTCCAAAATTCCAATTCCAATTTTGCTATGTTGCACGAAAATTAGTAAGTAGTAAAGAGTGCTTGATGCCAGCCGAAGGATAAAAATTGAGAAAGATTTGTAAAAACAAATAAAAGCATAAAAAAAAAGTATGTTCCATGTTTACGATGGTGTATAACTTGCCAGTATCAAATTAGAAAGGAAAGCAATGTTCTAATCATAGACTTAGAATTTTTTTGTGGAATATTAAGTTTATGGTTCTAATATCTTTGGAGGAAAGAGTATGAGGTATAAGCTTCTTGGGCATGCCCCTCGTAACCTACGGCACAGAATACATCCTACGGGACGTAGTGATTATTTCCTCTTGGCCGACGGGTTTCCCTTCAAAACGAAAACTGGCTTTTACTAAAGATATACTTATCCGCGGAGAGGACCACTCAAATCTTTGACTGCCCACGTAGGGTTGTAAGAGGGTTTATAGTAATAATAGGTGCTTACTTAGTCAAAATGATTACGATTTTTCCGGAAACGTGAAAAAACTTTCATTTGATTGAATCTAAAGCTTATTCAATTAATGCAATTACCTACCCAAAAATACTTTGTACTTTAATCTCTTTCGCAATTTTTAATAAACTCGTTCGTAACGAACCCATTGTATTTTTTTTTATTACCTACTGACATTTAAATTTAACTTTAATATTGAAATTAACAAAACGCTATGTGACAAAATCTAGTTAACTAGCGACCCGCCCTTGCTTCGCTTCGATGTAGTGTGGAATTTGACACCATGTATAAACCTACCTCTTGAATCACTCTATCTATTAAAAGAAAAAATCCGTTGCGTAGGTAGTTATAAAGATCTAAGCATACATAGGGACAGACAGCGGGAAGCGACTTTGTTTTATACTTAGTATGTAGTGATTATATCATAATATTTAAAATAAAATAATTTTGATTTAACTGTTCAAACGTAACTATATATTTATCCTACTTCCTACATACTATTATAATAAATGTAAAAGTTTGGATGTTTGTAAATTGAGGAAATCTGCGCAATTTTGCGGATTTTGATGAAATTTGGCACACAGAGACACAGATAGTTTATAGCCTGGATTAAAACAAAGGATACTTTTTATACCGGTCAAAAGATTCCTAGGAATTTTTTTTCTAATATCCACGCGGGTCGCGGATGAAGCCGAGGGCGAAAGCCTAGTACATAATAATCATATAACTAAGTATCTGGAAAAAGTTGTATCTACCTCTGACTTTAAAGATCAAAATACAATAAGAAAATAAGTATCTTTATCTTTATCCCTACTCATCGGTTAATGGATAAAACAATTAATTTTTTCACAATCGGAACAATTTCTTTTCAAATCGATTCATTTGTTGTATTTTAATCAGCAATTACGATAAAATATATGATGAAATATTTAAATGTTTTCATCGTATATTTTTTTTCATCTATTTTCACGAATGAATCCGAGTATTTCGAAATTGCACAATTTTTGTAAACGAATTTCTGTTTGTTTTGACGTGCGAGTAGGGTTACCAGATGATATAGATAGATACCTAAAAAGTCCCGACAAAAATCCTTATGTCTACTAAAAATACCTGAAATTAAGCTATTTTTTATGGATTATTTACACAGCTCAACCACGTCTCAGTTACATCAAACGGTCAGTCAGTCTTTCAGTATAAGTTTTGACAGTCACGTGACGTGACGCGTCAGTCACCGGTAGTTCAAAACTTGTATTAAAAGGAAATCGTCCACATTTCATACATGTTTGGTCCAAATATGAAAGTGCCGGCCAAAAGACAAAAATGCTTTATTCTGATAGATTTTGTCCATCTAAGCATTTTTTATTATGGCACCGAAGCTGTAGCACCGCTTCACATTTGTGTCAAAATGTATGAAAAGACAGACTTTTTGAACTCCATTAAAATCAAATACAGCGGTGCTACAGCTTCGGTGGCATAATAAGAAATGCTTAGGTGGACAAAATCTATCAGAATAAAGCACTTTTGCTTTTTGGTCGGCACTTTCACATTTGGACCAAAATGGATGATATCCTTTGACGGACCGTTGACATTTCTGAGCTGTGTGAATGATCTCTTAGTTGAGTTGATTTACTGCAAATGTGCCTATTTGATTTTTATCAAAGAAAAAATAACTAAAACTTAATTTCTAAGATGTATTACCTATAGTAAGTAATCTAAAAAAATCTGTCATTTTTCACCTCCGGCCGGAATCTTGATAGAGACCTAAAATTCTGACATGTCAGGGCAAATCCTGACGTCTGGTAACCCTACGTGCGAGTACACATTCCCATCCAGTTTATCCAATGAGAATTTATTTCGACTTTTTAATTAGTTTTCTTGCTTGTTACCATTTTGCAAAATCAACATTGCGACAGTTTATTGGCTTTTTTTGCCACACTCACCGCAGTGAAATTTATTTGGTTATTGTAGATACGGAAATCTCGTTAGCTATTTTAAAACTTTAATAATTGTTGATTATTTTTGGGTCGTACGGTTAGTGCTTTTGTTAATCTATTAGAAGTTAAACTATGTAGTAATTGAGAAACACACGGTTACAGATTTGAAGCTAGTATGATTCTAAAATAAAATTTGGACAACTCACATCATAAAGTTGTCCAAAGTTAGGAAATCTTGGATAAAAATACATTTATAAAGTTTTGAAATCCTACTAATACTTATTATAAATGTGAAAGTAACGATGTTTGGATGTTTGTTACCAATCACGCAAAAATGGCTGAACGGATTTGAATGAAAGGTTCACAGATAGTTTGTAGTAGTGATGTACAAGAATCGAGTCCTCTGAGTCCTTTTGTCCAGAGCTCGGAGTCGTTTTACAGGGCTCGTCTCGTTTGTCCGAAGCTCGACGACTCGGGAGTCTTTTTTAGCGCTCGAGCCTTTTTCAGAGCTCGGCCGACTTCGAGCCATTTTCACGGCTCGAGCCTTTTTGGAGAGCTCAGTCGATCTCGAGGCTTTTTCACGACTCGAGTCTTTTTCGGCGCACTAGTTGTGATGGGCTGCTGATGAATGAGGATAAGTAGAGCTAAAGCACTATAGATTAAGCATCTACGGTGCTCTTTATAACATAAGACATTCATCTTTTTGAGTTCTAATTTTGAAGACTAGAGTCAGATTTTCAGGGCTCCGTGAGCTCGATAGGCTCGGCTTTAATATCTACGTAATTAATAATATTGTAAATATTATTATTTACGGAGATACTAAAGTCATAAACATGAACTCTAAGCTTTTTATGAGGCTCGCGTTAATTTTAAGCCTCGAGTTTTTTTGAAGGCTCGAGCTCTTTTAATAGGTTCGAGCTCTTTTGAAGGCTTGAAACTCTTTTGAAGCTTCGAGGCATGGCTCAGAGAGCTCGTTTTTCGGCTAGGCTCGGGCTTACGAGCCTACTGAGCTCACCGAGTCCTGCCAATCCGAGTCGAGTCTTCAAAAGTAGAACTCGACGACTCGAGTTTTGTACATCACTAGTTTGTAGCCTATTATTATATATTAAAACATAGGGTGCATTTTATCTAGGTCAAAGGTTTCCTTGAAATTTTCCGAATGTCCACGCAGACAAAGTCGCGAGGAAGCTAGTAGGTACCAAATAAGTTTGTATGTATTCAAACGGGTATGTATCAGAATGTCTAAAGTAAGAATGTCTAAACTTAAAATGGCAAAGTTCAAAATGTCAAAAATTTTAATGTCTAACGATTAAAATGTCGAAAGTTCAAAACGTCAAAAACGAAAATGTCAAACGGTCAGATAGTCCTAAATAAAATTGTCTAAGTTCAAATTATCAAAACTTAAAATGTCTAATAGTCCAAATAAATGACGTATCGAATTTACTTATGCAGTTATGCCTTTCTATTATTTAGGTTCCTAATTAATTAGGTTAAATAATTGCGTGTAAACCTCTGTGCCTCCGCCGCATATCACCATAGCCACACCGCTCCCTGTTTGAAATAGATTTTTTTCTGGCGCTTCGCCGGCCGCTGCCGCGGCACGCTCGCTCAGCTCGCGCACTGGGTTCATGTCAACCTAACATGCTCGTCGCTACGCTCCTCGCACCTATGTCGTGACCCACGGTCTACGGTTTCTAAGTCCCAGGTGAATAGTTTAGACTCATTTCCGGCAGCTAAATTTGCTATAAAGTATTTCAGGCAAAGCCCAAAGATACCTCCACAGACTAAATTAACCTCGATTCGCGATAAGATCCAACCCAATTCAAATAAATCATTGTAAACTTATGGCCGATTGCACTAAACTTAAGGATCGCCTAAGTCTTTTCCTAACTACAACATGACCAAATTAAAACGGTGTCATAAACTTAGCCGTCATGTAGCTGTCATTCGCTAAGTTAACTTGGTCGAGTTGAAGATAAGAAAAGACTTAGGGGGCGTCCATTAATTACGCGTGATGTCGTGAGATTTGGCTCGACCCTCTCCCTCCCTATAAATCTCACGTGAGATTTTTCAAAACGTGTATTTTTAGTGTTATTACGTTAATCTGTGCTTGCTTGCTTTGCATTTATTTATATAAACATTCTTGTTTAGGATTTAGGCATATTTTGGTATGAAAAATGTTTAACTTTATTTAACCTAGTTTTTTAGTGATATTGTTTCTGCAGAAAAAAAAAATCACGTGATATTTGCCGAGACCCCCCCTCACCCCACGTGATTGGGTGAGATTAGGCTCGATCCCCTCCCCCCCTAAATGCCTCACGTAATTAATGGATGCCCCCTTAGGCGATTCTTAAGTTTAGTGCTTTCACGCGTTAGACTTAATAGCCATTGATATTTTAACTCGTCAAGTATTTGATACGTTTTATACTTTGAATTTTGCTATTTTGAAGTTATACATAATGATTTTTGACATTTTAAACCATTTGAATTTTTGACATTTTGAACTTTGCCATTTTAAGTTTAAACATTGTAACTTTAGACATTCTGATAAGTACCCATTTAAACAGCTAAAAATACAGACAGAAACTACTCCATTATTACAATATAGGTATCAAATGAAAAAACGAGCACGTGATTCCAAAAAATATATAATTTTTCACTAAAAACTATGGAACTTTTCTAAAAATTTAAATAACAAGTGTCATTGCAGTCGGGGGACCTATTTGATTGAAAAATGTACGGTCCTCCGACTTCCGTAAGTATAAATGAAGGGTTGACGCCACAGACCATACATCACGTAGGTACTGTGGTTGACGCAAAAGCACATGGCCGTAACGTTAGTACTGTTAGCACCTATTAGTCACTCTACGGTCGCACTTGAGTTTTCCTTTCACATCAGCAGTCCCAATTGCATTGAAATGCGTCGAATAGTTTTGGAAGCGACGAATCGATATCGGGGAGGGCCGGCCACGGCAGATTGCAGACGGCAATTTCCGTTGGTCGTTCAACTAAATCGATGACCCGATATTACTGATAATCTAATGTATGTTTCATGGCGTAGCGAAACTAAGTCTATGGTTTGGTTTCATGCTGAAAACGTTAGTCGTTTGATAGTAAAGTAGCCCGTAATACATTTAAATTACCAAAAAGGTTACCGCCCGCCGTTGTGATATAGTTATTTATTACAAAATTATAGATGCTTTAACCCAAGTTTTACAGGATACACAGATTTAATCTGGTCTTGAATCTGTGTATGGTCACTTTCCATCCGCTTACTATTATTAGTGGCAATCAAACAAAGCTGTAGAACACGACAATAGCTAAACCATGTGGTAAACCTCGAAAACTAAAAAAATATAATTTTTGGAGATATACAAATATAGGTTACGGCGGGTTGCGATCTGTAAAACTTGGGTTAAAGCATCTATAATTTTGTAATAAATAACTATATCACAACGGCGAGCGGTAACCTTTTTGGTAATTTAAATGTATTACGGGCTACTGTAGTATGAGGGTTAAATCCAGGCAAAAGTTGAGTACGTACTGCTTTGAATTCGAATGTATTAGCATAGAAGTATAAGGCCAGAATTATGAGTAAGTACTTACTGTTTTAATAGCTTGTGCAAACGATTCAAGTATAGGTACTTATTTGCTAGTTTTCCTTTAGCAAAATATAAAAATATTATTAGGTATGCACACAACGCAGTTAGTCGATTAGTTTGCTCGCTCTAGTGAAAGATATTTCTATGTGATGGAAAGAGAAAAAGCTATGAAATAATGCAGTGCCGAGCGGGCACTGCATTATTTTATAGCTTTTTCTCTTCAGCCAATGTAATGTAGTAGGTATAACCCACTTTTATTTATTCTTATGGTATAACTTTAATAAGCGCGGAAACAACCTTTATATAAGGACGAAATCATTGTTATGGCGCTGTTGGTAGTAGGTATAACTAGCGCTGCCACTATATTTATTACTCGTAAACCAAGTCAATATTAAAAAAAGCTCATGTTATAATTTCTTAAATAGTCTCTAATATTTTTTGAATAACTCTTCAACAGTTGTCATTATTACTATAAGTTTTAAAATCCATTTTAGCTCAAAGGGCCACTTTTGGCTAGAATGGATTTTAAAACTTACAGAAAGAATGAAAACTATGGAAGAGTTATTCGAAAAATATTAGAGACAATTTAAGAGATTATTACCTACATGAGCTTTTTTAAATATTGACTTGGTTTACGAGTAATAAAAATAAATGTAGTGGGTGCGCTAATTGAAACGCGCCTTAAGACACTGTATAAAAGGATGGGGTACTTTTGAAGCTGACTTTATCCGTAATTTTACAAGACTCGTAAAACATGAAACATGAGATATGCTATAAAACTATAGTGAGAGATTGAGGCAAGATTTATGCCATAAAGATAGATGAAAAGGATACAGACAGACACCGAATCTCAGTGATTAATTTAACATCTTTGTATATTTTCCGGAGAAATTAATATTTTTTTGGAAGGGCCATCTATAATCCTACTAATATTATAAATGTGAAAGTTTGTGGGTTTGGATGTTTGTTCCTCAATCACGCAAAAATGGCTGAACAGATTTGGATAAAATTTGACACACAGATAGCTTTTAACCTGGATTAAAACATATGATACTTTTTATCCTGGTCAAAGGTTCCCTAGGTATTTTCCGAATTTCCACGCGGACGAAGTTGCGGGCGGAAGCTAGTAAAAAGTAAAATTTAAAATAACTGTCATTCCAAAAGAAGAGTGGATGGGCCCTAACATGTGAGTGTTTTTGTCAGTAAAATTATATGTAGTTAGTACAAGACTTTAGAGCAACGCGGCTTCCATCCGGTACGGAAGTAACAGTATACAAGACCAAATAGGTATACAACGTATAAGGCCGATATACATATTTTAATTGACATAAAGGTAGGTGACACATGACTAGACAGACAATAAGTGGCAGGAACACAATGACCATTAAGCCGACAATGGCTTCAATGAAATTCAAACAGGAAGGCAATATTTCAACGCCAGGGATGGCATGTGGCGCACGAGACATACGGAGAGATAATTTGTTACTATTTCATGTTGTGTTTATACAAAGCAGCTTATGTTTAAGTGATCACCATACTTACCTGACCAATTATTTATTTATAAAAATAATAAAACCTAACCTAACCCAGAATCAGTAAATGCTCACCAAATATTCTTGGGCGGTTTAGGATTTCGTGAGCATTTACTAATTTTGGAAACATATTTTTTTTGGTATGCCAAAGTATTAATTCCCAAATGAATATATCTTATCATGAAAAAAATTTAAAGAATGTACTCGTAATGCTGCCTTTTTTGCCAGGTTCAGTAGGCATGGATTACGTTATTTTATACATAATACCTAGTATGCTATTACGACATTTACAAAGTAGTTTCTCAAATAAACATCACAAAATTCTTAAGTAAAATCCATACGTTTGTTAAACTGGAAAATAAAATTTTCACATAGGTATTACTTTAAAACAAATTGTAAATAGTTTTCTCAATAAACATTCATCTGAAATATCTGAATCAACACACATTTATAAACAAACTTTTTTTTTCTTTCAAAGAGTCTGTGCGGAAAGAGGATCGTCATGGAATTTGTGCTGGATCACCGTTTTTATCATGGTGACGGCACTGTTATACGTAATTATAGTGCGACTATCTTGACTTGATAGGTATCAAGATATAAAAGTCTCTCTAAAAGGTTACAGTGCCTGTAACATGACAAAAGCACAAAGCCCACGACGCGACGGTTCTTTTTCCGAGCAAACAGTTTATTTTTTAAGCGTTTACTAACATATTTAATACCCGTATGTTGCACGCATTGTTCATCTGTGGAACTTCTTTGTCTGGAGGCGTCGATCTTTCAATAGCGCCACTAATTTATAGACTGTGCACAAAGAACAAAGGTCCGATTCAATTGAATTACCCGATAAAGTGGGAGTTTGCCATCATTGAACAATCTGGCAATCTCCACTCTGTGAAGGTGAGAGGAAATTTTTATTTTTTATTGAAAGATTTCTAGGGCTTTTTCCGGTTGGGTGATAGAATTGGACTTTTTGAATTTTTATTAATTTGAGGAGCGTTTCTCTAAATTATTTGTGAAAAGAAGAGAGAATTTCATATAACCTTTGAAATTCTTACTTGAGTGCAGAGAAACGATTTGTTTAGTCGGGTCGTTCGTTACACGTCTGAACGGATTTGGATGAAATTTGGCACACATGTAGTTTATAACCTAGATTAAAACAAAAGCTACTTTATTATTCTCGTCAAACGTCCACGCGGACGAAGTCGCGGGCGGCCAATAGTATTATTTTTGACAGCAGACATTTTTAATGTACCCATTGATAAAACACAGGTCTTCCTTATGAGTGGATAAGGACCCACGAAGCGGGCCCAATGCGTATTGGTGTTAACGACTGGAAATGCAACAGGGACCAACGATAACAGATTTTTATCCAAAGCTAACGGATAAAAGGATTAGTTTTTATGAAAATAATGTAATCTATGATGAAATTATCGAGAAAGTATAGGCAATAACTTCGATCAGATACCTAAGGATAACAAAGCTGAAGTGTGGCACATGCGTCGAATTTCACCATTTTATGCTTCAAATGGCTCTGTCCATACATTGCTGCTGACCCTTAAGTCCTATAAAGTTTCTTCAGTCATGAAGCAGTAATGTAAAACAAACAGCCAGTTGAAGCTACATAAAGTTAATTTTAGGAGCTGACAGAAGGCTTTCAGGAACAAAGAGCAGTGGAGTAGCAACGTACAATTATTTTTATTCAATCAAAAATTTTTTGAATTCTTTGGAGGTGTTGCTACTCATCCTTACTTAATATTATAAATGCGAAAGTCCGTTTGTTTGTTTGTTTGTTACGCCTTCACGTCTTAACTGCTTAACCGATCATCATGAAACTTTACATACACGTTGCTAGGGGTACAGAGATGGACATAGGGTACCTTTCATCCCGAAAAAAAGTATAGTTCCCGAGGGATACCAAAAAAACTTTCCACGCAGACGAAGTCGCGGGCGAAAGCTAGTACTTATATAAAACTGTCGCCTTCCGCGTCTGTCTGTTTGTTCGTTTAGTTCTTCTAAAGTACCTATGCAATGGGTGTTGATGCGGTTTTATCTATATTTTTACACGACTGCCCAAAGCAAAAAGAGTGTTATGTGTTCAGGGTTCATGTATGTTTGTGGGTATGTGAGTTTCTTTATTCCGCCATAACTTCTAAATGCCTGAACTGATTTGGATAAATGAGGTATCGTTAGAATCCTTACAGCATTTCGAGTGACACTGGCTATATTTTTTTAGAAAAAAATCATATGGCGACTGTACGATGCCATTTTCAAATCTGAAAAAAACAATTTTTTCTTCTATTATTACAATATGGGCATCAAATGAAAGGCCTTGATGAGCACATTCCAAAACTATATAATATGTCACTAAAATGTGTGAAATAAAATTAAATAAATTTAAAAAATATTAAAAACACGACTGCCCTGCCAAAAAACGAACTAAAAAGTTAAACAACAAGTGTCATTGCAGTCGGGGGACCTCTTTGATCAAAAATTGTTCCATAATAAGGTCCCCCGACTGCAATGACACGTTTGACACGTTTATTACATATTTTTAAATTATTAGAAAAAGTCAATGACTTGTAAGTTGTTAAAAATATTATTTTGATGAGGCATACCTACTTAATAATGATTATTGATTGATTAAAACCTGAAAAAAGAGTGAGCAAGTAAGTGTTTAGAAGAAAAAGCGTGTTCAAGCGTGAGGTATTATTTTCTACAAATCCGCAAAACACCACAAAATCTCGAGTTGGTATTTTGCGTATGTATGTAGTATTATGCGTCTAAAGTATGTGATGAGGTCTTTTCAACATGTGGTATACGACAAATCCGGAGATGTAACCAACTATTTATTTGGTTACCCCATGATTATGGGTTTTTTCTCTGAATAGTTTTGTGGAAAGGTGAAAAAGAAAAGTAATAACTATTTACTTTACGAATAAAAAATAAATATAATAGGCGACTCCAATCGTTAAAATTTTACTTTGTTCTTATTGTGTCAAGACAAGAACCGTTGCTCTTGCTTCATAATAATTTGAAATTTAAATAACTTAAGTGTATTTCAGACTAGTTTTTGCATAAAGATCTTAAATTACAAATTCTTACTTACTGGTGATACGACACACGATCTTTTTTTAACCCGAATTGAGGTAATTTATTACATTTTTTATTCACCTTCTCGTACGACATATCAGTCGGCCACGGCCACGGCAACGTTTTGGCCAAGAATCTTATATTCATATTATATAAGGTTCTTGGTTTTGGCTGACGCATCATTTCATCAAAGCCTGAAATCCTGAGGGAGATCGAGAGCTTCTATGGGCAGTTATATTCCACGCAGACACCTGTTGAAAGCAAGGCTAAAGACCCCAGAGCCAAGCTTACCCGACACTATACTCAAGATATCCCGGACGTCAGCCTGTACGAGATTAGTATGGCTCTCAAACAGCTGAAAAACAACAAGGCGGCGGGTGACGATGGAATCACTACAGAGCTTCTGAGAGCGGGCGGTAAGCCGATACTCAAAGTCCTCCAGAAGCTCTTTAATTCCGTCATCGTCCAGGGCAGAACGCCAAAGACATGGAACATAAGTGAGGTGATCTTGTTCTTTAAAAAGGGTGACAAGTCCCTCTTAAAGAACTATAGACCCATCTCGCTTCTGAGTCATGTCTATAAGTTGTTTTCGAGAGTCCTTACGAATCGTCTCGCTCGCAAGTTCGACGACTTCCAACCTCCCGAACAAGCCGGGTTCCGAAAAGGCTTTAGCACCATAGACCACATCCATACGCTGCGGCAGGTTATACAGAAGACCGAGGAGTATAATGAGCCACTTTGCTTGGCGTTCGTGGACTATGAGAAAGCCTTTGATTCGATTGAAACCTGGGCGGTGCTGCAGTCTCTCCAAAGGTGCCAAGTGGACTATAGGTATATCGAGGTGTTGAGGTACTTATACCAAAATGCCACCATGACGATCCGAGTACAGAACCAGAACACAAATCCTATCCAACTGCAGCGTGGTGTGAGACAGGGAGACGTTATTTCTCCGAAACTGTTCACAGCTGCGTTGGAGGACATCTTTAAGCTCTTGGACTGGAAAGGACTCGGCATCAACATTAATGGCGAGTACCTAACACACCTTCGTTTTGCCGATGATATAGTCCTTATGGCTGAGACCATGGAAGACCTGAACACAATGCTCGAAGATCTCCGTAGTGCTTCCCAAAGAGTGGGTCTTAGGATGAACATGGAAAAGACGAAAATTATGTCAAATGCCCATGTTGTACCCTCTCCAGTTCATGTTGGGAACACTACACTTGAAGTTGTTGACCATTACGTATACCTAGGACAGGCAGTCCAGTTAGGTAGGTCCAACTTCGAGAAAGAGATCTCTCGCCGAATCCAACTCGGGTGGGCAGCATTCGGGAAGCTTCGAAAAATCTTCGCGTCCGACTTACCTCAGTGTCTCAAGACGAAAGTCTATGAACAGTGTGTGTTGCCAGTGATGACTTACGGCAGTGAAACGTGGCCGCTAACTATGGGTCTCATAAGGAGGCTCAAGGTCGCTCAGCGTGCAATGGAGAGAGCCATGCTCGGCGTTTCCCTACGTGATCAAATCAGAAACGAGGAGATCCGCAGGAGAACTAAAGTAACCGACATCGCTCGAAGGATTGCTCAGCTGAAGTGGCAATGGGCGGGACACATAGCGAGAAGAACCGATGGCCGTTGGGGCAGAAAGGTTCTGGAATGGCGACCGCGCACCGGACGACGCTCCGTGGGTAGGCCCCCGACAAGGTGGACCGACGATCTGGTGAAGGTCGCGGAAAGCCAGTGGATGCAGGCAGCGCAGGACCGATCGTCGTGGAGATCCTTAGGGGAGGCCTATACCCAGCAGTGGGTGTCGTGTGGCTGATATGATGATGATGATGGTTTTGGCTGAGTTCGTGGTGTGTCATGAATGACGTTGTCATGCAATATCTACAATAATAACAATAATTGAAGTCTGCTAAAATCTTTCCACTAACAAGATAGCTATTTCAAGAGTTAGAAGCATAATTATTATTATTTATTTCTACAAATTATTTATTAAATAGGTAATTGGCTTAGTTGAATTTTCTTCATTTTATGAACTGGAAACTGGAACAGACCACTATACTATGTCACTAAGGCTGCGTTCAGACGATAATGTACGACCCGACCTCAACCGGAACTCAACTCAAACTCACCTCAACTGCAGCCTAGGGGGCGTCCATAAATTACGTGAGGTGTTTTTTTAAATTTTCTGTCCCTCCCTCCCCCCCTGGTGAGATGTCGTGAGATTTTATTCAACCCCCTCCCCCATCCCCCAATCTCACGTGAGATTTTTCAAAATGTGGGTTTCTTACGTAAACGTGTTGGATTATTATTGTAAGGTAGTTGATGTATAACGAAGTATGAATGAAATTATTTTCTTTCGAACGAATTAGTGATGTACAATCTGGATTAAATGGACCAAAATAGTATATTTTTTTATGTTTCAATGAGAAAAAAAATTGCGTGATATTTGCCGAGACCCCCCCTCTCTCCAACGTAAGATTAGATGAGATTTGACTCGACCCCGTCCCCCCCTTAAACATCTCACGTAATTTATGGACGCCCCCCTACCTTGAAATACATCGCTTACAATGTTGAGTCTTAATAAGACACATTACACTCACTTAAACATTACATATAAGTGCATGTGTAATGTTCAAGTGAGTTTGATTTGATTGAGGTAAGCTTACCCGAACTCACCCCGGGTTGAGTTTGAATTAAGTTTGAGCTGAGCGCAGGGCGTGTGCAGTGCAGATTATGAATGAAATCTCGAAATTGTAAGCGATGTATTTCAAGCAGTGGGTTGCGGTTGAGTTGAGTTTGAGTTGAGTTCGGGTTGAGGTCGAGTCGTGTGTTATTGAACGCAGCCAAAAATGAAGGTGGTTATAATTTTACGCCCAAACACTTGTAGGTACTATTAGTTATTCTGTGCCCAAACGTTGTTACTACGGGGCGCGTAGTACCCGCTACGAGGATCCGTAGCGTGTACTACGTAATATAATCATAGCCGCAGATGCTCCCAGTAGTACGCACACGGCATACTGATTAAGAAACACAATTGGTCCGTGTTATTTAGTAGGTACTGTAAGCATTAATAAGGATTTGCAATGTATTCTACTTTCGGAAAGTATGATATTTTTATACCTCGAAAGTCTGAAGGAAAGAATAAGATCACTGTTTTTTTTGGTGCTGATTTTTAGGTATCCAAAGGGTAAAAAACATGACCCAATAGGGTTCTATTTATTAAAAAAATTGTTTTGAAAAACAAAAAACCGACTTCAAAAACCTGCCTCTAAAAAGCAAGAAATAATATTCAAATCATTAGATACGCATTATCATTGTTATAACAACACGTCTATTGAAGTCGGGTGGGGCTGGAGTACAACTTCCTTTTTTATTCTAAAAGCCCCACCCGACTTCAATAGACGTGTTGTTATAACAATGATAATGCGTATCTAATGATTTGAATATTATTTCTTGCTTATTAGAGGCAGGTTTTTGAAGTCGGTTTTTTGTTTTTTAAAACAATTTTTTATTTTATTATTTTTAGTGTAAGTACCTTCTATATTAGGTATATTATTATAGGTATATTATTGGGTAGAAAAATCGGCTCAGCCAAACGTGAGATATTCGCGGAGAAACATACATTCATACAGGTCAAACTGAGAGAGAACCTTTTTTTTGAAGTCGGTTAAAAAGACTACACTAAAAGTACCCCTTTCCCAACAAAAAGAAACATCTAATTCGGTTCATAAATAACAAAGTCGTCATATGAGTTGATGAAAATCATAGTATTTTCAGGATTTTCCGAAAACTACTGAACCGATTTGAAAAAAATTTAAATGGGACCATCTCGCAAGAAAACTCAATCGAACAAAAAAAGAATCATCAAAATCGGTTCATAAATGACGAAGATATGCGCGAACAACGATAAAAAAAAAAAACATACAATCGAATTGAGAACCTCCTCCTTTTTGTGAAGTCGGTTAAAAAATAGTGTTTAATTCATCAACGTCCGAGCGGTCGCCGGCGACCGCTTAACAATAGAAAATCTATTGTGTCTCGTTTTCCGGCCGTTGACGAGTTAATATAGTAACTAAAAAAAAACCGGCCAAGTGCGAGTCGGACTTGCGCACGAAAGGTTCCGTACCAACAAACGGCAAAAAATCACTTACTAATATTACTATATTAAATACTATATTTAAACACCATTATATTAAAACTTTTTTTAAATATACAAGAAACTCAGATAGTACCTATTAACGTTGGTTAACTTTAATTATCACCTACAATTTGCTTTTACTCTTTTCTTTAGTCCTAGGCAATTTAAAAAAACTTCTTCCTGATGTATTTTGCTAATAAATAGAAAATTAAAAACAAGTTATGTTGAAAATAATGTATTATTTGTTATTGTCATAGATGATTATAGTATATACAATTACGTTAAGTAGTTTTTCAACCAAATCCGTTCAGTAGTTTTTGCGTGATTGAGGAACAAACATCCAAACCCACAAACTTTCACATTTATAATATTAGTAGGATAAGTTTGTAACGATAATAAGATTATCGTTAACACATATTTTTTTTTACCTATTTTAAGTTAGAACATGTTAACTCATCCGGGGATCGAATTCGCCTGCAGATTTAAAAACCTACACGGTATATTTTTTCAATTTATTATTGCGTAATTGTATATACTATAATCATCTATGACAATAACAAATAATACATTATTTTCAACATAACTCGTTTTTAATTTTCTATTTATTAGCACACAGATAGTAGATAGCCTAGATTAAAACATATATTACTTTTTATCCCGATATACCCACGGGAACCACGCGGGTGAAACCGCGGGCGGCCACTAGTATTATCAATAAGTTATTGCTCATCTTATAAACAGACTACGATTTTCCTTAAGTACCTATTTATTGCTGCTTTTATCTGACCTATGACTTAAACAAACGCGTTCCGGTCTGTTAAACAAGTATGAACACAATGTTAATCTCATTACAGTGATTAAGCTATTACAAAGCCTCCAAAATGTTATTATATTTACTGGGTGACCTATTTTGTGGTTAACTTTATACCCTTAAAAATAGAGCTAAGAATAAGTCAGCAAAATAACGATTTGAGTAAAAGCGGGGTTATTATTAATTTTTCGAGATCTTACAAATGTTTGAAACTGCTCTTTTCCTGTTAAAAAACTTTCTTTTGTTTACATTGAAGTGATGGCACCAGATATTTAATGTATTTTTTTTAAATTTAGAAGTTAGCACAAGACTAGTTTATTTACCTATTCAGTATTTTTTATGTTGTTTTGTCATGGGTCTTCTCAGTAAACTTTTACAAATACCTATGAACATTTATGTTAGTACTAGCGGCCGCGGTTTCATCCGCGTGGTTCCCGTTCCCGTGGGGATATCGGGATAAAAAGTATTTTATATTTTCTCTATGCTATCTACTATCTGTTTGCCAAATTTCAACCAAATCCGTTCGGTAGTTTTTGCTTGATTGAGGAACAACATCCAAACCATATCAAATCAAATCAAATCAAATCAATTGTTTATTTGCAAACATGTGGTGAAACAAAGGTCTTTATCATAAAATGTGCCGTTACATGCTGCCGTATGCAAACAGCGTGCAAATATTTGAAATATTAGATATTATTAATAGCTATTTGATATCAAATAAAAACAGCATAGGGCAAGTATCATTCATTACAAATTGCAGCTATGTCATAATTATATTTATATAATGTCAAAGAAAAATAATTTTGTCATAAAAAACACTCTCATGCATCACAAATATTGAATTAATTGAATAACGCAGAACATAATTATTTACTTAATTGATTTGTCAATTAAAAAATCAGAAACACAGTAATAATTTTTCGTCAATAATAATTTCCTTAATTTATCTTTAAATTTAAATAGCGTTAAACTTGTCAATTCAGATGGGAGTTTGTTGTACATACGAATGGCCATGCAATATGAATTTTTTGAATATAATTTCAGCCTTTGGTATGGAATACGTAATTTATCACCTATTCTCCCTCTATGGCCATAGTCATTATTTGTTTTCATATTGGTAGGAAGTAGGATTATTTAGCCCAAGTGAATATTATTTCCACGCAACATAAATGCAGTTGTTTTGCTTTGCATTTGACTTAATTCACTAGTACTTACTTAGTATTTTTTTTTACTTTTGCATTATCATGTAAACATCATCGGTACCTACTGCATCAGAATAGAATGATTTAAATCCTGTAGTAGACTGCTAGGCATGCGATGTCTACTTTATACCTGCTACATTA
Organism: Agriphila tristella; assembly: GCA_928269145.1. NCBI lineage: Eukaryota > Metazoa > Arthropoda > Insecta > Lepidoptera > Crambidae > Agriphila > Agriphila tristella. The sequence goes on along the minus strand of OV743443.1, from coordinate 4,632,852 downwards.
ATTTATCTATTAATGTAGTGTAGATGTAGAAATATGGTCTGAATCATCATGACCACCAGCCATTTTTTATGTCCCACTGCTGGGGCACAGGCCTTTTTTATGGGTGGATAAGGAGAATAAGACATAGCCCACCACGCGGGCCCAATGCGGGTCGGGTAGTGTGAATTAAAAGCATAAATATACAATACCCAAATGAAAGAAAGAAAGAAAAATAATTTATTTGAGACATGAACACAAAACAGACACTGAGAATCGAACAGATAGTCCCAAAACGGTCCCGACTCAGCATAATGCATGGTCTGCGACCAGCGCTGATCTTCCGCCGACCGGTTCGTTGACGCTGCGATAAATAACATATACCTACTACCTAAAACTAAAACAATATAATATCTAAAATGTACTAATGCAATAATACAATACAATGGTCATTACCGAAACCTGCCTGTCAATCATTTACATTGCACTGCTTGACAAGCATATTTCGATTGTGTCGGTCGGAGCGCATTCGATCAAGCACCACAGAACAGATAAATTATCAGTCAAAAGTAGGCCACGCCCCCGATTGGTGAAATAGTAGTGATCTGTGCTGCGTAGTGATTAATTACCTATTCTCATTGGATCTGTGAACTGAACATAACACAAACAAACAACGCATTTTTTTGTTTTTTGGTATTGATTGAACAGAACCTTGATTTAGATTATCGACACAAAACAATAATTAGAAGTAAAACATAGTTTGCTATTGCAATGGTATTCACTCAAACGACCCAAAGTAAAGTAAGTAAAAAATGTCTTTATGGCTGCCATGAAACAAAACAGGACATTGACATTTCATTCATAACAATTTATTGTTTACAGGCTTTATAATGATCGAAGCTTACGGGCAAAAATCTAGCCCGCAACGAAAAGAAAACAAAACTACACTCAGATGCTTGGGACAGATAATTATGGTGAGTTTTTATAAAATGAAAAAAATATGATAAAAATAAAAAAAAATCAAATGTTAGAAACTATAATAATAATTGATTTATCTTTGTACTCATATTGAGAAGTAATAAGTTTATTATTGCACGAGATTGTGTAATATTGACTAAAAGATTAATAATATCCTACCGCCTTAAGAAATCACAACACCTGTTCCCAGCATAATCCGAGTTCCAATATTAAAGGCAGGTTGGCGGTTCATTTATCAACGTCGCTGCCGCCTGATCCGAGGAAGTTTAAAAAAACCTTTATCATCCCGTTAATCTAGGTAGTTTGTAAATAATGGCTGATAGGGTTTTTGGTTTTACTTGAATTTGACTAAGTAATACCTGTCAATCCAAAGCGTGGTTATCCCCACTGCTGGGCATCGGCCTTCCTTATGGGTGGATCAAGGGGTGGATAAGTCATAACCAGGTGTTTACTACTGCAAATAATGTCAGGACCAATTGAATATTATTATGCTTTTGAAGCACGGAGGCACCATGATCGAGCCCCTATCTACCGGATGTAACAAGACTCTCAACGAAGTCGAGGTCTACATATTCTGCCCATCACCAGGACCAAACAAATTCACTGTTCAAAATTATTGCTGGAAAACGGTTTTAATTTTTGGCGTTAAAATAAATAAATTAAAAACATAGAACTCCCGCCTGCATAAAAAGACAAGTCAACTGAAAAGATAGAAACAATATTAAATATTAAAGGCAACATAATAACAGGCAGTCGGAGGCATACCTATAATAAATATTTCAAATCATTCATAATGTCACTTTCTTTATGCATGCATCCGACTGTCTTTAATATTAATCTTAAACCTTAAGTTTAAAATATTAGGTACATAATTCATCATACAAAATAAGGGTTTACGGTAGACGCCTTAGGCACTTAAGGCGGTGATCGAAAGTTGGCGCCCTCAGAGGTTTTTATTTAATAAGTTATTAATAAAAAAAGATTTTAATTTTACGTGGAGATTTTAGGGCCCATGGCCCATTTTTAGAAAGTATCATAAATATATGAAAACGGCTACTTTTAGCAGTTTTGCTATCTACTTCTAGCAGTGGCTACGAGGGAATGTAACGATACCGTCTAAATATAAGATTTTGGGCCCTAAAAATTCCACGTAAATAGTTATTTGTTATACAAGTGACCAAAATCGATTTGTGCTGCGAGTGTCGACTTTAAATCACGAACTAGCGAAGTAGTCTAGAATTGAATCACGAGCGTAGCGAGTGATTCTAATATAGACTACTGAGCACAGTGAGTGATTTAAAGTCACGAGGCAGATCAAAATTTTGGTCTCGTGTAAAACATACAACTTTTCACCTCTACCAGCGAGAAAATTTTACGTGAGTTTCCTGGTAAAAAGCTAAATTCAGCATTAAAAACTTGTTCACTCAACTCTTATGGAGTTAGACAACTATCTTCATCGTTGGACGCACAATTTTTTTGTAATTTATCCCAAATCTTCATCGTTGGAATAGTTCGATCAAACCTAATGCTGAACATTTTTATTCATAAAGTTGATTCCCGCCGTTTTGTTTTACATTAATACGTTGTGCTTTTCTCTTATTCATTAATATCCCATCTTATTTATTTATGTATAATCATAAAACACTAATTTGTTAATAAATTTCATTATTTTTTCTTATTTTATATTTATTTCATACATGCGACCTCATTTCGTCCATACTCTTTATTTCGAATTATCAACCTTCTTTTTTAACAAATCTTATTTAAAACTCCTTGGTATATCCGTGCATTTTATTTTTTTACTTTTTAATCCATGTATGACACCATAAAGCACTCTATCTATCCTTTTCTCACATATTAATTTTACAAGTCGCATCCTTGTCACTCTATTTCTTTTTTCTTTATTATTCTAAAAGTTGGTGATGGTGTTAGAAATTAAAAAAGTACTTTGCCTCACGCTCGCAGCAAAAATCGATTTTGCTGCGAGTTTTTACGCGCCAAAGGCCCCCTTTTCATGCTGGAGAGGTGAAAAAATTATTAAAATTGTGTATTAGAATTATAATATTCACCGCGGCGCCAATTTCGTTCAGGGTGCCACCTTTAAAGAAACAATGTTTTTTCTTTTACTTAAATAATATTGTGTTTACCAGAAAGAAAGCTTTTTATTCAATGTAACTAACACGAAGTTATGGAAAGTGAGATATGATAAAGGGCGAGGCGAAATTCGCGATTGAGTTAGGAACACAAACCCTATCATATTTCCTCATCTGAATAGGGTGGCCATAATAACAAAGAATACTTGCGAATTATTTGAATTAAAACTGTTTTAGTAGTAATCTAAAACCCTTGCAAATGATATTTAATTTAAATCAATTTCTAACTGAAACATTGCACCAATCATCGCGTATGATACGCACAGATACTAAGGAATAATAATAATTTTCTTTAAAAAATGGGACCATCTCGCAAGCAAACTCAATCGAACAAAAAAAGAATCATCAAAATCGGTCCATAAATGTCGAAGATACGCGAACAACGATAAAAAAATCATACAATCGAATTGAGAACCTCCTCCTTTTGTTGAAGTCGGTTAAAAAGACAAGTTATCTTAAACAAAATAAAAAGATATCTATTTCCAAAAACAAAGATGAAATTGAGAAATTAAGAAAAAGGGAAAATAAGGGATAGTGTGGTCACCTCAAAAAAGAGAAAAATGAATTTCAACGCCTAAAGTCAGCATCCGGCCATTGGGCTGGAAAGATAAGGCCCTTCTAGGGTTAACCTTTGGGGTTCCGTATCGAAATGTTAGCTTCTGATAGTACGCGTCTGAAAAAAAATAAGTAGGTAAACTATTCACAGTTTCGTAAAAAAAATGCAATTCAAGATGAAGGTTACATACATTTTAGAAAAAAAAGGAAAAACACGGCCAAACTTACTTTCACATACCTACTCAAATGATTCTTGAGGTTAAGGCTTCGATCAGATGGTTAAGGCAATTAATTCAAAAAAGTTGTCAGATTTGGCAAAATGAAACTGACAGCTTCCTCGAAGTTAAGGAGACCTTAACCAAAGTTTTTGCTAAGCAGATTTTCAGTATTTGGCTGTTACTCTTTTACTTGCATTAATTATTAATTTATTACTTTAGGGGCTGGTTTTTCAATCTTCAGATAACATATCAGTCAGTTTAAATATTAAACAAATCTAACAAAAGTCATTCAAAAATGTGCCAGACAAAAGACTGACAAGCATTTTCAATTTGGCAGTATAATACGTATAATACGATAGCGTATTATACTGCCAAATTCTATCTAGGCATTGAAAAATCAGCCCTTAGTTATGTAATTTATTTTATTCAAACCTTTCAATAGGTATTTGAATAAGAACTTGAATTGAACACAATATTTGAAATATTTACTTCACAAATACCAACTTTGAAGGTTATTAAGCATTTACTTGCATTCCCTCATTGCTGTTTATCAGTTTGTCGGCTGCATTTCAATCTAAGGTTAGTTCCGAGCAAGTTAGTTGATGAAGGCATCCTGTGGCTTGCAGCTCGTGAGATATGACTCGTGGTGTGAACATAAGCATGAGCGAAGCGGCTAGGCCTAACTTCGGCCGGCTGAAAGTTGAATTTTGATCCTTTAATGGCCAAATACTCAAACGAATCTTAAAGTTAAGGCCACCTTAAATTCAAAAAGTAAATTAATTTTGAAAAAAATATTTGACAGAAACTCTATGAAATGAAACTTATAGCTTAAAGTTAAGGAGACCTCTAAAGACTTTAGCCACAGAACTAATGTACTGTAAACGGCACGCTGGGCTTCCACAAAGTGTAAATTTTTCTCGGCCGTAAAGGCAGTAGAGTTCTTTGCCTCCTTCTTGCTAAGTGACTGAATTCGACTTTGAATTGATGACGAATTTACATTGTTATGTGATCTTTGATGCTACTCAGTCAATCTGTTCTACATTTCCTGGCTTTATTTTTCATATTGCAGCAGTTAGATATTCAGCTGAATGATAGTAAACTATTTCTGGCTTTCGTTACTTTTTATTTATTTATTTCGCTACCTAAGTACTTTTAAAATGAATCTAATTTCTCTTCTCCTTGTGTGGTCGAAATGCTCACCACACAGCGAACGCCTTGTAAAAGGCCCCGCCCGCCGCCCGCCGGTCGCTCTGTTTTCTGTTACTTGGCCGCCAAAAACCATAAAAAATCATTCAATATTAAAATTTAAACGTGAGTAATATGTTGTGAAATGTTGCTAATACTGTAGTTTTTTTAATATCGGGTTATTCGCTTTAGCTAGCTTAGCGTTTTACTCTCATCTCTCATCACCAAAATCGCAACCTTAGTAGCTTCTCCCCGCCACAAGACCTCCAGTGCAGCCTGCACTCCACCGCCAATAACACTGCGGAACATAACTCTTGGGAACCACTGTGATTATGGAACCACTGGCTGCTCCCAACTTTACGGTACCCATCTTTATTTATAGCCTTGTTATCTTATGCGAAAACTTTTTCCGTTTTACGATATTATACGGATTGGATTTTTATAATATTACGTATAACGACTTTTATGTTCACTTTGTTAGTTCAGAGTTATACTTCAAATCAACCTGACGTTTTAGTAACTAGCTTTTGCGTGTAACTTCGTCCTAGTGGAATTTCGTTTCTCTTGGAAATTTTGATCTGATTTTTCTAAGGTCTTTATCTCTACCAATGAACTAAGTTCGTTGATCTCTACCTACCTACCTATCTAAATTCTTTAAAATTATTTCAGTAGTTTAGGCAAGCGATATACTACCTATAGATATACTAGTATGGATTTTTTTTAGCTCTCTCTCACGCATATTTCGACTAAGTAATTGCTAATTTTAATTATGTTCATTACAATTAATTTATCATCGCATACCATTTTTACTATACTGTCAAATGTGGGTAAAACATTATTACGTATACTTACTTACCTATTTCTTCTTAACATAGAATTGCCTTAGAATTCTAAGACATACGCTTATATTGTATGACGTAATTGCAGCATTTTGCTGCACGTCCGGAAATTACATGTGACTTGAAATCCATTACCATAACGTCAATTCAACTGGAGCTACGTGCGAGAGCGGGACCATTAATTTCAATTCCATTCTAAAACCATACTGTGGTACGCCTCATAGGGGTGCATCACAGAAGCACCCTCGTCACTAGTTAACGTCCACAATGAAAAAAGTATCTTTCTACTGTACCCAAGATAAAAGTAGCCTGCAGCTGTTAATCTAGGTCCAAATCTGCCTACTAGCAAAATTAACCGACCAAAAAGTGACAGATATTCAACAAATACCTAACCGACTAGAACTAGATAACAGATTCTTAATAATAAGCTTCTGTTGCCGAAATAAGTAGCCAAAAACCTTATTAAAAAAAAGTTTCATCGCCATCATACATTTATCAATTTAAACTCGTCAAAGGAAGTCTTAAAAAAAGTATGACATAAAATCGATAAAAATCATAATAATCATCAAAATTCTTGTGGGTAAAAAATTCATTCACACTGCCACAGTCTTAATACTACTAACAGTCGTCCGACTCATGTACTTGCACGGGGCAACGATATGTAGTGGTGTCAGTAGGGTGAAAAATACGGCGTTTTGTGAACCAGAGATTTCCTTTGGTAGGATTGGTCCTTAGGACCCTAGGATGGATATAAGAAGTGGAACCACCACGATTTTTATAGTAATTTTTTTGAAGTTTTGGCTTTTAGCCCAATCTCGATAGATGTATTAGTTAAGCTGCTATGTACAGTTTGATATCATATTCGTAAGAATTTAGGGTGTCAAATTCATTTTTGGATTCATATTTGTACGATTCAATTGTTAAACTATTTAAAAAAAATAAAAACAAAAATAAAATACTCGCTTGATTAAAGAAAAAAATTGCCATTAAATACATAAATTGGAATATTGAAAAAAGAAAAATACCTCGTAGGAGCCCTATTATCCTTTTATTTTTAAAATAATAATAAAAGAAAATATTCCTGGCAAGGCTAATTAAAAAAAATAACTTCGTTACCGTTGTAAGGAAGTTATTATTTTTATTAAATATTAAAATTTCAAATATCAATTTGAAACTTGCTTGTGATAGGCTCAAATTGTAGCAAATTTAGTTAGCTTTATAAAAGTATAGAGTTGAGATATCTGAAAAACGCTTTCTTAATGTAGTTTTTTCGAAAATACTGAAACAAGTGCCAAGTTTTTCCAGCAGTACAGGGTTTCCAAGGGTTAAAACTTGGGTAAAACTACTCTCAAGGTACCTAAAAATATCTGGAAAATATCGTACTTACATGCGCGCTTGTGCTATTTGCCTTTTTTTGTCGGTATTGACTGGAATTTTTGGTTTTTCTAATAATTTACTTATATTTTTTAATTCTGCGTTATACTTTTTAAGTTTACTTCAAAACAGTTTCATAAAAGTATTATAATGTATATATATTTGGAATTGGCTATTCCTATTGGGAATAACCTTTCATTTGATACCCATATTGTTATGATAAAAAATATTAATATTTCCATAGGTGTAAAAGAAATTGACGGCACGCGACAGTGAAATTTTTTTTCGCTATTAATTGTTAATAAAAAAAATTGTAAGTAATATTTTTTCAAGTCTCCATTCTATAAGCTTTTTTAACGTATTTTTTGTTTGTAAATAAGATCATCAATTTAATATTTACGGTGACTTAAAGTAAAAAAAATGTAGTTGAAAATATTGGTTATTGTGTAATGTTTAGGAAACTTCTTAATAAATTACAATTTTTATACCAAAAATGAATTCTACGTCATTGATTTATCCGAAAATGATACCAAACTTGGCTTAGTATCTAAACTTAGGCAGTTATTAACCTCGGACTTCGTTAAGGAAGAATTCCCCCCTCCCCCCCACCTGCTTGAAAAATCCAGGTGGCTCCACTTCGTAAACCCATTTTAGGAACCCAAGGATCAATCCTACCGAAGGAAATCTTTGGTTCATGGATAGCCGTATTCTTCGTTTTTTTGCTTCCTACGACTGGGGCTAATGGGGGGTACGCGGGGAAGTAAGCGCCAGAGTCGGCGAACGCAATCTCCCCTAGTTTGCGCTTTGTAAGTTTTAAGAAGCTTAACGAAATTTCAAAACGTCATAATGGTTTACAGCAAGGGTCTTAAACCTTTTTAACGGACTTCAAAAAAAAGGAGGTTCTCAGTTTGACCTGTAAGTATGTATGTTTGTATGTTTGTCCGCGATTATCTCGCGTTTGGCAGAACCGATTTTGATGCGGTTTTCAGAAAAGTATTTCTTACATTGAGGAGAAGGTTTTGGTATTTCAACCGACTTCAAAAAAGGAGGTTCTCAGTTTGACCAGTAAGTATGTATGTATATTTGTCCGCGATTATCTCGCGTTCGGCTAAACCGATTTTGTTGCGGTTTTCAGAAAAGTATTTGTTAGATTTAGGAGAAGGTTTTGGTGTTTTAACCGACTTCAAAAAAGGAGGTTCTGACCTCACTTGACTCTTATGTATTCATGAATGTTTGTCCACGATTATCTCGTGTATGGCTGAATTGATTTTGATGCGGTTTTCAGAGAAGTATTTTTGATATTTTAGAGGGTTTTTAACTGACTTCAAAAAAAGGAGATTCTCAGTTTGACCCATATGCATGTATATCCGCGATTATCTCACGTTTGGTCAAACCGATTTTTCTACCTAGATAACATATCTAATACAGAAGATACTTACACTCAAAAGAAAGAAATAAAAATTGTTTTAAAAAACAAAAAACCGACTTCAAAAGCCTACGCTACCTCTAAAAAGCAAGAAATAATATTCAAACCACTAGATACGCATTATCATTGTAAATAAAACATGTATATTGAAGTCGGGTGGGGCTTTTAGAATAAAAAAAGTTGTCCTTCAGCCCCACCCGACTTCAATAGACGTAAGTATTTTATTTACAATGATAATGCGTATCTAGTGATTTGAATTTTAGAGGTAGCGTAGGCTTTTGAAGTCGGTTTTTTGTTTTTTAAAACAATTTTTGAAGTTAAGGGTATGCTCCTAGTATACTCTGATATTGGTTCGGTGGGCCGCAACTGCACTGCAACTTTCAATACAATAAGCGTCACCAGCAAGGCCAAACTTGTATTGTAAACTTGACGATGTCTTGCTGTGTGAATGATCCTTAAAGCTTTGTTATTTGTGCGACTTATCTTAAATCTGAAGTAAGTATCAGATTATGCGGTGAAAATGGTTCCGCCTTTGTATAAAGGTTTAAGTGTGCCGACTTTTATCAAAAGCTCTTTGTCCGTTGTATTATGTCATTCGTATCCATTTCCGCATAATCGGAGAGATAAATTCGATTCGTCCGCGAGATTGCGACATCGATTCCGTAGGCTCTCGTAATGGGGTGCCGAGTCTGAAATATTGCAATCGATTTGAAATGATAAAAAGGAGCATGACTCTTTGGCTCTTTCCTGTGTTGAGATGTCATTCGGTACAATCGATGAATTATTCATTTTAATGTGACGGGCGGGATGGTTTTCGAAAGTCGTTTTGAGTGCGATTTTTTAGACACAACAACTTTTAATGCCTATTCAGTCTTGCCTTGAAGAGACCAAGATTGTATCTATCAGGGAACAGCTAACAGCAACAGGTAGCGTATTCCATTCTTTAGCAGTTCCCATAAGAAATGTATTGGCAAAGCGTGTTGTAATGCGATAGGCTACTAATTTTGTAGGTCATAGAATATTTGTATTATCTTATTTATTTCAAACTAGCGGCCGCCCGCGGTTTCAACCGCGTGGTTCCCGTTCCCGTGGGAATATCGGGATAAAAAGTATTTTATGTTTTAATCCACGCTACCTTCTATCTGTGTGCCAAATTTCAACCAAATCCGTTCAGTAGTTTTTGCGTGATTGAGGAACAAACATCCAAACATCTAAACATCCAAACATCCAAACCCACAAACTTTCACATTTATAATATTAAGTAGGATTCCTCCTAGTATGCAAGAGTAACGTAAAGGTGCATCTTTATACGATAGCTTTTCACTTTCATGCCTGCCTTAAGACATTCAATATCGCACGCTGACGCTTTCGCCTTCCTCTGCGCTATGCCTTAGGCAGAGCATGGAGTAGCGCACAGTGTTTCTTTCAGACAAAATTCTCCGGGGGGCACTAAGGCTGCTCCGGGGGGCACGGCCCCCCCGGAATAGTACCTGAAAGAAACACTGGTAGCGCATGCCTTCTTCAGAAAAAAACGTCAAGAAGATGGATCACAATCCATACAAAATTGCCCCACGTCCTATAACAAAGTGACGTATCTCAAAAAAAAGATAAAAATGTTTAAAAAAATATGGCATACCTACTCACTTACTTCATTTTATTACACCTTCATATAAAAAAAATGCAATGAAAATTAGTTCATTGGCTACTATGAAAATAACAAATCGATTTTGAAAATTATTTTATGGGTTTAAGGGCTATACTCCCAAGTATAAAAAAATATTTATTACATTTTTGGACGCCATCTTTACATTGTAATATGCAAAAAATTATTTATGGAGTAGTAATGTAAAGAATTGTAATCATCATCATCGTAAGCCTTCTTCTATACAACGTGTTAATGAATAAACGCAAAACCTCTTAGGTGGTGATAGTGCTCATGAATATGAACAACATTTACTATGGGGCCAACACAGCAACTAAAAAAAAATCAGCTGTTTCATACAAGTTGTCAATACCTACCCGACCAGAATGTATGGAACAGCTGATTTTTTTGTTGAGTTGCAGAGTTGGCCCCATCGTAAAAGTTGTTCATATTCAAGAGCACAATCATCAATTCACCACCTAAGAGGTTTTGCATTTATTCATTAACACGTTGTACCTATATACTTGACACACATTTTTGACGATTTTAATATAGCACTCAGGTTGAGACCGCAGACCTGACTTTATGACAGTGAGACTAGCTTGGGAATATACCCTTTCAAATAAAAAAAGAATTAAAAAAATCGGTTCATATATGTATACTCATAAGAACGAATTTTCATAGTAGCCCCTGAACTATTTTCATTGCAATTATTTTTTTATATGTTGGTGTAAAAAAATTAAGTTAGTGAGTATGCCATATTTTTATATACATTTTTATCTTTTTTTGAGATACGTCACTTTGTTATAGGACGTCGGGCAATTTTGATCCACGTTCTTTGTATGGCAGAAAGTTGAACGTGAAAGCGCACGGTTTGGAAGCAATCAATATAGCATGCGTTTGACGCACGCAAGTTGACTTGAAAGTTGAATTGATAGTTTAAGCGAGTCGGTGAAGACAGACCATTACGCTAATGTGGGTATAAGACATTAATAAAATCAGCTTAAGTACTTAACAAACACTTTAATTATTTATTAATATAACAATAATTTATCAAAATAACATAAACAACTACATAACACGTCAGCATGGTGTTAATATTACATTTACAAAACGAATCATTACAATATACAATCTATAATTCTAGAAACTATTGTAAACAAAAGCCAAGTCCTTACATAGATTTCACACAAAATATAAAGTAAGTAGACAGAAATCGCTTGGAACAAATCGCGCAGGCACACGTAGACATAAGGCCTTAATGATCTCCTATTTTAAGTTTTACGCGACGTATGATGTTACGTTATGGTAAACATTACGCCCTAGACCTTGGTCACCTATTTACGCCGTCGCGTCGGTCGCTTACAGCGTCAGCGTAACAAAGCTTATGGTCTCTTTCAAACGCTGACGACGGTGTATGAAATGTACAGGAACGTTTACGCTGACGTAAAACATCGCGTATAGCGTAAAATAGAAGACCAAGGCCTTACGTATAGCCAATCTTAGCGCGTTATCTAGACTAGAATATACTTGATCGGAGGGCTACAGGGCCTGCCTTCTGTCTAGAAAATACCATAAATACTTTATATTTTGTGATTTCTATTCCATATCGATAACAATATCTAAATGGGGTTTCTTCGCAAATTATATACTTTCTTATCAATCTCAGGTGAAAATCTTACACCATATATATTTGGAAGATACATACATATTACAATTTAACAATAATGTATTTCCTTAAAAAGATAATAATTAACAGAATGAATAGAAATTTTAAGGTTAAAGAAACATTTAGGTATTTCATAATAAAATTCTGCAAAGCAGCTCTGATAATAATGTTGGGTTTGATATTTTTTCTATCCATGTTTTCCATGGTACCTATATAAATGAGTAAGGGTTTTAAAATAAAACATTTTATACAAGACTCACATTATATAAAACCAAAAAATTAATGAAGCCAATAAAATATTTAATATTGTATTTTCATAATAAACTCTGCAAATATAATTATAACAAAATACATACTTTAATATTTATCTATTAAATTAAACTATAATCATTTCATGAATTGATAATTATTTAAAAAATATAAATCTTTAAAAATAAAAATAAAATATTCAAAATGCAATATAAACAATTTTTCTTTTTTTATTCGGACGGCTTAGCAAACTAAAAAAAATCTTTCTTAACTCAAATATTTCATAATTTTAATTACTTTTTATCACTATAAAAAAGACATAATCAATAATTATTGGCTTGGCCTAATTTTCACTATTTATATTGTTCATGATAGAGTTTTTTTTCGACTATTATTAATAATCATAGTGGTCATTTAATAGGGAGATGAATAATAAGAATAATAATATTATGTACACTATCAGTTCATTCTAAACGGCCTATATTACATACATATAGAGGATTGCGAGATATCTATACACACACGACATTTAGATAGAACATTTAAAATATAACCAATAATATAGTTTTCATAATAATTTAACCAGATTCTCAGCATACAGATTTCTAATTTATCAGTTTCCCACAACACCATTAGTACATATATTAAGAAAAGTAATGAAAATAGTTTTCTTATTTTTTATATTATTTTTTTATTTATTACTTTTTTATAATTTTTTTAAACCTAATATTAAAAAAAACTAATTTAAAAAATGAATATGATTTCCATTTTTACTTTGCTACATAATCTGTAGCTATTTTGCGCAAGTTTACGTTTACGTTTATACGCAAGTTTATAAAATACTAGCGGCCGCCTGTGACTTCGTCTGCGTGGAAAGTTTTTTTTGCTATCCCTCGGAAACAATACTTTGTTTCGGAATAAACTCTCTGTACCCGTGACAACGTGTATGCAAAATTTCATGATGATCGGTTCAGGTTAAGACGTGAAGACGTAACAAACAAACGAACAAACCAACGGACTTTCGCATTTATAATATTAGTATGGATTAATAAAACACGACTGCTAACGACGCATTGTGTCTTGTTTTGTCTTTGACTGTACAAATTCTAGAAATTGTGGGAATGTGATTAATTAGGAATCTGGTATGCTCGTCATCTGATATTTTGGGAATCTAGTATAGAGGGAACAAAGGCATTATTAAACAAAAAAATAATTAAAGCATTGTGAATGCTAAAATCAATAACTGTACGAGATTTATTTGTTATTTTTATTAAGAAGTCTATATTATTGGTTTTAGTCGGAAATTACGAATGAAAGATAGGGTTTTTTGTTAATTATTATAGTTACACTAGTGTGTTACTTTTTAGGAGTTAAAAGCGATTGGATTCAATGTTAATTTTAAATTGTATTTCTCTATTGCAATATTAATTTTAAGTTACTAATGTAAGGATTATTATCGCTCTTTTTACAAGTAAACACGCTTCAAATTTGTTGAACATTAATTATATTCTTAATTATAATAATAAATAAATAAAAAAATAAAAAATAAAACTTATTTTTAATAATTTTTGAGATTACCTAATATAAAAGAATAAAAATTAGTGGTAAAAATAAAAGAAAATAGAAGGTTTTGGCGATCACAGATCACACTAAATGAGTGTTGGTAATATACAATAATTTTATTTTTCTCTCATTAATAAAGTAACTTTCTGCTTTTAGAAACTTGGTGATTTTCATTGATTAAAGAAATCTGAAACGTGTCCCCTTCAAATTGTCAATTCAAAAATTTCATCTAAGTCACTTAAAAGCTAAGTAGCCAAGTCATAAGACGCGAGCGGAAAATTCTAAAAAGGCTACAGCTTTAAAAAATGTTAGAAAATCTAAATAGACGTTTTAAAAAATTACGATAGATAGCTTAGAAAATTACCTACCGTAAATAAATTCGAAACGAACATATTTGGTCCAAAGTTAGGTAAGTAGAAACATTTTAAGACGTGTCCAAAAAGCTACCGAATTTCGATTGAAATTTTTGGAAAAGAGCTCAATATCTAAAATGCTAGAAATACGGACAGTTTAAGCTAGAAACTAAAAAGTTTACGCTACAAGAATAAAGCAATAGATAAGTTTCAGGCTGGCCCCAGACCTACCGGTTTCATTTCTTTGCTTTGCTGTTCTACCTTGCTTGAAAGACCGCCGGCCAACCAGGGTAATTTTCAATCTATCGCATTTTAGGACTAGACTAAATTAGCAAGATAGCCTGGGATTGCGAAGTAGGAAGCTTTTAGGAGATATGCCACCCTGAACATGGACTCCGATCGTTAAAAATAAATGAATAGTTATGCAAGATGTTTGGTAAAGACTTATAGAGCTGAATATGGTAGATAGATAGGGACCATAAAACTGAACAACTTTTACTATGGGACCAAATCTGAAATCGCGAAAAAAAAATGAGCTGTTTCATACATTTTGATAATTTAAACTAAAATTAAAACTTCGCGTTGCATTGCAACCCATACGATGATATTTGATAACACAAAACTAATGGCTATCTTGCCAATGTTGTCAGGTCAAAATATGCGATAGATTGAAAATGAGCCTCTTGGCCGGCGGTCCATGGTAGAACAGCAAAGCAAAGAAATGAAACCGGTAGGTCTGGGGCCAGCCTTAAAATAACAATAAAAAATATTTACTATATAAAGGTGCATTTGTAACCACTCTCCAAATTTTTAGGATGTATTCACTGAACAACTTTCTCCATGAAACATGTGTCGAAATACGCCAAAAAATGTCATCCCATACTAAACTGATCACGTGATCTCTTTGATTTGTATGAAAAGTATTTTTTTTTTACATATTTGACCCTATGTTTCTTAGAGAAAGTTGTTCAGTTACATGCACTGAAAACATCCTTAAAATTTGGAGAGTGGTAACAAATGCACCTTGTATTGAAAATTCATACTTTAATTCACAAAATTAATTCAACGCAATTCTTTAAATCCCTCATTCATGCGTATTCATACATATACAAAGAAACATTGTCATTAATAATTATAATAATTATATTTGTCACAATTTTAATACAACTACTAATTTTACTCGCTACATAAAACTGTAAATATATTTATATAAACTATCTATTTGTTAAAAGGGCCCTCTAGCTTCAAGCTTTATAAATAACTATGTTTTTTTTTAATTTCCCACTTCAATTTTAGAAAATGACGTAAGTATTTTATATTTTTTGTTTATTTCACATGTACTTTTTCACAAAACTCATGTATATTTTTTTTATAATAATAAGAGGCCCTTTCTAAAACCGAACTATAAATATAGACTTACATCTTAAAATAAGCACTCTCAAAATAAATAACTTATAATAATGGCAGTACTATCCATTAATATACTTAATTAATATAATTGTCGGTGCCTACGCAAATACTGTTTCGTGTAAAAGCATATAATATTTAATATTTCGATGTGTTTATTTCGTAAAGGAACTACTTATTTGTTTTAAACTATTTTAAGATGCTAGAATTTGCGCAGGCACACTTAAGGGGCCGTACAACGTTATACACATTTTTGAGCAACGATTTCACACAGTATTACTTGTTTTATCGGTCCCAAAAAATAATGTAGAAAGTAGATTTATAGTACTCAGATGTGATTGTCAGAAACATGACAGCTGCTGCTAAAGCTGTTCTCGGTTGAAAAAAATCGTAATATGACCTCCAATTTTGTAGTTTTTCAAAGCTGTTCCAACCATTAATAAACCCATAACTTTGAAACTATAATAAAAAAGCTTAGATTACTCTCTAGTTTTATGATTGATAGTTTACCGAAATAAGAAAAATTTTTTAATTATTGATTAAAAATTGGTGTAGGTACATACATATAAAAAAATATATAAACGCGACGAATAGATAACCTCCACCTTTTCAAATTATTGAATTCGGTTAAAAACTATAATTTTGTCAATAATTTCGATAATTTTTACTATGAAAATGTCTTCAAGCGTTGTACGCCCGCTTAACAATTCAATGCTTACAACAAAATACCTACAACCAATAATTTTACGTGTTGAGCCACGCCACGTGTTAAATAATTGAAAGAAAACATTTTTAATGGAAAAATATTAAGTTTCGGGAATCAATGCGTATGAGTATTATGAATATTTCGTAAAACTATAAGCCCTCTTACCCACTGCCAGGTGACCGCGGGGCGGAGGGCCGCGCTTTTTTCATTTTCCTATTCCGCTTGCAATCGTACCGGTAAACCGCACTTAACTGCCACGAAATTTCAAGTTTTCCGCCTAAGGTGAAACGTGCGATTCGTCAAAATACACTTTTTGTCAAAGGTGTCTTTGGTCAAATTGTGTTTGTCAAAAGTACGATTCGTCTAAATACCCCTTCTGTCAAGGGTGCCTTTGGTCAAACTGTAATTCGTCAAAATAACCTTTTATTTAAAATTAAAAATGATTTTTCGGATTTTTCGGTTGACCGAAAAGTTGACGCTGGTGCGTAAGGGAGCTTAAATGTAATAAAAAAGGTCTAAGTGTCAGGTCTTTCGTCAGATGATTTCAACATTGACAAAACTAATATTTTTAGTGTAAGCATTCAATTGTTCTTTTCTTTATAAACTGCGCCTGGCCCGACTATAATATCTTCAAACCTAAGCTTTATCTAAAGCTTAATAATCAATATGCATCTGTTGCCTATTTACAAATACACAATAAATTAAATCTATCATGTAATCTATGATATTGTTATTTATCTTTTTATTACAATTGCAATTTTTACAATAAACTTACAATCATAAGGTAAATGCACCTAAAACCGTCTAGCAATTTTTAACTTTACTTATGCAATATAATTGCATAATATTCCACGCGACATAATAAAGAAAATTAACATATTATTTCGAAATATTATATTTCATAATATTAAAAGTGCAATTGTAATAAAATTAATAAGAAATCTTCTACGTGTTATTATTTATTGAACACCGTGATCCCAACGAAAAATACTATTAAAATGATATTTACATTGCCGTGATAATTCTCTTTAATTAAATACTTCGACATCGATGTTAAATCTAATATTTCCATACTTTAGTAGGTAGATAAAAGTATTTTTGGTTTAATTGTTTTCTAAAACAATTAAACCAAAAATACTTTTATCTACCAAATTTGGCTCTAGCCAAAGTTGGAAGTTATTAAAGATATACTGTACTTTTAAAACTTGTTTATATCCAATACAATCATGTTGTTGATTTAATTCAAAAGTAAATTATGGTCATACTTTCAATACCTATAACTGAAAAAAAATACATTTTCAATATCTTGTGAAATTTTAAATCATTTGAAGTAATGTATCTTTTAAACAGTAATATTTTTAATAGAATAAACTATGTCGGGATTTACACCATGTACCTGTTTATTTTTGAGACTCCGATATTTCGGCGCAGTTGCATGCGCCATGATCACGGAAGAACTGTCGATTGTTGCGTGCGGGTAGATGTTATTGGTAGACGAATCGGTCTACCCTCCGTCTAGTTCTTTTATTACTACGTTCGATACCGGTACCACTGTCTGCAAACTCACTATTTACTCGAATTTGTTCTCGACACACGACACTTACTGTATCTGTACGCGAAACGGCACTTTTTTTATTTTTGTTGTTTTTACACAACCGGACTACTGGATTCCAGACACTCGACAATTTAAACCCATCCTCATGATTGAAATTTTTGTATTTGGTTATTTCAATCGCTTCCCTGACCATTATTGGTATGTAGTGGCGTTCTGTTGAAATAATCTGGGGGTTATGTAACTCGATCCAGTGATTTGTGTCCGAATGAATTAAATGTTCAGCAATGGCCGATTTTTGCGTATCGTTGTTTTGGACCGCTTTTATGTGATCCTTTATACGGCATGCTATTGTGCGTTTAGTTTGGCCGATATATGAGCTACCACAACTGCAGTCGATCTTATAAACGCCAGGTTTCTCCAAAGGAAAACTATCTTTCGGGGACCGTAGACATTGCGATACCTTTTTTAAAGGAGTGAAGATAGTTTTTATTGCGTACTTTTTCAAAATATTTAAGACCTTATCTGTCACTCCCTTTACATATGGCAAAAATACTGGCTGTCTATCTACATCCTGCCTCTGTAACTGGTGCTTTTTCGTGTGTCTAGGTAAAAGCTTTCCTGAATATCCATTGCTCTGCAGGACATGGCGCACGTGTTGTAACTCTTTGTCCAGGTGTTCATCATCACAAAGATCATATGCACGGTTTGTTAGTGATGCCACGACAGAAAAAGCACCAGTTACAGAGGCAGGATGTAGATAGACAGCCAGTATTTTTGCCATATGTAAAGGGAGTGACAGATAAGGTCTCAAATATTTTGAAAAAGTACGCAATAAAAACTATCTTCACTCCTTTAAAAAAGGTATCGCAATGTCTACGGTCCCCGAAAGATAGTTTTCCTTTGGAGAAACCTGGCGTTTATAAGATCGGCTGCAGTTGTGGTAGCTCATATATCGGCCAAACTAAACGCACAATAGCATGCCGTATAAAGGAGCACATAAAAGCGGTCCAAAACAACGATACGCAAAAATCGGCCATTGCTGAACATTTAATTCATTCGGACACAAATCACTGGATCGAGTTACATAACCCCCAGATTATTTCAACAGAACGCCACTACATACCAAGAATGGTCAGGGAAGCGATTGAAATAACCAAATACAAAAATTTCAATCGTGAGGATGGGTTTAAATTGTCGAGTGTCTGGAATCCAGTAGTCCGGTTGTGTAAAAACAACAAAAATAAAAAAAGTGCCGTTTCGCGTACAGATACAGTAAGTGTCGTGTGTCGAGAACAAATTCGAGTGAATAGTGAGTTTGCAGACAGTGGTACCGGTATCGAACGTAGTAATAAAAGAACTAGACGGAGGGTAGACCGATTCGTCTGCCAATAACATCTACCCGCACGCAACAATCGACAGTTCTTCCGTGATCATGGCGCATGCAACTGCGCCGAAATATCGGAGTCTCAAAAATAAACAGGTACATGGTGTAAATCCCGACATAGTTTATTCTATTAACGTCAATAACCATGGAAATTTAAAACAGTAATATTTTTTACAAAATGTTAAATGAAAATTATCACAATGTAAATATTTCAATATTTTCAACCTTTTATCTAGTTCAGTGTTTCCCAATTAGTGGTACGCTTACCCCCCCTCCCTCCCCCCAGTGGTACCGCGAGATTGCATCAAGAAGACGTATACTCGCAGCAATCTCTTTGATTTAATTTTTTATTCATTCCTGCAATAAGGGATACACGAGTTCTTTCTTGGAGTGGAACCACTAATCTAGTTGTTGACTTAGTTTGAAAATAACAGCCTAAAATTAATCAGCATCTTTCTTAATAGGTACCTATTTGACGCATCGTCGCTTCTTAAGATGTTTATAATTAGTCCCTAACGACGATGTTATTTTAGCTTTATTTTTAGCAGAAGGCCGCAAAATACCAAAGTGACACTTTCTAATTTTATCTGCCATAGTAAAGTTTAAAGTTTGTATAAAATTAATCTTTAGAGGAAATACAAATTCTAAGATCAACCAATATCGATATCGTATGAAGATGTCGAGTTTTAATTAAAAATAATACAAATATGTACAAAAACTATCAGCAGATGATTTGTATCAGTACAGTTGCGAGTTCAAATCTTGTATAACGTGTTACAAAAAAATCTTAATGCTGAATATTATGGTAGATAGAGACCATCAAACTGAACAACTTTTACTATTGAACCAAATCTGAAATCGCGAAAAAAAATCAGCTGTTTCATACAAAAAATAATAACAAAAATATTAAAATGTAGCTGATATTTTTTCGCTATTTCAGAGTTGGTCTCGTAGTAAAAGATGATCATTTTGATGGTCCCTATCTACCATATTTTACATTAGAGGTTGTTTTGTAACACGTTGTATAGGTATAATAATATGTGTTAAGAATAATAAAATGTCGTTAATTTTCGTTATTTTTCTATAGAAACTTCACACTCTTCAAATATCTATTTTTACTTCACATTGCTAAAACTGAATCGACATAATTCTACAGTATGCATTCTTAATCTAATATACTTTATTAGGTTTTATATACCACAGCCATCAAGGCTACACTTTGACGATTATTATCGATTTAAGTAATACAATTTGAAATAGTACTTCTATAGGAAGAATGGAATAGAAGAATTTCTAAACCTGTACATTTGAGCGCACGAATCTCTTAAATCTTCTCTTTATAAGATCAGTCGGTTTAACATGCGCGCCACGATAAAACTTTGATGATACTTTTCTCACGTTAGCGCGATGTTTGTCCCGTTCATTCCGCACTGATGTGAACGAGAGAGACACAATATAAGTGTAGACAATTATGTGCAATAGGGAATATGCATAAGTCACCGATTTTGATGAAATTGAGCTTGATCGCTGCGGACACTTATAAAAACATGATGGAACAGGAAAAAAATAAAAAAAATAATATTATTTTAGTTTTATCACACGATGAAATCAGGGGAAAATAACGATATTTTTTTTTCATTTTCGGATATAATGCACTTTACAGTCAGATATAATATCCAATGAGAAATAATATTTTGTATGACACATATGTACTTAAACGCAAAATTTAGGGAGATAATTGAAGATTATTGGCTAACTCCATATTAAACGCGCCGAAACACACCTGAAACGTGATGTGTGACGTCACCGTTTTGTATGGAGCGTTTTCGGCAGTTGCTGCTGCGCGCTAACTTCAAGTAACTATATCACGAGAAAAAAAACGCAAGAGAAAAGTTTTAATATTACAGTTAATTTTCTCACGCATTATACTTTAGATTAAGATAAAAAAAAATTTTGATGCATATTCCCTATTATAGTCGCAGGTGCATGCTAGGCCGGTAGAAGGAGAATAAAAAGAAAAATCAGGTAAATACGCCTACTACTGGACTGAGATTAACTGTCCGGCAATACAACAGTTATTAATTTTATTGTTAATTTTACTATGCGTACTTTACTAAAAATAAACTTAACCATGTTCGGTAAAAGGTAGTCCTATATCTTATTAAGCTTGAAAACCAAAAATCTAAATTATGTTCTGCATAATCAGAATATAGATTATGGAAAATCTGGAAAGTAATTCACAAATTGTAAAAAAATCAAAGTGATCACAAATATCGGAACATCTAATCTAAAAGTGTTTTAAAAAGTGCCAACTTCATTAAAGATTTGATTTTCTCGAAAATTATAACCCTTTATGAAACGATGTTGTTGATCACTTTGGATGTCACTATTTGACGCTGATTGTAACAACTACCAGCATCGACAGCTTAGGTAGTTGATTAAATCAACAAAAATAATATTTATCCATCTCCAAGAAGTTTCGATGTCAGTTTAAAAACCTGGGATGACGTCATAAGCTTCCAAACTAGACATGGTGAGGTAGAGCAGCCATAGAGAGAAGAAGAACATAGAGGTGACGATCTTGATGTTCTTTGGCCCACCGAGTTCCCCACCAATAGACTTCCTCCTTCGCAGCACGAGAACCAGGACAGCGAAAATGGCTTCAGAGCAGTACATGGTTACACTGAACGCGAGGCTGTGGAAGAGAATTTTAGTTAGATAGTTGCATATATAGATTAATAGTTGGTAAATAGACTTGAAATTGCATATTTGTGGATGCGTATGCTTGTGCGTGCGTGTATAAATGGGAGTGTGAGTGAGCGTGCCTATAATGTTTAACTGCTGTCATAGCCGAGCCTAACTTGAGAATGTTAAATTTTACTTATAATAGTAATAGTCACACTACAAATGATCATACATTTAGAGCGACACAGTAGATCAGTCTGTTTGAGTTTTTAGATATTGTACAAATATCTTTGGCACGGAAGACATGCTATGGTCACGCCAGTGCAGCGCTTCTTTTTTAAAAGTGATCAAACTCTGAACTTACTTTCCTGGGTCAATGAGGAACTTCTCGTTCTTGCTCCAGTAGCCGATAGCGGCTACGATCCACGTCTCGCCAGGAACACTTTGAGAGCGTTTGATCCGTCACGTTGCCCATGCCCATGGAAGCATGTGACGATACACATAAACTGTGTACTTACTTTCCTGGGTCGAGGAGGAATTTCTCGTTCTTGCTCCAGTGGACGATGGCAGCCACAACTCACGTCTCACCAGGAACACGTTGACAGCGTTTGATCCGTCACGTTGCCCATGCCCATGGGAGCTTGTGACAGTACACATAAACTGTGTACTTACTTTTCTGGGTCGATGAGGAACTTCTCGTTGGAAGCATGCGACAGAACACATAAACTGTGTACTTACTTTCCTGAGTCGACGAGGAATTTCTCGTTCTTTCTCCAGTGGACGATGGCGGCCACAATCCATGTCTCGCCAGGAACACTTTGACAGCGTTTAATCCGTCACGTTGTCCATGCCCATGGAATGGAAGCATGTGGCGATACACAAAAACTGTGTACTTACTTTCCTGGGTCGACGAGGAACTTCTCATTCTTGCTCCAGTGGATGATGGCGGCCACAGTCCACGCCACGCCAATGCCCAGGAAAACGTTGACGGCGTTTGATCCTGTGACATTACCCACGGAGGCGTCCGCGTACTTGTCTTGAATGGCTGCCACTTTACTGGCAAAGGTGTCTGTTGAACAAAATAAAATATGATGATTTAAAACCCAATTATGATGAATTATGAGATAAGAGCCAGTTTATAATCAATCTGCCTCTATGCTGATCATCACTATTAATAAATAATGAAAAAATAATGGTAATATCAGTTTTAGAATACAGAATAGCTTCAAATGCAATATTCGTTCAAATGTCGTTATTAATTTATCATTACGCAGTTCTCAACAACTTTGATTCGCAAATAGTTGTAGTAGTTTTAAAAACGAATTGACCACCAACACCGTGGTATCATCACTAGTATCACCACTACCACCATCAATACTACCATCATCACTACCGTCGCCATTACCACCACCATCATCATCCTTACTAAATGCGAAAGACCGTTTGATTGTTTGTTTGTTTGTTACGCCTTCACGTCTTAACTACTGAACCAATCTTCATGAAACTTTGCATAAATGTTGTCAGGAGTATAGAAAAGGACATAGGATACCTTTCATCCCGAAAAAGTATTATTCCCGAGGGATAGCAAAAAACCTTTCCACGCAGACGAAGTCGCGGGCGGCCGCTAGTAGGTTCATAAAAGCCACCGTAAATGTGTGACTGTATGTGTAACCTATTCAAAAACACTTTTTTAAGAATGAGGGACATTATTACCTGGTATGCTAGTCCCAAGTGCGACGAACACTATAGCTGTGACGGAGTCTTTGATGCCGAGTGTGCACCCGAAGTGGGAGGCGACGTCACCGATGACAGCTGTCACCAGACCTATGCAGATGATGGACACCACGAAGCAGACGTACCCGCCGCCGATGTCTGTGGAACAGGATTACAGTGAGACTGACTTACATACACTCACGCCTGTTTCCCATGGGGGTAGGCAGAGACTATGGAACGCCACCTGCTACGATCCTTGCACACGTCTTCTTTCGCTTCATTCACATCCATCAATCTTTTCATACATGTCCTGTGGTTTTCGTCACTGTGTGTGTACACCAGAACCTCTATTTGGTCCGCGTAGGTTTTTCTGGGACGCACAATAGTCACTGACTTCATGTTCTGGTAATTCTTAAAGAAAGGCAAGAACTCCAAAAAGTGTAATATATGTTAATAGTTTACTTAGACTTTGAGATCGGATATTCGGATGAATATGTAACTAATGTTCAGAAGTTCTTTTTTATTGATAAAATCCAAAGATTTTGAAAAATCTCAAAATTAACCAATTTTGCTCTGTGAGATCTAAAAAATAAACCCTATTTGACACAAATTCCAGTTGGCCTGTTAAAACATAATTGTTTGCTTTACCCTTAGAGTAAGACGGGAACGAAGCCTTTTGTTGCTCGAAGGCTTTACCCTACCTTTATTATCAGTGGTTTTAGAAGAAGAAAACACAATCTCATTACATTGTAACAAGGCCTATCAAACCTCATGGGAATATATATATTTTAAGAAGCTAATAAGTTTTCAAACAATTCCATAATATCTATGTTAGCAAACAATTGACTTTAGGTAAATATGCATACGATTATCCGATCTCTATAACAAATAAAGTGTGAGTAAGTTACTAAAGTTAAGACAAAGAGAATCTGTGTTTGAGACATTTGGCTTAAAGTTCTAAGTTAATGTAGAACTATTAAGAATATGCCGAGATTAAGCTGTTGTTTCTTCATAGTCATTCAAACTTTATTCTCAGGTGCAAAAATTAAAAAAAAAAATGGGTAGGTAAAATCCAAAATTCCAGATGGCTTGTTTAATTTATCACTTGATAGAATCCAAATGGCATCTTTGACTCAGGTACAGCTGCCGGCATATACACATGGCAAGAGAAAGTTGAGACAAAAGATGCGCAGTAGCTGCAAACACTGTGTTTGTAGCTACTGCGCATATTTTGTCTCAACTTTCTCTTGCCAATTTATATGCCGGAAGCTGTACCTTACCAGCTGCCAGCGATCTATTCCCCATTAATCCACCAAATTAATCCGAATTATTTTCATTACCCAATCATTTGAGATCTTATTACACATAAAACACCATTATCTTTCAAGAAATTGTGTACAACTCGCGCAGATAATGTGATTCAAAATGGCAGCTCCCCGCGCTTACCACAACGAGTGTGACTGAGAGATGATAGGTGAGGCGTTAAGTGTGTAAGAGATAAGTGAATATGAACTACGTCATTTCTAATCCCATTCTTTATCTGCGCTGGTTGTACAAATTAATTTCTTACCAGTCGGAGGCACGAATGCGAATATAATTTTCCAGAACAAAGTGAGCACGTGCATCACGTAGTCGGACCAAGATGGTGGCTCATCCGGGTCGTCTGAACCTGGAATAATAATCCACTTTATACCACGTCACTTAAGGTTTATTTTACAAAAAGAAATATTGGGTACTGTGAATAAATAAGATTTTATTCTTTCACTACCTAACGAAACTATTCGGAGATAATTTTCTTCAACATGGCCGAAAAGGCGAAAACGTTAACTGTTGATAAGTTCAGTTGGATAGCTCCAGATTTTCTACAATTTTACTTTTGATAATTTACAAACATTATGTTAGGTTAAGAATGATATAGGTAGTTACAGCGATTTAGAAAAATGATAATAGCGATTACATAACTTTAGCAAATACGTCAATTGTATGGGTTAAACTGAGCTTTATACTTCTGTCAGCACAGGTTACCTACGAAAATATCGAAAATATTCAAAATATCGAACACTATTCATCGAACGGTCAAAAAATCGAACGCTCATAAAATCGAACGTTCAAAATATCGAATTTACAAATAATCAAACGTTCAAAATATCGAATGTTTAATATATCGAACGCTCAATAAATAGAATGATTAATTTATCAAAAACCAATAGTTTGCATAGTTTTTTGCATCATGATCAACCAGTAGATATTTTGATGCAATTTCATAAAACTAAATAAAAAAAAATATAATTTTTAGTAAAAGAGCAAGCGAGTTTGGAAATACCTAAGAAAAAAGGAAAAAGAGATAACATGGCCATTAATAATGTAATTAGATATTTTTGTTCCTGATGTAAAAAAAAAATTAAGCAAAATATTTTCGATAAATTAATCATTCAATTTATTGAGCGATTGATGTATTCCATTCGATATTTTGATCGTTCGATTAAGTATTTGTAAGTTCTATATTTTGAACGTTCGAATTTTTGACCGTTCGATGAATAGTGTTTGATATTTTGATTTTCGATCATTTGGTATTCGATATGGCGTAGGTAACCCTGTCAGTGCAGCACAAATGGCGCTCATCCGACAATCAGTTGTATTCGGTAAATACTACAAACATATTCCATTTAATGAGATATTGCTTTGATAAAATAGTTCATAGTGAACAATTGGGGTTAGGTAGTTGTCGAACACGCTAAAATGTATTATGTAAAAGCTAAAATTCTGGGAAACCACGCTATGATTAAAACAACGTCATCTATTTGGCCTATAGTTTCGAGTCCAGTGATGATGATTAACCTTAAAGTCAGTTTGTTAAATCTTCAAGCAATTCTGCAGACAACGAAGCATTTCACAAAAATCTCAGAAAGAAATAAGAAGAAAAAACACAAAGCATACTCACAGAAGATAAATTCCATAGTGCGAGAAGCGTGCAGAGTGAGAAGAAAATATAGATACTTATAATTATTAGATTATTAGATATAAGCACATTGTAGGATTTGACACAAAGCAGATAGAAAGGATAAGGCATTGGATAATTAAATTAAAAGTTCAAATTTGTGATATAGGTATTTTATTATATTTTAGATAAATTAGGAATAGAAAGAAATAGTATGTTCAGTGTTCACTCATTCTAGTGATAACATCATTCATGATTTTATCTGAGTTGCAAAGACAGATTTTATATCACGTCCGTCTTATATCTCCAACTAATATTGTTGATAATATGGCAATATTACTATTAACCATTGTTCAAAGCTAACAGCCATAAGACGCTTAATATCATAAAACATCATAAATTATTTTACTACCACTGTTAATACTGCTTATACACAGCAATATAACCATATTCACCGTTTATGTGTAATAACTTAAATAAACCTTTTATTAGGATTTGTGTAATATAAACTAGGTATTTATTTTATCTATGTTTCTCTCTTTGAATTCTAATGTTCACACCCTGCTAATTGTATGCATGCGGATTTTCACACGAGTGCGGGTGGTCCGTATAGTAGAACATAGCGACTGCTCTGCGTTCGTAAGCGTGTGGCATTGACAGATAAAAAAATACAAGGGGTGGAAGGCATGCGCGACGCCTGTTTCATTTGCCTGTTACAAGCAGGACGGACGTTTATAAAGGGTGTAAAAAGACCCTCAACGAAGCCAAAGTCCACGCATTCCATCCATCATCAGGATTATTTTGGTCTTTTAGACTTTACCTAGGAAATCAATAGCTAAGAAGTTATTGAAGATAAAAGTCTAGTTTTTTTCTGGATTTTTATGAAAACTATATTTATATGTTATTTCCGTGTTTTTGTCCAAAGAAACATTATCAAAGCTTTTAAGTATTTCGTAACAAATAATGGCTTCAAAACGTCATCACTCAATGAATCTCATGCGCAGGCACACAAACGCTGCCTTTCAACTCGCCCCATGCGGCTGTTTAGCACGCATTCACTGGCACGGTTTGTTGCACGCGTTATATTGAGGGGTAGGTACTTTTAGCGAAGCTTTTATAACACCAAAAACAAGAACTAAGCAATAATTTTGAACAGTAATGGTCCTGATGATGGGCAGAATACTCTCACTCGCACTCACTGGCACGGTCTGTTGCACGCGTTACATTACGTGGTACTTTTTGCAAAGCTTTTAAAACACCAAAAATGAGAATTAAGCAATAATTTTGAACAGTAATGGTCCTGATGATGGGCAGAATACTCTCACTCGCACTCACTGGCACGGTCTGTTGCACCCGTTACATTGCGTGGTACTTTTTGCAAAGCCTTTATAACACCAAAAACAAGAATTAAGCAATAATTTTGAACAGTTATGGTCCTGATGATGGGCAGAGTACTCTCACTCGCACTCACTGGCACGGTCTGTTGCACCCGTTACATTGCGTGGTACTTTTTGCAAAGCTTTTATAACACCAAAAATGAGAAATAAGCAATTATTTGAACAGAAATGGTCCTGATATGATGGGCAGAATACATAGACCTCGGCTTCGTTGAGGGTCTTTTTACACTCTGTTTAAGTAATAAAACGTCCAACCTTACACACTCAACCGATGATACGTCTTCCATCTTCGGTCAGCTATGAAAGTTCCCTAGCTGATCTTACCTGAACTGGCAGTGAGGGCTTCAGCGAACTGCTCTCTCCAGGAAGATGTCCCGATGATTATGGACGCGTTGGCCCTTTGAACTAATTTGTCGACGGTGTTCTATGGAAATAAGTTAACATCGGTCAGACGCAGATAGTACAACTTAAAATTCTCTATGCAGATTGCAATACGTTTTATTTGTAAATGAAAATTGGTTTGAAAAAAATTTCAGAGTGAACAAACCACTAATATTGACAGTATTATGTTTGTTCGAGTAAGGGCCTTTCACAAAGTAATATTAACGACCGAAAATGGCGCCGTAGTGAATTATTGTAATTTTAATAAGTACACAATTTTAATAAAACTTTACGTGGATATTTTAGGGCCCATAGTCTATTTTAACGGTATCATTACATTTTGCAACAATTACTAGCGTATCTACAACAAAAATAAATAAATGATATGGTTTAGCTAGGGTTTCCTAGGATGACGGTGCCGTCATATTACGGCCGTAATTTATAACGTTGACTATGTAAACAATACAGCGCGGTTTCTGACGTTACGATGTCGCCGTATTGTTTTTAGACAACGTTCTACGCCGCTAAATTACTGCCCTAATATGACGGCAACATCATCCTAGGAAACCCTAGCTTTAGACTGCGACACATTGGTAGATACTCCATTAGCTGAATGTGAACAATAATTGGGACATTTAGTTAAGTGTCGCGCCAGAGTAAACATAACAGAATAATGTCAGACATAAAAAGTGTCATAAATTATTACCTTAAACTCCTTACTCTCCTTGATTCTGAGCTGTGCTCTCGTGATCTCCCCAGCTCGAGGCAGCCCCATCATGGCAACTGCTGCCTCTTCCTCTGGCAGTGTCGCCAGGTGGTTCACTTCATCGCCAGGAATGACGGGGGTATCATCGTCTGCAAACAAGTTACTTTGTTAACTTTTTAGATAACACTACATTTTAACAGAGAACTTCTTCGTGCGGCAGACAATTAATGTCATTACAACCCGCGCAGATAAAGAATGGGATTAGAAATGGCTTCATTCCACTGACATGTTTTTTTTTCTATTAATATTATAGAAGTCAATGCTTCGTTCATATTAAGTTCTCGCTCGCACACTAAACGCCACACCTGTCGCTCTCTCAGTTACACGGGTTGTGGTTAGCGCAGTGAGCCGCCATTTTCATCCCATTCTGTATCTGCGCGGGTTGTAAGAGATTCTGTTTTGATTTCATTTGTGAAAAACATTTTATCTTGTGTGTTTGGCTTAGGACACAGACAATGATAATAATTTTCACGATTTTATTTAACCTGTTTAAATTTTTAACAGTGCTATCAAAAATGGTAATCTTTCAGTAAACTTATAATCGACATGAAAAATGTAACAAAAGTGAAAAGTATAGAACCTGAAAGAATTTTATCTAGAAAATTAAAACTTTCCGTCGGAAGCGACTTTGATTATGCTAAAGTTGATCGTAAATTATTCTCTTCGCCGATTCTAATAACTTCTTAAAATTCACTTGGCACTTAATTCTGAGACTTAATGATCACATTCACTGGCTAAAACTGAATAAGATTTGATTACTAAAGTTATCTTAATTTTCCCATCCTTTATTTCGTAAAGACAATTTTTATGTTGGCGATTTATTGGAAAGATTTGTAAATTTTAAATACTTTAAGATAGCTTTTGCTTATAAACATTTAAACAACAACAAACAGCATAATAAAAATTAGAGCTCAAATATTTCACCA
Source organism: Agriphila tristella (assembly GCA_928269145.1). NCBI lineage: Eukaryota > Metazoa > Arthropoda > Insecta > Lepidoptera > Crambidae > Agriphila > Agriphila tristella. The sequence continues at coordinate 4,602,814 of OV743443.1, read as the reverse complement.
ATTTGAGTTATCTACAAAACGAAATTGGGAATAACAAAAGCTAAATATTTAATTTTCCAACAAATTAAAGTTTTATTTTTTAAATCATCGCTTACATACCTACCACAAAAAATAATGAAATAAAAAAGCTTTTTTAAAAACGCAAAACCTACTTCAAAAACCTTAAAAAACAGCTCTATAAAAAGCAAGAAATAATGTTCAAATCGATTAATTAAAACACGTCTATTAAAGCCGGGTGGGGCTTTTAGAATATAAACATAATACAATAAGTAAAAAAATTACTTCCAGCTCCACCCGACTTCAATAGACGTATTAGACGTGTTTTAATTAATCGATTTGAACATTATTTCTTGCTTTTTATAGAGCTGTTTTTTAAGGTTTGAAGGAGCCACTGCCTTGGCACAATCAGTGATTATTTACTGTATTTCAGTCTGGGGAGGGACTTCAAAGACCAAGTTTTTGACCATTGAAAGGGCACAACGATGCCTTATCAAGGTCATGCATTGTAAACCTTTCAGATATCTTACTGATGACCTATATAAAGAAAGTAATTTACTGAGTGTGAGAAAATTATTCATTCTAATGGCTACTTTAAAATTACATAAGAATATCCCATTCCGTCCTAATGTACTTTCTAGACGAAGAATTGATAACGTGGTTCCTATACCTCATAAAAAAACTGTATTCATACAACGGCAATATTTAGTTCTTGCTCCTACAATTTACAATATGTTAAATGCTAAAATTGGCATTCATAAACTAAAGTCCTATAATCTCAAAAAAACCTTGATAGAATGGCTATTTCCCCTAAATTGCAATGAAACTGAACATATTGTACACAATAAATCCTAAATAATCATTAGCATTACACTATCGCACACACACACACACACACACACACACACACAAGCACATACACACACACTCACACACACACACACAATCACACACACACTTGAGTGAACATAAGCTGTGTATTTTGTAATATTTTTATTAATAAAGCTTTTCACATTATTTACTTAAGTAAAAATGTTAACATTGTCAAGCAAGTGTAACTGATACATAGGTACTCAATTAATATGATATGGAAGAGCGGGGCTGCCTGCCACAGGCATCTCGAATGCCTACTGGGTTGGTCCCAAATACTGTTTTAAAAATTATGTATTTTTAGTTAACGAAATAAAACATTTTTTTTAAGGAGGTTTTGCTTTTTTTAAAAAGCTTTTGTTACACATCCATTTCCTATGTACTGCTTTGTGCAGTCTGCTTTAATTCCCTTACATTTTAATTCTCAAAGATAAGCTAAAAAATCTTTATTTTGTCACAAAACAAGCCACAAAGCGGCACGGAATACCAAGCTCTGCAAATTAACCATTCCAGACCCCAGTACATTTCACTAATTGACTAAGTTACGCATAACTTTATTAAGTAATTCCTCAACTAAGTACTGTCGACGTCGTAATCCACCCCGAGAGGATTTAAGGGGCTTTTAGAAGAAAGTTTAACTTTAATATTTTAAATAATTTTCAAGGGAAATCTAGTCTAACTTCACTGAATTTTCGGATGATATAGCAAGTAAGTGATAATGTTTTATCTTAATGTGGCGCTTAGTATAATAACACCTATAACGAAATTGTTATATAAGGTGGTACCAAATGATGTGATGATACTTAAACAGGACCTTCTCCAAGGTCGAAAAACGAAAAAAAAATTCATACTCCCATACAAAATGTACTTATGGTTCAGCTGACCGAGTTACTATGGAAAGGGGTAAAAAGAATAAATTTTTGATCTATGTTCCTTGAAGAAATTTGTTTAGCTTAAGCAGCACTACTCCTGCTTAAGTATCATTACATAATTTGGTACCTACCACTTTATTTAACATAGGTATCAAATAGATACCGAAATGGAGTGAACTACTTTACAGTACCTATTCACTATACTAATAAATAAATAAATACATAATTATCTACTATATTGTATGTTTTCTCAATGATATAAGTATTATTACTAGCAGTTAGCGACAAAAATAAAAAATATCAGTAAATAAATAAAACTTACTCGGAAAGTTTCAAAATGAATCCATCCAGAAAGCAAAGTTCAAGTGGGCAAAGAATAAAAAAAATCACAAATAAATAAAAGCAGAGATAAAAATTAAAGGAAGAAATTTTTGTCAAAATAAATGGCAATATAATAAAATAATTTAGTGTCTCAACAATAGTAAATAAATATTTATTTTAATGTTAGGATAAGTATGTTTATCTGTAAGTACTTGCTTTTCTATATACTTAAATATTTTCAGAGTAGCAGAATAACTTTTAGAAAAACAATAAATAGAAGTAAAACAGATATTAAAAAGCAAATAAAGTAAGGAATATATTCAGAAGAGGGTTGTTTAATGTGATATCCGTTCAATATAAAACATAAAAAATGAAAGAAAAAATTTCAGCAAAACCACAAAGCACTCAACAGTTAATCTAATACAAAATATGTGTGCCAAACAAATAATTCTGCTGCTGTCAAAAAAGCGATATATCGTACCCTGAAAGAACGTCTTATTTTCTGTAAAGTAGGCCAATTGAGTAAATAACCCCAAACAAACAGGGCAGGGATGAAAGCAAATATTTATAATGTCAGGCTTCGGAAGCCCCAAAATAACGGTGTTCGTGGGAAATAAAGAAAGATGCTTTACAGGGTTAGTGGGAAATAAAGAGAAGCGCCATTTTGGATCATGGTTGTCGTTTGGCTTAAAATAGAGGTACATTTTCCCATCTAAAATTGATGGATGATGCGTCATGTCACCAAAGCGTTAGAATTCCTATCACCCTATCAATATCTCAACTGGTAGTTATTTACTTTATCGATATTGTTGCTTTTAAGACAATATTGTTCTATGATATAATTAGATAGAAAATAGTTTTCTATGTGCAAAAACATTTGACAACTCTGGTTCATTTTAATACAAAACAGGCATAATTATATCACAAACAAATAGTTCTCTACGACATAAACAATTCTTTTACATGTACCTGCTTATGTGATTTTAATAATTTTCCTTTCTAAATCATAAAGTTAAGGGTCCATTATAGGAAAACATGGTTTGCGCGGGCCATATTATTATATAGAAAATGTAAAGTTGTAGCCACAAAAAAACATAAGACAAGCTAAAGAGATCTAGTAGCTACAAGTATTAAATTGCGTATAAACCTCACAGATGATTGTAAAAAAACAGAATATCATCAAAAGCGCTTGTCGCTGGTCATATTTTTGGCGTAAATAATAGCGGAAACGAATTGAATTCTACATAAATATACACTTTAATGTACTGTGCAGTAGCTTTAATAACTTCTATTCAAGAAAGATAATTGTTCTAAAAATAATGGTGAAAAAACAACGAAAAATCATCGAAAAAGTGCAGAAGTTAAGTTATTTTCCAAACTCTTTACACGTAAAGAAAAAGACAGAGACAAATGTTTTAACGAGCCTTAATATGTATTAACTTACCTACTAATAATATTAACTTTATGTTCTAACTAAATAATAGATACTTTTACAGCAATTTCTTCCTCATCGTTTTTCTTTTAATTGTAAAATCTTGTTCATCACAGTGTTTTTGTTACTTAAAATACAAATGATTTTAACGTAAATAAATCCTCGTCCGACACCGACATGATTTCTTTTGTCACAACACGCCGTTTACATTATTCAAAGACTTTTGAATTACACATTTTTCACGTTTTTTGCAGTCTTTTGATGTATTTGCCGGTAGGTTTTTGAGAAGTCTTACTTCTGAAGTATTTAGTTGTTTCTAATTTAACACAAACAAGTACTTAAGCTACGGCTATGTTTAATTGTGCTTTTGAACCTATATCGCGTCATTTTGAACTTACCATCCAAATTTTGAGGATGTGTTTAGTCCATGAAACAGAACAACTTTCTCTAAGGAACACATGGCCAAAAATGTAAAATAAAAATCGACTTTCCATACAAATCAAAGAGATCGCGTGATCAAGTATGGGCGACCAATATTTTGTGGCGTGACACATGTTTCTTAGAAAATGTTGTTTAGTTTCATGAACTGGACACATCCTTAAAATTTGGATGGTAATAAATTCAAAATGACCTGATATAATTACCCATTTAATTGTTCTTAGTTTTACTGAAGTAAAAATGCTGAAAGCATTTTTTTTGTATTTTTATTATTTCTACATACTTAACATACGACAAAAGTAGATTATTACCCAAATAATTTCGGACGATTACTTTTTAGGGTGATAAATCATAAAACGTTAATTCTATGTAATGCCTACTAGAGGAAGACAAGAAATTAAATATATTATTAGGGGTTAAAGTATGAAATAGCCGTTTTGTATGACGAATTTTAAATGTTTCTCATTTTCCATACAAACATTTTCTTGATTTATTTAACAAACATGAATGCTAATGTTTCAAAACTTTTGTGCATAAATGTTTAAACACTCAGTTAATTAATGCCACACGTGTTAACTACAAATAAGAAATATTATTGGCTAAGTTAACAGTAATAAAGTGGTAATTTCTGCTAATGAAAAAAGGAGTCACTTAGATACTTTTATTAACGTTCAGGAAAACTAAATCATAAATATTTTTATTGCTGATATTGGGCCGTTATGATCATGATTCGAAATAATAACAAGTAACCGAAGCGTCTTTAACATCATGGAAGATATGAGAGCCTCTGTGTGTGAGAAAAATTTGGCAATTTCATACTTTAACCCTATTATTATGTTAATAAGTCATCTTGCATCGAATACTCGAATCGAATAGGCGTTAAGAGTAATCCATTGGTTTCCAATTTGGCCGGACATCTTCACCTGTACAAATGGAAGCGTCTGAACCTCCTTGTGCCAAGCGGAAAATGGCAAATTGATTTCTTTTCGTCACGATTTCTGACGCAGGGTTGACGCGTAAGTTGATATTTAATTTTAAAAAAAGAAACCTGGCAAATTAGGTGAATGAGTTTTATTTTTCATGTTTTCATAAGTTTAAGTTGGAAAGATTGGAAAGAGAAAGATTATTTCGGATTCAAAACTGTAGTTTAATTAATACCAAAAAAATCTACTAAGTAAAAGTTTTTCAGTTCTGAATAATCCGCCCCTTCAGTGATTGTTTTTTGCATTCAAAGGTATTGTAAAACAAAAAAAAAATATTATTGGCGGATAATTTAAAGTATTCTTAGTGAAATTACCGCACAACTTTGCGTGTTTTTTTAGTAACTATACAATTTTAAAGTTAATCTTTTGCTTTCCTTGTCTTTCAACAATGGGCGTCTTGCGTGATTTACCAACGGATTTGCATCGTCAGTCCGTGACCGCGACCAATGCAACTCGGTCGAAACATCGAGAAAAAGTAGGTGTTTATACATCTATGTTTACTTTAAAAACGCGTTCATTACTTGTGATTTAAATTTTAATGATAAAATGCAACGTGAAAGTTTCAAAGTGTACATAAAGACCGTGTTTTATAAATGTTTAATTCTCATTATGCCATGAGGTAAAAGGTGAAAACCCAAATGTCGATAAAGTTACACATATCTTTATTTATCATTACAAATCTTAAAAGAGGCAACCCTATTTAAAGGCAAATCTTCAATCTTAATCTACTTAGGAGTGATTTTTATGGATAATTAGCCTGTAACATCGTTTAAATTTTCCGGTTAATTACCTACTTATTTTCCTGAAGTATTTGATGATTTCGTATTTTGACACGGTAAGTATAAAGAGAATATCATTCGCCCTCTTGTTATGATATTCGCTAAGCTGACTTTGACTAAACAGACCTTGTAGATCACAGACTACAAAAATAAACTAACTTAAACTTGTATTTCGTAGAAGGCTTGAAATAGAGAACAATTTATTTTACAAAATAAATTAGATAGTAGGTATTATATATTGCCGGATATTATCCAAATCTCGTTACATTATTGGGTCCAGCCGGACCTTTTCTCAATTAAGGATAGGTAGCGGTCACGAACCCTTTCGAAGTTCAAGTAATTTATTGGATATACAAGGTGGCTCGAGTAGTAGCGATATAAGGAGACAGCCACTACACGCGAAACAAACCCTTGTTCCTCGGAGATAACCATGGCCAGTTAACTGGTTATCTCTGAGGAATTATTTTCCTCGCATATAACCAGTTATCTCTTAGGAATATATTTTCATCGCAGATAATTGTTAAAATAATAAGTTATCTGTAAGGAAAATTTATTCCTAAGAGATAACTGGTTATATGGGAGGAGAAAAAATCCTTACAGATAACCAATTATCTGGCTTTGGTTATTTCCGAGGAACAAGGGGAAGCGAAGGGCGAGCAATTTCTTTGTACAGGGGTATCCCCCTGTACAAAGAAATATTTATTTTTGTGCGCTATTTTCGCGGTTTTTTAAACATGTCCTTCTATCTTTTAGAATACTGATCAGATCAGTTGGGTGTGTATAACGATCTCGATCTCCTCCATTCACTCCTTGGATATCCATCATCAGATCACAGCATGGTACATCCCTGGCCGGAAACCAAGGGTTCAAAGTCACCTCGTTTGTATGAAAAAAATACCTTGAGTGTATTTCATTCTAGCTCGTGCAAGAGTCGCTTCTGTCTATCGTATTCATTGAGCACTTCCCTCTGTATGAAGATGATGGTACTTACTGAACTTACTGATGATGGTACTTTACTACTTATACAGTATGGTCCAACCCTGATGGATATTTTTTTTATAGTTGATTGAAGGACCTATCAGTGCCCGTCGAGAAAAAAACGGTTTTAACTCATATTATCTTCGATCAGATAACCTGTCGAAGCATATTATTATTATTTTGTGAGATTTCAAAATGTTATGGGAAACTTTTTGGATTTAATGCACTACATACAATCAATCGGTCTTTTTTAAAGAATTTGTAATGAAAATGTTGGATAAAAAAATAAAGGTGTTATTAGGTGCATTGCAACCTCTAAAAACTTGTTACGAATTGCTATAGTTATATGTCATTCTCACTGTATAGCAAATAAAAGAGATGCATTGATAGCCATTCAGAAAACTGGTAAGTTTTAAGAGGTTGTAATGCGGGGGCAGGTCGCACAAAATAACCCATATTTTAGTACCACGTGACTCGCGCAGGAGCAAATTTAGGTACAAAAATGTTTAGTGCGCAAGCCTCATTGTCTATGGTTTGGTACAAGTTATCTGGGGGCACGGTAATGCTCCCGCCAAGACGAGGTAGCGAAGCGCAAGGGCACTACCTACCTTTTCTCGAAGTGCTTCGTCGTTTTTTTGAACCCTCATATCTTGGGTTTGGAAAATACTAGATAAACAAAATTCTCGGAATGTGATGTCAGTAGTAGACTCATTGAATATATAAAGTTTCAATTGCATAGCCTTTATAATATAGATTTTATTGATATCTAAAAAAAACTTATTTCGTCACTGACTCACTCATGATCATGAAAATTCATAGGTCCTAGTCCTATATTCCTGAAGTCCTAGAAAGCTGAAATTTGGTATGTAAGCTATTATAAGGACACAAACAACAAAAAAAATATGAAATTGGGGTTTAACCCCCCAACCGCTTAACCCTCATAACGATTTTGGATTATATCAGAAGCACAAAATTCTCAGAATATAGACTTATTAAAAATTCATAGTTTCAATTGCATAGCTATTAAACTTTGGGTTTTATTGATATCTAAAAACCTAGATTTCGTAAAAACTTACTGAAAATCATTAAAATTCTTAGGGTACTTCCTGAAGTCCTAGAAAACTGAAATTTGGTATGTAAGCTAGTTTTAATACACAAACAACTAAAAAATTATGAAACTTGGAACTTTGACCCCCCAACCCCTTAAAGTAGGGGATGGAAGTTTGTATGAGACTTCCGCAAATTTTGATGCTAGAGGTCTGAAAAAATTAGACATATGAATCTGAAAAATCTTTAAATATTTAGGAATTATTTTTAAGACTTCCAAACCCACAAACTTTACATACACTCACGCCTGTTTCCCATGGGGGTAGGCAGAGACTATGGATCGCCACCTGCTACGATCCTTGCACACTTCTTTCGCTTCATTCATATCCATCAATCTTTTCATACATGCCCTGCGGTTTTTGTCACTGCGTACACCAGCCTTTTTTATAATAACCTCTATTTGGTCCGCGTAGGTTTTTCTGGGACGCCCTCGTGCAATCGTTCCTTCCACATTCGCACAGTATATCTCTTTCGTGATTCGCCTTTCATTCATCCTCTCTAAGTGACCAAACCACTGGAGCATTCCTTTCTCAATTCTTGTCACTATATCATCTTTCAGACCACACCTTTTGCGAATCACCTCATTGCTCACTCTATCACTCAGTTTTACTCCACATATTTTCCTCAACGATCGCATCTCTACCGCATTTATTCTGCTTTCATTCTTCTTCTGCCATACCCAAGATTCACTTCCATACATCAGTGTCGGTACCAGCACTCCGTTATGAATAGCCATTCGCGCCTTTGCAGAAACGGTTTGGCTACTCATAACCGAGTGTATAGCACCACTCACCGAATTTCCTTTCTTCACTCGTCTTTCTATGTCTTCCTCACTCTTTCCGTCCCTTGTGAACAAACTCCCCAAGTATACAAACTCACGGACTTGTTCCACTTTTTCGCCACCTAACATTACCGTACAGTCAGTCATTTCTTCATCTCTCTCAAACACCATCACTTTAGTCTTAGTTACATTCACTTTCATCCCTTTTCTCACAAAATCTTCATTCATAACCGACATCATTTCCTGCAACTCTTGCGCAGAAGACGCAAGTATAACTTGGTCGTCAGCGTAGAGAAGGCACTTGATTTGAGTCCCATTCATCACAACCCCACAGTCACGTTCTTTCAGACCTTTCATACAACTGTCCAAAAACAGATTAAAGAGCCATGGTGACGCAACACATCCCTGTCTGACACCCCTAGAGATGCCAAACCAGTCAGCGTATACGCCGTCAATCCTGACGCATGCACGGGAATCCTCATAGAGAGATTTCAGTGCATGAATCAGTCTGCTCTCCAATCCGTATTCGGACAACACCTTCCATAGCTCATTCCTGTCAACTCGATCGTAGGCCTTCTCCAGGTCCACAAAGGCACAGTAAACCTTTTTGTGCTTAGCCAGGTGTTTTTCGGTTAAGCACCTCAAGGAGAAGACCTGATCCGTGCATCCCATTCCCTTTCTGAATCCCGCTTGCACATCCCAAATACTCTGATCAGTTTTTTGCATCACTCTTTCAATCAGTACCTTTGCATACAATTTACTGACAATGCTGAGAAGACTGATCCCGCGGTAGTTTTTAGCATCCTGCCGTGACCCTTTCCCTTTGTACAGCGGCACGACCACGGCTTTACGCCAATCTTCCGGCACTTTGCCACTGTTCCAACATTTATTAAAGATCAGGCACAGCCAGGACGCAACCAGCTCTTTCCCACCTCTCAGCATTTCAACAGTAATTCTGTCATATCCTGCTGCTTTCCCTTTTTTCATGCTCTTCATTGCACTAATAATCTCATCCATATATATATCTCTTTCATCCACTTCTGTCTCTTCCTCGTCTTCCACCCTTTTATCCGAGGCTTCTAGCATAGAGCCATCCGCCTCAAACAAACTCTCAAAATATTTCATCCACTCCTGTAGTACACCTTTTTCATCTGTCACTAGCTCACCTTTTTCATCTCTTATCACATTCATTTTAGACTTATGTGATCCACTTCGAGACGTTTTCACTTGTTTCCAAAACAATTTTATATTGTCTCGAAAGTTATCACAGAGTTTGAAGTCACACTTTTCTTTCATCTTTCTCTTTTTTTCGTCTACTTTTTCTTTCACTACTTTCTTAATCCTTTTAAACTCCCTTGCAACTGTATCAACATCATCTTCTGTAACACTTGCATTCACTCTTTTACTGGCTTTGATGGCCAGCAGATCCTGCCATACTTTTTTCTTTTCATTCACTATCTGTCTTACCTCACTATCCCACCAGTTTATTGGGGGAGCATTCTTCCTTTTACTCACTCCACATATTTCCTCAGCTGTTTCAGTCACACCTTTTTTAAACTTTTCCCAAACTTCATCAAGCTTGCCATCTTTCACTTCAGCCACATTTCCCAATCGTTCTTTCAATTTGCACAAATATGTCTTTTGCACTTCCACTTCATCCAGGTTCTCAACTTTTACACTAGTCAGCTCCGTTGTTGACACTGTGGGACGATGACGCCAACTTTTGAACAGACCACTAACCCGAGACACTACAAAAAAGTGGTCTGTTCCAATGTTACTACCCCTAAAGACCCTGGTGTCTACAACTCTGCCCTTCAGTCTTTCATCAACAATCACAAAATCGATCATACTCTTCTTTTCCCCTCTCTGCCAAGTGTACATATGAATTTCCTTGTGGTCAAACATGGTGTTCGTTACCACAAGATTCTTTTCTAAACATACCTTAATCAAACTCCTGCCATTATCATTTACTCTTTTGTCTCCATATATTCCTAAAACTCCCTCACATCCCTCTCTTCTCACACCTACCCATCCGTTAAAATCTCCAAGCATAAATATCCTTTCATTATCTTTGCATTCATTCAAGATGTCTTCCACACTTTTCCAGAAATCCTCCTTTTCCGTTGCTGACTTGGATATATCGGGAGCATACACGCCAATGACGCGTATCCGAAGTAATCCTACTTTGAGTCTAACCCAGAGAAGTCTGGGACTAACACACTCATACTCAGTCATGCATTCTATCATCCTTTCCGACAGCAGGAGTCCCACGCCCATACTCGCGTGCTCATTTTCGGCAACGCCAGACCACAGAACTTTAAACGGGCCATCTTTCACGTTTATAATATTAGTAGGAAGTAGGATAGTCTTACTCTTAGCTACATTCAATACCATTGTTAAAGCAACGGAAAAAAATATTCATTTAAAAGAAATTGTGTTCATTTCAAAACTACTTCTTTCAGGACGCAAACCTCACGCAGACTCTATTTTAACAAGTTTTTATTAGGTTGCTTTCGCGTTTGTTTGTTTGTGTGTTTCTCCACAAAGGTTGCGAACAATTTTATCCTAACTTCCCGATGAGCTGGAGACTTGAAACTTTGAACATAGGTCAGAACTGGAAGGCAATGTAATATTATGGTGTCATTGAGCTGATCTGATGATAAAGCCGGAAGAAGGCCACAGGAACACTATGATGAAACTATACAACCCCATCGTTTTTGGTCTCGTTAGCATCGTCTTGACGAGTACTCTAATGGGAGATGAGATCCAGGGTCTGATGATGAAGCCGAAAGACCATGCCATAGGAACTCAATATTGAAACCGTGCACCTCTATCAAAATTGGGCTCGTTTGAATCGTCTTGATGAGTTCTTTGTTGGGAAATAGCTTCCAGGGTCTGATGATGGAGCTGGAAGAAGGCCACTGGAACTTGGTAATAAAACCATGCAATCCCATTGAGTTTGGGCTCGTTTGAATCGTCTTGACGAGTACTTTGTTGGGAAATGGTGTCCAGGGTCTGATGATGGAGCCGGAAGAAGGCCACTGGAACTCGGTAATAAAACCATGCAATCCCATTGAGTTTCGGCTCGTTTGAATCATCTTGACGAGTACTTTAATGGGAAATAGTGTCCGAGGATCTCATGATGGAGCCGGAGGAAGGCCATAGAAACTCTATAGTAAAACCATGCAACCCCATCGAGTTTGGGCTCGTTTGAATCGTCTTGACGAGTACTTTGTTGGGAAATAGTTTCCAGGGTCTGATGATGGAGCCGGAAGAAGACCACTGGAACTCGGTAATAAAACCATGCAAACCCATCGAGTTTTAGCTCGTTTGAATCGTCTTGACGAGTGCTCCGATAGGAGTTAGTATATTTTTTTATTTAGTCTTAGCTCGTTAACTAAAAAGCAGAAAATAAAAATTTACTGAAAAAAAAACTTTTTTAAAAACACGTTTTTAAAACGGACTAAATTATTAAAAAAAATCGGACTAAAACATTAAAACGAACTAGTAAAAACAGACTAAAAAGTATCAAATAAAATTTTCTGTAAATATTTACAACGCTAAACCTACAGAAATTTTAAACCTAAAAACGTGAGGCGCATGCTAAAGACAATATGGATGATAAATTTTACAAAATGCGCCCCACGTTTTTAGGTTTAAATTTCTGTAGGTATAGCGTTGTAAATATTTACAGAAAATTTTATTTGATCCTTTTTAGTCTGTTTTTACTAGTTCGTTTTAATGTTTTAGTCCGACTTTTTTGTAATAATTTAGTCCGTTTTAAAAACGTGTTTTTAAAAAAGTTTTTTTTCAGTAAATTTTTGCTCTTTGCATTCCACGACCACCACATATTTTGATTAAGGTGAAGAGTTTTTGAAGTTAGGGCTTGTAGAGTTAGGGCGCGTAGAGTTAAAAGCTTGGCTCTACATGAGGTCTCATAACTTTTTGACAGTGCAAGCCATATATGGAGTCTTGGCAGCACTATACATGAAAATGTTTTTGGTGGGATACTTATTGCGCGAGCTGTACGTGGCATGTGATGCCAATCAACCGCTGTGCGAAGCGCCGCGGCGGTGCCACCCATCTCTAATACAATCTTAAAAAAAAATGCAGATTTCACGCTCCACGTAACTATCAGAGTAAATTTTTTTTTTTCAAAATTTCAAAGTTTAATTTTTTTTTATTTCTCAACAACTACTCGACCGATTTTCAAAATTCAAGTGCCATACTATAGATTTTGACACTTCCTTCATAATTTAACCGATCTACGGCTATGCCGCACTTTTAGTTGAACATTGAGCACGTACCGTACACTGGTGATCACATAAATATTTTCAATATTAAAATAAAAATATTAGCTGCTGTGGAGCATTTATTTCATTTAACAATCAAGCATCATCATTCATCAATTAGTTATTATGAGTAATTAATCATCAGTCATTTATCAGTCTAAGGGTCCATACCGATCCAAGCCGATTCCACTGATCCACGGTGCTGATCTTAACATTTTTGTAAAACATACCTTTGCCATAATTATATATCAGGTGTGCCCATACTTTTTCTTAAAGAGATCGACATTGCAACAATTTATGACCAAGAGATCAACATTTTTACCGATATTGAAAAAAAAATGCATTAGTAAAACTACATTGGGTGCAAAGTGTCAAATCTGTTATCCTTGGCGATCGACCTTAAAAACTCTCGCGATCGACCGGTCGATCGCGATCGACGTTTGGGCACCTCTGTTATACATATATATACCCCTCACCACTGGTTTTTAGACATCGATTTAGGCTCCAGTCTCTAAAATCATTTATATCTTCATTCATCTTTTGGACAGTTATTTGTGTTTGATAGATTTATCGAATGCAATACCTATATAATACATTATATACAATATGATTTTGAATTTGTACAGTTTTACAACACAGGGGCCAGAAGGAAAGGCAGACCAAAACGAAGGTGGCTAGACTTGGTAAAAACGGACATAGGCTCAAACAACATCTCTCAGGACGACACCCTAGATAGAGCGAAGTGGAGGAAAAATATACGGAAGGCAGACCCCACCATCATGTGGGAATAATAATTACGCAGGAGAGAGAGACAGTTGTACAGCACATAATATTTTAAATAACGTAGATATAAAGATCAATACTTAAATATGAGTAATAACAAAGCATAGTGGGTTATGCGTCAGTGCCAATAACATAAATAATACTCGCATTTATTTTAAAACAGCCTTATTCTAGAAAAACTCACCTGGAGAAAACTCGATGGAAATCTTCGCCGCCACATCAGGTAGAAATGTCTCAAACACTTCTGCCAAATAAAATTGGAACATGCAAAAATAATAAAGCATTCAAGTGAGAAAATTAAGATTTATGAATTCCATCGAAACCTTTGCAATATCATTGAGAATTTCTAATAATAATGTTCTTCTTATATCAAAGATGTAATAACTTAGGCATGTTTTAAACCTATGCTATCACTTTTTTATTAAAAAGAAAGAAAATTGACATTTCTTATATCAAAGACGTAAAATAACTTAAGCGTGTTTTGAACTTACACTTAAAACGCTAGTTTTTTACATTCTCTTTGCTTACAAAATCACTTTTTTCAAAAGGAAGATAAAAAAATTATATCTTTTTTTCAGTATTTTCTTTTACCCAGGTTTTCCACGTTTTGGAAAAAGCGGTACAAAGATTTTGATCGCTCAATTATAAACTCAAAAATCCAAAAGATTTTCACTCAAAAAGGTTTTCTCAAACTGAGTAGCACTGCAAAAGTTTAAATGAAATTCCCAAGATGAACAAGACGTAGTTCGAGATCATTACATTCGTGTTCAACATTGAAATGCCAGCGGTATCCCGCTGTTTCGACGCGAACCGAGTCAACAAGAAAATAATTAAATTTTCAACTTTACACTTATTTTGAAATTGCTTGATTCTACTTTATTTATAAGCGAGTTGGAACTATCGAGTACTTGCAAAGAATACTAACTACGAATAGAAATTGACGTCCCTGAACATTGTAGATTTATACTTCTCTACATACTAAGTTTTTACTTGAGTTTTTTTTTTTACTAAATTACACATTCTCAGTACTTTTTAACGTTACTTACGCGGGTGCGATAATTATATAGACTAGATTTATAGCTTTTATAAAACTTAAGATTTTGTAGACGCGTACGTTTCTTTTATATTCTTAGTTTGCTAATAAAATGATCTCAAACTAGATCTTGTTTAGACAGCATTATAAAGTTTTAAAATAAATAATTAGAGATATATCTTCATATATCTCTGCGCATGCTGCATATATATTATAATCATATAATTCTGCGCATGCTTGTTGAGAATCATGATAACTTTCCAAGTACCTAGATAATCAGGTCATGCATTTTCATGCGTATCATTATGAAATAAAAGACTTTTTAACGGATACTAGCGCGGTTTTATTGAAAGTACTTTGGTAATTAGTTGGTATTTGGTTTGATTTTTGATTTTCCCGACGTTTCGGCACCTTTGCAGCTGCCGTGGTCACGGCAGCTGCAAAGGTGCCGAAACGTCGGCATTTCATGTCTAGTGAGCGCGTAAGCTTGAGAAGTGAATGCGTATCATTATTTCAAAACTGTATTCTTTTATAGACAAAGGCCAAAGCTCTTTCATTAATCATTGTGTAATCCAGTTTTCATTTAAATTGTCATGAAACTTGTAGTCTCACAATTAATGATGATATTCATTTGGGAGAATATAATAGGCTACATAATAATATAATACTAACAAGCTTTGGGCTTTGGCCTAATCCATGCTTAGTATTAGCAAGTTAAAAAGCTAAGTATATGCATGCCACCATGCTGGTAGAAAATAAATTGATATTAATTTTGGATATTAAAAATTGTACGCTTAGGATAAAATTTTACTACTTTAATAATAACTATTTATTAACAGCTGTGTGCTAGAACTTTGAAAAGGTCTAAAAACGTTATGGTTTGCATTATGAACTAAATAATGAGAAAACTTATTGTAATAAATATACCTACTTATTCAACGAATTATGAACTCCAATAATTCCAGTAAGTGTACTGGCAGTAATGTAATTAATTTGACTACATAGCAACTTTTTTGATTAATGATTGTAACTGTAAGACATTCTGTCAAAAAAGTTGCTATATAAAGTACTAAAATGTTTAGTGATTTTTGTTGCTAACCGCTCCCAGCGACTAGAAGTACGACAACTTAATTTTTACACTGTTTTCGTTGTTTACTCACCGCCGAGTAATTCTGGTTCGCCGAGATTGACGTAGAAAAGGACATCTTTTTCATAGCTGTCTTCTTCTATTATGTGTAGGGGTATGAATTTCCTGAAACAACACAAAATATTTATGAATTTTTTATATAGGTAATATGTATAATCCTACTAATAATATAAATGTAAAAGTTTGTGGGTTTGGATTTTTGTTCCTCAATCACGCAAAAACGGCTGAACAGATTTGGATGAAATTTGATACACAGATAGTTTATAGACTGGATTAAAACATAGGATACTTTTTATCCCGGTATAAGGTTCCCTAGGGATTTCCCGAATGTCCACACGGACGAAGTCGCGGGCGGAAACTAGTAAAATAATAAATATTATCTACCTAGGCCAGAATTAGTAGTTTTATAACATTCGAAGTAATATCGAAAGCACAAATCGGCGCGTGCCCGCGATCAATGGAATTCGAGGTTTTTCCAAGGTTTTTCTCGATTTTAAAACTTAGCATTCGACTTAAAAATACCTATTAATGATTATTACTACCACGAAAACATATTTTTAGAAACAATAATTATATTGGGTTACAGTCTTAAAAATCAGCTAAAAAGGCATTTCGAAAAAAAATTGAGATTTTAATAATTGAGTTTAAAATTCAATTCTTACTACTAATCTTTCTTCGTATATAATAGTACTAGTTTTATTAGGTAATTATTGTCTGTAGCAACAGTAATATAGCGAATTTTGTCAGTCTGGCCTCTGTAATTTCCTTAGAATGCGGGGAAATGCTGGGTAATTCTGGCGTCCTCAAAGTATTTAGTAATATAGGAAAACTGGCGTCAACGAACAAACGTCATATAAGTCATATTCGGAAACTCGGCGTGTGGCCAAAGTGTGAGCGTCAGCTGTTTAGGGTGTCGCGAATGGCCCGGGAATCCCGGGATCCACAAACAGTCGTAAAGGGCCGGGATTGAACGCGGTTAAGGAGAAGTTACAAACCTCGTAGTTAAGTGAACTTATTTTATTTATAAACACATATACCTATATGTTTACTGCAAATCACAACATGTTTAGTTTTAACAATAAGACTTTTAGGTCCCGTATCACTTACATGACACGGGACACCTTGTAAGGGTTCAATATTTTTTTTACATCATTGACTCTATTGATTACAAAGCAGTTTTATTTTTCTACTGTTTGGTTGGTGGTAGGGCTTATTTCAAGTCCGCCTGGCTAGATACCACCACCACCTTACCTAAGTCTGACGCCATAACAATAATTGGGTTGGTAAACTTTTTCGAAGAGAATTGTTTTCTTTTTTGATGGCACAAGTTTGAAGGATAAAGAAAATAATATTATGTTTTTTTTTATTTTATCTTGTTAATCAAATATATTTTTTTATATTATTATCGCGATAAAATTATCAAACGAACGGCTGAACACAAAGTTCCCTTGCATTTACTGATAAAAAACTAATTGACCGGACAGATTTGACAGAAAGTCACAAAGAGTAATCCAATTATTTTACTCTTTGGTAATCATTAATCACGACCTAAACCTAATATTGTTGTTTTTCAGCTTATTTATTGTGATTTTCTAGTGTTTTTCTTGTTCAGTTATGGGAAATGGATCAGCTTGAAGAAATCCATTATCCAGCTTATTACGCCGGTGAAGTACCTACACTGCTTTGTTCCGTTTTGTTTGAAATATAGATATGTTATTGTCAATTTTAATTTAAAATTATTATTTAAATTAAAATGACGTATTATAAATTTTCGTAATTGGTTATTCCGGACTCCAAAGCCAAAAGCTACCAGAAAATATATAATTCACAACAGTTTTGAAAAAGTTTACCAACCCAATTTAAAAATGGTTGTGTTCCGGCATTTAGAGGTAAAATAGCCAGTTCCTCAGTGATGAGGATTCCGGGTGTAGTGCTCTTCCATATTCGGCGTTATCGTCACTTAACATCAGCTGAGGCGAAGGCCAAACACTACCCCATTGTGCATAAAATAAAAGATTGAAATTATCGTATTCAAATTAATTTCATCGATTTGGAATATCGCTCCGTGTAAACTTTATAAAATGGTTGGAAGTACTAATAATATTATTATTAAGAGTAATTAATAAGCTTGTATGCAGACACATCTGTTCGAATACAGCACATTAAAAACACTTTTTACTAAGTATGAGAACAATTTTTTTTTTACAAAAATATAGAGCACAATAAAAAAGTGACAGCAACTCTGTCTTCAAATCCCTAACTTCACTGAATAAAGTCAAAGCTTTTCACAAAATAGATTAAGTAGTCAATCCTGCCCCTTAACTCTCGTTTTATCCTTTTGCTCCAACTTTGGACAGAAACGCCCAAGCACCCTCCCCGATAGTACCACTCAAAGGGCTGCGATCTCTGACGCCATTCGACTGAGATTCGAAGGGAATAAACTTCCAATTTACGGCTACAATTCTGTATAATAAATAGCATCACAATGTTCCGATTCCAAAGCTTAAGCACTTGACATATTCACTTCTCAAGCTTACGCGCTCACTAGACATGAAATAAAACACTTTTTAACGGATATTAGCGCGGTTTTATTGAAAGTAATTTGGTAATTAGTTGGTATTTGGTTTGATTTTTGATTTTCAAGACGTTCCGGCGCCTTTGCAGCTGCCGTGGTCACGGGGGACTGACGAGTAGCTGTCCCCTGTGACCATAGCACGGCTAGTTTCCGTTAAAAAGTGTTTTATTTCATGTTTAAGCACTTGAGTTATGGAAATTAGAATCAATTAAGGCACCAGAATCACAAAAACCTGCGAGTAGATATAACAGTTCGTATTCTAAATTGACCCAGCTGCTCGTTTCGTCCACTCCAGCTTAGAATAGAAATGCCCGAGGATCCTCAAATGCCTGCGATCTCTGACGCCATTCAACTGAGATTCGACGATGATGGTGCTCAATAGAGGCTAATTATTGTCCACCATGGTCGGATTCAATACAATTCAAAATTGATTTTTCCAGTACGTTACAGTTACAGAAAATATTATCTAAGCAAGTTGACGATGTGGGTGTGATTGGCGTTGGTTCATTAAAAGTATGTAGCAAATTAAATGATTTAAATAGGTTTATGGTCAATAATACATCGTCATTTTGTAGTCGTTTTAATTAACTTAAGGGTGTGTTGTACCAATTAAAATAAACATTTTTGCCCAAGAAACATGGGTCGAAAAACGACAAAAAATTTTGGGTCTCCCATACTAAGTAGACAGCTAAAATATTTTATTAGTAAGGGAAAGTCAATTTTTTTTTGTCGTTTTTCGACCCATGTTTCTTTGGCAAAAATGTTTAGTTCCGTTAGTAGAACACTCCCTTAAGTTAATTAAAACGACTACAAAATGACGGTGTATATGTTACGGCTAATACCCGAAGTGCGGCTAAACCTAGTTTTAGCCGGCTAAAACTAGGTGTAGCCGCTAGCTGTTGGCTAAAACTAGGTGTAGCCGATTTGCTCGCGGCTAATACTAGGTGTAGCCGGCTGAAACTAGGTGCAGCATGGGATATAAAGAAAGTTTTTTCTGTTGTCTGTTAGCCAACAGCTATCGGCTACACCTAGTTTTAGCCGGCTAGAACTAGGTTTAGCTGCACTTCGGTTATTAGCCGTAACATATAAATGTACAGTAATGCGTTTAATCTTTTTTTAAAGAATTACCAAAACATTCTTCATTACCTAAACGACGACGTTTCTATATAAATCCAGTGCCGGGCAGGCCAATGTAACTCAACCCTTAACAGCCTGATATAATCTAGTATTTACGGGTCAAAATTGGATTCAACTTGAACTAACTAGCGGTACAGTTTCACAAGAATACAACTTGGATCTTGGACGGAAATAACTTCTCGACGTAAACGAGAACTTTAAAGCGTAACTACTGTAACTACTTTTAAAGTTCTACAAAGTTCTAGTTTTGTAAAAAAGTTCCTTTGGGGTTTTATTGTGTGCTTGTTAAACCCGAAAGAAGTACAGCCGCTTAAAATATAGAAAACAAAATTGGTAGTTTCTGTTTTTTTTTTATATTTCGCAGAGAGATTTTCTTTTCTCCTGACAGAATGATACAATTATTACCGATTCCATGTGAATTTTTTGCCTCATTCCAAATAATCATTTAATATTGGCAATAAGTATTTTAAGTTTAATAAGTTAAACAGTTTTTCAACCCTTCTTTTTGATGTCATCTTACTTAAATAGTTTCACAGAAAGTCTTCAGTGTTTGACTCCTATAAAACTGCTACACAACGGTCACTAACAGTGGGTTTGGATGTTTGTTCTTCAATCACGCAAAAACGGTTGAACAGATTTGGATGTGACAAACAGATAGTTTATAGCCTGGATATAGGATACTTTTTTTATCTCGGTCAAAGCTTCCCTAGGGATTTTCCGAACGATGTCCACCCGGGCGAAGAAGCTTGTGATTTAATAATCATAGACAATTTACTTACAAGCACTTTCATCTAAAGCGTCATCGCACCATATTCTAATAACGTTCAGAAACTCGCAAATCTCCAGTAAATCTCTCAGAAAAAGATAATTTAAAAAGATGCGCTAGTCAGCGGCACGCGCTCTGCGTCATTTATCAAAGTTTCTAGCAAAAAGTGTGCGCTTTTTAGACCTGGAGACAGGCGATCTTCGAGAATAATACTAGTTTGAGCGACATATTACATAATTTCTTAAATTATGGTCGTGTGCAGCGATGTATGATTTTGTGTGTCATACTTGAAAAGAAGCCTCTTAAGCATTTTTTTTAATTTGATACTCCACTATAATAATTTCAATAATTTTGGCATAATCAAAGTCGTAAAAAAATTTTATGCTCAACGGTACAGTGCTGGGCCTTCACCTCATACGATAAGGCCGGGTGGAAGCGCACAACACTCGAAATCATCATCACTGAGGAACTGGCTAACCTCTAACTGCCGTAACACAACAATTTTTAAATTGTTGTTATGGCGTCAGAATTAGGTAAGATAGTGGTAGCTAGCCAGGCGGACTTGAAATAAGCCCTACCACCAATCGAACCGATTACAAATTGTACCCCCCTGGAAATCGAACCCGGGACTCCTGCGTCTTACACGGGCGGACGAAGCAAAAAATGATATTTTTATTGTTGTATTAAAATTGTATTTCACAAAGAAAAATACAAAATAGGTAGGTATGTAGGTATAACCACAAAGTGGTAGTGTATAACCTTCTCAGAGTAACTTAGCTCACGTCATTTATCAAATTACGCCGGAAAAAGTTTGCTGTCCCCGAGACGAACGCGTCGGAAAAGTGTCGTTGTTAATTTTAATTTTGCATTTCGGTAGGACGACAAATTGGTTCGTCGGTGGTGAAGGATGGCACACTTGACGTTTGCAAGGAAAATGTTGTGTTTTTATGATGAGCCTCGCAGTTCGTCGTTTGTGATCTTGTTCACTGTTTTAAAAACATGGCGGCGAACATTTGCATCAAGCTGGTAATCTTTGGAATTTAGAAACTTACATACAAACGTGACAAAATTCTTACACTCGTACAGTAACAGTCTTCTTTAGAAAAGTTTTCTGAGTCATATTTAACTACAAACATTTTGATAGTATTTGAAATACAAAAGAAGTATTTAAAATTATTGCTTAGTTGAAGAAATAGCTACTGACTGAATACCTCTAACAGAAAGTCGTACTAAAGCCCGGCCCATGCATCTTGAGAATAATTTTAGTAGAATGACATAAAAAGAAAGGGCCGTCTGGACAAAGTCATATTTTGTAATTAAAAAAGATTAAGTCAAACTTTGCATATAAAAACTTTATAATCAATCAATCCACATTTTTTTTCTTTGCAAAGTCCATGTTCGTAGAAATGTAACGGCCTGGGGCTCTACCGCCTAACTTAAATTGCTATCGAAATCGTTTTCATTTGACAGATCGATGTGATACATTGCTACTTTTCTTTGGTAAGTTTTCATTTGTACCAAAACGAGGTAGCAATGTGTCACACACATCATTTGTCAAATGAAAGAGATTACGATAGCAATATAAGTTAGACGGTAGAGCTCCTGGCCATAGCTTGCTGTTGCGACACGATGGGCGGCGCGGCATGCGAATTCAATAATCATTGCGTGCTATCTCGATGTCGGCCTCTCAGCTATTCGTTTGTCACGACATGACTTGAGAATAGATTCTACTTTTATGGTGTGAAATGTGACGTCACCGAATAGTGATGCCACATTACACAATGCGCGGCGGATATGTAAGGAGCGCAAAATGTGATTATCTGAGCAAAGAATGTTTTTACAATAATGTTTCCATAACAAATTTGTTCTTTTTTGTTGATCACTGAGTGAACATTTCGCTCAATTACGTTTTCTTAAGACTACATAACAAAACATTTTTAAATTCTATTTTCATAACAAATTTGAACAATTTTAAACAAATTTTAGGCATTGTCTGATAAAGATGAAGACAGAATTAAATTCATATGACTTCATTCCGGGCACATTCCACCCTTACATGATATGCGTCTTCAGGAACACCGCACCTTTCACAATTTGGAGATGGAACCTTTCTCATCATAAATGCGAACTTGTTCAGAGGAATGTGACCAGAACGAAGTCGTAATGCCAAGACTTCCTACTGAGGGAGCAAGCAATCCAGGGAGAACATAACGGATGTGGTTGGATGGTTTTGTACCAGATGCCCTTTTCTATCGATCTCTTATCAAAGTATTCTTTCCACAATTAATAGCACCGTAGCTTGACAGAACGCATGTACTTACTCAAAATTTGTTTTTAATTGTAATTACGTATGAATTCTAATAATCAACACTATTTTGTCACTGGAGAATTTAGATTTTTTACCAACATTGGATTCTTATAAATCATAGTAAAATTCGTCAAATCGAACCATAATTTCACGTAGGGGTTTATTTTGCTTTTTTTTCTTTACTATTAAACTCATTTTCAAGTCAAATACCCAATTCGCTTGCCGCACCGGCCCGTTGCGGCAAGCTATGTGGCCGGGTCGTAACTTTGCCTGAAGATGTGTCCGCTTCGTCCTCAGTTTAGTAGCCCAAATATGTCTGAAGGTTAAAGCATAAAAGTAGATTCCTAGCCAGCAATAAGTCAAGGAGCTTACGAGTCAGGCATTGTTGGTTTATGACGTCATTAACAGGGAACTGCTTCGTATGGTAGGTACCTTTCAGCTGTAACGATCTTCAGGGCGATAACTCTTGACTATCTCGTTTCGTATTGCTTTCTACAATAAGGGTTTGGATAAGGATTTACGCAAATGGCTATTTTCTTTGCGTTGACTGAGATTCATTGTGGTTGAAAATTGTAGAGGACATT
Source organism: Agriphila tristella (assembly GCA_928269145.1). NCBI lineage: Eukaryota > Metazoa > Arthropoda > Insecta > Lepidoptera > Crambidae > Agriphila > Agriphila tristella. Next base: position 4,579,631 of record OV743443.1, on the reverse strand, counting down.
TAAACACATTAGAAAAAACGTGAAAAAATACACGTCTGCGAAAAAGTGTCTGGCCGAATTATTTTGTTTTTGGTTGAATGGAAAACTGAAAAGTGTCAACCCTGGAAGCAAATATACTATTGTTAACCCCATTAATGGGCAAAAGCAAAATGCAATTTAGGTCTAGGGTTGCCACTATGCAGCTCTTTATGAAAAGAGAAAAAAAAGAAAAAGAAGTAGCGGTTTTCAGGGTTTATAATAATTTTCTAGAATCGTCTGCATGGTAGGTACCCTATTTACCATATTTGGCGTAAAGGTTTTTGTAACAAGTTGTATAATAGGCAATTAGTTCAAAAGTTTCATGACTTTAAAAGACATTTCCCATGGAAAATCTAAAAAATAATATATTAGCTAAAACAAAGCTTGGATCCCTTAATTAACTTGATTAAATCAATAAATAAGTAGCGACCGCTCGCGACTTCACCTGCGTGGAGAGTTTTTTGCTATCCCTCGGAAACAGTACTTTTTTGCTGGATGAAAGGTATCATATGTCCTTCTAATACCCTTAAGAACGTGTATGCAAATTTTCATGATGATCGGTTCAGTAGTTAAGACGTGAAGGCGTAACCTACAAACGGACTTCGCATTTATAATATTGATGAAGTAAGGATTTAATGACTGATCAAATTCATTGTTTAACGAGAAACTAAACAATCGTTTAATACAACATCTAACAAAGACGCCATATTGAAAATGGAACTTATTTAATGGAATTGATTTAACATTTTCACTTCTCAAGCTTACGCGCTCACTAGACATGAAATAAAAGACTTTTTAACGGATACTAGCGCGGTTTTATTGAAAGTACTTCGGTAATTAGTTGGTATTTGGTTTGATAATCAAACCAATCAAATCAAACCAAAAAATTTGGTAATCAAATCAAATACCAACTAATTACCGAAGTACTTTCAATAAAACCACGCTAGTATCCGTTAAAAAGTCTTTTATTTCATGATTTAACATTCTCTAATCTTCCATTTGATAGAAGCTCTGCAACAGCTTAAAGACTTATGATTTTGTGCTGCAACTATGCAGATGCGATGTAGAATTAATATCTAGTTTCAAACGTATTCCGACGAGCTAAACTTTATGGTATAAAACTCAAAATAACTTGGATGTACTTTGTATGCTTAGTTTAGTTTTAAGAATTTTAAGTCATATTTTTTTAATCTAATGTAGGTATTGAAAACGATGTTATTATTAGGTATCTTCCATTAAATGTCTGTTAATATACAGGATTATTCGTAAATTATCAACATCCTCACATCGCTCCTGTACAATCATAAATAACAATATTTTATAGTATTGTATAAAAATAGCATTGTCAATGCAAAAATCTCAAATTTAAAAACTAAATTTTGTTCTACGACTTTTCCGAAAACAGACAAAAAATTCGACTTTCCATACAAATGTCCGAACAGCTGATCGAGTTGTTGGTATTTATCAATAACCCTAGTATGTTAGTTATCATTATTATGAGCACAGAATATATACTCTAACGCGTCATGAGCTCATGAGCTATTTATAAATCCACTATATCGTTACACTGAAATCGAGTTACTTCGTACATAAATATACCTACGTATACTTATACTAAGTACCTATAACCAACAAGTCTGATGAACTAATCTAAGTTTAATTGCTAAACTTGCGGGTTTGGTGTTGATTTCCTGAAAAGGAAAATGTAAAGAAAATATGAGATTGATTATTGTTTTAATATTTTTGATAATTTCTTTCGATTAAGTAGTTTCTTTAAAAATCTTGCCGATATTGTCAAAAAATTTCTTTATGAATGATTTTTCACTTTCGCCACAAGGAGTAGAAAACGCACCATTTTCACCTCTTGCATAAAAGCAAATTTACCTCTTACAGGAGAGTAAAGTTGAAAACACTTCTGGCATTCGTGAGTTACTCGTTTGTTGGCTTCCAGCCAGCTAGTTAACACTTTTGTCTAGACTTAGTCGATGGTACTAGGGCTTTGTTTATGGAAATGGATTGGGGAACGACAACACTTAACTATGTGTTAAGCTTCGCATAATACCTATAAACAATATGCCGTAGCGTCTGGCTGAGTAGAATAGTGTCAATTAACCCTTAATACTTAAGGGTGTCGTAAAAAGGATTAATTACTTAAGATTAAGTAAGTTTTTATACTATTAAACTAAACTAGCGACCCGCCCTCGCTTCGCTTCGGTGTAGTGTGGAATTTGACACCATGTATTATACATATAAACCTTCCTCTTGAATCACTCTACCTATTAAAAAAACCGCATCAAAATCCGTTGCGTAGTTTTAAAGATTTAAGCATACATAGGGATATAGGGACAGAGAAAGCGACTTTGTTTTATACTATGTAGTGATAATATACCGGAAAAAAATAAAATCGCATTAGACCGTATTCTCGGATTTGATGGGAATATGATCGGTGCGAGTCGAATTGTTTCTAGTATATTATTTAGTCCTACTATAATATTATAAACGTGAAAGTTTGTGTGTTTGGATGTTTAGATGTTTGATCCTCAATCACGCAAAAACTACTCAACTGATTTGGTTGAAATTTGGCACACAGATAGTAGATAGCCTAGATTAAAACATATTTTTTTTTTATCTCGATATTCCCACGGGAATGGGAACCACGCGGGTGAAACCGCGGGCGGCCGCTTGTATTGTATAAAAATAAGCATTGTGAATGCTAAAATCTCAAATTGAAAAACTCACTTTTTTATTGTGACCACACAGCAGTAGCAGAGGCACAAAATTATGGGTCGGTCCCTGTGTACACAATTTGACTACATTTGATATTTCCCTAGTAAGGATCGAGCACTCAAATCTCCGAAAACACATATTAACTAGTGCCTTATTTTTCCTACAACGCATAGTGACATTAACCCAAACTGTGGGGATTATTCAGGTAAGTATATTTTTTTTTTGTTTGACCCATTATGTAGTAGTCAGTTTAAGCTCTAGGCATATATCAAATGTAGTCAAATTGTGTTCTAGACAGTCCAAGACCGACCCAAAATTGATTAAGAAATCAAAAAATCTAATAAAAAAAACCAAATAAAACAACGAAATACTTATAAAGTCGGATAATCACCGTAACTATAAAAATCTTTTTATGATTTTTAAATCGTAACATGCAGCAATTTTTTGTACAATGGTTCCAAATCTAGCATAGCGATTGTCCTTATATACGCCATTGTAGACTCAAGGGCAAGCTAAAGTTAGAACGCCATAGTTCAATCGATACTCATTACTGATGCACACAACTTTGATGCCACACCATAAGCTTTTAAAAATTGTGCAAGGTTTAATGATGTATCGTCAAATTAAAAGTATCACTAAATGATTAGATATTTTTTAATACTCTTTACTGGGTCATGTGAAAACTAGCGGCGGTTTTTTTGTGTCCCTCGGGAACAATCGTTTTTTTTGGGATGAAACGTACCGTACGTCCTTTTCTGTACCCCTGGCAACGTCTACATAAAATTTCATGATGATCGATTCAGTAGTTAAGATGTGAAGGCGTAACAAACAAACAGACTTTCCCATTTAATATTAAGTTGTAAGGAGTAAAGATAATGTTTTCATTAATAAGTATAGACATAATTCTCAAAACGTGCCCAAACCACTTATTTTCGACTTAGTAACAGATCAATTACCAAATTGATGATATAAGTACACTGTATGTAATTTTGGGCGGATTCTAACTTATTACTGTCAATCAACCTCGCTTATTGTGTATAGAGTAACAAATTTTGAAATAACTTTTTTATAAATTCTCTAAGTGTATTATACACTTTTGTACACTATTCTCAATCAATTCGCAAATTTTATGGGAACAAAATTTAATATAACGACTAACTAAAAAGTTAAACAACAAGTGTCATTGCAGTCGGGGGACCTTGTCATGGAACAATTTTTGATCAAAGAGGTCCCCCGACTGCAATGACACTTGTTGTTTAACTTTTTAGTTCGTTTGGCAGGGCAGTCGTGTTTTTAATATTTTTTAATTAATTTATTTTTATTTCGCTCATTTTAGTGACATATTATATAGTTTTGGAATGTGCTTATCAAGGCCTTTCATTTGATGCCCATATTGTAATAATAAAAGAAATTTTTTTTTTTTACATTTCAAAATGGCGTCGTACAGTCGCCATATTGATTTTTTCTAAAAAAATATAGCCAGTGTCACTCGGGATGCTGTAAGGATTCTAACGATACTCCATTTATCCAAATCAGTTCAGGCATTTAGAAGTTATGGTGGAATAAAGAAACTCACATACCCACAAACATACATGAACCCTGAACACATAACACTCTTTTTGCTTTGGGCAGTCGTGTAAAAATATGGAATATCTCATTGTTTCTTAATAATTACACACGCGACTTCTGGGCAAAAACTGAAAATCAGTGCCTTGCTTTAATTAAAGCGAAGAAACCACTGAGTTTTTGCCTTTTTCCGTCGATGAGGCACACAGTTTTGATTTTTTTTTTAGGTATAAGTTATCCTGTCATTTATCATCTATGTACGTGTGTGATGGAAATAAACGATTTACTTATCAATCTAATTTAACATCATGAAGTGTAAGAAAGATCTTTGTAGAATTGAAATTAAATTTTGTTGCATCAAACCATTCGAAAATCGTGTTCGAGTTGGAAATAATAAAACAAAATCTAAAAATTTTAGAAAGTGAGCCCTTCATTCAATTTACTTATGTACCTCTTTTTTGTATTAAACATTTTAACAAAACAATATTAAATAGGTGGTAATTTCTACAACCATAGATAGAATGGGACTACGAAAAACAGTACTTCCTCGTGGACCCATTAATGGGACAAAATCATGGGACCACGAGAAAACAGGGGGTTCATAAGTGTATCCAATAATATTATATCTGATAACCTTATAAGTTTCAAGGTGTTGTCAACAGTCGTGCGTGTCCCAGCGACGTGCTTGGCTTACTCAAAAGAGCTCAATCAAACCACTCAAGAATATACGAGTAATATTCTTGTGTGGTTTGGGCACGTTTTGAGAATTATGTCTCATATACTTAATACAAGAAAATATCATTTTCACATCTCCGCCATCTCCCTTCGGCAGATTCTGTAAACGGCAGATTCTGTAAATGGCAGAAGTACAGTCCCAAACAACATTAATTCTAAAGATATTTTTTATTATTATTAGGCTCTGTCAAGAAAAATGACAACGGAAATAATGACACACGATAATCCCGACCAACCCGTCGTGGTCATATGAACTTACCACACAAGTGTGACTACGGGGTTATTTTACCCATAGTCACACCGACTCATTATGCCCTTGATATAAAAAATGAAAAGAAAATTATAAACATTTTTGGTAAAACAATACGTCACCAAAGTACCAGGATCTCATAAATATGGAGAAGGTTAACCACCACCAATATAAACATCAAAACGTTATTAATATTGAAATAAATTCTGGTCAAAACCAATGTTTAAGAAAAAAACATGTCAAAAAACTTTTGTTTTTGCTGTCTGACTGTACAATATCTGTCGTTTAAAGAATCTGCCATTTACAGAATCTGCCGTTTCCAGAATCTGCCATTTAGCGAAAAAAGCCTCCCTTCTTCCATCGGACAACCAGACGTACGAATCAGCGCCACCGTTTTTGGGTGGATATTCCAAAGTCTCGCTCTAAGCGGTTTGCTTCAAATTTTATCGTCCGTACCGCTAGATATTGGAACTCCTTGCCTGAGCCTGTTTCCCGATAGGTAGAATCTGGGTACCTTCAAGTCGCGAGTGAATAGATATCTTCTAGGCAAGTAACCGCCTCTGTGGTCTAGTGGTTCGAGGTCTAGACACAGAGGTCCCGGGTTCGATTCCCAGGTGGGTACAATTTGTACTTGGTTTGGTTGGTAGTAGGGCTTATTTCAAGTCTGCCTGGCTAGCTACCACCATTTTACCTAAGTCTGACGCCATAACAGTTCAAAAATTGTTGTGTTCCGGCAGTTAGAGGTAAGATAGCCAGTTCCTCAGTGATGAGGATTCCGGGTGTAGTGCGCTTCCACCTTCGGCCTTATCGTCACTTAACATCAGGTAGATGAAGGCCAAGCACTACCCCGTTGTATGTACATAAAAAAAATGCGTTTCATCGTAGACCGCATCATCGCTTATCATCAGGCGTGATAGTGGGCAAGCGATTGCCTATCTATCATAAAAAAACCGTGAAGAGTATAGACTCGCGCACGAAGGGTTCCGTACCAAAAAAACAGCAAAAAATTACGTTTGTTGTATGGGAGCCCCCCTTAAATATATTTTTTTCTGTTTTTAGCATATGTTGTTATAGCAGCCATAGAAATACACGATCTGTGAAAATGTCAACAGTCTACCTTTAGTCGTTATCAATATGGAGCAAAAAACGCCAAAAAAAACACGTTTGTTGTATGGGTGCCCCCCTTAAATATTTATTTTATTCTGTTTTTAGTATTTGTTGTTATAGCGGCAACAAAAATACATCATCTGTGAAAATTTCAACTGTCTAGCTATCACGGTTCATGAGATACAGCCTGGTGACAGACAGACAGACAGACGGACAGTGGAGGCTTAGTAATAGGGTCCCGTTTTTACCCTTTGGGTACGGAACCCTAAAAATACACACTTTATCATCCAAAGGACTTGGATAATTAAAATATGCCATATTCTTGTATTTTTTTACGCTTTCCAAACAATCGAAAGCATTTTTACGCATACGCACGACTTTTATAAAATCAGCCATTTCTTTAATACATTTAACATTTACTTATCCTCGTAGTACTTTAAAAAAGGTGTTTTTACTTATGACCAAAACTAAAAGTTTTTCGCTATCCCTCGGGTACTATATTAGGTCCGGCAGACTAAAGCACATAAAGTCACAAAAATCTGTCGTTTTTATTTTCAACTAGCGGCCGCCCGCGACTTCGTCTGCGTGGAAAGGTTTTTGCTTTCCTTTGGGAACAATACTTTTTTTCCGGATGAAGGGTACCCTAAACATGTCCTTCTCTGTACCCCTGACAACGTGTTTGCAAAATTCCATGATTGGTTCAGTAGTTAAGACATGAAGGCGTAACAAAGAAATAAATAAACAATCAACGGACTTTTGCATTTATAATATTAGTAAAGATTACATTTTGCATTAAAGCATCAAACAAATATAACAAAGTTGTTCAGTAAGTAATTAGATTGAATTTACTTAGTTAATTGTTTCCGACTGTTACGCAGTTTCGATCAATAGCAATATAGCGATAGCAATTCTGAGGCAGCTAAACTTTTGTCAGTAGCTATAATAAATGTAAGTAAAATTATTAACATTATAAAGACCACAGATATGGAAAACGACTATTATATACTGCCTAAAAGAAAACAGAGGCCACTATGTGAGTTTGTGGGTTTAGATGTTTAGATGTTTGTTCCTCAATCACGCAAAAACTACTGAACGGATAAGGTTGAAATTTGGCACACGGATAGTAGACAGCCTAGATCAAAACATGTAATACTTTTTATCCCGATATTCCCACGGGAACGGGAACCACGCGGGTGAAACTGCGGGCGGCTGCTAGTTTTATATAAATTCGCTTTTCAGCCGAGCGTAAGTCAGAATTTAAAAAAATATAAATTTCGCGTATTTCTTGTATGAAACTCCATTTTTTTTTATTTTAACTGACACACGGCGGCGAATAGGAGAAATTATACAGTGAAGTCGGCAAGTTGCTTGACAGCTTTCGAACACAATTAACAAAAAACTACTTTTCAGAACTTAGCCCCTTTTTTGTATGAATAATCATATGGGTCTTATTTTCTTTTGATCAGTATATATTTGTATTTTTCGTAATAAAATAATCCAACCATTTGTCAATAACAAATATCTAAGACAAACAGCTGTTGCGGCGACGATATATCGCTCTGTTATTTGAATCAACTCGGTGTCATACAGGCGCAATCGATTATCGCTAGCAATAAAGCTGTGAACAATAACGTTAAATTTATTTTCAAGACATGTAGGTAATAACAAAACAAAGTTTCAAAGGATTACTAAATAAGTTAAATTATAACATAACTTAATTATTTTAGATTAATATACGTACATATTGTTGAAAGTACTTGAACTGAGGTTACTTATTAAACTTTTAGATTTTTGCATTCACAATGCTATTTTTATATTAAGATGAATAAATAATGAAAAAATATTAGAAAAAATCGACTCACCCGTAGCAACTCAGACGTCTGAGTTGCTACGGGTGAGTCAATTTTTTCTAATATTTTTTCATTATTTATGAGGTTACTTATATTTTTCTATTTTCACATGCAAACAATCTTTCAGGAATTATTATCAAGTAAGTAAATATTTACATATTGAAATTGACAAAAATCTAAAATAACAAAACATTTGTTTATCCTATTACCTATAGTAAAATTATAACCCGGCAGATATCTGTACAGACAACATACTCGTATATGAAAAAAAAATTAGGGGTTTTTATAAGGGTATTACAAGCCAAAACAATTATTTTTAGAATTTTTTACTGTCTGTCTGTACGTTTGTATGCACATCATGCAAAAACTACTACCTACATCAAAGTTGGTGAGTCTAACTTTAAATCTGATGTATGTTTAATATTGATACGCCAACTAGAAAAAAATAAAATAAAAATTATATTTCTAGCTCTACATCGCTTCGCTCGCTCACGTCTCACAGTAACCTAAGTGTCTTTTCCATTAGCAGTTTTGGCCGAGTTCTGGTTTACTCAAGGAGTGTATACGAAAGATATCTGACAGTTTCCAAGATGAGAGTATCATGAATATGTATAAATCGTGATATTGTTTTAATCATAAAGCTCACTCGTTTTAAGACAGTGTGATAGATAGCTTCGCCCGCGTGGACTGTTATATCGAGCGAGCGCAGACCTGTGCCCAGCAGCGGGATAAAAAGTAGCCTATGTCCTTCCCCAAGGTCCCGTCTATCTCCATACCAAATTTCATTAATATCGGTTCATAATAGTTTAAGCGTAAAAGCGTAACAGACAGAGTAACTTTCGCATTTATTATATGTACTATCTTGGCACATTTTGATGCACTTTAAAAATTCTTAATACAATTTTAATGTGAAAGTTTGTATGATTGGGTGTTTGTTACTTATTCTTTTTGCTGCTGCACGGATTTGGATGAAACTTGGTTCATAGTTAGGGATGCCTGGATTTACATAAAGGATGGAGGAAGGACCCTTCTTCCCCACGACACTACTAAGGCGCACTACTGGTAGTGTCGTGGGTATTTTTTTCCCTTTATCACTTCACTACCGGCCCATTAGTGTCGTAGGAAGTTATATCCCAGTTGTATATTTCCGTGGGATGATTTAAATATCAACCAGCTGTAGACCACTCGGATGAAGTCGTGAGCGGAAGTTAGTTCTTATTCTTCTTTGCATATCGACTCATTTGTGAGGATCAGAACTCAGACATCGATATAGCATTTTCCGTGGCCTTAAAGATCCTGCCGCCCTAAAACGACTGGCAAAATTAATATCGAAGCGATATGTTGTGATTGAGATGGCGCTATTCGCTGGGTGCAAAGGTATAATAATCGATCGCAGCGCTCATGGTGGCAAAAAGCAGAAACAATGTAGGCTCTGTAATCTGTTTGAAAACGATATATAATTTATAACTAGCGATACAGGAACAATTATATATGTTTATTATCACTTAATAAAATTATTAAAGTAGCTTTATCGTCATGTTTTACAAAATTTACAACTAAAAAAGAAGTAAACAAACCCTGATTTAACCAAAATAAAACACTCTTTTTGAATAGATCTTACTTGCCATATTTAATTTAAATGACCAAAAATGATTTCACAACTCTTTGTCCACCCAAATCACAGTAATTTTGAAATTTACATTAATAACACAACATGTATACTGTATAGTATTTTTTAATATTTTGTCACAATGCCGCCATTACATATCAAAATGTCAAAACGGTCAGGTCAGAGCCAACAAAGTTGTAAAAAGCTAGGTGGCGCTAAAAGCGTGCACGGTGCCAATAGGGTAAAACCGGGATAGACGCCCTACTTTTTGAAATGGCCTCCTTATTTAAAAAATATTCATTAATATTATGAATAATTTCTATGAATGTAGGCTTGCTTAATCATTTTCTTTTCGTGGAACCCTTTTTATTAACACGTTTTTATTAGGTTGCTTTCGCGTTTGTTTGTTTGTGTGTTTCTCCACAAAGTTTGCGAACGATTTTATCCTAGCTTCCCGATGAGCTAGAGACTTGAAACTGAATAGGTCAGAACTAGAAGGCAATGCAATATTATGGTGTCATTGAGCTGATCTGATGAGGATCCGGAAGAAGGCCACAGGAACTCCATGATGAAACCATACAACCCAATCGTGTTTGGGCTCGTTAGTATCATCTTGACAATTACTTTGATGGGAGACGAGGTCCAGGGTCTGATGATGAAGCTGAAAGGCCATGCCATAGGAACTCAATATTGAAACCATGCAACCCCATCAAATTTGGGCTCGTTTGAATCGTCTTGACGTGTTCTTTGTTGGGAAATAGTTTCCAGGGTCTGATGATGGAGCCGGAGGAAGGACACAGGAACTCTTTAATAAAACCAAGCTACCCCATCGAGATTGGGCTCGTCTGAATCACCTTGACGAGTACTTTAATGGGAAATAGTGTCCAAGGATCTGATGATGGAGCCGGAGGAAGACCATAGAAACTCTATGATGAAACCATACAACCCCATCGTGTTTGGGCTCGTTAGCATCGTCTTGAAGAGTACTCTAATGGGAGACGAGGTCCAGGGTCATATGATGAAGCTGAAAGGCCATGCCATAGGAACTCTATATTGAAACTATGCAACCCCATCGAGTTTGGGCTCGTTTGAATCGTCTTGACGGGTGCTTTGTTAGGAAATAGTTTCCAGGGTCTGATGATGGAGCCGGAAGAAGGCCACTGGGACTCTGTAATAAAACCATGCAACCCCATCGAGTTTGGGCTCGTTTGAATCGTCTTGACGAGTGTTCCGATAGGAGATGGTATATTTTTAGTCTTAGCTCGTTAACTAAAAAGCAGAAAATAAAAATTTACTGAAAAAAACTTTTTTGAAAACACGTTTTTAAAACTTTAATTTTAATTTTTTTCTGTAAATATTTATAACCCTATACCTACAGAAATTTTAAACCTAAAAACGTGAGGCGCATTTTGTAAAATTTATCATCCATATTGTCTTTAGCATGCGCCCCACGTTTTTAGATTTAAAATTTCTGTAGGTATAGGGTTATAAATATTTACAGAAAAAAATATTTTATACTTTTTAGTCTGTTTTTACTAGTCCGTTTTAATGTTTTTAGTCCGATTTTTTTGTAATAATTTAGTCCGTTTTAAAAACGTGTTTTTAAAAAAGTTTTGAGGATAGATGCCTAACCCTGTGGATAGTTGCCCCACCATAAAAATACTAAGAAGGATAGATGCCCTTAGTGCGGGATAGTGAAAATGAAAACCCAACCAAATTTTATGAGGTCGTTCAACTCCTAAAACAGCAATATAAACGTAAATACATAAAAGTATAACAGAACAATAAAAATAATTTATAAATATACACTGACACCCTATATGGGCATATATGGTGTAGGAAGGGATAGATGCGGGCACCTATACCTCAAAAATCAGGTCCACTATCCTTTGTGATAGGGATAGATGCCCAAGTAGTTTTTAAATAAATTAAAAACAAAAGAGCAATTATTTACACCCAGGTGCACACTTGATGAACCAGTACGTTGACGTAATAAAAAATATAACGGAATTTATTACTACAAATAAAGTTATACAACGGCAAATACTAACATTTAAAACTTTAACGTTTTGGTGAAGTTCGTCGCGAAGTTGATTGCACACACGAGCGAAACGCGTCCACGCCGTACAACAGCCCGTGGACAATTAGGTGTGGGGTGACTGCGGCTCCCACTTATACTATTTTAATTCATAGTTGCGAGTTTGGGAAGTTAGGTTTTTTGAAAATGGGGCACCTATTCCACTGCGACATCTATCCCGGTTTTACCCTACGCGATGCATACTGTCTCTATCACAACATCATTTTGATGTTGCTATAAGAGCTCAGAGTACGGCCTCTGGTGGTGTGCGTTACCCCAGCAAAAAGTTGAGCTTTAGAGAGATGAGACCTTATCAGATAATTAGTGTGTCGTGAGGAGAAATTTGTTTACTAATAGCAAAATTTGTGTGAGTTGTAGTTTTTAAGATATATGAGAAAAACAGATTTTGCTGGGGTAACGTTTTGGGTTTTCCCAGATCTCGAAAACGGTTCAACGCAGAAGTTTGAAAAAAATACCACTAAGAGACCTTAATTTGTTTAATTGTTAGATTTTGATTTGGTTGTCGCAAACCAACGTAATTAAATGGTTTCGAAAAACAGAAAAAACGAATTTGCAAGTAAACTAGTACACTTATAATCAAATAAACAGCTGTTAAAAATAGCCCTGGTAGACACTTATTACGTCAAGAATTTTAGGCTTTGTAACTTTACACGATGTAAAGATATAAACAAATTTAATAAATTTTAGACCGGTCGTACTTTAGCGATCGAATAATACACAGTTTCCATAACATTAAGACGCATGGCATACATTAAACAAATTTAAGTAATTCATTAACATTCCTTCCTGTTAATTTCAGCTTTCAATTACGCCTATCATGAAAGTTTTAACAAAAACAAGATTAAGACAGCAATTCTTGAATAAGCCGACCAAATTGTAAAGGTCACTAAAAAGCAACCGCACCATACGTACGGGTTATCTTCGCAAATTAGCAGCTTAGTATCCGATGTTTTGTACAGTTATGAAGAAAAATGTTATTAATATAGCTTAGATTCAACTAGTTTTCTATTTTATAAATTAATATCGTGTTTATTAATATCAAATAATACACTTACGCGATTAATAGTATTTTAAAAAGAATGTAATGATTCATGAAAGTTAAAAGTTTGAAGGCACTCAACATTACATAAATAAAGGTAAATAATAATCTAAACCTAATTAGGTAATAATCTCGCTAAGCAATTTATAGTGTGATGTATTTGTCAGTATCAATATATACATTTATAGTAATTTGTTGCTTATGTTTTTTCAAACTAAATGTTTTATTTTAATACCAAACCTACTCATGTCAATCCAGTGACCACTATGTTTGACAGGTAAAAACATTAACTGATAAAAACTGTTCCTACCTAGGAACAGTTTTTACGGAAACTACCTCGCATTTATTCCATATAGGTATATTTCTCACCATTTAAACCTTCCCCTGGAACTACGACAAACATTTTAAAACCAAAATCGGCCAAGCCAATCTTAAGTTTTCGTGAGACTAACGTACATTTTATATTTAAAGATAATCTGACCAGCAAACTTTTGTACGCAACTGTACTAACAAAAGATCCATATTATCCCGTTCATTTAAGATGGTTACGCTTATGTATAGCGCGGTCGCTTTTACGTGACCTCTACAATTTAGGCGGCTTATTAGAGAATTGTTGTCATATTCTTGTTTTTGTTAAAACTTTCATGATAGGCGTAATTGAAAGCTGAAATTAACAGGAAGGAATGTTAATAAATTACTTAAATTTGTTTAATGTATGCCATGCGTCTTAATGTTATGGAAACTGTGTATTCGATTGCTAAAGTACGACCAGTCTAAAATTTATCAAATTTGTTTATATCTTTATATCGTGTAAAGTTACAAAGCCTTAAATTCTTGACGTAATAAGTGTCTACCACGGCTATTTTTTACAGCTGTTTATTTGATTATAAGTGTACTATTTTACTTGCAAATTCGTTTTTTCTGTTTTTCGAAACCATTTAATTACGTTGGTTTGCGACAACCAAATCAAAAACTAACAATCAAACAAATTTAAACAAATTAAGGTCTCTTAGTGGTATTTTTTTCAATTTTCTGCGTTGAACCGTTTTCGAGATCTGGGAAAACCCAAAACGTTACCCCAGCAAAAACTTATATAACTCAAGAACCATAACACACAAAATTTTTGCTATTTGCTAACATTTACTATGCAACAAAAGCTATCTATTCATGTATTTGGTTCCAGGCTGAAACAACTTTTTTTGCCAGGGTAATGTTTAAAACGTGACCCCAGCAAAATCTGTTTTTCTCATATATCTTAAAAACTACAACTCACACAAATTTTGCTATTAGTAAACAAATTTCTCCTCATGACACACTAATTATCTGATAAGGTCTCATCTCTCTAAAGCTCAACTTTTTGCTGGGGTAACGCACACCCTCTGGTGTTGGGACACGCAGGTCATGACAAAAGATGTGCCGTGTATGTGGGTACCACACAGCTAGTTCTAAAAAACTATGATAAGCATTATTAATTAGGTAAGTGATTTACTCAATGACGTAATGTTTACTCTTCCTTGCAAGGTTTTGAATAAATTAGCATTGTTAATGTGAATTTTTTTTGTTCCGTAACGACATGTTCGCGTGTTTGTGATTATTGCGAAGCGAATCGTTTTTTTAAACGCACAGTTTGGTAGTTATTTATGTTTGGACTGAAGCGCAAAGCCCATTAGTTCAAATTTTAATTACGAGTTCCTTTTTCATGTATTGTTACTTAATACATTGGTGAATCCTAAAAATTAAGTAAGACTTATACTCTAAAAAAGGTTTTTTTTACTTCAATGTTAATTAGTTTTTAATCATAGTGCCTAAGCAACATGTAAAGTTTTATCAGAAACGGAAACCAAAAGATTTTTTTTTTATAATAATACTGACCTAACAAATACGTTGGCATAATTTTAATTTAATTCAAATCAATTCATTTTATCAATTTATCAATTTATTTGCATAATAATGACCTTGATGTTCTGTAATTTCTCAAAGGTATTTTTTTATATAGTTTGAAAGCTATAGTTACTCATGATAATCAACTTGCAGACTTTACTATCGAATTTTTACTGTATAAATTTTCCTATTCGCCGTGTTTCAGAATAGAAACAAATTGGAGTTTCACACAAAATACTTACGCAAAATTTAAAACATTTTTCAATTTGTAACTGACACACGGAAAATAGGAGAAATTACACAGATATTTCGATAGTAAAGCCCGTTATTTAGGCTATTACAGAAGCTGGCTTTTAGAAATAAATTGTTTAATTGGCTCACAGCACAGTTTCTACTCGATCAAGCAAGAAGCTTATACCTCCCTCCAAAAGCTTCTTGCGATCAAGGAATATTTGGAAAAAAATGACATCTCGACTTAAGAGGATACCTCGTGGATTTTCATGGGTTTCAATTTGAAGATACCTAAATTATCAAAGAAAATGTTCTAAATACAATGTATTGCGACTCCATCGTTTCTCTATTCTTCTTCTTTAAACTTTCGATGAAACCTCACAGGCATTTGGCGCGAAAATCAAACTTTACGATTGAAGGCAGAATGTCATTATGGGATACGAGGGGTGAGTGGGCGGTGCCTGTAAAAAAATTTTTTCACGAGGCGTCGTCTTAATCTGACTTATTAGTAATCATCTTGCATAGTTGACATTTAATTTTGAATATAAGATTCCTGTTGACAATTTTGTTATTAAAATTTATGTCTTAAAATAATAATACTTAGTAATAACAATAGTCTATACATAGCTGACACTTACTAACATTTGCATGCCTATTGTCGACACTTTAGATTAGAAACATTGTTATCTATCTCAATGTAATGTACACAATATTGTGCAAATAAATAATCTGATTTCTGATTGTTTCGAACAATATCAAATGTAAATAGTATTACATTAAAAAAATCTTGTATTTGTTTTAAGGTTTTTTGAAGGAGATTTTTATTTTATTTTAATCTTTTAAACAGTAAGTATCTATACTAAAAACCTTGTGGTTTTTATGTCAATCGAACTCTTCATAAATCATGCAAATGTAGTAAAACATTTATAATTATTACTACACACATGTTAATTACATCAGATAAAAAGTAACACATGAAATTGTAGAACTCCTAAGAAACACGTCGGCGTATGTTGTTCGTGAACAGCGCCGTTTAGCAACTCGACGGTAGCAAATTAATATTACGAGTGTACCGGAATAATTTATGCGCTTTCGTGCCTCTCTGATTTATTCTTTAATCTATGGTTCTTTTAGTACATTAGTTGATACGTTTTGATGAAATCTTTTGAATTAAATTTAGTAGAATATCTACTATTTTGAGATTTAAGAATTTTTCTATCACGAAATTTAAAAAAAATCGTCAAATAATATTTAGGGGGGAAATTAAGAAAATTAGGATTGGTAGTGTGGTAACTGAAATGTGGTTTTTTTTTAAACTAAGTAATTAAAAGTTTGTTACCCTATAAAAGTAAGTAGGTAGTAGACTTTTGAATGTCCCTTTTTAACCGACTTTAAAAACTTTGAAAAGGAGGAGGTTATCTATTCGTCGCGTATATTTTTTTTTATTTATGTATGTACACCGATTACTCGAAGACGGCTGAACCGATTGAAACGATTCAAACGTTATAACATGAGGTTTATTCCTAAGTTGGTCCCATTTTTTGAAATTTTGAAATCGGTTTAGTAGTTTTCAAGTAATCTTGAAAATACTGTCGTTTTCGTTGCCATTTTATATGAATTGAGACCGACTTTCAACCATTACTTTTTTGTTTATGAACCGATTTAGACTATTCTTTTTTTGTTTGAAAGAAAACACCTTAAGAATGATTCCATATTATTTTCATTGGTATTGGACTTTGGATTTTGAAGATACACGAGGGAACTCCTCAAAATCAAATAGGAACTGTACAGTGATTGAAATATTGGTAGGTTTATTATTGTCAAGGACATTCTGGACTAGATTTGAACTGCGAAGACCCAACGGAACACCTGTGGACATTAAGTTACTAGGGGTTTACCATTGAAAAATGTGAAACATTAAACTTAACATTTTATATTATAAAATCATCGCTTACATACCTACCACAAAAAAGTATAAAATAAAAAGCTTTTAAAAAAAAGTAAAACCTCCTTCAAAAACCTTAAAAAACAGCTCTATAAAAAGCAAGAAATAATGTTCAAATCGATTAATTAAAACACGTCTATTGAAGTCGGGTGGGGCTTTTAGAATATAAACATCACAATAAGTAAAAAAATACTTCCAGCTCCACCCGACTTCAATAGACGTGTTTTAATTAATCGATTTGAACATTATTTCTTGCTTTTTATAGAGCTGTTTTTTAAGGTTTTTGAAGGAGGTTTTACTTTTTTTTAAAAGCTTTTTCATTGTATGAAATTTATTAAATGTCAACTGGACAAACTGGCGTTTAAATACGAAGACATGTAAACAACATAAGTTTCTTTTTGATTTAATTTTTATTTTTAGGCATTCACAATGCTATTTTTTTCTATTCTAATGCTATTTTTCTATTAAAATATTTATCTTAACATAAGTTTCTGTTACCAAAATGATACTTTGAGTATTAAATGTAAGCCAAACCATTTTTTATATTTTTTTTCAGGAACGTACCCATATTTTGATGTTGTACAATTAAAAGTTGATCGACTCGTATTTACTTTCGGCAATATACCTATGTATATAATAAACAAATATTTTCCAACAGCCTTCTTGATTGGTCTGTATTTTTTAAGTTATGATATAACTAGTGAGTCATTTTTGCACCTAATACAATTTATTTTCCAAAACTCACCATCAGTTCGTTTAACTTGTGTTTTTTCATGTTTTTTAAACCGAAAGTGTTTGCGAACTTTAAAAATATGACGCAATTTTTGTTGAAATGTGAAACGAACATTCAGTTTTTGTCAACAACAATATTGTGAGTTACAAATACAAGGTGTTTGGTAAAAGCCTTATAAAGCCGAATATGGTAAATAGGGACCATCAAACTGAACAACTTTTACTATGGGACCAACTCTGAAATCGCGAAAAAAAAATCAGCTGTTCCATACATTTTGATATTTTCGTTATTAATTTTAGTATGAAACAGCTGATTTTTTTTTCGCGATTTCAGAGTTGGTCCCATAGTAAAAGTTGTTCAGTTTGATGGTCCCTATCTACCATATTCGGCTTTATAAGGCTTTTACCAAACACCTTGTATACTTCTGTTTCAAATATTTATAAAGGTTTTATTGATTGATGTTGAGAATTTATCATCGCTATCATGTTATTTACATGAAAATATTTGCTGCGATTTCAGCAGATGAAATACTAGCGGCTGCCCGCAACTTCGTCTGCGTGGAAAGTTTGTTTGCTATCCCTCGGGAATAATACTTTTTTCGGGATGAAAGGTACCTGAAGGCGCCGGTCTGCGCCGTCGTCGTCGTCGGAAATGATCACAAGTACTTAGCGGAGAATTAATTTAATAGCACTACACGGTTTTATACAGAGGCAAAATTAGTCGATGTCGATAGTCCCTTTTTTCCTCGGTCTGTCAGTGTCAGTCATGCTGGCAGCGGTCGCGCTGGCCAGCGTCTTCAGTCATCAAAAAGTCTATAACAGTAGATACCCTATGTCCTTATCTCTTTACCCCTGATAACGTGTATGTAAAATTTAATAATGATCGGTTCAGTAGTTCTTTAAGACGTGAAGACGTAACAAACAAACAAACAAACGGACTTTCGCATTAGTAGGAAGAATAAACCTAATTTTATAAAAGTTGAAGGTATAGAGACAAGGACTCAGTATTGGGAAGCTCTAATTAAATTCTTATTAAATAAAATAATTACAAATCGCATAATTATTAAGAAATGGGTTAATTTCAGGAATACTGCATAATCAACACCCGAAACAATGAAGGCCCCAAAATCACCTTTAAAATATTCCATCCTTAAGTCGCCTGGAACATCTCCAGCCATTGAATATTTATCCAGTTATTTATTTACATAATGGCTAATAATGTTCCCTGTGCGTGCGAGGGAGATGGAAGATATAATAACGAGGCCAAGAGAGGGATAAAACAGATTGAGGCGCAAAATTATGACATCATCCACCGCAGGCCTGGACAGAGAGTAGGAGTATATGGAAATGACTTTCATACTAGGGGTAAAGATTTCTACTACCACAATCTGCATGAAAAAGGTCCAGGGGGTCTACGCAAATGGCTACTTTTCACATCGTTCGCTAACTTGAAAATTAAAAATAAGCCATAACATCTAAAATTACATATCGTAGACTCGTAATTTCCATAAAATTCAAAAATGTCTGTGATTTACATAACTTTGCGAAGTAGGACTTGATCGTCCAATTGCTTATTTTTGAGCTTTACGTTAACGATCGAATAGAAAAGTGGCCATTTGAGTAGGGGGCAGGTTCAATGGGCATTTTCTATGCATTTTCATCATCACTCATTGTCATTTTCATACAGAAACCACTACTTATTCGCCTCTGTGGTCTATAGGTTCGCCCACGCGTATAAAACGCCGGGTTCCTGGGTTCGATTCCCAGGAGTGGGTACATTTGTACTCGGTTTGCTTGGTGGTAGAGCTTATTTCAACTCCGCCTGGCTAGCTACAATGCTCCAACGCGGCACGCTATCTGATGTTTGTCTAAAAGGTGAGATTAGTAAGAACTCAAATTAGGTTTTGAATAGTCCTTAGTCCCAATTTTTTTTTATATAAAAACAGTCGATGGAAGTAAAAACTCCTGAAATTTCCCCCAAAAGCTTAACTAAGTTTCGAACTTTCTTAATCAATGACGTACTCAACCTTTCAAGTTTCCAAAATTCTAAATATCTTGAGATTAAGGAATCCACAGCCGCGTATCAGTTTATCCAAAACTGTCAAATATCTTCAATTCATTTCAAACCTAAAAGTGATGTACTTTAAGTTCAAATTTGATATGTCTAATAAACTAAATTGAATGTCAGAATATTTGAAGCATCAATAATGAATGTACAACCTTAATTTCGTTAAGTTCCGGTCGCCTAATAGGTTAATTAAATTATCAACAAGGATGATGGAGGATAAACGGTATTAGAACATAATGGCTCCGAAGAAGGTATTCATATAAATGTTTTATCAAAAAGCCAATACTGAAACACGGTCGTTATTTCTATGAAATGGCCGTTTTCTATAAAGATATTTTTAACTTACAGTTGCATTTTTACATACCCTTACTAACATTTTTCCTTAGAATAATAATACCTAGAACGATAATTCCTTACAAAGCGCACTGTAAAAAGTGAGGCAACTAAAACAGCCAAAATGGCGCCGTTTTCAGATTTTTATTGTCCATTATTACATAATGATACCTAATAAGTACAAAACAGTTTCAACTTCCCTACCTTAAAGAGATTAATTATTGGATTTTAGTTACGATTAGGTAACGCATGACGGATATAAATCTGAAAACTGAGCCATTTTGGCTAAGTATTAGTTGCCTCACTTTGCATACGAAGACATGGATTCTAGGTGTAATTATTCTAAGCATTTTTCTTAATCTATTTTTACTACCGCCACAGAATATATAATAGTACTAACGTCTACCGCGAACATTATGATAGGTAGGTAGATAGCTATTTAACAAACAAACATTATTCATATTTTTAACCGACTTCAAAAAAAGGAGGAGGTTCTCAAGTCGACGGTATTTTTTTTTTTTTTTTTTTTTTTTATGTATGTTTTAACATAGCTTCGTCAGTTGTTATTTAGCTATCTAAAAGGTACTACATGCATTTAGAAAGTAATCCGGGATTTTTATTGCGTACAAAAAGGTGTCTGAAATAATTTTCTTTTAACGTCAAAAAATGAATACTTAATATTAAAATAGCATTGTGAATGCCTAAAGTCTAAAAGTTCATGAATACTTACATAAAATAAAAACAGATAAATAAATAGTTGGCACATCTTGTAGCAAAGTTTTAATTCTTCGTCGTAGGTCGTAATCCGTGGCATGTGTCGGCATGTAATGAACACAGACAGGCTCGATTCAATATAATGATGAAGGCTGAATTATGCACAATAATAAAGTACTTATGTACAGTCATGCTAATAAATATGTACACCGACACAGTTTAGAATTATACAGCCTGGTGACAGACAGACGGATAACGGAGTCTTAGTAATAGGGTCCCGTATTTACCCTTTGGGTACGGTACCCTAAAAAGGCAAGTGTCAACTCTAGAAAATGTAGGAAAAAGAAAACACAATTGACAAGAAAATACCCAAACACCGCTAACAGCCAACGAACGCCAAGAAATGAAAATGCCTTTTTTTAACAGAGGCCGTTTATTTTTCAAAGCCAATTTTGACTCTTCATTTGTCAATCAACGCCATCTATTGAGATGATAGGTACACTTTTGACCACCCATACATAGACCGTAGCGTCCCATCTGAGACCCTACTGCTAGATGGGTGAGTCTATTTTTTCTCTTCGGCGCAACATGGCACAACTCGTTGACCGGTTTAGTTGATCGGGATAGTTGAAAGGGATTATTTATCCCGATTCAGAATGTGAAGATATGTTTTGAAATAGGTATACGATATTCACCCAACTGTAGCTAAAATATAACTAGAGCACGTGAATATTCAGAACACGTCAATACCTACATCGTCCCCGTTATCACACTCATGTTGACATGGACCACACGGGCTCTGAAGTTTATTACTAAAATATCGGGCATGTTCGTTATTATCACAAACTTTAATAGCCATAGCAATAAATGATATGTATATAATCATTATTCTTTAAAAGAAATCAGACGAATTTATTGTAGAATACAAATTGCGAACCAGACAACCTGCGAAACACTCATTCTTATCATGTTTGAATTTCAAATGGCGTTACTATTATTTTAATTAAGTACGTAAACTTAACACTGCAAATTGTATTATTTATTTTGCATATTTATTAAAGTTAATTTCGTACAAATAAAAATAAATAAATAAATATTTGACAACATCACATACATTGCTCCAATTCCAAAGTAAGTAGCTATAGCACTTGTGTTATGGAAATCAGAAACACCGGTGGTATGACACACACCCAGACCTGAGACAATATTGAAAAGTTCATTTACTACATTGACCCAGCCGGGGATCGAACCCGGGACCTCAAGAGATGGTGACGCCTTGAAAACCGGCATGCAAACCACTCGACCACGGAGGTCGTCATAAATAAAAAAGAAATCCTTATTTCACAAGAAACAATACTCTGGATCATATGCAAAATCTAATTACCAATGGCAATTTTTTTAAATGATTTTGTGAGTATTTAGTTTTCTGATGGCCAATATGATAAAATGTTGCCACTCATAATATTATTTCCCACAACAAAAAGTGCAAGTTTGGACCGTGTTTTTATAATTTTACTAAAAGTAATCGACTTAAAATAATTATAAACAATACATTTCATTTGCTAATCTGCTACAAACCGTGTAAGTATTAAAAAAACCGGCCAAGTGTGAGTCGGACTCGCGCACGAAGGGTTCCGTACCAAAAAACGGGAAAAAACACGTTTGTTGTATGGGAGCCCCCCTTAAATAAATATTTTAAATTGTTTTTAGTATTTATTATTATATCGGCAACAGAAATACATCATCATACACCTGTTGACGTTATTAATTACGAGCAAAAAACAGCAAAAAAATCACGTTTGTTGTATGGGAGCCCCCCTTAAATATTTATTTTATTCGGCTTTTAGTATTTGTTGTTATAGCAGCAACAGAAATACATCATCAGTAAAATTTTCAACTGTCTAGCTATCACGGTTCATGAGATACAGCCTGGTGACAGACAGACAGACAGACAGACGGACAGCGGAGTCTTAGTAATAGGGCCCCGTTTTTACCCTTTGGGTACGGAACCCTAAAAACCATAACCCACTATTTTGTTTCACCGTAGTCGGGTAAAAAGAGACTTTTTTCAACGGATGCAAAAGTTTTCGTAAAGACCGTTTAATATTTTCATAAAATCTGATATTTTTGCTAATTTCCTATCAAGGCCGCTTTCATTATTTCCCCGTGACTCGTGACATGAACTCGATGTTAAAATAGTCTCGTCGCGTGTCAACCCTAATTAACACTTAGCTTAGCAACGAGTGATCTGTCATGATTAAAAGTTATTTGACATAATAAATGACACGGTTAAGTAAATTATTGTACCTACCTTATAGTTATAGGTAATGAGATTTTATTAGAAGTTTAAGTACCTATCGTGACTAATAATTTATTAAAAAAACCCGGAATATGTAGTGGCTGTGAAAACGCATTAGTTTGTATTTTTGCTATTAAGCGGTTTTATTATTAATACATACTTAAATGATGAACATTTCTTTAAACTTGGTAATTAATAAAGATTTATGTAGGGCCACTTTAATAGGCCACATTTGACATTTGTCAATTTAAGATTCATAGTGAGGTGACCGTAGGTGTTCATAGCTTCAGGACATCGATTAAAGTGAATGAATCGATACAGACTTCAAACATGGGATATGAATTCAGTTATTATGCAAAGTACTTATGAAGATATTGTTTAATTTTAACTAAGAAATGCATCAAATCATAAAATCATCAGTCAAATCCCTGTCCCATTATTATTTTATATCGTAAAAGGAAACATAATAAAACAAACAAGTACATGTAACAAAAACGTTACGTTTTTTTAACGTAACCGTAAATATTAATACTTTCGCGGAATAAAGAATCTGTAACATACGGACGGACAGACAGACAGACATGACGATACTATAAAGGTTCCGTTTTTTGCCATTTAGGCTACGGAACCCTAAAAAATACTAGCAAAGCTAATGAAGATTTGAAATAATATGACTTTCAAGTATCTATTCACGATAAATAGTGGAAATAACATTTTTAGTCGCGTGCCGTCAATTTCTTATATAAAAATTTTGATTATTCATTTGTGGTGAAAATATTCCTTCACAAGTAATCATTGCATTCAACTTTCGATTTTTCGATTTTTGGGTAACATCCCTAGTGTTTAAAAAGAAAAGTTTTCACTGACATAACATTGTAACGACGTTAAGTTTTATTAAAACATGAATTGTTTATTATGTTTAGAATGGTATTTCAGTTAAAATAAATCGTAAAGTTAATTTTTTCGGTCACTATACCGTAAATATACATTCGTAATTGAAAAAAATTAAGAAATTGTGCCGTTCTAACGTTGAAAAAATATATTAGGTATATTTGATGCCCGCCATTACAAGGTTACGTTGAGGAATTTTGATGAAGTGTCAAATGTGGCCTATTAAAGTGGCCGTACTTTTTAGGTTATTTTACAATTGTCCGAAATTTATATAACATTTCGGGAAGTAAAATTCTTTTACTTTCCGAAATGTTAAACAACCTGCATTATCACCATGCACTCGATCATAATCCCAATAATGGCAAACCCTAAAATACCACATTCACGGTACGACGAGTAGCGCCGCCGGTCCAACACGAGCCGACTAGGCCATCCAATCTCGCTATACCGAAGTACCGAGATCCCGCGTCATTTTCCAGACCCGCAAGATTATACCAGGGGCCGTACCGGCTAACGAATCGATTTTCATAAAAGTCTGCTGGGTTTCAAATTAAAACAGATAAATCGAGCCTCAATTGGGCCAAAATGACGAACCCAAATTCATGATGTCACACGAACATCGATATCTTCCGAATCACGTCAACAAAAAGTACAAAACGAAATTGCTTACTTTGATTTCTTTGTTTTAAGTTGAAACCCAGCAGACTTTTATGAAAATCGATTCGTTAGCCGGTACGGCCCCTGCGCGGGATCCGCGGGATTTGCGGGACTGGAAAGTAGCATAAAAACTCTCGCAATCGCGCGCGGTTCATGGCGCTTGTCCCTCGCATGCGCCGCCCTGTTGATATCGCCATGTTTTTTTTTTGTTTGCTTGATTTTGGTGACAGTAAGTATTAAGTAAATACCAAAGAGAATGTAAAAAAAAACTAGCGTTTTAAGAGACGGGAGTGTCATACAAAAAGCGTGAGTATGAAACGGAGGCGAAAACAATCCTGCCAATATAAAGCTGCAAACAACGTCATGTTCATGACATAATACGCCTAAATTCGATTGTTGTCAATTATCTACTGCTTTGTAGATTGTCAACGTTCTTTCAAACTGAGACGGGTTAAAAATTCGCCTCCGCTTCATAGATCGTTTTTTACTGTGAGAGTTGCGCCAGGCTAGTAAATACTTGCATAATTACGCTATTAAATACGAGTTTAAGTAGTTTTTAATATAATAAGTCTATGAGTTGTTCAGTATAATTTTTACTTTCTTTTAGTTTATCGACAAAGTTTTTACAAACACCTCTTTACACAACACTTAATAGGCAACTCATCTTACACCTGTGGGATCCCATTAATTCCGAATTCCCGCGGGATCGTAAATCATCGGTCTCGCAAATACCGAGATCACAATTAACTTGCGGGATTGGATGCCCTAGAGCCGACAGTAATCGATTAAGTTGGACTACCGATTGTCCGATTTACTGCTGATTCATCGCACACATTTGCCGCGACGTATTGTATTGGTCACATGAGTACCTATCTTATAAATCGCTTAAAGTTCAGCACTTATAATGGAATGTGGTACTTTTTTTCATTTGGAAACTTATGTCTGAATTGAGTTTATAGGGTGTAATGAAAAAATAAGTATTACCCTACTTGTACAAAAGAGCCAGAGCCATAATTAAAATTAGGTTATCCTTACTAATATTATAAATGCGAAAGTCCGTTTGTTTGTCTGTTTGTTTATTTATTACGCCTTCACGTTTTAACTACAGAACCGATCATCATGAAATTTTGCATACACGTTGTCAGGGGTACAGAAAAGGACATAGGCTACCTCTAATCACGAAAAAAAGTATTGTTTCCGAGGGATAGCAAAAAACTTTTCCACGCAGACGAAGTCGCGAGCGGCAGTTTATATCTTTAAAAAGTATCTGATGCAATGTCCATAAAAACTTTTTAAAAAGCATTGAAATTAAATGATAAGTAACATGAAGTCTAATAATTTTATCGAAGAAACTTGGCCTTGTGTCATGTTTTTACATGTCTTTACTTCTGACTTTCCCAAGGTCCCATCTGTCTCCGTACCAAATTTCATTAAAATCGGTTCAGTAGTTTAGGCGTAAAAGCTGACAGAGTTCTGAATGACAGAGAGCTAAATTAATACAATTACCGTTACAGCCTGATGCAGCTACGATACTACGTTGCTTCGATTGCTACGGTTGCTACGATTGCTACGATTGCTACGGTTGCTACGATTGATACGATTGCTATGACTGCTACGATTGCAACGATTTCGAGCTGTTAGTAGTTTTTAACCACAGAACATAGAAAAGTGTATGGCAAGATTGGCAAGGCGATGCTGCTGCGCCGACAAATGAGTAAGGGGAGGAGTTTTTTATAGCAATTGGAAAGTATTCTTACGACAAAGTTATTTTATTTTTGGTTTATTTTCGTATTGCCATGTATAAGGCAATAGAAAAACAAACCAAAAATAAAATTACGACTACGACTTCTTTTCAATTATTGTATTCTGCAGATAAAGATGGACAAAGATTAATAACAAAAATAATGGACAAATGCTGTTTTTTCGCGATTTCAGAGTTAGTCCCGTAGTAAAAGTTGTCTAGTTTGATGGTTTCTATTTACTAATTTGTGGTTTAGCTATTAATTCTGTTACACATTGTATACAAATGGGTAAATGAATCAAAGATACCGTATTATCATGAAAACATGTGCTGAAGCAGCTGCAGTCATTGCCAATAATCATTATAAAACATGATTCGTCGAAGGTTTACAATAAGGTTGTGAATGCATCCCCATCAAGGCAAGCGCAAGGTGAACGCAGCCTTATAACGGCGGTAATACCGCGGAAGCGACCGACGGCGACGGCTAATCTATTGGGTTTCCCACTTATTTATAAACGTATAAGTAGCTTGACATGTGACTGTTATGGCATACGTTTATTTGTGTAAGCGACTACATAGTGCCTACATTGTATAACTAGTTGCTTTGTGAGCTGTGTAGACCTCAAGTTTTTTTTATATTTTTGATCATTATTCGAAATTACTGAAACATGATTATTCCCCAAAATCTCCGCCATCCCTTAGCCGTATTTGTTTGTTACGCCTTCACGTCTTAACTACTGAACCGATTATCATGAAATTTTACATATACGTTGTCAGGGTACAGAAAAGAACATAGGGTATTTTCTCACCCGAAAAAAAGTGTTCTCGAGGGATAGCAAAAAACTTTCCACGCAGGCGAAGTCACAGACGGCCGCTAGTATTTAATAATTTCGAAAAACTGTATCGAAAAAACCCATAATTAAGTATAAAATATCGAACTTGCTGACAAAATTTCACGAGAATCGTTTGAGAAATGCGACCTGTAGAGGAGAACAGACGGACAGCTGAGCAGGACGGCGGAAGGACGATGGTCCATAAACCACTATGCGGGCCCAATGAGCCGGGTCCAACGGTTTAACGTGCCTCCCGAAGCTCGGAGGAGCTCGAGATAATTAGTTTTTAGTCCGCCCCATGACCAAGCTTTGCGAAAGTTACTTCACCTCTGCAATCGCTCGTCCAAGCACTAAACCAGTGCGCCATCGAGCGCCTCTAAAAGATTAAGTTGAAATAACCTTCATTTTTATCAATATTTCCTGCTCTGATCTCAATTTATTTGAGGTCATTACAGTACGTCTTTCTCTTCCATTCTTTCCCGTGACCATCATCTCTTAATACATTCCCTTACCACATTCATAAGCTTCCGGGCTGTTTGGAACTAACCTTGAAATACCCATTGCTTAATACAACCTAAGATCTAAAAGAACTTTGCTCATAAGGGATTAAACCCGAATGGACTTACTGCCAAAAAGAGCGGTTCTTAATACTATTGCCATTGTATTAAGCAATGGGTATTTCGAGATTAATTCCAAACAGCCCGGAAGGTTTCATAATAATATCATTTCGCAGTTAGCCTTCATACAATCCCTCTTTTTTGCTATCTTCGTTTTCCTCTCCATCCATCAACGTTTATTTCCATCACAGTTACATCATGCTTGAATCCCTACGAGAATATAAAATAAAAATTGCACATCAATCAAAAATATTCCCCGATTAAAATTCTCATCTTGTCCATCCCAACGCAATCCTCGTAGGACAGTAACAAGCGTAATGACGAAACAATATAACCGGTATAATAAAACGAAACACAGACATGTTTTTTATAATAAAACAGGCATGTTTTACAGCGATACCCGGCGTGATTCCGCCCTTTCATCCCGTCTGCCAATTAAAACGGGAATAAGGAATATGCATCAATTTTATCGAAATCAAAAGTATAAAGCGTGAGAAAATCAACTGTTACATTAAAACTTTTTTCTTGCGTTTTTTCTCGTGATATAGTTATTTGAAGTTAGCACGCAGCAGCAACCGCCGAAAACGCTCTATACATAACGGACATGATATATTATGACGTCACATGTCACGTTTTAGGCGCGCGTTTACTGTAGAGTTAGCCAAGAATTTTCAATTATTTTCAGTTATTTTCAATTATCGCTCTTAATTTTGCGTTCAAGTACGTAATGTGTCTTGCAAAAAAATATTTCCTATTCGATATTCTATCTTGCGGTGCATTTTGCATAATATTGTTTGCGGAAGTAAGCTTTTTTCACAATGGTTTGGGATCTCCGCCAAGTGACACCTGATTCTATCAAAAACTTACAAATAAAATATCAAAATGTGTCTGTCTGTGTTTGCTCTTTCTACTGTGGGCAGCGAACTAACAGCTAAAAAGTGGCACACACAAATTTTAAATCATTAAGAGGTATTTCTAAGTAATTTAGATTTGATTCATTTTAGTGGAGTTAAATATAACACTAGGTATAATGTGAAAAGTCAACTTCCCTGCTACCTAGATGCTCACAAAATATGAAATTTAAATGGCAAACCATTTATATCTTCGCAATGATTTACAAAGCTAAACATCTTTTTAAATAAATTTTGTTCATCATATTTGTAAATTATGTTTTGTTTTCACTAGGGGAAACTATAAATGTAGGTAAGTTACTTCAATAATTTTATAATAATCTTTTACAATTGGAATATGATTAAATTACCATTTTTTAATTAATAATAATACCATGGACATTAATCATGGAAGTTGACTTCGCACATTAGTATTACCTTTCAGTCGACGAAAATGAAACAAACCTAGGTAGGTACTAGAAACGATATTCTTGAAAAGTGTTGACTTGAGAATAATTTCTTCGCGCACCATTCTGTCAAAAATTTACATCATTATAAAATACTTTCAAGATAAAGCACTCATTACCTTGCTCATCACATAATAGAAGTGCAGAAATTACTTTTCATAAATACTTAATCTCCAGCTGTCAACCGCACCTTCCCGTCACGACATAATTTATGACCTCATAAAAACACTGTATTTGAAGTTCACACTCCTGACTCCATCAATTAGCCCATACAGTTACTCTATTTCACTGAATAATAAATTAACAGAGGATGACACTGGAAAAACGATTCAATGGTGATACTTGAGTTCGCATGAGTAAGGTTATTTATGATTGAATATCTTTTTGAATTACACGTAAGTTTGGATAGGCTTTTGAATATGAGTTTTATGTATAACTACCACAAAATATAATAAGGTAAGCGCAATAAAACAAATTGATTAAATAAAGTGTTTTCGTATACAGTTAGTCGCGAAATAGGGGAAGGTCGTATAGTATCGGACAGTGTATAGTATCGGACAATGTTGATCTATCTCATTACATATTATAAGCAATAAAAAATTCACAGATTTTACAGTCCCCGCAAGAATCGGAGCATTGAAAATGAACACCAAAATTTACGAAAAACCAAAATCAAATCAAATGCAAAGTCCTATTATATGTTTAAAGTTACCTAGGTAGGTAGTACCTATTTATTTTTACGATTGTGACACGAGGCGGATACAGGTCACAGATTTTCAAAATTATTTCGCCATTTGGTAGCTAAACTAATACCCTAGGACCTTTTTTTTATTTTTTCTTAAGTCGGTTTTTGTTTCGAAATATTTACAATTTAGTAAACAAACACCCCCCTAAAAACCCGGAATTTTTGGAATTTTGCAAAATTCCAAAAAAAGTTACCAGTAGATTTTCAAAATTCAAACGTTCACACGTGTCTCGATAAATTCCTCAACTTAAAGTACTATTTTCATCTCGATCCTTCCAAAATCTTTGGAAATATGGCCAAAAATACGTCTCAGGCGATTTGCATCTGATAACCATTTTTAATGGAAAAAATAGCTACCAAAGAATAACATCCTAGACACGCCGTGAACCAGTTTGCAACTAGCTGACAACGTCACTTAAGAGCACAAGTGATGAATCCATTTCAAATTAGTGAATGTCTTTGTACCATTGAAAATGGTTATCAAATGCAAATCGCCTGAGACGTATTTTTGGTCATAGTTCCGAGGATTTTAGGAGGATCGAGATGGGAATAGTACCAAAAGTTGAGGAATTTATTGAGACACGTGTGAACGTTTGAATTTTGAAAATCGGCTGGTAACTTTTTTTGAAATTTCGAAAAATTCGGGGTTTTTGGGGGGTGTTTGTTTACTAATTTGTAAATATTTCGAGAAAAAAACCGACTTAAGAAAAAATGAAAAAAAGGGTCCTAGGGTATTAGTTTAGCTACAAAATAGCGATATTTTTTTGGAAATCGGTTTATAATTGTGACCTGTAGGTGGTCCCTTTAGATTTGGAATTGTTGAAAAACGGGTATTTCGGTATACACCGTCATTTTGTAGTCGTTTTAATTAGCTTAAGGGAGTGTTCTACTAATGAAAATAAACATTTTTGCCAAAGAAACATGGGTCGAAAAACAACAAAAATTTTTGACTTCCCCATACAAATACAATGTTTTAGCTGTCTAGTTAGTATGGGAGGACCAAAATTTTTTGTCGTTTTTTGACCCATGTTTCTTGGCAAAAATGTTTAGTTTCATGGGTACAACACACCCTTAAGTTAATTAAAACAACTACAAAATGACGGTGTATAAAAAGTGATGTAGTTTCTATGATTATTGACCGGTCGTCATGGTAAAGGTATTGAAAGATGCGGAAGCAGACGAAAAGTACATTAGTTGATTTTTGTGAATCGGTTAATAATATTTCAGCCGCGTCGAAGCAGTCAGGGGCACTTTTGTGACACGAGGCGCAGCCGAGTGTCACAATCGATCGGAAAACTAAAAAGGTACCTAGTATACCTTAGAAAAATTATAGGATTTTGCTTTTGATTTGATTTAGTTTTTTCGTAAATTTTTGTATTCATTTTCAATGCTCCGATTCTTGCGGGAACTGCGAAATCTGTGAATTTTTTGATTAGTGTTCTATCTCCACATATTTTAAAAGACTCACGATACTAGGTGTGTCATAAGTTTATTACAGATTGAATAAATGACCCCAAAACAAATAAAAATGGCTTGTATATTTTTAATGAATTTTTTTATAATGTCAGTCACGTCGTATTGTATCGGACAGTGAAGTTTCGTATAGTATGGGACACGTCCGCGCGTCTAATACTACACAAAAGTTAATAATAAATAATAATAGAAAATTAAAATTAATAATAATATTTTTTATTATTTGGTACACCGCCAAAGATTAACCTAGCTGTGATCTAATGATGGCCTTCCAGGAAGTGAATGGAAGAGATTCAGATTGCTATACACACCCAACTAATCAGGGGGGCTACTCAAATGGCCACTTTTCTATTCGTTCGCTAACTTAAATCTTAAAAATAAGCAATTAATGATCAAGTCAGACGTCGCAAGTTTATGTTAATTACAGACATTGTTGTATTGTACAGAATTGACAAGCCTACGACACGTTATTTTGGTGTTTATGGCTTATTTTTAACTTTTAAGTTAGCGAACGAATAGAAAAGTGGCCATTTGAGTAGCCCCACTGATCAGCATTTAGAGATATAAGGATATGTTTAAAAATTCGACTGGTGTTCTTAACTATCTGGCCACCACTATAATACTGTGGTAACGCAAAGTTACTGAATTGTAATTCCATTATACTTAACTTTTTGGATAAATAAAATATGAATTAGTTATAGGTAGGTTAAAGGCTAAAGTTTAAAAAATAATCTCTTGAGATATTTTGACTACCACCTGCTCAAATGACCAACATTCTATTCGTTTGAACGCTACGCTTACTTTTAAAGTTTGAATGAGCAATAGACGATTAAAAAACATGTCGCAAACTTATGTAAATCACAGACTTTGATGTATGACAAACTTGCGCCACGTAATTTCATAGTTCACTGCTTATTTAGCTTTAATTTCTAAGCGTAGCGTTGATGAAACGCATATGATGTTGGCCATTTGAGTAGGGGGGCTGGACCAAACCTCACCACAACCACACCCCGGGCACTCCATACACACGCCGCGTTTCAACTACCTATTACACAGACGCTACACAGTGACGTTTTAGGACAGGTGCAACTGTGTGCATGAAGTCTAGGGCTATTG
The DNA here is from genome assembly GCA_928269145.1 of Agriphila tristella. Lineage (NCBI taxonomy): Eukaryota > Metazoa > Arthropoda > Insecta > Lepidoptera > Crambidae > Agriphila > Agriphila tristella. The sequence continues at coordinate 4,546,999 of OV743443.1, read as the reverse complement.
AATGAGCATACCAAAGAGAATGTAAAAAACTAGCGTTTGAGCCAAGAAGCTTATACCTCTCTCCAATGGAGATTGCACGGCCATATGTCATAGTGAAGATTGAAAAAAGCTCCTTTAGTGACGTGACGGCTTATTGCAACCTCTTTCTTTAGTGTTACAATACGTGTTCGTTGTCCGTCGTTCGTTCGTTCGTGTGAAACGAAAACGTATTGTAAAACGAAAAGAAAGAGATAGCAATACGCCGTGACGTCACTAAAGAGTCTTTTTCAATCTTCAGTATGATACTAGGCGTGCAATCTCCATTGTGGGTTTAAGCTTCTTGGTTTGAGCATACGAACTGGCCTACGAACTCGCGGGGCGCGGTGAGGTAATTGATTGCGGGGCGAGGCGGAGAGTTTCCTTTCTGTACGGTAGTACTTATATCTATTCTGTGCCACAACTGCCAACTCAGCTAGCGGCTGTCCAAATAGGCAAGAAGGAAAAGAAAATATTTTCAAAAGCTTTAATAAAAACTCATTTGACTCCCAAAAGAATAAAAACATTATGAAAGGCAATATAAAACGTTTCAGCCAATTTTTCCTGTTCTCGATACCGAATAAAAATCAATAGGCAATCTTTTAAAACAGATCTAATCACACCAAAGATTGTATTTGTATTGGGGCACGTTTTTGCTTCGAATATTTTCCTTTCGAATAATCTAAGCTTCAGAACAACTCACGTGGGGACGTGAGTTGTTTTGAAGCCTTGGTTATTATATATTTTTATTATGATTGACAATTTGATGAAACCAGGTTCAATAAAAACTTCTAATTTTAAAAATATAATTAGAAAATAATTTGAAAGTACTGAAAATAAACTTCAATAGATTTTAACATTTTATCATTATTTGCAAAGTAATATACTAAGAGCTGGCCCCGGAAATAAGTGGACAATTTACAGAGCAACGAAATTCCAAATCCTCTTTTTCGCGCATTTTGATGCCGCCTGGCGCTACTTTCCTATCAGTCAAAATTCCTGGCAATGTATTCTGAAATATATTCGTTTTAGATACATGATTGGTTTGCTATTATACCACACCTCTAGAACTCTGTAAATTCAATTGCTTTTTAGCCACTCTGGTGCTCAACCACTCCCACCTCCACTCCACCACTGAAAATCTGCGAGGTGCCCAGATCTGCTAATAATGACAGTATGGCAAACTAATGAGAGGGATTTCATCGCTCTGTAAATTGTCCACCTATTTCCGAGGCTAGGTCTTAGTTCATGAGTCGAGAATTATGCATTTGTGTCTATTTTCATAAAAAAATGAGCAAAACTCTTGTTTCACTTAGTTTAATAAAGCACCATAGAATCTTCCATCCGTGTCTGAAATATGCCGTCCCATCAAAATGATATTTCACGACAAACAAACCGCTGAGCGTATAAATTCAGCTCATTTATTATGAAAGGGACGGTCCTCGATGTATCTATGAAATGTCACCTTGACAAATTCTGCGCGTCTTTGGCTAAAAATAGAAACTGGTAAAGGTGGAATAGATAATTATTAATAAAGTATAAGTAGTACCTACAGTAGGTATATCAAAGAAAATATTTATTTTAGGCTTAGGTGTTTATTTGCAACCAGTTATGCCCGTTTGCACTATCCTAGTTAAGATATAAGATATAAGTGAATGATACACGAATATATATTTTGTTTATGGTCTATTATTAAAAAAAACAAAATCTGCTTGAATTTGTCAACGTCTTTGACAAATGTTTGACAAATGACATAAAATACTTTTTTATTTTGTTGTTTGTTAACCGAAGTTGTTAACAGGCTAAGGAAACCTCCATGCTGTATCACAAAAAATACTACTTAGGTACGCGTACGCGTTGGACGCTTCCTATTCGAGCTAATAAAGATAGGAATCTCCTAAGTGGAGTTAGGAATGGCTTAGGGTTAGTGTAAGCAATTTTTATTCTAGTTTAAACAAATTAGGCAAGAACTTAAGTTTAGTGCAATGGGCATATACTTTTAGCAATGTGGGTGAACTCTTCACTAAGAATTTCTTCTAAAGTCCTATTTGCTATGATTCTACGTTTGCAAATTAAATGTAAAAAAATTGAGAAATAAGTCAGATATCGCAAGAAGGTATACTTGAATTCCATGACAGATACTCACATTATATTTGCTCATTATATTATAACCCCCTTACTAATAAAGATTGTTACCAAATGTATAGTTCACAGTGTTTTGTCACTTTCTTTTTAATGTCAAACTCAAATAGTTTGACAGAGTGCCGTTGTGTAGCTATACATCTGCTTAATCTTTATTAGTAAAGGGGTAAGACTGAAATCGATTGTATTTCCTCCTATAAACAAAATTAATACCCAATATACCATCAATTATTATCGGCATACGTGTTCAAGTGTAATAATTCCCCAATAATCCTTTTTGTTCATTTCCTCCTTTTTTGCTTCGACCAATCAGAACGCAGCACTATATCGAAAAACGTAGCGCCAACTGCGGAACTAATATTCCATTCATGCTTACCAAGCAATAAAAGACCCAATTTCCTTATTCATAAAGCCATAATTGCATTGAATGAAAACTCCTCAGAAGTCTACGATACTTGGAAAGGTAAAAGAAAAGCAATTGTCCGTGTTCTATGCGCGCTGTGAGGCTGCAATATAATAATTGGTTTTCAAAAGAATTTGAACTTTATAACAACGGACAAGAGTTTCAAACTGAAGCAACTTAAAGTTGTTAAGAAAATTGGGGTCAAGTTTAAGAGTGCGTTTTAAATTTTGGGGTCCGAAAGGGGCCTTAAGTCGAGACGCCATTACGTTAATGACGAATCAAACAAGCTCTCTTCGTTTAATAAAGAACTTTATCTAAAAATAAAACTAATTTTATTACGAGGATTTGGTAAGGAAAAGAGCAAAACGGTAACTTTTTATCCTCGTTACATTCATATAAACTGTTGAAGTTGTTTCGATGCTTCAAACAAACATCGGAATAAACTAAATAATATTTTACAAATAAATCCAGGCAGGTGCCAAGATGATTTTCTAATGAAGGCTTTTCAAGAAGACAAAAAACTAGGATCGATAGATGGCGTTTATAAAAAATGAATGTGTCAATGTGATTTTTTTGGGGTTCTGCCGTTTGGCCAAATTATTTTTGGTCAAATTTCACTTCCCAAAAAACGTATCGCACTAGTTTCATTTCCCAAATGAATCTTTAGCAAATTTACATTTCGCATTTTATTCACTCGGTCAAATTATCATTTGGCATATTTTTACTTTGTCAAGTTTTATTTAGTCAAATGTTTATTAAGCAAACGTTTTATTTTGCCAAATATTATATTCCCAAAAAATAGATAGATATTATAGATATATATTCCCAAAAGATAGATGCCGGAAATGAGTCTAAACTAGTATACCGGGACTTAGAAAACGTAGACCGTAGCTCACGAGATAGGTGCGAGGAGCGTAGCGAAGAGCATGTTAGGTTGACATGAACCCAGAAAAAAAACTATTTCAAACTCGATTGTTGAATTTTGTCAAAATAATTACCATTTTACAAGCATTTTTGGGTAAAACAAATTAACCGTAACGCCTACTTTCATAAATGTATGTGTCTGTGTAGGTTTCATAAATGTAGGTAGAGTAAAGCTAGGGTTTCCTAAGATGACGGTGCCGTTATATTACGGCCGTAATGTAGCGGCGTTGAATGTTGTCTATGTAAACAATATGGCGACACCCGTAACGTCAGAAACCGCGCCGTATTGTTTACATAGACAACGGTCTACACCGCTAAATGACGGTCGTAATATTATGACGGCACCGTCATCCTATGAAACCCTAGTGATAAGTATCCACATTTTAACTTTCGGGGTTTTAAACTTTCGGGATTACGAACTTTCGGGATTTCGAACTTTCGGGATTTCGAACTTTCAGTCATTTGATAAATCGATCTTTCAAGTTTCGGTCTATCGGATATCGACATTGGATGTTCGATATTTTGAAAATAGGTTTTATGCGTCGATATTTCGGTCGTATGTATTATGAATTTTCGGCATTGTAATGCATACCCATTATGCACTACTCAATCGTATGCCATGCAATATTTTGGGAAAAGTCTGTTTTGCCAAACGATACATTTGACTAAATGAAACTTTGACCAAGTAATTATTTGCTAAACAATAATTTGGCAAAAAGAGTTTTGCTAACTGAAAAATTGCGATAAGTTGTTTTGCCAATTTTTTTTTGCCAAATGAAAATTTGCGTAAAATAGTTTGCGATGTGATATTTTGGGAGACGTTTTTTGCCCATACATTAGTAATCCGATTTTTTTACTAAGCTTCGAAGAGTACGCTATAGGCAGGCAGATGTAACCCTAAAATGTTTCTCTTTAGCCAGATGTCAGCCAGCGAGAGCTTTCTTGTCTCTTTGGTACAGGCCGTTTATTTTTAAAAGCCAATTTTGACACTTCTCTTTCCATCAACGCCATCTAGTGAGGCAAATAGCTACTATTTCAATTTTTTTAATATCACTTTGAAAAGCCGTCAATAATGTGCATTTCAAATGTTAACAACTATGAAAACAACTTCAAACAGTTAATTTTAATAAAAAAAAGAGTACATACTTAAAAGAAAAACAAAAAAGACGCGAAATCATTGACAGAATCCCACCACAAATCTCTGAAAATCATTTCATTTTGTCATTCTTCTATAGAGTTCGTCTATGTTTCCGCACTGCGAGCTGGCCATCATGGACTAAGAGCTAGCTCCGGAAATAGGTAGAAAAGTGCCAGGCGGCATCAAACTTTACCACTTTTTCGCTCATTTTGATGCCACCTGGCACTACTTTTTCATCAGTCAAAATTCCTGGCAATGTTATATTCGATTTAGATACATGATTGGCTAGCTATTATAACACACTAAATACAGAGCTCTATAAATTGTATACCTTCAATCGATTTTCAGCCCCTTTGTTGCTCAACCACTCCTACCCCCCCACTGAAAATCTGCGAGGTGCTCGGATCTGTTAATAATGATAGTATGGCTAGCTAACTAGTGGGATTTCGTCGCTTTGTAAATTGTCCACCTATTTCCGGGTCCAGCTCTTAGTATTTCACAGCCGTTACGGGCTGAATTTAATTTGAATTCTTAGAGCAATGCGCCTTCCGTGAAGCCACGTTACTCTAAGTTTAAATTATTTACTTTTAAAAAGCTAAAAGATAAGAAGCAAAGATTGGATTTAAAAAGAAGAGCACGCCGTGCGCAAGCATGGACGTTCACCGATGTTGACTTTTAAATGGGAAAAGTGTAAAAACCTAAAAATAAATGAATGGGGGCTTCTCAAAATGACAAAAACTGTAGGCATTATAAAAATGTATGTATCAATGTATTTTTTTTTACTAAGTTTCGAAGAATACTCTGGTGGGCAGGCAAATGTAGTCAATCAAAATCACTTTCATTTTTAATAATCTAAGTTTTAAAATTTAATTGTACTTTACTGTCAGTACTGCCACACAGTCACACTTAATTTGTCATTGTCACTGTCACTGTCAGTCAGATAGACCACAGACGCTATGTTTTTTTTTATTGTTTGGTTTTTGATGTCTCAATTTTTTTTTTGGACAAAGAAATCATGTACATAACCTAACGATCCGTTTTATTAAAGTTTCTTGTTTTTTTACAATTTAATGTCAATGTTGTATGTTATAAATGTTCTTTCTTGTAATCTCCCAATGTTATTTTTATTGTTGTCTAATTTTGTATTGTATTCATTCACTCCTAAGGCCCTGTCAGCATACCAGTGCTTCTGGGTCATTATAACCATCAACTAATGACCCAGAAGTTAATTTTGCTGAGACAGGGCCCATTAGCAGCACACGCTTTGTTTGTATCTCAGTGTTTATTATCTATTTTTAGATACTATACATACTTCTATTTCTTTTCTTTTCTCTTTGTCACTTGTCTCTTTGTATAATGTTTTACTGTGTGTGATGTTAATAAAAGATTTTTCTATTCTATTCTATTCTTTTTATTCAATGTTTCTCTTTGGGCAGATGTCAACCAGCGAGCGCTTACTTTCCTTTTTGGTACAGGCCATTTATTATTAAAAGCCAACTTTGACACTTCTCTTTCCATCAATGCTATCTAGAGGCAAAGTTACTATTTTTATTTTTTAAATGTCACTTTGAAAAGCCCTCATCAAGAAGCTTATATACCACCCTCTAAGCTTCTTGGCCCTCATTATCAATTTTAAACGTTATTTTAAATAATCTACGCCTCCACACATTACAGTTCACATTTACAAATACCTCTCTCCATACAAGCTTGCTACTTGTTGAATTAATGTAATTATGTTAAGCCTCCATTTGATCAGATCAATCACAGAGTAAATTCAATTACTGTAGCTATTCATCAGATATGCTGGCAACGAAGTTCCATTCTATACGTAAGAACTACAATTACAGCCTAATCTTATACGTTAGATACTTATTAGATTTATTATTGCCTTTTTTCTAAGAAAAGAAAATGCTCGGTTTACTAATCCGAGCTAAACTCTGGATTCAAGGCAACTTTTGCACATGTTTTTTAGGGTTCCGTACCCAAAGGGTAAAAACGGGACCCTATTACTAAGACTCCACTGTTCGTCTGTCTGTCTGTTTGTCTGTCTGTCACCAGGCTGTATCTCATGAACCGTGATAGCAAGAAAGTTGAAATTTTCACAGATGATGTATTTCTGTTGCCGCTGTAACAACAAATACTAAAAATAGAATAAAATAAATATTTAAGTGGGGCTCCCATACAAACGTGATTTTTTTGCCGTTTTTCGGTACGGAACCCTTCGTGCGCGAGTCCGACTCGCATTTGGCTGGTTTTTCTTTTTTTTATGAATGATGTGATGATTCTATAACACATGAAAAGAAGTCTAAAGCAGTGGTTCTTAACCTTTTAGTGATGAGGGACCATTTTGACGAAATTCTTGCCATAGACCACCCACTTTTTGGATTGGAGAAAAATGTGAGTAAATGAATGAAGGGTTGTTATTTTAGGATGGCTTCAAGATCCACTTCTAATACTTCCAGAGACCACCAGTGGTCCGCGGACCACCGGCTAAGAACCACTGCCTGGCCTAAAGAGATCAAATTACTCTACCACTCTACCACTACTAAATTATGGTATTGTATCAAAGGGGTCAACTCGTCCCAAGGAAACTTGTCCCCATTTCAGTATCTAATTTTTTATCATTGATTTTACCTAAGGTAACTAATTATTTTAGTGGTATAACTTAGATTAGGGTTAGAACTATCAACTATGGCCAACAAAAAAACGGTGGGACGAGTTGCCCCCTAACTCCTAAACAACTTTTGAATAAGTGCATGTTTATATGAATATACATTATAATGTACGAACAAGCCTTTCCCTATTTACTTCTAATGAGACGTAACATTTCCTTGGCACATAAAAAATAAGCCTAATAGATGGACTAAACGCCGCGATATCGCGATGCCCTGGGGTCTGACATGTCCCCGCCAAACGAGTTCGGATTAGGGTGGGGTGCTACGCGCAGCGATTTACATATTTGCATTTTTTTGTGTGTTACTCGAATCGAAAAACTGTACACTGTACTTTGTTGTACTTTTGTGTAAAAATACAAACAAAGTTGTAGGGGGCCTATAATAGATTAAAGAAGACAGTGTATAGCTGCAGCTGTTAACAACAAAATTGATAAAAACTAAGTATTCATTTAAAACTCTACTCGTCTGCGACAACGACAAGTAAGAATAAACTTGTAGAATTATAAAACTGATTTTTTTTGCATTAATTTGTAGGACTGACTCTTAGTAGAACATTATGCATTGCCATATTGGCTATCGGTTATCGGTTCACCAAAAAGTCACTCATGTACGAGCAAGCTGATTTCCATATGGAGTAACTTAATTGACAGAGCGAGGGCGAAGCGTCTCCGTTTCGAAAAAATGCTTTATCGTATGTTTACCCGTATATTCTCCTCTACAGAGGCTGTACTCTGAGCTCTTATTTAAAGCAACATCAAAGTGATGTTGTTAAAGAGACAGAGCTACATCGCGTGTAGCGCCATCTCAATCACAACATCGCTTCGAAATCACTTTTGACAGTCATTGTAGGGGGGGCGTCGCAGTTCTCAACCGATTCTCGTAAAATTTTGTAACCAGGTTCGATAAATAATATAATAAGTAGATTTTTTGTCGATTCAGTTATTCGAAATAAAAAACATATTTCAACCATATTGAAAACTCAAAAAAATGATCAAATTTTCACTAATGTGAGATCTTATAGCTCACAGAGCCTAGGTACGGTCGAGTCCATTAATATGTAAGCACTTTTGACAGTTCGTCAACCTTTGTAATTAAGGTCAATATCCTGTCAAACGTGCCAACATATTAATGAACTCGACTGTACTAGTCAAGTAATAGAAAATAATGTGTACACCGCTAACAGTGGGACCTCAACCCTTGTTAAACGGCTCACCCTATCAGGCGGAATATTCAACGGCCTGATATTCAGTGGCAAAATGAAACGGCCACCGATTTTCTGATAGGATTCCTGTTACGTAATTGTATTAGTACTATGCCGAAAAAATCTCCACTTTTGACCAAGATAGAGAAGAGTAGGCTTTTGCCCGAAATATAAAATCGTTAGATTGACCTTATAAATTCAGTTCGAATGTTTTGCTGTAGTAAACGAATTGTATTCTATTTATTTAACATTCAAATAAAATTACCCAATTTAAACCTACGTTAAAAATACAATTTCCTGACTTTACTTCCTTTCATAGCTTTAAGTGAAATGAAATTTAAATACAAAGTGATTTATGTTCACCCCTGTAAACAAAAAGTTAATTAAAATGTGGATCCTTGCTTAATTGATAATCTTCTTTCATTAATTTTGTAAATATTTTAGGTAGGTATTTTTTTAAACATAATTTACGTGTAAATAATGTGAAACGAAGCACGACAATGTTCTTTATCTAACCATTCTAATCCAACTACTACTGTGGTAGGTACGTAATGGTGGTAATGTATAGAAATGAGACCCAGAAATTAACACTTCGCGAAGAAAAATTGCTTTTAGTCGAAAAAAAATTCCTCCGTAAAATCTTTGGTCCTAAACGTGACGCTGATGTTTGGAATATAAAAAAGGCTGAAGTAGAACAACTCCTGGCTGGGCCCAATATCATTGGAGAAATAGAGGGACACAGATTCCGATGGCATGGTCATGTCGAAAGAGTGGAATTGAAGAGAAGTACCAAAAGAGCCTATTTCAGTCAAGCAACTGGCTGACGTCCGGTCGGACGCCCTTGCTACCGATGGAGGGATATGGTGGAGGCCGATCTATGTGAGCTCGATGCTAAAGACTGGCGTAAAACAATAAAAAGATCGAGATAGATGGCGAGCTCTACCAGGGGAGTTTCACTCCACGCTTAAATTTTAGATTAGGCTCTCGCAGCTGACTCAGTCGTGCCAACGCACGAGGGATGTCATGTGTTGGTTGAGATAGAGCTACGCGACAGAAAAAAAGCACTTCAGAGGTGCTTATAATAATAGGCATGCAGCGCTGTGCAATTTGAAATTGTACCTTTTTGCCGTTCAACCAGAGTAGCTTATTATATGACGGTCTTCGCGCGGATGGGCTCCTCTACGTTTAGTACTACATATTATATTGAGCGTAGGTACTATTTAATATTCTGTGGATCTAGTATCGGAGGCCAAGACACACTTTGGATCGCTGAGCCACCGCACCGGACTAAGTAAGGAAGTATAGATCGCGTTTTGTTTCCTATATTCCATAATATCGTATCCCGTTGTAGCTAACAAAAAAATAAATGTTTTCGTTATTATTTCCTTGTGTGTGGCCTAGAATCGGAGATAATATTAAAAACGGAGCCTCTAAAGGTCACTAGTAATTGAATCATTAAGGTCCCAACTAATTAAAATAAAATCTTATATTTTTGATTTTTCTAACACACTTAATCGTAAATTCAATGTAATGCAAACTACAGTTCCGCTCAACTCAATCGACAATACGCGTACTACTCATCGTACTTATTCGGAGCTACTCGGAACGTCTTTTTGACAATTTATGGGTTGTCTGACACAACTTGTATCGGCTGATAGAAATGAACCACTTTCTCGTCAGTAGTAAATTATTTATTGTACAAATAACAAATACAGACACAAAGCGAAAAGCACGTCGCTTCGCTACATAGGTCAATTTTCATGTCTGCCGCTCTGCTGTATGCAAGTAGTGTATCGACTGATAATGTTATTGTGAACGGTTCCTAAATCCACGTTGAATAGCATCATGTAAAAATGTAGGGTCTGTTGCTCTCGTATTGATGTCCGGGGACAAGAGCACGGTTATCACATAAGCGTTGTAATCACGCGAACATTCCTCGGTTGCCTTCTGTTTGGAAACAACACCAGGGCACGTGATGCATTATACCACGAGCTCCTCCGCACAACAATATCATATCCACAAATGGTCTAGCCATTCTCAGATTACAAATTGTGTAAATGAATCCAATTCAAATATTAAATTAAAATTAATTTAAACCGAAATCTGAAACCAAATAAATTCTCGTGACAGCATTTTGACTTTAATTATCAGAATGTTTTTTTTTAAGTTTTTAAACAGAAGATCGTAATGTAAAAAGAGTAACAAAAAGTTCACTACTCCGAAGAGAGTAGATTGCCAAACCAAAAATAAGAGGAGAAGATTGACATGTCATTGTCATGATGGATAAAATTTGGGGAGGAAAAGCGCAATTTTATCCCGATAGGTGGCGACTGGTCTTGGTACCGGGCCGCCTCAAAGAAAGTGTCAAAACATATGGGAATCTCTTGGAGTATTGCACTTTTTAATTTTATACTGAGAAAATTCCGCATTGTTATGCATGTAACTTGTAAATTATTGGAGTTCATCGATTTCCCAGTAACAAAAAAAATATTGGGCAAAAAAATATCAAAAAAAAGATGCTTTTCCCTCGATTTTCTCCTTTGCTGAGCCTGAGAAACATTATAAATCAAAAGGAATGTTTCATGAATTTGATGAAGCTTCGCCAAAATAAAACAACATTTGAATTATAACAGCTTTGTTCTTTAATATTTCAACCTCAGCAGTTTCTAGCATATTTATAACTTGGATGAATTTTATAGGTATATCAAATATGGAATAAGCCCAATATTGGGGCCAAACAGAGAATTAATAGAATTTTATATGTCAGAGTCATTCAAGAAACTTAGAATAATAAAATAAATATGATAAAACGGTTCGTGTAATTTTGGATGGTACAGAAATTCCAGTACAGAAACCTGAAATTACTATTGTACAGAAGGCATCATCAGGCAACTATAAACACGGAAATTCACACTCAGTTGCTTTGTTAAAATTTAAATCATATGCTTCTAATCTGAAATAAAAAGATTACTTGTAAATCTTACACGAAATTTAAAGAAATGTAATGCTTGTTAGCAATTTTTTGTAAGTTGCTATAAACTTTCTTGCCTGTTGTTTTGGCTTTTCTTTTCCGTAATTCTTCTTTTATATGAGCTAAAGTTAGCATATAATACATTGTTTGTCCGCAAAACCGAAAAAAATACAATCTAAGAAAGTAAAATCACGTAATACACAGTCAAGACAATATAAGCTCAAACTGACAATTGTTCCAAAGAATGAAGCGCCATCTGTAATTCACTTTGCCTTCGCCTCCCCAAACTGTCATTGCGATATTTAATAATTAATTACTACAGATTTTAATTAATTTGAAACAGATTTTATGCTGTGTGAAGTGAAAGTAGTTAGGGAACGGTTCTATTCAAGGAGTTAAAAGTAAATTATCTAGTGGATAGTGATAATATCATGACGTTTTGCGGTTAGTTTATTATTATTCCCTGTACCACGATAAGTTCGAAACGTTAGCGATAATGTCGCTTTGTAATAAAACACTGATTATGAATTGTAACTTTAAATTTTTATTGTGTGTAACGTATGGGTTTTAATTAACTGGAAACTTTTCAGAATAAACACTAATACTCTAGAGAGTCTCTATTTTCTGAATTATCCCCGGTTCTAGGGCACACACTGTATAGAGAGTAGGTACCTACTATTAAATGTTCTGTGGATCTAGTATCGGAGGCCATGACACACTTTGGATTGCTGAGCCACCGGACTAAGTAAGGAAGTATAGATCGCGTTTTATTTCCTATATTCGATTACATCGTATCCCGTTGTAGCTAACAAAAAAATAAATGTTTTCGTTATTCCTTCCATTCCATATATGTAATGTAAAACTAAATATCAATTCGCGGGTACTAGGTGTAGGTACTCATTATAAATTCTGAGCATGCTCTCCTATAAAACTCGCCCAGAAGATATCTAAAGGATCAAACTTTGAGGCCTTTTGGCGATTAACTTAGAAGTTATTTCTTTTTTCTAACTTTAATAATTTGTCTTTCTTCCTTAATTTCTGATTAATGAATTAATTTTATATCATAAGGTGCTTATTTTATTTTACTTTCATTTATTTTCATTCCCTTTTATATTTGGTTATATTTTATATTTACTTACACATAGGTTTTTTGTTTAATTATGTCACGAAATTCATTTATCCCTGTCATTTGCAACTTTTTATTTTTTAGAATGACAAGAATATATAACTCGTACATATTAATATTAATGATTAAATTGACACACTTGTGATAAAATCAAAACACGTATCATGACATGACAAAATAAAATTAAACACCTACACAAAAAAACGGAATTTAAAAAAATCTTTTTTAAAAACACGTTTTTAAAACGGACTAAATTATTACAAAAAAAAAAATGGACTGAAAACATTAAAACGGACTAAAAAGTAAAAGTACAGAAATTTTAAACCTAAAAACGTGGGGCGCATTTTGTAAAATTTATTCCGTTTCAAAAACGTGTTTTAAAAAAAGATTTTTTCAGTAAATTATTATTTTCTGCTTTTTAGTTAACCAGCTAAGACCTCAGATCAAATAAAAAAGAAAGATGGAGCGTTGCGAACAATGAAGTGAGGCCGGTTTTTGATGGTACATGTGTGCGTACAAGGGGGCGGGCGGGGGCCGGGCGGCAGGGTTTTATATGGTAAGCCACGGCGTAGTTTCGTTAAACGTGTGTGCGTGAACTGTGTATGGACACAGCCATGGCGTAGTTTTATAGGCCTCACCGCTTCGTTCGGAAGACTCCGTCTTACTTTTTTTATTTGGTCTGAGGCTAAGACTAAAAAAAAAATACCATCTCCTATCGGAGCACTCGCCAAGACGATTCAAACGAGCCCAAACTCGATGGGGTTGCATGGTTTTATTAAGTACAGAGTTCCTGTGTCCTTCTTTCGGCTCCATCATCAGACCCTGAAAACTATTTCCCAACAAAGAACTCGTCAAGAGGATTCAAACGAGCCCAAACTCGATGGAGTTGTATGGTTTTATTATAGTGTTCTTATGGCCTTCCTCCGGCTCCATCATCAGATCCTCAGACACTATTTCTCAACAAAGTACTCGTCAAGACGATTCAACGAGCCCAATTTTGACTGTTTTAGTTTATTTGACTAGCCTCACAAGAGTGAGGCAACTCAAACAGCCAAAATGGCTGTCGTCAGACAACTGTCAAAAGACAGTGCGCTTTCTATCGATCTATTTTAGGTGTTATTTTTCTAAGTGTCCAACAAAGACTCGATATAAACTGAAAAAACTGTGTAAGAATGAGTAGAAATCGTTAACGTCAACTATCTTTTTTAAACAGAAAAGAATACATAAAATTCGAATAGGTAGGTACTTCTTTCGTCACACTCATAATTGTCAATGTTATTTTCACTCAGACAAACCATAAATCAATTACGTACAAATCCACAACATCAAACTTTTATACGGCTACCACCAAACTATCGCCAAGCCCACAGCTCTTAATTAATTTTCCTTTAAGTGCGACATAAGAACGACCAGTAATACTTTCCATTAAGAACTCCAATAAAAACAAGGTCGTCTATCGAGCGATGGAAGGAAAACATTAATTTGCTACGTCCTCAGACCACCTTGCGATTAAAAGACTTAGGGTACATTCACACAGACGCAATATCGAAACGCCATAATCTTGCCGTGTATGTGATGGCCTAGAATAGCACTACCTCCTATCATCCCGTGGATGTCGTAAAAGGCGACTAAGGGAGCATAGCCTTCAAGAGACGGGCAGCAGCGTCTCCAAAAAACCTTGGCCTACTGCGATCGCCAACCCGCCTGCCAAGCGTGGCGATTATGGACGAAACGCTCAGTGGGTAGGCCCCCGACAAGCTGGACCGACGATCTGGTGAAGGTTGCGGGAAGCCACTGGATGCGGGCAGCGCAGGACCGATCGTCATGGAGATTCTTAGGAGAGGTCTATACCCCAGCAGTGGGTGTTGTGCGGCTGATATGATGATAATGATAATCTAGTAATGAGCGGTTTTCTGACAGCTGATAATTTTAGTAAAATTGTATGTCAATAGATGGCACTACTTCATCTAGGTAGATTTTTAAAAATTATTCGCGTTAAGGTTCAGTAAAAAGTTCTTCGGAACCCGCCAAAGGACAACTAACGCACAACGCAACAAACCACATACTCAACAAACGTATGATAAAAAAGTAATCACGTTACATCCTTTGCCTTTTTCTTATAAACCTAGATCAGTTGTACAACGACATTTAGTTTTTTTATGTACTACTTTTTTTTCTTAAACTGCCTTTAGAAAACCGCTCATTCTAGTGCGTCGTATTTAGTGGGCAACACGAGTTGATACGCGACATTGCTCAACAGCGCACAACATGACGCCATTGGGCGGCAACCCTCACCATTTAAACTCAACATGTTGAGCGAAATGACAATTAATGCAAGCAAAGATACCACATAATAAGGAACTCTACCAGTACTTTCCCTAAAAACAAGATCATCTATCGATAAGTGGAAGGAAAACATGATTTTGCAACGTCCTCAGACCACCTTGTGATTACAAGACAGCGTCTATTCGCACTAACAGAATCAAAATGTCCTGTTCCAATGACTGTTTCTTGACGGACAACACTTGTGTTTCATTATACGACGACGCACAAAATTACCGATGAGCTTTTTGGCCCTCCGAATAAACTCAAGCGTCCGTTTAAAAAGCAAATCACAACAGGAAAATTACATTAGATAACACCAAAACAATTGTTTATTCTCTTCCTTAAAAAAAGATTACAACAATGTAGACAGGTGTACAATCGTTCAACCGCAACTCCCTTGTAAGCGTTTTTACGTGAATCACCTATTTATAAAGTAGGTACTTGTAGTTTAATATTGTATTTTCGTTGAGATAGCATTTACCCGCCGCACGTGTTTTAAAATATCATGCTATCAAGTTTATACAGATCCATTGTGAAAATGTACGTTTTTTATCTCAACGAGGAGTTTTTATCAACATTCATTTAGCTAATCAAGTAAAGATGTGTGTACAGGATCATACATCGTTTTGGTCCTTCGAGCCGGATTTAATTGATATAACATAAACTAAAATTATGATTATCTTCTGTGCAATATCGGTAAGTGTGAATAAACCCTATAATTCACGAGTCCATGCGGTCAGTGGACGCGAAAGAAAATTGGGATAATGACAGCATATGCTCGAGAGAAGGAAATAATTACACGACGGACATTTTTGGGTTCTCTTTGTGGGATTTGCAATTTTGGAAAGGTAGGAAAAGAAATGTTACAATTCTCTAGTATATCTGGGTCTTGGTAAATTAAGATAAGGGTATAATTGGTACGAGTATAACAGTCCTATGCTCACGTAATATTTAATAAATTCCTAAAAACTACAACACCGTTTTCATGAAAAAAAAGTAACGTTATGGTTCAGTAATCTAGTAAAATTAATGCAATTAAACCTATTTTCCAATAATTTATAATAATGATTCAGAGACTGAAAAATAATTTAAACAATTCTTATACAAAGACAAGA
Organism: Agriphila tristella; assembly: GCA_928269145.1. Classification (NCBI taxonomy): domain Eukaryota; kingdom Metazoa; phylum Arthropoda; class Insecta; order Lepidoptera; family Crambidae; genus Agriphila; species Agriphila tristella. The sequence goes on along the minus strand of OV743443.1, from coordinate 4,530,964 downwards.
TTAAGTGGTGTATTATTACTAGAAGATTCCAACAAAAATAGTAGTTTATGAAACTGATGCATAATGAGGGGTATTAAAACATGAGTGTGTGTTTAAAAACCGAGCCGAAGGCGAGGTTTTTAATAGTATCACACTCATGTTTTAATACCTAGCTATGTACAGTTTCATACACTACTTTATCTACTCTCATACAATTTTGTGATTGAATCGATTGAACCTACAAAATAAAATATTAATGATAAAAAGAGTAAGTAGTTTCTATCTGTGCCTAGGTTAAAGTAAGACGTTTTTCCGTCGCGGCATCTAAAATATCGGGCGGCGTCAAATTTTCACTTACTTACTACACTCACTACTATGATATTTTAAGCAAAAGTAAAAATTACAATCTAAAAATTATATTAGAAAAAAAAATGAAATAAGACGCTAAGTCATCGATCACCATAGAGTACGTTTTAATCATGGAAAGTATATGGGAATATCAAGAAGCTTATACCTCCCTCCAATGGGGAGGAAAAGCGCAATTTTATCTCGATAGGTGGCGTCTGGTCTTTGGTACCCGGCCGCCTCAAAGAAAGTGTCAAAACATATAGGAATCTCTTGGAGTAGGTATTGCACACGGCCAGTGTCATAGTGAAGATAGAAAAAATGTCCTTGAGTGACGTGACGGCTTATTGCAACCGCTTTCTTTAGTGTAACAATACGTGTTCGTTGTTCGTCGTTCGTTCGTTCGTGAGAAACGAAAACGTATTGTAAAACGAAAAGAAAGAGATAGCAATACGCCGTGACGTCACTAAAGAGTCTTTTTTCAATTTTCACTATGATACCAGGCGTGCAATCTCCATTGTGGGTATAAGCTTCTTGGGGAATATCATTGTTTTTTTTTAATATCGCGGCACTGCCTTCTTCTTGGATTTGCCCTGTATCGTAATGAGAAAAAAGTTATTTTATAACATTGCTTAGTATAGCAAAGGTGTGCTATAAAATAACTTTTTAATTTTTTTTTTCGGTATTGCGTGTAAAAAGTATGTCAATATAAATTCGTTTCGAAATTCATAATTCGAATTTTACGATATGAGAGTAGATAAAATATATACTACACTTTTCTGGCCTTAAACTGTGAAATTCCCAAGTTTAAATAAAAAACTGAAAAATTTCAACCGATGATTACCTCAAAATGAACTTTTTCCCCGCGTTTCAGTAAAATTTTCCCGTTTCCGTCAACAATAAAGTAAATTTCGAGGAAAAGGCTTTATTATGAGATGAGAGCCGGGGGCTTTTGCCCCAAAGTGTTTGCTGAATAAGCAAATTTATCGCTCGTCACATGCGGCATTTTAATCAACACAAAAAGCTACATTGCTTATTTAAACCCTTTTTGAGATACTTACTTTTGTTTTTGAGATACCTTTCAAAATATTCCAGAAAAATGGAATCAAAGTAAGCAAAACGTTTTTCTACAAAAAATGATTTGTTTACTTGATCCATTTTATTTCTGGAATCTACAAAATGTCATAAAGTTAGCAACTTCAGGTAAAGGTACTTAAATGAACTTAATGTTGTTCTAGTCATATAAACATCCCAAAAACTTTTCTCTAGTTATGTTGTAAAAGATCTGAGAAAAAATATAAAATCGTGTGAAAGTTAGAATAGCAATGAAAGCTAGTATGCTATGTTTTAAGATTGTGAATTGGAAGAGACTCTTTAAAACAAATGTCCCAAGAAACAAGATGCGTCGGGAAACGATTGCACTATTCGCATCATAAACAACGAGCATGAAATGCATCTACAATCGTATTTTAAATCAAATTGGATTCTATTCCGGCAATTTTAGTAAGAGCATCTTGAATTTTTCACTAATAAACTGTAAGTAATCGTTTAAAACATAAACGATAAAACTACGAAATTTCTAAATGTTTTTGAGTTTTTTTAATATTACAGTCTTTTCTGATCCTTTTAAATTATATATTTGTTATATTTTGATCTTATTAGGTGAGGTGTCTGTAAAAAAATGATAAGAAATTAGTTTACTATTTTGTATGCTTTGCTTGTAGAATATTATCCAATTAAGAATTATTTCGATTCTTTCGCATGTCTGAGTATTTACCTCGGTCCATGTGCCGAGTGTATATTGTGAGTAGTAATTTTTATCGACTTGAATACAAGACTTCAATCGTTTCAAGTAATACGTCGCCTTTGACTTTGAATGTAATAATCTTTTTTGTAACATTTACAACATATTTCTTTACCAAAATAACCGTGTTCACCACAATTTTTCAGTATTCTTGAATATAACTCTGCTGTCTGGTCTCCCTTTTATAGTGTACACAGCAAACGAATTGAAAGTGTTCAGAAACGTTTTATGAAAATTCTGTGTTACAGGAGTGGTATGGGCCGTAAACTCTCTTCCTACAATGAGCGACTGCAGTATTATCACTTGGAGCCCTTATACTTAAGACGTGATAAAAACGATCTTGTGCTGCTTTATAAAATAATTCATTGCCAATTAGATTCCCCAGCCATTCTTTGATTTTTAACCTTCAATACGCGATTTAGATCCCGCAATCGCAACTATAATATTTTCAGTCTTCAAGTTTTCCTTAACAACACCTCATATTACAATCCCATAGTCAGGATGTGTCGCCAATACAATGAGATTCTTGTCACTAACAGAGACATTGACATCTTCCACTCAACACTGCCTCAGTTCCGCCGACAGTTACAAATGCACTACTCAAGAACATGAACTAATAAATTGTTAGTCTTTAGTATTAAGTATATATTCTCAATTTAATGATTTATTTTATTGTTTTCAATTTTTTTTATTATTTCAATACAATTTAAATCCTTTTTAATTAATTACTTATTAACTTTGTTTAAATATCTCTAGCATAGGTTGTTTGTTTCTTTTTTTTATATAATAAGCTATTAGGCATACATAATTTTGGAATATAATCTAGGTCTGTTTTGAATGTCTGTATAAATTGTGTATTTTAATGATTGTAATCTGTCTTGTGTGCTAAATAAATACAAATACAAATACAATTGTAGCATCTTCTATTATCTCTAGTAGACTCTTTCATAATTACAGACATAGGCGAAAACCTATGTCTGTCTTTGAAGAAAAAGATGAATGCCACCCCTAAGGAGATTTCTCTCTTCATGGCATTCATCTTTTTCTTCATACTTTCATAAATCTGTAACTTTTCTTTGAGTGACGCAAAGCTCGTACTAGTGAAAATAGTGAAGTAAACAAAGAAAATTTTGTTAAATTTCAAAAATTACATAGACTAGACCTTAAACACCTTTAGCGAAAATCACAACTCCACGTCTGTACTTAAAGCAAACCAACCAACAACGATCTAACCACAATCTCACCTACGTTTTCGTTTTCAGCACTGCCTTCAAAACCAATCTTATCTCCTCACGATAAAGTTCTTTTTGCTAACTATAAAGCTAAGAAAAGTCTGAGGTGAGCTTGTAAGGTTCTATTGAAGGTTTGGCTATGTAGTATGAACCTTTTATACACGCATTATTCAAAACGCTCACACTCTCCGAAATCATGTAATGGATTGTATTCAAATTCGTTTCTCTAGTAAGTGGTTGAAGGAAAAAGGCATTGAATTTGTATGTAACTTGCTTTTGGGATTGGTAAGAAATAATTTAGTACCTACTTTCTGAAGTAAGATAGGCTAAACGGGTAGGTAGCTGTTTGGCATATCCAGTAAAATAGCGCCACTTTATTCTGCGCGAATCAGTAAATGGAAATCATAATTTTATTGTTATGAAAACGGTCCCTTACTGTGATCTTCAATTCAACCCGCTTGCCAAGCATGAAGATTGAATACTGATAAATGATATATAAATCTTAGACAGTATTTTATAAATTAATAAAAGTAATCAGCATTCCAAAATCTTTTGTGGTAAATAGAAATAGAAATTTAATTACGAGGCAGTGTGACTTTATATTTTGCGAGAAAAAAGTCTCTAAGCTTAATGATGTTGAAGTTTTTTATTATTACTTTTTGAATCCTCATATCGGGTCATTTTGAACTTACCATCCAAATTTTAAGGATGTGTCCAGTCCATGAAACTAAACAACTTTCTGTGAAACATACGTGTCAAATTTCGCCACATAATTTTGGTCTAATTAAATTGATCACGTGATCTCTTTGATTTGTATGGAAAGTCAATTTTTATTTTACATATTTGACCATGTGTTCCTTAGAGAAAGTTGTTCAGCTTCATGGACTGAACACATCCTCAAAATTTGGATGGTGGATACAAAATGACCTTGTATATGGAGAATGACCAGAAGGGAAAAATAGAGATTGTAATTAAAGTTTTCAAAGAAATGTTTACCCTACCGGAAGAGATGTGCGAAAAAAGTACTTACATTCAATGATAATGAGTTGAACTGTTTTTCTGTTTTGAATATTTTAACATGAGTTAGCGTTATTTTGAGGTGAGTAGTACTAAATTCAGGTTGGGGTTCGTAAACTTTATGGAGCGTGTTTCTTCAAGGTTGTGTTGGGACTTGGGATGGATCTGTTTATTTGTTGTGTTAGTTCAGTACTTCGTTTATTCATTTATTCCGAAGCCACATAATAGATAAATGGCTATGAAATTAAGTTTAATCACAAAACTTTATCATTTTTGGCTTATGTTTAAATGATCTTCATACTAACCTAACTGGTTAGGCACATAAGGATTATTTTTATTCTGTGATTATTTTATGAATGAAATGTGTATGAGGTGTCATTGGGAACCTTAGCGCTCATTATTCTGTGGGATCATGCTATATATGCCCGCAAGATGTGCTGGCCATTTATTCTTTATCTATGGTCTTGCATTGGGTGAAGAAAGAACGCCCCTTGTCAGTGTGTGACTTTTTCCCTGTGAACGGATTTTATTTGTGCTGTTTTTTGAAAAAGTGAATAAAAGAAAAACAGGGATATTTGGAGAGCGCCGTAATTGCGCGCCAAGCATCGCGATGCTGAACTGCTCTTCATGATCCTGGAGGTAAGTGGGCGTAGTTTAGGCGACCTTTGTTACCTCATACCCGACATCGGGTTCAAACATTATACCGGTGGAAGCCACCTCATGGTGGGCTATTTACACGCCACACCATCTTTTGGTCCTTCGAGCCGGATACCATGCTCCAGCTTTTTGGTACGTTGGATGTTCGCAGGACGATTACGTATTAATTGGTAAAATTCGCGAATTTGCTACGTACTTACCGCCATTTTGTAATTGATACAAAATTTTACGGAATAAAATTATTTTTACTCGAAATTAAATCTCGCATTGTAATAGCGTGATTTCTTTTAGGGTATTCCCGCATTGAAATAGCGGGTGATTTATTTTAGTATAATTTCGCATTGTAATAGCGTAATTTGATTTAAGTATTTTATTTTCGCATTATAATAGCGTGTGATTTCCTTTAATTTATTTTCGCATTAAAATAGCGTAATTACTTTTAATTTATTTTCGCATTGAAATAGCGTAATTACTTTTAATTTATTTTCGCATTTAAATAGCGTAATTTCTTTATAAAAATGTCGAAATCAAGTGATGATTCGGTTGATTCCGTCATTGAACTACCTGACAAACAGCTTACTTTATTAATAGCAAAAAAAGAACGTCTTTTTTCGCGCATGAATGATCTTTTTAGATTTGCGAACAATGTATCGAATTTTGCGTCCCGAAATAACGAGACTTTCGTGGCTCAGTCTGAAATAATCGATGAAATGCGAAGGCAATTTGAGTCTATAATTGATGACATAAATGACCGCAAGCTTACGTTGGATTCGAAATTTCTGCCTGACTATCAGCCTTTGACTGCTTTTGAAGATTTGTACTTTGTTGTAAAACGCGTTCGAAATAACATTATTCAGTCGTCGCAATCAATTGTGCCGTCGTCATCGAATAGTTCCGGCGATCATAATCCTAGATGCACCATTAAGCTTCCTTCGATTGAACTGCCGAGCTTCGACGGCAAAACGGAAAACTGGCCTAAATTTTACGAATCTTTTAAGTCCAACATTCACAATAACACACAGCTGTCTGACTCGCAACGCGTGCAGTATTTAGTAGGGAAATTAACCCACGGCGCGCTTAAGGCTACCGCGGGTATTGTACCCTCGGGTGAAACCTATAATATTATTTGGGATAGCTTGGTGAATAAATATCAAGATGTGCGTGCATTAGGTACACTTTATCTTAACAATATTCTCGATGCGAAAAGTTGTTCGAATACGGCAGCTAGTCTTGATTATTTTATTGAAAAATATTCAGCGTCTGTGTTGGCCTTAAAACAACTGAATATTAGTGATGTGACCGATTTTATACTTTTGCATTGTGCTCTAAGGAAGATCGATGTTCAAACTGTTCAAGCGTTCGAATTATCTGTGCGTCATAAGGACATTCCTTCTTATAGCGAATTAATCTCTTTCGTGCAAGATCAAGTTAAAATTTTAGAACGGTCTAATGTTTCATACTCGTCACGGTCTTCGAGCGGTGGTGTTAATAAAGCGTCATCGTCTGTGGCGGCTGCGGCAGCCCGTCCTAATACTTACAAGTCGTTTGTCGCGAGTAATGACACGTCGGGGAAGTCGTGTATTTTTTGCAATAAAAGTGATCATTCAATTAATGTTTGTTCACAGTTTAAAAGTTTGAGTTCACCCCAGGCCTGATTTGATTTTATTAAATCGAAACAGGGTTGCGTAAGTTGTCTTAGTGGGTCGCATACCGTAACATCATGTAGGTCGACGGTTGTTTGCGAATTATGCAAGAAACGTCACCATACCCTCTTACACTTCGATACCAAAAGTAATAATGGTCGGAAAAATACTTACGCTCATACGTCGCAAGTACCTACCATTGAAGGGTCGTTGCCTTATTTACCGTCGTCGGTGCCGTCCGTCGCCTCGCTGCCGACAGCGTCGCCTCTCTCCGCACCCGGCGTAGGATCGAACCCGTGTGTTTTGGATACCCCATCGAGTACCCCATCTATTATGGGGACCCCTCCGATTTTGGGTACTCCACCTAGTTTGGGTACCCCACCTAGTTCGGGTACCCCGACTATTTTAGGTACCCCGGCTACCCCTTCCTTGTCTTTAAGTGCGGAAGTAAGACCAAACTCTACGATTTTACTATCGACAGCTCAAGTTTATGCTAAAATTAAAAATTGCAATAATAGGAGAATTATCCGCTGTTTGATAGACAACGGTTCGCAAAATAATTTAATTACTATAGACTGTTGTAAATCGCTTAATTTACCAATAATTCCACTGAGTAACTCTTTTGTCAAAGGAATTGGTTTAGCGTCTCGTCCAATTTTAGGATACGTTTATTTGGATATTGAGTCCCGTGTTTATACGAATAATAAATACACTATACATGCTTTAGTGATCGACTGTATCACCGATCAGCTGCCTGCTTATTATGTGGACACGGGTGATATGGGTTATTTGAAAGGGATTCCCCTCGCCGATCTGACATGGAACTGTTAGGCGGGCCCTCGGATTTAGTGTTTTAAAAAAAGATTATTTTCCCGAAGAATGATTTTATTTGAAAGATATAGAAAATGTGATTTAGAAAATTTGAAATAGTATTATGACTTGACTGAATCGAATGGTGGCCGAGACGCGACTGACTAACCAACCTGAACTGCCCACGGATGTGGAGCCAGACTGCTTAGTCAGCCCGCCCCGAGCTACCCTTCAGCAATATTACATACAAATATCTAGTATATAACAACCCCCTCCTTAAGAGGAAACTTACGGGAAATTAAGAAAGTTTCCGAAATTACCCAATGCGCAAGCGAGGTGCATTGTGGTTGTTTTCTAAGTTTTCTTGATTTTCTTCGCTTATTGAAGAATCTGTCGCGGTAGATTTAGAGCACAGTTTCGGAAATTTTCTTTTGACTAAATAAACTAAGATTACAATTACAACCAAGAATACGGACAAAGTACTTAAAATTGGGAAACTGATATGATTACTAAAGTTATTTGTTTGAATGTTATCTAGGTCTTTTAGTATTTGGTTGGACATGCTTTTAAAATTCTTTAAATCATTCAAATTTACACTCTTTATTTTCATTTGTGGAATGTTGACGCTAATTTTCTTGAAGGTATGTAAATTACAACAACTATCGTTAATAATATTAAAATCTGAAAATACAGTAGGAATATTCAATTTAGGATATGACTTTGTTATAAGTTTAACATTTCTATGGAAAGCTACGCACTCGAGAGGAATGTTGAGTACACCTGTACCTGATATTACAATTTCTGATACAACATTGTTACATTCTATAGACAATTTTGTGGGCTTGGATTGGACAAATACCCATTTATTGTTATTTAATCTATGCCAAATATCTACATCACCGACAATAAATTTATATGGACAAGTTTCAGGAAGAGAAGTTAGAGCTTTGGTGACAATTTCAATTTCACAGGATGGATTATTAAGAACTGCGTAGACATCAGTGATTTCGCAAAGGTAAGTTTCGGTAAGTATCTTTTTACAGTTATTTAGGTCTTTCAGGTAAGTGTACAATAGTTTATCTTTTGATAGAGCTAAGAATTGTTCAGAAGGGACAATCATAGCAAAAGAATCTATTTTACCGTTGGTGTATGGAGTTGGCAAAGGTATGGTTTTATAAATATTAAATTGTTGCAAGCTTACTAATGGTAGTTTAACAATAAACATTAATTTATTATTTGTGTAATAACAAGTTAAATCTGCTGTATTCATTAATACATGTATGTTGCTTATATCTAAATTAACTGGGAAATCCTTATACTTAGGTAATATTTTTAAATTACTAACAAGGTCATTATACATCTGACCTGGGGTTAGAATAGATGGATGCAGAGTATTACTTTTAACAAACAAAATAGAATTTAAAAGATCTTCAATCTTAAAAGATATAGTAAGTAAATTGGCTTGCAATACATTTAAAATATTACTTAGTCTAACCTTAAAACTAATTACATTTACAATTTCAGACACGTTTTTTAGGGAGCCGGATAAACCTTCAATGACGTCAGTTAATTTTGCTTCATTTACGTTTAATTCATGTATTGATTGGTTTATATTATATATAGCTGATTGAGATACCATTATAGTTTTAGTTATAGAATCTGCTAATTTTTTATCATTATTATATAAAGCTTGAATAGCATTATCATAGTCTTTAGCATCGTCTTCATCTAATGTTCCAAATATATGTTTAAATGCAACGCCTATACCTCCAAACCAAGCTGCTCTTTTGGAGATATCGTTAGACATTATATGAGAAATAGATTTGAAATCTCGCGTGATATCTATATAAAGGGCTTCTAATGGCTGTAACAGATTTTGACATTGCTCATGATCGATTTCGTCATTTTCACGACATTCAGATCGGATAGTGTTAAACACGTAGTGAATATTTTCTAAGTGGTGTTCAATCGGGAATACATCAACCGGAATTACGATATGGAATTCATCATTAATGATTCTTAAGATGCCAACAGGGTCGAAAAATACACCAGGGCTCTTGGTAATGTAATCAATATACTGGTTCTCGCTCCTTGCCAAGGTGATTCTGCAAAGGTATAATAACTTAATTGTAAATAAATCTAGAAACAATAACCTAATTTGTATATTATATTAGACGTTGTAAAATAATATTAACGGAATATAGTATATTTATTAAATCTAACAAAATTATAAAAAAAATAGAAAAACTTATTCTAATCATTTTCATGTGCAGGTTTTACTTCATCAAAATGATGTTTGACATGGCGCCTATTTATCAAGAGAGACAGCGTGTTATTGCCATGGATCTTAACAATTTTGTAAGGGCCTTTCCATATTGGTGAAAGGGCTTTACGGAGCCTGACATGATTTTTTAGGTACACGTAGTCACCTACTTTATATAGGACTGCACGTGAATGCTTATCGTAATAACCTTTGGATTTTTCTTTAGAGGCGCTTATATTTTCCAAAGCCTTTTCACGAGATATTTTGAGGCGGTGCTGGAGCATTTTAATATACTCTGGGTAAGTTACATCAGGACGTTGATCAAAAACTGAGTCAGGGATGTACGGCTTATGGCCAAAGAGGAGCTCAAATGGCGTGAATTTGGTTGTAGTGTGCACGCTGCTGTTATACGTCAACATGGCAGTATATACGAACTTATGCCAATCTGTTTGATGTTCATTCACGTATGATTTTAGATACTCCTTTAGAGTGGAGTGGCTGCGCTCTAGGGCGCCTTGAGTTTGCGGGTGATACGGTGATGACCAAATTTGTTTAATTTTCAAGAATTCGCAAGTACGCTTGAAAAGGTCGGCTGTAAAATTTGTACCTTGATCTGTTAGTATAGATTTTGGGATTCCGAATAGAGATATAAAATGTACTAGACATTCACAAGTTTCTTCCGAGGTAGCGTTAGAAATAGGATAAGCGGTAGAAAATTTAGTCAAGTCATCCTGAAGTGTGAGGATGAATTTCAACTTGTGAAGGCCTGCTTCTGGTAGGGGACCAACGAGATCAAGGCTAATTCTTTCAAAGGGACGAGTTGAAGTAGTAGTGATTTGCATCGGGGATTTATTTATTTTCCGCAATGCTTTATTTGATTGGCACAATTTGCAATTTTTTACATAATTTTCAATGTCAGTACGCATGTTTTTCCAATAATAGCGTTCTTTGATTCTACTATACATCCTGTTACAACCAAGATGTCCTGCAATTGGGATATCGTGATTTTCTTTGAGAATTTTAGTGATTTCAGATGGAACAGGATATATAATAGTATTGTGGTGTATGTTTACTGTTATGTTTGTATTATTGAAAAGGTACATGAATATGCCGTAGATTTTGACGAAAGAATATTGTTCAAAAAGATTTTTGAAATCTGATATAGCGATTTCGTTGATGTCACCTTTGAGAAGAATATCGTCACGTACTGCCTTTAGAGTTTTAAATATCTCGGGATACGTAGAAGCGTCGAAATAGTATACTTTGGTAAATAGGAGATAGTATGTCTTCCCTTTAACTTCGAGTTTCTTGAATGAATGGAGTTCTCTTTCAGAATTTAGAATATCGGATGAATCATCCATGGCAGACAAAATATCTTGGAGATAGGGATTAGATTCATCTAAATCAACTGACACAGGAACTAGGATGGTTTTACAACTGCTCTTGAGGAGAGATTCGTTGTGCTCTTTTATATGAGTATTGAATGTTTCGTCTTTGTTTGCAAAGGATTTTAAGAACGTATTATAATCTTTATTAGAAATCGGAAGTTCTCGTGACGTTTCAGGTATTTCAGGAGGAGACGGCGGATTAGAAGTCCCTGCAGGAGGATTGGAATCAGGAGGGTTTGTATTTTCAGGGCTGTATGCAGTCAGAGATAGTTCATCACCATCTAGGAGTGGGATTGAAGGTAAGTCATTGCTATTGGACCCAAGGAGACTAGAAGGAATGCGGACATCTAGGTCATCTAAAGTTATGGGACTGAATGGCGGAGAGTTTTCAGGATTTGCAACAGGATCTTGGTTTTCAGGGACGTTCGGTTGTGGAGATGGGTTTTCAACTGGACTTGAAGAATCATTCTCAAGGATCGGTGGTAGAACAGGATTAACTGGATATCGGGATAGGGCATCAGCGTTGCTATTGATTTTTCCCTTTTTGTATACAATGTCGTAATCAAACTCTTCAAGTTTAAGTCTCCATCTCATAAGTTTAGATCCTGGGTCTTTATGATTGAATAACCATTTGAGAGGTCGATGATCGGTAACGATTGTGAATCGGCGTCCATATAAATATGGGCGGAAGATCTTGGTACCAAAGAGAATGGCGAGACATTCCTTTTCAGTCGTCATGTAATTGCATTCAGATTTATTCAATGTTCGCGATGCGTATGCAATTGGCTTATCTTGTCCTATCGGACCTTGGGAAAGTATGGCAGAAATAGCAAAATTAGAAGCATCGCATGTCAATACAAAGGGCTTGGTGAAATCAGGGTACATTAACAGAGGGGCAGAAGTGAGACAATTTTTTAATTGTTCAAAAGCTAATTGATGTTCATTCTGCCAGTTGAACGGAACGTCTTTCTTTAAGAGGTTAGTTAAAGGTTTGGCAATCTGAGATATATTTGGTATAAAACGGCGATAATAGGATACGAGACCCATGAAAGATTTTATATCTTTTGGGCACTTAGGTTGCGGAAATTGTTGAACTGCTTTGATCTTATCTGGGTTAGGTTTTACACCTTGATCTGTGATAATATGTCCGAGGTAAGACACTTCTTTATGAAGGAACTCGCATTTATCAGGTTGGAGCTTGAGATTGAAGTGTCTCAGTCTATCGAAAACGTTGGAAAGTGATTTTATGTGGGATTCGAGGTCATACGAGTAAATTACAATGTCATCGAGGTAGACGTAACATTGTAGCCCTTGGAGGCCTGAAAGAGCAGAATTCATTAAACGTTGGAAAGTTGACGGGGCATTCTTCAGCCCGAACGGCATGCGAGTAAATTCGAAGTGACCTTGAGGAACGGTGAAGGCGGTTTTGGGAGCGTCATTGGGAGACATTTTTATCTGGTGGAACCCAGAAGCGAGGTCGAGAGTGCTAAAATATTGGCTCTTGCCTAATTGGTCGAGGATTTCACTAATATTCGGAATTGGATATGAGTCTCCTATGGTAATGTCATTCAATTTACGGTAGTCAATGACGACTCTCCACTTACGTTGACCAGACGCATCTGATTTCTTTGGGACTACCCATATAGGGGAAGACCAGGGGGACATTGAAGGTTTTATAATTCCTTCGTCAAGCATTTTATCGATCTGTTTCTGAACTTCCTGTTTATGTACTTCGGGGAATCTGTAAGATTTGGTATTGATTGGATTGGAAGAAGTGGTAGGTATTTCATGTTGAATTGCATCGGTGTAAGTTAGTTTATCATTTGGCAGGTGGAAAATGTCTGAAAAGGTGGCACAAATGCCATATAGAGCATCTCGTTCTTCATAATTTAGATGAGATACTCTCAAAAGATCGATGACTTCATTTGTTCGGTCTACAACATTTTTTTGGGAATCGTCACTGCGTGACGTATGAAAGATTTGAAAGCTATCATTTTCTTCTATTGGTGATATTTTTAGTTTCATATCAGAATTTATAGTCAAAGGGGACTCAGATGTGTTTACTACAGAAATGTTGATTCTCGAATTTGGTTTTACTTTGACCATGCAGTTGGCTATGAGTAGCGATTCGATGGGATGTTGGTCGAGGATAAGACCTTCCTTAATTTCAGGATTTTGAACGGAACATTCGATAATTGTTTCACTCCGAGGTGCAATGACATAGATAGGTTCTGTGAATTTAAGGGGAATTGTAATTTTATTTATTATCAATTGGTCTTTGGAAAAGTCTATCTTGCTTAGGGATTCTGATAAAAAGTCGTTTCCGATTATTCCATCGTATGGGAATTTTAAATGACCTACGAGGTGAAATTGATGTCTGAGGGTATGGAAATTTACTGGTATGGTGCCCAGTGATATCATGGGGTTGGCTTCGTTACCAAGTCCTGTGAAGGTTACGACCTCGTCGCATGTTAAAGGAGGCATCTTGTCTACTGAACATTCTTTTATTAAACTTATGGCTGCGCCACTATCGATCAAGAATGATAAAGGTTCCTTGGAAACTGAAGTTTGGACTTGGATAAAAGGTAAGTGTTTCTTTGATGGATTTGTGGTAATATTATGTATTTTAATCTTTTGTTTTTTTTTTTCAGGAGCAGAAATAGGAGCACTAGCGGAAGCTGTGGCGGAGGACTTGTCTGGAGTACTGGATTCAGAGATAGGAATCAGAGTGTCTGTGGATTTTGGATTGGTAAGTATTCTTTGAGGATCTGCATGGTCCTTGGATCTAGGAGAATGGGCACTTATTTGGGGCTGGTTACCCTTGTGGTCCCTGGATTTAGGAGAATGGGCACTTATTTGGGGCTGGTTACCCTTGTGGTCCCTGGATTTAGGAGAATGGGCACTCGTTTGGGGCTGGTTACCCGTGTGGTCCCTGGATTTAGAACAATGGGCGCTCGTTTGGGGCTGGTTACCCGTGTGGTCCCTGGATTTAGAAGAATGGGCGCTCGTTTGGGGCTGGTTACCCGTGTGGTCCCTGGATATAGAACTATGGGCGCTCGTTTGGGGCTGGTTACCCGTGTGGTCCCTGGATTTAGAAGAATGGGCGCTCGTTTGGGGCTGGTTACCCGTGTGGTCCCTGGATTTAGAAGAATGTTTAATTTTAGGTATGGTGTCGGCTTTAGTGATTAATTTTCCCGTGCGACACCGCCGGTCGGGAAATCTGTTGAGTTTAAATGATTATTATTATAATAATTTTCATTTACATTTCCATATTCTTCAAATGATGATATGGTATGGATTGGTTGACCTTGATTAGGAGCTGGACGAGCAGGATAAAATCTAGTTTGAGAATTGTTATTGCCACTACCGTAACGTCGGTTGTTGTATTCTCGTTTTCTACAAGTATCAATTGTATGGCCGGGATTTTTACAGTATCTACATGTAACATTGCCTATCTGTTGAGGAAATGATCTATTTTGAAATTGGCGTGGACGCCCTTGATTTGGAAGATTAGACGGGATATTTCGACGCATGGTAGCTAACAATATTTTTTCCTCTGAAACCGCAAAATTAATGGCCTCATTCAAAGTTTCCGGATCACGACATCTTACAACAGTGGATAAGCGAGGGTTTAACCCTGTAATAAAAGTATGAAGCGCAAGGTCTTGCATGGCAGCGACACGGCCTGTCAGTTCACCCTTTTTCTTAGTAGGAATTGAAATATTTATTTCGGTGAGTAACTTAGACAAACATGACTCTATTCGGAGCGCGAACTGGTTGGCCGTTTCGTTGCTGAGTTGTTTACACTCTTGTAAGTCAGATAGCAGGGCGGCGTAGTGCTTTCTTTCCCCGAATTGCGATTTTAGGAAATCTTCAAGTTGTTGCCAGTTTTCAAAATCTTTAATAGAGCATGCGACCTCGGCGCGCCCTTCTAGCTGACTTAGTATATATTTCAATAAAATACCTTGCTGTGACAAAGATGCTAATTCTATTGCATTTTTACAATTATTTATGAATGCATTTAATTTTTCCCTATTTCCATCATATTTATTAATGAATTTAAGTAAAATGTTTAAGTCTATTTCCGACATTATGATACTGGGAACAGTTGTATTGGTAGCGGATTTCGTGGCACTTTCACTCGGTTCTTCTTTAGTCATTTAAAAGTAGTGTGGCGGATGGCAGACGGACGTTGGATAGTCTAAACAAAGATAAGGAGCGAGTCTCGGTAGCCGGGCGTCGCGGAATGCGTGGGCGGCGATAAATGTTCACTGAGATTGGAATGAACTTACAGGAACTGCAGGAACACTGCTGCTATGACGATGAACATTTTCACACACATTTTCTTCTGCACTTTTTGAATTGCACTCACAGTTCACGATTTGGTAAGTATGAGCGGAATAAATACAGAGTTTCTTCGGCACTTTCTTTGAATTGCACTCACAGTTCACGATCTGGTAATTACGAGCGGAGGCAGAACCGGGGATTTTACTAATCCCTTTCCGATGCCACCAATGTTAGGCGGGCCCTCGGATTTAGTGTTTTAAAAAAAGATTATTTTCCCGAAGAATGATTTTATTTGAAAGATATAGAAAATGTGATTTAGAAAATTTGAAATAGTATTATGACTTGACTGAATCGAATGGTGGCCGAGACGCGACTGACTAACCAACCTGAACTGCCCACGGATGTGGAGCCAGACTGCTTAGTCAGCCCGCCCCGAGCTACCCTTCAGCAATATTACATACAAATATCTAGTATATAACAGAACGTTCCCGGGTCGGTGGATGTCGTTCTGGGTGCTCAGCTGTTTCCATACATTTATTTAGGGAATAGGGTCATATCTGGTACCAGTGCACCTCCTGCTTTGCTGACCGCGTTCGGTTACGTGCTGATGGGTGATTTCCCAAGTGATGTTCTTATTAATACTTCTACGTCGCTCTGCGCACTTTCACTTAATGATATGGTGCAGAAGTTTTGGCAAGTAGAAGAATTACCTAACATGAAGTTTTTGAGTCCGGAGGAGACGGAATGTGAAAATTTGTTTGTTTCGTCGGTCACCCGGGGGGAGGGTGGTAGGTACTCGGTTGCTTTACCATTCTGCAAGAACCCGAAGGAATTGGGTAACTCTCGCACTGCTGCCCAAAGGCGATTTATGGCTTTGGAGCGGAGATTTAAACAGTCACCAGATTTACGAGATAAATATAATAGTGTCATCGGTGAATATATTGAAAAGGGCTATTTGTCTGAGGTTCCTGAATCCGAGGTGACGGAGGAAGGATACTACATCCCGCATCACGCTGTCACCCATCCGGGTAAGCCCATGCCTCGGATCGTGCTCGATGCTAGTGCGAGAACGCATACAGGGTTGTCACTAAATGATGTCCTTCATATTGGCCCTAATTTGCAAGCCGATTTATTTCTGCTTTTGCTTGGCTTTCGTCTTTTTCCAGTCGCTATGACTGCTGATATTAAACAGATGTATTTACAGATTTTGGTTCCGTATGAACACCGTAAATATATTAGGATTTTATTTCGTTTTTCGGAGAACGAAGTCATACGAACCTTTCAATTTAATCGGGTCCCCTTTGGTCTCAAATCAAGCCCATACTTAGCAATGCGAACTGTTCGTCAGCTGGCTGATGACATGAGATCACATTACCCAGAAGCTGCTGAGGTGGCAGAGTCTAGGTTGTACATGGATGATCTAGTTTATTCTATTGCGGATGAAGTCAGCGCCGTGCGTCTGTCTCGAGAATTAATCTCGCTGTTCAAGGCCGGTGCCTTTGACCTGGTCAAATGGACAAGTAATGCTCATGTAGTCCTGGAAAACCTTCCCGACTCCCACCGCAGTGCAGTGGATTTGAATGATGGTTCTAACCATACCTTGAAGGTGTTAGGCCTTTCGTGGGAACCAGCCGATGACAACTTCTTCTTTACGACTGCTTACGTCCAAGAGAAATGTACAAAACGGAATATACTCTCTGTGGTTGCTCGTTTGTTTGATGGCCCCTGTAATTTTGTATGCCAAGTTGCTTATTAAAGAGCTATGGTTATGCAACATAGATTGGGATGGTTCTCCCCCTGAGAGTGTTATACGAAAATTCTCAGCGCTTATGCAGGAATTTCCTCTCATCTCATCTTTGAAAATCCCACGTCATGTTGGTGTCTTTAACGATCGTACGGTACTTATTGTGGCGTTTTGTGATGCGAGTATGAACGGTTATGGTTGTGTCTTATATTTACACACCACTGACTCCGTGGGCAATATTACTGTCAGATTACTTTGTGCGAAGTCAAAGGTTTCACCCACTAAAGTGACCACACTCGCACGTTTGGAATTATATGCTGCCGTCTTGATGTCCAAACTAATACGGACAGTTCAAGAGTCTTATCAAGCGCGTGTACCCATTGCGGGAACGTATGCTTTCTCTGATTCGACTATTGCGCTTTCGTGGATTCATTCTTCACCGCATCGTTGGTCGGTGTTTGTAAGTAACCGCGTCGCTCAATGTCAAGAGAATCTGCCTCCTGAACACTTTTATCATGTGGCAGGAAGTGAGAATCCAAGTGATTGTCTTTCCCGGGGGATGCTTCCCTCCCAACTCGCTTCACATGATTTATGGTGGAACGGCCCATCATGGATTCGTAGCCCTCCGTCAAATTGGCCTATGAAAGCCTTTTCATCTACCATAACTGCCGAGTTGCCTGAGCACAAAGTTACTGTGCTGACTGCAACGGTTCAGTGTGAACCCCCGGCTCTGGTGGAATTGGCTCAGCGTATATCCGGGTGGGATAAACTTTTACGGATTGTTGTTTACGTTCTCCGATTTATTAAAATAATCTCGCCTTCTTCTGGAGTAGTCAATAATATTATGACTGCCGAGAAATTTGTGGTACTTTCAGTGCAGAGTATCCACTTCCTTGAACTGGCCTTTAGGTGTAATTACGGAGATTCATCCTGGGTCGGGCAGAATTATTCGAGTAGCGACGGTGAAAACTAGTTTCGGGATCTTTAAGCGTCCTATTGTAAAATTATATCTTATACCTACTCATATTGTTGTCAAATGTTGATATTGTGATGTTGTCAAATAATTTTCTGTATCTTATTATATTATTTAGTTGTAATTTAGTTTGTTTAGAACTTAGCCATGAAGCTTGGCCATTCTTTTAGCCTTAATATAAACTGCGTGCATGCTATGTTATGTTGCCATGATTATGTTTGTAATTGATTTTTTGTTTTGAAACTTCTGCGAACTTCCAAGGCGGGGAGCATGGTTAGGCACATAAGGATTATTTTTATTCTGTGATTATTTTATGAATGAAATGTGTATGAGGTGTCATTGGGAACCTTTGCGCTCATTATTCTGTGGGATCATGCTATATATGCCCGCAAGATGTGCTGGCCATTTATTCTTTATCTATGGTCTTGCATTGGGTGAAGAAAGAACGCCCCTTGTCAGTGTGTGACTTTTTCCCTGTGAACGGATTTTATTTGTGCTGTTTTTTGAAAAAGTGAATAAAAGAAAAACAGGGATATTTGGAGAGCGCCGTAATTGCGCGCCAAGCATCGCGATGCTGAACTGCTCTTCATGATCCTGGAGGTAAGTGGGCGTAGTTTAGGCGACCTTTGTTACCTCATACCCGACATCGGGTTCAAACATTATACCGGTGGAAGCCACCTCATGGTGGGCTATTTACACGCCACACCACTAACGTTACCACCAGAATTAGTAAATGATCACCAAATCACTGGGCGGTTAGGATTTGGTGATCATTTACAAATTTTGGAGAACAAAATGTTTGTTTTTTTGTAGGTACCTAATTTAAGTATTCATTCCCATTTTTTTATACAAAGTAGCCTAGGTAATATTGATCTTAAATCTATCGCTATTACCCCTAGAACTCTAGACTAGGAGAGTTTAATATTACACCGTTTTTGATTCCTGCCTTTTATTTCTAAGGTAAGTGAAAAACTCATCCATGATTTGAATCCAAAAGCACAATGATATCGTCAATTCATTCATACACTCAGCATCACTATTTGCGTCGCAATTTCCTCTACATTTGAACTCCATTTATTCCCATAATACATTGCAATGTCTTGAGAATATCTAACTAAAAGGCAATGTACATCGTTCGACAGAGACAAATCGTTTAGCGAAGAGCTAGACTGTGCTATACGTGAATAAACATAACACTATGATAATGTACACTTTTTTATTTTCTATTTCAATCACCTTTTTTTCTATACCTACCCTATTTATATCATAGATTTTATCATTAATTCCTTTTATATTATTTTCACAATCTTCAAAGGGCGGAAGAAAGGTAATGTTTGACTGGACGATGATGTCGCTCAACATTGCCTCTCTTCTACGTTACCATCAGTCCAAATGGTAACGTGGCAAAAGGTTCTTGGGGAGAGCGTAAGTCGTGAAGATCCCTAGGACAAGTCTGACTGTTAACCTGCACGTGGTGCCGCCTGCTTTTGATCTGGTTCCCTATGAAACAGATGTAACAAATCAACAATCAGACGTATCCCGTCATTGCAACTCCTATCCCTCCCCCACCCATCCCAACCCATCCTATCTCACCCCAAACCATCCCATCCCATTCCTTCCTTACCCAATCCAAGGTGTGAAACGTACCGTGCCGAGGGATGCGTGGCCAAGGGGGTGCTTGGTCACAAACGGTGTCTCTTCAGTGAGATGGCAATCCTGAAGTAGTAATTTTGCCTTACCCGAGCAAGCGGGGCTCTGCTGGGGTGGACCTGTTATTTCCCTTGCTGATCGTGGGAACCGCATGGAACCAAACAATATAAAAGAAATTGAATTATCTCCGGACGAATGTGGACGTCCAGAACCTTCTAGCAGTCCGACTGCTTCAATTCCCGACTTGTCGGAATTACTTCTTGAATCCGAGTCGGATTCAGAAGCTGCCTATCACGGGCCGGCTCCTAAAGACGATGGCGTGAGGCCGATTAAAGCGGACTCAATAACGCCGTTGGACTCAGGAGAGACGAACCGGAAAGGGCAACAGCTCTCTGGAGCTATCCCTCCCGGGACGACTCCTGACGAAGATGGCGCGAGGCCGGTCAAGACGAACTCAAAAACGCCATCGACTTTAGAAGCAACGAACCGAAAGGGGCAGCAATCTTCTGGAGATGCCTCTCCCGGGGCGACTCCTGATGGCGGCGACACGGGGCTGATCAATATCGACTCAGAGATGCCGTCGACATCAGAGAATACGAGCCAAAAGAGGAAACACCTCCCTGGGAGTGCGCGAAGACTCCTTAGGCGGTTCAAGAGAGGAGGTATGGACCCTAGTGAGGCCTATAAACTCGTCCTTGAGCGGGTTAAGGTAAACGCGGCACTGAGTGGTGCTACTGCTGCTTCATCTTCGGACCGCAAAGCGTGCAAGCGCTTTCGGTCCGAGGATGAATCACCAAAGGACCATGTCAGAAAGACTTCGCGGGTAGACGTAGACTCGAAATCAAGGACGCACCAACCTTCTGTTGTCGAGCCCTCCGTTGCTCCGATGTCAGTGGACGAACCGTCGACCACGACATCGGAACCCGCAAAGTCTTTCAAAGACGCCCTTACGAACATCCGCGTGGGAATCCGTAACAGGGAACCCATGTCGGAAGAGCAAGCAGGTCTGGTGAGGCGTGCCATCATCCAAGCTGTAATCAACAAAAGCAGCGAGGAGGCGTGCCCAGGCCTTGTAGGGTGCTCTTACAAATCCGGCTGGCTGCAGGTCATCCTCAAGGATGAAAGCAGCCGAGCGTGGCTGGAAAAGAAAATGAGCGGCATCAAACCCTGGCCGGAGGCAGAACTCTCACTGATGAGTGAGAGCGAACTCCCCAAAGCTAAGATAGGTGTCGTTTTCATCCCGAAGTCGGAAGTTGAAACTCCTAAAGACGCAATGGCGCTTCTTAAGACACAAAACGGCCTGAGGACGGACTTGTGGAAGATTCTGCACGTCAATCCAGGAAGGGACGGAATCACACTCGCCCTTTCAATTGACAGTGCCTCAATAGAATCTTTGCGCAAGCTGGATTTCAGGCCACAATTTGGGTTCAAAAGCGTTCACATCCGCATCCGAGGGGAAAATACCCCAGCGGGTGCGGATGAGAAGGCTAAAGCAGGGCCTACTCCCTCTGGAGAAAAGAACCTGCCTAAGGCAGGGCCTGCCTCCACTGGAGCAAAGAACCTGCCTAAGGCAGGGCCTGCCTCCACTGGAGTAAAGAACCTGCCGCCCAAATCGGCCCCTAAGGCGGGACCAAAAGCAGCGAACACCCGTACCCTAGCACAGCGGAAATCAGCTATGCAAAAGCCCGGGAACCCCACTGCGAGGAACCGCCCTCAGGGGATCATGCCGCCGAAGAGGGCCCAATGCCCTCAACGGTCGGTAGGTGAAAGGCGCCCCAGTGCTGAAGTGGACGAATCAAATGCCCCTAAGCCTGGGACGAAAACCACCTAAACACCACACTATCCACTACACATACACACACACATTCGCGCACACAAAAACACACACAACGACACAAACACAAAAAAACACACACAACACACAAGTGGTCCAGATCAATCTGCACCACGCTAGAGCTGCCACGGCAGTTCTAGAAAAACTCTTCAAAGAAGAAAACCTTCACATCGCTCTAATCCAGGAGCCGTGGCTGGGCAACAACAACACGGTATCTGGACTCGGCCCTGCAGGCAAGTTAGTTTGCCATACCGATGGGATCAAACCGAGAGCATGTATCCTATTCAATAAAAATTTTGATTTTCTATGTATTCCAGGACTTTGTACTGATGACCTGGTTGCAGCATTTGTTAATGTCAAGAGCGGAAGTGGACGCCTCATAGTATGCTCTGCATACCTTGATGGCGATAGGAACGACCCGTCTAAGGAGCTGGCAAAAGTGGTCGAATATGCTAACGAACACAATGCCGAGCTACTGATCGGGTGTGACGCCAACGCCCATCACACCAACTGGGGCAGCACTGACATTAACGACAGGGGTGAGTTATTACATGAGTTTATCCTCGAAAACTGCTTGCAGATAGTCAATAAAGGATGTAAACCGACGTTTGTGACTAAATCCAGGCAGGAGGTTCTTGATGTAACTTTTTCCACTAACAACCTAGCCAAAAAGATTAGCGGCTGGCACGTTAGTGACGAGCCATCTATGTCAGATCATAGACTAATTAGACTCGCACTAAATACAACTAATATGTGTGAAACAGTAACTTTTAGGGACGCAAAAGCCGCTGACTGGAGTCTGTACAGACAAAGACTACAGGAAAGGCTTCAGGACATTCCTAAAAATATACGTTCCGTTGAGATACTGGAATAAGCCGTTGACCAAGTTACTGAAGCCATCACAACCTCTTACGAGGAAAGCTGTCCTCTTAAGACCTTGAGGAACAGCAGCATACCATGGTGGAATAAACAGCTCAGTAGACTAAGGGAAGATGCACGTAGGCTGTTTAACTAGGCTAAATCGACCGGCAACTGGGATCGGTATGCAAAAGCCTTGACAGACTACAACAAGGAAATACGAAAGGCGAGGCGACTTTCGTGGAGAAAGTTCTGTGAGGGCATCATTGATGCGCCCCAAGGAGCCAGAATCCACAAAGTCTTGGCCAAATCGCCTTCGAAACAACTGGGACTATTAAGAGCGAACAGTCGATTTACGACGAAACTTCGATCTTTTAGTGGTTTTGACCAGCTACTTTGCACTTATTGCAAGCTTATCAAATAAAGAAATTTACGATTATGTATAGATAAAGTCTTATAGAAGTGTACTGCAGAGGAAAATTACAGTGTTTATTTGTATATTTTTGTTAATAAATAATTTCCTGAAAGCCGAATTCCAAAAGTGATGGTCAGAGCTCTCTTTGAGATACAAAGTTATCATTATAATATGTGAATAACTTTTTTTATATATTTTCATTGGACAGCTTATATGGTCTGTTAGTGCACCTCAGAAGAAAATTGTAGAAATTGTGTGTTTTAATAATTATACATTTAAAATAAAAACGGCTCATTATACGTTTTTAAATACAGCTTTTCTATGAGAAAAGGTCGAATTTATTATTTGAAACTACGTTTTATGTATCAATAAAGGGTTAAAAAGTAATATACAATTTTTATTTGATAAATTTACGAGGCTGGTTATTTAATACCAATTTTTAAAGATTACCTATATAATCACGCGCGCGAAGATCGACGAGTTAGTTCGCGCCGGGTCATCCCAACGGTAGGACGTATCGCTCGCTTCCCGCGCGCCGGGTCGGTGACCGACCATCTCCATACGCCCGCCCGAGAAATGAGAAACGTACAGTGCAACTGGTGCAATTTGATACTTTTGTGACTGTAACTATTTCTCAGTTCCAATAATGTTTCTTTGATTTGTAGTAATGTTGCTTTGAGTTATAGTAATATGTAGTACTGTAGCCCGCGGTTACCGCTTGTCTTTGTGTTATTGTTATAGATTTTGCAATATTGTATACTAAAACCGAAGTCTTAAAGATCTTAACCCGCCGTAACCATAGACAGTGATAAATCTAAAATCTCCATTTATGTTAGTTATTTACTTTCGAGGTTACCGCATTGTTTCACTATTGTCATGGTAAACAGATTTGTTCAATTACTACACATATCAGTAAGACCAGCCGTCCTCAACCTTTTTTTTGTGGGGCCACAAACACGTTTCGATCTTGAAGCGCGGGCCGCAAAAATATTTAGGTGTTAAAAAAACATATTGAAAAAAGAAAAGGTGGTCACAATAGAGCCAACTATACAATACATGATTTTGTTACCTTTATAATAAGATGAATAAATAATGAAAAATATTAGAAAAAATCGGCTCACCCGTAGCAACTTAGACGGGATTCGAACCCGCACCCTTAGGATTCCGGCCCAATGCACTACCATACCAATTATGCTACCAAGCCGCTGATGGATGTGGCGAAATTTTCTAATACTTTTTACGTTTCCGCTGAAGATCAGCGCCATCTCACCAATGTGAAAAGAACTACTTCGACATTCGGTTGTAGCACCCTTGCGGGTGCCAGACAATCAATTAAGGTGAAACAGTACAATTTTAAACTTTTAGATTTTTGCATTCACAATGCTATTTTTATATTAAGATGAATAAATAATGAAAAATATTAGAAAAAATCGGCTCACCCGTAGCAACTTAGACGGGATTCGAACCCGCACCCTTAGGATTCCGGCCCAATGCACTACCAATTTATAATATTAGTTATGATGAAGAGTCATGCAATATAGACCAAATTTTGAAAGAGCTAACTTTGAAAGAACTAACGATAACTTTTAAAACTTAGTCAAAGTTTTAAAATTCCAAGTGGGCCAATCACAAAGGCCCGCGGGCCGTAGGTTGAGTATGGCTGAGTAAGACTATGGAAAGTCACCACACGCAAGACCAGTCTGGCCATTTTGATAATAATTTACATTTTAGAGTTACCGTTTCAAATTTATACTAAAGATAATAGGCCCTCTGAACAAACCATAGACCAATTTTAAGACTGTTTCTGTGGCCGGTTTAGATTTTAAGACCCATTTGGTCCATAAACAAAAAATCAAAAATTAAATAAAACGCATTTACTTAACTTTCTACTACAAAAATTCACAGATCTCGTGCTTTTCACGATCTTCTGGTACATTGAAAATGAATTTATTGAATTTTATAAAAAATATATTCCTTTGTTTGAATTAGTACTTACAATACTTTAAAATCACAGCAAATTTTAAAGTGATTCGTGTGTATGAAATTCATATAAAAATATTTAATTGTTATAAACATAACTATTTTATTGAAAGGTATTAACTATAACCCAAAATTATATAAAAAAATCTAAGATTTATTTTCAACTACGTCAACTCAGTGACGCGACGCGCATCTAAGGAGCGCGCTTTCCGAAATTGCGCCAACACGCTACATATTGTAGCATTTGTAGCCCTCGTTGAAACGCGTCTTTTGATTTGAAGCTTCAACCATTCATGTAGCCTTAAAACTTACGACACCAAGGCGATGTCGCACTCTGAACGAAAATGGGGGCTATAATGAAGCGATCGAAAAAACATCAATGTTAAAGGTTAAGCTACAGGGCAAACCCTTAATCCGATCGTCTTTGTTTTAAGCTCAAAATGTAGCTCAAATTGTATTAAATTGTTCAGAGGAGTTTTTCTCAAAATTTTGATATCATTCTTCGTTTCCAAAATATCGAGCGCCAAATTCAAAAAATCGGAAACAATGAGATTTTTTTCCACTATTTCGGCCATAATTTTTTTCGTTTTTTTATTTTCTCGAATAATTCTTTTTGCACCTTAGCTCTAATTATAAATACGCGTCTTTTGAGTCTTTTTGAATATCATATCTTCACAACCTTCTGAGATTTATGGGGATCGCACTTTTTCGTGAAATCGGAGCCTATACTGGAGCGAACGAAAAGACATTTTCAATGTCAAAAAATGAAGGTTAAATGGGTATTTCTCAAAATAATTGTACCGTAACGTGCATGTAAAACGCAGTTACGCACACGTTTTGTTACGAACAAGTACAAAATGTTACGTTCATGTTGACATTTTAATATTTTTATGAAAAACAATGAGCTATTAAAGGATTAAAGGATAAATAAAAAAATAGAAATAAGATTTTGAAAATTGAAAAATCTAGCAAGTACACAGTCGTAACGCGGAAGAGCCTAAAAAACCATTTCAAAAACATAGCAAGTAACATGACAACTTTAAAAACCTAGCAAGGGACGTCCCTTGCTAGGTTTTCAAAGCTGTCATGCGAGTTATTGAGGATCAGATATATTTTTCGCTGTAGACAGGCAAAAAGTACAAGATTAGTGGATGAAATTGACTAAAAATCACGCTGCGCGGCCATTTTTTTTTACAAAAGGCAAACAAGATTACAAGATTAATGGATAAAACTGACTAAAAATTTTGGTCTCAGGTTGCCACTATTCAGTGTAAATACACTGAACCAAAGAAAATACTTCTTTTTTTTCATAAAAGTGGCGATTTTCCGGGGTTGTGTGTTGCATGCATGGTATCTCATACATAATATTCGGATTTATAAGGCTATTTATCGCCTGTATAAGAGAACCATTTAATGGCAGGTCGATTTTTTCTAGTTCTTTAGAATTATATATAAAAATAACATTGTGAATGTTAAAAATCTCAATAAAAACCCCCTTTTATACTGTAGTGACACATTTAAACATAGAAATTAAGTCAGTAATAGGTCAGTATTTTTGAGTCTTACAGTCAGTAAAATCAGTATTTTTGACACTGCAAACAGTTTCGACCCCTGTATTTATAATAATAGTTATTACTAACTAACAATAACCTACAACGTATTGACGATTTAGAAATGCTTATTGTGTGAGCTTATTTGAATAAAGAATTTTTCACTTTCATTTTCACATACTTACCCAACTAAACTATTATGTTGCCTCCGGCTTCGTAAAAATAAGTTACCGTGGGGGAAGCACATCCGAGTACCTACAAAGCTCCTAGGTTTTCCCTCATGTTCTTTTTTGTAATCTTAAGCCAAACACATTTTTTTATGTGTTTACCCATACTTCCGGGTCGTTCCCGATGTTTTTCTTCCTAATCATTTCGCGTACTCCGTTCACATATGCATTTTATTTAATATGACAATTTGCAATGCCTATTGAAATAATGCATACTAAAAAATAAACTCAAAGTATCAACATTTTTGTTCACGCCCGAAGTCTACGCTCGAACTAGCGCTTACGCACACAGACGCATTTGCATCTGTAGTTGTTATTCGCTTGCCTCTCCCGCGCGGAATTTGACTTGCCTTATTTTGACTGCGCGCTCTTAAAGAAACCAGATGGGACCTTCACTGAAACAGTGGAAGAAACCATAGAACTTTTGGCGTCAACGCACTTTCCTGGATCAGTGCCAAGCGCCAATGGAATGAATGTTACTCAAAGCTGCCTCGCTAGGCCTAACAATGAGGACTGGAGGAGAGCAGCAAGGAACTTCAGGCCAAACAAAATTGAATGGGCCATTGATTCTTTCAAGCTATTCAAATCAGCTGGGGAGGACGATATCTTTCCAGCTCTCTTACAGCAAGGAAAGGAAATCCTCATCCCCATTTTAGTAAAGATCTTCAGGGCAAACTATGCCTGGGGATACATACCAAGCAAATGGACTATAGTAAAAGTCCGCTTTATTCCAAAGGCTGGAAAGAAGGATTTCTCACAACCGAAATCCTTCAGACCCATTAGCCTCACCTCATTCCTACTCAAGAGTATGGAGAAGGTAATTGATGTGTATTTAAGGGACGAGCCACTGCGCGAACGCCCCCTACATACAAAGCAACACGCTTATCGTAAAGGAAAGTCCACAGAAACTGCTCTGCTAGAACTAACAGACAGGATCGAAAGGGCTCTAGAAGATAAACAAATAGCCCTATGCGCTTTTCTTGACATTGAGGGAGCTTTCGATAACGTCACTATCGAAACCCTATCCAGGGGAATGAGTGACAAGAACATTGACAGCACAACCATCCGCTGGATCGAAAATATGCTCCTTCATAGAACTGCAAACGTCAGTTTACAGGGAACTACTAGAGGTTTCAAGATAACTAGGGGATGCCCACAGGGGGGCGTACTATCGCCCCTATTGTGGTCACTTGTTGTCGATCAATTACTGATTGAAGCCTCTAAAAAGGACCTGGATATACAAGGCTATGCTGATGATGTGGTAGCCTGCGTGATAGGCCCCTGTCTGAGCACTGTATCATCCATACTTCAAAGATCTCTCAATGTCATCAGTAAGTGGTGCACTGAGGACAGTTTGTCGGTAAATCCGAACAAAACAACAATAGTCCCTTTTACTAGGAAGCGTAAGTTGGACAAACTTAAAACGCCAACTATCAAGGGAACTCCCATACCATTTTCTACGGAAGCCAAATACTTGGGCGTTACAATCGACCAAAAGCTGACGTGGAATACACACATAGACAATGTGATCCAAAAGGCTAAAATTGCCTTAGGAATTTGCTGTCGTTTAGCAGGTGCAAGGTGGGGCTTAAATCCCAAGATTGCCCTGTGGATGTATACTGCCGTAGTCAGGCCAATGATAACGTATGCCTGTGTAATATGGTGGAAAAAAGCAACTCAAACGACAGTTATAAACAAGCTAACTAGCTTACAAAGATTAGCTTGCCTTATGGCAACGGGGGCCATGTCTACAACACCAGGAGCAGCACTAAATGCTCTGCTAAACCTACCGCCACTTCATTTATTTATTGTGAAGGAGGCGAAAGCAGGGATCTATAGAGTGGGCAACACTGGTAAAGTAGGTTGGCACTCTCAAGCGCTGAGATCTCTACATGAATCAGTGCTTGAACTCAAACCGCTTGCAATGACATCTGATGTCATGCTTCCACTCTGTAACTTCACTAGAAATTACTCTGTGGAACTGCCTAGCAGAGAAATGTGGTCTGATGACCAAGGCTCCTGCAAGGATGGAAGCCTAATCTGGTTCACGGACGGCTCCAAAATGGGTCATGATGTAGGCTGTGGTATACATGGCGTAAGGCCAAGAGTCAACCTTAGTGTTAATCTTGGTAAATACGCCACAATATTCCAGGCAGAGGTCTATGCCATCATAGAATGTGCAGAAACCAACCGCCAGCGAAACTACACAAATCAGACTATTTATATCTTCTCAGATAGCCAAGCAGCACTTAACGCCATAAACTCGAACGTAATACGATCGAAATTGGTAAAAGACTGCGTAGACAAACTGAATGAACTGGGACAAAAGAATAAAATTATTTTGAAATGGGTCCCTGGTCATTCAGGCATCATCGGTAATGAAAAAGCCGACGAGCTTGCTAGAACTGGAGCGCGAGGCCAACAGTTTGGTCCAGAGCCTTTCTGCGGCATCTCAAAAAACCAGGCTATGCAACTCCTTAAAGATAATCTTTTGGACGAGTCAAAAATATTCTGGCTTAAACAACCTGGGTACTTATTGTCTAATTTCAAAATCTATCGCAATCGCTTTCAAGATGTGATACATCGATGCTTCTGTTTGGCACAAATAAAAACTTACCAAAGGAATGCAGCAATGTGTCACATCCATCTGTCAAATGAAAGCGATTGTGATAGATTTTCGAAATTAGACAATAAGCCCCCAGGACTAAGACACGCCAAATCCTTGGTAGAAGGCTACTCGCGAAAACGGATGAATGAGCTTACACAGCTCAGTGGATCGAACGTCAGCGCGACTGTTAGAGCCTTAACTGGACACTACAAACTAAACAGACACCTGTTTCATATGAAATTGAGTGATACTGACGTATGCAGATATTGTAATGAGGAGCAGGAAACACCAAAGCACCTCTTATGTGACTGTGGACCTCTAATCCACAGGCGTAGCATCCATTTGGGACGACACATAATCGACCCGGAGGAAATAAAAACTCTTAAAACCAGGAAGATTCTAGACTTCCTGGAAGCCGTTGGGCTTAAAGAGTTACTATAACTGGGTGGCGAGTTACAATAGATCTTTTAGGTCGCAGTGACTACAGCTTTATCTTGAGCTGCATAGCCCCTAACACTCAAATAATAAAAAATAAATAATCTTCAATTGATTTTCAGCGATAAGGCTTCCAGAATTATTCATCTTTTTCTACTTTTCTTGTTTATGTCACCATCACTATGTATAAAATATAAATTTTTCTTTAGTTCATTCATTATTTCCTGTAATCTATCTCAACTCTTTTATATCCATTTCTCCTACTTCCACGTGTTTAAAATCCCCTTTTGGAGAAGTTTTTGGCTTTACCGCATTTATTTAAAGTACCGCATTTAGTTCTCAGATGTTCCTAAGAACAGCAATATTCACCAATTTAATACAAGAAATAAAGATAAACTTGCCGTTCCAAGATTTAGGCTTGCAAAAACTAGAAGTTCATTTGTGGGGAAAGGCATAGCCTTTATTAATAAAGTTCCGCAACAAGTGATTGATCTGCCCTTGCATGAATTTAAAATCCATGTTAAAAAAACGCTCATGGGTAGGTTATTATAAAGTAGATGATTATCTTAAAGATCAAAATGCGTGGAAATGATGTAACACATAACTTGCTACTATAAGTACTTTGTTGAAATAATATAATAAGTCTATGTTGTTGACAATAATCCTGTCACCCTGTTGTAATTATCTGGTAACGATATATTCAAGTTTGTAAATATCGTTACTTATGGCTGTTACAGCTAATAAGATTCTTGCGCCCGTTCTTCTTGTCAGCTAAAAAAGTCTGGAACGGGTGGTAGGAAAATATAGACGATTCAAGAGTACTTAATAATTAAGTTTATTTGAATAAAGCTTATTTGACTTTGACCTTGACTACAGTAGACTTACTATGAAAATTATTTGACTATGTTACTCAAAACATTTTGAAGTAAATTCTCCATAATTAAAATACTTTTCAGACAGCATTTACGTCTAGGATTTACGAGTATGTTAGAAAACGGCTACCAATATTATTTACTATTCATAAACAACACAAAGTGTGTTACGTAGGTATCTACTGGAAATAAAATGGTATGATCTATGACTGCTTGTAAAAGTTTGGCAGGGATAATTTATACGTTTTGGTAGAGTTGCATTTTGAAGTATTGCTAGTACTAGACCATCATTCTCAATAAATATGTTTTTACCATCGCCACTCTAAAAAGTGCGTTTAATTCAACGATAAGAGTGAATAATAAGCGATTTTATCTACTCTCATATCGTAAAATTCGAATTATGAATTTCACAACGAAATAATATTGACATACTTTATACACGCAATACCGAAAAAAAAATTAAAAAGTTATTTTATAACATACCTTCGCTATACTAAGCGATGTTATAAAATAACTTTTTTTCTCATTACGATACAGGGCAAATCCAAGAAGAAGGCAGTGCCGTGATTTAAAAAAAATTATTCAACGAGTGAATAAAAATAATTTGAATTTGGAACAAGCGTGTATCATGAATTAGTACAAAAAAGTACCTATACCTACTGGCTGCTATATGGAGCTATTCCATAGAGCCATAGTTACACAATAAAATTAAACGAAAAAAAATATCCCGCCAAATTTAATAAGTTCTTTTTAGTGTCAATTTAATTAGGTTCTTTTTAGTGTCTTATCTTTGGGTTCTTTTCCATCTATTAGAGGGAGATCTAGGGAGATTTAATTTTCAGTCTATTCCATCAGTCTGGTACGATATTCAGTCTGAAAAAGTTCAAAGTCTATATATACAGACTGATGAAATGGACTGATGCCAGACTGATCATGTAATCTCTCTCTTAGCGTGGTTATTTTATGTCATTGAAAAACTTCTAATTTCACGCATGGGTCCGTCATGGGATGGGTGACCAAAAATGTATTATCTCGAGCTCTTCCGTGCCTCGGAAGACACGTTAAGCCGTTAGTCCCGTCCCGGCTGCATTTGCTGTCGCTAACACCCATCAATCCGCATTGGGCCCGCGCGATGGGTTATGGCCCATCCTCCCACCCATAAGGAAGGCCTGTGCCCCAGCAGTGGGGACATTAAAAATGGCTGATGGTCAACTATAAATATTAAGTATTAAGTAGATACTGCTAGGTAGGTATTTGTTTTCTCGCAGTCAATGGTAAAAAGTAGAGTACACAACTCGTGAAAAAAAAATTTCATCTCGGTCCTTTGTATACCTCGCTTCGCTCAGGATTCTACTTTTGAATCCCTCGCTACGCTCGGGATTCAACTCTAGAATCCTTCGCTACTCTTGGGATCCAATTTAGTCCCTCGAACTAAATTCCCTTTTTATTCACTTGTTGTATAATCTACTATTTACTACTATATTGTTACACTATTATGTTAATATTAGATTATTAATAAATCGCTTGTCCTGGCCAGCAATTGAATCGATTTATATGTCATCACTCATAACTATCCAACTTATTGTTAGTGTTATATTTTACATTTTTATATTCATAATTTTTCAAATTATTAGTTCAATTTACTGCTTAAATTATGATATCGGTGTTGGATTCTCACTTACTTGAAATACAAAGTATTCAAGTAAATCTGTTGCAGTTATATTAATGCGGGTTACATTGATAATAGTGCGATACAAAGTTTTTAAAGAATAAATTTATGGCACACTTAACCTGGATTCTAAACGTACTTTAACAGCTTTGCAACATAATCTCAATGGGCCACGCCTTTTATTCGAGGAGACAAAACAAGACTGGAACGCACTTAAAAAGGAACTGCTCCCATTCCGGGCATTCCTAAACTATGCAGATTAACCCACACGTAAAACAAGAAACATCCAAAACTGAGCCACAATCAAAAGGAACAAAGCTCAATTTCAAACAACATCAAAGTCTAACGAAATTGGTTGTTTCTGCAATCTTTTTATCTGCGCTGTCTAAAGTCTTAATAGTAAACGTTGAAAGCTTGTTTTCGTTAATCGGGCGAAAATGTTAAGTTTGTCTAATAAAAGTCCTCGTTTTAGATAGAGAATCTCCGTTTTAATGGTTTTGTAAGGTTTCCGGTTAGGCACCGGATCTGGACCATCAAATAAATTGGCAAAGATAGACGATATTCGCGGCTTATCTTTTGTTTGTAATGGATAGTTTAAACGTTACGGTTTATATTTCAACTTTATTTTAAGGTGTAAAGTCTTTCTTCGAGGATAATCGAGCGATGCTATTAACTAACAGACTAACTGTACGATGAACAGTTACCGGCAGGCCCGTATATCGTTCGAACGTATTTTTAATCGTTTACCAATAAATTTTACCCAAATAGGGCTCCACTTAATATTAACAAACGTTTTTGATCATTTTTCGAAATGGCTGTGTTTTATTTTAGAAAAATTAAAAAAAAACTGTCTCGAAAAAAAATCTAAATAATTATTGAACCTGCCCACAAGATTTCACGAGAATCGGTTGAGAAATGCGACCTGTAGAGGAGAACAATGGGACAGACATACGAAAAAGCATTTTTCCCAAGCTGAAGCAGAGACGCTTCGCGCTCACTCGGTCGATCAATGAACAAGATAACCTAGGATATATTTGAAACAAGATAAAAACAAAAATAAAAAATTACAGCTCTTAAAGAAAAATGACGGAATCATTTATCAAGGCATGTCCTATCGTGGATAGCGAGAGCCACTGAATCATATCGGTTAGGGTTGCCAAAAGTTGCTCGTAGTGAATCGTTCCATCAATTTCCTTTATAATAATAGGGTAACCTTACCCAATGTTACCACTTCTGCACCTCATGGCACTCGGCTGAAGATAATCAGCACTAAAACAGCAGATTAAGTTTTAACCGTGTTTTTGACGTTTTTATGTAAAGAGAAAATATCAAAAACAGATGGTTAAAAATTAATCGGCAGTTTAAGAACTTAGGTGAAAGTTCACCAACACATAAAACGTCGGATTAGATTTTGACGTTTTTATGTATGGAGAAAATGTCTAAAACGTTAATCATAATTATTAAAAGTTAATCGGATTGTTAAGTAGTTAGTGAACTTGTGTCTTAGTAAACTCGCGTCTAAGAAACCATACAAGAATAACTGAGTTTATTGTATTAATATTACAAATCAAGAATATAGTTGTAACTAGCGGCCGCCCGCGACTTCGTCTGCGTGAAAAGTTTTTTTTTGCTATCCCTCGGAAACATTTTTTTTCGGGTTGAAAGGTAAAGGTACTCTATGTCCTTCTCTGTACACCTGAAACGTGTATGTAAAATTTCACGATGATCGGTTAAGACGTGAAGGCGTAACAAACAAACAAACGGACTTTCGCATTTCGTCTTCATATTGCGATTTGTTCAATGTCAAAAATGACAATTTTACAGGAGAGTAAAAAACAGCATATTGGAAAAAAGTCTTTTAAGACACCAAAATGTTTTTTAACTAGGTAATGTGTTCTAACTATTTTGTTCTATTTAATGTGAATAATTAAATCTTCATAAATAATTTATATATTTTTGTTTACATAGAACCTATTGACATTGAACAAATTGCAATATGAACGACGATTTATAATAAAATTATTAGTAAGGAAGTAAGGATGCAGTAAAGATTGGACAATAATAATAATTCCGTTAACTTAACATCAACTTCGTTTAGGTAGGAACTTTTCCGTTAACTTATTATTCAGATGTCAACCACAGTCCACACGTGACACGACCACGCTCTCTACTTCGCACTACCTCTCTTATAAAGAACAGTATCATTATTTGGCCGCTTGTCACACCCCTGCGGCAATGTGCTTTTAAACTAGCTGTAATATTTAGCGAATGTAATTGTATTATGAAATGAAACAGTATAATTTTCAGCTTGGCCCGGTGGTTAGTGTAGGTGACTGCGAACCCGCGGTCGCTGTGGTTTCACACGAAAAACAAATATTTAACTCTACATTTAATCATATTATTATAAATGTGTATAAAATATTTGTGCTCGAGTCATGTGTATTTTGAATTAAGTTTAAGTAAATGTAATAAAATATTGTGTTTTATAATAATTAAAGGAAACGTTAAAGTATGCTAGGTATATTTGACAAGCGTTTTGTAATTTCAAACTACTGCAAGGTTCCGTTTCTGCAATAAGTTATAAGGCTTCGTATGGTAATTTATAAAGGTGAAGGTCTTTATTGAAGGTTGTATTTTATTCTTCAATTTCTAATAACTTTTTTCAATAATTTAATTGAAAAAAATTACCGTTAACTAGATGTCTCTTCAATTTACTTATTACTGGTTTATTTTTTAAACACGCGTTAATAATTAGTGAAAAAAGGTGAATTTCGGCAAATATGAATTCCAGATAAAGGTCAAATTCCAATAACGAATGACTCCACTTTTCCCCACCAAGACGCCCCACTAGTGGGGCAAAGTAGAAAGCCTCAAAATGTGGTGTGAAATCTGCCCCACCACTATAGTGGGGCAGTTTCCACCTGATTCAAGTCATTAGTCGGCTTGTAAGACACGCTTGTGTAGTGTACGGTCTATCGGTAACGAGGGGTCCATACAAGCCGATTCCCATTGGCTTACCTTTTAGAAACCCTCCCCACCGATCCACTATGCAGATTATAACATTTTTGTAGAACGGCTTACCTTTGCCATAATTTCACCCCTCGCTACTGGCTCTATAAAACTGCGTCATCGGCGATTCAGCATTACTACTAATAAGGTAATTTTAATAACATAATTTTAGTATGCATTCGATCGCCCCGAAGTTTACTCTTATCATTCAGCAGAAAATATCAATCAAAATGAATTCGTGCCTTCTTAAAAACTTCATAACATTTTGCCGCCCTAGTACTTGAATGGCCAATCGACCATTGAGCAAATATTACAATACGAGAGACATTTTCTTAAGTTAGTTATCGATATTATTAGAAAATGATTACAACATACATACATACATACACTCACGCCTGTTTCCCATGGGGGTAGGCAGAGACTATGGATCGCCACCTGCTACGATCCTTGCACACTTCTTTCGCTTCATTCATATCCATCAATCTTTTCATACATGCCCTGCGGTTTTTGTCACTGCGTACACCAGCCTTTTTTATAATAACCTCTATTTGGTCCGCGTAGGTTTTTCTGGGACGCCCTCGTGCAATCGTTCCTTCCACATTCGCACAGTATATCTCTTTCGTGATTCGCCTTTCATTCATCCTCTCTAAGTGACCAAACCACTGGAGCATTCCTTTCTCAATTCTTGTCACTATATCATCTTTCAGACCACACCTTTTGCGAATCACATCATTGCTCACTCTATCACTCAGTTTTACTCCGCATATTTTCCTCAACGATCGCATCTCTACCGCATTTATTCTGCTTTCATTCTTCTTCTGCCATACCCAAGATTCACTTCCATACATCAGTGTCGGTACCAGCACTCCGTTATGAATAGCCATTCGCGCCTTTGCAGAAACGGTTTGGCTACTCATAACCGAGTGTATAGCACCACTCAACGAATTTCCTTTCTTCACTCGTCTTTCTATGTCTTCCTCACTCTTTCCGTCCCTTGTGAACAAACTCCCCAAGTATACAAACTCACGGACTTGTTCCACTTTTTCGCCACCTAACATTACCGTACAGTCAGTCATTTCTTCATCTCTCTCAAACACCATCACTTTAGTCTTAGTTACATTCACTTTCATCCCTTTTCTCACAAAATCTTTTCTGAATTAGAAACATGCAGTATTTAAGTAACATAAATATATATATATATATATATATATATATATATATATATATATATATATATATTGTATAGCGTGTAATCAGAGTTGCTATAGTTGGAAATAAAAAAGTAAATTTTGGTAAAAATGATCGGTTGGCCATTCAAGTACTAGGGCGGTGATTTCTTATCAAATTAAACATTGCACGGCAGCAAGTGTACATGTAGGGTTGGCAATATGCTGCCGAACGCCACACGGCAAGTACCTACCTATACTAGTAGCACCTATGGTATGAGCACAGTCTTAATTACTCCTACTTTGGTATAAGTTATAGTACAAGTCTATCTCCTATTTATTTCATCGCTCACGTGCCTGATAGCTGTAAACCACCATCAGATAGCGAGCGATGCGTTAATACAGGCCACTGTCACGCAACCCTGAGCTTTAAGCTCGAATGCCACTGGGGCAGTAAAACCAATCCTTATAATAACCGATTAGTGTTGTAATATGTCAGTGACAAAAAAGAGAGATTTATATCGCTCTTCCAAGATAACATAAAAATTTTATTGCTGGGTTTACATTCAGCCCTATTTCGAATGGATATAGTACGTAGGTATTATATGTCAGTCTGGACATAACACCTAAGAAATACCATTGTTTATTTATCAACCTAGTATCTTCATGATTCTGACTGACTGCTATAAGATCGAAGCGTAATTCATCATCATCATATCAGCCACACGACACCCACTGCTGGGTATAGGCCTCCCCTAAGGATCTCCACAACGATCGGTCCTGCGCTGCCTGCATCCACTGGCTTTCCGCGACCTCCACCAGATCGTCGGTCCACCTTGTCGGGGGCCTACCCACGGAGCGTCGTCCGGTGCGCGGTCGCCATTCCAGAACCTTTCTGCCCCAACGGCCATCGGTTCTTCTCGCTATGTGTCCCGCCCATTGCCACTTCAGCTGAGCAATCCTTCGAGCGATGTCGGTTACTTTAGTTCTCCTGCGGATCTCCTCGTTTCTGATTTGATCACGTAGGGAAACGCCGAGCATGGCTCTCTCCATTGCACGCTGAGTGACCTTGAGCCTCCTTATGAGACCCATAGTTAGCGGCCACGTTTCACTGCCGTAGGTCATCACTGGCAACACACACTGTTCATAGACTTTCGTCTTGAGACACTGAGGTAAGTCGGACGCGAAGATTTTTCGAAGCTTCCCGAATGCTGCCCACCCGAGTTGGATTCGACGAGAGATCTCTTTCTCGAAGTTGGACCTACCTAACTGGACTGCCTGTCCTAGGTATACGTAATGGTCAACAACTTCAAGTGTAGTGTTCCCAACATGAACTGGAGAGGGTACAACATGGGCATTTGACATAATTTT
This sequence comes from Agriphila tristella, assembly GCA_928269145.1. Taxonomy (NCBI): domain Eukaryota; kingdom Metazoa; phylum Arthropoda; class Insecta; order Lepidoptera; family Crambidae; genus Agriphila; species Agriphila tristella. Next base: position 4,493,178 of record OV743443.1, on the reverse strand, counting down.
CGTCTTATCCATGTTCATCCTAAGACCCACTCTTTGGGAAGCACTACGGAGATCTTCGAGCATTGTGTTCAGGTCTTCCATGGTCTCAGCCATAAGGACTATATCATCGGCAAAACGAAGGTGTGTTAGGTACTGGCCATTAATGTTGATGCCGAGTCCTTTCCAGTCCAAGAGCTTAAAGATGTCCTCCAACGCAGCTGTGAACAGTTTCGGAGAAATAACGTCTCCCTGTCTCACACCACGCTGCAGTTGGATAGGATTTGTGTTTTGGTTCTGTACTCGGATCGTCATGGTGGCATTTTGGTATAAGAACCTCAACACCTCGATATACCTATAGTCCACTTGGCACCTTTGGAGAGACTGCAGCACCGCCCAGGTTTCAATCGAATCAAAGGCTTTCTCATAGTCCACGAACGCCAAGCAAAGTGGCTCATTATACTCCTCAGTCTTCTGTATAACCTGCCGCAGCGTATGGATGTGGTCTATGGTGCTAAAGCCTTTTCGGAACCCGGCTTGTTCGGGAGGTTGGAAGTCGTCGAACTTGCGAGCGAGACGATTCGTAAGGACTCTCGAAAACAGCTTATAGACATGACTCAGAAGCGAGATGGGTCTATAGTTCTTTAAGAGGGACTTGTCACCCTTTTTAAAGAACAAGATCACCTCACTTATGTTCCATGTCTTTGGCGTTCTGCCCTGGACGATGACGGAATTAAAGAGCTTCTGGAGGACTTTGAGTATCGGCTTACCGCCCGCTCTCAGAAGTTCTGTAGTGATTCCATCGTCACCCGCCGCCTTGTTGTTTTTCAGCTGTTTGAGAGCCATACTAATCTCGCACAGGCTGACGTCCGGGATATCTTCGGTATAGTGTCGGGTAAGCTTGGCTCTGGGGTCTTTAGCCTTGCTTTCAACAGGTGTCTGCGTGGAATATAACTGCCCATAGAAGCTCTCGATCTCCCTCAGGATTTCAGGCTTTGATGAAATGATGCGTCCGTCGTCAGTTTTCAGCTTCGTCATCTGGCTTTGCCCAATAGACAGATCTCTCGCAAACACTTTGGAGCCTTTATTCCGCTCGATGGCCTCTTTAATACGATTCGTATTAAATTGGCGAAGGTCGCTCGTCAAAGACTTAGATATCTGTCTATTAAGCTGCCGATAACGATTAGCATCTACTGAACTCTGGAGCCTCATTTCACGTCTCTGATCCATGAGTAGGAGTGTGTGGTCGGAGAGTTTCTTTATCTTGGGACGGCGGGTCTTAAAGAGCTTGGACCCTACCGTACGGACAGCATCCACCACCATGTTGTTTAGATCGTCCACATCTATGCTGTTCTCAAGGGCTTCGAAGCGGTTTTGGAGTTCGAGTTGAAAGCTCTCGGGGTTTTGAATATGGGCCGGCAATGGTCGAATTGTTGATTTTATCAGTCGAGATCTTTCCAGCTTTGGGTTGATATTCAATGTGCCACGTACCAATCGGTGATCGCTCCCCGTCTTAACAGCGTTGATCACAGTGACATCATTGAATATTTGCTTTTTCGTCGACATGATAAAATCTATCTCATTTCTGACTTTACCGTCCGGACTGACCCAGGTCCACTTCCGGCATTCCGGCTTTCTGAAGAAGGAGTTCATCATAAAGAGGTTCTCCTTCTCCATAAAGTCAGCCAGCATCTGGCCTCTGTCATTCCGTTGCCCAACTCCAAATTGCCCCACTCTCAGCTCATCACCGCATCGTTTCCCCAACTTAGCATTGAAGTCCCCCATCACAACAGTGTAGTGGGTTTTGAAGCTATGCATGGCTTTAGAGATCTCCTCATACATAGCCTCCACTTCGTCATCTTGGTGTGTCGAGGTCGGTGCGTAAACCTGTATAACATTCAGCGAACACCGTTTGGATATTCTGAGTATAAGGTACGCCACCCTGGTCGACACACTTCCGATGGTAGTCACGTTGTTGACAAGGGACTTGTGGACGATGAACCCGATACCACCTTGGGACTGTTGGTCGCCCTCCCGGTAGTAAAGCAAGTTACCGGAGTTGAGGATTATCGAGTCCTCTCCCGCTCTTCGGACTTCAGATAAGCCGATAATGTCCCAGTGTACCTTGCTGATAACTTCTTCCAACTCGGTTAACTTCGCGTCGGTCCTTAGTGTGCGCGTGTTATAGGTTGCCAGGTGCAGTAGTCGTCGTTTTTGGTAGCCGAGCCGCACCCGGGGATTCTTAGCACCCCCTGCCCCGCCGTTACCGTAGCCGCTACCGTAGCTAGGAATAGCGGGGCTGCCGGGGACTGGGGGCCAATTTTTTGATCCATTATGCATGAGGGGGGGGGTTTGCCATAATCGCCACGCTTGGCAGGCGGGTTGGCGATCGCAGTAGGCCAATGTTTTTTGGAGACGCTGCTGCCCGTCTCTTGAAGGCTATGCTCCCTTAGTCGCCTTTTACGACACCCACGGGATGATAGGGGGTAGTGCTATTCTAGGCCGGCACATACACGGCACTAGGCACGGCATAAGCGTAATTCACCTAAACAAAATTCATATTAATCATTTACATTCATTTTCATAATGCAATCTTATCCAGAATCAGTAACTGTACCATCTGCCTTCTTTCGGAAGCAATACTCTACAAGGAAATGTAAAGGGAACGCTTCCCCTGTAAAAGGAAACAGAGGGCCTATTACAAAAAAAGTATCGGTATAAGCGTACGATGTTCGTTCCACGCGGTGACATTATTCACTCATAAGGTTCAAAATTAAGTAAATAGATCAACGAACATCGTCCGACTATCGTGATTCTTTTTTGTAATAGGCCCTCTGTCAGGATATTTCGTCTGATGTGTCACATCCATGGACTAGATTTAAATGCGTTTCAGAAACTGATTTTTTTCTAAACAAATTCATTCTGTTTTATCCTACTAATATTATAAATGTGAAAGTTTGTGGGTTTGGATGTTTGTATATTTGGATGTTTGTTCCTCAATAACGCAAAAACAACTGAATGGATTTGGTTGAAATTTGGCACACAGACACAGATACTTAGTATATAGCCAAATTAAAAATAGGATACTTTTTATCCCGATATTTTCACGGGAACGGGAACCACGCGGGTGAAACCGCGGGCGGCCGCTAGTACAGAATATAAACTAAAAATATAACACATCGATCGGACTCTTCTAAAGAAACACCCTCATATTTCATTTCATCTCTGAATTTATATCTCTTGAACACACACAATCACTCTTTTCCCGAATCAATCTTTCCCACAAATCTCTCCTGAGTGACGGAACTATTTCGTTCTTTCCCTAGTCATGCTCGAAGCAATTATATTTTTTACGACATCGCAATCCAACCCAAGGGCTGACCAGATGAAGCGGAATTAGGACGTGATTAGAATAAGGTGATTACTGAATGCATTTGTTTGAAAAAAATATTTCAGTGGTTAAGTAATGCTGTAACTTTTTAGGGTTCCGTACCCAAAGGATAAAAAAAAAAAAAAAAAAAAAATATTAAAAACACGACTGCCCTGCCAAAAACGAACTAAAAAGTTAAACAACAAGTGTTATTGCAGTCGGGGGACCTTATTATGGAACAATTTTTGATCAAAGAGGTCCCCCGACTGCAATAACACTTGTTGTTTAACTTTTTATTTAGTTCGTTGTTGGCAGGGCAGTCATGTTTTTAATATTTTTTTAATTTATTATTTTTATTTCACACATTTTAGTAAAATATTATATAGTTTTCGAACGTGCTCATCAAGGCCTTTCATTTGATGCCCATATTGTAGTAATAGAAGAAAAAAAATTTTTTTTCACATTTGAAAATGGCGTCGTACAGTCGCCATATTAATATTTTCTAAAAAAATATAGCCAGTGTCACTTGGGATGCTGTAAGGATTCTAATGATACCGCATTTATCCAAATCAGTTCAAGCATTTAGAAATAACTTCTATGGTGGAATAAAGAAACTCACATACCCACAAACATACATGAACCCTGAACACATATACACTCTTTTTGCTTTAGGCAGTCATGTAAAAACATACATGAACCCTGAACACATATACACTCTTTTTGCTTTGGGCAGTCGTGTAAAAAAACGGGACCCTATTACTAAGACTCCGCTGTCCCTCTGTCTGTCACTAGGCTGTATCACTGTATCTCATAAACCGTGATAGCTAGACAGCTGAAATTCACAAATGATGTATTTCTGTTGCCGCTATAACAACAAATACTAAAAACAGAATAATATAAATATTTAAGGTGGGCTCCAATACAAAAAATGAGATTTTTTTGCCGTTTTTTGCTCGATATTAATAACGACTACAGGTAGACAGTTGAAATTTTCACAGATGACGTATTTCTGTTGCTGCTATAATCACAAATACCAAAAACATGATTAAATAAATATTTAAGGGGGGCTCCCATACAACAAACGTGATGTTTTGCCGTTTTTTGTTACGAAACCCTTCGTGCGCGAGTCCAACTCGCACTTGGCCGGTTTCTTTTTTTATATATAAATATTTATGTCGGGCATTTCATCAACTAAGGATTATGAAAACCAGGACGTCACATATCGGTACGTAGGCAAATAGTAAACAGAAAAAAATAAGTGGATTGTGTTAGCCCTGCAGAAACAGAAATGTTTCAAGTCATTCTGAAACTCAGAGGTGATTGTTTTTCTAAACACCCTACCAACTCAAATATTACGTAGGCTGCTTACGAAAAATCAGTGACCGATTTCCTGTTCATTTATTTAATTGACTATCTTTATTGTATAATAATAAAAAATGTACCTACAAGAGGCGGACTTAATGCTAAAAGCATTCTCCTTGTCAATCTTTAGGAAACAGAGAGCCACGAATTTGGTCTTTTTAATAGTAACAATAAAATAGATACAGTACAATAAATAGCCGCTTTAGTACTGCGCTTATCCCTTTACTGTCTTAATCAGAGATGTTTCACAAAACTGAGGTGCAAGACTGTTCTAACAAAACCTGGTTTAATGCATGTAAACCAATCACAATGCACCTTTTAATCCTTAAACTGTAGGACTAAACGTTAAACGGTCACTCTGAATACGATTTGCGCTAAAATGGCGTTAGTCCGCAATCTAACGCCATGTTAATTTTGGCCCTAGTTTAACGAACGCACTCTGAATAAGACAGTTTGAGTTGTAGTGTAGGTACGGACTATTATTTATTCTGTGGTTGAACACAGCTCATAATACAAATATGCCTTTTCAGGTCACCTCCAACACAATAACTTGAAATATAACCTACCTAAATCGAAAACGTATGCAATTTCCTTTACCAAAACTGTAATCTTCGAACCAATTGCCCTTTTCCATTGCTCCGCCTAATAGCCAACTCACCGCGCAATATTCGACCGACCACGGTGTAGGGTTGCCAGATGTCTAGCTTTTTACGATCGTACCCGGCCAAATATATGTACAAGTTCGGCGATCGGCTTTTGTTAGTCTTTTGGCCTACCGTGCTGCGGCCAGAGTCTAGCACATGGTTTATGATGAGAGTATGATAAAATTACTATTTTTAACATGCTGTTGAATGAAAATGTTTTTCGATCGGCTTCAATATAGCCCCCAATTTCGCTTAGTGTGACATCGCCCTGCTGTCGTGAGTTTTAGAGTATGCGAGAAGTTAAGATCCATATTGACGAGGGGAGGGCTATGGATTTTTGTTTGAAAAAGACATTTTTTTTTATCGCAAAATGTTAAAATTTGAAGCGTTTTTTTTCGATATTTTCATAAATTAAAGGCGAAGCGATGCGTAGTCTCAAAACAAATCTTTAAAATTGTTTATTTATGTTGTAGGTTACTATTATACTACATTTAAATTAAACACAATTTTAATGTTTCAATGAAATATTTTTGTATGAAATTCATACACAGCATATAGATACAGAAAAGTAGATCCAGAATATCTTCGTGGGTTTGCTACGATTTCAAAGTACCTACTGTACTTATTCAATAAAATATAAATGTTTTTAACAATGGAGTATTGTTTTATAAAATTCCTTTCCAATGTACCAGAAGGTCGTGAAAGACACGATATGTGTGATTTTTTTAATTTAAAACCGGTATGTCAGGCTCTTAGGGCAAAATATCCTGCTAAATATGAACGTGTGTCCGGTTTTCCAATTTTGCCCTGACAACCCTATTAGGGTCGCATGTGTGAGCTACACGGTTTATCCTTTAATTGATGGCCAACGTGCCCTGGGGAGTAATTCCCTTGTAAATTCTATGGACTTTGCACGAGACTTACCTAATGGTTGCCGCAATAAAAAAATAAGAGTGCTCGAAACGGTATTTAAACTGAGAATAAACAATGGTTGGTCTTGGTAATTAGGATTTTTGAAATGTTTGCCTTTGCCGATGTATTATGAACAATCATAACAGTAATTATGTTTTAAGCTCATGCAAAAATGCAAAAGGCTTGCCAGTTATTTATTTAATTCAAGTTTGAAACTATTCCGGTTTTTACATTATGTGAAAAAAGAAAAGCAATTTCATTTGAGCCTTTAAAATCAGCCCCCCCTTCTCTCGATGGGATCGAGTTCACATAATAATGTACTCTATGAAGTACACATTAGGATTGTAATCTGTTATTTTGATACTTTGGAAATGGTTGCTATGGTTTCCATTTATATTATTTTAACGTTTATTCCATTCGAACTCAAAATTGATCTCGTAGGTTGGGTTGGCCGTTAGGGTGCTTGTTCACGGTACATGTAGCTTGCGCACGTTTAGAGTTACTTGCGCGGGGGTATGCTAAGGAGCTGGACCCGCTCATGTCTTCACCACGGAGCAGTAACTTGCGCCATTGCCTCAACTTGCGCGGGCTACTTGCACAGTGTAGCAGCACCATTACTATTCTGTGCCGTTAGTCCCGTAGACAGGTTGGTATATTCCACTCTAACTAAATTCAAGCTGTCTTATGCAGAGTGCGTTCGTTAAACTAGGGCCAAAGTTAACATGGCGTTAGACTACGGACTAACGCCATTTTAGCGCAAATCGTATTTAGAGTGAAAGTTCAACGTTTAGTCCCACCGTTTAAGGATTATAAGGTGCATTGTGATTGATATACAAGCATTAAACCAGGTTTTGTTAGAACAGTCTTGCACCCCAGTTTTGTGAAACATCTCTGAATAAGACAGTATGAGTTTTGATTTTTTGTGCGTCAGGTAGCACTCAAGGCTGACCCCTAAACAAAAGTGGCGCTGCGGTAAATTTTATTTAATATTATAATTATACACAATTTTAATAATATTTTACGTGGAATGTTTAGGGCCAACAGTCTAGTATTTATAGACGGTATCGTGAAATATTCCCTCGTAGTCACTGCTGGAAGTAGATAGCGAATCTGCTAAAAGTGGCCGTTTTTTCACATTTGCTATCTACTTCTACGAATGACTACGAGGACATGTAGTGATACCTACTAAAAATACTGGACCATGGGCCCTAAAAACTCCACATAAAACATTATCAAAATCTTTTTCTGTAAATAGCTTATTAGATAAAAACCTCTGAAGGCGCCACTTTCGGTAATACAACCACCTTAGTCATGTGATTGAGACCTTAAATTTTGATAATATCTGAACTTTGAAAAATAAATGTCTTCCAAGAAAAATAAATGTTAGGAAAGAAAAGGGGACTAAACTATCTACATACGCCATATTTATAGAGCCTGTTTACACACAACACATATCGGATCCAGTAAAAATACCGATCTGTTTACGGGAGCCGTGACACACTCTGTACATGAGAGTTCGAGCGCCAGCGACCTTGAGCCAGAGCGTGGAAGCGCTAGGGTTGATACCGAATTTAGACTTGTAACAAAAGAGATAACATAGTATGTTAGGAAATATAATAAACTTGTGCAAGGACATGTTAATGAAAGATAGGTTTGATTTATAATAACTTTTTGTAATCTTTAAATTATATTAGGTAGGGTAGATCCTACTAATATTATAAATGTGAAAGTTTGTGGGTTTGGATGTTTAGATGTTTGGATGTTTGTTCCTCAATCACGCAAAAACTACTGAACGGATTTGGTTGAAATTTGGCACACAGATACTAGATAGCCTAGATTAAAACATAGAATACTTTTTATCCCGATATTCTTACGGTAACGGAAACCATTCGGGTGAAACCGCGGGCGGCTGTTAGTACATCATAAATTGCAACTCTTATACTATATTTTCTGTTATTTATAATAAATTTATTAATCTTTAACATGTTAATGAAAGATTTGATTTGTATTTTTATTTATTTATTGTCAATTTTACCTACTTGCGAGTTTACGAGTTTAATCGTCTGAAATCCTTGTTTTCAGATCTTTTTTTATAATTAAAGTAAGGTAAAAGGAAGGGTAAGGGCATGACTAATATTTCGTATATTTTAACTTTTAAAATACGAAGATACTTTTATCAGGATATTGTTTTTGGTTGTTGCCACAACAACAAACACAACAATAATGCCCGCCGCTGGGCATGATTATCTAACAATTAAATAATGTTGCGTCGCGTCGCGTTGTCAGTCCGTGAGAAATGCGGTACAATGCGGATTGCGATGGGCCAAGCGAGCGGCGAGCGACAGTAGAACCCTTGGCCGGGTAAGTCGGCGACTAGCGGCTGCACTCCCCGCGCGCCGCGCGCTGCCCCCGCACGCCTCCAGACACGCACACATAGCCGCGAGCGATTTTACGAGCATACATGCGCAAGTGTCGTTTCTTTTCGCGTTAGAGTATATATTCTGTGTTACGGGTCCGTTATCGGTTCCGTTTTTATTCATAATCATAATTCATTTAATGCGTAAAAACATGGTACAAATTGAGTTACCATACCATGAGGAGAATGGACAACCTTTCAAAAATATAATATGTCGTTTTCACTTTGTATGATGAAAGTAGATACAAAATTAGGGGACACGTATTTTTTATTTAAACTTTTTATTGTTTTTTTGTATATTAAATCACTGTTTGAAATCTTACTCATTCTAAAAGAGCGTAAGTACATTGTCAGGAAGTTGAAATGTGTAGCTTTTGCCAAAAAAAAAACAATTCTGATCTTATCTGTGACAATATGACACTATGATTTCGATAGTGATGTGGCATAGGATTTCTGTAAGTGATGTCGATAACAGACAACATTTTCATTTGGAGAAATTCGACGTTTAAATGTCGTCAGCTTATATAAATATTTTCAGCTTTTTTTATATTCGCAGATAGATAGCACGTCTAATTTTGAATATTTTCCAAATGCGGGATAAATTTATTTTTAAGGCCAGTTTTTTTTAAATATACCCAATATTTCGAAAAACTGGCCCGATTAAAAATACTATATAATTTTTGAACCTGCTCACAAAATTTCACGAGAATCGGTTGAGAAATGCGACCTGTAGATGAGAACAAACAGCGCCGGAAAGCTGGACTGAAATATGTTTTTTTTACATATCTCAGACATTTTGCAAAAATTTTGAAAAAGTCGAATGACAAATTTCCACTTTTTCGCGCTTCCTTTGCTAGTCATTTTACAAACAATATTTTATTTAAACACGAGCTGCTAGATGTGCGCTTTATATTCAGTAAAAAAATCAGAGAGAATAGTTTATAACCTAGCGGAAACTACTCAAGGAAATTAAAAGAACACGTTAAAAATATCAGTGTTTATTATTTTAAGGTGTTCACTTTTTAACTCTTTCCAGTTGTCGCTGCAAACTATAAATATGTAATTGCTTCATGTCGATAGCTCGCAGGCTCTCCTGACGTGTTACGTTTTGTGTTTTGTTGGATAACGGTGGCGCCTAAAACAAAGAAATTGAGCTTGTAGTAGTACATACACATACAAAACATTATGTTACAATTGATTTGAGTTTTCAAATGTAAATTACGTGATTATTATTTATTTACATAAAAGAAAGATGTGCCAAGCCATGTCATGGTTTTCTACTTTTTGTGCCCATCAAATATAAAGTAATAAAGTACAATAAAACAAATATCGATATAGAAATGCACATCACTAGGCGAAATAATATAACCTCTACGACATGTAATAAAAAATCTGATATTTGCAAAATCAGCAAAGAACTGGACACAAACGACTATTTGCACAAATTATTAGTATATTATAATAGTTTCAAGCTATTTACACTACATAAAAACATCCAAAACAATATAAACTTACCGATGAAATCATAATGTTTATTGATTATTTTCATTTCTTCCTATGCGAGATTTAAAGCCTTTAATCACACAAAACGTAATTTCACTGGTAACGCATAAGTATCCCAAACAATGATATGACTTTCTTTTAAGTTTTATACAAGAATATTTTATAAATTTCTACATTTTACTAGTCTGATCGGAAATACGCTTGAATGACATTCTGTCACTATTATTTATTATGACAATGGATTTTATTTTTTAATGAATGCACAGATAATATAAATACAAGACAAATAGACTCAACTCAAACTTCCTGACATTCCCAATTTGGACTAGATTTTAGTTTTTTTTAAATAACGTAAAAAATACTGAACTAAAAATTCTGAAAAGAAAAATATGAGCTTAGAACACTAAAATCTCGAAATGGTTTTCTAATTTTAGTACTTTCTCAAAATGAAATGTTGTCCATTCTGCTATGGCGTATGGAGTTATATAAGCCTGTTTACACACAACACAGTATATTGGATACGTACCTATGTGTACTATATCCTTAGCAACGGATACGATAAAACGGTCCTAGTGTAGGAAAGGAAGGTAGTGGACCTCCACAGACTCAGACAAATCCTCAGTAGATAAAACTTTACAGTATGATAAAGTATTATATATAAATGAAACATATTATTTATTTAATTTATCCAAATCCTTTTTTTTTTATATTTGTACATAGGTTTTGGTTCATACTACGAGTATATTACATCCGTGCAAAGTTTCATCGACTGAGGATTTAATGTTGGGGTCTCTATACAAAAGATCCTTCATTTCCTACATACATTTTGCGAAAAGTGGCCAAGACACATTTTTCAATTACGCACTCAGATTTAAAAAATCTTGAGAAAACATGAAATGTGCGAGCGAGAGAGCGTCAGTCAGCGGCAAAATGTGCATGGACTCTTAAACTCTATCTAAGTTTGATTACTTGAATGTTTCCCCAAAGTTATATTAAGCCTTATCACTTAATTAATAGCTAACCAACCCGCAAGAACGCTGCTCTAATAATTATTTGCTGTTTATATAACTATTAATACGTTGACGTTATTCAGTTTAGTTAGTTTTAATGAGTTCCGATTCAACATAATTGTTACAAATTAATTACAGAACAGTTAACTATTTTCGTATGAGTTTCATAACAGGGATGTTTTACATTGCTAACACGTTTTTGTCTTCACAAGTTCATGTATTGTATCTGTTTATTAATTATGAAAACAAAATAGACGATATAAAAGTTAACAACTATTATGTAAGGTCTAGTTTTCAATGAATTCTTGAGAATTGTAATTATGACCACCAGCCATTTTTAATGTCCCCACTGCTGGGGCACAGGCCTTTCTTATGGGTGGATAAGGTGAATGAACCATAACCCACCACGCGGACCCATTATAGATTGGTGGGTGTTAACGACTGCAAATGCACCCGGGGCCAACGGCTTAACGTGCCTTCCGAAGCACGGAGAAGCTCGAGATAATACATTTTTAGTCACCCATCCCATGCATGACCGTCCCTTGCGAAAATTGCTTAACCTCCGCAATCGCTGGGCCAAGCGCTAAACCACCATGCCATCGAACTCCTTGACTAACTAATGTTTTTTTATATATTACACAGCTTAAGGTTAATAAAGATTAGGTATACGTATAGGTGCGAAAATAAGTTTGTTTGTTTTTACGCTTTCACAATAACCCTGAAATTTTGCAAATACGTGTTCAGGGGCACAGAAAAGGTATACGTACATCTGATCCAGAAAAAACAGTATTGTTCTCGAGGGTTAGAAAGATATCTGTCCGTCCACGTAGACAAAGTCGCGGGTTGCCGCTAACTTACTTATTTGTTTGTTTGTTACGCCTTCACGTCTTAATTACTGAGTCGATCGTCATGAAATGTTACATACTTGTTGTCAGGTGTTCAGAAAAGGATAGAGCAACATTAATAAAGAAGTACTGTTCCAAAGGGGTGGCAAAAAACTTTCCACGCAAACGAAGTCGCGTGTGGCCACTAGTTGGTCATAAAAGCTAAACAGAAACGATTCGAAATACAAGCTAACAATACAAATTTGTTAGTTACGTCAACGCTAGTAACAGAAAAGATACTAGTACCAAAAATATAGCAAAAGACACACATACACAAACTTTCGGTAAGTATTTGTACAAAAACTTGATCCAGAGGGCCGACCCCGCAAACCCAAATACGATAATCGGACGACAATCTTTCCGCTTCGTGATATGGTCCATAATTAAATTAATCAAACCACCTACAACGTTGGCTTATCGCAATTATGTTTATGTACGTCAAAAAAACAATACGGAACCTTTATATGTACTACTACTTATTACTTGTCACCTTGTCCGTTCACCTGTAAGTCTATCAAAACCCTTTTTACCACGTTTTTCAATCATCAATCATCAAAATGATTTTTTGATCTCTTGGGTAGGGCTATGAAAAATTCTGCTAGGTTCTAACTCAGTCTAAGTCAACTTAATAAAAAGATACGGCCTTTTGATTTATAGCACATGTTCAGACTCCAAATAAATCAAAACCTGGCATATCCTTTACACGGGATTACACGCTCTGTATGTCACAAAGACGATTCGTCGTATACGCAGTCATATACGTACTTAACTAGAAAATTATAAAAAATAAAATATTATATAGATGGCATGAAGTACATACAGTCTCCTGCAATAAATTATGTTGACCAAGAGAGATAAACAAGGACTCACAGTACAGGGAACAGAAAAATCTAAACGGGGAAATCCAAAAAATCATAATTTGAACCTATGTTTTGAACGGGTATTTTGAGGTATTATAACATGCAAATAAAGGTGTACGCGAGTCGGTGTCGCAATTATTAGTTTTTTTTTCATAACAGTATTTATTTTAGTTAGAGGCTCTCAAATAATGACTCGAAACTCCATGAGGCTTAATCTAAATAAAGGTTTCCAAACCGCTTCCAAGGCCTCACGGAGTGTTATAAACTTATAATTACATTTAATTAAAATAACAGGAATTAAACGCGTACAAACTACGATAGGTATTTTCACACCTGCCTATTTTCCCGACGTTATAATTACATAACAGAAATGAGGGAAAACCAAAAAGGAAAAAAAAATTAACTAAAATATTATTTAATCAGTAAAAGGCACATACCTACCTATAGATTCGCGTATATACTGTGCTATAGATGACGAAAAAATTGGTTTAAATATGTCTTGTAAGGTTTTTTAAATTAGTTGCTCCTATAATACTCATATAAAAATACTAAACTTTACTTTAATTGGAAAAAAAAGAAATTCTCAATACAAAAATTAACTCAATACACAGTAGCTATATCTAAAAGGTAAAACAATCTGAAACATCAATCAACGAAAACGTGTAAATTCACTAAAAAAACCTTCTGATTGAAATAAATTATAGGTATATACAATACAATGACGACGAACAATGGTTCTAAATCCAATATTCAAGTGGTAATCAACTTTGGGTCTTGTTTTATAGTCCTCAACTAAAACTAAAACTATAAAGTCAAACAGCATACGATCCTTATTTTATTATCCTTTAATAAATACCCCTACTCGAATCCTATAAAATATAACGTTCGTTTTCATGTTCGAAGTCATGAAATTGGTAGTAAGCAACAAAACACTAATAAAATAAATATGTATTGGAAAATACCAGATAGAACAACGAAATTCCTTTAAACAAAAAGAGCCTTTTCAGGAAGAACATCGTGAGCGCCAAAATGCGCAAAAAATTATTTTATAGTAACCGCCATATCAACTGATTTTGCACCTTATACACTAACTTTAGAGTTTACAGTAGAATATAATTCGATTTTATTATTTTTTTTTATCGTAAGTAACAGTCCATTCAGTTTTTTGTCGCTTACGATAAAATACTAGGTTTCAGGTTACATAGCAAAGCAAGCATTTTACTTGACGGTTAGCGCTTACGATACTAAATTATGCAACGAAAGTAAAATTCATTAAGATATATAAAAAATTATTTATGAATAAAGGGGATTAATATCTTAATCATTTCATAAGTTTTTGTGAAAGTCAAATGTTGTTTCATATCGGACTGTCCACAAATGTCTGTTTAGAATTTCGTATTTTCAAGCCATTTCAGGAAGAACATTGTAACCGCCATTTTGCATACTTTACAGGAGAAGGCTTTTTTAAAATATTTTTCAAAATTATCGTAAGCGACAAGAATTTTACTTTCGTTGCATAATTTAGTATCGTAAGCGCTAACCGTCAAGTAAAATGCTTGCTTTGCTATGTAACCTGAAACCTAGTATTTTATCGTAAGCGACAAAAACTGAATGGATACAATTGTTTAGTTAGGAGTGTGTTCTGTCACTTTCTTTCAAATCACAAATTGAGTTGTTTTTTCTGGATTAGTCGACAAATGCCAAATTCTACAAATGCCAACTTAGTTTAAAACGCCATATTCTACAAATGTCCAATTCTACAAATGCCAACTTCAACAAATGCCCACTTCTACAAATGACAAAGTCTACAAATGCCAACTTCTACAAATGCCAACATTTAGTTGTAACACTTGCAATCACTTTTTGATATATATTTTTGCGTTTCCATATTTTTTTATATTTATCTTTACCTTCTCCATATTTATGTGATCCTGGTACTTTGGAGACGTTTTTATTACGAAGGAAAGAAAAAAAGAAAAAATATCCAAATTCAGAAAATTTATTGAAAATACACTATATTTAAACGCAAGAAAATATATCAAAAGGTGATTGAAAATATTACAACTTAATTTTGGCATTTGTAGAAGTTGTAATTTGTAGGATTTGGCATTTGTAGAAGTGGGCATTTGTAGAAGTTAGCATTTGTAGAATTGGACATTTGTAGAATCTGGAGTTGCAAACTAAGTTGGCATTTGCAGAATATGGCATTTGTAGAAGTTGGTATTTGTAGAATTCAAAATTTGTAGAATCTAACCTTTTAAACTAAGTTGGCATTTTCTCCAGTATCAAGCGTCAATGAAAGTGAGTGTAATATTCTTATCGAGGGTCGAGTAAAATGGTGATATTAAACGTCGCTTCATCGTTATCCTTATAATACCTCTATTGCACAACATGAAAGTCACGTAATTCAATTGACTTATATTTATTTTGTGCTACCGTAGCAAATTTCGCTTCTATTTGCACACACTAAATATGACATGATCTGTCAACAAGACGCGTGTTTACGAAAAGTATATTGGAAAGTATTTCTGAAGTAAACAGTTGGGCTCAGTATATTTCCCTGGGGGACACCGCGAAACGAACACAAAAGAGCGGAGGCTTCCCGCTTTTGATTTAGATAGGAATCTTTCATTTCCAGTGGTCGTTTCATGAAATTTAAAATCCTATATGTCGAAAAGAATTGTTGGCCGAAAACTAAAACGACATTTCGATATATCCAAACTTACTAATTATTTTTCTAAATTTTCAAGCCTAATATACTGCAAATAGGAAATGAATAATAACATTTCAGAAAAAAACAAATTACCATACAACGTGTAACAGATTAAATAGCTAAACCATAATATGGTAGATAGGGACCATCAAATTTAACTACTTTTACTATGGAACCAACTCTGATAATTTATTTCATACAAAATCTATCAGCTGTTTCATACAAAAATTTATAACGAAAATATCAAAATGAAAAAGCTGTTTTTAGCTGTAAAAGTTTTTCATAGACAGCTTTCACACATTTTGATATTTTCGTCATTAATTTTCGTCTATCTACCAATTCTGATTTACATAACCATTATTGTGTTACATGTTGTATTTTGATATTATGTTGAGACAATGTATCTGATTAAATTAAAATACTTCTTCAATTGGACAAAATGCGTGTAATATTCAATGAAGTAAAATTAAAAGATGACATTAATGTTTTTTCACCAATACATGTAACCATGGTGATATTTGTTCTTCAATAAGTTAACGGCGTTGACATGCTCCCCGCCTTGGAAGAGCTTCATCTTCCAACCTGCTTCACCTTGGCCGCGTAAGTTATAATGGGAGGGGGCAAATTTTTGAAAAAGCGCGTCGTACAACGCCGTTGGCAGTCTGGATATCTGCCACCCTGGCAACACCGTCTTTTCCGGGGAATACTTGGAGCACGCGCCCAAGGTTCCACTTTAAAGGAGGTTGATTATCTTCTTTTATTAAAACTAGAGTGTTCTCTTCCAAGTTTTGGCAGTCCTTTGTCCATTTCATCCTTACTTGAAGTTCAGAGATGTACTCTTTAGACCATCTAGCCCAAAAGTGCTGTCGGATTTGTTCCAATCTCTGATGCCTGTTCAGTCTTGATGACGACACATCACTCAGGTCCGCGCAGACAGGAGCCGTTAGTGGACGGCCAACCAAAAAGTGACCAGGACTAAGAGGTAACAAATCTCGCGGGTCAGAGGAAAGTGGAGTAAGTGGTCGAGAATTTAGTATAGCTTCAATTTCAGCCAAAACTGTACTATATTCCTCAAAAGTTAAGTGTGCATTGCCCACTACCCGTCGCAAATGGTGCTTGCAACTTTTGACACCGGCCTCCCACAGACCCCCAAAATGACTAGCATAGGGAGGGTTCATTTTAAATTGAATCCCTTGCGAAACTGCATATTCTTTGATATCACTCGAACAATCACGGAGAAAATTTTTAAAATCATTCATCAAACCAACGAAATTCTTCCCGTTATCTGAGAATATTTCTGCTGGTTTGCCTCTGCGAGAAATAAAACGCTTAAGAGCGAGTAAATACGAATTGGATGAGAGGTCGCTTACGAGCTCAAGATGAATAGCGCGCGTTGCAAAGCATATAAATAAACAAATATAAGCCTTTGTCGTTTTTGCACCTCGACCTCGACGGTTCAGTACGAGCACAGGCCCATCATAGTCAACCCCGCAATATTTGAAAGGAAACCCAGATTCTAACCTTTCCTTTGGTAAATTACCCATAATAGGCTGAATATTTTTCTTTCGAAATCGATCGCAAATAACGCACTTACGGTACGTCCTACCAGCGAAATTTCTTCCACCTATTGGCCACCAAGATTCACGGATCGAATATAATAGTAGCTGTGGGGCTGCGTGCATGAGTTGAAGATGCTTATAACGAAATAATAATGTTGCGAAGTGATGTTTACATGAGATTAAGATGGGGTGTTTTTTATCAAAATCAAACTCGCATGAATACCCAATACGACCCCCCACGCGCAGTAATTGCGTCTCCTTATCAAAAAACAAATTAAGTTTTGACAAGTGCGCTGGTATATCTTTGACACAACCATCTTTGAATGAATTATATAAATCGCCAAACGATTCCTTTTGCGAAAATCTTGCTAGCATCAGGACGGATTCATTTAACTCATCTTCATTTAACATTCCTTTTCTTTGAACTACACCTGTGCCACCATTATGTATAAAACGCATTACATATGCGAGAGAACGCTGCATACGATTAAACTGCGAAAATCTATGAAAAGGAAAAAAGTTAATTACCGAACTACAGTCTTGTTGTGTCGCAAAGTTGTGTGACATTTCTGATTTTAGTTCAGGTAAGTCTGTAGGCAACGTAACAGCAACAGGTAAATATTCATTGTCAATATTCTGGAGGTACTCCGGTCCTCCCCACCACAAAGTTGATTTATTGAGACTATCGAAATGACAACCACGTGACACTACATCAGCTGGGTTTTCTTTCCCATTCACATGCCGCCACTCGTGTCCTTTTGTGATTTCCAATATTTCAGAAACACGGTTCTGAACAAACGTTTTAAGCTTATTAGGCGGTGTGTTTAACCAGCCTAATACTATCGTCGAGTCTGTCCAAAAGACAACAGAATCAAAAGTAGTGCGCAAAGAATGAATTAATTTTAAAAACAATCGAGCACCTAAGAGGGCGCCACTTAGCTCGAGCCGTGGAATTGACATAATCGGTTTAATAGATGCCACCTTGCCTTTAGCACATAACAAACTAACCGTCACAGCATTACCTTGCGATTTATCAATGACACGTATATATGCACACGCACCATAAGCCGCTTGAGACGCATCAGTAAATAAATGCAACTCTGTGATCGCGTTACTACCAAACTTGTTCGTCATTACATAACGTGGAACTCGAATAGCTTTTAACGACTCTAAACCGCTTACAAACTTATTCCATATTACCGAAATATCTTCAGGGACCGGTTCATCCCATTGTAACTGTAATGACCAACATTTTTGTAATAATATTTTAGCAATTATAATCGCAGGACTTACTAATCCAAGTGGGTCATAGATTTGAGACGCGCAAGATAAAATTAAACGTTTTGAAACGCAACTTGTGTCTTACTCTAATTCCGTATGAAAATATAATTCATCTTGTTGCGGGTACCAACCCAGCCCTAACGTTTTACTTTGAACATTTTCACCCACTGATAAGTTTTTAGACATTGCGTGCGAATTAGTATGAGAACAATTTTCAAAATTGTAAACCCATTTTCTTAAGGGGAAGCATGCGGTTTGTAAAAGCTTCGCCGTGTCTTCACAAATTTTTAATAACTTTTCTTTGGTGGGAGCGTTACAGGACATATCATCAACATAAAACTGATTTAATATAGTATCAGCCACGTCGGGGTCTGAAATCTCTTGCGCTAACTGTTTAAGACACCTGCAACTAAGATAAGGCGCAGACGCTGTACCGTATGTGACGGTATTAAGTCTGTACACATCTAACGGATCCGACGGATTATCTCGCCATAAAATTAATAAAAGGTCGCGTTGAGACTCATCGATTAAGACTTGCCTATAAAATTTTTCAATATCGGCGCAAGCAACGAATTCAAACTCGCGGAAACGCAACAAAATTGCAAGTAAATCGCCTTGTACGGCAGGACCGATCATTTGTAAATCATTCAGTGACACTCCTGTACTGGATTCGGCGCTTGCGTCAAACACCACTCGTAGTTTAGTGGTGGTAGCATGCGCACGAAACACTCCATGGTGTGGCATAAAATAATGAGCATCACCATAAGAATCTACTCGAGTCATATGACCTAAGCCGACGTACTCGTGTATGAAATTAACGTACATCTGCTTGTATTCAGGATTGCGTTCGAGTCGCTTCTCTAACGCGTAAAAACGTCGTTCCGCTTGTGCGTAAGTGTCGCCTAACTTATCAGGAGATTGCTTAAGCGGCATCTTTACACAAAACCTACCGTCGTCGTCGCGTTTAGTCGTTTCAATAAAATGAGCCTCACAAAGGCTTTCCTCGCTACTATATATATCGTTTGCTTTAGAATAAACGGGTAACTCCTCGATCTCCCAAAACAAACGTAATTGCTTATCAATCGACTGTAAAGTTGAAGTTTGTGCGAAATTACATTGAGTAGTTTTCGGTTTTATATTGTAGTTACTAACGGAACCAGATACTACCCAACCCAACTTAGTGTTTTTAAGAAAAGGACCTGCGGACAAGCGCATTTTTCCCTCAGTCAATATCTCCCAAAACAAGTCTGCTCCTATCAACATGTCTATAGGGCGACTTTCAAAGAAGTTGGGGTCTGCAAGCATAACTTTATCTGGTACGCTAAATAATTTCCCAGAAAACGTGAAACTGGGTAACGTTGACGTGATTTTAGGTAAAACTAAACAATTTATGCGTGAGCTAAAGGTGCCATCTATCGAACGAATTTCGAGCTCACAGCCTTGCGTGCACTGCGTAACTATGCTACTGACACCCCGTATTTGCTGTGTGGACTGTATTAAAGGCGCATTTAATTTATCACATAGCGACTTTGTCACAAACGATCGTTCACTACCACTGTCTAAAAGCGCGCGTGCTTCGTGTAATTTTCCTGCGCGATCAGGTATGCAGACTAGTGCAGTTGATAACAAAACCGAATGTGATTGAATTAATTGTGAACTATTCATGTCACTGTGCGTGTTATTTAATTGTATAGAATAGCTTTGTGTGGAAAAATCTGACGGAGCAACTTTGCCACTGGTCGGATCAACTTTGCCACTGGTCGGAACAACTTTGCCACTGGACGGAGCAACTTTACCACTCACTGCGTCATTGCTGTGAGGTGCTGGCGGCGGCAACGGTTGCTCAATCGTCGAATGGAGAGCGACCGTGCGTACTTGAGTTATATCGCAAATCAAAGAATTATGTTTTTTCTCGCACTTCCTACACGGACCGTACCTACATTCAACGGCCGAATGCCCAGATCGGAGACAGTTCTCACACAATTTCTTAACTTTGATAAAACTTCGCTTATCTGATAACGACAAATCAAGAAATTTTTGACAAGAATAAAGCGGATGTGAACCGTTACAAAACCAACATGATCTTTTGCGCGATAGATTCTGATTGTTGGATTTTTCTTTTGTGTGAGTGCTATTTTCCGCCATTTCCGTCATGACGTTGCAGTGAACCTTATGCGGATACGATGGTTTCTTATCAAAAGGTTGGCTAGGCTTATGTGATGCGGATAATGTTTCTAACATAGTAGCTTTATCGCGAAGAAAGTTAAGTAAATCATCGATTTTAATGCGCTTTACGGCGTCGTCACTTCTAAAAGAAATGTTTTTGTGCTGTTCCCACTCGCGTTCAGTGGCTTGATCTAATTTAGACACAACCATAAATATTATTATTGTATCCCAGTGCTCTGTGGGTTCACCGAGCTGCTTAAGCGCACGTAAATTTTTTAAAGTTGTGTCAATTACCTTTCTTATTAGAGTTGACGACTCCCTTGAAATACTAGGCATGGAAAAAAATGACTTTAAGTGATTGTGAACAAGTAGCTTACTATTATTATAACGATTAAGTAGCAATTCCCATGCAACGATATAACTATCAGCCGAAAATTCCAACGATTCGATTACAGCCAGGGCATCCTTTTTTAATGAAGACTTTAAGTAATGAAACTTCTGAATAGTCGAAATAGAATTGGATGAATGGACTAATGATATAAATGTGTCGCGAAATTCTAGCCACAGCTGATATGAACCGTCAAATTCGGGCAAAGTAATCGTTGGCAATTTAACTGATTGCATCGTACCTTCGGCAACCGCGGAAGGCTGACGCACATTATCGACTATCATACACTGAGCTTTAGCCAATATTGCGTAATAATTAATTTCAAAACATTCGCGTGCTTCAATTTGCTCTTGCAACTCGCTCTCAGCAACCAACTCATCAATATCATTTTGAATTTTTTGATACTCGCTAAATAAATTTACAATTCCGTGAATACGCAGCTTTACCTCCGCTCGTTGTTCTGATGATAATTCTACACTTTCCAAAGAATACACATATTTTTTAAAGTTCGTAAGCCTCCCTTTGACTACACCGCGTTTTTTGTTAAGATCTTTAATCGCATCAGCACTTTTATCAAAACCTTCGGTCTGCGTACTAGTCATTTTAGAGATATGTGGGAAGTACTAACGGTTTTACTTGACTGGAACTTATGCAGCACAGGAAACTGCAGTAGATCTGCGGCATGGGCAAAGCACACGACTCCCGAGGAACACTGAAATTGATTATAAATTGAGCTGATTAGAACAAGTTACTTAATAAATGGTCGCTTTAGGTTGACTCGTCTCACTTATCTTTGGCTTTGCGGCTGCGATGCGCTACTGCTGATGGTGAGATGGCGAGCTTGATGGCGTGAAAAAACTACTGGATCGCCGGGAACAGAAGACACGCTGCGGACGGTGTCCTCTATGCGCCAACTATCAACTATGCGCTAGTTTTCCTGTTTTTCACTTTTAATCCATAGAATCCTTGTTTTAATCCATAGATACGCGCGAGATCCGGCTTTAAGGATCAAAATACATGTTGAGACAATGTATCTGATTAAATTAAAATACTTCTTCAATTGGACAAAATGCGTGTAATATTCAATGAAGTAAAATTAAAAGATGACATTAATGTTTTTTCACCAATACATGTAACCATGGTGATATTTGTTCTTCAATAAGTTAACGGCGTTGACATATTATTCATAAATTATTTCGAATGTCGATTAAATAAAGTATTATTATTATATCTCAAGTTTATAACAGTAATATTAACATTAAAGCAGTCAGGACGTTTGGGACGATAAGGGGAATTCATAGCTCGTTTCGCGGAATATAGTGCGGAGACAATTGTGCGGGAAATTCCGAGATACATACTTCCCACATTCTATAATGCTGGGAAATGCTTATTTAATACCGATATAACGGTTTTCGTACTAACGTTTTTGATTAGAGATTTTAATGATTTGATTTTAGAAAGTAGGATAATATAATATGTCATACGATTGACAATAGAGTATCAAAATTATCACCGTCTCTAATATAATAAATGTCAATATTTTTTCGTTTTCTTTAATCATTCAGAACAGAAAACGTATTGCTGAAAATAAATATGTGTATGCCTCGATAATAGTTAGTATTTTCATAAGAAAGTGAAATCATCATTTAATCAATTATGGTAAAATTATTAGCCAATCTAAATACATTGTCACAAAAGAGATAATATATTTAATGATAAAACGGAACTAAACATGATCTAACATTGATAACCTTTACACTGTTAAACAAACCTTCCTGTGAAATAGCACTGTTTATTACGACCCATTCCGCTACCAGTTTCTATCAGATTAGAACTTTGTTAAATGGAGCGGAATAACCTGAAGCATAATATTATGTTAGGTTATTTTGCACCCACCGAATTAAAATCAATGGAACAAGCATTCCGCTCAAAAAATGGCACCACATGAAAATGACAACTAAGTGGGTGGAGGTAAAAATGCTGGCATTTAATTATGCAGCACAAACCGACTGAACGCTCTGGTTGCATAATGGCGACCATAATTTGTATATCGACGGCAAAGTACCAATACCTCCTGACACTTTTTCGAGAAATTAATTTTCTTAACGTATTAAATTCAAAGGCATCATTCGCATGTTTTAGTTAAATCTCCTAGTTTTAGTAGAATTTAACAGTTAGCAGGTATTGGCACTTCGCCGTTGATATCCAGTATACAGATATTATATTTTCTATTCTTAAACAAAAAAATATGATAAATTTCTGTGCATCTTTTTACTGCCTTCTTTGCGTATTTAAACATCATTTGAGTACACAGTACGTCATTTCAAATAAACTCTCTCTTTCTCTCTTTTCTTTACAATACAAACTGCAATTATTGTAAAGAACACAAACGTCTGTCATCGGGCCGACTAAATGCTATGCAAATTGTCATTTTTTTATCACCGTGCACCGTAGTGTCATTTTTTAAGCAACATTTGTTTGCAATTACACTTCCATAGATTCAAGTTCGCTGATCGCACCTATGTAATCACTGAGCAGCGGCCTCGTTTCATACCAGTCCTTTGGGATTAATACTTAGATAGAAGGTTTGCCAAAGAAAGATTCTTTTTTTAGGGTTCCGTACCCAAAGGGTAAAAACCGGACCCTATTACTAAGCCTCTGCTGTCCGTCTGTCTGTCTGTCTGTCACCAGGCTGTATCTCATGAACCGTGATAGCTAGACAGTTGAAATTTTCACAGATGATGTATTTCTGTTGCCGCTAAAAACAGAATAAAATTAATATTGAAGGGGGGCTCCCATACAATAAACATGATTGGTTTTGCCGTTTTTTGCTCCATATTGATAACGACTACATGTAGACAGTTGAAATTTTCACAGATCGTGTATTTCTATAGCTGCTATAAATAACATATGCTATAAACAGAATAAAATAAATATTTAAGGGGGCTCCCATACAACAAACGTGATTTTTTGCTGTTTTTGGTACGGAACCCTTCGTGCGCGAGTCCGACTCGCACTTGGCCGGTTTTTTTTTTCATTTTACTTTTCCTTTTACTACTTATAATTTTTTTTGTTTGCCACGAACTTTAAAGTGCAAAATGTTGTTAGAGTCAAGTGTGTCGGGTAAGTGTCGGTAAACGGTTGTTATTGAATACGTGAAAAAATTCAGGACAGTAGTATTATGATGAAGTTATTAAGAAATAATAAGGGATGTATTTAATGACACTTTAAATTTGATGAAGGAAGATGGCAATAAAATTGTATATCAGCACTTTAAAATAATGCTTTGCACTACAACAATTTTGTCAGCACTTTAAAATAATAATAGATCTATAATTTAATATTATCACAACAAAAATAATGGTTTGCACTATAGCTGTGTCCCAGCTCCAAAACCATTTAGTTTCTGTTTAACCATGTGTCAGATTGACCACTGTTAAAATGAAATGGCTAGATGATAACAACTTGTGGCATAATATACAATATCTACACGCCATCAGGTCAGTTCTGGCGTTGTTGGTCACAATGGAACCTAACCTCCTCCTCGGCTCCTCTATCGCTGCGCCCGCTCGTCGTCGCACCTAGTCGTCTGTTTACCAGTACCTACTAAAGTAATAAAATTAATTTTTATGGTGCAAAGTATTAATTTTAAAGCTAAGCAATTAAATTGTATAGTGCAAAGTATTA
This sequence comes from Agriphila tristella, assembly GCA_928269145.1. Taxonomy (NCBI): domain Eukaryota; kingdom Metazoa; phylum Arthropoda; class Insecta; order Lepidoptera; family Crambidae; genus Agriphila; species Agriphila tristella. Next base: position 4,468,447 of record OV743443.1, on the reverse strand, counting down.
ATTTTAAAGCTTAGCATATTTATAGTGGAAACCATAATTTTTAAAGTTCTTTCAAAAAATTTTGAAGCTAAACATTTTAAAGTGTGTTACATTATTTTTAAAGTGCATTTATATATTCCCCAAATAATAATACCACTGCTGGGCTTCGATCAAAATGATCGAAGCTGCAATGTAGGCTTTATGAATGTTAACAAGTAATAGTCGACTTACCATAACATGTCAATATGAAAAATATAAGAAAGCTCTTCATTTGGCATGACCTTCGTTTTGGGAAAATAACGCTTAACATTCCTATCGTGACCTCCGGGAGTTTCATCCCCTTAAGGAGCTGACGCGTGAGAAGTTTTCGAATGTCTCGATACTGTCTACAATAAATAAGTATATTATACGACTGAAACGATCAATTTATCAATATCGACTTATGGTAGTGGTTTTATGTGAACTATTGAGATAGCATTTAATCATTTTTTCTTGCATCACGCACGGGGAGAACCAATTTTATTTTACTAACATAATCTTTCAACTAAATTGCAGTCGAAACCACCTAGATACCTAAATGTGGCATTTCAAGCTCTGCTCTATCCAATTAATTAAAGGTTAGGTAATTGGTATTGCATTGGGATCGAACGATTAGTGGAACTAGTGCAATTAAGACTCAGCTGCTTAATCTGGTGAAATAAGGATCAAATTATAACACATTTTTTTAATCGTACAAATTCTAAGTCTAATTAATAGGTTATGTTTCATCGTTGTTTTTCGATTAATCTCTTTATAAATTAAACCAGAGGATAGTGCTAAAGGGAATGATATACCAAGCTATGAAATAAAACACTTTTAACGGATACAGCGTGGTTTTATTGAAAGTTCTTTGGTTAGATGGTATTGGGTTTGATTTTTAATTTTCTCGACCATTCGCTGCCGTGGTCATGGGGTATTGCCCGTAGAATACCAACTTAGTACCAAAGTACTTTCATTAAAACCGTAATGTATGTAAAGTGAACGCGTAAGCTAGAGAAGTGAAAAGAAATATCATTATGCCAAGTACATAGGTACCTAAGTTAATTGGAACACCAAAGCCTATGTAACTGAACTTACATGCCACTTTAGCTATTCCTATTAATCTTAGAGGTAGTAGGCAGTTAACTTTAATCTGTTTTTCAATTTAATAAGAAGATAAAGCTAAAGGAAGTTATCTGCCAAGTAAATAAAACGAAACTTTACTAAAACCTGCGAAACATCCCAGATATGTCGTCTACTTTATAAATAGTACGCCAATGAACTGGCAACAAAATATTTTTCCTGGAAGCTTGCCAGTATTTCAATAAATTCATACGTTGCAAAAACCAGTGCCGCCATTTTCCGCCATGCTTGAGTGAAATTTAATAGTCCTTGATAAATATTCAATACAGTTAGTAGTACCATTAGTCCTAATGGGATTGGCAAATTTGTATTCGATCGCGTTAATGTACACTTTTGACGGTTCAACAGCTTTCAGTACTGTTTGTCACATTTATTGAACACAACTGTACATTTACGGTTTCTGTAGCCAATGTCATATTTGGAAATCTTTGCTAGGTTGTTCGTAGTTTTTGCTTACTAATGGTTAAATTTTTTGTGCATGCCGTGGCAACCTGTAAGTATGATAAGCGCTTTAAAATGTAGCTTTTAGCATATCTGCCCCCTTACTCAAATGGCTTAAATTCTATACGTTTGAACGCTACGCTTACTTAAATGAAGATACTTAATGATTTGGCAAAGAAACGTGCTAATAGTAACATCACGTTTTGAAAATTATTACGTTAGTGACAAATATGTGCTACAAACCTTGAACCAAATCCTTACTAATATTATAAATGCGAAAGTCCATTTCTTTGTTTGTCTATTCACGTCCTAATTACCGAACCGATCATCATGAAAGGTACCTTTCATCCCCAAAAAAGTTTTATTCCCGAGGGATAGCAAAAAAACTTTGCACGCAGACGAAGTCGCGAGCGGCCGCTGGTACATTATAACTTTTACCACGAAATAGTTCGATAGATTTGCTGAGCTTACTTAGTCATCACAAATAGAAACACGGATATCGGAAAATATCATCGTAAATGTTTTTGCTAGTTCCTCAAATTGCTTTATATTATTATCTTTAATCCGGCTCAACAAAAGCCTGGCTTAGCTTTTGATGCGTAGTAGGCTTTATTGGGAGAATATTGGTATTTATATGGCATGAAATTGAGCTGATATTTTGCGTGGTACTTATTTCAGCAAAATTAAAAATGAATCTGATATAAGAATCACTCGCTACGCTACCTGAAACGAGATTAAAATATTTATTTTGATGAAATTCTAGATTATAGGCATTCACAATGCTATTTTTATATTAACATAATTAATTTAATAGAAAAAGTACTAGAAAAAATCGACTTACCAGTAGCAGCTCAGACGGGATCCCGTCTATTGATTTTTTCTAGTATTTTTTCCATTAAATTAATTATCTTAATATTTATTTTGGATAAATTTAAAAAAATATTCACCGCATTTTAAGAAATAAAATTGAATGCTGCGCAGTTCACTGTAGCTAACGTCACAATAAATCTCCTACTTTCCAATGCCATTCAAAGAATTCAAAATTTCTACCAATCCAAAACAGCAAACACAAAAAAAAAATGTGAAACATTTCTCACATTCTGATAGCATCATAGCATTTAATATGTATTAAGCGACAGCTACATATAGCGAGCGAGCGGGCAAGCGATAAACCGACTTTTATTGAGATAAGGACATTTTGAGAAAAGGAAATTTCGAGAAAAAGACTTTTTGAGAAAAGGACATTTTGAGAAAAGGTCTTTTTGAGAAAGGACATTCTGAGAAAGAACATTTCGAGAAAAGGACATTATGAGAAAGGACATTTTAAAAAAAAGAACATTATGCGCCTAGACGCTGTCAAACAAGACTCTCCATAAGAAAGTTAAATATTTTTTTATTTAATTCACAACTAATCACGTCATGTCACGTTATAGGTAAACCTTTGAATTATTTACAAAACAGGCACAAAAATACTGCAATGAAATAAACTTTTTCAAGATTTAAGCTATTTCTAAGATCTTAAACGTCACAAGGGAATAGATAAAAATAAATACACCGCGAACTGAGCATGATAACTTTGAAAAGATGATGAAGATTAACTTTGGTACTAAGTAGGGGAGCGAGGGGCTTGTTGTAACAGGGGTAAGTAGTAACAGGGCTTGTTCACTAGGAACTTAATCTTATTTACGTATTCCAAGACTCAATCTTACCTTTAAACTGCTCCCCACCAATACATCACACTCAATGTACCGCCAGGGGGCGCAGTAAGTGAGTGTGAAAAAGCGCTTCATTTTTGACAGGTAACGTATATTTTTACTTTCTTTAATTTTTGGTTAGCGTTTCAATTATTGACTAATCAGAGCCTTTTGTATTTTATTTGGAGTTAAAATTTATCTGTTTATGATGTTGTGTCATAGTTTTTGAGATTACTAAGCTGAGTAAATGGTTATCGTGATAAATAATAAGAACTATACCTTGGGGTTAATTGTAACAAAATCTTGGGGTTTGTTGTAACATGTTACAACTTGCCCCCATAGTGTTATATTACGGTTATAATTTACATTTTTTTTTTCTATTTTATTTGTGTCACAGGAGATACTATTTCTTTGTTTGTATCAACTGAAATTCAAGTGAAGAGTAAATTCATTAATAGAGAAACTTATTTAATGGCTGATTATTGTAAAGTGCCATATTGATTACAATGTGTTACCAAAATAAAATAAAATAAATTACACTCAATAACTTTTACTAACCAACTCTAATATCACGAAAAGAAATCAGCTGTTTCATACATTTTGATATCTGGTGATTTTTTTCGCGATTTCAGAGTTGGTCCCATAGTAAAAAAAATCAGTTTGATAGTCCTTATCTATATTCGGCTTTAAGGGTTTTTGTAACACTTTTTTTTAAGTAATAAACAAGTACTTATAATAGTAGTACTTACAAGTGTTTAAGTATAAAATATGTGCATAATTAAAAACTAAAATCTTCAATTTGTTGATTATATAAAAAGTATATTACAGATAAATATGTGATAAAAAAATACATATTAAAGAAATACCTAGTAATTTTTTTAAAGAAAACTAAGCGAAATGGTTGGTCCATTTCGCTGTGTGTTCGTGTGAAACAAATAAATGATTGAAGGCGTCACATTCTCGTTTTTTCTTACTGTTACTACTTGCCCCAATAGATGTTACAACAAACCCCGATCACGGGGTAAGTTGTACCACCGCCCTTTTTTTAAATAAAAATGTAATTGTGAAAGAGTTAACTGTAGATTTGTCATTTTTTCAATTTGACTTAATAGAAGAATAGTTAGAGTATCAATCAATGTTTTGTTGGTGGTAATTTAATCAATACATCCCAAGATATCTACATTTTTGTAAAAAATGTTACAACAAGCCCCTCGCTCCCCTACGTTCGCTTCGCTCGCCCGCTCGCGTTGTGGCCTGTGTTTTAGTCTTGCCGTTTCGCTTTTTTACTGGTATTTTACCTCCAGAATTTGATTACCTACATCGGGCGTAAAAAGCTTTTCGAAACCATTACCTGAGCTTAATACTCATGGTTAAATGTTTCTATTTGTTTTACTTATAAGCCGATTGGAACTTGAAAAATAAAACAAATTTTCGGAATTCGGGAGCATAACGTGTTTGGCCACTAGTGTAAATAAGCGAAGTTGAGAGTGTTAGTTTTCGTACTAACACAGAATAGATAATAGTACTAACGTACAGAATTTGCACTCCGCAGAATCGATTAAATAAATAACGACTCTAGCTCCGACACAATAAAGTGCAATTCAGGTCGCACAGCGCTCCCTTTGCTCCAAAACACTCGCTTAGTAGTTGCCTCTCTTTCTATCGCGTAGGTTTTATCCTTTCTGACGTATGAAATTTGTCCTCTCAGAGGACGCCGAGCGCTTCAATCTCGCGCGCGGAGTGACGGAGCCCTAATAATAAAATACCTTTTTACCTTTGATTGTACGTTTGAAATAAACATTTGATACTTAACTACTGTTTCACTGAAGCTAACTATTTTTTATCCACAACGAGATAGCGTGCTTGGCCTTCACCTCACCTGATGTTAAGTGACGATAAGGCCGAAAGTGTAAGGCTCTACAGTCACAATCCGGAACTGACTATCTTACCTCTAACTGCCAGAACACTTATAGCGACAGACTTAGGTAAGATGGTAGTAGCTAGCCAGGCGGACTCGAAATGAGCCCTACCACCAATCAAACCGAAACAAATTGTACCTCCTGGAAAGCGAACCATTTGAAAGAAGAAAGAAAGAAAGAAAAAACATTTATTGACACTCACATAATTACAGAAAATGAAAAACATAAAATACAATAAATGCACGGAGTAAAAGAGAAAACTAAAATATAATTTTAATAATACCTACTTAAGAACTAAAAAGAAAACAATAATAAAACAAATGAAAATAATCGAATGTGAGGCCAATAAGAAAACCCTATCTCAGCATTTATGCCTCTGTGTCAGTCTTAGCTGGGCAGAAAGAGCACAGAGGCGCTGTTTTTCTGACAGGGTCACGGTGAACAGTGACGTGATTCATATAATAATACAAACTAACAGACTGTGATGAAAGTGATGATGCAATAAAAAATACAGTAAACAAAACAAGTCTTAAATAAATAAATTAAAATGCATACATAATTATTAATACTAATGAAACCGTACCCATCAATTTGCGACTCGCGTCTAATCTGTGCGTGAGTGAGTACTCTGTGGAGTATGCGCTTGTCTGACTGACATTGACAGTGCCTGCCACGTCGATCGAAAGATGCCACGTGAAACCGCATGGTTACAAAATTTTTTGGAAAGCGAGGAAAGTGTTTTTCAAATGCCACGAACGATTTGCTCACCGAGGCGGTTGAACTAGCTGTCGTCTGTTTTCCCCGACTGCGGCGAAACCCAAAAAGAGGGTTATTAGACAATAACTACTTGATTAGAGCAGAGGTTTTCAACTCCAATTACCATGCGAAATGTAGATCTCAAGTTTTCCCCAACTTCTACTACAATAAAAATGAAGGAAAAACTCCCGGTGGCAATCGTTTCACGCTTCAAAATATAGTGGAATACCTTCCTCCCAGCCAAGATTCCCACATATTTCCGTGGGCACAATTTTCCGGGTCCGCTCCTTTGCATAAGCAATGCAATATCCCAGGACCTCCACCCACCCAGCATTTGTTTTATTGTTTTATTTTATTGTTAGATTACGCATTGTTTGTACGTCGCGCAAAGTTTGCATAGTCAATTCTCTTGAATGTAGTGTCTCCGTGAGCGCAGTTTATCTTCTCGCGAATTTGTTGCGAACGAATTAAACGGGTGAATACATTTTATTCGATACCTCTTGGCAATCAGATTGCGATTTCAATAACTATTCTATATAGATCAGTCGATTTTAGTCACTTGTGACGGTTGACTTTAGTCACCTAGCAAGTCGCTTCAAAAATTGAATCGCAGATGATGGCGTCGCTCTGTCGTCTATCTATGTGCTTGATGGCGTAACTCATCGAGATATACAAGAGAGGCAAACCTCACCACCACGCCACAGTACATATATACGTTTTTTCAAACAGTATAGGAGCTCCATGGAAACATTCAAATTTGACGGCTGACGTCACTCTCTAAGCAAAGTTCGCAGTACTTTGGTCAGGGTTGTGAGTTCGCGTCGCAGTTGTTTCCATAGAGCTGCAAAGTTCGCAGTACTTTGGTCAGGGTTGTGAGATCGCGTCGCAGTTGTTTCCATAGCGTTCGCGCGTAGCATTCCACGAGACGACCGGAAAATGCCAACCTTAGCGATCCGACGGATTGCAATGACAAAAGGGCCTAAGTGACGTTAGCTCTCCTACTGTTTGAAAAAACTTATAATTATATACTGTGACCACGCGCCACAAAAAGCGTGTAACTTTTTAACCGTGTAGGATGAAACTTTGAAACCACTAAACATTTTTAAGTAAACATACTATATCTGTCTCACTTATACACGTCCCAAAAACAATACCGTCGCTAAGATTAGAAAAAGACCACAATAAAATTAGACAAAGACCGTGATATCAACATGCAATTTTTTTTTTTATTTGTGCTGCCTACCATGTGATATTTTACCCCAAAATAATCAAAGAAAACAAGAAAATCCTAGAGATCTGAAATTAAGATATATAATTATATTTCTTTAAATCTTTCTCCAGACACGTATTGAACCAGAAACACGATTCAGTGATTTTAGCTCGATACATTTTAATTTCGCTCTTAAAAATTCATTACTTAGAAACAAAACGTTAGATATTCAAGTTGAAATTGCTTTAAATAATGTGTATCATCAATATTCACAATCGTTTAGAAGAATTTCTCTTTAATCGCTATAGTTATTTATTACGAATTGATTGCGATTTTTGCGCCAAACTACCGTGTACCGAATCGGTGTGGCTCCCGCGCGCGCGTCGTTTTCTCATTGCTATATCGATTAACGCTTTATTTGACATAGCCCCTTAACGAAAACAATTTGGTCTTCAAAGAATACACTCCCGTGAGCTGGAAGAGCTTACGAAATAACAATTTACATTTTAAAAGAGTTTTCATTTCACCTCCTTCACGTTTTAGTCCGCTGAACTTTTCTTAGAAAATCTTCTAGGTATAGGTAGTACGAAGTAACCGCGACGCGACAGATAGTTTTAAAGTTGGAACGTGTCGGTAGCTACAAACTATCTTGTTCCGCCGTTCCCGCCTTCATGCATAAACAATACGCTGTCATGCGAATTCAGTGTCTTACCAACCTGTGTGGTGAAGCGACTCGTAAATAATCTGGAGACACTAAACTCGAAATAAACTCATGTGAAGGAATATTTTAGGCTGTATTCATTTGCCACCGCGCCCCGTGTTGTGTTAGGGCGTCCGTAATAATCGGGATACGCGCGTGGTCGATATAGATTGCTGGTTTTCTAATGGACAATGATGCTTGCAGTGTACCAGTAAACTCTAATCTATGTCGACCCACACGCGTGTCCCGCTTACTGTGCCGAAATATCGGAGTCTCAAAAATAAACAGGTACATGGTGTAAATCCCGATATAGTTCATTCTAATTTAGTTGGGTGGTTCTGAATCTCATACATCGCTTTTTTTTTATTCAGCTAGTCTCTCAATTATTCTATGAAGTCGTTATATAAATAAGAATAAGTACAAAAGATAAGATTTCGGTATCTCTTTAATTCCTAACCCTAAAGCCTACTAAACTTAACTTTCGTCTCAAAAATTATTTCTAACTCCTCTCCATTGCATACTAATTGAAATCAAAGAAGAATACGTTAATAATTATCCACAAAATATTATTTTAATTTTTATATTTTTTAATTCAGAACAGAATGGGTAAAAAAAATTAAGTAATGAAATAAAACCAAAAACAAATTCTTCTCAAAAGTTATTTCTAAGGCCCTGTCCTAATTGGCCATCAGTCGTGCGATGGTGCATCCGTCCGATAAAACTGGTCGTGCGACCATGCGATCAAACCTAGTGATATCTATTGAATGTCCTAATTGACGGTCGCGCGATCATGCGATGCGTCTATTGTTCAGTTTCATCGCACGATGAAATCGCAACGCATGATCGCACGACCGATGCCAATTTGGACAGGGCCTAACTCTGCTCCGTTGCATTCTAATTTTATTTAAGAATAAGTTAATACGTATCTGCTAAATATTCTACTTTTTAATTCTTTCCATTTTTGTACACTAATGTGATATGTATTACCACGAATAAGTGCATATAAATTAAAGAAACCAAACCAAAAAGTTAACAAAGTCAGTCAAGTCATTAATAACTTCGCAACATCTTATTTTCTCCGTTAGTCCAGAATTATATAATACATCTATAGTATATTCCTGATTTTATCTTCTTGATTAAATTGCGCAATCTGCAACAGCATAATATACCTGTTTGTCTGTAATTTACAACAGCTGCATTGAGAAAACGATGAAGTAATAATTTACTGTATTAATATACAGTTTTCCTTAGGGACGATGAAAAAAAAAATAAGATTAAAACTTACTTGCGAAATAACTATCCTTTATAAAGTAGATAATATAGAGCACAGATACTTAACTAGACAGTATCTAGTTAGGAATCCCTGCTAAACATTACACAAAAGAAAAACATTCAACGAAACTTAGTATCACTTTTTATTTTGCACTTATTTTTGAATCACTGCATATGCTTTACTAGCGGCCGCCCGCGGTTTCACCCCCGTGGTTCCCGTTTCCGTGAGAATATCGGGATAAAGAGTATTTTATGTTTTAATCTAGCCTATCTACTATCTGTGTGCCAAATTCCAACCAAATCCGTTCAGTAGTTTTTGCGTGATTGAAGAATAAACATCCAAACATAAACATCCAAACGCAAAAAAAAACACATTTATCATATTAGTGGGATAATTATTTTCTTGCATGAGTATACGTTACGTTGTAGTAGCCTTAGAAATGCAGTGATCAAAACTTTTGAAAACTCGTTTAGACAACAAAGCACCTACTGTCAAACACCTTTACACATTTTCTAACACAAACGCTTCAAATCAAATTCTGGGTACAAAGAGCAAGTGTGCCGAACTCAAGTCGAAAATAGCTTTAAAAATAACGTCTTTTCAGAATGCTTTGTGCAGACTAGAGACGTGTTGCAATCTCCATGTTGGTTCAAGAAGGCGGCCATATTGTCTGCGAATGCATAATTTACGATCGCTGTGCAACGATAGCATACGAAGAATAACGAGTATGTGCGAAGTTTAGCAAAATGGTTAGTTTTTTATGTAAGTAAGTACCACATATTAAAAATATTATGAAAAAATAGTTTGAAATCATATTTTATTACCATCTAACTAAGCCTGCCAAGTCGCTCCATGTAAATACCCCATAAAATCCGTAGTGTGTGAAAATCGAAATGGAAATTGCAATTTCCACTGAATAGGTACACAGTTGTATTTTTCAATGAAAAACAATTGTAACTACTTATAGGTATCGTTTGATCTTGTGTTTTCCCATCAGTTTGTGATCGTTTTAATTAAGGCGGTTGTATGACCGAAAGTGGCGCCCTCAGAGATTTTTATTTAATAAGTTATTAATAGAAAAAGATTTTAATAATGTTTTACGTCGAATTTTTAGGGCTCATGGTCTAGTATTTTTAGAACATATCACTACATGCCCTCGTAGACATTCGTAGAAGTAGATAGCAAATGTGTCAAAAACAGACACTTTTAGCAGTTTTGCTATCTACTTCTAGCAGTGAATACGAGGGAATGCAACGATACCGTCTAAAAATACTGGATGTGGGCCCTAAAGATTCCACGTAAGCAATATTAAAATTGTGTATTAGAATTATAATATTAAATTCACAGCGGCGCCACTTTCGCTCAGTGTGCTACCTTAACTATGTGTTCTACCAATGAAACTAAAAAAAATTGCCACCCATACAATCTAGACAGCTAAATTGTATTAGTATTAGGAAAATAAAAACTTTTTGTCGTTTTTCAACCCATGTTGCTTAGGCAAAAATGTTTAGTTACTTTCATTGCAAGAACACCCCTTACAGTTAATTAAAACGACTACAAAATGACGATGTATACGACGGTATCTTAAAACTCCTCAAAATTTGTATTCCGATACCGGAAACCGCTACCTAAGATGGATGCCAAATCGTAGCGAGGGGAATTTAAACATGGGTCGCTTTTGGCTATAAAATTAGGTGCACGGAAACAGTTCGACGTTGTCGATCGACGGAGATTTATTGGTCGAGTTTTCAACTGATAAGCGACTTCAATAAATAAAGTCAATCATTCATCAATCTCGATTTTTATCATTATCATTCATCAACACACGTAGGTACTAAGCTATAGCTCATAGAACAGTTAAAAAACCGGCCAAGTGCGAGACGGCCTCGCGCACGGTTTTGTACCAAAAACGTCAAAAAAATCACGTATAAAACTTATACAAGGCTATTTTTAGTTCATTGAAAACTTTTCGTGGGGTTGATCAGACCATCAAACTGAACAACTTTCATTATGGGACCAACCTCGAAAGCACGAAAAAAAGTCAGCTGTTCCATACAAAAGTACAATGCCTACTCCATCGAAATATATGAAAACAGCAGATTTTTTTTCGCGAGTTAAAAGTTGGTCCCATAATGAAAGTTGTTCAGTTTGATGGTCTGATCAACCCCACGAGAGGTTTTGAATGAACTAAAAATAACCTTGTATACTTACTACTGGTGTACTAAGGTTAAAAAACTGGCCAAGTGCGAGTCGGACTCGCGCACGGTTTTCTTACCAAAAAACGACAAAAAAATCACGTTTGTTGTATGGCTGCCCCACTTAAATATGAATTTTATTCTGTTTTTAATATTTGTTCTGATAGCGGCAACAGAAATACATCATCATGAGATAAGCCTGGTGACAGGCAGACAGACAGACGGACAGTGGAGTCTTAGTAATGGGGTTCCATTTTTACCCTTTGGGTTCGGAACCCTAAAAATCTCTGCTCTGTGCTGGAGCCATAAATATAGGCGCCCCGTAAGATTTTTGGCTACCTTAAGATTTGGAAAAACTGTCAAGGGCTACTTTGACAGTGCACCTAGGGTTCGGTACTATAATAATGTTGTATATAAATTATTTACCCATGTGATATAATTTTTATAACTATAAAATATGGAAAAATTAAAAAAAATAAAAAATTTAAAGGTAAGGAGCGGTCAAAAGTATTCGAAATCGGTCGGCAATTAAAAATACTCGAATATATTTATTTTAGCGTCAATAGTACATTATGATAGAAGTTAGCTTAGGTTGCTCATTGCACACAAGGCTGTGGGTTGCAGCCCGAGCCGCAGGCGAGGGCGTAACTCAGCCGAGTGTGCAATAAGCAAGAGCTCACGAGTTTCATACGACGTTTTTCAACACATTTGCGAGGAAAAAACAAAGTAATTTACCACACAGCAACAAATACGACAAAAACAAAATATGATAACTATGATGGGAAACGAACGCGCAGGTTTTTAATGTTTTTTTCACACGCCCAATGTAAGAATATTTTGTGATCAAAGGGTGAGTGATCATACTGCCAACATACAGCCTACTTCAAAATTATAATTTTAAGTAATAAAATGCAAATATTTTAATATTTTATAACAAAATATTGTGAATTATGGGTAATTTGATAATAATAAATATTTGTTTGACTTAATTAAGGACTTACACATTTATTTATTCCTAAAATGTATATATGAATTTTCTGCGGAATAAAACCTCTATGTTGTAACTAAAAAAAAATAACTGTATTACCCGGTTAAATTGGGAATGCTCTGTTTACTCGCATAGAACTCGCAGTAAGGTACTTATTTAACTTTGTAGTGATTGTAGCACGCGTTTGTTATAACTCGGTTTATGTCCCTAAAAGCGATGTATTAGAGTTCACTTTACGAGCAAGTGTGTTGAAGAATATATTATAGATATGAATCCCCACAGTCAATACACTCTGTACGAATACAAACACTTTAACCAAAACTGTAAATTATACTTAATATTTTTTTAATAGTTAAATACACACATACAATCAACTGTAACGCTATCGCATAATAATATTGATATAACTTAAATAACCACGTATTTAATGAACACGTAACAGTAATAACAGTGATTACCTCGTGAAGCTCGGCATTTAAATTACCGATAGTCGAATATCGATAGCCCATCGATAGACTATCGATAGTAAATCCACATCTAATAGCACCTATACACCGTTAATTTTTAAGTATATCTAAAAATGAAATGGGGATTTCAGGCCATATGATTGCACAACTTTTACTATGGGGCCAACCACGGAATCGTGAAAAAAAATTTAGCTATTCCATACATTATAGTCGAGTCGATGTTGTACTTTTCTATGGAACAGCTGATTTTTTTTTCGAGATTCAGTGGTTGGCCCCATAGTAAAATTTGATCATTCACGTGGTCTGAAATCCCTATTTCATTTTTAGATACACCTACTTAAAAATTAACGGTGTATAGTATGGCCCCCCTACTCAAATGGGTAACATTCTATCCGTATGAACGCTACGCTCAACATTAAAGTATTAAAATAGGCACTGAAGTTTGAAATTACATGCCGTGAGCTCGTCGATTCCATACAATGCATCAAAGTTTGTGATTTACATAAGTTTGCGACATAAGATTTAATCGTCTAAATTGCTCATATTCAAGCTAGCCTCTGTGTTAAATTGACGTAAGTGACAATAATAATAAGCGTAACGTTCAAATGCATCGAATGTTGGTCATTTGAGTAAGAGAAGTTATAAAATAATTATTCAGAGCAAAAGATAAAACCATTGAAACGAAACATCAAACTAAATCCAATTTTAAAACTTATATACCTACCTACTAGACTGGAAGCGACCAATTTACGATCCCTTGTGACTAATTTATCAACTAATGTAAATCTTATTAACAAACCCTAAAGTGATAGCATAAATTTTCCGCTCAGCAATGAGGCCAACACTTCCAAATCTCATTAGCAACTGTCCCTAGAGATATCGAGTTCTAACCCTAAACTAACTCGGGACAATTTGCTTTGAAACCCGCAAGCGATTTCAGGTTTGTCGCGAACGACGGCTCCCTTATAATCCTTGTTTTTTGGACCCCCGGCCTCGTGAACACCCATTGGTATTGACATGACATGACAGCGTTATATAGGATATTCTTGATCGAAGGCACCTCATGTGTCGAAGGTATCCCTTCGATCAAAAATATCCTAGATAACGCTTCACGAACTAAAACAAGAGATAACTGGTTATAAGGGAAGAAAAAAAATCCTCACAGATAACCAGTTATCTGGCCATGGTTATCTCCGAGGAAAAAGGGAACAGCACTCAAATATGGCACCAACTGACAAAACAAAATTAGATTGTTTACAAATACTATTATTTCCAAATTCAACAATATAAGGTCCTTCTTAAATAGTGCACATAATTTTAAGGGCTCAATGTAATCATGCATACAAACATCTTTTACTATGATACCATCATTGAAATCGTGAAAAAAAAATCTGCTGTTCCATACATTTTGATCTATTCGATTTAAAATTTTCTATGGAACAGCTGATTTTTTTTCGCGATTTCAATGTTGGTACCATAGTAAAAGTTGTTTGTATGCATGAGTACATTGACCCCTTAAAATTATGTGCACTATTTAAGAAGGACCTTATATATAGTAAGAAACAAAGAAAATAATACTTTGTACAAAATAAACTCCCAGTTTGAAAGTGGGACGTTATTTCGAGGTGTGTCGTTTTTAAGAGTGTGACTGGACATCTAGGGTATTCTTGATCGAAGATTGGCACAAACAGTTGTCATTCATCAAGTTAACTGATCATAAATTTTATCCTTATACTAAGGTCGTGGAATGTGGGTAGTGCAGGAGCGATCGTTGAGGAGATCCTTGGGGAATTTCTATGCCCAGCAGTAGGTGTTGAGTGGCTAATATAATGATAACTGAATGTCGGCCATTTGTCGCTACGATAGGCGAGCCAATGGCTTCGGTTGTCCAGGGGGCTAATTGTCCAAATTTCAAAATCTATCGCAATCGTTTTCATTTGCCAGATGGATGTGACACATTGCTACATTTCTTTGGTAAATTGACATCCTAAAAGCGATTGTGATAGATTTTGAAATTAGACAATAGATAGCTGTTTCGAATACAGAGTCAAATTAATATTTGCGTGTGACACAAATGTGGAGGAAAATTACTTTTAAGCGGTAATTGATAAGCACATATTTGAAGGGAGAAGCTATTGCTTGGTTGAAACCATTAAATAAGGTATCATTGAGATTTATCACTCTACTTATAACAGCATTGGTCTGTTCATTTCATCTAGAAAAGGGTCGACAGGTTTAATCACAGTAATTACTAACTGAAGCTTTGGAAGTAACATTATATTTCATCTATTCTGTATTTTGTTCCCATTGACTAGAGTCATTGGGAGCTAATAATCTAGAGATGTGAAAGAAAAGAGAAGATAACTTTTGGTACAAAGAAGGGCTTTATAGAAAAACAACCAACGTCAAAAAAACCGAGAATCGAGATTTTGTTGTCTATGGATAAGTCAAGCCCTAACCCTTCATTTGGTATATTCAGATTTTAGAAAAACAGCCCCAGTCAGTAGATATTCCTTGTAGAAGTTTGTTCCGTATTTGGAAAAAGAACCAAAGTCAAGCATATTCTTATAATTTATTGAAAGAACAGCGAATGTCTTTGCCTAAAACAACCCATGTCAATCATTTCATAAACGGTTTTTTACTTCTCCTGCAAATTTGCTGATTCTGACTAGGGTTGTTTTTCCAAAAACCCCTTCTTAAAAGACAAAATACAGAAAAGAGAATGATAAAGAAAAACCTTATCAGTAAATAGACTTGCACAGTTAAGTTACATATCTACCTCAGAATAATATTATCCCCGTCAACTGGTAATGTGCTGGAACCTTGTCACATTAACATACACGTTGACGTGATCCGCAACTAAAAATGTCATGAAACAAGAAAATTCTAATAAGTAATCTTATATATTAATTATTGAATTATTATTTTCAATAAGATAGAGTCTAGGTATATAAAAAAATACAATTGTTTTTCGGTTTTGAGGTTAAAATCAATGCCGCCAGGCGCATTACCAATTGACGGGGAGGACGGGGATAGTATATTTCTACGAGTACCTGCCTACATGTTGGTTACTAATAGATGTCAAATTAATATAGTACTTTACAGATGTTGGGGCATAGATATTAATTTAAAAGGACGTTTTAGATCTATATTACAGTTTTTTTTAATTAAATATCTATCCCACACTTTTTCTGTTTCAAAAATCAAGACAGTCGAAGCCGACCGATTATTCATAAACTAAATATCGTTGTTCATTAACGGTGCTTTTATCACCATTATGACTAAACTTTGTGTAACCTAAGCTTTTTCTTCGAGCTTTTCTAACATTATTCAATGTTGTTCCAAGCTTGAAAATCCCCGATCTTTCAGGATAAAAAAGCAGACCCCGTTTGTCATTTAAATAACCCGTCCCATTGTTAGGTAGAATAATGATCCTAATATTACAAGTGACTCGGGTACCCATTACAGACTTGCTAATTTGTTCAAAGTCCTAGTTAAGCGCAAATCCTGTGGGGTCGTTGGGATTTTGTCGGATTATCACTGGTTCTGCTTAGGTAACTTTATTTTATTCGCATACTAAATTCTAATACTCTTTCTGGAATAAACGTTTTTACAGAATGGCAATATTATTTTGGGGTAGTTACGTTTTAGTCATCCTTAATGAATTTCAATGTGATCAAGTGACTGGAATAATTTAAGGGTGACTGTCAATGGGATACTTAAATACTAAACATGGCAGTAGTTTATTTTTTGGGCGACAAAATAACAAAACCAGCGACAAGCTGTGGATTACAAAAAAATACGTAAAACGGGCGATTACATGTGGGAGACATTAGACAAATAATTTAAGTAAGCAGTGAAAATTCTAAATGAGTGATAAAAATACAGAATGGGCATTAGCGTATAGTTGGCAGCCTCACCATGGAATTAAAAGGTTTTGACTATGTCAAAAAATTGTTAGTAAATAGTGATAAATAGTGAATTATAGCATATAAATAGTGATACGATGGTTCAAAAGATATTTGAGTATCTTGGTGAGGCTGGTAACTTGACGTCAAGCTGGCAGACACCCTAAGAAATACAGTTCGTATCAATGTGATTTATATGCCAAAAAATTGTTAGGAAATAGTGAATCGTATACACAAAATTTCAATAATATTGCTTTAATACACGCCGAGATATTACGGTCTCAAAGTGGGCTGCTAACTTGATGTTTCTGGCGATGGCGATTCCAGAGAAACGGGTAGAAGTTTTAAACAAATAAATATATCAAAAAATTGTTAGTGAAATTGTGATTCTTACGATATAAATAAAAAAAGAATTCTTCATAACTATTTTCTAAAAATCGAATGTTAACTTCTACATAATACTCTGAATATAGGCTGTCGATCAATATTGAACTTTACTCCACAGTAACAAGGTTTAAACTTGATTGCAATCATGAGAAGAGTACTATCAAGCAAAAAAGTGAAATTTATATTTTTTGACTGTGTCATTGGGGATGAAAACTGAGGAACTAATGGCGCCACAAGCGATTGTACCAAAACATTTGATTGGTTGTTTCAAATATCAAATGTCATTTGTGGCATATTTTGACCAATCAAAGTATTGATAGCGGTTAGATCGCCGCTGGCGCCATCTGTGATTAGCTTTGCATTGCCAACCCCATTTTCAATGCTATTAATTTGATATAAACAAATATTTTTCAACCCGCTTTTTTTCCATTTTTTAGTAAATATTTATTTTAATTTTTATAAAATTTTGATTGTATCAATACTCTACTCTCAGTTCATTTAATTAGTAGTGATAGTGATATATGATTGGTATCAGTAGGTAGGAAGTAATATAAGGAAGTAGAAAATATTAATAGTTTTTCCCGAATAAATAACTAAATAAATGAACTAAGAGTAGAGTAGGTATTGACACAATCAATTTTTTTATGAGAATTAATAAAAAATGAAGGAAAATGTGGGTAGAAAAATATTTGTTTATACCAAATCAATGGCATTGAACCGAGGATATGACTATTGATACAGTCAAAAATAAAAATAAAAATACTAAAAAAATTAAAAAGAAGTGGGTTGAAAAATATTTGTTTAGATCAAATCAATAGCATTGAAGTGAGGATATGACTATGGGGTTGGCAACGCAAAGCTAATCGCAGATGGCGCCAGCGGCGATCTAACCGCTATCAATACTTTGATTGGTTAAAATATGCCACAAACGACATTTGATATTTGAAACAACCAATCAAATGTTTTTGTACAATCGCTTGTGGCGCCATTAGTTCCTCAGTTTTCATCCCCAATGACACAGTCAAAAAATATAAATTTCACTTTTTTGCTTGATAGTACTCTCCTCATGATTGCAATCAAGTTTAAACCTTATTACTGTGGAGCAAAGTTCAATATTGATCGACAGCCTATATTCAGAGTATTATGTAGAAGTTATTAGAAAATAGCAATGAAGAATTATTTTTTTATTTATATCGTAAGAATCACAATTTCACTAACAATTTTTTGATATATTTATTTGTTTAAAACTTGTACCCGTTTCTTTGGAATCGCCATCGCCAGAAACGTCAAGTTAGCAGCCCACTTTGAGACCGTAATATCTCGGCTTGTATTGAAGCAATATTATTGAAATTTTGCGTATACGATTCACTATTTCCTAACAATTTTTTGGCATATAAATCACATTGATACGAACTGTATTTCTTAGGGTGTCTGCCAGCTTGACGTCAAGTTAGCAGCCTCACCAAGATACTCAAATATCTTTTGAACCATAGTATCACTATTTATATGCTATAGTTCACTATTTATCACTATTTACTAACAATTTTTTGACATAGTCAAAACCTTCTAATTCCATGGTGAGGCTGCCAACTATACGCTAATGAATGGGCAACTATTATACAAGTAGGTAACTATATAACTGATTTAATATTTAATAGTATTTTTGTTATCTTGATTAGGATAATAGTCACATTTTTGTAGATAAAATATATGCTAAATTTTTAATATTTTGTGTGCCCTAAGGTTGTCGCCCAAATAGTAATTTGGTCGCCCGTTCTGAATAACTAGTTACTCAATTTGTTTTTTAAAGTTACCCATTTTCAACATTTGTTGTCGCCCTCAGTCCGTCGCCCACTTAGTATTTAAGTACGCTATATTCAGTATTTTTGATACCAAAAATGGGAATTTATTGTTACCCGATTAAATACTTCCCAATTTCTAATAAGTATGTACACAGCTTTTGCGTTGGTGATGAAAATAAACTAAATCTGGTGAAATGGCGGCGATTTCTACATTATTCTTGTTAGGTAGTAAAACTATTTCCTAAACACAATACCTACCAGCATTATGAAATATAAATTTTAAATTTTGCTTTACTGACTTTCTGCAAACCGTCTTACCTTGACATTCAACACGAAGCCTACAAATTACTACAATTATTTCGGGGTCTTATTCAGCTTCGGCTCCAAACATTAGCAATAATGGCAGCTTTTATAATAATAGGTTATATTTACCCTATTCACGACTCCTTTGGACTTGCTAACCCATTGACACAATTTCATATTTCTTTAGAATTGAAAAAGTTTATTCAAAATTCTATATGACTTCGAAAGGATTTGCACAAAATGTACGGATTTTCTTAGTTTCTTGTTTAACTATTTATTAATATACATTTATGTACAAATGATACACCTCCGAGTTTATTTAAAAAAAGGAATAGTGTTTGTGTGTGTATTATCTGTCAGGTCTGTGAACTACTTAATTTCGAAACTTTGAATTGAAACTCACCCAATAAGTTTTATAATATTGTACCTATATCTAAAATTCTCTCTTATTTTCCTATAATTTATTCCTGTTCTAAATAAATGCATAAACAATACTGATATAGCCTATTTTATCTATCCTTGAAAGTATATTTATTGGCAACTCATCACGTGCTCCGATACAGCAAATAAATATATACAAATGTACACTGGCGGACAAACGAATCGAGACACCACATTATTTTCATAGAAACATGCTCACTTCACTGTTTCATAAAAAAAGTTGTAAATCTCAGCAATGATTAGTGCATGTCGATGGTTAGACCAAACATAACAATCAAATGAGTAAGTATTTAGTGTACAAAAATGTATCGATTACGAAACATACAATGAAACATGCATGTTTTAAAGAGCATCAGGCCCCTTTGATACCTACCTGTCCGCCATTTTGAAAAAGACGATTTTGGAGGCCTGTGTAAAAATGGTGTTAACCAATAGAATAAGTCATTCGATTAGGAACACAGGTTTTAAACGCGTTTTTAACTAAACATAGGTGTTGAACACCTACCTTTTCCCGACGGCGACGTTTCGACCGTTGCATTGGCCGTGGTGTTCAACACCTATGTTTAGTTAAAAACGCGTTTAAAACCTGTGTTCCTAATCGAATAAAATGCAACGCGTAAGTTTAAAAGTATATAGAATAAGTCATTACAAACAAAAATAATAAGTAAAAAAATCCCGTAAGTACTGTACAAAAGTAGAGCTATTTTACATTCTACCAAGCTATTGTCAGTGTGTTAGAAGTTTTTCAATAATGTGAAGTTCTATGGTGTGTACTTTCATTGCTCGTCAGTGTACATAGAACCTTCTCATTTCTATTCAGAAGAATGCGCCGCGTAGACGCAAGTCGTCAATCTTACTGATCGAGGACTAACGCTGTTTGCGATCGGAAAGCAATAAAAAATTCAAGGAATGGTCTATAGCTATGAAAAAACTAGATATGGTCTACTTACATATATACACCACACACCCACACCCACGCGCACTCACACACACACACACACACACACACATATACAAAAGCACATTTTAGAGTTCTAGAGTTAATATTTTGTTATAATTATTTTTTTTTAATTTTTATTACTTAAAAAAAACACGAATAACTGATGTTGTTATGAGAGAGCGATTTTCTCCTGGTACAGGTGTTTTTACACTTAAAAGGGGGAATCAACCATACCCTGTACTACCCACTTGTTTTTTATGAAATAAATATTTTTTTCATTTTCATTTTCATTTTTTCATATTGCTTACACTTTTAGTTATTGACTGAAAATTGTAGTGCCATAAAATTAACTTGTTAATTTTAACCGCCTCTCTGGTCTAGTGGATCGCCCGTCCGTGTAAGACGCAGGGGTCCCGGGTTCGATTCCCAGGGGGGGTACAATTTGTACTCGGCTTAGTTGGTGGTAGTGCTTATTTCAAGTCCTCCTGGCTAGCTACCACCATCTTACTTAAGTCTGACGCCGTAACAACAATTTGAAAATTGTTGTGTTCCGGCAGTTAGAGGTAAGATAGCCAGTTCCTCAGTGATGAGGATTCCGGGTATAGTGCGCTTCCACTTTCGGCCTTATTGTCACTTAATATCAGGTGAGGTGAAGCCAAGCACTATCCCGGTTTGCATAAAAAATCAAGCAATAAGATGGTTGTGAATGATCAAAATCGTGAAATCAAACAAGAAGTACTTTTAGGACTTAAAACGTTCTAAGCTGCAATAATTTGTTAACCTTTAAGAAGCTTGTTTTAAATGATGATGGCGCGAGATTGCCCATAAAAAGCCTATTTATTTACAGCCTGCAGTGCTATTAGGTAAAAAAATAAGGATGAGTGAAAAAAAAAGTTTGTTAAAGATGTTTTATACAATCATACTTTTCTACAATTTCAAATTAGTAGGTTAAAAGCATAGACATAGAATGCCAAAGAAATAGAAAAGGATTAACAAATATTTTAAACAAACTGTGATTGCTCATTTGCAAGGCGGGACGCTAGAGGCTCTTACTGTAAAAAATGTTGGCACATTGTCACTTGATTCTTTGTCTCTTTTTTCACAGACCGTGTCCGTATAATGTTAACTTCTCTTTTCCACGCTTTGTTGGTCTTCTTGAGCGCCGCGAAAATTTTTCTATGCCTATGGATAAAAGCTAGCGATATCAAATCAATTTCAAAATTTTACACAAAGCCCTTTTAAAACGCAATAAGTCATGTCATATCCTCGTCTGAAATTCAACCTCTTTTCTATTTGACCTACTTGTATCTCATGTAAAAATAGCCCCTAACAATATAACGATCAGTCCTTTCTTGACAACGATTCGGACCTGCGAGAAAGGACCAAGATATTGTCCGAATCTTAACAAAGTGCTGATGGATAGGTTAGAATGGATACGTGTCCACGGCCCGTATCCGTCCTGAAGTTGATGGATGCGAGTGACAAAACTACCTGTCTAAATGTTGAACTAGCTTTTGCCTTCGACTTTGTCCACGTGAAGTTTGATTTTCCGTGGAAATTATAATATAATATTATGTCCTGCTCCAAAGTTCACTCTCTCTTTTATTAAAATGGATCAGCAGAGACACATAAAGGTATGTATAGTAGGTAGGTTTATGTAACTAAAAGGTACTTTGGATAAACCAGATATAACATATAAATAGATAGGTATAGAGTGATAGATTTTTTGATTCGGTTTGCTTTTTGACCGAGCGAGCGCGAAGCTTCTTCGTTTTAGATTGAGCAAAAATGCTTTCGTAAGGTGATTTAGCCGGTTTGCCGGCCCCCTTTGGTTTTAGGTCATTACGAAAACATAACCTAATAACATCAAAACTATTCACTGCTTATTTAAAAAACCAATGTCCACATAATTTTTAATATGATTTTTATACATATTCAAATTGGTAGGGTTATTTGATCAAGTTTATTTGATCTACGACATACCTGTCATATAGATTAATCATGTCAAAGTCCGAACTCTGCTTAAATAGCCGGAAACTGGCTAAATCAACCTATGTACGGCTGTCCCACTGTTTTTTTCTCCTCTAAAGATCGCATTTCTCAATTGATTCTCGTGAAATTTTGTGAGCAGGTTCATAATTCAGTTTTTCGTAATTTTTCAAAATAACGGAAATATGGGGAAAATCATATTTCAGCAATTTCGAAAACTTATCAAAAATGTCACAAATGCCAGATCTACAACTCTACAGAACCACTAGTTTTAACGTTATTATAGCTCTTGTAAACAAGCTTGGTAATAGGTACCTATTCAAAAACATTGCAAAATATTTATTTTATAGACGATACGCTACTTTTAGATGTTTAATCAAGCGAGTACCTAAACACAATTTTGTTTCAAATATGTGAAAAGTAAATTACTTCATTGAAAGTCAGCAAATAATAAAGTAATAACTGAATGTAATGAATTTGTCGTATTAGTAACAACAAGTGCTACTAGAGCGAAACGCATTGAATCTGATAGGTATGTATTCAATTTAAATTTCGTACTTTGTAAGTATTCATTTGATTAAACTAAAAACACTTTACGCGTTGTCTTATTGTGAGTAGGTAGGTACCTACTTAAATGCTTAAAGAAATTGGTTTCAAAAAGGTAAGTAACTATGAAAATGTGGAAAAAATTACAATTAATTTCATATTGGAATATTTTATGAGATTATCAGTTTTAGGTTGATTTTTGGTTTATAAAATCATTTTAAAAGTTTGAAAATGAAAGGGGCCAACACTTTGGATTGTTATTTCCGCATATTTATTGCTTTCTCTGTGGTTATTTTGGTTTTTATGTTGGAGGACGCCTCGAGTTATCACAGAAATAATGGTTGTTATCTGCCTCCCTACTCAAATGGCCATTTTACTAAAATTAACGCTATTAGAATAGAATATCAGTGTATGGGAATGACATTAAGCTAACTCTCAACTCCTGTCAATCCTATACATTATCATTCTATTCTACTAGCGTTAATTTAAGTATATAGTACGTATAAGTATAAGGCCATTTGAGTGCCCTCATATCACAGAACTCCCGGTATCTACTTGTAGCATAATATAAATAGCATGGATGGCAGACTTCCAAAATCATACAATTAGACCCTTCTCATCATTAGGAGCTAATAAAAGTTCACAAACTTTAGGCCAATTTAATTCAATCTTCGAAATGGCGTCGTGGCTGAAATTGCTTTCCACAAAATGTTCAAACTAACAGAAATTGTGTAGTTGGAGGTAACTTTACGATTGTTAACCTTCACCACACTCGCTTTTACAAAGTGTTACTAAAAACTTATAAAGCCGAATATGGTAGATAGGGACCATCAAACTGAGCAACTTTTCTATGGGACCAAAGAACGCTTAAGTCTGAAAACGCGAAAAATAAATCAGCTGTTGCTGTGTATAGGTAAATACAAAAAATAATAGAACAAAAATATGAAAATGTATGCAACAGCAGATTTTTTTTTCGCGATTTCAGAGTTGGTCCCATCGTAAAAGTTGTTCAATTTGATGGTCCCTATCTACCATTTATATTCGTAACACGTTTTATAATTTGCTTTGAACTTATTTAGCTATCTTTTAATAGGTACTAACTAGAGTAAGATCCTTACGTATTCAATTTTGTACGAAGATTAAATAAATGCATTTTCCAACATTTTCATTATTAATTTTTACCGTGAGCTTTTGTACACAAATGTATATAGACTAAAGTAACTTGGCCTCATGTTCTAAGAAAAAACAAGAGACAGTAGTTAACTTGCAAATTAATAAAGGGATGTTTTTGCTAATTAAAAAGAGTCTTTAAATTCTTTATCAAAATTTTAAAGACCCACAATTGAATTGCAGAGGAATTTCATTTGCCTATGCCATTACCAAATTAAGGATTTGTAACCCTTATTTGAAATTTCAAAAGGAAGTTTGACCTTCTTCTTGATTATACAGACCAAATCTTAACAAACTATCGGCGTCTTATCAATGTTTTCCTCAGTTGTAAAGGTTTTATCCGTCCGTTTATCTGCTACGTCCCAATAATTGAAGGCGGCAAAACCCTGGATTAAAGCGATTACTAGAGGACGAGGCCACGAGGCCACAAGACCTATCAGAGGCCGGTGGATAACGCAGCGAACTGTGAGTAATACCAATCTATACCTTTTAAGGTTTCGGAAGCCGTACGATATCGGTTTTTATATTCGGTCTACTAGAGTATAAAGTTACGCAACTTGGAAGTTTTGAAAAGGACGTCTTGGTGTTTCAAAGTATTTCGGCTTGTTTGATGTCTTCATGAAAGTTTTAGCAACGTATATTTAGCCTCATTGATAGTTTTATAAGTAAGAACTTTATATTAAAGATACAAGTCGCTAGTAGTAACAGTTAAGAATGAATCATGGTAACAGTAGTTACTGAAAAGATAAGCCTGAAATAAAATGAATATTATTATCAATGAATTCTTGATGATGATTCGGTCTACTAGAGTATAAAGTTACGCAACTTGGAAGTTTTGAAAAGGACGTCTTGGTGTTTCAAAGTATTTCGGCTTGTTTGATGTCTTCATGAAAGTTTTAGCAACGTATATTTAGCCTCATTGATAGTTTTATAAGTAAGAACTTTATATTAAAGATACAAGTCGCTAGTAGTAACAGTTAAGAATGAATCATGGTAACAGTAGTTACTGAAAAGATAAGCCTGAAATAAAATGAATATTATTATCTTAGTGTATAAGGGAGAGAAAATTCTCCCAAGGCACTACTGGTGATGGTGAAGAACGGTAGTGCCTAAGGCGAAAATAGTAGATTGTTATACGAGGGTCAAAAGGAAGCAATTCCCATACGAGATGTTTAGACACCCGAGCATAGCGAGGGCGGCTTTAGTTCGAGTATGGAATTGATGACTTTTAATCGTGTTAAACACCGATGCAGGTGCCGATAACTCTATGGTTGACTATGTAACTAAATTCAGTTCTATTTTTAAATTACTTTTCCAACCTAGGGTGGAACGAAGAGTTTTTCACTCGCTGCTCAGTTTAAATATACTCGTACATCACTTTCCGAATATGAGAAATGAAAAGGCATTTTTCTGCACGAACATTTGAAAATTCCTATTGAATTATGAAATAGATATTTAAAAAACGCAATACATTATACAAATACCTCATTATTCCAATAAAAAATAGCTTTTGAATCTTCGAATACCAATAATGTACAGTTTCTTTAAAATTAATTAAACCTACTAATCGGTACCGATTTGAGCATTTTTTAATAAATAAACATATTTCTTGTAATTTTTCCTCAATAGTGCACCCCTTGACAATACAAACAAAAAGTGAAGAAATAATTTATATGAGGCGTATTCTTATTTGTTACAGCTTTCGTATGAAAAATGCTTCTGACAAGCAAATTTCAAATTCTTCTTGAACCGATTGTCTTCGTATCAAAAAACGTAATAAATCATCCTTTTTCTCTGTATACGGTACTAATTTAAGAACTTTACTTCCTAAAACTTTGGATTTCGTCTTTGAAAAAACGCTAATTTCGATTGAAATGGGAATATGCAGTCTTAAATTCTACAACAAATAAGTATTGTATTTGTATATGAATATGATGAAGATTCGACACAAAATTAGAATTTCGACACAGAATTCATCATCATGTTAACAACTTAATTAGAGGTAAATTTTTAACAATTGATTTCTGCCCTGAATTCTGTGATGTAGAAACAGTTAGTACTTTTTAAGTACCTATGTAGTTGTAGGTATAATTATTTTACAGGCTTTTTCTATTAATATAGAGAACTTTTGGCCATAAAAGTGGGCTCGTTTATGTATAAATCAGCAAAAAAATTTTCTTTAGAATTGTTAGAAAAGATTTATAATCATGGTTATTTTTTTAATACCTACCGCTGGGGTTTTTCACATATCCCAAAAGTAAAGTTTTGGCTTTTATTTTTATTTGTAATTTAGTTTTCCAACAAGATCTGCAGCTGTTTCAATAAAATGTCAAATCCTACAGTCCATCCTATAGTGATAAAATATCAAATGTATTATTATCTCAACATTCAACGGTATCTTTTCGGCAACCGAATATAAAAAAATATCGTCGTACGTAACTATTTGACAAGTGTTTTTTAAAAAAAATATACTAGTACTCACTCAGTTTCGTTGTTCTCGAAGATAACATAGCCTTGGGCAGCTTCGTACTGCGCACCACTCTTGGCGGTGCCATCTTCGGTCCAGTACGGGACCCGCACCTTCCCTCGAGCACCCGCCGTTCTCATCACTTTCAGCTCGTAAGTCCCCACAGACTCAGTCAGTTCGAAGTCTCTTTGTGGGAACGAGAACACACCGGAATGGTCATCGTCCAATATTACCACAGTCGCCGTGGACGGCGAAGCCAAACACGCACCCCTTGGGGACACCAAACGCACGAAGAAATGCTCGTCTTCCTCAAATACGTCGTCATCGATCACCTGGACATTGAAAGTCTTCTCGGTCTCACCAGGCTTGAACACAAGTGTTCCATGGGTTGCCACGTAGTCAGAACCAGCTTCTGCCGTCCCGTCTTCAGTCGTATATTGGACTGATATCTCTCCATTCAAATCTCCACCTCGTACCACCTTCACTTCAAACGAACCACAGTTTTCCATCACTGTGTAATAATCAGGGTCAAAGCGAACATTCGGCCCTTTTGGCTCGATCGATGGTGAACTTGATTCTCGTCTCTGTAACTCAGCTTTCACTTCACTGAGATCGCTTTGCGCCCTTTCTGATATTTTGCGAGAGAAATCTCCACCTCCAGTCATTTTCCGTGTCGCAGCCACTCTGTAGAAGGCTCGTGACTTTGGACCCCGAGCCATCAAAGCCTCTAACGCCATTCGTTCTACTGTGTCTAAGTCTTCTTCAGGATGCTGTCTCCTTAGGTCTCTTAGGACAGAAACGTACTCTTTTCGCGATTTCTCTAACTCTTTACCTTCCTCGTCCTCTGAAGCAAAATCGTCACCGGGCTTCAATGCCATCTCAACAGACCCATCTCCTTCACCTTCTACGATCACTCCGCGTTCATTTACCCGATATCCTTTTTTTAAATATTTATAGACTAATAGTCGTCTGTCTGCGATGTACGCTGTTAATACTGTCGCCGGGAAGAATAGGAAAGTAACAGCACCCTCCCAAACTTCGACTTCACTCGGTGATATTACAGCTAATATGAGGTAGAGCCAGACGTATGCGAAAATCGACCAAGTGGCAGTTACAAGAAACACTCTAAGATGTTTAATCTTTCGCACTTCGCCGTCAGGTATCACCCACACACATATGGCAATTATCACAAATAAGTTGTAAGCAGCCGAGCCGACGATGGTGCCCGGCCCGAGCTCACCAGCCTCGAAGTTCTTCCCGGCTATCTCTATAACTGAGAGGAGTATCTCAGGAGCGCTGGACCCTAAGGCCATTAGCGTCAAATTGGCAACGGTTTCGTTCCATACTCTTACGACAATGATCTGTTCAGTGCCATTCCGTCGCACGCGCACCTCCTTTTCTCGGGAGGTGATGACTTCTATGGCGGCCATAAATCTGTCAGAGACGATGGACACGCCGATGAAAAGGTACATGAGGCTGACGAAGTAGACGATGCCTCGAAGGGTAATATCGAGGGTGGGAACATCTTCAAGTGGCCGCCAAGCATTGAGAACGAGGCCGTCGGAGCATTTCAAGACGTGGGCGGGGGTGGTGTTGCGCGGGGCGAGGCGCGCGGATGGCAGCTCGGCGCGAACCACCACGCAGCAAGCCGCGAACGCGGCGAGCGCGGGCCGCATGCCGCGTTAGGTGACGCGGGCCATGCGCGGCGACCGGCGCTGCACGAGGCCGGCGCCCAACTGAGCGTCGCGACGCTCCCCGCCCGCCGTGCTTCGCGAGGCTTTTAAGCCGCCGCGGGTGAGCCTTCTCGCACGTACCTCACACTCGCTGATGGAGTTTTATTGCGAGCCGTAAACTCGGGTGGGTTTGAGAAAAAAGGTTATTAGCCGAGAGGAACGGTGCCTTATTAAACTTTGTTTAGAATTCGGAATATGAATTTAGGCGGCCGCAGTGTCCCGCTCGCTAATACCGAGTCAAGGGAACGACTTTCCGCGGAACTTTGTGGGTTTTCGCGGCCCGAAGCGAGGTGAGGGTGTGGTGGCTATTAGAAAGGTCCGTTGTAAGAGTCGATTGTGTTACTTTGTATTTGGTGTACACGCGACCTGCGGCACGCGAACGGTAAATTGGTCTGGCTCACGTATGAAGAAGGAGAACAAAAGCAGCTTCTCTCCAGACTTTTGTATTATTTTAAGAATAGGTAAAACTAAGCAAGAATGAAGAAGAAAGGAAAGATGAGCAATACTTTTAATTAAATTTTGAGTTCTGTTTACTCGGTAGACAACAGGGTGTTTCATACAAAAATTAATATAACTAAAATACCAAAATGTATGTATTTTTTTTCACGATTTCAGAATTTGTCCCTTAATAAAAGTTGTTCAGTGTGATAGTCCATTTATCTACAATATTCGGCATGAGGGGTTATTTTGTAACACGAAGTATTTATTGGTACAATGAGCCCATGTTTTACAGATTTTGAAATTTACCAATATTGTTATTAATCCGCAAGACTTGCGTCTTCAATGCTTATTGATCAGCACTACTACCAGTCTATTTTTGTATCGGCGGCGCATAATGCTTCCTTATAAGTTATGCCGAAGAAGGTTTCACTTGTCACAATGTCACTACAAACTGAACAACTTTTACTATGGAACCAACTCTGAAATTGCGAAAAAAATCTGCTGTTTCATACATTTTGATAGTTTCGTTATTTTTGGTATGAAACACCTTTTTAAAATTTTCGCGATTTCAGAGTTCCATTCCATAGTAAAAGTTCAGTTATGGTCCGAAGGAACAATTTTCCCATTTTTCGTTCATTCATTAAACAAAAAATACGTTGTATATTTTTGCAATTTCAAAATGAAGACAGTAAGCAATTTTTTTTTAAGCAATACGTAATCTTTGCAGGGATTTTATTAAAGAGACGGGTACCAACTGGAAAGAACTATTATTAACCTGACTCTTAATCAGATGTTGTAGAAAACTCTAACGGTTTATCAAAAAATATTATTTATCAATATTGAAGATTCAGATTTTTCAGATCCCGACCGTTTTTAAATCCCGGGAAATTTTCGGGAATAAGTTTTTATAATACCGGGATTTTCGGGATTGGTATAATTTAAAAAAAGTAGCAAAATATACTGCGTGGAGTGAAACGCTCAGTGCCAGTGCTCTAAATATAATTGCTCGCCGTCATTTTTAATAGAAAATATAAGAACACCTTCTGTTTTTAATTCCAACAGCATTCCAAGCAAGCAGCACAAATTAACCCAGGGTTTGCGATGGTTTCTATAGGAACTAAACTTCTTTTATTTTGAACTAAAATGATAGCCAAGCAATTCTCACTGGGCTATATTGTGGTGTGATGATTTACTTCAGTTTTACTGCTACTGAACAAGAATGTATGAACATTCTTCAAGATTAGTTTTCTTAAGAGAAATGAGACATTAATTATTATTATATGTGACTGATTAATATTATTTTAACAGTTTTTACTAAGGAACTTACTTTAGTACCTAAATACTGTGTTTTTACATGAAAGCCTACATGAAATCTACCTACTTGGTCGATGTTAAGAGAAGTTATTGCCAATTTATTTAGTTTAGTTATTGCCAATTTATTGAAATTTAAAGAGATCAAATTCATTCTTGAAAAATAAAAACTTTTAAAGAGTGTCAAACAAACTAGACTTAAAGTCTGTTTAGACTTAGTTAGACCACGTTTGACTCTAAGTTTGATTAGTTAGAGTGATTAGATTAGCTAAGTGTGTATTGTATTGTAACGTAATAATTATGTTAGTTTTAGTTCAAATTTTGATTAAGTACGTAGATTTTTGAAAAAATCTTAATTACGTTTATTTTTGTCAATTTTCATTTGTTGCGAATCAACAAATGAAAATTGCCAAAATTTTAAGATTTTTGCAGGATTTCCAATTTTTTATCTTTTATCTTCTTTTATCAATCCCGAAATAATCCCGGGATCCCGGGATTGGATAAGTGTAATCCCGAAATCCCGGGATCAGAAATAAGGGCCGTTTTCGAATTCCCTAGTTCAGACCCTTAACGAAAAAAATTAATGCTGACAGTGCTCAAACAAAGATTTGTAATGTTAATGGAGAATATGCTTTGTCGAATACCTACTACTGCAAAAAATGGTTCAGCTGCATATTCAGGTCTTGTAAATCCCGGAAGAAATATGCGTTGTGATCCCGGTTTTGTCCCGGCGCTCCACAGTGGCGCGAATGACTGTTTTAGAACGCGCGAAATTATTTTGAGTCATATCTATTAGTCATTATAACGAATTATTATGACTTAATAAGCATGGTTACTCCTGCTAATGAGTATTCAAGATTAGTAAGATGTAATATTAAGATGTAATATAATTTATCGTAGGGTTAGGCAAACGTTATGTCTGTACAAACTGTTGGTAATTGGTTTTTGCTTGTAAAATCTCACACGCGCAAACAAAAACACTCAGATACATTCACCCTCTCATTTATGCACTTAAACAAACATGCACACACACACACACACACACACACACACATACACACACACATACACACACACACACACAAATTTATGTAAGAAGGCCTAATAATTTAAATAGGTAGTTTGTAAGAATATTTGTTATTTTATTATTTTAATTGCATACATATGTACCTTTTGCTATGGAGGAGCGGAGCCGCCTAATACAGGTACTATTAATACCTACTTGGTTGGTTCCAGCCTCAGAATATTGCTTGTGTACTGATTTTGTAAGAAATAAACATTTTTAATTTTTTTTTTAATGAATTCCCATTTTGGGTATCAAAAATACTGAATATAGCGCACTGAAATACTAAATGGGCGTGAAAATGGGTGACTTTAAAATACAAATTGAGTACCTAACTAGTTATTTAGAACGGGCGACCAAGTTTCTATTTGAGCGACAACCTAAGGGCACACAAAATATTTAAAATTTGGCATGTATTCTATTTAAAAAAGGTGACTATTAACCTTATCGAGGTGACAAAAATACCATGTTGGGCAGCTTAAATCAGTTATATTTACCTACTTGGTATAATAGTCGTCCATTCAGTGTATTTGTCACTCATTTAAATTATTTATCTCCCACATGTCATGTTTGCTCGTTTTACTGTTTGTCGTCCGTTTAGTTATTTTGTCGCCAGCAAAATAAACCGCTGCCGAGTTTAGTAGATATGTATCTCCTTTTATTTTTTCCAGACACCCAATTAAGACTATCCCTTTTACAAACGTACCAACTAGAATGTCACATTGTTTAATGATTTTTACTTTAAAAGGTAAGGGTGTATTTGCTTGACAAGAATGAAAGTGATGGCTCCATTATCCCTGTTGCGATTGCGAAAAAATGATTCTTTCGTATTTGCAAAATACCTAATTGGGGAAACGTCATCTAAAACTATTCCAAAAGTTCATAGCATTAGTAGTTCTTGAGATATCCAGCTGTAACAGACGGATAGACAGACTGAGTCGCACCAAGGAGTAGGATAAGAATTCCTTTTACCATTTCGGTACGTAATCCATAAGAAATCTTAAGTCTGGGACTAGTCAGAAAGGACTCGACTTCTAGGTGTTATTATTCTAAGATTCTCTGGTTAAAACCAGACTTAAAAGTCGCGTGGCTAAACCATTTTTTTTGCTTGTTCTATTTTATGTTTATTAGCGACCATATGGTTTACGCTTTCCGTACTATTTTGCAAAAGTTAAAATTATCGATATGTCGATATTTCTCCACAGGCCTAGGCACAGTGTCGGAAAAAACCCGGGATTACCCATCCGGGAGTCTTGGGCGCTTATTAATGGATTTAAAAGATAAAAAATTGTTAGAAAAATTTAACAACAGCAAATAAATTGGCCAGATTTCAAGCTAATAATATAATAAGCTAATAAGCCAGATTATAAGCAAAATAATGCAATGAAGAAATCATCCTAGACAAAAACTGGGCCAAAGTGGCTCAGTTTTCACGTTTTACGTTACCTAAACGTAATTAAATTCCAATGAAGTAGTAATTCTAATCCCCTATACGTAGGGAAATTGAAACCTTTTCGTACTTACGTACGATAAGGTAACGTATGAAGGAAACAAATCTAAAAACTGAGCTATTTTGGCAAAGTTTAATTTTCCTTACTTTTGACAGTGAGCTTTGTATCTTTCTAGGTTATTATTATTCCAAGCACATTTATTTATACCTAAGCAGATATAAAAAAACAGCCAAGTGCGTGTCGGGCCACGCGCCGTAGGGTTCCGTAGTTACCTTATACTATATTTATTACCACTATCATTTTTCGTCTGTAAAAATAACTTTGTTTTTCACAGTTTTGGTATGAATGACAAAGTTATATTTGCGGTTTTGGAAAATATGATATATCTCGAAAACTAATTACTTTATCTCGTTCAAACTAATTTTCGTTGAAAGTGTTTATTAAAATCTATAGCATATATTTTTTATAGATTTTTCACTCTCTTATTTCAAAAGTTAGAGGGGCGGGGACACACATTTTACCACTTTGGCAGTGTTTATCTTTCAAACGGTTGACTTTGAGAAAAATTGTCTTAAAAACCTCAATGTCATTTTTAAAGACCTATCTATAGACGTATTGGTAGGAACAAAAAAAAATATTTTTTTTGTGTTTAAATCGTTAAGCGGTTAACAGAATACATCTACCTACTAAGTTTCAACTGTGTAATCCTAATACTTTCGGAATAAAAGGGCTGTGACATACGGACGGACAGACAGACAGACATGACGAATCTATAAGGGTTCCGTTTTTGCCATTTTGGCGACGGAAGCCTAAAAACGTAACTCTCAAATTTTATTATATCTACTTAAGTCTAAAAATCCGTTGCAGAATATGCAATTATTTTGATTACTTAACTATACGTTTTCGACTATCATTTATAAAACACATTTTTCTCAACAGTCATTTTTGTCAACCCGCATTGGGCCCGCACGGTGGGCTATGGCCCATCCTCCTTATCCAGTTATCCACCCATATGGAAGGCCTGTGCCCAGCAGTGGGTAAATACAAAATGGCTGATGGTCAATGCCGATATTTAAGTATATAAAATTCCGACATCCCTTCACATTTCCCAGCGGAGTCCATAAGCGACTGCGACATTATTCATCGTCTCAACTTCGTCTCTGCCCAGATCCGGACAAACAATGCCGGATTACGGAAATGTTGCAAAGTTCCTACTTATATCTTCCAACTATGTTTTTACTGAGTAGATAAATTAAAATGTAACTACGACGAAATTTTTGATTCTGCTGTTTATCTAGGTAATACCTACTCATGATACAAATTGCAACTTTTCGAAATAAAATCCATATTGTAACTTTCAAAGATTAGACTTCTCGGGGGATTTCAATTGAATAGCAGCCGTTCCGAGAAATAATAAATTAAAATGGAGATTATAATTATTAATATAAGAAAAAAAATTAACATTGTAAATTATGTCCTATTTAAAAGTATAAATAAATGTTAAATCTCTTTTAAACAAAGAGAACATTGAAACTACCATACTACCCATTTAATTTATCTTTCTCATGATCATGAAAATTTTACAGAATATTATTAGTGGAGACTGCTGATCACTGTTTTATATTATTTGGTAAAACTAAATGTACTGTGAAATTGTGTTTCCTAAATAAACTAAAACACCGGCCAAGTGCGAGTCGGACTCGCGCACGAAGGGTTCCGTATCAAACAACGGCAAAAAAACACGTTTGTTGTATGTGAGCCTCGCTTAAATATTTATTTTATTCTGTTTTTAGTATTTATTGTTATAGCGGTAACAGAAATACATCATCTGCGAAAATTTTAACCTGTCTACATGTTGTCGTTATTAATATCGATCAAAAAACGGCAAAAAACACGTTTGTTGTATGAGAGCTCCCCTTAAATATTTATTTTATTCTGTTTTTAGTATTTGTTGTTATAGCGACAACAGAAATACATCATCTGTGACAATTTCAGCTGTCTAGCTATCACGGTTCATGAGATACAGCCTGGTGATAGACAGACAGACAGACGGACAGCGGAAGCTTAGTAATCTCTCATACACGTTTGTTGTATGGGAGCCCCCCTTGAATATTTATTTTATTCTGTTTTTAGTATTTGTTGTTATAGCGGCAACAGAAATACATAATCTGTGAAAATTTCCGCTGTCTAGCTATCACGGTTCATGAGATACAGCCTGGTGACTGACAGACAGACGGACAGCGGAGGCTTAGTAATAGGGCCCCGTTTTTACCCTTTGGGTACGGAACCCTAAAAAGAACCACTTTCTTCCATTACACTTTTTTTTTATTAAGCCTTAAAATCCCTCAATAGTATAGTTCTACGAGCAATCGCAGATACAATTAAGTGTACCGCCATTTTAATCCCTCGGGAACACTCGTGGTAATCCACTTCCCGCGCTCGCCTCTTAGGACCGCTGGGACTCAAATCCATTGTTTTCTGTTTCTACAAAATTCTACAGACTAATGCTGGGAACAGTTCGGCACGCCTCTGTTTTCTAGAATTCTTCGGGACTTTTACAGTTACAGTGATTTACGATTAAAAAAATCAACTAAATTAAACATTATGGTGCTTTATTTTGTCTCAATTGACTCTGAATTAATTCCTGTGACAATGGCAGGTACTCGTAGGTACATCATAAAATTATTTACTAACAATTAACAGTTTGTCGAATGGCTATCGTATACGAAATACAATTTTATTATTTGGGTCATTATTTGAAAAGCGTTCTCCGCGCAATTTTCGTGGCGAAATTTCACTTTGAGTTATTCGAATAAATAAAATTAGTATATTAAAGAATCCAAGAAATAAATAAATAGTATACTCGAAACATGCTAATCGGTACATAAATCACTGAGATATTAAATTTTTAAAATTTGAAAGCCACGAAAGTTACGATGCACTTCACAAACTTTACGAAACGATTTACTACAAAGTACTGCTTATGCTTATATAGCCAGTGAGGGCACTGAAAACCTAATATTGAAAGCTTCGTACCTTTATTTGGTGTATAAGTAAAAAAAACTATGTTTTAGTGCAATGTCGTGACTAAGTAAATATCACCACCCTCTCTCCGTCTCTGTGTGAGAATAGGTTAGTATATGTATATATAACAAGTAAATTCAAACTAGCAGCAGGATTCTTATCAATTTGAGAAGAAACTTAAATTTCATAGCATGGTCTGTAATTTTCGTGGACAAATTGCCACGAAAATTATGCCACGCAAATTACGATAATTTACGTTTTTTTTAATTTCAAAGTTATGTTATGGACAAATTATGAAAGTTAATACTTCCATATAATCTCGAGGACCTATCCTATTCTAAAATATATAGCAAAAATCGATACCGTATGCATACATCTATTATAATCTGTCCATGAAAGTTGTTTGACTAAGGGCATCAAACATTTATTGGAGAGTTACGGACCGATATTTGTTTTTCAGCATAGTAATGAACAATATGTGTATCATCAAGTGCTAGTATGATCAATTGATCAACAGAGCAGCAGCGCGGCTATTTAAACTAGTTCTAAGGCGATAGATAAGCTTTATATTTATGATTTTTTTCGCTGCGCGCTAGAAATTTATTTTTTATTTTTTAGCAACTTTTTTTTATTCTATTTTTATATTTACTATTAAACATGATTTAAATACAATTATTTTGATGTAAAATCTTAATATATAAAATCTTAAACTGAATGACTGACTGATCTATCAACGCACAGCCCAAACCGCTGGACCTAGAGACTTGAAATTTTGCACACAGATACTTTATATAGCGTAGGCATCCACTAAGGAAGGATTTTTGAAAATTCCATCCCTAAGGGGATGAAATAAGGGATGAAAGTTTGTATGAAAGTCCCTCAGTTTTGAAGCTAGAATCTTCAAATTTTGTGTTTAGGCTGACGATTGAAAATTAATAAATACGGGTCTCAGCGTTTTTCAAAATTCTACCCACGAAAGGGTCAAAAGGGAGATGAAGTTGTGTATTAAAGAAAATCCTTCATTTTCGAAGTAAAAATCGCTAAATTTATAATTTAGGCTTATGGATAGAAATCTAAAGCAACGTTTATTGTTTTTGTTAGGATTTCAACTCCAAAGGGGATGAAGTGAGGGTGAAAAGGGTTAAAAAAAACCTAAAAATAGATATGGATGTCGTTATCGGGGTTTTGTGGGATGACGATTGCAAAAATGACATTTATTTTGAAGTCCAACACGGTGGACATGATTTAACCCCTAAAGGGGTGAAAATGGGGTGAAAATTTTGTATGGAAAAATAATATAAAATAGACATTACAACTTTAAACTTCGTAGGAGCACATCTAAAAATAAATAGGCAAATATATATTTTGTTATTTTGAAAATCAACCCTTTAGGGGGTAAATGGGTGAGTAAACATAAAAATCGATATAGATGTCGTTATTGGGGTTTTCTGGGATGACGATTGCAAAAATTACATTTATTTTGAAGTCCAACGCGGTGGACATGAAACATCATGGACCTGGACATGCACATCCAGGGGACGGGAACGGGAACAAGGGCGGGAACGGGAACGGGGACGGGGACGGGGACAGGAACGGGGGCGGGAACGGGAACGGAAACGGAATGGGAACGGGATGCGAACGGGACGGGAACGGGACGGGAAAGGGACGGGAAATAGACGGGAACGGGACCGGAACGGAAAGGGAACGGAACGGGATCGGAACGGGAACGAGAACGGGACGGGAACGGAATGGGCACGGGAACGGGCACGGCAACTGGGACGGCAACGGGACAGGAACGGAAAGGGAACGGAATGTGAACCGAAAGGGAACGGAACGGGAATGGTACGAGAACGGGACGGGAACTAGACGGGAGCGGGATGGGAAAGGGACGGGAACTAGACGGGAACGGAACGGGAATGGCACGAAAATGGAAAGGGAACGGAACGGAAACGGGACGGGAACGGAAATGGAATGGAACGGGATCGGAACGGGAACGGGAACGGGACGGGAACGGAATGGGCACGGGAACGGGCACGGCAACAGGGACGGCAACGGGACGGGAACGGAAAGGAAACGGAACGGGAACCGAAAGGGAACGGAACGGGAATGGGACGAGAACGGGATGGGAACTAGACGGGAGCGGGACGGGAAAGGGACGGGAACTAGACGGGAACGGAACGGAAATAGCACGAAAATGGAAAGGGAACGGAACGGAAACGGGACGGGAACGGAACGGGACGGGAACGGAACGGAACGGAACGGGAACGGAAAGGGAACGGATCGGAACGGGAACGGGAAGCCTCGTGCGAGGTCCGCCACACGCGGCAAAGGTCTTGCCTCGCGACGCAGCGCGCTTGATGGGGACCCGCCTAATCGCGTAAAAATGGCTGGACGGATCCTGGTTGGTTCAAGTTCCCTGAGGATTTTCTCTAATATCCACGCGGACGAAGTCGCGGGCAGAAGCTAGTACATACATATTACTTAAAAGACAAAGAAGTTATTAAAGGTCGTCCTAAGTGCGAATAGAGTGTGACACCCGAAGAACAGCGTTTTTACTCCCGATTTCAATGTTTGAAAATTATTTTAAATTTTATTTTAATAAATACCACGCATTTTTTATAAAAATTATATAGAACTGTAAATGAAGTATCATTTAGTTTTTTTCTTAAAGCTATATTTACAATAGGTTAGGAATAACAAGCGTGTGACCGCCAAAAAAAGGACCTCGGAGAACTACCCATTTCAGCTTTTCCTAGTAAATTGTTAGGCCAAGATAGGTACAGTCGAGTTCATTAATTACATTTTACAGTACAGGCATTTTTGACAGAATGTTGGTTTATATTTCAAAGGCATGAAGCATGAAGTCTGATGAACTGTCAAAGGTTCGTACATATTATTAATTTGTACAAATTTGTGACGTAGATAATCAGAGATAGTTAGATCTAGAGGTACCAAAAGAAACAAACTTAATCCAACTAATAATTTTGTATTCACTTCTCAAGCTTACGCGCTCACTAGACATGAAATAAAACTTTTTAACGGATACTAGCGCGGTTTTATTGAAAGTACTTTGGTGATTAGTTGGTATTTGGTTAGATTTTTTATTTTGGCACCTTTGCAGCTGCCGTGGTCACGGGGGACTGAAGCTGCCCGTGAGCCATTTTGTTATAGAGAATTAGAGTAGATCTTTAGATCTAGAGGTACCAATAGAAACAATTAAGTACTTAATCTAGCTTATTATTTAAAATAATAACACCAACAAAATATTAATACCTGCGGTCACCCAATACTAATGATGCCGTCAAAAACAGTTAACGAGCGGTGCGTTAATTATAACGTTACCGACGACCCCACTAGCTGCGTTGAACGAAACGTTATTAGCTGTTATTGAGCGAAACGTTATTAGCTTTATTGAGCTGGGACTGGTTAACGGATTATTATTTTTATATTATGTTCACTGAAGAAAACAGTGAACAGTGTCTTATAGTGAACGGCTTGTAAATAGGCAACTAGCTTTTGCCATCAACTTCGTCCACGTTGACATTTGAAACATCTCTAGTATCCTATGTTTTAATAAAAAGTGTCCTATGATTTAATTCAGAGTGCCAAATTTTATTCAAATCCGTTCAACCGCTTTGGCCCCTCATTATCAACTCCACAAATAATCAACTCGTCAGATTTTCAAGTCATCGTTAAATATACAATTGAATACACGTGTTTTTATTATTTTCCATAAAAAAATATTGTTAAAGATATTTTTCTACGACGAGTAATTGAGTAACAAACATCCAAAGATCTAAACATCCAAACACTTATTTAGAAAGTATAGGACACCAGTGAAAGGAAAGCGTTTTCAAATAAATTCGAGAATTTGGACTCTTAAAATATCTACATACACTTTCCAAATATGTAGATAAATCTATCTGCATACAACCAACTCAAAACATTTTGTTGGTTTTGGTGTTTTAATTTATTTTTGGAACATATAGATAGCACCAAGCTTCTTCGTAAGTTGTGCTGAAGTAGTTACCTACTAATGTTATTAGCTCTTTAGCCTCTTTAATTCAACGGTACTTTCGTGGTTTATGCGAATCTAATAAAATTTTATTGTTCAAGGAAATTATACCTCTTAGTCCTAATCCTAATAAACTTAATGATTTACCGGATCTAACTAATGAATTATAGTGCAGTGTTTTATATAAGAGCGAGGGTATATTGGGCTCTCTGTGGGCAATGAGGGTGAAAATAAGAAATTGTTTGCAATCCATTAGGGCCCGTGTCGACGGCACTCTAATTATGTTTTCAGACCGAATGAGAGTGTTTCCCACGATTTTCGAGTTACGCGCCGCCTGGAAGAAATCCCTTCGAGATATCTTTTCATCTTTGTTATAGTAGCCGCATATTAAAAGAGCCGGAATGTAAGAAAAATATGTGACTTTTTGTATATTGAAACTTTATGGTTTTTATTAGAGGAAAAAATTACAATAAATGCAAACGATAACTCTATAATTTCTAGCACCATAAAAAGAAATCGTTTTGATTCGCTACTTCACTGATTAGTTTCAACTTCATGCGATTAATTTAATATTAGGCTGTTCCCCAATCTACCTCCAGTAAGAGATATGCTAAGTGTTGCCTAGATATTTTTGTTGCCTCTATAAGTAACTTATCCATAGTACCCGAAACATTTTCTTACTGAGAACAGCTTGGACGTGACGAGTTAATATGAGCTTGTTTGTATCAAACACCTTCAAATAATGTTGATGTAAAGGCTGTTAGCTATATCTCCTCCCAAAAAGTATCTCTTCATTTTGCTTTCAAAGGTAAAATATAAAACTAAAATCTGAGACAGAAAAACATTTAGCATAAGTGCTGAAAATAATTGCTCAGCAACAACTAATGGTAGCCCGTGAAAGCTTTTAGTTGGCGCGCCTCAAAACGACGAAAACTAGAGTTACCATCTCCTTTAAAAAAACATTAATGCAGGAAAAGCTTCGTTCGCAAAGTACGGCTATGGGATGGGTGACCAAAGAATTCGATCTCGTCCGTTGTCTTAATCGCATGAGCTGATGGTCTCAGATACTTTAGCAGGTATAAAAAACTTGCAAATCGCATTGACCTAGATCAGTTTTATAACAGAAGTGCTGAACTTCTTAGATATCGAAGCAAAGTAGTGTACTATTGGTGTCTTTATACACTGCAATGAAAACGGGTCACCGCGTTTTTTTTTTTTCATACAAATATCAAGAGACATGCTCACTTCACAGTATTATTGAAAAA
This sequence comes from Agriphila tristella, assembly GCA_928269145.1. NCBI lineage: Eukaryota > Metazoa > Arthropoda > Insecta > Lepidoptera > Crambidae > Agriphila > Agriphila tristella. Next base: position 4,427,408 of record OV743443.1, on the reverse strand, counting down.
TAATTGGAGCATCTCTGCACAATTAATAAATTGATGGCTAGACCAAATGATCAATTTATCACTAAGCATTTAAAAGCAACTCCAAAAACTTGACCAAATGATCAATTTATCACTAAGCATTTAAAAGCAACTCCAAAAACTTATTTTTTCTCAAATATACAATAAATTGAGCATGATTTCAATTCCATATTAAAAAAAGTTTTTGTATGGAACCTATCGGTGTACGTTTATTCCTTTTTGAGGAAATCAAGAGATGTCGGTGTCGTCAGTATTTCTTTGACACGTGAACATCCAAATCATATATGGTGATATGTTCATACAAATACCAAGAAACATGCCCACTTCAGAGTTTTAATAAAAAAGTTTGGTTATTATATCTCTGGAATGACTTATATGTCGATGGATGATTTCACGGGCACCATCCGTTTTCTTTGCGGCCCAGTGTATTTATGCTCATAAAAACAGTCTTCTCAATTAATTGCTGAGTTATTTGTTCATGCCTTATATTTATCAGCAACTCTTAAAGGGATACTCGTTTTGGGATTTGGACTTTGATACCTAATGGTTTTAAATAAAATTTGGATTTATCTATTCAAATCAAAAAACATTTTCTTTTCATAAAATATAGGCGTCTTGGAAAGTCCTACAAAATAAGACAATATTGAAAACCTACAAGCTAAAGACAATGCCCTTGAAATTCTTAGACACGCAACAATCCAGGCTATTTCGAACCATGACGAAAATGAAATTCAGGACAATAGCTACATTAGCGACGGTAAAAAGGCACAATATGAGGATTTTAAGACACTGTTTGACAAAGAATGACAACGAAACTCATGAAAAATGGCACATTAGGTCTACGGCAAAAACTACGGTATTATTAAAATGCCACTTATTTTAGTTCTATTATTATTACAACAATTTGGTTTCCTTTTTTATTCGCTCGCTATGACACTACTAAAGTGAACAGATTTTTGTCAATTATTGTTTTATTGGCTTCCACGATTATTATTGTCTTATTGGCTTGTCCTAGTGTGGTAGCCGCTGTTAAATTTAAGTGTGCGTTTTATGAATAAATATTATTTCTATTTCTATTTCTTTCGTCCATCAGATGAATCTAGAGCAGTACACTGATGTAAAACTTGGAAAGAAAATGAAATTAAATTCCCAAAATTTACATCATCAGTAATTTTTTTGCTGTTTGACTGTGAATTCCAAAAATATATTTTCACGAAAATTAAATGATTGTTTGTAACATTACTGTTGCCCTCATAACCGTAAACGATTTTTTTGCTAGACCTATCTGGAATCAATCGTGACTTCTGAAATAAAAATGGGATACCTACTATAATTTCTCAGCAAAAACTTTCTTATCAACTCAGAAGCATAATTTTGCACAATCGACATCAGTTTTATTTGAATACCTGCTTCAATTATATTATAACCTGATAGTCCTAACAAACTACCAAACCAAATTCAAATCACAATAGGCGCAGAATGGTCAAAGACCAAAATGGTAAGTCTGTGGTTAGAAATTGGTAAAGAAGGGAAATGATAAAGTAGCAAAATGGTCTTTATAAGAGCAAAACGCGCATATTGGTAAAAGACCACATTTTGGTAAAAAAGCAAAATGGTAAAAAAAGTATTTCATGCAATGCACAATTATATTGGGAATTAAAGTAATATCTTATTTTAGGTTTTCTCATCGTTTTTTATCATTTCGTTTGTAACAGTATCAATTAGTGTCGATTACATTGCCAGTTTCCAGTAACAACCTCATTTAACAACCTGAGAATTGTAATGTAATGAAACTGGTACAGATATTAGCTTTATTTATCTAAGTGCCGTCGCTGTGTAGGCAAATTAGGGTAAATTCTGTTTAATTGAACAAAACAAACTAACGAGAAGGTCGGGCTTAAATGTTTGTACATTTAATAGGTACTGACTGCAAGAGGAAACAGTTTTGATGAAATAATTTTGGAAATTGACGACTTCGGCTCTATCGCTTTCAATGAAATAATTGGATTCCATAATAATCAATCAAATAGTACCCAATAACTGTATTTAGTAAATAATAAAAGTGTTCCTTATTATAGAGAATATTGCATTCTTTTTTTATGCACAACGAGATTGTACTTGGCCTTCACCTGACCTGATGTTAAGTGACGATAAGGCCGAAGGTGGAAGCGCACTACTCCCGGAATCCTCATCATCACTAAGGGACTGGCTATCTTACCTCTAACTGTCGGAACACAACAATTTACAAGCTTAATATAAATGACCGAGCGAGCACGAAGTGCGAGCGAAGCGTCTCTGCTTCAGCTTGGGCACAAATTCTTTCGTATGTCTGTATGTTCTCCTCTACAGGTCGTATTTCTCAACCGATTCTCGTGAAATTTTGTGAGCAGGTTTGAAAATTATATATGATTTTTTTGTCGAGCCAGTTTTTTTTTATTTTTCAAAATAGCGGAAATATGTTAAAAAACAGGTTTTACGGCTTTCCAGCGCTGTCTGTTCTCCTTTACAGGTCGCATTTCTCAACCGATTCTCGTGAACGTCACGCCACTTTTTCGATTTTTTTCAAAATGGCGGAGATATGTGAAAATATCATATTGCACTCCAGCTTTCCGACTCTTTCTTTTCTCCTCTACAGGTCGCATTTCTCAACCGAATTTCGTGAAATTTCGTGAGCAGGTTTGAAAATCATATAGATTTTTTATGTTAAGACAGTTTTTCTTAATTTTTCGTAATGGCGGAGATATGTAAGAAAAATGTATTTCAGTCCGGCTTTCTGGCGCTGGATGTTCTCCTCTAAAGGTCGCATTTCTCAACCGATTCTCGTCAAATTTTGTGAGCAGGTTCGAAAATTACATAGATGACGGAGAAATGTAAAAAAAATCATATTTCAGTCCTACTTTCCAGCTGTCCATTTTCCTGTACAGGTCGCATTTCTCAACAGATTCTCGTGAAATTTTGTGAGCAGGTTCGATAATTATATAGAATTTTTTAGTTTAGACTTTCTAAATTTACCAAAAATCACCATTTCAAAAAATGATTAAAATTAGAAGCGAATTCTAGCTGCGAATATACCTACCAAATAATACCAAATAGCACGTGTTTTGAAAAGCTCGTGAACAGTGTGTGGGAAAAAGGGGTGGCGATATCTTTAGATTATTTTTTAAACAACATACAATTTGAGCTACTTTTTAACGCGAGGTCTACAGCTCACGGAGCCACTAGTTATATATAGTTTTAGAACACAAAGACAAACGTTAAAAAAAACTACTTGTTTCTAATCTTATAATATATGATTTGTTTAAAATAAAATTTTCCTCTGTAACACCGTTTCTCCATAACACCGCAGTAAATTGATAATATAAGTGGAAAAATAAAGCATTAGCAAAACCGGCGAATAATCTTGGAGTTTTTGCAACCCCATCTGTCTTCAAGCCGTTACTGGAGTAGACAGATAAACCCGCTAGTAAATCCCCGTTTATTAATGGCTCACACCACACCAATAGGCATGGACAATCTGTTTATAGGCATAACCATCGTTTGTTAAACGATGATATAGAGGAGCAGATAGATTTTAGAGAGTAGCCGCAAGTATTCGAAATACTTTATTCAGTCTAGTAGGCTGTTACAAGCACTTATGAATGTCATAGAAGCTACGCCGTCACTTCTCAAACCATAAGCGGGAGACCTTGTAATGAGAAGAACCGGCAAGAAACTCGTCAAGGGCTGCTTTTTTCTTCCTGTATTTTTCATACTCAGCTGAAGTGGCAATGGGCGGGACACATAGCGAGAAGAACCGATGGCCGTTGGGGCGGAAAGGTTCTGGAATGGCAACCGCGCACCGGACGACGCTCCGTGGGTAGGCCCCCGACAAGGTGGACCGACGATCTGGTGAAGGTCGCGGGAAGCCAGTGGATGCAGGCAGCGCAGGACCGATCGTCGTGGAGACCCTTAGGGGAGGCCTATACCCAGCAGTGGGTGTCGTGCGGCAGATATGATGATTTTTCATACTGTCGTCAAAATTGAAATAATGACCTCAGCATTTAAAGTGAGGTGAAGTCATTTTCCATCCATTCCATTTCAGTTTATTCATCCAATTTTAAGCGACTTGATACAATAATTAAAGGTTTTAAGTGGAGCTCGACATTTTGAATCAAGTCAAATATAACGAATACTGTCGGCAGGCGTGTAGTAGTCCAAATCATGCGTTTGACTCTTTGTGTGAGTGATGTAAAGCTAGGGTTTCCTAGGATAACGGTGCCGTCATATAACGGCCGTAATTTAGTGGCGTAGATCGTTGTCTATGTAAACAATACGGCGCGGTTTCCTAGAGAGCGGACACCGTAAAGTCAAATAGTCTTTTTACATTCGTAAAATTACGGCCGCTATGTGACGGCACCGCATTCTTAGGAAACCCTAGCTTAAGTAAGTGAATTTCCTGGCAAGTGCTTTTAATTTTGTCAGAAATTCCATATTCACGATTGTATTTTAATCATTGCTTTTTTTTAGAAAGTAATCCAATATTCAAAATCATATAAAATTCAAAAGTGCTTAATTATTAAGTTTAATTTAATAAAGACACTCACTTAACTTTGACTGCTAAATGACAACTTTAAAAGTTCCTAACCATCTAACCTTTGGCAATTGATGATGTCTACGTCCAAGTTTTTTTCTCAATTGATTGTTTTTATAAAACAATATAAAACATGTTTAGTACTATTATACAATATTTTTATTCACTCTCCAAAAGAGATGTCCCAGCGTTGCCCCAGTTTCATTTTATTTAATTATTTTCATAATTAAAAAATGCTAATTACATTTTATTTAGGTGCAGTATCAGTCAAGAATTGTTTTATATTTATAAAATCAATTACAAAAACATTAAGTTGTTTTCTGAAGTATTTTGTGAAAAAAAATGTAAGTAAATAGTACTCTAATGATAAAAAATTGAGATTTAAAAGCGTTTTAACTTAAAAGTCCCACTTTTTAATGCAGAAAATAATTATCAATCTGATTCTAGAGTAAAATACCTACTCTGACATACTACTTTGATTAAGACGCGATGGACTTTCATTTTTTGAGAATGGTGGGGCAAATGACATAGGCTCGATGGGACATGTCCTTTTAAGGATGTGTTCAGTCCATGAAACTGTACAAATTTCTCCATGAAACATGTGTCGAAATTGAAATACGGCACAATATTTTGGTGATCGCATATAGTAAGCTGATCACATGAACTTGTAGCGGCATCTATCGTACCGCCGCACATACCTACACATGGTTGCAACGAGACTCATCACCATGTGACTAGATGGCGCTAGTGTCGTATAAACACAAAAGATTAGTAAGGAACAGCAACTCGTAGTATGCATGCAGAAATATATGGAGCAACCTACACCTCGCTATCGGAGTTTTCTCAGCCATCAAACTATATATACAACTTCCAACCATCGTCGGTTGGACCGTGGTCCCCGGGCTAATGCCACCCAGCCAGGAGGAAGATCTTCCACTTTGGCCTTCCTACTAGTGGCTACCTCTCTCCATATTCCACACCATACTTCATTCTTACACTGGCGACCTCGACGCTCCTAAACACAAAAGATTAGTAAGGAACAGCAACTCGTAGTATGCAGAAATATATGGAGCAACCTACACCTCGCTATCGGAGTTTTCTCAGTCATCAAACTATATATACAACTTCCAACCATCATCGGTTGGACCGCGGTCCCCGGGCTAATACCACCCAGCCCGAAGGAAGATCTTCCACTTTGGCCTTCCTACTAGTGGCTACCTCTCTCCATATTCCACACCATACTTCATTCTTACACTGGCGACCTCGACGCTCCTACAAACTCTTTGATGTGTATGGATCGGCAATCCTTTTTCATATTTGTCCATATATTTCTTAAAGAAAGTTGTTCAGTTCCATGGACTGAAACTGAACACATCCTTAAAATTTCGAGAGTGAATAAAAATACAAGCTGTATATTCTATGATAAAACCGTAAAAAAGAACTTAATTTCATTTAAATAGCTTTTTAGATTGAACACCAATGCCGAGATTCAAATATTTGTAACAAGATTAATTAATATCGTTATCGGAGCCGTACTTTTACGCCTTTTTATGTAATGAAATGAAAAACCGCTTAAATATTTTTAAAAGAAAGTGATTTCTTAAAGCTCTTGTACCTACCCAGTTCCAGGCTTCTGTTTTAATTATTTTTCGCATTTTTGTAATGTGAAACTCTATGTTATTTGAGAATGAAGTTTCGTTCTTGATATTTCACAAAAAAAATGTAGACACGTGTGAAGTGCCGTCGTTTGTATAACAAACATTTCCATCATTTTTACTTTTTTTGTTTGTTTCTTTCGATAATGTCATCAATAAAAGTTAGTTACAAAAACTATGTTTGCGATTATCACGTTCACGTTCTGTTCTGTTACAGTGTAAATTAGTTTATTAAATGCCAAGTAAGTGCATCTAGATTAGGTTTCACAGCAAAATCCAATCCATCGAAACGCCACGCCACTTTACACCGCTGCTTACGTACAGAGTAGAGACTCTTACAGTCCATCATTGTGAATCCTGGGCGAGACATCGAGTGCAGTCACCGGATTAACTACTCTCTTCAATAGATAAACGATTGATCCTTCTAGTAATGCTATTTTACCAGAAATTACCTACACACCACGCCACGCCGCTGTAAAACGTTGTTTTACTAAAAAACGATTATGCACTCTGAATTCACTCCATTGGTTCACTCTATAATATCGAACACGGGATAAAAAATATTCTTGAACTATTTGTGTAGAGGTACCTAAGTTTTATTCAAATCCGTTCAGCCATTTTTTACATATTTGGCCCTATGTTTCTTAGGGCCAAATATGTAAAAAAAAACATTTTCATTTTTGCGCCATTTAGTAACAAACATGAAAGCATCCAACCGTACAAACTTTCACATTCATTAGATACTAGTAAATAAGTATGAAAAACTATATCAATCTGAATCAACGTTTTGAAATGAAGCAGTTTTGAAACAAAACAAGCAACTAAATGATAGGACTTCGTGGTAAAAACCCAGGGGTCCTATGATGGCTCCCAGGGGTACACCCGGTAGCCTCCACTAACAACTAACAGCTGAAGTTTATTACTCAGTCAAAGTAAGTGTCGTGTTATAAAGCTGAAAGGTACCATTATGGAACATTAGAGTACTGAAAACAATTAAGAACCAAATTTTTTGCATGAACTCACTCACTCAAATAATGCTTAGTCAAATGCTTTTAAAAAAAATTTTTTTAGATAAGTCCGCGTTCGTTCGCCATAAATGAAAAACATAATACCTAATACGAGTTATTTTTTGTATTAAATCTTGGTATCTAAGCAATTTACGTCATTTATTTGCATTTGCTCCTCGCTTTTTGGCAGATCTTTTTTACTAATTTTAATTTTCGAATAGATATATTTACGTCATGTTGTCAAATCTTATACCTTTAAACGAGTAATTCGTGTATATTTATTTATTTATATGTATGTAAAATTTCTGTGATCTGGGAAACGGCTCTAACCAATTTGCTGAAATTTGGTATATGGGGGTTTTCGGGAATAAACCTTAGAGCAACGTTGGCTTCGAAGGGGTAAACAATCGATCTAGATTATACTTATGTTTGGGAAAACGCGTGTTTTCGAGTTTTTATGCGTTTTTCTTTCAATGCAGAATATGGTCGCTAATTTCGTCCTGCTGGCCACTGTCCGTCTGGCCCAGCGGGTTAAGACGCGGACGGCAAGAAATGAGTGTTACGGGTTCGAATCCCGTTTGGTGACTTACTTTTGTTTTTTTTTATAGGTTCAAGTTTATATTTTTTTAATTGTTTTTAGACAAGTTTAAAAAAATCTAGTTAATGTTTGAGATAACAATGTAGATTATCACCTAAACACCAACATATTACCATACTATTATACTTATATTCTGTGATATTACAATAATACTAATAACCGAGCAAAGCTCGGTCGCGCAGGTACTAATACCTAATACGAGTTTTTTTATCTAATAAATCTTGGAATCTGAGCCATTTACCTAATTTTTTGCATAATAATTGCTCCTTTTTTTGCTAATTTTAATTCTCGAATAGGTATATTTACGTCATGTTGTAAAATAGGTACATACTTATATTAGTTACTCATTTACTTATTTTACCTTTAATAAAAGTAAATCTTAGCTATTCGAATCAGGATAGATATCCATTAAAATCAACAATAAAGCCTCAGATAAGCTACTTAAATCTATGAATAATAATAACCGCATTATTTTAGAGCCAAGATAAATTTTCTTAGCTCTAACAAAATGCTGGTTTCCTTCATCGTACAGAATAAACTCAGCCTCTCTTAGAGACGGAAATTGAATATATTTGTCCGTCTGGTGACTTCGTTGTCCAATTTCCGCTCTCTGTGCCGGAGCTTCCGGTAAAATTTTTGGCTAATTGTCGATGTCAGTCTCGTAATTATTACTTATACGACCACAAATGCACTACGAACTATAAATTAAGGATAAAATGATATGATTTGAATAAAATATGTTTTCTATATCTTATAGAATAGGTATTAGTAATGTGTTATTTTTGATTAAACATTAATTATGATTAAACATTATTTATAAAGAAAAATGAGTAATATTGACTATCGTTTAGATTTCTAAGGCTGTTTTACATCATCTTGGTTTAACTTTAACAGTAACTTAGACAGAACTTAGCAATGCTGCACTAACAAACAAAATCGAGCTGGACCCTGCCGCGGAAGTTCACGGTTTCTCAGAACAATCAGTACGCATGACGTCACGCCATTATTTTTTTAACGAAAGGGAAAAGTCCAAAATAACTTTGTCATTTTCAGAGAGAGATATTTGAAAAAATATTACTGGATTTTATTGCAAGCTTAATGTGATGTTTTGTAAAGAAAATTAAAAAAATTATAACTATCCTATTATGCAAAAATAGTTAATTATAGATCGTGGAAACTATGACGTAGATTTGGGTAAAAACAAAGACGAGAACGTTGGCACTTTTGCTTTGTTAATTGAATTATTTTGGTGTTTGGAATAATAGTACGAGCGGCGACCGTAAGATTGCCTACGTCATCTGATACCACGATCAAACCCATGGAGAATGATCAGAAAAGTGATGCTTAGCTTAGATCAATCAGTCTGCCAAGGCTGAATTGGCCGGAACCATAAAAAAACGGGCCACTTCCGGTAAAAAAATGTAGGGGTCACTTACGTCATTTGATACCGAAATAATACTAATGGCATCAGTTACCCGCTCACTGGTAAAGACAAAAAAACGTAGTCTGCCAGTTCTTATATGGCCGGAAGTACTTGGCAGACGGACTCAAAGGTGTCGAATTGGATCCCTTCGCCTACGTCATCTGATACCACGATGAAACCCACGGAGAATGATCAGAAAAGTGATGTTTAGCTTAGATCAATCAGTCTGCCAAAGCTGAATTGGCCGGAACTATAAAAAACGGGCCACTTCTGGTCGCCAAGAAGGAGTCATTTATGTCATTTGATACCGAAACGATACTAATGGCATCAGTTAGTCGCTCATTGGTAAGGTAAAAAAAACGTAGTCTGCCAGTTCTTATATGGCCGGAAGTACTTGGCAGACGGACTCAAAAATATAGGGGTCACTTACGTCATTTGATACCTAAATAATACTAATGGCATCAGTTACCCGCTCATTGGTAAAGACAAATAAACGTAGTCTGCCAGTTCTTATATGGCCGGAAGTACTTGGTAGACGGACTCAAAGGTGTCAAATTGGACCCCTTCGCCTACATCATCTGATATCACGATGAAACCCACGTAAAATGATCAGAAAAGTGATGTTTAGCTTAGATCAATGAGTCTGCCAAAGCTGAATTGGCCGGAACTTTAAAAAAATGGGCTACTTCTGGTCGCGGTCGCCAAATGAAGGAATCATTTATGTCATTTGATACCGAAATAATACTAATGGCATCAGTTAGTCGCTCATTGGTAAGATAAAAAAAACGTAGTCTGCTAGTTCTTATATGGTCGGAAGTACTTGGCAGACAGACTCAAAGGTGTCGAATCGGACCCCTTCGCCTACGTTAACTGATACCACGATAAAACTTATTCTAGATGCTTAGTATTAATGTTATGTGTAAATATAAATTAGTCTGCCACGGCTATCTTGGCCGGAACTAAAAAAAATCAAAGTAAATGTGTGAAGCAATATACACTTCGTTTCATACCCGTGTTACACAATCATGTCTGCAGAAATATCTAGCCAAATTAGCTTTGGCACTCTAGTCCAGAGGATAGACTCGTTTTGGTATCAAGAAATAAACCATAATTCTCTTCGGAATTAGATAACACGAGTACAAGGAAATTATAAGTACTTCGTTGTACGAAATACTTATAAATTCCGTGCACGGGTTTATGTTCTTAAATTAAAAATTTATGATAAAACAACATTTGAATGTAAAAGGATCTTGACAAATTGGCTTCTTTCTTTAGATTATGATAATACTGAAAACCTTTTGAATGAAATAATTTAATTATTCTTGAGGACTCAATCAAATACGTTAAAATACTTACCTACCATCAAACTTGTGCACACACACACTCACACACACACACACACACACACACACACTTTATACGTAAATACGGAATATTACGCTTTGTTAAATATAATTGTTCTTATTTTACTATGTATAGCTCCTAGTACATACTCAATATTTATGTGTTGTCTTGGGAAGAGCGAGTCAACCCCAACACGAGTATTGTATTACTCTCTGGGGTGTCTCAATAATATGTTAAATTGATATTGAGTAATAAAGTTATTTTTATTTTTTACGGGTATGAAACGAAGTGTATATTTAACTTAAGCTTAAACTAATTTAATGAATTTTAATAATTTTAAAGATGACCCCATTGACATAACTTTTAACGGACAAACTCTACGGACGGCTGAAAATGTGACATTCTTAGGTATTATTATCGACTCAAAATTTAACTGGAAAGAACATGTGGAAAAAGTATGCAACAAGTTAAATAGTTTTGCATATGCTTTACATAAGCTTAGTATGATAGCATGTAGAAACACGGCACTAACCACATATTTCGCCTATGTGGAATCTGTTCTTAGATACGGCCTACTAATCTGGGGAAATGGAACGGAAACTAAAAAAGCTTTTATTGCACAAAAAAGGTGTGTTCGTGCAATATGTCACATAGCCCCAGATGAACCTTGCCGTCCCTACTTTAAATGCTTAAAAATACTTCCACTGCCATGCATTTACATTTTTGAAGTGGGAGTTTTCACATATCAAAACATTAATAAATTTACAAAGTCTAAAGATTTGACAAGTAGGAGTAATAGAAATCCTAATAGGTTAGTGTTAGACAATATACCTAGATCAAAGTGCTACTTGAAAAACTGTTATGTGATGTGTATTACCATTTTTAATCATATACCAGATACAGTAAAATGTCTACCCTTGAAAAAATTTAAAATAATCCTTCGCGAATGGTTACTTGAAAATACATTCTACTCCATCGATGAATTCTTGGAACATAAACGAGTAAAAAAATAAACATATGAAATTATAGTAGATGCATGGACAAAATCTATCCCAATTTAATGTGAAACAAAATATAAAATGTAATTTTAATTTTAGTTTAAATATTAAGATTTGCATGCTATCTGTGTATGGCTAAATAGGTTTAAGCAACATATTATTTCTGACCATCTCTGTAATACTCTATTTATCGCAAATAAACAATTATGAATTATGAAATTATGAATTATGAATTAAGCTTACCTTGTTTTTTTTTAGTTCCGGCCAAAATAGCAATGGCAGACTAATTTATATTTAAACATAACATTAATACTAAGCATCTAGAATTAGTTTAATCGTAGTATCAGATGACGTAGGCGAAGGGGTCCGATTCGACACCTTTGAGTCCGTCTGCCAAGTACTTCCGGCCATATAAGATCTGGCAGACTACGTTTTTTTTATCTTACCAATGAGCGACTAACTGATGCCATTAGAACAATTTCAGTATCAAATGACACAAATAACTCCTTCTTGGCGACCAGAAGTGGCCCGTTTTTTATAGTACCGGCCCATTCAGCTTTAGCAGACTGATTGATCTAAGCTAAACATCACTTTTCTGATCATTCTCCGTGGGTTTCATCGTAGTATCAGATGACGTAGGCGAAGGGGTCCAATTCGACACCTTTGAGTCCATCTTCCAAGTACTTTCAGCCATATAAGAACTGGCAGACTAGGTTTTTTTTACCTTACCAATGAGCGACTAACTGATGCCATTAGTATCGTTTCGGTATCAAATGATTCCTTCATGGCGACCACAAGTGGCCCGTATTTTAACACGTTTTTATTAGGTTGCTTTCTAGTTTGTTTCTTTGTTTGATTGTTTGTTTGTTTTTATAGTTTCTTTTTCATTTATTTATTTATTAGGGACAGTACACAGCACGATATCATTTAAAGTTACAAACATATTTAACAATTGTGTAGGCCAATTACGACTATCCAACGGTTTAACATTTTGCGCTCGAATTAGCGTGACAAAATACATTTGATATCAAAAGGTTATTTTTTGTATCAGTACCAAAAGGGTACTACAAACTTGAAAACTTAGAAAAAAAAAGTACCCAAGGGAAGCCTCACTCTCAAAAATAAAAAAAATAAAAAAATGAATAAAATATACTTTATGAATATTAAACTATAAATATATGCATTAGATAAATATATTATAAATACGATAAACATATAAGACTATAAATATTATTAATACCATTATTCTATGTTAATATTAAGATAAACCCACAAAAATACGACAAGTTAAAAAAAACCGAATACTTCCACCCATTCCCCTCGCCAGCAAATTGTCATCTGGGTGGTACAAAATTACTCTTGATATTTTTTAGAAATGCCAATTTAGAACCAACAAAGATATCTATGTCATTGAATTTACTATTATAAGTCTTAGGCAGTCTGGTGAATACAGCATTTTGTCCGTAATTAGTGTAGTGGTGCGGAACATGCAGCAGGCGAGTATGCCTCGTGCGCCGCGTGGGGGCGCTCAGCGAGATTAGCTCGACCAATTCTGGGCAGTCCAACCGTCCACGCATAATGTCATATAGCAAGCCCATATCTAACATACTTGTCGACGCTCCGATAATGTAAGAATGTTAAATGCTCGACAGATCTCCACGTATTCAGCATCCATAGCAACTTTTCTATATTTGAAATTAAGATATCGAACGAACTTTTTTTGTATACTTTCGATGCTCTTGATATAAACATCGTAGCGAGGAGACCAAACAGGGGCGGCGTACTCCAGAATGCTACGAACATACGCGTAATACACTATTATGAGACTTAAGGGATTATTAAAAGGCCGACAAGTGCGCATGACAAAGCCAAGATTTCTATATGCCTTGCCTCGAACCACGTCAATATGAGCGGACATTAGCATTTTATTGTCAAAGTGGACACCCAGATCTCGGACCACCTCAGCCCTCTCAATCTCAACGCCGTCAAAATGGTATGCGTAGACAATAGGGTTTTTTTTACGAGTAAAGCTTATACACTGACATTTTTGAGTGCTCACTGTTATTTTATTCTTAATGTAGTAGGTGTGTTTCGGCCAATTCAGCTTTGGCAGACTGATTGATCTAAGTTAAACATCACTTTTCTGATCATTTTCCGTGGGTTTCGTCGTGGTATCAGATGATGTAGGCGAAGGGGTCCAACTCGACATCTTTGAGTCCGTCTGCCAAGTACTTCCGGCCATATAAGAACTGACAGACTACGTTTTTTTGTCTTTACCAATGAGCGGGTAACTGATGCCATTAGTATTATTTCGGTATCAAATGACGTAAGTGACCCCTATATTTTTGAGTCCGTCTGCTAAGTACTTCCAGCCATATAAGAACTGGCAGACTACGTTTTTTTTACCTTACCAATGAGCGACTAACTGATGCCATTAGTATCGTTTCGGTATCAAATGACATAAATGACTCCTTCTTGACGACCAGAAGTGGCCCGTTTTTTTATAGTTCCGGCCAATTCAGCTTTGGCAGACTGATTGATCTAAGCTAAACATCACTTTTCTGATCATTCTCCGTGGGTTTCATCGTGGTATCAGATCACGTAGGCGAAGGGGTCCAATTCGACACCTTTGAGTACGTCTGACAAGTACTTCCGGTCATATAAGAACTGGCAGACTTTTTTGTCTTTACCAGTGAGCGGGTAACTGATGCCATTAGTATTATTTCGGTATCAAATGGCGTAAGTGACCCCTACATTTTTTTACCGGAAGTGGCCCATTTTTTTATTGTTCCGGCCAATTCAGCTTTGGCAGACTGATTGATCTAAGCTAAGCATCACTTTTCTGATCATTCTCCATGGGTTTGATCGTGGTATCAGATGACATAGGCAATCTTACGGTCGCCGCTCGTACTATAAGTATTATACCGTATTGTTTTGCTCCTGGGTGTAATTCCATGTCTCAAGAAGAGAAATTTGCTTGCTTCAGATGTTTGTTTTTACAAAAATTGTCAAACTCTGCAACTTCGTGACGTCGCACATCCGCGGTCTATTGACATAATTTGACGCTTACTTTAATCGTCCTAGTTAAAATTACCGAAAAGATCATAACTCAAAACATAATATAAAAATTATATTCCAAGCAGCTGGTACCATTTGAGCAAAGTAGATTATGTTTTAAGGAAGATTTCTAAATTCTAGAGGTAAGGAAGCATCACTAATATTCCACCTCATCAAAATTCATACCAAGGAAAATGTAAGCAAAAACTTTCATTATTCCTTACATGAAACAAAAACAAGATATATATTAATAATAAAGCTAAGTGACCCGAAGACAAACTTGGCGCAAAAAATATTTCGGCTCATAAATAAAGTTAGACAAAGGCCGTTAATCGGGGTAAATATGAAGCCATTGTTTTGTCTAATAATGACGAGCGGCGAAATAAAGGGACTAATATTTCTCTTTAGCACAGAAAATGTTTAATAATCACCAGCTTACTTGGCTTTGTGACTATGTTTTCTTATTTATATGCTTTGTTGTTTGTACAGTTCATAATTAAAATCATGTAAAAGACATTTGAAGAGTCGGAAGATATGCACATCACTAAAATTATTTTAGATTTTTTTATATGAGGAGTCGGATAAAAGGGCTTTGGAAATGCGAGCAAAAATGGTAGGTTAGTGCGAGCCTGAAAAAATGGCACTTAGATATTAGTCAAAATAATATTTATTAGTTTATTGCTAAGAATAATAACACCTAGAACGATAGTTCTCTACAAAGCGCACTGTCAAAAGTGAGGCAACCAAAACAGCCAAAATGGCTCCGTTCCAGATTGTTATTCTCCATTATTTACCTAATCATACCGAATAAGTACAAAACAGTTTCAATTTTCCTACATTTAGGAGATAAGTTACAATATTATTAGATTTAAGTTACGGTGAGGTAATGTGTAAAGGATATAAATCTGAAAACTAAGCCATTTTGGCTTAGTATTACTTGGCTCACTTTGCATACGAAGACACTGCTTCTAGGTGTTATTATTCAAAGGTTTATTGCTTAATTTAAATACGGTATAGGTATAACATATTATAGCGATAGAATCAAATCAAAAAATATTAGGATTCATAATTCATTTCAAAATGCCGAGACGAATATTTTCGAAGTAAAACCTCTTTAGTAGCTATTTAACGCTTATTTTCGTTTACTGCTGAACTATAAACAACATGTTTCGGTCAAATAAACTGGTAATTAAGGACGTCTTAAAGTCCCCTATTTTATGGTCTCTAAGAGCCAAATTCACCATTGATTTTAAACGCGATCAAGATCACGTTTTACGTAATGTAGTTTAATTGTCGAGTTTGATACCCCGTTCCCCGTTTATTCCAAAAATAAATTTCACCAGGTCATTAAAAAAATTGAATCAAGATTTAACAAGGCATTGTTTATAACATAATTGTACATTTTTGTAACAAAATTTACTTTGTTGTTATGACAGTGACAGCCTTAAACTTGTTTTTTGACAAAGCGCGTTTAAAATCAATGGTGAAATTGGCTCTTAACCTCTTACGAAAGGCGTGTGCACGGAAACAAAACCTTATTTTTAAGGCTTAGAAAGAAAACGGGGTATAAAAGTAGGTAAGTACTTCAATAAAATCCTATCTGAGATTAAAGTTTTACTAGCTGGAAGGTCAAAGAAAAGTTAAATCAAGTCAAGAAAAGAAGTACAAAAGGGAAATCTGGGGCTCTGTTGGCTAACTTACCGTAATCGCACTGATTCCACAGATGGATGTGATACATTCATACTTTACTTTGGTAAGTTTTTATTTGTTCCAAAATAAAGTTGGTAGCAAATGTATCATTATACAACTTGATCGAACCATACATCTGTCAAATTACAGTATATATTAACTTCATTACGGTATACATTCTGTGGTGTCAAGGAAAAAGGAGATGAGTCAATAAAAATGTTTTTTTGAAGATATTTGTTCAAAACATTAATAATGTGACAATTTATGACTCATCTCCTTTTTCCTTGACACTACATACATACTGTTGTGGTGACAAGGAAAAAGGAGATAAGTTAATAAATTTTCATCATCATCATCATCATCATATCAGCCACACGACACCCACTGCTGGGTATAGGCCTCCCCTAAGGATCTCCACGACGATCGGTCCTGCGCTGCCTGCATCCACTGGCTTTCCGCGACCTTCACCAGATCGTCGGTCCACCTTGTCGGGGGCCTACCCACGGAGCGTCGTCCGGTGCGCGGTCGCCATTCCAGAACCTTTCTGCCCCAACGGCCATCGGTTCTTCTCGCTATGTGTCCCGCCCATTGCCACTTCAGCTGAGCAATCCTTCGAGCGATGTCGGTTACTTTAGTTCTCCTGCGGATCTCCTCGTTTCTGATTTGATCACGTAGGGAAACGCCGATCATGGCTCTCTCCATTACACGCTGAGTGACCTAATAAATTTTATAAATTGTAAAAATGTTTTTTTTTGAAAATATTTGTTCAAAAAAACATTAATATTGTGCCAATTTATTGACTTATGTCCTTTTTCCTTGACCCCACAGCATTAACTTCGGTACGAACGTACCGTGCGTACGTACGGGAAGTACAACTTCCTTTTTTATGTTATTATAACGATGATAATGCGTATCTAATGATTTGAATATTATTTCTTGCTTTTTAGAGGCAGGTTTTTTGAAGTCGGTTTCTTTGTTTTTTAAACATTTTTATTTTTTATTTTTGTGTAAGTAACTTCTGTATTAGGTAGTGTAGATATATTATTAGGTAGAAAAATCGGCTCAGCCATACGTGAGATAATCGCGGAGAAACATACGTACATACAGGTCAAACTAAGAACCTTATTTTTTAAGTCGGTTAAAAAGAATACACTAAAGGTATCCCTTTTCCAACACAAAAAACTTCATCTAATTCGGTTCATAAATAACAAAGTCGTCAAGGTAGTTAATGCAAAATTATAGTATTTTCAGGATTACTTGAACTGATTTGAAAAAAAAATGGGACCATCTCGCAAGAATACTTAATCGAACAAAAAAAGAATCATCAAAATCGATCCATAAATGACAAAGATATGCGCGAACAACGATAAAAAAAAGATACAATCGAATTGAGAACCTCCTCTTTTTGATGAAGTCAGTTAAAAATAAACTTTATTCATAAAATAAAAAAGACAAATGAATTGACAAACATTTTCAATTTGTCAGTAGGTAATACTGACATTTTCATTGGCGCTCTCGATCGTTTTAATTTCTGTACTGAGAATTTTAGTCTAGGAGGCGGAGGAGCCGTCTGATATAATAACTGGTAACTTAATTTAAAAGAAAAACAAAGTCTATTTATTCAGGAATGTTCATATCGCTATCCTAAGTTATTATACTATTTTTTACACTAATCCCACTTATATTATAAGTACGAACATTTGTCGGTCTGTCTGTATGTTTGTTACTCTTTCAAGCCGAAATTTGGCATACATACTTATATAATATATAATAATTATTATTAGTATAATAATAATTTCGTTCAAAAAGTTTATTAATTTGAGATTTTTGCATTCACAATGCTATTTTAATTGTGTTAATCCCGATTCCAGTCCAGGCCATATTTATACAGGGTCACTGGAAATATGACGTATTCCTGCTAAGGGGTTATAGATAAGGTCAAAACAATTTTTTTTTGTAATATTACTTTTTCTCAAAAAGTTCATAGTTTTTGAGTTAATTGAAATTAAGTAATTTTTCACCAAAAGTACGTTTTCAGACATAAAAATTTTAAATAAAAAATAACTACTCGTTCGATTCCGGATTTTTTGTTATTTTGGGATAGAAAACACTCTAAGTGTTGATAATGAATAAAAAAAACTATAAAAAGTACAGGTATTTATAGAAAAATCAATCCATAAAAGCATTTTTTATTTTTATTTTTTCAGATTTTTTTAGAAACGGCAGCAAATATCTTTAAAAAAATCCTGGTAACTAAGCGTGCATAATATTTTAAAAACATCACCATCTATTCAGATTTCAGATGAGGTATACAACTTAATAATAACTTAAATAAAAAATGAGAAATTAAGACTTAAGTAAATTGCAGTCCCATTTCATGTAGCAAATATTTCCTACTTCGAGCGCTTCGGAGGTGGCCGTATTATCCTACTTTCTTCTTCTTCTTCTTGTCGGTGCAGGCGGTTTCCGCAACTCGACGTCTATTGCGCCTATTTTGCGTCGTAGAATGTGCGGCCGGATCACTCCAGCCATCCCAGCTCAGCCAGGAATGCTCCAAGGGCTTTCACGTTCGTGATCGCTTCCTGGACACTGCCCGGCGAGCCGAGGTATCTCGCCCGGTAAGGGGCCACCCCTCTGCATTCCAGCAGAACGTGGGCGGCTGTTTCTTCTTCCTCCATGCATCCTCTGCATAGGGGACTGTCCGTGACACCTAAGTTAAAAAGATGTTTGTTAAATTGTCCATGACCAGTAATAGCACCTGTTACCAGGCGAAGTTGCGGTCTGCACAGTTGTATCAGGGCCCTGGATAGACGAGCGTCCACGCGCGGTAGTGCGAGTTTCGCCTGTCTGCACGAGTCCAGAGAGCTCCAGTTCTGTTGGTGTAGTTCTATAGTGCGTTCACGGATTTTACTTGCAAACCAGCTGGTCGGGATAGGCGCGATCGGCTCTGGGCCAACGGGCATCGAACCAGATGCGCGTCTAGCCAGTTCGTCGGCTGCGTCGTTTCCCCGTGATCCACTGTGACCTTTGATCCATTGGATAGTAATAGTATTAAGTGCACCTACTGTATTTAGGGCGTGATGACACTCAAGTAAAAGGCTCGATGTGATGCGACTGCCCTGGAGAGCCTGTAGAACGGATTTGCTGTCGGAGAGAATTAAGATGTCGCGGTCTTTTACCTCCCTTGTTTCGATTGCTCGAGCCGCCATTATTATGCCCACGCACTCGGCCTGAAAGACCGTGTTGTATGAGCTTAAGGGGGATGCAATTTGTATGTTTAGGTCCTCTGAGAAAACACCCGACCCTGTGCCCGATGAGGTCTTGGAGCCGTCGGTGTATATCAGGAGAGCCTTGTGTCTTTTCTTAGAGCTGATGTCGTCTATCAGGTGTATTCTGTATTTTTTGTCAAAAATGAGGGTTGGCTTAACTTTGTCGCATGGTGCTTCAATAAGAGGGGTGTTCAGCCAGCCCTCCAGTAGTCCACTGAGATGTTTTACCCTCTCGAATTTTAGAGATCCCAGTTGTTTTAGTCTTAACGCTGTTTTGGCTGCCTCCTGTTGAATGTGCAAGTGCAATGGTGTTAGGTTTAGCATTACCTCTAGAGCAGCTGTGGGAGCTGTGCTCATGCATCCAGTGAGGGCGCAGCAGGCCTGACGTTGTAGTCCCTGTAGCTTTTTGGCTCCAGTGATTTGGGCGGCTTTTGGCCACCATACTACAGATCCATAGCTTACCAGGGGTTTTATGATCGTGTTGTAGAGCCAGAGGAATAGTTTGGGTGCTAGGCCCCAACGTTTACCAATCATCTTTCGGCACTGCCATAAAATGACGCTGGCGGACTGCGTTTTGTACTCCAAGTGGCTGTTCCAATTAAGTTTGCTGTCTAGGATTATGCCTAGGTACTTTACCTCGTCAGAGAGTTGTAGTGTAGTTCCAAACAGTTTCGGCAGACAGAAGTCGCCCACCCGACGTTTGTTTGTGAACATTACCATTTCCGTCTTCGTAGGATTGACGGTCAGGTCGTGTTTTTGGCACCATTCTTCAACCTTCATCAGGGCTGCTTGCATGGTGTTACAGGTTATGCCAGCCTGGTTACCTATACTTAGTATAGTAATGTCGTCCGCATATCCTATAGTGTAAAAATAGTTAGAGTTAAGATGGGAGATCAGGTCGTTTACCACCAGGTTCCACAGAAGTGGAGAGAGCACACCTCCTTGGGGGCATCCTCTCGCCACCAGGGCCCTTTGGCCGACGTCCTCTGACACCTGTACCGTTCTGTTGCGTAGCATATTCACAATCCAGTCTACGAGTTGTTTATCAACACCGTGTCTCACTAGTGCTGCCTCAATACTGGTGAATGTAGTTTTGTCGAAGGCGCCCTCTATATCGATGAAGGTGCCTAATAGTCGCGTAGCCAGAGAAAAATTACCTTCGATAATACTAAAAGTTTTCGTTTTTGCTGAGTGTATAGATTATGTGCATTGTGAGCTATTGTTGAAAAGTTAGAAGTTTTATGCCGGTGCTTTAGGTATAGTTTAGGTATTTCGTAATATTTCATTTAACGTAATATATATAGAATTAAAGTTTGAAATGTTGATTGTTTCATAATAAGAACTATGTTATCTTCATGTTGTAAAATATTTAGAAAGTTATTATGTGTGGAAGTGCGTAAATCACAAAATCACTCTTTTGTGTTCGAATAAAATTTTAAAATTTCTGAAATCTTATTTTAAGACTTTCAGTGGTTAGATATACCAGTTCAACAAAGTTTAGAAAGTTAAGTGGTGTGCTTCTTTGATATTTTCATTTTTCCTTTGTAACATACGGAATAATGAATTAAAAATTGATAAGATCGCTCTTACAATACCTTTTCAATGCACTTATATACTACACAAAAAATTAGAAACATACATCATGTGGGTTTTGTTTAAATTACGAATAAATTATTGCGCTAAAATACGAATTATACGGGACGCGCGAGCGGGTGCATGCAGGGGCCGCTGACTGCCACGCGGCGCGCGGGCGGGCGCGGGGCCACAAACAATAAGCTACTCTCGGTTCATAGCAATAAAGTACAATTTCAAATTTCACAGCGCTGCGTGCCTGATATTACAAGCACCTACGAAGCGCCACTCTTTTTGTCGCGTAATCGATGAAATTACACAGAATAGGTACCTACTTATAAAATAAAATAAAGCTACCTACCTACTAAATAAGCTGATCATAATTGTTTTTCTAAGGTAGTTTGGCGAATCAACTTTTAAGGCACTCCTTTCAGAGCATTTTGAAACAGAAAACAAAAATAAATTTAATTGAATTTACAAGAATTTATATTCGAATTTATATCATTTATCTAATTTTTAGATTTTAAAGGTGGCCACGAATGGCCACGATGTTTGACGTTTAGTTTTTGAGATTTTTGAGAATAACAAAAGATCGTCTTAAAAATTTCCCCTCTGTTACCTATTTTGTGTTTTTTTTTTGTGAATGAAAATGATACTTCATATAAATATAGATAAAATGATAAAATGATTTTGACGACCTCCGTGGTCGAGTGGTTCGCACGCCGGTTTTCAAGGCGTCACCATCTCTTGAGGTCCCGGGTTCGATCCCCGGCTGGGTCAATGTAGAAAATGAACTTTTCAACATTGTCTCAGGTCTGGGTGTGTGTCATACATATACCACCGTTGTTTCTGATTTCCATAACACAAGTGCTATAGCTACTTACTTTGGGATTAGAGCAATGTATGTGATGTTGTCAAATATTTATTTTTTATTATTATTTATTTACTTCTAAGAAAATCAGATACCGTAAACTGCTGCAACTTTGCGCGAAATTTAAGGTTTTTTTTAATATCTCTTCAAGTATTTATTATCTGTGTCCATTTTTACATTAGCGCGCGAATTGGAGATGTATGTCATATATCTTAAGGTTCATAACGCCGAAACGGCTGTTAGATTGATCTCGAGAAACCGTCAAAGTCGTAGGCAAAGTTGTGATAAAATATCCCAACTTTGCCTAGAAGATTATAAGCAAAAATACGAGCCGCATTTAAAAACTGGTCTTAATTATAGAGCCATACAAATTGCGTTACCATCGAGATGTGCATGGATTACCACAATAAGCATCAATATTTTTTGCCACAAATAGAAAAACACAAAATTTAAAAGACTTACTATAATTTCAATAAAAATGGGTAATTCCGGACGTAAACCAACTAAATTCACAGGACTAAACTAATTTCATTTCATTTGTTTTAATTTCTTTATTTTGAATTTATTATTTTATTTTGAATTTATTTTTATAATTTTTATATCTGTATATCTTTTTATTTAATAACTAAACAAAGTTAACATAGACTGCCCTCCAAACCGCTTTACTGTCGTTGAGTAAGTAGTGGCAACCCTAGGGCTAGGCAAACTTGAGTCACTAATGCTCGAGAAGCCTTTTACAACATTGCCTACCGTGGTTCTAGCCGTAAATGATTGACATTAACAAGAAAAACCCTTATAAACAGGAGAAAGAGCATATTTGCTTACCCTATAAATACTAAGAGAGCTGAAATTCCCGATTTTTCCAAGGAAAAACTAAAAGTTTGCGACCGTTGACAGCTGACAGACAAAAAAGTAACGGTGTTGCCACTTTGAATAATAATGAAATGGGTTGCCAATAAAACGAAGGTATTTCTCTCATTATCAAAAGTAAAAAATATATGGCGGTTATGAAGTAATGTTAGTTTTACTAGATTAGGCAAAATTGAAGCTTAGGGGCAATCTTGCAGCAGTTTACGGTACTTACATTTAGTATTTAATACAACAAGAAAGTATCCTATCAAAATAATGTATCTATGTTTATAGTAATAGTTTCTAAGATTTACATGATTTAACTCCACTGCGTTACTTTGACATAAATGTATGTTAAACTTTAAAATAATGTGATATTAAACAGCCACTTTAAACTTACGTCTATGTCAGGCAGTACCTTTCTTTTCTTTATACATATTACGTTCACTGTATTGTTTACAAGTATAATTGAATTGTATAAATTATTTATACATAAAAACCTTCGATCAAGTATATCCTAGATAACGCTTACGAACTAAAACAGTATGCAAACATGGCACCTCAATAGCGTCCCACTTACAAACTTGGCGCTTATTTTGTACATTGTGACGTAGTATGTAGTCATAAGTATATAATCATTTTACACTTATTATTTGTGGCAGTAATAAACTGTATTTACTACAGATGACATCTTTCATTGGCCCGATCCCATCCTTATAACATGATCACCTCTTATTTTGTACAAACTCACTTATTTTGCACAAAATAAGCTTATTTTTTATAAAAATACATCTTTTATCACTTACTTTGTGCAAAATAAGCACCCAGTTTGTAGTGGGACGCTATTTGAGGTGCCATTTTTGAGACTCTGACCGGACATCTAGGGTATTCTTGATCAAGGATAAAAGTAATCAAAAATTAGGAGACACCAGGGTAACACTAGAGAATATAGTAACTCCAGAGAAAAGAAAATAATTAGAGAATACTAGCTTCCGCCCGCGAGTTCGTCCGCGTGGACATTCGAGAAAATCCTAAGGGTACCTTTAACCAGGATACGAAGTATTCTATGTTCTAACGTCCTGCCTGCCTCGCTAGGCAGTACGCTTGGTGTGGACGTACCTCGCTTGCAGGCAGGGCGTTTGCCACTTGCGCGTGAGGATGCGGCCCGACATCGCACTCGGTCGCTATAGTACGCGCTTACCAGCCAGAGGCCTGCTGCGCGCAAGGCACGTTCACACCAAGCGGGCTACCTAGCAAGGCAGGATATTAAACTTTTTATCCAGGTTAAAGGTTCCCTAAGGATTTTCTCGAATGTTCACGTGAACGAAGTCGCGAGCGGAAGCTAGTAGTATAAAATAATATAATACGTAGAAAGCGGGCTTAGATTTTACTGCATTCACGTGCATTTTTTTCTGAGAAATTACAAAAGACAGACCTCAAAACTCGACACTTTATTGTTTACTTTTAAGCCATTGACCATTTTACCGTGCTAGATGTGGGAACACCAGGTCCAGGTAGTCGTCGTTCTAACAGTATAGTTCCCAAAAGATATTGTTACAACGAATTCATCGTAAACTCTTCTTAAAAACTTAAAAGTCGTATATCTTTTGATTGAGTGAACCGATTGCGATGAGATAAAGACTAAATTACTTCGCAAAATACAATATATATTTCTATGTAAACATCATTACAATTGAATTAGCGCTTTTTAAGTTATTAGCGCACAAACATACAGATAAACAGACAAACAGATAAAAAGGAGACAACCCTAACGGCGTCAGAAGAGATGAGCGCTACGCGATAGAAAGAGAGAAAACTTCTAGGTGAATATAACTGTAGGCGCTGTAGCGGTGTGCGATCTGAATTGCGCCTTATTGAGTCGTAGCAAGAGTCGCTATTTAATTAAATGATGTTGCAGAATGCGGCTTCTGTACTTGTACTATTATGTATACTGTGACGGAGTGCACGTTTTTTAGGTGAGTGTAAAACTTTTAGTTTTTCCTTGGAAAAATCGAGAATTTCAGCTCTCTTAGTATTTACGGGGTATGCAAATATGCTGTTTCTCCTATTTATAAGGGTTTTTCTTGTTAATGTCAATCATTTACGGCTAGAACCACGGTAGGCAATGTTGTAAAAGGCTTCTCGGGCATTAGTGACTCAAGTTTGCCTAGCCCTAGGGTTGTCACTACTTACTCAACGACAGTAAAGCGGTTTGGAGGGAAGTCTATGTTTACTTTGTTTAGTTATTAAATAAAAAGATATACAGATATAAAAATTATAAAAATAAATTCAAAATAAAATAATAAATTCAAAATAAAGAAATTAAAACAAATGAAATGAAATTAGTTTAGTCCTGTGAATTTAGTTGGTTTACGTCCGGAATTACCCATTTTTATTGAAATTATAGTAAGTCTTTTAAATTTTGTGTTTTTCTATTTGTGGCAACCCGTAGTATGCTCCAAATTTACTTTGGAAATATTTACTGATACTGCTCAAAGTTTGCCTGCTTGTGTTTTTTTCTGGCAAGCAGGCGAAGTTGGGCACAAGTTGTGCCCAACTTCGCCTGCTTGCCAGAAAAAAATATTGATGCTTATTGTGGTAATCCATGCACATCTCGATGGTAACGCAATTTGTATGGCTCTATAATTAAGACCAGTTTTTAAATGCGGCTCGTATTTTTGCTTATAATCTTCTAGGCAAAGTTGGGATATTTTATCACAACTTTGCCTACGACTTTGACGGTTTCTGGAGATCAATCTAACAGCCGTTTCGGCGTTATGAACCTTAAGATATATGGCATACATCTCCAATTCGCGCCTTAATGTAAAAATGGACACAGATAATAAATACTTGAAGAGATATTTAAAAAAAACCTTAAATTTCGTGCAAAGATGCAGCAGTTTACGGTATTGATCAAAGTGTTTAAACCAACTAACTTGTCTTATTTATCTATGTAGCTGCCTACATCTGTGGCTAATTTCATAAAATTACTGTCGTCTTTTAGGGCCTTCTATTTTGTGGCAATTGTATAAATTAGGTAGGTAGGTACATTAGTTAGAGAGCTAGGTAGATTAGAGTCGCACTATCCAATTAATTATTAATTTAATATTATAAATGCCAAAGTCTGTTTGTTTGTTTGTTACGCCTTCGCGTCATGAATACTGAACCGATCATCATGAAATTTTACATTACACGTTGCCAGGGGTATAGAAAAGGAGCTATCTCCTTTTCTTTTTTCGGTTTTATCCCGAAAAAAGTATGGTTCCCGAGGGATAGCAAAAAAACTCCACGCAGACGAAGTCGCGGGCGGCCACTAGTGGAATCATAATAATATCATTTCGGGATAAGAGATAGGTCAGATAGGAGTCGACACGTCTTGTAAGTAGCCGAGCGTACAACTTGTAAGTAAGTAGGTAGCTGTAGGTAGTATAGGTACCTTCATACACTTCGCGCGCGAGCATAAAGGTGGCGACTGACCTGTAACATTTCATCATAACGTAACGTTACGTTACGACGAAATGTTACAGATCAGTCGCCACCTTAATAATAATTTATTCTTATTTATGGCGCGAGTGGGCCTGGGGCCTTATTTTTTTTTAATCACTCGACTGGCGCCGAGCACTCTTTTCTATTGATTTTCGTTCGACATTTGACTCAAATGTATGGGATGTCGAACGAAAATCAGTAGAAACGAGCGCTCGACACCAGTCGAGCGATTCAAAAATAGGGCTCCAGAGTGCCTAGCCAAAGTAACATTGGCAAATCTTCGTTATCGCTTCGCTTTCGAAACATGTATGGGATTGACTAAAGGTTTCGTTAACTATCGAATTTTAAAACGTCAAACCCATAGGTACATGTTTCGAAGCGAAGCGATAGCGAAAATTTGCAAATGTTACTTTGGCTAGGGGGTCTGGACTGGCGGCCGGCCGCCGCGCCGCGCCGCTGCGCGCCGCCAGCGGCACCGGACCGGCGCGGGCGGCCTGTAGCGACAATACTACATATTTTATCCGTAATTAAACAAAAGCCACTGTATGTATTTTTCTAATTTTTTGTGTAGTATATAAGTGCATTGAAAAGGTTATGTAAGAGCGATCTTATCAATTTTTAATTCATTATTCCGTATGTTATAAAGGAAAAATGAAAATATCAAAGAAGCACACCACTTAACTTTCTAAACTTTGTTGAACTGGTATATCTAACCACTGAAAGTCTTAAAATAAGATTTCAGAAATTTTAAAATTTTATTCGAACACAAAAGAGTGATTTTGTGATTTACGCACTTCCACACATAATAACTTTCTAAATATTTTACAACATGAAGATAACATAGTTCTTATTATGAAACAATCAACATTTCAAACTTTAATTCTATATATATTACCTTAAACGAAATATTACGAAATACCTAAACTATACCTAAAGCACCGGCATAAAACTTCTAACTTTTCAACAATAGCTCACAATGCACATAATCTATACACTCAGCAAAAACTAAAACTTTTAGTATTATCAAAACTTCTTTATGAAATTTAATGTCCCACGACCGGACTATAAACAGATAAGTTTGTTTTGGATAGCCTCCTCTATCTTACCGACTAATTGATGAAGGGCTGATTCAGTGGATTTGCCAGCGCTGTAAGCATGCTGATGTTTATGTAGTGGGAGTTTCGCCAATGCGCCACTTCGTAGGTACCACTCACAGACTCTTTCCATAGTTTTCAACAGGAAGGTTGTGAGGCTGATCGGTCTGAAGGCCTTCGGATTAGTGTAGTCGGGTTTACCTGGTTTAGGTATAAACACTACCTTGACTTCCCTCCAAAGATGCGGGGTGTAGCGATGCGCCAGACAGGCTTGTAGTAGATTGGTGAGGACTGGAACTAATTGCTCCTCTCCCCATTGTAGTAGTGCGGGAAAGATGTTGTCCGTTCCAGCCGCCTTGAAAGGGGAGAAGCTCTTAATAGCACTTCTTACCTTTTCAGGTGTTATTACCTGTTCGGCGTAACGCCAACAGTCTTCAGTGGGTTGCACAGGTTTGTCTTGCCAGCTTACCTGTTGTACAAGTTGGCAGTCTGGAAAATGGGTCTGTATTAGGATAGCGTTTGTCTCCTCCGGGCAGCGGGACATCGTGCCGTCGGGTTTCTTCAGGTTACCTAGTGGACCAGGACCCTGGTTAGACAATACTTTCCTTACCCGATTTGCCTGTTTGGTGGAGCTTATCTCATTACACTGAACCTTCTCCAGGATGAGGTCCTCCAGTACCTTATTTTACGTTTATATTCAGCCTTAGCATCTTTGTATCGGTCCCAGTCATAGTCATCGCAGGTGTTCATTGCCCTATTTAGCCTTTTCCTGACAATCTCACGTTGCCTTTCAAGCTCCGGTCCCCACCATTGGTGCTTGCCGGGGCCCTCCGAGCCGGGAGCTTTCAGGGGACAGGCCTCTTCGAAGCATTGTCTTATAGTATTGGTAAATTTTACTACCTGTTCCTCTAGCTGTGCAGCAGTCGAGAAATCCCTCCTGTCGCAGCTTGTGTCAAGTTTCTCTGCTAAGAGTGTTCTGTATTGTTGTTTGTTTGTTTTCCTTGGATACCTTTTGGGTCCAATGGTGACAGTAGGTACCTGTATGTTGAAGCGTAGCCATCTATGATCTGAGCATGAGGCCTCGTCTGAGACGTGCCAGTCTGCTATCATAGATGCCGCTAGTGGTGTTGCCAGTGTTAGGTCGACAATCGTCCCTCTGCACCTCCTCGCGACGAAAGTCGGTTTGTTACCTATGTTAATTATTTCTAGATTGGTTGTTAGTAGAAATTCTACAAGTTCATTACCTCTAGTGTTGCTTTTCTCCTCTCCCCACAGCGGGTGGTGGGCATTGGAGTCTGTTGCAATGATTAGCTCAGTGTTGTTCTCCCTGCAGTATCGAGCGAGCGACGCTACCTCTTCAGGTGGCGCTCGCTCCCCATCAGGCATGTATGCTGAAGCCAGGACCAACTCCTGACTGTTATTTTCATTGTTAATTGTCAGCTTAATAGTGCTTAAATCTCTGAAACAGAAATTTAGTAAAGGCTGTGTCTCGATATCTTTTGATGTGTATATACACGATCTTACATCGCCAACGGCGGCATGTATGAGCTTACCTCCCATACCGGAGAGTCCTCGCACAGTGCCGCCCCTGATCCACGGCTCCTGGATCAGAGCGACCGTCGTTTTGTTGGTCTCCAGCCAGCGTCGGAGTTGAGCCGTTGCGGTTGTGCTGTGCTGGAGGTTTACTTGTATGAGTTGGGCCTTAGATAGGGACGCCATCTTTGCAGACAACGTCCTCCAAGGCCAACTCGTCGAGCCCCAGCAGGAGTTCCTCGCTCGCCGGCGAAGCCTCACTGCCGGAGGGACCAGCAGCAGCAGCGTCGATTGTCATCTCCGCTGTGGCCGGCTCGGCGGTGTCGGTGGTAGCCGCTGGAGCGGCTGGTGTGGTCGTCGTGTCGCCGCCGGGGGACTCGTGGGGGTTGTCGGTAGGTGGAGTATCGACAAACTTGCCCTTGGCGTTCCTGAACTTCAGGTACACCGAGCCGGTCAAGAAACTGACTCGGCGACCTTTAGCCAGGATCACCGGCACGATGTCCACCGGCACCGACACAACGATAAATGTCCGGTTGGTGGATTCATGGGTCTGAAACCCATTCACGAGCCACCGTTCGACCTGAAGTTCCGGGTTCGAGAAGTGCAGGACCTTACCCACCATTCCTTGCTCCCGGTTCCAGAGCTTGGGCAGAACGAGACCACATTGGACCTTCTTCGGGACCTGCTCAGTTCTCAAAACACTGAGTCTTCCCACGTCCTTTATGTGGTGACCTTCCGCCCACTCTGTCGCCCACTCCAGGGTTGTGCTGTTGGTGCTCGCCAGGTGTAAGCACCCGTCCTTATATACTGGCTTCCCACAAAAGGCGACTTTACCTGCTTCGTAGGTGCCCAGGAGTATTTGCTGCACCATAGCCTCCTCCATCTCAGTCTCGATCTGCTCCGCCACCGCCCTAGAGATGTATCCCGAAGGCGATGTGATCACAAACCTGACCTCGTTAGATTTGGCCGCGACTGCAGCGTAGGTCCGCGCTCCAGTCGAGGAACCGCTCGGCAGCTCTGCCTTCAGCTTTTTGGACTCGCCTCGAGGAGAGATCGTCTCATCCAGGCGGGCCCTTTTGGCTTTAGGTTTAGGCCGCGCAGCAGCTTCTGCGACCGGGGTGTTGAGGGGGGCCATAGTGCCATACACTGCCATAGTGGCCTTCCTTTTGGCCACAAGCCAAAAGGAAGGCCTGGCATAAAGGCATTAAAAATGGCTGATATGCATGGTTATTATTGATGCCGTCTGTATAAAATTTTGACTCATTGGCGGAAAATAATAGTGTCTCGAAACTTACTCAGACTATATCGTATTTTTAGTAAGCACGACCGTTTATGGCAAACTAGCCTCCGCCCGCGACTTCATCCGCATTTACATTCGAGAAAATCCCTAGGGAACCTTTAACCAAGATAATAGTATCCTCCTATGTTTTAATCTGGCTTTTAAACTATCTGTGTGCCATATTTCATCCAAATACGTTCAGCCGTTTTGCGTGATAGATTAACAATCATCCAAACAAGCAAACTTTCACATTTATGATATAAGTAGGATAATACGGCCACCTCTAAAGCGCTCGAAGTAGGAAATTTTTGCTACATGAAATGGGACTGCAATTTACTTAAGTCTTAATTTCTCATTTTTTAT
Source organism: Agriphila tristella (assembly GCA_928269145.1). Classification (NCBI taxonomy): domain Eukaryota; kingdom Metazoa; phylum Arthropoda; class Insecta; order Lepidoptera; family Crambidae; genus Agriphila; species Agriphila tristella. The sequence goes on along the minus strand of OV743443.1, from coordinate 4,396,733 downwards.
TTAAGTTATCATTAAGTTGTATACCTCATCTAAAAGCTGAATAGATGGTGATGTTTTTAAAATATTATGCACGCTTAGTTACTAGGATTTTTTTAAAGATATTTGCTGCCGTTTCTAAAAAATCAGAAAAAATAAAAATAAATGTTTTTAAGGATTGATTTTTTTTAAACACCTGTACTTTTTGTATTTTTTTTTATTCATTATCAACACTTAGAGTGTTTTCTATCCCAAAATAATAAAAAACCGGAATCGAACGAGTAGTTATTTTTTATTTAATTTTTTTGTGTCTGAAAACGTACTTTTGGTGAAAAATTACTGAATTTCAACTAACTCAAAAACTATGAACTTTTTGAGAAAAAGTAATATTACAAAAAAATATTTGTTTTGACCTCATCTATAACCCTTTAGCAGGAATACGTCATATTTCCAGTGACCCTGTATAAATATGGCCTGGACTGGAATCGGGATTAACACAATTAAAATAGCATTGTGAATGCAAAAATCTCAAATTAATAAACTTTTTGAACGAAATTATTTTCCATAGATAATATTACTATATTGAGTGCTTTTACCCGCGTTTTCTTCTCGATAAAATGTTCGTGCTAATGATAAAACAGAGCGTGCGCACACGGCCATTGATATATTAACACGGCTTTGATAATAGTTCTTTGGTGCGCGAACAAATCGCGTGAGAAAATAAAACCCATTGTCTGGTTGCAGCAATGACGAATCCCGACTACTCCAGTCCAGGCCATATTTATATGTGTCTAAAAAACTTTTTGAACGAAATAATTTTTTCTATAGATAATATTACTATATTGAGTGCTTTTACCTGCGTTTTTTTCTCGATAAAATGTTCGTGCTAATGATAAAACAGAGCGCGCGCACACGGCCATTGATATATTATCACGGCTTTAACAATAGTTCTTTGGTGCGCGAACAAATGGCGTGAGAAAATAAAACCCATTATCTGGTTGCAGCAATGACGAATCCCGACTACTCCAATCCAGGCCATATTTATATGTGTCTGTATGCCAAATTTCTGCGTGAAAGAGTAACAAACATACAGACAGACAGACAAATGTTAGTACTTATAATATAAGTGGGATTAGTGTTAAAAAATAGTATAATAACTAAGCATAGCGATATAAACATTTCTAAATAAATAGACTTTGTTTTTCTTTTAAATTAGGTAACAAATTAAAATGAACCAAAATAATACTAGCTCTTAGATTCAAATTCGATTGCAATAGTGTAGCGCACGGAACGGCAACGGCGCGATTAGCCGCTTCCGAGCCATTATTTTGAATTTTTTGGCGGGAAAACGGTTTTTGGCTTATAATTTTGAAACAAAGAGGCCCAGAGATTTGAAATTATGCGTGTGTGCTGCAATTATAACGTATTAGTTGATGTTCAAAAGGAAACTCTAACATATACAGTTACAGCTATTCACCATGTGTCAGCCAGAGACACGTGTCCCCAGCTTACACATAGATATCGGCTCGTAGCTCAAAAACTTTTCGAGATAAAGCTTTGATAAATTTGGAGCCTAATGCTCCAATTTGGCTGAGAATTTTGAGGTATATTATATAATCGTGGCTTAAATAATTACGAAAATACAGCTGTGCAAGCCAGTGACACGTGTCTCCAGCTCGCACACAGTGTTATGCTCGTAGTTTCGACAGTATTTGAGTGTGATGGTTAGTTTTTTTGGATCTCATTGCTGCAATGAGGCTCTAAATTTCTGAATATAGTCTAAAACCCTAACCTCACTGGTTTGCCTTAACGGGATGTGTAAGCTGCAGACACGTGTCGCCAGCTCACACACATAAAACAACTCATGGTGACGAACTTATGGTGGCTGCTATTATTTTGTCTGGAAGTTTGATTGCTCCTATTATGCTTTAAAATATAGCATGCTTAGAATTTCTCTATAGCCTATGAGGAAGCTGGAGACCCACACATAAATCAATGGACGAGATAAAACTGAACATCGAAAAAGCAAAATGGCTGACAAACCCAACTTTTCAAAAGACGTATTCATTAAAAATAATGCAGTGTTCCCAGCTCAAAAAAGTCCAACTTACATTGGCTGTAATGTAACTCCAGTTTTACGGCAACATTTTAGTTAGAAACAGCAATTTGGCCTTCTTGTTGGATCGCGGCTGTAAAACAAAGACGCACGATTAAGTTCCCGCGCAAATGAGCCCCGTTCAGGGGCGTTCTGCATCATTTAAAAATTCATCCTCAAATGAGGACAGCTGTAATAGAACGCGCGCTTTTGTTTTTCTCCGCTGATAACACCGTTATTTTCAAATGTTTTTTTCTGTGGTTGATCCTTCGATCAAAAATACCGTAGATAGCGCTTTAAGAATTAAAACAGTACGCAAAAATGGCACCTCAAATAGCGTCCCACTTACAAACTTGGAGCTTATTTTGTACAAAAGCACATCTTTTATCACTTAATTTATGCAAAATAAGCGACCAGTTTGTAAGTGGGAGTAAGTAAGATATTTCAGGCGCCATTTTTGAGACTGACCGGACATCTAAAGTTTTGTTTGTTTTATAATGCAGTTTCTGAATCAGTAGGTATCGTATTTACAATTTCATCTTTAAATCTAAACCAACTACCTATTAACAATAACTTTGTTCATAGCAATAAATTGCAAATAATAATTTGTTCTTCTAACTTTTTCTTTAGTAGGCTATATAATATAGTCTATAGCAGCGGTTCCCGAATAGGGTTCCGCGGAACCCTTCCGTGAGAGGCTCTCAGGGTTTCCGCAAAAATTCAAGAGTTTAGGTATAAATTCAAGATAGGTATTTAAGTACCTAGGTACTTATCTTTTTGTTCTAACTAAATAAATATTTTATATCCTAAAAGTCAAACTATACTTACAAAAAGTGAATTCCGAGCCAAACGTTTAAAAGCATAAAGGATTACAGGTTAAATGCCTTATTTTGCGTTGTATCTCGTGCTTTAAGCATACCGCCTTCAAATGCTTATGTTAAGCGAGGTTTTGCCCTTATGACGCTTAAATGTCCTAATGTCAGAAATCGTTGCTCTAAGCAGAATTGCAAAAGACATGTTTTGTTCGGAATTCTTAAGTAATAAAAATGAAGCGGAATTAATGAGAGAGGCTCGTAGCAATACAAAATATGCATGGAAATTTTGAGTATTTTAATTACAAAAAATCACATACATTCAACATGTCCTTCATTTACCAGTTACCAACTCTACAGTAGTTTAACTGCCAGGTAATGATTTCAACGTACATTTAGATAGTCCCAAAAATTTTTCGCGGCTCGCGCTACGCGCTCACCGCGCCCCCTTGTCCTGTTTTCTGTTCCTGAAGGTGGCAACCTTGATTAATTTACTTTTTACTTGAGTTGGGGTTCCGCCCGAAAACGGTGAACCAAAAAGGGTTCCGTAGCTAAAAGAATTCGGGAACCGCTGGTATAGGAAATGACTCCATCTACTCATTTGATCATTCTTTAGAATAATTACACCTAGAAGCCGTGTCTTCGTATGCAACTGAGGCAACTAATACTGAGCCAAAATGGCTTAGTTTTCAGATTTATATCCTGCATACGTTACCTAATCGTAACTAAAATCCAATAATACTTATAGTAACTAATCTCTTTAAGGTCGGGAAATTGAAACTGTTTTGTACTTATTAGGTATGATTATGTAATAATGGACAATACAAATCTGAAAACGGCGCCATTTTGGCTGTTTTAGTTGCCTCACTTTTGACAGTGCGCTTTGTAGGGAATAGGGATGATGACTAATTAATAAAATAACGAAATACTAATAAAAATCGTAAACATATTAAACTTTTAGAGCAGCTTGTATACCTCTTGGTTTTATATATTGCGTATTATTTGTTTTATGACCCTTCAAAGTTGGGCGGACAAGTCCATTTTATTTAAATAAAATTTATTTTAATAAATAATACCTTTAATTTGTCCACCTAATTTATAGCAAATTTATCTAAGAAACCATTTTCATAAACACTATATTTAATATAGCTGCCGAACAAATTTTCTACGCGTTGCATACAAACTACTCAAGCGTGACGTCATAACTGAGTAGTAGTTAGTATGGAGCATTTTCGGGTGAGTCCAATTTTGTGCACTTCAAACTGTGATATCTCGGGCAGTTTTCATGCTAGCGAAATAATTATTTACCCAATGTTTCTTTTTTTTTAGAGGTAATTTATGTAACATGAAATAAAAAAATAGTCATCATGCCTATTATCGTTCTAGGTATTATTATTTTAAGGATCATTAATTTTCTATGGTTTAATTTGGTCAAGCATTGTTTATTTTTTCATCCATAAGTTTTTTTTTTTCATTCTTTTTCAGTACCTAAGTTTGGTATAATTTTGAATTACTTTATTGCAGGCTTTCGGCAACACTTTTAGTGACTTTTCCACGTGCTATCCAGTTTCCTAAAACTGCATTAGGATACCAACATTTTACGATCCACTTCAAACAACGCCAGATCTGTCCATATGGAGTGGACATATTTCCATCAAAATAATTTTTATATTTATATTTATTTATCATAATTAAACGGGCTAATGCCCAATTACATAATTATGCTTGCTAATCAAAATTAACAATATCATATTGAGATAGAAATAATTTCGCATCGTCAACAAATACATCGAAATCAGGATAAGCTGACAAGAGTGTGTTAAGTGCGTTTTGCATAATATACCTACCGCTCGTTATATTACATTTAAATTTAGGGCAACCAGTATTTTAAAAGATTTTTGTCAGCTAAAAAAGTCTGGAACGGGTGGTAGGAAAATATAGACGATTCAAAAGTACTTAATAATTAAGTTTATTTGAATAAAGCTTATTTGACTTTGACTTTTAACACGAAATCTATATTCACCTTATGAAACCTGCTCGCCAGGTGGTAGTTAAGTGTAAAATCACCTTTGGGAGAAGTCTATGCCGTGGGGCTGATGAAGCCAAAATATAATTTACCTTGAATTTACTTTATCCTAATTTAGAAAAAATTGGGAAACTCATCGGAATAATCTTTACCTACATATTATAAGCTTTTGAAAATCTATTTCTTTTTAATATAACCTGCTACCTCCTGCCAAGAACTTATGCATAGTAATCTTAGTTTTAACTTTATAAAAAAGGTGTTTCTTTCATAAAAACAAAGACAAGTCATGAATTACTTCCCTAAAGTTGATGATATCAATAAAAACAATTAGATTTTAATAGAATAGTAAAAAACTTTTTTTTTACAAAAAAAATCATCAGAGCGAATGCTAAAATCTCCAGTGTAGTCATGGCAATTTTAGAACATAATGTCACGATTAATACTGTAACCATGTTATATGTGTGATCAGTCACCAAATGTGAGACAGCCCTGGGACACGACCCACATAACCGAATACACCCATTTTCCGACATCGTCGTCCCTGCATTGAAAATAAGATACGCTTTCACACGTAAAGTATTTTGTAGCGCATATTTACCTATGTTCTTAAAAACTATTAACTTGTATGTATACGAGGTGTTGACAATACCTGTGAAATTCAGTAAGATGATCTTCGGGGCTACTCAAATGGCCACTTTTCTATTCGTTCGCTAACTTAGAGCTTAAAAATAAGCAAATAAACGATCAAGTCACACGTCGCAAGTTTATGTAAATCACAGACATTGTTGTATTGTATGGAATTGGCAAGCCTGCGACACGTAATTTTGGAGTTTATGGCTTATTTTGAATTTTTAAGTTAGCGAACGACTAGAAAAGTTGCCATTTGAGTAGCCCTGCTGTTTGCGACGTTGTTAAATAACGTTTTTTCATAATTATATACACCGTGTATCGACCAAAGAAGATAAATTAATTTTAAAAATCTCCATTGTACCAAAAAGAAAAGCTCACACTAGCAGACATTGTGACAACGCGCGGTTGCCGTAGCATAGCGCGCAACACGAAAGATTCGTAGCACATAATACATAAGCTACGCCGAGTGGCCGAACTGCGCGTGTCGCTACAGCACCCACTAAAAATTGTTTAAATAAAACAAAAAACTGACTTCAAAAAACCTACCTCTGAAAAGCAAGAAATAATATTCGTAATAATAAAAACACGTCTATTGAAGTCGGGTGGGGCTAGAGTTCAGATTCCTTTTTTTATTCTAAAAGCACCACCCGACTTCAATAGACGTGTTTTTATTATTACGAATATTATTTCTTACTTTTTAGAGGTAGGTTTTTTGAACTCGGGTTTTTGTTTTTTTTTAACAATTTTTTTTTTATTGTAGGTACCTTGTAGGTACGAGTATATTATTTAGATAGTAAAATCGGCTCAGCCAAACGTGGGGTCAAACTGAGAACTTCCTTTTTTAAGTCAGTTAAAGAACTACCTACACAGATATCCATTTTCCAACAAAAATAATATAATTTTATTCTGTTCATAAACAAAGAAGTAATACGATCATTATCGTCGAGGTAATTCACACAAAATCATACTATTTTCGTGCTTTTTTTCAAGATTACTTGAAAAGCACTGAACTGATTTCCAAATTTAATGTAAATATATGTAAATATAATAATAAAAAAATGGGACCAACTTGGGAGTATACCTAATGTAATAACGTTTGAATCATTTCAATCGGTCCAGCCGTTTTCGAGTAATCCGCGGTGGACATACACAAAAAAAAACAAATATACAGACGAACAGAGAACCTCCTCCTTTTTGGAAGTCGGTTAAAAATGTTTCGTAGCGCATTATACTTAAGCTACGCCGAACTGCGTGTGCGGCTCAAGATGCTACGGGTGTAGTCGTAGTTCAGCGCCTAGTACGAATGTTTCGTAGTGCATCTGAATTGCGCGTGTGCTACAGTGCTACGCGCGGTCGTCGTAGCACAGCGCCCACTACGAATGCTTCGTAGCGTGTAATACTTTTGCTACGCTGCGCGTGCTGCTGTGGGTGCTAAACGACTGGTGTTTAAGATGCAAGAAAAAGTACGACATATTATATTTTTTAATTCATTTCTGCTCTGAATCACTTTCGAGATATCTCTTCCGTACGATACATGCTGTGATTAAAGAAATTATTCAAATGACTATTTTAGGCAGCGACAGTACTGTGATTCTTTAGTCTCGCCTTGACTCAGAAACTAATAATAAGCTTTACCTTTAGGTTTAATGCCAGTGCGATGCCCGAAGTCCAAAAACGAACTGCTCAGTCAAAGGTTCCATTTTGATTCCAAGAGTCCAAAATCTACCACAGTGAAGACATGAGCAGAAAACTTGACTTTGTTGAGAATAACTTGGGTAAGTATTTTAATATCTGTGAGTTCAGAGGATTTAACTATTACTGTTCAATCTACTTCTACTTTATCAACCGCACATCACTTCTGGCCATAAGCCTCCTCCAAGAATCTCCACGGTGGCGATCGGTCCGGCAGAATCCCGTGACCACAAACACACACACACACACACACCTATATCACCCATCACACACCTATAAAATGTAAGAATTTGATACAGTTGATGTTTCTTTAATCGATTTGTTATTCGGTCTAACAAAATTACCGACACTATGGTAGACCGATAATGGACAAACGAACGTTTTAATAAACGTTTAGAGCTGATTTTTCAAACCTCAGATAACAGATATCAGTCAGTTTAAATATTAACCAAATCTAATAAAAGTCATTCAAAAATTTGACAGACAAATGAATGACCAGCATTTTCAATTTGGCAGTATAAAACGCTATCAAACAGATAAAGCTCTAAGGCTATGTTTACATTAATACAAGTAGATGACCGAGTCGAGTAGCGAGTAGAAGTACATTGCCTGGCACGTTCGTCAATTTTAAAAGAACGTCAAACATACCACGTAATGTACTTCTGCTGGAATGTTTCCTGGGCCGAGCTGCTGGCGTAATGTAAACATAGCATATTTAGGCATTGAAAAATCAACCCGTCTCTGTAAATTGACCATGCCTTAATCCCATAGACTTAAAAAAATTCGCTAGTGGAATATTAAGTTTATGCTTAATCCAGACACAGATTAGGTAGATAGATATGTTATTTTCATTCTCCTTGGACATACTGTCGCCACATCAAGTGCATTCAAATCCAATGTCGGGTACACGTGTGCACGAAATAGTTGGAAAATAAATTGTATATTAGGAAAACGCCACGGCCGCCGTGAGCACTTTAGCCAACTTGTCCGGCCCAGAGGGCTGACTGCGCGGTCGCCTAGACATTTGAAAATTGTGAACTGGACTGTTGAGATGAAAAACTAACGGTATTTTTTACGTACCCTCTTGAATACATGGGGTTTTTCATAATAATCTGTAAAATTTTGTTTTTTGTATGGTAAAAATGCAAAGAGATATCCCATATCCCTAGGGATATCTAGATGCAATTAGACTATTGTTTTCGACAATCAATCCCATTAATGAGCAAAATCAAAACACAATTTGCCACTATGCAGTTAATCACGATTTTTTTTTAATTATATTATAATTTTCCGGGATTGATGTATGCATTTTACTTGTGCTCTATCTACCATATTCGGCTTATGGGGGTTTTTTGTAACACGTTGTATAGGTTAATCCATAAGTCATTCGCATGTAATTGAAAAAAAGATTTTTGCCCGATACACAGTTTATTTTAAATCTCTACCACGATTGTGATTTTGTAACGTATGCTTTATAATAATTTGAGATTTCCAAACTTTCTGTCGCCACATTGTCGATATCAACCCAAAGCTGGAAAGATCTCGACTGATAAAATCAACAATTCGACCATTGCCGGCCCATATTCAAAACCCCGAGAGCTTTCAACTCGAACTCCAAAACCGCTTCGAAGCCCTTGAGAACAGCATAGATGTGGACGATCTAAACAACATGGTGGTGGATGCTGTCCGTACGGTAGGGTCCAAGCTCTTTAAGACCCGCCGTCCCAAGATAAAGAAAATCTCCGACCACACACTCCTACTCATGGATCAGAGACGTGAAATGAGGCTCCAGAGTTCATTAGATGCTAATCGTTATCGGCAGCTTAATAGACAGATATCTAAGTCTTTGACGAGCGACCTTCGCCAATTTAATACGAATCGTATTAAAGAGGCCATCGAGCAGAATAAAGGCTCCAAAGTGTTCGCGAGAGATCTGTCTATTGGGCAAAGCCAGATGACGAAGCTGAAAACTGACGACGGACGCATCATTTCATCAAAGCCTGAAATCCTGAGGGAGATCGAGAGCTTCTATGGGCAGTTATATTCCACGCAGACACCTGTTTAAAGCAAGGCTAAAGACCCCAGAGCCAAGCTTACCCGACACTATACCGAAGATATCCCGGACGTCAGCCTGTACGAGATTAGTATGGCTCTCAAACAGCTGAAAAACAACAAGGCGGCGGGTGACGATGGAATCACTACAGAACTTCTGAGAGCGGGCGGTAAGCCGATACTCAAAGTCCTCCAGAAGCTCTTTAATTCCGTCATCGTCCAGGGCAGAACGCCAAAGACATGGAACATAAGTGAGGTGATATTGTTCTTTAAAAAGGGTGACAAGTCCCTCTTAAAGAACTATAGACCCATCTCGCTTCTGAGTCATGTCTATAAGTTGTTCTCGAGAGTCCTTACGAATCGTCTCGCTCGCAAGTTCGACGACTTCCAACCTCCCGAACAAGCCGGGTTCCGAAAAGGCTTTAGCACCATAGACCACATCCATACGCTGCGGCAGGTTATACAGAAGACTGAGGAGTATAATGAGCCACTTTGCTTGGCGTTCGTGGACTATGAGAAAGCCTTTGATTCGATTGAAACCTGAGCGGTGCTGCAGTCTCTCCAAAGGTGCCAAGTGGACTATAGGTATATCGAGGTGTTGAGGTACTTATACCAAAATGCCACCATGACGATCCGAGTACAGAACCAGAACACAAATCCTATCCAACTGCAGCGTGGTGTGAGACAGGGAGACGTTATTTCTCCGAAACTGTTCACAGCTGCGTTGGAGGAGATCTTTAAGCTCTTGGACTGGAAAGGACTCGGCATCAACATTAATGGCCAGTACCTAACACACCTTCGTTTTGCCGATGATATAGTCCTTATGGCTGAGACCATGGAAGACCTGAACACAATGCTCGAAGATCTCCGTAGTGCTTCCCAAAGAGTGGGTCTTAGGATGAACATGGATAAGACGAAAATTATGTCAAATGCCCATGTTGTACCCTCTCCAGTTCATGTTGGGAACACTACACTTGAAGTTGTTGACCATTACGTATACCTAGGACAGGCAGTCCAGTTAGGTAGGTCTAACTTCGAGAAAGAGATCTCTCGTCGAATCCAACTCGGGTGGGCAGCATTCGGAAAGCTTCGAAAAATCTTCGCGTCCGACTTACCTCAGTGCCTCAAGACGAAAGTCTATGAACAGTGTGTGTTGCCAGTGATGACTTACGGCAGTGAAACGTGGCCGCTAACTATGGGTCTCATAAGGAGGCTCAAGGTCACTCAGCGTGCAATGGAGAGAGCCATGCTCGGCGTTTCCCTACGTGATCAAATCAGAAACGAGGAGATCCGCAGGAGAACTAAAGTAACCGACATCGCTCGAAGGATTGCTCAGCTGAAGTGGCAATGGGCGGGACACATAGCGAGAAGAACCGATGGCCGTTGGGGCAGAAAGGTTCTGGAATGGCGACCGCGCACCGGACGACGCTCCGTGGGTAGGCCCCCGATAAGGTGGACCGACGATCTGGTGAAGGTCGCGGAAAGCCAGTGGATGCAGGCAGCGCAGGACCGATCGTCGTGGAGATCCTTAGGAGAGGCCTATACCCAGCAGTGGGTGTCGTGTGGCTGATATGATGATGATGATGATGATTGTCTGAAAGGAAATCAGTATTATAATACCTACTTAAAATAAAAAAATACTAAACAGAAACCAACTTTAGTTATATTTTTCTTACTTAATGTTACAAAAATTTTAGCAATATCCAATTCAAAAGATATTGTTGTCGAGAATCATATCAGGTTTCCAGTAGAAATTCACCCAAGATCATACTTTTTCGAGCCGCTCTGAACCCAAAAAATATAAATGAACTCTGATCCAATATCTGTGTACACGTGTGTACAAAATTGTTAGAATATAAAGTTAGTATTACCAAAATACGGCACTAGCGGCCGCTACGACTTCGTTAGGCTATCCGGGCCAGGGACTGACTAGGGATGCCACTTGTGTAATACTATGTAACGCTAAAACTAACTTGTCAAAGGTGTATCGCATTGATAGGTAAACAACGTGTTGCAAAAAACCCCTAAATCCGAATATGGTAAATAGGGTACAACAAATACAACCCCGGAAAAATATTATAATCCCAGAAAACCGCCACTTTTATGAAAAAAAAGAAGATAAACTGCATAGTGGTAACCCTGGACCTAATTTGTGTTCTGCTTTTGTCTATTAATGGGATTAAGTATCGAAAACCATAGTCTATTTGCGTCTAGGGTTATCACGTTGCAGTTTTCCATACAAAAAAATAGGGGTTATTATGAGGTAGGAAATTTTATAAAATGGAACTAAATATTTTCAGTACCAAATATAGTTATGGTAACATTAACTTTATGGTTATTCGTGAATTTGACGTGTTTGCATAGAAAGTCGCGTCCTCAATTTTTGTCAACTTTTTATGGTCAAGCAATGAGTGATCGTATTAATTTGGAAATATTAATTGAAATAAAAAATATCAGCAAAATTCGATAGCCTCTGCCACGGGGCGAAACGACTGGCTGGAGTGCCATTTGTAATTTATATTTATACAGTGCTTGTGTAACGCTACAACTGGCTTTTCAAAACTGAAATAAGCAATGAAAATGCGAATGTACGTACGATGCAAATCAACGCATTAATAAGTACAAAGACACTAGACAGCCATCCGCGGCACCTTCACTCGATAAAGGCTAAAGAAAAGCAAAAATGGCAAAGAGTACGTTTTACTTACAGATTAATACATCATTTATTTTATTGTTACCAAAAAATTACAAATTTAAAATGTTTGATAGCGAGATGCGCTCATTTTTTTTTTTAGAGCTTAACTTTTGAACCAAGTACTCTGAAGTCACTTCTGTTGTACATATTTGAATTAATTGTATTGTACGTAAAGTAACACTGCATCAAAAACAATAAAATAAAATATCACCTTCTGTCTTTCGGCAACCCTGATCAGCATCGACAAGTAGCTTGGCACAATGCGTTTGGAAATTGCTAGGTGTGCCCACGGTTCAACAATTTATTGCTTTTGTTTCCAGAAAATTCTCTAATCCAGGCCCGCCGCCAGAATAATAATGCGCGGGAAAACCCGCCATATTGTATTTATTCAACAGACAACATTATTGTTTAATATTACCGAGATTACGGCAAAATGTTGAGGGATATAATTTTTGCTTTGTTTCTTGCAACCGTAAAAGAAAACAATCTTTTATAGTTGAAGGATTTAGCAACAACGACTGGCAACTATTTTACAGATTATCTTGGATCTTGGAATTTTAAAATCTTTTGTTTGTCACAATCAAGAAAAAGTGTGCTCATTCAACAAAGCACTATAAAGGATGTATTTTTATAAATTCGCTTCGCTGCTGTATCTTTTGCTTTATAATTTAACAAACTTTTTACTCTTTTTTCTTTTCTAGGAATTTATAGAGCTTTGGATACAGTTATCTCCTTACTTATCTTGTTACAAACGCTTTGTTCATTAGATATAAATTTGCAGTAAATTAGATCCAGATTTTGTTCACTTAACAGTAGTGAGCAAAATCTGGTCCTAATTCACTGCTCCACACATTTCTGAAACTGCTTCTCAGTAACGAGCAACGTATTCAAAAACAAATCTCGAGACTAACTTCTAGACAGGTTTAGTAGCTCTACCATGAGTTGATGCAAACTGTTTTCGCAATCGAAAACTATAGTTTTTTCTCTTTCAATCGTATTGACTATGAGTAGTTCATCCGATAGATTTCGATAGCAAAAATAGTTTGTAATAGAAATGTAATCAAATTAGCATTTGTATTTTTGTTCATGCTTGCTAATACAATTTTTTTTTATCCTTTGGCTAATAAATTACCATAAACCACTTCACTACTCTTCGTTTTTAATATATTTTTTTTATAATTGGACAATATCAAGTTACTTCTATCCACTCACTGAGATCACTTTCAAAGTATACCCCAAGGTTCATTACTGGGTCCATAATTTAATCCTCAGTATAGATCGACACACCTAAGTGCTCTAAGCCGACATTCATTACGTTTCCGAAACTTTTAATGAGTTCTGAAATACCTGTGAAGTGAAGAACCCTCTGACATTTTTGGAGAACGAAACACAGATTTAAGTTGAGTTGTAAATGTGACTCAAGTGTTAACAAATAATCAAAATGTTTGAATAAGAGTTTTTCTTGTAGCCAGGCTAAGAGCCACTTTATGCGCAAAATCAAAATTATTTTATATCGAAGCCATTTTTCATTCAAACTTATGACAGTAAAGAAAAAGTTAGGTAGGGAGTCGAACAAACGCGCTAATCACTAGACATAATCGGTACTAAATTATCGTATACCTTATTCGAACTTTTCGAACACAGACCGTTTCATTTCTTTTTTCTTTTAAAGTGTTTAACCGCTGTTCTGTGCACTTAACAGTAACTTAACTGTACTTTTTATCAACAACATTTGTTTTCATTTTCAAAACAAAAAAAAATGACACAGATGTAGGTACTAAAAGGTGTCTATTTATGACCACTAGCACAGCTCTCAACAAAATGTGCCAACACATTAGGGTAGAACGAAACGTTTTTATTGCACGGAGCGTCGAAACTACAGTACAGTTTGCCACATTTTGCTATTAAACCTGCCTCCATTTTGAAGATTTTTGTATTCATAATGCTTAAATGGTGTACTTGGAATCACATTCTATACTGAAAGCACTTCAAATAAAATCCAATGTTTTCATTTTATTTTAGCTTACTCTACATCGCTGGACTGTGTCGCTGGTATAAAATGTTGTTAACACCCAGCAATGCTCTTTGAAACTGCCTAAAAGGCTCTTTGGTATTAGCACGGAATATATAATAGTACTAACGTGTATTAGTATCTTTAAGAAGATGGTGGTAGTTATTCAGGCGATCTTCGATCCAAAGCAAACCTTAAAAATTGAAACCTTTTGGCCACACAAGAGGTGCACCATGCATCGGTGGCAACATCCGCCGTGCGAAATTATTAATTTAATTCAGTAATACTATGTATGTATAATTCATCTAGAGCCGCTAGCTGCGCCCCCCTTTTTGACGTCTGTACGCACCCCTAGTGGGGCCCACCCCACTTGTTAGTTAGGAACCCCTGAGCTAGACGGTTGAATATGACTTCAGAAATGCTTGGAGAATTATATCAAACAAATGATTTTCTTTTTTCCTAATTAATTAAACAAATTTCGAAATATACGAAAGAACTTATATTATTTTGTAACTGGCTTACTTTTTATCCTTTTTTTTTTGCAAAAATTCTTAGATATCTTCTGTATAAAACTCGCAACTTTATTCGACGCAAAGCCCCATATATTATTGCCGGGAACTGTACCACTTTGTTATTATGTAGGAAGGATTGCGTCGCGTAAACCTCTTATTTCAAACAAACAGCCCACATTTAGAACCGTATGTGTGCACAATAGGGTCTGGAATAGCTACAAAATATGTAGGATTCTGAGCAGCATCCTTGTTTAGAGAGGCTAATGTGACTACAATATGAAACTTATGCAGTTTTGCCTGCGTTAAGGGTTCTCCAAGTTGCAGAGGGCAAATGATCTTCGGCACAAAAAGATAGCGCTTTAGTTATTTGAGATACGTTTTATGCGTGCGTTTTGGCGTACAAGTTATACCTATTGCTGGCTAGCGTAGTCAGTCAGTCACAGAATACATAATAGTGCTGTAGTGAAGGTAGAGACACGACCATGGACCAAGGATATATGCAATGATAGTTTTGTTTAGTTTTTGCACATCAACTTATTACTGTGATCCAATCAAACAATATTATCTAAGCATAAATCGGGAAAAATCTGGCCAAGCGCGTGTCTCGAGGGTACCGTATTGCAAAAATCACTTTGTTTTTCATAGTGTTTTTATAAATGTCAAAGTCATATTTGTGATTTTGGAAAAGGTGCTATATCTCTAAAACTGACAACTAAATCTCGTTCTAGGCAATTTTTGTTGAAAGTGTTCATATATTTTTTCTATTTTTCACTCTTGTTTTAAAAGTTAGGGACATTTTACCACTTTGGAAGTGTATATCTTTTAAACGGTTGACTTTGAGAAAAAGTAGTTTCAGGAACCTCAATGTCATTTTTAAAGACCTATCTATAGATACCCGGCACGTACCTAGAGGTATGATGAAACCTTTTTTTCATTTTCAGTGCCATGTATGGGGATACACATAACTTTGAGCTCCCATAATCTTTTATTTTTATTTTTGTATAAAAAATTAAAATGGTTTACAGAAAATACATTTACCTACTAAGTTTCAACTGTGTTATCCTAATAGTTTAGGAATAAAGTAGCTGGGACATACGGACAGACAGACAGACAGAACACACATGACGAATCTATAAGGGTTCCGTTTTTCTCCATTAGGCTACGGAACCCTAAAATGCAAGAAACCCCTTTGGAAATAACAGAAGTTGGAACTTTTAACTAAATAATCTTTGAAAACGGAGAGAGCAAAAATATCCCAAACTTTCTTGCCGGTTCTTTTCAGTACGAGGTCACTCCAGGTAGATTTACGATCTGATAGCGTAACTTTTGAGTTTGACTTTCAAGACTTTAGTATTGTAATCAGCCTAAGTTTTCTTATATAACTCAAAATAAACTTACTACATATCTATACCAACCAAGATAAACAAATCAGCGTCATCTGGCTTTACACAAAATAAATAAAGTAAGAGGGAATCAAATACAAAATCATCGAGCTATGTTTGGTTAAATTAACAACAGCATTCATTTGTACATTCAACGCAATTTACGGTCCAATTCGAAAACGGTGCCGCAAAACTAAATGACTATAAAATATAAGGCTACATTTCTACTAGCTATTGATAAATAGTAAACCACTGATTATAGAATTGTAATACTGTACAGAATGGTCAACATCTTTCTTTTTGAGAAAGACCCTAGGGAACTTTTGTCCGAAATAAAGAGTAGGTATTGCATGTTTTAATCCAGGCTATAAACTATAGTATGTGTGCCAAATATCATTCAAATCCGTTCAGCCGTTTTTGCGTGATTGAACAAACATCCAACATCCAAATATCTAAACATCCAAATATCTAAACATCCAAACATTCTCATTAACAATGTTAGTAGGATTGCTTCTTCTAATTGCTTGCAAAGATTTTGTGGAAGCGAGTTTCTTGCAGCCACTTCTTGTCAGTTTTAAAAAGTCTGGAACGGGTGGAAGGAAAATATAAACGACTAGCTTCTGCCCGCGACTTCGTCCGCGTGGATATTATAGAAAATCCTCAGGGAACCTGAACCAACCAGGATCCATCCAGCCATTTTTACGCGATTAGGCGGGTCCCCATCAAGCGCGCTGCGTCGCGAGGCAAGACCTTTGCCGCGTGTGGCGGGCCTCGTATGAGGCTTCCCGTTCCGTTCCCTTTCCGTTCCCGTTCCCAAGTGCTTTATTTGAATAAAGACATTTTGACTTTGACATAAATAATCTAAGACTTTGACTTTGATGTATCAATGCCAATTTAGCGCCACTCCCGCAAAAAAATAATTACCGTGTAAATTACACAATTTACTAAAAATCCAAGCTGATGGTCCCCTCGCAAAATATCAATTGGTATTTATAAATACACAGACTCAATGACAAATAATCCTACCAAATATTATAAATGTGAAAGTTTGTGGGTTTGGATGTTTACATGTTTGGATGTTTGTTTCTCAACCACGCAATAACTACTGAACGGATTTGGTTGGAATTTGGCACACAGATGACACAGATAGTAGATAGCCTAGATTAAAACATAGGATACTTTTTATCCCGATATTCCCACGGGAACGGGAACCACGCGGGTGAAACCGCGGGCTAAATTTTTCGACGGGAGCATCAGTTTGGATTCTCATAAATTGTGTATTACACAGAAATTAGTTTTTTGCGAAAGCCAATGTTGCATATAATGTCCTTGCCTTAAAATGCACCTAGAAAAAGAGGCAGGCCAAACACAGAAGTTTAAAGACAAAACATTTTTTTCAGGGAAAGCGCCAGGAAACATGAAATTCCTTTATACTAGACAACATGTAGCACACACACTTAAACAAAGGACAATTGACCCTTTGTGCAGCTAGCACAAAGGAATTTAAATAAAGGACAATTAACAATGCACGTTAGTACTTGGTATGTAACATCATTAGGTAATCGTGACGCGTTGCTTCAAAAATACAGTATAACGACAATTTTTTATCAGCACTAATTACATTACATACAAACTTACATTCACTTTCATAATATGAAAAAATCTAACCTACAATATGATGTAAGCTGCAAAGGAAAAAAAATATCATAAATTCGAAACACTTTTCAAATTCTGAGCAAAAGATCCGATATAAGCCAACAAATTTATATTCAAACCCGCATTCCAGTTAAATTAAATTCAAGATTACTGCACCATTCGGAATAAATTATGGCCAGAAATGGCAACCAAGCTTGGTATAATAGAATCCCTGAACTGTGATGAACACTCCGCACGTATCCATAATAACGTTTTAAATCATGTAGCGGCTGAATTTGAAAAATAAATCACTAAAAGTCACTGTAGTGGATAAAATGCTGACATTTTTAAACCTAAGCTTTTTCAAGGCCTTAAATGAAACCTGGATTTTTAGGGTTCCGTGCCATAAGAGGAAAAAAGTAATCTTTATAGAAGCACTTTTTTGTTTTTTATCTGTTAGTCTGACCGGTTTGTAACTAGATTTTTTTTAAAGGCGTCGACATTAATTTGAATTAATAACAAGTGATTTAGGTCTCGTCAGATCACAAAATTAATGATTCTGATTATGTTCTCTGATAAATCAGTTCAATCAAAAGATGTCACATTTCGACTCTTTATAAATCAAAGGGGTATTTCTCGATGATCTAGAATCTTAAGTAGGAAAGTAGGAGATAAAGTCTTACAAAACAAGCAGAGAAAAAAGCTATAAATGGAAAATAATAGGTTAATTAATACCTAGTAAAATAATTACGTCCGGTTTTTTATTGAAACATTTTAAAAATAAAATTAGTTGTTTCTTCATTGTCTGTAATCTTTGGCTTTGATCAAATAGAATGTCAGTTTAATTTAATTTATTACGAGCAGTTCAGCTTGTTGATTTTCATGCATTAATTAACATTGCATTCACATGAAATAGTATATTGATTGCAGTAATCATTACATTAGCAACGTTGACATGATATCTGGAAAAAGGACATTGCAATATCTGGTTGTCTTGTTAGACACATCTCAGAATGGAGGAAAAGATCCACCAATACCATCACTTATTTTCCTTACCTCGCTCAACGTAGCGAAAGAAGTAGATTTTTTTTTGCGAATAGCTATAAGTACCTAATATATGGTGGTACCAAATGATGTGATGATACTTGAAGAGGTGATAGTGTTGCTTAAACTGCACAACTTCCTCCAAGGAACATAGGTCGAAAAACAAAAAACAATCATACTCCCATACAAAATGTATTGGTTAGCTAACCGACTTACTATGGAAAGGCAAAAAAATCGTTTTTCGACCTATGTTCTTTGGAAAAAGTTGTTCAGTTTAAGCAACACTTGTTTAAGTATCATCACATCATTTGATACCACCTTATACACGCTGAAATTTTAATCATTTGGTTCCCGCCGTGGGGTGGTTCCACTCATGATGACAAGCAACTTTTACTATGGGGCCAACACTCCTGCTCGCAAAAAAAAAATCAGCTGTTCCATACATTAAGGTCGAGTAGGTACTGCACTTTTGTATGGAACAGCTGATTTGTTTTTGCGAGCAGGAGTGTTGGCCTCATAGTAAAAGTTGCTTGTAATCATGAGTGGAACCACACCACGGCGGGAACCAAATGATTAAAATTTCACGCTGTATATTTGTGCATATAAAAGCTAGAGATGGGTGCTAGGTGCTAGGGACCCCTGCGCCCCAGCGAAGCTCGAAAACAGCATCTTAGCTTCGCCACGCACTCGCTATGCACTCGCTGGTGAAAATCATAACCCTCTAGCAGTCGGTTAAAAAGCGGCCTAGACGTAATGCTTCTTCATTTTAGACTTTTCCTTCTTAGACTTTTTACAACTTGGACATTAATTTTAAGACATTTCTGCAATTCGGCTTTCTCATCAAGAAGGCTTAATAGAGTGTACCATGGGCAACAGCGTCGCTTAACCACTGCTAAGGTTAAAATCGCTTGCACGCTGCGCCGTCACAACATACGTTTAGTTCGTTCAGGGGCAATACGCGCGCACGCGAATTTTGTCGCTAACTGGTTGAGCGACGCTGTTGCCCATAGTATACCACGTACCACACGTGTCGCACCACACCAAATTATTGCGTTCCATAGATACACGATGATATGTGACTAAAAGCATAAATTGTAACTAAATTTCACGCTATAGCACATAGTGTCCCTACTTCTGCTACCGACAGTGCGATAAAGCTGCATGCAACGCACCGAAAGGACATTTCTTTGATGTAGCTCAGCTCAATGTAATTCTCTTTGATTCAAGGCATTTCACTTTAGATTTAGTCGTTTGAAATCATTACAAAGCATTTCATACAATCTAAAGCAAAGCACACTGACTGTGCAGATTAAATTGAATAAAGAATTGAGAATAATGGAGCAGTTAACAATAAAATTACGAATTAATTAAGTACATAGGGAACATTGGTAAAGTTTTGCATATGGATGTGTTCCGTTTTTTTTATTATGAGGTATTTTCCTATAGGACAATATAAGAGATATAAGATATATATTAACTATTATAATCGTACTTGTACCTACATAAGTGAGTCTGTACAATGTCAAAATGTACCTACAGCCGTTCGTTGTCGTAAGTTGTTCGTTTTTTGTTTTTACTAGAGAGACAAAAATGTCAGCTTTATCTATCGAATTAAAAAATATTATGATCATTTTTTTTTACGATTGATGTTGTTTTTTTTTATTCTGTCACAGAATTTGGTCAAATCAATTTAAATTGCCTATAGATAATGTTTGCAAACTAACGAATTTTATTACATGCGGACGAAATCGCAGGCGTTAGCTAGTAAAGTATAAGTTACTAGCCGTTAATTGAAAGGTTTAGTATGAGAAGTTTAGAGGCGGTGTAAGCAGCTGGGTGTTAAAGGACTTCAAAGTTGGTGCGGTCTGCGGAGATAATAATTTATCGGTTGAACACTTTAACTCTACTTAAGTTTTAGATGTTTGGAAGTCCCTTAATTATGTTCTTAAACTTCTGAGGAGAAGTTTTAAGGGCTTATTATGGTATCAGTAGAAATAATTCGGTCACTCCTCACTTTGGTAATTTAACTTTATACTTTAAGCCAGGGATTGAAATGCCGTTAAAATTATAACGATACCAAAGAATAGGTATCGTTAAAAACCAAATTTTAACGATATTTCACTGAATTTAACTGTATTTTATCATTATAAAATAAATATTTATAAATATAAATATTTCTAATAAATAGATTTTATAATTTATAATCGATAAATAACTTAATTTTCAAATAACGTTTTAAACCCTTTATTTACCACCTTTGGAGTTCTTTGTGGTCGAGTGGCTGTAGGTACACTGTCGCCAATCACCATGTATGAGATGAGGTCCGAAATTCGATCCTCCGGCTGGGTCACTTTAGACACTCAAAATATACTTAAGTAGGTACCAACCCGAAACGAAAAATCTCCCTGGATTCAAATACTAAGTAAGTGAGTAAGAAGTAAAAGATAAAACATTGCAAATTCAACGACTGCTTTCTTTAGCTCATATTACATGCCCACGCAAACGGAATTGTTACCAAAAACTCAGCATATTTTCCTGACACATTTCATTGGAGAATCTTAAAGATTCCTTTGTCACCCCTAACAACCCAAGTAAGCATTTTCATCGCAAGTTGTTTCCGTAAAGATACAACGAATACGTGACTTCGAGCTTTCCTTGAGCCTACTGTAAATTGGCCCCTAAAATCAGGGCCGAATCAAGGGATGAACGGGGGGCACTGAATTACAAAACATATTTTTACAGGTATGATAGAAGAGCAAAGAAACTGAAGAGGCATATTACATTTCGACTGTGATTTTTTGCGTAAAATGGCCAATTTTGGCGTTCTCGATCTCAGAAACAAAAATACATTAACACTTTTGACTTATTTAATGGTGCAGAATAGCTATTGGAATAGTTCATAGCGGCCTCGCTTTTTTGAAAATTGGCTTAACTTTATAATTAAACCTGAAATTGCAGAGAAAGATTTTCATAAAATGCGCGAAGGCACTTTTTTGAGCTCATGGATTGAACAACTATGCTAAACAATTGAAATAAAAAAAATGAATGTTATCTCTTATATAGTCAAATAGTTCAAAGCGGCCTCGGCATTTTGAAATCATGTATCGAATATGTGAAAAAAAAATCCCAATCAAAAACCATAAAACTACTAAAAAAGCTCAGAATTAACTGTGGGTTTCTGCTAGATACATTATTATTATTACGTAAAAATTATATCATAATAATCTTTAGTTCATAATAAAATCAAATTTCATACTTTTATTTTTTGTTTGTACTTGTATGTATGTCTTTCGGTGTATGTTCAAAGTTGACTCTAAAAAAACGTTCTCCAACTTTCATTTTCCTTTCTAACCCTTTAACTTTCCAGTGAATCATCTTATTACTTTTTTTCGCGGACCGTATCTCTGTGAATAATATCAGTTTTTTTTTACCCACACCCATTCCCCATTTCCACTGTGCTGTGTGCAACAGATTATTTGAAATAAAATTTCTCTATTTTGAACTACCCAATACCCATAGAATTTCAAAATGCTTTGACGATGTTTTTAATTGGAAGCTGATGCCGGCTGTTTTATAAATACGACGCTTCATGTTTTCGTTAGGCTCAGTATGAAAACAATTAAAGCTCTTATTTTGTAGGTTATAATTAATGTTTGCTTTGGATTTGCGGTTACGCTGAATATATTATTCATCATATACACTTTTAAACTTTCGCGTTGCATTGTACTTAGTTAAAATGACAGGAATTAAACGCGTACAACTACGATAGGTATTTTCACACCTATTTTCCCGACGTTTCGACCGAGTTGCATCGGCCGTGGTCACGGGCTGACTGGAGCTGCGGTGTTACTCATCATATTTATATTATTATTCATCATATTTAAAACATGACTCCAGGAACTCTGGGCCCAATAATAAAGGCCCTAAGTCCGGCCCGTCTTAAAACACCCTTGCGTTTGTTGGGTCGACCCAATCCTTCTGTACTACCCAACCGAGATTTGTTTCAAACTTACATTTGTAGAATATTACTGCTTTGATTACAGCCGAGAATCTTTGTTTCATTCTATGAACTTAGTTTCTTGAAGAAGGAGATCTTACTATGCGGCTTTTATTAATTTTCCTTTTCTTTTTCTACTGAGGTTGAAACGATATGTTGTTTTGACTAAAATAGGTACCATATAGGTACCCATTTCTAAAAATACTAATTTCATTTATTGCTAGGTTCATAATCAAGACGTTACTACAAGTACCTATACCTAATCATTTTACATAATTATCCATTATTATCATCAATTCAAGCATCTTATCAGAATCGAATCATAACGGATCCAAACATTTTTTAACACGTTTTTATTAGGTTGCTTTCTCGTTTGTTCGTTTGGATGTTTGTTTGTTTTGATATTTGTCCGTAAAGTTTTTATATTTTGAGCCAATACTTACAATTTATACATTCCGAAAAAGCTAATTTATATTGGAAATTCTGCTCAAAATTCTGAATCGAATTTTAAAGCATGTTTATTCCGTTATGGATCATTAATCTAAGCATTATGAACTCCTCCCGTCGCAAAGTTCTGGAGAGCGCACAACTGCCATCTATCGTCATAAACTTTTTCTTCAACACAAAGCTCTATAAACAAGCATCCTTTGCTAGGGATGGCAGAAATTAAAATTCTAGACTAGAATGCCTTTTTGTCGCCATTTTACGTATTTTGACAATTATTTTTATTCGTTGTGATAAAGAAGTGTGCAAGGATCGTAGCAGGTGGCGATCCATAGTCTCTGCCTACCCCCATGGGAAACAGGCGTGAGTGTATGTATGTATGTATGTAATTTTTATTTGAAGTGTTTACTTCTGTCTAAACAATATAGTGTAGGAAAGGAAGGTAGTGGACCCCCACAGTAAATCCTCAGGTGACGAAACTTTACAATATGATAAAGTACCTAAACATATTTTTTAAATTATCCAAATATTTTTTTTTTGTTTTTAGATATTTGTACATAGGTTTTAATTCGTAGTATATTACATCCCTGCAAAGTTTCATCGATTGAGGATTTGATGTTGGGGTCTCCATACAAAAGATCGCTTCATGTCCTACACTAATAATAGTGGCTATGTCAGCTGTAGGAGACCTCGCTTTTTTGATGCATTTAACATTGAACAGATCATTTTTTTCGAAATAGCTGAAAGATGATTTTTCCCCATATCTCCGCTATTCGACAAAATAAATCAATATAAGTATCGAACGAGCTCACAAAATTTCACGAGAATCTCGTTTAGAATTGCGACTGTAGAGGAGAACAGACAGACAGCGGGAGGCGCGCGGCGGCGGCGGGACAGCGCACAACGGCCGGGCAGGAAAGCACTTTTTTTTACCCAAGTTGACTCTTTGCCGAGTGCAAAAGGGCGATATTGCTGATTCCAGTTTGTGTCAAGTTTTGAAATGCGAAATGCAGAATTCCACGCGGATCAAGTCGCAAGCAGCTGCTTATAGTTTATAATAAGGATATTCTAAGGCCGTTGTCATCCCTGGCACTGGCCTGCGTCCAAATCTTCTTAGAAATGTTAACAAGTTGAGTGTGGTTTTACCGCAGTGCTTATTGTGTGAGCTTTAAGGTTATTTTTCGGTTGAACACGTTCAGAAAGTTTGTGTAAATCGATG
The DNA here is from genome assembly GCA_928269145.1 of Agriphila tristella. Classification (NCBI taxonomy): domain Eukaryota; kingdom Metazoa; phylum Arthropoda; class Insecta; order Lepidoptera; family Crambidae; genus Agriphila; species Agriphila tristella. Next base: position 4,372,511 of record OV743443.1, on the reverse strand, counting down.
GGACGTTATGCCCGATGGAGCGCGTTCTATGAAAGGAGATCAGAGAATTTTGGTTTCAAAGTAGATCGTCGTTGTCGTAAAAGGCTTAGAAACTCGTTTGGCGGCGTTCTGGTAGGTACACAGACCATACAACAAAAGTGGGTAGGTTTAGGTTTGCTCATAACATCACTATCATTACATAGTAAGTATAAAACAAAGTCGCTTCCCTGTCTGTCCTTATATTTTGCCTTGGATCTTTAAAACTACGCAACAGATTTTAATGCGTTTTTTAGGGTTCCGTACCCAAAGGGTAAAAACGGGACCCTATTACTAAGACTCCGCTGTCCGTCTGTCTGTCTGTCTGTCGGTCTGTCTGTCTGTCTGTCTGTCTGTCACCAGGCTGTATCTCATGAACCGTGATTGCTAGACAGTGTATTTCTGTTGCCGCTATAGCAACAAATACTAAAAACAGAATAATATAAATATTTAAGGGGGGCTCCCATACAACAAACTTGATTTTTTGCCGTTATTTCGTACAGAACCCTTCGTGCGTGAGTCCGACTCGCACTTGGCCGGTTTTTTTTAATAGATAGAGTGATTCAAGAGGAAGATTTATATGTATAACTAGTTTCTGCCAGCGACTTCGTTCGCGTGGATATTCGATAAAATCCTTAGGGGACCTTTAACCAGGATAAAAGAATTCTATGTTTATCTAGCGAGGCTCCATAAAGGTTCCCTAAGGATTTTCTCGAATGTCCTAGCGAACGAAGTCGCGGGCGGAAGCTAGTATAGAATACTTTTATTCTGGTTAAAGTTTCCCTGCGGATTTTCTCGAATGCCCATGCGAACAAAGTCGCGGGCGGAAGCTAGTAGAAAATAATATACTTAATAGAAACCGGGCTTTGATTTTACTGCATGCCCGTGCATTTTATTTCTGAAAAATTACAATAGACCCAAAACTCGACACGTTTTTGTTTACTTTAGCCATTGACCATTATACCGTGCCAGATGTGGATACACCGCTGGTCAGTCGTTCTAACAATATCATTCGCCCGATGATATTATTACAACGAATTCATCGTAAACTTTAAATTCGTATACAGGGTGGCCCAAACGGTGACGCTAAAAATTTTTTTTTTGTTTCCTCACATCTCGTTGTACCCGAAAATACCCTATGTATGTTCAGTGATTTTTTGTAGTTTTCGAGCTATGAATTATTTTTTAAAATTTTGAGAATTTTTGACTTGACAGACTAAAATATTTTTTTTTCGGAAATTATACATCTTTTTTTGAATTATTTTTTTGTTACATAGACCTCATGACTTGAACTTTAACACATAAAATACCCAGCTTCCTGTCATCAAAATAAGTTACAAAAATATTGACCGACAGTGAAAAATTGACGTAAAATCAAATCATAGTTAAATTTTCAACTTTGAATTAAAAATTAAAAAAATAGGTTCCATGACTTCTGAGTAATTTTAAAAACTTCACAAGACCCTAAGCTTTAATTCTAATTAAAAAAAAAATGTGCTTAATTAGCTTTTTTTAGCCGAAATCTGCCTTCAAATGCACAAAGGTGAAATTTTCTAAGATTTTTTATTGGCTATTTTGTCATTCACAAAATGATTCTTACCAAAATAAAGTTTAAAATGGTACTGTTTATTGAATAAAGAATTAAAAACAACCTTTAAAAGTATGTTATTACGAAGCGGTAACATCGATGTCATTTAGTTATAGTTATTTTGGTTATTTTAAGGATAAATCATATTAAATAAAACAATTACTACAAATTCAACAATTAAATTTATTTCCGAATAAGTTTTCAAAATGTCTCCCTCCCGCTTCAATGCACAACCTACATCGCCTTAAAAAAATTTGTTTTAAATTTCGGAAAGCATTAGTATTTTCTTTGATTTTTATTTCTGCTTCTCTTAGTTTTTGACGCAGCTCTGCTTCAGTGTTTGTTTCGTTTGCGTAAACCATCTCTTTGTAATAGCCCCACAGAAAAAAATCTATGGGGTTTAAGTCTGGTGAACGCGCAGGCCAAGGAATCGGGCCGCCACGCCCAATCCACCGTCTCGGAAAAGTCTGGTTAAGGTGCTCTCGTACTTCTCTAGCATAGTGGCACGGAGCACCATCGTTTTGAAATATCATTCTTCTTCTTGTTAGTAGATTCACATCCTCTAATAAACCGTTCAAGCTATTTCGTAGAAAATTCAAATATTGCGCTCCGTTCAACCTAGCCGGCAATTCAAATGGTCCTATAAATTCCCCATTGACAATTCCTGACCACAAATTTACACTAAACCTTGTTTGAAAATTGGATGGTCTTGCCTTGTGTGGGTTTTCAATGGCCCAACTGTGATAATTATGAATATTGAAAACTCCGGTTCTTTCAAAGCGTGATTCGTCTGTCCACAAAATTTTGTCGAAGAAATCAGGATCGTCTTGAGTTTTTTGAAGCATTGTTTCACAGAAAGTCACTCGTCTTGGATAATCTGCAGGTTGCAATTGTTGCACGCGTTGGATATGAAAAGCGTGGTATCCCTCTGAAAAAAAAAACACCGAAATTGTAAATTCAAAGCATAGGTAAGATAGTCTTTTTTCAGTTTCACCAAATAGTAGGCTAGTGATAATCACTGGTATGTACCACGCTTTCTCGCCCACTAGCGAGTGATTATTTTGTTGCCAAATACACATTCAGTCAGAGTTCAATACTTAAAAAGACCACGTGCTACAAAAAGTCGCTCATAAAGCACGTGCGTGCTATTTTTTTTAAGTCACAATAATTACAGCTAAAAAAAATAGCACGTGGGCATAGTGGGCGAGCTAATGGGTGCGTAATTATGAGGTTTAAAGACAAGATGAAATTAACCCACCTGACTTCAGTATCCTCATAACTGAGGTTCGTGGTACACCAGTCCTTCTTGCGATTGCTCTGGTGCTAGTCGATGAATCCCTTTCCACTTGTTCCACGACTTGATCCATAATATCTGGATCCATTCTGGGTATTCCTTCCTGAGATGAACGTCCAGGAATTCGTCCCTCCATAAATGTATTGTGAGTATTTTGAAATACTCTGTAATTCGGGTAATGCTCCCGTTGTTCTCCTCGCCGTTCCAATTGCTCTCGATAAAGCCTTGCTGCCAAACTAGCATTTCCTTGGGCAACACCGTAAAAATAGTGCATCTCTGCGTATTCACGCAAAGAATAGCTCATGTTGCAGCACAAAGGTCCAAATCACAAGGTAGGTAATCAAAGTCCGAAACACAAGCACAGGTAAATCAGTCACAGGAAGAATCAGAGTCCAGTTAGCAAGCGAGAGTAGTTGTATCAGAATTGAAAACAAAACCAGGAGTAGTAGTAACACGAGCGAAAGCTGTGAACAACTGAGGTGAAGGAGGGAGGAATGCGACCGACATGAGATGAATAGAGCAAGATAGCAAGATAGATAGAGCAAGACAGCAAGATAGATAGAGCAAGACGGCCTAGATGAGAAAGAGAGGACGTGCTTATAGACGACGCTGTGTTGGTCCCCCTTCTTTTGTTCGGCGCGCGGGAAGTCTATTGTTTGTGATTCTAGTGTCTGCCAGAACTATTGTTATTTATGATGTCGCTAAAGATAAACCGGTTGGAGGTAAAGACCATTTTCTTTGTACAAAGACCAACTTGTGCTGTTGAAGTGACAACATACTAACTACCACTAAACTAATTTAGAACTCTAAATTTATAAACTATACTAAATGTCAATTATTATGTTATATCAAACCTAATTAACCTTAGATAATAACAATGAGTGCTTTTAAAATAAATTACCTTTGTACATTTGAAGGCAGATTTCGGCTAAAAAAAGCCTATTAAGCACCACTTTTTTTTAATTAGAATTAAAGCTTAGGGTCTTGTTAAGTTTTTAAAATTACTAAAAAGTCATGGAACCTTTTTTTTTAATTTTTAATTCAAAGTTGAAATTTTAACTATGACTTGCTTTTACCTCAATTTTTTACTGTCGGTCAATATTTTTGGAACTTATTTTGATGACAGGAAGCTGGGTATTTTATGTGTTAAAGAACAAGTCATGAGGTCTATGTAACAAAAAAAAAATTCAAAAAAAGATGTATAATTTCCGGTAAAAAAAAAATTTTAGTCTGTCAAGTAAAAAAATCTCAAAATTAAAAAAAAAAATCATAGCTCGAAAACTACAAAAAATCGCTGAACATACATAGGGTATTTCCGGGTACAACTAGATGTGAGGAATCAAAAAAAAAATTTTTAGTGTCACCGTTTGGGCCACCCTGTATATATCTTTTGATTCAGTGAACCGATTGCAATGAAATAAAGATTTGATTATTTTGCAAAATACACAGTATATTTGTGTGTAAACATCATCACGATTGGGTTAGCGTTTTTTACGTTATTAGCGCACAAACATACAGACAAATAGACACACAGACAAAAAATCCAGAAATGTTAGAAATGGGTTCTACTGGTTATTATTAAATACCCCAACCACTTTTTTTCAAAATATTTCCATTGTACAGACAAAACTTTTCTACAGCTTTATTATAATGTACAGATATACCTACATGATGTCAAATTCGACACTACACCGAACCGAAGCGAGGGCGGGTCGCTAGTGAAACAGTATATTTATATATCTTAATCAGTTCAAAATGCGTATATGAATTTTACAATTTCTATTCAGAGCAATTTATGTGCTTACTTATTCCTAAAAAGTTTCTTTCAACTTGAGTAATTATAATAATACTAGCTTCTGCCCGCGACTTTGTCCGCGTGGATATTAGACGAAATCCTTTTAAGGAACCTTCAACCAGGATCCAGCCAGCCATTTTTACGCGATTAGGCGAGTCCCCATCAAGCGCGCTGCCTCGCGAGGCAAGACATTTGCCGCGTGTGGCGGGCCTCGCACAAGGCTTCCAGTTCCCTTTTCCGTTCCCGCTCCCGTTCCCGCTCCCGTTCCCCGTTCCCCGTTCCCCGTTCCCCGTTCCCGTCCCGTTTGCGTTCCCGTCCCGTAAACGTCCCGTAACCGTCCCGTACCCCTTCCGTTTCCGTTCCCGTTCCCATCCCGTTCCTGTCCCGTTCCCATCCTGTTCTCGTTCCCGTTCCCGTCCCGTTATATTCCCGTTCCGTTTCCGTTCCGTTCCCGTTCCGTTCCCGTTCCGTTCCCGTTCCGTTCCCGTTCCGTTCCCGTTCCGTTCACGTTTCTTTCCCGTTCCCATTCCCGTTCCGTTCCCACTGCGTTCCCGTCCCGTAAACGTCCCCTAACCGTCCCGTACGCCTTACGTTCCCGTTCTTGTTCCCGTTCCGTTCCCGTCCGGTTCTTGTTCCCGTTCCCATCCTGTTCTATTCCCGTTCCGTTCCCGTTTCATTCCAGTTTCATTCCTGTTTCGTTCCCGTTTCGTCCCCGTTACGTTCCTGTTTCATTCCCGTTTCGTTCCGTTTCTGTTCCGATCCCGTCCCGTACTCGTCCCGTACCCCTTCCGTTCCCGTTCCTGTACCCGTCCCGTTCTAGTTCCCGTTACCGTCTCGTTCCCGTTCCGTTCCGTTCCGTTCCGCGCCGTTCCGTTCCGTTCCGTTCCGTTCCGCGCCGTTCCGTTCCGTTCCGTTCCGTTCCGTTCCGTTCCGTTCCGTTCCGTTCCGTTCCGTTCCGTTCCGTTCCGATCCGTTCCGTTCCGTTCCGTTCCGTTCCGTTCCGTTCCGTTCCGTTCCGTTCCGTTCCGTTCCGTTCCGTTCCGTTCCGTTCCGTTCCGTTCCGTTCCGTTCCGTTCCGTTCCGTTCCGTTCCGTTCCGTTCCGTTCCGATCCGTTCCGTTCCGTTCCCGTTCCCGTGCCCGTGCCCGTTCCGGTTCCCGTTCCCGTTCCCTGGATGTGCATGTCCAGGTCCAGGTCCATATGTGTCATGTCCACCGCGTTGGACTTCAAAATAAATCTAATTTTCGCAATCACCATCCCATAAAACCTCAAAAACGACATCCATATCGATTTTTATGTTACTCACCCCACTTACCCTCTAAGGGGTTGATTTTCAAAATCCCAAAATATACATTTAGACGTGCTCCTACGATTTTATAGTTGTAATTTCGATTTTGTATTCTTTTTCCATACAACATTTGAACCCCATTTTTACCCCTTTAGGGGTTAAATCATGTCCACCGTGTTGGACTTCAAAATAAATGTCATTTTTGCAATCGTCATCCCAGAAAACCCCAATAACGACATATATATCGATTTTTATGTTTACTCACCCCATTTACCCCCTAAGGGGTTGATTTTCAAAATAACAAAATATATATTTGCCTATTTATTTTTAGATGTGCTCCTACGAAGTTTTAAGTTGTAATGTCTATTTTATATTATTTTTCCATACAAAATTTGGACCCCATTTTCACCCCTTTAGGGGTTAAATCATGTCCACCGTGTTGGACTTCAAAATAAATGTCATTTTTGCAATCGTCATCCCAGAAAACCCCAATAACGACATCAATATCGATTTTTATGTTTACTCACCCCATTTACCCCCTAAGGGGTTGATTTTCAAAATAACAAAATATATATTTGCCTATTTATTTTTAGATGTGCTCCTACGAAGTTTAAAGTTGTAATGTCTATTTTATATTATTTTTCCATACAAAATTTGGACCCCATTTTCACCCCTTTAGGGGTTAAATCATGTCCACCGTGGTTGGACTTCAAAATAAATGTCATTTTTGCAATCATCATCCCACAAAACCCCGATAACGACATCCATATCTATTTTTAGGTTTTTTTTAACCCTTTTCACCCCCATTTCATCCCCTTTGGAGTTGAAATCCTAACAAAAACAATACACGTTGCTTTAGATTTCTATCCATAAGCCTAAATTATAAATTTAGCTATTTTTACTTCGAAAATAAAGGATTTTCTTTAATACAAAACTTCATCCCCCTTTTGACCCCTTCGGGGGTAGAATTTTGAAAAACGCTGAGACCCGTATTTATTAATTTTCAATCGTCAGCCTTAACACAAAATTTGAAGATTCTAGCTTCAAAACTGAGGGACTTTCATACAAACTTTCATCCCTTATTTCATCCCCTTAGGGATGGAATTTTCAAAAATCCTTCCTTAGTGGATGCCTACACTGTATAAAGTATCTGTGTGCAAAATTTCAAGTCTCTAGGTCCAGCGGTTTGGGCTGTGCGTTGATAGATCAGTCAGTCAGTCAGTCAGTCAGTCAGTCAGTCAGTCATTCAGTTTACGATTTTATATATTAAGATGGCTGATATATAGAGGATTCGTACCCGGGATCCCGGTTTTCGGGATCCCAGGATCCCGACCGTTTTTCAGTCCCGAAATTTTCGGGATTGAGTTTTCCTAATCCCAGGATTTTCAGGATTGGTAAAATATTAAAAAAAGTTGCAAAATATGCTGCGTGAAGCGAAAAGCTCAGTGCCGGTGTTCTTAATAGAATTGCTTGTCTTTCATTATTAATATAAAATAATTCCAAGCAAGCAACACAAATTAACCCAGCGGGTTTTCGATGGTTTTTTGGAATAAAACTTCTTTTATTTTGAACTAAAAAGATAGACAAGCAACTCTTACTGGGTTGGTGTGGTGTGGTGATATACTTCAGTTTTACTGCTGCTGAACAAGAATGCATGAACATTCTTCAAGATTGTTTTATTAATATTTAAAAGAAATGAGTTATGATGTGACTGATGAATAATATTTTCTAACAGTTTTTGCTAAGAAATAATAACTAGTACTAGGTTTTTACATGAAAGCCAACTATTTGGTCGATGTTAAGATGAGAGAGGTCGGTTATTGCCGTTCTTTTTTTTGTTAATTAAATGTTTTTCAATTTATTAAAATTTATTCATTCTTGATAAATAATAACTTTAACATAAAGATTAAAGGAGTGTTAAACTAAGCAGACAGTCTGGTTAGGCTTATTTAGACTTAATTTGACTCTAAGTTTGATAAGTTATCGTAGAATGATTAGATTAGCTAGGTGTGTATTGTAACGTAAAATATGTTGGTTTTTGTCAAAAAATTGATTAAGATAGTCGATTTTTGACCTAATTTTAAGTAGGTTTTTTTTGTCTATTTTAATTTGTTAATTCAGAGGCAATTTTTCTAAGATTTCCAAATTTTTATTTTTAATCTTCAATCCCGAAATAATCCCGGGATTGGCTAAGTGTAATCCCGAAATCCCGGGATCAGAAATAAGGGCCGGGATCGAATTCCCTACTGATATATAATGAGACAACCAATGCTGGGTATGTATAGGCCTCCCGTAGAGACCTACGACGATCCTACGCTGTCCGCATCAAGCGCCATCCAACGACCTCACTGTTGGCTGAGATTTTTAGTGGCCGAGATGTCACCTTAGCCATCAATGACTCACAATCTTCTCCAGACCCTCGCGTCGACGTCTGTCCACATTCTCAGGGGCGTTTTTTCTCCCGGGGAAAATGTTTTCGCATACCACCCCCGCGCGGGAACACGGAAGCGGTTATGTGGTGAGCCACTAAAAACCCCAAGGTGTTCCGTCCACTCATTGGTTTAACCGTCTCTGGGGTCTAGTGGTCTGCCCACCCGTGTAAGACGCAGGGGTCCCGGGTTCGATTCCCGAAGGGGGGGACAACTTCTCGGTTTGGTTGGTGGTAGGGCTTATTTCAAGTTCGCCTGGCTAGCTACCACCATCTTACCTAAGTCTAACGCCAAACCAACAATTACAAAATTGTTGTGTTCCGGCATTTAGTGGTAAGATAGCCAGTTCCTAAGTGATGAGGATTCCGGCGGGCTGATTATCTAATTAAAAACCACCTAGCGACTGGTTGCAGTTCACAGATGATCGTAATCCATTGCTACTTCTTTTTGGGTTAAAAAAAACATACCAAAGAAAAGTGGCAATGTATGTCAAATGCAACCGGTCGCTAAATAGTTCCTTTTTACCCACGACGGACGGAACGGAACGGAGGCGGTATATGCGTTTGGGGTTAGAGGTTGTGTGTTTATTTGTTTGTTTGTTTGTGTGTTTGTCTGTTACCATTTCCCTCGGAAACTACTAAGCCGATTTCGATGCGGTTTTTTTGCATTCAAAAGGTTTCATTTCAGAGCAGGTTCTTAAACATGTTTCATAGTGGTAGACCACCAGGGGGCTCTGCAGCAACCAGATAAGTCAAGTTTGTCTATTACCATTTTCCTTGGAAACTACTGGGCCGATTTCAACGCGGTTTTTTGCAATCAAAAGGTTTCATTTCAGAGCAGGTTCTTAGATACGTTACATGGTGGTAGACCACCAGGGGGCGCTGCAGCAACCAGATAAGTCGCGCTTGAAGAAGTTCTCTAAAACTACTCAACTGATTTCGATGCGGTTTTCTGTAATGGGTTTGTAGGTTATCGGTTTGATTTTACTATGTTATCGGCGATGGTTCTCAGATAGATGTTATGGTGTTTAACCGCTAGAAGGCGCTGCAGTTATCATTTTCTCATTGTTTTCTGTAATAGTTTTGTAGTTTGTCGGCGATGGTTCTTGGTGTTATGGTGTTCAGGCGCTAGGGGGCGCTGTAGTAATCATTTTCCGAATGGTTTGACCGATTTAGATGCGGTTTTTAGAGTAGATTACGTATGAATTCTTTAAAAAGTTATAATTCTCTAAAATAAAATTAAAAATTTTGAAAAACCCACGACGGTTAAAATTGTAACTCTTTATTTAAAAAGACTAAAATAAGTTTTACAAAAATCCCTCGACTAAAAGTGATGTAGGTACTATACATACTTTATCTACCTATTCATAAATTACAAACGCAAGAAAAATCCGTCGGAGGCTGCTATTGCCATTTCTCTAAAGTAATAACTGAAAAATATTTGTTCATTTGGGGGCAGGTAATGGCAGCCCTAACGGATTTTTCTTGCGTTTGTAATTTATGAATAGGTAGATAAAGTATGTATAGTACCTACATCACTTTTAGTCGAGGGATTTTTGTAAAACTTATTAGATAATCAGGGTACCGGTGTAGCGCGCTTCCACCTTCGGCCTCATCATTTAACATCAGGTGAGGTGAAGGCCAAGCACTACCGATAACGACGACGTTGTCGACGTCTGTCCATAATCTGGTAAAAAGGCCCCTGAGGCCTTTTTCTCCCGGGGAAAATGCTCGCATACCACCCCCACGCGGGAACACGGGAGCGGCTATGTGGTGACCACCAAAGGGTGTTCCTTCTACTCACTGGACAATGACAACAGCCTTTTTAGCCCGTAGCACAGTTGGGATAGTCCTGTTGACTGGACCAAGGATCAAGATGGCAATCTCCGTTTCAAAGCCTGCGCCCATACTTTCGGACTCCGACTTTTTATAACTAATAGGTTTGCTCATGACCCTTGTCTAGCGCGAAAGTAAATACAGGGTCTACGATGGAGCGAGCTTGCCCAGAAGGCCTATTCACTGCCATGAAAAGAGTCAGGTTGTATGCACTTGGAAACACAGACGCCGGCAGGGAATTCCATTCCTTAGTTCTCTGAACGCTAAACGTCTCCACCATGACTACCCATGGAACCGTATTTTACAAACACTTTATTTGTGGGATAATAAACATGTAGCGTAGGCTCCTAAGATCATTATTTTCGAAAACTTGAGTGACCATTAAACAGGTAAATAATTAGAAGCCTGAGCAACGTTTTCCTATATTTTCGATACTATCATTCTCGTAAAAGGATATCATCCACTTTTCATACATTTTTGGTCTAAATATGAAAATGCCGGCCAAAAGACAAAAGTGCTTTATTCTAATAGATTTTGTACATCTAAGCATTATTTTTTATAATGGCACCGAAGCTGTAGCACCGCTTTACATTTGTGTCAAAATGTATGAAAAAACTGACTTTTTGAACTTATTTAAAATCGAGTATTAGTGGTGCTACAGCTTCGGTGCTATAATAAGAAATGCTTAGATGGACAAAATCTATCGGAGTAAAGCACTTTTGCTTTTTGGCCGGCAGTTTCACATTTGGACCAAAATGGATGATGTCCTTTACAACACCAAGCGAGAGCAGATCATACACTTGAAGTACTGGGGGTCAAGTCTGCTAATGTTAACGTCAAAATCGTGGTTCAATGGTGTTTGAATGGTAATGCTTTTTGACACAGTTCTACCGAAACACATTGTGTTCCTTAAACCCAAAACGGAAACAGATTGTCTTGATTTTGGGTTTCAGAAACAAAAACTGTGTCAAAAAGCACATCCGTTTAAACACCATTGAAACACGATTTTGACGTTAACATTAGCACTTGACCCCCACGCCTAATGCAAGTGTATCAATATACCTACTTCCATGTTGAAAGGTTACTCCATAGATTCACGCCTAGATTTTATTCTTTGCCACATTTTAGTTGAACATCCAGGACCATCACTCAGGTACGTTCCTGGCGTCTGTATCCGAGTCCAGACAGTTGGAACTTGGCCAAATAACTACAACGGAACCACCGGAAAAGTTTCCGTTTAATAAGCAACTTGGGAAGTTTTGACGAAACTGTTATTAGCCACTCGATTGCTTCGCGGTACTGTAGTACCGCAAGCAAAAGACGGTCCTTTGTCGCGCGGTGCTGTAGGACCGGGTCGATCGCTGTTCGATTTCTACCAATTTGGTAGGTTTTTTTTAGGCGGCCACACCAAAACCTCTTGGGCTGATTTAGATTATGATTTTGGCAACACTAATATCGCAAAAAAAGTAGAAAAGGCCTGTGATTGGTTGAAAAAAATAATTTTGAAGAGTTTCACGTCAGTTGACGCCATACTTGTTTTTTCTGTGTGAAGTGCTCTAATTTGATATGCCGTAAGTATTTTGTTAATTTATATTTCTGTTTGATGTCATATATTAAAAGAATCGTCATATCGTGATTTATTCGATCATATAAATATCTCGTCACAAATTTAATGTCTAGTGTTAAAAATCATAACAAAACCGTAGCCCGGTAAATTTCTTGATGTATTGTTTCTGTTTACAACAACATTATGTTATAATTTAGATTGGTTAATCAAAGAATTATCCGAAATAAGATAATAATACTATTAGTGAACAGTTTCAAAGTGGTTTCAAAATATAACATTCATCTGTTTACACAGGATGATTGATGCAACGCAAAATAGTGAGTTTTTATTACGCCATTATCCACGGTCAAGGTAACAAGGTCCTGTGGGACCTTGAAACAAACTAGCATTTTGGCAGGGCTGCCTCACACGCTTATTATTTTCATATTAGGTTGTGTTTATGTTGTTTTTATACATTACCTAGTGAATGTTTTTTTGGTTTTGGTGTTGGTTATTGTGATTGGTGTTGGGTGTCTAGTTATAATTTTTTAGTCCACATCCATTTTATATTTTATGCTGTGTACAGTGAAAATCGAGGAGAGTGAGGCAGGGGACGAGGAAGAGGAGAACTATTAAAAAAAAATGTGACTATAAAATTAAAAATATAATAAAAAAAAATTAAGTACCTACCTAGTTTTATTTAATGTGTGCGACAACCCTGAACTAAACTCGGCTACGCGCGGCCATCTTGGCAGCGAACGGCCCGTACGCCAGCGCCCGGCAGCGCGGAATTGGATTATTTAGATCGAAATTTTACATACATTTCGGAAGAATCTTTCCTATGTATTGCATACTGTTAGAAACTGCAGGTTTTGCTCTTTCTGTACATATAATTAGTACAAGGTAATCTTGATCCAAGTTTAACCAATCAACGCTTGTTACAAAAACACAATTTTATCATTTATAGTGGGCCGCTTTAATGTTATAATTTTTTACAAAGATACTTTTCTTCAAGAGTCTATGGATACGTACGTCTTGGATGTAGATCTTCGTTCGTGAATAATATAGTCCAATTGTGCGAAACTGATTTATTGCACAAGCACACACGAAAGCATATAAAAAGCAAGACAGTTCACAGTTATAGAAGGAGAAGAATATAGAAATATAACACTAAACAGTACTTGAAATTTAAAAGCGGAAGCAAAGGTTTAGGTAGTAATTTGCTAGCGAACGTGGTATCGCACCGCGGCTCGAGAACAAGTGAAGGCGAGCGCGGCGGGTGAGGCGTGCGGCGGGGGTCCGTCGTCGAACCGGTCCTGCCGGCCGGCAACGAGCGCCCGCGCATAGCATTCACAACAAAATTATCTATATGCACAAAAATGTGCACGGACAAATTTGTACAGACACAATAATAAAATTTTAAAGTTTTACTAAGGAAACATAACAGATATAAAGGCTATTTAGTTTTAGATTTTATAAACAATATAGTAAATATTTGAGAACATTATTTAATTTATTTTACATAACCAAAACATAAATTTAAATAAAATAAGTGGCTAAGTATTATTAAATTCTATATAATAACTAAAGTTACGCCACATCACCCCCCTCCAGAGACCGTCCTACGGGCGATAATAATCTGGAAAATGGACTGTTCGTCCTGACCGTGTCTTTTTGTCTACACATTTTCCATCATTTTGAGTTATGTTAGTACTCACTGGAAGTTGATGCGTAGTGGTATTAGTGGTCTGATCTGACATTATATAAGCTGGTTTTAGGCGATCTATAGTTACTGTCACTGGTTTCCCGTTGATACTGACTTTAAAAACTTTTTCACCCCTCTTAATGACCTCATATGGTCCAGTATAAGCGGGTTGTAAAGAGCCGCGTACAGTGTCGTCCCTTAGAAATACATGAGTGGCGTTATGTAAATCATTGTAAATGAAAACTGATCGCTTAGTGTGGCGAGACGCCGGCGTTGGTTGGAGATTTCTAGCAAAATTACGTAACCGCGCCGTGTATTCGGTCAAGTCTGTAGTGCCTTCACCACAGGTGACGAAAAACTCGCCTGGTAAGCGCAAAGCTTCGCCGTATAACAACTCGGCTGATGAGGCTTTGAGATCATCTTTAAATGCGCTTCTTATGCCTAAAAGAACTAGTGGGAGAGCTTCCACCCAATTACTGTTTTCATGGCAAATAATAGCAGCCTTTAATTGCCTGTGGAATCTCTCCACTAGACCATTGCACGCTGGATGATATGCAGTGGTTCTTTTGCGTCGAAAGCCTGCAATGCGGGCTAGGGTCCCGAAAAGAGCAGATTCAAACTGGCTTCCACGGTCAGTAACGATATCCGTGGGACATCCGAATCTGGCTATCCAACCATACAAGAAACCTTTTGCTACTGTTTCGGCAGTAATATCTGGAAGTGGTATTACCTCAGGCCAACGAGTAAAACGGTCTACTGCCGTGAGGCAATAACGATATCCCTGAGAAACTGGGAGAGGACCTACCAAATCAATGTGAATATTTCTGAACCTTGCGGAGGGTAGCTTATAAGATCCTAACGGTGATGAAACGTGCCTAGTGACCTTTGCTTTCTGACACGGAATGCACGATCGAACCCATTCTCGACAATCTTTTTTCATGTTCGGCCAAACGAAACGTTCAGACACTAATTTGAATGTGGCATTAGTACCAGGATGACTAAGAGAATGCAGACTATCAAAAATTTTTCTTCGCAGAAGTGCTGGTATAAATGGTCTGAGTGTACCATCCCTGTCATCGCAGTATAATTCCGATTGACATCCAGGTATAGCTACTTTCCTCAATCGCAAAGATGTCTCGGCATTTAACAGCTCATTTCGCAGCTCGGCATCGTCTTCCTGGGCTTTGGCTAGACTGGTGAAGTCTACCGGCTGACTGATCTCGTCAATTCTCGACAGCGTATCCGCGACAATATTATCCTTACCAGATATGTGCCTTATATCTGTGGAGAATTGCGAGATATAGTCCAGGTGCCTAAACTGTCGAGGAGAACACTTATCTTTACGATTGTGGAAAGCAAAACAGAGTGGTTTGTGGTCTGTATAAATAATAAAGTCCCTTGCCTCAACCATATGTCGAAAATATTTTATAGCTTCATATACAGCAAGGAGCTCCCGATCATATGGTGAGTATTTTTGCTGTGCTGGACTCAGTTTTCGGGAGAAAAATGCCAACGGCTGCCATGCGTCTTGGTTAAACTGTTGCAGGACAGCTCCCATTGCAGTATCTGACGCATCTGTGACAACCGCCAATTTGGTATCGCTACTTGGATGTGCAAGCAGCGTTGCCTGACATAAACTTTGCTTGCAGGCGTCAAAGGCATCTCGCTCACTCTGAGTAAAATTAACCGGATGGGAACCTTTTACTGAACCACATAACAAGGCATTCAGTGGGGCTTGGCACTCAGCTGCCGCTGGGATAAACCTACGGTAAAAATTTAACATGCCAAGGAATCTGCGAAGCTCTTTAACGGTTTTAGGGGTTGGAAAATTAGAAATAGCATTTACCTTCTCAGGTAAAGGTTTTGTACCCTGAGCGGATATATTGTAACCCAAGAAACTAACCTCGGACACTCCAAACACACATTTTGCTACGTTAATGACCATGCCATAATTTTGCAACCTTGTGAACACTTCACGCAGATGAGCCTCATGTGTTACAGGATCTGGGGAGAATACCAAAAAATCGTCAATATACCCGTATACGAAAGAATCCAAGCCACGCAGCATTTCATCCACAAAACGCTGAAAAGATTGTGCTGCGTTGCGGAGGCCAAATGTCATATAGGGAAACTCAAATAACCCAAAGGGTGTGGTAATAGCCGTTTTCGGAATATCCGCAGGATTTACCGGGATTTGGTTAAAAGCTTTTTCAAGGTCAATGGTTGAAAACACAGTGCACCCTGAAATATTGTGCGCGAAATCCTGAATATGGCGGATAGGGTACCTGTCAGGTATTGTTCGAGCATTGAGCGCTCGGTAATCGCCACACGGTCGCCAACCATTGTTTTTCTTTGGTGCTAGATGCAAAGGAGATGACCATGGAGAATCAGAAACCCTAGCGGTTCCATTTTGTAACATACCTGCAAACTCCTCCTTTGCGATCTTCAACTTATCTGGTGCCAATCTACGGGGCGTTGAAGAAACTGGCGGTCCGGGTGTGGTCTTAATGTGGTGCACGGTATTATGTTTAATAAATTTAGGTACACCAGCGGGGCGTGTTATATCAGGGAAATCCTTTAGAATTTCATGATATCTAGTATTACCTGTCACTATCTTGACTGACGAAATATTTTCGGAAGATGTCACAGGCAAAGCAGTGGTCGAGAGCCTAGTCTCGTTATCGACAAGACGTTGGTTTCTGCAATCAACCATCAAATTATAAAAACACAAAAAATCTACGCCTATTATTGCTTTGGTTACGTCGGCGACTATAAATCTCCAAGCAAAGTCGCGGCGCAGCCCTAGGTTTAGTACTAAGTGAACATACCCGTAAGTATTGATTGTTGTTCCGTTCGCCGCGCATAATGTATAATCGGTTTTTGATCTACGCTGTTTTAGTTTGCTACGAGGGAAGACACAGAGATCGCTGCCAGTATCAACGAGAAACTGCATCTTAGACTTACCGTCAGTTACAAATAGGCGACCGGAACTAGGGCAATCGCTTGTCGCCATTATCGACCGCCCGCTTTGTTTTCCGATGGCTTAAAATCACACGGTTTAATGCACTTGTGTGCTTTATTAGCAAACTTCCAGTGATACCAACACATAGGATGTTTATTAAAATGGGAATTAGAACGGGTACGTGAATTAGACCGAGAGCGCGATGGTGTTCTGCTTCTGGAACTGGATCGACTTCTCTCGTTGAGTTTGACGTTCATCCGGTCCAGCTGTTTCCGCAATTCGGCTATTTCTCTGGCCATGGAATCCATCGATGAACCAGGAGACGGAGCGCAGGCCGCAGCAACATGGGGAGACAATGGGGCTATCTCGCTCACTTTATCAGCCAGATCACCTAGCACTTCCAGGCTTTTCGATGGTTGCGCTGCTAACACCGTTTGGATATTGGTGGGTAATCTACTACTCCAAATGGTTCTCACGAAATCTTCCGGTACATTGGCTCCTGCTAAGCTTTGTAGGTGTCGAAGAAATTGAGAAGGCTTCCTATCTCCTAATTCTTCGTGCATCAGCAACTGCTTAACTCTCTTCTCCTGCGATGCAGTAAACCTTTTGATGATTTCAGCCTTCAACTTAGCATATTTTTCGTTTTCAGGTGGCGCAATTATTAGGTCTCTCACTTCTCTAGAATATTGATGCTCGAGGTTGCTAACTACGTAGTTGAATTTCGTAATATCAGATGTAACTCCGGATAATGCAAATTGCCCTTCGATTTGCGCAAACCAAAATTCAGGGTCTTCCGGCCAAAACGGTGGAATTCGAACTCCAACTCGACACAATTCTTGATTGGCGGGTAGACTTCCGGTAGGCGCGGCCGCATTGCTCCGCGCTGCTTCAGTACCATCATCTTGTGTATTAGGCATTTTTTGTAATTGTGTTCTTCTTCAGGTCACCAGTATGGATACGTACGTCTTGGATGTAGATCTTCGTTCGTGAATAATATAGTCCAATTGTGCGAAACTGATTTATTGCACAAGCACACACGAAAGCATATAAAAAGCAAGACAGTTCACAGTTATAGAAGGAGAAGAATATAGAAATATAACACTAAACAGTACTTGAAATTTAAAAGCGGAAGCAAAGGTTTAGGTAGTAATTTGCTAGCGAACGTGGTATCGCACCGCGGCTCGAGAACAAGTGAAGGCGAGCGCGGCGGGTGAGGCGTGCGGCGGGGGTCCGTCGTCGAACCGGTCCTGCCGGCCGGCAACGAGCGCCCGCGCATAGCATTCACAACAAAATTATCTATATGCACAAAAATGTGCACGGACAAATTTGTACAGACACAATAATAAAATTTTAAAGTTTTACTAAGGAAACATAACAGATATAAAGGCTATTTAGTTTTAGATTTTATAAACAATATAGTAAATATTTGAGAACATTATTTAATTTATTTTACATAACCAAAACATAAATTTAAATAAAATAAGTGGCTAAGTATTATTAAATTCTATATAATAACTAAAGTTACGCCACAAGTCTCATCTTTTTTTACAAAATATGAAAGTTGAAATCTGTATCTTTCTAAAGTATATTTTATTTTTGTCACAAGCCTTCCACAATTGGAATAAAATACTACGAAACAGCGCTTAGACTCAGCAGCGAATTAAGACGCGCAGTAAAAATTTGTGCGATATACAAACATTATTAAGACCGTTGAATTGCTTCCAATTCATAAAAAAAATGGCATGTACGGAAAGGGGTAATATTCTAGTTTTTAATTATGTAAAAAAAAAACACTAGTTATCGATTTAGATTTAATATTAAAAATCAATTCCCATTACAAGTCGTGAATTTTCTCTTTAGCTAAATTCACGAATTTTTTAGAAATTATTTTACCATTACAGGTACTCGTTTTTTTTCAATACTTATAGCTTCATCCATTACCTATACGAAATAGAACATTATTTGTTCGTATACAAACAGGAACGGGTCATAAAAACGGTTTTAACGCAGCTGTGCAAGTGCACTGCTGTAACGCAAAACTGCGTGACAAACAAGGAAATTGCGCGCCGGCCCCGCGACAAACGAGTGGTTAGAAGAGTTTTCTCAGCGATTATGCAGCCAGCCAGGAGGTTAATATTATGATTTATCTAGCTTACTCGCCTACTTTACATTAAATTAAAATAAAATTAAATCCTTATTAAAATAAGCTCACATAATAGCACAGAATATAATAGTTATTTATGCAACTGTACTATAATGAGGGGTATTAAAATACGAATGTGGGTTTATGATATGTTTATGATGATAATATCAGTGCAAACAAGACTATAAAATATCTACACCCATGATATCCTCTAAAAGGGTTTTGAAACGGTGTGGCTTATTGGCAACATTGAAACAACCAATGTCACCGAGCGAGGGTATGTCACGCTTCTCCTCATCATCATAAAATCATCCGAACGAGTGTTATAATGTACGCGACATGCTCTCGCTCGGATATTGGTTGTTATAATGTAAAAGAGTAAGCTAACTATTTCAGAATCTTTTTAGAGCATGGGTTTAGATAAAAAAAAATATTTATAGCACACCTTGTGGTCTATGGATTAGACAGAACAGACATAAGTATAGGTACCTACTTAAGTGCTCAAAAAAATTTTTATTTTAATTTTTAATTTTGTTGTAGGTAAATTGGGTGATTCGCGACTACCGTCAAACGGGGTGAAAAGAACTGACGGGGGGAATAGAGAAAATTCTTGGGATAATTTTTAAGGCTTTTTATGGCAGACTCCTAACCTAAAAAAAATATTTAAGGAACCTACAATGAGGCAGCCTTATGAAATTTTTCTAATCACCCCTCAGGCGTGTCCATTTACCCCCCAGGCGTGTCCATTGTCCCCTGATGGGTGGTAATTAGAAATCAAGTATATTTTGTGTCTTTTTTAAAAAACTACAAACATATCCGAATAGAAACTAATTTATTTCAATTGTTTGGCCTAAGACTCAATAAATACATGCTTAAAAAATGGGTAATCAGTTCTGCAACGTTACGAAAATCGTTACCAAAGTTCGAAACCCTATCTATTCACCCCGTTATACGGTACGTAGTGAATACCAACATATTAGATAAAAAAGAATCAAATGTTGAAAATGACCTTTCTTATCGTGTTTATTGATAAAATATTTTTAAGAGTAATATTAAATAAGCTTAATTTTTTCAAGTACGCAACATTTTTTGACAGTGTTGCCTATTTTCATAATACCTATCTGTATTTTTATTACCGGTTGAAAAGTTGAAATACCGGTTTGTTGTCCAAGCCACTTATACTGGTATCGGAAAATACCGATATTCCAAGCCCTGTCTGTCTTATCTCAACCTGAAGGTATGTATGTATATGTATTTGAATATTTAAATAGTTTTATGAATTGCAGAATCTTTGCCTTTCATCACTCTTTGCTCTGGAGACGAGCCAGGAATACAGCTAAGATTTATGATCTCGCTTACAACAAAATCACTACGGAAAGGTATGAGATACATCTTACAGACAGGGCAGGAAGTGTCTTGGCAGGATATCCGTATTCCATTTCTTGTGCTTTGCCAGAAATTCATTAATATAGGTAGTACTAAAGGAGATTGTTCTACGCCCATACATTGTTCGCCCCAGAGCCAACAGCAGAGAAAAAAATATTTTCTAATCGTAAATGACTCGTATAAGCCCATAAGAACAATGTTTTCCCACGGACACTTTTGTGAACATTTTTATTTAAAGAAAATGAACAGATTTTGAGGTTATTTTTAATAAACGCCATCTATAAAAAGCTCTTTGATAAATATAATAATATAATTTATTTGAAAAAATATCTTTCTTAAGACTACATTCCAAAAAATGTCGTCCAAGATCGGATTTAAACTGAAAAACTTGATATACTTATTCAGATATATTGACACCAATATCGATGTTTTCGTAACACCTATCATCCATCACTAAATCATAGACTTAGAAAATTTTTCGCTATGCTCAAGTAGACGGACAATGGTGCGAGTGAGAAACCGTTTCTTACGGCTTATGCGATGTGCGAGAAAGAGTTGAAAAAAAATGACAGCAGAACCTAGTTTGACTTCATTTATCATCGTTTATCACCTTGGTGAAAATCATCCACAGGATTATTTTGTTATTTTGATCGCAATCGGGTTGATTTGGCTATTATAACTACATAAATCAATAATGGTGTCGTGTTCTGTGTTGAATTGTAATGTTACTTACGACAATAACCCAAAGAAATACTTATTTCACAGGTAAATATGATTGTACAAGTACCATTTTCATATTTCATATTTTAGTTGAATATATTCCCAAACACACTAAGTTATATACTAATATGATGCTATTAAACGCCTATTTCCTAAATAAAGGCTGATTTCTAAACATTATATGTTAGATAAAAAGATATTGTGTCCGTGAACTTGAGAAAATAAGGCGTAGATATTGATAAAAAATTATCGATATCGATACTCATGTCGATGATTTCCAATATAACTTTGTTTGTCTTTGTGAACACTGATAATTTTATTTTAAGCTGCTTGTAACCGATAGTTTTCACATAGTAAATTATACCAACTTAAGTACTAATTTAACAATTATTTCCAGGTTTTCTGTAAATCCAGTGATTAAATTAAACTGGATAAATGTCATAAATAAATAAGCAGGGAGCCTCAAAGGAGACCTTAAGAAATTATTAAAATAAAATTGTTTAAAATCTTGTTTGTGTTTTATTTATTAGAGCAATAATACATTACAATCGACAACCTAAAATGAACTTCAGTGCATGTCTAAATTCACGCACACGTTTACATATTTACAAACACTGGCTCATGTCACTTTTGGTTTCGCAGCCAAGCGAACTCTGTTCGTCTATTCCAGTGGATATTAAGTTTATGCACTAAATGAACTGAACTGACAATGGTTGCATTCCGGCAGACGAATTGCTAAGTCATCGATCACCACAGGATATATTGGGTGCTTTCCGACAGACCAATTGCTAATTTGACCATGGAAAGTAATAAAATTGAACGTTAAAACAAATTAATTTACATGGTTAAAATTAAACTGTGGTGATCGATAACTCAGCGAATAGCCTGCGCTAGAATGAACACATTTTAAGCATGGAAAGTATTTTTTTTATAATGTTTAATTATTTACTTTCCATGGTTAAAATGCACGCTATAGCGATCGATGACTCAGCGATTAGCCTGCTGGAATGTATCTAATAACAATCAATCAATTAAAAGATGGCGGATTTCATGGTATTAAAAATTAAAGTACTTTTAAAAGTGTATTAAATGTTTCGCAGTGTCAGCTTGTAATTATAATTCTCAAATCGTATATTAAAATATAATAAAAATTTAGGAACATTTCAAATGCTTGTTGGTTTTGAACAATCTCCTTTATACACTAAACGAGATGATCAAACCAAAAAACATAATCTTAGAAACAGAAATAAGTTAATGCTTCCTAATTCTTATATGAAACACCATTCGTCCATCTAAACATACTGCAAATATGGCCATCGAGTGGCCATATTTTCGACATGAAAACTTGTGCAACTAAATACATTGAATTGTGTTTTAGATTTTGACGCCGCGTTATAAATCAAAGGGTTTGCAAGTCTAATATGAAATTAGCTATAATATCAGCTGTACGGAGTTGATTATAAGTTGGTACCTACCTACCAAAAATTATCTAACTGATCAAAATGTACGATTAAGTTTGTTAAAATTAATATGAAAGAGGTTTTTTTTAATTCTAAATTTATTTAAAGATGATTATGAGTTGGTCGATTAGTACCCTACCCAAAAATAACCCAATTGATCTCATTATTCTCCCATTACGATCGTTTTCATTTATAAGAAAGAGGTTTCCTATTATTATTTTCCTTTTACTTTCTTTTTTTATTGATTTCTTTTAAAACTTTATCAAACAATAATAAAACTTATGCAATTTTTTTATTTCACTTAAGTAGTAATAAGTCCCAAAAATAGAAAATAATATTTTGTTTTATTTCATACAGTTAATATGGCCAAACTATGGGCATATTTACCTACACTATCGGAAATATAGCCAATTTCCCATTTTGTTGAAAAATGACGAAGTAGATAGGATATTAACGAATATAAAATAGTGATAGATCTATAATAGGATAGTGAAGTAGATTTTGAGATTTCGTCATTTTTCAACAAAATGGGAAATTGGCCATATTTCCGATAGTGTAGGTAAATATGCCCATAGTTTGGCCATATTAACTGTATGAAATAAAACAAAATATTATTTTCTATTTTTGGGACTTATTACTACTTAAGTGAAATAAAAAAAATTGCATAAGTTTTATTATTGTTTCATAAAGTTTTAAAAGAAATCAATAAAAAAAGAAAGTAAAAGGAAAATAATAATAGGAAACCTCTTTCTTATAAATGAAAACGGTCGTAATGGGAGAATAATGAGATCAATTGGGTAATTTTTGGGTAGGGTACTAATCGACCAACTCATAATCAACTTTAAATAAATTTAGAATTAAAAAAAACCTCTTTCATATTAATTTTAACAAACTTAATCGTACATTTTGATCAGTTAGATAATTTTTGGTAGGTAGGTACCAACTTATAATCAACTCCGTACCTACAGCTGATATTATAGCTAATTTCATATTAGACTTGCAAACCCTTTGATTTATAACGCGGCGTCAAAATCTAAAACACAATTCAATGTATTTAGTTGCACAAGTTTTCATGTCGAAAATATGGCCACTCGATGGCCATATTTGCAGTATGTTTAGATGTTTTTCAATTGTATCTAACCTCAAAAGACTACAAAAAATCTATTAAATCTGCACGAAAATATCAACTAGAGACCCCAAAGAATAATACACAGTAAGTACATAACAGAAAACATTGATAAATAATGGAATAAACCAAAACCTACCGAACGCAATTTTTTTGCAGAACGTGTCCGTTCCTGTGAAGCAGCACTGCCGGATAGGCGAGGGGTGTGCGGCGGGTAGCGCGTGTTTCGTACTTTATAAAACATAGACGTTATCGCTCACGCACACGGTGTAGGCTGGGTTGCAATAGTTTGGTAGATAATAGGTAGTGACCATATTAATCGGCTGGCCATATTTGACCCAGGTACCTTATTAGTTATTCTGTGACGTCGTCCTTAGGAGAGTGAATAAAGATTATCTATACCCATTCTGTGATAACACCGTAAAAATTTACTTTAATTAAAATAGCTTTGTATAATGAACACCAAGGGGTTCAATGTAAGTTTGTACACGATATAGAAACTGCAGAGTATCAAATACATATTTATAACAATATTATTTGAGGGGTGGAAGTTACAAAAGTGCTGAGTGATTTTTTACAAGGAAGTAATGAGCGAAAACTGAAGCGCGTCATCTTTGAATCACGCTCTGAACTACACTATCAAAGAGATTTATTGGAACCTTTGTGCGGACATGCAGGAAGGTTTCAGCACTAGACTCGGAAACAAGGCCAAACAGATGGCGCTGATTTTATCATAGCGTGCTTTCCCAGGATGTTAGCTTTTACGCAATATATTTTAAGGTGCCTTCCCACCGGTGCGTCTCGTCTGTACACGCACGAGAGCGCACCAAACAAGACCACACACTGTGGGAAACGACGCGTTCGCCGGTAACTTCAAAGGATCGGTGCGTGCTCGCCCTCGTGCGGCTCGGTGCGGTGCGTGGTAGCACGCACCGTGGGAAGGCACCTTTAGACAGCAAAATTATCTTTCTAATAAGTACACAATTTACGTGGACTTTACCTAGGGCCCATAGTCTAGTATTTTTAAACGGTATCATTATATTCCCTCGTAGTTACTGCTAAAAGTAGAGCTAAACCAGCAAAACTGTGCAAGTGGTTGTTTTTGACACATTTGCTATCTACTTCTACGAATTACTACGATGGAATATAGTGATACCTTCTAAAATACTAGACAATGGGCCCTTAAAATTACACGTAAAGTTTTATTAAAACAATTTTCCATTAACAACTTATTATAAAAACCTCTGAGGGCCGCCACTTTCGATGGTACAACCACCATTCTTTTGTTACCATATACATTTACATTACATGCATATATTTTAGCGTGCCCGACACCTACACCAATTATCTCGTTCAATGCAATTTTATTCTAACACACAATTTTACTAAAACTTTACGTGGAAGTTTTACGTCCCTTATTCTAATATTTTTAAACGTATCATTAAGGTGCCTTCCCTTTACATTCCCTCGTAGTCACTGCTAGAAGTAGATATCAAAACTGCCAAAAGTGGCCGATTTTGACACATTTGCTCTCTACTTCTACGAATGACTACGAGGGCATGTAGTAATAGATTATTAAATACCTACCTACTTACTTACTTTCCTTCTAAAAATATTAGACCATGGGCCCTAAAAATTCCACATAAAGTTTAATTTAAATTATTTTAAAGTGAAAGCTTTTGTACCTTTACTTTACCTAGTTCCAGGTTTCTTTTTTAATATTTTTCGCATTACTTAAGTGAAACTCAATTTTTAAAACTTTTAGATTTTATGCATTCACAATGCTATTTTTATATTAAGATTAATATAAGTTGAAAAATATTAGAAAAAAACGTTCTAATATTTTTCAATTATATTAATCTTAATATGAAACTCTATTACCTACTTATGTTATTGAGAATGGAGTTGCATTCTTGATTTTCACAAAAAAAATATGTAGGTAGGTACTTATGTCGTGCCGTCGTTTGTACGTATAACAAACATTATTCTATTATTCTTCACATTTTATTATAACTTTGTTTGTTTCTTTCGAAAATGTCATTGACCGAGCGAGCGCGAAGCGTGAGCGAAGCCTCTCTGCTTCAGCTTGGGCAAAAATTCTTTCGTAGGTATGTCCGGCTGTAAGTTCTCCTCTACAGGTCGCATTTCTCAACCGATTCTAGTGAAATTTTGTGAGCAGGTTTGAAAATTATATAGATTTTTTTTTCGAGCCCGTATTTGGAAATTTTTCAAAATATCAAAGATTATGTAAAAAAAGAACAGTCCGGCTTTCCAGCGCTGTCTGTTCTGCTCTACAGGTTGCATTTCTCAATCGATTCTCATGAAATTTTGTGAGTGGATTCGAAAATTATATGGTATTTTTTTGTCAAGCCTGTTTTTCTAAATTTATCAAAAATAATCACCCATTTCGAAAAATTTACAAAATTAGAAGCGCCATCTAGCTGCAAATATACCTACCAAATAATACACCAAAAGGCACGTACCAACTAGTGCTTTGAAACCTCGTGAGCAGAGTGAGGAAAAAGGGGTGGCGACATCTCCTAAATTATGTTTTAAGCAACATAACAATTTTAGCTACTTTATAACGCAAGGTCTACAGCTCACGGAGCCACTAGTCAATAAAATGGGGATGAAAAGCGCAATTTTATCCCGATAGGTGGCATCTTCTTGGTACCCGGCCACTTCAAAGAAAGTGTCAAAACATAATGGGAATCTTTGTAGTATTGCACCAAAGAGAATGTAAAAAAACTAGCGTTTTATATTGCACTTTTGTATTTAGAAAGTGCTGCATTGTTGTGCATGTAACTGTTAAAATATTGGAGTTCATCGATTTCCCAGTAACAAAAAAAATATTGAGTAAAAAAATATTAAAAAGAGATGGTATTCCCTCGATTTTCTCCTTTACTGAGACTGAGAAACATTATAAATCAAGTTACCATGGAATACATTGTTTGTCCGCAAAACCGAAAAATATATTATCTAAGAAAGTAAAACCACGTAATACACAGTCAAGACAATATAAGCTCAATCAAACTGACAAAGGGTCCAAAGACTGAAGCGCCATCCGTAATTCACTTTTCCTTCGCCTCCCCATTATTGCGATTATCACGTTAAGCCGCGTTCCCACGATCGGCGCTACCAGGCACCGCAACGAGCCGCATCCGGGCGAGCACGGGCCGTGCGCCGACCCATAGAGTAGTGAGTTAGATAACACACGTAGGAGTAGTTAAATAACACACGAGTCTACACAGGGTTAAATATTGCGCAATATTATTGTGTCGTCTAGGAGCCGCCTTACTCACGCGACATTACTTACATATTCTTATCCTGGTTGTTTTGCTAGCTAGATGTGCCCCTTCTTAAAATTAAATATTCAATAAAGGATTTTGCGGAGAGGATCTTCTATACTTGTGCTATTCTATTATGTATTCTGTTTTGTGACGATGCGAGGGCGCACGCTCTCGCACGCGGGGGGAGGGGGGGCCACTCCTATGGGTCAAGGAGTGGCTATTCTAACTAGAGGTGGGTCATAAAAGTTATAACAACTTATTTAACACGTTAAAATTAAAGTTAAAAATAGTTTTAACTGATGGCTGAAAAGGAATATTTTTAACATTTTGTTAGTTTTATCATAAAACTAACAAAATGTTAAAAATATTTCTGTCCAGCCATCAGTAATTAACATTAAAACTTTTATGTTAATTGAATTAATTATTTGAACTAGTAGTTTTCATCGAAAACGCTGCCTAATCTCTTTGAGATATAACAAAACAAATTGTTAGGTTACTGTATAAATTACTTTAATTATTTTCCATCATGAATACATTATTATTTAATTTACCAAACGAGTTATTATAATAAAAAGTAATTTTGGTCATGAGTCTATAATATTGTCTGAAGTTCTTTAAATCTGCCATGGCGCTAATCACAAATATTTATCTTTGTGATAATCGCGCCACTAATTATTTTTAAAATAACAATATTTATTATAAATAATTTATCAGATCCTTTCAAATATTGTTATGTGTAGTTAATTACTTTTAAAAATGTTTAAAAAGGAATAAATTTGGCTCTAAATATTTCCATAACATGGCCCATGAATATAAGATTCTTGACATGGCCGTGTGTCACGCCCACTGACATGAAATTTTTTTTTTCTATGTCACGCCACATGATTGGTGGTCAAAGAGTAAAATAAGCAGGGAGTGTATTCCAGCAGACTAATTGCTAGGTAATCGATCACCACAGAGTAAATTTTAATCCATCAGTGTGATGACGGGACTCGAAAGGGACGGAAACAGACGACTGGAGATATTTTGTTTTTTTTAGTGTTGTCGGAAGATCGAAATTGGCAAAAAAAGGAAGGAACAGAAGCAAAGCGAGGGCGAGTTACTAGTATCCTATAAGTATCACAAAATTTATTTTTAAGATGACTAATCAGCACATCAAAGTTAAAAACAATGCTAATTACTTAATTCATCATCCCCCTACCCTTATTCCAATTTATTTGGGGTCGGTGCATTGCGTCTTTTTCTTCCATTCCTTCCTGTCACTCTTCATCTCCTCATCCACTCCCTTCACATTCATTATCATTCCGCACACAATCCATCCATGTTTTCTGCGGTCTTCCTCTTACTTTCCAGCCCTCAACATCCATATCCATCACTCTTCTAGTAAAATGCCTTTCATCTCTTCTCATAACATGCCCAAACCGAGCCAGACGATTCCCTTTCAGCTTCTCTGTTACTGGTCAACTGGTGCTACTTTCAGACTTCCTTCCTCTGACATGCTCATTCCTTATTTTATACATTCGCGTCGCACCACTCATCCACCTCAACATTTTCATCTCTGCTACATGTAATTTCCTTTCATCCATCTTCTTCATAGCCCAACATTCGGATCCATACATGACTACTGGCCTTATTACGAACTTAAAAATTTTGCCCTTTAACTTAAGTGGCATTCGCGGGTCACATAAGTCCCGTAACCTGTCGCCATTTCGTCCACCCTGCGTTGATCCGGTTTGTTATATCGCGGTCAATCGCATCTCCTTGCACGAAAGATCCAAGGTACCGAAAACTGGAGCAGACTGGAAAAGGGATTCCAGCTAGAGTTATGGGCATAAGACTTAATTAAATGAATGAATTAAATGAAGTAAAATTAGATTTCATTGAATGTCGCAAATACCGGACGGATCGTGTCAGGAGTTCAGGACACGACGCTCGTCGGGTAAATACGAGCGCCCGAGCGGCAGCTGAAACTTCCCGAGTGGATAACGCGTCGGGCATTTACGAATATACGACCGCACCTGGGGGTTCTTAGCACCCCCTACCCCGCCGTTACCATAGCCACTACCGTAGCTAGGAGTAGCGGGGATGCCGGGGACTGGGGTGGCACCCAGTATTTTTGATTTGAAGCCAAATAACAATGTTTTAATCATAAGTAATTAACATACTAATTACTTATAATTAAAACGTTGTTATTTTATTACATTAAAATTTAACTCATCCATAATAAATAACATTATTCCCACCTCTAATTCTACACTGGTTTATTACGTTTTTATTACCCACGAATTTTATGAGGGCTTCCCGTTTCATTGGTCCTACTGAGATAGCAACCATGTTTCTATCCTTATTGTGTGTGCCTGGCTCGCAAATAAAAAGCATTAGTCAAGGGCGTCGCCAAGGGTGAGCAGGGAGGGGCAGCTGCCTCCCTCCCCTAGAGGTCAGAAAATGTAGCCAACTACAATAGTACATTATGATACAAGTTAGCTTAGGTTGCTTATTGCACACAAGGCTGTAGGTTGCAGCCCGAGCCGTAGGAGAGGGTATAACTCAGCCGAGTGTGCAATAAGTAAGAGCTCACGAGTTTCATACGACGTTTTTCAACACATTTGCGAGGAAAAAACAAAGTAATTTACCACACAGCAACAAATACGACAAAAACAAAATATGATAATTATGTGAAAAGGCGCGTAGGTTTTTTTTTTACACGCCCAATTTGCGCCCAATTCAAAAATATTTTGCGTACAGAGGGGTTGTGAGCATACATACAGCCTTCTTCAAAATTAAAAATTTAAGTGATAAAATGCAAATATTTTAATATTTTATTACAAAATATTGTAAATTATGATTAATTTGATAATAATAAATATTTGTTTGACTTAATTAAGGACTTACACATTTATTTATTCCAAAAATGCATATGAATTTTCAGCGACATAAAACCTCTTTGTTGTTACTAAAAAAATAACTGTATTACCCGGTTAAATTGAAAATGCTCTGTTTACTCGCATAGAACTTGCAGTAAGGTACCTATTTAACTTTGTAGGGGTAATTCTATAACCAACTAGTGTTTTACATATTATTGTACGCGTTTGTTATAGTTCGGTTTATGGCCCTAAAAGCGATGTATTAGGGCTCACTTTACGAGCAAGTGTGTTGAAAAGGAATTGACATGCTTTTCCGATCCCGCATCTAAAAACTTGAATAAATTCACTAGGTGCTCTTGACTGTTTCTCATCCCCTTTAATATTAGCTTGCCCTACCCTGGGCCATGGGCTATCTAGCGACGCCCTTGGCATTAGTACTCGAATATCCTTTGTTCGGGACGGACGGCTATTTGGATACTTCACAGGATGGAACAGTCGAGCAATATTGTGTCAACATGTGATCAGATAAGCAAATGTGAAGAAAAAAATGTAAGTTCAGTTCAAAACGGGCCCTCTATCCTCACACTTACAAAAGGTCATTATTAATCTAAAAATACTTTGTAGTAGAAATACTTATTAACGGATCTAGGAGAAATTAAATGTTATACTTTTTAGTCCGTAATTATACCACCTGTATTTTTCGATATCCCATAACTCTGAGGTTATATTCTATAGGTCAAAATAATAATAAAAACTCCTAGAACATATTGTGGACTAAAATGCATAGTTTTGGTAATTAAGTAAACTACCTACTTCAAAGTTATTATTACCTTTATGACTTTGGGCACAGTCATTTGGGGACGGATGGTGGCTGCGTAGGTACGTTTGTTCCTAAGACAGTAGACGTTTTGCTTATAAACTATTAGGAAAACAGGTACCTATTTATTTTGTGCTATTTTTTTTCGAATAAGACCCATTGACCCAAATTGGATATAACAACTATGTTCTACAGTGCAAGTGCCGGAATTGCAGCCCATTAGACAGAATTTGGTAATTTTAAAGTTATAAATAAGGCCCTGTCATAATTGGCATTGGTCGTGCGATAATGCGTTGCGATTTCATCGTGCGATGAAACTGAACAATAGACAATTTGGTCGCATCGCATGATCGCGCGACTGTCAATTAGGACATTCAATAGATATTTGATCGCACGGTCGCACGACCAGTTTCATCGGACGGACGCACCATCGCACGACCGATGGCCAATTAGGACAGGGCCTAAAACGATTTTTAAAGTAAATGTGTTTTGTTTTGTCAGTTCTCGTGGAACAAGCGTACCTACTACTACCACATAATAATAGGTACAGGGTTATTTGTAAAACGCGATAATAACATTAGAGTAAACATCGGAAAATGCCAGTGCATAAGTTTTACACGCAAACCAAAGCCAATAATCTTTTCATACAATTTTAATAACATTGCAATTGAGAGGTCTAGATGGTGCGCGATCTCGGAATTTGCTTCGATAGTAAGATGCTTATTTCCACCCACATCGACACCATATTGGGTAACGCATATCGCAATCTCGGGTTTGTCATGCGTACTTGTCGTCCCCTCAGTAGCCCCAATTTTCTAAAAATTGTGTAAGTACTACGCATACGTGAGAAGTCTACTGGAGTACGCTGCCCCGATTTGGTCCCCATGTTATCACACTTACATTGATTGCCTCGAGGGACTGCAGAGAAAATTTGCTCGGCATCTTAATTTCAAGTGTAGAAAACTTCATGTCGAGGCGTCGTATGCCGAAATTTGTCGCGCGTACAATCTGCCAAGTCTAGCCGAGCGCCGGCAGGTGCTGGACATGGGGCTGCTGTATGACGTCATCTGCGGAGGTTTTGATTGCCCTGAGCTTCTTGAGCTTGTGTATTTTAATCAGGCCCGCCGCAAGCGGGCGTGCAAGGCGTGCACCGCACGCGGGCGGCACGTCTAGGGGGGCGGCAAATCGACCGATCCAAGCGTCGAAGCTAGGGTCGAAGACGGGTCATGATATGAGCGCTCCTGGCAAGATTTGAATTTTGCGCCCCAATGCTTATTTCTAGGACCATGAGCGACACTTGCAAGATTTGAATTTTGCGCCCCAAAACCAATTTCTAGGATAATGAGCGCCCCTGGCAAGATTTGATTTTTTGCGTCCTAAGACTTATAGACTACTAGCGGCCGCCCGCGGTTTCAACCGCGTGGTTACCGTTCCCGTGGGAATATCGGGATAAAAAGTATCCTTTCTTTTAATCCAAGCTATCTTCTATATGTGTGCCAAATTTCAACAAAATCCGTTCAGTAGTTTTTGCGTGATTGAGGAACAAACATCTAAACATCCAAACATCCAAACCCACAAACTTTCACATTTATAATATTAGTAGGATTTTCTAGCTATGGGTCAGCAAATTGAGGGTTGCGCCCCTGGCAGACGCCCCCCTTGCCAGCCCCTAACCTAGCTACTAATAGCTAAATAATTTATTAGAAATAAATAATTTATTTTTCTTGCCTATACCGCTTCGCATCGTGTTCTGGCAGCTGGAATATATAGGGATCTAGACTGGATTTTATGAGTTAAATCGAACTCCGCTCGGGTTTCATTTCTCGAGACCTGGGGCCCTATTTTTTAATCCTTTGGCTGGCAAATTTAATTTAAAAATTACCCCTTAAAATATAAAATATTATTTTGAAATTAATTCAATAATTAATATATATAATAAATTCAAAATTAAATTTTGGCGTCGTGCGCTCTTTTCTACTGATTTTCGTTCGACATTTGACTCAAATGAATGAGAAAATTTGCCGAAGGATTCAAAAATAGGGCCCCTGATTTTTCATCGCGCTTGGACAAAATTATTGCACCATCCATTGATTGTAATTATCCCGTCTTCATCTCCCGAGATTTAATTTGTTACAAAGTAGTAGCTCTGCTATACGCTCGCACTATATCGCACGTCTTCAGCGCTATAGGAAGGAAAAGGAAAGCAATAGCTACCCCCTCTCTGCCTCCGACCAGCGCTGCCCGCCGCCGCGTCAACCTCATTCTTTGTTGCGCGCGCGCGCAAGACGCACGTCGATCATTACAAAAATATTACTTTTTTGTTTAACCATAGTCTTAAAATCAGTGAAATTATAAACGTGAATTAATTCATGAAAACGGTAAAATACCGTCACTATGCAAGTGATACGAATGTTGAAGGTAGACTCACAATTTATCTTTTCTCTTAGTGATGAAAAGTATTCAAGTTATTCACAAAGGCAAACTGCCTTATATTTGCCTCGAGTCAATACGAGATATTGACCAATGGTACATTTTTCCCGAGCCAATACGTGATATTGGCCAGTGAATTTTTTTTCCCGAGTCAATACGAGATATTGACCAGTGATACTTTTATGCGTTAATACGAGATATTAACCATCATTTTACAATAAACTGCCGAATACTTGCCTCGAGTCGATACGACCTGCTTTTGTGAGTTAATGTCTTAATAACGAATCCTTCGTATATTATGATTGAACTCAACTTACAGGTAAGTTTGTTTAATCATTATTAACCGCTTCATATTTTACAAAATATGAATAGATTTGCTGGTGTTAACTGCAAAATATTTGCTTTGAGTCAATACGACATACTTGCTTTTATGAGATATTTTTTCCTGAGTCAATACGTGATATTGACCAGTGATAAGTACTATTATGAGCTAATACGAGATATTAGCCGTAATTTTATAAAACATATATAACTAGATTTGCTGACGTAAACTGCAGATTATTTACTTTAAGTCAATACGAGATACTTCTATGGTTAATACGAGATATTAACCGTTATTTTACAAATATTAATAAGATATTTGCTATCAAAAATGAAGGCCTAATAATCTTTTTCGTGAAACATCAAAATTGTTGTCACTGATACAGGTATGTACAAGTACTTTTAAATGTTTCGGTTTTCTCGAACAACATTATAAAACAAAATTCTGATTCCTTTTCATTTTTTCTTCGAGAAAAATCAGCAATGATGTTGAACATCAAAATACACTCCCACAAGTGGTAAAGGTGCCCTTATGGTCAGTAAAATTAAAAAAAAAACATTACCGGCAAATTCATCTCCGATTCGTTGAAAATGAATCATGCTATTATCATGTATTATGCCACTACTGAAAATCGTTCGAACAGTGTCTTTAGAGACCGTCAGCGCGACGACACCTACTGCTCAGTTCTCTCTAAACTTGGGGTCTGCCACAACAACCACAACCATATCTTGGAACACAAGCAGTTGAGCCGAGGTGACGGACAACAATCAGCAGGGCCAGTTTAACGTGTTTCATCAGCCTTGCGGCACCTACCTGCAGCTTCCAGCTCCAAGGGCTACCCGTGATCACCACCGTCGGCACCGTCGCGCTACCGGATCAGAACAAAAGGTCTGTACCTTGTCTGTATTTTTAGCTGGTCAGCTAAAATACGTTCTCGATTCGAGTAAAAACTATCAAACGACCGTTATGTGCTTGAGGTTATTTTCCAATACTAATCCTAAGTATTCAGTTAGTTAAATTAAAAAATAAACAAATATATTTTATTTTCTTTACAATAGAAAATAGAACATGTGGGTACTTTCTGAACATTTTATGGAGGATGCTAGAACGACTTAACTCATAACATGTGTCCTGATAATGTCATGGCACAACTATTAGTCCTTGAGAACGGTTGCTTTCACGCACAGCGCAAAAAGTATTGAAGACTAGCGGCCGCCAAGGAAATGTTTCTTGCTATCCCTCAGGAACAATATTTTCCTTTCGGGATTAAAGGTACCGTATGTCTTTCTCTGTAACCCAGACAACATGCATAAAAATTTCATGATGATCTGTTCAGTGGTTGAGACGTGAGGGTGTAACAAACTTTTAACTTTTGCATTTTTAATATTAGTAAAGATGTTATTAAGTCAATAAACTTCATGAGTTTTGGGTCTTATTCTTTGGCTTTTTCACAGCACTACACAGAATCATCATCTTTACTAGATTTTTAAACCAATAATTTAACCCATTAATTACAGGCTTCAATGCCCTATTAAGATGACACTTATGTCTGGGTATTAATTACCAAAATTTCTCAAATTTTCAAGTATTAGAAACTATAAAAACAATGATTCTAATATTTAAGATCCTCATTAACTATCAAGAAAGTCCCAGCCAAACATGTAAATTCTTTGGCCTTGTATTGAATTTCTAAAATTAGTAGTATATTGACAAATAAGGACAAACAAAATATTTTTAGAAGAAGTTATTAAAATCAAATAAAATACATTTTAGTGACTTTGTCAGATACTTGGGAACTATTGCAGGAGTTTGTACTGCGGTAGCATTACTATTTTAACACTTAAAATTTTAATATTGGACAAGCTTAAGGCTTGTACATATTGAGCATTAATGTTTAACTATTTAAAATAATGAATATAATAATTACGTATTACATCGTACTATGTACCTTGTCAACTTTGTATTGTATGGTGGAAAAATAATATTTGTTTTCCTGATACGTTTAAATCAATATGATAAACGAATAGTTTTCAATACTTTCTCCATTGCTTTGACAATAAGACTGCGCAGCAGCCGGTCAAAGTGAGACAATATAAGATTTTGCACAAACCAGGAATAATTGCTGCTCATTAATGACCTGGATCTGCTTTTTGTTATAAAATTCTTCGCATGCCGTGCGTAGTATACTAGCACAGATGGGCTGCTACCCGATGGGCGGCGCCTACCACTGCGGCTGTGCTGGATATAGCTGGGACGCGCACCACGCCGTCTGTCTGCAGGTGCCTATACTGAAGTTTTTGTTGTATATTAATAACACCACTGCCATTTCATAAATGAATCGAATTAGTGGTGTTCATTGCTTGCAATTAAATTAAATTGCTAAATTGCTCGCGAGAAATGGCAGTGTTATGATTAACAATAGGCGTAATAACGCCTCCCCAGCTTTATTTTTCCTTACTTATTTAAAAAAAAAACTTATTTTATTGGACATGACAAAGCCAAATGACATAATAGCTATCACAGCCATGGTTTCTCAATGAAATAAAATAAAAAATTAAAGTTTTTTATTTCTGCAATTACACAATACATTAAATAAACTTATATTATGAAAGCTACCTAGTAAACATAATAATATACTTGTGACAGGCAACTCCATTCCCTCGTTGAAACCTTAATCAACTTGCTGTTAAAGAAATAGCGATGGTAATAGTCACAACAAACGTTTATTTATTTTTATCTGTTCGCAGAAAGAAACATCATCCTCGCTGTCAGTTTTCTCTGGCTGAATATTAAAGGGTTCCTTAGAAAACAAGTTTCTTTAGTCAAGCGTTAGAAGTGTCTATTGATACCTTGCCTCAGTATTTGAATAATACTGCAAGCAAATCTATATTTTTATTGGAAATAGTGCCAAGAAAGAATATCTTATTTTATATAAATTAATGATTTAATAGGATTTCTAAATAACTGCTTTCTAAACGAATCCCAGTATACGATCATTGCTCAGATATCTCCTAATTATTTTAAATCCATATCAGCGGCAATGGTAACCTAAAAAAAAAATTTTTTTTTTAGATATGTTTGTTACACTACCGTTACATTACCGTTAGATACCGTTGGATCTTACAATAGTTTAAGTTTACCTGTTGAACTTACTCCCAAATAACTTACATTTTGAACAATTAAGCACACATTGGTCACCTTGTTAGCCTTGGCTACAAGTGAATGAATACAGATCATGTACTTAATTCAATTAAGCAACTCCGTATTGTATTATATTATCTGAGGTAACACAGTAAGATTTGGCGAAATAATTTATTATTTAAAATTTAAATGACAGATGTTTAATCACATCTTCTGTAAGTCTCAACTTGTTGAACTTTCCATTCTTTGAGTTTTTATTTCTGTAATAAAATTATTTGTGTTTATTAATATAAATATTTTAAATATTATCGCCCTTATGAACTAATACAAACCCCCCCCCCCCCCAAAAAAAAAAACTTATCAATGCTGCCTCGTCACAAACATTCGGCCGATTGGTAAAATTTATAATGGAGGAATGTTACACCGATTTTTTTATTAATCTCATTACCTGTTTATCATGTTGTGTAACATGTGGTTACATCGGCGCGGCGGCCAAGTTGCTGCCATTTGTGACGAAAAATTTGTTCAATTACTAGTCTGTGTGTCGAATTTTCTGTGGATGCTATTCGCAATCTGCTGTTTGGACTGGACAATCGACAATATTTGCGAGTTTCCAAGATTCGGGCTCTAATTTTGCAGAACCGACATTGTAATAAAACAATTTTTTATTATGTTGCAGTTGCAGTGCAGGAGCACTGACTTATTTTTATCTTATTTAACTAATCCTTATAATAATTTAATGTGTGTTCACTTAACCCTTGTTTATTTATATAAACAAACAAAGGTTCCTCTAATAACATTGATATCTTCTCTAAACATCCTACTTTGTAACAAATTAAATCTCGGGAGATGAAGACGGGATAATTTAATGATCAAACGAACTTACCCTAAGTGAAGTTCGATCTTAATTATCCCGTCTTCATCGAAGAGATTTAAAGTCCCAACCCTCCCTTGCTAGTTGTTTGTATAACAACCGTATCCCTATAATAGATGGAGATATCAATGTATTTACTTACTACTCCAAACTGAATGAGGTTGACGCGGCGGCGGGCAGCGCTGGTCGGAGGCAGAGAGGGGGTAGCTATTGCTTTCCTTTTCCTTCCTATAGCGCTGAAGACGTGCGATATAGTACGAGCGTATAGCAGAGCTACTACTTTGTAACAAATTAAATCTCTTCGATGAAGACGGGATAATTAAGATCGAACTTCACTTAGGGTAAGTTCGTTTGATCATTAAATTATTTTGTCCAAACATGATTGTCGCATGTCCTGGAGCGCGCGGCGCGCTTCGCACGTCGCGACTAGACTTCTACATAAGAAGTACGTAGGTACTAAGATAAAGGCATTTTTCAAGAAACCACCTACTTGTGTAGAATTTTGCAAAAAACTAAGCGCGGGGCAGAATCAAATCGTCACATGTCCCGGAACGCGCCTACTACTACTAGACTTCTAAATAAGGAGTGGTTACAAAGATAAAGGCATCTTTCAAGAAATTACCCACTTGTAGTAGGGGACGGCAAAATTGGTCTTGCACGCGGGCGCTCAAACAGCTAGCGGCGGGCCTGATTTTAATACTCCTCAACGTCGAACCAGGCACACTAATTTGTTAAATCCCCCATTTAAATTTACAAACTACGGGCAAAATTCTGTGTTTTGCCGATTACCAAGACTTTACAATAATAAATTTGGTAATGTCGACCCTTTCTTGGGTTCCAAAAAGCGATTTATTAATTGTATCAAACAAAATCTTACATAATAAATACTTGCTTGACTAACCAAATTGTTGTGGGTTGGGTACACTAATACTAATATTAAGAAATTCATACAAAATAATAGTTATAAAATACAATATAAATGAGCAATAGTTGTTGTTGTCCTTATGTTCATATTTCACTTAAATAGTTCTTACTTAGATTATTGATTAATATAACATTATCCCTTTAGAACCATTGGCAAGGTAAACAGAAATAAAATCTTCCGTCGTCCATTTGTTTCGAATCGATTATGTAATTTGTTGGATAGTCGTAATTGGCCTTTAGAATAATGTTTTTAAATTGTAATTTAGACTTTAAGTGAACTGTGTACTATCCCTAATAAAATAAAATAAATAAATAAAACACCAACAACCTCGCAGGAGTAGATTACTATCATCATAAACAACAACATTTGTTCTACGACTTTTTAGAAAACAGACAAAAAATTCGACTCATACATATGTCTGAACAGCTGATCGAGTTTTGTATAAAAGTCGTTTTTTTTGTCTGTTTGTGGAAAAGTTGTAGAATAAATGTTGATGTATATGCTGTTACTAATCTACTCCTGCGGGGTTGTTGGTGTTTTACAAATAACCCTGTATTATTTGTTCCATCATCGATATCCGGTATCCATATTGAGTCAAGCTGTTTTCGTGCGTTTTCGTCTAGTCTTACCCTCTTTCCGCTAGAAGCGCCACCTGTTTCCGTATCCTGTTGTGGCGCCTAGTTTGCGGCCGTTTATTTCATCATTATAGGGTCGGTTTTCGTAGCCGCCGCAAACAAATATGATGTAATATTTGTTTGCGGCGGTCTCCCTCTCCCTCTCCCTCTCCCTCTCCCTCTCCCTCTCCCTCTCCCTCTCCCTCTCCCTCTCCCTCTCCCTCTCCCTCTCCCTCTCCCTCTCTCTCTCCCTCTCCCTCTCCCTCTCCCTCTCCCTCTCCCTCTCCCTCTCCCTCTCCCTCTCCCTCTCCCTCTCCCTCTCCCTCTCCCTCTCCCTCTCCCTCTCCCTCTCCCTCTCCCTCTCCCTCTCCCTCTCCCTCTCCCTCTCCCTCTCCCTCTCCCTCTCCCTCTCCCTCTCCCTCTCCCTCTCCCTCTCCCTCTCCCTCTCCCTCTCCCTCTCCCTCTCCCTCTCCCTCTCCCTCTCCCTCTCCCTCTCCCTCTCCCTCTCCCTCTCCCTCTCCCTCTCCCTCTCCCTCTCCCTCTCCCTCTCCCTCTCCCTCTCCCTCTCCCTCTCCCTCTCCCTCCCCCTCCCCCTCTCTCCCTCAGATCACACGAACACCCAGAGTCTCCACTCAGTGGTGAACTTCGGTGTGCACCGCATTTTGGGATCCGAACACAATATCGAGCAGCAACTCTTATATTATTATGACGAAAACGTTAATTCTTTTTTTCGACTTTTGACCGGATTTTGAGGTCGAATACTCCTGTGTGCAGCGTCCACATTATGCACGAGGTTCGCGAGCCTGTGGGAAGTGTAATTGCAAACAAATGTTACTTAAAAAATGGCACCTCGGCACGGGGCCAAAAAATTACAACCCCACGCGCTCGGGGACTGATGTTAGTGTATTAAGTCGCTAATAAGCATCCAGTGTTCAGACGCTTTGTGCTGTTATAATTAAATGCCAGCATTTTGGCTCCATTCACTTAGTTGTAATTTTCGTGTGGTGCCATTTTTTGAGCGGAATGCTTGTTCCATAGATTTTAAAGAGGCACTCATCAAACCAATTCACAAGTCTGGTGAAAAAGACTGTGTAGACAATTATAGGCCCATCTCCATATTGTCTGCGCTATCCAAAATCTTAGAGCGCATAATGAATGAGAGATTAATCAAATTCCTGGAATCTCACAACCTACTCTCTCCACACCAATATGGCTTTCGTGCTGGCATTTCCACCAATGATGC
Source organism: Agriphila tristella (assembly GCA_928269145.1). NCBI lineage: Eukaryota > Metazoa > Arthropoda > Insecta > Lepidoptera > Crambidae > Agriphila > Agriphila tristella. The sequence continues at coordinate 4,332,700 of OV743443.1, read as the reverse complement.
GGTCCATGATTTGGTAAACTCCATTATCACTACATTGGATGGAAAAAGAAAGTGTGTCACAATATTCCTTGAACTCGCGAAGGCCTTCGACACCGTCTATATACCTCACCTTCTTTCCAAATTGGAGAACATAGGAGTAAGAGGCCTCCCCTTGAAGCTGTTTAAGGACTACCTTTGCAATAGGACTCAACGTGTTAAAATAGGTCAATGGACAAGCGACGAAGCTAATGTTTCCTTTGGGGTGCCGCAAGGCAGTATTATCTCTCCCTCGCTGTTCCTCGTCTACATCAACGATCTGTGTCAGCTCCAGATCCGCGGTGGCAAAATCTTTACATTCGCCGATGATACGGCCCTTTTCTTCAGTGGGGACACTTGGAACGACACCTTCCAAAAAGCGCAAGAAGGGTTCGACACTGTTAGGGTATGGCTCACTGCTAACTTGCTGTCTTTAAATGTGAGTAAAACCAAATACATTGCTTTCGCACTCAAATCCTCTAAAAGCTTCCGCCAGATACTCTAAAGGTCATAGCGCACGAGTGCACTCCAATGCACCAGTTGGTCTTGTCCAGCTCTCCAAAGTACGGAAAGCATAAAATATTTAGGAATTATACTAGACCAAACGCTTTGCTTCAAGACCCATATCCAGGCACTAGTTCCAAGACTCCGTAAACTTATATACATATTCAGGTCCCTAAGATACACTGCTGACCGCCATATAATAAGAATGGTCTACTATGCTCTATGCCAATCTCTGCTCACGTACTGTGTTTCTTCCTGGGGCGGTGTAGCAAAGACCCACCTTCTAGAAGTAGAAAGAGCTCAACGGTCCATACTCAAAGTCGCTGCCAGCCTCCCCTACCGCTACCCCACGACCGACCTGTACAAACACTGGGACGTTCTCTCAGTGAGACAATTATTCATCTTTGGCGTCTTACTGAAACAGCACTCGCAGTTGACCTATAATCCCGAACTGCTGAAGAACAAACGAAGAAAGGCAACAGTCTGCCCAACCCAATCGCTAAATATGGCTACATCTCACAATTTCTTCTGCTTCCTCGGACCCTACCTCTACAACAAAATAAATGAACAGCTCAATAAATACCCTCTCCACAAATTCGCTTTCAAATCCCTAGTTACCCAATACCTGAAATCACTGGACTATACAGGAACGGAAAATTTACTTAAACCTATACAGTAACTACATACTTACATTGATTGAGAAAATTAGCTCGTATCATATTACGGTTAAATATATCTTTTTTGTCCACTCTCTTGAGTAATAGCATTCTTAAGAGGGCTCCACACTCGCGCCGCGAAAGCCCGCGAAGGCCGCGAAGCGCGAGTGTGGAGGGTTTCGCGGCTTCGCGTATGGGCTTCGCGGCTTCGCGTTCGCGCTTCGCGGTGTTCCCCGTCCGGTGGCGGTTTTTTGGTCCGCGTCAAAGGACTTGTGTGCTGCCGTGATTCGCGGCCGCCGTTCACGCGCGAGTCTGGAGGGCTATATCTTTCGCACCGTTTTCATGCGCGAACCGCGCCCGTGATTCGCGGCCGCGGTTCGCGGCGCGAGTGTGGAGCCCTCTTATCTCTCTCCCCCTCCTCCACAACCTACATACATGAACACTCACACATACCCACACACACACACTCACACACACTCGCGCACACACACACACACTCACTTACTGATACTAATTGGGATACAATGCACTGCAACCCCCACCGTTTTAAATACTTAAGTAATTACACTTTTAGAAACCTATGTTCTTATTACCTATACTTTTACCTTGTCTTGCTTTTGTAACTAAACATCAATTATTTAAGTTTATTTCTTACTAGCTTCTGCCCGCGACTTCGTTCGCGTGGATATTAGAGAAAATCGTTAGAAAACCTTCAACCAGGATTCGGTCAGCCATTCTTACGCGATTAGGCGGGTCCCCACCAAGCGCACTGCCATTTGCGTGTGTGGCGGGCCTTTCCGTTCCGTTTCCCGTTCCGTTTCCCGTTCCCGTTCCCGTTCCCGTTCCCGTTCCCGTTCCCGTTCCCGTTCCCGTTCCCGTTCCCGTTCCCGTTCCCGTTCCCGTTCCCGTTCCCGTTCCCGTTCCCGTTCCCGTTCCCGTTCCCGTTCCCGTTCCCGTTCCCGTTCCCGTTCCCGTTCCCGTTCCCGTTCCCGTTCCCGTTCCCGTTCCCGTTCCCGTTCCCGTTCCCGTTCCCGTTCCCGTTCCCGTTCCCGTTCCCGTTCCCGTTCCCGTTCCCGTTCCCGTTCCCGTTTTGTTCATGTTCCCGTTCCATTCCGTTCCCGTTTCCGTTCCGTTTCCGTTCCCGTTCCGTTCTGTTCCGTTCCGTTCCGTTCCCGCTCCCGCTCCCGTTCCCGTTTCCGTCCAATCATATCCGTCCGTCCAATCATGTCATGTCCACCTTGTTGGAATAAATGTCATTTTCGCAATTACCATCCCATGAAACCTCAAGGAACGACATCCACCCCATTTGGACCCCATTTGCACCCCTTTAGGGGTTAAATCATGTCTACCGTGTTGGATTTCAAAATAAATCTCATTTTCGCAATCACCATCCCATAAAACCTCAAGAACGACATCCATATCGATTTTTATGTTTACTCACCCTTACCTCCTAAAGGGTTGATTTTCAAAATCACAAAATATATGTTTGCCTATTTATTTTTAGATGTGCTCCTACGAAGTTTAAAGTTGTAATGTCTATTTTATATTATTTTTCCATTCAAAATTTGAACCCCATTTTCACCCCTTTAGGGTTTAAATCATGTCCTCCGTGTTGGACTTCAAAATAAAAGTCATTTTCGTAATCACCATTCCATAAAACCTCAAGAACGACATCCATATCGATTTTTATGTTTTCTTACCCCATTTACCCCCTAAGGGGTTGATTTCCAAAATCACAAAATACATGTTTGCCTATTTGTTTTTAGATGTGCTCCTACGAAGTTTAAAGTTGTAATGTCTATTTTATATTATTTTTCCATACAAAATTTTAACCCCACATTCACCCCTTTAGGGGTTAAATCATGTCCACCGTGTTGGACTTCAAAATAAATGTCATTTTAGCAATCGTCATCCCAGAAAACCCCAATAACGACATCCATATCTATTTTTAGGATTTTCTACCCCTTTTCACCCCCATTTCATCCCCATAAGGACTGAAATACTAACAATAACAATATACATTGCGTTAAATTTCCATCCATAAGCCTAAATTATAAATTCAGTGATTTTTACTTCGAAAATGAAGGATTTTCTTCAATACACATTTTAATCCCCCTTTTGACCCCTTCGGGGGTAGAATTTTGAAAAACGCTGAGACCCGTATTTAATAATTTTCAATCGTCAGCCTAATCACAAAATTTAAAGATTCTAGCTTCAAAACTGAGGGACTTTCATACAAACTGTCATCCCTCATTTCATCCCCTTAGGGATAGAATTTTCAAAAATCCTTCCTTAGTGGATGCCTACACTATATAAGGTATCTGTGTGCAAAATTTCAAGTCTCTAGGTCCAGCGGTTTGGGCTGTGCGTTGATAGATCAGTCAGTCAGTCAGTCAGTCAGTCAGTCATTCAGTCAGTCATTCAGTTTACGATTTTATATATTAAGATTTCAACAATAAATACTGTCACCTCATAAAGCTAAGGTTATCTGCGGGTGGGGCCTAGTAACCTGTAGCTCAGGTTCCTCTGGAACCTATTTCGGGGACTAGTCTCTTCCTTTAAGACGACGCCTCGTGAAAAAATTTTTTTACAGGCTCCGCCCACTCACCCCTCGTATCCCATAGTGACATTCTGCCTTCAATCGTAAAGTTTGATTTTCGCGCCAAATGCCTGTGAGGTTTCATCGAAAGTTTAAAGAAGAAGAATAGAGAAACGATGGAGTCGCAATACATTGTATTTAGAACATTTTCTTTGATAATTTAGGTATCTTCAAATTGAATGAAAAATGAAAATGAATACAAATACCTAACAATAGTTTATTAATTGTAAAAAAATACTATTATTATTAATAAAGTTGTACCATTCGGCGTTTTTCAATACATTTGCGAAAAACAGATTTGTAACTTTTGCGACAGAGGTCCATTTGGGGCCATCCATAAATTACGTCACACGTTAAGGGGGTCGACGACGTGTGGAGGGGTCCTAAATTCGTCAGTTCCAATTCAATAATTATTACTAGATATAAATCGTAAAATATGTGACGCCATCGTTTCTAGTTTTGCCCTTCAGAAGTGCGAGAAAAATAGTTTTAGAATTTTTAAAGCAATATTTATGGAGAAATGGAGAATGTGACGTCACTAAGGGTTTTTTACATTTCATTTAAATGTAAAAACCCCTTAGTGACGTCACAGCTCGGCACGGCGAAACACACACCTTTGCTCACATTTTTTTATCTGGCCTACCCACATAAAAGAAATAGGCCATTCAAAATGTCACATAAAGAGAAATGGGCAAAAGACGCGTTTAAGCCCGACCATTGGGTTTAAACACATAATTCCCCCCCTCCCCTCCCCCCCGTAGGAGCTAAATTTAATTAAACAGATTTTATGCAATATGTTGTGTTTAAAATGAAGATTATTGAATTTACTCAAAAAAGCTTGTAATATGGTAATTATTTTGACAACCTTCTTTGAACAAAGTCGAGGTTGCCGTGCTCCTCCGATGGTGACGCAGCAAAGTTGTATGGGATATCATTATTGTCGAGTTTTAGCCACCAGCAATTTCCTTTGAGAATCCATTACTGTCGAGTTTTGTTTCAAACATATAGGTAGTTGGCTGAAAATACAACATTGTACAACGCACTTGACTTCGTTCATAAACACATCCCGCTCGCACACTATACGCCACACCTATCGCTCTCTTATTCACACTTGTTGTGGTAAGCGTGGTGAGCCGCCATTTTCAATCCCATTCTTTTTCTGCGCGTGTGTTGTATTATTGTATGTAGGGGGCGATGCGGGCGACGGGCGACGAACGCCTGCCGCCCGCACCTCTCACGACCCCCGTTCTCGTCTCCCCTCGCGCCTCTGTGCCCCGCAGGCGAGGACTCATTTAACGTGTGCGTTACCCCAGCAAAAAGTTGTGCTTTAGAGAGATGAGACCTTATCAGATAATTAGTGTGTCATGAGGAGAAATCCACCCACCAATCCGCATTGGGCCCGCGTGGTGGGTTATGGCCCGTCCTCCTTATCCACCCATAAGGAAGGCCTGTACCCCAGCAGTGGGGACATTAAAATGGCTGATGGATTGGAGGAGAAATCTGTTTACTAATAGCAAAATTTGTGTGAATTGTAGTTTTTAAGATATTTGAGAAAGACTGATTTTGCTGGGGTCACGTTTTAAACATTACCCTGGCAAAAAAAGTTGTTTCAGCCTGGAACCAAATACATTAATAGATAGCTTTTGTTGCATAGTAAATGTTAGCAAATAGCAAAAATTGTGTGTGTTATGGTTCTTGAGTTATTTAAGTTTTTGCTGGGGTAACGTTTTGGGATTTCCCAGATCTCGAAAACGGTTCAACGCAGAAGTTTGAAAAAAATGCCACTAAGAGACCTTAATTTGTTTAAATTTGTTTAAACGTTAATTTCTTATTTGGTTGTCGCAAACCAACGTAATTAAATGGTTTCGAAAAACAGAAAAAACGAATTTGCAAGTAAACAAGTGCACTTATAATTAAATAAACAGCTGTAAAAAATAGCCGTGGTAGACACTTACTACGTCAAGAATTTTAGGCTTTGTTACTTTACACGATATAAAGATATAAACAAATTTGATAAATTTTAGACCGGTCGTACTTAATTTATCAAATTTGTTTATATCTTTATATCCTGTAAAGTTACAAAACCTAAAATTCTTGACGTAATAAGTGTCTACCACGGCTATTTTTTACAGCTGTTTATTTAATTATAAGTGTACTAGTTTACTTGCAAATTCGTTTTTTCTGTTTTTAGAAACTATTTAATTACGTTGGTTTGCGACAACCAAATCAAAAACTAACGTTTAAACAAATTTAAACAAATTAAGGTCTCTTAGTGGTATTTTTTTCAAACTTCTGCGTTGAACCGTTTTCGAGATCTGGGAAATCCCAAAACGTTACCCCAGCAAAAACTTAAATAACTCAAGAACCATAACACACACAATTTTTGCTATTTGCTAACATTTACCATGCAACAAAAGCTATCTATTTATGTATTTGGTTCCAGGCTGAAACAGCTTTTTTTGCCAGGGTAATGTTTAGAACGTGACCCCAGCAAAATCTGTTTTTCTTAAATATCTTAAAACTACAATTCACACAAATTTTGCTATTAGTAAACAAATTTCTCCTCATGACACACTAATTATCTGATAAGGTCTCATCTCTCTAAAGAACAACTTTTTGCTGGGGTAACGCACACCATTTAACCGGTCGGCCTATAGTACCAATACGAACAAGAATTGTTAACGACATAATCGCCTAAAACGTCACGTTTTCGAGTTGTAAGCTATTAAAGTTGAACTGATGGCGACACCACTGGGTAGATTTGAAGCTAAAATAAAACGTAGGTATGGGCTCTAGAATATTGTTTTATGGTCATCTAGGTCCCGTCTAAGTTGCTACGGGTGAGCCGATTTTTTCTAATATTTTTCATTATTTATTCATCTATAAAACAGCTTATGTCACTTTGTTAGATACCTACTTATTATAGCGTGCGCATGATGCGTGCCTAAATAAATAACGTAATAATGCGAGACGTAAGTATTCGTTTTGAGATTATTTATTATTATTGCTATTATTTTTGCTTTGCCGTTGTCGCGTAAAGAGACTAATGATTCTGCAAAATAATAATATTTGTTCACGATCGAAACTTGTAAAAGTTAAAAGTTGTACCACGGGTCGGGAAAGAAATTTTATTTCACAATATTTATTAGTTTATTGTTTTGTTACGCAATGGCGACTCTTGGAAGGTTTGTTCTGTTGATAATTTTCATCTCCTAAAAATAGGTTGGATAAGTATTAGAGACTCTTTGTCTTTGAAATGTGAGAGAAATTAAAACTGTCATTGTCAGTATACTGTCATTTTACGTGTTTTGGCTAGTAAATTTTTGGAGCGCTCAAGCACAGGTCTGTCCTCAAGGAAGGCTCGCGGCCGTCTGAAATTTCGGTGCAAAGAGGTAAAGTAATATAGCTTCCCAGCGCAAAGAAAGGGACAACAATAGCGCACGCATTCCGAAATAAAATAAAGTAAGCGACATTATGAAAATAGTTGATTTATTAAAAAACTAAATTATTTTTGAAAAAATTGGTTTTATCAAAAGTTGGAACTATTTATTACTTATCTTATTAACATAATTTCAGTTCAAACTATGAGTCCGTTTGCTTACAGTACTGCAAAAATGATATGAGAGGCATCAACTTTGGATTTTTTTTCTATCGAGAAAATTGTTTCCATTCATGTTTTGAGCTTGATCAAAAAATTTTGTTATTAGTCTATTTTAACATATTCCAAAATTAGAACAATAGTAGTAGGATCAATAGGACTAAATCTAAATTGAAAACCATGAAAATCCACGAGGTATCCTCTTAAGTTATAAAACTTTATCCTAAGCCACTTATTGTAACAAGAGAAAATAAATGCTTTTTATTATTATTTATTTATAGATTTTAGTTCTCTGTGAACGCGTACACAAGGTGATAAGGAGCAAGTAAAAGTTCGCAAAGCTTCCAAATTGAGCACGAGGTTCGCGAACCTAAGTGGGCACCCACTAGAGATGAAAACTTCCAAGAAAGATTCCACTTCTACGGAAGTATTTATTCCTGAAAACTTCGAAACTTCTGGCAACATTGAAAGTTTAAAAGTTTAAAATCTGCTTACAATTATGTACAATTATTTCGTAACATTGAGATAAATAATTAGATACCGTGAAACCCGCCATTTTTGGCCGCTTTTTGCACATAATCGGCTATAACTCCGAAAAATGTTATTTGTAAGCCATGTACAACCTCAACTGTTGATGATAAGATTTGAAAATTGCTTTCAGTTTTAATTAACAAAAATGATTTTTTACAGTCGCACAAAGTTACCATAACTTCCTGCCAACTTTACTCTATAACTCTTGAACTACTTATAGTAATAGAAACACAGTAAATAAGGTTCAAAGTATCCCTAGTTTTTCTAAGTCAATAAAACTATTGTGCAAACTTTCTAAGTTGCTGGTAATTTTGGAAGTATTAAGAATATTTCCGGAAGTATTCCTGAAATATTCCAAAGTTTCGTAAATATTCCGAAGTTTTCACCACTAGTACCCATCCTTAATCTTTGGTACGCTCTTTTAGAGATACATCAAACAACAATCGACTTACACTCGCAGTCGAATATATTATCAAGAAAAGCACGATTGAAGAATTTACTTAAAAACGAAGATGCCCAAGCTAAATGTTTCTGGATGACTCTCTGTTTAATACTCTCTATAACTGCCGTAATTTTGATTGTATTTTCGTCTATGAATACTAGATATTTCGATCATAATTACGAGTAGCTGAGCTGACCCGATAGACGTTGTCCTGTCTTAGTTATGAATATAGAATTGGTATAATTAAGTAATAGTTGGGTTCAGAGATATTAGTAGATACCGTTCCCGTTCCCGTTCCCGTTCCCGTTCCCGTTCCCGTTCCCGTTCCCGTTCCCGTTCCCGTTCCCGTTCCCGTTCCCGTTCCCGTTCCCGTTCCCGTTCCCGTTCCCGTTCCCGTTCCCGTTCCCGTTCCCGTTCCCGTTCCCGTTCCCGTTCCCGTTCCCGTTCCCGTTCCCGTTCCCGTTCCCGTTCCCGTTCCCGTTCCCGTTCCCGTTCCCGTTCCCGTTCCCGTTCCCGTTCCCGTTCCCGTTCCCGTTCCCGTTCCCGTTCCCGTTCCCGTTCCCGTTCCCGTTCCCGTTCCCGTTCCCGTTCCCGCTCCCGCTCCCGCTCCCGTGCCCGTTCCCGTTCCCGTTCCTCACTTGTTATAACATGTATGTTAGTCTATCCATCCATACTTACCAATCTAATATTAGGCGTGGTGGTTCTGAACTAACCGTGATGAGCACTAAGAAATTCAGTTTTCTTAGATCCTTTATGTAAGAAATAATTAATTAATTATTTACATGTATTTCATCAATAAAATAACTCCGACCGAAGCATCTGTTTTATTACATCCTCTTTGACGCCTTTATGACCAGAAAAAAGGTTTATATTGTTTCTTAATTTTTTTAAGTCATATGCTTAGAGCAACACCGGCTTCGAAACGCGGGAGAGAGTAGCCATACGAGGCGTTCCCCTCTGCCGAAGTACAAGCCCAAATGGGCATACGCGATAATAAAACCAATTGCGCCCGGATTTCTTTCTAGACCGAGTCCAGTCGCGCATGTGAACGCTGCAGTGTTTAAAATGCCGAATTGTTGAGTTTTATGCTGTTAAAGAAGGTCTGGAACATCAAGTTTATAAAATGACCGTGTTACATTTCACATAAAAGTAATTTTTTATCGTATTATTTATTTTATTTCTTTATTACTTAGGGAAACATACAGCTTTAAATAGTACACAGTGATAGTGAAACATAATTTTAGTACATTATCCAAAAGAGTTTCCACCATATTCGTATATTTTATTCTTGATCAGTTGTCAAATTTGTTTAGTGACATCGGGTCTGCTCGTCCATGGCTCGTCCGTACAAATTTCAGATCTGTCGCTAGATAAATCTGAGTTTTCGCCGAGTGATGTTACCCAAGAACCTAAGGATGGCTGAAATGTGGCACATGCGTTGAATTTCACCATATTATGCTTCGACTGGCTCTGTCCATACATTGCTGCTGACACTTGAGTCCTATAAAATTTATTCGGTCATGAAACACTAATGTAAAACAAACGGCCAGTTGAAGCTACATAAGTTCATTTTAGAAGCTGACAGAAGGCTTTCAGGAACAAAGAGCAGTGGAGTAGCAAAATGCTATTTTTATTATTTTACCATTGAAAATGGTTATCAGATGCAAATCGCCTGACACGTATTTTTCGATTATTTCCAGGAGTCCCCTCTAACACTGTCCCCCAGGGTGACAACTGGGATTTTTTTTCCAGTTGTCACGGGGGTGACAAATTTTTCCCAAATGTTCCCTTCAAATTTGTGCCAGAGGGGACAACTGGCACTTTTTTTCCTAATTGTCGCCCTTGACACCAGATGGGGGTGACAATTGCTACGAAAATGGTCCAGTTGTCTCCTCCAAGCAGTATGGAGTATATTATCTCCTTTCTCTCAAAAAAAACTTTTGATTATGATTTATTTAAAAAACTTTTAGGTAGGCAAGAAATTATAACGTAAAAAGTTCAGTGCTTAAAAATACAATTACTTAGACCCAAACCTAGCTTGACATCCAAAGTAAAAGTAACATATTAGCTCCAAATAACTCCTTGTAAGTTATGTTGCCCTGGTACTTTTGACTGAATATAACATTATTTCGTAATTGAATATAAAATAAATATAGGATTTCGGATTAGGTTCGGAATAATCGTTCTTTATTTACTTACGATACCTACTATATTATGATACTACGATATTCTAAAAAGCCCTAGTTCAGTAGGATCACGAGTACATAGTGGTATACCGTGGTCCTACCAGTAGGTCAAATCGGTAGGTCCGTCACGGGTGACAATTGCTACAAAAAAAGTTCCAGTTGTCCCCTCTGGCACGAATTTGAAGGGAACATCTGGGAAATTTTCGTCCCATTCGTCACGGGGGTGACGACTGGGATAAAAAATCCCAGTTGTCACCCCGGGTGACAGTGTTAGAGGGGACTTCTGGGAATAATCGGTATTTTTGACCATATCTCCGAGGATTTTGAGAGGATCGAGATGAAAATAGTACCAAAAGTTGAGGAATTTATCGAGACACGTGTGAACGTTTGAATTTTGAAAATATACTGGTAACTTTTTTTTTAAATTTTGCAAAATTACAAAAATTCCGGGTTTTTTGGGGGGTGTTTGTTTACTAAATTGTAAATATTTCGGAAAAAAAATTGACTTAAGAAAAAATGAAAAAAAGTGTCCTAGGGTATTAGTTTAGTTACCAAATGGCGAAATAATTTAAAAAATCGGTAAATAATTGTGACCTGTAGGTGGTCCCTTTAGATTTGGAATTCTAGAAAAACGGGTGTTTCCGTACATAAAAAGTTTTGTAGCTACTATGATTATTGACCGATCGTCATGGTAATAGTGTTAAAAGATGCAGAAGCAGACGAGAAGTGCATTCGTTGGAATTTTGAAAATCGGTTAATAATATTTCGGCTGCGTCGAGGCAGTCAGCGAGCGCATTTGTGACACGAGGCGGAGCCGAGTGTCACAATCGTAAAAATAAATAGGTACTACCTAGGTAACTTTAAAAATATAATAGGATATTGCATTTGATTTGATTTTGGTTTTTCGAAAAAAATTGTATTCATTTTCAATGCTCCTATTCTTGCGGGGACTTCAAAATCTGTGATTTTTTTTTCTATCAGACTTTTAGAATTCTTTAAAATTATATATGTGAGAGAAAATAAAAGAAAAGATGGCAATGTGAGATATTTATTCATTTATTTCAATATCGTGGTTATGACTGTCTAAATTTATTATAATTTTATTACACTATTATTACTGTCATAAAAGGAGTAATACTTAACTACATTACCAGACAGTTCAGAGCACCAATCCGACAGAGTGCCGTGTCCGACAGTTGGACAACGTCTGAGCTATCGACAACTGCGCAAGCCGTTTTTATACACGTGCGCAAACAAGCCCGGTGGCACAGAATATATACTCTAACGCGAAAAGAAACGACACTCGCGCATGTATGCTCGTAAAATCGCTCGCGGCTATGTGTGCGTGTCTGGAGGGGCGCGGGGGCTGCGCGCGGCGCGCGGGGAGTGCAGCCGCTAGTCGCCGACTTACTCAGGCAAGGGTTCTTTCTACTTTCGCTCGCCGCTCGCTTGTCCCACCGCAATCCGTATTGTACCGCATTTCGCACGGACTGACTACGCGTTTAATTTACATTATTTAATTGTTAGATAATTAATCATGCCCGGCGGCGGGCGTTATTGTTGTGTTTATGGCTGTGGCAACAACCAAAAACAAAATCCTGATAAAAGTTTCTTCGTATTGCCCAGTGATCCAGAAAAGTAGGTACCTATAGGAGTAAGCGATAAATTTATATCTTATTTTAAAATAACAAAAATATGTCAAAGTTGCCATAGTTGATGGGACCTACTATTGCAACTTTACCATATTTTGAATTTTAATAAAATAAATATTTATCGACTATTTTATAAGTTAAAATATACGAAATATTAGTCATGCCCTTACCGTTCCTTAAACCTGACTTTAATTATAACAAAACGATTAAACCTCGTAAACTCGCAAGTAGGTAAAATTGACAATAAATAAAAAAACCGGCCAAGTGCGAGCCGGACTCGCGCACAAAGGGTTCCGTACCAAAAAACGGCAAAAAAAAAAAGGACTTTTCTTGTATGGGAGCCCCCTTAAATATTTATTTTATTCTGTATTTAGTATTTGTTGTTTTATCGGCAACAGAAATACATCATCTGTTAAAATTTCAACTGTCCAGCTAACACGGTTCATGAGATACAGCCTGGTGACAGACAGACAGACAGCGGAGTCTTAGTAATAGGGTCCCGTTTTTTACCCTTTGGGTACGGAACCCTAATAAAAATGGTTATAAATCAAACCTTTCCTTCATTAACACGTTAAGAGATTAAAAAAATGATTATATGATAAATAACAGAAAATAAAGTATAAGGGTTGCAATTTATGATGTGTACTTACCTAATATAATTAAAAGATTACAAAAACTTATTATAAATCAAACCTATCTTTCATTAGCATGTCCTTGCACAAGTTTATTTCCTAACATACCTACTATGTAATTTCCTTTGCCACAAGTCTTAATTCCATTTCGGTATCAACCCTAGCGCTTACACGCTCTTGCTCAAGGTCGCTGGCGCTCGAACTCTCATGTACAGAGTGTGTCACGGCTGTGCCGGTGGCGTGATGGCGTAGTGGGGAGGCGCACGTGCACACAGTTGTTTTACGAGTCGTTTAGCGACTTTTATTTATAAATTACATTGATAAAATTCATTACTTGTAACAATTATATTAATTGTAATAAAAATATACTAATTACATTGTTTTATATTTATTTACTAAGAAAAAGACGTGCCTTCTCCCACACGACCATCCTGACGAGCAGCCTTAATAAGGCTCGCGAATTATACTAAACAAACCTTTCATTAGAACATAAATTATGGCCAAATCATATGACCGTAAAGCTAAATTTACATAGGCAGCAACGAATTATCGTCAAATCACATGACTCTAACGCTAAATAATATAGCAACTAATTATAGTCAAATCACATGACCGTAAAGCTAAATCACATAGTAACTAAGGTATGGTCAAATCACATGACCGTAAAGCTAAATTACATAGCAACTAAGGTATGGTCAAATCACATGACCGTGAAGCTAAATCACATAGTAACTAAGGTATGGTCAAATCACATGACCGTAAAGCTAAATCACATAGTAACTAAGGTATGGTCAAATCACATGACCGTAAAGCTAAATCACATAGCAACTAAGGTATGGTCAAATCACATGACCGTGAAGCTAAATCACATAGCTTGTAATTATGGTCAAATCACATGACCGTCAAGCTAAATCACATAGCTTCTAATTATGGTCAAATCACATGACCGTCAAGCTAAATCACATAGCTTCTAATTATGGTCAAATCACATGACCCAATTCACTTTTAACACAATGAAACCTTCAATGGGAGATAACCCTTTTTTTATAAAAAAAAGAAACTACATAACAATAATCTCCATTGGTAAACAAAACAACAAATTTTAAAACCCTTAAATGTATAGTAAGGACTTATTACAAATCACTCGTATTTTATAATAAGAATCTTTGTAATGGGATGTGATACTGAGGAACTAATGGTGCCACAAGCGACAGTCCCAACATAATTTGATTGGTTGTTTCAAATGTCTAATGTCATTTCTGACATATTTTAACCAATCAAAAGCACTGACCAATCACAAACACAAGCAGCGGCCAGGTCACTGGCGCCGCTGGCGCCATCTGCGATTAGCTTTGCGTGATACACCTCATTGTCCGAGACACGCAAGCGCCCACAATGGGGAGGCGAAGGCAAAGTGAATTACAGATGGCGCTTCATTCTTTGGAACAATTGTCAGTTTGAGCTTATATTGTCTTGACTGTGTATTACGTGATTTTACTTTCTTAGATTGTATTTTTTTCGGTTTTGCGGACAAACAATGTATTATATGCTAACTTTAGCTCATATAAAAGAAGAATTACGGAAAAGAAAAGCCAAAACAACAGGCAAGAAAGTTTATAGCAACTTACAAAAAATTGCTAACAAGCATTACATTTCTTTAAATTTCGTGTAAGATTTACAAGTAATCTTTTTATTTCAGATTAGAAGCATATGATTTAAATTTTAACAAAGCAACTGAGTGTGAATTTCCGTGTTTATAGTTGCCTGATGATGCCTTCTGTGCAATAGTAATTTCAGGTTTCTGTACTGGAATTTCTGTACCATCCAAAATTACACGAACCGTTTTATCATATTTATTTTATTATTCTAAGTTTCTTGAATGACTCTGGCATATAAAATTCTATTAATTCTCTGTTTGGCCCCAATATTGGGCTTATTCCATATTTGATATACCTATAAAATTCATCCAAGTTATAAATATGCTAGAAACTGCTGAGGTTGAAATATTAAAGAACAAAGCTGTTATAATTCAAATGTTGTTTTATTTTGGCGAAGCTTCATCAAATTCATGAAACATTCCTTTTGATTTATAATGTTTCTCAGGCTCAGCAAAGGAGAAAATCGAGGGAAAAGCATCTTTTTTTTGATATTTTTTTGCCCAATATTTTTTTTGTTACTGGGAAATCGATGAACTCCAATAATTTACAAGTTACATGCATAACAATGCGGAATTTTCTCAGTATAAAATTAAAAAGTGCAATACTCCAAGAGATTCCCATATGTTTTGACACTTTCTTTGAGGCGGCCCGGTACCAAGACCAGACGCCACCTATCGGGATAAAATTGCGCTTTTCCTCCCCATTCAGGATCATCAGAGCCCCAGGTGTACGTCATCTGGATAATCATGGACCAATCAGCAGACACTGTAACAATTGAACATCTTAGGAATCTTATAAAAAAAAACATAAGGTTTTATTTTTCAAATAGTGTGTAAGGGTGAGTTATTGTATGTGAGTAAGTGCATGTGTTGTGTAGGTATTATAATGTAAAATAGTAGCAGAGCTTTGGTCATACTACTTCCACGAGAGCATGGAGAACTTTCGATCCAATGTTCTATATTACTCAGATAGTTGTAATTGCTTCGGTAAAATAAGCCACGAGGGCATGACAAACTTGCAATATTATTCATTGCACATAAATTATATAGTACTACCTCGGTAATAAGCCACAGCGAACACAGCGAACTTGATCAAGGGCACAGCGAACTTGATCATATTATTTATTTCTTACTTAGTAGTACCTAGGTAAAAAGCCGTTATAAAGTTTATATGGCACGGCATTTACCAGAATCTTGCGGCCTCGGTATAAATCTCCTCAATGGCACGGCCAACTGGTAATATTCTTTATTGCTCAGTATACAGTCAACATCTGGCCAGGAGTCAGTGTATAAAGAGAAATAAGATAACCAGGTTAAGGAGATCAGTCTGTCTCCAACGATTTTGTCACCTCGCCTTCTATTACAGGGGAGTGACCTAAACACATCCGACACATCCGATTATTATTATACGTTATAGTTTATTCATAAAAATAAATATCATAGTGATCTTGAAGAGTGACGAACATCAATATAGTAAAAAACACTACTGCCACTAATGGGCATCATTCTCAAAATATTACAACATCTAAAACTCGTAGAAGAAAGAGAGACTAAGGTTGAGTAATTTGCAAACTAAAACATCCAACAACCATCATCTGATTGTAACCTGCATCGTTGTGTCAAATACTGACAAAACGGGTTCAGAAAAAGATATTCAAGAATACCATTACCAATTTCATTTTATATGAATGTAAAACACCCTTTTGTACAGCATAAAAACAACCATTATTAACTTCAACTTTATCCTGTTTACGAAAAACTTAAACATCAACGCAAAACTTAAATTATTCACGAAATCTTTAAGTATCAACATCACTTAGAAAATCATACTCACTTTTCTTTTTAATCAGAATCACTACTTATTTGGTAAGATCTGCTGCCACAATAGTACAGTAAAGTACAATTGCACAGTAAAAGCACAGTAAAGCACAGTAAAATATTTAAATCTTAATAATTTACTACTATATATAATGAAAAGCGATTACGAATGTTGAGGATTTTTTTTGTCTACCCACACTCTGTATTAACACCAGAAACAAATTATAGGATATGCATGTACTAAATTGAGGGAATGAATCGAATTTCTATTCAAAACTCATGTCTGTATCATAATAATAATTCATAATTTAACTTAACTTTCTCTTGAATATTAAAAATAAACATAGGAAGACCGTTGTTACAAGTTCTTGTAATTTTCAACTGTATATTGTATGTACACAGTCCTCTGCAACAATGTTTTTTTTGCAGAAATTCTATTGAAAAACATCCCTATTAAAAAAGTTTGTATCCAGCAGGGATCAAAACAAAATACAGTGCTGTAAGTAAGGCATCAACCAGTGATGAACTAAAACAATTGTTTAAAAGATCTAATAAAATCCAGGGATTGGAAGCGATCCTTCCCCTGCTTGGATCCTTTTAAGCACAGGATAACGCTCCACACCAGCTCCGACACGAACAATTGCTGCACAAGAAGAGAACCCTTGTTTCCAAAGACCAAAAGAGTTCCTGTTTTGAAGAGGGAAATTACTGAAATAAAAATTGCCTTTAAAAACATTTTGCTGACTTACTCCACACAATGTTTAAGACACAAATTGATATCTGCAATCAGAACTGCATGCACAAAAATTGTTTTAATGATCAATTTATAGGTAACAATCATTTCAAGTTATATCTGTTGTAAAAAAATAATAAATATCAGTAAGTTATTTTTCAGACTTTAATTTATTTTATTATAGGTTCTATACACACAATTTTAGCCAGAAAAGAATCCCACTGGTTCTATTGAGCATGAGCAGTTCTACCAAAGAAGTAATAAGACTTTTTCTCATTAGTGCTATGATTTGATACGAAGAACAATTGTAAACTGTAATTGTAAAGGCACAGCTTATTTCACATTGAAATTTCTCTCAGCAGGCCGGTCTTTCTTTCTTTTCACTAAAATAATATTTGTAACTTAAAACTGACTGACTTTTCCGTTTTATTATTAAACCCTTCAAGTTTCGAAGCACAATGCTACTAGGTTGTGATGTCACAAAATGTACAAAATATCTTAAAATTGTCTTTTCACTGACCAAAGTGTAAGGAAGGGAAAGGCCTTATTGGCTAATTTGATATATTTTAAGACCAAATTGAATTGAACATTTTTTTCTACGGAAAGCTAAAATTATTTCTTATATCAGTACTTATACTATTATTCAATTGCACGTTTTAAATCTCACTATTAAGGGTGCATGATAGGAAAACATGGCTTGCGCGGGCCACATTTCCATATAACAAAACAAAAAGTTGTAGCCACACAAAAAAACATACGACAAATTAAGGAGACTATCCAGTAGCCACAAGTATCAAACTGCGCACAAACCTCACAGACGACTGCCAAAAAAAAACAGAATATCAAAAGCGCTTGTCGCGGGTACTTTCGGCGCAAATAACAGCGGAAACGCACTGAATTCTACATCAAAGTACACTGCAAACTGCAACGCACTGTGCAGTTGTTCCAATAACTTTTTTCCAAGAAAGATAATGATGAAAAAACAACGAAAAACATCGCAAAATTACAGAAGTGAGGTTATTTCCATACTCTTTACAAGTAAAGAAAAAGAGAGACAAGTGATTCCGCATAACGGAGCCTTAAATATCATAAATCGAACATCATCCAGCAGATATCCCATATAAGTAGTCCGTAGTCACAGTTGCAAAATCACGGCCACTTGGTGGTACACTCGCACACTCGTGCAAGGCACATGGAAAATTATATATTCTAGTCTAGACAATTCACACCAATCATTTAATTCCAGTTCCAAGCTAAGCAAAGCTTGTACTGTGGTTACTAAACAACGGGTAAAAATATAGAAATATTAAAAAAGAATTAATCTGTGGCTAACTCCGCATCACAAAATTATGTATACCAGGATTCGAACCCAGGATCTTCGTATCAAAGTATACTTATTTTACGAAACATATAGCACTCTTTGCGCAGCATTTGCGTCATCATTTTCTACGCCAAATTCTACTTGATTTTTTATAATATCACAAGAAAACGTCATTATTTTTGACTTGATGACCAAATGATAACAATTTGGTAAAATCTACGGGTACCTTATAAAAATGTAAAATTTATGGGTACTTATCACCAAGTTGTCACCAATTTGTCGGTCAACCGGGAATTGATTCACTTTTTCAGGCTTCACTCCACTGTTCAGGTCTTTTCAAAACACCCAGGATGATGACTCAGATCCATAATTGGTCACTCGACTTGTACTTCAACATCGAGTCTCCAACGTGGCGGATTCTACAGCAAGCATTTAGATATATTCCTGGAACATAAAAATTCGTAGGCGTAGTATATGTAATCCAACTAGGTTAGATCCCACTTCTGATGTGAGAGAAAATAAAAGAAAAGATGGCAATGTGAGATATTTATTCATTTATTTCAATATCGTGGTTATGACTGTCTAAATTTATTATAATTTTATTACACTATTATTACTGTCATAAAAGGAGTAATACTTAACTGCATTACCAGACAGTTCAGAGCACCGATCCGACAGAGTGCCGTGTCCGACAGTTGGACAACGTCTGAGCTATCGACAACTGCGCAAGCCGTTTTTATACACGTGCGCAAACAAGCCCGGTGACGTGATGGCGTAGTGGGGAGGCGCACGTGCACACAGTTGTTTTACGAGTCGTTTAGCGACTTTTATTTATAAATTACATTGATAAAATTCATTACTTGTAACAATTATATTAATTGTAATAAAAATATACTAATTACATTGTTTTATATTTATTTACTAAGAAAAAGACGTGCCTTCTCCCACATATAATAAGTACCCAACTAACAATTTTACGTCGTGCAATGGTCGTACAAACGTTATCTTATTACCACTGGTCGCAAAATATAGGTCACACTAACGTTATAATAACGTTTGCTCAACGCGAAAAGGGCCCCATTTATACGACCTACATTGTTGTTTAATGGTCATACAAAAGTCACAAGATTACCACTTTCATCGTACAGCCCATACAGCCATTTTTGGTCACAGATTTCCAACAGATGTAACAAGTCGCTACAGTTTCGTAACTGATACAACACATTGTGACTATTTGCGACTGTGTGGGGTTTTGTTTAAAGGTGTTGTAACAGTTCAGTAACAATGTTACGGAAACTAGTTTCAGTAACTTTGTGTTGTCGCTGTGTCGACATAATTCACAATGATCTGTGTCCATACATTGTATACACTTTGTGCTCAGTTTGCAACTAGAGTACAAAGTTGTAACAATGTGTGGTAACGAGATGGTAACGTTACAACACATTGTGTTGTAACGTTACGACAATGTTCTGGAATACCAGATAACCTAACTTATATAAATGAGCGTCACCAAATCCAGTCACTCTCAAATATTGCCTTTGTTTTCTGCCCCCTAGCATGCCTACCAAAACACGATATAATATAGCGATTTATGACGTGTAACTGTCAAAAGACAATGCATTTCGACAGTTGAATGTTAATAAAACGCTATATCACGCGATTTTATCATGTTTCGATGGACATGCTACGGGGGCGAGGCTAATGTTTGATCATGCCAATCAAACCAACTAGGTATTGACTTATTAGCATGACAACATTGGGTTAGTTGTAAAATGAGAAACTATAAGAAAAAGGTATAATATTTATTTCAGTATAAATTAACAGCGCCTTTACTAATAAAAAAGGTTATGCAATCTGTTCAGTTTAATATGTACGATCTCACGAGTTGAAATAGCCAATTATTCCAGTTTTATATGTAGCATAATTTATTTTTCTATGTTCTAACTGCGACCACCTGTTCCAGAAATGTTGGATTTTTTTGACCCTGCAACAAATATCGAAACTTTGAGAAACGCTGGAAGCAAATAAATTGAGAAACCATTTTTGAATTCCAGTTACTTTGTGACGACTTTACGTAACCATGTCGACGCATTATAGTTACTTTGTGACTAGTTGTGACGAGAATATTATCACGTAACAAAATATGCTTTTCTTCAATATTTATCAATTTTACTGTTTAATATTGCTAAAATATATTATTTTTCGTTTTGATATTAACTATTATGAATAATTAAAAGCATTTGAGCACTCGGTGTGTACAAATAAATAATGTTTACTTATCACCAAAATACTCAAATTGTGATAATATTGTGGCGCGTTAGTAAATTTCATTCTATTTGATGAAGTTACACTGTCACTTTTTTTCCCATTACGATTTGAGCATTAATAAAAACAATATTAAACAAAATATGTTCATAAATATTACTTGCCTGGAAAAAGATGGCGCTACCTTTTATTTTAATTAATAGTTCATGTCACCATATTTGTCACTTCACGAGTCAAAGGAACTGCTGAACGAATGAATGAATGAATTCCTGATAGAAGTGAGCACAAATACGTCGCGATGTGACTACGCGGCGAAGGCGCAGTGCGACTAAAAGTTACTGTTACCAAATGTTACAAATCGTCCCCACTTTTCGAAACGGCGACGGAACAACGGTCGACACGGCTACTCGTTGTGACGGAACAAAGTTACTGAAAAAATATGTTTCGACACAAATGTGTGCACTCTAAGTCGTAACCGCTACCAGAATGGCTGTATGGGAGTAGTCGCATCAAAACTTTACAACGACTTTTTCGTTATATTGTGGTCATACAGACGTTTTTGAATGACGAAAACGTTGTATATGAGTCAAGTAACAACACTTGTACGACGTATTTTTAATGTTCGTCAGTGACTCGTGTTTGTGGTTATGTTTTGAGATCTGAGTGCAAAATTAATCAATTACAAGGAAAAAAATGGTGAGTATTAATTAACTTTCATATCTTGCTAACTGTGTTTGTCTCTCATACCGTTTAGTTCGTCTGGGAATTAAAATTTTATGATAATATACCTATGTAAATACTATTCATATTTTCATGCCCATCACATTAAGAAAATCCTTAAAGAACCTTCACCAGGATCCGACCAGCAGTTTTTACGCGATTAGGCGGGTCCCCACCAAGTCGCTGCCTCGCGAGGCAAGACGTTAACCGCGTGTGGCAGGCCTCCCTTTCCCTCTCCCTCTCCTTCATCCTTTCCTTCATCCTTTCCCATACCCCTTCTCGTCCCCGACCACTTAACAAAAATTTGAGTCCTTATTTCACCTTTATAGGGGCTGAATCATGTCCACCGTATTGGACTTCAAAATAAATGTCATTTCCGCAATCAACATTCTATAAAATTTCTGAAAATCAACCTCTTAAAGGGTAAATGGGGTAAAAAGCCTAAACTCGATATGGATGTCGTTATTGAGGTTTTATGGGATGTTGATTGCGAAAATGGCATTTATTTTTAAGTCCAACATAGTAGCTATGTTTCAACCCCTAAAGGTAAAATGGTGTTCATGTTTTGAATGAAACAATAATATTAAACAAACATATTAACGTGAAACTTCGTAAGATACTTTTAAAAACTACCAAGTTTTAAAAGCAAACAGGTATTTTGTGATTTTCCGATAATGAACCCCTTAGGGGTGATGGGGTTAATAAATCCATTTCCACTCACTTTTTCGTTGACGTTTCTAACCTCAATCTTATACAGGGTGTTGGGAGCCGGGCTGCATATAAGCAAAATCTAACTCCCGAGTTTTGATAGTGATCTCTGATTGGTCAAGAAACTCAGTAGTTAGGTTTTGCGCGCAAACTCTAACTCCCCAGTTTGGCGCTAGTTTGATAGTGATCTCTGATTGGTCAAAAAACTCAGTAGTTAGGTTTTGCCCGCAAACTCTAACTACTGAGTGCGCATCCACCAATGAGCGCGCTTCAAAATTCAGTTGTCAATTGTATTTGAACACGACTGTGGTAGAATATTTTATTTTAAAAAAATATTTCTAATCTTCCAAGTTTTTGCGAATATAATCCAGTATACCCAGAACTGAACGCAAAAGTTTTTTTTCTGCTAAACTCATATTCCTTGCCTGTAAAATTGACGTTTTGTATGGAGAATTTTTAACAAGTTGCATTTTCTATTTTACCATTTTTCACTATTTATTTAACAACTGTGAACGCTATTGCTACAAAACATTTCTGTAAGTACAAATGTTTGAACATTAAGATAACCTAGTCAACATAACTTACTCGAAAAAAATAAGTTTAGGCTACGTTACAACAGATTAAGAGGTAATTTTTGCCAACAAATAATCGGTCAAGAGCGAGTCGGACTCACGCACTGAGGGTTCCATACCATCATAATTGCACCATCAAACCACACTGCAGAGTAGAATAATAAATTAGTATTACAGTTTTAGGTCAGCGCCATCTCTTGACCGATAGTGGAACTAATGTTAACTTTTTTAGAAATTTGATCATTTCTAAAAAAGTGTGCTATATTGAGACATCGTTTTATTTTTCCTTTAATCTTTATATAAATTGCTATCACATAGAATTATTTTAGATTTTTCTCTTTGCAAACTTCGGAGATAAGGGGGGGGGGGAACGGTATTTTTTTTTACAATTTTCATTATAAGTCGAAAACTATGCGGCCTAAAAAAAAGAAAAAATGATTAAAAACGTGCAAACGACGCTCTTTCATATGATACCCCACATGCCCTAGTTGCCCCACTTCAAATTTTTAAGACCCCTTTTCAGCCCCTGTTGTAAAAAAGATATTTTTATTTTTATTTATTTCTTATTTGCAAAATAGTTGGGCAAATGTCAACTTAAACTATTCCAAATTTCAAGTTGATACCATTAGTAGTTCTCGAGATATCCAGCTGTGACAGACAGACAGACAGACTGAGTCACACCATAAGGGTTCCTTTTTTACCATTTTGGTACGGAACCCTAAAAAGGAGGCGTAAGAACACTCAAATTGCATCCAATTATAAGCATAGCCGTCAACTTGATAGTTATATATAGCCGTAATATCCAGCAACTGATGAATAATTTAAATCACTGAAGTTATATGGTTCTCTCTGTGTGAGAAAGAAACGCCAATTTCATAGGTAAGGACCCAATATTATAGTTTGGAAAACTGTGGCATATGCCAAGTTCTCCAGTGTATCCATATGGATACAAGAATGCTGAATAAAATTGACGAAATGGATTGTTAAGAAAACCAAACCTGCGTCGCAACGAATCATAATTGCAAGTTAGTATCTACTTAAAGTCATAGACTTATTATATTACTTAAAGTGCATTTATTCTTACTTGTCCTATTTGGTTGCGCTTTGCCGTTGTGAATTTTGCCTGAAAACACGCTTTGATGGACGCCAGAATCATCGACACGATGAAGACAGGCACGTATCCAAGGGGGGGGGATAGTTGGGATTTATCCCCCCCCGAAAACCAGAACATGCAGTACAGGACTAAATTCAAATTTAGCGGGCGAGGCACTCTCCGGTTTGCGGGATGCAGTTGTCCCCCCCCCCCCCCCCCCGAATTAAAGTCTGGATACGTGCCTGGATGAAGACGAAGACTTCTCCTGTGTTTGGGTTAAAACTTTTGAGAATAAAACAATAGGTACTTAATAAACAAATAATAAATATTTATTGCACAGAAACATTCTTAATCAGTTTTTCTTCAATTCAACATTCTTATTCATAATCTCAATACAAGTACCTAGTATAAGACTGAATGGTTTGAAGGTATTCGCCTTTCTTTACACATAAACGTATTTTTTTTTGGTTTATCGTTTATCCGTAAACATCTTTTTATTTCAGTACGTACAGCCAGCAACGGAAATTATCTATACACTGAGAAAAAAATATTGCTATTGCAACAAAAAAACTTTGATGCTAGGGAGCCGTCAAAGGTAAATAGTTACAAGAGCAACGTCTTTATTGTCATTTTTTGAATTGCCAATGGAACTAAGTTGCCAATATTGATGTTATAGCAATTAAAAATTGTCATACTATCTAAGTGAAATTGATGCAGTCACAATGCTAAAATTGATCCTATCGCAATACTTGCTTTTGCCTTTGTTCTGATTGAAACGTCAATGAAACACCGGGGCTGGCGACTGACTAATTTATTCACAGAGTGTGCTTACCCTCATACAATATTATTAAATACCCGACACCTTTCCCCCCTTATATAAGCTACTTACTTAGCTAAGACAATCTATGTTAACACATAAACTAAAATAGCTCACGTATTAAAATCATTACTTAGGTACGTTATAAAACTAAAGTTTGCGAAACAAACTATAGCTATAATCAATACATTTGTTGTAAGTAGAAAACTTAGATATACATATTAGTAAACAGACTATAGATAACCTATACACTCCCCCTGTGTGATAATTTTTTTTTTTACATAAGTAAGTACTTAACTAAAAATGTAAATAGGACTTACTGTTTATAAACCTAAACACCGTAAATAAACTTATGTGTTATTTCTAAGAAGAGCGCGATTGTAAGCACGGAGTGCTCGGTCTGAGACTCCTTCTGGTGGGGGCGGCGGCGGCGTCGGCGGACGCGCGGGGACATTTGCGGATGCCGCCACGTCAGACGCCGCCACCGCCATCCCATTGGCATCAGAAGCGTCCTCAAAATCATCGTCCAAATCACTGCTAGGACAAGCTTTATTCTGAGCACCGATACTAGCGCGCGACAGCGACAAAGATTTTCGTGATTTATTATTACTGCCGGCCGGTACGATTTGATCTTGGTGCCTGCGCCATTCAACGCCATTTCCCAAATTAACGCGATACGATACCGGACCGGTCCTTTTTGTGACCGTTCCAACTGCCCACTTATTCGATCTGGAAGAGTAGTCGCGTGCGAGTACCGGGTCTCCTATTTGTAGCGGGGCCCTAGGCGTGCCCCCCGCACTGACCGCTTGCCGCTGCTGCGCGGCTTGCACCACCTGGCTAACATCAGGTCGCAGAGCATCTAGTCGGGTGCGCATGCGCCGCCCAGTCAGAAGCACTGCGGGTGGCACGCCCGTGGTCGCATGGTCACAATTTCTATAATGAAACAGGAATTTGTTTAGGGCTTGCGACACATTTTCGCCTAACAGCGTAGCCCTTTTAATAGCTTTTTTAACTGTTTTTACAGCATTCTCAGCTGCTCCGTTGCCCTGTGGCCTATAAGGCGCAGTGGTTACATGTTTAATACAATTATATACACAATAATCTTTGAACTCTTGGGAAAGAAAAGGAGGCCCATTGTCAGTAACAAGTTGTGACGGTAATCCGAATCGACTAAAAATAGATAGTAAGGCCGCAATTGTGGATCTAGCATCTGTACGAGGCATGCTTACCGCTTCGATCCATTTCGAATGGGCGTCTACCAAAACTAAATATTTAATTCCATTGAATTCAGCGAAATCCGCATGTAATCTTTGCCACGGAATCAAAGGAAATTCCCAGGGATGCAGCTCCGTTCGCGGCGCTGCGTCGCGGACAGCGCGGCACGCCTCGCACGAACGACACAAATTCTCAAGGTCGCGATCTAAATTCGGCCAATACACGTAATTTCGTGACAAATTTTTCATTTTGTTAACTCCTAAATGTCCTTGATGTAACTCGTCTAAGACCCGACGCTGCAAAGTCGTCGGTATAATAATACGGTATTTATAAATCAAACAGCCGAAATCTACTGTAATATCATTTTTCCGCACAAAGTATACTTTTTCGTCATCACAACTAGCTACTAACGGCCAACCAAATTTAACATAACCCAGTATTTTACATAACAAAGTATCTTTTGCAGTTTCTTTAGCTACATCATGAAAGTTAACAGGCATACATTCCTGAACCAAGTTAATATAAGTCATCATCGGGTGAACTGCGCCCCCCTCCCCAGCTACCGGCAACCGTGACAGAGCATCGGCGGGTCCATTATCTTTTGAGCTAACAAACTTAATCGTAAAATCATAAGCGGCTAATCGCGCGGCCCACCGTTGTAGACGACTAGCGGCCGTTTGTGGTATACCCACATTTTTACCGAAAATATAACTCAACGGCTTATGGTCGGTTCTTAACTCAAAATGTCTACCAAATAGGTATTGGTGATGCCTAGTAACTCCGTAAAATATAGCCAGCGCCTCCTTGTCGATTTGGCTATAATTACGTTCCGCGTCGTTGAGTGTGCGCGACACACAGCTGATCGGCCGCTCGCTTCCATCGGGAAAGCGATGCGCCAGTACCGCACCCAGCCCGTACGCGCTGCTATCTACTGACAAAACCAAGGGCTGTCCCTCTTCATAATGTGCTAACACATTATCGCACAATAAACTTTCCTTAGCTTCCCTAAAAGCTTTAGTACACTCCGCGGACCAATTCCAGTTAATTCCTTTCCGTAAAAGTTCATGTAATGGGTGCAAAATCATACTCAATTTGGGAATAAATTTACCGTAATAATTTAATAACCCCAAGAAACTTCTCAACTGGGTAATGTCTTTAGGGGTAGGGGCGTTGACAATAGCTGATACCTTATTGGGATCGGGATGCAATCCGCACTGATCAATAATAAAACCTACATATTTAACACTTTTTTGTAAAAAACTACATTTACTTAATTTAACGGTAAGGCCCATTTCCTTCAATCTACTTAAAACTTGTCTCAAATTATTTAAATGAGAAACCCTATCAACGCCGGTGGTACATATATCGTCCAAAAATACTACAGTAGATGGAATACCCTTTAAAGTCTCCTCCATTAATTTTTGGAATTTTTCTGGTATACACGATAGTCCAAAAGGGGTACGGCGATATACGAAGGTACCTACGTGAGTAGTTATCGCAGTACATAGCTGTGAATCTTCAGTTAAAGCTGTTTGTTGGTATGCGTGGGTCAAATCAATTTTGGTAAATTCTTTACCTCCACTTAAGGTCGCAAACAATTCCTCAATACGAGGCAGCGGATAATAGTCACGTTTTAACTTTCTATTAATAGTTACTTTATAGTCACCACAGATTCGTATATCGCCATTTCCCTTAATGACCGGAACAATAGGCGTTCCATAGTCGGAATGATCAACCCTATAAATGGTTCCCTCGGCTTCGAGGCGCTCCAACTCCCGTTCGACACGTGAGCGCAGGGCGAGCGGCACTGGTCGCGCGCGGACATAAACCGGTTCCTTATCGGTCAATTGCAATTGAAGCAACTTCTTACATTTGCCTAGTTTATCCGTAAATACTTCGGGAAATTCGGCCGCTAAACCGTTTACACACGGGTCGTCATGCAACTGATTAAAGTTTATTTGTTTGATATTGAGTGCTCTAATCCAATCTCTTCCTAAAAGAGGGCGCCCCCCACTCTTAATGACATAACAAGCCAAATTATTTGCTACGATATCACCAAGTCTCACATTAACTTGTATATAACCTAAAGACTCGATACGCGTGCCCGAGTAACAACGCAACATTATATTGTCAGAGTGAATATTTTTGTGTGGGAATATTTGTTTGTAAAATTGTTCACTAATGGCCGAAATACGGCTCCCTGTATCGACCTCACACTCAATAATGTAATTGTCAATGCTAACTTTAATAAAAAATGGTTTGTTACCTTTCGTGATAAGATCGATACTGAACATGTCCTCATCTTCGGAACATTCCTCACTTACGTAATTTTGCCTGCCGTTACGAGGATTTCCACGCACTCGACACATCACTTTCAAATGACCTCTTTGATTGCACTCGTCACAATTATAGTTCGCGTACCGGCACCTGTCCGGCCGATGCGGCTTCCCGCAACGCCAACATTGTTGAGTCCCCGTCGCTGCCTGTTGCGCCCCGTGCGGCCTGCCCGCGGTGGCGCGCGGCGCCCGCTGCCCGGGCCTGCCGCCGCTGCCGCCCGGGGGCGCGCGCCTTGAACTCGTACTGTGCAAGCCTTCGCCCGCCTCGCCGCCTGCACCCGAGGTCGTAGCCGCGGACGTCGACGCCGCGCTCACCTCCGCATGCCTCTCTGCAGCCTCCAGTGCCAGACCCAGTTCGACTGCTTCTTTGTACTTGATATTTTTCTCGGCGAATATTCTAGATCGCATAGCTGGGCTAGCTAACCCCGACACGAATTGATCGCGAATGTTCTCCTCGAGCATGGTGCCAAAATTACACGTAGTAGCGAGATGTTTTAAATCCTGCAGGTATTCCGCCATCGTTTCTCCCGCGCGCTGTCGCCGTAAGCGAAACACGTGGCGCTCGGCGATCTCAGATCGCTGCGGTTCCAAGTGTTCGGAGACCAACCTCACGAGCTCATCGAAGGTTTTATTTTCAGGGTTCACTGGAGCGCACAGATCACACATTAACGAATACGTGGCTTCACCCACTACGGTTATCAGTAACGACACCTGCAACTCATTTTTAATTTCGTTTAATTTTATGTATTGTTGAACTCGACGAATATACGACGGCCAATTTTTAGAATGTACATCAAACGCTTCTAAATTTCCAATCGGCATTATTACTAAGCAGCAGAATATAACGCGTGTTTTAAATTCGCAAAACCGCTCGTCGCCAGTGAAACGTCAATGAAACACCGGGGCTGGCGACTGACTAATTTATTCACAGAGTGTGCTTACCCTCATACAATATTATTAAATACCCGACACTGATGACAAAGGATTTTGCTAAAATGACAAAAGCAAATTGTCCCTAGATCTACTTTTCTTTAGTTGTACTAGCAATCTTTCTTTGTTACTTTATCAACATCACTGTTGCTGCTCCAACAAAGTCACTTTTGTCGAATATATTTTGCTACCCCAGCAAAGTAACATTGCAGGTCTCGATCCCTGCACTTGTTAGTGGTACACCATGGAAAAATTGATACTCCCCGAAGCTTCTGCATTTATTCCAGGGATATGCGTACCCTGAACGGAGTTCATTGTACATCACATATTTGCATTGCAGCATTTGCACTTACATGGTGCCAGAGAACTCCGGTCAAGATATGCAATATGCATACTCTGTAATAATAAAGGCAGAAGATACGAGGAGTATCAGTTTTTCCATGGTGTACCACTAACAAAGTATAGTGCAGGGATAAAGACAGCCAATGTTACTTTACTGTGATTGAAAAAAGCATAATGACAAAGAAAAATGATTATGGGAAGGTAAAAATGAAAATATATGAATATTCCAATCATAAAACTATTTATTTATGTTTCCACTACAATTAAATAAACGAAAAACTAATATTGTGGGCTAAAAGGTATAAATCGCAACAATAGAATTAGGTGGTAAAAGTTTCAAAGTCCTCCATAGCTAGGCAACTTTTAATGCACTGTTCCAGGTTCTCCGTGGCTAAGCAACTTGTAATGCACTGTTCCAGCCTCCATAGTTGGGCAACTTGTAACGCACTGTTCCAGCCTCCATAGTGGGGCAACTCGTAACGCACTGTTCCAGCCTCGATAGTTGAGCAACTTGTAACGCACTGTTCCAGCCTCCATAGTTGGGCAACTTGTAACGCACTGTTCCAGGTCCTGCATAACCAGGCAATTTGTATGTCCTCCATAAGAAGTAGCGAGCGCGGGCCACTCCCTCAGCTTGTGGCCCGAAGGCGGCCACTCGGACGCTCGGTTTGCGCCGAAAATACTCGTCCGCAGCTTGTGGTCTCTTAGTGGCCACGACTAGTGGCTCAATGTGTGGCAGCTCATAGTTTTTTTGATTATAAAGCACTTCCGCACAACACGCGTCTTACTCTGACCAACAACAAGAACAAACTAACTCGATTAATAAATAAATTGCCAGGTAGACAAAACAGGTTGCGATTGCGACAATGTCATTATAGTAATCTTATATAAGCTATTTTGTGCAGATGACTAATTTATATTTTGTTAGTTAAAAAGGTTGCTTTACTGACAACACTACCTAAACATAGTAACAACTGTTATTTTGATAGATTATACTTTGCTATAGCATCACATTACAACGTTGATAAATTAACAACGTTCCGTTGCTACCCCGTTTAAGTACACATACTTAGTCATAGGATCAATGTTTCTTTTGCTGAAATGACAAAAATTTGTTCAACAATAAAAAAGTTGTAATTGGCACAAAATGGCCACATAGCTGCAGCAACAATTCACTTACGTGGAGTGACAATAAAATTCTAACAAAGCGTTTATTGTCGCTTTGTTAGACGTTTTTTTTCTGAGTGTACTAATATTATAAAGAGGAAATATTTGTTTGTTTGATACCAAGAAGCTTATACCACAGTACATACCTATATATAAGTTTTTTGAAAAACTTATATATGTACTGTGCTTATACCTCCCTTTTGATACCAATAGGCTCCGATACTACTGGACCGATTCGGAAAATTCTTTCACCATTAGAAAGCTACATTGTCCCTGATGAACATGGGCTATTCGAATTGGTCAGATTTTGGATGGGTGACCGCCACAAATAAAAAATTATTTTCATAAGTATCAGTTGAGAAAGGAGGATATTATTTATTGAGAAAATTCAATAACTTGTTGTTTGTTTCAAAGGGTTGTGGTCCCGACAAATTACCTCCTTTTTTTCTTAAAATGTGCAATAATTCTCTAGCTTATCCACTTTACTTATTATTTAAATTATCTTTGATGTCTGGGACAATGCCCTTAATATGGAAACAATGTCATGTTATCCCTATTTTAAAAACTGGCGACAAACACGATATTACGAACTATAGGCCAATATCGAAAATTAGTGCAATACCAAAGTTACTTGAAAAAATTGTGTATGACTCTGTTTTTCCCACATTGAGACCCGTAATCGTGAATCAACAACATGGTTTCGTTAATAAGAGATCTACAGAATCTAATTTGTGCGAATTTGTACACCGTGTTGCCACATCAATGGATAAAGGAGGCCAGGTAGATTCTGTGTATACCGACTTCTCCAAGGCTTTTGATAAAATTCCGCATTCTATACTAATACAAAAGATTGGAGAGACCGGGTTACACGGTGATCTGCTGCGCTGGCTTAAGTCTTATCTCAGAGATCGTAGCCAAGCCGTAACTATAAAAGGATTCTGCTCGACATTTGTTCCAGTATCGTCTGGAGTGCCCCAGGGGTCCCATCTCGGCCCCCTTTTATTTGTCAATGATGTTGTTTCTATACTAAAAAACTCTAACATCTTAATGTACGCTGACGATATGAAAATATTCAAAAAAATTGAGTATCCTTCTGATTGCATTTTATTACAAAATGATCTCATGCACTCTGCATTTACTGTAATTTGAATTTTCTTCACCTTAATCCTAATAAATGTAGTGTTATCTCCTTTACACGTAAATCGAAGGTCATTGATTTTGAGTATAAGTTAAATAACAAATGCGTTCAAAGAGTGGCGGAGATGAAGGACTTGGGGGTAACTCTTGATAGTAAGTTGACTTTCAATGAGCATATTAGTCACATCACAGCTAAGGCTTACCGTATGCTCGGTTTTATAATGAGAATAGGCAGAGATTTTAAACAGAGTTCTACTCTCGTAATTTTGTATAATGCATACGTCCGATCTGTCTTAGAGTATGCATCAGTGGTGTGGAATCCACAATATAATGTATATATAGATTCTATTGAAAGAATTAATAGAAAAATGTGTAAACATCTACTTTTTAGGACCAGTCGAGATAAGCAAGCAACTATATGTCTTCCTCCTTTAATAGATCGTCGTCTCGAAAGAGACCAAGTTTTCCTCTATAAGATTCTCAATAACCTCGTAGACACTCCTTTCCTTTTGGAAAATATATGTATTAGATGCCCTCGGACAAGTTCACGTCTTAACAAAATGTTTTCTTTACCTACTATCAGCACTAAATATGCTTGTAGCACTTTTTTGTTTAGAGCTTGTAAGGAATATGACAAAAGCTTCACGTCTATAGATTTTTTCAATTGTAGTATAACCCAGTTTAAAAATCAAATACATGAATTGATTGATAATGGGTAATTATAATTGTAAATGTAAACATAGTTGGTTACTAAGTTCTGTAACTATGGAAAACATGAATAATACTAAATTTACAAATAATGCTACAATGAATTATATACCAAATGAAAGCACAAATATTTAAGATTATCATGTATTAAAATTATTCGAAATGACCGCCTCTGGCATGAATACACGCCTTTAGACGACGAGGCCAGTCATCGATGGCAGCACGAACTACCACCATATCCAATTCTGCGACTGCCTTGAGAATAGCGTGCTTAAGAGAGTCGAGATTCATGTGGGGCTTAGCACATGCTTTCTCCTCAATAAGTTGCCATATGGCATAATCCAGAGGATTTAAGTCTGGGCTGGAGGATGGCCATTCTTCCTGCGCGATAAAATCAATTTTGTTAGCCCGAAACCATGCTTGTGTAGATTTTGCTTTGTGCGCAGGGGCAGAGTCCTGCTGGAAGACCCATGGCTGGTTTTGAAATAAAGTGTGGCTTAAGGGTTTGACAACAGGTTCCAGAACGGTATCTTGATAGACTCTAGCGCCAGTTTTCACACCTTTTTCACAGAAATGAACCTTACTTAGCCCTGAATAGGACACCCCCAGCCAAATCATCACTGATGAGGGGTGGTGACCTCGTTGGACCCTCGGAGCAATCATGCTGGCTTCTTTACTATTCTTAGCGAATACTCTATCATTTTGACGGTTAAAATTTTCTTCGACTGTGAAGATTTTTTCATCAGTAAACAAGATTTTTCGATGGCCGTTTTGTGCGTACCGCTTTAGTAGAGCGCGACTTCGTGCTAACCTCATAGCCTTCAATCGTGCGTTTAGCAGATGGCCCTTTCGTCTACGGTAAGCGTGAAGCCCAAGGTCATCATTGATAATTTTTTTAAGGGAACTTCTCTTCACAGTCATCTGTATTGCCAATAACTTTGCTTCCGGACGGGATTTCTCGTGATTCTCGCCTTCACTGCCTTGATCACAGCTGGTGTCCGAACGGTGCGTGGTCTTCCTGATCTTTTTCGGTCATCGACGGTCAAGGTATTACTGTACCTATGGATAGTGCGATAAATAAATTGCTTGTTGATTTTCAACTTTTGTAGCAACTTGAAAATCATATTCGGTGGCTGCCCACATTTGTGCAGAGCAATTACAGCGACACGATTCTCCTTCAACCCCCATTCCATGGTGAAATAAACAAAATATGATATACGTGTGGTATGGAATTATAGCTTATAAAACTGTCAATAATATGTCATTTTTATTTTTTCTTTTCATTTGTTTTAATGGCCAGTAATCGATAAATAAACTCAGTAACAGAACTTTTGACCAACCTGTGTATATTTAATTTAACAGTTTCATTTTAGTTGTAGTATAACTGTTAACTTACTTTGTGAATTTAACTAAGTTCAATTTGCCCTGTAGTTTACTTTGTATGTTCTAATTATTAGTGGAAACTTTGCTGATCACTGTTTTATATTATTTGGTAAAACTAAATGTACTGTGAAATTGTTTGTTTCCCAAATAAACTTAAAAAAAAAATTGTAAGGCTGAATTTATGTCATAGACTATTTTCGTTGCGTAGTTACCGAAGCAAGCTGTTGATTTTCGCTGATTGTCATTAGAACAATATTGTGTGCAAAATTTTAATGCAAAGATAATTAAGCTATGCAAGATTCAAATAATTTATTTTAAACATCGTTTGTCCATATTTTTTAAATAATTAGGTATTGATTGTTTCAAACGTGAAGCAAAAAATTTTAAGTGCCTAAGTGCTACATCACGTACGTGGTCCAACCTCATTTAAGATGCATTCAAGTACTTAAAACCTTAGATTATTGATATGTCTTAAAACCTATCAAGCAGCTTGCCATGATAGAGGTTTACTACAAAACGATGACCATTGGGAAAATACTCTGAGAGAAGCATCGCTTCGCAATGTCCAGTACAAAGAACTGAGAGAGTTGTTTGTAGTCATACTTTTATTTTATCTGCCATCAAAACCATTAAAATTATGGGACAATTTTAAAGACGATTCGATGTGAAGAATGTGAAGATATTAGACACATAATAAGACAGCAAAATCAAGACACAGTGAGGACATTTACATTACAACGAAGGTTTGATACGAATAGAAAACAAACTACTGCAATTAAATGACCTTCTCCAGTTCGTACAGAAAACAATGCTACAAATACAATGGCACATAACTACAATACAAAAATTATTATTATTATTATTATAGGTATTATACTATAGTCGATAGCGTGAATAATAATAGGGCACTGGGAACTGACACCGTTTCTTGCAAGTTTAATACATGCTAAGATGGCGATAGCAGTTGCTTCGTAAGGAATTGCTGCAACTCTCTTAAATGGTGGAAAAACTGCTGACTCTATTTTTAACACGTTTTTATTAGGTTGCTTTCGCGTTTGTT
Source organism: Agriphila tristella (assembly GCA_928269145.1). Taxonomy (NCBI): domain Eukaryota; kingdom Metazoa; phylum Arthropoda; class Insecta; order Lepidoptera; family Crambidae; genus Agriphila; species Agriphila tristella. The sequence goes on along the minus strand of OV743443.1, from coordinate 4,297,903 downwards.
TGTTTGTTTGTGTGTTTCTGTGTTTTTCCACAAAGTTTGCGAACGATTTTATCCTAACTTCCCGATGAACTAGGGACTTGAAACTTTGAACATAGGTCAGAACTAGAAGGCAAAGCAATATTATGGTGTCATTGAGCTGATCTGATGATGAAACAGGAAGAAGGCCACAGGAACTCTATGATGAAACCATTCAACCCCATCGTGTTTGGGCTCGTTAGAATCGTCTTGACGAGTACTCTAATGGGAGATAGAAAGGTCCAGGGTCTGATGATGAAGCCGAAAGGCCATGCCATAGGAACTCAATATTGAAACCGTGCAACTCCATCAAATTTGGGCTTGTTTGAATCGTCTTGACGAGTTCTTTGTTGGGAAATAGTTTCCAGGGTCTGATGATGGAGCCGGAGGAAGGAAACAGGAACTCTTTAATAAAACCACGCTACCCCATCGAGATTGGGCTCGTTTGAATCGTTTTGACGAGTTCTTTGTAGAGAAATTGTGTCCAGGGTCTGATGATGGAGCCGAAAGAAGGCCACTGGAACTGGGTAATAAAACCATGCAATCCCATCGAGTTTGGGCTCGTTTGAATCATCTTGACGAGTACTTTAATGGGAAATAGTGTCCGAGGATCTGATGATGGAGCCGGAGGAAGGCCATAGAAACTCTATAATAAAACCATGCAACCCCGTCGAGTTTGGGCTCGTTTGAATCGTCTTGACGAGTACTTTGTTGGGAAATAGTTTCCAGGGTCTGATGATGGAGCCGAAAGAAGGCCACTGGGACTCTGTAATAAAACCATGCAACCACATCGAGTTTGGGCTCGTTTGAATCGTCTTGACGAGTGCTCTGATAGGAGATGGTATATTTGTAGTCTTAGCTCGTTAACTAAAAAGTAGAAAATAAAAGTTTTCTGGAAAAAAACTTTTTTAAAAACACGTTTTTAAAAATTCGGACTAAAAACATTAAAACGGACTAGTAAAAACAGACTAAAAAGTATGAAATAAATTTTTCTGTAAATATTTATAACCCCAGAAATTTTAAACGTAAAAACGTGGGGCGCATGCTAAAGACAGTATGGATGATAAATTTTACAAAATGCGCCCCACGTTTTTAGGTTTAAAATTTCTGGGGTTATAAATATTTACAAAAAATTTATTTTATACTTTTTAGTCTGTTTTTACTAGTCCGTTTTAATGTTTTTAGTCCGAACTTTTTTTAATAATTTTTAAACTTCCGCTATCCGTAAATGTTGAGTATCAATCTACATATTCTATCCGCAAAAATGGGCCTCTTGGTAAATTTCTACACTTTTTTATTATATGGTATGAATGCACCAGAATCTCGATTGAAAATTATAATTACTGACGAATATGAGAGCTCTTTGTGGAATTTCAGATAGTTATTTCCCACTAAAACTGCTATAACTTGGGGAAGGATTTTTTTCTACTCTAAAAAGTAGAAAATGTGAAATCTTTCTGGACGAGTCTCTAGGTCTAGGACAAATAGTAACATGATTTTTTTTTTATTTATTTGGCACAATAAACAATTACATTCACAAATAGTTTTAACGTTTTAAAAGTAACACTTTACTATAAATGTAGCCAACCCCATTGTGCGCAGATTGAGTATGAAAACATATAGGGGTGCAGTGATAATAATAATTAAAACAGAAACTACACTCTAATCGTTTTAACGAGAGTTTTTTTTTATACAGATATCTAATTTAGATTTTGAATTTAAAGATAAGAACGACTTGTAACAATTTAGATAATTTATTCTTTCGTTAAAACGAGTACTAAGTATAAATTAGTAAGGTAACATAATTATTATAAAAGAGATTTAGCAGATTTTACTATTTGTGTAAGTAAATAATACAGAATGTTATGCAAACGATCAATAAATCAAGGCAGTAACTAAGTAGGTTGTAATTAATAATTATTCATTTATAGGACTTTTCTCGTAGATACACTTAATGCTGTTTCTAAAAGTTGCGAGCGAAGTCGCGAAGATCTCGACATTGACAAAGTGTGTATTATATTGTTCCATTAGTCTGCGCAAAGGTGCGCGCTTACCAGCGTTAGTCTTACAAGGAGCTGGTGCAAATAAGTAGTGTTTGCGAGCCTCTCGTGTAGGATGTGATCTATACGGAATACGAATATATATTTGGTTGACCAACTGGTTACAATCAAATTTGTTGTGACATATTTTATATAAAAGCATTTGGCCTAATAAAGCTCTTCTCAAGTCAAGGGCGGGAATCATGTATTTTTTTTTAAGCAAAACGTAGTTTGACTTAAAACGAAAACATTGATAGTGCATAGTCTTTAAAAATGTAGACTGTACTCTCTCAATCTGACTTTTATATTTGGTGTAGTGTGGATTCCATACACACGACGCATACTCAAGTTGTGACCTAACCAAGGACTTGTAAAGGAGAAGGTACGATGCGGGTCTTCTAAAATGAGTAGACATTCTCATTACATACCCATACATTTTGAAAGCCTTATCGACGATGTGATTAACGTGAACATCAAGTGAAGTTTACTATCCATGAATAAGCCTAAATCCTTTATAACTGATACCTTTTCTAAGGGGGTGCCCGATAGTGTATAAATATGTTTAATAGTGTCGATTTTTTTTGTGAATGTTATGGATTTACATTTGGTCAAACATAATTGTAGCTTGTTTACCCTACAATAATTTGCTAAGCGGTCTAAATCCTCCTGTAGCTTTTGACAGTCAGCTGGCGATGCAATTCTGCGGTATATTTTAAGATCGTCGGCGTACAGTAAGTATTTACTATTTCTAAAGCATTGGCTTATGTCGTTAACGAATAAAACAAAAAGAAGAGGACCCAAAATTGATCCTTGAGCTACTCCAGATGGGACGATAATTGTTCCAGATGTGTGTCCTTTGATAGAAACTCGCTGAGTTCTGTTCCTGACATAGGAAGAGAACCATCTCAACAAATTACCTCGAATACCATTAAATGCCAGTTTCTTAAGAAGTAGGTCATGGTCGACCTTGTCGAAGGCCTTGCAGAAGTCTGTGTATATTGCGTCTACTTGGACACGATTGTCCATACATTCAAATAAGTAATTAGTATACAGGATGAGGTTACTGATAGTTGAACGTTTTTTAATAAACCCATGTTGTTCCTCAATTATTATTCTGTGTAGATTAGGATATATGTAATCGTGTACTAATCGTTCAAGGACCTTCGCCAAGGTCGACAACAGGGAGATTGGGCGGTAGTTTGTGACATCGCTTCTATTTCCGCTTTTGTACACCGGAGTGATGTTGGCCATTTTCCATATTTCAGGGACAATACCCTCATGAAGGCTTCTGTTGTACAAAATGTGCAAAGGCACTGCTATTGATTCTGCAGTGTGTTTAATAAAGAAAGGGGGTAGAATATCTGGTCCTGGACCCTTGGTGATATCTAATTTTTTGAGTTCTTTTATAATCATCTCCTTAGAAACGTGTAAGTCGGAGAGCGTAAAGTCACAATGTTCACCCGTGGGGACGTTGTCATAGTCTGCGTGACTCGAGCTGCTAGTCTCATACACCGAACTAAAGAAATCTGAAAAAAAATTGCAAATCTGCTCCGGCTTATCCGATTCAACGTCACTGTAACGCATGAGAGAAGGTATACCTGATTTATCTTTGTTACTTCTAACGTAAGCCCAAAACGTTCTCACGTCCGCCTTCAATCCGTCTTCAATTTTTTCTATGTATTTATCAATACAATTTTGACACTGTGATTTGAATCTTTGGCGAAGAGTAGAAAAATCCTCATAATGTGTCAAGCTATTAAATTTTTTCCATTTTTTCCAGGCTTTTTCTTTATCATTAAATATATGTATAAGCGGACGTGAGAACCATATTGGATAACTATTAGATCTGAGGAGGCTTGTTGGTATGTGCTCCCTAATTATTTCAAATATCTTTTCATAAAAGATACTGACCGCGTCCTCCAGACGACCACAATTCAGTATATTTGACCGGTCAATTTTATTAATTTGTTAATTAATTAAATTATAATTCCCTTCAAAGAAGCGGTATTTACTTACTGGTGAAGAACTAATATTTTTGCAATTTGAAATGAAGTTAGTCAAAACAACGTAAAGGGTTAAGCGGTGGACTACAAGTACAAGGCTCAACATTCGATATGTATAAATCTAAAATGCAATCTAAATTATTTTTTATTTGATTGTATTGAAAGCTGTGAGTTGAACGAACGAAATCAAATAATACTTTTGTTATCATATTGTTCTCACTCGATGACATCGGAGTGTAAATTGTATTCGGATCGTATTCACACCAATCAGTATCTGGAGCGTTAAAGTCTCCCACTAGATAGAATGAATCCAAGTCGTCGTCGATTAATTCACAGTAGAGGGTATTTAAAAAGGTAGAATAAGTTGTGATATTCTGCTTTGGGGGAATGTACACACCGCATATCACACAATGCCTACTACCCACGTCAAACCTAAGTAAGATATAATCGATAGAGGGTGACAGAGTAATGTCCGAGTCACCAGCGTCGTCCAGCGGGCCCAGGCTGCGGTGCGCGTCGAGCCGGACCCGCCTGGCCCGGAATTCGCGACGCACCGCCACCAATATACCGCCGCCGTCCTTCTTACAAGTGGCAATTCGGTCCCTATCACATCTGTACACCGTGTATCGGGAATCCACACATTCACAATCATTAATATTTGATATTAACCACGATTCCGTTAGTATGATTACGTCATAACAATTAGCCAGAATATTTGTAAATAACGTATTCAGTTTCGTCCTAAGTCCCCGACATTTTTGGTAGTAAACCATAATTTTATCACACATTTTTACATTTAAATATGTATAAAGTAGTTAAATATTGTGTATTATAGTGTAAGATTGCATTCCCGTCACATATATTGATAAATATGTTATTGTAAATAAGTACGTAATTTTTAAATGTAAGTAAAATTTTATAGTTATGTTTAGGTGAGATTTGTATTTTTAAACACAAGAGTAAGACCCCATTATCATAAATGAAATCACATTTAAACAACAATATTTGCGGCAAGCAGGTAGTCAACACAAAATTATCAAGAAAACAACTTACGTAAAATTGCGCAGAGTAATGCACGCCCGAGAGACTGCAAAACATAATTCCTTTATTCTTGCAACTTGACAATGGGGAGGAAAAGCGCAATTTTATCCCGATAGGTGGCGTCTTGTCGTTGGTACCGAGCCGCCTCAAAGAAACTGTCAAAACATATGGGAATCTCTTGGAGTATTGCACTTTTTAATTTTATACTGAGAAAATGCCGCATTGTTATGCATGTAACTTGTAAAATATTGGAGTTCATCGATTTCCCAGTAACAAAAAAAATAGTGGGTAAAAAAATATCAAAAAAAATATGCTTTTTCCTCGATTTTCTCCTTTGCTGAGCCTGAGAAACATTATAAATCAAAAGGAATGTTTCATGAATTTGATGAAGCTTCGCCAAAATAAAACAACATTTGAATTATAACAGCTTTGTTCTTTAATATTTCAACCTCAGCAGTTTCTAACATATTTATAACTTGGATGAATTTGATAGGTATATCAAATATGGAATAAGCCCAATATTGGGGCCAAACAGAGAATTAATAGAATTTTATATGCCAGAGTCATTCAAGAAACTTAGAATAATAAAATAAATATGATAAAACGGTTCGTGTAATTTTGGATGGTACAGAAATTCCAGTACAGAAACCTGAAATTACTATTGCACAGAAAGCATCATCAGGCAACTATAAACACGGAAATTCACACTCAGTTGCTTTGTTAAAATTTAAATCATATGCTTCTAATCTGAAATAAAAAGATTACTTGTAAATCTTACACGAAATTTAAAGAAATGTAATGCTTGTTAGCAATTTTTTGTAAGTTGCTATAAACTTTCTTGCCTGTTGTTTTGGCTTTTCTTTTCCGTAATTCTTATTTTATATGAGCTAAAGTTAGCATAAAATACATTGTTTGTCCGCAAAACCGAAAAAAATACAATCTTAGAAAGTAAAATCACGTAATACACAGTCAAGACAATATAAGCTCAAACTGACAATTGTTCCAAAGACTGAGCGCCATCTGTAATTCACTTTGCCTTCGCCTCCCCATTGGTATCTACGCATTTCACAAAAATATAACTTCAAGCTCACTATATTCACATTTTTTATACATGCAAACAGAAAAACACAAAAATGACTACGTCATTAAAATAGAAGTCACTAGGTTTGTCCACCGATTTTTGACAGGTCATTTTCGCATCGAATGGAGAATATTGGAGATGTCTCGTTTCGCCTGACAAGGATAGTTCCGTGTTTGACCCACACAAAACGAATATCGTTCTTCTTCGCTGTTTCGCGTGCTTGACGAAAGAGAGTTTTGTTTTTGAAGGTAAGATGTTCATTCAAATAAATCTTGTGAATGGGTCCGGCGATATTCAGCTGTTCCGAGGTAATACCCTTATGAAGGCACGCACCACTTAAAATATCATCCCTTAATGAGCGGTTGTTCAGTTTCAATATAATATTTTTAGGGCGCTGAGTAGGGGTTGCCTGAGAAACACGGTGAACCGAGATTACGTTTTGCTTGTGGATAGGCACCTTTATTACCGAACCAATAGTTTCCAAAATTGAATCAAGATTTTCTCCTCTCTTTTCGGGTAAGTTAGCAACTTCTATATTGCACTGGCGGGCCTGTTGTTCCATAATATCTAGTTTTAATTCAAGCTCTTTGATTCGCGTCGTGTTTGTATCAATTGTCTCACTTTTGTTCTCCATAACCTTTACACGATTTTTCAAATCATCATTACTTTGCTTAAAGTCTTCAAAGTTATCGTTGATAAATTTCATAGAAGTCTTAATTTCATTGAATTCATCCATAATTTTTTTGTATTTGTTGTCTTGTTTTGAAAACCAATTTTCGAGTGTGGACACAATGCTGGATTGAAATGATTGTAACTCCAAGTGAAAGGCTTTCAAATCAGGGTTTGAGTTTCCCTTCCTCAATGTGATGTTTGGTGGTGGTGACTCCTGATCTATGCGGAAGCCATCGTCGATACTCATATCACCGCTATTAATCACTTGCTCAGTAGTGTTGAATGTGCTGTTAAGATTAGCCATGTTCACTTAGTTGAGTAGTCTCTGTTTCCGCGTTACTCTGTACTCGTATCACGCAATGCAGGCGTGTTGCTCGCTCGCTCGGTGAGCGGTAGGCGCACGAGACGATTGCACGAATGAATAAGGTCGAACGAACCGAGTTGACGCGGGACGCGAGCGTTGTGCCCCGATGCACGAAGCGAACTGATGATTTAGAAATTTTAATAGATGCTGTTATAGAATGAAAGCTAGGCTGGGCTTAAAGAATTGCTATATTAAAGAACACAATCAGGGAATTATATTTTAACATAAATTAAAATCTACGAAGAATAACAGACAAACCGTTGCTTAGATACTAACATTGAGTAAGAGCCACAGTGTGGAGAATAAGCGCCTAAATGGTCACAGCCTACAAATCCATCACATAGCTCCGGGCCACAAGGACCGGAAGGTCATAAATTATTACTACATAACTTTAACTTTAGTTTAAAAATATTTAGTGTGAGTTGCACCAAAACGCTGTCAAAGTTAAAGTTATCGTCAAATGATAATGCTGCCTATTTGTCATGTCAAACTTGTCAAACGACGTCATGCTGGCAGGCATCCTCTTTTTTTACTTAGCCTCATAGATCTAGTCTCACTGGGCATCTTATCAGTCGGCCTGAACGTGTCCTCGGACAAGTTGTGCTGGAGTTAGTCGGGCTCCCTTCGGACACTTCCAATGGGAACAGTCGCTGAAGAGGGCGCACTCTGAATCCCGTTGCCGTCCTCAACTTGGCCACCCTACTCACATTGTCTGGCCCTTCGAACAACTCGACCACCAAACCTAATGGCCAATTGACCCTTTTGTCATCTGAACCGATAAGGACAATATCCCCAACATGGAGATCAAAGTGACCGTTTGCTCTACCAGATCGCTGTACTAGGTGGCCCAAATATTCGGCACGAAAACGTTCCTTAAAGTCGTCTCTCAACTTTTTCATGTACCGGACCCGAACATTCAAAGACTCACTATTTATCTTGTCCAGCTCCGGCACTGAAGCCTCCGCCAGAGGCTGGATGAACGAGGCCGGAGTTAGTGGTCTCAGTTCGTCGGCGTCTGTAGACACGTATGTCAATGGCCTGCTATTTATTACGGACTCGCAATCACACAAGACAGTCTGTAACTCAATGAGAGTCACCGATGCCTTACCTAACACTCTTCTCAAAATTTGCTTGAGAAACCCGATCAGTCTCTCGTAGAATCCTCCCCACCACGGTGAACCGGGAGGTATAAAATTCCACGAAAGTTTTATCAACGACGAAAAACACAGAACTTCGCTCCAGTCAAGCTCCTTAAGTTGGTTGCTTAATCCTCTAAAATTTGTGCCGTTATCGCTGTAGATCACTTTAACTCTGCCTCTGCGAGCAATGAAACGACGCAAAGCCATTATGAAATCCTCAGTTGAAAGTGACTCTACCACCTCAAGATGTACGGCGCGATACGTCGCACAGGTAAAAAGAACAATCCAACATTTCTTTCCTGATCTTAGCACCAATGGACCTGTCAGATCCACTCCGGATACCTCAAAAGGAACAGAGCCTTCGACACGACCCTTTGGGAGAGAAGCTGGAGGAGTTGTGCAAGACTTTGCTTTATAGCGTCTACAAACAACACATTCGCGAATTACTCTTTTTACAAGTTTTCTAACGCCAATAATCCAAAAGCGCTCCCTTAAATTTGTCATCAGCGTTAGAGTGCCCGCGTGATGCAATAGTTTATGCCGCTCTTGGACTAACCTTTTTACAATAACGTGGTCTGAGGGCAAAATAATTGGGTGTTTAAAATCATACTTTTCGTTGCTAAGCCCTAATTTTGTTTCTATTCGAAGCAACCCTATCTCGTCCACAAAAGTCCTAAGATTACATAGTTTTAGTGGTGATTGTGAAGTTTGTATCAATTTGAATAATTTTTGTTCAGCACGTTCTACTTCGTGATATAATAGTTCTGTATTTCTGATGCTAGGTTTGAACCTCATCCTTAAAATCCATGCAACCATTCTTACCGTTTTAGCATACGACGAGAAATATAATGCTATCTTGGATAAAACATCGTTATCCTCACACACATTCGCTATCAATGTTGACTTCTTTCGTTCTTTGTTGACTTCCATTGAATCTTCAGTAAAAGTTGTACCAGGCCAACCCTCTGTATTATGCGCCAACCAAGATGGGCCCTTCCACCATTGACATTCAATCAAACCTTTTACATCAATACCTCTAGATGGTATGTCAGCGGGATTCAGGTTTCCAGGCACGTGTCGCCATGCATCTGGCGCAGTTGAACTTCTTATTTCTCTCACCCTGTTTGCGACGAACACGTTCCAGTCACCTTCACCTTTTATCCAACTAAGTACAACACTCGAGTCTGTCCAATAATGGATTTCACATCTTGGTAAGCCTAACGATTCAATAACAGTCTTAGCAAGTCTAACTGCCATTGTCACCGCAATGAGTTCGAGCCGTGGGATAGTTATTTTCTTGACAGGTGCTACCCGCGATTTGGCCATGACAAGACTTACATCAACCTCACCCTTGAACTCGGTCCTTAAAAATATACAGGTCGCATAAGCATACTGACTGGCATCAGCGAAAACATGTAGACTACTGTTTGAAGATTCAATATCAAATCTGGTTAACCTCCTTGGTATTTTAATTGCCTGAAGAAGGTGTAAATTTTTTGACCAGCTTTGAAACTCTTTACACAAGTCTAATGGTAGTTCGTCATCCCATTTTAAATTTCTTGACCAAGATTTCTGTAATATTAGCTTAGGGATAATGGTTATAGGAGAATACAAACCAATCGGGTCAAAAAATTTATGAGTGATGGATAATAAGTTCCTTTTTGTACACTTCACATTTATGCTGGATAAAAATGAAACGTTGCTGCAGAGATCATCAGTAATTGTGTTCCATAATATTCCTAGTACTGAAATGGTTTCCACAGCCTGATCCACTCTGGCCGGCCCCGTAACCCAACATCTCAAATCAAACTTACCCATTTTCATGACTTCTTTTGCCTCCTTAATAAACTTAGTCATATCTTCTTCCGTACTCAAACTTATAACGCAGTTATCTACGTAGAAAGACTTTTTTAGTTTCATTGCGGTGTCTTTTAAGTCAGTTGGGCAATTGTTTAGATGGTGTGCGATAGTTGCCGCAAGATGAAACGGACTTGACGTTACGCCAAAAACTACTCGCCTGTGCCTGTATATGATTACTCCCTTGCTGTGATCATTGATATCTGCCCACCAAAGGAACTTCAAATATTCACGATCTTCTGGCGAAACAGATATTTGCAAGAAGGCTTTGGCAATATCGGCAGTGATGCCTATGGCATATTTTCTAAAACTTATTATTAATTCTGGTATAAGTTCAATTAAATTTTCCCCTTTTTCTAGGCATGAATTGAGTGAGACACCGTTAATGTCCTTAGCTGATGCGTCGAATACCGGCCTAATCTTAGTAGTCTGACTGGACTCCTTAATTACTGCATGGTGCGGAAGGAAAAACCCCGAAGTAACATTTTGTACTGGAGAAGGCTCAATAAAGTCCAGATTCAACCATTCCTTAAACACACCATCGTAGTCCTCGAGTTTACCTAAAGATACTAGACGGGAACTTGTAGACACTAACCGTTTTCTAGCTACTTCGAAATTACAAACAGGAAGTGGCATACCATCACGCCAAGGCAACCGTACTTCATACCTGCTCTCTTCATTGATGCGCAGCGAGCTGTTAAACTTCTCGAGTGTTTCAGTAGCTCTTGCCTGCTTCGAGACACTTTCTGCTGGATCTTTTATACCTAAAACTTCAAGACTCCATAAATCTGACAAATCAAATTTACAGAATGAATGAAGAGCCAGCACATTGTGATTATTAACCACCGTATTGAAAACACCTGTCACCGGTCCCTGAATAGTCCAACCAAGTTTTGTCTTAATAGCTGTCAAAGAGTTATCAACTTGAATCACGTCACCGGTCAATAAAGTACCCGAATAGTCAGCGCCTAATAGTATGGAGACCTCGTCGGGAGTATCAACAGTTTCAGTCAAAGTAATGTTATTGTCACGTAACTTATGAACTAAGCATTCAGATTTTATCTTAGGTAACAATCCACAAATACTATCTTGTTCTAAAACATTCAAGTTGAATCTAAAATTATTAGTACTGCTACTGACACATACATTATAAACATTACATTCTTTTGTTTTTGTCTGGAAACCGCCGAACAAACAATGAGTGATAGACTCCTTACTAAAAGGTTTGAGTTGTAATTTTGTAACTAAATCTTTAGATACATAGGATCTTTGCGCTCCACTATCTAATAAAACTCTGACAGTCGCCTGGTTGGTGCCATTAACAATTATGACTGACAATGTCTGTAAAATAGTGGTAGTTTTAATATGGCACAACATGTTACCTAACTTGGTATCGTCTTTGTTTTCCTGTTCCTTATCTACAGATTCCTTATCTAGTTCGTAGCACATCAGTGTGACATGTCGTTTCTTACAAACTAAACATTTCGGAAAACTTCGACATCTTTTACTACTATGCCCAACTTTTAGGCATATTGGACAACCTCTCTTGTTCTTTAAAAAATCTTTTCTTTCCGAGAGTGTCATTTTAGCTGCCTTATGACATTCTGAGCTTGCATGTGTATCCTTTTCGCACCAAATGCATGCCGTGTTCCTAACAGCTTCTCCCTTTCTAGATTTGTCATTATCCTTTCCTGTTTTACTTTCTGTTACGAAACAAGCTGTAGGAGTTCTTGAACTCGACTGCGGAAATCCAGATTTTGCCATCAGTATCCTCTCTTCGGATTCTACTTCATCTTTCAAGAATTTCATTAATTTAGTCAAGTCATCACCTTTATTCTCGTTGTTGTAACGAATTCTGTTCCATGTCCGTAAAACATCTTCTGGTAATGCAGACTCTATCATAGGATACAATATAGAAGCATACTTGTCGTTGGCTACGCCTAGTGTTTCTAGCGCCTGCAAATGACTATGCAAGTTGTCATAAAGATTGTTAATAGGGTGGTTTTCCCCCTTATTCTGCAATAAGACGAGGTTCAAGATTCCTCTTACATAAGTCTCGATTAAAATATCCTCTCGAGCAAATCGTGCCTTCAAAGCATCTAGAGCTTTCTGATAATTTTCACCACTAGGCGGGTAACTCTCGATGAGTTGACGGGCATTTGATTCGGGAGTCATTGACTGGAGTAAGTATTGGAACTTGTCTAGGTCCTCTAGGTCACCCTCGTGTATTTTTCTGAACTGGCCCCACCAAAGCAGCCAGTTTTTTACGTTGCCATCGAACTTCATTAATTCTAGCTTCGGTAATTGAAATCGTCTGTTTTTGTTGCCGCCGGCTGAATCTGCGTTTGACTTTACCGTGTCGGCTGATAGCAAAGACGTCTCACTTTGACACTTCATTGGCGAGATTTTCTTATAGAGACCTTGTATCATTTTAAATCTTTTACGATAATCCACTACTTTGTCTTGGTCGGATTGAAAAGCCTGCTCGTCAAATTGTTCCTCGGCACACCATTCATCCCGTACCGCATTTTCGATTTCGAAAAGTTTGTCAGCGGTATCTGATAATAATGCATACAATTCATGAAAATCATCGTACCTTTGTTCACCTGCTAGTTGTTCGATTTCGTTCGCCTGCGTAGTGAATTCCCTTCTTAGCTGCGTTCTTTTCCGCCGCAGCGCAATCATCATTATTTTTGTCCAAATTCACGGTCGCCACAATGTTATAGAATGAAAGCTAGGCTGGGCTTAAAGAATTGCTATATTAAAGAACACAATCAGGGAATTATATTTTAACATAAATTAAAATCTACGAAGAATAACAGACAAACCGTTGCTTAGATACTAACATTGAGTAAGAGCCACAGTGTGGAGAATAAGCGCCTAAATGGTCACAGCCTACAAATCCATCACAGATGCAGTAACCCTGACATCGAGAATTTGCACGAAAAGGACTTTCATTGGTTGTGTTCTTGGGTATTAGTGTCACCTAGGAATGTTATTATTCAAAAAGTCCCCGGCCAAATAAAAAAATCACAGATCGTGCCTTTCACGACCTTCTGGTAGATTGAAAATGAATTTAATGAATTTAAAAAAATATTTTATTATTCTTTTCTTATAGACATTAATATTTTATTGAAAGGTAACCTAAGTACTATGTATAACTAAAACATCTGAATTTCAAAATAAATTAACCCTAATAAAAAAAAATCAAAATCAAATGCAGCATGCGAGACTCTCGCGCCGACTTCATCATCACTCGAATGTGCGATAACAACCCTCATGTTTACCTAGGCATCATCATCACACTCTCATTCTCAGAGATCGTTGTAAAATTTGGAATCGCAGAGTCACTAAGAAAGACGTGACTAATCGAGTAATTTCAAATCTCGAAAAAATTGAAATAACAGCAACCCACGATATATAATATTTTGGATCTAGTAGAGTCTCAAACTAAAACCTCTCTTCTGTTCAACTTTCGCTCAAGATTCGTTTATCCGTTTCTTTACACACAAAAACTCACTACGACGCCTAGCACGTGTAATAAGCTTTAATTTTTTTCTTAAATAGAGAGAGAGTTATTATTATTTTTTTCTATTTCCTCGATAAAATTTAAGACGTCTGTCCTACAATTAGCGATGCCGTTATTAATAAACCCTCGACTGTCCGGCGCCAAAACTCGGAGCAAAATGAACTATCGGCCGGGCCGGCCGACTAAACAATCGTCATGTGTGGGCGCGTGGATATGAGCCAATACTGATTAACCAGTCGGCCGATAGTTTGCCGACAGTTTAGTCGGGAAGCCCATCCAACTTATTTATCGGCCGACACAGAATCGTTCTAGTGTGCGCACTTGCATACACCTTCATACCTGACTGATTGAGAGCCCGACTAAACTGTCGGCCGATAGAAAGTCTGTAGTCTGCAAGCACGCTAAAGCTAGGGTTTCCTAGGATGACGGTACCGTCATATTACGGCCGTAATTTAGCGGCGTAGAACGTTGTCTATGTAAATAATAGGGCGCGGTTACTGACGTCACGGTGTCGCCGTATTGTTTACATAGACAACATTCAACGCCGCTATATTACGGCCGTAATATGACGGCACCGCTATCCTAGTAAACCCTAGCTTAACGGAGCTCCATAATGCTTGCATGCATGTTGCATGCTGAATGCCTGCTTGCCTGCTGCATGCCTACCTGCATGCTGCATGCAAGCAGGCACCCCGCTATAAAGAAAAGCTTTAAATGTACCTACCAGTAGGTTAGGTTAGTGTTTTACTCACTCGCAGCGGAGCAAGTGAAGCGAGCGGAGCTCCCTAATGCTTGCGTGCATGTTTCATGCTGCATGCCTGATTGCTTGCTGCTTGCATGGCATTCAGCATGCAACATGCCGGCAAGCATTATGGAGCTCCGCTGCGAGTGATCAAAACACTAACCTAACCCTATCTGAAGATGAGCTGCCTTTCAATTTTACCGAAATTATCGAAGCTCTAAGACACATGAATCCCAAGAAAGCTTCCGGAACTGACCATCTGACTTCAGACATCTCCACTAAATTTGCTGAAAATTTCCCGCATATAATCACCACCCTCATGAAACATTGTCTTCTATTAAAGTACTTTCATAAAATTTGGAAACATGCTTACGCCAAAATAATACCAAAACCCTTCAAACCTGATTATACCAACTTTACTTCCTTTCGACCAATTGGCCTCATTAACGTATAGGTAAACTACTAGAAAGATTAATCACTAACCGACTCAGCCACTTTATATCCAAAAATTGAAGTAACAAATTCCACTATCAATACAATCCACGACCACGACGCACTCAACATAAGTAAAAATTGCCAAAACCAAAAGACAGCAGGTCATCGCCGTATCGCTGGACATCAAATGCGCTTTCGATCGAGCATGGTAGCCAACCGTATTTAAACGCCTTACCATATAAATTATTTTAAAAATGTATACATTTTATTAAACTATATAAGGTCCTTCTTAAATAGTGCACATAATTTTAAGGGGTCAATGTACTCATGCATACAAACAACTTATACTATGGTCTTCTTCTTAGTCGTACACTCCTGGCGGAGTGGTCGTGATCATGGACTGTCTGGTGGGTTGGTTGCGGCTTTCGCGATACTTCTCCATTTCTCTCTGTTCGTGGCACTGCGTGTGCATTCAGTGAGGGAACACTTTGTGGTTGTTTTTATTATGTCTGTCCATCTTGTGGGTGATCGGCCGCGAGAACGTTGACCTTCCACTCTCCCTTGTACCATCAATCGTTCTAATGAGCTTTCGTTGCGGATAATATGCCCAAACATCTTTAGGATTCGTACTTGCACAATCGACGAAAGTCTTTGTTTGATACGAAGCTCTTTCAAGATGGAATCGTTTGTCCGGTGAGCGGTCCACTTTATCCTCAGTAAGCGCCTCCAGCACCACATCTCAAGGGCGTCAATCTTCTTACGGTATTTTTGGTGGATCGTCCATGTTTCAGCTCCATATAGGAAGATAGGAAATATTAAGCATCTCATTAAGCGAACTTTGGTGTTTTTAGTTATGCGGCGATCTTTCCATATCTTCGTGAGCTTTTCCACGGCTGATCGTGTGATGGCACACCGTCTCCTGATCTCTTCCTCACAACTTCCAGTGTTTGTGATTGTGGATCCCAGGTAGATGTAACTCTGGACAACTTCACAATTAGCTATTACACGTAAGTCAGGTCGATTGTTATTATTACGATCCACCACCATCATTTTGGTTTTATCGTGGTTTATAGTGAGACCAAAATCAACACTGGTTGTTTCCAGAAGCGCAAGAAACCGTTCGATGTCTGCTTGTGACGTCGCAAGAAGAGTAGTATCGTCAGCATATCTCAGGTTTGATATCATCCGACCGCCAACTGATACACCCTTGTCCCAGTCTTCCAAAACTATCCGCATTATGTATTCGGTATAGATGTTAAATAATAGAGGGGAGAGGATACATCCCTGTCGAACACCTGCCTGAGTCTTGAAATCCCCAGAATCAAATCCATCCACGCGAACAGCAGCTGTACCATCCTCGTAAAGTCTCTTAATGAGGTACACTAGATGTCGTGGTACACCCATTGTCGATAGTACTTCCCACAGCTTCCACCATTTAACGGTGTCAAAAGCTTTGCGAAAATCCACAAAACAAATAAACAGCGGGGTATTGAACTCTCGCGCTTTTTATATGATTTGTCTTAGGTTGAGAATCTGTTCTCGTGTTCCCTTTCCTTTGACAAAGCCGGCTTGTTCTTGAGCAATTTCGCGGCTTATAAATGCTTGTAGCCTCGTGTTGAGTATATGAAGGAGGACCTTACTAGCGTGGGATATGAGAGATATTAGGCGAAAATTATTACACTTTTTAGTCGAGCCTTTTTTATGGAGTGGGATGAATAGGGAGTGCGACCAATCCTTAGGCCATTTTCCCGTTTTCCATATTTGCCGACAGATGGAGTGCAAGATATCCACTCCAACATCCCCCATGATCTTGAATACTTCTATGGGAATTTCGTCAGCACCTGTAGCCTTGCCGCACTTTAGGTGTTTAAGAGCGGCTTCTACTTCTGATCTTAATATAGTAGGTTCTTGTTCTGTAGGCGTTGTGTACTCAGGTTCAGGGCCTTGAGATCTATGGTCATCCAGAAACAAAGACTTGCAATAATCCTCCCACACTTTAACAATCAGCTTAATTTCTGTAACAGTGTTACCATCAGAATTTTCTATTGCCCAGGACTTTGGTTTGAATTGTCTTGTTATTGTTCTAATTTTCATATGAAGATCCTTCGTCTCGAATTTCTGAGCGTGCTGTTCTAGTTCTGTGCAGATAGTGTTGAGCTCCTTATTGCGATCTTTCCGACAAGCGGTTTGTATTTCAGAACTAAGCAAATTTAGCCTCTTCATGTTAGCTCCAGAAGCTTTCTCTTTTTGCCGCTCTTCTACGAGATTCCACGTGGCACTCGACATCCAATGCTGTCGTTTTGCAACCTTCACCTTGGGCTGGGAAATCTTGACTGATGTCTTGATAGTGTTTTTAGCCGATTGCCAAAGTGACTCCGGTTCTCCATTGCAGTTGGCGGATTCGTTTGCCCAGGAATGTTTAACATCTTGCAGGGTCCTACGGAAGGCCTCTTTGTCTACAATTTCAATACGTCTTGATATCTTTTTGGCAGTGCAGTTGCGGAGTTTAAGCTTCAGGCCGCATATTAACAGTTCATGATCAGAGAGACAATCTGCTCCTGGCAAAGTGTGCGCGTTAAATATCGAGCTCCTCCATCTACTTCTGATCATAACGTAATCAATCTGGTTACGATGTTTGCCGTCTGGGCTAGTCCACGTATAGAGTCTCCTTGGGTGGTGTTTAAAAACGGTGTTCATTATCGTGAGATTATTATCTGCGGCAAATTGGATTAGGCGCTCCCCCCTGTCGTTACGAGTACCCAAACCGTATAGCCCAACTATGTGCCGCAAACCAGATTCATTTTTGGTACTGCCCACCTTTGCATTGAAATCTCCCAAAACAATTAGAGGTTCCCTCATTGGTATTTGCTCCATGCAGTTTTCCAGTTGATTGTAGAACGCCTCTATGACATCATCGTCAGCTGCCGATGTAGGTGCATAAACTTGTATTATGTTTATTGGAACTGGTGCAGCGTTTATTTTAATTGTAATGATTCTCTCGTTGATAGGATTATAGCCCAGGACAGAATTGTTCCATATTTTTGGAATAGCAATAGCCACCCCAGCAAAGCTGTTGTTTTTATTTCCGGAATGATATATGGTATATTTCCCTGTGTCAAAGTGGCCATTATCTTTCCAGTGAGTTTCACTGATGCCAGTTATGATGGAGTTACATCTCTCTAGCTCGCTTTCCAAGATCTTCAGTTTGCCGTCCTTGAGGAGACCACGAACATTCCATGTTCCGACGCGGATCTTGTTGCGTAGTTTTATGGTTCCTCTTCCAGTAGCATGA
This sequence comes from Agriphila tristella, assembly GCA_928269145.1. Lineage (NCBI taxonomy): Eukaryota > Metazoa > Arthropoda > Insecta > Lepidoptera > Crambidae > Agriphila > Agriphila tristella. Next base: position 4,279,694 of record OV743443.1, on the reverse strand, counting down.
TTTCCAGGAGATGCCTGGTTGCCTACATCATCCTGGCCGGTAGCACATTTCACACCCTGACCCCCGGAAAGATCATGGCGCCGGATGCTACGCGGATTGCTCGGCTTCTTAAAATTGTTTTTAGACCTTTCCATAACTCTCATGGGAAAAATTGCAGCAGTGGTTTCCCGTTGCCTTCTGCTCCAGTACTTTTAGAGGTTATTTAGACCTCAAGGCTTCTGTAGCCTCATCTATTCTTGGTAGGTGAGTGGTTATACCGCCACTTACTCGGACGCCAGAGCCTCGTTGGTTATCCAGCAGGGGGTGCCACGGAAGCCGATTGTCTTCCGCCGCCATCCGGCGCGTGAAGGTGAGGTTGACATTTGGGGTGATAGTGATGGTGATTACCTTCCCCCTTACCCCCCTATATATACTATGGTACCAACATTGAAATCGCGAAAAAAAAAATCAGCTGTTCCATAGAAACATTTAAAATCGAATAGATCAAAATGTATGGAACAGCTGATTTTTAGGGTTCCGTACCCAAAGGGTAAAAACGGGACCCTATTACTAAGACTCCGCTTTCCGTCTGTCTGTCTGTCTGTCCATCTGTCTGTCTGTCCATCTGTCTGTCTGTCTGTCTGTCACCAGGCTGTATCTCATGAACCGTGATAGCTAGACAGTTGAAATTTTCACAGATGATGTATTTCTGTTGCCGCTATAACAACAAATACTAAAAACAGAATAAAATAAATATTTAAGGGGGGCTCCCATACAACAAATGTGTTTTTTCCGTTTAATTAGTACCGGCCAAGTGCGAGACCGACTCGCACTTGGCCGGTTTTTTTTCATACATTGCTATCATTGCATTCAGTATTATATTTCCAATGCTAATGCCAAGTAGTTGTACTATGAGTATCAATGACTATACTTTTTGATGTTAATTACGAGTTTTCTGTTTTTATTTGATAATAGTATACAGTACCTGGGTGAACTGAGCAAGCTCGGTTATAAGTATTTATTGTAATATGGTGGTGTTTAGGTGATAAAAAAAGTGCTTTAGCTACTTACAAAAATCTTATGTTCATATTCTATGACACTTGATATTCTACTACTGAAGGATGGTTGGGGAAGAGGTCATTCACCTTTGCAGAGTTTGTTTATCCCTCTCACACTGTGACTGAAATTGCCATGCTTAGTACAAAATATCCCAATCCCTAGTCAATTTACCCAAGTCATGTACAAAGGTTAATTCGATTTTCTAAATAACTGTAAATATCGGCCCACTTTTCGTTCTTCAAGCCCCAAATGGTGACGCAATGTCCAGAGCCATATACAGGGTCATTTTTGGACCCCTTTTCAAACTTTGTCAGGTCATTCTATAACAGCAGTACAATCAATTTATGAAGTAAAACAAAAATATTTTTTTTACATTTTTACCCCAAACTTTTCCCTACACAAATTGAAATTGTTGTCACCGTTTGCGAGTCGCACGGTCGACCCGCGCGAGCCCCCCTCCCGTCACTCGCCTTCCCCCGCTCGAGTCCCGTTCGTGACGGTGAGCGCGCGCGCCTAGAATTTTAGGATATAAAAAAGCTTTTAAAAAAAGTAAAACCTCCTTCAAAAACCTTAAAAAACAGCTCTATAAAAAGCAAGAAATAATGTTCAAATCGATTAATTAAAACACGTCTATTGAAGTCGGGTGGAGCTGGAAGTATTTTTTTTACTTATTGTGATGTTTATATTCTAAAAGCCCCACCCGACTTCAATAGACGTGTTTTAATTAATCGATTTGAAAATTATTTCTTGTTTTTTATAGAGCTGTTTTTTAAGGTTTTTGAAGGAGGTTTTACTTTTTTTAAAAGCTTTTTATTTTAAACTTTTTTGTGGTAGGTATGTAAGCGATGATTTTATAATATAAAACGTTAAGTATAATGTTTCACATTTTTCAATGGTAAACCCCGAGTAACTTAATGTCCACAGGTGTTCCGTTGGGTCTTCGCAGTTCAAATCTAGTCCAGAATGTCCTTGACAATAATAAACCTACCAATATTTCAATCACTGTACAGTTCCTATTTGATTTTGAGGAGTTCCCTCGTGTATCTTCAAAATCCAAAGTCCAATACCAATGAAAATAATATGGAATCATTCTTAAGGTGTCTTCTTTCAAACAAAAAAAGAATTGTCTAAATCGGTTCATAAACAAAAAAGTAATGGTTGAAAGTCGGTCTCAAATCATATAAAATGGTAACGAAAACGACAGTATTTTCAAGATTACTTGAAAACTACTGAACCGATTTCAAAATTTCAAAAAATGGGACCAACTTGGGAACAAATCTCATGTTATAACGTTTGAATCGTTTCAATCGGTTCAGCCGTCTTCGAGTAATCGGTGTACATATATATATAAAAAAAAATATACGCGACGAATAGATAACCTCCTCCTTTTCAAAGTTTTTTACAAAATCAAATAATAGTTCAAAGAAGTAATAAAAAAAATTAGGTGAGATAATTATAAATTATTTCTTTTTAAATTCACAGTTTTCAACCACTTTTTATATCCTAAAAACCTAGGCGCGCACGCTCGCTCACCGTCACGAACGGGACGCGAGCGGGGGAAGGCGAGTGGCGGGAGGGGGGCTCGCGCGGGTCGACCGTGCGACGCGCAAACGGTGACAACAATTTCAATTTGTGTAGGGAAAAGTTTGGGGTAAAAATGTAAAAAAAATATTTTTGTTTTACTTCATAAATTGATTGTACTGCTGTTATAGAATGACCTGACAAAGTTTGAAAAGGGGTCCAAAAATGACCCTGTATATTTTGTGATTTTGAAAATCAACCCCTTAGGGGGTAAATGGGGTGAGTAAACATAAAAATCGATATGGATGTCGTTCTTGAGGTTTTATGGGACGGTGATTGCGAAAATGAGAATTATTTTGAAGTCCAACACGGTGGACATGATTTAACCCCTAAAGGGTTGGAAATGAGGTTCAAATGTTTGGAAAAAGAATATAAAATAAACATTACAACTTTAAAATTCATAGGAGCATGTCTAAAAATAAATAGGCAAACACATATTTTGTTATTTTGAAAATCATCCCTTAGGGTGTAAATGGGGTAAGTAAACATGAAAATCGATGTGGATGTCGTTCTTAAGGTTTCATGGAATGGTGATTGCGAAAATGACATTTATTTTGAAGTCCAACATGGTGGACATGACACATCATGGACCTGGACCTGGACATACACATCCAGGGTACAGGAACGGGAACGGGAACGGGAACGGGAACCGGAAAGGGAACGGGAAGGGGAACGGAACGGGACGGAACGGAAACGGAACGGGAAGGGAACGGGAATGAAACGGGTACGGAAAGGGAACGGAATGGGAACGGGAACGGAACGGGAACGAAACGGGAACGAAACGGTAACGGAACGCGAATGGAACGGGAATGAGAAAGGGTCAGGAACAGGACGGGAAAGGTACCGGGAAAAGGAACGGAAGGAGTACGGGACGGGAACGGGACGCGAACGGGAACGAAACGGGAACGGAATGGGACGGAACGGAACGGGTACCAAACGGGAACGAAACAGGAACGGAACGAAAACGGGACGGGAACGGGAAAGGAACGGCACGGGAACGGGACGGGAACGGAGGGGAAAGAAACGGGAACGGAACGGGAACGATACGGGAACGGAACGGGACGAAAACGAGACGGGAACGGGAACGGCACGGAAACGGAACGGGACGGAAATATATATATACGAGGGCGGGCCGCTACGCTAGTATATATATATACAAGAATTGCTCGTTTAAAGATATAAGATTACTGCAGCGGCACGCAAGACAGGCATTGAAGGACGAACGTGAAAATGTGGGCCGAGGCGAAGCCGAGGCACACATACGTGAGTCCATCAATGCTTAGTTGCGGCCAAGGCTTATATAGTACTTTTCTCAAATAATGCGTGGAAATTCAAACCAAGTAGGTAGTATTTTTAACTTTTTATTTTTATTTCAAATCACAGTAATTGAAAAAATAAGAAAAGAGAAAGATTTTTTTTGGGAATGTGCACATCAAGGACTTTCATTTAATATTGAATACCCATATTGAAAAAAATATTCTTTATTGCGTTTTAATTTCTTTTTTCAGTTTTTTGGAATGTGCTCATCAAGGCCTTTCATTTGAGACCCATATAACAAAATTTTTGTTTTCGTGTTTAATTTTTTTTTCAGTTTTTGGAATGTGCTCATCAATGCCTTTCATTTGATACCCATATTGAAAAAACCCACCACCACCAACCCAAGCGTCCATGACTCCATGCATCGGTCCATCCATGCACCCATTAATCCATCACATCCATCCATCCATCTATCAAACTCATATTCAACCATCTTTTCTTCCTTCCTTTCTACCTACCTCACTCCCTCCCTAAGTCCCTCTCCCCCTCTCTAAGTCCCTCCCTTCCTCTTTAAGTCCCTCCCTTCCTCTTTAAGTCCCTCCCTCCACTCACTTTTTTTCTAACTTTAAAACTTTTAAGTTTCGGAGAAATAAGGTCACCCTATCTCATACTTAAAATAAAAATGAGTGCCAATCACTAAAAGCTTTGTGCCAAATGATTGTACTAGGTGTGCCAATGACTATACTTTTCGATGTTTTTAGGGTTCCGTACCCAAAGGGTAAAAACGGGACCCTATTGCTAAGACTCCGCTGTCCGTCTGTCTGTCTGTCTGTCTGTCTGTCTGTTTGTCTGTCTGTCTGTCTGTCTGTCTGTCTGTCACCAGGCTGTATCTCATGAACCGTGATAGCTAGATAGTTGAAATTTTCACAGATGATGTATTTCTGTGGCCGCTATAACAACAAATACTAAAAACAGAATAAAATAAATGTTTAAGGGGGGCTCCCATACAACAAACGTGATTTTATTTAACGTTTTTTGGTACGGAACCCTTCGTGCGCGAGTCCCGACTCGCACTTGGCTGTTTTTTTTTAAGTTTTATGTTTTTTTTCATAAAAACATTTCTTTTTCATTGTTTTTTCATTGTAATTGTAATAAATAAATGCCTTAAGTTTTTTTTAAAGTCGTAAATTACGCCTAAATATCTTACAGATAAAATAATCGACTAAATAAAGAATGATTCGGCTTAAGGTGCCAATCATTGTATAGTTTACCCTATATGTGATAAATTGTTAAAGAGCGCACATCCCGCCAACAAACTGTCTACACAGTTTGGCAGGAAATTATATATGTGAATATACTGTAACAATACCTTGTGATAAATAAATAAAAAAAATACAATTTTAATAATGTTTTACGTGGAATTTTTAGGGCCCACTTCGTTACATTCCCTCGCAGTCACTGCTAGAAGTAGATAGCGAAACTGCTAAAAGTGGCCGTTATTGACACATTTGCTATCTACTTCTACGAATGACTTTGAGGGCATGTAGATAGCTCCTTATAAAAATTCTAGACCATGGGCCATAAAAACTCCACGTAAAACATTATTAAAATCTTTTTTTAATAAAAACTTATTAAATAAAAACCTCGGAGGGCGCCACTGTCGGTCATACAACCAACCGCCTTAAATTAAAGTGATCAAAATTCAAGGAGAAATAAACATCAATAAATAAAATAAAAAACATTTGAAAAATCACAAGAAGTCATAAATAAAAGATTACCTACTAACGCTAAAAACATGAAAGTAATGGGGGTTTTTTTATTTTACTAAAAAGCCAATAAGAACCTGCTCTGAAATGAAACCTTAATGAATGCAAAAAACCGTATCGAAATCGGCCCAGTACCACAGAATACATAATAGTACAAGTACCTAGTTGCCGAGGCAAATGGTAACAGACAAAGATACAAACACACAACCTCTATCTAACCCTCTAACTACTTTAATGTAAGATGTAACTTTTGTTTTAAAGTTATCAATGTCGCGGTTTTATTCTTCGATTTCACCCTGTACCTATATGAGCTGCATTAAATGAGCCATACGTAATTAAATTTCATTTTGTTCATTCAGCTAAAAATGGAACACAATTAATAGCTCAAATTAACCACAACCATAAGAATAAACAATACTATTTATTCTTATGCCACAACTCTTATCTCACGTACACAGTATAACCAACATACACAGGCGATGCTCCTGTTTACGACTTTAATTAAACTAAGTATTTTGCATGATCCTACATTAGGGATAGCGAACCAATGGCACGCGAGACGATGTTTTCGGCACGTCACCCGATCACAAAATTCATTACGCGATAATTTGTTGGCACTTCTATGACTTCATTAGACATTAACATTTAGAAAAAGCGCAGACCATACAACAAGAGAAAAAGGCACGTATTATTATATACAGGTTCGTCATTTCTGCCCTACGTTTTACTACTACTAACTACTACTGCTTTACGGCGAGGCAGTGGGAACACAGCCTTTGCGTGTAACGGTCGACTGTTGCTGGCATCTCGTTGTGCGTGCGGGGACGCAATGGAAAATCCCCTAAGTGTAATATTTGTGGCAGGTATTCCGGTTGAACATAATGCGCAACCTATACCGTCGACGTCAAGGACCAGTCGAAATAACGAAGAAGATAAAATTGATATTTATACAGAAGAGTCCAATGAATTAAAAGAAACTGGAAAGGGTACGTTGTGTGAAAAAATCTACACAAAGGCGGAAACACCGGAATATCGTTTGTTGATCAATGGTCACGAGCACCAAAACATCGTAAACCGACCGGACGAATTACCGGAATATATCGAATCCCTGGGCCCGACGGATGATATATTCCGGAACTTTGAAGACAAAAACGGTAACACAAATAAGACTTCTTCAAGTGCATGCATGTTACTCTTCAAGAAGATGAGAGATAATTTCTTGATGTGGAGAATTCTTTGCCTGATTCTTGTTTTGATCATTGTTGTTCTAATATTTTTTATAAAACGACCTGAGGTCTATCATGATCATCAGTATTATTAAAGTACCTATTCTAGTTCAGTAATTATGTATTATTTCATTATTACGATCTTTTATTTTCCTTATCGATACGATGAGCGTATCGAGGATTGGGCGCGAGAGTGTGTTAACATTTCTGTTGTGTACGCAGGCGAAGGTACCTTTTATCTCGTAAACTCAATCTCGGAGAAAAGCAGTGGCGGATTAACTACGTAGCAAGAGTAGCAAATGCTACGGGCCCCACGCATTTGGGGGCTCCGCGCACCAATGCTTCTGGCCGTAAAAACTATCAATTTAGATAAGAGCATGAAAATGTTTTTTCTAATCAATATAGTTACCTAAACTACTTCAAAATGTATGACTATAATTTAAAATATTAGTACATTTCTAAAAGTGAGCGCTTGTAACGTCACAAAATATGTTTTACATCACACCGAGCGCAAGCTGGCAACGTTGCAAGACTAACGGGGTAATTCCCTGATATTGTCTTCGGGCTAATCGTAATTAGATGACTGACAAGATTATTGGATGAAACTGACTAAAAATTGTGCTACGCGGCCGTTTACTGTAGACAGGCAAAATTACAAGAGTAGTGGATGATACTGACAAGATCGCGCTACGTGGCCGATTTTTTTACTTAATACAGATAGGCATAATTACAAGATTATTGGATGAAACTGACTAAAAATCATGCTGTGTGGCCTTTTTTCACTATACATAGGCATTTAACTGTGAAAATAGGCATTTTATGCATCCTAGACAAGCATTTACGTAAATGGTAAGGGTGCTGTCACATCTGTCTGCCGCCACGTGTTAACACAGCGTATTTGTATGGACGAATTATAAGTAAACTGTGCTTCTAATGCATATGTTACCGGCAATGTATATTCTCCGGCATTGTATACAATGCCTAGGCATTGTATACAATGCCTGAAACGATCAGGCAATGTATAAAATGATATTCATTTCATACATTGCCTAGGCATTGTATACAATGCCTGCTGGTCCACCGGCAATGTGTAAAATAAGTTTATTTCTGTTGTCTGTTATAAAAAAATAACCTCGAAATTTAAGGGTCACGCTCCGCTGCGCTACGCGCTCGCCTTAAATTTCTAACCTAACCCGGGACCTACAGGAGTAAAGCAGATTCGGTTCCAAACTCAATAAGCCGCCCTCAAGCCCCCCTTGAGCCGCCCTCGAGCCCTCCTCGAGCCTCCCCGAGCCCCCCCTGAGCCCCCCTCGAGCCCCCCTCGAGCCCCCCCCCCGAGTCCCCCCAAACCCCCCTCGAGTCCACCCGAGCCCACCCGAGCCCCCCCGAGCCCCCCTCGAGCCCCCTTAGAGCACCCCCCGAGCCCCCCCGAGCCCCCCTCGAGCCCCCCCCGAGCCCCCCTCGAGGCCCCCTCAAGCCCCCCCTCGAGCCCTCCCCTCGATTAAAATATTTTTATTTTACACATTGCCTATGGACCAGCAGGCATTGTATACAATGCCTAGGTAATGTATGAAATAGACAATAATATTCATGCTATTTCATACATTGCCTAAAAGGGCCAGGCATTGTATACAATGCCTGCGTTTCATACATTTCCGGTGACACATACATTTAAACGAATGAAAACCGATGTCATCTGACGGCGGCGTGTTAATACGTGTTAGTAACACTTGTCGTCAGACAAATGTGACCACACCTTAACCCAAATCGTAATACCATAAACTTTATTGCTACAGGCCCCGCGTTTGACTTAATCCGGCACTGGGAGAAAGATATTTTTATCTCGTAAACAAGCGGAAATCTTACAAAAAGACGCTTAGAAAACACTTTTCACACAAGTCATCTCGGAAATATGAAAATATGGAATCGTTGCATTCAGTACGATGTCCTAATCACAACCATATAGGATGACAAGCGCGAAAATGGTGGGGGATAGAAACTATGAAGTCATAAAGTAGAAACTGTGACGTCATAAAGTAGAAACTGTGACGTCATAAAAAAGAAGCATGGAAACTGCCAAATACTGTTTAGTAAGTAGGACAGGTAAGGATAAACTGATGAAAGATTTTATTTTTATTTTTATTAAAGGAATCTGAAAATTATAAAAAAGCAGGAAATTATTCTATCAAGGAAGTTAATTGAAAATAAAAAAAGTTTATTTTCTTATTTTCATTCAAATAACTTCCTGGAAACACTCAAATAGAGTATGTTAAGATCATTTGTTATGTATTTAGTAAAAATCAATTCAGTCGTTTTCAATCTAGAGCTGTTCAATGGCGACTCTGAATTGTGAAATATTTCGACGTTTTTCTAACAATTTGTTACACCAAGTAGTGAAAATGTTATATTGTGTTATCTGGGGGCACGGCAGTGCCCTCGCCAAGACGAGCAAGCGAAACTCAAGGGCACTACCTACCTTTTCTCGAAGCGCTTCGTTGTTTTTTTGAACCTTCATATCTTGGGTTTGGAGTACTTATACCAGATAAAGAAAATTCAGGATATGATGTCTGTAGTAGACTTATTAAACATACAAAGTTTCAGTTGCATAGCTCTTAAACTTTGGATTTTATTGAGATCTAAAAAACCTCGATTTCGTCAAAACTTACTGATAAACGTCAAAATTCCTAGGGTACTTCCTGAAGTCCTAGAAAGCTGAAATTTGGTATGTAAGCTAGTATTTGTACACAAACTGCAAAAAAAATTTAAACTTGGAACTTTAACCCCCTAACCCATTCAACTAGGGCAAAGGTGCCCAAACGGTCGATCGCGAGAGGTTTTAAGGTCGATCGCCAAGGATAAGAGATTTGACATTTTGCATCCAATGTAGTTTTACATATGCAATTTTTTTCTTGTTAAATATTTGGAAGGTTAAATGGTCAAAATGTCGATCTCTTAGTCATAAATTTTTGCCAAGTCGATCTCCTTAAGAAAAAGCATTAGTAGTAGTAACTAGGGGATGGAATTTTGCCTGAGACTTCCGCAAATTTTGATGCTAGAAGAATAGACATATGAATCTGAAAAATCTTTAAATATTTAGATTTTATTTTTAAGCCTTAGTAAACCACTGTTAAAGCAATGGAAAAAAGAAGTAATAAAAAAGATTTGTGTTCATTTCAAAACTACCTACTTCTTTCATGGCGCTCGCGCAGACTCTATTTTGCTCTTTGCACTGTCACTTTCTGCGTTAAAGAGTAAACTAATACACAGCATAGATGAATTAGTTTTACCGCAGAATAAATAATAGTACTAGTACGCTAGTTTTTTTTCGCTTTATTTTTTAAAGGAGCTTTTGTAATAAAGTTACATGTCAGCCCCATCGTAACTATAATTTTATGTGGGGATATGCACATAAATTAACATTAGGTATTCGACCTTACACTGATGCTATGTGCTGTAAATCAACACAGCTGCCTCAAACGTAGGGTCCGAAAGCGCACTCAGGAACACGCCAACAGTACGCTAGTTAATATTGATAAAATTTTACACGATTTTAGACCACATAATATCACAGCATAAATGATTCAGTTCTATCACCGAATAAATAATAGTACAATGCACGCTGATTGATTGTGATCGAATTTTGTACGTTTCAAGACCACAATTCTGACCCCAGCTTGCTTTTCTGGTATATGGAGAGTTACATTTAAAGAAGGGAATCCCACCAAAAACATTTTCATGTAAATGTTGCTGCCAAGGCTCGCACTGTCAAAAAGTTATCAGACCTCATGTAGAGCCAAGCTTCTAACTCTATGAGCCCTAACTCTACAAGCCTTAACTTCAAAAACTCTACAAAATATGTGGCTTGGCCGTTTCGTTACTAACAAGAACTGTTTATCAGAAAAGTATGAAGAGTGAATATATTTTTCCATGTAGCGAAACGGCCAAGCCACATATTTTGACTAAGGTGTAGAGTTTTTGAAGTTAAGGCTTGTAGAGTTAGGGCTCGTAGAGTTACAAGCTTGGCTCTACATGAAGTCTGATAACTTTTTGACAGTGCGAGCCTTGGCAGTAACATTTACATGAAAATGTTTTTTGTGGGATACTTATATTCGCAATCAACTCACAAAGTCCTTTCATTTAATATGACACATGGTATGTTTAAATGAGAAAAAAACTCGGTTGATTTGTAATTCTAACTTGGTCTTCGATAGTCGAATCAAATCGTTGAATTAACATTAATGAGCGGGTTAAAGACACAAATTACCTAATTCAATCTGGTTAAAGATGACATTGGTTTTTTCGCGAATAGTTGACCATCAGCCATTTTAATGTCCCTAGTTCCCCACTCCTGGGGCACAGGCCTTTCTTATGGGTTGGATAAGGAGGATGGTCCATAACCCACCACGCGGGCCCAATGCGAATTGGTGGGTGTTAACGACTGCAAATTCAGCCGGAACCAACGGCTTAACGTGCCTTCCGAAGCACGGAGGAGTTCGAGATAATAAATTTTGGTCGCCCATCCCATGACCGACCCTTACGAAAGTTGCTTAACCTCCGCAATCGCTGGGCTAGGCGCTATACCACTGCCTCACCGAGCTCCTCAATATAGTTACTTTGACATTTTTATTCAAAGGAATTTCGTGTTAGCAGAAACGTTTCTTAATCTTTAATTATACAGTCAATCGATTGTACATAATTTATAATATAGAGACAAGCGTCAAATAAGAACTAAACTAAACAAGGAAAAATGTGTGTTACCTACTTAAGTTAAACCCGGTAAATGGTAGAGTTCAAATCCTAAATAATATTTTTAATGCGCTAAATACCTATTAATACCGGGTGTAACAAGACCCTCAACGAAGTCGAGGTCTACGTATTTTGCCCATCATCAGGACCATTTCTGTTCAAAATTATTGCAACGATTTTAATTTTTGGTGTTAAAAAAGCATTGCATACATGTAACGGATACAACAGACCGCGCCTGCGAGTGTATGCTACACAAATTATAACACCTAGAAGCCGTGTCCGCGTATGCAAAGTGAGTTATTATTCTAAGGCTACACAGCCACAGAATACATAATAGTACAAGTACACAGCTGCATGCGGCCGAGTTGAAAGGCAGCGTTTATGTACGTGCTCATGAGATATATTGAGTGATGACGTTTTGAAGCCATTGTTTGTTACGAAATAATTAAAATTTTGATATTGTTTCTTTGGACAAAAATTAGAAAATAACGAATAAAATAAGATTTGTTTTTTGACTTACTAGCGGCCGCCCGCGACTTCGTCTGCGTGGACAGTTTTTTTGCTATTTCTCGGGAACTGTACGTGTTTTCTGGATAAAAGGTACCCTATGTCCTTTTCTGCACCCCTGGCAATGTGTATGCAAAATTTCATGATGATCGGTTCAGTAGTTACGACATAAAGGAGTAACAAACAAACAAACAAACGGAGTTTCGCATTTATAATATTACTAGCGGCTGCCCGCGACTTCGTCTGCGTGGAAAAGTTTTTTGCTATCCCTCGGGAACTATGCTTTTTTTCGGGATGAAAGGTACCCTATGTCCTTTTCTGTACCCCTGCCAACGTGTATGCAAAATTTCATGATGATCGGTTCAGTAGTTAGGACGTGAAGGCGTAACAAACAAACAAACAAACGGACTTTCGCATTTATAATATTAGTAAGGATTAATATTTTTATGACGACCTTCAATAAATTCACAGCTGTTGGTTTCCCAGGTTTATAGGTAGTCTGAAAGACAAAAGTGATCCTGATGATAGGCTAAATGCGTGGACTTCGGCTTCGTTGAAGGTCTTTTTACACCCGTTATATTTCTAGATTTTCGGCTGCTTAAAAACACCATATCATTAAATTTTAGATTTTTCGTTATGAAATGAACAGCTGAATAAATATGATATTCTTTAACTTTCCGCTCAGCTTTTACTCTTGGAGCCAGTTTGTTCAGGCAAATCAACAATTCAGAAAATAATATTGAATTGTTATTATGTCAAAATTTAAGTTCACTTAAGCTGAGCACTTAACACACATAGTAATAAGTGACGTCAAGGCACAGAATACAGAGAATACATAATAGTACAAGAAAGGGCCCTTCGCTATTACAAAGTGATTAAAACGAGTTCAGCACTTGTACATGACTTGTACTATTATTTATTCTGTGAGTCAACCTACGCGTACCAATACAAGTATACTACTCTAAGATGGGACATCTCTACTCTCTAAAAGCTTGGAAGCAATGGAATTTTAAGATAACCAATTAACATATACTTAAGGGTTCAAAACAATATTTCACATTACCATAATGATTTACCATCTTATTTGTATAGTTCATAGAGGTCAAGTAAAAAGGAATAGAAGTAAGGAGATAAAAGTAACTTTTTTATTATTATATTTAAATTATTAATTTAAAACCACTAGCAAACCATGTTCATGAGGCTTTATTCAAGTATTAAAGTTAAGTACCTTTAGATATTTCATTAAATAATTAATATTAAAAACGGACTAAAATGTATAATAATCGGTCTAAAGACATAAAAATTGGATAGACAAAACAGACTAAAAAGTATAAAATAAATTATTTTGTAAATATTTATAAACTTATACTTACAGAAGTTTTAAACCTAAAAATTCACAGATTTTGCAGTCGCCGCAAGAATCGGAGCATTGAAAATGAATACAAAAATTTACGAAAATCCAAAATCAAATCAAATGTAAAATCCTATTATATTTTTAAAGTTACCTAGGTAGTAACTCTCTCTCCTACTCGGCTCCGCCTCGTGTCACAAAAGCGCCCGCTGACTGCCTCGACGCAGCTGAAATAATATTAACCGATTTTCAAAATTCCAACGAATGCACTTCTCGTCTGCTTCTGCATCTTTTAACACTATTACCGTGTCGATCGGTCAATAATCATAGACACTACAAAACTTTTTATGTACGGAAACACCCGTTTTTCTAGAATTCCAAATCTAAAGGGACCACCTACAGGTCACAATTATTTACCGATTTTCAAAATTATTTCGCCATTTGGTAGCTAAACTAATACCCTAGGACCTTTTTTTTATTTTTTCTTAAGTCAATTCTTTTTCCGAAATATTTACAATTTAGTAAACAAACACCCCCCAAAATACCCGGAATTTTAGGAATTCTGCAAAATATCAAAAAAAGTTATCAGTAGATTTTCAAAATTCAAACGTTCACACGTGTCTCGATAAATTCCTCAACTTTTGGTACTATTTTCATCTCGATCCTCTCAAAATCCTCGGAGATATGGTCAAAAATACGTCTCAGGCGATTTGCATCTGATAACCATTTTCAATGGTAAAACGTGGGGCGCATTTTGTAAGATTTATCATCAACTAGCGGCCGCCCGCGACTTCGTCTGCGTGGACAGTTTTTTTGGTATCCCTCGGGAACTGTACGTTTTTTCTGGATAAAAGGTACCCTATGTCCTTTTCTGCACCCCTGACAACGTGTATGCAAAATTTCATGATGATCGGTTCAGTAGTTAAGACGTGAAGGCGTAACAAACAAACAAACAAACAAACAAACAAACGGACTTTAGCATTTATAATATTAGTAAGGATAATATTAAGCATGCGCCGCCCGTCCGAGTACCTACTAGTCAAAATTAAAAATAATTTATTCAGTCTAGGCTGCTACAAGCTCTTGTGAATGTCATTGTAAGCTACGCCATCGGTTCGCAAAACCTAAGCGAGTAACCCTTTTAACGAGAAGAACTGGCAAGAAACTCGTCAATGGCTGTTTTTTTCTCCCTGTATATTTCATACAGAGTCGTCAACATAAAAAAATGACCTCCACATTTAAAGTGAGGTCATTTTCCATCACAATTATTACGAAATGTTTACACGCAAAGGGTAGGTTGAAATTAATTACCTACTACTACACTACATCGGATATAAAACACGATTATTACGAGCCCAAACTCGATGGGGTTGGAAACTATTTCCCAACAGAGTACTCGTCAAGACGATTCAAACGAGTCCAAACTCGATGGGGTTTTTATTATAGAGTTCCTGTGGCCTTTCTCCGGTTCAATTCCATCCACGAAAGTGGATGGAAATAACGCCATTATACATATGCTACGCCGAACTACGCGTGCTGCTACAGGTGCTACGCGCGGTCGTCGTAGCACAGCGCGCTCTACGAAAATTACGTAGCGCGTTATACAAACTTACTACGCGTTCACTTCATCATTACCGCTACCTCCCGGCCCGCTTGTAGCCCGCAGTGCAAAGCTTAATTTTTGTTTCCATTGATTTAATCATTACGTTCGTTATTTGTGTTGTTATAATGATTAAAAGAGTAACGATCCTGTACATAATGGCGAACCTAACTTGTTATATCTATAAATTAGTGACACTCTTTGAACAAGAAAAAACAACTGAAAATTATACCTCATTTGACCTATAAGCTAAACCTGGACAGTTATAATTTTTAGAATGAAGCCGGGAAAAGAGCGCTATTTAACTCGCCGCGCCGTATAGAATGGTTGGGAAGGACAGTTTGGCCCAGCTCAATATTAGTTAGGAACAGCCTACAGACCAGTTTCCATCATGCGGCCAAACTTTATCACGAATTGAAACTCTCACCTTTTTTTGTAAAGACGTTCATACCTATTATTAGGTACCTACCCAGGATCATCGTATCCTCAGAAAGTCGATCCTGTAGGTTTGTAATCATGCTATCTATCAGTGGCATATAAACAGTTCTCCTCGTCATTTCCTTGTCATTTTGGGGGGCGGGTCATGTCTCCTGAGACCCTCCCCTTCGGACTGCGTCTGTGTACACGTGCGTACGAACTACGAAATAGTTACAATATAAAGTTAGTATCAGCAAAATACGGCGTTGGCGGCCGCTATAAGTTCGTTAGGCTGTCCGGGCCGCGATATTAGAAATGCCTGTGGGGTACAGGGTAGAGACAATACCTGCTCTGTACCGCTCTGGGTTTTTCTAATTTAAATAACGTTGAAAAAGCCTGTGTGTTTCGGAGCATCATCGCCTGCTGTGTAGCACACAAGGTTTTTCGACTAAATAATTAATAATGTCACCCTAAAAAGCCTGTGGAACACAAACACCTTGCGCTGTAATCTGCAGCGATTTTTTAAATATAAATACCCCGAGTGGAATGGCATGGCAACCCTAGACCTAAATTGTGTTTTGCTTTTGCTCATCAATGGAATTGATTATCGAAAGCAAGAGTCTATTTACATCTACGGTTGTCACTTTGCAATTTCCATACAAATAAAAAAATTGGGGTACAGGGCGCCTGTAGAGGTAGGATATATTATAAAACTAGCTGATGCCCGCGACTTCGTACGCGTGGACTTTATGACTCCAGCGTAAAAGCGCCTCCAACAAAAAATACTCATCAGGCTGAACAACTTTTACAAAGAGGTCATTTTTATATTTTGTATAGTTCAGCTAGACCATTATGGTTCTGCATCATTTGTTCCAGATCTTAGATTTTTGTACCTCAACAAAAAATGCTCATCAGGCTGAACAACTTTTGCAAAGATGTCATTTTTATATTTTGTAAAGTTTAGCTAGACCATTATGGTTCTACGTCAGGTGTTCCAGATCTTCGATTTTTATACCTCAGCAAAAAATGCTCATCAGGCGGAACAACTTTTTCTAAGGTGTCATTTTTATATTCCAAAGTGTACTTAAAAGTGGTACTTTTGTAAAGCAAAATGTTAAGGCAAGGTTAGCGTTTGCTAAAAAATATGAACACTGTACTGTACTGTAGCGACCTTGATCAACATCGACAAGTACGTTTGGAAATTAGGTGTGCCCACGGTTCAATAATTTATTGCTTTATTTAATATTACCGAGATTACAGTAAAATATTGAGGGATAAGGATGTAGCAAAGTTGGCTTTAAAGATTTATTTACGACTGGCAACTATTTTTTTACAAATTATCTTGGCATTTTAATATCTTATGTTTGTCGGAATGTCGCAATCAAGAAAAAGTGCGCTCATTCAAAAATAATTATTCGAAAAAATCACTTTTGAATATTTATTTATAAATTCGATTAAAATATTCTTCAGTTATTGTTTTCAGAGAGTACAATTAGTTTTCACGCTATTTAGTTTGTTCGATTTTTTATGTGTGGGTCTCCAGCTTCCTCATAGGCTATAGAGAAATTCTAAGCTTGCCATATTTTAAAGCATAATAGCAGCAATCAAACTTCCAGACAAAATAATAGCAGCCACCATAAGTTCGTTACCATGAGTTGTTTTATGTGTGTGAGCTGGCGACACGTGTCTGCAGCTTACACATCCCGTTAAGGCAAACCAGTGAGGTTACGGTTTTAGACTATAGTCAAAAATTTAGAGCCTAATTGCAGCAATAAGATCCAAAAAAACTAACCATTACACTCAAATACTGTTGTAACTACGAGCATAAAACTGTGTGCGAGCTGGAGACACGTGTCACTGGCTTGCACATCTGTATTTTCGTAATTACTTAAGCTACGATTATGTTATATACCTCAAAATTCTCAGCCGAATTGGAGCATTAGGCTCCAAATTTATCAAAGCTTTAACTCGAAAAGTTTTTGAGCTACGAGCCGATATCTATGTGTAAGCTGGTGACACGTGTCTCTGGCTGACACATGGTGAATTGCTGTAACTGTATATGGAGTTTCGTTTTAAAGATCAAATAATACGTTATAATTGCACACACGAGGCATAATTTCAAATCTCTGGGCCTCTTAGTTTCAAAATTATAAGCCAAAAACCGTTTTCCCGCCAAAAAATTCAAAATAATGGCTCGGAAGCGCCTAATCGCGCCGTTGCCGTTCCGTGCGCTACACTATTGCAATCGAATTTGAACCTAAGAGCTAGTATTATTTTGGTTCATTTTAATTTACGCTCTCGATCGTTTTAATTTCTGTACTGAGAATTTTAGTCTAGGAGGTAGAAGCCGTATGATATAACTGGTTACCTAATTTTTAAGAAAATCAAAGTCTATTTATTTAGGAATGTTTATATCGCTATGCTTAGTTATTATATGTAATCGAAAACACAGCGTTGATTTGAAGACGCGTCATACAGATTCACCTAATCTCCCACTATTGTACAAAGATTTTTAAGTCACTCACCAATTTTCCAGACCAAACCTTGCTTACTCGTCTTCTTTCATCTTGCTAAGCTCTGTGGACAGTGACAGATGACAGCTGCCACATGTCAGTATCATCCCCGCGTTCCAAATCGCGCTTACAGCACTGTTAGCGTATAATCCATTAAATTAAGTAGGTACGCAAATACCCTATTAAGTGTAATATTTTGTGACTTTTTAATTTGGTCGGATTCGCGCTAACAGCGCTGTAAGCGTGATTCGGAACGCGGGGCATGTCATAGCGTTTTTAAGATTTGCCGCGACACCACGTGCAAAAGTTTTCTCACAACTAAAATTGTTATAAAGTGCAGTTTTTGTTGAATTTATAAGTGAATTCAAGAATTCTAACAATAATGCTGCTTGTTTGGTAAGCGTTTACGACCTTACTAATTAAAAGAACGAGATGGTGATGCTTACAAGACGTGTTTACATGTTACCGGCCGGCATACCGCTGCTTCGGAAATGAAGAGCACTAGCTGGTACAAATTGGTCCGTGACAATAGTCATGCGACTGTTCTCGTTCATCAGCGGATGATGACACGAGGGAACATTCGGGCCCTATTATTATCTCGGGCCCACATAGATCTCCCTCTCTTAATTAAGAGAGCGGAGTGCCGAATGAAATGACCAATTGCCCACCATCTCGTTTTCGTGAATTAATACCGAGTTATTTATTACTCGGAAGAATAACAGCTCTTTGGTCAAGTTGACCAGTTTTATTATAGCTAAGACGCACCCAGTTGATCATTGGTGCCATAAGTTTATATTGACACAAAACTTTTTTATTTTGATGTGAGTACCTATCATCAACTAATGTTTTGAATATGAGAAATTGAGAAACCTAGTTTTCTCACAATAGAAATAAACTAAGTAGGTATTTGAAGTGTTAATCTGCCACACCAAACTGATTTTTGGTTTTTAACCGACTTCACAAAAAGGAGGAGGTTCTCAATTCGATTGTATGTTTTTTTTTTTATCGTTGTTCGCGCATATCTTCGTCATTTATGAACCGATTTTGATGATTTTTTTTTGTTCGATTGAATTGCGAGATGGTCCCATTTAATTTTTTTTTAAATCGGTTCAGTAGTTTTCGAGAAATCCTGAAAATACTATGATTTTCATCAACTCACATGACGACTTTGTTATTTATGAACCGAATTAGATGTTTCTTTTTGTTGGGAAAGGGGTACTTTTAGTGTAGTCTTTTTAACCGACTTCAAAAAAAAAGGTTCTCCCTCAGTTTAACCTGTATGGATGTATGTTTCTCCGCGAATATCTCACGTTTGGCTGAGCCGATTTTTCTACCCAATAATATACCTATAATAATATACCTAATATAGAAGGTACTTACACTAAAAATAATAAAATAAAAAATTGTTTTAAAAAACAAAAAACCGACTTCAAAAACCTGCCTCTAAAAAGCAAGAAATAATATTCAAATAATTAGATACGCATTATCATTGTTATAACAACACGTCTATTGAAGTCGGGTGGGGCTTTTAGAATAAAAAAGGAAGTTGTACTCCAGCCCCACCCGACTTCAATAGACGTGTTGTTATAACAATGATAATGCGTATCTAATGATTTGAATATTATTTCTTGCTTTTTAGAGGCAGGTTTTTGAAGTCGGTTTTTTGTTTTTTAAAACAATTTTTTTTTAAAGTTTGTTGAACTGTTCTTTTTAAGTAGGTAGTAGGTAATCAGTACAATCAGAGGCTCTTAGCATAGCTGGTCTAACATAACAAGTGTGAACTTACAATACCAGGACCTCCTGAAATAATCACAACAGAATTTTTCGCATTGAGCTGCAACTCAGCCAAGTGAGTTAGACACTGCTTATTTAAACTATCTTAATATCCTGGCATGAGTTGCTGGAGTACTCTACAAGATTAGGCAACTGTTGTACAGATAGAAGATAAAGGGAGTGTACAAAAATTAGAAAGTTGAAAACTAAGTAAAGAAATATTCCTCTAGCCGCAGATTATCTACCTATTCATTAAAGTGGTTCCATTTCGAGATGTGATTCTCAAACTTAGACAGAGTGTTGCATAGGAGTCTATCTAGTACCAGGGCTGTGCTAGTACCGTTAGATAGATTATGATTGATAAAAATTTGGAAATTTTACATTGTAGTGTAAGTAATAAGAACCTAAGTATGATGTGTAATAAAGAGTCAGCTTTAATTATGTTATTGGATAGAATAAAATAAAAATTACCTTGATTGCGGTTACAGAAAAAAAAACCATAGATTCTTTAGAGATACACAATAAGGTAGCCGTTTCCGGCATACCAAAGTATGTTCAATACAGTAAATTGATTATAATACTTTATTAAACATTACATAAGGTGCTAATGGCCCGAAGTGGTTGATTCGTCCAAGTAGTGGCCACATAACTTACAAAATAGTAGACAGATGGTCTCAAAGTATTTACATACCTAACACAGATTTATACTCAAATCAGAGTTATAACTAGTTACTTTTTATCTTGAAGATACAGTCTACCGACTTGATATTTATTTACAAATAATAATAATAGGAGGTGTAACCTACTTTTGTTAGGTACTTAATTCCTCAGTAGGGCCATGAAATTGAATGATTAAATTATGTGTATTATCAGGTCAGTGAAATTATAATAGCAAACTCTTTTCATGATTATAATAACTAATATTAGAATATTTTGAGTATGCCACTGCATAGTACGACTAAGTTAAACTAGAGATAGCAGAATGAAATGAAATGATGGAGTAAGTGAATATTGAATAAAATTTAAATAATAATAATAAATATTGTTTATTTACTCTTCACAAAGGTTATCACTTATAATACATAACTATACTAAGAGCTAAAGCTTAAATATGTACTTTTTATAGCTTATCCAGAGAGAAAATCACCTATGAGTTTATTAAGTAAACTAGACAAAGGAAAATAGTCAATTTTAGTTTTATGAGTCTGATTGTAGAAGTATCCGGCATCCAAATTCCGGACTTTTATAAATATCCAGGGGAGTCAGACTCGGGTCAGATAATCTATGTACCAAAAAAAAAAATTACTTAATTCTACTCTGGTAAATATTAGCTAATAAGTCAATATTAGGATCTGTTCACTAAGCAAGTTTCAGGTCTGTTAATAATTCCTGAAAGTCTGTTTTTATAATTTACAGAAGTCAATCCTAGAACAAAATATAAGTGTATGCAGAGTATGTTTCTTGCAAAACAGTTAAAGCTACATCACTAATACCAAAACATTAATAAGGATTAAGAGTGTGCTATCACAAGTTCTCAAAGAAGGCGCATCTTTTTGCGAGAATTAAATGTGTCTCAAAAATACACTTTTGATTAATAATGTAATTTATTTCAGACATATCAATACAGATTGATTTCCGATTACGCACTTTTCATGAGTTTATATCGGAAATCCACCATGAGGTAGTCGGGTGGATAGGAATCATACCGGAGACAAACATTCCCCAAGCCTCGGAGGCTTTACACCTAACCTAGATGGGGTGTCCTAAACTGTGACTTGGTAGCCTTGAATAAGGTAACTAACAGTCCTTAGGTATGAAAAGAATAAGTCAATCATATTGAGATTTAATTATTTCCCTTTTAATCCACATCATATTTTTTATTTTTGTGTTACGTATGCCTACATAAAGATCTACGTTATGATTACCATAAGTGTTTAGTGATAGCCGCGTCATTCGCGGGTTGAGGTGATTACTTCAACATCAGCTAATTTAGAGGAAAATATCCCCAAGACTGTGTGACGTTGACATTTAAATGTACAGTCGACAGCACGTTAAGTTGAACAGTTGAGCTGCGAGGGCAGCTTTTATTACGTACGCCAGAAGAACGGTCTCAAGATCAACATGTATGGTCTGATGTGTTGGCAACTGTGCCGTGCGCCAGTTTATCCTCAAGGTCTCTATATGAACAGGGAGCGGATCCCCGTCATTTAAGAGTACCTACATACCTACTCATCCAGTCGCAAAACATAATATTGTTGATACACCTACCAGATGATGGAAATATAACCTACTTGTCCAAATCGACAGTAGAACCTTGACGGATCACCTCCGCTACCAGCGTTGTAGGTACCTCTGCGTTCAATTGCTCTGCTCAAGGGGACGGTAGGGCTGCAGGATAGCCGAGTGATTTACCATCACGCTTTCAGCGGCGTACCTCTCGGGGGGGGGGGGGGGCTCTGCCGACCGCCAAATTTGAGAGGATGTGCCGGAATGGCCTCTCTCGTTGCCCCAGGCCTCGGAGGCTTTATACCTAAATGGGGTGTCCCAAATGGTGACTTGGTAACCTTGGATAAGGTACCTTACCTGGGACTCAGAGTATGGCTATGCAATATTTGACAACCCTGCAGCCGCGCCGTCCTTGGCAATTAAAATGCTGTGTGCGTTTCCACAATCGAGCTGGTACCAGTATTCCTGGCTTGCAGTCATCCAGGCATAAACCTTAACAGAACCAAAAGTAAGTATAAAGACATTCACATCAGCTTGATTGAATTCACATCAGGTTGATTGAATTCACAAGAGGCAAAAACCTACCTCGGATAGATGAGCTAGCTAGAACCTTGATATAGTTTAGAAGGTTGCGGGTGACCAGATCAGGTAGCCCACATTGGTTCCTCATTTACACTTCATAGAGTTCCCTGAGAAAGATTGTTTATAGAGTAAAGCTTTTACATCTAGTTCTATAGTAATTATGAAAATATATTTTTGCAGTAGATACTGTAAAATAGTTATGCAGATCCTGCTGTTCTTATACATAACTAAGGATTTCATGTTATTTTTATATAAGTTATGTTAAAAGCGATCTCTGGGGCGAGGCCACACCAATCAAATCACAGTCCTCTTTGACTTATCAAAACACAACATTCTTTAGTTCACAAGAAATCTGATTTGAATACTAGCTTGTAAATTAAGGTGCATGACTATCTACCTAAGAATAGTTACCTATAGATATATATTACTGTTGTGGTGTGGCTAGGGCTTGCAAATCGAATATTCGAATATTCGAATTATTCGAATATTCGCCTTATTTTGGTATTCGAATACTAAAGTCGGTGAAATTCGAATATTCGAATATTTTCTACTTTGTTAGATTTAGGCAAAAGAAATTAATTAAAAACTTGAATAGCATTTGTGAGCATAGAATGAAGCGATCGTTAACGTTCACTTTCTCGTTTATTTATTTGTTTAGCAATGTTGTTTGTTTGTCCACAAATTGCAAACGATTTTAATCTAGTTCCCGATGAGCAAAAGACTTTAAACTTAAAACATAGGTCAGAACAGGAAGACAATAAAGTATTATAGTGTCATTGTGCTGACCTGATGATGGAACTGGAAGAAGGCCACAGGAAATCTGTAATAAAACCATAAAAACTCATCGAGTTAAGGCTCGTTTGGTTCGTCTTGACACGTACTCTGTTGTAGTGTCCAGGCTCTGATGAAGCCGAAAGAAGGCCACAAGAACTCTGTGATAAAACCATGCAACCCCATCTGGTTTGGGCTTGTTTGATTCGTCTTGACTAGTACTCTAAAAGGAGATGGGTAACGGTTTCCAGGGTCTGGTGATGGAGCTGGAAGAAAGCCACAGGAACTCTGTAATAAAACCATGTGACCCCATGTTTGTGCTCGTTTGATTTGTCTTGATGAGTACTCTGTTAGGAAATAGTGGCCAGGGTTGGATAATGGAGCCGGAAGAAGACCACAGGAACTTTCGCGTCCAAAGTGTTCCTCCAGTTTTCATAATATCATCTGCCCATCTTTTGGTTTGTCTTCCTCTTTTTGTTATAATTTTGTTCCATTTTTTCTTGCTTTCTCTTGCCATATGACCCGCCCATTGCCATTTTAACTGTCTTATTTTCCTTATTATATCTTCTACTTTCGTTTTTGTTCTCATTTCCTCTGATTTTGGCTGGTCTTTCAGCGTTACACTTATTAGGCTTCTTTTCATGTTCCTCTGGCATGTTCTGAGATTCAAATAGTGTTTTTGAGTCAGTGCCCATGTTTTACACTCTGTAATAAAACCATACAAATCCATTGAGTTAGGGCTCGTTTGATTCATCTTGACAAGTATTCTGTTGGGAAATAGTGTCCAGGGTCTGATGATGGAGCCGGAAGAAAACCACAGGAATTCTGTATTAAATTCCACCCTCTCACGGGCTAAGCGGTACTTCTCAGTTCTCACCCAACCAACTGCTTCTGTTATACAACGCGCAGATTCGTCCAATCATGGAGTACTGTTGTCACCTGTGGGATGGTTCTGCTAAGTATCAGCTTAAACTTCCTGAATCAATTGAAAGCAGATTGAAAGCCAGGAGGCTCATCGGCAACTCAAAATTGGCCGCGGTGGAACTTCAAAGCCTTAGTCACCGTCGCAAAGTTAAAGAGTGTGCGAGGGAACTGCACAAGCTTGTTCCTCTAGCCCCTTTCCACCATCGGGGTACAAGACGCAGGTTAGCATATCACCTTCCTTACATAGTAGATGCTACAAGGGTCCGTACCAAGCGCTTTGCCAATACATTTGACTGCTGAAGAATAGATTGCGCTGCTACTCATATGTTTCCCGATAGTTACAACCTTTGTCTCTTCAAGGTAACAGTGAATAGGCATTTCTTGGGCAAGTGTGCTACACCTTAGACCACATCCTGTTTACCAAGCAAAATAGTAGTCAAATGCCTGCCCAGTTTCCGATAAAAAAAGAAACCATACAAATTCATCGAGTTTTGGGTCGTTTGATTCGTCTTGACAAGTACATACATACATACATACATACATAAACTCACGCCTGTTTCCCATGGGGGTAGGCAGAGACTATGGATCGCCACCTGCTACGATCCTTGCACACTTCTTGACAAGTACTCTGTTGAAAATAGTATCAAACCCTGGTGTGAAGGTCGAAACAAATTATCGGATGCGGCTTATGGACGCGGCTTACTGCCGCGGCTGATAAGTGTGCACACTCTAAATAACATCCTGCGTGCCACATAGCTATCGGACGTCCGATGACGTCATATTAGTCTATGGTTACGTCCGCGACTTACGTCCGATAGTTTGCACACCTCAGTGTATTTTCATAGTCCCAGATACCTATCAGCCGCGGCAGTAAGCCGCGTCCATAAGCCGCGTCCGATAATTTGTTTCCACCTTGATGATGAAGTCGGAAAACACTAGAGAAAAAAGCACAAATTAGACTAAAAAGCAAAAAATAAATATTTACTGACAAAAAAACAAAAAAAACGCGTTTTAAAAACGAACTAAAAAGTATATAAATCGGACTCAAGTCAAAAAATACTTATAAAAACGGACTAATAAGTATACAATAATTACCCACCTAAAGATTTATGGCCCTATAAAGAAGTTTTAAACCTAAAACTGTGTGGCGAATGCAAAAGTCAATTGATGATAAATCTTACAAAATGCGCCCTATTGAACGAAGCATTTTACGTTGTTTTAATTAAAAAAATAAACAATATTTAATAATTACGACCACCTGTTTTACTTTACAGAAATATTCGAATAATATTCGAATATATTCGAATATCTCCTTAAAAAATTTCGAATATTCGAATATTGATTTCGTCGAATATTTGCAAGCCCTATGTGGCCCATGTCTTTTGACTAATACTAATAATTTTCAGGCTAATAAGGTTTAAAATTAAAAATTAAGATTAAAAAATCCTTAGCTCAATATTTACATTTCTGTATGTTAATAGCAATTTTAATTCTGAATATGGGATGGTGTATTCTATACACAGTCCAATTCTGACAAATCAATTATTTAACTCTTTTATTAAATAAATAGGTGATGGTGAAACTAGCCACAAGAACAACATTTATAGAATCTGGATTCTAAACCTAGTGTTTAGTTAATAAAGTATAGCTGAAAAATAATAATAAGAAATGAAATAATAATAATATATAAAAAAAAGACCTTGCAAGAGGTGCAAGAAATACCTATAGATACAGGTGGTAATAACCTATGAAGATTATTTAGCTGTGGTATAAAATTTTATTTCTTAATATTCCATTGTTCTCAAGTAATTAAGTTACTGTGTTTGTTGAATAGCAATCCGATTAAAAAATTTGGTTGCATGTTATTCGTAAAAGGGACATGAGTGAATCACATTTTTATCTTAGAGAGGTATCTAAACAATTATTTAATATTATTTAATTTTATTTGTGATGTTGAATAAGTGAGAATTCACATAGCGCTTGTCTTTCTTTCACCAGCAGATATCAAACAGGTCTTCAAATCAACGCTGTGTTTTCGATCACATATAATAATACTGTTTTGCACTCCAACAAAACAGTTATTATGAGTGTGAGAAAACACAGCGTTGCCTAAGTGCTTGCAGGTGAAGACTACTATGACATGATACTGACATGTGACAGCTGTCATCTGTCACTGTCCACAGAGCTTAGCAAGGTGAAAGAAGATGAGTAAGCAAGGTTTGGTCTGGAAAATTGGTGAGTGACTTAAAAATCTTTGTTCAATAGTGGGAGATTAGGTGAATCTGTATGACGCGTCTTCAAATCTACGCTGTGTTTTCTCACACTCATAATAACTGTTTTGTTGGAGTGCAAAACAGTATTATTATACAAATTTTGTCTGTCTGTCTGTATGTTTGTTACTCTTTCACGCCGAAATTTGGCATACTAAAATAAAAAGTCAAATTTAAAATGGCGGCCATTCCAACAGGAGTGGGGATAGACCCCAACATATGGGTGTTTTTGTCGATGAAATTAGGTGTATTTCACGTCTTTAAATTATCGTTAAGAAAAACAGGTGCAAGCTATTTTCGACCTTATTGACATTTGAAATTCGGTTGGTTTTTTGGCGTATTCTCATTAACTAACTTTGATCTTTCATTAAAAACTGTGATTTTGATAAATGTCAATAAGGTCGAAAATCGCTTGCACTCATTTTTCTAACTTGTGATCACTAGAGAATGTTTTCTAGTAAGAAAAAACAGGTGCAAGCGATTTTCGACCTTATTGACGTTTAAAATTTGGTTGATTTTTTGCCGTATTCTTATTTACTAACTTTAATCTTTCATTAAAAACCGTGATTTTGATAAATGTCAATAAGGTCGAAAATCGCTTGCACTCATTTTTCTAACTTGTGATCACTAGACAAGGTTTTCTAGTTAAAAAAAACAGGTGCAAGAGATTTTGACCTTATTGACGTTTGAAATACGGTTGTTTTACCATATCTCGCGTTCACTTACTTTGCTTAGCTAAATAGCTTTTACATAATACTTACTAATTGACTTCGTTGTGTCATAAAAGTCCTAATCGAACTAACACAATATAAGGTCGCGCGCGATATTATACTCATACCTAGCGTGCTGCGAGAGAAACGCGCGTAACGCGTCCGGTAGCAACAGCGCGCACGCGATGAATGCCCGCGCACCCGTCCGGCCCACGATGCTACTTGTTGCCACGCGCGATATTCATAGCGCCATAGCGTCTACTTACATAGCGCGCTATATGCGCTATGTAAATATAGCGGGCTATAATATGGCGCTAGATGCTATATTAACCACCTCTAGTGCTAATGATAAAACAGAGCGCGCGCACACTGATATATTTACACGGCTATAATAATAATTCCTTGGTGCGCGAACAGATGGCGTGATTTTGTTTATAACTGTTTATAGGATTATTTTTATTTTTTGATTGTGTTAATCCCGATTCCAGTCCAGGCCATATTTATATCTGTCTGTATGCCAAATTTCGGCGTGCAAGAGTAACAAACATACAGACAGACAAACAAATGTTCGAAGTTTTAATGTAAGTGAGATTAGTGTAAAAAAATTGTATAATAACTAAGCATAGCGATATAAATATTCCTGAGTAAATAGACTTTGTTTTTCTTTAAAATTAGGTAACCGTTATATCAGACGGCTTCTACCTCCTAGACTAAAATTCTCAGTACAGAAATTAAAACGATCGAGAGCGTAAATTAAAATGAACCAAAATAATACTAGCTCTTAGGTTCAAATTCGATTGCAATAGTGTAGCGCACGGAACGGCAACGGCGCGATTAAGCGCTTCCGAGCCATTATTTTGAATTTTTTGGCGGGAAAACGGTTTTTGGCTTATAATTTTGAAACTAAGAGGCCCAGAGATTTGAAATTATGCCTCGTGTGTGCTGCAATTATAACGTATTATTTGATCTTTAAAACGAAACTCTAACATATACAGTTACAGCAATTCACCATGTGTCAGCCAGAGACACGTGTCACCAGCTTACACATAGATATCGGCTCGTAGCTCAAAAACTTTTCGAGTTAAAGCTTTGATAAATTTGGAGCCTAATGCTCCAATTCGGCTGAGAATTTTGAGGTATATAACATAATCGTAGCTTAAGTAATTACGAAAATACAGATGTGCAAGCCAGTGACACGTGTCTCCAGCTCGCACACAGTTTTATGCTCGTAGTTACAACAGTATTTGAGTGTGATGGTTAGATTTTTTGGATCTTATTGCTGCAATTAGGCTCTAAATTTTTGACTATAGTCTAAAACCGTAACCTCACTGGTTTGCCTTAACGGGATGTGTAAGCTGCAGACACGTGTCGCCAGCTCACACACATAAAACAACTCATGGTAACGAACTTATGGTGGCTGCTATTATTTTGTCTGGAAGTTTGATTGCTGCTATTATGCTTTAAAATATGGCAAGCTTAGAATTTCTCTATAGCCTATGAGGAAGCTGGAGACCCACACATCGATTTTTTTAGGAATTATTTGATAGTTTAAAAATACTCCTAAAACTAGTGTCACCAATGTTTTCATTTGTCGTGTTGTCGTTTTCACCTTGTATAATATATAACTTAAATATCAAATTCAAAAATAGATAGGTACTCATTGGGTACTGACATAGAATGCGTTTAATTTAACAATGTATTACAACTGAAATAACTAACGCTTCGACGTAATTTAAGGCCTTAACATGCGTCAATCCGAGCGGGTCGATCTGTCATGGAGTGAAATCGAACGTAACTTTACTCACTTTGGGCACAGAATAGATAATAAATAGTACTAGCGTACAGAATTTGCACTCCGCAGAATCGTTTAAAGAAATAGCGGCTCTAGCCCCGAGACAATAAAGTGCAATTCAGGTCGCACAGCGCTCTCTTCGCTCCAAAACATTCACTTAATAGTTGCCTCTCTTTCTATCGCGTAGGTCTTATCCTTTCTGATGTATGAAAGTCCTCTCAGAGGACGCCGAGCGTTTCATAGTCGCGCGCGGAGTGACGGAGCCCTGCTTTGGTGCTTTGGGTTCAAATCAGAGCGCGTTCCAACGCAGCCGTTGCGTTGAGATAGTTCTCAGATAGTGCTAGTGCACCGAATTCTCAATTTTTACATGTTTTTATTACTTTTCTTTGCTTTCAAGTTACTTAAAAAAATCTTTTCAATTAAGATTGAAGGGATTAACATCGCCGATTTTTTTGGTAGGTTTTAACATAAATGAATGTTCTCGTTTCCGAGAAATTTTGCAAATAAGACCACAGAATACATAATAGTACAAGTATAAGACCAGAAACAGGGTCCACGGAATATTTTTTTACATCAAAGGTTACCACCTTTTTATAAATGCTTTCAATTAAATTTATTGTGTATTATTTCAAGTACATTATATATTTTTTCCATAATCTTTCAATAATTTGAATTGAATATTGGGATTTGACCCACCTTAAGGCCTTAATCTATCTATAAATTTCTCTTTGCCATACTTTTTCGAGTGAAGTTGCAGCGGATGAATTTGTATTTTTTTCTTTTTCTCTGGACTAAAGTCATACAATTTTCAATCAATGTATGCCATAATTTTGCTCCCAAGCTAAAGTCTCTGTATCGCGTGTTTTGAAGATGACAATTAGATAAGTATTCTAAGTATCAAAATCAAAACTGAACTGAACTGACGTGAACGTGTAGCGTAGTGTAGGGGGCGGCGCGCGGCGTGGCAGTTCTGCACACGAAGTCACCGCTCATGGAGCAGCCAGCAGCACACCCTCGTCATGATTGGAGACTGGCCTATAAAACAAGTCTTTCAAGAAAGGGAGGGAGTGATGTAGCGGCGCGATTATACCGCTACACCTAGCACAAATGTATGGCAGACACGCCTTCCACAATTTCCATCAGAAAAATTCTAACGTCCGGCAGAGGTGCTATCTGGCGTGCATCAGAAGCCGACGATCGGTTAGAATTTTTTTAAGAGTGTGTAGTCCGTGAGCCCGCAACAGTATTGCCTACGTCATATGACATCACGATGAAATGCATGGCACACGGTCGGAAAAGTTGTGCTGAGTGAGGATCAGAAGATTATCGCAAGTAAAATTGGCCGGAAGCTTGAGAAAATCTTCCACTTCTGGTCAAAATTTTAAGATTATATTTACGTCATGTGACATCAGTAAGAGACCCGTGTCATCATTTACTTTTCAATCGTAGAGAGAGTAAACATAAGTCTGTCAGTTCCGAAATGGCCGGAATACCTTAAACTAATTTTTTTTGTTTTTTAGTCATTTCAGAACTGACAGACTTATGTTTACTCTCTCTACGATTGAAAACTAAATGATGACACGGGTCTCTTACTGATGTCACATGACGTAAATATAATCTTAAAATTTTGACCGGAAGTGGAAGATTTTCTCAAGCTTCCGGCCAATTTTATTTGCGATAATCTTCTGATCCTCGCTCAGCACAACTTTTCCGACCTTGTGCCATGCATTTCATCGTGATGTTATATGACGTAGGCAATACTGTCGCGGGCTCACTGACTAGTGCGGGATCTAATACAAAATGTATGTGTCGCAGGCCTATTGTATATTTAGCCGTATTACATAGCAACTAGCTGTTTTAGAAAACAGCGCCGTATTGTAATACGGCGAGTCAACGATACGCCAGATTGACAATGTGATACGTTGTTCAATACGGCGGAACACGTTTAGCCGTTTTGTATCAAAGTTCTATTGTAGAGTGACCACACTAACAAAATAAAACAGTGCTTAATCGAAAATAATTTAATTTTAATAATTATGAAAAAAGGTAGGTTTAAGTAACTTCTAAAGCACCTAGTAAGTAGTACGAAACATATTTTGTTCTTTTTATTAGTTTTAAGGAATGTATAAGTACTACATCTATCAAATAAGTAGGTACGGTACAAAAACGGTTTGGTTCTTGTTGTAAAATTGTAATGTTATTAGTTAGAATTACTAGAACATTTAATTTTAAATCTTTTTAAAATATATTTTTTGTATATGTAATGTATGTATCAACATATTGTTCTTTGGGCACTGCCCAAATAGTCCTCCGAAATATGTTTCTTTAATCTTCACTAGCTACACTCATTGCGTTGTATTTTTTACACCAATAATATTGCGTAGGATTCCGCACAACACCAAAAACTATTGCCACCTTAGCAGTTTTAATCTCGTTCTTTGATCCACGGCTTTTTCACACTTCCGCATTGAGCTGCGTAGAAACTATTTAACTGCACATTAAAAAATGTCCATAAAACAATTATCTGTACACATTTGGTACGTTTTCTTCATTTAATTCATCCACATTCTTACTTATTTTCGAAACAATATCCGTAGTTGACGCCATTTTTATTGTTATGGTAGGCAGCGCCGTGAGTGTTGATAATTAGTACTAAAAACTGACGGAAAAGCGGCTTATGAACCGCCCAATTACATTACGGCTAGCCGTATTGAAAATCGCAAAGCGCTCTATTCAATGCGGCGTGCTTTTGATCAGCCGTTTTGAATACGGCGTATTTTTAATCCGCCGCATTACAATACGGCGCCGTTTTCTAAAACAGCTAGTTGCTATGTAATACGGCGAAATATACAATACGCCTGCGACATATGCACCGAGTGCCTTCCGGCGACCGTCAGATTTTTTTCTGACAGAAATTTCTTACAATATGTGGCCGCCCTTCTGTCAAATTTTAAATTATTTTGATCATTTTATTACGATTGATGTTATTTTTATGATATTGGCACAGAATATACATAGTATGAATGAGTGGTAGGAAAATATAGACTATTCAAAAGTGCTTAATTTTTAAGTTTATTTAAATAAAGACACTTTGACTTTATCTGGTTTATTTAAATTACCTTATGTTAATGTAATTACCTACATAAGAATAATACGTTTTTTTTGTCTCTAATAAAATAACAGACTTTCGTTTAATTTGTTACCGATTCAAATCCTGCCCATTGGCGATTCAAGTCTGTGCTTACTATTTGTTATAAGTACCTAATACCTATGAATATCAATGCGTTTAAGGTATCTCAATCACGCAAAAACTACTGAACAGATTTGGTTGGAATTTGGCACACAGATAGAGCCTAGATTAAAACATAGAATACTTTTTATCCCGATATTCCCACGGGAACGGGAACTACGCGGGTGAAACCGCGGGCGGCCGCTAGTAAAGTATAAAGAAGCCGTTAATTGAAAGGTGTGGTGGTATGGGATGTTTTGAGTAGGGTTTGCAATTCGAACATTTTCCACTTTGTTAGATTTCAGCAGAAGTCATTAATTAAATAAGCGAATAGTTTTGTGCGCAAATAATTAAATATTCGTTAATGTTCGGTTTATTATTAAACCACGTGGTGGGTTATGGCTCGTCCGTTTTATCCATCCACAAGCCAAAAAAAGGCCTGTTCCCCAGCAGCAGTGGGGCATTAAAAATGGCTGATATGCATGGTTATTTGTGATGCAGTCTGTATTAAATTTTGACTCAACGGTGGAAAATAATCCTGTCTCAAACTCACTCGGACGAAAGTATTTTAGTAAGCACGTCCATTTATGGCAAACTAGCGTCCGCCTGCGACTTAATGCGTGTTTAGATTCGAGAAAATCCCTAGCGAACCTTTAACCAAGATAAAAGTATCCTCATATGTTTTAATCCGGCTTAAAAACTATCTGTGTGCCAAATTTCATCCAAATTCATTCAGCCGTTTTGCGTGATTGATTAACAATCGTTCACAAACTTTCCCATTTATGATATAACTAGGATCTAGGATAATACGGCCACCTTCGAAGCACCCAAAGTAGTATTTTTTTTCCTGATGAAATGGGTTTACTATTAGTTAAGTCTTAACTTCTCATTTTTTATTTTAGTTATTAATAAGTTTTATACCTCAACTGAAAGCTGAATAGGTGGTGATGTTTTTAAAATATTTTGCACGCTTAGTTACTAGGATTTTTTTAAAGATATTTTGTTGCTATTTCAAAAAAATCTGAAAGATGTAAAAAAAAAAATACATTTAAGGATTGATTATAAACCACAGAACAAAGAATTTTTTTTTCCCCCAGTAGAAGTCGCATGTGGGCGGCACCCGTGTAACATCATATCTGCGAAGCTCCGCACATCTTTGAATTTTGCTCCGTCAGTCGTATGAACGAACGCCAAACATAAAAATCTTCAAAAATAATATAAAAATGCCGAGGTGCATTATATAAAAGAGCAAAATCGATATCCACATATATCATTTAGCAAACGGGTGCATAAAATATCGGAGGCGAGCTTTATTTAATTAATTTTGATTTTAATTAAAAATTCAACTGATATTTTCCTTTTAAAATTCATAACAATAAATATCCACCTTTATACGGTATACACTTATGATCCATATTCCAACGCACAATTTGACATATTCTTGAACTTTCATAAACACTAAAATATAGAATGGCGGAAATGTCACTCAATAGGGGAGACCGAGAAAAGATGTGACTGTGAAGAGTTGAAAAGTATTACCACCATAGCAAAAAATTGATAAGTAAATGATAAACGTCTAAATAACAGTTGATTTGATACACTCACCACTGAAAACACGCAAAAACAGCACGGAATTTTAGTCAACTAAAATAGTACGTTATAGGCGAGTCCGGGAAGCTAGCGTTTTATTGTCAAGGATTTTAATCATTCGAGGCAATTTAATGAAAATTGCTTCCCCTACAAGGCTGCGAAGTCTCAAGAAATGAGAGGAAAAAATTCATAGTTAAAATGTAATTTTGAAATTGGTCATGTAGCCATAAAGTTTTATAAAAATAACGTTTTATTGTTATTTTGAGATTTAGAATACTACACTCCTGGGGGTCACTTCTGCTAATGTTAACGTCGAAATCGTGGTTCAGTGGTGTTTGAATGGTAATGCTTTTTGACACAGTTCTTGTTTTTTAAACTCAAAACCGAAACACATTGTGATTCTTAAACCCAAAACGGAAACACATTGTATCTCGATTTTGGGTATAAGAAACAAGAACTGTTTCAAAAAGCACTACCTACCATTCCAACCCATTGATCCACGTTTTTGACGTTAACATTAGCAGACTTGACCACCTGAACTTGTGCGGGGCGCAAAGTAACTATTGAAATTAACTCGATAGGTATAGGTGCCGGCACATAACTTGGCAAGTTCTTTAACGCGCATATACTTCTACGCCTATACTTTTCTTTGTTTGCCCGATGTAAGAGAGCCCAGTAGCAATCTAGTTTGTAGACGCCTAGCGCCTGCACCTTGAAAAGGGATGTTGCACTTGACAGGTCGTAAGAGTTGGTTTATCTTCCTCGTCGGCTTGAGGTCTTGATAGACACACTCTTCAGAATACCTACAATCTTGTCAATGACACCTTTCATGTAAGGTAGAATAGCAGGTCGTCATTCTACTATGGCTGGCTTGACACGGTTTCTGGGTTGGAGGGGAGGCGTGGTACTGGCAATTTGTTACTTCGCAGAACGTGCTTGACATGCTGAAGCCCAGCTGTCAGGTCTTGTTGGTCACAGATCCCAAATACAAATAAATACAAATAACTTTATTTGCTATAAATAGGGTGATTAATTATAATTCCCGCGTACTCTCCGAAACAAAGATTTCCCTATGGTAGGTAGCTAACTGTAAAGGATGGTGGTGGAATTCACCATTGAGGTATCTATCTGTAAGTGTTGCTTTTCGAAACATCCGATATCCGATATATTTATTTTATTTTGGGTTTCTGAATTTTGAAATTCAAATATTTTTTGCCTAGTAATTAAGAAATGTCAGGATTCCACCGAATTATGAAATAGGGTTTACACGAATTATTGATATGAAACTATTTAGGATAAGCTAACTGAAGAATGTTAACCAACCCGGTTTCCCTTATCTCATTAAATTTTCTTAAAGTACTTTATGTGTTAATAAATAAGGTGGTAAATCGCACTATTAAAATTAGCTTACGCCATCTAGCGGCTGAGTAGCAGCATTATAAATATACGTATTATTTAATTTGGTACCAAGTTGCTATGGTAATACGACTGAATCTAAATAAATAAACTTTGTGATTTATGGCTTTCTGGATATTATACATTTTAACTTTTTATCCAATTATGTGTTCACAAAGTGTGTGTGCGTAGCATGTAACTATTAAGTGGGGGGCTTGACTTCAATTTTTTAAGTGTTTGTTCGGTTACACTGGTTTTCATACTAAATTGAGCTCATACTACTTCTATCTACTTCTATGTTCTGTGTTATAAACACCTGGAACCCTATTTTTGAATCACTCGACTGGCGTCGAGCGCTCTTTTCTACTGATTTTCGTTCGACAGCTCCTACATTTGAGTTGATTTGTCGAACGAAAATTAGTAGAAACGAGCGCCCGACGCCAGCCGAGCGATTCAAAAATAGGGCCCCTGTACTTATTTTAATTTTTTTCATTATCAACATTTAGAGTGTTTTCTAGTCCAAAATAATAAAAAAAACAGAATCGAATGAGTATTAATTTTTTATTTTAAATTTTTGTGTCTAAAAACGTACTTTTGTTAAAAAAATACTTAATTTCAATTAACTCAAAAACTATTAATTTTTGAGAAATAGTTATAAAACAAATAATATTTGTTTTGACCTCATCTATAACCTCTTAACAGGAATACGTCATATTTCCAGTGACCCTGTATATTGCAGATAAATCCGCGTGGAAATAGAATTATTGCTCAGTGCTGGTGATTTACACCTACTGGCTATAAATAAATAAGTTGTATTAATATAAGTAATCGTAGGTTTACATCAATAAATTGTTTGTCATATATCTTGTCGTGAAGTTGATAAGCGCCTGTAAAGGTTTACATCATAGAACATACCGCCCATAGTCCGTAAGCCCGTGACAATTTTGCCTACGTCATATGACTTGAAAGACTTATTATGTAAGTTTTCATAAATATTATGTTAACAGAATAAACTATGTCGGGATTTACACCATGGTGTATCTTAATCAATAAATAAATAAATGACATCACGATGAAATTCATGGCACACGGTCGGAAAAGTGGTGAGCGAGGATCAAAAGGCTATCGCAAATAAAATTGGCCGGAAGCTTGAGAAAATCCTTCACTTCCGGCTAAAATCACTTTTGAAGGACTTTCGGCCAGATATGGCTTGACAGACTTATTTATTCTCAAACGCACTATTATTTCAAAACATTTATAATAATTTTCAACAAGATGTCACATGACGTAAGAAAAGGTATCTGGTGACCATCTTTGGCACCGTCTTTGAAGTACTTTCGGCCATTTCAGAACTGATAGACTTATGTATACTCTCTCTAATAATATTGTGTTTGAAAATAAATAAGTCTGCTAAGTCAGATCTGGCTGGAAGTCCTTCAGAAGTGATTTTTAATCGGAAGTGAAGAATTTTCTTAAGCTTCCGGCCAATTTTATTTGCGATAACCTTCTGATCCTCGCCCTGCACAACATTTCCAACCATGTGCCATGCATTTCATGTGATGTCATATGACGTAGGCAATATTGTCGCGGGCTTACGGACTACCACTTGCGACTTCTACTGGGGGGAAACATTTTTTCTTTGTTCTGTGGTTTACATCACAGAACATAGATTTTTCTTTGTTCTGCGGTTTACATCGAATAAACATGTTTGTTTTTTTTTTTATTTTAAAAAAACTTTAAAATTAAAAATTCATACGATTCCATGGTCTACCCATGGTATTTTACAAATTTGCGAGATAACTAATCGTGTTTACGTTTTGTGAGTCAATTATATAACTGTTTTGTGAAGTATAATGGTTTGGTATTTTTAAATATTAACAATAGGTACCATGTTTATAATTTTTCTATCTGCAGCAAGTTTAAATAAAACAATCAAGTTATCATAATTATTATAGTTCATTGTTACGATCGCTGTGACAGTCGGCGGCGCGGTGGCGCAATGTTATTTTCTATTATTTTTATTCTGATCGTGTGTTTTGGCGAGATATTTAACGTTACGCACATTCGATACAAGCATGTGATGACAGAATATGGAAAGATTCGAGGACAGATTAGTAAGAACAGGGATTATGTGGCCTTTTTGGGCATACCTTACGCTGCTCCTCCGATTAATGAATACAGATTTCAGGTAATGCGTAAGTACCTAACATCCACGGTCATTTTTAATGTATCCAACCAGTGCTGGAGTACAGGCCTTCTTTGTGGATAGATGAAGAGGTGGGGTCATAAACCACCACGAGGGCTCCATGCGGATTCATGTAATGCCTGCAAATGCAGCTGTAAGCCTTTCGAAGCACAGACGAGTTTGAGATAGTTATGTGATGACCCATTACCACCATGACCGACCTTACTTAAGTTGCTTAGCCGCCGCAATCGCAGACCGAATGCGATAAGCGAGCTCCTCAATTTCAGGTACAGTCAAGGAGGGCAGCGCTTTGTCACCCTTGAGGTCAAAATTGCTTGCGCTAGCGACGTAATACCTAATTCAGACGCGCGCACGACCATCCGTCGAAAACCTTTAAAAGCATTTTGTTTCACCGACCACCACGATTATTACATAATACCTGTAAAACCACATAAAGCATTGATAAATTGTATTTCACAGGCACCCAGACCTCCGCTACCGTGGAAAGGTGTTTTTGACGCCAATAAAACTGTGCGATGTCCGCAATCAGGAGAAGGCGAAGAAGACTGTCTTATTCTGAACATCTTCACTCCTGCAAAACCATTCAAGAAACTTCTACCAGTCCTAGTACACATCCACGGAGGATCCTTCAGAACAGGTTCGGGACAAACTCGAGGAGTCGAATATTTAGTGAAACAGGACATTATAGTTGTTACTATGAACTATAGACTTTCGGCCCTCGGCTTCTTATGCTTGGGCATTAAAGCTGCACCAGGCAACGCCGGCTTGAAGGATCAGGTCGCAGCCTTAAAGTGGATACAACATAACATAGCTTATTTCGGAGGTGATCCTAAACAGGTCACAGTATACGGTGTAGACGCCGGTTCGTCTTCTGTAGAATACCTCATGCTGTCGAATATGGCTAAAGGGCTGTTCAGAAACGCTATTATGGAGTCTGGTTCAGCAGCTGCAGTATACGCTTCTGATGCTTATCCTATAACTACCGCACTTAACATGGCAAAATATTTGAACTTTAGTAACATTGGTAATTTGAAAGCTTTAGCTGAAGAATACAAAAGTGTGCCAGCAAAGAAACTAAGCATGTTAGCTGAAACGTACTCTAGATATCTTACTGATGGAACTACAGGATTTGCCCCATGTGTTGAGAAACGACTGAAGGGAATCAAACCATTCATAGAAGCATCCCCGCATGAAATACTTTCGTCTGGAAAATACAATCAAAAGCCTTTGCTCGTCATATTCGCTAATTTAGAAGGATTATTTTTACGTAGCGAAGAATATTATTCTCAGAACTATAGAGAAAGGTTGGAATTAGATTTTGAAGATTTTTTGCCAGCTGATCTTATCTTTCACGACGAAGTTGCAAAAAAGAAAATGGCGATGAAAATTCACAAGTTCTATTTTAATAAAAGGCCAGTTGGGGATAACACAATTACAGAATACCTTGACTTTTTCGGTGATTCGTTAATAATGCATAGCCTCTTGAATTCCGTCGCATTACATGCTAAACACAAAAATCGAGTTTATTTAATGGAATTCGTATACAGAGGAGGCATGGGATCCAATGACACATTTTACGAGTCTTTAAATATGGCGGGACATGGAGACCCGATAAAACACGTCATTTTGGAACATCCAATAACAAATGATATATTAGACAATATAACTGTGGAAAGAATGACATTACTGTTTGGCAATTTTGTAAAGTATAGGTAAGATATATTTTTCGTTATTACAAGTTAAATCAGTATGTCCTTACTTATCCACTCTAAAACATATAAGGCTCTTTCCGCTAGGTAATATTAACTTTATGGGCTCTATCAATCGTTCAAATACCTAACCTACAGTCAAGTAGTAACAGATTTAATTACCAAGGCAACTACCTATGAATTAACCAATTTTACTGATTAAAACTTGAAGTACCTACTTTAGCGCAATTTAAGCAACCGCCTCTGTGGTATACTGATTCGCCTACCCCTGTAAGTCGCAGGGGTCCCGGGTTCGATTCCCAGGGGGGTACAATTACTCGGTTTCGTTGGTGGTAGGGCTTATTTCAAGTCCGCCTGGCTAGCTACCACTGTCTTAACTAAGTCTGACGCCATAACAACAATTTAAAAATTGTTGTGTTCCGGCAGTTGGAGGTAAGATAGCCAATTCCTCAGTGATGGGGATTCCGGGTGTAGTGCTCTTCCACCTTCGGCCTTATCGTCACCGGTTGTGTTTAATAACAATGTTTATTTCAGCAACCCAACACCAGTCACTACCCCGCTTAACCCAGTAAAATGGCAGCCAGTCAGTCCAGCGTTAAATTCCACCCTATTTTTAAACTATGACTACCACGTCTTAAACAAAAGCCAACACTTGATCAGGAAATCGTTTTGGGACGAAGTATATGCCAATAACCGGAGACCAGTGAAACCTGTGGATCCAAAGTCATATTATTTTACTTCAGAGTCTGATGCCACCGAGGATAACAAATACGTCTTCTTGTTTGATTTTGCTTGATGTAAGTTTTATAAGATTCAGCTGGAATGTTTTGCTATGTAAGTATAATTTAGAATTAAAGCATATTTTTTATCTTTATACGCATTTAAAATAAGATATACTTAGAAGGAGATAGCGTAGGTTCCTAAAATCGTTATTTTCCAAAACTTGAGCGACCATTATACAGGTAGATCAGAAGCGTAGCGTGCCTTGGCGGGGCCCTGTATAAAAATTTGTTTGGGGGCCCTTATGAAGGGTCAATATTTCTCACAAAAGAAAAAAATATTGCATAAAATTAAAATAAATATTTATTCATCTTTATCTGTGTCACTTTTTCCAATTTTTTTACAAACAATCCAAATTAAATATACAGGGTGTTTGGTAATAGCCTTATAAAGCCAAATATTGTAGATAGGGGCCATCAAACTGGGGTGCGATTGCGTAAGGTAATCGTATTCATTTGACAGTTCATATCGTATTCCATCGGTTGCAATTTGTATTTGATGACATATATTATAATGAAGGGTTTTCAAATTGACATTTAAAAAAAAGAAAAGTAACTATTTGCCTCACTAGATGGCGTTGATGGTAAGAGGGAAGTCAAAATTGGTAGTAAAAAATACTTTGAATCCCCTATTTTTTGCAACGCCATCTATCGAGCCTACAGCTTTTTGTCATTTTGAAAAGCCCTCATACAATATGAACTGTCAAATGAATACGATTGACTTTACTTACGCAATCACCTAGCAAAACAACTTTTACTATGGGACCAACTCTGAAATCGCGAAAAAAAAACGAAAATATCAGAATGTATGAACATTTTGATACTTATTTTCGTTATTATTTTTTGCATGAAACAGCTGTTTTTTTTCGCGATTTTGGAGTTGGTCCCATTGTAAAAGTTGTCCAGTTTGATGGTCCCAATCTACCCTATTCGGCTTTACAAGGTGTTTGGTAAAAGCCTTATAAAGCCGAATATGGTAGATAGGGACCATCAAATTGAACAACTTTTACTATGGGACCAACTCCGAAATCGCGAAAAAAAAATCAGCTGTTTCATACAAAAAATAATAACGAAAATATCAAAATGTATGGAACAGCTGATTTTTTTTTCGCGATTTCGGAGTTGGTCCCATAGTAAAAGTTGTTCAATTTGATGGTCCCTATCTACCATATTCGGCTTTATAAGGCTTTTACCAAACACCTTGTATAAGGCTACTACCAAACAGCCTGTAGGTATACTCTCCTAGCCTTTTTTTAAACGGGGAAATCCCTTTAAACCTTTATCCCCGAAATTTTGAACGCACGCGCTTTACGCGGGAAAAAAAGAAATTGTTTTTTTTACTATTTCCATTTCTGAGGTGCCTACTACCTAGATACCTAATGAGGGCTTTTTAAAATGACAAAAACTGTAGGCTCGATGGATGGATGGCGGTGTTAAAAATGTATGACATGTGTCAATGTATTTTTAACACGTTTTTATTAGGTTGCTTTCTCGTTTGTTTGGTTGTTTGTTTGTTTGTTTGTCCGCAAAGTTTGCGAACGATTTTACACTAGCTTTCCGATGAGCTAGAGACTTGAAACTTTAAACATATGTCAGAACTTGAAAGCAATGCAATATTATGGTGTCATTGAGCTGATCCGATGATGGATTCGGAAGAAGGCCACAGGAACTCTATGATAAAACCATACAACCCCATCGTGTTTGGGCTCGATAGAATCGTCTTGACGAGTACTCTAATGAGAGAAGAGGTCCAGGGTCTGATGATGAAGCCGAAAGGCCATGCCATAGGAACTCAATATTGAAACCGTGCAACCCCATCGAGTTTGGGCTCGTTTGAATCGCCTTGACGAGTACTTTGTTGGGAAATAGTTTCCAGGGTCTGATGATGGAGCCGAAAGAAGGCCACTGGAACTCGGTAATGAAACCATGCAACCATATCGAGTTTGGGCTCATTTGTATCATCTTGACGAATACTTTAATAGGAAATAGTGTTTGAGGATCTGATGATGGAGCCGGAGGAAGGCCATAGGAACTCTATAATAAAACCATGCAACCCCATCGAGTTTGGGCTCGTTTGAATCGTCTTGATGAGTGCTCCGATAGGAGATGGTATATTTTTAGTCTTAGCTCGTGTTAACTAATAAGCAGAAAATAATAATTAATTGAAAAAAAACTGTTTTTAAAAACACGTTTTTAAAACGGACTAGTAAAAACAGATTAAAAAGTAAAAAATAAATTCTTCTGTAAATATTTATACTTAACCCTATACCTTTCGAAATTTTAAACCTAAAAACGTGGGGCGCATTTTGTAAAATTACCATAATATTGTCTTTAGCATGCACCCCACGTTTTTTAGATTTAAAATTTCTGAAGGTATAGGGTTATAAATACCTAAATAAATATAATTTACTAAACTTCGAAGAGTACAGGTAGGCAGGCAGATTAAACACAAAATCAAAAATTTTCTCTTTGGGCAGATGTCAGCCAGCGAGCGCTTACTTTCCTCTAAGGTACATGTCGTTTATTTTTAAAAGCCAATTTTAACACTTCTCTTTTCATCAACGCCATCTAGTGAGGCAAACAGTTACTATTCTTGTTTTTTAAATGTCACTTTGAAACGCCCTCAGGAGCTTGAACAACTTACACCTAGTTTTAACCAACATCTATCGGCTGAAATAGTTTTAGCCGGCTAAAACGAGGTTTAGATGATCTATAAAAACGTTATATTACGTTACGTCATCTGTTTATGATAGCGCGGTTCGGGGTGTAGCCAAAGTCAGTCAGAGCTTGGGGCCAGTAGTACTCATTATTATATACTCACAAACGCCAGTTTGGCGGCGCGGCTACGTCATCGTCAGAGCGTCACGAACGAGGTCACGCGACTTGTGATAATAAAACGAGAAGGAAATAATAAAACGAAAGTTTAAGGAAGTAAAGTACCATTAATTTTATATTTACTTAGGTACTGTTTTTTTTATTTTTATGATAATATCAACTTTTATACTTATTAATTACAAATAATACTTTAATAATGTGTATTACTTAAGTACTTATATTTTACAAATCAGTATTTATGCCTATTCTCTTAATAAAGATTAGTTCTATTGAACGCATAACTGACTGGAATACGGTGCCATTGTGTGGGATCCATATGAAGAAAAATATATTCTTATGGTAGAAAGAATACAGCGGAAATTTGCACGCTGGTTATACCGGAACAAATATGGTTATTAACCCGTACCTGTATCCGTCCTTATTTGTATCTGGTATGGTCTAATTGGAAACTCTTCAATAAGATAGATAGTCCAGCCATATTAAGTAAGATGGGACTACTGGCTGCCAAGCGCCTGGATTGGGACGCAGGGGACGGTTGTTGACATTTAATTAATCTAAGCTATTGAATTTCAAAATTTTTTGCTTTCTTGATTTTGACAATTTGTATTAAATATTTTTTTTTTCATATTGACATCTTTGCATTAATTTAATAATGTAGTGTGCATGAAATTATGTGTAATATTTTTTTTTTTCATTTGTTAAGTATGTACTACCTAATATCTAACTTGCTGGCGATTTAGTCCCTACTGTAAGTCAGCATGTAAACTTTTGATAAATAAATAAATAACCTTTTTTGTCCTTAACATAAAACGCATACTGTTAAATGGCATAATCATCATTTAGCATAATATTTTAAAGCACAATTTAAAAACGCATAATATCATAAAGCTGAATTTGGTTAAGCATAAATTTATATTGAATTGCATATTTTTAAAAAGCATAAATATCTAAATTCATATTTTTTAATTGGCATATTGTCTAAAAAGTATAATCATCAAAAGACATAAACTTATTACGCATAGTAATAAAAGACCTAATTTCTTTAGGCATATTTCTCAAACTCATAAATATTTTATGAATAAGTAATCATTAAAAATATGAGCAATTCTGCTCTCTGCACCTCCCGGAAAGCACTCTGAAAGCAAAAACCCAGCATGCAGCATACATGCGAGCAAGCACCTAACATGCAAGCAAGCGCGTGATGCGTGCAACATGCATGTGTTATAATATAAAAAAGGGCTTAATAGCATTAAAGGCATCAGTGAAATAAAATCCAAACAAATATATGACAAGTATTTATTTTAAATAAACCATCTCAATATAAAACCAAACCTTTATTATAAAGTGACGGGATTACTACAAAATGATATAGTAAGAATCAGTAAATTATATGTATTTATTTTAATTATTAACTAAAACGGAAATAATGATATCAGAAAGTTCGTGTCATTTTATTAAAATTTTTCATTATAAATCATTAATCATTAACTTTATAAATTATTATTACAACGATCACTATTAATCATTACCATAACGTTGTTGAATATTATAATTATTTAAAATTATAATTTCTCACTGATATCACTATTTATTCACTTCCTAAACATTTAGGGAGAATCTAACTATATAGTGTTTATACGTCAATTCTACATTAAAAAAACAGGGAAATTACTTAACTGGTGATCTGCTCAGTCCGACGGCTCGACCGAAAAAGTGCCACGACGGGCTAGGCTCTTGCTTTTATAGGCAGTGACAAACAAGTAACGTCATCGAGCTGTCAGTACAGAACATGTGTACAAAATGTTAGACTACTCTTTACTTATTTAAGTAGTT
This sequence comes from Agriphila tristella, assembly GCA_928269145.1. Classification (NCBI taxonomy): domain Eukaryota; kingdom Metazoa; phylum Arthropoda; class Insecta; order Lepidoptera; family Crambidae; genus Agriphila; species Agriphila tristella. The sequence continues at coordinate 4,235,068 of OV743443.1, read as the reverse complement.
ACTTAAACTACAGGGATGAAAATGTAGTATCGAAAAACTACAATTATGGTACAAAATAAGTGTTATAATTAATAAATAGTGTTAAAGCAGTTTTAACAAGGATTTTATTATTTGAATCATAACCGAATCGACTTCCGGCATTAAGAAATCTCAATTTCACTTAAAAAACTAAAAAAGTAGTGCTCTAAAATTAAAAAGATATAACACATGCACGCCCCGCCTAGCTTAGAGTGGTCTAAACTCTAAATACTTACCTGATGGTCGCATTAAACGTTTTTCTTTATAAATTAGTAAGTACCTATTATGTTTTTTTATATTATGCTTTAAAACATTAGTAGTTATGTATATTATGGATGACAAAATTATGCGTTTCAAAATATGCTTACTGACAATATGCCAATAAAAATTAGGAATTACTTTTAAAAGTTATGCAATACAATGGTTATTCGTATCGTTTATGGTAAATAAGTATAATGCTCTGTGATTATTCTGCTAATCAAGTTATGCCAAGTGATTTTAGGACAATGGAAATTATGCGATGCGAATACCCCTAATAAAATGACAAAAATATAAATATCTCGCAAACGGTGCGTTGGTTGGAGCCAAAAAATAAGATTTTTTTCGACCTTTTTGAGAAGTCGGAGGTAAATGGGACGTATTATGAGATGTCAAAAAACGATTTTAATAATAATATTTTTTATAGGTTAGTCTAGTAGTGGGTTGGGTAGTAGGGCGCCTTAATCAACGATATGTCAAAACAAGTTTAGATGCGTCATGCGCCAACATCATGCAATTTAAAACAGCGACAGGTACTGCAGATACACACATTGACATATTATGTCGAGAGAGGGACAAAAATGAACGCCACCATACGGAATAATAATATTTTTATAGGTTAGTCTAGTAGTGGGTTGGGTAGTAGGGCGCCTTAATCAACGATATGTCAAAACAAGTTTAGATGCGTCATGCGCCAACATCATGCAATGGGGAGGCGAAGGCAAAGTGAATTACAGATGGCGCTCAGTCTTTGGGACAATTGTCAGTTTGAGCTTATATTGTCTTGACTGTGTATTACGTGGTTTTGCTGTCTTAGATTGTATTTTTTTCGGTTTTGCGGACAAACAATGTATTCTATGCTAACTTTAGCTCATATAAAAGAAGAATTACGGAAAAGAAAAGCCAAAACAACAGGCAAGATAGTTTATAGCAACTTACAAAAAATTGCTAACAAGCATTACATTTCTTTAAATTTCGTGTAAGATTTACAAGTAATCTTTTTATTTCAGATTAGAAGCATATGATTTAAATTTTAACAAAGCAACTGAGTGTGAATTTCCGTGTTTATAGTTGCCTGATGATGCCTTCTGTGCAATAGTAATTTCAGGTTTCTGTACTGGAATTTCTGTACCATCCAAAATTACACGAACCGTTTTATCATATTTATTTTATTATTCTAAGTTTCTTGAATGACTCTGGCATATAAAATTCTATTAATTCTCTGTTTGGCCCCAATATTGGGCTTATTCCATATTTGATATACCTATCAAATTCATCTAAGTTATAAATATGTTAGAAACTGCTGAGGTTGAAATATTAAAGAACAAAGCTGTTATAATTCAAATGTTGTTTTATTTTGGCGAAGCTTCATCAAATTCATGAAACATTTCTTTTGATTTATAATGTTTCTCAGGCTCAGCAAAGGAGAAAATCGAGGGAAAAGCATAATTATTTTTTTGCCTACTATTTTTTTTGTTACTGGGAAATCGATGAACTCCAATATTTTACAAGTTACATGCATAACAATGCGGCATTTTCTCAGTATAAAATTAAAAAGTGCAATACTCCAAGAGATCCCCATATGTTTTGACACTTTCTTTGAGGCGGCCCGGTACCAAAGACCAGACGCCACCTATCGGGATAAAATTGCGCTTTTCCTCCCCATTTAAAACAGCGACAGGTACTGCAGATACACACATTGACATATTATGTCGAGAGAGGGACAAAAATGAACGCCACCATACGGAATACTTGTCGTTAGAAAGAGATAAACAGACATCATAAGTTTCGTCTGATACGCTGCATGCTCATTGGCTCGATCATGGGAGTGACTGTCGCAATGCTCGCTCTTTGTAAAAATATGGCCGATTAGAAGTAATACAAAATACGAAAATACATTTTACGGTTAAATACAGTACTTACGTATGAAATGAAACATTTTTCCAATCTCTGACTGTTGCTGTATAATTTGCACATCGTTTAAAGACGCAGGAAGGCATTTTTGATAAGGATGTCACGGTTTTTTAGTGTCTGACTGACGGGAGTGGTGTGTGTTAACGTGTCACGAGCCTGTGCCTGACTAATTGAAAGTCGGGCAATTACCTGACTTTCGTCTTGCCATTGTGGAGCGCGGGTAACGTATCTAAACTTGTTTTAACATATCGTTGGCCTTAATTAAATTTATGAAAATACTAGCGGTCGCCCGCGGTTTCACCCGCGTGGTTCCCGTTCTCGTGGGAATATCGGGATAAAAAGTATTCTATGTTTTAATCTAGGCTATCTACTGTCTGTGTGCATATGTAATTTCAACCAAATCCGTTTAGTAGTTTTTGCGTGATTGAGGAATTTATTTTATTTTAGCCTTGTATTGTATTGCTACACTTGTATTTCTTCTGTGGTACCTACTACGGAAAGCAATTTACATTGCCTGAATGATCAAGCGGTTCGACACAAATATCACTTTAGTTTGTCGTAGTTGCCTGTAATGTATTCCTTGAATTAGTAGTACCTTGAATTTCAGAGATGGCAAAACCATGCCTTGTAGGTAGGTACCTTGAATGTCAGAGATGGCAAAACCATGGAAACCGGTCTCCGCAAAACTCGACCATGAAGGCCGTCGAAGAATAAACCATTGGCGTAGGAAAAGGGGGGGGGGGAGATGTGCCCCTGCATAATTTGCAGGAACAGACGTTATGCCGCCTCTACACTCGCGCCGCGAAAGCCCGCAAAGGCCGCGAACCGCGAGTGTGGATGGTTTCGCGGCCTTGCGTGCGCGCTTCGCGGTGTTCCCCGTCCGGTGGCGGTTTTTTGGTCCGCGTCAAAGGGTTTGCAAAGCGCGAACGCGAACGTCGCGAACATTCGCGGCGTGTTCGCAGTTGTGTGCGAGACGCAGTGACAAGCGGACGCTCTGCTAGGACTCTGTGTACCTATGTATAATGAACTAATTAAAATAAGCAAGATATTTGCTAAAATATGTCCTGTTGTGATTGTGAATCACCTCCCATAATGGGTCATGTGCAACGTTTCATTGTAGATGTTTAAAAAATATTTAAGGTGGTACCCTGAGCGAAAGTGGCGCCGCGGTGAATTATATTTAATATTATAATTCTAATACACTATTTTAAAAATGTTTATCGTGGAGATTTTAGGGCCCACAGTCTAGTATTTTTAGACGGTATCGTTACATTCCCTCGTAGTCACTGCTAGAAGTAGATAGCAAAAATGCTAAAAGTGGCCGTTTTTGACACATTTGCTATCTACTTCTACGAATTACTACGACGGCATGTAGTGATACCTTCTAAAATTACTAGACCATGGACCCTAAAATCCACGATAAACATTATTAAAATAAACTATGTCGGGATTTACACCATGTACCTGTTTATTTTTGAGACTCCGATATTTCGGCGCAGTTGCATGCGCCATGATCACGGAAGAACTGTCGATTGTTGCGTGCGGGTAGATGTTATTGGCAGACGAATCGGTCTACCCTCCGTCTAGTTCTTTTATTACTACGTTCGATACCGGTACCACTGTCTGCAAACTCACTATTCACTCGAATTTGTTCTCGACACACGACACTTACTGTATCTGTACGCGAAACGGCACTTTTTTATTTTTGTTGTTTTTACACAACCGGACTACTGGATTCCAGACACTCGACAATTTAAACCCATCCTCACGATTGAAATTTTTGTATTTGGTTATTTCAATCGCTTCCCTGACCATTCTTGGTATGTAGTGGCGTTCTGTTGAAATAATCTGGGGGTTATGTAACTCGATCCAGTGATTTGTGTCCGAATGAATTAAATGTTCAGCAATGGCCGATTTTTGCGTATCGTTGTTTTGGACCGCTTTTATGTGCTCCTTTATACGGCATGCTATTGTGCGTTTAGTTTGGCCGATATATGAGCTACCACAACTGCAGTCGATCTTATAAACGCCAGGTTTCTCCAAAGGAAAACTATCTTTCGGGGACCGTAGACATTGCGATACCTTTTTTTTTTTAAAGGAGTGAAGAAAGTTTTTATTGCGTACTTTTTCAAAATATTTGAGACTTTATCTGTCACTCCCTTTACATATGGCAAAAATACTGGCTGTCTATCTACATCCTGCCTCTGTAACTGGTGCTTTTTCGTGTGTCTAGGTGGAAGCTTTCCTGAATATCCATTGCTCTGCAGGACATGGCGCACGTGTTGTAACTCTTTGTCCAGGTGTTCATCATCACAAAGATCATATGCACGGTTTGTTAGTGATGCCACGACAGAGTTTAGGTGTCTAGGATGATGATGCGAAGTAGCTTTGAGGTAACGATCTGTGTGTGTGGGTTTTCTGTATACAGAGTGGCTGAGTGTACCGTCAGCGCGCACATTAATCTTGACATCTAGGAATGCTAAGCTTCTGTCTACCTCCATCTCACAGGTTAGTTTTATTTTCGGATGAATGTTGTTTAAATATGCCAGATAACCTTCAACATCCTGTTTGAATAGTTAGTTTGCAGACAGTGGTACCGGTATCGAACGTAGTAATAAAAGAACTAGACGGAGGGTAGACCGATTCGTCTGCCAATAACATCTACCCGCACGCAACAATCGACAGTTCTTCCATGATCATGGCGCATGCAACTGCGCCGAAATATCGGAGTCTCAAAAATAAACAGGTACATGGTGTAAATCCCGACATAGTTTATTCTATTAACGTCAATAACCATGGAAATTTAAAACAATATATAACATTATTAAAATCTATTTCTATTAATAACTTATTAAATAAAAACCTCTGAGGGCGCCACTTTCGCTCATACAACCGCCTTAAAGAAGCTTTGACCGGCATAAAAAGAGATATGCATAATACATTTTAATCTAGGGGCCTATTTAATAAGGGCTAGATTTTTCGCGCTGTTTTCATGCGCGAACTGCGGCCGTGATTCGCAGTCGTGGTTCGCGCGCGTGTCTGGACTGGAGGGCTATATTTTTCGCGCTGTTCTTATGCGTGAACCGCGCCCGTGATTCGCGGCCGCAGTTCGCGCGTGAGTCTGGAGCCGGCTTTAAAGAGGGCTCCACACTCGCGCCGCGAAAGCCCGCAAAGGCCGCGAACTGCGAGTGTGGAGGGTTCCGCGGCTTCGCGTATGGGTTTCGCGGCTTCGCGTTCGCGCTTCGCGACGTTCCCCGTCCGGTGGCGGTTTTTCGGTCCGTGTCAAAGGACTTGTGTGCCGAACTAAGGTTGCTGTGATTCGCGGCCGCGGTTCACGCGCGAGTCTGGAGGGCTATATTTTTCGCACCGTTTTCATGCGCGAACCGCGCCCGTGATTCGCGGCCGCGGTTCGCGCGCGAGTGTGAAGCCGGCATAAAAGTTAAATTAAAAAACAAAGTAAACAGGGGGGAAAGAGCGGGAAACGTTTAACTTCGCGTACGTGTTTTCTGAGATCTTTTATTATTATTTTTCAATTTTTCTTTCATAAATATTTGTTCTTTCTTATCTTATATTATAGTGGATTTATCATTTATTTGTGCCCCAGCAGCTTTGGTAAGATCAAATTTAGCTAATTTCTTTGCATGAAAGATCCTCCTGAGCCGCCCGGCTTTTACTTATGAACTATCTGGGACCCTATTTTTGAATCGCTCGTCTGGCGTCAAGCGCTCTGTTATATACTAGATATTTGTATGTAATATTGCTGAAGGGTAGCTCGGGGCGGGCTGACTAAGCAGTCTGGCTCCACATCCGTGGGCAGTTCAGGTTGGTTAGTCAGTCGCGTCCCAGCCACCATTCGACTCAGTCAAGTCATAATACTATTTCAAATTTACTAAATCACATTTTCTATATCTTTCAAATAAAATCATTCTTCGGGAAAATAATCTTTTTTTAAAACACTAAATCCGAGGGCCCGCCTAACATTGGTGGCATCGGAAAGGGATTAGTAAAATCCCCGGTTCTGCCTCCGCTCGTAATTACCAGATCGTGAACTGTGAGTGCAATTCAAAGAAAGTGCCGAAGAAACTGTGTATTTATTCCGCTCATACTTACCAGATCGTGAACTGTGAGTGCAATTCAAAAAAAAAAGTGCAGAAGATTATGTTTGTGAAAATGTTCATCGTGTTCCTGCAGTTCCTGTAAGTTCATTCCAATCTCAGTGAACATTTATCGCCGCCCCATTCCGCTACGCCCGGCTACCGAGACTCGTTCCTTATCTTTGTTTAGACTATCTCTCGTCCGCCGTCCGCCTCACTACTTATAAATGCCTAAGGAAGAACCCAGTGCCAGTGCCACGAACACGAAATCTACTACCAATACAACTATCACAATGTCGGAAATAGTTTTGAACATTTTAATTAAATTCATTAACAAATACGACGGAAACCGCGAAAAATTAAATGCATTCATAAACAATTGTAAAAATGCAATAGACTTAGCATCTTTGTCACAGCAAGGTATTTTATTGAAATATATACTAAGTCAGCTAGAAGGGCGCGCCGAGGTTGCATGCTCTATTAAAGATTTTGAAACCTGGCAACAACTTGAAGATTTCCTAAAATCGCAATTCGGGGAAAGAAAGCACTACGCCGCCTTACTATCTGACTTACAAGAATGTAAACAACTCAGCACCGAAACGGCCAACCAGTTCGCGCTCCGTATAGAGTCATGTTTGTCTAAATTACTCACCGAAATAAATATTTCAATTCCCACTAAGAAAAAGGGTGAACTGACAGGCCGTGTCGCTGCCATGCAAGACCTTGCACTTCATACTTTCATTATACCTAGGGTTAAACCCTCGCTTATCCACTGTTGTAAGATGTCGTGATCCGGAAACCTTGAATGAGGCCATTAATTTTGCGGTTTCGGAGGAAAAAATATTGTTAGCTACCGCGCGTCGCAATACCCCGTCTTTTCCACCAAATCTTCCAAATCAAGGGCGTCCACGCCAATTTCAAAATAGATCCTTTCCTCAACAGATAGGCAATGTTACATGTAGATACTGTAAAAATCCCGGCCATACAATTGATACTTGTAGAAAACGAGAATACAACAACCGACGTTACGGTAGTGGCAATAACAATTCACAAACCAGATTTTATCCTGCTCGTCCAACTCCTAATCAAGGTCAACCAATCCATACCATATCATTTGAGGAGAATGGAAATGAAAATTATCATTATAACGATCATTTAAACTCAACAGATTTCCCGACCGGCGGTGTCGCACGGGAAAATTAATCACTAAAGCCGACACCATACCTAAAATTAAATATTCTACTATATCCAGGGACCACACGGGTATCCAGCCCCAAACGAGCGCCCATTCTTCTAAATCCAGGGACCACACGGGTAACCAGCCCCAAACGAGCGCCCATAGTTCTATATCCAGGGACCACACGGGTAACCAGCCCCAAACGAGCGCCCATTCTTCTAAATCCAGGGACCACACGGGTAACCAGCCCCAAACGAGCGCCCATTGTTCTAAATCCAGGGACCACACGGGTAACCAGCCCCAAACAAGTGCCCATTCTTCTAGATCCAGGGACCACACGGGTAACCAGCCCCAAACAAGTGCCCATTCTCCTAAATCCAGGGACCACAAGGGTAACCAGCCCCAAATAAGTGCCCATTCTCCTATATCCAAGGACCATGTAGATCCTCAAAGAATACTTACCAATCCAAAATCCACAGACACTCTGATTCCTATCACTGAATCCAGTACTCCAGACAAGTCCTCCGCCACAGCTTCCGCTAGTGCTCCTATTTCTGCTCCTGAAAAAGAAAAACAAAAGATTAAAATACATAATATTACCACAAATCCATCAAAGAAACACTTACCTTTTATCCAAGTCCAAACTTCAGTTTCCAAGGAACCTTTATCGTTCTTGATCGATAGTGGCGCAGCCATAAGTTTAATAAAAGAATGTTCAGTAGACAAGATGCCTCCTTTAACATGCGACGAGGTCGTAACCTTCACAGGACTTGGTAACGAAGACAACCCCATGATATCACTGGGCACCATACCAGTAAATTTCCAATCCCTCAGACATCAATTTCACCTCGTAGGTCATTTAAAATTCCCATATGATGGAATAATCGGAAACGACTTTTTGTCAAAATCCCTAAGCAAGATAGACTTTTCCAAAGATCAATTGATAATAAATAAAATTACAATTCCCCTTAAATTCACAGAACCTATCTATGTCATTGCACCTCGGAGTGAAACAATTATCGAATGTTCCGTTCAAAATCCTGAAATTAAGGAAGGTCTTATCCTCGACCAACATCCCATCGAATCGCTACTCATAGCCAACTGCATGGTCAAAGTAAAACCAAATTCGAGGATCAACATTTCTGTAGTTAACACATCTGAATCCCCTTTGACTATAAATTCTGATATGAAACTAAAAATATCACCAATAGAAGAAAATGACAGCTTTCAAATATTTCATACGTCACGCAGTGACGATTCCCAAAAAAATGTTGTAGACCGAACAAATGAAGTCATCGATCTTTTGAGAGTATCTCATCTAAATCATGAAGAACGAGATGCTCTATATGGCATTTGTGCTACCTTTTCAGACATTTTCCACCTGCCAAATGATAAACTAACTTACACCGATGCAATTCAACATGAAATACCTACCACTTCTTCCAATCCAATTAATACTAAATCTTACAGATTCCCCGAAGTACATAAACAGGAAGTTCAGAAACAGATTGATAAAATGCTTGACGAAGGAATTATAAAACCTTCAATGTCCCCCTGGTCTTCCCCTATATGGGTAGTCCCAAAGAAATCAGATGCGTCTGGTCAACGTAAGTGGAGAGTCGTCATTGACTACCGTAAATTGAACGACATTACCATAGGAGACTCATATCCAATTCCGAATATTAGTGAAATCCTCGACCAATTAGGCAAGAGCCAATATTTTAGCACTCTCGACCTCGCTTCTGGGTTCCACCAGATAAAAATGTCTCCCAATGACGCTCCCAAAACCGCCTTCACCGTTCCTCAAGGTCACTTCGAATTTACTCGCATGCCGTTCGGGCTGAAGAATGCCCCGTCAACTTTCCAACGTTTAATGAATTCTGCTCTTTCAGGCCTCCAAGGTCTACAATGTTACGTCTACCTGGATGACATTGTAATTTACTCGTATGACCTCGAATCCCACATAAAATCACTTTCCAACGTTTTCGATAGACTGAGACACTTCAATCTCAAGCTCCAACCTGATAAATGCGAGTTCCTTCATAAAGAAGTGTCTTACCTCGGACATATTATCACAGATCAGGGTGTAAAACCTAACCCAGAGTATATTAAAATGCTCCAGCACCGCCTCAAAATATCTCGTGAAAAGGCTTTGGAAAATATAAGCGCCTCTAAAGAAAAATCCAAAGGTTATTACGATAAGCATTCACGTGCAGTCCAATATAAAGATCCATGGCAATAACACGCTGTCTCTCTTGATAAATAGGCGCCATGTCAAACATCATTTTGATGAAGTAAAACCTGCACATGAAAATGATTAGAATAAGTTTTTCTATTTTTTATAATTTTGTTAGATTTAATAAATATACTATACTACGTTAATATTATTTTACAACGTCTAATATAATATACAAATTAGGTTATTGTTTCTAGATTTATTTACAATTAAGTTATTATACCTTTGCAGAACATGGATAAGACGAAAATTATGTCAAATGCCCATGTTGTACCCTCTCCAGTTCATGTTGGGAACACTACACTTGAAGTTGTTGACCATTACGTATACCTAGGACAGGCAGTCCAGTTAGGTAGGTCCAACTTCGAGGAAGAGATCTCTCGTCGAATCCAACTCGGGTGGGCAGCAGTCGGGAAGCTTCGAAAAATCTTCGCGTCCGACTTACCTCAGTGTCTCAAGACGAAAGTCTATGAACAGGGTGTGTTGCCAGTGATGACCTACGGCAGTGAAACGTGGCCGCTAACTATGGGTCTCATAAGGAGGCTCAAGGTCACTCAGCGTGCAATGGAGAGAGCCATGCTCGGCGTTTCCCTACGTGATCAAATCAGAAACGAGGAGATCCGCAGGAGAACTAAAGTAACCGACATCGCTCGAAGGATTGCTCAGCTGAAGTGGCAATGGGCGGGACACATAGCGAGAAGAACCGATGGCCGTTGGGGCAGAAAGGTTCTGGAATGGCGACCGCGTACCGGACGACGCTCCGTGGGTAGGCCCCCGACAAGGTGGACCGACGATCTGGTGGAGGTCGCGGAAAGCCAGTGGATGCAGGCAGCGCAGGACCGATCGTTGTGGAGATCCTTAGGGGAGGCCTATACCCAGCAGTGGGTGTCGTGTGGCTGATATGATGATGACCTTTGCAGAATCACCTTGGCAAGGAGCGAGAACCAGTATATTGATTACATTACCAAGAGCCCTGGTGTATTTTTCGACCCTGTTGGCATCCTAAGAATCATTAATGATGAATTCCATATCGTAATTCCGGTTGATGTATTCCCGATTGAACACCACTTAGAAAATATTCACTACGCGTTTAGCACTATCCGATCTGAATGTCGTGAAAACGACGAAATCGATCATGAGCAATGTCAAAATCTGTTACAGCCATTAGAAGCCCTTTATATAGATATCACGCGAGATTTCAAATCTATTTCTCATATAATGTCTAATAATATCTCCAAAAGAGCAGCTTGGTTTGGAGGTATAGGCGTTGCATTTAAACATATATTTGGAACATTAGATGAAGACGATGCTAGGGACTATGATAATGCTATTCAAGCTTTATATAATAATGATAAAAAATTAGCAGATTCTATAACGAAAACTATAATGGTATCCCAATCAGCTATAAATAATATAAACCAATCAATACATGAATTAAACGTAAATGAAGCAAAATTAACTGACGTCATTGAAGGTTTATCCGGCTCCCTAAAAAACGTGTCTGAAATTGTAAATGTAATTAGTTTTAAGATTAGACTAAGTAATATTTTAAATGTGTTACAAGCCAATTTACTTACTATATCTTTTAAGATTGAAGATCTTTTAAATTCTATTTTGTTTGTTAAAAGCAATACGCTGCATCCATCTATTATAACCCCAGGTCAGATGTATAATGACCTTGTTAGTAATTTAAAAATATTACCTAAGTATAAGGATTTCCCAGTTAATTTAGATATAAGCAACATACATGTATTAATGAATACAGCAGATTTAACTTGTTATTACACAAATAATAAATTAATGTTTATTGTTAAATTACCATTAGTAAGCTTGCAACAATTTAATATTTATAAAACCATACCTTTGCCAACTCCATACACCGACGGTAAAATAGATTCTTTCGCTATGATTGTCCCTTCTGAACAATTCTTAGCTCTATCAAAAGATAAACTATTGTACACTTACCTGAAAGACCTAAATAACTGTAAAAAGATACTTACCGAAACTTACCTTTGTGAAATCACTGATGTCTACGCAGTTCTTAATAATCCATCCTGTGAAATTGAAATTGTCACCAAAGCTCTAACTTCTCTTCCTGAAACTTGTCCATATAAATTTATTGTCGGTGATGTAGATATTTGGCATAGATTAAATAACAATAAATGGGTATTTGTCCAATCCAAGCCCACAAAATTGTCTATAGAATGTAACAATGTTGTATCCGAAATTGTAATATCAGGTACAGGTGTACTCAACATTCCTCTCGAGTGCGTAGCTTTCCATAGAAATGTTAAACTTATAACAAAGTCATATCCTAAATTGAATATTCCTACTGTATTTTCAGATTTTAATATTATTAACGATAGTTGTTGTAATTTACATACCTTCAAGAAAATTAGCGTCAACATTCCACAAATGAAAATAAAGAGTGTAAATTTGAATGATTTAAAGAATTTTAAAAGCATGTCCAACCAAATACTAAAAGACCTAGATAACATTCAAACAAATAACTTTAGTAATCATATCAGTTTCCCAATTTTAAGTACTTTGTCCGTATTCTTGGTTGTAATTATAATCTTAGTTTATTTAGTCAAAAGAAAATTTCCGAAACTGTGCTCTAAATCTACCGCGACAGATTCTTCAATAAGCGAAGAAAATCAAGAAAACTTAGAAAACAACCACAATGCACCTCGCTTGCGCATTGGGTAATTTCGGAAACTTTCTTAATTTCCCGTAAGTTTCCTCTTAAGGAGGGGGCTGTTATATACTAGATATTTGTATGTAATATTGCTGAAGGGTAGCTCGGGGCGGGCTGACTAAGCAGTCTGGCTCCACATCCGTGGGCAGTTCAGGTTGGTTAGTCAGTCGCGTCCCAGCCACCATTCGACTCAGTCAAGTCATAATACTATTTCAAATTTACTAAATCACATTTTCTATATCTTTCAAATAAAATCATTCTTCGGGAAAATAATCTTTTTTTAAAACACTAAATCCGAGGGCCCGCCTAACAGCTCGTTTCTACTGATTTTCGTTCGACAGCTCATACATTTGAGTTGATTTGTCGAACGAAAATCAGTAGAAACGAGCGCTCGACGCCAGACGAGCGATTCAAAAATTGTGCCCCTGGCATGGATACAGATGGATCGGTCGCAAGTCGATCTCTGAAACGTAGTCAATTACATAAATATTTGCATAGGTAGGGTAAAACAGATAGTAACTGGCCACCAGATAGTAACCGGCCACACGGGCACTTGAACGCATAAAATAATAAGAGTCCCACGAAAGCAGTGCCCTCTAGTGACCCATGTCTGTATTCAGTATTTCACTGGCTTTCATTTTAATTCGCATTTTTTTCCGCCACTATACTAGCGCCAAAATGACACGAAAGTTTTTGACACTCGGCGAGCGGGTATCAACAAGTATGCACATATGTTTGTAATAATAAAAAATAAAATATATAATAATAAAAAACGCCGACATCAACCAACCGACCACCAAAATCCTCTGATTGTAATTGCAATGAATCGACAACGGATCAGCCAGAACCACACAAATCGCAAAATTTACAACATTTCATTTTGAGAAAGTACTAAAATTAGAAAACCATTTCGAGATTTTAGTGTTTTAAGCTCATATATTTTTTTTCAGAATTTTTAGATCAGTATTTTTTACGTTAATTAAAAAAATCTAAAATAAACGCGATATAGGGAGTCTGAGATGAGTCTCTTTGCTTTCTATTTAAAAAAAACAGTGGTGCCAGCCAGGGTAATTACCCTAGATTTAGGGTAAACATTATCCGGCACTAATAATAATATCAATATAATAATAATATTTATTTATTTCCCAGCATAAATAACAAAGTAGCACAGTACAAACATTTCAGGTAAGTATACATATGGGCGAATGTTACGGTCATCTGTGTCCGAACTAGGTTGAAAAACCAGGGGGCCTATTACGAAAATAACGTACGCTATTGCGTAACGCAGTCACTTGGCCACGATAGTCGTCCGCAGTTCGTTGGTTGTAGTTATAACAAACATTTTGAATTTGCTATTGTAGTCCATAGACTACTAAACGAACGATGTCGGATACGCTAGAGAGAAACTGTCAAACTCACGCAATCACTTCGCAATATCGCATACGAAAGTGATTTGTAATAGGAAACATTTAAAACGAAGCACGGATGCAGCTGCGTGTATCGACCTCCGTGGTCGAGTGGTTCGCACGCCGGTTTTCAAGGCGTCACCATCTCTTGAGGTCCCGGGTTCGATCCCCGACTGGGTCAATGTAGAAAATGAACTTTTCAATATTGTCTCAGGTCTGGGTGTGTGTCATACCACCGTTGTTTCTGATTTCCATAACACAAGTGCTATAGCTACTTACTTTGGGATTGGAGCAATGTATGTGATGTTGTCAGATATTTATTTATTTATTATTTATTTATCGCATTAAACTTTTCGTATTAGACCCCCTGTATCTCGGACTAAAGAGAGACATATAAGACACATTGCTCGTTCGAGTAATTTTAAATTCTGAAATTGAAATTACAGCAAACCCATGAGTATAACTAAATACAAGAAAAATATATATTTCCACTATTTCTTTCTATTTATAATTGTTATATTGTTAACAAAATTTATAATGAGGCTTTTCAAAGTGAAAAAATAAAAATAGTAACTATTTGCCTCACTGGACGGCGTTGATGGAAAGATATGAGTCAAAATTGACTTGGCCGACTGTACTCTTCGAAGATTCGTAAAAAAAATACATTGAGACATACATTTTTATCAACGCCATCTATCGAGCCTACAGCTTTTTGTCATTTTGATAAGCCCTCATTCTCTATTATGTAAGATGGGCGGAGAGTGTCCTTTCTGTGTGGTAGTACTTATATAATTATTCTGTGATCTAGGGTAAATTGAGACCCAGCCCACTGAACACTGAAAAAAATCAATTGTCATAATATTGTCATAATGACTGAATGTCATTTGAGACTTGAGTGCACGATACACTTCGAGTGTTTAGTAAAATTTAGATAGGTATTTATAAAGTATTCTTGTAAGAATAATCAAAAGAAAGTCGTAGCATCGTTTGCTATACTTATGCGTTACTTGTGAGATTATGTTTTGTGTGATTGAGGGCTGGAAATCTCACAGAGGAACATAAGAAAATAATCAATAGATATTATCATTTAATCGGTGAGTTCATATTGTTTTCAATTTTGTATGTTATGTAAGTAGCCTGAAACTATTATAATATACTAATTATCCCTTCTTCGTCTCTGAGATTTAATTTGTTACAAAGTAAAAAGTAAAAGTTTGTCGCAAGTAGTTCAGCGCCCAAGCGGGAAAGAGAAAGCCATAGCCTTTCCCTCCCCGCCTCCGACCATCGCTGCCCGCCGCCGCGTCAACCTCATTCTTTGTTGCGCGCGCGCGCAAGACGCACGTAGTCACAAAAATATTACTTTTTTGTTTAACTATAGTCTTAAAATCAGTGAAATTATAGACGTGAATTAATTCGTAAGAAACGGTAAAATACCGTCACTATGCAAGTGATACGAATGTTGAAGGTAGACTCACAATTATCTTTTCTCTTAGTGATGAAAAGTATGCAAGTTATTCACAAAGGCAAACTGCCTTATATTTGCCTCGAGTCAATACGAGATATTGACCAATGGTACTTTTTTCCCGAGTCAATACGAGATATTGACAAGTGAATTTTTTTCCCCGAGTCAATACGAGATATTGACCAGTGATACTTTTATGAGTTAATACGAGATATTAACCATCATTTTACAATAAACTGCCGAATACTTGCCTCGAGTCAATACGACATGCTTTTCGGCTGCGCAAAACCAAAACACAGTAAGGCCCAGCCTCAAAATTTTTATTTTATTTTGTGTCCTGATTTGCCTAGTAACGCTCTACAAAATGGTCTAATCCTCGTAGCGCTACGTTGTCTAGAGCCTGAATTATTTAAAGAAGTTTAAACTTAGTAAGAGACAAATGGCCGAATACTCAAACGCTACTTAACTTTGAGCGGCTCTGAAGAAGCATGCTGTCTTTGTCATATCTTTGACATTTAATGCGACAGGACGACGTTTGAGAGCCCCTCAAAGTTAATTAGCGTTTGAGTATTCGGCCAAAAATAGCACAAAAAACCACATCAAAACACAGTATGTCTCAGAAACAAAATCAAAACACAGTATGAGACATAGATGTTACGGTGTCTTTCACACAGTATGAGACATAGATGTTACGGTGTCTTACTAGGTTTTGATTTTGTTTCTGTGACATACTTGGTTTTGGTTTTGTTTTACCGCCGAAATGCCGCGACCGTTACAATAGTAACTCTACACATTCAAATGTAAATGGGAACGGACACCCTGCGGCGAGCCCCAGCGTGCTTAACTGCTTAGTTTGCTGTGAGATTTTGTAGCGAGCACGTTGTGATTTTGCGTCGAACCGGTACATACTGCATTTTAAACAAAGTATGAGTTCACAGTTTTATCGGTCAAAGAAGATGTTTTTAAAACTAGTCGACAGGTAAGACTTCAAAAATATTTCATTGTATATTTTGCCTTAAGCTTTTTCGCTGCAATGCAGCTTCAGTCGTTCCACAGAAAGATTTTTTGTTAAGTCCGGTTGTTATAGCAAAATTTGTGGCTGGCTCAAGAAATCTTTTTTTTTAAACAAATTTCAGCGACTCTTTTCAGGAACTAGACTTTCTGGCTAAAAAATTCAACGTCAGAGCCACGAGGAGTGGCAAGTAATAAAAAAACAAATATTATAGACAAATTAGTCCCGTTGATGCCGCTTAGCAGACGAACATTTTGGTTTAATTTACCAACTAATGACAAATCTCCGGATTTAGGCAGCCACGAAGATGACATTATCGACAAATAAATTTTTGATTCATAAAATAAAATACACTTTTTATAATTTTGTTTTTTTTTAATATAAGTAGGAACCTATTCGTAAAGGTACGAAA
Source organism: Agriphila tristella (assembly GCA_928269145.1). Classification (NCBI taxonomy): domain Eukaryota; kingdom Metazoa; phylum Arthropoda; class Insecta; order Lepidoptera; family Crambidae; genus Agriphila; species Agriphila tristella. Next base: position 4,218,381 of record OV743443.1, on the reverse strand, counting down.
GTAGGAAGGTAGGTACCGTGGATTGGGGGTACTTTGATCAGTTTTGAAATTCAAATGGCCGTATTTTCTCAAAAACAAACGTACCGAAAATAAAAAAAAATTGAGAGTATCGGTTTTTTACATATTTTAAGATCATAGTGAGAAAACAAAACTTTAATCATCTGTTTCTCAGAAAAAAAATAAAATTCTGCTGATCAACTTTAAACCGATTTTGGGGCTTCTTTGATCACCCTATATTTTATAACGGGATTTGAAAGTAAACCCTTAAATAAGCATAATAAAAAAATAAAAATAAAAATCGGCCAGCAGGTTTTTGCGCTAAAGCTATTCATAGATATTGGGGTTATTTTGATCAATTATACTAATTGGTTATTGAATAGAGTATTGGTAGAACCTAAATCTTAATCAGTTAAAACAAATCAGTCATTCCTTAGCCTTCAATTTTCATCATAAAAATTACCATAATCAACATTACAACAACAACATGATCAATGTCACCCCTCATAGATCATTGATCAAAGTAAACCCGTCCTCTGAACAAAGACACCCCTGATTGTTTTTAAACATTTAAATAGATACGAAATCAACAAAAACACTTTTTCAACTGTGTTTCACATTCCTGAAAGTGTATACTTTTAGATAAAACTAACAGCAATAATCTAAATATTGTAGAATTCTAAGTGTATTAAGAGTTTTTCTTATCTTTTTTTTTTATTTTATTTATTTATTCATAATTATACATTACATGTTTTCACATTTTTCTATCTCGCCAAACTGCAGTGCAGTTTGTTGGCAAGTAAGTTTACACCCATTTTTAAATAATGTATAGTTACACAAATCAAAAACTTTAAATCTATGTTAAACAAAATACATGCATTCACGTTATTGCTTTTCAAGATTTTCAAGCAAAAATGATTTAAGTTTCTTTTTTAAAGTTAATTTACAGATATTTATATTTTTTCTTAAAAAGTCTATCCTATTATAAATACTTGGCAGTACATATTTATTAGTTCTTTTACCGTAATAATTTTTGACCTTAGAACACACATATTTATTTTCCCTTACCCTTCTTGTATTATATTTATTCATTACTCGTTTCATAAATGTATTATTGTAATAATTTTCCATTATAACTAAATATTCAAATTTGGCTTCAACAGGTAGAATTTTGCAGTAGGTAAACAATTTTTCATAGTCTCCATTACATTTCATTTTTGTATTATTACAAACCAAATATTTAAGAAATCTTATTTGTAAGTTTTTAACATCCTTGAGGTATGTATCAAAGGTTCGTCCATAACAGCTCAAACCGTAGCTAAGCAACGAATCAACTAATGCATGATAAATCATTCGTAGACTAGGTCTATTTAACACTGACTTCAGATGGTAAAATTTTCCCAACAATACCCTAAGCTTCGTACATACCTCACCGACGTGTACCTTCCAGTTAAACTTACGGTCAACATGTAAGCCTAGATATTTAAACGAGTCAACAAACCCCAGGCGAGCGCAGCGGCAGGCGCTCGCGCCACCATGCAGGCACTCGTAATTGTGACACATTAAATTAATTTCATCGAGATTCAATGACGTCGCGGACCGGTTGTAAGGCGAGTGTATATGTATGCATTTTGTTTTAGTCTGGTTGATTATAATACCATTATCATGCGCCCAATTGGTTATGTTATCCAAGTCAACTTGCAAACAGCTTATTATTTCCGCAACGTTCTTAGATGAATAAAGTAAACACATATCATCCGCATACATATACACCCGGCAATACTGAACTACTCCAGGCACGCTATTGACGTGCATAATGTAGCCGATCGGCCCGTATACTGAGCCAGTGGGAACGCCCAGCACGACATTGCGCTCGGCACCCTCCACGCCGCTGACCACCGTACGGATAGTTCTGTTGCTAAGATAATTTCGAAACCATTTATTAGTCGGACCGCGTATGCCACATTCATCCATGGATTGCAATAATATTTCGTGGTCTAACGTATCAAACGCCTTTTTATAGTCGATAAAAACACATACAACTTGCTTACCGCTGTCCAGGCAGGTGTTAACATCATCCGTAAAGGCCGCCAGCGCCGTGGAGGTGCCGCGCCCTTGTCTAAAGCCGTGCTGTGCATTCGTTAATGAGCCATTTTTCTCTAGGAAAGAGCTCACCTGGTCAACTATGACTTTTTCCACCAACTTGTTTATCACTGAAAGAATTGCTATGGGCCTATAATTAGTATACTCATAATGACTTCCCTGTTTAAATATAGGACGTATGATCGATTTCTTTAAGTCGTCTGGATATACACCCTGAAAATAAAATAATCTTGAAAATAGCTTGTCACCAGTACACTTCTAAAAAAAGTATTATAACAAAAACACCTGAGGACAGTAAACTGTATGGTCGCTATATGCTTTTCGCACCATCAGTGCCGCCAGCTTTACAAAAAAAACCATTTGAAAACGTTCAGAAACCAAGAAAAAATTGTTTTTTTTTTAATTCGAAGTTTTTATCAATATAACCCCGTAATGTCAAAGTACCCCCAATCCAAGGTACCTATTTCTTGTAAAGGTCTTAAAAGTTTGCTAAATTAATCCCTTAAAAGCATAACATATTGTCAGCATGTTGTTAGAATTTTAAATCTTCTGTTTATGTTTCTATTAAAATACCATTGTCCAGCCAGCTAAAAGGGAAAAAGGTAAAAGTTCATTTAATATCCACAGAAACAGCAACTGTTAAGTAGCTAATCAAAAAGTCACTCAATAAAATGGTAAATAGAGAAAGATAATAATATTAAAAATGGGCTCTTAAGGTGTCCGCAAGTGTAAGCTGCTAGTTACTAGGTGTAAAGTTGATTGATAACTATTTAAAAACAAAACCAAAACCTAGTAACGTCTAGAATAAGAGATACTGTGTTTTGAGTTTGTTTTCGATCCGTTCCTAGTCAGCAAAAACAAGGACTTGTTCCTTAATAGGTCGAAATTTGTCAAATTTCTTATTCTTTTTAACGCTGAAGCGTTCAACAGAGGTTTTATGACAAAGTAATAAATCAAAAAAATCTGTCGAAAAATAACGCTTCGATTGATGTATAACACTATAATACACTACCTATAATATGCTTAAGGCAGGGCAAAAACAGATTTCTGCTCGTCCTGTAAAATTTTCCAAAAGCGTCTTATTGTGTTTTGGTTTTGCGCAGCCGTTTTGTGAGTTAGTGTCTTCGGACGAATCCTTCATATATTATGATTGAACTCAATTTACAGGTAAGTTCGTTTAATCATTATTAACCGCTTCATATTTAACAAAATATGAAAAGATTTGCTGGTGTTAACTGCAAAATATTTGCTTTGAATCAATACGACATACTTGCTTTTATAAGATATTTTTTCCCGAGTCAATACGTGATATTGACCAGTGATACTTAACTATTATGAGCTAATATGAGATATTGGCCGTAATTTTATAAAAATAAATATACCTAGATTTGCTGACGTAAACTGCAGATTATTTACTTGAAGTCACTACGAGATACTTTTATGTCGACGGCCGCACCGAATAAACGTGCAAGAGCTCTTGGCCCAAAAATTTTTTTTTGCGTTATTCCATTTTAAATATCCTTCTGCACCACCATATTTTTTTTGTATTTTTTAACCAAGTATTTTCAAAATTATAGTCACTTAACTGTTTGTTGTAGAGAATTATCGTTTTGATTCGTTTAACGCAATCATACAATTCTCAAGCTTACTACTTAGCACACGAATAAGCGTGTGAAACATCATAGTCAAGTTTTGTAAACATTAATTAGTGCAATGCGCTCTTGCCCATTTATTCGTGTGAACATGTAAACCTCCTTACTATGTAAAGATCCTTGCAGAATTTGTAAACTACATTTATATTTTGTATTAGCGTATTGCACTAAATAAAATAACCAACAATTTTTCTAACGTTTTAAATACGGATATTCTCCGTTTTTAATGTTAATACACATATCGATACCTCTGGGTTCAAAGGTCGTAAAGGACAAAATGCAACTTTACAGGAGAAGCAAAAAACTAAAAAAAAATATAAAAAATGTGTCTATCTTTTTTAATTTTTGAGCTATTATAATGGAACCTAGGATGAAATTGCTTAGAATTTAGGGTATTTTCTACAACAGTATTGAAAAACTGGCCCAGAGCTGTATTTGCAAAGATAGGATGTCCTTTACGACCACAAAATCACGATTATATGTCCTTTACACCATACAAATTCTTATCCTATGCAAGACCTTGAGAACGTAAGTCTATTTTACTGCACAAAAGTGTATTTATTTGGTCTTAAAAGATCACCATCTGAGGTATTTAGTAAGAGTAAAATCGTAATTAAGCTTAAATTACTAAAAGTTTGTTTAAATATTGTTTGCAATTGTTTGTTTATTGTTTAATTTTTTACAAAATATAATGTCATAACATGCTATACAAATAAGACTAAATTTAAAATTGTTTTGATCATAATAAGGTTGGGCAAAAAGTCTTTTCGCATATAGTATGTATGAACTGGTAATAAAATCTCTTTGGCTACTTATACCATGTGTATTTGGCTGGTTTTAGTATCATTAAAAAGTTTAAATTTTAAAGAAGACGATTCCAAATTAAAATTAGGAAAATGATTGCTAACTCTGTGAATGATTGATTTTCATTTGTTTTTCTTACTATCAAGATGACTGAATCTAATGAAGAAATTCGATACATTTTAAAATTATACTACAAAAAAGATAAACTGCCACGCAAGCTGCGAAAAAAAATTGTGACGTTAATGGATCTAGTGACGTATCTGGAGTAGCACAAATTTGGTTTAAGCATTCAATCCGGAATGGGTGCCTCACGAGCTCACTGAAAGAAACCAAATGAACCATGTAGGTACTCATTTGCGCTTCTTTATTACGACTTAATGAAACCGAACCATTTTTGAAGAAGCTGATAACTGGTGATGAATAGTGGATCACGTACGACGAGACCGTACGAAAAAGGTCGTGGTCAAAAGCCGGTCAGGCTTTTGAGATTATGGCGAAACCCGGGTTAACTCGCAACAAGGTGATTCTGTGTGTATGGTGGGATTGGAAGGGCATTATTCATTATGAGCTGTTATCGCCAGGCAAGACCATCGATTCTCAACTCTACTGCGAATAACTGATGACATTAAAGCAAGAAGTTGAGACAAAGCGGCCGGAATTAATCAATAGAAGGGGTGTGACTTTTCATCATGATAACGCTAGACCCCACAAAGTCAAAGTCAAATAAGCTTTATTCAAATAAACTTAATTATTAAATACTTTTGAATCGTCTATATTTTCCTACCACCCGTTCCAGACTTTTTAGCTGACAAGAAGAACGGGCGCAAGAAACTACCACATATCTTTAGCCACTCAGCAAAAATTAAGAGAGTTTGGCTGTGAGGTATTAATGCATCCGCCGTATAGTCTTGACCTTGCACCTTCAGATTTCCACTTGTTTCGGTCTCTTCAGAATTATTTAGGCAGTGTCATGTCAAGTTGACATCACGAGAGGACTGCCAAAACCACTTGTCGTGGTTTTTTATCAGAAGCCCCAAAATTTCTCTAGCAATGGGATCATATCCCTACCCACAAGATATAAGCAAAAAGTTATCGAACAAAATGGCACCTACATACTTTAGGTACCTACCTAAATGTAAATGAACTTTATTAAAAAATGTTCTGAATTTTCTTATAAAATGCGAAGAAACTTTTTCCTCAACCTAATTACGATTTTTATGATTCTGGTTCTGATTAAATCAATTTCAATTACCTAAAAATATAATTACATAATTTCCAAATAAACTTATGTTAAATTACAAAAATGTGAAACGTCATTATTGTATTTAAAAAAAACAGACTACCTAATTAAAAGTATATTGAACAAACAAATTAAATTTAAAAACTTAAAGGAAAATTAATTTTATAGGGAAGAAGAAGAATAGAGCGGATACATAATAATTAATTTGTACTTTCTCTTCATCCGCTCTTCTTTATTATCTTATTCTTCTTTATTAATTTTCCTAAAGGAAAAAGAAACTAGTGAAGAAGATAAAACGAATTAAACTGAAAACTTAAAAACTTTAAGCGGGGACGGAACACCGTAATTACTATAACTATATAACCAAGATAATACTGAAAGTACTTACTTTATTTTATTTTATTTTATTTATTTGGCTCTTCAACAATGTGTACACCATTACAATTATAATAATTAAAACACAAAAAAGAATATAAGTGACACATTACTTATAGAAAAGCACCACATGCACGAGAAATTGCGTAAAGTACTTAATTAGCTAAATTATAATATTATTATATCTTATTATTTTATCTAAAAATTACAATCATACATCATTTAAATATTATTTGTTGGTAATTTATATTATTATTATTTGAAATACAATTATTTTTATTATTTAAACACTATAAGCAATTAAATAATTATAATATTAGCATTATAAAAGTAATTTTAACAATTTGGAAATTTAAGTAAGTATTTTTGGATTATTAATTTATTATAACATTAAGTATTTTATTAATTTTAATTACAATATTATATTATAAATTATTGATTGATCATTATTTTATAACAACATTATTTCATTTTAGTCATTACAACAAATTATTGACTACTGAATAGTATGAATTTCGTTAGGGCACAAGTTGAAGTCACATTAATATCAATCTCTTTACAAGAATCGTTAAATAATCTAAACATTCTGGAAAGTGAACACTGTCGCCCCAAATTAGTCCGACTTCTTGACAAGTGGTGGACAAAGAGCTTTTGGTTGGTAGACCTAGGTAAATTTCGTGGTATGTAAAAACAAACTTTAAACAGCAAATCAGGACAATTCAGTGAGCCTGTTACAACCTTCTTAAGAAAAACTAAATCTAACATTTCACGGCGTTTTTGCAATGACGCCATACCGAAATGCTTTAATCTATCCTGATATGACAAAAGCTTCTTGCCCATGTTATAGCTGTATGTTAGATGCCACAAGAAACGCTTCTGAATTTTTTCAATGCGAGTAATATGCACATTATACATAGGAGACCAAACCACACTACAATATTCTAAATTGCTTCTTACTAACGAGTTATACATCATAATTTTAGTGTTAGAATTTTTAAAGTTTTTACATTCCCTTAGAACGAAACCGAGCATTTTAGAAGCTTTAAGATTAATATTGTCGATATGTTGTACAAAACTCATCTTTTTATCAAAACATACACCCAGGTCACAAATACTTTCAACTTCTTCAAGTACTACACCGTTCAAGCTGTACGTAGTGCGTATGATGTTTTTGTTTCTAGTGAACTTAATATGTTTACATTTTTTTATATTAAGGGTCATTCTGTTTAACTTGCACCAATCCATAAGTCTATCTAAATCGCTCTGAAACAGTAACGAATCGGCATCACTTTTTATTTCTTTAATAGCTTTAAGGTCATCCGCAAATAAAAATGTCTGTGAATGTAGAAAACACTTACCAATATCATTAATAAAAAGAATAAACAAATGCGGCCCCAGATGGGATCCTTCAGGAATTCCAGAAGTAGCGACATACGAATCAGATCCACAACTATTCACAACTACTTTAAGCTTACGGTTGGAGAGATAAGATTCCAACCAACCCAATAAGGGGTCAGAGATGCCACTTATTTTAAGTTTTTCTAAAAGTATTTTATGGTCAACTACATCAAATGCCTTACTGAAGTCAGTGTAGACTGCGTCAACTTGAATACGCGAATCTACGGCATCGACAATGTTTTCAGCATACGTCACTAAATTAGATGCAGTCGACCTACCCTTTATAAAGCCATATTGATTATCTATTATTATTTGCGAAAGATGCCATGACAATATTGGGCATATGAGAGCTTCAAAAACCTTTGCAACAATAGATAGTATGGCAACAGGTCTGTAATTAGCAACATCTGATTTATCTCCACTCTTAAAAATAGGTATTATGTTTGTTTCTTTCCAAACATCCGGAAATTGTTTTTCATGTAATGATCTGTTGAATATTATAGTTAGTGGGAGAGATATCGCATCCGCAACTCTAACCAGAAAGATGGGAGGAATTCCATCAGGACCAGCACCCTTATTAACGTCTAACTTTTTTAATGCCTTGCTAATTTGGAGTTGGGTTACTGATATTTGGCTTAATGTGTTGATACTTAGTGAATCACTGCCTCTCTCCACTACTTGCACGTTTTGAGAGTCAGCGTTGGTAGAATATATTTTTGAAAAATGAGATGCAAATTAATTGCATATCTCACGAGTATCTTCGGAGCTATTAGTACCGTCGGTCATTCTAACGGGATAGTTGCCCACCCCACCTCTCTTTCTTTTCAAATAACTCCAAAAAAATTTTGGACTAGAAGCAATTTTACTTTCGATATCAGCAATGTATAATTTATTATACTCTTTATTGCACTAACAAAATCAGTTACACAAAAATAAATTGAGATATGTACACAAAGGAGGACTTATCTCTAAAAGAGATCTCTTCCAGCCAACCTGAGAACGTGTTCGAGATTTCAATATTAAGCGGGATTCGGGAAGCGAGATTCATTATAACACGAATCAGCCATAGACTCACATCTTTTCTTAAGGACACTCAAATCAACAATGTCCATTGGATTTTTGTACTTTTTAACTCTTAATCTCAGACGATTCTTTTCATTTAATCTTTTTATAAGTTGATAGGAAAACCAGTGTGGATATTTTGTACTCTTAATTGTTACTTTAGGTACATGGCGCCTTATCAATTCATTTACTATGGTATAAAATTTATTAGTTATGCTTTCAACTGAGTCACTTGTATCCAGTTCTTTAATCCAATCAACCAACTCCAGTGAATTATTAATAGCCTCATAATCTGCTTTGCGGAAGTTTAGTTTTTTACTTCCGCCAATATGCCTACAAAAATTCTGATAAAGATATTCTGATACTGATAAAGATAAATTATCAGTATCAGAATATCTTATAAATAAGAATTCTCTGAAAAGTTGATAAAATATACCAAAAAAAGGAATTAAAATACTGAATCTGGTCACACCGTCTAATGTTGCATGTTGTATGCCCGTACATGCACTGCACTTGTCAAAATTGATCGGCAATGTAATAAAATAAATTAAAATGAAAACCGTCCAAATTATTCTGATCTTTACTGTAATGACACAAAGTTATTTTTACATTATTCATTTCCAATGCCTCTGTTTCATAGCAGTAAGTAGTGTACCAACCGCAGGGAAATATCCACAAATAACTAGGTATTTATTGTCTCGCTCTAACTACTAAGGTCTACTAAGCGAGTGAGAGAGTACAACTTCTATTTGGTAGAATTAGGTACCTTCTAAGTGGCGTATAGGACGTAGTAAAGGTTGCCTTAGATTATTTTAGGTAGTAAAAGACAAGTTTGTTTTATTTTGAATTATTGTGATTAGTTTTGAGGGGAGTGTATAGGACAGTTCTTACCGACAATGGCCTTTACTCTCATATTTAGATTTATTAACATTTGCAACCTAAGGTCGTATAGGACAATTGGAAATGTATACACAATTTACGCCCTTAAAGTTCTTGTTAGCTTTTGCTTTACTACCAAGATACTACGTTTTGGTAGTTAAATGTCACTTACATCCATCTTTTCACATTAAATTATGTTTAGAATGCCGGATATCATAGGTCGTAAAGGCATTTTTTTTGCGAATTTCGAGAAACGAATTACACAGATCGATAGAGAATTTAATTCTGAGTAAAACTGTGTAAAAAAACTCATTTTCGCCAAAATCTCCTTTACGACCTTTGAACCCAGAGGTATCGATATATTAACTTAATAATTTAGGGTTAAAACATCATTCTATACACGTCAGAGCGGGTAGCAGTGGTTTGTGCGATTAATATTTCACTAATTAGTCGTATGGTGATGTGCAAAGGGATTGCATTAGTTTATGCAGGTGAAAATGAAGAAATCATTAGCTGCATCAACTCGTTGTAGGAGAATGTTGGAACTAGTTAAAGATAATCATCATCATCATATTAACCGCATGACACCCACTACTGGATATAGGCCTCCCTCAAGAATCTCCACGAAGATCGGTCCTTTGCGCTGCCCACATCCAGCGTCTTTCCGCCACCTTCGCTAGATCATTGGTTCACCTTGTCAGGGGCATACCCACGGAGCATTGTCCGGTACGCGGTCGCCATTCCAGAAACTTTCCACCCCAATTGGCCATCGGTTCTTTTCGCTGCGTCCCGCCCACTGCCACTTCAGCTGAGCAATCCTTCGTCACTTAAAGTTTTGTCCAGACTTGTTCATTTTGGCGTGTCAGATCACCGTATCTTTAACATACGTCGTCTCTTTGATACAGTATTACTTCAACGCACGTCCAACCAACCAAGCGATGTATGGTAAAGATACGGTGATCTGATACGCCAAAGTGATACAAGTCTGGACAAAGCTTTAGTTCTCCTATGGATCTCCTCATTTCGGATTCAATCACGCAGGGAAATGCCTAGCATTGCTCTCTCTATTGCACGCTGGGTGTACTTGAGCCTCCGTATAAGTTGCATAGGTAGCTATCACGTTTCACTGCCGTAAGTCATCACTGGCAACAGACACTGCTGGTCATAGACTTTCGTCTTAAGATATTGAGGTAAGTCAGACGTGAACATTTTTCGAAGCTCCCTAAATGCTGCCCATCACTTCACTCCCATTTTTCGAAAGAAAAAGAAAATTCACTCCTATAAACAGTTTTACATTTATTAAGCTCCGTCTTTTTTACATGTCAACACGATTCAAACGAGCCCAAACTCGATTAGGTTGCATGGTTTTATTACAGAGTCCCAGTGCCCTTCTTCCTGCTCCATCATCAGACCCTGGAAACTATTTCCCAACAAAGAACTCGTAAAGATGATTCAAACGAGCCCAAACTCGATGGGGTTGCATGGTTTTATTATAGAGTTCCATTGGCCTTCTTCCGGCTCCATCATCAGACCCTGGACACTATTTCCCAACAAAGTTCTCGTCAAGGCAAATCAAACGAGCCCAAACTCGATGGGGTAGCGTGGTTTTATTAAAGAGTTCCTATGGCCTTCTTCCGGCTCCATCATCAGACCCTGGACACTATTTCCCAATAAAGTACTCGTCAAGACAATTCAAATGAGCCCAAACTCGGTGGGATTGCACGGTTTCAATATTGAGTTCCTTTGGCATGGCCTTCCAGCTTTATCATCAGACCGTGGACCTTATCTCCCATCAGAGTACTCGTCAAGACGATTCTAACAAGCTTAATCACAATGGGATTGTATGGTTTCATCATTAAGTTCCTGTGGCCTTCTTCCAGTTCCATCATCAGATCAGCTCAATGACACCATAATATAGCATTGTATTCCAATTTTGACCTATGTTCAAAGTTTCAAGTCTCTAGCTCATCGGGATGCATCGAGTTTGGGCTCGTTTGAATCGTCTTGACGAGTACTTTGTTGGGAAATAGTGTCTGAGGATCTGATGATGGACCCGGAGGAAGGCCATAAGAACTCTATAATAAAACCATGCAACCCCATCGAGTTCGGGCTTGTTTGAATCGTCTTGACGAGTTCTTTGTTGGGAAATAGTTTCCAGGTGCTGATGATGGAGCCGGAAGGACACAGGAACTCTTTAATAAAACCACGCTACCCCATCGAGATTGGGCTCGTTTGAATCATCTTGACGAGTACTTTGTTGTGAAATAGCGTCCGAGGGTCTGATGATGGAGCCGGAGGAAGGCCATAGGAACTCTATAATAAAACCATGCAACTCCATCGAGTTTGGGCTCGTTTGAATCGTCTTGGCGAGTGCTCCGGTAGGAGATGGTATATTTTATTTTTAGTGTTAGCTCGTTAACTAAAAAGCAGAAAATAATAATCATCATCATCATCATCATATCAGCCACACGACACCCACTGCTGGGTATAGGCCCCTAAGGATCTCAACGACGATCGGTCCTGCGCTGCCTGCATCCACTGGCTTTCCGCGACCTTCACCAGATCGTCGGTCCACCTTGTCGGGGGCCTACCCACGGAGCGTCGTCCGGAGCGCGGTCGCCATTCCAGAACCTTTCTGCCCCAACGGCCATCGATTCTTCTCGCTATGTGTCCCGCCCATTACCACTTCAGCTGAGCAATCCTTCGAGCGATGTCGGTTACTTTAGTTCTCCTGCGAATCTCCTCGTTTCTGATTTGATCACGTAGGGAAACGCCGAGCATGGCTCTCTCCATTGCACGCTGAGTGACCTTGAGCCTCCTTATGAGACCCATAGTTAGCGGCCACGTTTCACTGCCGTAAGTCATCACTGGCAACACACACCCCAACTAGCAAAGAGATCGTTTAAGCAATCACTCTCACGACTATGGATCGTAAAACACTCGTATGAAAGATCCTATCATTTCAAAAAGCAGTATAAAAGCAGCTTTCTAGATCTTTCAGCATTCAATGCTTTTTGCTTCTATAAACATGTCTAGTAAACGTGGACTCGACTAATTCATATCGCATTTACTCGACAATTGTATAAAGATATCTCTCAATCGCATTCAGACAACCGTTAGTCTTATGACAGGTCTTTAAAAGCAACCAATTTGCTAATTTGTCCTAAAACTAGCTTTTATAGCACCATCTTTCGTCACTTAATTTTTACAGCATTATTGTGGAGTAAAAGCTGTTCATTCAACAAAATAGCTTCTCAGTTACTATTGAAGCATCTAATCTCATATCATAGCATTCGGCAAGGCTTTAATTCGACTTTACTATTAAAGTTGAGAAAACGCTGTAAAATTATCTATTACAGGCCCAAAGGTGCCCAAAGATAATTTTGGAAACCATCATGCAGCATAATAGTGGTATGAAAGTTAAATAAAATCTTTTACAGCAGTGTGGAAAATGGACAATAATCGGTGGAAAAAACTTAAAAGAAGTGAGGGTTCCGACGGAAAGTTAATAAGATGTTGAAACCATCAACATCAACCAACGGATGAAGAACAAATACTTAATATTAGTGCGTATTCAGTAGGAAATATTACGCTAATACAGATTGTTTGTAAACCGTATACCCGTATACCGATAGATTGACGATTTAACATTGCGCTAAGGAACCCTAAACTAGCTGCAATGGCGCTCTTAGAAGTCGTAAAATGGAAACCTCATTTCTATTTTTCGGCTAAGAGCTGAGTGAATGCTTTGTAATGATAATTGAAATGCTATTAATGGTGAATTAATTTTATCTATTTTATTAATATTATTTGCGATTTATTATTTACCAGAAATCTTGTGGCCCATGAAAATATTAACTACAAATGTAAAGATTATAGACGAAAAAATTAATTCCGCATATGAAAGTAGGACTTATGAGCTAACTTTAATAGCTTACCTTTATTGTCATTATGGCTGTAAAATCGTAAAGGTATACTTAGCATGATTATAATAAGGCAACATACATTTATTTTTATTTCCTTCGTTTACGCGAACACAACACAACAGTGACAACAACGGTCTATGAGTGCTGCTTGGTTGCATTTACACGATCAAAGTGTCGAGTGATTGTAACCGCACTGCTATTATTACCACTAATAAGCCGAATGAAAGAGGTTCTACTGACTATTATAGCACCAGTAGCACTTGAGTTGCGATTACTCTACATTCTTTCAACTAAAACGCAATTCAGACGATAATCTTACGATATTAACAGCATTTAAAGCAGAGAGAAATGCGCCCAAATCGCGTTGAAAGAACGTTCACAGATCGTTCACTCAACATTTTGTAAATCCGTCACACTACTAATAGCTGAAATAGAAACGTGCTGCTGATTTTTTTACGACATATTTTGCTAGTTGGGACTGTTCATAGACTTTCGTCTTGAGACACTGAGGTAAGTCGGACGCGAAGATTTTTCGAAGCTTCCCGAATGCTGCCCACCCGAGTAGGATTCGACGAGAGATCTCTTTCTCGAAGTTGGACCTAAATAGCTGGACTGCCTGTCCTAGGTATACGTAATGGTCAACAACTTCAAGTGTAGTGTTCCCAACATGAACTGGAGAGGGTACAACATGGGCATTTGACATAATTTTCGTCTTATCCATGTTCATCCTAAGACCCACTCTTTGGGAAGCACTTTTATTTTATTTTATTTTATTTATTATGCGGACAACAAAACAGATAACAATCATATTACAAACAAATAACAATTTAACAATAAAGTTCTGTACCAGATTGAAATCCTACATATGTTGACACATCATTCCATGTTGTTTTAAACAGTAATTACCTACGTATTAAAAAAATATATAATATTTTTAGTACTAACTTAATTAGAATTTAAATATAAAGTAAAAGAGAAAAAAAAAATTTTAATACCTACATAAAGTTATAAACTAAATACTGAAGCGATATGGGAATGTGAGTTAATCTATATGAGTGCAAGTCGTTTCACCGTAAGTCTGAATGATTTGGGTCTTGGATCAAAAATATCTATGCTAGTATCCACCACCGATACCTCGTTGTAAAGTCGACACATTCTTATAAGAGGGTTATAAAACGAGGTGTTGTTCTTGTATGTTTTTAAGGAAAACGTGTTAGTAAATCTACGAGGGTTGCGCTTCGTGGTGAGGTCCAACTTACCCAAAAGGTAGGGGGAATCAAAGTATCCGTGCAGCACTTTATGCAAGTGAATAAGGTCCTGTTCCTTACGGCGGGAAAGTAAAGACGTTACCTTGAATTTATCAAGTCTCTCTTTGTAAGAATTAAGACTGCGCCCATGACCACATTTAAAGCTGAGTATTCTGAGGGCTCTTCTCTGCACGCTCTCTATACTATCTGAGTGAACAGTGTAGCAAGGCGACCAGATGACACAGGCGTATTCAAGAATGGTACGAACAAGACTATAATAGACTGTGAGAAAACTTTGAGGCTGTTTAAAACCTTTAGTGCACCTAGTAATGAGCACTACGGAGATCTTCGAGCATTGTGTTCAGGTGTATCGGAGAAATAACGTCTCCCTGTCTCACACCACGCTGCAGTTGGATAGGATTTGTGTTCTGGTTCTGTACTCGGATCGTCATGGTGGCATTTTGGTATAAGTACCTCAACACCTCGATATACCTATAGTCCACTTGGCACCTTTGGAGAGACTGCAGCACCGCCCAGGTTTCAATCGAATCAAAGGCTTTCTCATAGTCCACGAACGCCAAGCAAAGTGGCTCATTATACTCCTCAGTCTTCTGTATAACCTGCCGCAGCGTTTGGATGTGGTCTATGGTGCTAAAGACTTTTCGGAACCCGGCTTGTTCGGGAGGTTGGAAATCGTCGAACTTGCGAGCGAGACGATTCGCAAGGACTCTCGAAAACAACTTATAGACATGACTCAGAAGCGAGATGGGTCTATCTATGGGTCAGAAAATAATAATTTTCTGAAAAAAAAAACTTTTTTAGAAACACGTTTTTAAAACGGACTAAATTATTTAAAAAAAGTCGGGCTAAAAACATTAAAACGGACTAAAAAGTAAAAAATTATTACAAAAAAATCGGACTAAAAATATTAAAACGGACAAGTAAAAACGTGGGGCGCATGCTATAGACAATATGGATGATAAATTTCACAAAACGCGCCCCACGTTTTTAGGTTTAAAATTTTTAGATTTAAAATTTCTGTAGGTATAGGTTATTAGGGTTAAAAATATTTACCGAAGAATTTATTTTTTACTTTTAAGTTTGTTTTTACTTGTCCGTTTTAATATTTTTAGTCTGATTTTTTTGTAATAATTTAGTCCGTTTTGAAAACGTGTTTTTAAAAAATATTTTTTTTCAGTAAATTATTATTTTATGCTTTTTAGTTAACGAGCTAAGACTAAAAATATACCATCTCCTATCGGAGCACTCGTCAAAACGATTCAAACGAGCCCAAACTCGATGGGGTTGCATGGTTTTATTACAGAGTCCCAGTGCCCTTCTTCCTGCTCCATCATCAGACCCTGGAAACTATTTCCCAACAAAGAACTCGTCAAGATGATTCAAACGAGCCCAAACTCGATGGGGTTGCATGGTTTTATTATAGAGTTCCATTGGCCTTCTTCCGGCTTCATCATCAGACCCTGGACACTATTTCCCAACAAAGTCCTCGTCAAGGCAAATCAAACGAGCCCAAACTCGATGGGGTAGCGTGGTTTTATCTAAGAGTGCCTATGGCCTTCTTCCGGCTCCATCATCAGATCCTCGGACACTATTTCCCAACAAAGTACTCGTCAAGACGATTCAAACGAGCCCAAACTCGATGGGGTAGCGTGGTTTTATTAAAGAGTTCCTATGGCCTTCTTCCGGCTCCATCATCAGACCCTGGACACTATTTCCCAATAAAGTACTCGTCAAGACAATTCAAATGAGCCCAAACTCGGTGGGATTGCATGGTTTCAATATTGAGTTCCTTTGGCATGGCCTTCCAGCTTTATCATCAGACCCTGGACATTATCTCCCATCAGAGTACTCGTCAAGACGATTCTAACAAGCTTAATCACAATGGGATTGTATGGTTTCATCATTAAGTTCCTGTGGCCTTCTTCCAGTTCCATCATCAGATCAGCTCAATGACACCATAATATAGCATTGTATTCCAATTTTGACCTATGTTCAAAGTTTCAAGTCTCTAGCTCATCGGGAAGCTAGTTTAAAATCGTTCGCAAACTTTGCGGACAAACAAACAAACACACAAACAAACAAACAAACGAGAAAGCAACCTAATAAAAACGTGTTAAAAATTCATCTGTAAAATTTTAAACCTAAAAACGTGGGGCGCATGCTAAAGACAATATGGATGATAAATTTTACAATATGCGCCCCACCTTTTTAGGTTTAGAATTTCTCTAGGTAGGGTTGGTTATAAATATTTATTTGTAATAATTTTCATAATAATGAAGTCACAGTAGCGAAAAGATGGAGAGACCTCGAATCGAAATGTTCAGACTCTTTTTAGTATTTAAGCTTACAACTTTTAAAAAATGCAGTCTATGGCAAAGTCATCTATTACACTTTTAAAGAAGATAAAATTATAAATAATGTGAGTGCAATTTCAGCCCTCTATGTTATATGTATCTTGAGATACAACACTTCAAAATGGAACATTTATTTAAAAAAAAATAGACCTTTGCAGTAAGCTAGTTTTTAGAATATGATACCGTCTAAAATACTTATTGTACGAGGAAAGATATGATAAATTAGTAGTAGAACAATTATTCAGCTTTAATTTAAGACTAAAAAAACGCTTTAGGATTAAGCTTAGCTTAGGATAAATAATTCGCTTGCTAGCAGGTAAAAAACCGGCCAAGTGCGAGTCGGACCCACGCACGAAGGGTTCCGTACCAAAAAATGGCAAAAAAACACGTTTGTTGTATGGAAGCCTCCCTTTAATATTTATTTTATTCAGTTTTTAGTTTTAATTTGTTATTGTAGCGGCAACAGAAATACATCATCTGTGAAAATTTCAACTGTCTAGCTATCACGGTTCATGAGATACAGCCTGGTGACAGACAGACAGACGGACGCTTTTACCCTTTGGGTACGGAACACTAAAAAACAAGAAATCGGATTTTTCAAATAATTAAACCTGACGAAAAAAGGATCATTAATCAGCGGAAAATAGTTTATTATGCAAAATGAAATGGGATGAAATTTAATGACCACCAAAAAAACGATCGTTACCCCAAACAGCCTCATCCAAAAAAAAATGTACAAATAAATAAAACCTGTACCAAAATCTTTCAGGCTATTTGAGTCATGCCTGCACTACAAAAACTTTTCATAACCCAAAAAGCCCACGCGTGCACCAAATTTTAACTAGCAAAGTTTTGTGTCATTACTACCCAAATATATTACTACGTTTGCCATAAAATGTATGCATATAACCAAGTATATTATATTGAAGGCAAATTGGCAATTGATATATTATACACGCTGAAATTTTAATCATTTGGTTCCCGCCGTGGGGTGGTTCCACTCATGATAACAAGCAACTTTTACTATGGGGCCAACACTCCTGCTCGCAAAAAAAAACAGCTGTTCCATACATTAAGGTCGAGTAGGTAGGTACTGCACTTTTGTATGGAACAGCTGATTTGTTTTTGCGAGCAGGAGTGTTGGCCTCATAGTAAAAGTTGCTTGTAATCATGAGTGGAACCACACCACGGCGGGAACCAAATGATTAAAATTTCACGCTGTATTGAAGGCAAATTGAAGACAAATCGAGGGGGGCTCGAGGGGGGGCTCGAGGGGGCTCGAGAGTGGGCTCGAGGGGGGGCTCGAGGGGGGCTCGAGGGGGGCTCGAGGGGGGCTCAAGGGGGCTCGAGGGGGGCTCATTGAGTTTGGAATCGAACCTGCTTTACTCCTGTGGGTCCCGGGTTAGGTTAGAAATTTAAGGCGAGCGCGTAGCGCAGCGGAGCGTGAGCCTTAAATTTCGAGGTTATTATTTATAACAGACAACAGAAATAAACTTATTTTACACATTGCCGGTGGACCAGCAGGCATTGTATCCAATGCCTAGGCAATGTATAAAATGAATATCATTTCATACATTGCCTGATCTTTTCAGGCATTGTATACAATGCCTTTTTTTTTATACTGAAGGAAAATGCATTTACGCTCTTCCCCTCCAGTAGGTGAACCGGAGGGGGGTATTTGGGACTCGCCAGGAGGGCACCCTCCACGACTGCCTCCCGTGATCCCACCTAGCCGAGTAGCTCGGTGGGATCTCGGGAGGAGGGAATACCCACTAAAAAACTTCAGTACTTGCCCACGCGCCGCTGACTGGTCATGGGGGGTCCTTGTGGCAATCGCCCCAATGTGACCGGCGACCACACAGCAAACTAGGCCTCATCACTTTTGGGAGATGGCCGGGCAAGTTTGGCCATCTCCCTAAACCGCCAGGGCCGTGCAAGGCAGGCGGTGGTTCACCCCCCACCGCCTGCTTGACCCTAGACTGGGAAACAGATGGAGTGTTCCCCCCACCAACGGCTTCCGTACGCCTCTCCTCATTGAGAGGTGTGGGAAGCGTCTCGGGGCTTGCCCCCTCGCACCGGGGATACCGCTCATTCGGCAATCCTCTCAATCCTACCACCTAAAATTGGGGAGCCGTCTGGGGCTTGGACCATTGGCGGATCCAGGGGGGGGCAAGGGGGCCATGGCCCCCCCACAAGGCCGATTACCTTTGCGGATAACATTAAACTTGCATTGAAAATGACAGTTGAAAAAAATTTTTTTTTATTCTCAGTGTTTCAATGCTTTTTGTGCACTGACTGCCTCTAACTTTATTTTATTTTTCAATCATATTATTATACACTTATTTTTACTATACACAGGCAGTTTTCTGAAAAATCAGGTGTTTTTGCATCCTAGGCAGGCACCCTCCCGTACATAGATGTTAACCCTAGGCCCGAGGCTCCGAGGGCCCCCCCCAAATTGGAATCCTGGATCCGCCCCTGGCTTGGACAACCCACCGGCGTTCGGGGCGATTACCCCTAGTCACCGGGGGGCTGCACAGCCGACTGCCCATTATATGGTCTGCCGCTACCATGTTAGCAGCGCAGACACCGCACTTTGGCTCAGCTGAGCAAGTCGAGGCCTTGTGGCCCAGCCTCCCGCAACGGAAACAGTCCCCGCTTCTGTCGACGTCTGAGGGGCACATCGGTTTAGTGTGCCCAGTCCCAAGCACTTATAGCATCTCAGGGGCAGGGGAGCGGTTGCTCTTATCACCGCCATTAGCCATCCAACCCTGATGCGTTCGTCCCCGATGGCCGCTTTCGCGAAATCTACTGGGCATCTAAGCCGAACCCGTCTAGTGCCATCCGGCCCGATCACTATCTCCGTCGACTTTATTTTCGCTACCTCACAGTTTGCCCTGACAGCAACGAGCTCTCGGACCTCATCTTTCAGGGTTGAGTCATCTAGCCCCGTGACGATGAGGTCCACCGTCCTCTCGGGGCGTCCTACAGATGCGTCCGCGCCCAGAACCCGGCGCAGCTCACCAGCCAACACATCAGCTCTTTTAGGGTCCGGTATCTCAAGAACCCTGCCTCCTGTCTGCGAAGCTCTCATCTTTAGCCCCCCCTCCAAACCAAGGTCGGGGAGTGAGATGGCTGATTGGGCCTTTCTCATTATTTCGGCGAAGGTAACTCCCCTTTTCTTCGCCTCCTGGGTTATCGTCAACACAACCGCCGATGTTTCCGAGGGAGTCAGGTTGGGGCGTCTTGGACGGATCTTTCTTTGCGACGGCGGTTGCACAGCTGCTGTATGTTCAGCTATAAGCGGGGGTGGTTCTTGCGTCAGCACCCCTTTCTTCTTCCTTCTTCGTCTACCTCTCCCGACCTCTAACCATTCGCCCTCCATGGAAGATTGGGAAGGAACCGACAGATCTCTTAAGAGCTGGTTCGACTGTTGGGAGCTTTTTCTTGTGGCTGCCGGATGCGTGGCAGCTACAGCCACTGGTTTGTGAACAGTCTTTTCGAGCTGATGGGCTGAGGATATACGCTTCTCAAAACCAGTCAGTCTTTGATCGAGCATTTTCGACATATCCATCATTATCGAGCTCCTGAGTTGCTCCAAGGTCTTCTTTTGTTGCTCCTGTGCGTACCTCAACAAAGCGATCTCTGCTTCTTTCTTTGCCAGCAGCTCTTCAAGCTGGTGGGACTTTAATCTCAAATGCTGTTCCTCTTCTTGCACCTCGTCTTTCTCCGTGTGGGCTTTTTGGAGTAATCTACACAGTTCATTCACCTGGGTGCATGTGGTTGAGTTCATCAGCTGAAACTGCTCTTGCAACCTCTTGACAAGCTTTTGAATCCTCTTTCCGGTTTCTATTGGCGCAAAGTTCTTGCCAAAGTTCGCCATTGAATTCAGGGGGCCTACAACGAGCTCTTATAGCAATGTCTTTTAGGTCTTACATTGACTTTTCGTACCACGACGTCCTATAAAGAAGGTTGTTTCTACCTCAAATTTCTTAGCAATTTTGTTGCGATCATCTTTAACTTGTTCACTCTTTGTCAAAAAATATCTAAGGTTGCCAACTTAGCGCAAGTTTAAGTAAGTTACTACTTATTTTTTACAAGTTCTATGACATTTTTTTCTGGAAGAAACTAATTAATTACTCACAAATCATATTTTCTTTGTTCTGCACAGAGGTAGTAATTACTCAAGTAAATAATAACATGAACTTTTAGAGTTAATGGTGTAGACAACGAGTGCCCAGAATTTGAATAGTTTATACAACCGGCCTTTCTATTGTCTAATTTCAAAATCTATCGCAATCGCTTTCAGGACGTAATACATTGATGCTTCTTTTTGGCACAAATAAAAACTTACCAAAGAAATGCAGCAATGTGTCACATCCATCTGTCAAATGAAAGCGATTGCGATAGATTTTTGAAATTAGACAATTAGCCCCCGGATTTGACCGGCTATCCTGATACATAAGAATAAGTTTTATTTATTCTTATGCATGATATCCGAATGGCTGGTCATTTTGAAGTCCCTTTATTTTGTTTCAAAGTTTAGCAATTATTTCTCTGTAGGTAAATCGTAAATGGTAGCAAATAGGGAGCAACTTTTGGTCTCCAGCCTGACGTGAATCGATACAGACAACCAGCCATTCTAACGCTTACAGAAATCCGTCCCATTCTTATACCTAACATTAACATTCTTCCCATAATCGTAAGCATTAATACGTCTAAGTAAGTCTATCTAAGTATAAAGTGTTTTCGATACTTATTTTGTAACTACCCATGAAAAAGAAAAATAACATAGTAGATTATTGTTAGCAACCCTAAGCATACATTTTAATACGTCAAATCTAGCGATCCTTTGGCGATCATAAAAGTGACAGGCAGGATGGAATCAAAATTATTAAGGCGTGTAGACACGAACGAACAAGAGCATGATGAACACGAACATTTACGAATATTTATTTGGTTCGCACAGTCACCATCAGAACTTGTAAAGGTAACTTGTAGTGCATGGAACTTATTGACATTTTAAACTGATCAGAAGTATTTGGTCACCTTGTCTGCTATGATATACTGATACTGATGGCAACTGTCCGTGTAAACATAAATCTCAGACTCCCAAGTCCTTTAGAGATTAGAGTTAGGAGGCATTTCCTTTCCTCTTCTTCTGATTGACCATTTATTTAATTTCTCCTTTATTTTAATTGTATTTATCTTTAGGTATAACTATTGTTTGTATTCATACAACACACTTGTTCTTCCTTTTTTTATCATTGCACCCACTCCCCTATATTTCATTTTTTCTATTTATTTTACACCCAATGGTTGCCTGGAAGAGATTGCTGATTGGCAATAAGACCGCCTCTTCTATACTTTCTTCTTTGTATTTTTGTCCCCTTTTCTGTAATATTTCTACTTGTGTGCAATAAAGCGTAATTTATTATTATTTTTAAATAAATTATCAGAGTGAACACGAACACTATAAATACAACACTTTCACACTGAACAACAAAATATTTTAGAAGATTTTTGACGCACACTGTGGAGGCCGTTCGTTTGTATAACAAAGACTTACCTGTGCTCGTGATGAGGAAGTCTTGATGATGAAAATTATTAATGCAAAATGTAATGTGTTATAATGACAAAGCAATAACAGCTTGTTTAAACCAGCCTTTTTCAAAACGATCTTTTTTCCAGCGATGTTGATATGAGCTCTACATAGATTCGTACCATGACATTTCTGTCAAACAAACTATGATAATATAACAACCTTATATTATTCCCGCAAAGTACTGGGAAAGAACGAATAATTTTACTAATAATTTGTCTATACCTTTCTTAGATATAGGAAAAAATACGCTATGTTGTGATTATTTATTCTGTGGTTTCAACAATAGCCATGAACAAAGAGGTACCTACCTACTTATGTCATGCGTAGCGTAAATGTGTCACTCGTCTCGTGATCAAAAAAATATTTACTTAAACACTAAACAGCTATAATCCTTCGATTGATATAATTTATAACCACGTATTAATAATTTATTGATAAATCAACCACACACATGATATCTTAAAAGTGGACAATTTAATACTTTTGCAGTAAACAGGATAGGATTCTACTCCAAAGAGCCGAATATCGTCACAACGTCTTTTAAGTTCATGTAAGTAAATTGGAGTATTATATTTATTGTTTTATGGTCTTAAAACCAAGTACCTAGTGTAAATAAGTCGTTTTATACTGAAGTGCTCGTAACCGCTTGATTGAATTATGTTAGAGTATCTATCTACCTACTTACATTATTTTTGGTTATTTGCAGGTTTGCCAGGGAATCATACGGTGATAAACCCATAAACGCCATAAGCTTCCGACTTAAAAAGGATAATTTTGTACAACAATACTGTGACAATTTTATTAGATACTTATAGAAAAGATGTTTCATTTTGAAAAGTGAATATCATAAATAAATACCCATATCAAGTAATAAAGTAATCATTTTCTTTGCTCTTATTTATTTTGTACCATTGCGTTAGCTATAGCTAGGCTTAGCAAAAGGGCCGTGACTTTATTTCTATAAATTGGTTTTGTAAAATTTGTAGTTAGGTTTTGTGCATGTTCTACGACAAAAAATCTAGGGTACCTACCTAAACATAGCTTAGCACTATCATAGGTGGGCGTGCTGTAATTAATGTTGACCTAAACATAGCTTAGCACTATCATAGGTGGGCGTGCTGTAATTAATGTTGATTTTGTTTATTTAGTAGGGACAACTTGTCTAAGTAATATGTTCCCATTAGAAGATGATTAATAAAAAGGCAATAATACAATACATGTACTGTTTTATTTTAAAAGGAAGTTGTGTAGATTTATAAGAGCACAAGCTCACTCACAGAATGAAAACTCACGAACAAAATACCAGTAGAATTTGAGATTTTTCATCACAAGCCTCCAATTGTCGCACAGGTTATGAACAAGCTGGTTCTGCTACAAATGAAATCACCCGATGAACAAATAATCATCAAGTTAAAAAATTTCACATTCTGGGCGTAGTTAAATACGACGCCTTTTTCTTCACAGTAAATCTTCGTGATTTCGTACCATTCTTTTGTCATCTAAAAATAATTGTAAAAGATAACTTATTTATAAGTCATATTTTAAAGAAAGTTCACTCAATATGCCTAGAAATATGCATAATGTGCATATTGTGCACTATGAACAATCTACTTTTGGAACATTTTACTTTAAATCATGTTGATTGTGTCGCACAAAAACACCCTTTTTAAGATCGCTGAAAGATCGCTAGATTTGACATAATTGACGTAAAACAAGATCGCTAGTTGTCAAAAAGGCAGCTCATGGTACGGATTTATGGTACGGATTGAGTGAACGAGTTATGAATGATGACATGAAAAAGGGAATTAATTAAATGGGTAACTGGAAATAATTAAAGGCGACTGTAAATGGGATACTTAAATACTAAACTGGAATGCAGTTTATTTTTTGGGCGACAAAATAACTAAACGGGCGACTAACTTACAAAAATACTCAAAATCGGCGACTAGGTACATATGGGTGATAAATAATTTAAGTTAGCAGAGAAAACTCTAAATGGGTGACAAAAATACTGAGTGGGCAACTATTATACCAAGTAGGTAACTATTATAACTGATTTAAGCTGCCCAACATGGTATTTTTAACACGTTTTTATTAGGCTGCTTTCTCGTTTGTTTGTTTTTTGTCATATCGGTTAGGATAGTAGTCATCTTTTTTAAATAAAATAAATGCCAAAGGATTATGCCGATTTTTCTATACAAGCTAGGCCATGATGCGCTTTGATGAAATTACCAATATACTATAGTAATTTTATACTGATTGCGTGGGAAGAATGTCATTAAAATATAATGCGGGAGAAAAGAGAAATCTCAATCTCAAGGAGCTGTTTACAGTTATAATTGTTTGACATTTTCCTATTATATGACATTTCAAAGTCAAAGTCAATGAGATATGTATGGTTAATGCGCATCATGGCCCAGAATCCGGCATGATCCTTTTTTATATTTTGTGTGCCCTAAGGTTGTCGTCCAAATAGTAATTTGGTCGCCCGTTACCCAATTTGTATTTTAAAGTCACCCATTTTCAATATCTGTAGTCGCCCTCGGTCCTTCACTCACTTAGTATTTCAGTACGCTATGTTCAGTATTTTTGATACCCAAAATGGGAATTTAGTGTCACCCAAATAGACGGGAAGGGGGATGGGAGAGGGAGATTGAGAGTGAGAGGGAGAGGAGACATAAATGTGGATTCAATTCTGAACAGGATTGGGGACGGGAACGAGCACAAAGGGGAACTGCACTGCACCTAACGGGGACGGGTCCAAACGGGAACGGGAAAGGGTAAAGAAACGGGAACGGGATATTTATATCTCTCGACCCATTTCTGTTTATTGTAATAAACTAGCTTCCACCTGCGACTTCGTCCGCGTAGATATTAGAGAAAATCATTTGGGAAACTGCAACCAGGACCCGACCAGCCATTTTAACGTGGTTAGGCACCCCACCAAGCCACAGGATAACTAATACCAAGCGAGTAGCTTCGTGCGAGGTCTGCCAAACGCGGCTAACGTCTTGCCTCATGAGGCAGTGCGCTTGGTGTGGACCCGCCTAATCGCGTAAAAACGGCTGGTCTGATCCTGGTTGAAGGTTCCCAAATGTTTTTGTCTAATATCCACGCGGACGAAGTCGCGGGCGGAAACTAGTTATACATAAAGTTTTATTCTAGGTACATATATTTCTTATAAAATGGTATACTATTTACAAAGCATAATTTCTTTGCTTTTTCCAAGCAATATATGTGTAATCATTCGTTCATTCCCAGCACAAAACAAGATTGTTATTTGATGTCGTGGTACGAATTTGAGTGATATCATTTAGAGCTTGTAACAAGCTTGCTGGATATAAGCTTACTTATAAAAAAGGTGGGAGTAGGCCCCCAGTTCTTCTGTGAGAGTTTCATTTGTTTCCCTCAACCTACTCTCCACTTTCTTACTGAGGACATCTATGTCCCTGCGCTCTCCCGCCTTACCCAGCCCTTCACTGGAATCAGAAGAGGACCCCAGTTTCGGCCTTTTAGCCGTCTGCGAAATGTTAGCACTGTTTTTGGATGGACACTGTGCGCTGTCCGGACTCCCTTCACTAACGTCTAAATTTAAATTTGGATTGTTAAATACATTCATGATTGGACCCACGAGTCTGGGAGAACTAAAAGTCCGCCCGGGCAGAGATCCCGATGCCCGGGTAACCCTTCTACACCTTGGGGGGCGGGAGGTACCCAAGGGTGGCGATCTAAAGTTGACCACCTTCGTCAACCACCTGAGACAGGCTTCCGGCACCTCGTCCTCAAGTACCGGAACTTTAAGGATTTTTTATAGAGGTTTTCTCCTCGCAGTCCCCATGAAGGCGACCCCCGTTCCTGCACTACGTACAGGGCTACGGTTTTGAGTTATTTATTGGGGTTGTCTCCCCTCGGCCCCCCGAGGCGGGCCCCTGGTCCTGCACTACGTACAGGATAACAGGAGGGTCGGACTATTAGCCATCACTGCAAATGAAACCAGAGGAGTTATTTACAGTGACACCCAGGGTGCACCGTCCCTCCCACTGTCGTTCCCAGTCCACGGATGGACGGGGACAGACAGTAGAGGAAACACGAGGAGGTTATCCGACCACGCAACCCATTGTATTCAATGCCTAGGCATTGTATACAATGCCGGATTATACACATTGCCGGTAACAGATACAAGGAGGAGCTCGGTGGCGCAGTGGTTTAGCGCCTGGCCCAGCGATTGCGGAGGTTAAGCAACGTTCGCAAGGGTCGGTCATGGGATGGGTGACCAAAAATTTATTATCTTGAGCTCCTCCGTGCTTCGAAAGGCACGTTAAGCCGTTAGTCCCGGCTGCATTTGCAGTCGTTAACACCCACCAATCCGCATTGGGCCAGCGTGGTGGGTTATGGCCCATCCTCCTTACCACCCATAAGGAAGGCCTGTGCCCCTGCAGTGGGGACATTAAAAATGGCTGATAACCAGTAGATACAAAAATAAAATATTCACTTTTTCTGGGTAAGTACTTACCTACTCCTGAGTTTGTATAAATAGCCTTTAGTAAATATTTTACGGTGTATCGGTAAACCTTTAGAACTTCATTTATATTTTTTGGGTAAACAATGATTTATTAGGATAAAATTGTGTAACATATTTGGATATTTTTTTTAAATAAAACGCGAGTACATATTTGGTGCATGCGTGGCCTTTTTGGGTAGCTCAGCGATTATTCTGAAGATACTTGCCTTTTTTAGGTTAGCGGACTATACGTTTATTGGTTATAATTTCATATTAAAATGGGGATTAAATTCTGGTAAGTACTTACGATTTTTTGGGCGTTATATTTCATTATATCTGGTGGATGCTTAAACCTAAGCCAAATGAAATTGAATTCAATACCTACGTAGTTATAAAATTCGCTGCATTTTTGGTCAAAATTAATTTTAATTTGTAGTTCAGCCTTGACGTGGTCGACAGACAGTTTATTTCTGCTGTCTGTCCATACATTTCCACAGAGAGAAAAACACTCTCTGCTGATGTATTTGAAGGTGGTATCGAAGCTACCATCTGAAAGAGAGAGGCCTCCAACAGAAGATGGTGCAACATTGGAGCTTACCGAACTTATCACCAAGTTCAGAAATGGTTGGGGGTGGAAAAGGATGCCACTCAATGGGGATATAAAAATACCGAACAGGGGCTCATTCCAACTACGATGATGAGAGAAGTGACCCCACCTCTCTTCTGAAATTTTTATCATGCCACTAGCTTCCGCCCGCGACTTCGTCCGCGTGGATATTAGAGAAAATCCTTAGGGAACCTTCAACCAGGATCCGACCAGCCGTTTTTAGGCAATTAGGCGGGTCCCCACCAAGCGCGCTGCCTCGCGAGGCAAGACGTTTGCCTCGTGAGGCGGGCCTCGCACGAGGCTGCTCGCTTGGTGGGGACCCGCCTAATTGCCTAAAAACGGCTGGTCGGATCCTGGTTGAAGGTTCCCTAAGGATTTTCTCTAATATCCACGCGGACGAAGTCGCGGGCGGAAGCTAGTTTTTTACAATAATCAGAATTGGTACAGAGATATTAGTAGGTATCTTGTCCCCGTCCCTGTCCCCTTAAAAGCTCAAAAACGACATCCACATCGATTTTCATGTTTACTTACCCCATTTAAGTACCTCTAAGCAATGATTTTCAAAATAACAAAATAGGTATGTAATTGCCTATTTATTTCTAGACGTGCTCCTACGAATTTTAAAATTGTAATTTAAAATTGTAATATCTATTTCATATTCTTTTTCCATGCAAAATTTGAACCCCTGTAGGGGTTCAAATCATGTCCACCTTGTTGGACTATAAATTAATGTCATTTTCGCAATCACCATCCCATAAAACCTCAAAAACGACATCCACATCGATTTTCATGTTTACTTATCCCATTTACCCCTAAGGGATGATTTTCAAAATTACAAAATATATAATTTTTAGATGTGTTCCAACGAATTTTAAAGTTGTAGTGTCTATTTAATATTATTTTTCCATACAAAATTTGAACCCCGATTTCACCCCTTTAGGGGTTAAATCATGTCCACCGTGTTGGACTTCAAAATAAATGTCATTTTCGCAATCACTATCCCATAAAACCGCAAGAACGACATCCATATCGATTTTTATGTTTACTTACCCCATTTACCCCCTACGGGGTTGATTTTCAAAATAACAAAATATATGTAGATTTATTTTTAGACGTGCTCCTACGAAGTTTAAAGTTGTACTGTCTATTTCATATTGTTTTTCCATACAAAATTTGAACCCCATTTTCACCCCTTTAGGGGTTAAAATCATGTCCACCGTGTTGGACTTCAAAATAAATGTCATTTTCGCAATCACCATCCCATAAAACCTCAAAAACGACATCCACATCGATTTTCATGTTTATACTTACCCCATTTAGGTACCCCTAAGGGATGATTTTCAAAATAACAAAATAGGTATGTAATTGCCTATTTATTTCTAGACGTGCTCCTACGAATTTTAAAATTGTTATGTCTATTTCATATTCTTTTTCCATGCAAAATTTGAACACCATTTTAACCCCTGTAGGGGTTAAAATCATGTCCACCTTGTTGGACTATAAATTAATGTCATTTTCGCAATCACCATCCCATAAAACCTCAAAAACGACATCCACATCGATTTTCATGTTTACTTATCCCATTTACCCCTAAGGGATGATTTTCAAAATAACAAAATATATAATTGCCTTTTTATTTTTAGATGTGTTCCTACGAATTTTAAAGTTGTAATGTCTATTTAATATTATTTTTCCATACAAAATTTGAACCCCGATTTCACCCCTTTAGGGGTTAAATCATGTCCACCGTGTTAGACTTCAAAATATATGTCATTTTCGCAATCACTATCCCATAAAACCTCAAGAACGACATCCATATCGATTTTTATGTTTACTTACCCCATTTACCCCCTACGGGGTTGATTTTCAAAATAACAAAATATATGTATATTTATTTTTAGACGTGCTCCCACGAAGTTTAAAGTTGTACTGTCTATTTCATATTGTTTTTCTTTACAAAATTTGAACCCCATTTTCACCCCTTTAGGGGTTAAATCATGTCCACCGTGTTGGACTTCAAAATAAATGTTATTTTCGCAATCGTCAACTCAGAAAACCCCAATAACGACATCCATATCTATTTTTAGGTTTATTTACTCCATTGCACCCCCATTTCATCCCCATAGGGGTTGAAATTCCACCAATAACAATATACGTTGCGTTAAATTTCCATCCGTAAGCCTAAATTACAAATTTAGCGATTTTTATTTCCAAAATAAAGGATTATCTTCCAAACACAACTTCATCCCCCTTTTCACCCCTTCGGAGGTAGAATTTTGAAAAACACTGAGATACGTATTTGTGTATTTTCAATCATCAACCTAAACACAAAATTTGAAGATCGTAGCTTCAAAACTGAGGGACTTTCATACAAACTTTCATCCCTTATTTCATCCCCTTAGGGATAGAATTTTCAAAAATCCTTCCTTAGTGGATGCCTACACTGTATAAGGTATCTGTGTGCAAAATTTCAAGTCTCTAGGTTAAGCGGTTTGGGCTGTGCGTTGATATCTCACTCAGTCAGGACTTTGAATTTTATATATATAGATAGACAAGAAAGGCTGTAAAGGAGGCGGCTGTACCTGCGTAAAAGCAGGCCTCAAATGCTCGGCACTTTGCAAATTTTGTTCTGAGGGCCTAGTGCGTTGTTGTTTTCACTTTTCGCTGTCGAAAACTATCGTTTTGTCTCTTTCACTCGCATTGACTATGAGCAGCATATCCGATAGTTTTCGATTGTGAAAAGCGAAAACATCAACTCGCACTAGGCCCTCTGGTGTCTCTAGCCACGTCACCGAGCTCGAAATTGCCGAAGAAAGAGAAGACGACGACGTCGATGTCCACGTGCCTATTTGTCAGGCTGAAACAGACAATATTTATGAACCACCCACGAAACGTTTAAAATGAAATTAATAGTTTTTAAATGTATACTTATTGTAGGTTTTTCAAATTAGCGAAAAATGAAGTTTCCCATTTATTGTATTTTTATGATTTGTGGGTAAACTATAATGGCCTACCGACGTCGTTTTTAGGGTTCCGTTCCCAAAGGGTAAAAACGGGACCCTATTACTAAGGCTCCGCTGTCCGTCTGTCTGTCTGTCACCAGGCTGTATCTCATGAACCGTGATAGCTAGACAGGTGAAATTTTCACAGATGATGTATTTCTGTTGCCGCTATAACAACAAATACTAAAAACAGAATAAAATTAATATTTAAGGGGGGCTCCCATACAACAAACGTGTTTTTTTTGCCGCTTTTTGCTCACTATTAATAACAACTGCAGGTATACAGTTGAAATTTTCACAGATGATGTATTTCTATTGCTGCTATTACAATAAATACTAAAAACAGAAAAAAAATGTTTAAGGGGGGCTCCCATACAACAAACGTGATTTTTTTGCTGTTTTTGGTACGGAACCCTTCGTGCGCGAGTACGACTCGCACTTGGCCGGTTTTTTATTTAATTTAAAGCTAATTACATTTTTTACAACATATTTTCCAATAATGTTACACGTAAAACGTATTTTCCCCGATATCGGGGTCAAAAATTGCCCTAATCTTAAAATTTCACTTTTTTTGAAAAACTTGTAAATCTTTGGAGATCTGTATCTCGGTAAGTACTTCTACCTACAGAGCTATGTCAAATTGTAGCAATTTTTATCTTCTTTAAAAACGTGTAAATATTTTATTTTTCAGCGCATAGTTAAGGGCTTACAATATTGAATATACCAAAAAAAGTGCGATAATTTCGCAGTTTTCCGAGTGCTGCAAAGTTAGCACAGGTCTTTCGAAGCTGCAAACTTGGATTTACGCTACTGGTAGTGGTCCTAACAACATATTAAAAAACCAGAACTAGCCGTTTGTTTGCGATTTTAATGTTCGATATGACGGGCCTATTATTAAAAGAGTTACATTTAAAATACAGCCACAAGAAATAATAAAGCTATAGTAATGTAAATAGTAAATATCTAGAAGGACTGGGTAGTGGGTATGGCAGCCACGCCTGCCACATCATGGCTGAGATATCTTCATGAGCTATTCCAATTTGAAGAATAAAACAACCAAAATAGACAAATACTTCATTTAATTAAGAGTAATTTAAATTTGAATAAACAGAGTTGAATAAACGGCTATTCTTCATCAACATCGTGAAGTCGAGAACTCATAATAGCAGATTTAGCTTCAATGCGTTTTTTATGACCGACGAAATATACATGTCTGGGTTTGTAACGAAAATTATTTTTCTCTGCCCATATAGACATAATTACTTTCAACTTCTCCATTACGCGTGGATTGTGATCTTTTGATTTTGTAATTGCCGTCATGATATCCGTTGCTGTTACAAACTCATGACTATTTTCATCTCTTCGTACATGTGCGTCCATCCAGTCATAATAATCATAATTTGCATTACACAACTTCTTTGTCGAATCCACCATAGAATTGGGTATCGGTAAAGGAGACTCGTTATAGTATTTTATTAACAAATCTAGTACAGCAGAGCTCCATTCTGGAAATTGAAGTTTGAGTGAATCATCGGCAATATGAATGTCCGTCATCGTTTGCCCGTTCTGACTCAATTGATTAATTTCCTGTTTACTCAAAAACCGCGAACGCATCGGGATTGCCACCATTCTCTTAACAAAGTCTTGGTCGTTCTAATCGAATTTAGGTATATCCTTTTCGGTAAAAGACATTATCAATCCGGCCTGTACAGGGAATTTGACTTCAGTCTGAGAAAACTTTTTTTTATCTTTTATGTAATAATTGGATCGGCTTGTTATGGCCTTAATGAAAGCGCAATTCAAAGTATCAGTTTTCTGTAGTTTATCCGCAACCAGAAGCCTTTTTCCCTGTAGATTGAATATCCCACCGTCGTATTGATTATTATCTCGAATTCCTCCAGCTACCACAATTTTGGTATAAGCGATGAAGTAATTACCGAATACCGTCTCTAACATTGACATGAGTGTTGATATCCCATTTTTGTCTCCACTTCTGTCAGTTAGTACTAGAAAACATTCATTCATTCTCTGTCCATTTAGCATTTTCGCTACGAACGACAGAAACCATTCTCGTTCGCACTGACGCGGTATGAGCTTATCGAAATATGACTGGACTGACTCCATATGTTTCATGGATAATTCATAGTTATATGACCACCCACATGTTGTTTCTGCCAGATCGCCTTCCTCTATATTTCGAATTATAGGTGGAATGCTTGACGTGTCTATAGTCTTATTCTTTGAGATAAATAAACGAAAGTTGGAATCGGGGCCAGGAAAATTCATATTTTCAAATTTATCGAAAGCAACATTTCGAATTCTTGCTATTGCATGGGACATGGTTATATATTTCAGCTCATTCTTGGTCAGTTTCAATGTAGTTTTGAGCTTTTGCCGTAAATGCGAATCTAATGTCACATTGGAAAGTGTACACCACAAGTTCGTGCTTGAGTTGCAATAGTAAATGATTCCTCTTGAATAACAGTATCTGCTCATCGCATCGGGATCGGCATTCATCAACGCCTCCACCAACTCAGTATCAGTTCTACACATATTAGAGTCTTCATGAGGAATTTTGAACGTGTCATTATCGTCTTTGTCGTCACCAAATTTCTTTTTAGATTTCGCACACAACAACTTTATTGCTTCTGCTCGTAAAGCCATTCGAATCTCGGTCAAATTCAATTCTTTGTTATTTCGTTTGCCACTAGGCAATATAATAAAGGAATCATCTTTTAGTGGACGAATTAGTTGAATAGTGACTGAAGGATCATTTTTCGCTCGAAATTCGTACTCCTCTTTTTTCAATTTCACGATAAAACCATTTTTCATCTCAGGACTCAATGAGGCCAATTCTGACTTATCTGATTTTATTTTATTAGCAAGAAAACATATTCTCTTGCCGTCTTCATTGCCCAAAATAT
Source organism: Agriphila tristella (assembly GCA_928269145.1). Taxonomy (NCBI): domain Eukaryota; kingdom Metazoa; phylum Arthropoda; class Insecta; order Lepidoptera; family Crambidae; genus Agriphila; species Agriphila tristella. The sequence goes on along the minus strand of OV743443.1, from coordinate 4,184,684 downwards.
ACAGGTCTGGAATAATTAATAATGTATGTGATTCATCAGCGTAATTCACGGTTAAGCGAAATTTCTGGCGATCACTAATATCCACCTGTTTGATTGTCAATGGTAAATATCTAGAAGGCAGTATTGTACGCAAGTACGCCTCCATCGCGTCAAGCCCTTCTTCGTAAATTTTACTGATTTCAATCAGATACGGTAGAGATAAAGTTCCATTCGAAGATTCAAATGTTATTTTAACATCCTGCAAGTTTTTGTATTTCGACGAACGTTTAGAAAAACTGTCGGCAATTGTAAGAGTTTCGTATCCTCGTTCGCGTCCGTATTGATTCAAAGCCCATAACACATTACGCCATAACTCGTATTTATCACTGTGTCTCGGTTCCAAGTCCATTACTAACTCTTTGAGAGAATTCTTGCTGTAGTGTTTATTGATACCCGTTATTAAATTATCCATTTTCCTTTTCTTTGATGGCGGCTCATCGTCAGGTACAACATCTTCAATGAGCCACGGAGAATTTATCGGCTCTGGAACTGAATTCATGTACTGTATGGCTGGGCAATGTTGGATTTTGTCACCGTGATTAAATGATTCGTACAATTTTATTATTTCGGCGATCAAATTTGAATGTGCTCGCACGAAGCGTGGGTGAATTTTACGATTAAAAACTTCTTTACACGATTGGCGGGTATTCCGTAATAATTTGTCATTTTTTTCTTTATCCTCTTTTAATTTTCGGTTATCACTATGCAGTGAAGTAATTTTTTTCTTCAACTTTTTTTTTTCCTTTTCCAAACTCGTGATCTTTTTCTGGCTTGATCTTGATGATTCAATCAACTTGGTGTTGCTCTCTTCAAGGTCGTTCAAATCCTTGTCTAGATCGTTAATGGACTGTTTCAGTCCGTTGATTTGTTTGATTTTCGATCCTAATAATGATGTTATACTGGCATTGTTATTTCGTTGTTCTAACAATTCTTTCTGAAGATTATTCCTTTCATTCTCTAAATTACATAGAGCCTGTTTGTGAATCGCATAGTCCAACATGAGACTCGGCACTTCTCGAATTTTATTCTTATTCGTGTCCACTCTCGATAGGTTGTTACGACGCGGCGCCGGAGTTGGAAGGTTATGTAATCCATACCCGCTCATGGTGGCTTGTTCTTCTTCTCTTCTGTAACGGTTAGCGATAGTTTTTTTCGGTTTCATCATCTTTGCTGATATCTGTTTTGCTATTTCTTTACAACACAACGACACATTTTCGTAAGCGTGATAACAGCGACGCGAACGTTGCTACACTGAAGGCACGTTCCGGTTCCACGTATTCGATAATACGGCGACTGCGCAGTACCTCGTTTTGAAAATAGACATGCGTCATGCATGAGGCCCCGACTAGGGAATGCAATCCGGATAATCCGTAATCCGAAAAATCCGGATATCCGCACATTTTTACTAGACTTGCAAATCCGGATTTGAAAATCAAATTCGGATTTTTCGAATAATAAGAAATTGTTACAAAAAAAAATTAAACAAGCAAGTTTCTCGGAAGTATTCCACTTAAGAGTAGAGCAATCGAGCGAATAGCAAGTAAATATTGATAGCTGTGCTTTAAGTGGAATACTTTAGTTGTTATTCACCCAATTGCTATTCACTCAGTTGCTTTAAGTGGAACACTTCGTTTCTCGCACTAGCTAGACGGTAGATGCTATTTACACGACTGCCCAAAAGGAGTGTATATGTGTTTAGGGTTCATGTATGTTTATGGGTATGTGAGTTTTTTCTAGACGACGCCATTCACGCGTCTTGCTAGTGCCGTGTCTCAGGTCTGTCACATTAAGTCCCAAAAAGTTCATTTGGTTGAACCAGCTCTCCTGGTGTTCCTGCCGATACAACTCTCCTTCTTCATCGTCAATTTCTGAGTGTACTTGCAGCGTCTCTAGCTCGACCAGTGGGTCTACCGCGCAAGTGTCATTGGTATCGCTATCTGCTTCATTTGACAGATAAGTATGACACATTGCTACTTTTATACTTCGTATCACTTTCATTAGTGCGTGTGCTTCTTGTCAACTGGAAAATGACCATCATCTTCTATGCGAACTTCTTGGTTGTTTTCACTAGCGCGCGCGCGAGGTGGCGTATAGTCTTCCGGATGGTGTGCGGGTGACATTCCTTCTAACATCCTAAGAAACGAGTGGCTAATACGGCGCGCCTCTCAATCTCTCAGGGCTTTAACACATTAAGTCCCAAAAAATAATTTGTATTTTTCAAATTCACATAAACTAAACAACATATTATGTTATCTAGTTTAATCATATCAATATATTATTCTTCATTTGTATAATTTTATAAAGAGTATGAGTTTTATTTTTATTAGCGCTTTTTCGATGTCTTATCGCGAGATTTGTCTAAGAGCCATAACATACTGGGATGCCATGGCGACATCGCCGGTGACGTGGCCATGGCTACCTCTGGTAACCTAGCGTAGCCAAATGAAGTTTCCAAATAAGTAGCCACTGTCCTACGTGCATAGAAGAGATCGCTATATTATTGTTATCTGCGTCATAAAATGAAAAAGAAGAAACCTAAAAAGTTATGGGTCCATCCTTTTATATCAGATCGAAGTCGAAGTGTTTTTTTTTAAACTATATGCAGATTATGAAAATATCCTTAATAAAAATTGTTCAACTATGTGAGAATATCAATAACATCTTTTGATGAATTATTAAACTTATGTAGAAATAAATTGATCGATCAGAATATTCTTTAGATGTAGTACTTATCCCAAAAACATGGACGGTTTTGAATCTCTGCAATAAATCGTTCTGTATCGAAACTCATTGTTTTCGCACAATTTACAGCGGGCGTCCGTTCTGGCGGCGACCAGTTGGCCACTGAGTGAGGGAGGCATAACTTACTTGTATACAAAATACTGGCGACTTAGCTATGCGTCGCAGGTAGCCAGAGAATCCAGTTTCCGCGTAGGGGCCGGTCGATAGTGGCTACGCTTCCAAATTGGCGACGTTGCCAGACGCCAGCCAAGTGTGTTATCTGCCATACATTTCAATATGAATTGTTTGGATACGTAGCCGGCGGCGTCGCCATGGCGTCCCAATGTGTTATGGCTCTAACGCTTCGGAATAGAACAACTGTGTGTTTGCACGAGCGATTTTTTTTACCGTGCGATATTTTTGTCCCGTTCCTCAGTCAGTCACATTGTGTTCTATTCGAAGCTTCAGAAATATTGCGCGATAAAACGTCGCAAAAGCGCTCATGCAAACGATCGCTTACGTCACCTACTCGCAAATCGCACGCAAATCATACACTATTTTAATTACATTTGAAATATAATAGGTAACATCATAATATTGTAGTATTTTATGACAAAAAAATTTATATTGTCCTTTTCATTGAATCCATTTACATAAATATAAGAGACATCACATTACTGAACTTATATGTACAGAAATGACTTATATTTATAAAAAAGAAAATATTTTTATAAAAAATCCGTAATATCCGGATAATCCGGATTTGCCGAAATATCCGTTCTTAAAATCCGGATTTCGAAATATATACGGATTTGCATTCACTAGCCCCGACAGGCGATTGCGCGCTTGTGCGCAAACTCCGCCGAGTTGAGGTGGGGGGAACGCCGCTTGAGAACATTTGATTACTCTTTGTTTTCCAACCGGTTTTGTTCAAACTTACTTGAGTGGTAGATTTTGACATATTAAATTTAGCAAAATGAGTAATAATTTCAATAACAAAATGGCGGCCGCGCTGGAGAGTTTTGTAAAAATTAAATTTTTGGAACGCAAACCGCGGAGCCACTTGGCTTGAGAATTTTTTTTTACCGTTTCACCACAATAACCCAAAATTTTTACCAAACTGGGAAAATAAAAAAAATCAAGATTGCGCCTGTTGTAGTATAGCGGAAAAAATATTTTACTCAAAAATGCTTGTAATATGGTCATTATTTTGACAACCTTCTTTGAACAAAGTCGAAGTTGCCGCGCTCCTCCAATGGTGACGCAACAAAGTTGTATGGGATTTCATTATTGTCGAGTTTTAGCTACCAGCAATTTCCTTTGAGAATTGTCGAGTTTTGATTCAAACATAGTTAGGTGAAAAAAGTACATTGTACAACCCGCGCAGGTAAAGAATGGGATTATAAATTGGCGTCGTTCATATTCATTTCTCGCTCGCACATTAAACGCCACACCTATCGCTCTCTCAGTCACACTCGTTGTGGTAAGCGCCGTGAGCCGCCAATTTCAATCTCATTCTTTATTTGCGCGGGTGTTGTATTGTTGTAGATGATGTTTTTGTACTTTTTTCCTTTTGGATATTTTTTTACTCTTTGACTTTTTTTACTTTTTTGACTTTCTTGCCTTTTTTTACATTTTTTTGTCATTTTAATCATTTTTAACATTTTTGTCACTTTAGACCAAGTCTTATATAGTGCTTTACTCAAAAATGAAAAAAATGACAAATAAGTCAAAAATGACAAATGACAAAAATGTCAAAAATGACAAAAATGACAAAAATGACAAAAATGACAAAAATGTCAAAAATGTCAAACATGTCAAAAAAATTACAAATTTGTCAAAAATTTAAAAAAATTCATTTTGGTAATTTTGTCATTTTTTACTTTTTTGACATTTTTGAGTAAAGCACTATACAAGGCTTGGTCCACAATGACTGCACTGCTGGCCACGCTATAATGGCCTCAAGCTGAGCTTAACTACGCTCTCGGCCGTCAAGCTTGGTCATCATTGCAGCCCTTGCTTGACCGCGCTGTGACGGCCTGGACCTGCGCTAAGCTACCTTTACGAGCGTGCCGTCTAAAATGCAATATTCCATCGCTGCGCTGGCACAATGCCTAACTCAGTCAATTGACTAAGAAGCAGATTGCCTAAAATGAAAGATGCCACTACTACAATAATTCCTGAAACGATAATTGACTAGAATCAGATTGCCTACAATGGATCGTGACTATAATACTTAATCTGTGCTATAATTTTGCCTGACAACTGTCAATTTGTAATCTTTAAATATTTGAATACGCTATCGGCCATCATCATCGCGCTGCCAGCAATGCAGTCATTATTGACCGCGTCAGTAATGTACTATTATACTTTTTTAGTCTGTTTTTACTAGTCCATTTTAATGTTTTTAGTCCTTTTTTAACATTGAAAATGTTTTTTCAATCGCTTCATTAAGGTACCCAATTTCAGCCAGAGTGAGACATCGCCCTGGTCCCGTGAGTTTTGGGTCTACGTGTATGTAGATGTACTAAATGTCTAAAGATGTGTCTGAGCAAGGGCTACAATAAGTTGAAAAAAAAATTTGAAAATGTCAAAAACTTTTTTCGAAAATCGCATAAATGTAGAAAAATGACACACTTTTTCGGGGTCTTTTCTCACTAAATCGACAATTTCTCAAAAACGAAAAGCGATATCGAAAATATGAAAAAAAAACCCCTAGAGATATTGAGTTAGGCTACCTATTGAAAATAGTATATGTCCCTGACTCTTACGGTCTGGGCTGTAGCTTATCCTTTATGTAGCGAAATGTTGGGATACCGCGGGCGAGGTTTTACATTTTTTTGTCATTTTAATCATTTTTAACATTTTTGTCACTTTAGACCAAGTCTTATATAGTGCTTTACTCAAAAATGAAAAAAATGACAAATAAGTCAAAAATGACAAATGACAAAAATGTCAAAATTTTAAAAAATTCAAAAATGACGAAAATGACAAATATGACAAAAATGACAAAAAATGACAAAAATGTCAAAAATGTCAAACATGTCAAAAATGACAAATTTGTCAAAAATTTAAAAAATTTCATTTTGGTAATTTTGGTAATTTTTGGCTTTTTTGGCATTTTTGTCATTTTTTACTTTTTTGACATTTTTGAGTAAAGCACTATACAAGGCTTGGTCCACAATGACTGCACTGCTGGCCACGCTATAATGGCCTCAAGCTGAGCTTAACTACGCTCTCGGCCGTCAAGTTTGGTCATCATTGCAGCCCTTGCTTGACCGCGCTGTGACGGCCTGGACCTGCGCTAAGCTACCTTTATGAGCGTGCCGTCTAAAATGCAATATGCCATCGCTGCGCTGGCACAATGCCTAACTCAGTCAATTGACTAAGAAGCAGATTGCCTAAAATGAAAGATGCCACTACTACAATAATTCCTGAAACGATAATTGACTAGAATCAGATTGCCTACAATGGATCGTGACTATAATACTTAATCTGTGCTATAATTTTGCCTGACAACTGTCAATTTGTAATCTTTAAATATTTGAATACGCTATCGGCCATCATCATCGCGCTGCCAGCAATGCAGTCATTATTGACCGCGTCAGTAATAATACTGTTTTGCACTCCAACAAAACAGTTATTATGAGTGTGAGAAAACACAGCGTTGATTTGAAGACGCGTCATACAGATTCACCTTATCTCCCACTAATGTACAAAGATTTTTAAGTCACTCACCAATTTTCCAGACCAAACCTTGCTTACTCGTTTTCTTTCACCTTGCTAAGCTCTGTGGTCAGTGACAGATGACAGCTGTCACCTGTCAGTATCATGTCATAGTAGTCTTCACCTGCAAGCACTTAGGCAACGCTGTGTTTTCTCACACTCATAATAACTGTTTTGTTGGAGTGCAAAACAGTATTATTATATGTGATCGAAAACACAGCGTTGATTTGAAGACCTGTTTGATATCTGCTGGTGAAAGAAGGACAAACGCTATGTGAATTCTCACTTATTCAACATCACAAATAAAATTTAATAATATTAAATTATTGTTTAGATACCTCTCTAAGATAAAAATGTGATTCACTCATGTCCCTTTTACGAATAACATGCAACCAATTTGTTAATCGGATTGCTATTCAACAAACACAGTAACTTAATTACTTGAGAACAATGGAATATTAAGAAATAAAATTTTATACCACAGCTAAATAATCTTCATAGGTTATTACCACCTGTATCTACAAGGTATTTCTTGCACCTCTTGCAAGGTCCTTTTTTATATATTATTATTATTTTATTTCTTATTATTATTTTTCAGCTATACTTTATTAACTAAACACTAGGTTTAGAATCCAGATTCTATAAATGTTGTTCTTGTGGCTAGTTTCACCATCACCTATTCATTTAATAAAAGAGTTAAATAATTGATTTGTCAGAATTGGACTGTGTATAGAATACACCATCCCATATTCAGAATTAAAATTGCTATTAACATACAGAAATGTAAATATTGAGCTAAGGATTTTTTAATCTTAATAAACCTTATTAGCCTGAAAATTATTAGTATTAGCCAAAGGACATGGGCCACACCACAACAGTAATATATATCTATAGGTAACTATTCTTAGGTAGATAGTCATGCACCTTAATTTACAAGCTAGTATTCAAATCAGATTTCTTGTGAACTAATGAATGTTGTGTTTTGATAAGTCAAAGAGGACTGTGATTTGATTGGTTTGGCCTCGCCCCAGAGATCGCTTTTAACATAACTTATATAAAAATAACATGAAATCCTTAGTTATGTATAAGAACAGCAGGATCTGCATAACTATTTTACAATATCAACTGCAAAAATATATTTTCATAATTACTATAGAACTAGATGTAAAAGCTTTACTCTATAAACCATCTTTCTCAGGGAACTCTATGAAGTGTAAATGAGGAACCAATGTGGGCTACCTGATCTGGTCACCCGCAACCTTCTAAACTATATCAAGGTTCTAGCTAGCTCATCTATCCGAGGTAGGTTTTTGCCTCTTGTGAATTCAATCAACCTGATGTGAATTCAATCAAGCCGATGTGAATGTCTTTATACTTACTTTTGGTTCTGATGTAAGTCACTACACCTACAGACTCAAAAGCGAAAGAGCATATCGAGTAGTCCTACGTGGTCTACACTCATCTGAAGACACCGAAGTTATAAAAAAAGAGCTTCACGAACTTGGACATGAAGTCAGACACATAACAAATATAAGACACAGAAACACAAAACAACCAATGCCCATATTTTACTTGGACTTAGAACCAAAACATAACAATAAAGACATCTTCAAAATAAATAAATTAAACTACGTTAAAATCACATTTGAAGCACCATATAAAAAATTAGACGTTCTGCAGTGCAAGAGATGTCAGAGGTTTGGACATGCCAAAAACCAATGTAACAGACCATTCAGATGCGTGAAATGTGGTGAAGATCACCCCACATCAAGTTGCTTAAAGAGGCCTGATACTGAGGCGACCTGCGCAAACTGTCAAGAAAAGCACCCGGCCAGCTACAAAGGCTGCACAAAATATAAGCAATACCGAGACCTAATTATGAAAAACTCAACTAATAGAAACAGAATCACTGAACAAAAAAATAAACAACAATCAAACATTAGAGTTAACACCACTGAACAAGAAAACTACCAAAACAAAGAAAACTTGCAAACAAAATACAACACATATGCACAAGCAGCAAAGGCCAACAACTCAGCAGGAGCAAAAACTGACATTAAAGATCCAAACAATTTTGTCGAGGTACTAAATGTGATGTTTGAAAAATTACAAAACATGATGAACATTATGTTAGACAACATGATGGATCGAATGATCCAATTAATCACAAGTCTCATAAAACATCCCTAAACTTAAGGGTAATTACCTGGAATGCCAATGGACTGACTGAACGCAGACTGGAACTTGAACTTTTCCTAAAAACTGAAAGAGTAGATATCGCCTTAATATCAGAAACGCGCTTTACCGTAAAAACTAATTTTAGCCTGCAGAACTACAAAGTGTACACAACAAACCACCCCTCTGGTAACTCTCATGGTGGAACTGCTATTATTATAAAGGATAACATCAAACACTATCCTCTTGAAGAATACCAAACTGAAAAGATACAGGCCACCTCAGTCAGAATCCAAGATAACAAAACAGAAACAACTTTATCTGCAATATATTGCCCACCCAAGCACCTTACTACCTCAAATGATTTTATAGCTTACTTCAAAACACTAGGTAACAGATACATTTGCGGGGGTGATTGGAACGCAAAACATGTTTTTTGGGGCTCTAGGCTAACTAAACCACGTGGTCGTCAACTATATACAGCTATGAATAATCTTGGTCTTCACAGCGTTTCACACGGAAAACCTACATACTGGCCTGCAGATCCAAAGAAGTTGCCAGACTTGCTGGATTTCTTTATGATCAATAATATCCCGCTAAGCCAAATAAGCATTGAGGAATGTATCGACCTTTCATCGGATCATACACCTGTTATAATCAATGTCCAATGCAAGGCTGTTCAGGTTGAGGGTCCTCAAAGGCTTTATAATAATAAAACTAACTGGGACATTTACAGAGCCAAAATAGCAGAAAACATAAATCTAATCTCGCCACTAAATAATGAGAACATCGTCGAATCTTCTATTGAGTCATTTGTCAAGTTGATCCACCAAGCCGTCAAAGAATCAACACCTCCAGTGAGACCAAAAATAATTAGCAACTCTTCCTATCCCAAAATGATAAAACTTAAAGTACAAGAAAGAAGACAGCTACGAAAAATCTGGCATTCCACAAAATATCCACAGGACAAAAGAGCCTTCAACAAGGCATCTGAAGAACTAAAAAACATGATCTCCCAAATAGACAATGATCGACTGCAAGATGAACTAGCTAATCTGACTCCATACGTAGATACTAACTACTCTTTGTGGAAGGTAACAAAAAAGTTCAAAAGGCCCATAGCGCATATACCCCCTATAAAAACCACTGAGGGTAAGTGGGCAAGAACAGACCTCGAAAAGGCCCAAGTGTTCGCTGAGCATCTTACATCTGTATTCCAACCACTTTCTGGTAACGACTCCGAGCATGACAGAAAAGTTAACGAATACCTACTTTCACCATCTCAAATGTGCATTGTGCATGCCAATTAAAAGTGCTAGCCCCAGTGAAGTACGTAGAGAGATATCAAAACTGCAGGATGGTAAAGCACCTGGATACGACTTAATTGACGCGCAATTACTAAAGCAACTGCCTAAAAAGGGCTTGATGTACATCACAGCAATTTTCAACGCCTGCCTTAGGCTTAACATTTTCCCCGCTCAGTGGAAAATAGCGCAGATTATAATGATAGCCAAACCAGGCAAACCACTTCATGAAGCTAGTACTTACAGACCGATAAGCCTTCTCTCTGTAATGGGGAAACTTCTAGAAAAAATACTGCTAAACAGGATGCGCCCCTATTTACCGGCAGTGGTACCACTTCACCAATTTGGCTTCCGAGAAAAGCACGGAACCATTGAACAAATCCACCGTATAACGGATACTATAAGTCGCACGCTAGAATATAAACAATTCTGTTCAGCCGTGTGAAATTCCTAGACATTAGTCAAGCTTTTGACAGAGTGTGGCACGACGGACTTCTGTTCAAAATTAAACAGCTGCTTCCTCATTCAATCTTCCCAATATTGAAATCGTATCTCGACAAAAGATGTTTTGAGGTAAAATTCAAAAATGAGACTTCTTCATTAAAAGAGATTCTCTCAGGAGTACCACAAGGTAGTATTTTGGGCCCCATACTGTACCTCCTATACACTGCGGACTTGCCTACGCAAGACGATACCATAACTGCTACATACGCCGATGACACAGCCGTGCTCTCTGTTCATGATAACCCAGCAATAGCATCAGCTAAATTACAAGCTCACGTCTCAAAGATTGAGGAATGGCTAAACAAATGGCGCATTAAAGCAAACCAAAGCAAATCTGCCCATGTCACCTTCACTCTCAGAAAACCGACTTGCCCTCCTGTAAAACTCTACAACGAGGATATTCCCCAAGCTGAAGATGCCAAATATCTCGGAATGCATCTTGATCGAAGGTTGACTTGGAGAAAGCATATCTGGACTAAGCGTAAACAACTGGACACAAAAGTAAGATCGATGTATTGGCTAATAGGTCGAAAATCTCATCTGTCACACGAAAGCAAGATTGCAATATATAAGACCATACTGAAACCGATATGGACATATGGTATTCAATTGTGGGGGACTGCTAGTAACAGCAATATCGAGATACTTGAAAGATTCCAAAGCAAAACATTGAGAGCCATGTTAAACATACCATACTATGTGAGCAACAAATATATATATGAGGATCTAAACATCAATACAGTCAAACAGGAGATTGCTAAACATAGTAAAACTTATCAAACTCGAATATCAACTCACGTCAATGAGCTGGCCTCTAAACTACAGGGTACAGGAAGTGTGTCACACAACAGATTAAAGCGGCATGTTGTCCCTACGCTAGTTGCGAGATTCGATTAAAGAACGAATAAGGAGTTCTTTGTGCTAGTATTGACATAACCGAAATTTTCAACCAACTGATTGGCTTATTGTGTCAACACAGATCGCTAAGTTGCAGATATACATTAAAAAAAAAAAAAAAATAAAAAAAAAAATAAAAAAAAAAAAACTTTTGGTTCTGTTAAGGTTTATGCCTGGATGATTGCAAGCCAGGAATACTGGTACCAGCTCGATTGTGGAAACGCACACGGCATTTTAATTGCCAAGGACGGCGCGGCTGCAGGGTTGTCAAATATTGCATAGCCATACTCTGAGTCCCAGGTAAGGTACCTTATCCAAGGTTACCAAGTCACCATTTGGGACACCCCATTTAGGTATAAAGCCTCCGAGGCCTGGGGCAACGAGAGAGGCCATTCCGGCACATCCTCTCAAATTTGGCGGTCGGCAGAGCCGTTGTACCCCCCCGAGAGGTACGCCGCTGAAAGCGTGATGGTAAATCACTCGGCTATCCTGCAGCCCTACCGTCCCCTTGAGCAGAGCAATTGAACGCATAGGTACCTACAACGCTGGTAGCGGAGGTGATCCGTCAAGGTTCTACTGTCGATTTGGACAAGTAGGTTATATTTCCATCATCTGGTAGGTGTATCAACAATATTATGTTTTGCGACTGGATGAGTAGGTAGGTACTCTTAAATGACGGGGATCCGCTCCCTGTTCATATAGACACCTTGAGGATAAACTGGCGCATGCTGCAGCCATCTCACTAAGGAACAGTTGCCAACACATCAGACCATACCTGTTGATCTTGAGACCGTTCCTCTGGCGTACATAATAAAAGCTGCCCTCGCAGCTCAACTGTTCAACTTAACGTGCTGTCGACTGTACATTTAAATGTCAACGTCACACAGTCTTGGGGATATTTTCCTCTAAATTAGCTGATGTTGAAGAAATCACCTCAACCCGCGAATGACGCGGCTATCACTAAACATTTATGGTAATCATAACGTAGATCTTTATGTAGGCATACGTAACACAAAAATAAAAAATATGATGTGGATTAAAAGGGAAATAATTAAATCTCAATATGATTGACTTATTCTTTTCATACCTAAGGACTGTCAGTTACCTTATTCAAGGCTACCAAGTCACAGTTTAGGACACCCCATCTAGGTTAGGTGTAAAGCCTCCGAGGCTTGGGGAATGTTTGTCTCCGGTATGATTCCTATCCACCCGACTACCTCATGGTGGATTTCCGATATAAACTCCTGAAAGGTCCGTAATCGGAAATCAATCTGTATTGATATGTCTGAAATAAATTACATTATTAATCAAAAGTGTATTTTTGAGACACACTTAATTCTCGCAAAAAGATGCGCCTTCTTTGAGAACTTCTTAATCCTTATTAATGTTTTGGTATTAGTGATGTAGCTTTAACTGTTTTGCAAGAAACATTCATACTCTGCATACACTTATATTTTGTTCTAGGATTGACTTCTGTAAATTATAAAAACAAGACTTTCAGGAATTATTAACAGACCTGAAACTTGCTTAGTGAACAGATCCTAATATTGACTTATTAGCTAATATTTACCAGAGTAGAATTAAGTAATTTTTTTTTTTTTTGGTACACAGAATATCTGACCCGAGTCTGACTCCCCTGGATATTTATAAAAGTCCGGAATTTGGATGCCGGATACTTCTACAATCAGACTCATAAAACTAAAATTGACTATTTTCCTTTGTCTAGTTTACTTAATAAACTCATAGGTGATTTTCTCTCTGGATAAGCTATAATAAGTACATATTTAAGCTTTAGCTCTTAGTATAGTTATGTATTATAAGTGATAACCTTTGTGAAGAGTAAATAAACAATATTTATTATTATTATTTAAATTTTATTCAATATTCACTTACTCCATCATTTCATTTCATTCTGCTATCTCTAGTTAAACTTAGTCGTACTATGCAGTGGCATACTCAAAATATTCGAATATTAGTTATTATAATCATGAAAAGAGTTTGCTGATAATACACATAATTTAATCATTCAATTTCATGGCCCTACTGAGGAATTAAGTACCTAACAAAAGTAGGTTACACCTCCTATTATTATTATTAGTAAATAAATATCAAGTCGGTAGACTGTATCTTCAAGATAAAAAGTAACTAGTTATAACTCTGATTTGAGTATAAATCTGTGTTAGGTATGTAAATACTTTGAGACCATCTGTCTACTATTTTGTAAGTTATGCGGCCACTACTTGGACGAATCAACCACTTCGGGCCACTAGCACCTTATGTAATGTTTAATAAAGTATTATAATCAATTTACTGTATTGAACATACTTTGGTATGCCGGAAACGGCTACCTTATTGTGTATCTCTAAAGAATCTATGGATATTTTTTTTTTCTGTAACCGCAATCAAGGTAATTTTTATTTCATTCTATCCAATAACATAATTAAAGCTGACTCTTTATATTATACTATTTATACTTAGGTTCTTATTACTTACACTACAATGTAAAATTTCCAAATTTTTATCAATCATAATCTATCTAACGGTACTAGCACAGCCCTGGTACTAGATAGACTCCTATGCAACACTCTGTTTAAGTTTGACAATCACATCTCGAAATGGAACTACTTTAATGAATAGGTAGATAATCTGCGGCTAGAGGAATACTTCTTTACTTTGTTTTCAACTTTCTAATTTTTGTACACTCACTTTTTTCTTCTATCTGTACAACAGTTGCCTAATCTTGTAGAGTACTCCAGCTGGCATAGTGCCAGGATATTAAGATAGTGTAAATAAGAAGTGTCTAACTCACTTGGCTGAGTTGCAGCTCAATGCGAGAAATTCTGTTGTGATTATTTCAGGAGGTCCTGGTATTGTAAGTTCACACTTGTTATGTTAGACCAGCTATGCTAAGAGCCTCTGATTGTACTGATTACCTACTACCTACTGAAAAAGAACAGTTCAACAGACTTTAAAAAGAAACCAAAAATCAGTTTGATGTGGCAGATTAACACTTCAAATACCTACTTAGTTTATTTCTATTGTGAGAAAACTAGGTTTCTCAATTTCTCATATTCAAAATATTAGTTGATGATAGGTACTCACATCAAAATAAAAAAGTTTTGTGTCAATATAAACTTATGGCACCAATGATCAACTGGGTGCGTCTTAGCTATAATAAAACTGGTCAACTTGACCAAAGAGCTGTTATTCCTCCGAGTAATAAATAACTCGGTATTAATTCACGAAAACGAGATGGTGGGCAATTGGTCATTTCATTCGGCACTCCGCTCTCTTAATTAAGAGAGGGAGATCTATGTGGGCCCGAGATAATAATAGGGCCCGAATGTTCCCTCGTGTCATCATCCGCTGATGAACGAGAACAGTCGCATGACTATTGTCACGGACCAATTTGTACCAGCTAGTGCTCTTCATTTCCGAAGCAGCGGTATGCCGGTAACATGTAAACACGTCCTGTAAGCATCACCATCTCGTTCTTTTAATTAGTAAGGTCGTAAACGCTTACCAAACAAGCAGCATTATTGTTAGAATTCTTAAATTCACTTATAAATTCAACAAGAACTGCACTTTATAACAATTTTTAGTTATGAGAAAACTTTTGCACGTGGTATCGCGGCAAATCTTAAAAACGCTATGACATGATACTGACAGGTGACAGCTGTCATCTGTCACTGACCACAGAGCTTAGCAAGGTGAAAGAAAACGAGTAAGCAAGGTTTGGTCTGGAAAATTGGTGAGTGACTTAAAAATCTTTGTACATTAGTGGGAGATAAGGTGAATCTGTATGACGCGTCTTCAAATCAACGCTGTGTTTTCGATCACATATAATGTACTATTATACTTTTTTAGTCTGTTTTTACTAGTCCATTTTAATGTTTTTAGTCCTTTTTTAACATTGAAAATGTTTTTTCAATCGCTTCAGTAAGGTACCCAATTTCAGCCAGAGTGAGACATCGCCCTGGGGGTCAAGTCTGCTAATGTTTTCGTCAAAATCGTAGTTCAATGGTGTTGTAATGGTAATGCTTTTTAACACAGTTCTTGATCCTTAAACCCAAAATCAAGACACAGTATGTATTCGTTTTGGGTTTAAGAAACATAATGTGTTTCGGTTTTGGATTTAAGAAATAAGAACTGTGTCAAAACGCATTACCATTCAAACACCATTGAACTACGATTTTGACGAAAACATTAGCAGACTTGACCCCCTGGTCCCGTGAGTTTTCTACGTGTATGTAGATGTACTAAATGTCGAAAGATGTGTCTGAGCAAGGGCTACAATATGTTGAAAAAAAAATTTGAAAATGTCAAAAACTTTTTTCGAAAATCGCATAAATGTAGAAAAATGACACACTTTTTCGGGGTCTTTTCTCACTAAATCGACAATTTCTCAAAAACGAAAAGCGATATCGAAAATATGAAAAAAAACCCCTAGAGATATTGAGTTAGGCTACCTATTGAAAATAGTATATGTCCCTGACTCTTACGGTCTGGGCTGTCCTTTATGTAGCGAAATGTTGGGATACCGCGGGCGAGGTGCGCGGCGCGGGATAATAATAATACGTAGTACGATTGAAGTTTGTAAATTATTATATATTTCAAAGCTTGTATTGTGTTTTATATTTTGTATTTTTTATTTATTTCCACATTTTTTATAAATAAAAAGTACTTAGTAAAACCATAATATTGATATTGATTACTACCTCCTACCCTTATCCCAAATAAATTGGGTCAATAGGTACTTACGAGTAGATACAGAAAAGTAGATCCAAAATATTATATCGTAGGTTGCTGTTATTTCAATTTCGAGATTTGAAATTACTCGATCAGTCACGTCTTTCTTAGTGACTCTGCGATTCCAAATGAAATTTTACAACGATCTCTGAATGAGTGTGGTAATGATGCCTAGGTAAAAAACATAGTTTGCAATTGCAATCAAATGAGGGTTGTTATCGCACATTCGAGTGATGATGAAGTCGGCGAGTCTCGCATGCTGCATTTGATTTTGTTTTTTTTTATTAGTGTTAATTTATGTAGAAATTCAGATGTTTTAGTCATACATAGTACTTAGGTTACCTTTCAATAAAATATTAATGTCTATAAGAAAGGAATAAAAAAAAGATTTTGTTAAATTCATTAAATTCATTTTCAATGTACCAGAAGGTCGTGAAAGGCACGAGATCTGTAAATTTTTTAAATTAAAAAAAATGGATATTTTTGACTTTGATCCCGGACCGCAGGGCCTATGTGTGCCGATAAAGAAGACCGTAGCAGCCTGTGCTTTAATTGCGGAAAGCCAGGCCATAATTGTTTTATATAATTATTGTTTGGCAGAATGTTTACATGTCCGATTTTATAATGGCATAGGTACTATTCAGATGGCAGAATTTCATTAGGCATAAATACCTTTGGCAAAATTTATATTCGCATAATTTCGTTTGGCATAACGTTTATTTAGTCGACATTTTTTTGGTATAATTTACTTGGTGTATACTACGAATATGGCAGAACTAGCGACCGCCCGCGACTTCATTTGCGTGGAAAGTTTTTTTGCTATCCCTCGGGAACAATGCTTTTTTTCAGGATGAAAATTACCCTATGTCCTTCTCTGTACCCTGTACCCTCTCTGTACCCTAACAAACAAATAAACAAACAAATAAACGGACTTTCGCATTTATAATATTAGTAAAGATTTCATTAAGAAAAATGTCATAAGAAGGCATATTTTAATTTCTAAAAAATTGCATTTTAACCTTAAATTGAATTAAAAATTTATCAAATGTTGTGCTACAAAAGTCAACAACAGAACGAACCGCTGCAAAACCGACATGCATGCTGCTTGCTTGCTTGCCGGGGGATGCAGGGGGGCTAGCCCCCCAGCTTGGGGGGGTCGGGAGGCCTGAGGCCCCCCGCTATAAAGAAAAACTTTTAATGCACCTACCAGTAGGTTAGGTAAGTGTTTTGACCACTCGCAGGTCAGCTCACAATGCTTGCATGCATGCTGCATGCTGCATGCTTGCTTGCAGGCTGCATGCTTGCTTGCATGCTGCATGCTTGCATGCTGAATGCTTTCTTGCATGCTGCATGCTTGCTTGCATGCTGCATGCTTGCTTGCGTGCTTGCCTGCAAGCATGTTGCATGCTGCTTATTTGCTTGCATGCAGGCTTACTTGCTTGCATGCATGTTTATTTGCCTGCATGTTAGGATGCGTGCTTGCTTGCGTGCTTGCCTGCATGCGTGTTGCATGCTGCTTATTTGCTTGCATGCAGGCTTACTTGCTTGCATGCATGTTTATTTGCCTGCATGTTAGAATGCATGCAGCATGAAACATGCGTGTAAGAAATACAAAATTATACTAGATATTAATTTTCTATTAAATGTGTAATAAAAATAAGTAATGCCTGATAGTCTTATTTTTCAAGAGTGTCAATGTGACAGGTATTTTAAAGTATAAAATACAGTTATTTGTGGCCAGAGTGCTGCATGGTATACATGGTATGATAAACGTAGGTTCAACACCTCCCCGTAACATGAACACCAAGTACATTCTGTGCTGTACACTTATTTACAGGACATATAAAACCATATCAAAGTTACACTACTCACTACACAAACACATGCCTACCCTTAACAAATTATATAACATATTTGCTCGTAAAGGGTCTCTTATTACACCAATTTCAATATCGTATTGTATCTGATTACGGACTTGTGCGGTAACGTAAAGTAAAACGCACGGTTTCCTTGATAAACCGTGCGTTTTACTTTACATTACCGCACGGTTTATTAAGATGCTCCGTCTGACGAACGAGCCGCCGCCGCCGCCGCCGACTGCACTACTCTGCGGTCTCGTTTCTCCTACCTTCACTCAAGAGAGTGAGAGAGAGACAAATAATAATAACTTGACAACATTAAAAGTGCCAACTGGCAACGTAACAAACAATTTTATAAATTGTTAATTTTTTTATAACGAGGTACTTTAACAAGTGATTAAAAATTTATTCGTTTAAGAAAGTCCAGGTTTTATTTATTTCCTCGCAAATATGTTATAAAACGTCGTATGACATACGTGCGCCTTGATAATTACAGCCTCTGCTTTCTTATACCCCTCGCCTACGGCTCGGGCTAGCAAAATCGCCTCGGCTGTAATTTTCAACTTACCGCACTTATATCATAATGTACTATTACAACACTATACACCTTAAAAATAAGTTAACCTATTTGTACAACCCTTAAAACTAACAACAGAAAGGAACCTACCCAACCGACCTAAATTTAACCTAAGGACTGTACACATTTACAGTGGGAAGGCCTAGCTAAGGGTTTGGTGAGTACATCTGCCGCAGGCGCGGTCCGAGGGGGGGGGGGGGGGGGGTCACGGGGGACCAAAATCGTAAACGTCAAATAGAAATCTTCTATTTGACGCCTTATTTAGCAGTACCGACAGTAGGGCGATGCAAGCGGTGTGATAGCACTGGGCGCCCTCGTGTGTGGGGCGCCGAAAACGCCCGACCACCGGTCGACTATCAATCGTATATACCTGGTGATGAGCGACCAAGCGACGAATGAAACTGGTAAAAATCGCACTGCGCGGCTATTTTTTATTATAAACAAGCAGGATTAGTAGATGAAACTGACTAAAAATCGCGCTGCGCGGTAGTTTTTTTTCTGTGATAAGCAAAATTTGAAGTTTAGCAGACGAAACTGACCTAAAACTGCGCTGCGCGGCCATTTTTAAGGTTCCGCACCAAAATGGTATTTACTATAAACAAGCAAGTTTACAAGATTAGTAGTTGAAACTGACTAAAAATCGCGCTGCGCGGCCGTTTTTCTTTACTTTACACAAGCAAGATTAGTAGATGAAACTGACTAAAAATCGCGCTGCGTGGCGTTTTTATTTACTGTAATAAGCAAAATTAGAAGATTAGCAGATGAAACTGACAAAAACTGCGCTGTGCGGCCATTTTTCTTTACTATAAACAAGCAAGATTACAAGATTAGTAGATGAATCTGACTAAAAAACGCGCTGCGCGGCCATTTTTTTTTCACTAACAAGCAAGGTTACAAGATTAGTAGTTGAAACTGACTAAAAATCGCGCTGTGCGGCCTTTTCTTTTACTATAAATAAGCAAGATTACAAGATTAGTAGATGAAACTGACTAAAAAACGCGCTGGCCGGCGGTTTTTTTTACTGAAATAAGCAAAATTAGAAGATTAGCTGATGAAACTGACTAAAAACTGCGCTACGCGGCCATTTTTTCCACTAACAAGCAAGGTTACAAGATTAGTAGTTGAAACTAACTAAAAAAACTTTTTTACCTAACAGGCAAAATTGAAAATCTTGTAATCGCATATAGGGGGCGCCTGTAGAAATATTACCCAGGGCGCTGGTAGTGCTAAAACCGGCACTGCTTCTATAAATTTACAAAATTTATTAGTGACCCCCCCCCCCAAAATTTCAGGCTGCGACCGCGCCTGTCTGCCGTCATGTTCTTAGTGGGAAAGTACTTCAGGTCAAAATGGTGTTGTGACAAAGCATCCCGGATGAAATGATGTCGAATGTCGATATGTTTAGTGCGGGTATGAAACGTGTTATTTTATGTAAGTGTTAAAGCACTTTGGTTGTCCGTGAAAATGCTGATGGAATGGTTTGTACCGAAAACTTCTTTCTCTAGGGAAGATAAGTACCTATATGGCTTCTTCGCAGGGTTCGCCAAGAGCCATGTACTCAGCTTCGGTGGTTGACAGTGCAACTGTGCGTTGTTTGCGGGATTCCCACCAAACAGCTGCTCCACTTAGCTGAAAGCTGTAGCCAGTATAGGACCGCCTGTCAACTACGTTACTGCCGTAGTCAGCATCAGCGTACCCAACGAGCTCTATTACAAGATAAGCAAGATTACAAGATAAGTAAATGAAACTGACTAAAAATTGCGCTACGTGGCCGTTTTTTTGCTATAAACAGGCAAGATTACAAGGTTACCTGGATGAAACTGACTAAAAGTAGCGCTGCGCGGCCATTCCCTTTGCTGTGAATAAGCAAGATTACAAGATAAGTAAATAAAACTGACTAAAAAACGCGCTGTGCGGCCGTTTTTTTTTACTATCAACAGGCATGATTACAAGGATACCTGGATAAAACTGTTTAAAAATCGCGCTGCGCGGCCCTTTTCTTTACTATAAACAAGCAAGATTACAAGATTAGTGGATGAAACTGACTAAAAATCGCGTTGCGCGGCCGTTTTTTGCTATTAACAGACAAGATTACAAGATTAGCGGATGAAACTGACTAAAAATTGCGCTACGTGGCCGTTTTTTTGCTATAAACAGGCAAGATTACAAGGTTACATGGATGAAACTGACTAAAAGTAGCGCTGCGCGGCCATTCCCTTTGCTGTTGATAAGCAAGATTACAAGATAAGTAAATGAAACTGACTAAAAAATCGCGCTGCGCAGTCATTTTCTTTACTATAACTATGACACAAGGGGGTCGCCAGAATTTTTCAACTTGTAAAGGGATCGCGAAAAAATCAAAAACACTGAACTAAACCATACTCCTGACAGTATAATATAAAGGTTAGTACACGTCAGAGAATAGTTACAATATAAACATTAACCACGGTCACCAAAAAAAACTTAGCTTAAATTACTTAATCGTGTGCCTAAGTGCACCGACGCAATAAGCAGATAATAAGCACAGATAGCAAACGGCCGCTTACTGCAGCTTAATTGATGATTAAACGAACTTACCTGTAAGTGAAGTTCAATCATAATTATACGAAGGATTCGTCTGAAGATATTAGTATATTGACTACTTGTAGTACCGCTCGTGTACTATCACCACTAGCACGTTATTTTAGAGTAATAACCTAAAAACCCTAAAAAGAGAAGGTTTTGACTTCAAAATGATAGATTTGACATTTCCGGTTCGAGTCCTCCCCGTCACTACTTGGCGCCAACACTTCATTTAGTTCAGAGTCCAAATCGTATGATGTTTCCTCAAAGGGTGAATTTTGTAATTTACAATCTATCAGTAGGGAGGGTGGGACACTATACTAATATCTTCGGACTAATCCTTCGTATAATTATGATTGAACTTCACTTACAGGTAATTTCGTTTAATCATCAATTATACTCGGATTCATCCTTCGATATTAGTATATTGACTACTTGTAGATGTTGAGAGTATTTTACGAGTATAAGAAAAAAGGAAATATCATCTCTTGTGTCTCATAAATTTAAAAGAATGCCATTCATCTTTACTTATAATAAAATCGTAAACCCAAAAAAGTCTGTACATTGAATGTATTCGGAAAAAACCAACCAGGGCGACTTAAAATCATTAACTGAACATGTTAGAACAGTTTCTAAATTTCTTGTCTGTCTCTCTGTCTGTCTGTCTGTCTGTTCCGTCATCACGCAAAAACCACTGAACGGATTTTGACGAAACCTTGTATAATGACAGTGTATACCCCAGGCTATCAGCTGAAAAAATAAAAATCTGGAAAGTGGCTGAGAAATCATAACCAGCAACAAAACCTTTGGTACAGTACAAAATAAGCATGTTTCAGATATCCACTAAAACCAGCAAAGTTGATCTTTGTCGCAGTATATTTTTCATACCATAGAGAGCTCAACGTGGGGTTGATATTAATTGTCGCAGTAAATTTTACATATAATAGATGGTTCAATAGGCCAATAAAATTAGATTTTTTGAGGAATTAATTCCCAGTAAGCTGGAAATAGTTTTATTAGTTTCAGTTGATCCTAAATACAGTCAAAACCGTTTGTGACGACATCGTTTTATAGAGCATATCGGTTATGATTACCAAAATTATAGGTCCCGGCTGAATGCTATATAATCGCCTTATAAAAAACACTGCTTTATACGTCATTGCACAATACGACATACCTCATAAGGCGACTGCATTTAACCATTATCTTCGGAGAATTTTAGCAGATAATACGACCAGCTGCATTGTTAACCATTTGAATAGGTAAAAATATGCACATCTGGCACAGTATAGTCCGTTTGACTATTTCGATTGCAATAGATCTTTGGTTAGTAACATTACTTTTCTCCGACTTTATTCTTTTCTTCGCTAAGCATTTTAACTTTAATTAAATCTTCACTGAATATAATATCCTAAGGAATTCTCACTTTGAGACTGTACGTGCGTTCGTGGCGAAGCACAAAAAGCGAATGAAATGTTGGCGCCAAGTCGTGACGGGGAGGACTCGAACCGGAAATGTCTGTCTTACGTTAAGGTTATTACTCTGCCTGTTACTCCCTCTGCCTATTACTCTGTCTGTCTAAGAGCCAATTTCACCATTGATTTTAAACGCGCTTTGTCAAAAAACAAGTTTAAGGCTGTCACTGTCATAACAACAAAGTAAAATTTGTTACAAAAATGTACAATTATGTTATAAACAATGCCTTGTTAAATCTTGATTCAATTTTTTTAATGACCTGGTGAAATTGATTTTTGGAATAAACGGGGAACGGGGTAGCAAACTCGACACTTAAACTACATTACGTAAAACGTGATCTTGATCGCGTTTAAAATCAATGGTGAATTTGGCTCTAAGGTTATTACTCTAAAATAACGTGCTAAGTGGTAATAGTACACGAGCGGTACTACAAGTAGTCAATATACTAATATCGAAGGACGAATCCGAGTATAATGTTTGTAATTAGGAGCTAGTTGATATTTGGCAAGGTATTTAATATCTACATAACCTTACTAACATGGTTGTGAAATATTGAAGTTAATAAAGTACCTATTCATCTAAATAAGAGCATAAAAGCAGCTTTAAAAACTTTATTTTTTTAATCAATTTACTTGAATTTTGTACTTTGTGTAAACACGAATAAAAATCTATTATTTGTGATAAAATCTTTAAGTACCTAATTTGTTTAAGCCATTTCTATGAAACAAACTGTCGTTGACCCAACCAAAGCCTTTAGGCGCATAATATCAGAAACGCAAAATAGCCGATTCGCATAATATGAGATTCTTATAATAACAGATTCTCAAATTAAAAAGAGAGGAATCTGGAATTTATTGCTTAGTTTCTGTAAATTTTGTAACACACTATTACTTATTTAATATTTAAACAAACATCTAATATGATGTAGCAACAAATTAATGTAAATGTCCTCACGCCTATCGTAAAACACGAAAAAATATAGAAATCATCAATTCCATTCGATGATAGAAACCGGAACGAAAGCCGAATAATCGATGTTAGTTTATAGCCCCATAAGGTTTTATCGCCGCGCTAAATACACTCGACGTCAGAAAAACCGCACCTCTTCGGCACTAAGTTTAGACTTGGCCATCTGCTATTGCTAGCTAACGTTTTATTGTGTAAATGTTGATATCTATTGAAAGTACATTTAATGAGCTTTCTTTTAATAAGTGTTTGATTTATTTAACATAACAGTTACCATAATTAAACGATTGAAGCGTTATTGCTAGCGCCACCACTAAAGGGAAATAAAAGGGGTCAATTCAGGAAATGCGGCTAAATTCGCTATCGAGGTGATGGAGAAAACACACTTCAGCAGTTCAATTAAAAAAACGAATACCCAAGATGGATACTATTGCCCATGAAGTTATTCAAATATTGCAATAAAATTAGGCAATGTAATGTGCTCGGAAACTCAATCTCAGTAATTGATTCCGTTCGACGAGTATTCCAACGGTTTCTAAAGACTGTTGGCTATGTCCGAAGGGTAAGAAGTATATAATAACACTTATCATTAAATTATATGGGATTAAATTAACTTTGAAGAAAAGGTGCGGTTTTTCTGACGCCGAGTGTATATCCGCTGTCTAGGTGAAGCTTAACTATCAGATTACTTGGCACATGTGTAGATGCCATAAACAGCCTTGTTAAGCTACAGCCATAGAGACAAGAGTAGCGGATTACGGTACGATATTTTTATAATATTGATAAAAATATTATTTATCAGCCGCACATCACACACAGCTGGATATAATATAAGAAATATCATATCAGTCGCACGACATCCACTGTGAGTATGAGGCCAGTTCTTCAGTAATGAGGATTCCGGGTGTAGTGCGCTTCCACCTTCAGCCTTACCGTCTCTTAACATCAGGTGAGCTGAAGGCCAAACATTATCCCGTTCTACATAAAAAAGAAAAAACTTTAATTACAAGACGAATAACTACAAAATGTCCTTTATTTCGGTATAAATAAGCCGTTTAACAAAAGCATATCTTCCTATAAATAACTTCCATTGCTGCCTGACGTCTTGTAGATACAATTCGTCAGCAGCAGCACTTACATTCGGACACTTACAGGTTGGTTCATTTAATCTTCAACGCTTAGATTTTACTGAATATTCTAATCGAATTCTGAGCCACTTGGGTGTTTCGGCATTGCTATTCTTGTTTTATAATGAAAATATTTAATGGGGAGGAAAAGCGCAATTTTATCCCGATTGGTGGCGTCTGGTCTTTGGTACCCGGCCGCCTCAAAGAAAGTGTCAAAACATATTATGGGAATCTCTTAGAGAATTGCACTTTTTAATTTTATACTGAGAAAATGCCGCATTGTTATGCATGTAACTTGTAAAATATTGGAGTTCATCGATTTCCCAGTAACAAAAAAAATAGTAGGCAAAAAATATCAAAAAAAATATGCTTTTCCCTCGATTTTCTCCTTTGCTGAGCCTGAGAAACATTATAAATCAAAAGGCATGTTTCATGAATTTGATGAAGCTTCGCCAAAATAAAACAACATTTGAATTATAACAGCTTTGTTCTTTAATATTTCAACCTCAGCAGTTTCTAACATATTTATAACTTGGATGAATTTGATAGGTATATCAAAATTGAGAGGGGTTTTATTGTAATGAATGAACACACACAGAGACAAACACAGATTAGAAACAAGCACAGACAATAATTTCTCAAAGAGTACAGTGAGTGCTACATCATCTCCCCCCCCCCCCCTAAATACCTCTTATTATACTTACTCAAAATTATAAGTTTAACTTTATTACAGGTTTAACAACTCTCCCACTCCTAGTCCTGTACACATTCTCATAGGTTCACTAAGTGGTGCCATAACATTCTGAGACATATTCTCAGGTTCACTAAGGGCTGCCATAACTGGCTGCGATACAGAATTACTAATATTATCCAAATTATTCAAATAAAATTTCCCACTATTGTTTATAGGTACATAATTATTTTTTGAAAATGATTTTTTTAGATGTTTACAGTTCCTTCGAACCTTCCCTTGAAGAGAAAGAAGAAGGAAAGGGAGATTCCTTCTACCAAATATGATCTCGGCTCATTACAAATTCCTAGTAGGTAGGTATTTTACTTTTTTTCCACATCTTTTCCTTATCTGTTTTATGTAAGTACTACCTCATCCCCAACATTGAACTGATTTATTTTTTTCTATTAACTTTCTTACAATTATTTTTTAGGGTTCCGTACCCAAAGGGTAAAAACGGGACCCTATTACTAAGACTCCGCTGTCCGTCTGTCTGTCTGTCTGTATGTCACCAGGCTGTATCTCATGAACCGTGATAGCTAGACAGTTGAAATTTTCACAGATGATGTATTTCTGTTGCCGCTATAACAACAAATACTAAAAACAGAATAGAATAAATATTAAAGGGGGGCTCCCATACAACAAACGTGATTTTTTTGCCGTTTTTTGTTCGATATTAATAACGACTGCAGGTAGACAGTTAATATTTTAACAGATGATGTATTTCTATAGCTGCTACAACAACAAATACTAAAAACAGAATAAAATAAATATTTAAGGGGGGCTCCCATACAACAAATGTGATTTTTTGCCGTTTTTTGGTACGGAACCCTTCGTGCGCGAGTCCGACTCGCACTTGACCGGTTTTTTCTTTTATGGATCGTTTCAACATTAGTAAGTCATATAAATTTTTTTCAACTTTAGGTTCTAACAAAACATCTTTAGTGCGAATAAGGGTTCTTACCCGTCTGCTATTTAAAATTTGTGAAGGAGAAAAATTTAATCCAGTTAACGGAGTATTATTATAACTTAACAAGTAATCTCTATAATCAACTCTATCTTCACATGATTTTTTAAGATATTTTTACCAATGTGTACAGCTTTTTCTGCCATTCTATTACTTCTAGGATAATGCGGACTGCTAAAAGTAAGGGATGTATTTAATAGCACTTTAAATTTGATGAAAACAGCTATAAAATTGTATATCAGCACTTTAAAATAATAATGGACCTACAATTTAATTTTATCACTACAAAAATAATGGTTTTCACTTTAAAATAGTAATAGATCTATAATGTAATATTATCACTACAAAAATAATGCTTGCACTTTAACTGTGTCGCAACCATTGGTCCCAACTCCGAAACCATTTAGTTTCTGTCCAACCATGTCAGACTGACCACCATCTGACCACTGTTAAAATGAGATGGAAAGATGAAAACAACTTGTGGCATGATGCATAATTATACGTCGGTTCTGGCGTTGATGGTCACAATCACAATGGAACCTAACCTCCTCCTGGGCTCCTCTCTCGCTGCGCCCGCTCGTCGTCGCACCTAGACGTCTGTTTACCAGTGCTAAAGTTATAAAATTAATTTTTAAAGTGCAAAGTATTAATTTTAAAGCTAATCAATTAAATTGTATAGTGCAAAGTATTAATTTTAAAGCTTAGCATATTTATAGGGGAAACCATTATTTTATAGTTCATTCAATAAATTTTGAAGCTAAACATTTTAAAGTGTGTTACATTATTTTTAAAGTGCATTTATATATTCCCCTAAAAGTAACATTAATATCTTTGGACTTATAATACTGATGACATTCAAAAGAATTGAAGGGATTGTTATCAGATACAATTTCTTCTGGATAACCAAATCGACAAAAAATTTCCTGAAAAGCATTTATAACAGATTTGGAAGTTTAATCATTTAAAGGCAAAATTTCTAACCAATGAGAAAAATAGTCAATAATAACTAGATAATATTTACCCTGAAAATCTAAAATATCAGTGCCAACTTTGGCATATCTTCGATTAGGTATTTTATGAGGTAACAATTCATCATGAGAATTAGACGGTCTAAACTTTTCACAAGTGCGACATTCAAAAACAGAGTTATGTATGTCTTTCGACATTCCGGGCCAGTAAAATAACTGTCTAGCTTTAGCAATCGATTTACAGATTCCAGGATGACCTTCATGAATCAAATTTAAGACATATGACTTTAGAGACTTAGGTACAATTAATTTATTTCGCAAAAATGCTAATCCATGCTCAAAGTATATGTCTTCCTTAATTTTATAATAGTCTTTGCATTCATTAGAGACATGTTTTTCATTAGCCCAACCATTCATACAAAATTTATGCAATGCACTTAGTACCGAATCAGACTTAGTTTCATTTGTGAAATTACATTTTCTTTCAGATGACATAGGTAAGTGTGCAGAAACAGAGTGAACGATATGTAACATCTCATTATCATCTTCAGTGTACTTAAGACTGTTTCGAGACAACATATCAGCAAAATGTAACAACTTACCGGGAACATAATTTAAACATTTAAATTATACATTAACAATTTCAGTCTTAGTCGTTTCAATCTAAGGGATCCAATCTTACAAATAGGCTTTAACATTATTGACACAAGAGGTTTGTGATCAGTTTGTACATCAATATGCGATCCATATATAAATCTATGAAATTTCTTGACGGGAAAACAAATGGATAACAATTCTTTCTCACTCTGACTATAATTAAGTTCAGCATCATTCATTGTTTTAGACACACAAGCTAATCCTACCCAAATAATCTAATAATCTAATCTAATAATCTAATCTAATAAGCTAATCCTACCGACTGCGCCATGTTTTATAATGAAAATACTTAATTAAAATTGAGAGGGGTTTTATTGTAATCAAGAAGCTTATACCTCTCTCCAATGGAGATTGCACGGCCAGTGTCATAGTGAAGATAGAAAAAATGTCCTTGAGTGACGTGACGGCTTATTGCAACCTCTTTCTTTAGTGTTACAATACGTGTTCGTTGTTCGTCGTTCGTGAGAAACGAGAACGTATTGTAAAACGAAAAAAAAGAGATAGCAATACGCCGTGACGTCACTTAAGAGTCTTTTTTCAATCTTCACTATGATACTAGGCGTGCAATCTCCATTGTGGGTATAAGCTTCTTGATTGTAATGAATGAACACAACAGAGACAAAAACAGATGGGGAGGAAAAGCGCAATTTTATCCCGATAGGTGGCGTCTGGTCTTTGGTACCCGGCCGCCTCAAAGAAAGTGTCAAAACATATGGGAATCTCTTGGAGTATTGCAATTTTTAATTTTATACTGAGAAAATGCCGCATTGTTATGCATGTAATTTGTAAAATATTGGAGTTCATCGATTTCCCAGTAAAAAAAAAATTGTGGGCAAAAAATATCAAAAAAAAAGATGCTTTTCCCTCGATTTTCTCCTTTGCTGAGCCTGAGAAACATTATAAATCAAAAGGAATGTTTCATGAATTTGATGAAGCTTCGCCAAAATAAAACAACATTTGAATTATAACAGCTTTGTTCTTTAATATTTCAACCTCAGCAGTTTCTAGCATATTTATAACTTGGATGAATTTTATAGGTATATCAAATATGGAATAAGCCCAATATTGGGGCCAAACAGAGAATTAATAGAATTTTATATGCCAGAGCCATTCAAGAAACTTAGAATAATAAAATAAATATGATAAAACGGTTCGTGTAATTTTGGATAGTACAGAAATTCCAGTACAGAAACCTGAAATTACTATTGCACAGAAGGTATCACGAGGCAACTATAAACACGGAAATTCACACTCAGTTGCTTTGTTAAAATTTAAATCATATGCTTCTAATCTGAAATAAAAAGATTACTTGTAAATCTTACACGAAATTTAAAGAAATGTAATGCTTGTTAGCAATTTTTTGTAAGTTGCTATAAACTTTCTTGCTTGTTGTTTTGGCTTTTCTTTTCCGTAATTCTTCTTTTATCTAAGCTTAAGTTAGCATAGAATACATTGTTTGTCCACAAAATCGAAAAAAATACAATCTAAGAAAGTAAAATCACGTAATACACAGTCAAGACAATATAAGCTCAAACTGACAATTGTTCCAAAGACTGAAGCGCCATCTGTAATTCACTTTGCCTTCGCCTCCCCATTATTTCTCAAAGAGTACAGTGAGTGATAAGTTCATCAATCCTAGTTGGTTATCGTATAAGGTTACGAATTGAGTACCACTACCAATTTTTTCACTAGTGAAACAAATCGCTACCGCTTATGCGCCCGCACCCCGCTCAGTCCATCCACATGAATGAGGCGCGGGTAGTGTGGGTCACGCTGTTTGGTGCCGACCCCCAACAAAGGCTGTAGTGTTCCGTAATTGTTATCGATGGATCGGACGACCGACGATCGCGGGTACAAAATTTATCTAAAAGCTTTAAAAGTGGACCACATTACAAATAGCCCAACTAGCAATCTAAGTCGTAAAAAAGTCAGCAGCACGTTTCTATTTCAGCTATTAGTGGTGTGACGGATCTACAAAATGTCGAGTAAACGATCTGCGAACGTTCTCTCAACGCGATTTGGGTGCACTTCTCTCTGCTTTTTATGCTGTAAATATTGTAAGATTATCGTCTGAACTGCGTTTCAGTTGAAAGAATATAGAGTAATCGCATCTCAAGTGCTATTAGTGCTATAATAGTCGGTAGAACCTCTTTCATTCGACTTATTAGTGGTAATATAGCAGTGCGGTTACAATCATTCGACACTTTGATCGTGTGAATGCAACCAAGCAGCACTCATGGACAGTTTTATTTTAAAATCATTAGCGTGTGTTGTGTTCGCGTAAAGTTTTGCGTAATTTTATTTGTGGCATTTCTCTTATTATTTGTCTAAATATTTTGTAGAGCAAGACTGATGGAGAGAAAAGATCTATAGAGTAAAACAGTGTGCGTACAGCTGATATTATCATTGATCATAATATTTTTGTGAGAAATAATAACTTGATAAATACACCTTTTATGGAATTTAAACTTTTAGAATTGTTACGATCACTCTACTGCCTAGCTAGTACCATTAAGTTGTCGCTTTGTGTAGACCTTATACAAATTATAAGGTAAGACAAAGTAGAATAGCTACATTAATTGAATCCTTTTCTTATGTAATTTTGTACTACTACAATAATGTTCTTTTATGTAAACCCTAGTAAGCTCTCCACTCAAGATAAATCTTGTTCAACAGCCACCGTTTACAAGTATCAGCCTACGAGAATCGCTCCCTCCAGGTGCGATCTCATAAACAGGGGCTCAAGTCTGCTAATTTACAAATGCATCAATGGAATCTCAATTGGGTCTCAAACGCCAATTTTAACACATTTGGTATTCCGCTCCTTAAATAAGTTCAATCGTTTTTTAATGACAGGCCATCGAACTATCATTCGATCGTCATGGTACTTTTTGGCATTCTGCTCAACGAACTAAAGTTCGTTGATTCTGCTAATAACTGCGTTACAATCGCGTCTCGATTTTTCAATTGATTGGTATTCTGCTCTTATTTGACGTTTGTTTGACGTTTATATCAATGGTTTTTCCATGACGATTTTGTCATTGAACTACAATTGAGCAACGACACCTCTTTCTTAGAATTTGTTTGTAAACATTGAACAATGAACCCTTAAGTACCAAGTATAAGCTGACATATTTTGGTTAGAGATCATAGATATTGTGGAAAAACAATGTGTACCTACTTACCTACCCCACAGAGGAATTTTAAGGATTGATTTTCCTATCAATTTAATTTAGTAGGTACCTACCTATAGGAACTTATTAGGTGCTACGTGTTAGGTGGCTGTATCTACCAACTTTAGTTGTTCATTAAGCATTGGGTACCTGTGTATGCAAATTCTGTTATTATTCAATAGGTAGGTAGTAACTGACCGTACCTAATTAAACAACAAATAGGTACCTACCTGCTTAAAAAAATCTGGATGTGCTTTTGCCGGACAACGTCTTCGGCTGCCCGTACTAATATAACCACTCGTTTGTCGCGCGGCCGGCGCGCAATTTCCTTGTTTGTCACGCAGTTTTGCGTTACAGCAGTGCAATTGCACAGCTGCGTTAAAACCGTTTTTATGACCCGTTCCTGTTTGTATACGAACAAATAATGTTCTATTTCGTATAGGTAATGGATGAAGCTATAAGTATTGAAAAAAAAAACGAGTACCTGTAATGGTAAAATAATTTCTAAAAAATTCGTGAATTTAGCTAAAGAGAAAATTCACGACTTGTAATGGGAATTGATTTTTAATATTAAATCTAAATCGATAACTAGTGTTTTTTTTTACATAATTAAAAACTAGAATAATACCCCTTTCCGTACATGCCAATTTTTTTATGAACTGGAAGCAATTCAACGGTCTTAATAATGTTTGTATATCGCACAAATTTTTACTGCGCGTCTTAATTCGCTGCTGAGTCTAAGCGCTGTTTCGTAGTATTTTATTCCAATTGTGGAAGGCTTGTGACAAAAATAAAATATACTTTAGAAAGATACAGATTTCAACTTTCATATTTTGTAAAAAAAGATGAGACTCTTGAAGAAAAGTATCTTTGTAAAAAATTATAACATTAAAGCGGCCCACTATAAATGATAAAATTGTGTTTTTGTAACAAGCGTTGAGTGGTTAAACTTGGATCAAGATTACCTTGTACTAATTATATGTACAGAAAGAACAAAACCTGCAGTTTCTAACAGTATGCAATACATAGGAAAGATTCTTCCGAAATGTATGTAAAATTTCGATCTAAATAATCCAATTCCGCGCTGCCGGGCGCTGGCGTACGGGCCGTTCGCTGCCAAGATGGCCGCGCGTAGCCGAGTTTAGTTCAGGGTTGTCGCACACATTAAATAAAACTAGGTAGATACTTAATTTTTTTTATTATATTTTTAATTTTATAGTCACATTTTTTTTTTATACTTCTCCTCTTCCTCGTCCCCTGCCTCACTCTCCTCGATTTTCACTGTACACAGCATAAAATATAAAATGGATGTGGACTAAAAAATTATAACTAGACACCCAACACCAATCACAATAACCAACACCAAAACCAAAAAAACATTCACTAGGTAATGTATAAAAACAACATAAACACAACCTAATATGAAAATAATAAGCGTGTGGGGCAGCCCTGCCAAAATGCTAGTTTGTTTCAAGGTCCCACAGGACCTTGTTACCTTGACCGTGGATAATGGCGTAATAAAAACTCACTATTTTGCGTTGCATCAATCATCCTGTGTAAACAGATGAATGTTATATTTTGAAACCACTTTGAAACTGTTCACTAATAGTATTATTATCTTATTTCGGATAATTCTTTGATTAACCAATCTAAATTATAACATAATGTTGTTGTAAACAGAAACAATACATCAAGAAATTTACCGGGCTACGGTTTTGTTATGATTTTTAACACTAGACATTAAATTTGTGACGAGATATTTATATGATCGAATAAATCACGATATGACGATTCTTTTAATATATGACATCAAACAGAAATATAAATTAACAAAATACTTACGGCATATCAAATTAGAGCACTTCACACAGAAAAAACAAGTATGGCGTCAACTGACGTGAAACTCTTCAAAATTATTTTTTTCAACCAATCACAGGCCTTTTCTCATAGACTTATTATATTACTTTGCCTTTTCTACTTTTTTTTGCGATATTAGTGTTGCCAAAATCATAATCTAAATCAGCCCAAGAGGTTTTGGTGTGGCCGCCTAAAAAAAACCTACCAAATTGGTAGAAATCGAACAGCGATCGACCCGGTCCTACAGCACCGCGCGACAAAGGACCGTCTTTTGCTTGCGGTACTACAGTACCGCGAAGCAATCGAGTGGATAAACATATCTTCTTTTAACGCTACCTACTTACTGAATAAATAGGAAAAATCATGGATGAACATAATACCCACTGATCCCAAAATAAGTTGCTAAACACAATTATTATATTGGTGTCTACTGTCAAGTACTGTCTAAGTGGTCCTTTTTACATACTTGTTAATATATTTTCATATACCTATTCAGAATTCTAATTTGATTTTCGAATCTTTGTATTTCGATATTGTGTACATGACAGTTAATGATAAAATAATTTTTTTTGGTGTTCAATACCTATCATATTAAAGTATTTCTTAAATTATTTATTGTAATTTACTTATTTGTAGGTAGGTACATCTTTGTGTATATATTAGGTTTATTTAAATAAAAAGAAAATGGAAAATTATCGGCTATTTAAAACTTGCTGAACGACAGACTACATACAACAGCAGGGGGCACACTTAGATTAGAACAACGCAAACGGTCGAAACAAAGTGGCGCCATCTCTGTATCTTTACCATCAACTTTCACAACAAATCTTCAAGTTTGCTAATAATGTCTCTGCAGTAGGACCAGACTAGGGGTGCCACCTTTTTTAGGACTAATAAAGTATAATTTTTTGCTAAAGGTAGAAAAAAAAGTATATTGTATGGAAATAAAGTATTATTTATGTTTACCTTTAAAAACATACTTTTTATTACTTTTGGCATTATTTAAACAAACCATGTCAAATAAAGTATACACTTTATTAGAAATTACTTACGAGTGGCAGGCAACCCTAGTGGATTAAAAAAAATATAATAAACTAATTAAGAAGACAATACAATAAAAATCGCCTTCTTAATTGGCTATAATAATTATTTATGCAACTGTAGTATAATGAGGGCTTTTCCAAAGGACTAAAAACTGTAGGATCGATAGATGGCGTTGATAAATTAAGCACTGTCAACTGAGGCGCGTGCAGAACCTACGCTCTGAGTGCAACCAAATTTGTGTCCACCGAACGTCACGCTCTAATGTTTGATACGCCGTTAGAGCGAATGGCTCCACTCGGAGCGTAGGTTCTAAACGCGCCTCAGTTGACAGTGCTTTATTTATCAACGCCATCTATCGATCCTACAGTTTTTAGTCCTTTGGAAAAGCCCTCATTATGGCTAGACAACACGAATGTGGCCTTATCGCCTGAGTGTTTTAATACCTAATTTTATTATCTCAACAAAATTAGGTATTCAAACACTTAGGTGATGAGACTTTATTATTGCCTACAAGACTTTATTTTTTTCTTTAACCATGACAAGTATCCTCAATAAAGTGTTTCGAAACGGTGGCTTAATATCCAAGCGAGGGCTGCTAGTTGCACCCCTCGCGCGCGCGTTTGTTATGAAATCATCCGAACGAGTGTTTTAATGTTATACTGAATTTCATAATCATAATGTATCGTTCGGGCGTGGGCGTGGAGAGCGCGACATGCTCTCGCTCGGATATTGCGGTTTTATGAGACTGGTTGTTTTAATGTTGGCTATGAGCTAACTATTTCAGAACCTTTTTATTACACGACTGCCCAAAGCAAAAAGAGTGTTATGTGTTCAGGGTTCATGTATGTTTGTGGGTATGTGAGTTTCTTTATTCCACCATAACTTATAAATGCCTAAACTGATTTGGATAAATGGGGTATCGTTAGAATCCTTACAGCATTCCGAGTGACACTGGCTATATTTTTTTTAGAAAAAATCAATATGGCGACTGTACGACGCCATTTTCAAATGTGAAAAAAAATGTTTTTTTCTTCTATTATTACAATATGGACATCAAATGAAAGGCCTTGATGAGCACATTCCAAAACTATATAATATGTCACTAAAATGTGTGAAATAAAATTAAATAAATTTAAAAATATTAAAAACACGACTGCCCTGCCAAAAACGAACTAAAAAGTTAAACAACAAGTGTCATTGCAGTCGGGGGACCTCTTTGATCAAAAATTGTTCCATAATAAGGTCCCCCGACTGCAATGACACTTGTTGTTTAACTTTTTAGTTCGTTTTTGGCAGGGCAGTCGTGTTTTTAATATTTTTAAATTTATTTTTTAATGATTGAATGAAGCATGATGGGTGTCGATAAAGTAATTTAAAAAATATTATTTTACAATTATGCAAACGAAAATCTTTTGGTGCGAATTACAATAATAAAATGATGAAATTTGACGACCTAGTAGCGTAGCAATTAAACACATCACCTCACCACTCATTGACACTACTATCGTTGGACGAATACCATCTGGGGCGACACCTAATTGACCCGGAGGAAATAAAAACTCGTAAAATCAAGAAGATGCTGGACTTCCTGGAAGCCGCTGGGCTTAAAGAGTTAGGCCGTCTGCTGCCTTGAGCGGTCGTTTTTGACGGACAGATGCTTGCGCAGTGCATGAGTAAGCTCTAATCTATGTCGCCCCGCGCGCGTGTCTCGCTTAACACAGCGGAGAGCCTTACTATAATTAGGTGGCGAGTTTTAGTTCGCAGTGAGTGACTACAGCTTTATCTGGGGCCGTACCGGCTAACTTAAATGGCTATCGTAATCGCTTTCATTTAACAGATGGATGTGAGACATTGCTACTTTTCTATAGTAAGTTTTTATTTAAGCCAAATATAGAAGCAGCAATGTGTCACATCCATCGGACAAATGTCAAATGAAAGCGATTACGATAGCCATGTAAGTTAGCCAGTACGGCCCCTGAGCTGCATAGCCCCTAACACTCAAATAATAATAATCGTTGGACGAATATCTAGTTTAAACCTAGTCAAAATCACATATTTGTTTTTGGTGTCTTTTGTTTTGATTTATTCTTTTTCATTAATATTTTGTTACAAATAAAGAATATTACAAATAAAGTCAAAAAATATGTAATAAGAATAAAAAAATACGTTTTCAGCGATTATACGATAATTTCATGTTATTAGTTCCGCATCGATTTCCAGAGGCGCTAGTGGACTTTCCCTTACAATGATACTCTTTGGACTACAAACAAATATTGTGTTGTCATGACTACCGACGTTCCGTTCTACAAAGCTCTTATTAGATACTTCTAATAATTTAAATATTTTAGTGCAATATTTACCATTTCGTAATACAATATGTCACATTTTGTTGTATTTTATGATGTTAAGAAGCTTTAAATACGTTTGACCGTTAATTATTCCCAAATAAGTCGTAAAAACCAAAATTTCGATTGAATACCGGTTTTTTTACTTGAAACGGAATGTATATGCGAGTGCTATTATTTTACACTGTGACATCTATCCTTTGGTAGATTTTAGTGGGCAACACCATCATTACGACGACATTACGATTCATTGACGACCATTAATGCGGTCATAATTTTTTTAGCAGAATACCGAATTAGTTACAAACGTAATGGCAACGTAATGAGGTGGCGTCGTGATCGCAAAATCGTGTAATTTTATGTCAATTAGCAGACTTGACCCCCAGGTGTGTCGTCGTCGCTGTCGGCGCGACACGTCGCACGTCGGTTGCGCGTCGGACATACATCGGCGTCACGTCCGACGGCCTGATCAATATGCTGTTTGTTCTGCTTTTTATACGACTGGTGTGCTTCAGGTCCAAGAAAACGTGGAATGCTTGTGATTCGATGTCGATTACGAGAATTGGTTCCGAGAAGGAAATCTATTTACTCGAGGATATAATTGTTATAAGGATTCGGGATGCTTAACAATTATTTGTATTTATTTTGCACCGATTGTTTATTTTACCCTGAAGTTCCTTTATCTTTTCAATGTACTAAGGAAGTTTTGTGCTTTAGTTTAAAAACAAATATATCCATTTCGATCGATCATTAACCATACAGTAAAATACACCATACAGCAAACAAATTTAAAGATTTTTGGAAGGCTACTAATAAATTTAATATTAGGCCTGGCTTGCCGGTGAATGTTGGGGGTGCGGATGAGCCATTGTCGATTGCAAACATGTTTGTGCAGCATTTTAGAGCGCAGTCACCATTAGGCGCGTCGTTGGGGGTGGTCGATGATGGGGTTTGTCGTGATTCCGATCTCATTCGTTTCTCGTCCAAGCAAGTCTCTGATGTAATTAAAAAAATGACTAAAGGAAAGTCCCCGGGTCACGACGGTCTCAGCGTCGAGCACCTGCAACACGCTGGACCTCACTTATCGAGAGTCCTGGCAATGTTTTTGTCCCTGTGCATGTGTCACTCGTACCTACCTAGTGACCTTATGCGTACAATAGTTGTACCTATAGTAAAAAACAAAACTGGCAATATAAATGATAAAGGTAACTATAGACCCATCTCTCTAGCCACAACTGTAGGTAGCCAAGGTACTAGACAGTTTGTTGGACGCCCGTCTCGAGAAGTATGTACACCTGCACGACTCTCAGTTTGGGTTTCGTCCTGGACTTTCTACAGAGAGTGCGATCTTAGCTTTAAAACACACAGCTCAATACTACACCGAAAGACGAACACCTGTATACGCGTGTTTTCTGGACCTCTCCCGCGCTTTTGACCTCGTATCCTATGATGTGCTGTGGAGCATGCTGCGAGACACGGGTGTGCCAGCTGAACTGTTGCGTATCTTCCAATATTGGTACCATAATCAAAAAAACAATGTAAGATGGGCTAATAAAACCTCAGACTCATTTACGCTGGAGTGCGGAGTGAGGCAGGGTGGCTTGACCTCTCCCCGGCTCTTTAATTTGTACATCAACGACCTTATCGTTGAACTCAGTGGCATGAGAGTAGGCTGTCGTATAGATGACGTAAGTGTTAACAACATCATTTACGCGGACGACATGGTGCTGCTGAGTCCGACGGTGAGGGCGTTGAGGGAGCTTTTGCATAAGTGTGAATGCTATGCGCTTACCCATGGCCTTATGTATAACACAAAAAAGAGCGAGTACCTCGTGTTTAGGGCCGTCGGCGGTAAGTGTCCGTCCACTATACCAAGTATAAATCTCAATGGTGCGGAACTCAAGCGAGTCTATCGTTTTAAATATCTTGGACACTATGTAACCGACGACCTTAAGGACGAGGTAGACATTGAAAGGGAGCGTAGGGCGCTGGCGGTGCGCTGTAACATGCTGGCACGGAGGTTTGCACGTTGTAGTATCCCAGTTAAACTAACACTATTTCGAGCCTTCTGTCAAGTGTTCTACACGTGCAGCCTCTGAACCAGGCACACGCAGTGGGCCATCGACGCGCTACGTGTCCAATATAATAATGCTCTCAGAGTGCTGTTGGGGCTGCCCCGTTTCTGCAGTGCATCGGGTATGTTTGCACAGATGCACATAGACGATTTCTACGCTATCATGCGCAAGAAAACTGCCTCGTTGCTCTTCAGGGTGCGGGCCAGCTCCAACTCCATTCTGCAAGTAATAGGAAATCGATACGATTCTCCTATTATAGCTAATTGTGTCCGGAAATGTATCACGGGCACAAAACTAGTGTCTAAGTAACGATAATACTAACATTAGGTAATAAGATATTAAATAATCGAAGTAAAATACTAACAAATCAAATATGGATGTTTCTAGTCCGAAATAATTTTTTTTTTATTTATTAACGGGTATGTATTAAAATGCCGATAATTCATGACAAATACGACCGAAACCGAAATATCGACGCATAAAACACCTACATATTTTCAAAATACCGAAAATCCTAAATGTCGATAACCAATAGACCGAAACTTGAAAGATCGATTATTAAATGATCAGTGGTTCAAAATCCCGAGTTCGAAATCACGAAAGTGTGTTTAGGTCTATACGGTGCGATGACGAGTGAGCGGAGGGGGTGTGTAATGTATGACCTAAATTTACATGCACTAACGATCAGAGGATATAATAACATTTCATATAATTTCATTTGACATACCGATCGAATAATATAACATACGGTTAATATAATTTCACTTGACCTAAATACATGTGATACAAAAATTATTTGACATAATAAACATTTGATCTAATTAACAGATGATATAAAGCACAATTCATATAACATTCATTTACTCTATTCAACATTTAAAATAATTTTATTTGACCTATGATTTAAATGCTATAATAACAAGCATAGCCAAAAAAATATGTTTTCATCACTTATGTGGGAATGAAATATCGGAACGTATGAAAGGTTGAATGATTTGCAAGTATGATGTATCCGAGTGTGAGTGAATGAGAAGGAATATGTGCGAGGGAGAAAAGAGACGAATGGCTGCTACCACTGAAAAACGACGACGCGTGCGCTCTGCAATTTTTTTGTAAAAATTAAAGTTTCTTGCAATATACGATTTTTGAAGAAGTTCCTGGTTTGATTCCCCGGCCCATAAGTTTTGGGGGCTCGTCCGGGATCAGGAGGTAAGCAGAGTACGACGAGCCACACGACAGGTACGGCACGGCGGCACGTGGCGGGGCGCGTCGGCACGAAAAGAATTCCACGAAACTGCATCTGTAAACGGTATTTCGGGTCGCCAGCTTCATCATTTCAAGCCTACGATGGCGAAAGACGCCAAACGAACGAGCAAACACCAGGTTTACGACGATTACGACGAACGACGAACACGCGGTGGTAGTATGCTGCTATCTTAATGCAAAAAGATTGTAACGGTGAGCTGCATCCAGTGCATTACATGAGTCGACGAACAACTGACGCTGAAAGCAAATATGTAAGTTATGAACTGGAAGTATTGGCTGTAATAGAAGGAATAAAGAAATTTAGACACTATATCTTTGGAAGACACTTTAAGATAGTAACTGATTGTAAAGCTTTTGAGATGACCATTAACAAAAAAGAAATGGCACTATCGCCAAAAGTTTCTAGATGGATTTTGTTCTTACAAGACTACGATTTCAAAGTAGAACACAGAGCGGGGTCGAGGATGAGACATGCAGACGCATTGAGTCGAAACCCATACGTAGCAGCGATATCTACCGATATCCATCAAGAATTAAGAAGAGCCCAAGAAACTGACGATGGTCTCAAAGCGATCATCGACATACTTAATGATCAAAAGCCGTACAAGGATTTCTACTTGCAAAATGGTTTGCTTTGTAAAGGTGTAGAGCGACGTTTAGTTGTACCACAACAAATTGAAATAAGCATAATTAGAAGAGCTCATGAAAACGGGCATTTTTCTAAAAAGAAGACAATGGAATTAATTTGTAAAGATTACTATATAGAAAAGTTAGAGAAGAAGATAGAAGATTGTATT
Organism: Agriphila tristella; assembly: GCA_928269145.1. Taxonomy (NCBI): domain Eukaryota; kingdom Metazoa; phylum Arthropoda; class Insecta; order Lepidoptera; family Crambidae; genus Agriphila; species Agriphila tristella. The sequence goes on along the minus strand of OV743443.1, from coordinate 4,144,123 downwards.
TCTACGTGTATCCCTTGTCTTTTGGCATCAAGGAAAGAAGGGAAGCAGGAAGGGTTTTTGAACCCAATAGAAAAAGAGGATGTACCTTTCCACACACTTCACTTAGACCACATCGGAGCCATGACTGAGACTAGTAAGAAATACAACCACATCCTAACCATAGTCGATGGATTCACGAAATTTGTTTGGATTTTTCCTACGAAGTCCACGGGAACCCAAGAAGTCCTTAATAAGCTGGAAATTCACCAACAAACGTTTGGAAATCCAAGAAGAATATACTCAGATCGAGGAACGGCATTTACAAGTAAAGATTTTGCTCAGTACTGTGAAAACGAAGGTATACAGCATATTAAAATCACAACGGGAGTACCTAGAGGAAATGGACAGGTGGAACGGGTTCACAGAACCATCATTTCAGTTCTGACTAAGTTATCTATAGAACAGCCCACACAATGGTACAAACACGTCAATAAGTTGCAACGAGCTTTGAATGGCACGCACCAGAGAAGTATAAATACTTCACCATTTGAACTACTGATGGGAACAAAGATGATGACAAAATCAGACTGTGAACTCTACGAGTTATTATTACAAGAGGAACGAGATGACTTTGTTCACTGTAGAGAAGAGCTAAGGAAAAATGCCAAAATCCAAATACAAAAAGTTCAAAATGAAAATATGAAGAATTATAATAAGAAAAGGAAGGAGAGCCGGCAGTATTCAGAAGGAGATATAGTTGCTATAAAGCGTACACAGTTTGGAACGGGTATGAAGATCAAACCTAAATTTTTGGGGCCATACAGAGTTACGAAGGTCAAGAGAAACAATAGATTTGACGTAGAGAAGGCAGACCCACAGACTGAGGGACCAAACAAGACTACAACCTCCTCTGACCATATGAAGCCCTGGCCTATCTAGTATGTGATGGATGTGTCATAGAAATTTAGTACTTTGGTAAGTGTGTTATTGTTTTTTGTGTATGAATGATGATGAATGTAACTGTTAATATGTGAAAACCCTAATATTGTATTTTAAAATGGTAATTTGTTATTGTGTTACTACTATTTTTAAACTATAAGATTGTTTTTTTTCGTTCAAAGTAAAAATAATAAAATGTTTCAAGGAAATTAAGATTGATATTGTAAACCTTACGTTTAAACTGAACAGTTTTAGATTTGTAGTTTGTTAACTAATAAGTTTCATTTAAGTTTTATGATGTTGATGTTGTAATGATAAGTTTTGTGATGATCTGTTAGCGTGGACTGGTAAGAGGATGAATGTCTGGGGACAGACATAGCTGCAGGATGGCCGAATGTGGGAATGAAATATCGGAACGTATGAAAGGTTGAATGATTTGCAAGTATGATGTATCCGAGTGTGAGTGAATGAGAAGGAATATGTGCGAGGGAGAAAAGAGACGAATGGCTGCTACCACTGAAAAACGACGACGCGTGCGCTCTGCAATTTTTTTGTAAAAATTAAAGTTTCTTGCAATATACGATTTTTGAAGAAGTTCCTGGTTTGATTCCCCGGCCCATACTTATATATTTTTATCTACACCCACGCTTTAAATCCTCCATAAAGGGTTCTGAAACAGCTTACTGCCAACATTACAGTATCGCTCCGCTGCGAGTGGTCAAAACACTAACCTAACCTACCTGATGCATTAAGTTTTTATTTATAGCGGGGGGTCTAGGGCCAGCCCCCTGCACCCCCCAGCAAGCATTTTGCAAGCAAGCACCCAACATGCAAGCATGCAAGCAAGCATGCAGCATGCAAGCAAGCATGCAGCATGCAAGCAAGCATGCAGCATGCAAGCAAGCATGCAGCATGCAAGCAAACATGCAGCTTGCAATCAAGCATGCAAGCAAGCATGCAGTAAGAAAGCATGCAGCATGCAAGCAAGCATGCAGCATGCAAGCAAGCATGCCGCATGCACGCAAGCATGCAACATGCATGCAAGCATTGTGGAGCTCCGCTCGCTTCGCTCGCTCCGCTGCAAGTGGTCAAAACACTAACCTAACCTAACCTACTGGTAGGTGCATTAAAAGTTTTTCTTTATAGCGGGGGGCCTCAGGCCCCCCGACCCCCCCGAGCAGGGGGGCCAGCCCCCCTGCACCCCCCGGCAAGCATTTTGCAAGCAAGGAAGCAAGCATACAGCATGCAAGCAAGCACGCAGAATGCAAGCAAGCATGCAGCATGCAAGCAAGCATGCAAGCAAGAATGCAACATGCAAGCAAGGATGCAGCATACATGCAAGCAATCATGCAGCATGCAAGCAAGCATTGAGGAACTCCGCTTGCTTCGCTCGCTCCGCTGCGAGTGGTCAAAACACTAACCTAACCTAACCTACTGGCAAGCTACATGCATGCTTGTATGCTTGCTTGCATGTCTAGTCATTGTTATGTTATAGATATATATGTATGCTATTGATGTTATTACATTAAAAAATAGTGGATTTGATAATTAAGCAAGAATCGTAATAACAAAAGCTAGTTATTTCTATTTTATAGTAAAAGTTGATTATAACATGTAAAATTAGATCAAATGATATGTTTAAGAAATGTAAGTTAGATAAAAAAAGCAATATATCAAATGATACTTATGGGATATAAACGTTAGAGCAAATATAAATATGGCAAATGATAATGATGACAAATGAATAATAGGTTAAATAAAAATTATGTCATTTATTTTTAGGTCAAATAAAAATTAGATGAAGTCAACGTTAGTGACATTGAAATTAGATTAACTGTTTTTATAGGAACCGAATCGCACCCGAGCGGAGGTTCCATTGCGTTGCGACCAACTACGCACGAGTCGAGCGAACAAAGCAAACATGCTGCGGCAGTGGCCGGCGAAGTGCCAGAACCGACCTGCTGGCGTGTAACCCTCAATGAGTAGAAGCTTATCAAAATACTCATACGTCTATTAATTTCTTCAAACTAATTAAACCAGACCAAAGAAAAGATGTCACGAGCACGTCTCTAATTGAATAAAACCATCTTAACAAGCGGCAATTAAAATAAAATACTCCCCATCGCTTAACTAATAACTCTGCTGAGTTAACAGGCACGTCAGCTCGCGTCGACGCGCAGCCCGCGACTGGCCGCCATATTTTATGCCAAATAAAGCTGATTCCACATTAAAGATCTAGATAAGGGTATCGAATCTATTCGTTTATTTCAGTTGTAATGTGTTTGTCTTGAATGAAGCTATTAATGGTTTCTAATGGCCGATCTAAATATTATTGTTCGTGTAGTAATACAGGCAACAAAAGTTTAATCATTTTAATGCGAGTGATTTTTGCTATTTCACGAAATAAGTTAGGGTTTTGAAATATGTTGATGTTTCGATATTTTTGCCAATATTTTTTTATTTCTTAGCGTCCGCCCTTGGGACCCAGAAGTCCGGTTTTTGAACTTGACATAGCGAACGCCGCGACGTCGAAAACGGTGCGCCGCGCGCCGACTGGTCTTCAAAGCGATGGTACGCCACATCGAATGTCGCGCGCGACAGCGAATGTCTCGATGTCGAACCATCACTGCATCGAATGGTTAACACAATGTGTTCCGTTTCTAGCGTTTAGTTTTTTCTATAATATTTTGATATCTGCGCGCCTATTTAATACAGACAATGCAGTGTCAAAACGCAGTCCCAAAATGGTGCAACTCTGTATGTTTGGCCAATGAGAGCGCTCGATTCAATCGGTGCGCCTTGTGTTGTACGACCTCACGAAGACAGTGGCGCCTCCACTTATCGGACCACTGTCTGAATCTTCGAGAAGACCAGTACGTACCTAACGAACCGCCGCTGCGCGCTCCGCCCGCGCGACCATTCTTATAAACGAAAAATAATTTTGGTGTTCAACTCGACTCCCAGTTGAGTCAATCGTGTGTGGGACATTGTTTATGAACTATCTATCTCTAAATTGTGGCCGGCCGGCTTGTGTCCTAGAAGTAAACAGCGAGAACCATCACGTCTTCAGTGCCTGACGAGCTATGGTGAGTACTTGCACAAGATATCTCTTTGACCGCATATCCAAGTTGTACCGTTTATTTACCGGCGAATATACATATGTATGTTCGATCCAGACTACATAGATTGACACTGCATTCCTAACCAAAATCGCGTTCGTCTATGTACATCTTTTTGGTGCCGAAACCCGGGACTTTTAGGTACATTCCGTCGGCCGACATACCATTTTAGTTCGTAATTATAACGAAAACATCAGTATTTTACAGTTTACGATACTTATAAAACGCATAAACAAGTAAAGTAATCAAAATCAAGTAAAATATCCAATAATTACGAACCAATTTTCGAGTTCGTTAAATTTTTTACGTGACTACCTACATTCCTACTTACCGGTTCACCAATCTCTGTTCAAAGTTAACGAGCTAACCGAGTCATTTGTATCAATTAACACAATATTATCTATCGTTTTTACCATTTGCAATATCAATATTGCAAATTTTACCGCATCATAATTTTGTGTAACAAATTGAATATAACACGACTACTTGTCGATCGCTCAACATACCGTAATAAATAACATTATTGTTTATACCGCATTCACCTTTAACTTTGCAAATAAAATAAATCGTGTCTTATCGTCATTTCTATAACGGATTTTAAGTATAATTTGTTTTTTTTTTACTGTTAGTAAACTCGAATTACAAAAGTTACCGTAAACCGTGTAAGATAACAATAAAAACCTTTATATTTAACCAAGTTAACATAATACAGCAAACCGTTCTGCGTTTTAATAAAATTCATTATAATAAACATTGTTTAGTTAAATTATTTTATACGTATTAATTACGAGTTCGGAACTCAAAGTGAAGTTGTCGCGTTATAGGTACGAACGGAATCGATCTATGCGAACTTGGTTGTTTGTTGTGCATTAGACAACTTTTAGTACTGAAACATTGTTTTATAGTTTTAGTAAACACTGTTTTGATTAATAACGATGGCTTACCTAGCGAGACGTAAATCTAAATCGGGAGTAAAGAAGTGTACCGAAACCAATTACACTGTCAGTAATTTGCCTGGTTTGCGACGTAAACGAACGATCGCGTATAACCGTATTTCGAAGGCTCTTGAATTGGGGAATTTAATTGAAACCGATGCATCACAAACCGAGTTATTCCTCTCATATTGCCAGGAGATAAAATACATTGCGGATAGTTTCCAAGAGGCACATTTTATCATTCTGGACCTTCTCAAGGATGAAGACGATGATGTGGATACGGACATTCAGGAGAATTTCGATAAAATGTATTTTCGAGTCGTTGCAATCCAGCGTAAATGCACACAGTGTTCGTCACAACAAACAAATAACAATAACTCGCGGCGAGATTCGCTAACGGGTTCGTTCAGCAATATGCGCTTACCGAAGATTTCACTTCCGGTTTTTTCGGGTTCTATTAAGGAATGGCCCAAGTTTATCGCGACTTACAATGCGTTGATCCATGAATCACCCATGTTAAGTGATATCGAGAAATTTCACTATTTAGTGTCGGTATTACGTGGCGATGCTTTATCGTTAATTAGAACGTTCCCGGTCGCGTGCGAACATTATTTAAGTGCATATGATGCTCTCAGGTCCCGCTACGAGGACAAACGTGAATTAGCATTCACATGTTGGCGCGACATTTTGGATGTTACTTTCAAAACTACACACGCTCAGGATTTCCGACACGCGTTAGACACGATTGACGAAAATTTGACCGTTTTGAAAAAGTTGAAGTTACCTACCGAACACTGGGACTTCGTACTTTGTTACAACATTTTGTCGAAACTAGACACGAAATTAAGACGCGAGTTTGAGGAAAAGCACACCGACATCGAGTTGCCACAATACAAACATATTAGGGCGTTCTTACACTCTAAGAGCGAAGCTTTATTGCGCGATACGCACTTCACCGCCGCCGCCGCCGTGACCAGTAAAACCGTTAGCGGTAGGGAGGCTTCAAGTGTCTTACAGAAACAGAAGAGACATAACGTTACACACTCGCTTGTCGCTCCCACCGCGATCGTGCCTGTGCCTAAGAAAGGTGACAAACAAGATGGCAAACCACCTCAGGTTGCGACAACTTCCAAGGTCATTCGCAAATGCTCTTACTGCGGTGAAGAACACAACATAACGGCTTGCCCCGCGTTCCTGTCAAAGTCTGTGGACGAGCGCATGGCTGTGACGGGTGAACGAAAATGGTGCTACAATTGTCTTAACTCGTCTCATTCAGTACGGGAGTGCACATCAATATTTTCGTGTCGAACATGTAAACGTAAACACCACACGCTGCTGCACCGGGACCACGCGTCTAGCAACCCCGACACCTCGGGTAACCAATCGCAATCAGTAGCCTTAATGGCTAAGGAAACACTAGCTTCGTCGAACCTGTCTACGAATACAACCGTGCTACTGGCTACTGCCATAATTCAAATTCGTGACACATTTGGCGAATTTCACACTTTTCGAGCGCTCTTCGACACTGGGAGCCAAAATAATTTCTTGACAGCACACGCAGCCCAGCGACTTAACCTAACGCTTAAAGCCGCTAGTGCCAAAGTTCATGGCTTAGGGGGGGCTCCCGCCTCGGTCAATGGCATCGTCACATGCCAAGTCGGTGCCAATAATAACGTCAACTTTAATCTCGAAATGCTCGTCATACCGAGCATCTGCGGAGACCAACCTATCGCAAAACTGAATACGGATGGATGGAGCGATGTCAAGACATTACCGTTAGCAGATCCTGGTTTTGACATTCCTGGTCCGATCGACGTCTTGTTAGGTGCCGACGTTTTCGCCGAGTCGTTGCTCGAACAGCGTTTGAAAGGCAACGCGTCGCAACCGCGCGCCATTAACTCTGTCTTCGGCTGGCTTCTTCTAGGGAAGTCTCGGCTCGCATCCTCTTCTCCATGTTTATTGGGGGTACCACCTCCTAGCATGGACGAGAGCTTAAACAATATCGTTCAACGTTTCTGGGAAATCGATACCGTTCCAAATTCATCCCGATTAACCCCAGATGAGCAAGTTTGTGAAAATAGTTTCACCAACAACCACTACCGTGACGAGACCGGAAGGTATACCGTAGTCCTTCCTTTCAAGGACAATGCTGAGCCCCTCTTTGAAGGCTCGCGAGCCATAGCCTTACGGCGCTTCCATGCCATTGAGAAGCGGTTATCTCGTGATCAATCGTTAAAACAACAATATACCGATTTCATGACTGACTACATCGAAAGTGGTCACATGACCCTGGTGCCTGCTAAGGAAATGGGTCAAGGCAGGTACTACATACCGCACCATTGCGTTCTGCGTCCTGACAGCTCCACGACAAAGCTCCGCGTGGTCTTCGATGCCTCGGCGAAGGATGCGAACTCCAAATCGCTTAACGATTCGCAACTCACAGGTCCGAAGTTGCAGTCCAACATCGTGGAGATTCTTCTCCATTACCGGGAGCACGAAGTCGTCTTCATGGCGGACGTGCGCCAAATGTACCGTCAAATTAACGTAGCACCTTATCACCGTGATTACCAGCGTATTCTCTGGAGGGCTCACCCAGATGAGCCTCTTCAAGAATATGTTCTAAATACCGTTACGTACGGAATATCTTCGTCGCCATATTTAGCATGTCGCATCATGCAGCAGCTGGCCAACGACGAGGGTCACAAGTACCCCAAGGCCAAAACCGTCTTTACTTCCGACATTTATGTCGACGACATCGTAACCGGAAGTTCATCGCTGGAGGATGCCTGCGACATCAAATCGCAAGTTATTGCTCTTTTCGGCCTCGGCTGTTTTGAGCTACGAAAATGGGTGAGCAATAGACCTGAGCTTCTGAGTGATCTACCCTCAGAAGCGTGTCTTTCGGAAGCTATCACTTTTACCGAAGCCGAAGACACAACCGTGAAGGTTCTGGGCCTAAAATGGGAGCCTGCTTCAGACTCGTTCGTTTTTAACGTTCAACCGTCAAACCAACCATGTACCAAACGAACGATTCTGAGCGAGGTAGCCAGAATCTTTGACCCTCTGGGGTTCCTATCACCTTTAACAATCCAAGCCAAATGCTTAATTCAAAAGCTTTGGATCCTCGGCGTTTCGTGGGACGAAACACCCCCACCGGAAATCGTCACACAGTGGAACGATTTCACCGAACAACTTCCACAAATCAAGGAACTCAAAGTTCCACGCAAGTTCGTTATCGAAGGTGCTCGCTCATATCAACTTCACGGGTTCTGTGACAGCTCTGAACTTGCGTACGGTGCCGTCATTTATCTACGTGCCTCTGAGTGCGACGGTTCTGTTCGTATTTTCCTAGTCTGCGCAAGAGCTCGTGTCGCACCTTTAAAGAAGCAGTCCCTGCCGCGCCTGGAGTTGTGCGCTGCGGTTCTGCTCGCTGACCTCATGAAGTTCGTCAAGGACACGCTACGAATTCCTGTCCATGAGACCTACCTTTGGAGTGATTCTACCGTCACTCTAGCGTGGCTGCGATCACCGTTTTCGCGCTGGGCAACCTTTGTCGCGAACCGCGTCAGCCACATCCAGGACACTGTTCCTACCGAATGCTGGAGGCATGTCCCCTCCGGGACCAACCCCGCGGACATTTGCTCCCGCGGACAGCTGCCAGCGGAGCTCTTGACTAACGAGCTATGGTGGGCGGGCCCCGAGTGGCTCGCTCAGCCCCAGTCTGAGTGGCCAACAGACATATCTAAATGTCAGGCGAAGGATAACGTCGTGCTCCCCGAGCAGCGTCGTACCGTTCTCGTTGTTGCTGATCAAACCGACACCGTCCAAAAAACATCAATAATCGATCAGCTGTTCGAGAAGTATTCATCCTTAGACAAAATTTGTCGGATCCTAGCCTATATCCGTAGGTTTAATGCTAATTTACGTGATACCGATTCACGACCTGAGAGTCTCGTCATAACTGACGTCGAACGTCACCGAGCGCTTCTAATAATCGTCAAACACTTCCAGAATCGCTTCTTCTTCGATGTCATATCGAAGCTGAAAGAGCGGAAACAGTTGCCACGCAACCTTCGCAAACTAAATCCATTCCTGGATGACCGAGGTATCCTCAGGGTGGGCGGGCGGCTAGCTCGCTCTGGCCTTGAATTCGAACACAGGCATCCGGCATTGTTGCCCAGGAAATGTGTGCTGACGACAGCAGTAATCGACTCCACTCATCGGAAGTACCTTCACCCTGGTCTGAACACCACACATTACCTGATCTTGCAGCAGTTCTGGATACTCGCGGCTAAGCGTGCCGTTCGACAACACCTTTCAAAATGCATCCGATGCTATCGACTCCGCCCGCAACCATTGCAACCGTTTATGAGCGACCTGCCTGCCTTCCGCGTTAACCAGGCGAAGGCGTTTTCTGATGTTGGCGTAGATTTCGCGGGCCCCTTTAAAATCAAGCTCGGTCTCCATCGTGGTGCAAAAATCGATAAGGCGTACCTGTGCTTGTTCCTCTGTCTGAGCACCAAAGCTGTGCATCTTGAGGTGGTGTCTACCTTATCGACTGACGGCTTCATCGCTGCGTTGCGCCGTTTCGTCTCTCGTCGCGGCCGTTGTAACGTCATCCGTTCTGATTGCGGCACAAACTTCGTTGGCGCAGCCTCACAGCTGGCTGCATGCATGGAACAGGCATCGAACGCAGAACGGATTGCTTTTAAACGTAACCCCCCATCTTCTCCACATTTTGGAGGAGTATGGGAAATTCAAGTAAAAGCCGCGAAAAGTCATTTATATCGGATTGTTGGCGATCAAACTTTAACGTTTGAAGAGCTCACTACACTCTTCACCCAGATTGAATCGATTTTAAACTCCAGACCTTTGTGTCCATTAAGCTCTGACCCTAACGACTTAAACGTTCTTACACCTGGTCATTTCCTTACGCTGGAACCTCTCACAGCTGTCCCAGATGTAGACTACTCTGATGTTAACCCTAATCGTCTAAATCGGTGGCAACTGATCCAATCATTCCAACAACAGTTTTGGAGACGTTGGAAAACCGAATATCTACACGCGTTAACTCAGCGGGCAAAATGGACCAAAGACTCAACACCGTTAAACGTAAATTCTATCGTACTTATCAAAGACGACAATCGGCCTCCTCTCCAATGGGCATTAGGACGCGTAGTTTCCCTACATCCTGGGCCTGATGGAGTGATTCGAGTGGCTACTGTTAAGACGGCGAGAGATCATCTTCTTAAGAGGCCTCTCGTAAAACTGTGCCCTCTACCATCTGAATAACCGTCTCTCTTTTATCAAACGTAACTTAGTTTTAAGATTAGTATCGTAAATTGTAGCGTATCTTTATTTAATTACCGTTTTCATTCAAATTTCGGGAAAATCCCATTGGTATTTTGGTGGGCGGAATGTTCCGTTTCTAGCGTTTAGTTTTTTCTATAATATTTTGATATCCGCGCGCCTATTTAATACAGACAATGCAGTGTCAAAACGCAGTCCCAAAATGGTGCAACTCTGTATGTTTGGCCAATGAGAGCGCTCGATTCAATCGGTGCGCCTTGTGTTGTACGACCTCACGAAGACAGTGGCGCCTCCACTTATCGGACCACTGTCTGAATCTTCGAGAAGACCAGTACGTACCTAACGAACCGCCGCTGCGCGCTCCGCCCGCGCGACCATTCTTATAAACGAAAAATAATTTTGGTGTTCAACTCGACTCCCAGTTGAGTCAATCGTGTGTGGGACATTGTTTATGAACTATCTATCTCTAAATTGTGGCCGGCCGGCTTGTGTCCTAGAAGTAAACAGCGAGAACCATCACGTCTTCAGTGCCTGACGAGCTATGGTGAGTACTTGCACAAGATATCTCTTTGACCGCATATCCAAGTTGTACCGTTTATTTACCGGCGAATATACATATGTATGTTCGATCCAGACTACATAGATTGACACTGCATTCCTAACCAAAATCGCGTTCGTCTATGTACACAATGAATGTCTTGACATCTAAAGGTCGTGGTATAGATTAACTATGAAGTCGAAAACCTAAAGAAATAAGTACTTAGTAGGTTCGAACACACAAAATAAAATCTAAATGACATATTATTAAAAAAGTTAGAATCTATGGGAATTCGAAGGCCTGCACTTAAATGGATAAAATCATACCTAACAAATCGACGGCAGTGTGTTACTATGAGTAAAATTACTAAAAGTGAACTTATTTCACATTCTTCTAAATTCTTAGATAATAAAGTAGGGGTCCCACAAGGAAGCATTCTGGGTCCAATTTTATTCATTTTATATATTAATGACATAATAAAAGCAACCAATCATAAATGTATAATATTTGCAGATGAGATTTCTATAATTGTGACTACTAATAAAAAAAATCTACGATTCAAGATCATGAAATTGACATTAACACTACCGTTGACAACATTATTGAATGGCTTAAAAAAAATTGAACATTAATTTAAATAAAACAAATTTTATACAATTTAATAAAACTAAACAAGAAAAATACAATTTTAAACTAAACATTGACAAAATAAATGAAGTCCCACATACCAAATTTTTAGGGGTTATTATAGACTAAAACTTGAAATGGCACATTCACATAGTAGGCCAATCATTTTAGAATTTTTTGCGGAATTAATTCCCAGTAAGCTGGAAATCGTTTTATTAGCTTCAGTTGGTCCTAAATACGTGTGATTCGAGTTTGCACCTTTCCAGGAGGTGTGCGTAACCTTTATGAGCCAAAACCGCGAAGTTTTCGCACTTTTTTCAGGTTTTTGCTTCTAACTCAAAAACGGCGCATCGGACGGAAAATGATATTGAATACAATATTAAAGAGGGTTAAATTCTGCGTCGAATGAACATCTAAAACTTAAGATTTGGTTTAGTGGTATAGCCGAAATTGATAGTTAGATATCGAGAAAATTTCTCATTTAGATGCAAACTTACATTTTGCGGAAGAAAAATCTGTAGAGGTTGCATACCTGATGACCTGCAGATGCTGATCCTAAAGACCTCATTTCAGCAGGTCAACAATTCCTGGCAGCCCTATATTCCCCTAAGGCCAACGAGACCTCCTTGGACAAAATTCGCCACGAGATATTCTCAAAATTAGTCAAAAATGCAACATTCAATCTGGCCTCTCTACCCCCGACAAATGCAGCCGCTGCCCCACATATTCTTCGCTGGTATGATAGACCGATGGATCCTCTCATTTGGGGTTGGAAGAGGACAGACCTTGGCCTGCTCCCCACAATGAACACCAAGGATCTAGCTTCAGCTGAAATCCTCAACGCAGTTTCCTGCGGATGTGAGAAAGGGTGTACAGGGAAGTGCAGTGCAGGGAGCTTCATAGATGAAAGGCCGTCGACACCTAAAAAGTGCGATCATGAATGTTGCCTTATTTGTCATGTCTAGGGACTAAATTTGAAAATTGCGGTGTGCATATTACGTGAAGTTAATACATTAATATTCATAGCTTTTACTCTATAGGTTTTTCAATAGGAGTATCTGTTTCAAAGTCGCAAAGTGTAAGTTTGCATCTCAATAAGAAACTTTCTCGATATCTAACTATCGATTTCGGCTATACAACTAAACCAAATCACAAGTTTTAGATTTCATTCAACGCAGAATTTTACCCTCTTAAATATTGTATTCAATATTTTCTTCCGTCCTATGTACCGTTTTTGAGTTAGAAGCAAAAACCAGAAAAAAGTGGGAACATTTCGCGGTTTTGGCTCTCAAAAGTTACGCACACCACCTGGAAAGGTGCAAACTCGGATTACACGTATTTAAGGCTCAATTACATTACACAATTTTAAGCACGCGATTTCAAGACTAAGCATGGTGTAAACGGACTAAGACAGTAAGAATCTTAAAATCGTGCGGCCTAGCCCGCTCGGTAATAAGATTCTTAAAATTGTGTCGTCTAAATGCACGCACGATTTCAAGACAGTCTAACTGTACCTACGACGGCACGTCAGACGTAACAGTTGTACTACAAAAACCAACTTTATACCTAAGGCATAAAGGCGTTCTCAAGGTCAACGTGTAGAGGTAATGTGACAGACAGAGACAGACTCTGTCTGACTCGCGACAGATAGACGATACTGCCACAGTACAAGATAAGTTCAAAAAGGAATGTTGGTTTTTTAACACGTTTTCATATGGACGTTTTCTTGTTTATTTATTTATTTATAATATTAATATTTATAAGTAGGTTCGTTTATTTGTTTGTCCGTAATTTTAGAAAAGAGTATTTTATACTAGGTAAGTACCTACCTACCTAGCTTCCCGATGAGCTAGAGACTTGAAACTTATAGGTAGGTAGGTTGTTTTTAACACGCTTTTATTAGGTTGCTTTCTCATGTGCTTGTGTGTTTGTTTCTCCACAAAGTTTGCGAACAATTTAAACTAGCTTTCGGATGAGCTAGAGACTTGAAACTTTGAACATAGGTCAGAAATGGAAGGCAATGCAATATTATGGTATCATTGGGCTGATCTGATGATGGAGCCGGAAGAAGGCCACAGGAACTCTATAATGGAACCATACAACCCCATCGTGCTTGGGCTCGTTAGAATCGTCTTGATGAGTACTTTAAAGGGAGATGAGGTCCAGGCTCTGATGATTTAGCTGGAAGGCCATGCCATAGGAACTTAATATTGAAATCGTGCAACCCCATTGAATTTGGGCTCCTTTGAATCGTCTTGACGAGTGCTTTGTTAGGAAATAGTGTCCAGGGTCTGATGATGGAGCCGGAAGAAGGACACTGGAACTCTTTAATAAAACCACGCTACCCCATTGAGTTTAGGCTCGTTTGAATCGTCTTGGCGAGTACTCTAATGGGAAATAGTGTCCAAGGATCTGATGATGGAGTCGAAAGAAGGCCATAGGAACTCTATAATAAAACCATGCAACCCCATCGAGTTTGGGCTCGTTTGAATCGTCTTGACGAGTACTTTGTTGGGAAATAGTGTAACGTATAATAACGCGATATCTAGGTAGGTCGATACGTGCGCGACCGACAACAACGACGATGTGCACCTTCTGAGCCGGACGCCGAGGGCGAGCATGGCGCGGGGTGGGTCACGCCGAAAGGCGGGCGGGTCACGCCGAAAGGCGGGCGGGTCACGCCGAGTGGCGGGCGGGTGCCGCTGCCGCGGCCCGCGCGCGAGCCGTCGCGTTCGCGTTGGTGTGCAGTGCGGTGCGGTGCGGCGTGTGTGTCCGTCGAGTTATTCACAAGAGCGACAGTCTTGTTTTGTTTGATACGATTCTTGCAATTTGCATTAAGTAAGTACCTACACATTAGAGGTTTTTATCTACTTAAAAATAAAATGATACTAGGTAAATATACCTACTACTACTTCATACCTACTAGGTAAAAAAATCTATTCTTAAGCCTTTCGAATTTTCAACCTAGTCAGATATTAATGTTATGTAGGTTTCTAATAGGTAGATAATAGTTGAAAAAAATTATTGATTAATATATAAGTAAGGAGATAGGTACTATAAAGGCTGAAGGCGATAGCTACGATAAAACACCGTTTAAATCGTTTGAAATCCTTCTTTATTTCTCGCGAATATAATAATCAATGTTCACTGTAACGGGTCGGCTTCTAGAATGAGCCATAGGACAAAACACCCGCGTTCATTCTATAAATTCAAAAACGAAATATTTTTCTTCTTTTACTTTTTAAACACAAAATCATGCAAAAAGTTTGCAAGCGACGCCAGCCAGGGCGTCACATCCCCCGGATGCCGTTAAAATTTATTTCTTTGAAAAGAAATAAATTTTCTCGCTCGTGCCTTGTCCTTTACAATTTCGACCTACACCTAATCCTACCTCATGTGGGACTGGTTTTATAATGACATGTGTGTCGGTCTTTATGATAGACGAGCCTGCATGTGGGTCATTATCTATGCTCTCTGTTATCTATGCAAACAAAAAAAACCCACGTGACCCACGTGTTGGCTTTGTGTTGGCAAAAAAACCCACAAAAAAAAGTCAACACACGACACGCCTATCCTTAATACATAGAGTAAAAATCTCAAAGCTAGCCCTACCGTCATCATGCTCTATGTCCCTATCAACTACCTATACTCTCTTCCCATTCATAAAGAAGTGGAATGTCAAGGTTTTTTTTTTTTTTCCCTTTTTTTTTCTCTATGGTTGACGACCAAAAATTTATGATCATAGAGTAAACCACAAACCCCTTCATTATCTATTCTGTGACTTGTCAGACCATGTCAGCAAACCACAGAATAGCAATGTGTCTCTTGCCTAATGTCAAAACAAATCCCTTCAAAAATAAATCTATGATTCGTGTTGACACTTCGAAAAGAGCATATTTACGACCTTGACATCCCATGGTATCCAGAGCCAATCATCATTGCTTAAACTTTAAGTCCAAACAACCATAAAATTGGATCCGGCTATCATGGTTTGCGTGTGGAAGTGCGACCAGGACCTGGAGATGTCTCGCAACCCACGAGACCACCCAGTCCTTATGGGACTGTCAGGGTGTTCCCCAGTTCGTCAGGTCCCACTTCCCACGTTCCCCACATTCTTCCTACCCCCAACTTTATTCAGACATCCCTACCTAACCAGAATCTACTTCGAAATTAACAATAATTCATAAATCAATATAAATCAATGTGTTAATCTTGTTCTTATGTGGCCGGATCCTGCGTCTGTGACGCCCTGGCTGGCGTCGCTTGCAAACTTTTTGCATGATTTTGTGTTTAAAAAGTAAAAGAAGAAAAATGTTTCGTATTTGAATTTATAGAATGAACGCGGGTGTTTTGTCCTATGGCTCATTCTAGAAGCCGACCCGTTACAGTAAACATTGATTATTATATTCGCGAGAAATAAAGAAGGATTTCAAACGATTTAAAACGGTGTTTTATCGTAGCTATCGCCTTCAGCCTTTATATGGTGGAGGCGGTCGGCTTCTAGAATGAGCCATAGGACAAAACACCCGCGTTTATTCTATAAATTCCAATACGAAATATTTTTCTTCTTTTACTTTTTAAACACAAAATCATGCAAAAAGTTTGCAAGCGACGCCAGCCAGGGCGTCACATCCCCCGGATGCCGTTAAAATTTATTTCTTTGAAAAGAAATAAATTTTTTCGCTCGTGCCTTGTCCTTTACAATTTCGACCTACACCTAATCCTACCTCATTTGCGATAGCTACGATAAAACACCGTTTAAATCGTTTGAAATCCTTCTTTATTTCTCGCGAATATAATAATCAATGTTCACTGTAACGGGTCGGCTTCTAGAATGAGCCATAGGACAAAACACCCGCGTTCATTCTATAAATTCAAAAACGAAATATTTTTCTTCTTTTACTTTTTAAACACAAAATCATGCAAAAAGTTTGCAAGCGACGCCAGCCAGGGCGTCACAGTACCTAAAATTTTATTTGACACGACGACTGCAAATTGAAAATATTTATAATTAACCTCTTAACAAACAATGATTAAAGAAAAGGAATTTGGTATTAGGTAGGTGCTTAAAGAATTAAAACAGAAAATAAAACAAATACAAAAACTACAATGTAAATAACTCCAATACTACGTTGATTGAAAAAGACATTAGAGACTTACTGCCTTCTCTTTTACTATGACAGTAAGCACGGCCGAGCGTGCTAGAAATTGTGTGGTGTAAATGCGCGCATTCTTAGTCGTTTTCAAGACAGTCTTAAAATCGCTTGCTTAAAATTGTATAGTGTAATTGAGCCTTTAGGACCAACTGAAGCTAATAAAAGTATTTCCAGCTTACTGGGAATTAATTTCTCAAAACGCTTTTTTTGTATCTAAAATGATTAGCCTAAAAGTAGATTCCTGTCGTTTTGATTACATTACGCTGTGTTTTCTCTTATTCATTAATATCCCATCTTATCTATACATATAAAACTCTAAATTGATTGATTGTTGGGATAGGTGTAGACAGGGTTGCCAATGCCCACGGTCTGGATTACCCAAAAACCTGACTGAAAATCCCCAAATTTGGGGAAAACTATATCAAAATTCCCCACATTTTCCCCACAAATTTTCATTAACGATATACAAGTTCTGTTCATATAAATTAAACATATTTATTATAAAATCTACTTCTAAATACCTAAAAAAAAAAGTACATTAAAAATAAGAAATAACACATTTAATGATTTTAATCCACTTTTTGTAGTTCTTCTTACAAGTTTTGATTTTTTGATTAACGAAATCACTAGTACGTACATGGGTGAAAACATTATTGGTAAATAAACAAAAACATTTGTAGCGTTTATATTAACGTGTTTTGATAAAGGCCTACGATCGAGTTGACAGGAATGAGCTATGGAAGGTGTTGTCCGAATACGGATTGGAGAGCAGACTGATTCATGCACTGAAATCTCTCTATGAGGATTCCCGTGCATGCGTCAGGATTGACGGCGTATACACTGACTGGTTTGGCATCTCTAGGGGTGTCAGACAGGGATGTGTTGCGTCACCATGGCTCTTTAATCTGTTTTTGGACAGTTGTATGAAAGGTCTGAAAGAACGTGACTGTGGGGTTGTGATGAATGGGACTCAAATCAAGTGCCTTCTCTACGCTGACGACCAAGTTATACTTGCGTCTTCTGCGCAAGAGTTGCAGGAAATGATGTCGGTTATGAATGAAGATTTTGTGAGAAAAGGGATGAAAGTGAATGTAACTAAGACTAAAGTGATGGTGTTTGAGAGAGATGAAGAAATGACTGACTGTACGGTAATGTTAGGTGGCGAAAAAGTGGAACAAGTCCGTGAGTTTGTATACTTGGGGAGTTTGTTCACAAGGGACGGAAAGAGTGAGGAAGACATAGAAAGACGAGTGAAGAAAGGAAATTCGGTGAGTGGTGCTATACACTCGGTTATGAGTAGCCAAACCGTTTCTGCAAAGGCGCGAATGGCTATTCATAACGGAGTGCTGGTACCGACACTGATGTATGGAAGTGAATCTTGGGTATGGCAGAAGAAGAATGAAAGCAGAATAAATGCGGTAGAGATGCGATCGTTGAGGAAAATATGTGGAGTAAAACTGAGTGATAGAGTGAGCAATGAGGTGATTCGCAAAAGGTGTGGTCTGAAAGATGATATAGTGACAAGAATTGAGAAAGGAATGCTCCAGTGGTTTGGTCACTTAGAGAGGATGAATGAAAGGCGAATCACGAAAGAGATATACTGTGCGAATGTGGAAGGAACGATTGCACGAGGGCGTCCCAGAAAAACCTACGCGGACCAAATAGAGGTTATTATAAAAAAGGCTGGTGTACGCAGTGACAAAAACCGCAGGGCATGTATGAAAAGATTGATGGATATGAATGAAGCGAAAGAAGTGTGCAAGGATCGTAGCAGGTGGCGATCCATAGTCTCTGCCTACCCCCATGGGAAACAGGCGTGAGTGTATGTATGTATGTATATGTATGATAAATGGATTTGTGGAATAATTATTTTCATAAGGAAAATGCTAGTTTTTAATAGGCGATAAACATGGTACAGTACTAGGCACGTATCTTCAAATTTTTTCGATGGAGTAGGGGCAAGTTCGCGCATGTGCTCTTGTGAGCGACCAATAGCGCGCGCCCCTCACCACTACGCATACCCAAAATACGCGTTTCGCGCAATCCCCACCCGACTTCGAGATACGTGCCTCGTACTGTACTGATGGTTATGAAAGTTGCTATTAAATAAACTCAAAAAAAACCTTCCTACCTACTAAAGCTAAAGCCGAGTTAAACTTGATCTAAATAAACATAAATCAGAAATACTTCTAACTACTTTTATTACTTCCAAGTTTAGTTTTAGTGTTAATGTCTAAAAACCCTAATTCCCCGCATTTTCCCCACATTGACACTCTCCCCACAAATTACCCAATCGGACTGAAAATCCCCGCATATTGGGGAATTCCCCACAGATTGGCAACGCTGGGTGTAGAGCCCTAACGGCTGAAGGTAGAGACACCATTTTTGGAGGGTAGATACCTTTCATGATGTAGATGAGCACTAAGAAAGGATTTTAGAAAATACCCGTTATACAGGGTGCTACAGGTTGTTCAAGTTTGTATGAGAATTTGTATAGGGTTGAAGGTAAAGACACCAATTTTGGAGGGTAGATACCTTTCATGGTGTAGGTGAGCACTGAGAAAGCGTTTTGTAAAATTCCCGTTATACAGGGTGCAACAGGGTGTTCCAGTTTGAATAGGGATTTGTATAGGGCTGAAGGTAGAGGTACACAATTTTGGGAGGGTATACCTTTCATGGCGTAGGTGAGCACTAAGAAAGCATTTAGGAAAATTCCCGTTGTACAGGGTGCTACAGGGTGTTCCTGATTTTATCCCAAAATTATATAATTTGTCTCTGAAATTTAAGAAAAATTTTTTTTTTTAATTTTTGAATATGGGTATCAAATGAAAGGCCTTGATGAGCACATTCCAAAATTATATAACTTGTCACTAAAATCTTTAAAAAATTTTTTTTTTAATTTTTGAATATGGGTATCAAATGAAAGGCCTTGATGGGCACATTCCAAAATTATATAATTTGTCACTAAAATTTAAGAAAAACTTTTTTTTTTCAATATTTACAATTTTTTCAATTTTCAATATTGTTGTTTAATTTCCTCACAATCGAAGTGAAAAGTAGAGTGTATAACTCGTACATAAAACCCATTTTACCCTCGACTTGACTATCCACAGTATCCACCCGAGCCGCAGGCGAGGGGTCTGCGATATACGTCTCGGGTAAAATGATGCGTTTTATGCAGTTGTTGTACAATCTACTATTGTTAATTTTCATTTCTTATTTCTTATTTGACTGTTTCATACATGCGACCTCATTACGTCCATACTCTTTATTTCGAATTATCAACCTTTATTTAAAACTCCCTGGTATATCCGTGCATTTTATTTTTTTACTTTTTAATCCATATGACACCATAAAGCACTCTATCCTTATCTCCTTTTATCACATATCAATTTTACAAGTGTCATCCTTGTCACTTTATTTCTTTTTTCTTTATTATTTTAAAAGTTGGTGTTAGAAATTTAAAAAAGCACTTTGCCTCACGCTCGCAGCAAAAATCGATTTTGCTGCGAGTTTTTACGCGCCAAAAGCGCCCTTTTCGTGCTGGAGAGGTGAAATTGTAGATTTGTATCATAAGGGAGCAAAATAATATTTTTACGGCGAGGGCGCTTGTTTAATCCAGAGCGAAGTGGTATGCGTAACCGCAGCAAAATGTTGCGTCTTAGAGAAATTAGAGTATTACAGATAATTAGTTCATAGTTAGATGCAATTTGTTCAAGTATAGCAAAATGTGTTCAAGTTGTACTTTCGAAGTTATTCGAGAAAAACTGATTTTGCAGGGGTAACGTTACCCCAGCAAAATTTTTTTAAAAAAAGGCGTTTAGCCTGGAACCAAGTACATCAAAAGATAGCTTTTGACGAGTTGTAAATGAATACCAATAGCCAAATCTGTTCATCTTATAGTTTTTGAGATATTCAAGATTTTGCTGCGGTAACGTTTAGGGATTTCCCATATCTCGAAAACTGTTTGTCGCAGAAGTTTGAAAAAAATACCACTTATAGGCCTTAATTTGTTCAAATTTGTTTAAATATAAGTATTTCGATTCATCAACAAATATCGATATAATAAATTGTTTTTTAAAAACTGGAAAAAATCGATTTACTCCTAAACTAGTACATTTGAAAACAAATAAAAAACTATTACATATACCTATGATATACCCCTTTAAGGTGTATAAATCTGGATTAACAAACTTTACGCGATATGAAGATATGAAGAGATATCATCAAATTTCAAGCTACTCATCAATTTTCTACTTTGACGATTTATTACGCAGCTCCCTCTGAACACAAAACGATAGATTATAGTGAACACATTAGTTCATTTTGTTAAAAAACATCCCTGAAAGTTTCAGCTTTAAATCTCTGATGGATTAAAAGTAATTCAAAAACCAAGAAAGTGCCAGCAATTCTCCTATAAACCGACTAAATTACGGAGGTTACGAAAAAGCGATCGCGCCATACTTGCGGGTGTCCTACTCAAATTAGCAGCCTAATAACCGATATATAGTACAGTCAAGCAGAAAAATACTCAACTCATGTAGCCGAAATCTGAAATGTTTTAAGAAGAGGTTGTATTATTTGGTGTGAAATTATTACTTTAGCTATTTTGGACTACATTCGTTTTTAGCAATACTTAACTAATTACTACCAGATTTTTAGTCCCTAATAGTATTAGGTAATTGATGAATGCGTTGAACGAGTACTTTCGAATAATAAACCACATTAGGTAAAATTATTAAAATAATAATAAATATTCTTAATTTTGAGATTTTTGCATTCATTATTTTTGGTAATTAAATATTTTCACACGTCACGTCACAGCGTTCAGCACGAGATTTTTGCATTTCTTTCTCTTTTGTCATATCACTTTTGTTGTTATGTAGTTGTCCCTTTTTCTTTAAATGAAGGGCCCAGATGCAGAAGTCCTGAAGTTCACTTAGGTCCTTTTTTATCTAATAACACCAACGTGTAGAGCATGTCAATTAATAGCATATGAAGGGTCCAAATGCAGAATTCCCTAAGTCCACTTAGGTACTATTTCATCTGATAACACCAGGAATTGAAATACCGTTACAAAATACCCTTAAAACGTTTTATCGGTAAATTTACCGGTAAAAATAACGTTAAAATTATTGTACTGGTGAAATTACCGTTAAATATAGCGTTACACTTTACCGGTACAATAGTACCGTTAAAATTATGTGTAAAAAAGTAATGTTATTAATTGGAATAACGTTAATTTTAAAGTAACGGTAACAAAAAGTAAGAAAAACCGTTAAAAATTGAGGCTATTTACTGAAATAACGTTAATTCCAATGCAAGGTTATCTAAAGTAACCCTTTTGACCCGTATTTTAAGGACTTAGGCACTTTGGTTACATATTTGGCAGGGATTGATCGTTATTTTTAAATGTAACGTTATTTCTTACTTTTTTACTGTTACTTTTAACATTAACGTTATGTCAATAAATACCGTTACTCTAAGGTACCGGTAACGGTACTATTGTACCGGTAAAGTTTAACGGTAAGTTTATCGGTACAATAATATTAACGTTATTTTTACCGGTAAATTTACCAATAAAATGTTTTAACGGTTTTTGTAACGGTAATTTTAGTCCCTGATATTGGGTGGATTTCTAACAAAATATTGTGGACTTAGAACTTTCGCACTAAATTAAATATTGAAATACCGGTCGGACTTTTTAAAGCTTAAGGACTTTTTAATATAAAATGACTTAAACCACAATTTGTTGGGACGTAGTGTCTTAGTAAACGGCAAGTAGCTTTTTTATCTCAAAACCTTGTATTAAAAAAAACGTTTTAGCAAAAAAAATGTGATAATAGAGTCTACACCATGGGTCTCCAAACTTTTTAGCAAAAGGGCCAGATTTACTCCTCCACGAAATCCCAAGGGCCAGGATCTAGCTAGCTCCGTACTAACATACTGTAAATTAAAACTGGCCCGCGGGCCGTAGTTTGGAGACCCCTGCTCTACACGTTGGTGTTATCAGATGAAAAAGTACCTAAGTGGACTTAGGGACTTCTGCATCTGGAATTCACTTGTCAAGACGAATCAGACGAGCCCAAACTCGATAAGGTTGTAGAGTTCCTGTGGCCTTCTTCCGGCTCCATGATCAGACCCTGGACACTATCCCAACATACTACTCGTCAAGTCGATTTAAACAAGACCAAACTCGATGGGGTAGTATCGTTTATTATAGAGTTCCTGTGAGTGACCATTTTCCGGTTCCATCATCAGACCCTGGAAACTATTGCCCAAAAAATTACACGTCAAGACGAATCAAACAAGTCCAAACTCGATGGGGTTGCATGGTTTTATCACACAGTTTCGAGAGAGAGAGACTTTTGACGACAATGATAATAAAGAAAAAATTGCTCATTGACACAATAATATTGCATTGTCTTCCAGTTCTGCCCTATGTTCAAAGTTTTAAGTTTCTATCTTATCGGTAAGCTAGTATAAAATAGTTTGCTAAAGTGGACAAACAAACAAAGAAACGAAATCTTATTATACGCGACTGTACCACCTAAAAATGACTATTATGCTATTTTTTTCAGATGGTTACGCTCAAGTATGGCGCGTTCGCTTTTTCGTAACCTCCGTAATTTAGTCGGTTTATAGGAGAATTGCTGTCACTTTCTTGGTTTTTGAATAACTTTTAATCCATCAGAGATTTAAAGCTGAAACTTTCAGGGATGTTTTTTAACAAAATGAACTAATGTGTTCACTATAATCTATCGTTTTGTGTTCAGAGGGAGCTGCGTAATAAATCGTCAAAGTAGAAAATTGATGAGTAGCTTGAAATTTGATGATATCTCTTCATATCGCGTAAAGTTTGTTAATCCAGATTTATACACGTTAAAGGGGTATATCATAGGTATATGTAATGGTTCTTTATTTGTTTTCGAATGTACTAGTTTAGGAGTAAATCGATTTTTTCCAGTTTTTAAAAAACAATTAAATATATCGATATTTGTTGATGAATCGAAAAACTTATATTTAAACAAATTTAAACAAATTAAGGCCTATAACTGGTATTTTTTTTCCAAACTTCTGCGACAAACAGTTTTCGAGATATGGGAAATCCCTAAACGTTACCGCAGCAAAATCTTGAATATTTCAAAAACTATAAGATGAACAGATTTTGCTATTGGTATTCATTTACAACTCGTCAAAAGCTATCTTTTGATGTACTTGATTCCAGGCTAAACGCCTTTTTTTAAAAACATTTTGCTGGGGTAACGTTACCCCAGCAAAATCAGTTTTTCTCGAATAACTTCGAAAGTACAACTTGAACACATTTTGCTATACTTGAACAAATTGCATCTAACTAGTCTAACAAATTGCATCTAACTAGTCTAACCAGTCTAGGAAATCACAAATATGTACCTTGGCGAAATTCTATTGTGCCGACGAAAATTACAATGAATAGCTGCAAGATATTATTTAAATCAGGAACAATTACGAATCCAATAACTTTAACAGCGATATAAAATCAAAATTCTTTCCAACCGAAAAATTTTGTATCAATTCATATGAATCACAGCTGATATTCGCTGCGTTCCAAGTCTCGCGCCATCACGACGCATTCCGACTTCCTACACTTGATCACTCATCGATGCGCGTGGACTGGACTGACATCGCGCCGCCGAAAGCGACTTCAATCGGATCGGACTTCCCGAAAACACGGTCAAACAACCTACGACATTACGGACAAAAAAAATACCATTTCAGTTCAAAAGCAGGCCTTAAATACGACTGCTTAAGGCCTGCTTTCACACTAACCTTTGGGATCTAGTATGAAAGGTAAACAATTGAATAAAAATCCTTGCGATAAGGGCTCAACGCCAAGGCCCCTGAAGTGGGCGAAGGACGACCATAAGAAATACGATCTTAATCTTTTTTTTTTTTTTTTTTATAAGTCGATGCCGCGAATTTTCGAACGGACTTTTTACGGAAATAAGGAAAAGGACATGAGGCATACTGCCAAAAAATAAATTTTATCATTAATGGAAACAAACTACCAACAAAACTTCCCCTTTAAGGGAAATCGACAAAACAGCAAAAAAACCACGCTACAAATGACAAATTTTTAGGGTTTCGTACCCAAAGGGTAAAACGGGACCCTATTACTAAGCCTCCGCTGTCCGTCTGTCTGTCTGTCTGTCACCAGGCTGTATCTCATGAACCGTGATAGCTAGATAGTTGACATTTTCACAGATGATGTATTTCTGTTGCCGCTATAACAACAAATATTTAATTTACCTTATTTTATATTATAAAGTCCTTAATTCCGACCGATATTTCAATATTTCATTTAGTGCGAAAGTCCTAAGTCCACAATATTTTGTAAGAAAGCCACCAAATATGTAACCAAAGTGCCTATCCTTAAAATACGGGTCAAAAAGGACTAAGTCCAAGAGTTTGGGACCTGAATCCGGTTGATTAATGTTGATTTTATTAAAAAGTATCATAATAATATGTTATGTTTGTGTGTTAAATAAAAGGTGATATTTGATTTTCCTCAATAACCTACCTACATCTCTGAAATCGCAAATAAAATCAGCTGTTCCGTACAAAAATTAATGACGAAATATTAAAATGTAAAGAACTGCTGATTATTTTTTCGCGATTTCAGAGTTGGTCCCATAGTAAAAGTTGTTCAGTTTTATGGTCCCTATTTACAATATTCGGCTTTACAAGGCTTTTGCCAAACACCTTGTAAAAAACTTTCAGTGACTTTTTTCTGTTTAAATTTGGTTTATTGAGAAACTCAGTTTTTGGACTAAGGGAGTTCTGCATCTGGGCATGCTCTACACGTTGGTGTTATCAGATGAAAAAGTACGGACTTCTGCATCTGGGTCCTTCATTTATAGAAAAAGGGACAACTACATAATGACATGACAAAAGAGAAAAAAATGCGAAAATCTCGTGTTGGATGCCGTGACGTGACGTGTGATAATTTTTTAATTAACAAAAAACAATGAATGCAAAAATCTCAAATTTAAGAATATGTTTTATTATTTTTTATTTTACAAAAGTACTCGTTCAACGCATTCATCAATTAACTAATACTATTAGATAGGTTGAACCACGTTTCTTTTTAGTTCTGGTCTAAAAATCTGGTAGTAATTAGTTAAGTATTGCTAATAACGAATGTAGTCGAAAATAGCTAAAGTAATAATATAACCTCTACATAAAACAATTTAGATTTCGGCTACATGGGTATTTTTCTGCTTGACTGTACTATATATCGGTTATTAGGTTGCTAATTTCAGTAGGACATCCGCAAGTATGGCGCGATCGCTTTTTCGTAACCTCCGTAATTTAGTCGGTTTATAGGAGAATTGCTGGCACTTTCTTGGTTTTTGAATAATTTTTAATCCATCAGAGATTTAAAGCTGAAACTTTTAGGGATGTTTTTTAACAAAATACACTAATGTGTTCACTATAGTCTATCGTTTTGTATTCATAGGGAGCTGCGTATTCGATCGCCAAAGTAGAAAATTGATAAGTAGCTTGAAATTTGATGAAATCTCTTTATATCTTCATATCGCGTAAAGTTTGTTAATCCAGATTTGTACACCTTAAAGGGGTAGATCATAGGTATATGTAATTGTTTTTTATTTGTTTTCAAATGTACTAGTTTAGGAGTAAATAGATTTTTTCCAGTTTTTAAAAAACAATTAATTATATCGATATCCGTTGATGAATCGAAATACTTATATTTAAACAAATTTAAACAAATTAAGGCCTATAACTGGTATTTTTTTCAAACTTCTGCGACAAACAGTTTTTGAGATATGGGAAATCCCTAAACGTTACCGCAGCAAAATCTTGAATATCTCAAAAACTATAAAATGCACAGATTTTGCTATTGGTATTCATTAATAACTCGTCAAAAGCTATCTTTTGATGTACTTGGTTCCAGGCTAAACGCCTTTTTTAAAAATCATTTTGCTGGGGTAACGTTACCCCAGCAAAATCAGTTTTTCTCGAATAACTTCGAAAGTACAACTTGCACATATTTTGCTATACTTAAACAAATTGCATCTTACTATGAACTAATTATCTGTAATACTCTCATTTCTCTAAGACGCAACATTTTGCTGCGGTTACGCATATGTTAATAACAAACCTAAAAAAGAAAATAGTTGATCTATTAAATCTTTTCAGCGGGACTCATTTAGCCGCCAGAGGAACTGTCTTCATTCATAGATAAAACACTTATATATTCAAATCTTCATTCGCGTTTCTAGTGCCGCGCCGTTCACCACGCGCTCCTAATTTTTTTTTTCAGTTGTTATATTATTACGTGCATATTCCAGTATTTTGTTATTAGGATGCCTAAGCGAAAACACTTGGAAGATGAAGAAAGTGAGAAGTTGTGGAGAAAACTTCGACGTATTGAGAAAAAATAAAAAAGTGGAAAAATCATTTTCGTCACAACTCAAGTTCAAGTGATTCATCAGCATCGAACGATAATGCAATCCCGTCGATAAATTAATGAAGGTTGGTTTAACTTTTGCTCATAACAATATTAACAATTCTTGCATTGTGCGATTGTGCATAACCCCTTTCATATGTAATTATGATTGGTTATTGCCTTCGAGCAACAAAAGGCTTCGTTTGTCACGAAGGGAGAAGCCTTAGCGATATTACTCTATTCAAATTATTCTGGCATTTTTTGCGGGGGGGGGGAATGCACACAAGTGCAGTTCCGCATACCCACATACAAAAACTACACTGTAATGACGACACTCACACATAAAAAATAAAACAAAACAGCAAAAATTTGTGTACGGATGAGTCACACATCAAAATATGACAGGTTTTTGACATAAAGGGCTGGGCTCAATTGTCGATGCAGCAATATCGATACGGAAAAAGGAATAAAGATTACAAACTCAATCATTTTACAATGGGGTGAATAACAACAAAGAGGTCATTTTTATACGCTCGAGCTTTATACAAAAAGCTCGAGAGTGTAGGTGATTGGGTTGGGACTAATGTGTACCCAGGGAAGTTGGGCTCAGGCTGCTGACACTGAACATCGCTCCATGACAGTACTGCCATCTGCACACCCAACAATTTGAATTTACAACAATCGGTGATCGCTCCCCGTCTTAACGTTGATCACAGTTACATCATTGAATAATTGCTTTTTTACCATCGCCACTCTAAAAAGTGCGTTTAATTCAACCATAAGAGTGAATAATAAGCGATTTTAAGTTATACAGAGCGATGCTGAATCTTCGGCTACTATTCAGCTCTTAGCAGTGTTATTTGCTTTAATTTGAATATAGTTTATTTAACAGTACTACTTACGGTCAGTATTCAGCTTGGATAAGAATCGCATAAGTCTTTCCTAACTACAACTCGACCAAATTAAAACGGTGTCATGAACTTAGCTGTCATGCAGCTATCATGCGCCTATTATCTTGCTCGAGAGACGGCCGTTAGTCCCTCGAACTAAATTCTCTTTTTATTCACTTGTTGTATAATCTACTATTTCGACATTTATTTCGCGATATCTGTCGCGATCACATCAGTGCAGAGCAAATCATGCAAAAATCTCGCAAATGAATTTGGCGCAGAATCAGGGCCAGATTGACCAACACTTTATCGACAAACATTATTTAACGGTAACATCACTAAGTTGCCCATCGGCGAGAACTCGGATTTATCTAGCGACAGATCTGAAATTTGTACGGACGAGCCATGGACTAGCAGACCCGATGTCACTGAACAAATTTGACAACTAATCAAGAATAAAATATACGAATTTAATGTTTAAATGTAAACAAATAGCAATAATACGATAAAAAATTACTTTTATGTGAAATGTAAAACCGTCTTTTTGTATACTTGATGTTCAAGATCTCTTTTAACAGCAAAAAAACTCATCAATTCGACATTTTAAACAGGGGCCGTACCGGCTAACGAATCGATTTTCATAAAAGTCTGCTGGGTTTCAACTTAAAACAGAGAAATCAAAGTAAGCAATTTCGTTTTGTACTTTTTGTTGACGTGATTCGGAAGATATCGATGTTCGTGTGACATCATGAATTTGGGTTCGTTATTTTGGACCAATTGGGGCTCGATTTATCTGTTTTAATTTGAAACCCAGCAGACTTTTATGAAAATCGATTCGTTAGCCGGTACGGCCCCAGAGCAGCGTTCACATGCGCGACTGGACTCGGTCTAGAAAGAAATCCGGGCGCAACTGGTTTTACTAACGCGTATGCCCATTTGGGCTTGTACTTCGGCAGAGGGGAAACGCTTCGTATGGCTTCTCTTTCTGTAGAAGCCCGTCTTACTCTAAGGTTATTGCCTTGTATAATACTGTGTACATCTGACATGGATGTTTCCAAAAACTTATCGGTACAGTGTATAGTTCGAGTGATTATTACAGAGTAGTTTCGATTTACTTATTCACCCGCTAAGGCCAGTGTATAGTTTGTTTGACTATGTCGGCTTGGTAACTTGAGGATGGTTGTCAATATGAAAAATTATTTCCGTTGCTGTCGTAACAACACAAAACTACTTATGTTAAAACTCTTTAAACAAAAGAGAAAGTTATGTATGTTGCTTATATAGTTTCCAAACCTACTTTTTATGTAATTAAGTACCTATTTGATACAAAACTGAGGTAAGTAAGTATGTATATCAGAGATTTTTTTTATTATTTATTGAATAGAAACAAAAATCCAATTGAATCCAATTTAATAATATAATAAACCATATTCGATGTCATAATTTAAATCTTTCGATTCGTCATAATCATCATTCAGTCTCCTACGCCCAGACCGTACTACGCTCGTTAGTTCAGGAAAATTCTCAATCAGCATTCTGGCCGCTTCCAAGTTAACAGTTCCGTTCACGACAATATCCCTGAACGTACTATTTTGCTGGAACTCCTTATTCATCCCTCTTACTTGGTCAAGTTTAGTCTGCACTTCTGTATCAATGTCTTGAAGTGTATCTCCGTGGATTTTCTTGACTGCGTTCCTGTCCTTCTTGTATTGTTTCTTCAAACTCGTAACGAACTTCTTCAACTGCTTAGTTTTCTTCTTTCTGTTAGAAGTTCCATTTCTGTACATTCTATTCAGTATTCTTCTTATTTCTCTCACAATTTTCCTGATCGTCCGCTTTATTTTACGTTTACGCCTTCGCCTTTGGCGTCGTCGCCTCTTTTTGTCTCTTATTCTCTTCCTTCTCTTGTTTTCTTTAGATCCTCTTTCCCTCTGTTTCTTTTCCTCCGAACTTGTTGCAAGCATAGAGTCCTCAAAAGAATTATCAAAACCCTGGTACATATCGTATGATGTTATTTGGAGACCGCAGCAGATGAATTGGGTTCTTCCACAGAAGATGTCGCCCCTGTATATTCTAAACTCGGCTTCGCATTCCATGGGCAGCATGCAGGAGCCCCACGGCATGTCGTGCTGGTCTGGGTCACCACAAGGGACACCCCAAGGCCCTAAAATGTCGGATTTAACAAGTTGAAAATTTTACGATTTTAGTTCTTATTTCACATAATTTAATCCCTGTAGCCAACGTACTGTATAATTACAGCTAAGTATACCTAAATAAAAACCAGTTGATCTTTGTGTTAATCAAAAGCTATAAGCTAATAGTTATCTTTACATCCCTCATCTATCATTACATTATCAACTCAGATTCTACGCCCACTTTTTAAATATTAAGCAATTTAAATTAAAACTTACTGGCACCGATCATATTAACCGTATCTCCTCGAGGTTCAGTAGTATTAATGGCTTCTAATTTTTTCTCCGTCCAAAACGCATTCCAGCTGGCTTTCCAATCGTCTATTTCCAAACTGGAACTTTCAGAGCTCATTGAGGAGAAGTCCTTCATTTTCGCTCTCCTCGACATGAGATTCAGGACTAGGTCTTTTTCGAATTTCACTTTGTCAAACAAAGAGTTTGTTTTTGAAGGAATGTATTTCTTTTTTGACCGTTTTATTTTCTCTTTAAACTTAGCCACTTTATCAGGGTTTGGCCAAGCTGGTTTGGATTCGGGAACTGCGACCTCTTTCGCCTTACTTTTCTCATAATCAATTTGTTTCGCATCTTGTTTAGCTTCCCCGAAAGATCTCTTTAGCATCGACAGAACATTGTCTTTTACGTTTGTATATATTGAGGAGTGTATAATAGACACAAAAATGCTTATTGAAAATAAATATAAAACAAGTCTCATGATTTCAGAGACTGTTTTCTATAGAAGCCAAAAGGCTTTTAAAATTGCTTCGCATAAAATATTTATTGGATATAAAATTTCGAAATAAATACCAAAATGATTTCGAGGTGCAATGGAATTTTACTAGGCTATTTATAATCTGAGCAGTAACTGCTTTAACTGTTATGACATCGAAATTCTTCACACTTTTTACATCCTCATGTGCCCCAGCAGTGGGGACATTAAAATGACTAATGGGCATGTTATAGTAGGTACCATGGGCAACAGCGACGCTTAACCAACTGCTAAGGTCAAAATCGCTTGCACGTCACGCCGTCACAACCATACGTTTAGTTCGTGTAGGAGCGATACGCGCGCACACGAATTTTGTTGAAAACTGGTTAAGCGACGCTGTTGCCCATAGTACCTAATACTTACTATGCTTCAAGAAATTAATTTAGGAACAATTAAATAGGCACATGTTCAAATTAATGAAAATCTTACTGCTATACTAAACGAAACATACCTAACTTCTTTAGGACGCCAAACACTGTCTCTTCCTTCCTCGTGGTCAAACTTAGTAGTCAAACTGTCCATATCTACGACTACAAAATAAATAACTCAGTGCCTTCTAGAGGGTCAGTTTGGCCTCAAAAGGCAGAAGATCATCGGAATTGGCGACATCAATATTAGATTTTAATTGTTATGTTCACGGCCCTGTGTAATGTTCAACGATCCGTGCTTGAATTTGATAAATATTGATCTAGACTAGAACTTCATGCATAATGCAGCGTTGGGTTAGCAAAAATCGGTCAAGTGTGAGTGGCGTTTAGGCCGTCCGCTGCCTTGAGCGGGATCCCGCCGCGGGTACACGGCGCGGTAATATAGATCCCTTGTTCGCTTTACGACAGATTCGCTTTACGGCAGATTCGCTTAACGCCAGATTCGCTTAACGCCAGATTCGCTTTAAGACAGAAATTGTACAGTCGTTTTAAAAAGTCTCTACAAAAAAAATATTTTCATACTACACAAAACCAGGAAGATTTTTTTTTATTAAAGGAGACAAAGGAGGATTTTGACATGATTGTTACTAGTGCACTGCGTGACAAGATTATTACTAGTGCACTGCGAAATTAATTCATTCAGGGCCCGTGGACCTACCGACTTTCCCTACTAGTAGGACCACGGTCTAGATAATTTAAATTTGATATTCAATTACGAAAAAATGTAATATTCAGTCAAAAGTACCAGGGCAACATAACTTACGAGGAGTTATTTTGATTTCGTACTGCAAAGATATGTCTAATTCCTTTTAGCTCTTTAATTTTTCAAAAAAATAAATCGAAATCACTCTTTGTAAGTTATGTTGCCCTGGTACTTTTGACTGAATATAACATTATTTTGTAATTGAATATAAAATAATTATTTAGGGTTAGGTGATTGTTTGATGTTTTATTAATCCCTTTTTTCGCTTTAAGTCAGATTTTCTATATCGAGTTGACTGTACTTCTGTCGTATAGCGAATCTGCCGTAAAGCGAATCTGCCGTAAAGCGAATCTGTCGTAAAGCGAATCTGTCCTAAAGCGAACAAAGGATATAGATTGCTGGTTTTTGACGGACAGATGCTTGCGCAGTGCATGAGTAAGCTCTAATCTATGTCGCCCCGCGCGCGTGTCCCGCTAACACAGCGGAGGGCCTTAAGGCTGGCCCCAGACCTACCGTTTCTTTGCTGATCTACCTAGAACAGCAAAGCAAAGAATGAAACCGGGAGGCTAGAATGCCATACAAAACGTACTACTCGTCACAGACCTATCGACCCAAACCGGCAAGAACGCCCGGTCAGCAAGCCACCGGCCGACATCGCCGGTAAGAACGTCTTCACCGGTAAGAAAGAGGCGTAGCCTACGTGTTCGCTCCGTATATGGTCACACACAGCCCGGTTGCAACCCGGCGCCGGTGCCGGCGATTTGTAAGCGTCAGAACCGCTGGACCAAAAGCGATATTGAATGTTTAGAA
Organism: Agriphila tristella; assembly: GCA_928269145.1. Classification (NCBI taxonomy): domain Eukaryota; kingdom Metazoa; phylum Arthropoda; class Insecta; order Lepidoptera; family Crambidae; genus Agriphila; species Agriphila tristella. The sequence continues at coordinate 4,111,281 of OV743443.1, read as the reverse complement.
AATACCGAAATGCAATACTTTTTTGCTACTTTTTAGTACCTAACTTTAAATATTTAGTACCTCGATTGACAACCACACAACTTTCTTTACACTCTCTGGCCACTTAGCCAGACATTCTGACGTCAGGTTGTATAGACCACTTTTTTATAATTTTAAACAACACAACTAATTTATCTCTTTGTAAACATTTAGTACCTTTTAAGTACCTTAACATATATTTTTTCCAAATTTTTTTGGCATAAGTATTAAAAAAAAATTAACGCATGAAAGATTTTTAAAATTGATATTTAATTTGACCCAGGAACTTTGTAATAAAACCATACAACCCCATCGAGTTTGGGCTCGTTTCATTCATCCTGCTAAGTAATCTGTTGGAAGATAGTGTCCAGCTAGGCGATTGCGTAAAGTCAATCTTATTCATTTGACAGTTCATATTGTGTCATAATATATGTCATCCCATACAAATTGCAGCCGATGGAATACGATATGAACTGTCAAATCAATACGATTACCTTACGCAATCGCACCCCAGCCAGGGTCTGACGATGGAGCAGGAAGAAGGCCACAGGAACTCTGTAATAAAACCATACAATCCCATGGAGTTTGGGTTCGTTTGATTTGTTTTGACAAATACTCTGTTGAGAAATAGTCTCCGGGGTCTGATGATGGCAAGAAGAAGGTAAGGCAACCTATGTAAGACCGGATATGATATGAGATGGGTGACCGTGGGACTGCAGTTACGAATATTAAGCAACTCTCGGAAAAGCCGGGTAAATGGACTGCGATAACGAAAGTTAAACAACTTTCGTTATCGCAGTCCAACGGTCACTCATCTCATACCCCGCATCTTCAAAAGTAGCTTTACTTACAGTCGTTATTCTAGCCCCAAACAGTCATCCATCTCATACTCGGCCTTTCCTAGAGTTGCTTAACTTTCGTTATCGCAGTACTACATGGTCACCAATGTCATATCATATTCGGTCTTTCTTAAAATAGCCTTACCTTCTTCTTGCTCCATCATCAGACCCCGAACACTATTTCAGTCTCAACACAGTACTTGTCAAGACAAATCAAACGAGCCCAAACTCCATGGAATTGTATGGTTTTAATACAGAGTTTCTGTGGCCTTCTTCCTGCTCCATCATCAGACCCTGGACACTACTTTCCAACAGATTACTTAGCAGGATGAATGAAACGAACCCAAACTTGATGGGGCTGTATGGTTTTATAACAAAGTTCCTGCGTCAAATTAAATATCCATAATAAAAAAAAGTTCATGCCTAAAATTTTTCTTGTAGGTACGCAAAAAAATAGAAAAAAAATATATATGGTAAGGTACTTAAAAGGTACTAAATATTTACAAAGAGAAACAAAACTTTTTTTGTTTGGAACTATGGAAAAAAATGTGGCACAGACAACCTGACGTCAGAATGTCTGGCCACTTTCTATACACGTTTTGTCGCTGTCAATCGAGGTACCTACTAAATATTTGAAGTTAGATATCAAATAGTAGCAAAAAGGTATTGCATTTTGGTATTTTCATAACATCTAATATTGCTTTTGGTCCAGCAGTCCTGACGCTTACATTTATCACACAATTTGATTTGAGAGACGACATCTCTCGATGAGCGCTAGATTACGACTGAGCGTGAATCAAGAAAGCCCGGCGACCGGCGTGTGGGGCGATGATCCGGTTTCGATTCTGTTCTATCAGAATGGAAACCGGTAAGCAAAGAAACGGTAGGTCTGGGGCCACCCTAAGGGTGCGATCCACCGATGATTAAATGACAGCGTTTATGTCAACGATTTTATTTGCGATTCTGTACCAAATAGAGTTTTAATGTAACAACTCTGTACGAAATAAAGTCTGTACCTGCAAAAACTGACTGCCGGTGGAGATCCTGAGTTGGTGGCTAACGGCCCGGCCACAGCTCGCCGCGGCGGGCGGCGCGGCAAGCGAATTCGGTAACATTGCGTAGTCGTGACGTCCGACGAGCTGAGAAGCCGCTAGCGAGATAGCGCGCAGTGATTGCGTCTTGCTTGTCTTTTTATTTAATTTATTTTTTATTTTTTTTATTTTTAGTTATTATTTATTACAATCATGATATACCTTTTTGAAATCCTTATAATAAGCCCTTTAATTTGACACCCATATTGCAGTATTCTAAAAAAAAATTTTTTTCCCACTACGTATAATAGCACCGTACCACAGAATACATAATAGTACAAACCGTACAGCCGCCATGTTGATTTTTTATAACGCCACCTTCTTAAGAACACTTGGGCTGACGAGACAAATCTAACGACATGTTAATCATAGAAATCCGTTCAGCCGTTTGAAAGATATGAGGTAATAAAGAATATTACATACAAACACACATACATATAAGATACGCGCGAAAAACATAACCCTCTTGCAGTCGGGTAAAAACCGCTGAACAGATTCTGTTGAGCTTTTCAGTTTGGTAGCTTGGAGTCCAACTTAAAATCTAAGCCATGTCTCATCTAATTCGGGTCGAAACACTGGTACTACTTGAACTCTAAGTAGTACCAGCTTTCATATACTGGAGGTCATGAAAACGCGTTTGTAAGTCGCGGGCAAAAGTTAAACTGTCATAAAAACTATATCCACCCGAAAGACGTCGCGGGCAAAAGCTAGTCAGTAATAAAGTAGCCGTGTGGAAAACGACAAAATGAGGATCAGTAACAAGTTTGAATCCTATAGTTTTATTGATATAATATAAACACATATTGATAGCTAATGAAACCTAGTGAAAGAATTTTTGAAATGTTAAAAGAGTTTGAAGGAAATGCCAAGCTCAATGCAATAGTGCTTTATCACGTACGACATAAGGTTCGCGTACGTCACGATGACGTCATAAGGACAAGGACCCCCCAAAAAACCAGTATTTTAGCTCATAACTTCTTCACAGTTAACCATGTGGTGGGATAAGCTTTCCAGAGAGGGGCAGCTATACATACCATATAGATATACATACCTACCATACGTTTATTCACTTCCCTTCGCCACAGCCGTGACACACTCTGTACATGAGAGTTCGAGCGCCAGCGACCTTGAGCCAGAGCGTGGAAGCGCTAGGGTTGATACCGACTTGTAACAAAGGAGATAACATAGTAACATTAGGAAATATAAACTTGTGCAAGGACATGTTAATGAAAGATAGGTTTGATTTATAATAACTTTTTGTAATCTTTAAATTATATTAGGTAGGGTAGATACTTCATAAATTGCAACTCTTATACTATATTTTCTGTTATTTATAATAAATTTATTAATCTTTAACATGTTAATGAAAGATTTGATTTGTATTTTTATTTATTTATTGTTAATTTTACCTACTTGCGAGTTTACGAGTTTAATCGTCTGAAATCCTTGTTTTCAGATCTTTTTTTATAATTAAAGTAAGGTAAAAAGGAAGGGTAAGGGCATGACTAATATTTCGTACTAGCTTCCGCCCGCGACTTCGCCCGCGTGAAAATTAGAGAAAATCCTTAGTGAACCTTCAACCAGGATCCGACCAGCCGTTTTTACGCGATTAGGCGGGTCCCCACCAAGCGCGCTGCCTCGCGAGGCAAGATGTTTGCCGCGTGAGGCGGGCCTCGCACGAGGCTGCTCGCTTGGTGGGGACCTAATCGCGTAAAAACGGCTGGTCGGATCCTGGTTGAAGGTTCACTAAGGATTTTCTCTAATTTTCACGCGGGCGAAGTCGCGGGCGGAAGCTAGTTTTTTACAATAATCAGAATTGGTCCAGAGATATTAGTAGGTATCTCGTCCCCGTCCCTGTCCCCATAAAAGCTCAAAAACGACATCCACATCGATTTTCATGTTTACTTACCCCATTTACCCCTAAGGGATGATTTTCAAAATAACAAAATAGGTATGTAATTGCCTATTTATTTTTAAACGTGCTCCTACGAATTTTAAAATTTTAATGTCTATTTCATATTCTTTTTCCATGCAAAATTTGAACCCCGATTTCACCCCTTTAGGGGTTAAATCATGACCACCTCGTTGGACTATAAATTAATGTCAATTTCGCAATCACCATCCCATAAAACCTCAAAAACGACATCCACATCGATTTTCATGTTTACTTATCCCATTTACACCTAAGGGATGATTTTCAAAATAAAATATATAATTGCCTTTTTATTTTTAGATGTGTTCCTACGGATTTTAAAGTTGTAATGTCTATTTAATATTCTTTTTCCATACAAAATTTGAACCCCGATTTCACCCCTTTAGGGGTTAAATCAAGTCCACCGTGTTGGACTTCAAAATAAATGTCATGTTCGCAATCCCTATCCCATAAAAACCTCAAGAACAACATCCATGTCGATTTTTATGTTTACTTACCCCATTTACCCCCTACGGGGTTGATTTTCAAAATAACAAAATATATGTATATTTATTTTTAGACGTGCTCCTACGAAGTTTAAAGTTGTACTGTCTATTTCATATTGTTTTTCCATACAAAATTTGAACCCCATTTTCACCCCTTTAGGGGTTAAATCATGTCCACCGTGTTGGAATTCAAAATAAATGTTATTTTCGCAATCGTCAACTCAGAAAACCCCAATAACGACATCCATATCGATTTTTTAGGTTTATTTACCCCATTGCACCCCCATTTCATCACCATGGGGGTTGAAATTATACCAATACAATATGCGTTGCGTTAGATTTCCATCCATAAGCCTAAATTACAAATTTAGCGATTTCTACTTCAAAAATGAAGGATTATCTTCTAAACACAACTTCATCCCCCTTTTCACCCCTTTGGGGGTAGAATTTTGAAAAACGCAGAGACACGTATTTATTTATTTTCAATCATCAGCCTAAACACAAAATTTGAAGATCCTAGCTTCAAAACTGAGGGACTTTCATACAAACTTTCATCCCTTATTTCATCCCCTTAGGGATGGAATTTTCAAAAATCCTTCCTTAGTGGATGCCTACACTGTATAAAGTACCTGTGTGCAAAATTTCAAGTCTCTAGGTTCAGCGGTTTGGGCTGTGCGTTGATATCTCACTCAGTCAGGACTTTGAATTTTATATATATAGATATTTTAACTTTTAAAATACGAAGATACTTTTATCAGGATTTTGTTTTTGGTTGTTGCCACAACAACAAACACAACAATAATGCCCGCCGCCGGGCATGATTATCTAACAATTAAATAATGTTGCGTCGCGTCGCGTAGTCAGTCCGTGAGAAATGCGGTACAATGCTGATTGCGATGGGCCAAGCGAGCGGCGAGCGACAGTAGAACCCTTGGCCGGGTAAGTCGGCGACTAGCGGCTGCACTCCCCGCGCGCCGCGCGCTGCCCCCGCACGCCTCCAGACACGCAACATAGCCGCGAGCGATTTTACGAGCATACATGCGCAAGTGTCGTTTCTTTTCGCGTTAGAGTATATATTCTGTGCCTTCGCTCTATTCCCGTTGTCCCCTTACATACTTTTTTCCCTGAATCCCCCAGCGGTAGACAACAGGAATAAACCATCCATACTTTTTTTACGGATGAAGAACGATCCGTTTTGCTTACGGATGATAGAATTCTTCTATTCTTGTTGCTTATAACGATAAAATTCTGACAGATTTTCTACTAGCTTTCTCTCAGAATGGATGGTTTATTCCTGACGAGAAAATGAACTGTATGCTATCATTTGAAGAAGAAAATATTATAACGGGGCTGTAGCGGGGGGGTTGGGGGGGTTCTAGCCCCCCACCCCCCACCCCTCCGAAATGCCAAAGGCGTTGGTCTGCAACAAACGACGGTAGCGACGCTGGAAGCCGCGTCCAGCGTCCCAGACGCCGGACGCGGCTTCCAGCGTCACTGCGATGGTCACTCGGAACTGTTTTTAACCGACTTCACAAAAAGGAGGAGGTTCTCAATTCGATTGTATGTTTTTTTTTTTATCGTTGTTCGCGCATATCTTCGTCATTTATGAACCGATTTTGATGATTCTTCTTTTGTTCGATTGAGTTTTCTTGCGAGATGGTCCCATTTAATTTTTTTTCAAATCGGTTCAGTAGTTTTTGAGAAATCCTGAAAATACTATGATTTGCATCAACTAACATGACGACTTTGTTATTTATGAACCGAATTAGATGTTTCTTTTTGTTGGGAAAGGGGTACTTTTAATGTAGTCTTTTTAACCGACTTCAAAAAAAAAAGGTTCTCTCTCAGTTTGACCTGTATGAATGTATGTTTCTCCGCGAATATCTCACGTTTGGCTGAGCCGATTTTTCTACCCAATAATATACCTATAATAAATACCTAATACAGAAGGTACTTACACTAAAAATAAAAAAAATAAAAAAAATGTTTTAAAAAACAAAAAACCGACTTCAAAAACCTGCCTCTAAAAAGCAAGAAATAATATTCAAATCATTAGATACGCATTATCATTGTTATAATAACAACACGTCTATTGAAGTCGGGTGGGGCTTTTAGAATAAAAAAAGGAAGTTGTACTCCAGCCCCACCCGACTTCAATAGACGTGTTGTTATTATAACAATGATAATGCGTATCTAATGATTTGAATATTATTTCTTGCTTTTTAGAGGCAGGTTTTTGAAGTCGGTTTTTTGTTTTTTAAAACAATTTTTAAGTTTCGCATACGCTCAATGTAAACGGACGTGAGCGATTAAAATATGGATGACCTGCACTGCTACTCATTTTAAGTACTTACCAAAGTGAAGATAGTCATGAATGTCAGTAGATACTTAAATATTAAGTTGATTTTTATCGCATAGTACCTACGCAAGGTAAATAAATACAAAACCTTAAAACAAAGTACCTAGGTACCTACACAATACAAAAACAAAATAGGTAAGTACCTTCTCAAGTGAATAAAATTGATTCTCACCTGGTTGACGAACAACCAAGCTTATTTCTTCCCAACGTTTGTGTTTCAACACATTGTTTTTATTGCTGGCATCATGTTTCATTTAACGAATTCTATTAGTACTCCGTCTTGTTCCTACCTAAATTTCCTCAATTTCACCGTTTCCAGAGTGACCGCGCGACAAAAACGCGGCGTCCGTGTACGACAGAATGCTCCGAAATGACTGCGTACGGCCTACGGACGTGGCGCACGGCGCTCGTGCGCCGCGTCAAGCGTGTGAGAGAGACCGCTGTAGTACATTTCCATAGTAAGCATTCGTAGGTCGCGTACAGCGTTACGCCGGACGCGACCTACGGCGTTTGTTGCAGACCACCGCCTTAGTAAACCTACTGTTTTATACATAGTGAAGGCCGGATAAATAGAAACACCAGTCGATTTTCATACAAATGAGGTAACTTTGAAGCCTTGGATCCAAATCACTATACACATCCAACTGATCTGATAAGCATTCTAAGAGATAAGGATCAGAGTTTTCAGTTTCAGGAATTTCCTAAATTTTTATGCTAATTTCGCGGTTTTTCAAAGTTACCTCGTTTGTATGAAAATCTACTGGTGTTTCTAATAATCCGGCCACCACTATATTTAATTGTGCTTATTTTAAAATTTTAGTATAAAGTTGTTACTTAGGCTGGCCCCAGACCTACCGGTTTCATTTCTTTGCTTTGCTGTTCTACCATGGACCGCCCGCCAAGAGGCTCATTTTCAATCTATCGCATATTTTGACCTGACCACATTGGCAAGATAGCCATTAGTTTGGTGTTATCAAATATCATCGTCTGGGGTGCGATGAGAAGTTTTAGTTTTCGTTTTAAAAAAAAACTGCTGTTTTATACAAAAATTAATAACGAAATTATCAAAATGTATGAAACAGTTCATTTTTTTTTGCGATTTCAGATTTAATGCCATAGTAAAAGTTGTTCAGTTTTATTATGGTCCCTATCTACCATATTCAGTTTTATAAGGCTTTACCAAACATCTTGTATAAATAAGCGATCGAGTTATTTTTAACGATCGGAGTCCATGTTCAGGGTGGCATATCTCCTAAAAGCTTCCTACTTCGCAATCCAGGCGATGATATTTGATAAAACCAAGCTAATGGCTATCTTGCCAATTTGATCTAGTCCCAAAATGCGATAGATTGAAAATTACCCTGGTTGGCCGGCGGTCTTTCAAGCAATGTAGCACAACAAAGCAAAGAAACGGAACCGGTAGGTCTGGGGCCAGCCTTATTGTCTCTGGTCCAGAGCGACCAGCCGGGTAATTTTGTAATTTTGTTGCAATCAACTCTGACAGAAATCGCAGTTACATTGCTGCTTTAGTTAGAACCAATGTGACAACTACCTTAACTAAAGCAACAATACAACTGCGCTTTCAATCGATTTCAATCAAGAATTGTTAGCAACAGCTTTACGTAATCAAGGTACTGAACTCAACCCCCTCCGAAGTGAATTCCTGGCTATGGTCCTGATTCTAAGAGGCCTGGCCAAACCTGCCTGCCGCTTGCCTACTTTCTCCCATGAGAGAGGTCAGGGTGGTATAATTAGCTCCTGTTTACCGACTGCGTCTTTACTTAATGTACCTTGTGTAGGCTCTAGGCTCCCCATAGGGTTTTGATCGGGTATAGTTAGGAGTTAGCTTAAAATAAAACCTTCCTACTAAACATACCCGATTTGGGTGTCGTAATGGGGTATATTTAGGAGCTAACGTTTTTTATTACTTACTACTAAATATATCTGGACAGAGCACTGTCTGACAGATTCGCGTGTTTAAAGAATGTATCTTATGGAGGCGCCCCATAGGGTTTTGGTCGAGTATAGTTTGGACGACGCTGTCATAATTTTTGAATACTAAATACATCGTAATGATAAAGTAGTGGCGTTAATACCACAAATAATACGGCGATCTAATATTAAAATTAAAAGCCAAATAAATCAGACATTGGATTGTTTAACTACCACGCCAAGCGCAGTATAGGGTTCTGCAGGTCCTTGGGACACTTGACTTGAACAAAATATTGAACTTTAAAACTGATTATTTTGCAAACGGATCCCCATATCAAAAAGTAGTTTTTACCAAACTAAAATATTATTGAAAGAACTATCCAATGACATCTCATCAATAGTCATAGTCCAATATGAGTTGAAATGACTGCTGTCTATACCCGATTATTGCCGCGTACAAGAGTTGTTGTGATCGAAGTCGGGTATATTTAGTAGTGCTTTTGTTTTATATTGTTACTACTAAATATACCCGAAGTGGGCCGAGTCGCTGTGTCTTGGAGAGGTACATTTAGTAGTGCTCGCTGAATTTGTTTCATCTCCTAACTATACCCCAGGTCGACCAGGCCTGTGACGTCACCGGCGCCCTCACAAGGTATATTTTGTAAACACGCTTACCGACTACTCACATGTATGACGAATCAGTCAGTATATCATGGCCGCGTTCCGAATCACGCTCACAGCGCTGTGAGCGCGAATCCGACCAAATTAAAAAGTCACAAAATATTACACAAATAGGGTATTTGTGTACCTACCTAATTTAATGGATTATACGCTAACAGCGCTGTTGGCGTGATTTGGAACGCGGGGCATGTAATACACAATAAAACTAATAACTACATTTTATAAAATTAGTTTATTACCTCCACTACAGCTTCTGGCTTATCAACCCACAATGTATGATCTTTGTTTTTGTCGACGGGCAGCTTCTTCTTTGTGTCACAAATGTTGCATGTCCACTCAACGACTTTTGATTTGTTCATAGTTTTCATCTTCATTTTACATGTGACATTGTTGATCAGCATACATTTACATTTCTTGCACATTTGCCTTTTGATTTCTGGATGACTGTAATGTGTAAAAAGTTCTTATGACAACAATGAAATAAAATAAGACATTGTCGCCCGATTTCACTAAACTTAAGGATCGCCTAAGTCTTTTCCCAACTACTACCAACGATATGTATGTCAAAACAAGTGATTTTGACATATCGTTGACTACAACACGACCAAATTAAAACGGTGTCATAAACTTAGCCGTCATGTAGCTGTCATTCGCCTAGTTATCTTGGTCGAGTTGTAGATAAGAAAAGACTTAGGCGATTCTTAAGTTTAGTGCTTTTGCACCTGTGTCTTTGATCCAAATAATTGTGTACAAATATTTTTAGTGATTTCACTATTATACACTCGGCGTCAGAAAAATCGCTGCTTTTAAAAAAAATCTGCGAACTTAATTTAATCCAATCTAATTTAATGGTAAGTGTTGTTTTGTTATACATATATTTCTTCCCCTTCGGACATACCCGACAGTCTCTAGAAACTGTTGGAATACTTGTCTAATGGAATCAATTACTAAGATTCAGTTTCCGAGCAACATTACATTGCCGCATTTTTGCAATATTTGAGTAACTTTATAGGTAATAGTATCCATCTTAGGTATTCCTTCTCTTTAATGGGGAATGTCCGAAAAAAATCAAATTGGCTGAATATTTTTCTATAGGTAGATAGGATCATGAACATAGGTCATGAACTGTACTTTGCATTGGAATTTGCTCTGTGTTGCATGCGGCCGTGACGCATCGTTTAGAAAGGGTTCCAAACACTCCTATAATTCAAAGTACAGTTGCATGGCTGCTTGGGTCGCAAGCCGCATTGCTCCAACCAAAGAGTACCTCTAAGGGGTGTATGGAACCCGCACCGTTGCATGCGGCTGTGTAGCATCGCTCGGAAAGGGTTCCATACACTCCTATAATTCAAAGAACAGCCACGTGGGCCGCAGGTGACACATAACGCAAGCCGCATTGCTCCGTAGTCTACCTTTAGAAATATTTGTTACACTTACATTCTCAATACATTTTTCTTGGCAACATTAACGATGAGGTTGCCGTAGTATGACGAAAGAGCTGGGTTTTTCTCCGATACATATTTACTGATCTAGAAAGATTATTTATAAATAATATACGCTTACTACAATAGAGTATACTGTATTGTGAGAAACCAATAATAATATTGTTAGAAACAACTAAAATAAATTGTTCTAAACTTACTTGATATAAATAATTCATACGTTGAAAGGAGTCATTTCCTTGGACTTTCTTCATTTGTTTTTTATTTACTGCATTTTTTGTATTAACTGCATTTAACTTCCAAAACAATTTTGTTTACAATAAATTACGATTTGTTGTGATTAAACACAGCTGCTATGCTAGCTAACTGCTAATGCTAACCATAGTAAGTAAGGTAGGTAACTAAGGTAACCTTAAATAAATTTTACTGAAAGATTGACAATCAGCTGACTGAGCTGAAAAAAAAACAAAATAACATTGGGTGCATTCCCGCAGACCAATCGATAAGTCATTGATCACCACAGACAGTATACATGTGGATGCAAAACTGAGGAACTAATGGTGCCAAAATCGTTTGATTAGTAGGGACCGACCGAACCCACTTTTCGCCGAGTACCGAGACCGAGACCGAGATTTTAGATTTTTTTTAAATGTTACTATAAAATGGCGAATATTGATGAAAAACACATTTATTTTAATTAAAATTCTTTATTTAATCATAATAGTGCTAGGTGTACGCAAAAAAATCCGCAAATCCATGTACAGCAAAGCCGTTTGGTACGTCACTTTTACTTGAGCTCAAAACAATATTTTGGACTCGCAGTTTTTAAAAAATCTTTCCTTAGAAGATGAGTTATTTATTATGGTGTCATCTTTTTTGTATGGGGTTTTTTTCTAAATCCTATCGTGTAAGATATCGAAAGGAAGAGCTTGCTAAGCCGGTTCTTATATTTCATAACATTTTCAAAACACAATGTTTGGGCTCCTTCAGATCCGATGTGGTTAAGTTATTTTTTTGTAAAATACATCTTAAATTAAAAAGATATAGAATACTTAATATTATACTTACTAATATCATTCCGCAAGAAATCTATTTTGAAAATATCTACATTTAGTTTTTATTTTTATTTTTGCCCAAACTTATGCGTAGTATTTTTTTTAAAAGGTTTTTTTGTTTAGTTTAAAACAAGTGCTGAAATGAAATTCTGAACATGCTGATAGAAACAGCTCAGGAAAGCCCTTTCATTCATATCACACACGATAGGTTACATAACAAATATGTTTTTTTTGTGAAAGCTTTGTAATCATTAAAACCAAAAAATAAAAATACTAAAATGTCAATATTTACAAACTTGCTTTTTCGAGGTAAAATATGAGAATATTACATATCATTTGAGATATATTTTATGAAAAATATTTAAACCATATCGTATCTGTAGGAGTCCAAACTTGAATAATTAAAAAAGTATTTTTTTGGTATAATTTAAAACAAGTGGCTGAAATGGAACGATGTGGCTCAGAAAGACCTTTAATTGGATACCACACATGATAGGTAGTAGAACAAAAACAATATTCCCATACAAAAAGAAATATAACACCATAACCTAAGGGAAGAAATTTTAAGAAATGTGGGCCCGAAATATTGTTTTGAATTCAAGTATACTTGTCCCAAACGGCTATGCTGTACATCGATTTGCAGTTTTCCATTGATTTTGAGCTTGTACGCCGACCACTATAAAAGACAATTAAAATAACATTCACATTCATTTGTAAAACTGAATATAGTAGGTACCTATTACAAGTCGACAGCAAATTACCAAATTACAGAAGTCAACAATTTTGATTTAACTTTATTAATTACAGTGAAGAATGCGTCAGCGTATGCCCTGTGGCATGCATATCATGCGTTACCGAGACCGAGACAGAGACTGAGATCTCGGTCGGTCCTTAGAGGGAGATTACACGATCAGTCTTGAATGCAATTCTACCATCAGTCTGGATCAAAATTTTACCAACTCTGACTGACGCCAGAATTACGCCAGACTGATACAGGGCTGACAAAGATCTCGATATAATAAAGTAAAAAATTATTTAAGATAAACGTAAATTTTATTTACCTCAAATATTATGTGGATTATAATGGATTTCGAAATGTAAATTTCTTAATTTGATGATTATATTTGGTTGTGGATTTTTCTTGATTTAAACTTAAATACCTTGTTACAAAAAAAATTTTTATAAACCTACCTAGGCACTTATGTCTAAACTCTCTCGCGGTACTTAGGTATAACAAATAATATCAGAAAACATGATCCCAAACTATAAAGTGAATAGCTATTTTTGTGTAATTAATGGGACCATCCACGATACTAGGAATTGGACGTGGCCATGATGAAAATGTAAATACATAAAGTACCTACTTATCCTGACGTACAGACATCATATCCTGAGAATTTTCTGCTTCAGGGTTAAGCGGTTAAAGTCCAATTTCATAATTTTGTTGTTGTGTGTGTACTAATACTAGCTAACATACCAAATTTCTGCTTTCTAGGACTTCAGGAAGTACCCTATAGGTTTTGATGATCATGAGTGAGTCAGTGACGAAATCGGGGTTTTTTAGATATCAATAAAATCTACATTATAAGAGCTATGCAATTGAAACTGTATGTTTAATCTACTGACATCATATCCCGACAATTTGGTTTATCTGGTATACTCAAGATATGAAGGTTCAAAAAAACGACGAAGCGCTTCGAGAAAAGGTAGGTAGTGCCTCTGAGCTTCGCTTGGACGTCATGGCGGGCGCACTACCATGCCCCCAGATAAAAATCGACTTTGAGTCTCTGGTTTGCGGCTAGTCGCTCGACGACTCGAGTCGCCCAGCGACATTCGATCAAAATTAGAAGCGCTATCTAGCTTCGAATAGATTTAATAAATGAGTATCTAACAATACCAAACAGCACCACCATAGTACTACTGCTTTTGAAAACCTCGTGGCGACATCTATTAGATTAATTTGTAGACAACATACAATTTGAGCGAGGTCTACAGCTCACTGACTTCACTGAGCCACTAGTTAGTATTGATTTACTTACTATAATTTTATTTTTTACCTACATAATTTATTATCTACTTAAAAACATAGTTAAAGTATGCCTAAATAGAGTATTTTAGCGTAGGATACCTAGTACAGTTTGACCATAAAGAGTTGAAATTAAATAAAATGGAACTAAAATATTTCAGTACAAAATTTAGTAAGTGTTGCCAATTTATTCGTGATTTTGACGTGTTTACATAGAAAGTGGCGCCCTCAATTTTTGTCAACTCTTTATGGTCAAGCTGTACCTCTATTGCTGTCATTGATTTTAAAGTAGGTTAACCTTCACAAAATAGAGTAACTACAATACTATAAAATTTTATTTAGGCAGCACTAAAATACAGTGAATGTCGCGGCTGTAGGGTGACAAGATCCAGCGTTTAAAATACGGGATTAAGGATTAAAATATGGGACAATTCATTATGTATGGTTCTTTTGGAAATCTTTTTATCGGGCTTAATAAATGACTTATTTTCTATAGTTATATTTTTTATTAATTTTCCTATTGCATTAAAATAAACCGCATTCCCCGCCGAGTGTCACTGCATCGCGTGAGAGGATAATATGCTCAAATACGGGACATTTTATTTTTCCGTATTGGTTTTACTAGATAAAGGAACACGCTTTAATTCATTGAGGAAAAACGTGATGTCCCGAGAAATACAAGACGTCTGGTTACAATAGGCGACAGACTGGTGGTAGACTTAATTTAATTATTAACTATTTGTTGACTGTGATTTTGTAATTGTGAATGCTGTACATGCCTCTTATAGGTTTACACATCAGGATTGAATATGTTCAACTTCGTGTTATGGAATGTTTTATGTGTACTCTGTTGGCGTGTCTTATGAATAAAATAAAATAAAATAAAAATAGACTGATGGTTTACCATGATTCAAAATTCTAACCAGACTGATGGTAGAATTGCATTCCGACTGATCGTGTAACCCACGGGCGTAGCCAGGGGGGGGGTTTTGGGGGTTCAAACCCCCCCCGAAATATACAATAGGCATCATCTATTTATTGATCTATAACATTAAAATAAAGTTAGGCAAGGCGAGGAATATAATTATTAAACATTAACATTTTGAATTTGCCGCGCTGCTGCCATCTGTCACCGATCATTTGAATTACACCCCACCGCATCACATTCGATAATTTTCGTATGTTTTCGTGCACCGCTCGGCTGTCGCCAGTCAACATTCAGCAGCAGCACCGATTACCGCGAAAATAATTTAGTGGGTAGGTCAAGGGTAGGTATATACATATTCTAGCGTGCGTGCCGGACTGCAGTGAACGAAGTATTTTGTCACTTACTTGTAAGTAAATGAAAATAACTAAAAAAATGGGCCAATTTAATATATCACATTTGACATCTGTCAGTCCATAGTGTGATTTGGTAAGTAAATGGTAAAGCTTTCTTTCGTGATTATTTATACCATAAAACTTATTATTATTAAGTTTTGGCATCCCGAGGTAACCTCGGCGAGGTTAGCACTAGCAGACAACCAGCCTACATGCCTTATGATAAAGGAGTAACAGATAAGATCGGCCACGTTTTACGTGAATACTCTGTACCGACAGTCTACACTCCTGGCATAAAGGTCAACAACATATTGGGTTCGCCGAAGGATGTCACACAACACCATTACACTACAGATCACAAGATTAGCGGATGAAACTAACTAAAAATCGCGGCCGTTTTATTCCAATATAGACAGGCAAGAGTACAAGATTAATGGATGAAACGGGTGAAACTAACTAAAAATCGCGCTGCGCGGCCGTTTTTTTTCAATAGACAGGCAAGATCACAACTTACAAGATTAGTGGATAAAACTGACTAAAAATCACGCTGCGCAGCCGTTTTTTTTTCTCAATAGTTAGACAAGATTACAACTTACAAGATTAGTGGATGAAACTAACTAAAAATCGCGGCCGTTTTATTCCAATATAGACAGGCAAGAGTACAAGATTAATGGATGAAACGGGTGAAACTAACTAAAAATCGCGGCCGTTTTATTCCAATATAGACAGGCAAGAGTACAAGATTAATGGATGAAACGGGTGAAACTAACTAAAAATCGCGCTGCGCGGCCGTTTTTTTTCAATAGACAGGCAAGATCATAACTTACAAGATTAGTAGATGAAACTGACTAAAAATCGCGCTGCCCGGCCGTTTTTTTACTATATACAGGCATTTAAGTTACATTTTTAATTTTAAATATTTATTTCTCCCAGCGGTCCTCTAATGTCCATGGGTTCATTTAATAAGAATATACCTAAATGTCATTTCATTTACATTGTTGTAGTTTTATTTTCTTAAAACCCCCCCCGATACATAATTCTGGCTACGCCCGTGGTGTAACCACTGTCTTATTGATTAGTTGTTTCAAATGTCAAATGACATTTCTGACATATTTTTTTTAACCAATCAAAAGTAGTTTCTCGAGCGCACTCCTCCGGTGCGCGCTCTAACTGTTCCGTGGTTTGGTGTTACTCTGACAGCTGTCAGAGCGTAGTTTCATCCGTTCCGTGGCTTGGAGCGTAGCAACCAAACGACCATCAAAATAGATGGTTGAACTTGAAAAACGCTCTGACGTTTATCTTACCAAAATTATGTCATTGACATTTTGAAATTATTATGTATTTCGATGTTTTTGTGTCGAAGTTTCAAAAAGTTCATGGTTTCTTCTCAAAAAACAGATTTTTATTTGGTTTAGTTTAAAGGAAAGTTTAAATTATCCGTATTCCAAGTAGAAAACGAAAACTTTGTACCTGAAGAGGTTATAAAACAAATCGTTATGTCGTCGCTTGGTTGCAATGCAACCCAAACGGGTTAAATTTTAACCAAACAACTACACACAAAGCAACGGAACGCAGCCCATAGTGCGTGTTTTGCTCTACACAATCAACAAAAACATCTCAACATTCAACAAAAAAAAAGTTTGAGGATTAGGTTTCGCAAAACAATGTTTTGTTGATTATGTAGGGCAAAACAGGCGCTATGGACCTGGGGCCCTATTTTTGAATCGCTCGGCTGGCGTCGAGCGTTCGTTTCTACTGATTTCGACAGCTCATACATTTGAGTTGATTTTTCGAACGAAAATCAGTAGAAACGAGCGCGATTCAAAAATAGGGCCCCTGGCCTTAGGAACAAGCGAACAAAGGCAGAGCGTTGCGTTGCCATCCCCTTAAAATGTACTCTATGGCGATCGATGACTCAGCGATTAGTCTGCTGGAATGCACCCAGTGTCTGTCAAATCAAAAGTGAAAAAAAGGTCAAAAAGCGTCATTTTCATGGTAGGGAATCCTAGTACATTTCTATAGGATTCAAAAAATACAGCGCCATCTATTTTGAACGTAAGGCAACTCTGCTGCACCGTATCAGTGTTACCACTTTAGTTAATTATTAAATAATGTTATTTAATATTTTTTTCACATGTGGCAATGTTGGACTGTCAAGTGAACTAAGGTCCGACCGAAACCACTTTTCTGCAGAGAACCGAGAACGAGACTGAGACTGAGAACGAGATTATGAACATTATTGAAATCTTATAACAATCATAGATTCATAGATTCATTTATTCCATATGAAATTTGTAATAAAATGGTAGATACATACAATCTGGCAGAAACTGATGAAAAACACGTTAACTGAATAAAATAAAGTGTTTTTGATTTATTTTTATTGATGAAATCAACAAAACATACTAGAAATTGTATTGTTTGTACGTAATCAATATTCAAAATTTGTTAAGTGAAGGTTATCTATAAAAAAATAATTAAACAGGGTCATTTTTGGACCCTTTGTCAAATTTTGTCATGTCTTTCTATAATAGCAGTACTATAAATTTTGATTTTTTTTATTTTGTTCCAACTTTACTACAAACAAATCGAAGTTGTCACTTCTTTACTAAGGTTCGCGAACCTCCGCGCTCCGCAAACCTGCACCAAAATATGTGTTTATCCTGTGCTGAAACAGTGCGCCATAGTGTATACGTGTGCGAACACGTATGTGAACCTGGTTTACACACATACACACTATAGCCAAAGTGAAAATAAAATGTTTGCTATTATGGCGCACACTTCCAGGGGGCTTACCATCAGCAAATAAGAAACCGTTCAGTTCAAAAGCAGGCCTTAAACAGGGGGCTAATTGTCTAATTTCAAAAATCTATCGCGATCGCTTTCATTTGACAGATGGATGTGACACATTGCTGCTAAACTTTGGTAAGATTTTATTTGTGCCAAAAAGAAGCATCAATGTATCACATCTTGAAAGCGATTGCGATAGATTTCGAAATTAGACAATAAGTACCCGGGACTGCTTAATGCCTGCTTTCATACTAACCTTTGAGGTCATAGTACGAAAAAGTAAGACAGTTCAATATAAGTCCTGCTATAAGAGCTCATAGTAAGGCCCCAGGTTTGCGGAGCGCGAAGGTTCGCGAAACTAAGTGAGTACCCACCCTAACACATCTTGCACACCACCACAGAATAGATATAAGTACTACCGTATAGATAGGACACTCTCTGCTCCGCCCCAAAATCAATTACCTTACCCCACCCCGCACCTAGGAATTTAGGATAAAAAAGTATCTGTTAACTGTGAATTATGAAAAAGACATTGATAATTCTTCCCTTACACCGTATTTATTTTTCGCAAGGGGTCCTAAATTGATCCAGTAATTTTAAAATTAATTACTTATCAAATAATACAGGTTTTATTGCAAAACTACGTAGTAAATAAAGACGGTCTCAAGATCAACATGTTTGTTACGTCTGATGTGCCGTGTCGGTCGTATCGTATACCTATACATTTGCATCAAAAATAAGTGCTGAAATTCTCGAATATAAGTTCGATTCACCTCTTCCAAATGTGAAAAAAAATTACTATCCGAGTAATCTTTTTTTTTTATATTAGCTAACTGCTAATTTTTAACGATTTTACTAGAGTCGAAGTTGACGTCGCAATGGTGGCACTACTTACCCTAATAAATGAAAGTGTTATTGGAAACTAACCCCTGTTAATAAGGCGTAACAATAAGGTGACTGATCACCAGCCCGGCTTCGCTGGCGTCCCCTCTTCTAAAATATAATAAAAATAAGGCGTAACAATTTTAAAGAAAAAAATATTTTCCTACCACACGTAAACTTATATTGACGCACTGGACCGCACTGTACACAGATTTGTAGGTACCATTATGGCCGAGAACGAGACCCAAGACCGAGAGTTAATTTTGGTCGAGACGAGACCGAGAACTCGGTCGGACCTTATTGTGTGAACTCGAATCTAGTGCGTGTTTTGTTTGGAAAATTTTCACTTTTTAAAGTCATAATAATTAATAGTCATTTCTTCATTAATATTCGTTGAATTGTGCTTCATTTCCTACTAATCATCGTCGAGTGCTATTTGCGGCTGTTTTTATAAACATTATTTCGAGAAAAGACTATGTGAAGTGTTAACGAACTACATCAACAATGTTCTCAGTTCTTGGTACAAACAAGTACCTACGGCGCCTATTTACAATATATTATGTTGTTCCTGATTGTTTGCAGTGTGTGCCACAAGCAAGGTAAATAAAATAATACATTTTGGCTATCTTAGTTTTCTCTATTAAAACATAAACATTTCAAAGCACAGAATACATAATAGTACAAGTACAGAAGACCCACTCCGCGAAGTCATTTAAATAAGTAGCGATTCTATCCCATACACAATAAAGTGCAATTCAGGTCGCACACCGCTCCCTTACCTACAGTTATATTCACCTAGAAGTTGCCTCTCTTTCTATCGCGAAGCTCTTATCTCTTTTAACACTTTAGGGTTTCTTCTTATAAATAATAATTAAATAATAGGTAGGTACTTAATTTATTACAAGTTATGTATTTGTGAAATAAAATGTGTAGGTACTTAAATACGTTTCAAAAAAACCTAGGCTAGATACAGTCAACGCCACGCAAACTATACATGCTAACTTTGAGGCAATTTGCTTTTTTACGAAATCAAATTTGTCCTTAATAATTTACTTTATTTTGAAAGTAGGTAAGTAAGTACCTACCTACTCGTAATCTATAAATTATTATTTCAATAAATAGTTGGGTGAAGATTATTTAGCAAATAAGACAAGTACGCAGTACTACGTAACGGATACTAAATACTAACTAGGTAGTAGACAAGCACTATTATTACGTTTCGATGTCATTTGGAACTTTTGGAAAAACGTGAGGTTCGGATTCTTTTTATTATTAGTATTAAGGCAGCCCATTGCGATGTAATATGCCTTTATTTTGGTTATATATCACAAACGTGAGAACGAACGACCGACGCGGCAATATGCGAACGCGACGAGTGACGTGACTATCGAAATCGAACTGCTAACGTGCGACCCAGCCGGCATGCGGCAGCCTCTGAAATTAGTCCGTCCGGACGGACCCGCTGGCTACTTGTAGCTTCGTACCTAAACCGCGGAGTGCGCCTAGCCTGTTCAAAGTACCTAACATAACCTCATGGTAATAAAAAATGCATTAATATTTAAACCTTTTCTGCGACATTCGTACCATTTATTTACCTTTGTTTAAACAAAAACACAAAGCAATAAAGGTACCTACCTACCTAACCTTTTTGAAACAAACTTATTGCTAAAATATAATATTAGTTTATTGTATATTTTCTTTAATGTTGATCTGTAAGTGAAGTAAAATCACAACTCTTTGTTTCAGATGTTACTACACTTGCTACTCCTCGTCACAATGCTATCACTCTTGAAAAACAGTTAGAGGCATGCGCAGCAGTTACTGGAAGTATTTTTTGAGCAACGGGTAAATAATGTAACTCATTTTGATTGTTATTTTTGTGATGTTTACTACTTACTTACTTATACTGCATTACCTATGTGTCTATAGTGTGTATACACCTGTAATTTATACTTAGCGTAATAGATATAATTATTTATAAAAAGAAATAAAAATCTTTTTTAGTATATTAGGATGTTTTTCATTTTTTTACCAACCTAGATAACTCTTTGGCAAAGTTATCTGGTGTTTATTGTACAGTAAATTACAAGCTCTTAACAGTTTGTAATTTTTTGTACAATAAACATCAGATAACTTTGCCAACTAATTTTCATTAAAATATTGAATAGGTAGGTCGCTATAGGTATACGTAGGTACCGACGTAGTTCACTTCGTGTAAAAAAGATGGCGCTGTATGCTGGTATCCGGTTGGATACAAAAAAATGAGTGAGAGAGCCATCTATAACCAGTATATAATATTAATCTATGGTCATTTTTCTCATCGAATCGAATTAATTAAATGTTATTTAATTAGGTTTAAACTTGTTTATAAAATTAATAAGATACTTTTGAGAAGTACCGATTTAGTGGAAAACGACAACTTATAATTTAATAAAATAATTCAGCTAGGCTGTCATCATTCATAAATTAGTCTTCATTTTGAAACACACCAAATACATCTAAAATGTTATCCAAACATCGCATAGTTTTGTCCAGGCTGAAGAAGAAAAGTTTTCACTGTTACAAACGGTGCTTTTCATCGGCTAAAGCTGAAATAGATGTTTCTTTCTCAAATGGGTAAGTTTGAGGTTATGTTTTAGGTTATAAATTATTAAAGACCGGTTCTTTACGGTCAGAAAAAGCCATCAAACTGCTTTAAAAATCTACAACATAGTCTTCTTGAAAATAAGTTGCTGCTCAAAAAATGTTAACAAAATTAGGCTTGTAAAATAATCTGATTTGCAGAAAGAAGCTAAATTTATCGTCTGGCCGCTATGCTCGTTTTGCTGATGGTGCGTGTGTGGCCACCATCGGTGACACAAGTGTGCTATCCACAGTAGTTTCCAAAGCTAAGGCGAGTGCGAATTCATTTCTGCCGCTTGTCGTTGACTACAGACAAAAAGCAGCTGCGGCTGGACGTATTCCTACCAACTTCTTGAGGAGAGAACTAGGTAATTACTCTAGTAAATATTAAATAGTAGGTTGACCATCTGCCATTTTTAATGTCCCCACTGCTGGGGCACAGGCCTTCCTTAAGAGTGGATGAGGAGGATGGGCCATAACCCACCATGTGGGCCCAAAGCAAATAGGTGGGTTTTAATGACTGCAAATACAGTCGGGACCAATGGCTTAACAAGCCTTCCGAGAATAAATTTTTGGTCACCTTTCCCATGACCGACCCTTGTGAAAGTTGCTTAACCTCTGCAATCTCAGAACCAGGTGCTAAACCACTGCACCACCGAGCTCCTCCTACTCAAAATAGTAGGTAGATAATAAATATAAATCTTCATAGTGTAAAGAAGTAAGGCTACGCACCTTCTTGTATTAGTCGACTCTATGATTGTACACTGTGACATTGAATGTTATGCTATGTCTCTGTACTCTCTTTGTGTTTTATATCCTGTCTAGTTGTCATTGATTTAAAATATATAAATCGTACTCACAAATTAAACTTGTAATAACTTTCTCAATCAGTTCTTTATTCGTTAAAATGGTAGCAGAGAATCAATTTTCAAATTGAACTGAGGGTGTAGATTGGCAAATTTCGTTTCGGTGGCAAAACCAAAACAAAAAAATCTAACATTGAAAATTCGACGGAACGAGACCTGCAGTCAAAATGGATAGATCCATTGCAGACGTTTCAAAGATTCAACTCGGGGATTTAGATGCCAAAAAGTTCAACACGTGGAAGTTTAGAGTTTTCATGGTACTTAAGGGGCTGCCTGGGGCAAGAGATGTGTTGGAAGGAAGAAAACCTAGGCCAACATTACTGCCTGGTGCTACAGCAGAAGCCACGAAGAAGTACGAAACAGATGTTTGTGAGTACGACAAACTCGACAGCATAATTTCCGTCCTGTTAACGTCAAACCTACCAGATGACATACTCGAAAAAATGATGCGTTTTACTTACTCCAAGGATATGTGGGATGAACTACACAGACTTTATGGAGGCTGCACCGTAGATAGAAGGTACGCGATGTGCAAGGCTTTCTTCTCATACAAGAAAGATGCTACGCATGATATGGCGACTCATATTTCGACGCTCAAGAACTTATGGCACGAATTACATAGTGCTCTGGACCTAGAAAAGGATCTGCCAGATATGCTATTGATTTACAAAATTCTTGACACATTGCCGTCGGAGTACATGACGTTCGAATCAAGCTGGCTTTTGATGACGAAGAATGAGCGCACAGTCGATAACTTCACTGTCCAGCTGTGCTCCCATGAACAGATCCTTGCGAGAGGAAAGGAGGAAAACGATGAAGGCAGCAGCACTGCCGAAGCATTACGGGTAAAGACAGGAATGAAGGAAGCAAAATCTACTAACAAAGAAGAAAGCAAGGAAAAGACGCGAAAAGACAAGAAAAAGTGCAAATACTGTGGAAAACTCGGTCACTTTGTTAGACAATGTGAGAAATGGATCAGTGATGGAAGACCAAAGAAGCCAGAAAAGGACACCAAAAATGTCAACATGACTATCTTTTACGAAGCTAAAGATGCGAAAAATTTTTACGTGGACAATGGAGCAACCAGCCATGTATC
Organism: Agriphila tristella; assembly: GCA_928269145.1. Classification (NCBI taxonomy): domain Eukaryota; kingdom Metazoa; phylum Arthropoda; class Insecta; order Lepidoptera; family Crambidae; genus Agriphila; species Agriphila tristella. The sequence continues at coordinate 4,087,844 of OV743443.1, read as the reverse complement.
AAACAATGTCGATCTTTTCGTTGAGTTCAGCCATTTTAAGAGCAAGCACACAGTACGAGGTGCAAATGGAAATGAAATCCAAGCTGTAGGGATTGGCACCATTAGAGCACAGGCACTAGTAGATGGTGAAATACATCAAATCATGCTAAACGATGTATGGTATGTACCCACCATAAGCAGAAATCTTTTCTCAGTTCTTGCGGCGCACGATGCAACAGAGAACAGTACATTCGAGTCCACTCCAACGACTTGCATTTTCAAGGTAAACGGCGAAAAACGACTAACTGGTAAGAGAGCAAAGCATGGCGACCTGTATAAACTGGATATAACGTGTTTAAAGCCTGCAGAAGTTAATCAGTTATCAACGCAGAACCTTCTTCAACTTTATCATGAGCGTTTTGGACACCAAAGCAAAGCACATGTAAAGAAGCTACTGGAGAAAGAAATGAACATCAAAACAGAGATGAACAAGGATCTATGCGAAGGTTGTGTCTATGGAAAGTCTCACCGACTGAAATTTGGGACCAGAGAGAAGGCAACCCGACCTGGAGAGTTAATCTGTACAGATGTTTGCGGCCCTTTCCCGTACTCTTATGGAAAGAAGAGATACTTTGTGCTATTCAAAGATGTTCATACCGGGTACCGTTGGGTATATGTGATGCGAGAAAAGTCGGAAGTCCACCAAAAGCTATCACTGATGCTAGCCGAAGTCAAGGCAGCAGGAGTAAAAGTAAAAGAGATTTTGAGCGACAATGGAGGTGAATTTGATAATGGCGAAGTTCGACGCATACTGCAAAGAGAAGGGATCGTACAGAGGTTGACGATGCCTTACACACCACAGCAGAATCCTACTGAGCGAGAGAACAGGACTGTTGTGGAAATGGCAAGAGCCATAATGTACGCCCATGGAGAGATGCCAGCGGGCCTATGGGCTGAATTGATTTTGACGTCGGTGTATATCCTGAATAGAACGGGACCAGGACCTGATGGGAAATCACCGTACGAATTATGGCATGGCAGAAAACCAAGAATAAAACACTTGCGTGTGATTGGGACTACATGCTACCCTCACCTTCCAAAAGAGAAACGGAAGAAGTTGGATAAAAAGGCTCAGAGGGGAATCTTAATCGGATATGACGGTGATGAAGGATATCGTATTTGGGATGGGGAACATCACAAATTAATCCGGTCGCGTGACGTCACCTTCCAAGAATACCCTTTGCTCAGAGAAGCAGAAGATTTGGGAGAGACAAAATCGAAGCCTGCCGACACTGTTGTGGAAGGAGAAAGAGAAGTCTTAGTCAATGATAATGAACAAGTAGCCAATGGCGAACAGGAAGTAGTCAGTGACGAAGAAGTTGTCAATGATGAAAGCACTGAAACCGAAGAAAGGTTACATATCAATCTTCCACTGCGACGAAATGCCTTCAAAGCTATAGTGACGCAGATCATGGGGGAGATCCTACTACAGGGCAATCTACTTCCGGAATGGTCTGCCTATAGTCTTCCTCAGTGTCTTGAAAGTGGAAGCAGCGAACAGCTAGCCGACTTCCTAACCAAGCCGCTATTCAAGCCACGGATCAAAGAGCTAAGCGCTCTTATAGGCCTAGCATAGAGCTAGAAAAACAAGACGGGATGTAAAGAAGTAAGGCTACGCACCTTCTTGTATTAGTCGACTCTATGATTGTACACTGTGACATTGAATGTTATGCTATGTCTCTGTACTCTCTTTGTGTTTTATATCCTGTCTAGTTGTCATTGATTTGTCTCTATAAGTCGTACTCACAAATTAAACTCGTAATAACTTTCTCAATCAGTTCTTTATTCGTTAAAACATAGTTATAAATATATTTTTACTGCTGCTTTTGGCTTAATTTTCAATAGTTAGCTAGTAGCAATGTATTACAAACTTTAATCGAGACTTCTTACTTAATTTGTATCCCTATTTTACCAGGACCCACTGAAAGAGAGATCCTCACCTCACGCTTGATAGACCGATCGCTGCGACCGCTATTCCCTCAGAACTACAACTATGACACGCAGATTGTGTGCAACATGCTTGCAGTGGATGCCACAAATCCACCGGAGACAATCGCAATCAACGCTGCCAGTGCGGCTCTGGCTTTATCTGACGTACCTTGGAACGGGCCTGTGGGTGCAGTAAGGTAAGATTTTGATAGTAAAAAACAACTTCATTGCACACTTTTTACAATCTGTAATGCCTTTAAACTAAACCAATACTGTTCATATAGACCAGGGGCCGTACCGGCTAACGAATCGATTTTCATAAAAGTCTGCTGGGTTTCAAATTAAAACAGATAAATCGAGCCCCAATTGGGCCAAAATGACGAACCCAAATTCATGATGTCACACGAACATCGATATCTTCCGAATCACGTCAACAAAAAGTACAAAACGAAATTGCTTACTTTGATTTCTCTGTTTTAAGTTGAAACCCAGCAGACTTTTATGAAAATCGATTCGTTAGCCGGTACGGCCCCAGGGCGCTAATGAGGATCAGTAACAGGTTTGAATCCTGTAGTTTTATTGATATAATATAAACACAATTTGATATCTATGAAACCTAGTGAAAGAATTTTTGAAATCTGTTTAGAAATGGTTAAAAGGGTTTAAAGGAAATGCCAAGCTCAATGCAATATGTGCTTTATCACGTACGACATAAGGTTCGCGTCCGTCGCGATGACGTCATAGGGACCCCCAAAAAATCAGTGCTTTACCTCTTATAACTTCTCAAGTTTAAGAGATATCGTAAAAATTTTTTCACAGTTAATCATGTAGTGGCATTAGCTTTCTTATTAGCAACTAAAAAAAATCGTTACTGATCCTCATTGTCTAATTCGAAAAATCTATCGCAATTGCTTTCGTTTGACAGATGGATGTGACACGTTGCTGCATTTCTTTGGTAAGTTTTTATTTGTGCCTAAAAGAAGCTTCAATGTGTTACACCCTGAAAGCGATTGCGATAGATTTTTAAATTAGACTATAGAAAGGCAGGTTCCTAATAAAGTTACATTTTGATATTTTTAGTGAACATTCAAAGTTGTTTAGGTCAGTGTTTTTCAACCTGTGGGTTGCAACTCCCAGGGGAGTCGTGAAACCTTACTTGGGCGGTCGCAGGTTAAAAAGAAAAAGACAAAAATAAAAAAATTTGGGAGAAGGCTGGACCTGTTTATTTTTTGTTTTTTTATGGCCCTAGCTGTGGTGGCAAAAATTTTTCAACTTTTAAGGGGGTCGCTTAAAAAACACTTTATTAGATTATACCTAGGTGCTGCTGCATCCTTTATTCATGGTTCCATTATAGTAGATAGGTACTTGCCATATACTTGAAAGCATTATATTGATTATATTTTTTGTTTATTGCCCATTTTATAAGCGATTATCACACTGACAAATTTAACGTTACATCCTAATTCCTAGCTGAGTATATCAGTTTGTAAAGAAAACACGCGCGGCACCACACAGGCTCCGCGCCCCGTCGCGGGAGAAATGTATGCCGCGCCGCGGAGCCAGTGTGAGAATCGCCATAGATAATTTACTTGTAATATTTTTTTATTGTTTCAGATTAGGACAAATAGACAATGAACTGATAGTGAATCCGACTCGCAAAGATCTGGAGAAGTCCTCGCTGAATCTGGTGATAGCTGCTACTAAGAACAACCTGGTGGTAATGCTGGAAGGCCACGCTTCAGACATCTTACAGCAGGACTTGCTGAAAGCTATCAAATTAGGTATGAATGTAAGTCTTTTGTAGTATCGGAAAGAATTTGTGGAAAAAACAGCTGAGATACAAACTTGAAAATAGAGACAAATAATTCACTTTTCCCTCAAAAGGCAATGTTATGAAATTGGGATATAAGAAGATTTAGATTTTTCTGCACCAAATCCTTACTATCCTAGATATTTACTATCCTTCCTTCCTTACTAATATTATAAATCCGAAAGCAAATTTGTTTGTTACGTCTTCATGTCTTAACCGATCATCAGAAATTTTGCATACATGTTACCGAGAAGGACATAGTGTACCTTTCATCCCGAAAAGAAGTACTATTCCTGAGGGATTGAGTAATAAGTGACCACGCAGACAAACTCACTTGTCTACAATGACTAAATCAACATAAACATTATCTTTGTGATTTTATTTTAAAGAATCTTGGGTTTGGCTACAATATAATGTTAGACTTTAATTGTAAGTACTGTTTGTTATACTTTTATTTTTATATTTAACAATTTTTCTTTTGACGTCAAATTATTCTACAGAATACATAATACTTAAGTAGTTTGTAAAAGTACAAAAGATGCACTCCGCAATATCATTTCAATAAATACCGACTCTTGCTCTGACACAATAAGTGCAATTCAGGTCATGCAGCACTCCCTTCCCTACAACAATATTCACCTATGGTTGCCTCTCTTTCTATTACGTAGCTCATATCTTTTCTGACGTATGGAATTGTTCCGTCCGGACGGACCCGCCGGCTACTTACAACTTCGTACCTAAAGCGCGGCGTGCACCTGGCCTGGTCATTCTTAAATGACACTGAACAAAATTCAATATTTGTTATAACAATTTGCCTTAAAACAGTATCTTATGTAATAGGGACAAAAGAAGCTCAGCACATAGTGAGAGGGATAGAGAAACTACAAAAAGACCATGGGAAGATGAAGCGGGAATATGAGACACAACTGCCACTCGACCCAAGCGTAGTAGAATCCATCAAGACACTATCATCTATGAAAATTAGGGAGATTCTTAGGTAAGTGTACCTAGTCACGTAAATTGTTTTAGCAGTGCTAGCGCCGCATATTTCTTGATGTCGAAAACTATCGTTTTATCCTTTTCACTTGTATTGAGTATGAGGAGTTATAAGCCAATAGTAGCTTTATTTTTTATTTATTAGGACCGCCAGAGAAAATTACATTGAGTCTTACATAGTAGGTTACATTATAACATAGATAATGAAAAATTCTATTGAAGGCGGCTTTCATAATGTGTACTACGCCACAGAATATATACTCTAACGCGAAAAGAAACGACACTTGCGCATGTATGCTCGTAAAATCGCTCGCGGCTATGTGTGCGTCTGGAGGCGTGCGGGGGCAGCGCGCGGGGAGTGCAGCCGTTAGTCGCCGACTTGCCCGGCCAAGGGTTTTACTGTCGCTCGCCGCTCGCTTGGCCCATCGCAATCCGCATTGTACCGCATTTCTCACGGACTGACTACGCCACGCGACGCAACATTATTTAATTGTTAGATAATCATGCCCGGCGGCGGGCATTATTGTTGTGTTTGTTGTTGTGACAACAACCAAAAACAAAATCCTGATAGAAGTATCTTCGTATTTTAAAAGTTAAAATATACGAAATATTAGTCATGCCCTTACCCTTCCTTTTACCTTACTTTAATTATAAAAAAAGATCTGAAAACAAGGATTTCAGACGATTAAACTCGTAAACTCGCAAGTAGGTAAAATTGACAATAAATAAAAAAAAATACAAATCAAATCTTTCATTAACATGTTAAAGATTAATAAATTTATTATAAATAACAGAAAATATAGTATAAGAGATGCAATTTATGATGTATCTACCCTACCTAATATAATTTAAAGATTACAAAAAGTTATTATAAATCAAACCGCCAATTTAGGACCGCCAGAGAAAATTACATTGAGTCTTACATAGTAGGTTACATTATAACATAGAGAATGAAAAATTCTATTGAAGGCGGCTTTCATAATGTGTACTACGCGTTCACTTCGTCATTGCCGTCGACGACCGTGATGACGTCACAGCAAACGGTACTGTTGACAAAAAAGTAATGTTTTTCAACTGTTTATCATTTTTTTCTTGTTCAAAGAGTGTCATTAATTTATATAACAAGTAAGGTTCGCCATTATGTAGAATCTTTACTCTTTTAATCATTATAACAACACGAATAACGAACGTAATGATTAAATCAACAAAAACAAATATTAAGCTTTGCATTGCTAGCCGTACTAGAATGGCGACGCAGGGGGTGCGGTATGACGAAGCGGGCCGGGAGGTAGCGGCAGTGATGAAGTGAACGCCTAGTACTCAGTAGCCTGGCTGTTTATCGCTACGCAGAAGCATTAAAATTGACCCTCTAGCAACCAATCTCATGACAAGACCTCCCGCGACGTAGCACTGTCTGACCTGAGACAGATAGTAGTCAACCAGCTGCGGGATACGACAGACCCATCACTGATACAGGATACTTTCAAAGCCCACCTCTGTTATTCTTAGTGTCTCTAGCACAGTGTCTTAAAAATAATTTCTATGAAATCTATCAAGAAAGTAACAGGAATTTATCGAAACCTGTGGAACTGGGCTTTAGACTATAGATTCTTGTAATTTTAGTGCCAAATTAATTTCAACTACTAGTTTATCAGCTTTTACATAAAAACGCCTAAAATTTGACTTCACTTTCCCCTTTAGCGATCCCTCTCACGACAAACCTCCCGCGACGTAGCACTGTCCGACCTAAGATGAGACAGACTGTAGTCAACCAGCTGCGGGATATGAAATGAAATGAAATGTATTTATTTGCAATAAAACACGGTATACAAGTTGTTACAGATATAAAGGTCAAGCGTATTTTGTCAAGTTTTGACATGCAAAAGTTTTAATTATAATTAACATAACATAGTTTTAGGGTTTCAGATTCATAAAATTCCTATTAGGTATATAAAGTCAAATAAATGTCAAGACTGCAACAGTGAATTATAAAGACCCATTTCATAATAAATATAAGTATATGTATGTCAACTAAAATAAGATAAAATAGATTAATTAAAGATTACCTATAAATTATAATAATGTCATATCAGTGGATGTCAAAATATTCATTCAGGTCATAAAAACTTTTGTCAATCAACCAGACCCTCAATTTATGTAAAAATCGTGTAGTGGGTAATTGTCTGATTTCGATAGGAATCCTATTGTACACACGTATTGGCATCACATCGCAATTTTTCCTATATAAGCTTGTATTGCATGACGGGACCTGCAGTTTATATGGATCTCTTATACGTAAACGTTGATTTTGAACAGGTTTTTTAAACATTTCCATATTGCATCTTAAAAATTTTCCTACTTCATAAGTATACAGGGACGTCAAAGTGAGCAAGTTATATTTTTTAAACATTTGTCTACAGCTGTCAAGAGGACCGAGGCCAGCTATGGCTCGGATACATTTTTTTTTGTATTATGAAAACTTTTTTTACTTCCGTTGAGTTTCCCATAGAATTATTGCGTATCTAAGTACCGAGGACACATAACCATGATAGGCAATAAGCGCCGTTTTCTCACCAGCATTAACTCTCAGACGGTAAAGAGCGAAAACGAAACGACTCAATCTGCTGCAAATATCGGATACATGACTTTTCCAGTTACAATGGCAGTCCAATACAATGCCCAAGAATTTAGTTTCATTAGCCTCATTTAGTTTCTCGCCTTTACATTGTAAACTAAGATTATACTTGTTTGATTTATAATTAAAAAATTGAATAAAATTCGTCTTTAGTTACGTTAATACTGAGACTATTTGTCTGTAGCCAATGTTCAATTTTTTCAATAGTTTCATTAATATTTTTTTCATAGGGAATTTGTGAAGCAACGTGAGGAACTATCAGCGAAATATCATTTGCATAAAGAATGGTTTCAAAGTTAGTGACCCTAGGCATGTCGTTTATGTATATTAGAAACAATAGCGGGCCAAGGACACTCCCCTGAGGAACGTCCCCTGATACGACAGACCCATCACTGATACAGGATACTTTCAAAGCCCACCTCTGTTATTCTTAGTGTCTGTAGCGCAGTGTCTTGAACAGAGTTTCTGTGAAATGATCTATCAATAAAGTATCATGAATATATCGGAACCTGTGGAACTGGGCTTTAGACTATAATGTTCTTGTAATTTCAGTGCAAGATTAATTTCAACTAAGAGTTTATCACCTTTTACATAAAAAAGGCCTGAAATTTGACTTCACTTGCTCTTCTAGCGACCACTCTCACGACAAAACCTCCCGCGACGTAGCAGTGTCTGACTTGAGACAGACAGTAGTCAACCAGCTGCGGGATACGGCGGACCCAGCACAGATACAGGATACCTTCAATGCCCACCTCTGTTATTCTTACTATATGTGATGTGGCACAATGTCTTGAACAGAATTTCTATGAAATTATCTATTAAAAGAGTAACAGGAATTTATCGGAATTTCTTGTAATGTTAGTGCTATTTATATCAAAAAAGCGCCTAAGTTTTGACTTCACTTTCCCCTCTAGCGATCACTCTCACGACAAGACCTCCCGCGACGTAGCAGTGTCCGACTTGAGACAGACAGTAGTCAACCAGCTGCGGGATACGGCGGACCCAGCACAGATACAGGATACCTTCAACACGTATTTGCGACAGACCTTCAGAGATATGATATTTGAAACGGATACGAGGTGTGATGGGAGACATTTGGATGACCTTAGGAAAATCAGCTGCGAGGTTTGTGTTTTTTTTACTATAAAAATATTATACAATACTAGCGGCCGCCCGCAGCTTCGTCTGTGTGGAAAGTTTTTTGCTATCCCTCGGGAACAATCATTTTTTCGGGATGAAAGGTACCCTATGTCCTTCTCAGTACCCCTGAGAACGTGTATGCATGATGATCGGTTCAGTAGTTAAGACGTGAAGGCGTAACAAACAAACAAACGGACTTTCGCATTTATAATATTAGTAAGGACTATTATAATTATTTATAGACGTGATTCCAGATTAGTGCACACTCAATTAATAATTGAAATTCAAATAATTTACTTTCATCCTACGTCAACGATATCTTTTATCATTTCGACAGATCTCAAGGTATTTTTTTTTTACTTTTTTTTATGGAGTTCCGGGCCGAATCGGATTAGCAATTATTTTAATGTATTTAAAATCAATTAAAATCACTGCAGGACTCCTCCACTTTGGAAGAAGTGGTACTCTTTAAATTTAATGGTGCAATACGGTGCACTATTCATTCCCTAGCTTATAATCACGTCTTGTAAGAAGTACCTATCTAAGCGAGTGTTTCCCAATTAGTGGTACGCGTACCCCAAGGGGTGCGCGAGGTAGCATCAATCAAGGGGTACGCAAGCACAGAATAGATATAAGTACTACGTACAGAAAGGACACTCAACGCCCCGCGAGTTCATATGCCGTATCGTATTAGTAGTGTTTGCCAATATATCGTAACTTTATTTACCAAAAAGTTCGAATTATGAATTAAACGCCGAACTGCACGGTAGCCCTAGACTCACACAGTTGCGCGTGTTCAAAAACGTCATCTGACGTAACCTTTTTATAATAGGGCGGTTGCTTGGAGTGTCCGGGGTGTGACGCGAGTTTGGGACCTTTCTTGGAAAGTTACGTAGGAAAAACTTATTGGGATTCAATAATCTAAGCAAATACATTACGGCAGGTATCATTGTACGCGCCGCTACACGGCAGTGCGGTGTTCCAGCGCGGGCAGACGCAGGTGCTGTGCACCGTCGCCTTCGACTCGCCCGACAGCGCGCTCAAGGTGGACCCGCTCACTATGATCACTAGGTCAGTTAGACAAGTTTTCGTCGCAGAATGTCCCTTTCGCAATATGTCCCCTAGTCGCAAAAAGTCCTCTAGTCGCAAAATGTCCCCTAGTTGCAAAATGTCCCTTTAGCAACATTTTTACCCTGAAATCGTGAAAAAAATATATTTTACGTTGTAAATATTTGTCGTTTTTTAAGAAAAAATACAATTTGTGACGATGAATTCACATTTTGAAAGATCTTTTTTACGATTTCAGAGGACTGCAACTGTGATTTTATCACCCTGATACTTACATACGTTCACACATTCCAGCGGTATAAAAGAGAAGAGCTTCTTCCTCCACTACGAGTTCCCCTCCTACGCGACAGGCGAGGTGGGGCGCGGGGGCGGGAGCGCGGGGCGCCGCGAGGCTGGACATGGGGCCCTGGCTGAGCGCGCCCTGCTGCCCCTCGTGCCGACCCTGCCCTATGCTACGAGGCTTACCGCTGAAGTGTTGGAGTCCAATGGTAAGTAATTACTGGTGTAGTTACTTAGAAGGTGGGGCGCGAGGCTGGACGGACACGGGGCCCTGGCTGAACGCACTCTGCTGACCCTCGTGTCGACCCTGTCTAATGCTACGAGGCTTACTGCTGAAGTGTTGGAGTCTAATGGTAAGTAGAACTTGACACGGTGGCTATGTGGATAGCCCACATGCAATAAACTGTTTATTTTTCTATAGTAATGAAAGAACAGTGGCAGCTCCCTCACTTGATTATCTGAGTTAAAATGTTGGCGTTTAGAAATAAAAAATTGCGTAAACGAATAAGTTCTTGGGGAACTTAGCATCAAAATTATTAGTGGGAAAACTGCAAAATATAGTTATTTGTTAAGTCTATTTCAGTTGCGAGTGCAGGCTAAATCACGAACTAGCTAAGCAGTTTAAGGTGCGTCCAGATATGTTCTTTTGATCGTACCGTACCTCCGTTCCGTACCAGCGTTCCGATCAAATAAGTCTGGACGCTACTTTTGCCCGTTCCGTACCTCCGTTCCGTACCACCGTTCCGATCAAACCGCCGAACGTCGCCGCGATCACGTCCAGACTAGCGCCGTACCGTACCTCCGTTCCGTATCAACGTTCCGATCCAATAGTACAGCAGCCCGTAGTAAATTTAAATTACGAAAAAGGTTACCGTTTGCCGTTGTGATATAGTTATTTATTACAAAATTATACATACTTTAACATATCGCAACTCGCCGTAACCTATATTTGTATATCTCCAAAAATGATTATTTTTTTATTTTTCGAGGTTAATCACATGGTTTAGCTATTGTCGTGTTCTACAGCGCTATCTGTGTATGGCTACTTTTCACAGTCTAACTATTATCAGTGGCAATCAAACATAGCGCTGTAGAACACGACAATAGCTAAACCATGTGATTAACCTCGAAAAATAAAAAATCTCATTTTTGGAGATATACAAATATAGGTTACGGCGAGTTGCGATCTGTAAAACTTGGGTTAAAGTATCTATAATTTCATAATAAATAACTATATCACAACGGCAAACGGTACCTAACCTTTTTCGTAATTTAAATGTACTACGGGCTACTGTACTACAACCTCCGAACGTAGGCGTCGCACAGTGGACTGAAAATCGTCTCTCAAAGACATAGGGACATCAATTTATAAATGTCGTTTTTTTTGTTGTATTCGGCTTTTGTTTACAATCACTATGCTCAATTATGCTGAAAAAGTTATCACAGTGTATTAACGGCTGACTTATAATTATTTTGCAAAATATTTGTATGGAGCTCGCATGAAAAATCCTATTATCTTTGAAACTGCAAGTCAAACCGTAATATCCTTATAGGAGGTTTTAGAACTATTTATTTGTAATTTTTCAAAATACCACATATAACGGTTATAGCTGCAGGATTTTTATAAAAAAATTGTTAATACTACATATTTTTTAAATTCGTTAATATCATATATATCATCAAGTCAAAATAGTAAATACCAAGAAGCTTTTATTATCTTCCTGGTCTGAATAAGTGATAACAATTAACCAACAGTAAGCCTCCATTCGCCTTAGGTGTAGCATGCTATAACAAAAATCAACCTTATTATTTATTCTGGGGAGTGAATTAATTATTTGGATTAGGAGTTTCGGTAAATAACTTTCTATTGTTGAGCACTATTGTAACTCTTCTAATGAGAGAGCATAAGACTCTCATTACATAGGTATAGGTACATAGAAAGAGGTCTAATAAGAATTTAAGAATCTAAAAACTATATGAAGTTCTTATAAAATGTTTTCTATCGAAATATCAAAGTTCTGTTAAAATAAAATACTTCATCTTTAGAAATATATTTTTATTTTATTTCACATGATTCTTAAATAAAATCAAAATACAATCAAACAATAAAAAGTAAATAAAAAAATAAAACAGTACATACGCCAATATTAAAACAAAAATCATAAAATACATTAATTAACATTCAACATCGCTCTCGTCGGATTCTATTTCGGAATCAGGATCTAAAAAACTCGAACGGTCCTGACGACTTGATCAGTTCTAAGGTATCAACGAAAAAATCCTGACTTTTCTTAACGTCCAACTTCGGTCTTTGAGCAGAGATCAAGGGATCAGACGAAAGAATTAGCATATTGAGGATATCCTCATTGGAAGCTTGTCTGGTCCTTTTCCGCGAGTGATGTTCCCGGAACCTCCTAAAATCTTTGTTGCGGGCCTCTGAGGCTTCTTCTGAGAGGCTTCCAATTGGCAAAATATTGTTACTGGCGATTATGTCTGCACCATGTATCAGCAACTTATGAACGGTCGAAGACATGTGGTACCAGTCATATAACTCCACGTACCTTTTTGCTGTTTTGAATGCATATTCTTTAAATTTGATAACATCTATATGCTCCCCAGATTTTATTGCTTGTAGAATCACAGCGAATCGTCTAACGAGCTCTTCATCCAACCCAGTAATGGCTGCAGTTTTATCGGGGGATGCGAAGAATCTCCTTGCTGTATTCCCGTCATTCGTGGTCCCTGAGCCTTGTTTAACAATATCAATTAAAAGATTGAGCTCGTCTTTAAATTTATCTTGAATAACTTTCTTTCTAGTTTCTAACAATTCCTTGTGCTCATCTCCTCGTGCAGCCCACTTCTTGAAGTCAAGTCTGTAGGCGATATGTAAGAGACATTCCATCGTATTTATACGGGCATGTAAAGATGACAATCCAAATTCATATGCACTACTGGAAACAGTCTTTGATATTACAGCATCCAAACGGTTCATTTCTGTAGGCGTGGCTAAACACAGGTAACAGGATGCGTTAGACCTAGCTTCAGAGAGGATAGTGCAGATTTTTCCGTCGATCATCGTCATCTTCAGTTGATGATGCACCTTATTACTGTTGTACTCAGTGGGAATGAGAGCTTTGATTTCGTCATCCATTTGCCTCTTGTGACTTATTACTAATTCTTCCTTCTCCTTCTCAAATGTGAACTGCACCGGACGACAATATAAAACTGAACATGACTTTGGATTTGTCCATAAACTGTCGTCTCCAGCAGTCAGCTGCAATGGCACCAAGGACGTCATAAATATACTGGAATTTTCTTGCTGCCCCTCCATTTTCTGTTTATATCGGCTTTGGTTGGAAGCACCATCAAATCCCTACTTAGAAATTAACTTCAAATCTTTATTTTGCACCTGTTCAGGAAGACTTTCAAGGATCCTCTTCACTGTGACATCAAGTAATGCTTGAAGTGTAATTCTTGCTGAAGAATCTGTTATAGTCACTGATTGCTTCGGAGGATAACATTGAAGTTTGGCTTTTTGCACTTTATAGTAAGACGGGTATATATCTTTTGCACCTTCTCGAATAGTTGTTTTGCGTAGGGTGATGTATTGCCACTTTGTCAGTTTTAATGAAAGAAGTAACCCGAGTGCTTTTTCTGCTGTAAATATTATTTTTTTAACTGGTTTAGTAAGCATTTCCTTAATTTTTGTAGCTGCTTCTGGATTTTTCAACATGTGTTCATAACAGATGCGATATCCTCACGACCTTCTTCTTTTAAAAGTAATGCAGCTGAATACACCAATTGATTTGAATCTTCGCCCTTATAATCGTCAGATCTTCTCTTCTTTTGTTTGCTTCCTAAATCTTCGGAGGCTTTTCTAGGTCTTTTTGTCATTGTGCCAGTAGATGATGTCGACGGACCTGGACAGATTAAATGTGCACTGGGTCCTTGGTCTTCTTCATTTGATTGTGGCATGCCAAAACTGATTGGTACGCAACTTGGCCAATCAATATTAGCCTGAAGCCAATTTTCATACTGCTTTCTGAATACATCGAGGATACGGTGAGATTTTTGCCACCTCTGTGAAGCAGCTCGCGTAAATCTTCTACAAAACTCCTTGAGCGTTACACAATCTTCGTCAGAAATGCGATCACCTGAGCGATCTGTCACTGCACTGAATAATACTTCATGATTAAATGATGTACCTTTCCTTCTCAGAACAACAAACAAGTCTAAGTTCGTAGTTAGACTTTCCATTATAAATATTTTACGTTTGCAGAGTAAAGATTGTGACAGTCCGAAAGTTTAAAATAAACTGAAGTACGTATTTTCAAATTACTTAATTTATAGTAGTTTATTGATTGTTGTTAGTTGTTATGTACGATGACTATTAAAAATATAAGAGATTTGCAAATTAACTTCTGAATTACCCTAATTAACAAATAATTTTTTCGTTTGGCAATTTACTCTCCTCATTAGGGAGTAATTTTTGCCAGTATCATGTATTGAAAAGTTCAGTGGTAGGTATTGTTTCAGTTTACATTAAAATGCGGGTGCATCGCATTCCAATGCTGCTTGGAGCATTTGGCACCAAGTATATCAAGATGAAATTTATATTTAATGAAATGAATTTGTGATTGCAAATTAATATTATTATTGTGAATGTGGAATCAATAAAGCTATTTTATTATTATTCATTATTATATCAAGATGGTTTACTCGGTATGATCCACTTATTATGATTGATTGTCATTAGTCATTTAACATTTTCCTTTGTGAACTAGGTAGGTATGCTCATTAAAATGTGGAATGCTGCTAAATGATAGAAAGTATTTACCGGAAATTCTAATATATTATTATATCATAATTAAGTCACTTCCCAGTGTAAAATCATAGTTTATTTGTGTTATTGCATGCTACTAGTAACTGAAAGTAGCTAATATCGCTTAGGCATACTAGAGAGGTAATAAATAACTAATTGGTTTCTAGTATTTTGATTTGAAGCATTAAAAAAATATTAACTAAATAAAAAAAAAATACGTTATATTTGTCCATTTTTTTAAAAAATCCTGCAGCTGCAACCGTTATATGTGGTATGTTAAAAAATCACAAATAAATAGTTCTAAGACCTCCTATAAGGATATTACGGTTTGACTTGCAGTTGCAAAGATAATAGGATTTTTCATGCGAGCTCCATACAAATATTTTGCAAAATAATTATAAGTCAGCCGTTTATACACTGTAATAACTTTTTCAGCATAATTGAGCATAGTGATTGTAAACAAAAGCCGAATACAACAAAAAAAAACGACATTTATAAATTCATGTCCTTAAGTCTTTGAGAGTCGATTTTCAGCCCACTGTGCGTCGCCGCGATCACGTCCAGACTAGCGCCGTACCGTTCCTCCGTTCCGTTTTTCCTTTGAAAGGCGCGAAAAAACCGACTCGCGATGGATCGGAGCGTACCTGTCGGCGATCGAGACGGCGTACTTCCGCACCGTTCCGAACATGCGTCCAGACTAGCGTTCTTTGTTCGCGACGCTCAAGAGCGAGAGATACGGGTACGGGCAAAAGAGCGAGAGATTCGAGGTGGATCGGGGAGTACCTGTTCGGCGAACGGAACGGCGTACCTCCGCACCGTTCCGAACATGCGTCCACACTAGCGTTCTTTGATCGCGACGCCGATCGGAACGGAGGTACGGTACGGGCAAAAGAACATATCTGGACGCACCTTTAGAATTGAATTACGAGCGTAGCGAGTTGTGCTTTAAAGGCACGAGTCAGAACAAAAATTTGGTTTCTTGTTAAACATACAACTTTTCATCTCTACCAGCAAGAAAAAGTTCTAGGTAAGAACAGTTATTTTCACTTGACTTTCCTGAAAAAAAGCTTAATTCAGCATTAGAAACTTGTTCTCTCAACTCTTTTGGAGTTAGACAACTATCTTCATCGCTGGACGCACAATTTTTTTGTAGTATATCACAAAAATAGTTCTTGTCTTATGCCACAGAATAGATATAAGTACTACCGTACAGAAAGGAAACTCTCCGCCCCGCCCCACAATCAATTACCTCACCCCGCCGCGCGGGTTCGTGTGCCGAATGGTGTGCTCATTCAATAGCTTTAGACTTCATGCACACAGTTGCGCATGTGAAAAACGTCACTGTGTAATAGGTAGGTTCGCAATTTTAATAATGTTGTCTTTGTGCTACAGATTTTATGAAATATTGAAAAATTCGGCTAAGTGCGATAGGAGGCACCCCGCTATTAAATCGTTAAAACGCGGTGCTGGTATGGAGTGCCCGGGGTGTGCTTATGCTACGAGTATGTAAAACAACGTTATGTATAGGTCCATTGGCTTGTCCCCAGGGTCGAGCTCCATGGCGGCGGTGTGCGGCGGGGCGCTGGCGCTGCTGGACGCGGGCGTGGGCGTGACGGCGCCCGCCGCGGGCGTCGCCATCGGGCTCGTGTCGCGCGGCGGCGCCGCCATACAGGACTACCGCATACTGACCGATTTGTTAGTGAGTCACTCTATTGTCAAAGTGTTTGTTAGTGAGTCACTGTATTGTCAAAGTGTCCTCAAGGTTCTTCAAAAAGTGTTATAGTCCGTTCGCGTAGATAGTGTCGGTACATCCGCAAGCACTTGTGTTCAGAGACAGGAATACCGGTAACAAACACAACCTTTCACAACGGCATTTCTATGTAAACTGCCTAAATCCAAATTTACTTGCGGGTGTACGCCGCACGCGGTATCCTTTGTATATGCAGCAGCGGCATGACAAGAAGCGGCACGTGCAAAAGCGGCACGATAAAAGGGCGACATTATCTAAGCGAACGGACTTTACTACATCAAATTTTAAAACAATCAAACAATCGTCTAACATAGCAAAGACTATTAACTAAAAGTAGTTTGGCCCTAAAAAGTCATTTACAAGTTCAACTTTATTGCAATGAAATAAACGTCTCATTTCTAAGAAAAGCAAAAACACGAAGTTAGCCGATCCCATCCTTTATCTTGAAGTACTGTATTTAATCTTCCCCGTGACGTCACTCGTCGCGGGCGGTGCCATCGGACTCGTGTCGCGCGACGACGGCGCCATACAGAACAGAACTGACTGACTGTTCTTCTTGTCACCTAAAAAAGGCTGGAACGGGTGGTAGGAAAATATAGACTTAATAATTAAGCTTATTTGACTTTGACTTTGACCGATTTGTTAGTGAGTCACTATACTGTAAAAGTGTTTGTGAGTCACTGTATTGTCAGTGTCGTTAAGATTCTTATAAGGTGTAACTACATCAACATTTGAAAACGTAAATCTTCCCCCGTGACGTCACTCGCCGCAGGAGTCAGTCGCCATTCAAATTCTTCATCGTTTTAATGTTTTATGTAGGGTATTGTATCTTAAAACGGCCGCAGTTCCGAGGGCCCCACCCCAAATTTAAGTCCTGGATCCGTCCCTGAATGGGTGTGGTCATGATTGATGATTAAATTATGTCAAGTTAATTATAAAACAGGATTTAAGGTGGCACCCTGAGTGAAAGTGGCGCCGCGGTGAATTTAATTAATATTATGATTCTAATACACAATTTTAATAATGTTTTACGTGGAATTTTTAGGGCATACAGTCTAGTATTTTTAGACAATATCGTTACAATTCCTCGTAGTCACTGCTAGAAGTAGATAGAACAACTGCTAAAAGTGGCCGTCTTTGACACATTTGCTATCTACTTCTACGAATGACTACGAGGACATGTAGTGATACAGCCTAAAAATAATAGGCCATGGGCCTTAAAAATTCCACGTAAAACATTATTAAAATCTTTTTCTATTAATAACTTATTAAATAAAAACCTCCGAAGACGCCACTTTCAGTCATACAACCGCCTTAAAACATATAATATCTTTTTTGTATATATTTAATTTACAAAAAACAACTATAATTTTCATATTTGTAGTTATTCTTTCTTATTCTATTGAATAATGAAAAAGAATGTAAACATAATTTCTTAATATTTATTTCTTCAGGGTATAGAAGACTATATGGGTGACATGGACTTCAAAATAGCCGGTTCTAAAAAGGGCATAACTGCCCTGCAAGCTGACGTCAAGATCCCTGGACTGCCGCTCAAGATTGTCATGGAGTCTGTGCAGAAAGCCTGCGACGCCAAGAGCAAAATCATAGACATCATGAACCAGTGCATAGACAAACCGAGGTGAGAAATAGCAGTTACATTGCTACTTTCATCATCATCATCATCGGCCTATCACCGTCCACTGCTGAACATAAGCCTCTCCGAGTGCACGCCACTGAGCACGATCCGCGGCTATACTCATCCAGTTTATGCCAGCCACCTTGCGAAGATCGTCGCTCCACCTTGTCTGAGGGCGTCCCATACTACGTTTGCCCATACGCGGTCTCCACTCAAGAACTCGTCTGCTGCATTGCTTCTTTAGTAAGAACTAATGTGACAACTATCTTACTTAAAGCAGCAATGTAACTGCAGCTGAAATCGATTTCAATCGAGAATTGTTAGCAACAGAGTTACGTAATCAGCCCCTGTTTATGTAATTTTGTTGCAATAAACTCTGACAGAAATCGCAGTTACACTGCTGCTCTAGTAAGAACCAATGTGGCAACTACCTTACTTGAAGCAGCTATGTAACTGCAGTTTCAGTCGATTTTAATCGAGAATTGTTAGCAACACAGTTACGTAATCAGCGGTCTGTGGTCAGAAACGAAAATTGCTGAACAATTTAGAACTTTGTTGTATTAACTTTTGTCTTGTTTCAAGCTTTGAGATGTCTGTGAAAAAAGTTGCAATGACAAAGTACTAAAGTTTTCAGCGACTTTTGATGCAAACAAATGGATTGTGATAATTAACTTTAAAGTTATAATTATCTTAAATGTTAGTGAATAAAAAAAATATAAGATGATATGCTTTGTCCTAAGTATATTAAAATGTAAGTAAGTCACCTTTCTCTCTCATTAGACAAGGACGCAAAGAAAATATGCCAGTTATGGAAGAAATGGAGGTGGAACTCCACAAGAGGCCCAAACTAGTGGGCGTCGGAGGAATAAACCTGAAGAAACTGTACGTCGAGACTGGCGTCCAGGTAATATACAGCTACAGAATATATAATAGTACTAGCGTACAGAAGTTGCACTCCGCAAAATCGTTTAAATAGATTGCGACTCTTGCTCCGATACAATAAAGTTCAAATCAGGTCGCACAGCGCTCCCTTCGCTTCAAAACATTCACCTAGTAGTTTCCTCTCTTTCTATCGCGTAGGTCTTATCTTTTCTGACGTATGAAATTTGTCCTCTCAGAGGACGCCGAGCGCTTCATACTCGCGCGCGGAGTGACAGAGCCCCGATACTCAGCGCTCAAAAGAAAATAAGGGCCATCAATTAGTATGTCATGCTATCTTTAATCATTTCTGCGGTGGTGTCGTATGAGGCGGGTCGTTACGTTCCCTCAAATATGGTTGAGCGAAGCGATGGCTGGTTCATGCGTCATGTTCGGGAACTGGTGCTGCCAGTGGGAATGGGTCTGCTTCTGACTACCTATCTTAATGCATATTGAATTGTATGTTTTTCTTTTATTTTTATTTATTGTAACAGCCTAGACTGAATAACAAGTTCAAACTTTGAATTTAGCTTAAAATCTGTAAATTGATTAAGAAATTTGAAACTCATTAAGAAATGAGCTAATTCAATAATGTTATTTATTTGTTAATCTTTGTTAATATAAAGTCTGGAAACGATATACATATTTGTAAATATCGTTCCATCTGATTGATAAAGCTGACAAGTTTTTTGCGCCCATTTTTCTTGTCAGTTAAAAGACGTCATAATGGGTGGTAGGGTAAAAGAATTGACGATTTAAAAATGCTTATTATGTGAGCTTATTTAAATAAAATATATTTCACTTTCACTTTCACTTTCAATTATGATTTTCTATACAAAAGAGTTCTGAAAGGTGTTTTTCTGATAAACTCAATATGTTTTTGTGTGATTTTGATATTGTTCGAAAGCTGTAATAGCCAACTTGCCGACTTTACTGTCATGTTTATTGTATTGTATAATTCTCTTATTCGCCGTGTCAGTTTAAATAAAAAATATATTTTCATACAAAAATACGCGAAATTTATCATTTTTAATTTAATTCAACACAGTTTAGGTCTTGGGTTGTTACTATGAAATTTATCAATAAAATATATTTTTTAAAGTGACGGTTTTCAGGGTTTATAATAATTTAATGGGGGTTCTATGTATTGTACTCTATCTACCATGTTCGGCTTTAGGGATTTTGGTATTTCGTATAAAAACAAAAAGCTTAAATATTTGATTGAATCAGGCGTCACTTGGCGGAAGTCCCAAACCATTTTGAAAAATAAATATATGTAGCTTACTTCCGCAAACAATATAATGCAAGATGCACCGTCCGCCCGCCTGCAAAAATATGCACATTCACACCACAAAATATCAGTGCACGATACCTGCATTTAGCAAGACAGCAACACACCTTGCACCTTCACCAATTATTAGGCTACTCTATTTGGTGTTGGTTTACACACGATCTAACTCCTGAGGATGCTCCGGGTTGGGGCGAAACACGTGTAGAGTAGCCTAATTGGTGAAGGTGCAAGGTGTGTTGCTGTCTTGCTAAATGCAGGTATTGTGCACTGATATTTTGTGGTGTGCATGTGCATATTTTTGCGGGCGGGCGGCGCATCTTGCATATATTGTTTGCGGAAGTAAGCTACATAATATATTGCTTTTAAAAAAACACTTAAAATTGTATATAATTTTAGGTTATATTTCATAAATACTCCCCCAGATAACACCAATAGACGAGACGAAATACAGCATTTTCGCGCCGTCCCAAGCGGCGATGGACGAGGCCCGAGCGCGTATAGACACGTGGCTGTCGACCGAGAGAACTCCCGAGCTGGAGTTTGGGGCCATTTACAAGGCGAAGGTGGTGGAAGTGAGGGACATAGGAGTCATGGTCACCTTGTACCCGGGCATGGCACCGGCATTGGTGCATAACTCGCAACTGGACCATAGAAAGGTAGGTAGTTTCACATTTGAGAGCCTGTAGACATTTTGCCGCTGACTGCCGCCTTCTCGTTGAGTGTGCGTTACCCCAGCAAAAAGTTGTGCTTTAGAGAGATGAGACCTTATCAGATAATTAGTGTGTCATGAGGAGAAATTTGTTTACTAATAGCAAAAGTTGTGTGAGTTGTAGTTTTTAAGATATATGAGAAAAACAGATTTTGCTGGGGTCACGTTTTAAACATTACCCTGGCAAAAAAAGTTGTTTCAGCCTGGAACCAAATACATGAATAGATAGCTTTTGTTGCATAGTAAATGTTAGCAAATAGCAAAAATTGTGTGTGTTATGGTTCTCGAGTTTTTTAAGTTTTTGCTGGGGTAACGTTTTGGGTTTTCCCAGATCTCGAAAACGGTTCAACGCAGAAGTTTGAAAAAAATACCACTAAGAGACCTTAATTTGTTTAAATTTGTTTAATTGTTAGTTTTTGATTTGGTTGTCGCAAACCAATGTAATTAAATGGTTTCGGACAACAGAAAAACGAATTTACAAGTAAACTAGTACACTTATAATCAAATAAACAGCTGTTAAAAATAGCCGTGGTAGACACTTATTACATCAAGAATTTTAGGCTTTGTTTCTTTACACGATATAAAGATATAAACAAATTTAATAAATTTTAGACCGGTCGTACTTTAGCGATCGAATACACAGTTTCCATAACATTAAGACACATGGCATACATTAAACAAATTTAAGTAATTCATTAACATTACTTCCTGTTAATTTCAGCTTTCAATTACGCCTAGAATGAAAGTTTTAACAAAAACAAGATTACGACAGCAATTCTTGAATAAGCCGACCAAATTGTAAAGGTCACTAAAAAGCGACCGCGCCATACATAAGCGTAACCATCTTAAATAAACGGGATGTTATGGATCTTTTGTTAGTACAGTTGCGTACAAAACTTTGCTGGTCAGATTATCTTTAAATATATAATGTACGTTAGTCTCGCGAAAACTCAAGATTGGCTTGGCCGATTTTGGTTTTAAAATGTTTGTCGTATTCCAGGGGAAGGTTTAAATGGTGAGAAATATATATGGAAAAAATGCGAGGTAGTTTCCGTAAAAACTGTTCCTAGGTAGGAACAGTTTTTATGGGTAAATGTTTTTACCTGTCAAACATAGTGGTCACTGGATTGACATGAGTAGGTTTGGTATTAAAATAAAACATTTGGTTTGATCAAACAGAAGCAACAAATTACTATAAATGTATATGTTACCGGCCAAACCCGATTTCAGGACAAACTAGTTTGGCCTAGGCTAGACTAGTTTGTCCTAAGCTCGATAGGATAAACCAGTTTAGCCTAGGCCAAACTAGTTGATCCTGATATAAATACGCACATTCCAGGATAAACTAGTACGGCTTAGTCTACTCATTTAGCCTTGTCGAAAGTAATGAAATAGAATAATTGAGGTATAATTATTCTTTCTTAAACATAAATAAATATCCGCTATTTAAAAAATAATAATAGGTTACTCATTTCATAAAAAAATCTTTTATATTTGTATATAAAAATTATTGTTTTTTTAAAAAACACTTCATTATTTTGTTATTGGCTTTTGCGCAACTTCATTCGCGTGGATATTTTAGAAAATCTTTAAAATTCTTAAAATGCTGTAGAAAGCGTTCCCGTCCCCGTTTCCATTCAGAATAGGATCCAGAGATATTTATTATCCAGTTCCTCTTTCCGTTCCTCAATGGGATAGTGCTTGGCATTCACCTCACCAGATGCTTAGTGACGATAGGGCCGAAGGTGGAAGCGCACTGGATGAATCTCTGAATTTCTTACTTCCTGCGTCATTGCCGGCACTCGAAATGTTTAAAAAATCCAATGCATCACAAGGAATATATCAAAAATATGCCATCATTTACATTAGAGTACAATAATAAATTGTACCTATATTAATTTGCATGAATAGAATGCCAAGTACTATCCCGTTGTGCATTAAAAAGAAAAGCTAGATAGATATAAAGATCGATGGTCACGGTGACGGTAAGTGAAAGCGGAAGCGGAAGCGGAAGCTAAAGCAGAAGCAAAAGCGTGAAGTGAAAAGTGAAGTGGCAAGTAACAGGTGACAAGTGAAAAGTGGTAACGGGAACGCGAATGGAAAGGGCAACGGCAACGTGAAGAGGAACGGGATAATAAATATCTCCGGATCCTATTATGAACGGAAACGAGGACGGGAACACCTTCTACGGCATTTTAAGAATTTTTTAGATTTTCTAAAATGTCCACGCGAATGAAGTTGCGCAAAAGCTAGTAACAAAATAATGAAGTGTTTTTTGAAAAACAATAATTTATAACAAATATTAAAGATTTTTGAATATTTATTTATGTTTAAGAAATAATAATAATATTAATTATTATATGTCATTACTTTCCACAACGCTAAATGAGTTTAGACTAGGCCGTACTAGTTTATCCTGGAATGTGCGTATTTAATTATCAGGATCAACTAGTTTGGCCTAGGCTAAACTGGTTTATCCTATTGAGCTTAGGACAAACTAGTTTAGCCTAGGCCAAACTAGTTTGTCCTGAAATCGGGTTTGGCCGGTAACATATATATTGATACTGACAAATAAATCACACTATAAATTGCTTAGCGAGATTATTTCCTACTTAGGTTTAGATTATTATTTACCTTTATTTATGTAATGTTGAGTGCCTTCAAACTTTTAACTTTCGTGAATCATTACATTTTTTAAAAATACTATTAATCGCGTAAGTGTATTATTTGATATTAATAAACACGATATTAATTTATAAAATAGAAAACTAGTAGAATCTTAAGCTATATGAATAACATTTTTCTTCATAACTGTACAAAACATCGGATACTAAGCTGCTAATTTGCGAAGATAACCCGTACGTATGGTGCGGTCGCTTTTTAGGTGACCTTTACAATTTGGTCGGCTTATTCAAGAATTGCTGTCGTAATCTTGTTTTTGTTAAAACTTTCATTCTAGGCGTAATTGAAAGCTGAAATTAACAGGAAGTAATGTTAATGAATTACTTAAATTTGTTTAATGTATGCCATGTGTCTTAATCGACCGGCCTAAAATTTATTAAATTTGTTTATATCTTTATATCGTGTAAAGTTACAAAGCCTAAAATTCTTGAAGTAATAAGTGTCTACCACGGCTATTTTTAACAGCTGTTTATTTGATTATAAGTGTACTAGTTTACTTGCAAATTCGTTTTTTCTGTTTTTCGAAACCATTTAATTACGTTGGTTTGCGACAACCAAATCAAAAACTAGCAATTAAACAAATTAAGGTCTCTAAGTGGTATTTTTTTCAAAATTCTGCGTTGAACCGTTTTCGAGATCTGGGAAAACCCAAAACGTTACCCCAGCAAAAACTTAAATAACTCGAGGACCATAACACACAATTTTTGCTATTTGCTAACATTTACTATGCAACAAAAGCTATCTATTCATGTATTTGGTTCCAGGCTGAAACAACTTTTTTTGCCAGGGTAATGTTTAAAACGTGACCCCAGCAAAATCTGTTTTTCTCATATATCTTAAAAACTACAACTCACACAAATTTTGCTATTAGTAAACAAATTTCTCCTCATGACACACTAATTATCTGATAAGGTCTCATCTCTCTAAAGCACAACTTTTTGCTGGGGTAACGCACACCTCGTTGACATATTTCATGTTTTCTCAAGATTTCTTAAATTTGAATGCGTAATTGAAAATGTGTCTCGGCCACATTTCGCACTCTCACAGGAAAACCGCTGATCTCTTTTCAGTGACATCTAAAAATACACTTACGGAAAAAACGTGATTTTAGTTGCTCCGTGCCCTATCCTCACATTTTATTCTTTGCACGGGTAGCCTGTATTATGCCATTGTTGAAGATTATAATCGTTTGTTCCATTCAGTGCCGAATTAAGACTACTTGGTGCCCTAAGCAATCATGCACGCCTGTGACCCCCCTATATAGGGTTAATTACCAAACCATCTACATAAGGGACTATGCCTAGCTAGGATATGCATAACATTCTTGATTTTTCAGAAAAATGCCAGTCCATAGTTAATAAAACGGTCGCGCAACGCGATTTTTGTCAAGTTTCATATCCAACTCATGTCTTGCCTGTTGTTTATAGGAAGAAAAAGGCTGCGCAGCGCGATTTTATCAGTTTCATTCACTAATCTTGTAGTAAGTCATTTTACATGGCCACGCAAATAAATTTGAAAGATATATTTTTTATTTCCTACAAAAATAATAATGTTTGCGATTTTTTTCGGTGCCGATTATGGTGCCCCTCAGACGTGACGCCATGACTAAGCAATAGGGAATATGCATGAAATTTGTTTTTTATCAATATCAAAAGTATAATCACAGAATAACTAATAGTACAAAGTACAGACGCAGCACGCCGCATAGTAATTTACTCACTTATGCTCTGAAATGTTATCATTCCATTTGAAAAAAGAATGCGGGGCGTTCAACATTTCCGTGGGGGTCTGGTTCATCACATTCTAAATTTGAAATTCAGTGCGGAAATGAAATTCAATACTTACTTCCCGCACTGAGTGCGGGAAGTAAGTGTTCCAAATTCAAATCGGTAGAACTTATCAGCTAGCATTCTTTTTATGAAACTTTATGGTTGCATGACCGGTCAGTAAACATGGCCACGCGAACCAATTTAAATATCTCATTTTTACAAAGAAAACTGTATTTCCTCGCATTTCGTGAGTAAAGTATTATACAAACCTTGTACTGGAAGCTACTTGCATTGCCTCGAATGATTAAAGCCCTCGCCTGCGGCTCGGGCTTCAAACCATCCTCGACAATGCAATCGCTAGCTTCCCGTTCTCGGATGTAATGTACTATTAAATAAATAGCAACTTTTGCTCCGACACAATAAAGTGCAATTCAGGTCGCGCAATGGCCTGCAGTACAGTTTATATTCACCTAGTAGTTGCCTCTCTTTCTATCGCGTGCTCTTACCTTTTCTAATGACGCAACGTTAAGGTTGTCTTCTCTTAAATGAACTGCGTAGCGTATATCATAATGTGAAAAACGCCAATTTTTTATTGGGTTTTTGTTTTTGACATCTGTACACGGCAGGGTAATGTCGATTCGACATTGTTACTATTATAAAGAGGCAATATCTACGCGGGCAGTAAGATGCTGCGCTTGTACGGCGGCGGGCGTGTGGCGGCCCTTTGCTCACTTGTTCGTTCGCACGAACGGCTAGCGGTAGGTGCTTATCGCGCGACGTTGAGCGAGTGAAGGAGGCCTGGGGCCTATTGCATAACAAATTACAAGCTAATATTATTAGTGATTTTGGTTGTAACTTGTATTTTTGTGTTGCATAAGAAAATATAAGTTACAAATATACCAGTCGATAAGTACAAGCTAATAATATTAGTATTTTAACTGAAACTTAACTGTAACTTGTAGATTTCTGTTGCTTAATAAAGTATGAGTAATAAACTACAAGTACCAATAATATAAGTCAAAATAACTATATAATTAGCTAATATTACAAGCTTCTGTTGCAATATCAATCCGAAAATACAAATTATTGGTAAAAACTTGTATTTATTTCTACTAACCTAAGGAGCACCGTATTTTCAAATTATTAGTTGGACTTATAGTGTGCTTAATCTAACAATATAGCGGAGATGTGATGTTATCCTACGAAACTAACGTTAGTTAACTCTGGTACATTGTCAAATTAATTTCATTTGTCATTGACCATGCCATAATAATACAACACCGTTAACCATAACTTAAAAAAAATATTTTATTAATTCATCAAATGATGAAAATGAAGGATTTAAAATAACGCGCAACCAAAAAGCATACAAAAACCGAACATTAAATTAAACCGAACGTTAATAAAATATAAGTATATTCTACCCATGTCTAATATGAACAACTTTCACTATAGGATCAACGCTGAGATCGTGGAAAACAGAAATTTGCTACAGATTTTTATAGGTACATTTTATATTAGCTTTTTCTAAATATAAACATAACATATAGCCTATATACTACACAATAACTATATAATATAGGCACCGTGATTTAGTGTGATTGAATATATTATAATCATTAATTACCGCCAAAAGTCTTTTTTTATACCAATGAAGTGGGATAAAAATTCAAATTTTCGCCAAAATTACTCTTTTTCATTGAAAAATCAAGACGGTTAAAGGTTTCACCTAGTCAGCTAAGGAAAGTTACTTGTAATTTGTATATTTTGCTAATATTATTAGAGCCCTTATTACAAGTTCGGAAAAGCATTTTATGCAACATAATATACTAGTACTTGTAAAAATAGCTTGTAGATTTTCTAATATTATTAGCGATTTATGCAACGCAATATTTTCATACTAATAATAAAAACGAAAATAATTATGCAACAGAAATTACAACAACTTGTAATTTTTTGACTTGTAACTAATATTATTTTCTAATATTATTAGTAATCTTATGCAATAGGGCCCTGGTATAATGCGTGAGAAAATCAACTGTAATATTAAAACTTTTTTCTTGCGTTTTTTTCTCGTGATATAGTTAATTGAAGTCAGCTCGCAGCAGCAACCGCCGAAAACGCTCTATACAAAACGGACGTGATACGTCACATGTCACGTTTCAGGCGCGCGTTTACTATGGAGTTAGCCAAGAATTTTTAATTATTTTAAATTATCTCCCTAAATTTTGCGTTTAAGTACATATGTGTCATACAAAAATTTATTGCTTCTTCGATATTCCATTAATTAAGTGCATTATATCCGAAATTGAAAAAAAAATATCGTTATTTTTCCCTGATTTCATCGTGTTTCATAAAACTAAAATAATACATTTTTATTTTTCAGTTCCATCATGTTTTTATACGTGTCCGAAGCGATCAAGCTCTTTATCAAAATCGGTGACTTATGCATATTCCCTATTGCTTAATTTGTTTAAGGGTTAATCCAGCACTGGTTCCATTACAGATACAGCACCCGTCCGTGTTAGGCCTGGAGGTAGGATCTGAGCTCCAAGTGAAGTACTTCGGGCGCGACCCCACGTCGGGGCAGGTTCGTCTCTCGCGCAAGGTGCTCGCCGCGCCGCCGCCCGCCAGAGTGCGCAACTTGGACAACAGCTAGTGGAAATACAGTGCTAGTGATTAAAAATTGTGTGCCGCGATGTTAAACCTTTTTAGCAAGTGCCGATATTAAATTGTGCTAGTGTGTAAAATAAAAAGTGAGCGATATAACTATCTCAGGCGAAGGTGCGACTTTCTCGTCGACTGGCGAGTGTGAAACTCGCAGAAAGCTATGTAACAATTTAGATGTTTCTACCCTGTCATAAGAAATTGTTTATTGTTTGCCCGCAGACTTCAGACCAAACTGTCGGCCGAAGCTATAACTATGTTAAAGAACAGACTGTGATATAACTCTTATATGTACGGTCAGCAACAAACGTTGCTTTTAGTCATTTGTATTCTTATTTTTTGTTTTGGCAATTCACTCCTCTTCCGGGAATACTTTTGACAGTTTCAAGTGTTGGATAGGGTTCAGTGATATTGATTTTTGATTTAATTTAATTAAATGATTATGGTTATATTATAAAACTGCTATACAGCTAGTTTACCAGCCCCCTGATAACATAACTCTGTTGCTAACAATTCTCGTTTGAAATCATTTTAAATTTATGTTTGACAGTTTCATTTATGAGCAAAATGCTATTATAGCACTTGTCATGAACTGAAACTAATGAGTTAATGACCTAACTTAAAGATTTCAAACAGTCTCAATCAATTTCAAACGAGAATTGTAAGCGATAGTTACGTAACATAGGGCGGGCCTAAGAGATCTTACATTGTATGAATAATCTGTAAAAAGCATTGCCTATTTAATTTTGATAGCTTGCAATCCCAGATTTCATTTCGTAAATTACGAATCTGTTTTTGTTTACCCTTGTTTGTTACAATTCCAAAGAAGTTTATTTTGTCTTTTCACAATGATAATGATAAAATTTTGTAAATATATTATACATACTACATTAAAGTGTTTTAATTAAAGGCTTTAAAAAGAAACACAAATTATTCATATATTTTGTATATTGAAAGAAATAATCTGTACAATCTAAGTATATATTTTTATCACAAAGGACGTTTTGTCGAAAGGCACTACTTTACACCAGCCCTTCTCATAATTTGTATACAAATCATTTCGAAAATATACTCCATTACATTAATCTACAATAAATTAAGCTTTACGTGCCCAAGTATAGAGACGAAAATATATTTTTATTATTACATAAATATTCTGTTCATCTTTACAAATGGGGTCGGAAAACCGTACATCTACAACAAAGTGATTGTCAAAAAATAAAGGAATCAATAACAATTACCCTTATACATTAAACGATTAAATACGTAAAAAATATTACAAAAAGAAACATAATAATAATTATTCATATGTCAATTTCCACATCATTAACACCTGCAGTCTTTGATTTCGTTGTGACTACCAGCATTAAGAATAATAAACATTTAAAAACTATTTACAAAATATTCGATGATAATAATATTTTAATTCGATTAGGAATGCTCTGCGCAGAGCGAAATAACTAAAGAGACCTAACACCGTGCTTAAAGAACAATACAGTGGCAATTATTATAACAAAAAAAAAACGAACCAGTTCGCTTACCTAATGGCAATTTGGAAAAGGCAAAAAACTGTCAAATTATGACATACAGGGGGCGCACTCTACTTGAGACGTAACCGGAAATTAAAATACACTGCTTTAACAATATTTTACAAGTTTAACGTTGACAATAAATATTCATAAGCCCCATTACACGGCTTTGTGAGTTTATTCCACTTTTCGTTTCAAGTAGAAAGCGCCTTTATAAAATAACAAATAAACGAGTATATAATGCCAGCATAGTCCAAGAGTCAACCACAAGTTTATAAAACATGACTCGAAACAAACGTCATACATATAAACAAATAATAATGCTTTGCGACTGACTCACGGGAAAAATGCTCGTATCGCGTAACTAAATATTTCAGTCATTCAATGCACTTTAAATTATGGGTGAGATCAGAGTGACTATCCAGAATATTGCCACCATATTCATTTATTTATAGCTAACAAGGCATGTGCAACACGAACCGCTAAGCTGAAGTTAACTAGTGTAAACAAATCTTATCCATTAACCATACGTCATCAAAATATTATGCTTTCTCTCATCGTAATGGCATTATAATAGACTTAAGCGCTCAGGTACGCTAGTTACCCTTAAATACTTTGTATTTCATTTTGATTTTGCAAAATCAAACTTTTAAAATAGCTGCTTCACTTACAACTCTTCTATAACATTTTTGGCTGTTGCTTATAAATTATAATATCCTTCTAAGAGGCGAAGTTGAGTTAAATCTAATCCATAATCGATGGCAAGATTTAATTGTTGATTGTTAGTAAAATTTAGCCTCATTTCGATCGTCACAAATGTTAATATTTTTTTTGAGTATTTTTTCTTTTTTCTACAACGACGTTTGAAGAAACCATTATTTTATAGATACACCTTTCTTGAGAACATAACATCTATGTTAAATAGATATAAGGCACAAAGCTTCAAGCCATTTTTTTCGATTGGTCGATTATATAATGATTATTTTCGTTCAGCCCTTCCACTTGCTTACTTATCGATTAAGTAATAAATCTCATTACTAAACCATCCCTAGGGGCAAAATAAAATATCTATTCTATAGTTTTATTGTCAGTTATCACATCACAAAACTATACAAATGGAAGGGCTAACTTTGACTTCTTTACTCAAAGCCGCGATTTTAAAGCGATATTTCTCGACTTTTCGCAGGCAAGGGAATTGAGATACCCACAAAAGAACAATCACTATACCGATTAAATTATTCATACAAGTTCAAAAATTAAGTCACAATATTGGATTTCAAACTGATATTTTTTTCTAAAACAAAGTCTTATCAATACTATTCTTTCTGAACAAGGGTAACATCTGAATTTTGAGAAAATCAATATAATTTGAAATCAAAATATAATTGGAAATTCTAAAATTCATTGTTGATAATCGATTTAGAAATGCTAAAATTGTTTGTAAATAATCGACTTTCGAGGGCTGGTTTATACGGTGTCAGTGACTGTAACCCAGTGTCTCAGAATTTCGTACCCAGTGACTGGGTACATATAAAGGATCGGCAGTAAGTCACTGTGCCCGAAAATAGAACAAGTGGCTAGTCAGCTGGACTGACTTGCGAGCGAGAAGTCAGCACTGGGGGGTATTACAACCTCTTAAAACTTGCCAGGTCTTAAAGATTGCTATAGTTACATCTCTCGCTGTATAGCAAATATAAGAGACGCATTGATAGCCATTCAGAAAACTGGCAACTTTTGAGAGGTTGTAATACGGGGGCAGGACTGGGTTGAAACTAGTGTCCACACAAGTCCAGTAGCAAGTCAGCGCTGGACTGGATTACTGTACTGTCATATTACTGACCCCGTATAAACCAGGCATCACACAAATGGTACAAAAACAGTATTTTTTCCTCAAAAGATCTGCTCTGAAAAAGCGACTCTATTCCCCTGCCATAGCATACAAACCTGACTGCTTACGTTACTGGCTAAGGCCGAATAACTTGAGCGCGTTGAAGGCCGTGGCCAAGGCCACGTCTTCCGGCTTCTGCGCCAGGAATCCGGCCACCAGCTCCACTATGGCGGGCAAGGCGCACGGCTCGTTGCGCTGGAACGTGCAGTAGCGGTTCACGAAGTTCATCGACCTGGGGACAACGAGACTGATAATGGTGCTTTCATACAAAAGCCGATATGGTCGTCTATGAATTGACGGCTGATAACTTATCGTAAGATTCAAAAGCTGATTATAAACACAATCTTTGTATAGTACAGGTCGTTTTATAATAATAACCTTATAAAGCCGAATATGCATACAAACTCGGAAAATTATTATAAACCTTGAAAACCACAACTTTTTTGAAAAAAATATTTGTATAGTGGCAATGGCAACCCTAGACCGAAATTGTGTTTTGATTTTGCAATGGGATTGATTATCGAAAACCATAGTCTAGTTGCATCTAGGGTTGCATTTTTCCATACAAATAAAAAAATCTCTGAGGGATGGGATGCGGCGGTTTTCAGGGTTCATAATTTTCCGGTTTTGCATGGTACCCTTCTACCATATTCGGCTGTATAAGGCTACCAAACAGTTCATATAAAAGTTGATCTTTTTTGACAAAAATCCATACCGCGATTTTGTTTTTGTGTAGCAAAGGGGATGCATGTCACTCTGTGAGCGTGATATTTTGCGAAAATATTTTGCTCATGTGGTATAGTGCGTCCTAACCCTACGTACCTCTCTGTGAGGGACTCCTTGACGTGCAGCGGCAGCTTGGAGGCGCGCATGTTGGGGTACATGAAGGGCGAGTCCGTCTCCACCAGCAGCTTGTCCAGCGGCACCAGCTGTTCCTATTGACAATGCGTCATATTGCGTCCTTATCCAACGTACCTCTCCGTGAGTGACTCCTTGACGTGCAGCGGCAGCTTGGAGGCGCGCATGTTGGGGTACATGAAGGGCGAGTCCGTCTCCACCAGCAGCTTGTCCAGCGGCACCAGCTGTTCCTATTGACAATGCGTCATATTGCGTCCTTATCCAACGTACCTCTCCGTGAGTGACTCCTTGACGTGCAGCGGCAGCTTGGAGGCGCGCATGTTGGGGTACATGAAGGGCGAGTCCGTCTCCACCAGCAGCTTGTCCAGCGGCACCAGCTGTTCCGACAGCAGCCGCCGGATGCCGCCGTCTGACTTGTCTTTGCAGATGTACCCTGATTACAACAATAAAAATATGTAAAATAAAACATCGACAATAGAAACTCCTTCTATTTGGAAGTTAAATTATGATTTTAGCTGATTTTGTAAGAACAAAGACACCGCTCTGCTAAGCTTTTTCGCCACCAGAGCAGGCTAGTGACATTGCACACTTTAGAAACTATAAGTACGCGGCGGGCTCGACCGGTCAGGCCAATGCAGTGGGGCCGCGCGCCGGCCGCGACCATACCAAAAATGTCCCTTTACATTTTGTTAGCTTTTCTTTAACCATATTGTGTAGAATTGCTTTCCTTTGATGATATGCTACGCAGTTCATTTAAAAGTAAAAAACCC
This sequence comes from Agriphila tristella, assembly GCA_928269145.1. Classification (NCBI taxonomy): domain Eukaryota; kingdom Metazoa; phylum Arthropoda; class Insecta; order Lepidoptera; family Crambidae; genus Agriphila; species Agriphila tristella. Next base: position 4,054,656 of record OV743443.1, on the reverse strand, counting down.
TAAACATCGTTAGGACAGTTGAGAAAAAGAGAGACAACTTCTAGGCGAATTGCACTTTATTGTGTCGGAGTAAGAGTCGATATTTATTTAAAAGATTTTGCGGAGTATCCCTTCTGGTCTTGTACTATCATGTATTTTGTGACCAGAGCCGAAACTAGTAAAATGAAGTTAACCTACCTAATTATTTAAGGAGAATTTTTCCTTGACACTCACGACCGACCCGTGGTCACACCAACTTACCACGCCAGTGTGACTACAAAGATTTTTTTACCCATAGTCACACCGGTGTGACTACGGGAAATTTATCCCAACCTAGCTCGCACATCTCTGGTGGAAATGTATCCTAATGCTACTTTCTATTAGTGACCGACCGAAGTTTCGGATCCGGCCAGTTTCGGTCAAAAAAACTAGTTTCGTCCTCAGTTTCGGTTTCGGCCGAAATATTGGTCGAAACCGGAAACTCAAGGATAATAAAGCAGATAATTTACCTGTGATCCCTATATAATATCCCCTTTCGACGTACTTGAGCCCCTGTTCGACGGAGCCGGTGAACGAGTGAATGACGACTGGCGGCAGGCGGCCACCGGCCTCGTCCAGGATCTTGACCAGGTCATCCTGCGCCTCTTTCTCGTGGACGAACAAAGGCTTCCGAAGGTCACACGCCATTTCAACCTGCAACAAATAAGTCCATGTACAACATAGGCTAAGTACACTGACGTCCATTATACAAAGTACTTGTATAATGGACGTCAGTGGCTAGGTAGCATTCGGAAGTGTAAATGCGAAAGTGAGTGTTTTTTAAGCTTTCAAGTCTTAACTACTCAACTAATCAACATAAAATTTTGTTCACATGTTGTCAGGGCTACTGAAAAAGATATATGGCCGATTTCAAAAATATATCTTTAAGAAGAGATAGGCTTACTATGGATCTGTTACTAGCCAACTGTGTTGTTATACTATCCCCGTCAATTGGTAATGCGCTGGAACCTTGTCAAATTAACATACACATCATCGTCATCCGCAACCAAAAATGACAAAAAACAGTAAAATTCTAATAGGTAATATAATATATTAATTATTGAATTCTTATTTTCAATAAGAAAGGGTCTAGGTATATGAGAAAATTACAATTGTTTTTCGTTTTTGAGGTTAAAATCATGGCCGCCAGGCGCATTACCAATTGACGCGGATAGTATTTACCGTCATTTAACAGAAATATCTAGGCAACAAGTCTTTAGTGAGCCTCTCTTACTGAGGATAGGTTAGTAAATCGGCCGATAGGGTACCATTCAGCCAGAAAAAGGTGTTCTTGAGGGATAGAAAAAACATTTGCAGTCGAAGTCAGGGGCGGCCGCGAATAATTTAATACTAGCGGGCGCCCGCGACTTCGTCTGCGTGGGAAATATTTTTGCTATCCCTCGGGAAAAAAAATATTTTTTTTCGGGGTGAAACCTACCCTATGTCCTTCTCTGTGCCGCTGACAACGTGTATGTAAAATTTCATTATAATTGGTTCAGTAGTTAAGACGTGAAGGCGTCACAAACAAACCAACGGACTTCGGCATTTATAATATTAGTAAGGATAAGGATTATTATGGGATGTATTTAATAGCACTTTAAATTTGATGAAAACAGCTATAAAATTGTATATAAGCCTGCCTAGCATGACCGATTTATATCGCGTGATATAGCATTTTATCGACACTCAACTGTCAAACTCCTTTGTCTTTTTGACAGTTAAACGTGATAAAACGCTATATCACGCGATATATATCGGTCATGCTAGGCGGGCAGCACTTTAAAATAATAATAGACCTATAATTTTATATTATCACAACAAAAATAATGGTTTGCACTTTAAAATAATAATAGATCTATAATTTAATATTATCACTACAAAAATAATGGTTTGCACTTTAACTGTGTCCCAACCATTAGTCCCAACTCCGAAACCATTTAGTTTCTGTTCAACCATGTCAGACTGACCACTGTTAAAATGAGATGGAAAGATGAAAACAACTTGTGGCATAACATAATCCGTATACGCCACCAGGCCGGTTCTGGCGTTGTTGGTCACAATGGAACTAAGGACCGACCGAGATCTCGGTCTCGGCCAGTCTCGGCCAAAAATTATGTCTCGGTCTCGGTCTCGGCCAAAATGGCCGAGAATCTCGGCCTTTTGGTACCTACTTACGTAGGCCTGAGATTACACTCATGCGCTTTCGTCTTGCACTTTCTTCTTCGCTGAGGCATGCGTCATTGGAATTAACGCATGTTATGCATGCCACCAGGGCATACGCTGACGCATTTCTCACAGTAATTAATCAAATTAAATCAAAATTGTTGACTTCTGTCATTTGGTAATTTGCTGTCGACTTGTAATAGGTATTATATCACATTCAGTTTTACAAATTAATGTGAATGTTATTTTAATTGTCTTTTATAGTGGTCGGCGTACAAGCTCAAAATCAATGGAAAACCGCAAATCGATGTACAGCATAGCCGTTTGGGACAAATATACTTGAATTCAAAACAATCTTTTGGGCCCGCATTTCTTAAAATTTCTTCCCTTAGGAAAGGAGTTATGGTGTTATATTTATTTTTGTATGGGAAAATTAATTTTGTTCTAAAACCAATCTGTGTGGTATCCAATTGAAGGGCTTTCTGAGCCACATCGTTGCATTTCAGCCACTTGTTTTAAATTATAACAAAAAAAAATTTTTTTTTATATTCAGAGTTTAGGCTCCTACAGATACGAAATGGTTTAAATGTTTTTCATAAAATATATCTCAAATGATATGTAATGTTTTCATATCTAACCTCGAAAAAGCGATTTTGTAAATATTGACATTTAGTATTTTTATTTTTTGGTTTTAATGATTAGAAAGCTTTTACAAAGTGATTATGTATGATAAAAAAACATATTTGTTATGTAACCTATTGTGTGTGATATCGAATGAAAGTGCTTTCTGAGCTGTTTCTAAAAATATATTTCAGCATGTTCAGAATTACATTTCAGCACTTGTTTTAAACTAAACCGAAAAATCTTTAAAAAAATATAATATGCATAAGTTTGGGCAAAAATTAGAAAAAATAAATACTAAATGTAAATATTTTCAAAATAGATTTCTTGAGGACTGATATGAGTGAGTATAATATTAAGTAAGTATTATATATCTTTTTAATTTAAGATGTATTTTACAAAAAGTAACTTAACCACATCGGATCTGAAGGAGCCCAAACATTGTATGTTTTGAAAATGTTTTGAAATATAAGAACCGGCTTATCAAGCTCTTCCTTTCAACATCATACACGATAGGATTTAGAAAAAAACCCCATACAAAAAAGATGACACCATAATAAATAACTCATCTTCTAAGGAAAGATTTTTTGAGCTCAAGTAAAAGTGCCCTACCAAACGGCTTTGCTGTACATGAATTTGCGGATTTTTTTGCGTACACCTAGCACTATTATGATTAAATAAAGAATTATAATTAAAATAAATGTGTTTTTCATCAATATTCGTCATTTTATAGTAACCTTTAAAAAAAAATCAAAAACTCGGTCTCGGTCTCGGCCGAGACTTTTTTTTAATCTCGGTCTCGGTCTCGGTCTCGGTACTCGGCGAAAAGTGGGTTCGGTCGGTCCCTAATTATGGAACCTAACCTCCTGGGCTCTTCTCTCGCTGCGTCCGCTCGTCATCGCACCAAGACGTCTGTTTACTTAATTTGTAAGGTGCAAAGTATTAATTTTAAAGCTCAGCAATTAAATTGTACAGTGCAAAGTATTAATTTTAAAGCTTAGCATAATTATAGTGGAAACCATTATTTTTATAGTTCATTCAATAAATTTTGAAGCTAATCATTTTAAAGTGTGGTATTGTACATTATTTTTAAAGTGCATTTATATATTCCCCGATTATTATTATTAATGCCAACGAAACTGTCTGTTTAACATACCATTTTGTACTGTAATTATTTATTTATTTGGCTCAACTCCTTTTTTAGGGTTCCGTACCCAAAGGGTAAAAACGGGACCCTATTACTAAGCCTCCGCTGTCCGTCTGTCTGTCTGTCTGTCACCAGGCTGTATCTCATGAACCGAGATAGCTAGACAGTTGAAATTTTCACAGATCATGTATTTCTAATGCTGCTATAACAACATATGCTAAAAACAGAATAAAATAAGTATTTAAGGTGGGCTCCCATACAACAAACGTGTTTTTTTGCTGTTTTTTGGTACGGAACCCTTCGTGCGCGAGTCCGACTCGCACTTGGCTGGTTTTTTATTATCTTATTTTATTTTCTAAGTGCATTTGTGGAGAAAGTTTATCTTGATCTTTATGGTAATACAACTCTTGTCTATGCTAATGCCATAAAGATAAGAATAAGAAGGCGTGTTGTTTGGTGCGTGAATTTATTAGCTTTAATTGAGTGATTACCTTAAACTGCTACCTTTCGTTTCATAAGGGCGATAAGCGCGCTCGAGTCGAGACGGTTGCAGACAGAAATGAAATATAATGAAATTATTCATCTACACATAGCAGCCCTCATTCCTCTACGATCCACCGACGAGGCTCCACCAGTGGATCGAAGGTGCATTACAGTTTGTGGTGGCAGTATGCGCTACTAAATGGTACCGCGACCAAAACATGTATTTTATGCACAACGGGATAGAGGTTGGCCATCACCTCGCCTGATGTTAAGTGACGATAAGGCCGAAGGTGGAAGCGCACTACACCCGGAATCCTCATCACTGAGGAACTGACTATCTTACCTCTAACTGCCGGAAAACAAAAAAAAAACTATTTTTAAGGCGTCAGTCTTAGGTAAGATGGATGTAACTAGCCAGGCGGGCTTGAAACATGCCCTACCACCAACCGAACCGAGTACAAATTAACCCCTTACTGGGAATCGAACCCGGGACCTCTGCGTCTTACACGGGTGGGCAAACCACTAGACCACAGAGGCGTTCAAACATGTCCAACTGCTTCTAAGGCCGACTTTACTACAAAATGTAAACTATGGTCTCTGTAACATCCGAAATAGACTTTAATTTACCTATTTATAAATAGTGCAAGCGTCGGTTTGAGTCGATTAGTTTACTCAAATGGGTCACGACCGCCGCCAGACGTGAGTCAACCGGTGCACTGCACCCGACGAAATGCGACCACTCTTGATAGAATGAAAGAACAGATACAAAGTCTTCTTAGGAAGCTTTTAGACCGTCTTATCGTGTCTTAGGCGACTAGGACCGGACGCGGACCACCAGCAGATGAATAGGCTATTTTAAACCATGTAAAATAAAGTATAAAAATGCATATTTAAGATAGATTTCATAAATAGTAAACGAGAAACGTCGATATTTATTCATAAAAATGCAATATAAAGGACATCAGGCAGAGTCCCATAGAAAACAACCAAAGAATGTATAACACTTCTGTATTTTCCAAAATGTAGGCATGCAATTAGTAATTCATAGAAAATATTCAGATTTTTACGAAGATTTATGTTTGAAAGTTGTTTTTTTTGGTAACCCCGACACTAAATAGCAACACCACCACGACAACACGTTTCGTTAGCTGCGTTATGCTAGGGCCACACTACCGTGATATGCCAACAATTATGACCATTGATGAACCTTATACGTATAGGAATAAGGAAAATTATGGCCATAATTATTGCCATATCACGGTATTGTGCACGTAACATTAGTGATACAGATTAGCACCACAATGTAAGAGTCGGAACCAGATTAAACGGAAAATCTGTGCATATGTCGCACGTAACAAAACACTTTTGACAGTTGACTGACAGCCGGCAGATATTCTTTTTTTTTAATGCGCAATGACTTGCGCCACAGAACAAATATACTCAGGGGAGACTTGTGAAATCGCTGACAAAGATGTCCGTTTCATTGATATGCTTTTGTTTTTTTCAATAATTAATTAAAGCTAAAAGAAGGAGTTAAAAAATAATGTTGCTGCTGTTTTATGATTCTAGTAACATAAAGTGTTTATAGATAACAGAATTATGTTTTTACCATCGCCACTCAAAAAAGTGCGTTTAATTCAACGAAAAGAGTGAATAATAAGCGATTTTATTCACCGAGTGAATAAAAATAATTTGAATTTGGAACAAGCGCGCGTCATGAATTAGAACAAAAAAGTGCTGAAAGTATACGTACGTACTGGCTGCTATGGAGCTATTCCATAGAGAGAAAAAAATAAACGAAAAAAAATATCCCGCCAAATTTAACTAGGTTCTTTTCAGTGTCTTATCTTTGGGTCTTTTCTATCTATTAGAGGGAGATTAAATGTTCAGTCTTGCATCAGTCCATTCCATCAGTCTCTTACGATATTCAGTCTGCAAAAATTCAAAGTCTTATACAGACTGATGAAATGGACTGATGCCAGACTGATCATGATCTCTCTCTGTTGTTTTATGTCATTGGAAAACTTCTAATTTCACTATTTTCTATGTTTAAATATTAGCGATTACCTCAATAATAAAATGTGATAACTATAAAGAGGCGCTCCACGGCACAGTGGTTTAGCGCCTGGCTCAGTAGTTGTGGAAGTAAAGCAACTTTCGCAGGGGTCGGTCATGGGATGGGTAACCAAAAATGTATTATCTCGAGCTTCTCCGTGCTTCGGAAGGCACGTTAAGCCGTTGGTCCCGGCAGTCGTTAACACCCATCAATCCGCATTGGGCCCGCGTGGTGGGTTATGGCCCATCCTCCCACCCATTAGGAAGGCCTGTGCCCCAGCAGTGGGGACATTAAAAATGGCTGATGGTCAACTATAAATACATAGGTACTATAAGTACTGCTAGGTATTTGTTTTCTCGCAGTCGATGGTAAAAAGTAGAGTACACAACTCGTGAAAAAAAAATTTCATCTCGGTCTTTTGTATCCCTCGCTTCGCTCAGGATTCTACTTTTGAATCCCTCGCTACGCTCGGGATTCAACTCTAGAATCCTTCGCTACTCTCGGGATCCAACTTAGTCCCTCGAACTAAATTCCCTTTTTATTCACTTGTTGTATAATCTACTATTATACACTTTTGGGTCTCATGTGCCTGATGTCCATAAGCTTAATACATTTTACCGTCCGTCGATTTAGGCCTTAGATGCTTAGACTCATGCTATGTGGACAAACTTTCAAGACTTTTCTGAAGTTAGACACTATGCGCGTAGCCGTGCCCCACCACCACACCTCTTTCACACACTTACATCGAATTTGTGATCTGCGCAGCGTCTCGCGCGATGTTCAGAGAAGTCATAGTCTGAATCGTATAATACCGTTGCATTTAGCCCTATAGCTAGACAAAGTACTTAACATTTGAAAAAAAACGAAATTCACATTTAAAAACTATTTGATGTTTCAAAATTCCGATGATTGGTAAAAACTTATATCAATCCAATCCTACAAAAAATAGCTAATTTCATTATTGTTTTTGCAAATGTGAAATGTGCTGCATTGACAACAGGGCCAGAGCTAATAAAATAGGTTTGTGCAAAGATAGTGTCAAATTATATGTTTACTCGCGATTGAAAAATTACGAAAATTACCAAAACATCTTGTATTAGCATGCTGTAAATGGACAATCTAGTCTCTGTTGTGTTAGTTACGTCTGTGGTGTGTAGGTGCAATAAATTTATTTAAAAAAACGGTTCTAAAAAGTAAACTAGATTTCGAATATTTCGATATTCGCGGCCCCTGAAAAGAAATCAGGAAATAATTAAAAACCGGCCAAGTGCGAGTCAGACTCGCGCACGAAGGGTTCCGTACCAAAAAACGGCAAAAAATCACGTTTGTTGTATGGGAGCCCCCCTTAAATATTTATTTTATTCTGTTTTTAGCATATGTTGTTATAGCAGCAATAGAAATACACGATCTGTGAAAATTTTAACTGTCTACCTGTAGTCGTTATCAATATCGAGCAAAAAACGGCAAAAAAATCACGTTTGTTGTATGGGAGCCCCCCTCAAATATTTATTTTATTCTGTTTTTAGTATTTGTTGTTATAGCGGCAACAGAAATACATCATCTGTGAAAATTTCAACTGTCTAGCTATCACGGTTCATGAGATACAGCCTGGTGACAGACAGACAGACAGACCGACAGACAGACAGACGGACAGCGGAGTCTTAGTAATAGGGTCCCGTTTTTACCCTTTGGGTACGGAACCCTAAAAACCAACTCATAAATCACAAGAGCTCAAATCAAAAGCAGTTGGTTATGTCATTGTTGCGCGCGTTGTGTTGTGAAAGAGTCACAATATATTATTATATTGTGTTATATCAATGTACACTACACTGCGCACGGAAATAGAGATAAAGAAAAACCGGCCAAGTGCGAGTCAGACTCACGCACCAAGGGTTCCGTACCAAAAAAGGCAAAAAATCACGTTTGTTGTACGGGAGCCCCCCTCAAATATTTATTTTATTCTGTTTTTAGTATTTGTTGTTATAGCGGCAACAGAAATACATCATCTGTGAAAATTTCAACTGTCTAGCTATCACGGTTCATGAGATACAGCCTGGTGACAGACAGACAGACAGACCGACAGACAGACAGACGGACAGCGGAGTCTTAGTAATAGGGTCCCGTTTTTACCCTTTGGGTACGGAACCCTAAAAACTATATCCATTTCAATCAGAATTATTCAAAACAACCAATAGTCTTATTCATTGTAAAGACACTTTTAACTTAAGTTCTACACATATATGTCGGTTTTCATATTCATATTTAAACGTTAATTACCTGCCTACTGAGTAAAAAAGTAAGTATGTTTTGTTCTTGCTTGTAGAATTTACATACGTAATTAAATGTCTACTGTCAAAGACCTAGGGCCCTAATGGCCCTATTTATGAAAGGCGTCGAGCGCTCTTTATTACTACTTATTTTCATTTTTGTTTTCATTCAAAATTAGTAAAGAGCGCTTGACACCTTTCAAAAATTGGGCCCTTTGTTGTACATAGTTGCTTCTCTTCGAGCAACAAAAGGCTTCGTTTGTCACGAAGGGAGACGCCTTAGCGATATTACTCTATTCAAATTATTCTGGCATTTTTTGCGGGGGGGGAAAATGCACACAAGTGCAGTTCCGCATACCCACATACAAAAACTACACTGTAATGACGACACTCACACATAAAAAATAAAACAAAACAGCAAAAATTTGTGTACGGATGAGTCACACATCAAAATATGACAGGTTTTTGACATAAAGGGCTGGGCTCAACTGTCGATGCAGCAATATCGATACGGAAAAGGGAATAAAGATTACAAACTCAATCATTTTACGATGGGGTGAATAACAACAAAGAGGTCATTTTTATACGCTCGAGCTTTATACAAAAAGCTCGAGAGTGTAGGTGATTGGGTTGGGACTAATGTGTACCCAGGGAAGTTGGGCTCAGGCTGCTGACACTGAACACCACTCCATGACAGTACTGCCATCTGCACACCCAACAATTTGAATTTACAACAATCGGTGATCGCTCCCCGTCTTAACGTTGATCACAGTTACATCATTGAATAATTGCTTTTTTACCATCGCCACTCTAAAAAGTGTGTTTAATTCAACCATAAGAGTGAATAATAAGCGATTTTACGTTATACAGAGCGATGCTGAATCTTCGGCTACTATTCAGCTCTTAGCAGTGTTATTTGCTTTAATTTGAATATAGTTTATTTAACAGTACTACTTACGGTCAGTATTCAGCTTGGATAAGAATCGCATAAGTCTTTCCTAACTACAACTCGACCAAATTAAAACGGTGTCATGAACTTAGCTGTCATGCAGCTATCATGCGCCTAATTATCTTACTCGAGAGACGGCCGTTAGTGCCTCGAACTAAATTCTCTTTTTATTCACTTGCTGTATAATCTACTATTTCGACATTTATTTCGCGATATCTGTCGCGATCACATCAGTGCAGAGCAAATCATGCAAAAATCTCGCAAATGAATTTGGCGCAGAATCAGGGCCAGATTGACCAACACTTTATCGACAAACATTATTTAACGGTAACATCACTAAGTTGCCCATCGGCGAGAACTCGGATTTATCTAGCGACAGATCTGTTATTTGTACGGACGAGCCATGGACTAGCAGACCCGATGTCACTGAACAAATTTGACAACTAATCAAGAATAAAATATACGAATTTAATGTTTAAATGTAAACAAATAGCAATAATACGATAAAAAATTACTTTTATGTGAAATGTAAAACCGTCTTTTTGTATACTTGATGTTCAAGATCTCTTTTAACAGCAAAAAACTCATCAATTCGACATTTTAAACAGAGCAGCTTTCACATGCGCGACTGGTCTCGGTCTAGAAAGAAATCCGGGCGCAACTGGTTTTACTAACGCGTATGCCCATTTGGGCTTGTACTTCGGCAGAGGGGAAACGCTTCGTATGGCTTCTCTTTCTGTAGAAGCCCGTCTTACTCTAAGTTGCTTCTAAATAATCTATGTAAAAATACGGAAGAATGTTTTTGACTTTTTGATTGAAATGAACAATACTATACTATACACAGACATTCCACGAGTATCATTCAACAACGTGATAACTATAGATTGACGCGTGTTACGACACAATGGTTGAGATAAATTGCCTCTATTGAGCAAAGAGACGGCCCGACTATGGAACAAGATTAAGTGCGCCAGTGTCAACCGACTTCCGCCCCTATCAACCTTGGAAGGGATTTATCAGAAGAACATTATACTTTTTTTATATGTAGATAGATTCTACTACATGCTACTTAGAACCACACATCGTCGTGCAGATTTTAGTTAAAAAATCCCATTATTTTCCGACAATGGACATCTTATGATATCCATAGATGCGGTGTATTATTACCAGTCGCTGGCTATTACTATTATTCGTGATTTAAGCAGCAGTGGACTCATCCTCTTTATAGTTGGATGGGAAGGTACAGCCATTTACTTATACATAAACAAAATGTTATAGTTTTAGAGTAGTCAGTAATATTTGTTTATAATTTATTTTTATCATTCACCGCGTGCGTGTGCTCCAGATATGACGAAGTTTGTTTATTTGTTTGTTAACCCCAAGTATGTTGCGTTGAGTCACTGTGTGAGCAACCTGTTTATGAAGGATACTCATTTGTCCTTGCTGTTTGACTCACGGATTTATAAACGTACTGATCAATTTACAAATTATTTTGAATTTTTTGAGATATCACAGGCGTATGACGTACCTATAACATGGCTGTGAGTAAAAGATGTCAGTTTAATACCAATGATAATAAGAGCTCTTTGTTTGCTAAGATCATGCCAATCAACCCGCAATATGTACATGAAGTTGAGCCTCTACAGGAAGAACATTGTAACCGCCATTTTGCATAGTTTCTTTTAATATTTTTTAAATTATTGCAAGCAACAAGTAGGATGCTTGCTAAAGAACCTTAATCCTAGTATTTTATCGTAAGCGACCTAGTTTGTAGACAAGTACTACATACTTACGATGTATCAGTTGGTGGAGGTTACGACAAAAAACTGAATGGGTTGTAAGTTGTAACTTACGATAAAAACTTCAAAATTTAATAAAATTGAATTATATTCTACTGTGAACTTTAGTCAGTGTTTAAGGTGCAAAAATCAGTTGATATGGCGGTTACTATAAAAACCGGCCAAGTGCGAGTCGGACTCGCGCACGATGGGTTCCGTACCAAAAAACGGCAAAAAATCACGTTTGTTGTATGGGAGTCCCCCTTAAGTATTTATTTTATTCTGTTTTTAGTATTTGTTGTCATAGCAGCAATAGAAATACTAAATACATCATCTGTGAAATTTTCAACTGTCTAGCTATCACGGTTTATGAGATACGGCCTGGTGACAGACAGACAGACGGACAGCGGAGTCTTAGTAATAGGGTCCCGTTTTTACCCTTTGGGTACGGAACCCTAAAAACACTTGTTTGCGAATTTTGGCGCTTATAATGTCCTTCTTGAAAAGGCTTGTTAACAAATTTTAATGTTAGACCCATTTGTACATAATTGTCCTTGTTCACTTGTAGATAGCAAATGATTAAAGCTGTCTTGTTTGTCCATGTTTGACGCACCTGTCGTTTGAAGGCTGTCCGCTGCACGTGTGGCTCGGAGAAGTCCTTGCTGTAGTTGAGGCCACACTCTCCGATGGCGACGCACTCCGGGGCGCTGGCTATCTGGTGCAATTCTGTCCACATGTCTTCATCCACCATGGACTTGGCATCATGAGGGTGGACACCTAAATAAATATAGATGGATTGAAAACAACGTCCAACCCGTGCAGATAAAGAAAGGGACTGGAAATTTCGTTTAACAGCCCTACCATCCGTTCGGTTAAAGAACGGTGAAAATAGCATTGTACATGTTCACATCTCGCCCGCACGCCATATCACCAAACCTACATATCTCTCTCACTCATACTTATTTTGCGGATAACTGAAATTTCCAGTCCCATTCTTTATCTGTGTGGGCTGTACCATTGAATAGGGTATGTTCAAACAAGTTTATCTTTGTTTTGTTTGTTCATTGTTTTTTGACATGGCTACATTACATTTTACAAATCATTAGATATAATATACCAGAGGTGCCCAATCGGTCGACCACGATCAACCAGACGATCGAGAGAGGTTTAAGTTTAAGGCCATCGGCAAGGATAACAGATTTGCACCCAATGTAGTTTTACATATGCATTTTTTTTTTTATATTTGGTGGGTTAAACGGTCAAAATGTCGATCTCTTTGTTATAAATTTTTGCCAGGTCCTTAAGAAAAAGTATGGGCACCCTGTAATATACTATCCTAAGTTTCAACATACAACAATATTAAAATGTATTGTAAGTTGTAGGATTCATATTCTGATTCTTATTAATTTACACTTTTTTATTAGACCCATTAATTTTACCTGCAGTTGAATATATTGTGCCGGGGTAAAGACGTGTCAGTCGGAGAGCTTCCTTACTGTTCTTTACTGATGTTCCTGTGACCATAATTTTTTGTACACCTGTTGAAAAAAAAATTTTTGACTAATAGTATGATAAACTTTTAAATCTCTCTAGTTTATGCATTACTAGAAATTTGGTAAACAAGCATTATGGTTTATTTCTATTTATAAATCTTAGATAGAGGATTAGATAGAGAAGCTTGGTGGTACAGTGCTATAGCGCCTGGCCCTGCGATTGTGGCAGTAAAGCAACTTTGGCAATATTCGGTCATGGGATGGGTGACGAAAAGTTTATTATCTTGAGTTCCTCCGTGCTTCGGAAGGCACATTAAGTCGTTGGTCCTGGCTGCATTTGCAATGAAAATGCATCAGATTGGTCAGTGCTACGGTCACCCACCAAACCAGCATTGTGCCTGTGTGGTGGGTTATAGCCCATCCCCCTTATCCACCCACAAGGAAGGCCTGTGTCCCAGCAGTGGGGACTTTAAAAAATTGTTTAAAAACAAAAAAACCGACTTCAAAAAACCTGAAAATAAAAACAAAATTAGCCTTAAAAATTAAATACCCCTAAAAAGCAAGAAATAATTTTCAAATCATTAGATACGCATATCATTGTAATTAAACACGTATAATGAAGTCGGGTGGGGCTTCTAGAATAAAAAAAGAAGTTGTTCTCCAGCCCCACCCGACTTCATTATACGTGTTTAATTACAATGATATGCGTATCTAATGATTTGAAAATTATTTCTTGCTTTTTAGGGGTATTTAATTTTTAAGGCTAATTTTGTTTTTATTTTCAGGTTTTTTGAAGTCGGTTTTTTTGTTTTTAAACAATTTTTTATTTTTTTCTTTTCAGTGTAAGTACCTTCTGTATTAGGTAGTTTTACCTTTTACCCAAAGTATGTATAGGTATTATGTAAATGTAAGCGATGATGTTATGTATTTTTTTTTTATATTTCACACTTTTGCGTGGTGTAATACCACTAAAAACTCAATTTCCACTGTTCGTGCTGTTTGTTGTTAAGGAGTTCCGTTGTTCCTTCACAGTTCAAGTCTAGTCCAAAATGTCCTTGACCATAGTTAGATACCTAATTTGTTTAAGATTGTCATAATCCTAGCAATATTTCAATCACTACACAGTTTCTATTTGATTTTGAAGAGTTCCCTTGTGTATCTTTAAAATCCAAGGTCCAATAACAATGAAATCAAAATGATATCATCACTAAAGTGTCATCTTTCAAACAAAAAAAGAATCATCTAAATCGGTACATAAACAAAGAAGATATGGTCGATCATCCGTATAAAAAATTATAAAATGGTAACGAAAACGACAGTATTTTCAAGTTTTCCTGAAATATACTGAACCGATTTCAAAATTTCAAAAAATGGGACCAACTTGGGATCAAACCTGATCTAATAACGTTTGAATTATTTCAATCGGTTCAGCCGTCTTCGAGTAATCGGTGGACATACATAAAAAAAAAAAAAAAAAAACATACATACAGCCGAACAGAGAACCTCCTCCTTTTTGGAAGTCGGTTAAAAATGGCTGATGTTGATACATCTTAATTAATCAATCATATTGTTTATTTAATACACATAAGGGGGCGTCCATTAATCACGTGATGTTTTTTTGCCCAATTTTTAACCCCCCCTCTAAATCACGTGTAATTTTTTTTGGTACAAAATAATCTCAACAATTTTCAGTACGAATATGTCGCGGTGGGCGGGGAAATCGTCCTGGTAACGGTGAGTCAATCACACACAGTTTTCGGTTAAGTCACACGTTCAACGAAAAAAATTAATACACGTGATATCTCACTACACCCCCCCATCCCCCCTTGTGATACTTCGTGATGTTTTCAACTACCCCCCCCCCCTTTCGAGGCTCACGTGATTAATGGACGACCCCTAATATAAACAGTATAACTGATTGAAAGTTGAGAAAACAATTGATCTTTAATGTAAATATTATGATTGAGCAAAATACCAAACAGATGGCTAAATACTTTTTTCAATGCATGCTTGAAGAGAATGATCATGAGAATTTCTCTCAAATTCACAATAATACAACTCTGCTAACTAAATTCGGACTTAAAAAAGCATTGAATCAACTATGCGTGGAATTCACTGGCGCAATGATATGAAATGTGAATTAATTAAATAGTGAGTGCTGTGGCCGACTGCCGTGTAATTTATTGCGATAATTCATGCAATTTAGGCCAAAAACATTTACATTTATCATATCTTTTACCTGCATCCTTTGCCCTTTGTATAACAGAATCGAGATCACGGCCGTATTTCTTGTTTGTCAAGTTTGCGCCGATGTCGATCACAATCAGATTCTCGTAACATCCCTTCAGGTTATCGGAAATCGGGGTTTCTTCAGACGTCATCCTGAATTTCTATGAAGCTTATTGATATGGTGTTTACCTGAAAATTACTAGCAATGTAATTGTTTCTTTACTTTATGCATCAGCAAAGGTTCTAAGGAGATAATACTCACAATTTGTAACAAACACTCCTGCTAAGTAAGCTCCAAATTTTAATGACTAGCCGAAATATCGCCCTCTTCACTGAGCTGCCATCATGTTTCTGAATTTTTTTTTTTTTTTGGCAGTTGATGTACGTCAAAAAAAAAAAGAAAACTCTTGTAAATCATTAGTTGAATAGCTGTCAAAACATTATCATGTTGCCTTTTCATTGGTAGTTGGAGTTGTCACACTTCACGGTAAAGAAAAACGTAGGTTAACGTTTCGTTACATAAAGGCGGGTCCATAGCTCACTGTTTTGCTCTACACAATCAACAAAAACATCTACACAAAACATAACTCGCGAAACATTTTTGTGTAGAGAAACAATGTTTTTGCTGTCCAATTGCCCGGTGGAAAGCACGTACACTTTTTTTTTTTTTTTAATTAGTTTATTCATGACATGGGTACAAAGCCCTTCAGTCGCATACATTTTAGTAGTTATATTGTAGAGTACACAAGGTGGATATAATACATAAGAGCAACAGCTAACATAAAAATCGCAAACTTAGTATAAGATAAGTAAACAAAAGGGATATAAATATTATGAACTAGAAACTAAATTAAGATTATGTATCTACATCAAACTAAATTTAAACTATGTACAGTACAAAAAAATATTCATTCGAGAATAGATGACTAAATTAAATCTTTTCTACTGTAGTAATAATATACTTAAAAATAGCATTGAAAAAATCACTGTTACTTAAGAGGTCTTGAACGCGGCGGGGGAGACTGTTTTGGTTTTGAACTGATGTCTGTGAGGAACTGTCACTGTCACTTATGTCACTGAGAAGGGTGGACCGTTGGATTGTAAACTTGGAGCCGTAGACAGGTTTCTCTGTCTACGCTTGGAGCAGTTGAGGATTATGTGTTGCAAACAGTGTTGCCAGACCGTGGGCAATTGCCCACACCATGGGCAATTTTAGGACATTTTTGAAAAAAGGGCAAAAAGGGCGGAAAGGTCTTGGAACAGGTAAAATATGGGCAATTTTCGAAATCACGGAACTCACTAACCAGAAACCACATGAAAACACCTGGCACAAAGTACCAAAACACAAAATCACAGCTTAGGTTGGGTATTCATAGACGTTTCTTCCTATAGAACCATCTAGGAACGAAGCGCAGCACCTGCGTTCAAGATTTCGCAGATAAAAACAGTTTTACCGATGTAGATCCACTGGGCCCTAACATTTTTGCCAAAAAGTTTCGGTCGACCATAGTCGCCTAGACGTTTAAATGGCTAAAGGGCGGGAGCTTTCGAAAAATTAAGTTTGTTTTAGGTACAAAGCGTGTCAATATACGATAGTTTCCCCTACATGTCGATGTTTAACGATTATGGGCGATTTTGTGTCGGAAAGGGCAATTTTAACAACCTGTGTGGGCAAGAGTTTTGATCGGGTCTGGCAACACTGGTTGCAAATCGGCATCTTCTTCAGAACAGTGTGGACATCTACTATTGCTGGAGACATTGATTCTATGGAGATGCGTCGGAACTAAACAATGGCCAAGTCTCATCCGTGTGATTACAGTAACAAATTTCCTGCTCTCAAATCTGTTACTTTTACTGTACCAAGGTTTCGCTGGTAAGTCTTTCTGTATCTCAGCATACCACTTGCCTTTAGTCTGTAATGTATTATTCCAGTGACTTTTCCATAGATCTTTTGCATTTGCCTTGAAATATGCATAGTAATCCGTAAATGGTACTTGAACTGTTTGAGTGTGATCTTGGTTATGCTCCATGCGTGTCAGTTCGTCTGCTATCTCATTACCTTCAATGCCACTGTGTGAGGGAACCCATATAAAGTTTACATTAAACCCTTGGTTAGTTAATTGCTCTGTTAAACAAAGAATTTTACACAAAATATAGTTAGATTTGTAAGATGAAAGGCCATGGAAGAGAGAAGATAATACACTTTTAGAATCAGTCACTATTACAATATTTACATTATTTACATGACAATTTATATACATTAAGGCTTTGAGTATTGCATAACTTTCTGCTGTAAATATGCTGCAGTTCTGATTTAACTTAATACAATCACTGTAACTAGCTTGTGGATCATATATAGCCGCTTTGACATTGTGTTCATCTTTAGAGCCATCTGAGTATACAAAATAACTGTCAACTTTATTGTTCTTAAACTCAATAAAATCGGTTTTACTTGATATTAAATCTAAATGGATTTTATTTCTATCATAATTTATCAGGCTATTGTAAGAGCAGTCATAAATAGGCCATTTATTACATTTAGAAATATCTTTTGATTGGTTTTTAACATGAGTATAAATTGTTATGATTTCAGTACCAGAAAGGAGTAATTGTGGAGTTAAATTAGGAGCTGCTATTGAATTTAACTTTTCTGTTATTTGATCAAATTTGACGTCAATACTATTTTCTGAGGATACAATTTTCAAGAAGAAATTCTCAGCTAATTGCAGTCGTCTGAGGAATAAAGGAGGTATGCAAGTTTCTACTTCTAGAGAATTAATGGGGGTGGAGCGCATAGCTCCACAGATTAGTCTTAATCCTATATTTTGTATAACATCTAGTTTTCTAAGAAGGGTGCTACTGGCATTCAAATAAGCTAAACTACTGTAATCAAAGTGGCTTCTGACTATACTTTTATACAGCATGCTCATGGTTTTTGGGTCTGATCCCCAGAAAGTACCAGCCAAGTGCCTTAAAATATTAATACTTCTCATTGCCTTTTTACAAATGTAATCAATGTGCTTATCAAATTTTAATTGTGTGTCAATAATCACTCCAAGGAATTTGTATTGAGCAACAGTGGGTATTTCAGAGTTGTTGTATAAAATTTTCATATTGGAATTATTTTTACTAAAAATTAAAACTGAACTCTTTTCAGGACTAATATCTAATTTAAGTTTATCATGGTAGTATGTAAATAATTGGTTTAAAGCATTATTTATATTATTCTTAGCTATATCTATGTTTTGATTTATACTGTATAAAAGCAAGTCATCTGCAAATTGCAAAATATTTACATTATCTGTATTTACAAATTTTAAGATTTC
The DNA here is from genome assembly GCA_928269145.1 of Agriphila tristella. Classification (NCBI taxonomy): domain Eukaryota; kingdom Metazoa; phylum Arthropoda; class Insecta; order Lepidoptera; family Crambidae; genus Agriphila; species Agriphila tristella. The sequence continues at coordinate 4,036,126 of OV743443.1, read as the reverse complement.
TGAAGTATAAAGGTTATATAGTAACGGAGATAATGTAGCACCTTGCATAGTTCCTTTATTAGCTGTCCGCGGGCCATGCAGCTTATTGTTATATTTTACATAAATGACTCGATTACTCAAAAATTTAAAAAGCCATTGTAGAGTCCTTTCTGGTATTCCAATATCATGCAATACTTGAATAAGTTCTTCTATATTCACATTGTCAAAAGCACCCTTAACATCCAAGAAAACACATACCATGTTGGAATGACTCAGTTTTACTTGTTTTATGTCATGTATTAATGAAACAAAGCTTTCAGAGCAACTTTTACCTTTTCTGAAACCATGCTGGACTGCAGGGATTAAATTGTTACTTTCCGAAAAATAGTCCAAACGTAGCTTTAACATGTTTTCAAATAATTTTCCCAAACATGATGATAATGATATAGGCCTGTATGAAGAGGCAAAATTTGCAGATTTATTTGGTTTTAATACAGGAATAACACATTGTGTTTTCCAAGATTCTGGTATGAAGAGATTTTGCCATAATTTATTATAAATACAAAGTAATATTTGTTTTGCATTTGGATGTAATTTTTTAATTAAAATGTATGGAATATTATCTAGCCCTGGAGTGGTATCCTTTCTGCTTTGTAATGAATTATTTAGTTCATTCAAAGAAAATGGTTGGTTTAGAAATGAATTAATAGTATTTTCCTCAGCACTATTGAACAATGATAAAAGTCTCTCTTCGTTGAAATCAGTAGAATCAGATAAATTGTCTAGAAAACTTGGAACCCATTCATCGTTAAAATTTTTATTATGATTACTACTACCAATTCTTTTAAATTTTTTAATATAATTCCATATTTTAGAAACAGGTGTCATTTTATTAAAACTACTGCATAAGTTTGTCCAAGATTCAGAACTCTCTGTTTTTATAGTTCTTTTCTTAAGAGCATCCAATTTTTTGTATTGTATATAATTATCGATGGACGGGTTCGATTTATATTCTTTTAATGCTTCTTTTGAGTTATTTATAGCATCGTCACATTTCGAATTCCACCAAGGAACTGGTTTTCTATGAACATTATTATTTAACCTACTTTTTCTTTTAGGGATAGTTTTTTCCCTTAATTCATTCAAAATATTTACAAAGCTATTATACACTTCCAGACAATCATCAGATTCAGTGCTCAAATCAGAGAAACAGTTTTCAGATAAAGCATAGAACTCAAGCCAATTAGCTTTATTATAAATGTATTTTTCTTCCACAGGACCTACTTCATACTGGGATGGTTGGATATTTACATGAAGAGATATCGGGTAGTGATAACTGCCTAACGGATCATCCTGAACATGCCAATCACACAAATGAGCTATGGAAGGACTAACAAGAGTAACATCTATCGCAGAGGCCTGTCTATTAGGATATGGACAAGTCGTTGGCGTGCCGTCATTTAAAATACATAAATCTAGTTCATCAATTAGATTGTATAAAATATTGCCTCTATTATTATTACTAAAACATCCAAAACTTACATGATGTGCATTAAAATCACCCATAATGATGCATGGTTTGGGAATATTATTTAAAATGTTTTTTAATTTATTAGCGTCAAATCTGCCAGTGTTGGGTGGACAATAAACACAAAGTATAGTTATATCTCCTGATTGCGTCGTAATAGTTAAAGCAACGTTTTGAATAGTTTCATGGAAATTAGTGTTTAAGACAGAGTATTTCAAACCATGTTTAATCAGTATACCTACACCATTATGTTTGTTTTCGGAATTTTTAAAAATAAAATTATAATTAGGAAAATTAGGAATAACAGATTTATCAGTAAGCCAAGTTTCGTTAAGCAAACATATGTCAATTTCTTTATTTAAAAGCAATTTTTGTAAAAGTGGTTTTTTGCTCTGTAGACTTTGCACATTAAACTGTACTATATGTAAGTAATTATCCATTAAAGTAAGTTAGATATAAATATTTCTTTTATTTTCTTAGTGGTTAAAGGAGTTTTGTTATCTCTGTTATTGCCTAGAGCTATTAGCGACTTTACAATAGCATTTAGGATGATGTCATTATTAGCTATTTGAGCTATATCTACATTTTCATTATTTACATTCTTTACATTGTTCAAGTTTGGGTAGGACTTTAAATCATTAATGGGTGGAGGGGGAGTGGAACTCACCACAGCGGCATAATTTGGCTGAGAGTACTTCTTCTTGTTTTCTTCTAATTTCTGTTTCTTGATGGGACAGTCTCTGGATATGGCCAAGTGGTTGCCGCTACAGTTAAAGCATACTACCTCTTCTACATCGCACTCTTTATAGGAATGTTGTCCAGCACAGGATGAGCACATTTGGTTACCTCTGCAGACTTTGGCTGAATGGTTAAATTTAAGGCACTTGAAACATTGCAGGACAGGTGGTATATACTGGTGGATATTGTATCTGAATAATTGGATGTAAGCATATTGGGGTAAGGTGGTTGTGGCAAACGTAACAGCGATAGTAGTCAGGGGTACAAGTGTGTTGTTAACCTTTTTCATAAATCTCTTGATTGAAATTACTTCAGCATCACAAATTATATTTTTATATATCTCTTCATTGGACATTTCTTTTGGAACATATCGCAATACACCAATTTTTTCCGTCAAATAGGATGGCACAAAAGCCCTCATTTTATGTTTGCCTAGGAAATCATCCATTTTTAAGAAATAGTTAGCAGAAGATGCTTTTTTGAAAGTCACTCCAATTTTGTGTGCGTTTACTCGATGTACGCCAGTAATGCCTTTCACATTTTCTGAGAATAATTTCGTCAAAGTTATGGGATTTTTGTTACCTAATCTTTCTTGTTCGGTAGACTCGACAAACACAGTAAAGTCCCCTGTGCTGCTTTCGAGAAATAATCTTTTATAATTTGGTTTTGTATAAATTTTATACTTATCGTTTTCTTGTTCTTCGGGGTCGCTAGATACCTCCGTATATCGTCGTTTTCTCTTTTCTGCTGGGTCCTCCCCATTGCCAGGGGGACCCATCTTGAGTGCGTTTTAAGTTTATTAGGTGTTTTAATAGAGATTGGCAGGGATAATCAACTATTAGGAAAAATAAAATTTAAAGCTGCCGCCTCGTTCGACTTCCCGCCAAAAAGTCCCAAGCACGTACACAAAACATCAGTGTGACCAGATTAAATTATACGAAATTACCGAAGCACCTCAAAAAATATACAAAAATATACCAACTTGCACATGCAAAATATACCGGTAAAAATACTGATTCTCAAATCATCACAATAAACGTAAAAATTTGTACCTATTTTATTAACATTCTATTCGAAGGCAAAACTAGACATGTTTTCCGGATGGATGCCTCAAATAAAATAAACCAAAGAAAAAAAACACGCTCTACCTAAATCTACTAGTATAGCAAAAATAGAAACAAAAAAATGTCACTGTCAAACTGCTTATTAACTTACTTATTACTTTAAACTGATTAATATAAACTTAAGTACGTAGTTCTTTATTTACAATTAATATTTTTGCCACGTTTTTATAAGGTTGCTTGTTTGTTTGTGTTTTCGTTTGTTTGTTTGAGCACAAATTTTGCAAACGATTTTATACTAACTTCCCGTTGAACTAGAGACTTGAAACTTTGAACACAGGTCAGAACTAGAAAGTTATGTAATATTATGGTATCATTGAGCTGATCTGACGATGGAACCGGAAGAACGCCACAGGAACACAATGATGAAACCATACAACCCCATCGTGTTTGGGCTCGTTAGAATCGTCTTGGCAAGTACTTTGTTGGGGAATAATATCCAAGGGGCTGATGAAGGAGCCGGAAGAAGACCATTGAAACTTTGTAATAAAATCATGCAACCCCATCGAGTTTGAGCTCGATTGATTCGTCTTGACGAGGGCTCCGATAGGAGGTGGTATACTTTAAATAAAATAATAATTTACTAAAAATAAATCTTCACGTTTTTTTATTACGTTTTATTAGGTTGCTTTCTTGTTTTTATTTATAAATATGGTTAATCAACCAATATCTACTAAAATTCAAGTGTAAATAATGACATAACTATAAAGTTTATTCCAATTTTGATAGAAATACAATGTGCGTGTATTTCGGAAATCAAATTAATGTTGGAAAAACAAGTGAAGGTAGGAAAACATTGTCTAGTGATCTGTAGTTAAAAAAACAGGTGCAAACGATTTTCGACTTTATTGACGTTTAAAATTCGGTTGCTTTCTACCATAATTATTCACTTTCATTAAAAACTGTTATTTTGGTAAATGTATCAATAAGGTCTAAAATACTTGCACCAATTTTTACTTGTGAAATTAAAAAAATGGGTGCAAGCGATTTTCAACGACACAATGTTAAAAATAAAAAAAACAAGATGGCGGCTAACCTATTTTTGTTTTTGGCTTGATTTCGATGAAAAGCGGTTTTTAGTAATATTTTGGCAAAAAATAACAATGAAATGTTGAAAATATAAAAAGAATCAAAATGGCGGCCTAATTTTTGTTTGTAGGCCGATTTCGATGAAACTCGTTTTGGTACTATTTCGGCAAGAAAATAACAACGCAATTTTTGAAATATTAAAAATCCAAAATGGCACTTAACTTTTTTATTTTTAAGCCGATTTCGATGAAACTTGGTTTTAAGTACTATTTTGACAAGAAAATAACAACACAATGTTACAAATATTAAAAAATCCAAAATGGTGGCAAACTGTATTGTTTGAGAACCGATTTCTATGAAACTCGGTTTTTGGTACTATTTTGACAAGAAAATAATAATAGAATGTAAACAATGGAATGTAACAAAAGGTCAAAATGGCTGCTAATTTTGTTTTTGGGTTGATTTTAATATAACTGGGTTGAAAAAAAAGAAGAACAAGAAAAGAATTTGAAATATTGTGTTGCTGTTTTTCTTTCAAAATAGTACCAAAACCGGAGTTTCATCAAAACCAGGCCACAAACAAAATAGTTGGCCGCCATCTTGGATTTATTAATATTTTTAACATAGCGTTGTTATTTTCTTGTCAAAATAGTACCAAAAATAGTACCAAAAACCGAATATCATTGAAATCGGACTAAAAACAAAAAAGTTGGGCGCCATTTTGAATTTTTAATATTTTAAACATTGCGTTGTCATTTTCTTGTCAAAATTGTACCAAAAAGCGAGTTTCATCTAAATTGGTCTACAAACTTAAAAGTTGGCCGCCATCTTGGATTTTTTAATATTTTTAACACTGCGTTGTTATTTTCTTGTCAAAATAGTATCAAAAACCGAGTTTTAATGAAATCGGCTTACAAACAAAAAAGTTGGCTGCCATCTTGGATTTTTAATATTTTTAACATTGCGTTGTTATTGTCTTGTCAAAATAGTACCACAAACCGAGTTTCATCGAAATCGGCCTACAAACAAAAAAGTTGGCCGCCATCTTGAATTTTTTAATATAAAAAAAATGTGTTGTTATTTTCTTATCAAAATAGTCCCAAAAACCGAGTTTCATCGAAATCGGCCCACAAACAAAAAAGTTGGCCGCCATTTTGAATTTTTTAATATTTAAAAAATGCGTTGTTATTTTCTTATCAAAATATTGCCAAAAACCGAGTTTCATCGAAATTGGCTCACAAACAAAAAAGTTGGCCGCCATTTTGAATTTTTTATACTTTAAAAATTACTATGTTATTTTCTTGTCAAAATAGTACCAAAAACCGAGTTTCATCAAAATCGGCTTACAAACTTAAAAGTTCACCGCCATCTTGGATTTTTTAATATTTTCAACACTGCGTTATTATTTTCTTTTCGAAATAGTACCAAAAACCGAGTATCATTGAAATCGGACTAAAAACAAAAAAGTTGGGCGCCATTTTGAATTTTTAATATTTTAAACATTGCGTTGTCATTTTCTTGTCAAAATTGTACCAAAAAGCGAGTTTCATCTAAATTGGTCTACAAACTTAAAAGTTGGCCGCCATCTTGGATTTTTTAATATTTTTAACACTGCGTTGTTATTTTCTTGTCAAAATAGTATCAACAACCGAGTTTTAATGAAATCGGCTTACAAACAAAAAAGTTGACTGCCATCTTGGATTTTTAATATTTTAAACATTGCGTTGTTATTGTCTTGTCAAAATAGTACCACAAACCGAGTTTCATCGAAATCGGCCTACAAACAAAAAAGTTGGCCGCCATCTTGAATTTTTTAATATTTAAAAAATGTGTTGTTATTTTCTTATCAAAATAGTCCCAAAAACCGAGTTTCATCGAAATCGGCCCACAAACAAAAAAGTTGGCCGCCATCTTGAATTTTTTAATATTTAAAAAATGCGTTGTTATTTTCTTATCAAAATAGTGCCAAAAACCGAGTTTCATCGAAATCGGCCCACAAACAAAAAAGTTGGCCGCTATCTTGAATTTTTTAATATTTAAAAAATGCGTTGTTATTTTCTTATCAAAATAGTGCCAAAAACCGAGTTTCATCGAAATTGGCTCACAAACAAAAAAGTTGGCCGCCATTTTGAATTTTTTATACTTTAAAAATTACTATGTTATTTTCTTGTCAAAATAGTACCAAAAACCGAGTTTCATCAAAATCGGCCTACAAACACATCTTGGATTTTTTAATATTTTCAACACTGCGTTATTATTTTCTTTTCGAAATAGTACCATAAACCGAGTTTCATTGAAATCGGCGCATAAACATGAATTTGATTATTTATATAAATTTTACCCCTCGCCTGCGACTTCCAGTTTTTGGGATATCTATGGTGTAGAATTTATGGTCACCCTTGTTTTGTAAAGGAATATTTCCTGAATATTGTAATTCTTAAATTGAAATTCGGCGTCAAAGTCAAAATCGGATTGGAGTTGCCAGGATTGACACTTGAATTTATACAACTACAAAAATGCTGATTAACATTATTGTAGAAATCTAATTAAATCAAAAGAGTAAGTTCTGTTTTATGTTACAATTACGATGTTTTATTCTAAATTAATATTTAAGTAGTATATTTTCAATATTCCACTCCGAATCCTTAACTTTGATACACTACGTGATTGGTAACGACCGGTAACGTACATTTTTTTTCCCTACCATCGTGGTATTATTGTTTAGTAATGGCAATTGTGCGAACGAGACATCCTCATCTACTTGGTGATGTTTCATTCACACAGTAGAGTCTTCAGTCAATGTCGTCGATAGAATTTCAACTCTATGACGAAGAGAATAAAGTTGAATTTCTTTTAAACGCATAGTGAGAATTTTTGTAGAGTACTCACTCCTTATATGAACCTCCTTGGAAATACCTAAACCCATAGACTTAGAAAATTTTCCGCACCTTAATGGGGAGGCGAAGGCAAAGTGAATTACAGATGGCGCTCAGTCTTTGGAACAATTGTCAGTTTGAGCTTATATTGTCTTGACTGTGTATTACGTGATTTTACTTTCTTAGATTGTATTTTTTTCGGTTTTGCGGACAAACAATGTATTCTATGCTAACTTTAGCTCATATAAAAGAAGAATTACGGAAAAGAAAAGCCAAAACAACAGGCAAGAAAGTTTATAGCAACTTACAAAAAATTGCTAACAAGCATTACATTTCTTTAAATTTCGTGTAAGATTTACAAGTAATCTTTTTATTTCAGATTAGAAGCATATGATTTAAATTTTAACAAAGCAACTGAGTGTGAATTTCCGTGTTTATAGTTGCCTGATGATGCCTTCTGTGCAATAGTAATTTCAGGTTTCTGTACTGGAATTTCTGTACCATCCAAAATTACACGAACCGTTTTATCATATTTATTTTATTATTCTAAGTTTCTTGAATGACTCTGGCATATAAAATTCTATTAATTCTCTGTTTGGCCCCAATATTGGGCTTATTCCATATTTGATATACCTATCAAATTCATCCAAGTTATAAATATGTTAGAAACTGCTGAGGTTGAAATATTAAAGAACAAAGCTGTTATAATTCAAATGTTGTTTTATTTTGGCGAAGCTTCATCAAATTCATGAAACATTCCTTTTGATTTATAATGTTTCTCAGGCTCAGCAAAGGAGAAAATCGAGGAAAAAGCATATTTTTTTGATATTTTTTTGCTCACTATTTTTTTTGTTACTGGGAAATCGATGAACTCCAATATTTTACAAGTTACATCCATAACAATGCGGCATTTTCTCAGTATAAAATTAAAAAGTGCAATACTCCAAGAGATTCCCATATGTTTTGACAGTTTCTTTGAGGCGGCTCGGTACCAACGACAAGACGCCACCTATCGGGATAAAATTGTGCTTTTCCTCCCAATTGGTCACTTATAACTTTATTTCATACATTTTTGATTCATGATAAGTACTATCCCCGTCATAGTCCGATCAACGGGGCTTATGCAACCCGAATAATTCTCCCGTCCATGAAATTTGGCATGTGATGAAGTTAGGTAATACAGATTACAGATGCACAATAAGCCAATAAATTTTATTACGAGAAGTTAGGTATTTTTACCTAAACAAGAAAATTGCTTATATCTCTCTGTGAATATTTCCTCGGGCTGAAACACTTTCTGTATACGTACTTATGTACTTGTTATAATAAGTATGTGAAGGAATCCAATCTTTTTTCTATTTCAGAGATACCCCAAATTTAACTTTTAACATTTTTCAATATATCTTCTATTGAAAAAATTATCTGTCGATTATTATTTTTTAATATGTTCTTATATCCTTAAATACATAGCTTTATTCAGTAAGCCAATAAATTTTCTTCTTTAATCATATTTTTTTAATTTTTTGACTTTAAGAGGTTATTTACGTAATGTGAAAAAATAGTCGGTCCACTTTTATACGTTTATTAGATAAATTATTTTATATTAAAACAGATTTAACAATAATCCAATCATTTTTTGAACGCGCATATATTTTTTAGTATAGTCGCCGCTTTATGATAGAGCATAAGGGTTGACCTTCACTTGACTACTCAGCGCTGCTTTGTCACGCACTTTTGGACTAGTGTATGCAAGTTTGGTGGCCACTGTTATCAAAAATAATTAAGAGTTTCAAGAGTTCAAGAATAGTGGTAGGTATTTTTGAATAAAACAATTAATAAGTGTGTTTATAAGTAGATATCAGATATGCAATGCATTTGCATATAACTCTCTCTAATTACGGCGTTAATGCATATTTTAGCCTTTTTTCCCAATTGTTCATATTTATTTAAGTAGCGGGAGCTAAATATAGGCAGCTTTTTAAGCTAGCCTCTATTTAAATCAATAGAAATACTGTAAACAATGATTGAACATGCCAACGCCATTCCTCATTCCTTAGCCGAAAAGTTGCGAATAAAGTTAAAGTTTGACGCTTTTTCGCGCAAAAAACCAGAGCTTCGAAGAAAACGAAGAACATTAATGCCTTCATCAATGGCACAGGTACCCTGCGTAAAAAGTATCTCCAGATTCTCCAGAAATGGCGCCAAATTTGGCCAATGACATCAGTTGATATAGAGAGGTCGTTTTCGGCGTTCAAATTGATATTGGGTGAAAAAATTTTTTTTTTAGTTTTAATTGTGCATATTTTGGACATATTAATAGTTTTTAGTGCATATTTTAATTTTTTGGCAGTTTGTTAGTGCATATAATCCGATGTCAATTTATTAGTAATGACTATTATGAGTCACTAATTTTTATTTAATTCTAGCCAATGGAAATTGGTTTACACATGACTGCCCAAAAAGTTCGCATAAGAAATGTATTGGCAAAGCGCTTGGTACTGACCCTTGAAGTATCTACTTTGTAAGGGTGATATATACCACACCCTTTCTCGGAAAAAAAACAATTATAAAGTTTATACTCACCAGTGTTTCCACGCTCAACAAATTTGCAGACAATCTAGGGACATACTTTACCTCTCTCACTCCAAATTGCATACTCTCATCTTTAATGACATCACCTGAGCCACATGCATACAACTTTTGGCCGTTTGCTACATTAATATCAACATCACTGTTAAAGTCTCTATAATTAGCTTGCGGTAGGTCATGTGAGATGAAAGGACGCTCCTGAGTCCACTACCCATTCATTGTCATTACTCTTGATGGTGCTATAAGCAGCTAGAAAAGTGTTACCCTTTTTCTCTTTGTTTGCATTAGGATTATTCGGACATATCAATGCTTTATGCGGTCCATTGCATATAAAGCATCTTATCTCTTTCTCCTGCTTTTCACGCTTCTGCTGCGTTTGTTTTTGCTGATTGCCTTTACTTACTGTTCGTGGAACTACTCTTGTACCTTGAACGGCTATCTCTTGCAACCAATGCATTCTCAGTGGATGTTGAAGGTATTGGACTATACTGTTGAAGCAATATTGTTTTGACGTAGTTAGATGTCAGTGTGATGTTTGCATTCTCTATTGTCATCTTCAGGGGTGTATGTATACTCTTCAGTAAGTCCTTGTAACATAAGCGCTGCTAGTAATCCAACATCTACTTCCTTACCAATATCTCGTAACTGTTGAGCTACTTTCAGTATTTGCGTAACATAGCCTTCATACAGCTGAATTGCTCTAACTCAAAGCTTACACGATCCTATTTGATTTTGAGAAGTTTTCATGAATATCTTCGAAGTCCAAGGTTCAATGCCAATGAAATTAACATGAGACCACCCTTAAGGTATTCCTTTCCAACAAAACAAGAATCATCTAAATCGGTTCATAAACAAAGAAGTTATGTCTGTAGATCCATAAAAACTCGAGTCATTTTTATTTTACCAGTATTTTCAGGATTACTCGAAAACTACTGAACCGATTTCAAATTAAAAAAATGAACGTGAACGTAGAAGGAAGAAATAACTCAGGTTACTGCCAATATAATACAAAAAGTTTTGTTCAAATCGTTCCAGTAGTTTAAAAGTTAACAGAATTGGCCTCGTTACGATTAGGGAATGCAAACCGGTTTCACCGAAACCGAAAAAAACGGTTTTTCGGTCGATTTCACACGCAAAATAAAACCGGTTTTTTAAACGAAAAACCGGTTTTATCCATTGTGATTGTGATTAAATTAAGTTAAGTTTCATGCTTTGCAATACATACAAAACGAAAAAGCACCGCCCCATTTTGATTGACTGCTTCAAGTAGTTCAGTTCAGTGACCTACTTGTGCGGCTGAACGGGTCGAAGGTGCTTATAGCGGCTTACGTAAGTCAATTATGGAAATTTATTATTCATCATCATCTTCTTGCTGTGCTGTGCCTTTTCCTATTTACTTGGGGTCGGCCTTCCCTGTCCTTCTCTTCCACTGTGCATGGTTGAGTGTCAGGTTGGGGTCGATGTCGGCTTCTTTCAGGTCGCGCTGAACCGTCATCAGCCAAGTGGCAGATGTTCCATCGCGCCTACGTGTCGTCGTTGGGATGTTTAGGGCTATTTTCACCATGTGATCGTCCGGCGCCTTCGGTACATGCCCGAACCACCGTAGACGTCTCTTTCAGCTTTTCTGTTATGGGTGCTACTAGCCAGCATAGTGACGCCCGCTGACCAGCGTCTCTCTGACGTATGGAGTTTGTTTAAATGTTGTTTATTTGTGGCCCAACATTCGGATCCAAACAGCATGGCAGGTCTGATGGCTGTTTTGTAAACTCGTCCCTTCACAAAGATCTCTATAAGATGGCTATGCCTCTAAAGAGAGGCATTCGACTATCGCACATGACGCCTGTGAGCTGTCGCCATTTCATCCAGCCCGTTTGAGCTATATGGAGGACGTCGCTGTCAATCTTTCCGTCATAGCTTAGCACGGAGCCAATGTATTTGAACTGGTTGACTGTTGGTAGGTGGTCATTTCCCACATAGAAGCTAAAGTCATCGGGGTGTGATGTGCTATCGAAAATACATGATACGTGCTCCGCTTTCTTTCGGCTGATTTTGGGGCCATTTTCTTCCAGCGACTCCACCCAGCCGTTTAAATCACGCTGGAGATCTATCGCATTGTTAGATATGAGGGCCACGTCGGTCGTCTGCATAAAGAAGATTCTAAGGCCCTCCTTTCGTTGACACTTTTTATTAGTTAAATAATCCATTGTGACGTTAAATACAAGTCGACTGTGGAAAGGAAAAAATGCTAAAGCGCCAAAATGCTAGTTGTGGGAAATGAGGTTTAAAGTTTCATTTTTTCGAAAAAAAATCATAACTTTTTTGTTATTAACGTGAGCAAATTCATGTGTATGATAGACCATATTATTTATTTTTTTCCCAAATTTAGGAAATACTCATTGGTTTCTAATTCTATTATATCGCGAAATACTTGTCGCTTAAGCAAAAATACTTATTTTTTTGAGAAAACTCCAGTCAGGAAAAAAATACTTATGTCCACAATATTGTAAGAACCCAGTCAGTGAAAACTGATTATAAGTCGCAATGATCTTTTCTAGGGCAATGACAAAATGCTTAATGACCTTAACTTTAACAGATGCAGTGAAGAAAAGTTTACTCAATTACCCATGTTGGCGATGATTTACCCGAACCCTTTAGGGAAAATTGCTTAAATGCACTAATGCTGTAGAATCAATGCAAACAAGTATTGCTGAACACCAACTCAATTACTCTTTATTAGATTTCTTTTTTACTTATCGATATCAGTAATAAGTATTACTATGTTTCAGTTAATTGTCTATTATTTCGCCCTGGTGCGCGGGCTGCTGAAGCAGCCCGCGGGCATCGCCCTGGTGGACTGTAAACGGCGGCCTTTGGAGAGGCTACTGCTATGCTACTGCTCGGCTACTGCCATCCGATCAAATCACATTGGAATTTGTCTGCAAGTTGCAGTGCGGTGTGGTGATGGTGATGCACGGTGAAAATTAATGCTGTATTATTTTTTCTGAAAACTTGCTGGCTAATATTAAAATCATCATCATATCGGCCTCACGACACTTACTGCTGGGTACAGGGCTCCCCCAAGGATCTCCACGACGATCGGTCTTGCGCTGCTTGTATCCAGCGGCGCACCGCGACCTTCACCATCGTTGATCCACCTTGTCGGAGGCCTACCCACGGAACGTCGTCCAGTATGGGGTCGCCATTCCAAAACCTTTCCGCCCCAACGGCCGTCGGTTCTTTTCACTATGTGTCCAGCCCACTGATACTTCAACCGAACAATCCTTCGAGCGATGTCGGTAACTTTAGTTCTCCTGCAGATTTCCTAATTTCTGATTCAATCACGCAAGGAAACGCTTATCATGGCTCTTTCCATTGCAAGCTGGGTGACCTTGAGCCTCCTTATGAGACTCATAGTGAGCGACCACGTTTCACTGCGGTAAATCATTATCACTGACAACACGCACTGACTTTCGTCTTGAGACACTAAGGTAAATTTGAAGCGAAGATATTTCAAAGCTTCCCGAATGCTGCCCATCCCACAACTTCAAGTGTAGTGTTCTCAACATGAACTGGAGCGGGCACAACATGCGCATTCGACATAATTTTCGTCTTACCCATGTCCATCTTGAGACCCACTCTTTGGGGAGCAAAGCACTACTGAGATCTTCGAGCATTGTGTTCAGTTCTTCCAAGATCTCAGCCAGTACTATATCATCGGTAAAACGAAGATATGTTAGGTATTGACCATTAATGTTGATGCCGAGTCCTTTTCAGTTTAAGAGTTTAAAGATGTCCTCTGATGCAGCAGTGAACAGTTTCAAAGAAATTACATTTCCCTGCAGTTGCATTGGATTTGTGCTCTAGTTCTGTACTCGTACTCGACCGGATCGACATGGTGGCATTTTCGTGTTAGTACCTGAACATCTCGATATACCTGCAGTCCACTACCCTTGGCACCTCCGGAGAGACTGCAGTACCGCCCAGGTTTCTGTTGAATCAAAGGCTGTCTTTTAGTCCACGAACGCCAAGCAGAGTGGCAAATTATACTCCTCAGTCTTCTGTATGACCTGCCGCAGCGTATGGATGTGGTCCATGGCGCTAAGCCTTTACGGAACCTGGCTTGTTCGGGAGGTTGGAAGTCGCCAAACCTGCGAGCGAGACGATTCGTAAAGACTCTCGAAAACAACTTATAAATATGGCTCAGAAGTGAGATGGGTCTGTAGTTCTTTAAGAGAGTCATGCCTTCGGCGTTCTGCCTTCAACGATGACGGAATTTAAAAGCTTCTGGAGGATTTTAGTATTGGCTTATCACCCGCTTTAAGAAGTTCTGTATTGATCGGTTGTTATTCAGCTGTTTGAGAGCCATACTCCGACGACCTGAGTAGTGCAGAGGTCAACATTATTTGGGTGGGTGAAACCAGGGAAGCATCAAAATCGGTGACTTCCCATTGAGTGGCTTGGAAGCGTGAAGTAATTAGTATTACTATGTTTCAGTTAATCGAAATAATGTCAAATTATGACTTCTGTATTGTAATATACGTTGCATCAATAAATCTGAGAGTAGTATTTTCGCTAACGTACTAGAGTAATAATAACACAAACAGCTAGCAAAAATTGCTTAAGCGCCAACCGTTCTTACTTCTTAAACCAATGATGTTTTGCTAAAGCGCCAAACCATTGTAGTCTATAAAATGCTTAAATTACTAAATCACCATTACTTTTCAAATTTGAATAAACGAAAATTGCTCAAGTGGTACAAATGAAATAAAGGTGGACCGGATAAAAATTCTTATGCTACATTTGTTACAAAAATAATAAAAATACGTCGCTTTAGTCATATTGACAGCGTAAATTTGTGAAAAACGTAGAATTTTAGAAATGCTAAAGCGCCAAAAAAGTGCTCCGATTGCTTTGAAACCTAGACAGATCGATGCAGAAAAAAAAGCGCTATCCAATCTTAATATATAAAATCGTAAACTGAATGACTGACTGACTGACTGACTGACTGATCTATCAACGCACAGCCCAAACCGCTGGACCTAGAGACTTGAAATTTTGCACACAGATACTTTATACAGTGTAGGCATCCACTAAGGAAGGATTTTTGAAAATTCCATCCCTAAGGGGATGAAATTTCGGGGTTATTTTTTTATAACAGACAACAGAAATATTTACTTTTATTATAATAACTGACAGCAAACGTACCTACGTTTGACGGACGTATCTACGTTTGCTGTTTACAAAGCAACAGGTGTCACTCCCGAGTCAGGTGACATCTCTTGACCAATCAGAATGAGGTACGATGAAGTTTGACCTAGCTCGAAACAGTTCTTACTGAATCAGTTTGTTAAAACGCGTTTTGACTAGTCAAAACTAGTTTTAACTAATAATATTTATTTAGCAGCAGTAAATACTAATTGCAACAAAGGCCTTAAGTAAAAACTAGTTTTGACTAGTCAAACGTTTTTACTAAAAACGGGTTTTTACTGTAACATATAGATACCCACCCTCGCTTCGCTTCGGTTTAGTGTGGAATTTGACACCATGTATATGTTACGGCTAATACCCGAAGTGCGGCTAAACCTAGTTCTAGCCGGCTAAAACTAGGTGTAGCCGATAGCTGTTGGCTAAAACTAGGTGTAGCCGATTTGCTCGCGGCTAATACTAGGTGTAGCCGGCTAAAACTAGGTGCAGCATGGGATATAAAGAAAGTTTTTTCTGTTGTCTGTTAAAAAAAATAACCTCGAAATTTAAGGCTCACGCTCCGCTGCGCTTCGCACTCGCCTTAATTTTCTAACCTAACCCGGGACCTACAGGAGTAAAGCAGATCGGTCACACCTAGTTTTAGCCAACAGCTATCGGCTACACCTGTTTTAGCCGGCTAGAACTAGGTTTAGCCGCACTTCGGGTATTAGCCGTAACATATACATATAAACTTACCTCTTGAATCACTCTATCACTAAAACCGCATCAAAAGCCGTTGCGTAGTTTTAAACATCTAAGGATACATAGTGACAAACAGCGGGAAGCGACTTTGTTTTAGACTATGTACTGTAGTGAGCACGGTGGCCACCAAACTCGCCTACACTCTACTCCAAAAGTGCGTGGCAAAGCAGCGCCGAGTAGTCAAGTTGAGGTCAACCCTTATGCTCTAGCATAAATCGGCGACTATCCTTAAAAATATATGCGCGTTCAAAAAATGATTGGATTATTGTTAAATCTGTTTTAATATAAAATAATTTATCTAATAAACGTATAAAAGTAGACCGACTATTTTTTCACATTACGTAAATAACCTCTTAAAGTCATAAAATTAAAAAAATATGATTGAAGAAGAAAATTTATTGGCTTACTGAACAAAGCTATGTATTTAAAGATACAAAAACATATTAAAAAATAATAATCAACAGATAATTTTTTCAATAGAAGATATATTGAAAAATGTTAAAAATTGAATTTGAAGTACCTCTAAAATCGAAAAAAGATTGGATTCCTTTACATACTTATTCTAAAACGCACATAAGTACGTATACAGGAAGTGTTTCAGCCCGAGGAAATATTCACAGATAGATATAAGCAATTTTCATATTTAGGTAAAAATACCTAACTTCTCGTTACAAAATTTATTGGCTTATTGTGCATCTGTAATCTTTATTACCTAACTTCATCACATGCCAAATTTCATAGACGGGAGAATTATTCGGAAGTCTCCATACAACAAATATGCTCATTAATTGGACTATCAATTGGTAATGCGCTTGGCTGCCATGATTTTAACCTCAAGAACAAAATAACAATTGCACATTTTTTATATACCTAGACCCTATCTTATTGAAAATAATAATTCAATAATTAATATGTTTCATTACCTATTAGAATTTTCTTGTTTCATGCCATTTTTAGTTGCGGACACGTCACGTGGATGTTAATGTGACAAAGTTCCAGCCAGCGCATTACAAATTGACGGGGATGTTAATAATAGGTTAACATAAAAAGCAACACTAAAGTTTTGTCTACACAAACCACGCAATCGCTGTGGACGGCGTGTGTAGAGAAACATGTTTCGCGAAACAATGTTTTGTGTAGATGTTTTTGTTGATTGTGTAGAGCAAAACATGTACTATGGACAACCTCTGTGAAAAATTTACAAGGTGGAAAAAAAATTATCGGACGCGGCTTATGGAAGCGGCTTACTGCCGCGGCTGATTGGTATCTGGGACTATGAAAATACACTGAAGTGTGCAAACTTTCGGACGTAAGTCGCGGTCGTAACCATAGACTAATATGACGTCATCGGACGTCCGATAGCTATCTGGCACGCAGGCAGGATGTTACCCCGGTCACTCACATGCGCGCAAAGGTTCGTACATTGTACTAACCTTTGCACGCATGTGAGTGGCTGTCAGAAATTCATTCGCAAAGTCAGCAACTTCGCGAATAGGTTCGCATATGAGTGTGCGAACCGATTTGCACTTCCTACTACACTTGTTCACGAATGTTTATTTTTACTTGAGATTTTGTAAACAATGAACGGTGAAGATGATTTTAATAGAGCTGTTGGACTGTTTTATGTGTGCTCATTTACTATTTTCAATATAGAAAATAAAGGCTATAAATAAAGGTCGCAACAACTACGAAAAATACACGCGTAACCACAGATTACTAATGGTCGTACGAATGCTTTCTTCTGTGGCATGAATGTGTGGGAGGCTAAGCGAAGGTTCGAGGTTTGCGCGCTTTGATGTGCATCAAAAAACCGACACAGCTTGGAAAAGTACGAATGTCTCGAAAACTTCGCGAAGTCATTCGCGAAGGTTGTCCTACACTTGTGGGTTTGACGTATTCGCGAACCTTTGCGCGCATGTGAGTGACCGGGGTTATTAGAGTGTGCACACTTATCAGCCGCGGCAGTAAGCCGCGTCCATCAGTCGCGTCCGATAATTTGTTTCCACCTTGACCGTTGAAGGTCCAAACAAATTATCGGACGCGGCTTATGGACGCGGCTTACTGCCGCGGCTGATAAGTATGCACACTCTCATAACATCCTGCGTGCCAGATAGCTATCGGACGTCCGATGACGTCATACTAGTCTATGGTTACGTCCGCGACCTACTACATCCGCGGGCTGATTATCTAATTAGAAACCGCCTAGCGACCGGTCGCAGTTCTCAGATGAACGTAATACATTGCTACTTTTCTTTGGGGTAAAAAAAAACATACCAAAGAAAAGTAGCAATGGATGTCAAATGCAACCGGTCGCTAAATAGTTTCTTTTAGATAATCAGGGTGCCGATAGTTTGCACACCTCAGATCAGCCGCGGCAGTAAGCCGCGTCCGATAATTTGTTTGGACCTTCAGGGAGTATTTAATGTTCAATATTTTACTTTCCATGGTTAAAATCCACTCTATGGCAATCGATGACCCAGCGATTAGCCTCTTGGAATGCATCCAAATCACACTTGTCATTGTCAGTCAGTTGTCACTTGTCATTGTCAGTCATTTGTCAAATCAAACGCGAAGTCAGCTGTTTTTTGTTTCGTAATGTTATGTTCTATCTAAATAAAAACAATACAAAAACACGGCCAAAATAAAATTTTGCTGCAAATTTACAATATAGGCGCCAAAACATTATCACACAAAATGTCTGTAAAAGCTTTCATATCGAAAAACATCGTAGCGTTTGTCATGGTGCCTGTGATTATCGCCGGGCATTACGGCTGGTACAAGTTGCAAGAAGTCGACGTTCTGGTATCTCCCGAAGAAAGGAATAAACTGCCTATTACTAGGGTAAACAATTAACTTTACCATAATATTTAGACCTAATTCTAGAAGCTAGCTAGTCTAAAATGTTATAAAAAAATATAACCTAAAATCTTCTGTTTATTGTGTCTCAACTCAGCTTGTTTCCCTAGTTTAGCTAATGATCAGTGATTGGAATAGGTAGGGCAATTTTGCGGGATTTAGTGACGTTCTCTAATATGGATAAGACTTGCGAGATTTAGGTTTTGAATATATATTATAATTGAATAATCCTACTAAGACTATAAATGTGAACGTTTGTGGGTTTGGATGTTTGTTCCTCAATCACGCAAAATCGGCTGAACAGATTTGGATGAAATTTGACATACAGATAGTTTATAGCCTGGATTAAACATAGGATACTTTTTACCCCGGTCAAAGGTTTTCTAGGGATTTTCTGAATGGCAGACGAAGTCGTGGCCAGAAGCTAGTATTATATACATTTAAGTGTTATTTAGTAATATTTGATCTCAATAATATTTGAATCATTTTAAGCTACATAATATGATCCCTACTAAGTGGGGTTTAAAGGCATATCCATATTAAGAAATCCTCACTAAATCCCACAAAATTGCACTATCGATCAATGCTAATGACATTTTATTTTATTTTTACTATTTCTATTATATTTATACCTACTTGATACAAAATGTAATGAGGACATGACCTAGTGGGACTAGATGGTGAATTTAAATTATATTTGAATGTTTCGTTTGTTTCAGATCATAAAGAACATGAGCTTATCCAAAGATTGAAGTGCCATTAAAATTCACTGTAAATATCTTGGTTTTAAGAAATTCTGAGCTGTTAATTTTAATTGAGTATTAAATTATGAAATCATTAGTAAGAAAAAAATAATGTTTTATATGAAGCAGTAAATAGTTTTGACACTACACTGTGTTTTAGTTTTTTTGAACAACTATGATAGGGTTATATATCATTCAATTGTATATAGTTCTCAAAAGATGCTGTTATTATGAATGGATTCTACATATATCCTTACTATCCTTACTAATATTATAAATGCGAAAGTCCGTTTGTTTGTTTGTTTGTTTGTTACGCCTTCACGTGTGACATATAAACCTCTTTACTAGTGCTGGATTTTATTATTGTCTATTTACTTCATTTCATGTATTGTCAAGTTGTGACACCTGTGACATGGTATCTATTTTAATCTTACGTCGGTTTCAAGTTAATTAAAACCAAATGTGTAATTGGTTTGTCTTTTACTATGCAACAATTTAATTAACTTGTGTTATCTCCGATACGAAAACGAAAGTTACTATGACTGACACCGAAACGAAACTTGTGCCTAATGTGGCAAGGTACCTTCGACCCGAGAAGTTTGACGTGGAGCCCACCGCAACAGAAGCGGACCTAAAGTGGACCCATTGGAAATATACTTTTAACAATTTCATACTCGAGGAGATTCCTAACGGTACCGATTCTTTAAAGCTTAAACTTT
Source organism: Agriphila tristella (assembly GCA_928269145.1). Taxonomy (NCBI): domain Eukaryota; kingdom Metazoa; phylum Arthropoda; class Insecta; order Lepidoptera; family Crambidae; genus Agriphila; species Agriphila tristella. Next base: position 4,016,002 of record OV743443.1, on the reverse strand, counting down.
TGATGAATCATTTGTCAGCTCATATTTTTCCACACATTCGTGATTCTTCCACTTATGACGATGCAGTGAAAGTACTTGATAAAATGTATCTTAAGCCAAAGAACATAATACTGGCCCGCCACTTGCTTGCTACGCGAAAGCAGAAGCCTGATGAATCTATATCCGAATACGGGTGGTCACTCAGACTTCTGGCCCGTGATTGTAACTTTGAAGCTGTCACTGCTACAACGCATGAAGACGAAGCTATAAGAGGTGCTTTTATTTCTGGAATACTGTCGCTGAGAATCCGGGAAAGATTGCTTCAAGAACGATCCTTCACCTTAGATAAAGCTCTTGATCAAGCTATCTCCTTAGAGACTGCAGAAAGGGACTCCCGGGCAATGACCAGCGGTGTAAACGAAATAAATTTGAACACTTTACCAGTAGCATCATTGTCAAGACATGGATCTAAAAACCCGCTAACTACCCGAGCGACTTCGGAAGTGCCAACTAAATGGCGCTGTTTCTATTGCGGGGGAAATATCTCACACCGAAGGCTTAAATGTCCGGCTTTCAACGCCCAGTGCCAGCTTTGCTCCAGAAAAGGACATTTTGCTAATGTATGCAGATCTACAAATCCTACCAATAACGCCGTTACCGCTGAAGAATCTGCCGTGGACTCTGATGATTCTGAAGTAGTTGCTAATGCTGTCTCGGCTGCCTCTCCATCAAGTCTTTCAAAAGCCACTATCCCCGTAACCCTTAATAACTATCACGCTGACGCTCTAATCGACACGGGAAGCTCAGTGAGCTTTATAGATGAGAAAATAGCGCGAATAATGCAGCTGAAACAGAAGCCTCACAAGCAGACTATCACGTTAGCCTCTCAAAATAACGTATCTTTCGTGAGAAGTGTTTGTTTTGCAACTGTTACTATCACTATGAACGAATACTCGCACAAACACCGACCGTTTCTTGTCGTCAACAATCTTTGTGCTGACGTTATCATTGGCCATGATATACTTAAAGAATACTCTAGTCTCCAATGGGGAATGTCCGAAAAAAATCAAATTGGCTGAATATTTTTCTATAGGTAGGAATAAGGTCCCTTAGGTGGTCCCTTAGTAACAGAAAAAAGTTTCAGAATTTTCGATTGGGTAAAAAAGTTTTTAAAAATCAAAGTCTCTTCGACTTCACAAATGTATGAAAGTAACAGCAGAATGGAGATTATACCTTTGCCGCTAACTGCCACAAACACAACCCGTATTAAAAAAAAAGTTTTGACATTTTGTCTTGAAACTTTTTTTTAATACCATGTTGTGGTTGTGGCAGGTGTTGGCAAAGGTACAATCTCCATTCTGCTGTTACTGTCATACATTTGTGAAGTCGAAGAGACTTTGATTTTTTGAAAATTTTTCACGAAACCGAAAATTATGAAAATTTATTCTATTACTAAGGGACCTTATTCCTACCTATAGAAAAATATTCAGCCAATTTGATTTTTTTCGGACATTCCCCATTCAACCTAGGGGGATCTAAAGAACCCCTAGTCTGCAATGTAATGCAAGCTTCAGTGCCTCCTGCCTCCATATTTTCTAACCTGTCTCCGAACATTAAACCAATTGCCGTCAAGTCCAGACATTATAGCGAGCAAGACGAAAAATTCATCGCAGAAGAAATCTTAAAGCTGAAAGAAGATGGTGTGATAGAACCAAGCGTCTCTCCCTGGCGTGCACAGGTTTTAGTAGCAGGAGGAGGAGCACATCGGAAAAGACTCGTAATCGATTACTCCTTGACCATAAACAAGTTTACAGAATTAGACGCATACCCCTTACCTCATATAGAAACCATTGTATCTAAGGTTGCCAAATATAATGTTTTCAGTCAGATAGACTTAAAGAGCGCGTACCATCAAGTGCCAATTAAAGAAAGCGAGAAACCCTATACGGCATTTGAAGCTGTGGGAAAACTCTATCAATTCACGAGAATTCCTTTTGGAGTCACCAATGGAGTTGCAGCATTCCAACGTACGCTCGAATTTATAATAGAAAAAGAAAAGTTAAAAGGGACATTTACTTACCTTGACGATGTCACTGTTTGCGGAAAAGATAAAAACGATCACGATCAGAATCTTCTTAATTTTCAAGCTGCTGCAAAAAAGTATAATCTGACATTAAATGATCAAAAATGTAAATTTTCTCAGGAGACTATAAATTTGCTTGGTTATACTATTAAGAATAATACCATTGAGCCAGACAAAGAGCGACTCCAACCACTGCTACAGCTACCAGTCCCCACGAACAATGCTGAACTGAAACGAGCTCTAGGGCTGTTTGCCCATTATGCAAAATGGGTGAAAGACTTTTCAAGGAAACTACAGCCTTTAACGAACATAAGCAGTTTTCCGTTAACTGATAGTGCTAATAGCAGTTTGAGCTACTAAAGTCAGACATAAGTAAAGCTTCATTGGTAGCGATTGATGGAGATGAAATACTAACTGTAGAAACTGACGCCTCAGAATACGCGATAGCTGCTACGCTTTCTCAACAGGGTCGACCTGTGGCGTTTTTCTCCAGGACACTATCGGATGCTGAACGTAAACACCCATCGGTCGAGAAAGAAGCTTACGCAATTGTGGAAAGTCTAAGAAAATGGCGTCATTTCCTAATGGGGAAACATTTCATGTTGATAACTGACCAACAATCTGTATGTTACATGTTCAACCAAAACCATTCAAGTAAAATAAAGAACGAAAAGATACAACGCTGGCGCCTAGAGCTCTCCTGTTATAAATATGATATCATATATCGACTCGGCACTCAAAACACTGCTGCAGATGCGCTATCCAGAGTTTGCGCACTCATGAATGCAAATAAATTGTATGAGTTACATGCTCTACTATGTCACCCTGGTATAACGAGGATGTATCATTGGGTACGCTCAAAGAACCTGCCGTACTCAATCAACGACATAAAGACTATGACGACCGCATGTAGAGTATGTGCTGAACTAAAACCCCGCTTCATGACGACCAAAGGGCAGCTAATAAAAGCACTGGCCCCCTTTGAAAGGCTGAATTTGGACTTTAAAGGACCTCTTCCTTCAAATACAGAGAATAAGTATTTACTCACAGTAATTGACGAGTACAGCCGTTTTCCATGGGCTTACCCTTGTAAAGACACGTCATCTGCAACGGTTATCAAATGCTTACGAGACATTTTTAGTACGTTTGGACAACCACTGTACATTCATAGCGACAGAGGGAGCTCTTTTATGTCCGAAGAACTAAAAACTTTCTTGAGAGCTAACGGAATCGCCTCTTCCAGAACTACTCCGTACAATCCACGGGGTAATGGCCAAGTGGAGCGCCTAAATGGAACACTGTGGCGTGCGGTACAACTCAGCTTGCGTTCCAACAACATGGCGGTAGAATACTGGGAACGAGTCTTGAAGAACGCTCTGCACTCTATCCGTTCGCTCCTTTGCACGTCCATAAATGCGACTCCACATGAGAGACTATTTAATTACCCTCGAAGGTCACCTAATGGGGAATCTATGCCTACATGGTTAGCGCCAGGACCGGTTCTCGTTAAGAACAACGTTCGCTCGAAAAATGACCCCTTAGTGGAGGAAGCTGAACTCTTGGACTACAACCCTCACTATTCGATAATTCGAAGGTCAAATGGTACGGAGAGTACAGTGTCCAATAGACAATTAGCTCCACTTCCAAGTGATTCTCATTCTTCGATTGATATTCATGAAGAATCATTTGAAGATACTTCCGACTCATTGGTGAATCCGGATGGCTCTATTCCAGATCGCCCTCAACACATAAATCTTCCGACCGACACACATGGGATAAGGGAAGAAACATCTGCCCTCGAAAGACCCAGGAGGAATCGTCGGCTACCTTCTCATCTACATGACTTTGTGGTAGGAGAAGAAAACATAGACGGGGAGAATGACATATAAACCTCTTTACTAGTGCTGGATTTTATTATTGTCTATTTACTTCATTTCATGTATTGTCAAGTTGTGACACCTGTGACATGTTATCTATTTTAATCTTACGTCGGTTTCAAGTTAATTAAAACCAAATGTGTAATTGGTTTGTCTTTTACTATGCAACAACGTGTTAACTACTGAACCGATTGTCATGAAATTTTGCATACACGTTGTCAGGGGTACAGAGAAGGACATAGGGTACTTTTCATTCCGAAAAAGAGTGTTGTTCCCGAGGGATAGCAAAAAAACTTACCACGCAGACGAAGTCGCGGGCGGCCGCTAGCTGTTCCATATAACATTGGGGGGATCAGAGTAGATGAAACTACCTATCTTCTTCTTTGCTTCCTTTACTCATCACTTTACTCATCAAACTTCATACTATTAGGCTCTCCGCTGTGTTAAGCGGGACACGCGCGCGGGGCGACATAGATTAGAGCTTACTCGGCACTGCGCAAACATCTGTCCTTCAAAAAACCAGCAATCTATATTCCCGCGTCGTGTACCCGCGGCGGGATCCCCCTCTAGGCAGCGGACGGCCTTAGATGGCTGAAGAGCAGGGTGACCTAGCACTTTGCTTTGACTACTTAAACTAGTGGCTCCGTGAGCTGTAGACCTCGCGAAAAAACAAAATAAAATGTCGCCATGAAGTTTTCAAAGCACACAGTAGGTACGTGAATATTGCTGCTAGATGGTGCTTCTAATTTTGATCATTTTTCAAAATGGGTATTTTTTTTATAAATTTGGAAAAATTGGCTTGACTGAACAGTTATATATAATTATCGAACCTACTCACAAAATTTCACCAGAATCTGTTGAGAAATGCGACTTGTAGAGGAGATCAAACAGCCGGAAAGCTGGAATGAAATATGGTTTTTTACATATCTCCGTCATTTTAAGAAATTCCGAAAAAATGATTCGACAAAAAAATTCTATATATTTATCAAACCTGCTCACAAAATTTCACCGAGATCGGTTGAGAAATGCGACCTGTAGAGGAGAACAGACAGAACCGGAAATACGGACTGAAATTTGAATTTTTTACATTATCTCCGCCATTTAAAAAAAAATTAAAAACTGGCTTGACATAAGAAATCTATACAATTTTCAAACCTGCTTACAAAATTTTACGAGAATCGGTTGAGAAATGCTACCTGTAGAGGAAAACAGACAGCACTGGAAAGCCGGACTGAATATGTATTTGAAACATTTCTCCGTCATTTTAAAAAAAATCAAAAAACTGGCGTGACAAAAAAAAACTATATTGTTTTCGAACCTGCTCACAAAATTTCACGAGAATCGGTTGAGAAATGCGACCTGTAGAGGAGAACATCCAGCGTCAGAAAGCCGGACTGAAATACATTTTTCTTACATATCTCCGCCATTACGAAAAATTTTGAAAAACTGTCTTAACTTGAAAAAATCTATATGATTTTCAAACCTGCCCACAAAATTTCACGAAATTCGGTTAAGAAATACGACCTGTAGAGGAGAAAAGACAGAGCCGGAAAGCTGGACTGCGATATGTTTCTTTTTACATATCTCCGCTATTTTGAAAAAAATCGAAAAAGTGGCGTGACAAAAAAATTCTATATTATTTTTAAACCTGCTCACAAAATTTCACGAGAATCGGTTAAGAAATGCGACCTGTAGAGGAGCTCCGCCATTTTGAAAAATTAAAAAAATCTGGCTCGACAAAAAAAATCCATATAATTTTCGAACCTGCTCACAAATTTTCACGAGAATCGGTTGAGAGATGCGACCTGTAGAAGAGAACATACAGACATACGAAAGAATTTTTGCCCAAGCTGAAGCAGAGACGCTTCGCTCGCACTTCGTGCTCGCTCGGTCAATTAGTTGACATGGATACCAGCCAGGTCAACTGTTGCACTTATTATGATTGTAACAATCATCAGATTATCAATAAAACCTTTAGGTGGTATGTCCTGAAGGCTTTAGGCACAACACAAGTACTACACAGGAGAAGCTCCTTAAGGCGTGAAATACACAGAAGAGATGCCGCGGAGATACGGCGCAGATACGGTGGCGATATGGTGCCTGGCCGGCTTACCGTGGACGTCTCGGTTTCGCAAGGTTCCATTCCATCCCATTGTCATCACGCGCCGATTATACCTACCTGCCCCCGTAATAACGTCTTAAAACCTGCCAGTTTTCTGAATGGCTATCAGTGCGTCTCTTTTATTTGCTATATAGAGCGACAGGGATGTAGCTAGATGTAGCAATTCATAATCCTGGCATGTAATACCCCCCCTGTACAATACCATCTCTATTTTGCATAAACTAACCGCCTTAAACTTGTCCGCCGCTGTGGTCTAGTGCTTCGCCCACCCATGTAAGACGCAGGGGTCCCGGGTTTGATTCCCAGGGGGGGTACAATTTGTACTCGGTATGGTTGGTGGTAAGGCTTATTTCAGATGGCTAGCTACAGTCAGTGGCACGAATCATGAATATTTTTCGACGGAGTGGGGATAAGTTCGCGCATGTGCTCGTGTGAGCGACCAATAGCGCGCGCCCCTCTCCCGCCGCCCGCGCCCCTCACCGCAACGCATACCCAAAATACGCGTTCCGCGCAATTCCCACCCGATTTCATGATTCGTGCCACTGACTGTACCACAATCTTACCTAAGTCTGACGCCATAATTTAAAAATTGTTGTGTTCCGCTTCCGGCAGTTAGAGGTAAGATAGCCAGTTCCTCAGTGATGAGGATTTCGGGTGTAGTGCGTTTCCACTTTCGGTCTTATCATCACAAATCTGACCAGCTGTGACAAGGACGGGGGAGGGGGGTCAAAAATATGGAACAAAAATAATTCGTGTGACGTAATTTATGGATGGCCCCCAAGCGCTATCTCGTTGTGCATAAAAAACGAATTCCTATTTCCATTTAGGGGAGGACAATAAAACATGAGAGCGGTGTTAAGTATTTATTGGAGGTCAGTACCGCGGGCGCGCGGGCGCCGCCAGTCAGATGGTGGGGAGGTGCGCGCGCGCGTCCTGCTCCGACTTCTTGCCCTTGAGCGGGTGCCGCTCGCTCACTATCAGCTGCGGCAGTAGGGGCGAAGACTGCACCTGATAACAGAATACATCTGTTTAGGGCTGATTTGTCAATCCTCCGTTAGCAGATAAGTATCTGCCAGTTAAATTATTAAGGCGATTAGTGCCCTCACAGTAACGCCCCCATCTTAATTAAATTTTGTTGCTCGCTAAGTATGTAGTTTATTTACAAACAATAACCGCTGTAAAATATATTTCGTTGTAGTAGTAGTAAACAGCGTCGTAAGGAGGGTCATGAGCGCTCATGGCAAGATTTAAATTTTGCGCCCCAAGATTTATTTCTAGGACCATGAGCGCCCCTGGCAAGAATTTTGTGCAAGAATTTGAATTTTGTGCCCTAGCAATATTTCTAGGATAATGAGCGCAGCGATTTGAATTTTGCGCCCCCAAACATACAGGCTTTTTTCTAGCTATGGGTCAGCAAATAAGTGCGCCCCCTGAGGGTTGCGCCAGTGTTTCTTTCAGGTACTATTTGAGGGGGGCTTTGCCCCCCGGAAAAAAAACAGGAATAAATTACTGTTGGATCACAGTATTTACCATGCGTGTCGGGTTCGCTAAGGCGAAGTGCTTCATTAAAAATATAATAAGGGGCCACTAAGAGGGCACTGATCACCTCAGACAAGCATTTTCTTTCATTTTGGCGGTATAATAGGTACAGCTTATCAAACTAATATCCATCCAATATGAATATTTATAATATTAGAAAATCATTATTTAGGTAAGTACTTAGTACCAGCCTTACTTCAAACTACGAAACAATACGCTACCTAAGTATTATGTTTACTTATTCTTTACTTATGTGTATCTGTAACTAAATATTTAAGTACCTAATACAAATTCACTAAGTACCTACGGCATACATAACTTATTATTAAATAATAATATAATATGTAAGTAGGTAACCCTACTGACATCGTCAACATTTGAAGGTAACTGAACTACTGAAACTTCAAACACCGATACTCTATAAATTTTTCATGACCACTACCGTATGTCACAGAATAACTACCAACAATAGCATCAACCCCATTAACCGAGTCACATAGAGACCATGTCATGCCGTGGGTACATTCAAGTGTCATCGTCACTTCTTTTTGGTTTTCTTCACATTCTTTAAGGCTGTTTCACTTGGGTTGGTGGCTGTAAGCTCACTATCGTCAAGGCGACGCTGGATGAACTCTTGCTGTGATTGAAAATTATAAACGGAATATCAACTAAAAGTACCTACCAAAACCACCCTAAACGTAAACAATCGACCAAAGGAGCATATCACGTAGGTAGGGTATTATAGGTGAAATTGTCACTTGTTCTTTAATAAGAGAGACTTGAAAATCATACAACCTTTTTTGTGCTAAACCGGGACTAATTTTGGACCTGATATAATATACCTCGGTCTTCCTTTGAGAAAATAGAAGTGACAGCATCAAGTTTTAAGCCAGCCTATCTATTGATGATATGATATCTATCTATATATTATGGCGATAGATTTTGAAGTTAGACAATTAGCCACCAGGTCTAACTTTAGACCATTGTCTATAATTTTGTGCACTTGCAAATTCCTAGCAACTTATCTTGGCTTTTCAATTCATCAATCCTGCTCGAAGGACCAACTTAAAAAACCATAAATTGTCACAGGCCTTCCTTATGGGTGGATAAGGAGGATAAGCCAGAACCCACCAGTCCCACCACACGGGCCCAATGTGGATTGGGGGGTGTTAACGACTGCAAATGCAGCCGGGACCAACGGCTTAACGTGGCTTCCGAAGCACAGAGGAGCTCGAGAAAACTAATTTTTGGTCACCCATCCCATGGGATGGTCATTGGTCATGACCAACCCTTGCGAAAATTAAATAAAAACCGCTGCGCCATCGAGCTCCATTAAAGCATGACTTAAATTAAACCAAGTTTAAAACATGTCTTACTTGTGCTCTCCTCGCTTTCTCGTACTCTTCGTGGTCTGAGTGTGGGACTGTGAAAAGGAAATTCTCGAAGATGGGATGCCTAAGCAACTGCTCGCAAGTCCATCGCATCATGGGGTCCTTATCTAAGCATTTCTGAAAGTAAAAAAAACAATATCATAGGGATAGTTAAAGAGTACTTACTTAGTTCCGATTTGTTCCTAATACGAATCTAGATTCTTTTCGTGTAGCCTATAGGCTAAACCTACACGAAATATTATTGAAAATTAGTACATATAAGTTTATATTTTCTAATGATTCTTAAGGCGATTAGTGCCCTCACAGTCACAGTAGCGCCTCATCATAATTAATTTTATTGCCCATTTAGCAAAAAGTGCCCAATTTTGGCACATTTGCCTACTAATACTTATACTACTTACTACAACGAACTATATTTTACAGAGGTTATTGTTTGTAAATAAACTATAGAATAGAACTTTATCTTCAATCTGTGCGCGTGAATTTTTGATACCTACATTATGTACTTAGCGAGCAATAAATTTAATATAATGAGGGCGCCACTGTGAGGGCACCAATCGCCTTAACGAAACTAAGAGCCGATAAGTCCAAATGATTAGGTAGGGTAGGGACTTACCTGTAAAAAATCTATGACGAGTTCGTTATTACCATATCGCTGAGGAATTTTCTTCTCCAGTGGTTCTATTGTTGTGGGTTCAGGTAAAGCCATACCCTGAAAAAGAAAATTATCTTATTTGAACAAGCTACCTACTTAATTCATTCCTTCATAAAGTGCCTCCGCACCTTTGTAATAAAAGTCGATATCCTGTCAATAGTGTGAACTAGACTGTACCAATATCAAGTTAAAAATTACCTGAAAGAATGTGTTCTGTGAAAATATAGTCATGTGGCGCGGCAGGAGGTCTCCGAGAGTCTTCCTTATTAGGTATAACTGGTCTAGGTCACTCTTCCCCGGCCACAAGGCTTCGCTGGACAGCAGCTCGGCAAATACACAGCCTGACAAAATAAATTAGGAAATACTCAAATGGGAGTAGGTACCTCCTAGTAAGTATCTAAGTTTCATAGTCGTAAGTATGCCATCTAAATCTAAGTAATCTACCTAGGTATGTCAAAAGAATATGAAGCACCATGGAGAATATTTATAAGGGAAAACAGACTTTAACTGTCAATGGTAAGGGCAAGCAAGGTACAATAATATACTGCGCCGTGAAATACTGAACTAAGTGCATTTGTATATTATTATTGTATGAGTATTTGCTGTAAAAATATGGACAGGATTTTATTTTATTTCGAGAATACGTTGATCTTTGTTAAGTACCTAGGTAGCAGCTCTGAGCAATTTCATCTGAGTATCCAGGATAGACATATCGAACACTTCGACGGTAACAGTGTAAGTAGCTGTCCTTGTGGCTTGTGCTGGGCCCAGCATCGTTCATTCAGGGGAAGGAACATTGCTGACCCATAGCTAGAAAAAAATAAGTCTTAGGGCGAAATCCTGCCAGGGGCGCTCATGACTAGGTCCGACGCTAGCTGGGCCCCAGGAGCTTACCACACCGCGTCGCCAACTCGCCATGTATCTCGTGTAACTGTCCCGGGACTGGTCGTTCGTGGCTACTCACCGATAGCCCACACGTCGACCGGCGTGCTGTACATCGTGTCCCCTACTAGGAGCTCGGGCGCGCGGTACCACCGCGTCGCCACGTAATCCGTGTAGCTCTCCCCGGGGCCTGGACATGTTTTGGAAGAAACTTATTAGATTTAAGTATTTGAATAAGTCCCTAACTTATTTTATGTTTTGTCTTATTTTAGGCGTCGTCGGTCGCAACAACTCTAGTTTTCTGGATGATAATTATTTATCTTAAGTCATTTTCAGTGTCAGTGACCGTATTTTGATGAGTATTCGCATCGTATTATCCTCATTAATTTCTTTTCACAGTTTATTTGGAGTTGGCTCCGCGCAGTCTCTGTGTCCTTTCCTTCTTTTTTTATGCACAACGGGATAGACCTTGGCCTTCACTTCACCTGATGTTAAGTGACGATAAGGCCGAAGGTGGAAGCGTACTGCACCCGGAATCCTCACCACTGAGGAACTGGCTATCTTACCTCTAACTACCGGAACACAACAATGTTTAATTGTTGTTATGGCGTCAGACTTGGGTAAGATGGTGGTAGCTAGCCAGGCGGACTTGTAATAAGTCTTTACCACCAACTAAACCGAGTACAAATTGTACCCCCTGAGAATCGAACCCGGGACCCATGCGTCTTGCACTGGTGGGCGAACCACTAGAGGACTGAGGCAGTTCAAATTATTTCCTGTCACTCGTCATCTCATTCATTCATCCATCATCCCTGAGTATCCAATCCACGCATGTCGATCAAATATAGAACCTTTTATTACCATACTACATAATATGAAATTGTGCTTAGTCACAACTTTATCCACCGGCTGATCCCCACAGTTGCTATGATAACAGCAAGCAAGTTAATGCGACAAGACCTTAAGTGGTGAGCAATTTTCCTTTGGTTCCGTGTCTTGATACACGCGTATCCCTCATTATAAATGGCTTTAGTTCGTAACAACCCCATGACCTACACCAGGAATAGATCGGCCCTTAGCTTTGTTTTCATCTATTTATAATCGGTTGCGAAAAGTTCGTGTGTTACTTACGATGTTGATTGTTGCGATATTCGCACGGCAAACTACAAAGTTTATCGACGCAAGAGTGCCTACTCTTTATTTATTCTGTGGTATTGTGTACCTACCAATGAGGATCAGTAACAGGGTTTGAATCCTATATTTTATTGATATAATATAAACACATATTGATAGCTATGAAACCTAGTGAAAGAATTTTTGAAACCCGTTTAGAAATGATTGAGTTAAAAGGGTTTGAAGGAAATGCCAAGCTCAATGCAATATGTGCTTTATCGCGTTCGACATTAGGTTCACGTCCGTTCGCGATGACGTCATAGGGACCCCCAAAAATCAGTGTTTTAGCGCTTATAACTTCTCAGGTTTAAAAGATATCGTAAAAATGTTTTCACAGTTAATCATATGGTGGCATTAGCTTTCTAATTAGCCATTAAAAAAATCGTTACTGATCCTCATTACCAATACCAAGTTCGAGGTGCGTAATTTAGCAAGTTTGGCAATTTAGGGTTTCTCAGAAAAAAACGAAGAGAGTTTAGATAAAAGTGAACGTCAATCAGCAGTACTATCCCCGTCAATTGGTAATGCGCTGGAACCTTGTCAAATTAACATACCTACCTACACATCAACGTCATCCGCAACTAAAAATTACAAAAAACAGTAAAATTCTAAAAGGTAATGTAATATATTAATTATAAATTCTTATTTTCAATAAGAAAGGGTCTAGGTATACGAAAAAAATACAATTGTTTTTCGTTTTTGAGGTTAAAATCATGGCCGCCAGGCGCATTACCAATTAACGGGGATAGTACCTTAGAGTCAGTCTAAAAAGTCTGTTTATACATGAGAAATTATTAAATTATTTATTAAACCATATACTGGTAACCCTGTTGGTGCTGTCAAAATTCTAATCGTTAACATATTTATTTATTTAGAATATTGGTAGGGTGGTTGGGGATTTAGGTGGGTAATAAAATTACCTTTGAAGTTACCCATGTAAACAGACTTTTTAGACAGACTCTACCTAGGTCCTAGGCTTAGAAGGATCCTAGGTACTTCGACTGTAAACTTACTTACATAGCTAACTAAGGAGCAAGCAGTGAAAGCATACGTCCACAGCAAGCAGTGTAACTAAAGTTTCATGATATCTCATTCCACGGATAAAAACCTTTACCTACTGAAACTGCAGAGGCTACAATACAACAACAAAACTAACGTATTTTTTTTCGTATTTTGTGGAATCGACAACTTGAACTAACCACCCCTGGGGACCTATTTTTGAATCGCTCGGCTGGCGTCGAGCGCTCGTTTCTACTGATTTTCGTTCGACAGCTCATACATTTGAGTTGATTTGTCGAACGAAAATCAGTAGAAACGAGCGCTCGACGCCAGCCGAGCGATTCAAAAATAGGGCCCCTGGGCCCTGAATCATGCGCTCGCTACCCTAGAAAATTACCTAAAATAACTTTATTGAAGTTGTAAGTTAAGGCTCCCTTACGCGAAATCATTTGTCTCTGTCTTTTTCTTCACGTGTAAAGAGTATGGAAAATAACCTCACTTCTGCACTTTTTCAATGTTTTTCGTTGTTTTTTCATCATTATCTTTAGCACAATTATTTTTCTTGAAAAAAAGTTATTGGAGCAACTGAACAGTACGTTAAAGTGTATTTTGATGTAGAATTCAATACGTTTCCGTTATTATTTACGCCAAATATTTGGCCCGCGACAAGCGCTTTTGGTGATATTCTGATTTTTTTCTACAACCATCTGTTAGGGTTATACACAATTTTATGATTGTAGCAACTAGATAAACTCTTTAGCTTGTCGTATGATTTTTTTTGATGGCTATAAGTTTACGTTTTCTTTATAAAAAAATGGCCCGCGCAAACCATGTTTTCCTATTACCGCCCCTTAAGGTGACTATAGCTGTCAAGTGGCGCCCTCGTCTTAATTAAAATTGCTCGCTAAGAACTACCTATTATGTAGGCGACCTGTAAATTACGTCACACGAATTTTATGATTTTTGGCCCCCTCCCCCGTCCTTGTCACAGCTGGTCACATTTGTGATACCCCCCTCCCAAGTGTGACATCACATTTTTTACAATTTTACATTTAGAAATAATTACTTATTGAATTAAAACAGCAATTTAAGCGCCCCCGGACCCTCAGCCTCCGCTGCTGCAACCTCTCAACCCCCCCGCAGCAACGGTGTCCTTTTTGTACCCTGATCCGTCCCATTTTACACACTCCTATACCCACCTCACATCCCTATCCTAATCCTATTCCTTCCCCTCCGCTAAGCTAAGGTCTGCCGTGCCGATGGCTGCATGGCTAGGGGCGTGCCTAGTCATAAGCGTGCCACCCTGGAAATTGGTGCCCTCCAGGCGTAAATAGCCTTACCACACACGCGGGGCTCTGTGTGGTGGACAGTTGTCTTTCCCTAGCTAATCGTGGGAACAAAATGGTTTCAAATTTTTTTTTTTAATAAACCTGGCTGCGGCGATAGAGCTCGCCACTCATCACGCGTAACTTGTTTCTCTCGGGGCGAAAAGCGGGCATCGGAGACCCGTTTTGCTACGCTGAATGTATGTGGAGCGATGGAGGAGAAAATGGATGAGGTGTGTTTGATTATGGAAGAAAAGAAGTTGGATGTCTTATGCGTGAACGAGACGAAAAGAAAGGGCAAAGGAGTCTCAGAACATGGCCCGTTTAAAGTTCTGTGGTCGGGCGTTGCCGAAAATGAGCACGCGAGTATGAGCGTGGGACTCCTGCTGTCGGAAAGGATGATAGAATGCATGACTGAGTATGAGTGTGTTAGTCCCAGACTTCTCTGGGTTAGACTCAAAGTAGGATTACTTCGGATACGCGTCATTGGCGTGTATGCTCCCGATATATCCAAGTCAGCAACGGAAAAGGAGGATTTCTGGAAAAGTGTGGAAGACATCTTGAATGAATGCAAAGATAATGAAAGGATAGTTATGCTTGGAGATTTTAACGGATGGGTAGGTGTGAGAAGAGAGGGATGTGAGGGAGTTTTAGGAATATATGGAGACAAAAGAGTAAATGATAATGGCAGGAGTTTGATTGAGGTATGTTTAGAAAAGAATCTTGTGGTAACGAACACCATGTTTGACCACAAGGAAATTCATATGTACACTTGGCAGAGAGGGGAAAAGAAGAGTATGATCGATTTTGTGATTGTTGATGAAAGACTGAAGGGCAGAGTTGTAGACACCAGGGTCTTTAGGGGTAGTAACATTGGAACAGACCACTTTCTTGTAGTGTCTCGGGTTAGTGGTCTGTTCAAAAGTTGGCGTCATCGTCCCACAGTGTCAACAACGGAGCTGACTAGAGTAAAAGTTGAGAACCTGGATGAAGTGGAAGTGCAAAAGACATATTTGTGCAAATTGAAAGAACGATTGGGAAATGTGGCTGAAGTGAAAGATGGCAAGCTTGAGGAAGTTTGGGAAAAGTTTAAAAAAGGTGTGACTGAAACAGCTGAGGAAATATGTGGAGTGAGTAAAAGGAAGAATGCTCCCCCAATAAACTGGTGGGATAGTGAGGTAAGACAGATAGTGAATGAAAAGAAAAAAGTATGGCAGGATCTGCTGGCCATCAAAGCCAGTAAAAGAGTGAATGCAAGTGTTACAGAAGATGATGTTGATACAGTTGCAAGGGAGTTTAAAAGGATTAAGAAAGTAGTGAAAGAAAAAGTAGACGAAAAAAAGAGAAAGATGAAAGAAAAGTGTGACTTCAAACTCTGTGATAACTTTCGAGACAATATAAAATTGTTTTGGAAACAAGTGAAAACGTCTCGAAGTGGATCACATAAGTCTAAAATGAATGTGATAAGAGATGAAAAAGGTGAGCTAGTGACAGATGAAAAAGGTGTACTACAGGAGTGGATGAAATATTTTGAGAGTTTGTTTGAGGCGGATGGCTCTATGCTAGAAGCCTCGGATAAAAGGGTGGAAGACGAGGAAGAGACAGAAGTGGCTGAAAGAGATATATATATGGATGAGATTATTAGTGCAATGAAGAGCATGAAAAAAGGGAAAGCAGCAGGATATGACAGAATTACTGTTGAAATGCTGAGAGGTGGGAAAGAGCTGGTTGCGTCCTGGCTGTGCCTGATCTTTAATAAATGTTGGAACAGTGGCAAAGTGCCGGAAGATTGGCGTAAAGCCGTGGTCGTGCCGCTGTACAAAGGGAAAGGGTCACGGCAGGATGCTAAAAACTACCGCGGGATCAGTCTTCTCAGCATTGTCAGTAAATTGTATGCAAAGGTACTAATTGAAAGAGTGATGCAAAAAACTGATCAGAGTATTTGGGATGTGCAAGCGGGATTCAGAAAGGGAATGGGATGCACGGATCAGGTCTTCTCCTTGAGGTGCTTAACCGAAAAACACCTGGCTAAGCACAAAAAGGTTTACTGTGCCTTTGTGGACCTGGAGAAGGCCTACGATCGAGTTGACAGGAATGAGCTATGGAAGGTGTTGTCCGAATACGGATTGGAGAGCAGACTGATTCATGCACTGAAATCTCTCTATGATGATTCCCGTGCATGCGTCAGGATTAACGGCGTATACACTGACTGGTTTGGCATCTCTAGGGGTGTCAGACAGGGATGTGTTGCGTCACCATGGCTCTTTAATCTGTTTTTGGACAGTTGTATGAAAGGTCTGAAAGAACGTGACTGTGGGGTTGTGATGAATGGGACTCAAATCAAGTGCCTTCTCTACGCTGACGACCAAGTTATACTTGCGTCTTCTGCGCAAGAGTTGCAGGAAATGATGTCGGTTATGAATGAAGATTTTCTGAGAAAAGGGATGAAAGTGAATGTAACTAAGACTAAAGTGATGGTGTTTGAGAGAGATGAAGAAATGACTGACTGTACGGTAATGTTAGGTGGCGAAAAAGTGGAACAAGTCCGTGAGTTTGTATACTTGGGGAGTTTGTTCACAAGGGACGGAAAGAGTGAGGAAGACATAGAAAGACGAGTGAAGAAAGGAAATTCGGTGAGTGGTGCTATACACTCGGTTATGAGTAGCCAAACCGTCTCTGCAAAGGCGCGAATGGCTATTCATAACGGAGTGCTGGTACCGACACTGATGTATGGAAGTGAATCTTGGGTATGGCAGAAGAAGAATGAAAGCAGAATAAATGCGGTAGAGATGCGATCGTTGAGGAAAATATGTGGAGTAAAACTGAGTGATAGAGTGAGCAATGAGGTGATTCGCAAAAGGTGTGGTCTGAAAGATGATATAGTGACAAGAATTGAGAAAGGAATGCTCCAGTGGTTTGGTCACTTAGAGAGGATGAATGAAAGGCGAATCACGAAAGAGATATACTGTGCGAATGTGGAAGGAACGATTGCACGAGGGCGTCCCAGAAAAACCTACGCGGACCAAATAGAGGTTATTATAAAAAAGGCTGGTGTACGCAGTGACAAAAACCGCAGGGCATGTATGAAAAGATTGATGGATATGAATGAAGCGAAAGAAGTGTGCAAGGATCGTAGCAGGTGGCGATCCATAGTCTCTGCCTACCCCCATGGGAAACAGGCGTGAGTGTATGTATGTATGTATGTTCTATTTAAATGATTTTGAAATGTGACGTCACGAAGTTTAGTACCTACCCCTCCCACCCCCTTGTCACACAATGTAACACTTCGTTGACCCCTTCCCACCCCCTTAACGTGTGACGTAAATGGATGGCGCCTATTCACAAACGCTCAAACGAAACGGCCCTTTACTACACGAACGCACTGCGTTGAAAATTGAAATAGAGCTCTGTGATTGGTTCCTTTGTTAATTTTAAGTATTAGGAGACCTCATACTCATAGTGATGTTTTTGAATACGGTGTATGTGCTCAAACCAGTTTTGTACGTCATAAAGTTATTGCTGAAAATAGGAAGCAATAGAACGCCAAAAAAAGGAAGCGTGTTCGAATGGCAGGCAGTGAAACAGTTAGGCAACGTAGAGTAAAAGTCCGTATGTAGAAGTCGCTCGACTTGATGCTGCGCGAGAGTTGCGAAAACGACGTCGCGATCTCCTGCACCACACGAGATTCATTGCAGTGCAGTGTTAGTTAGGCTAGGGCTGTCAGGGCCTGTAGTCATAACACTCCTAAGCACAAGCAATATGGGCTGCCTGTTACTAAGCAGGCTATTTAAAGTTCAGTCAACTAAAGTAGATACTGGCCTACGATCTTGTGTAAAAATAGAAGACACTACACCGCCTGGCCCATGTCCTAGTGTTTTATCAAAAGCAGCAGCCCTACCGTTAAGTATGCCACGGTCGCAACAAAGCAGTTGTTTCATACGTTGGAGGCATCGACCGGTTACGCTGATGCAACCAACAGCTGAATGAACTCTGCTCGTCGTCACAGCTCTCTTACAAGGTCACTATCGATTCCGCTTTTGGGTGCCGACACATGATGGTCTGATAACTAAATAAGGGCTGACATTGGCCTTTAGAGCACAATGAAGTGACTTAGGCTGGCCCCAGACCTACCGGTTTCATTTCTTTGCTTTGCTGTTCTACCTTGCTTGAAAGACCGCCGGCCAACCAGGGTACTTTTCAATCTATCGCATTTTGGGACTAGACCAAAGCAAGATAGCCATTAGCTTGGTGTTACCCATCAAATATCATCGCCTGGATTGCGAAGTAGGAAGCTTTTAGGATATATGCCACCCTGAACACGGACTCTGATCGTTAAAAATAAATCGATCGCTTATTTATACAAGATGTTTGGTAAAGCCTTATAATGCTGAATATGGTGAATAGGGACCATAAAACTGAACAACTTTTACTATCTGAACCAAATCTGAAATCACGAAAAAAAATTGAGCTGTTTCATACATTTTGATAATTTCGTTATTATTTTTTGTATGAAACAGCAGTTTTTTTTTAAACTAAAACTTCGCATCGCAACCCAGACGACGATATTTGATAACACCAAACTAATGGCTATCTTGCCAATGTGGCCTGGGGCCGTACCGGCTAACGAATCGATTTTCATAAAAGTCTGCTGGGTTTCAAATTAAAACAGATAAATCGAGCCCCAATTGGGCCAAAATGACGAACCCAAATTCATGATGTCACACGAACATCGATATCTTCCGAATCACGTCAACAAAAAGTACAAAACGAAATTGCTTACTTTGATTTCTCTGTTTTAAGTTGAAACCCAGCAGACTTTTATGAAAATCGATTCGTTAGCCGGTACGGCCCCTGGTCAAAATATGCGATAGATTGAAAATGAGCCTCTTGGCCGGCGGTCCATGGTAGAACAGCAAAGCAAAGAAATGAAACCGGTAGTTTTGGGGCCAGCCTTAGCCCCTAGCTGTTATGTTCAGACTTGCTGCACATAAGTAATGGTGACTTTAGTCACAGAATAGTACTTTAGTTCCGGACTCAATCAAAACTAACTAAGGTGAAGGTTTGTAACTTACAGAATAGGTACTTAGGTTAACATTAAACACGAAAGGTAATCCGCATTTGTTCAAAGAATAATCATTTTGTACTACTCAATAAAAACTATACTCTGACCGCCTCTGTGGTCTAGTGGGTCGCCCACCCGTGTAAGACAATGGGGTCTAGGGTTGCCAACTTTTTTTGGATCAAATACACCGTCATTTTGTAGTCGTTTTAATTAACTTAAGGGTGTGTTGTACCAATGAAAATAATAATTTTTGCCCAAGAAAAATGGGTCGAAAAACGACAAAAAATTTTGGGTCTCCCATACTAAGTAGACAGCTAAAACATTTTATTAGTATGGGAAAGTCAAATTTTTTTTGTCGTTTTTCGACCCATGTTTCTTTGGCAAAAATGTTTAGTTCCGT
The DNA here is from genome assembly GCA_928269145.1 of Agriphila tristella. Taxonomy (NCBI): domain Eukaryota; kingdom Metazoa; phylum Arthropoda; class Insecta; order Lepidoptera; family Crambidae; genus Agriphila; species Agriphila tristella. The sequence continues at coordinate 3,996,515 of OV743443.1, read as the reverse complement.
TAGTAGAACACTCCCTTAAGTTAATTAAAACGACTGCAAAATGACGTTGTATAGTAGTTTCAAAATTTTTAGTGTAAAAATATAGTAGACGGCGAAAAAGTCCAAAAAAATATAGTAGGTTGCCGTTTTGTATGGAGGATTTTAAAGAAGTTGCATTTTTCATACTTAAGTAAGTACTAACATTTTCATAACAATTTATTCAACAACCACAAAGACAAGTGTTTAATAACAATAAATATTATGCAATTACTTATGTGCATACTCGTATAAGTATAATGTTTTTTGTTGCTTTTGTTTAATTTTTTCACTTGAAAAATATAGTAGTTTTGCCTACTATATATTTTTTCAAAAAATATAGTAGGCGAGCCCTCAATACAGTAGGATACTATATTATATAGTAGGGTTGGCAACCCTACAGGGGTCCCACGTTCTTTTCCCAGGGGGGGTACAATTTGTACTCGATTTGGTTGGTGGTAGGGCTTATTTGAAGTCCGCCTGGCTAGCTACCACTATCTTACTTACCTAAGCAGTTCGCTGTACCTAAGTCTGATGCCATAACAACAATTTAAAAATCATTGTGTTCCGGCAGTTAGATAGAGGTAAGATAGCCAGTTCCTCAGTGATGAGGATTCCGGGTGTAGTGCGCTTCCACCTTCGGCCTTATCGTCACTTAACATCAGGTGAGGTGAAGGCCAAGCACTATCCCGTTATGCATATAATAAATAAAATATCTGGGTGAACCGAGCTTCCCTCGGTTATTATTTATTGTAATATAATAATAATAGTTTTATTTCAGATATGCATCAATTTGTTAGTATACATACACTTAAATAACTATGTTAGTAGCTTGAAATAAAATAAAATAAAAACTCGAAAGCAACATTAACTACATTTTTTTAACTTGTCTAAAAACAATAAAAATAAAAAATATATAAACATGAACAAACATATAAAAAAAAAGTAAGTCACTGAGCGGGATTCGAACTCAGAACACTCATTTCTTGTGGTCCGCGTCCTAACCCGCTGAACCAAATGGATATAGGCGTCGAAAGAAAAACGCATTAAAATGCGAAAATGCGCGTTTTCCTAAACATAAGACTAATCTAGATCGATTGTTTACCCCCGAAAACCCCCATATACCATATTTCAACGAAATCGTTAGAGCCGTTTCCGAGATCACCGAAATATATACCTATACAAGGTGTTTGTTCAAAGCCTTATAAAGCCGAATATGGTAAATAGTGTGACGTTTTGTCGTTTGATAGTAATAAATCCATTTTATTGTTATGATTTTGAATCAAATTGAAAGGATAATAGTAGTATTTTAGTTTAATAGCCTGGCAACACCGCCGCTTAGCTCCGCCGTTTCCCGCCATATTTTCCCGCCATTTGTAGTGGAATGGGGAGGTAAGCGGTGGGGATAGGCGTCAGAACGGTCGACGAAAGTCAGTTGCGGGCTCAGTCACTGTTCAACAGTCGAGAAGCCAAGTAGTTAGGGAAAACTGCTAACGTATCGTTGCTATAGCCTAGTTAATAATATTCATGGTGTATTCCAGTGAAGAAAGTAAAAGTGGTTTACCTTTATTACTGTAGTTTCATTATAAATCAGCAGTGGAAGAACCAAGGTATGTACGCTCACGATTTTAACGTTTTAAACCGAGCTAAAATTACGAAATTCAGTTGGGTAGTTTCAAATTTTATTGCATTGAAAGAGATTCTTACTTTTACAATTTGCACTGCCATGCATACACAACTCGCACTCATTGCACGTGGCCGAGGCTACACTTCGGCCGTGCATACACAACTCAGTCATTGCACGTGGTCGAGGCTACACTTCGATCGTGCATACACACTCGACAATCATTGCACGTGGCCGAGGCTACACTTCGGTCGTGCATACACTGCACATGCACACAAAACTACACTCAGCGTCGTCAGCATGATGAAATAGTGCGTTGATATTGGAATAGTAATGTCCATGATTGTAAAGCGAGGTCATGAAATGAAAGTTTTTTTATCTTAACTGCCCAACTGTAACTTTCGTGATTTAAACTCTGGGTATGCATTACATAATGAATTATGAAAATAAGAACTGTGTATATTTTAAGTACCTATCTATGTTACTGCGTATTTTTATTTCGGACAATGTGTTCCGCAGAGGTTATTAAGTTATTTTTTTATATTTCATACCATTGTAATTGTCGTTAGTAGTCGACCTTGACACTGTATCCTGGGGATGTGCGGATACGGAGAATAAAACGGATAACGTGATACTTTATGTAGAATTGGCACCAAGTTATGTCGATCTTCAAAAGGGTTTTAGTAGTACCATGACGCTATAGTCGTAGTTTAAAGCTCGGTTACGCGTAAGCATTTGTCTGTCTTTTACACGTGTAAAGAATATGGAGGGTAGCCTCACTTCTGTACTTTTTCTGTGTTTTTTTTTTATCACCTTAATCACAATTATCTTTTTTTTATATAAAGGTTAATGGAGCTACTTCACAGTTTGTTAAAGTGTATTTCGATGTAGAATTCAGTACGTTTCCGCTATTATTTGCGCCAAAAATGTGAACCTACGCAAGCACTTTTGATGATATCCTTATTTTTCTTGCAATTGTCTGTGAGGTTCATACGCAATTTGATCTTTTAGCTTCTAGAAAATCTCTTTAGCTTGTCGTGTTTTCTTTTTGTTTGTTTTTGTGGCTACATCTTTACGCTCTCTATATAAGGGTATGACCCCCGCAAACCATGTTTTCCTATGATGGACCCTTAAAGAGTTTTATTATAATTCAAGAAGTTAATTCTTATTCTATTAAGAGGCCGTTCACAAAAATTGCCGATTTCACTAATTAACGTGATTTCAGAGAAGTGATCTTACAGTTAAAAAACTGTGTCTACTTATCTTTATGAATAAAATAATACGAAAGATCTGGTGTACGAGCTACGTTTATTTTTTTATTTTTTCCATGGTGATGCGCAGTATGTTTACTAGTAAAAGATTATAATTTTGATTTATGTGTTCCTAAATGAATGATTTAAGTTTACTTTGAAGCACATTATTTGTCCTATATTAGTTTTGAAGAAATATAACTTAAACTTCGGTTTACTAGTAAAAGGTAATAATTTTGATGTCATTTTTATGTTCCTAAATGTTTTTTTTAGTTTTGTAAAAAATATAACGCTTTTAAAACTAATCGTTGTTGGTAGGAAATATTTCGCTACTTTGAAATTTTATTTAAAGAGAACCGGCTCTTAGGTATTTCTATTCTAGGCATATTTGTTTTCTATAAATTTTTGAGACGAGGTTAGACGCGCCTTCGGTTTACAAGGCTAGACGTGCCTTCGGTTTAAAAGGCTAAACGCGCCTTCGGTTTAAAAGGCTAGACGCGCCTTCGGTTTGAAAGGTTAGACGCGCCTTCGGTTTACAAGGCTAGATGCGCCTTCGGTTTACAAGGCTAGATGCGCCTTCGGTTTAAAAGGCTAGACGCGCCTTCGGTTTGATATGCTATACGCGCCTATGGCTTAAAAGGCTAGACGTATCTACCTTCGGTTTAAAAATTTACTTATATGAAATTTATGAAATATTTCAAACTAAAATGAAACTTAGTCTAAATATTTCACCCAGCCCTATGTAATTAAACTAGATATTTATAGGTATATGAATGAAAATTTATTAAAACATTGACTTTCGAGTCTAAATGCACATTCAGTTTGTAAGGCTAGGACAAGGCTAAACGCGCCTTCGACTTAAGACCTGTATGAAGAGGTTTGAGAATTTATAAGGGTGAAGTTTTTTAAGTTTAGATGTGCTTTTATTTTATATAAGGTTAGGTAAGCCTTTATTTTACAAGGTGAGATGCGCCTTTTTTATTAACTGTTGTTGGTTTTCTATTATAAAAAAAATATATTGATATGAATGAAAATGTACAACTTACTTTCAAAGCTAGGCACACGTTCAACGTGTAAGGCTAAACGCGCCTTCGACTTATAATAAGGTATAACTCTTGATACTAGAATGATAAAAAAAATTGAGATTTATATGAATGAAATTTTATAAGGTTTGATGTGCTTTCATTACGAGGTTAGATACGCCTTTATTTTACAAGGTTAGATGCGCCTTCATTTAATAGGATTAGATTCGCCTTCATTTTATAAGATTAGATGCGCCTTCATTTCACAATCACAATGCTAGATGTGCCTTCATTTTATAAGTTTAGATGTGCCTTCATTTCATAAGTTTAAATGCGCCTTCGTTTTATAAGTTTAGATGCGCCGTCATTTTATATAAGGTTGGATGCGCCAACATTTTATATGATTAGATAAGCCTGCGGTTTGGCTAGATGCGCCTGCAGCTTATAAGGCTAGATGCGCCTTCAGTTTGGCTAGATGCGCCTTCAGTTTGGCTAGATGCGCCATCAGTTTGGCTAGATGTGCCTTTGTTTTGGCTAGATGCGCCCTCGGTTTGGCAAGATGCGCCTTCAGTTTGGCTAGATGCGCCTTCATTTTATAGGGTTAGATGCGCCTACATTTTATAAGGTTTAATGCGACTTTATTTTATAAGATTAGATGCGCCTTCGTTTCACAATCACAAGGCTAGTGCATTCATTTCATAAGTTTAAATGCGCCTTCATTTTATAAGTTTAGATGCGCCTTCATTTTATAAGTTTAGATGCGCCGTAATTTTATATAACGTTGGATGCGCCAACATTTTATATGATTAGATAAGCCTGCGGTTTGGCTAGATGCGCCTGCGGCTTATAAGGCTAGATGCGCCTTCAGTTTGGCTAGATGCGCCTTCAGTTTGGCTAGATGCGCCATCAGTTTGGCTAGATGTGCCTTTGTTTTGGCTAGATGCGCCCTCGGTTTGGCAAGATGCGCCTTCAGTTTGGCTAGATGCGCCTTCATTTTATAGGGTTAGATGCGCCTACATTTTATAAGGTTTAATGCGACTTTATTTTATAAGATTAGATGCGCCTTCGTTTCACAATCACAAGGCTAGTGCCTTCATTTCATAAGTTTAAATGCGCCTTCATTTTATAAGTTTAGATGCGCCGTAATTTTATATAACGTTGGATGCGCCAACATTTTATATGATTAGATAAGCCTGCGGTTTGGCTAGATGCGCCTGCGGCTTATAAGGCTAGATGCGCCTTCAGTTTGGCTAGATGCGCCTTCAGTTTGGCTAGATGCGCCATCAGTTTGGCTAGATGTGCCTTTGTTTTGGCTAGATGCGCCCTCGGTTTGGCAAGATGCGCCTTCAGTTCGACTAGATGTGCCTTCGGTTGGCTTGATGTGCCATCAGGTTACAGGGCTAGATTCGCCTATGGTTTGGCTAGTCGTAATTAATATCTTATTGCTTTAATTTAAATTAACATTGTACTGGCAGGCAATTATTATAATTATTAATGTCATATATCATATTTGACATTAAGGTTTAACATTTATTTTATGGGGATTTTAAATTATTTATTGGAATGATGGGTAATGAAAAGTAGTTGTAAAAATTAATGATTATCGATTTTCAAATTTAAATTTTATAATCACCTAGCCACTGACAGATTTCTACGCCTAACAAAGGCAGGATAATTATACAGATTTTGTTATATTATAATGTCATCAATGTATACTACCATATTCTGGGAAATAAATGATTTGTATATTATTTAGATGCAAATCCAGTTTGGCTAGATGTGCCATCAGTTTACAGGGCTAGATGCGCCTATGATTTGGTTAGATGTGCCATCAGTTTGGCTAGATGCGCCTATGATTTGGCTAGATGCGCCTATGGTTTGGCTAGATGCGCCTATGGTTTGGCTAGATGCGCCTATGTTTTGGCTAGATGCGCCTTTAATTTGGCTAGATTCGCCTGAGATTTGGCTAGATGCGCCTACAGTTTGGCTAGAAGCGCTAGCGGTTTACAAGGCTAGGTTGTTATATGCTTATATTACATGTTTATGTGACTACATAATGCGATTTCAATTTCATATTTGAATCGTCATCTGCAAACGATTATTTAAGTTGTTGTTGTTAAGCTTAGTGCACAGGCCCTTGAATATTGGTGTACTTTCACAAACAATCAGAAGTCAATTACGAACGAAGATCTATCAAAAAATAAGTTGACTTTAGTCTGCGTTCTTCTTTAAGACACAACTTCATTTTACTTGGTTATCTCTTGGTTTATAATATATTATTGCAATTGGATGCTAATGTAGTTATGGTTATTTTAATAAATTACATTTATATTTGAGAAAATAAGTCTTACAATATTAGGTACCTAGCAGTGCGTAAGCTACTATTATATGAACCATTTGTCCTTAAGTGTGGTGTTTAGGCGACTAGGTATGTTGCGTCAATGGGCCAAGTGTGTTCTTAGGTGTGGTACTTAGTAAGCGGCAAGTGTATCGCATCTATGGGCCAGACTAGGTATGTTGCGTCTATGGGCCAAGTGTGTCCTTACGTGTGGTACTAGTACTTAGTAAGCGGCCAAGTGTGGTGTCGCGTCTATGGGCCATATGTATCCTCAGTTATAGCTTTGGTTTGAATATAATGTCTTGACAGGCCGTGTCCACATAGTGGCAAACGGTGGCCCCGCGAGTAATGACATTCATATTCATAATTATTTATTGCATCTACTAATTACATTAGCAATTACTAAAACTGAGCGCATTACACATAGACTTATTATATTGACATTACATAATAAAATGCAAGAGAACCACAAATTGTGGAATAAAATGAATAAATTGTCATGATAAATTAATGTTTAATAACTATGCAACTAGATATGATTATGTATATAAGTATGTGAATGTGTAATGTCACATAATATTTTTCTTATCTCATAAAGAAACAGTTCTCATGAATAGATTCAAATATATTTCCTTTTGACTCTGATGTTTTATTTTGTTGACGTTTGTCCTATGATTTAGGGACGGTTACTGTCGTTTATGTTTTATATATTTCAGAAACATATTGCATCTGACAAGATGCCGATGCGTTATATGTCGCTAAGGTGACGACGGCGCGATGTGCGACGCGTGACTGGATGGTAGAAACGACTGTTGCGTTATTGGTCGATCCTAGTTTTTGTGACACGATGACAACAGGCTGCGACGGCTAATAGGTTTCAGCTGCAATTATCTGGTTGAACATAGAAACGGACCCAAATTCCTATGCATTGATTTATCAAATATATTTAAATCTTATTCAGAACCTGTTAAAATAGGTAGTTCTAGTCTAGCTAAATTAAATATTATAAGTACCTAGCTCATGGTGTGAATTGTGAAATAAATAAAAATAATATATACTCATAATGATTGTTGCAACGCAACTTTAATAATTAAACGATTACCTTGCGTTTTACATAGCTAGCAAGTGTAGTAAATTGAAATTGTATACCTATTGTGGGTTTAATAAGTTGATATCATTGATAATTTCAGTTAGGTAGTCGGCAGCACGTCACGTTATCTGTCAAAAGTCGACAATTTGTAATTGAATTTGTTTACCCTTTCATGGTAAATAGGCTGTCGACTGTTATATTTACTTTTTGTACTTTTCTCTTATTAAATATTTTAATAAAATTTATAATTTAGTAGAAAGAACTAATAAGAAATGTTGTACTTTCATAAATAATTTGATTGCTTATTGTGGTAAAAAAATTGTAATAATTTTAAGATGTTTTAGAGTTAATATTTGTGTCACAATCTTACTAGATTTTAAAAATGTTATAGCTTTATGATCTCATGATCATACTAGGCGCGATAAGTTACAACAGTTAGTTCCTCTTGTAAATAAATTATTAAATATAAAAGACGGAGGTCGACAACCCTCTCCAAGTTTTCTTTCGCCATTTCTTTCTTGGAGGGGCCTCCCATTTTTGAAATGGTGGCAGATTCAGTAGATTCTCTCTTTCATTCATTAATCCACAAAATTAATTATAACAATTAAGTAAATGAGAATTCTCAAATTAAAAAAATATAACAATACGTTAAACCCAATAAGTTTGTTTAATAGAATGCGGTATTATAGTTAACATACAACCAGCCGAATGTGACGATATTATTATGAAAGTATTGAGTTGACAATTATAACCTATAATATTGTTGAGTTGACCGTGCACGAGGACATGCACGAGGTCAGGATGGACGAATGTGACGTTTTGTCGTTTGATAGTAATAAATCCATTTTATTGTTATGATTTTGAATCAAATTGAAAGGATAATAGTAGTATTTTAGTTTAATAGCCTGGCAACACCGCCGCTTAGCTCCGCCGTTTCCCGCCATATTTTCCCGCCATTTGTAGTGGAATGGGGAGGTAAGCGGTGGGGATAGGCGTCAGAACGGTCGACGAAAGTCAGTTGCGGGCTCAGTCACTGTTCAACAGTCGAGAAGCCAAGTAGTTAGGGAAAACTGCTAACGTATCGTTGCTATAGCCTAGTTAATAATATTCATGGTGTATTCCAGTGAAGAAAGTAAAAGTGGTTTACCTTTATTACTGTAGTTTCATTATAATAGGGACCATCAAACTGAACAACTTTTACTATGGGACCAACTCTGAAATCGCGAAATAAAAATCAGCTGTTCCATACATTTTGATATTTTCGTTATTAATTTTAGTATGAAACAGCTGATTTTTTTTTCGCGATTTCAGAGTTGGTCCCATAGTAAAAGTTGTTCAGTTTGATGGTCCCTATCTACCATATTCGGCTTTATAAGGCTTTTACCAAACACCTTGTATAAATATATATACAAGAATTGCTCGTTTAAAGATATAAGATAATGCACAGCCTAAGTAATAAACGTTTCTTAGAGGTCAAATGTTACCTAATTCTGATTGTGTTTGTTTCGGATATTCTTTTTATACATTTTGGCTTGGTAGGCGTGCCAGTAATTTGTATCAAAAGTTTTTTAGCATTACCTGCATTACCTATAGGTTCGGCACTCACATTTCTAAGGTAATTCGAACTCCCCATGAAAAATGGTTTAGTGCTTTGTGATTACAGTTGAAGGTCGAACTGAAAGCCATTTGTTATTGTACTTACTTATACGGTGTGCCTAATGGCTGATAAGTACCAACTATAATATACGGGTCGATTCCCTACTCCGTCCGTACTGCGACGCGAGTTAAAAAGCTGGGTCGGGTTATCACTCGTCAGTTTCCCTAATTCGTCAGTTTTTTAAACTGGTCAGTTTACTTGATTCGTCAGTTTCGCGAAATTCGTCAATTGGTCAGTTTCTATAACTCGTCACTTTACTTAACTTGTCAATTTATGCAATTCGTCAGTCCAGTACAGTCATGCAAATAAACTGGTATTGTTTTCAAATATGTTATTTATTTAAAAATCTGAAATAATATTCGAAATAAGCACTTATTTTTTTTTAATTTAAATACTTATTTATTTTTTAAATATAAAAACCATGTAAATATTTAAGTATTTTTGTAAACAAAAATGATATTAGACATCGATTTGACATTGCGACTGCAAAAAAAGTAAAAAGTTTGTTAATTATTTACTAAAAAAATATTAAAATAAGAAAATCAATATTTCTTTATATTTGTACGAAACTGTACCAAAACTGACCAATTAACGAAAAATGACGAATTACTTAAACAAACCAAATGAGGAAACTGACGAGTTAACGAACCTGGCGAATTAGCGAAACTGGGGGGCTACTCAAATGGCCACTTTTCTATTAGTTCGCTAACTTAAATCTTAAAAATAAGCAATTAATGATCAAGTCAGACGTTCGCAAGTTTATGTAAATCACAGACATTGTTGTATTGTACAGAATTGACAAGCCTACGACATGTTATTTTGGTGTTTATGGCTTATTTTTTATTTTTAAGTTAGCGAACGAATAGAAAAGTGGCCATTTGAGTAGCCCCGCTGACGACTTAAAAAATTTCATAAAATTGACGAATAAGGAAACTGACCAGTTTGAGAAACTGACGAATTAGGGAAACTGACGAGTGATAACCCGACCCAAAAAGCTACGTGTTTTTTATGCATAGTTATTGTCATTAGCCTATACAGGCTTTCTTGTCACTTGGGAAGGTACCCCTACACAGAAATCGGCTTTGAACATTTATAACGCCGCCCGTCGAAAATTTTCGCACTGCTGTATCTTAGGGGGCGTCCATAAATTACGTGAGGCATTTAGAGGGGGGAGGGGGTCGAGCCTAATCTCACCCAATCTCACGTGGGGGAGAGGGGGGGTCTCGGCAAATATCACGTAATATTTTTTCTGCAGGAACAGTATCGCGAAAAAACTAGGTTAAATTAAATTAAACATTTTTCTTACCAAAATATGGCTAAATCCTAAACAATAATGTTTATTTCAATAAATTCAAAGCAAGCAAGCACAGAATAACGTAATCACATTAAAAATACACGTTTTGAAAAATCTCACGTGAGATTTATAGGGGGGGGAGGGGGTCGAGCCAAATCTCACGACATCTCACCAAGGGGGGGAGGGGGGGTCGAAAAATCGCCAAAATCACCTCACGTAATTAATGGACGCCCCCTTACCTTACATGAGCATATGGAAAATTGGAGATGGGCCTTAAGGCTCCTATATCCCTCAAGTGGCGTCCGAATCTTAATTAAATCCATTGCTCGCTAAGACCATAATGTATCGAAAATTCACATCTACTTTGAAGCTAAGGTTCTATAGTTTATTTATCAATAACCTCAGTAAAATATAATGCGTTTTAGTAGGTAGGCAAAAGTGCCTAAAGTGGCCACTTTTTGCTTTTGCCTTCGATACTACTTGACCATCTGCAATTTTTTTTATGTCCATACTGCTGGGGCACAGGCCTTCCTTATGGGTGGATAAGGAGGATGGGCCAACCCACCACGCAGGCCCAATGCGGATTGGTGAGTGTAAATGCACCCGGGACCAACGGCTTAACGTACCTTCCGAAGCACGGAGAAGCTCGAGATAATAAATTTTTGGTCACCCTTCCCATGACCGACTCTTGCCAAACTTGCTTAACCTCCGCAATCACTGGGCCAGGCGCTAAACCACTGAGTCATCGAGCTCTTTGGAAGCTACTTAGCGAGCAATAAATTTAATTAAGATGAGGACGCCACTTTGCCCCTACCTATACCGCCTGAGGCCCTCCGCTGCCTTGAGCGGGACACGCGCGCGGGGCGACATAGATAGAGCTTACTCATGCACTGCGCAAGCATCTGTCCGTCAAAAACCAGCAATCTATATTCCCGCGCCGTGTACCCGCGGCGGGATCCCGCTCAAGGCAGCGGAGGGCCTTAAAAAGTGGTGAAAACTTAAATTTTTCTACTTCTTTGCAAATTGCAAATTAGCAAAGCGAAGTTCCGTTCTACCTGCCTAGCATGACCGATTTATATCGCGTGATATAGCGTTTTATCACGTTTAACTGTCAAAAAGACAAAGCAATTTGACAGTTGAGTGACGATAAAATGCTATATCACGCGATATAAATCGGTCATGCTAGGCAGGCTTACTCAGCTGATAAGCCAACAAGGCTCACGTCACGTGCGCAACCTTTTAATAAAAAAAAATCAGCTGTTCCATACATACTATTATGTATTCTGTGCATAAGGTCGAGTAGGTATTGCGCTTTTGTATAGCACAGCAGTTTTTTTTCGTGATATTAGGCGTGAAATACACAGAAGCGACGCGGCTCGGATACGGCGGCGCGGCGATACGGTGCAGATGTGAGGCCCTCCGCTGCCTTGAGCGGGATCCCGGCGCGGGTACACGGTGCGGGAGCCCGTCGCGGGGGCCCGCGCCGTGCTCCGTCGCGGACAAACAGCCCTTCGCGGGAACCCGCGCCGTGCTCCGTCGCGGACAAATAGCCCGTCGCGGGCTTGGACACGCAGCGCTGCTCTATGAATATACAAGAAACAGCCCCGCTCGCGTGACCCGTCGCGCGGGACCCGCGAGCGTGCTCGCCGCCCGCGCCACGTGCGGCGGGCAATCCGCCACACGCAGCGCTGCTCTATGAAAATACAGGAAACAGCACCCGGAGCGGACGCCCGCGGCGGGATCCCGCTTAAGGCAGCGGAGGGCCTGAGACTTTCGGATGCTTTCGGCAAAGGAAATACACGTATCGCCGCCGTATCTGCGCCTTATCTCCGCCGCATCTCTTCTGTGTATTTCACGCCTTAGATTTGGCCCCATAGTAAAACTTGCTTGTAATCATGAGTCCACTACTGCCGTAACCAGCAGCCATTGAAATTTCAATGCCAGCAGCGTGTATATTTTCAATGGTACCAATGCCCATAGTAGAAATAACTCAATTTACAAATACACTCTTGGCCGATTGCACTAAACTAAGTCTTTTCCTAACTACAACATGACCAAATTAAAACGGTGTCATAAACTTAGCCGTCATGTAGCTGTCATTCGCTAAGTTAACTTGGTCGAGTTGTAGATAAGAAAAGACTTAGGCGATTTTTAAGTTTAGTGCTTTCACGCGTCTGTTTATTTTTAATGAGTTCCGTTATTAATAAGAAATGTAGGTCAATGAAATTTAAAGGTAATAACTACCTACATTTAAGGGGCTGTGTCCACGATCGAGAGAATCGCGACGATGTTACGTATTTCCATACAACTATCGCTGCGATGACATCACCGTGTGTACGTACACAGACAGACACGCAGAGAGTGTATAGAAATAAATACGTGGCACGACGATAACAGTCATCGTCGGCGATTCTCTCGCTTGTGAAGACAGCCCCTAAGGTATCCCTTTTCCAACATAACAAATAATCATTTAAATCGGTTCATAAAAAACGGCGAAGTCGTCAAGGTAATTCATCCAAAATCATAGTAAAGTCCTCAAGGTAGTTTATATAAAATCATTGTATTTTCAGGATTTCTTGAAAAGTACTGAACCGATTAGAACAAAAAAATAATGGAACCATTTAGAGCGTAAACCCTTTCGAACGAAAAAAAAATTAAAATCGGTTCACAATTTGGGAAGATATCATCAATATAGGTGAAGATATCATCAATACCATACATTGATGATATCTTCCCAAATTATTTACATTTTGACGACCTCCGTGGTCGAGTGGTTCGCACGCCGGTTTTCAAGGCGTCACCATCTCTTGAAGTCCCGGGTTCGATCCCCGGCTGGGTCAATGTAGAAAACGAACTTTTCAATATTGTCTCAGGTCTGGGTGTGTGTCATACCACCGTTGTTTCTGATTTCCATAACACAAGTGTTATATAGGTAGCTACTTACTTTGGGATTGGAGCAATGTATGTGATGTTGTCAAATATTTATTTATTATTATTATTTATACAAAAAAATATCTAATAATAAAAAAAATCCGGTCGAATCGAGCAAATCTCCTCCTTTTTTGGAAAATTGTTTAAAAACACCTCTGCATTCCATTTTAAAATTGACTGGAAGATCGTGAAATGTAACTTTGCTTTATTTAAATTATGGAATCACTACAGAACTTCTGAGAGCGGGCGGTAAGCCGATACTCAAAGTCCTCCAGAAGCTCTTTAATTCCGTCATCGTCCAGGGCAGAACGCCAAAGACATGGAACATAAGTGAGGTGATCTTGTTCTTTAAAAAGGGTGACAAGTCCCTCTTAAAGAACTATAGACCCATCTCGCTTCTGAGTCATGTCTATAAGTTGTTTTCGAGAGTCCTTACGAATCGTCTCGCTCGCAAGTTCGACGACTTCCAACCTCCCGAACAAGCCGGGTTCCGAAAAGGCTTTAGCACCATAGACCACATCCATACGCTGCGGCAGGTTATACAGAAGACCGAGGAGTATAATGAGCCACTTTGCTTGGCGTTCGTGGACTATGAGAAAGCCTTTGATTCGATTGAAACCTGGGCGGTGCTGCAGTCTCTCCAAAGGTGCCAAGTGGACTATAGGTATATCGAGGTGTTGAGGTACTTATACCAAAATGCCACCATGACGATCCGAGTACAGAACCAGAACACAAATCCTATCCAACTGCAGCGTGGTGTGAGACAGGGAGACGTTATTTCTCCGAAACTGTTCACAGCTGCGTTGGAGGACATCTTTAAGCTCTTGGACTGGAAAGGACTCGGCATCAACATTAATGGCGAGTACCTAACACACCTTCGTTTTGCCGATGATATAGTCCTTATGGCTGAGACCATGGAAGACCTGAACACAATGCTCGAAGATCTCCGTAGTGCTTCCCAAAGAGTGGGTCTTAGGATGAACATGGAAAAGACGAAAATTATGTCAAATGCCCATGTTGTACCCTCTCCAGTTCATGTTGGGAACACTACACTTGAAGTTGTTGACCATTACGTATACCTAGGACAGGCAGTCCAGTTAGGTAGGTCCAACTTCGAGAAAGAGATCTCTCGCCGAATCCAACTCGGGTGGGCAGCATTCGGGAAGCTTCGAAAAATCTTCGCGTCCGACTTACCTCAGTGTCTCAAGACGAAAGTCTATGAACAGTGTGTGTTGCCAGTGATGACTTACGGCAGTGAAACGTGGCCGCTAACTATGGGTCTCATAAGGAGGCTCAAGGTCGCTCAGCGTGCAATGGAGAGAGCCATGCTCGGCGTTTCCCTACGTGATCAAATCAGAAACGAGGAGATCCGCAGGAGAACTAAAGTAACCGACATCGCTCGAAGGATTGCTCAGCTGAAGTGGCAATGGGCGGGACACATAGCGAGAAGAACCGATGGCCGTTGGGGCAGAAAGGTTCTGGAATGGCGACCGCGCACCGGACGACGCTCCGTGGGTAGGCCCCCGACAAGGTGGACCGACGATCTGGTGAAGGTCGCGGAAAGCCAGTGGATGCAGGCAGCGCAGGACCGATCGTCGTGGAGATCCTTAGGGGAGGCCTATACCCAGCAGTGGGTGTCGTGTGGCTGATATGATGATGATGATGATGATGATTTAAATTAATTCAAATAAATGAAGATCAAAATGAGTTATGTTTTATGTTGTTTGTCAGTTAACACATTTGCTAGGGTCCGTGTTTTTGACACAAATCATACCTAAATTGCGCGTTTTGAGCTCATCAGTCGATTTATCATCACTTACATTAAAATCTAGGTTCACGCAAAAAAATTTTTTTTTCAGTTTTGTCAGATAACACCTTTTTCCACTCACCCCTCAAATAAGTACCTAACACAAGAATGAAGTTTAAATGCACTCTCTCACTCTCATCCCAATGTGAGGGGGCGTCCATTAATCACGTGATGTTTTTTTGGCCAATTTTTGACTCCCCCTCCCCCTTGGTGATGCATGGTGAGGTTTTACGTTAATCCCCCCCCCCCCCCCTCTAAATCACGTGTATTTTTTTTGGTACAAAATAATCTCAACAATTTTTAGTACGAACTTTTCGCCGGTGGGCGGGGAAATCGTCCTGGTAACGGTACGGTGAGTCAACAATCTCACGCAGTTTTCGGTTAAAAGTAACGCGTTCAATGAAAAAAATTAATACACGTGATATCTCACAACACCCCCCCGTCCCCCCTTGTGATACTTCGTGATTTTTTTCAACTACCCCCCCCCCCCCCCCTCCCCTCCTTTCGAGGCTCACGTGATTAATGGATGACCCCTGAGAGATGAAATCAACTAGGTAGTTCACCAATGTCATCATAGGAGAGAGAAACAAGTAAACGATTACATTTTGCATACCTACCAATACTTTACGATACTCAAATAAGGTGCTTCCTTTTCTAAAAGTCTTTTAAAGTGAAGCAGTGCAAACTTGCGGAGATAGCCGGAAATCTTTTTTAATTTCATTTCACTTCGCATTGTGATAAAAAACGAATGACTCGCGACTTCCGGTCAATTTTTGTTAATTTCATGAATGAGTTCTTAGCAAGTTTTGAAATTCAAATAGTTCCGAAATAGCCAGAAGTGCGGACGAGTCGCGGGCATCTGCTAGTTTCAACTAAAGCTCCGGACAAACTGACGCGAGCGAATCGCGCGATTGGAGCATTTTGACAGATTTTGATCACGTAACTCAAAGCAATAGCCATAGCCATAGTCATTGTCATAGCAATTCTCTAGGAATTTCATTGACAATGGCTATGGCTATGGCTATCGCTTTGAGTTACGTGATCGCAATCGCGAATTTCACGCGGAATTCGCCTCAGTTTGTACGGAGCTTAAATTTCATCTTATGGTCGCAGAGGGACATCTCATTTATTCTTATGGTTGTCGTAAGTAAGTACCTACGAGTACGTTAGTAATATTAGTAAAGGCTCAATTACATTACACGATTTTAAGCACGCGATTTCAAGACTAAGCATGGTGTAAACGGACTAAGACAGTAAGAATCTTAAAATCGTGCGGCCTAGCCCGCTCGATAATAAGATTCTTAAAATTGTGTCGTCTGCACGCACGATTTCAAGACAGTCTAACTGTACCTACGACGGCACGTCAGACGTAACAGTTGTACTACAAAAACCAACTTTATACCTAAGGTATAAAGGCGTTCTCAAGGTCAACGTGTAGAGGTAATGTGACAGACAGAGACAGACTCTGTCTGACTCGCGACAGATAGACGATACTGCCACAGTACAAGATAAGTTCAAAAAGGAATGTTGGTTTTTTAACACGTTTTCATATGGACGTTTTCTTGTTTATTTATTTATTTAGACTATTAATATTTATAAGTAGGTTCGTTTATTTGTTTGTCCGTAATTTTAGAAAAGAGTATTTTATACTAGGTAAGTACCTACCTACCTAGCTTCCCGATGAGCTAGAGACTTGAAACTTATAGGTAAGTAGGTTGTTTTTAAGACGCTTTTATTAGGTTGCTTTCTCGTTTGCTTGTGTGTTTGTTTGTTTGTTTCTCCACAAAGTTTGCGAACAATTTAAGCTAGCTTTCGGATAAGCTGAAATAGAGACTTGAAACTTTGAACATAGGTCAGAAATGGAAGTCAATGCAATATTATGGTATCATTGGGCTGATCTGATAATGGAGCCGGAAGAAGGCCACAGGAACTCTATGATGGAACCATACAACCCCATCGTGCTTGGGCTCGTTAGAATTGTCTTGATGAGTACTTTAAAGAGAGACGAGATCCAGGCTCTGATGATGAAGCTGGAAGGCCACGCCATAGGAACTTCATATTGAAACCGTGCAACCCCATTGAATTTGGGCTCCTTTGAATCGTATTGACGAGTGTTTTGTTGGGAAATAGGTCCAGGGTCTGATGATGGAGCCGGAAGAAGGACACTGGAACTCTTTATTAAAACCACGCTACCGCATTGTGTTTGGGCTCGTTTGAATCGTCTTGGCGAGTACTCTAATGAGAAATAGTGTCCAAGGATCTGATGATGGAGCCGAAAGAAGGCCATATGAACTCTATAATAAAACCATGCAAATGCAACCCCATCGAGTTTGGGCTCGTTTGAATCGTCTTGACGAGTAACTTGTTCGGGAATAGTGTAACGTATAATAACGCGATATCTAGGTAGGTCGATACGTGCACGACCGACAACAACGACGATTTTTTTTTTTTTTTTTATTTTATTTATTAGGAAACTCAACAGCTTTTTTACTACAATCATGCATAAAATATAATATAAGCTTAAAAGTTACACTTAGCCAATAACAGAGTTTCACCGCATGTTATAATTTTACGGGCAAATTGTTTAAAAAAGGGAAAAAAAATACAAGTGGGTAAAAGTATAAAAAGTTGACTAAAATACAAACTAAATTAAGCAAGAAGTATGGTTGGCAGATTTAATTCTTATCATTAATTTTATTCTAGATTTTAAGATTTTGTAAAAATTATACACATAAACATAATTTTGAGATATGTGTACAAAAAGACAACACAAAAACAAACAAAACATAAAACAATATAATATACAATATAAACATATAACAATATAACATATAAAATATATAACAATATAATATCATGCTAAAATTATACATAGATAAATAAATAAGTAAATGCTTTACAAAACTGTCTCAAATGTAGCAAGTCTGCTACAATGTAGTAAATATGCTACACTTTAGACAGTTTTGATACCAGTGCACGCTTGAAGCCTTGCTTGGACAAATGGAAGATATCAATATCATGAAATTTATTATTGTACAATTTGGATAGGCGAGTCATAACAGCATTCCTACCGTAGTTCGTACGATGTCTAGGCACAGACAGAAGAGGGGTTTTTCTCGTGCGGTACCTAGGAGTGCAGAACCTAATGGTGGCGAGTAGGTTGGCACTGTTCAGGTGATTATGAAGGATATCATGTAAAAGGCACATATCAAGTAATTCGCGACGGGATTTAAGCGATAACATTTCGTATTTAAGGCAGTCCTCCTCATACGTGACACGGCGCGTACGGGTCTTGAAAGAGAGGTGTTTTATGAAAAGTTTTTGTATTCGTTCCAGTCACTTCCAGTCTATTTGTATATGTGGCATACTGCGGCGACCAAATGGGACTTCCATATTCAAGAATACTACGACAGTAAGCATAATATATAGTTTTCAGACTTTGGTCTTTTTAAAGGGTTTGCATGTCCTTATGATAAAACCAAGGTTGCGGTATGACCTGTTAACTACACTGTTGATGTGCTCAGAGAACAACATTTTAGAATCCAGAAGAATTCCCAGATCCCTAACGACATCCGTTCTTTCGATTAATACACCATTAAAGTGATATGAGTAAAGGATTTTATTTTTCTTGCGGGTGAAACTGATGCATTGACATTTGTTTATATTTACAGTGATATTATTGCGAGCGTAATATGAGAACAAGTTATCTAAATCTCGCTGAATGAGTTCACAGTCTTTAAGAGACGCTATTTTCAAGAACACTTTTTTATCATCAGCGTATAGTAGATGGTTTGAATACTCAAGACATTGATTGATATCATATATGTATGCACAGTAGAACAGAGGACCTAAATGTGATCCTTGAGGAACACCGGATGGGATTGAAACAAAATTAGATTTAAAACCACCTATGACGACGGCCTGCATACGGTTCGAGAGATAAGAGGTGACCCATCTCAACAGATCGCCTCGAATTCCCAGTTCATACAGTTTACGAAGGAGAATGATGTGATCTACACGATCGAAAGCTTTTTCGAAGTCCGTGTAGATCACATCAACCTGTCCGCATTCCTCCATTTCACAAAGGACATAGTTGCTAAATTCGGCCAAATTTGATATAGCCGATTTTCGTTTGAGAAAACCGTGCTGATGGTGTGAGATACCTTTTGTGATTATATGATAGATCTTGTCATATACAAATCTTTCCATCATCTTACTTAAGGTGTTCAAAATAGAAATAGGACGATAGTTACTTATTTCCACTTTTGAACCCTTTTTATGAATAGGCACAATGAACGCTTTTTTCCACATTGTTGGAAAGACACCTTGCTTTAATGACAAGTTGAACAGCACGGAAATAGGGTAGGCCAATGATTCAGCGCAACCACGCAAAAACACAGGTCCCACCCCATCACACCCGGGGCCCTTAGATGTATCTAGTGTTTTAAGCATAGTTAGAACCTCGTCCACGGAAACAGTAAGATTAGTTATCGTGTCTCCAGAGCAGTTTTTATCATCATCACATGTGAAGGTAGGGCTAGATGAACAGGATGTAGCAAACATGCTACAAAAATAATTATTAAATTCTGCACATATAGCCTGACCCTCTGCAATGGAGTTACCTTGGTAAGTAAACTGTTTGGGGTATTGAGAACCGCCCCGTTTGGATTTAACGTACGACCAGAAGGCCTTAGGTGCATTACGAATACCCTCCTCAATACTAGAAAGTGACCATTCACGAGCACGGAGCCTGGCAAACTCATCGTAGTCACGGGGATTTTTATAACGCTTCCATTTTTTATGTAATTTGGTTTTTTCCCGTATTACTTTGAGTAAGGCAGAGTTATACCATACGGGATATTTTTTGTTTTTGGTGTTCGGGCTCTTCAATGGCACAAACGTGTCAAAACATACCTGCAACCTATCATAAAACATACATAGTGCTTCGTCTATAGAGACATCACTCAAGATACGATCCCAGTCAGTTTTTTCAAAGTAGTTATTGATGGCTGCATAGTCGCATTTACCAAAATTACGTCGAGATTGAATAGTTTCCACGAAGGGTGTAACGAGTAAATCTGTAATGTCAATAAACAAAGATGGGTGGTATTTGTCCTCCGATAGAAGAGGGAAAGACGCTCTTGAGACCTCAGTATTTACGTTACAAAATACTAGGTCCAAAGTGCGCTCTTTACTATTTAAAATGTAATTAAATTGGTTCAAGCCCGAGTACGTCATGTTTTCTACAAAAGAGAGTGCAGCATCCTGCAGATCTACACCCACATTATGGACTAACTCATAGTGACAGTCCTGCCACTTAAGGCATGGTAGATTAAAATCTCCTACCACTAAGCATGTATCATTGGGATCCTGCTCAGTTAACGAAACTACAAAATTATTCACTTCATCCAATTGTGAAGGAATGTTACGTGATTCCGGAGGAATATAAACTAAAACAATATTTAAGTTAAACTCAGTTCCAATTTCGCATGCAGGTAGTGTTATACATAGCAACTCGGTGTTGTGATTAGAAAAGAAACTATGGTTTTGTTTCACTCCATACCCAGTCTTGATGCATGCCATTATTCCACCGCCAGTTGTTTTTTCTGTCTGTACTAAATTACGATCCAAGCGGATGACGTCATAGCGCTTATCACACAGTTCAGAGTTAAAAATGTCATCCTGCAGCCATGTCTCGGTGAATAAAATAACGTCATAACTATAACTGGCAATCCGATTGTAAAGATCTAGGCATTTTGTCCTAAGTCCACGCACGTTTTGGTAGTACATTGTTAATTTTTTATCATTAGGACCCATTGTAAAAATTATCGACCAGCGAAACTACGATAATCAATAAAATTGCTTTATTATAGCCATGAAATTGTATGTAACAGGTTGTAAGTATTTCTGTTTCAAAAATTTTAGTGTTAGTTTTAGGGCATGTTGATTGTATAAGATAGATTTGTTTCATATATTTTATATAAAGAGATATCCAGGCAGAATAATTAAGTATAAGTTTTAGTATATAAATGGTTTTATTTATTTTCTTACAATATAAAACTGTTGACATGCTTAACAACTGTAGTCCTCCCATAGTCCAACATTTGCAAAATACATGAAATAGCATGCGATATATATATATTTTTTGTGTATATAAGTAAGTAAATGTAAATGAATCACCAACCATAGTCTTATTAGTGTTATAATATTTTTTTGAAAACAATAAACAATTAAATAACAGACAATAAAGTGCAAGGTCAATAAATATACAATTCGTTGATATTGAACCGTTTACATGTGATTTATACAATAGATTTCTGTAACATAACAATGTAATGGTTCTGAATTGTTTTACTAATAAACTCAACATATAATTTATCCATACCTTGAAATTTAGACAGTTATAATAGGAACAATATGACAATAATTTTAAGCCACTGTTTACCATAGTGGATCTTAACAATTTTATATTGGTAGCATCTAGGAAGAGGTATATTACTAACTTTATGGTAGTATCTAGACATAGTCACTTTAGTTTGTCGAGTGTCTCAGAATTACGAACAAGTATAGCTTCCGTTGTGTCTGATTTTCTCATGTATATGCGGCCTGCACGTATCCAGATGTACTTATATTTGAGCTCCTTGCCACGCTTACGAGCTGCAGCATGCAGTTGCTTATTCTCGGATGAGAGATTCTCGAGGACGAAAACCGATTTCTTATCTTGATTAGTGAAGCCGAGGTCATGAGTATTGAGCTTGTTATCCGTGTTCTGTTTGTTATGTTTACTCACAGCAGACAGCACCGAATCACGAAGTCGTGGCGAGCTAAACTTTACTACAATTGTGCGTGGCCTAGGGTTGGTGGGATCAAGTTTAGCGACACGTGAGCAGTATAGGATGTCACGATCATCCACAGCATGTTTCACTGCGCCGCCCAGCTGTTTCACTATATTCAAAACATTTTCGGGTTTTCGCTCGGGCACGCACTGTATCTCTAAAGAACTCGCACGGGAAAGTTGATCGAGTTGATTCAATTTACTATTTAGGTTATTAATCTCGCATCGCAAGACAGAGTTTTCTTTTTTCAAGGTCAACATATCTTGCTGTTGAACTTTAAATTCTTCCGAGATTTTATCAAATTTATCATTTATAAATTCAATATTGCATTTCAGACTGCACAATTGTTCATTTATTGTATTTATACCGACAGTCAACGGTTTTATCACATTAGAAATCTCCTCGCGAAGTAGTTCACGCAAGTCTGTACGGCGCACATATTCACCCGCATTAAGTGCGATGTGCACCTTCTGAGCCAGACGCCGTGGGCAGGCGTGGCGCGGCCGCGGGGCGGGTCGCGCCGAGGGACGGGCGGGTGCTTCTTCCCGAGTGGATAACGCGTCGGGTATTTACGAATATGCGGCCCGCGCGCGAGTTATTCACAAGAGCGACAGTCTTGTTTTGTTTGATACGATTCTTGCAATTTGCATTAAGTAAGTACCTACACATTAGAGGTTTTTATCTACTTAAATAAAATGATAATATACCTACTACTACTTCATACCTACTTGGTAAAATATTTCTATTCGTGAGCCTTTCGAATTTTCAACCTAGTCAGATATTAATGTTATGTAGGTTTCTAATAGGTAGATAAAAGTTGAAAAAAATGATTGATTAATATTTAAGTAAGGAGATAGGTACCTAAAATTTTATTTGACACGACGACTGCAAATTGAAAATATTTATAATTAACCTTTTAACAAACAATGATTAAAGAAAAGGAATTAGGTATTAGGTAGGTGCTTAAAGAACTAAAACAGAAAATAAAACAAATACAAAAACTACAATGTAAATAACTCCAATACTACGTTGATTGAAAAAGACATTAGAGACTTACTGCCTTCTCTTTTACTATGACAGTAAGCACGGCCGAGCGTGCTAGAAATTGTGTGGTGTAAATGCGCGCATTCTTAGTCGTTTTCAAGACAGTCTTAAAATCGCTTGCTTAAAATTGTATAGTGTAATTGAGCCTTAAGAACTAGAGTTGTGATTGTGAAGTAGGTAAGTTAAAAACTTAGAATATCGCCAGCAAGTTTCATAAATTTTCAACAGTTTGACGCAATGTCGAAAGAACATCGGTAATAGATAGTAAGTTTTGAAACTACGATAAAGGAACTGCGCCCGTCAACATGTGCAATGTATTGCAATTTTGTTAACTTTGAAGGTTGAATTGAAATTGATTTACAAATAAAAATGTTCGACTCGATATCAGAGTTACGAAACCTAGATGATAATAATTAAAAAATAAAAACTTAATTCACATTGTGGTTGTAATTTATAAACTACAATAAAATAATATTAACAACGTCAAAACACTGGAAAACGCTATCACTAAATGGAGTTGAAATGTCAGAAAAGTTAGTGGATAGGTTAACTACCTACCTATGTTAACTACCTATTTAATAAGGACATAAAACTTGCGAATAGTAATATAGAATAGTAGCTAGCCTTAACGACTTTAAGTTTTTAATTTGTGATTAGTCAAGTTAATAAAAAATGGTCAAATATACCTACTACCTACTAACCTACATAAATGGTTATGTAATTTATGGTTTTTCCACATAATTTAAGATCCTTAATGAAAAAACACTTTAGGATCATAAGTTAGGAGTAGGTAGGTACCTATGCGATAGAAATGTAAAAAACATTAAATTAAAAGACATGTCCCATCGCGCCTATGTCATTTGCCCCACCATTCTCAAAAAATGAAAGTCTATCGCGTCTTAATCAAAGTAGTAGGTATGTCAGAGTAGGTATTTTACTCTAGAATCAGATTGATAATTATTTTCTGCATTAAAAAGTGGGATTTTTAAGTTAAGGGGCGGTAATAGGAAAACGGTTTGCGCGGGCCATTTTTTATAGTACAGAAAACGTAAACTTTTGGCCACCAAAAAAATCATACGACAAAGCTAAAGAGTTTCTCTTCATAGAATATGAATATAAGATTCTTGGTTTCTCTAGTTGCTACAAACATAAAATTGTATATAAACCTAACAGATGATTGTAGAAAAAAATCAGAATATCACCAAAAGCGCTTGTCGCGGACCATATTTTTGGCGTAAATAATAACGGAAACGTATTGAATTCTACATCAAAATACATTTTAACGTACTGTGCATTTGCTCCAATAACTTTTTTTCAAAAAAGATAATTGTGCTAAAGATAATGATGAAAAAACAACGAAAAACATCGAAAAAGTGCAGAAGTGAGGTTATTTTCCATACTCTTTACACGTAAAGAAAAAGACAGAGACAAATTATTTCGCGTAAGGGAGCCTTAAAACGCGTTTAAATCACAATTTTTTATCATTAAAGTACTATTTACTTACATTTTTTTCACAAAATACTTCAGAAAACAACTCAATGTTTCTGTAATTGTTTTTCTAAATATAAAACAATTCTTGACTGATACTATAGGTACCTAAATAAAATATAATTAGCATTTTTTAATTACCGTCAACTGTGGCAACATTACCATATTTTTCGACATTTTAGCAAACTATAGATACATAGAGCATGATACTTTGATTTTTATTGATTCAATGTGTAAAGCAAACCCGTCTATTTATGTTAACCCATTGAACTCATCTAAATCGGACATAAGTTCATTACAATATCAATTTTTGAGCTCTAGGTAAAATTGACTCGTTTTTGGCAACTTTACCTCATGAACAGTTTACCTAGAAAAATCAATAGAAGAGGTTAGGCAACGTAATGTTACCATTATTTTTTGAGCAAAAATATCGATATTGCTGTCATAGAAGCTTTTTACTACTGTTTATTTTAGCACTAGTAACACTTAGGTAAAGTTGACCTTAGATTTTTGAAATTCTCATAGAAGCGAGCGGATGTCGCCAGGGTTGTCAATTTACTTATTAAGTTATAAATTCAAACAAATATAATTTATTGATATTTTTTATTAGGCAGGTACAATGTTATTCATTAGAGATCAATCAAAATAGTTATCTAAGTAACAAAAATCATATCAACTATTTGAAACAAAGAATTGCTGAAAAATAATATAGTATTAGAAAAAGTCGACTCCTCTCACAACTGTGCTCCGATGGGATGTGAGAGGAGTCGACTTTTTCTAATATTATAACATTTTTCAATAATAAATTTTGCATTGTAAATGCAAAAATATAAAAATTTGTCAAAAAATTGCTTCTAAACGTAAAAATTCAAGCGTTTAACAATTACGAAAAATGTTTACATTAAAGTAACACCTAGTATGGCATGATAGTTGCTAACTTATATAATGTAGGTAACTTAATTCTTTGGAATGGCACAAGTTAAAAACCCACGAGCCCTGCAAGTAGGTAGCTTACAGGCGGGAACTGTTTCATAGTTGACAACCCTAGTCGTAGGTAAAGTTGCCATCGAGCCAGGCGAGGCAACTTGACCTAACCTGTAGCAATATTACCGCTTCCCGTAACTCAGAAAAAAGGAGTTTTAAAGAATCATACAATTGAAATATACTTAAAAAAGTAAATACCCAATACAACTCGCCATAAATCACTTACCTACACGCCGATTTTCTGTAATAAACACAAATTTTTCTTTGTTGCCGCAGCGAGCACAATTGACCACATGAAATTAGAAGTCACACTACTTGACAGTTACCGATGTTGCTAGCTTAAAAAACTTTTTGTGATACCACAATTTATCACAAAATCTACCAATGCGGCAAAATTTGCACTGGCTGTAACAGATAAAAAAATATTCCATAGTATGCAGCGTAATGTATGCTGTGGTAAAGTTGCTCAAGGAAAGTAAAGATGCCACAGTTGACGGTACCTATAGAGGCTCCCGTACGCGAATGACCTTGAGCAATTAATCTCTTCCGCACCCCACCAACGCATCCTCACCCCTCTGCTTACTATACAACGCCATCTTTTCAAACTCCTTTGAATTACCAATAACTTATGCTTTGTAACAAACAGCCATCTAGCGGATTTTTTAAGCACTATTAACTGGTTGACTGAATTATAGTGCAAGAGCTAATTATCATTTTCGTATAGGTACACATTTTAATAATCATTATTTTTCAATCATTATATTTTATTTTTATTTTAAAAAGACTCAAATACTTACCTATCTTCTGCGACAGATTGCGACAAAGAACTTCTATCATTTTAACACGATTTTATTAGGTTGCTTTCTCGATTGTTTGTTTGTTTCTCCACAAAGTTTGCGAACGATTTTATACGAGCTTCCCGATGATCTAGACGAGAGACTTGAAACTTTGCAATGCAATATTATGGTGGAATTGAGCTGATCTGATGATGAAGCCGGAAGAAGGCCACAGGAACTCTATGTTGAAACCATACAACCCCATCGTGTTTGGGCTCGTTAGAATCGTCTTGACGAGTTCTTTGTTGGGAAATAGTTTCCACGGTCTGATGATGGATCCGGAAGAAGGATACATAAACTCTTTAATAAAAATATGTTACCCCATCGAGTTTGGATTCATCTGAATCGTCTTGACGAGTACTTTGTTGGGAAATAGATTCCAGGGTCTGATGATGGAGCTGTTAGAAGGCCACTGGGACTCTCTAATAAAACCATGCAACCCCATCGAGTTTAGGCTTATTTTAATCGTTTTGACGAGGGCTCCGATAGAACATGGTATATTTTTAGTCTTATATCGTTAACTAAAAAGCAGAAAATAATAATTTACTAAAAAAACTTTTTTAAAAACACGTTTTTTAAAATGACTACAATATTACATAAAAATTGAACTAAAAACATTAAAACAAACTAAAAAGTATAAAATAAATTCTTCTGTAAATATTTATAGCCCTACACCTGCCCTACCCTACCTACAGAATTTTTTAACCTAAAAACTGTCAAAATATTTACAGAAAAATATATTTTTTACTCTTTCGTCTGTTTTTACTAGTCCTTTTTAATTTCGAGAGTCCGATATTTTTGTAATAATTTAGTCCGTTTTAAAAACGTGTTTGTAAAAAAGTTTTTTTGCATGAAGCCTGGCATACCTACAGTCCGCCATTCAAAAAAACCGATTTAGTGGACAGTGATAAAAACTATAACAATCGATAGAATAAATTATAAATATTATTACAAAAAATTTCAAGTTATGTACGCCTCTAAGTCGCAAGGATTTCGAAATTTTTGAGCACAAAATTAAGAATATGACTTAGGGGTACAGCACTTGACAATGTTTGTAATAATTCACTCTATCAGTTGCGACACTTATCATTGGCCGCACTATCGATTTTTTTTTTCGAAATGCTGGTTGATATTATAGATAATATGCCAACGACGTTCGAAACCTTTTGTGACAAGATCGGGTAAAAGATGTTTAAGGGCGAACGAGAGTTGGTCCGGGCGAAAGAGGGAAAGTTAGTCAAAAAAAAAAGATCATTATTTGACTTCATTTTAAATTTATATTTTCAACCAAAACGTATTATAACAATAATTTGTGGATTTCAATAAATGGAATAAAAATTTAGGATATCAGACATTATTTGTTTTAGAATCTACAGAGACCTTATTATCATTTTTTTTAAGTATGTTATGTACCTAGGTACCTAAAACTTTCATGTAAACATTTCTTGTTTAAATAACTGGATTATTGATTCTTTTCATATTCATAAGTCAAATGTTAGAAATTTATTTATTGTAAGCTAAGCATTACTTCTTATTATTAGTTTTAAAGGCTAACATTTTGTTTTTTTATGCATGCTGAGTACACCTGTACTGTACAAGCATTCTAGTGGCAAATGTTTGTTTATACCTATCAATGTTATTGTATGTACATTGTTGGAGTACCTTAAATAAAATAAAATTAAATTAAAAAAATGTATTCTTTAATGTAACTATTTCTTTTTCTTTTCCCTTTCCTCAATGCATTTTTCTATGTAAGTAGGGTTTCTGATAGGTAAATTGCGTGGATGGCGAGGATCGACTAGTTCAGGCAGTAAACAGTCTATATAAAATCTTGTTAATTTTTCCTCCATTTTTTGTTTCCAAAAATTCACATCTCTTTCAATAACTTCGATTTTCAGTGGTTCATTTTCATTGGCCCACACCGCAAATATACACCTTTTTCTATTGGTAATTTTGAGCTGACCCTGTACTTGAAAATACCAGTTGTGGGTAGTGTTTATTTCTTCATTTCCTTGTTTGTTAATTTTCCAAAAAGTAATTTTTCTTTTTGAAATTGCTTCTTTTATTCCCACTTTATGAGCAGTTATGGGACATTTGACCTCAATTACTTCATCCTCACCACTGATACCATCAGGCGTGGCACCAAGAAATGGCATTTCCTTGTCAATAAACAAGCCACATTTTTCAATTTTTTTATTTGTTACTTCTGCCAATTGTCGTAAAGCCTTATTTTCATTTTCTTTTCCATGTTTAATAGAAGAAACATGATCTAAATTACCCTTGTACAGAAGTTCTTTTATCAAATTGGCACAACTGGTATCATTTCTCCTTTTTATAATTTTCCCAAAATTAGAGGCTGTGAGTAACGAACGTCGTAGTTCAAGCCATTCGCCACTCTCACTTTGAAGAATAGTGCTTTTTTGGATTTTTTGTATGTCTGCATCACTCTTTTTTAAATTTTCTAAAAATACTTTTTTTAATTTGTCGAAGTCTTCAGCATCCATGTCTGGCCTGGTGCAGTTATCTCCGTATTCTTTGTTTGTGTTTTCTCCATATTTAAATAAGCGTCTTTTTGGCTTTTTATTTTTTTTATTTAATATATTTTTTTTAATTCTTTTCTCTTCAAATTTCTTAATTCTCCCTGTAGGGCTTTTACCCGTTATGGATTTATACAAACGCGATACTGATTTTTTAGCATTTATAGCTACAGCTGCCGCCTGAACCCTGGTCTTATAAGAGTTTTTTTTGGAAAAATTTACTCTTTTTCCACCAATGAATTTTGCCACCACGCTGTGAAAGTTTTCGACTTTGTTGCTATCAGTGTCATGAATTAGACTTCTCGCGTGGGCAGCTACACCTTGGATAAGTATACTTATTTTTTGCCACAAAGTGCTGAAAAAAAAGTCACTTGGAACTTTTTCATTATCTACAATTCCAACCTTTTCACAGAAGTAATTCCTGCATCGGCTATGGTCGCCAAAAGCATGCAAATGACAACTTAATAAGTCATCAAACAATAATTGCACATCAGAATTTGTTTTGTGGTGACGTATGGCTTTAATTATTGCACCGCGTATAGTTAAAATAACTGTTCTTGTTAAACACTTTCTGTGTTTTAAAAGGTATTTTGTTTCCGTCGTTAAAGCTTGCAATTTGTTGCAGAAGTTACGCAAGACATGGTTGCGGCACTCGATCTTTTCTACGGTGATATTTTTATAAGGCCGTGCTTGCAGAATTTTAGAATAGGTGCTCGAATCACCGTCAGAAATGAGTTTTCCGTAAACCAGGCCATGCTGTGTGATAGAATTTTTGAAACCTTCTACCAAAACTTGACTTTCCATACCCGTCGAAGGCCCAGTATAGTTTTTAAAACACAGATGATCTTTTGCTTCCTTTTTTTGACGTTCTGCCTTTGCGCACAGTTGACAATATTTGTTTTTTACGCCTAAATAGAGGATTTTTCCCGTATTTTTTCCAATTATAGCTGCGGCACCTGAAAGTGCCGAATAATTTTTTTTATATGAACGCTTACTCCAGCATCCGTCAACTATCACATCAATAATACCGTGTCCTTCATCTGTAACTTTTCCTTCTGATATAGCTATCTTCTTTTCTTCCACTCCAGCTTCTGTCATTTGATTAAAAAGTTCTTCTTCCCAGTGTTTACTTGCAAGTTCGTGGTTAAAGTCATATAGTTTTGGCGTAATGATAGGCAAGTTCATCCCAGATAACCACTCTTCCAATTGTGACTGTCCGCATCCTATACTTACAGCACCAGCCACAGCACAAGCATTCAAATTTAAATAATTGTCCTCGCACGTGTCATTGTTGATAAAAAACTTTAAGTTACACATTTGACATTTAAAAGTAAACTTGGACATGAGGCCGACTTGTTTTTCTCCAATTAATATGATGTCGCTAGCTGAACAACCTAAAGGTCCGTGATTGCATACTTCCAGTAACTGTTTCGAAAAGTATGAGATGTCTACAATTCTCCTCCCAATTTTTTTAGTCGTCACTTCATCACTTTCAGGTGAAATGCAGAACTGAAAAAGTAACATAATATAACATTAAATATAATGAAAAAAATATATATAATTAAATTAAATGATACTAAATTAAATTGTTAAACACGTAGACAACTTCTTCAATACATAGAACAATGTCAATGTCACATGATAAGTCAAGTTATTCACTTTTATTTTATACAAGCAGCCGTACCCAGCTTTACAAGAATTTATTTTTATTATTTCTTATAGCCTATGTTAGTGACAATGTAGCATTCTAAGTACATATTTTGAGACAGTTGCTCAGAATGATGGCCTGAGTGAGACATTTGCGGAAACAAAACAAAGACATAGCATTCTTTTAGAGCCGTTTTAAAAGTTAGGTACTTATAGAAAAAAATATTCCCACCATCCATACCTTATTTTCAATGTTTGGATGGTCCAAAGTAGACGTTGACTCTGCAGTGGCTAGAACTTGACATATTTTTGTATCATTTTCCTGTGATACTTCATTACTAATGGTTCGGAAAAATATAAAGCAGCGTATATAAAATATATTTATTTTACTTGTTAATCTCATAGACCTAACAATAAACTAGACTAGCAAAAACATGAAAACGGGGTAAATATTTGAAATGAAAAATGTTCTATAAAAATGCCGATTTGTTCCGTATTCGTCATGTTCCTGATTCGTCGTATTACAGATTCGCCGTATTCCAGATTCGTCGGAATACAGTCGATGACATTTTTTTTATTTGAGTACTTATTTAATTATAAGGTAATACATCGGCCGCTTTGAGAAAAGTCGAATATTTAGGCAAAAAATATGTTTATTTCTATACATGTGTATATTTTTTCGAACAAAACGAACTCGCTCTTATTTTGAACTCCCATAGGAAGGGATGTACAATTTTTGGCTTGCTGTCTAGGCACCTCAGAACCTATTTTCAGAATATGAGAAATGATAAACTTTTTAAACTTATCTACATAAAACGTAATTTAGCTCCTAGACTACATTACTTGCTTACGATAATGTGTAAAATCATAAAGTTATAAATTTTTGAAGTACTTATTCCACTTTTTCGAAGAATTGATTGCAAATACCTTACCTTGGACTAGGAGTAACACATGTAGGCAGACGTTGGTCCAGATTTTGGTCAATTTCTTGCAAACCCAGTCGGTTGTTGTTCCTAAAAATTCATATACCTAGGTACGATGTAGAAGGTAAATAAGAACACCAAAAATTCAAAGGGAAAAAAATTGTTCTTATCCTATCGTGTGCTATAGGTAAGCGATACAATAATTTTTATTTTCAAACTTTCAGTGGTACTCTAATACGAGTAGGTACTTACGCTTTACTTGGACTAAAATCAGAGTTGTTCTTTTCGTCAAAATTTTCAATGTTTTCGTCTAAACCCAGCTTCCTTTTTTTTCTGAAAGAAAAATACATAATCGGATGAATCAATAAAATTTGAACAAGTACCTAATAATAAATAAGCATAAAATTAAGTGTACAAAAATAAAAGGAATAAAAAATACACAACAAAAAACCTGCTAATGTCAAGATTTGATCCATGGAATTTCGGTTCGGTATCATGCAGTTGCTACGATAGACCAAAGCGACGTTTTCAAAATATACAAAAATAGCGACCACTACATACCTCATATGAGAATTAAAATAAAACAAAAGGGTAATAACGCAAGGTATGCATAAGTTTATGGGTAATAATAATAAAATAGGAAACATTTTTAGAAAAAAATATTCATTTATGTACTTACGCTCTTTCTTGAATTTTTTTCAATTTTTCCAAATAAAATCTCTTCCTTTTTGTGGGTCTAGGCATTTTGAGTTTTATATTACACTTTATATTATATTTACACAACTTAGGTAAAAAAAACTAAAATATAGGTAGAAATATCGAAACTACCTACTAAACTATCTAGCTAGGTATAACAGGTGATATTTTTTAAATAAATGTTTACTTATTTACAAAAACGTGTCCTCTCACAAAATATAGAAAGTAAAAAAAATATCACAAGATTTGTGTCCTGTCACTAAAAAAAAAGCAATTTCCAACGAAACAATAATTATCGCGAAATAATTCTACGTAAATCGCAGTCACGTGCGCGTGGGACGACAAGCGACACAACCACCACGTACGAAGACCATCGGCCATCTGCCGCCCGGCCCCCGCTAGGATACCCGCTACTCTTTATTGTGAAAACTCCTTATTTCTCCGAAATTAAGCGTTATAAAAAAAAATCGAATGCACAGTATTGAAGATAAATACATAAACGGTTTTTTATTGCAAGTACATCACCGCATATCTTAGACTTACGAATCTATAGACACATTTATTGTGAAATTGATGTTCATAGCTTTTAAGTTTTTACGATAACTATAATGAATTTAAATAAGTTTAATCCACAGAACTAAAGATGAATAAGTAATGCATCGTTTATTTTTATTTTTTTATTTTTAAGATCAGGAATAAAAAAGTTATAAGCAAAAGTATACATGGAATTGGCGTAGGTGAGAACCTTATGAAACTGGGGCAACGCTGGGACATCTCCTTTGTCAAAATTTGACGACTTCTAGTACAAGATTGACTCCTACAATAATTTACCAATAGAAATGTTAAGAAAAATCCAATATATGAAAAACTAAGTGAAAACCTCAACAGCAGTATTCGACAAAGCCGGCAATAAAACATTAGAGGCCGATTGCCGATAGCGAGTAACCTGGAAATGGCTGCTATCGACCGCTCTATCCGACATCTACGCTCGTATTTTAATCTCGTGGAAAGTTGGAAATGCTTCGCACTTCGAGTCAACAATAAGCATTTTACTCGAAAGGGGCCATCCATAAATTACGTCACACTAATTTCATGATTTTTGAGTTATTCCCATCCGATCCACTGAACTGATCCACCGAGAATTAAAAATCCCAACCGATCCCCTTATTTATATTTTTCTATTCCCAACGGATCCCCTCATTGTATTTCTAACCAAGAAAAGGTAGATCAGAAGAAAAAGAAGTATGAAAATCAAATATTTGTTTTATTGAGCAATTATTATTTATGTTATAAATAAATATCACAGAATCAGATTTGAACATCAGTACCACTGTACCTACAAAAATAAGCCCATAATTAGTACTAGCAAGATGGGAATTAAAAATAATTAAAAATAAAACCGATCCACCAGGGAATCGGTTGCAGGGGATCGGCGGGCTGATTATCTAATTAGAAACCACCTAGCGACCGGTCGCAGTTCACAGATGAACGTAATACATTGCTACTTTTCTTTGGGGTAAAAAAAAACATACCAAAGAAAAGTAGCAATGGATGTCAAATGCAACCGGTCGCTAAATAGTTTCTTTTTAGATAATCAGGGTGCGGATGGGAATAACTCTGATTTTTGACCCCCTCCCCCGTCCTTGTCACAACTGGTCACTGTGAGACCCCCCTCTCTAGTGTGACGTCACATATTTTACAATTTTCCATCCAGGAATAATTACAGCAGTTCCGAAATTTGTTTTTTTTTACAATTTTATCGTAACAAACTCAAAATATCAACCGTAGTAGTAGTAACTCAATATTCAGAGTTGAGGAGCTTGATGGCGCAGTGGTTTAGCGCCTGGCTCAGCGATTGCGGTGGTTAAGCAACTTTCGCAAGGGTCGGTCAAGGGATGGGTCCCTAACCAAAAAAATATTATCTCGAGCTCCTCCGTGCTTCGGAAGGCACGTTAAGCCATTGGTCCCGGCTGCATTTGGTCGTTACCACCCACCAATCCGCATTGGGCCAGCGTGGTGGGTTACGGCCCATCCTCCTTATCCACCCATAAGGAAGGCCTGTGTCCCAGCAGGGACGCTAAAATGGCTGACGGTCATTCAAAGTTGATCCATCTTCATTGTATTCTGGTATCCCGCAAGGGACAATTTTTGAACCAGTACTATTCTAGAACTACATAAAAAATTTACTTAGTGCTAGTTAACTACTGCCTACTTCCAAAACTCTATATTAATTAGTTACCAACATTAAAAATACTAATGATGACATATTGACTATCGCCAGTAACAATCAACTTTCTAAAGTGCAGCAACAACGCGGCAAAACGTAGGTAATAGAGAACGTTATATTAATTATTATGTCTGGGGCCGAATCTCACGCGATAAATAAAATGTCGAAATATATATTTCGAAATAAAGTGGCGAATCCACCATTTTGTCTATTGAAACCTGTTTTTGATATATTTTTTTTATTTATACATTTGCACTACATGCGTCAGTGTCTAGACACACTATGCCGAAATTACGCGACCGAAGTTCGGCAATATTACGCCTGCAATGCTATTTGAATTACTGACGACACAATAGGCCGAAATTACGTCGCGTTTTTTTCACAATAAATTTACTGAAAAAAAATTTTTTTTTTAAAACACGTTTTTTAAACGGGCTAAATTATTACAAAAAATCGGACGAAAAATATTAAAACGGACAAGTAAAAACAAACTAAAAAGTAAAAAATAAATTCTTCTGTAAATATTTATAACCCTAATATATAACCTACAGAAATTTTAAATAAAAAAATTTGGACCAAAAAACGTGGGGCGCATGCTATAGACAATATGGATGATAAATTTTACAAATCGCTCCCCACGTTTTTAGGTTTAAAATTTTTAGGTTTAAAATTTCTGTAGGTATAGGTGATTAGGGTTATAAATATTTACAGAAGAATTTATTTTTTACTTTTTAGTTTGTTTTTACTTGTCCGTTTTAATATCTTTCGTCCGATTGTTTGTAATAATTTAGTCCGTTTTAAAAACGTGTTTTAAAAAAATATTTTTTTTCAGTAAATTATCATTTTATGCTTTTTAGTTAACGAGCTAAGACTAAAAATATACCATCTCCTATCGGAGCACTTTTCAAAACGATTCAAACGAGCCCAAACTCGATGGGGTTGCATGGTTTTATTACAGAGTCCCAGTGCCCTTCTTCTGGCTCCATCATCAGACCCTGGAAACTATTTCCCGACAAAGAACTCGTCAACACGATTCAAACGAGCCCAAACTTGATGGGGTTGCATGGTTTTATTACAGAGTCCCAGTGCCCTTCTTCTGGCTCTATCAACAGACCCTGGAAACTATTTCCCGACAAAGAACTCGTCAACACGATTCAAACGAGCCCAAACTCGATGGGGTTGCATGGTTTTATTACAGTCCCAGTGCCCTTCTTCCGGCTCCATCATCAGACCCTGGAAACTATTTCCCAACAAAGAACTCGTCAACACGATTCAAACGAGCCCAAACTCGATGGGGTTGCATGGTTTTATTACAGAGTCCCAGTGCCCTTCTTCCTGCTCCGTCATCAGACCCTGGAAACTATTTTCTAACAAAGAACTCGTCAAGACGATTCAAACGAGCCCAAACTCGATGGGGTTGCATGGTTTTATTATAGAGTTCCATTGGCCTTCCTCCGGCTCCATCATCAGATCCTGGACACTATTTCCCAACAAAGTCCTCGTCAAAGCGATTCAAACGAGCCCAAACTCGATGGGGTAGCGTTGTTTTATCAAAGAGTGCCTACGGCCTTCTTCCGGCTCCATCATCAGATCCTCGGACACTATTTCCCAACAAAGTACTCGTCAAGACGATTCAAACGAGCCCAAACTCGATGGGGTAGCGTGGTTTTATTATAGAGTTCCTATGGCCTTCTTCCGGCTCCATCATCAGATCCTCGGACACTATTTCCCAGCAAAGTATTCGTCAAGACGATTCAAACGAGCCCAAACTCGATGGGGTAGCGTGGTTTTATTAAAGAGTTCCTATGGTCTTCTTCCGGCTCCATCATCAGATCCTCGGACACTATTTCCCATCAAAGTACTCGTCAAGACGATTCAAATGAGCCCAAACTCGATGGGATTGCATGGTTTCAATATTGAGTTCCTTTGGAGCCTTCCAGCTTCATCATCAGACCCTTGACCTTATCTCCCATCAGAGTACTCGTCAAGACGATTTTAACAAGCCTAATCACAATGGGGTTGTATGGTTTCATCATTAAGTTCCTGTGGCCTTCTTCCAGTTCCATCATCAGATCAGCTCATTGACACCATAATATTGCATTGTATTCCAGTTCTGACCTATGTTCAAAGTTTCAAGTCTCTAGCTCATCGGGAAGCTAGTTTAAAATCGTTCGCAAACTTTGCGGACAAACAAACACACAAACAAACAAACGAGAAATCAACCTAATAAAAACGTGTTAAAAATCGTTTCCGCCGAACTTCGGTCGCGTAACTTCGGCATAGTGTGTCTAGAAACTACTAAATTCTCGAAATCTGTCAAATTACAGTTAATGTAAAAACATTGAAGTTCATGTTATTTATTACATTCTTTGTGACAATGTGGTGACCAGTTTGAAAAAAGATCTGGTTTGGGATGGGTGACCGATGATGCCAGAAGTAATCCATTGATTCATCCATTGATCTCACACCCAGCCTTTGCAAACGTTGTTTAACATTTTATTTGCAAAGGCTGGGTATGAGTTGGGTGACCGTTCAAGACTTCAATAACGAATGTTAAACAACTTTGTAAAAATGTCGGGTTTGAGATGGGTGACCGACGTGAAGTTAATATGTAAAAGCTTAAATAGTTACTAGCTCTCCTGCGCACGTCCACACCGAACGGTATCATGGTATGCACCGAGTACTCAGAGGAACAGCTGCCACCTGGATGGGAAAAGGAAATCAGGAACTTGAGGAAGGGGGTGGATGGGTTAAAAAAATATCAATAGTGGTGGCCACAAAAGAACACCAGTCGATTTTCATACAAAGGAGGTAACTTTGAAGCCTTGGTTCGCCATTAAGAATTGACCGAACCATGATCTGATGATGCGGCCATCCAGGGAATGAAGGCTTCAAAGTTACCTCGTTTGTATGAAAATAGACTGGTGTTCTTTTAAGTGGCCACCACTCTATAGTCTCTATACGTATCGAAAGGAGAAGGAAAGCCTTTTTTACTAGATTCACTCTAACTTGACAAGATTTTGGCATATCTTTTTGGATTAGATGTCGTAAACTTCACTACAGATCAAGTATTCGAACTCGTTTGAGGCGGTAAGTCTTACGTTTGGTATCGTATCTGTGGACGCTCAATTTTAGATTACCCTCAAAACACAGAAAGACCCATAGGCCCTGCGTTCCGATATCATCGTGCGATGAAATTGAACAATAGACAATTTGGTCGCACGCATCGCATGATCGCGCGACCGTCAATTAGGACATTCAATAGATATCACTAGGTTTGATCGCACGGTCGTACGACCAGTTTCATCGGACGGATGCACCATCGCACGACCGATGGCCAATTAGGACAGGGCCATACGGCATATCTCTTTATTTCTGTGATCTGTGCCCACGTACGTATTTATAAACCGGTCTCAATTCTCAATGTTGAGAGCTATCTTGAGACCGTATTTGAGATGCTCTTCTTATAGGAAATCTCAGGTATGATCTCGAGATAGCTCTCAACGTCGAGAGCTGTTTCTAAATACGAGCCCTAGTCTACGATTTAATTGTGCAATAGGTACGCACTGATCATCCTGGCAAAGCCGAAGTCGCAGAGCTTGACCACCCCTTCGCTGGTGAGCAATATGTTCTCCGGCTTCACGTCGCGGTGGATGCAGTTGTGCCGGTGGCAGTACGCGACCCCCTGGAGGGTCTGCCATATTATCTGTTTGGAGAGGAGCTCTGGACAGCCCTGGAGAAGAACAGTAGACGTTACAACTTAGAACTAAAGAATTTAGAAGGAATAATTTCTTTGCTTTGTACGTGATCAGTGTTTTTGATACAGAGGGCCTATACGTAAAATAATAAAAAAATTGTTGATCGGCCTAGTGCATTATCGTTCGATTTACATTTTTGACCCATATTCCTGCTCCTAACGTAGTGTCACGAAGTGGAAGTGTCGTTTGATTTTTTTGTAGGATTTGAGTAGGACCCTTCGTACAATGGTGTTATAATTTAGGGAAAGTATCCTTGTTTTTTACTTCTGGATAGAGTGAGAGGGAAGTACTGCACCATTCATTTGTTTTATTGATTTAATTATATATTCACCAATAGGGGTAGAATTCACAGACAATCTAATACATAGTGGAAAATAAATGAAAAAAAAATGATGGCTGGATCATAATTGTAAGCACCAAAGTATTTATTATTTTTCTTGTTTGCTGTTTTGGTGTATAAACACCTATAGGTGTTGTAGGACGTGTGAAGGGTAAAGGGGTAAATACTTAAGGTCCCCATTTGTCTTTGTAATAAATTGTAAATGCAAATGTGTTAGTCTACAAAATCAACGTTCCAGGTAGTGGGATGGTTTTCATATACAGTGGAGCGTCGATTATCCGAACGTCGATCAACCGAACGACCGCTTTTCCGAACGTAGTAACGCGCGGGTCAATGCTCCCACCTCCCACCACGTGGGTCTCGCGCGCGCCGCCCGCGCTTCAGTTTTCGCCCACTTGTCGCCACTTGTTCACTTGTTACTGTACTCATATGTCACATAAGATGTGCACGCGTCATTAAAGATATTCATAAATGTAAATAATATGGTTTTCATTTACCTGTACGTAAATTTGTATGGCTGAATCAATATATGTACATACATTAGTTCGATTATCCGAAAATACCGGTTTTCCGAACATCCATGTCCCCCAATTAGTTCGGATAATCGACGCTCTACTGTATGTATCAATTCTACTGACGACAATAATACCAAAAATACAACTATGACGTGGGTGTAGTTTACTTTTAATATCTACCATACTTCGAACTCGTCCAAACTTTCAAATTATTTGGGGTAATCCAGCACGCGTAGCATGACCAACATCGAGATAAGATTCGACTCACAGAACAATGGCTTGTCTACACCGAAATGTCACTTTTGTCGGGTTGAGATCGAGATACTCATGCTCGCATTTTACAACCGTAGACTCGCATTGTTCTTTGTCGTGGCCTAATGTCAAAAGTCGACAAACACGAGCTTTTGTCTTCAACTGACATTAATTTGACAGTTGAGTGGGAGAAATTTGTCTACCACCCTTCGAGTGGTCGAGAAAGATTTGTCGACTTATTTTTTTTTCTGAGTTTTTAATTTCGCAATAAAAATAAATCTAAGTTGTCCGTGTTTATATTTTATTAAGGTAAGAAGAGAAGTTACAGCACAAACGACAAAAACAGCTGTCCGGAAAGAAAAAAAATTAAAAATTGTATTTAAGTAATTCTTTTTTATTATAAAATTTATAAAAAAAGAAATATAATAAATATTCACTAGTAGTAAATAACGAATAAGTATTTTTTATTCTTAATTTTTTTTATAAATTTTATAAATTAAAATAATACAATAAATAATTTATTGTAAAAAGGTACCTACCTATTCAATAATATTGTTTCCTAATATTACACTTTTTCCCTTCAGTATTTTTTTTACTTTTATTTTACTTAATTTTAATTTATTTACTTAAAAACGTAAATTAAAATTATTTTCATACATTGATTTCAATATTTATTACTAAATTAACAAGTGCGTTGGTCTGTGTCTTTTTTTCAAAAATCTCTCAATAAAAGGAAGGCAAACGAACTATATCCATACGGCTATATTTAACTCGGTTTTAAGAGTTTTGCGTCGTGAAACGTATAGAAAGGAACGCCCTTTAAGAGAAATGATGGAAATAATTATAAATATTTACTAGTGGCAACATTATTCTTCTCGAGCTCGAGAGAGCTTTTTCTACGGAAGTGAAAGCTTTTGTGAGTGTCTCTTTATCTTAGAACTTATTAAAAAATAAGTATCATGTTTAAACTAAATCATTTCGAATCATTTCAGATAATTTCGACGTTTATTGATGTTGAAATAAAAATATTATATTTTAAAACTCATATTTGTATTAAAAGACATAAAAAGGTTGTAAAATTCTGAGAGCGAGTCCCACCACTGTGCTCAGCAATCTAGAGGGTCGAGACGACAAGTCTTCGTAGACAAGAGTCCCGTTTGCTCATGCTACGCGTGCTGTATATACGAATTTGAGCTGAAACACTATTTTATGGCCAAAATGTAGGTACAGACTTCTTTGTGAGACCGGCCTGGCAGAATATGGGACCTATTGTCCCTATCAGGGCCCCTTTCGCCTAACTCAAAGCTTTAGCCAGAGCGATAGCTAGACTATATCCATCCTTGTCATATCATAACACAATGACAAGGACGGACAGTGCACTGACGTCATAAACCAAAGCCAGAGTCAAAGCGAGAGAGTTAGGCGGTCCGGGGATGGGCGGAGACTGGAAAGTTGGAAACTGAAAAAAATTGTTCTGTTCGCATTCGAACTCTCTATCACCGCCGGTTTCACTATATATTGTGGTTTCAGAGTATATTAGTCTCTCTACTATACCAACACGATCGTCTTTGCTACAGAATAAATCGTTAACTACTGTGTCTTCGTCCCATTTCTGATAATAAAAACTTAATTAATTTTATTCGATCAGATTTTTGACTTTGTTTCTATAACACCGACTCATTCATCACAATGTAAGTAGCTATTCGAATTTTTATTTCAATATTTTGAGTGAAGTGTCATTATACTCTACACTACGCATTATTGAAAATTGCGGACGAGGTCTTTCCGCAACAAAGGGTAATAACTAGAACGAGTTGTTGTTCACCTCCATATTTAATATCCAAAGGCTTTAAGAATCAATTGCTTATTTTGTAGTTGAACCAGTATCCAAAAACCATGGCGTATTTTATAAAAATTTTGGTACTTAGTTATACTAACTGTTTTCATCAGGAGCTAGAAAGAGAGAGGCATATTTGCTACTCACGAAACCGGTCTCCATTAATTGGGTAACCTTTGAAATGGGAGCAAAACATGACCTTAGTTAACCGATACGATAATTTTAAGAACATTAACTCTACATATCCTTATCTGCAGCAACTCTGTTCGTTAATTTTATTCAATTCTTTAAAAGGCGGGAACCCAAAGTCTACACAATGCTATGTAACTCAAACTTCACAGTTCATGAAACTCATTTCAAAACATCTTGGTTAACACAGGTAAGTTAATTAGTTAAAATAACATTTTGCGACCACTCCATGTGGCTGGTTGAATTGCATATCGACCTCGCACTTGAAATTCCGCAATGTGGCACAAACACGAGCAAGCGGTCATCGGTAGCATTGTGCAATCAGTGGTCTGGCGACTGCAAAAAGGCAATTTCTCATTACCGTAGAAACCATAAAGTGCGAACCAGTAGATTCGTATAGCTGGCTATTATTCGTCTGCATGGAAAAACTGCACAGTGGCATATTTCCGTCTGGGGAAAACATAACCTACGTGTTGACGTTTGACGTTGAATTCGAAAGATGAACCCTTTAAGGTGGTACCCTGAGCGAAAGTGGCGCCGCCGCGGTGAATTATATTTAATATTATAATTCCAATACACAATTTTAAAAATGTTTATTGTGGAGATTTTAGGGCCCACAGTCTAGTATTTTTAGGCGGTATCGTTACATTCCCTCGTAGTCACTGCTAGAAGTAGATAGCAAAACTGCTAAAAGTGGCCGTTTTTGACACATTTGCTACTGACTTCTACGAATGACTACGAGGGCATGTAGTGATTCCATCACCTTCTAAAAATACTAGACCATGGACCCTAAAATCTCCACGATAAACATTATTAAAATCTTTTTCTATTAATAACTTATTAAATAAAAACCTCTGAGTGCGCCACTTTCACGCATACAACCGCCTTAAGGTGACTTTTTATACAACACTAGCGCCACTTCCGCAAAAAAATTATTGCCGTGTACACAATTTACTAAAAATGCAAGACCAATTCGTTATTTATAAGCAAACAAATTCAGAGACAAAACTATTGTTTGCAGTTTTGGTGGTGAAAAAGCTAAAAACGGCCGTCATTTTGTTCTTCGTCTAGAAAAACCGCAATAAATTATCTTTCATTAAGTTTGTGTGTTTATAAATAACTATTGATATTTTGCATGGGGACCATAAGCTTATTGGATTTTTAATAAATTGTGTATTTACATTGTAATTATTTTTTTGCGGGAGTGGCGCTAGTATTGCATAAAGTCGCCCTGTTATTTTCTGTGTTCTCGTTCGAGGGATTTGAAAGAAACAGTCAGACTGCTAAAAAATCTTTAGTTTATTTATTACGACTTTCATCCAAAGAAAATTAGTGACAGCAAATTAAATCGATCGACTACAAAAAGTTGGAGCCTTCAAAATTAAGCCTAAAAGCGCAGGGTCACGGTCACGGCCGATATCTACGCAACACGTACAACCAGCCAGCGGGACGGAACACGCAAAGTGTTTAAGAAAAGACTGGCAAAAAATAAACATTGGCTATGAAAAAAATAAACGCTCCTTGAATTGAATATTGTGCCATCGAGTATTTGAGTTGAATATTGAGTTGGAGTGGCAGATATTTTTATGAGCGATCGCGTGATCAACGCTGTTCAGTGATATTCGAGACAGTAGGGGGCTCGAATATTACCTCCTACGAAAAAAAAATCGAAATGTGCATCATCGTTCGATTTACATAATTTTAACTATTTTCCTGCTCGTAACGAAATGTTACCAAGTGGAAGGAACAACGTGTTGTCCGATTTTCGTGATTTAGATTTTTTAAGTGACCTCCCTTCGTACAATATTATGTTATAAGTAATTTTAGTTTAGGGAAAGGGAGAAATATAACGCGCCGTCCGCCGCCGCTACGTACTTTGTGATATAACTATTCTTATTTTTTACTTCTGGAGAGAGTGAGAGGAAAGTACTGCACCATTCACTTGTTTTATTGATTTAATTTTATATTCACCAAGTGGAATAACCCTTTGTACTCTACCAACAAAGGCAAAGTAGTTAGCATTTTATAATTAAAGCGGTCATTCATACCATAACGCTGATGATTGAAGAAGGTAGGTAGGTACCTAGCTACTTCGTGAAATAAAACTCAATTTTACGACTTCAAAAAACTACGAGGGTGTATTGATAAGTCCATGACTTTGTAATGAAGAAACATTTTTTTTCGAAATATTTTGTTTTATTTCTCTGCATAATCTTATTGTACCTCTGCGTATTCAGTCCAACAAAGTTCCTACCTCTTTAGCCCATATTTTTTTTATCATCGCCTGAAAACTGGTAACTGAAATGAGGGCCCATTTCAGACACCAAACTTTTGGCTTGATGAAAATCTTTGCCCGCCAAGACATTTATTCATGTTTGGTAGGAGAAAAAATTTCAGTGGCTTGAATCTAGAGAATAGGAAGGATTTGCAGATACAAAAAAAATATAAAAAAAAGATTTTTTCTTTTCAAAGTCATGGACTTATCATTCCACCCTCGTACTTATGTAAGCTTTTAATACAACATAAGTACCTCTGAAACCCCGTTGAAAACACGACGTTAGAAATAGAAAATAAATAATGTAATTGTAACTATTTCTTCCTAAATACATTAAAAAATAAAAACGGTTCGATCCAATGAATGACCCCTGGTTATTATTTTTTGGAGTATATATTCTGTGGTATTATGTAGGTAATCTGTGCTTGTATTGACCGAGCGAGCGCGAAACGTCTCCGTTTCAGCTTGGGCAAAAATGTTTTCATATCTTAAAAATTTGTGCAGCAGGTTCTATAATGAATATGGTTTTTTTGTCGATTCAGTTTTTCGAATTTTTTCATAATCGTGAAGATATGGGAAAAACATTATTTCAGCCATTTCGAAAAATGTTCAAAAATGTTACAAACGCGAGGTCTACAGCTCTACAGAGCAGAGAGCCAAAACTTTTTCCATGATGTTTTATGAGTAAAAAAGTCGTCTTTAGTTAATTGTTTTGTAACGGGCCTGACATAAAGGCGTGTACTCACCGAAGGATATTTCTCCAGCTCATGCAGCACAGTGTGGTCGCAGTACTCGAACACGAGGTGCAGCTTGCGCTTGCGACGAAACACCTCGATTAGGTTCACGAGGTTTGGGTGCTTGAGGTTCTGTGGGTGAGAAAAGTGGATAAGGATCAAGGGCGAATCCAGGGGATGGTAGGGGAGCCATGATTTACCCACTTTTCCCCGGTTAACTTTGTGGATTACACTGAACTTGCATTGAATATGACAAAAAAAAATGCCATGATCTCCTCCCCCTCAAGGCCGGTTAACTTTGCGGATTAGGTACATTGAAGTTTATTGTTTTAATATTTTATGTAGGTAGTGTTTTTTTAATCTTAAAACG
Source organism: Agriphila tristella (assembly GCA_928269145.1). Lineage (NCBI taxonomy): Eukaryota > Metazoa > Arthropoda > Insecta > Lepidoptera > Crambidae > Agriphila > Agriphila tristella. The sequence goes on along the minus strand of OV743443.1, from coordinate 3,951,999 downwards.
TAGCGCGAGGCTCCGAGGGCCCCCCCTAAATTTAAATCCTTGATCCGCCCCCGATAAGGTTTTTTGCCAATTAGAAAACTTACTAGGTATTAGGTATAATTTTCTAAAGGTCTTTTGAGGCGTAAATCACACTCGATTATTATTCAAATAAAGTAGGTAAGTTTGTATAAAAGAGGGCATCATAAGTTATCGGCCCATATGGAGATTTTATCGTGATGATGGATGAAAAAAGGTTTACAGTAACGAGGGTTCACTCACTGATCATAAGTGTTCGATTACCCCGAAATTGGGGTCGAGTTTAGTATACATTTTTATATTATTGAAATACAAACTTTACAAACGTAAGCAAAGAGTTCATTTTCCTGAAGTCTAAAAATACGAATCGACGCCTCTAATATTTAATAGTATTTATTATTTGTTTTTCGTTTTAAAGGAAAATTAGCGTAACCAAACTAACTGTATGTAATTAATGTCACATTTTCATGGCATTTCTGTACTTTTTATCATGGTGGCGTTGACAAGGGGAAATATGAATGGTTACAATGAAATTAAAAATAATTTCCTTATTAAATTTCTAATTAAATCCCATTTCCGTAACAACCCTATCTATATCTTTAAGTTAATTTAAATTTTTATTTTCTTTTTTACTCGTTTATAAATCGAACGTAGGTACTGTAGGTATGTGCGTTTTTTAACATTACTTTAATTAAAGCTGAGTTATCAACAAGTGAGTGTCCCTTTTGCTGCACTTGTAGGGTGGATATGCCTAACTCCAGCCCCCCCCTCTAATACCAGCCCCCAAAAGTTTTTGCTTTGCTTTCATTAAAAAACAGTGAAAATCGGAAACTGTTTAATGGAGCCACACCGCTAGAGTGGAAAATCACTATTACTCCGTCACGTCACCTACAACTCACACTACGAGCAATAATGTTCACCGAGACCGAGTAGAGGTGACTATGTTTGAAAAACAGCATAAAAGCTTGATCGATGCGAACTTTGGGAAGTGGGTTTACGAAGGCAAGATGCAATAGGTTTTAAGCTTTGATACTAGTAAAAGATTAGATATACTATCCCCGTCAATTGGTAATGCGCTGGAACCTTGTCAAATTAACATACTCATCAACGTCATCCGCAACTTAAAATGACAAAAAAACAGTAAAATTCTAATAGGTAATATAATATATTAATTATTTAATTCTTATTTTCAGTAAGAAAGGGTCTAGGTATATGAAAAAAATACAATTGATTTTCGTTTTTGAGGTTAAAATCATGGCCGCCAGGCGCATTACCAATTGACGCGGATAGTATAACGTTTTGACATTACTAGTTTGTAATTAAATTTACTAATTTCGAAAAAATAGGGGGGCTGGAGTTTGACTGGGTGATTTTCCATAACTTTCTATTATCAGCCGGGGCTGGTATTGGATATTTAACTTTCGTTTAAGAAATCAAATTCATCTTAATTTGCTCGTCTCAAGGTTGGAATTTGTAGTGCTATTCACTAGAATTACTAACCCTGCACCCAATGACCTAATTACAGCCGGGTGAATAATGTTCATTTCCTAAGTTATTTGTTCTGCAAATTAGGGGCTGATATTAGGATATGTATGAGAACCTAACTCCAGCCGGTCATCTAACTTTACGGCTTTTTTACAGGGTGTTCTCAAATATGATTTTAATTAAGATGAATAAATAATGAAAAATATTAGAAAAAATCGGCTCACCCGTAGCAACTTAGACGGGATGATTTTAATTTTTTTTTTTTTTAATATTAGATGTAAAAAGTAATAATAATTAAAATCATACTTTTCTTCACTCATAGAAACAGAAAATAAATTCAATAAAAAAAAATGTATATTGAATGCCACTTCTTGGAAAAGGCTTAAAAAAGTTTCAAATAATTAAAACGATTTCATACTCGTTGATTATATGTTTATTAAACCAAAGTTCACTTTTTGTTTCGCCATTTTTAATATATTATGTATATTCTAAATTGATTAATATCTACAGGAGAGGTGTAAGTTTCAATGACTTGCTATGGGAATCATAATTTATAGCCTTTAGTGTCCGGACACGAAAGTGGCGGCGGCCGAGCGGTGGCGGGGCGGCGCGGCAGCGGAGCGGCGGCGGGGCGGGGCGATGAGAACGTGGGCACGAAACATAGCGGTCGGTCAGCCGCGTTAGTAGTGTTGTGACAGATGGGCTAAATACCATTAAGGTCCCGTGGACCTACCGATTTGACCTACTGGTAGGACCACGGTATACCACTATGTACTCGTGGTCCTACTGGACTAGGGCTTTTTAGAATATCGTAGTGACTAACCTAAATTGTATGTTAAAGAAACTTCTTAAAGTTTTTTATTTCTATTGATGTGTCAAATGTGATGTTGCTATGGAAACAATTTCTTGTTAAATCAATACCGAAAAATATTCAAAGGACGATATATATAGTAATATAATAAGTCTATGATCCTATGTCTAAAAATGTTATTTAGTTCGAAAAAATGGTCTATAGGCGTTAACTAGTTTCAAAATCGGATCCTTTGCTCATCTTGTGTTTTTTAAATGATGTCCAAGATGCCAACATCCATACTAACCCTATTAGATATATTTATTTTAAAATATTTTTTATCTAAGTAAATTGCCCAATGTGAATGTTTTGGTTTAGCTGTAAGTTCACATTGTAATAAATAAATTAATAATAAACAATAATAAATAGGTACCTACTTAGTAATCAAACAGACACTATTATATTTTCAACACAACACTACTGTAATCGCGGGCTACCAAATCAAACAAGTTTGTTCATTTGTTTTCGTCGCTCTCCTCCCGCCCGTGCATCGCTCGTCGCCCCGCTCCGCCACCGCCCGTTTCGTGCGCGGCTCCATACTGTGCCATACTGTTGAATGCATCGCCGCCGCTCCGCTGTCGCGCCGCCCCGCTGCCGCCCCGCCGCCGCCGTTTTCGTGCCCGGACACTTAGTGTTTTATTATCACTATTGTGAGTTACAAAATTATATATTTTTTTATTTTATACTAACATGGTTGTATTATTTTAGAACACCCTGTACCCGGCTGGAATTAGGGAGCAAAGCGGCTGATATTAGGGCAAAGGCGGCTGGAATTAGGGTTTTTCGCCCTTCGGACATTTAAACGCTTCTCTATTTTTTTCCCACAAAACTGCGTAAAACTAAGTACTATTTTCGTAATAAAGATGAATCAACCTACCTAAAACTGTATCAACAATATTTTTAAGATTTCAATTGTGGCAACAACACAGATTCAAAGTTGAAAAATCCTTGGGTGGGCTGGTAATAGGCATATTCACCCTACTTGTAAGTGCCTTATTAATAACGACGAGTTTACGCCTGGCTTTTAACCAAAATTTTGGCTTAGCAATACCATTTGATTCTACTATGGCAATACCTACGTTTAGTACTATTATATTTTCTGTGTCTACGTCTCAAAGCGTCATAGGGTGGATATGCCTAACTCCAGCCCCCCCCCCCCCTAACACCATCCCCCAAAAGATTTTGCCTTGCTTTAATTAAAAAACATTAAAAATCGGAAACTCTTTAATGGAGCCACACCCCTAGTTAATCCTCTACCTTTTAAAATCACGATTACCCCGTCACGTCACCTATAATTCACACAACGAGCAATAATGTTCACCAAGACCGAGTAGAGGTGACTATGTTTGAAAAACAGCATAAAATATCGATCGATGCGAATTTTGGGAAGTGTGTTTACGAAAGCAAGATGCAATTTTTTTAGGTTTTAAGCTTTGATACTAGTAATAGATTAGATATATAGCGTTTTGACATTACTAGTTTGTAATTAAATTCACTAATTTCGAAAAAAATAGGGGGGCTGGAGTTTGACTGGGTGATTTTCAATAACCTTCTATTATCAGCCGGGGCTGGTATTGGGTGTTTAACTTTCGTTTAAGAAATCAAATTCATCTTAATTTGCTCGTCTCAAAGTTGGAATTTGTAGTGCTATTCACTAGAACTACTAACCCTGCACCCAATGACCTAATTACAGCCGGGTGAATAATGTTCATTTCCTAAGTTATTTGTTCTGCAAATTAGGGGCTGATATTAGGATATGTATGAGAACCTAACTCCAGCCGGTCATCTAACTTTACGGCAATATACAGGGTGTTCTCAAATATGATTTTAATTATTTTGTTTTCTTTTTTAATATTAGATGTAAAAAGTAATAATAATTAAAATCATACTTTTCTTCACTCATAGAAACAGAAAATAAATTCAATATAAAAAAATGTATATTGAATTCCACGTCTTGGAAAACGCTTAAAAAAGTTTCTTATAATTAAAACGATTCGAACGAATCGTTGATTATATGTTTATTAAATCAAAGTTCACTTTTTGTTACGCCATTTTCAATATATGTATATTCTAAATTGATTAATATCTACAGGAGAGGTGTAAGTTTCAATGACTTGCTATGGGAATCACAATTTATAGCCTTTAGTGTTTTATTATCACTATTGAGAGTTACCAAATTATATTTTATATTATTTTATACTAACATGGTAATATTATTTTAGAACACCCTGTACCCGGCTGGAATTAGGGAGTAAAGCGGCTGATATTAGGGCAAAGGCGGCTGGAATTAGGCTTTTTCGCCCTTCGGACATTTAAACGCTTCTCTATTTTTTTTCCACAAAACTACGTGAAACTAAGTACTATTTTCGTAATAAAGATGAATCAACCTACCTAAAACTGTATCAACAATAAGATGAATAAATAATGAAAAATATTAGAAAAAATCGGCTCACCCGTAGCAACTTAGACGGGATTCGAACCCGCACCCTTAGGATTCCGGCCCAATGCACTACCAATTATGCTACCAAGCCGCTGAGGGATGTGGCGAAATTTTCTAATACTTTCCACGCTTCCGCTGAAGATCAGCGCCATCTCACCAATGTGAAGAGAACTACTTCGACATTCGGTTGTAGCACCTTTGCAAGTGCCAGACAATCAATTAAGGTGAAACAGTACAATTTTAAACTTTTTTTTAGATTTTTGCATTCACAATGCTATTTTTATATTAAGATGAATAAATAATGAAAAATATTAGAAAAAATCGGCTCACCCGTAGCAACTTAGACGGGATTCGAACCCGCACCCTTAGGATTCCGGCCCAATGCACTACCAATTATGCTACCAAGCCGCTGAGGGATGTGGCGAAATTTTCTAATACTTTCCACGCTTCCGCTGAAGATCAGCGCCATCTCACCAATGTGAAGAGAACTACTTCGACATTCGGTTGTAGCACCTTTGCAAGTGCCAGACAATCAATTAAGGTGAAACAGTACAATTTTAAACTTTTTTTAGATTTTTGCATTCACAATGCTATTTTTATATTAAGATGAATAAATAATGAAAAATATTAGAAAAAATCGGCTCACCCGTAGCAACTTAGACGGGATTCGAACCCGCACCCTTAGGATTCCGGCCCAATGCACTACCAATTATGCTACCAAGCCGCTGAGGGATGTGGCGAAATTTTCTAATACTTTCCACGCTTCCGCTGAAGATCAGCGCCATCTCACCAATGTGAAGAGAACTACTTCGACATTCGGTTGTAGCACCTTTGCAAGTGCCAGACAATCAATTAAGGTGAAACAGTACAATTTTAAACTTTTTTTTAGATTTTTGCATTCACAATGCTATTTTTATATTAAGATGAATAAATAATGAAAAATATTAGAAAAAATCGGCTCACCCGTAGCAACTTAGACGGGATTCGAACCCGCACCCTTAGGATTCCGGCCCAATGCACTACCAATTATGCTACCAAGCCGCTGAGGGATGTGGCGAAATTTTCTAATACTTTCCACGCTTCCGCTGAAGATCAGCGCCATCTCACCAATGTGAAGAGAACTACTTCGACATTCGGTTGTAGCACCTTTGCAAGTGCCAGACAATCAATTAAGGTGAAACAGTACAATTTTAAACTTTTTTTAGATTTTTGCATTCACAATGCTATTTTTATATTAGCCACATTTTTATATTCGCCACATCCCTCAGCGGCTTGGTAGCATAATTGGTAGTGCATTGGGCCGGAATCCTAAGGGTGCGGGTTCGAATCCCGTCTAAGTTGCTACGGGTGAGCCGATTTTTTCTAATATTTTTCATTATTTATTCATCTTAATATAAAAATAGCATTGTGAATGCAAAAATCTAAAAAAAGTTTAAAATTGTACTGTTTCACCTTAATTGATTGTCTGGCACTTGCAAAGGTGCTACAACCGAATGTCGAAGTAGTTCTCTTCACATTGGTGAGATGGCGCTGATCTTCAGCGGAAGCGTGGAAAGTATTAGAAAATTTCGCCACATCCCTCAGCGGCTTGGTAGCATAATTGGTAGTGCATTGGGCCGGAATCCTAAGGGTGCGGGTTCGAATCCCGTCTAAGTTGCTACGGGTGAGCCGATTTTTTCTAATATTTTTCATTATTTATTCATCTTAATATAAAAATAGCATTGTGTTGTGAATGCAAAAATCTAAAAAAAGTTTAAAATTGTACTGTTTCACCTTAATTGATTGTCTGGCACTTGCAAAGGTGCTACAACCGAATGTCGAAGTAGTTCTCTTCACATTGGTGAGATGGCGCTGATCTTCAGCGGAAGCGTGGAAAGTATTAGAAAATTTCGCCACATCCCTCAGCGGCTTGGTAGCATAATTGGCAGTGCATTGGGCCGGAATCCTAAGGGTGCGGGTTCGAATCCCGTCTAAGTTGCTACGGGTGAGCCGATTTTTTCTAATATTTTTCATTATTTATTCATCTTAATATAAAAATAGCATTGTGAATGCAAAAATCTAAAAAAAGTTTAAAATTGTACTGTTTCACCTTAATTGATTGTCTGGCACTTGCAAAGGTGCTACAACCGAATGTCGAAGTAGTTCTCTTCACATTGGTGAGATGGCGCTGATCTTCAGCGGAAGCGTGGAAAGTATTAGAAAATTTCGCCACATCCCTCAGCGGCTTGGTAGCATAATTGGTAGTGCATTGGGCCGGAATCCTAAGGGTGCGGGTTCGAATCCCGTCTAAGTTGCTACGGGTGAGCCGATTTTTTCTAATATTTTTCATTATTTATTCATCTTAATATAAAAATAGCATTGTGAATGCAAAAATCTAAAAAAAGTTTGTATCAACAATAGTTTTAAGATAGCAATTGTGGCAACAACAGAGATTCAAAGTTGAAAAATCCTTGGGGGGGCTGGTAATAGGCATATTCACCCTATTATTCGGTTAACTTTTTGGTTAAACTAGGTGTAAACTTAATCTTCGTTTGTTAAAAAGGGGGCATAACACCCTCCCAAGTCTTTGACGTCTTCCTCACAACTTGACCAAGATAAATTGACAGCATTGACAGCTATGTTTATGGCACTGTCCTAATTGGGTTGGTAAACTTTTTCGAAGATAATTGTATTATATTTTTTTTGATAGCACAAGTTTGAAGAATAAAGAAAATAATATTATGTTTTTTTTATTTTACCTTGTTAACCAAATGTACCTATTTTTTTATATTATTATCGCGATAAAATATCAAACGAACGGCTGAACACAAAGTTCCCTTGGGTTAAAAATAATGTAACACACTTTAAAATGTTTAGCTTCAAAATTTATTGAATGCACTTTAAAAATAATGGTTTCCACTATGAATATGCTAAGCTTTAAAATTAATACTTTGCACTATACAATTTAATTGCTTAGCTTTAAAATTAATACTTTGCACCATACAAATTAATTTTATAACTTTAGCACTGGTAAACAGACGTCTATAGGTGCAACGACGAGCGGGCGCAGCGAGAGAGGAGCCCAGGAGGAGGTTAGGTTCCATTGTGACCAACAACGCCAGAACCGACCTGATGGTGTATATGCATTATGCCACAAGTTGTTTTCATCTTTCCATCTCATTTTAACAGTGGTCAGATGGTGGTCAGTCTGACATGGTTGGAAACAAATGGTTTCGGAGTTGGGATTATTGGTTGCGACACAGTTAAAGTGCAAGCATTATTTTTATAGTGATAATATTAAATTATAGATCTATTATTATTTTAAAGTGCAAACCATTATTTTTGTAGTGATAATATTAAATTATAGGTCTATTATTATTTTAAGGTGCTGATATACAATTTTATAGCTGTTTTCATCAAACTTAAAGTGCTATTAAATACATCCCGTTCCCTTGCATTTACTGATTAAAAAAACTGATTGACAGGACAGATTTTACAGACGGTGACAAAGAGTAATCCAATTATTTTACTCTTTGGTACCTAATCATTAATCACGACCTAATGTTGTTGTTTGCTTTTCAGCTTATTTATTGTGATTTTCTAGTGTTTTTCTTGTTCAGTTATTGGAAATGGATCAGCTTGAAGAAATCCATTATCCAGCTTATTACGCCGATGAAGTACCTGGGCATTTCTACGGGAAATACCGATTGATCTACTCTAGCGAAAAAAGTACCTTTAAAATCTAATTACATACTTGAAAAAAATCACACGTATTAATAGGACTCTTGGCCTGATGGAGAGCATATCCTAAAGACCGTCAGGATTTACAAAGCACCAAAAAAAATCCTAAAGTTTGAAAACGGGCAGAATTTGGCTTAAAATGGCGTGTCGCCTTTCCAGAATTTGTTCGTTATTGTTTCATAACTCTTAAAATAATAACTTGTTCATTATAATTCCAGCATTCACAGAACAAGGGATAGATAACAAAGGCATATGTGTAATTACATTAAATGCGAATCCTTGGGTTTTAACACAATAACACATTTTAATTTTGTCGCAAGTGTGTGCCTCAATTCGGTGAAATTTAGTTTTCCTTACCTAAGTCGCTAAATACGTACAGTACGAACGAACATTACTGATTCCCGCCACCCAGCAGCTGCGCCTGAGCAGCTAAGCAGTGTGGACGGGAGTACTGCTGCATTGAGGAGCATTTTTCGAAGGTTCAAAGTCATTCGGTGTTTTTGGGTTCGGGTCATTTCTCAAATCGGTGGCCGACATAAATTTTATTTATGAAGTATTTAATGAGATTTGTGCTAACTTAATTGAATATTTAATTGACATCTTCCAGTATTTTTCGTAGAAATTGCTGTAATTTATAACATTTACGATTAATTTGATGAATCGTGTTATTTTCTCAATTCCGTGGATCTCAATTCCTTGGAAAATGGGGCATCGAATTGAGAAAAATTACATCGAATTGAGATTTCACTTGTCAAAAACTATGATTAAGGCATAATTATTATGTATATTTACTTCAAGATTTATAACAAAATATCCCATTCAATCAGAGACAAGAGATCACTTGAATTCTTGCTTTCCTATAAAGTTATCTCAATATTCACTTCTAAAAGTAAATAAAATAATATCGTAAAGTATAGCATATTCATCTTCAGAATTAAATTCATTTTACGGTCATCTTAGTAAAGTTAGTATCATCCTGTGTTGGGGTAATCAAGGTCTCTATGTTTATCTTAGCTTTCCAAAACTATTATTTTCTGATAGATCTAAAACCGACAATTTTGATTTAAAAACACTATTCTTCTTCGGGACCTTTTTCATTTCAATATTTCCAGTTTTTACATGCTCTGGTTCTCTGGTCGATTTATCCAAAGAACTACTTGCTGTCTTGCTAGCCATTTGATTTAATTATTTTGCATAAAAAAGTTTGTGCTTTATTACTTGAATCATTTTTTTTATTGAAGAATTTTTGTTGACATCTAACTTACCTTTGAATATTATTGGAAACTGTCTGTCGTTCGTGTAATCTGCAGATTTCAATTCATAAAAGCCTGAATGCTACATTCTACAGACTTATGCAAACAATCTTCATGACAGCATCTTAGTTTTCTCATAGGAAAAAAATGCACAATCTTTCTTTTAAAAAAATCTCAAAAATCCAGATATCTAAATAGAATTTTGTGGGACATTCAATCAAGTAGTTTGGAATGCAAATCATCTTACTAATATTATAAATGTGAAAGTTTGTGGGTTTGGATGTTTAGATGTTTGGATGTTTGTTCCTCAATCACGCAAAAACTACTGAACGAAATTGGTTGGAATTTGGCACACAGATAGCCTAAGTTAAAACATAGGATACTTTTTATTCCGATATTCCCACGGGAACGGGAACCACGCGGGTGAAACCGCGGGCGGCCGCTAGTATATAATAAAAAGCTAGCTATGAGAAAACTAAGCTGCTGTCAAGAAGTTCGTTTGCATAAGTTTGTAGAATATCATCATGGACAGCATACAGGCATCAATAAATTGTAATCTGCAGAGTACACGAAAGACAGACAGTTACTGGTTCAAGTAATAAAGCACAAATTTTGTCATGTAGATGAATAATTAAATCGGCAACAGCAAGCAGGTCTTTGGACAAATCAGCCATAGATCAAGAACCTGTGAAAACTAGAAATATTAAAAAGAAAAAGATCCCCAATAAGAATAGTGATTTTAAATCCAAATTGTCAGACCTATTAGAAAACGTCAGTTTTTGGAAAACAAATATTAAATATAGACCTTGCTTGATTACCCCCACACTGGCTGGTAATATTATTTTTTTAAATGAACGTAGATGATTTTGATTCTGAAGATGAATATGCTATATTTTATTAAGATATTATTATTATTAAATAATAACTTGAAAATTAAACATTTTAGTGAATTAGTTATGTAGATGTTTGTTAACTTATGACAAACCGTCATTTGTTACACTAATTTAGTACCTACTATTTTGTTAACCCTTTTGATATTCATTTATATTTTAGAAACATTAATATAGGCACTTAAACCTAAAATTAACCAACTGACTATTAGACCAGCGATCAGTTATCAAAAACGTTTTAGGTATTTGTATATTTGATCATTCCTCATACATTATTTCTATATTAGGTAACACCGTTTCTAAATTCGCTGGGCCATTACTCAATTCGGTGATTCATTTTCTCAATTCGATGCATTCTCAATTAGGTGCTTAACTTTTCTCATAAACTACTTCACAATATCTGGTGCCATTGTAATTTTCAGATTCAGGATGGAATAAACTTCAATCTTTGTTATTAAATTACTTATAAAAACCAAATTTCAATTCAACCACCGAATTGAGAAAATGCCCACCTACACTGCTTTGTTCCGTTTTGTTTGAAATATGGATGTGACCATCCGCAGAACAAATTTTGTACAATTCCCATACCTTTGAAAGAGACGTGGTGCACAGGATTAAACAGGAATAGGGTATTTTCCAAATTTCTGAAAACTGCTTATATTTAACGATTAGGACGAACAATTTAACAAAAAAATTGAAATTCATTAATTAATGTTTTTTTTCTCCATTAAACCAATTAAAGTCAAATTTATTTTTAATTGTTTTGAATTTACCGCCAAAACGCTCGGTTCAATGGCATCTACTGAGTGACGTCAACTTTGTGTAAACTATAGAGTAAATTGTAACACAGACTAGGTACAAAGATGTTGAAATTGTTTACACAAAGTTGACGTCACACAGTAGACGTCATTGAACCGAGCGTTTTGGCGGTAAATTCAAAAGCATCAAAAATATATTTGATTTTAATTGTTTTTTTTTGGAGAAAAAATACATTGTTTAATTTATTTTTATTTTTCTGTTAAATCGTTCGTCCCAATCTTTAAATATAAGCAGTTTTCATAAATTTGGAAAATACCCTATTGCCTTCAGAGAGCTTTATACGTTTGTGATGATCACGTAAATACCTAGGTTGGTCAAAAGTTCTGTTACTGAGTTTCTTTATCGATTACTGGCCATTAAAACAAATGAAAAGAAAAAATAAAAATGACATATTATTGACAGTTTTATAAGCTATAATTCCATACCACACGTATATCATATTTTGTTTATTTCACCATGGAATGGGGGTTGAAGGAGAATCGTGTCGCTGTAATTGCTCTGCACAAATGTGGGCAGCCACCGAATATGATTTTCAAGTTGCTACAAAAGTTGAAAATCAACAAGCAATTTATTTATCGCACTATCCATAGGTACAGTAATACCTTGACCGTCGATGACCGAAAAAGATCAGGAAGACCACGCACCGTTCGGACACCAGCTGTGATCAAGGCAGTGAAGGCGAGAATCACGAGAAATCCCGTCCGGAAGCAAAAGTTATTGGCAATACAGATGACTGTGAAGAGAAGTTCCTTTAAAAAAATTATCAATGATGACCTTGGGCTTCACGCTTACCGTAGACGAAAGGGCCATCTGCTAAACGCACGATTGAAGGCTATGAGGTTAGCACGAAGTCGCGCTCTACTAAAGCAGTACGCACAAAACGGCCATCGAAAAATCTCGTTTACTGATGAAAAAATCTTCACAGTCGAAGAAAATTTTAACCGTCAAAATGATAGAGTATACGCTAAGAATAGTAAAGAAGCCAGCATGATTGCTCCGAGGGTCCAACGAGGTCACCACCCCTCATCAGTGATGATTTGGCTGGGGGTGTCCTATTCAGGGCTAAGTAAGGTTCATTTCTGTGAAAAAGGTGTGAAAACTGGCGCTAGAGTCTATCAAGATACCGTTCTGGAACCTGTTGTCAAACCCTTAAGCCACACTTTATTTCAAAACCAGCCATGGGTCTTCCAGCAGGACTCTGCCCCTGCGCACAAAACAAAATCTACACAAGCATGGTTTCGGGCTAACAAAATTGATTTTATCGCGCAGGAAGAATGGCCATCCTCCAGCCCAGACTTAAATCCTCTGGATTATGCCATATGGCAACTTATTGAGGAGAAAGCATGTGCTAAGCCCCACATGAATCTCGACTCTCTTAAGCGCGCTATTCTCAAGGCAGTCGCAGAATTGGATATGGTGGTAGTTCGTGCTGCCATCGATGACTGGCCTCGTCGTCTAAAGGCGTGTATTCATGCCAGAGGCGGTCATTTCGAATAATTTTAATACATGATAATCTTAAATATTTGTGCTTTCATTTGGTATATAATTCATTGTAGCATTATTTGTAAATTTAGTATTATTCATGTTTTCCATAGTTACAGAACTTAGTAACCAACGTAGGTATATCAACAAATTTACTCACAAAAGAGTTATTTTATTTATTTTAGCGGACTGTGACTGACATGAGAACTAGTTGACATTGCCATTGCTAAACTTTTCATTTTTTTTATTTCAGCAAAAGCACTACCTACGCATACTGCCGTAATAGTGATTTATTGTACTAGGTATGCTGTAAATTTAAATTTTAAATTATTATTTTAATTAAAATGAAGAATTATAAAAATTCCGCAATTGGTTATTCCTGACTCCAAAGCCAAAAGCTACCAGAAAATATATAATTCACAACAGCTTTGGAAAAGTTTACCAACCCAATTGGCCATCGGTCGTGCGATGGTGCGTCCGTCCGATGAAACTGGTCGTGCGACCGTGCGATCAAACCTAGTGATATCTATTGAATGAATGTCCTAATTGACGGTCGCGCGATCATGCGATGCGTCTATAGTTCAGTTTCATCGCACGATGAAATCGCAACGTATGATCGCGCTACCGATGCCAATTAGGACAGACAGGGCCTAAGACAACGTTTTAATTTGGTCGGTCGAGCAGTTTCTCAAAGTTACCTTCAGCATGCGTATCTCCCTCAACGCTATCTTCCTGATGAGTGGGTCATCCTCATTTTCCACAAACTTCTTGACGGCGACTATCTCGCCGGTGTCCCTGTTGCGGCACTTGTACACCAACCCGTATGAGCCCTCGCCTAGTTTAGCGAGTTTCTCGTATCGCTCCATCGCGCGACTGCTCGCGCGCGACCTGTGCCAAACCATATTAAACTATAACTTTTAGTCTACCTATACCTAATTAGTATAAAAAGGTACCTACACCTACACACCCTCTACCCTACACTAAAGGAGCTACAAGATAATCGGGTGACATTTTGTTCCACTTCGTGACGTTTAAGAGGATAAAATTGAGTGTCGAACATCATAGTCCGATTATCGCTTCGAAGTATAGGTAAGTACCTAAGTAGTCCCCTTTATAGGATAGGTAGCTAGATAGATAAACAACATTTATTACTAGTATTCAATCCACGCTCGGCCATGCTCGGCGTTTCCCTGGGTGATCGAATCAGAAACGAGGAGATCCGCAGGAGAACTAAAGTAACCGACATCGCTCGAAGGATTGCTCAGCTGAAGTGGCAGTGGGCGGGACACATAGCGAGAAGAACCGATGGCCGTTGGGGCGGAAAGGTTCTGGAATGGCGACCGCGCACCGGACGACGCTCTGTGGGTAGGCCCCCGACAAGGTGGACCGACTGGATGCGGGCAGCGCAGGACCGATCGTCGAGGGGAGGCCTATACCCTGCAGTGGGTGTCATGCGGCTGATATGATGATGATGATTCAATCCACGCTTAGCTTTGCACACGTAACTTATACTTACGGGTGTACGTATAAGTTGTGTGCAAAGCGGGTGTATTATTCTACCGGGTTTTTACGGGTGTATTCAAGAACATTAAGTACTCAAACGACCCTTGCCTATGCGAACGCATTGCGTTGAAATAGATAGTTTGTTTTACGTAGGTATTACGTATGATTGGCAGTTTTATTTATCCACAACGGGATAGACGATAAGGCCTAAAGCGCACTACACCCGAAATCCTCACCACTGAGGAACTGGCTATCTTATGGCTGGTATACATTTTGATTAGTGTTTAGTGCACTGTTTAGTGTTTAGTGATTAGTAGGTGATGTCCCATACTGTTTAGCATACGCTGTTTAGTACAGGCTTTGTTGATATAAACTAAACACTTAACAGTCCTGTCCAGACGTGCTTAGTGCGTGTTTAGCTGCAAGTGAGGGGTGGAGGCGGGACGTGCGGGACGCGCGGGAGGAGCTACTCGCAGAAAAAATAGAACGCGCTTCTAAACACTGTACTTCGCTCGCACTAAACACTAAACACTAAACAGAGACTGTCCGAACGTGTTTTTTGCTAAACACTAAACACTAAACGAGCCACTCGCACTAAACACTAATCAAAATGTATACCGGCCATTACCTCTAACTGCCGGAACACAACGATTTTCAAATTGTTGTTATGGCGTCAGACTTATGTAAGATGGTGGTAGCTAGCCAGACGGACTTGAAATAAACCCTACCACCAAACCAACCAAATTGAGTACTTACAAATTCCTGGGAATCGAACCCGGAACATATACGTCTTACACGGGGAGGTGAAGGAAGACCCCATGACCCCATGCAAGGTGTTCCAACCACTCGGCTAATGGGGTTATCGCACATTACTTCACAGTTGAACATAATATTATCTATTTCAAAATTTCGTCACTTGCGTGACCGAATAGATAAACTAACAA
Organism: Agriphila tristella; assembly: GCA_928269145.1. Lineage (NCBI taxonomy): Eukaryota > Metazoa > Arthropoda > Insecta > Lepidoptera > Crambidae > Agriphila > Agriphila tristella. The sequence continues at coordinate 3,936,598 of OV743443.1, read as the reverse complement.
TTATAAAAAAACAAAACAGAAAACCAATACAGTAAAGTGAGCGTACAGCCAATCATGTCAAAATAATAGGGGCTTTACATCGAGTTAAATGTACCATGGGCAACAGCGTCGCTTAACCACTCCTAAGGTCAAAATCGCTCGCACGCCGCGCCCGCTGTCACATACGTTTAGTTCGTGCAGGGGCGATACACGCGCACACGAATTTTGTTGCAAACTGGTTAAGCGACGCTGTTGCCCATAGTACTTATTATCTCGATGGGGCAACGATCGATGGGGCTTTATTACTGGCAGCAAGGGACATCATCACCTGTTGTTATTGCTGACCAATAATTCTATTGCCAGACTGGGTGAATGAGGTTCTACCACGTAGATATACCAATCAATCCGTATCCGTATACAACATAGAAATAGGTAGGTAGATACCTAATAAACATTAAATCATAAGCACAGAATACATAATAAGAAGAAAAATCTAACAATATGTAACTATGACGTTACGTTCACAATATCTTTGCAGTGTATTTTTAACCGACTTCAAAAATTTGAAAAGGAGGAGGTTATCTATTCGTCGCGTATATTTTTTTTTATTTATATGTATGTACACCGATTACTCGAAGACGGCTGAACCGATTGAAATAATTCAAACGTTATAAAATGACGTTTGTTTCCAAATTGGTCCCATGTTTTTGAAATTTTGAAATCGGTTTAGTAGTTTTCAAGTAATCTTGAAAAAACTGTCGTTTTCGTTACCATTTTATATGAATTCAGGCGGATTTTCAACCATTACTTTTTTGTTTATGCACTGATTTAGATGATTCTTTTTTTGTTTGAAAGAAGACATCTTAAGAATGATACCATATTAATTTCATTGGTATTGGCCTTTGGATTTTGAAGATACACAAGGGAACTCCTTAAAATCAAATAGGAACTGTACAGTGATTGAAATATTAGCAGGTTTATGACAATCAAAAACAAGTTAAGTACCTATTTATTGTCCTGCTGGACTATGGTTGAAATGCGAAGGCCCAACGGAACTCTTGTGGAAATTGAGTTACTAGGGGTATACCATTGAAAAATGTGAAACATTATAACGTTTTATTTTGTAAAATCATCACTTACATACCTTCAACAAAAAAGTTTAAAATAAAAAAGCTTTTAAAAAAAAGCACAACCTCCTTCAAAAATTTTAAAAAACAGCTCTATAAAATGCAAGAATTAATAATGTTCAAATCGATTGATTAAAACACGTCTTTTGAACTCGGGTGGAGCTGGAAGTATTTTTTATTTATTTATTGTATTGTTTATATTCTTAAAGCTCCACCCGACTTCAATAGACGTGTTTTAATCAATCGATTTGAACATTATTTCTTGCTTTTTATAGAGCTGTTTTTTTAAATTTTTAAAGGAGGTTGTGCTTTTTTTTAAAAGCTTTTTATCATTAGCTAGAATGCCTAGAGTACAAACAACGTTAAGTTCCTACTTTAAATAGAAGGTAGGTACCAGCTAAATTACAGCACAGTCAATGGCCTCGACATTTACTAGAAGCATAGTAGAGAAGTCGGGGGTATGATTTAAAGGAGACTACGAAATCAGATTACGTAGCTTCGCTTGAAAGGTCAGCACCGCCCACAGCCATTACTATAGTCTAAGCTTAGAAAGCCAAACTTTAAATTATAGTTTTATATTGAATATTTTAATGTTTATATTTTTTCAATCATACCTACTTTATTTTTTACGTTTAGGAACCTGTTTTTGAGCTCAAAGCTCATTCTCTATTTTTTTACAATTTCAGCCCTGTAAAATAAAACCTTTATACCTAGGTCTGGTACTAGGTCTCTTTTAAAAAAAACTAATATCATTGCTTATAGGAATAACACGCGCTACGAAAGATGAGACTTGAACAAACACGTGGTTTTCACGTGGGTGGGAAGTGCACAATTTTAATGCGAATTTTCACCCTCCCGCTCCCCATGTCAGGTCTTTTCGTGGCGCTTACTGTACCCAGTGGCGGATCCAGGATTTTGATTTGGGAGGGGCTTAACGTAGGTGAGGGCAGGCTTTACCAAGGTAATCAACAGATTTGTTGGGTGGACCCAAATGATTTTGTCCCCGGATCCGCTAGTGACTGTACCTACCACCTTGGTGTTTCACAGCTAGAAGTCGAGGTTCATCAATCACAGAACTACTTACGTTAGCTTAAGTTGGTGCTGTTGACCATGATCAGTTCAAGAGCGTAAAATAAAAAAAAACATTCACACTGACCTTGCTGTAACGAATTCCGGAGAAATAATGGCTTTATTTATATGCCCCCTCATAATTTAAACTTCACCGTAAAGATTTTGCCCATAAAAATAAACAATAACTAAAACTAATTTGATAAAATTCTTCACTTCTAGAGCATTCTAAGTTTTATAATGTGAACTAAAACGAAGAACAATGTGGGCGGAATGCGCCGAGAAATTGTATTTTATATTAGCATTACGAAAAATATAATTAGAGTGAGACTGACAGAATGACAGACAGACATATTGAAATTGCCTGCCAGAAACATGTCAAAAAGAAAGAAGAAAACCCTTAATATTTTTACGTAAAAACTTTTACATTAAATTGTACTCTTTTCTACTTTACATAATTTATTTCGTTGAGCTACGATGGGAATATCGTTGTCGTTGAGATTTGAGATACAAACAACTAAAACACTTTTTACGGATTACATCTTGTATTATTAATTCAGTTGTTATTTTATTTTCTTTTTTATCAGCCTTTCACCTCACCATGCTCTAAGACCTCACCTCAATGAAATAGATTTTTAATAATTTTATTATTATTAATTTATTTTAAATATCTAAAAAGACGCATTATAGCTTTATAAGACACAAGCATCATAGTTACCATTTTGGCTTATCGAGATATTGAGATTAGATGAATACTCTGAAAAAAATAAACATGCAATTTTGGATTTAGTTTAATTTTGCTATTAGGTGATTGCATTTGAATGCACCTTAAAATTATACAGACAAGGTATTTGGTTACTTATTTTGCTTTAAGGAAAAAGTTAAGTAGTGTATGAAATCTCATGTTTTTTATATAAAACGGTTACCACCACGGATTTTTTACATCATATACCTAATTAATATTTGACACTTAATATCAATATCCGATAGAATAATAAAAATTACACGTTTTTATTAATTATGACCAAGAAATGCTTATTTTATGCGGCTATAAGGCCAAAAAGGTACCTAAGCGCACTACACCCGGAATCCTCACCACTGAGGAACTGCCTCCTACTCAAATGGCCAACATTCTATTCGTCTGAACGGTACGCTTACTATTAAAACTCTAAAATTAGCAGTAAAGTACCTATAAAATTACGTGCCGTAAACTTGATACGAGGGTGGATGGATAAGTCCATGACTTTTTGATGAAGAAATACTTTTTTCGGAATATTTTGTTTTATTTCTGTACATAATCTTATTGTAGCTCTGCGTATTCAGTCCAACGAAGTTCCTACCTCTTTAACCCATTATTTTTTTCTTTCATATCGCCTGAAAACTGGTAACTGAACTGAAATGAGGGCCCATTTCAGACATCACCTTTTGGCTTGATGAAAATCTTTGCCCGCCAAGACATTTATCAAGACATTTATTCATGTTTGGTAGGAGAAAATATCTCACTGGGGTTGAATCAAGAGAATTCGCATCTTCATTCGATGAGTTTTGATGTCATGACGTCATGAGTCGACACTAGAGGGTCGAGACTAGAGCTCACACTCGAGACTAGAGGGTCGACAGGGTCATTAAGAAAAGTTAGAACTCGCTTGAGCTTTTTGTTTCCAAAAGTAATAATCTTTTGCCGAATTTGAAAAAAATGTAGTGTAAAGATGCCTTAAGGAGTTTCTTTTTAAGACACAAAAATAAATTATGACAAAAAAGTATTTCTTCTTTTCAAAGTCATGGACTTATCAAACCACCCTCGTAATTCCATACAATACATCGAAGTCTATTATTTACATAAGTTTGCGACATGTGATTTAATCGTCTATTGCTCATATTTAAGCTTTAAGTAAGCGAAGCGTTCAAACGAATAGAAAGTTGGCCATTTGAGTAGGGGGCTGGCTATCTTACCTCTAACTGCCGGAACACAACAACTTTTAAATTGTTGTTATGGCGTCAGACTTAGGTGGTAGCTAGCCAGGCGGACTTGAAATAAGCCCTACCTCCGACAAAAACGAGTACACCCCCTCTTGGGAATCAAACCCGGGAGTCCCGCGACCCCTGCGTCTCACACTTTAGAGACAAGTTATGTAGCTTACTGCACACTCGGCTGAGTTCACGCCCTCGCCTACTGCTCGGGCTGCAATCTAGGGTTGCCACCTTTTTTTTGTAAGAAATATAGATTTTTTTTCAAAACATGGCATAAAATATAGTTTTTTTGGAAAATTTAGGAAAATTAATAGTACACATTAATTATTTTTAGTCATTATTTATTTTTGCATGTTATTATATCAAAAGCATGACAACTGAATCACCCATGAAAATATAGTATTATTCGTACTATTTATTTTTTCTATAACATATAGTACAATTGACTGAAATATAGTACGATACTATACACCGTCATTTTGTAGTCGTTTTAATTAACTTAAGGGAGTGCTCTACTAAGGAAAATAATCATTTTTGCCAAAGAAACATGGGTCGAAAAACGACAAAAATTTTTGACTTTCCCATACAAATACAATGTTTTAGCTGTCTAGTTAGTATGGGAGGACCAAAATTTTTTTTCGTTTTTTGACCCATGTTTCTTGGGCAAAAATGATTATTTTCATTTGTACAACACACCCTTAAGTTAATTAAAACGACTACAAAATGACGGTGTATAATATAGTACAGGTGGCAACCCTAACTGCATACAACCCACAGCCTCGTGTGCAATGAGCAACCTAAGCTAACTTGTCTCATAATGTACTGAAATTCTTACTGTTGGCGATACAGTGAAGCAGTTTGACTTTCAGGCTACTAGCGAACGAACGTTTACAGCTTACGTTAAAGTCTTCTGGTAAAGTAACTACCTACTACGCGAAAAAAGAACACATAATACGATTTATATCTACCACGGCACAGTCATGCAATCTAAAAATAAACATGGTGCAGATTTTTAGTTTATTGTAGTAGATAATGAGTGCTACGATGCTACGATTTACTTATAAATTTTATTACATACTAGCTTTTGCCCGCGACTTCGTTCGCGTGATTAAGGTAGTAGTTGTGCATTTATTTTGAAAGTCACGGATTACCAATATACCTAAGTGTAGGGTACTACCTAGTACTACACTACACTTGTCCCACCTAGGCATTTTATAAAGGTGAAGGCAAGCCTTTAAAGTTTTCTGGTAAAGTACCTACGCGAAAATCATCAAAAAGAACACATATAATACGACTTACATCTACCACGACAAATATGTTACAAGCATGCAATCAAAATTATACATACGTGTAGTTTTTTTAGTTTCTCGTAGTACCTACTGTGTGCTACAACTATAATGCACGTTTTTACACAGCATGGATTGTTAAACTGTCGTTTTTACTACGAAAATTTTGTGAATAGAAGGAGTAGGTACTACCTAGTATTACCTATGTGTTTTTAAAAAGGATATGTGTAATTTTTTTGAAAAGGTGCAATTTTTCTGACGCCGAGTGTAGTAATAAAACGGTAGGAACTTGTATCATAAGAATAAATAAAACTGCTTGTATCGTGAACGTCGTAGTAACTACGGCCATAAGAATAAATTCTTATGCTACGGCCTTTAAGGATTGCTACGGAATGGCTACGGAGCTACGTTACGACAAAATTGTTATTTATTTTGGAAATCTGCTACACGAGATAATTATTCGTTCGCTGGCTACTCGTCAAGTCGTCACATTCGTTAAAGTGTAATTAATCTGTACCTAATTAATTTAGTCGTGGGGATAAGTTCCAAACTTTCTAATTCTAGGTCATCTGATAAACTTACTTGGATCAGGTATCTGAGAAGTAGATTAAAACTAACACTTATTGCAAGCGTAGTGCAAACAAGGCCAATGGAGTGTTATAATCTATCAGTAGGTATCTGAAATCTACGTAAGTACTATTTTTCCCACAAAACTTATTGAAGTGTGACTAGTTTTTTTTGTTATTATGTAAGATAAGTAATGTTCAAAAGAAGGTATAGGTAAATTTATTTTATATTTACCTTCTCGGCAGCAGCGGCAGGTTGTTACCAAATAACCAGAGCCGCTTATCACCGAACCATTTCTCCATACAGGACGCCACGTTGTTCCACAGATTGAAGCCTGAACAATCCGACACAACCGAACTCATTCGCGCTCCCGAACTAACCCGCGCATTTCCCGCCTAAATTAATGTCAAATTAATGCAAATGGCGCCTAATTATGTTTTTTGTTAGGTCGTAAGAGAGACTTGCTTTTCTGTCGAAGGTTGCGGATCTTTTGATATAAGTTACTGGTATATCGATCGACGTTTTGTTTACAGTTTGTGCCGGCCTGTGTACATGACAACCGCAGTGGTAGGGAAAATGTAGGCTAGTGGTTTGAGCGCATGACTACGAAAAGAACTCTTACTTTTGGACTAAGAGCTAGCCACGGAAATAGGTGGAGAATTTGGCTGGCGGTGCGGTAGTATGGCTAACTAATTAGAGGGATTTCGTCGCTTTGTAAATTTTCCATCTATTTCCGGGGCCAGCTCTTAGTATATTTCTATCTTTAACGTGCTCTACGAAATTATATTTTTACCCTCGTCGTAAAACTTTTACAATTGTTCAATACATATAAAAGTCTTTGGATTCTGTGGCTTAACTAGATAATTATGTCCTCATCTGTCACCGTCGCAAAGTTGCCTGTTTATTGGTGTTTCATAGAATACCTACACTTTGGTTTGGAAAGTGTGCGAGGGAACTACGCGTACACCGCGTACACATATCCTACTGGATCCCATTTTTTGGAGCCGTCCGTGAGGTGAACCAGACTAGGCTTCCAGCTTCCAGCCTTACATCACCATCAGTTTGGGACAAAGCAACTTACTGGTCTAAAAAACCGGATAAGTGCAAGTCGGATCCGCTCTCCGAGGGTACCGTGCTTTGTTGATAGATAGTCAGCAATGAAAGTCGCTTAACACTTTAGGACTTTGTCATAGCAACTTTTTTGACAGATGCTTCACAGTTTGAAATATCAATCAAAAAAGTTGCTTTGACAAAATACTAAAGTGTTAAGTTAATTCGTTGCTGACCGTACTTAAATAAAGACTAATATTAGTAATATTGTTTTCACCTCTCCAGCACGAAAAGGGTGCTTTTGGCGCGTAAAAACTCGCAGCAAAATCGATTTTTGCTGCGAGCGTGAGACAAAGTGCTTTTTTAATTTCTAACCATAGACTTAGAAAAATTTTCGCTATGCTCAAGTAGACGGACAAAGGTGCGAGTGAGAAACCGATTCTTACGGCTTATGCGATGTGCGAAAAAGAGTAAAAACAAACTGACAGCTGAACCTGGTTTGACTTCATTTATCATCGTTTATCACCTTGGTGAAAAGCGTCAACAAGATTATTTTGTAATTTTGATCGCGATCGGGTCGGTTTGGCTCTCAAAGCTATATAAATCAATAATGGTGTCGTGTTCTGTACTGGATTGTAATGTTACTTACGACAATAACCCAAATAAACACTCATTTCACAGGTAAATATGATTGTACTATTACCATTTTCATAATTCATATTTTAGTTGAATATATTCCCAAACACACTAAGTTATATACTAATATGATGCTATTAAACGCTTATTTCCTAAATAAAGGCTGATTTCTAAACATTATGTGTTAGATAAAAAGATATTATGTCCGTGAACTTGAGAAAATAAAGCGTAGATATTGATAAAAAATTATCGATATCGATACTCATGTCGATGATTTCCAATATAACTTTGTTTGTCTTTGTGAACACTGATAGTTTTATTTAAAGCTGCTTGTAACCGACAGTTTTCAAATAGTAAATTATACCAACTTAAGTACTAATTTAACAATTATTTCCAGGTTTTCTGTAAATCCAGTGATTAAATTAAACTGGATAAATGTCATAAATAAATAAGCAGGGAGCCTCAAAGGAGACCTTAAGAAATTATTTAAATAAAATTGTTCAAAATTTTGTTTGTGTTTTATTTATTAGAGCAATAATACATTATGGTTATCGACAACCTAAAATGGACTTCAGTGCATCTCTAAATTCACGCACACGTTTACATATTTACAAACACTGGCTCATCTCACTTTTGGTTTCGCAGCCAAGTGAACTCTGTTCGTCTATTTCAGTGAATATTAAGTTTATGTTTCTAACACCACTTTTAAAATAATAAAGGAAAAACAAATAAAGTGACAAGGATGACACTTGTAAAATTGATATTTTTTTTTTTTTTTTTTGGCTCCACCCGGTTTGGGTATTAGCCACAACAAAAGGTAGGGAAACGTTATAAAATATAAGGATGACAAAACGGAATTTGGAAATTTGGATAGTGGAGAGGATACATAATAAATAAATACAATACGGAAATAAAACTTAAATTCTTATGTTGTTGGAAGTTATAAAATCGGATATACATTTATATACATTAATATCATTGGTACATAAAAGACTTACAATACTGGAAGGAAGAGGGATTCTGAGGGATATAAGGGATTCATAAAAGGAAGTGTGATCATAAAGAGGGCACGAGAAGAAAATATGGTTAACTTCTCCCACTCCAGTGCCACACACGCAAATAGAATCCTGCACAATTCGCAATCTTGCCAGATGGGCAGGAGTGCACGTATGACCCAGTCTCATTCTTATGATGATTGTGGATGAAACCTTACCAAGCTTCATTCTGCTAAACCATGGCTTATTAGGAATATTTGGTTGAATGAGTTTGTAAAAGCTACCTTTAAATTGACTACTAATCTGCCATTGAGATTCCCATGATTCTCTGAGTGAAACGCCTGCTTGAGCACATAGATCATAGCAATAATTTTTATAAGGAAATAAATCTCCAGAATTCATTGCTTCTTTCGCTAGTTGGTCAGCCTTATCATTACCTGCAACATTGCTGTGACTAGGCACCCATACAAACGATATATCATAACCTTCCAATGAACATTTTTGAAGTAAATAACGGCAATCTATAATGATTTGATGGCTTAGATTACTTTTAAAGGGGAATTTTTGTAAAGCTTCAAGAGCGCTCTTAGAGTCAGAGAAAATAATAACTTTTTTTAATTTAAAAAGTAAAATGTACTCTAATGATTTAAAAAGACCGTAGCATTCACCAGTAAATACTGAGGATTCGGGTGGGAGTTTTACTTTTTGGACTATTTGGTACTGTTTATGAAAAACTCCAACGCCGACATGGCTATTACAAACGAGCTTTGAAGCATCACAATAGATATGATGATAGTCACGCCATTCATCAGCTAAGAGATAATTAAAATTATACTTTAGATTGCAATCATTTTTATGAAAATCTAAATTGAAGATAATATTAGGTAATAGAATTAATGATTCGTAGTTTTTTGAGAAAATTGGAAGATATGATGATCTATGTGTTGGGGCTTGAAAAGAGCAAAATTTACTAAAACTAACAATAAGACATGGTACTTGTTTATGAGACCAGTATGAAGAGGATTCCACGAGTTCTAAAAGTCTTCTTAATTTATTATAGAGTGGGTGATTGTATAACTGTAAGGCTCGAAATAAATATCTGTCACATAAGTATTGGCGTCGTAGTCTTAAAGGAGGATCAGATGACTCAACTTGTAAAGCATTCGTGGGACTCGATTTCATGGCCCCAGTAACAATGCGTAGAGCTTTTGACTGTATAATATCAAGTTTGTGTATTCCAAGAGCGCTACAAGGTTCAAGAAAATATGTCCCATAATCTAATATACTTCTGACTAAGGAATTATAAAGTTGTTTCAATGAGGAGGGATGAGAACCCCACCAAACTCCAGATAAACATCTTAAAATATTTAAGATTCTTTCACATTTGGCAACAACATAGTAACAATGAGCTAGAGCAGTTAGTTTACTATCCAAGATGATTCCTAAAAATTTGACTTCATTTTCAGTTGATAACATTACATTATCGTAGTATACAGAAATAGGTGGAGGGCATCGCATTCTTGAGAAAAGGACTATATTACTTTTTGCTATGGAAAGATTTAGACCATTATTTTCAAGCCAAATTTTGAGACAATTTAAAGCGTGAGTAAGTGAGTTACACAAGTTTTCAATCGATTTGTTTGTACAATAAATAAGTAAATCATCAGCATATTGTAGTATGCTAATGTTATCTGGAAGGGAACATTCTAGGTCGTGGGTATAAATATTGTACAAGAGTGGGCTTAGCACGGAACCTTGTGGGAGCCCGTTCCACACTAACCGTGATTTCATGTTTTCAGTACCTGGATTTAAGCTGATCGTTCGTTCAGACAAAATGTTAATAATGAAATTAATTATTATTGGAGGGACCTGTAATTTAATAAGTTTATTCTGGAGAATACTTAAAACTACATGATCATAGGCGGACGTAATATCAAGGAAGGCTGCCAAGAGTGATTCGTTTAAAGAAAAAGCTATTCGGATATCAGTAGTTATAATTCCGATGCTGTCCATCGTACTTTTATTTTTTCTAAATCCAAACTGGCTGTCACTCAACAATCCTCTACTTTCAACGAACCACTCTAATCTGATTTTAATCAGATGTTCTGCAATTTTGGCCAAAACTGAAGATAAAGCAATTGGCCGATATGAGGAAGCATTGTTAGCCGGTTTAGTTGGTTTGAGGATGGGTATGATCTCTTGTAGTTTCCATGTAGAAGGAATATCGCCGGTTATCATTACAGTATTGATAAGATTTAAAAGGTACATCAAACTATTATCAGTCAAGTGACTAAGGAAGGAATACGGAATACTATCACAACCTGGAGCAGAGTCCTTGACATAGGACAAAACACCTTTAAGTTCAGCTAATGAAAAAGGAGCACTGAGTCCAGTCATTTCAGCATTAGAAGCAAAAGTGAAAGGAACCTGCAGTAGTGAACTATCATTAGCAACATATGGAGGAGCTAATCTATCTAGAAATTGTTCTGTTAAATGTCCAGGAACATTTTTTGGAGTGGACTCTTTAAATGCTGAACGAAAGCGGCGAATATTAGACCAAACAACCGAAGGAGAAGTATTAGGAGAAATTGAGGTGCAGAATTTCTTCCAACCTTCCCATTTCTTTTGTTTGAAAAGTTTCCGTGTACTATTAATTAAATCCGACAATATGTTAAAGTTTTCGGATGTTGAGCAAAGATTATAATTTATTTCAGCCTCTTTCCTTTTTTCAATAATAGTCGTACATTCCTGATCCCACCACGGTGGAGAAGGAATATTACTGCGATGACCAGTTTTAGTTGGAAATACTTTATTTGCTGTATTAATTAGAAGAGAAGATAGAGCAGTTGCACAAGATGAAAGATTATTTTTATCAATAAGAGGGAGGGAATCTATATCTTGTTCAACTTGTGTTTTAAAAGCACTCCATTTATCCTTATCTAATTTATGTTTCAGACGGGGAGGATGATTATGTGGCTGATTCATAGAGTTATTTATGAAAGTAATCACACTCGGATAATGATCACTTCCATATGTGGAATTGTTTGTTGTCCATGTTAATGAAGTAGCAAGGCAAGGAGAGACAATAGATAAGTCAGGAACACTCCTACCCTCATCTGGCTTGGTCCTACGTGTGATCTTCCCTGTATTAAGTAAACATAAATTGTTATTATGCAACATTTCTAGAATTCTACTGCCGTAATGATTTGATTTAGAGCTACCCCAAGAATAGTGTTGGGCATTGAAATCACCCATTACCAAAAGAGGTTTTGGTAGAGATTTTATAATATTTTCAATTTCATCATAGATGATTGAAGAGGGGTAAGGTATATACACAGAAACAAAACAAATATTATTTACATTAGCAGCAATAATAGAGTAATCACTGCGGTGTTGAGAGATGGGAATGTGTTGGAAAAATACAGATTGCTTAATTAATAAGGCTACCCCACAGCCTACTGTGGGGTCAAGCCTGTCTTCTCGAATGCACGAGAAGCCAGAAAGTTTAAAGTTGAAACCTGGTTGAAGCCAGGTTTCTTGAAGCGAGACGGCAAAGGGATTATACTTATTGATTAAATGGATTAGGTCAGACTTTTTACTGTTGATGCTTCTGCAATTCCATTGAATTACAGAGTTCATTAAGTTGATTAAGATTTATAAAAGTATCAGAAGGTGCAGCGTTGGGCGGTGAAGCAATAAGATTGCTGTTGGATAAAGTTTTTATAAGAACGATTATCAAATCTTTAATTGGTAAGTTGGAGAGATTGTCACTATTATTTAAAGCAGTCCCATTAGAGGATGATGGAATTCTGTACTCATTTATTAAGGCATTATGAGCAGTTTTGTCATAGCCTTTATTTGTAATATGGGGAGTTTTTGGCTTAATAAATATAGTTTTTTTATATGAAGTTGTTTTATTTGCTGTTTCATATGAAGAGTTTAAAAGATTATTATTATTAGAAGGGTGTGCTAGATTTGAAGATGAACTAGGTGAAGCAGGTGAAGAGGCTAAAACATCTGCATATGGTCTATAAACTGGGGGATGGAGTTTTAATGCCTCTGCATATGAGATACAGCTCTTGGCCATACTTTCTTTTATGCTTTTTTGTCTAGAAAATTCAGGGCATATTTTACTTATGGCAGTATGTGCACCAGTACATAGACAGCATCTTACTTCATCTTCATCCACAGAACAGCTCTCACCAGAGTGTCCTGATCCACATTTAAAACATCTTGTAACTGATCTGCATTGAGTTTTAATGTGACCGTAACGACAACATTTATAGCACTGGATAGTTGGAAATATATACAAATCAACGGGAAGAGAATTGTAACACAAAAATATCCTTTTAGGAAGGACTTGTCCATCAAAAGTCAAAACTAAAGTTTCTATAGGAATAAAGTCAGTTTTCCCATTATTAGTAATTTTCTTTTTTAATCTTCGAATTTTAATAATAGTACCACAACCTATGGGCACTGAAATGTTGTTCATGATATCCTCCTCAGACCAGTCTGCGGGGACACCTCGTACCACACCCATCCGAGTAATGTTATGGGTTGGGATGAAAGCTCTATATTTGTTTGTTTTTAAAATATCGCTAGTTATAAAGTTATTGGCATCTTGGAAATGAGAAAATGAAATAGAAGCTTTATTTCTTCCAATTTTCTTTAAACTACCATTTACAATATTATTGAAAGTATGTTTCTTTAAAAATCGTCCTAAAGCGACTGGGTGCAAAACTGTATTTTCGTCAGGAGACACTTGCTCGCGTTGAATATGTACAACATAAGGAGATGCATCGGAAGTTTGGTAAAGTAGCCTAGCCACGGGTGTTCGAGAATTGGTATCAGGAGTTTCCAAAGTACTTGGTAATGCGTTCTGTGTTGGCACTGGTTGGGAAGGTTGAATTTCAGGTGATAAGGAGATGCATCGGAAGTTTGGTAAAGTAGCCTAGCCACGGGTGTTCGAGAATTGGTATCAGGAGTTTCCAAAGTACTTGGTAATGCGTTCTGTGTTGGCACTGGTTGGGAAGGTTGAATTTCAGGTCATTTCATTTGTTAAACATTGTTCATTAGGAGTTGAAAAATCACAGTGGCAATCAAGTTCTGTTAAAGGATTTGGTTCAGAAGACTTATGCTGGCTTTTCTTCTTCTTTTTATTGCAATGTTTACATAACTTGCGTGCCGATGATCTTTTTCGTTTGGGGGGATTTATATTAGATTCCGAGCAATCGGTATCGAATAAAGATCCCTCAGTATCCATTCCTGCTGAAGCATTGCTAATCGTTATAAAATGAGACGCCTGGGGGACAGACCCCCCAGGGTCTTCGGGCTCGTTCATAGAAACAATATGAAAAACTTACCTAATCTCGTACTATTCACAAAAACTAATATATATATATTATAAATACACTTAAATAACAAACTTTGAACTATTATTTACAAACCACTATCCAAATAAATTAATTAAATTTAAAGCCAAAAAGAAACACGACCGCCTTTCTCGAAGTTTCCCGCGCTTTTTCTAAAATTGATATGTGAGAAAAGGATAGATAGAGTGCTTTATGGTGTCATACACGGATTAAAAAGTAAAAAAATAAAATACACGTATATACCAAGGAGTTTTAAATAAGGATTGTTAAAAAGAGAAGGTTGATAATTCGAAATAAAGAGTATGACCATAGCCATAGCCTTCTATATTTCCAAGCCATGAAGTTGAGCAGAACGGCAACATCGCATGTGGTCAAGCACATTGTATTATATTATTTTAATTATTATTTATTATTTGTTTTTCCTATATTATCTATGTTTAAACTAGTTGTAAATTGTGATGTAAGGTTATTTCAATTAAGTTTTATATTTATTATTATTATTTATTTATTAGAACATAAGGTTTGAGTCAAATTATTTGAACTTTTCGGGGGTCCTTTAGTACGATGAGCATTTTGATCTAAGCCTCTCCTAGCAATAAATCTTACATCATTGGAAAGGTATTTAAATTTGAAACACTTTATTGTAGAACAATAAACGTCAACTATTAGTACTTTGAGAGTTATAACGCTCTGAACTTGACCAATTTTTTTATCATTTATGACCTAAAATTCCGAAAATACTAACAATTAATAGAAAGTATGTTTGCAGCAAATATTTATCATATGAAAACATTTCTAATGATATTTCATTTATTGCTAGAGGTGGGGTAAATCAACTCCCATAGACAATAAACCACTTTTATACTTTAATAACCTTTAACTCCAAAAGTATAAACAATTGATATAAAGTATATTAACAGCAAATATTTGTCTTCAAAAGACCTTTCTAATAATATATAATTTATTGCTAGAGGGCGTGTTAATCAACTCCCTGCTGAAGAAAATCAACAAAAAAGATGACATCTTTGACAGCCATTTTTTCCTGGTTAACGTTGATATTTTTCTTATTGTTTAATATACAAAGCATTTCAATAAAGGAACTAAATTATTTTCATATTTTAAACCTCACACGATTACTAGGAAAAAAAATATCGACCTCTTAAAATTGAAATATTCCCATACATTTAGTATGGAGACTGGCCGACGACATGACCACGAACTGACAGTAACAGACGTTGCCAAACTTATGTTCACGGCTTGCAATTATAGAAGGCTATGCCATAGCCATAGCCTTCTTCATTTCCAAGCCGTGAACATAAGTTTGGCAACGTCTGTTACTGTCAGTTCGTGGTCATGTCGTCCACCAGTCTCCATACTTAATGTATGGGAATATTTAAATTTTAAGAGGTCGATATTTTTTTTCATATTAATCGTGTGAGGTTTAAAATATGAAAATAATTTAGTTCTTTTATTGAAATGCTTTGTATATTAAACAATAAGAAAAATATCAATGTTAACCAGGAAAAAATGGCTGTCAAAGATGTCATCTTTTTTGTTGATTTTCTTCAGCAGGGAGTTGATTAACACGCCCTCTAGCAATAAATGATATATCGTTAGAAAGGTTTTTTAAAGACAAATATTTGCTGTTAATATACTTTATATCAATTGTTAATACTTTTGGAATTAAAGGTTATTAAAGTATAA
Organism: Agriphila tristella; assembly: GCA_928269145.1. NCBI lineage: Eukaryota > Metazoa > Arthropoda > Insecta > Lepidoptera > Crambidae > Agriphila > Agriphila tristella. Next base: position 3,920,843 of record OV743443.1, on the reverse strand, counting down.
AAGTGGTTTATTGTCTTTGGGAGTTGATCTACCACACCTATTGAAATGAATGGTATATCATAAGAAAGGTTTTTATATGACAATTATTTGCTGCAAACATACTTTCTATTAATTGTTAGTATTTTCGGAGTTTTAGGTCATTAATGTTAAAAAAATTGGTCAAGTTTAGAGCGTTATAACTCTCAAAGTACTAATAGTTGACGTTTATAGTAGTACAATAAAGTGTTTCAAATTTAAATACCTTTCCAATGATGTAAGATTTATTGCTAGAGGAGGCTTAGATCAAAATGCTCATCGTACTAAAGGACCCCCGAAAAGTTCAAATAATTTGACTCAAACCTTATGTTCTAATAAATAAATAATAATAATAAATATAAAACTTTATTGAAATAATCTTACATCACAATTTACAACTAGTTTAAACATAGATAATATAGGAAAAACAAATAATAAATAATTTTTAAAATAATTTTATACTATGTGCTTGACCACAGGCGATGTTGCCGTTCTGCTCAACTTCAGGGCTTGGAAGATATAGAAGGCTATGCCATAGCCTTCTTTAATTGCAAGCCGTGAACATAAGTTTGGCAACGTCTGTTACTGTCAGTTCGTGGTCATGTCGTCCGCCAGTCTCCATACTAAATGTATGGGAATATTTCAATTTTAAGAGGTCGATATTTTTTTTTTTGGTAGTAATCGTGTGAGGTTTAAAATATGAAAATAATTTAGTTCTTTTATTGAAATGCTTTGTATATTAAACAATAAGAAAAATATCAATGTTAACCAGGAAAAAATGGCTGTCAAAGATGTCATCTTTGTTGTTGATTTTCTTCAGAAGGGAGTTGATTAACACGCCCTCTAGCAATAAATGATATATCATTAGAAAGGTCTTTTAAAGACAAATATTTGCTGTTAATATACTTTATATCAATTGTTACTACTTTTGGAGTTAAAGGTTATTAAAGTATAAAAGTGGTTTATTGTCTATGGGAGTTGATCTACCACACCTATAGAAATGAATGATATATCATAAGCAAGGTTTTTATATGACAAATATTTGCTGCAAAGATACTTTCTATTAATTGTTAGTATTTTCGGAGTTTTAGGTCATTAATATTAAAAAAATTGGTCAAGTTTAGAGCGTTATAACTCTCAAAGTACTAATAGTTGACGTTTAAAGTCATACAATAAAGTGTTTCAAATTTAAATACCTTTCCAATGATGTAAGATTTATTGCTACAGGAGGCTTAGATCAAAATGCTCATCGTACTAAAGGACCCCCAAAAAGTTCAAATAATTTGACTCAAACCTTATGTTCTAATAAATAAATAATAATAATAAATATAAAACTTTATTGAAATAATCTTACATCACAATTTACAACTAGTTTAAACAAAGATAATATAGGAAATACAAATAATAAACAATTTTTAAAATAACTTTATACTATGTGCTTGACCACATGCGATGTTGCCGTTCTGCTCAACTTCAGGGCTTGGAAGATATACTCGTAGAAGGCTATGGTATGACGGTAATGAGGTCACATGTATGAAACAAATATGAAATATGAAAAATTAATGAAATTTACTAACAAATTGTATGTTTTATGATTATAAATAAATAAATAAGACGGAATATTAATGAATAAGAGAAAAACACAACGTAATGTAATCAAAACGACGGGAATTACTGACTCTATGAATAAAATTTTTCAGCATAGGTTTGATTGAATTATTTTTGTGATAAATTACAAAAATGAATGTGTCCAACGATAAAGATAGTTTCCTAACTCCAAAAGAGTTAAGCGAACAAGTTTCTAATGCTGAATTAAGCTTTTTTACCAGGAAAGTCAAGTGAAAATTTTCTCGCTGGTCGAGGTGAAAAGTTGTATGTTTTACACGAGACCAAAATGTTGTTCTGCCTCGTGTCTTTAAATCACTCACTGTGCTCAGTAGTCTATATTAGAATCACTCGCTACGCTCGTGATTCAATTCTAGACTACTTCGCTATTTCGTGATTTAAAGTCGCCACTCGCAGCACAATTTGATTTTGGTCACTTGTATAACAAATAACTATTATGATATAAGTACCTAGGTACAAATGTAATAGTTTTTAGACTTTTCCTATAAATTTAGTATATTAAGACGAAATTACTTTCATAGTTCTAGGTCAACGGGAAGTACCTACCATATGAATATTGATTCTCCTTGAGATTGTCGAAAATGCGTTTTTTGCGCCACAAACGGGCGATCTTATTACGTTAACTTAGAAGTTTGATTTTTTCACATCTGTAAAGGGCTGTGGACTTGAGTAAGTAGGTAGGTAGGTATATGGTTTCAATTTTATCTTGATAGGTGCCTCCACGTGTTCCCGAGATAAGTCTACCTATATGTATAACTAGCTTTTGCCAGCGACTTCGTCCGCGTGGACTTTCGGATAATAGATATGAACCTTTGACCGAGATAAAAAAGTATCCATGTTTTACCACAGGTTATACAAGGTGTTTGGTAAAAGCCTTATAAAGCCGAATATGGTAGATAGGGACCATCAAATTGAACAACTTTTACTATGGGACCAACTCCGAAATCGCGAAAAAAAAATCAGCTGTTTCATACAAAAAATAATAACGAAAATATCAAAATGTATGGAACAGCTGATTTTTTTTTCGCGATTTCGGAGTTGGTCCCATAGTAAAAGTTGTTCAATTTGATGGTCCCTATCTACCATATTCGGCTTTATAAGGCTTTTACCAAACACCTTGTATATAACTATCTGTGTGCTATTCCAAATTCGTTCAGTAACAACCATCCAAACATTAAACTTCACATTTATAATATTATTAGTTCCCGTTCCCGTTCTCGTTCTCATTCCTGTTCCCGTTCCCTTATTATTTGCCATAAATAAATTGAACCCCCGTTTCAGTCCTTTAGGTGTTGAATAATGTCCACCGTGTCGTGTTGGACTTCAAAATAAATGCCAATTTCGCATTCAACATCCCAAAAAACCTTTTAACGACATCCATATCGATTTTTAGGTTTACTTACCCACTAACCTCCAAGGATTTGGGGGTTGGTGGGTAAATAAACCTAAACATAATCCCTAACTAAATGCAAATAAATGATATTCTATTCTATTTTATTATATGGGTTTATTAACTCCATCTACCCCTAAGGGGTTAATCAAGGGATAATCACAAAATACGTATTTGCTTTTAAAACATGTTAGTTTTTTAGTTTTGGAATAGTACTTCTACGGAGTTTCACGTCAAAATGTATATTACCTAAATATTATTTTTCCATACAAAACATTAACCCCATTTTACCACTTTAGGGGTTTAAACATCGCCACTATGTAGGACTTAAAAATAAATGCCATTTTCGCAATCAACATACAGCTTGACCATAAAGAGTTGAAATTAAATAAAATGGAACTAAAATTTTTCAGTACAAAATACAGGCAGTGTTGCCAAATTATTCGTGATTTTGACCTGTTTACATACAAAGTGGCGCCCTCAATTTTTGTCAACTCTTTATGGTCAAGCTGTACCATAAGACCTCAATACGACATCCATATCGAGTTTGGGCTTAAGGGTTGATTTTCTGAAATTTATCAAATACATGTTAGATCATTTGTTTATAGAAGTACTCCTATGAAGATTAAAGTCGTATTAAATGTCTATTTTTTATTTCTTCCATATGAAGTTTGAACACCATTTGTTCCATTAGGCGTTGAATAATGTCTACCATTTAAAAATAAATGCCATTTTCATACCCCATTTACCCCTTAAAGGGTTGAGTTTCAGAAAACCACGAAACACGTGTTTGCTTATTTGTTTTTATTAGAAGTACTCCTACGAGATTTCAAGTTGAAATGTCTATTTAATTTTTTTATTTCCATACAAACTTTGCACCCCCATTTCTACCCTTTAGGGGTGGAATTTCCTAAAATCCCTTCTTAGTGGGTGTTTACACTGTATAAAATATAAGTAGGTATACAAATACCCTATCTGTGTAATACTTTGTGACTATTTGATTTGGTCGGATTCGCGCTAACAGCGCTGTGAGCGTGATTCGGAACGCGGGGTTAGTGGTTTGGGCTGGGCAATGGTCTGTCAAGGCCGAAACAAATTATCGGACGCGGCTTACTGCCGCGGCTGATCTGAGGTGTGCAAACTATCGGATGTAGTAGGTCGCGGACGTATCCGATAGTTTGCACACCTCAGATCAGCCGCGGCAGTAAGCCGCGTCCGATAATTTGTTTCGGCCTTCAAGGTCCAAACAAATTATCGGACGCGGCTTACTGCCGCGGCTGATCTGAGGTGTGCAAACTATCGGATGTAGTAGGTCGCGGACGTAACCATAGACTAATATGACGTCATCGGACGTCCGATAGCTATGTAGCTGCAGCCGCAATACATTTCATAAAGATCTCGTGCATACGACGCGCCACGCTTCGCGCGCGTCGATACGTCCACTCTCTCCGGTGACCGCTGGCTACTAAATCGAGCGCAGCCGCGCGCGCCGGTTTTGTCTGTGCGCGGGGCGCGGGGCGGGCTCCGCCCACGCGCCGCCACGCGCTGTTGTTGAGAGCTCGTAAGCGCCCTCTACCGTTTATAGATTTAAGTTTAACTTTATCGTTTGATTTTATATACTAGTTGTAAGCAATCCTTTAGTACTTAAGTAGGTTTAGTTTTTACAAATATACATTCATTTTTACACCTTCTATGGAGTTTAATTTCAAGAACCTCAAGATAGAAGCTAGCAGGATGTTATGAGAGTGTGCACATTTATCAGCCGCGGCAGTAAGCCGCGTCCATTAGCCGCGTCCGATAATTTGTTTGGACCTTCAAGGTTCAAGGCCGAAACAAATTATCGGACGCGGCTTACTGCCGCGGCTGATCTGAGGTGTGCAAACTATCGGATACGTCCGCGACCTACTACATCCGATAGTTTGCACACCTCAGATCAGCCGCGGCAGTAAGCCGCGTCCGATAATTTGTTTGGACCTTCAGTCACCCCTTCACTTTTATATAAGAGAAGATATACCTATGTGTGCCTATGTTGATGTTGTTTAAAAATGAAAGTAAATAATTACAATAAAATCTACTAATTGTAGTAGATTTTATTGTAATTATTTACTTTTATTATCGGACAAATAAATATTAAAATCTATTTTGAACAGTACAAAGTGTTTTTTTTAAATAAATCTGTCTTACAAATTTACAATATTATTTCTAGCGACATGCAGGTATATCTGAAACAAGAAACGCAAGAAAATTGATCTCGGGATTGAGCTACCAGTTTGAGAACATCTTAGGAGGCGGGGGGCGGACAAAAACTGTAATAAAGTTTTCACCTTAAAATGGGACAACTCTTACTTGTGAGTTTTCACCTTCCAGTCACCAACCAACTCGAACCAATTTATTCTATACCTACTCGGACTCAAACCACAACTTTCAGAAGAAATAGTAACGACAACGCTTGGTTGAAACGGAACGTTTTTGTTAGCGCTCGCCACAGATTGGTAGCAAGCGCGCTCATGTCGAGTGCTGTCAATGGGTGTATTCCAGCAGGCTAATCGCTGAGTCATCAATCACCATAGAGGAGTCAGAAGACATTTTTAACGTAAGGCCATCAGTCTTTAATCAGGGGCCTATTTCTATAATAATTTACCATACTTATTGGCGTAGAATTATGTTTTTTATTTATTATGAAACATAATTCTACCCCAATATACTACTACTATGGTAAATGGGCCTTATTTCATAGTGTTTTATGAAATAGGCCCCTGATTAAATACTGATGGATCACAGTATTTACCATGCGTGTGGCCGTCCATTACCGAATGCGAACTCTACACGAACGAATGGTAAATACTGTGATTCCACACTTCCACAGTAATTTATCATGGGCTTATTTGATAAAAGAGTGATAAAACTTCAGTAGTTAATTGGGTTGGTAAAGTTTTTTGAAGAGAATTGTTTAATATATTTTTTTGATAGCAGAAGTTTGAAGAATAAAGAAAATAATATTATGATTTTTTTATTTCACCTTGTTAACCAAATATATTTTTTTATTTTATTATCGCGATAAAATATCCAACGAACGGCTGAACACGAAGTTCCCTTGCATTTAAAAAACTGATTGACAGGATAGATTTGACAGACAAGGTGACAAAGAGTAATCATAATCATTAATCACGACCTAATGTTGTTGTTTGTTTATCAGCTTATTTATTGTGATTTTCTTGTGTTTTTCTTGTTGAACACGAAGTTCCCTTGCATTTAAAAAACTGATTGACAGGACAGATTTGACAGACAAGGTGACAAAGAGTAATCATAATCATTAATCACGACCTAATATTGTTGTTTGTTTATCAGCTTATTTATTGTGATTTTCTTGTGTTTTTCTTGTTGAACACGAAGTTCCCTTGCATTTAAAAAACTGATTGACAGGACAGATTTGACAGACAAGGTGACAAAGAGTAATCATAATCATTAATCACGACCTAATATTGTTGTTTGTTTATCAGCTTATTTATTGGGATTTTCTTGTGTTTTTCTTGTTCAGTTATGGGAAATGGATCAGCTTGAAGAAATCCATTATCCAGCTTATTACGCCGATGAAGTACCTACACTGCTTTGTTCCGTTTTGTTTGAATTATAGATGAGACCATCCGCAGAACAATTTTTTTACAATTCCCATACCTTTGAAAGAGACGTGGTGCAGAGGATTAAACAGGAATTGCCCTCGAAGAGCTTTATACGTTTGTGATGATCACGAAAATATATGTATATCAACACTTACAAAAGAGTTATTTTATTTATTTTAGCTGACTGACATGCATGACAACTAGTTGACATTGCCAATGCCTAACTTTTATTTATTTTTTTATTTATACGCATACAGCCGTAATAGTGATTTATTGTATTATGTTGTAAATTTAAATTTTAAATTATTATTTAAATTGACGTATTACAAAAATTCCGCAATTGGTTATTCCTGACTCCAAAGCCAAAAACTACCAGAAAATATATACTTCACAACAGTTTTGAAAAAGTTTACCAACCCAATTGGTATTAGTACTATGGTAATAGTAGTAGTTTATTGGGGTAGAATTTATTAATGTTTCATAATAAATAAGAAACAATTCTACCCCACTAACAACTTAGGTATGATAAATTATTGACGTTTTACTATTTTACGAAATAGATAAAATATTGTAGGATCACAGTATTTACCTAAAGTTTAAACAAATTACTTTCCACAGTTAAAATGTATACTGTGGTTATTGATGACTTAGCGATTGGTCTCCTGGAATGCACCTAATGTCACCTGTCTTGTCTGTCCCCCGCCCCGCCGGCCCCGGCCCGCTGTGGCCCCTGTCCTGTCATTTTTTTCATTCACATTCACATCATTTCATTTTCAATTTTTCATTCTGTCAAATGCTTGTGAACGTGCCGCTCGTTTTTGTTTGCGTTTTCGATCAATGATTGTTGTTTTTATTATGAAAAGAAAACATCGATCTTATTATTAATTATTGGACTAAAATCGCGAGTGTTATTTTGTGTTTTGACTTACCGCATTATTGCGCAATAAACTGGGTGACATTCATTTCAAATTTGCACTTTCTTTGAACAATGCCTAGATCTTCCAAGCAAGGTCTTGATATAATTTTAAAGTGCGTGAACTGATGCGTGATAAAGTCACCTTCGTTGTTTATTTGGTGTTAATGTTTATCGGTTTGTGATAGTGGTGTCAAAATGGGGTCGACGGGGTTGACACTGGCTGACCTGCCAAATATTTTTATTATGATTGGGGCCTTGGTGGCCCTTTTTGCAATGCTGGTCATACTTCTCAGGTGAGTTTAATAAATTATAAATGCCCACACTGTCTTGCTACTTTCTAATAACAAGAAGTCTAACAATTAGGTATTGCCTGTTAATTTTATACAAAGCAAATATGGCTCTTATATAAACACTTGGCGATTATAGCAAAATTATTATGTAAAATATCTCATAAGCTTTCAAGGCTTGGATTTAGAATACTTGAGCACGAATATAAATTCGTGCACACTATATAAATAACAAACACTATATAAATATAGTGAGTTTACTACTTTATTATAAAACATGCAGAGATTCTAATCAGGGTTGCATGATTTAAATCACGATTTTTATTGCATGATTTTTTATATAAAAATCACTGATTTAAATCAAAATCCGAAAAAAGAATTAATTAAACGCTGGGAGGGCATATTAATCAACCGTAATGTTCGAAAACAGTACTAAATTATTAATACAAAGTTTGATAGGTGTAAACAAGTTATTTATCGCAATAAAAACCAACAATCAAATATTAGATTTTTTTGTGTCAGTAAAAATATTACAATAATGATTAGGTACTTTCATTCATTATATGCAATGCCCGTAGCATAGACAGACAGATACAGATATTAAATTTTCGGAAATATAAATAAACTAGCGGCCGCCCGCGGTTTCACCCGAGGTTTCACCCGCGTGGTTCCCGTTCCCGTGGAACTATCGGGATAAAAAGTATTTTGTTTTAATCCAAGCTATCTACTATCTGTGTGCCAAATTCCAACCAAATCCGTTCAGTAATTTTTGCGTGATTGAGGATCAAACATCCAAACCCACAAACTTTCACATTTATAATATTAGTAGGATAAACACTCGAAACTTAAAACTCAAATAGTTTTTTCTGGTCAATGTGACATACTTTTTAGGCGGTGTTGCCGCAAAACTTAATCAAAATCAAAAAAATCAAATTAATCAAAAAAATCTGATTTTTTGATTAAAATAAAAAAAACATGATTTTTTGCAACCCTGATTCTAATGCACATATTCATTTTCCGCGGAAACACTTATTATTCGAAAAAAATAAAGATCTAAGTCTAATTTTAAACCAGTGTCCTCATTCTTGACGTTTAATGGCGGCGCACTAGGTTGGTAGCACTGCTAAATTGTTGCGATGGTGAATCAAAGACCGCAGGTCACGTGATAGGTGCGAGGAGCGTAGTGACGAGCATGTTAGGTGTACATGAACCCAGCGCGCGAGCCAAATTAAACCAGAAAAATCCACTCAACCGTGACATAGCACCTCAGACTAGTGAAAAATTATGAAAAAAAACTTTGTAATTTTTGTAGGCCTAAGCTGATGCAAAATTAAGCCATTGCGTCTGTTTATGATTATGATGATGATTATTGGGTCTTGTTATGTCAATATCAATAATCAAAACTTATTATGAAGCAGATTTTTTTCTTGAAAATGGCTTTCGCTTTAATGGGAATCATTTAAATCTTATAATTTATGCTACTTACTATGCATAATGGCCGGTATACATTTTGATTAGTGTTTAGTGCGAGTGGCTCGTTTAGTGTTTAGCAAAAAACACGTTCGGACAGTCTCTGATTAGTGTTAAGTAATTGTTTTTTGCTAAACACTAAACGAGCCACTCGCACTAAACACTAATCAAAATGTATACCGGCCATTATGCAAGATAAAAATAAACTATTATGTAAATAAAAAGAAAGTCTTTTGAAGGTCATAGCTGTTAATGTGTTTCCCTTCTAAAAATAATCCATATTTTTATCATGTTACCTATCTGTGCCAATGTTTTAAGATAATATGTTAATTTCTTTAATAAGATAATGCATGTCTATTGAGATATGGTTAATAACTTTGAAGAATATATAAAGTCATATCCCCTTAGGTACTAATAAATAAATAGACATTGGTTTGTTTGCATTTGCATTTTTGCATATGCAAATGCATAACGCTCTAATTACGACGTTAATGCATACTTTAGCCTTTTTCCCCAATCATGCATATTTCGTTTAGGAGCGAAAGGTATGTATAGGAAATTATTTAAGCTAGCCTCTATAAATCAGTAGAAATACTGGAAACAATGATCGAACTCACCAACGTCCTTCCTAATTAAATATCAGAAAAGATTTTTGCTTATAAAACCCGAGTCTTGAAGGCATCACAAAAATAATGCATTATTTCAAGAATAGTTCGCTGTAAATGTAACGTCTTTAATTAAAATACTTATCTACACACTATACTACACATATTGAATATTATTTTTTATTTTGCATTATGCATATTTTGGGCATATTAACAGATTTAGTGCATATTTCGACCTTTTTAGTGTATATTTGCATGCATATTTTGGCACTTTGTTAGTGCATATAATGTCTACTGTTAAATAATAAAGCTTTGAAGTTGTTCCCTACACTCAAGAATTATAAGAGGAAATGCTAAAAATCTAATACATAATCATATATTAGAAAGGTCCACTGGGTAAATTGCAAAAAATAAAATCATTTTATTCTAATAATCTTATCTGTCACAAAACTGAGTGATTGTAACAATCTGTATCGTAACAATTTACACTATTTACTAGTTAACTAAATGAATAATTTATTAAAGAAAACCCACAAATTGATAACAAGCATTTGCAAATACAACTTTCTTAATTTTAATTAAGTAAGTAATAATTAAATAATTCTGATACATTACTTAATTTTTAAGTGATAAGATATGAGAGATATTGAAATAAATAACTATTTGCTAAAAATATTTACATACCACTCAAGTAGATATTTAATTGGAATATTTGACAAGTGATGTAAATATTTCATACATATGAGGGTATTTGGCTGAATATCAGGGTCGTATCCAAACAACATTCTATAACTCTCGAATATGCAACTCTGAGCAATGATTTTGGTGTTGTTTTGTAGATAATATTCCTGTGTATTAGAATTATGCAATATCCTAGTTTTAGATGGTAATGTGAGAAAAAGCTAAAAGAGCACACAGATTCTTGACTTTTTTTTGATTGACTTTATGATTTTTTTATGACATTTATTATTATTTATTACAGTTAAAAGCTAACACAAAGTTTTTTACATGATATATGGTATATTACCTTTCAAATTGTATTTTTCGTATCTGTAGGACTTCAAGATCCAGAGATATAAAAGTGCAAAAAGATCAATCAATAGATCTGTAAAGATCCATTGTAAAATGGATTTTAGTGGATCTAGAGGAGAAATTAATATTTTTGGCAGAGCCATCTAAAATAAAAAGTATAGAATTTAAAATGTCGGACATTCCAAAAGGAGAGGGGATGGATCCCAACATGTGGATGTTTCTGTCTATAAAATTAGGTATATTTCAGACATTTAAATTATCACTAGTACAAGACAAAAGATAAATTGTATATTAATTAGGGAGAACCATTATTTTAATCTGATGTAGATTAAATTATCAGAATGAAATGACATTAGCACAGATTAATATAATACTATATTAGCTACCTTTAATTAAATAATAATTAATAAATAATGAAATAATTAATTAATAAAATTATTATGCTATAATTATGAATCCTATATTACATTACATTGTTTTGTTTTATTAAGTATTTTGTTTATGTAAGTACTACATTATAACTAAAAGAAATAATACCATGTAGTTCATCAACTACATCTTTCTTAATTATTTAGAATGCAAATATACCTTTCTTATGATTGGGAATGTTCAAAAATATTGAGTGTCCCAATCTAAAAGTGGTTTGTTGTTTCCTTTTAGTGAAGGATCTACTTGATTATGAGATTGGTAGGTACACCACTGTAGGGGAACTTAAACATTGATCATAAACAACTCTTGTATGACTAAAATGTATGTTACTCATACGTACTTACCTACATTACGCATGAGCGATATTTTGCGTATTTTTTGATGCAACTTACAAAACTTTACGCTGGTATAAACCAGCTATCAATAATGATGCATGCAGTGATGTACAAAATACCCTGTACAAAGTATTTGGAATACAAAATACAAAATACTTTTAAATTTAAGTATTTCAGATACCAGATACAAAATACTTTCGAGAAAGGTATTTGAAATACTAGATACAAAATAGGTATTTTATAAATACTTTTTAAAAATACAAATACTTTTGTTAGAAAACAACATTTTAATTTAAGTTTTTTATTATATTAGGTTTTTTATTATGACCAGATATTAGGGTTCATTCCCGGGAATTCCTGAGCCGAGAATTCCCGGGAAATCGTTGGGCTTTATTCCCGGGAAATTAAGCTCGAGAAAAGTCGAAAACTCGAGAAATCATATTGAGATAATCATATTCATAATCATTTATTCACATCAAACATGGTATAAAATGGTGGTTACATTAAGTGAATAAAAGTGCTCATGTTTCACTATTAAAATAGCATGCAAATTATTAATATACACGATAAAAAAGAAAAACAGCGCATTCTATAAAAACTAGGTCTCAAAATGTCAATAATACATGTCAATAGTTAATTATAAATGTCATAAAATTACTTTTTGTCAATAAATTCCTTAATGCTATAAAAAATATTTTCATTTAGCCATTTGAAGATACTTTTTTTAAATTTAAAGTTGTTCAATATTTTTAGATCGTTGGGAATCTTATAGGTATATTCTAACGCACATTACAAGACAACTTTTACTGTATTTTCTTGTATTTGGTACATTTCTTATGACAAGTTTATGTTTGTCTCTTCGCACTCTAGTGTTCATAACATCAGATGCTTTAGCAAATAAATATCTATTTCAGTGCACAAAATTACATATCTCGTATAAGTAAAGCGACGGAAAGGGCAGAAGACCTAGATTTTTAAATATAGGTTTGCAGGATTCATCCGGTAGAATTCCATATATGGCCCTTATGCATTTCTTCTGTGCTACGAAAACTCTGTTCCAATTAGGGCTTGCAAATATTCGATGAAATCCAATATTCGAATATTCGAAATTTTTTAAGGTGGTATTCGATTATATTCGAATATTATTCGAATAATTCTGTAAAATAAGACAGATGGTCGTAATTATTAAATATTGCTTATTTTTTCAAGTTAAACCAAAGTTAAATGCTTCGTTTGATGGAACGCATTGTGTAAAAATTATCTTCTTTTGACTTTTTACCTTCGCCCCACGTTTTTAGTTTAAAAACTTCTTTGTACAGTTATAAATCTTGAAAGGGGAAATTATTTTATATTTATTAGTCAGTTTGTCTAGTTAATTTTAAAGGCATGTTTTGAGTCCAATTTTGATACTTTTTAGTTCATTTTTAAAACGTATGTCTTTTGGTTTGACTGTCAGTAAATATTTATTTTTAGTTTTAATCTTAGGTGTGTTTTTTCTCGGGCTCTTTTCCGGCTTCATAATAAGACCAGGGTCTAGTAATATCTCTCATCAGAATACTTGTCGAATCAAACGAGCCCAAACTTGATGGGGTTGTATGGTATTATTATATAGAGATCCTGTACCCTTCTTTCGGCTCCATCAGCAGATCCTGGACACTATTTCCCAACAAATTAAACAAATCAAACGTCAATGTCAAGACAAATCAAACGAGCCCAAACTCTATGGAGTTGTAAGATTTTAGTAGAGAGTTCCTGTGGCCTCTTTCCGACTCCATCACCAGACCCTGGAAATCGTCTTCAAAGTACTAGTCAAGACAAATCAAAGGAGCCCAAAATGAATGGAGCTGCATGGTTTTATTACATATTTTTCGTGATTTTCTTCCGGCTTTATTATCAGACACTGGACACTATTTCTCAAACAGAGTACTTGTTGAGATGAATCAAACGAGCCCTCGATGGATATGTATGGTTTCATTACAGAGTTCCTATGGTTTTCTTCCCGCTCCATCATCAGACTCTGGATATTATTTCCCAACAGAGTATTAGTCAAGATGAATCAAACAAGCCCAAACTAAATGGAGTTTTATGGTTTTATTACATAGTTTTTGTGGTTTTCTTCCGGCTTCATTATCAGACACTGGACACTATTTTCCGAACAGAGTAATTGTTGAAACGAATCAAACGAGCCCTCGATGGATATGTATGGTTTTATTACAGAGTTCCTGTAATTTTCTTCCGGATCCATCATAAGACCTTGGACACTATTTCTCAACAGAGTTATTGCCAAGACTAATCAAACGAGCCCAAACTCGATGGATTTGTATGGTTTCATTACAGAGTTCCTGTGTTTTCTTCCGGCTCCATCATCAAACTCTGGACACTATTTCCCAACAGAGAACTAGTCAAGACGAATCAAACGAGCCTAAACTAAATGGAGTTGCATGGTTTTATTACATAGTTTTTGTGGTTTTCATCCGGCTTCATTATCAGACCCTGGACACTATTATCCCAACAGAGAACTTGTCGAAACGAATCAAAATGCCCTCGATGAATATTTATGGTTTTATTACAGAGTTCCTGTGATTTTGTTCTAGCTTCATCATCAGACCTTGGACACTATTTCTCAACAGAGTGATTGCCGAGACGAATCAAACAAGCTCAAACTCGATGGATTTGTATGGTTTCATTACAGAGTTCCTGTGGTTTTCCTCCGGTTCCATCATCAGACTCTGGACACTATATCCCAACAGAGTATTAGTCAAGACGAATCCAACGAGCCCAAACTTAATGGAGTTGCATGATTTTATTACATGGTTTTGTGGTTTTACCCAAACTCGATGGATTTGTATTGTTTTATTACAGAGTTCTGGTAGTTTTCTTCCGGCTCTATCATTATACCATGGACACTATTTCTAAACAGAGTTAATACCAAGACGAATCAAACGAGCCCGAACTCGATTGATTTGTATGGTTTAATTACAGATATCCTGTTGTTTTTTTCCTCTCCATCATTAGACCGTGGACACTATTTCCCAACAGAGTACTAGTCAAGACGAATCAAACGAGCCAAAACTCGATGAATTTTTATGGTTTTAGCACAGAGTGTCAAACATAGGCACTGACTCAAAAGCACTATTTGAAGCTAAGAATATGCCAAAGAAAATGAAAAGAAGCTTAATAGGTGTTACGCTGAAAGACCGTTAAAAATCAGAGGAAATAAGAAGAAAAAAACGAAAGTAGAAGACATAATAAGGAAAGTAAGACTGTTAAAATGGCAATGGACGGGTTAAATGGCAAGAGAAAGCAAGGAAAAATGAATCAAAATTATTTATTAGCAACCATGGGACAGAAAAAGGAAAAGAGGAATACAAACCAAAAGATGGGCTGATGATATTATGAAAACTGGAGGAACACTTTGATCTCGAAAAGCAAGAGATAGAACAGAATGGAAACAGCTAAAAAGGCCTACGTGTCGCAAGACACACTGACCACTAAAGCCAAAAAGGAATAAAATGAACAAAAGAAAGAAAAAAATATTTATTTGAGACAATCACACACTTGTACTTGTCAAGACGAATCAAACGAGCACAAACTCGATGGGTTTGTATGGTTTTATTACAGATTTCCTGTGGCCTTGTGGTTCCATCATCAGATAAGCTCAATGACACTGTAATATGTCATTGTATTCCTGTTCTGACCTATGTTTTAAGTTTCAAGTCTTTGATTCATTGGGAAGCTAGATTAAAATCGTTTACAATTTGTGGAAAAACAAACAACATAGGTAAACAAATAAATAAACGAGAAAGTAAACGTTAAGGATAGCTTCATTATATGCTCAAAACAGCTATTTGGGTATTTAATGAATGACTTTTGCCTAAATCCAAAAAAGTGGAAAATATTCGAATATTCGAATATCACCTACTTGAGTATTCGAATAGCAAAATAAGGCGAATATTCGAATAATTCGAATATTCGAATATTCGAATTGCAAGCCCTAGTTCCAATCCGTGCTATTACCCCATACCATCAGACCGTATCGCAATATCGATTCTACATAAGCACGGTAACACAAAATCGCAGTTCTTCTATTTGTTACTCTTGTAACTTGACGCAGTGCATAACTAAATTTGTTTATTTTGTTACATACACTTTCAATTTGTAGTTTCCAGTTCAAAAATTTATCTATTACAATTCCAAGAAATTTTACATTTGTTACCTCATTAATTTTAATAGTATTCAAATTAATATTATGATGGCTATACTCAGATTGATTAAATTGAATAAATACGGATTTATCTAAATTAATTTTAAATTGTGTGATTTCAGCCATTCAATTAATATGTCAATAGTGTTGTTTATGTCAGTCTCATGATCAGTCAATGTATTATTTCTCTTCTCAGTCGTCACAATTATGGAAATGTCATCTGCGTATAGTATACATTTATGATTGGTTATGTCAAATATGTCTTTTATAAATAATATAAACAAAAGAGGGCCCAACACACTCCCTTGTGGGACACCAGTCTTAATTTCACTACAACTAGAGGAATATGATAGTAATTCATTTTTAATAACTCTATCCACGGTAACATATTGTTTACGGTTAGATAGGTAAGATGATAACCATTGAAGGGTAATACCTCTCACACCTATATTTTCCAACTTTTCTAACAGTAGGTTATGTGGAACATAGTCAAAAGCTTTTGACAAGTCAAAAAATAGTCCTGTAGTCCAAAAATTATTATTGATTTTATCTAAAATTGTATTAATTAAATTATAAATAGCTAACGTTGTTGATTTGTCATTTAGAAAACCATACTGATCTTTTATTTATAATATTATATTTATTGCAAAAGGCCATCAATCTCTTTAGCATACACTTTTCAAAAATTTTTGAAAAAATAGACACAAGTGTAATATGGCGGTAATTGTTTACATTATCTTCTTTATCAGATTTAGCTGCGAATACTCACGTAGAAATAGGTACTAATGCTTTGAAAACTTCATGGCGACATTTTATTTTTGAACAATTTAAGCCACTTTTTATTGCTAGGTCTAACAGCTCTCGGACTTTATTTTTCAGAAAAGTATTTTATCAGAAAAAGTATTTATAAAATACTAAGATACTAAACAAAAGTATTTAAATATAAGATACAAAATCCTTTTCTAAAAAAGTATTTTAGATACAAGATGAAAATACGTATTTTGTATCTTATGTCTGTATTTCAAATACTTGTATCTTAGATAAGTCACATCTCATGCATGTCTCCGTAGTTAAAGATCGTCTGAACATAATGGTGTGATTACACTAGGTCAATTACCTGGATAATATTCGGACGCGTACGGATTTCGGGCTGGCGACTAGTGAAAATGAGCGAAGTTATCCGATTTCGTGCTCTTTACCATTACAAAAGACCCGAACTCGGGTTTACCAGTCTTAACTAAATAAAATAAAATAAGTAAATACTAGACACCATCACATACATTGCTCCGATTCCAATGTAAGTAGCTAAAGCATGTATGAAAATCAGGAGAACGGTGGTAACACGACCATTCGTTTTCCCAATTGACCCATCCAGGAATAGAACCCGGAACGACACCATGAAAACGGTGTGTTAACCATGGCCACGGAGATCGTCAAGCTATATGCCGAATAAGAAATAGATAGACAGATAAATTACTTATGGTGACCACACCATTTGTTGTTTAGTCTTAAGAAAGCCAACTTTTATTAAAACAAGTTCAGGTTAAAATACATTATTTATCTATCCAAATACTTGTCCCCAGGAACATGGAGTTTATCGGCGTAGTCGGCGAAGGGCGCGAGGAAGCGTGGAGACGCGCCATGCAACCGCCCAGGCTGCTCATGCAAAGGGTGCACATCCCCTTCACATTCAAGCTGCAGGAAAACCAACCTGTTGGCTACAGTGGTCAGTATATTTTGCCGTCTTCGTCATCATTCACTAAGGCCGCCGACTCACCGACAGGTGTCTAAATTAGCACCTAAACACATCTGACCCCCTAGCCAAAGTAACATTTGCAAATCTTCGTTATCGCTTCGCTTTCGAAACATTTATGCAATTGACATAAGGTTTCGTTAACTATCGAATTTCAAAACGTCAAATCCATACATTTTTCGGAGCGAAGCGATAGCGAAAATTTGTAAATGTGACATTGGCTATAGGCTCTGGTTACTTGCTAGGATACACGGTGACCGCACTGGAAGGTGGGTCGCTAGGATAGGAGCCTTGGTCTCATGGTCTTTGGTTGTAAGCCCCGCGCCTACAATACATTCTAGCTAGGCAGTCACCTGTATGTATCGAGGCGTCGCGTTCACATTCGTGTATATCCTAGATGTTTATAGGCGCTAATCTGCAGCCTAAAGGTGAACCCAGACTTTGCGAGGCATGCGCCGTAAATAGCACATGCTCATATTGAGCAGGTAAACTATGATTGATAGTTTGCATGCTCAGTTTGAGTATGTGCCATTTACCAAAAAGTGGAACCAGACTTTGCGAGGCATGCGCCGTAAACAGCACATTGTCATGCTCAAACTGAGTACGCAGTCTATGATTGATAGTTTGCATGCTCATTTTGAGCTCTTTTCCATTCTTTGACGGATCTGATGAAATCGTCGTGTCATATCCCAACAATTTTTTTCCTCTCTTTTCTAGCTTTCTAACAAATTTCTCTTTTATGCTACTATTTTGCTGTAACACCAATATAATTGCGTAGTGGAGCTAATTCTGCTTCGAAAAGGCATATGCTAAAAGAGTGATAAACAACATGAACATTGATGTGATGAATGAAGGAACAAAAAGGCCGCAGAAAAGAAGGATGGTTTGTGTTCGAAATTATATAAATGTGAAAGGAGATGACGGGTGACAGGAAAAATTGAAAATAATAGCTCCCATAGGTTTACTACGCTGACTCCAAATAAACTGCAATAGGTAGGGAGATGATTATAAATTAATCCGAAAATACATATCTTGTTTTAATATTTACATTCAATCACTTGTTGAAACAGAAGTTCAAGGAGTTACTAAGCCGAGTTGGATTGAGACTTACGTAGGTGCTACGACGGTTGACAAAATACATTAACATGAATACTCCACATTTAACACGTAGGCACCTAGACGTTTGCTAAATAGTTATCGGTTTAATCTATTTTCTATAGTGCAATCTATAATTCGTCGACTGTTCATCTTAATCTCTTAAGGGGCTACATCACTAAATAGTATAAAAGAAAGTCGCTTTCTCTGTCCCTATATCCCATGTATGCTTAAATCTTTAAAACTACGCAACGGAGCGGTTTTTTTAATAGATAGAGTGATTCAATAGAAAGGTTTATATGTATAATACATAGGTAGTACACTAAAGCAAAGCGAGGGCGGGTCGCTAGTCTAAAATAAAGCGTAAAGCGAGATAGCAATGAGAAAACGCCGCGCACGGGAGCGAGACCGATTCGGCAGATTTGCTGCAAAAATCACTAAATCAATTCGTAGTAAATAACTAAGTGATTAAAGAGAAATGCTTCTATACGATTCTGAATATTGATGATATACGTCATTTAAAGCAATTTTGACTTGAATAACTAATTAATGTTATGTTGTTTCTAAATATTTTTTATTGTTTATATTCTAAAAGTCCCACCCGACTTCAATAGACGTGTTGTAATTTGTAATTAATCGATTTGAACAATATTTCTTGCTTTTTATAGAGCTGTTTTTTTAAGGTTTTGCTTTTTTTAAAAAGATTTTACTATGACCAACTCTGAAATCGGGGAAAAAACAGCTATTTCATACAAAAAATAATAACGAAAATATAAAAATTTATGAAACAGCTGTTTTTTTCGTGATTTCAGAGTTGGTCCCATGTTCCTTGTTCAACTTTTATTTACGAAAAACTACCTACATTATTACTGTATCTGGGAGTTGATCACTTCGTCCCTAACACAGCTTGGCAAGCGACACCCGAATGCCGCGTGCCGCCCACGCTGAACAAACAGACGGGCCTTTTGTCTGCTTGACGCACAAACATCTGCAACTAAATTACATACGTGTAGGTAGATACAGACCATTCATTGTCCGGACCTGGTAGAAAGTTCTAGGCTATTGTGCCTATTCATTTGCTTCACCTAAAATAGATGACCGATAAAGCATTGATAAATGAAGTCAGTTTATCGCTGACACGCTGTCCTCTATTTCATTTACATAGCATACCACACTCTGATAAGTTAGACTCTAGCAAAGAAACTATCACGTGCCCTAACAAATATATTCATTGAAGAGACTTTCCTTGAATGTCCCAATTGGAAGTCCCTGAACAGACTCAACCTGCCGTAAAAATATTAAATAATCTGGGCTCCTCATAATACGAAGCTTATCAGCCGAATAACACTCGCTCTTAGGTTTGCCTTGACACTACCTAGTAAGTTCCATGAAAGTTTTCCTAACTTATGCGCGTTTTAGAGGTCAACCACCATGGGTCCATACCATTGATGACTGTCCAATCGTCTTTGCGTTCAACAAAATGCCTTACGTTTTGGCTATTACAGTTTGTTCCATCCAATCCAGTCACAACACAACTGCGTCCTCTGTTTGTCTTTGTCTCCGATTCTTGTTTCGTTTTGGATGGCTTGGATGGATGGACAGGACAAGCAAAACAACGTTATTATAATATGCATGAGCATGGAGCCAAGTTTTATTGGAACTAAATGTCAGTTCATTTTATCTGATAACCATATAATTTCCTCTGACAGGCCAGCCCACTGCCACTTCAGCCTATTGAATCTCGAAATAAAATAATAACAACATCCTGATGCGGTCACCGACCCACCTTTTTGTCACCAGGCCAAATGATTCGTCATCTTCACGTAATTAAGTCTTCACCACATAATCCCCGTATTGTTTGAAGCAAACTTCCCTGTTCGAACAGGTAAACAACACTATCATTTGCGATTGTTTTGCATACACACGCGATTTTCAGGAACAGGAACAACTCGTGTTGAAGCATCATCATTTCAATTTTTATTGAAATGTAGACAACCGTGTAGATGTACAAATATGTAAATTATACAGTACAAATAAAATTGCCGGTGTTGGCTAACTGCAAACCACGCGAAATCTTCAAACGTGACGCGCATGAGTCCATTTATGAGTTGAGTGAAACAACCATGGCGGTCGCATTAGGCCGTAATTATGCTCGTTTTGGGCATTCATTCATTTTGCAACGTACCTACACGCAACTACGTTACGTTACGACCACGTACACATTGTTATTACACCGTATCGGCTTATCTGTTGAACATGTGTTATCATTTCGAATCATGCACTTGCCCAAACGTCTCGGTGCGCGTGCACTGAAAATTCGACGCAGTTATTTATAGGGTGTGCTTACAATGGTGTCTTTCAGCGCGATCTCTTCATGATTCACTTACATTTGCTTACATTCAGTGAATCAAAGTCATTATGATGTAAACGGTCTATCCATGTGTTTGGAATGCCAAAACAGGTTTGTTTTAATTAATGAACATAAGTGAACTTGGCCTACTCCTCGCCCATAAATAAATATGTTTGGAAAAATACTGACTTAATTACTGATTAGGAATAGGCAACAATATTTTATTACAGGGTCTTGTTTTTTATGTTTTACATAATTTACATTTTTTTAAATGATTCAATAACATGATTTAAAGCTATAGATTTAATTATGCAACGTAATGTAAATGAAATTACTCAAAACCTTTAAACTAATTATACTAAATGCTCGTCACGAAAAAATCTGTCGTTCATATAACATTTTTAGCAAACTTTGCTAAAATGTATGAAGCAGCTGTTTTTTTTATGTGTTTGATATACCTTTTCATCACACGTTTAACACACTTTATTCATTTTATAAACGAAAATCTCGGGGTTGGGACTATTTTACACCTACGTACGAACTCGAACGAATACGTCAAACAAACATCTTTGAAAAGCGCCCACCAGTGTAAACGCGGAGTAATAATAACAATCATTTTATTCACCGGCCAAACTGACGCGAATGTTTTATAGCCGAATCAATTCACGTGCAAAATTGATTTGTTTTTAAACTTAAAACTATAAAACTTCCACAAGATTCGATGAGACAAATGGGTATTTTCTTCTGTAACCCTTACAATACAACTATTGTCAAAACTAATAATAACAGACAATGCTAAACAAATTAAAAAAACACAGTGATTAATTTTCCATATATAAATAGTAAGTACCTACCTAACCTTGACTCTGACACCGTCCGTCGTATTTGTACCTACAGGCGAAAACATCAGTATGTTGCGTCAAAACACATTTTCATTTTTCAGTAAAAAAAAACTGAAAGAAGCAAACAAAAGCATTAGAAATTCTATTGATATTTTTACATTCATTATTTTTACACGACTGCCCAAAAGAAGAAATCGTGTTCGTTACTGATATTGATCACCGCACCTGTTTCATTCAACACATTGCACGTTCCATTAATAAAGTACACAAACAATCATTTCCTGAGTATCAAATGTTAAGAATTTTTAATATAATTTTTCATTTTCATTTCATAGCACGTACGCACTTTCTTGACGTTTTTACCGCGAGCTAATTCTACAGAATAGATAATAGGGAATGTCTGAAAAAAATCAAATTGGCTGAATATTTTTCTATAGGTAGGAAAAATAAGGTCCCTTAGTAATAGAAAAAAGTTTCAGAATTTTCGGTTGCGTAAAAAAAAATTAAAAATCAAAGTCTCTTCGACTTCACAAATGTATGAAAGTAACAGCAGAATGGAGATTATACCTTTGCCGCTAACTGCCACAACCACTACACGTATTTAAAAAAAAAGTTTTGACATTTTGTCTTGAATCTTTTTTTTTATACCATGTTGTGGTTGTGGCAGGTGGTGGCAAAGGTATAATCTCCATTCTGCTGTTACTTTCATACATTTGTGAAGTCGAAAAGACTTTGATTTTTATTAAAAATTGTTTCATGCATCCGAAAATTATGAAACTTTATTCTGTTATGAAACCTTATTCCTACCTATAGAAAAATATTCAGCCAATTTGATTTTTTTCGGACATTCCCCATTATAAGTGGGCACTAATTCGAAGAGATACATCAGTAAAATTGAACATATTCGCTCATCTGTTAGCTCCCTTATGCCTAGTTCACATTAGGGCGAGTAATTTAGTCGAGTAGAGTACATTAATTAACTGGTATATGTGTTGTTGATTTTAGTTGATTTTAGAATAATGTCAAACATACCACGTAATGTTAAATGTCTCGACTCGACTAATTTACTCGCCCTAATGTAAACTAGGCTTTAGCGTCACACGCGCAACGCGCAGGTCACTGAAAAACAATGCGATGTTGTTTAATTATTTATTTATGATGAATGAATCATTTCACCTGTCATACATGATTCCTACTTTAAATTAACGAACCTATAGCTAAATCGGTTACTTTACTGTTATGTGTAAAATGTAAGTATGTAGGTAATGTACCTACCTTAAGTGGGCTCTATAAAAAAACTCGACACGGCATATCGGCAGGGAAACCGCAACTTGTTTCCTTCCTGCTAGATAAAGCCTTCTGTAGGTGTTTTCGTAACTTGAGCTTGACAGCTGGATCCGCAGTGAAATTCTTGTATTAGAAAAAAATCGACTAACCAGGGGGCTAATTGTCTAATTTCAAAATCTATCGCAATCGCTTTCATTTGACAGATGGATGTAAAACATTGCTGCATTTCTTTGGTAAGTTTTTATTTATGCCAAAAAGAAGCATCAATGTGTTACATCTTGAAAGCGATTGCGATAGAT
The DNA here is from genome assembly GCA_928269145.1 of Agriphila tristella. Taxonomy (NCBI): domain Eukaryota; kingdom Metazoa; phylum Arthropoda; class Insecta; order Lepidoptera; family Crambidae; genus Agriphila; species Agriphila tristella. Next base: position 3,897,288 of record OV743443.1, on the reverse strand, counting down.
TTTGAAATTAGACAATAGAAAGGCTGATCCCTTTGGTAGATTAATAGTAATGATATGAAGTTAAGAGAAAATCGCTAATATAAGGTGTCGCGACTGGCATGTAAGGAAGCTCGAAACTTCGAAGTGAGTTTGAAATTCAACAGAATACTCTGCTTTAACTGTATATAGTTGGCACTACCGCCATATTTAGGCGTTTGTTATTGACCACTTGTATAGCCGATAGTGAAATCGAAATTTAATAAAAACGCAGTGATTATGTCTGTAGTGCGAATGTTTTTTTGTGTACAAACCTCAACTTAATACAAAAAACTTATCTAAAAAAAGTTAAACGCAATCTTATTAGATAAGTGTTCAATTAAGAAGATACCCTTTATGTAACTAGATTCTATTATACAGCTGTATATTCAATGAACTGCCATTCGATTTTATTATCATCGAATACGCTAGATGTGTCAGTGTGTCATGTTTTTTTTTGTGCTGCAGATTCCATTCGTGCAGCCACAAATGATTTAATTAAAAAGCCGGTTGTGCCACTTAATTTGAACGAAAAAGTGCAATGTGATGTGAACGACCTCTCTTCAATACGATCGGTCGTATACTTGATCGGATCGGAAATCGGAACAATTTTGTAAATCGTGACGATAAATCGACAGATGGATCTTTGTGATCAAGGATTCGATCAGACAGGAGAGAACCACCGCGACTGTACATGAGAAATCTGTCCGATGCGCCATTATTTCCATTTCTATTTTGTATCTTCCCATCCAGGATATAACGATTTAATAATAATAAAATAAGCCTTTTATCATTTATCATAGTAGATTTGTTTCTACTATGCTTTTATTTCCGAGCTGCACTGTTTGGATGTTGCATTACAATAATTATATTAATATTTAAATAACGTCTCTTAGCTCAGTGTGCTTTTCGCAAAGACTCCTATAACCCCTTCCAGTGCTGCCTATCAGCAGCCACTCTGGTCCAGAAAGTCCCTAGGGTCTCTTCTTCTTCTTGTCAATGCAGGCGGTTTCCGCAACTCAACATCTATTGCGCCTATTTTGCATTGGAGGGTGTGCGGCCGGATCACTCCAGCCAGCCCAGCTCAGTCAGGAACGCGCCAAGGGCTTTCACATTCGTGATCGCTTCCTGGATGCTGCCCGGCGAGCCGAGGTACCTCGCACGGTAAGGGGCCACCCCTCTGCATTCCAGCAGTACGTGGGCGGCTGTTTCTCCTTCCTTCATGCATCCTCTGCGTATCCTCGACTGTCCGTGACACCTAGGTTAAAAAGATGTCTGTTAAATTGTCCATGACTAGTAACAGCACCTGTTACGAGGCGAAGTTGCGGTCTGCACAGTTGTATCAGGGCCCTTGATTGACGAGCGTCCACGCGCGGTAGTGCGAGTTTCGTCTGTCTGCACGAGTCCAGCGAGCTCCAGTTCTGTTGGTGTAATGGGCCCTAGGCTTAACTTTAGCTCGTCTTCCCTAATACGATTAATAAGGTGACTTATTTGTTGCAGGTGTGTCGTGCGTAGTTTCATCGACAGTGCGGTACTGGCACGCGAGCTGGTGGGGCGCGCCGGTGCGGGAGCTTCATCGGACCCTGTGGGGCACGCTAGCGGAGATCTTCACCTCCAAGCACCTGGACTTTACTCTGTGAGTACGCAGTATTTGCTTCTCATACTGGCCATTTCATCCAGAAAGAAGTTTGTTCCCGAGGGATGGAATAATACAGTTGAAGTCGCAGACGGCCGCTGGTCGATTATAAAAAAGTTATTTATTTAAACAGGCTTACTGGAAATATGACGTATTCCTGGGTTATAGATGAGGTCAAAACAAACGTTTTTTGTTAGATAACTTTTTCTCGAAAACTTAATAGTTTTTAAGATAGTTGAATTTTTTTTTACAAAAGTACGTTTTCAGGCACAAAAATAAAATAAAAAAGAACTACTCATTCGATTCCGTTGTTATTATTATTTTGGGATTGAAAATATTCTGAGTGATAATAATAAATAAACAAAAATACCGGCATTAACATAAAAATCAATCCTTAAAATGAAAAATAAATGCATTCTTTTCCAGGTTTTTTGGAAATAACAGCAAATATAAAAAAAAATTGTAACGAAGTGATGTTTTTAAAAATATTTTAAAAACATCACCATTTATTCAGCTTTCAGTTGAGGTATAAAACTGATTTTTCAATCCTCAGACAACAGATATCAGTCAGTTAAATTATTTTACTAAGAGCTGGCCCCGGAAATGGGTGGACAATTCACAGAGCGACGAAATCGCTCAAGTTAGTTAGCCATAGGTACTATCTTTATTAACAGATCCGGGCACCTCGCAGATTTTCAGTGGTGGTGGGAGTGGTTGAGCAACAAAGGGGCTGAAAAGCGATTGAAAGTATACAATTTACAGAGCTCTAGATTTGGTGTTGTAAAATAGCAAGCCAATCATGTATCTAAATAGAAAATAACATTGCCAGGAATTTTGACTGGTGGAAAAGTAGTGCGAGGCGGCATCAAACTTTACCACTTTTTTGCGTGTTTTAATGCCGCCTGGCACTACTTTTCCATCAGTCAAAATTCCTTGTGCCTGAAAACGTACTTTTGTCAAAACATTACTTGATTTCAATTATCTCAAAAACTATTAAGTTTTCGAGAAAAAGTTGTCTAACAAAAAACATTTGTTTTGACCTCATCTATAACCCCTTAGCAGAAATACGTCATATTTCCAGTAACCCTGTATAACTGGTGTTTGCTATGAATAACTACATAAAATTAATTATTATCATCTTTATAAATATCTTACTATAAATAGTTGGCCAAAAAAACTATCTTGGCGTAACAATAAAATTGACTTAGAATTAATCATGCTTCCTCGAGCTAAGTTTGGTAAACAAGTATTCATTTATTCAATAAACATCATAATATTATTATAATGTAATTTGTCAATCATTCTGTCATAAAACCAAATACCAAAGCAGTCAAGAATCCCAATTTTATAATTACCATATTTCAAATCACACACCTATTGTGAACAAATCAACCTTGAACTTTAATTTTGAATACAAATAGTAAATTGCAACATACTTTATTACCCGTTACAGTAATTAAGGCGCTTACCTGACCGAAAGTGGCACCGCGGTAATTTTTATTTAATTTATTGTAATTCTAATACACAATTTTAATAAAACATCTCGTGGAATTTTTAAGGCTCGTAGTCTAGTATTTTTTGACTGTATCATTCATTACATTCCCTCGTAGTCGTAGATTTGTTTCTACTATGATCGTAGTCATTGCTAGAAGTAGATAGCAAAACTACCAAAAGTAGCCGTTTTTGACACATTTGCTATCTACTTCTACGAATGACTGCGAGGGAATGTAGTTAATACCTTCTAAAAATACTAGACCATGGGCCCTAAAAATACCACGAAAAGTTTTATTAAATTCTTTTTCTATTAACTTATTAAATAAAAACCTCTGAGGGCGCCACTTTCGGTGGGGTATTCACTTTAAAAATATTCCTTGTTCACATTGAATAGAATTAATGTTTTGATTACGCCACTCGCATATAATTTAATTAACATCAAATGCTCACTAATTAGTGACTGCACTTCACTTAATTCACTCAACTATTTACTTACATGATAAAAAATAGAGATGTCGATCATAATTTAATCTTTCGCTTGTGCATTTTTCTGTATCAATCAATATTTAACGCGATCATTATGTTATTTTATGTAAAGCAGGCTCCAGATTCCTGCGTGATTCACGGCGTAAATTCACGACGTAATTTTGCCGCGAAGTCGGCGTGAAAAGCATGACCCTCCACACTCGCTATCGTTCACAGTTTAGTTCGCGCGCTCGTCGAGAATGGACGCCGAGTTATGCACTGCTATCTTTGTTTTTTAGCATCCCATAAAATGGTTTCGGCATGATAACACTCAATCATCACAAGTTCCTGCTCGTTCGTCCAAATGACGGTCATTTTGACGCACCGTACTCCGCAAATAAATAAAAACCTCAAGGCACGGTACTGTTTTCACGCGCGAGTGTGGATGCGCTTGCGTTCACGGGAGGTTCGCGCACCGCGAACCCTTTGAAGCGGGCGCAAATACCGACACCGAACGGGGAACAAGGCGTGAACAGGCGCGAAGCCAGTGAACGGGCGCGAAAACCATCCACATTCGCGCTTCACGCCTTTCACGATTGTTCACGCCGCGAATGTGGAGCGCTCTTAACTAGCTTTTATGTGGGCTCCAGATTCCTGCGTGATTCACGGCGTGAATTCACGCTGTAATTTTGCCGTGAAGTCAGCGTGAAAAGCATGACCCTCCACACTCGCTATCGTTCACAGTTTTGTTCGCGCGCTCACCGAGAATGGACGCCGAATTATGCACTGCTATCTTTGTTTTTTAGCATCCCATAAAATGGGTTCGGCATGATAACACTCAATTAACACAAGTTCCTGCTCATTCGTCCGAGTGACGGTCATTTTGACGCAACGTACTCCGCAAATAAATAAGTCTGAAAAACCTCAAGGCACGGTACTGTTTTCACGTGCGAGTGTGGATGCGCTTGCGTTCACGGGAGGTTCGCGCACCGCGAACCCTTTGAAGCGGGGGCAAATACCGACACCGAACGGAAAACAAGGCGTGAACAGGCGCGAAGCCCGTGAACGGGCGCGAAAACCATCCACATTTGCGCTTCACGCCTTTCACGGGTGTTCACGCCGCGAATGTGGAGCGCTCTTAACTAGCTTTTATGTGAGCTCCAGATTCCTGCGTGATTCACGGCGTGAATTCACGCCGTAATTTTGCCGTGAAGTCAGCGTGAAAAGCATGACCCTCCACACTCGCTATCGTTCACAGTTTTGTTCGCGCGCTCACCGAGAATGGACGCCGAATTATGCACTGCTATCTTTGTTTTTTAGCATCCCATAAAATGGGTTCGGCATGATAACACTCAATTAACACAAGTTCCTGCTCATTCGTCCGAGTGACGGTCATTTTGACGCAACGTACTCCGCAAATAAATAAAAAACCTCAAGGCACGGTACTGTTTTCACGCGCGAGTGTGGATGCGCTTGCGTTCACGGGAGGTTCGCGCACCGCGAACCCTTTGAAGCGGGGGCAAATACCGACACCGAACGGGGAACAAGGCGTGAACAGGCGCGAAGCCCGTGAACGGCGCGAAAACCATCCACATTTGCGCTTCACGCCTTTCACGGGTGAACACGTCACGGCGCGAATGTGGAGCCCGCTTTAGGAAAAAATATTTTTGTAAATATTTTGTATTTTTTTTGTAATAACGAAACGGCCAAGCCACCTATTTTGACTAAAGTGTAGAGTTTTTGAAGTTAAGGCTTGTAGAGTTAGGGCGCGTAGAGTTAGAAGCGTGACTGGCTCTAGATGAGGTCTGGTAACTTTTTGACAGTGCGAGCCATACGGTAGTCTTGGAAACATTTACATGAAAATGTTTTTATACCTAGCGGCCGCCCGCGTCTTCGTCTGTGTGGAAAGTTTTCTAGGTTTCCCTCGGGAACAGTACTTTTTACTGGATGAAAGGTACCCTATATCCTTCTCTGAACCCCTGATAAGGTGTATGCAAAATGTCATGATGATCTGTTGAGTAGTTTAAACGTGAAGGCGTAACAAACAAACAAACGGACTTTCGCATTTATAATATTAAGTAGGGATAATTTAAAGTAAAAATTAGAGAAATACCTATAAGGTCTTTCACAAAACTTTTTTTTTATATTTTAGTCCGATCTTGCCCCGCATAATGGAAATTGAAGAAATAATATCGCAGTGACAGTGTTGTAAGAGCGTGTTCACACACAACACAGTATATCGGATCCATATGTGTAGAATGTGTACTGTATTCATAGCAACAGATACGATAAAACGGTAAATGCGGTGTGGTGTGAACATCACATCATCGAGTAGCGAAAACCACTTCTCATAAATTCTGTGTTCTAAAGACTAGGAAATATAGGTAATATTTATTATAACAGCATCTGTAGCGTGATTTTATGAACATAAGGCGACATGACACATCCGGGAAGGATGACTTAAGTGCGTGGCACTTAGTTCAATTAAAAAAACATAATAATGTGCCTATTTGTTTAACTAACGAGTCCATTGTGATACGAAAAGACTTCCACAACATTACCTAACGTACCGATTTGTTGATAATATTGGTACTCGTGTTGAATCGTCACCATTGTGTTGCAAGAAGGTGACTTGATATGGAAACGATATTGTCTTACAGGAAAAATAAAAGAACTACCTATTAGAATAAGAATTTTGAAAGGGTGTAGACGCGCTTCACGTTCCATTGGCGACTTTTGAAAATTCCTATTAAATTATTAAATAGATATAAGTCTAAACAAAACACGCAACTAATACCTCATTATTCCTAAAAAAATTACTTTAGAATCTGTAAATACCTTTATAGACCATAGATTTGAGCATTTTTTTAATATTTTATTTCTCTGTGATTAAAATATTTTTTCACCTCTCCAGCACGAAAAGGGCGCTTTTGGCGCGAAAAAACTCGCAGCAAAATCGATTTTTGCTGCGAGCGTGAGGCAAAGTGCTTTTTTAATTTCCAACACCAACTTTTAAAATAATAAAAAAAAAGAAATAAAATGACAAGGATAACACTTGTAAAATTCATATGTGAGAAAAGGATAGATAGAGTGCTTTATGGTGTCATACATGGATTAAAAAGTAAAAAAATAAAATGCACGGATATACCAAGGAGTTTTAAATAAGGATTATTAAAAAAGAAGGTTGATAATTCGAAATAAAGAGTATGGACGAAATGAGGTCGCATGTATGAAATAAATATAAAATAAGAAAAATTTATGAAATTTATTATAACAAATTAGTTTTTTATGATTATAAATAAATATATAAGATGGGATATTAATGAATTAGAGAAAAGCACAACGTAATAATGTAAAACAAAACGGCGGGAATCTACTTTATGAATAAACTTTTTCAACATAGGTTTGATCGAACTATTTTTGTGATAAATTACAAAAAATTTGTGCATCCGATAGTTGTCTAACTCCAAAAGAGTTGAGTGAACAAGTTTTTAAGGCTGAATTTAGCTTTTTACCAAGAAACTCACGTAATTTTTTTCTCGCTGGTAGAGGTGAAAAGTTGACACGAGACCAAAATTTTGTTCTGCCTCGTGACTTTAAATCACTCACTGTGCTCAGTAGTCTATATTAGAACTACTTAGCTAGTTAGTTCGTGATTTAAAGTCGGCACTCGCAGCACAAATCGATTTTGGTCACTTGTATAACAAATAACTATTTTCTATTTTCTCTCTATAGGGCACTCCTTAAAAATACAAACAATAAGCCTTCCTTTGCCATAATAATTTCCATAATTAAAAAAATTTCCTTTGCCATAATAATATAGTCATATTTTATGTATATGTAAGTCATATTTTACGTATCTCATACATATAAAATGTATACATTCGTTTTTCGGATCACCTATTTATTGACATTGTTGTTCTTTGGCATTCTATTTCTATGGATGCGACGCTAGTCAACGGACGTTCAGGCGTCATGCTCGGGAACGTGTGTTGCCAGTGGGAATGGTTCTGCTTCTGACTACCTATCTTAACGCATATTAAATTGTATGAATTGCATTTTTTGTAACAGCCTAGCTAGACCATAGAATACATAAGTGAAGAAAAATATGATCTAACTAATAAATGTTCTTTATTTTATTAATCTATAATTGTAACATTATATAAATATAATGTCTGGAAACGATATACATATTTGTAATTATAGTTCCATCTGATAAAGCTGACAAGTTTTTTTTGCCCATTTTTCTTGTCAGCTAAAATACGTCACGTGTGGTACGGTAAAAGAATAATATTGACGATAAAAATGCTAATTATGTGAGCTTATTTGAATAAAGAATTTTTCAATAAAAATAATAGCTTGGAATAATTATTGTATTGGAATGAGATTGTAATAAAAAAATCCTTAGTCATGACAGTATTCTGTGGTCATGAATTGATCTTTCGGAATGAATGCTACCAGTATGCGAATAGTTTTATAAGAAAGTAAAACTACGAAGTTCAAACAAGAAACTTGAGACGTATTTTTTCTATTCCAATAACTGACGAAAAGTCAAGGGTACTTGTTTTTTTAGTTTTTAAGCTATCGTCTTCCGGTATAGTCACCAAGACAAAGATTTGTCCGTTTTTGGCCTTGGAGTGAGCGCAGACGTTCGCTCGTGAATCTTTGTCTGTCTGAAATGTCATAAATCGAAAATACATCAAATTGCAAATGATCTTACGTAATATATTTTAAAGCAAGGTTTCAACTTTCGATTTATTTTTTTGAAAATATCGAATCAATTAGACTATAAACTTGCCCGCAGACTACAGACCAAATCGGCGGCCGATAGTTGGTTTTGTATGAAGAATCGGCCGATACCAAATCTTTGTAGTGTGCGCACTTGCATACTTCTTCAAACTGATTCCAACTATCGGCCGACAGTTTGGTCTGTAGTATGCGGACACGCTTATAATTTGACAAAACTGGTTTAACTAATAATATTTCACGCAGCAGAGAAAGTAATAAAATAAAATTTAGAAATGATAGTGAAAGTCAATAGAATCGTAAATTATAAAATGTCTTCATACTATCTATAAACTTTAAGACCAATACCTACGATCCAATATCAACTGACAAAATACACTTTGTGGAAGGTTGGCTTAATATGGAAACATTGACGCATACTATCCAAACAGTGCTTAAGTATGAGAATTCGCGAGCAAAAAAGTTGGTAATTCAATTGGCAAATATAGTCATGTCGGTGACCGTTTTACCCACATACCTTTTATGAAAAACAAGTTTTATTTGCGATAGAGATGATAATAATTTACTGTTAGAAGCCCTCCAGGCTTCTAACAGTAACTAATCCACATGACTAATACTGACTTGGAAGGTTTTTTTACCAATAAAAAAATTAGAACCCTTTTAGATCAGACAAGGGAATTCGAATAAAAGTGGTAGTAAGTGATACAACAAGGATCAATCAAGGTAAAAGAGAACTGTTTTTTATAACAAAGAAAATCCATTAATAGTTTATGGAGAATTATGGAGAAAGAAATAAAAACGCTTGGAAGTGCTTACGCATGAAGGGCCAATTCGTTCTGGAGATCTGGAGTTCAGATCCAGCCGTGAGCGTCGACAATCAAACTCTAAAAATAATGATATCAGACACTTATTAAAAGAAAGTTTTGTTTAACTTAAGGATCCATGATAGGAAAACATGGTTTGCGCTGGCCATATTTTTATATAGAAAACGTAAAGTTGTAGCCATAAAAAAAAACATATAACAAGCTAAAGATATTACCTAGTAGCTACAAGTATTAAATTGCGTATAAACCTCACAGATGATTGTAAAAAAACAGAATATCATCAAAAGCGCTTGTCGTGGTCATATTTTTGGCGTAAATAATAGCGGAAACGTTTTGAATTCTACATAAAAAAAAAACACGACTGCCCTGCCAATAACAAACTAAAAAGGAAAATAACAAGGTGTCATTGCAGTAGGGGGACTGTTTTGTAAAACAATTTTCAATTAAAGAGGTCCCCCGGGCCTTGTTATTCATCTTTTTAGTTCGTTTTTGGCAGGGCAGTAGTGTTTTTTGTTTTTTTTTTGTTTTTTTTTCACACATTTTAGTGACAAATTATATAGTTTTGAAATGTGCTCATTGTGGCCTTTCATTTGATGCCCATTTTGTAATAATTTAAGAATTTTTTTTTTTACATTTGATTATGGCGTCCTACAGTCGCCATATTAACTTTAAAATTTAAAAAAATATAGCCACTGTCACTCGGAATGCTGTAAGGATTCTAACGATACTCCATTTATCCAAATCAGTTCAGGCATTTAGAAGTTATGGTGGAGTAAAGAAACTCACATACCCACAAACATACATGAACCCTGAACACATATACACTCTTTTTGCTTTGGGCAGTCGTGTAAAAAAATACACTTTATCGTACTGTGAAATTTCTCCAATAACTTTTTTCAAGAAAGATAATTGTGCTAAAGATTATGATGTAAAAACAACGAAAAACATCGAAAAAGTGCAGAAGTGAGGTTATTTTCCATACTCTTTACACGTAAAGAAAAAGTCAGAGACAAATGTTTCCGCATAACCGAGCCTTAACGCAAGTAACTTGCTAAGTAGGTAACTAAGTTCCTAGCGTTTGTGCCACTAGGTAACGTACAAGAAGGTGGCCTAAAATAGCGCGGGGGTGTTTTTAAAATAGCTTAGCAGACTATTAATTATGTGCATTCATGTGTTAATAATAGATGCTGACTTGGATATATTCTGTATAGGTATTTTGAAGTTTTTAAACAAATTGTACCTAACTTTATGATTCATATTCTGTATAAGCTACGCTAAGCTACATTGGCTACATATCAGTCAGCCGGCATAATATTAAAATAGTACATTACTGACGCGGTCATTAATGACTGCATTGCTGGCAGCGCGATGATGATGGCCGATAGCGTAGCTTAGCGCAGGTCCAGGCCGTCACAGCGCGGTCAGCATTGCAGCCTTTGATGGCCAAGCTGGAATAAAGGCCGAGACCGGAGGTCGAGGCCTTTATAGCGCGGACAGCAAGAGCTGCAATGATGACCAAGCTTGAAGGCCGAGAGCGTAGTTAAGCTCAGCTTGAGGCCATCATAGCGTGGCCAGCAGTGCAGTCATTGTGGACCAAGTCTTGTATAGTGCTTTACTCAAAAATGTCAAAACAAAATGACCAAAATGATCATTTTTTAATTTTTTTGATATTTTTGATATCTTTGAAATTTTTGACATTTTTGAAATTTTTGACCTTATTGACATTTTTAACATTTTTGACATTATTGACATTTTTTACTTTTTTGTCATTTTTGAGTAAAGCATATATATTGCTATACGAGACTTGGTCCAAAATGACAAAAAAATAAAAAAGGCAAGAAAGTCAAAAATATCAAAAAGGAAAAATAGTAAAAAAGTAAAAAAAAAAAAAACATCATCTACAACAAGGCAACACCCGCGCAAATAAAGAATGGGATTGAAAATGGCGGCTCACGGCGCTTACCACAACGAGTGTAATCCCATTCATTAACAGCGCGGGTTGTACAATGTACTTTTTTCACGAACTATGTTTGAAACAAAACTCGACAATAATGGATTCTCAAAGGAAATTGCTGGTGGCTAAAACTCGACAATAATGAAATCCCATACAACTTTGTTGCGTCACCATCGGAGGAGCACGGCAACCTCGACTTTGTTCAAAGAAGGTTGTCAAAATAATGGCCATATTACAAGCATTTTTGAGTAAAAATAATTACGTCGTTTTAGGTACATTTTTTGTTTTTTCTAAGATATTAAATATTAATCATTTTTAATAATGAATACCCATCAGAAGAATTTTAATTTTAATAAAACTATACTATGAATCAGGGCTTCAAATACCGTTAAAAATTAGTAACGTTAAAAAAAATAACGTTAAAACTGGACATTAATAACGGTAAAATTTATAACGGTAAAACAGAATTTAACGTTAATTTTTCGTTCCTTGATAACGTTATTATGTTACTTTATAAAAATATATAAAAGCAATGTGTGATTGACGTGGATGCCGCCGTGACGTGATCAGTCTCTGCGGTAGGTACTAGGTAGGAGAGGTACCTACCTACAATACGCAATACTTATAAAATTACCGTTAAAAATAACGTTATTTTTTAACGTTATCAGGTAGATAACGTTAAAAAATAACGTTAAATTAATGTTATGTTACTAGGTATCGTTAAAAAAATAACGTTATCAAGGTATCATATTAAAAATAACGTTACGTAACGTTATTTTTACTGTTAATTGATAACGTTATAATATAAAGCCCTGCTATGAATACAATTTAATTTTAATATAGGTAAATTATTAGTGTCCGGCCGAAACTGGAATTCCAGCCGAAACAGAAACCGAAACTTTTTTCACACATTAATTGACGTTGTTTTCCAATGTACTTACATAGAATTATAGGCACTTAACATGTGTTAAACACCGCCCAAGCCCAGACGTAATCCACGTAAGATGGACCGACCGACGTAAGTATGAGCTTCTGACCGCAGAGAAGCTAAGGTGTCTGGACACACCCACAACTCACGCGGTAAAAGCGGATATTGATAACCATGTTGATCGCATAACAACAACACTAACCACTAGCTTTGAAGAAACATGCCCACTTTCTACTCCCAGCTCCCGGCCAGGCAACAAGTGTCACTGGTGGGAACCTGACTTGGAGAAACTACGCCGCAAGGTAAGAAAGTTGTTCAACAAAGCAAAGAACTCTCGGGAACCGCACCATTGGGACGCATACAAGCAAGCCCAATACGACTACAGGAAGCGTATTCGCCTCAATAAAAGAGAATGCTGGAGACGCTACTGCACCAACATTGAAACCAACAACGAGGCTAACAGAGTGAAAAACATCCTGTGCAGCGAACCAACACACAATCTTGGTTTCCTGAAAAAGCCTGACGGAACATATACCAAAACAGATCAAGATACCTCAGAACTGTTAATGACCACTCACTTCCCCGGATGCCGCATAACGGAAAGTCGAACATGGGAAGAAAAAGATGAGTATCTACCTGCTGAAACCGACTGGACCACCGCCCACAAGGTTGTCAACCCGGAAAAAGTAAGATGGGCAATCAACAGCTTCCTCCCTTTCAAATCAGCGGGACTAGATGGAATTTTTCTAGGGCTGATGAGGTGGAGCGACGGCGGTCTCACTGACCACCTCGTAGCCATCTACAGAAGCTGCCTAGCACACCGCTATATTCCCATGAAATGGAGGGAAGTCAAAGTAGTCTTTATTCCTAAACCCGGCAAAGGAGACTACACTCAACCTAAATCATTTAGACCAATTAGCCTCACATCATTCCTTTTAAAGGTGTTGGAGAGACTAATAGACAAGGAGATAAGGGGCACTGCTTTAGTCAGGAACCCCTTAAATCCAAACCAACATGCCTACTCTGCAGGCAAATCAACAGAGTCTGCCCTACATAAGGTGGTTTCTTATATAGAAGGTAATCTCAAACACCAAATATCAACACTAGGAACCTTCATCGACATCGAAGGAGCCTTTGACAAAACCAATTTTACCAGCATAAGCCAGGCCCTCTCTAAACATGGTGTCGATCCCACTATTGCCGGGTGGATTGACAGCATGTTAAGAGATAGAGCTATACAATTTACTGTGAATGGTACTACCAGAGGGGTAGTAGCTAAAGGATGTCCCCAAGGGGGAGTCCTCTCGCCTCTCTTATGGAACATTGTGGTCAATGAGCTGATTAGTTGGCTCAACGACCGCAATTTCCTCACAGTAGGCTATGCAGACGACCTGACCATACTCATCAGCGGACGAGTTGAGAGTGTGATATGTGACCGAATGAGGTCCGCTTTGAAGGTCGTCGAACAGTGGTGCAATACACACAATCTAACAGTGAACCCAACAAAGACGGAATTAATTATGTTCACAAACAAACGAAGTCTAGGCAATCTTAAACTACCTAAACTTTTCAATACCAGTCTGTCCCTTAGCAAGGAAGTCAAGTATCTAGGAGTGATACTAGACAACAAACTCCTTTGGAATAGACATCTCGAAGGGAAACTAAACAAAGCCACCATCATCTTTTGCCAATGTAAAAGACTACTCGGCAAAAGCTGGGGGCTATCACCGAAAATAACAATGTGGCTGTATAAAACCGTTATACGTCCCATAATCACATACGGAGCCGATGCCTGGTGTTCCAAAACAGAGCAAAGCACCGTCATAAACAAGCTGCAGAAATTCCAAAGATTGGCATGTTCTGCGATAACCGGCTGCATGCGAACTACCCCCACAGCCGCCCTAGAAGTAGCTCTGGACCTAACACCGCTGGACCTATTTATACAACAGGAAGCCTCCATGGCTGCTATAAGACTTAAACACCTGGGCCTGTGGTACAACCGAGAGGGTCCTCACTCCACATTGTGGAATAATTTAGTGAAACATGAGCCACTAATCGCTGCCCCATGCGACAGGATCCCAAAAAAATACATTTTCGAAAAGAAATACCAGATTCAATTATTTGAAAGTGACCGAGATTACTCCGGCATACATGAAGTCCGAATTTATACAGACGGTTCCAAGATGGGGACTGGTACTGGTGCTGGAGTATTCTCACAAGACCTAAATATCAAAATATCACAAGCATTAGGCCAACACAGTTCGATATTTCAATGCGAAGGTGTTGCAATAATAAATGCCGCTACCACGGCACTGTCTAGAGGTATGAAGGAACTAAACATCCGCATACTGACAGACAGCATGGCCGTTCTAACAGCACTGGAGGCCAACACGATCAACTCCAGTATCGTCTACGAATGCCACCAAGTTTTGGATCGCTTAGCATCCAAAAACAAAGTAATCCTACAATGGATTAAAGGGCATAGTGGATCACACGGGAACGATGCCGCCGATGAGCTGGCTAGAAAGGGATCTTCTACAACAGTGGCAGGACCCATACCCATTCTGCCACTCCCGTTCAGCCAACTGCGCTCATGGGTGAGACAACGTACTCGTGCTGCACATAATACTCGTTGGGTAAACCTAACAAGCTGTAGACAGTCCAAGTTGGCGATGACCGCAGTCTCGCCGCGGTTGACCTGTAGACTGCTCAGCCTTAATCGTCCAGACCTCCGAATAGTTGTGGGTACACTTACAGGTCACCTTGCCTTAAACCGACAACTATTCATCGTGAATGCGACAGACAGTCCCCTATGTAGAGGATGCCTGGACGCAGAGGAAACAGCCGCCCACGTGATCCTGGAGTGCGTGGGTTTGGCCGCACACCGGGCAGAAATCCTCAAAGACGTGAGGTCGCTCCTAGAAGCCTGTGAACGCCCCAGGAGGCTTCTGCGCTTCTGGAAGGAGCTGGGATGGCTTGACTAGCCACACCAATGCTGTGTTTCACGCATAACGGACCAAATGAGAGTCTAAATGCGGAAAAAAGAGCCCATCACCAATACCAATACCAACATGTGTTAAATAAAATAAATAAGTATACAATTCAAACCAAAAATAATCAAATAAACATACCTATGTTAAACTTACTTTTGTAAGTCAACTTTTTTTATTAATGAACATTATTTATTTATTGTTTAAAAATAGTCGTATGATTAGTTACCTATTTTACTGCCGTACTAGTATACCTATGGCCGAATACTCAAACGCTACTTAACTTTGAGCGGCTCTCACCTATGGCCGAATACTCAAACGCTACTTAACTTTGAGCGGCTCTCAAACAGCATGCTGTCTTTGTCATATCTTTGACATTTAATGCGACAGGACGACATTTGAGAGCCCCTCAAAGTTAATTGGCATTTGAGTATTCGGCCACTAGTATTATATTATCTGTGGAGTGACTAAGCAAGCACCTCGCGCAGTAAGAGAAAAAGCTTCGAGATGACTAGTTAGTTATAGTTAGATGGTAAATATGCACGAGTTATAAATAGACGTATTTTCAAAATTATTAAAATCAACCTGAACCCAACACAATCGCGCCGATTCACGCCGGCTGGCGAACTCCGAAGTTAGCCGACGCGACGTGCGACAATTCACAAAAAACCGGCCAAGTGCGTGTCGGACCACGCGCAGTAGGGTTCCGTAGTTACCGTATACAGTACCATATTGAATACCACTATAATTTTTCGTATGCAAAAATAACTTTGTTTTTCATAGTGTTTGTATGAATGACAAAGTTATATTTGCGGTTTTGGAAAATGTGATATATCGCTAAAAATTATCACTATATCTCGTTCAAACCAACTTTCGTTGAAAGTATTTATTACGATCTACAGCATATATATTTTTTAGATTTTTCACTCTCTTATTTTAAAAGTTAAAGGAGGGGGACACTCATTTTGCCACTTTGGCAGTGTATATCTTTCAAACGGTTGACTTTGAGAAAAAATAGTCTTAGAAACCTCAATGTCATTTTTGAAGACCTATCTATAGACACCCCGCACGTATAGGTTTGATGAAAAAAAATTTTTTCAGATTCAGTTTCATGTATGGGGAGCCCCCCCTTAATCTTTTATTTTTTTTATTTTTATGTAAAAACCTTTAAGCGGTTCACAGAATACATCTACGTACCAAGTTTCATTTGTGTAATCCTAATACTTTCGGAAAAAAAATGGCTGTGACATACGGACGGACAGACAGACAGACATGACGAATCTATAAGGGTTCCTTTTTTTGCCATTTTGGCTACGGAACCCTAAAAACCGAGTTTCGACCGAGCCGAAAGGTTCGAAACCGACACTGTGGCTGAAACAACTTAGTTCGTTGGGCTGAAACTAGTTTTTTGACTGAAACCGAAACCACAGAATAAATAATACCGAAACTTCGTTCGGTCGGTCACTAATTAATGTTAAATGAAACTGCAGGTAGGTACCTAGGTGTTTAGTATTGGAAAACTATTTTTAACCTGACATTTGATGTGAGCATTATCTAATGTGTAATGTGTTCAATAAATGTCAGGCGCATGCGACATCTAAGAACTTTAAATTAATTAATATTGATGAATGAATTTAAATTAAATATAATAGTTCTTTGTCGACCCCGTGACGACTATTATATATTTACCAGCTGAATACAAGAAATAAAGATAAACTTGCCGTTCCAAAATTTAGGCTTGCAAAACATAGAGGTTCATTTATGGGGAAAGGCATAGCCTTTATTAATAAAGTTCCACAACAAGTGATTGATCTTCCTTTGCATGAATTTAAAAACCATGTTAAAAAGACGCTCATGGGTAAAGGTTATTATAAAGTTGACGATTATTGAACGATCGAAATGCGTGGAAATCATGTAACACATAACTTTCTAGTATACCTACTTAAGTACTTTGTTGTCAGTAATCATGTTGTGCCGTATTTGGTAATGATATAATTTTAAAATTGTAAATAGGTATCGTTAGGTACTTATTTCTGTTAAAGCTGATAAGTTTCTTGCGCCCGTTCTTCTTGTCAGTTAAAAAAGTAGGGAATGTCCGAAAAAAATAAAATTGGCTGAATATTTTTCGATAGGTAGGTATAAGCTCCCTTAGTAATAGAAAAAAGTTTAAGAATTTTTGGTTGCGTGAAAACGTTTAAAAAAATTAAAGTCCCTTCGACTTCACAAATATACAAAAGTAACAGCAGAATGGAAGTTATACCTTTGCCACCACAGGCCACAACCACAACATGGTATTAAAAAAAGTTTCAAAAATGACAAATGTCAAAATGTGAAAGCATTTTATTTTTTATTTGTGTTGTTGTTGTGCAAGAAGCTTATACCTCCCTCCAATGGAGATTGCACGGCCAGTGTCATAGTGAAGATAGAAAAAATGTCCTTGAGTGACGTGACGGCTTATTGCAACCTCTTTCTTTAGTGTTACAATACGTGTTCGTTGTTCGTCGTTCGTTCGTTCGTGAGAAACGAAAACGTATTGTAAAACGAAAAGAAAGAGATAGCAATAAGCCACGACGACTTAAGAGTCTTTTTTCAATCTTCACTATGATACTAGGCGTGCAATCTCCATTGTGGGTATAAGCTTCTTGTTGTTGCGGTAAGTGGTGGTGGCAAAGGTATAATCTCCATTCTGCTGTTACTTTTACACATTTGTAAATTCGAAGAGACTTTATTTTTTTTACGCAATGGAAAATTCTGAAACTTTTTTCTATTATTAAGGGAGCTTACTCCTACCTATAAAAAAATATTCAGCCAATTTGATTTTTATCAGACATTTGAATAAAGCCATTTTGACTGACTTTATTCTGTTATGTGATTCTGTGCCCAGAGTTGGAATGTGTGTTCCTCTATTCATTGGGTAAAAGTACAGTGTCACTCTGTCGCAAAAAAATCGCGCGCGATAATCCCCCAATATCGTAGTGTTTATTTTTACGTCTTGTAACGATAGAAATTAATGTAACCACATTTTTTGTAAAAAAAAAAGTCCTTACTAATATTATAAATGCGAAAGTCCGTTTGTTTGTTTGTTTGTTACGCCTTCACGTCTTCACTTCTGAACCGATTATCATGAAATTTTGCATACACGTTATCAGTAGTACAGAAAAGGACATAGGGTACCTTTTATCCCGAAAAAAAGTATTGTTCCCGAGGGATGGCAAATTCACTTTCCACGCAGACGAAGTCGCGGGCGGCCGCTAGTATTACAATAAATATTAAGATAATTAAATTAATTATCTTAATTTTAAAATAGCATTGTGAATGCCTAAAATATATAATTTCAATAATTACAATAAATAGCCTGTTCTAAAACGTGAGCCTATTCACGTGGCGATTTTTTTAATTTTATTATCTGCTGGCGGAATCAGTAATTTATCGATACATGTAAAATAACACTATCCAATTAATTAAACTAAGCGACGACGTAACGTAACAGCATCACATATTGTAATGCATTGTAATTTATGCGCGACGCGCTTTTTTATTATACCTAGTCGATTTTTCATTAGTTGTAAACAAAATCGCTACACGTGCTTGACTTTAGAAACTACCTACGTATTAAATATCTATGGTAATAATAAGATTTTTTTAATCGGCCACTATAACATTATACACGGTGCGGGCGCCGCACCATTAGTTAAAAGACCGGCCAAGGGCGAGTCGGACTCGCACACCAAAAACGGCACAAAAATCACGTTTGTTGTATGGAAGCCCCACTTAAATATTTATTTATTCTGTTTTTAGTATTTGTTGTTATGGCGGCAACAGAAATACATCATCTGTGAAAATTTAAACTGTCTAGCTGTCACTGCTCGTGAGATACAGCCTGGTGACAGACAGACAGACGGACAGCGGAGTCTTAGTAATAGGCTTCCGTTTTTACCCTGTGTGTACAGAACCCTAAAAATGAAAAAGAAAGTATTCTGCTTTTTTTGCTACCGACCGACACAAAAATACCTTTCTCTTTCTCTTGACACTAATTTGTTATAATACTCGTAATACCTTCGAAATAGAGAAGTAATAAGTACCAAATAATGTAGTGTGTTTTTTTACTATGCTCGCTAAGACCTACGTAACGTTATACAGACGGTCTTTTCGGGAAATACAGAAGCTGAACTTATCTTATATACGTAGCGCAGCTTACATCGACTTCACCGGAAAAAATACTTGCTTGTTGTCTCTCTACAAGGTGTTTGGTAAAAGCCTTATAAAGCCGAATATGGTAGATAGAGACCATCAAATTGGACAACTTTTACTATGGGACCAACTCTGAAATCGCGAAAAAAAAAATCAGCTGTTTCATACAAAAATTAATAACGAAAATATCAAAATGTATGAAACAGCCCATTTTTTTTCGCGATTTCAGAGTTGGTCCCATAGTAAAAGTTGTTCAGTTTGATGGTCCCTATCTACCATATTCGGCTTTATAAGGCTTTTACCAAACACCTTGTATAACTATTTATCACGTATCTGGTAGTATACGTGATTGGTGACTCGCATCACAAAACTACTCAAAACGACGACGCATTAATGACTAATTATTAATTAATTTGTTAATTAACAAGTGCATAAGAATATATCAAATAACATTTCTATCTCTCTATTACTATTTATCACGTATCTGGTAGTATACGTGATCGGTGATTCGTATCGCAAAATTACGCAGAATAACGACGCATTAATGGCTAATTATTAATTAATTAATGAGCAAGTGCTTAAATAAGTACATCAAATAAAATTTATATCTGTGAGCTATTTATCACGTATCTGGTAGTATACGTGATCGGTGACTCGTATCGCAAAATTCCGCAAAATAACGACGCATTAATGACTATTATTAATTAATTTGTTAATTAATTAATTACCAAGTGCTTAAATAAGGATTTAAGGATAAACAATAACATTTCTATATAAGTAGGTACGGTTGGTCTAAACTGGCAAAGAGTTCAACTTCTCGCTCCCGCCATATCTTAACCGCTAACACCGAACTGTATTTTTTTACCCGACTGCTTGACGCGAAGAAGGGGGTAATGTGTTTATCAGCATAAGTAGTATGTTTTTCCTTTTTCGTACGCGTGCTACTAATTATTATACCGATGTAATACAAGCACTATTATTTATTCTGGTTTTAGTTAGTAGGTTAACTTATTATTATTACTAGCGGCTGCAAGTGACTTCGTCCGCGTGGAAAGTTTTTTTGCTGTCCCTCGGGAACAATACTTTTTTTCGAGATGAAAGTTACCCTATGTCCATCTCTGTACCCCTGACAACATGTATGTAAAATTTCATGATGATCGATTCAGTAGTTAAGACGTGAAGGCGTAACAAACAAACAATAGTACGGCTCATTTCAACCTATATTGTACTAGGTTATGGTCCCATCCGGCAGAAAGCATGAAACTTGGCATGCATGTAGCTTTTACGTATACAATAAAATATAGAAGTAGAAACAAGTCGTAAAGTGATTGTTTCCCCCCTGGGGGGACGTTTTGTGTCCCTAATTGCAGTTTTTATTTTTTTAATAAAAAACGGTGAAAGCTACAACAAAACTGTCTAAGAACAATATATTTGTCATTAAATTCTCTAATAACCATTTTTTGAATGAAGGTGATAGCATTTATAGTTTTCAAATTATGTTTGAGTCTCTTCCGATATTTTTTGAAAATATCACCCTGTGGGAAACGTATAGGACAACACCGATATTTCTTGCATTAAAGAATGAGACTTGGCACACTTGTTCCTTAGGTGGACCAGAGTGGAAAACGCCCGGGAGACAGCGTGTGCCACCCTGCTGGGGGGGAGGGGGTGAAATTTTCTAACGCCACGCGTGCTGTTGGGCGTAACAACTGCTAATTTATAGCTTCTATGGCAAATCGGGTATCATTTTCGGAAAAACAAAAGATGGCCAATCATTTTCAGAAATAAAAAAACACCTTTATGTACAAAAACATGAATTGCCGTAATTGAAATGGCGAACATCTAAAATTTTACAAAAAAAAATTTTTCTCGTTGCGATAAATTTCTAACGAGTACAGATATTGGCTTGAAAAAAATATGATAAGAAAGCCATATTAATACAAATTTTAAAAATATAAGTTTCATTGGAATAGTTTCATAATAAATGTGTTAAAAATATTATACACAGCGTGGCAGAGCCATAAATAAATCTATAAAAACTCCCCATTTATTATTCTAATTTAAAAAAGTTATTATCGTAAACGGTGAAAGCTACAGCAAAACTGTCAAAGAACAATATATTCTTCATTAAATTTTCTACATTATTTTTTATGGAACTATGTTGATAGGAATTATAGTTTTCAAAACAAACTCACAATCATTGGGTAAGTAACGGAATTAAGGCAATTAATAAAACTACCTACCTATTTCATGACTAATCACAAATTGTATTTATTTTTTTATTTAAATCACACGAGTCTATACTAGGCTCTGTTAGGGGGCGTCCATTAATCACGTGATGTTTTTTTGGCCAATTTTTAACCCCCCCTCCCCCTTGGTGATACATGGTGAGGTTTTACGTTAACCCCCCCCCCCCCCCCCTCTAAATCACGTGTATTTTTTTGATACAAAATAATTTCAACAATTTTCAGTACTAATATGTCGATATGTCGCCGTGGGCGGGGAAATCGTCCTGGTAACCGTGAGTCAACAATCACACACAGTTTTCGGTTAAAAGCCACACGTTCAACGAAAAAAATTTATACACGTGATATCTCACTACACCCCCCCCCCCCCCCCCCTTTTCGAGGCTCACGTGATTAATGGACGACCCCTTAGTATGGGGGACACTCATGTGATTTGATAAAAAAAAATACAATTTGTGATTAGTAGTAGAATTATAAATGGGGAGTTTTTATAGATTTATATATGCCACCGCCACGCTGCATATAATATTTTTAACACATTTTTTTATGAAACTATTCCAATGAAACTTATATTTTTAAAATTTGTATGAATATGACTTTCTTATCATATTTTTTTCAAGCCGATATCTGTACTCGTTAGAAATTTATCGTCACTGGAAAAATTTTTTTTTTGTAAAATTTTAGATGTTCGGCATTTCAATTACGGCAATTCATGTTTTTGTACGTAAAGGTGTTTTTTTATTTCTGAAAATGATTGGCCATCCTTTGATTATCCGAAAATGATACCCGATTTGCCATAGTAGCTATAAATTAGCAGTTGTTACGCCCAACAGTACGCGTGGCGTTAGAAAATTTCACCACCTCCCCCTCCCCCCCAGCAGGGTGTCGCTCGTTGTCTCCCGAGCGTTTTCCACTCTGGTCCACCTAAGGAACAAGTGTGCCAAGTCTCATTCTTTAATGCAAGAAATATCGGTGTTGTCCTATACGTTTCCCACAGGGTGATATTTTAAAAAAATATCGGAAGAGACTCAAACATAATTTGAAAACTATAAGTGCTATCACCTTCATTCAAAAAATGGTTATTAGAGAATTTAATGACAAATATATTGTTCTTAGACAGTTTTGTTGTAGCTTTCACCGTTTTTTATAAAAAAAAATTTGCAATTAGGGACATAAAACGCCCCTCCGGGGGGGAAACAGTCACTTTACGACTTGTTTCTACTTCTATATTTTATTGTATACGTAAAAGCTACATGCATGCCAAGTTTCATGCTTTCTGTCGGATAGGAACGTGTGTGGTTGAAAAGAGCCGTACTACAAACGAACTTTCGCATTTATAATATTAGTAAGGATACTGATCTTTTCAAACCATTTTCAAATTTGAGCCGAACAAGGGTCTATTCAAAGTAAAACCACTTTCACCGTCGGTTGAAAAGTTTTGACTTACCTACTATTGAAAGTGCCGACTTTCAAGATGTGAAAACATTTCAATTGGACGCTTTCTTTCTCTTCTAACCTTGGATGAAAGGTCTCTGCCCAGCCCACTACAATGTACCATACTTAGAAATAAACATCAATACTTCATGGAAATAAAAAAAGAAATAAAAGCACGAAAAATGGCAAAAAAGGTCCTGCCAAAAAGCGGGGAGAAAATGAAAAAAAAATTACCATACTATGACCGTACAGGAACGTGTCAGGCAAAAAAATATTATTTGTATTAAAACGTATGACACTAGTCCCTCCCGTTCCGTCACCGCCCATGCACTTGTCATACTTTTCATTATAAAGAATAGTGTTTTGCCTGACACGTTCCTAGAACGGTCATGGTATGGTACGATGTAGTGGGCAGAGACCTTAAAAGGCCTGCCTATGGATATTTTAAAAGTTTATAATGATGATCAAATCACCCTTGAAACGAATTGTTTTATGCCAGACGAACGTTATTTTTAAAGTAAGAAAAAGAACCATTAACTTGATCCTGCGTAATAATAAAACCCAGTTAGACCCGACCCAAATATCATCGTATGAACCTATATTACAGTATGTTGGTTAAGGAAAAAGCTATCGATAGCAACAGGAAGGAAGGAAAAGCAAATGAAGCACGTTAAATTACAGTGACTGAAGCGTGATCGGCTTTTGAGTTTGGTGAAGGTTTTTTTTATCCTTGTTTTTTTTAACTACATACTCTGGAGTAATAACGCTAATAAACAGAAAGTACTTCATCGTTAGAGGTAGTAATAATCTCCTAAAAGAAACAACTCCTCTAACTTACTATTTTATTTAGTACTAGCGGCCGCCCGCGGTTGCACCCGCGTGGTTCCCGTTCCCGTGGGAATATCGGGATAAAAAGTATCCTATGTTTTGATCCAGGCTATCTACTATCTGTGTGCCAAATTTCAACCAAAGCCGTTCAGTAGTTTTTGCGTGATTGAGGAACAAACATCCAAATATCCAAACCCACAAACTTTCACATTTATAATATTAGTAGGATTCTGTGGCTAAATTCACATTAAGCTATATTAACGTCGTTATTAACAGGTTAACGGCCGAATACTCAAACGCTAATTAACTTTGAGGGGCTCTCAAACGTCGTCCTGTCGCATTAAATGTCAAAGATATGACAAAGACAGCATGCTGTTTGAGAGCCGCTCAAAGTTAAGTAGCGTTTGAGTATTCGCCCATAAATGGCATAATCATTAGTTTTTTCATAATGATCTTTACAATAATCCTAGTATGTTTGCAAAAAACCGGATAATAAGGATCTGCGACAGTTTTTGTAATCGCCCGAGTAATGTTTAGGATTTTCACAAAAATCCAGCGTATCATAGGTAAATCGCGAATGACCATCACTTTGCGCGCGCTGATTGGCTGACGTCAACATTATGGATGCTATAATTGGCTTACGGCTAGGCTACCTATAGTCCTAAAAGAAAAGTATGTTTTTCTGACTAATTAGACTAAATCGACTCTTAGTATCAGCATTCAAGTTAAAGATCCTAAAAATTGCTCGGACGATTACGAAAATCTATTTTATATTCCAATTATCCGGTCCCTTACAATCGACCTAGGATTTTAGCAAAGATCCGGTTTATACGATTATCCTACGACATACGGAATTCAATGAGGAAATTTTGTTTAAAAGATAACGTGATCCGAAATGCCGAATTGAAATACATACTTACATATATCAAGTCCGTAGAATTAATCAATTAGCAACACATGACCAATGACCTCGTGAGTCCTGTTACCTAGGAACCAAATAAATTATTTCTATTGTGCAATATTCAAAACCGGTTTCAACCAATCGAATTCGTTGAAACATTTGAACAGCTATTAGAATTCATTAAATTCAGGTGCATTTCGTCTGGGTTCTAGAGCCTCTAGACCAGGGGTTCCCAACCTTTTTTTGTCTACTGCCTACTTTAAGAATAAATTATTTTTTAACGCCCCCCTTTTTAAACATACTTAAAAACCGCTAAGTACTTATAACTGATTATTGAAACGCAAATTTATAGTATTCGGACAGAGTATCTTTTATGGAAAATAAAACAAACATAATCAATTCTTATATAAAAACTAATGTGAAGGTTGAATCTGATGCTGTTCAATAATGCCCCCTTTTTTTTCTGGATCTCTTACCGCCCCCCTTTAGGCCTGCAGCGCCCACAAGGGGGCGTTATCGCCCACGTTGGGAAAGACTGCTCTAGACAAATCTATATTTAGCGTCTATTACGAGTGCGTTGACAATAATTAAAAAGTAATCATTGATCTTGCCACAAAATAATATTCGTCACACATTTTTTATAAAAAAAAAAGTACCTAACTTACCTATCCTAATAATAAATTGACGTATTTTTTTTCCAATACTGTTGTTGTTTATTTACTTAACACGCACGACTGATTAATTATATAATTAGTACCTGATTAGGCTGCCTACTCTACTCCGCACATCTGTAACTACTCCAGCCATCGTACAGATGCCGGCATATAAGTTGGCAAGATAAAGTTGGGACAAAAGAAACACTAAACTTCGCGCATCTTCTGTCTCATCTTTGTCTTGCCATGTTACGTGCCGGGCGGTATAGCATAATCACCAAAACATGATATTATATGATAAATCGAAATTGAAATTGAAAAATTATTTATTCAAATAAGCTCACATTATAATCATTTTTAAATCGTAAATTCTTTTACCCTACCACCCTTTATGACGTCTTTTAGCTGACAAGAAATATGGGCGCAAAAAAATTGTCAGCTTTATCAGATGGAACGATATTTACAAAATATGTATATTGTATATTTTTTCCAGACATTACGTTAACATACCTAGTTTAAGAAATAATATTATTTAATTAGCTAATTTCTTAATGAATTTATTTACAGGATTAAGTTAAGTTCAAAATTTAAAGTAATTATTCAATCTAGGCTAATATGCGTTAAGATAGGTAGTCAGAAGCAGACCCATTCCCACTGGCAGCACCCATTCACGAGCATGACGCATGAACCAGCCATATCATGCTACAGGCGCAGTAGAGGATATTTTCGCACCTCCTGAACCTCCTGACGACCATTCTACGCGATATCGTTTTTATTGCGAACATAAATTTGTAACCATTTGGACAGTCCTAATGTAATTGCGTGGAGAAATTAGAGGTGCGATTTCATGAGTAAGCGAACATAGTAGTTAGTAAATACGCAGCCTATCGCATCGAATATAAATTCCCAACTTTGCTGAATCTTATATAATAGAACCGTCACTATGAGAAGTTGTGTAAACTTTAAGATTGACTAAACTATCCTCTCTTTATTTATAGAAGTAACCCACACGATGAAAAGCCCCTGAGGCTATCACTCAACGAGCCCCTACAGCTGGGGCCACCGCCGCGGGCCTGCTACCCGCTGGTGGTGATACTGGCGCGGGACCAGCGGGACACGGGGGACCTGCGGCCCGATGACACGGTGAGTGACCCCTGTTAGATGACATGACGCCCCTGAGGCTATCACTCGACGAGCCTCTACAGCTGGGGCCGCCGCCGCGGGCCTGCTACCCGCTGGTGGTGATACTGGCGTGGGACCAGCGGGACACGGGGGACCTGCGACCCGATAACACGGTGAGTGACCCCTGTTAGATGACATGACGCGCCTGAGGCTACTCGACGAGCCTCTACAGCTGGGGCCTCCGCCGCGGGCATGCTACCCACTGGTGGTGATACTGGCGCGGGACCAGCGGGACACGGGGGGACCTGCGGCCCGATGACACGGTGAGTGACCCCTGTTAGATGACATGACGCCCCTGAGGCTATCACTCCACGAGCCCCTACAGCTGGGGCCACCGCCGCGGGCATGCTACCCGCTGGTAGTGATACTGGCGCGGGACACGGGGGACCTGCGGCCCGATGACACGGTGAGTGACCCCTGTTAGATGACATAACGCCCCTGAGGCTACTCGACGAGCCTCTACAGCTGGGGCCTCCGCCGCGGGCATGCTACCCACTGGTGGTGATACTGGCGCGGGACCAGCGGGACACGGGGGACCTGCGGCCCGATGACACGGTGAGTGACCCCTGTTAGATGACATGACGCCCCTGAGGCTATCACTCGACGAGCCCCTACAGCTGGGGCCTCCGCCGCGGGCCTGCTACCCGCTGGTGGTGATACTGGCGTGGGACCAGCGGGACACGGGGGACCTGCGACCCGATGACACGGTTAGTGACCCCTGTTAGATGACATGACGCCCCTGAGGCTATCACTCGACGAGCCCCTACAGCTGGGGCCTCCGCCGCGGGCATGCTACCCGCTGGTAGTGATACTGGCGCGGGACCAGCGGGACACGGGGGACCTGCGGCCCGATGACACGGTGAGTGACCCCTGTTAGATGACATGACGCCCCTGAGGCTATCACTCCACGAGCCCCTACAGCTGGGGCCACCGCCGCGGGCATGCTACCCGCTGGTAGTGATACTGGCGCGGGACCAGCGGGACACGGGGGACCTGCGGCCCGATGACACGGTGAGTGACCCCTGTTAGATGACATGACGCCCCTGAGGCTATCACTCGACGAGCCCCTACAGCTGGGGCCTCCGCCGCGGGCATGCTACCCGCTGGTAGTGATACTGGCGCGGGACCAGCGGGACACGGGGGACCTGCGGCCCCATGACACGGTGAGTGACCCCTGTTAGATGACATGACGCCCCTGAGGCTATCACTCCACGAGCCCCTACAGCTGGGGCCACCGCCGCGGGCATGCTACCCGCTGGTAGTGATACTGGCGCGGGACCAGCGGGACACGGGGGACCTGCGGCCCGATGACACGGTGAGTGACCCCTGTTAGATGACATGACGCCCCTGAGGCTATCACTCCACGAGCCCCTACAGCTGGGGCCACCGCCGCGGGCATGCTACCCGCTGGTAGTGATACTGGCGCGGGACACGGGGGACCTGCGGCCCGATGACACGGTGAGTGACCCCTGTTAGATGACATGACGCCACTGAGGCTATCACTCCACGAGCCCCTACAGCCGGGACCTCCGCCGCGGGCCTGCTACCCGTTGGTGGTGATACTGACACGGTGAGTGGCCCCTGTTAGATGACAGGTCCAGGAATCGAACCCAGGACTTCTGCGTCTACCTACAAATAAACAAATACTTCGAAAAACTATAAGAAGAGTACTTAAATGCACAGATGTGTTTATTAAGTAAGAGTATCTCGATAAGAATATCGGCGATATAAATAATCATAATCATGATTACCTACTCATGTTCAGTCAGTTAATAGCAAAACAGGATCTTTTAGGTCAAAGAAATGTGTATGAATTAATAAAGTGCAGTAACCGTAAATTTCCTTATTGGATGTTAATCTGAAACTCATGTAATAAAATAACCAGTATTTGTGTACCTACACAAGTTTAATGCATTGTAACCAGCAGCCGATCAGTCGTTAAATTTCAAATACATAGGTTGTAGGAATTCGGTCACGTTATGACCGTGATATCGCATGAAAAGTTTATTTCTTGAGCAGTCTTTTTAACGATTTTAATTTTATAACAAAGTGACTACCTATTACTTACTAACTATTTTCCAGCTTACTTCAATAAATTTTGAGAATTTCCAGGAACATTATGCTATTAATAAATATTTTTTAAAACTTTTTACATAAGAATATTTATTAGTTATATTCGCTTTTTTGCTTCATTATTATGCGCTTACAAAAATTAGAAATAGGTTCCTATTATTGTTATCTTTAACTTATAGTTAATCAAATAATGTGAAATTTGTAATTTATGAAACATTCAACAATTTGACAATCGTTTTCACGATAACCTTACATATGGGCAATATTAATTCTATTGTTACATTACAACATCATGGAAATAACAACACAAGAATGGATCATAAAACTACGCAATAAAAACTGTTTTTGCGATAAAATTCCTAGTTATTTTTCATTTTGTTTCTATTTGTTGTCGAGCTGCATTCGACATTTAATTTTATCTAAGGGCTTGGTCGCACTGGGGCCTAACAATGAAGTTGTATTTTTTTAGATGTATTTTATTTACAAAATTTCCTAATAGAACTATAATTGATTCAAAAAACAATGTTTAGCAATAATTTCCACACAACATGCAAGAATCTATGCACCGTGTATATAAATGCAGACACACTGACAGTAACACACCTTGCTCTTAAGGGGCCGTAATAGGAAAACAGGGTTTGCGCGGGCCATTTTTTTATATAGAAAACATAAACTTGTAGTCACCAAAAAAATCATACGACAAGCTAAAGAGTTTCTCTAGTTGCTACAAACATAAAATTGTCTATAAACCTTACAGATGATTGTAAAAAAAAAACAGAAAATCTCTAAAAACGCCTAAAAAGCGCTTGTCGCGGGCCATATCTTTGGCGTAAATAATAGCGGAAACGCATTGAATTTTAAATCAAAATACACTTTAAGGTACTGTGCAGTACCTACAATGATTTTTTTCCCTTAGATATACTTTTATTTTGTATAAAATAATGGTTAAACTTCTCTATTTTTTCGGCCGAAATCCCCATACAAATTTGTATAGCGCTGCGTTGCAATTATATTAGCCGCGCTCACGCGTTCCGGAGCTCAGTGCCAGCCAGATCGTCAGAGTAGGAGCACGTCGCTTTGAGCCACAACCGCACCCGCGTATTCAAGCGTATCCATATACAAATCTCGTGCACAGTGTTTCGATTCACAATTTGCTTGATCAAAATTGTATAGTGGCAAGGATGAAAGTTATAGATTATGCTTCGAATTTACTGTGTAACTTATTATTATGAATAACTTCACGATATCTTTTATTATTTGAATTATTAGTTATTACTTGACTGGGTCCAATCCAGGGCCTGATGATGAAGCCGGAAAAAGACCACAGGAATTGTATGATAAAAACATGGTATGCCATCGAGTTTGGACGCGTTAGAATCGTCTTGACAAGTACTCTGTCGGGAAGTAGTTTCCAGGGCCTGATGATGGAGCCGGAAGAAGGCCATAGGAAGTCTATGATAAAACCATGCTACACCATCGAGTTTAGACTCGTTTGATTCGTCTTGACGAGTACTCTCTCGGGAAGTAGTTTCCATTGCCATGGCCAGCTGATGGAACCGGAAGAAGGCCACAGGAAGTCTATGATAAAACCATGCTACCCCATCGAGTTTGGGTTCATTTGATTCGTCCAACTTTTTGTTTTTGGGCCGATTTCGATGAAACTCGGTTTTTTAGGGTTCCGTACCCAAAGGGTAAAAACGGGACCCTATTACTAAGACTCCGCTGTCCGTCTGTCTGTCTGTCTGTCTGTCTGTCACCAGGCTGTATCTCATGAACCGTGATAGCTAGACAGTTGAAATTTTCACAAATGATGTATTTTCTGTTGCCGCTATAACAACAAATATACTAAAAAAAATATAATAAAATAGATATTTAAGGGGGGCTCCCATACAACAAACGTGATTTTTTTTGCCGTTTTTTACTCAATATTAATAACGACAACAGGTAGACAGTTAAAATTTTCACAGATGTTGTATTTCTGTTACCGCTATAACAACAAATACTAAAAACAGAATAAAATAAATATTTTAGGGAGGCTCCCATACAACGATCGTGATTTTCTGCCGTTATTTGGTACGGAACCCTTCGTGCGCGAGTCCGACTCGCACTTGGCCGGTTTTTGTTACTATTTAGACAGTAAAACAGCAACGCAATAATATTTAAAAAAATCCAAGATGGCGACCAACTTTTTTGTTTTTAGGCCGATTTCGTTGAAACTAGGTTTTTAGTACTATTTCGACAAAAAAACAGCAACGCAACAATAAAAATTGAAAAAATCCAAGATGGCGGCCAACTTTTTTGTTCTTGGGCCGATTTCGATGAAACTCGGTTTTTGGTACTATTTCGAAAATAAAACAGCAACGCAAGAATAAAAATTGAAAAAAATCCAAGATGGCGGCCAACTTTTTTGGTTTTGGGCCGATTTCGATGAAACTCGGTTTTTGGTACTATTTCGAAAATAAAACATCAACGCAAGAATAAAAATTGAAAAAAATCCAAGATGGCGGCCAACTTTTTTGGTTTTGGGCCGATTTCGATGAAACTCGGTTTTTGGTACTATTTCGAAAATAAAACATCAACGCAAGAATAAAAATTAAAAAAAATCCAAGATGGCGGCCAACTTTTTTGGTTTTGGGCCGATTTCGATGAAACTCGGTTTTTGGTACTATTTCGAAAATAAAACAGCAACGCAAGAATAAAAATTGAAAAAAATCCAAGATGGCGGCCAACTTTTTTGGTTTTGGGCCGATTTCGATGAAACTCGGTTTTTGGTACTATTTCGAAAATAAAACAGCAACGCAAGAATAAAAATTGAAAAAATCCAAGATGGCGGCCAACTTTTTTGGTTTTGGGCCGATTTCGATGAAACTCGGTTTTTAGTACTATTTCGACAAAAAAACAGCAACGCAAGAATAAAAAAAGAAAAAATCCAAGATGGCGGCCAACTTTTTTGGTTTTGGGCCGATTTCGATGAAACTCTGTTTTTGGTACTATTTCGAAAATAAAACAGCAACGCAAGAATAAAAATTGAAAAAAATCCAAGATGGCGGCCAACTTATTTGGTTTTGGGCCGATTTCGATGAAACTTGGTTTTTGGTACTATTTTGAAAATAAAACAGCAACGCAAGAATAAAAATTGAAAAAAATCCAAGATGGCGGCCAACTTTTTTGTTTTTGGGCCGATTTTGATGAAACTCGGTTTTTGGTACTATTTCGAAAATAAAACAGCAACGCAATAATAAAAATTGAAAAAAATTCAAGATGGCGGCCAACTTTTTTGGTTTTGGGCCGATTTCGATGAAACTCGGTTTTTGGTACTATTTCGAAAATAAAACAGCAACGCAAGAATAAAAATTGAAAAAATCTAAAATGGCGGCCAACTCTTTTGGTTTTGGGCCGATTTCGGTTAAACTCGGTTTATGGTACTAATTCGAAAATAAAACAGCAACGCAATAATAAAAATATAAAAAATCCAAGATGGCGGCCAACTTTTTTGTTCTTGGGCCGATTTCGATGAAACTCGGATTTTGGTACTATTTCGACAAGAAAACAGCAACGAAATAATAAAAAAATCCAAGATGGCAGCCAACTTTTTTGTTTTTATTCGATATGTATGTATTTAGCTGATATTGATGAAACTTGATTTTAGTTACTATTTTGACAAGAAAACTCAGAAAACTTAAAATTTTAGGATTTGGCCAAATTCTTCAATTATTTTTCTTTTTTTTCAACCGAGTTACATCAAAATCAACCCAAAATCAAAGTCAACTTAGTTCGCAGTCATCTTGACCTTTTGTCTTTGTTTACATTGCGTTATTCTTGTCCTTTATGGGAGAAATTAAAGTAAATTAAAGTAGGTAGTATTAAAGTACAGTCAGCGTCAAATTGATATGAGCGTCTAGAGTAGTAAAAATTATCTGAAAACAAAAAATCTATTTGATCTACGCAGTTAGAATCATCATATTGTTGTAAGCACACAAGATTTTCAAAATATCTTACTACTCATTATTTTATATTCATATGAGAAGTCAGAGTGTTCAAAATTATCTTAGCAAACAAAGCTGTCAAAGTTATCTGTGCATATGCATTATAAAATTTTTGACGGATAGTTTTGACAGCTTTGTTTAATATTTTGAACACTTAGACTGCTCAAATAAATATGAAATAATGAGAAGTAAAATATTCTAAATCCCATATCACCATTTTTAGTCGCAGAGTCGTAACCGTTAGGACACCTTTGTGTTGACACTGAGTCCAGAACTTGTCGCCGTTCCGTCTTTGTTACGTAACGACGACTGAAAATGGGGAAGAGTCGACACAGTAACATTTGGTTTCTCAGTTACGTCGCCGTGTAGTAACATAGATACCAGATTACAACCGGTTATCGCACGGATCATTCAATCAATACTCACTCATCATTCAATTATTTTTCAAAGTCGTTCGACATTGACATATTAATGAACTCTTAAAATAAAAATTATGAACGCCATTATAGATGACATCCATTGCATAAGAACAATTTTAGTTTTAAGTGATTTATTATGGATTACATGTACAAATCTTAATGGGAAAAGAAATTTATCGTGTAATATCGTAGAATAGACTTAAATTCAACAACGCGCCACCTTATTACCGTAATTTAACCATATTCCAGCAAAATGTTATCCTTGTTTTAATGAAATAATTTTAAATAATGTAAGTATAAGAGCTTCTTTTTTGATAGAATAACGAATGTAATACTGAAAAGACATTATTTTTGCAAGAATAAACCATAAAATAGTTAAATAATATCAGAAAATTTTATAGAATTAGGTTAAAAAAAATTACACTACTGGTCACAAAGTTACGACACTGTTGCGACACTGTTACGTATTGTTTTGTAAAGTAGTCGCAAAGATACTAGATTTTCAAAATGGTTTCTTGCTATCAGTGTTTCTCAAAGTTATTTCGAAATCAGACAATATGACATTTAGCATCGTTTTGACTACTTAGGAGAAAAAAAAGGACAATTTATATCTATAGTCCCAGTTCAATGGGTTTAAGGTAGTTAATTGGCCTGAAGCTATCAGTGACCTAGAAGTATTAAAATTAAAAAGGAATGTATACCAGGAGCAAGCTGAAATAAACTAAAATGCGTAGTGAAAGTTACTGGTATAAGTTTTCCGGCAGAAGAAATCAAGTTAGAAAAACTGTATTCAAAATTTGAATAATTTTTCAAACAACTTTCTCTATGAGTCAGCAAATCTGTGTCGATATATTTGAGAATGACTGGATTCAGTGATGATAATTTCTATAAGTTGGTCTCAAAATGTTCCGGAACATTTACGTAACTTTACGACGCACGTTACCACCCTGTTACAACGCCTTGTTCCAAAATTTACACACAAGTTACAAACTAAATGCGAAGTTTCTACAATGTGTGGACACAAAATGTTCTGTAACAATGTCGACACAATCACAACACGGGGTTTCTAAAAATATTATTAGTCACATTGTTACTAAGTGGTTACTGAACAGTTACAACACCTTTAAACAAATCCCACACACAGTCGCAAATAGTCGCAATGTGTCGTAACAGTTACGAAACTGCTGCGACTTGTTACAACTATTGAAAATCTGCGACCAGAAATGGCTATATGGGATAGCTTTTGTGCTTACAACAATATGATGATTTTAACTGCGCAGATCATTTTGAGTACTCTAGACGCTTATATCAATTTGGCGCTGACTGTACCAAAATCTGAGTTTCATTGAAATCAGCCCAAAAACAGAAATGTTGGCCGCCATCGTGGATTTTTTATATTTTTTATATTTTTATTACTTATTGCGTTGCTTTCTTGTCGAAATAGTACTAAAAACCGAGTTTCATTGAAATCGGCCCAAAAACAAAAAAGTTGGCCGCCATCTTGGATTTTATATAAATTTATTATTGCGTTGCTATTTTCTTGTCGAAATAGTACCAAAAACCGAGTTTCATCGAAATCGGTCCAAGAACAAAAAAGTTGGGCGCCATCTTGGATTTTTTTCAATTTTTATTCTTGCGTTGCTGTTTTATTTTCGAAATAGTACCAAAAACCGAGTTTCATCGAAATCGGCCCAAGAACAAAAAAGTTGACCACCATCTTGGATTTTTTCAATTTTTATTCTTGCGTTGCTGTTTTATTTTCGAAATAGTACCAAAAACCGAGTTTCATTGAAATCGGCCCAAGAACAATAAAGTTGGCCGCCATCTTGGATTTTTTAATTTATATTCTTGCTTTGCTGTTTTATTGTCGAAATAGTACCAAAAACCGAGATTCATCGAAATCGGCCCGAGAACAAAAAAGTTGGCTGCCATCTTGATTTTTTTTCAATTTTTATTCTTGCGTTGCTGTTTTATTTTCGAAGTAGTACCGAAAACCGAGTTTCATCGAAATCGGCCAAAGAACAAAAAAGTTGGTCGCCATGTTGGATTTTTTTCAATTTTTATTCTTGCGTTGCTGTTTTATTTTCGAAATAGTAACAAAAACCGAGTTTCATCGAAATCGACCCAAAAACAAAAAAGTTGGCCGCCATCTTTGATTTTTTTCAATTTTTATTCTTGCGTTGCAGTTTTATTTTCGAAATAGTACCAAAAACCGAGTTTCATCGAAATCGGCCCAAAACCAAAAAAGTTGGCCGCCATCTTGGATTTTTTTCAATTTTTATTCTTGCGTTGCTGTTTTATTTTCGAAATAGTACTAAAAACCGAGTTTTATTGAAATCGGCCCAAAAACAAAAAAGTTGGCCGCCATCTTGGATTTTTTTTATTTTTATTATTGCGTTGCTGTTTTATTGTCGAAATAGTACCAAAAACCGAGATTCATTGAAATCGGCCCAAGAATAAAAAAGTTGGCCGCCATCTTAAACTTTTTTCAATTTTTATTCTTGCGTTGCTGTTTTATTTTCGAAATAGTACCAAAAACCGAGTTTCATCGAAATCGGCCCAAGAACAAAAAAGTTGGCCGCCATCTTGAATTTTTTTCAATTTTTATTCTTGCGTTGCTGTTTTATTTTCGAAATAGTAACAAAAACCGAGTTTCATCGAAATCGGCCCAAAAACAAAAAAGTTGGCCGCCATCTTTGATTTTTTTCAATTTTTATTCTTGCGTTGCTGTTTTATTTTTGAATTAGTACCATAAACCGAGTTTAACCGAAAACGGCCCAAAAACAAAAAAGTTGGCCGCCATCTTGGATTTGTTTTTAATTTTTATTCATGCGTTGCTGTTTTATTTTCGAAATAGTACCAAAAACCGAGTTTCATCGAAATCGGCCCAAAAACAAAAAAGTTGGCCGCCATCTTGGATTTTTTTTCAATATTTATTCTTGCGTTGCTGTTTTATTTTCGAAACAGTACCAAAAACCGAGTTTCATCGATATCGGCCCAAAAACAAAAAAGTTGGCCGCCATCTTGGAATTTTTAATAGGTATTTTTAACATTGCCTTGCCGTTTTTTTGTCAAAATAGTACCATTGCGCGCGCTTCGCTTCACTTCACGCCCAGCTTGAATTGACCCTTACATTTTGGTATTACGATAGGAGTGGCTCGGTAGAAATACCAAAAATCGGTAGGTTCGAGACCACGGCGCAGTTTTCACTAACTTAATTTCGTTGTCCTGGCCGAAAAATAAACCCGGTTAATGAAAAATACCCATATTTTTCCAAACAGGTTTAAAAACCGGTTAGAGGAACAGAACCTTTTTCAAAAACATCTATAATTTCGTCAAACCGGTTTAAAAAAATTACCAGTTTCCAAGCCCTTGCGCCACAGACCAAGCAACAATACTGGTACACTACGTGTTCCCGCTCACGCACTCTACAACTACTTTATTATTTGGACTATTAGGTCGAAATCGAATTAATACACAATAATGTCAATTTGTTTTCTTATTTTTTTTATTGTAGTCAATCTCATATTTTGTTTAAACAACATGTAGGTACCTATATCTTAAAACATTTCTTTACCGATAGGTTTGTATCATAGGTACATATTTTAATTTGTTCTTATTTGAGAAGAAATTAATTCATCTTCATCTTTATTAATTTGTATGCTGCACAAAAAACATAATTGTAAAAATTTATCTAGAGTCGCATTGTGTATTATGTAATTATACAGGCATGAATATAATTTACTTATTGTTTTATTGTATCCTTGATTGAACTAAAGATTTCGATTGTTCACGATCATGAATAATCCTATTTTATGTGTGAAAAAAATAAGATTCATTCAATCACCATAAAAATATATTATGCATTTTAAGCACAGACCATACAACAAGATTTTAAGTAATTTAGGTACTACAGGTACGATGTTCAGGGTTTGGTTAGATTGAAATTTGAGCGCAAGCGGACCACTGTTAAAGCGTAGATGTGTGCGTGAACCGCGCAAGAACGTCGATCGCTGTGTGGGTAGCGCTTCGATACCTAATTTTCTCTCGCGCCCGCGGCGTAAACTAATCTACACGTGTGGATCTTTTAGTTTAGACTATGCAAAGCCAAGCACCGAGATTCGAGAGGTGCTTGGCTTGCGTGGCTTTACAGTTTTGCACAGATAATCAAAGATATATTTTCTCTCACCAGGTGGCGCTAGTGACAGTAGTCCACATCCGAGACGAGCAGTGCCCTCTACCGAGCGGCATCATCTCGCAGTACTTGAAACAGGCTAACGGGCACCTGTCGTGTCTGAAGGTAAACTAATGTTTAATTATTTGATTTCTTATTAAAATCTTGTAGGATCGCATCCCCCGCCGCCCCGCGATTACCTCGTTGCTTTGCGCAAGCACGCTGGGCTACTACGACAGGGTAATTAAATTTATACTTATGAGGTCTAGGGGTGCACTAAGAAAGGATTTTTCAAAATTCACTCCCTAAGGGGATGAAATGGGGTAAGTAAACATAAAAATCGATATTGATGTCGTTCTTGAGGTTTTATGGTATGGTAATTGCGAAAATGACATTTATTTTTAAGTCCAACACGGTGGACATGATTTAACCCCTAAAGGGGTAAAAATGGGGTTCGAATTTTGCATGGAAAAGAATATAAAATCGAAATTACAACTTTAAACTTAGCAGGAACACGTCTAAGAATAAATAGGCAAACACATAATTTGTTATTTTGAAAATCATCGGGGGTAATACGGGTAAGTAAACATAAAAATCGATCTGGATGTCGTTCTTGAGGTTTTATGGGATGGTGATTGCGAATATGACATTTATTTTAATGTCCACCACGGTGGACAGATTCAGCCCCTAAAAAGGTGCTCAAATTTTTGTTAAGAGGTCGGGGACGGGAAGAGGTATGGGGAACGAGGCGAAGCGAGCAACCTCGTGCGAGGCCCGCCACATGCGGCAAACGTCTTGCCTCGTGTCGTGAGGCAGCGCGCTTGGTGGGGACCCGCCTAATCGCGTAAAAACTGCTGGTCGGATTCTGGTTGAAGGTTCCCTAAGGATTTTCTCGCGGGCAGGTGCGGGCGGAAGCTAGTTTTGTATAATCAGATGTAGGTACTTACGTACATTCATCTAATTGGTTTGTAAAAACTTCAAATCGTTGCTATGATAATCGGTTTCTGGAATCGCTGCTGTGATAATCTGTTTCTGGTTTTCATTGCCAATAAGTGCTACGATAATCAAGCACAACAGGCGATGGCGGTTATTCTGTCTTTTCAATTATGTATTCAGGTGAACCCGATTAGGTTATAACGTAAATAATTTCCCCCTCAGCAACTGTACGTGACGGACGCGTGCGTGGAGACGGAGAGCTACGAAGGCGCCGCGACGCACGGGTCGCTGGAGCACGAGGCGCTGTGCTGCGTGTGCGCCGCGCAGCCGCTGTCGCGCGCGCTGCTGCCGTGCCGCCACGCCTGCCTGTGCGCGCGCTGCTTCCGTGAGTATGAGCCGCGACACACGGGCCCTAGAGCACGAGGCGCTGTGCTGCGTGTGCGCCGCGCAGCCGCTGTCGCGCGCGCTGCTGCCGTGCCGCCACGCCTGCCTGTGCGCGCGCTGCTTCCGTGAGTATGAGCCGCGACACACGGGCCCTAGAGCACGAGGCGCTGTGCTGCGTGTGCGCCGCGCAGCCGCTGTCGCGCGCGCTGCTGCCGTGCCGCCACGCCTGCCTGTGCGCGCGCTGCTTCCGTGAGTATGAGCCGCGACACACGGGCCCTAGAGCACGAGGCGCTGTGCTGCGTGTGCGCCGCGCAGCCGCTGTCGCGCGCGCTGCTGCCGTGCCGCCACGCCTGCCTGTGCGCGCGCTGCTTCCGTGAGTATGAGCCGCGACACACGGGCCCTAGAGCACGAGGCGCTGTGCTGCGTGTGCGCCGCGCAGCCGCTGTCGCGCGCGCTGCTGCCGTGCCGCCACGCCTGCCTGTGCGCGCGCTGCTTCCGTGAGTATGAGCCGCGACACACGGGCCCTAGAGCACGAGGCGCTGTGCTGCGTGTGCGCCGCGCAGCCGCTGTCGCGCGCGCTGCTGCCGTGCCGCCACGCCTGCCTGTGCGCGCGCTGCTTCCGTGAGTATGAGCCGCGACACACGGGCCCTAGAGCACGAGGCGCTGTGCTGCGTGTGCGCCGCGCAGCCGCTGTCGCGCGCGCTGCTGCCGTGCCGCCACGCCTGCCTGTGCGCGCGCTGCTTCCGTGAGTATGAGCCGCGACACACGGGCCCTAGAGCACGAGGCGCTGTGCTGCGTGTGCGCCGCGCAGCCGCTGTCGCGCGCGCTGCTGCCGTGCCGCCACGCCTGCCTGTGCGCGCGCTGCTTCCGTGAGTGTTACATTACTGAATTTCACAGCAACTGTGCTAACAATGGGGAATGCAACTGTCAAAGTGGCGCTACCATAGACATAGAAAAATCTGCGCTCAAGAAGACCAACAAAGCGTGGAAAAGAGAAGTTAACATCATACGGACACGGTCTATGTAAAAAAAAGACAACGGATCAAGTGACATGTGCCATCATTTTTTACAGTAAGAGGCCTTAGCGTCCCGCCTAGAAAATGAGCAATCACAGTTTGTTTAAAATATTTGTTAATCTTAATTAGAATTTAAAATAAAGGTATCGTGGAGCCATGGTGTCTTGTGCTCTAAGTAATTGTGATATGACAAAAAGAAATAATCCAAGTAATCACACTTTTCACAGGTAAATAAGATATTGCCACACATTTCTCTAAAACCAAATTTCGCTACATTTATTCGTTTATCGACGAAGAAAACAGTATGGAACATAGTTTATTGATTTCCTTTGCCATATTTAGTCATATCTTATGAATCTAAGTCATATTTTACGTATCTCATATAAAATGTATGCATTCGTTTTCGGATCACCTGTTTATTGACATTGTTATTCTTTGACATTCTATTCCTATGGGCGCTACGTACGCTTGTTCCACAAAAACCGTCAAAACAAAGGGCTTTTACTTTAAAAATCGTTTTATAGCTTTAAAAAATTACCAAATTCTGTGTGATAAGCTGTAAATATGTTGGCAATTAAAAATATTCGAAAAATCTGGATATTAAGAAAAAAATTGAAAATTCAGTAAGAATAAAAACGCCTTAATTTGGCTTTCAATTCCAGCATTTGCATTGTAGAATAGTCTTTAATATCCATTTTGGGTCAATGGGTCCTTTTCGGTAAAAAAATACCACAAAATAAATACCAATTTTCCTATACATTTGTTCTGAACGTCTACTGTCTTAGAAACAAGAGTACGCAGCGACATCTACAATTAGCTTTGCGTTGCCAACCCCATTGCCACTTTGCAAACGACTTTGACGTAGGTACTTTGAATTTTTCTATTACAATTTTCAAGGCCTCGCACACTCGTTATGCCAATCAAGAAGAAATGCCTGAAAACAACACACCGCACATACAAATCACACATGCCCGTGACAGTTCTATGCACAAAAG
This sequence comes from Agriphila tristella, assembly GCA_928269145.1. Taxonomy (NCBI): domain Eukaryota; kingdom Metazoa; phylum Arthropoda; class Insecta; order Lepidoptera; family Crambidae; genus Agriphila; species Agriphila tristella. The sequence goes on along the minus strand of OV743443.1, from coordinate 3,856,818 downwards.
CGAGAGAGCAATTTGTGGGGACAATAGTCTCCAACATGAATCTGGTTTTGCTACATCGTTAGCGCAAGCAATTTTGGCCTTAATAGAGGGTGGTAGTGGTAGACCGCAGTAGATTATTTTATCATACAATTGGATTGAAGCACATAGGGTCAAAGGTTCGTTGATGAGATGAAGCGCATAGGGTAAAAGGTTGGGAACCCCTGCCTTAAAGCATGAAGCGCGCGCTACTGTCTGTGTCCCCGGTGCTTCCGTAAGTGTAACCCCTTATATTGCTACATAATCCCACAGCAAACTGTAAACAACGAACGAGTGAATAGATGCAGAAGGCTACGAAACACACTGCCACGAGATGTCCAGATTTTATATTATCAGAGGTCAGAATCTACCGGTCATTCCAGGTCCGCATTTAAATTTTTCAAATAATAATTTGTTTTTATCTGAACTATCACGCCGAAAAAGAAAGTAAATAGAGTCAAGTCAAAGTAGATTCATTAAAAATACGCATCAAATACAAAACCTCATTTTTTGATGTCGATTAAAAAGTGGACCCAATTCATACCACTTAAAGGCGGACCTGGAATGACCGACAAATTCCGATGTCTGATTTATTATTTAAACCCGTACTTATTTTAGTCCAACCTTTCAAATTCTAAATTGAAGATTCTGGAATTACAAAGACATTACATTAGGTATTTATCATCCTAAATGCAAATCTAATACGTGTCCCTATAAATAAACAATTGTCATTGACAGTTAACGATTTGATGCTTTGTATCATTTGTCCTAATTAGTAATTCCAATCACGTTCGATGCTTGTCAGACGTTTGCACTTGAAACAAAGCTATACGCACACTGACCGATAAGCTTCAAACTACTTAGCGTAAGCTATGCAATTAAACAAGAATCAATTTTCTGCCCTAATTACGAATTTATCTCTAACGTGCTAAAAACGGGACTTTCCAAGCTTACATGGCTTCTTCACAAAACTTAATCTACGTATGGAAGCTGAATGCTAAAACCGGCCAAGTGCGAGTCGGACTCGCGCACGAAGGGTTCCGTACCAAAAAACTGCAAAAAAAACACGTTTGTTGTATAGGAGCCCCCCTTAAATATTTATTTTATTCTGTTTTTAGTATTTATTCTGTTTTTAGTATAGCGGCAACAGAAATACATCATCTGTGAAAATTTCAACTTTCTAGCTATCACGGTTCATGAGATACAGCCTGGTGACAGACAGACGGACAGACAGACGGACGGACAGCGGAGCCTTAGTAATAGGGTCCCGTTTTTACTCTTTGGGTACGGAACCCTAAATATACATTTTAAAATACTAACCAACAGAAATAATATATATTTTAACCTCTCCCGCACGAAAAAGGCGCTTTTGGCGCGTAAAAACTCGCAGCAAAATCGATTTATGCTGCGAGCGTGAGGCAAAGTGCTTTTTTAATTTCTAACACCAACTTTTAAAATAATAAAAAAAAGAAATAAAGTGACAAGGATGAGACTTGTAAAATTGATATGTGAGAAAAGGATAGATAGAGTGCTTTATGGTGTCATACACGGATTAAAAAGTATAAAAATAAAATGCACGGATATATCAAGGAGTTTTAAACAAGGATTGTTAAAAAAGAGGGTTGATAATTCGGAATAAAGAGTATGGACGAAATGAGGTCGCATGTATGAAATTAATATAAAATAAGAAAATTTAATGAAATTTATTAACAAATTAGTGTTTTATGACTATAAATAAATAAGATGGGATATTAATGAATAAGAGAAAAGCACAACGTAATAATGTAAAACAAAACGGCGGGAATCTACTTTATGAATAAAATTTGTCAGCATAGGTGTGAGCGAACTATTTTTGTGATAAATTAAAAAAATTAGTGCGTCCAACGATGAAGATAGTTGTCTAACTCCAAAGGAGTTAAGTGAACAAGTTTCTAATGCTGAATTTAGCTTTTTACCAGGAAACTCACGTAAAAATTTTCTCTCTGGTCGAGGTGAAAAGTTGTATGTTTAACACGAGACCAAAGTTTTGTTCTGCCTCGTGCCTTTAAATCACTCACTGTGCTCAGTAGTCTATATATATATATATTCGACTTCGAATTCGAGTCTACATTAGACTCGCTACGCTCGTGATTCAATTCTAGACTACTTCGCTAGTTTGTGATTTAAAGTCAGCACTCGCAGCACAAACCGACTTTGGTCACTTGTATAACAAATAACTATTCTCTCTCTTGTTATCCAAATAACAAGATTTACAAAACACAAAATACAACTGACTTTTTTTTAATACTGTTTTATGAGGCAATAATTAACATTTGACACCCATAACATTGAAAACTCTCGGTCTCAAAGTGAAGGTCGAGCAAACAAAGATGACTAAAAAAATATAAGGAAAACCCTTAAGTATAATCCTTATTCGAATTTTTAAGCATCAAAATCAAATAACAGAATCAAAGGGGCTTCAAAGGAGTAAAAATAAACGCATTTGACGACCTCCGTGGTCGAGTGGTTTGCACGCCGGTTTTCAAGGCGTCACCATCTCTTGAGGTCCCGGGTTCGATCCCCGGCTGGGTCAATGTAGAAAATGAACTTTTCAATATTGTCTCAGGTCTGGGTGTTTGTCATACCACCGTTGTTTCTGATTTCCATAACACAAGAGCTATAGCTACTTACTTTGGAATTGGAGCAATGAATGTTAATACACATTTAGGTACAAACGTTTTATGTAAAGGTACTGATTGAGAATTAACTACATACATAAACATTTTATACGTGCAGCCTGTGGGCTAAAACTACCCATAAACCTTACAGCGTTCTCCGTGTACAATTCAATAATGCGTTCAGGATACTGTTGGGACTGCCACGCTATTGTAGTGCACTGTGCATCCGGAATGTTTGCTACCGCTTGAGAAGATTGTTTTTTCGCAACTATGCGCAAAAGGTGTGCGTCACTGGTACGGAGGGTGCGAGCCAGTCCCAACACTATCCTGAAAATGATCGCCAGCAGGCTCGATTGTCCCTACTTGAGTCGCTGCTCTGCCATTGCCCATGGAATGGCTCAGCGGTGACTTGATTAGATATAATTGAAATTATTAAATAGATTCTTACTAACATGGATTAAGTTTTACTAACATAAAATGAGTCCTTGTTACTTAAATAAACTAAATTTTACTATTATATTATTATTATAAAGAATATTCAAATTCAAAATCATGACTTAATCTCGCGGTTCTGACATTCGAAACTTAAGATAAGAATTTTAAACTTGGCACAGATATTCATTAGTTAAAACCAAGATGATTTAGCCTGGTCACCCTCGGTCCCCCCTCCTTAGGGTGGGGAGGGGCTTGCTCAAAGAGCGAGCCCCCCGCCGAGCGTCGAAAAAAAAAACTAGATCCAATCAAGCTACTATGGCAATATTGGTATCATTTTCGGATAAATCAATAACGCAGAATTCATTTCTGGTATAAAAAAATGCAATTTACAGTTTCTGAAAAATTACACAATAGCCAACATTTTCGACTACACTTTTTTTACACTGTAAATATGTACTCACATAATAGGTATAACCACAGATAAAATAATACTTAGTATATCACAGCTGCGAATATCTATATATTCCTACATAGATCTATGCTCCGTTGTCTCCGTCCGTGTGACCGGACCGGACACGCCTATTTCATTAAAATTCCTCATCGATCTTCGATGCGTCGGGCAGGGTCTTGTGAATGACATCATTGTTACCTCGCGCTGACCTCTGCCTCGTGACTGGAATTGACAGGATGCACCAACGATCTCAGAACCTAAGGATGCACTACGCAATACGATAACAAAACTGAAATGTGGCACATGCGTTGAATTTCACCATATTATGCTTCGACTGGCTCTGTCCATACATTGCTGCTGACACTTGAGTCCTATAAAATTTATTCGGTCATGAAACACTAATGTAAAACAAACGGCCAGTTGAAGCTACATAAGTTAATTTTAGAAGCTGACAGAAGGCTTTCATGAACAAAGAGCAGTGGAGTAGCAAAATTAAACTTAAGAATCGCCTAAGTCTTTTCCTAACTAACTTAAGACATTCTTAGCAAATAATTGGGAGGCAAGCAGACATTATGTCTGCTTGCCACTCACCTCACTTTTTTGTTGACGTTTCTAACCTCAATCTTATACCGTGTGTTGGGAGCCGGGCTAGAGAGAGTGTGACAAAACACTATATGAAATATTATAAATGTGAAAGTTTAATGTTTGGATGTTTGTTACTCAATCACGTAAAACCGACTGAACGGATTTGGAATAGCACACAGGTAGTTGTAGCCTGTGGTAAAACATGGAGACTTTTTATTTCGGTCAAAGGTTCCATAGCGTCGATTTTCCAAATGTGCACGCGGAGAAGTCGCGGGCAAAAGCTAGTTGAATATAAAATATGTAAATTTTTATTTGAAATCATTAAATAGCGATACTAAATTATCGATAATATGCCCTATATATACAACGTGTATATGACAATGCAACAATAAATGATAACACTGTAGACACTAGTTCATAGAAGTATTTTGAAACTATCAATTAATTCCTAGGAGCGAAATAAAAAAAAAAATTTTTTCGAACATACTAAATACCACAAAAACAAGTACGAAATTAAACACCCTTTGTAAATATTGGTTACCTACTTACATATGGTAAGAGCGGCAACAGCGCGGTGTTAGATCACAGAATAGTATTGACAGGTGACAAGCCGCGAAATGAACTTTTGGCGCCATTTAATGCTGAATTAAAACAGTGTTTTTCTTGATATCTACGGCAGCGACTCGAGCTACTGCATCATGTAACAACGCTGTCCATACGGCAATTTTCATTGCTGAGATTTGATATTTTCCAAAACCATGGCAATAAATTATTATTTTTTTGCTTTTTACAGTGACTTTTTATTTTGATTTGAATACGGCTATCCTAAATTTGAATCCTAAATCACTGATTTAAAGTTATTCTGTCCACTGAATACCTAGTCACAAATTGAATATTTCTTGTATCCTTTGGACAGCGGACAAACACAAGTGTTACCATAATAATTTCTCTCGGTATGTCCGTAGAGCTAATGCAGCGACATTGTCCATAAATTAAAATCATGTAGGTGTACTCGAAAACTGTGAAATAATAATAAGGCATAGTAGAGGTAATACTTATTCGTATTATATCAGATTTTAATAAGACGCCCTCAATGAGACGTCAAGACATCATCATTTTTTTTTATCTTACTCTATGCATCATCGACATGCTCTTTGGGCGTTTTTGTGTTGTGATGTACAAAAAGTAACAGAACAAAAATAAAATATTAAAAAGTCACAGACTAAAAATTATAGTATAATAGTGAAAACATTATACCATAGTTGAATGAATTTTCTCCACTACTAGCACTTAGAGAACACATATTGTCATATCTGCTGCTATGAAAAATAAAAAACCGGACAACGAGCATTTACAAAAAAAACTGTCGCTGTCAAGTGTCAACATATTTTCCGCCGAGTATTTTAGGTTATTTTAAAATAATATTAACTTATTCGAAAATAATATAAATTCTGACGGATTTGTAATTGCTGGCGTAATGTAACAGTCCCTAAGTGGAATTCATGATACTACTAAAACCGAAGTTTTCAGCGAAACATTTTTTTGAATTGCGAAATTAAAATCGATTTTGTTAACGGTTGAATCTGTTTAGTAAAATACAGGTTGGTTTGAAGTGCATTTATTTCAATTTCCATAAAACTTTGAAGAAACACCACTGTAGGTAAACGTGTAGACAAGGTGTAGGACTTTGGCACGTAAAAAAGTGTTTGTTTGAAAATTTCATCAAAATAAAATTTTGGAAAAGGAAAAAATACGTGTAGTCTCCTGTTTTCGTAAGTAATTTAATAATAATAAATACTCATTTTTACACAGGTAAAAGATTTCGAAACGTTGTCAACTTTATTGTTTGTTAGAAGTAGATTTTGTCTCTTTCGCACATTTTTAGATGACACGCAATTAAAAATGACTCTTACGGCTTGAGCATAAGGTACAATTTGGCAACATTGTGTTAATTTATACTGATGTAGGGGTTTTTAACTTGTCGGCAATAGCTTAGTAATAGATACAGCATGTAGAAAATGTTAAAAACGAAAAAAATTCTCTTGTGACTAAACTACTGGATATTTTTCATTGATATTTTACAGGCAGACTGAGAGCGTTACTAGATATACGAAATTTAATTAATTGTCGCATTGACCTCTCCACTTTGTATATAATAAGCCCTAGTCCACTAGGACCACGAGTACATAGTGGCATACCGTGGTCCTACTGTAGAGCAAATCGGTAGGTCCACGGGCCCGAAAGACCCATTTCATAGTTTTGTGGAAAGTTGATGAAGAAATATAATTGAAATTATTTACTTTACAAATAAAAAAAATATTGTGATAGGCGACTCCATTCGTAAAAAAATTACTTTGTTCCGATTATGTCAAGAACCGTTGCTTTTTATGTTTTATATTTTAAAATTTTAAACTTTAAATAACTGAAGTGTATTTCGAGCTAGTTTTTGGATAAATTCGATCTTATTTTTTTTTAATTACCGGTGACACGTCACACCATCTTTTTTAACCCGAACTGAGGAGTGATTTTTGCGATTTTTATAGAGCGCTTCTTCATGTTACTCTATTGACGGATCACGCTATACTAAAATGAAAATTCAGCCACGGCTGTGTTTTGGCTGAATTTGGGATGTGTCACGAATGTCACTGTCATGCAATATCCTTAGGTTCTGAGATCGTTGGGATGCACGCATGCACCCAGGGATTGAAATACCGTTAAAAAAAATAACGATAAAAATACCGTTAAACATTTAATCGGTAAATTTACCGGTAAAAATAACGTTAAAAATATTTTACCAGTAAAATTTGCGTTAAATATAGCGTTAAACTTTACCGGTACAATATACCGGTAAAATTATCGCTAAAAAAATAACGTTATTAATTGGAATAACGTAAATTTTAAAGTTTAGCGGTAAAAAAAGTAAGAAATAACGTTAAAATTAACGTTATATACTGAAATAACGTTAATTTCAATGTAACGTCATCTAAATTAACGTTATTTATTGACATAACGTTAATTTTAAAATTAACGGTAAAAAAGTAAGAAATAACGTTACATTTAAAAATGTAACGTTATTTCTGTTGTAAATGTACGTGTTGTAAATGTAACGTTATCATTCCCTGCATGGTTGTCCAGCCGGCATACGCACGACTATTGTTTGTCAATAGTCGTCTCACGATGTCTGTTCCGTTCACAATAGGGGCCTAATGGCCGAATACTCAAACGCTAACTAACTTTGAGGGGCTCTCAAATGAACGTCGTCCTGTCACATTAAATGTCAAAGATAAGACTTATGGCCGAATACTCAATTCAAACACGATTGAAACACGATTAACAGTAATAGCAGACTTGGGCCGCAGCTTAGTGCCCGTCCACACAGGTATCCGTTTACTTACAGGTCGTTTTATGGGATACGTTATTATTCGGCGTTGGTGTATGTAGTTGTACGCGCTTGTTCACACACAACACAGTACATCGGATCCAGTAAACATATATATTTACTGTATCCATGGACCATAGCAACGGATCCGATAAAAGAGTCCTGTAAATGCGGTGTGAACATCACATCCAGTAGCGAAAGATCCGTTAAAAACGGTTAAAAAATACCTGTAAATACCGACCTGCTGTGTGAACAGTAACGCGAATAAAGTGTCGATATTTTGTCGTGGTGCGCATGCTAGGCCCGGCCGGCTTCAAAAGAAATGTATATGAAATTATGTCGTTCCTCGCATGCAATATAGGCTTATTCCGTTAATCCACCCTAAAACAGCCACCCTACGCTTGACACGCGTGTTCATCTGGCTAGATGATATCCACTGGTGATAGATGATATCTATAAACTATCAAGTATGACGGGCAGGGTTGGAAAAAAATATGGTTTTTTGCAAAAAATAATAAACACTGATTTTTTTTGCAAAAAACGAAAAAAAAAAACAGTTTTATCGATTTTTTGCTTGAGCCTTTAAAATCCACTTAAAATAGTGCGTGAAACCACACAACGCTTTGGTTTTACTTATTTGACACTTTAATTTAAAAAAAACACAAGTAAAGATAAATAAAAAGATTAAAAATGTCTGGTAGAAGATATAAAAACGGATTATTTGGCAGTTTTTCTTTTAAAGAAAAAACAATATTATGCTGTAATGTAATTCCAAAACAAAGTTAATTTTAACATAAACTATGTGTTAATAATTTTATTTTTTTATACGCCAACCCTGATGATGGGGTGGATAGATGAACATGCGTTTTCCGAGTATCCACCTTAGGGTGGCTGTTTCAGGGTGGATAAACGGAATAAGCCGCAATATATGATATTAGTCTATCTTAAGGTTAAACAGTAGCACTGCACTCGCTATTGTAGGCATATAACGTGGTTTAATCTTAAGGCCTAAAGAATAGATAATAGCTGTGCAACTACAGTGTGTCACACGCCGATTAGCGCCTTATTACGATTCCTCTCCGATACATGTACGACGCGTAGGGCACGGTCTTGTCAATGACATCACAATTGCCTCCCGCTGACCTCTGCGTCTCGGTGACAGAATGCACCACGTTCATGTGTTCGTTCACGTTTATGTCCTGAAGGCGCTTCGAAGGAAATGTATATTGAAGGAATATCCTTCCTCAAATAATGTGATGTGATATTGCGACATTATGTATCTCCAACTCCAATGCATACTAATGATCTACGTATATTCCAACTAGCGGCTGTCCGCGGTTTCAACCGCGTGGTTCCCGTTCCTGTTGGAATATCGGGATAAAAAGTATCCTATGTTTTAATCTAGGCTATCTACTATCTGTGTGCCAAATTCCAACCAAATCCGTTTAGTAGTTTTTGCGTGATTGAGGAACAAACATTCAAATTGGTTGGCATAAAATTGGATGAAACTTTTTTTATAGGTAGAAATAAGCTCCCTTATTAATAGAAAAAAGTTTCAGAATTTTCGGTTGCGTAATAGTAGATTGTTATACAAGACGCTAAAATGACCCATTGCATACGAGGTAGTTTTATTCCCGAGCTTTAGCGAGGGAATAAATAGAAACCGAGTTACAATGGGTTTTAGCGTCGTGTGTTACACTCTACTTTTCACTACGATTGCGAAAAAATAAAATCCAATATTAAATACCTATAGTTTATGCTTCCGTAAACGAATCCACTCGTTTTTCTATCCTCCACTTCATAAAATTTTCATACAGTATTTAAATAAATGATTTATGCTTGACGGCAAAAGATTAAAATTATTTCTATTCTATTACTTACTTACAGTCACACAATTCAATCAGTTTGGAATTAGAGAAAAATTCTAAAGATTTCGCGCCAGTGCCTTTTTTAATTTCTACTGTATCCGCTAAGAAACACAATGCACGCATTTTAAACTAAAAGTCACAGAGTATAAATAAGTCTATGATTTCACCGAAGAGATCGCTGCTTTTAGTTCAATTTTCAAAAATCGAGCGAGTTTTTATTCGTAATTATGAATAAAGACTTTTTCGTTTTAGTAGGTTCATTGGTAATAGACAAACTTTAAAAAAGAAAAAACTTTATCCCCTAGGGGTATTTATGCTATTTTATCCTGACTCTTGTACCTTACAATGATGGACTTTTTGAGCAAGAGGAGTGAAAAACTTTTTTTTTTAATACCATGTTGTTGTTGTGGCCTGTGGTGGCAAAGGTATAATCTCCATTCTGCTGTTACTTTCGTACATTTGTGAAGTCGAAGAGACTTTAATTTTGTATAATTTTTTTACGCAACCGAAAATTCTAAAACTTTTTTCTATTAGTAAGGGAGCTTATTCCTACCCATAAAATATTCAGCCAATTTGATTTTTTTCGGACATTCCCCATTTATAAAGAAACCAAACTTCAAACAGATTAAATGTTTCTTTCGTATTGTATTTCTATACCTTTACCTTATTTGTATCTCATCTCATTGTTATGTGTTTTTATATGCTGGATGAGCGGTTCCATCTAAAACAGTGCCATATGCTCAATCTTTATCTTAAAAGAGGGAATCGTTACTGTTTATTATAATAATGAAGGAAAAGTGTCCCTATACTATATGCATCCGTCACACCTGCGTCGCTTGTTCTGAAATATTGTTTTGACTTGAATTTCATCGTACTTTATCGACTAACAGCCATGTTATTCAATCTTCTAGCAAAACTGGATAAGTGCCCAATCTGCCGCAGCGCGATCACGAGCTACTTCTGCATCCGCAACGACGACGAGCCGCGCCACGAGCTCAAGCAGCCGCTGCTCAACCGCCGCCTGTTCAACCTGTTCCACTACCACTAGCGACATCTGTGGGTGAGCCACTGTGACTACACACATACTATACAGCACCAGATCACGAGCTCAAGCAGCCGCTGCTCAACCGCCGCCTGTTTAACCTGTTCCACTACCACTAGCGACATCTGTGGGTGAGCCACTGTGACTACACACATACTATACAGCACTAGATCACGAGCTCAAGCAGCCGCTGCTCAACCGCCGCCTGTTCAACCTGTTCCACTACCACTAGCGACATCTGTGGGTGAGCCACTGTGACTACACACATACTATACAGCACCAGATCACGAGCTCAAGCAGCCGCTGCTCAACCGCCGCCTGTTCAACCTGTTCCACTACCACTAGCGACATCTGTGGGTGAGCCACTGTGACTACACACATACTATACAGCACTAGATCACGAGCTCAAGCAGCCGCTGCTCAACCGCCGCCTGTTCAACCTGTTCCACTACCACTAGCGACATCTGTGGGTGAGCCACTGTGACTACACACATACTATACAGCACTAGATCACGAGCTCAAGCAGCCGCTGCTCAACCGCCGCCTGTTCAACCTGTTCCACTACCACTAGCGACATCTGTGGGTGAGCCACTGTGACTACACACATACTATACAGCACTAGATCACGAGCTCAAGCAGCCGCTGCTCAACCGCCGCCTGTTCAACCTGTTCCACTACCACTAGCGACATCTGTGGGTGAGCCACTGTGACTACACACATACTATACAGCACTAGATCACAAGCTCAAGCAGCCGCTGCTCAACCGCCGCCTGTTCAACCTGTTCTACTACCACTAGCGACATCTGTGGGTGAGCCACTGTGACTACACACATACTATACAGCACTAGATCACGAGCTCAAGCAGCCGCTGCTCAACCGCCGCCTGTTCAACCTGTTCCACTGCCACTAGCGACATCTGTGGGTGAGCCACTGTGACTACACACATACTACTACATCTACGCACTAGATCACGATTACACGAGCTCTATCTTGATACCGGTTGACTATACTTGGATCAGTTTGTTCATGTTTGCCACTCTTAAACATGGTTTCATGTTCAACGCCGTGGATACGGCTCCAAGTCCACTTTGGTTGAACGCCGACGTCAAAGTTCGCTTTGATTGCTCGTCTGATCAAAGTAGCCATCAAAACTACAACATGCGTTAACATGATCAAAGTATACTTAGACCAAGTAGCTTGGATGACTACTTGGACGCAACTTGGATCATGTTAACGAGCAATCAAAGCGCACTTTGACGTCGCTGTTTTCATTTGTCCCATATTATTTCCATAAATAACACAAGTGCTTTAGAATCAGAGCAATTTTGTGATGTTGTCTAATATTCAATTATTTATTTGCACGTCTTAAGGCTGAATACTCAAACGTTAATTAACTTTGAGGGGCTCTCAAACGTCGTCCTGTCGCATTAAATGTCAAAGATATGACAAAGACAACATGTTGTTTGAGAGCCGCTCAAAGTTAAGTAGCGTTTGAGTATTCGGCCGTTAGGCCCGTATTTATAAACCGCTCTCAACTTTGAGAGCTTAAGATGCTCTTCTTATAGGAACAGCATCTCATTTATGATCTCAAGATTGCTCTCAACGTTGAGAGCGGTTTATAAATACGAGCCTTCCATCAAGAATACCCTAGATGTCCGGTCAGTCTCAAAAATGGCACCACAAAATAGCGTCCCTCTTAAAAACTGGGCGCTTATTTTGTACAAAGTAACTGATAAAAGATGTGATTTTGTACAAATAAGATGTGATTATCTACAAAATAAGCACCCAGTTTGTAAGTGGGACGCTATTTCAAGGTGCCGTTTTTGCGTGAAGTTTTAGTTCGTGAAGCGTTATCTAGGATATTCTTGATCGAAGATACGGACCTTAATTTTAAAGTGACTTTGTAGACGAGCCTAATTATATTGTTTTCTATCCATTTTAATTATATCGTTTTTTCCACAGATCTGCGCAACACAAGTGCGAGAACACGAAAAGTGAATCTATAGTTTATAATAGTGTTGTTACTCATTTATTCCTATTGACAATACGCCATTTATGAAACGGTAGAACACTGCTGTGCTGGGTTTACAGACTTCTCGATTGTGATTGGTCGACAAGTATAACATAAGCAATGAGGATCAGTAACGATTTTTGTTTATTGGCTTATCAGAAAGCTTATGCCACCGCATGATTAACTGTGGAGAAATTTTTACGATATCTCTTGAACCTGAGAAGATATACGACCTAAAACGTGCTTAAACACTGTTATTTTGGGGGTCCTTATGACGTCATAGAGACGTACCTTATGTCGTACGTGATAAAGCACATATTGCATTGAGCTTGGCATTTCCTTCAAACCCTTTGATTTAACTGAACCATTTCTAAACGGATTTCAAAAATCTTTCACTAAGTTTCATAGCTATGAATATGTTTTTATATTATACAAATAAAACTGTAGGATTCAAACCTGTTACTTATCCTCATTGGACTTAAGTTTTCTGTCAAACAAGAAATAACCGGTTCAAATGACCAAATGGATCGGTAAGTCTGTATTACCCCTTAATTAGTTACTACACATTACGATTTTTGTGATTTAATTTCTAGTTCTAATTTAAAAGACACTTTATTTGGATATAAGATATTCAAGGACTGTTTAAATGTGAATTTATGTGTGATCGAATTAGTATTTAGTCAAGAGTGGGTGCAAATATGGAACTGTGATAGCTGGGATGCTTTGTAATTTGCTACAATGTAAATAATATAGTTTTAACACTCTAAAGTAGTGATGTTTGTCGATTAGGTCAAATTGTATGTGTGGACCTATTCTTAGTAGAGTTTAAGACGATTTTGGGTATAGTGCAATCGATTTAAGAAAATACTCTTTACATAGTAAAAACAACACTCATTGGAAAGTATTAAATACAATATCGCACTTAAAACATACAAAATTAGTCTGTGAAAGTCTCGGTCCACATAATCTTTAGTAGAAGTATAAAATATGAATTTTAAACCGTTTAGTCTTCCAAGTAGTAACCTAATGTACGTAGATCTCATTTTTGCTTGACATCACTTCATGTGGGTGACTACCAAAGCTGTGCGGGAAATTAACTGTGCGACATGTAAAACATATCCGCCAATTGAATCACTCCATTATATGTTTCGCGAAAAAATATCCACCAATAAAATCGATTCATTCTGCTAACCTCGATGAATTCCGCAACGTCATTGGCTGTTTTGTCCCGTCCCCGACCACTGGGCGGAGCCTAATGTTCTCGCAAATCTTTGGTGTAATGTCACTTTATAGCTTGATTTAGGATTTAATAATTATAGCATTTCTAATAAGTCAATTTTACCTCCTTCAATGTTAATATGACATTATCCATCTCGCTTACATATCGACTCGACAGCAGATTATAAAAAACAAAAAATAATATTCCAAATCTTACATCATTGCGTTAAGATTCCCCATTCATCAATGAAATTATAAACTTTTAATCAAATTTAACTTATAAGACGCAATAAGCACTGATCAGAATAAGTAAAGCATTTTCAATCACCTTAAATGTAATATTAATATGGATATGACCTTTGAATTCCATGATTTTAAATTAACCTATGTTATCCAACAATCATAGGCCGCAATTACACGTATGTTTTGCTCACTTAAGTTAACTTACGATGAATTTGCAAATGTAATAAAATAAACAGTCTTTGTAAGTAGCATTCTGTAATTTCTTACTGAGTAGTACGCAAAGTGCGTACACAGCCCCTTATTCTGTCTACATAACTATTTTTCATATCTCCTACGAAAAAGGATGTTTTTTTTCTCGTTAAATAACTGGTTACAAAAGCCTTAAGTTACTTACATATATTTTGGGCCTTAGGATCACAGGCATATCCATACTATGTCATACATGTCTGTACCAAAAATAGCTCCACCTATTCGGATCATAAGCAATAAGTGAATCGGTTTGTATTTGTTCGCCGTCCAAATTGCTGCAAGTAGCTGTATGTGACGTCACCAGATCTCCGATGGGCCCCTTTGTCGACTGCCATAACGTTTCCCTCTAGTCACTGTTGCTAATTCCATCAATACTCAACGACGATGTACTAAGTCTGTTAGACTTCTGCCCCCTGGCATGACCCCGCGAAACGCGATAGTGATATTATTATAAAGTCTGTTTATCATTCAATTCATTGCATATGTTGCACGTGCATACAATAACAGTTAATTAAATTTGCTACAAGTTTTATTTAGTCAGGTTTTTCGATATCTTTTATAGTTTTTGAGATATCCGCTCCTGAATGGCTGTCAACATGGTTAAGGTGAAGCTAGAAGACAATGGATTGGCATTTTTTCCTATGTCAAATGGTACTAAAAGGTCAAATTCGGCTTCAGATCGGTTAATGCCATTATAGTTTATGTATGGCAGATTGTCCTCAAGTTTCACCAGGGCTCCGTCACTCCGCGCGCGACTATGAAACGCTCGGCGTCCTCTGAGAGGACAAATTTCATACATCAGAAAGGATAAGACCTACGCGATAGAAAGAGAGGCAACTACTAATTGAATGTTTTAGAGCGAAGGGAGCGCTGTGCGACCTGAATTGCACTTCATTGTGTCTGGGCTAGAGTCGCTATTTATTTAAACGATTCTGCGAAGTGCAAATTCTGTACGCTAGTACTATTATCTATTCTGCGGTTTCACCTTAACCATGTTGACAGACGTTCAGGAGCGGATATCTCGAAAACTATACAAGATATCGAAAAACTTGACTGAATAAAACTTGTAGCAAATTTAATCAACTTTCATTTTGTAGAAAGTCTTTCGTTAGAACGCATAGTTTCCGAGATATATGTGAAAACCCGAAAAATCTAACTTCAAAATTATGTCAACTTATTAATCAAATTGTCATTAATTACTAATTAATTATATCTTTCGTTTCGTTCTATGTGTGGAAAACGATTTGTTGTATTTTTAACCAACTTCAAAAAAAGAAGGAGGTTCTCAGTTCGGTTGGATTTTAAAATAATTATATCGTTTTAAAATAATCATATAAAATGATTATATCAATTAAGAGTTGTGTGATTTTTTTTACCAAATAGGACAAGTGGAGATAAAACGATTTGTTGTATTTTTAACCAACTTCAAAAAAAGGAGGAGGTTCTCAGTTCGGTTGAATTTTAAAATAATTATATCATTTTAAAATAATCATATAAAATGATTATATCATTTTAAAATAATCATATAAAATGATTATATCAATTATTAAGAGTTGTGTGATTTTTTTTACCAAATAGGACAAGTGAGGATAAACAGACTATAGCGATTTGTCACTTTTAATTGTCAAAACACAATGGATTTTGACAGTATAGTGTCGAAAAATCTTTTTTTTATCACGGGATAAATATCGTGTTTCGGTGGTCATGCTACAGGGGCTGTTTTTATTTTTATAAAATGTGTTTACGAAGTCATTGAATGTGAGCAAGGGAGCTTGAATTTGTCTTATTTAGGTGTTTATGTTACGAATTTGTTTATTGTAAGAAGTTTTTTCAGTTTGTAAAAGTTTTTTTTTGTTTTACCAACGGAAGGTTTTTATTTTTTTTCTTACTATTTAAAATGCTAAAGTATTCAAAGATAGTTCCTTACACCTGTTTTAAAGGGGCCTATTAGACACACTGTGTTCGGCTAGGCAACCTAGTGGTAAACGTCGTCCTAAGAGGCTAGTATTAGAAGTATGACGCCGCGAGCGGCATAGAGAATGTATATTTTTGTCTAGATTATTGTAATGATGAAAAATAAATGTAAGAATTGCCAAAGCATGCTGTTGTATTACTGATGTGATCCTAATTTTCCTGAAAATTGGATTCCTTGATTCCTAAAACACGCATTATCCAATGTGTGTTTTTAGGAATCAAGGAATCCTCCTTGATTTCTAAAAACACACGGATTCATTGATTCCTAAAAACACACATTGGATTCCTCGATTCTTAAAACACACATTGGATTTGCCGAAAAGCAATAGTGTCATTCGAAAAACTTATAAATTTTGTCACCATTTATTGGGTTTCTTATTTTATGCTATACATACACGACATCTGACGCCAGCGTAAACATTCCTATACATTTCATAGATAGATACACTAAACGCTCATCTTGGATAAACACACTATTTTAGGTTTTTAAAACTAATAAATCTCTTTCAATTGATTTTGAACCTTAATGTATTGTGTGTTAAGTTCTAAGTCGAACTTAGTATAAAACCCAACGTGCTAGTTCTGTAATTTTAAATTATTATGGACGATATATTAAATTAAATAAAACAGTATAAACAGAGTTAAACTATATTATTCAACTTACAAAAATATTTTCTTATCACGACACATCTTCCTTCTCTTTCTGCCTCTCCGCGTACAGTTGCGAGTTTTTAACAGCCGAGTAGAGGCTGAATAAGAGATGCAAAGCTTGTATTCTGGCGGCCAAACCGTCCCCCACCACGGGAACGTCGAACACGGCACATACTAACTCGACGTATTGAGACAACGAACAATCGAGGCTGGCTGGCGGGAATCCGACCTCGTTGAGAGTCTCCTCCATTGTCTCTGGCCACTCCTCCATAAGGGTGTCTATGTCGGGCATTTTACTGAAACAAATATCGTGTATGATGAGGTGATACGGGCGGTCTCTCTAAGAGCCCGTAGCGATTTTGCTGCTAACTGCAGCTCGTTCGCACATTTCATGTTTTCTCAAGATTTCTTAAATCTGAGTGAATTGAAAAATGTGTCTCGTCAATTTTCGCAATATAAGATTACAGATATTTTAAAATATATTTCAGTTTTTTGTTGCTAAAGTACAAAAAGTTGTCGTTTTTAACAGTTATTTGAACTGGCAAATACGAAAACTTTTTGTACTTCAGCCAGCAACTCGACTCTGAAATATATGTTGAAATATGTCCGTAATCATATATTGCGATAAGTGGCCGAGACACATTTTTCAATTACGCACTCAGATTTAAGAAATTTAGAGAAAACATTAAATGTGCGAGCGAGAAAGCGGCAGTCAGCGGCAAAATCGCTCGCGGCTGACTCAGTCGAGCCAGCACACGAGGGATGTTGTGTGTCGGTTGAGACAGAGCTACGCGACAGAAAGAGAAGCGCTTCGGAGGCGCTTATAATACATAGGCACGTAGCGTTGTGCAATTTGAAATTGTACTTTATTGGCGTTCAGCGAGCGTAGCTTACTATTGTCCTCGCGCGGATAGGCTTCTGTACAGACGTTTAGTACTATTATATATTCTGTGGTGACACATCTAACATTTATAATGATTTGATACTAAATTAGTAATTGAATGATACAGTGACTGACACCCGTATTTAAGAACAATACTCAAACCCACCTAAGAGCAACAATCACCACCTAAGAGGTTTTGCGTTTATTCATTACTAGCGGCCACCCGCGACTTCGTCTGCGTGGACAGTGTTTTTGCTATCTCTCGGGAACTGTACGTTTTTTCTGGATGAAAGGGTTCCTATGTCCTTTTCTGTACCCCTGACAACGTCAAAAATGAAAAATTTCATGATGTTCAGTAGTTAAGACGTGAAGGCGTAACAAACAAACAAACAAACGAACTTTCGCATTTATAATATTAGTAAGGATAATTTTATTTTTTATTTATTAATGTATAGAAACAAACAGTCATACAAAGAATTTGACTTAAATAAAGTGTTAATTATAGACTTATAGTTTCCTAGCTTTATAAAATCTATACGACTATATACTAAGAAAAGAGTAGAGTATGCTAAACAATGGCAGTTGTAAAATATGCGCAAAATATCTTGGCAGCTCGGAAGTTAGCCGCAAGTAGGGTTACCAGATGAAAAAATGAAAAGTCCGGAGAAAAGGCCCGATTTCCATTGACAAATCCTGAGATCCTGTAGCAGTTTGAGAATAAAATAGCTTTAAGTAGCAAGCAGCCACGGTACAACTGTAGATTCACAGGTTTTTTTACTGTATTTTATTGAAAATTCTAAGAATCCTGAGATTTTCAAAATCCGGCCGCAATCCTGAGAAAGGTCCAAAAATCCTGAGATATGGTAACCCTAGCCGCAAGTGATATTTCGCGCAGGTAGTTCCGAGTGCTTCCGCCCGCGCCCCGTCCCCGCGCAAGCTCTGTATTCCTCTACTGCGCAGCGTTCCGCGCGAAGTTCAGAACCGCCAAGTAATTTGCGCATAACTACTATAACACGTTGTATAGAGCTATTCAGCTATCCAGGGAATGAATGGAGATTCAGATCGCTATACACCCAACTGATCTGACCAGCATTCTAAAGGACATGTTTCAAGAAACCGCGAAAATAGCATGAAAATGTATGGAAATCCTGAATCTGAAAACTCTAACCTTTAAGAATAATAATAATAATAATCATTTATTTCAGGCAACAGAAATATCGTTTACAATATTAGGCCCATATAATAAATACCTTACAGACTAACATACATAATATATTATATCTTAACTAATTTACACGTAAAGAAGGCGGCGACGTGTTACGCAACGCAGTGTCCGGTAGCCGACCTCGAAACCGGCGGAATAGGACACCCTTCGGCCAAAAATCTTCCTTCATGAAGGTCGACAGATGTTCAGTCGGCACCCTCACCACAAATGAATTGAAGTTCACGTTGTGGCGGGACTCCAACCGCTCGACCCTCAGCGTATATCTGGCTTTTATCCTGATATATACTCCACAATGTCATCGGATTTTGTGGAGTAATGCAGGCGGGACACGTACACCGGCGTCGTCGGTATAGCCGGCCGCAGCAGGTGGTTGTGTCCAGTCGGGGCAGTGCCGCACAGATTACGACGAGAGGCTTTCTTCTTCTTTTCCACCTTCTTGAAGCCATCATCATCGCATCCTGCATCCTGTCTCCGCGGCGCTGGTTGCTCAGCTTTGGAGACCGATCCTTGTTTGTTTCCCTCGTTTGTAGCCCTGTCAAGATGTTTAGCGGGCTTGTTGGTAGCGGTAACAGCAGCAAGAATTCAGCATTCTTAACAACATTAAGAATGCTGATCAGATCAGTTGGGTGTGTGTATAGCGATCTGAATCTCCTCCATTCACTCCATGGATGGCCATCATCAAATCACAGCACGGTACATCCCTGGCTGAAAACCAAGGCTTCAAAGCAGGGAATGATAACGTTATTTTTAAATGTAGCGTTATTTCTTACTTTTTTTACCGTAAATTTCAACATTAACGTTATGTCAATAAATAACGTTAATTTAGATAACGTTACATTGAAATTAATGTTATTTCAGTAAATAACGTTAATTTAAACGTTATTTCTTACTTTTTTACCGTTAAGCTTCAAAATTAACGTTATTCCAAGTAATAACGTTATTTTTAGCGATAATTTTACCGGTACTGTTGTACCAGTAAAGTTTAACGCTATATTTAACGCTAATTTTACCGGTAAAATATTTTTAACGTTATTTTTACCGGTAAATTTACCGATAAAATGTTTTAGCTGTATTTTTAACGTTATTCTTTTATCGTTATTTTTTTTAACGGTATTTCAATCTCGGCTTCAAAGTTGACTCGTTTGTATGAAAATAACACCTGTATGCCTAGACAAAGTTGATGAGTATATAAAAAAATCACCTGGTGTACATGACAGTAGGCGCGGGTTTTGATAAGTGTAGTTCGCTGACGTCTTTGATCCACCGCTCGATCGCTTTAGAGTTTTTCTCAGCGTTTTCCACTTTCTTGGTGAGCTGTGGTAATAATGATAAAATAGAATTACGTTAACAATAAAATGACATTACTATTTATTTTTATTTTATTTTATTTATTGATCACCAACATAATAAACATTGACACAAGAAATAAGGACATAATTATAAGAGAATCTCTATGATCTCTATGATCTACAGAGCTTAAAAAATAAATAAATAAATAAATTAGAACAGCACGCATAGCAAAACCAGACGCGGATTTAAGAGCGCGCAGTCTGCACAATGGAAAAAAAAATCATCGTGCTTAAATAAAGACGAAATTGTGAATTATCTCTCTGTACTTTGTGGTACTTTATATCGCTTACACAATATTTGCTAGCCTGTCATTTAGTTTAATGGAGTTTTTTTGCAAAAAGTGGCCAATTTTTCAGACTGCCACCTCTTAATAGCCAACCAACGGTTTGCCGGTGACCACCAGCCATTTTTAAAGACCCCACTGCTGGGCACCACAGCCTTTCTTTATGGATGGATAAAGAGGATGGGCCATAACCTCCCACGCGGGTCCATTGGTGGAACCCGGGACAAACGGCTTAACATGCCTTCCGAAGCATGGAACTCGACATAATAAATTATTGGTCACCCATCCCATGACCGACTCGTGCGAAAGTTGCTTAGCCTCCGCAATCGCTGGGCCAGGCGCTAAACCACTGCGCCGTCGAGCTCAATCAAAAAGCCGAGCATATTAGCAACATTTTCGGCTTTCCGATATAGATAAACTTTTCGTCGATAGCACATCTAAGACCCAGTCCAGAAAGGGCGAATTCGCTGCGATTTCACACGCGTTTTGGTTACATTGCTGTTAATATTTCACACGTTGCTGACGACGCTGATCATACGCGAACATTATACCGTCTCATTCGCGCGTAGCCCTGGACTAAGGCTATCTCTTTTAAAATATTTTAGGAGTTACTTTAATGAATACCACAACGTTCGTAACTAAATAGATTACATACTATTGTAAAAGTCACACAAACTAGCACACGAAAAAAAAAAATTTAAATAAAATAAAATAAACAAGCCGAGGTTGTATGGTCCGTAAGTGCAAGCAAGAGCGCGATATTAGTTTTATAACTGCGTTTGCCAGTTTGTTTAGCTAATATAGTAACGAGTTGTGTACTGACGAGGTTGGTGCTACAGTAAGTTAGATAGTGTGTGTACTGACGAGGTTGGTGCTACAGTAAGTATAGATAGTGTGTGTACTGACGAGGTTGGTGCTACAGTAAGTATAGATAGTGTGTGTACTGATGAGGTTGGTGCTACAGTAAGTATAGATAGTGTGTGTACTGACGAGGTTGGTGCTACAGTAAGTATAGATAGTGTGTGTACTGACGAGGTTGGTGCTACAGTAAGTATAGATAGTGTGTGTACTGACGAGGTTGGTGCTACAGTAAGTATAGATAGTGTGTGTACTGACGAGGTTGGTGCTACAGTAAGTATAGATAGTGTGTGTACTGACGAGGTTGGTGCTACAGTAAGTATAGATAGTGTGTGTACTGACGAGGTTGGTGCTACAGTAAGTATAGATAGTGTGTGTACTGACGAGGTTGGTGCTACAGTAAGTATAGATAGTGTGTGTACTGACGAGGTTGGTGCTACAGTAAGTATAGATAGTGTGTGTACTCGCAAGGTTGGTGCTACATTAAGTATAGATAGTGTGTGTACTCGCAAGGTTGGTGCTACATTAAGTAGGTATAGATAGAGTGTGTACTGACGAGGTTGGTGCTACAGTAAGTATAAATAGTGTGTGTACTGACGAGGTTGGTGCTACAGTAAGTATAGATAGTGTGTACTGACGAGGTTGGTGCTACAGTAAGTATAGATAGTGTGTGTACTGACGAGGTTGGTGCTACAGTAAGTATAGATAGTGTGTGTACTGACGAGGTTGGTGCTACAGTAAGTATAGATAGTGTGTGTACTGACGAGGTTGGTGCTACAGTAAGTATAGATAGTGTGTGTACTGACGAGGTTGGTGCTACAGTAAGTATAGATAGTGTGTGTACTGACGAGGTTGGTGCTACAGTAAGTATAGATAGTGTGTGTACTGACGAGGTTGGTGCTACAGTAAGTATAGATAGTGTGTGTACTGACGAGGTTGGTGCTACAGTAAGTATAGATAGTGTGTGTACTGACGAGGTTGGTGCTACAGTAAGTATAGATAGTGTGTGTACTGACGAGGTTGGTGCTACAGTAAGTATATATAGTGTGTGTACTGACGAGGTTGGTGCTACAGTAAGTATAGATAGTGTGTGTACTGACGAGGTTGGTGCTACAGTAAGTATAGATAGTGTGTGTACTGACGAGGTTGTTGCTACAGTAAGTATATATAGTGTGTGTACTGACGAGGTTGGTGCTACATTAAGTATAGATAGTGTGTGTACTCGCAACGTTGGTGCTACATTAAGTAGGTATAGATATAGTGTGTGTACTGACGAGGTTGGTGCTACATTAAGCATAGATAGTGTGTGTACTCGCAAGGTTAGTGCTACATTAAGTATAGATAAAGTGTGTACTGACAAGGTTAGTGTTACAATAAGTATAGATAGTGTATGTACTCACAAGGTTGGTGCGCGCGCCGTGCGTCTTGGAGATGGCGCGCAGCTGCAGGTGCAGCAGCGCCGAGTCCGACTGCGCGGCTGCAGGCTCGTCCACCACCGTCAGACCTGCATGATATGATATAATTTATAAGTACAAGTAATTCAGCAATATTTACTGTACTCAAGTAGATATTTGAGTTTGATTCTATAGTACGAGCCTTAATACACTAGCCTATACTCAGGCACGTATCTAGACTTTTAATTCGGGGGGGACAACTGCATCCCGCAAACCGGAGAGTGCCTCGTCCACTAAATTTGAATTTAGTCCTGTACTGTGTGTTCTGGATTTCGGGGGGGAATAAATCCCAACTATCCCCCCCCCCCCCCCTTGGATACGTGCCTGCCTATACTTAATAATACGAGTATAAAGAAGTAAGTTTAGATACATCTAAACCTCTAAACTCTTACCTACAGATGAAGGGTAAAATTCGAAACACCTAGATGAGCGCGATAGCACTCTTATCAGTCCATAGGTAGGGTCTTGAATGTGTGTAGTGTGAGGCACCACCTAAGTTGTCTATGACACCATCTAGTTTATCTATGGCTTCACTGGCAAATTATCCTTATGCTTGAGCACTGCCTCGGCATAGGGATGTTCCGATACCCCTAAGGTATCGATACCTATTGAAATGAGTAGTACTCAAATCGTTTTTCGATACCACTCATATGAGTAGCCCAAAAGTATCGATACTTACTCATATCGATACTTTAAATATATTTTTTGTGTGTAACACGGTTAGAACTGTGTCTGTTTTAGACCCAGTGGAAAACCATTGTGTTAACGAGATGGATTACGACGAAACCAACGATATTATATCACTATTCACATAGTATTGTGTAGTAGTTATATCGTTAGTGATAAGAGATGTAACAATTTTCACGCCGATTTTCTTCAAAAAAGTTGTGTAAATTAATATTATTCGATTTTTTTTATGTTTACTACAAAACTAAACTCTAGTTAGTAATATTTAAAGTTTTTTCAATGATAGTTATTTAATTATAGCACAAGACAAAAGACTAAGCGAGAGAGGATATTTTATTCTGATTTGTTCACTAAAATGCGTTCAGCAATTATAATTTGCATTCATTCAGTCTGATACGAATTCAGGGAATGATAACGTTATTTTTTAGTATAACGTTATTTTTAACTTTTTTTAGCGTTAATTTTAAAATTAACGTTATGTCAATAAATAACGTTAATTTAGATAACGTTACATTGAAATTAACGTTATTTCAGTAAATAACGTTAATTTTAACGTTATTTCTTACTTTTTTTACCGTTAAACTTTAAAATTAACGTTATTCTAATTAATAACGTTATTTTTTTAACGCTAATTTTACCGGTAAAATACTTTTAACGTTATTTTTACCGGTAAATTTACCGATAAAATGTTTTAACGGTATTTTTAACGTTATTTTTTATTTATCGTTATATTTTTTTAACGGTATTTCAATCCCTGGATACGATTCAATACCAAGTACTTCTTTTTCGATACCGAGTAAGTATCGCAAGATTGATTCGATACCAAAAGTACTTGGTATCGAAACAAAAGTATCGAGTACTTACTCGTATTTACTTGTATCGAAACATCCCTACCTCGGCATGCTGCTGGCCACCTTGATGATCACGCCATGTCGATGTACTTTCATATCAGTCTAGGACACCACCTAGGTTGTCATTGTAATGTCATGTCAGTCTATGGCACCAACTAGCTCGTCTACAACACCACCTAGTTTGTCTGTGTCATCTCATCACCTAAATTGTCCATATGCTCGAGCACGTTGTCGGACAGCGGCTGGGCGCGCACGTTGCAGGCGGGCGTGGCCACCTTTATAAACGCGGCATGTCGATGTCAACAGTAGGTAATGTGTTGTCTATCTAAGGCACCAACTAGCTCGTCTACACCACCACCTAGCTTGTCTATGTCATCACCTAGGTTGTCTATGTGCTCGAGCACGTTGTCGGGCAGCGGCTGCGCGCGCACGTTGCAGGCGGGCGTGGCCACCTTGATGAATGCGTCGATGTCGCCCACCGCTGGCATGTACTCCGGCACGAACGGTTGCAATTTGAACTCTATGTCTATCTTCTGAGGGGTGTATCTGGAATATACAGGTAGAAATGAAATTAGAATCAACTCTTGTGAAGTTCGGAGAGACACTCAACACATAAGACTGGCCACATAGACGTAATTTCGTTCCGAACGCAGCTAATACATACAAATCTATGGACCTACCTTTACCTCGATAGGTAGGTCCACTACTACCAAGGTATCCCTACTGGTAGCGATAAGTGGAATAATTCCATACGGATTTTTCATACATTACCTATCGATATTCCGATCAGAATTCCGAATCGGGATTCCGTCGTGTACGTGGCCGGGCTAACAGTAACCCTTTTAAAAAATTTGCGATAAGTCACGGAAAAATTTTAATCGGTCGAAACTGTTGACAATATAATGTGGTACCTAAGCTTTTTGTATTAATAGCAAGATAAAACAGTTTATGATTTTACGGTGCACATACAAAATTAAACCAAGTCACAATGAATCAGTCTGTATTTCAATAATGTTACTTTTATATTAGACTAGCGGCCGCCCGCGGTTTCACCCGCGTGGTTCCCGTTCCCGTGGGAATATTAGGATAAAAAGTGTTCTATGTTTTAATCTAGGCTAGGTATCTTCTATCTGTGTGCCAAATTTCAACCAAATCCGTTCAGTAGTTTTTGCGTGATTGAGGAACAAACATCCAAACCAACAAACTTTCACATTTATAATATTAGTAGTATAATTTTTTCTGTACATTTCGTTACTTCTTTTGTGACTGTACAAGCACCAACCCTTCACACACGTCTGCGGTGTTGTAAAATACTACAGTAAAGATGAATAAATAATGAAAAATATTAGAAAAAATCGGCTCACCCGTAGCAACTTAGACGGGATTCGAACCCGCACCCTTAGGATTCCGGCCCAATGCACTACCAATTATATTTAAAATTGTACTGTTTCACCTTAATTGATTGTCTGGCACCTGCAAAGGTGCTACAACCGAATGTCGAAGTAGTTCTCTTCACATTGGTGAGATGGCGCTGATCTTCAGCGGAAACGTGGAAAGTATTAGAAAATTTCGCCACATCCCTCAGCGGCTTGGTAGCATAATTGGTAGTGCATTGGGCCGGAATCCTAAGGGTGCGGGTTCGAATCCCGTCTAAGTTGCTACGGGTGAGCCGATTTTTTCTAATATTTTTCATTATTTATTCATCTTAATATAAAAATAGCATTGTGAATGCAAAAATCTAAAAGTTTACTACAGTAAAATTAGACAAATTTTTTACCAAACTTGCACATTTAAAATTTCTAAGCAGGGCCTTTTGAAATATGTTCGGACACCTTCCAGGATGACGCTCCCGAAAGTAAGGCGACATGGGTAAATTAGATGTAGTGTAGTGATCTAACATTTCCTTAGACCAATACATTTAATAATTCAATACTGAATTATGGATACCGATACCTATCAAAGCGATAGTTTAGGTGTATTTTATTTTTAGAAATCAGGTCAAGTGAACAGTTATGAGTCGCATTGAGTTCACAAATGCAGCCCGCCAGTCGAAAACAGTTCGAGACCTATTATACCTACATCTATGTGGTACATACATAGAATACTTATGTCACGTCAGTCGCAAGCAGTTAGAGACCTATATTATTTGTAGCGCAAGGCCGTGGGTCGTGGGAGGCGCCACCCACATCCAGCCAGACCCCTGATACCCGCTGCCGCAGTCAATGAACGAACATTGATACAAAACGGCAAGCAATTATACTCCTTAATAACACTTTCAGAATAATATAATCGTGATTTGAGTTTGAACCTAGTAGATACCTAAGATTTTTTTTGCTGCCAAGATAGCTTTCCCAAACGATGGCAAGACGTCTGACGAAGTGACAGCGAATTAATTACGACCTCATGGCCATCTTTACTAAAGCCACGCTAAACCTTAGGATAATACTTTAGGTTGGTAATTGGAAATAAAACACGTTTTACAGAAAAATTCCAATCTTGTCAGTGACACATTTCTAATTAACTGTACGCGCGGAAATCTTAGAAGTGTATATACTTTAGTTGGGTCAACCGTTAATTAACTTAAGTAATTATGAGGTACCAATCGATTGATAGGTCCAGGTGCTAATTTTTCTTGTCAGCTGAAAAAGTCTAGAATGGACGGTAGGAAATATGGACAACTAGCGGCCGCCCGCGACTTCATCTGCGTGGACAGTTTTTTTGCTATCCCTCGGGAACTGTAGGGTTTTTCTGGATGAAAGGTACCCTATGTCGTTTTCTGCACCTCTGACAACGTGTATGGAAAAATTAATGATAATCGGTTTAGTAGTTACGACGTGAAGGCGTAACAACCAAACAAACAAACGGACATTCGCAATTATAATATTAGTAAGGATTCAAAAGCACTTAATTTCTATGTTTATTTGAAAAAATATTTTTTTATTTCTAATAATATCAGCATTATAAAAGACATGTGCTACTGCGGTAAATGTGGTAAGCCAGTAGCTATATTAAAACACCAATACTTAATAAACCGATATCGATGCCTCTAATTACAAGTATATCGGATGTCGCGTCACTCATTCGTGACGCTGAAAAAGTAAAAGTGGCACTACAAGGTATTTATTATGTGATAAAAGTAACACCTGTCATTCGATATCTATACTTAGGTGCTAAAGGTAATTAACTCTCCGACGATATCAATCAATAAGTAAAGGAACGAAAGTGAGCGACAAACACTAACATCATATCTTATTTTTAAATAAAAAAGTAGAAATGTCGAAAATAAACATTTCATTGATTTTAACGAGCGGCAGAGCGTATAACTAAGGAATTTAAAATAACTACCTACGTAATACGTTGCAAATACATTAGGAAATAAATGCTAACATATTTAATATGTGTTATAATGGCCAAAATACAATGTATAATCGGTATAACTAGATGGTCCTTCGAGCCGGATACGACTAGCAGTAAATAAATATATCAGGGCCCTATTTCATAAATATTACCGTAGTGAATTACAACGATCGTTTGGTGTTCATTGCGTCACTAATTTGAAATTAGAAAATTAAACTACTCACAGACACCGCAATATATGCGAATAGCCGTAGTAAATTACGAAACTAAATTTAAAAAAATGTTTATGAAGCACCAGGAGGTCGGAGTCTCCTGTAAAAGGATGTGGCCTTCAAGCTGGCAGGTGGGTTAGTTAGAGCTCATAGGGATTTTTCATCTGAAATGCTACTGCCCATCTTCTAGTCCATCCAGTCCAGTCCATGGTGTTATATTTACTACAGTTGTTTTATCTCACGAAGGCGCGTCGGCTATGAATGTTGTTGGGCGTGCACATGCACATTGTTTTAGTGTGCGTTACCTCGAGACTCGGGAGCACTCATTGCTCGCTTGTGCCACACCACGGACACTCCATACAACCGCGCCATTATAAACAGACTAGCGGCCGCCCGCGACTTCGTCTGCGTGAAAAGATTTTTTGCTATCCCTCGGGAACAATATTTTTTTTCGGGATGAAAGGTACCCTATGTCCTTTTCTGTACCCAACGTGTATGCAAAATTTTATGATGATCGGTTCTGTAAGTGATATGCGTAGGCGTGGTATCCAGGAACTTGAAATGACAACACTGAGATGGATATTTTGCGAAAAGCTTTCGGGACATAAAGCGAGCGGGTGCTTTATTTAGGTCCGACACGGCGCAACTTTCGTCCAGCGATCGAGTGATAAAAGACTGTGGCGGGTAGGCAAAATATCAAAAAGACGGTGCCTTCTCACACACACACGCTCATGCCCCTACGGCGTATTTATTGAAAATACTTTAACACATACATGTTTAGCAACAACTAATTAAGTTAACCATATTAAAAAATGTAGGTATTGATTTTACAACATTTTAAGTTTAATAGGTATCGCGTCGTCTACATTCTCCGCCCCATTGTCCGTCAAGGACAATCATCTACAGCAGTTGGCAACACGGCCAGACGAGCAACGGGTCTGGTGAGTATACCAGTCTTGGTTTTTTTTTTTTTTCAGGTTTCGGTCATCCCACTTCAAATCCATCTTCCATGTATTTTGCAGAACAATTTTCGCTTTAATCGTAAATGGAGCGAGGAAGCCGAAAATGTTAAATATAGACATAACTATGCGCAGGAGTTCTCTCTTGGTAGGTATTTTGTGCGAATTCAGTATTTCCGCCGGAATGCGCTTGAGCGATAAGTCAAAAACCAATCTTAGTTTATTTTTATTCGGATTTTCTACACCGAAATGCGGCAAATACCAAACATGTTTTCGGTGCATTGAAATTTCATCGTCACTCAACTTTCGAGCGTATTTATTTTCAAATAAATGACTCATTATTTCTTTATATCTCGCTGCATAACTTTCATTTATTTTCATTTTTTTCTCGACGCCAAAATATCGTTTTTTAGCGTTATGAAAGTTATTTGGCATTGCAAGGTCATTTTTCCAAGGCAAACAAACTTCCCAATGTCCATTGATTAATTTCGCAGATTTATCGATGCAGTCGATTGCGCGAAGTTCATCCTTATTTACTCGTGGCTTAGAGTTCACTCCAATCGCTTCAAATGCAAACGAACGACGTACTAACTCATGCAGTTGTTTACATACCTCGTTATCATTGTTATCTGTGTGTGCATTTTCCTTCCAGGTTGAAACCCGTTGCTGCGTCGTAGACGGTGCGTCGGCGCATGTGTGCGTCTCCCGCTGTACGAGCTGGCTGCTCGTGGGGTTAGCGGCGGAGAGGGGTGCGACGGCGGCGGTGCGAGCCGCGGCGGCGCCCGAGGGCGGCGGTGGCTCGGATAATGTCATAACGGACGCTTGCTCAGTCGTAAAGGAACGATGGCGAGGGAATGAGCTAACGGTAGTGGGTACAATTCCATGCAAGCACCACCCGAGTGGTGTAAGTGTCGCGCACGGTTCGTTTCTACCACGATAAATAGTCTTTAGGGAAACTAACAATTGATAATTGTCCTGCCCAATTAGTAATTTAGGCTTCACGTCACTACTGCACAAATAATGTTTTAAGTTTCTTAAGTGTTCGTACGCGTCGACGTTAACTTTCGAATAGCACTGCATAGGTAGGTCCAGTTCACTTATCTTGCGCGCGCGCACCTCGTACACTTCATTGTTATTGTTCGACAGTTTGAAGTTAACTATTTCACTTTGACACACGATATCGGAGTTCCACGCGCCACGGATACGTATGGTTTCGGGCTGACCGTTTAAGTTAATACAGTTCGCGAGATCAGCTGACACTAATGACACCGTAGCGCCATCATCTAATATGGCATACGTACTAATTACACCTGCAGGTCCATGAATGTTCACGCGCACTAATTTTAACATTACACTCGCGTTCGGTGACAAAATAGTGGTGTTAGTGACTGTCCCGTTATTAATTTCGTTTTCACTTGTTGTCACTAAGTTTGCAGCGGTCGGTACGTCGTCCTCGTTAGTGACGTCACTGGATGCTGGAGTTTTCTTTGCAGGCCAATGAAGTAAGCGATGGTGGGCCATACCACACTCGTCCACATCACACCGCGCGGCAGGGCAGGCTTCTTTACTGTGACCAGGCAGCAGGCAGTTGTGACAAAGTTTATTTGTTTTCACGATGCGCCACTTATCTTTCCTTAGCGCTCGTTTGAATTTAGTACAGCTTGAAAGCGGGTGGAATGCAGCTCGGCAGACTTTGCATTTGGCGCTCGGTTCACTGGTTTGCAGCACTGAATGACCTTGAGTCCTGCGCTCATCATTTTTCTTTTGTACTCTGTGATCAGCTTGGCAGTGAATGTAACTTATTCCAGCGGAGGCTACTTTCATGGCTTCGTTGTGCAAGAAGTCTGCAAATATTTGTAGCTTGGCTTTGCTTTCGTCTTGGTGCTCGTACAAATAATCCACCCATTTGTTTATAAGTGTACTCGGGCACTTAGACACGACCGTGTTTAGTAATTCCGGGCTTCTCATGTAATCGGTTTGTTTAATCGACTCAGCGGCTGCAACGTAGTTTTTTATTTTAACAGCGAAGGTAACTAAATCAGTATGGTAAGCCTGCGGTAAGGGTTGCAGTTTCTTTAAATGTGTAGCAATCTTGTGGATAATAAGCTCGGGTCTTCCAAAGCGAAGTTCTAGGGCTTCTATAATCACGCTTGGTTTTGTGTTACAGATAAGTAGCGAAGACACTGCCTCTCTTGCTTCACCCCGCAGACTTTTACACAGCCGTGAAATATTTTCACTTTCACTAAAGTTACACAGTTTAGTTGACTCTTCGTAAGTGTTTTTATACTGCAGCCACTCGAACGGATCTCCAAAAAATAAAGGTAAGTCCTTAGGCGTAGCTAGTCTCGAAAGCAGGTTTGAATGTGCACTGTAGGTGACGGTGGCCATCTTCTCCATTGCTCGTGCTAGGTGCTGAAGGTCCGAAGAGGAGGTGGCAGCGGGTGGCGCCGGCGGCGGGGAGGCCGCGCGCTGTCGCTGGGACTCCTGTTGACTTTTATCAAGCCATTCTTCAACTTTATTTGAAGCTTCAGCAAGGGAATCTACTTTGCTGCACTGTGACTTCCGTGATGAGCCACTTTCGAGGGCGGCGAGCTGCGCTTCTAGCCTTTTTTCTATGAGCTGCTTTTCAATTTCAGCTTTTGCTTCAGCCGCCTCCAGCTCCAACTGCTTTCTGCGGGCCGACAAAGAAGATCTGCTGGAACCTTTCTTCGAGTGAACTGATGCAGCACCGGTAAGTTCAATCTTTAAGCTACCTTCTTTTTTCGGCGGTTGGTAGGCGACTTCGTTCTGATCACTTTTAGGCATCACTATGTCGGATTGCACTTTGCGTGAAAGCACTTCACTTTTATCCACAGCGGTATGTGACAACGTTTCTCGTGCGAGAGCTCCGCGCGTTTTTACCATCGTGCGCGGCGGTGTGTTGAACATTCCTTTGTTCACAGCTTGCGGCTTCAAAATTCCTGGGAGATTCGGCCGAAGGTCCAGTTGTAAGTGATATGCGTAGGCGTGGTATCCAGGAACTTGAAATGACAACACTGAGATGGATATTTTGCGAAAAGCTTTCGGGACATAAAGCGAGCGGGTGCTTTATTTAGGTCCGACACGGCGCAACTTTCGTCCAGCGATCGAGTGATAAAAGACTGTGGCGGGTAGGCAAAATATCAAAAAGACGGTGCCTTCTCACACACACACGCTCATGCCCCTACGGCGTATTTATTGAAAATACTTTAACACATACATGTTTAGCAACAACTAATTAAGTTAACCATATTAAAAAATGTAGGTATTGATTTTACAACATTTTAAGTTTAATAGGTATCGCGTCGTCTACAGGTTCAGTAGTTAAGACGTGAAGGCGTAACAAACAAACAAACGGACTTTCGCATTTATAATATTAGTAAGGATGACGTCAGATGACGATGACGTTTTTGTACACGTGCAACTGTGTAAGTCTAGGGCTAGGGTCTTCAACCTTTTTGAAGTCAAGGACCTAGTATACTGTGATATTAGTTCGGTGGGCCGTACGTAACGCAACACAAGAAAAACATTATACCTATTCTAAACTAAAAGTGACCGAAGCCGAAGACATGTGAATTTAATTTTGTCAATACAATGACGGGCCGCCAAGGACGTAACCGCGGGCCGCATTGCTTTGAATATCAAAATACGTTGAACACGACTAAACGAGCACACGATTCGGCACACGAACTCCCGGGGTCGGATGAGGTAATTGATTCTGGCGCGGGGCGGAGTGTCCTTTCTGTACGGTAGTACTTATATCTATTCTGTGCTTGTGCGATCACACGAAAAGTGGGTGGTACGTGGTATAAAGCCGACGCGCCATATCGTGAGATAAAACATCTGTACTGTACCTCTGAGTAATTAGATGCTTTTTACGACATTCCTACCTAAGTATGGAGGGTTTTGGTGGACATATTGCTAAATGATATTTTTTACTTACTTCATAATGTACTGGAATATGTTCTCCATGTCAGGAGGCACCTTCAAGTCCTGGAACTGCTTGGGGTCGTACGCCCCCTCGGCGGGGATCACCACGCCTCCGGCACCGCCACGCTTGCGCCCGCTGCCCGCCAAAGCTTCCACCTTGTCTCCTTCGACGTCACCACTATCCGATTCTAAAGAGAAATTAAGATTTTATACGATACCGGATTTAAAAAAACGAAATATTTGTAGTAAAAGTGAATGAATCCATAAAACACAAGAAGTAAACGTCGATAGCCATCATTTAAATGAAAAAGAAAACGATTTATTTTTCAGACGACAGGAAATTTTTATCATTTTAAATAAAATCCCAAAGCTTTGCAAAAAACTT
Source organism: Agriphila tristella (assembly GCA_928269145.1). Taxonomy (NCBI): domain Eukaryota; kingdom Metazoa; phylum Arthropoda; class Insecta; order Lepidoptera; family Crambidae; genus Agriphila; species Agriphila tristella. The sequence goes on along the minus strand of OV743443.1, from coordinate 3,823,588 downwards.
CAATGGAATTGGCTTAGAATAATAACACCTAGAACGATAATTCCCTACCAAAGCGCACTGTCAAAAGTGAGGAGGGGAGTGAGGAACTAAAACAGGCGCCGTTTTCAGATTTTTATTGTCCAATATCTCTTAGGCTGGCCCCAGACCTACCGGTTCCGTTTCTTTGCTTTGCTGTGCTACCTTGCTTGAAAGACCGCCGGCCAACCAGGGTAATTTTCAATCTATCGCATTTTGGGACTAGACCAAATTGGCAAGATAGCCATTAGCTTGGTTTTATCAAATATCATCGCCTGGATTGCGAAGTAGGAAGCTTTTAGGCGATATGCCACCCTGAACATGGACTCCGATCGTTAAAAATAACTCGATCGCTTATTTATACAAGATGTTTGGTAAAGCCCTATAAAACTGAATATGGTAGATAGGGACCATAATAAAACTGAACAACTTTTACTATGGGACCAAATCTGAACTCGCGAAAAAAAATGAACTGTTTCATACATTTTGATAATTTCGTTATTAATTTTTGTATAAAACAGCAGTTTTTTTTAAAACGAAAACTAAAACTTCTCATCGCACCCCAGACGACGATATTTGATAACACCAAACTAATGGCTATCTTGCCAATGTGGTCAGGTCAAAATATGCGATAGATTGAAAATGAGCGTCTTGGCCGGCGGTCCATGGTAGAACAGCAAAGCAAAGAAATGGAACCGGTAGGTCTGGGGCCAGCCTTAGCGTGCCCGCAGACTACAGACTTTCTATCGGCCGATAGTTGGCCCGATAGGTGGTTTTGTATGAAGAATCGGCCGATACCGAATCGTAGTGTGCGCACTTGCATACTTCTTCATACTGATTGGAGAGTCCGACTAAACTGTCGGCCGATAGAAAGTCTGTAGTCTGCGAGCACGCTTAATCATACCTAGAAAGTACAAAACAGTTTCAATTTCCCCATTAGAAGATTAATTACTATATTATTGGATTTTAGTTACGATTTGGTAACGTATGAAGGATATACATAAATCTGAAAACTAAGCCAATTTGGCTCAGTATTAGTTGCCTCAGTTTGCATACGAGGACACTGCTTCTAGGTGTAGGTGTTATTATTCTAAGTGAATTAGTAAGTTCCAAATTGAACTAGTTTACCTGAATTTGAAGAATCTGTATCTTTAGCAGCAACCTTCGAAGCCTTTGATCTTCCGGTGCTGTCCTTAGATGTTTGTCTCTGAATTTCTAAAGCCTTCTCGGGAACCTTATTTCTAGGTGACTGAAATAATAAGTACTTAAAATTAGCATGTCACAAGCATCGGTCACTAATTTGAAACATATTTTTTTATTGATACTTTTTAACAGTCCCGAAACTCCTTCAAATTCAAAATGTACACTTCCCATAATGTACACCGGTCTCAAAAGGTACATTTCCCGAAATGTCTACTCTACTAATAAATGGGGTATGAGAATCCTTACATCATCCCGAGTGACACTGGCTATATTTTTTTTAGAAAAAATCAATATGGTGACTGTACAACGCTATTTTCAAATGTGAAAAAAAAAATTTCTTCTATTACGATATGGACATCAAATGAAAGGCTTTGATGAGCACATTCCAAAACTATATAATAGTAGTCACTAAAATGTGTGAAAAAAAATTAATTAATTAAAAAAAAATTGAAAAAAGAACACGACTGCCATGCCAAAAACGAACTAAAAAGTTAAACAAAAAGTGCAATGAAGTGTGATACTGAGAAACTAATGGCGCCACAAGCGACAGTCCCAAAATAATTTGATTGGTTGTTTCAAATGTCTAATGTCATTTCTGACGTATTTTAACCAATCAAAACCATTGATAGCGGCCAGGTCGCCGCTGGCGCCATCTGCGATTAGCTTTGCGTGATACACCCCATTGCAGTCGGGGGACCTCTTTGATCAAAATTTTCTGAAAAAAAACTTTTTTTTAAACACGTTTTTATTACAAAAAAGTTGGACTCAAAACATTAAAAAGGACTAGTAAAAACAGACTAAAAAGTATAAAATAAATTTTTCTTTAAATATTTATTACCCTATAGAAATTTTAAATCTAAAAACGTGGGGCGCATGCTAAAGACAATATGGATGATAAATTTTACAAAATGCGCCCCACGTTTTTAGGTACTTGTTAGTTTGTTTTTACTAGTCCGTTTTAATGTTTTTAGTCCAACTTTTTTGTAATATAAACGTGTTATTAGAAACGTTTTTTTTTCAGAAAATTTTTATTTTCTGCTTTTTAGTTAATGAGCTAAGACTAAAAATATACCATCTTCTATCGGAGCACTCGTCAAGACGATTCAAACGAGCCCAAACTCGATGGGGTTGCATGGTTTTAATACAGAGTCCCAGTGGCCTTCTTCCAGCTCTATCATCAGACCCTGGAAACTTCCCAACAAAGTACTCGTCTAGACAATTCAAACGAGCCCAAACTCGATGGGGTTGCATGTTTTTACTATAGAGTTTCTATGGCCTTCCTCCGGCTCCATCATCAGATCCTCGGACACTATTTCCCATTAAAGTACTTGTCAAGATGATTCAAACGAGCCCAAACTCGATAGGATTGCATGGTTTTATTACCAAGTTCCAGTGGCCTTCTTCCGGCTCCATCATCAGACCCTGGACACTATTTCCCAACAAAGTACTCGTCAAGATGATTCAAACGAGCCCAATCTCGATGGGGTAGCGTGGTTTTATTAAAGAGTTCCTGTGTCATTCCTCCTCCGGCTCCATCATCAGACCCTGGAAACTATTTCCCAACAAAGAACTCGTCAAGACGATTCAAACGAGCCCAAATTTGATGGGGTTGCATGGTTTCAATATTGAGTTCCTATGGCATGGCCTTTCGGCTTCATCATCAGACCCTAAACCACGTCTCCTATTAGAGTACTCGTCAAGACGATTCTAACGAGCCCAAACACGATGGGGTTGTATGGTTTCTTCAGAGTTCCTGTGGCCTTCATCCGGCTTCATCATCAGATCAGCTCAATGACACCATATATTGCATTGCCTTCCAGTTCTGGCCTATGTTCAAAGTTTCAAGTCTCTAGCTCATCGGGAAGTTAGGATAAAATCGTTCGCAAACTTTGTGGAGAAACAACAAACAAACAAACTTGTAATAAAAACGTGTTAAAAATTGTTTCATAAAAAGATCCTACGACTGCAATTGCATTGTTGTTTAACTTTTTAGTTCGTTTTTGGCAGGGCAGTTGTGTTTTTAATATTGGTTTTATTTATTTACTAGCTTCTGCCCGCGGTTTCACCCGCGTGGTTCCCGTTCCCGTGGGAATATCGTGATAAAAAGTACCCTATGTTTTAATCTAGGCTATCTACTATCTGTGTGCCAAATTTCAACCAAATCCGTTCAGTAGTAAAACAAAACAAACAAAACAAGTAGTTTTTGCGTGATTGAGGAACAAACATCTAAACATCCAAACCCACAAACTTTCACATTTATAATATTAGTAGGATTTTTTACTATGAAAATTAGCGCGTGCAGTCACGTTTGTTTGACCTACCTACAATTAGAAAGCAAGTGCAACTTCCAGATTGATCAAAATGCCACCATGCCATTGCCAGTGCCAGGCCAATTAGCCCGCAGATCTAAATATCTAATTCAGTTCAGTCGTGACCTATATCAGACCAAATGTCGTATCCAACCAAAGGTTATATATTGTAGAGAATATCATGTTCAGCGACGGAAGGACGTATACTTGAGGTGAAAACAAAATTTTGGACCCGCAGTTCTTAAAAATTCTTCCCTTAGGAGCTTGTTTTAAATTAAACCAAAAAACATTTTCAAAACATACCAAGTTTGGGCTCCTACAGATACAATATGGTTGAATTATTTTTCATAAGATATACTTCAAATGATATGTAATATTCTCATATCTAATCTCAAGAAAGCAATTTTGGAAATATTGATATTCAGTATTTTTTTTTTAATTTTCATGATTACAAAGCTTTTACAAAGTGATTATATATAATAAAAAAAAATGTTTGTTCTAAAACCTATCGTGTGTGATATCGAATGAAAGGGCTTTCTGAGCTGTTTCTAAAAATATATCACATTATTACATTTGAGCACTTGTTTTAAATTAAACCAAAAATCAATTTCCAAAAATCCCATACAAACGTGAGTTTGGGAGAAAATTAGAAAAAATTACTAAATTTAGATATTTTCAAAATTACTTTCTTGTGATTTAATATGAGGATATTATGTAACTCTTAAGGTATATTTTACACAAAATAATTTTACCACATCGGATCTGAAGGAGCCCAAACTTGGTATGTTTTGAAAATGTTTTTGGGTTTAATTTAAGAGAAGTGGCTGAAATATAATGATGTGATATATTTTTAGAACCGGCTCAGCAAGCCCTTTCATTCGATACCATGCACGATAGGTTTTAGAAAAAAAAAAATTTTTCCCATACAAAAAAAAGATGACACCATAACTCCTCTCCTAAGGGAAGATTTTTTAAGAACTGCGGGTCCAAAATTTTGTTTTCACTCCTCTTGCTCTAAAAGTACGTCATTGTAAGGTACAAGAGCCAGGATAAAATAGCAAAATTACCCCTAGGGGATAAAGTTTTTTCTTTTTTAATGTTTGTCTATTACCAATGAGCCTACTAAAACGAAAAAGTCTTTTCACTGCTCTTGCTCAAAAAGTCCGTCATTGTAAGGTACAAAAGTCAGGATAAAATAGCATAAATACCCCTAGGGGATAAAGTTTTTTCTTTTTTAATGTTTGTCTATTACCAATGAACCTACTAAAACGAAAAAGTCTTTATTCATAATTACGAATAAAAACTCGCTCGATTTTTGAAAATGGAACTAAAAGCAGCGATCTCTTCGGTGAAATCCTAGACTTATTTATACTCTGTGACTTTTAGTTTAACATGCGTGCATTGTGTTTCTTACCTGCTACAGTAGAAATTAAAAAAGGCACTGGCGCGAAATCTTTAGAATTTTTCTCTAATTCCAAACTGATTGAATTGTGTGACTGTAAGTAAGTAATAGGAAAGAAATAATTTTAATCTTTTGCCATCAAGCACAAATCATTTATTTAAATACTGTATGAAAAGTTTATGAAGTGGAGGATAGAAAAATGAGTGGATTCGTTTACGTAAGTATAAACTAGGTATTTAATATTTTATTTTATTTTCTCGCCTTCGTAGTGAAAAGTAGAGTGTAACACACGACGCTAAAACCCATTGTAACTCGGTTTCTATTTATTCCCTCGCTAAAGCTCGGGAATAAAACTACCTCGTATGCAATGGGTCATTTTAGCGTCTTGTATAACAATCTACTATTTTACCTCAAGTATACGTGTACCAAACGGCTTTGCTGTACATCGATTTGCGCTTTTTTTTGCGTACGAGTAGGACTATACTACACTACTCATCTTAAATGTTGCATCCAATCAGCTATTTCTGTTCGAAAGAAGCAACTATATTCACTTCTCAAGCTTACGCGCTCACTAGACATGAAATAAAAGACTTTTTAACGGATACTAGCGCGGTTTTATTGAAAGTACTTTGGTAATTAGTTGGTATTTGGTTTGATTTTTGATTTTTCCGACGTTTCGGCACCTTTGCAGCTGCCGTGGTCACGGGGGACTGAAGCTACTCGTGAGCCTACCCTCAAGCGATGAATTTTTTTTTTTAAGACGTTCAGAAATTAATATTTTATAATTTTATTTATCTTTTTAATTGGTTTAAGTTGATTTTGTGATTTAATTAATGCTAAAGAGAGAGAATCTACTGAAACTACCACCATTTCACAAAATTGGGAGGCCCCTCCAAGAAAGAAATGGCGAAATAAAACTTGGAGAGGAAAGCCGACCTCCGTCTTTTATATTTATTAATTTATTTGCAAAAGGAACTAACTGTATCATTAGATCTTGCAGTGTGTGTATGGGGCTTCAGCTTGTGAATGATGGGGTCCCAAGCTGGTGGAATTTTCCAACCATCATCTCTATTGAAATTAGGATATTTATTTATTTCGATAGCCTCGCGGAGCATTCTAGGAATAAATCTACGTTCCTTAGCAAGGATTTGGGGTTTGCCAAATCTAATGTAATGGTTGGGCCCCTCAAAGGCGTGATCACACACTGCAGACTTGTTATCGCGCCTATGTTTCATGTCAGCTACATGCTCTTTAACGCGGGTCCCTATACTTCTCTTTGTTTGCCCGATGTAGGAGAGCCCACAGTCACAATCTAGTTTGTAGACGCCTGCGGCTTGAAGGGGGATGTTACACTTGACAGGTCGTAAGAATTGGTTGATCTTCTTCGGCGGCTTGAAGTAAGTTTTGATTGACGCTCGCTTCAGAATGTTTCCAATCTTGTCAGTGACACCCTTCAAATAAGGTAGGATGGCAGGTTGACGCTCTACTGTGGCTGGTTTGTCGCGTTTTCTGTGACGAAAGCGTGGTACTTGCAACTTGTTTTTACGCAGTACTTGTTTGACGTGCTGAAGCTCAGCCGTCAGGTGTTGTTTGTCACAGATGCCGCGGGCTCTCTGAAACAAAGATTTCCCTACGGTAGCTAACTGTATAGGATGATGGTGAGAGTCACCATTGAGGTATCTGTCTGCATGGGTTGCTTTACGATACACTGTATGGCTCAAGGTTTGGTTCGGATTCCTGATAATGAGAATAAAAGCTAGTTTATTATCTGTCTCTAACTCCATAGTAAATTGTATGTTGGGGTTTATGGAGTTAAGATGGTTAAGAAAAGCAGGGACACTGTCTCTAGGTAGGTGTGAGTGTTTTCGCTACCACTGAGAGGTAATACATCAGCGTTTGTAAAAGATTCCTACCAGTTTGTCAGTGAGATACAACATCTACATCTCGCTGATGATGATACTATGGTTAGTTTTGATGTTCAGTCCTTATTCACATGCTTACCAGTACAGGACTGCATTGATATCATCAGGAAAAAGCTAGTTGATAACAACATGCCAATTGAATATGCAGAACTACTAGAATTATGCCTAACATCTGGCTATCTGTTATGGAACGAGGAGTTCTACGTGCAAGTGGATGGCGTAGCAATGGGCTCTCCTGTATCCCCCATTGTTGCTGACATTTTCATGGAGGATTTTGAGGAGAAAGCACTAGCCACAGCACCAGTGACTCCCCGGTTCTACAAACGGTACGTAGATGACACTTTCACAATACTACCTAGAGACAGTGTCCCTGCTTTTCTTAACCATCTTAACTCCATAAACCCCAACATACAATTTACTATGGAGTTAGAGACAGATAATAAACTAGCTTTCCTAGACATTCTCATTATCAGGAATCCGAACCAAACCTTGAGCCATACAGTGTATCGTAAAGCAACCCATGCAGACAGATACCTCAATGGTGACTCTCACCATCATCCTATACAGTTAGCTACCGTAGGGAAATCTTTGTTTCAGAGAGCCCGCGGCATCTGTGACAAACAACACCTGACGGCTGAGCTTCAGCACGTCAAACAAGTACTGCGTAAAAACAAGTTGCAAGTACCACGCTTTCGTCACAGAAAACGCGACAAACCAGCCACAGTAGAGCGTCAACCTGCCATCCTACCTTATTTGAAGGGTGTCACTGACAAGATTGGAAACATTCTGAAGCGAGCGTCAATCAAAACTTACTTCAAGCCGCCGAAGAAGATCAACCAATTCTTACGACCTGTCAAGTGTAACATCCCCCTTCAAGCCGCAGGCGTCTACAAACTAGATTGTGACTGTGGGCTCTCCTACATCGGGCAAACAAAGAGAAGTATAGGGACCCGCGTTAAAGAGCATGTAGCTGACATGAAACATAGGCGCGATAACAAGTCTGCAGTGTGTGATCACGCCTTTGAGGGGCCCAACCATTACATTAGATTTGACAAACCCCAAATCCTTGCTAAGGAACGTAGATTTATTCCTAGAATGCTCCGCGAGGCTATCGAAATAAATAAATATCCTAATTTCAATAGAGATGATGGTTGGAAAATTCCACCAGCTTGGGACCCCATCATTCACAAGCTGAAGCCCCATACACACACTGCAAGATCTAATGATACAGTTAGTTCCTTTTGCAAATAAATTAATAAATATAAAAGACGGAGGTCGGCTTTCCTCTCCAAGTTTTATTTCGCCATTTCTTTCTTGGAGGGGCCTCCCAATTTTGTGAAATGGTGGTAGTTTCAGTAGATTCTCTCTCTTTAGCATTAATTAAATCACAAAATCAACTTAAACCAATTAAAAAGATAAATAAAATTATAAAATATTAATTTCTGAACGTCTTAAAAAAAAAATTCATCGCTTGAGGGTAGGCTCACGAGTAGCTTCAGTCCCCCGTGACCACGGCAGCTGCAAAGGTGCCGAAACGTCGGAAAAATCAAAAATCAAACCAAATACCAACTAATTACCAAAGTACTTTCAATAAAACCGCGCTAGTATCCGTTAAAAAGTCTTTTATTTCAGAAGCAACTATAGTTAATATGCTCAGATTTTGCCCTTTGCCTACCTATGCCCTTCCTGAGATCAATAAAATTCTGAGCCGCAAAATCTTTATCATTAATCCTTGTGATGTGAATGCCGGCTATATTGGAGTCCCGGCAGCAATATTAGAAATGCATGCAGGCATTTCTGATATCGCTACGAGGCATTTATCTTGAAATCGGGTAGGGATTGCGCGGAACGCGTATATTGGGCATGCGTAGCGGTGAGGGGCATGGGCGCGCGCTATTGGTCGCTCACAAGAGCACATACGTAAACTTATCCCCACTCCGTCGAAATTCAAGCTGGGTACAGTGCGAGGCATGTATCTTGAAATTTTTTCGACGGAGTAGGGATAAGTTCGCTCATGTGCTCTTGTGAGCGACCAATAGCACGCGCCCCTCTCCCGCCGCCCGCGCCCCTCACCGCAACGCATGCCCAAAATACGCGTTCCACGCAATCCCCACCCGATTTCAAGATACGTGCCTCGTACTGTACCGCACATGGTTTTTCAAATCAAATATGTCGGAAAAGCCGAAAAGTTTCAGAGCATCGACGGCAGAATAAGAATGTGCATATAATATTATTATTATTGGATGACGTCATTCTCTAAAACCAACTTCGTTAGTTGACTCACTGACTGAAGTTGGTTTGACAGACATCCTCGGATGACGTCAAACATGCACTTTCAATTTAATAAAAGTATTATCTATGTTAGTGTGTAATATATTATTGAAGTTTCTCACCTCTTCTTCACCAGATATGTTGCCCAAGAACTTGTCAGGTTCCGATTCGGTGTCGCTATCCGAATCGAAGTCGTGTCTCGCGGTGTGGCGCACCGGAGGGTTGAACTTCGCCATAGCTGCCCTCACCACCTCCTCCTCGTCCGAATCAGAGGGGCTCTCGATTTCTCTAGCATTCAGCACCGGCACGGTTTCGTCGTACATCCCTCGCACATATTCGGAATTACCCTCAATATAGTTACATTCTCTTTGCATGCAAAAACTCGCACTGGAGTGTTCGTTGACATTGAAAGTCTGGCAGTGTTTGTCGCTGGTTGCCATAGCAACGCTGCGCAGTGAGGCACTAACCTCCTCGGTTGCAACTCCCCGAGGAATAGCAACGTGCCAGTATGGCACCCCATGGAATGCGAGTTCGTTCACCTTTTTGTCTCAGAAGACATGGTACAGGGTGGTACAACTTAAATATCGAGAAGTTAACTATAGATTTCGATTTGTACCCTATTATAATGTATTAACAATTCACAAACTACAAGTAGACATGACACTGCGATTGCAAGACTGTAGCATGATTTAATCGCATATTTAGCTGCAAAATTTGTTAAATAGGACTAAAAGTACATTTATAAATTTATGTGTAGTCAAGGACGGGTTTGAAAATAAGAACCCATTAAGTATTTGGTTTTATAAAAACGTCAACTTTATTTACTAAAATATTATTGTCGAATATTACACACAACTATTTGATTCGACATACCTGCCTAGTGGCTTCGTTTTTTATCAACTTAGAAGTACACAAATCAAGACAGAGATCTTAATGAAGTGAGAATTATCAAAACAAAGTGCATGGCAATCATAAAATGTCAAACTTTTTAATGTCGACTTATATCTGGATTCTAGCTAACAAGTTGTCAAAAAGATCCCTAATTTAATACAACAGGCTTTATCTAGCCCTGAATATCTATTCCGTATTCCTAATCCTAAGTCTAACAATTACCTACCTTTAATATAATTCAAAAACTATAGAAAACGTTATAGGAGAACATCTTTAATATATATATCTACAAAAATATTACTAAGTATTTAAATATTCATTCATACATGATCCAAAAAATATTTGCTGAAAAATTATATTGACTGTTGTATGATTAACACATAATTATGAAAATATAACATTATAATGTGCTTTAGAATGACTAAGTACTTTAATTGATCTACATAATCAAATGTTTTCGAGTTACATGTGTTACACAAATGCATTATGACCAGCATAACAAGAAATGTGTCAACTTCCAACTGATACTACTATAGTCGCACTAAATTTCGAATAAAAAAATACAATCCACCAAAATATCTAACAGTTCTATGGACAGTTTACTTTTATCACATTTTGCAGTCTTGAATTACAAACAGGAATTAATTTAGTTAGGTAGGCACAAATAATTTGGCACATGTTTACAGAGACAGAGTCTGAACTTAATGCACTTATCAAAAAGATAAGCACACAAGCAACAAGACTAGAATAACAGTCTAGATCACAGATACTGTAAAACCAAGCAAATGTTTAGATACTCTAAAATTAGTTCAGCCTACTTTGTTGATGAGCTCATCGCAAATCGCCGTCAGTTCTTCGTTGGCTTTGGTTTTTTGAGCGAGAGTTTCTTCAAGAGATGTTATATGCAATTCTTTCCTTTTGATCATGGCGTTCAGTTTCAACACTTCAGCTTCATGCGCCTTGTTCATTTTCTCCAACTCTTGGTTTGCATGATTTAACTTGGAAGTCGCATGCTGTTTCAGAAGCTCATAATTCGATTGCATCTTAGTTAGATTTGCTTCAAATTCTTTTATCGACTTTTTATATGCATCTTCATTAGCTTTGCAAGTTAAGATAATTTGTTTGCTCTTTTCGTATTTGCTGTGTAAATCACTAAATGAAACCTCCATACTAGCTAAGTGAGCAGTCTGTTCATCTCTTTCTTTGACTAACTTTATTCTCTCTTCGTTGTGTTGTTTTTTATCTTGTTCGCTCTCAGCTATCAAGCTAGCAATCGTTCTTTCATATTCTTCAACCACAGCTGCCATGCTTTTATTGATTTTTGTCTTTTCAGCAAGTTTCTCATTTAAAGCATTGATCTTTTTCAGTCGCTCTTCACCATCAGATTCTAGTGCTCGCATTTGAGATTCTAAGGTAGACAGTCTATCTTTTAATTCCTTACTTTCGGATCTTAAATTGTAAACCTGTATTTCTTTCTCAGCAAGCAGTTCTCTGAGTTGAGTAAGAGCGTGATCTGCTTCATTCTGTTCTCTATTTATTTGTGTCATAGTACTGTCGTGGCCATATAACGAGTTATTACCACTCATATTAAGAAGTCTATCAATAACAGCAATGGCGGGGGATGTGAATGTAATAGAACGCCTGTTCGAGCTTGCAGGAGTCACCGATTTATTCCTGGTTGTAGCAATTGGATTCACAGCTGGTGTTACAACCATCATCGGTTTTGATACCATAACTGGGTCGTCTAAACTTTCTTCGATGGTTTCATTTGTTTGTAGTTTGTTAGTTACATTTAAGTTTGATGGTCCAGGGAATGGTTTTTCAAATGTGGTATCTAATTGTTGGGCTACTGCAACTTTTTTAGGAGTACTCTGTCTCTTTTGAACTTTGTTTAAAGCAGCAAGAACGCCATCAGTCGAAATTCTTTTCGCAAATAATGGATCGAATTTTAGGAATAAGCTTTCTTTGCCACTGTCTGCAACTGCAGAGCTTTTGTTTTGATTTAATAGGAATTCAAATGCTTCTGCGTCAATAAACATCTCTTCACCTTCTAACTGCTCGTCATTGCTCTGTGTAGGCAATTCTGAGAATTGCATCATATCTGCATCCTCACAGTCAAAGTCAGAAATTTTATCAACATTTTTAAGATCTTCAGTTTCGAGAAATGGACCTTCAATAGTATCTTCATCTTCAGTGTGAACTTCAACTTCTCGCACAGTAACATCTTTATCATCAGTAGCTTTTGAAGAACATGTTATGTTGCTGATATTGCCACATTCTTTGTCTTCTAGCACTTCAGATGTTTTATTAGTTGGACACAATTCCTCACTTGAATTATTAAGTTGGTAACTGAAACTATTATTTTTAATAGGCGAAGCAGACTCACATACTTTAGATTTTGTGATAAATGGTTTAAAGTTTACATCGTCAATTTCAGGTATATTGAACACGTTCTTACTTTTCGTATTCACAGTTGAGGTTTCAGCAGAATAATAAGCAGACTGCTCAGATGATGATGTATGTCTCACTTCATTTGAGCTCATAAGTGATTCCACTGATGTCTTATTTTCTTCTGTAACAACAACTTCATCACTTTTCTCTGCTTCATTTTTTAGTTTTGCTGGATTTTCTGTTTGCTCTTTTATTATTTCAGTCTCTATATTGTCAGTTTTTTCCATAGAAAGGCTTGACATTTTTGAATGCAACTCATTTTCATTTTTTGGTATGACATTATTTGCATTACCGGAATCTGAAGTTAGTGAATTATCTTGGATATTTGAACCAAGTGGTATACCAATAACAGACGAGTCTGCAGTTTGTATGGTACTTTGTCGGTCTAATACATTTGCAGCTCCAGAAAATGTCTTATTTATTATATTCTTTTTAGGAATTGGTTTTCTTCGCTCTGGTTGCGACTTTCGTCTGTTTTTATCCCTCTGGTGAGATTTCTCTTTAGCTCCTCCAGCGACATTTCCTTCAGGCGAATTAGGTGGTGGCGACAACCTAATTTTAGTTTTTGTAGCGAATGGGTTATCTATTTCATCAAAATTAAAATTATAACCCTTTGAAGATATCTTAGGTGAAATTGGTGGAGAAACAGCGATTTGGCTTTTGGTGGCAAAAGGATTCATACATTCGTCTAAATTAAGTTGTTGGGTCTGTGCTTGATTGGTTTCATGGTCTATTGATACAAAAGGACAATTATTTTCAGACATTGTTACTTTTTCATCAATGTTGACTTCTACTTCATCTTTATTTTCAAACTGCACTCCATATGTTGTTGTTTTAGAGATGGATTCGATGTCCACTTTTTCATCTTTATTTTCAAACAATGCTCTTTCCGTAGTTGTTTCTTCATCAATGTTGACTTCTACTTCATCTTTATTTTCAAACAGTACTTCATATATTGTTGTTTTAGAGATGGTTTCGATGTCCACTTTTTCATCTTTATCTTCAAATAGTGCTTTTTCGGTAGTTGTTTCAGAAACAGTATCTTTACCAATGTCCTCTTTTTCTGCAAAATGTTTGTTAAACTCGACTGGTAATTGATCGGAGATGTTGCATACCATTGCATCGGGTATAACATCTGGCTTCAGCTCAGTTTTAGCCACGGTACTTAATTCTTCAATGTCTTTTACGTTAGTAGTATTAATCATTGATGTAGCTAACTCATTTTTAAAACATTTCTTCAAATCTAATTTATAATCGTCTTTTGCCAGTATTACGTCATTGTTGATGATTCCTATTGGGCCTTGTATATCTTGTGGAACGTCACCAACAACAATAATTTCACTGGAAGAATTAGTATCAGTGTGTATCAACTCATCTTTATAAGTTTCAGCAATGTTCATCACATTGTAAGCACATGGATTATACATTTCATTATTATTTTCCATACTTTCCATAATTTCCGGCTTCAAATTATTTGAAAGATCATCATTATGATTATGTTGTGGAGATTCTGCATTTCTTAAACATGGTTCAGCATTCACATTGATGTTTTCGTTTTTAGGCTCTGAATGCTCATCCTGGTTTAGGTTCAAATTTTCACATGCTGGAATTAGTTTTTGCTTTTCTTCTACAATAAGTTTGGCATCTCTCACAATGTTTTCAATGTCCGCTTTAATGCCTAGAGTGAAATCATCAACTTGGGCAATCTCAATATGGTTGTGACTATTTGTGCCTGCATGTTTTGAAATCAAAGAATCTTCCAAATTACTTTCACTCTTTTTAGTATTAATGCCAACGACAATACTATCAATGTCACTACAGATTACTTTGTTTTCATCGCTGTTGGCCAAAACTGCAGGATTATTTGGCATACTGTCAACATGTGCTGCACTTTCTAATTCAGTATCAAACGATGTATTTTTAATAATTGAAGAATAAAGGGCACTTGTTAAATTAACTCTATTTGATAGTATTTCAATGTCAAATTTGTCTTCTTCGGGTAAAGGAATATTAGCAGGTACAATACTTTCTTTTTCAACATCAACACTCTGGTCATTCTTTACAAATTTAATTGGTGTCAGCTCACTGAATTCTTCTGGTGCTGGAGTATTCTCAGATAGGTTTCTATCGCTCATTTTATCTGAAGAATCAAGAGGACTAACCACTTCAAAGACTTGCAAATCTGGATTGCTCTGAATAGGCTCTGTATTTAAGCATCCACATCCTAAGTTTTCATTCAACTGTATTTCATTATTATGTTGATTATCAAGTAATTGTTCAATGTTTTCCTGTGATTTGTTTGATTCATTTAGATATTCAGGAGTATTAGCTTCCTCGGTCTTATCAGTATCAGTTGGTGGTAAAGGGTCAACTGTTTCAACTTTATTATTTGATGACATCTCATGGTCATTATCTATATATATATTATCTATCTTCTTTTGCTGTAACAAGTCATCATCTGGTATATTTTTGGTAAGTGACAACTCAACATTGGCTTCACTTGCATTTGCTTGTGTTGATATATTATTGCTTATTACAGTTGTTTCCTCAATTTGCTGTGTCGGCTGAATAGAGTCTATTCTATTTATCTGAGGATTATCATTATTTTCTAACATAACCATTTTGTTACTATCATGGTCATCAATTATTGCACTTTTATCATTTGTGAATGTGGTTTCACAATCAACAAATTCTCCATCAGATTCACCAGCAATAAGTTGCTTTTCAAATTGTATGTCAGTCATGGTTTGGTCCTTCACAACAGAATCATTACAATATGATATGTCCATATATTCAACAGTGGTATTCAAATTCTCTTCCATAATATGAGATTTCTCATTATTGCAGTTGATGGACCCTGTTAACGGTGGTGGGTAAAATAATTTATGAATCGGAATCTTTTCCTCTTTAAAGAAAATTGCTGTCTCATCTTTCCACAAAAGTTCTTTCTCCAGATCTTGGTTAAATACTATACTTTCTTTAAGAGGACTACTTCTCTTTGGAGTTTCTTTACTTTTAAGCGCTGATATGGGAGTCGAAGCTAAGACTGCTTGCGAGGGCTGTATACTTGAAATTGAATCCACATGGGAAATGTCATCAGCTGGACTTAATACTTGCTTCACTACACCATCGCCACTTTCAGAAGGAGGAATTGGGCTCTGCGATGAACGGAACATGTTTAAAACACTTTTGAGACCTCTCATAATTGGAGAACCATCATCGGTTCTTGGTAATTCTTTAGTTGGTGTGATTGCATCTGGTGTGTGAGCTGTCGAAGATGATGGACTTGGTGTTTCAAAATTATTATTATTATTACCATTTGTTGCCGATACTGTAATGGTAACGTTGCCTGTTTCCACAACATGAGTCAAGTCTAAAGCTCTCAAGGGTGATGGATTCCAGTTTTTATCCAAGAGTTGTTCTGCAGAAATAGGTTGTAATGGCAAAGACTTCACAGATTTATTAACAGTATCGTTTCTTGGTAATGCAGAATTAAACGAGCGAGTTAAATTTGCATTTAAATTATTATCATCACCCGATTCTAAATTTTTATTATCAATACAATTTGCAGTGTAGCTTTTTGACATCGGTGAAGTGGCCGGCGTTACCGAGTACCTTAACTTCATGTTCAACTCTGAAACATCCAATTCTTCATAACCTTTTTCAGTGCACGATGACCGGTGATACACATTGCTGTTGTGGACACTATTTTCCTTATCAAAGTCACTGTCAATGTCCATGGGCTCCACGTTATGGGCCATTTCACTGATTTTGAGCACAATACACTGCTGACAGTAAGCCGTCTGATGATCTTCACACGTCCACTGCACTGACTATCTCCACTGCACGTCAATCTGAATATAGAAAAAAATAATCAGTCCATTGTTTACAGTCAACCGATTTCAGCGAGTTTCACTCAGTTTTCTAATGTGTAACATATTCACAATTCATGATAATGACGCGGTATGTATGTCATTCTTTATAAACAAAAATGTATGTGATCCGAACGCACACGCAATTCCTAAGACAGTCTATTTATAACCTTTTTGTGGTACACTGCGCTGCGCCGTTCGTTTTATGTAATAGGTAGGTACGCACCCGCGCCCCGAGGGAATGTTGCCAAAGATGTGGAAGCAGCCAGCAAACTTCAACACAAATACACATAAAACAAACCGCTACAATACAAAACCGTTTGAATGAAATTAAATCCGGTACTTTTTTTATTATTTTTTTCAAACTGTCATCAACTGTCATGTAGTGATGCCAACATAGTGGAGCTAATATAATATAACGTATAGCCGTTAAAAATAAAGGCTTTTTAAATATAACGTATAACGTCCGTTATATTCCTATGATAAAAAATCTAAAAATTATATTACTTGGATTTACGTATATTTTGATAATAATAAAATTGAGAAACGCACCTATATTTATTTATTTATTCCAAAAATGAATTAAGTGTTTTGAGCGGTACCTATATAACCTCTTTGTTGATACTTAAAAACTGTGTTACCGGCGGGCTGATTATCTAATTAAAAACCACCTAGCGTCTGGTTGCAGTTCACAGATGATCGTGCGTGATCTATTGCTACTTCTTTTTGGGTTAAAAAAAACATACCAAAGAAAAGTGGCAATGTATGTCAAATGCAACCGGTCGCTAAATAGTTTCTTTTTAGATAATCAGGGTGCCGGTTAAATTGAAAATACTCTGTTTACACTCATGTACAGATACCAGCATATAACTTAACAAGACAAAGATAAAACAAAAGATGCGCCACAAATGATGCGCAGATGCGCTAGCAGCTACAAACACTAAACTCGGAGCATCTTTTGTCTCATATTTGTCTTTCCAAGTCCTGTGCCGGTATCTGTAACTTGTAGTAAGATACTAATTTAACTTTGTAGAGATTAATTCTATTTCGCACGTGTGTATTAAAACTATGGCCCTAAAATCGATTTAATAAGGCTCACTCTACGAGCAAGCGTAAGTGTAAGTGTGTAAAAGTGTAAGCGTTATTCACGCATTTCATTCACGCATTCACGCATGACCGATTTATATCGCGTGATATAGCATTTTATCGACATTAAACTGTCAAATTCCTTTGTCTTTTTGACAGTTAAACGTGATAAAACGCTACGTCACACGATATAAATCGGTCATGCTAGGCAGGCATGGCACGGATGAGTCCCATAGAATATAGCTTGAGCTAGCCGTAACAAACGTAAATGCTATATAGCTTTTTATAATATAGCTCCAACTAACCTCAATAAACGTAATGTCTATAAATAGCTTTTTTTCACTGCTGAAATGAAGTTTTTTTTTTTTATCGCGATTGCCAGATCGGTCCCTGGAGGGCCGATTTTCGGCCTTTCTGAATCTGTGTCAGCCTTTGGCAGCCATCGAGCTATTTTTGGCCTTTTACTTTCACAGCCATTTGTGTCATTTTCTATTAGTCTTATTCTGTCTTGTTAACACGTTTTTTATATTATAATTTTGCTACTTTTGTCCATTTTGGCATACCTAATTATTATAAATAATATCGATTAATCATTAGAACAATTCGAGAAGCTGCATGTTTTGATTTAAATTCTATAAGGCTAGAAATGTCGAGGGAGGTTTCTCACCGAAATGCTATGCTCTATCTATGATACATTCGAGTTTCAAGTTACTTTGATTATGTCAATCTGCTTGCACATGCGCAACAATTTGTAGTTTGACGCACTGCTTGTAAAACCGTCGAGATGTTTAGTCGTTGACATAACGCCGCCCTAGTGCTTGAGTGGCCAACCGACCAATTTTACCAAATCGACTTTTTTATTTCAAACTATAGAAACCCTGATTACACGCTTTACAATATTATTATTTTTTATTTTTCTTGGATATAACTTACACTATAAGCAAAAATTAAATATCCAATCTCCCATATGAAAACTGTTTTAAGTGCTTGTTTAGTCAAACTCCAAATTTTGCTCAAATGAACACATTCAAATATTAATCTCCGTTCTTGTATGCCCAATCTCCATCGACCGACCAATCACGGTCAAGTATTCCGAGGCCACGCAACGCCATTTTGTTTGCTTATTGTTTGTTTCGTTTTAGATTAGCAGCATTTCTGCGATAAATATAAGAATTAAATTGTTTTTTTAAATAATTAAAGTGCTTTAAAATGTCAGAAAAAACAAAGAATAAGGATAATAAATTATGCAAATTGGATTTTGAATGGTTCGTTGGCATTTTATTGATATTCTTTTGTTTTAGTGTTCGAAGTTACTTGTGTGTCATATACAGGATGATTGTTACCTTTTCACAAGCAAGTCGTTATGGTACAACCTTAGAGTAAGACGGGCTTCGTGAAAAACGAAGCCTTTGTTGCTCGAAGGGTACAACTTTACGTGCTACTTTTGACCCGAATACCCCAAATGAAGTTCGTTCATAATAAGTACCTACCTATTTGTGTACTGTACTGTTGGAATAAATAATAAACTTTTTTCAATTTTTGTAAATGGGTATCAATCAATTAATTGAAAAGCCTTGATGATTTTTGTTTTCATTTTTTGAATATGGGTTTCAATCAAATAAAAGGCCTTGATGAGCACATTCCAAAATTATATAATTTGTCACTAAAATCAAATAAAAAATATTTTTCTACAATTTTTTAATATGGGTATCAAATGAAAGGCCTTGATGAGCATATTCCTAAATTCTATAATTTGTCACTAAAATAAAAATAAAATGGCCTTGATGACCACGTTCCAAAATTATATAATCTGTTCCTATTTTTATTGTTATTTTTATTTTTTTATATGGGTATTAAATGAAAGGCCTTGATGAGAACATTCCTAAATTATATAATTTGTCACTATTTTTTTTAATATGGGTATCAAATAAAAGGTCTTGATGAGCACCAGGGATCGAAATACCATTAAAAAAATAACGATAAAACGTTATTAATTGGAACAACGTTAATTTTAAAGTTTAACGGTAATAAAAGTAAAAAATAACGTTAAAATTAACTATATTTACTGAAATAACGTTAATTTCAATGTAACGTTATCAAAATTGACGTTATTTATTGACATAACGTAAATGTTAAAATTAACGGTAAAAAAGTAAGAAATAACGTTACATTTAAAAATAATGTTATCATTCCCTGATGAATGAGCGCATTCCAAAATTATACACTGATTTCATGGTTGGCCCCATAGTTGTTCAATTCATTTAGTTGTTCAAAGTTGTTCATAAACGTGGTCTGAACCCCCTTTTCATTTTTAGATATACTTCAAAATAACGGTGTATAATTTGTCACTAAAATAAAAAAAATACATTTTTTGAATATGGGTATCAAATAAAAGGCATTGAAAAGCACATTCCAAAATTATATAATTTGACACTTTTTTTTATGCCATATTGCTGTTTAAATTTCCTCACAATCGAAGTGAAAATCAGAGTACTCGTACATAAAACCCATTCTATGCACTTGTTGTACAGTCTACTATTTTTACACAAACCAAAAAAGGAAAGAAGTAAAAGTAAAAAGTATTAAAGAAATAGCCCTTAGTTTAGCTTAATTATTTAAAACATGTATTACTAGCTTTTGTAAGCTATTTTATTTAATATACAAGTAATAAAAACTAAAACCTTTGATTATCGTTTAAGTATTGAAACTCCTGACCTAACACTTTTCGGAATCAAATCTTGTATTCGTATCGTATGTACCGAAAATTAAACATACTTTATAGCGTATAAATGGCAGCTTGGACAAACAAGCACTAAACTTTCATGTCATTTTAGAGCTCTATCTCCAAGAAATAAAAGACTTTTTAACGGATACTAGCGCGGTTTTATTGAAAGTACTTTGGTAATTAGTTGATATTTGGTTTGATTTTTGATTTTCCCGACGTTTCGGCACCTTTGCAGCTGTCGTGGTCACGGGGGACTGAAGTCACTCGTGAGCCTACCCTCAAGCGATGAATATCGTTCCGATTCTTATCCGATCCTTATCGGTGAACATAGTTCCGATTTAGTTTCATCGCTTGAGGCTAGGTGTAGGCTCACGAGTGACTTCAGTCCCCCGTGACCACGGCAGCTGCAAAGGTGCCGAAACGTCGGGAAAATCAAAAATCAAACCAAATACCAACTAATTACCAAAGTACTTTCAATAAAACCACGCTAGTATCCGTTAAAAAATCTTTTATTTCATCTCTATCTCCAAGTCATTGTGCTCAATCTCCATATACTTTTGTTGAAGACATTATGTCCAACCTCCAGTAATAAGTGAAAATTATCAGTACTATATTCATTATTTTCAATTGCTATTTAAATATTTATCTAAAGAAATGCTGCATGTTCCTAATTCAGGAAAGATTTTAGTAAATTTCTAATAATAACATAAGATAAGTTTAGAGAGCTTTGGAAAGCTATGTCTGAATGATTGTAAAGTGATATAAAGTGTGATAGTGCTCAATAAACCTGAATAACCAAAGTCTCCTATACCTTGATTACGTAAAGCTGTTGCTAACAATTCTCGATTGAAATCGATTGAAAGCGCAGTTGTATTGCTGCTTTAGTTAAGATAGTTGTCACATTGGTTCTAACTAAAGCAGCAATGTAACTGCGATTTCTGTCAGAGTTGATTGCAACAAAATTACAAAATCACCCCCCAGGGGCCTTACTATGAGCTCTTATAGCAGGACTTATACTGAATGGCATTACTTTTTCGTACCATGACCTCGATTTAGCAGGCCTGTGGAGGGCCTGCTTTAATACACGCTCTTAAACCGTTCACCATTTTTTATGTATGGACGAAGCGTACCACGACGCTCCGTTTGACAGTTTGGGAGCTGTTTTATAGCGTCTGTAATGTCAAATAAAGCAATTCATAAAAAGTTCCTACGTGATCAGCTTTTTCAAAATTGTTTAGTGTATTTAGATAAGTTTGGTGTGAGAATTTTAAGATTTGTGAATTTCTTTTAATGTTTATTATTTAACAGTGAATTATGTAAATTCATTAAGGCAACGTGACGACTTCCTTGTTGTTGAATATCACTAAAATAAAAAGAAATGATGAGAGATGAGACCCCATAAATAAGTACCTACTATCCCCTTCAATTGGTAATGCACCTGGCGGCCATGATTTTAACCTCAAAAACGAAAAAAAATTGCATTTTTTTAAATACCTATACCCTTTCTTATTGAAAATAAGAATTCAATAATTAATACACTATTATTACCTATTAGAATTTTCCTGTTTTTTGTCATTTTTAGCTGCGGATGACGTTGATGTGTATGTTAATTTGACAAGGTTCCAGCGCATTACCAATTGACGCGGATAGTAAATTGCATTACATTTTATGTTATTATGAATAATAATAATCAAATAAAGAAGAAAATGATTTATTTTATATCGATGTAAGTAATTAACAAACTAATGGTGTGAAATGATATTGAAAATAACAAAACGTCGCGGCAGACAGATATATACTATCCCCGCCAATTGGTAATGCGCAAGAACCTTGTCACATTAACATCCCATCGACGTGATCCGCAACTAAAAATGCCATGAAATAAGAAAATTCTTAATAGGTAATCTAATATAATTATTATTTATTGAATTATTATTTTCAGTAAGATAGGGTCTAGGTATATCAAAAATTTACAAATCGTTTTTCGTTTTTGAGGTTAAAAACATGGCCGCCAGGCGCATTACCAATTGGCGGGGATAATAAGCGATAAATTGGGTGCATTCTGCCAGACAAATATGTGAGTCATCGAACGCCATAAAGTACATTTTAACCATGAAAAGTAAATTAATATTCTAAACAAATTACTTTCCATGGTTAACAAATTTATGGCGATCGATGACTCAGAGATTTGTCTTACAGAATGCACCCATCGATTTGTATAGGCTAGCTCGTTTTCGCATCGTCTACAAAGCATTAGTGACAAACTAACCGTTCACTTTGAGTCAAAACAATCTTTAAGCCGTTCACCTAAAAGACGGTCATGGTACCGATTTAAGCAATTTTGTTTAGGGCCTGCTTCTGAACTGAACGGCTTAAGGATCGTTTCTTATTTGCTGATGGTAAGCCCCCGAGTCTCATTCAAATATTTTAAAAATAAATATGCTCAAATTAATGGGGAGGCGAAGGCAAAGTGAATTACAGATGGCGCTTCAGTCTTTGGAACAATTGTCAGTTTGAGCTTATATTGTCTTGACTGTGTATTACGTGATTTTACTTTCTTAGATTGTATTTTTTTCGATTTTGCGGACAAACAATGTATTCTATGCTAACTTTAGCTCAGATAAAAGAAGAATTACCTACGGAAAAGAAAAGCCAAAACAACAGGCAAGAAAGTTTATGGCAAATTACAAAAAATTGCTAACAAGCATTACATTTCTTTAAATTTCGTGTAAGATTTACAAGTAATCTTTTTATTTCAGATTAGAAGCATATGATTTAAATTTTAACAAAGCAACTGAGTGTGAATTTCCGTGTTTATAGTTGCGTCATGATGCCTTCTGTGCAATAGTAATTTCAGGTTTCTGTACTGGAATTTCTGTACCATCCAAAATTACACGAACCGTTTTATCATATATATTTTATTATTCTAAGTTTCTTGAATGACTCTGGCATATAAAATTCTATTAATTCTCTGTTTGGCCCCAATATTGGGATTATTCCATATTTGATATACCTATCAAATTCATCCAAGTTATAAATATGCTAGAAACTGCTGAGGTTGAAATATTAAAGAACAAAGCTGTTATAATTCAAATGTTGTTTTATTTTGGCGAAGCTTCATCAAATTCATGAAACATTCCTTTTGATTTATAATGTTTCTCAGGCTCAGCAAAGGAGAAAATCGAGGGAAAAGCATCTTTTTTTTGATATTTTTTTGCTTACTATTTTTTTTGTTACTGGGAAATCGATGAACTCCAATATTTTACAATTTACATGCACAACAATGCGGCAATTTCTCAGTATAAAATTAAAAAGTGCAATACTCCAAGAGATTCCCATATGTTTTGACACTTTCTTTGAGGCGGCCGGGTACCAAAGACCAGACGCCACCTATCGGGATAAAATTGCGTTTTTCCTCCCCATTACACGGTTCTTTTCGTTCGTTTGTTTGTTTTGCGTATTTCGTGTGATTGGTTCGTGGGACGCGGTGCGTCCGCGGGCACTGTGAGACGTCATAGTGATCATAGAAAAAAATACTAAAAAATGGTGGCTGACCGAAGTTTCGCTTTCGGTTCCGGCCAGTTTCGGCAAAAAAAACTAGTTTCAGCCACAGTTCCGGCTCGGCCGAAACTCGGTTTTCGTGAATTGTCACGCGTCAATCAGCTAACTTCGGAGTTCGCCAGCCGGCGTGAATCGGCACGATCGTGTTGAGTTAAGGTTCCGTGGCTTAATGTCTATAAGGCTGGCCCCAGACCTACCGTTTCTTTGCTGATCTACCTAGAACAGCAAAGCAAAGAATGAAACCGGGAGGCTAGAATGCCATACAAAACGTACTACTCGTCACAGACCTATCGACCCAAACCGGCAAGAACGCCCGGTCAGCAAGAAACCGGCCGACATCGCCGGTAAGAACGTCTTCACCGGTAAGAAAGAGGCGTAGCCTACGTGCTCGCTCCGTATATGGTCACACACAGCCAGGTTGCAACCCGGCGCCGGTGCCGGCGATTTGTAAGCGTCAGAACCGCTGGACCAAAAGCGATATTGAATGTTTAGAAAATGCAATACTTTTTAATACCTAACTTGACCTCAATTGACTACGACAAAACGTGTAAAATACTTTCTTTACACTCTCTGGCCGCTTAGCCAGACATTCTGACGTCAGGTTGTATGGACCACTTTTTTATAGTTTTAAACAACACAACTAATTTATCTCTTTGTAAATATTTAGTACCTTTTTAGTAACTTAACATATATTTTTTCCAATTTTTTTGGCATAAGTATAAAAAAAATTAAGCATGAAAGATTTTTAAAATTGATATTTAATTTGACACAGGAACTTTGTAATAAAACCATACAACCCCATCGAGTTTGGGCTCGTTTCATTCGTCCTGCTAAGTAATCTGTTGGAAAGTAGTGTCCAGGGTCTGATGATGGAGCAGGAAGAAGACCACAGCCCCATGGAATTTGAACTCGTTTAATTTGATTTGATAAATACTCTGTTGAGAAATAGTGTCCGGAGTCTGATGATGGCAAGAAGAAGGTAAGGCAACCTATGTAAGACCTGATATGATAAAAGATGGGTGACCGTGGGACTGCAGTAACGAATATTAAGGAACTCTCGGAATAGCCGCGTAAATGGGTGATCGTTTAGGACTGCGATAACGAAAGTTAAGCAACTTTCGTTATCGCAGTCCCACGGTCACCCACCGGCCTCTTCAAAAGTAGCTTTACATTCGTTACTCTGGTCCCAAACAGTCATCCATCTCATACCTGGCCTTTCCTAAGGTTGCTTAACTTTCGTTATCGCAGTCATAGTAGAATCAAATAAGTAGGCCAACTCGAGCCGTGAGCGAGCGATAATAGCCTAAACACTGGCTGAACACTGCCTAAACACTGCATTTCGTCACATTTTACTGTGTTACCTCAGATAATATAATACTATACTGAGTTGCTTAATTGAATAAAAACATGATCTGTGTTCATTCAGTTGTAGGTAGCCAAGGCTACCAAGGTGACCAAATTGTGCTTAATTGTTCAAAATGTAAGTTATTTGGGAGTAAGTTCAACAGGTAATCTAAAAGTATTGTAACAAACATATCTACAGAAATATTTTTTTTAATGTTATCTTTGCCGGTGATATATACTGATTTTTAAAAATTAGGAGATATCTGAGCAATGATTGTTTAGTGGGATTTGATTAGAAAACAGTTATTTAGAAAACCTATTAATCATTAATTTTTATAAAATAAGATATTATTTCTTGGCAATATTTCCAATAAAAATATAGATTTGCTTGCAGTATTATTCAAATACTGAGGCAAGGTATCAATATCAATAAACACTTCTAACGCTTGACTAAGGAACTTGTTTTCTAAGGAACGTTTACATTATAATATGCAGCCAGAGAAAACTGACAGCGAGGATGATGTTTCTTTTTGAGAAATGAAAATAAATTAACGCTTGATGTGACTATTACCATCGCTATTTCTTTAATAGCAAGTTGATTAAGGTTTCAACGAGGGAATGGAGTTGCCTGCCACAAGTATATTATTATGCTTACTAGGTAGCTTTAATAATATAAGTGTATTTAATGTATTGTGTAATTGCAGAAAATAAAAAACTATTTCTTTTTTTTTGTTTTTTTTCCATTTCATTGAGAAACCATGGCCGTGATAGCTATTAAGTCATTTGACTTTGTCATGTACAATTAAGTAAGTTATTTCTTATCTTAAAAACAAGTGAGGAAAAAGAAAGCTGGGGAGGCGTTATTACGCGTATTGTTGATCATACCACTGCCATTTCTTGCAAGCAATTTAGCAATTTGATTTAATTGCAAGCAATGAACACCACTAATTCGATTCATTTATGAAATGGCAGTGGGTTATTAATATACAACAAAAAACTTCAGTATAGGCACCTGCAGACAGACGGCGTAATGCGCGTCCCAGCTGTAAAGAGCGCAGCCGCAGTGGTAGGCGCCACCCATCGGGTAGCAGCCCATCGGTGCTAGTATACGCACGGCATGCGAAGGATTTTATACCAAAAAGGCAGATCCAGGTCATTAATAAGCAGCAATTATTCCTCGTTTGTGCAAAATCTTATATTGTCTCACTTTGACCAGCTGCTGCGCAGTCCATTGTCAAAGCAACGGAGAAAGTATTGAAAACTATTCGTTTATCTTAATGATCTAAGTATATTTTTCCACCATACAATACAAAGTTGACAAGGTCTATAGTACGATAGAATACGTAATTATTATATTTCTATTTTTAAATAGTTAAACATTCATGCTCAATATGTACAAGCCTTAAGCTTGTCCAATATTAAAATTTTAAGTGTTAAAGTTAACAGACGTTAACAGACAGAAAGAAACATATGGGAATCTCTTGGAGTATTGCACTTTTTAATTTTATACTGAGAAAATGCCGCATTGTTATGCATGTAACTTGTAAAATATTGGAGTTCATCGATTTCTCAGTAACAAAAAAAATAGTGGGCAAAAAAATATCAAAAAAAATATGCTTTTCCCTCGATTTTCTCCTTTGCTGAGCCTGAGAAACATTATAAATCAAAAGGAATGTTTCATGAATTTGATGAAGCTTCGCCAAAATAAAACAACATTTGAATTATAACAGCTTTGTTCTTTAATATTTCAACCTCAGCAGTTTCTAACATATTTATAACTTGGATGAATTTGATAGGTATATCAAATATGGAAAAAGCCCAATATTGGGGCCAAAAAAGAGAATTAATAGAATTTTATATGCCAGAGTCATTCAAGAAACTTAGAATAATAAAATAAATATGATAAAACGGTTCGTGTAATTTTGGATGGTACAGAAATTCCAGTACAGAAACCTGAAATTACTATTGCACAGAAGGCATCATCAGGCAACTATAAACACGGAAATTCACACTCAGTTGCTTTGTTAAAATTTAAATCATATGCTTCTAATCTGAAATAAAAAGATTACTTGTAAATCTTACACGAAATTTAAAGAAATGTAATGCTTGTTAGCAATTTTTTGTAAGTTGCTATAAACTTTCTTGCCTGTTGTTTTGGCTTTTCTTTTCCGTAATTCTTCTTTTATATGAGCTAAATAACTTTAGCTCATATTAACTTTAGCTCATACTAACGCATAGAATACATTGTTTGTCCGCAAAACCGAAAATTATCCGTCATCATCGAAGATATTTAATTTGTTACAAAGTAGTAGCTCTGCTTCTCGCTTGCACTTATTCGCACGTCTTCAGAGGGACAGAGAAAGCAATAGTCACCCCCTCCGTGCCTCCGACCAGCGCTGCCCGCCGCCGCCGCGTCAACCTCATTCTTTGTTGCGCGCGCGCGCAAGACGCACGTCGTCACAAAAATATTACTTTTTTGTTTAACTATAGTCTTAAAATCAGTGAAATTATAAACGTGAATTAATTCATGAAAAACGGTAAAATACCGTCACGTCACTATGCAAGTGATACGAATGTTGAAGGTAGACTCACAATTTATCTTTTCTCTTAGTGATGAAAAGTATGCAAGTTATTCACAAAGGCCAACTGCCTTATATTTGCCTCGAGTCAATACGAGATATCGACCTCTTAAAATTGAAATATTCCCATACATTTAGTATGGAGACTAGCCAACGACATGACCACGAACTGACAGTAACAGACGTTGCCAAACTTATGTTCACGGCTTGCAATTAAAGAAGGCTATGCCTTTGGCGATGATTTGGCGCGATGGAAGGACCGTGTGTGTCCTACTTTAGTGATTATATTATTCTCTTTGAAATCGTTTTTTTTTACTGAGTGCCTAGTATGAGTTGTGTTTCTCACCTCACTTTGCGAATAGTAGCGTGTGAAAGAGATGAAATTATGCGAGTGAGTGAACGAGTGAAAGAGAGAAGATGATAGTTAACTATTCGCAAAGTGAAGTGAGAACAAAAAACCAACTCGTTTTTTTTGTACTAGGCCTTCTGAATCAAAACGTCACGTCAAACGATTTTCTTTCGATCGATGTTTTTTCGAGATAGAGAAATGAAATGATAAATCCAAGGAGGTTCATATAATAAGGAGTGAGTACTCGACAAAAATTCTCACTATGCGTTTAAAAGAAATTCAACTTTATTCTCTGTGTCATAGAGTTGAAATTCTATCGACGACATTGACTGAAGACTCCACTGTGTGAATGAAACATCACCAAGTAGTTAGTAGATGAGGATGTCTCGTTCGCACAATTGCCATTACTAAACAATAATACCACGATGGTAGGGAAAAAAAATTTACGTTACCAATCACGTAGTGTATCAAAGTTAAGGATTCGGAGTGGAATAGTGAAAATCTACTACTTAAATATTAATTTAGAATAACACATCGTAATTGTAACATAAAACAGAACTTACTCTTTTGATTTAATTAGATTTCTACAATAATGCTAATCAGCATTATTGTAGATTAGCGTATAGTTGGCAGACTCACCATGGAATTAGAAGGTTTTGACTAGGTCAAAAAATTGTTTATAAATAGTGATAAATAGTGAACTATAGCATATAAATAGTGATACTATGATTCAAAAGATATTTGAGTATCTTGGTGAGGCTGCAAACTTGACGTCAAGTTGGCAGACACCTTAAGAAATACAGTTCGTATCATTATGATTTATATGCCAAAAAATTGTTAGAAAATAGTGAATCGTATACGCAAAATTTCAATTACATTGCTTCAATACAAGCCGAGATATTACGGTCTCTAAGTGGGCTGCTAACTTGACGTTTCAGGCAATAGCGATTCCAGAGAAACGGGTACAAGTTTTAAACAAATAAATATATCAAAAAATTGTTAGTGAAATTGTGATTCCTACGATATAAATAAAACAAGAATTCTTCATTGCTGTTTTCTAAAAATCGAATGTTAACTTTTACATATAATACTCTGAATAGGCTGTCGATCAATATTGAACTTTGCTCCACAGTAATAAGGTTCAAACTTCATTGCAATCATGAGGTGAGTACTATCAAGCAAAAAAAGTGAGATTTATATTTTTAGCCATATCCTCGAATTATTATTACACTTGTTTTATTAATTAAATGTTGGTATCAAACAATAACGATATTCATTAATAACAATAATATTCATAACAGCTATTGTTATCTCTCGGAAAAGATTGTCAATTTCTCAGTTATAATTTAACGTTAGGTGCCTATTTATGTATTAGGTTAATACCTACTATGATTAAAAAGGTAAAATAATTTTTACTTAATTATTTTTGAAATTCAAAAAGGCAAATCATAGCGTGCCAACCCTTACACTTTTAGTCGTTGCGTCAACTGTCTATTTTTACGAACGGTGGCTTTTGCGCCAACAATAAAGGCGATGATCGACTGTATAAAGGCTAGTAGGCTGTGCTGTGGTCAATACCTTACTCTTAATTCAATATTATTAATTCAGGAGAAACTATTAATATTTTCTACTTATATTACTTCCTACCTACTCACATACCAACTGATACTCATTTTACTATAAATCTCACCAAATAATAATAATATCTTTATTCTACCTAATAGATAAATAGGTACCTAACGTTAAATTATAACTCAGAAATTGACAATCTTTTCCGAGAGATGGCGCTATTGCTATGATTGTTATTAATAAATATCGTTATTGTTTGATACCAACACTTAATTGATAAAACAAGTGTAATAATAATTGGAGGACATAACTAAAAATATAAATCTCACTTTTTTGCTTGATAGTACTCACCTCACGATTGCAATAAAGTTTGAACCTTATTACTGTGGAGCAAAGTTCAATATTGATCGACAGTCTATTCAGAGTATTACGTAAAAGTTAACATTTGATTTTTAGAAAATAGCAATGATGAATTCTTGTTTTATTTATATCGTAGGAATCACAATTTCACTAACAATTTTTTGATATATTTATTTGTTTAAAACTTGTACCCGTTTCTCTGGAATCGCTATCGCCTGAAACGTCAAGTTAGCAGCCCACTTAGAGACCGTAATATCTCGGCTTGTATTGAAGCAATGTTATTGAAATTTTGCGTATACGATTCACTATTTTCTAACAATTTTTTGGCATATAAATCATATTGATACGAACTGTATTTCTTAAGGTGTCTGCCAACTTGACGTCAAGTTTGCAGCCTCACCAAGATACTCAAATATCTTTTGAATCATAGTATCACTATTTATATGTTATAGTTCACTATTTATCACTATTTATTAACAATTTTTTGACCTAGTCAAAACCTTCTAATTCCATGGTGAGTCTGCCAACTATACGCTAATTATTGTAGTTGTATAAATTCAAGTGTCAATCCTGGCAACTCCGATCCGATTTTGACTTTGGCGCCGAATTTCAATTTGAGAATTTCAATATTCAGGAAATATTTCTTTACAAAACAAGGGTGACCATAAATTCTACACCATTTCAGATGTCCCAAAAACGAAATTGTTCTATCAATTGGAATAACTGGAAGTCGCAGGCGAGGGATAAATAAAATTAATATTAATAATCAAATTCATGTTTATGCGCCGATTTCGATGAAACTCGGTTTATGGTACTATTTCGAAAAGAAAATAATAACGCAGTTTTGAAAATATTAAAAAATCCAAGATGGCGGCCAACTTTTAAGTTTGTAGGCCGATTTTGATGAAACTCGGTTTTTGGTACTATTTTGACAAGAAAATAACAAAGTAATTTTTAAAGTATATAAAATTCAAAATGGCGGCCAACTTTTTTGTTTGTGGGCCAATTTCGATGAAACTCGGTTTTTGGCACTATTTTGATAAGAAAATAACAACGCATTTTTTAAATATTAAAAAATTCAAGATGGCGGCCAACTTTTTTGTTTATGGGCCGATTTTGATGAAACTCGGTTTTTGGCACTATTTTGGTAAGAAAATAAAAAAGCATTTTTTAAATATTAAAAAATTCAAGATGGCAGCCAAATTTTGGTTTGTGGGCCGATTTCGATGAAACTCGGTTTTTGGCACTATTTTTATAAGATAATAACAACGCATTTTTTAAATATTACAAAATTTAAGATGGCGGCCAACTTTTTTGTTTTTAGGCCGATTTCGATAAAACTCGGTTTTTGGGCACTATTTTGGTAAGAAAATAACAACGCATTTTTTAAATATAAAAAAATTCAAGCTGGCGGCCAACTTTTTTGTTTATTGGCCGATTTCGATGAAACTCGGTTTTTGGCTCTATTTTGATAAGAAAATAACAACGCATTTTTTAAATATTAAAAAATTCAAGATGGCGGCCAACTTTTTTGTTTATGGGCCGATTTTGATGAAACTCGGTTTTTGGCACTATTTTGGTAAGAAAATAACAAAGCATTTTTTAAATATTAAAAAATTCAAGATGGCAGCCAACTTTTTGTTTGTGGGCCGATTTCGATGAAACTCGGTTTTTGGCACTATTTTTATAAGATAATAACAACGCATTTTTTAAATATTACAAAATTTAAGATGGCGGACAACTTTTTTGTTTTTAGGCCGATTTTGATAAAACTCGGTTTTTGGGCACTATTTTGGTAAGAAAATAACAACGCATTTATTAAATATAAAAAAATTCAAGATGGCGGCCAACTTTTTTGTTTATTGGCCGATTTCGATGAAACTCGGTTTTTGGCTCTATTTTGATAAGAAAATAACAACGCATTTTTTAAATATTAAAAAATTTAAGATGGCGGCCAACTTTTTTGTTTTTAGGCCGATTTCGATAAAATTCGGTTTTTGGGTACTATTTTGGTAAGAAAATAACAACGCATTTTTTAAACATAAAAAAATTCAAGATGGCGGCCAACTTTTTTGTTTATTGGCTGATTTCGATGAAACTCGGTTTTTGGCACTATTTTGATAAGAAAATAACAAAGCATTTTTTAAATATTAAGAAATTCAAGATGGCGGCCAACTTTTTTGTTTGTAGGCCGATTTCGATGAAACTCGGTTTTTGGCACTATTTTGATAAGAAAATAACAACGCAGTGTTAAAAATATTAAAAAATTCAAGATGGCGGCCAACTTTTTTGTGTGTGGGCCGATTTCGATAAAACTTGGTTTTTGGCACTATTTTCATAAGAAAATAACTACGCATTTTTAAATATTAAAAAATTCAAAATGGCGGCCAACTTTTTTGTTTGTAGGCCGATTTCGATGAAACTCGGTTTTTGGCACTGTTTTGATAAGAAAATAACAACGCATTTTTAAATATTAAAAAATTCAAGATGGCGGCCAACTTTTTTGTTTGTAGGCCGATTTCGATGAAACTCGGTTTGTGGTACTATTTTGACAAGACAATAACAACGCAATTTCAAAAATATTAAAAATCCAAGATGGCTGCCAACTTTTTTGTTTATAGGCCGATTTCATTAAAACTCGGTTTTTCATACTATTTTGACAAGAAAATAACAACGCAGTGTTAAAAATATTTAAAAATCCAAGATGGTGGCCAACTTTTAAGTTTGTAGACCGATTTAGATGAAACTCGGTTTTTGGTACAATTTTGACAAGAAATAACAAAGCAATTTTTAAAGTAAAAAAAATCCAAGATGGTGGCCATCTTTTTTGTTTGTGGGCTGATTTCGATGAAACTCGGTTTTTGGTACTATTTTGATAAGAAAATAACAACGCAAATTTTTCAATATTTAAAAATTCAAGATGGTGGCCAACTTTTTTGTTTGTAGGCCGATTTCGATGAAACTCGGTTTTTTGTAATATTTTTTTGACAAGAAAATAATAATGGAATGTAAACAATGGAATGTAAACAATGGAATGTAACAAAAGGTCAAAATGGCTGCCAATTTTGTTTTTTGGTTGATTTTAATATAACTGGGTTGAAAAAAGAACAAGAAAAGAATTTGGATGCCACCTTAGATTTTTAATACTTTCAATATTGTGTTTGTTTATTTTCTTGTCAAAATAGTACTTAAAGCCGTTTCATCGAAATCGGCTCAAAAAAAAAAGTTAAGCGTCATTTTGGATTTTAAATATTTTGAAAATTGCGTTGTTATTTTCTTGCCTAAATAGTACCAAAAAACGAATTTCATCGAAATCGGCCAACAAACAAAAAAGTAGGCCGCCATTTTGATTCTTTTTATATTTTCAACATTTCATTGTTATTTTTTGTCAAAATATTACTAAAAACCGATTTTCATCGAAATCAAGCCAAAAACAAAAAAAGTTGGCCGCCATCTTGTTTTTTTATTTTTAACATTGTGTCGTTGAAAATCGCTTCCACCCATTTTTGTAATTTCACTAGTAAAAAATTGGTGCAAGTATTTTAGACCTTATTGATATATTTACCAAAATAACAGTTTTTAATGAAAGAGAATAATTATGGTAGAAAGCATCCGAATTTTAAACGTCAATAAAGTCGAAAATCGTTTGCACCTGTTTTTTTTAACTACAGATCACTAGACCTACTTGTTTTTCCGACATTCATTTGATTTCCGAAATTCACGCACATTGTATTTCTATCAAAATTGCAATGAACTTTATAGTTATGTCATTATTTACACTTGAATTTTTATAGATATTGTTTGATTAACCATATTTACAAATAAAAACAAGAAAGCAACCTAATAAAACGTAATAAAAATCATGAAAATTTATTTTTAGTAAATTATTATTTTATTTAAAGTATACCACCTCCTATCGGAGCACTCGTCAAGACGAATCAATCGAGCTCAAACTCAATGGGGTTGCATGATTTTATTACAAAGTTTCAATGGCCTTCTTCCGGTTCCTTCATCAGCCCCTTGGATATTATTCCCCAACAGAGTACTTGCCAAGATGATTCTAACGAGCCCAAACACGATGGGGTTGTATGGTTTCATCATAGTGTTCCTGTGGCGTTCTTCCGGCTCCATCGTCAGATCAGCTCAATGATACCATAATATTACATAACCTTCTAGTTCTGACCTGTGTTGAAAGTTTCAAGTCTCTAGTTCATCGGGAAGTTAGTATAAAATCGTTTGCAAAATTTGTACTCAAACAAACAAACGAAAACACAAACAAACAAGCAACCTTATAAAAACGTGGCAAAAGTATTAATTGCAAATAAAGAACTACGTACTTAAGTTTATATGAAACAGTTTAAAGTAATAAGTATGTCTCCGACCAACCATACAGTTTGGTCACCCTAATGAAGAAAGAGATAGAATTGTCTACTTGACCTCTCTGTCGGCTCGTTTTGGGGCGAAGAGCTCAATCTGGTTAATTCTGGTTTATACCGAAGGGATTTGCTACATCTATGGATAAATCAGCATGTTGTTGTGTGAATTGAATTTGAACTTAAATTAAAGACATTCGACTTCGACTTTTTGGCGGGAAGTTGAAAAGGGCGGTCTATAAAAAAATATTTTCTCTTGTTTTATTGTAAATATTAAGTTATTTGTGTAAATTCAAGTGTACAGTTTATTTATTTTCGTTTGTGTATATATTCTTCATATTGGTAAGTCATTAACTCTATTTCACATACTTATTCTCACCACTTCGACAACATGGATCTCGAACCTGACCCAGACCCTCCACCTTTACCAGATGGTAATAGGTTTAATCCTTTATTGACTTTGATCGCTGCAGATAATTTTATTACTGAAACAGCCCATAAATCGAAATTAACGAAATCACCATTAAAACAAAAAAAAAATTAGGTTCCCTGATTTCAAAACCGAAACAAATTCGTTCATTCCCACACCAACATCAGGCCCTTACTGAATCCTTAAAGGATAGTAATAATGCTAAAGTTGTGACCCCGAAACCGACCCCTACTCCTACTCCGACCCCTACTCCTACTCCTATTTCCACAGACGACAATAGCCCAGATTTCACTTATAGAAATTTCTACAAACCTACTGATTCAGGCATAGATTAATATTATATACTGGTTATAGATGGCAATCTCACCCATTTCTTTTGTATCCAACCGGATACAAGTATACAGCGCCATCTCTTTTGCACGAAGTGAACAACATCGCTATAGGTATACGTAGGTAGGTACCTACCTATTCAATATTTTAATGAAAATTAGTTGGCAAAGATATCTGATGTTTATTGTACAAAAAATTACAAACTGTTAAGAGCTTGTAATTTACTGTACAATAAACACCAGATAACTTTGCCAAAGAGTTATCTAGATAGATAAAAAATGAAAAACATCCTAATATGCTGAAGAAGATTTTTATTTCTTTTTATGAGTAATTATATCTATTATGCTAAGTTTATATTACATGTGTAAACACACTATAGACACAAAGGTAATGCAGTACAAGTAAGTAAGTACTTAACATCACATAAATAACAATGAAAATGAGTTTCATTATATGTATACCCGCTGCTCATAAAATACTTCCAGTAACTGCTGCCCATGCCTTCAACTGTTTTTCAAAAGTAGATAGCATTGTGATTGGGAGTGGCAAGTGGCAACTGTAGTAACATCTGAAACAAAGAGTTGTGATTTTACTTCACTTACAGATCAACATTGAAGAAAATATAAAACATACTGATATAATTTATTAGCAATAAGTTTGTTTCATAAAGTTTAGGTCCTACCTATTTTTGCTTTGTTTTTGTTTTTAAACAAAGGTAAATAAATGGTACGAAATGTCGCAGAAAATGTATAAACATCAATGCAACTTTTTATTACTATGAGGTTAGGTTAGTACCTAATACGTTGAAATGTTTATGTTTAAATAGAGAGAACTGAGATAGCGAAAACGCATTATTTTATTTACCTTGCCTGTAGCCCACACTGCAAGCAATCAGGAACAACAAAATATAATGTAAATAGGCGCCGTAGGTACTCGTACCAAGAACTTTGTTGATGTAGTTCACATAGTCTTTTCTCGAAAAAATGTTTGTAAAAACAGCCACAAATAGCACTCGACGATGATTAGTAGGAAATTAAGCACAATTCAACGAACATCAATGAAGAAATTACTTTTAAGTATTAACAACAATAAAAAAAAATCCAAACAAAAGAAACGCAACCCAGAGTACTTTAAACGCACCAAATTCGAGTACACACAATAAGGTCCGACCGAAATCTCGATCTCGTCTCGACCAAAAATTAACTCTCGGTCTTGGGTCTCGTTCTCGGCCTAAATGGTACCTACAAATCTGGGGCCTTTGAATAACTCGATTGGCGTCGAGCGCCCTTTTCTACGGATATTTGTTCATCATTTGACTCAAATGTATGAGATGTCGAACGAAAATCAGTAGAAAAGAGTGCTTGACGCCAATCAAGCTATTCAAAAATAGGGCCTCTGGTTACAGTGCGATGCGGTCCAGTGCGTCAATATAAGTTTGCGTGTGATAGGAAAAGTATTTTTTTACAATTGTTACGCCTTATTATTATTTATTATTTAGAAGGGGGACGCCAGCGAAGCCGTACGGTCGATCAGACAGATTATTGTTACGCCTTATTAACAGGGGTTAGTTTCCAATAACGCTTTCATTTATTAAGGTAAGTGGCGCCACCATTGTGACGTCAACTTCAACTCCAGTAAAATCGTGAACCAAAAATAAGCAGTTAGCTAATATTAAGAAAGAAGATTACTCGGATAGTTTATATTTTTCACATTTGGAAGAGGTGAATCGAACTTATATTCGACAAATGATAGTGTTTGATATACGTCAAATTTTTGATGCAAATGTATAGAATAGATATACGACCGACACGGCACATCAGACGTAACAAACATGTTGATTTTGAGACCGTCTTTATATAGTACGTAGTTTTGCAATAAAACCTGTACTGTTTTGGTAAGTAATTAATATTGATAACTGGATCAATTTAGGACCCCTTGCGAAAAGTAAGTCATAAATTCACAATGAGGGCTTTTCCAAAGGACTAAAAACTGTAGGATCGATAGATGGCGTTGATAAATTAAGCACTGTCAACTGAGGCGCGTTCAGCACCTACGCTCCGAGTGAAACCATTTGCTCTAACGGCGTATCAAACATTAGAGCGTGACGTTCGGTGGACACAACTTTGGTTGAACTCAGAGCGTAGGTTCTGCATGCGCCTCAGTTGACAGTGCTTAATTTATCAACGCCATCTATCGATCCTACAGTTTTTAGTCCTTTGGAAAAGCCCTCATTAACAGCCACTTATTTACACGACTGACCAAATAGGAGTGTATATGTGTTCAAAGTTCTTGTATTTTTGTGGATATGTAAGTTTCTTTATTCCACCATAACTTATAAATGGCTCAACGGATTTGTATGTATGGGATATTGTTAGAATCCTTACATCTTCCGAGTGACACTGGCTATATATTTGTGAAAAAAAATATGGCCATTTTCAAATATGAAAAATCATTTTTTCTTCAATTAATACAATATGGGCATCAAATAAAAGGCCTTAATGAGCACATTTCAAAACTATTTTATATAATTGGTCACTAAAATGTCTGAAATAAAAATAAATTAATTTAAAAGATATTAAAAACACGACTGCCCTGCCAAAAACGAACTAAAAAGTTAAAAATAACAAGTATTATTACACCTCCCTGATTAAAAAATGTTCCAAAAACGGTCCCCCGACTGCAATAATACTTGTTATTTTTAACTTTTTAGTTCGTTTTTGGCAGGGCAGTCGTGAAAATTTTAAATTAAATTCCTAGGCGCATGCCGCATACTCTCACTCGTATACTTTGATGGGGAGCTGGACCGGGAAGCCTCGCACTGGTTAGTGTGGTAATGTGGTTTGCAAAATGTGTTAGGAAAGAAGTGACAAATTCAATTTGATTGTAGTAAAGTTTTGAACAAAAAATAAAAATATACCTAAATTGATAGTATTGCTATTAAAGAAAGATGTCAATTTGACAAAAGGTCCAAAAACTATCCTGTATACTTATTTTTTATAGATAACTTTCGCTTAACAAATTATATTTCGAATATTGATTACATACAAACGTTATAATTTCTAGCATGTTTTGTTAATGTAATAAATAAAAACACATAATTTTATTCAGTTAACATGTTTTTCATCAGTTTTTGCCAAGTTGTTGTAAGATTTCAATGTTGTTCATAATTCTCGGTCTCAGTCTCGTTCTCAGTTCCCTGCATAAAAGTGGTTTCGGTCGGACCCTGGTTCACATGACAGTCCGATATTGCCACATGTAAAAAAAAATATTTAATATTTGAACAAAGTGGTAACACTGATATAACTCAGCAGAGTTGCCTATCGATGCAAATAGATGGCGCTGTATTATTTGAACCCTATAGAAATGTACTAGGATTCCCTACCATGGATTCAGGTCCATATGTGGTACATGTCCAGTTAAACGAAGCTTCTCCCCATAGAGTAAGATAAAAAAAATAGGGGTAGAGAGCCCTCTGGCGATTTTAAAACTTACTCATTTTGAAGCGCCATCTCTGATCGGCGATTTTCTTGTTAGTTTGTTTTTTTTTTTTTTAGTACCTAATCTAGCAATCCTACCTACGGCTTTGTTCTAATTATCTTTTATAACATTCTAAACGCCGTGTTCACTAGTATTAGTATTTTTTCCGAAGAAAATAACTAACACATGAGAACAAACGTTTCAAATGTTATAAGAGATAACTAGAACAAAACAGTTAAAAACATAATTACAAAAGGGAGAAAAGAAAAGGACACAAAATTAAACAATTAAGTGAAAGAGTCATTATGTTTTTATTTATTCCTCAGTTTATGCCTAGGGATAATTTTATTCAAAATTGTTCATATTCTTATTTCTTAATATTTATTCATTCACAAACACGGTCAGGGTGCCTATTAGCGTAGTAGGTACCCTGACCGTGTTTGTGTAGTACATTAGTATACCTACCTAGTAGTATTAGGTATACTAATGTACCTACACAGTGGCGAAGGGTCCATACAAGACGATTCCCATTGGCTTACCTTTTAGAAATCCCACCCTACCGATCCACTATGCAGATTATAACACTTTTGTTGAACGGCTTACCTTCGCCATAATTTCACCCCTCGCCACAGCTATTAATTTTTCCCAGGTAAGTATAACATAATCTTGTTAAATGTAACCTATTAAAGAACACATCACTAACACTTAATAAGTATTGCTAGCAGTTTTAATGAAAATACATTTTCATCAAAACATGTTGCGCAGCCAGTAATTGATAACTGAATATTAAAACCATTCCAGTAAAATTATTCGTAAATAAGCAATTAATGCTTCCGCATAGAAAAACAGGAAGGATGGTGCAAGGTCGAACCAAAATAATTTAACTGACACCTATACGAAGTCCTACATATTATTACGAGATATAATACAATCATTTTACTTACACCCTTACTTTAAGTCTATAAAACGATTATGGAGCCAAAGAGTCCCGG
This sequence comes from Agriphila tristella, assembly GCA_928269145.1. Taxonomy (NCBI): domain Eukaryota; kingdom Metazoa; phylum Arthropoda; class Insecta; order Lepidoptera; family Crambidae; genus Agriphila; species Agriphila tristella. The sequence continues at coordinate 3,784,077 of OV743443.1, read as the reverse complement.
AATTGAAACAAGTAATAATACTTGTTTTTTATAAAAAAAAAAATTTTTCATCATTTGCGGTTGCCACAACTAAACTGCTCGATAGCTCGTACTGCACCTGTATCAGGATGACAACAGAGTGGGATGGGGGTGGGCTGTGATCTGAAAAAAAAATTTTTGTAATTTTATTATTAAAAATATTGTAGCTTATGAAATTGATGCATAATGAGGGCATTATGCATGATGTTTGCAGTTACGTCTTTGTAATTCTAGAGGAGCGATGTTCATAACAAAACGTGTGCGTAAAGTAACTACGTTTTACCTGCACGTAACGGTACAATTATTTTGAGAAATATCTACCCTTAATTTGCGTAAACAAAACTTACATGATATTTCTGGTATATGAAGACGAAGTGGGATGGGTTGGAATTGAAATGGGTCTGGAACTGGGATGGGTCTGGTTGCCTGAAAAAATATAACATAAAAAACTATATTTTCATAAACACTAAAATAATAATACAAATTTCCGCGCCGGGGTTATAGTATCATTTGAAAGGCCTTACGAAACTCTACAAAGTTATATATATTTCAATTTCAAAATCAAGCGCCCCATTTTTAAAGCCCCAAAAAAATTTACGTGATGTTGCTTCAGTGGAAACGCACCCTTAATCAAGGAGGTAGTAATTTGATTCTACTATGGTACCTACCTAGTACCTACATAAAAAACTTACACGATGAATTGCCGGTAGGTGAAGGGAAGGTACTACGCCTACAGGCCTTATCCTGCTGGCGAAGGTGCTGGTTGCAGACCCCATTCTTTTAACTTGTCAACACATTTTCACTAACAATCTCTACCCAATCTTTAAAACTATCCGGGTCCTTATTCTTTTGTTGGGAAACGGTGGAAAGGAGCAACTGAAATAAGTAAACGTGCGAAATAAACACAGAAAAAGATTTTTGTGATATTGCTAAAGGAAAATTCTGACAATTAAATTTTGTTTTTGATAAAAAGAGTATACCTACCTTTATGAATGTACTCTCGCTAATGACTATTAGAAAATCATTGTCTATTCCCAAACCATAAACTGCTTGACAAGCATTTACGTGCTTGTCAAGCATTGCTTGATCGTTGAGGGAGTTCTTATAAAAAAAAAATTGTATGAAGTAATGATCTTCGCCAATGAGAGATGAAAGCACTTCCTTTACAATAATGTCACTTAGTATAGGAGTGTCAAGAGTGTCCCCCCCCTGCTTCTCCCTCTGCCGGCACCACTTTGCACCCCATTAAATTTGGAAACTTTTTGTATAAAAATAACTATAAAAATATTTTGGAAGATGGCATTAAGCGTGTTGGTCGCAATCGGCTGGCAATAAATTTTAAAACCTCGTCTGATACCAACCAGTTTCTTAACAGCAGCTTGTTTACATCTAGCTCTTACAAAGTATCCATCCCAACATTTAATATTTGCAAAATGGGCATAGCAAAAGGGATTCCTGTGGAATGGTCACACGATGAAATTGTAGCGAACTCTCGTATACCAGATGGTTTTGGACCAATTATTAGATCTCGGCGCCTACATAGAAAGTTGGTTAATTCAGAGGGTGTCTCTTGGGTACCAACACAAACAGTAGTATTAACTTTTGACGGGCAATCTCTGCCACCAAAGATATTTTCATATTTTTCTTCCATTCCCATTGAGCAATACATTTACCCAACAGTTCAATGCTTTCAGTGTTGTCGGTTTGGACATACACGAACCCAATGCAGGAGCCAACCTAGGTGTTTTAAATGTTCCCAGGATCACTCAGGGTTTAATTGCCATAGTGAAACTTTCCAGTGCATTAATTGTTCAGGTGCCCATGAAGCCACAGACAAAAAATGTCCAGAGTTTATAAGACAGTCAAACATTAAATATCATATGTCATACAATTCTATTTCCTACCAAGAGGCTATCAAAATGGTTCCTCCACTTAAGAAATCTTATTCTGAAGTCGCAAGCGCTAGCCAAAATCATCAACCTAATCCCTCTGCCTCACCTGTCACTTCCTCCACAATGAAACAAAGTTATAAAAAAACAGTTTTTATTAATAAAAAGCAACCAACCACAACTTCAACTGGATATGATAAGAACGCTCACAATAATATCATTAATGAATATGCTATTCCTGCCCCCAGCAATGGTTGTGGCTACAAATCTTCAGATAATAATTCAGATTCAGTTACACAAGATGACCTTAATAATCTTCTCTCTTCTCTTGTGAATATCATAGTTAATTCATCCCTACCGTACTCCGTTGCCGTTTCTCTAATCCAAAACTTGTCTATCTCTATATTTAAAATAATCAAAAATGGACCAGATGCTTCAGTGGAATTGTAATAGTGTAAAATCTAAACACACTGACTTAATATATCTTGTAAATAAATATAAGCCTTTCTTGCTAGCTATTTCTGAATCATGGCTAGAACCAGGTTCAATGTACAAATTTCCTGGTTACCACGTACTTCGAGATGACAGGCCTGATGGCTATGGAGGCGCAGCCCTATTCATCAAAAAACGTTACTTGTTTACACAATTACCTTTGCCATCCCACAATAACAGCCACATCAATGCCGTAGCCGCTAGGTTGGGTAATATTACAGTGCTTTCACTATATATATCATGTAAAGACTCTTCCACTATTCCCATATTGAAGAATTTTCTTCAGTCTCTTCCGTCTCCTATTATAGTGTTAGGTGATTTCAATGCGCACCATGCACTTTGGGGTGCCCCTAACAATGACACACTTGGAAATGACCTAATAGAAATAATCGATGATTTTTCTTTGTGCGTTTTAAATGATGGTTCTCCAACGCGTAGAGGCCGTCCTGGTCAACGGCCTAGTTATGTTGATATTTCAATGAGTACATCATCCCTGTCTTCCCTCCTCTCTTGGAAACGTTTACCATTAACTTATGGTAGTGACCATTTTCCAATCTTGATATCATTGCCCTCAAGTCAATCTGTGCCTCCTCTTCCTCCTCTACTTAAATATAATACCGCAAACGCTAATTGGGATGAATATAGTAATTTAGTAGACGATTTTATAAAAACCCTTCCCAAAGTAAACAAAGATAACCTCAACGATTGCTACAATTCTTTTGTCTCATCTATTATCTCTGTCGCTGACAAAGTTTTTAAGAAAAAGAACTCTGTCAAAGGAAAAATCTCCTCTCCGCCTTGGTGGGATCAAGAGTGTACGGCAGCTATTACGGCTAGAAATAATATCGAAGAAAATTGTAATTCTTTTCTAAATAATGAAAACTATTTACAATTTAAAAATGTTACGGCTGCCACTAAACGTTTATTACGAAAGAAAAAGAAAGAAGGTTGGAAAAATTTTTGTTTATCTTTATCGCCAGATACGCCCTCAACGGTTGTTTGGAACAATATTAAACGATTTCGATGTTCCCAAAAAGCAGTTAACAGTATTTCTAGTTTTAACTTAGATTGGATAGATCCTTTTAACAATAAATTAGCTCCATGTTACGTTCCTAATCATCATGAAATACCGACTAGTTACAGCTATGCTGGCATTAACGATCCTTCAGATCTTAACTCTCCATTTACAATAGAAGAGTTGAAATCGGTCTTAAATCATGTTTCAGATTCCTCCCCTGGCTTAGACGGTATTCCTTATTCGTTTCTTGCTAATGTTAAATCTTCAACTCTTTCCTTTTTATTAAATATCATTAATGTAACCGTTGAATCTGGTATTATTTCACATTCCTGGAAACAACATTTAGTGATTCCAATTTTAAAACCTGGTAAAGATCCTACGGATCCTGCTTCATATAGGCCTATTGCATTAGCCTCAGTTATTTCAAAATTAGCTGAACATCTCATTAAAATCCGGCTAGAATAGTTTTTGGAACATAACAACCTGTTAGCTCGTTCACAATTTGGGTTTAGAAAAGGCCGCAGTACTCAAGACAATCTTAGTATATTTTCCACGGATATTTTACTTGCTTTTTCTAAGAACCAGAGTGTTGCCGCTGCCTTCCTTGACATATCCTCAGCGTATGACAACGTTGACCTTTGTTTGCTTAAGCAAAAACTTATAGATCTTAAGGTTCCATTAAAATTTTCAAATTTTATTTTCAATCTTTTTTGTGAAAGATCTGTTACCTTAAGAGTTCCAGGCGCAACTCCTGTGCCTCGGATTCTATGGAAAGGCGTTCCACAAGGTTCGATCCTAAGTCCGCTCCTTTATGACGTATACACTATCGATTTGGAAACTAGTATAAACCCAGATTGTAACGTACTTCAATATGCAGATGATGTTTTAGTGTATTCTGTAAATAGCTCCATAGATTCTGCGGCATCTAGCCTTGAAAGATCTTTGAATAATTTGTCACTTTGGTTAGAAAATCATAATTTACAACTTTCAACTTCTAAAAGCACAGTAGTAATATTTTCAAAAAAGAGAGTAGTCCCAGATATTAACGTATGTGTTAAGGATGTTAAATTATCGGTTTCTAAAGAAGTAATATTTTTAGGAAAGAAATTCGACAGTAAAAACTCTGAGGCTGCGCACATTGATTATGTAGTAAATAAATGTGAAAAAAATATTAATATTTTAAGAGCTCTTTCTGGTGTTTGGTGGGGTTCTCATCCCTTCACGCTGAAGTTAGTTTATAATGCCTTAATTAGGAGCATTTTGGATTATGGATCATTCACTTTGTCTCCCTTAAGTAAAGCTGCTTCAAAAAAATTAGATTCAATTCAATTTAGATGTTTGCGTATTGTTATCGGTGCAATGAAAAGTACTCCTACAAACGCGTTACAAGTAGAAAGTGCAGATCCTCCATTAGATTTAAGAAGGCAATATTTATCAAATAGATACCTGTTTAAATTATCTCAACTAAATTCCCACCCCCTAATCCCAAGATGAGAGGAATTAAATCCACTTATTCCCGGAAAAAAAACTGTTCCATATTTAGTCAACAGTTTGAGAGAAGCCAATAATCTTAGCTCGAGTAACATTATATCCAAATTTTCCACTCACCCTTTGTTTTCCTTCGATTACCCCTGTCTTACTTTCATTCCCAATGTTTTACTTTCAATTGGTATAGATAAACACACGAAAGATCCTAATTCTAAACTCTTAACCTATATCAATGAAAATGTTTCAGATAGTGAAATATTCTTTACTGATTCCTCTAAATCTGCTAATTCATACAATACTGATAATGTAGGCGCCGTTTTCTTAAGACAGTCAAATGGATTTTTTAAACTTTTTCAATATTCAAGTCTAACTTCAAATTACAGTGGAGAAGGGTTTGCAATTTTGGAATGCATAAAGTTTATTATGTGTCACAGAATTGCTAGAGCTTTCATATTCTCGGATTCTTTGAGTTTTTTGCAATCTTTACTATCGTGTCCATTTTACAGTAATTCAATAAGCCCCCTAGTGTTAGAAGTAAAATCTCTGTTGAAAGAATGTGCTAGTTTAAATTTACTTATTACTTTAGCTTGGATTCCCGGTCACGCGGGTATTGAGGGTAACGAAGCTGCTGATTACTTAGCCAAATTGGCAGCCAGACAAGGTGACTCTTCTTCGCAACGTATTTTCTCACAGGACTTGGCCTCTCTTCCTAGGGATTTATTGGAAAACAGCTGGTGTCGTGATTGGGAGGAGTCGACTCAGCACAAAGGCAAATTTTATCGAGAAAATCAGTCTAATATAACATTGAAACCTTGGTTCTCAAAACTACGCTTTGACAAAAAACTAACATCTACTCTTTCCCGTCTACGTTTTGGTCATTGCTGCTCCCCATCCCATCTTGCTAAACTACGCGTTCGAGACTCCTCGCTCTGTGAATGCGGTCTTGACGAAGGTAATATCCTACATATCCTATTCCAGTGCCCTCTCTATAATTCTTTGTCCTTTTATGACATCCTTCTAAAATACAAAGCTCCTCTTCCCTATAACTTGTCCTCTATCCTGTCTTTATCTAATAGAGTTTATGTAAGATGTCTAATTAAGTTTTTATCTCACCATAATATCTATTTATAACCCGTCCTACCTATATTATCTATTTAACCAACTTTATTAAATATATATTTTCGTACGACCTATGCCCAACTCCAAACCTATCCTTCCCCCTCCTACACCCGAAACTGGCAGAAGTATTCTTCGTTGGGGAATCTCACCCTGACGTAAAAAGGAGTGATTGCCACATCAGAAAAAAGAAGAAGAAGAAGACATTCGACTTCATAATTTAATTTAATGAAGGTAATTAAATGCACATGATTTTATTAAAAATGAAACAAAAGCTTGACTGAAGCGAAGCTTAAACGTAGTGATTATATTCTCTTTGGCGAAGGAAGCTTTTATTACTTTAAGGTTACAATAAAATTATCGAACATTAGCTCGATGGCATCGATGGGTATTTTATTTTAGGTGGAAGATCAGTTCATTCGATTGTGTTCTGTCAGGCTAGGCGCACTCCGCGCTTTAGGTACAAAGCTACAAGTAGGTAGCGGGTCCGTCCGGACGGACTAATTTCAGAGGGCTACCACGTGCCGGCTGGGTCGCACATTAGCAGTTCGATTTCGATAGTATGCCTTAATACGAATAAAAAGGATCTGAACCTCACGTTTTTCACTCTTCCAAAAGTTCCAAACGACATCAAAACGTAAGAAGTGCTTGTCTACTAGGTTAGTAACTAGTATCCGTTTATTCTTAGGTATTTACCTGTCTTATTTGCTAAACAATATTTGCCCAACTATTTATTGAAATAATAATTTAGGTAGGTACTTACTTACCTACCTACTTTCGAAATAAAATTAATTATAATTACAATTTCATTTCGTAATAAAGCCAATTGCTTTAAAGCCAGCATGTATAGTCTGATGTGGCGTTGACTGTACCTAGCCTATGTTTTTTTAAACGTATTTAACTACACATTATTTCACAAACACATAACTTGTAATAAATTAACTACCAGTTATTTAATTATTATTTAAAAGAAGAAACCCTGAAGTCGTTAGAAGAGATAAGAGCTACGCGATAGAAAGAGAGGCAACTTCTAGGTGAATATAACTGTAGGCAAGAGAGCGGCGTGCAACCTGAATTGCACTTTATTAGGTATCGAATAGAGTCGTTATTTATTTAAATGACTTTGCGGAGTGGATCTTCTGTACTTGTACTATTATGTATTCTGTGGTTCTGTACAGTGAACGCTCAAAATAGAAAAATAAGTACCTAATAAAAGTAGCTGTTCCCATAATACAATACAAGTTTAGTGTGGTGCCCATTTATTTCAATTTTATGCCTCAGTGCAGTGATTATATTCTCTTTGCCTCAGTGCGTTTGCTAAGTTAATGTGTTCAGTATGATAGCAAATTAGCGATAACAAACAACTTGTTTTTCGACCTTGGTTATTGTCTGACTTGGTATTTTATTTACATCAGCTACTGTGGAGTCAGGTGCAGTGAACTTATTATTATCTTCCGAGCCTGCCTGCTACATACACGAAATTTAAATAGCTCAGATAAAATAGTAATTTCTTGTCTTGTCATTAGGATACATTATCTAACCAGATAATAAGTGAAACATAATTCTTTTTATTATTATTACAGAATGAAATTATGGACAAAGACCATGGTGTGACAGTGAAACTGTTATTCTTCGCAAAATCCAAAGAATTGGCGGGTACAAAAGAGACAACCATCAAGTTACCGTCAAAAATTAGTTACCAAGAACTACTCAATTATATTTCTGATAATTATAACTTAGGAACAATCAAGAACAATATATTACTTGCTAAGAACGAACAAGTCTGTGAAGAAACTGTTGATTTAGAAATAAGTGAAAGAGATAATATAGCTGTGATTCCTCCTTTGAGCGGAGGCTAATTTAAGATTTTTCTGTGAATATATATTTTAATAAAAATGGATCACTTAAAGTTGACCGTTGATAAATTGTCTGTAGAGGCGATAAGTGAACTCGTTTTGGATGACAGCTGTGGAGCTTTATCTATTTTTGTAGGAACTACTAGGAATAACTTCGAAGGGAAAAAGGTTGGTACTTTTTATCTGCTCATTTTGCACTTCAATACATAATCATTTGTGTGTGTTCACCCACCAATCCGAATTGGGCCTGCGTGGTGGGTTATGGCCCATCCTCCTTACCACCCATAAGGAAGGCCTTGGCCCCAGCAGTAGGGACATTAAAAATGGCTGATGGACAATCTTTTGTGAGTCATTTATTAATATTTAAAAGTTTAAAAACAATAATTAACTTATTGTACGATAATAACTAATCCATTTGATTTTTTAGGCAAAAGACACTGATATTTTGAAATTAAAAAAAAGTTATTTCTTTAAATTGGGACATTAATCCAGCAAATGAGGCGACCACATGTGGCCGGACAACAATGCAATATCTATTGTGTCTCACGGGTTAATCTTCGAAAAGATATCATAGATTTCATTTACTACAAATAACTATAACTTCAATTTGTGACGTCAAACCCTTTAATATAATATATTTTTTGTTTATTCAGGTGATACAATTGGAATATGAAGCGTATGAACCGATGGCATTGAAGGCGTTGAAAAGCATATGTGAGGAAATACGGAGCAAGTGGCCATCTGTGCATGGTATAGCTATTTATCATAGGTAATACTAAAGAATTATTAACATTTGAATAGCATAAAGTTTCAGAAAAAATACTTGTATCTACTGTAAGAAAAAATATTTCATTTTCCAATGTTGATTAATTAAGTATCTAAGATTTTACAAATCTATACTCATATAAAGTAAAGTGTTCTATTTTATACTATCACACTTTTTGGCGCATAAAATCAGCAACATCTATTGAAAAATGTTCTGCAAGTTATTGAATAAATCAAAGGTATTATAGGAAGTATTTATGAGTAATTACTGGTTCAAAGAAACATCTAATATTTCTTTCAAGCAAATGGAAACAATTCTACTTACAATAGCACTTATTCCATTGTAATAATGATTAAATTTGCTGTGCGATATTTATGATTAATTATAGAAAGTTCAAAGTATGTAATATGGTTATTTTATTAGACCTATTATTACAACTATTTTATTAGTTGATAACCAACCAATTTGATTCCTGGGCTATCAGAAAACATTGTCCCGTCGCCGTCTTGCTTTGCCGTCATTAGAACACTGTAAGCTAGAGGTACCCATGTTTTTTTACCATCTTTTATGAGGTCGCTTTCTTGTTTGTTTTTAGTTTTAAATGGATATTAGGGCAAGCTTCAATGATTACATTTCAAATAAGTTCTAATCATTTCGTGAAGAGCGAACAGAAGTCAAGCTTAGTACCTACTACACCCACAACATACAAACATAAACAGCTCTCACTGATCCAACGACACTGTGCGTTCCAACAGTTTTGAGCGTAGCAGAGATTCTGTATGCTCGAGCGCACGTAGTGCTAAGCTTGTGCTCTCTATATTTTGTGCCTTAACCAGGGGGGGGGGGGTGTCACTCTGTGCTTAAACTTTTATATTAGCCTGCTCACGGCTGACTCAGTCTAGCCAGCACACAAGGGATGAAATGTGTCGGGTGAGATAGAGCTATGCGACAGAGAGAGAAGCGCTTTGGAGGTGTTTATAATAAGAGGCACACAGCGCTGTGGAATTTGAAATTGTACTTTATTGCTGTGCAGCGAGAGTAGTTTATTATTTGATTTTCCTCGCGCGGATGGAATTATGTACGTTTAGTGCTTATATAAGAAGTTATTTTTAGTTAATACAAAACCTCTCGTGGGGTATGAGATATCATACATTTCGATGGAGTAGGATTGTACTTTTGTATGGAACAGCTGATTTTTTTTCATGATTTCGAGGTTGGTCCCATAATGAAAGTTGTTCAGTTTGATGGTCTGATCAACCCCACGAGAGTTTTTGTATTAACTAAAAATAACCTTGTATATTCTGTGCCTTAACGTTCTTTAATACCTTTCTTCGACCCCAGAATAGGCACAGTCCCGACCCGCGAGGCGTCCGTCGTGATAGCCGCCAGCAGCCCGCGGCGCCGCGACGCGCTGGACGCGGTGTCGCACTGCATCGACCAGCTGAAGGCGCGCGTGCCCATATGGAAGAAGGAGGTGTACGACGACGCCGCCCCGCAGTGGAAGGAGAATACTGAATGTGCGTGGTCCAGTTCTCATAAATAATGCTAGTCAGGTAGCTTAGGACTGGGCTCGTATTATAGAATCAAACTCAAACTCAAATCTCTGCTTGAGTACAGTTAGAAAAGAATAGCGCTATATGTGATAAGATAAATAACAAAAAAATGTAAACAAGTGCGAGTTGGACTCGCGCACGAAGGGTTCCGTACTAAAAAACGGTAAAAAAAACATCTCGTTTGTTGTATGGAAGCCCCCCTTGAATATTTATTTTATTCTGTTTTTAGTATTTGTTATAGCAGCAATAGAAATACATCATCTGTGAAAATTTAAACTGTCTAGCTATCACGGTTCATGAGATACAGCCTGGTGACAGACAGACAGACGGACAGCAGAGTCTTAGTAATAGGGTCCCGTTTTAACCCTTTGGGTACCGAACCCTAAAAAAGATCTGAGTTTTAGTTTGATTCTATGTAGGGTTGCCAAATGCCCCGTATTTTACGGATTACCCCGTTTTTTTAGGCTAAGATAATACAGAAACCAGTAATTGCGAAAATAAAATACGGGGTAAAAGAATCTGTGGTCTAAATTATTTTCATAAAAAAAACAGCTGTTTTAATTATCACCCATAAAAAAATCTAAAAACCGTATTTTTTGCTGGTATCCCTTAAATCAAGTAGTGGCAGTTGGCATCCCTAATTCTATAATACGAGACTGAATCTTGCTCAAAGCGTAGTATACAGGTTGTAAGTAATAACCTTAAATTTAGATAAGGTAAATACATACAACCCCGCAAAATTATTATAAACCCAGAAACTGAAAAAAAAATATTTTTATAATAAACTTCATAGTGGCAACCCTAGACCGAAATTGTATTTTGCCTTTACCCATTTTTGGAATTGATTTATCAAATAGAATAGAGTATTTGCGTCTAGGGTTGTAATTTTGCATTTTTCCATACAAATAAAAAACCAAAATTTCTCAACCATGTGGCGGTTTTCAGGGTTTATAATAATTTTCCAGGGTTGTATGCACGGTACCCTATCTACCATATTCGACTTTATAAGGCTATTACCAAACAGCTTGTATAATGAGGTGTTTTCATTTTGGTTCAGTCAATCTTTGCTGGTTGTTAGGTTAGGGTCAAAATCGCCCTAAACAGTTTTGCATCCAGCCCCCGTATCATGACCACCAATTCACGATATACACAACGATATGTTAAAACAAGTTTAGATACGTTACCCGCGATCCACAATGGCAAGCAAGACGAAAGTCAGGTAATTGCCCGACTTTCAATTAGTCAGGCACAGGCTCGTGACACGTAAACACACACCACTCTTGTCAGTCAGACACTAAAAAACCGTGACATCCTTATCAAAAATGCCTTCCTGTGTCTTTAAACGATGTGCAAATTATACAGCAACAGTCAGAGATCGGAAAAATGTTTTATTTCATACGTAAGTACTGTATTTAACCGTAAAATGTATTTTCATATTTTTATTACTCTAATCGGCCATATTTTTACAAAGAGCGAGCATTGCGACTGTCACTCCCACGATCGCGCCAATGAGCATGCAGCGTATCAGACGAAACTTATGATGTCTGTTTATCTCTTTCTAACGACAAGTATTCGGTATGGTGGCGTACATTTTTGTCCCTCTCTCGACATAATATGTCTATGTGTGTATCTGCAGTACCTGTCGCTGTTTTAAATTGCATGATGTTGGCGCATGACGCATCTAAACTTGTTTTGACATATCGTTGGATATACATACATTTATCGCGAGATATAACGATTTATCGACACTGAACTGTCAAAATCCATTATCTTTTGACAGTTAAAAGCGATAAATCGCGATATACGTATATCGTGTTTTGGTGATCATGTTAGTGGAAGCTGATAGATATGCTGATGAGCGTTTATTCGTCACGGCATTTCATACAATATTTTAAGTCGTTATTTTTCCATTTTCGAAATGAATGAACCGATTTTAATGAAACTTCATAAGCATAAGCAGGATACATAGGTCTAAAGGATATATTTGAAATGTCCTAATTTAAAAAGATAATAAGAATGAAGTTTCATTAAAAGAGGTTCATTCGTTTCAATAAATAAGGACTTGAAAGTTTGAATGATAAATTTAGTTTTGTACTAGTACCATATACTGACAAGAGTTGCCATTAGGTGTGATTTGGTAGTTGTAAAAAATATATACCTACCTACATTTTACATAAAACCTATTGATATGAATAAGTGAACAAGTCCTTTAGAGGCTAAACTTTTGATTTTATTGAAATTATTATTTTAAATATTTAAGTAATCTCGGTGAAGGGAAGACTGTTGTTAGCAGATGTTATATTTTTTATTATGAATGATATTTTTTTATTATTTGAGCATCTGACTCTTGACTTATTGTTTTATTTTAAGAATTACATAATCTATATCGAATATTTTTTGATTTGACAGTTTGTGATACATACATACATAATAAATAGATAAAATATTTTGTTTCGTTACTTGGTTAGTGAAATTCCTAGAACAATTTACGAACTGTTGTATTTTCAAATTATTTTAAGGTATAAGTTAGATAATATTATTTGAACTGTTGTTTATCAATATTTTTGTGTTGTTTGATCAAAATTAAGGTTTATATTGACTTCCAATGAGTGTTTAATAAAATAAATTTAATTTTGTGCATGTTGTGTTTGCTTTTAAATTGTTGGTCCTTCGAGCCACATGTCATATCATCACCTCACATTATCCTATATCCTTGCAGGTACAGTCGAAACATCACCACATTCACCACCTTTATCACCAAGCACCCCTGATAAACCCATAGACAAAAACCTTATACAAATCAATGTGTCTAGCGAAGAGTTACAACAGCGCATACAGAACTTTATTAAGAGGAAAAGAGAGCAAGTGAACTTGAACAATATACACGATTTCATACCAAATAAAGGCGAGAATGAGACAGAGGAAACGGACACATGCGCGAGAGTGAGAACGCAGTTTGTTAGGCGGATTGGTTCGAAAGGACATCTTCAAAGTAAGTTAGATCGAGTAATAACCAGGGAATGATAACGTTATTTTTAAATATAACGTTATTTCTTACTTTTTTACCGTTAATTTTAAAATTAATGTTATGTCAATAAATAACGTTAATTTAGATAACGTTACATTGAAATTAACGTTATTTCAGTAAATAACGTTAATTTTAATGTTATTTCTTACTTTTTTTACCGTTAAACTTTAAAATTAACGTTATTCCAATTAATAACGTTATTTTTTTAGCGATAATATAAATTACCGGTATATTGTACCGGTAAAATTGAACGCTATATTTAACGCTAATTTTACAGGTAAAATATTTTTAACGTTATTTTTACCGGTAAATTTACCGATAAACGGTATTTTTAACGTTATTTTTTATTTATCGTTATTTTTTTTACCGGTATTTCAATCCATGGTTATATATAATATTTATGATTGAGATGTTCTTATATTCCCAAAAAGCCGATGAAATCGGATCGGCGTTTGTTCTACTCATTAGGATAACTTTGAGGTTAATTTTAGTAAGGAACTGGCCATCATGTAAGCAAGAATTATAATTTTGTCTATACTGATCAGTCATAATCGTGATCACAGATTGACTATCAAGCCATTTTTAATGTCCCCACTACTGGGGCGCAGGCCTTCCTTATGGGTGGATAAGAAGGGTGGGCCATTACCTATCACGCGGGCCTAATGCGGGTTGGTGGGTGTTAACGACTGAAATACAACCAGGGGCCGTACCGGCTAACGAATCGATTATCGAAAAGTCTGTCGAGTTTCAACATAAAACAGAAAAAATCAAAGTAAGGAATTTCGTCTTGTACTTTCTGTTGACGTAATTTGGAAGATAACGATGTTCGTGTGACATCATGTATTGGGGTTCGCCATTTTGGCCCAATTGGGGCTCGATTTATCTGTTTTAATTTGAAACCCAGCAGACTTTTCGATAATCGATTCGTTAGCCGGTACGGCCACAGGACCAGGCTTAACGTGCCTTCCGAAGCACGGAGGAGCTCGAGATAATACATTTTTGGTCACCAATTCCATGACCGACCCTTGCGAAAGTTGCTTAACCTCCGCATTCGCCGAGCCAGGCGCTCAGCCACTGCGCCATCGAGCTCTTCAGGCTTTGCTTGAGGTTAATTTAAGTAAAGAACTAGCCAAGCGAGTAAGAATTGAATATTATTAAACTGTCTATACCACAGAGATACTGATCGTGATCACACTTTGAAAGTATTCCATTGAAAAATAAAGTTGTAGGTATCCAGGATGCCAGGAGTGTACAATGATCACTAAGAATGAGTTGTAAACAGTGTTATGTTGACAGTAGTAGCACAGTACATATATAAGTTTTTCAAAAAACTTATATATGTACTGTGGTAGTAGGTACCTATAACAAAACCTAAGTTCTTCGAAAGTTTGCAATTCTAAGGCCCGTAAGAGCTATCTTGAGATCGTACTTGAGATGCTCTTCTTATAGCAACAGCATCTCAGGTGTGATCTCAAGATAGCTCTCAACGTTGAGAGCGGTTTATAAATACGGGCCTTAAATCTCTTTACTCATTTGTCGGTACAGTATCGCCTCGCCATTGGTCACCTCGGTAACCATGGCAATCCCTTTTTTTCTTACTCTATGGTTTACTATGTCGCGGCGACACGTTGTACGGCTGCCGCGATGACAAATAAGTAAAGGCTCTATTAGTATATTTTTTCTATATCCGTAGTCCGCAAAGTGCACAACGAGTGGGGCCCGCAGACCGTCAACTTCAGCCAGCCGCGGGACTCGAACCCGGCGCCCGGCCTGCCGCCCTCCATCGCCGAGCGCGTGCTCGCCATAGAGACCTACCTCAACATACGCTCCGTCTCCAAGGACGTGTTCAAGCGGCTGAAGGACATGGAGGACAAGATTGCGTACTTGCAGACTGTATCGCCGGAGTACGCGCAGTTCTGGGTAATTATTTTGTGTAATAATTTTATTTATAATGTTATCTGTCCCTCGTGAGGAACGCGTGCTCGCCATAGAGCTACTTCAACATATGCTCCGTGTCTGAAACTGCTTGGTTTCGTAGTTTAAGATTAATTTTCCTTGATTCCCTAACAAGTACCTACACAAGAGGTTAATGTGGATAGGTAACAGGCTGAAGGAAAAGGACTTACAGGTGGCTGGCCACCGCTTCGCCAACGGCGGCAGTGACGACTCCAAATGAAGATGCTGGTGGTTGTTGACACTTGCACTACACTGGCACTCACGTCTGTTATGTTCCTTGATCGATCTTTGGAGCCGGCTCCGTCACAGAATAACTAATAGTACAAAGTACAGAAGCAGCACGCCGCATAGTAATTTAAATAAATAACGACTTTTGCTCCGACACAATAAAGTGCAATTCAGGTCGCGCAATGGCCTGCAGTACAGTTTATATTCACCCAGTAGTTGCCTCTCTTTCTATCGCGTGCTCTTACCTTTTCTAATGACGCAACATTAAGGTTGTCTTCTTTTAAATGAACTGCGTAGCGTATATCATAATGTGAAAATGGACAATTTTTAATCAGTTTTTTTGTTTTTGACATCCGTACACGGCACAGTAATGTCGATTCGACATTGTTACTATTATAAAGAGGCAATATCTACGCAGGCAGTAAGATGCTGCGCTTGTACGGCGGCGGGCGTATGGCGGCCCTTTGCTCACTTGTTCGTTCGCACGAACGGCTAGCGGTAGGTGCTTATCGCGCGACCTTGAGCGAGTGAAGGAGGCCTGGCCTGGCTCCGTCTGTCACACCGTTTTTCACAGTAATTTAAGGATTTTCAGCGGGCGGTGACCCGGCGCGCACGCGGTGTTTCGATGATAGCGATAAGCGAATGTCTTCTTTTAAGTGGCACTAATGTCGCGCAGCCAGGATTACGTATTGGCGCCAGAGATGGCGCTAGTTGTTTTGAAATGGAGGTGAAATAATAAGTAAAGGCTAAAGGATAATAGGATGGGAAGCCTAAACAGTGTCTAAGGACGTGTTCAAACGGCTGAAGGACATGGAGGACAAGATTGCGTACTTGCAGACTGTGTCGCCGGAGTACGCGCAGTTCTGGGTAGTTATTTTGTGTAATCATTTTATTTATAATGTTATTCGTCCATTACGAAGCGCGTGCTCGCCATAGAGACTTACCTCAACATACGCTCCGTGTCTAAGGACGTCTTCAAACGGTTGAAGGACATGGATGACAAGATTGCGTACTCGCAGACTGTGTCGCCGGAGTACGCGCAGTTCTGGGTAAATTATTTTGAGGTATATTTTTATTCATACATTCAGGTAATAATTCTGACCAATTCAACTTTTACACACACTTTCTTTTAGCAGCAAAACAATCTTGATGATTGATGACGATTCAATTATTCCACTTTGCCCAAAAAAATGAAATGCCTCAAAACAACATTTACATTGGAATCTGCCCCACTAAGTGGAGTGCAGTTTCCACAGATAAAAATGTAGTGGCTCCTGCCCCACTAGGGTTGGAACTTAAGGTGATGACGGCTACACGCGTGGTAAATACCGTGATCCATCGCCACAGAGTAAATTTTAACCATGGAAAGTAAAATATTGAACATTCCGTAAAAAATACTTTCCATGGTTAAAATTTACTCTATGGCGATGGATCATGGTATTTACCACGCGTATAGCCGTCGCCTATAGCCTTAGTTGCTCATATTTTCGTGATGCAGTGCTGTATTCTTATAGTGATAAACTATTAATAAGAGAATTTTTATTTTCAGAAAAACAAGCCTTCGTCAGAGGACGTAAAACCTGAGTGCTCCATGGATTACGCATTCTCTGCAGACGACATCGCTCGCAAAATAGAACTGTTAGAGGGGCAAGCGAATACATAAGTTATGATAATTCCATACCTCCAAATAAAACGTATGAGATTATTAATAACCTTAAAATGGGGCACTATTTTGATCAAGAATGGAGTTAACATTATAAAATACTATTGTATTTGTATGTTTTAAGATAAAGATTCTTAAAGAATTGAGGGACTAAGTAAATGATTTTACACATAATTATTCTATTATTTTATTTCTAAGGTCTATCTTATCAGATTACCACAAATTGCTTCGATCAAATGTTAAACTTCGATAAATGTTGATTTTCATAATAATACTGCAGCACTGTCAAAAGTTAAGAGTTAAATAAAACAAAGAAAATAAATTAAATAGTTTTCTATTATATTTCACTAAACTTCGCAACTCTTGTTAAATATTGCACACAACACTCGCGGGACGTAAATCACATATCGTCTTGAGATACCTAACGTTGTTTTGAGATTTGGCGCTTGAAACATTTTACCTTATACTAAAGGAGAACCGGCACTTGCCATTGTATACGAATGAATTTGGTCTTCAAAAAAAAGCCAATAATATTTGCTACATTGATCAAGTTCCGTTTTATTTCTAAAGCATGTAGAAAAAAAGTAATTTATTCTTTTGATATGGATACGAGTTTAAAAACGTTCCGTTATCCACATTGAATTTTCAAAGGGCAGAAATATCACAGACATGTAAAAACGTGGCTCCATAAACCATTTTTTTTCGAAATTAAGAAAATGAAATGTCAATTTGTTTTCCTGTACGAGCAAACTTACAGTTAAATAATAATTACGTAATCATGTGACGTACTAATTTGGGTCACGTAGAAACAATAAAATATGTATTTGTATTTAGGTACAACGTTTCCGCGATTCTGCTTACATTTCTATAATTACTTTGGAATTAAATCAGTATTTGAAAGACTATAATTGGGGTGGTTTCATTCATTTACTTTCTTTGGTCCTTCGAGCCGGATATGAACCAGCGACCATGGATTTGGATTTGGCATTGATCTGTCAATTGGTGGACAGAGACCACAGACTAAAAAGTGAAAAATCACAGCAGATATGTATCAAAGATTAAAAAATTTAAAAGTATACAACTTCAGCATAGAAGGCCAGTCTCCTTTCATAATTAAATAGATAGTACATGACACTATAATTACAACGATCCAGCTTTATTTCATAAACTTATTACAATGTTGGATTTTATTTTCTATCATAAATAAATCAATTCTAGATTATTTGAAATTGCACAAAAGCGAGATTGTACTAAACAACATAAGTTAATAAAATACAAGCTCTAATATTTAATGTTATTATAATTTGGAACTTGAATTATCAATCTTCAGGCTAACTTAAACTATAATGTGATAAGTCGTCATCTTGACTTTCGAGAGTTGATATAAAACAGTCCTAAATTATTACAAACTAGCGACCGCCCGCGACTTCGTCTGCGTGGAAAGTTTTTCTTGCTATCCCTCGGGAATAATACTTTTTTTCGGGATAAAAGGTAACCTATGTCCTTCTCTGTACCCGTGACAAAGTGTATGCAAAATTTCATGTTGATCGGTTCAGTAGTTAAGGCGTGAAGGCGTAACAAACAAACAAACAAACGGACTTTCGCATTTATAATATTAGTAAGGATTACAAATAGTATGATCAACACAGTAAGCGCTGAACGGCTGAAGTGACACAAATAAAAACAGGGTGCCGTGAAAACATGACCAATAGTGCGCCGTGAACAAAAAAGCTAGAAAAACATTTATTTTTTATTTTTAATATCAAATAAAGCTATAACTTACTCAGTCAACAATTAATAGCACACGTGTAGCAAGCGCTCAAATCTCAACACATCTCAAGACATTGGTTTATGGTTTTAACAATGTACGCACGACAGCACGGTAAGTTAAACAGTGGACTACGAAAACAGCTTTTATTACGTCACCTACGGAATAAAGGCGGTCTCAAGGTCAACATATGTATTGTCTGACGTGCCGTTGACTGTACTATAGACAGTGGAAGTTATGACGTACATTTGGGTAAAAACAAAGGCGAAAATGTTGGTATTTTTGCTTTGTTATCATTTTTTTGAGCTATTTAAGTGTTAGAAATAAGTATGATGCCGTATCGTTTTGCTCCTGGGTGTAAGTCCATGTCTCAAAAGTCAAAACTTAAAAATGTCTTTATTCAAATAAACTTAACAATCAAGCACTCGAATCGTCTACCTACAAGGTGTTTGAAAATAGCCTTTTAATTATAAAGCCGAATATGGTAGATAGGGATCATCAAACTGAACAACTTTTACTAAGGGGCCAACTCTGAAATCGCGAAAAAAAAATTATCTGTTTCATACAAAAATTTATAACGAAAATATCAAAATGTATGAAACAGCTCATTCTTTTTTAGCATTTCAGAGTTAGTCCCATAGTAAAAGATATTCAGTTTGATGGTCCCTATCTACAATATTCGGCTTTATAAGGCTACTAGCGGCCGCCCGCGACTTCGTCTGCGTGGAAAGGTTTTCTGCTATCCCTCGGGAACAATATTTTTTTACGGGATGAAAGGTACCCTATGTCCTTCTCTGTACCCCTGATAACGTGTATGCAAATATTCATGATGATCGGTTCAGTAGTTAAGACGTGAAGGCGTAACAGACAAACAAACAAACGGACGGAGTTTCGCATTTATAATATTAGTAAGTACTTCCAAACACCCTATAATTCCCTACGTTGAGAAAAAGAGACTTGCTCGCTGCAGATGTTTGCTTTTACCCAAATGAAACTCCATATTGTGACGTCACACTTCCACGGTATAGTGGCCGATCAGCGCGGGGGCGCGGGCCTGCGCAAGTATACCACGAGCCCGAGCGCCCCCAGGAGTAGTGTGATCACGTACAGGTCCCAGTTGGACACCAGCGAAGACTCGCCGCTCAGGAAGATCATCGCGAGCGGACTGTCTTGGACCGACTGGAAGGTAAAACAAACCGTTAGAATGCACAGCAGAATGGAGAAGTTTCCTAGTTATTTTTTATTCGCTATTATTAAATTTAAGGGCAAATATAACTATGAAAGAATTATCAATTTATCTCTAAAAATTAAAAAAACTTACAGGACGTGAAAGTTACGATTTTAAGATAATTTCGCTCATCGGGAACCGGTCGCCTGACGTCATCTACGGAACATCTCCAGCGGCCGGCCGCACCACCGCCATACAAGCGACAGGTCGGATGACGTCACGACCTTACAATCGCATCGCGCAAAATTTCGTCATCTTAAATTATTTATTACTCTGCCATTTACTGACGAATTTCAATTTATTTTTCACTAGTATATTAATTTAATTTTATGACGTTAAATAAAGCAGTTTTAACATCATGAAACTTCTCCATTTTGCATTAATCGATCATCATCATAGAACTGTACACTTGGTTGTTTTTGTAGTGTAAAATAATTGTTAGCTTAAACTTTGATCGAGAATATCCTAGATAACGCTTCACGAACTAAAACAGCACGCCAAATATGACACTGATTGACAAAACCAAGACGCCTGGTGGCACGCCTCCGCCGTGAAACACCGCAGTAGGTCCCGCAATGAGTTCGACAAGCGAAACAAAATGCGACCAGTCTGTTCTAATGCATAGATTTTGCACGCGCGATTCCATCCGATCGGCTCCGACCGTTGACACAAGCGAAAGTAATGACGCGAAATAGCTATGTAGTGATCCTCATATATCGTCATCGATAAAGTCAAATCATAGCGGAACTACCGCGGTGCCGCTGCGGTTGCGCGGTAAGCGATGCGAAATTATGAAATTCGAATCCCCACATGAATATTTTTACCTGGGTACAAATTCCGCGCATCGGGCGATATAACCGAAGTGAGGTCATTACGTTTGTACGTTTAGCCATAAATGCCATAATACATGATGTAGCCATAGACACTTACTTACACTTACCTGCAACACATCATGCATTGCTTGAGACGCGGCGAGGGCTGTCAACGCGAGAGCAGCGGGTAATCGCGCATCGGGCGATGTATCCGCAGTGAGATCATTACCTTTGTACGTTTAGCCATAAACACATAATGTAGCCATAGACACTTACACTTACCTGCAACACATCATGCATTGCTTGAGACGCGGCGAGCGCTGTCAATGCGAGTGCGGCGGGCAAACGAGCATCGGGCGATGTAACCGAGTGAGGTCATTACGTTTGTACGTTTAGCCATAAATGCCATAATACATAATGTAGCCATAGACACTTACACTTACCTGCAACACATCATGCATTGCTTGAGACGCGGCGAGGGCTGTCAATGCGAGTGCGGCGGGCAAACGAGCATCGGGCGATGTAACCGAGTGTGGTCATTACGTTTGTACGTTTAGCCATAAATGCCATAATACATAATGTAGCCATAGACACTTACACTTACCTGCAACACATCATGCATTGCTTGAGACGCGGCGAGGGCTGTCAATGCGAGTGCGGCGGGCAAACGAGCATCGGGCGATGTAACCGAGTGTGGTCATTACGTTTGTACGTTTAGCCATAAATGCCATAATACATAATGTAGCCATAGACACTTACACTTACCTGCAACACATCATGCATTGCTTGAGACGCGGCGAGGGCTGTCAATGCGAGTGCGGCGGGCAAACGAGCATCGGGCGATGTAACCGAGTGAGGTCATTACGTTTGTACGTTTAGCCATAAATGCCATAATACATAATGTAGCCATAGACACTTACACTTACCTGCAACACATCATGCATTGCTTGAGACGCGGCGAGGGCTGTCAATGCGAGTGCGGCGGGCAAACGAGCATCGGGCGATGTAACCGAGTGTGGTCATTACGTTTGTACGTTTAGCCATAAATGCCATAATACATAATGTAGCCATAGACACTTACACTTACCTGCAACACATCATGCATTGCTTGAGACGCGGCGAGGGCTGTCAATGCGAGTGCGGCGGGCAAACGAGCATCGGGCGATGTAACCGAGTGAGGTCATTACGTTTGTACGTTTAGCCATAAATGCCATAATACATAATGTAGCCATAGACACTTACACTTACCTGCAGCACATCATACATTGCTTGAGACGCGGCGAGGGCTGTCAACGCGAGAGCAGCGGGTAATCGCGCATCGGGCGATGTATCCGCAGCGAGGTCGTAGCAACGCTTGGCTAAATGCAAGTCTTGGGCCAGCCCTAGACCGCGGGCATGCATGTAGCCCAGGTTGAAAGTAGCTTGGGCGTTGTGTAGCTGTTCTGATGCTATCCTGTAGGTAACACAAACGATTTGTTATAAAAATGTATTTACATTTAGTTTAATGATTGTTCTTTGAGTTAAATCTACTCTTACAATGTTGAAATAAAAGTGGTCCTAATATCGAACCTTGTGGGACACCATACCTGTAGTGATGCGTAGCAGCCTCCAAGTCTTGCCTGGTGCCGAGCCCGTAGTAGTGGTAGTCCCCGAGCTTGCCCTGGCAGTTTATTCTTATGAAGTTGAAGTAAAAGTGGTCCTAATATCGAACCTTGTGGGATACTATACATACCTTCAATGATGCGCAGCAGTTTTAAAGTCCCTGCTAGTACCGAGCCCGAGTTTCGAGTTTGACTCTGGCAGTTTATTCTTATAAAGTTGAAGTAAAAGTGGTCCTAATATCGAACCTTGTGGGACACCATACCTGTAGTGATGCGCAGCAGCCTCCAAGTCTTGCCTGGTGCCGAGCCCGTAGTAGTGGTAGTCCCCGAGCTTGCCCTGGCAGTTTATTCTTATAAAGTTGAAGTAAAAGTGGTCCTAATATCGAACCTTGTGGGATACTATACATACCTTCAATGGTGCGCAGCAGTTTTAAAGTCCCTGCTAGTACCGAGCCCGAGTTTCGAGTTTGACTCTGGCAGTTTATTCTTATAAAGTTTAAGTAAAAGTGGTCCTAATCTGGAACCATGTGGGACGGCCTACCTGTAGTGATGCGCCGCGGCCTCCAAGTCCTGCCTGGTGCCGAGCCCGTAGTAGTGGTAGTCGCCGAGCTTGACGCGCGCGGTGGCGCAGCCCTGGGCCGCCGCCCGCGACCACAGCTGCAGCGCCCGCGCGTGTCGGTATTTTTCGCCGAATACGCTGCCTTCACCTACAACCAAAATTATATGATAGTATAGGTGCCGGTATATAACTTGGCAAGACAAAATTGAGACAAAAGATGCGCCGAGTTTAGTGTTTGTAGCTACTGCGCATCTTTTGTCCCATTCTTTTCTTGCCAAGCTACGTGCCCGTAGTTATACTACGTACAGAAGTTCATATGCGCGAGGACAATCAAATAGGTAATAAAATAAGCTAGCCTCGCTACACGGCAATAAAATACAATTTCAAATTACACAGCGCTGCGTGCTGCTTATTAGTATGCGCCTCTTCTTACTGACGTGACGCGTTAGTCGCGTAGCTTTGTCTCAACCGTGAACCGACACACGACATCCCTTGTGCGATGGCTCGACTGAGTGGGCCGCGAGCAGTAAGCTAATTTAAATATTTAAGCGCGGAGTGAGACCCACCCTGCCTTCACCCTGAATAAATTTCACAAAAGCCAAAAAGTCCATAAAGCAAAATGGGTTAGGGGGCGTCCATTAATTACGTGAGGCATTTAGAGGGGGGGGGGAGTCGAGCCTAATCTCACCCAATCTCACGTGGGGGAGAGGGGGGGTCTCGGATATCACGTAATTTTTCTGCAGGAACAGTATCGCGAAAAACTAGGTTAAATAAAGTTAAACATTTTTCATACCAAAATATGGCTAAATCCTAAACAATAATGTTTATTTAAATAAATGCAAAGCAAGCAAGCTTAAAAACCGTTTAAAATTGCAAGGTAAGACGAAGTAGAAGAATGGTGAAAGAAGTACACTATTGCCAATGAAGCAGTGTACCATTGTCATTGGAATAGTGTACCATTGTCAGTGCGATAGTGTACCATTGTCAGCGGAGTAGTGTACCATTGTCAGCGTAATAGTGTACTATTTACAGTGAAGTAGTGTACCATTGTCAGTGAAGTACTGTACCAATACTGTACTATTGTCGAGTATGTACGCGGCCGGCGTTAGTCTGGGCCAGCTCAGTGCCTCGCTCAGCCAACACTAGGTACTGCAGGAGGGCGGAGTCCGAGTCTCTCGCGCGCCACGCCGCGTGCGCTAGCACCAGGCGAGAGCCCCACCACCCGCGCTCACAGTACTGTACCATTGTCAGTGGAGTAGTGTATTATTGTCAGTGGAATACGCACCGTTGTCGAGTATGTACGCGGCGTTAGTCTGTGCCAGTTCGGAGCCTCGCTCAGCCAACGCTAGGTACTGCAGGAGGGCGGAGTCCGAGTCCCTCGCGCGCCACGCCGCGTGCGCTAGCATCAGGCGGGAGCCCCACCACCCGCGCTCGCATACGTTCTTGAACAACTGCACACAAAGTATTTTGGTTAGATATTTTTTATTTTCGGTAGATATTTTTTATTTTTGGTACCTACATATTTTTTTATTCTTGGAAGATATTTTTTATTTTTAGAAGAGGTAGAGGAGATCCGTAATTATGGATATGTCGTGGCCTTTTCCTTAATAATATTGATGATGAATTATGGGTTACATTGTAAAAAAATGTGGATTTGTTTAATAATTGACTTGAATTATTTTTAAAACATCCTAATAATCAGGGATGGAAATATCGTTAAAAAATATAGCTATGGCGGCGCCAGACCACAACTTTTAAGCTAGGCTAGCCAGCGCGCAGTGCTACCGTGCGCCGGCCAGCCAGCCGATCTCTGGCGGGCAAATTCAAATGTTTTGACGGGCCACCTCGTGGGTTTGGCCGGCCTTGCTATAGCCAATGTATCTCTTGTAATATCTGTTTATGTAGTTAGTCATACTTCGACCGCAGTGGAGCAGGACCGGAGCACGCCGAGTCCCTGCGCGTGCATGTGCGCGAGGTGGTACAGCGCCAGCACGTGCCCGGATTGTGACGCCAGAGAGAAGTACTTGTTGGCCTGCTTGAAGTCACGACGCACGCCGATACCACCTGGTACAATAGAGATGTTATTGACAAAATTTGGGTAATGAAACATAATAATATTGTAGTATGTAGTATCATAGAATAAATAAAAGTACAAGTACATAAGATTAACTACGGTTAATATAAGACTGAAGTCGCCTTACTAATTTCCCAGCAAAAATGTAAACAAAGAAACGTCACTGTCAAATTGACCCTGATAGTGACATATTTCAGAAATTGAAAACCCTCGGTCACTTTTATAACTTTTTAATTTGTTTAATACATTTTGAGTCATAATAAATATAATGTCATCTAGGGTAATTTTAAAGTAGGATGGTAATTACAAATTTTATCGTTATAACCTATCATAATGTTTGATGTTAAAAGTTCTTGAAACGAACTGATAAAAAAACTTTACTTAGATATTTACTGTATGTAAACTATCAAAAATACGTAGCATCTTCGCCTGTCGAATTTCGAGGTCGGTACAAGAGTTATCTCAAGGCTGAAAATTTGTATACTGCTTAATTATTATGCATAATTTATGAAAATAACAGTCAGACCACAGTGTCATGGAACATAGGCAGTCAGCAGTCGCTCAAAGGGTGGAGTCCAAATAAGCTGTTTGGATCCACAACGTGTTACGAAACAGGATTACACAGTTGAAACTTGGTAAGTAGATGTATTCTGTAAACCGCTCTACGATTTTTACACAAAAAATAAAAAATAAAAAAAATTAAGGGGGGTTCCTCATACATGGAACTGAAACTGAAAAAAATTTTTTTCATCAAACCCATACGTGCGGGGTGTCTTTAGATAGCTCTTTAAAAATTACATTGAGGTTCCTAAAACAATTTTTGCTCAAAGTCAAGCGTTTGAATGGTATACACTTCCAAAATGGTAAAATGTGTTTTTCCCCCCTCGAACTTTCAAAATAAGAAATTGAAAAATCTTAAAAAAATTTATGCTGTATATCTTAAAAACACTTTCAACGAAAATTGGTTTGAACGAGATATAGCAAGCAGTTTCAGAGATATAGAGAGATCATACAAACACTATGAAAAACAAAGTTATTTTTGAAAACGTAAAATGTTAGTGGTATTCACTATGGTATGGTATAAGGTAACCACGGAATCCTTTTGCGCGTGGTCCGACACGCACTTGGCCGTTTTTTTTGTAACATGTTGTATCATCATCAGCCTATCATCGTCCACTGCTGAACATAGGCCTCTCCGAGTGCACGCCACTGAGCACGATCCGCGGCTATACTCATCCAGTTTATGCCAGCCACCTTGCGAAGATCGTCGCTCCACCTTGTCTGAGGGCGTCCTACACTACGTTTGCCCATTCGGGGTCTCCACTCAAGGACTCGTCTGCCCCAGCGGCCATCGGTTCTACGGCTAATATGGCCGGCCCACTGCCACTTCAGCTTGCTAATCCGGTGAGCTATGTCGATGACTTTAGTTCTCTGTCGGATCACCTCGTTCCGGACCCTATCTCTCAGAGAAACTCCGAGCATAGCCCTTTCCATAGCTCGCTGCGCAACATTAAATTTGTGAACTAGCCCTACAGTGAGTGTCCACGTTTCGGCTCCGTATGTCATGACAGGCAGGACGCACTGGTTGAAGACTTTCGTCTTTAGATTCTGTGGAATAGGCGACTCAAAGGCTCGACGAAGTTTCCCATATGCTGCCCAGCCCAGCTGTATCCTTCTGTTGGCCTCTCCCTCGAAGTTATTTCTACCCAATTGCAATGTTTGCCCGAGGTAGACATATTTCGTAACAACTTCGAGAGGACTACCTTGTACTGCAATCGGTCCTGGAATTATTTGTTCGTTGAACATAATCTTGGTTTTGTCCAAGTTCATTCGAAGACCGATGCGTAGAGAGGAATCAGCTAGGCTGTTCAGCATGCATTGTAGATCCTGCAACGTTTCAGCCACAATGACGATGTCATCCGCAAATCGCAAGTGTGATAAGTATTCGCCGTTGATGTTAATACCGCGTCCTTTCCAGTCCAGCGTTTTAAACATATCCTCCAATGCGTTTGTGAACAATTTGGGGGATATCACATCCCCTTGTCTCACACCTCGATGCAAGGGGATATGCTTAGTCTGCTGGTTCTGCAGTTGGACGGCCATGGTTGCGACATTGTAGAGACATCTCAGCACTTGAATGTATCGCCAATCGACTTGGCATCGTTGCAGGGATTCTAAAACAGCCCAGGTTTCGACAGTATCAAATGCCTTGTCATAGTCCACAAATGCTAAGCACAAAGGCTCGTTATACTCTTCGGACTTCTGTATAATCTGCCGCACTGTGAAGATGTGGTCTATGGTGCCATATCCTCCTCGAAACCCAGCCTGCTCCGGGGGTTGAAATTCGTCGAGTCTTTGCGCAAGGCGGTTTGTGATGACTCTTGAAAACAGGTTGTAGACGTGGCTTAGGAGCGAGATGGGTCGACATGTTGTATATTTATTATTAAATAATATAAAATAAGGGTTTCATTACCGGAACCCGGTAAATGAGAATGGGGAGGAAAAGCGCAATTTTATCCCGATAGGTGGCGTCTGGTCTTTGGTACCCGGCCGCCTCAAAGAAAGTGTCAAAACATATGGGAATCTCTTGGAGTATTGCATTTTTAATTTTATACTGAGAAAATGCCGCATTGTTATGCATGTAACTTGTAAAATATTGGAGTTCATCGATTTCCCAGTAACAAAAAAAATAGTGGGCAAAAAAATATCAAAAAAAATATGCTTTTCGGAAAATTCACACTCAGTTGCTTTGTTAAAATTTAAATCATATGCTTCTAATCTGAAATAAAAAGATTACTTGTAAATCTTACACGAAATTTAAAGAAATGTAATGCTTGTTAGCAATTTTTTGTAAGTTGCTATAAACTTTCTTGCCTGTTGTTTTGGCTTTTCTTTTCCGTAATTCTTCTTTTATATGAGCTAAAGTTAGCATAGAATACATTGTTTGTCCGCAAAACCGAAAAAAATACAATCTAAGAAAGTAAAATCACGTAATACACAGTCAAGACAATATAAGCTCAAACTGACAATTGTTCCAAAGACTGAGCGCCATCTGTAATTCACTTTGCCTTCGCCTCCCCATTCCCTGGAAACACGTCGTTCCCGGAGTCGGGAAATATTTTGTAATATCCCGGGTATTTTTAAGAAATTTTCAATGTGATATTAATGCTCTAATACCATACCATAGTGAATACCACTAACATTTTACGTTTTCAAAAATAACTTTGTTTTTCATAGTGTTTGTATGAATGACAATGTTATATTTGCGCTTTTGGAAAATGTGCTATATCTCTGAAACTGCTTGCTATATCTCGTTCAAACCAATTTTCGTTGAAAGTGTTTTTTAAGATATACAGCATATATTTTTTTAAAATTTTTCACTTTCTTATTTTGAAAGTTCGAGGGGGGAAAAACACATTTTACCATTTTGGAAGTGTATACCATTCAAACGCTTGACTTTGAGTTAAAATTGTTTTAGGAACCTCAATGTCATTTTTAAGAGCTATCTAAAGACACCCCGCACGTATGGGTTTGATGAAAAAAATTTTTTTCAGTTTCAGTTCCATGTATGAGGAACCCCCTTAATTTTTTTATTTTTTATTTTTTGTGTAAAAATCGTAGAGCGGTTTACAGAATACATCTACTTACCAAGTTTCAACTGTGTAATCCTGTTTCGTAACACGTTGTAGCTTCAAACAGCTTATTTGGACTCCACCCTTTGAGCGACTGCTGACTGCCTATGTTCCATGACATTGTGGTCTGACTGTTATTTTCATAAATTATGCATAATAATTAAGCAGTATACAATTTTTCAGCCTTGAGATAACTCTTGTACCGACCTCGAAATTCATACAACTTACGAGGCGTGCTGACTCGGCATGTTCCATGACACTGCGGTCTGACTGCCGCCTTATTTTTTTTGTGCTATTCTCTACCATATTGCCAAATTTGAACCTTGAGATAACTCTTGTAGAGCCCTTCGAAATGCTACATGTTTGGAAGCGTGCTGACACCAGGTGTTCCACTTCCTGGCGCTGGGAGTAGGTGCTGACGCATGTACACCCTAAACACTCTATCATATTGAGAGAAGGACCTTGAGATAACTCTTGCAGTAATTTTCAATAGCTCTTTAACTATAACAATTAGCTTTTCAGCGAATGTTTAAAAAAGGTAAGTAACCCTGAACACTTCACCCACACATACGCAGTATGTGCAGACGTCATTCTGTTTATGTAATAGAAGTAGGCGATATAAACGAGATGTTTGAACAACTCACCGAAGTACATGAAGCCCAGATGCAGCTGTCCCTCGACCCAGCCCTGGTTGGCGGCCATGGTGAAGTACTTGAACGCCATACGAGTGTCCTTCGGCACTCCGCGACCCTTGTGGTCACAACAAATTCATTGTGAAAGTGGGGAACACATCTAAGCCAAATGGGTGCAGTAATATGTTGTTATCGATAAAAAGTCAAAATTTAAAACCATAATACAAAATAAACTGTAAGCTAGTAAGTAAGGAGTAAAGATAATAAATCTTTATATTTTTTTTTATCTGTAAGCTTTAGCTCTTAGTATAGTTACGTATTATAAGAACGTATTATAATATAAAGGCGGCGCGAAAAAAGGGCGACACTATCTAAGCGAATGAACTTTACCTGCAAGTACATGATGCCGAGCCCGCTCTGGCCCACGGGGTTGTTGAGCTCGGCCGCCTTGCCGAAGTACCGCAGCGCTGTTTCATTGTCCGGTTTGATCCCATCCCCGCCTTCCAAGTAGATCTAAATCGAACAAACACATTATTTGCTGCCCCCAAATACAAATGTATTATATGGTGGGCTCGAAAAATAGTGTGATTACATAAAGGGACCCCCCTTTATGTAATCACACTATTTTTCGAGACATAAAACCGAGGGGACAGGGGAAGCGCAGCCTCGCCGTGGAAAAAATCTAAGAGAGTTTAAGAGAGATTAAGTTACGTTAGTATTGCGACCAAAAACGCGCGAAGCGCCAGAAACGACATTTTTGTAAAATTAACTATGAGGCGGAGTAACGAAAAAATCGAAATGATATAGATAGGTCAACTGATACAGTGGCAAACGTTACTTGACGAATTAAAAAAATGCGAAACGAAGTCGAAAAGTTTTCGGTCAAATTGGATTCGATCAAAAAAATCAATCTTATGATAAGTTAACATGATGAATGTTTAGATTTATAGGTTCATGTCTTTATAATACCACGTGTAATTCAATTGAGAGAATATAATTTCAACTTTATGGTCTTGGCAGTACGTCAGTTTGATTTGTGTGTGTGACATATCATGTAAAATGATCTAAACCGTTTTCTTCAATATAAATGTTTTTCTGCAAATATAATATGAGTTTTTAATCCTAAACACATCAATCGAGTGAACATTTGGTGCCGAAACCCGGGAAATGAATTGGACTTGGTAAACCGTGAGTAAAGTGCACGAAAAGTGAAAAAACAAAACAAAATGTTGTGAATAGTGCGTAAAGGACTTGAGAATAGCTGATTTTTCTCTGAATAAGTAATCAAAGCTCTGATTTAAAGATTTAAATTAATTTGCGTATAAAAAGACTTTGCACAGTGTTTGTTTTTGTTGTATTTATCGGACTTTATTTCGAACTTTTTCAACATGGAAGTATTGGTTGCGAAGCAAGAGGATACTATTGAGAATATAAAGAAAGCTACAGCAAATTATCAAAAGTCTCCAAAAGAGCGCATTACGTTGCCGTACATTGAAACGAGATTAGAAAATTTAGAGAAATTATGGTTATACTTTTGCACCATACACGACAAGATTTTAGATTGTGCACCTGTAGAGAAACGAAAGGATGTAGTATATTTCAAGGATGATGTTTATATCCAAGCCGAGGAGATTTATTTCGAGTACAAAACTAAACTCAATTCTGACCGAGTAAAACTTACATCTCACGATCCTGTTGTTCCTACTACATCCGCAAATAATCAATCCAATTCAGTAAATTGTGAAGTTAAACTCCCACAGATAAGGCTACCGTCATTTAGCGGTAAATACGAGGAGTGGGAATCCTACTATGACATGTTCCTTTCACTAATCCATAATAACCAGAGTTTGAGTGGAGTACAGAAACTACACTATTTGAAGAGTAGTTTGTGTGGAGAACCTGCAAATCTTATAAAAGACCTAGCTACTACTGAGAATAATTACTGCGAGGCTTGGTCACAGTTAGTGAGACGCTACAAGAATAAGAGATATAATACAAATGAGATATTAAAGAAATTGTTTGGTCAAAGAGTTCTAACATCTGAGTCAGCGACTGCAGTCAAATGCCTTTTGGATACGACAAACTCTTGTTTGAAGGCTCTGAATAATATAGGTGTCAATACTGAGACTTGGGATGTCATCATCATACATATTGTCACCTCCAAATTAGACAGTGAATCACGCAAGGCATGGGAATCAGAAGTGAATTCAGCGTCATTAGATCAACTGCCTACCTGGAATCAAATGGTTTTGTTTTTAGAGCGAAGATTTAGAACAATTGAGATGATTGATACCCAACCACCAAGAGTAATTCAACAACAGAGAAAACCATTACCGATGAAGTCTAAAAGTTTACACGCAGTAACTGTACCTTCTGAGATAAATAATTCAAAACCTGAGACAAATAATTCAAAACTGGTCACTTGTTCGATGTGTGCAGAGAAACATCATATTTATCAATGCCAGCAGTTTCAAAAACTGTCACCTACAGAGAGAGCTGACTACGTACAAAACAATAACATTTGTTTTAACTGTTTGACGCCAAATCACGCTGTCAAATTCTGTAGAAAATATTCAAACTGTCATCGCTGTGGTCGTAGACATCACACCCTTCTTCATTATGAGAATCGAGATATTGCTTTAACTGAGTCTACTACTACTGAGCCTGTTACACACGAGAAACGCGAAACTGAGCTTGAAAAGGTTGATCAGCGTATGACAGCACATTTTGCTTCAGAGAAAGAAAGTCATCAAGAGGTATTGCTAGCTACAGCAATAGTAAATGCAATGTCGAGTAACGGCAATCGTCATAAGATAAGAGCACTTATTGATCAAGGGTCGGAGGCATCCTTCGTAACGGAAGCTACCGTTCAGTTGCTTGGTCTTAAGAAGCTACCTGTGAACGGCATTGTGTCGGGCGTTGGAGATGGTCATATGAAAACAAAACACATGGTTATTTTTACCATAGAGTCAATTCAGAATCCTGAGTTTAAAATCCAAGTGAAGGCATTTGTTTTGAATACTTTGACTTCATTTCTGCCTTCTTCTAGTATTGCAATTGAGAATTGGCCGGAGATTAAGAGTTTACCATTGGCTGATTACCAGTATGGCATACCGAGGAAAATAGATATCCTCTTGGGAGTTGAAATTCATTGTGAGATATTGTTGACAGGAATCTTAAAGCATCCGACACATAGAGGTCCTATAGCTCAAAATACTATGCTGGGGTGGGTTTTATCTGGAAGAGTATCCAATCAAAATAATTTATCTGAAAAAAGAGTAATAAGTTTACACACGTCATTTAATACAAATGAAATATTGAAACAATTCTGGGAAATTGAGACAGAGCCAGATTGTATTCAAAAGAAGCTGAGTAAAGAGGAGAAAGCATGTGAAGACTTATTTGAAACAACGACAACGAGAAACGAAGAAGGTCGATACGTGGTTTGTTTGCCTTTAAAATCTGATCAGCCGGAGTGTTTAAATGGTCGGTCTAGGGATATCGCAATGAAGAGGTTTATATTTTTAGAGAAAAAATTGACACATAACCCTACACTTAAACCACAATACAACGATGCAATAGATGATTACATAAAGCAAGGGCATGCTGAACAAATATTAAGAAGCGATGAGATTGAAAAATCTATGTCAGTGTACCTTCCCCACCACGCTGTGGTTCGAGAAGATAGGGAGACTACGAAAGTACGTCCTGTTTTTGATGCTTCGTGTAAGGGAATGAATCATGTATCCTTAAATGGTGATTTAATGGTGGGCCCCAAGGTACAACAAGATTTGCGTCATATATTACTTAGATGGCGACTGCATCCAATATGTCTAGTAGCAGATTTAGTTCAAATGTATAGACAAGTTTGTGTAAATGAGAAGCATGTAGATTTTCAACGGTTTTTGTGGCGATCAAATCCTTCTGAGCCTTTGCAACACTACCGTTTAAAAAGATTGACGTTCGGAACTGCCTGCGCTCCATATTTAGCTTGCAAATCATTACAACAGCTAGCCAAAGACGAAAAAGCACAGTATCCAGTCGCGTCTGAGATAACACTTACAGATTTTTATATGGATGACCTTTTGACCGGTTGTTGGACTGTTTCTGAAGCTATTGAGATATATGAGCAATTTACAAAAATGATGAGTGCTGGAGGATTTCAAATCCAAAAATGGTGCAGTAATGACGTCAAGATACTCGATCACATAAGAGAAGAGAATAAGGGATCTAATCAGCCCATGATTATCAAATCCAATGATATGGTTAAGGTGTTGGGAATCTCTTGGAACAAATGCACTGACAATTTTGAGTATTATATACATTTGTCAGATGATGATAAACCCGTCACAAAAAGAAAAGTGCTTTCAACTATTGGTCGAATCTATGATCCTATGGGCTGGGTTGCACCAATTATTATTACAGCAAAGATTTTCATTCAGAAACTTTGGAAGTCTGGTCTGGATTGGGATGAACCATTGACACCTAAATTGCTTCATGAGTGGATAACATTTAAAGAGGATTTAAAGAGAGTACAAGCATTAGAAATACCCAGATGGTTAAAAACGAGTAAGGAAAGCATAATCGAACTTCACGCTTTTGCTGATGCCTCACAAGCAGCTTATGGTGCTGCAGACAACGATGTACATGTTGCCCTAATCACAGCAAAAACTAAAGTTGCTCCTATTGAGAAAGAGATTTCTATTCCAAGACTGGAGTTATGTGGCGCTGTGTTAGCCACTAAGTTATTGTTTGAGGTTGCTCAGGTGTTATCAGTTCCCAAGGATCAGCTACATGCGTGGTCCGATTCAGAGGTTGTGTTAGCTTGGATAAGAGGAGAACCAAGTCGATGGACCACGTTTGTAAGTAATAGAGTCTCAGAAATTATAACCATGATAGACAAAGAGAAATGGAATCATGTGAGAACAAGCGAGAACCCTGCAGACTGTGCTTCTAGGGGTGTCAGTTGTATTGAGCTTAAAGATCATCCATTGTGGTGGTGTGGTCCACCATGGTTATCGGAACATGAACATCATGTAACTGAAGCAACTTTTGATACGGATCAAGAAGCGAGACCTCTGAAGTCGTACTCTGTAGTTAAAATCAAAGAAGATTTCTTTTGGCTAAGGTATTCGTCCCTAA
Source organism: Agriphila tristella (assembly GCA_928269145.1). Lineage (NCBI taxonomy): Eukaryota > Metazoa > Arthropoda > Insecta > Lepidoptera > Crambidae > Agriphila > Agriphila tristella. The sequence continues at coordinate 3,749,558 of OV743443.1, read as the reverse complement.
CTAAATTGCTTAACGTTCTAGCTTATTGTAGAAGGTTTTTAATTTTTAAAGTGCCAGTTCATCAGAGAGTTAAATTCACAGAGTATGTCACGATCGCAGAAAAGAATAAAGCACTAGAACATTGCATAAGAGAGACGCAAGAATTACATTTTTCAAATGATATTAAACAGTTAAAATTATGTAAGGAGATTCCTCGCAAAAGTAATCTTCATACACTTAATCCATTCTTAGATGAGAACGGACTTTTAAGAGTAGGCGGACGAATTGACAAGGCAAAAATAGAATATGACAGAAAGCATCCAATTATTTTGCCAACTGATAGTCATCTCAGTAAATTGATTGTGATAGACGCACATAAAAGAACTTTACATGGAGGGCCTCAGTTAATGTTAGCTTTTTTACGGACTAATTATTGGATCATTCTAGCGAGAGTCATGGCAAAACGAGTCTATAGAGAGTGCAAAACATGTCAACGATACTCAACACAAAAGCACAATCCCTTGATGGGAGAATTGCCAGAAGTCAGGTTGCGTCCGTCAAAGCCATTTCTAAGTTCTGGAGTTGATTTCACGGGACATATAAACATAAAGTTCTCCCCAGGACGGGGGTCCAAGTCGTACAAAGGATACGTATGTTTGTTTGTATGCATGGCGACACGTGCTATACATCTAGAAGCTGTATCAGATCTTACAGCTAAGGGTTTCATAGCCGCATTTCGTCGGTTTGTATCAAGGAGAGGTGCCTGTAGGGATCTATATAGCGATAACGGGACCAACTTCGTTGGCGCCAATAAAGAGCTTCAACAAATGTTTGAAAAAGCTAATCACGGTTTTGGAGAATTGAGCAAATTGTTGGCAGAAGAACAGACCGCTTGGCATTACATTCCACCACACGCACCAAATTTTGGTGGTCTCTGGGAAGCGGGAGTACGCTCAACCAAATCCCATTTGAAACGAGTTATAGGAGAATCCACATTGACTTTTGAAGAATTATCTACTGTGCTCTCACAAATTGAGGCCTGTCTAAACTCTCGCCCATTAACTCACCTTAGTGACAACCCAGATGACCCGTTCCCATTGACTCCGGGTCATTTCTTAGTGGGAGAACCTTTGATAGTTATACCGGATGAAAACTTGACACAAATCAATACTACTGGATTTTCAAGGTGGAGAATGACTCAAAAAATGGTTAACGATTTTTGGCGTAGATGGTCTGACGAATATTTGTCCACTTTGCAACAAAGATTTAAGTGGACAAAACAAGAACGAGAACCAGCGGTAGATGACGTTGTCATCATTAGAGAAGATAATATGCCTCCTGCCAAGTGGTTACTGGGCAGGATTTTAGAAAAGCATCCAGGAAAGGATGGCATAACGAGAGTGGTTACAATAAAAACCAAGAATGGTATTTGCAAGAGACCATGTAACAAGTTGTGCTTTTTTGTTTAAACATTAGTGATGTGTTCTAATTTTCTTTTACTAATTATTTTTTTTGTTCACTAAGTTTCATATGTTTCTGTTGTTCACGGTGGGCGGTAATTTTATACTGTTTTGAGTTTAAAAATGATTAAAAGACAAGTCTTTTGGTGGGCGGAATGTTTAGATTTATAGGTTCATGTCTTTATAATACCACGTGTAATTCAATTGAGAGAATATAATTTCAACTTTATGGTCTTGGCAGTACGTCAGTTTGATTTGTGTGTGTGACATATCATGTAAAATGATCTAAACCGTTTTCTTCAATATAAATGTTTTTCTGCAAATATAATATGAGTTTTTAATCCTAAACACATCAATCGAGTGAACAATGATATATAGGTAATGATGATGATGACTCGTACTTTCGCACGGCGCGGCGTTGCCAGTGCGTAAAGTATTGCAGAGCTTTGTTCACGTGTAGAGTTACTCCTCTAGCGTGAAGATTTAGGCAATCTTCTCATGGAAGGCGAATCTCCTCCTATGGTGATGATGATATAAGGCCCTCCGCTGCCTTGAGCGGGATCCCGGCGCGGGCGTCCGCTCCGGGTGCTGTTTCCTGTATTTTCATAGAGCAGCGCTGCGTGTGGCGGATTGCCCGCCGCACGTGGCGCGGGCGGCGAGCACGCTCGCGGGTCCCGCGCGACGGGTCACGCGAGCGGGGCTGTTTCATGTATATTCATAGAGCAGCGCTGCATGTCCGAGCCCGCGACGGAGCACGGCGCGGGTCCCCGCGACGGGCTGTTTGTCCGCGACGGAGCACGGCGCGGGTCCCCGCGACGGGCTGTTTGTCCGCGACGGAGCACGGCGCGGGCCCCCGCGACGGAGCACGGCGCGGGTCCCCGCGACGGGCTGTTTGTCCGCGACGGAGCACGGCGCGGGTCCCCGCGACGGGCTGTTTGTCCGCGACGGAGCACGGCGCGGGTCCCCGCGACGGGCTGTTTGTCCGCGACGGAGCACGGCGCGGGTCCCCGCGACGGGCTGTTTGTCCGCGACGGAGCACGGCGCGGGCCCCCGCGACGGAGCACGGCGCGGGTCCCCGCGACGGGCTGTTTGTCCGCGACGGAGCACGGCGCGGGTCCCCGCGACGGGCTGTTTGTCCGCGACGGAGCACGGCGCGGGCCCCCGCGACGGAGCACGGCGCGGGTCCCCGCGACGGGCTGTTTGTCCGCGACGGAGCACGGCGCGGGTCCCCGCGACGGGCTGTTTGTCCGCGACGGAGCACGGCGCGGGCCCCCGCGACGGAGCACGGCGCGGGTCCCCGCGACGGGCTGTTTGTCCGCGACGGAGCACGGCGCGGGCCCCCGCGACGGGCTGTTTGTCCGCGACGGAGCACGGCGCGGGCCCCCGCGACGGAGCACGGCGCGGGTCCCCGCGACGGGCTGTTTGTCCGCGACGGAGCACGGCGCGGGCCCCCGCGACGGAGCACGGCGCGGGTCCCCGCGACGGGCTGTTTGTCCGCGACGGAGCACGGCGCGGGTCCCCGCGACGGGCTGTTTGTCCGCGACGGAGCACGGCGCGGGCCCCCGCGACGGGCTGTTTGTCCGCGACGGAGCACGGCGCGGGTCCCCGCGACGGGCTGTTTGTCCGCGACGGCGCACGGCGCGGGTCCCCGCGACGGGCTGTTTGTCCGCGACGGAGCACGGCGCGGGCCCCCGCGACGGAGCACGGCGCGGGTCCCCGCGACGGGCTGTTTGTCCGCGACGGAGCACGGCGCGGGCCCCCGCGACGGAGCACGGCGCGGGTCCCCGCGACGGGCTGTTTGTCCGCGACGGAGCACGGCGCGGGTCCCCGCGACGGGCTGTTTGTCCGCGACGGAGCACGGCGCGGGTCCCCGCGACGGGCTGTTTGTCCGCGACGGAGCACGGCGCGGGCCCCCGCGACGGAGCACGGCGCGGGTCCCCGCGACGGGCTGTTTGCCCGCGACGGAGCACGGCGCGGGTCCCCGCGACGGGCTGTTTGTCCGCGACGGAGCACGGCGCGGGTCCCCGCGACGGGCTGTTTGTCCGCGACGGAGCACGGCGCGGGTCCCCGCGACGGGCTGTTTGTCCGCGACGGAGCACGGCGCGGGTCCCCGCGACGGGCTGTTTGTCCGCGACGGAGCACGGCGCGGGTCCCCGCGACGGGCTGTTTGTCCGCGACGGAGCACGGCGCGGGCCCCCGCGACGGAGCACGGCGCGGGTCCCCGCGACGGGCTGTTTGTCCGCGACGGAGCACGGCGCGGGTCCCCGCGACGGGCTGTTTGTCCGCGACGGAGCACGGCGCGGGTCCCCGCGACGGGCTGTTTGTCCGCGACGGAGCACGGCGCGGGCCCCCGCGACGGAGCACGGCGCGGGCCCCCGCGACGGAGCACGGCGCGGGTCCCCGCGACGGGCTGTTTGTCCGCGACGGGCTGTTTGTCCGCGACGGAGCACGGCGCGGGTCCCCGCGACGGGCTGTTTGTCCGCGACGGGCTGTTTGTCCGCGACGGAGCACGGCGCGGGTCCCCGCGACGGAGCACTGTTTGTCCGCGACGGAGCGCGGCGCGGGCCCCCGCGACGGAGCACGGCGCGGGTCCCCGCGACGGGCTGTTTGTCCGCGACGGGCTGTTTGTCCGCGACGGAGCACGGCGCGGGTCCCCGCGACGGGCTGTTTGTCCGCGACGGAGCACGGCGCGGGCCCCCGCGACGGAGCACGGCGCGGGCCCCCGCGACGGAGCACAGCGCGGGTCCCCGCGACGGGCTGTTTGTCCGCGACGGAGCACGGCGCGGGTCCCCGCGACGGGCTGTTTGTCCGCGACGGAGCACGGCGCGGGCCCCCGCGACGGAGCACGGCGCGGGTCCCCGCGACGGGCTGTTTGTCCGCGACGGAGCACGGCGCGGGTCCCCGCGACGGGCTGTTTGTCCGCGACGGAGCACGGCGCGGGCCCCCGCGACGGAGCACGGCGCGGGTCCCCGCGACGGGCTGTTTGTCCGCGACGGAGCACGGCGCGGGTCCCCGCGACGGGCTGTTTGTCCGCGACGGAGCACGGCGCGGGTCCCCGCGACGGGCTGTTTGTCCGCGACGGAGCACGGCGCGGGTCCCCGCGACGGGCTGTTTGTCCGCGACGGAGCACGGCGCGGGCCCCCGCGACGGAGCACGGCGCGGGTCCCCGCGACGGGCTGTTTGTCCGCGACGGAGCACGGCGCGGGTCCCCGCGACGGGCTGTTTGTCCGCGACGGAGCACGGCGCGGGCCCCCGCGACGGAGCACGGCGCGGGTCCCCGCGACGGGCTGTTTGTCCGCGACGGAGCACGGCGCGGGTCCCCGCGACGGGCTGTTTGTCCGCGACGGAGCACGGCGCGGGCCCCCGCGACGGAGCACGGCGCGGGCCCCCGCGACGGAGCACAGCGCGGGTCCCCGCGACGGGCTGTTTGTCCGCGACGGAGCACGGCGCGGGTCCCCGCGACGGGCTGTTTGTCCGCGACGGAGCACGGCGCGGGCCCCCGCGACGGAGCACGGCGCGGGTCCCCGCGACGGGCTGTTTGTCCGCGACGGAGCACGGCGCGGGTCCCCGCGACGGGCTGTTTGTCCGCGACGGAGCACGGCGCGGGCCCCCGCGACGGAGCACGGCGCGGGCCCCCGCGACGAAGCACGGCGCGGGCCCCCGCGACGGAGCACGGCGCGGGTCCCCGCGACGGGCTGTTTGTCCGCGACGGGCTGTTTGTCCGCGACGGAGCACGGCGCGGGTCCCCGCGACGGAGCACTGTTTGTCCGCGACGGAGCACGGCGCGGGCCCCCGCGACGGAGCACGGCGCGGGTCCCCGCGACGGGCTGTTTGTCCGCGACGGAGCACGGCGCGGGCCCCCGCGACGGAGCACGGCGCGGGCCCCCGCGACGGAGCACGGCGCGGGTCCCCGCGACGGGCTGTTTGTCCGCGACGGGCTGTTTGTCCGCGACGGAGCACGGCGCGGGTCCCCGCGACGGAGCACGGCGCGGGTCCCCGCGACGGGCTGTTTGTCCGCGACGGAGCACGGCGCGGGTCCCCGCGACGGGCTGTTTGTCCGCGACGGGCTGTTTGTCCGCGACGGAGCACGGCGCGGGTCCCCGCGACGGAGCACTGTTTGTCCGCGACGGAGCACGGCGCGGGCCCCCGCGACGGAGCACGGCGCGGGTCCCCGCGACGGGCTGTTTGTCCGCGACGGAGCACGGCGCGGGCCCCCGCGACGGAGCACGGCGCGGGTCCCCGCGACGGGCTGTTTGTCCGCGACGGAGCACGGCGCGGGTCCCCGCGACGGGCTGTTTGTCCGCGACGGAGCACGGCGCGGGCCCCCGCGACGGAGCACGGCGCGGGCCCCCGCGACGGAGCACGGCGCGGGTCCCCGCGACGGGCTGTTTGTCCGCGACGGAGCACGGCGCGGGTCCCCGCGACGGGCTGTTTGTCCGCGACGGAGCACGGCGCGGGCCCCCGCGACGGAGCACGGCGCGGGTCCCCGCGACGGGCTGTTTGTCCGCGACGGAGCACGGCGCGGGTCCCCGCGACGGGCTGTTTGTCCGCGACGGAGCACGGCGCGGGCCCCCGCGACGGGCTGTTTGTCCGCGACGGAGCACGGCGCGGGTCCCCGCGACGGGCTGTTTGTCCGCGACGGAGCACGGCGCGGGTCCCCGCGACGGGCTGTTTGTCCGCGACGGCGCACGGCGCGGGCCCCCGCGACGGAGCACGGCGCGGGCCCCCGCGACGGAGCACGGCGCGGGTCCCCGCGACGGGCTGTTTGTCCGCGACGGAGCACGGCGCGGGTCCCCGCGACGGAGCACTGTTTGTCCGCGACGGAGCACGGCGCGGGTCCCCGCGACGGGCTGTTTGTCCGCGACGGAGCACGGCGCGGGTCCCCGCGACGGGCTGGTTGTCCGCGACGGAGCACGGCGCGGGTCCCCGCGACGGGCTGATTGTCCGCGACGGAGCACGGCGCGGGCCCCCGCGACGGAGCACGGCGCGGGTCCCCGCGACGGGCTGTTTGTCCGCGACGGAGCACGGCGCGGGTCCCCGCGACGGAGCACTGTTTGTCCGCGACGGAGCACGGCGCGGGTCCCCGCGACGGGCTGTTTGTCCGCGACGGAGCACGGCGCGGGTCCCCGCGACGGGCTGTTTGTCCGCGACGGAGCACGGCGCGGGTCCCCGCGACGGGCTGTTTGTCCGCGACGGAGCACGGCGCGGGCCCCCGCGACGGGCTGTTTGTCCGCGACGGAGCACGGCGCGGGCCCCCGCGACGGAGCACGGCGCGGGTCCCCGCGACGGGCTGTTTGTCCGCGACGGGCTGTTTGTCCGCGACGGAGCACGGCGCGGGTCCCCGCGACGGGCTGTTTGTCCGCGACGGAGCACGGCGCGGGCCCCCGCGACGGAGCACGGCGCGGGCCCCCGCGACGGAGCACGGCGCGGGTCCCCGCGACGGGCTGTTTGTCCGCGACGGAGCACGGCGCGGGTCCCCGCGACGGGCTGTTTGTCCGCGACGGGCTGTTTGTCCGCGACGGAGCACGGCGCGGGTCCCCGCGACGGGCTGTTTGTCCGCGACGGAGCACGGCGCGGGCCCCCGCGACGGAGCACGGCGCGGGCCCCCGCGACGGAGCACGGCGCGGGTCCCCGCGACGGGCTGTTTGTCCGCGACGGAGCACGGCGCGGGTCCCCGCGACGGGCTGTTTGTCCGCGACGGAGCACGGCGCGGGCCCCCGCGACGGGCTCCCGCACCGTGTACCCGCGCCGGGATCCCGCTCAAGGCAGCGGAGGGCCTAATGATATGATAATGATGATATGATGACTATGATGATGATGACTCTTACCTTCCCGAGGAACGCGTTGGCGACGGCGTTGCCGGTGTTGGCGGCCTGCGTGAAGTAGTGCAGAGCTTTGTTCACGTCCAGTGTTACTCCTCGCCCGCCCTGGAAGTGGAGTTGGCCTAGCCCCACCTAAAGCAACACACAAGATATTGTTACAATGGCAGGATAATTTTGCTGATTCACAAATCGTCCACCAGTCGGCGCACTACCGCTAACTTGGCGCTAGTGTAGATGTTATTAATGTGTGAGTGATGTTAACCTATCATTTTGTTGTTTTTGCTATCATTTTTTATGTTGGAAGCGAATTTTCGTAAGTATTCATTTTTCTTCCAACACGTCTTGGTTCTTCGTCTTCAATCTTTAATTCGTTGACAGTCCAACTTTCATAATAAATATTATTATATCAACTATTTTTAGACATTATGTGATTGAAAAAAAACCGGGAACATAACCCAGAACACCTACAAAAGGTCTTCATCTACAGTAGCGCCACCAAGCGGGATACATTTTCTGTCATTCTGCCATTATTAATGTTTTTCAAGTTACCATTGTGATTAGTAAATAAACCTTTTTATGAGTGGCCAATGGGGAGGAAAAGCGCAATTTTATCCCGATAGGTGGCGTCTGGTCTTTGGTACCGGGCCGCCTCAAAGAAAGTGTCAAAACATATGGGAATCTCTTGGAGTATTGCACTTTTTAATTTTATACTGAGAAAATTCCGCATTGTTATGCATGTAACTTGTAAAATATTGGAGTTCATCGATTTCCCAGTAACAAAAAAAATATTGGGCAAAAAAATATAAAAAAAAGATGCTTTTCCCTCGATTTTCTCCTTTGCTGAGCCTGAGAAACATTATAAATCAAAAGGAATGTTTCATGAATTTGATGAAGCTTCGCCAAAATAAAACAACATTTGAATTATAATAGCTTTGTTCTTTAATATTTACACCTCAGCAGTTTCTAACATATTTATAACTTGGATGAATTTGATAGGTATATCAAATATGGAATAAGCCCAATATTGGGGCCAAACAGAGAATTAATAGAATTTTATATGCCAGAGACATTCAAGAAACTTAGAATAATAAAATAAATATGATAAAACGGTTCGTGTAATTTTGGATGGTACAGAAATTCCAGTACAGAAACCTGAAATTACTATTGCACAGAAGGCATCATCAGGCAACTATAAACACGGAAATTCACACTCAGTTGCTTTGTTAAAATTTAAATCATATGCTTCTAATCTGAAATAAAAAGATTACTTGTAAACCTTACACGAAATTTAAAGAAATGTAATGCTTGTTAGCAATTTTTTGTAAGTTGCTATAAACTTTCTTGCCTGTTGTTTTGGCTTTTCTTTTCCGTAATTCTTCTTTTATATGAGCTAAAGTTAGCATAGAATACATTGTTTGTCCGCAAAACCGAAAAAAATACAATCTAAGAAAGTAAAATCACGTAATACACAGTCAAGACAATATAAGCTCAAACTGACAATTGTTCCAAAGAATGAAGCGCCATCTGTAATTCACTTTGCCTTCGCCTCCCCATTATTAAGAAATAGGGGTTATTATAAAAAAGGCTGGTGTACGCAGTGACAAAAACCGCAGGACATTATGAAAAGATTGATGGATGTGAATGAAGCGAAAGAAGTGTGCAAGGATCGTAGCAGGTGGCGTCCATATCCATAGTCTCTGCCTACCCCCATGGGAAACAGGCGTGAGTGTATGTATGTATGTAAATTATTAAGAGTTTTGAAAAGGAAATTAAATTGCAATGATAGTATTTTTTTATTATCTGAACAAAAAACTTTTTTTTTTTATTTTAATAGTTCACTGCTGCATTCCACTGATTTTTACGACTGTAGATTACAAACCATTAAACAGATCACATAAATATTCAATTCTGAGCATTGAAATAAAACAGAGGGCCTAGCCAAAGTAACATTGGCAAATCTTCGTTATCGCTTCGCTTTCGAAACATGTATGGGATTGACATAAGGTTTCGTTAACTATCGAATTTTAAAACGTCAAATCCATACATACATGTTTCGAAGCGAAGCGATAGCGAAAATTTGCAAATGTTACTTTGGCTAGGGGGTCAGATATTGAAGCGATGTTAAAATCGCATCAGTATTAATTCAACAGAAGAGGGATGTGCAAACCTTTTCTTTTGCGTGCCAATATTTATTAACGAAATCTATGGCGGGTTAGTGTTTGAATTTTTGGCTTTATTTTTGTACCTACCTATGTATTTTTTGGAACACTAATTTATTGTGCAAGCAAAGAAATATTATCAAATAGGAAAGAAATTTTGATTAACTAAAGGAATCATCTTTTAAGTTCGCTGCGAAATTTCTAATAAGAAACGTAGACTGCACTTGATTTTTTGTTAGATGGCCGCGCGGGCCGGATTTCAACCATTCGCGGGCCGTAGTTTGCCCATCCATGGGCGTACCGAGGGGGGGCAGGGAGGGGTAGCTGCCTCCCTGGATTTTGTTTACCTCCAACTAACTATCATTAATAAAAGTTCTTACTTTCCATACAATATATTTGATTTACAATAAATTTCCTCTCCCCCCTGGGGGCGATACAATAGATTCCCCCCCCCCCCCTGGCCCAGAACCTGGGTACGCCCACGTGCCCATCCCTGCAATGGAACATAATACCTGACCTGTGCTTGCACGTCCCCCTTGTCGGCCAGCAGCTGGTAGTACTCGATGAGGTCGGAGTCCAGCGCGCCGCCGCCGCCGTCCGCCTCGTCGGCGAGCCGCGCGCGGTGGATCGCCGGCCCGCCGCTCCAGCTCACTTGGCTAGCCACTGCCACCAACAGAAGAAAATCCATATTATACTTATTTTGAAATGTCTATCAAATAATAATAAGCCCCCCTAGGATGACCACCGAAACGCGATAAGATATAGCATTTTGTCGCTTTAAAACCCCTGTTTTAAAGCGACAAATGCTATATCATCATATCGCGTTTCGCGTTTTACTTTCCAAATTCCGAAATTATTTGGGCAAGAAACCCCCTTTCCAAAATGCAGTACCGGCATTAGGGGGGGGGGGGCAGCACGGGCGACCGCCCGGGGCGCCGGGTTTATATCCGAAGCCTCAGGCCTCCCTTTATACACACAAAATAAAATAAAATATCTCGCCGTCATTGCTCGCTACGATATGCCGTTTAAGATTTGGCCATTTTAAAATTCAGGAGCGGCCCTAAGGCGGCGCAAGTGGTGCGACTGCACTGGGCGCCATGTGGGGCGCTGAAAACGCCCAACCACCGGTTGACTATCAATCGTATTGTTGCCTGGTGACGAACGACGACGACGCGACGAATGAAACTGACCAAAAATGGCACTGCGTGCGCGGCCATTTTTTTAGTATAAACAAGCAAGATGAGTGGATTAACAGACTAAAAATCGCGCTGCTCGGCCATTTTTTTGCTATAAACAAGCGAGATTACAAGATTAGCAGATGAAACAGACTAAAATCGCGCTGCACCGCCGTTTTTTTTATTATAAACAAGCAAAATTACAAGATTAGTTGATGAAACTGACTAAAAATCGCTCTGCGCGGCGGTTTTTTTTTACTGTAATAAGCAAAATTAGAAGATTAACGGATGAAACTGACTAAAAAACCGCGCTGCGCAGCCGTTTTTTGCTATAGATAAGCAAAAAGTTGCAAAAATTAGTACATGAAACTGACTAAAAATCATGCTGCGCGGGCTTTTTTTACTATAAATGAGCAAGATAAGGTGAAACTGACTAAAAATCGAGCTGCTCGGCCGTTTTTTACTGTAATAAGCAAAATTAGAAGATAAGTAGATGAAAGTGACTAAAAATCGCGCTGCGCGGCCGTTTTTTTCTATAAACAAGCAAGGTTACAAGATTAGTAGATGAAACTGACTGAAAATTGCGCTGCGATGCCGTTTTCTACTATAAACAAGCAAGATTACAAGATTAGTAGGAGAAACTGACTAAAAATCGCGCAGCCCGACCGTTTTTTAACTAACAGGCAAAATTAAAAATCTTGGAATCGCAGATAGGGGGCGCCCCGTAGAAATCTTGCCCAGGGGCGCCAGTAGTGCTAGAACCGGCCCTGCCAAAATGAAATGATAAATCAGACCCCCATAGCCAAATTACTTCAAAAAATCCTATGAAATATCAAGTGTAATTAATCATTATTATTATTTATTAGTTTTTGTCGAACCCTGGGAAACCGATTTCAATCTCAAGGGGTCTGTCAATGGATTTTGAAAGTTGTGTGTCGATAAAATATTGTCGTGATGCGCATGCTGGGCAGAGCTCAGGGGTCGGCCTCGTCGGCGAGGAGCGCGAGCACGAGCGCCGGCCCGCCCGACGCTCCAGCTCACTTGGCTAGCCTAGCCACTGACACGGAGAGATAGATAATTAATCCACTGATACGCAAGTACCCATTATTATACTATATACCACTGACGTGAAGAGATAGATAATTTACTGATGGGAGGAGAATTAGAATAAAACAAAATCTCACCTTTAGCAGCGACCTTCATATACAAGTCCATGGCCTTCGGGCAGGAGGAAGGCACGGTAACGCCCGACCAGTATCGGTATGCGAGCGCCATCTGCGCGTAGTCGCTGCCGCCCGCCGCGCCTATGGTGTAGTGCACTAGGGCTTTGGCCTGGGACACCGGGACTGCGAGTCCCGTCGCGTAGAGGAATCCCATGCCCTGGACATGATCATATTATTATGAGACAGTGATAAATGGAGACCAAGAAATCATTTAAATGGATGGGTATACTGTAAGATAAAATTTCTTCTTGAATAATAGGTGTTGTGTCAATTTAAGGGTCCATTGACGCGGAGTTAGGCAGCGGAGCGGAGAAACAAGGAAATATAACCAATCGGATTGCATAAAATATCCGCACCGCAAACCTATTGGCTAATATTTCTTAGTTTCTCCGCTCCGCTGCCTAACTCCGCGTCAATCAATGGCATGGTAAAGCATAGTTTCCCGACCAATTAGGGCGTAGGAACGACCAAGTAGAAACGTGCGTAGTGCACTTCTTGTGTTTCATTTTTAATAAAATTCAGGTAGGTTATTAATAATAACCTACCTGAATTTTAATAAAAATTAACAAACCTACTTATATTTTTATTGTTCCTTATATGATCGTTGTCAAGGTTTTTAAAATATCGTTGGGGCACACAGGGTAAAGGTTGGGAACCCCTGATTTAAAGTATTATAGAACTTTTTATTATAAATTGTTATTGAATTTCTGTGTTTAGCAAAGCAGTGAAACACTTACTTAAGTTAGTTAAGTATTTTGTGAATATATTCAAATTATTTTGTTCTTAATTTAATCTTGTTTACTGATGACGTGACTAAAATTTTAACAAACTAAACTTAAACTAAGTATGTAATTTAAATTTTACGAACACTTTGTCTATTTTGAAATATAAAGGTAAATCTAAGTCAGTCTCACCGCATGTGCATCAGCATTGCCTTCTTCCGCGAGAATTTCAAATATTCCCTTAGCCTTCTCAATGTCGAGTTCGACGCCCTCCCCGAATATGTGGGACCAGGCCAGCTTAATCTTGGCGGGGTTGTAGCCCTTGAGCGCGGCCTGCTGGATGGTGAGGATGGCACCACGCAGGTCTGGCGACCGCCGGCGGAGCTTCGCCATCGCTCCGTCGTACATCTCTTTGGCTAAAACATGTTTATCGTTTTATCCGTGAGCTTGTGACAATAAGAGCAATAGCGCACTTGCGGCCTGGCCACAGCGGCCAGGTCGCAGCAAAATTTGTAGATTAGTGTTGCATCGCCGTAGAGCACGCGCACCCAGCGACCACACCGGGCCGCGGCGGCCAGATCGAAGCGACGGTTTTGGCCGCGTGCTTGGTCGCGCACCTTGCAGCCAGCGAGCGCGACCTGGGGCAGTATTACAATCTCTTAAAACTTGCCAGGTTTATGAATTGCTATAGTTACATCTCTTTCTCGCTGTATAGTAAATAAAAGAGACGCATTGATAGCCATTCAGAAAACTGGCAAGTTTTAAGAGGTAATATGGGGACTGGCCATGCAACCAGGCCGCAAGAGTGCTATGGCTCCTTTAGTCTTGTCCCCCACATATCTGTCAGCAAGGAATCGCATTTGTGAGATTTGTGAGGTTTGTCTTAACAATAGTTGTATTTAGTATAGATGGGAGTAATGATAATAATAGCTCGCATTTAATTTTTGAGCTTTATAAAATTTTATTTTGAACAAGAAATGCTTATACATTTCTTGTTCTTAAAGAGAATAATAATAATAATAATAATATTCTTTATTGCACACGAAAGAGATCACAAACAAAGAAACAAAGAAAAGAATAAAGTACACAATAGGCGGCCTTATTGCTAGACAGCAATCTCTTCCAGGCAACCTTGGGAGAGAGAGAGATATAAGATACAGGACAATCAGGGAGTGGGTGCAACTATTTAGAGGACAAACTAAGTACCAGTGGCGAAGGGTCCATACAAGCCGATTCTCAACGGCTTACCTTTTAGAGATCCCACCCCACCTATCCACTATGCAGATCACAACATTTTTGTGGAACGGCTTACCTTTGCCATAATTTCACTCCTCGCCACTGCTAAGTACATATAATAAAATAAATAAAAAGAAAAAATTAAGGAAAATGGAAAAATAATAATAAATATATTAGTGAGGAATAGAAGAAAGGAAATGACTCCTAACTTGAGTGCGAAAGGATCCAAGAGTTTGAGCCTTTCTGATACCTTCTGGTAGATTGTTCCAAAGACGGACTGCATGAACAGAAAAGGAATAGGAGAAGAAATCAGAGGAATGACGCGGAAATTCAAGAGTGAGGTTAGAGGAAGAACGCAAGGTACACTGCGTGGACGAGGAAAGGAATGAGAAACAATCTTTTAGGTAAGGAGGGGAAGTTGGTAAGAAAAGTATGGAGTAGAGAAGGGAAAGAGTGTGCAAGTCCCAAGAGAAAGTAGTAATTGTTTTAAATATCCATGGTTATTGACATTAATAGAATAAACTATTTCGGGATTTACACCGGTGTCTTCTTTCAAACAAAAAAAGAATCATCTAAATCGGTTCATAAACAAAAAAGTTATGGTTGAAAATCCGTCTGAATTCATATAAAATGGTAACGAAAACGACAGTATTTTCAAGATTACTTGAAAACTACTGAACCGATTTCAAAATTTCAAAAAATGGGACCAACTTGGAAACAAACTTCATGCTATAACGTTTGAATCATTTCAATCGGTTTAGCCGTCTTCGAGTAATCGGTGTACAATTGTACATACATATAAATAAAAAAAAAATATACGCGACGAATAGATAACCTCCTCCTTTTCAAATTTTGAAGTCGGTTAAAAACTGTGTTTAAAATTTGTATCGGTATTTTTTTTGTTTTGCACTATTGCTTCACAAGTCTCAATAAAATAAAAACTCGAAAGCAACATTAACTACATTTTTTAAACTTTTCTAAAAACAATAAAAATAAAAAATAAATATAAACTTGAACAAACATATAAAAAAAGTAAGTCACCGAGCGGGATTCGAACTCAGAACACTCATTTCTTGTGGTCCGCGTCCTTACCCGCTGAACCAAATGGACATGGCCAGTGGCGTGCCCAGGCCTACATAGTTGGGCAAGCCCAAACCCTCAAATCAAGCAATTTTTTTATCAGCTCAATACAAGCAAAAAACCAATGCATCCCACAATTTCTCGTTACTAATTTAAGATTTTTTTTCATACGATGATCTTTACCAAAATATCGATGCGACACCGCCCAGCGCCATCTAAGCGAATTCATAGATAGCTCTCAAAAAAGCACCTTTAATTATTCATAAATTAGTTCGACGCAAAATGCTAGATGGCGTGACTTTATCAAATTTAATTATTGTGTAATCAAAACGAAATTTCTCGTTTAAAATGTGTCACTCATAATAAATATCTAAATCATTTCACAAAATAATAGCGTCCCTGCTAGACAATTCAAATCCTATCCCCTGCATTACAAACAAACATTTACAAACAAATATTTATATTATTGTCGTTCAAATGAAAGACGCAAAACTAACCTTACTTATTTATTTTTATAAGAACAACCAACAATGTAAAGAGTCCACTACAATATTACGATACATTGAAGAATATTATATTTCTTTGTAAAATAGGTACTCAAATGAAAAGGTTTATTACTTACGTTATTTTGTATTTCTCTTGGAATCGACTCGACTCGTAGGTACACTTTCATAGATCACACAACAGTTAATAAACATTTCAATCCATCACAAGGGACCATTATCAATCATTAAACTGTAGTTTTAATTGATTTTTAACATAAAAACACTAATAAAGGCAAAACAATTGTTATTTCAAAACAGCTGTCGTCACAGATTGAAGCAAAAAGCCAGGCTTTTCGTCGGCTTCTGTATTTCTCATAGAATCTATAGTACCTACAGCAGTATGCATATGATGCGGTAGCAGTTTTGTTAAAGTAAGAAGAGAGCGGATATATACAGATCGCAAAGCCCGGTTGCAAGCCAACGAGTGCGAGGGAGATGAAATGCATTGTAGGGTTTATTGAGGAAAGTAACGCAGTTTAGCGACTTGTCTCGCGATCAGTTGTTGTAAAAATGAATTTGTGGTTATTGATTATTGAAAATTATCATTCGTTAATAATATTGTTTTGTTGATATTTATTACGATTCATTAGTAGTGTAAGTAAGTTATTGTTAGGGCAAGCCGGGCTTTTCGGCTTGTATGGGGGTACCGCCACTGGACATGGCCGGCCGCGGACGAAATTAGCGACCATATTCTGCGTCGAAAGAAAAACGCATGAAAACGCGAAAGCGCGCATTTTCCCAAACGTAAGACCAATCTAGATCGATTGTTTACCCCCGAAAACCCCCATATATCAAATTTCAACGAAATCGTTAGAGCCGTTTCCGAGATCACAGAAATATATATATATATATACAAGAATTGCTTGTCTAAAGATATAAGATTCTTCCGTGATCATGGCGCATGCAACAGCGCCGAAATATCGGAGTCTCAAAAATAAACAGGTACATGGTGTAAATCCCGACATAGTTTATTCTATTAAAGTAGTTATTGTTTTGAAGATTAACTTTTATTTATTGTGAGACAAATGCATCCTTTAAAAGTGAAGTTTGAACTTTGAACGTTTACAAAAGATAGTTATGGTTTTATTGGTTATATCATTAAGGCCATTATCCTTATTTTTTTAATACATGCAATTAAGATCTCTTTTAAAATATTTGCCAAACTTGGCTATTAGGAACTTATGTACTTACTTGACTAAGTACAAAATACATAAGCTCCTAATAGACATACCAATCAATTTAGCTATACATTGTACAGTTTGCATTGCTTGGTTGTTAAGTACTAACATTAAATGCTTCAAATTTAAATGCAAATAAGCTGATTGTTTACAACGGTGGTTCTTAACCACTGGTTGGTGGTCACTGGAAGCAACAGAAGTGGTTCACGAAGCCATCCCAAAATAACAACCCTTAATTCCTTTACTTACATCTTCTGTACTATTTTACCTCCAATCCAAACAGAGAGTGGTCCATGGCAAGACAGAAATTTTGTCCAATGGTATCTCATTAGCAAAAGGTTAAGAACCACTGGTTTACAACTTTTAGGTCGCAGTGACCACAGCTCTCATCAGAGCTCCAGAGCTCCCAACACTCAAGTAATAATAAAATAGTACTAATTACCTTCTTTTAACTCTGGTGTTAGTTCCTCCTCTTGTTCCTCAGGCAATGGCAGTAAACTATCCAAAATATTTTGAGGATTTTCGCCAATTTTTTCCTGAGGAAAAGAAACAATATTTATCAACAGTTTGATAAAGTTACTAACTTATTTTAAGACATGATTTAAGTATAAAAGACGTATGGCCAAAGGCACCGGCTGAAATAATCCTAGGGAAGGCAGCTTTCAGTTTATCATATTCCACCCGGTTCCCAGGTTTTCATTTCAATAGCTCTAGGTAATGTTGATTCCAAGATTGCCAAGGGGTTCAGGCACCCGGGATGAATCTCCGAATTTCTTACTTCCTGCGTCATTGTTGGCACTCGAAAAATTTTAAAAAATCCAATGCATCTTTTAGATTTTTAAAAATTTTTCGAGTGCCGAAAATGACGCAGGAAGTAAGAAATTCGGAGATTCACCCACCCCCCTGCCGGTGCCCATGCTTATGACAACTGTCAAAGACTGTTAACTAAATAAGACAGGTAACGATAGACTAGCTATTTCTCATTATTATTCCATAATGTTTATAATGGTTGATATACTGGGCATTCTTGACTGACATAATGAAAGATAAGTATTTTATCTATTTTTTTACTTACCCACATAACAAGATTACATTATTTATCTAAACTAACAAATCACTCAAGCTGGATTTATTTTATTCGGCTCTGAACTTTGCACGGAACGCTATGTACCTACATAGGAAAGAATGCTAGAACTAAGTATTTTTTTATGATAGATTATCAAGCGCTTGCCTGCTATCACACTAGGGGCCGTACCGGCTAACGCATTGATTATCGAAAAGTCTGCTGAGTTTCAACTTAAAACAGAAAAATCAAAGTAAGGAATTTCGTCTTGTACTTTCTGTTGACGTAATTTGGAACATATCGATGTTCGTGTGACATCATGAATTGGGGTTCGCCATTTTGGCCCAATTGGGGCTTGATTTATCTGTTTTAATTTGAAACCCGGTAGACTTTTCGATAATCGATTCGTTAGCCGGTACGGCCCCTGATGGTAAGCGATGATGCGATCTATGATGAAACAAGCTTGCCTAGAAGATACCATGTCACTTGGGACTTAAAGGCCCCCAATTGTACCTTTCGGGAAACACAGACACAAGGATTTCCACTCTCTAGTGGTACGGATAATAAAATTTGAAGCAAAATGCTTAGTGCGAGTCTTTGGAATATCTATCAAAAAACAGTGGTGCTGATTCGTACGTTTGGTACTTTGGTATAGTATGCACAAAATAACTTGGCGGCTCAGAAGTTAGTTGCAAGTGATATTTCGTGCAGGGACCATGATGAGTGCCCCGTCCCTGTGCTTGCCTCTATACGTCTACTGAGCAGTGTTCCGTGCGAAGTTCAGAGCCGCCAAGTTATTTTGCGCATATTGTAGTAGAGGTTAAATATGAGAGAAAATAAAAACTAACTTTACTAACCTCAACTTCAGAGGTGACAGCATCGGCCTTGTCACTAATCCAGTTTGGATCCGTGTGCCTCAAAAGACTCTTCTTGAGTAGTTTCAAAGTGAACTCCACTTGGTCAAAATGATTTTCTGAAAAGCCAAATGAGAATAAGAATATTTTTAGATGCTACAGCTACCATTCTTTCAATTTCTTTTTTAGGTAACATTGTTCAATGATATTGTAATTAGTATCATATTGGTTACATTATTATCTTGCAATAAATTCATAAATTAAATCGAATTATGTGACTCTAAAAGAATTGTACTTAGCCCTCTGTCTGTAAACATAAAAAATATGCACCTTTAGTATTTTCATCATCTTTCTGAATTTTGAATTCTTTCATAGCATCTGCGTATTCTTGGAGAGACATGATCTCCTCATTCACAGCGTCAGTCAAAGCCTTGATGTACTCAGGGCCCACTTTGGCCTCAGTATTCAAGGAAGGTGATGCTGCATCTTCGTCTTCATTTTTTTCAGTTTTTTTACGAGTTTCTGGACCAAGTAGCTCGGCAATTGAAAAACCGACACATAAACACAACACGAGATATTTGTAACGCCGCATAATGTCTTAAAACTTCGAGAAACTTTGTGAAATACAAGGATTACGTGTCCCTTAATTTATTTCTGGTACAGAACTTCCAGTGAACCGGTAAATATTTTGTCACCAGATTCAGATTTTTCATAGCAAAACCAGTCGAAAACAAACACGTATCCTGTGCTTAAATTACTTTAAATTAAATTAGTTTAGTAAAAATACAGTAGGTAGTAGGTACAATTCCTCAAACTCAAAATGTCAATGTAGGGTTGTTGAAAAAATATCGATACATCGATATATCGATATTTTTTATTCGATATATCGATATTTTTAGCCGATATATTTTGAACCGATATATCGATACAAAATAACCAATATCGAAAATCGTATCAAAAACGATGTATTTTTATTTATTTTACTATCATTACATCACTCTAAAGTTGCTAGAATACAAAGCTATACAATGCGTTTATTATTCCTATGGCGTTATGTTGGCAGTACCGTCATTGTAATCTTATTGCGATGGAATAAGGTTCAAAATTGAATAAAATTTACGGGATACCAACAACGCCAGAGGTACAGTCAGTGGCACGAATCATGAAATCGGGTGGGGATTGCGCGGAACGCATATTTTGGGTATGCGTTGCGGTGAGGGGCGCGGGCGGCGGGAGAGGGGCGCGCGCTATTGGTCGCTCACAAGAGCACATGCGCGAACTTATCCCCACTCCGTCGAAAAATATTCATGATTCGTGCCACTGAGGCTGGCCCCAGACCTACCGGTTCCATTTCTTTGCTTTGCTGTTCTACTATGGACCGCCGGCCAAGAGGCTCATTTTCAATCTATCGCATATTTTGACCAGGCTACATTGGCAAGATAGCCATTAGTTTGGTGTTATCAAATATCGTCGTCTGGGGTGCGATGAGAAGTTTTAGTTTTCGTTTTAAAAAAAAACTGCTGTTTTATACAAAAATTAATAACGAAATTATCAAAATGTATGAAACAATTCATTTTTTTCGCGAGTTCAGATTTGGTCCCATAGTAAAAGTTGTTCAGTTTTATTATGGTCCCTATCTACCATATTCAGTTTTATAGGGCTTTACCAAACATCTTGTATAAATAAGCGATCGAGTTATTTTTAACGATCGGAGTCCATGTTCAGGGTGGCATATCGCCTAAAAGCTTCCTACTTCGCAATCCAGGCGATGATATTTGATAAAACCAAGCTATTGGCTATCTTGCCAATTTGGTCTAGTCCCAAAATGCGATAGATTGAAAATTACCCTGGTTGGCCGGCGGTCTTTCAAGCAAGGTAGCACAGCAAAGCAAAGAAACGGAACCGGTAGGTCTGGGGCCAGCCTGACTGTAATAAATAACCGATGAAACGCACTCTAAAAGATTGGAATAGAAAAATGGAAAACAACTTATCTATACTTTCATCATAATTCATTATTGATATTTTTTTTATAAAAACATATTGTCTATGACTTGTACGTGTTTTGCACTGCGTTGAATATCTGATTTAATAAATATGCGCCTGATATTATAAATAATATTCGGTTTTTTTTTTATTTTCATACATTAGTTAGAGTAATGTATGTTGTTTTATAAATTCTATTGATATCACTGAGCTAGACTAAAATAAATACATTATTTCAAAACCGCAAATGTTCTCTGAAAATTCGACCGATATATCGATATTTTTTTCGCGATATATCGAGGCCGATATTGATATTTTTATAAATATCGATGTATCGATATATCGATATTTTTTTTCACTTTCGACATCCCTAACGCAACAAGAGTTACCAGAACTAATTACGAGATTTCCTGACTTTTTCCCTGAATATTCAGTAAATTTCCTGACGCTTTTAAAATTCCCAAACGGCACGGCCTGGCACGGCACGGCACGGAACGGCAGCAGCGACGCCGAAAGATGCTTTTAGTAGTTTTGCACGACTGCCCAAAAAGGTGTGTATTAGCTTTAGACTGCGGGATTTAAAAAATGAATATACGGGCTTATTTCATCACAGCTAAATAGTGAAGTTTTATTTAACGACCTTTTCATAAAAAATAAAAGTTAAAGGTCGAAACAAATTATCGGACGCGGCTTATGGACGCGGCTTACTGCCGCGGCTGATAAGTGTGCACACTCTAATAAGATCCTGCGTGCCAGATAGCTAACGGACGTCCGATGACGTCATATTAGTCTATGGTTACGTCCGCGACCTACTACATCCGATAGTTTGCACACCTCAGATCAGCCGCGGCAGTAAGCCGCGTTCGATAATTTGTTTCGACCTTGACTCTCTCTCTCTAGATTTTTGTTATCTTTATAATTATTTCACAAAATAATAGTTTACTTACCAATAAAATATTGACAATAGATAGTTTTTCTACAGTAATGTGTGTTTATGTAAAATTTGACTATAAATTTTGTACCTAATGATTGTATTACAATGTAGGTAGGTAGGAATATAGTAGGTACTTACTTGAATGATAAATAAATCTTTTGAAAATCAAAGAATTTACAATGTGTTTTTTTGAACATTGATCAAACTTTGTGGTGCGGCTTAGATCAGTCTATGGGACCAACTCCATCAAAACAAAAATAAAATCAGCTGTTCCATACATTTTGGTCGAGTAGTTATTGATGTTTTCTATGGAACAGCTGAATATTATTTTGATCTGATTAAGTTGGTCCCATTGACAAAGTTGTTCAGTTTGATGGTCTAAGCTAAGCCACACCACAAAGTTTGATCAATGTTAAAAAAACACACTGTAGATAAGTACTTAGTAGGTACTTACTGACATGCAGCTGGTTTTTTCATTACGTACCAACTTACCAAGATTGGTACGTACCTACACAACACATTATTGACCGAGCGAGCACGAAGTGCGAGCGAAGCGTCTCTGCTTCAGCTTGGGCAAAAATTCTTTCGTTGAAATTTTGAAATTCAAATTCAATGAAATTTTGTGAATAGGTTCGAAAATTATATAGATTTTTTTGTCGAGCCAGTTTGTTGATTTTTTTCAAAATGGCGGAGATATGTTAAAAAAACAGATTTCAGTCCGACATCCTAGCTCTGCCTTTTCTGCTCTACAGGTCGCATTTCTCAGCCGATTCTCGTGAAATTTTGTAAGCAGGTTTAAAAAAGATGTGGTTTTTTTTAATTTTAGAAAATAGCGGAGATATGTTAAAAAAACCTATTTTAGTTTGGTTTTCCAGCGTTGTATGTTCTGTTCTCCTCTACAGGTCGCATTTCTCAACAGATTATCGGGAAATTTTGTGAGCACGATGGAAAATAATATAGAATTTTTTTGTCACGCCAGTTTTTCGAAAAACACGGAGCCACTAGTTTACGATATTTAACTTTGGTAAGTACCTACCTAGATACCTACCTTTCCGATCAGTACCTAAATAACTGTTTGTCGGAAATTTACCTATTTGTTGAATTTTGATTTTGTTTGTTTCCATAATCATACATACTTATCGTAGTGTATTAACAACACATTAACGATATTACACCAATATTCTGGTTATGCCCTTAATACACGCTGTTATATTCTTTGCTCTAGACTCACACTCACACATATGAATCCTTGTAGCTACGCACTACATCGTAAAAGTTCAACGGCAGCGTAGGATGTGGCCGGCACGGCCCAGCCCGGCACGGCAAACCGTTGCCGTTGAGGAAATTTAAAAGCGTCTCCATTATAATTCCATACATTACACTTCTTTGTTGTGCCGTTGGACGGCTGCCGGGCCGTGCCGTGCCGAGCCGTTGGGAGTTATTAAAGCGGACATTTAGTAGACGTTTGAATTTTTTTTCTCACAAAATGATTAGGATATCAAAAATTCCTGACAAGTACTGTTTTCCTGACAAATGCCTTAAATTCCTGACATCTCAGGAAAATTCTTGTCATCTGGTAACCCTGAACGCAACGCAGAGTAGATTGACGACAGCGACAGACACTTGACAAAACAATATTTGACATTTGATCTTTCCAGTTCCAGCAGATTACTTTAAAATGTACGTACGATGGCGATCGATGACTCAGCGATTAGTGTGTTGTGGGATGCACTCAGTGACCTTCCTACAATTTAGTTCCTAATCTGTGCCAACTGCTAGTGTCTGTCTGGGGATGCAAATATCGAAAGCAAAAACATCGATGTATCGATACATCGATGTTTCAGAACAAACATCGATGTACAAAAAACATCACCCAAAAAACATCAATGTATCGAAACATCGATGTTTTTTAATGATCTATTAAATACCTAGTTAATTTATCTATAACAATATTATCTATTGAATAGGTGAGTCTTTAGCTAGAGTAAGGACGGTATAGAGTAGATAAGAGGAAATTAAAACTACATTTAACAGCAGCACCGGACAAGTCATCGATTTTGGTCACGCTCTGCTAAAAGTACCAAACATTTCAATAATAACAGGCAAAACATCGATGTTAAAATATCGTATAAAATAACATCGATGTTTTGCAATAGTGAACATCGATGGCAAACATCGATGTTTTTTTACTGAAACATCGATGTTTCAAAAACATCGATGTATCGTTTGCATCCCTATGTCTGTCAAATTTGTCACTTGTCAGTCAGTCAGTGGGTAGATTTTTTTATTGTTTTGTTTTCCTTTTGGAACAAAAGAAACTAAAAAATTGCGTTTAGATAAGATTACATCAAAACAAAGTCATATATTAAACGAAGAGAATAATAACAGAGTTTTTAATATTTGGTCTTCTACATTCTAACCTTAAATCATGTTACGAATACCGGTTCGAACTAAAAAGATACACCAAACGTTGCGTTTGAAGTCCACCAACTCCAGTGACTTCATTAGGAGTACATTTGTTGATTATTTCGTCAGTAAACATGGTCACAAGTACGTGAAATCCAGCCCTGTGGTACCACTGTGTGACTCTACTGTTCCGTTTGTTAATGCAGGAATGAACCAAGTAAGTAAGACAACTCCTTTTTATGTGTTTGTACGTACATTTTAGTCAAATTCTACTCAATCTAGTGCTGTTTATCATCCTAGAGCTACAGATAAATTGTCATGTCAGAATAATCTTAACTTCTTAAACTCTTGGGTAGGCATGCATTAGTAGCATTTCACACCACTCTTTGTTACTTTACTTTTTATTATTATAAATGCAAAAGTTCGTTTGTTTGTTACGCCTTCACGTCTTAACTACTGAGCCGATCATCATGAAATTTTGCATACACATTGTCAGGGGTACAGAGAAGGACATATGGTACCTTTCATCCCAAAAAAAGGTACTGTTCTCAACCGATAGTGAAATAACTGTCCACACAGACGAAGTCGCTGGCAGCCGCTAGTTTAAATATAACTTATCAATCAATCATAAGGGCTGGTTTACATTATCATAGCTGTTAGTAGAGAGTAGGCGTACATTGCCTGCTGGGTTTGATGTTCTTTTAAAATAACGAACATTCTAAGCACTTTACCTCTACTCTCTACTAATAGCTAAAATAATGTAAACCAGCCATAACTTAGCTTGCAATGCAAATGAATTGTGTAAAAGTATTTTATGCATTACTAGCGGGCCCCTGCGACTTCGTCTGCGTAATAAGTTTTTATGATATCCCTCGGGAACAATACTTTTTTCGGGATGAAAGGTACCATATGTCCTTCTCTGTACCCCTGACAACGTGTGTGTTAAATTTCATGATGATCGGTTCAGTAGTTAAGACGTGAAGGCGTAACAAACGGACTTTCGCATTTATAATATTAGTAAGGATTCATAACTTAGTAATAAATAGTATTAGGTAAAAACTTTGTCACTAACAAAAATGAGTCTTTTTAATTACAAGTTATAATTAAATATGTAAAAAATCTCAGTTTAAAGGCATCTTCTTGGGAAAAGTAGATGCCCCTTGTCTCAGAGCAGTGAACTCTCAAAAGTGCATCCGAGTGGGCGGGAAGCATAATGATTTGGATGTGGTCGGCACCGACGGAACACACCACACATTCTTTGAAATGCTTGGCAACTGGTCATTTGGTGATTACTATAAAGTAAGTTTCAATTTAAAACTTTATTTTTTTGCAAATTAATGTAGTTCTTGCCTCAAACTTCAATCTGTTTAAAAATGAACTGGACAGAAGCCCAAGTCTGCTATTGTTATAATCGTAATCATATAATTTGTCATAATCGTGTTTCATTCAATTGTGTTTCGGTTTTGGGTTTAAGAAACAAGAACTGTGTTCAAAAGCATTAATTCAAACAATGAGGATCAGTAACAGGTTTGTATCATATAAACACATATTCATAGCTATAAAACTTAGTGAATGATTTTTTGAAATCCGTTAAGAAATGGTTGAGTAATTAGGGTTTTGCAGGAAATGCCAAGCTCAATACAATATGTGCTTTATCGTGTACGACATAAGGTTCGCGTACATTTTGATGACGTCATAAAGACCCCCAAAATAACAGTGTTTTAGCATTTTTTAGTTCGTATAATTTCTCAGGTTTAAGAGATATCGTTAAAATTTCTTCACAGTTAATCATGCGGTGGCATAAGCTTTCTGATAAGCCACTAAACAAAAATCGTTACTGATCCTCATTGAAATATGATTATGACATTAACAATAGCAGACTTGGGCACCAGATGTCTTAACAATAAACTGAACAAAACAGATAGTAGGATACAGGCATTATCAGTTGTAAAAACTGCTTGTCTGTTAAAAATAAAAATAATAATACAATTTGGTCTTAATGGTAATACAGTACTTTTAACACAATAACTCTTGAGTTTATTCCTATTATACTAAATAATATACTAGAAAAAATACGACTCGCCCCAGATCAATTCTCGGACGGGAATCGAACCCGCGACCTTTGGATATCCGGTCCAATGCTCTGACCACTGAGCTACTTGATCTTGATAGCTTGATCTGGTGATTCTGGTGCGAGTCGTATTTTTTCTAGTATATTATTTAGTATTGTATAAAAATAGCATTGTGAATGCAAAAATCTCAAATTTAAAAATTATGTAGCTATTTCATCTTTATCAATTGTCAAATATCTCAAAAGATATTTCAATTGAATGTCGAGGTAATTCCTCACATTGATGAAATAAAGCTGGCTTACAGCGTAAGAGTTGGATATACTAGGAAAAATTCGACGATGTCACTAGTGACTCGGTAGCTCAGTGGTCAGAGCATTGGACTCCCATTCGCCGCCATTCGATTCCCGTCCGAGAATTGATCTGGTGCGAGTCGTATTTTTTCTAGTATATTATTTAGTATTGTTTAAAAATAGCATTGTGAATGCAAACATCTCAAATTTATTCCTATTCACTGGAGCTAGTTAAGAAAACATTTTCATCATCAAAAATATTTGATATTTTATGTTATTTTCTAGAAAGAAGCCTGTCAGATGGCCTGGGACCTCCTCTTAGGTCCATACAGACTGAAGCCAGAAAATCTGATGGTGACTTACTTTGCTGGGGACGTGGTGCTGGGCTTGACCGAGGATAGGGAAACCAGGGATATTTGGAAATCAATTGGGTAAATCATCATAAAAAAATGCTTACAAAAGTGTTTATGCTTTGCATTCAATGCGAAATGTTTGGACCATTTGGACAATTAAATTAGTTATGTTAGCTGCATGAAACCCATTATAAATAAAGTAAGCTCTATTTCTGACAAAGTAAGGAACCTAAATAATAAGTTTTTATTAAGTTGTACAATCTAATGCCAGTGAAAAAATTAAAAAATATGGTTTTTTGTTTAATATTTAAAATCCAAGTGATAGTTTCTAGCTCATGTTATAATATTTTAGGGTCCCACAGAGCAGAATGAAGGCCCTGGATGCAAAAGATAACTTCTGGGAGATGGGAGCCACGGGGCCATGTGGACCCTGCACCGAGATACACTATATCAACCCAGACGGCACTCTTACTGAGATTTGGAATCTTGTCTTCATTCAATGTAATAGGTAAGATTTTTTATTGTAAACTAGCTTCCGCCCGCGACTTTATCTGCGTAGACATTCGGAAAATCCTTAGGGAACCTTGACTGGTATAAAAAGTATCCTAAGTTCTAGTAGCTATAACCCACTAAATATTTATCACTAATAATTTTAGCTATTCTTGGCGATCTATCTTAAAACCTCTCGCAATCGACCGTATGTGCAGCTATGCTATAAACCACTTTAGTGCCCATCTAAATCCTTTCAGTTGTAAAAAAAAGTGTGGCAGACATTCTGTCTCAAACTGGTCAAATCAATCCTCAATCGGGTCGGTTCAATCTGGTCCTCCGTTGCAGGCTGGAGGACGGCAAGGTGACAGGGCTGCGTCGTCAGCACGTGGACACGGGCATGGGGCTCGAGCGCATGGCCGCGCTACTGCAGGGCGCGCGCTCCAACTACGACACGGATCTATTCCAGCCCATCATAAGAGCTATAGAACAGGTTTCTAAAACTTTTGGCACAGATTTCTTCCCATTTTCATTCTAAGCAATCGAAAAGACGTTTAAAATAAAAATAAAAGTTTTGATTTATTCAATACTAGCGGCCGCCCGCGACTTCGTCTGCGTGGAAAGGTTCTTTGCTATCCCTCGGGAACAATACTTTTTTTCGGGATGAAAGGTACCCTATGTCCTTTTCTGTACCCCTGACCGATCATTATGAAATTTTGCATACTTACACGTTAAGTATGCAAAATTTCATGATGATCGGTTCAGTAGTTAAGACGTGAAGGTGTAACAATAGTCCGGTCGTGGGACATTAAATTTCATAAATAAGTTTTGATAATACTAAAAGTTTTAGTTTTTGCTGAGTGTATAGATTATGTGCATTGTGAGCTATTGTTGAAAAGTTAGAAGTTTTATGCCGGTGCTTTAGGTATAGTTTAGGTATTTCGTAATATTTCGTTTAACGTAATATATATAGAATTAAAGTTTGAAATTTTGATTGTTTCATAATAAGAACTATGTTATCTTCATGTTGTAAAATATTTAGAAAGTTATTATGTGTGGAAGTGCGTAAATCACAAAATCACTCTTTTGTGTTCGAATAAAATTTTAAAATTTCTGAAATCTTATTTTAAGTCTTTCAGTGGTTAGATATACCAGTTCAACAAAGTTTAGAAAATTAAGTGGTGTGCTTCTTTGATATTTTCATTTTTCCTTTATAACATACGGAATAATGAATTAAAAATTGATAAGATCGCTCTTACAATACCTTTTCAATGCACTTATATACTACACAAAAAATTAGAAAAATACATACAGTGGCTTTTGTTTAATTACGGATAAAATATGTAGTATTGTCGCTACAGGCCGCCCGCGCCGCGCCGGTCCGGTGCCGCTGGCGGCGCGCGGCGGCGCGGCGCGGCGGCCGGCCGCCAGTCCAGGAGCCCTATTTTTGAATCGCTCGACTGGCGTCGAGCGCTCGTTTCTACTGATTTTCGTTCGACATCCCATACATTTGAGTCAAATGTCGAACGAAAATCAATAGAAAAGAGCGCTCGGCGCCAGTCGAGTGATTCAAAAAAAAAATAGGGCCCCAGGCCCACTCGCGCCATAAATAAGAATAAATTATTATTAAGGTGGCGACTGATCTGTAACAGTTCGTCGTAACGTAACGTTACGTTGTGATGAAATGTTACAGGTCAGTCGCCACCTTTATGCTCGCGCGCCAAGTGTATGAAGGTACCTACACTACCTACAGCTACCTACTTACTTACAAGTTGTACGCTCGGCTACTTACAAGACGTGTCGACTCCTATCTGACCTATCTCTTATCCCGAAATGATATTATTATGATTCCACTAGTGGCGACTTCGTCTGCGTGGAGTTTTTTTGCTATCCCTCGGGAACCATACTTTTTTCGGGATAAAACCCTATCTCCTTTTCTATAAGTACCCCTGGCAACGTGTATGTAAAATTTCATGATGATCGGTTCAGTATTCATGACGCGAAGGCGCAACAAACAAACAAACAGACTTTGGCATTTATAATATTAGTATGGATAGTGCGAGTCTAATCTACCTAGCTCTCTAACTAATGTACCTACCTACCTAATTTATACAATGCGGGGTTTTCAAATTGACATTTAAAAAAAAGAAAAGTAACTATTTGCCTCACTAGATGGCGTTGATGGTAAGAGGGAAGTCAAAATTGGTAGTAAAAAATACTTTGAATCCCCTATTTTTTTCAACGCCATCTATCTAGCCTACAGCTTTTTGTCATTTTGAAAAGCCCTCATTGCCACAAAATAGAAGGCCCTAAAAGACGACAGTAATTTTATGAAATTAGCCACAGATGTAGGCAGCTACATAGATAAATAAGACAAGTTAGTTGGTTTAAACACTTTGATCAATACCGTAAACTGCAGCATCTTTGCACGAAATTTAAGGTTTTTTTTTTAATATCTCTTCAAGTATTTATTATCTGTGTCCATTTTTACATTAAGGCGCGAATTGGACATGTATGCCATATATCTTAAGGTTCATAACGCCGAAACGGCTGTTAGATTGATCTCCAGAAACCGTCAAAGTCGTAGGCAAAGTTGTGATAAAATATCCCAACTTTGCCTAGAAGATTATAAGCAAAAATACGAGCCGCATTTAAAAACTGGTCTTAATTATACACCGTCATTTTGTAGTCATTTTAATTAACTTCAGGGAGTGCTCTACTAATGAAAATAATCATTTTTGCCAAAGAAACATGGGTCGAAAAACGACAAAAATTTTGGACTTTCCCATACAAATACAATGTTTTAGCTGTCTAGTTAGTATGGGAGGACCAAAATTTTTTTTCGTTTTTTGACCCATGTTTCTTGGGCAAAAATGTTTAGTTTCATTGGTACAACACACCCTTAAGTTAATTAAAACGACTACAAAATGACGGTGTAGAGCCATACAAATTGCGTTACCATCGAGATGTGCATGGATTACCACATATAAGCATCAATATTTTTTTCTGGCAAGCAGGCGAAGTTGGGCACAAGCTTTGAGCAGTATCAGTAAATATTTCCATAGTAAATTTGTAGCATACTACGTACGGGTTGCCAACTTGCCACAAATAGAAAAACACAAAATTTAAAAGACTTACTATAATTTCAATAAAAATTGGTAAATCCGGACGTAAACCAACTAAATTCACAGGACTAAACTAATTTAATTTGATTTGTTTTAATTTCTTTATTTTGAATTTATTATTTTCTTTTGAATTTATTTTTTATTACTATTAAACCTTTAAATATTTATAATTACTTTTGTAAGATTTTTTTCTATTTTTATAGCTGTATATCTTTTTATTTAATAACTAAACAAAGTAAACATAGACTGCCCTCCAAACCGCTTTACTGTCGTTGAGTAAGTAGTGACAACCCTAGGGCTAGGCAAACTTGAGTCACTAATGCCCGAGAAGCCTTTTACAACATTGCCTACCGTGGTTCTAGCCGTAAATGATTGACATTAACAAGAAAAACCCTTATAAATAGGAGAAACAGCATATTTGCTTACCCCGTAAATACTAAGAGAGCTGAAATTCTCGATTTTTCCAAGGAAAAACTAAAAGTTTAACACTCACATAAAAAACGTGCACTCCGTCACAGAATACATAATAGTACAAGTACTGAAGCCGCATTCTGCAACATCATTTAATTAAATAGTGACTCTTGCTACGACTCAATAAGGCGCAATTCAGATCGCACACCGCTACAGCGCCTACAGTTATATTCACCTAGAAGTTTTCTCTCTTTCTATTGCGTAGCGCTCATCTGTATTATTGTATATTATATTATCTGTATGTTTGTGCGCTAATAACTTAAAAAGCGCTAACTTAATCGTAATGATGTTTACATAGAAATATACTATGTATTTTGCGAAGTAATTTAGTCTTTATCGCAATCGGTTTACTCAATCAAAAGATATACGACTTTTAAGTTTTTAAGAAGAGTTTACGATGAATTCGTTGTAACAATATCTTTTGGGAACTATACTGTTAGAACGACGACTACCTGGACCTGGTGTTCCACATCTGGCACGGTAAAATGGTCAATGGCTTAAAAGTAAACAATAAAGTGTCGAGTTTTGGGGTCTGTCTTTTGTAATTTCTCAGAAAAAAAATGCACGTGAATGCAGTAAAATCTAAGCCCGCTTTCTAAGTATTATATTATTTTATACTACTAGCTTCCGCCCGCGACTTCGTTCGCGTGGACATTCGAGAAAATCCTTAGGGAACCTTTAACCTGGATAAAAAGTTTAATATCCTGCCTTGCTAGGTAGCCTGCTTGGTGTGAACGTGCCTTGCGCGCAGCAGGCCTCTGGCTGGTAAGCGCGTACTATAGCGACCGAGTGCGATGTCGGGCCGCATCCTCACGCGCAAGTGGCAAACGCCCTGCCTGCAAGCGAGGTACGTCCACACCAAGCGTACTGCCTAGCGAGGCAGGACGTTAGAAC
The DNA here is from genome assembly GCA_928269145.1 of Agriphila tristella. Taxonomy (NCBI): domain Eukaryota; kingdom Metazoa; phylum Arthropoda; class Insecta; order Lepidoptera; family Crambidae; genus Agriphila; species Agriphila tristella. The sequence continues at coordinate 3,718,045 of OV743443.1, read as the reverse complement.
ATAGAATACTTCGTATCCTGGTTAAAGGTACCCTTAGGATTTTCTCGAATGTCCACGCGGACGAAGTCGCGGGCGGAAGCTAGTATTCTCTAATTATTTTCTTTTCTCTGGAGTTACTAAATTCTCTAGTGTTACCCTGGTGTCCCCTAATTTTTGATTACTTTTATCTTTGATCAAGAATACCCTAGATGTCCGGTCAGAGTCTCAAAAATGGCACCTCAAATAGCGTCCCACTACAAACTGGGTGCTTATTTTGCACAAAGTAAGTGATAAAAGATGTATTTTTGTAAAAAATAAGCTTATTTTGTGCAAAATAAGTGATATAAAATGTGAGTTTGTACAAAATAAGAGGTGATCATGTACAAAATAAGCGCCAAGGTTGTAAATGGGACGCTATTGATGTCAAGGGCGGATCCAGCTTTGGCACCAGGAGGGGGTCACATAGTCGTGGTCAAGTCAAGAACTTATAATTTAATTTTGATAACAATAGAAGTAAAAATTAGGTATTTTATTAATGTACGTAAGTAAAAAACTGGTAAACTGGGCATTTAGGGCATTGGCAACTTGCCACCACGCAAGTTATAAACCGATTTTCAAAAAAAATTCGCTATTTTGTAGCGAAACTTATTAGTTTCGCTACAAAATAGCGATTTTTTTTTTGAAAAAGATGAAAAAATGAAAAAAAGGGTCCTAGGGAATACCCTAGGACCCTTTTTTTCATTTTTTTCTTAAGTCGGTTTTTTTCTCGAAATATTTACAATTTAGTAAACACAAAAAACCCGAATTTTTCGAAATTAAAAAAAAAGTTACCAGCCGATTTTCAAAATTCAAACGTTCACACGTGTCTCAATAAATTCCTCAAGTTTTGGTACTATTTCCATCTCGATCCTCCTAAAATCCTCGGAACAATGACCAAAAATACGTCTCAGGCGAATTGCATTTGATAACCATTTTCAATGGTAAAAGGCCACCCAGCGCGATTTTTAGTTAGTGTCATCCACTAATCTTGTACTCTTGCCTGTCTATTCTATAGTAAAATAAAACGGCCGCGCAGCGCGATTTTTAGTTATTTTCATCCACTAATCTTGTGATCTGTGGTTTCTTACGCGAAACTATTGTTTTCTAGAGACCTTTCGGAACAGCAGTTTATTCGGGAGATTTTTAGTTTTTTCGGGAGTTGGGAGACCACTTGAAATTCCGGGAGAATCCAGGTGAATCCCGACCATCTGTGAACACGATTCAATTGGTTTTTGTTCACGTCACTAGTAGACATGAGGTGGCAACATAATTTTACTAACTGACAGTTCGAGCTGTCAAAATCCTGCATCGACTTACGTGTCGGAGTATAGTCCAATAATAAATTCAAATATTCGATGCGTTCGTTCCCAAACGTTTGCCATCATACAAAGTTATTATAATATATTAAATTTGAATATGAAAATATTTAAATCAGTTAACAGTGATCTTGATTGTCACCTTCTGCAACATGACCTAGACAGACTGGATACTTATTGTAAAAATAATAAATTGGATTTGAACGTTTCCAAATGTAATAGTATCTCTTTTAGTCGCAAAACTTCTACCATTAATTTCCCATATTCGCTTAAAGGAACCGAACTTAAGAAAGTTTACGAAATTCGAGACCTTGGTGTCATTCACGATACTAAATTGACATATGAAAAGCACATTGATCACATAGCCAAAAAAGCCAATCGGTCTCTCGGTTTCATTATTCGGTCCTGCTCTCAGTTTACCAGTGCCAAAATCGCCAAAGTATTGTTTTGCTCACTTGTGCGTAGCCATCTCGAGTATTGTTCACAGATTTGGAACCCACAGTATGGCGTCTATATAAACAGGTTGGAGACTATTCAACGTAAGTTTTTGAGATACTTGCAATTTAAGTGTAAAGGTTATGAGAAAGACTATTTTGCTAGATGCAAAAAACATCATATTTTACCTCTCGTTGAGCGACGAAAAATTGCCGATGTCGTTACACTTGCAAAATTATCACAATCTCTTATTGATTCCCCGCATCTTCTATCACTAATAAATTTCAAAGTTCCAAACAGAAACAGTAGACACATCTACAACACATCTACAGCACAGAAGGCATCATGAGGCAACTATAAACACGGAAATTCACACTCAGTTGCTTTGTTAAAATTTAAATCATATGCTTCTAATCTGAAATAAAAAGATTACTTGTAAATCTTACACGAAATTTAAAGAAATGTAATGCTTGTTAGCAATTTTTTGTAAGTTGCTATAAACTTTCTTGTCTGTTGTTTTGGCTTTTCTTTTCCGTAATTCTTCTTTTGTCTGAGCTAAAGTTAGCATAGAATACATTGTTTGTCCGCAAAACCGAAAAAAATACAATCTAAGAAAGTAAAATCACGTAAAATGACTGTGTAAGTCAAGACAATATAAGCTCAAACTGACAATGGTTCCAAAGACTGAAGCGCCATCTGTAATTCACTTTGCCTTCGCCTCCCCATTTGTATGGCTCTATAATTAAGACCAGTTTTTAAATGCGGCTCGTATTTTTGCTTATAATCTTCTAGGCAAAGTTGGGATATTTTATCACAACAACTTTGCCTACGACTTTGACGGTTTCTGGAGATCAATCTAACAGCCGTTTCGGCGTTATGAACCTTAAGATATATGACATACATCTCCAATTCGCGCGCTAATGTAAAAATGGACACAGATAATAAATACTTGAAGAGATATTTAAAAAAAACCTTAAATTTCGTGCAAAGTTGGAGCAGTTTACGGTATCTGATTTTCTTAGAAGTATCATTTTCATTCACAAAAAAAACACAAAATAGGTAACAGAGAGGAAATTTTTAAGACGATCTTTTGTTATTCTCAAAAATCTCAAAAACTAAACGTCAAACATCGTGGCCATTCGTGGCCACCTTTAAAATCTAAAAATTAGATAAATGATATAAATTCGAATATAAATTCTTGTAAATTCAATTAAATTTATTTTTGTTTTCTGTTTCAAAATGCTCTGAAAGGAGTGCCTTAAAAGTTGATTCGCCAAACTACCTTAGAAAAACAATTATGATCAGCTTATTTAGTAGGTAGGTAGCTTTATTTTATAAGTATTCTGTGTAATTTCATCGATTACGCGACAAAAAGAGTGGCGCTTCGTAGGTGCTTGTAATATCAGGCACGCAGCGCTGTGAAATTTGAAATTGTACTTTATTGCCATGAATCGAGAGTAGCTTATTGTTTGTGGCCCCGCGCCCGCCCGCGCTCCGCGTGGCAGTCAGCGGCCCCTGCATGCACCCGCTCGCGCGTCCCGTATAATTCGTATTTTAGCGCAATAATTTATCCGTAATTTAAACAAAACCCACATTATGTATGTTTCTAATTTTTTGTGTAGTATATAAGTGCATTGAAAAGGTATTGTAAGAGCGATCTTATCAATTTTTAATTCATTATTCCGTATGTTATAAAGGAAAAATGAAAATATCAAAGAAGCACACCACTTAACTTTCTAAACTTTGTTGAACTGGTATATCTAACCACTGAAAGTCTTAAAATAAGATTTCAGAAATTTTAAAATTATATTCGAACACAAAAGAGTGATTTTGTGATTTACGCACTTCCACACATAATAACTTTCTAAATATTTTACAACATGAAGATAACATAGTTCTTATTATGAAACAATCAAAATTTCAAACTTTAATTCTATATATATTACGTTAAACGAAATATTACGAAATACCTAAACTATACCTAAAGCACCGGCATAAAACTTCTAACTTTTCAACAATAGCTCACAATGCACATAATCTATACACTCAGCAAAAACTAAAACTTTTAGTATTATCGAAGGTAATTTTTCTCTGGCTACGCGACTACAACCAAATAAACAGATAACGTATTTGCCATACTTTCACTTCACCAGAACAACATTTTACCGAATATCATTTGGCTGCAAGTTTATTTGAATAAAGATATTTTTTACTTTGACTTTACCTTTTACTTTGACATTGGTGGGTTAGATTAGGTCAGTGTTTTGACCACTCGTAGCAGAGCGAGCGAAGCGGGTGGTACTTAATAATGCTTGCATGCATGTTGCATGCTGCATGCTTGTTTGCATGCATGCTGCATGCTTGCTTGCATGCTGCATTCTTGCTGGCATGCTGCATGCCTGCTTGCATGATGCATGCCTGCTTGCATGTTGCATGCTTGCTTGCATGCTGCATGCCTGCTTGCATGCCTGCTTGCATGTTGCATGCTTGTAAAATTTGGGAAAATATTAGTTAACCTAGAACCGAGTGTTGGTAGTTATTTTGCATGCATATTTATTGAGTCAAACATAAAATAATTTAAATTAATAAATAATAATTTTCAGAACATCATGAAAATTTATCCGATTCCAGTTTAAAACGATTTTGGAAATCAATTAATAACATTAGAATATACTTAATATTATACTAGAAAAAATACGACTCGCTACGAAGATTAGGAATCGGAAAAAGTGTGCTACAAGTTTTGTAGGCGTTTGGTGAACTGAAATTATGGCAAATAAATCAGTGGTGTAATGAATGTTCGGGAATATAATACTTCGACGAAACGTTCTTTCGAGCGAGCAATAATTCGGTAAAAAGTTTTTCGGTCAAATGAGACGTCGGAGTAACGAAAAACCTCGAATTAATATTAGGTCAACTGATACAGTGGGAAACGTGATTTCGACGAAGTAAAAAAAGGCGAAACGAAAATAGTCGAAAAGTTGTCGGTAAAATGAAATTCGACCACCACAAAATTCGATCTTAAGATAGTTAACCGCTACAGTAATTTTATTATTGGCATCCGTTACGCGTTATGTGAAATTTTCAGCATTTGAAACAATACCCTATCATTCAGAAGTCAAATAAACTTTAACTCCTTTCGCATTTTTGAGTCGTTCGACTGTACAGTGAAATAATAACAATGTTGCTATAAATGAGGTTTATTTTCGTTCCACAGAACAGTAAAGGCGTGCCCCCGTACAGTGGGCAGTACGGTGATCCAAATAGTTTGGACGTGTCGTACCGGAGATTGGCTGACCACGCACGGATGGTGGCCGTTTGTCTGGCTGACAGCGTGTTCCCAGCCTCCAGGTAAAGTGCGTCTTATTTTGTTGGTATTAAGGTTTATGCCGCGTTGACATGGTCAGAGTACACTCGGACCGAGTGTACTCGGATACCTACTCGGACGCAACTCGTATTGTGGCAACCATTATTCAATCGCACTCGGACGACGACGTCCGATCCGTGTAGACTCAGATTGCGTTCTACTTTCCCGAGCTGGCTCGTATACGAGTGGGAACTAGGAAAACAAAAATGACGTCTAATAACAACAACCAAGCGTCTCGTGCGAAAAAAAATTGGTCAGAGCGCGATTCGGCCAGATTTGTTAGAATTGTTAAAACCTCCCTGTTCTTCGCGACAAAGGATCTAATCGCGAGTCCAATTCTTCTCTTTTTGCGAGATGCCTTATCTTTTTCCCCCCGTCTTAGCTCTTATATTAATAAATCGGCGACAATTATAATACGATTTCGCACAAAATACGTCATTTTTCGATGTTGACTGTGAATTGCAAAAATTAAGAAAATGATCCGAGTGAACAATATCAACAACTTTCCTAGTATACTCGTATGACGTTTACTTCTACGAGTCCACTCGGTCCGAGCAGGCTCTGATCATGTCAACGCGGCATTTAATATGGTGTAAAAACACCAAGGCAGGGTGTATCTTCATATAGTTGACAATACGGTGGCGTAAACATTACTAACAAACAGCTTGGCCGTGTCAGACTGGCAATAGGGAATATGCATCAATTTCTTTTTGTATCATAATTTAAAGTATAATACGTGAGAAAATCAACTGTAATATTAAAACTTTTGTCTTGCGTTTTTTTCTCATGATATAGTTACTTGAAGTTAGCACGCATCAGCACCCGCCGAAAACGCTCATACAAAACGGACATAATTTGTGACGTCACTTGTCACGTTTCAGGCCATTTTCCGGCGCGTTTATTTAAGAGCCCGTTACGATTTTGCCGCTGACTGCAGCTCTCTCGCTCGCACATTTCATGTTTTCTCAAGATTTCTTAAATCTGAGTGCGCAATTGAAAAATGTGTCTCGGCCACTTTTCGCAATATAAGATTACAGACATTTTTAAATATATTCCAGTTTTTTGTTGCTAAAGTACAAAAAGTTATCGTTTCTAACAGTTATTTGAACTGACAAATATGATTTGTACTTTAGCAACTCGAAACTGAAATATATGTTGAAATGTCCGTAATCTTATATTGCGAAAAGTGGCCGAGACACATTTTTCATTTACGCACTCAGATTTACAAAATCTTGAGAAAACATGAAATGTGCGAGCGAGAGAGCGGCAGTCAGCGGTAAAATCGGTACGGAGCCTTAAGGAGGTAGCCAAGAATTTTCAAATATCTCCCTCAATATTGCGTTTGTGTCGTACAAAATATTATTTCTTATTCAATATTTTATCGGACTGTTAAGTGCATTATATCCGAAAATGAAAAAAAAATCCATTTCATCGTGTGATAAAACTAAAATAATGCATTTTAATTTTTTATTTTTCTGTTCCATCATGTTTTTATACGTGTCCGAAGCGATCAAGCTCAAATTCATCAATATCGGTGACTTATGCATATTCCCTATTGGCCGCACGCATGGTAGCCGACTACGTGTTCCTAGCCTCTAGATAATGTGCGTCTTATTGTGTTGGTATAAGGTTCAATTTATTGTACAAGGACAGCAAAGGCGTATCTAATCTATACTGTGGACAGTACAGTGATCCAAACAGCTTGGATGTCAAAATAATGACTAACTTTTCTTTCACAGTTTGAACTTGAAGCAAATAATGCGCAAATCCTTCAAGATCTCATCAGAAGTGTTCCACAACCCTCAACTGCTCAGTCTTCTCTACCAACCTGTGGTTGAAACCCTCGGCTCCACATACCCCGAGCTGGAAGCCAAAGAGAAAGACGCGAAGCTGGTCATAGAACATGAAATGCAGGCGTATGAGCGGATGAGGGCTGGATTGGAGAAGAAATGGAAGGGACTGGTTGAAAAATACCCAGAAGTTGAACAAATGAGCGATGTGGAGTTGACGGGTTTCCCGTTGGGATATACAGAGTTTAAAGAGGTATGTTGCTGCGTTTTTTTCTTTAAAACTTGTTTCTACTGATAAACTTTTCTGCCTCAAATCGATTTTAAAACCTTTCTTAATCTGTTTGTCTACTTAAATACCACTAATATTATATTCACTTCTCAAGCTTACGCGCTCACTAGACATGAAATAAAAGACTTTTTAACGGATACTAGCGCGGTTTTATTGAAAGTACTTTGGTAATTAGTTGGTATTTGGTTTGATTTTTGATTTTCCGACGTTTCGGCACCTTTTCAGCTGCCGTGGTCACGGGGGACTGAAGTCAAGTATCCGCGCTAGTATCCGTTAAAAAGTCTTTTATTTCACCACTAATATTATTTAATTCGCACACGCCCCCCTAGACAAAGAAACCTTTGTAAATCTTCGTTTTAACTTCGCTTTCGGGAGATACAAAGGGTGTAAAAAGACCCTCAACGAAGCCGAAGTCCACGCAGTCCGCCCATCATCAGGATCATTTTCAGACTATACCTGAGAGACCAATAGCTACGAAGTTATTGAAAGGAAAAAATTTTTTTTAATGAAAACTAGTTTTATACTTAGTAGGGGTTTTATACCTAATTTTTGTCCAAAGAAAATTTATTAAAATGTGATGTATTTTGTAACAAACTATGGCTTCAAAACGTCATCACTCAATGTATCTCATGAGCACCCACATAAAAGCTGCCTTTCAACTCGGCCGCACGGAGCTGTGTAGCAACGCGGTCTGTTGTACGCGTTACATTGGTACGTGGTAATGTATGCAAAGCTTTTTTAACACCAAAAAATAGCAATAATTTTGAACAGAAATGGTCCTGATGATGGGCAGAATACGTAGACCTCTGCTCCGTTTAGGGTCTTATTACACCCAGTATGTACAAGATTGACATATATTTTTGACAATCTATTTTTAACAGTTCCATAAGTATTTACTCATGTCAGTATCACAATTAAAATTGAGGATTTTCCTTGCAGACCATGTCCAAACTCAACACAAATACAATACCAGGCGATCTAGTTTTCAAATTGTACGACACTCACGGCTTTCAAGAACAGATCATAGAGAGAGTTGCGCGATTGAATAACTTGGAAATAGACAAAAAAGGCTTCTGGAAACTTCTTTCAGACCACAAATCCAGGCACAAGACAGCTTTCAAAGAACAAGCTTCAAGTCGTGGACTTCTATTCGATCAAGCCGTAGAAAAAATAATTGAAAGCAGTATAAAATCAACAAACGATCAACATAAATACGATTATGCACCTAAAGGAAAGGAGATACAGTTCAAACCACTCAAGACGAAAATAGCAGCTATACTAAACGAAGACTGCGAATGGATAGACTTTTTAGAGCCATGCGAAAATAGAACTTATTATATAGTAACTGAAGATACAAATTTCTACTGCGAAGAAGGCGGACAAATCGCTGATACGGGCACAATACGTGTGAACGATAATGTGACTTTTGTAGTTGATAGTGTGTTCAAAATTAGGGATTTTGTTTTTCATAAAGGCTCTTTTAAAATTGTGAAGGGAGTTGAGAACAATTATATGAATAACCATAGTGATGTAACTTTGGAAATTGACACGGGTAGGAGAGTTAACATTATGCGGAATCACACGGCCGTACATTTGTTGAACGCTGCCATTAGGAAAGTGCTTCCCAACAGTGTTGTGTGTACGACGGGCTCTAGTGTTACTGATAAGGGACTCAGTTTAAATTTGACGGTTTATGGTGAGAAGCTGTCACAGGAGGTCGTTTTAGCCGCACAAGAATTAGTTAGGTAAGTAAAATTCATTTTGTTGAAGTAAATAAAGATTTTTTCACCTCTCCAGCACGAAAAGGGTGCTTTTGGCGCGTAAAAACTCGCAGCAAAATCGATTTTTGCTGCGAGCGTGAGACAAAGTGCTTTTTTAATATCTAACACCAACTTTTAAAATAATAAAGAAAAAACAAATAAAGTGACAAGGATGACACTTGTAAAATTGATATGTGAGAAAAGGATAGATAGAGTGCTTTATGGTGTCATACACGGATTAAAAAGTAAAAAAATAAAATGCACGGATATACCAAGGAGTTTTAAATAAGGATTGTTAAAAAAGAAGGTTGATAATTCGAAATAAAGAGTATGTAGGTAATGAGGTCACATGTATGAAACAAATATGAAATAAGAAAAATTAATGAAATTAATTAACAAATTATATGTTTTATGATTATAAATAAATAAATAAGACGGAATATTAATGAATAAGAGAAAAACACAACGCAATGTAATCAAAACGACGGACGGTAATCTACTTTACTGACTCTATGAATAAAATTTTTCAGCATAGGTTTGATTGAATTATTTTTGTGATAAATTACAAAAATGAATGCTTCCAACGATGAAGATAGTTGTCTAACTCCAAAAGAGTTAAGTGAACAAATTTCTAATGCTGAATTAAGCTTTTTTACCAGGAAAGTCACGTGAAAATTTTCTCGCTGGTCGAGGTGAAAAGTTGTATGTTTTACACGAGACCAAAATGTTGTTCTGCCTCGTGCCTTTAAATCACTCACTGTGCTCAGTAGTCTATATTAGAATCACTCGCTACGCTCGTGATTCAATTCTAGGCTACTTCGCTAGTTTGTGATTTAAAGTCGCCACTCGCAGCACAATTTGATTTTGGTCACTTGTATAACAAATAACTATTTTAAATATTCATATTGTTCATTTCAACACTTCAAGCTCAACTCAAACTCCTGTCACCATACAATGCAGAAGATTACTCACTGTGGAAGACGACGAAAAATCTCAAAAGACCTAAAAAACATGTCCCAGCTTTGAAACAACCTACAGGTGATTGGGCCAGAATTTGTGAGGATAAGGTTGAATTGTTTGCAAATTATATTGAGGGAGTATTTCAACCGAATAAAGCCAACCTGACGCAAACAGAAGATGACATTGATGCTGTTATTAACAGCGACCAGCAGTTGTCGTTACCGTTAGAGTTGGTAAAGCCTAGAGAAGTATGGAAACAAATTACACAGTTAAAATCTAAAAAGGCTCCCGGATTTGCTCTCATAACTGCTGAAGTCCTAAAGCAGTTACCAAGAAAAGGAATCGTCTTAATAACAATTGTATTTAATTCAATGTTGCGATTGCAGTATTTCCCACTAGTATGGAAAGTTTCCGTTATTAATATGATTGCGAAGCCAGGAAAACCTGCCACGGAGGTATCCTCTTATAGACCTATTAGTCTTCTTCCAGTCCTGTCAAAGTTGTTTGAGAAACTTTTGTTAATTCGCTTACTACCAATACTAGAAGACCAAAAGGTGTTACCAGACCATCAATTTGGTTTCCGAGCACATCATGGCACAACAGAACAAATCCACCGAGTTGCCCACACTATTAGACAGACAATGGAAAGAAAGGAGTATTGCTCTGCAGTATTTCTTGATGTGCAGCAAGCATTCGACCGGGTGTGGCATAAGGGTTTGTTATATAAACTCAAGCTCTGCCTGCCAAATACAGCTTATATGCTCCTAAAATCATATCTCGAAGACCGACTATTTCAAGTAAGAGTGGAGGATAGTATATCTATCCTTAGAGAAATTAAAGCGGGTGTTCTTCAAGGCTCGGTGTTGGGACCTGTTCTGTATACGGTATACACTTCTGACCTACCCACCTCAGACGATGTAGTGACAACAACATATGCGGACGAAACAGCCTTGCTTTCCTGCAGTGCCAACCCTAACACAGCTTCAAATAATCTCCAAGAGCACCTAAACACCATTGGTACCTGGTTCAAAAAATAGAGAGTAAAAGCTAGTGCTACTAAGTCTACCCATATAACATTTACTTTAAAGAAACAAGACTGCCCCACAGTTAAACTTGATGGTACTATCTTACCTCACCAAACAACAGTTAAGTACTTGGATTCCCAAGTCCTGTCCGACGAAGATTAACATGGAGAGATCACATAAAAGCTAAAAGAGATCAAGCAAACAGAAAACTGAAAGAAATGAACTGGCTTGTCGGAAGACAATCAGCTCTGAGCTTGGAGAATAAGGTTCTTATTTACAAAGCCATAATCAAGCCTATATGGACGACTCTGGGGCTCTGCAAGTCACTCTAACATAGAAATACTTCAACGATTTCAAAATGCAGCCCTTAAAATTCTATGCAATGCACCTTGGTTCACGAAAAATGTAGAAGTGCACGAATACCTAGAGATACCATACATCAAAGACGAAATAAGCAAATCATGTGAAAACTACGTCCAACGACTTGGAACTCATAAAAACCAACTAGCTACAGCCCTACTTGACACCAGCCAAACCATAAAGCGACTGAAGAGAACACCACTGGCCACCATTTGACTGGGGTCATCTTTATGTGGGGGACATCATGTCGTTGGATGTGAAGTCCTAAAATCCCTGATTGCAACCAATTTGATTATGGCCTATAGGCTGATCGCAGATAGAGAAAGAAGAAAAAAATATATTGTTCATTACATAAATACAACCCGTGGAGATAAAGAATGGGATGAAATATGGTGTTGTTCATATTCACTTCTCGCTCTGGCACTAAACGCCACACCTATCGCTCTCTCACTCCCACTCATTGTGGAAAGCGCGGTGAGCCCCCATTTTTATTAAACCCATTCTTTATCTGCGCGGGTTATAAGTGCTGTCACTAGCCAGCTAGAAGCCATTCAAGCCATCAGGACAGATTGCAGAGCTATCTTTAGCTACCGACACCGTTTAAAAATAAAATGCCTTTTTTATTTTACTTTTTTCCCTTAATGAGTTGTTTTGTCATGTCATAAAAAGTGCAAATTGACTTTATTTATTTTAAGGTAGTTCTTTAATTCAAATAATCTTTATTTCTAGTTCAAACTTTAAAGTCTGGGAGAAAAATGTGGTGTCCATACTTTTATGCGCTCTTTTCAGCATATTTCCTTCGTCGTTTAAAACAGTAGTTGCTAAAAATATCACGTGATTAAAATGAAAGGCCCCTTATTGTCAAAATACTTTTGTATCTCGCAGGCAGTCAATAGAATGTGACGTCCCTATGGAGACGTGTGTGACGGACGGTCTGCAGGCGTCGCGCTCGCCCGGCCTGCTCACCGTGCCGGGGGAGGCCTACCCCGACACGGGGCTGCGGCTGCTGCACTGCGGCCCCCCGCTGGTGTCCAAGTAAGTGTTACAGGCAGTCTGTAGTGTGACGTCACTATGGACAGGCGCGCTCGCCCGGCCTGCTCACCGTGCCGGGGGAGGCCTACCCCGACACGGGGCTGCGGCTGCTGCACTGCGGCCCCCCGCTGGTGTCCAAGTAAGTGTTACAGGCAGTCTGTAGTGTGACGTCACTATGGACAGGCGCGCTCGCCCGGCCTGCTCACCGTGCCGGGGGAGGCCTACCCCGACACGGGGCTGCGGCTGCTGCTCTGCGGCTCCCCGCTGGTGTCCAAGTAAGTGTTACAGGCAGTCTGTAGTGTGACGTCACTATGGACAGGCGCGCTCGCCCGGCCTGCTCACCGTGCCGGGGGAGGCCTACCCCGACACGGGGCTGCGGCTGCTGCACTGCGGCCCCCCGCTGGTGTCCAAGTAAGTGTTACAGGCAGTCTGTAGTGTGACGTCACTATGGACAGGCGCGCTCGCCCGGCCTGCTCACCGTGCCGGGGGAGGCCTACCCCGACACGGGGCTGCGGCTGCTGCACTGCGGCCCCCCGCTGGTGTCCAAGTAAGTGTTACAGGCAGTCTGTAGTGTGACGTCACTATGGACAGGCGCGCTCGCCCGGCCTGCTCACCGTGCCGGGGGAGGCCTACCCCGACACGGGGCTGCGGCTGCTGCACTGCGGCCCCCCGCTGGTGTCCAAGTAAGTGTTACAGGCAGTCTGTAGTGTGACGTCACTATGGACAGGCGCGCTCGCCCGGCCTGCTCACCGTGCCGGGGGAGGCCTACCCCGACACGGGGCTGCGGCTGCTGCTCTGCGGCTCCCCGCTGGTGTCCAAGTAAGTGTTACAGGCAGTCTGTAGTGTGACGTCACTATGGACAGGCGCGCTCGCCCGGCCTGCTCACCGTGCCGGGGGAGGCCTACCCCGACACGGGGCTGCGGCTGCTGCTCTGCGGCTCCCCGCTGGTGTCCAAGTAAGTGTTACAGGCAGTCTGTAGTGTGACGTCACTATGGACAGGCGCGCTCGCCCGGCCTGCTCACCGTGCCGGGGGAGGCCTACCCCGACACGGGGCTGCGGCTGCTGCTCTGCGGCTCCCCGCTGGTGTCCAAGTAAGTGTTACAGGCAGTCTGTAGTGTGACGTCACTATGGACAGGCGCGCTCGCCCGGCCTGCTCACCGTGCCGGGGGAGGCCTACCCCGACACGGGGCTGCGGCTGCTGCACTGCGGCTCCCCGCTGGTGTCCAAGTAAGTGTTACAGGCAGTCTGTAGTGTGACGTCACTATGGACAGGCGCGCTCGCCCTACCTACCCTGACACTGAGCTTTAATAAGTCACTGACAATAATCTCCAATAAATGCACTTTCAATTACCTAATTAGTAAGATCAGTCTCCAAAATAGTAGATATGTCGCCAAATAAATAACTTTGTTTCTTGATTCTATAAGAGGTATATGCACTTTTCATTGTTGACATCGAGATCATTTGAGGGAAAGATGGGGAATGGGATGGGATAAACCCTCCCCTCGACAATGGGCCTATCCACCACGCAGGCGCAATGCGGATTGGTGAGTGTTAGTGACTGCAAATGCAGCCGGGACCAACGGCTTAACGTACTCCGAACCACAAAAAATTATCTCGAGCTCCTCCACGAGATAACAAATTTTTAGTCACCTATCTCATGACCGACCCTTGCGAAAGTTGTGTTTAGATACCAAAATGTGCATGTTTTTGATGATACGAACTTAGAGACCTTTCTGATTAATTGATTGATTAAAATATTAGTTGGGAAATATTAGGTGATACTTAATTGGCGACAAAATTATGTATAAACTTTGGTGAAAGAAATAATTGTCCCTTTCGAATATGAATCACTATTCGATGCAAACTCTTCTATGCGGAGTCTATAGGCTGTGTTGTCTGAATCACACAAATATTGAAATGTATATTTTTGCTAGGGAACTCTGCTGTGGCACGCACCTCCCTTCGACGGGGCTGGTAGAAGAGTTCTGCGTGACGCTGGTGAAGGGCGCGGGCGGACACACGCCCGCCCTGCACGCGCTCACGGGGGCGCCCGCCAGAGAGGTAACTATTGGTAGCTATATGTAGTTTGAGTGAACGATATACGTCGTTCAATTTACTTAATTTTAGAGACCCCATTCCTAAGACAATCACTCTTTGCTGTAGTAGGCGCGATAAAACCGCCGCCTTGTCTAAAACAGGCTAAGTTTTAACTCAATAAACACAATCAAAACTATACTTTTCTTGTAACCTCTATAAATGTTGTTTTCACCAGGTCCGCGAGCTAGTCTGCCGAGCTCAGAAACTAGAAGAAGTAATCGACCTAGTAGACCCTGAACGTCGCAAGGAAGAGATCTCTACATTGAAGCGTCAGTTGTCAGCGTTGTGTGGTACTAGTGGGACCCCTCACGGCGATTACGGGCGTTGTGTGGCGTTACTAGATGGACTGAAGAGGAGGCCGGCTAAGAAAGAGGATGTGGCGATACAGTAAGTGTTGTAATATAATTGTAGGGTATTGATCTTTACAATAAAGTGTCAGTTGTCAGCATTATGTTGTTACTAGTGGGTCCCCTCACGTCGAGTATGTGTGGCGTTATTAGACGGACTGAAGGGGAAGGCGGCCAAGAAAGAGGATGTGGCGATACAGTAAGTATTGTAATATAATTGTAAGATACTGATCTCTACAATAAAGCGTCAGTTGTCAGCGTTGTGTGGTACAAGTGGGACCCCTCACGGCGAGTACGGGCGCTGTGTGGTGTTACTAGACGGACTGAAGGGCAGGGCGGCCAAGAAAGAAGACGTGACTGTAAAGTAAGTGTTGTAATATGATTGTTAAGAATTGATCTCTACAATGAAGCGTCAGTTGTCAGCATTGTGTGGTACTAGTGGGACCCCTGACGGCGAGTACGGCCGGTGTGTGGCGTTACTAGACGGACTGAAGGGCAGGGCGGTCAAGAAAGAAGACGTGGCGATACAGTAAGTATTGTAATATAATTGTAAGATACTGATCTCTACAATAAAGCGTCAGTTGTCAGCGTTGTGTGGTACAAGTGGGACCCCTCACGGCGAGTACGGGCGCTGTGTGGCGTTACTAGACGGACTGAAGGGCAGGGCGGCCAAGAAAGAAGACGTGGCTGTACAGTAAGTGTTGTAATATGATTGTAAGGTATTGATCTCTACAATAAAGTGTCAGTTGTCAGCGTTGTGTGGTACTAGTGGGACCCCTGACGGCGAGTACGGGCGGTGTGTGGCGTTACTAGACGGACTGAAGGGCAGGGCGGCCAAGAAAGAGGACGTGGCTATACAGTATGTGTTGTAATATGATTGTAAGGTATTGATCTCTACAATAAAGTGTCAGTTGTCAGCGTTGTGTGGTACTAGTGGGACCCCTGACGGCGAGTACGGGCGATGTGTGGCGTTACTAGACGGACTGAAGGGCAGGGCGGCCAAGAAAGAAGACGTGGCGATACAGTAAGTGTTGTAATATGATTGTAAGGTATTGATCTCTACAATAAAGTGTCAGTTGTCAGCGTTGTGTGGAACTAGTGGGACCCCTGACGGCGAGTACGGGCGGTGTGTGGCGTTACTAGACGGACTGAAGGGCAGGGCGGCCAAGAAAGAGGACGTGGCTATACAGTATGTGTTGTAATATGATTGTAAGGTATTGATCTCTACAATAAAGTGTCAGTTGTCAGCGTTGTGTGGTACTAGTGGGACCCCTGACGGCGAGTACGGGCGGTGTGTGGCGTTACTAGACGGACTGAAGGGCAGGGCGGCCAAGAAAGAGGACGTGGCTATACAGTAAGTGTTGTAATATGATTGTAAGGTATTGATCTCTACAATAAAGTGTCAGTTGTCAGTATTATGTGGTACTAGTGGGACCCCTGACGGCGAGTACGGGCGGTGTGTGGCGTTACTAGACGGACTGAAGGGCAGGGCGGCCAAGAAAGAGGACGTGGCTATACAGTAAGTGTTGTAATGTGATTGTAAGGTATTGATCTCTACAATAAAGTGTCAGTTGTCAGCATTATGTGGTACTAGTGGGTCCCCTCACGGCGAGTACGGGCGGTGTGTGGCGGACGTTACTAGTGTTTATTGAAATGGCAAAGATGACATTCATATTTGTCAGATTCTTTATTCTACGCTTGCTGAAAGGTGCGTTTGCGCGCTCGCTAGGTATACATGTTACACACTAAAATAATGTGTATGTGCACGTCTAACTAACATAATTTATAGCCTAACGGACTTCGTGAGATAGAGACAATTATACAGGGTGCTAGGAGCACCATAGCGAAAACTTTCAGGGCATAGTCGACTCATGATTTTGAATCTATCTGAAGTGGCGAATTTTCCGTCACAAAATTTATGAAAAATTTTGTGGTTTTTTTTTCTATCACACGGAGTCTGTCTTAAGGTGCGGGCACATTTGTCTGACGCCACGCGTTAACACGTGATAACACGCCGTCGGATGACATCGGTTTTCATAGTAAATGTCAAAGAGAATGTAAAAAAAAATAGCGTTTTAAGAGACGGGAGTGTCATACAAAAAGTGTGAGTATGAAACTTGAGCGAATACAATCCTGCCAATATAAAGCTGCAAACAACGTCATGTCATGACATAATGCCAACATCAAGAAAAAATAGGGATGGCACATATCACACGAATTATCGATATCGATATTTATGGTAATTAGCGTAGTGGACCCGTGACCATTCTTTTTGAAATAATTTAGGTAATTTACTAGAAAAAAAACAGTTAAAAGTTTGAATATTCAAAGAACTAAATTTCGTTCAAACTTTAACATGTTTGCGCATAAAATAAAACACTTTTTTACGGATACTAGCGAGGTTTTATTTTTATTAAGTGATTTTTGATTTCCCGATGTGCTTGCATAGACGAAAAATGACAGTTCCTTTACTCCCGGCTGTGCGCCAGGTTAGAAGTCCTGCAACCTGCAACAAATAATATAGGCTAATAATTGGTGACTAATAATTCATTACTAACATCAGGGTTAAAAAACTTTTATTTGTTATAAAAGCAGTTCAAAATATAAAAAGCTTTCTGTATCTCAGTCACTTAGTTTTCATCTCCTATCTTCCTAATTCCCTCTTTATAAATAGTTTCATTAGCAAATAAATTACTATTTTAGTCTACATTTTTAATATTTTATATTTATTTCATTTTACTCAAATCCCATGCTTGCTACCCGTTGTTTTTTGACGGCTAAACACTTAAACATGATAAATCGCTATATCATATCGCGTTTTGGTGGTCATGCTAGGATTGCTAGGGGGGCTGGTATTTTTCACTTCAAATGAAAATATCGATAAAACTTACAAACAGCACTATTATTTACATGTAATTAATGTTATGCATAATTTTACCCGATAAACCAAGCTTTCAATGAAACTAATGATTAACAAATACTTAGTTATTTCACGCGGCAATAAATTATATTCTATACTTACCGATCTTCGTCTAGCTAGAGGAAATCTTGCCATGAAAATTATTTTTTGGCCGTCCATTCTACAAGTTTTGGTCCCACATAGTTCGCACTTTTTCCTTTTCAACCCACTCATTTTTACCTTTGTGATTGTCTCGAGTACTTTTTAAATGACCACCACACCCAAAAATATAGCAATTAATTCAAAGACTTATAATGTTGTATTATTATTTTGTGAAAAGAGAAACGTCAAACGGCATGGCGGTCAATCGGTCAAAGATGATAGAATACTCTTTGACATAATGTCAATTATCTACTGCTTTGTAGATTGTCAACGTTCTTTCAAACTTAGACGGGTTTAACTCACATTTACATAGAATGCGTATTATCACATCTCCAACATGCACTGAATGCAATTTAGGTGTGGATCAGACTCTTAATCATATATTTTTTGATTGCCCTGCTTACAACATTCAGAGATTAGTCCTGGTGGACAGATTATTAGAAATATATAAGACATCTTATAGCATCCCGCGCGACATTCAAGACATTCTCACAAATCCTGAAACTTATAAGGATTTATACAACTTTGTTGTATCATCGGATTTGGAACTATAAACATGGATAAGACTTTGAAGATTTATATCACACTGAAGATGACAAGGAAAATGGAATAGGAAGTGGCTACGGCCTTATATAACCCGGACACAGAAAAAGAAAATTGAAGAAGTGGCTTTGGCCTTACATTACCTGGACACGGAGAAAATAATAATTAAAGAAGTGGCTTTGGCCTTACAAAACTCAATTACAGAAAAATGAAATCTAGAGGCTGGAATTCTTGTAGTTGAAATTATTTTAAATAAGACAATGGCTGTATGGCTCTGCCTTTGCCTTTCCCAACTGACGGGAAGAAGATTTAAAAAAAAAAAAAAAAAATTCGCTCACGTTTCATAGATCGTTTTTTACTGTGAGAGTTGCGCCAGGCTGGTAAATAGAATAGAATAGAATAATTATTTATTTTCCAAAAATGCAGTTTAGTACAATTTACAAATTTTACAGTAAAATAGATTAAAATAACATTTGCCTGAACTAGGAAAAAACCTGTGTTTCAGGCGAGTATAGCCTACATTTAACATGAATCAATTAATCACTAACTTAAAAAGAATTTCCATTTACACATTAGGTACACATTACAAATTATGCTTAGAATGACAACACTTAAATACAATACAATACTATTTTGTTACGATCAATATGCCTCTCTGTATCGTCATATGACATGCTTTGCAGAGTATTTTTTAAAGTTATTTTACAATTCCTAAAATTAAGTGGATAGATGTTAGCTATCCTATTTATTCTATTGTAGAGAAATGGGCCCAGAAACAGATAAAACTTTGCTGTAAAAGCTTAATTGCTTAGAAACTGTTTGAGTGCAGACTATATCTTTCCGTCTTTTATTTAATATTTCAGAGTTAAAGGTGAGGGCTGAGTGCTGTTTTAACACTATGTTCATAATGAATAGTTGTCGTACTGATAATACGTTACAGGACTTATATAGAAGGTTAGTAGGAAAGAGAAAAGGGCGGGAAGTTGACACTTTGAGAATCGCTCTCTGTGCTCTCTCTGTGGTTAGTAACTGTGTTTTACATGCACCTCCCCATGACGTAATACAGTAAGTTAATATTGATTCGCATAGTGCAAAATAGACCTGTCTTATTATTGCTGGATCCGCAATGTGTCGTAACTTTTTGAATACAAATATTAACTTACGTAATCTGTTATTTAAAGACATAATATGTGGCCTGAATGAAAGAGTTTCGTCTAATATAATACCTAGGTATTTAATTTTATCTGTTTGATTAATTTCAGGACACATACATTGGTTTTCCGTTTGGATAGAGCAATAATGAGCATGGAGTTTAGGGTTAGTGTTAGAAAAGCATTGTTTACGCAAGGAGAACTTAATATAATTCGTTTTTTGTGCATTTAATGTCAAAAGATTATTTTGTAGCCAGTTATTTACAACATTGAATCCTTGTTGCGCATGCTTGAAAACTTGTTCTTCCGAGTCGGCCGTAAAGAGAAGTGCAGTATCATCAGCGTAAGATATGATCATTCCATGATCTAGCTTTAAATTACAAAGATCATTAATGTAAATCAAAAACAGGGTAGGTCCTAAAATACTTCCTTGGGGAACCCCAAAAGGTGTATTTTCCTGTTCATCACTAAGGACACTGCCAATTCTCACACATTGAGTACACTAGTAAATGTATGCACTAGGATCACTCTTTTCTTATAACACGTCAATATAAATACGGCGTGTAAACACGTGGCGTCAGACAAATGTACCCGCACCTTTCGTTGCATAGAACCTACATTTATAGAAAAATAACAAAAAAAAAATACCCGCAATGTACAACTGTTTACCCGCGATATTATCGAGTTGTTACAGTACGAGGCATATATCTTGAAATTTTTTCGACGGCGTGGGGATAAGTTCGCGCATGTGCTCTTGTGAGCGACCAATAGTGTGCGCCTCTCCCGCCGCCGCCCGCGCCCCTCACCGCTACGCATGCCCAAAATACGCGTTCCGCGCAATCCCCATCCCATTTCAAGATATTTGCCTCGTACTGTACGCGTACCATGGGCAGCAGCATGTATTGTTTGTGTTCTTTCTTTCAGGGATATAGCGAAAGCCGAGATCACCGAAGCAGTCGCCATGGCGTCGGCCGAGGGTCGGCGGTTCGTGGTGCACTTCGTGCGCTGCTCGTACCTGATGCAGGGCGCGGGGCTGGCGGCGGCGCTGGGCGGCGCGCCCGCCCAGCTGCCCGCGCTGCTGCTGGGCTGCGCGGGCGGGGTGCTGGTGGCGGTGTGTACTGTACCCGTGGTGAGTAGTCGCCGCTCGTGCCTGATGCAGGGCGCGGGGCTGGCGAAGGCGCTGGGCGGCGCGCCCGCACAGCTGCCCGCGCTGCTGCTGGGCGGGGTGCTGGTGGCGGTGTGTACTGTACCCGTGGTGAGTAGTCGCCGCTCGTGCCTGATGCAGGGCGCGGGGCTGGCGGCGGCGCTGGGCGGCGCGCCCGCACAGCTGCCCGCGCTGCTGCTGGGCGGGGTGCTGGTGGCGGTGTGTACTGTACCCGTGGTGAGTAGTCGCCGCTCGTGCCTGATGCAGGGCGCGGGGCTGGCGAAGGCGCTGGGCGGCGCGCCCGCACAGCTGCCCGCGCTGCTGCTGGGCGGGGTGCTGGTGGCGGTGTGTACTGTACCCGTGGTGAGTAGTCGCCGCTCGTGCCTGATGCAGGGCGCGGGGCTGGCGGCGGCGCTGGGCGGCGCGCCCGCACAGCTGCCCGCGCTGCTGCTGGGCGGGGTGCTGGTGGCGGTGTGTACTGTACCCGTGGTGAGTAGTCGCCGCTCGTGCCTGATGCAGGGCGCGGGGCTGGCGGCGGCGCTGGGCGGCGCGCCCGCCCAGCTGCCCGCGCTGCTGCTGGGCTGCGCGGGCGGGGTGCTGGTGGCGGTGTGTACTGTACCCGTGGTGAGTAATCATTACAGTCCATAGTCAACAGTTAGACCAGCCCCCTGATTTTGGAACTCTGTTGCAATCAACTTTTCATTGAAACTGACAGAAATTGCAGTCTGCTTCAAGGCACGGATGCACAGAATTATTGAAACCATGGGCCATTTGGGCAAATGATGAACTAATGACGGGCTACCAACACAAAAACATAAAAAAGCCAAAACCATTATGTTTTAAATGGACAAGAATGTTTTTTGCTGGCGGGGCCACTGGCATATTGCCGACGGACCACATGTGGCCTGCGGGCCGCAGTCTGTTCATCCCTGCTTTAAGGTCTATTCCCACATATCCAGGGGGCCGATTCTCACGCAATAGACATAATGTCGAAATAGAGATATGTCGAAATAAAATGCCGGATTCGCCATTTTGTCTATTGAAACCAGTTTTTGGTATTCTCGCAATGTCACCATAGAGATATGTCGATGGCTGGCACTCGACATGCAACGTGTGGTCGACAGCGGTAGAGATTGAATATCTCGAACGTTACGTTAGTCGAAGTGTCGAATTGTCTCTTTCTTATGAGATGGGTGACCATTTGGGACTGCAATAACGAATGTTAAGCTACTTTTGGAGAGGCCGGGTACGGGATGGGTGAACATTTAGGACTGCGATGATGAATGTTAAGCAATTCTAAGAAATGGCCGGGTGTGAGATGGGTGACCGTTTGGAAATGCAATAACGAATGTTAAGCTACTTTTGAAGAGGCCGGTTACGAGATGGGTGATTTTGGACTGCGATGACGAATGTTAAGCAATTCTTAGAAATGGCCCGGTGTGGGATGGGTGACCGTTTGTGACTGCGATGTGACGAAAGTAAAAAAGCTTTAAATAAGGCCAGGTGTGAGATGGGTGACCATCTGGTAACCACTTTGAAAATGGTGACCCATCTCAGATGGGTGACCGTTTGGAACAGCAATAACGAATCTTAAGCTACTTTTGAAAAGGTCGGTTGCCAGTTACTAGATGGGTGACCATTTGGGACTGTGATGACGAATGTTAAGCAATTTTAGGAAATGGCCAGGTGTGGGATGGGTGACCGTCTGTGACTGAGATGCGACGAAAGTAAAAAATCTTTAAATAAGGCCGGGTGTGAGATGGGTGACCGTTTGGAATAGCAATAACGAATGTTTAGCTACTTTTGAAGAGGCCGGTTGCCAGTTACTAGATGGGTGACCGTTTGGGAGTGTGGTGACGAATGTTAAGCAATTTTAGGAAATGGCCGGGTGTGGGATGGGTGACCGTTTGTGACTGCGATGCGACGAAAGTAAAATAAAATAAGGCCGGGTTGAGATGGGTGACCATCTGGTAACCACTTTGAAAAAAAAGTCGGGTTTGGGATGGGTGACCGACGATTCCAGAAGTAATCAATGTTAAACAACATTTACAAAGACTGATGAGATGGGTGACCGTTTGAGACTTCGATAACGAATGTTAAACAACTTTGTAAAAAGGTCGGGTTCGGGATGGGTGACCGACTAAGCCAGCAGTAATCAATGTTAAACAGCATTGCGTTTCTTGCAGGCAGACATCGGGCGCGTGCCATAGTGTCAAATTCGAAATATCTCGAAAAAGTCAAGAAATTGTAGAGATTCCAAAGACTTTCGACTTGTAATGTCGAAAATTTCCGAGAATAAGTTTTTTGGCTGCAGTAGAGATTTTAGTGACATTTTCAATAGAGATTTGTGATTAGAGATGATCTCGAATTCGAGAAATGTCGCAGTGCGCGAGAATAGGCCCCCTGGGCTCAAGCTATGTTGGGTGTCTCTATGTTCTACATAAAAGACCCTTAGTAGAAGCATATAGAAGGCTACACCTAGTTTTAACAGGCTACACCTGTATTAACCGCGAGAAAATCGGCTACACCTAGTTTTAGCCAACAGCTATCAGCTACCCTTAGTTTAAGCCGGCTAAAACTAGGTTTAGTCGCATTTCTAAAACTAGCTTTAGTCGATAATAGCCGTAACACATATAATAATAAGCACGCAGCGCTGTACAATTTGAGATTGTACTTTATTAGCGCAGCGAGAGTAGCTTATTATTTTGATTGTCCTCGCGCACATGAACTTAGTACGGTCAATGGGCTTCCATTTTAGGGTAATTTATATTCAATTAATTTTATACTTAAATGCAAAGCTATTAAGGTTCAAAATAAATTACAGATTTTTGACAGTTTTGTATAACCTCATGTGCTTGTGACTGTTCTATCATATATTCTGTGACTAAATGATGAGAGAGTAGTTGTCCAGATGCATTAAGCTCCGTACAAACTGAGGCGAAATTCGCCCCAATCGCGCAATTCGCTCGCGTTAGTTTGTCCGGAGCCTTATACATATCTTTTGTGTCCGTTAACCAGGAGATGGTGACTGAAAAGTTGTCGGCGGAGCGTTGGTTGCGCTGCGTCACGCCGGTGTTCCAGGCAGGCGTGCTGCTCCCCGCGCCCCCCCAGGACCCCCGCACGCACGCGGTCATGACGGAGACTAAGGTATGCTATACAAAGTCGCGGCCACATAATCTTCTTCTTTGCGTATCGACTCCGGTATCATATTTGTGAGGACTACAACTCAGCCACCGATACAGCATTATAAGCGGCCTAATAGGGAATATGCATCAATTTTTTTTTATCAAAATCAAAAGTATAATGCGTGAGAAAATCAACTGTAATATTAAAACTTTTTTCTTGCGTTTTTTTCTCGTGATATAGTTACTTGAAGTTAGCACCTAGCAGCAACCGCCGAAAACGCTCCATACAAAACGGACATGATATATGACATCACATATCACGTTTCAGGCGCGCGTTCACTATGGAGTTAGCCACGTGCCGGACTACAGCTGGGCCACAAAAAAAAAAGTTGGAAATCTGACTTTTTGACTATGCCATGATGAAGTCGATAATTTGTCGGAATTTGTCGCCAAAAACCAGAATTTGTCGGTCTTGCGTTTAGGAGATACGTGTGGCTCAGCTGTAGAGACGTCTCTACAGCTGGGCCACACAGATCTCGAAAACGGAAGGTCGTAGCGAAAATCTGATTACTCGTATGTGTAGCCGCTAATTTGTCGGATTTTGTCGCCAAAAACCAGAGTTGGTCGGTCTTGCGTTTAGGAGATACGTGTGGCTCAGCTGTAGAGACGTCTCTACAGCTGGGCCACACAGATCTCGAAAACGGAAGGTCGTAGCGAAAATCTGATTAATCGTATGTGTAGCCGGTAGTTTGTCGGATTTTGTCGCCAAGAACCAGATTTTGTCGATCTTGCGTTTAGGAGATATGTGAGGATACGCTGTGGAGACTTTTCTACCTGGATCTTGAGAAAGGAAGGTCATAGCGAAAATCTGATAACTCGAGTGTGTAGCCGTTAGTTTGTCGGAATTTGTCACCAAGAATCAAATTTTGTCGATCTTGCGTTTAGGAGATATGTGAGGATGCGCTGTGGAGACTTTTTTACCTGGATCTCGAGAACGAAAGGTCGTAAGCGTATCCTCACATATCTCCTAAACGCAAGATCGAAAAAATCTGATTCTTGGTGACAAATTCTGACAAACTAACGGCTACACACTCGAGTTATCAGATTTTCGCTATGACCTTCCTTTCTCAAGATCCAGGTAGAAAAGTCTCCACAGCGTATCCTCACATATCTCCTAAACGCAAGATCGACAAAATCTGGTTCTTGGTGACAAAATCCGACAAACTACCGGCTACACATACGAGTAATCAGATTTTTGCTACGACCTTCCGTTTTTGAGATCTGTGTGGCCCAGCTGTAGAGACGTCTCTACAGCTGAGCCACACGTATCTCCTAAACGCAAGACCGACAAACTCTGGTTTTTGGCGACAAAATCCGACAAATTAGCGGCTACACATACGAGTAATCAGATTTTCGCTACGACCTTCCGTTTTCGAGATCTGTGTGGCCCAGCTGTAGAGACGTCTCTACAGCTGAGCCACACGTATCTCCTAAACGCAAGACCGACAAATTCTGTTTTTTGGCGACAAATTCCGACAAATTATCGACTTCATCATGGCATTGTCAAAAAGTCAGATTTCCAACTTTTTTTTTTGTGGCCCAGCTGTAGTCCGGCACGTGAGTTAGCCAAGAATTTTCAATTATCTCCCTAAGTTTTGCGTTTAAGTACATATGTGTCATACAAAAAATTATTTCTTATTCGATATTCTATCTGACTTATGTTCATTATATTCAAAACTGAAAAAAGAAAATCGTTATTTTTCCCTGATTTCATCGTGTGATAAAACTAAATTAATAGATTTTTTTTTTTTATTTTCCTGTTCCATCATGTTTTTATACGTGTCCGAAGCGATCAAGCTCAAATTTATCAAAATCGGTGACTTATGCATATTCCCTATTAAGGACACCAGTCAATTTTCATACAAACGAGGTAACTTTGAAGCCTTGGTTCTCCCCCAAGGATTGACCTAGCTGTGATGTGATAATTAATGGTCATCCAGGGAGTGAATGGAGGAGATTCAGATCGCTGTACACACCCAACTGGTCTTATCAACATTCTAAGAGATATAAGGATCGGATTTCATTTTCAGTATTTCCATACCTTTTTTAAACATGTCCTTATATCTCCTGCGCCGTGTTTTTGTGTTTTCAAACATCACAACAATGTTTTCTCAACATGTAAGGGGCGTGGCCTATGAGTTTTGTTGAGCAAAAATACAAACATTGTTTGCCGAGACGACCGGAAAACATCCCCCGCTCTCGCCTGCGGGGAGGGGAAGTAACTCATTTTGTGTTGGTGCTCACTAGATGCAGACGCCTCGCCTGCGTTCATGTGCCATTGTGTGATTTGTGTATTGTCTTAGTGATGGAATAAGGAGAATACCTACTTTATTTTTAATTGAGTTGGTCAGAGAAAGACCGCTACTTTACTACCCGGAATCAGTTTCTGTTTCTTCTTTGGAGAACTAAATCCACTATTGCCATTACAGCTACCACGACTTCTTCGTCGGAACTCATTTTCGAATCTGAGCCGTGATTGGACGCAAATTTTCTCAACAAAACATGGTTTCAAAACAAAACCTAGGCGCAGCGGACGTGCGGTTTGAAAATAATGTTGTGAAAATAATGTTTCGCCAACAATGTTTTGTTGAAAATTAAGCGCAGGACTTTAGATCAATCGTAAAAGAGTTTTAATTTCGCCCACAGGTTAGCCTTATAAACTGCGAGCAGCTCGTCCAAGACGCCATGCGCGTCGCCATAAAGTACGCGCAGGCGCACACCAAGGATATGCCATCACAGCACACGGGACATGGCGCTACTAAGAATAGACAACAGAATTGAAACAATGCATATTATATTATTGGCGCTTTTATAGTCTTTTTTTCTCATTCCCACGAATAAAAAAGTCAATCTAAAGATTTATAGGCAGCTTCCAAATGTTTAGGGATATTTTATAGGCTTAATTTAGTTTTTTTTTTAATTCACAACGGGATAGTACTTGGCTGCCGGAACACAACAATTTTTAAACTGATGTTATGCCGTCTGACTTAGGTAAGATGGTGGTAGCTAGCCAGGCGGACTTGAAAAAAGCCCTACTACCAACCAAACCGAGTACAAATTGTACCCCCTGGATTCGAACCTAGAAATCATTAAATTAACATTTACCCCCCCCCCCCCGGAACTCGTTAATTACCGTGGATTATAAAGAAGATAATTTGGTGAATTTGATGTTCGACGTTTCGAGGGAATGAGAGAAAAAGTAAGATTTTACTGAATTTTCGAAAATGCCTTCTTAGATTAGTTAATTACTCCTTACCATTGGAGATTTTCTCTAAAGACCGTATCTAGTATTGTTGTTTTAAAATCGTATTGAAGATAAAACTGTACTTTACCTTCTTATGAAATAAAGTATTGTAGACTAGACTGAATAAATTGTTAACTTATTTGTAGGTCTGAGTATTTTAATGTATTAAACAAACTTATTTTGATGTAATTATTATTTATCGAGTCTCTTGTAGCTTTTGTAAATAGCATTAACCACCTCTTTATAGTTTGTTAGGTATTGTTAATAAATTAATAGTCCAAATTATATTTTCATTTAAATCCTTTTAGGAAGATCTCCCCTTTTTGAGCGTGATATTTTTATTGTAACACAGAGTAAAAGTTAAATTCTGACACATAAGGGCGTCACCAGCCTAATAAAAAAAGCCGAAATAAAACAGGGAAGTATAAAAAACAATAAATTTAATATCATCGTTATGTCTTAACAGCTAGTATGTACATAGTGGAGTGTTCATCGTCAGCCTATTATCGTCCACTACTGAACATAGTGGAGCGTCATGGCGTCATAACTTCATCAAGGTGGACATTAGTAACTATCAGAATATAATGTCAAAGGAAAATCGACCTTGTTTTATGACGTGCACATTGCACATGAACTTAAACCGTGGGGTGGTAGTTATTTTTGGCTGACTTCAGTAAAATACAAGTAAACGCAAGTAAATGCATGATGACTTTGCGGACCACAACTGGTGCTTCCAGGGACCACCACCGCTGGTCCGCGGAACATTGGTTAAGAACCACTGGTCTAGTGATGAGGGACCTAACTAAATTTTGGTTTTACAATTAGGGGCCAGCCATCCATAAATTACGTCACACGACTACCCCGTTATTGTCACAGCTGGTCACATTTGTGAGACCCCCCCCCCCCCTACCTAGCATTTTACATCTAGAAATAATTATTGAATTAAAAGGAAGTTCAGAAATTTGTTTTATTACAATTTAAATGATTTTTAGATGTGATGTCACGAACATTAAGACCCCTCCACTCCACCCCCTTGTCACACATTGTCACATTTCGTCGACCCCCTTCTTCCCCCTTAACGTGTGACGTAATTTATGGATGGTTCCATAGACCACCCACTGTTTGGATTGGAGGTAAAATTCAGTAAATGAATAAAGCGTTGTTATTTGAGGATGGCTTTGCGGATCACTTCTGGTGTTTCCATGGAGCACCGTTAAGGAGCAGTGGCCTAGTGGTTGTCCATGTACTGCAGCTCGGAGAGCAGCAGCAAGGTGTTGGGCAGCGGGCGCGGCTGCGGCGACAGGATGGTCAGTGTCTGCCGCTCCATGTCCACCGCCGTCCTGCCAACACAAGTATACGTTACAATCAAAGGACTATTCCCGCTGTCCTCCACTACTGCCCACCACTGGAGGATGCCTATTCCCATTGTCTTCCACTGGGGGATGCCTATTCCCATTGTCTCCCACCGGGGGATGCCTATTCCCATTGTCTTCCACTGGGGAATGCCTATTCCCACTGTCTCCCACCGGGGGATGCCTATTCCCATTGTCTCCCACTGGGGGATGCCTATTTCCGCTATTCCCCAGTGGTGACAATCTATCTAGGTCAGTGTGCAACATGTTATCACCGATCAGACCTAAAAATGACGTTTGCGCATCTCTCTCAGCACTCAAGATGTAAAACAAGCCTGTGCTGAAAGATTGAAGACTAAACTTGGGAGTAACACCTCTTTGCTTCGCTGCTGTGCTCAGTACAATAATCTCAAAAGAGATAGCTTTGATGATATCGATGTTTTTCGCGACTAATTACCTAAATTTAAGTCCAGTATCTTTAAATTATTAGAGTGTAATAATCAATAATAATAATACTGTAAATGAATAGCTTTCAGTTTTGCTTTCTTTTTCATTTTAATTCATTTTAATTTCATTTCAACTTTTTAAATTTATTTTAGCATGTACTTTGACAAATTAATGTTTTAAATGTTGTGTACGCCTATAATAGGTATATATATATGTAAGTATTGTGCTCCACTGTTTAACTAATATTAACAACTAGCTTCTGCCCGCAACTTCGTCCGCGTGGATATTAGACGAAATCCTTTTAAGGAACCTTCAACCAGGATCCGGCCAGCCATTTTTACGCGATTAGGCGAGTCCCCATCAAGCGCGCTGCCTCGCGAGGCAAGACATTTGCCGCGTGTGGCGGGCCTCGCACAAGGCTTCCAGTTCCCGTTCCCCCTCCCGCTCCCGTTCCCATTCCGTTCCCGTCCCGTTTGCGTTCCCGTCCCGTAACCGTCCCGTACCCCTTCCGTTTCCGTTCCCGTTCCCATCCCGTTCTTGTCCCGTTCCCATCCTGTTCTCGTTCCCGTTACCGTCCCGTTATATTCCCGTTCCGTTCACGTTTTGTTCCCGTTCCCATTCCCGTTCCGTTCCCGTTCCGTAAACGTCCCCTAACCGTCCCGTACGCCTTACGTTCCCGTTCTTGTTCCCGTTCCGTTCCCGTCCGGTTCTTGTTCCCGTTCCCGTTCCCATCCTGTTCTATTCCCGTTCCGTTCCCGTTTCGTTCCTGTTTCGTTCCCGTTACGTTCCTGTTTCATTCCCGTTTCGTTCCGTTCCCGTTCCGTTCCCGTCCGATCCCGTCCCGTACTCGTCCCGTACCCCTTCCGTTCCCGTTCCGTTCCGGTCCGGTCCGTTCCGTTCCCGTTCCCGTGCCCGTGCCCGTTCCGGTTCCCGTTCCCTGGATGTGCATGTCCAGGTCCAGGTCCATATGTGTCATGTCCACCACGTTGGACTTCAAAATAAATCTCATTTTCGCAATCACCATCCCATAAAACCTCAAGATCGACATCCATATCGATTTTTATGTTACTCACCCTACTTACTTTCTAAGGGGTTGATTTTC
Organism: Agriphila tristella; assembly: GCA_928269145.1. Taxonomy (NCBI): domain Eukaryota; kingdom Metazoa; phylum Arthropoda; class Insecta; order Lepidoptera; family Crambidae; genus Agriphila; species Agriphila tristella. The sequence goes on along the minus strand of OV743443.1, from coordinate 3,688,019 downwards.
AAAATCCCAAAATATATATTTAGACGTGCTAGTACGAATTTTAAAGTTGTAATTTCGATTTTGTATTCTTTTTCCATACAAAATTTGAACCCCATTTTTACCCCTTTAGGGGTTAAATCATGTCCACCGTGTTGGACTTCAAAATAAATGTCATTTTTGCAATCGTCATCCCAGAAAACCCCAATAACGACATCTATATCGATTTTTATGTTTACTCACCCCATTTACCCCCTAAGGGGTTGATTTTCAAAATAAAAAAATATATATTTGCCTATTTATTTTTAGATGTGCTCCTACGAAGTTTAAAGTTGTAATGTCTATTTTATATTATTTTTCCATACAAAATTTGGACCCCATTTTCACCCCTTTAGGGGTTAAATCATGTCCACCGTGGTTGGACTTCAAAATAAACGTCATTTTTGCAATCGTCATCCCACAAAACCCCGATAACGACATCCATATCTATTTTTAGGTTTTTTTTAACCCTTTTCAGCCCCATTTCATCCCCTTTGGAGTTGAAATCCTAACAAAAACAATATACGTTGCTTTAGATTTCTATCCATAAGCCTAAATTATAAATTTAGCGATTTTTACTTCGAAAATGAAGGATTTTCTTTAATACACAACTTCATCCCCCTTTGGACCCCTTTGGGGGTAGAATTTTGAAAAACGCTGAGACCCGTATTTATTAATTTTCAATCGTCAGCCTAAACACAAAATTTGAAGATTCTAGCTTCAAAACTGAGGGACTTTCATACAAACTTTCATCCCTTATTTCATCCCCTTAGGGATGGAATTTTCAAAAATCCTTCCTTAGTGGATGCCTTACTGTATAAAGTATCTGTGTGCAAAATTTCAAGTCTCTAGGTCCAGCGGTTTGGGCTGTGCGTTGATAGATCAGTCAGTCAGTCAGTCATTCAGTTTACGATTTTATATATTAAGATGTTAAATATATATAGTGTTGGTGTATGTACCTTTTTCATAAATAAATAAATAAACCAATACTTACACGCATACGAATCCAGCGAGGTTGGTATGCAGCACGTCATCGTCGGCCGCCGCAGCGAACGAGACTGCGAGCAACCTGTGCGCGAGCGCGGGCGACACGCTGGCGCCCACCACCCGCGTGAGCGCGTCCTCCGCGCGCATGCCCAGCGGCATGCACGAGTCGGGCAGCGTGGGGGCGCCCACCTGGTAATGACACGTGACGTCACTAGTAATAATCATGCCCTCAACACAGATAATGGCCGCGTTCCGATTCAGGCCAACAGTGCTCACAGCGTGTGACGTCATTGTACACCGGTCCAAATCATTAGCACGCTGTCAGCACGCTCACGATACTATTGATTTGGACCGCTCGTGAGAGCGAGACCCTACGGTTTTAACAACGTAACCTCCAAAAGGGGCTATCTCGATAAAGTAAATATTAATTCTATGGGGTAAGTAAATACAAAAGCAGTAATGAATATCAATCAAGTTCCTTCACTCTGACCAGTTATTTACTAATCAATTTATAAACCATCAAAGATTCAAAATACTTATTACCACTGCTAGCTCTCTCAACATAAATTTATTATAAGTATTTCGTTCGTACCTTCGCAAAACACCTGCAGATATATAAATTCAGCCATCTTTTCTAAAAATCACAAATAATAACCACAAATTTAACAAGAATGAACTTTGACAAGGAAGTTTGACAGCTATACACCGACAACGCTCACAGTGCTTTGGTAGACTACGCTGAGCGTCGTTAGCACCTGCGATGACGTCATCTGTGACGTCACTTCAACTTACGTGAGCGTTGTAAGCCTGAATCGGTCCGGGCGTTAGCGCGCTCCTAGTGCTGTAAGCGTGATTCGGAACGCGGCCTATATAATAGTACTAAAAGACTAAACGTACAGAAGCCCATCCGCGCGAGTACATCATCTATCAGCCGCACGACACCCACTGCTGGGTATAGGCCTCCCCTAAGGATCTCCACGACGATCGGTCCTTCTTGGCCCGCATCCAGCGGCGCACCGCGACCGCGCACTCACGTGGGTCCACCTTGTGGGGGCCTACCCACGGAGCCGAGTCCGGTGCGCGGTCGCCATTCCAGAACCGCCCCGCCCCAACCAACATCGGTTCTTCTCGCTATGTGTCCCGCCCATTGCCACTTCAGCTGAGCAATCCTTCGAGCGATGTCGGTTACTTTAGTTCTCCTGCGGATCTCCTCGTTTCTCCACGATTCGATCACGCAGAGAAACGCCGAGCATGGCTCTCTCCATTGCACGCTGGGTGACCTTGAGCCTCCTGAGGCCCACAGTTAGCGACCACGTTTCACTGCCGAATGCTGCCCACCCAAGTTGGATTCGACGAGAGATCTCTTTCGCGCGAGGACAATCAAATAATAAACTACTTTTGCTGCACAGCAATAAAGTACAAATCATATTGCACAGCACTGCGTGCCTATTATTACAAGCAACTCCGAAGCGCTTTCCTTTCTGTCGCGTAGTTCTGTCTCAACCAACACATGACTATCCTCGTGCGCTGTCTCGACTGAGTCAGTCGCGAGCAGTAGGCTAATTTAAAAGTTTAAGCGCGAAATAAGACGTGGTAAGACCCCCCTGCCAGCGACATGCACGAGTCAGGCAGCAAGGGAGTGCCCACCAAGTAATAATACGAATACGGATGTGACGTCATACCCACAAACATACATGAACCCTAAACACATATACACTCCTTTTTGAGCAGTCGTGTAAAAAAAGACAAAATTACACGCAAAATAATTACCTTATAAATCTTCAAGTCGGTGAACTTGACGTCAAAGGAATGGGGGTAGTATGGCGTCCGTTTGCCGTAGAAGTACTCGCGGATGCGCGCGTCCCGCACCTCGGCGCGCTGCGTCGACGACCGCTCCACCACCTGCGCGTGCGCAGACGCCATATTATTTAATTTATTTCATTTTAGCACCGAAATATGAACAATAAGCTTTGAAATACACTAAAATTTTAATAAAGGCAACAAGAAAGTCGAAACCATGCATTGAACAAACACCGAAATATCTTAATGCTATAAATATGATAGAAGGAAACAGAATACTAATTTGTAGGTAATTTTATAGAATTTGGAAATTTAATTTGCAATAAAGCTGTTTCATTGTTATGAATCAATATCTGGAAATATATTTCAACCAAATGTCGAGGTAATTCCTCACATTGATGAAATAATGCTGGCTTGCAGCGTAAGAATGGGATATACTAGAAGGAATCTGACAATGCCACTAGTAACTCGGTAGCTCAATGGTAAGAACATTGGACCGGACTTCCAAAAACCGCGGGTTCGATCCCTGTCTGAGAATATAATCTGGTGCGAGTCGATTTTTACTAGTATATTATTTAGTATTACAACTGTTTTTTAGTAAAAATTACACAATGCTCACCCCTCCACTCTTCGGCAGGTACACCACTTTAACAAACTTTGGCATGTCTCTTTTGAGTTCTATGAACAGTCTTTCGTTATCTAAAACTAATATCACATCCACCTAGAAACAAATAAAATATATGAGAAAATTACAAACTTATTTATTTTTATTAATTTAGTTATGTATTTACCTCAAACGCTTGAGCAGCATGAGTCAATACTTTGTAACCGGCCCCCTTGATCCAACCACATGTGTTTATGATTACTCCTGATGTTGATGCTAAAAACATAATAACTTGAAAATCACTGTCGATCACAAACAAATAATTATATGGATCCCTTTGGATGAAAGCTTCCTATATTAATACATACTATATTTAGAAAGTTCACATAGGGATTTTTAATGACAGTATTAGACTGCAATTACAAAGCTTTGAGAGCAAAAGTATCATTTATACATACTTTAAATTCAATAGTATTGTTTTTTATCCTTTTTATTCATTTAAAAATGAGAAAATTACAAAAGATATGTTGTCAACTGATCTCTACCTATAATAGATCTAAAACTCAATTTATTACCTTTTTTGTTGTTTTCACATCTCTCTGTGACAACTTCAGCCAGTCTCGTAACAATAGTGTTGTACAACTCCAGGTTCTCCCCGGGGGACTTGTGACCAAAGTGGTAAACAAGGGGAGCCTGCTGGCTGAACCCCTCCTCTATTGAAGCTGGTCTTTCCACTAGAGTTGCACCTAGATCGAAATAAACATTATGCATATAAATATTGTTATCAAAAAACTTAGCAACTAATGAATTAGAATAAGATACTAAATAGGGCTGAGAACCCTAAAATGGAAATGGGCTGGCCACACAATAAGAGGTGATGAAAGATGAAGTAAGGTGGTAACTAACGGGTATCCTAGAAAAGTGAATAGAGGGAAAGGAAAGCCACTGAAGAGATGGGAGGATGATTTGGTAAAGATGGCAGGGAGAAACTGGATTAGAACAGCTAGAGAAAGGAAGAAGTGAAAGAGTCTGGAGAAAGCCTTTGCCGGAGGGCACACAGGGGATTAAAATACTTAGAAAGATGATAATAAAATGAATTATATCATTAAACTTGTAAAACTCTGAATAATGCTGTAAATAAAAATAAAAACTAACATAGCGCCTATTCCAGTTGTCCCCCACTGGGGTATATCAGGAAAAAGGTGTGGAAACTACTCTATTTTCCCAATAGCCCCCAGTTGGGAACAACGGGAATAGGCCTAACATAGTCACAGACTAGTTGAGGATAGAGGAATGGTAATTATTGCAAGCTCTAACTAAAACAACCTCAAAACAATATGTGTAGGGAAAATGATTAACCCGACAAACCTGACTAAATGAGACACCATAGATTTTCCATTGTTGTCCGGTCTCCTGCGGCAGCCTCTTGTTTAATTAATCAATTCATCAACACCCGAGCAGTTGCCATAGTCCGGACAACAATAGAAAATTAATTAAATTATAGTATTTTGTATTGTAGAAAATAATGATTTCTTACCTACAGTTCCAGGAATACTAATGTGTCCTTGCCCAACATCTAGGTCTACAAATATCGGCCTCCTGCCCATCCTGACTGCGTAGTTGAGCAGTATCCTAGTTAGGGTGGACTTGCCCACATCGCCCGGGCCCACCACCATTGTGACAGGACCTCGGGTGCCCTCTTGCTCGGCAGCCACTCTTTGCTGCTCCAAAGCTGCATGTACATTCAAGTATACTACCTGAAATACAAATTAAAATAAATAAATTGGCCTTGAAAAATGTTATTTGTAATTTAGGTTACATATTTTTGGTAAGAAATCATTAGAAAACACTACTGTACTGAGGGCCTGCTCACATGGGCAAATTTTAGTAGAATACAGCTAAAATTAATACTAGTAGACTGTAGAATAGAATGACAATGTGTGGGACTGACAGGAGTAGGGCATGGATACCGGTATACCGGTATATCGAAATACCGGTATACCGGACATTTTTTTCGGTATTTTGATACCGGTATTTGAGAGTAAAATACCGGTATTTCGGTATTTCGAAAAAAGCTGTATATTTTTGCAAAGGTGTTTAAATACTATGCAGAACGTTCAATTTCTATGGTTCACAGTGTTGTTCATACTGCAGATGAGTTTACGATATGAAAACTCAACGAATCACGAATAATCATGATTATAGAAAAAATCACCACTAAATCAACTACGCAAAACACTGCATGCATATAGCTTATCTAGATGGTATTTGATGATATTCCTTTTAGTTGTTCGTTTAATGTTTTCATCATCATCATATCAGCCGCACGACAACCACTGCTGGTCTTGTTCAAGGATCTCCGCCTCCCTCAAGGATCTCCAAGACGATCGGTTCTGCGCTGCCCGCATCCAGAGGTTTCCTGCGACCTTCACCAGATCGTCGATCCACTTTGTCGGGGAACTTCGTCCGGTGCGCGGTCACCAGTCCAGAACCTTTCCGCCTAAACGGCCATCGATTCTTCTCGCTATGTGTCCCGCTGACTGCCACTTCTGCTGAGCAATTCTTCGAGCGATGTCGGTTACTTTAGTTCTCCTACGCATCTCCTCATTTCTGATTCGATTACGCAGGGAAATGCGGAGCATGGCTCTCTCCAATGCATGCTGGGACCTGGGTGAGAGCTCCTTTTTATGAGACCCATAGTTAACGACCACTAACCGGAAATTATCTTTTAATATAGATAAATTATCTTTATATATAGACTTTCGTCTCGAGACATTGAGGTAAGTCGGACGCGAAGATTTTTCGAAGCATCCTGAATGCTGCCCAGCCGAGTAGGATTCGACGAGAAATCTCTTTCTTGAAGTTGGACTTGCCTAACTGGACTACCTGTCCTTACCTAGGACATAATGATCAACAACTTCAAGTGTAGTGTTCCCAACATGAACTGGAGTGGGCACAACATGGGCATTCGACACGATATTCGTCTTATCCATGTTCATCCTGAGATCCACTCTTTGAATACGGAGATCTTCGAGGATTGTATTCAGGTCTTCCAAGGTCATAGCCATAAGAACAATATCATCGGCAAAACGAAGGTGTGTTAGGTACTAGCCAGCCTTAACTGGACACTGCAAACTAAACAGACACCTGTTTCATATGAAATAGGGAATATGCATAAGTCACCGATTTTCCTAAAATTGAGCTTGATCGCTGCGGACACTTGTAAAAACATAATGGAACAGAAAGAAAAATTTAAAAAAATGATTGTTTTCGTTTTATAACACGATGAAATCAGGGGAAAATAACGATATTTTTTTTTAGTTTTCGGATATAATGCACTTTACAGTCAGATAGAATATCGAAAAAGAAATAATATTTTGTATGACACATATCTACTTAAACGCAAAATTTAGGGAGATAATTGAAGATTATTGGCTAACTCGCCCGAAACACACCGAAACGTGATGTGTGACGTCACCGTTTTGTATAGAGCGTTTTCGGCGGGAGCTGATGCGTGCTAACTTCAAGTAACTATTTTACGAGAAAAAAACGCAAGAGACAAGTTTCAATATTACAATTGATTTTCTCACGCATTATACTATTGATTTTGATAAAAAAAAATTTGATGCATATTCCCTATTGAGTGATACTGACGTCCGCAGATATTGTAACGAGGAGCAGGAAACACCCAAGCACCTCTTATGTGGCTGTGGACCTCTAATCTACCGGCGTAGCATCCATCTGGGACGACACATAATCGACCCAGAGGAAATTAAAACTCTTAAAACCAGGAAGATTCTCGACTTCTTGGAAGCCGCTGCGCTCAACTTGAGCTGCATAGCCCCTAACACTCAAATAATAGTTACTGGCCATTAATATTGATTCCAAGTCCATTCCAGAATATGAGTTTAAAGATATCCTCCAACGCAGCTGTGAACAGTTTCGGAGAAATAATGTCTTCCTGTCTCACACTTCACTGCAGTTGGATTTGTGGTATAGAACTCTATACTATGGTACTTTAAAGCCTTTTCGAAACCCGGCTTGTTTGGGAGGTTGGAAGTCGTCAAACCTGCGAGCGTGACGGACGATTCGTAAGGACATGGCTCAGAAGTGAGACGGGTCTAGTTTTTTAAAAGGGGCTTATTCCCATTTTTAAAGAACAAAATACTTTACTTGAGTTATATTGCGCCAGAAAACACGATCTAGCTACTGAATCTACCACCAGTTCACAAATTAGGAGGCCTCTCAGAGAAAGAACTGGCGGAAAAAAACTCAGAGAGGTTATGTCGACCTCCCTTTTGATCCCTATCTACAAAACAAACTAACTGTATCTTTAGATCCTGCAGTGTGTGATTTGGGATGGGATTTTAGTTGATGAATTATATGGTCCCAAGACTCCCAAGCTGGTGGTACTCTCTAACCATCTTCTTTATGGAAATTTTGATATTTTTAGATTTCAATAATAATTGAATCAAATAACGTATTTTCTTTAGTATTCTTAATTACCTAGGTATTATTTTAATAACTCATTTTGTGGAGTTTCTGCCATAAAATATAGCGTAGAAAATTGCTTTAATCACTCTCCACAAACAAGACTTACTAATCGTTCTTAGAACCATTTAAAAAGTATGTAACTAGCAGTTTTTAAAAAAATACCGAAAAAATACCGGTATACCGGTAATTGAAATTTCAATACCGGTATCAATACCGGTATGAAAATCATTCCGGTATTCCATGCCCTAGACAGGAGCTAAGCGTTAAGGGCCCCGTAAATGTTCAAACGTGTTTGTCAAACACAAAGTGTTTGTCAAGCAGTTTATCTGCGAGCAAAAACTATGTGTTTGACAAACAAACCATAAACAAAAGTATGTTTTTTTGTCTATGGTTTGTTTGTCAAACGCGTTTGCCAAACAACGTTTGAACATGTGCGCTGAGAAAACGTACAAACAAAACCATAGAGAACGTAATCACTCCTGTCAAAAACGTAAAATATGACAAATGTTTTTGATCGTTTACGGGGGCCTTTAGCATAATATCATTTTTTATACATTGTAATTTTATTCTACTAGTGTTAATTTTAGTAGAATAGCCATTTGAGTAGGGGGGCTGACCCACTTACGAAAGAGATCAATAAAAATATTATATTTCAAAGACAGACAGTAATATTTTTTTTTCAGATGATAACCTCTGGAATAAACTTGAAATGTTTGCTCACCATAGGAGTTTCCTTAGCTACATAGCTGACTTCCGTACGTCCTCTTAGCTCCACGGTACAGCCGTGCCACGTAAATACAGCTACCTTTGCGCCAGTATGAAATTCATATGGCTTCCCTTTCACAAGCTCTGTGCCAAACAATTCCGCGTACCCACTTTTAACCTGCACATACAAATACGAAGGTTTTAGACAAACGCTTACAAATAGAAAAAACAAATAATAATCAACAGTAACATCGTACTTCCAAGACCACTTTTTCATTTTTAGATTCTACTTCAAATCGCAATTCAGAATCGGGATCTAGCTTAAATTCTTGCAGCTGCACTTCAGTCATTGTTAAATTATGATATTGTAATTAGATTAATTGTAATAATTAATGATTAATTATTACTAAAATATGTGCAAACAAAAATATTTTGGTCTCGGTTGCTAGCAAACTGTGAAGTGAAGTGTGCTTGCTACTTGCTACCATAGAGTACATTATTATACTAGAGATAGAGTTATCAGTCAGACCTAATGATCAACGCCATCTAGCGAAATGTGACAAAATGTGTACGATAATATATATAGGTACCAGTAGGTATCTTCACTATCTTCAGTATAATTTTACTTGTAATATTTTCGAGAAGTAAACCGGTCAGTTTCTCCATTTTATGAAGAAAACTTTAAAATTAATTTAATGTAAATCAGCTTTCACTAAATAAAACAGTGGAAGACACACGATACCGCGATTCAGCACGGGATAGCGACATCTATCGACAGTTTAACAAACGAAAAATGAACGCCATCTAGCAAATCGTTCAGGAACTAAAATTTTAGGCCGCGCTCCCTTGTAGTGAGTCAAGTACTAAGTGAAAAGCCCCTCTCTAGTATAATAATGTACTCTATGCCAGGGGCCGTAATCTTAGTACTGTCAACCTGGAAGCTTATTATTGTGAAAGTTGCGTAATTCTATCTCTAGGGGGCACTTTACTTATAAGATAGTTCATTTAGCAATTGAATAGATGGCGCCACATCAACGCTTAGACGGTGAGATATTAGTATGGTTATGGTGCGAATCAATATAATGATAAAATTCGAAATTAGAAATAATGACAAGTTAGCGTAATGGATACCAAATCACTCTATACTTGACACTACTACTGTGGAGATCTGAGTTCAATCCTATATAAGTGCAAAAGGTTTTTGTGTTTTTTTTGTTTTGAGATATCCTTTTTTCATTTATATTTTGCTGTAAATAAAGAATAAATAAGTCACCCATAAGATTAATTAAGTAAAATTTTCTTATACGAAAAATACGAACATAAAGTTTCATACTTCAAACGACAGATGGCGCTAGTGAGATACTTCCATAAAAATGATCGAAGATTGGTCTCTATTTCCTATTATAAAAAAGTACTTTGTGCTCTATGCTTGCTACTAGCAAGTAGCAAGCACACTTCACTTCACAGTTTCACACAGATTATCGCTGTCAGTCAACGTCAAATCAATACAGGGGCTCTATTTTTGAATCGCTCGACTGGTGTCGAGCGCTCGTTTCTACTGATTTTCGTTCGACAGCTCATACATTTGAGTTGATTTGTCGAACGAAAATCAGTAGAAACGAGCGGTCGACGCCAGTCGAGTGATTAAAAAATAGGGCCCCAGATTAGGTAGAACCATAGACTTATAAAATACCATCACCTTATAAGCACTATTCCAGCAGACTAACCACACAGTCATCGATTGCAAATTACCTCCTGAACGCACCCAAAAATTCATGATCGTCATCTCGTGTGTGCCTTACTCCTTCAGGCTTGTGAGCTTTTAAATCCTTCAGTGACGGATAAACAATATCTTATTTTGGTATTCAGAACAAACGTAACGCTAGAATTTATGTATTATTGACGTTTGAACATGGTCCTCACGAAATGACACTGAAGATCATGGATGCTGGAAATAACAAAAACTAGCTAACGAAAGTGCAGTTTCACTGCATAGATGCTCAGTGACGCAAAAATAAATAAGATTTAACATTCGAAAATCATACAAAACAGAATAGATCTCATAAAATCGTTGTTTAAACGTGGCACACACGGAACCGTGTGTGCCAGTTTTCATTTGTCAAAATATCGACAACTAAACCGTTTGGAACCAAATGAAGCAGTCTAGCAGCGTTACGTTTGATAAGTGACAGCATATAAAACTTTAAATCCGTTCGCGTAACAACACATCAATAGGAAAAGCAAAAACAATATTTCGACCCATCAGACTGTGTGGCCCACAATTAATACCGTTACGTTACGTGAATTTTGCGTCACTTAAGATGTAAAGCAGTTTATAGTAATAAGAATTTCCGTCACTGAGGATCTAGCTTTATTTGGAACCAATCACTGCAGTAGTTTCAATACAATTCATGATACAATTTGTATGAGATTTTTAAGATAGGGTGACAACAGTGTACGCACGTTGATGGACAGAAAGGATATAACCGTCCTGTTAATGAGGGCTTTTCAATCAAAATGACAAAAAACTGTCTGCTCGATAGATGGCATTGATAAAAATGTATGTGTCAATGTGTTTTTTTTAATAAGCAAGCCTCGAAGAGTACTTAGGTAGGCAGGTAGATGTAACCCTGAAATGTTTCTTTCTGGGTAGATGTCAGCCAGCGTTCGCTTAAGCCGAAATTAGATGGTTCATTTTTACGTTTATTTTCGATGCTTCATTAGTGAAGCATCGAAAATGAAGTGTCTAATTATGAATTCATCTTTCATCACTGATGTGCCTTTTTGATGAAAGTCACTAGACGGCTGTTTGCTTTCATCGGTATCTGCCTTTCATCAATCATCGGCATCGGAAATTAACGATAAATGAAACGTGTAAACAGCGCCATTCACTGCAGTGAACGGCATGTCGTCAGCCACGTGTTTGTTTTAATTTTAATATGCCTTTATTTTTCGTTTTTCGACGTTTTTCAACCTGCATCAGACAACATGCATACAAGCAATGCATGCAAGCATTTTCTCGCTCTTTAATTAACTACTAATTCTTTAATAAAAATTATCACGCACAACCTGTTGCCGCGAAAGAGGAAAATAGTAACAGACAAACATACAAACACACATGCCAACCCTTACCCCAAATGCATATACCGCCTCCGTTCCGTTCCATCCATCGTGGGTTGTAACGATACGCTGCAGTCTCAGTAAACATCAACACGATACGATGTCCGCAAAAAAATAATTCGTGGTCACCCTAGGTGATCTACATACTAATTTAAATCTCGAATTGCATCGTAAGTACTGCAGTGATTGGTTCCAAATAAAGCTAGATCCTCAGTGACGGAAATTCTTATTACTATAAACTGCTTTACATCTTAAGTGACGCAAAATTCACGTAACGTAACGGTATTAATTGTGGGCCACACAGTCTGATGGGTCGAAATATTGTTGTTGCTTTTCCTATTGATGTGTTGTTACGCGAACAGATTTAAAGTTTTATATGCTGTCACTTATCAAACGTAACGCTGCTAGACTGCTTCATTTGGTTCCAAACGGTTTAGTTGTCGATATTTTGACAAATGAAAACTGGCACACACGGTTCCGTGTGTGCCACGTTTAAACAACGATTTTATGAGATCTATTCTGTTTTGTATGATTTTCGAATGTTAAATCTTATTTATTTTTGCGTCACTGAGCATCTATGCAGTGAAACTGCACTTTCGTTAGCTAGTTTTTGTTATTTCCAGCATCCATGATCTTCAGTGTCATTTCGTGAGGACCATGTTCAAACGTCAATAATACATAAATTCTAGCGTTACGTTTGTTCTGAATACCAAAATAAGATATTGTTTATCCGTCACTGAAGGATTTAAAAGCTCACAAGCCAGAAGGAGTAAGGCACACACGAGATGACGATCATAAAAATTCAATGGTCTTCCAACTTCCAAGCTCTGACTTGAAATGATGAAGATAAATTTCTCGATTGAAATCGATTGAAAGTGCAGTTACATTGCTGCTTTAAGTAAAAGGTAGTTGTCACATTGGTTCTTACTAAAGCAGCAATGTAACTGCGATTTCTGTCAGCAGTGTTGATTGACACAAAATCATAAAATCACCCCCCGGACAGCAACATTTAAATAATTTATCATCAAAAACCAAAAACTGTGGAACAAAAATGGCAATTTGTCTTCAATCGCTGAAAGTCATCGAATTTATGGAGTATTCCGATGTTGCCACTTTTCTTTGGTATGATTTTTTTTAATCCAAAAAGAAGTAGCAATGGATTAGACATGGGTTGGGGATCCCTTGTTTTCGCATAATGGTTTTATTCCTAATTTGATTTGGCATAACGGATTTGGCATATATTTTTTTGTCATAATAATACTTTGGCATAATTGATTTTTGGCATACTATTTATATTAGCATAATTATCATTTAGACTAATTTGTTTTCGCATAATGTTATTAGGCATATTATCTATTGGCCTAATATTATTTAGACACTTTGCGAATAGTATCGAGTGAAAGAGAGGAAATCATGCGAGTGAGTGAACGAGTGAAAGAGAGAAAACGATAGTTAACTATTCGCAAAGTGAAGTGAGAGCAAAAAACCAACTCGTACTAGGCCCTCAGAACAAACGTGATGCTAGAGTTTATGAATGATTGACAATTGAACAAGGGCATCACGAAATGACATTTCAGCTGCACGACACCCACTGCTGGGTACTTAAGGCCCGAACAAATTATCGGACGCGGCTTACTGCCGCGGCTGATCTGAGGTGTGCAAACTATCGGATGTAGTAGGTCGCGGACGTATCCGATAGTTTGCACACCTCAGGGGCCTCACTATGAGCTCTTATAGCAGGACTTATACTGAATGGCATTACTTTTTCGTACCATGACCTCGATTTAGCAGGCCTGCGGAGGGCCTGCTTTAATACACGCTCTTAAACCGTTCACCATTTTTTATGTATGGACGAAGCGTACCACGACGCACGGTTTGACAGTTTGGGAGCTGTTTTATAGCGTCTGTAATGTCAAATAAAGCAATTCATAAAAAGTTCCTACGTGATCAGCTTTTTCAAAATTGTTTAGTGTATTTAGATAAGTTTGGTGTGAGAATTTTAAGATTTGTGAATTTCTTTTAATGTTTATTATTTAACAGTGAATTATGTAACTTGATAAAGGCAACGCAACGATTTCCTTGTTGTTGAATATCACTAAAATAAAAAGAAATGATGAGAGATGAGACCCCATAAATAAGTACCTAAATTGCATTACATTTTATGTTATTATGAATAATAATAATCAAATAAAGAAGAAAATGATTTATTTTATATCGATGTAATTAACAAACTAATGGTGTGAAATGATATTGAAAATAAAAATAAATGAATAATATAACTTTAATTTGTTTTATTGACTTGCAACATTTTATTAGAGCACGCACCTAGTAAATCGCACTTAAAAATAAATATGTAGTTGTGATACTTTATTTGCTATGTTCTCATTAAAAAAACTAGTAAGTGACCGTTATTTTATTTTTCATCAATTTAGAACGTCGCGGCAGACAGAGATATACTATCCCCGTCAATTGGTAATTCGCAAGAACCTTGTCACATTAACATCCACATCGACGTGATCCGCAACCAGAAATGCCATGAAATAAGAAAATTCTTAATAGGTAATCTAATATAATTATTATTTATTGATTTATTATTTTCAGTAAGATAGGGTCTAGGTAGGTATATCAAAAATATACAAATTGTTTTTCGTTTTTGAGGTTAAAAACATGGCCGCCAGGCGCATTACCAATTGGCGGGGATAATAAGCGATAAATTGGGTGCATTCTGCCAGACAAATATCTGAGTCATCGAACGCCATAAAGTACATTTTAACCATGAAAAGTAAATGAATATTCTAAACAAATTACTTTCCATGGTTAACAAATTTATGGCGATCGATGACTCAGAGATTTGTCTTACAGAATGCACCCATCGATTTGTATAGGCTAGCTCTTTCGCATCGTCTACAAAGCATTACTAATCTGTGACAAAGCATACCAGAGACAAACTAACCGTTCACCGTCAAAACAATCTTTAAGCCGTTCACCTAAAAGACGGTCATGGTACCGATTTAAACAATTTTGTTTAGGGCCTGCTTCTGAACTGAACGGCTTAAGGATGGTTTCTTATTTGCTGATGGTAAGCCCCCAGATCAGCCGCGGCAGTAAGCCGCGTCCGATAATTTGTTTGCACCTTTAGAGGCCACAAGCGGTTAGTCTGCGAATGCACCCATAACAACTTTCGATGTAGAGAATCTGTGGATCTCATTTTGCGTTTTATTTTTGCACTTATTTTACTTGCTTGCGCACACTTGAAGGTCCGAACAAATTATCGGACGCGGCTTACTGCCGCGGCTGATCTGAGGTGTGCAAACTATCGGATGTAGTAGGTCGCGGACGTAACCATAGACTAATATGACGTCATCGGACGTCCGATAGCTATCTGGGGGCTTACCATCAGCAAATAAGAAACCATCCTTAAGCCGTTCAGTTCAGAAGCAGGCCCTAAACAAAATTGCTAAAATCGATACCATGACCGTCTTTTAGGTGAACGGCTTAAAGATTGTTTTGACTCAAGGTGAACGGTTAGTTTGTCGCTGGTATGCTTTGTCACAGATCACTAATGCTGTGTAGACGATGCGAAAACGAGCTAGCCTATACAAATCGATGGGTGCATTCTGTAAGACAAATCTCTGAGTCATCGATCGCCATAAATTTGTTAACCATGGAAAGTAATTTGTTTAGAATATTCATTTACTTTTCATGGTTAAAATGTACTTTATGGCGTTCGATGACTCAGATATTTGTTTGGCAGAATGCACCCAATTTATCGCTTATTATCCCCGCCAATTGGTAATGCACCTGGCGGCCATGTTTTTAACCTCAAAAACGAAAAACAATTTGTAAATTTTTGATATACCTAGACCCTATCTTACTGAAAAAAATAATTCATTAAATAATAATTATATTAGATTACCTATTAAGAATTTTCTTATTTTATGGCATTTTTAGTTGCGGATCACGTCGATGTGGATGTTAATGTGACAAGGTTCTTGCGAATTACCAATTGGCGGGGATAGAATATCTCTGTCTGCCGCGACGTTCTAAATTGATGAAAAATAAAATAACGGTCACTTATTAGTTTTTTTTAATGACAACATTGCAAATAAAGTAACAACTTCATATTTATTTTTAAGTGCGATTTACTAGGTGCGTGCTCTAATAAAATGTCGCAAGTCAATAAAACAAATTAAAGTTATATTATTTAAGTTTTTTTATTTTCAATATCATTTCACACCATTAGTTTGTTAATTACATCGATATAAAATAAATCATTTTCTTCTTTATTTGATTATTATTATTCGTAACAACATAAAATGTAATGCAATTTATGTACTTATTTTCGGGGTCACATCTCTCATCATTTCTTTTTATTTTAGTGATATTCAACAACAAGGAAGTCGTCGCGTTGCCTTTATCAAGTTACATAATTCACTGTTAAATAATAAACATTAAAAGAACTTCACAAATCTTAAAATTCTCACATCAAACTTATCTAAATACACTAAACAATTTTGAAAAAGCTGATCACGTAGGAACTTTTTATGAATTGCTTTATTTGACATTACAGACGCTATAAAACAGCTCCCAAACTGTCAAACCGTGCGTCGTGGTACGCTTCGTCCATACATAAAAAATGGTGAACGGTTTAAGAGCGTGTATTAAAGCAGGCCCTCCGCAGGCCTGCTAAATCGAGGTCATGGTACGAAAAAGTAATGCCATTCAGTATAAGTCCTGCTATAAGAGCTCATAGTAAGGCCCCTGGCACGCAGGATGTTATGAGAGTGTGCACACTAGTCCAGGCGCGGTCCGAAGGGGGGGGTCACGGGGGACATGACCCCCCCCAAAATCGTACACGTCAAATAGAAAAATCTTCTATACAGTACCGACAGTAGGGCGGTACAAGCGGTGCGACTGCACTGGGCGCCCTCGTGTGTGGGGCGCCGAAAACGCCCGAACACCGGTGGACTATCAATCGCATTTAATTGTTGCCTGGTGATGAGCGACGAAGCGACTAATGAAACTGAATAAAAATCGCACTGCGCGGCCATTTTTTAATATAAACAAACAGGATTAGTCGATGAAACTGACTTTTTTCTATAATCAAGCGAGATTACAAGATTAGTAGATGACACTGACTAAAAATCGCGCTGTGCGGTAGTTTTTATTCTGTAATAAGCAAAATTAGAAGATGTGTTGTAACGTTACCATCCCGTTACCACACATTGTTACAACTTTGTACTCTAGTTGCAAACTGAGCACGAAGTGTATAGAAATTAGAATGTATGGACACAGATCATTGTGAATTATGTCGACACAGAGACAACACAAAGTTACTGAAACTAATTTCCGTAACATTGTTACTGAGCTGTTACAACACCTTTAAACAAAACCCCACACAGTCGCAAATAGTCGCAATGTGTCGTATCAGTTACGAAACTGTAGCGACTTTTTACATCTGTTGAAAATCTGTGACCAAAAATGGCTGTATGGGTAGCAGATGAAACTGACTAAAATCTGCGCGGCCGTTTTTCTTTACTATAAACAAGCAAGGTTACAAGATTAGTAGATGAAACTGACTAAAAATCGCGCTGCGCGGCGTTTTTTTACTGTAATAAGCAAAATTAGAAGATTAGCAGATGAAACTGACTATAAACTGCGCTGCGCGGCCATTTTTTTGCTATAAACAAGCAAGGTTATAAGATTAAAAGTTGAAACTGACTAAAAATCGCGCTGCGCGGCTTTTTTTTTTACTATGAACAAGCAAGATTACAAGATTAGTAGTTGAAACTGCCTAAAAATCGCGCTGCGCGGCCGTTTTTCTTTACTATAAATAAACAAGATTAGTAGATGAAACTGACTAAAAATCGCGCTGCGCGGCCGTTTTTCTTTACTATAAACAAGCAAGGTTACAAGATTAGTAGGTAGATGAAACTGACTAAAAATCGCGGTGCGCGGCGGTTTTTTACAGTAATAAGCAAAATTAGAAGTTAAGCAGATGAAACTGACTAGAAACTGCGCTGCGCGGCCATTTTTTTGCTATAAACAAGCAAGGTTATAAGATTAGTAGTTGAAACTGCCTAAAAATCGCGCTGCGCGGTCGTTTTTTTTTACTATAAACAAGCAAGATTAGTAGATGAAACTGACTAAAAATCGCACTGCGCGGCGGTATTTTACTGTAATAAGCAAAATTAGAAGATTAGCAGATGAAACTGACTAGAAACTGCGCGGCGCGGCCATTTTTTTGCTATAAACAAGCAAGGTTATAAGATTAGTAGTTGAAACTGCCTAAAAATTGCGCTGCGCGGCCGTTTTTTTTACTATAAACAAGCAAGATTACAAGATTAGTAGGTGATTCTGACTAAAAAAAGGCAAACTAACTAGCAAAATGAAAATCTTGGAATCGCATATAGGGGGCGCCCCGTAGAAATATCGCTCAGGGCGCTGGTAGTCTAAAACCGGCCAAAAAAAAAAGCAATTGTATTATTATTTTTTAGTGACCCCCCCCAAAATTTCAGGCTGCGACCGCGCCTGCACTAGTCAGCCGCGGCAGTAAGCCGCGTCCATAAGCCGCGTCCGATAATTTGTTCGGGCCTTGACATTTTGAAAGAAAAAACGAAACGAGACTATATAAAAAAAAAAAACCAACCAAACGGCGGGCTGATTATCTAATTAAAAACCACCCAGCGACCGTTGCAGTTCACAGTTGATCATGATCCATTGCTACTTCTGTTTGGGTTAAAAAAAAACATACCAAAGAAAAGTGCCAATGTATGTCAAATGCAACCGGAACCGGGCGCTAAATAGTTTCTTTTTAGATAATCAGGGTGCGGAACCATCCATTCCAACCAACGACATTTTCCGTTTCAAAAATCAAAACAAGAAAACAACATTGTTGAATTTGTGATTATTTTTCAAGTTTTATTTATAACTTGCTTTAGAAGAAACTATGGAGAATTCATTTTTTGAGTACCGAGATAAAACTGACGTGGACGGAGAATCCGATTCTGAAATAATCGACAATAGTTTAGTTGATGAAGAATCTTTCGTGTTGCACAAGAAACCAGGCGCTAAAAATCAAACTGTGTTTGTGGCGGAGTCTGAAGATTCTGCCGCAGAAGGTATGATTAGTCTGCTGCACATGCTGACCATACTGACTAAAAACAATTTTCTACCTACCAGTACAACATCAAGATAAATTTCGAATCACCTGCCAAACTTATAGACTTCTTAAGTCCTACCAAGTTACATTAACTTTTAACCCAACCCAGGAACCTAACTTTAACCTAACTCAGACGACAAAATTTCTACACATGCAATAATCCAAACCAAAGACAACTAAACATCAGACTAAACCACAAAAAATATCAAAATACACTTGGATATCAAAAACATTTCATTTTAAATGATGATTCATTTACTTTCTAATCCCAAACCCCCTTAAATGAATCATTATTTAACGCACCCCCTTAACGAACACAAGCACCCCCTTAATTCTATATTCTATCTTCTAATAAACTTCTTCATCTCTATCTCTATCTTCTTCTCATAAAATAATTCTTCTCAAAACTATCTCGCTCCTACTCAACTTCTTCAATATTATAAAATTACTCCTTCTTCTACCTCTTCTACATAAAATCTCCCTCTCGACATCTTCTATAAAACCTCTCCTTCTCGACATCTTCTGTATAAAACCTCTCCTTCTCAACATCTTCATTAAATTCTCCTACTCGACATCTTCTTTATAAACCTTTACTCCCACTCAACATCATCTTCATTATAAAACTTCTTCTACTTTTCTCCCACTCGACTCATCATCATTATAAAACTTCTTCTACATTTCTCCCACTCGACTCATCATCATTATAAAACTTCTACATTTTTCTCCCACTCGACACATCATCATTAAAAAACTTCTTCTGCATTTCTCCCACTCGATTCATCATCCTAAAAAACTTCTTCCTTCTTCATCATCATTACATTATAAAACCTTCTTCTTCTCAACTTCATCATCATGTAACTCCTGCTCGACTATTCTTTGCCTCCTGCTCGACCTCCTCCATCATAAAATACTCGCCAAAAGACTTCTTCAAAATAAACTTATTCCAAAAAACAGTTCTTCACAAAATAATAAAATTTTCCATAACTTTCTTCACTTTCATTTGTTTCACTGTCACTTGTTCTTCCTTCGTTTGACTGTCATTTGTTTTACTATCTCTTGTTTCTCCAAAACTTCTATTTCCTTCTATTTCTCCATCTTCTCGACACCCTTCATTCCTATCTGTTGAATTTTAACTTGTTTCCTCTTCTCTTGTTTGTTTATCTTCAGTCCATTTATTCTCACCATATTTTCTTCATCATACTACTTTCCACGGCCAAAAGTGTAATTTCAAATTCAACTTTAAAATTCAGATAAAATTCACCTTCATAAGATTTTCACCAGCTTAATCATTTCATAATTTTAATAATTCCTCATTTTATTTTATTTGTAATCATTATCTGTTGACACTTTCATTTCATTGCCCTTAGCAACACTATTTTGTCAACAAACTCCGTTGCTAAGGCCTCTATGCAACTCTGTCAGTTATATGTTATTTCAAAATAATCATCTCAAATGCAAATCTCACTATTTCTCTTATTATTTTCACTCCCGGTCTCTATAGGGCCACAACCTTTAGCGTGTGGCCCATAACCTAAAGGCATATGTTAATGAGACCAGGAGACTTTTGTGTATATATATATTGAGCCGGTTCACAAGTTACAGCACTGTTATAACATAATTTATACTTTACATAGTTTCTGAATTAATGTCTATACATCTCGACGGATCCACAAGAAGTGTGTCAAACTACAGAGTGCTGCGCATGTCCAAGCAGATTGACATAACAAATCTAACTTGAAATTCGAATGTACCATAGAGCATAGCACTTCGTGAGAAACCTCCCTCGACTGAAGGGTTGTGGCAATGAGACCAGGAGACTTTTATACACATGTTTATTGATCACTCTCACACTTTATACTATAATTTCACACTTCAACAGATAGTTTTCCTAATATAACTCTATGACAACCTTTCGATACCACGGCTTTACAATGACTACGTCAAACTACAGATGTGCAGGCAGATTGACATAATCAAACTCACTTGAATTCCGAATGTACCATAGAGCAGAGCATATAGGTTAGAAACCTCCCTCAACAATTAGGACTTAGGTCATATGTACAAGTTTCATGATTGCTATTTATACGCCCACCTGGCGCAGTGGCATGACTTCGATCCTGCCACTTAAGTCCAAAGTCTCGGTTTCGAATCATGGTAGGAGGGCAGTATTTTAAGTTTGTGTGATAAGCATAAGCATAATTTGTTCCCGAGTCATAGATTTATGCTTATTTTAGGGCTAAAACAAAGTAATATAATAAGTCTATGGGCTAAAATGATAAATGATTTGTCTACAATACAAAAAGCACTAATAAATATATATAAATAAATAACCCTAAGTATTAAGCCTGATTCACACATATCAGTAAAGTCACAGTTCCGGCACAGTACCACCCACAGAACAAAGAAAATTTTTTTCCCCCAGTAGAAGTCGCATGTGGGCGGCACCCGTGTAACATCGTATGTTCGAAGCGTGACTGTGAAGAGTTGAAAAGTATTATCACCATAGCAAAAAAATTATGAGTAAATGATAAACGTCCAAATAACAGTTGATTTGATACACTCACCACTGAAAACACGCAAAAACAGCACGGAATTTTAGTCAACTTAATTCATAAATATACGTTGCAGCCTGCAACATATATTTTTGCAGGCGGGTGGGGGAAGCTAGCATTTTTATTGTCAAGGATTTCAATCATTCGAGGCAATTTAATGAAAATTGTTTCCTCTACAAGGCTGCGAAGTCTCAAGAAATGCGAGGAAAAAAAATCTTAGTTAAAATGTAATTTTGAAATTGGTTCATATTGTTATGTGAAACGACTGGTCATGCAGCCATAAAGTTTAATAAAAATAACGTTATATAGTTATTTTTGGATTTAGAATACTACATTCCTGTACTTGTGCGGGTTGGAAAGTAACTATTGAAATTAACTCGATAGGTATAGGTGCCTGCACATAACTTGGCAAGTTATTTAACGCGCATTCCTATACTTCTCATTGTTTGCCCGATGTAAGAGAGCCCAGTCGCAATCTAGTTTGTAGACGCCTGCACCTTGAAAAGGGATGTTGCACTTGACAGGTCGTAAGAATTGGTTTATCTCGTTTAGACTTCAAGGAGCAGCAGCAACTGCAAGAAGTGGACCATACGCAGAGCCTTTTTGAGGAGCTCATGATGTCTTCACCTGCTATACAGTCGGCAGAACAGTCAAGAACCACAGGCAGTGACTTTTCACCTCGACCTCAAATTTTAGGTGCTAATAAACTAAAGAAATATATTGTACTCCTGGTGTATCTTTTAACCAAATTGTACAAAATATTAATGTCACATATTGATGACGCCACAACAGTAGTAATATAATGTCGGGACAGTTCCAATATTAAAAAGGGACATTCTTAAAAATATGAATATTCTATTAACATTGCAGTCTGAAACAGGATGTAAAATAATAATAAGTGCTTTCCCTTATGCAACTAACATAAACTGGGATCTAAATAAGCGCATTTTTGATTTAAATTTGTATATATATATAATTTAATTTGTCGTCACAGTGACGTTATTTTATACTTTGACATTAATAAATTTATTAACACTTTTACATTGACACCAGATAGTATGTATCTACTGAAAAAATTTAGGATGCAAATAGCTAATTTGTTAGCTTACAATTTACAGGACTCTGTTACAGCTGTAACTAAGTCCATAAAACCGAGTGTTAGTACTTCATCTACTACTCGGCATATTGTTTCGAAACATCCGATATCCGATATATTAATTTTATCTGGGTTTCTGATTTTTTTATTTCAAATATTTTATGCCTAGTAACACCGAATTAAAAAAATAGAGTTTAAACAAATTTATTGATCTGCAACTATTTAGGATAAGCTAAGTGAAGAATGTTAACCAACCCGGTCTCCCTTATCTCATTAAATTTTCTTAAAGTACTTTATGTGTTAATAAATAAGGTGGTAAATCTCACTATTAAAATTAGCTTACGCCATCTAGTGGCTGAGTAGCAGCATTATAAATATACGTATTATTTAATTTGGTACCAAGTTGCTATGGTAATACGACTGAATCTAAATAAATAAACTTTGTGATTTATGGCTTTCTGGGTATTATACATTTTTACTTTATATCCAATTATGTGTTCACAAAGTGTGTGTGCTTAGCATGTAACTATTAAGTGGGGGGCTTGGCTTCGATTTTTAATGTGTTTGTTTGGTTACACTGGTTTTCATACTAAATTGAGCTCATACTACTTCTATCTACTTCTATGTTCTGTGGTACCACCACCATGATAATAATCGGCTAATATGTACTTCTCCTCCACACGACTTGGAAGTTGGCAATTTTTTTTAAAAGTTCAGGATTATTGATGTAATCCTGGAAAGTTTCAACTCAAGCAAACCAATAGTTTTTCCGAAAATCAATTTTAAAGTTAAACATTTTGTACTGCCATTTTTCTCCGCCACACAAATTTGGGTATGGGGGGGAGGGGCGTCCCCCCTACTCTCCAAGACCACCTCCCCCCTTTTTTTTTTATATGCAGGAGATAACGCCTTTATGCGCTTCTCTGCCCGCAGGTGAGCGGGAGGGGGGCATGTGGGACTCGCCAGGAGGGGACCGCAATATTCAGCGTTGCGGCTCCCTCCACGACTGCCTCCCCTGATCCCACCCAGCCGAATGGCTCGATGGGATCTCGGGAGGAGGGAATACCCACTAAAAACTCCGGCACTTGCCCTCGCGCCGCCGGTTGGCCCTGAGGGTCCCCTGTGGGAGTCGCCTCATTAGACCCGGCGGAAGACCACCTCCCCCCTAGCAAACACATACTTCCAGAGATATTCAAGGTTAAAGTTTGAGGTTATGAAGGTAAATTTTATAAGTAGACAACTTTTTTATACCCCAATTTAATTTGGAATCAAACTTGCTTTACTCCTGTAGGTCCCGGGTTAGGTTAGAAATTTAAGGCAAGCGCGTAGCGCAGTGGAGCGTGAGCCTTAAATTTCGAGGTTTTTTTTTATAACAGACAACAGAAATATTAAGTTTTTTTTTTGTTTTGGGGGTGGGGGGACCCCCCCTCCCTCCCCCTCCCCCCATACCCAAATTCGTGTGGCGAAGAAGTACATTTTTACCCTGATAGGTTTGGAATTATCACGGAGGCGATACTGTGCCTGAACTATGACTTCACAGATATGTATGAAAATGAGCATTGGCAGGGGGTTGCCAGGTAGTGCACTTCCACCCCTTGGGAGTCTCGGGATCAATATTTTACCAAGAGCTATTTAAATGAAAACCCTGCTTATTATCATAGCTTATTACTGTTTTAATCAACTTATTTTTGATAGAATCTGATGAAGATCAAAATGCGATTGAACCAGGAAATTCATCCAAGTCCTTGGTTATGAGAAGCAGTGTAGCTGGAGCTCAATTACTTTTAAGTAGTGATGATGGTAAGGAATCTTTATCTCAATCTGTATGCAAAAACCTTAAGGTTCTTCCACATAGCAGTTTATGAGTCAATCAACTTTTAATTGTCGTTTTCCTGTCCAGAAACATAAAAGTATATTTCCTTGAAAATAATATCAACTAACTTAAAAATTGACTGAGCGGCTAGATGTTATTTAAATATATTATGTAACAACCAAAGTGTAGCTCAGAAATAAAAGGCTTATAATAATTATTATTATAACTTCAAAATAATGGTTTAGGTTAAATGTAATACTTTTGCGAGGAGCTCGGTGGCGCAGTGGTTTAGTGCCTGGCCCAACGATTGCGGAGGTTTAGCAACGTTCACTAGGGTCGGTCATGGGATGGGTGACCAAAAATTTTTTATCTCGAGCTCCTCCATGCTTCCGCTTCTCCGCATCTTAAAATAAAAAATAAAGAAAATAGTTTAGCTCATAAATACTTAAACTTTAGATTTAAAGTATCATTTTGGTAACAGAAATAAATATATTGTTTACATATTTGTTTGTATTTTAAAGGTTGTCCAAGAGACATCAATGTCCCTTTTATTTGTATGAACATGATGAAATGACCACTGGACAACCTACATAATACAAACAAATATGTAAACAATATATTTATTTCTGTTACCAAAATGATAAATTAAATCTAAAGTTTAAGTATTTATGAGCTAAACTATTTTCTTTATTTTTTATTTTAAGATTTTCTGTTAAAGGACACTTAAAGTTGATTGACCCTTATAACATTGTGTAACACAATAAAATTCTATAACAGTGTGTAACATTTTGCTCCAACATGAAAAGATATTGTATAACATATAACTGTTGTGTGGGAGCAGGATACTTATGGAAACTGACAGGCCCGGTAAATACCTATCAACCATTTCATTTTTAAAGATATACTTATTAATGAATCTTTTTTAATTCTTTTTTACAGATTCTAGTAAAAGAGGCAGTATAAGAAGACAGTCTGAAAGTTCTCCAAATAAAGTGGTCCTGAGTTCTTCAGAAGAAGGTATTATAAAGCTAAACATCCATTTTAGGCGGGGCGGGCCGCAATGGTGCGGAGAGCACTGCGTCCACTATACAGGGCTGTTCGGCCCAAGGCCGCCTCTAATCGACGCAGTCAGTTTCATATAACAAATATGTATATATATATATAAATATATATATATATATATAATAAACATATAATAAATGTATAACAAACGTATTTATGCGTTGCGATGCAAATGCGACCCGATGCGGCCCGCCTGGTAGATGTCAAGCTTTACATTATTATTATTATCATATTACGGAGAGTTTGAATCAGAGGCAGCCTGGCTCACCCATTTGCTCCAGCTTGTATGTGGTGCCCTGCTACCATTTGGTTGGTTTTCTGCTCAAGCGTGCTGACTGTGTGCCTCACGAGTTTGGGCTTATATCCTGTTGAGTTGTGGCAAGTATCAAGCCGCTTGCCCGCGAGCATGTTGCTTCAATCCAGACTAATAGGCAACTGAGCAGCCTTGCCGCGCGCGTTAAGGTTTTTAAATTTAATTCATATGCACTTTCGCATTATTATATTTAGACTAGCTACTGCCCATGACTTCGTCCCTGTGGACATTCGGGCAATCCCTAGGGAAACTTTTATCATTTGTTTTTAAACACTTATAAACCAAGGCTGGCAAATAGATTTTCTTGGTGAGCAAATTTCTTAGACTGTGGCGGTGCCGGGCTATGCCTTTTAGGGTTAACATCAGGTGGAAGCGCTGCCACAACGCTTTGGCCAGCCGGCCCTCGGTTGGTAGGCAAATTCAAGTGCCTTGGGTTTGGCCGACCTTGCTATAAACGATCTGTGTGCCAAATTCCTCATCCAAATCTGTCCAGCCTTTTAGGGGTGAGGACAAACTTTCGCATTTATAATATTAGTTGGGACTTAAAACACATTAACTGCTTAAACAGGTGAATATTCTCCAGAAATTGTACCAAGAAAGCGACCTCCAAAAGCATCCATTGAAACAAATTCTAAATCACTAATAGCACGAATCAAATCAAAGAAACGCATGATATTAGACTCTGATACTGAAAATTCTATTATTATTGAACATGATAAAAATAAGAAAATGACCTGTCTAAAGGATACTCCACTGAAAATAGAGGACGGTAAGAAGAGAATAATTTATAGTGATGATGACGTGAGCAATCCCAGTGAATCTGATGATGAATCTGATGGAAGTGATGATAGTAGTGATGAAGAAGGCAGATCTGACATTGGCTCTAAAGGTGATGAAGACAAAGTTAGTGACGATGATGGGCCTGATGAGGATCAGATGGTGATGTCGCGGGCGACGAGGATGAGTATAATGGGCGTCATACCCAAGGACAATGAGAGTGATGAATCAGACTATATACATTCTGATGAAGTGAGTACTTACTTGATAAAAATATACTTGGTCAATCTACTTTTATTTATCCTTCCAGTTCCTTATCCTGTTAAAGTACATTTTCTTGAAAATTTACCTTCAACAATTGGCTTTTAAGTTTTAACACTAAAAGTACCTATCATTTTGGCAACAGTTTGTTTTTATATTTGTTTGTATTGTTGTCCAATCGTCCATTTCATTGTATGAAATGTCTATTAGACAACAGTTACAATATGAAAACGATTATACAGGGTTATTTGTAAAACACCAACAACCTCGCAGGAGTAGATTACCAACATCATAAACAACAACATTTGTTCTACGACTTTTATCATAACTCAATATATTCATCAAAAATGCATTTTCAAGTTTTTATTGTACTGTTCGACACTTTTTACGTCTATGGATGGCGGCGGCGCGGCGTTCGCGCGCACTAGGTGCTCCGCGCGCCGTGCGTATAGTTATGAACACACGAACGGTAAATTAAAATGATATTTTTTTTTGTATGAAAGTAAAATCTAACGAATTATCAAAAGTCGTAGAACAAATGTTGGTAATCTACTCCTGCGAGGTTGTTGGTGTTTTACAAATAACCCTGTATATTCATTTTCAAGATAATATAATACTTTTACAGAATGACAAACTTGTTGCACACACACACACACACACACATCCATACTTTACTGTTAATTTATTTTCAGAGTAAATCAAACTCACATGCTGGATCAACATGCAGTCTCAATGATTTACCTGATGTTAGTACCGTCATCAACAAGACAGTTGCCAAACCTGATGAACCAGACCACGACACTTCCAGGCTCTCTTGTTCGCCATTCTCCAGCCCCCTAAAAGATATAACAAACAAACTAAATGACTCTAGAATTGAAAAAGAGACAAAGACTATCAGTCCAAATGTACCTGTTATAGATTTAAGTTTAAGAGAGAATGAGTCAAGACCTCTTATAAGAAATAAGATTATTGACAAAAAATCTATAATCATCAATGATGATGATGACGAAGTTACTATAATAGATAGTAAACCAGAAATTATAGCACTAAGCAGTGATGATGAGGATGAGGTAAGACAAATCATTAATTGTTGTTTTATTTGATACTAGCGGCTGCCCGGACCCTAGGGAACCTTTGACCTGGATAAAAAGTATGCTATGTTTTGACCCAGCAGACTACAAACTATCTGTGTGCCAAATTTTATCAAAATCCGTCCAGCCGTTTAGGTGTAAAGAATTAACGAACATACACACGCATTTTTATACTATTATGTATTCTGTGATATTAGTAGGATTTCCTTATCTATATTTTGTCTGTAGTAAAACCACTTGTCCAAAACACAGACTTATTAGAGAACTAGTTGTACAAAATGTCTCTTTGCTTTATTTAAAACAGATGTTTTCTCTTTTATAATGTATATTTATACATTAGTAAGTATTTATAATAAATAATAAAGTTGACTACTAGGTACTATTAAATAACAAATCGAAATAGTAAAATATTTTTTTCAACATGGCAACTCTTAGCTTCAGCTCTATCAAGAAAAAAAAGTTGTTTGTTTTGAGGGTAGTTGGTGAGAAATTTAGAAAAGCGAATCAATTGACTGTATTTTAGTTTTAACGTATTTTACATTGAATTTAAAATTGTTGCTGGTTATAACTATATTATGATTGATTATTGAATTTTATAATTAATAGTGTGAATTGTGTCTTTCGAATTTACTATTGAAATATGCCTCGAAGCCCGAAAACCGTGACTACAACGAATACGAAGGTACGGAATAAATGAAGAAAAGTTGCTTATAGTTAACAGCATTTAAAATAATTTTGGCTTTCGAATATGATATCTCTTCATTAATTTAAGTGGCAGTGATAGTTGTTAAACTGATTTTCGAATAAATGATAGTCAGTTCCTACCTTAACATAGCATAAAAAGTTAAGAAATGGTTGAAGGTCACAATAGTCATTGCATCATATATACTCGGAAAATAATTATAAATTATACTAATTGATGAAATTTTTGTGTGGAAATATATGTCCGAAATCTATATTAAAAATGCGAATAAAAATGCGGAAGATCGTAAGTCGCTGTCTGTTTGATTTTATCCAATTCAAAAGATGACGACAGTTTAGTCATAGTTTTTTTATTTACTTAAAATTCGAGAAATTACCCATGATGAAAGAGCAACCCAAAATCAAGTTAAGATCCTTCCCGCTTTTTTGGGAGTCAGTTAAAAAAATGTATCTAATCACAGAACAAGATCATCAATTTGTCAGTAACTCAACTGGATTCATCAAAATCGATAACTATTTTACATATATTGTGAATTTGTTAAAGAAACTTCATTGAAACTTATGTAGATGTTGAAAAGAAGTACTAAATGGTTCTTCTTTCTTGAAATTCCCTATAATAGCATCATATAATTACCATTCATTATCATCCAGGTTAAGGCGGATAAAAAATCTCCAAGCGTAAAGAAATCTCCGAAGCGGTCACCCAAAGTGAAAGATGAGGAAGTGTTCGAACAGCCTGTCAAGGACAGCACCATCCGACAGTATCTGGCGCCGCCCAGCTACCCCAACCAGGTGGTGTATGTCAAGAAGCAAGTCAGGGAGACGGAGCTCAGGAAACTTAATGGACTAAAGGAGGACTTGCTCAATATTAGGGTGAGTTTTGTTCACATTCTGACATGGATACAGTGACATAATAAAGACACCAGTCGATTTTCATACAAACGAGGTAACTTTGAAGGCTTGCTTCTCTGCTAGGGATTGACCTAGCTGTGAACTGATGATGTCCATCTAGAGAGTGAAAAGTATAAATAACTATTTCTTCACAAAATACATGACTCAAGGCCTTCAGCAACTTGATATAGTTGTTCTCTCACGAAGACGTTTTTGCTGCTATGAATGTTAGGCGTGCACATGCACATTATTTTGGTGTGCGTATTATGAGAGCGTGCAAGCAAACGCACACTAAAACAATGTACATGTGCACATTGTGCACGCCTAACACATCCATAGGAAAACGGTCTTCTTGAGATAGAAGAACTATACTTATCCATGTGGCTTAGTAATTTTTCTCGATATTTAATATTCTAATGGGAATCGAACACATGCACTCCCTTGGTTGCATGAATGGCAGGATAATTTTGCTGATTCATAAATCGTCCACCAGTCGGCGCACTACCGCTAACTTGGCGCTAGTGTAAATAATTTTGTTGTTTGCTGTCAATTTTGGATCGTCATCATCATCCTATTAGCCGCACGACACCCACTGCTGGGTATAGGCCTCCCCTAAGGATCTCCACGACGATCGGTCCTGCGCTGCCTGCATCCACTGGCTTCCCGCGACCTTCACCAGATCGTCGGTCCACCTTGTCGGGGGCCTACCCAATCGAGTAACCGACCGGTGCGTGGTCGCCATTCCCGAACCTTTGCGCCCCAACGGCCATCGGTTCTTCTCGCTATGTATCCCGCCCATTGCCACTTCAGCTGAGCAAATGTCGGTTACTTTAGTTCTCCTGCGGATCTCGTCGTTTCTGATTCGATCACGCAGGGAAACGCCGAGCATGGCTCTCTCCATATTTTTGGATGTTGGAAGCCAATTTTCGTAAATATAATTTTTTCTTCCACCACATTTTGTTTGCTTTTCAATCTTTAATTCGTTTACTGTCTTTAACGACTTGATTATTATTTATTAGTATCAACCATTTTAGAAATAATTTAAAATAAATGGAAAAATCGGCGGTAAATGCCCGTACAAAGCTCTCCAGCAGCAGTAGCGCCACCAAGGGGGTACATTTTGTGACATCCCTCCATTGCCAACGTATCTGCGGTGTGATACAAATTAGTTTGCTTCGTGGCAGAATCTGATGGATAACATGGACGTGAGCACCCTGCCGGACGGCGGCGTGCGGCTGATCGAGCGGCTCACGGCGCTCGAGGGGGAGGTGCGCCGCCAGGGGGACAGGGTCGGCAACATGCTGGTCGAGCCAGGTACACATACTTATACCACAGGGGGACAGGGTCGGCAACATGCTGGTCGAGCCAGGTACACATACTTATACCACAGGGGGACAGGGTCGGCAACATGCTGGTCGAGCCAGGTACACATACTTATACCACAGGGGGACAGGGTCGGCAACATGCTGGTCGAGCCAGGTACACATACTTATACCACAGGGGGACAGGGTCGGCAACATGCTGGTCGAGCCAGGTACACATACTTATACCACAGGGGGACAGGGTCGGCAACATGCTGGTCGAGCCAGGTACACATACTTATACCACAGGGGGACAGGGTCGGCAACATGCTGGTCGAGCCAGGTACACATACTTATACCACAGGGGGACAGGGTCGGCAACATGCTGGTCGAGCCAGGTACACATACTTATACCACAGGGGGACAGGGTCAGCAACATGCTGGTCGAGCCAGGTACACATACTTATACCACAGGGAGACAGGGTCGGCAACATGCTGGTCGAGCCAGGTACACATACTTATACCACAGGGGGACAGGGTCGGCAACATGCTGGTCGAGCCAGGTACACATACTTATACCACAGGGGGACAGGGTCGGCAACATGCTGGTCGAGCCAGGTACACATACTTATACCACAGGGAGACAGGGTCGGCAACATGCTGGTCGAGCCAGGTACACATACTTATACCACAGGGGGACAGGGTCGGCAACATGCTGGTCGAGCCAGGTACACATACTTATACCACAGGGGGACAGGGTCGGCAACATGCTGGTCGAGCCAGGTACACATACTTATACCACAGGGGGACAGGGTCGGCAACATGCTGGTCGAGCCAGGTACACATACTTATACCACAGGGGGACAGGGTCGGCAACATGCTGGTCGAGCCAGGTACACATACTTATACCACAGGGGGACAGGGTCGGCAACATGCTGGTCGAGCCAGGTACACATACTTATACCACAGGGGGACAGGGTCGGCAACATGCTGGTCGAGCCAGGTACACATACTTATACCACAGGGGGACAGGGTCGGCAACATGCTGGTCGAGCCAGGTACACATACTTATACCACAGGGGGACAGGGTCGGCAACATGCTGGTCGAGCCAGGTACACATACTTATACCACAGGGGGACAGGGTCGGCAACATGCTGGTCGAGCCAGGTACACATACTTATACCACAGGGGGACAGGGTCGGCAACATGCTGGTCGAGCCAGGTACACATACTTATACCACAGGGGGACAGGGTCGGCAACATGCTGGTCGAGCCAGGTACACATACTTATACCACAGGGGGACAGGGTCGGCAACATGCTGGTCGAGCCAGGTACTCATACTTATACCACAGGGGGACAGGGTCGGCAACATGCTGATCGAGCCAGGTACACATGCTTATACCACAGGGGGAGGCTGATCGAGCGGCTCACTGTATTATTTACAAAAAAAAAACAATATAATTTACAATTAAAAGATGTTTTGTATAGACGTAAAATTCTTTAAGTTTAATTCTGTAAAATGTGTATTTCTGATGTAATTCTAATGCTTGTTCGACTAGACAATCCGACAGCTGAAGACATCGCAAAGGACATGTTAGACAAGGGCATGTCGTGGGACGACATACAGAAGGCCAGCAACTCGGTGCAGCCGCGCATGTTCGGCAAGCAAGGTACGTCTTATGCCACTAAGCTACAAAATCATCCTATGTAGGTATCTCTGATACAAATTAGTTTCAAAATACTGCTATGTAGATTTAAGGAATAGTTTCCATTCTATGTATAACTGCTGTAGGTATTCCGAACATAATAAAATAAAATTAATCATCTTATGTATCTTTGATGCAAGCATGGTACGTCTCTACGTATTGGAGTTAGGGTTGCCAGGTCGTCCAGTCTAATAGCCGGACAGATCAACCAGTTTGGCCGGACATTTGGGTGAAAAAGCCGGACACCAAAATAAAAATAAAAAATATTTTCACTGGGTAATAATAATACAACAATTTTTTTACGTAAAACTAGGCTTTTTTGAACATTTATTAAATATTATAAATGCGAAAGTCCGTTTGTTTGTTTGTTTGTTACGCCTTCACGTCGTAACTATTTAACCAATCATCATGAAATTTTGCATACACGTTGTAAGGGGTGCAGAAAAGGATATAGGGTACCTTTCATCCAGAAAAAAAGTACAGTTCCCGAGGGATAGCACAAAAACTGTCCACGCGGACGAAGTCGCGGCCGGTCGCTAGTTTATCATAAAACTTTTCTTAATTAACGTATGTTCTTACGCAACATACGTTAACAATCGAGGAGTGAATGCCACTGACTGAACTGACCACGTGCGTGAGTGAGTGGAAAATGTAAAAAGCCTAACAAAAGCCGGACAGGCCGGACACCGTTTAATTTGGCCGGACACGCAATCAAAAAGCCTACCTACGCCTGGCAACCCTAATTGGAGTTGTGATTGAAATAATTTTTTAGAAATCTTTTGATAGACATTAGTTTCAAAATCGGTTAATATCTATTGTCAATTTGTTGTAAAAACAAATATATTACATTGTTTGTCCAATTTGCTAAGAAAACTTTTGAAATTATAATCATTTTATACAGTTTTAAACTTTTGCGTTGTATTGTCTTAATTAAATATTTTATCATTAGTAACGTACGCGTTTAATCCCTGTCAAGTACAAAATTAAATTCTATGCACTTTTTAATGATTCTTTACTGAAAATATGTTAGAGAGGACGATTTTCGTTTTTATCAACATTTTTACGAAGTGGAAGTTTCGATTGATGGGATGGTTTCTAGCGATGGCAACTCACATGGCCGAGCGCAACGTAATACTTGACCGCCTCCGTAACCTACACGAGTCTCTCGCATCTCGCCCTCCGGAGACCGAACTGGCGACCCAACCGGCTGCGTTGAAGAGCGAGCTGATGCCGCACCAGAGGCACGCGCTCGCCTGGCTGCGCTGGCGGGAGACGCAGCGGCCCTGCGGCGGGATACTCGGTATGTGGCTATATATACTAGCGATGGGGGAGCGAGCTGGTGCCGCACCAGAGGCACGCGCTCGCCTGGCTGCGCTGGCGGGAGACGCAGCGGCCCTGCGGCGGGATACTCGGTATGTGGCTATATATACTAGCGATGGGGGAGCGAGCTGGTGCCGCACCAGAGGCACGCGCTCGCCTGGCTGCGCTGGCGGGAGACGCAGCGGCCCTGCGGCGGGATACTCGGTATGTGGCTATATATACTAGCGATGGGGGAGCGAGCTGGTGCCGCACCAGAGGCACGCGCTCGCCTGGCTGCGCTGGCGGGAGACGCAGCGGCCCTGCGGCGGGATACTCGGTATGTGGCTATATATACTAGCGATGGGGGAGCGAGCTGGTGCCGCACCAGAGGCACGCGCTCGCCTGGCTGCGCTGGCGGGAGACGCAGCGGCCCTGCGGCGGGATACTCGGTATGTGGCTATATATACTAGCGATGGGGGAGCGAGCTGGTGCCGCACCAGAGGCACGCGCTCGCCTGGCTGCGCTGGCGGGAGACGCAGCGGCCCTGCGGCGGGATACTCGGTATGTGGCTATATATACTAGCGATGGGGGAGCGAGCTGGTGCCGCACCAGAGGCACGCGCTCGCCTGGCTGCGCTGGCGGGAGACGCAGCGGCCCTGCGGCGGGATACTCGGTATGTGGCTATATATACTAGCGATGGGGGAGCGAGCTGGTGCCGCACCAGAGGCACGTGCTCGCCTGGCTGCGCTGGCGGGAGACGCAGCGGCCCTGCGGCGGGATACTCGGTATGTGGCTATATATACTAGCGATGGGGGAGCGAGCTGGTGCCGCACCAGAGGCACGCGCTCGCCTGGCTGCGCTGGCGGGAGACGCAGCGGCCCTGCGGCGGGATACTCGGTATGTGGCTATAACGGGTGTCACAAGACCCTCAAAGAAGCCGAATTCCACGCATTCCGCCCATCATTAGGATCATTTTTGTCATTTAGACTAAACCTGGGAAACCAACAACGAACTAAGATCTAAGGAAGCCTAACTCCTAACAAATATTGCATAAAAAATGGCACCTTCACATATTCTGTAACACAAAAGGTCGCAAACTCAACAATGAACTAGTAAAAACATACCTTATTACAATGCTCGCATAATCGGCATTAGATAACTGCCGCATATGACGTTTTCTATTGGCTGGGGTTTGAACGCAGATCAAACATGATTGGATATTTGACTCGCCTCGTGTCACTCATTGGGCCGTTGTCGTGCCTATGTCATTGAGGCGAGGACGGTGTAACGTAGAATGCAGCCAGTACACCTAACCTACTACGGCGCGCTGGGCGGCATCATAAAATTGTTTTATAAAATTAGTACATTATTGTTTGTTAGATATAATGTTTGTTTTATTATGTAGACGGACGACTTGGTAAAGACCGCTCGAATACGCTTGATGCAAGTCGCCTGTAACTAGTCGCTCTAAAAAACTAAAGGAGACCTATGTCAGTAGTGGACGTCTTTCGGCTGTGATCATTTTATTGTTATTTTATTTTATGAAAATTATAAAATGATGATGTTGATGAATGATGATCATATTATTTGTCACGAATTGGTAAGACATATGATTTCAAGAAGGACTAAAATTAGGCAAGCTATTGAAATAAAATAGATATGCTTGATAAAAGACAATGTATTCTGTAAAGATTTTTTTTTCATAACATGTAAGTACATATTATGTAGATAATTATCACATTTGCGCGAGCAACACCTTAATACGTCTTTTAGAGGTGTGACTAATAAAGAACAACAGTATTGATACGTCGCTTTATTTTTATTTTTTACTTAAAAAAGCATGCCTTAATTGGCAATACAAAATTCTTATAGCGATACCTTTTTAACCAACTTCAAAAAAGGAGGAGGTTCTCAGTTTGTCGTAATGTATTTTTTATAGCAGCGTATTCCACCAAGTCAAAGTTTATTCTTGTCAAGATCTTTTTCAAATGCAGACTATTTTAACATGCTTATTGACCGGTGCGCAAATACCTAAACTAGCAATATGGGTGACGGTGGATTGGAAGAGGTGGACCAACTCCGTAGCCAGCGCGATCTCCAGATTTGACACCCCTTGATTTTTATTTGTGAGGTCATGTTTACAGTTGATGTTTAAAAACATTTGTGAGAGTGAATCCGTAATGCGTTTGCGAATAATAGCCACATTTGTACTAATTAAGTGGAATACAGGTGTGCTGCAAAGTGTTCGGGACAATCTAGTGCACCATTGCTAGGCATGTATTTCTATTGGTGGTGGAAATATAAAGTAGCATTTTCGCAGCAGATCTCTAGACAAAGGTAGCATTAAAATTTTTTCTTCATTAATAATAATTATTAAAATTGGTTATGCTTTTTTATATTATGCTTTAAAACATTAGAACCTACTTATGTACATTTTTAATTACATAGTTAAGCAAAATTATATTAACCATAAAAAAATATAATTATTTACAATGTTACGTATTTATCTAATGTTTTTAGGTAATCTGAATTAAAATGATTCTTCCAAAAATCGTTTCTGACTTGAATATTTATGGTTAAATCCATTATGCACTTCGTATTTTATGGTAAATTACCTTTAGACGTATAACAATTATGCCCTTTCCTTTTATGGTGATTAAAATTATGTTAAAGGAGATTAGAGTAAGTAAGAATTATGCCAATGAAAACTTTCTGCGTTAATAAAACTCTGCTTATCATAAATTATGCGAAAAGTCTTTCTGCCAAAACTGTTATGCCAAACGACATTATAACTAAAAACATTATGCGACCGAAATGGCATCCCAGTGAATGTGAAGATTTGACTCTGCCCCACAAATCGACTGAACACTTGTTGCATAATAACGACCATATTTTGTATGTATACGCTCATAGATATTTCTAAAAAACGAAAAATATGATTTTTTCGTATGTTATGTTATGTCTGTATAGTTTTGCTGCCTTCTTTTGGTCTTTTTCGCCACTTGACCACACATGACGTCATTTTAATCATTTTTCTAATTATTTTTTTGTGGTAACGCTAACGACTGTCGCCGAGTGCGTGGCAGACATGACTAATCGTGCTTCGCTAGTACTTTTTTAGCCCCGCCCACTCTGTGTTAGTTTGCGTGGTGCTATTTTTTGAGCGGAATTACACTTCCTTAGTATCTTAGTTCGTTGGAAACCAATATCTACGAACGAAGTTATTGAAAGTCAAGTCAAAAAATATTTTTCAAAATTTTTATGAAATCTTATTTTATTCGTTATTTCCCAATTTTTGCTCATAGAAACATTGTCAAAATTATAAGTATTTCGTAACAAACAATGGGTTCAAAGCGTCATCTCTCAATTTATCTCATGAGCACGCACATAAATCATGAGTGTATGCTACACAGCTGCCTTTCAACTCGGCCGCACGCAGCTGTGTAGCATACACTCGCAGGCGCGGTCTGTTGTACGCGGTACATTGCGTTAGTCCAGTCAGTACTGGCACTCATGTATGGCGAGGTCAAAATTTGTCATTAGATGAATTCACTTGGAACATATGTAGCTTAGGTAAAACTGAGCTGATTTAGCCCGGTAGCCATCAGCCACCCCTTGGCAGGTAGGGAGGGGTGGCATTTAAAGTTTCACGCCGCCGCACTTCAGAAAAAAAATCATATCTCCTTCAATATACCTACCACCTCGAGTGTGATATCATTTTATAATGAATTAGAGATGATGAATTCATGTTTAAAACTTTTAATGTACAGTGTCATAGAAAAAAGGTAAAATATTGACGATAGTTTCAAAAAAAAATTGCTATTTTTTTATTCAACAGTCAGTATCTGTAAAAATACAAAGTTTTTGCAATGAAATTTTTTTTTATCTAATAGTACATTTATTCAGCTTTTGAAAAATATATACTTTATGTATAGTTATCGTTCAATGTATATCTGAAAAAAAATCGAACATGGTATGCGACGCTGTTTCCAAGCGAAGCGTCTACAATTAATAAGTTAAGTACCTAGGTATAAGTTGTTTTTTTCAATTAAAATATGATAAATCTAAGATGTGTTTTTTATTTTTGGTACAATAATGACACCCTTTCATTTTCATATACATTTTGCAATTCCCGGGAATTCCCAGGAATCGGGTATTTTCGACATTTTGGTACCATAGAAGAAGTTGTTTAGTTTGATGGTCCCTTCTACCGTATTCGGAATTATGAGTTTTTTTTGTAACACCCTGTATATCAAAATAAGAGAATTAAAAAATAAATTTGTCAATGATTTTCTTTTTTGGTGTTAAATAAAACACTGCAAGCATTCGTTTGTTACGAAATACTTAAAATATTGATAATGATTTATGGACAAAAATTAAAAAGAACGTTTATATATTTAAATAAAATATTTAATTTTCTTTTACTTTTACCTTCAATATCTTCATTGCTTTTGATTTCCCTGGTATGCAAAAACTATCCTGATGGTGGGCAGAATATGGAGGTCCTGGCTTAGTCAAGGGTCTTTTAATACTTGTCGTATTAGTTGTCTCTAAAAGCTTTTGTTTTTTCCCTCTGCTACAATTTACGGTCACAATGTCATTGATATTTTCTTGTTTAAATGTAAAACGAAACGCTTAAATAATATAATAGTTATTAAACTTTTTAACCGCAATATAAACTCCCGTCGTTCCGGGTATCCTGGCGCATATTTTTCGGGATCGGGTTTAAAAAACATCCCGGTAATTCCCAGAAATGGGAACCCAGGAACGCAACCCTAATCACAGTCCAATTTTCATATAAACGAGGTAACTTTGAAGCTTTTGTTCTTCGTCAGGGATTAAACAAGGTGTGGTCTGATGATGGTTATCTAAAGAGTGAATGGAGGAGGTCAAGATCGCTTAAGAAACCCAACGGATCAGAAGAGTCGTTTACACTAGAGACCGTCTGGAGCTTTTAGTGTTACATTTTCCATACTTCTTAATTTTCATTTGATATTTTTTTAAGTTCAACCCTGAGCTAAACCGCTCATCTAATCTGTTAGGTTTTTTTAGCATAATGAGCCTCCGTCATTCATTCTTTAATTTGCCATCATCAGCACACACCTCGTTCAATCCTGGGCAGAGAACCAAAGCTGTAGGTATACCCCGTTTGTTCGAAAATTGGTCTGTGATTTAATTTTTCTGCTCACGAGTGTACAAAAAATACTCAATGGAAAATATTTTAATTTCTACGGTATATTTATATGCCTAGGTCCTTAAGGAACCTACCTATTAAAACTTTAAAAATTTTTGCACTTTAGTTTTAATGTGGTAAGACATTTTCCTCCCTGACCGTTCTCAGATCTAATTTTTTGACGTCACGACGCTTCGTCGTTTTATGACTTTCTTATACATAGATCAAGTCTGTCTATTTTTTTATATAGTCTTTATGACTCTTACAAAAAGATCTAAGTATGTATCAGACCGTAAGATAGTTGAGAGAGACTTTATGACCGTAAGAACATAAGCGGCAGTCGAACGCAAAGTTAAGTTTGTATTCCATACATGTTGTATGAAAAAACCAACTTAACTTGCAATCGCAGACATCTGGAAACACCGTCGCATACCATGTTAGATTTTTTTCAGATGGAAATTGTATGATAACTATATATAAAGTTTATATTAGTTTAAAGCTGAATAAATGTTCTTTAAGGTGGTATTTTTTCCTTTGCATAAAATTAGCATTTTAAAAGATACCCGACTGTTGAACAAAAACAATTGTAAACCGATTTTTGACACTTTGGTCAACATATTTTTTTTTTCAATGAAACTATACATTAAATGTCCTAAAAATAAATTCCTCATGCCTGCTGCATCAAAACATAAAATAGTTAAAAGAGACTATAAGATCGTAAGACCATAAGCGGCAGCCGAACGCAAAGTTAAGTTTGTACTCTATACATTTTGTATGAAAAAACCAACTTAACTTTCAATCGCGGATGTTTGGAAACAGCGTCGCATACCATGTTCGATTTTTTTTCAGATAGACATTCAAAGATAACTATATAAAAAGTATATATTTTTAAAAAGCTGAATAAATGTACTTTAAGATAATATTTTCTTTCATTGCAAAAAATGATTATTTTTAATAGATACTGACTGTTGAATAAAAAAATAGCAAACTTATTTTTAAACTATCGTCAATATTTTACCTTTTTTCTATGACATTGTACATTTAAAGTTTTAAAAATGAATTCCTCATCCTTGATTCATCATAAAATGATATCACACTCGAGGTGGTAGGTATATTGAAGGAGATATGACTTTTTTTCTGAAGTGCGGCGGTGTGAAACTTTAAATGCCACCCCCCCCTACCTGCCAAGGGGGGGCTGATGGCTACCGGGCTGAATCAGCTCAGTTTTACCTAAGGTACATATGTGCCAAGTGAATTCATCTAATGACAAATTTTGACCTTCTGCCACTAATTCCCCAACTACGTGGTAATGTATGTGTTTAGTGTATTTTTTTTTTTTTTTTTTTTGTTGCGGCTGCTCCCCGCTTTTTGGCAGGACCTTTTTTTGCCATTCTTATTTTTTTACTTATTTCTCTTTTTTACATACATACATACATACATACATATACTCACGCCTGTTTCCCATGGGGGTAGGCAGAGACTATGGATCGCCACCTGCTACGATCCTTGCACACTTCTTTCGCTTCATTCATATCCATCAATCTTTTCATACATGCCCTGCGGTTTTTGTCACTGCGTACACCAGCCTTTTTTATAATAACCTCTATTTGGTCCGCGTAGGTTTTTCTGGGACGCCCTCGTGCAATCGTTCCTTCCACATTCGCACAGTATATCTCTTTCGTGATTCGCCTTTCATTCATCCTCTCTAAGTGACCAAACCACTGGAGCATTCCTTTCTCAATTCTTGTCACTATATCATCTTTCAGACCACACCTTTTGCGAATCACCTCATTGCTCACTCTATCACTCAGTTTTACTCCACATATTTTCCTCAACGATCGCATCTCTACCGCATTTATTCTGCTTTCATTCTTCTTCTGCCATACCCAAGATTCACTTCCATACATCAGTGTCGGTACCAGCACTCCGTTATGAATAGCCATTCGCGCCTTTGCAGAAACGGTTTGGCTACTCATAACCGAGTGTATAGCACCACTCACCGAATTTCCTTTCTTCACTCGTCTTTCTATGTCTTCCTCACTCTTTCCGTCCCTTGTGAACAAACTCCCCAAGTATACAAACTCACGGACTTGTTCCACTTTTTCGCCACCTAACATTACCGTACAGTCAGTCATTTCTTCATCTCTCTCAAACACCATCACTTTAGTCTTAGTTACATTCACTTTCATCCCTTTTCTCACAAAATCTTCATTCATAACCGACATCATTTCCTGCAACTCTTGCGCAGAAGACGCAAGTATAACTTGGTCGTCAGCGTAGAGAAGGCACTTGATTTGAGTCCCATTCATCACAACCCCACAGTCACGTTCTTTCAGACCTTTCATACAACTGTCCAAAAACAGATTAAAGAGCCATGGTGACGCAACACATCCCTGTCTGACACCCCTAGAGATGCCAAACCAGTCAGTGTATACGCCGTCAATCCTGACGCATGCACGGGAATCCTCATAGAGAGATTTCAGTGCATGAATTAGTCTGCTCTCCAATCCGTATTCGGACAACACCTTCCATAGCTCATTCCTGTCAACTCGATCGTAGGCCTTCTCCAGGTCCACAAAGGCACAGTAAACCTTTTTGTGCTTAGCCAGGTGTTTTTCGGTTAAGCACCTCAAGGAGAAGACCTGATCCGTGCATCCCATTCCCTTTCTGAATCCCGCTTGCACATCCCAAATACTCTGATCAGTTTTTTGCATCACTCTTTCAATCAGTACCTTTGCATACAATTTACTGACAATGCTGAGAAGACTGATCCCGCGGTAGTTTTTAGCATCCTGCCGTGACCCTTTCCCTTTGTACAGCGGCACGACCACGGCTTTACGCCAATCTTCCGGCACTTTGCCACTGTTCCAACATTTATTAAAGATCAGGCACAGCCAGGACGCAACCAGCTCTTTCCCACCTCTCAGCATTTCAACAGTAATTCTGTCATATCCTGCTGCTTTCCCTTTTTTCATGCTCTTCATTGCACTAATAATCTCATCCATATATATATCTCTTTCATCCACTTCTGTCTCTTCCTCGTCTTCCACCCTTTTATCCGAGGCTTCTAGCATAGAGCCATCCGCCTCAAACAAACTCTCAAAATATTTCATCCACTCCTGTAGTACACCTTTTTCATCTGTCACTAGCTCACCTTTTTCATCTCTTATCACATTCATTTTAGACTTATGTGATCCACTTCGAGACGTTTTCACTTGTTTCCAAAACAATTTTATATTGTCTCGAAAGTTATCACAGAGTTTGAAGTCACACTTTTCTTTCATCTTTCTCTTTTTTTCGTCTACTTTTTCTTTCACTACTTTCTTAATCCTTTTAAACTCCCTTGCAACTGTATCAACATCATCTTCTGTAACACTTGCATTCACTCTTTTACTGGCTTTGATGGCCAGCAGATCCTGCCATACTTTTTTCTTTTCATTCACTATCTGTCTTACCTCACTATCCCACCAGTTTATTGGGGGAGCATTCTTCCTTTTACTCACTCCACATATTTCCTCAGCTGTTTCAGTCACACCTTTTTTAAACTTTTCCCAAACTTCCTCAAGCTTGCCATCTTTCACTTCAGCCACATTTCCCAATCGTTCTTTCAATTTGCACAAATATGTCTTTTGCACTTCCACTTCATCCAGGTTCTCAACTTTTACTCTAGTCAGCTCCGTTGTTGACACTGTGGGACGATGACGCCAACTTTTGAACAGACCACTAACCCGAGACACTACAAGAAAGTGGTCTGTTCCAATGTTACTACCCCTAAAGACCCTGGTGTCTACAACTCTGCCCTTCAGTCTTTCATCAACAATCACAAAATCGATCATACTCTTCTTTTCCCCTCTCTGCCAAGTGTACATATGAATTTCCTTGTGGTCAAACATGGTGTTCGTTACCACAAGATTCTTTTCTAAACATACCTCAATCAAACTCCTGCCATTATCATTTACTCTTTTGTCTCCATATATTCCTAAAACTCCCTCACATCCCTCTCTTCTCACACCTACCCATCCGTTAAAATCTCCAAGCATAACTATCCTTTCATTATCTTTGCATTCATTCAAGATGTCTTCCACACTTTTCCAGAAATCCTCCTTTTCCGTTGCTGACTTGGATATATCGGGAGCATACACGCCAATGACGCGTATTCGAAGTAATCCTACTTTGAGTCTAACCCAGAGAAGTCTGGGACTAACACACTCATGCTCAGTCATGCATTCTATCATCCTTTCCGACAGCA
Source organism: Agriphila tristella (assembly GCA_928269145.1). Lineage (NCBI taxonomy): Eukaryota > Metazoa > Arthropoda > Insecta > Lepidoptera > Crambidae > Agriphila > Agriphila tristella. The sequence goes on along the minus strand of OV743443.1, from coordinate 3,644,844 downwards.
GGAGTCCCACGCCCATACTCGCGTGCTCATTTTCGGCAACGCCCGACCACAGAACTTTAAACGGGCCATGTTCTGAGACTCCTTTGCCCTTTCTTTTCGTCTCGTTCACGCATAAAACATCCAACTTCTTTTCTTCCATAATCAAACACACCTCATCCATTTTCTCCTCCATCGCTCCACATACATTCAGCGTAGCAAAACGGGTCTCCGATGCCCGCTTTTCGCCCCGAGAGAAACAAGTTACGCGTGATGAGTGGCGAGCTCTATCGCCGCAGCCAGGTTTATTAAAAAAATTTGAAACCATTTTGTTCCCACGATTAGCTAGGGAAAGACAACTGTCCACCACACAGAGCCCCGCGTGTGTGGTAAGGCTATTTACGCCTGGAGGGCACCAATTTCCAGGGTGGCACGCTTATGACTAGGCACGCCCCTAGCCATGCAGCCATCGGCACGGCAGACCTTAGCTTAGCGGAGGGGAAGGAATAGGATTAGGATAGGGATGTGAGGTGGGTATAGGAGTGTGTAAAATGGGACGGATCAGGGTACAAAAAGGACACCGTTGCTGCGGGGGGGTTGAGAGGTTGCAGCAGCGGAGGCTGAGGGTCCGGGGGCGCTTACCCGTACTTGTCATAGGGAAACCGGACAAGTCCTCTCCTCTTTTTTATCTTAGCTTTTATAGCTAATATCATGTTCTTCTTTTTTATATTACTGTTCTTTTTCTTTTCTCAATGTTACAATTTCTCTTATTTTCTAATACAGTTCTTTCTTTATTTTAATACATTATAGTAGTTTATGAAACTGACACATAAAGAGGGGTATTAAAACACGAGTGTGTGTTTAAAAACCGAGCCGCAGGCGAGGTTTTTAATAGTATCACACGAGTGTTTTAATACCTAGTTATGTGCAGTTTCATACACTACTTTATCTACACTCATACATTTGGGATTGAACCTACTAAATAAAAGATCAACGTTAGAAAAGAGAGAGAGACTTTGTTTGTATAAGCTAGGTACCTACATTGTAATAAGTCATTTCCTTAGCTGCATCTAAAATATCGGGCAGAGTCCATTTTTTTTCACATTTTAAAGCAAGAATTAAAAAAACCTACAAAATTCAGTAAGTATAACAAAATGTAAAAATTAAAATCAAAACTTTATTTGAAATGCTTTAGAAATGGCGCGCATTCCATTAGAAAAAAAAAGATGAGTGCATTCCAACAATTTAATCGCACTAAGTTGTCGATTACCATAGAGTGCATTTTAATCAATGAAAATATGTGGGAAACAAGGGAAAATATCGTTGTTTTTTTTTAATTTTACGGCACTGCCTTCTTTTTGGATTTGCCCTGTATCGTAATGAGAAAAAAAGTTATTTTATGATGCAGTTGACTGCATCGTAATGAGTTTATTTTTTAATTTTACCTATCCACGAAAATAAAGTACGTATTTATATTACCTTTTTTGAATTCATATTTGGAACATTACGTTGTGAGTGTAGATAAAATACTTATTCTAATTTTCTAACATTATGTTTTCACAATGTGTAATATGCTTTCTAATAATTATTTGTTGTTGCTCATCCTACATTTATTACATTGCTTGTTTACTTATTCTTACTTTATGAGCATATTATACTTTACAGTTTTCTTGCTTACTTTATTTTATTAATATCCTTTACTTTACACATTTTATTTCTTTTACATAATATCTTAATATTATGTATTACATTAACTGTATTACAGTTTAATTATATACATTGTAGTTTAATGGCTTAATTATGTTGGGTTCCTGTCATTTGGGTCTCCTATCTCGTCAATCTTTATTTCTATTTATCACAATTTCTGCTACTTTTTTTGCATATGCCATAAATAGGTTTCTTTCTTTTTTATTATTCATAATTTCTTCCAGGGTGTCTTTACTCAATTTAGTGTCAATTTGCTGTTGCAGAGTGTACCTATCGAGATTGTGTACTGGACAGTCGAGTATGATGTGGAAGATGTCCTCGATCGCGACCGGATCACAAATACAGGAAGGGCTGTCCCTGCGTTTGAATCTGTGCAGGTATGCACAGAACCCTCCGTGGCCAGTCAGTATTTGTGCCGCCAGTCGATCAATGGACATCTTTTTCACCACACCGTAAGCCGCCACCCCATCAGGGAAGAAGACCTTGGTGGTCTCGGCCGTGTTTTCCGATCTATACCTGCAGTCCCATGCCTCGATCGTTTCCGCCCGGATGTGGCGTTTAACGAACGAGATGGGACAGCAGTCATAGTCCGGTCTTGTCTTCAACTTGAGAGCCGCCTCCTTCGCTAGTTGATCCGCTCTCTCATTCCCTTTCACTCCGACATGGGCCCTTATCCAGAATAGTGAGACGAGCTGTTGGTTGTCTCTAAGGTATTGAAGGTTACCCTGGATTGCTTTCGTGATCGGGTGTGATGAGTCTGGATCAAGTAGCGTCTGGAGGGCGGATCTCGAGTCGCTGAGTACGGCCGTTTCCTGGAATTTTTTGCCAATAATAATTTCTGTCGCTTGGAGGATGGCATACAGCTCGGCTTGGAAGACTGTACAGTATGGTTCCAGCTTAAACTTTCGGGTAATCGTTTCAATCGGCCCTTCCCAACAGGTCAGGGCGGCTCCAACTTTCCCCTCCAGTTTGCTACCATCTGTATAGAACTTCACTAAGCCTTCTGCCAGTTTGCCATCCTCTTCCGCGTTGTCCAAACATGTGAATTTTGAATTTAGCATCCTGCTGGGGTGGGTGTCATTCATGAACGAGGCTCGCTGTTCGACCTTTCTGCCACTTAGTGCTGCCTGGGGTTTCCCACGCTTTGCCTCAAAAAGCAGGGATGCTTCTTGGATCCGGAGATCCAGCGGAAGCAAACCTGACAGCACTAAGGCAGCGTTAAGGGAAACCGTTTTGTTGCCTTTGACGATTTTTTGAGCAAAGCCTCGTTGTACTGTGTCGAGAGCTTTCCTGGAGACTGCTTTCCGTGCCTCCTTAGACCATACGCTGGCAGCGTAGAGGATAATGGGTTCTATGACCGCTTTGTAGATGGTTTTAACAATCTCCGGATGCAGTCCCCAGGTAGCTCGTGCCGCTCTGCTGACTCCCTTATAAATGTCTACCGATTTTTTGCAAACATATGCAATGTGTTCATTGAAAAGCAACTTATTGTCTACAATGACGCCTAAAATTTTCATATTATCTACTAACTAACTAATTTCTTAGAATTAACAATACATTTTTTGAGTAATTTATTGTAATTCATATATTTAATTTTATCAGTTGGTTTCTTACTTGTGTAGTATTTGTAACGTAGTAATCGTTTTGTCAAACAACTTTTTTTTAGTCCTTTCGAAATCCAAGGGAGTTTTTTTGACATCTTAACTTTAACTTTGATTATAGGAAAACAAAGGTTATAAAGAAGGCAGAATATGTCATGAAATTCGTTAAATGCCTCCTGTACGCTATCATGTTTATAGACTTCAGCAAACGATAGACCTTGAAGATGTTGCTTAAATCTTTCAATATTCCCCTCAGAATAAATTCTTTTATGAATAAATATAATTTTGGGAGTTTCTACTTTCTGTATCACTGTAAATTGTAATATCTGAGCAGTATTGTGATCAGAGAGGTACAATGGGAGAACTTTTCCTATAGCGTGTGTTACATTACTTATTATTAAGTCAAGGCAAGAATTTTGACGAGTCGGTTCTGTTATATGTAATTCAAGATTATACCTAGTCAAAATTTCCCTCAAATGCGTCACATTTTTATTGCATTCGAGCATATTAATGTTTAGATCACCTGTGAGTATGATTTTTTTATTTGGAAATTTTAAAAAACATTTGTGTAATAATAACTCAAGTCTTTCCAGAAAACATGTAATATATCTTTGTACCCTAGATGGTGTTCTATACACACATATAACAACAATATTATTGGAAATTAAATTGATTGCGCAACATTCAAAATGGTAAATCATAGCAAGGTTTTCGAGAGTGTTGATTTTTTTGTATTCAATTCCCTTTTTTATTAGTATGCAGGAACCTCCCCTTTTTTTTGGTCGTGAATAACTTGATGCTAATTCAAAGTTATTGATCATTATGTTATTTTCCTCACCACTTTTAATAAATGTTTCTGTGAAGCACAATATGTCTGGCTTGATTTCCTTACCGATCTCCGAAAGGGTGAGCTCTATTAGTTCCTTTTTAGACTTAAGGCCTTGTGTGTTCTGATGCAGTAGTGTAAAATATTTATGATTTTTGGGATCGAAAAAAAATCATATTTGGTTGAGAAGGTGTTGAAAGTTTTTTTGGGCTAGTTGATATTACTGCATCTTTATTACAATTAATAACTGATTGATCAATGACACAGTTATTCGATTGTATTTTTTTGAAGTAAAAAGGAATCGTTCCTTTTTTCGGGCTGATGGTAGGCTTTGCGACAGGTTTCATATTATCAATAATTTTTTTTATATTAGATGGAGTTAAGAATTGTTTTTTATATTCAATGTGATCGATGTATATGTTAATTTTAAAGGCTATATTAAGTATGTGATTTTTGTGCTTTATGTAAGAGAAACCTAAGTCAATGTTAGTACAGTTTTTAAAATGCTTGGTCCATAAATTTAAATTATAATTTAATGTTTTCTCGTTAAGATATGGGTTGTATTTTATAGGTGCTATTAAAACATGGGCTTTACTTAATTTATTTAGAGCTATACAAATATTGGAATTTAGCTTATGCATATCCCTATCATGACTACCACAACCCAGAATGATTATATCGTTACAATTCACTTTAGATGAAATTTGTTCACATAGATTTAATATTTCTGTGCTTGTAGCGCCGGGCATGATGAACGCGTCGGGCTGATATACGTCATTCCATTTCCCTTGTCTTGATGATAGTAAGGTCGTTGACAATTCTTTTAGGTATTCATCACCCAAAATGTAAATGTTTTTCTGTTTTTGTGATTGATTGGGTTTTCCTGTGTTCTTTATTGGTGCATTGTCTGAAGTTTCAGTGTTAATGTCGTTTTCTAAGTTTTCTTGGCAGGTAGTTGATGACGCTGTAGTACAACAATCGTGAGCCGTGGTATGGAAACAGCTCTGACTATTCAGTTCTTCGGGTTTTGTTTCAGTACAGGATGCATCAGGTTTTGTCGTCGTCATCACGGTATTGCGTTGTTTCTTTTTTGTACTGTTTTTTCTTGGTGTTATTTTGCAAATATGTGTGAGTTGATTAATTCTACGTTCGTAATCTAAATTTTGTTTTGTCAAACTATTATTTTCCGAAAGTAAATTTTCTATTTCATTTTCTGCGACTTCTAGTTTTTCCTCCAATTTAGAAATTTTTTCTTTGAGTTCTTCTATTATATAAGCAGCATTTGGGCGCAATTCTGAGAAGCTTCTGTTTGTGTCTCCCAGTGGAGTGGAGGTTACAGATGAGAACTCGTCCTCTTCTTTAGACCGGTCTCCAATTGAACTTCCCGTTGTTATGTTAGCTTTAGGGGTGGAACTATTTTCTGCGTCTTGCGTTAAGCTGCCAATTGACGGAGTTGACTGTGCCGGTGCTGGTGTAGAATTTTGGTATGTTGTTGAACCACCGCTACGGATCGGAGAGGTACGTTTTTTTCGCATGGTAATGAAAGATGGCTCTGTGTTATGTTTAGGTTTTCGTTTAGATTTTATATCACACATGTTGCATTTCCAGTTCTTTTTTGCTTGGGGGTCCTTCAAGTTAAATAATTTCTCTGAGTAGCCGATGCAATCATACTCAAAGTTATTTTTACATGCTGAGCATTGTATTGTATTTTTTGAATTAACTCTGTTTTTGCATTTATTACAAGTGACTTGCTTCAGCTTTTGATTACTGCTTAGGTTTTTCGTTGTTGTAGACATCATTCGCAATTTGTATACAATTTTAGTTCAATGTTTATTGTTCACGTAAATTAGTTTAATTCCCAAAGCACTCGCTAGATGTCACTTTCTGTTAATGCAGTTTTCTTGGATATTGTTTTCTAAACAAACTGGATTGTTCCGAAAAAAATTTTTTTATAGTAAAAAACGTATGACTACTTCGCAGGATTGAACTCAAGAATTCAGAGTTAAAAGTCTCTATAGTGACCACGCGTCCATCGAGTTCTTAACACTTGTGACAAAATCTGTGATCACTATCGTCGTAAATTTAAGGCCAATAAAAGTCGTTGGAGGTGAGTCACAAATTAATATTTTTTTGCACTTTTTCACCACATTCACTTATTTTGAGTTTCTTTTTATAGTATAATTTTTGTTTTAATGGTCACAGTTGATTTTTAAAGATAAATTATCCTTTAGGTAATGTTTAGCACTGATTTTTAAGAAACGTATTGGCACTTTTATTTTTACTTGTTTTTTCGTTGTTTGAGGATATTTGTGTTGGATAACGATTACACTTATGTTATTTATGTTCACGATTTGTTTTACACAATTTTCTACGTAAAATTATCACTTTTTATATTTTTATTTGAACTTTAAACACGGAGCTTATATTCACTGGATGGTGGCGCCATCTGATCTGGTGAAAGCCGATTTTTTTCTAGTATATTATCTAGTATTGTGTAAATAATTAGTAAAATTATTATTATTCACACTTATTTTTATTTGTGTCGGTTAGCTGACGACATGGGTCTGGGCAAGACGATCACCATGATAGCGCTGCTGATGGCCGACAAGGAGGGCAACATCGACGACGATGATGATGATGACGATGACGATGAACCGGTCAGGAGCAGCGCTAAAGGTATGTGCCGTGCGTTTTGTTATTAATACATTCATGTTAGTAAAGATTTTTTTATCTCTTAGAGCTTACACAGATTTTTTATGTCCGATCTTTTTTTACCAAACGGGACCAACGGATTAACGTGCCTTACGAAGCGCGAAAGAGCTCGAGTTAATACATTTTTGGTCACCTATCCCATGACCGACCGACCCTTGCGAAAGTTGCTTAACCTCTGCAATCGCCGTGCCAGGCGCTAAACCACTGCGCCATAAAATTTCTCAATCGAGTGTGTTTACATTATTTTTCATCCCTTCTATTCGAAAAATGATGCTTTGTTCCTATAAAAGTGGGACCAAAATAGCTCTTTTCTGGTAAGAACTTCTTAGTGGGAGGAAAAGAGATTTGAATTTAGAACATGTATCTTTCAAAGAATTCGAACGCCGCGCCCCGCCGCCGGCTGGTACCTATGTATTGACTGGCTGTATAGACGGGGCGCGGCGAACTGAAAAAAAAACATAAGCGCGCGAATTAAGTCTGTGTTCTTGTAATTAGTACATATTTACGTACTTAGTACAATAACCTTTGAAAATCGCGCTAGTGTATCAAACGTAACTATAAATTTGTAATTATTTTTACTTTTCACGTGTCTTTTTTAAATAAAGAACATTTTCATTAATTACATAAACACAGTCTCCTATTTATTTTCTCATAGAAAGGGGATGAAAAGTAGAGTATATGACTCGGGCGCAAAATATTTTTGGCGAGGGCGACATACTTTGAATCCCTCGCTACGTTCAGGATTCTACTGAAGAATCCCTCGCTACGCTCGGGATTCTACTCTAGAATCCCTCACTTCGCTCTGGATTCAAAAAAGCGCCCTCGCCGTAAAAATATTATTTTGCTCCCTTGTAATACAATCTACTATTTCATCCCTTCTATTCGAAAAATGATGATTTGTTCCTATATAAGTGGGACCAAAATAGCTCTTTTCTGGTAAGAACTTTTTAGTGGGAGGAAAAGAGATTTGAATTTAGAACATGTATCTCTCAAAGAATTCGAACGCGCCGCCGCCGGCTGGTATGTATTGACTGGCTGTATAGACGGCGCGGAGACTAAAAAAACATAAGCGCGCGAATTAAGTCTGTGTTCTTGTAATTAGTACATATTTACGTACTTAGTACAATAACCTTTGAAAATCGCGCTAGTGTATCAAACGTAACTATAAATTTGTAATTATTTTTACTTTTCACGTGTCTTTTTTAAATAAAGAACATTTTCATTAATTACATAAACACAGTCTCCTATTTATTTTCTCATAGAAAGGGGATGAAAAGTAGAGTATATGACTCGGGCGCAAAATATTTTTGGCGAGGGCGACATACTTTGAATCCCTCGCTACGTTCAGGATTCTACTGAAGAATCCCTCGCTACGCTCGGGATTCTACTCTAGAATCCCTCACTTCGCTCTGGATTCAAAAAAGCGCCCTCGCCGTAAAAATATTATTTTGCTCCCTTGTAATACAATCTACTATTTCATCCCTTCTATTCGAAAAATGATGATTTGTTCCTATATAAGTGGGACCAAAATAGCTCTTTTCTGGTAAGAACTTTTTAGTGGGAGGAAAAGAGATTTGAATTTAGAACATGTATCTCTCAAAGAATTCGAACGCGCCGCCGCCGGCTGGTATGTATTGACTGGCTGTATAGACGGCGCGGAGACTAAAAAAACATAAGCGCGCGAATTAAGTCTGTGTTCTTGTAATTAGTACATATTTACGTACTTAGTACAATAACCTTTGAAAATCGCGCTAGTGTATCAAACGTAACTATAAATTTGTAATTATTTTTACTTTTCACGTGTCTTTTTTAAATAAAGAACATTTTCATTAATTACATAAACACAGTCTCCTATTTATTTTCTCATAGAAAGGGGATGAAAAGTAGAGTATATGACTCGGGCGCAAAATATTTTTGGCGAGGGCGACATACTTTGAATCCCTCGCTACGTTCAGGATTCTACTGAAGAATCCCTCACTTCGCTCTGGATTCAAAAAAGCGCCCTCGCCGTAAAAATATTATTTTGCTCCCTTGTAATACAATCTACTATTTCATCCCTTCTATTCGAAAAAGGATGCATTGTTCCTATATAAGTGGGACCAAAATAGCTCTTTTCTGGTAAGAACTTTTTAGTGGGAGGAAAAGAGATTTGAATTTAGAACATGTATCTTTCATAGAATTCGAACACCGCCGCCGCCGGCTGGTATGTATTGACTGGCTGTATAGACGGCGCGGAGACTAAAAAAAACATAAGCGCGTGAATTAACCACTCGTTTGTCGCGCGGCCGGCGCGCAATTTCCTTGTTTGTCACGCAGTTTTGCGTTACAGCAGTGCACTTGCACAGCTGCGTTAAAACCGTTTTTATGACCCGTTCCTGTTTGTATACGAACAAATAATGTTCTATTTCGTATAGGTAATGGATGAAGCTATAAGTATTGAAAAAAAAACGAGTACCTGTAATGGTAAAATAATTTCTAAAAAATTCGTGAATTTAGCTAAAGAGAAAATTCACGACTTGTAATGGGAATTGATTTTTAATATTAAATCTAAATCGATAACTAGTGTTTTTTTTTACATAATTAAAAACTAGAATAATACCCCTTTCCGTACATGCCAATTTTTTTATGAATTGGAAGCAATTCAACGGTATTTTTACTGCGCGTCTTAATTCGCTGCTGAGTCTAAGCGCTGTTTCGTAGTATTTTATTCCAATTGTGGAAGGCTTGTGACACAAATAAAATATACTTTAGAAAGATACAGATTTCAACTTTCATATTTTGTAAAAAAAGATGAGACTCTTGAAGAAAAGTATCTTTGTAAAAAATTATAACATTAAAGCGGCCCACTATAAATGATTAAATTGTGTTTTTGTAACAAGCGTTGATTGGTTAAACTTGGATCAAGATTACCTTGTACTAATTATATGTACAGAAAGAGCAAAACCTGCAGTTTCTAACAGTATGCAATACATAGGAAAGATTCTTCCGAAATGTATGTAAAATTTCGATCTAAATAATCCAATTCCGCGCTGCCGGGCGCTGGCGTACGGGCCGTTCGCTGCCAAGATGGCCGCGCGTAGCCGAGTTTAGTTCAGGGTTGTCGCACACATTAAATAAAACTAGGTAGGTACTTAATTTTTTTTTATTATATTTTTAATTTTATAGTCACATTTTTTTTAATAGTTCTCCTCTTCCTCGTCCCCTGCCTCACTCTCCTCGATTTTCACTGTACACAGCATAAAATATAAAATGGATGTGGACTAAAAAATTATAACTAGACACCCAACACCAATCACAATAACCAACACCAAAACCAAAAAAACATTCACTAGGTAATGTATAAAAACAACATAAACACAACCTAATACGAAAATAATAAGCGTGTGAGGCAGCCCTGCCAAAATGCTAGTTTGTTTCAAGGTCCCACAGGACCTTGTTACCTTGACCGTGGATAATGGCGTAATAAAAACTCACTATTTTGCGTTGCATCAATCATCCTGTGTAAACAGATGAATGTTATATTTTGAAACCACTTTGAAACTGTTCACTAATAGTATTATTATCTTATTTCGGATAATTCTTTGATTAACCAATCTAAATTATAACATAATGTTGTTGTAAACAGAAACAATACATCAAGAAATTTACCGGGCTACGGTTTTGTTATGATTTTTAACACTAGACATTAAATTTGTGACGAGATATTTATATGATCGAATAAATCACGATATGACGATTCTTTTAATATATGACATCAAACAGAAATACAAATTAACAAAATACTTACGGCATATCAAATTAGAGCACTTCACACAGAAAAAACAAGTATGGCGTCAACTGACGTGAAACTCTTCAAAATTATTTTTTTCAACCAATCACAGGCCTTTTCTACTTTTTTTTGCGATATTAGTGTTGCCAAAATCATAATCTAAATCAGCCCAAGAGGTTTTGGTGTGGCCGCCTAAAAAAAACCTACCAAATTGGTAGAAATCGAACAGCGATCGACCCGGTCCTACAGCACCGCGCGACAAAGGACCGTCTTTTGCTTGCGGTACTACAGTACCGCGAAGCAATCGAGTGGTTAAGTCTGTGTTCTTGTAATTAGTACATACTTACGTACTTAGTACAATAACTTTTGAAAATTGCGCTAGTGTATCAAACGTAACTATAAATTTGTAATTATTTTTACTTTTCACGTGTCTTTTTTAAATAAAGAACATTTTCATTAATTACATAAACACAGTCTCCTATTTATTTTCTCATAGAAAGGGGATGAAAAGTAGAGTATATGACTCGGGCGCAAAATATTTTTGGCGAGGGCGACATACTTTGAATCCCTCGCTACGTTCAGGATTCTACTGAAGAATCCCTCACTTCGCTCTGGATTCAAAAAAGCGCCCTCGCCGTAAAAATATTATTTTGCTCCCTTGTAATACAATCTACTATTTCATCCCTTCTATTCGAAAAATGATGATTTGTTCCTATATAAGTGGGACCAAAATAGCTCTTTTCTGGTAAGAACTTTTTAGTGGGAGGAAAAGAGATTTGAATTTAGAACATGTATCTCTCAAAGAATTCGAACGCGCCGCCGCCGGCTGGTATGTATTGACTGGCTGTATAGACGGCGCGGAGACTAAAAAAACATAAGCGCGCGAATTAAGTCTGTGTTCTTGTAATTAGTACATACTTACGTACTTAGTACAATAACTTTTGAAAATTGCGCTAGTGTATCAAACGTAACTATAAATTTGTAATTATTTTTACTTTTCACGTGTCTTTTTTAAATAAAGAACATATTCATTAATTACATAAACACAGTCTCCTATTTATTTTCTCATAGAAAGGGGATGAAAAGTAGAGTATATGACTCGGGCGCAAAATATTTTTGGCGAGGGCGACATACTTTGAATCCCTCGCTACGTTCAGGATTCTACTGAAGAATCCCTCGCTGCGCTCGGGATTCTACTCTAGAATCCCTCACTTCGCTCTGGATTCAAAAAAGCGCCCTCGCCGTAAAAATATTATTTTGCTCCCTTGTAATACAATCTACTATTTCATCCCTTCTATTCGAAAAATGATGATTTGTTCCTATATAAGTGGGACCAAAATAGCTCTTTTCTGGTAAGAACTTTTTAGTGGGAGGAAAAGAGATTTGAATTTAGAACATGTATCTCTCAAAGAATTCGAACGCGCCGCCGCCGGCTGGTATGTATTGACTGGCTGTATAGACGGCGCGGAGACTAAAAAAACATAAGCGCGCGAATTAAGTCTGTGTTCTTGTAATTAGTACATACTTACGTACTTAGTACAATAACTTTTGAAAATTGCGCTAGTGTATCAAACGTAACTATAAATTTGTAATTATTTTTACTTTTCACGTGTCTTTTTTAAATAAAGAACATATTCATTAATTACATAAACACAGTCTCCTATTTATTTTCTCATAGAAAGGGGATGAAAAGTAGAGTATATGACTCGGGCGCAAAATATTTTTGGCGAGGGCGACATACTTTGAATCCCTCGCTACGTTCAGGATTCTACTGAAGAATACCTCGCTACGCTCGGGATTCTACTCTAGAATCCCTCACTTCGCTCTGGATTCAAAAAAGCGCCCTCGCCGTAAAAATATTATTTTGCTCCCTTGTAATACAATCTACTATTTACATGTACTTATCGTAGTGGGCCGCGTCAGAACGTAAGTGGTTTGTCCCGCTTCACTAATGCAGCAATAGGCAGGCGAGATGGAGAAAAATTGCGGCCCTCACAGCAGCCTAGTATGCCTGCACCACGAGGCGAATGATTAAGGCGTCACCATCTATAATATGCTCATTTTGTTTACATTATTGTTACACGTATTTATCGCGGAACGTTAGTGGTTTGTCCCGCTTCACTAATGCAGCAATGGGCAGGCGAAGTGGAGAAACATTGCCTTCCTCACAGTGCCCTAGTTAGCCTGCACCATGAGGCGAATGATTAAGGCGTCACCATCTATAATATGCTCATTGTGTTTACATTATTGGTACACGTATTTATCGCGGAACGTTAGTGGTTTGTCCCGCTTCACTAATGGAGCAATGGGCGGGCGAAATAGAGAAACATTGCCGCCCTCACAGCGCCCTAGCGTGCCTGCACCACTGCGCAAGAATAATTAAGAACATTTTAAATGCTCTAGATTTGGTTCACCAAAATACAGGCTTAGCCTAGTTTGGGAACCTCTGCACATGTCGTCATTATTGTATTCTTGCAATGCACAAAATCTTGTAATGATGACTAATAAATTTCTTCTTATTATTTACGTGCAATAAAAACAATTTTATTTTTTTATTATACCTTTGTTAATGTAGTGGTCCGCGGCGGAACGTTAGTGGTTTGTCCCGCTTCGCTAATGCAGCAATGGGCCGGCGAAGTGGAGAAACACTGTCGCCCCCACAGCGCGCTCGTGTGCCTGCACCACGGCGCGGCGCGCGCGCAGCAGCCGCACAGGCTCGCGGCCAATGATCTAGTCGTCACCACGTATAACATACTGCAGCGGGACCACGAGAAGGTAAACTTTCATTTGTCAAATAGGTTAATAAAGTAGTTTATGAAACTGCCACATAATACCTAGTTATGTGCAGTTTCATACACTACTTTATCTACTCTCATACAATTTAGGATTGAAACTTAATAAATAAAATATCAAAGTTAAAAATTACCGTATTACCTTGCTCGATTTCCTTTCCGCCGTTACATTTACATCTTTAATATCGGGCAGAGTCCTGCTATCAGACATTTTTCAGCAATATTTGAAAAAATCCTACATAATACAGTACAACAAAAGTGAAAATTAAAATCAAAACTTTTTGTAATGTCAGGAAAATGGCGCACATTTCATTAGAAAAAATTTGATTATGAGTGCATTCCAGCAGATAATCGTTACGCTAAGTCATCGATCACCAAGAGTACATTTTAAACATGGAAAGTATGTGGGAATATCGGTGTTTTTTTTTTTAATATCACGGCACTGCCTTCTTTTTGGATTTGCCCTGTATCGTAATGAGAAAAAAAGTTATTTTTAACCGACTTCAAAAAAAGGAGGAGGTTCTCAAGTCGACGGTATTTTTTTTTTTTTTTTTATGTATGTTTTAACATAGCTTCGTCAGTTGTTACCCGATTTGTACAATTCTTTTTTTAACTCAAAGAACATAGTTTGTGTGTGGTCCCATAAATTTTTCACAGAGATCTGGCCAGTAGTTTTTTCATAATCCTGAAAAATATCAATTATTTAGCTAGCCATCGCACGAGTTTTTATGGAATTTCGGACATAACTTCTTTGTTTATGAACCGATTTAGATGATTCTTTTTTTATTTGAAAGGGTATACTTCAAGAGTGGTCACAATTTAATTTCATTGTTATTGGACTTCGAACTTCGAAGATACATAAAGGAACTCTTCAAAATCAAATAGTATAAGTAAAGTGATTTAGGTTTTTGTAAGTTTATGGCAATCCAAAACAAACCAAATCATGGTTTGCGATGCAACGTTCTGGACTAGACTTGGACTACGATGACACAACGGAACTCCTCAAAAACAAACAGCGTAAATTTGGAAATTGAGTTCTGGGCATTTTACCATTGAAAATATTATAATATAAAGTAAAAAAATATTTACACGCTGCGCTTACATACCTACCACTAAAAAGTTGAAAATAAAAAAGCTTTTTAAAAAAAAAGAAAAACCGCCTTCAAAAAACTGAAAACAAAAACAGCTTAAAAATTAAATACCTCTAAAAAGCAAGAAATAATATTCGAATCATTCGTTACACATATCAATATTAATAAAACACGTCTAATGAAGTCGGGTGGGGCTTTAAGAAAAAAATGAAGTTGTCCTCCAGCCCCACCCGACTTCATTAGACGTGTTTTATTATTATTGATATGTGTAACGAATGATTCGAATATTATTTCTTGCTTTTTAGAGGTATTTAATTTTTAAGCTGTTTTTGTTTTCAGTTTTTTGAAGGCGGTTTTTCTTTTTTTTTAAAAAGCTTTTTTTATAACATTGCTTAGTATAGCGAGGGTATGTTATAAAATAACTTTTTATTTTTTTCGGTATTGCGTGCATAAAGTAGTTATGTCAATATAAATTCGATTTGAAATTCATAATTCGAATTTTACGATATGAGAGTAGATAATAGTTATTTGTTATACAAGTGACCAAAATCAATTTGTGCTGCGAGTGCCGACTTTAAATCACGAACTAGCGAAGTAGTCTAGAATTGAATCACGAGCGTAGCGAGTGATTCTAATATAGACTACTGAGCACAGTGAGTGATTTAAAGACACGAGGCAGAACAAAATTTTGGTCTCGTGTAAAACATACAACTTTTCACCTCTACCAGCGAGAAAATTTTTACGTGAGTTTCCTGGTAAAAAGCTAAATTCAGCATTAGAAACTTGTTCACTCAACTCTTTTGGAGTTAGGCAACTATCTTCATCGTTGGACGCACTCATTTTTTGTAATTTATCACAAAAATAGTTCGATCAACCCTATGCTGACAAATTTTATTCATAAAGTAGATTTCCGCCGTTTTGTTTTACATTATTATGTTGTGCTTTTCTCTTATTCATTAATATCCCATCTTATTTATTTATTTATATTCATAAAACACTAATTTGTTAATAAATTTCATAAATTTTTCTTAAGTTATATTAATTTCATACATGCGACCTCATTTCGTCCATACTCTTTATTCCGAATTATCAACCTTCTTTTTTAACAATCCTTATTTAAAACTCCTTGGTATATCCGTGCATTTTATTTTTTTACTTTTTAATCCGTGTATGACACCATAAAGCACTCTATCTATCCTTTTCTCACATATCAATTTTACAAGTCTCATCCTTGTCACTTTTATTTCTTTTTTTAATTATTTTAAAAGTTGGTGTTAGAAATTAAAAAAGCACTTTGTCTCACGCTCGCAGCAAAAATCGATTTTGCTGCGAGTTTTTACGCGCCAAAAGCACCCTTTTCGTGCTGGAGAGGTGAAAAATCTTTTTTCACACCACATGCTCGACAATGCCGAATTATATGTCATGTAAACCTTACCGAAAGCAAGACATTATATCTCTTGGCTTTAGCCGGGTTATAATGTTCTATTATAACCCGCTGGTCAATAATGTGATTTTCACTTTCATAATTCTTATTGCTATGTCCATAAAGTCTAATTTCACTAAACAGAATGTGTCCTCAGCGGGCGCGGCCAACTCAATTTTCGAAGACCGAGGCCGTGGCCCACTAGATTCGCACTGAGACGAACTTCATTTGTTTGTCAAATCGAGTAGGCCACGCCAGCTGAAAGAAGTTGCTATAGCCGTAGCTAGTAGTACTACTAGCTTTAGAAGATTCTATAAATATTTCAAAGAAAAAATAAGAAATGTCGAGTGATGAAAGTATTTTGACTCCAGAAGCTATTAAATTAGATGCCATAGGCATTGTCATCATGAGTCTTTGTTTCTTGAAATAAAAATTGAATTGGATTGTCAATAATCTACTCCCAGAAAAGTCAAAGGAAAAATACCTGAAAGCCTATAAAGATTTTGACACATGGAAAACTAAATAAACTCTAGCTCAACCTCGATAAACGTACCAAATAAAAATATAACGTTATCTTTCCATAATTGGACTAATGTCTCCAATATCAATTTGCACTTTTAATATGCTGTAATAAACACTATCTACTAAGCCTGGTTTTTTATTGTCTCGCATAAAGTGAGAAAAGTAGAGTATACACCACCGGGATAAAACTGTTTTTTTCTTGGGCGCTTGAATCCCTCACTGCAGTCAGGACTCTATCTTAATTCCCTCGCTTTGCTCGGGAATTAACTTATAACACCCTCGCTGCGCTCGGGAGTTAAATTTGGATTCCTTCGTTACGTTCAGGATTCAATGTAGCGCCCGTGACATAAAACAGTACTTTATTCCCTTGGTGTATAATCTACTATTACGTCTTTTAATTATAATCTGTTAAACAACTTTTTGATTTTTGTACTTAAAATAACTATTATTTTTAGAACGTCTATATGTTTGCTGTTTTTGTCACGCATTACAGTTGTTTTATCTCACGAGTACGGGTTGGCTATGAATTAAAGTCCGTTCGTTTAGATAGTGTCGGTACACCCGCAAGCACTTGTGTGTAGAGACAGGAATACCAGTAACAAACACAACCTTTCACTACGGCACCAAAATCCAAATTCACTCGCGGGTGTACGCCGCACGCGGTATAGTCCGGTCGCTAAGATAGTGTCGGTACACCCGCAAGCACTTGTGTTCAGAGACAGGAATACCGGTAACAAACACAACCTTTCACTAGAGCACTTCTATGTAAACTGCCAAAATCCAAATTCACTTGTGGGTGTGTACGCCGCACGCTGTATTCTTTGTTTACGCGGCGACATCCTTTGACAAGAAGCGGCACGAGCAAAGGCGCCGCGATAAAAGGGCGACACTATCTAAGCGAACGAACTTTACTTGCACATTATTTTAGTGTGCGTAACCATAGAATAATTAATAGTACAAGCACAGAATATATAATAGTACTAACGTACAGAAGTCGGTCCACGTGAGGACCATCAAATAATAAGCTACTCTCGCTGCACGGCAATAAAGTACAATTTCAAACTGCACAACGCTGCGTGGATAAAATTATATGCACCTACGAAGAAGAAAGAGGAGCGTCTCTTTCTGTCGCATAGCTCTGTCTCAACCAACACATTTCGGGGTTGCTACTCGCTAGTTACTGATATCATAGAAAACATTCGTTATGCCCATGAATATACAATGAAATTACTAATAGTTACCTACTTATAAAATAAAATAAATCTACCTAATAGGTGAGCTGAGCGTATTTAAAGAGCATAAATGCATAATTAATAAGTATTTCTAAGTAGTTAGAGAAGCTCGATGACGCAGTGGTATATCACCTGGCCCAACGATTGCGGAGGTTAAGCAACTTTCGCAAGGGTCGGTCATGGGATGGGTGACAAAAAATTAATTATCTCGAGCTCCTCCGTGCTTCGAAAGGTACGTTAAGCCGTTGGTTCCGGCCGCATTTGTAGTTGTTAACACCCGCTAATCCGCATTGGGACCGCGTGGTGGTTTAAGGACCATCCTCCTTATCCACCCATAAGGAAGGCCTGTGCTCCTGCAGTAGGGACATTAAAATGGCTGATGGTTAAGTTGTTAAAATAAGCAAAGTAAGTAAGTATGTACCTACCTGGTTACTTGTGAAAATAATATTATTTGGGAGTGATGTCACAGAATATAATAATTGATAATGTTAGGTGATGTATAAAGTTCGGGATGATTTACGTAAAAAGCAGTACTTAAGTACCTAAAGAACATTTTATTATTATTAGGATAAATACTTCTAATGCTTAAAGAATAGGGAGTGAGGCGAATGAGACACGTCTGGCGAAAGGCGTAATTACAATATAGGTACCTACTTAAAATAACAATATCGGTATTTACCGATATACTTGTATGGCATTGTTCGTTCGTGTCGTTCACGCGCTGCGCTCTCGTCGCTTGCACATAGCGCGCGTTTCGGTCGGCGCGGTGATATCCCTCGACAATAGGCTACAATAGGCCGCGAACAGTAGGCTAATATAAAAGTTTAAGCGCGGAGTGATACCCCCCTGGTACAAGTACAGAAGCAGCACGCCGCATAGTAATTTAAATAAATTTGCGACTTTTGCTCCGACACAATAAAATGCAATTCAGGTCGCGCAATGTCCTGCAATACAGTTTATATTCACCTAGTAGTTACCTCTCTTTCTATCGCGTGCTCTTACCTTTTCTAATGACGCAACGTTAAGGTCGTCTTCTTTTAAATGAACTGCGTAGCATATATCATAATGTGAAAAACGTCAATTCTTTATTGGTTTTTTGATTTTGACATCCGTACACGGCACAGTAATTTCGACTCGACATTGTTACTATTATAAAGAGACAATACCTAGGCAGTCAGTAAGGTACCGCGCGACTACGGCGGCGGGCGTTTGGCGGCCCTTTGCTCACTTGTTCGCTCGAACGAACGGCTAGTGGTAGGTGCTTATCGCGTGACCTTAAGCGAGTGATGGAGGCTTGGCGTAACCTCGAGAGCGCTCGCTATTCGCTCGTGCGGCTACGCACACTAAAACAATGTGCGTAACAACATTCATAGCCGACCCGCACTCGTGAGATAAAACAACTGTACATGAAGAAATCTTTGTCACTTGATATTCAAAACGAATTAATGATAATTGCAATATGATATTCAACATCTTCAAGTCCTTACACCGTAAAATTCGTCATGGAAAAAATTACTATATCTCAAAAAGGTATTCATATGAACCCAAATTGCTGATTATAAACTAACACAAAAATTCAAACTCTTAATAAACCTATTTAATTTAAAATATGTTTTCTCCTCTTCGATAAATGACACGATAAGTGTTATGAATAGCACGACAATCGTTATGAATAGCACGAAAAGTGTTATGAATAACACGTTATGAATAACAATAAGTGTTATGAATAAATCTATAAGTGTTATTCCAGAACGGCGTGTTAATGCGCGTGCGCTGGCGCCGCGTAATCCTAGACGAGGCACACATCGTCCGCAACCACAAGTCGGCCACGTCTCTAGGCGTCGCGGCGTTGAAGGCGAAGAGGCGTTGGTGCCTCACTGGAACGCCCGTCCACAACAAAGACTTGGATCTCTTCGCTCTCGTCAAGTTTCTGCGTGTGACGCCCTTCACGGAGCTGCCGGTGAGTGAAGTCATATGTCCACGTCTCTAGGGGTAGCGGCGTTGAAGACGAAGAGGCGTTGGTCTCACTGAAACGCCCGCACATAATAAAGACTTGTATCTTTTCACACTAGTCAAGTTTCTACGTGTGACGCCCTTCATGGAGCTACCGGTGAGTGACGTCAATGTCCACGTCTCTAGGGGTCGCGGCGTTGAAGAGGAAGAGGCGTTGGTGCCTCACTGGAACGCCCGTACATAGCAAAGACTTGGATCTCTTCGCACTAGTCAAGTTTCTACGTGTGACGCCCTTCATAGAGCTACTGGTAGATGACGTCATATGTCCACGTCTCTAGGGGTTGCGGCGTTGAAGGCGAAGAGTCTTTATTATGTGCGGGCGTTCCAGTGAGTGAGGCATCACTGGAACGCCCGCACATAAAAAAAGACTTGGATCTTTTCGCACTAGTCAAGTTTCTACGTGTGACGCCCTTCACAGTGTGCACAGTGTTTCTTTCAGGTACTAGTTCGGGGGGGCAGTGCCCCCCCGGAGCAGCCTTAGTGCCCCCCCGGAGAAAAATGTGTTGTGTGTAGGTAGACGGACAAACTAGTGTAGTGATCGACAGTCGAGCTCCCCCTAACCACTTAATTGCCCCCCCGGAGAATTTTGTCTGAAAGAAACACTGGTCATATGATAGCCACGTCCCTATGGGACGAAGCGTAGAAGGCCTAAGGGCGTTGATGCCTCACTGGAACGCCTGTTTACAACAAAAACTTGGACCTGTTCACTGGAACGTCCGTACTTAATGAGGTCTTGGCCCTGTTTGCGCTTGTCAAGTTTCTACGTGTGACGCCCTGCACGGAGCTGCCGGTGAGTGACGTCACAGTCCTTGTTTGTAAATATCGTCATAGCACAAGTGTGTGATATTAAACTTCATATTGTATGGGTCCCGTTATTAAAAAAAAACCCGGAATTTGTACAGTAGTGTGAGCCTCAGAAACATGTAATTCGCATCAATTCTAGAGATCTATCAAAGCAAAATGGAGAGACAGTTCATTTATTATTTCTTTATTTGCCCTGTTGCTGCTGCACACAATGATCATCTAGATCAGCGGTTCCCGAATTCTTTTGGCTACGGAACCCTTTTTGGTTCCCTGTTTTTGGGCGGAACCCTAGCTCAAGTAAGAAGTAATTAGTAACCAGGGTTGCCACATTCAGAAAGAGAATACCCAGGTCTGCGCGCTCGCCGCAAGCAATTTTTGGGTCTATTTTCTAACTAATTGTAGGTACATACGTTGAAATCATTAAAACTGACAGTAAAACCACTGTAGTCTAGTAACTGGTAAAATGTGAATGTTTGTAATTAAAATACTCAAAATCAATGGAAACAAACTGGCGGGTCAGCAAAGTAAGTAAGAGTAAAATAAAGAAAGGAGAACTATCTAACTGAAGGTTTCTTTCTTTCTAACTGAAGGAAAAAAATGCTTTTGATTTAATGTTTTAGGTATTTTTATTTTGACTCTGTTTTCATGCATATTTTCTATTACTACGGGCCGCTCATTAATTCCGCGTCATTTTTATATTTATAGGTACTTACGAATTCCGAACAAGACATGTCTTTTGCAATTCTGCTTTCATTAAATCTACAGAGCAACGATTTCTGACATTAGAACATTTAAGCGTCATATGGGAAAAACCTCGCTCAACTTAAAAGATGAGGTACAACGCAAAATAAAGTATTTAACTTGTTGGGACAATATCATCGAAATCGGGACTGTCTTTATACCTAAACTCTTGAATTTTCGCGGAACCCCTGAGAGCCTCTCACGGAACCCCAGGGTTCCGCTGAACCCTATTCGGGAACCGCTGATCTAGATCATTGTATTTTTTATTATATTTTATTTTATTATTTGTATATTTTATTTTATTATTACTGTAAATTAACTTACATGTGTGTTAAGCGGTCATAACCGATTCATCTATCTATCTTACGCTTCGCTCCCCTTATTCGAGTAAGAAATTGCATCTTTCCTTTTCAAATAAATAGATAATTGATACTTTAGATGTGGAAGAAATGGATCGACAACAAGAGCCAGGGCGGGCAGGAGCGCCTGAGCACCGTGATGCGCTGCATCCTGCTGCGGCGGACTAAAGCCCAGCTGCAACAAAGGGGGCAACTCGCCTGCCTGCCGACCAGGACCGCGCACCAGAAACCACTCACGCTTACATCGCAGGAGATGAATGTTTACCAGAAGGTAACGTAAACACGTGCACACTTTATGACAGACAAATTCACTCGTTATGGCACATTATGCTGTGCGGCTACCTTGCTTCCCTGCCGCCTAGGCCGGTGCACCAGAAACCACTCACGCTTACATCGCAGGAGAGAAAGTAACGTAAACACGTGCACACTTTATGACACACAAATTCACTCGTTATGGCACATTATGGTGTGCGGCTACCTTGCTTCCCTGCCGCCTAGGCCGGTGCACCAGTAACCACTCACGCTTACATCGCAGGAGAGAAAGTAACGTAAACACATGCACACTTTATGACACACAAATTCACTCGTTATGGCACATTATGCTGTAGCTACAAGGCTAGCTCGCCTCGCCTGCCTGCCGCCTAGGACGGCGTACCAGAAACCACTCACACTTACATCCGAGGAGATGAACGTGTACTAGAAGGTAAAGTAAACACGTGCACACTTTATGACACACAAATTCACTCGTAGTGACACATTTTGCTGTAGCTACAAGGCTAGCTCGCCTCGCCTGCCTCCCAACCAGGACCGCGCACCAGAAACCACTCACGCTTACATCGCAGGAGATGAATGTTTACCAGAAGGTAACATAAACACGTGCACACTTTATGACACACAAATTCACTCGTTATACACTCGTTATGACACATTATTCTGTAGTTACGCAGCTAGCTCGCCTCGCCTGCCTACCGCCTAGGACGGCGCACCAGAAACCATAGGCTCTTACGTCGCAAGAGATGAATGTTTACTAGAAGGTAACGTAAAAACACACGTGCACACTTTATGACAGACAAATACACTCGTTATGACACATTATGCTGTAGCTACGCGGTTAGTTCGCCTGCCCGCCGCCCAGGACGGCGCAACAGAAACCACTGACTCTCACGTCGCAGGAGATGAACGTGTACCTGTACCAGAAAATAATAGACAGAATTATCACTAACACTGTTGTATGTAGTACACAGTACACACATACACTTTATGACACCTTCACTATGACACAATTACATTATGCTGCAGCAAGCAGCGGCAACGGCTGGCTTGCCTGCTTTTCGCCTAGGACCAGAAACCACTGACTCTTATGTCACAGGAGATGAACGAAAGGACTATTGAAGAAAATCACCTTAATAGTGTAAGATCGTAATATAAATCCTAAACCAGTATTCATAAACTTTTTTGTGTCTAGGTGTTAGTGTTCTCGAAGACACTGTTCGCGCAGTTCCTCCACCAGAGAGCGGAGAAAAATGCAGACGCCCAGGGATTCCTCCCACCTGAGAAAGACACGGCATACGCCAAAATGCACAAGAAAATGATCGCTCTGCAAGGTATGTTGTAGCTAGAAACGTGTTTTTTTTTCATATTGCTAATAAATGTCTTTGTTTTGTCACTATTCTACGTATCTTGCGGGTTTCAACCGCCATTACCCTATACGTGACATTATCTATTGCCACTTGAAAGAATATTAGAACCCGAAATTTTGTTACCATTGTAATTGACATGTTTTCATTTTTTACAAGGTACTTGAAATCGAAAACCATTTCGAGGTATTCCAATTTCTGACATCGTACATATTTTTTCGGGGTTTTTGATCAATTATTTAACGAAATATGTGGAAATAATCCTGTATTATCAAGATAAAGGAATATAATATGAAATTCCTTTGCGTAAAAGAAGTTGTATGATTTTATCTTAAAAAAAAAACAAAAAACCATAGTTGTAACAAACAACATAGAAGTCTTTGTCAAAAACGACGTTGTCGCTGTCAAGACGTGTCAAAATATTTTTCGCTTTGCTCGATTTGTTTTGAATGTTTTAGTTACAGTTTTAACTTAAATTTGTATTTGAGTGAATTTTAACAACTTTCGCAATATAATATCAAGGTATCTGAAGGATTTGTAATGGCAGACAGTCGCAACCTTCCCAAAGTTGATACTTTATGATGCTGCTGAAAATGAAGTTTTCTGCGAAACATTTATTTTAAGAAAAAAAGATATTGTTTATTTTTCAATTGGTTTAATAAATACAGTTTGTTTTGAAGTGCATTAATTTCAATTTTCATAAAACTTTAAAGCAACACACCACTGTGAACGTGTAGACTTTGGTTTTTCACGTAAAACAGTGTTTGTTTGGGCATCTCATCACAGTAATTTTGCAGGCAGGAACTACACATGAATTATGGAATCTAATTTACAAATATTTTTATCTATTATTGTTGAAAATAAGGTAAAAATAGCGACAATAAAAGAAAACAGCCTCGAGCAAAACATAAACAAATAAACGTCATTAGTGTCCATAGATTAGGTTGACAGGTTGACGTCAAAGTGTATTTTTTAACCCATATGGCAAAGGCAAGTCCACTGGAATTCCTTCAAACGGCACTTACGCTCTTTTAGAATGAATAAGTTTTCAAATTAATATTATGATGACTTAAAATAAAAATTTTGGAAAATAAAAAAATACGTGTATCTTGTTTTCATCAGTAATCTCTAAATAATAAATAAAAACACAGGGCAAAATTTTTGAAATGTTATCAATTATCGGGAAAGATAGTTAGCCTATGTCCTTCTCCAAGGTCTAATCGTTATTCTATACTAAAATTCATCAAAACTGGCAAAAAAAGCTTAAAAAAAACATTTTGGCGTACACCTATCAGATGTTATTTCCGGATTTATGTAACTTCCGTTTTACTCACGCAGGGGTGCCCATACCTACTTCTTTTTAAGGAGAAATTTAGGAAAAAAATATGATTAAAATATCGACATTTTGACCTTTTAACCCACCAAATATTTATCAAGAAAAGAAATCGCACAAGTAAAACTACATTGGGTGCATAAAATGTCAAATGTGTTATCCTTGGCGATCGACCTTAAAATCGCGATCGACCGGTCGATCGCATTCGACCGTTTGGGCACCTCTGCACTATAGTATGCAATAAAGATATTGTTAAATTTCTTCTTTCACCAGGCGCCAAACCCGTAAAGTCCCACGAGATCTTAGTGCTGCTGCTTCGACTGCGCCAAGTGTGCTGCCACTGTGGGCTCATCGCCGCCATGTTGGACCCCGCCGATGATAACGCGGGGGACATCACCGAGGACCCTGCTGGTCAGGACTTGCTGGCTGAACTTAACAAGCTCACACTTGAAGAGTCGAGCTCTAGGAGAAAGGTAAGCGTAGTAGTTGAAATCTTGGAGAAAGGTAAGTGTAGTAGTCGTAACCTAGGAGAAAGGTAAGCGTAGTTTATAGATTTAGGTACATTTTCTGGGGGGGTGAGGCAAGCAATGTAGGCATTTAGGTTACCCTGTCAGGTAGGCGCGATTCGTTAAGAGATTCCATCCTGTAATAATGGAAGGTTAGGAGAAAAGTAAGCGTAGTTTAGGTAGATTTTCTGGGGTGAGACAAGCACTAGGTATTTAGGAAGCCCTGTCAGGTAGGCGATTCATTTAGAGACTTCTATCGTCGTCGTGTAATAAAAGGGAGGTCAGTACAGTATTTATGTTAGTGTGGGCTCATCGCCGCCATGTTGGACCCCGCCGATGATAACGCGGGGGACATCACCGAAGACCCTGCTGGTCAGGACTTGCTGGCTGAACTTAACAAACTCACACTTGAAGAGTCGAGCTCTAGGAGAAAGGTAAGCGTAGTAGTCGAAATCTAGGAGAATGGTAAGTGTAGTAGTCAAAATCTAGGAGAATAGATTTTGGTAGATTTTCTGGGGGGTGAGGCAAGTTATGTAGACTTTAGGTAACCCTGTCAGGTAGGCGATTCTGTTAGATAGACTTACTTGGGTCACTTCACTCTACATATATTCCACTTACGCTGGAAGAGTCGAACTCTAGGAGAAAAGTAAGCGTAGTTTAGGTAGATTTTCTGGGGTGAGACAAGCACAAGCTCTGTCAGGTAAGCGATTCATTTAGAGACTTCTATCACTTCACATCACGCTGTAACGGTAACGTGTAATAAAAGGGAGATTAGTACAGTATTTATGTTAGTGTGGGCTCATCGCCGCCATGTTGGATCCCGCCGATGATAACGCGGGGGACATCGCCGAGGACCCTGCTGGACAGGACTTGCTGGCTTAACTTAATAAGCTCACGCTGGAGGAGTCCACATCTAGGAGAAAGGTAAACGTAGCTTAGGTTATTTTTTTTGTGGGGTGAGAGTTAGTGTGGGCTTATCGCCGCCATGTTGGATCCCGCTGATGATAACGCGGGGGACAACACCGAGGACCCTGCTGGACAGGACCTACAAGCTCACACATGATAACGCGGGGGACAACACCGAGGACCCTGCTGGACAGGACCTACAAGCTCACACATGATAACGCGGGGGACAACACCGAGGACCCTGCTGGACAGGACCTACAAGCTCACACATGATAACGCGGGGGACAACACCGAGGACCCTGCTGGACAGGACCTACAAGCTCACACATGATAACGCGGGGGACAACACCGAGGACCCTGCTGGACAGGACCTACAAGCTCACACATGATAACGCGGGGGACAACACCGAGGACCCTGCTGGACAGGACCTACAAGCTCACACATGATAACGCGGGGGACAACACCGAGGACCCTGCTGGACAGGACCTACAAGCTCACACATGATAACGCGGGGGACAACACCGAGGACCCTGCTGGACAGGACCTACAAGCTCACACATGATAACGCGGGGGACAACACCGAGGACCCTGCTGGACAGGACCTACAAGCTCACACATGATAACGCGGGGGACAACACCGAGGACCCTGCTGGACAGGACCTACAAGCTCACACATGATAACGCGGGGGACAACACTGAGGACCCTGCTGGACAGGACCTACAAGCTCACACATGATAACGCGGGGGACAACACCGAGGACCCTGCTGGACAGGACCTACAAGCTCACACATGATAACGCGGGGGACAACACCGACGACCCTGCTGGACAGGACCTACAAGCTCACACATGATAACGCGGGTGACAACACCGAGGACCCTGCTGGACAGGACCTACAAGCTCACACATGATAACGCGGGGGACAACACCGACGACCCTGCTGGACAGGACCTACAAGCTCACACATGATAACGCGGGGGACAACACCGACGACCCTGCTGGACAGGACCTACAAGCTCACACATGATAACGCGGGGGACAACACCGAGGACCCTGCTGGACAGGACCTACAAGCTCACACATGATAACGCGGGGGACAACACCGACGACCCTGCTGGACAGGACCTACAAGCTCACACATGATAACGCGGGGGACAACACCGAGGACCCTGCTGGACAGGACCTACAAGCTCACACATGATAACGCGGGGGACAACACCGACGACCCTGCTGGACAGGACCTACAAGCTCACACATGATAACGCGGGGGACAACACCGAGGACCCTGCTGGACAGGACCTACAAGCTCACACCTGATAACGCGGGGGACAACACCGAGGACCCTGCTGGACAGGACCTACAAGCTCACACATGATAACGCGGGGGACAACACCGAGGACCCTGCTGGACAGGACCTACAAGCTCACACATGATAACGCGGGGGACAACACCGAGGACCCTGCTGGACAGGACCTACAAGCTCACACATGATAACGCGGGGGACAACACCGACGACCCTGCTGGACAGGACCTACAAGCTCACACATGATAACGCGGGGGACAACACCGACGACCCTGCTGGACAGGACCTACAAGCTCACACATGATAACGCGGGGGACAACACCGAGGACCCTGCTGGACAGGACCTACAAGCTCACACATGATAACGCGGGGGACAACACCGACGACCCTGCTGGACAGGACCTACAAGCTCACACATGATAACGCGGGGGACAACACCGACGACCCTGCTGGACAGGACCTACAAGCTCACACATGATAACGCGGGGGACAACACCGAGGACCCTGCTGGACAGGACCTACAAGCTCACACATGATAACGCGGGGGACAACACCGACGACCCTGCTGGACAGGACCTACAAGCTCACACATGATAACGCGGGGGACAACACCGACGACCCTGCTGGACAGGACCTACAAGCTCACACATGATAACGCGGGGGACAACACCGACGACCCTGCTGGACAGGACCTACAAGCTCACACATGATAACGCGGGGGACAACACCGAGGACCCTGCTGGACAGGACCTACAAGCTCACACATGATAACGCGGGGGACAACACCGACGACCCTGCTGGACAGGACCTACAAGCTCACACATGATAACGCGGGGGACAACACCGACGACCCTGCTGGACAGGACCTACAAGCTCACACATGATAACGCGGGGGACAACACCGAGGACCCTGCTGGACAGGACCTACAAGCTCACACATGATAACGCGGGGGACAACACCGACGACCCTGCTGGACAGGACCTACAAGCTCACACATGATAACGCGGGGGACAACACCGACGACCCTGCTGGACAGGACCTACAAGCTCACACATGATAACGCGGGGGACAACACCGACGACCCTGCTGGACAGGACCTACAAGCTCACACATGATAACGCGGGGGACAACACCGAGGACCCTGCTGGACAGGACCTACAAGCTCACACATGATAACGCGGGGGACAACACCGACGACCCTGCTGGACAGGACCTACAAGCTCACACATGATAACGCGGGGGACAACACCGACGACCCTGCTGGACAGGACCTACAAGCTCACACATGATAACGCGGGGGACAACACCGACGACCCTGCTGGACAGGACCTACAAGCTCACACATGATAACGCGGGGGACAACACCGAGGACCCTGCTGGACAGGACCTACAAGCTCACACATGATAACGCGGGGGACAACACCGACGACCCTGCTGGACAGGACCTACAAGCTCACACATGATAACGCGGGGGACAACACCGACGACCCTGCTGGACAGGACCTACAAGCTCACACATGATAACGCGGGGGACAACACCGAGGACCCTGCTGGACAGGACCTACAAGCTCACACATGATAACGCGGGGGACAACACCGACGACCCTGCTGGACAGGACCTACAAGCTCACACATGATAACGCGGGGGACAACACCGACGACCCTGCTGGACAGGACCTACAAGCTCACACATGATAACGCGGGGGACAACACCGACGACCCTGCTGGACACAACACCGAGGACCCTGCTGGACAGGACCTTCAAGCTCACACAGGAAGAGTCGAACTCTAGGAGAATGGTAAGCGTAGTTTATAGATTTAGGTAGATTTTCAAGATAAATAATAAACTAGATATTTTTGCTTTTCTTAGAAACGACGCGACGTTGAGTTTTATGTCATTGCAATAAAGTTGAAATTGTAAATGACTTTTAGGGCCAAACTACTTTTTGTTAATTGTCCTTGTTATGTAATGTATGTAGACGATTGTTTCACGATGTTTTCCGATGTCTATTTTTTATCTGTACTTAATCTTAAGTACTGTAAGCATTTAGGTAATCCTGTCTGGTATTCGATTCGTTAAAAGACTGCATCGTGTAATAAAAGAGAGGTTAGTACAGTGTTAATGTTAGTGTAGGCTCATTGCCGCCATGTTAGGCAAGGCTAGTTTATAAGGCGCTGATAAAAATAATTGAATTGGCGGCGCTAGTGTACGGCTATGAGGGCCTTAAAGTGTGGTCGCCGAATAGGTTTCGAATATGACATTTATATCTGTGACCGCTATGCCAAAATGTTATACTACCTTACCTTAAACATCCATTAGCGAAATGCGCGGGAATTTTGTATAAAAACAGGGGGGGTGATTTTGTAATTTTGTTGCAATCAACTCTGACAGAAATCGCAGTTACATTGCTGCTTTAGTTAGAACCAATGTGGCAACTATTTTAACTAAAGCAGCAATACAACTGCGCTTTCAATCGATTTCAATCGAGAATTGTTAGCAACAGCTTTACGTAATCAAGGTACAGGTCAGTATACGTATACCTGGCACTGTCAAATTCGTCTTAGTCGGAATTAAGTTGGAAATTCCGTGAAACGTTATGAAAAATATTTTTGTATTTATAGAGTGATAATAAGCAAGAAGAAGAACAACAACAAGAGGTTCCAGAGGAGGGCACGAGCGTAGCGGAGGCAATCCGCTCAGTACTGTCGCCCAACAACCCAGTGTTCGAGCTCTCGCGGCCCTCGTCCAAGATCTCGGCCGTCATGGACTGTCTGCGGGACGACGTGTTCGTGAACAAAGGTGCGTGACGACACAATGACGTGTACTCGATAGGAGATAGATAGCATAAGATCATACTTAGTAAATTAGTACAAACAATCCAGTATTAACCTCCTCCAAGATCGCTGTCAAAAAAAGGTGCGACGTCGTTTACAATGAATGATGGAAGAATAATGATTGATTAGTCTATAAACAAATCTATCATCTGTTATTCATTAAAGCCTGAGCGGTCGAATGCGGCCGGACATCAATGGAATATCTATTGTGTCTCATTTTTCGGGCCTTTAAAATATCATAAATAGTGCTGAGATAATCAGATAGGGTTTTTATTAGAGGTCATCTCTCACTGTACCAGGGAACAAGGCCGTGGTGGTGGACGTCCGTCCTCCGCCTCGTGGAGGCGCAGTAGCGCGCGATGCGCGTGCGCAGCGTGACGCTGAGCGGCAACGTGTCGCCTCACTTACTTAATGACCGCAATGTTATTCATCTGACATTCGTCCTATCTATATCTAGTCAAATAATACTAACTTTACTACGTAAAGAAGCGATATTTACTTTCCCCGCCAATTTACCGTCAACATAACGGGGCATTCAAGCAGGCAATAAGTGACAGTAACATATGTAGTAATGCACACTATTGTCGCGCGTACACATGTTATTGTTTACGTAGTAGTACTAAGTTATTATTTACGTAGTGACTATTTTAATAGGTCTTTACCTATGAAATTGCCGTATTGCAGTACAGACTTTTTCAAACAAAAAAAAGTTTTGATTGGCTATGAATTCTAAATTCAAATTAATTTTGTTTTAAAAATATGACATTCTATTTACAAAATCAGTCTTTTGTTTATTGATTAGCGTTGTATTTTCATTACATTTCAACATTTTTCCTCATAATGGATACTTCGAAATTTCGTGTAATTATGGAATATGAGTTCCGTCGTGGCACCAACGCGGCACAAACGACACGTAACATCAACGACGTTTACGGAGAGAACTGTACAAACGAACGTACAACCCGTTATTGGTTTGCTCGGTTCCGTTCTGGGAATTTTGACTTGAAAAATGAACCTCGTGGTCGTCCGGAAACTTTGGTCAACAATGATGAATTAAAGGCGATTGTGGAAGCAGATGAATCGCAATCTACAGCTGAGCTGGCAGCAGCTTTTGATATTAGCATCAAAACAATATTGGTCCATTTGCGACAGATTGGCAAGATAAAAAAGCTTGATAGATGGATGCCCCACTGCTACTTCACGACAACGCGCGACCCCATACTGCACAACAGACCGTCTCTAAGCTGCATGAGTTGGGTTTGGAAGCTCTCCCTCATCCGCCATACTCACCAGATCTTGCGCCTACCGACTATTACTTTTTCCAAAATTTGGACAACTTTTTAGCGGGAAAAAAATTCAATTCCCGAGAGGCAGTACAAAACGCCTTTGAAGAGTTTGTTGTCTCCCGTCCAGCTGATTTTTTCAAGAAGGGCATCCATAAACTGCCACAGCGTTGGCAAAGATGCATTGATTGCAGGGGTGATTACTTTGAATAAAAGAAATAAATAAGTTCGAAAAAAAATACTTTAACTTTTTTCAAACAAAACGGCAATTTCATAGGTAAAGACCTAATATATATTTGTAATCTGTGCTATTATGGAGTGTTGGGGGCCTGTTTAGTGCAGTTAAGCTGAGACGGCAAATAAAAAATAGTGCTTTTATTAGAGGTCATCTCTCACTCCACTAGGATACAAAACCCGAGATAGTATCCTAGTGGACGTCTATCCTTCGTCTCGTGTAAACAGTAAATGACGGTAACAGAAGACGTAGTAACGAACACTATTGTTTTGTAATGTTTTTCTATTCTATTTTATTGTCGCGTGTATTCTCGTCATTTGTCTATGTAGTAGTTAGGCTATTCCGCGCGGATTGAGTGCCGTGTAGGTGGCCTGGTTTAGTGCAGTTACGCTGAGACCATAATTTATTAGAGTTCATCTCTCATTCTACCAGGACACAAAGCCGTGGTGGTATCCCAGTGGACGTCCGTCCTTCGCCTCGTGGAGGCGCAGTTGCGCGCGATGCGCGTGCGCAGCGTGACGCTGAGCGGCAACGTGCCCGTCACGCAGCGCGCCGCGCTCGTCGACTCGCTCAATAACCCCAAGTCCGATGTGCGGGTGAGTGTACGACAATAATATCCTAATAGTATTAAATTATTATATATTAAATATTATAATTATTTATAATTATTATATATAATTATATATGATTATTATATATAATATATAATTATATATAATTATTATATATTAAATCCCTAGATTTAAGCATGAAATTTCCATTTTGTATGGAGAATTTTAAAGAATTTGCATTTACATACTAATATTGTCTTAATTTATTTAACAATCATGAACGCTAATGTCTTAAAACTTTTATGCATAAATGGTTAAACACTCAACTAATGCCACATATGTTAAGTGGAAAAAAGAATATCGGCTAAATTAAGTAGTCATTTCTGCTAACGAAAAAGATATTTTTTTTTAAAGTTTAGGAAAATAAATCAAACATTTTTTAATTGCTTGTGATGGACCGTTATGATCATAATTCTAAATAATAACAAGTAACCAAAACATTTTTAAATCATAAGAAATGAGAACCTCTGTTTATGAGAAAAAATCGGCAATTTCATACTATAATTCCTCTATTATAAAAATGCGTCCAGATCTGGCGAATGCACCTGTAAGTGAAAGCTTTACATATCCGCATTATGAAGTACGAAGAGCATGCGCGCGCAAACTGCGCAAGCGCTGCTATTTGGTGAGACGCGCCAAACTTTAGCACCGTCTGAACACGAGACGATCCATAATGTTTCGCAAATTTGTATGGCAAACACACTGCGCATGCGCGAAGCAACTTCGCAGCGAGCTAAAAGTTTGGCACGAATTTTACTAGCTCATACTTTTGATCCTCAAACAAAATAAAGTCCTATTTCTATGACGAATTTCTTTTCTTTTTTTTTCCCACAACTGGATAGTGTTTGGCCTTCACCTCACCAAGTGTTAAATGAGGATAAGGCCGATAGTTTACAACGGCAGACTGATTATCTAACTAAAAAGCAACTAGCGACCAGTAATAATTACGGAATCGTCGCGCCACTGAGGAACAGGCTATCTTATTGCTAACTGCCGGAACAACATTTTTTTATTGTCGCTTTGGCCTCAGACTTAGGTAAGATGGCATCTATAGGTACTGATGTAATATTTGATATTCCAGGTAATGCTACTATCCCTTTGTGCTGGGGGCGTGGGGCTCAATCTATGCGGGGCCAACCACCTGCTACTGCTGGACCCGCACTGGAACCCGCAGCTGGAGCAGCAAGCGCAGGACCGCATCTACCGCGTCGGGCAGAAGTTCCCCGTCCACATATACAGGTATATACAGGCACATATACAGGTATATACAGGCACATATACAGGTATATACCACCTGCTACTGCTGGACCCGCACTGGAACCCGCAGCTGGAGCAGCAAGCGCAGGACCGCATCTACCGCGTCGGGCAGAAGTTCCCCGTCCACATATACAGGTATATACAGGCACATATACAGGTATATACAGGCACATATACAGGTATATACCACACGCTACCGCTGGATCCGCAATAGAACCCGCAGCTCGGGCAGCAAGCACAGGATCGCATTTACGCGGTCCAGGTACCACCTGCCATAAACGACAATCAATATATCAGCTAAACGAGAATAATACCTGACTGTAACTTAAAATTTCATACCTGAATTGTTAATCTTGCAACATTGTGTATTTTTTTTAAGTAATACGGTGTATTTTTTTTTAAGTAATATGGTGCATTAGTATTGGCATCATCACCAATTGTTTGTTTGTATTATTTCATTATGTCAACCGTTTGAAAATTAGAGGCTATGTTACATATACCTAGTTAAGATGGGGATAACGGTGCTGGTGCTGACCTGAACATTTTTTTTCGATTTCAATGTGGTGGTGCAATGAGTAATACTAGTTTATTTAAATGATAATTTTAATAAGTATTGTACCGCTGTTTGTTGTCCTAAATAAAATAAAATCGAGCTCAAATCTAGCTAAAATCACATAAGATGTAGACATTTTTATCGTTAGTTTCTTTATGCTACTCCTGCAGATCTTTAGTACCTCCTACTCACTGGATTTGTAAAACGTATTATGCCAATTTAGGCCTATACCCAGCAGTGGGTGTCGTGCGGCTGATATGATGATGATGATGGTGATGATTATGCCAATAGCAGGGTTGCCATTTTCAAATAAAAAATACCGAACAGTGAGCAAAAAAAACATTGCCTAATGATAATGAAATTGTTTGAAAAAAATAACTATTTTTTCTTCTCCTGTGAAACTGACTTTTTGTAGATGGTCTTGGTTCTCAAAAGTCGGTATGTATGTACAAACCATTTATATTTTTTTCTTCATTTTTTATTGCTAATAAATTGATTTGTTACCAGGTTCATGTGCGTAGACACAGTGGAGCAGACCATCCGCAAGCTGCAGGACGCGAAGCTGGAGCTCGCGGACAACGTGCTGACGGGCGCGCGGCACACCAACGCGTCCAAGCTGTCCATAGAAGACCTCAAGCTGCTGTTCAACATGGGCCAGTGACGGCCATTGTAAGCGCATCACAGGAGGCGGTCAGGTACAAAAGGTGACATTTACGCATCTTACCAAATAAAAGCCTTCCTGATCACGCTGCCTAAAAAACAAAAAGACTATGAGGGCAAAATGACCAAAACGCAGAATGACTTAAATGTACATTCTGTGTACAGTCCATTCGTTTAGATAGTGTCGCCCTTTTATCGCGCCGCCTTTGCACGTGCCGCTTCTTGTCAAAGGATGCCGCTGCATAAACAAAGGATACCGCGTGCGGCGTAATACCGCAAGTGAATTTGGATTTTGGCAGTTTACATCGAAGCGCTGGCGGCGGCGCTGTAGTGAAAGGTTGTATTTGTTGACTTTGCTACGTATATGCACTGAAAATGTTTTTTCGTCCTTGGAGGTCAGTGTAATGACTCAAGATGAAACTTTAAGTGAACCAACAAAAAAAGACGGGTGTTTTGTTAAACAAATTATAACCAATGTCCATCGAAATTGCATTGAAATATCGATATATTTTGGTATTTCGATTCAGAACGTGATGATGTTGTATCTATTATCATAAATACAGGTGATAATGACTCCGAAGCTTCGAGTGATAAAGAATAGTGGTCTAATTTTATTTACGTATACCTACATACTCAATTTTTGTCATTACAATTATCTTTGCACCGCGCTTGTGTGTATTATTTGTATGCGTATTTTATTACAATAAACACACGGGACACAAGTGCTTGCGGGTGTACCGACACTATCTAACCGAATGGACTTTACTAAGTATCGGGAATTTGTCAATAAAACAAAAAATACAAATTATTCATCTAAATTTATTTTATCGCCTCAAAGTAAGCCCCATCGCTTGCAATACAACATCTCCACTGCTTCACCCAGTCTTCCATACATTTTTCATAGGCTATTTGCGGTATGGCCTTTAGCTCATTCAGCGAATTTTCTTTTATGGCTTCTATCGACTCAAAACGTTTTCCTCCAATAAAACTAAAGGTAATTTTAACATGGGAAATAAAAAAAAGTCAGACGGAGCCATATCAGGTGAATACGGTTCTTGGTCGAGAACTTTTGTTGTATAGTCAGTAATAATCAGTACAGTGCTCAATCAGTACAGTGCTACCAACATGCAGTAAAAAAATTAGAACGACCTCTTTTACGCGGGTCTTTTTATTGACATATTCCCGATACTTTTTACACAGAGTAGTAAAATGACTAATACGCAAAATGACGGAAATGCAAAATGACTAAAATGGATAAATACCTACTAAAAACTTCTTTTCAGAATGCCGTAAACAAAACAAGTTCAAATGAAAAGTAATTGTTTGATTAAAAATCTATGAACATACGTACGTATTTCAAACAGACAAAGAAGTTTATACCAGGATAATTAGACGTTTTGCAATTTAGACCTTTTTAATCATTACTTTTAGTAATTCTGCGTTTTAGTGTCCGGGCACGAAAACTGCGACGGCGGAGCGGCAGCGGGGCGGCGCGACAGCGGAGCGGCGGCGATGCATTCAACAGTATGGCACAGTATGGAGACGCGCACGAAACGGGCGGTGGCGGCGCGGGGCGACGAGCGATGCACGGGCGGGAGGAGAGCGACGAAAACAAATGAACAAACTAGTTGGATTTGGTAGCCCGCGATTACAGTAGTGTTGTGTTGAATAATATAATAGTCTCTGTTTGATTACTAGGTAGTACCTATTTATTCAGTATGGATGTCGGCATCTTGGACATCATTTAAAAAACACAAGATGAGCAAAGAATCCGGTTTTGAAACTAGTTAACGCCTATACTTAGACCATTTATTCGAACTTAATAACATTTTTAGACATAGGATATATTTCGTCCTTTGAATATTTTTCGGTATTGATTTAACAAGAAATTGTTTCCATAGCAACATCACATTTGACACATCAATAGAAATAAAAATAAATAAGAAGTTACTTTAGTGGTATACCGTGGTCCTACCAGTAGGTCAAATCGGTAGGTCAACGGGCCTTTAATGGTATTTAGCCCATCTGTCACAACACTACTAGCGCGGCTAACCGATCGCTAAGTTTCGTGCCCACGTTCTCATCGCCCCGCCCCGCCGCCGCTCCGCTGCCGCGCCGCCCCGCCACCGCTCGGCCGCCGCCACTTTCGTGTCCGGACACTTAGACAATTTACTTAGTGGACATTTTACTCTTTAAAAATGAATTTTAGGCATTTTGCTTCGTAGACATTTTGATTTTTAGGCAACGTGATCAGAAAGGAAGAAAAGTAGCAATGTATCACTTCCATCTGTCAAATCGGAACGATTACGATAGCAATGTAAGTTAGCCGATAGAGACCCTGGTTCAATTAGTGACTTATTTCACGAGAAAATGGCACTCAAAAAGGAGTTTCTACATAAAATGTAACAATTACATTTGATTACATTGAGAGTTGCTAAAAAAGGCGACATTTTAGAATCAAATAGTGATATTTAGATTTGTGTAGAATAAAAAGTGACATTTGATAATTGACATTAAATATTTCATGTATTTATCAATATATTTTAATATAACTTAATACGTACAAATTGGCAATCTAAACTGTTACTGTCTCTAAAAATATATATGTTACATTATTTTTTCTCGATTCCTGGGGAACAAGAAAAAGTATGAATGTCCCTTTTTCCTGGCCTCCTCAAATAAAAGCTATAGGAAAATGAACAGAAGTTGTTTTAAGTTTCTCTGACTATCTTAAAGATTGAAGGTGCTGCAGGCTTGCGTCCTTAAACGTCTAAACTAAATGATTTTTATCTAATTTTACGAAACAAAAGAAAAACGATTTTTTTTATGTAATAATTAATTGTAAACCAGATACTTGATTTGACTCGATTTAAATGTAATAATTTTTCAAACGGATACTTAATTTGACTCTATTTAATTTGCTAATATGATTTTAATTAAACTACTTATCTCTTACAATTTTATTCGAATTTATATCCAATTTTGTAAGTAGGCGGTAAACTAGTGCCATAATTTAGTTTGTCGTGAATTTTATTTTTAAGAATAGTATGAAAAGATATGTTTAATAAATGTTGAATTTTACTGATATGTTTTATTTCTTATAGTCTTCCTTTCCTATAGTTTTGGTTACAACAACTAAAGAATGTAAGGTAATAGAATAGGAACGCTGCGCTGCACACAGGAGTATTCGACCTCAAAATCCGGTCAAAAGTCGAAAAAAAGAATTAACGTTTTCGTCATTTAATTTATGCTGTTTCCATAGCTCAGTAACCGGGCTAACTAAAGGCTCCAGCACACCGGATGCGTAAGCGTATGCGTAAGCGTGCACGTAGACGTACCATGACGTTGTAATGCCTGAAACTTTATGAGACATGGCACACCGCTTGCGTAACGTACGCGTGCACGTAGACCGATGCGTAACCCTACGCATTGCAGCTCTCATGAGACAACCAGGCTGCGTACTTACGCAGAGCGGAACGCATTGATGACGTTGTACTCGATGGCATTCCCTATTGGACGTCACACCGAACAAATACGAACACGCACGTATCTTTCCTGCGCGTCACTACGTGCGTGACCACGCGCGTGACTACGCATTCAGTTGTTTTGTTCGGGTCCCCCGCCTATGAAATTTGCTTTTTTTCTTACAAATAGAGAACTTCGTCACTTCTATGAATTTAAACTAGTCATCAATTGCTAGATATCACTACATACATATTATAAAACAAAGTCACTCACCGCGTCTGTCTGTCTGTCTGCGCTTCGCGATAAACTTAAAAACTACTAAACGTATATTCATGCGATTTTCACCAAATGATAATTCCTGAGGAAGGTATACTTAGGTGAATTATAAGTTGATCGAGGTTTTATATATGTAGAAATATGAAGATGTCGGCAAAAATTAAGCCGCCTGGGAAGCCTAGCATCGAAAGCACTGCCTAAACTTCTGAGCTCTAACAAAATAAATAATGTATTATGGAATGGGGAATGTCCGAAAAAAATCAAATCAAATCAAAGGTCGCATTTGGCAAAAAAAGGACTTGTGACCCGCCCTCGCTTCGCTTCGGTGTAGTGTGGAATTTGACACGATGTATTATACATAATTATAAACCTTCCTCTTGAATTAGGCTTGTTGAAAAAATATCGATACATCGATATATCGATATTTTTTGTTCGATATATCGATATTTTTAGCCGATATATTTTGATTCGATATATCGATACATCGATACAAAATAACCAATATCGAAAATAGTATCAAAATCGATATATTTATTAGCATCACATCATTCAAAAGTCGCTAGAATGGTGGGGCGGCACTCTTGGTGGCACTACTGCTGCTGGAGACCTTTGTACGGGCATTTAACCCAAATTTTTCCATTTATTTTAAATTATATCTTAAAATTATGAATACTAATAATAATAACTATGGAAGTTGGATAGTAAATAAATGATTGAAGAAAACTAAAATAATTCAGTATGTTGAAAGAAAAATTGATATTCACGAAAAGTAAAAAAAAACTATTGAGATTTCTGAGCTAGGGTGAACTAAATACATTATTATTTTAAAACTGCAAATGTTGGCTGAACATTTTACCGATATATCGATATTTTTTTCGCGATATATCGAGGCCGATATTGATATTTTTATAAATATCGATGTATCGATATATCGATATTTTTTTTCACTTTCGACATCCCTATCTTGAATCACTCTATCAATTAAAAGAGACCGCATCAAAATCCGTTGCGTAGTTTCAAAGATCTAAGCATACATATGCCTAGTTCCAAATCACGCCAACAGCACTGTTAGCGTATAATCCATTAAATTAAGTAGGTACACAAATACCCTATTTATGTAATATTTTGTGACTATTTAATTTGGTCGGATTCGCGCTAACAGCGCTGTGAGCGTGATTCGGAACGTGGCCATAGAGACGTGTGCGTTACCCCAGCAAAAAGTTGTGCTTTAGAGAGATGAGACCTTATCAGATAATTAGTGTGTCATGAGGAGAAATTTGTTTACTAATAGCAAAATTTGTGTGAGTTGTAGTTTTTAAGATATATGAGAAAAACAGATTTTGCTGGGGTCACGTTTTAAACATTACCCTGGCAAAAAAAGTTGTTTCAGCCTGGAACCAAATACATGAACAGATAGCTTTTGTTGCATAGTAAATGTTAGCAAATAGCAAAAATTTTGTGTGTTATGGTTCTCGAGTTATTTAAGTTTTTGCTGGGGTAACGTTTTGGGTTTTCCCAGATCTCGAAAACGGTTCAACGCAGAAGTTTGAAAAAAATACCACTAAGAGACCTTAATTTGTTTAAATTTGTTTAATTGTTAGTTTTTGATTTGATTGTCGCAAACCAACGTAATTAAATGGTTTCGAAAAACAGAAAAAACGAATTTGCAAGTAAACTAGTACACTTATAATCAAATAAACAGCTGTTAAAAATAGCCGTGGTAGACACTTATTACGTCAAGAATTTTAGGCTTTGTAACTTTACACGATATTAAGATATAAACAAATTTAAAAAAATTTAGACCGGTCGTACTTTAGCGATCGAATACACAGTTTCCATAACATTAAGACACATGGCATACATGAAACAAATTTAAGTAATTCATTAACATTACTTCCTGTTAATTTCAGCTTTCAATTACGCCTATCATGAAAGTTTTAACAAAAACAAGATTACGACAGCAATTCTTGAATAAGCCGACCAAATTGTAAAGGTCACTAAAAAGCGACCGCACCATACGTACGGGTTATTTTCGCAAATTAGCAGCTTAGTATCCGATGTTTTGTACAGTTATGAAGAAAAATGTTATTCATATAGCTTAAGATACTACTAGTTTTCTATTTTATAAATTAATATCGTGTTTATTAATATCAAATAATACACTTACGCGATTAATAGTATTTTTAAAGAATGTAATGATTCACGAAAGTTAAAAGTTTGAAGGCACTCAACATTACATAAATAAAGGTAAATAATAATCTAAACCTAAGTAGGAAATAATTTCGCTAAGCAATTTATAGTGTGTTTATTTGTCAGTATCAATATATACATTTATAGTAATTTGTTGCTTCTGTTTGATCAAACCAAATGTTTTATTTTAATACCAAACCTACTCATATCAATCCAGTGACCACTATGTTTGACAGGTAAAAACATTTACCCATAAAAACTGTTCCTACCTAGGAACAGTTTTTACGGAAACTACCTCGCATTTTTTCCATATATATTTCTCACCATTTAAACCTTCCCCTGGAATACGACAAACATTTTAAAACCAAAATCGGCCAAGCCAATCTTTAGTTTTCGCGAAACTAACGTACATTATATATTTAAAGATAATCTGACCAGCAAAGTTTTGTACGCAACTGTACTAACAAAAGATCCATAACATCCCGTTCATTTAAGATGGTTACGCTTATGTATGGCGCGGTCGCTTTTTAGTGACCTTTACAATTTGGTCGGCTTATTCAAGAATTGCTGTCGTAATCTTGTTTTTGTTAAAACTTTCATGATAGGCGTAATTGAAAGCTGGAATTAACAGGAAGTAATGTTAATGAATTACTTAAATTTGTTTAATGTATGCCATGTATCTTAATGTTATGGAAACTGTGTATTCGATCGCTAAAGTACGACCGGTCTAAAATTTATTAAATTTGTTTATAACTTAATATCGTGTAAAGTTACAAAGCCTAAAATTCTTGACGTAATAAGTGTCTACCACGGCTATTTTTAACAGCTGTTTATTTGATTATAAGTGTACTAGTTTACTTGCAAATTCGTTTTTTCTGTTTTTCGAAACCATTTAATTACGTTGGTTTGCGACAATCAAATCAAAAACTAACAATTAAACAAATTTAAACAAATTAAGGTCTCTTAGTGGTATTTTTTTCAAACTTCTGCGTTGAACCGTTTTCGAGATCTGGGAAAACCCAAAACGTTACCCCAGCAAAAACTTAAATAACTCGAGAACCATAACACACACAATTTTTGCTATTTGCTAACATTTACTATGCAACAAAAGCTAACTATTCATGAATTTGGTTCCAGGCTGAAACAACTTTTTTTGCCAGGGTAATGTTTAAAACGTGACCCCAGCAAAATCTGTTTTTCTCAAATATCTTAAAAACTACAACTCACACAAATTTTGCTATTAGTAAACAAATTTCTCCTCATGACACACTAATTATCTGATAAGGTCTCATCTCTCTAAAGCACAACTTTTTGCTGGGGTAACGCACACCATAGAGACAGACAGCGGGATGCGACTTAGTTTTATACTATGTAGTGACATCATATAATGACCATAGACAACTATTAATAGTAAAAAATCCTTATTACTTATAGTATGGCTGCCGCAGCGGCTAGTTCTTTGTCAGGGGGTTACGTGCGTAACTACGCGCGTGTAAACGTGCGTGTCTACGCATCCGGTGTGCCCGCTGGGTACGCAAGGGACAGGCTGCGTTGCGTATGCGTAAGCGTAGACGTATGCGTAACCCGGTGTGTCAGGGGGTTACGTGCGTAACTACGCGCGTGTACACGCATGCGTAACCACGCGCGTGTCTACGCATCCGGTGTGCCCAGGCCTTAAAACTAATTTCAAACAATAGCTGCAAGCCTCCTGCTCGCTAAGCAGGTGGTCGGAATCTGACCGATGTCACGCGTCTTTAGTTTCGATACGTTTTATCAGCAACTTCGCAGTTTGTGTTCCGAGTAATTTGTGGTGGTTTGTGGAAAAAATAATAATGTATATCGAAGCTCAAGGTATGTACTTAATTATTATATTAATATATTCATATATTTTATTAATATTCAATTAATAATTGTGATGACAAGCATGTATAGTAAAGTATGAATTTATCTTTAACAAAAAAGGTGTTTTTGTTATATTTCCGGGTCCGATCGGGCAATTATATTTTTTTTAGACTAAACTATACATTTTAATCATGTCATGGACATAGAAAAAACTCACCCATCTTGTCACCAATTTTTTTTGACCTTTTATATTGTGTACTTTTTTGATAATTTTCTTTTTGTTGTAAAAAAAATGACTTTATTTCAGGATTTGAATAAAATTTTATTTATTTTAATAATTACCAGAAACAATAGAATTATTTTGAGAAGTGGATCCGCAAGTAATTGCAGATTTGATTGTAAATTAAAAAGAATTTTTTTTTTGTTAATTTGTGTTTATTTAACCTAAAATCATTAAAACAGTTAAAAGATAACCTTAAATACCATTTCCAATAAGAAAAGTGCAAAAAATATTTTTGACCGGATTTTGATGTCGAATACTCCTGCGTGCGCTGGCTGGCAACACAGAGAAAGCAATAACTACGAAGACTGGCAAATGTGGCAATTCTCCACACAATAAGTCAATAATGGTGCATTCCAACATACTAATCATTGGTCCATCGATCGCCATAGAGTACGTTTTTGGTTAAAATGTATACTGTGGCGTTCAATGGCTCTGCGATTTGTCTGTTGGAATATACCCAATGTTTTTTAATATGAATATCACCTGCCGGACTACAGCTGCGCCACAAAAAAGTTAGGAATCTGACTTTTTGACTGATTTTATGACATGATGAGGTCGATAGTCTGTCGGAACAAAAACCAGAATTTGTCGGTCTTGCGTTTAGAAGATGCGTTTGGCGCAGTTGTAGAGCTAGAGATGTCTCTACAGCTGCGCCAGACGGACAGATCTCGAGAACGGAAGGTCGTACGTGTGTGTGTGTAGCCGTTAGTTTGTCAGAATTTGTCGGTCTTGCGGTAAGGAAAATACAGCGCTTATCTCACATATTTAATTTGTGAGGTTATGATCCAGGATGGAGAGGAGACCTTTCTACAGAAAGGTCTCCTCTCCATCTACCTGGATCTGGAGAAGGGGGTTTACTTGGTTAGTTCTGCCAAGTTAGCCACCACTACAATAAAAGTCTCAGCTTCACACAACCAAGATCGAGCCTATTTCAATTATCCCACATATTTTTCAGTTGCGTAGATACTTGTACCACAAAACTGCACCGATTTTAAAACACGATATCCACTATGAATCAATTTGCAAATAATTAACGTGCTGGACTACAGCTGGGCCACAAAAAAAAAAGTTGGAAATCTGACTTTTTGACTATGCCTTGATGAAGTCG
This sequence comes from Agriphila tristella, assembly GCA_928269145.1. NCBI lineage: Eukaryota > Metazoa > Arthropoda > Insecta > Lepidoptera > Crambidae > Agriphila > Agriphila tristella. Next base: position 3,600,992 of record OV743443.1, on the reverse strand, counting down.
ATAATTTGTCGGAATTTGTCGCCAAAAACCAGATTTTGTCGGTCTTCCGTTTAGGAGATACGTGTGGCTCAGCTGTAGAGACGTCTCTACAGCTGGGCCACACAGATCTCAAAAACGGAAGGTCGTAGCGAAAATCTGATTACTCGTATGTGTAGCCGGTATTTTGTCGGATTTTGTCGCCAAAAACCAGAGTTTGTCGGTCTTCCGTTTAGGAGATACGTGTGGCTCAGCTGTAGAGACGTCTCTACAGCTGGGCCACACAGATCTCGAAAACGGAAGGTCGTAGCGAAAATCTGATTACTTGTATGTGTAGCCGGTATTTTGTCGGATTTTGTCACCAAGAACCAGATTTTGTCGGTCTTCCGTTTAGGAGATACGTGTGGCTCAGCTGTAGAGACGTCTCTACAGCTGGGCCACACAGATCTCGAAAACGGAAGGTCGTAGCGAAAATCTGATTACTCGTATGTGTAGCCGGTATTTTGTCGGATTTTGTCGCCAAAAACCAGAGTTTGTCGGTCTTCCGTTTAGGAGATGTGTGAGGATATGCTGTAGAGACCTTTCTACCTGGATCTCGAGAACGAAAGGTCGTAGCGAAAATCTGATAACTCCTATGTGTAGTCGGTAGTTCGAGCGAGTTTGTCCTTAAGTTACAGACTTGGTCGACACCCCTTTCCAGAGAAATAAGGGGTTTGTTTTTTATGATTATAGTCTTAGAGCCGAATCCAAAATGCGTAAGCAGTGTAGTTGTTTTGTATTATTTTATGTACATAGTTAATATTAAATCCAAAATTTATATGATTAAAAGAATTTAGTGAGGAAATATGAAAGATTTCAATTAATTTCTCGAATAGTAATTGATGTATTCAACGTTTATTGTATCGACAACGTTTGGTATCTGGTCTCCTACTCTATATACGTGGTGTATCGTACAGTCGCGTACATCTGTCTTAAAAATGTAAGTAGTAATTTAATGAGTACGTCATGCTAAGTGAGTTTCATGAGGTTTTATTTGGTTATTTATCGATGTACCTTTAGTAAAATGGTCAATAAAATAAAACGAGTGAAAACAACGTAAAGTATGGTATGATTGATGTGCGATTTATTTATAAAATATAATATTTTCTCTTTTTTGATGAATAGTTTTTAAAACTTTTCTTGTGATTAACTTTACTAAAGTGAACTGTCACTACTAAGTACTTACCTACTAACCCTTTGGACTGTAGGTTCCACTAGTGAGTCAAATAACTGCTCCTGGTTAAAGGTCCCCTAAGGATTTTCTCTAATGTCCACGCGAACGAAGTCGCGGGCGGAAGCTAGTAATATAATAATACGTTTAGTTCGTGCAAGGGCGATACACGCGCACGCGAATTTTGTTGCAAACTGATTAAGCGACGTTGTTGCCCATAGTACATCGATTTGCTTTTTTTGCCATTTTATAGTAACTTTAAAAAAAAACAAAAATCTCGGTCTCGGTCTCGGCCGAGACTATTTTTTAATCTCGGTCTCGGTTCTCGGTGAAAAGTGGGTTCGGTCGGTCCCTAGTTGCTGGTAACGTTTTATAAGCAACACTCGGTCCGGTCAGGTGTCGGATGGGTGACCGTTAAAGCTAATTCATGGCGGCCGCATATTGTAAGAAATAAAATATCATGAAGCTCAGATAGCATGCATGCATGCATTCGTTAAAGTAGTATAATTATTTCAAACACAGTTGTACGCGAATGTACATTCGCGAAGGTACACTCAAATCACATTTATCTCATAAATGTAAGGCGATCAAGCTCTGGTATTTGGCTACAAACTCGCTTGAACTACCGACTACACATAGGAGTTATCAGATTTTCGCTACGACCTTTCGTTCTCGAGATCCAGGTAGAAAGGTCTCTACAGCATATCCTCACACATCTTCTAAACGCAAGATCGACAAACTCTGATTCTTGGTGACAAACTCCGACAAACTAACGGCTACACACTCGAGTTATCAGATTTTCGCTACGACCTTCCTTTCTCAAGATCCAGGTAGAAAGGTCTCCACAGCGTATCCTCACGTATCTCCTAAACGCAAGACCGACAAAATCTGGTTCTTGGTGACAAAATCCGACAAAATACCGGCTACACATACAAGTAATCAGATTTTCGCTACGACCTTTCGTTTTCGAGATCTGTGTGGCCCAGCTGTAGAGACGTCTCTACAGCTGAGCCACACGTATCTCCTAAACGGAAGACCGACAAAATCTGGTTTTTGGCGACAAATTCCGACAAATTATCGACTTCATCATGGCAAAGTCAAAAAGTCAGATTTCCAACTTTTTTTTGTGGCCCAGCTGTAGTCCAGCACGTAATAATTAAATTGGACACCGAACCGAATTCGATAAAATGGCGCCAAAAAACTGCGAACCCTTTATCGCGGGACCAAAAAACGTCAGTTTTCGGGAACGAGGTGCGAAGCCGCGAATAATAATATGCAAATTGGGTCCACAGTGTGGATAATTTGTTTCCACCTTCAGTGTGGATTCCACACTGAAGGTGGAAACAAATTATCGGACGCGGCTTCGACGCGGCTTACTGCCGCGGCTGATAGGTATCTGGGGATTAGCGTATAGTTGGCAGCCTCACCATGGAATTTGAAGCTTTTGGCTAGGTCAAAAAATTGTTAATAAATAGTGATAAATAGTGAACTCTACCATATAAATAGTGATACTATGATTCAAAAGATATTTGAGTATCTTGGTGAGGCTGCAAACTTGACGTCAAGTTGGCAGACACCTTAAGAAATACAGTTCGTATCATTATGATTTATATGCCAAAAAATTGTTAGAAAATAGTGAATCGTATACGCAAAGTTTCAATAACATTGCTTCAATACAAGCCGAGATATTACGGTCTCTAAGTGGGCTGCCAACTTGACGTTTCAGGCAATAGCGATTCCAGAGAAACGGGTACAAGTTTTAAACAAATAAATATATCAAAAATTGTTAGTGAAATTGTGATTCCTACGATATAAATAAAACAAGAATTCTTCATTGCTATTTTCTAAAAATCGAATGTTAACTTTTACATAATACTCTGAATAGGCTGTCGATCAATATTGAACTTTGCTCCACAGTAATAAGGTTCAAACTTTATTGCAATCGTGTGGTGAGTACTATCAAGCAAAAAAGTGAGATTTATATTTTTAGCCATATCCTCGAATTATTATTAAACTTGTTTTATTTATTAAATGTTGGTATCAAACAATAACGATATTCATTAATAACAATAATATTCGTAACAATAGCGCCATCTCTCGGAAAAGATTGTCAATTTCTCAGTTATAATTTAACGTTAGGTGCCTATTTATGTATTAGGTATCATTTTACTTAATTATTTTTGAAATTCAAAAAGACAAATCATAGCGTGCCAACCCTTACACTTTTAGTCGTTGCGTCAACTGACTATTTTTACGAACGGTGGCTTTTGCGCCAACAATAAAGGCGATGATCGACTGTATAAAGACTACTCTTTAGTAGGCTGTGGTCAATGCCCTACTCTTAATTCAATATTATTAATTCAGGAGAAACTATTAATATTTTCTACTTATATTACTTCCTACGTACTCACATACCAACTGATACTCATTTTACTTTAAATTTCACCAAATAATAGTAATAATATCTTTATTCTACCTAATACATAAATAGGTACCTAACGTTAAATTATAACTGAGAAATTGACAATCTTTTCCGAGAGATGGCGCTATTGCTATGATTGTTATTAATGAATATCGTTATTGTTTGATACCAATACTTAATTAATAAAACAAGTGTTATAATAATTGGAGGACATGGCTAAAAATATAAATCTCACTTTTTTGCTTGATAGTACTCACCACACGATTGCAATAAAGTTTGAACCTTATTACTGTGGAGCAAAGTTCAATATTGATCGACAGCCTATTTAGAGTATTATGTAAAAGTTAACATTCGATTTTTAGAAAATAGCAATGAAGAATTCTTGTTTTATTTATATCGTAGGAATCACAATTTCACTAACAATTTTTTGATACATTTATTTGTTTAAAACTTGTACCCGTTTCTCTGGAATCACTATCGCCTGAAACGTCAAGTTAGCAGCCCACTTAGAGACCGTAATATCTCGGCTTGTATTGAAGCAATGTTATTGAAATTTTGCGTATACGATTCACTATTTTCTAACAATTTTTCGGCATATAAATCATAATGATACGAACTGTATTTCTTAAGGTGTCTGCCAACTTGACGTCAAGTTTGCAGCCTCACCAAGATACTCAAATATCTTTTGAATCATAGTATCACTATTTATATGGTAGAGTTCACTATTTATCACTATTTATTAACAATTTTTTGACCTAGTCAAAACCTTTTAATTCCATGGTGAGTCTGCCAACTATACGCTAATATCTGGGGGCCTATTATGACCTCTTATGTCCGGGCAGTTTTCTGACTGGTTATCAATCTGTCTCTTTTATTTGCTATACAGCAAGAAAGCGATGTAACTATAGCAATTCATAAACCTGGCAAGTTTTAAGAGGTTGTAATACCCCCCCTGGGACTATGAAAATACACTGAGGTGTGCAAACTATCAGCACCCTGATTATCTAAAAAGAAAGTATTTAGCGACCGGTTGCATTTGACATACATTGCTCCTTTTATTTGGTATGTTTTTTTACCCCAAAGAAAAGTAGCAATGTATTACGTTCATCTGGGAACTGCGTCCGGTCGCTAGGCGGTTTCTAATTAGATAATCAGCCCGCGGACGTAAGTCGCGGACGTAACCATAGACTAATATGACGTCATCGGACGTCCGATAGCTATCTGGTACGCGAGTGTGCACACTTATCAGCCGCGGCAGTAAGCCGCGTCCATCAGTCGCGTCCGATAATTTGTTTCCACCTTCAAGGTCCAAACAAATTATCGGACGCGGCTTACTGCCGCGGCCGTAGACAGAGATACGGCCGCGGCTGATCTGAGTGCCTAGTATGAGTTGTGTTTCTCACCTCACTTTGCGAATAGTATCGAGTGAAAGAGAGGAAATCATGCGAGTGAGTGAACGAGTGAAAGAGAGAAAACGATAGTTAACTATTCGCAAAGTGAAGTGAGAGCAAAAATCCAACTCGTACTAGGCCCTCTGAGGTGTGCAAACTATCGGATGTAGTAGGTCGCGGACGTAACCATAGACTAATATGACGTCATCGGACGTCCGATAGCTATCTGGTACGCAGGATGTTATTAGAGTGTGCACACTTATCAGCCGCGGCAGTAAGCCGCGTCCGATAATTTGTTTGGACCTTCATGATTCGCGGCGTCGTCGTCGCGTGCGAGTGTGCATATTTTCATTGCTGATTTGTTGCTGGGTCTTCGTTCGCCATAGAGTGGATTTTAACCAATAGCGATCGGTGACTCAGCGGTTAGTCTGTTGGAATGTACCCAATGAAAATGAGGAAAGGTCCAAACAAATTATCGGACGCGGCTTATGGACGCGGCTTACTGCCACGGCTGATAGGTATCTGGGACTATGAAAATACACTGAGGTGTGCAAACTATCGGACGTAAAGGTCCAAACAAATTATCGGACGCGGCTTACTGCCGCGGCTGATCTGAGGTGTGCAAACTATCGTATCGGATGTAGTAGGTCGCGGACGTAACCATAGACTAATATGACGTCATCGGACGTCCGATAGCTATCTGGCACGCAGGATGTTATGAGAGTGTGCACACTTATCAGCCGCGGTAGTAAGCCGCGTCCATAAGCCGCATCCGATAATTTGTTTGGACCTTCAGTCGCGGACGTAACCATAGACTAATATGACGTCATCGGACGTCCGATAGCTATCTGGCACGCAGGATGTTTTAGAGTGTGCACACTTATCAGCCGTGGGGCGGCAGTAAGCCGCGTCCATCAGTCGCGTCCGATAATTTGTTTCCATCTTGAACAGATGAACACGGATGGACAAATGAAAACCAGTGATGGCGGGATGGATGTCACAAAATTTATCCCGCTTGGTGGCGTTACTGCTGCTGGAGACCTTTGTACGGATTACTTTAGAGATGAGACGTACTATGCCAAACACGTACCGAGTCTTGCAAGTACGAGTACACCAAAATACTCCATAAACCTATTCGACGAGTATTTAGAAGTATGCGTTTTTATTTTTTTACTTTTTTACTATAATTATATATACAGTATGTTTTCGATTACGTGTTTAAAACACTTATTATTCGCTCTACACATTCTTAATTACAAAACATACATTGGATAGCTTAATAAATAAAAATAAAGTGAAAAATTATCTCAATTTGCAGAAAAACAATTAAATACGCATCATTAATAATTTTACATTAAAATCGGTGTATACTTATATCTAAAATATTTTAATACTGATAAAAGCTGCCGCATTAAAAAAATTCAATTTATTTTATACAATACATTACATTGTTTTAAATTTCCAAGGTTATTGACGTTAATAGAATAAACTATGTCGGGATTCACACCATGTACCTGTTTATTGGTACCGGTATCGAACGTAATAATAAAAGAACTAGACGGAGGGTAGACTGATTCGTCTGCCAATAACATCTACCCGCACGCAACAATCGACAGTTCTTCCGTGATCATGGCGCATGCAACTGCGCCGAAATATCGGAGTCTCAAAAATAAACAGGTACATGGTGTAAATTCCGACATAGTTTATTCTATTATTTTATACACTTCCTATTTAAAATGTTTTTTATAGTTTATAAGTATTAATCAATACCTTTACTATTCGTATTAGCAAAACACTCAATAAATTAATTAAGTCCAAAAATCCAAACACCACAAAAATCTTCTAAACTTATAAACGCATAAGAGTTTTACTACTATTATAGTTAAGTTTATCCGCGAAAAAGCAATCGTAATCAATACGAGATAGCGAAACAACTGATATGTTAATTCAGAATACAACACACGACTAAGCAAATGGTCGCGCCTAGAAAAATATGGACCTTACAATAAATTAAAGTATTGGAAACAAGACAGAAAATCTTCGGACTCGCTTATTACTCCTTCGGCGTCGGACGCTTACCTAATCACAGTGCATACAAAAAGCGGTTTTAACACATAACGTTAAGGTTGTTCGTAAATGTATCGGGATAGACTCACTCACACTGAGATCGAACGCGTACCGATCGCGTCTCCGAGTCTCCGACTCTTGAGTTTCTCTTGTTATTAAGTTTGTGTGAGTAACTGAGTAGGTAATGTACGCCGTCGATACTTCTAAATACTCGAAACGCGTTGGACGCCGATTCGATACTTAGTATTTAGACGTCGTACTTATTCCAAAGACTTGTTCCAGTAAATACGTTTCAAATGTATTACTTACCTCCGATTTTCCCATTCCCATTCATATGCAATTGTATCAAAAAATGGTTGATACTAATAAATAATTATTGTGGAAGTCGGATAGTAAACGAATTAAAGAAAACCAAAATCTGTTAAAAGAATATTAACGAAAATTCGCTTCCAACATCCAAAAATTTATAGCAAACACATACTTACAAACAACAAAATAACAGGTCTACATTTACACTAGCGCCAAGTTAGCGGTAGTGCGCCGACTGGTGGACGATTTGTGAATCAGCGAAATTATCCTGCCATTGTCGGTGATCGATCACGTAGGTAAGCGGAGAGCCGACCAATAGGGTTAGTGTTTATGCCGGCTGACGCTGTTACAATATTTTTTTTTGTTGTTCTTTTCCGACCGATCCGATTGCTGTGTTGACAGATCTCATGTTTAATGGGGAGGCGAAGGCAAAGTGAATTACAGATGGCGCTTCAGTCTTTGGAACAATTGTCAGTTTGAGCTTATATTGTCTTGACTGTGTATTACGTGATTTTACTTTCTTAGATTGTATTTTTTTCGGTTTTGCGGACAATGCGGCATTTTCTCAGTATAAAATTAAAAAGTGCAATACTCCAAGAGATTCCCATATGTTTTGACACTTTCTTTGAGGCGGCCGGGTACCAAAGACCAGACGCCACCTATCGGGATAAAATTGCGCTTTTCCTCCCCATTAAAAATCCACAGGTCGACGACGACCGACCTCAAAGTCCGTAGCAGGCACGTATCCAAGGGGGGGGGGGGGATAGTTGGGATTTATCCCCCCCCCCCCCCCCGAAATCCAGAACACACAGTACAGGACTAAAATCAAATATAGCGGGCGAGGCACTCTCCGGTTTGCGGGATGCAGTTGTCCCCCCCCGAATTAAAAGTCTGGATACGGCGGTCCGTAGATTGCCTTTACAAAAATCAGTAGATTTACATAAATATTTTTAGTACACGAGTGTCCAAAAAAGAAGAGTGTATTGTGTTCAGGGTATTTACCATCAGCAAATAAGAAACCATTCAGTTCAAAAGCAGGCCTTAAACAGGACTGCTTATGGCCTGCTATTGAACTAACCTTTGAGGTCACCTTTGTCGCCTTAAAGTTTGAAGTTGCCATTTTTCTCCGCTAGGAGTAATAGTGTTCTGTGTCATAGTATGAAAAAGTAAGCCAGTTCAATATAAGTCCTGCTATAAGAGCTCATAGTAAGGCCCCAGGGTTAATGTATGTTTCTATGTATGTATGTGAGTTTCTTTATTCCACCATAACGTCTTAGAATAATTACACCTAGAACTAGAAGCCGTGTCCTTGCATGCAAAGTGAGGCAACTAATACTGAGCCAAAATGGCTCAGTATTCAGATTTATATCCATCATACGTTACCTAATCCTAACTAAAATCCAGTAATACTATAATAACTAATCTCATAAAGGTAGGGAAATTAAAACTGTTTTGTACTTATTAAATAAGATTATGTAATAATGGTCAATAAAAATCTGAAAACGGCGCCATTTTGGCTGTAAAGCCTCGATTACATACGCCGATTTAAGGAACCAATTTAGAGTTGCCACTCGTATAAATAAGTTAAATTTTAACAGTGAATTTGCACAAATGACGGAATGGTCAATATTTTTTATGATTTTTTATTTTCAATTCCCATCTCTAATCTTAAACAATGTTTACTTTTCCGCACCCTGATTATCTAAAAAGAAACTATTTAGCAACCGGTTGCATTTGACATACATTGCCACTTTTCTTTGGTATGTTTTTTTTTAACCCAAAAAGAAGTACCAATGGATCACGATCATCTGTGAACTGCAACCAGTCGCTAGGTGGTTTTTAATTAGATAATCAGCCCGCCGTTATAGTGTAGATTCGATTTTAAAATCGAACTTATTCTACAATATTTTATTGTGGCAGCCCGAAATTGGTTCCTAGCTAGGAAGCTAACTTGGCGTATGTAATCGAGGCATTATAGTTGCCTCACTTTTGACAGCGCGCTTTGTAGCAGGGTTGGTAGATCCAGGGGGCTAATTGTCTAATTTCAAAATCTATCGAAATCGCTTTCAAGATGTGATACATTGATGCTTGAATTTGTCACAAATAAAAACTTACTAAAGAAATGCGGCAATGTGTCACATCCATCTGTCAAATGAAAGCGATTGCGATAGATTTTGAAATTAGACAATAAGTACCCTGCCTTTCTATTGTCTAATTTCAAAATCTATCGCAATCGCTTTCAAGTTGTAACACATTGATGCTTCTTTTTGGTATAAATAAAAACTTACCAAAGAAATGCAGCAATGTGTCACATCCATCTGTCAAATGAAAGCGATTGCGATAGATTTTGAAATTAGACAATTAGCCCCCTGGGGGCTAATTGTCTAATTTAAAAATCTATCGCAATCGCTTTCAAGATGTGATACATTGATGCTTCTTTTTGGCACAGATAAAAACTTGCCAAAGGAATGCAGCAATGTGTCACATTCATCTGTCAAATGAAAGCGATTGCGATAGATTTTCGAAATTAGACAATAAGCCCCCTGGTCAGAGTGAAGGAACTTGATTCATAATCATTACTGCCTTTGTATTTACTTATCCCATAAAATTAATATTCACTTTATCGAGATAACCCCTTTTGGAGGTTGCGTTGTTATAAACAATCCAACGTTAGCGGTGTGTTATCAATAGTATCGTGAGCGTGCTGACAGCGTGCTAATGATTTGGACCGGTGTACAATGACGTCACACGCTGTGAGCACAGAGGGCTTAGTACGAGTTTTGTTTCTCACCTCACTTTGCGAATAGTATCGAGTGAAAGAGAGGAAATACATGCGAGTGAGTGAACGAGTGAAAGAGAGAAAACGATAGTTAACTATTCGCAAAGTGAAGTGAGAACAAAAAACCAACTCGTACTAGGCCCTCTGTTGGCGTGATTCGGAACGCGGCCTGACACTTCACTCGTCCACCATCGTCCACTTGTCGTTTGTCGTCCGCCCGCCATTTTGATTTGTCACGAGTTAACGCGAGGTTACATTTCTTTGTGGCGTAATTTAATTAAAATAAAAGTAAAGTTTGTTGTGAAGTGAAGTGTTTTAGTGAATAGGAGATCACAATGGTGCCGGTGAGTAAAATAGCATTTACTATTGTGAACTAAATTATACCCAAATCGTGTAATCAAAATGTGCGTCGTTTCGCAGCAAACGAAAGTATTCGTCGGCAGCTTGCCTCAGGGATCGAAGCCCGAAGACCTTCGCAAATTGTTCGAGAGATTCGGCGTCGTGACAGAATGCGACATCATGAACCGCTGCGGGTTCGTCCACATGGAATCGGAAGACCAGGCTTCGGCGGCCATCCGGGGCTTGAATAACAGCACGTTCAACGGGGCCGTCATAACGGTGGAGCGCGGTCGCATCAAAGAGCGCGGCATGCGAGGCGGGCGCGGCGGCGGGCCCCGGGGCGGCATGCGCGGCGGCGGCGACCGGCGCGGCGGCGGCCCGATGCGGGGCTCTGGCGGCGGCCGCGACGCGCCCTACTCGCGCCCCCCGATGCGCGGCGGCCCGTCGTCTCACGGCCCGCCCATGCGGAACGGGATGGGCGGAGGTTACGACCGGGGCGCCGATCGGTACGACGACCGCTACAACGGCTACAGCGGAGAGGATCGTCGCGGCTTCGCGCTGAGGGACCCGTACGCGGCCGCGGCGCCGATGTACGGGGACGACCGGCGCGGCGGGTACGGGGCGCCGGCCGCGGAGGAGATGGCGCCGATGTACGGGGACGACCGGCGAGCGCCGATGTACGGCGACGAGATGATGGACCGGCGCGCGCCCATGCGCGGCGGGCCCATGCCCATGGCGGGCGGCTACGACCGCGCGCCGCCGCGCTCCGCGCCCATGGGCAACGGGGACATGTTCAGCCGGAGATCAGACATGTAAGTCACATACACTATAAATAACCCTATTCAGCTTTGACATCTAGGAAACCAGAAAGTCATATTCCTAGTTTTATTCAGAAGTGGACATTACTAGGAGGGAACTCCAAACATCAATTTGGTTGGAGAGTTATAAACTATGATTTATTTTTTATACAATTTATTATGGCATTAAATTGTTGATTGTAATCGTTGCATGTTTGAGGTAATTGAGAGCTTTTTGCAGATATTGATAATGATTGTTTATTTGACAAATTGGCCAATATTTGGCCTAGCTACACGTAAATAATTGTAGTAATCCACATTTTTTTATGTTTATGTGTGAAGTGTTTGTTTTTTCTGTGACAATAATGTGGTAGATTTAAATTTTTCTGTGCTTAAAGCAATTTTGTTTTATTACAGGAGTGGAGGTCCTGCCGGGCCGGCTGGCTATGATAGAGACCCGTATGCACAGCAGTATGCGCCCATGGGACGGTACGCATAATTGTCTCCTCAAAACTTACAGTGGCCTGTGAGAAAACATGGTTTCAAAACCCATTTTCTGATTTATTATACTGATATTATCTAAATTACCGCTTAGTTGTTTAATTTCGACATATTATTTTGGAAACTTGTAAATAATATTTTTCTAGTTTATCTGGATAAATATTTATATTTAGGTTATTTCTCATAATTTAACAACCAATCTCTGAAGAAATTGTTTAGTTTTGGCTTATATCATTCAAAAGTTATATTTTTTGTTTTAGTACCACACATCATTGAACCACAAGTTTGCTGATATAAGATTTTAATATTACCAACAATTTCACGCAGCTTCATTTTAGACAATAAATACAGCTCAACCTGTTTACTCACAGGCCACTTTTGTGTGAATTTAATGGGCCATTCTTGAGATTAAACAATGCTTATTTCACATTGTAAAGGCACATTATTTCCAATACGTGTTGATTCAACGCTCACTGCAATAACACTTTTGACATGCAGCTAATCCAACTCGGAATCACAACGAAAAGGTGATGAATCTATTTTCTGTATTGTCGATGTTTTATATCAAAGATGCCTTTTACATAGTCAACTCGATGGGACGCCTCTTAGATTATAGTTGTAACAATAATAGTAATCAAGATAATTATAAATTAAAACACATTGCGTTTCGGGAGCGTTTACGTTGATTGAAATAAAGCGAACGGTTGATGTCTCTAAATGTGGGTAGTGAGACGCGTTTTGCGGTTGCGTTGATCGGTTCACTATGAGCTAAGCAGGTGTCGGCATCGGTTCGCTGATTTATTAAGCATTTTAGGTATTAAAATACCTTCGAGCGCCACAGACGCTGGCGGTTACGAAAGAATTAGAATAGGGCTACTCGCCAGATTAGGCCAAGACTACTTTGAGTTAGTCGTTCAGATTAAAACCAAACTCGTGCGCAATGACTTAGTTATCTTGCCTGCTCGCACGCACGGATAAAATAATGAGCACAAGCTCGGATTCAAAGCGATCATTTACTATTAAGGGGAAGATAAGTTATTAATTGAAGCGTCTGATAGATCTTTCTGTTGTTGTGCTATAACGTGATTGGTGGCTGAGCTGAGGTGTTGTTTGTATGTAGCGGGGGCGGCGGCGCGGCGCGCGGCGGTAGAGACCTGGGCGGCGGCATGGGCCCGCGCCGCTACTAGGCGCCGCACCATCCACCATAGCGTTAAGTCCTAGGTTACGGATCATGTGACACGAACAAAAAACTGTACCTTAGTGTTGTCTTCCCGAGAGTGACCGCGTCTCGGAGCGTTGCGTTACGTGCGCGTACTGTTGAATAGGTCGAGATTAAACGGTAAGGTTGCTGTAGACTAAGTATCCATACAGTGAAATAAAATTATGTGAATCACTTCTAATTTAATAAATGAGGATAATTCTATTCCAACGTTTTCATTCTCCCTCGATGACGTCTCATGATAACATGACATTATAAAGATTGATCACTGATTTCACATTTAAGAGGATTTGTATTGATTATTTTGAATATTCTTAATTAAAAGTTAAGACATTTATTTTTAAGTTGTATATTAATTTCTTTTAGATTAAATTGTTTTATGAGTAGACTATTTTTCATTTCATTATGTTCCTTTGCACCGAAATAGCTCACATTCTGCATGTTTTTTATTCTGACATCCTCCTGGCTTCGACTGCTTCTTGCGGTTTGGGTGAGGTATATTTTTTTCGACAAAATAATTTCTGTCATTGCTTTTAGACTGCATTTTATCTACACTGAAATTAGATCAAGCCAAGATAAGTAATATAAAAAAAATGTCGTTTTGTACACTAATTAATAACTTGCAAGTATAATCGGAATAAAACTGATTGATAAAATAAATAGAATGAGATAAATTGTAATGACGTAGTAAGAAATAAAAAAGGAAACATTAAATTGATCATGAAATAACGTTGAAACCTTAGTCGTTTTGCATAAAGCTTATGTCAAATGTTATGTTCATCGTTTCATACCATCAAAAAACTAAGTGACGGTGGTAATGAAAAGTTTAAGTCAAATTTTCTTTTTATGATAAAATCTTAGAAGAGTATCTAACGCCCAAAGGAACGATACGGTACTGCTATTCATGAACACAATTTCTGATAAGCGGCCGTTAGCGCTGCGGGGCGCGAGCGAGAAGGCCCGTGCACTTCCGTCCTGCTCACCACCCGCCTGCAAATTGTATCTTAACGTTGTCTAGCGTCGACTTTCACCCCAGAAAGTGCGTGCGAGTCGTTTTCAGATAGTTATTACCGGCATGCGACACGCACAGGGAGCGTACGGCGGCGATGCGTAGTCGATGCGACGACAGTACGGCAATACGTTAGGCGACCACGGCAGAAGACGAGGGAACGAAAATAATCGTAAGTACGGCCCATAGATGCATCTCGTTCTGCGACGTATGTCGACCAACTCACGGCCAGCATTCAACCTAACTACTGCCCCGAGGATAGTGCACGCATTAAAAAAAACGTAAATTTAACGTGATCTGCGCATAAACTCCATTACTATCTATATCGTGCTGATCAAAACCCCCGGCATACTTGGTGAAGTCGTGTTAACAATAAATTGTGATCAGGCCGTGGCTTGTACCGAAAGTCACATCGTGCACTGTACTGAGAATACTGAGATCTCGTCATTTCGACATCAGTTGATCTTCATTTTGCATTCGAAACCTAATCAATATCCTTTTTTGCCTGGATATGTTGTTAGGCTCCGTTCAAAATGAATATATTCTTGTACTAATATTGTATTATTCTGCAGGTTTTACCCACCGGGATGAGCAAGGCGTCCCCAACCGATTGAGAATCTTTTGAAGCTATTAGAAGCATTACAGCATGAAACAGGAGTCATTCGGTTGACTCCCGTTGTGGCCTCGACTAAAGTCGTGTAAACTTCATGGAATTTGTATTTTTACATGAATAAATCAGGTATTAGTCTAAAAGTTGTTTTTTATGGTCTTTGTTGTTAGTTTACTCCTATTACCTACGAACAACCTATTACTATAGTCTGTTTATCCTTACTTTTCTTATTTACGGCCGATTTCAATAACCTATCCACAGAAAGAGATAGGCTTACTAAAGATTTTTGCCTAGACATTTCTGTTAAAATTCTACTATGCTGTTAAATGACGGGAAATAACAAAACAACAGTTGCCTCGTAACCTGATCCATAGTTAGGCTGAAGATAGATTATTAAAATCGGCCGTTAGCAAACAGGTTTTTGGCAGTTGTCTTGTCATTAATGCATTAATTATTATCAACTTCTTTCGTAATCTAGTGGCAAACCATTTGTTTTATTTTAAAATGCATAATATCAATAGGTGAAGATTGTTTACCAAATAAGACAAGTAAGGATGAGACTAAGACTATACACGCAACTGCACTGCACATCAAGGTAGCCAAACCTGGGGCCGTATTATGACCTCTTATTTCCAGACAGTTTTCTGACTGGCTATCAATCTATCTCTTTTATTTGCTATACGACGAGAAAGAGATGTCACTACAGCAATTTATAAACCTGGCAGGATTTAAGAGCTTGTACTATCCCCGTCAATTGGTAATGCGCTGGAACCTTGTCAAATTAACATACACATCAACGTCATCCGCAACTTAAAATGACAAAAAACAGTAAAATTCTGATAGGTAACATAATATATTAATTATTGAATTCTTATTTTCAATAAGAAAGGGTCTAGGTATATGAAAAAAATACAGTTGTTTTTCGTTTTCGAGGTTAAAATCATGTGGCCGCCATTACCAATTGACGCGGATAGTAATACGGCCTCTGTATTCTGCTCTAGTCCAGTTTCAATCATCTATACAACGTAATGAATTAACGCAAAATGAGAAAACATTTCTTTGGACCATCAAACTGAACAACTTTTTCTGTGGGACCAACTCTGAAATCGCGAAAAAAAACCAGCTGCTTCATACATTTTTATATTATCGTTTATTGTAATTTTTGTATGAAACAGCTGTTTTTTTTTTCGCGATTTCAGAGTTGGTCCCATCGTAAAACTTGTTCAGTTTGATAGTCCGAAGAATTTTTTTTCTCATTTTGCGTTAGTTCATTAACTTAACATGTTGTATAACGGAAAAAAAGAATCCTTATGGGCCCGTGGACCTACCGATTTGACCTACATATCACTACGTACTCGTGGTTCTACTGGACTAGGGCTTTTTAGAACATTCCGGACCATCTGACCACTAAATCTTATCACCAGTGGTCAGTTGAGAGGAAAAATTTGTCATTTGACCACTGGAGGTGAATTGGGAGCAATTTATTCCTAATTCATCACCAGTGATGAAGTGGGATTTTTTTGTTTCAACTGACTACCGATGACCTACTGAAAACTATAAACCTAAGCCTATTATTAAACCACTAGCGGCCCGCCCTCGCTTCGCTTCGGTTCTTTCCTTTTTTACACGACTGCCCAAAGCAAAAAGAGTGTATATGTGTTCAGGGTTCATGTATGTTTGTGGGTATGTGAGTTTCTTTATTCCACCATAACTTCTAAATGCCTAAATTGATTTGGATAAATGGGGTATCGCGTTAGAATCCTTACAGCATCCCGAGTGACACTGGCTATAATTTTTTTTAGAAAAAGTCAATATGGCGACTGAACGACGCCATTTACAAATGTGAAAAAATATTTTTTACCATCGCCACTCTAAAAAGTGCGTTTAATTCAACGATAAGAGTGAATAATAAGCGATTTTATTCACCGAGTGAATAAAAATAATTTGAATTTGGAACAAGCGCGCATCATGAATTATTACCTACAAAAAAGATACCTACTGGCTGTTATGGAGCTATTCCATAGAGCCACAGTAAAATTAAAGAAAAAAAAATATTCCGCCAAATTTAATTAGGTTCTTTTTAGTGTCTTATCTTTGGGTTCTTTTCTATCTATTAGAGGGAGATTGAATGTTCAGTCTTGCATCAGTCCATTCCATCAGTCTGGTACGATATTCAGTCTGCAAAAATACAAAGTCTATACAGACTGATGAAATGGACAGATGCCAGACTGATCATGTAATCTCTCTCTTAGCGTGGTTGTTTTATGTCATTGGAAAACTTCTAATTTCACGCATGGGTCGCATGGGTCGGTCATGGGATGGGTGACCAAAAATGTATTATCTTGAGCTCCTCCGTGCCTCGGAAGGCACGTTAAGCCGTTGTTCCCGGCTGCATTTGCAGTTGTTAACACCCATCAATCCGCATTGGGCCCGCGTGGTGGGTTATGGTCCATCCTCCCACCCATAAGGAAAGCCGGTGCCCCAGCAGTGGGGACATTAAAAATGGCTGATGGTCATCTATAAATACTAAGTATAAAGTACTGCTAGGGTACCTACCTATTTGTTTTCTCGCAGTCAATGGTAAAAAGTAGAGTACACAACTCGTGAAAAAAAAATTTCATCTCGGTCCTTCCTTTGTATCCCTCGCTACGCTCAGGATTCTACTTTTGAATCCCTCGCTACGCTCGGGATTCAACTCTAGAATCCTTCGCTACTCTCGGGATCCAACTTAGTCCCTCGAACTAAATTCCCTTTTTATTCACTTGTTGTATAATCTACTATTTTTTCTTCTATTATTACAATATGGGCATCAAATGAAAGGCCTTGATGAGCACATTCCAAAACTATAATATAATATGTCACTAAAATGTGTGAAATAAAAATAATTAAATTAAAAAAATATTAAAAACACGACCGCCCTGCCAAAACGAATTAAAAAGTTAAACAACAAGTGTCATTGCAGTCGGGGGACCTCTTTGATCAAAAATTGTTCCTTAGTAAGGTCCCCCGACTGCAATGACACTTGTTGTTTAACTTTTTAGTTCGTTTTGGCAGGGCAGTCGTGTTTTTAATATTTTTTTAATTTAATTATTTTTTTGCCAAATGCGACCTTCCAACAACACCCGAAAAGAAAACAGATACCTTTCAGTCGTCATCGTCACCCATTCGCTCCAAGAGTCTGTTTCCTTCCCGTTCGAGTCCCGTCCCGCCGTCATCGGTGGTGTAAGAAACACTTGAATATAACCTTCTCCATATTTATGTGATCCTGGTACTTTGGAGCCGCAAGTGATTAAAAGTATTATTTAATTTTGTACCAAAGCTAAGCGAGGGCAGGTTGCTAGTTTATAAATATAAAACTATCTACAAGCCGAATATGGTAGATACGGACCATCAAACTGAACAACTTTGACTATGGGACCAACTCTGAAATCGCGAAAAATAGTCAGCTGTTTCATACATTTTGATATTTTCGTTATTAATTTTTGTATGAAACAGCAGATTTGTTTTTCGCGATTTCAGAGTTGGACCCATAGTAAAAGTTACTCAGTTTGATAGGACTATCTACCATATTCGGCTTTATAAGGCTATTACCAAACACCTTGTATATATAAAACACAGAAAGTTATAGAAGTTACTCTTCTCCGTATTTATGTGATCCTGGTACTTTAGAGACATAAGTGGGAAAATAATCATTATCACAGTCAGTAATATACATAAATAGATTACCTATTTATATTGTATCTGTTTTTTATACCCAATAAAATTCACCAGTGCTGAAATGGGATAATTTTCACCACTGGTGGGTGAAATGGGAGTAACATTGTGTTATTTGGCCACTGGTAGTCAGTTGAGAAATTGGAGTGCCAACCAACCACTGGTGGTGGGATTTGGTGGTCAGATGGTCCTAAAGGTTTTAGAATATCGTAGTGTCCTCTATAAGTAGGTATCGATAGATATTATTTTGATTTATTCAGTCAAAAGTACCAGGGCTACATAACTTACAAGGAGTTATTTCGGTTTAAATTTTTGAAAAATTAAATAAGTACCAGGGCTACATAAGTTACAAGGAGTTATTTCGATTTATATTTTTGAAAAATTAAAGAGCTAAAAGGAATTAATACATCTTTTCGGCACGAAATTAAAATAACTCCTCGTAATTTTAAAACTTAGATTTTATGCATTCACAATGCTTTTTTATATTAAGATTATTAATATAATTAAAAAAAATATTAGAAAAAATCGACTCGCCCGTACCGTAGCAGCTCAGACGGGACGCAAACTCCTCGTAAGTTATGTTGCCCTGGTTCTTTTGACAGAATATAACCATATCATTTCAATTTCGTAATTGAATATTATTTGAAATCATAATCGATAGGTACTTATAATATGTGCCCTAGTCTATTCACGATTGTCGGAAATATAGTCGAAAGCATTCGATTCGAATCCGTTTCCGTACCGATAGATTCGAAAACTGCTATTCACAAATACATTCGACTAGCATTCGACTAACTTTCCGACAGGAAAGCGCAGTGCATTTACAAAGTTTGTTAGCGTAAGATAGAAAATAAAATCGATAAGCTGGAATTGATATTTCGCGATAATTTACTAAAATTTACATTGATACTTCACAAGTTTCATCCTATTATCTAAAAAAAATAACACTCGTCATTAAATCTGCGACATTTAATAAATTATAAAAATTCTGAATTTAACATAACATACATAACATTCTTTGTAAACGTGAACATTTACTTCTTTCTTACAATAAAAAAATCGCAGGTACCGCAGTTTTGATAAATTTTGTTTTTTTTCTTGGAAAATAAGGTTACTTAATAAAAGCAAAAGTATTATTTGTTCAATATAATATTTTTTTTATACTTAGTAGAAATATTAACCTATAATCTTTATAGCACAAAAAATGAGATTACTTACTACCTACGTGGCCTTAATTTTGGGGTTTTAAATAAGCTTTTCGAATGTACTTAGGTGAATTTCATGTTTTTTTTTATTAATTCTAATCTTCTTAGTGTACGGATCTCTTTCCGATAGAAAAATGCTCTCGGATAGTAAATCGAATTCAATCGACAAAGTAATGTCAAAAATATTCGATCCGATGATCGTGAATCGCGTTTTTCGGCAGACTTTCCGATTCGACTCGGAAAGTTGGTTTCCGACAATCGTGAATAACCCCCCAGTAGGAGTAGGACCAAAATAGTGGTATACCACGGTCCTACTAGTAGAGCAAATCGGTAGGTCCACGGGGCGATACTACAAAAGCCTGTTGATTTCGGCCAGGTACCTGGACGAAACGCTCTGGCTTTTGTAGTAAAAATGTTTACTACAAAAGTACCTGGCCGAAATCAACAGGTTATTAGAGTAATGTTTTAGCACAAAGCGATACTACAAAAGCCTGTTGAACTCGGCCAGTAACTTGGACGAAATCAACAGGCTTTTTAAGTTGGAACAATTTATTTTAAAGCCCAGAGTGATTCGGTCGAGTCGCGTGGAGTGGAGGGGGGGAGGGGATGGGGAGGATGATGAAGGATAGGCGAAGTGGAGATTAAGGGATAGGGGGAGGGGAAATCAAGTACAAGGTTAACGTCAAATACAAGGTTAGAGTCAAATATAAGGTCAGGGTCAAATACAAGGTTAGATACAAGGTTAAGTTCAAATACAAGATCAAAGTCAAAACCCTTTATGGGTGTGGATAAATTAATATCATGGGTAGGTAAGGAGGCACAAAAAATATTTAAAAAACTAAGTTCAAAACTTGGTACAGTCTATCTATCTACAGTGTAGTGTAATCTCTAGACAGAAGCAAAGCGAGGGCGGGTTCAACACGCAACTCGGCCTAATCACTCTGGGCTTTAAAGTAGTTTGTTCCAACTTAAAAAGCCTGTTGATTTTGTCCAAGTAGCTGGTCGAGTTCAACAGGCTTTTGTAGTATCGCTTTGGGCAGAAACATTACTCTAACCTGTTGATTTCGGCCCGGTACTTGGCCGAAATCAACAGGCTTTTGTAGTAAAATTTTTACTACAAAAGCCAGAGCGTTTCGTCCAGGTACATGGCCGAAATCAACAGGATTTTGTGGTATCGCGTCCACGGGCCCGAAAGGGAAAGAATCGGCAATAACTTGATGCGTCCACCTTGATCATGCAGAAACAAAACTAGGTATAACACTTGTACTATTAGTTATTCTGTGGTATAACTAGCGCCAACGCCATTAAAGAAAGGAATTTAAAATAGCGGCAATATAGGTCAGCAGATATCGTGCTGTTTCAGTCGTACAAGTAAAACCAAATGATAAACCGCGTAAGATAGTGCATGACATGGTTAAAATAAAATTCTGAAAATGTGTTCGCGTAGTTAAAATCTGGATTAACGCCCAGTGGCTACTTTAGGCGTTAATCCAGATTGTAACTACACACAAACAGTCAAACACATTTAAACCAAGAAAAAAACGCATACAAAAAAAGTTTATAACGAATCCTAATTTTAAAATATTTTTTTTCTTGAGTTGCGGCGCTAGTGGAGGCTCGTTGCGCCTTAATACCGATCAACAATACGTCATGCATGATGGCTATACCAAAGTTTTAAATAGGTTTTGGACCTTAATACAAGAGATTTTAAGCCTAATTCGACGACCTGAATGCAAAGTGCAGTGGTCAATATGCCGGTCTACCACGCATGAAGTCCCGGGTTCGAATCCCGGCCGGGCAGAAATTGAAATAAATTTTAATTTCTTGGACGGGTTACTATTTATAATAAGATATATTTAAAAAAAAACTTAGTGCTCGTTTACGGACAGGCGGCCGGCGCGTGCGACGGGGCCTCTCGCGGCGCGTCGGACGTTTTTTCTGTTTACGGAGTAGGCTTGTTGAAAAAATATCGATACATCGATATATCGATATTTTTTGTTCGATATATCGATATTTTTAGCCGATATATTTCGAACCGATATATCGATACAAAAAAACCAATATCGAAAATCATATCAAAAACGATATATTTTTGGAATGGAAAAACTGAAGGTCCGAACAAATTATCGGACGCGGCTTACTGCCGCGGCTGATCTGAGGTGTGCAAACTATCGGATGTAGTAGGTCGCGGACGTAACCATAGACTAATATGACGTCATCGGACGTCCGATAGCTATCTGGCACGCAGGATGTTATGAGAGTGTGCACACTTATCAGCCGCGGCAGTAAGCCGCGTCCATAAGCCGCGTCCGATAATTTGTTTGGACCTTTATCTGTACTTAAATCATAATTCATAATTTATTTTAATATTAAAACATATATTGTCTATGACTGGTATGTTTTTTGTGCTGCGTTGAATATCTTATCTAATAAATATGCGCCAGATTTTATAAATTTTCTTCGTTTTTATTGAGATTTTCATAAATTAAAGTAATGTGTGTTGCCTGATAAAATCTACTGATATTACTGAGCTAGACTGAAATAAATCATTGTTATTTAAAAACCGCAAACGTTCTTTGTAAATTGGACCGATATATCGATATTTTTTTCGCGATATATCGAGGCCGATATTGATATTTTTATAAATATCGATGTATCGATATATCGATATTTTTTTTCACTTTCGACATCCCTATTACGGAGAGGCGGCGCGTGAAGCGGCACTTCTCATCGCATGCGTAAATACAAACATATGGCACTATACGATGTTGTTCATAGAGACGCGTCGCGGGCAGCGTGGCTGTGCCCGCGACGGGCCTCGCTGTGGCGGAAATCGCACTCCATTGCGATGGTGACTACGTCTGTGTTTTGTACGATTTCTAAATAAAGACTGGCAGAAGGTTCCGCCGGCCGCGGGCATCGCTTCATCGAGAATTGCCGTCGCGAGCGCCGCGACGGTGCCCTCCGCGGGCGCCGCCCCATTTCAAGCAAACGCGTGTAAAATCGCCTCTCCGTGAACACACTCATACAACGCCATATGTTAGAATAGGGTATTTTCCGAATTTTTGATAACTGCTTATATTTAAAGATTGGGACGAACAATTTTACAGAAAAATAAAAATAAATTTATTAATGCCTTTTTTCTTCATTAAACCAATTTAAAGTCAAACTTACTTTAATGGTTTTGAATTT
Source organism: Agriphila tristella (assembly GCA_928269145.1). Lineage (NCBI taxonomy): Eukaryota > Metazoa > Arthropoda > Insecta > Lepidoptera > Crambidae > Agriphila > Agriphila tristella. The sequence goes on along the minus strand of OV743443.1, from coordinate 3,578,252 downwards.
ACCGCCAAAACGCTCGGTTCGATGATGTCTACTGTGTGACGTCAACTTTGTGTAAACAATAGAGTAAATTGTACCACAGACTATACAGGTTAACACAAAGTTGACGTCACATAGTAGACATTATCGAACTGAGCGTTTTGGCGGTAAATTCAAAACCATTAAAAATAAAATTGACTTTAATTATTTTAATGGAGAAAAAAGATATTATTTAATTTATTTTCATTTTTCTGTTATACTGTTCGTCCCAATCTTTGAATATAAGCAGTTTTAAAAAATTTGGAAAGTACCCTATTCAGTGCGGGCCACACAGCCGCACGCGACGCGCGACGCCCCGCGTCTCCGTAAACGAGGCCCTTATCTATATGTAGTATATCAGTTGTCTAGCACCCATATTACAAGCTTTGCTTAGTTTGGGGCTAGATGGCGCTAAGTAAAAAAAACAAGTATTAATAATTTTGAGTTTTATTAGCATATTCAAAATATATTTTTACAGTAAGACATAAGAACTTTGCTGAGGATTATACTTATCACACTTTGTACTCAAGCGAAGCTTCCACTTGTTTCTCAGTATTTGCTAGAATGATTATATAAATTATATATTTTATTTCATTACAGAGAGATTAAAATATGAATTGCTTATTTATTGTTATGGCACTAAAAAAACTATATAAAAACAACCATAAAACAGTATAGACAGGAAATAAAAATGGTAGCTATCAATCTTATTAAAATACATTTTACAAACAAAACCAGCTTAGCTGCCAACATTCACTTATGCACAACTAAAGCAAATCATAAAATACAAAAATATAAGCTTTGCTAAAAAGAGGAGATCAAAATTAAATGGTTTGTGAAACCGGTTAAAATACATTTTAAAACAGCCTGCCTCCACAGTATCTTACAGAAACAACTTTATTCTACTAAACATGCACAAACACACACATTGAAATGTTTATACCGGGTGTAACAAGACCCTCAACGAAGCCGAGGTCTACGTATTCTGCCCATCATCAGGACCATTTCTGTTCAAAATTATTGCTGGGAAACGATTATAATTTTTGGTGATAAAAAACATTGCATATGCATACATTACCACGCAATGTAACGCGTACAATAGACCGCGCCTGCGAGTGTATGCTACACAGCTGCGTGCGGCCGAGTTGAAAGGCAACGTTTATGTGCGTGCTCATGAGATACATTGAGTGATGACGTTTTGAAGCCATTGTTTGTTACGAAATACATAAAATTCTGATAATGTTTCCAAAGACAAAAATTAGGAAATAACGAATAAAATCAGATTTCATAAAAATATTGAATTTTTTTTTAACTTTGACCTCCAATAACTTGGTAGCTATTGGTTTCCCAGGTATAGTCTAAAAGACAAAAATGATCCTGATGATGGGCGGAATGCGTAGACTTCGGCTTCGTTGAGGGTCTTGTTACACCCGTTATAAGGTGATATAGATTTATCGAAAATAAATACTTCTTTTCGGTATTCCATTTTTATGTTGAAACAGATGTTAAGTGATATGTTACAGTTAAACAACAAATTCTAAAGGAGTTGATTAATAAATAAACATTCGATTGTTCACGGAGGGAATAATGTTTCATAAGACTAATACTTCGATTTTTATGTTCGAAAAACAATTTAATTCTCAGGTAAAAATATACTTTAATACGTCTTTATTATAATAATCTATGAAATTATTATGCAAGTAATTAAACTAAAAATATAAATGTTTACTCTGTATCAGCCTGGCCACGCGATAGAGCGACAACAACGCGATGGCGGGCGCGGAAAGCGAACTCTCATTATTGCGCGGCTGGGCGGGCGCGGAAAGCGAACTCTCATTATTGCGCGGCTGGGCGGGCGCGGAAAGCGAACTCTCATTATTGCGCGGCTGGGCGGGCGCGGAAAGCGAACTCTCATTATTGCGCGGCTGGGCGGGCGCGGAAAGCGAACTCTCATTATTGCGCGGCTGGGCGGGCGCGGAAAGCGAACTCTTATTATTGCGCGGCTGGGCGGGCGCGGAAAGCGAACTCTCATTATTTCGCGGCTGGGCGGGCGCGGAAAGCGAACTCTCATTATTGCGCGGCTGGGCGGGCGCGGAAAGCGAACTCTCATTATTGCGCGGCTGAAACGCTCATCGCACAGCGGTTAATTGGCATCATATGCCATGTATTAAGAATTCCCTCACCATGAAGGATGCCGGTCGCTTGTAGCGTGGACAGGTGAAATATATAAAAAAAATATCTAGCTTGAAAATAAATATTTAGTTAGACCTTTGGCAGGAGTAGCTTAGCACGTTAATGTGACCTAGTCGACTAGCATCATTTATCAGATCACTAAAAAAGTAAAAATACCAATATTTGAATTTAAACACATACCAAACTAATTAAACTTAAAAAAAGGGTTAAAACAATATAGGGTTTAAATAAGTTAAGTACACTAGCGGATCCAGGGGGGGCTAAGGGGCTCAAGCCCCCCCCCCCCAAAATCATTTGGGTCCACCCAGTAAATCTGTTGATTACCTTGGTAAAGCCTGCCCTCATCTACGTTAAGCCCTACACTAAACCAAAATCCTGGATCCGCCACTGGTTAAGTACATATTATGACTAAAATACTTTCTTTATAATGTCAAGACTTAGCGCGATAAAAATATTTGGCAAAGCATTTTTGCTTTATTTGACAGACCACCTTATTGCATTTTTTCCTCCAACAACAATATAACAAGTATTATTTTAATAGCTAGCTGTCTAATTTCTCGTTTCTCATTTTAATAAAGTGTAAATAAAGCCTAAAGCATGAATAAACTCTGCCACAGTAAGCATTTACTAATTAAATCTAACAACATATTTTGTATATGTATATCTGTTACGGCTAATACCCGAAGTGCGGCTAAACCTAGTTCTAGCCGGCTAAAACTAGGTGTAGCCGATAGCTGTTGGCTAAAACTAGGTGTAACCGATCTGCTTTACTCCTGTAGGTCCCGGGTTAGGTTAGAAATGTAAGGCGAGCGCGAAGCGCAGCGGAGCGTGAGCCTTAAATTTCGAGGTTATTTTTTTTTATCAGACAACAGAAAAACTTTCTTTATATCCCATGCTGCACCTAGTTTTAGCCGGCTATACCTAGTATTAGCCGCGAGCAAATCGGCTACACCTAGTTTTAGACAACAGCTAGCGGCTACACCTAGTTTTAGCCGGCTAAAACTAGGTTTAGCCGCACTTCGGGTATTAGCCGTAACATATCGACTATTATCGACATAAGCTCATTTTATATCTATTCCTGGCATAATTACAGATTGGATAAATCCTGTACTGTGTGGTTTTTATAATAAAATTATTATGCACATTTAGAAATACAACCTATGTCGTTTTAACTTAATCATACTTAACCAGTGATATTGGTGGTAATTATGGCATCAGACTATCTGCCGGACCATAATCTAACTTGTAAACGCGATACCGAAGCAGTTTGGCAAGGCAGGAGGCTTGACTATCTAGTCCAGTGTTTCCCAAAGTGGCAAGGTTGCATCAAGGGGTACGCGGAACAATCTGGAGATCAAGTTTGCTAATGTTTTCGTAAAAATCGTAGTTGAATGGTAATGCTTTTTGACACAGTTCTTGTTTCTTAAACCCACAAAAATTTACCTTTATCAAAACGCGCGTTAGCATGTGTACGGCTTGAATAAAATGTAGGTATGTAGCAGTGGCGAGGGGTGAAATTATGGAGAAGGTAAGCCGCTCTACAAAAATGATAAAAAATGTTATGTTCTGCATAGTGGATAAGTGGGGGGGATTTCCAAAGGTAAGCCGATGGGAATCGTCTTGTATGGACCCTTCGCCACTGGTATGTAGTTCTTATGCAGTTGTAAACGCGCGTTATCAAAACGCGCGTTAAGCGCTTGTCATGTGAACGTATTCTTAAGCTCACAGTTTATTGGATTTTTTTATTTTGTGGTAACCGTTCCTCCTTGCTTTTTGTCTGAAATCTGTAGACAGACTGCTTTTGCATCGCGTTTACAATAAAATAATCCTTAGCACCTTTGTGAATTGTAAAACCAGGTATTTCGCTTAATTTATCTTAATTATCATCTGGTATTCTTTGGCTCAATGGTAACCTTTTACATCTAAGTTATTGCTAAGTGTTAAAGGCGAAGTTTAACACATAAGAGATTCGATCTTAAGTTTACGAACTATATTCCGCTCTCGATTTTGAACTACAGATTTGATAAATTTTTAAATTTATTTTTATACTCAATATTTTTTTCTATATTATTTCTCAAAATAACTATCAACTTCGGTTTCCCTCTAGTTTCACTTGAAATTCCAGACACGCCTTTTTTTCAGACTAAAAACACTTTTCTACAAGATAGGAATTAAACATTCATTTTCTTAACACTCATTGATTTAAAAGTTTCCATAAATCTAATTGATAAGTTTAATCTCTTTTACTTTAAAACAAGTATTTTTTATTGTTAGAAAAGCAGCGCGCTTTGGATAAAATTGCTTGACATTTTAGTGCTTATTAAAGAAATATAGCATAAATCTTTATTTTATTTTAAAGAGTTATTATAGCGAAGCCAGAAATGTTGTTTGGGACATACATTTTGCATATTTGAAGAAATTTTGTTTAATAACTGTCTCTTAAATATTTTATTATTAAATATGGGTGGTGAAAAGAAAGAGAGGTTTCTCTTCGAATTTTGCAAGGCCTGCTTTGCACTGAAAATTTTAAATTTAAAGTTAAGTACCTAATTTATCTTCCAAACTTTTTTTTATTTATGATAACAACATCGGAATTATTGTAGAATTTCTTTGGTTTTGACGCTGATCATTTTCGCAAATGGTCATCGCGAAAAATTTGGTCACTTTCGCAGAATGTCATTTTCGCAACTGGTCACTTTCGCAGAATATCTTCACAATTTTTTTACTCAAAAATGCTTGTAATATGGTCATTATTTCGACAACCCTCTTTGAACAAAGTCGAGGTTACCGCGCTCCTCCGATGGTGACGCAACAAAGTTGTATGGGATTTCATTATTGTCGAGTTTTAAGCCACCAGCAATTTCCTTTGAAAATCCATTATTGTCGAGTTTTATTTCAAACATAGTTTTTTGTAATTTTAATCATTTTTGTCATTTTGGACTAAGTCTTGTATAGTGCTTTACTCAAAAATGTAAAAAATGTCAGAAATGTCAAAATTGTCAAAAATGACCATTTTTGACATTTTCGTCTATTTTGACATTTTTGAAATTTTTTGTAATTTTTTGACATTTTTGAGTAAAGCACTATACAAGACTTGGTTCACAATGACTGCACTGCTGGCCACGCTATGATGGCCTCAAGCTGAGCTTAACTACGCTCTCGGCCTTCAAGCTTGGTCATCATTGCAGCCCTTGCTGTCCGCGCTATAAAGGCCCTCGACCTCCGGTCTCGGCCTTTATTCCAGCTTGGCCATGCGCGGGCTGCAATGCTGACCGCGCTGTGACGGCCTGGACCTGCGCTAAGCTACGCTATCGGCCATCATCATCGCGCTGCCAGCAATGCAGTCATTATTGACCGCGTCAGTAATGTACTATTAAACTCACTATTTTGAGAAAAACAAGAAAAAAAAAATTAAATGATATTCTGCGAAACTTACGTTTTGCGAAAATGACATTCTGCGAAAGTGACCAAATTTTTCGCGATGACCATTTGCGAAAATGACGATCTGTGTGAAAAACTTTTCTTTTCGCCGATACGTACCAATCTCGTATAGACTCTATAGGGCTATATTACACCGTAAGTTGATGAAACAGCTGTTGCATTGTTCCGATTTGTGTGCTAGGAGCGCGCGTACTTGAGCGCCTGTGTGAGAGGCTTCTCCTCCTTGAGGGACTCCTTGAGGCCGAGGTCGGAGTTGCTGAAGGGCACGGGCCGCTCCTCCGCGCCCTCCTCCGCCTCGGCGCTGGACTGGTCGGACGCGGGCCTGGGGACAATGAGGATCAGTAACGATTTTTGTTTAGTGGCTAATTAGAAAGCTTATGCCAACCACATGATTAACTGTGAAATTTTTTTTACGATATCTCTTAAGGGCCCTATCGAAATTTTGATTTTGACGGATTTTAGCGATACAACCTAGAGAAACCTTTGGGTCTACTAAATACATTTATATGTGTCCGCGACAAAAAGTAATATGATGATTCACTGGAAAGTTAAAGGGTTAAAAAGGAAAATGAAAGTTGGTGAACGATTTCTTAGAGTCAACTTTGAACATACACAGAAAGACAAACAAGTACAAACAACAAATAAAAGTATGAAATTTTATTTACTTACGAAGTAAAGATTATTATGATATAATTTTTACGTAATAATAATTATTAATAATGTATCTAGGAGAAATCCACAGTTAATTCTGAGCTTATTTAGGAGTTTTATGGTTTTTGATTGGGATTTTTTTTCACATATTCCATAAATAATTTCAAAATTCCGAGGCCGCTATGAACTATTCGACTATATAACAGATAACATTTAATTTTTTTTATTTCAATTCTTTAGCACAGTTGTTCAATCCATGAGCTCAAAAAAGTGCCTTCGCGCATTTTATGAAAATCTTTCTCTGCAATTTCGGGTTTAATTATAAAGTTAAGCAAATTTTCAAAAAAGCGAGGCCGCTATGAACTATTCCAATAGCTATTCTGCACCATTCAATAAGTCAAAAGTGTTAATGTATTTTTGTTTCTGAGATCGACAACGCCAAAATTGGTCATTTTACGCAAAAATCACAGTCGAAATATGTAATATGCCGCTTAAACCTGAAAAGTGAGTTTTTTGGGGGGTCCTTATAACGTCATCGCGACGTACGCGAACCTTATGTCGTACGTGATAAAGCACACATTGAATTGAGCTTGGCATTTCGTTTAAACCCTTTTAAATCAACCATTCCTAAACAGATTATAAAAATTCTTTCACTAAGTTTCATAGCTGCTATCAATATGTGTTTATATTTTATCAAAAAAACTATAGGATTCAAACCTGTTACTGATCCTCATTAGAAATTAATTTATTTGCCTTTGTATAGGGTGCACTGAAGGTCTTATTACAGCCGAATGCTCAAATGCTTTTTAGCTAAAATCTTAAGTTAAGGTCTCCTTAACTTTAAGAAAGCTGTCTGTACGATACACATCGCACATTTCCCGCATCTGCAGTTACGGCAATAAACATTAATTTATTTAGCTTAGTAAACAATTTTGTAATATTTAACCCAATTTTAGTCAGATCATTACATGTCGTACTCCTGGCTAGATCATATCATTTTAATTACCTTGGTTTAAATAAAAATACAGTTATCAGTTTGATCAGTGTTTCTATCATCATCATCAATTAAAGGTGTATGAGATCAGGATCATACACTGTCAGTTTCATAGAGTTTCTGTCAAATCTGTCAGGTGTGCGCGCTAGGGTGCTTGGGAATAGTGGTGTCACAAAACCTGCTCTCGTCTTTTACATACATTGCCGGCTGCGCATCCGATATTGTATAGAATTCCTGATTATATATATATGTTACGGCTAATACCCGAAGTGCAGCATGGGATATAAAGAAAGTTTTTTCTGTTGTCTGTTAAAAAAAAATAACCTCGAAATTTAAGGCTCACGCTCCGCTGCGCTTCGCGCTCGCCTTACATTTCTAACCTAACCCGGGACCTACAGGAGTAGAGCAGATCGGTTACACCTAGTTTTAGCCAACAGCTATCGGCTACACCTAGTTTTAGCCGGCTAGAACTAGGTTTAGCCGCACTCGGGTATTAGCCGTAACATATATATTGCCGGTAAATACAAACCTGTATCGCCTAGTATTAGTAGGCGCGAGTGCCGCAAGATGCCGCAGCAGTGTGTGCCTCGGAGGGGGGTCAGTGGCCAACTTCGCAGGGGGGAGGTCCACGCAGAAGGGGGCGCGAGTGTCCCCCAGGAAGGTGGCCGTGTACTTCTCCATCTTCAGCTGAAGCAGGAGCACATCTTCGAGGTCCGCCTCGCTGTTAAAAAAAAATACATTGTTATCGGTCTTACACCTCCGCCCGCTGAACACCGCAGTAGGTTCCGCCATAACATGAGTTCGACGAGCGAAACAAATGCGAACAGTCAGGGGGTCAAGTCTGCTAATGTTATCGTCAAAATCGTGGTTCAATGGTGTTTAAATGGTATAAGCTTTTGACACTGTTCTCGTTTTTTAAACCAAGTGTTTCTTCATTACAAAGTCATGGACTTATCAATCCACCCTCGTATGTCTATGAAGTAACAGTAACATACCTGGCGGAGTACAGGAACTGCGCGAAGTGTATATTGGACACGCATCCGTCCCTGTCCTCGCTGTCGGTATACAAGTCCGTCTCGCGGTAGTACATGTACAGTAACATTAACATACCTGGCGGAGTACAAGAACTGCGCGAAGTGTATATTGGACACGCATCCGTCCCTGTCCTCGCTGTCGGTATACAAGTCCGTCTCGCGGTAGTACATGTACAGTAACATTAACATACCTGGCGGAGTACAAGAACTGCGCGAAGTGTATATTGGACACGCATCCGTCCGTCTTCGCTGTCGGTATACAAGTCCGTCTCGCGGTAGTACATGTACAGTAACATTAACATACCTGGCGGAGTACAAGAACTGCGCGAAGTGTATATTGGACACGCATCCGTCCCTGTCCTCGCTGTCGGTATACAAGTCCGTCTCGCGGTAGTACATGTACAGTAACATTAACATACCTGGCGGAGTACAAGAACTGCGCGAAGTGTATATTGGACACGCATCCGTCCGTCTTCGCTGTCGGTATACAAGTCCGTCTCGCGGTAGTACATGTACAGTAACATTAACATACCTGGCGGAGTACAAGAACTGCGCGAAGTGTATATTGGACACGCATCCGTCCGTCTTCGCTGTCGGTATACAAGTCCGTCTCGCGGTAGTACATGTACAGTAACATTAACATACCTGGCGGAGTACAAGAACTGCGCGAAGTGTATATTGGACACGCATCCGTCCGTCTTCGCTGTCGGTATACAAGTCCGTCTCGCGGTAGTACATGTACAGTAACATTAACATACCTGGCGGAGTACAAGAACTGCGCGAAGTGTATATTGGACACGCATCCGTCCGTCTTCGCTGTCGGTATACAAGTCCGTCTCGCGGTAGTACATGTACAGTAACATTAACATACCTGGCGGAGTACAAGAACTGCGCGAAGTGTATATTGGACACGCATCCGTCCGTCTTCGCTGTCGGTATACAAGTCCGTCTCGCGGTAGTACATGTACAGTAACATTAACATACCTGGCGGAGTACAAGAACTGCGCGAAGTGTATATTGGACACGCATCCGTCCGTCTTCGCTGTCGGTATACAAGTCCGTCTCGCGGTAGTACATGTACAGTAACATTAACATACCTGGCGGAGTACAAGAACTGCGCGAAGTGTATATTGGACACGCATCCGTCCGTCTTCGCTGTCGGTATACAAGTCCGTCTCGCGGTAGTACATGTACAGTAACATTAACATACCTGGCGGAGTACAAGAACTGCGCGAAGTGTATATTGGACACGCATCCGTCCGTCTTCGCTGTCGGTATACAAGTCCGTCTCGCGGTAGTACATGTACAGTAACATTAACATACCTGGCGGAGTACAAGAACTGCGCGAAGTGTATATTGGACACGCATCCGTCCGTCTTCGCTGTCGGTATACAAGTCCGTCTCGCGGTAGTACATGTACAGTAACATTAACATACCTGGCGGAGTACAAGAACTGCGCGAAGTGTATATTGGACACGCATCCGTCCGTCTTCGCTGTCGGTATACAAGTCCGTCTCGCGGTAGTACATGCACAGGGAGTAACAGTAACATACCTGGCGGAGTACAGGAACTGCGCGAAGTGTATATTGGACACGCATCCGTCCGTCTTCGCTGTCGGTATACAAGTCCGTCTCGCGGTAGTACATGTACAGTAACATTAACATACCTGGCGGAGTACAGGAACTGCGCGAAGTGTATATTGGACACGCATCCGTCCCTGTCCTCGCTGTCGGTATACAAGTCCGTCTCGCGGTAGTACATGTACAGTAACATTAACATACCTGGCGGAGTACAAGAACTGCGCGAAGTGTATATTGGACACGCATCCGTCCGTCTTCGCTGTCGGTATACAAGTCCGTCTCGCGGTAGTACATGTACAGTAACATTAACATACCTGGCGGAGTACAAGAACTGCGCGAAGTGTATATTGGACACGCATCCGTCCGTCTTCGCTGTCGGTATACAAGTCCGTCTCGCGGTAGTACATGCACAGGGAGTAACAGTAACATACCTGGCGTAGTACAGGAACTGCGCGAAGTGTATATTGGATACGCATCCGTCCGTCTTCGCTGTCGGTATACAAGTCCGTCTCGCGGTAGTACATGTACAGTAACATTAACATACCTGGCGGAGTACAAGAACTGCGCGAAGTGTATATTGGACACGCATCCGTCCGTCTTCGCTGTCGGTATACAAGTCCGTCTCGCGGTAGTACATGTACAGTAACATTAACATACCTGGCGGAGTACAAGAACTGCGCGAAGTGTATATTGGACACGCATCCGTCCGTCTTCGCTGTCGGTATACAAGTCCGTCTCGCGGTAGTACATGCACAGGGAGTAACAGTAACATACCTGGCGGAGTACAGGAACTGCGCGAAGTGTATATTGGACACGCATCCGTCCGTCTTCGCTGTCGGTATACAAGTCCGTCTCGCGGTAGTACATGTACAGTAACATTAACATACCTGGCGGAGTACAAGAACTGCGCGAAGTGTATATTGGACACGCATCCGTCCGTCTTCGCTGTCGGTATACAAGTCCGTCTCGCGGTAGTACATGTACAGTAACATTAACATACCTGGCGGAGTACAAGAACTGCGCGAAGTGTATATTGGACACGCATCCGTCCGTCTTCGCTGTCGGTATACAAGTCCGTCTCGCGGTAGTACATGCACAGGGAGTAACAGTAACATACCTGGCGGAGTACAGGAACTGCGCGAAGTGTATATTGGACACGCATCCGTCCGTCTTCGCTGTCGGTATACAAGTCCGTCTCGCGGTAGTACTTTTTATTTTTTTTATTTTAAGCTTTTGTAGAAAACTTACAGCTACTACAGAGTTTAGTATGGTATAATAATGTCACAGTAAAGCCAATTACAAGTTTTCACATATAGAAAAAACAATAACTAAATTTGAACGCAAGTCGATATCGTGTAATGTAAGTGTTACAAAAAATAAAAAATAAAACTATCAGCTACAAAATATTATGAGAAAAAACCATTGTTATACAATTTTTTGAATCCAGGTATGTTTGTATTAAATATGTCAAAGTCAATGTTATCACTAGCAGAATTGAAAGACCTAGGCGCCCTGTTAACGAATGTATTCTTTAAATAGTTAGTTTTTAAGGGGGGAACATAAAGTAACTTAGTGTGGCGCGTTAATTTTTTTGGTGTATTAATATAAAATTTACCTAACAATTCGGGAGAATCAATATCACCTTGAAATATTTTTAGGAGAAATGCTATATCAGACATTTCCCTTCTTTTCTCTAGTGGTAAAAAATGAAATTTCTTGCATCGCTCAATGTAATTTTCACAATAAGTGTGGCATTTGTACTGCAAGTAACGAAGAAATCTTTTTTGCACTGCTTCCAACCGCGAAATATAAATATCGTATTGCGGGTTCCAGACCTGTGACGCATATTCTAGGTGACTGCGTACGAAAGCACAATACAACATTTTAATGACTTTTATGTCATTAAACTCTGATGACATCCTCATAATAAACCCAAGTGCTTTTCTGGCCTTTGTTATAATTGTATCTATGTGTTGATCGAAGAGCAATTTTGAGTCAAATATTACACCAAGATCTCTAATACTAGTGACCCTTGTTATAGGTTGATTATTGATAGAATAAGTGAATGAATGAGTATGAGGTTTTCTGGTAAATGAACAAATAAAACATTTAGAAATATTTAGGTCTAGCTTATTGTTGACACAGTAGGCATGAAAATTAGTAAGATCTTCCTGCAACTTAAGGCAGTCCGAACTTTCTACAATCGGACAAATAATTTTCATGTCGTCGGCGTATAATAATATTTTACTGTGAGTAATACAGGAAGATATATCATTTATAAAAATTATGAATAGCAAGGGCCCCAACAGTGAGCCTTGAGGCACCCCTGAAGGTATAAATATCTTCTTAGAAGTATAGCCATACAATGCAACGGTTTGACTCCTTTTTTCAACGTATGAGCTGAACCATCTGAAGAGGTTTCCACGTATGCCCATCATTTGAATCTTAAGTAGGAGAAGTTTGTGGTCGATTCTATCAAAACACTTTGTGTAATCGGTGTAGATGATATCTACCTGGGCTTGTGCATGCGACATATGTTTTGCGATAAGGTCTTGACATAAAAGTAAGTTGGTGGTAGTTGATCTCCCCTTTAAGAAACCGTGCTGAGATTCATTCAGGACATTGTGTAAGGAATCATGGACTTGCTCGTACACAATTTTTTCTAGTATTTTAGCGAAAACACATAGCTTGGAAATAGGCCTATAGTTTTCAACTATATTTTTGTTGCCTTTTTTGTGTATCGGAGTTACTAGGGCCGACTTCCAGATAGTAGGAACAACTCCAGAATTTAACGAGAGTCGATATAGGTGTGCGAGCGGGGTCACGAGGCTAGCTGCACAGCGAACAATGAAGGCAGGAGCAATGTTGTCAGGGCCCGCGGTTTTATTGACATCGATTCTTTCTAGAAAGGATAGTAACCTATTTTCATCAATTTCAATGGAGCTTATGTCAAATGATGAATCAACCTCAAGAAGATTAACTGAGTTATTATCAGAACCAGTATTGGAATCAAAAGTAGAGTAAAAATATTCAGCAAATAGGTCACAAATGTCAGGACCCGAGCTAGAAGATCGATCTCCGTAGATCATTTTAGATGGATAAGAGTGAGATGCCCGCCTGCTTTTAACATATGTCCAGAATGCTTTAGGTACATGTACAGTAACATTAACATACCTGGCGGAGTACAAGAACTGCGCGAAGTGTATATTGGACACGCATCCGTCCGTCTTCGCTGTCGGTATACAAGTCCGTCTCGCGGTAGTACATGTACAGTAACATTAACATACCTGGCGGAGTACAAGAACTGCGCGAAGTGTATATTGGACACGCATCCGTCCGTCTTCGCTGTCGGTATACAAGTCCGTCTCGCGGTAGTACATGTACAGTAACATTAACATACCTGGCGGAGTACAAGAACTGCGCGAAGTGTATATTGGACACGCATCCGTCCGTCTTCGCTGTCGGTATACAAGTCCGTCTCGCGGTAGTACATGTACAGTAACATTAACATACCTGGCGGAGTACAAGAACTGCGCGAAGTGTATATTGGACACGCATCCGTCCGTCTTCGCTGTCGGTATACAAGTCCGTCTCGCGGTAGTACATGTACAGTAACATTAACATACCTGGCGGAGTACAAGAACTGCGCGAAGTGTATATTGGACACGCATCCGTCCGTCTTCGCTGTCGGTATACAAGTCCGTCTCGCGGTAGTACATGTACAGTAACATTAACATACCTGGCGGAGTACAAGAACTGCGCGAAGTGTATATTGGACACGCATCCGTCCGTCTTCGCTGTCGGTATACAAGTCCGTCTCGCGGTAGTACATGCACAGGGAGTAACAGTAACATACCTGGCGGAGTACAGGAACTGCGCGAAGTGTATATTGGACACGCATCCGTCCCTGTCCTCGCTGTCGGTATACAAGTCCGTCTCGCGGTAGTACATGTACAGTAACATTAACATACCTGGCGGAGTACAAGAACTGCGCGAAGTGTATATTGGACACGCATCCGTCCGTCTTCGCTGTCGGTATACAAGTCCGTCTCGCGGTAGTACATGTACAGTAACATTAACATACCTGGCGGAGTACAAGAACTGCGCGAAGTGTATATTGGACACGCATCCGTCCGTCTTCGCTGTCGGTATACAAGTCCGTCTCGCGGTAGTACATGTACAGTAACATTAACATACCTGGCGGAGTACAAGAACTGCGCGAAGTGTATATTGGACACGCATCCGTCCGTCTTCGCTGTCGGTATACAAGTCCGTCTCGCGGTAGTACATGTACAGTAACATTAACATACCTGGCGGAGTACAAGAACTGCGCGAAGTGTATATTGGACACGCATCCGTCCGTCTTCGCTGTCGGTATACAAGTCCGTCTCGCGGTAGTACATGTACAGTAACATTAACATACCTGGCGGAGTACAAGAACTGCGCGAAGTGTATATTGGACACGCATCCGTCCGTCTTCGCTGTCGGTATACAAGTCCGTCTCGCGGTAGTACATGTACAGTAACATTAACATACCTGGCGGAGTACAAGAACTGCGCGAAGTGTATATTGGACACGCATCCGTCCGTCTTCGCTGTCGGTATACAAGTCCGTCTCGCGGTAGTACATGCACAGGGAGTAACAGTAACATACCTGGCGGAGTACAGGAACTGCGCGAAGTGTATATTGGACACGCATCCGTCCGTCTTCGCTGTCGGTATACAAGTCCGTCTCGCGGTAGTACATGTACAGTAACATTAACATACCTGGCGGAGTACAAGAACTGCGCGAAGTGTATATTGGACACGCATCCGTCCGTCTTCGCTGTCGGTATACAAGTCCGTCTCGCGGTAGTACATGTACAGTAACATTAACATACCTGGCGGAGTACAAGAACTGCGCGAAGTGTATATTGGACACGCATCCGTCCGTCTTCGCTGTCGGTATACAAGTCCGTCTCGCGGTAGTACATGTACAGTAACATTAACATACCTGGCGGAGTACAAGAACTGCGCGAAGTGTATATTGGACACGCATCCGTCCGTCTTCGCTGTCGGTATACAAGTCCGTCTCGCGGTAGTACATGTACAGTAACATTAACATACCTGGCGGAGTACAAGAACTGCGCGAAGTGTATATTGGACACGCATCCGTCCGTCTTCGCTGTCGGTATACAAGTCCGTCTCGCGGTAGTACATGTACAGTAACATTAACTTACCTGGCGGAGTACAAGAACTGCGCGAAGTGTATATTGGACACGCATCCGTCCGTCTTCGCTGTCGGTATACAAGTCCGTCTCGCGGTAGTACATGTACAGTAACATTAACATACCTGGCGGAGTACAAGAACTGCGCGAAGTGTATATTGGACACGCATCCGTCCGTCTTCGCTGTCGGTATACAAGTCCGTCTCGCGGTAGTACATGTACAGTAACATTAACATACCTGGCGGAGTACAAGAACTGCGCGAAGTGTATATTGGACACGCATCCGTCCGTCTTCGCTGTCGGTATACAAGTCCGTCTCGCGGTAGTACATGCACAGGGAGTAACAGTAACATACCTGGCGGAGTACAGGAACTGCGCGAAGTGTATATTGGACACGCATCCGTCCGTCTTCGCTGTCGGTATACAAGTCCGTCTCGCGGTAGTACATGTACAGTAACATTAACATACCTGGCGGAGTACAAGAACTGCGCGAAGTGTATATTGGACACGCATCCGTCCGTCTTCGCTGTCGGTATACAAGTCCGTCTCGCGGTAGTACATGTACAGTAACATTAACATACCTGGCGGAGTACAAGAACTGCGCGAAGTGTATATTGGACACGCATCCGTCCGTCTTCGCTGTCGGTATACAAGTCCGTCTCGCGGTAGTACATGTACAGTAACATTAACATACCTGGCGGAGTACAAGAACTGCGCGAAGTGTATATTGGACACGCATCCGTCCGTCTTCGCTGTCGGTATACAAGTCCGTCTCGCGGTAGTACATGTACAGTAACATTAACATACCTGGCGGAGTACAAGAACTGCGCGAAGTGTATATTGGACACGCATCCGTCCGTCTTCGCTGTCGGTATACAAGTCCGTCTCGCGGTAGTACATGTACAGTAACATTAACTTACCTGGCGGAGTACAAGAACTGCGCGAAGTGTATATTGGACACGCATCCGTCCGTCTTCGCTGTCGGTATACAAGTCCGTCTCGCGGTAGTACATGTACAGTAACATTAACATACCTGGCGGAGTACAAGAACTGCGCGAAGTGTATATTGGACACGCATCCGTCCGTCTTCGCTGTCGGTATACAAGTCCGTCTCGCGGTAGTACATGTACAGTAACATTAACTTACCTGGCGGAGTACAAGAACTGCGCGAAGTGTATATTGGACACGCATCCGTCCGTCTTCGCTGTCGGTATACAAGTCCGTCTCGCGGTAGTACATGCACAGGGAGTAACAGTAACATACCTGGCGGAGTACAGGAACTGCGCGAAGTGTATATTGGACACGCATCCGTCCCTGTCCTCGCTGTCGGTATACAAGTCCGTCTCGCGGTAGTACATGTACAGGAAGTCGTTGAGTTGCTTCGCGATCACCGCGCATCTGTCCTTGTCGCACATCTTCGCTGGTGGGCCCTAGGAAAGACGTCACGTTTACAACTGGCACCAGTATACGGGGTTTTACATTTATTACAAAACCACTTCAAACAGTATAGGTTTATACATGGTCATTTTTTGAACACTTGACAAATTTTGTGGTGTGGCTAATGGCCGAATACTCAAACGCTAATTAACTTTGAGGGGCTCTCAAACGTCGTCCTGTCGCATTAAATGTCAAAGATATGACAAAGACAGCATGCTGTTTAAGAGCCGCTCAAAGTTAAGTAGCGTTTGAGTATTCGGCCATTAGACTGTCAAACTGAACAACTTTGTCTATGGGAACAACTTAATCAAAGAAAAAAATATTCAGCTGTTCCATAGAAAATGTCAGTATCTAATATACTCAACCAAAATGTAAGAAACAGTTGATTACTTTTTGCTTTCATTAAGTTGGTCCCAACGACAAAGTTGTACAGTTTGATAATTTTGTGATGTGATTAAGGTAATCACAAAATTTGTCGACTGTTTTCGGTTTCACTCTGTAGAAATCTTTGTCGAAGTAGTTGTCACTTGTCAGTCATTAAACTCTGCACTTTTACTGTCTTATTCAGAGATGTTTCATAAAACTGGGGTGCAAGACTGTTTTAACAAAACCTGGTTTAATGCTTGTAAACCAATCATAATGCACCTTTTTATCCTTAAACGGTGGGACTAAACGTTAAACGGTCACTCTGAATACGATTTGCGCTAAAATGGCGTTAGTCCGCAGTCTAACGCCATGTTTACTTTGGCCTTAGTTTAACGAACGCACTCTGAATAAGACAGTTAGAGTTTAACTTGTTTAATGACCAGTTTGAATTGAAAGTACTTAGTATCAAACGGTGCGTATCATTTTATTTTCATGCAAGTCTATTTTATCCACAAAAACAAAACATCATGGTGTCACTATTCTACTGTGTAGTGTTTAGTGCAAGTGTGCTCTCCTGTCTAATAGATGTTTAAATCAATGGTCAATCATCATCATCAAATCTGCAGTCCATTAAACAAAAAATAGTTTTCTTGTTGTGGCTTCCTCGTTTTTGTAGCGCGTCAGGTATGTTCGCAGATGCGCATGTCGATGATTTCTATGCCATTATGCGCAAGAAGTCATCGTCATTAGTTGGCAAGGTTAGAGGAAGCACCAACACGATCCTGAAGATGATAGCAGACAGGATGGACGCAGCTGTCTTCCGGAGGTTCACTGAACTGCATGTTCTACGTGTAGTAAGATCAGATTTGTTATTTTAGTTACTAACATAGTTGTTAAGTCAATTGTTACTAACATATTTGATTTTATATTTTTATTTATTTAATGAATTGAATGAAATGTATTTTTGAATTGGAATTTGAATTTGGAATTTGTAATTTGTAATTTTTTTAATATGGGCCATTGGTATGAAATAAAAGAATTTTATTTTTATTTTATTTTTATTTATTTATTTATTACTATTAAATAATTAGGCTGTTTACGGATAACATAAAAAGTCGATATAAAGTTTCGGTTCTTTTTAAGACTGTATATCCGCATTTCAAAGAAATTAGCGTTTTTCCAAAGAAGTTATCTAAAAAATTAAAGCATTACTATTGAAGTAAACTTTAGTTTTGTGAAGCAAAATTCTAAGTCAGTGCCGTATAGAGAGAAAAACATAATAAATTATTAGGTATTTTAAAACAAAGACAATTGTTCAAGTGGAATTTCAAATTTGCTCGTCAGATGTATTCTTCACAAACGTTTCAGCTGTAACATAACAAATAAGAATGCGACTCATATTTATTTTTTTTACTTATTGTTTGTATGGTCAAGGAGTGCCCTTTAGGGCACTATAGAGAGAAAATAAAAAATTATCACAGAGAAATAATGCTCAAATCGGTACACGGTTTCTTTTTATTCGTATTTACAGATTCTAGATGAGGTATTTGTCTATTGTATTGCGTGTTTTGTATATACTTATATCTATTTAGTTGTTTTGATCATTTGTATTGAAAATTTAAAAGAACGTGATGCGTGTCTACAGCCTTAAGCCGCATTCATGCTTAACCGGGCCGTGCCTGTCTGGGGCCCGAGCTACGTTGGTCGCGTCAACGTTCTATATAGGACACCAGTCTTCGATGATCCCCGCTTGCCTCTGGCGCCCACCCCAGAAAAAACTTTGCCCTTCAAAACTTCAACGCGGCCCCGTCCGGAAATATATCTAGATACGCCCATGCCCGGCACGGCCCGGTGTAGTACTATAATGTGTATATGAAACAGTGTGCGACAAGCGTGCTTCAAAGAGCGTGGCACCTTTACATTGTAGGGCATGCGCAGCGTGGCCGACGCCCGCTTCAGGAACCGCAGCATGAGCGCCGCGTGTTGCACGCCCAGCTCGTTGCCCGGCGACGATATGCGCTTCAGCACGTGCGTGAGGTAGAGCCCGAACGCGCGACGGGTCTCGCCCATACTAGAAGAAGATGGGGCCCATGTGAGAACCTTGGGGTATTCGTTTTCCTTAGTTATATTTATTGATACAAAACTAGCACGAGCAAGAAGTGTTGAATGCCGGCGACGATATGCGCTTCAGCACGTGCGTGAGGTAGAGCCCGAACGCGCGACGGGTCTCGCCCATACTAGAAGAAGATGGGGCCCATGTGAGAACCTTGGGGTATTCGTTTTCCTTAGTTATATTTATTGATACAAAACTAGCACGAGCAAGAAGTGTTGAATGCCGGCGACGATATGCGCTTCAGCACGTGCGTGAGGTAAAGCCCGAACGCGCGACGGGTCTCGCCCATACTAGAAGAAGATGGGGCCCATGTGAGAACCTTGGGGTATTCGTTTTCCTTAGTTATATTTATTGATACAAAACTAGCACGAGCAAGAAGTGTTGAATGCCGGCGACGATATGCGCTTCAGCACGTGCGTGAGGTAGAGCCCGAACGCGCGACGGGTTTCGCCTATACTAGAAGAAGATGGGGCCCATGTGAGAACCTTGGGGTATTCGTTTTCCTTAGTCATATTTATTGATACAAAACTGAACGAGCAAGAAGTGTTGAATGCCGGCGACGATATACGCTTCAGCACGTGCGTGAGGTAGAGCCCGAACGCGCGACGGGTCTCACCCATACTAGAAGAAGATGGGGCCCATGTGAGAACCTTGGGGTATTCGTTTTCCTTAGTTATATTTATTGATACAAAACTAGCACGAGCAAGAAGTGTTGAATGCCGGCGACGATATGCGCTTCAGCACGTGCGTGAGGTAGAGCCCGAACGCGCGACGGGTCTCGCCCATACTAGAAGAAGATGGGGCCCATGTGAGAACCTTGGGGTATTCGTTTTCCTTAGTTATATTTATTGATACAAAACTGAACGAGCAAGAAGTGTTGAATGCCGGCGACGATATGCGCTTCAGCACGTGCGTAAGGTAGAGTCCGAACGCGCGACGGGTTTCGCCCATACTAGAAGAAGATGGGGCCCATGTGAGAACCTTGGGGTATTCGTTTTCCTTAGTTATATTTATTGATACAAAACTGAACGAGCAAGAAGTGTTGAATGCCGGCGACGATATACGCTTCAGCACGTGCGTGAGGTAGAGCCCGAACGCGCGACGGGTCTCACCCATACTAGAAGAGGATAGGGCCCATGTGAGAACCTTGGGGTAGACGTTTTGCTTAATAATTTGTACGTACGTGAGTCGCAGCCCGTCGTGCAGCTGCGCCTTGACGAGCTCCTTGGCGCGCCGCACGTCGTGGTGCGGCCCAGCGAGATGGCGGCGCGGTTGTGTATATATGTGTGCACGTACGTGAGTCGCAGCCCGTCGTGCAGCTGCGCCTTGACGAGCTCCTTGGCGCGCCGCACGTCGTGGTGCGGCCCAGCGAGATGGCGGCGCGGTTGTGTATATATGTGTGCACGTACGTGAGTCGCAGCCCGTCGTGCAGCTGCGCCTTGACGAGCTCCTTGGCGCGCCGCACGTCGTGGTGCGGCCCAGCGAGATGGCGGCGCGGTTGTGTATATATGTGTGCACGTACGTGAGTCGCAGCCCGTCGTGCAGCTGCGCCTTGACGAGCTCCTTGGCGCGCCGCACGTCGTGGTGCGGCCCAGCGAGATGGCGGCGCGGTTGTGTATATATGTGTGCACGTACGTGAGTCGCAGCCCGTCGTGCAGCTGCGCCTTGACGAGCTCCTTGGCGCGCCGCACGTCGTGGTGCGGCCCAGCGAGATGGCGGCGCGGTTGTGTATATATGTGTGCACGTACGTGAGTCGCAGCCCGTCGTGCAGCTGCGCCTTGACGAGCTCCTTGGCGCGCCGCACGTCGTGGTGCGGCCCAGCGAGATGGCGGCGCGGTTGTGTATATATGTGTGCACGTACGTGAGTCGCAGCCCGTCGTGCAGCTGCGCCTTGACGAGCTCCTTGGCGCGCCGCACGTCGTGGTGCGGCCCAGCGAGATGGCGGCGCGGTTGTGTATATATGTGTGCACGTACGTGAGTCGCAGCCCGTCGTGCAGCTGCGCCTTGACGAGCTCCTTGGTGCGCCGCACGTCGTGGTGCGGCCCAGCGAGATGGCGGCGCGGTTGTGTATATATGTGTGCACGTACGTGAGTCGCAGCCCGTCGTGCAGCTGCGCCTTGACGAGCTCCTTGGCGCGCCGCACGTCGTAGTGCGGCCCAGCGAGATGGCGGCGCGGTTGTGTATATATGTGTGCACGTACGTGAGTCGCAGCCCGTCGTGCAGCTGCGCCTTGACGAGCTCCTTGGCGCGCCGCACGTCGTGGTGCGGCCCAGCGAGATGGCGGCGCGGTTGTGTATATATGTGTGCACGTACGTGAGTCGCAGCCCGTCGTGCAGCTGCGCCTTGACGAGCTCCTTGGCGCGCCGCACGTCGTGGTGCGGCCCAGCGAGATGGCGGCGCGGTTGTGTATATATGTGTGCACGTACGTGAGTCGCAGCCCGTCGTGCAGCTGCGCCTTGACGAGCTCCTTGGCGCGCCGCACGTCGTGGTGCGGCCCAGCGAGATGGCGGCGCGGTTGTGTATATATGTGTGCACGTACGTGAGTCGCAGCCCGTCGTGCAGCTGCGCCTTGACGAGCTCCTTGGCGCGCCGCACGTCGTGGTGCGGCCCAGCGAGATGGCGGCGCGGTTGTGTATATATGTGTGCACGTACGTGAGTCGCAGCCCGTCGTGCAGCTGCGCCTTGACGAGCTCCTTGGCGCGCCGCACGTCGTGGTGCGGCCCAGCGAGATGGCGGCGCGGTTGTGTATATATGTGTGCACGTACGTGAGTCGCAGCCCGTCGTGCAGCTGCGCCTTGACGAGCTCCTTGGCGCGCCGCACGTCGTGGTGCGGCCCAGCGAGATGGCGGCGCGGTTGTGTATATATGTGTGCACGTACGTGAGTCGCAGCCCGTCGTGCAGCTGCGCCTTGACGAGCTCCTTGGCGCGCCGCACGTCGTGGTGCGGCCCAGCGAGATGGCGGCGCGGTTGTGTATATATGTGTGCACGTACGTGAGTCGCAGCCCGTCGTGCAGCTGCGCCTTGACGAGCTCCTTGGCGCGCCGCACGTCGTGGTGCGGCCCAGCGAGATGGCGGCGCGGTTGTGTATATATGTGTGCACGTACGTGAGTCGCAGCCCGTCGTGCAGCTGCGCCTTGACGAGCTCCTTGGCGCGCCGCACGTCGTGGTGCGGCCCAGCGAGATGGCGGCGCGGTTGTGTATATATGTGTGCACGTACGTGAGTCGCAGCCCGTCGTGCAGCTGCGCCTTGACGAGCTCCTTGGCGCGCCGCACGTCGTGGTGCGGCCCAGCGAGATGGCGGCGCGGTTGTGTATATATGTGTGCACGTACGTGAGTCGCAGCCCGTCGTGCAGCTGCGCCTTGACGAGCTCCTTGGCGCGCCGCACGTCGTAGTGCGGCCCAGCGAGATGGCGGCGCGGTTGTGTATATATGTGTGCACGTACGTGAGTCGCAGCCCGTCGTGCAGCTGCGCCTTGACGAGCTCCTTGGCGCGCCGCACGTCGTGGTGCGGCCCAGCGAGATGGCGGCGCGGTTGTGTATATATGTGTGCACGTACGTGAGTCGCAGCCCGTCGTGCAGCTGCGCCTTGACGAGCTCCTTGGCGCGCCGCACGTCGTGGTGCGGCCCAGCGAGATGGCGGCGCGGTTGTGTATATATGTGTGCACGTACGTGAGTCGCAGCCCGTCGTGCAGCTGCGCCTTGACGAGCTCCTTGGCGCGCCGCACGTCGTGGTGCGGCCCAGCGAGATGGCGGCGCGGTTGTGTATATATGTGTGCACG
Organism: Agriphila tristella; assembly: GCA_928269145.1. Classification (NCBI taxonomy): domain Eukaryota; kingdom Metazoa; phylum Arthropoda; class Insecta; order Lepidoptera; family Crambidae; genus Agriphila; species Agriphila tristella. The sequence goes on along the minus strand of OV743443.1, from coordinate 3,555,443 downwards.
TACGTGAGTCGCAGCCCGTCGTGCAGCTGCGCCTTGACGAGCTCCTTGGCGCGCCGCACGTCGTGGTGCGGCCCAGCGAGATGGCGGCGCGGTTGTGTATATATGTGTGCACGTACGTGAGTCGCAGCCCGTCGTGCAGCTGCGCCTTGACGAGCTCCTTGGCGCGCCGCACCAGCGAGATGGCGGCGCGGTTGTGTATATATGTGTGCACGTACGTGAGTCGCAGCCCGTCGTGCAGCTGCGCCTTGACGAGCTCCTTGGCGCGCCGCACGTCGTGGTGCGGCCCAGCGAGATGGCGGCGCGGTTGTGTATATATGTGTGCACGTACGTGAGTCGCAGCCCGTCGTGCAGCTGCGCCTTGACGAGCTCCTTGGCGCGCCGCACGTCGTGGTGCGGCCCAGCGAGATGGCGGCGCGGTTGTGTATATATGTGTGCACGTACGTGAGTCGCAGCCCGTCGTGCAGCTGCGCCTTGACGAGCTCCTTGGTGCGCCGCACGTCGTGGTGCGGCCCAGCGAGATGGCGGCGCGGTTGTGTATATATGTGTGCACGTACGTGAGTCGCAGCCCGTCGTGCAGCTGCGCCTTGACGAGCTCCTTGGCGCGCCGCACGTCGTAGTGCGGCCCAGCGAGATGGCGGCGCGGTTGTGTATATATGTGTGCACGTACGTGAGTCGCAGCCCGTCGTGCAGCTGCGCCTTGACGAGCTCCTTGGCGCGCCGCACGTCGTGGTGCGGCCCAGCGAGATGGCGGCGCGGTTGTGTATATATGTGTGCACGTACGTGAGTCGCAGCCCGTCGTGCAGCTGCGCCTTGACGAGCTCCTTGGCGCGCCGCACGTCGTGGTGCGGCCCAGCGAGATGGCGGCGCGGTTGTGTATATATGTGTGCACGTACGTGAGTCGCAGCCCGTCGTGCAGCTGCGCCTTGACGAGCTCCTTGGCGCGCCGCACGTCGTGGTGCGGCCCAGCGAGATGGCGGCGCGGTTGTGTATATATGTGTGCACGTACGTGAGTCGCAGCCCGTCGTGCAGCTGCGCCTTGACGAGCTCCTTGGCGCGCCGCACGTCGTGGTGCGGCCCAGCGAGATGGCGGCGCGGTTGTGTATATATGTGTGCACGTACGTGAGTCGCAGCCCGTCGTGCAGCTGCGCCTTGACGAGCTCCTTGGCGCGCCGCACGTCGTGGTGCGGCCCAGCGAGATGGCGGCGCGGTTGTGTATATATGTGTGCACGTACGTGAGTCGCAGCCCGTCGTGCAGCTGCGCCTTGACGAGCTCCTTGGCGCGCCGCACGTCGTGGTGCGGCCCAGCGAGATGGCGGCGCGGTTGTGTATATATGTGTGCACGTACGTGAGTCGCAGCCCGTCGTGCAGCTGCGCCTTGACGAGCTCCTTGGCGCGCCGCACCAGCGAGATGGCGGCGCGGTTGTGTATATATGTGTGCACGTACGTGAGTCGCAGCCCGTCGTGCAGCTGCGCCTTGACGAGCTCCTTGGCGCGCCGCACGTCGTGGTGCGGCCCAGCGAGATGGCGGCGCGGTTGTGTATATATGTGTGCACGTACGTGAGTCGCAGCCCGTCGTGCAGCTGCGCCTTGACGAGCTCCTTGGCGCGCCGCACGTCGTGGTGCGGCCCAGCGAGATGGCGGCGCGGTTGTGTATATATGTGTGCACGTACGTGAGTCGCAGCCCGTCGTGCAGCTGCGCCTTGACGAGCTCCTTGGCGCGCCGCACGTCGTGGTGCGGCCCAGCGAGATGGCGGCGCGGTTGTGTATATATGTGTGCACGTACGTGAGTCGCAGCCCGTCGTGCAGCTGCGCCTTGACGAGCTCCTTGGCGCGCCGCACGTCGTGGTGCGGCCCAGCGAGATGGCGGCGCGGTTGTGTATATATGTGTGCACGTACGTGAGTCGCAGCCCGTCGTGCAGCTGCGCCTTGACGAGCTCCTTGGCGCGCCGCACGTCGTGGTGCGGCCCAGCGAGATGGCGGCGCGGTTGTGTATATATGTGTGCACGTACGTGAGTCGCAGCCCGTCGTGCAGCTGCGCCTTGACGAGCTCCTTGGCGCGCCGCACGTCGTGGTGCGGCCCAGCGAGATGGCGGCGCGGTTGTGTATATATGTGTGCACGTACGTGAGTCGCAGCCCGTCGTGCAGCTGCGCCTTGACGAGCTCCTTGGCGCGCCGCACGTCGTGGTGCGGCCCAGCGAGATGGCGGCGCGGTTGTGTATATATGTGTGCACGTACGTGAGTCGCAGCCCGTCGTGCAGCTGCGCCTTGACGAGCTCCTTGGCGCGCCGCACGTCGTGGTGCGGCCCAGCGAGATGGCGGCGCGGTTGTGTATATATGTGTGCACGTTGTAACGTTGCACGTACATATTTATAAAATAATACTTAATTTTTAACTAATTACATTTAAAAATAAAAAAAGATACAAATTAAATCTATATTATTTATTAAAAACTAAAGAAAAACATTAATAAAATTATTTACAACCTTAACCTAAATAATAATAATAAAAACTTAAATATTAAATTAAACTATATTTTTAAAACTACAAACATACTCAAATATTAATTACTAACACAATAACGTCACTATTAAAATTGTTATCCCTAAACAAAAACATAATCAATAAATAAAATAAATTGAATATAAATTGTCCTCCGCGATGTGTGACCACTTGTACTTTAAGTTGTTTCTTTTGTATTCGAAACCGGTCAACGATGAGCTCGGAGCGCCATTTGTAAAACGTTCGCGGCAGATCATTCCAAAGTGGCTTGGAGGGAATACGTATCTAACATTTTTAGACATTAATCGTATTTCACCCAATTATTATTTAAATATTAAAAATCTGTACAGTATCATTAATACTGCTTTTAAAAAGTGTTTTCAACCCCGATTGGGTAAGTGTTGAATTGATTTACTTTGTTAGCTTGCAACGTCGTAGTGACCTAGGTATTTGATTTCATTTCTATATTTTAATTATTGTAGTTTGGTGGTTTATTACGACATTCTTTGTTCCCTAGTAACAGTATTGTAAATCAATGTTCTTTTAAAACATTTGTTATAATTTTAGTTAGCCGTTACGGCTTGTAAAAAATTCTACCTTCAATAAAAATAAAAAATTGTTGAAGTTACGAAATTAGTTCGTAACACATATTATATTAATCAGTAAAAGTAATTTCATTCATTTTAATAAAATTCTTTTTGTGTGAATTCCTATCTGCATTAATTTTATTCGAGCCACTACACCGCTATTATCGGTCATCCCTGATAGCCTTCTGCTGCGGTTGATCAGATGGCTCGATGTGGTGGACGTATACTAATACGCACAATGGTGGTGAATTCCAGGGTTTGACGCTGGGACACTTTCTTCCCGGGACGTTCCACGCACGAACTTTCCCGCTGGACCTTCTTCACGCTGGGACATTTTCTTCCCGGAACGTTTCACGCTTGGACAACGCACGCACTCGCGCCCACATCAACGTGCGGCCCACCACCATCCGTCGCCGACCACCTGCGCGACGTGGCAGACACCCAGGGAAGTGCCGATCCGCGGAGCACAAATTAAGGGGCTTCTCCCCACGACCCTTTTCTCAATTTTTTTTATTAATATACTTATTTTTTTGTTGACGCGTAGCCTTTTCTTTTATCCAAACGGCTGCCCCGTCACACTGGCGCCTTCAAACGTGGTCTTTACTTAATTTGTGCTTACGCTTAGTAGTTGTGTGTATGTGTGCTTTTTTATTTTTTTATTTTTGTGAAACGTTTTTTTTTTGGCTGCCAGCAACTTGGGTGTACATACTGATATTTATTGTATAATTGTATGCTTTTTTCACTGTTTCATCAAAATTACTATTTTTTTTTGCGTGAAGGTAATCAACTTTTTTTTGTTGTTAACGTTTTTCTTTTAAATTTGAATCGTATGTACACACTAGTTCGCATTTAAGCTTTTTATTTTTTAGTTTTGTGTGTGTTTTTTTTATTTTGCCATTTTTTGTGTTTTGTGTAATTTTTATTTTACAACCAAAACGTTACTTAGTTGTTTGTAACAGAAGGAATCATAGTTAGTTTTAGTAGATATTTAGTTAGATTTTTTTATTTTGCTTTCTATTCAACATTTACCCAATTTTTTTATTCATTATGGCTCACCCAGTAAAATTTTTGTCACTTCAAAAATTGGAACTAGAGTACGAAGTTCTTATTAGAGGTACTACTCCTGCTTCAACTGTACAGGACTTACGTAAGCAAATAGCGAAATTAGGTCCAATTTTTCCCTCGGAGGATATTTTAGATAGTCCTTTGGAACCTTCTGAGGATCTAAAGGGTGTTAACGAGGTTTTGCTTAAAATTAAAAATTATTTAGAATCTGATCTGAACCAGAATGTCTTGCTACGAGCTCAAAACTTATTAAATCACCTATATCACCGTATAAACCGTATCATTTGCGATGACAAAACGAAAGCAATTTACGATGCAAGTGTCACTCAATTTAAATCTTTGTCGAACTCGTTTAAGTCTGTGAAAGACAAAGGAACAGATCCCTTGTCTTCCACTGGCCTTGAGGAGCCACCAACTCCATCGTTCCCTGTGAACGTCTCTGTGACGTGCGATCGTGGCAGTTTTCATGATGTTGCTAAGCTAAAATACGATGGCAAAAGTTGTGTCAGAGCTTTCATCGAACGTGTCTCTGAATATATTGAAGCTAGGAACATCACTGAACAAAAGATTTTGTCGTATGCCACAGAGATTTTCATCGGTGACGCTTTACACTGGTTTAGAAGTGTTAAGAGTCAGGTTTCGGGCTGGAGTGATTTAGTTACTTTATTAAAAAAAGATTTCGACCAATCAGATTTTGATTATCGATTGCTTACTGAAATCCGTTCTAGAACCCAAGGAGAGTCGGAGAACATTACAATTTATTTGTCCGTCATGTCTGGTCTATTTTCTCGCTTAACAAAGAAATTATCAGAAGATGAGCAACTTGAAATTATTCTCCATAATATTCGGCCATGTTACGCAAGTACTTTAGCATCAGTGACCGAAATAAAAACAATAGATAGCTTACGAACTCTCTGTCGCAATTATGAAAATATTCAAGCACGTCTTGCCAACTTTCGTGAACCTCCAGTTCCGACACATGAAACCTTAGCACCTGAATTTTCATATAGAAATAATAATAATAGACACAAATTTCAAAATAAAACATATAATTCAAACAATAATAACCAATATTTTAAACAACAAAAATTTTCAAACTATAATACTAACACTAATAAATATTTTAATAACAATAATAAGCCTAATACTAACAATAATTATGTACATTCAATTGAAGCTCCTAAAGCTCGTTACTGCCCTCGTTGTCAGGTAAATACTCATAATTTGAGACAGTGTACGGCTGACAAAAAGGCAATAGTCTGTTTCAAATGTGGTCGTAAAGATGTCAAGACACCTCAATGTCCTGACTGCAATAGAAACAAGCCGTCTAGTTCAAAAAACTGATTGGTGCGTTGAATTGTAAGCCTTCAGTAAATAATCATTTTGATAAATTAGATTGGGAGAATTGGCTTCAAACACTTAAATTGTTCTTTCAAAGTTATAGAACGGCCGCAATTCAACGGGATAAACCTTTAAATGACTCGAGACCTTATGTCTCAATAAAAATTAATGAACTATCTGTTTCAGGTCTTTTAGACTCGGGCTCCGCAGTTACTATACTAGGCAATAATTTTCACAAGATTTTAGAAAGTCATGGTTATACATTGATTGAAAGTAATTTTATTAATGTAACAGCAGCAGGAGGCCAGTCTTTATCTACTATTGGGTATATAGATATTCCTATACATTTTGAAAATCAATTTCATATTATTAAAGCTTTTGTAGTGCCGGCTGTTGAAAATAATCTTATTTTAGGAGTTGACTTTTGGAGAAAATTTAATATATGTCCTAAATATCTTGGTAGTATTTCATACGGCAACATTTCTGATGTGGATACAAATTCTAATAAATTTATTCAGGGTTATGAGCAATTGGCTCCCTCTGAAAAGTCGATTGCGGACAACGTTATCGAACAATTCAAAGAAATATCCTTTGAGCGTAAAGGATTAGGTAAAACTAGTATTATAACACACCGCATTGATACTGGTGACGCTCTGCCAATTCGACAGAGGTATTATCGCATGTCACCAGAGAAACAACGTGTATTGGTTGAGCAAGTCGATGAAATGTTGTCTCTTGACGTCATCGAACCTTGCGAAAGCGCATGGTCTTCGCCAGTATTATTAGTTACCAAAAAGAATGGTGAACCACGTTTTTGCCTTGATAGCCGCAAGTTGAATTCGGTAACTAAACGTGACGCTTATAACTTGCCTTATATATCCGAAATCCTCGACAACTTAAGGGATGCTAGGTACCTCAGCAGTATAGATCTCTCGAAATCGTTCTGGCAAATTGAAATCGCTCCTGAAGACCGGGACAAAACTGCATTTTACGTTCCTGGTAGGGGTTCACTTAGATTTAAGAGGACTGCATTTGGCTTAACCAACGCACCGGCCACTCAGCAGCGTTTGGTCGATTTGTTGTTTGGTGAGTTCGGTCCCAACGTTTTCGCTTATATTGATGACATTATTATCATTTCGCCAGACTTTCAATCACATGTGTCACTTTTGATTCGCGTCCTTGAAAAATTGAAACATGCTAATCTTACTGTTAATTTAGAGAAAAGTAAGTTTTTTCGTAGCCAACTTAAATATTTGGGCTATGTTGTTGACGGTTGCGGATTACGGACCGATCCTGAGAAAGTGCAGGCAATTTTAAGTTATCCAACACCTACTTGTCGAAAGAGCCTCAAACGCTTTCTTGGGACAGCTACTTGGTACCGTCGTTTTGTGCCCAACTTTAGCACAATAGCAGGCCCATTAAATCGATTAACTTCTAATAAAAAGAATGCTCCTCCATTTAAATGGACACCAGAGGCTGAAGATTCTTTTCAAAAGCTTAAGGAATGTTTAGTTTCTGCTCCAGTTCTCGCCTGTCCCGACTACAACCAACCGTTCGAGGTGCACACCGATGCAAGCAGTTACGGTGTAGGTGCGATGCTTACGCAGACTATAGGAGATAAAGAACACCCAGTCGCCTACATGAGTCGTTCCTTGACCAATTCTGAACGCAATTACGGAATCACAGAGCGTGAAACCTTAGCCGTGATAACAGCACTTGAGCACTGGAGGTGTTATTTAGAGAATGGGAAAAAGTTCACTGTCTATACCGATCACAGCGCTTTAAATTGGTTCCTTACTCTGAATAACCCTACCGGTAGACTGGCTCGTTGGGGAGTCCGATTGTCCGCATTTAATTGTGAAATTAAGCATCGTCGTGGTGTTGACAACGTTATACCCGATGCTCTTTCTAGGGTTCCAGCTCCAGTTGGTGCCATTTCTTCTTCCGATTTATCGGACACTAAAGATGAATGGTACAAAACAATTTATAACGGATGCGTTAATATGCCTCAAAATTTTCCAAATTTTTTAATTAAAGACAATATATTATATAGACTTTGCAAGAGTAAATACGCAACTAATGATGAATTTTCGTGGAAGATAGTAGTTCCGTTAGAATCTCGTGAACAAATAATTAGAGAGAACCATTGTGAGCCTACATCAGGTCACTTGGGCATTTTTAAAACCTACAATCGTCTTACATTACGTTACTTCTGGCCTGGCATGCATAAGGACGTGGTTAAGTTTGTCGGTTCTTGTGACAAGTGTCTGGAGTATAAGGCACAAAACCACCAGACTCTCGGAGTAATGGGCCGTCCTAAGCAGTGCTCGCGCCCATATCAAATGATTTCCATTGATCTCATGGGCCCTCTACCCGTAAGCCGCAAACAGAATAATTATATATTTGTAGTCACATGTTGTTTTTCCAAATTTTGTTTAATATTTCCGATTAAACGAGCTACATCAGAGGTCATTATCAGAATTTTGGAAGAGTCGGTCTTTATGGTTCATGGCATTCCTCAAACCATATTTCTTGATAATGGGTCTCAATTTATTAGTCGCGATACTGAGACGTTTTTTAAAAAGTATAATATTCCTAATATCTATTTCACACCTAAATATACGCCGCAAATTAACACGGTTGAGCGTTATAATAGAACTATTATAACTTGTCTATCAACTTACGTCGACAACGATCATAGAACTTGGGACACTTTCATTCCAAAGGTACAATTTGCTATTAATAACTCAGTAAACGAGGCAACTGGATTTACTCCATCGTTCTTAGTGTATGGTAGAGAGCTTGTTACATGTGGTACTCACTACCTTGATACGGATTTAGGCGATGAAGTTTTATTCCTGCCACGAGACATCTATGCTGAGAACCTGGGTTGTCTTTCGGATGTATTTGACGAAGTTCAGGCAAAGCTTCACCACGCTCATGCGAAAAATACGGCTCACTATAATTTGCGTCGTAAGCAAGCCGAATTTAATATTGGTGACATCGTCATGAAGCGCGCTTATGTTTTAAGCGATAAAGATAAGAGGTTTTGTAAAAAGTTAGCACCAAAATTTATTAAATGCCGTGTAGTAGCTAAAAAATCGCCTCTCGTATATATATTAGAGGATATGTCAGGCAAAAATTTAGGTACATGGCATATCCACGATCTAAAGTTAGTTCGTTTTGATAAATAGAATAAGTTAATAATCTTATATTGTTTCATTGTTTTGTATTTTTTTCTCAATTTGTTACTAGGATTTAAATGAGTAGTCAATAGTTTATGTAAGCTAATGTCGTGCTTGCTTACCGATAACTAACTTTTCTTGCGTCAAAGACATCGTTCAAGCATAATTATAGTTTGTATAGGTTATCTGTTTTTTTTTTATAGCAGATACCCTCTATATGTTAGATCGCGACAATGAATTTAAATAATATTTATTGCTGCTTTGATGAATGCGTGATGTATGTATAAATGGGATGAAAAGTTTTTGAATGAGGAAATACGAACATAGACTTAAGTGCGGATTTTATTTTTATAGAATAAAATCCTTGGTGACGCGAGGGGGTAATGTAACGTTGCACGTACATATTTATAAAATAATACTTAATTTTTAACTAATTACATTTAAAAATAAAAAAAGATACAAATTAAATCTATATTATTTATTAAAAACTAAAGAAAAACATAAATAAAATTATTTTCAACCTTAACCTAAATAATAATAATAAAAACTTAAATATTAAATTAAACTATATTTTTAAAACTACAAACATACTCAAATATTAATTACTAACACAATAACGTCACTATTAAAATTGTTATCCCTAAACAAAAACATAATCAATAAATAAAATAAATTGAATATAAATTGTCCTCCGCGATGTGTGACCACTTGTACTTTAAGTTGTTTCTTTTGTATTCGAAACCGGTCAACGATGAGCTCGGAGCGCCATTTGTAAAACGTTCGCGGCAGATCATTCCAAAGTGGCTTGGAGGGAATACGTATCTAACATTTTTAGACATTAATCGTATTTCACCCAATTATTATTTAAATATTAAAAATCTGTACAGTATCATTAATACTGCTTTTAAAAAGTGTTTTCAACCCCGATTGGGTAAGTGTTGAATTGATTTACTTTGTTAGCTTGCAACGTCGTAGTGACCTAGGTATTTGATTTCATTTCTATATTTTAATTATTGTAGTTTGGTGGTTTATTACGACATTCTTTGTTCCCTAGTAACAGTATTGTAAATCAATGTTCTTTTAAAACATTTGTTATAATTTTAGTTAGCCGTTACGGCTTGTAAAAAATTCTACCTTCAATAAAAATAAAAAATTGTTGAAGTTACGAAATTAGTTCGTAACACATATTATATTAATCAGTAAAAGTAATTTCATTCATTTTAATAAAATTCTTTTTGTGTGAATTCCTATCTGCATTAATTTTATTCGAGCCACTACACCGCTATTATCGGTCATCCCTGATAGCCTTCTGCTGCGGTTGATCAGATGGCTCGATGTGGTGGACGTATACTAATACGCACAATGGTGGTGAATTCCAGGGTTTGACGCTGGGACACTTTCTTCCCGGGACGTTCCACGCACGAACTTTCCCGCTGGACCTTCTTCACGCTGGGACATTTTCTTCCCGGAACGTTTCACGCTTGGACAACGCACGCACTCGCGCCCACATCAACGTGCGGCCCACCACCATCCGTCGCCGACCACCTGCGCGACGTGGCAGACACCCAGGGAAGTGCCGATCCGCGGAGCACAAATTAAGGGGCTTCTCCCCACGACCCTTTTCTCAATTTTTTTTATTAATATACTTATTTTTTTGTTGACGCGTAGCCTTTTCTTTTATCCAAACGGCTGCCCCGTCACAACGTACGTGAGTCGCAGCCCGTCGTGCAGCTGCGCCTTGACGAGCTCCTTGGCGCGCCGCACGTCGTGGTGCGGCCCAGCGAGATGGCGGCGCGGTTGTGTATATATGTGTGCACGTACGTGAGTCGCAGCCCGTCGTGCAGCTGCGCCTTGACGAGCTCCTTGGCGCGCCGCACGTCGTGGTGCGGCCCAGCGAGATGGCGGCGCGGTTGTGTATATATGTGTGCACGTACGTGAGTCGCAGCCCGTCGTGCAGCTGCGCCTTGACGAGCTCCTTGGCGCGCCGCACGTCGTGGTGCGGCCCAGCGAGATGGCGGCGCGGTTGTGTATATATGTGTGCACGTACGTGAGTCGCAGCCCGTCGTGCAGCTGCGCCTTGACGAGCTCCTTGGCGCGCCGCACGTCGTGGTGCGGCCCAGCGAGATGGCGGCGCGGTTGTGTATATATGTGTACACGTACGTGAGTCGCAGCCCGTCGTGCAGCTGCGCCTTGACGAGCTCCTTGGCGCGCCGCACGTCGTGGTGCGGCCCAGCGAGATGGCGGCGCGGTTGTGTATATATGTGTGCACGTACGTGAGTCGCAGCCCGTCGTGCAGCTGCGCCTTGACGAGCTCCTTGGCGCGCCGCACGTCGTGGTGCGGCCCAGCGAGATGGCGGCGCGGTTGTGTATATATGTGTGCACGTACGTGAGTCGCAGCCCGTCGTGCAGCTGCGCCTTGACGAGCTCCTTGGCGCGCCGCACGTCGTGGTGCGGCCCAGCGAGATGGCGGCGCGGTTGTGTATATATGTGTGCACGTACGTGAGTCGCAGCCCGTCGTGCAGCTGCGCCTTGACGAGCTCCTTGGCGCGCCGCACGTCGTGGTGCGGCCCAGCGAGATGGCGGCGCGGTTGTGTATATATGTGTGCACGTACGTGAGTCGCAGCCCGTCGTGCAGCTGCGCCTTGACGAGCTCCTTGGCGCGCCGCACGTCGTGGTGCGGCCCAGCGAGATGGCGGCGCGGTTGTGTATATATGTGTGCACGTACGTGAGTCGCAGCCCGTCGTGCAGCTGCGCCTTGACGAGCTCCTTGGCGCGCCGCACGTCGTGGTGCGGCGGCGCGGCCGGCTCGCCCAGCGAGATGGCGGGAGCGGTTGACGTCACGGTTACTGCTTCGTAACGCTTCAACCTGTCAGAACAATAATTGTGATTGCTTAAGCTAGGATTTCCTAGGATTTTTGGCGCTACAATGCCCGAGTCCTTTTCTTCTTCAAAAAATATATATATATCATCGCCGTCATTTAGCGGCACAGACCGTTGTCTATGTAAACAATACGGCGCGGTTTCTGACGTGTCGTCATATTGTTTACATAGACAACATTCAACGCCGCTATATTACGGCCGTAATATGATGGCACCATCATCCTAGGAAACCCTAGCTTTAGAAACAGGACACTTGTAAAATGATACATAACTTTTTTTTAAGAAGAAAAGGACTCGGGCATTGTAAAGCCAAAAATATGTATTTGTGTACTGGAAAAGTGTACTTGTATCTGAGTACTCACGCGAGTGGCACGTGTAGTATGTACCTGTGGGGCGCGTCGGTGAGGCTGGTGGCCGCGACGGCGTGCTGGAAGTGCGGCAGCACGTGCGAGTGCACGAGCAGGTGTACTTGTGTACTGTGTGTGTGAGTACTGGCGCGAGTGGCACGTGTATGTACCTGTGGGGCGCGTCGGTGAGGCTGGTGGCCGCGACGGCGTGCTGGAAGTGCGGCAGCACGTGCGAGTGCACGAGCAGGTGTACTTGTGTACTGTGTGTGTGAGTACTGGCGCGAGTGGCACGTGTATGTACCTGTGGGGCGCGTCGGTGAGGCTGGTGGCCGCGACGGCGTGCTGGAAGTGCGGCAGCACGTGCGAGTGCACGAGCAGGTGTACTTGTGTACTGTGTGTGTGAGTACTGGCGCGAGTGGCACGTGTATGTACCTGTGGGGCGCGTCGGTGAGGCTGGTGGCCGCGACGGCGTGCTGGAAGTGCGGCAGCACGTGCGAGTGCACGAGCAGGTGTACTTGTGTACTGTGTGTGTGAGTACTGGCGCGAGTGGCACGTGTATGTACCTGTGGGGCGCGTCGGTGAGGCTGGTGGCCGCGACGGCGTGCTGGAAGTGCGGCAGCACGTGCGAGTGCACGAGCAGGTGTACTTGTGTACTGTGTGTGTGAGTACTGGCGCGAGTGGCACGTGTATGTACCTGTGGGGCGCGTCGGTGAGGCTGGTGGCCGCGACGGCGTGCTGGAAGTGCGGCAGCACGTGCGAGTGCACGAGCAGGTGTACTTGTGTACTGTGTGTGTGAGTACTGGCGCGAGTGGCACGTGTATGTACCTGTGGGGCGCGTCGGTGAGGCTGGTGGCCGCGACGGCGTGCTGGAAGTGCGGCAGCACGTGCGAGTGCACGAGCAGGTGTACTTGTGTACTGTGTGTGTGAGTACTGGCGCGAGTGGCACGTGTATGTACCTGTGGGGCGCGTCGGTGAGGCTGGTGGCCGCGACGGCGTGCTGGAAGTGCGGCAGCACGTGCGAGTGCACGAGCAGGTGTACTTGTGTACTGTGTGTGTGAGTACTGGCGCGAGTGGCACGAGTATGTACCTGTGGGGCGCGTCGGTGAGGCTGGTGGCCGCGACGGCGTGCTGGAAGTGCGGCAGCACGTGCGAGTGCACGAGCAGGTGTACTTGTGTACTGTGTGTGTGAGTACTGGCGCGAGTGGCACGAGTATGTACCTGTGGGGCGCGTCGGTGAGGCTGGTGGCCGCGACGGCGTGCTGGAAGTGCGGCAGCACGTGCGAGTGCACGAGCAGGTGTACTTGTGTACTGTGTGTGTGAGTACTGGCGCGAGTGGCACGTGTATGTACCTGTGGGGCGCGTCGGTGAGGCTGGTGGCCGCGACGGCGTGCTGGAAGTGCGGCAGCACGTGCGAGTGCACGAGCAGGTGTACTTGTGTACTGTGTGTGTGAGTACTGGCGCGAGTGGCACGTGTATGTACCTGTGGGGCGCGTCGGTGAGGCTGGTGGCCGCGACGGCGTGCTGGAAGTGCGGCAGCACGTGCGAGTGCACGAGCAGGTGTACTTGTGTACGGTGGGTGTGAGTACTGGCGCGAGTGGCACGTGTATGTACCTGTGGGGCGCGTCGGTGAGGCTGGTGGCCGCGTCGGCGTGCTGGAAGTGCGGCAGCACGTGCGAGTGCACGAGCAGGTGTACTTGTGTACTGTGTGTGTGAGTACTGGCGCGAGTGGCACGTGTATGTACCTGTGGGGCGCGTCGGTGAGGCTGGTGGCCGCGACGGCGTGCTGGAAGTGCGGCAGCACGTGCGAGTGCACGAGCAGGTTGTAGTTGTGCACCACCACCTGGTACGGCGCGTTGTTGTTCAGCGACGTCGAGCATACGGGCACGCCGCTCACCGGGTCTAACAACAACGTTATTAAAGAGATCAAATGATGAAAAACTTTTGAAATGTGCTTAGAAATACTATAAAAAGCTCTAAAATAGTTCTGTTTATCTCATTAACCCAGATATTGAGAGTACTTATGCCACCTGTTCTGACTGGGGAATATCCTGAAGAAACCCCCGCGCCTCACATACTGCGCCTGCAGTCCTGCACAGCGCGCACCAGCCAACTATTCGCTCGTGAGCGCCCCCAGATCGCCCCCGCAGTATTGTTTTTCAAACATTGACCTCCCTCGCTGTTTAAAGATAGTATCATTCTCAAAACGACAAAAACAGCGAAAAAAAGACACATGATTCAATTTCTTTATCCCACTTACCTAGGTATTGAGAGTACTTCTTCCAGCTGTTCTGACTATGACTAGGGAATATCCTGACGAAGCCCTCCCCTTCTCGCGTACTGCGCCCGCACAGCGCGCACCAGCCGCAACTCTTCGCCCGTGGGCGCCCCCAGACCACCCCCGCAATATTGTTTGTTAAACATTGCAAAAAAATGATTAATACGTACGTATACGTCACCAGACGATCAACGCAACCTCCTCCGCTGTTTAAAAATACTATCTGTCAAAACGACAAAAACAGCTAAAAAGAAAAGTCACATGGTTCAATATCTTCATCCCACTTACCTAGATATTGAGAATACTTCTGCCAGCTGTTCTGACTAGGGAATATCCTGACGAAGCCCCCCCGCCTCGCGTACTGCGCCCGCACAGCGCGCACCAGCCTCAACTCTTCGCCGGTGAGCGCCCCCAAACCACCCCCGCCCCCGCCCCCTCCGGCCCCCGCCACCGTACTTCCGTTGGTTCCGTTCTTGCCTCGAACACATACGTTCTCGGCTGAGTGTACGCGGCGACACTGGTGGGGAAACGATTGACAGGTGATTCTTCAAACTCTTCAGATTTAGACTAAATTCTGTTCTTTGCAAGCTCTAGAAAGGTATAAGTAAGAATTTTCAAATTTTTTTTGAAAACACTTTAATGCTTGCTATCGACAACATTCAAACAAAAAAATCATAGCACAAAGATCTAACGCTTTTGAAGAATCGGCCTAAAATAAAAGTAGGTGGCAAAAAGTTCGTATACGATACGCTAAGGAAATAAAAGAATTTACGATTGTCATTCAAAAATAAACTTTATTACAGTAATTATAAAAAGGTAAGCCTGTAGTGACAGTCTACGGCCGGCAGAGACACTAGACTTTAGTAAAATGTAGGTACTCTGTATTATTTTGCATTAAATACGCCCGAGGCAACCGATCGCTGCGGTTTAGTACGTCGAGTAGGCGCTCCCAATAGGTGTACAAACAGCATACCTACCTAATGACGTTGTTTCTTGGTTATCTCTGTTATCTCTAAATTATTGCTAGTAGGACAGACTTTACTCGCGCAAATCTATACTTAAGTTAAGAGATTGTTCATAATTAATACTCACTGCGCCGATTCTCATCTTGAGCGAATGTGGAGGTGCGGCGAGGTCCCTCGCGGCGCATATAGCCGGCAGACCCACCAGGGTTAATGTGTCTGCTAATAAGGCAGACTTTACTCGCGCGTCCAGCGGACTCTCGCACGCTAAACTGGACAGAATGATACACAAATTGCCCACATTACTAATTTCCCAGCAAAAATGTAAACAAAAGTGTTGCCAGAATAAAACAACACAAAAAGAAATAGTATATTGCTAAGTCAAGAAATAAACACACTTACATGGTTTTACATCACAAACCTAATAAAAATAGATTAGATAAATATTCTGAATGATGAGTTTTGCGTCAAAAAGAGTAATATAATTTAATATAAATAATAAATTTAATAATTTAATAACTTGGTATTGGGGGGGAACAGGCGGTGATGCTACGTATTTTTGATAGTTTACATACAGACAATATCTAAGTAAAGTTTTCTTATCAGTTCGTTTCAAGAACTTTTAACATCAAAAATTATGATAGGTTATAAAGATAAAATTTCTGATGACCATCCTACTTTAAAATAACCCTGGATGACATTAACGGCCGATTGCACTAAAATTAAGGATCGCCTAAGTCTTTTCCTAACTACAACACGAACAAATTAAAACGGTGTCATAAACTTAGCCGTCATGTAGCTGTCATTCGCCTAGTTATCTTGGTCGAGTTGTAGATAAGAAAAGACTTAGGCGATTCTTAAGTTTAGTGCTTTCTCACCTATATTTATAATGACTCAAAATATAAATACAAATTAAAAAGTTTTAAAAGTGACCAAAGGTTTTCAATATCTGAAAATGTCACTATCAGGGTCAGTTTGTCAATTTGACAGTGACGTTTCTTTGTTTACATTTTTGCTGGGAAATTAGTAATGCGACTTTAGAGTGAGCATATCTGCTGGTAGGACGGAATTTAACAGCGCGTCCAGCGGACTCTCGCACGCTAAATTGGACAGAATGATACACAAATTAATCACATTACACTAGAGTGAGCGTGTATGCTAGTAGGGCGAACTTTACCCGCGCGTCCAGCGGATTCTCGCACACTTAACTGGACAGAATGATACACAAATTAACCACATTACACTAGAGTGATCCTGTCTGAGGGCCTAGTACGAGTTGATTTTTGTTCTCACTTCACTTTGTGAATAGTAAACTATCGTCTTCTCTCTTTCACTCGTTCACTCACTCACATGATATCCTCTCTTTCACTCGATACTATTCGCAAAGTGAGGTGAGAAACACGACTCGTACTAGGCCCTCTGCTAGTAAGGCGGACATTACTCCCGCGTCCAGCGGATTCTCGCACGCTAAACTGGACAAGAAGAATATTATATTCATGGTGGAACATCGCACGAGATGATGCACAGAACACGATTTTGATGTCAGTGTGTGGGAGAGGTAAGTGGTGGGGCATGACTAAGCGCATTGTGGCTAATTTCACATGAGCCAATAAGATTGAAACGCACCGTACTAAATAACACATTAAAAAGAAAACCAAATTCTGTGTTCCATGTTTTGCATTTATTTTTGAAACCGATATGTTTTTATATTTTAGCTGAAAAACAAGTAACATAATATAAATTTAGTTACATTTATATATTACCTTGGTGAAAGATTGATTTCGAGTAACCATGGTTTCAGCATGTCATCTACCAAAATGTCGTAGCCGAATAGTTCTGTAAAGAAATTAAATTCATGGGATATTTACGTTTGCATATCATGTTTTAGTAAAGTTTATGCTTTCTAAGTGAAGTTTCAATGTACAGCGAAATATTGCGACTACCATGGTCGTCATTTGTCTGCATTTGCGCCGAGACACTATACAAATACAAATAACTTTATTTGCTGTAAATAGGGTGATTACTTACAATTCAGATGGTCTAAATAAAAATGGTACCTTAACCTATTTAGCCATTTTACATAGCATGCAAATTTATAACAACAATAACACATTATTCAGAATTAAGATTTGACACAAATTATTGAAATAACGATTGCACAGTTTACCACTCATTATGACATAAATAAAAATATATTCGAAAAATGTCAACAGCACAAAAGAATGAAGTAGGTATGTCAAAAAAAAATGTCAATAATAAATTATGTCAAATTAAAAATGTCAATAGTAAATTATGTTTAAAAATGTCAATAATAAATTATGTCAACTTTAATAGATTAAAACAATGTCAATGAAAATAAAAAATAAAAAAATTAAAATAAAAAAGCGACATAATATTGACATGTACATATTAATGTTCCAAAAATTCCTTTATCGAGTAAAAGGCCTTTTCTAATAACCATTTTCTAAGAAGGAATTTAAAGCGACTAATCGGAATATCTTTAAAATGATCAGGAATTTTATTGAATATTTTAATACACATAGCATAACTATTCTTCCTAAATCGTGCTGTCTTAAGAACTGTTTCTAATACAAGCCTATTGGGATTACGCGTATTTCTTGGATATAGTTGACAAGCCTGTGTAAACAACCTTTTATTTTGCTTGACAAAGATTCCGACTTCAAGTACATAAAGGCAAGGCAAAGTTAATATATTGAGGGAGATGAAGTAGGGCTTGCATGATATATCAGATCTCAGATTGCAAATGGATCTGATACATATTTTTTGAGCTATAAACAACCTGTTAATGTCGAGACTATTTCCCCAAATCAATAAACCGTATCTTAGGACTGATTCGACATATGCAAAGTAGGCTGTACCTGCTGTCTGCAGACTGGCGACTCTGGCTAGTTTGTATAAGGCAAAAGAAAAACTGTTTAATTTGTTGCATACTTTATCTATCTGGTCTTTCCAATTCAATTTGGGGTCAACTATTAAGCCTAAAAATTTAGCATTTGTAGCACTTCGCAGAATTTGTCCATTATAATCTATGTCAAATGATTATGTCAAATGACTATATACATATGAAAAGGTTACAC
Organism: Agriphila tristella; assembly: GCA_928269145.1. NCBI lineage: Eukaryota > Metazoa > Arthropoda > Insecta > Lepidoptera > Crambidae > Agriphila > Agriphila tristella. The sequence continues at coordinate 3,537,204 of OV743443.1, read as the reverse complement.
ACTATGGCAGGACTGAGCGCGTCCATTTGTGGCCGATTGTGTGGCATTGGGATGGTCGCACCTAACAAGTTGTAAGAGTTTGGTCAACGGAAGATGAGACTCGGTTGGAAATGAAGTAATTTTGCGCCTTACTTTAAGGTTCAGTTTCCAATAGCTTAACCTCTAAACGTTAATTTAACAGGGAAAGTGGCGCCGTCATTTCAATCTCATCTTTCGTTGACCAGACTTTATCACTCACCGAAGCAGTTGAAGAAGTTGGGCACGAACACCCTGGCGGCGGCGGTGATGGTCTGCGCGGAGGACAGGATGGACTTGACCACCAGGTCCTCGATGGCCGCCATCAGCGCGGTGGTGTTGCGCCCCTGCTTGCGCAAGTGCCGCAGGAGGGCGGATAGAGTCCATTTGTGGCCGATGTTGCCGGCGTTGGGGTCGTCGCATCTACGAAAAGGTGGTTAATCTTAAAATAGTGTGTTAATAAAACTTTTGTATTAGCCTACTGCTCGCGACTGACCCAGTCGAGCCAGCGCACGAGGGATGTCATGTTTTTGTTGAATTTTTTTTTTAACAAGAAATGTAAGAAAAATGCACCATAGGGTAATCACCAAATATACGTGTCCTAAACTGAATGAGATGTCTTGTCTATGCAACACCACGGGCAATAACCTGCAATAACTGATCGAATGAGGTGCTGAACTAAATTCTACCCAGATATTAACTAACGTTATGCCTTATTAAAGGACATGTAGGTACTTATTGAATTAATTTGATAGTTGCTTGAACAAGCTATAAAATAAAAAAATCTTGGTATCACAATCATTTAAAATTACAAACAACATTAAACAGAGACAGTCATGGTCGACGATGATTTAGTCCCTGAAAAGTAAACTCCTCGGTCCCACCGTTTTAGTAGAAAATAAAGAAAACCAGAATGAGGGAGATATAAGGGGGAAAGGAGGGAGATGTAATCATTTCTCAACGTGTTTGCATATCGACATTAAAGCACACATATGAAAGCTACATTCATGCCAAGTTTCATTTTTTCTTCCAGATGGGACCATAAAATAGTTTTTTGTTCGGACAAAGACCCGTACTAAGACGATTTTTACGTCACAATTTAAAAATACACAAAAGTTTTACGTAATAATTTAAAAAAGTAACGACCAAACTCACTTGATATAATCCGTGTGGTACTTATTGATGCTGTAATTGCACAGATGCATGCACGGGTTCCACAGGTTCTTGTTAGTCTTGTCGTACTTGACGGTCGCGAACCTGACCAGCCCCTCTTCGTACAGATACACTAGCAGGGGGTCGATGGAGGTCACACACACGTAGAGGCGGAGGTCGCACTTGTGACCGCCTATGAGGAGTGGCTTGTCTATGTACTTGGCTACCACCACGTTCTCGCCTTTTGGGATCTGTTCCGGCTGTGAAAAAGTGTATGTTTGAAGTATTTTTTCTTATTATGTATTTATAGTAGGGGGTCGATGGAGGTAACACACGTACAGAAGGAGGTCGCACTTGTGACCGCCTATGAGGAGTGGCTTGTCTATGTACTTGGCGACTACCACGTTCTCGCCTTTTGGGATCTGTTCCGGCTGTAAAGAAGTGTATCTTTGAAGTATTTTTTCTTATTATGTATTTATAGTAGGGGGTCGATGGAGGTAACACACGTACAGAAGGAGGTCGCACTTGTGACCGCCTATGAGGAGTGGCTTGTCTATGTACTTGGCTACTACCACGTTCTCGCCTTTTGGGATCTGTTCCGGCTGTAAAAAAGTGTATCTTTGAAGTATTTTTTCCTACAATGTATTTAAACAGATACAATAGTAGGGGGTCGATGGGGATCACACACACGTACAGGCGGAGGTCGCACTTGTGACCGCCTATGAGGAGTGGCTTGTCTATATATTTGGCTACTACCGCGTTCTCGCCTTTTGGGATCTGTTCCGGCTGTAAAAAAGTGTATCTTTGAAATATTTTTTCCTACAATGTATTTAAACAGATACAATAGTAGGGGGTCGATGGGGATCACACACACGTACAGGCGGAGGTCGCACTTGTGACCGCCTATGAGGAGTGGCTTGTCTATATATTTAGCTACTACCGCGTTCTCGCCTTTTGGGATCTGTTCCGGCTGTAAAAAAGTGTATATTTGAAGTATTTTTTCTTATTATTTATTTATAGTAGGGGGTCGATGGAAGTCACACACGTAGAGGCGGAGGTCGCACTTTTGACCGCCTATGAGGAGTGGCTTGTCTATGTACTTGGCTACTACCACGTTCTCGCCTTTTGGGATCTGTTCCGGCTGTAAAAAAGTGTATCTTTGAAGTATTTTTTCTTATAATGTATTCATACAAATACACTATTAGTAGGGAGTCGATATAGGTCACACTAGAGGCGGAGGTCGCACTTGTGACCGCCTATAAGGAGTGGCTTACTGTCTTGTCAATGTGTACTTAGCTATTACCACGTTCTCGTCTCGCCTTTTGGGGTCTACTTATGCCGGCTGTAAAAAAGTATAAACTTGAATTTTTTGACACGGACAGGCCTGGATGGCCTCCCAGGGTTTTTTCCAGGCTTTAAAAAAGGAGTTCTTTTTAAAATAATTATGATATATTAAAATACATTTTGATTTGCTGAAATAGTTGTTAATGAGCATACAGTGGTGACCAGATAATTAAGGACACCAGTCGATTTTCATAAATTGAGGTAACTTTGAAGCCTTGGTTCTGCGCCAAACTGAAAACTCTGATCCTTATATCACCTAGAATGCTTATCAGACCAGTTTGATGTGTATAACTATGTAAATCTCCTCCATTCATTCTCTGGATGGCCGTCATCAGATCACAGCTAGGTCAATCCTTGGCGGAGAACCAAGGCTTCAAAAAGTTACCTCGTTTGTATGAAAATCGACTAGTGTCGTGTATGTGGTAGGGATGAAGTCAAGTTCTTCAGCTATAATAGTAACATACCGTATTGACTATATAGATGCCTCGCCCGCGGCTGGAGGCAGCTGGTTTCACAATCCACGGGCCTTTGGTCCTGTAGTGGGTGGAGCACAGCTCTTTATATTCTCCCGGCATGAGGAACGTGGTGGGGATGAAGTCGAAGTGCTTCAGCCCGCGGAAGTACTGCATCTTCTCGATGTTCTTGAACAGCTTGTCTTTACGGGTCAGCTCGTACGACCTGGGGGGATATTACAACCTCTCAAAACTTTCTAGGTTTATGAATTGCTATAGTTACATCTCTTTCTCGCTGTATTCTTACTAATATCACAGAATAGATAATAGTACTAGCGTACAGAAGTTGCACTCCGCAAAATCGTTTAAATAAATTGCGACCCTTGCTCCGACACAATAAAGTGCAATTCAGGTCGCACAGCGCTCCCTTCGTTCCAAAACAGTCACTTAGTAGTTGCCTCTCTTTCTATCGCGTAGGTCTTATCTTTTCTGATGTATGTCCTCTCAGAGGACGCCGAGTGCTTCAGACTCGCGCGCGGAGTGACAGAGCCCTGCTAATATTATAAATGCGAAAGTCCGTTTGTTTGTTTGTGTGTCACGCCTTCACGTCTTAACTACTTAACCGATCCTCATGAAATTTTGCATACTTACACGTTTTCGCCACACTTAGTGGGTAGCCTTATGGGGAGATGGGGAGGAGGCTCCCTCCCCCTGCCCGGTCCCCTCTCGATCTTTCGAGATCGTTAGGGGACAGGGCAGGGGTGAGAACCGCCCGGCCCTGACACGAAGCCTATTAGGCTTGGTGGGAGGGTCGGGTGCGGCGAGGGACATGCTCGGGTTTCCCGAGTATGACCGAGTCCAACATGCCGTTTGATATGCGTAAAGAATGCATTCTCCTCTTGATACACCAAAAAAAAAGGGGTACATAGGGTACCTTTCATCCAGAAAAAAGTACAGTTCCCGAGGGTTAGCAAAAAAACTTTCCACACAGACGAAGTTGCGGGCGGTCGCCAGTAACAAATAAGAGAGACGCATTGATAGCCATTCAGAAAACTGGCAAGTTTTAAGAGGTTGTTATACGGGGGCTGGTATTGACGAGTTCCAGTTCAAAAGAAGAGGACAAAATCTTTGAATGAAGAGCTGTTGGAAGGCTGGACACTGAATTAAAGGTAACTTAGTCATCTTGAGATACAAAGTAGTAACGGTTTCTAATCTCGATAGGTAGGTATAAATGACTCAATAACGAATATACAGGGTGTTACAAAACAACCCGCAATGCCGAATATGGTAGGTAGACCATCGAACTGAACAACTTTTACTATGGGATCAACTCTGAAATCGTGAAAAAAATCAGTTGCTTACATTTTGATATTATTAATTCTTGTACGAAACTGCAGATATTTTTTTTGAGATTTCAGAGTTGGTCTCATAGTAAAACTTTTTCAGTTTGATGGTCCCATCTACCATATTCGGCATTGCCGATTGTGTTTGTAACACCCTATATTATGAACTTCATAAATGTATAGTACAAGTGTGGTTTATGCAAGATATGCTAAGATGCTTTTAGAGTGATAATTTATACAGCACCACCTACTTTCTGAACTAAGATTTCGACATTCGTACTCGAACCGATTTCAAATTATTTTCGTGCTAGAGGTAGTTTTAAGTGGACAGTTATAAATCGTTTAGTTGCATTAGATCGAGTAACAAGTCACCACTTACTTCGTTTCGAACTTCAGTCGAATAATATGAACGAATTTTTTATTGACATTAATTTGAAGTGTAGCGAATCTACCAAATTCCATCGCAGGTTGACGAACTTAGCCGACACGCGTACGACACAATAGTAGTCTGAATTGGCGGCCTAATGTCTTCCGAAGCACGAACCGCGCGGCGGCTGTGCAAAAAATACATCGACCTTGATTATTTCAACAAAATTCAAAGCAAAAACTTCAGTCGTGCTGATAGAACAACGCTATTTTAAACGAATTCTCGTATACTACTTTTTTTTTGCAAAAGAAGAGTTTACTGATTCTCTAACCCTGAAATAGACGAGTATGGCGTCTGTAAGGTTCAGTTCCGAGGTGGGCCCTGGTCTCCTATTTTACGTTATACGCGACGTCTGACGGTAGCGAAAACATTTCATACCCCAACGTCAGCGTTTAAAAGAGATCACAACAGTACAGTTACGTAAACAATGTGACGCTGACGCTGTAAATGGCCGACGGCGTAAAAATGAGACCAATGCCTAACGATGGAAGACGGCTTTAAATTGATCTCAACCTTCTAACTGCATTAAAAAAGTTGCTTAAGCAATAGGAGATTTCAAAACCAAAGCCATTGGACAAACGAATAGGATAAAAGTGAACAAAGACCGATTTTAAGCGATTCTCACATTAGATACTACGGAGCAGCGGATCCGCCTATTCCAGCAGTTTTCGCCGCTCCTCCGCGTCGGTCGGCGTTGTACGAAGGCCTCGCTCTTACGTACAAAAACAAGCAGATTCGCGCCTACTGGCGGAATCTGCTTGCGGAGCGTGGTCGCCTTTTCGATGCGGAGCCAGTGCGTGAACTGTCTAGCGAAAGAAAGAAGTGTACCTCGGGAAATGATTGACCCTTTGAAAGTGGCTTAAGGTTTGGAACTCCTCCAAGGGGATCAGGTTGCCCGACCAGCGCAGGGTCCAGGCGGGGTCGTCGGGCGCCGCCTTGCTCAGGCCGTGCGCCTCGAGGAGCCTTCGCAGCATAGACTCGCGCCCTCTGACCAACAAATATCAACTCTAGGACCACTTCCAAAGGGTTCAATCTGCTATAGCAGCGGTTCCCGAATGGTGTTCCATGGAACCCTGGGGTCTCGTAAGAGGCACTCGAAGTTTTCGTGAAAATTCAAGAGTTAAGTAAGTACTTAAATATATCTTTTTGTTCTAACTAAATATTTATATTTTAAAAAGTCCTTCTTTTAAAGTCAAACTATACTAACAAGATGGGAACACCAAGCCAAAAAGCCTCAGTATGGTGTAATTTCACGTAAAAAAAACAATGTTACAGTTAGTTTACTTGTTACTTGAGCTAGGGTCCCGCCTAAAAACGGTGAACCAAAAAGGGTACCGTAGCCAAAAGAATTCCGAAACCGCTGTGCTATAGTATGCATTCTGTCGAGAAGTGACTCTTTGGAACTGGCGTAAGCCTTGGACTTCGGCCACCCCTTTGCGCAGGTCGTATGCCAAGAGCAACCACGACATAACATAAGTGAAACACGTCTTCTGACCAACAAAAATCAACTCTAGGACCACTTCCAATAGAATCAATCTGCTATTGTATGCATTCTTCTGTCGAGAACGGACTCTTTGAAAGTGGCGTAAGCTTTGGACTTCGGCCATCACTTTGCGCAGCCCGTATGCCATTGTGCAACCACGAAATAAGTGACACAATATGTCTTCTGACTAACAAATATGATTTCTTAACACCACTTTCAAAAGAATCGATCTGATATGGTGTTGTGTCTTTCGCTTACACTGAGTCAATCTTAAACCTATGATGACCACCTCTAATTATTCGTAACAACCGATTAGGGAAAACACATCTTAATAGAAAGTAATGGGGAATGTCCGAAAAAAATCAAATTGGCTGAATATTTTTCTATAGGTAGGAATAAGGTCCCTTAGTAATAGAAAAAAGTTTCAGAATTTTCGGTTGGGTAAAAAAGTTTTTAAAAATCAAAGTCTCTTCGACTTCACAAATGTATAAAAGTAACAGCAGAATGGAGATTATACCTTTGCCGCTAACTGCCACAAAGACAACACGTATTAAAAAAAAAAGTTTTGATATTTTGTCTTGAAACTTTTTTTTTAATACCATGTTGTGGTTGTGGCATGTGTTGGCAAAGGTACAATCTCCATTCTGCTGTTACTTTCATACATTTGTTAAGTCGAAGAGACTTTGATTTTTTTAAATTTTTTCACGAAACCGAAAATTTTGAAAATTTATTCTATTACTAAGGGACCTTATTCCTACCTATAGAAAAATATTCAGCCAATTTGATTTTTTTCGGACATTCCCCATTAGAATATTAAATAAAAATTCAACAGCAAGTTTAATCACAACAAATCGAATTCTTATCCTACTCCATGTACTAGATCTACCAGACTTCCAACAGCTGTAGCAAGGGGGTCTCACTCCGCGCTTAAAATTTTATATTAGCCTACTGCTCGCGGCTGACTCAATCGAGCCAGCGCACGGGGGATGTCATGAGGCAGTTGAAACAGAGTTACGCGACAGAAATTTGAAATTGTACTTTATTGCTGTGCAGCGAGATTAGCTTATTATTTGATTGTCCTGACGCGGATGGGCTTCTGTACCTTTAGTATTATTGAACAGTACCTACACTTTGTGGTGTCGCTTAGACCGTCAAACTGAACAACTCTGTCTATGGGACCAGCTTAATCAGAGTAAAAAATAATCAGCTGTTCCATAGAAAACGTCAATCAACCAAAATGTATGGAACAGCGATTATTTTTTGTTCTGATTAAGTTGGTCCCAAAGTCAAAGTTGTTCAGTTTGATGGTCTAAGTCGGTTGGTGCTCGCGGAGCACCAACAAACGGGCCCGCCCCGCGATAGGCCGGATCGTACCAACATACTGTAATTTACAGTATGTTTTTACAGTATGTACGATGACCTAGCCTAGGACCTATCCTGGCCCTGGGATTCCGTGGAGGAGTTTAGGCCCTTAGGCTAAAATGTTTGGCAACCCATGGTCTGAGCCACACCACAAAGTGCACTGTTCAAAAATCACCTGTATCCTGTGGCTATAGAATATTCATTGTCAAATCCACCACTTACCTAGGAAAGTGGTTGACCCTCTGGTAGGGCGACAAGGCCCTCAGCACATCAGGTTTGGGATGCAGGCCCGACCACAGCAGGTTGAAGTTCTTGTCTTCAGTCCCCGCCTCCACCAGCCCGTGGGCTTGCAGCAAGCGGTGCAGCAGCTTGGTTTCCGTGTTCACTAGTTTGTACGTGATATTGAGCACGCGGGCTGGCATTCGGTTGCTATCTAATACCTGTGTAGATAATATTTCTGGTATTTTACGTTCGTATTTAAGAGTTTAATGTATCAAACGAGCAATTTTCTTTAGAAGAAATAGGTGTCTGAAGAGAAATAGGTAGTGTTTTTTTATTTAAAGATACTGGATATGGGCAAACTGCATTTGCCCAACCAACACAGCATTTTTCGTAGTTTTCCGAAGTGTCGAAGAACGCAAATACAACAGAGACTATTAACCGCGTTCTCACTCTAGCTATAGAGTAAACGATGTTTCTGAGTGACGGAAAAATGCGATACTGGCCAGGATAAAAGGTTATCAACTTTTGAATTCAATAAGACAAGTTTCAGACAAGGAGAACCACAGATAATATAATAATATACTAGGTCGAACTGAATGGTAAAATTTTAAGCGAAGATATAAATGCATTTCAATTTTATTAGTGGCTTGGAACATCGCGCGAGACAGTACGCAGAACACAATTTCGCTGTAAGTGGGTGGGAGAAGCGAGTGGTTGGGCACGGCTACGCGCATAGTGACCTTTACAGCCGCCAATAAGATTGAGACGCATTATACCAACTACTGGGTGATTTTTTGAAAAGTCGACTAATGTGGTGTGGCTTAGGCCATCGAACTGAACAACTTTGTTTATGGGACCAACTTAATCAGAGCAAAAAAATAATCAGCTGTTCCATAGAAAATGTAAAAATACAATACTCGACTAATGGAACAGCTGATTATTTTTTGCTCTGATTAAGATAGTCCCATAGACAAAGTTGTTTAATTTGACGGTCTTACGGCCGAAAACTCAAAGGCTACTTAGCTAAAGTCTCCTTAACTTTAAGGAAGCTGTCAGTTTCATAGAATTTCTGTCAAATCTGACAACTATTTTGAATGGGGTTGGCAACGCAAAGCTAATCGCAGATGGCGCCAGCGGCGGTTTAACCGCTATCAATACTTTGATTGGTTAAAATATGCCACAAATGACATTTGATATTTGAAACAACCAATCAAATGTTTTGGTACAACCGCTTGTGGCGCCATTAGTTCCTCAGTTTCCATCCCCATTGAATGCGGCCTTAACTTTAAGATTCGTTGAGTATTTGGCCGTAAGCCACATCACAAAATTTGTCGACAGTTTTCGATTTCACCCTGCAGAAGTTGACTCGAAAACAGCTGATCAATTTGTTGTGGGGGATTCTTACCAGGGTACCTGCCGTAAGATAGGGTCTACCTTAACATTGTCCACCTCCTTGACGAGCAGGTGCTCCGAGTCGTCGCTGTCCAGCGCGGGCGACAGCGAACGCAGCGTCGAAGCGTTTTTCTTCTTGTTCTTGCATTTGGGCTTTTTACTTTTCCTATCGTCTTTTACTTCTTCTGAAACTAGAATTACCTACCATTCACATAAATTCTAGTGATTTCTAAATACGTGTAACAACATCACGCTGAAATTTAAATTATTTGGTTCCCATAGTGGGGTGGTTCCACTCATAATTACAGGAAATTTTTCTAAGGGGCCCAATTCTGACTTGGCGAAAAAAAGTCTTCTGTTGCATACATTAAGGTCGAGTATGTATTGCGCGTTTGTATGGAACAGCTGGTTTTATTTCACGATATCAGAGTTCTCCCCATAGTAAAAGTTGCTTGTAATCATGAGTGGAACCACCCCACTGCGGGAACCAAATGATAAAAATTACATGCTGTATAGTAGTCGCAATATAATAATAAAACGTGTTTTGTTCGTTCATTCACTGTGCTCGCGTTTTTATTGCCCTGTGTGCAGCGAGATATTGTAACTACTATAATTAAATAAATTAATTGTTTTGCTATGGCGTAAAATAAAAGGTCAAATATCTCCAATCAAACCTCGACAACAGCCATTTTTAATGTCCCCACTGCTCGGGCACAGGCCTTCCTTATAGGTGGATAAGGAGGACGGGCCATAACCCACCACGCAGATAGGTGGGTGTTAACTGTTAACAACTGCAAATGCAGCTGGGACCAATGGCTTAATGTGCCTTCCGAAGCACGAAGGAACTCGTGATAATAATTTTTGGTCACCCATATCCCATGGCAAGCGCAGGGCCAGGCACTAAACCACTGCGCCACCGAGCTCCTCAAACCAATTTAAACAAATTCTGTAGCTACCTATGGTAAATTTAGAAGTGTTTAACTCACTTTTAGGAGGCGGTTCTTCTGGAGGTTTGATATTAGCCGTCGTGTTCTCAATATTGAGGTGTTTCTTTAGTGTGATTTTGCTAAGGTCATTGAGTACATCTTCTATGTCCCTCTTATGTTCGGCCGGTTCGTGCCCCTGTTCTTCCACCAGAACAGCCTCTGGTACTTCTGCTGCGCTAACGTGACGAACGACGTACGCTTGTCCCGTGTACTTATTGCTGTTTCCAAACGTCTCCATGACGTCGTGCATAATATTCTTTGGTCTCACGCTGAAAGAGTGCGGCTCTGCTACCAACCTCCTTGCCATATTCTTGGCTTTGTTAAGGAGGATAGTGGTTCCAGTGTTGTTCCCTATCGTTTTCGTCGTCGACTCCATCGAGGGCGTCCGGGAGGCGAGCACGCACGACCGGAACACGAGCACCGCTGCCTTGGACCCGACCGGACCCCCCGCCACCCAATCTGTGACGGAACCTTGAAAGGAAGAAAATACATTTGAACTCACACTACGAAACACAATATTACAAAGACAGTACAAAGAACTAAACACAAATAAGGGCAATAACAATCATTGCGCATCTCGTCGCGAGATGAGGATCAGTAACAGGTTTGAATCCTATAGTTTTATTGATATAATATAAAATCATATTAATAGTTATGAAACTTAGTGAAAGATTTTTTGAAATCCGTTTAGAAATGGTTGAATTATTAAGGGTATGAAGGAAATGCCAAACTAAATGCAATATGTGCTTCATCACGTACGGCATAAAGCTCGCGTACATCGCGATGACGTCATAAGGACCCCCCCCCCCCCCCAAAATAACAGTGTTTTAGCATGTTTTAGCTTGTATAACTTCTCAGGTTTAAGAGAGATATATCGCAAAAACACAGTTAATCATGTGGTGGCATAAGCTTTCTGATAAGCCACTAAACAAAGATCGTTACTGTGCCTTGATTACGTAAAGCTGTTGCTAACAATTCTCGATTGAAAGCGCGGTTGCATTGCTGCTTTAAGTAAGATAGTTGTCACATTGGTTCTTACTCAAGCAGCGATGTAACTGCGATTTCTGTCAGAGTTGATTGCAACAAAGTAGGTAATTACCCCCCTGATCCTCATTGTACTCATCTCAGTATAAGCCGCAGGCTAGGCCTGCTGCACTGATATTCTGCCGAGCACAGAAATAACATCAGGACCGAAAAAAACAGATTACCTTCGTTGTCATTGATCGTGTCATCGTCATTCTTTCTCATACTGTTTCTCTCGTTCGACTGAAGGCCTGACGTAGACGGAATTGTGGTTTCTGATGATACATGTGGACTGGAAAAAAATATAATATTGTAAAAAAATATATTAAAGAGAATGTAGGAAAGCAAGGAGTGGAACAGCTTAAAGAAAATAGAAGGCAGTGAAAAGTATTGAATATTTTCAATTAATATGTAACTAATATTTGACTAGGACTAGTGTATTTGCAGTAGTGTTTTATGTAAATGGTACCCGCAAAACAAACCTCTACTAGAATAACTTAGGATTATTCATATTTTTATTTAAAGCATTAATGTGGAAAAATTCACCAAGTGGACAGGATTCCTAGTAGGTAACCCAGTTTATTTTATAGGAAACTTAGTCTATGCTTGGTGAATTTATCTAACACACAATGAGTTTATTAATGAGAATAATAATTATATCTTTTGTTGCAAACTTTAAACTAATTACAGACTATTAATTCGCAACCTAATTTCCATAAGCAGACAAGTGTTCGACAATTGAAAAGCGTAATAAAGCATCAATTAACATTCTAAACGCTTAAATTCACACGTACAAGGTAAAACGCAATACCATTGGGCGCCAGGCGTCATGCAATGCGTGTAAAGGTGCGTCCAGATATGTTCTTTTGATCGTACCGTACCTCCGTTCCGTACCAGCGTTCCGATCAAATAAGTCTGGACGCTACTTTTGCCCGTTCCGTACCTCCGTTCCGTACCACCGTTCCGATCAAACCGCCGAACGTCGCCGCGATCACGTCCAGACTAGCGCCGTACCGTACCTCCGTTCCGTATCAACGTTCCAATCCAATAGTACAGCGGCCCGTAGTAAATTTAAATTACGAAAAAGGTTACCGTTTGCCGTTGTGATATAGTTATTTATTACAAAATTATAGATACTTTAACAGATCGCAACCCGCCGCAACCTATATTTGTATATCTCCAAAAATTATTATTTTTTATTTTTTGAGGTTAATCACATGGTTTAGCTATTGTCGTGTTCTACAGCGCTATGTTTGATTGCCACTGATAATATTAAGACTATGAAAAGTAGCCATACACAGATTTAAGACCAGATAAAGTCCATCCATTTCATCTGGTCTTAAGATGAAATGGATGGACTTTATCTGGTCTTAAATCTGTGTATGGCTACTTTTCACAGTCTAACTATTATCAGTGGCAATCAAACATAGCGCTGTAGAACACGACAATAGCTAAACCATGTGATTAACCTCGAAAAATAAAAAATCTCATTTTTGAAGATATACAAATATAGCTTACGGCGAGTTGCGATCTGTAAAACTTGGGTTAAAGTATCTATAATTTCATAATAAATAACTATATCACAACGGCAAACGGTACCTAACCTTTTTCGTAATTTAAATGTACTACGGGCTACTGTACTACAACCTCCGAACGTCGGGGTCGCCGCGATCACGTCCAGACTAGCGCCGTACCGTTCCTCCGTTCCGTTTTTCCTTTGAACGGGGCGAAAAAACCGACTCGCGATGGATCGGAGCGTACCTGTCGGCGATCGAGACGGCGTACCTCCGCACCGTTCCGAACATGCGTCCAGACTAGCGTTCTTTGTTCGCGACGCTCAAGAGCGAGAGATACGGGTACGGGCAAAAGAGCGAGAGATTCGAGGTGGATCGGGGCGTACCTGTTCGGCGAACGGAACGGCGTACCTCCGCACCGTTCCGAACATGCGTCCAGACTAGCGTTCTTTGATCGCGTCGCCGATCGGAACGGAGGTACGGTACGGGCAAAAGAACATATCTGGACGCACCTTAACATGCAAATCTGCGCGGGCGCATGCGGCGAACATATGGCCGGTGTATGGTCAATAGAACACTGTGTGCGCCGTATAAGGGCATGCTGATGTAGGGCTGACCGTTCAATGCTATGAAAAGCTGCCTGCGATATATGGTTGGAATTAAAAGTAGTTGAACGCTTTAGCACCATGTCGTACCAATTAGACTCTTTGTAAGTAGGGTAGTAACTTACTGAACAAGCGTTGAGTTGGTATGACAAAGTACTTAAGTAATTGTCCAGCAACTTTTAAGGCTGACTTTACAAGCGTTTCTGAACTGTGTGAGTGTGTGTCACAACAACAATCTGTTGCAAGTCATAACTACTATGTTTTTTTACTTGTAGACTGTAGTTCTATATAAAGGTAGAATGAAATATTAAATTGTACCTAATGCTCATAAGTTTTCTGTCAGAATTTGAATCTAGCAACTTTTGCAATTTGGGTAAAGTCGGTTAACTTGAACGATAGGGTAGTACGTAAAAGTGTACCAATATTTATATCAATACTTTATTTAACAAGTTCGTATTTGGTTTCGCGCCTCTGCCATTTTGTAAGACAAACATATTAGATTATGTTGGTTTTTTAATCTGCTGAACAGCTGCAGAGTCAACGTAGGTGTGTAGCCTGGTTATTGGTTGTGCTTCACTGATGAACTCACAGTCAGTGACATTAAAAAATAATAAGTGCATAGGTACTTTTAAACTTTCTGAAATTTCTTTTGAATAGCAGACAGCCCCCAAAGTTGGTAGAGCACTACACCCGGAATCCTCATCACTGACGATGAGGAAATAAGAATAGGATCATCCTACTAATATTATAAATGTGAAAGTTTGTGGGTTTGGATGTTTTGATGTTTGTTCCTCAATCATGCAAAAACTACTGAACGGATTTGGTTGAAATTTGACACGCAGATAGAAGATAGCTTGGATTAAAACATAGGATACTTTTTATCCCGATATTCCCACGGAACGAGAACCACGCGGGTGAAACCGCGGGCGGCCGCTAGTATTATTTATAAATGTGAAAGTCTGTGGGTTTGGATGTTTAGATGTTTGTTCCTCAATCACGCAAAAACTACTGAACGGATTTGGTTAGAATTTGGCACACAGATAGTAGATAGCCTAGATTAAAACATAGGATACTTTTTATCCCGATATTCCCACAGGAACGGGAACCACGTGGGTGAAACAGCGGGCGGCGGGGAAGGGTCTTAATAGATAGACGACAGAGGACCCTGAAGAGATGTTAATGTTATGATGATAACTTTTTCTATGTTTTGAGGAACTGAACCTTCAGCGGACTGATTACGTAATTTTGTTGCTAACAATACACGATTGAAATCGATTGAATCCGAAGTTACATTGCTGCTTTAAGTAAGAAAGTTGTCACATTGATTCTTACTAAAGCAGCAACGTAACTGCGATTTCTGTCAGAGTTGATTGCAACAAAGTTACAAAATCAGGGGCCCTACCGGCTAACTTTTCGAACTTCGGCGGATCTGCCGAGCTTCAACTTAAAACAGATAAATCGAAGTAAGGAATTTCGTAACTATTTGTTGAAGTTATTTGGAAGATATTGATGTTCGTGTGACATCATGAATTGGGGTTCGCCATTTTGGCCCGATTGGGGCTAGATGTATCTGTTTTAATTTAAAACCCGGCAGTTTTTCCGAAGTTTAATGCGTTAGATGGTACGGCCCTTGGGGACAGACAGAACCGGTGTTGTGTAGATTGTCCGTTACAGGCACACAATACATAATATGTTACAGGTAAGAAAGACCCTGTGTGGCCCAGCAACAGATATAGAATAGGATGACGAAGAGCGTTAGTAAAATGTTAGATTTTTTCTGAACCTAACGAAAACCGTGACATGCTTAAACGCAGCGCCAGTATCCAACACCTTAACATGAACATAATCAGTTCAATCGTTCAATTTTCAACAGCATGACGTTAGGATGATGTCACAGTTTTCAAACTATCGACATTTCCAACATAGATAAGCAGGTAAACATTGAACGCGCGTAGAACGGTGTGATTAACGGGCCGTTTGTTGACATACGGCTAACTATTGTTTATATTTAACTACGCGTTTAGCAATGACCTAATAAGCGTGTTAGGAATAACTACGTTTATAGAATATCAAAATAGATAGCCAAGTATTTGATTTATTATATATTAGGTAGGTATATACTGAATTTTAAATATTGCGGACTTAAGATATTTTCTACCAGTCTGCCTTTCCGCGCTAGTTGTAAAAAAGCCAACTTGGGATTTTGGTTTTATGGTCTTCTAATTTTATCTATACTATAACTACTGACTGAAGGTTTAATCAGAAATTGTAATCCAAAATCACACCTTATAGGCATGGACGAATTATTGGTAGGTAAGTAAGTACCTACCTACTCTTTTTTTCAATAAATTCTCCTAATTATATTGACAATTTCACACTTCACCGACCGATCAAGCATCATTACCTGTCAAATCTTGTCAAATGATTACAAAAAAATGTGGGAGTAGGTATGTCTAAACCGCAGAGGGCGACGACCTCCTACTCCTAGGGCCGACAGAGGCGGATTGCACAATTGAATTTCACATCACGAAAAATAATCAATTCCGTCTGTACGCCATATTTGGAAGTGCTATGACACAAAAAGAGGATGTGAGCGTGTTTCTTCATTTGGCAGAAAGAACACCGGATGTAGTAAAAAGCGATAATTTTAGGGTTCTGTCCGAGGAAAGGAAAGCAGATCCCTTATAGGTTTCCCTAGAATATCCGTCTGTCTGTCTATCGATTCGAGATCGAGACTCAAAATGAAAAATAGCAAGCTTATAAGGCAAGTGCTTATTTCGATCTCGACTCTCAATCTCAATACATTGGTATATCGCACGTAGACCTGAAATAATGAATTTGGTAAGAAACAACGCCTCTCAGCACACGAGAAATCTAAAATCGTTATTTCACTTAAAAAAATATAGAAGAAAGGATCCCTCGGTTCACGAGTCAAACTCGAACTTATCCGTTTTTTAACTGCATGTCCCAAAAAATATGCAGGAATAAAGAGTAAAATGCTAGTTAATTTGCAAATTAGACGAGCTTATCTTACAAGGACGGATCAGCTAAACCAACATTATAAATAGGCATTACATAGCTTTAACAATCACATAGAATAGTCATTCATTACATACTTATAAAAAAGTAGAATCGAGAATCGCATTCTACTTAGGTACTAAAATATTAGCCGCCTACAGAATTTCAAGTCTACAGATCCGACTCCTGATTTAAATTAATTAGGGCACAACGTGTATTATTTAATTCTAATAAAAATATAATGACCCAGCACCTAAGTATAAAAAAGAGGACCACAAAAAACTTGTCATGCTGTCTGTCAAAAGGCTCTAAATATCAACTTATTTTACATTTGCAACCCTTCTATTAATAATGTTTAATTTAAACTGGCACGATGCTATTTGAGGTTTTCAAAAGACACTTAGAAGTCATAGTCAATAAATTATCAAAGTTTTAATGATCAAAAAGGTGTCGTTTTTGAGCGCAATAAGTTGCGAAATATGTGTTTATTATTCACAAGTTTAGTTCAAAAGATTTAAACTTTAGTTGTAATAAGTTGTCACGTAAGAAGCGAAAAAAATAATTAAAAACCAGGAACGTACCACACGTGTCCCCTGTTCGATTCCTGGATGACGGGTGCCTGCTTGCAAGCTCGCAGGACCAAAAGTTGCCGTGGCAACTGACAGCGTGTTACTAAACAATTGCAGAAGGATGACTTCGCACAAGCATGCGCCAACTTATGCAAAAATCACGACAGACGTTCAGGTAACGTCACGAGATCACGTCATTCACCGTGATATGTCCTTGTATTTCATTTTTATGTGACAGCAAATTGCATTGGGCACAGATGGAATGAAGGATGGGGGATATTTACTGTGGTAGAGGCGTTGTCGCATGTATCGCCACCTTCGGATCAATATTGTTTGAGAAAAGTTAATATGTGAAGTTTATTGCGATTTGCCTTGTATTTTTCTTTCTAGAGGAACTACACTTCACGGAACAGCGACAACTGATCGCCAGCACATAGTATAAGACTTCATAAAATACAAGTCTTTTTATTCAATTTCACGGGGTTGAGTAGCAAACATTTTTTTTAAAGCCCAACGGGGTAGTGCTTTTGGTCTTCACCCCACCTGATGTTAAGTGACAATAAGACCGAAGGTAGAAGCGGATTACACCCGGAATCCTCATCACAGAGGAATTGGCTATCTTACCTCTAACTGCCGAAAAACAACAATTTAAAACAATTTTTAAATTGTTTGAAAAAGATGGTGTTAGCTAGCCAGGCGGACTTGAAATAAGCCCTACCACCAACCATACCGAGTACAAATTGTACCCCTCCTAGCTGCGTCTGGGGAGGAAGACCACAGAGGCGGTTAGAACATTGGTACGGTGTAAGAGTGGTAAGAGCCAAAAGCTCTTCTTGCTCTTAGATAAGCGTGAAAGTGATCATCAGAATTTTAACACGATTTACTCGTAATGGGGAATGTCTGAAGAAAATAAAATTAGCCAAATATTTTTTGTAGGTGTAGTAAGCTCTCTTAAGCTGCGTTTCCACTACGCTGGCGAACAAACATTTTGATCAGAGCGAATGTTTGCTGTTTTGCTAGTGCTCGCTACAACAACTAGTACCCGTTTCCACTATAATTGTTGAACGAATGTTTGTTCTGAACAGAAGCTTGTAGGTTCGCACAGGCAGTATGTTCGTTTGCGCCATTGCGTTTCCACCACTCTTGTAGAAACGTAAGAGCATCATGGACTATTTACTTTTGGCTAGTGCAGCGTTTATAATTGCAACATACTAAAGAAAAGTAAACTAAAAATCCGATATTGGGTTAAAGAAAATATTATTATTGGGTGTAATTTTTTTTAAAAACAAAGTCTCATCTCATCTGATCGGCAATTTTTTTAAAGAGTCACTTTTTAAGGTATTATTTTTATATTCTTTTCTTTGTGGATCCCATAGGCATGGATTGGTTCTATAAATATCAATATTGTAGGGTTTTCTCCTGATTCCACTCATATTCGCGCGAAGAGAAGAAAAAAGATCGGTGGTCGGCCGAGCGCGTTAAACACCGAGCGAATACACGGAGCAACTGTTCGTTCGTCATATCGTTGTTTCCATTGAATGAGCGAGCTAGCGAGCATTCGCTCAATGAATTGAGCCGAACTTTGTTGAACGAACTTGTTCGCTCGCTCTGTTGTTTCCATTTACCGAACAAACTGCTTTTGCGCGTTCAGAACAGTTCTGAGCATTAGGTGGAAACGCAGCTTTATACCAAAAATTCTGAAACTTTTTTAAAGGGAGCTTCCTACAAAAAAAATCAGCCAATTTTTTTTCCACTTCTCATTGTAACATACTGCTTTACCACATTTTATTGTGGTGTCCTCCAACGATCATTATTGCCTACAAGCACGTGGCTATAGGGGCAGGGGAGACAATGCGACCGGGAAAATTGCCATTACCATGGGAATATAAACAACCTTTCTCTGGTTCGGAAAAAATAGGGGAGCTTTTGTGTCCCGTTTAGACCAGTCACAGCTTATTACACGCCTAACCAAGCTAGTGTGTAAATAAGCACCACGATGTTTTGTCAACTAATATTGATGTTTTTTTTTACACGTTTCTATTTTTGTTGCTTTATCGTTTGTTTATATATTGTGAACTTTAAAAATAAAAGAAAACACAACATCACGATTCTCGATACTATATCCTATTCTAAAACCATTCTTATATGAATGCAGAACTATGAATCAATTAGAACTGACAAAGAAAAATCTACAATTCAGTTTATGTCAGGTACCTAATCAATTACTGGTTTTCCGGACCATTCAGTTAAGTAATTTTTTTACGAATTGATCATGATTAGACTCGTTTTTTTTACCACAACATCGTTTCAATATCCTATTAGATAGCTTGGTGGTTTCGTGCGCACGGCAATTTGTACATCCATCGAAGGCATCAAATCATCATTCCCTCTTCCGTGTTCACCTCCCTTCTCGCAAAAACTGGCAGAAAAAATTGTTTCGTGTTATACGCTGCTGCCGTCTCCATTGGTTAGATACTCTAAGCTATTATCCTATTCTAGCCTAACTTAATACCATTCCTATATGAATGCAGAGCTATGAATCGATTAGAACTGACAAAAAAATATACAATTCAGTTTCTGTCAAGTAACTCGTACAACTTCAATACTAGTTTTCCGGACCATTTAGTTAACTCTTTTTATGTATAGAGCACGAGTAGACTCGTGCTTTTTTACCACAACAGCGTTTCAATATCCTATTAGCTAACTTCGTGGTTCCGTGAGCACGGCAATTTGCATATCCATCGAAGGCATCAAATCATCATTGGGTTTTCATTTCATTCAACACTGTCTGTACTTCCTTAGTAAAAACGTTTGAATGGATCCACGGGTAACATGGTGATATGGTATGGTAACATACCTTTTCTATACATGGTGATGAACATTGTTTAATAGAAAGAAGACACGCTCATGCTATACAATATTCTTGTGGGAGTTCGTTTATTTTAATTTCCTTTCCGATATTGCTAGTAGGTAATATAATGTCCTATAGTAATAAACTTAATGTAAAGGGAATGCTATATGGAAATCAAATGGAAATGCAGCAAACTGCACAATCCAAGTACTTACATAGAGCATAAGAAAAGTGACTAAAGTTGAACGGGATAAAAAAGGATATTTCTAAACATCTGGAATCCGATTTGGCTTGTGAATATTGAGATGGAAAAGCGTGCCAAATAAATGAAAATACTTAATAAAAAACTTAACATTGAAACTTTTCTTTTTCAAAAACTGTACAAAAAACTACTCACTCAAATACTTTTCCCATTTCAGACGACCAAAAACCGCGCCAAAAGCAACCAAAAATCCTATGCACCACACACACGGATAATGTAAACAAAATACGATCGCAAAGCGTGCTAACTGTGAACGAGCTACCCGATCGGTCAGTCACGGTTGACCGGCCGCAGGTGACTGGGCGTGGAAGCCGCGGAGCGCCACCAAATCAACTGGCACACTGTAATAACCACCCGTGACGAATTAAAAATGTACTCTGTTATAATAGTAAATAAAAACAAAGTGAGGTATGGCACTGACGTAGCACCAGTTACCACACATAGTATGGCCAGCCCCGAGGGCGAGATTTGCTCTTTACAAACGTAAATAGGCGAAATGAAACTGAAAGGATTACTTAGTTTATTTTTAAATTAATATTGGGTCAAGGAAACGGCTTACACTAAAGCAAAACTTCTTTGAGCTGGGTCACTTTAGTTCCAATAGTGGAATATCTTACAAGGCAATGATAATCCAAGGTATTAAAAAAATATCTAGCTTGCATTATCTATCAGCATTAGCCCTAATATGAAGATATATTTAAGTGACAGAAATACCTATGTCCCGTAGTGTCGGTGTTTTGAACATCGCTTATTTTCTCTTCTACTCACTGCCCATGTGGACGCCCTTTAAGGCCGATTTACACATCCATAAGTAAGTTCATCTGTCCCTCTACTTACTTAGGTACTTAATCGGAAAATGGCAAGTTCGCAAGTTCTGTCCACACGTGGTTTCTACTTACTTACTTATGGATGTCTAAACCGGGCTTTAGACGCATAATACCACATAAGCAAAATACCAACTCGAGATTTTGTGGTGTTTGCATCATGCATGCGTGGCTGGAGAGTTGTCCACATCAACAACGCACCAAAGCGCGTCTTTTCACTAAAATCTGTATGACCGAGCGTGATGCTGCATGGCAGTGTATGCCGTCTTAGTCATAGAATATCCTTCAGAGGGTAGTAAGTATTTTGCCTTTGCATAAAAACTGATATAATTTTAGTAATGAAGAACAAACGGCTGACCTTCTGTAGCAGTTTTCTATCTCGTGACCAGCAAACGAGCGTGCATAAGTTATTTAACACTTTTAATTTATTCCTTCATTGTTTACGCGTTTAGCACACGTGTAATTGACATACCTACCTATGCACGGTTTTATTTAAATACGCCATAATTACGCCTACACTTTAATACACTGTAAAAAGTAATTTAATGTTCCTAACAAAGGCAAGTTGATGAAACGATAGAAAAAAGTTATTTTTCGTGTGTTCCACTCTTCCACTAAAAAATTTACAAAACTATGTTTTAACTTCTTTTAGGAAATATAAAAAAATCTCTAAAAAAATATTAACTGATAATAGGAATTCTGTGTACCTGTAGCACAGAATACATATGCCTGTAGTTCAGATATTTGGAACTTCTTAGAGCTTTTTAGATCTACCTATAGCCATTATATTATTTTTTACTCGATGAGGTAGAATAATTTGCAATTCAATTCAATTCAAATAATTTATTTCAGGCAAGGCCCATAAAATGTTAGTAACAATATCTTAAGACTAGTGTTAGTATACATCAATTAATACAGAATAATAGTAGAATTTATATGAAATCAAATTAAATTAAATCACATCAAACAAAATTTAATCAAATTAAATCAAATTAGATCAAAATAAATGAAAATAAATCAAACCAAATCAAAACTAAATTAAATCAAATCAAACTAAATTAAATAAAATTAAGTCAAATAAAATCCAATAAAATTAAATTAAATCAAATCAAATTCAATCAAAATATTACATTAATATCAAAGCGTCGTATTTGTCACGCAATATCTACATAAGCAAAATTTTCTTTCACTCATCATCGGAAGAGAAAGCTTAATCAAATAACACCAGTACAATTATTCTAATTCGAAACATGCAAATATTACCGTGCATTGCATGCGTTTACAGTCGAGGGTGCAGAACGCCATCCCCTGTTCGAGATTGTATAAAAGATTATTGCCTGTATTTTTATTCACGCTGAGTCACGATCAAGAACTTTCACGAAGGAAATGCATACACTTGGTGTGCAATTACGATTTAGCAAACTGCTTAGGTACCTACCTTTAAAAAAATTGTATCAGTAAACAGGCTCATTATTAGTTCACTGCACGTCGTCGTAAGCCTCTTGTGGGATAATTTCCACGATTTGGCTACACAGTCCCTCTTGATCCCTCAAGATCTTTGAACGTTGAAGAGAGTGGAACCCTCAAGATCGCAGTGGGTGGACCTCTTCTGGAATGTTTAGATGCCAATAATAGGGAATATGCATCAATTTTTTTTTAATCTTAATCTAAAGTATAATGCGTGAGAAAATTAACTGTAATATTAAAACTTTTCTCTTGCGTTTTTTTCTCGTGATATAGTTACTTGAAGTTAGCGCGGAGCAGCACCCGCCGAAAACGCTCCATACAAAATGGTGACGTCACACATCACGTTTCAGGTGTGTTTCGGCGCGTTTAATATGGAGTTAGCCAATAATCTTCAATTATCTCCCTAAATTTTGCGTTTAAGTACATATGTGTCATACAAAATATTGTTTCTTATTCGATATTCTATCTGACTGTAAAGTGCATTATATCCGAAAATAAAAAAATAAAATTGTTATTTTTCCCTGATTTCATCGTGTGATAAAACTAAAATAATACATTTTTTTTAATTTTTTTTCCTGTTACATCATGTTTTTATAAGTGTCCGCAGCGATCAAGCTCAAATTCATCAAAATCGGTGACTTATGCATATTCCCTATTGTCTTTTACGACACCCATAAAATGTGAAGGATTGTTGCTTATTCTACGCTTCCGTGTTGTCACAGAGCTAGCCGCTAGATTAACCAGCTAATAGATTGTTTGCAACCAGTGAACGCATATAAAATGCGTTCTCTGTTTGTAACTCGCAAATTATATGCATATAGCGATCCAGAAACAATGAATGGTAACGCTGCATGCATCAGTGGATACTTTCGATTAAATCGAACGAGCATTGAGCCGGAAAAGTTATGATGTGACATGTTAAAATGAGTCGTAATGGTTATCAAAAAAATACTTGTAGATTGTCCAAAAACTTTACAACCACGCTGTTCTGACGATACAATAGCAACCTAACCAGCATTCTGAAAGAAGATAGATATCAATCATGACCCTTATTTGTCACTTGGTGGAGGATTTTAGGAACACAATGCGATGAGCTGAGATTAAATTGGATTGGTGTTACGATAACCAGCATTCTGAGAGAAGATATCAATCATGAGTATCATGACCTTTATTTATTTGACATTTGGTTTGGTGGAGGATTTTAGGCAACCAATGCAATGAGCCGAAATTAAATTGGTGTAACCCTAACGAAAACAAACTTCTGAACAGTTGAAAATATAGGCACCAGAGGTTATTGAATTGCATGAAATCTGACCTGGTGTTTTATGGGAAAGTCGGTTTATGGGGCAATTATGCATTTTTATTTATTTATTATGGCCCACGTGAAATGTGGCTCGAAGGTATCCGTGCCAGCAGACAGTTCAATCGTCAATATTGGCCACTAAAATTTCAAACAACTCACGCAACTCAACATTTGTAATGGAAAATATGCTGATTTCACGATTTTAAATGCAAACAAACAATGCTAAAAATAGCATTAAAAAAGATTTGAGGGGGAATATGAAAACAGAGGGAAGACGAAGTAGTAAAGATAGGACGACACAGCTTTTACAAGCACAAAAATCGAATCGTAATCCAATATTATTAATTTTTTGTACCTGCCTATAGATATATTTATTGGACATTGGAGAAGGACATAGGCTTCTCTCATTCCCAATACTCCATACTCCAACCATGGGAAACAAAATTCCTTGACGCGAATTTGCTGGCAAAAGCACAGAATACATAATAGCATAAACGAGTAGAACAATACATTATTAAATTAAAGATTTTTCCCGTCTGAGAAGCTACGAATGAGTAGTACATTTTGTCCTTGTAAGTTTCTGTTTCAGTAAAGGTTCTTATAATTTCAAGGGTATTTCTAATTGAAACGTATTATTTAATCAATATCGATTTCAGATAATATTTTATTCATTCGGTTTTAATAGCGCCAGCTGTACGGTACTGACCGGATTATTTTTATTATTAACCTTGTGCCACTATTCATGGGATTTTATAGCATGGTTAGGAATTATTTTAGCAAAGCTTATACATACCATTATTTATTATGTGCTTATATTTTTGGTGGGACTAAATACTAGGGAGTTAGCCTCGTTAGTGCCGCGTTTTAGTAGGTCACCCACCATATTAGTTAAAACAGTGGTTCTTACTAGTAAACTTAGTAAACTTTTAGTGATGAGGGACAATTTATTAAATTTCTGTCTTGCCAAGGACCACCCACTGTTTAGATTGGAACTAAAATACAGTCGGGTCGGTTCGCATCGCAAAAATTCGCTCAAACCTCGTGTATTTTATATGAACTATCGCACACTATGCCGGGCCGCACGCAGCGGGCGATAGTTCACACAAGAAAAAAATGCACTGCGGCCCGCCCCGACATAATTTGCGCTAACCTAATGAATGAAGGCTTGTTATTTTAGGATGGCTTTGTGGATCACTTCTGGTGCTTCCAGGGGTGGCTTCGTTGACCACTTCTGGTGCTTCTAGGGACCACCAGTGGTTCGCGGACCACAGGTTAAGAACCAATGAGTTACAATAAATTATAAAAAAATATTCCAGATAATGGCTAAAACAGACGTTTTAAAGAGCGTCCTTTCGATTTATTAGCGATTAGCGACCATTTTGCAGCTACGTGGTATTTCATAAGGTAGAAAATTAGCGTCTTTATCTTTGTGGACATACTGAACTGTTCACAAACGATAATAAAATACGAAGTGAAATCCACTATTATTCCAGTCAAGGGCACCGGCAGAGGGACACCTTTTAGTTTTTAATGTGGATTTGTGCCATCACACAGAATACTTCTTCAATATAAGTACAAGCCTCGGCATGTAACTTTAGCGCTGCCATTTTGTGCGCAGAAGTAATTTTTGGGGTCTCATTGGCGGGAGACGAGGTGCGGGTTTATTCTTATGGTGCAGGGCTGGGCTACTGCAAATACGCGCAGTAATCCCCTCCAATTTCTTTCGCCGCTAAAACATGCCGCGAGCCGCGACCTATAAAGCGGGTTTTATAGTATGCACAAAATAACTTTTTTTATTGCATCATTTTCATTACCATGTTTTATTTTTTCATCACAAATGTACTGAAATTCAGTATCCCAAGGGATCCGGATTCTCAAGGGGTGCAAGTGCACCACCTGGCACCCTCCTGCCGGCGGCGCCTATGAGTCCAGGGGGGTAATTACGTAACTTTGTTGCAATCAACTCTGCCAGAAATCGCAGTTACATTGCTGCTTTAGTAAGGACCAATGTGACAGCTATCCTAACTAAAGCAGCAATGCAACTGCGCTTTCAATCGATTTCAATAGAGAATTGTTAGCAACAGCCTTACGTGATCAAGGTACACGCAATAAAGGAGTTGAGTGCGCGAACGGGTAGCTAAGCGATTTCAGATACTTGTGTAGGATGCTTAAAGTCCTCTCGTCTAGGAGATGAGCCAGAGTGGGGTTTGAAGGTCTCACTTTTGGGATTTTTGCTGATATTTCCAAAACCGTGCGTCGTAGAAAAATTGTTCTTCTACAAAATAAAAGCTTATAAAATTCTCTACTACTTTTATTCTATACACTTTTTCCAATTTCTCTATAGTTTTCAAGCTACACGCTCCGGAATTGTGAAAATTTGGATGATGGGCAAGATTCAAGGAGATATTATGTAGGTACACAGACACACCAAAGAGTGATATATCATTAGAAAGGCCTTTTTTAGACAAGCATTTGTTGCAAACACATACTTTAAATCAATTGTTAGTATTTTTGGAGTTATAGGCATACATAAAGTCAGGTTACTTACATAATTTATAATTATATAGGATAATACCTCCAAAATTAATATCTCCTAAACATAGTATTCTACTATATGTCCTAACCCTGCCCACTCCCGTTTACCTCCTAGACGAGAGGACTTTTAGTATACTTACACCCTAAGCACCCTAAACAAGTTTCAAAAAAATTGTGTTGAGCCTGTGTACGACTTAATTAATTAATTTTTATCTTTTAGATTTTATGCATTTACAATGCTATCTTTATATTAAGATTATTAATATAATTGAAAAATATTAGAAAAAATCGACTCACCCGTAGCAGCTCAGACGCAGTGCATTGGGCCGGAATCCTAAGGGTGCGGGTTCGAGTCCCGTATGAGCTGCTATGGGTGAGTCGATTTTTTCTAATATTTTTCAATTATATTAATAATCTTATTTTATTAAGCTGTAAGCTATATTCTTAAATAAAATAAAGCCAGGTTATTTATAGCATTTTTAACTCAAGAAGCGCTGGACCGATTTGGCTGGTAGACAGATTAGGATCCTTCTCTTTGCCTTTACGAGAAAACGCGACCGCATGAAGTTAAAAGTGTGGAGGTAGGTGGTGGGGCATCTTGTAGCTGCTAAATTATAATTGATTAAGTGGCGAGCCTTATAAGAAATGTAATTGATTTTTCAATCTGAAGCTTATCAAAAAACTACCACATGCTAGTAAAACATGCATATGGCTAGAAATTCTAATGGACCACACATTAATAAGATTTTGATAATAACCAGTCAATTTGCTTCTTCATTAATTTAACTACATTGAAAGCAGTTCAAGTGTTTGATTTATTATTATTATTTAGAAGGGGGGACACCAGCGAAGCCATAGGGTGATCAATCACCTTGATTGGAACCATTTCACCCAAAGTGTTTGATTTAACAACACAGTTAAAAAATAAGAAAAATATCTTTGATGTAGCATCATAGAGTAGATTGCAACTTCTACAGCAACTAAGTGAGTAGTATTTGACAGGATTAGGCAATTTAATATGGCAATATTATGCAAAGATAAAAGTAAATAGAGAGAATAAAATTTGTAGAGAGTAATAAATTATTGTAAGTATTTTCTAGTCTAGAGATAATCATGCAAGCGTTGATGTGACATACTGTGGCTATGAATGTTGTGTGAGGAGTAAATAAAATAAAATAATAGAACTTTTGTCATAAAATCGACACTTACATACACCATATTTGAACTATTTAAAACAATGGGAAATTGTGATGATAATAAAATGTTATTGAAATCCAATATAATATTGAACCCATCTAGGCCCAGAAAATGTGACACAATAGATTTTCTATTGTTGTCCAGCCGCATGCGGCCACTTGGGCATTGATGATTTAATCAAGTACAATTCTGTTGTAAGGGGCGTCCATAAATCACGTGATGTTTTTTGGCCAATTTTTAACCCCCCCCCCCCCCCCCCCTGGTGATACATGGTGAGGTTTTTCTGTAACCCCCCCCCCCTCTAAACCCCCCCCGGTGGGCGGGGAAATCGTCCTGGTAACGGTGAGTCAACAATCACACACACTTTTCGGTTAAAAGTCACACGTTCAACAAAAAAAATGTATACACGTGATATCTCACTACACCCCCCCTTGTGATACTTCGTGATTTTTTCAACTATCCCCCCCTTTCGAGGCTCACGTGATTAATGGACGACCCCTAAGGTTGGATTTCAATAATGGTACTTAAATAAGAACTTGTAAATAAATGAAATAGGTATTAAAAAATGTGGACTACATATTTATGTTGAAACCTGGAGTGTGGACGGTTGTAGTTGCATTTTGTGTGTACTTTGGGTATATCGTCTGACGCTATCTTACATGGAATCTCACAGCCTCCTTCGGGGTCCATGGTTGGTCTTTGTTATGGAAAAAGAAGAGAACATATGCTCCTTTCACCTCTTACATTTTATTGAAGATATAAAGAATACTATACCTGTTATAACTTATAGCACGGAATGATAAGAGTACTTTAGTAGTTATAAAATACTTATAGCTTAAAGTATTATTGTCTTTAAGAACATTGATAGGTATTTATCACAAGTTGAGATAGTCAAGTAGGTATAATAGAGAAGAGGAAGATATAGTCATCCCTTGAGCGATAGAACCTTAGGATAGAACATTGAAAGCAGGAAGCAGTACAAGTTTATATTCCGCAAACCTATATAGAAAACATCCACAAATCGATATCACTATGCGGCATTCAGTTCCAATGTTTATTACATACAATGTCAATAATAAGAGAGAGATCTAAGAATAGGTTATAGTACTCACGACTACGGCTTATTTGCTTTGGCGGTGATTTGAGGTCGTAGATTTTGGTTGCACTAATAATTTCACATTTCTGAATTTTACCCTTTTTTATAAAATAAACAATCTACCTACTTTTCTTTCTTTGGTAAATTTACAAAAATTTTGACAGTTCTCATGTTTCAAATTTAGCAACACGCACGCGCGTCGCGCGTTCCGAACTTTTTTCAGATGCGTTCGCGATTTTTATATTTTGTTGATCTGACTATAATACGTGTTTACTGCGCTTCGCTTTCATCAATAAATAGTGGCAATTTTTTTTATCTATTTCCTCCGAAAATGAAAAATCTCTTAAATACCTAGATAGTCACCAAAAGCGTGTAGCGAAGTAAAATTAACTTTCTTTAATGTTTACAGTCTTACGTAGTTATTGCTTTCTCTGTGGTTTACAGCGCCTTCGCTAAACGCTAGACCGACAAATGTTGCTTTTTGTGCGACAAATTCTGACAAACTATCAACTTCATCATGCATCATGCATGCAGCATGCATGGCATAGTCAAAAAAGTTTTTGAGAAACGTCATCTATTCAACGAGTAGTTTTCTGCACAAAAAGAAATTTTCACGCAACTCAAGATTTTTATCTTTTTTAATGCCACTTTGGCAACCAAGTAAATTACGCCATCTATTGTCGAGAAGCTCTAACTAAAATCTCTTTGTTTTAGTATATATTATTTTTACGACAGTATTTTCCCACTCTCAAATGAAAAAAACCGGCCAAGTGTGAGTCGGACTCGCGCACGAAGGGTTCCGTACCAAAAAACGGCAAAAAAACACGTTTGTTGTATGGGAGCCCCCCTTAAATATTTATTTTATTCTGTTTTTAGTATTTGTTGTTAAAGCGGCAACAGAAATACATCATCTGTGAAAATTTCAACTGTCTAGCTATCACGGTTCATGAGATACAGCCTGGTGACAGACAGACAGACGGACAGCGGAGTCTTAGGTCCGTATTATAGGACGAGACTCAAGCATGCTTGTTGCTTGAGTACAGTTAGAAAGGGATGGTGCTATTCATCGCATATAGCGCCATCCCTATCTAACTGTACTCGAGCAGAGATTTGAGTTTGAGTTTGATTCTGTAATACGAGCCTTAGTAATAGGGTCCCGTTTTCACCCTTTGGGTACGGAACCCTAAATATCACAGATTATATATGATATATATATATATATATATATATATGATATTCTGCAGTCCCCGCAAGAATCGGAGCATTGAAAATGAATACAAAAATTTACGAAAAACCAAAATCAAATCAAATGCCAAATCTTAATATATAAAATCGTAAACTGAATGACTGACTGACTGACTGATCTATCAACGCACAGACCAAACCGCTGGACCTAGAGACTTGAAATTTTGCACACAGATACTTTATACAGTGTAGGCATCCACTAAGGAAGGATTTTTGAAAATTCCATCCCTAAGGGGATGAAATGAGGGATGAAAGTTTGTATGAAAGTCCCTCAGTTTTGAAGCTAGAATCTTCAAATTTTATGTTTAGGCTGACGATTGAAATTTAATAAATACGGGTCTCAGCGTTTTTTAAAATTCTACCCCCGAAGGGGTCAAAAGGGGGATGAAGTTGTGTATTGAAGAAAATCCTTCATTTTCGAAGTAAAAATAGCTAAATTTATAATTTAGGTTTATGGATGGAAATCTAACGCAACGTATATTGTTTTTGTTAGGATTTCAACCCCAAAGGGGGTGAAAAGGGGGTGAAAAGGGGTAAAAAATCTAAAAATAGATATGGGTGTCGTTATCGGGGTTTTGTGGGATGACGATTGCAAAAATGACATTTATTTTGAAGTACAACACGGTGGACATTATTTAACCCCTAAAGGGGTGAAAATGGGGTTCAAATTTTGTATGGAAAAATAATATAAAATAAACATTACAACTTTAAAATTCGTAGGAGCACATCTCAAAATAAATAGCCAAATATATATTTTGTTATTTTGAAAATCAATCCCTTATGGGGTAAATGGGGTGATGCCAGGGGGGGGGTTTTGGGGGTTCAAACCCCCCCCGAAATATACAATAGGCATCATCTATTTATTGATCTATAACATTAAAATAAAGTTAGGCAAGGCGAGGAGTATAATTATTAAACATATTAACATTTTGAATTTGCCGCGCTGCTGCCATCTGTCACCGATCATTTCAATTACACCCACCGCATCGCATTCGGTAATTTTCGTATGTTTTCGTGCACCGCTCGGCTGTCGCCAGTCAACAGTCAGCAGCAGCACCGATTACCGCGAAAATAATTTTGTGGGTAGGTCAAGGGTAGGTATATACATATTCTAGCGTGCGTGCCGGACTGCAGTGAACGAAGTATTTTGTCACTTACTTTACAAGTAAATGAAAATAAATAAAAAAAGGGGCCAATTTAATAGATCACATTTGACATCTGTCAGTCCATAGTGTGATTTGGTAAATAAATGGTAAAGCTTTCTTTCGTGATTATTTATTTATACCATAAAACTTATTATTATTAAGTTTTGGTATCCCGAGGTAGCCTCGGCGAGGTTAGCAGACAACCAGCCTACATGCCTTATGATAAAGGAGTAACAGTTAAGATCGGCCACGTTTTACGTGAATACTCTGTACCGACAGTTTACACTCCAGGCATAAAGGTCAACAACATATTGGGTTCGCCGAAGGATGTCATGTCACACCACACCATTACACTACAGATCACAAGATTAGCGGATGAAACTAACTAAAAATCGCGGCCGTCTTATTCCAATATAGACAGGCAAGAGTACAAGATAAATGGATGAAACGGGTGAAACTAACTAAAAATCGCGCTGCGCGGCCGTTTATTTTCAATAGACAGGCAAGATCACAACTTACAAGATTAGTAGATAAAACTGACTAAAAATCACGCTGCGCAGCCGTTTTTTTTTTCTCAATAGTTAGACAAGATTACAGCTTACAAGATTAGTGGATGAAACTAACTAAAAATCGCGCTGCGCGGCCGTTTTTTTTATAGACAGGCAAGATCATAACTTACAAGATTAGTGGATGAAACTGACTAAAAATCGCGCTGCCCGGCCGTTTTTTTTCTCAATAGTTAGACAAGATTACAACTTACAAGATTAATGGATGAAACTAACTAAAAATCGCGCTGCGCGGCCGTTTTTTTTATAGACAGGCAAGATCATAACTTACAAGATTAGTGGATGAAACTAACTAAAAATCGCGCTGCGCGGCCGTTTTTTTTATAGACAGGCAAGATCATAACTTACAAGATTAGTGGATGAAACTGACTAAAAATCGCGCTGCCCGGCCGTTTTTTTTACTATATACAGGCATTTAAGTTACATTTTTAATTTTAAATATTTATTTCTCCCAGCGGTCCTCTAATGTCCATGGGTTCATTTAATAAGAATATATCTAAATGTCATTTCATTTACATTGTTGTAGTTTTATTTTCTTAAAACCCCCCCCGATACAGAATTCTGGCTACGCCCGTGGGTGATTAAACATAAAAATCGATATAGTTGTCGTTATTGGGGTTTTCTGGGATGACGATTGCAAACATGACATTTATTTTGAAGTCCAAAACGGTGGACATGATTTAACCCCTAAAAGGGTAAAAATGGGGTTCAAATTATGTATGGAAAAATAATAAAAAATAGACATTAGGACATTAGACATTACTTTAAACTTCGTAGGAGCACATCTAAAAATAAATAGGCAAACATATATTTTGTGACAAAGATTGCCAAAGATTACAAAACGGCATACTGCGTACAATATCCAATGCTCCTTGGTTCATTACCAATACTGAACTACACGAGAACCTGAATATCAATACAGTAAAGGAGGAGATAAAACGATCGTCTTCAAGATACAAAACTCGTCTCGAGTACCACCCGAATGAACTGGCTACCGCCCTATCAAATGTGACATACCGCAAACGCCTCAAGCGCCATGACATCCAGGGTCTAATGAAATGAAATGAAATGAAATGAAATGAAATTGAAATGAAATTGTTTATTTACTTGGAACATAGTTTGTTAAGGATGGTAATACAAAGTGTAGATAGATCAATATGTCCCGCCCTTGGCAGAGCATGTAAATGTCAAAAGAGGTAAAAATTAACACATTAATATTAAAATAAATTAAATAGGAGTCAGATCAATAAATGTCAGTTCGAATATTTGAAAAAAAGAAAATCATAATAATATTAGCTAATTCATTCAATTAATGTATAAATTAATGTATAAACCACTACTCAACTATATAAGATAAAATAGTTTGTAAGTCACACAATGGAAAAAAAAAACTATTTTTTGCACTGAAAGAATTCATTAAGTGAATAAAAACTTTTTTCAAGAAGCCAAGCCTTCAGTTTCTTTTTAAAAAATCTTAATGGTAGCTCTCGTAAAAGTTGAGGAATGTGGTTGAATCTATATCTATGGGTTGAATACTTTAATAACCATAAAGTAGCAGTTTCTGTGGTGGAGTGCGCTTCTACACAGGGGGACTGTAAGTTTAGTAGGGTCACGATTTGCATATTTGCTATGATCACTTTTCTTTACAAATAATCCTGGATTCTTTTTTACGAATAATCCTATTTCTAATATGTAAAGAGATGTCAGTGTCAGGACTTTTGATTTTCTGAACAGTGGTCTGCATGAAGCCCACGGTTCAACCCCACAGACCGCGCGAAGACATTTCTTTTGTACAATAAAGGCTTTTTGAAAGTCTGTCGAGTTACCCCATAGCAGTAATCCGTATCTTAATAAAGACGCGACGTGGCCATGGTAGGCTGTTAGGGCTGCATATTCATTTGCCGTTTTCTTAGTTTGTCTCAGGGCATAAATAAATCGATTTAATCTACTGCAAACAGAATCTATATGTTTTTTCCAGTTACAGTTTTCGTCTAAAATTAGCCCCAAGAATTTAGTTTCTTTAGTTTGTATTATACTGTCACCACAATGTTTAATGTCAAGTTGTTCATTAGCTGTTTTATAATTACGATATTGTATATAGTTAGTCTTAGAAATATTAATTTTTAGATTGTTAAATGTCAACCATTTTATGATATTATCAAGTGTTTCATTTAATATTGATTCATAAGTCTTGATATTTTGATTTTTTCTTGTATCCGTTATGATAATAGAAATATCGTCTGCAAAAAGCACACATTTTTGTTTAATCATGTTTGGCAGGTCGTTAATATATAACAAGAAAAGTAGTGGGCCCAAGATGCTGCCTTGCGGTACACCAGTTCGATTGATTAAGTAATCAGACCTGTATTGAGTAGATACGTTATTATTGTCAAGACGGGATATTTCAACAGATTGAGTCCGGTTACTTAAGTATGACTTTATCCATTCGTACGTTGGCCCTCTTATGCCATATTTTTCGCATTTATCTAATAGTAATTTGTGATCAACTAGATCAAAAGCTTTCGTCATGTCTAAGAATATTGCGGTAACTCTATTTTTAATGTCAATATTTTCAGTCACAGTTTTTATCAATGAAAAGGCTGCCAAGGTGGTAGACTTGTCTTTTTGGAATCCGTTTTGTTCCTGCTTAATTATTTTAAATTTGTTAATAAATTGCAACAACCTAATGAGCATTGCTTGTTCAAAAATCTTTGAGAAGACAGATATTAAAGCAATCGGCCTATAGTTATTTATATCTTTCTTACTATCTTTTTTGTGTAAAGGTTTAACTATAGACTTTTTTAGGATTTCAGGAAAAAAGCCGTTTTCAAAAGATGTGTTTATTAAGTGAACAAGAATTGGGCCTATGATTTCTGCACATGCTTTTATAACATTTGTCGAGACTTCGTCAAAACCGACAGATTTTTTATTATTTAAAGATTTAATTATTTTTACCACTTCTGAATTAGAACAAGGTTTTAAAAAGATAGATGAATTCACTCTGTCAATTTGGGGTATTTCTTCTTTAAAAATATTGGCGTCACGCATGTTATGTGTAGATGTAGTGAAAAATTCATTAAAAGCTGTCGCAATCGCAGAGGGTTGAGATATATCTTCAGCTCGTCTGGTCAATGCTTCAATCCCTACGTATGATTTTGTGCTATCAACTTTTTCTTTAATTACATCCCACGTGGCTCGACATTTATTTTCGGAGTTTAAAATATGTTTCGTGTTTATAGTTTTCTTTGAATTTGTTACGCATCTCTTTAAAATATTAGTATACCTTAGAAATGTGTTTCTGGATTTACTTGATTTATTTTTGTATAGAGGTACCTAAGTCTACGTTTTTCTACACAGGATTTTTTTATTCCTGTTGTTATCCATTTTGGAGAAGTTGCATTACTGTTAACCTTTATTTTTATTTCAGGAAAGCAAAGTTTATAAAATAGCAAAAATGTGTCATGAAACAGATTGAATCCCACATTTGGGTTATTTTCTTCGTACACTTCATTCCAAGATATACTCTGTAGGCATTCTTTAAATTTGTCTAAATTTTCTTTACAGTAATCTCTTCTGAATGTATACCAAGATTGTACATTTTTAATAAAGTTACATGAAAAACTCAGACATTGTGCTGTTTCGTGGTCAGACATATACAAATCGTGCACCTCACAACTTGCTGTTTTTAAATTACTGAAAATATGGTCAATACATGAATTTTGTCTCGTTGGTTGATTAACGTTAATTTTAAGTCCATAACTATTAATAATGTTCTTTAAGTTCTTAGATATTTGATTAGTTTGCAAGGTGTCAATGTTAATATCTCCCGTTATAATAACTCGCTTTTTCCCTTTCCCGGATAGTCTATGAAGAACACGTTCAAGTTTTTCAAAAAATATTGTGATGTTACCTTTTGGAATACGATAAATACATACGATTATACAATTTATTCTAGGTATTTCAACGCCACAACATTCGAATGTATATTCTGACGCTATTTCTTTACAGAAATCCAACACTTTGGTTTCAAATTCTATTCTAGATAAAATGCAAACTCCACCACGATTTTCCTTTTTCCTACAAAAGGAGCTAGCCACTTTATAGCCCTTAACTTGAATATTACTTTCGTCTCCTAATTTCACAAATGTTTCAGAAAAACAAAGAAAGTCTACCGAAGTTTTGTTTTCCGAGAATTCCTGAAGGCATACTTCAATATTGTACTGTTTATTGATTAGTCCGGCTATATTTTGATGTAATAAAGTTACTGTTGTGTCATTTTTCTTATGGCTGACGAAAAAGCTTCTCCGTTATAAGATTCTCCGGTGCTGATTGGACGCTTTCAGATGTCCCTTTTGGACTGTCATTAATTTTACTAAGTGGTTTAAAGTAGTAGGGAATCGTCCCTTTTTTGGGTGTCAAAGAAAGTTTCTCGTCAGTTAAATGTGATCTATTTTTTTTTGGATTGCTACTTTTAAATATATTGACATTTTTTAAAAATCTATTTTCATAATATTTATAATCGATTATGAAATAATTTTTTTTACATATGCGCAATAGTTTGTCCTTATCACCTATATCTGTCAAATCTAAGAACATACAATTTTTTAAATTCTGACACAAATGTCTAAATATATTGTTTAACATATATTCACATAAAAATGGATTAGACTTGACACTCAATAAAATAATATTAATATTCTTAAATTTCTTCAAAATAGTTGCTAACTCTAATTGTAAGGTCATAGGGTTGTCATCATTTTCGCCGAGAGATAATATTAAATAATTTTCCGGCGTATCTTCAATATTTTCACATGGTTTTAATATTTCATTTGTAGTAGCTGATGGTTTCGTCATTGAAAATATATCATAGTGTTCATAATTTGTATTAAGTCTCAATTGTATCAACCGTGTAGCCATTCCAGAGCATTGTTGGCCCCCTAATATATTTATTTTCGGTCTTGTTTTTCCTTCAATTTTTTTTTCATTAGTAGTGCCACCATCGGGTACTTTACTTATTAATTTGTCACAGTGTTTGCTCTTGTATGTCACATCATCTAGCGAGTTCTGACAAGAATCAAGATTGTTATTTGCACTGGAATCATTGCGCATTTGGGGTAGATCAGGGATTGTGCAGCTATCTAGTGAAGAGTTTGTTTCATTCGGTATTATGTCGAGTTCGGTGCAGCTGTTATGAATTGAATCCTTGTTTGGTTTCGAAGGAGGGTTCTGACTATCCTGAGATTCATCAGTAATTTTCATTCTTTTAAAAGTTTTTCTAGCTGATGAAGGTTTTTTGTGCTAAGTGGCGTTTTGCATAAATTTTTCAGTTGCATAATTGTTTGATTTTGTTCTTCACACTGTTTAATTAGGGAACCATTTTCATAATTCAATTTTTCAATTTCTAAATGCGCACTTTCAAGTTGACTTTTCAAAATATTTATTTCATCTTTTAGTTCTTCGATGTCATTGTTGTTGACTAGAGAAGCGTTTTTGACTGATGGGGGAATCTTCCGCTGGGGAGCACCCTCAAATTCCAATGGCACATTCAACAAGCCTACTAAAAGTTCTAGGACTGATCGTAGACGAAAACACAAAAAAAAAAAAAAAAATTTTGTGATTTTGAAAATCAACCCCTTAGAGGGTAAGTGGGGTGAGTAAACATTGAAATCGATATGGATGTCGTCCTTGAGGTTTTATGGGATGGTGATTGCGATAATGACATTTATTTTGAAGTCCAACGCGGTGGGCATGACACGTCATGGACCTGGGGGCTAATTGTCTAATTCCAAAATCTATCGCAATCGCTTTCATTTGACAGATGAATGTGACACATTGCTGCATTTCTTTGGTAAGTTTTTATTCGTGCCAAAAAGAAGCATCAATGTATCACATTCTGAAAGCGATTGCGATAGATTTTGAAATTAGACAATAGAAAGGCAGGTCCTGGACATGCACATCCAGGTAACGGGAACGGGTCGGGAACGGAAAGTGGAACGGAACGGAAACAAAACGGGAACGAAACGGGAACGGGCGGGATCAGGAGGGAACGGGACGAGAACGGGCAGGGAACGAGACAGGAACGGAATGGGATGGGAATGGGACGGGACTGGAATGGACGGGAACCGGAACCGGAACGGGAACGTGAACCGGAACTAGGAACGGGACGGGAACGGGTGGGATCGGGAACGGGAACGGAAACGGGAACGGGAACGGGCGGGACGGAACGGGAAGGGAACGGGACGGGAACGAACGGGAACAGAAAGGGAATGGAACGGGAACGGGAAGCATAAAAATGACTGGTCGGATCCTGGTTGAAAGTTCTCTAAGGATTTTCTCTAACGTCCACGCGGGCAGAAGCTAGTCCTATTATTATATTTTAAAGTTACTTAAGTAGTAACTCGGCTCCGCCTCGTGTCACAAAAGCGCCCGCTGACTGCCTCGACCGGGCCGAAATAATATTAACCAATTTTCGAAACTCTAACCTAACGAATGCATGACGATCGGTCAATAATCATACAAGCTACATAGCATTTTATGTACGGAAACACCCGTTTTTCTAGAATTCCAAATCTAAAGGGACCACCTACAGGTCACAATTATTTACCGATTTTCAAAATTATTTCTCCATTTGGTAGCTAAACTAATACCCTAGGACCCTTTTTTTCATTTTTTCTTAAGTCAGTTATTTCCGAAATATTTACAATTTAGTAAACAAACACCCCCCAAAAAACCCGGAATTTTGCAAAATTTCAAAAAAGTTATCAGTATATTTTCAATATTAATGTTCACACGTGTCTCGATAAATTTCTCAACTTTTGGTATTTCCATCTCGATCCTCTCAAAATCCTCGGAGATATGGTCAAAAATACGTCTCAGGTGATTTGCATCTGATAACCATTTTTAATGGTAAAACATAAAAGTTTTCTTATTATTTATAAGCGACTAAGTAGGTAAATACAAAGAATATAAACTTTTTAGATTTTTGCATTCACAATGCTATTTTTATATTAAGATGAATAAATAATGAAAAATATTAGAAAAAATCGG
The DNA here is from genome assembly GCA_928269145.1 of Agriphila tristella. Classification (NCBI taxonomy): domain Eukaryota; kingdom Metazoa; phylum Arthropoda; class Insecta; order Lepidoptera; family Crambidae; genus Agriphila; species Agriphila tristella. The sequence goes on along the minus strand of OV743443.1, from coordinate 3,498,759 downwards.
CTCACCCGTAGCAACTTAGACGGGATATCCCGTCTAAGTTGCTACGGGTGAGCCGATTTTTTCTAATATTTTTCATTATTTATTCATCTTAACAAAGAATATAACTAGGTATTAGCCATAAAACAGCTCTTCGAAGTTTACGGCCGGACTTTTCTGCTTAGAAACTTTTTAGACGGAACTTTATAATAGTGTGAATAGAGGACGTTTTGCCGTCTATTGACGAATATTTATAATAGTAGTTTTCTGCACACAGAGAAATTTCGTCGCAACTCTATGGCAGCCAAGTAAATAACGCCATCTATTGTCGAGTAGTATTAACTAACATTTCTTCGTTATTTTAACGTGTTTTGTTTATACAATAGTATTTTGCTTCTTTGTGCGCGTAGGTACCTACTAAAAGTGACTCAATAATGATGATTACTGATAATTAATTATAATATTATTTTTACGGCAGTATTTTCGCATACTCAAATGAAACAACATAAAAGTTTTTAATATTTATTAGCGACTATAGTAAATACAAAGAGATATAGCAGGCCTAAGCGTAGTAGCTGAGGTTGGCCTTCTTCTTGGCCTGCACCTCGAGTATGGCGTCCATGAAGTCCTCGTGTGTGACGGCGTTGGCGGAGCGGCGCAGCGCGATCATGCCCGCCTCCACGCACACCGCCTTGCACTGCGCGCCGTTGAAGTCGTCCGTCGAACGGGACAACTCCTCGAAGTTTACGTCTGGACTTACGTTCATTTTTCTGCAAATGAAATGTGCATTAGAAACTTTTAAGACGGAACTCTATGGTAGGGTAGGTTTTTTAAGAAACGCCATCTATCGACGAGTAGTTAGTTTTCTGCACACAATGTTTAACGCAACTCTATGGCAGCCAAGTAAATAACGCCATCTATTGTCGAGCAGCACTAACTAAACTTTCTCTTCATAAAAAGTATTTTACCGATTTTTGGTATGATGAATTTAATAAATTTCTTTTAATATTATTAACATAAGTACTAAAAAATTCGAAACTGTACCCGTAGCACGAAAAGCTATTGAAAAAAATAACGCGCGAAATTCGACAGACATTCGACAGAGTTTTTGTATAGGAAATTTAAACTGCGCCATCTACTGGCGAAAAGCGAAATGAAATTCCTGACAAATATAGGTACTAATTTTTTCATTGTTCATGCTAGGGATACAGATCAACCAGGGGGTCAAGTGTGTTTCAGTGGTGTTTGAATGGCTATGCTTTTTGACACTGTTCTCGTTTCTTAAACCCAAAATCGAGACACAAATATGTTTCCGTTTCGTTTTTAAGAAACACAATGTGTTTCGGTTTTGGGTTTAAGAAACAAGAACTGTGTCAAAAAACATTACCATTAAAACACCCATTGAACTACTATTTTGACGAAAACATTAGCAGACTTGACCCCCAGTACCAAGCCATTACCATGTATTTCTTGCGATTCAATATTCTTCATCAGAAAAATCAATACCCTCCATTTTGCTTCGCCACAGTCGGAAAATACGACAATATGTATTACCTTTATAAAGCTATTTCTTGTTTGTAATGAACTTGATTATACCTTGAGTGGATTTGCATAATCCTAGCTCTAGCTTCCTCATTGGGGTGCGGGAACTCGATCTTCCTGTCCAGTCGCCCCGACCGCAGCAGCGCCGGATCCAAGATGTCTACTCTGTTGGTGGCCGCGATCACCTGCAATAATGGCAGGGAAATTGTGGTTAGAAATTGATCTTTATATTCTGCTACTTAAAATGTCTTAATTCGTAAACCATGTGGTTTACAGTGCATTATTGTTTAGATTTTCAACCTTAATTTGGTGAATTTTGCATTGAAAGTCGATTGAAGTAATTTGACATAGTATAGGATATGCTATTATATGTAGCGTGCTTTTATGTGGATCAGAAATGGCATCATTCATTTATTCACTTCTCGCTCGCATACCACCTACCGTTCTCTCAGTCACACTCGATGTGGTAAGCGCGGTGAGCCGCCATTTTCAATACCATTCTTTATCTGCGCGGGTTGTACAGCTTTTCAAAGTAATTTTAGTGGAATGCATGACACAGGAAGTGATAGGGATATGTAACCCATCATTCTCATCTATTTCACACATAAGCTTAGTTTACAAAATGTAAGTCCATAGTAACATGCCTTAAAAGTAACTAAATAAGATCAAAATATAAAGTCCAAAATCTAGGTTTATATTCGACTTTATATTTTCGACGCAAGAACCACGTGGCGAGTTCGTAAAATGACATTAAGATGTACTGTCACTTTTTAAACCATTCAATACCCTACCTATTGACATAGTGTCCACGAAGGTGCTAAAAGTTATTCAAAAGAACTAAGTTTAATCACCTTAATGTCAGCGGTGGAACTAAACCCATCGAGCTGGTTCAACAACTCCAACATGGTACGCTGCACCTCCCTGTCTCCCGCCTTCTCCGAGTCGAACCTCTTGGTGCCGATGGCGTCGAGCTCGTCGATGAAGATAATGGCTGGTGCCTTCTCCTTGGCCAGGGCGAACGCGTCGCGCACCAGTTTGGCACCGTCACCTGGAGATGAGAGAATTTAGGACTCATTTTAAACAACCTTCTAGATTGTTCCAGGAAGGCGCTGGAAAGATGTCATAGTCAGTGTAGCATGCAACAAGTGGATAACTAAGGCCCAGGCCAGAGATGTGTGGAAGGAGGTGGGAGAGGCTTTTACCTTTTACCCAAGGGTTCAGTCCCAAATTAAATTAAAGTACCTATGTTCAAGTTGAATAGTGAAAAAGGATTTGAAAAATAAAAAGCTTAATTATTAGGATATTTAAACAACCATTCAAACAATTTTAGGACAGCCATATAGATGCAAAATTTTGCAAATGGATCTTTATTGCAATTTGGGTAATCTGCACCTACTTGAATTCAGTCCTCAACCTGAATTGCTTGCAATAAAAAAAAAACAAATTGTCATACCTATAAACATCTGTACTAGTTGTGGGCCAGCCAGCTTCAAGAAGGTGGACTTAGTCTGTGCAGCGCAAGCTCTCGCCAGCAAGGTCTTGCCAGTTCCCGGTGGTCCGTACAGCAGAACACCCTTCGGAGGATGGATGCCAAGGTTCACAAACTTCTCCTTGTGGGTCATCGGTAGGACCACGGCTTCTATGAGTTCCTGAAGACATTATGGTGAAATTAAGAAAGCTTTGTAAATATATATACAATTGGAATCTTCACTACTAATGGCCGATTTCAATAACCTATCCTCAGGAAGAGATAGGCTTACTAACAATTTGTTGCCTAGATGTTTCTGTTTAATTACAGGAAATGAACAACACTTGCCTAGTGCAGTAACAGATTCATAGGCTATTTCTTACTGAAGATAGATTTTTGAAATCGGTAAGATGGTAATGGTAATGACCACCATTGTCATGTTGTCAACCATACTTACAACTAAAACTAAACTAATAATTTTGTGACTTGATTGATTATTGATAATTAAGAGCATCTCAGAAATTTTAAGTACCTACTTATCAAAAGATTTTAAAACAGGTCAGTCATTAAATACAATGTGATTAAATTGTCAATAAACAGTGATCGGCTGCAATTTCACTCGAGAATGTATAGCATAGTGAAAATTTTACACTTTGCGGCTTTCTTGTATGTACAACAGCATGGTAAGTTAAACAGTTGAACTACAAATACAGCTCTTTCTATGCACAACATAAAGATGGTCTCAAGGTCAACATGTATAGTCTGAGGTGCCGTTCACTGTACATTGTTAAATTAGTTTAACAATGTACAAGAAAGCAACCAAGTTCAGAACGCTTGCTATACATAGTGAGGTTTTTTATCTGTAAGCTGTTAATAGCATTGTAACTACTTCAAATATACATAAAGTTTAAATATATCTTACCTGAATTTGTTTGTCGAGACCACCAATATCTGAGTACTGTTCTGTAGGACGCTCATCCACTTCCATAGCTTTTACTCTAGCATCATATTCAGCGGGCAGTGTCTCCAAAATCAGATATGAGTCCTTATTTACGCCCACTAAGTCACCAGGCTTCAGTTTTTCAGCATCTACCAATCCAATGACAGGCAAAAAATATGTCTGTCTTGTGGATGTCTTTATGACTGCACACTTTCCCTTCCTCTGGGAGTCTAAATCCACTACAGCACCATCTTCTTCTTCTTCTTGAGGGTCGACATCCAGCAATTCAATGACATTAGATACAAGATATGGTAAGGTTTTGTTAACCTTGATTTTCTCTGTGTTTTCCTTGATTTTCTCGTTCTGTGCCTGCAGTTCATGAGTGATCCTCATCACTTCACTCTTCATTATCTTGATTTCATTGTCCAGAAGCCTGGTGCGGCTGATAATTTCATCGGTTGGCATGCGAAGCACTTCTTCACTTAGCGCTTCCTCTCCGTCCTCCCAGATAGACTTATCTTCAAGAGTTGTAGCCATATTTTAGACTTTTTCGTGTGTCAATTTTTTAGCTAATATTTAATTTTACTTTATTCTGAAAATACACAAAATAAACAAGTATGAAAACTTGCAAATAGATTGGTCGATGATCGAATGAAAAATGAATTGTCATTCCTGTCAAATAATGGGTGCATTCCACAGCAGACTAACCGCTGAGTCATCGATCGTCATAGACACATTTTAACCATATCCATCAGCTATTTTTATCTCTTTCGATGGTATAATATGTCGGCATATCGCCAGGGTTTGTCGACTCGTTTGGGTGTATGGTAAAACCACAGAACATAGAAGTAGATAGAAGTAGTATGAGCTTAGTATGAAAACCAGTGTAACCGAACGAACACATTAAATCGAAGCCAAGCCCCCCACTTAATAGTTAAGTGTTTATGTAACTTCAAGAATTTTTCAAATTGTGCGTTGGAATAAGATTCATAAGTGTATACCGCATAAAAGTGGATATTTATTGTTTTGAGTTTTAAAAGGAAAATATCTGTTGAATTTTTAATTAAAATCAAAATTAATTAAATAAAGCTCGCCTCTGATATTTTATGCACTCGTTTGTTAAATGTTAGGTGACGGCTACACGCGTGGTATTTACCATGATCCATCGCCATAGAGTAAATTTTAATGGAAAGTAAAATTAAGATGAATAAATAATGAAAAATATTAGAAAAAATCGGCTCACCCGTAGCAACTTAGACGGGATTCGAACCCGCACCCTTAGGATTCCGGCCCAATGCACTACCAATTATGCTACCAAGCCGCTGAGGGATGTGGCGAAATTTTCTAATACTTTCCACGCTTCCGCTGAAGATCAGCGCCATCTCACCAATGTGAAGAGAACTACTTCGACATTCGGTTGTAGCACCTTTGCAAGTGCCAGACAATCAATTAAGGTGAAACAGTACAATTTAAACTTTTTTAGATTTTTGCATTCACAATGCTATTTTTATATTAAGATGAATAAATAATGAAAAATATTAGAAAAAATCGGCTCACCCGTAGCAACTTAGACGGGATTCGAACCCGCACCCTTAGGATTCCGGCCCAATGCACTACCAATTATGCTACCAAGCCGCTGAGGGATGTGGCGAAATTTTCTAATACTTTCCACGCTTCCGCTGAAGATCAGCGCCATCTCACCAATGTGAAGAGAACTACTTCGACATTCGGTTGTAGCACCTTTGCAAGTGCCAGACAATCAATTAAGGTGAAACAGTACAATTTAAACTTTTTTAGATTTTTGCATTCACAATGCTATTTTTATATTAAGATGAATAAATAATGAAAAATATTAGAAAAAATCGGCTCACCCGTAGCAACTTAGACGGGATTCGAACCCGCACCCTTAGGATTCCGGCCCAATGCACTACCAATTATGCTACCAAGCCGCTGAGGGATGTGGCGAAATTTTCTAATACTTTCCACGCTTCCGCTGAAGATCAGCGCCATCTCACCAATGTGAAGAGAACTACTTCGACATTCGGTTGTAGCACCTTTGCAAGTGCCAGACAATCAATTAAGGTGAAACAGTACAATTTAAACTTTTTTAGATTTTTGCATTCACAATGCTATTTTTATATTAAGATGAATAAATAATGAAAAATATTAGAAAAAATCGGCTCACCCGTAGCAACTTAGACGGGATTCGAACCCGCACCCTTAGGATTCCGGCCCAATGCACTACCAATTATGCTACCAAGCCGCTGAGGGATGTGGCGAAATTTTCTAATACTTTCCACGCTTCCGCTGAAGATCAGCGCCATCTCACCAATGTGAAGAGAACTACTTCGACATTCGGTTGTAGCACCTTTGCAAGTGCCAGACAATCAATTAAGGTGAAACAGTACAATTTAAACTTTTTTAGATTTTTGCATTCACAATGCTATTTTTATATTAAGATGAATAAATAATGAAAAATATTAGAAAAAATCGGCTCACCCGTAGCAACTTAGACGGGATTCGAACCCGCACCCTTAGGATTCCGGCCCAATGCACTACCAATTATGCTACCAAGCCGCTGAGGGATGTGGCGAAATTTTCTAATACTTTCCACGCTTCCGCTGAAGATCAGCGCCATCTCACCAATGTGAAGAGAACTACTTCGACATTCGGTTGTAGCACCTTTGCAAGTGCCAGACAATCAATTAAGGTGAAACAGTACAATTTAAACTTTTTTAGATTTTTGCATTCACAATGCTATTTTTATATTAAGATGAATAAATAATGAAAAATATTAGAAAAAATCGGCTCACCCGTAGCAACTTAGACGGGATTCGAACCCGCACCCTTAGGATTCCGGCCCAATGCACTACCAATTATGCTACCAAGCCGCTGAGGGATGTGGCGAAATTTTCTAATACTTTCCACGCTTCCGCTGAAGATCAGCGCCATCTCACCAATGTGAAGAGAACTACTTCGACATTCGGTTGTAGCACCTTTGCAAGTGCCAGACAATCAATTAAGGTGAAACAGTACAATTTAAACTTTTTTAGATTTTTGCATTCACAATGCTATTTTTATATTAAGATGAATAAATAATGAAAAATATTAGAAAAAATCGGCTCACCCGTAGCAACTTAGACGGGATTCGAACCCGCACCCTTAGGATTCCGGCCCAATGCACTACCAATTATGCTACCAAGCCGCTGAGGGATGTGGCGAAATTTTCTAATACTTTCCACGCTTCCGCTGAAGATCAGCGCCATCTCACCAATGTGAAGAGAACTACTTCGACATTCGGTTGTAGCACCTTTGCAAGTGCCAGACAATCAATTAAGGTGAAACAGTACAATTTAAACTTTTTTAGATTTTTGCATTCACAATGCTATTTTTATATTAAGATGAATAAATAATGAAAAATATTAGAAAAAATCGGCTCACCCGTAGCAACTTAGACGGGATTCGAACCCGCACCCTTAGGATTCCGGCCCAATGCACTACCAATTATGCTACCAAGCCGCTGAGGGATGTGGCGAAATTTTCTAATACTTTCCACGCTTCCGCTGAAGATCAGCGCCATCTCACCAATGTGAAGAGAACTACTTCGACATTCGGTTGTAGCACCTTTGCAAGTGCCAGACAATCAATTAAGGTGAAACAGTACAATTTAAACTTTTTTAGATTTTTGCATTCACAATGCTATTTTTATATTAAGATGAATAAATAATGAAAAATATTAGAAAAAATCGGCTCACCCGTAGCAACTTAGACGGGATTCGAACCCGCACCCTTAGGATTCCGGCCCAATGCACTACCAATTATGCTACCAAGCCGCTGAGGGATGTGGCGAAATTTTCTAATACTTTATGGTAGTGCATTGGGCCGGAATCCTAAGGGTGCGGGTTCGAATCCCGTCTAAGTTGCTACGGGTGAGCCGATTTTTTCTAATATTTTTCATTATTTATTCATCTTAATATAAAAATAGCATTGTGAATGCAAAAATCTAAAAAAGTTTAAATTGTACTGTTTCACCTTAATTGATTGTCTGGCACTTGCAAAGGTGCTACAACCGAATGTCGAAGTAGTTCTCTTCACATTGGTGAGATGGCGCTGATCTTCAGCGGAAGCGTGGAAAGTATTAGAAAATTTCGCCACATCCCTCAGCGGCTTGGTAGCATAATTGGTAGTGCATTGGGCCGGAATCCTAAGGGTGCGGGTTCGAATCCCGTCTAAGTTGCTACGGGTGAGCCGATTTTTTCTAATATTTTTCATTATTTATTCATCTTAATATAAAAATAGCATTGTGAATGCAAAAATCTAAAAAAGTTTAAATTGTACTGTTTCACCTTAATTGATTGTCTGGCACTTGCAAAGGTGCTACAACCGAATGTCGAAGTAGTTCTCTTCACATTGGTGAGATGGCGCTGATCTTCAGCGGAAGCGTGGAAAGTATTAGAAAATTTCGCCACATCCCTCAGCGGCTTGGTAGCATAATTGGTAGTGCATTGGGCCGGAATCCTAAGGGTGCGGGTTCGAATCCCGTCTAAGTTGCTACGGGTGAGCCGATTTTTTCTAATATTTTTCATTATTTATTCATCTTAATATAAAAATAGCATTGTGAATGCAAAAATCTAAAAAAGTTTAAATTGTACTGTTTCACCTTAATTGATTGTCTGGCACTTGCAAAGGTGCTACAACCGAATGTCGAAGTAGTTCTCTTCACATTGGTGAGATGGCGCTGATCTTCAGCGGAAGCGTGGAAAGTATTAGAAAATTTCGCCACATCCCTCAGCGGCTTGGTAGCATAATTGGTAGTGCATTGGGCCGGAATCCTAAGGGTGCGGGTTCGAATCCCGTCTAAGTTGCTACGGGTGAGCCGATTTTTTCTAATATTTTTCATTATTTATTCATCTTAATATAAAAATAGCATTGTGAATGCAAAAATCTAAAAAAGTTTAAATTGTACTGTTTCACCTTAATTGATTGTCTGGCACTTGCAAAGGTGCTACAACCGAATGTCGAAGTAGTTCTCTTCACATTGGTGAGATGGCGCTGATCTTCAGCGGAAGCGTGGAAAGTATTAGAAAATTTCGCCACATCCCTCAGCGGCTTGGTAGCATAATTGGTAGTGCATTGGGCCGGAATCCTAAGGGTGCGGGTTCGAATCCCGTCTAAGTTGCTACGGGTGAGCCGATTTTTTCTAATATTTTTCATTATTTATTCATCTTAATATAAAAATAGCATTGTGAATGCAAAAATCTAAAAAAGTTTAAATTGTACTGTTTCACCTTAATTGATTGTCTGGCACTTGCAAAGGTGCTACAACCGAATGTCGAAGTAGTTCTCTTCACATTGGTGAGATGGCGCTGATCTTCAGCGGAAGCGTGGAAAGTATTAGAAAATTTCGCCACATCCCTCAGCGGCTTGGTAGCATAATTGGTAGTGCATTGGGCCGGAATCCTAAGGGTGCGGGTTCGAATCCCGTCTAAGTTGCTACGGGTGAGCCGATTTTTTCTAATATTTTTCATTATTTATTCATCTTAATATAAAAATAGCATTGTGAATGCAAAAATCTAAAAAAGTTTAAATTGTACTGTTTCACCTTAATTGATTGTCTGGCACTTGCAAAGGTGCTACAACCGAATGTCGAAGTAGTTCTCTTCACATTGGTGAGATGGCGCTGATCTTCAGCGGAAGCGTGGAAAGTATTAGAAAATTTCGCCACATCCCTCAGCGGCTTGGTAGCATAATTGGTAGTGCATTGGGCCGGAATCCTAAGGGTGCGGGTTCGAATCCCGTCTAAGTTGCTACGGGTGAGCCGATTTTTTCTAATATTTTTCATTATTTATTCATCTTAATATAAAAATAGCATTGTGAATGCAAAAATCTAAAAAAGTTTAAATTGTACTGTTTCACCTTAATTGATTGTCTGGCACTTGCAAAGGTGCTACAACCGAATGTCGAAGTAGTTCTCTTCACATTGGTGAGATGGCGCTGATCTTCAGCGGAAGCGTGGAAAGTATTAGAAAATTTCGCCACATCCCTCAGCGGCTTGGTAGCATAATTGGTAGTGCATTGGGCCGGAATCCTAAGGGTGCGGGTTCGAATCCCGTCTAAGTTGCTACGGGTGAGCCGATTTTTTCTAATATTTTTCATTATTTATTCATCTTAATATAAAAATAGCATTGTGAATGCAAAAATCTAAAAAAGTTTAAATTGTACTGTTTCACCTTAATTGATTGTCTGGCACTTGCAAAGGTGCTACAACCGAATGTCGAAGTAGTTCTCTTCACATTGGTGAGATGGCGCTGATCTTCAGCGGAAGCGTGGAAAGTATTCGAAAATTTCGCCACATCCCTCAGCGGCTTGGTAGCATAATTGGTAGTGCATTGGGCCGGAATCCTAAGGGTGCGGGTTCGAATCCCGTCTAAGTTGCTACGGGTGAGCCGATTTTTTCTAATATTTTTCATTATTTATTCATCTTAATATAAAAATAGCATTGTGAATGCAAAAATCTAAAAAAGTTTAAATTGTACTGTTTCACCTTAATTGATTGTCTGGCACTTGCAAAGGTGCTACAACCGAATGTCGAAGTAGTTCTCTTCACATTGGTGAGATGGCGCTGATCTTCAGCGGAAGCGTGGAAAGTATTAGAAAATTTCGCCACATCCCTCAGCGGCTTGGTAGCATAATTGGTAGTGCATTGGGCCGGAATCCTAAGGGTGCGGGTTCGAATCCCGTCTAAGTTGCTACGGGTGAGCCGATTTTTTCTAATATTTTTCATTATTTATTCATCTTAATATAAAAATAGCATTGTGAATGCAAAAATCTAAAAAAGTTTAAATTGTACTGTTTCACCTTAATTGATTGTCTGGCACTTGCAAAGGTGCTACAACCGAATGTCGAAGTAGTTCTCTTCACATTGGTGAGATGGCGCTGATCTTCAGCGGAAGCGTGGAAAGTATTAGAAAATTTCGCCACATCCCTCAGCGGCTTGGTAGCATAATTGGTAGTGCATTGGGCCGGAATCCTAAGGGTGCGGGTTCGAATCCCGTCTAAGTTGCTACGGGTGAGCCGATTTTTTCTAATATTTTTCATTATTTATTCATCTTAATATAAAAATAGCATTGTGAATGCAAAAATCTAAAAAAGTTTAAAGTGGAAAGTAAAATATTGAACATTCCGTAAAAAATATTTTCAATGGTTAAAATTCACTCTATGGTAATGGATCACGGTAAATACCATGCGTCTAGCCGTCGCCTTATATGTGGATATCGATTTTGCTCTTCTAAATAATGCAACTCGGCATTTTTATATTATTTTTGAAGATTTTTCGTTTGGCGTTCGTTCATACGACTACTGACGGAGTAAAATTCAAAGATGTGCGGAGCTCCGCAGATTTGATGTTACACGGGTGCCGCCCACATGCGAGTTCTACTGGGGGGGAAACATTTTTTCTTTGTTCTGTGTGTGAAACCTTGGTAAAACACAGTTATTATAAACAAACTTAGAAACATATTATGAAGATACTAAAGAACTCAAGTCAACAAAAGACTCAATTTAAACACTTCCCTTTTCATATACACTGTTGTTGTAAATGAAAAGGGAATCAATTACAATATTTTCTACCTTAATAATTCACATTAACATTAAATTATTATCTTATTATAAAAATATCTAAATGAACTTCCACGGAAACTTGTGCAAATCACTCAAAACAAAACAATTAACTTTCAATGTGGTTAATAAAAAGTAACAATGAAACTTAACTTAATTAAATATTCAGATATTATTTGCCAAATCGTCTTATAATGAATTAACTTATTATTCACATTTTTAAACTTAATAAAGCTCTCTACTACTTAAGCTATATGATTGCTTACTAATTAAGCAAAATAAGAAGTTAAATGCGTAGACTTGACGATAACTGTATTTAAAAATTATATAATTAATTCATTACATACAGTTTGACCATAAAGAGTTGAAATTAAATAAAATGGAACTAAAATTTTTCAGTACAAAATTTAGTAAGTGTTGCCAATTTATCCGTGATTTTGACGTGTTTACATAGAAAGTGGCGCCCTCAATTTTTGTCAACTCTTTATGGTCAAGCTGTATATTTACATTTAAATCGAGGAACTTAAACAATGTTTTTGAATCGTCATATTTGAATTAACATTTTAGTGACTACAACAACCTACTAGATGGCGCTAGGCGTTGTTAGCTGAGAACAGAACTTTGAATTAATTAGGCTTAATTCACAATCAGTGGTTATAATAAATCAACTTAGGTCTTTAATATTTTCTAATTAGAATTATTCAAATAAAATAACTGAGCCCACATAATATACTATTTGTGTTGCTGACCAATGACTTAGCGATTGGTCTGCTGGAATCTGATGGAATGCACCCAATTTGTCACATGTCAGTCATCTGTCACTGTCAGTGTCGTGGATCTTGTCGAGGTGACAAATTCGCGAATTTCGAAAAAAGATTTTCCATTTTATTTAAAAAAGTATTTATTTCTTACTTACGTAATATCGCTAACTAAATATTTGATTTGCTTATATAATTAAAACAGTTATGGCTTTCTCCATGTTTCTTCGAAACCCAGGTACTTTCTAAATGTTATTTTATTTTATTACATAACATTGCATTGTTTACAATGTTTATCTAAAAGCTATCATGTTTCTAGTATTTTGATTATTCATTGTATCAGATCGGCATATAATATTCTCAATTTTACCATACCTAGGTACACTATTTTGCTACTCAATTTGAATTGGCTTTTAGGTTAACTTTCATATTTTTTTTAAGCCGTTTCTTCTAAGAGGGTCACCATCCGTCCGGATTTGCCCGGACTTTTAGACTTATGTTCGGCTTTGTAAGATTGGGTGTATGTTTTATAACTAGAATTACACCAATTCGACTGGACGAAAATCCTAAATATCCGCTTCCTTTACCGTTTCAACGGCATTTTGTGAGCCATTTGGGCAACCAGGGTTGCCAGATGCCTAACTGGTCAAGTCGCCACTTTGTGATGAAAAGATAGCCCAAAGTAGCCCAATTTGAAAAAAAAACAATGTTTAAACATCATGCTACGGTTCAATTACACTGGCATAACGATTATTTATATTATTATTTACCCCATTTTCACTTTTTGTTTGATTGTTCACTTACTCTCCCATCTCGCGCGCATGGAAAGACTAGACTAGACAACACATAGAGAAAACTATGTAAACTGATATCAATAAGTCTAAAAAACGTGTCACCCAACAGGCAATAAGTTGCCATTCCATAATTTATAGTAGCCGCGACGGTCCCAAAGATAGCCCAATTGGCTATATGTCGCCCAATCTGTAGACCCTGTGGGCAACATGGCTTTTCCGATGTAATAAAGGCTGCTGAATTTGATTTTGAATGTTGCCAAGCTGAATTTAATTTAATTTTTTTCAAGCGTGTTTTGCTCTTATAATGACTTGATTCAAGACAATATCTCTATATTTATTTACAGAAAATCCTCCACAGAATAAAAACTATTAAAATTTACCCCAGAATAAAAATACTGGTGAATAGCCTAGTTATTTTACTATATAAAATAATAAACTTGTTAAACATTTTTGTCTAGTAACTGTGTTAAAAAAAATAGTGTCGCGTGGCGGAATTTTCTCTCCTCGAGCCACACACATCTCATACTTCCGGTACCCGGACGGACTTCCGGTTATCAAAATTGAGTTCAGCGACCCCCATAACCTATTCCAGGACACCTCACTCGACCAGAATCGAGTTCTAATAAGATAAGGCTCCATTTCGGCCGCCATCTTGAATTTTGGGCAAAGGAGCCAAAATTGGGCCTGGCAACATTCAGAACCGAATTCAGGAGCCTTTTATACTTCGGAAAAGTCATGTTGCCAAAATGGTTCACAAAATGCCGTTGAACTTGAAAACTTTACATTTGAACTACCAATGTATTATAAATCAAACACTGGTGGGTCGAATGTGGAATTGCGTTTCTCTTTTGACCCACCAGCAGGTAATGCTGGTGGGTCCTCATCACCAAACATACATATAGGGTTTCTGATTTCTCGACTTTTATTTTTCTCGAGTTTCGGAAATTCTCGAGGCCAAATTCTCGAGTTTTCTCGAGTCTTTTAATTGAAACTGTTGAAATCTGTTGAAATTTAATAAAAAATACAGGTTTTTTTTTTAATCTAAGGTACTTTTATTGCACTACAATCAATTAGAATTCGGTACCTCTTATTAGGGTAAGGAAAGAAACAAAAATTAAAATCCGTTTACATCTTATTAACTAATAATCAGATCTTAGCTATTAACTAATAGGGACATCAGTCATAAAGACTAAAGTTGACTTTTCCTAGACTCAATCAGCCTAGAAGCAACGTTAACCTATTAAATAATTAGAAAACTTACTTTTGTCTTAGAAAATAGGCTTTCAAGAATATTAGAAGAAAGAGTTAACAAATGAATGCATGAGCACGGAGTGCGGGCGGTGTAAGGCGCTTATAGCCGTCCACTAGCGCCGCCAATATATTTTATTTTTATTATTCGTAAATCAAGTCAATATAAAAAAATAAAATAACCATGCCCTCTTGGTTCGATGAGCTCAGTAGCGCTACCAATGGAACAAAATCAGTTACGTTTTATCAAGGACTTAGATTAAAAGTTTAGATAATTTTAATAGTTTCAGGAACTCAAACTTAAGCAATAAGTCGTGCATCTTAATAGTGCCAAAAGTGGCCACATTTCTCATTGATATATAATCGAGGCCATGAAAAATATTTAATAAAAATTGCACTTTATCTTCTACTTGCGCAAAATAACCAAAACTTTTATTCTAAGCCCTTGATAAAACGTAAATGATTTATTTCCATTGGTTGCGCTACTTGGCTCATCAAACCAACCTAATATTTTTTTAATAACTCTTAAATACCTCTTTTACGTTACGCTAGTGGACGGCTATAAGCGCTTTTACGGCGAAAAATAGTCGCGGGTGGCGTCTGCCATGATTCAAATTCGAAACTCGAGAATTCTCGAGCTCCGCTAATTTTTTTCTCGTCTCGAATGACGCCAAATTTCTCGAGTTTTCTCGAGTTCGAGAAAGCTCGAGCAGAAACCCTACATACATAGCAGTAAGTAGTGTTTAATAAGTCTTGGCCATGTCCAAAAAATAGGTAAAGACACAATAAACAGTTTCTAATCATTCAATTTCTCAAAAATCGCTTTGGGAACATTTTATCTTGTGCATTCAAATGTAAGCACACAATAAAAGTACATCATGCCGGAAGATGTCATTTTGATGCTAAATGTCTGTCACAGTCAGTCAGTTCTTTTGAATAAAAAAAGTCTGAACTTTTATTAAAAATTTTTTTATCGGGAATTTCCAAATTTTGAAATGGTTACCCTATGTGCAGTGCATGTTTCATCTACCTACAAAAAGATCAAATGATACTCCGTGTAAAATGGCCGGAATACCTAAAACTTAAAATTTTTGGTTTTTAGTAATTTCAGAACTGACAGACTTATGTTTACTCTCTCTACATTTGAAAACTAAATGATGAGACGGCTCTTTTACTGATGTCACATGACGTAAATATAATCTTAAAATTTTGACCGGAAGTGGAAGATTTTCTCAAGCTTCCAGCCAATTTTATTTGCGATAATCTTCTGATCCTCTCTCAGCATAACTTTTCCGACCGTGTGCCATGCATTTCATCGTGATGTCATATGACGTAGGCAATACTTTTGCGGGCTCACGGACTATTACATTTTTAGATGAGAACTATGCATCTAAACATTGATATATTTCATATTGTTTAGTTTTAAGTATTTGTTTTAGTTTATAAGATAAATATTGCAAGCCTGTTATGGGTATACTGTTGTTACCTACCAATCTGCAATGTATCCTGCAAAAAAATGTACACAGTTTACAACAATAAATATATTGAAATGAATTGAAATTACTTCTAATACCTAGCTAGTATTGTTTGCTGGTAGTTTTTAAATTACTGACATTACTACTGATTCTTAGTAGTAATGTTAGTAATTTATAAACAGAAATTTATTTTTTATTTATCATTTATTTTCAGCGTGCACAAATCTTCTTCGACAACAGCTGGCGCAGATAGCATCACAGCCGGCACTGACACAGCGCTCCGTCACCAGCGCTCTGTCCATCAAGAGTCTAGCGCTGAATGACACTAAAACCCCAATCCTTAATTCAGTAAGTCCTGCCAATATTTTTGTTCAATTATTCACACTTGGTTGGATACACAAGTTTTTATTTAAACTACAACTGTTTATTAGTATTGAGTACTAATACTGGATCAAAGCTATACAAGAACAGTAGTTTTTTAATCCACTGGATTCAAATACCTACCTTCATCTATATTACAGCGTCTTAAAACTTGCCAGCTTTATGAATTTTATTTATTTTTTATTATTTACTTATTTATTATAAACAAAGAGTATACAATATGGGGTTACAAAATAGTCCCACAAAACCAACTAGTCGGTTTGACCGTGGGATCAGTTTAATCTATATAAGATTAGACTATATTAGATTGATATACATAGTTACATCTCTTTCTCACTGTATGGCAAATAAAAGAAACACATTGATAGCCATTCAGAAAACTGGCAAGTCTTAAGAGGTTGTAATACGGGGGCAGCCCCCTGATATGCATTGTATCTGACACTTGTTGTAGCATACATGGCTCTTACCACATTCATATCTGCCCTGCCCCGAGTTGTGTGGAACTGCATCACACCTGTGTCTGATTACAATTACTTGCAGAATGAATGAGCACAGCAATGTCAAGAAGAAAACTTCCTGTGTTATTTCTACATCTAATAACTCTTTTTTCTTACAGGTGCGTTCTTTCCGCACGACAAGAGTACGCCTCTCGGACGAGAAACCGCACGACCACTCCAAACTATGGGTGATCGAGAAGGCGACGTCAGCCGCCATGGTGCCGCTCATCCCGCTCGGCCTGCTCATCCCGAACAAGATCATAGACTCGGTGCTTGCCATCCTCATCACGGCCCACAGCTTTTGGTAAGATTGCCACACATCTTTTACAGAGGAGTGTGAATGTATGTATATGTTACATAGAAAGCAGGAGTTTTTTTAATGCTCAATGGGGTAGAGGTTGGCCTTCAACTCACCTGATGCTAAGTGACGATAAGACGTAAGGTGGAAGCCTACACTACACCCAGAATCCTCATTACTGAGGACACTTCCTCTTGTATGTAATAATTTACTAAGTGCCTGAAATTCGTAGTCCTCTAAATTGCGCGTTTGTGTGTGACGTAAAATTGTAATAAGGGATTCTAGGTATTCCTATAAAAATGCAATAAGGTAGGTCACAAAAAACCTGCCCTCCTAGCCAAAGTAACATTTGCAAATTTTCGCTATCGCTTCGCTTCGAAACATGTATGAATTTGACGTTTTGAAATTCGATTGTTAACGAAACCTTATGTCAATCCCATACCTACATGTTTCGAAAGCGAAGCGATAACGAAGATTAGCGAATGTTACTTTGGCTAGGCCCTCTGAATTCCTTATTTGTACATATTGAATCTTGACACTTAGTATTTCCTACTACCGATTCTTCAACAAGTGACTGAGCCTCTGACTCGACCCCAACTTACCCTCATCCTCCCCCTTCCTGACTCCTCAACCTCCCCCAGGGGTCTAGAAGCCATAGTAGTGGAATACGTGCGAGTGCTGCTGTTCGGAGCCTTCATCCCAAAGATAGCCATGGGTATAGTGTATGGCTGGACCGCAATCATGCTGGGCGGACTATTCTACCTGAACTTCAACGATATTGGACTGTGCCGGGCCTTCTGGAAGATATGGAGGAACATGAAGAAGCCTAAACCGGCACCACCCAAGCCTTTTATCGCCTCTCAGGTTTAAACAATTTCGTTTCTGTAGGACCTTGTATCCATTAGAGACAGATTTTACTGCGGATGTGGTACGAATCTCACCGACAGAATAGTAAATAACATTATGGAATCTTTACAGCAATATTCCGTGAGCCCGCGACAGTATTGCCTACGTCATATGACATCACGATGAAATGTGTGTGGCCGGAATACCTTAAACTTAAAATTTTTGTTTTTTAGTCATTTCAGAACTGACAGACTTATGTTTACTCTCTCTACGATTGAAAACTAAATGATGACACGTGTCTCTTACTGATGTCACATGACGTAAATATAGTCTTATAATTTTGACCGGAAGTGGAAGATTTTCTCAAGCTTCCGGCCAATTTTATTTGCGACTAGCGGCCGCCCGCGGTTTCACCCGCGTGGTTCCCGTTTCTGTGGGAATATCGGGATAAAAAGTATCTTATGTTTTAATCTAGGCTATCTACTATCAGTGTGCCGAATTTCATCCAAATCCGTTCAGTAGTTTTTGCGTGATTGAGGAACAAACATTCAAACATCTAAACATCCAAACCCACAAACTTTCACATTTATAATATTAGTAGGATAATCTACTGATCCTCGCTCAGCACAACTTTTCCGACCGTGTGCCATGCATTTCATCGTGATGTATGATGGTGTATTATAACCTCTTAAAACCTGCCAGGTTTATGAATTGCTATATTTACATCTCTTTCTCGCTGTATAGCAAATAAAAGTAATAGATTGATAACCAGTCAGAAAACTGCCCGGAAATAAAGAGGTCATAATAGGCCCCCTGATCTTCTTAAAATGTGTAAAACAAACCGCAGCTGAAAAACCATAGCTACATTAGAGCGCTTTTACATATAGGCATTTTAGTCACGCCTCAGTTATAATTAGAGATCAGTGGCCAGTCACTATTAAGGGCCATCCTTAAATTACGTCACATTAATTTCATGATTTTCACCTTACATCCTCCCTAGTGTGACGTTACATATTTTACATGTAGAAATGTTTTTTGAATTAAAACAGCAGTTCCGGAATTTGTTTTATTTCAATTTAAATTATTTTGAAATGTGACGTCACGAAATTCAGATCCGGCAGGGGTTCTAAATGTCACACTTCGTCGACCCCCTCCCTGCCCCTTGACGTGTGACGTAATTTACGGATGGCCCCTTATTAACTTTATAAGTCCGAATACTCAAAGGCTTCTTACCTAAAATCAAAATCCTTAAGGTGTTCCCTCACCGGGAGCATTCACGAGTACTGTAACATTATAGATTCGTCTTTGAGCATTACATTACAATAATACTTACCTCCCCGACTGACGAGCATTCGCTCGGTACTCCTCCTTCACTGATGTATTCATTACAAGGTGCGCATTGCAATGCTCGGTTCTCCTCCTTCACTGATGTAATGCTCAAATCTGTAACGTTACATTACACGCGAATGCTCCCGGTGAGGGAGCACCTTTAGATTAGCAATAATCTAAGCTATCTTATAACAGTTTCTTTCAAGTTAAGTCTCTTTAACTTGAAAGAAGCTGTCAATTTATAGACAAGTGAATTTTATAGTTAAGCCGATGGTCTTGACTTTAAGAATTGAGTATTTGGTAGTTAACCAGCTTCCGTCTTTCCAGGGGCCTCGAGGCGATCGCTGTTGATTACGTCCGCGCATCCATAGTCGGCCCGATCATCCCCAAAATCGCCATCGCGCTCGTGTACCTTCTGTCCATCGCGACCCTCGGCGGTCTGTTCTACCTCATCAGCCACGACGTAGGCCTGTGCAACGCCGTCAAACAGTTTTGGGCTATCAAGGCTGAGCAGAAGGCGTAAGGTCGGGGAGAAAACGGCTGGCTGATTATCTAACTGAAAACCATCTACCGATCGGTAATAATTACGGAATCGTCGCTGTCAAACTCGATTTCGTACCAGCAATCGAGCTTTTGATAGTACTGCCTCCAGCAAACAACCAAAGAACTAATAAAAACGAGCAGGAAATGCTCCAAAATTCGTGTTATCAAACTCTGTAACCACGACGCGACTTTTTTTTATTGTAGACTGGGCAAGTGCCCACCATCTTGCTTGGTATACAGGATGTGGTCTAAGGTGTAGCACGCATGCCCAGGAAATGCCTATTAACTCTTGCCTTGACGAAACCAAGGTTGTAACTATCAGGGAACATTCGAATTCCATTCTTTAGCAGTTCGCATAAGAAATATATTGGCAAAGCGCTTGGTACGGACTCTTGGAGTATCTACAATGTAAGGGTGATATGTTAACCTGCGTCTGGTATCCCGATGGTGGAAAGGGACCGGAGGAACAAGGTTGTGCAGTTCCCTCGCACACTCTTCAAAGCGCTGCGACGAATTCGCGATTTCTTGTGTCAAACGGTTTAACAGCGACGATTCCGTAATTATTATTGGTCGCTAGATGGTTTTTAGTTAGATAATCAGCCGGCCGGTTATTCCATTTATCCACCCTAACAAAACCACCCTAGGTTAGATACTCGGAAACGCATGTATCCACCCCGTAGTAGTAATGATTGTAACGTGGGGTGGATAGGCGATTACGCGTTTCCGAGTATCTATATTGCTAGGGTGGATAAACAAATAACACGAGAAAACTTGGGTATTGATGCATCTAGTGTAGCCAAACAAACCCCCATCGAAATGATATAGCGATGTATCGATACAAAAAACAATGTATTTTGACAGTAAAATAGATAAAAATCGCTATAACAAATCCTGCTTCGTTGGTCATGTAAGGCAGGTACAAGTCACATTGGTAAAAGCGAAAAAGAACTGCAAACGAAATATGTATGAATTTGATGACAATAATACAGTTATCACTTTTAGAAATGTGACTTCAATGTCCAATTGTTTTAATCTGATATATCAGAGGAAAACCTTAAAAAAAAAGTAATTGTTTGTTTCTATACATACAACATATGCTATAAGTACAAGTATAGTCAGTGGCACGAATCATGAAATCGGGTGGGGATTGCGCGGAACGCGTATTTTGGGTATGCGTTGCGGTGAGGGGCGCGGGCGGCGGGACAGGGGCGCGCGCTATTGGTCGCTCACAAGAGCACATGCGCGAACTTATCCCCACTCCGTCGAAAAATTTTCATGATTCGTGCCACTGACTGTATTCTGTTTATTTATAATATTTTAAATTCATACTTGAGATTACGACCTTATGTAAACGAAATAAGGTTCAATATCTTACGAGAATAATGAATGTAAGGTTAAGATGCCATATTTAATTGGTTAAACACATTTGAACCGACTTCAAAAACAAGGAAAAGGTTTTCAATTCGTTACTTATTATTTTTTAATGGTATTATCGTTCTGTTGTTGTATGTTACTTATATTATTTTTTATGCCTAGAAACAAATGTTTACGAATATGTTTTTGTATATAATGTTTATTGGTTCAAACTTCAATAATCGGTCTTACGATTAATAAAATTGTTAATCGGCTGGGTGTACAACTGTGATAATCGATTGTGGTTATAAATTAATTTAGAGCATCGAGAAGTCGATTGATAATAATGACTGATATTAGTAATTTAAATCTCTAAAGCCGAATATGGTAGATAGGGACCATCAAACTGAAATACTTTTACTATGGGACCAACTGATTAGTTTTTTTCGCGATTTTAGAGTTGGTCCAGTTGTAAAAGTTGTTCAGTTTGTTGGTCCCTATATACCATATTCAGATTTAGGGGTTTCTTTGTAACACGTTGTATATTTGGCTCTCAGTTGGAATGTGTCAATATCCAAGTATAGTTGAAGATTAATAAAGTTACCTATAACATCAAAAACAAGACAATAATTGTCTGTTTTTTTTCCTTCATTATCATTTATATAAGGTAAGAACAGATGTCGGTCAGTCAGATGGACTTACAAAATTTTTATTTTTAAAGATTTTTAAAAAATCTTGATTGTCACGTACTTAACTCGTAGCACAACGTTTTGTTATGAAATTTTATGAATATCGTGAAATTATCGTTTTAGTATTATGTCGCTCCGTCTTTCATGTCATTCGCTATTTATTGAATGCGCTGTGAAGTGAGTTAAGGTTTTTCTGATTTAATTTATTGTTAGTTAAATGAATAAAGTTTTAGAAAAAAAAGTTGTTTTCTTTATAATTTTTGCCGATTTTTACATACAAATATAACAATGTACACTCGCGAGCAAAAGTATCATAGGCCTATTTTTATACAAACGAGTTAATTTTGAAGCTTTGGTTCTCCGTCTAGGATTAAACGGAGTGTGATCTGATGTGATGATGATTATATTTAAAAAACTAAGTACAGAACTAGGTACAGACAGTATATCTATCTACAGTGTAGTGTAATCTCTAGACAGAAGCAAAGCGAGGGCGGGTTCAACACGCAACTCGGCCTAATCACTCTGGGCTTTAAAGTAGTTTGTTCTAACTTAAAAAGCCTGTTGATTTCGTCCAAGTAGCTGGCCGAGTTCAACAGGCTTTTGTAGTATCGCTTTGGCCAAAAACATTACTCTAATAACCTGTTGATTTCGGCCAGGGACTTGGCCGAAATCAACAGACTTTTGTAGTAAAAAAATTCGATTATTCCCAGGAATCCCCTCTAACACTGTCACCCGTCTGGGAAATTTTCGTCCCAGTCGTCACCCCCGTGACGAATGGGACGAAAATTTCCCAGATAAAAGCCAAAGCGTCATCCGTCATAAACGGGCTTTTGTAGTATCGCTTCTGTACCTAATACATAAATATTGGAGAGGATTACTTACTGCGCATGTTTGCAGTTGCTCCGCACCAGGTCTCCCGCCAATGAGACCCAAAAATTACTTATTAATATAAATGAATTAATTTCTGCGCATTCTGTCACCGCTAAAGATACGTGCCGAGGCATAATCTAAGGCCGAGGCTTGTGTAGATACATTACAAAAACTGGATTTCCACTCCGACCAACTGAACTGACCAATGGCAGGATAATTTGGCTGGCTGGCCTTGGCTGTCCAAGGCGTAGTTTTACAGGCCTCACCGCTTCGTTCGGAAGACTCCGTCTTACTTTTTTTATTTGGTCTGAGGTTTGAACAAATCAAAAAAGTCTTAAAATATAATGGAGAATACTGTGACCTGTGACACGCAATAAAAAAGTATACATGTATATTGTTTTATTTATGAGTTGCGCAAAACTTTCAGAATGCCCTACGTACAACATTAATCTGCATAAATAGGTAGCATATATTTCCAAAAATAGATTTTTCTGACGCATGTAAATTACCATCACAATGCTGCAGTATGTGAAATAGGTTTATTTTCTATAGATTTTATCAGACGTACTTACGTAGTAGTAGGTACTTTTGTCACAGACAGAATAGTTAATATTACAAGCTGTACAAGTTTGAATAAAGCATGAGTGCATACATTTCCTATCTTTTATCTTTAGGTATCTATGTTTACGTGCAATAATGACTAGCTTGACCTGGCAACACTGATTCCAACTTGTTTTGAAAAAAGACGAGAAAGGAAATTGAAACAATTTTTTTTTAAAGATATATTTTTGCAAATATTGCAAATAAAAATTGTTTTAACAATTTAAATAGCTCTTAAATATACACATGACGTCATTGTAACGTTGCGTTCTGACACCAAGTTTAAATTTTGGCGCGGAAGCGAAATGGTAGTTTTCAGTACCTTACAGGAATTGGCACCTCCCCCTTAACGTCATTGGCGGACGTGTGTAGCAGCCGCAACTTTAATAAATGTCTTTTCGAATTTTTTAGTATTTGAATAAGGTTTTGAAATGAATAAACATTGGAAAACAGAACAAAGTCTCTCAATATTCGCTTCAGTTTTGCAGAGAATTTGACGATAGAAAATGGCGCGTGCGGCGTGTCATGATTTCGACCAATACGAATATAAGATTCTTGATTTCGACGAATAGCAACAACGCCCAATAGGAAGGCTGATCTTGGTGCCGCGGTGTTGCCATTTCGCGTCACATTCTTCTATCTGACACTTTTAATGAAGTTATGCACAAACACCTTTTTGCTGATTGAAGCGTCGAGTGACAGTTCTTTGTGTTTTGTCCAAAAGATTTATAGTCGACAAAACACAGGTATTTGTTTATGTAGGTTAAATTTTTATTTACAAAAATATTTGGTCAATTTTTAATTTCAAGTTATGGTAGGATTTGGGAAAACGGAACGTTTTGGAAGAAGTTTCAAAACGAGCAAGGGCAACACCAAGCAAGTTTTCAGATTTTCAGAAAAGAAAGATGACAGTTTTGATGAACGAGATTTCATTTGGTTATTTTATTTAACGCGGCGAGAGTCGCTCGCATAATAATTTATAGTCAGAAAACGCTACTGAGGTAAGTGCAGTTTTATCTGTTTAATGCAGATGTCGCAAGACGCCAGGAACATTTTTTTGAGGTTGTTCTTATTACAGGTAGAACCACTGGTCACTGGTTTGAGGGTGTGCCAGATTCTCCAATTTTACTTGCTGTGGTTGAGTTCGGCCAGGCAAAGTTTCAAACGGGTGGTGGGAGCAGGCGGTTTGAACACCCGCTAAACAGGATTCTGTTCAGCGAAAACCTGGTAAGAATCTTGGAAATATTATTTCCCACGCCACGCCGCCATGCCGCATAGCACAACGTGTTCGTGGTCGGTTTTCCAGTTTGCTAATCATACATATTTTGTTACAGCTATGGGAAGTTAATTTTATTCGACTCATCGTTTTATGAGAATACCCTACTTTGGGACGGTGTCCATCCACGGCCACGTCACCGGCCTGAACGAATTGCTGTCCACCGAGTCCTAATTTCATTCAAGACTCACAGGAGCATTAATAACTAGAAGTTGTCATCATATCGGACACATGAGGTCGGTGTAACTTTCACTACAATTTAGCTCTTTTAGTGAACCGTGGTATCTCCATGTAGGGCTCGGTTTCTTGACGTAGAACTGTAACTTTTACCTTTTGCGGCCCAACGCACACCAACCAAATCGTACCCATGTAAAGCGACCCCTATCGCTAAGCTAGTATTTTGGAATTTTTCTTATGTAAGGTGTAAACCAAATTTTAACAATATAGACCATTAAACCCATACCATCTTTTATTTATTTTTGTTTACTCCTTATATTTAATTTTCTTTGCTCCGTGGCTCTCATCGGGCAGTATTCAAAGAGAACCACGTGGCAAATGGCGCCCACATTTATTTAAAGATATTGTTTGGTGTGTGTTGGTCAGAAATATCCCCCATCTTTCTCATATCTGGGCCCGGACCGCAGGGAATATTGTGTGTGTAAGATTTGTCCTGGCCCACACCTTTGGCTTACTTATGGAATGATTTTAGTACGATTGAAAGATTGAGAGAGGGTAGGAGAGAGTAGGGGAGTTTTTTTTGTTTTAATAAAAGTTTACAGTCGAGTCATATTATTTTTTTTGATTTTGAAAAGAGGGTAGGTATATATTTTTGCTTA
Organism: Agriphila tristella; assembly: GCA_928269145.1. Taxonomy (NCBI): domain Eukaryota; kingdom Metazoa; phylum Arthropoda; class Insecta; order Lepidoptera; family Crambidae; genus Agriphila; species Agriphila tristella. Next base: position 3,473,423 of record OV743443.1, on the reverse strand, counting down.
ACTTAGAATCATATTTTTGAAAGTATTTGGTAGAGTCATTATGTATTTTGTGTAACTTAGAGTCATAATATATTTTTCAAACAAGAATATTTAGTTCATAATTATTGAGCGAACAACATTTAAGATATTTTTTTTGTGCTTGAACAACATAACCACAGTAAAGAATTGTTTTTCAATTTAATAAATTTCTTTGGAACATTTTATTAGGAATTTGTTTTTTTAACAGTAGCGGCATAGATTTAAATTGATTTTTAGGATTGGAATACCACGCGTTCTAGTTTTGTAATTTTATGTTGTGGTGTGCTGCTATTGTGAATGTTATAAAGTGAAAAAAAAACACAAGTGTGGTTGTTTCATTTCCTTTAATTTTTAAGTGTTAAGCTTTTGTTCCATGTTTTATGTTATGTGTTATATGTTTTTATAAAACTAAGATTTATATGTATAGGTATCTACCTACATGTTTCATGTTTAAAAGTTAACTTAAAGTTATATTGTTTTTATGTAAAACTGTAACTAAACAGACATAAATATCAGATTTTACATTTGGTAACAAACTAGTGTGTGTACACATTCATACTTTCAAAGGAAAGATTTCAGTTTTCAGATTAAAACTTTATTTTGTTTTTAAAATGAATACATTTTGTTAAATTTAAAAGTTCATACAGTTGGTTTATAAATTTGATACATTTTGTTAAAACTACCTACATTTTATACATTTAGGTGATAAATTTACAAAATATTACAATATTGTACAAGCGGTGTGTCGTTGTGGTCAATACAATTACAAATAATTTTCTTGAGTACTGTGTTTTCTCTGATTTAGTGTTTGATAATTTAATATTACCTTTTATTTAAATTATTTGTGAAGGAAATACCACCAGTTCTTAACGATGGATTTAGAAATTTTAGTACATTCTCTTTTAAAAGATGAACTTACTTATGAAGTGACAATTAGGTCTGAAACACCGACTTCTACGGTTCCTTTGTTGAGAAAGCAACTAAAACAGCTTCTTATTGAGTGTCCCTCTGAGGTAATCACAGAAACAGAGTTTGAAAGTGGTTCGGAACTTAAAATTATTTCAGATAAAATTAAAGAATTAAAAGTTTTGATTTTTGATGTTTGACAGTTTTGATGAACGAGATTTCATTTGGTTATTTTATTTAACGCGGCGAGAGTCGCTCGCATAATAATTTATAGTCAGAAAACGCTACTGAGGTAAGTGCAGTTTTATCTGTTTAATGCAGATGTCGCAAGACGCCAGGAACATTTTTTTGAGGTTGTTCTTATTACAGGTAGAACCACTGGTCACTGGTTTGAGGGTGTGCCAGATTCTCCAATTTTACTTGCTGTGGTTGAGTTCGGCCAGGCAAAGTTTCAAACGGGTGGTGGGAGCAGGCGGTTTGAACACCCGCTAAACAGGATTCTGTTCAGCGAAAACCTGGTAAGAATCTTGGAAATATTATTATTAATATAAAATCATTCCATAAGTAAGCCAAAGGTGTGGGCCAGGACAAAATCTTACACACACAATATTCCCTGCGGTCCGGGCCCAGATATGAGAAAGATGGGGGATATTTCTGACCAACACACACCAAACAATATCTTTAAATAAATGTGGGCGCCATTTTCTATCGTCAAATTCTCTGCAAAACTGAAGCGAATATTGAGAGACTTTGTTCTGTTTTCCAATGTTTATTCATTTCAAAACCCTATTCAAATACTAAAAAATTCGAAAAGACATTTATTAAAGTTGCGGCTGCTACACACATCCGCCAATGACTTTAAGGGGGAGGTGCCAATTCCTGTAAGGTACTGAAAACTACCATTGCGCTTCCGCGCCAAAATTTAAACTTGGGAATTGTCAGAACACAACGTTACAATACCCCCTCTCCTGAAAAAAAGGCGCTGCCCTCAGCGTCCTCAAACTACAAATCCTACTACTAACACAAACCTAGAAAAAAAAATCTATTGAATGCTACGATTCAACGAACCGTGTCGACCGACAACCCAAAAAAAAAATATATATATATATACCCTGGACGTACAACCCGTCACCCTAGTGACATCACATTTGACGACACAGGACTTCCACTTAACGAGACAAAACACAAAACAACACCGCACAAACAAAACATTTACAACTCAAAACCAAGTTGTAAACCAAACAAGGAGACGAAACTACGCTCCTAAAAAAATTGTAGCATTCACCAAATACGCAAATGCCTACAGTTGTTGTGACTGTACAACAACTAAATATTCAAGATTAAAAAAAAAATTGTGACATAAATTTCAGTCACCCAAATAGCAGAAAAAAACATGCCGGTTTCTTCCATAACGAGTCGTTTCAAAATTGGAGTATGAATTGGAAAAAAAAATATAAGTTTCACTACCTGCCAAACAGCAAAAATAAAAAAAATATCAAGATTTACCCGAATCTACACCTAGGTAAAAAAATAGATTCGAAACTCGTAACAAAAAGTGAATTCTAACTCATTAGAGATTAGAACCACACAAAAAAAAAACTAAACCAGTCCTACATCTACCTATAGCTTGGCTACCGGCAATTCCCTGCTCTTTCACACCCAGATTCCTCCGCATGCAATCGTCATTCATTCTTTCATCACCATTTGTCCTTTCATACCTCACCATGCAAACCAAAAGTGTTACAGTGAAAATAACTGTAAACACCACACACAGACATACGCTTCGTGTGCCAAATTTCGTGTATTTGACACACTACTAGAGAAAATGTAATAAGTGCCCTAAGCTTTTAAATCCTTAATGTGCCAAGAACCTATAGATTGACCATCAGAAACCCTTTCCAAATCATACACCAAAGGCGATAAAACTTTTTTGACCCTACATTTCTCAAATTCAGGTGCCAACTTTGCCATTTTAAATTTTTGCGCATCACTCTGAGTAAATGTTCTCTTCCACACAACATCACCTACAGAAAATTTAGCCTCTCTTCTTCTTAAGTTATAGTGAGTGGTGTTCTCAGCATGGGCTTTTAATAAATGCTCGCGTACCTCTTCGAAAATGGTCTTTAAATTGTGAAATTCACCGGCGTATTCGTCCCTAGGTACCCCAGGTTCGTATTCCTTATCTGTGTCCCTATAAAAGGTACCACTGATGACTGGTTCCCTAGCATGTACTAGAAAAAATGGTGAAAATCCAGTGGACTCATTCACGGCACTATTAATTGCAAACTGAATTTTTGGCAATTGTTCATCCCATGTACGATGATTATCTTTAACGTAAGAAGCAACAGCTGTCATTATGGTTTTGTTGTATCTTTCAACCAAATTTACTTGAGGTGTGTAACGCGGGGTAAAATGGAGTTTCGGAACTTTATAACGTTCGAGCATTTGGCGGAACTCAGATCCTGTGAATTGCACTCCGTTATCAGCAATTACAGTCTCTGGAACGCCGTGTACTAAAATTACGCGTTGTTCCAAGTTTTTCACCACCTCCGCACAAGTAGCACGTCTCATTGGAAAAATTAAACAATATTTAGAAAAGCAACAGGTAACTACCAAAAGATAAACAAAACCAGAACGAGACCTTGGCATTGGACCGACGATGTCCACGGATAATACCTGAAATGGTTTATGGCAGACTTTCGGTTGACCCATTAAACCTGGAGTTGCCTTCTGTGATGGTTTGTATGCGGCGCAAGTGTCACAGTGTTTAATGAAATCAACGATGTCTTTGTACATTCCTGGCCAATAATACCGTAGACAAAGGCGTCTATGAGTTTTGAAAACTCCCAAATGAGCCGCTGTTGGTTCACAGTGGTTCTCCCTAATAATGGCCTCTCTCTGGTCCTTCCGTACTACCAGCTTCCAATCAAATTCACTCAATAAACTAAATTTACTTTTTGAAAAACGATACAAATTACCATCCTTTACACAAAAATTAGGAAAATTAAGTGGATGCGACTTACAACCATTAAAAATTTTATCAAACCACTCGTCCTCCACAGAGTTGATCACGTTTAAGGTGTTAGCGTCCATAAGTCTGGATAACGCGTCTGGAACCACATTGTCTGTGCCTTTCCTGTGCTCAACCTGAAAATCGAATTGAGACAGTCGACAAAACCAACGCGCCAGTCTACCTGAAGGGTTCTCCAGCTTAGTAAACCATTTAAGAGATGAATGATCCGTGACAACTTTAAAAGGACGAGATCCCAAATAAGGTTCAAATTTCTCGACCGAAAATAAAACAGCTAAGGCTTCCCTTTCTGTAGCACTGTAATTTCTCTCTGCTTTATTTAAAGAACGACTTACAAATGCAATAGGGTGATCATGTCCTTCAATTTCCTGAGATAACATTCCTCCTAACCCATATGAAGATGCATCACAATGTACAGTGAAAGGCTTACCAAAATCTGGTACAGCTAAAACCGGTGCTGTAACCAGGGCGTTTTTCAAAGTATTAAAAGACTCTTCGGCTTCCTGTGACCAAGAGAAGGGTGGCGCATTCTTTCCACTACACGTCAACTTATTTAGTGGTGCGGCGATAGTCGAAAAGTTACGAATAAACCGTCTATACCAGGAACACGTTCCAAGAAACATTTTGACCTCACGACTTGAAGTTGGAGTAGGAAAGTTCAAAATTGCGGAAACCTTCTCCGGATCCGTTCTCAGACCGAATTCGTCTACAACGTAACCCAAATATTTAATAGAACTTCGGAAAAATTTAGATTTTGCAAAATTAATAGATAAATTAGCTTCCTTAAGCTTGTCAAACACCCGTTTTAAAAGTAGTAAATGCGTTTGGAAATCAGAACTACAGATAATAATGTCATCAACGTAACAGTAAACTGTTCCGTTGTCAATATCACTGCAGAACCCGTGACCCAACAACCTATCCATCAAACGTTGCTGTCTAGCCGGAGCTCCGCAGAGTCCAAACGGCATCACCTTAAATTTGAAGATACCTCTTCCCGGAACAGTAAAACTAGTCTTATCCTGCGACTCAGTTTGGAGTGGAATTTGCCAAAAACTGGAGCTTAAATCTATCGAGGATAAGTACCTAGCCTCCTTAAGGCTGTCAAGTATCTGAGGCATGTACGGAATAGCATATGCATCGCCCTTGGTAACGGCGTTAAGCTTCCTACAGTCAAGACAGAATCTCCAATCGCCACTCGCCTTCTTAACTAATAGAACGGGATTATTCCACGGACTTTCACTAGGTGTTACAACGTCTAATTCCAGCATTCTATCCAACTCGTCATTTAAGGCTTTCTTCTTTTCCGGCGACAACGGATACTGACCTATCCTAATAGGTATGGCCTCTCCCGTATCAATAACATGCTCAGTTAAAGGGGTCCTTCCTAACCCAATCCTTTCTGAAGAAATTGATTCAAAGTCTTTCACCATTGAATCAGCCAATTCTTTTTGACTAAAAGACAAACTATTATACGACTGAATACTATTTATTTGTTCTGAGTGAATTGAACTACAATTATTAAAAAATGATTTAGGAGCGTTCCTATAATCTATTTGATCAAAAATGTTCTTTCCTAAATCGAAAGATCTCCAAAAATCACAACCTAGTATCACCTCTGTGACTATACTAGGAATCACCAAAAATTTCACTACCCGGCTAATTTTACCAAAAGTAACCGGTACAAAAATAAACCCTAAAGATTCTAGTTGAACTCCATTTGCAACACTACACGACCTGTCTACACGCTCCTGAAGTTCAAACCCAAACTTGATAAATTGTTTATGTGCATTGTTCCCTAAAATTGAGATACAAGCACCTGAATCTAATAAACCAATAATTTCAAAATCATTCACTTTAAATTTTAAATAAGGCCTAACATCATTTTCACTAGGTGCGAAGAGAACCGAAGCGATGCTACGAAAAGATTTAAATTTACCCTCACTATCCACTAAATTATTACCTCGGTTCTCACCAACTAGTTTTTTGTCTGTGGTGAACTTTTAAAACTTGTGCCCTTACTGCAATTCGGACACGATGTGACAGTAAAACCTACTTTGCCACATTTGAAACATTTTATATTTTGAGGTGTCACTTTACATAATCTGAAATTGTGGTTACCCTTGCCACATTTGTAACACACTCGTTGGTTTGCAGAAGGCATTGAATTCGAATTAAACTGTTGTGACGTTGTTGGCGGTCTACTGGTGTTGTGTGTTGCTACATAATTAACTTGTTTTGCTTTACCCTTATAGCAAAATTCTTGACTCAGAAAGTTCGACTTAGTCGGTTCAACAAAAAAATCCGAACGTTGGCGAGCAGATTCAAGTTTACGACATTTTGTCTTTAAATCGGAAATTGTAGTAATATCTAACAAAGCTAACTGTTGTGAAAAATACGGTCTAATGTTATGCAAAAGGATTTCAAGCTGCTTCTCCTCCGGCAGTGGTGATTTCAGTCTGTTGAATAGGCATGCCATTACTGAAAAATAAATGTGTGTTGGCTCCTCCATTCCTTGTGTTCGTGAACGGATCTCACCCAGTAACCTGTAATCATAATCGACCGGGTTAAATTCTTCGAGCAACAAAGATTTCAGTTCTGCCCAACTGTCAACCTGACTTTTAATGCCACGATACCACAGCAAACCCTGTTCTGAAAACAACTGAGCGGCTGAGTTGAACAACTTGCCGTCAGAAACACCATATGAAACTTGGAGCTCGTCGACACGTTCCAAAAATGAGCGTGGGTCTGTGGTCCCGTTGAATCTCAAGTTCCACTTTGCCACATTCCTATCACCAGAACATTCTGCAACTGCTACTACTGGCACCGGTTCAACCTGGGTATCGCTCTGATCCGGATGCTGTGCTCTTGTTGACAAGAAAAACTTTTCAGAAACTGACAATAAAAACTCAATTGCGCCAGACAACTCTGCCTTTTGTGCCAAAACAGCAGGGTCATCCGACACAACTCGCAAAAGCCTATGATGTAAGTGTCGTACCAAACCACGGCATCTGCTCAAACAATGTGCTGTAACAGATTTTTCACTAAGTTTTGCTTTTAATTCTTTAATTTTATCTGAAATAATTTTAAGTTCCGAACCACTTTCAAACTCTGTTTCTGTGATTACCTCAGAGGGACACTCAATAAGAAGCTGTTTTAGTTGCTTCCTCAACAAAGGAACCGTAGAAGTCGGTGTTTCAGACCTAATTGTCACTTCATAAGTAAGTTCATCTTTTAAAAGAGAATGTACTAAGATTTCTAAATCCATCGTTAAGAACTGGTGGTATTTCCTTCACAAATAATTTAAATAAAAGGTAATATTAAATTATCAAACACTAAATCAGAGAAAACACAGTACTCAAGAAAATTATTTGTAATTGTATTGACCACAACGACACACCGCTTGTACAATATTGTAATATTTTGTAAATTTATCACCCAAATGTATAAAATGTAGGTAGTTTTAACAAAATGTATCAAATTTATAAACCAACTGTATGAACTTTTAAATTTAACAAAATGTATTCATTGTAAAAACAAAATAAAGTTTTAATCTGAAAACTGAAATCTTTCCTTTCAAAATATGAATGTGTACACAACATTAGTTTGTTACCAAATGTAAAATCTGATATTTGTCTGTTTAGTAACAGTTTTACATAAAAACAATATAACTTGAAGTTAACTTTTAAACATGAAACATGTAGGTAGATACCTATACATATAAATCTTAGTTTTATAAAAACATATAACACATAACATAAAACATGGAACAAAAGCTTAACACTTAAAAATTAAAGGAAATGAAACAACCACACATGTGTTTTTTTTTTCACTTTATAACATTCACAATAGCAGCACACCACAACATAAAATTACAAAACTAGAACGCGTGGTATTCCAATCCTAAAAATCAATTTAAATCTATGCCGCTACTGTTAAAAAAAACAAATTCCTAATAAAATGTTCCAAAGAAATTTATTAAATTGAAAAACAATTCTTTACTGTGGTTATGTTGTTCAAGCAGAAAAAATGATCTTAAATGTTATTCGCTCAATAATTATGAACTAAATATTCTTGTTTGAAAAATATATTATTTGTGAACTTAGTGAAAAATCTGTTACAGCACATTGTTTGAGCAGATGCCGTGGTTTGGTACGACACTTACATCATAGGCTTTTGCGAGTTGTGTCGGATGACCCTGCTGTTTTGTCACAAAAGGCAGAGTTGTCTGGCGCAATTGAGTTTTTATTGTCAGTTTCTGAAAAGTTTTTCTTGTCAACAAGAGCACAGCATCCGGATCAGAGCGATACCCAGGTTGAACCGGTGCCAGTAGTAGCAGTTGCAGAATGTTCTGGTGATAGGAATGTGGCAAAGTGGAACTTGAGATTCAACGGGACCACAGACCCACGCTCATTTTTGGAACGTGTCGACGAGCTCCAAATTTCATATGGTGTTTCTGACGGCAAGTTGTTCAACTCAGCCGCTCAGTTGTTTTCAGAACAGGGTTTGCTGTGGTATCGTGGCATTAAAAGTCAGGTTGACAGTTGGGCAGAACTGAAATCTTTGTTGCTCGAAGAATTTGACCCGGTCGATTATGATTACAGGTTACTGGGTGAGATCCGTTCACGAACACAAGGAATGGAGGAGCCAACACACATTTATTTTTCAGTAATGGCATGCCTATTCAACAGACTGAAATCACCACTGCCGGAGGAGAAGCAGCTTGAAATCCTTTTGCATAACATCAGACCGTATTTTTCACAACAGTTAGCTTTGTTAGATATTACTACAATTTCCGATTTAAAGACAAAATGTCGTAAACTTGAATCTGCTCGCCAACGTTCGGATTTTTTTGTTGAACCGACTAAGTCGAATTTTCTGAGTCAAGAATTTTGCTATAAGGGTAAAGCAAAAAAGCAAGTTAATTATGTAGCAACACACAACACCAGTAGACCGCCAACAACATCACAACAGTTTAATTCTAATTCAATGCCTTCTGCAAACCAACGAGTGTGTTATAAATGTGGCAAGGGTAACCACAATTTCAGATTATGTAAAGTGACACCTCAAAATATAAAATGTTTCAAATGTGGCAAAGTAGGTTTTACTGTCACATCGTGTCCGAACTGCAGTAAGGGCACAAGTTTTAAAAGTTCACCACAGACAAAAAACTAGTTGGTGAGAACCGAGGTAATAATTTAGTGGATAGTGAGGGTAAATTTAAATCTTTTCGTAGCATCGCTTCGGTTCTCTTCGCACCTAGTGAAAATGATGTTAGGCCTTATTTAAAATTTAAAGTGAATGATTTTGAAATTATTGGTTTATTAGATTCAGGTGCTTGTATCTCAATTTTAGGGAACAATGCACATAAACAATTTATCAAGTTTGGGTTTGAACTTCAGGAGCGTGTAGACAGGTCGTGTAGTGTTGCAAATGGAGTTCAACTAGAATCTTTAGGGTTTATTTTTGTACCGGTTACTTTTGGTAAAATTAGCCGGGTAGTGAAATTTTTTGTGATTCCTAGTATAGTCACGGAGGTGATACTAGGTTGTGATTTTTGGAGATCTTTCGATTTAGGAAAGAACATTTTTGATCAAATAGATTATAGGAACGCTCCTAAATCATTTTTTAATAATTGTAGTTCAATTCACTCAGAACAAATAAATAGTATTCAGTCGTATAATAGTTTGTCTTTTAGTCAAAAAGAATTGGCTGATTCAATGGTGAAAGACTTTGAATCAATTTCTTCAGAAAGGATTGGGTTAGGAAGGACCCCTTTAACTGAGCATGTTATTGATACGGGAGAGGCCACACCTATTAGGATAGGACAGTATCCGTTGTCGCCGGAAAAGAAGAAAGCCTTAAACGACGAGTTGGATAGAATGCTGGAATTAGACGTTGTAACACCTAGTGAAAGTCCGTGGAATAATCCCGTTCTATTAGTTAAGAAGGCGAGTGGCGATTGGAGATTCTGTCTTGATTGTAGGAAGCTTAACGCCGTTACCAAGGGCGATGCATATGCTATTCCGTACATGCCTCAGATACTTGACAGCCTTAAGGAGGCTAGGTACTTATCCTCGATAGATTTAAGCTCCAGTTTTTGGCAAATTCCACTACAAACTGAGTCGCAGGATAAGACTAGTTTTACTGTTCCGGGAAGAGGTATCTTCAAATTTAAGGTGATGCCGTTTGGACTCTGCGGAGCTCCGGCTAGACAGCAACGTTTGATGGATAGGTTGTTGGGTCACGGGTTCTGCAGTGATATTGACAACGGAACAGTTTACTGTTACGTTGATGACATTATTATCTGTAGTTCTGATTTCCAAACGCATTTACTACTTTTAAAACGGGTGTTTGACAAGCTTAAGGAAGCTAATTTATCTATTAATTTTGCAAAATCTAAATTTTTCCGAAGTTCTATTAAATATTTGGGTTACGTTGTAGACGAATTCGGTCTGAGAACGGATCCGGAGAAGGTTTCCGCAATTTTGAACTTTCCTACTCCAACTTCAAGTCGTGAGGTCAAAATGTTTCTTGGAACGTGTTCCTGGTATAGACGGTTTATTCGTAACTTTTCGACTATCGCCGCACCACTAAATAAGTTGACGTGTAGTGGAAAGAATGCGCCACCCTTCTCTTGGTCACAGGAAGCCGAAGAGTCTTTTAATACTTTGAAAGACGCCCTAGTTACAGCACCGGTTTTAGCTGTACCAGATTTTGGTAAGCCTTTCACTGTACATTGTGATGCATCTTCATATGGGTTAGGAGGAATGTTATCTCAGGAAATTGAAGGACATGATCACCCTATTGCATTTGTAAGTCGTTCTTTAAATAAAGCAGAGAGAAATTACAGTGCTACAGAAAGGGAAGCCTTAGCTGTTTTATTTTCGGTCGAGAAATTTGAACCTTATTTGGGATCTCGTCCTTTTAAAGTTGTCACGGATCATTCATCTCTTAAATGGTTTACTAAGCTGGAGAACCCTTCAGGTAGACTGGCGCGTTGGTTTTGTCGACTGTCTCAATTCGATTTTCAGGTTGAGCACAGGAAAGGCACAGACAATGTGGTTCCAGACGCGTTATCCAGACTTATGGACGCTAACACCTTAAACGTGATCAACTCTGTGGAGGACGAGTGGTTTGATAAAATTTTTAATGGTTGTAAGTCGCATCCACTTAATTTTCCTAATTTTTGTGTAAAGGATGGTAATTTGTATCGTTTTTCAAAAAGTAAATTTAGTTTATTGAGTGAATTTGATTGGAAGCTGGTAGTACGGAAGGATCAGAGAGAGGCCATTATTAGGGAGAACCACTGTGAACCAACAGCGGCTCATTTGGGAGTTTTCAAAACCCATAGACGCCTTTGTCTACGGTATTATTGGCCAGGAATGTACAAAGACATCGTTGATTTCATTAAACACTGTGACACTTGCGCCGCATACAAACCATCACAGAAGGCAACTCCAGGTTTAATGGGTCAACCGAAAGTCTGCCATAAACCATTTCAGGTATTATCCGTGGACATCGTCGGTCCAATGCCAAGGTCTCGTTCTGGTTTTGTTTATCTTTTGGTAGTTACCTGTTGCTTTTCTAAATATTGTTTAATTTTTCCAATGAGACGTGCTACTTGTGCGGAGGTGGTGAAAAACTTGGAACAACGCGTAATTTTAGTACACGGCGTTCCAGAGACTGTAATTGCTGATAACGGAGTGCAATTCACAGGATCTGAATTCCGCCAAATGCTCGAACGTTATAAAGTTCCGAAACTCCATTTTACCCCGCGTTACACACCTCAAGTAAATTTGGTTGAAAGATACAACAAAACCATAATGACAGCTGTTGCTTCTTACGTTAAAGATAATCATCGTACATGGGATGAACAATTGCCAAAAATTCAGTTTGCAATTAATAGTGCCGTGAATGAGTCCACTGGATTTTCACCATTTTTTCTAGTACATGCTAGGGAACCAGTCATTAGTGGTACCTTTTATAGGGACACAGATAAGGAATACGAACCTGGGGTACCTAGGGACGAATACGCCGGTGAATTTCACAATTTAAAGACCATTTTCGAAGAGGTACGCGAGCATTTATTAAAAGCCCATGCTGAGAACACCACTCACTATAACTTAAGAAGAAGAGAGGCTAAATTTTCTGTAGGTGATGTTGTGTGGAAGAGAACATTTACTCAGAGTGATGCGCAAAAATTTAAAATGGCAAAGTTGGCACCTAAATTTGAGAAATGTAGGGTCAAAAAAGTTTTATCGCCTTTGGTGTATGATTTGGAAAGGGTTTCTGATGGTCAATCTATAGGTTCTTGGCACATTAAGGATTTAAAAGCTTAGGGCACTTATTACATCTTCTCTAGTAGTGTGTCAAATACACGAAATTTGGCACACGAAGCGTATGTCTGTGTGTGGTGTTTACAGTTATTCTCACTGTAACACTTTTGGTTTGCATGGTGAGGTATGAAAGGACAAATGGTGATGAACGAATGAATGACGATTGCATGCGGAGGAATTTGGGTGTGAAAGAGCAGGGAATTGCCGGTAGCCAAGCTATAGGTAGATGGAGGACTGGTTTAGTTTTTTTGTGTGGTTCAATCTCTAATGAGTTAGAATTCACTTTTTGTTACGAGTTTCGAATCTATTTTTTTACCTAGGTGTAGATTCGGGTAAATCTTGATATTTTTTTTATTTTTGCTGTTTGGCAGGTAGTGAAACTTATATTTTTTTTTCCAATTCATACTCCAATTTTGAAACGACTCGTTATGGAAGAAACCGGCATGTTTTTTTCTGCTATTTGGGTGACTGAAATTTATGTCACAATTTTTTTTTAATCTTGAATATTTAGTTGTTGTACAGTCACAACAACTGTAGGCATTTGCGTATTTGGTGAATGCTACAATTTTTTTAGGAGCGTAGTTTCGTCTCCTTGTTTGGTTTACAACTTGGTTTTGAGTTGTAAATGTTTTGTTTGTGCGGTGTTGTTTTGTGTTTTGTCTCGTTAAGTGGAAGTCCTGTGTCGTCAAATGTGATGTCACTAGGGTGACGGGTTGTACGTCCAGGGTATATATATATATTTTTTTTTTGGGTTGTCGGTCGACATGGTTCGTTGAATCGTAGCATTCAATAGATTTTTTTTTCTAGGTTTGTGTTAGTAGTAGGATTTGTAGTTTGAGGACGCTGAGGGCAGCGCCTTTTTTTCAGGAGAGGGGGTATTGTAACGTTGCGTTCTGACACCAAGTTTAAATTTTGGCGCGGAAGCGAAATGGTAGTTTTCAGTACCTTACAGGAATTGGCACCTCCCCCTTAACGTCATTGGCGGACGTGTGTAGCAGCCGCAACTTTAATAAATGTCTTTTCGAATTTTTTAGTATTTGAATAAGGTTTTGAAATGAATAAACATTGGAAAACAGAACAAAGTCTCTCAATATTCGCTTCAGTTTTGCAGAGAATTTGACGATAGAAAATGGCGCGTGCGGCGTGTCATGATTTCGACCAATACGAATATAAGATTCTTGATTTCGACGAATAGCAACAACGCCCAATAGGAAGGCTGATCTTGGTGCCGCGGTGTTGCCATTTCGCGTCACATTCTTCTATCTGACACTTTTAATGAAGTTATGCACAAACACCTTTTTGCTGATTGAAGCGTCGAGTGACAGTTCTTTGTGTTTTGTCCAAAAGATTTATAGTCGACAAAACACAGGTATTTGTTTATGTAGGTTAAATTTTTATTTACAAAAATATTTGGTCAATTTTTAATTTCAAGTTATGGTAGGATTTGGGAAAACGGAACGTTTTGGAAGAAGTTTCAAAACGAGCAAGGGCAACACCAAGCAAGTTTTCAGATTTTCAGAAAAGAAAGATGACAGTTTTGATGAACGAGATTTCATTTGGTTATTTTATTTAACGCGGCGAGAGTCGCTCGCATAATAATTTATAGTCAGAAAACGCTACTGAGGTAAGTGCAGTTTTATCTGTTTAATGCAGATGTCGCAAGACGCCAGGAACATTTTTTTGAGGTTGTTCTTATTACAGGTAGAACCACTGGTCACTGGTTTGAGGGTGTGCCAGATTCTCCAATTTTACTTGCTGTGGTTGAGTTCGGCCAGGCAAAGTTTCAAACGGGTGGTGGGAGCAGGCGGTTTGAACACCCGCTAAACAGGATTCTGTTCAGCGAAAACCTGGTAAGAATCTTGGAAATATTATTTCCCACGCCACGCCGCCATGCCGCATAGCACAACGTGTTCGTGGTCGGTTTTCCAGTTTGCTAATCATACATATTTTGTTACAGCTATGGGAAGTTAATTTTATTCGACTCATCGTTTTATGAGAATACCCTACTTTGGGACGGTGTCCATCCACGGCCACGTCACCGGCCTGAACGAATTGCTGTCCACCGAGTCCTAATTTCATTCAAGACTCACAGGAGCATTAATAACTAGAAGTTGTCATCATATCGGACACATGAGGTCGGTGTAACTTTCACTACAATTTAGCTCTTTTAGTGAACCGTGGTATCTCCATGTAGGGCTCGGTTTCTTGACGTAGAACTGTAACTTTTACCTTTTGCGGCCCAACGCACACCAACCAAATCGTACCCATGTAAAGCGACCCCTATCGCTAAGCTAGTATTTTGGAATTTTTCTTATGTAAGGTGTAAACCAAATTTTAACAATATAGACCATTAAACCCATACCATCTTTTATTTATTTTTGTTTACTCCTTATATTTAATTTTCTTTGCTCCGTGGCTCTCATCGGGCAGTATTCAAAGAGAACCACGTGGCATCATCATAACTTTGTTTCATATTAAAATAAATTAATAACATAACATCTTACCAAATACTCATTGGTTTAATTTTGTCTTTACAATATGATTTGTTAATTAAATTTACCATCCATACATTGTTCTCATTTACTTAATAGAAAGTACCTGGGCGACCGAGCTTGGCTCGGTTACTACAATTTATTGTAATATGGTGGTGTTTAGGCGATAATCTACATTGTTATCTCAAACATTAACTACATTTTTTAAAGTTGTCTAAAAACAATAAAAATTAAAAAAAATATAAACTTTAACATATAAAAAAATAAAAGTAAGTCGCCGAGCGGGATTTGAACCCGTAACTCTCGTTTCTTGCCGTCCGCGTCTTAACTCGCTGGACCAGACGGATAGTTGGCCGGCAGGACGAAATTAGCGACTATATTCTGCGTCGAAAGAAAGATGCGTCTTTCTTCTCTCTCGAAAACACGTTCCCAAACATAAGACTAATCTAGATCGATTGTTTACCCCCGAAAACCCCCATATACCAAATTTCAGCGAAATCGTTAGAGCCGTTTCCGAGATAAGTACATACAATAATTGCTCGTTTAAAGGTATAAGATATTTTTACTAAGCAAAATCACTTTATTAATTACAGTTCTACCATTGTTTCTCAGTTTGATGCTCATGCAAAATCTTTTTGCTAAAGTATAATTTGAGGTACCTATGCATTTCATTCTTATTGGCGGCTATGAAGTTAGCCACAATCCGCGTAGTCGTGTCCCACCACCACCCCTCTCACCAGCTTCATTGAACATTGTGTTCGAATTGTGCTCTGCGCATCGTTTCGCGCGATGTCCCGAGCCGTTAATAAGATTGAAACGTATTGTATAGCCGGCTATACACAACACCCCACCCCCCCCTCGCTACACCTAATCTGGATTCTGTGTAGCGAGGTGGGGATGTGGGGGTTCAAACCCGCCCAAATAAAGACATACTAAGTAAGATAGTTCTTTTATGTCATTCGTTTTTTAACACGGTCGGCGGGCTGATTATCTAATTAAAAACCACCTAGCGACTGGTTGCAGTTCACAGATGATCGTGATCCATTGCTACTTCTTTTTGGGTAAAAAAAAAACATACCAAAGAAAAGTGGCAATGTATGACAAATGCAACCGGTCGCTAAATAGTTTCTTTTTAGATAATCAAGGTGCCGATCCCCATAAGGCTGATCCCAGACCTACCGGTTTCCTTTCTTTGCTTAGCTGTTCGGCAATGGACCGCCGGCCAAGAGGCTCATTTTCAATCTATCGCATATTTTCAATCTAAGTAGATTTCACATATATGTATGTTCTTGTGAGCTTTGTTCCTTAAACGATCGTTATGAAAACACAAAAAAATAGTTCAGGGGGGTTATTCACGATTGTCGGAAACTAACTTTCCGAATCGAACGGGAAGTCTTTAGTCTTAAATCTTATTTTCTACCTTATGCTACATAACTTTGTAAATGCATTGGACTTTCCGGTCGGAAAGTGAATCTAATGCCAGTCGATTGTATTAGTGAATAGCTATATTTTTGTATTATTTGAGGATACGGATTCGAATCGAATGCTTTCGACTAGATTTCCGACAATCGTGAATAACCCTACAGGTAGGTAATTATGCCACCCACGACCCTGCTCACAATTTATATAAATATGCGATCGATTTATTTTTAGTGATCGGAGACTATGTTCAGCGCGGCATATCTCCCAGAAGCTTCCTACTTCGCAACCCAGACGATGATACTTGATAACGCCAAGCTAACGGCTATATTGCTAATTTTGTCTGGTCCCAATATGCGATAGATTGAAATGACCCCGGTTGGCCGGCGGTCTAAACAGCAAAGTAGAACAGCAAAGCAAAGAAAAGAAGCCGGTAGGTCTGGGACCCTAAAACTGGCTTCGGCTTCTTGCAGACGGGCTGCATTAAGAATGCCAGCCAGTGCCTGCACTAGCGGATCCAGGGGGTGGGCTGAGGGGCTCAAGCACCCCCCCCCCCCCCAAATCATTTGGATCCACCCAACAAATCTGTTGATTACCTTGGTAAAGCCTGCCCTCACCTATGTTAAGCCCCTCCCAAACCAAAATCCTGGATCCGCCACTGAGTGCCTGCCTAATATTATTGCTATTAAATTATAGAGGTCAGCGTTAAATAGTGTACTGTACAGGTATTATTATAAAGTCTACTATGTCCTCACGTGGCGGCGGTGGAATATGTCGAGCGCCTCCCACTGCCGCGTGTGCAGCAGGATGTGGCGGCGCCGCGCGCGCATGTACTCCACCGCCTCTTCGGGGGACCAACCGTTTTTCTAAAACAAGTGCAACAAATAATGTACTGACTGATTTTTATGAACAGCATCTCAATGATGATCTCAAGATAGTTCTCAACGGGCCTTAGACACAGAATAGATATTATAAGTACCTACTACCGTACAGAATGGACACTCTCCGCTCCGCCCCCGAATCAATTACCTCACCCCACCGCGAGTTCGTGTGCCGAACATTTGGTCGTGTTTGTCAACGTCAACTTATTTTGATATTCAAAGCAATGCGTCGTAACTTTATTTACCAAAACGTTCGAAATATGAATTGAACGCCGCTCATACAGTACAAACTACACGGTAGCCCTAGAGTTACAGACACAGTTGCGCGTGTATAAAAACGTCATCTGTTTATAATGGCGCAGTTGTATGGAGTGTCCGGGGTGTGCCCTTGTAATAAACTCATACGGGCCTTATAGCTAAAATGCACTGTCGAACGGTCGACGAGCGACTCGGTCTCCCATGGGCCGGTGCGGCGTCAAATAATTGACTTGAATATGGGTAGTGCTAGTGTTTCTTGTACATTCGTGCATGGAAATTGCAATATTCGACATCAAAATCATATCAGCCGCACGACACCCACTGCTGGGTATAGGCCTCCCCCAAGGATCTCCACGACGATCGGATCTGCTTGAGACCAGCTTTGACCACCAGATCGTCGGTCCACCTTGTCGGGGCCCTACCCAAGAGCGACCAAGTGCGTACGCGTCCATATAAAACATGGGTCACCAAACTTTTTAGACTAAGGGCCAGACTAACTCCACCCGAAGTCCCAAGGGCCAGGCAGGACCTAGCTTTTTTTTAATTTAAATGGGCTTACTCTTGGCCACGTTAGAGAACCATAAGACTAAGAAGAGGCCGAAGATGAAGCGAGCTTGCCCAGAAGAAGCCTATTCACTCGGGCTTTAAATATAGCTGGGTTAGGTATATGCTTGCGGGAATACAGACGCAGGCAGGGAATTCCACTCCTTTTCCTCCATTAGTAGAAATTACAGTCGCTCGGCGACCGGTAGACAGTGCGTTTTAGCTCTTAGATAAAGTTACCATCATAAGGTAGCACCCCACGAGCGTGGCGCTCCGTGTGCGGCCCGCCTTACAGTGCACGTACACCGACCCGCTGTTGATCTGTTTGCAGCCTTCTGTAGAGACCCCTTGGAGCTTCGCCCCTGCTGGCAGAAACCTGCAAGTTCTTCACTATAGAGACATGTACCAGACAAATGTAGTAACCCGCTTTTTCAGTTAGGACGCTATTGTTATAAATAAAAATTGTGAAATGTTCTTTGAATTAAGTAAATTACCCTACCTATACATTTTATACTGCGAGCCTATTACAGTAAATTGGTTAGAATAGAAGACCATAAATTTTCTTATTTTCTGTGCTTAGTGTATCACAAATAATTTACCTGTTTATGAATTTAACGCCTTCATATAGCTTCTCCTGGTCAGGAGTCTCGAATATGTCTGTTGTTGCTAGTTGCAAGAATTCTATTCCATGTTCCTGCCATTTCTGAAAAAAATGTCTTTGATTTCACATGCTTCCATCCCACAAACAAAGTCTCTTCTATTAAATAATACGTAATGAGGTCTATGCTATGTAGAAAAACTAATTGGGAACCACTGTAATATTAATTGTATTGGCACTATAAATATTTTAAAATTTATTATTATTTCTATAGTGTAATGTAATTTGATTGATCAGTAAATCAAAAAATTAAATAAATGAAGCCCACCTCTGCATCGTTTGAGAACAGTTTCAGTTCATATGTTTCATTCATAGATACTACGCCTTTCAGGTTTTCCTCCTCTTTCAACTGAAACAAATTTATTTCATGGAAGATTTAAGGTCTATCCCCACATATCATAGACATGCCGTGTCTGGGGTCCAAGCTATGTTGGACGTCTCCATGTTCTACATAAAAGACCAACGTAGTTTGAACTCTGGAGCCTGAACAAAGCCGCTGATGACAGAGGTCAGCTTATATTTGATTCACATGCAGAATCTTAGAATGACCAAAGTAACTTGGGCCCCTGACACATCCCGGCCTGGGGCCACGGCACGGCCCGGATATGTGGAGACAGACTTTTACCAACGACAAATGAGGTCAGGAACAAAAGGTGACATTTACGCATCTGGCTAAATAGATTTTTTTTAACGGACACAAAACTTTGAATATTATAAATTTTTGAACAAATTTGGTTCAACTAGTGATTTATTTCACGAGAAAATGGTACTCAAAAGGAGTATTCTGTACAAAAGGTAACATTTACACTCAATGATGTGCATACTCATACCTATTATACATTTTCTTGTTTCCTGAGAAAAAAATAAAAAGTGTAAATGTCACCTATTGTTCCTAACCTCCTAAATATAAGGGTACATTGATAAATCTTCACACTAAAATCAGGTTTTAAGTAAGTACTATATATTTTTTTTATACCTGACTAATAAGACTTGGCAGTTTTTAAGAATTTTTTCAATACCAAGTTTCAAAACTATTTATAACATTTACCTTGTATTAGGCACTTCTGTTTTTGTTTAAATTATGAAATAGAATTATAGCAGTAAACCTAACTTTGATACTAAATCAACTATTTATGTCAGGGTTCACACTCTGAGCTACATAATCTTTATGTAATATCCATATCATAAGTAAAAATTTAAATAACTGATCTGCAAAACACACATCTTTATCAAATAATAAGAGCACTGTCGTGTCGGTGTCACTATTATAGTAACCTATAATATTTACCTTTTTAGTCATTCCTTGGAAAGGAAGTGCACCAAGTATGACTGTATCATCCATCCTGTCATACCACCTTCTACTAGATATCCTTTCCATCACCACATTGTACAGAAGACTGGGGTAGAAGGTCACTCGCGCGAACATTGCTGTGGCCTACCGAAAGTACAGTTATTATTAATTCTGGTCCCGTATGGACCGCATCGCACGGTATTGTATCGACACTGGAAGACGTATACCATCATGGTGAAAGCTGTCCGTGGTGGGGATTTCTTGTATTATTTACTTTTGCGCGAGCAAAAAATCCCGTTCCTTGCGAACATCAGTCATCAGCTGCAGCTGTCTGTCTGACATTTGTCTGTCACTGTCACTGTCAAAGTCATGTCAATGTGTGTATTCCTGCAGACGAATTGCTGAGTCATCGATCACAACAGAGTAAAATTTTAACGAAATCCACTTAATGGCGATTGTCAACCCAGCGATTAGCCTGCTGGAATGCACCCAACGTTCTTTCAGGATTTGATGAAGTAGCAAAAGGAGTAGACCATGGAAAGTAATAAATAAACGAGCGATTTTGTGAACCAAAAAAAATTCGTTGAAAAAATCTCGATAGATTGGCCGTTGGTGGGCTACTCAAAGCCATTGCTAGCAGGGCCTTCTCTTGCAGTGCCACTGCATGTAGGGTTTTGTGTAGGCATGTAGGGCCGATATTATTGGTTAAAAATATATTTTAATCCTATAATATCGGCCCTGCAGGATTACACAAATCCCTCGTCTCGTTTATTATTCTCCACGGGTAGGGTACCTACAGTATTTGCGATTATTTTTTTCAAATAATTGCATGCGATATAATTATATTGTTTAGTGTGAAGACTGTGAAGGGGGTTTACCTTTACGGTTTGGCTTTCATAAAAAAACGCCATCTATCGAAATTATTTTCCTACTAACTTTTTTTTATTGAGCTGTCAATAAAATCATTTTCAGTCCATATACAGACGCCGACTGCGTTTCCACTGAGGTGGAACATGAAGCTGAGCCGCTCAGCTTCATGTTCCACCTCAGTGGAAACGAGCGGGGTTGTTCTGAGTTGTGCAGGAAATGACACGCATAGAAATGAAAGTCAGATATAATCGTTTTTATTATAGAAATATGTTATATTTTTTACAAAAAATTAATTCAACCATGAAACTTCGGTTGTGAAATTGTGAAACTGAACTAACTTTAATGTTGTTTTTATTGTGTTCCGTTGTTATTTTTGGCATTTACCCTACGTTTCACTAAAATCCCTGGTCGTCTGAGTTTCATGTAATAATGGCAAGCAAATCTACATTCTCGGCGGCTGAAGAATTTGTTACCGTTGCCTCCGCAGCCAGACCAGACGAAAGTGTGGCAACTCCGGGTTTTCATATTAAAATAGTAACTGAAAACGAAAGGAAATTTAAATTATAAAGACGTTATAGTCTTTAGGCTAGTCTATTTTTAAATAAAAAGATAAGAAATCATGTGGCTCTAGACTCATTAGATAGCATTTTATTTAGGGTTAAAACTGAAAACGCCTGTACGTAATATGTTGAGTGTTTCGCAGGTTATCTGGTTCGCAATTTGTCTTTGTACTGTTACTTTGCTAACAATAAACTGTCAGGCTTATTTACTTCTGAGAGAATACAATGATGTCAGAAAATTTTATTTGAGAAAAAAGTTTAGGGGTGTTTTGGTATTACTAGTGACTAATTTAAATAGAAAAAAAACAAAGTAGGTATTTTTTATATATTTTGAGATTGTTGCATTCATTCACGGGTTCGAGTCCCGCCTGAGAAAATGTACCTTTAGCTAGGGATGTCGAAAGTGAAAAAAAATATCGATATATCGATATTTATAAAAATATCAATATCGGCCTCGATATATCGCGAAAAAAATATCGATATATCGATATATCGGTCAAATTTTCAAAGAACATTTGTAGTTTTAAAATAATAATGTATTTAGTTCAGCCTAGCTCAGAAGTCTCTATAGATCTTTTTATACTTTTCGTGAATATCAATTTTTCTTGCAACATGTATTTTGGTTTTCTTCAATCTTTTATTCATTTACTATCCAACTACCATTGTTATTATTATTAGTATTCAACCATTTTAGATATAATTTTAAATAAATGAGAAAATTGGAGGTAAAAGCCCTTACAAAGGTCTCCAGCAGAAGTAGCGCTACCAAGCGTTCCGCCCCGCCATTCTAGCGACTTTTGAGTGATGTGATGCTAATAAATATATCGTTTTTAATACGATTTTCGATATTGGTTATTTTGTATCGATATATCGGATCAAAATATATCGGCTAAAAATATCGATATATGGAACAAAAAATATCGATATATCGATGTATCGATATTTTTTCAACAACCCTACCTTTAGCACGAACATCTATAAAAAAGCGCGTCAAAGTACCTACTCGATAGTTCATTTCGCTTCTCAGCGATAGATGGCGCTAAAAAAATATACTCTATTGTTTTTTATGCGCGTTTTTTTCTCGATAGGTGGCTATGGTGGCGAGTCGATTTTTGATCAAAAACTTACGTAAGTGTATTATTTAATTTACTTAATAATGAATTAATTATTACCTGGGGAATCTACCGTCGCATGTTCCAATGTCTTTTGGTAACTCGCAGTCACTTATTGCTAGAAAAAGAAATATTTTTTAATACATTCAGTTCAGCTATAAAAAAAATAAAAAATAAAAACATTCGATTGTACAGCTTCATCTACCGCCGAATAGCAAAATGAAATGTTCCATAGAATTTACTCTAAGAGCATTTACGCGCGTTTTTCTTCTCAAAAGATTTCAAAGAAGTAGTTATTTGCGAGTTCGAAGTACTTGTAAACTCCTTCATAAAGTAAGTGTTAATTAATCTTACCTTGAGTTAGAGCAAGTAGAGTGACTCCAAGAATAATAAAGAAGAAAAACTTGTCTGCCATCTTGGATTTAATAAAAATAAATAAAGAAAGACTGCGTTTAAATAGGTTGTGAAAAGTCATTTAGCTTATCTACCTTCATCTCATTTATTGGCTTTAATTGTATCTAGATATGAGTCTAATTGTTTTACAATAATAACATACGTTCCAACGAGACTATCCAAACGAGTTAATCCAAAGGATAGTGCTACCTATCTGGAACTTGTGAAAATAGCCCTAATATAAGTACTGGATTAACCTAATAATAGGTACCTATCTATACCTACTTAATTGGAAGTTGGAACTAAAACAAATAGATTTAGAAGACATACTCAACTCAAGATAAATAAAGGATAAGGAGGAGAAATAAAGGATAAATAATTGGTACTAACTAACACACAAATAACGATTTAAAACTCAGATTGAAATAAATTATTAGTAATTTAAAGTAAGATCCTCTTTAAATTTTTAGGTTCGTACAAGTAAGTAATTTTAAAAATTCGATGTAGGTAACACAAGGTAACAACAGGTAGGGTAGGTAGAGTAGATTCTCTTAATATGGACCACCTATCGTTTTTATTGAATAAAACAATTAAGTTGTAAGCCAAATCAGTCTTTATTAATATTAGAAATAGATAAACTATCAAGTTACAACAATCTGTAGATATCTATTTAAAAACTCAAAAAAAATCTAACAAAGTTTAATTGTTTGTAAAATATTACAAAGTTAGCTTTAAAAAAAGAGGTAGTGTAATATGGACTAAGTACTAGGGTTTTAATATGGACTACGGGTACCTAATATGGAATACAGGTATACAATACGGACTTTCATAATTATTTTTAACAGCAAATTATCACAATTATTAGGAACTTCTTGATTACAGTCTCATAAACAAAATACTTATTAAATAAAAAAAATAACAAATTCATGACAGCATGAACCTAAATATGGACTACCAGTCCATATTCAGAACCTCACGCTAGGTCCATATTGCAAAACGGTGACTTAAAAACGAAAAAAATTTTTTTTTAAATACCACTACAATTTACGTTTACACTTTGTTTCAACAAGATCTACCTAATTTAAAAATGTCAATTTCGACAAAAACAACTGACACTCTACGTTTACAAGAAAAACTAAGAGGATCTTAGAAAGCTTACCAAAAATATATTATACAATCTCAATATGGCGACCACTGACTGACACGCGCTTGCTCAAATCGTCTCCGAGTTCGACAGACAGGTTGGTGCGGGGCGCAGTAGCAACGTATGCAGTCAACATCACACCGATATCTACCGAAATATGCCTGTAGTCCATATTATAGGACTAGTCCATATTTAGAGAATCTACTCTACCTACATATTTGTTCTGTGATACCTACTCTTGAGTTATAATAGGGCTCAAAGTCGCTAACATACAACCTATTAATGTAATTGTGGGATATTTTTTCTCTACGTAAACCATTTATTAATACTTATAAGCTGGGTGCCCATGGCGGGCTGCTTTCAAAAATTGAAAGAGATATCATCGGGTTGATGTATCGACGCCATTTGTAAACGCAGCGGGGGCGCGCGCCGGACGACATTCCGAATTCAAATTAAATTAAAACGCGGTAAAAACAACATGTTTCCGTTCGCCGCGTTCGCTATTCAAATTCGAAATAGATTCGATCTGCGCTAATTTGTCTATGACTGTGAGCCGAGAACCGAAAAGGGTCACGTTTCGGACTGTGCGTCTTTATCTTTTGTGTACTAAGTGAAAAAAAGACGAAAATAAATTGTCTCTGGTGTTACTTGTGGAGTTCTCGGAAACGATGGGGTCACCGCTCGAAAAGTAATGAGCTGATAATTAAATTTGGACGTGTAATGGTAGACATTTGTTTAGTGTTAAAACAAAAAGACAAGGCTGCTCGTTGTCTTTAAGCATTAAGATAATATTCTGTGTATCTGAGGACTTACATTAATTCAAATCCTGGTTTAAACAATTTGTATTTGTAGCTCGACATGACGGCTTATCTTATTTTACTTTAGACTTAGAGCATTTGGTTAAATGCTAATCTTTCAGTATTCGAGAACTTTATTAGAGGGACGTAAATCAAATTTTTAGATAAATAACTACTTATTGTAAAATTGACAAATATAGGTAAGTACGTAGGTGTACCTACGTACTTACCTATATTTGTCAATTTTACACCACATTTCTTTCACATAGAACAACAGAAGAAGTTATGTCATCGCTATGGAAAAAGTGTCCACGTTCAAGCGGAAAATTCACAGATCACAGAGGGAAAATCATTCCCATCTGACTGTGATATTTCTCTGCACTACGGGGATGACTAACTATAGATTTTTTTTAACAACACTTTACTAGGTAATGACTCGTATTATATAATCAAGATTTTAGTAAGTACTAGCTTTTGCCCGCAACTTCGTTCGCGTGATTAAGATAGTTTTGCTTGTATTTTGAAGGTCACGGATTGCCAATATACTTAGGTATTTATCTGTAGACCTCATTTCACACATTTAAATTTTCTCATAAAAATTCATGTACAAACTGAAACACTCTCTAGCAGCCTGTATAACTGGAATTTTTCAAAACCCTTTCCTAGTGATCACTTGCACCATGAAATATATCTACCCTCTAAAAATGGTATCTCTACCTTCAACTCTATACAAATTCTCATACAAACTTGAACAACCTGTAGCACCCTGTATAACGGGAATTTTCTAAAATCCTTTCTTAGTGCTCATTTATATCATAAAAGGTATCTACCCTCCAAAAATGGTGTCTACCTTCAGCCGTTAGGGCTCCACGCCTATCCCAATCCCAACAATGAATCAATGAATCAGTCAATCAATTTAGAGTCTTATATGTAAAGATTAAATTTTAAGTATGAATATTTTTCAAACACAATTGAACACTATACTACCTACCCAAGGGCGTCGCCAGGGGGGGGGGGGGGGGCAAGTTAATATTTTTATCGGAAAAGCAAGTCAATTGCACGGCCTTAGGACTTTGGTTATTTGCAGTTGGTTAGATTTTTTAACCTCTAGGAGGGGGGGGGGGGGGGCAGCGGCCCCCCCCTGCCCACCCTTGGCGACGCCCTTGTACCTACCTAAGTAGTTATTTTATGCTTGGGTACGATTCATTTTATTTTATGAAAAGTTCTCTGCACGGTTAATTTTTAAAAGTAAGTTCATCTAAAAAGTAATGGGTTGCTCTTTCCTTTCTTTTATGAAACTTTTATGTGGCCTACATGTTCTTAAAAACGTAGGTATTTAATAAAAAAGCAACTAATTAGAATTTACCTCATCTAAAGGTAAAAGATAAACATGAACAGATAAAAATAGAAAAGTAACCACATGTTTCTGTAGTAAGGTACATACTTCAAAATAAGTAAGACATATGCGATACGAACCGAAATAATTTACTTACGTATTCCAAAACCTTTTTTCATCAACCACACTGATCACTCCGAGAGCCGGCATAAAACGCATTAAGGCCCGATACCTGGTCTCATCTGTCATCATTAATGCCACAATATCCTAATAAGTTCGCCACAATAAATAAAAAAGGGTATATCAAAGAGTTGCGCCCCGTTTAATGGTTGTAATTGTGGCCAAATGAAATATGGCACCGGTCGATACAAGTTCTCTGTCGTGGGTGTCTACCGCCGTAGTATCGGCTTTTACACGCTATAAATATTTTAAATGATTATCTTAATGTGGTACTATAAGTTGTTAAATCCTTCATTTACACCAGCGAACTAAAACTATGGAAGTGTAATTACAACCACGGGGCCGAAAAAGTACTACCCGCTCAGCTTTAGTCCGGCCAGCCACGCACCCGGTGACTGACGTTAACGTTCTTTTACAATAATTGCAGTTTGTATTGTAGAAAAAAAAGAGAAAGAAAAAGTCTGACATATTTTAACCAATCAAAAGCACTGACCAATCACAAACACAAGCAGCGGCCAGGTCACTGGCGCCGCTGGCGCCATCTGCGATTAGCTTTGCGTGATACACCTCATTGTAGATGTTGCATTGTACTGGTGCAGACCAGTGTCCGAGACACGCAAGTGCCTACAATTCAGGATCATCAGAGCCCCAGGTGTAAGTCATCTGGATAATCATGGACATCAATCAGCAGACACTGTAACAATTGAACATCTTAGGAGTCTTATAAAAAAACAAACCTTTATTTTTCAAATACTGTGTGTAGGGGTGTGTTGTTGTATGTGAGTGTCGTGTAGGTATTATAATATAAAATAGTAACATAGAGCTTTGGTCATACTACCACGAATGCATGGATAACTTTCGATCCAATATTTTATATTCCTCAGATGGTAGTAATTGCCTCGGTAAAAATAAGCCACGAGGGCATGGCAAACTTGCAATATTATTCATTGCATATAAATTATATAGTACTACCTCGGTAATAAGCCACATGGGCACGGCGAACTTGATCATATTATTTATTTCTTACTTAGTAGTACCTAGGTAAAAAGCCGTTATAAAGTTTATATGGCACGGCATTTACCAGAATCTTGCGGCCTCGGTAAAAATCTCCTCAATGGCACGGCCAACTGGTAATATTATTTATTGCTCAGTTTACAGTGAACATCTGGCCAGGAGTCAGTGTATAAAGAGAAATAAGATAACCAGGTTAAGGAGATCAGTCTGTCTCCAACGATTTTGTCACCTCGCCTTCTATTACAGGGGAGTGACCTAAAATTATCACGAACCACAGTTCGCAACACATCCGACACATCCGATTATTATATTATACATTATAGTTTATTCATAAAAATAAATATCATAGTGATCTTGAAGAGTGACGAAACATCAATATAGTAAAAAACACTACTGCCACTAATGGGCATCATTCTCAAAACATTACAACATCTAAAACTCGTAGAAGTAAGTGAAGACTAAGTTTGAGTAATTCGCAAACTAAAACATCCAACAACCCTCATCTGATTGTAACCTGCATCTTTGTGTCAAATACTGACAAAACGGGTTCAGAAAAAGATATTCAAGAATACCATTACCAATTTCATTTTATATGAATGTAAAACACCCTTTTGTACAGCATAAAAACAACCAGTATTAACTTCATCTTTATCCTATTTACGAAAAACTTAAACATCAACGCAAAACTTAAATTATTCACGAAATCTTTAAGTATCAACATCACTTAGAAAATACTTTTCTTTTTAATCAGAATCACTAGCTATTTGGTAAGATCTGCTGCCACAATAGTACAGTAAAGTACAATTGCACAGTAAAAGTACAGTAAAGCACAGTAAAATATTTAAATCTTAATAATTTACTACTAAATATAATGAAAAGCGATTACGAATGTTTAGGGTATTTTTTGTCTACCCACACTCTGTATTAACACCAGAAACAAAATTTAGGATATGCATGTACTAAATTGAGGGAATGAATCGAATTTCTATTCAAAACTCATGTCTGTATCATAATAATAATTCATAATTTAAATTAACTTTCTCTTGAATATTAAAAATAAACATAGGAAGACCGTTGTTACAAGTTCTTGTAATTTTCAACTGTATATTGTATGTACACAGTCCTCTGCAGCAATGCTTTATTGCAGAAATTTTATTGAAAAACATCCCTATTAAAATAGTTTGTATCCAGCAGGGATCAAAACAAAATACAGTGCAGTAAGTAAGGCATCAACCAGTGATGAACTAAAACAATTGTTTAAAAGATCTAATAAAATCCAGGGATTGGAAGCGATCCTACCACTGCTTGGATCCTTTTAAGCACAGGATAACGCTCCACACCAGCTACGACACGAGTAATTGCCGCACAAGAAGAGAACCCTTGTTTCCAAAGACCAAAAGAGTTCCTGTTTTGAAGAGGAAAATTATTTAAATAAAAATTGCCTTTAAAAACATTTTGCTGACTTACTCCACACAATGTTTAAGGCACAAATTGATATCTGCAATCAGAACTGCATGCACAAAAGTTGTTTTAATGATCAATTTATAGGTAACAATCATTTCAAGTTATCTCTGTTGTAAAGAAATAATAAATATCAGTAAGTTATTTGTCAGACTTTCATTTATTTTATTACGGGTTCTGTACACACAATTTTAGCCAGAAAAGAATCCCACTGGTTCTACTGAGCATGAGCAGTTCTACCAAAGAAGGAATAAGACTTTTTCTTATTAGTGCTATGATTTGATACGAAGAATAAAATTGTAAACTATAATTGTAAAGGGCACAGCTTATTTCACATTAAAATTTCTTCCAGCAGGCCGGTCTTTCTTTTCAGTAAAATAATCGAATTCAAAAAAATTCAAAAATAAATCACTGACTTTTCCGTATCGCTCTAGTATAAAGATTTCAAGTTTCAAAGCATAATGCTACTAGGTTGTAATGTCACAATTTGTACATAATATCTTGAAACTGTCTTTTCACTGATCAAGTGTCGAATTTCAAGTTTCGAAGCATAATGCTACTAGGTTGTGATGTCACAATATGTACATAATATCTTGAAACTGTCTTTTCACTGATCAAAGAGTAAGGAAGGGAAAGGCCTTATTGGCTAATTTGATATATTTTAAGACCAAATTGAATTGAACATTTTTTCTACGGAA
Organism: Agriphila tristella; assembly: GCA_928269145.1. Classification (NCBI taxonomy): domain Eukaryota; kingdom Metazoa; phylum Arthropoda; class Insecta; order Lepidoptera; family Crambidae; genus Agriphila; species Agriphila tristella. The sequence continues at coordinate 3,444,025 of OV743443.1, read as the reverse complement.
AGCTAAAAATATTTCTTATATCAGTAATTATATTATTATTCAATTGCACGTTTTGAATCTCACTATTAAGGGTGCATAATAGGAAAACATGGCTTGCGAGGGCCACATTTCCATATAACAAACATAAAGTTGTAGCCACAAAAAAAACATACGACGAGCCAAGGAGACTATCCAGTAGCCACAAGTATCAAACTGCGCACAAACCTCACAGACGACTGCCAAAAAAAAATCAGAATATCAAAAGCGCTTGTCGCGGGTACTTTCGGCGCAAATAACAGCGGAAACGCAATGAATTCTACATCAAAGTACACTGCAACGCACTGTGCAGTTCCTACAATAACTTTTTTCCAAGAAAGATAATGATGAAAAAACAACGAAAATCATCGCAAAAGTACAGAAGTGAGGTTATTTCCATACTCTTTACACGTAAAGAAAAAGAGAGACAAGTGATTCCGCATAACGGAGCCTTAAATACCATAATTCGAACATCATCCATCAGATATCCCATATAAGTAGTCCGTAGTCACAGTCTCAAAATTACGGCCACTTGGTGGTACACTCGCACACTCGTGCAAGGCACATGGAAAATTATATATTCTAGTCCAGACAATTCACACCAATCATTTAGTTCCAGTTCCAAGCTAAGCAAAGCTTGTACTGTGGTTACTAAACAATGAGTAAAAATATAGAAATATTTAAAAAGAATTTAAAAATCTGTGACTAACTCCACATCACAAAATTATGTATACCAGGATTCGAACCCAGGATCTTTGTATCAATCAACCTCCACGAAAGTATACTTATTTTACGAAACATAGCACTCTTTGCGCAGCATTTGCGTCATCATTTTCTACGCCAAATTCTACTTGATTTTTTTATAATATCACAAGAAAACGTCATTATTTTTGACTTGATGACCAAATGATAACAATTTGGTAAAATCTACGGGTACCTTATAAAAATGTAAAATTTATGGGTACTTATCACCAATTTGTCGGTCAACCGGGAATTGATTCAGTTCAGGCTTCACTCCACTGTTCAGGTCTTTTCAAAACACCCAGGATGATGACTCAAGATCCATAATTGGTCACTCGACTTGTACTTCAACATCGAGTCTCCAACGTGGCGGATTCTACAGCAAGCATTTAGATATATTCCTGGAACATAAAAATTCGTAGGCGTAGTATATGTAATCCAACTAGGTTAGATCTCACTTCTGATGTGAGAGCAAATAAAAGAAAAGATGGCAATGTGAGATATTTATTCATTTATTTCAATATCGTGGTTATTATAATTTTATTACACTATTATTACTTCATAAAAGGAGTAATACTTAACTACATTACCAGACAGTTCAGAGCACCGATCCGACAGAGTGCCGTGTCCGACAGTTGGACAACGTCTGAGCTATCGACAACTGCGCAAGCCGTTTTTATACACGTGCGCAAACAAGCCCGGTGGCGTGATGGCGTAGTGGGGAGGAGCACGTGCACACAGTTGTTTTACGAGTCGTTTAGCGACTTTTATTTATAAATTACATGGATAAAATTCATTACTTGTAACAATTATATTAATTGTAATAAAAATATACTAATTACATTGTTTTTTATTTATTTACTAAGAAAAAGACGTGCCTTCTCCCACATAATTTTTTGCGTTTAAGTATAGAAAAATCTATGAGTAGGTATACAAATTATGGTCGCTAATAAGCAACCAGTGCTCAGACGCTTTGTGCTGCATAATTAAATGCCAGCATTTTTAGCTCCATCCACTTAGTTGTACTTTTCGTGTGGTGCCGTTTTTGGAGCGCAATGCTTGTTCCATGATTTTAGTTCGCTGATTTACACAAGCGACTTTGAAATGAGGCATGCCGTTTATACGTTCGCACCTTGTCCGCGGAACGCGCACGTAATGCGCTCTCGTCACCCGCAACTCATAAATAGCGGCGGCCACTATCGCGTCCAAATCGGACCGTATTATGCGCCTCCTGTCGAACATCAGACGCTTATTTGTGTCCAAAAAGCGTTCGCAAGACTTAAAGCCTCTCCAACGGTTGATGTATGGCGACGACGACGCCGACCTTTATATTCAAATCGGTCGTATTCAAATAAGGCCCTTGTCTATGGTTGACAATTCGCGGGCATTTCGAAAAAGGAACGCGGGAAACGTCATATCATCGTCCGCTCGGATTCTGCCTTTTGGCGCGCCGATACGCATCTGGCTCCCGAGTCTCCCGACGTTGAAATCATGTCGCTTGTTCGTTTTATTTCTCGATTGTGCCTTTTCAGATATAGTTTGAGATCGGTAGATATTTGACGTTGGGTGCTGATAAAGTTAGTGTTTTGCGGCGTTCGAGACGTTAACGAGCGACTGAGTAATGAGACTGGCTATTGTGACTTGAACAATGGGTATACGGAGCTATTGTTTCTATTATTGAAAATGATAGTGGATAATCGGGCAATATCTGGGTGGGTGTTCGAATATCTAATATTATAGACTGTTGTGATTGGGGTTTGTGTCTGTATATTTGCGTGTGGCTATAATTAGGTGGTGCTTATTTGCAAATTTCTCAGTCCGAAAGTTGATGCAAATCCTCCGAGATGCGCGGCGTCCAATCTGCATACAATGTGCGGCCGGTGCACCAGTTCCGATGTAATTTACTGCTGCCCCGCGCTTAGATGTCGTCCTAAGATACCACGTACCTAATTTAAAAACAGATACCCACCTAATATGCTAACATTGATACATTTGAATATAGCTTTAATTATTATTTGCTACGTGGCGCTATTATGAGGATTTATTGTTTGTATTTATTCATGTAGATGTGTTTTATTTAAAAATACTGTACAAAAATAATTTTAAGCAGCCACATTTTCTTCTTCTTTGCGAGTATCCCCCACTTGACCAACTTTTTAAACTCAGCATCTAAAGAAAACCTATCTCTTTAGTTCTACCATGAGTTGATACGAACGTTTTCTCAGTGGGTCGACACTTTATCAACTTCATACAAAAAATATTATATGGAATTATGAACGTACTTTGTGCCAACATTAAAATACGAAACAATCCTACCAATGAAAAAAGGTAGTTAATCGTTTTGTCTTATTGTACCAGCCATGACTCGGTAATTTAGCCGCATTATACGTCAAGTTATGTTGTGGTCATGTTGGCCAGCATGTGACGCACCGCCAAAAATTAAATTTTTGCAGAAGTTTTTAGTAAAATTAATTAACGCATTTTAATGAAACAAAATTGTAATAAAAACGTGTTAAAAAGACATAATGGGTGGCAAATCTTTGCAAGAGTGTGAAATTTGTGGTGTCCGAAGAGTGAGAGGGTCGAGTAACTCGAGTAAGGACATAATTTTGACTAGAATTCCCGCTTGATCCGAGCAGGTAATTTTATTAACTTTTTCTAAGTTTTAAGTTAATTTAAGTGAAAAAATTGTTAATAATAGTAGAAATATCGGTAAATATATAGGTTTTAAGTGACATTTCAAGGAAATTAGCGATAAATCACGTTATCATTACATTGTCATAGTGCTGTGCTAAAGTTATCGATATTATTTTATTTTAGATGTTGATTATGGGTTGAATACTACCTAGGTACTGTATTTATGACTATCTAGTGGGTATATAGTTAATAATGTTATATAATTTTTGTTGCAGCCTCCAGCAAAGGACTGAAATTCAGGCCAAACTAAAGTGCAGTTTTAAAAGCGAGTCATTCTTGTCACAATAGAAAAAAAAATGAACTCGCTGCTGAATAAATTACTTGATTCTTACCTTTCTTTTATTTAAGAAAGTAAGCGATATTCCATTCACGGCATGACATCAAGACAGAAATTCCAGATTTTTATTAGACAAATATGTACCTACCTATACATATCATTTATTTTAATGTTGACAATTATTACGAGTATAATATTATTATGGATTTTGCTGTCGTGTTGTGTTGGGATTTATCGCCTGCTTTTATTTCCAAAATATGAAATATGAGGTTTATGAGTATAGACGCCAGGAAGCATTTTTATCGATATCGATATCATTTCAAGTTGGTAAGGTACTTCACTATTCTTTTGACATTTCCTCTGTTTATGTTGGTAGTACGATTCTATTTATTAGGTTGGTAGAAACTACGTTCATAATTGTGAAGTGCCTACTCTTAAAACGTAGTGATTACTTGCTCAGTTCGTTTTCTTTACCGTAACTAAACTATCGGATAAACTGCTCACAGTCAATGCGAGTGAAAGAGAGAAAACTACACTAGTTTACAGTAGTGAAAACAGTTTGCATCAACTTTATCTCTCGCGAGTTTTCCATGGAACATTTTCTTTCGCGATATAACGATTTCGCGAATCTTTAGCAAATATTAGGCCCTGTCCTAATTGGCCATCGGTCGTGCGATGGTGCGTCCGTCCGATGAAACTGGTCGTGCGACCGTGCGATCAAACCTAGTTTTATCTATTGAATGTCCTAATTGATGGTCGCATGATCATGCGATGCGTCTATTGTTCAGTTTCATCGCACGATGAAATAGCAACGCATGATCGCACGACCGATGCCAATTAGAACAGAGCCTTATGTTCAATATCCACAGTAATAAAAATAGTTTTTACCAATAATAATATTATGCATTAAATCGGCGAATATCTTTTACAACCAAAACAGAAGCGCTAACAAAGATCAACCAAAAAGAATTGCATTCCAAAAACAACAGCATTCCCTCCAAATGGCACCCGAAGACGTGCAATTACTTCCAATTTATGTAAATAAATGACCATAAATGTGCAGGCTGAGGTTCAGCGTAAGTAATGTCTTAATTGCGAGGGCAACCTTCACATCCGTCTGTCCCTGACGAATAGGCTGCGAGCTGCGCCATTTTGAAGGTGCAAATTATTCAATACTTTGTTTATTTATTTTATAGATGGCTAATGAAATGTAGAGTCATGTAATCAACTTATTTATAATTTCCTCCTAGGTTCTACGAAGGTCGAAGTAGAACTACATTGAGTAAGATAATATGTGATTCAATTGACAATTGACAGTGATCCGCTGGAAGTCAACTTCACTCAAAAATTAATGGAAAAGAGAAACGATTTGTATCGCAATCGCTTTGAATTTGGTCACTTCAGTTATAGATTGTTAATTTAAGCGTATTGTACTTATACTTTTTGTCTAAAACCTGTCCCAAACTGTGAAAATTATTTGAGGAAAATTAATTGAAATACATATAAAGAACGAAGAACGAAGAATCAAAGAAAAGAAGAAGAAGAATTAAATAGGTACGAATATAAAAAAAAACAACAAGTTTTGATATTAATGTGCATTACGTTACGAACTTAGTTCCAAAACATTTTAAAGTTTTTGGGTTTTCGGTTAGTTTAGATTGACGCAAAGTACCTACCTACCTACCTTAAAAGTAATTTCACAAAATAAAATTTCGGGATAGATGTGCGATTATAAAAAAAAAAACATCGCTAATATTTTGTCCAATTTAAAAAAGGTTAGTTAGCCCATAATTTAAAAAATCTCTAACAAAAACAAAAGAGTCGCTAATCACACAGCTACCGATGGTGAAGTCATAAATTCCGTAAGCGTTTGAGGGAAGTAGTTAATAATCGGCATGGGCGTGTGTTTTGAGTTTTAAATAAACAACAATGGTGGTGGTTATCGAGTCGCCCGCCAATTACGGCGCGGAACGCCCTCCGCGGACAAATTGCTGGGACGCGACAACATGGTTGGTGGTTGGCCACTACTGTTTATAATTTGACTTATGAACTATGCGCATAACGTTCCAAAAAAAAGTTTGAAAAGCTTTTAAAATTCTGTGAAACTTTCATTTTCAGACAAACATGTTATCACAGGGTAAAAACCGGCCAAGTGCGAGTCGGACTCGCGCACGAAGGGTTCCGTACCAAAAAACGGAAAAAAACATGTTTGTTGTATGGGAGCATTGGGAGCCCCCCTTAAATATTCACTTTATTATATTTTTAGTATTTGTTTTTAAGCGGCAACAGAAATACATCATCTGTGAAAATTTCAACCATCTAGCTATCACGGTTCATGAGATACAGCCTGGTGACAGACAGACAGACAGACAGACGGACAGCGGAGGCTTAGTAATAGGGTCCCGTTTTTACCCTTTGGGTACGGAACCCTAAAAAGGAGATGTATGGCTTGCTATGCATTCGTTGTGACAAAGCTTCATGATTTCTGTAGGTATTCCTTTTTCTAAAGAACAATGGCAGCTCTCTATACAGTAAACTATGTTTTTACTTAGATTGTAGATAAAATTATTAATATAAATCAAAATGGTTAACTTAACATCTTCGAACTTAATTGAATAAGTAATTCATAACCGATGCATCAACGTTTTGAATAAGTTAGTTTTATAAGTTTTCTGAAAATGGTTGACAAAATTGTGCAACAGTCTCTAATGTTGAAATAAATAATAAATCCCTTTAAAATAAAACAGTCTCATTGAAAGAAGAAAGAAGAAGAAAGAAAGAAACGTTTATTAACAACACACAAAATAAAATAAAACAGTATACAATGAAACAAGATACAAACAAGAAGAGATAAATACATATTAATTCTACAATATAAAAACAGAAAGTGTGAAGCTAATGGGCCCTGCCTCAGCAAAATTAACTTCTGGGTCATTCTTCGATGTACAGAATGACCAGAAGCACTGATATTCTGACAGGGCCAGAGGAGCGATTGGAACACATATTAAATATAAAATAAAATAAAATAAAATAAAATAAAAATAGCCTTTATTCTTACCACAATACTTAGCATGCTTTACAAAGTAACAATAATTATAAATAGAAAATTTGATTTAATAAAATTTCCATTAATTTAAATTAAAATATATAAATAATTGTTAAATATAAAAATTGCATTGATTTTAATTATAATTGTAATTGTAATACTTTAATAAAATTAAAATGTTAATTTGTGGAAGTCGCCTCCTTGGCGTAGGCCTCCCCCAGCCTCCTCCAGTTCTCTCGGTCTTTCGCCTTCCTCCTCCAGTCTGGTCCAACTCTTTCCTTAAACACGTCCTCCCATCTTTTCTTCGGTCTACCTCTACCTCGTTGTCCTTCTCTTGGTACCCTAGCAAATACAAAAAAACTTATAGTAATGGGCGATTTCAACGCTCAAATTGGAAAGTCACTGCAAGGAGAAGAACTAGCATTCGGCAAATACTCGGGTGGTAAAAGGTCAAAACATGGACAAAACTTAGTAGAGTTTGCTTTGGAGAAGAACTTGAAGTTTACAAACAGTATGTTCAAAATAAGAGAAACTAGAAAATGGACCTGGCAGTCACCAAATGGTTTATATCGCAATGAAATCGATTACATACTTACCGATCACAGCTTGGTAGTACATAACTTTAATATAATTCAAAACTTAAATTTTAATACCGACCACAGAATGATACGATGCAAAGTGTTCATAAAGACTAAGAGGAAAAGGAAATGTATGAAACCTGTCAAACAAGTACTTAAAGAGCTACCAATACTGACAAGAGAAAGTGGAAAAAAATGGGAAGAGAAATTTACTGCTGCTATACTTAAGACATCTGACATACAAACACAATACGATAATTTTGAGGAGGAAATGAAGAACATTATTTTACAAATGTCAAAAACAGAGAGGGCCCAAAAAGAGGAAGGTAAAACCTATTTAAAAACATTGCTCGAAGATAGAAAACAACTATACAGCCTAAAGCGAACCAAAGAAGTTAGAAAAAAGATCACAGAAATTAGTAAGAAAATAAACAGACAGATTTCAGATAAAAGGAAAGCCCACAGGAAAAGCATATTTGAGCAATTTATAAGTAAAACTGGTGCTATGAAAAAAGCTTACAAAGAGCTTCAGACATCTTCAAAATGGACCTCGAATATAACAGATAGAGCAGGAGGTAAGATAACCAACAGACTTGATATACTTAAAGAAGCTACAAGATTCTATCAAGATCTATACTCTACACAAACAGTACGGAATTCTAGAGAAAATGTTTCGAAAAAATCTGAAAGTGATGAGACATTGCCTACAGTACTACTTTCTGAGATAGAACTAGCAATCAAGACACAAAAAAAAGACAAATCACCTGGAGAAGACAAAATTACAAACGAGCTGCTAAAATCCTTATCAGATCCGATTCAGAGACCTCTACAAATTATGTTTAATAACATACTGCAAGAAAAAACAACTCCAAATCAGTGGTCTAAGTCTACAACAACTCTACTACATAAAAAGGGAGATAGAGCTAATTTAAACAATTACAGACCAATAAGTGTAATGACCAATGTTTATAAAATTTTCGCAAAAATCATACTGAAAAGAATCTCCAAAATCTTAGACGAAAATCAACCTCGGGAACAAGCTGGATTTCGAAAAAAATTTTCAACTATTGATCATATCCATGTTGTGACACAATTAATAGAAAAATGTATGGAATACGGAATGACTCTATACATATGTTTTATAGACTTCACTAAAGCTTTTGACTCTTTGGAACATTTCGCTATCTGGGAGGCTCTAGTACAGCAAAATGTAGATGTAGAGTATATAAACCTTTTACACAGCGTATACTCGAAGTGCTCTACAAAAATTCGACTGGAAAGAGACGGACCTGAATTTCGTATCGAAAAAGGTGTAAGACAGGGTGACCCACTCTCACCTAAAATATTTTCAGCTGTTCTTGAGATGGTTTTCAGAAACATCGCATGGGAAAACCAAGGAATAAAAATAGATGGGGAGTACCTAAGTCATTTGCGATTCGCGGATGATATTGCCATATTTGCAGAAGAAAGTACACAGTTAGAGAGCATGGTGAACGAGTTAGCGAGTGAGAGTAGAAAGGTTGGTCTGTTGTTAAACACATCAAAAACCAAAATAATCACTAATGGTGAAGAAAAAAGTATAAGAGTTAATGGAGAAGAAATAGAGTATGTTACAGAATATATCTACCTGGGTCAATCAATTGCGTTTGAAGATCAGACAGAAAAAGAAATAAACAGAAGGATTGCAATCGCTTGGAAGAAATATTGGAGCTTAAAAGAAGTCATGAAAAATAGAGATATAAACATAAAAATTAAAGGCAAACTTTTTAATACGGTAATTTTACCAAGCTTAACCTACGGCTGCCAAACATGGTCATTGCGAAAAAAAGACGAAAGCAAATTAGCTATACACCAGCGGAAAATGGAAAGAAGCATGTTAGGTATAAAATTATCAGATAAAATTAAAAACGACATCATAAGAAAAGAAACACAGGCAACTGATGTACTGGAAAGAATAAGAAGTTTGAAATGGAGATGGGCAGGTCATGTATGTAGAACAGAAAGTGATAGATGGACCATAAAAATTGACAGAATGGGTACCAAGACATATTAAATATACAATGACAAAAATGGATACTTATTTGAGACACCATTTTGAGATTACAAAAAAAAAAAAAAACAACGATATCATGCAAGAAATAAAAATGTCTTAGGCACTAGGGAACACAATTCCTATGCACAGGTAAAAAAAAAAAATCTGTGGTTTGACATTACGAAACGAAATAAAATGATATTAGCCTGTGAGAGTGACATTGACGGACTTTGTTCTGACATGTTTTTTAATTTAAGTATAGTTAACGAGAATGACAAAACGAAAAGGAAATAAGAATTAAATGTTTAATGCGGGTGGGTAATAATAATTTTCAGAAATTAATAATGACACGTGGCGTAGACGTGGCAATCATGTTATGCCACATGGGTGGATGGACCTACCTAGCTAGTGTGTTGTTAAGTGACCAAGAAAGGACGCGGAAAACGTGCTATGTATGTACTTTCCCAAGCAGCAGCACGGCGGTGTAGCGGCGTGTCGACGCGACGGCTGGAACCACGACAATCGTGAAAACCCGGAAGTGAGTACAGTAAAATAATCACACGCCTAAATCAAAACACTTTTGTTGTTCGATCAGATAGTATTTTAAGTGTTTTTTAAAAGTATGTTTCGTTTTTAGGTCACGTATTGGTGGTGGAAGGTCATTCCAGCACCGAGACGCCGCAAATCTAAATGATCCGCGAAAGGCCATAGTACGATGCTTGGGAATAGAAAAGGTATGGGTACTTGTTCTTTTTGGATACCTGCTGCGTTCCCATGCCCATACCAGCTTGTCAAAAAGATACTGAGGCTTCCTTGAATGAACGATGTCAAATAACATGGATGCAAGGTGCAGTTTTCTACGGGCCTCCATCTTGAGCAGATTTGCAGTATTTAGAAACGGAGTAACATGTGTACGAGGCGGTATATGAAAGCAGAACCTAGCGCAAGCATTTTGCACACGATGGATGAGTTTTTTGGTTCGGGACAGTAGACATGGTCCATAGACAGTGTCACAATAGTTTAATTTGGACAACACTAGCGACTCGCACAACCGAATCCTTAACTCTTCGCTTAAGTATGGTCGTATTTTGTATAATAACTTAAGGCGATAAAAGCAGTTTCGAGCACATTCAGCAATATGTGGTTCAAAATTTAAGTGGCCATCCAGAACCAGTCCCAGATTTCTTACCTTTTTAACTTGTTCAATGTTTTCCCCATTAAGTGTAATATTGAATGATGGGCAGGTATTCGCGAAGTTGTGGAGATTGTGTCTCGTACCAAATAAGATAAGCTTTGACTTTTTGGGGTTTAGTTTCAAGCAATTCTGTTGGCACCACACAGCTACTTGAGATAGGTCATTGTTTATTTTCGCTATAGCAGCAGCATGATCAGAAGGTGGGAAGGAGAAGTATAATTGCAGGTCATCTGCGTATAAATGGTATTTGCAATGAGTAATGTTTCTGGTGATGTCTGCACTGTATAAAACGTAGAGGATAGGGCCTAAGATTGACCCTTGGGGTACGCCGCGTGTTACGGGTAGGTGGGTAGATTGGACTTTGGTCCCATCACCCTTGGTTAACTCCACATACTGCTGCCTGCGCGAAAGATAGCTATTCATCCATCTAAGTGCTTTTGCATCAACTCCATAGTACGACAACTTTGACAACAACAGAGTTGTATTAATTGTGTCGAAAGCGCGTGAGAAATCAAGCAAGACCATGGCACTCATCAATCCCTGGTCCTGAGCTGTTAGAAGATTATCCACCACATCGGCCAAAGCAGTAGCGGTACCATAACCCTTCCGAAAGCCAGATTGTAACTGCGGGAGTATGTTGTTGTCTTCCAGAAATTTTGTAAGCTGCTCACAGACTATCTTTTCCAGAATCTTAGAGACACAAGAGAGCAGACTGATGGGTCGAAGGTCCTGTAGTGAATCAGGCTGGTTGGTCTTTGGTAGCGGCTTGACAACCGCAACCTTCCAACTTTCAGGAAACGTGCATTCCTCTATCGACCTGTTAATTATGCTAGTTATAGTTTGCAATGATTGAGGGAGGGTAAGTTGCAACATTTCCAAGGAGATACCATCGTCACCTTGCGCATTGGATTTGAAGCTCCTAATGGTCTTTAATACCAGATCCTCGCTGACTGGGTGTAATGAGAAGGTTGCAGTGCCGTGTTTGTGATATTCCAAATAAGTGAGTTGAGATATTGACACTCCATTGTCCCCAGGTGTATTGAGGAAATGTGCATTCATTTGATCTGGAATGGCCAAGTAAGTAGGGAGATCCAGTTCTGATTTCTTATTTAGTGATAAAGAATTTTTCAAATTTTGCCAAAGTCTCTTAGAATTATTTAAATTGTTATTTATGTGATTATTAAAAAAACATTTTTTTTCACTTTCAATAGCATCTATTACTACCTGTTTCATTGACTTGTAGCTTTCTTTTAAGGCTTCTATTCTTTCCAGTGGCACTGATGGATCTTTTGAGGCACTTGACTTCCTGTAATTACTGTGACATTTGTCTCTGATGCCCATCATAGATCTTACTGTATCCGTTACCCACGGATGAGGAGGGTGCTTGAATTTCCTTTTCTTGATGGGAGCATGGAGGTCAAATAGCATATTCACAAAGAGAGTAAAGGCAGCTACTAGAGTGTTCACATCCTCCATCTCATTGAAACTGCCCCATTTAATGGAGTCAAGATCGGAACTGAATTGATCCACAAGGATATCCTTCATCGGTCTGTAAGTTACCCAGCGAGGACTCTGCCTCTCTTTTTTTATTTTAAATTCTGCCGCTACCATCGCATGGCCTCCCAAGTCAGGAGAATATTTGACGTTGACTTTCATCACTTGTGCATTTGTACAAATCACATCTATAAGGCTTTCGCTATGGTTTGTAAAGTGGGTGGGCTCTTCCACCAGTTGACACAAGTTGATGGTATGTAAAAATTGATTGAATAGCTTAGCCATACTACTGTTCGGATCAAGGAGGTTGATATTAAAGTCACCTAGCAAAATTATATGATCGAAATTAGCCAGGGAGATGATAGAGCAGGTCATGGCGTCTAGAAAGATGTTAACATTCTGTCTTGGGGGTCTGTAGGCGGTTCCAATAGCAATGTTTTGATTATTGACGCGCACACTCAACCACATCTGTTCCACTCCAATCGTACTGGCGTGATGGCAGGTATATGCATTTATGCCTCTACGTATGTAGAATCCCACCCCCCCTCCAGCACGGCCGTCAGATCTTGGAATATGCTGCAGACGGTAGCCTGGCAACCTAGGAGCCTTATCGTCTTGTCCTAAACCTAACCAGGTCTCGTTTATCGCCATAAGATCCGGAGCCGTTTCCTGCATGGCCACTATAAATTCCTCATGTTTAGTACCCAGTGACCCAGCATTAAATATACCAACTTTAAGGTTCTTAGAGCACATCATTAAAAATTAAAATCAAATTCCACATGCCACAAACATGAACCAATATCATACCACTTGCATTCCTAAATAAGTAACGGCTGAGCACTGAGTAGAACAAATCCTTATAGTATGAGCCTCTGACATGAGTACAGATAATACATATTAATTTATCCTTGTTAGTTTTAGTTTTTAAATTTAACCAAATGTAAATGTAGTTAGTGGTAAGATTATTATAAGTTTCAATGGAAACTCTAAATAATTTGAGAAAAATTGTACATAGTGTAAATAGAGAAATTGCTTGAAGATTTGTAATCGAAACAGAACTAAAGATAATTATAAAATAGTAAGTTGCACTTATATTGACTATGATCAAAACTATATACATTTTTGACTTCAATTGGTTAGTTTTATTTGGTGGACTCTTGAACAATGATGAAAAAAAGAATGTACAAATATATAGTAATTTGGCAGATACAATAGGAAAAAAGATTATAGAGACTTGGCACAAAGGTAAGCATACTAATATTAAAACACTGATGAAGGACATAAAGCAAGCACAGAAATCATAATGTTTAACAGTCGTTTTATATTTCAGAACATTAGGCCGCCCGAGGCTTGAAAACGCGGTCGAAGTCCTCGTCAGAACGGAACTGAAATATTGGCATCCCGTCTCCCTGCCTAGCGAAGATGCGGCCGCCTCTCGTCCAAGCGTAGCGCCACTGCCGGCTGCGACACTCGTCGCGGATGCGCCGAAACGTCTGGCGGTTGGTGCGGGTCAGGCGCTCGTTGATGAAGACCCGAGGACCTGTGGCTGATGCCTGGCCTGTGCGACGCACGCGCGCGGCGCGCAGCAGCTCGTCTCTCAGGTGGCGGCGCGCCAGGCGCACCACGACGCGGCGCGGGCGGCCCCCCACCTCGGCCGGCGGTGCCCCCACACGCTCCGCGAACACCACGTCGCGTTCCTCCAAGGAGACGCCTAGCTGCGCGGCGAGCACGGTCACCGACTGGATGACGCTCACGCCCTTCTCCTCCGGCAGCTGTCCGATGTCCAGGTCGGCCAGGAGGGACTCTTGGTCGCGGTCGTTGAGCTCTCGCTTCAGTTCGGCGACGGTGCGTTCCAGCTCGGTGGTACCTCCGGATACGACTTCAGGGGCTCGCTTCTCCAGGACTTCCAGCCTCCGCTCGAAGCCGTCCATGCGGGTCATTAGAGACTCGTGCAGCCGGGTCATCTCCTTGCGGAACTCCCGCATCTCAGCCATGAATGCGGCGAGCTCAGGATCCCGAGGAACTTCCGTACGATAAACCTCCTGCTGCGGTGAGACAAATTCAATATTGCCCTGTGGTGGCGTGCCGTACATTCCTTTGACCGGCGTCTGACTGTTGTCACCCTTCCTTACACCCTTCTTACAGTTGGGGCAAACCCAGTCCTTGGTTATTTGAGCCTTGTCCGAGGCCAGGCACCCTTTGTGGTATTTTGCCGGACATAGAGAGCAAGCAACGCCACTTGTCGCCGACAGGAATTTCCCACATGCGCCACAGTTGACCATTGTCGGTAATAGTCGGTATAAGGATCAGTAGTAGTTGTCAAGTCAACCCTTCTCGAAATCAAATCAACCTTCCTGAAGAATACCCGAGAATTGGGAAAAAATTATAAGGTGGCAACACTTTTGCGCATTTGACACTGTCACAATCGAAATGTTCACTGTCAGTTGATTTTGACCATTCACTTTGTAAACAAGTTTGGGGGTATCCGTCCCACTTTTTCTACTTTTAAATATAAAGGTAGATAAATACGGACTTAGCTGTAATTAATCCGATGTTCCACAGCAGTCGAAAACGCCAACAATGAAATCACAGGTTTCTTTCAGAGCGAACTACACTTGTAAAAGACTTTTGAGAAGTTTAAAGCCGAAAATAAAAAAATATAGACGAAATTGGTACGGAGCTGAGTTAATGTTGTTTATAGTAGCAGTGTTGCCACATCACTCAGCAGTTCTTAGTACCAGCATTGAGGTAGATAAAAATTCTAATTTGCAAGTTTTTCACTGTATATGCTTACACTTTTCCGAGCCATCTTTTTCGCCTGCTATCTCTACTTTCCTATCTTTGGACCTTTATGCAACACAGTATTTACAATGTACGTAAATGCCAGTTCTTATCAAGTACAGTAAGCGCCGAGCAAATTTTTATATAAAATAAATGGCGACGAGGGCAATTAAAGAGAGTAATGGCGGACGGAGCGCGGTGCAGGTGCAGCGCAAGCTGCGCGCGCGCACCTAAATTAAGCCGAATGTAAATTAACGCCTCGCATGGCTTGTGTATGCTGTACCTACATGCATATAAGGTTCAACTTTATTTTCATTAATCATGAGGCTTTTTATGAATCTGACCTTTTGAAATTCTAAAATTTAACAGCCTGTATGGTTTAGTTGCGCACATGATGTAAGATACAGCGGTTAATTTCCCAGGAGGGGGTTCAATTTATCTCGGTTTGGGTGGTTCCTTCCACCATCTTACCTAAGTCTAACGCCATAACAACAATTTAAAAATTGTTGTGTTCCGGCAGTTAGAGGTAAGATAGCCTTTCAGAGTTCCTAGAGGCCGATTCTCACGCGATAGACAAAATGTCGAAATAGAGATATGTCGAAATAAAATGGCGGATCCGCCATTTTGTCTATTAAAACCTGTTTTTGGTATTCTCGAAATGTCACCATAGAGATATGTCGATGGCTAGCCCTCGACATGCAACGTGTGGTCGATAGCAGTAGAGATTGAATATCTCGAACATTACGTTAGTCAAAGTGTCAAATTGTCTCTTTCTTATGAGATGGGTGACCATTTGGGACTACAATAACGAATGTTAAGCTTCTTTTGAAGAGGCCGAGTACGAGATGGGTGACCGTTTTGAACAGCAATAACGAATATGAAGCTACTTTTGAAGAGGGCGGTTACTAGATGGGTGACCATTTGGGACTGCGATGACAAATTTTAAGCAATTTTAAGAAAAGGCCGGGTGTGGGATGGGTGACCGTCTGTGACTGCGATGCGACGAAAGTAAAAAAGCTTTAAATAAGGCTGGGTGTGAGATGGGTGACCATCTGGTAACCACTTAGAAAATGGTCACCCATCTCAGATGGGTGACCGTTTGGAACAGCAATAATGAATGTCAAGCTACTTTTGAAGAGGCTGGTTTCTAGATGGTTACTAGATGGGTGACCATTTGAAACTGTGATGACGGATGTTAAGCAATTTTAGGAAATGGCCGAGTGTGGGATGGGTGACCGTTTGTGACTGCGATGCGACGAAAGTAAAAAAAAAATAAGACCGGGTGAGAGATGGGTGACCATCTAGTAACCACTTTGAAAAAAGGTCGGGTTTGGGATGGGTGACCGACGATGCCAGAAGTAATCAATGTTAAACAATGTTTACAAGACTGGGTATGAGATGGGTGACCGATTGCGACTTCGATTACGTTACGAATGTTAAACAACTTTGTAAAAAGGTCAGGTTCGGGATGGGTGACCGACTAAGCCAACAGTAATCAATGATAAACAGCGTTGCGTTTCTTGCAGGCAGACATCGGGCGCGTGCCATAGTTGCAAATTCGAAATATCTCGAAAAAGTCAAGAAATTGTAGAGATTCCAGAGACTTTCGACTTATAATGTCGAAAATTGCTGAGAATAAGTTTTTTGGCTGCAATAGAGATTTTAGTGACATTTTCAATAGAGATTTGTGATTAGAGATAATCTCGAATTCGAGAAATGTCGCAGTGCGCGAGAATAGGCCCCCTAGTGGTGAAGATTCTGGGTGACAGTGCGCTTATACTTTTGGCCGTATCGTCACTTTACAACAGGTAAGGTGAAGACCAGGCACCTATCCCGTGCCAATGGATAAAAAAATGAACATTGTGATATGAAGCAGAGTTGAGGGTAAATGATTTTTTATCTTACTCTATGGTAAATGACCGCGTGGATAATCTCCAACAGATGAAGTCTCATAACAGAGTGCTCACGAAACAACATCAAAAAGAGACAGTTGGCAGACAATAGCTAGCCTGTTTTTACAACTGCAGCCAGTGGACAATCTATGGGCATTGCTTGTTTGGTAGTTGCAAGTTTGATTTCACGTTCTTAAGAAGCTTTGTCTCTGGTCCTTTTCTTCACTCATGTGATTCAGTCTTTATTTTTTCAAATAATTTTATAGCTGTTAAGTTCCTCTTAATTTAAGAGGAAGCTAAAGCGGAAGAAGATGTTTTAACTTTCATTTATGAGGATGCGGTAACGTTTGAGGAACTCCAAAAAATGAGGGAGCGGTTGAGGAATCCTCATCGACCCTACCGTGGACCGGTAAATGGGCACCAGCGTTTTTCCATGATAACAGTCCAACGCTGTGTTGATAAATATTCTCACCATCAGGTTGCATCTAAAAAACAGCGCCATAGTTTCAGGCACCACAAGTTGAGATATGACCGTTTCAGCAAAAATGGTTTCTCTGAAACCTATGTAATTTATTATTTCTTGTAATTGGTTGTTTTGCTAAAAATCCAATTTTTTATTCTTTCTTTTGATCTTCCATGGTAGAGCTCTACCTCTTGCAGTGGGCTATCATGATTTAAAACAGATGATTCTATTCATAAAACCTAATAATGAAGTTATTAAACTTAGATTATCTACAACCATGTATATGTACTTTCTCTCTTAAAATGTTCGGTGATCCTTATATTCTTTGAATGTTGATCAGATCAGTTGGGTGTATATTGCGATCTGAATCTCCTCCATTCACTCCCTGGATGGCCATCATCAGATCACAGCTAGGTCAATCCTTGGCGGAGAACCAAGGCTTCTTCAAAATTACCTCGTTTGTATGAAAATCGACTGGTGGTCTGGTCGGTGGTCCTTAATTATCTAGCCACCACCCACTGATAGATATACCTATCATGAAATTAAAATCTAATATTATTTGTGTCAGTCACCGGGCCATTTCTATTTAATCGTGGGGTAAAGTTGTTGAAACACTTTTTTTATACCCATTTGTGCAAGTTATTTTAATTGAATCGCGAAGTCTTCCCACTGCCATTTAAATGAAGAGATAGGATGCAAAACATTTTTACCCTTCGCCGGTTGGACGTTTGAAAAAGTGTAGAAGCTTAGTGTAACTTTTTGGTGGATTCAATTCAAATGCGCCGCCATTGTTGTCTGCTCAAGTTTGTTTGTTCATTTTTTAACCGCAACTTATCAACTTGATAAACGATGCTGCGATTTGTAGGCCAGGGGATGGGAGACTTAACTAAAATAATATCGTATCGTATAATTATTGAGTTTATTCTAGAGGCTTATTAATTTACTAGTGGCTCCGTGAGCTGTAGACCTCACAATAAAAAGTGGCTCAAATTGTACAAAAATAAAATGTTGCCATGAGGTTTTCATCGTCCAGGGCAGAACGCCAAAGACATGGAACATAAGTGAGGTGATCTTGTTCTTTAAAAAGGGTGACAAGTCCCTCTTAAAGAACTATAGACCCATCTCGCTTCTGAGTCATGTCTATAAGTTGTTTTCGAGAGTCCTTACGAATCGTCTCGCTCGCAAGTTCGACGACTTCCAACCTCCCGAACAAGCCGGGTTTCGAAAAGGCTTTAGCACCATAGACCACATCCATACGCTGCGGCAGGTTATACAGAAGACTGAGGAGTATAATGAGCCACTTTGCTTGGCGTTCGTGGACTATGAGAAAGCCTTTGATTCGATTGAAACCTGGGCGGTGCTGCAGTCTCTCCAAAGGTGCCAAGTGGACTATAGGTATATCGAGGTGTTGAGGTACTTATACCAAAATGCCACCATGACGATCCGAGTACAGAACCAGAACACAAATCCTATCCAACTGCAGCGTGGTGTGAGACAGGGAGACGTTATTTCTCCGAAACTGTTCACAGCTGCGTTGGAGGACATCTTTAAGCTCTTGGACTGGAAAGGACTCGGCATCAACATTAATGGCCAGTACCTAACACACCTTCGTTTTGCCGATGATATAGTCCTTATGGCTGAGACCATGGAAGACCTGAACACAATGCTCGAAGATCTCCGTAGTGCTTCCCAAAGAGTGGGTCTTAGGATGAACATGGATAAGACGAAAATTATGTCAAATGCCCATGTTGTACCCTCTCCAGTTCATGTTGGGAACACTACACTTGAAGTTGTTGACCATTACGTATACCTAGGACAGGCAGTCCAGTTAGGTAGGTCCAACTTCGAGAAAGAGATCTCTCGTCGAATCCAACTCGGGTGGGCAGCATTCGGGAAGCTTCGAAAAATCTTCGCGTCCGACTTACCTCAGTGTCTCAAGACGAAAGTCTATGAACAGTGTGTGTTGCCAGTGATGACCTACGGCAGTGAAACGTGGCCGCTAACTATGGGTCTCATAAGGAGGCTCAAGGTCACTCAGCGTGCAATGGAGAGAGCCATGCTCGGCGTTTCCCTACGTGATCAAATCAGAAACGAGGAGATCCGCAGGAGAACTAAAGTAACCGACATCGCTCGAAGGATTGCTCAGCTGAAGTGGCAATGGGCGGGACACATAGCGAGAAGAACCGATGGCCGTTGGGGCAGAAAGGTTCTAAAATGGCGACCGCGCACCGGACGACGCTCCGTGGGTAGGCCCCCGACAAGGTGGACCGACGATCTGGTGGAGGTCGCGGAAAGCCAGTGGATGCAGGCAGCGCAGGACCGATCGTTGTGGAGATCCTTAGGGGAGGCCTATACCCAGCAGTGGGTGTCGTGTGGCTGATATGATGATGAGGTTTTCAAAGCACACAGTACGTGCTGTTTGGTATATTATTTGGAGTATTCGCAGCTAGATGGTGCTTCTAAAAGTACTATTTGTCTAAATTGTAGTCATGAATCAATGGATGTTATTTCTTCAGTTTATAGGGAAATTATATTGTTCAAAGAGAAGGAGAATTTATTTTCTTCATAATCAATTTGTCAGATCACTACATAGTAAACAAAGTCGCATCCCGCTTTCTGTCCCTTTGTATGCTTAGATTTTTAATAGATAGAGTGATTCTTATGTATGTCATCATCATGTCATAATTTTTTTTTACAATTGACAAAATAAGATATCTATCACGGTAAATGTATGCATGATTCCCATGAATGATTCCTAGATCCTTCTCTGGGAAACTTTGACTGGTTAGAAATCCATGTGTGCGAACAGATTCGAGCTATCTATGACTTTTTATTAATTTTTTTTTTTTGGACAACGGGATAATGCTTGGCTTTCACCTCACCTGACGAGTGGCGATATGGCTGAAGGTGGAACTGCACTACACCCGGAATCCTCATCTGAGGAACTGGCTTTTTACCTCTAACTGCCGAAACACAACAATGTTTAAATTGTTGTTATGGCACGTTAGTACTATATATATTGTGTTATGGCGTTAGTTAGCCAGGTAGACTTAGAAATAAGCCCTACCACCAACCAAACCGAGTACAAATTGTACCCTCCTGGGAATCGAACCACGCGACCACAGAGGCGGTTGAAATGTACTTAAGTGAAACGAAACATATAACCTCAAGAAGACTCTACTATAAAGACAACCAGTAAAGTAACCCCTAGCTTCAGGTCCACATCACCTTAATTCGGACAGCGATTAATTATCTCAGATATTTAGAACAAATCACCAACTCTATTAAGGAGCCCGACGGCGCGTCACCAGCGCGTAGTTAATCAAAATCAGCGGGCCATACACGTCACCATACATCAACGGGACCACGGCTGAACGGCACGATGTCCTTGCCTAACTTTTTTTTTAATTCGACAGCTACCGGTGACAGGTTTATGGATGGCGTGACGTCTCGCTGCGCGTTTGACAGGTAGACTAATGCTTGTCTATGGTCATGTTGGTATTTGTGCCTGCGATTCGGACAGCGTGGGAGTATTGGAGAGTCTCCAGATTGACCAAAGATGTTCTGATAGTAGTTCAGATTTTCAGTAAAAATAACGGGTGGCGCAAAAGTAAAGACCCTATTTGGTTCAGCTATAACATTTTTTCTAAATTAGAAAACTAGATTTAGGTTTTTTTAAATGTATATTTGTGCCATTAAATTTCGTACCATTAGGATTTAAAGATGATGTCTTTTAAATGGTGACCTCCAGAGTTGATACACATTTGAGCCCTATTTATGACATTTTGCATAACTTGCCGTAACACTTCCTGCGATATGTTCGTTATTTCTTGACGAATGTTTTCTTTTAGAGCTGCGAGAGTCTGTGGCTTGTTCACATACACCCGAGATTTCAAAAAACCCCAAAGAAAGAAGTCTGGACTGGTCAGATCGGGTGATCTTGCAGGCCAAGGCAAATCGCCAAAACGAGAGATAACTCGGCCTGGAAAAGCGTCCCTCACTAAATCCATATTTATTCCACGTTCTTGGGGAGTAAAACGGTCCATGTTTATTTTCAGTGTATTTTATATTTGTTCACTACACAATTTTCAACAACAGAATGACAGAAAATGTCATATAAAAAAAATAAAAGTATTTTCTTTAGTGCCAGTACTTTTGCGCCACCCGTTATATCAATTTAATCGCTTTGTAGATCTATAAGTAAAGCGATTAGATTGACATTCACAGTGATCTGCGACAATATCAGAGAGCGCTTGCCTTTTTAAAATGATGTAAGTACTTACCTATTTTAATCTGTAAAATTTTCTCTTTGCCATACATTCTCGGGTGAAGTTCTAATTTTAAGGACCAGTTTCAAAGAAAGGAATCGATCGATATGGTTGTTAAGTTTATTTTTTAAATTTCAGACGTAGAAAATTTATTTTGCATAAATTTTAACTTAATTTCGCGTTTTCTGTCATATCAATTTTTTCAGGTGGTGGGGTCATATGAATTTTTGGTAATAAAATGCATTAGTATGTTTTTCTGAAAATAGCAAACTTTGATGTTACGATATGTGTAATTCTTCAAAGAAAAGTGCTAAATCCATGGTCAATCTAAAGTTTAGTTACATCGGTAATTTAAAAAAATATATTTTCACTTCTCATGCTCGTAAAGTTCGTCTTTATGTTGGGTATAGGCTGCATAAAATCGCTTTTTATGCTCTAGTGCATAAAGTAAAATCTTCGTCTAAGTCTCAGACTTTAAGACAAAGGTCGTCAGGTAAACAGCCACACATGCAATTAAACTTCATTGAATTAACTTGTTATTTCATTCTGTTTCTTCATTTTTTGTTGTGTTATTACTTTTTTATTTTTGAAAATGGCTATCAATTTAATTGAAAGACCTTGACAAAAATTTTTTTTTTTAATTTTTGAATATGGGTATCAAATGAAAGACCTCGATGAGCACATTCCAAAATTATATATTTTTTTATAAAAAAATTAGTTTTTTTTGCAATTTTGAATATGGGTATCAAATGAAAGGCCTTGATGAGCACATTCCAAAATTATATTTATTTTATAAAAAAATGAGTTATTTTTTTTCAATTTTTGAATATGGGTATCAAATGAAAGGCCTTGATGAGCACATTCCAAAAATATATATTTTGTCACAAAAAATAAGAAAAAACATTTTTTTTTCAATTTTTGAATATGGGTATCAAATGAAAGGCCTTGATGAGGACATTCCAAAAATTTATATTTTGTCACAAAAAATTGAGAGAAAAAATTTTTTGTTTCAATTTTTGAATATGGGTTTCAAATGAAAGGTCTTGATGAGCACATTCCAAAAATATATAATTTGTCATTAAAATGTAAGAAAATTTAATTTTTTTAATTTTAAATTATTGTTGTTTAATTTCCTCACAATCGAAGTGAAAAGCAGAGTGTATAACTCGTACATAAAACCCATTTTACCCTCGACTTGACTATCCACCCTCGCCTGCGGCTCGGGTGGATATATATACGTCTCGGGTAAAATGATGCGTTTTATGCACTTGTTGTACAATCTACTATTAAAATGTAGCGTAAGCAATAATTTTCTAAATTGAAAAAGTAGATTAATTCGTTTTATGCCTTACACTACACTCATAATAGACAGTCGTAAACATAAATAATTATTTATTCAAACGGATAAATATATGGTATTTATAAGTAATATTCAAAATTAACGAGCACAAACATCACGGGGTTATGATAAAAGATAACATTGGGATTGAGTCGTCCGTACGGAATGTCGACTGGTTCATACATACAATACATTATAACTTTAGTTCACTTCGATAAAAATGTATCAGCTTTTATTCCTTTGTGTTAGAGTTGGAATTGGCTTACGATTGTTGTGTTAAGAGCTGATTTGAAGGATTGATTAGAAGATGCCTGATCCAAAGTATTCGGAGGCCGTGTCACCCTGTTTTGTTTTGGAGATGAGGCGATAATGTTGAGGAAAACCGAACCGGTGACGTCGTGTCAGGTAGACGACTCGAAATAGATATGGTAACGTCAAAAATATGAGACGATAGTTAAATGTGGCCACGAACAGCTATCGAGAAAAACGCACGTAAAAGTACTCTACCTGTCTAGTTCAGAGATGTTTCACAAAACTGGGGTGCAAGGCGGTTCTAACAAAACCTGGTTGTGTACTTAGATCCCAGACTAGCTCGTATGATTCCGCTTGTAAACCATCCTTAAACGGTGTATAGAGTATAATTATTTATGGAAAATTTCATTCCGCTTTTCGGTAAATGGCACTGTACAAATCTCCCATACAAAATAACTATAACGAATGTTTTTAACAGCGTTCTATTGTTATCAATGACTATCTATTTTAACACGTTTTTATTAGGTTGCTTTCGCGTTTGTTTGTTTGTGTGTTTGTGTGTTTCTCCACAAAGTTTGCGAACGATTTTATCCTAACTTCCCGATGAACTAGAGACTTGAAACTTTGAACATAGGTCAGAACTGGAAGGCAATGCAATATTATGGTGTCATTGAGCTGATCTGATGATGAAGCCGGAAGAAGGCCACAGGAACTCTATGATGAAACCATACAACCCCATCGTGTTTGGGCTCGTTAGAATCGTCTTGACGAGTACTCTAATGGGAGATAAGGTCCAGGGTCTGATGATGAAGCCGAAAGGCCATGCCATAGGAACTCAATATTGAAACCATGCAACTCCATTAAATTAGGGGTCGTTTGAATCATCTTGACGAGTTCTTTGTTGGGAAATAGTTTCCAGGGTCTGATGATGGAGCCGGAGGAAGGACACAGGAACTCTTTAATAAAACCACGCTACCCCATCGAGATTGGGCTCGTTTGAATCGTTTTGACGAGTTCTTTGTAGGGAAATAGTGTCCAGGGTCTGATGATGGAGCCGGAAGAAGGCCACTGGAACTGGGTAATAAAACCATGTGACCCCATCGAGTTTGGGATCGTTTGAATCGTCTTGACGAGTACTTTGTTGGGAAATAGTTTCCAGGGTCTGATGATGGAGCCGAAAGAAGGCCACTGGGACTCTGTAATAAAACCATGCAACCACATCGAGTTTGGGCTCGTTTGAATCGTCTTGACGAGTGCTCCGATAGGAGATGGTATATTTGTAGTCTTAGCTCGTTAACTAAAAAGTAGAAAATAAAAATTTACTGAAAAAAAACTTTTTTAAAAACAGGTTTTTAAAACGGACTAAATTATAACAAAAAATTCGGACTAAAAACATTAAAACGGACTAGTAAAAACAGACTAAAAAGTATAAAATATTTTTTTCTGTAAATATTTATAACCCTAGAAATTTTAAACCTAAAAACGTGGGGCGCATGCTAAAGTTGTCTTTATTCATATTGTTATGAATGATAAATTTTACAAAATGCGCCCCACGTTTTTAGGTTTAAAATTTCTAGGGTTATAAATATTTACAGAAAAATTTATTTTATACTTTTTAGTCTGTTTTTACTAGTCCGTTTTAATGTTTTTAGTTCGAATTTTTGTAACAATTTAGTCCGTTTTAAAAACGTGTTTTTAAAAAAGTTTTTTTCAGTAAATTTTAATACTTAATAGTTTGACACGAAATAAAAGAGTCTACATTTTTCAGATCAAAAATTTCTGGAGCCTGAAAAACATTAAACAACATTTAAAGTAAAGTGTGTGGATTCGACGTGACCTTTCGCCTAAATTGGTCAATAATCGTTTGGTAAAAAGACAATTTCACCAATGAGTCTTGAAATTCCTATAATAGTAGAAAATTACCTAACTTTAATTCAGTCGGATATGCATTATTTTCAGTAAGTAATTAAAACCACGCTGCTAAAATGTTATTAACATTGCTATATTTTGCATATTTTGGGGATATTGTTTGCCTTGATTGTTTTTAATATTGAATTCTCTTAAAACCAAAGTATTTTTTTTCTCTTAAGCTCTAAAATATTAAGTAGCAAACCTTGCATTGCATGGTTGCATGACTTTTTCCCAGTTTCCAGTACATGGTGCGCGGGCATGAAACCTACATTGACGTATTCGCTAATGGTGGCCGGGCGTGCCTCGGGAGTGGTGCTCACCACGTGACAAAAATAAACAAAACCAGTATGTTTACAATAAAAAAAAAACGAATGTAACGTGATGGGGTTTTCTGGAATTTTCCTTTTCTCTTTGTAATATTTGAATAACCATTGCATAATGAAATTTTCTGGTATTTCTCATAGTATTTATTTTATTCATAATGAAGATTTTCATTTCCCGTATATTTTTTAGTAATAGGGTAATAGTTCCTAAGTCCTTCATCAAATCTATATATGTACCATTACCCACCAAAAGAGGGCATTAGTTCTAGAAGAAAATAATGAAAGCCAATATGTCTACAATGAGGAAAATAACTGAACGCTTAATAAATATCGTAACGGAATTTTCCGGAATTTCCAAGAAAAATGAAATATGTATATATATCAGTTACTTAATACATGTTGAAAGTAAGACACTCTCAAGTCAGCTACTTTTGACAAACTAAATCCACTTCTTTTAGCTTTGAAGAAAAGTAAATTTTCAGTTTAGTCACTAATTTTGTATGAATGGTGCAGTTAGGAAATGTATATCGAAACAACAAGTACTAAGGTGTAAAAGCACTAAACTTAGGAATCGCCTAAGTCTTTTCTTATCTACAACTCGACCAAGTTAACTAGACGAATGACAGCTACATGACGGCTAAGTTTATGATACTGTTTTAATTTGGTCGTGTTGTACGAGGGTGGTTTGATAAGTCCATGACTTTGAAAAGAAGAAATACTTTTTTTTCATAATTTATTTTTGTGTCTTAAAAAGAAACTCCTTAAGGCATCTTTACACAAATTTTTTTTCAAATTCGGCAAAAGATTATTATTTTTGGAAACAAAAAGCTCAAGCGAGTTCCAACTTTTCTTAATGACCCTGTCGACCCTCTCGGCGGCACTCATGACATCAAAAAATCAAAACTCATCGAATGAAGATGCGAATCTTTCCTATTCTCTAGATTCAACCCCAGTGAGATATTTTCTACTACCAAACATGAATAAATAATGTCTTGGCGGGCAAAGATTTTCATCAAGCCAAAAGGTGATGTCTGAAATGGGCCTTCATTTCAGTTACCAGTTTTCAGACGATGAAAGAAAAAAAAAATGGGTTGAAGAGGTAGGAACTTCGTTGGACTGAATACGCAGAGCTACAATAAGATTATGTACAGAAATAAAACAAAATATTCCGAAAAAAAGTCTTTCTTTATTAAACAGTCATGGACTTATCAATCCACCCTCGTAGTTAGGAAAAGACTTAGGCGATTCTTAAGTTTAGTGCAATCGGCCATATGTGTACTAATCATAAGTCATTTAAAAGTCCTACTTGTGGAAAACGCAAATAAAAGTTTTTAACTTTGCTTTACCTTTGATATAACTACTGAAACTGTATGATTGGCGCCACGTCTCACTCCCGTGTCTGAAATGGTCCTTCTGTGTTAATCTGTCGTGTGGTTCCTCGCTATTTGCATCGGCACACGCTATTACTACCAGCAGCACGCGATCGCTGAAAAACGCAGAGTACACTAAAGATTTCAGGGCTCTAGTATTCTTTTTATTAAGATAGGAAGTCATCACTCATCATCGTCCAGTCCACTAACTTTTCACAATAAGTAATGAAATAAGTTTTGTACTGGGCCCGTATTCACAAACGTCCGAAACTTTTCGTATCTGATACTATGCTTTCCATAACGTGTTACAAAACACCCCTAATGCCGAATATGGTAGATAGGAACCATCAAACTGAACAACAACTTTTACTATGGGACCAAATTATTATGGAAAACTATTAAAATGTATGAAACAGCTGAGTTTTTTTTGCGATTTCAGAGTTGGTCACATGGTAAAAGTTGTTTAGTTTGTTGGTCTCTATCTACCATATTCGGCATTAGGGGTATTTTTGTAACACGTTGTATATTTAACCTATGGTTTCATATTCGAAATATCAATTTTCTTCCCGATGGATATTGACCAAAAAGCGTGCACGGTGCCATTTGTATTATAAGTACCTAAATATCAAATTTCATATTGTTATACTTTTTCCTTTTCCTTTAAAACAATGACGAAAGTCTGCTCCTAGCTTTAAACTTTTTTTTCATTAATGCTTTATTTTCCTCATTTCATTGCAGTGTGAGCTTAACTGAAATAGCATGCCATCAGGGCCAGGCTTTGGGTTGGTTGATAGGCTCCGCTAATTGTACTTTGCACCGTCGCAGGTGGTTGCAATGTGTAGATTTGTATCCAATTTTTGCATTTCGATTAATACACCTTGTGGTGCAGAATTAGAACTTTAGTTGTTTATTAGCTGGTAATGTTTTTCTAACGAAAACATGTTCATTTGAATATTTAAATGCATTGTAAAAGTTTATCATTGAAAGTAATGAAGGGGACACCGACCCAAATGAATTTGCTTGACCATCAGCCATTTTTAATGTCCCCACTGCTGGGGCATAGGCCTTCCGTACGGGTAGATAAGGAGGATAGGCCATAATACAAACGCGGGCCCAATGCGGATTGGTGGGTGTTATCAACTGCAAATGCAGCCGGGGCCAATGTAGGGACGGCGCTAGGGAGATGTAATGAAACGACGAGATCGGTACAAAGACTGACTATATTGAATAAAATGCATGATTATATATTGGTTACATGTTCTTAATAATATAGATTTATACTACATCCCTTACATCCCCACGGAAGGGGAAAAACAAAACAAAATGGGTACAATATTTTAGTTTTGTTTTCTAACCACAATAAAATTCAAATCTTAATCCTATAAATAACTCATACGATTACACACAGTTAGTTTGTTTACTAACATAAACTACTACGTTATAAGAATAATATGTATCTAGGTACCTATCTAGCGCGCTACGATTTTGCTGATACTTACATTCAGTTCAATGCATTGAATAATATTATGATAATAAAATACAAAATAACAATACTTATCTATCATTTAGTTTATGAATCAGGTTCTAAATATAACTTCGTTCTGTTTTTGTGAACTACATCAACTTTTCCCTTTTTTAAAATTTCCACATTTGGGGATAAATCTCTTAATACAGTGTAAGGACCAGAATACAAACTTTGCAACTTATTTCCTGTCTCATTTTTTAATAGAATCAAATCATTTCTTTTATATTTAACAGGATTTATTTTACAATCATATTTACTTTTACGTACTAACTTACTATTTATCAAGTTTTTTCGTGCTTCATTTTGCGCCGTTTGGATTCTGTACTTTAACTCTAAGGGATAAGAATCAAAGTTATATAATGGATCTACATAGTCTTGCGATAAATTAGATGGTAAAATACATGTTTTTCCGAACACTAATTCGTAAGGTGTAAAACCCGTTTCGGTGTGCACAGAGGTATTAAAAGAAAAGCTCCAAAAAGGTAGCCATGAGCTCCATGTATCTGAGCGGTTATCAGTCTGAATTCTTAAATAGTTACCTAATACTTTGTGCGTGTTTTCGAGGGCTCCAATCGACTGATGATGGTAGGCAGTTGACAACAATTTTTTAATATTTAAAAGTTTACATACCTCTGTAAATACTGCTGACGTGAATTCTGACCCGCGATCTGTCGCGATGATCTTCGGTATCCCATACACTAAAATAAATTTTTCTACAAACTCTCTCGCTATCTCTGTTGCACTTTTTGTTAGTAACGGACAAGTTATGACATATTTGCTTAACTCGCATTGGATAGTCAATATATAACAATAATTATTTACGTCTCTATCTATGGGTCCTACTATGTCAACGAACACCTTTTCAAACGCTGAATTTGCCGTTGTTGTCACTTCCATCGGCTCTTTTATGTACTTTGCAGTATGTTTCTGTTTTTGGCATTTATCGCACCGTTTTACAAAATTTTTAACATCACTATATAACCCTGGCCAGAAATAATATTTCCTGATATTATTAATCATTCGTCTAATGCCTGCGTGGCCACTCGTAGGCAAAAGGTGAAAGTCATTTAAAATAACTTTTCTGTCATCTTTATCGTCAATTCGCGAAACATTTTTTAGTATACATAATCGTGGTCCGGACCACTTATTTTTACTTTTTATTTCTGTAGCTAGCTTCTCTACGAAAATATTATTATTATTATTTTTCAAAAAATAAACTTCTTCGATATTTATTTCTTTACACATACGACTCAGTTCTCTCACAAAAGCGCTTGGCGTCGGTTGCGATTGAGATACTGGTTTTATATAAATTGTCTTTTTCGAAGGTATATAACATAACATAGAACTTTCATGCGTAATTTCATTCGCCTTCCTTAATTGTACAAGGCTTAAATAATCAATAAATCTTAATTCTACAGAATCGTCCGTTTTGTTATATGTTTCCACGATTTTTGGTTGATCAGACCAACTATCGGTAGGAACAATAACATCCCGTGGATTCTTATTTAACCTTTTAGACTGTGCTCTCGTCATGACATTCACAACACATTTATTCAATTCTTTCAACTCTTGAGATGTCACACATAACCTAGATAACGCGTCTGCAGCCGCATTATCTTTGCCTTTCACATACTCAACCGTAAACTCATATTCTTCCAAAACCATTCGAAATTTCATTAGTCGACTGGACGGGTCTTTCATTCCAAAAAGGTAAATTAGTGGCTTGTGATCTGTCAAAATTTTGAATTTTTGCCCGTACAGATATGGCCTAAAATGTTTCACAGCCCAAACAATCGCAAGCAACTCCTTTTCAACTATAGGATAATTTTTCTCTGCTTGATTTAATCCACGACTAGCGTAAGCTATCGGTTTGCCGTTCTCGTTTGATAACACCGCACCGAGAGCATAATTAGATGCGTCCGTTTGCAATATAAAACTATTTTGTTTTGTAAAGTCAGGGTACTGAAGTACTGGAGGGTTAGTTAAACTCTCCTTTAAAATATTAAATGAATTTTGACACTCTTGATCCCACACGAATTTTACATTTTTCTTACAAAGTAAATTTAATCGATATGCTTTTGATGCAAAATTTGGAATGAATTTTCTATAAAAATTGGCGAAAGCAACAAATCGTTTCACCTCCTCTGTATTTTTTGGAGTGGGGTAATTTTTAACAATGCAAATTTTTGCTGGGTCGGGTGAAATACCAGAAGCAGACACAATATGACCTAAATATAATATTTCCTTCCTCAGAAAATTGCATTTAGCTGGGTTTAATTTTAAGTTGACTTTTCTCAACCTTTCAAAAATATCCTGCAAATTCTTATTATGGTCATTTATATTTTTGCCGAAACAAACTAAATCGTCAAGGTAAATAAGGCATTTTTCATGTGTTAATCCTGTTAATGCTAAATTCATCATCCTTGAAAAAGAACTAGGGCTAGTCTTTAACCCCATAGGCATTCTCGTCATTTGAAATTGTCCCGAACAAAATGCAGTGTACTTGCGACTGTTTGGTTCTAATTCTACGTTATAGTAGCCTTGGTATAAATCAAGATGCGAAAAATAAACACTACCGGATAACGCGTCTAATATTTCGTTCACGTTGGGAAGAGGAAATTTATCATTTTCTATACAATCATTAATTTTCCTGTAATCAATAACCAACCTCCATTTTTTATCCCCGCTTGAGTCTAATTTTTTCGGAACTAAAAGAATCGGGCTTGACCATTCGCTTTGGCATTTTTCCGCGATTCCGTCTTTTAACATCTTATCGATTTGTCTTTTTATTTCATCTTTCTGAGAATGGGGCAATCTGTAAGGCTTGACGTATATGGGGTCTGTGTTAGGTTTCATACGAATAGAATGTTTATAAATAGAAGTCGTATTAAGTTTATCTCCCGGCAAATAAAATATATCAGAATATTTCGCCGTCAAATTTTCTATCGAAATTTTTTCCTCTTTATTCAAGTGTCCTAACTGTAAATTGCAAAATAATTGTTTTACTCTATCTGAATTTAAATCATTTTTACTGAAGTTACATATATCATAATCACAAAGCCTTTGTATAACCGGTTGAATTTCACTTAAGGTCAAGTCTTCATCAGTTGTATTTAAAACTTGCACTAATAATTTACCATTTTTTGGAGTGCTCAATGTACTCGCCATATAAACTCCTTCCTTAATCACGCTTGCACACACCAAACATTCTTCTGTCTCATTGGTGTTTATGTGGTGTATAGACTCTGACCTAGCAGGTATAAAATAAGTACTTTTAGAAGTTGAACCTAACAATAATGGAAACTCTAACTTGTCATTATTAGACCAGAGTGTCATTGTCTTGTTCTCGAAATTCAATACCGACTTGTGTTTGCCAAGAAAGTCTTGCCCCAGAATACCATGTGCCTTACATGGCAAGGAATTAAAAACAAAGAATTTATGTGTCAGATTGTTCTTGCCTAATCGTAAAGTTATGTTTACATATCCTATTGCACGAACCTTTCCACCCAATCCATTAATCATAATATTCTCTTCATGGATTGGAATATTTTGTTCCAAGACACGTGTGTACTTAATAGCCGATATGGATGCGCCGGTATCGACTAACCAATAATAGTCCGAATTATGAAAAGTTGGTAATTTAACATAACATACATTATCACACGCTAAAATATGTTCGTTAGTCACGAAAAAACTGGTTTTCCGTCACATTTTCAAATGAAGTACTAGGCTTATTTTCTGGTTCCGCCATCCGTACATATTGGGAATTAGATTTACGATAATTATTTACCGATCTTCCCCTTGAAGCTCGAGTCGATGAATGACCGCGCCATACTCTTGAAGGTGTTGGAAAACCTCGCGGCTGGTACCTATTTTGACCTCTGTAGTTATTATTATAGTACATACCTGGATTATTATACCCACGCTGTCGCTGATTGGTGTACTTACCTCGATAATTTTGAGGTTTTCTGTTTGTTCGCATCGTTAGTAGCTCTGCACTGGAACCGGGCTCCAGAGAGGTATCCTCGTCCACTGCCGCCTGAACAGCATCTTTTAAGTACTCGTAGTTCCTGGCTGATATGACAGTGCTCAATCTACGGTTTCGCAATCCTTCAGCAAACTGTTTTATTGCTTGTTCCTCATTTAGGCTTTTTAATACTTTGTATTTATTTTCATCGCCGTGCGATTGCGAAATCGTGAGATTTACAAATAAATCAGACATCATTTTACCGTACTCCTCAGTTGTCATATTATTTTGTTTTAAAGACAACAATTTCTTTTGTAGAGAAGTAGCAGATTGTAAAGGTAGTAATTTTTTCCTCATATCTTTTAATAACTCTGTTACACTAGCATAGTTCTTTTCTAATTTAAGCTTCGCAGCTTGTGACAGACGACTTTTCAGTACAAATGTAATTAATTCATTTTTTGCTTCATTTTTCAATTTAGACTCATAATACTCAATGCCATCTATTAGCTGCTTTGTAACCGTCAAATCATCTGTCATAAGCGGACATAAATTAAATGCAGTTTTAAAATCGAAATCCATTTTTAAATCCTTTTTTCCTAACTTTTTACACAAATTACTTATTTCTTGGTAAATTTCTTCAAAATTTTTAGACAAGCTTTTAATATTCAATATTTCACTTTCATTAGTGGATAAAACTAATCCTTTATTAAATTCACTTACTAATTCGTTATATTTTTCCTTTACTACATTAGCCTCATTTAACTTTTTTATAACAATATCTCCTTCCCTTCGTTTAGGGCCAATTTTAACTAAATAAGTACGAATCTCTACTAACTCATTTATCAAGAGTTCAAATTTACTATCCATAACATCGCTTGTATAATGCGAGATGCTTACCCTTAAATATAGAAATACGATTTACTTACGGTTAACATAGCATTGATAACGTAATATTTGTTGCGCAACTTATGGTCCATATTTAATTATTGATACGAAGACACTATATTCACTTGTATAATTTCACTGCAGTTTTCATTTATTTATTTATTTAGCGCACTTTTCACTCACTCACTTACTTCGTAATAACGTTCTTTCTCAGCTACGGTACAGGTGCATCCGAATCCGCTCCAATTCTGCTTAACCGCATCGTTTGAACTTGGGCTCTTCTCTCAATCCTCTTATTAAAACATTTATTGATGTATCGAACCAATAAACAAAGGATTCCAAAGGCTATCATAGCCACTAATATGGCCAAGTATAAATCGACCATAACCAAGTTATACTCGTGATGCTGGCTGATTGTGTTTTTGAAACCCACCTGGGTTACATCGCTTTCCGAGGGCACAGGTTTGTTTACCGCAGATTTACACATTTTTATTTTCTTTATCAACGGCAGTCTCTCGTAACACGAACAAAGGAACAGTCTGAGAAAATCATTTTTAATTACGACTCACTGGAGACACGTAACGCGATCTGTGCCTGCGCCTGCGGCCCGAAAATGGCCGGGTCGCCATGTAGGGACGGCGCTAGGGAGATGTAATGAAACGACGAGATCAATACAAAGACTGACTATATTGAATAAAATGCATGATTATATATTGGTTACATGTTCTTAATAATATAGATTTATACTACATCCCTTACACCAATGGCTTAACTTGCCTTCTGAAGCACGGAGGAGCTCAGATGGATAATAAATTTTTGGTCACCCATCCCATGACCGACCCTAGCAGAAGTTGCTTAACCTCCGCAATCGCTGGGCCAGGCGATAAACCACTGCGCCATCGAGCTCCTCAAAAATTACTACTTACCGTTAATTTTAACTTATAATTATTAATTTTACGCGGCAGTCATTTGTTACCGGATAGCGCAAAGGTGATGGATGACTCACTTTTGAGTTAATTGTATGTTTTTTTGAATAAGTAAGTAGGTACCCACATTGTTGTTTAAACAAATATTACCAGTAGGTAAGTACATAATATTACGTAATAAAACGAGGATTCTAATTTTTCGACACGCCATTTTCAGCGCTTATTGGCAGCCATGTTTGTTGACAAAGCGCGCGAAATTATCCAGATTTTGCGCGCGCATTCTCAAGCTCACTTTGTTTATCACCTGACGCAAATAGGTTTTGCTCTTAATATTAATGTGTGCAAAATTTAAGCTGTATTGCATTGCATTAAAGCATGTTAATGTGTGCACTAATGTTTTTCCGATTGGTTTAATAAGATTGAGGTTATGTTTACATTTGGCGGGAAGCGTTCGGATGCGATCCCGGTCAGGATGCGTTCATGTTTATTTTCTTATTAAATTTAGGGACGCTTCACTTTATTGTTATGTGCCTGTGTTTATAAAGTGCAGGTAAATTGACCATTAAATATTAAATGTTATGACTTATTTTTTATACATTAAAGTTATCAAAATTACTTCGAAGTTGGTTTTCTTTTCCTTTAAGTAAGAAGACGATTTCTATTTATTATTTATTCAACAATTCAAAAATCCTTACTCGATATGAAAGTCCATTTGTTGATCGGTTTAGTTGATCGGAATGGATAAAGGGGTTTGTTTGTTAAGCCTTCACGTCTTAACTACTGAACCGATCATCATGAAATTTTACATACACGTTGTTAAAGGTACAGCGAAGGACATGGCTACTTTTCATAAAAAAAAAAGTTTTATTCCCGAGGGGTAGCAAAAAACTTTCCATGCACGCAGACGAAGTCGCGGGTGGCCGCTAGTTCTACAATAACTAACAAGAATATTACTCCAATAAGAATTTGTATGCTCGAGTTTTTATGACCGATTCACATCATTTGGTGGTCATATTTAATTACCCTCTAAAACCTTTAAGCGTTATGGGGATCAAGCCATTACTTTACAGCAATAAATCGCCCACGATCCCATAACGTCTAATAAAAGCATAGAATTTAAAAGGTCGGCGCAAGCGCAGCGGGGGGCAGACAGGTGCGTGCGCGCACTGCCTTAGTCAACTTTGGTATTATACCGACTTGAGAAGTTTTTTTTATTTATCTAGACTTTTTTCTGGTTAATCCCATTACATAGATCAATCTTCAAGTAGATGTGTAAAGCAAAGAGGGTTTGTGTTTTATTTTTTCATTATTACTATTAATAATATTAGTTAGACTTAATGTAAGTATGTTTGTCTTGAGATAGATGTGTGTTATAATAAGTAAATAAAAAAAATTGCAGTTATGTCATTTTTTTCAGTTTTTTTATTTTTCTTCTATAACTTTTTGATAAAGATGAAGTACGATAACTAATGGAAAAGCATCAAAACCTACTTTGCGTATTATTGTAGAAATCTTGCAGACAAAAGTTTTTTAATTAAATCTTCGAAACAAATGGCGCGAGTAATTAAGTATGAAAAACATAATGGAAAATATTTTAAACTAGCGGTAACCCGCGACTTCGTCTGCGTGGAAAGGTTTCTTGCGATCCCTCGGGAACTATACTTTTTTCGGGATGAAAGGTATTAAGGTACCCTATGTCCTTCTCTGTACCCCTGACAACGTGTATGCAAAATTTCATGATGATAGGTTCAGTAGTTAGGACGTGAAGGCGTAACAAACATACAAACAAACAAACGGACTTTCGCATTGCGCGCGCGATACTGATCATCAAATCACTTTTTGTCACTCGCTAAAGTAGTGGAACAAGTTCCTACGACGTCACAAAGATACCGCCTCCTAGGTTTAGATTTTGTCAATTATCTCGGTAAATTTTTATCTGATTTTAGCAAGCTAGGTATGCAATGATAGGTAATTAAAATTGTAACAAAACACGGAAAGAAACTGTTATTGTAGGTATAATGTTTAAAAACTGTTATTGTAGGTATAATGTTAAAACACTCACTGTATCTGTACGCGAAAAAAAAAGTACCGTTTCGCGTACAGATACAGTGAGTGTCGTGTGTCGAGAACAAATTTGAGTGAATAGTGAGTTTGCAGACAGTGGTACCGGTATCGAACGTAATAATAAAAGAACTAGACGGAGGGTAGACCGATTCGTCTGCCAATAACATCTACCCGCTGTACCCGCACGCAACAATCGACAGTTCTTCCGTGATCATGGCGCATGCAACTGCGCCGAAATATCGGATTCTCAAAAATAAACAGGTACATGGTGTAAATCCCGACATAGTTTATTCAGAGGAAACTTATATTCATGTCTTCTAATGATTCCATAAAAATTACAACTACACGAATTACTTCCGATCTTTTTGCAAATTCGACCTAATTTGACTCCACTAAATTGCCAATTTTCGTTATCGCTTCGCTTTCGAAACGTGTGTAGGAATTAGGAATTGACATAAGGTTTCGTTAACAATCGAATTTTAAAACGTCAAATCCATTCATGTTTCGAAGCGAAGCAATAGCAAAAATTTGTAAATGTGACATTGGCTACAGGCTGAACCATAAGAATTTTCTTATGACAGAACATTAATGTAGGTAGCGTTTAGGATTTTATTTAGCGTAGCTTTTATTTATTGCTGTATGTGAACTTAAGTAGATACCTATAAGTATGTGTTAAGATAATCGATTTTAAAGCTTATTAAAATACAATTCAGCTTAAAATCCCATTTAACTACCTAGTAAAACCTAATTTCCCGCCATGCAGACACCCCGCAGGGAACATGCGTCTGCGCAGGTCTTTATGCGCTTCTCATACACGCACTTATTTTTAAACAGGGTTTATTCCATCGTATAGAAGCAACAAAAATATAAAGATTCAACGTCATTTAGAGTTAATGTTTCTTGTAAGAAATATCTACTAGGTTGATACCTGATCGCCACTGATGTGGCGAAGGGTGAACTGCATGCTGCAGTATCTACATACCGGATAGGGGCGTGAGATTTTTCTAAGGTAAGCCGATAGAAATCGGATTGTATGGACCCTTCGTCAGGTCGGTATGAATATCTAGTTTTTATCCAGAAAGTACAAATACAAATGTATGTAGGGGAACACCGGGCAAGACGGGGTGGCGGGCAAGACGGGTCATCAGGCTTTTCAGGTGTTTTGAAGTGACCAATCGCTTTCGTTCTGCCATCTTGCTACTGCCCGCCATGACAGTTTTTTGTCACACGAGTACTAACATGGTGGCAAGTCATTTGTTTTAGCTATCGTCAAAAATTTGATTTCGATGGTTGGCATTAAAATTTCTTATAAGAACGTTTGGCAATACATGAAACATTTATTTGGGGAATTTCAAGCGGCACCGCGGTAAATCCTATCTACAGTACACTGTAGTAACAGGTAATAACTTGTTTTGTTATGAAAAATTATTATTATTATTTTGTTAAATTATTTATTTTAAAACGCATCAACGGGCAAGACGGGGTATCGGGAAATCAGACAGAGAAAAAAGGAGGAAAAACAGAATAAGGAAGAGAAACAAAAACTATTTAAGACTAAAACCTGGAGAAATCTAATCCAAAGAAACGTCGGTATTAGACAATCGTCTGAAGAGAGTGATGTTGATCCGAAAACACTTCATGCCTATATTGTACAGGGCTATATTCAGACTCCAAGGAAGGTTGGATTGCTTGTTCTTCTTTTTGTAAGTGGTCACATTGTGGCTGCGCAGGGGTGGATGATGATGATGCCGAAGCAACATTAATTTCCGAGTGCTGTACTTCTGAATAGGCAATAGAATAGCTATACTCCATCTTGCCCATTAGGGCTACCCCATCTTACCCGACCTATCGGGCATGATGGGGTGATATGTCATTTTCTACATTTTGTTATTTTATCAATAATTCTATGGTTCTATGTTCCTGATTTAAATTTAATATGTAAGACTGATAACTACAAGATTGATTAAGAATAAAAAATGATTGTGAAACCATGAACCCTTATGATTTTTGGAGCTTTAAACCTTAAGTACCTTCTTTCCCGGTGTTCCCCTACTACAAGGTTTTCAGTTTGATGGACACAGTAAGTTAAGTTTAATCAAGTGTTGTTGATTAAAAGTTTTACTTGGACGAATCAACCACTGGACACGTAACGTAAGAAAAATGTATGAAATCACGATCGACCAATTTTTGCGGGGCGAGGGGGGATGACACTTGTCAAATAATGACAATATTATACTTTGTTTACATACCAATTATTTATTTTACGAAAAATAGCTACTATGATAGGTTGAAATTGTACTGACGCGTGAAAAGAAAGATTTCTTGATTGCCCGCTATTTTTTTTGCTGAACAAGACGGAGCATTTTGCCCATTTTTGTACCAATGTTTCATTGAGGCTTTCATCGTTTACTGAGGCTATCGGTCACAGTAAGTGGCAGAGGGGTAAAGGCGAATATGGCTGTCATTTCGCGTCCAGTGGTTAATTCGTTAAAGAAGTTTTACTTTGGGCCAGTTTCACAGTTTCCAGAGATAAGCTTCAGATAAATTAGTTGACAGATATTTTCATAGAATTTTTGTTCCAATTTTAAATTAATCTGGACAAAATCTTGTGTAACAGACCTTTACTGCGGCTGCGCAGGCTCGGTGTAGCATATCTACTGGCCCTAATTGTCAGTAAAAAAATAAAAAAAATTGATGATAATATCACAAATATGTTGAGGAATACATTACGATTAAATTAAAAATATAAACAGTGATCCGTTTCAATTTCCCATAAAAAATTACAGATTATAATACGTTGACCCTTAACGCTTTGAATTTGTTGCAGTTGACTGCAGACTGAGCAGACCACCCGTCTATTGTCAGTTTCATCGCATTGTATGTACTTAGTCACGTAATTACCTGAAGAAGCGGGTCACGTGATGTAGGTACAGTCAGCAACGAAAGTCGCATAGCACTTAGTATTTTGACAAGCAACTTTTTTTGGTAAGGGTTTTCCTTTCCATGTGTGAGGCATCTGTTAAAAAAGTTGTGACAAAGTACTAAAGTGAGACTTTGGTTACTGACTGTACCTGAAGAAGCGGGTATCGTGGAAAATAACATTACCGTGGTCGTGTCGTGGGTCCCCGGGATGCGCCGGCGCCAGGTCGTTGACCGCGGCCCGCGCATGCGCAGTGAAAGTGACGTGCCGTGTCAGCCTCCACGGAGGTTGCGATCTAGATCCATAAGTTAATGGGTGCATTCCAACAGACAAATTTCTTAGTCATCGATCGCCATAGATTAAATTTTAACGATGGAAAGTAATTTATATACTATGCGAGCCAAATAAGAACAGTACTGTCAAAGTGGCCATTTTTGTTTGCGTTTCGCTTCCACTTCCGGGTGTATAGAAATGTGCCGGAAAAGGAACAGAGATCAAAATGGCCGTTTGACAGTACTATTTTATTTGGCGCGCATAGCAGCATGTTCAATATTTTTCACACCACATGCTCGACAATGCCGAATTATATGTCATGTAAACCTTACCGAAAGCAAGACATTATATCTCTTGGCTTTAGCCGGGTTATAATGTTCTATTATAACCCGCTGGTCAATAATGTGATTTTTACTTTCATAATTCTTATTGCTATGTTCATAAAGTCTAATTTCACTAAACAGAATGTGTCCTCAGCGGGCGCGGCCAACTCGATTTTCGAAGACCGAGGCCGGGCCGTGGCCCACTAGATTCGCACTGAGACGAACTTCATTTGTTTGTCAAATCGAGTAGGCCACGCCAGCTGAAAGAAGTTGCTATAGCCGTAGCTAGTAGTACTACTAGCTTTAGAAGATTCTATAAATATTTTAATGAAAAAACAAAAAAATGTCAAGTGATGAAAGTATTTTGACTCCAGAAGCTATTAAATTAGATGCCATAAGCATTGTCAATAATCTACTCCCAGAAAAGTCAAAGGAAAAATACATGAAAGCCTATAAAAATATAACGTTATCTTTGCATAATTGGACTAATGTCTCCAATATCAATTTGCACTTTTAATATGCTGTAATAAACACTATCTACTAAGCCTGGTTTTTTATTATCTCGCATGAAGTGAGAAAAGTAGAGTATACACCACCGGGATAAAACTGTTTTTTTCTTGGGCGCTTGAATCCCTCACTGCACTCAGGACTCAATCTTAATTCCCGAGCAAAAACACCCTCGCTGCGCTCGGGAGTTAAATTTGGAGTCCTTCGTTACGTTCAGGATTCAATGTAGCGCCCGTGACATAAAACAGTGCTTTATCCCCTTGGTATATAATCTACTATTACTTTCCATGGTTAAAATGTACTCTATGGATTTGTCTAGCAGTATGCGCCCATTGACACTGGCACCATACTACATAAGTACATAGTATTTTTTTAATTTGATATTTTTATCCTGACTACGTTTTTCACACATTTTCATTATAAAAAATATTTTATTAAATTCATTACAAACAAATTCTTTATGATGAACATCGCAGATTCGGCCCAGGAGTTCGTTCACCTAAATTAATTTATCTTCGTTCTTCGTTCGCATTCAGGTGCGTTCCAAAAATAAATTTAATCTTACTGTGGTCAAGCGTGAGCCGCGCTTTATATTAATAGTACTTTATGTGTCAAGTTAGCTTAAGGCGCTAAGAAGGGTCAAATCCAAATATTCAATTCAAATTATTGAAAGATTACTCGCGTGAAGCTATCATGGAAAAAATATATAATGTAAGTGGAATAATACACAATAGATTTAATTGAAAGCATTTGTAAAAATGTTACCACCTTTGATGTAAAAAAATATTCCGTGCACCCTGTTTCTGGTCCTATTTGCAAAATTTCTCGGAAACAGAACATTCTTTAATGTTAAAACCAAGTAATAAAAATCGGCGATGTTAATACCTTCAATCTAAATTGAACAGATTTTTTTTAACTAACTTGAAAGCGAGGAAATTTAATAAAAACATGTAAAAATTGAGAATTCGGTGCTAGTTCTCAACGCAACCGCCGCGTTGGAACGCGCACTGATTTGAACCCCAAGTGAGTAGAGTTACGTTCGATTTCACACCATAACGGATCGACCCGCTCGGATTGAGGCATGTTAAAGCCTTAAGTTGCTCATTGCACACGAGGATGTGGGTTGCAGCCCGAGCCGCAGGCGAGAGCGTCTCAGCCGAGTGTGCCATAAGCAAGAGCTCACGAATTTCATACGACGTTTTTCAACACAGCAACAAATACGACAACAACAAAAATATGAAAATTATGAATAAAGGCGCAATTCAAGAATATTTTGCAAACAAAGGGGTGAGTGAGCGAGCATACAGCCTACTTCAAAATTATAATGTTTATATTTTCTAACAAAATATTGTTAATTATGAATAATTTGATACTAATAAATATTTGTTTGACTTAATAAAGGACTTAAACATTTATTTATTCCAAAAATGTATATGAATTTTCAGCGGCATAAAACCTCTTTGTCGTTACTAAAAAAAATAACTGAATTACTCTGTTTCCTCGCATAGAACTTGCAGTAGGGTAGTAATTTAATTTTGTAGGGATAATTCTATAACGCACTAGTGTATAATATTATTGCGCGCGGTGTTTGTTATAGCTCAGCTTATGGAGTATTTGGGCTCACTTTACGAGTTAAGTGTGTTGAAAAAACTTTTAAATGATTCAATTTAATAGTAGTTTATGAAACTGACACATAAAGAGGGGTATTAAAACACGAGTGTGTGTTTAAAAACCGAGCCGTAGGCGAGGTTTTTAATAGTATCACACGAGTGTTTTAATACCTAGTTATGTGCAGTTTCATACACTACTTTATCTACACTCATACATTTGGGATTGAACCTACTAAATAAAAGATCAACGTTAGAAAAGAGAGAGAGAGA
This sequence comes from Agriphila tristella, assembly GCA_928269145.1. Lineage (NCBI taxonomy): Eukaryota > Metazoa > Arthropoda > Insecta > Lepidoptera > Crambidae > Agriphila > Agriphila tristella. The sequence continues at coordinate 3,402,081 of OV743443.1, read as the reverse complement.
CTTTGTTTGTATTAGCTAGGTACCTACCTTGTAATAAGTCGTTTCCTTGGGCAGAGTCCATTTTTTCACATTTTAAAGCAAGAATAAAAAACCTACAAATTTCAGTAAGTATAACAAAATGTAAAAATTGAAATAAAAACTTTAATTGAAATGCTTTAGAAATGGCGCGCATTCTATTAGAAAAAAATAGAGATCAGTGCAATCGCACTAAGTCATCGATTACCATAGAGTGCATTTAAATCAATGAAAATATGTGGGAAAATATCGTTGTTTTTTTTTAATGTTACGGCACTGGCTTCTTTTTGGATTTGCCCTGTATCGTAATGAGAAAAAAAGTTATTTTATGATGCAGTTGACTGCATCGTAATGAGTTTATTTTTTAATTTTACCTATCCACGAAAATAAAGTGCGTATTTATATTACCTTTTTTGAATTCATATTTGGAACATTACGTTGTGAGTGTAGATAAAATGTTTTACACCATCGCGATAACACAAAGAAAACAATTTTTTTTTAAGTTTTATAATATTTAACAAAGTACTTAACAAGTAAAAAATCAACAACAATTACACAATAGTCAACAACGCTTGCAGACAAACAGCAACAACATGTTAAACTGACTGACACACAATAAATATCACATTTCAACAAAAACTAGTCAATTATGACGGAAATACATCTCAGTCAAATCTACATAAGTCTTAATTAGGTTTTATGTACAATGGGTATTACCCGGCCACTTTACAAGAAGGCTTACATAGTAAGCTATTTTCTTTTTTTTTTCAAATCAACAAACACAAACTCATGAGGCATAAAACCTCTCTGGTGTATAAATTTTGTATCTGTTGATATGCACGTTCCGTTTTACGTTTCAATGTTTAGTGCTTTCCTCCCTTGTGGTGGTAGATGTGCTTGTAAACTGGTACATGGACGGGGTAGGGCTTGGGGATGGGGATCTCAACCTTCTTTTCGACATGCACGGGGTAGGGCTTCTCGACCTCATAAGGTACGGGCTTCTCAACGGTGTAGGGCACTGGTTTCTCCACAATCTGGGGGACAACCTGGAAAGAAGACAAAATGGTTATAGATTGCAACATTTGCAACTTCTTTAACTTAGGCTAGTAAATTATATTCAGATGTTTTCCCATTTGGGTGGGTCCACACATGTAGAGAACCCAAATGGGAAAACCGTTTCTTAGGACCATGATGACGTTTCATTGAACCATGATGATGACCTGAACAACTTTTACTAAGGGAGAGTCCCATCGCCAAAAAATTTCTGCTTGAACACGTTGTTTAAGTCAAGCAAGATGCCTTTTGTCCTAACAAACTTTTTTAAATCATTGAAACACGGTTCACTGATTACACTTTTACTTTCATTGTAAGCAGTTATGTATGGTGAGTGACATGAATGGAGCATAATGCCACGGATCGCTCGATATAAAACATATAAAAGAAGTATAGAAACAATAGAACATAGTGATTTAATCTATGGTATTGTAGGCGAAGAGATAATGGTATCGTTTCTCTCAGTTACTAAGAAATCCTCAATGGTTGCCATAGAAATTATGGAAGATTTAAATTCTTTATGTAAGCTAAAGAATTCAGTTAATTGTTACTCTTTATCTATCTATTCAATTCTAAACAGTTGGAAGATTTTATCCAACTGTTTAGAATTGAATTAATTACTTTCAAAGATCTAGCAATTTAATGACATAACCGTAGCTCAAGATGAAATTGTCCTAGATTGTATGCAGTTTAATTTGCGCGCAAAATGCAAATCTGTTTACGTTATTAGGTATTAGAAAGTGGTTTAGAAGTCTTGCAACTATCTTAATATGTACTTACATGCTAATATAGCTAAATTGCCTTGGTTTCTTGAGTGCGATGAATGTAAAAAAATATGGATATGAAAATAACTAAGTATTTCGGACTAGATTAGACTTAATAGCCACTAACCGTATCGGATACTATACCAAATTCACTGTTACATAAAACCACATATAAAACAAATAAAATTGAATTTAAGCTTCGGGATATCGAGGAAAAATTTGAAGATTTACTTATCAAGTTTTCTTCAAATATTGGTTTTCATTTTAATCGGGTTGAATTTTGGACAAATTTAGTCGATTTATATTTTCGAAGAAACAAACAAAATGTATGGAATTACCTAAGAGGCAAGTCTTTGCATTAGCACTTAGCAGGTCATCATAAGGCCACCGATATATTCATATAATTTGCAAATTGGATTCCGATATCTATAGGGTGATAGGGCTTAGACAGGCAAACTGAACAACTTCGTGTATATGGGACCAAATGTTGTTATGGAACAGCTGATTATTTTTTTGCTCTGATTAAGTTGGTCTAATAGACAAATTAGTTCAGTTTGACAGTCTAAGCCCAACCACAAAATTTGTCGATTGTTCAAAAAATCCCCCGAAAATGCACTTGTTGAAGTTTCGAGATAAGGCATTTTGAATTGCGTAACTTGATTATGGAGTAAACATGTTTTGTTTCAATTTTTGATGTGTCCGCTCAAATCGGTCCACAAATTGCTATTATGACTCTAACCGGTTATAGAAGGGCTAAATCTTTATGATCTTCTGAACATGGAGAGTGTAAGCTGGATAGGACCTTTCACTACACTCAGTTATATAATCAGCTCTGCTCCTTTTTTTGTGCTTTAATTGCACATGAATGAGAATCGTGCTTTATGCTTTGTATGTAAAGTGCAGCAAATATTTCTAATTCTAAAAGCGAAACATTGTTAATGAAATTGCTAGGATTTTTTCTGCAAGAAACCAACTTAGAAACCTGAATGAATTCTATGAAATAGCTATCTTGACTTAGGTGATGACAAAGTGTATCGATTGAAATATCTGGAATCTAAGTATGGATAGGACTTAAACTTCATTTTTTTATTGTAAGGGTATCTTACCTTGTAAACAGGAACGTGGATCGGCTGCTCCACCGTCACATGGACTGGATAAGGGTGCGGGATGGGGATCTTCACGTACTGCGGTACGGACACCGCCACGGGGTGCGGGATGGGCACCCCAATCTTCTTCACCACCGTCACGTGGTACGGCTTGGTGTGCTCGGTGTGCGAGTGGCCTTCGGGCTCCCATTCGTCTGAAGGGCGAGCGCTCGTGAGCGCTGCTATAAGGAGGATTGCTGCTGTCTTCTGTAAAGAGGAATGTTACTTTAGTTTGACCTCTTTTGAGAAAATTTAAATTTCGAAATATTTTTCCTTTGTTTAAATAGTTTGACCTCTTTCGAGAACTTGAAGTTTTTAAACACCTTGCTATTTTTACGCGGTAGTAAATGTAGTGACTGTGGTAGTGGATGTAGTAAATGGATATTGTAATAGAAATATGAATGAAACGAAAAGCTAAGTGCGTAAAGGAAGTTGAGGTCTATTAGTAAAGAAGTTATTATACCACAGGACGCATAGAGTGTCATTATGTATGAAGATAATGATCTAAGCGCGTTTGATCTTTCTTTGGTGTTGTAAAAATTAGGATCGAGTAGATTATTTCTTACATGGACTGTTATTCCTTAATGATTTGAATTAATAATAAGCAAATAATTGCAAAATATGACTGTTTTTTTAAATATCAATTGAGAAACTCTTAGTTTCAAAAATGGGGAATTGTTTGCAATTGCAACAATCCAAGTTGATATGGATCAAATTCTTCGTAACATTATGTGAATAAATTATGTTATTAAAAAACCGTTAGCAACACCACGTTATGTCACAGATAAAAATAAACACAGAGTAGACATTAATAAGTTCCGCTCCATTTCACAGATTATGTCACTGGCACGTTCCTTTTTTGCGAATATGATATTATGTAAAACACTTACAAAAGCGATCATGTTGAAATGCTTAGGTGGTGTTGTCGATGTCTAAGTACTGACTGATGCTGTGCTTGTCTGCACTACCGTTTTATACTAAGTGAAATGTACGAACCACCTTTCCATTCAGTGATAGCAAATGTATACCATGAGACTCCGCTGTGCGATCCACGCTTATGATTACATCGTTCACTTTCAGATCGAGTACTACTTTCGCTAGAGCTTTAGCATTAACCTTATGAGTATATCCAGCAATGGATGTCGTGTTATTAATGTTGTAGCAGTTAATAGTGACAGTGAAGAGTGCCGTAGTAGTTTTCGATTGTACTATTTCGCCTTTAATAAGGAGATCTCAAACCACTTTTTTGCTCTTGTTATGATTTTGTCTTGATGTGTGCCGATGCGTTTTTGTTTTTTTTATTATCGCTGATAGAAAGTAGTGTGACACCTGGCTTAAATAATTATTAGCTATTGCTAAGTCAGTTTCATTACCTATAACATTACAGTTGTTAATGAAATTTTCGTTTAAAAGAACTACTAACATTATTAGCTACCGAGGCATATATAGAAGCAAAGGCAGCTTACATCCTATATTAGTAAAAGCAACTTTGAATGCATAATGTGAAATCAGTTTCATTCTTTGACTTAATAAGTGTGCAATAATAAAAGCTACAACTCACATAAAATCACCGTTGAAATTATAGATTTGCAGCAAATACAGCAGTATCCCAAAGTAACTGCACTGACCCGAAACCAAAAATATTATTTTCCGCCATTTTGGAAAAACTGGATGTTGCTGCCTTTGCTTCTATATGACTCTTTTGTCATTGTGTATTAGTTTTCTAAGGATAAAAAATTAATCGTCGGCTCAAATTATCAAAAATCATTTCCAAGGAAGTGGTAAATAATAATTACCTATAATTAAAACTTTTTTCACTCCTCTTGCTCAAAAAGTCCGTCATTGTTGTTAGAGTCAGGATAAAATAGCATAAATACCCCAAGGGGATAAAGTTTTTTATTTTTTAATGTTTGTCTATTACCAATGAACCTACTAAAACGAAAAAGTCTTTATTCATAACTACGAATAAAAACTCGCTCGATTTTTGAAAATGGAACTAAAAGCAGCGATCTCTTCGGTGAAATCATAGACTTATTTATACTCTGTGACTTTTAGTTTAAAATGCGTGCATTGTGTTTCTTAGCTGCTACAGTAGAAATTAAAAAAGGCACTGGCGCGAAATCTTTAGAATTATTTATCTCTAATTCCAAACTGATTGAATTGTGTGACTGTAAGTAAGTAATAGGATAGAAATAATTTTAATCTTTTGCCGTCAAGCACAAATCATTTATTTAAATACTGTATGAAAAGTTTATGAAGTGGAGGATAGAAAAACGAGTGGATTAGTTTACGGAAGTATAAACTATAGGTATTTAATATTAGATTTTATTTTTTCGCAATCGTAGTGAAAAGTAGAGTGTAACACACGACGCTAAAACCCATTGTAACTCGGTTTCTATTTATTCCCTCGCTAAAGCTCGGGAATAAAACTACCTCGTATGCAATGGGTCATTTTAGCGTCTTGTATAACAATCTACTATTAAAGTTTCGCATGAATTTACACAGCTTATAGACAAGTACCTAATTCTATTTATCTATCTACCTACCTTACTATTTGTAAAAAGATTTCAAATTCAACTATTGGGGATATGACATCATGACATTGAAAGAGTCAAAGAAAATGTGGTAGGTATGTTTTTGTTTTATTTATCATTCACTTGTATTCAGTAAGGATATAAATGTTACTGTCTAAAACGAAGATTTTTCTTCATGTTTATTTTTTCAGCTCCCGCGAGGCCCACATCTGCAGTTTGATCTAGGGCAGTAGAGAAAATCTCCAAGACATAAGTCAAAGTCAAAATGTCTTTATTCAAATAAACTTAATAATTAAGCATTTTCGAATCGTCTATATTTTCTTACCACCCATTCAGACTTTTTTAACTGACAAAAAGAACTGGCGCAAGAAACTTATCAGCTTTAACAGAAATAAGTAACGATATTAACAGGGCAACAAAGTACTTATATTAGCAAGTTATGTGTTATATTTTTCATAACCAGACATTTTGATCTTTCAGATAATCGTGTACTTTATAATAACCTTTACCCATGAGCATCTTTTTAAAATGGTTTTTAAATTTATCCATTGTGAAACCATAAATGAACCTCTAGTTTTTGCAAGCCTATCTATACTTAATAGTACCTAACGTAAATTACACATTCATGTGTATAATTAAAAAGTCTTTAACGTTTGAAAGACTTCTAATTTCTTGTAATGTATAGACAGTAGGTAGGTATTATGTTACGTTACGGATTGAATGAACGTAAGAAGATCCTTCTTGAGATTAAAGCAGAAATTAACTCAGCAATTTCAAAGGTAATATTTTTCAATTATATTTATCAATCGACTGAGGTAATGAGTGGATAAGATGGCCCTTAGTGGTAGAGTGGCACTTTTCAAGGAGTCACCATCACTAAGGTCCCGGGTTTGATACCGAAACATTCCAAGGCAGGGCCAAAAAAAAGTCTTAGATTAGAACTCGTCTGGAAGTAGAACCTGGAAATATTTGATTGAATCAGGCGTCACTTGGCAGAAGTCCCAAACCATTGTGTGTGAAAAGAGACATATAAGAAAGAAGAAGAAGACAGGTGTAGACTGGTCTAATTGGTGAAGGTGCAATGTGTGTTGCTGTATTGCTAAATGCAGGTATTGTGCACTGATATTTTATGGTGTGCATGTGCATTTTTTTGCGGTTGGGCGGGCGGTGCATCTTGTATATATTTTCTGCGGATGAAGCTACATACATATATTTATTTTTTCGTAACGTAAGGTGTGACCACTCGGCCAGTGGTCAACAAATGCAGCTTATGTAACTGTTACTAAATAAGTATTACCTGAACATAACTAACATCGAACGCAACGCATTTTACTTTTGTTATCGATGCTATAACTCGAGATCTAAATTTTTATTTAAAAATTGATGAATGAAATTGATGGTGATGAAACTGTATCATTTATTTAGTTCAGCGTGATTTGATTTTAAGTGATCCTATATTTGTATATTAAAAATATAACATTTTATCAAGAACTTTATCTAACCTACTAATTATTATGCTAAAATCTACAAAAATATTGAAGATCCTGAAATTCCTGAACCTTTCTGATTTTTAAAAGTTTTTTTTAGTAATTTTAAGTTGGTTGATACCTACTAATAAAAATTAAATATATCCTCTTGGATTTTTTTTCCATAAAGTAATATATTTCGATGCCCGACCGTCGGGTTTTAATATGTTTTTTTTAGAACCATGACATGATAATGATAACACGGAAGTAGGTTAATAACATGTTGCTATCTGCACTCTGATATTTCTTATTTCACGTAAGGCGGTTTATGTAAATCTATATTGCGTATCTCTGACCGAATATCTACCGAGATTGTGTTATTTCCTATGCATTTATTATGGAATCTAGGAAAGGTAAAATCAATTGTAAACTTACAAGTTGCAAAGAAGGCGCCAATTCCAATCATTTGAATACGAAAAACATTCTTACTGATTGCCAATAAAGTTTCGTTTTCTATGATTAAATAATGTACAGAAGACGGTATGTCAGACTATACAATACACGTTAACATTGAGACCGACTTTGCGCCGTACATAAAAAGAGCGGTTTTCGTAGTTCAACTGTTGCTACCGTGCGTACAGCTATTTTAGTATCTGTACTATTAAGTAGGTACTATGTCAAATTGACAATACGTTCATATAGAAGTGCTGTCATACTGAACGAGACTTTCAGTTGGCGTGACAGGGTACGAAAGTGTTCTTGAGTCATTTCTTCACACACCATCTTACTTTTGACGAGGCAAAATGGTTGCAAATTATACCGTAAAGTTGTGAATTAGGAGTTAGATCTGTTATTATGGTTGGAGAGTATTATGAAGAACCGAGAATTAAAATACCTTGTCGTGAACCTGCTTATAGTGGAAAATCGGAAAAACTTGAATGAAAGCAGAAAGCGATTTATGTGAGAACCAATGATCCATATGAAACATAATTATATTTTCAACACACTTGCTCGTAAAGTGAGCCCTAATACATCGCTTTTAGGGCCATAAACCGAGCTATTACAAACGCGTGCAATAATATATATAACACTAGTTGGTTATAGAATTATCCCTACAAAGTTAAATAGTTACCTTACTGCAAGTTATATGCGAGTAAACAGAGCATTCCCAATTTAACCGGGTAATACAGTTATTTTTTTAGTAACAACAAAGAGGTTTTATGCCGCTGAAAATTCATATACATTTTTGGAATAAATAAACTTGTAAGTCCTTAATTAAGTCAAACAAATATTTATTATTATCTAATTATTCATAATTAATAATATTTTGTTATAAAATATTAAAATATTTGCATTTTATCACTAAAAATCATATTTTGAGGTAGGCTGTATGTTCACTAACCCTGTTGTTCGCAAAATATTCTTGCATTGGGCGTGTGAAAAAAAAAAACCTACGCGCCTTTTTCCCATCATAATTATCATATTTTGTTTTTGTCGTATTTGTTGCTGTGTGGTACTTTACTTTGTTTTTTCCTCGCAAGTGTGTTAAAAAACGTCGTATGAAACTCGTGAGCTCTTACTTATTGCACACTCGGCTGAGTTACGCCCTCGCCTGCGGCTCGGGCTGCAACCCACACCCTTGTGTGCAATGAGCAACCTAAGCTAACTTGTCTCATAATGAACTATTTATTATACATGAGTGTTACAAAACAACCTCTAATAACCGAATATAGTACCTAGATAGGGACCAAATCGCATAAAAACAGCTGTTTCATTCATTTTGATATCTTCGTTATTATTTTTGTATGAAACAGCAGTTTTTTTTGAGATTTCAGAGTTGGTCTCATAAAAGTTGTTCAATTTGATGGTCTCTATCTAGATACCATATTCGGATAACGGGTTGTTTTGTAACACATTGTATAATAAACAGATTACTTACGTACGTCCTTTTTATAAGGCCTATAGTCATTACAATTTTTAGTCCAAAAATCAATTTCAGCAGTACAAAATCAAAAACTTTTACCAATCTATTTAGCTATACCAATAAAAGCTTTTGCAAAAAATGTTGAAAGTAAAATTTAACTGTTTTTTCTCTGTAACAGAGTGTTATTTCGCGTGCGCACCAAATGTAGACCAATTGCGAAGTAATAAAGCACAACAAAAACAAAAGACGAATGGAACAATGCAGACGGAAGTCGGCTGCGGAAGAGCGACATGTCTTGTGGAGCGACTGCTCAAGTTGCAAGCGGACGGCGGGTAAACGAACGGCCGGTCGTGCTCCACCTAGGTTCACCCACCACCTGGGTGATGCTATTGTATAGCTAGTAACTCAAGCACAGGATGTTAACATTATAAATTTATTAATTACTATAGACCGTGGAAGCTGTGACGTGGGTAAAAACAAACACGAGAACGTTGGCATTGGCACAACAAGGCAAAAACCTTGTTATCAAATTATTGAGTCATTTTGATGTAAGGAACAAGTAAGTATTATGCCGTAATGTGTTGATGTTTGTTTTTCCCAAAATGTCAAACTCCGCTTTTATGTGACGTCACACTTAAAACGAGTTGATTTATCGTCACGAGTTTTTTTTTAGTAAAGTATAATATATCTTTTCAATACAGTAGCTCGAAAATCAACACAAGCACAGTGGAACTGCCGCCGAAAGTCTTCTAAGTCTGTAAGCTCTCTAATGGGTAAATTTCATACTTTTTTCCTATTTAACGGATACAAAATCATGTTAATAAATATTGTCAGTCCTGTAAAGTTTCGTCGTTATGACTTGAGTATTTCTCAAATAAATTGTACCCATTTAAAGACGTCTAGACTGTGTACATTTTTTATTTTTTAGGTAGCCAGAGAAGAAACACGCTACAGCTCATGCCTCAACCCACCAACTTGTATGTTACATAAGACCTCGCGGTTGCGCTCGCGCACAAGATGCACTAATTACGGTATCATGCGCAGTCAGTAACAGTGCGAAAAATGCGCATTTTGGCGCATTTATGATATCTGAACCTATCCTGACTTATTATTATTATTATTAATACATATTATAATTGAGAAAGTTTTTTTGTTACACTTTCACTTATTAACTAGTACTCAACCGATCATCATGAAATTTTGCATGTAGGACATATTATAATATGTCGTAGTCACAGCCAACTAGCTTAATCAGTCGTTCAATTAACAGCTTAGCCTTTTGAACGTTCACTAGCCAAGACATTGAAATATTTTCCGTTCCGTTTTCTGTCAGCTAGAGCGCTGCAAGCAGAGGTGTCAATATGACATAGACCAGCCTGCCTAGCATGACCGATTTATATCGCGTGATATATACGTTCCATCACGTTTAACTGTCAAAAAGACAAAGAAACTTGACAGTTGAGTGTCGATAAAATGCTATATCACGTCACGCGTCATGCTAGGCAGGCAGCTGTGATATTTTTTTGGTGTTTCTTACGATTTTTTCACGCCAACATAGTTCAATGGAAGTGTGTGGTTATAAAAATAGTGTAAACATTATCTGTTAAAGAAAATGTTGACCAAAATTTTATTGGATACTAGCGACCGCCCGCGACTTCGTCCGCGTAGATAGTGTTTTGTCTATCCCTCGGGAACAGTTCCTTTTTTTGGGTTGAAAGGTACCCTATATCCTTTGTCCTTTTATGCACTCCTGACAACGTGTATGCAAAATTTCACGACGATCGATTTAGTAGTTAAGACGTGAAGGAGTAACAAACTAACAAAGAAACAAACAATAGGACTTATTTACAAATTACAGATATTATTAATTGTAATTTTATTTATGTTGTCAGGGGTACTTACAGAAAAGGACATAAAAAGGAAGAAATACTTAAAATAGTACTGTTCCTGTGGGGCGTAAAAATAGTGTCCATGATTATGTGTGTGGGTTGAAAGAAATAGAAGTTTGGATTTGGAAAAATGCTATGCGGGCGGGCCAATGTTGCTAAGCCCTTATTGTGTCTTGAATCGAACTGGATCCTCTAAGACACCAGTCTTACTTCCTATACAAAGTTCATCCCCCAATCACCTTTTTCAAAGTACCTAGTAATAAAGATATTCATTTATGCGTTTAGGTGTCGCCCATAATTAAGTGGGGCGGTTAATTGCGCAGCAGGCGACAGATGTCGCGCGACAATTTGTTGCGTGAATGTCATTGTATTGTATCACATTTGAATATTATTAAGTCAGTCACATTTATTTGGTTGGCATTTAAAAGTGACAGTTATATTATTTAAGTTGGAATTGTAAAATTCTTCATCAAAAACAAACGTCGTTTTTTAAGTAAGTAGGCAATTTGTTGGTAAAATGCTTAAAAACTCAACACAGGAACTTGCAATCTTATTAGTACTTAGGTATGATGAGGTAGTCGAGAAAAATATTTTAAGTACTTACTGATGCTCGCTAAACTCTTGCAAAAAATGGTTACTTCGCAGACTAGAGGCATCTCTACAGCACCATCGGCTTCCTATAATAACAATCAATCAAAGATTTTTTAAATTCAAACTAAAAAAAACCCACTTATAAAAAAGTACTCCAGAATGCATCTTGTAATGTACCTAATACCTTTCTTTTTTGATAAGTAATTTAATACTAAGTAATTTCTGTATGTAGCCTACGAAGTTCTAAAGTTAGGAAATCTATAAGGTCTCTATGTATTAATGTTGTTAATAATATTTAAGTAAAAGACTGTTTATTTCTGTATTAAATAAATAAATAAAAATAATGTCCTAAAATAAGGAGTCTGTGTAGAAGCGTCGCTCTGGTTGTAGGTAGGTATTCAAAAATATTGTTGTGCTAGGCTGCTGCACTGCACTACTGACTACAACCTAGTTTGGTCCGAGATTGCCTATATTTGTGCGTTTGCACAGCAACCGCAGTTTCATCCAAATGGCTCATCTGTAGCTCAATATTTACTTACTGCCGATTTCAATAACCTATCCTCAGTAAGAGATAGGCTTACTAAAGATTTGTTGCCTAGATATTTCTGTTAAATGACATGAAATAACAGTTGCCTAGTCATAGTAACAGATCCATAGTAGGCCTATCTCTTCCTGAAGACAGATTATTCAAATCGGCCGTTAGCACAGAGGAAATAATCACTACGTTTTACGTTAGTGATAGATAATGTTCTCAACCACATGTCTGCTACCAGTCATAGACAATATTTTTCAGCAAACACTCATTAGGGTGGACCACCCGCGCGCCGTCACAACACAATGATTGATTCACCGCCCGCCCACTAGGTGGCACCCGTTACTTGACTTGTCTATGGGTGCCATGGCATACTTTAGGAGCGTCTTTCAACGCGTATTTTTTAGCGACACTTGAATTTGCGTATAGACATTCGGCAACTGATTGTGGGAGATAAGAAACTTTTGTAACGGAAAAAAAAATATATCCTGCTCCTTCGAAGTTCAGGAGGCATCCGCTAAACTTAAGATAAAGCAGTCAAGTAACAGACTGTCTGTCTGTACCTACCCGCTAGTTTAAGTAATAATAACTTACCTTGAACGGCCGATGCAACTCCGGGAAAAGGTAGGTGTTAAATGTTTAGTTTAATTAAATTTAAACTAAACATTTAATTTGCTTAAAAATCTGCAATGCAACGCGAAAGTATAAAAGTGTAAATAATTTCTTATCATGAAATTGGTAGAATGCAAAGTCTTGTAAAATTGTTAGTAGCTTTCAGAACTTTCAGAACGAATAGCAATGTAGCTTAAATGACATTCATAAGTGCTCGTAATCCTATCAGCCAAGACTAAATATGATGAATTTATACTAATAAATATAAATCAGAAGTATCACCAAAGAACAATCATTAATAATCAAGGCGAAATGTGACTTGACATTTCCACCGACATTGCTGTTAACATTTTTGTAGGAGTTTCATTTACCCACTTATCACAAGCAAAGTTCCACTATAGTATACCTATAGATAGATAGTCCAATTCTAAAATCCAAAAATGTTCAAAAGATAAGCAATTTTGCTGGGCCTTTATCAAGCTTATTGAGTTGAATTTTGTGTGAAAGAATATAATTGATGATTAAACGAACTTACCTGAAGTGACGTTCTATCACAATTATACTTTATGCTTCATCCTCGAGATTAGAACAACAATGTAGTTTCACGTAACAACTCGCTAATCACACACTATAGTTAAAAGATATTTCATTATTAAAAAACAGAATGGTTTTTAAAATTTATAAGGAAAAAAGTATATTTGTACTAGTATCCCCAAGACCCCCACCCCCGACGCCAACTTACTTAGTCGTTACTTCATTTCAAAGTTTCATTTAGTTGAAAGATTATTAATAACATAAATTGTGACAGGTACACTTACAGTATAACTTGTTGTCACACAAGGTAGCAGGTAAGTAAATTGAGACGTCATTCAAATAATTTATATTTCGACGTATCACAAATATAGGTATCCCCAAGACCCCCACCCCCGACGCCAACTTACTTAGTCGTTACTTCATTTCAAAGTTTCATTTAGTTGAAAGATTATTAATAACATAAATTGTGACAGGTACACTTACAGTATAACTTGTTGTCACACAAGGTAGCAGGTAAGTAAATTGAGACGTCATTCAAATAATTTATATTTCGACGTATCATGGGTGTATGTTTGGGAGGGTGGGTTCTAATCTCTTCGGATGAAGCCTTCGTATAATTGTGATAGAACGTCACTTCAGGTAAGTTCGTTTAATCATCAATTATACTTTATGCTTCATCCTCGAGATTAGAACAACAATGTAGATCTTGAAAGAGAGAAATTATATTATTTGAATGAAATAGCAACATCGATATATAAGTAATTATTATTATTCATATATAGGTATATAAAAAAAAATGACATAACAATACAGAACGATTGAGTTATTAACAAAATTATTACATAATTATGTACTTTTGTTTTATTTTAATTTAATTAGTGATTGACATATAGGTAAATCATTATATTAGTATCCTATATAATAATAACTTGTTAAGATTGATTGTTAAGGATTGATAACGCAAAATCATTTACACAATCAACATCAATATTTCTATTATAGTACTTAGCAAATACATTAGAACTGCCAGTCCACCCGGCAGTACTTCTAATCAAATCAATGCTTACACCGTGCCTGCTGGCAGCGGAGGTGCTTGCATGACGAGTGGAGTGTGCAGAGAATATGGAAGTGTCAATTCCACTTTCATATAGGACACTTTTACTTTGACTTTGTTTGACTTGTAACAGAACCATATGGTTTCCTATAACTTATGAATAAATTATCATTATCTCCTCTTAAAGGTTGCGTAACATCTATATAAGTTAGTAAGGTGTTTGCAGGACACATTTCTGGTTTTAGGTCATAAAATGGAATGTTAAGACATGGTTGATCAGCACCCAGTCTAGATGTTTTTATCATGTCTGGTATTTTTATTAAAATCATGTCAGAGCAAATTTGAATTTCTTTCAATTTAATTAATGATAGTGTTTGTACTCTATGAGCTGTGATAAGAGCTAATAAAGTGACTGCCTTTTTGGTTAACTGTTCTAAAGGAAGTTCATGGTTAGGGTACAAATTTGCTAGAAAATTTAATACAATAGATGTATCCCAGGTTACCTTGTACTTGGGTAAGGGCGGACGAAGTCTGTAAAAACCCTTGAAGAGTCTTATAATTCTGTCATCAGAGGTAACTCTTGAACCTAAAATCAACGACAAGGCGGATCGATAACTATTGAGGGTCCCATATTGGGCCCCAGAATTAAATAAAGTTGTCAAAAAATAGATGATATTAGGAATTGATGCTTCGTAACAATCTATATTGTGTGTATCACAAAAATTTAACCAACGTCACAGCCGTGACACACTCTGTACATGAGAGTTCGAGCGCCAGCGACCTTGAGCCAGAGCGTGGAAGCGCTAGGGTTGATACCGAATTTAGACTTGTAACAAAGGAGATAACATAGTATGTTAGGAAATATAAACTTGTGCAAGGACATGTTAATGAAAGATAGGTTTGATTTATAATAACTTTTTGTAATCTTTAAATTATATTAGGTAGGGTAGATACATCATAAATTGCAACTCTTATACTATATTTTCTGTTATTTATAATAAATTTATTAATCTTTAACATGTTAATGAAAGATTTGATTTGTATTTTTTTTATTTATTGTCAATTTTACCTACTTGCGAGTTTACGAGTTTAATCGTCTGAAATCCTTGTTTTCAGATTTTTTTTTATAATTAAAGTAAGGTAAAAGGAAGGGTAAGGGCATGACTAATATTTCGTATATTTTCACTTTTAAAATACGAAGATACTTTTATCAGGATTTTGTTTTTGGTCGTTGTCACAACAACAAACACAACAATAATGCCCGCCGCCGGGCATGATTATCTAACAATTAAATAATGTTGCGTCGCGTGGCGTAGTCAGTCCGTGAGAAATGCGGTACAATGCGGATTGCGATGGGCCAAGCGAGCGGCGAGCGACAGTAGAACCCTTGGCCGGGCAAGTCGGCGACTAACGGCTGCACTCCCCGCGCGCCGCGCGCTGCCCCCGCACGCCTCCAGACACGCACACATAGCCGCGAGCGATTTTACGAGCATACATGCGCAAGTGTCGTTTCTTTTCGCGTTAGAGTATATATTCTGTGCCAACGTTTAAAAGCCACAGTGTACTGCATTATTGATTTATCGGATAAAGAGGAACAAATTATATCTAAGGAGTTTTTTGGTACACTTCTTCTTTCAAAAGCTTCCCGGATAATCTTCCGGCCATAAGCTTGAACTGCGGCAATGTTGTCGTTCTGTTAGAGACAGAAACCAGGGTTTTATTATTAGGTTCAAAAATGATTGGCATGGTTATAAGCAATTTATTAAATAATGGGAACCAAGCTTGAGTGGGCCAATTAGGTACTACAACAATTCCCTCTGCCCCGTCAGTAATATTTTTTCTTAATACTTTAGCAATTACCGAAAAAGGAGGAAAGGCGTAAAAGTTTAAATTATTCCAATTGATAGTAAATGCATTTACCGCCCATGCGCCCGGATCTTTGTGCCAAGATACGTAATTCGAACATTTTGTATTTAACCTTGTAGCAAAGAGATCAATTTCAGGGGCACCGAAATTGTTGACTAAACACTCAAAAGCTTGATCGCTCAGTTCCCACTCTGTATCAGGATGGAGCCGCCTGGACTCTGCGTCTGCTATTTCGTTATCTTTGGAGCTAATATATGAAGCATATATGTAAATGTTTCGAGTTTCACAAACTCTCCAAATATCTTTGGTTAGGTTATGAAGGTGTGGAAACCTAATTCCACCCATCCGATTGATATACGAAATAGCAGTCGTATTGTCAATCCTTAGTAAAATTTGACAGTTATTTAATTTAGATGCAAATATTTTGAGACCAAAAAATGCGGCTAACAATTCAAGAAAATTAATATGTTTGGAGGCTTCCTCAGCGCTCCACCGACCGCTCGCGGTCTCCTGGCCACATGCTACCCCCCACCCAGTTTTGCTGGCATCGGAAAAAATCTCTAAGGTGTAATTATCTTCCCTTATTGGATTACTTGCTTTATTTATATTCCTTATCCACCAGGTAAAATCATCATGTAAGTGTGATGGAATATTCATATAATTATCGTAACTACCTGATTTAAGGGCAAGGTACTTACACCTTTCAAATTGTTTTGTATAGAGCCAGCCATACTGTACACCAGGGCAAGCTGAGGTAAGAAGACCTATCACCCGAGCGAAGTGACGAATAGAACAACGCTGAAGTTTACTGAGTTGGATTAGTTCTTTTTGAATTAAATTTTTCTTTGCATCGGTCAAACGAACTTGGAGATTTTTTGAGTCGATAGTGAAGCCAAGGTAAGTACATACGTTGGATGGTATAAGACAACTTTTTTGTTCATTTATAATAAAACCTAGTGACTCAAGTAACGATATTGTTTCATTAATATTGACCATACACTCCTGATAAGTAGAAGCAATACAGCAAACATCGTCGAGATAAATAGTTGACATATAGCCCATTGATCGTAATTGTGCCATTATTGGTTTAAGCAATTTCGTAAAAACGAATGGGGCTGTACTTAAGCCAAAGGGTAGCACATTAAATTCAAAAATATTACCTTGAAATTTAAATCTCAGATATTTTCTGTATTGCTCGTTTATTGACACAAAAAAATATGCATTATGCAAATCTAAGGAAGCCATATAATAATCCTTGTGAACTAATTTTAATGTAGTTCTGAGGTCCTCTAGTTTAAAATGTTCAGGTTTTATAAATTTATTTAATGCTTTTAAGTTTAAAATAAATCGATAAGAACCATTTTTCTTTTTAATAAGAAAATAATTTGATAAAAACTGATCCTCACGTTCATTTACTATTGAAATAGCACCAGATTCTAAAAGATCATTTATGGCTCCCTTATAATGTTCCGTCTCAGCGGCAGAAAGTTTGGGTGTTTGTGGAATATACTTTTGCACTACTGGCTTATAAAAAGGAATACAGTAACCTTGAACCCATGATAATATTATGGGGTCTAGCGTTATTTTACACCATTGATTATAAAATAGGGCAAGTCGCCCGGAACAGTGTACCTTATCTAACGGCGTTGATAGGGTCGTTGTTGTCTGGGCCGCTGCTGTGCCGGAGGTAGCGGCGCCGGAGGAGCAGGTGGCGGCGGCGGCGGCGGTGGCGCTGGAAGTACCGGATACGGGTACTGGCGCCGTTGCGGCAGAGCAGGATACGGGAATGCGGTCGACGTCTGTGTATACGCAGCAGGCTCTGGCCTCCTCTTGGTTGGCTGCCTGCTGGTTGCCAACTGAGGCTTCGAGTTTAAATTACGCGTCGAGCGCGCGGCATTAGTCTTAGGTTTGGATAGTTTGATTTCGGACCCTGATTTGCTGATAGCTTTGGCCGCTTTCAGAGTGTCGGAGAGCTTTTCTCCGAATAAAAACGTATCAACTTCGGTCTCATATAATTGGCTTTTAATTTCTTTTTTGATGGATGCACAAATAAGGCTTCTCCGTTTCATTAACTCATAGTATTGTAAATCACAGAGTAGCTGAGCGCCTTCCAATAGAGGTTTAATTACAGCTGCATCTTTGTTTTCCGAATTAAAGATTTTCGTGAGAGCCTCGCCAATGCAAGAAATGGCAGATGCCACCTGATTCTGCTTTTGTTCCGTAGCTTTATCTTTGCCTATCATCGTGTCAGACATGGCAGCTTTTATTTCGGGATTTAGCAGTGGAGCAGTTAGCTTAGAGCAGTTTCCAGGAATAAGATGTTTTTCTAGAAGTTCTTTACGACTTTCCTTCGAAAGGCCGGAAGTTGTAATATGCTCCCATCGGAGTGCAATATCTTTTTGTATGTTATTCCCCATTTTCTTATTCTTTGTTGGGGATTCGCCAAGCATTTTCATAATTTCATCATCCAAGGCGCATTCTTCCGGCTCAGCTGGAGCTGATGTGGAAGACCCTGGATTTGGCTCCACAATTTCCAGATCCACGTCCTCCGTGGGTAAGCCGAGTTGGTCATTACAAGGTAATGAGTCTGTTGTTAACAGTTCTTGGCCATCTGGAAGATAGTGCATAAAATAATTAACTATTTTATTATTGAGCACTGTGATATCCGACTTAAATCAGAATGGATCACGTTTACGTAAGCAAATTTACATACAAAAACGACACCCGTCGTTAAGTATTTGCTCATTTCGTAAAAATAGGAGGTAGTTTTTTTTTAAAAAGGAGGAAAAAGATACTTACTTTGTATTTTAAAATGTTTTTCTAGGTCAAGTCAAATAGTCAAATTTATTTACACGGCACAAGGAATCACGTAGTGATCTGTCTGTGCACTAGTATTTGACTAAATTTAATTTAATTATTTCTTATTCTTGCATAAAATTATAATAATTAAGCGGATGCATTAAAAAGATTCAGATTTGAAAAAAAAATGTTACAAGAAATAGAACTACCTCCTCTTATTTAACAAGAAAAAAATCTTGTAGAAACATAAATTATAATTCACTAACCTTCTGGTAATGACGGCACAGGAGAAGCCTGGTCGCTGTCGCTGCTCGAGCTGATTCGGGAACGCTTCTTGCTGCGCTTGCGTAGCTTCTTTTCTATTTTCTTCATCTTGCGCCTAATATACCCGTCACTATCCTCATCATCATACTTTCTTTTTGGCATACTTGTAGCGCAAAAAGGTACGGACGGATAATTGAAAGAGACGTGTGGACTAGCGTAGCACTCAGTGTTACCAAACCAAAAAATAGAAAATCGGTAGAATCAGAGTCAAAAAATCGGTAGAATTCGGTAGATATTTTTCAAAAGAAAATACCTCTCAAAACGTTACATTATTGAGTGTAATGTGGTTTTATAATGTTAGCGCTCAAGTTCTCTGTCAAAACCATACAAAATCACCGATTCGGAACGCATTTTGGCATAATTCGGAATCAAAGCCAGAAGCATGTTATTGCATTCCATCACTTTCTGATTCGTACACAAAATTTTTCGTCAAAATGGGGTGAATTTATTTAGCTGATTTTCGCTTACGTTTATGTTTTAACCGAACGCTGTGTAGGAATGAGCGTGCGTTCCAGTTTTAACAAATTAAAAATAAGGATGCATTTGTTCTTTTTACCATTAAGGCGCTGTAGGTAGTGAATGTGGCGCCCCCACTACATTTATTTTTATTACTCGTAAACCAAGTCAATATTTAAAAAAAGCACAAGTAATAATCTCTTAAATTGTGTCTAATAATTTTTGAATAACTCTTCAACAGTTATCATTCATTCTGTAAGTTTTAAAATCCATAATTGCCAAAAGTGGCCACTTTGAGCTAAAATGGATTTTAAAACTTACAGAAAGAATGAAAACTGTTGAAGAGTTATTCAAAAAATACTAGACACAATTTAAGAGATTTATACTTGTGCTTTTTTTAAATATTGACTTGGTTTACGAGTAATAAAAATAAATGTAGTGGGGGCGCCACATTCACTACCACCGCGCCTTAATTAAGAAATTTCGGTAGAATTAGTGGATCGGGTTTAAAATTTCGTATGTTTTACCATTTATATGAAATTTCGGTAGAAAATGAGTGCTGATCGGTAGATCGGTAGATGAAGTTAAACATCGGTAGATGTACCGAAAAATCGGTAGGTTTGGGAACACTGGTAGCACTAAAATGCGAATGAAACTTTGAAATGAAGTAACGACTAAGTAAGTTGGCGTCGGGGGTGGGGGTCTTGGGGATACTAGTACAAATATACTTTTTTCCTTATAAATTTTAAAAACCATTCTGTTTTTTAATAATGAAATATCTTTTAACTATAGTGTGTGATTAGCGAGTTGTTACGTGAAACTACATTGTTGTTCTAATCTCGAGGATGAAGCATAAAGTATAATGGTATTGATTTACCGAAAACAAAATGATCTAGGTATTTGCGTCTAGAATGTCCCTTTGCGTTTTTCTCTATACATTAAAAAAATATCAGCCATGAATAATTTTCCGGGGATGTATGCATGCATCATATTCGGCTTTATAAGGGTATTACCAAACACCCTGTAAACTGAAATTGATAATTTTGAATTTTTTTGTTAATAGTGTCGAATTACAAATCGCAGATCTTAGAAAAAAGACAGAATAAAACTATATAGGAGCACAAAGTGCCGGAGCGAGCGCGAAGCATCTCCGTTTTAGGCGGTGGTCTGCAACAAACGCCGTAGGTCGCGTCCGGCGTACGTAACGCTGTACGCGGCCTACGAATGCTTACTATGGAAATGTACTAGTGTGGTCTCTCTCGCACGCCTGACGCGGCGCACGGACGCCGTGCGCCGCGTCCGTAGGCCGTACGTCGCCTACGCAGTCATTTCGGAGCATTCGGGCGTACACGGACGCCGCGTTTTTGTCGCGCGGTCACTCTGGAAATGGTGAAATTTAGGAAATTTAGGTAGGAACAAGACGGAGTACTAATAGAATTAGTTAAATGAAACATAGTTTCATATTATAATGATGCCAGCAATAAAAACAATGTGTTGAAACACAAACGTTGGGAAGAAATAAGCTTGGATGTTGGTCAACCAGGTGAGAATCCGTTTTATTTACTTGCGTAGGTACCTACCTATTTTGTTTTTGTACTGTGTAGGTACCTAGGTACTTTGTTTTAAGGTTTTGTATTTATTTACCTTGCGTAGGTACTATGTGATACAAAATCTACCTAATATTTAAGTACTGACATTCATGACTATCTTCACTTTGGTAAGTACTTACCTAAAGTATGCAGGTCATCCATATTTTAATCGCTCACGTGCGTTTACATTGAGCGTATGCGAAACTTAAAACATTTCCGAGTGACCATCGCAGTGACGCTGGAAGCCGCGTCTCGCGTCTGGGACGCTGGGCGTCACTACCGGCGTTTGTTGCAGACCAACGCCTTAGGTTGGACAAAAGTGCTTTCATACAATATATGTCCGGCTGTCTGACTGTCCGACTTTAACATTTGGGATTTTTTTCGAAAAAAAAAAGATATTTCAACCATTTCAAAACATGTCTCAAACACTAGTTTTATTTGTCAGAACCACTAGTTTTATTTTTCAAGTAGTAATGTAAGAGAAGTTTGATAATTAAATATATTTTTTTTGGGGATACAGTTTTCCGAAATTTTTCGAAAAATTAAATATATCAACCATGAAATGTTTTTTTTTATAGTTAATGGGTTTGCTCTTGACCCCAGTCTAGCCTAAAAGCAAAGACAGGGTCTACGATGGAGCGAGCTTGCCCAGAAGGTGCTTATTCACTCTGGCCTTGAATAGAGTCAGGTTGTATGCGCTCGGAAACACAGACGCCGGCAGGGAATTCCATTCCATAGCTGTGCGCATTATGAACGATGATGAGTAGCGTTTAGTACGCAGAAAAGGTATATCAACCAAGAACGGGTGGTAATCCGCAGTGCGTCTGGATGTCCGATGGTAGAAAGGAGAAGTGGAATGAGCTCATGCAGCTCTTGATCACACTCACCGAAGTACAATCTATAAAAGACCGATAGGCAAGCAACTTTTCGGCGGTGAGCTAAAGTGTTAAGCTTAGCTGCTACCAGTTCTCCATCGCCTATTAATCTCTTGGCTCTGCATTCCACCGAGTCCAGTGCAGCAAGTTGATATTTCGCCGAGCCGTCGAAATGCAAGATCGGACTTGAGCTTTATAAAGGGTTAAAAGCTGCCCAGGTGTAAAGTACCGCTGGACTTTATTTAGGATGTTCAGCTTCCATATGTCACAAACGCGAGGTCATCAGCTCACAGAACCACTAGGTTTATTTTTCAATTCATGAGATTGATTATCGAAAACAATGGTCTATTTGCATCTAGGATTGTCACTTCACAGTTTTCCATACAAATAAAAAACAAAATTTTAGGGGTTTTTATGAAACCATTGACAGTGTATGAAACACACTGTATGCAGGGAATGATAACGTTATTTTCAAATGTAACGTTATTTTTTACTTTTTAGCGTTAATTTTAAAATTAACGTTAATTTAGATAATGTTACATTGAAATCAACGTTATTTTAGTAAATATGGTTAATTTTAACGTTATTTCTTACTTTTTTTACCGTTAAACTTTAAAATTAACGTTATTTTTTTAGCGATAATTTTACCGTTATATTCTACCGGTAAAGTTTAACGCTATATTTAACGCCAATTTTACCAGTAAAATATTTTTAACGTTATTTTTACCGGTAAATTTACCGATAAAATGTTTAAACGGTATTTTTAACGTTATTTTTTTATCGTTATTTTTTAACGGTATTTCAATCCCTGCCTGTATGTGTGCTGCCGATGAGGCTTTCAACAGTTTGACAAGCACCGATAGCATGTCTAGTGACACGGCTTGAGGCTACGTAGGATACGATAGGTACGACTGACTACTTCGAAATAATAGATAGGTAATAGTCAGACATTTACACTGATAGCTTGCCTGTGGCATGTTTAGAAACGATATACCTAAGACCACACAGATTCAAGTTAATTATTTTCACTTAAGGCGTATTTTGAAATATAACACTTTTACGATTACAGTCCAGTCTTGGACTGTCCAGCTAATATCAAACTTATTCAAATTGTGTTCTAGCTAGACTCTAGCTAGAACACAATTTATTAGAAAGTTGTTTGGGACTGTACTTCTGCCATTTGCAGAATCTGCCGTTTACAGAATCTGCCGTTTCCAGAATCTGCCATTTAGCGAAAAAAGGAATTTTACTATGTTTGATATTTACCTAGAGCTTAAAGTGACTACTACATAATTGGTCAAACACTCAAATCTCCTAAAAATATAAATTTACAAGTGAAGCAATGCGAAATTAATCATTATTGAAATGTTTTTTTTAGTAACTGGGCAGGCATTTGACCACCATCTTGCTTCATAAACAAGATGTGGTCTAACGTGTAGCATGCTTGCCCAGAAAATGGCTATTCACTCTTGCCTTAAAGCGACCAAGGTGCAAATTCATAACAATCTCTCAAAAAAAATAAAATAAAAAAAAAAACACGACTGCCCTGCCATAAACGAACTAAAAAGTTAAACAACAAGTATCATTGCAGTCGGGGGACTTTATTATGGAACAATTTTTGATCAAAGAAGTCCCCCGACTGCAATGATACTTGTTGTTTAACTTTTTAGTTCGTTTATGGCAGGGCAGTCGTGTTTTTAATTTTTTTTTAATTTATTTATTTTTATTTCACACATTTTAGTGACATATTATATAGGTTTGGAAAGTGCTCATCAAGGCCTTTCATTTGATGCCCATATTGTAATAATAGAAGAAAAAATTTTTTTTTCACATTTGAAAATGGCGTCGTACAGTCACCATATTGATTTTTAAAAAAAAAAATATAGCCAGTGTCACTCGGGATACTGTAAGAATTTTAACGAAACCCCATTCAGTCCAAATCAGTTCAGGCATTTAGAAGTTATGGTGGAATAAAGAAACTCACATACCCACAAACATACATGAACCCTGAACACATAACACTCTTTTTGCTTTGGGCAGTCGTGTAAAAATGCTACTGTTTAGATGTTTGGCACACAGATGGGTTATAAAGTAAACGCAGAAATTCAGGATTCGCAGAAGAATAATATGAATACGTAGATAAAGGGTTTTGATCCTTAGGAAATCAAAATTGTCTGGTTCGTTTAAGCAATGGCAATAATTTGGATGTGCTCCTTTTTGATCGAAAGAGAAATATCAATATTCTTAATCTTAATATATAAAATCGTAAACTGAATGACTGACTGACCGACTGACTGACTTACTGACTGATCTATCAACGCACAGCCCAAACCGCTGGACCTAGAGACTTGAAATTTTGCATACAGATACTTTATACAGTGTAGGCATCCACTAAGAAAGGATTTTTGAAAATTCCATCCCTAAGGGGATGAAATAAGGGATGAAAGTTTGTATGAAAGTCCCTCAGTTTTGAAGCTACAATCTTCAAACTTTGTGTTTAGGCTGACGATTAAAAATAAATAAATACGGGTATCAGCGTTTTTCAAAATTCTACCCCCGAAGGGGTCAAAAGGGGGATGAAGTTGTGTATTAAAGAAAATCCTTTATTTTCGAAGTAAAAATCGCTAAATTTATAATTTAGGCTTATAGATATGGAAAATCTAACGCAACGCAATTTTTTTCTTGTTATTATTTCAACCTCTATGGGGATGAAATGGGGTGAAAAGGGATAAAAAAACCTAAAAATAGATATGGATATCGTTATCGGGGTTTTCTGGGATGACGATTGCAAAAATGACATTTATTTTGAAGTCCAACACGGTGGACATGATTTTAGCCCTAAAGGGGTGAAAATGGGGTTAAAATGTTGTATGGAAAAATAATATAAAATAGACGTTACAACTTTCAACTTCGTAGGAGCACGTCTAAAACTAAATAGGCAAACATATATTTTGTGATTTTCAAAATCAACCACTTAGGGGCTAAATGGGGTGAGTAAACATAAAAATCGATATGAATGTCGTTTTTGAGGTTTTATGGGATGGTGATTGCGAAAATGAGATTTATTTTGAAGTCCAAAACGGTGGACATGATTTAACCCCTAAAAAGGTGTAAATGAGGTTCAAATTTTGTATGGAAAAATAATATAAAATAGACTAACAACTTTAAACTTCGTAGGAGTACATATACATATAAATAGGCAAACATGTATTTTGTGATTTTGAAAATTAACCCCTTAGGGGGTAAATGGGGTAAGTAAACATAAAAATCGATATGGATGTCGTTCTTGAGGTTTTATGGGATGGTGATTGCGAAAATGAGATTTATTTTGAAGTCCAACACGGTGGACATGATTTAACCCCTAAAGGGGTGAAAATGGGGTTCAAATTTTGGATGGAAAATTAATATAAAATAGACATTACAACTTTAAACTTCGTAGGAGCACATCTAAAAATAAATAGGCAAACATAAAATATACAAACAAAATATTGTTATTTTGAAAATCATCCCTTAGGGCAAGGGTCTTCAACCTTTTTGAAGTCAAGGGCCTAGTTTACTCTGATATCAGTTCGGTGGGCCGCCACAGAAGAAAATCGTTTTAATCTGTAAATAGGTATAATTTGTAGACATGTGAATTTAATTTTGTCAATACAATGACGGGCCGCCAAGGACGCAAACGCGGGCCGCATGCGGCCCGCGGGCCGCGGGTTGAAGACCCTTGCCTTAGGGTGTAAATGAGGTAAGTAAACATGAAAATCGATGTAGCCGTCGTTCTTGAGGTTTCATGGGATGGTGATTGCGAAAATGACATTTATTTTGAAGTCCAACAAGGTGGACATGATTGGACCTGGAAATGCACATCCAGGGGACGGGGACAAAAACGGGAACGGGAACGGGAACGGGAACGGGAACGGGAACGGGAACGGGAACGGGAACGGGAACGGGAACGGGAACGGGAACGGGAACGGGAACGGGAACGGGAACGGGAACGGGAACGGGAACGGGAACGGGAACGGGAACGGGAACGGGAACGGGAACGGGAACGGGAACGGGAACGGGAACGGGAACGGGAACGGGAACGGGAACGGGAACGGGAACGGGAACGGGAACGGGAACGGGAACGGGAACGGGAACGGGAACGGGAACGGGAACGGGAACGGGAACGGGAACGGGAACGGGAACGGGAACGGGAACGGGAACGGGAACGGGAACGGGAACGGGAACGGGAACGGGAACGGGAACGGGAACGGGAACGGGAACGGGAACGGGAACGGGAACGGGAACGGGAACGGGAACGGGAACGGGAACGGGAACGGGAACGGGAACGGGAACGGGAACGGGAACGGGAACGGGAACGGGAACGGGAACGGGAACGGAACGGAACGGAACGGAACGGAACGGAACGGAACGGAACGGAACGGAACGGAACGGAACGGAACGGAACGGAACGGAACGGAACGGAACGGAACGGAACGGAACGGAACGGAACGGAACGGAACGGAACGGAACGGAACGGAACGGAACGGAAAGGGAACGGAACGGAAACGGAACGTAACGGGAACGAGACGGTAACAGAACGGGAACGCAACGGGAAAGGAACGGGAAAGGGACGGGAACGGAACGGGAACGGAAAGGGAGCGGAATGGGAACGGAAAGGGAGCGGAATGGGAACGGGAACCGGAACCAGAACGAGAGGGCCCGCAACACGTGGCAAATGTCTTGCCTGGCGAGGCAGCGCGCTGGGTGGGGAACCGCTTAATCGCGTAAAATTGGCTGGTCGGATCCTGGTTGAAGGTTCCCTTAGGATTTTCTCTAATATCCACGCGGACGAAGTCGCGGGCAGAAGCTAGTCTCTTATATAAAAGTGAAGGGGTGACTGACATATCAACGCACAGCCCAAACCACTGGACCTAGAGACTTGAAATTTTGTACATATATACTTTACACTTTACACGGCATCCACTAAGAAGGAATTTTTGGAAATTCCGCCCCTGAAGGGGTGAAACGGAGGTTCAAAGTTTGTATGGAAAAAAAATATTAAATAGACATTTCGACTTGAAACTTCGTAGGAGTACTTCATAAAACAAATAATCAAACACATGTTTCGTGGTTTTCCGAAAATCAACCCTTTAGAGGGTCAATGGGGTAAAAAAGTCCAAAATCGATTGAAAAATCAGCGCACAGCCCAAACCGCTAGAGCCAGAGACTTGAAATTACGTACAAAGATACTTTACACAGTGTAAGCATCCATTAAGAAAGGATTTTTGGAAATTCCGCCCCTAAAGGGGTGAAATGGGGGTTCAAAGTTTGCACGGAAAAAAATATTAAATAGACATTTCGACTTGAAACTTCGTAGGAGTACTCCTTAAAACAAATAAGTAAGCACGTTTTTCGTGGTTTTCCGAAAATCAACCCTTTAGGTGGTAATTGGGGCAAAAAAAAACCCAAAATGACTGACAAATCAACGCACAGCCTAAACTACTGGACCTAGAGACTTGAAATGTTGCACACAGATACCTTATACAGTGCAAGCATCGACTAAGGAAGGATTTTTGAAAATTCTATTCCTAAAGGGATGAAATAAGGGATGAAATTTTGTATGAAAGTCCCTCAGTATTGAAGCTAGGATCTTCAAATTTTGTGTTTAGGCTGACGATTAAAAACTAATAAATACGTGTCTGAGCGTTTTTCTAAATTCTACCCCCGAAGGGGTGAAAAGGGGGATGAAGTTGTGTATAGAAGAAAATCCTTCATTTTCGAAGTAAAAATCGCTAAATTTATAATTTAGGCCTCCACCCAGAGGTGGAAATTTAACGCAACTCATATTGTTATTGTTTGTATTTTAACCCCTATGGGGATGAAATGGGGTAAATAAACCTAAAAATAGATATGGATGTCGTCATTGGGGTTTTCTAGGATGACGATTGCGAAAATGACATTTATTTTGAAGTCCAACGGTGGACATGATTTAACCCCTAAAGGGGTGAAAATGGGGTTCAAATTTTGTACGGAAAAAGAATATAAATTGACATGACAACTTCAAACTTCGTAGGGGCACGTCTAAAAGTAAATCGGAAAACATTTATTTTGTGATTTTGAAAATCAACCCCTTAGGGGGCAAATGGGTGAGTAAACATAAAAATCGATATGGATGTCGTTCTTAGGTTTTATGGAATGGCGATTGCGAAAATGAGATTTATTTTGAAGTCCAACGCGGTGGACATGACACATCATGGACCTGGACCTGGACATGCACATCCAGGGAACGGGAACGGGCACGGGAACGGGACGGGATGGAACGGGGACGGAAAGGGAACGGGAACGGAACGGGAACGGAACGGAACGGGAACGGGATCGAAACGGGAAAAGGGAACGGGAACGGGTATGGGACGGGAACGGAACGGGAACGGAAGGTGAACGGGAAAAGGGGACGGGAACGGGTATGGGACAGGAACGGGACGGGAACGGGAGGTGAACGGGAAGGGAACGGGACAGGAACGGATGGGAACAGAACGGGAACGGAACGGGAATGGGATGTGAACGGGAACGGGAAGCATAAAAATGACTGGTCGGAAGGATCTCTAAGGATTTTTTCTAACATCCACGCGGACGAAGTCGCGGGCAGAAGCTAGTATATGTATAAAAGAAGATACTGATTGGTGACTGACATATCAACGCACAGCCCAAACCGCTAGGTCTAGAGACTCTAAACTTGGCACGTAGGTTCCTTATGAAGTTTAAGGGTGTACTAAGAAAGGATTTTTCAAAACTCACCCTCCAAGGGGGTGAAACGGGGGTCCAAAGTTTGTATGAAAGTCCCTCAGTTTCGAAGCTAGGACCTTCAAATGTTGTGTTTAGGCTAACGATTAAATATTAATATATACGTATCTCAGCGTTTTTGAAAATTCTACTCCCGAAGGGGTGAAAAGGGGGATGAAGTTGTGTAAAGAAAATTCTTCATATACGAAGAAAAATAGCTAAATTTATTATTTAAGCTTATGGATAGAAATCTAACGCAACGTATATTGTTATTGTTAGTATTTTGACCCTTATGGGGATGAAATGGGGGTGAAATGGGGTAAAAAACCCAAAAATCGATATGGTTGTCGTTATAAGGGTTTTCTAGGATGACGATTGCGAAAATAACATTTATTTTGAAGTCCAATACGGTGGACATGATTTAACCCCTTAAGGGGTAAAAATAGGGTTCAAATTTTGTATGAAAAAAGAATATAAAATCGAAATTACAACTTAAAACTTCGCTGGAGCACGTCTAAATATAAAATAAGCAAACAATTATTTTGTGGTTTTTAAAATCAACCCCTTAGGGGGTAAATGGGGTAAGTAAACATAAAGAAAAGCTTTTTAAAAAAAGAACAACCTCCTTCAAAAATCTAAAAACAGCTATATAAAAAGCAAGAAATAATGTTCAAATCGATTAATTACAACACGTCTATTGAAGTCGGGTGGAGCTGGAAGATTTTTTTTTTATTTATTGTATTGTTTATATTCTTAAAGCCCCACCCAACTTCAATAGACGTGTTGTAATTAATCGATTTGAACATTATTTCTTGCTTTTTATGTAGCTGTTTTTAGATTTTGAAGGAGGTTGTGCTTTTTTAAAAAGCTTTTTTATTTGATACTTTTTTGTGGTAGGTATGTAAGTGATGATTTTATAAAATAAAACGTTATAATGTTTCACATTTTTCAATGGTATACCCCGAGTAACTCAATTTCCACAAGAGTTCCGTTGGGCCTTCGCAGTTCAACCCTATTCCAGCACGTCCTTGACAATAAATAGGCACCTAAACTTATTTTTGATTGTCATAAACCTACTAATATTTCAATCACTGTACAGTTCCTATTTAATTTTGAGGAGTTCCCTTGTTAATCTTCAAAATCCAAAGTCCAATACCAATGAAATGATATGGTATCATCCTTAAGGTGTCTTCTTTCAAACAAAAAAAGAATCATCTAAATCGGTTCATAAACAAAAAAGTAATGGTTGAAAATCCGCCTGAATTCATATAAAATGGTAACGAAAACGACAGTTTTTTCAAGATTACTTGAAAACTACTGAACCGATTTCAAAATTTCAAAAAATGGAACCAACTTGAAAACAAATGTCATGTTATAACGTTTGAATCATTTCAATCGATTCAGCCGTCTTCGAGTAATCGGTGTACATACATATAAAAAAAAATATACGCGACGAATAGATAATCTCCTCCTTTTAAAATTTTTGAAGTCGGTTAATTTTTTATTGTCATAAACCTACCAATATTTCAATCACTGTACAGTTCCTATTTAATAGTAGGTTTATGAAGACCACTTTTCGATTTAGGTTAGTTAGAAAGAAGGTGTTTATTTTATTAAAAAATTTTTTGTTTCTAACTTTTTTGTGGTATGTAAGCCTGTAAATATCTTTCAATTTTATTATTTTGAATGTACAATGCCCAAATATTTCCGCTGTTTGTTTTTAAGGAGTAGGTACCGTTATGTCTTAATCCAGATTGTCACTGACCATAAGCTCGGTTTGTTTTAGATTGTCTAAAACCTACCAATATCTCAATCACTATACCTACAAACATAATAATATACATAAATTCTATTTGACTTTGAGAACTTCCCTTGCGATATGCAATCGAAGTACAAGGTCTAATGTCAATGAAATTAAAAGGACTAGTCCTTTTCCAACAAAAAGAAAATCATCTAAATCGGTTCATAAACAACGAAGTTATGTTCAAACAACCATTACCATCAATCTATTTAATAATAACCGAAACCCTTAGAATAATTACACCTAGAACGATAATTCCCTACAAAGCGCGCTGTCAAAAGTGAGGCAACAAAAACAGCCAAAATGGCGCCGTTTTCAGATTTTTACTGGCCATTATTAAATAATCATGCCTAATAAGTACAAAACAGTTTCAATTTCCCTACCTTAAAGAGATTAATTATTATATTTTAGTTACGATTAGGTAACGTATGAAGGATATAAATCTGAGAACTGAGCCATTTTGGCTCAGTATAAGTTGCCTCACTTTGCATTCAAAGACACGGCTTCTAGGTGTAATTATTCTAAGCCGAAAACAAAGTATTTTCAGGATTACTTGAAAACTACTGAATTGATTATAAATAAAAACACGTTTTTAAAACGGACTAAAAATTATAGAAATCGGACTAAAAACATTAAAACGCATGATTTTTAGTCCGTTTTTTTACTAGTAATTTTTAATGGTTTTAGTCCGATTTTTATAATTTTTAGTCCGTTTTAAAAACGTGTTTTTAAAAAAGTTTTTTTCAGTATTTTTTTATTTTCTGCCTTTTAGTTGACGAGCTAAGACTAAAAACATACCATCTCCTATCGGAGCTCGTCAAGACGATTCAAACGAGATCAAACTCAATGGGGTTGCCCATACAGCCATTCTGGTAGCGGTTACGACTTAGAGTGCACACATTTGTGTCGAAACATATTTTTTCAGTAACTTTGTTCCGTCACAATGAGTAGCCGTGTCGACCGTTGTTCCGTCGCCGTTTCGAAAAGTGGGGACGATTTGTAACATTTGGTAACAGTAACTTTTAGTCGCACTGCGTTGTCGCCGCGTAGTCACATCGCGACGTATTTGTGCTCACTTTTATCAGGAATTCATTCATTCATTCGTTCAGCAGTTCCTTTGACTCGTGAAGTGACAAATATGGTGACATGAACTATTAATTAAAATAAAAGGTAGCGCCATCTTTTTCCAGGCAAGTAATATTTATAAACAGATTTTGTTCAATATTGTTATTATTAATGATCACATCGTAATGGGAAAAAAATTTGACTGTGTAATTTCATCAAATAGAATGAAATTTACTAACGCGCCACAATATTATCACAATTTTAGTATTGTGGTGGTAAGTAAACATAATTTATTTGTACACACCGAGTGCTCAAATGCTTTTAATTATTCATAATAGTTAATGTCAAAACAAAAAATAATATATTTTAGCAATATTAAACAGTAAAATTGATAAATATTAAAGAAAAGCATTTTTTTAGGTGAAAATATTCTCGTCACAACTAGTCACAAAGTAACTATAATGTGTCGACATGGTTACGTAAAGTCGTCACAAAGTAACGGGAATTCAAAAATGGTTTCTCAATTTTTTTGCTTCCAGCGTTTCTCAAAGTTTCGATATTTGTTGCAGGGTCAAAAAAAATCCAACATTTCTGGAACAAGCGGTCGCAGTCAGAACAAAGAAAAATAAATTATGCTACTTATAAAAGTGGAATATTGGCTATTTCAACTCGTGAGATGTACTCGTACCTATTAAACTGAACAGATTGCATAACCTATTTTATTAGTAAAGGGGCTGTTTATTTATACTGAAATAAATATTATATATACCTTTTTCTTATAGCTTCTCATTTTACAACTAAACCCAATATTGTTATGCTAATAAGTCAATACCTAGTTGGTTTGATCGGCATGATCAAACCTTAGCCTCGCCCCCGTAGCATGTCCATCGAAATATGATAAAATCGCGTCTTGGCGCATAATGTCCTTTTCTCAAAATGTCCTTTTCTCGAAATGTCCTTTCTCAGAATGTCCTTTCTCAAAAAGTTCTTTTCTCAAAATGGCTTTTTCTCGAAATGTCCTTTTACTCGAATTGTCCTTTTCTCAAAATGTCCTTTTAATATGCAATATTTTTTTAAACAAATACATATTACATTAAAACATGTTTTTATACATGTTTTTAAGAAAACTATGATTATTACAAAAGGAAGATACTTGTTTGGATAATTAATACAAATTTTAATGTTAATAATGATAAATAAATAATATTTTTGACTACAAATAAGGAGACTGGTTCATGATTATTATTACTTTTTTATTTCTGATCCTTTCCATCATTTTTCTACAATTTTATAACTACATTACCTACCCACTTTATAACATTCTTAGACTTAATAAATATTTGCATGCATTGCATGTCTGTTTTTGATGATAATTGAGATAAGCGACTAACTAAAAATGCTTTAATATGTATTTGTTAAAAAAATATTGCATATTAAAAGGACATTTTGAGAAAAGGACGTTTCGAGAAAAATAAATTTTGAGAAAACGACTTTTTGAGAAAGGACATTCTGAGAAAGGACATTTCGAGAAAAGGACATTATGAGAAAGGACATTATGCGCCAAGACGTAAAATCGCGTGATATAGCGTTTTATCAACATTCAACTGTCGAAATACATTGTCTTTTGACAGTTACACGTGATAAATCGCTATATTATATCGTGTTTCGGTAGGCATGCTAGGGGGCAGAAAATAAAGGCAATATTTGAGAGTGACTGGATTTGGTGACGCTCATTTGTATAAGTTAGATTATCTGGTATTCCGGAACATTGTCGTAACGTTACAACACATTGTGTTGTAATGTTACCATCCCGTTACCACACATTGTTACATCTTTGTACTCTAGTTGCAAACTGAGCACAAAGTGCATAGAATGTATGGACACAGATCATTGTGAATTATGTCGACACAGCGACGACACAAAGTTACTGAAACTAGTTTTCGTAACTTTGTAACTGAACTGTTACAACACCTTTAAACAAAACCCCACACAGTCGCAAATAGTCGCAATGTGTCGTATCTGTTACGAAACTGTAGCGACTCGTTACATCTGTTGAAAATCTGTGACCAAAAATGGTTGTATGGTTTTATTACCGAGTTCCAGTGGCCTTCTTCCGGCTCCATCATCAGACCCTGGACACTTTTCCCAAAAAAGTACTCGTCAAGACGATTCAAATGAGCCTAAACTCGATGGGGTAGCTCGGTTTTATTAAAGAGTTCCTGTGTCCTTCTTCCGGCTCCATCATCAGACCCTGGAAACTATTTCCCAACAAAGAACTCGTCCAGACGATTCAAACGAGCCCAAACTCGATGGGGTTGCATGGTTTCAATATTGAGTTCCTATGGCATGGCCTTCCAGCTTCATCAGACCCTCAACCTCGTCTCCCATTAAAGTACTTGTCAAAACGATTCTAACGAGTTCAAACACGATGGGGTTGTTTGGTTTCATCATAG
Source organism: Agriphila tristella (assembly GCA_928269145.1). Classification (NCBI taxonomy): domain Eukaryota; kingdom Metazoa; phylum Arthropoda; class Insecta; order Lepidoptera; family Crambidae; genus Agriphila; species Agriphila tristella. Next base: position 3,367,981 of record OV743443.1, on the reverse strand, counting down.
AGTTCCTGTGGCCTTCTTCCGGCTCCATCATCAGATCAGCTAAACAATACCATAATATTGCACTTCTTTCCAGTTCTAACCTATGTTCAAAGTTTCAAATGTCTAGCTCATCGGGAAGCTAGTATGAAATCGATCGCAAACTTTGTGGACAAACAAACAAACGAACAAACAAACAAACGAACAAACAAGCAAACGAGAAAGCAACCTAATAAAAACGTGTTAAAAATGGGACTATCTCACAAGTTTTTTTGTGAAGAAAAAAAAACAAATTCGGTCCGTAAAATGTCGAAGTTATACGCGAACAACGTAGGTATAAAAAAATATAATCTAATTGAGAAACTACCTCCGTTTTTCTGAAGTCAGTTTTTTTAATTTTATCCAAATTGTTCCTCTAGCCGTACTCAAGTGATGCACTCATTAATAGGTAGGTACCAACGAAATTTCATTTTTATTTATCTCAGACAAATTTCAGATTTGGTGATTTAGGTGGAAATTCTCACTATACTTACCTTGAGTTATTTGGTGTATTGATTGAACCCACATTGAACCTATAGCCATATTATATTTATATTCTGTGCTATAGCTGTTAAAAAAGCAGGCGAGTTTCAATTGGCACGTTACAAATAAATAAATACCGGGTGAGTTTTTCATGGGTAAGTAGTTACTACTATAGGTACCTACTTATGCAGAGCTGAGTTAGCGAAGCGAAACGGTGGTGACATAACCACATGAGTAGAGAAACCAAAACCCTTGTATTTATAGACGAGTGTAACGACTTGAGTAAAACTTTCGAATGCATCTAATAGTTATATTCACATGCAATTTATAGTTCAGTCAACAAAGTTATGACCTTAACTATTTGAAAACAAATCGCTTGCAAGGATGGAACTAAAAGTTCGTCTTTTACCTGCCGCCATTGTTTTTATACAAAAGCTGCTTTTGTGGCTTTTGTGCAAATGCAAGACAATACTGATCTAGAAATTAACCTTTAAGCCGGTGACTGACCTGAGAATTATGCCGTAACGTAACATTCAAGGCGAGGGTGTTACGTTACGACATTGCCTGACTGACTTGTACCCTTGCTCGTGGCGAGCACTGTGCTCGAATGTGCTCCGCAACGGAAAATAGTCAGAATCGAAATGTCGGATAAAGAAGTAACAAAAAAACCTACCTATAAAAAGCAAGAAATAATATTTAAATCATTAGATATGCATTATCATTGTTATAATAAAACACGTCTATTGAAGTCGGGTGGGGCTGGAGTACAACTTTCGCTTTTTATTCTAAAAGCCCCACCCGACTTCAATAGACGTGTTTTTATTATAACAATGATAATGCATATCTAATGATTTAAATATTATTTCTTGCTTTTTATAGGTAGGTTTTTTGAAGTCGGTTTTTTGTTTTTTAAACATTTTTTTATTTTTTTATTTTTAGTGTAAGTAAGTACCTTCTGTATTAGGTATATTATTTAGGTAAAAAATAGACTCAGCCAAACGTGACATAATCGCGAAGAAACATACATACATACGGGTCAAACTGAGAACCTTCTTTTTTTGAAGTCGGTTAAAAATACTACACTAAAGTATCTCTTTTCCAACAAAAAAATCATCTAATTCGGTTCATAAATAAGAAAGTCATCAAGGTAGTTGATGCAAAATGATAGTATTTTCAGGATTACTTAAAAACTACTCGACCGATTTAAAAAATAAATAAATGGGACCATCTCGCAAGCAAACACAATCGAACAAAAAAGAATCATCAAAATCGATCCATAAATGTCGAAGATACGCGCGAACAACGATAAAAAAAAACATACAATCGAATTGAGAACCTCCTCCTTTTGATGAAGTCGGTTAAAAACTAAAAGACACTCCGATGCCCGATTTACATGCGCTCGCGACGACGGACGCTTGGGGTTGCACTTGCACCACAGAATATACGTCTGTGGGTTGCACTGACCTAAAATTAAGGCGTAACGTAACACTCCAAGGGATTCGCCAAAATACCGACAGTTGGGTGGAGCACGCGGCGCTCGCAGCGAGCGGCTAGGCTCGTTGTACTGACCTATAACATTTCGTCGTAACGTAACGTTACGTTACAACGAAATGTTACAGGTCAGTCGCCGGCTTAAGGTGTTCAGCTCATAGCTTTGCTGACTGTACATATAATTAACTAGCTTCCGCCCGTGACTTCATCCGCGTGGATATTAGAGAAAATCCTTAGGGAACCTTCAGCCAGGATCCGACCAGCCGTTTTTACGCGATTAGGCGGGTCCCCACCAAGCGAGCTGCCTCGCGAGGCAAAACGTTTGCCGCGTGTGACAGGCCTCGCACGAGGCTGCGCGCTTGGTGGGGACCCGCCTAATCGCGTAAAAACGGCTGGTCGGATCCTGGCTGAAGGTTCCCTAAGGATTTTCTCTAATATCCACGCGGACGAAGTCGCGGGCGGAAGCTAGTTTATTACAATAATCAGAATTAGGTCCAGATATATTAGAGTATCGCGTTCCCGTTTCTTTGCTTTTTTCCGTTCCCGTTCCCGTTCCTGTTCCCGTTCCCGTCCCCGTCCCCTGGGGCTGAACCATGTCCACCGTGTTGGACTTTAAAACAAATGTCATTTTCGCATTCCTCATCCCATTAAACCACATCAAAGAACGACATCCACATCGATTTTCAGTTTTTGTTGTTTGTTTACTTACCCCATTTACCCCCTAACGGATGACTTTCAAAATAACAAAATATGTGTTTGCCTATTTATTTTTAGACATACTCCTACGAATTTTAAAGCTGTAAACTATGTAATGTCCATTTTATATTTTTTTTCCATACATAATTTGTACCCCATTTTCACCCCTTCAGGGGTTAAATCATGTCCACCGTGTTGGACTTCAAAATTAATGTCATTTTCGCAATCACCATCCCATAAAACCTCAATTAAATTCAATTCATTTCAATTCAATTCATTTATTCGCAGATATAGGTAAAAAAAGTTAACAGGGTACATAATTATCACAAGAACGCTATATCAGCATAAATATGCATGCCAAAAATAAAGTGTCGATTTAAAGAATTAGTATATCATTTTTACATACAAAAAATTTACAAATACAAATTAATGTCAAATTTACATCCTTAAGAACGACATCCATATCGATTTCTATGTTTACTTTGTTTACCCATTTACCCCCTAAGGGGTTGATTTTCAAAACCACAAAATATATGTTTGCCTATTTATTTTTAGACTTGCTCCTACGAAGTTTTAAGTTGTAATGTCGATTTTATATTGTTTTCCATACCAAATTTAAATCCAATTTTCACCCCTTTAGGGGTTAAATCATGTCGACCGTGTTGGACCTCAAAATAAATGTCATTTTCGTAATCGTCATCCCAGAAAACCCCAATAACGACATCCATATCTATTTTAGGTTTATTTACCCCATTTCATCCCCATAGGGGTTGAAATACTACCAATAATAATATACCTACGTTGCGTTATATTTCCATCCATAAGCCTAAATTATAAATTTTTACATCGAAAATTAAGGATTTTCTTCTATGTACAACTTCATCCCCCTTTTCACCCCTTCGGGGGTAGAATTTTGAAAAACGCTGAGACACGTATTTATTAATTTTCAATCATCAGCCTAAACACAAAATTTGAAGATCCTAGCTTCAAAACTGAGGGACTTCCATACAAACTTTCATCCCTTATTTCATCCCCTTAGGAATGGAATTTTCAAAAATCGTTTCTTAGTGGATGCCTACACTATATAAGGTATCTATGTCCAAAAGGATTATGCCGATTTTACTATACAAGCTAGGCCATGATGCGCTTTGATGAAATTACCAAAATACTATAGTAATTTTATAGTGATTGCGTGGGAAGAATATCATTAAAATATCATGCGGGAAAAAAGAGAAATCTCAATCTCAAGGAGCCGTTTGGGGTTATAATTAGGGTTGCCAACCCTACTATATAATATAGTATCCTACTATATTGAAGGCTCGCCTACTATATTTTTTGAAAAATATATAGTAGGCAAAACTACTATATTTTTCAAGTGAAAGAATTAAACAAAGCAAAAAAGAAATTACATAAATACAGCAATTGTATAATAAAGGATTTTTTTGTGATTAAACGCTTGTCTTTATTGTTGTTGAGTAAATTATGAAAATGTTAGTACTTACTTAAGTATGAAAAATGCGACTTGTTTAAAATCATCCATACAAAACGGCAACTTACTATATTTTTTGGACTTTTCCGCCATCTACTATATTTTTACACTACAAATCTTGAAACTACTATATTTGATCCAAAAAAAGTTGGCAACCCTAGTTATAATTGGGTTGGTAAACTTTTTCGAAGAGAATTGTTTAATATATTTTTTTGATAGCACACGTTTGAAGAATAAAGAAAATAATATTATGATTTTTTTTATTTTACCTTGTTAACCAGATATTTTTTTATATTATTATCGCGATAAAATATCAAACGTACGGCTGCACACGAAGTTTCCTTGCATTTACTGATTAAAAAAACTGATTGACAGGACAGATTTGTCAGACAGTGTCAAAGAGTAATCATAATCATTTTACTCTTTGATCATTAATCACGACCTAATGTTGTTGTTTGTTTATCAGCTTATTTATTGTGATTTTCTAGTGTTTTTCTTGTTCGGTTATGGGAAATGGATCAGCTTGAAGAAATCCATTATCCATCTTATTACGCCGATGAAGTAACTACACTGCTTTGTTCCGTTTTGTTAAAATAAAGATGTGACCATCCGCAGAACGTTTTTTTACAATTCCCATACCTTTGAAAGAGACGTGGTGCCGAGGATTTAACAGGAATTGTCGTCAGAGAGCTTTATACGTTTGTGATGATCACGTAAATATAATAATATGTATATCTACAAACTTGCTCACAAAATAGTTGTTTTAATTATTTTAGCTGACTGTGACTGACATGACAACTAGTTGACATTGCCAATGACAAACTTTTATTATTTTTTGTATTTGAGCAAAGGCATTACGCATACAGCCGTAAAAGTGATTTATTGTACCATGCTGTAAATTTAAATTTTAAATTGTTATTTAAATTAAAATGAAGTATTATAAAAATTCCGCAATTGGTTATTCCTGACTCCAAAGCCAAAAGATACCAGAAAATATATAATTCACAACAGTTTTGGAAAAGTTTACCAACCCAATTGTTTGACATTTTCCTATTACTTATATGACATTTTGTTATCTACCCCTTTTTGACATGACATGAGTCTGTCACAGATATGTATGGTTAATGCGCATCATGGCCCAGAATGCGGCATGATCCTTTCAAGTCTCTAGGTTCAACGGTTTGGGCTGTGCGTTGATATCTCAGTCAGTCAGTCAGTCAGTCAATCAGTCAGTCAGTCAGGACTTTGAATTTTATATATATAGATTTTAAATATAGTTTTAGTGCAGTTTTGATGGATTTGAGATTAATTTCTACTTTAAATGCATATGAATATAATAATACTAGTGGCTCCGTGAGCTGTAGACCTCGCGAAAAAATAAAATAAAATGTTGCCATGAAGTTTTCAAAGCACACAGTAGGTACGTGAGTATTGCAGCTAGATGGTGCTTCTAATTTTGATCATTTTTCAAAATGGGTGAGTATTTTTTTATAAATTTGGAAAAGTTGGCTTGACTAAACAGTTATATATAATTATCGAACCTACTCACAAAATTTCACCAGAATCTGTTGAGAAATGCGACTTGTAGAGGAGATCAAACAGCCGGAAAGCTGGAATGAAATATGTTTTTTTTACATATCTCCGTCATTTTAACAAATTTCGAAAAACTGTCTCGACAAAAAAATTCTATATACTTATTTATCAAACCTGCTCACAAAATTTCACCGAGATCAGTTGAGAAATGCGACCTGTAGAGGAGAACAGACAGCGCCAGAAATACGGACTGAAATTTGATTTTTTTACACTATCTCCGCCATTTAAAAAAAAATGAACAACTGGCTTGACATAAGAAATCTATACAATTTTCAAACCTGCTTACAAAATTTTACGAGAATCGGTTGAGAAATGCAATCTGTAGAGGAAAACATACAGCACTGGAAAGCCGGACTGAAATATGTATTTCTAACATTTCTCCGTCATTTTGAAAAATTTCAAAAAACTGGCGTGACAAAAAAATTCTATATTATTTTCGAACCTGCTCACAAAATTTCACGAGAATCGGTTAAGAAATGCGACCTGTAGAGGAGAACATCCAGCGTCAGAAACCCGGGCTGAAATACATTTTTCTTACATATCTCCGCCGTTACGAAAATTTAGAAAAACTGTCTCAACTTAAAAAAATCTATAAGATTTTCAAACCTGCCCACAAAATTTCACGAAATTCGGTTAAGAAATGTGACCTGTAGAGGAGAAAAGACAGAGCAGGAAAGCTGGACGGCAATATGTTTTCTTCACATATCTCCGCCATTTTGAAAAAAATCGAAAAAGTGGCGTGACAAAAAAATTCTATATCATTTTCAAATCTGCTCAAAAAATTTCACGAGAATCAATTGAGAAATGCGACCTGTAGAGGAGAACAGACAGCGCTGGAAAGCCGAAAAACCTGTTTTTTTAACATATCTCCGCCATTTTGAAAAATTAAAAAAATCTGTCTCGACAAAAAAAATCCATATAATTTTCGAACCTGCTCACAAATTTTCACGAGAATCGGTTCAGAAATGCGACCTGTAGAAGAGAACATACAGACATACGAAAGAATTTTTGCCCAAGCTGAAGCAAAGACGCTTCGCTCGCACTTCGTGCTCGCTCGGTCAATTAGAAGCATTTGAAAATTGTAAATTTTATCTCTCAGTCAGTTTTATATCGTCTATAGATACGTGTACCTAATGGGTCAAAAAAGACTCAAGAAGTATAGTCATCAGTTCATCACCTGTCTGCTTTGTGGCGCGTGGGGTTAACCTCTATTTAAGAGGTTACTTAGGTACACACTTTAGTTCATTTGAACACCATATTCAATATTAATATCATAAATGCGATTGGATGTTTAGTTAGATGTTTGAATGTTTGTTACTCAATCACGCTAAAACTGCTAAACATTTGGATGAAAAATTCAAGGTCAGATTTAACAAGTTGTTAAGTGTAGTAAGTATCAACTCTCTCTACTTCTTAAGACTTCTACGGCCAGGGTTGCCAAATGCCCAGAATTTTACGGGTTACCCCGTTTTTCAGGCTAAGAAAATACGTAAACCCGTAATTGCGAAAATAAAATACGGGGTAAACAAAGCTATCATATTTTTTTTACAAACAGATCCAGAGCTGGCTAGGGAAACCAAACTTTAACGTTTTGGCTGGCTGGCGCGTGCTTAGGGTATTATTTGAATCTTTGTCCTGTCTTGGCGATCTATGCCACAAAGTACGCACAGATGTTTTTTAGTCTCGATAAAGAAATAATTGACCACGCAGGCGAAGTCGCGGGCGGTCGCTAGTATACTCATAAATGGATCTTTTAAAGATTATCTTTAAAGATATTAAGTAATAAAGTTTAATAGTGTAACTTATCTACAATATTCACAACAAAACGCTACGTCTTAGTTAATTCTCATAGTACAATTTTCATTTTTATAGTTCATAAATTTCAAACGAAGTGTTTTAATACCACACTCAAAAATGGTATAATTTTTATTACGGTGTCATAAAACTGCCATAATATAGCGTTGTAACGAACCGGTAATGGATTGTAATGATGTCGACGTTAAATGCGTGATAATACTCAATTAATAAACAATTTTAAATAAGCCATTCAATGGAAATTCCAGGGAATTATGTTCTTGAGTTAAACATTCAAACGTTCTTGGTTGGACTTAATTTTGCTCATGAGCAACGGTGGAATGTCGGCGGCCGCACCGAGCAAGGTTTTTGAAATTCGAACAGGATTTCGAACATGGAACAAGACGCATGCCGCCGCTTTCCACCGCGCGCCCCGCGCTTGTCCGTCAGCGACATTTCCCGTAGCCTGCGACTTTCCCGCGCTCCTTCGATACGTCAACCCGCACGCTGGGTGGCTCCCGCCAAAAGCCCGCCAATCAACTTAAACGCCATGTTGTTAACGGGGCGGGGTCGGCGGTCCTCCGGCAGCGCGTCTCGCTCTATTTCGCGGTCCTCCCGCTCGCACTCGACCCGCTCTCATTGGCGGGAGAGCAATTAAGCGCGGGAATTCGAATTCTATTTTTGAAGTAAATATTTTTTCAGCATTTGTTTATGGGCCGCGAGCGGGCTGCGCTGCGCTATGATGCCGGTTTTGGGGACACCTGTCGATCGCGAGCCTTCATCTCGCGATGGGTGTTTTTGATTCGGCTGGTTTATAACATGGCGTCTAGACCGTGGCACATAACGTAAATCCACGGAAGATTTATGTGGATGAATTAACACGTTCTGATGCGAATGTTTGATGGATTTATCGGTTGTGGTTGTATTAAATCGGGCGATAAATCGGGGTTGTTCGTCGCAGGTGGGCGGTGCCGACTCCCGCGCAGCGCAGTTAACCTTTAATGCCTTGTTGAAAACTTAATGGTCAGTTAGGAATGATGACGTCAATTCGGTGCCTTGCCCACCGATTGACACACGCACACGCATTAGAATAAACACTGACAAACAACATTAATGATACTTACTTCAATTTGTCAGAAGATTGAAAGTGTATAATATTCTAACTATAAGTACCTAAGTAATACTCTCAGTAAGATTTTTAACTTCGAGGAAAGAAGATTATGAACTAAGGTTAAAAACGTTTACTAATTTTCTAAAATCGATGAACGTAGAATCCCTATTTCCTTTGCTATGCTAAGTCAAATTGATTGATAGATGATGCCAAAACTGAGGCCAGAACTTAGAAAGCTTAAGGGGAAGGCAATTTTTTTAATGAAAATTTGTGTAGGTATAAGTATATTATGTATAAGCAGCATTTGCCCAGGTTACACAAGTGAAGTAAAGTGAAATTTATTCACTCGTATAATATTTGGCGCATAAGAATAGGAAGAAGCTACAACAACAGACAATACTTACAGCGAAGCAAAAAAAAAATAAACTTTTGATGACGCTAATTAGGGCAAGTTCTTAGTCATTTTCTTGTGCGCATAAAATTGATTTTGTCAACAACTCTACAACTAGTGGCTGCGCTCACGTTCGTTTGTGTCATTTTTTTACATTTTACGAAATGGCTGTAATGTGTATTTTTTTCGAAAAATACTTAAGTATCTAAATTCTGGCTTAACAAAAAATCTATAGACCTAGGTAGGGAATTATCGAAACTGGGGCCGTACCGGCTAAGTCAAAGTCAAATAAGCTTTATTCAAATAAATTTAATTATTAAGTACTTTTGAATCGTCTATATTTTACACCTAACGCATCCAACTTCGAAAATTCTGCTGGGCTTCAAATTAAAACAGCTAAATCAAGCCCCAGTCGGGCCAAAATAGCGAATATTTTACAAGAAATAATTAAACCAAATCGGATCTGAAGGAGCCCAAACTTGGTATGTTTTGAAAATGTATTTTGGTTTAATTTAAGACAAGTAGCTGAAATATAATGATGTGATATATTTTTAGAACCGGCTCAGCAAGCCCTTTCATTCGATACCATGCACGATAAGTTTTTGAAAAAAAAAAAAAAATTCCCATACAAAAAAAATAGGTATGACACCATAACTCCTTTCCTAAGGGAAATTTTTTTAAGAACTGCGAGTCCAAAATTTTGTTTTTACCATAAGTATACGTGTACCAAAGGGCTTTGCTGTACATCGATTTGCGGTTTTTTTTGCGTACGCGTAGGACTACTATGGTTTTCGAATGTGACCAAGTGTAAGCCCATTTAATGTAAAACAATCTATTAAGTATTTATTTATTTACTAGCTTTCGCCCGCAACTTCGTCTGCGTGGAAAGTTTTTTGCTATCCCTCGAGAACAATACTTTTTTTCGGGATAAAAGGTACCCTATGTCCTTTTGTGTACCCCTGACAACGTGTATGCAAAATTTCATGATGATCGGCGGGCTGATTATCTAATTAAAATCCACCTAGCGACTGGTTGCAGTTCACAGATGATCGTGATCCATTGCTACTTCTTTTTGGGTTAAAAAAAACATACCAAAGAAAAGTGGCAATGTATGTCAAATGCAACCGGTCGCTAAATAGTTTCTTTTTTAGATAATCAGGATGCCGTTCAGTAGTTAAGACTTGAAGGCGTAACAAACAAACAAACGGACTTTCGCATCCTTTTTACACGACTGCCCAAAGCAAAAAGAGTGTTATGTGTTCAGGGTTCATGTATGTTTGTGGGTATGTGAGTTTCTTTATTCCACCATAACTTCTAAATGCCTGAACTGATTTGGATAAATGGGGTATCGTTAGAATCCTTACAACATCCCGAGTGACACTGGCTATATTTTTTTTAGGAAAAATCAATATGGCAACTGTACGACGCCATTTTCAAATGTGAAAAAAAAAATTTCTTCTATTATTACAATATGGGCATCAAATGAAAGGCCTTGATGAGCACATTGCAAAACTATATACTATGTCACTAAAATGTGTGAAATAAAAATAAATAAATTAAAAAATATTAAAAACACGACTGCCCTGCCAAAACGAACTAAAAAGTTAAACAAAGTTTTTGATCAAAAATTGTTCCATGATAAGGTCCCCCGACTGCAATGACACTTGTTGTTTAACTTTTTAGTTCGTTTTGGCAGGGCAGTCGTGTTTTTAATATTTTTTAATTTATTTATTTTTATTTCACACATTTTAGTGACATATTATATAGTTTTGGAATGTGCTCATCGTCTTTGATCAAAAATTGTTCCTGATAAGGTCCCCCGACTGCAATGACACTTGTTGTTTAACTTTTTAGTTCGTTTTGGCAGGGCAGTCGTGTTTTTAATATTTTTTAATTTATTTATTTTTATTTCACACATTTTAGTGACATAGTATATAGTTTTGGAATGTGCTCATCGTCTTTGATCAAAAATTGTTCCTGATAAGGTCCCCCGACTGCAATGACACTTGTTGTTTAACTTTTTAGTTCGTTTTGGCAGGGCAGTCGTGTTTTTAATATTTTTTAATTTATTTATTTTTATTTCACACATTTTAGTGACATAGTATATAGTTTTGGAATGTGCTCATCGTCTTTGATCAAAAATTGTTCCTGATAAGGTCCCCCGACTGCAATGACACTTGTTGTTTAACTTTTTAGTTCGTTTTGGCAGGGCAGTCGTGTTTTTAATATTTTTTAATTTATTTATTTTACTAATATTATTAATGCGAAAGTCCGTTTGTTTGTTTGTTACGCCTTCACGTCTTAACTACTGAACCGATCATCATGAAATTTTGCATACACGTTGTCAGGGGTACAGAAAAGGACATAGGGTACCTTTCATCCCGAAAAAAAGTATTGTTCCCGAGGGATAGCAAAAAAACTATCCACGCAGACGAAGTCGCGGGCGGCCGCTAGTTTATAATATTAGTAAGGATATGTGTTGCTTTGTTACCAATTTACCAAGAGGAAAATATTGTCATAAGGACTGTTGGAAATAGTTACCTAATGCATATTGAATTAAGGGGGTGTACCTACAAAGCTGGAAGAAATTTTCATAGTCGAAATTCTCGAAATTATTGAAAACATGAGCGTTTCTAATTGATCTGTTTCTTACTTTAGAAAACTGTTAATAACTAAACTAGAAAGCTAGGTAATGTTGTTTTTTATTACTTATAGCTTAATTGATGGTTGACACAGCATTGAAAAACTGCAAAATTGGAGGTCATTTTACATCTTTTTTTCTGTAAAGAAAAGTTTGTGCATCATTTTTCTGACAATCACGTAACCGAGTACTCTAATCTACTTTCTACATAATTTTTTTGCGACCGATAAATCGAGTAATACTGTGTAAATCGTTGCTCAATTATGGTTCGTTGTACGGCCCCTTAAGTGCCTGTAGGATTTAGTTTCGTACTGAAATCTTAGAAATTCCTGACAATCCTGAAAAAATAAAATGTGTAAGGGTAGCTTTTTAAAAAGTGCTTATTAATTCCAGGGTGTTTTTCAAACGAATTCTTTTCTTACTACAAATTAAAAAAAAAGTGCTGAAATACAAGACGTAATAGTGAGATGCTAACAAAGGTAAGTACAAAAGTTTTTAAGAAAAAATCAAGTTCCTGTTCCTTTTGCAATGTTCAACGCAAACTCTCGACGGGATCGAGTTCACATTCAGGATTGAATAAACGTTAAAATCTGTTATTTTGGTAAATTGAAAGCAGTTTCCATGGTTTCCATAGTACCGTTTTGACGTTTACTCGATTCGAACACGATTTCGATCGCGCCGGGAGTAATCTGTCTGTTTTGTTTCATTCAATTTACACTTTTAAACTTTCGGGTTGCATTATTGTAATTAATTAAAATAACAGGAATTAAAGTCCTGCAACTATGATAGGTATTTTACCTACTTATCTATTTTCCCAACGTTTCGACCGAGTTGCATCGGCCGTGGTCACGGGCTGACTGATGACTGTTATTTCAACTAAGTGATTTTTTAATTCCTAGTTTCCAATGCTTTGATTTTAAATAGATAGACAGATAAATAAACACTTTACTGCACACACACATTACAGGAATTATACAATAACATAAAACTTAAAACTAAGGTGAGCAAACCCTTGCGCTAAGAGCGCCAAGCGATCTCTCGTGAGATTTTATTAATTGTATTAATCCGCCAAATTGAAAATGTTTGTCATTCGCTTGTCTGTCAAATGTTTTAGATGCCATTTATTTTATTTGGTTAATAATTTAACTGATTGAAAACTGTTAGCAGGGCCCCTATTTTGCCCTGAGGATTGTAAAATCAGCTCTTCTTCAACTGTATTCAACGCTCAAATTAGGCGATAGCAAGGTCCCAAAACAAACATTTGAAAAAGGTTTCATATGACAACCATACACATTTGAGTTTAAAAACTTTTGTATAAAAACTTTTTTAGTGTCGTATTGTTTTGGCAGACGGGACAGCCAACAGGGGACCACACAGAGTTCACACTGGGCCCGGCGGGGGACCAACTTCGGGCCATTGAACGTGTTTAAAGAATCAAACTTGAAGGAAAGTTGATTCACAAGGAATTTAATGAATACTTAGGTAGTACAAAAATAAAAATAGTAATAATTGAAAAGAAGTTTCTTAGGTCTCAACGATTGAGATTTCTTATTATGAAGTATATTTCCATACTTGTTTACTTAACTCTATAATTAAGTTTTATGGAAAACAACAAACTTGTTTTGGAAATATAGACAGGTACCTACCTACCGAGTTTTTAATCATCAAAACAAAACTCTATCTGTTTTATTTCTGGTGATTTTTAGGGTTCCGTACCCGAAGGGTAAGTGAAAGTGAAAGTGAAATATATTTTATTTAAATAAGCTCACATAATAAGCATTTTTAAATCGTCAATTCTTTTACCCTACCACCCATTATGACGTCTTTTAACTGACAAGAAAAATGGGCGCAAAAAACTTGTCAGCTTTATCAATCAGATGGAACGATATTTACAAATATGTATATCGTTTCCAGACTTTATATTAACAAAGATTAACAAATAAATAACATTATTGAATTAGAAGCTCATTTCTCAATGAGTAAAAACGGGACCCTATTACTAAGCCTCCGCTGTCCATCTGTCTGTCTGTCTGTCTGTAACCAGGCTGTATCTCATGAACCGTGATAGCTAGACAGTTGAAATTTTCACAGATGAAGTATTTCTGTTGCCGCTATAACAGCAAATACTAAAATCAGAATAAAATAAATATTCAAGGGGGGCTCCCATACAACAAACGTGATTTTTTGCTATTTTTAGGGTTCCGTACCCAAAGGGTAAAAACGGGACCCTATTACTAAGACTCCGCTGTCCGTCTGTCTGTCTATCACCAGGCTGTATCTCATGAACCGTGATAGCTAGACAGTTGAAATTTTCACAGATGATGTATTTCTGTTGCCGCTATAACAACAAATATTAAAAACAGAATAAAATAAATATTAAAGGGGGGCTCCCATACAACAAACGTGATTTTTTTTGCCGTTTTTTGCTAGATATGAATAACGACAACAGGTAGACAGTTGAAATTTTCACAGATGATATATTTCTATTGCCGCTGTAACAAAAAATACTAAAATCAAAATAAAATAAATATCTAAGGGCGGCTCCCATACAACAAACGTGTTTTTTTTTTGCAGTTTTTGGTACGGAACCCTTCGTGCGTGAGTCCGACTCGCACTTGGCCGGTTTTTTTGGTACGGAACCCTTCGTACGCGAGTCCGACTCGCACTTGGCCGGTTTTCTATTTAATACTGTAAGTAATTGACATGCGTTTTCATTTTTTACAAGGTACTTGAAATCGAAAACCATTTCGAGGTATTCCAATTTCTGACATCGTACATATTTTTTCGGGGTTTTTGATCAATTATTTAACGAAATATGTGGAAATAATCCTGTATTATCAAGATAAAGGAATATTATATGAAATTCCTTTGCGTGAAAGAAGTTGTATGATTTTATCTTTAAAAAAAATCAAAAAACCATAGTTGTAACAAACAACATAGAAGTCTTTGTCAAAAACGACGTTGTCGCTGTCAAGACGTGTCAAAATATTTTTCGCTTTGCTCGATTTGTTTTGAATGTTTTAGTTACAGTTTTAACTTAAATTTGTATTTGAGTGAATTTTAACAACTTTCGCAATATAATATCAAGGTAGTTATCTGAAGGATTTGTAATGGCAGACAGTCGCAACCTTCCCAAAGTTGATACTTTATGATGCTGCTGAAAATGAAGTTTTCTGCGAAACATTTATTTTAAGAAAAAAAGATATTGTTTATTTTTCAATTGGTTTAATAAATACAGTTTGTTTTGAAGTGCATTAATTTCAATTTTCATAAAACTTTAAAGCAACACACCACTGTGAACGTGTAGACTTTGGTTTTTCACGTAAAACAGTGTTTGTTTGGGCATTTCATCACAGTAATTTTGCAGGCAGGAACTACACATGAATTATGGAATCTAATTTACAAATATTTTTATCTATTATTGTTGAAAATAAGGTAAAAATAGCGACAGTAAAAGAAAACAGCCTCGAGCAAAACATAAACAAATAAACGTCATTAGTGTCCATAGATTAGGTTGACAGGTTGACGTCAAAGTGTATTTTTTAACCCATATGGCAAAGGCAAGTCCACTGGAATTCCTTCAAACGGCACTTACGCTCTTTTAGAATGAATAAGTTTTCAAATTAATATTATGATGACTTAAAATAAAAATTTTGGAAAATAAAAAAATACGTGTATCTTGTTTTCATCAGTAATCTCTAAATAATAAATAAAAACACAGGGCAAATTTTTTTAAATGTTATCAATTATAATACCTACCTACCTACCTAATTTTAATAAAACTTTTCGTGGAATTTTGAAGACGCATAGTCTTATATTTTTAGAAGGTATCATTACTTCCCTCGTAGTCATTACTATAGTAGATAGCAAAACAGCTAGAAGTGGCCGTTTTTGACACATCTATCTACTTCTGCGAATGCCCGCGAGGGAATGTAATGGTATATTTATTAATATTATTTTATTAATAGTATTTTATAAATATTTAACAAATTAGGTATGTGTTTTCATAAGTATTTACAGTTTTTGGGATTTCAAAAGTCCCTGATAACTAGAAGTTTTTTCATGATTTCCTTACGGATGTCTAAAATTCCTGACATGTCAGGAAAGATCTTGTCATGTGGTAACCCTGGTACAGGACAGTTAAGACTGTAAATCCGCATTTCAAAGAAATACATGCATTTGTTAAAATTGCATGTCGTGGCAGCTTGTGAAAAAGACAACACTAGCATGTAAGTCCTTGGAATGTATCATTGCCCTGTCTTTGGTGTATGTTCTTGTTAGCTGTTCTAAAAAAATAAAAAAAATTGTGTTTTTCCAAAGAAGTTATCTAAAGAATGAAAGCATTACTATTGATGAAGACTTCAGTTTTAGTAAGTATAAATTATTGAATTTATTATGTTTTTCTCTCTATACGACACTAATTTAAGAATTTTGCTTACTAAAACTGAATGGTATTTAAAAATGAAGACAATCTGTTTTAAGTGGAATTTCACATTTGCTTGTCAGAGGTATTTTTCACAAACGTTTCAGCTGTAACAAATAAGAATACAACTCATATTTATTTTTTCCCTTATTGTTTGTAGGAGGAGTATAGAGAGAAAATTAAAATAAAATTATTTTAATCACAGAGAAATAAAATATTAAATATGCTCAAATTCTTAGAAATAATGAGGTATTTGTCTATTGTATTGCATGTTTTGTATATACTCATATCTATTTAATAATTAAATAGGAATTTTCAAAGTTCGCCCTCAGTACGGCTTGGGTAGAGTTGTTTTGATCATTTGTATTGAAAATTTAAAAATAGAACGTGATGCGCGTGTACACCCTTAAGTGGGTCTTAAAAATTCCACGCAGTTTTATTAAAATTCTTTTCTGTTAACTTGGATTTTCACTTATTTTTTTACAATACTTTTGAACTAGTTACATAAGTGATAGATTAATGCGACATATAATTTCGCAGTATCGTCCATCAGCTATATGTTTGTCCACCGCTATCTGCGCGGGAGTCGAGTGCTGACTTTATGGGCTGGAGGACTTGCAAACATACTGACAGGTGACATCTAAGTATACAGAGTGTAGCGGATACTTGTTGGTATTATGGAGTAGGTTTAAAAGATAACACCTTATGTATCTATCTAAAGGGTGCTACAAATAATTAGTAGGATCTGGATATTTTCTTTTACAGGATGTAGCAAAAGATATACCTCGTTAAGTTATTATTTATTAGTGTAGATATAAAATAAAAACTGAAGTTTCCACTTAGATAAACTTTCAATACTTATTATCCCCGTCAATTGGTAATGCGCTGGAACCTTGTCACATTAACATCCACGTCGACGTGATCCGCAACTAAAAATGTCATGAAACAAGAAAATTCTAATAGTTAATCTAATATATTAATTATTGAATTATTATTTTCAATAAGATAGGGTATATATAAAAAAATTATAATTGTTTTTCGTTTCTGAGGTTAAAATCATGGCCGCCAGGCGCATTACCAATTGACGGGGATAGTACCTAATTTTAATAAAAAGTATAAAAAATTTAATATTGAAAGATTTTCTAAGTGGAAATGCCTAAGTTCCAGTGGTTCCTACGAAGGGTCCATACTTGCTGATTCCTATCGGTCGAAATCCCACCCCACCGATCTCTATGCAGCTCATAACATTTTTGTAGAACGGCTCACCTTCTATAATTTCGCCCCTGCCACCATGGGAGCTGGTACTAGGGTGCAAGGGGGTGCACTTGCACCCCCTGTCAGGGAAAAGATACATTATTAAGTTATTGTTTGAATAAAAACTGAATGCGTCTAGGTTGTTGTCCAATTTTGTTTATCACCTTGACAATAAATTCAGTATCCTCCTCTATTAGTAAGTTAATAGTATAATGTGAAGACGCAAATGCACCTCCCTGAAAAAATCCTGACTGCGCCCATGTTAGCCACTGATACCTACTTCAGTTTCTATTCGCCTAGTTACTATATTGATGGTTGGATTGGAGATGATGATGATAAAAGTAAAGAGTAGAACGGTATTGCGAACTAAAGTTCTTCATTTGATTTCTGTACCCTATAAAGAAAAAAAGCACGTAAAAATTCGATGGAGTAATTTTGAATGGGAAAGAAAAGCGCCATTTGCAGCCGAAAAGCTAAATGCGATTTCTCATAGACAAATCTTCTATCGAGTACTTTTTTTTATAGATGTTTGTGCTGGTACCTACATATCGGGTAAACGGAGATAACGATTCTTTCGATATTGTCTAAGTTAGGACAGAAGTATGTGGTGCATTTTTTTTCTATAACTAGGGCCACTTTAATAGGTCACATTTGACAGTTCATGAAAACTAAGCAACGTAACCTTTTAACGGTGGAGACACAATATTTATTGATTTAAAGGCATAATTGCTTAACTTTATTCAGTTCATAATACATATTTATTGTAATAATCAGGAAATAAAGCGAATTTACGATATATTTTGACAAATTACACTATGGACTGACATATGTCAAATGTGGCCTATTAAAGTGGCCCTAGTTTAGTTTTCAAAATGAGTGCTTGGAGCTAACGGTATGCAAAGTAGAATATATAATATATTTAGGTAATTTTATCTAATTAAAAATAACAAATAGTTTGCAGTTTTATTGTAAAAAAATTCAACAATTTTAATATGGCATTCTTATTCGAAAAGTTTACCTAGTAAGATATTTTTTAGGCCATAAGTTGATTTTATACAAGAGTCTATACATTGTTCCGATTCTTTTTGTACCTTTGCTACTAACTTGATATAATTATCCAATTAAAAAATCCAATAAGAATAAGTAAGTACCCCAAAAGTTTTCCCCCAAAAAGTTTATTAGGTGCTCTTATTTCATAAAAAAAAACATAAATCTTAACGAATTTAAAGTTGAATAAACTTTTACTTCGCTCTTCAAAAGCTGTAAGTAACATAAATCTAAAATGTCGACATAATCGTTTAAAAGGTCATTCGTCTCATTTAGTATCTCAATCGGGCTCGAAACGATTAATGAAGCGCAAACGCACACGCATGTCGGTCACCGCGTTTCGGAACGCGCCAACTTTCCCGCCAAATGCAAACTGACAGATCGCGCCGCGAAAAGTTTTATGCTCTCCTATATTTCTACAGGCCAGCATCATTTAATCGTCCACCACGTCGTTTTTAACATTAAATCATAGCGTCTACTTACACCTTATTACCGCGTTTAGTGAAATGTAACGTAATTTGCGAATGCCGTTTTCGCAACGTTGCTCGGCGTCGCTAATTCCAGTTTGGCGCGCTCACGCGGCCCGACGTCTGATTGACAGGTGAAAGGGCGCGAAATTAGTGAGCCTGTTCAGGAACCGATGGCTCCAAGAAGGCACGCTCACATCGCGGACCATCATTAATATCCTTAGAGAAAAAATATTAATAACTTTTTTTACGAAAAACAACACATGCTTTGTACGCTTTCCGAATTGCGTTCTAAACGAATCGAATTTTAGGGCTGAAATGTTGAATTAGCTTAGGTGTTCCATTAGGCGCCGTCGTAACATATGTTGCAAAGTGGCCACAGATAAGATAGAGCCGTATGTCATAATTTTGAGCGCTACCGTTTGGCATCCGCCAACAAACCGAGGATGTGGGGATTAGTGGGCAAATATTGTGTTTGTGATATTGTTAAAACGAAAAGTTTGTTATGATAAAGACGTAAAATGGTGAGACAACAGCAAATGAGATTTTAGATAGCGGAGGCTTAGCGCGGCGAGCCGGAGACATTATCTCGGGTTGAATGTATGCGTGCGCCCGCGCCGCTACATGCGCCCCGCATTGTTGCCTTGTACTATTCAAATGGGAACAGAAATCCAATGCTTTATTACCATGAAGACTCTATTTAGAGTCGTATCCTATTTTAAACTTTTAGAATTTATTTATTGCTTCTTTTCTTCGATTGCAAGCAAGATCGCATTGCTATATAACCAAAAGGTAGGTAGACGAATAAGAACTATAAAGTTACGGACGGCATGTATGTAAAAAGACATCAAAACTGTCACTATTAGAATAAAATAATCATCGAGTGATAAATATTTGAGACTTCGAATCTTATTTGATCCCAGATTAAAGTTGTTTAGTTTTTTTTTCCTACATCATTTTTAATCTGAATGGAATTTCGATGCTACGTCTCATATCTTCCGAGAATCAGTGAGTAGGTAGTTTCTGGGAATCGTGATCGTGATGTTTTGCTGTGACCTCACTCTAATACTATCAGTGGGTAAATATTTTCAGTCTTTTCTCATTAGGAGTATTATTAATATTTCTTACAAGTTTTGTACAAACAAATTTTATTTTGTTATGCGTTTCCCCGTGCGAACCATTAGCTATATTGTCGTTTTTTAGATGTCCATTACAGGTATTAAAGTTTTCAGAACAATCGGCAATAACCTGAGTGTTTAATTTTACAGCGTATTGTTGCAAATGAAGACGTGCTCGCGGATCTCACAGACCACTGCGGCGCCGAGAAATTAAACCACCTTCGACGCCAGATTAATAGTCCCCAGCGGTAAGATTAATGCGCGCCCGCCTGAAATACGTTGACACACTCCAAAGACGTTATAACGACAATATTTCACAAAACCGAACACGATAGCCATCTAAAACCTTTCGTCAAACACGGGGGACAAATTCGGACCGCACCTTTTTACTATTCCTAATTTAAAAATTCGACCGCTTCGAAATTTGAATTGACATCTCTCTGTGTGTGTAGTGACTGACTACTCCTTCAATTGGGCAGATTGAGTTATTGTTTATGATTTTAATTTGAATAAGGAACAGAAGGCCGTCAGTAACGTTCGATTGGTGTTCGACATTTGAAAGAGCAATTCGAATATTAATTTACAGCGTCGTATTTTGGTTAAAATGGCGGCAGTTGAGCGAGGCAAGTTAATTAGCAGACTTTGTTATGGCGTCATTGTTGTTTTTCCTCGCGGGATTGGTTGCTTTGTTTCGGTTTACAGCATGTTGTCTACATTTAGAGAGTACGCTGATGTCGAGATGGAAACTGATGTTTCCTTTAGCAAACCCGCTTTCTAATGAAGGGACGACGACAGTCTACAGTAAAACAGTTGAAATAATGTTTGGATCTGTTGCAACAATACCAGCATTACTTCGTTGCCTAAGAAATATTACATCAAATGTTTATTTAGTAATATTACGTAGAAACATTTACCACTAGAATAAATGTATGAAATCAATTACCTACAGATGTACTCAGCATGCAAAAAATAAAATGTTGGCCTTTAAAACTTAGATGTGTTTACTATAAATTGAATTCCTAATATTTTTTGACTTATGAATATAATAAAGAAAAAGGTAAGTTATTTATTTCATGTACTTAACACGGTAAAAGATGAAATGTTTAATACTATTTATTACAAGCTAGGTATTTACATAATACTTATTATTGACCGAGCGAGCACGAAGTGCGAGCGAAGCGTCTCTGCTTCAGCTTGGGCAAAAATTCTTTCGTATGTCTGTATGTTCTCTTCTACAGGTCGCATTTCTCAACCGATTGTCGTGAAAATTTGTGAGCAGGTTCGAAAATTATATGGAATTTTTTTGTCGAGCCAGATTTTTTTATTTTTTTAAAATGGCGGAGATATGTTAAAAAAAACAGGTTTTTCGGCTTTCTAGCGCTGTCTGTTCTCCTCTACAGGTCGCATTTCTCAAGCGATTCTCGTGAAATTTTGTGAGCAGGTTTGAAAATGATATAGAATTTTTTTGTCACGCCACTTTTTAGATTTTTTTCGAAATGGCGGAGATATGTAAAAAAATCTATTGCAGTCCAGCTTTCCGGCTCTGTCTTTTCTCCTCTATAGGTCGCATCTCTTAACCGAATTTCGTGAAATTTTGTGGGCAGGTTTGAAAATCATATAGATTTTTACAAGTTGAGACAGTTTTTCTAAATTTTTCGTAACGGCGGAGATATGTAAGAAAAATGTATTTCAGTCCGGCTTTCTGCCGAAGGATGTTCTCTTCTACAGGTCGCATTTCTCAACCGGTTCTCGTGAAATTTTGTGAGCTGGTTCGAAAATAATATAGATTTTTTTTGTCACGCCAGTTTTTGGAAATTATTCAAAATGACGGAGAAATGTTAAAAATACATATTTCAGTCCGGCTTTCCAGGGCTGTCTGTTTTCCTCTACAGGTAGCATTTCTCAACCGGTTCTCGTAAAATTTTGTAAGCAGGTTTGAAGATTGTATAGATTTCTTATGTCAAGCCAGTTTTTATTTTTTTTTCTAAATGGCGGAGATAATGTAAAAAAAACAAATTTCAGTCCGTATTTCCAGCGCTGGCTGTTCTCCTCTACAGGTCGCATTTCTCACCCGATCTCGGTGAAATTTTGTGAGCAGGTTCGATAAATATTTTTTTTTGTCGAGACAGTTTTTCGAAATTTGTGAAAATGACGGAGATATGTAAAAAACCATATTTCATTCCAGCTTTCCGGCTGTTTGATCTCCTCTACAAGTCGTATTTCTCAACAGATTCTGGTGAAATTTTGTGAGTAGGTTCGATAATTATATATAACTGTTCAGTCAAGCCAATTTTTCCAAATTTATAAAAAAATACTCTCCCATTTTGAAAAATGATCAAAATTAGAAGCACCATCTAGCTGCAATTCTCACGTATGTACCTACTGTGTGCTTTGAAAACTTCATTCCGATATTTTATTTTATTTTTTCGCGAGGTCTACAGCTCACGGAGCCACTAGTACTTATACTACCTAAAATTACTAGTTAATTAAGTTTGTATTTAGGTGTAATTAGATTTGTTTAAGTATAAAATTATTTTATTCAGTCCCCCGTGACCACGCCAGCTGCAAAGGTGCCGAAACGTCAGGAAAATAAAAAACCAATTACCAAAGTACTTTCAATAAAACCGCGCTAGTATCCGTTAAAAAGTGTTTTATTTCAAAATTATTTAATTTAAAATTATTTAGTTCTTAGAAAAGTTATCAATACCTACGCCAAGTTACGCTAGCAAGACAAATAAGTTACCTACAAGAAAATAACATTAATGTTTACTTTCCTAAATGTTTGGTAGAAAAGTTAAGCATACATTATTAAGACAAATAGGCAGGTGATTAAAAATCGCGTTTTAAGAAAATTATAATAAGTTTTAAAAGCAAGAAATGCTTCAGAAACTGATAAATATTTAGTTGAAAAACGATGCATTACTGCATCGTTTTTCAACTAAATATTTTTACTTAAAGATATTTAGTTTTAATAAAGAACTGTTTGATTTCATACTTCACTTCGATCATCATTTATTTATTACAGAAAAACTTGTTTTGCAAATGAAATAACACAAATAAAGTCGCACTTCCGGAGAAGCAAGAAATGCTATGTCCGCGCCGGAATTTCGTTAACCTCCTAAGTTTCTTGCAAGAGTAAAAATTTTAAAAAATCTTACCTAAGAGTTGTTGAATTAACTTTCATATTCAATCGGTCATCCATCCCGCAAAGCAACTTAAGAATATCATCGATTGCAGATCTCGTTTTGCAAATAAAACACAAATAAATGGCACTTGTCCGGCGGCCGGCGTAATTACGCCGTTAGCGGAGCGGCGGCGTGGCGTGGGCGCACCACGAGCGTTCACCTCGCCTCATTCAACTAACCACGTTTTATTTCCTTATTTAAATCTATCATACACACATCAGAGTTTTTGATCGCCTTACGCCTTCCAACAATTTTTTTTTAACCCCCGACGCAAATAGAGAGGGCTGTTATAAGTTTAACGTGTCTGTGCTGTCTGTGGTATCATAGCTCTTAAACGGATGAACCGATTTTAGTTTAGTTTTTTTTTGTGTCATAGATAATTTTATCCCAAGTGTTCTTAGCCATGTTTCATGAAAATCTGTTCAGCCGTTTGAAGATCATCTGCTCTTTTCTAGTTGATGAGGGGATCTCACTCAATGATATTGGAAGTATATGGGTAGGGTAACCAAACCATGACCTGATCAGCCGTTTGAAGATCATCAACTCTTTAAAAGTTGATAAGGGGATCTGACTAGCTTCCATATGTCCTATCGATTCGAAATTTGGTACCGTGTTACTTCAATGACATTGGAAATGATAAGGTAACCATGACCTGGGGGCCTATTTTGTAACTCAACTGACAGCTTAAAATGATCATCACTGATCTAAGTTGCAAGTACATTGCTGCTACAGTAAAAATCAATGTTATGACTCTCTACAAAAACCCAGCATGTACTTAAAACTTAGGTCAGTGATGATCATTTTAAGCTATCAGTTGAGTTACAAAATAGGCCTACTGATCAGCCGTTTGAAAATCATTAGCACTTTAAAAGTTGATAAGGGGATCTGACTACCTTCCATATTATGTCCTATCGATTCGAAATTTGGTACCGTGTTACTTCAATGACATTGGAAATGATAAGGTAACCATGACCTGATCAGCCGTTTGAAAATCATTAGCACTTTAAAAGTTGATAAGGGGATCTGATAGCTTCCTTATGTCCTATCGATTCGAAATTTGGTACCGTGTTACTTCAATGAGATTGGAAGTATAGGGTAAGGTAACCATGACCTGATCAGCCGTTTGAAGATCATCAGCTCTTTAAAAGTTGATGAGGGGATCTGACTATAGCTTCCATATGTCCTATCGATTCGAAATTTGGTATCGTGTTACTTCAATGATATTGGAAGCATACGGTAAGGTTTGGTCGGAGTTTTTTAAATTTTATAATTTTATTATAATTCGTAGCAATCCATGCAATAGAATTTCCTCGTGTCCTTTATTATTATTATTTGAGTAGGGGCTCTAATCTCTGATTGTGACCTAAAAGATGTATTGTGACTCGTCACCTAATTATAATAACTCTGTAAGCCCTGCGGCTCCCAGGAAGTCTAGTATCTTCCTGATTTTAAGAGTTTTTATTTCCTCCGGGTCGATTATGTGTCGACTCAGATGGATACTACGTCTGTGGATTAGGGGTCCACAACCATATAAGATGTGCTTGGGCGTTTTCTGCTCCTCATTGCAATATCTGCAGACCTCAGTATCACTCAATTTCATGTGAAATATGTGTCTATATATTTTGCAGTGTCCAGTTGTCGTGTGTCCTTGCAACAGAGGGAGTTATTTTGTAATAAGTACCTGTAGCAAGAACTTAAAAACTAAGTGTGCTATCATATCAAAATAAGATATTTACAATAAATATAGTTACCACTTACTAGGCTTTTTTTTGCAATGTTTTTATTAAAATAATAACTCGGTACGTTTTAAATTTACGTTTCATGTCAATAAGGAAGAGAAAGTGACTTAAAAGAAAGAGAAATAAAAATAATTTATTTTTATTTAGTTTTAATAATTAAATTCTTAAAACTAAAACAAAATGACTTCTACTTTGGCCAGGCAAATTATTCTTGCCGTCATACAGTTGCTCTTGGAAGTTTATTAAGAAATGATCACAAACTTCATGCTTCTTGTGTAACTTTAAGTGAACACACACACATGAAGCAGGTATACCTACTAGGTTGAAACAAGATGTAGATAAGAATCGAACATAACTACATAAACGGTACACCCAACAGTTATGATCGATCCAGGTGTCAGAATAGAAATAAACCGATAACATCGATCGACCAGCATCACATAATGTTTTTAATTTTTTATTGCTCCTTGATTTCGAATGCAGCGCTGCTTATAATATCCCATGTCCAAAAAAAGAAAAAACAAAACATTTCTATATTTTAATAATAGCTAATCAAAGGAGGTCTAATGCCTGTTTTACGATTATGACGCATTAAACACGAGTTTCAATGTTTTTATAATCTAGCAAGACAAATCGGTATGAAACGAGATACGGTCCGATCGAATATTATTATAACCATAAAGCTACCGCCGCGGCCCGAATAACGTCTTCACGGGTCATAGAGCCTACATAACAGCCCCGAGTCGTAACCTCAATCAAAACGCCGATAAACTTTGACAAAAATTCCACCTTAAGCCGTCCTTTAATTATCCACATATTACAAAATCCCAGCTCGAAACTACCTGATGGCAATTATACACGCGCTCACCCACGTCAAAAGGGACATTTATGAAAAAAAGAGCAATCGGCAACTTTAAACCTTTTAACAAAACTGGCCGGCGATAATTCAAGCGAAATGTCCAAACTGTTTAGAAAAAAATTAAATTTCGAATTTGGAAAGTGTTAGAACGACAATGGAATATTCAAAATCTTGTTAATAAAGAGTCTAGGGTCGGAGTCCGATGCGTCCGTGACAATGGTTTAAGAAAAAAAATGGTATTTGAGAAAAGAACCAAGCCAGAGAGATGGAATATTTTTTTTGGTTCACAGCGTGAGATCTCTTTGGATTTTGGATAAGGCGTCATGTGCGGATAGGTGTTTTTTTGAATTCGTTCGAAGTTGGCACGGCCACATGGGCTGATTTGCCTTGTCAGGAATTATTATTACTCCCAGATCCCCTTACTTATTACGAAATCCGCTAAATGGGCGTTACATCTGACCGGCTTAAGGTTCCTCGAGTGGCTTTTGTTAAATTTATGACCGTTTTGTGTTTGTTTATTTAAATTGACAAAATAGAGTTTTATAATTTGTTCCCTTGACGTATTGTGTTATTAATGGTGTAAATTCAGGTATAATTCTGAAGAATCATTCCTTCATTTACATTGTTACTCGTAAATTATTTCAAACAGCTTTTAGCGCGTTTTGTAAGTAACTCTACATTTCCAGCACGTGTATGTTTGAGTCTATGACAATACGTAATCTAGTCCAAATGTAAGTCGAATAAATAATACGTTAAATATTTCGGAAATAAAAAAAATAAAAAAATAAAATTAATTGTGAATTATTTACAAGAGAGAAAGTTTTTTTTTTTACTAAATGTTGGCCAGAACAATTTAGGACAGCAAAGTGCTTCATGCGTTCAAGGTTTTTTTACTATATATAGCCATGTCCGAGGTCGCAGGTTCGATACCAAACCGGTTCAATGTAGACAAACTAAGTTTTCTATATTGTTTCTGGTCTGGGAGTCTGGATCGTCGTTGACTCCGATTTCTATAAATGCTTCAGACACTTTGAGATCAATGAAGGATCAATGTGATCTATATACTCCAGCCAGCCAGCCAAAGAATATTTGTAAACAAAACGTTGCGCAATTTTCATAAATATTCCACAAATACGTTAAGTTTCAGTGAATTAACACCACAAATACAACTTAGACAACTCAATGATATTCATATATTTATAAAAATGCAATATAAAATACTTAGGTTATGTATGGTCGGTTGTTTGTAAAGTTTGTAAACATTATCCGTTAAAAAGTATTTTATTTCATTACTTTCTGTAAGTGAGTTAGAGAATTAACAAAAAATATACCTGTAGGAAGCATTTTTTACACGACTGCCCAAAGCAAAAAGAGTGTTATGTGTTCAGGGTTCATGTATGTTTGTGGGTATGTGAGTTTCTTTATTCCACCATAACTTCTAAATGCCTGAACTGATTTGGATAAATGGGGTATCGTTAGAATCCTTACATTATCCCCAGTGACACTGGCTATATTTTTTTTAGAAAAAATCAATATGGCGACTGAACGAAGCCATTTTCAAATGTGAAAAAAAATTTTTTTTCTTCTATTATTGCAATATGGGCATCAAATGAAAGGCCTTGATGAGCACATCCCAAAACTATATAATATGTCACTAAAATGTGTGAAATAAAAATAAATAAATTAAAAAAAATATTAAAAACACGACTGCCCTGCCAAAAACGAACTAAAAAGTTAAACAACAAGTGTCATTGCAGTCGGGGGACCTCTTTGATCAAAAATTGTTCCATAATATATAAGGTCCCCCGACTGCAATGACACTTGTTGTTTAACTTTTTAGTTCGTTTTTGGCAGGGCAGTCGTGTTTTTAATATTTTTTTATTATTCTTATTATCTAAGAAGATAATGCTCGCTTGACCAATCGATTCCCAAACAATCGAATCA
The DNA here is from genome assembly GCA_928269145.1 of Agriphila tristella. Classification (NCBI taxonomy): domain Eukaryota; kingdom Metazoa; phylum Arthropoda; class Insecta; order Lepidoptera; family Crambidae; genus Agriphila; species Agriphila tristella. Next base: position 3,340,241 of record OV743443.1, on the reverse strand, counting down.
ACAAACAAGCCGCGATAGATCGATGTTGCTACCACTGCGCGCGCGCGGTGACGATGACGGATGGCCCGGGTCCCGGGTTCGACGCTCGGCCCGCGTCTGACCTCTCCGCGTGGGAATATTCTGTTACTTTGGGAACTTTTTGTAAGGTTAAAGTTAACTTTTTAAGGTTTTGGAGGTCGAAAGTGCTGTGTCAGACAGTAACAACACTTAGGAATCAAAAATTTGGATTTTTTTCGATTGTTATCCAATATATTTTGTCCAATATACTTTTACCGTCTCATAAAAGTTATAGAAGGCCTAAGTATATGCATGTTGTAAGGAATTCCTTGAAAATTATTCATTTAATCGCTCAATAGTGGCAAACGCTCTATATTTTTTATTTAATCTTTGCTATAAAACTTTGAAAAGAAACGAGAAATCACTAAGAGGTGGCTGAAAGGACTCTGCATGCAAGCCAAAAAAAATTATAGAAGAAGTGCTGCCTATTTTATAAAATGGCCGACTACATTACAGCCAAGAATATTCATATCATAGACTTAGAAAATTTTTCGCTTCGCTCAAGGAATATTAAGTTTATGATTCATATTATAAAGTTCTTGCTTACAGCCGACAGCTTGATTTCACGTTATTTTGCAACATATTGTCATTTAATGACAGATAATTTTTCTTTTTTTTTCCTGACGATGTGGATATCGGTCAGTGGGTTTGCCTGTTTTTGTGTATGGATTCGTCAGAACGACAACATAATAACTCTAAAGTAGCATTTTCATAAAATACTTTTATGAATAATGAAAGTTATAGGACGTTTTATAAGCATTATCAGCATTTTAACTAAATTGACTATAACTCTATTTTAAGGTTTTTTATGAATATTTTTTATTAAGTATATTATGCCTACTTACAGTTAAGTTGTGAAATAACCGAATAACTGAGGAATATATAGGCTTCTGTCTTCATCATCATGATTTTAACAAGGAATCAAAAGTAATAGTAACACTAGGTGTAAATATTAAGTTATATAATGTATACGGTACAACTATTGTCTGTGGGTGGGCCTGGCAACCTGTGTCACAGGTTTCTTTTCTGAAACCTATTTCGGGCACCAGTCCCTCACAAAATAGTAACCCTCCGTTTGTAACCTCTAATTACCACTTAATTCCTTTATTTGTGATGGGAAAATAAAGAAACCTTTTATTATTTATTTATTTAGGTATTAATGACATGTTTTGAGACTGGCCATAAAATTATGGCATATAATTTGCTATTGACATATTATAATGTCATAGAAATTTCGAGTAAATAATAGCGATACTGTCGCTAAAACCTTATGATTTGAACTTCCTTCTTCCTGTGCCGAATTCTCAGCAAAAAAAGAAATTGTATTTATATTGTAGTTTCAGTTATTCCAAAGATTGACGAAAAATTATAGATTAAATTTTATACGAAAGCTATGATAAATATTTATTGCTATTATTATTATTTAATATGTAAACTAAACGAAGTATTCAAAGTTAATTACTAGCACAAAAGCAGCGGACAAGTTACCGTTGTAAGCCGATATTAAGTTGTATAGAGGATTAGTTTAAGTTACGTGAAGATTTAACTAAACTCGCGTTAAGTAACGCCACATTACCTGTTTTGATCTTTTACCGATACTGAAAGTTAATTTTTTTTTATGAATGTGGGAAATATAAATCTATAATTAAGTGGCAATGGCCCAATATTATTATACTGAAATTGGCGTTTTGTACGGAGAATTTAAAAAAGTTGCATTTTCCATAGGTATTTTCTTAAATTTTATTTAACAACCAAATGTTTTAAAACTTTTATGCACTAATGTTAAAACACTAAGATAACGTTTACTACTTAGGTATACTAAAAAGTTAATTTTGGCTAAGTAAAAACAAATAAAGTGCTTATTTCTGCTAACAAAAAGAGGAGTCATTTTTAGGTATTTTTTGGGTTTAGAAAACTAGGTAAGTATAATAAAGTTTTTTTTTTACTATTGATAGTTGGCTATGATAGTCATTAGTTGATTTAATATCAAACAATTAATGAACATTTTAAATGATAGAAATAACGAGGTTCTCTACTTATGAGAAAAAAATGACAATTTCATAGGTAAAGACCTGATGTTGCGTCTGGCGAGTAGAGTTGCACCAACTCTTTTACACTTAGGGGAGACTTTAAAGGTATAGCTGATGACATATAGATGTCAGCCAAGTCGACCTTACAGTTTGAAAATAAATCTCTTGAAAGGATGGAACTAAAATTTCGTCTTTACCTGGCTCTATTGTTTTTATCATAGAAATAGAATGCCAAAGAACAACAATGTTAATAAACAGGTGATCTGAAAAACGAATGTACCTTACATTATATATGAGATACGTAAAATATGACTATATTATGGCAAAGGAAATTAATAAACTATGTTCCATACTGATTTTTTCGTCGATAAACGAATAAATGTAGCGAAATTTGCTTTTACAGAAATGTGTGGCAAAATATTATTTACCTTTGAAAAGTGTGATTAATTGGATTGTTTCTTTTTATCACATCACAATTACTTAGAGCACAAGACACCATGGCTCCACGATACCTTTATTTGAAATTCTAATAAGGATTAACAAATATTTTAAACAAACTGTGATTGCTCATTTGCAAGGCGGGACGCTAGGGGCTCTTACTATAAAAAATGTTGGCACATTGTCACTTGATTCTTTGTCTCTTTTTTTCACAGACCGTGTCCGTATAATGTTAACTTCTCTTTTCCACGCTTTGTTGGTCTTCTTGAGTGCAGCGAAAATTTTTCTATGTCTATGGTTTTTATACAAAAGATGCTTTTGTGACTTTTGGGTAAATGCAAGACAATACAGACTACTCAATCTAGAAATGAACCTTAAGGTGTTCAGCTCATGGCTTGCTGACTGTACAACACCTCCGTGGAACAGAATATGAGAAGCTGCATTTTCCAATGAAAACGGTTCAACACTCTAACCCAGCGTGGAGATAAAAGGCGGCTGCCAATTGTAAGAAATTTCTGACAGAAAAATTCTAGGGACCGGCAGAGGTGCTATCCGGCGTGCGTCAGAAGCGAACGTTCTGTTAGAATTTTTCTTACAGTGTACGGGATGTAATACAAAATGTATGAGTACCGTCAGGATTTTCTGACAAAAATATGCGGCCGTCCTAAAGCGAGAACTGCACTAGGCCGATGTGGGCTACGTACGCCGATCTGGATGTATCCAATCATGTACTAACAGGAACACAGACTCAGGCAAGGATCTCCACTCTCTAGCGGCACGGATTAAAATTTGAAGCAAAACGCTTAGTGCGAGACTTTTGAATTTCCACCAAAAAACGGTGGCTCTGATGCGTACGAATCAGTCTGGTCCGATGGAAGAAGGGAGATGGCGGAATTAAGTTGTGCAAGAGTGATTCTAGTCCTAACGTTACAATCTATCTTAGCTTTACAATCTATCTTAGCTTTACTTGTCTGTTATACGTAACTTCATATACCCAATCTTTGCATGCCTGTTTTATGGGTAAATATGTGGGACTTTTTATAAACGATTACTACATCAAATGTAGGTACCATGTTCGTGGCAAATAAATTAGTTCTATTCTATTCTACGGTAGTAGCCAGCCGTACCACAGGTGCGCGGATAACGGCGTGTATCCCCATATGCGCGTGCGCTGCTATCAACATCACTCGACTGCGGCCGCTACAGCTCACAGATACACTAACCTACATGAAACGTTATTTATTATACCAAACGAGCTGGTTTGCAGCTGATGGGAAATTACGACTTCTACTTTAATCATCAAATTCTGTGATATTATAATCTTACTATTATTATAAATCTGAATCACGCAAAAACGGCTTAACAGATTTGGATGAAAATGGACATACATATAGTTTATTTATAGCTTGGATTAAAACATAGGATACTTTTTTATGCCGGTCAAAGGTTCCCTAGAGATTTTCCGACTGTCCACGCAGATGAAGTTGTGGGCGGAATCTAGTCAAAAATTAAAGTGTTGCTTTTATTACGATTCTTATAAGTGAAACGATAAAAAAAACTGTCTAAGACAGATTTGAAATTGATTCTATTAATAAAATAACTTAATAAAGGAGTTAAACACTTGAACGGATATCCAAATAAGTACTTACTAAAATATTTCCACACAATATTATTGAAGATTAATTGCACTAGACCAGACAATGCTAACGTTAAAAGTGACTACAAAAAACAAACGCCAGTGACTGGCCGAATTAATTGAATATCGAACACTTCGAATAAAGACACCGGCCATAGACAACGGAGGATTCCAAAAAAACATAGTGTCGGACAAGTGCCGTGTTTCACAAAGAGAAAACGCCACGTCACCATAATCAATCACCATTTAAAATATCGAAAATTATTATATTAATAATCTATGCGTTATTTGACTAAGCCCTCAACAATGGCGGGAATGAGTGCTCTGGAAAGGCAGAAGAGAATAGTGGAGAAAAAAAGTAAAAAGTGGCTCTATGGTAAGGATGACATGTCAATTATAAAGCCATCAATTTGAGTGGTCGGCATGAAGAGGCTTTAGACAGTGTGGTGCCGTTGCGGTTTTGGCGGTTAAAAAGTGTGAATATTATCTATACCACGGATAGTTTGCAACCGATTAAGTACAAAGAAAAAAAACAAACGTTTATTCTATTTGTCCTCCAGTCACGCGAAACCCTGCAATTAATTTTGCGTTTTTCCTGTAATTTGTCTAGCCTACTTTATTGTTGTGAAATGGTTGTTATTTATGTTTGTTTCTCAATATATAATTTATTATAATGCATGTACAATGCATTTATTAAGTGCCTTTCAAATGTCTAAAGACCTAACTACTTCTAGTATATTTTCTAATAGTTAAGTACTTAGCTTTAATTTAAACGGAAAAGAATAAAACGAAATTGACTGTCTAACTTGTAGCGGAACTTGTGAAAGAAAACTTAGGTGTTCTAACTGATTTTAATACAAGTTATAAACACTTTTATGTTGTGAGCATTTTTGCCATAAAAGTACCTAGATAATGATATACATTATAAACAATTTAACACACAACAAATACCCATAAATACGATTCCATAATTTTAATACTTAATTAGATGGCGGGATGTCATAAAATTTATCCTGCTTGGTGGCGCTACTGCTGCTGGAGACCTTTGTACGGGCATTTTTCTCCAATTTTCCTATTTATTTTAAATTATATCCAAACATGGTTGATACTAATCAATAACCATTATGGGAAGTCAGACAGTAAACGAATTAAAGATTGAAGAAAACCAAAATTTGTTGGAAGAAAAATTTATATTTACGAAAAATCGCTTCCAGCATCCAAAAATTGATAGCAAACACATAGAAATCACTGAATGACAGGTCTATCTACACCAGCGCCAATTCAGTGGTAACTGGAAGTGCTCCGACTGGTTGACGATTTGCGAATCAGCAAAATTATCCTGCCATTGAAAAGGGTGTAATACTTTTGAAATGAGCGCTTGAGCTTTTTTTTTTTTTTTAGGTTAAGTGTATCAAAACTTTTATCTGGTCACATCTCACATAAAAATTACATAAAACTTACATAATAAAATAAAAACAAGAGAACTATCCTAATTAAAGCAACTTAACGCTTCGCAAGGTGTTATTTTACTGTCTAAAAGTTAAAATAAAGTCGTTAACTTAGCGAACGCGTTACAGTAACGTTTAAAAGCATTAACTATTCGCTGATAAAATCTCTTTAATTAGTAGGAGATGTTTCGTTCGTAGGCACCTTGGACGGAATATAATATTAGTTTTTTTAAGGATTGGAAAGGTTAGAGGAGGCCCTCAACAATCCTTAACTTTATTTAATGTTAGAACATAGAACTATGTTCACACTTTGATTCTCAAGATTGTAAGTATTTTGATCGGTTTACTTGATTCTCTTATAGCTCTCAACTGGCGCCTTTATCTCGCCTAAAGTGCCCAAAGGAAGGTGTTGGTTGAAAATAATCTATAGAACCTTAGATTTAATCTTTACATGTGAATTTTTTATTTCGATACATTATGAACTTTGAGTTATATTATTATAGGGCCCTTAACACCCGTATTCATCAACACTATGAGGTCTCACAGTGCCTGCGGACGCACAGCGTATTACACGTAACACCTAAAACAAACGAAACGATCACAGTGCTCTATTTCAACTCAGTGCGTTCGCATAGGCAAGGTAATTTTAGTATTGTTCTTTCATACGCGTGTGAGTAATTTCTGTATTAACCTGGCCAAAAAAAGAACTGCAATCTAATTACCTAACTGTGGAATCATTCAATATCTATCTTGTTTAATTTTTCAGCTTTCTTTGAAACCAAATCTCTTTTCTTCATTGTTTTTGACGACCATTTGGTCATTGGTGCAATGACAGCAATCTTGCCTTTTGAGGCAAATGTTCTGTCTTGAAATTCTGGTGGTAGGGGCATAATTATGTTTATGTTGAGCATAGGACGTAAGCATTTGTTTATCATATTCATTATTTCTATTCGTATCGTACTTAGTTATAAACTTTGCTTAAAGGTGGGTTAATTGGGAATGTCTGAAAAAAATAATTTTGGTTGAATGATTTTTTACAGGTAGGGAATAAGCTCCCTTATTAATATAAAAAAATAATAAGGAAGCTTATTCCCTAATTTAATTTTTTCAGACATTCTGGCCGTATTTTGACCGCTATTAATTTGTATTCGTATGTAAGTTTGTATATTCAATACCTTGTTACAGATGACTTATTTTACACTGTGCTTATTGTTGATTTCTATTAATTTTATTAAAATTATTGATGGCAGCAACCTTATGTTGACATATTTAATTTAAACTGAAACTTCACCGAAACAACATGGGCGGGGCGTGTCGGTAAAAGTCATTAGTTTTAGTCGAATCTTCGCACACGTGGCCATCTTGAGATCGGTGCGTGCGCACGCAAGTCATAAATATGGTTCCCTTCAAAATATTTTAAGACATTTGCGTGAAATCTGCCTGCTTTCTGAAAAAATAGCAAAAAGGTTGGAATTTTTTCGGTGAAACTGGAGTGGTTCCTAGTATGTATTTTTTTTATTACTGTGCAAGTGTGCAATTTGGGTGTTCTATGTTGTTAGAATAACTTAGGCATATCTAAATGCATGAATTATCAGAATCTTATTTACTGATATTTTCTCGTTTTTCAATAAGTTCTCTTCAAAATATTTGAAGACGTTTACGTGAAATCAGCCTGCTTTCTGATTTTTTTAATTACTATGCAATTTGGGTGTTTTGTGTAGTTCGAAAAACTTATATAAATGCATGCATTATCAGAACCTTTATTTATGATATTTTCTCTTTACTTATTAAAGTTTTTCCAGTTTTTCAATAAAATGATTGCAAAAACATTTAATTATTAAGACATGTACGAGTTTAACGTGGTTGTAGTAGGAAATATTTAATTTAAAAAGTTATCTTTCCCTAGAAAACTGTGTTTTTCTTTCAGGTGTAATTGTTTTCTTCTAGCATAAACTATAGTTTATTTACAAGAAGGTATTATCTAAAGTAATAAATTAAGAGAAAACAATGCGGACAGCTGAAAAGCCCAGAATAATGAAGTTGTTTGTGAACCAATTCTATGTGTTGTGTTTGCGCAGTTTTGTGTGCGTCACGCCCTCATGGCAACCGCGCCCATAACTCATGGTGCTCGATACATTGTTTTACTCTATGACAGACATGTGAGTTTTAGAGTTCAGTACTATCATATCATGTAATATGTGGTTCCGTTATATAATATGAAAATAATCTGTGACAAAAGTGCCGCTCTCTCTGTTTTTGAAATTGTGCTGTCATTTTGTTTTGTTGCTGTAGGTACACCGTAGGATGCGCTTAATTTAACTAGGTATAGAAGCACAGTAGGTAGGTATCAGTGGCGAGGGGTGAAATTATGACGAAGGTAAGCCGCTCTACAAAAAATATGAAAAATGTTATGATCTGCAGAGTGGATTCAGTGAGGTGGGATTTCCAAAGGTAAGCCGATGGGAATCGGCTTGTATGGACCCTTTGCCACTGGTAGGTATACAGTGGCTGTCACATAATTAAAGACACCAGTCAATTTTCATACAAACGAGGTAACTTTGAAGCCTTGGTTCTCCGCCAATTATTGACCTAGCTGTGATCTGATGATGGCTATCCATGCAGCGAGTGAATGGAGGAGATTCTGATCGATACACACCCAACAGATCTGATCAGCATTTAAGAGATATAAGGATATGTTTAAAAAAACCGCGAAATTAGCATAAACATTTTTGGAAATCCCGAAGATGAAAACTCTGATCCTTATATATACGCTTAGAATGCAGATCAGCCCCCCTAGCCAAAGTAACATTTGCAAATTTTCGCTATCGCTTCGCTTCGAAACATGTATGGATTTGACGTTTTAAAATTCGATAGTTAACGAAACCTTATGTCAATCCTATACATGTTTCGAAAGCGAAGCGATAACGAAGATTTGCCAATGTTACTTTGGCTAGGCCCTCAGGATCTGTATATAGCGATCTGAATCTCATCCAGTCAGTCCCTGGATAGCTAGTCATTCTGTCATTTAGTTTAGTTTGTCATTTGTCCCTTTCTGATAACACTGCCTTACGTGCACGGCAACCGCGATTGGTTCAGCAGATTTACTGACTTTTTACATTTTGTGGTTCCGTTCACTTAGTGAAAAATGATTAGGTACCTCCCATGACTAGAGGATTTCTTACGATTTTCTCTCGCTTAGAAGGTATCCTAATGTTCAGTTACCGAAAAAAATATAGTTTTCAACGGTTCTTCTATCTCACGAAGACCGTTTTGCTATGAATGTGTTAGGCGTGCACATGCACATTGTTTTAATGTGCATCTACACGCTCTCGTATTACGCACACTAAAATAATGTGCATGTGCACGCATAACAACATTCACAGTAAAACAGTCTTCGTGAGATAGAACAACCATAACAGACTTCGGCGAAGATTAGACCGCCGTTTCCATCAGTCATCCATCATCACTATTTACCAATCAACATGACTGTCACTTTACGTGAAGTTTGATGAGGTCAAAGAATTTCCCTATTGAGTTTGTTAAGCACTGTTATCTAGTCATATTTAAAACCATCTCAGTCTCATAAAAAAAAACCAACTAATCGTCTTTCCTTCCTTAAATATTGTCGATTTTGATAGAACGGCTGACGTCTGTCTGTTTGATGAACTAAGGAACTAATCAACAAACTAAGTTTAATTTGATTATTTAGTTGTGAAAAGTACTACTTATCTTTAAAACTAAAAAAACCTAACTGACTTTACTTAAATCCATAGGTATTTACTTAGGCGACGGCTACACGCATGGAAAGTAAAATATTGAACATTCCATACAGATTATTTCCATTGTTAAAATTTACTCTATATGGCGATGGATCACAGTATTTATCATGCGTGTAGTCGTCGCCTTACAGTTTTTTTCCCATTGCGTTTTAGAATAATTCGATTAAAAAATATGAAAATACCTGACTAAGTTTTTCTTAATCCATCAGTCCAGTTCGATCGATTACCAAAACAATACTTACACCAAAAAGAAATCAAACAATGATTTTGTTGTGGCGGCATCGTTTCTGATGCGTTTCGATAACGATTGTAGTATTTCAAGTAGGATTGGCCCCAAATGCGCTTGCTCACATCTATTGTGGCAAAGGTCGCATTTTTCTTACCTTATAGTTTCACGGGTCGGTGCCCAGAGGGCAGCACTAACCAACCGAATTTACCGCCATAACCTAATAAGGTAAATCAAATATTTTATTGTAGATCCCTATTCATGGCCCATTATGTACGTGATAGATCTCGCTTTCAAACAATCGTCTTGAGAAATGATGTCATAGATGCATTTAAATATGGGAATTAACGTTTTGGTAATAGCAGTATTCGTTCTAGATATTTCGTTTTGTTTGATTGAGTATTGTTTGATAAGCTAACACCCCTATACAACGTGTTACATAATAACCCCTAATGCCAAATATGGTAAACTAACTTCCGCCCGCGACTTCGTCTGCGTGGAAAGGTTTTTTTGCTATCCCTCGGGAACTATACTTTTTTTCGGGATGAAAGGTACCCTATGTCCTTCTCGGTACCCCTGACAACGTGTATGCAAAATTTCATGATGATCGGTTTAGTAGTTAGGACGTGAAGGCGTAACAAACAAACGGACTTTCGCATTTATAATATTAAGTAAGGATAGGGACCATCAAACTGAACAACTTTTACTATGGGACCAACTCTGAAATCACGAAAAACAATTCACAGATTTTACAGTCCCCGCAAGAATCGGAGCATTGAAAATGAACACGAAAATTTACGAAAAACCATAATCAAATCAAATGCAAAGTCCTATGATATTTTTAAAGTTACCTAGGTAGTACCTATTTATTTATACGATTGTGACACTCGGCTCCGCCTCGTGTCACAAAAGCGCCCGCTGGCTGCCTCGATGCGGCCGAAATAATATTAACCAATTTTCAAAATTCCAACGAATGCACTTCTCGTCCACTTCTGCACTTCTTTTAACACTATTACCATGACGATCGGTCAATAACCATAGAAGCTACATCACTTTTTATGTACGGAAACAGCCATTTTTCTACAATTCCAAATCTAATTCCAAACCTACAGGTCACAATTATAAACCGATTTTCAAAATTATTTCGCTATTTGATAGCTAAACTAATACCCTAGGACACTTTTTTTCATTTTTTCTTAAGTCGGTTGTTTTTCCGAAATATTTAAAATTGAGTGAACAAACACCACCCAAAAACCCGGAATTTTTGGAATTTTGCAAAATTTCAAAAAAAGTTACCAGTAGATTTTCAAAATTCAAACGTTCACACGTGTCTCGATAAATTACTCAACTTTTGGTACTATTTCTATCTCGATCCTCTCAAAATCCTGGGAGATATGGTCAAAAATACGTCTCAGGCGATTTGCATCTGATAACCATTTTCAATGGTAAAACAGCTGTTTCATACATTTTGCTATACGAGTAATTTCGTTCATTATTAATTTTAGTATAAAACAGCTGATTTTTTTCGCGATTTCAGAGTTGGTCCCATAATAAAAGTTGTTTAGTTTGATGGTCCCTATCTACCATATTCGGCATTAGGGGTTACTTTGTAACACGTTATACTATATTCACAAACATTATCTACTATGAAGTCTCACAGTGTGCCCCACGGACGCACAACACGTCCCAACTACCAATCCTACTAATATTATAAATGTGATAGTTTGTGGGTTTGGATTTTTAGATGTTTGGATGTTTGTTCCTCAATCACGCAAAAACTACTAAACGGATTTGGTTGAAATTTGGCACACAGATAGTAGATAGCCTAGATTAAAACATATAATACTTTTTATCCCGATATTTCCACGGGAACGGGAACCACGCGGGTGAAACCGCGCTCTATTTCAACTCAGTGCGTTCGCATAGGCAAGAGTTCGAGTATTGTTCTTGAATAAGGATGTAAGTCTTTATTGTCTTTAGTATAATGCTGACTTACTCAATAACACAGTTTTATACTAAGAACCATCTGAGAACTATTTATTAAAGAAAATATGGAACTGGTAGGAATAAAAAGTAGGAATAGGATTCCTAGATAGGAACTATCTAGATAAAGGAAGTATGTCAAAGTCAAGGTCAAAGTCAAGTAAGCTTTATTCAAATAAACTTAATTATTAAGTACTTTTGAATCGTCTATATTTTAAGACGATGGTTATAGATACGTTCTTTATAATATTACGGAAGAAATGAAATAATAAAAATGGAGGTAACAAAAATTTTATCAGTTTGTGATTTGCGTAAAGTCAATCGAATTCATTTTGTTCATATTGTATCATAATATAACCCATACAAATTACAGCCGATGGAACACGATATGAACTGTCAAATAAATATGATTAACTTACGCAATCGCACCCCAGGTTTGTGATAGATCATATTATTTATCTTCGTAACAATGTATGGTCCTATGGTATAACAAGTGTATATACCATAGGATTTTCTTACGCAAACTAGAGGCATTTTTTGTTCTAAAAATAATGACCTTGAGGATGGATAAATCAAGATAATGATATTAATAAACTAAAGTACAAAAAGAGAATCAAAATTTCCTTTAAAAGTTTAAATTAAAATTCTAATTAACATTGTCATATATTTTAACCATTTTTATCGTTTTGAAAAATTCGACAATCTGTCAGCGGTAAGGAATCGTTCGTTTTAATTAACTCAGTTCATCGGTACGGACGTATCATTTGTAGGGAATTAGAAGGGACAAAAAAACGATAATTATCTGGGCCCAGGGCTTTCTGCGCACGCATTAGTTATGTTAAGATTTTAAGGCTGCTCGGATAGCGTGGAGAGGGCTTAAGTATTGTTAGTTTTTAATACATGCAGTTATAATTTGACAATACATACAAAGTGATCCGCTGCCTGCAATTTCACTCGATAATGTAAGGTAAAGAGTACATTTTTCAGATTTAAGTACGTCGTTTTATACCACAAGCACTCTGAAGTTAGCCACTTCAGCTGTACATTGCTAAATTAATCGCATTGTACATATAAAAAAAAGAAAAATTTGGGAAAATAAGTGTTTTGTACAGGTTCAATTTCATTTTACTAAGAATAAAATTGTTCAATATTTTAATAATTAAATTCGGGTGCATATTGTAAAGTTAAGCGATTTTCAAACATTTTTTAAAGCCTATCATAAATTAAGTTAATGTAAGTTATCGCTTGATATCGTATCTATTATACTTTGATGCAAGAGGGCAGGGCTTCATGCACGTTTTTCTTGAAAAAAGAAAATGATGTTGTTTACATGCGAAAACTTTTAACATGACTTTTAATACAAATACCTTGTATAAAAAGTGTATAAAAGTACCTGTACTTGTAAACTACAGTCGTTAAAAGTCTGATAAACGCAATTATTGTAATGTCAGTTGCTTTAGGTACTTATTTTTCTTAAGCCACAAAATAATATTTGTAAGAGCTTTAAAAATATTTCCCTATTTTTGGGGAATTAATACTTTAGTTAGCATACCAAAAAATCATATTGTTCTCCAAAATTAGTAAATAAACGCTCACTAAATGCTAAACCGCCTAAAGATTTAATGAGCATTTAAGATAGGTTATTATCTGGGTTAAGATAGGTTACTATGGTGATCATAAAAATATAAGCCCTATTTTTTCTAGTAATAGATAGCTAAATGAAAATTGTAAACTCTTCATTCAAAATATTGTTATTGTTTCCTTAAGGCGCTAAGAAGGGTCAAATCCCAATATTAAATTCAAATTATTGAAAGATTACGCGCGTGAAGCTATCATGGAAAAATATATAATGTACTTGGAATAATACACAATAGATTTAATTGAAAGCATTTGTAAAAATGTTACCACCTTTGATGTAAAAAAATATTCCGTGGACCTTGTTTCTGGTCCTATTTGCAAAATTTCTCGGAAACAGAACATTCGTTAATGTTAAAACCAACACATAAAAATCGGCGATGTTAATACCTTCAAGCTTAATTGAACAGATTTTTTTTAACTTACTTGAAAGCGAAGAAATTTAATAAAAACCTGTAAAAATTGAGAATTCGGCGCTAGTTCTCAACGTAACCGCCGCGTTGGAACGCGCACTGATTTGAACCCAAAGTGAGTAGAGTTACGTCCGATTTTACACCATCACGGATCGACCCGCTCGGATTGAGGCATGTTAAAGCCTTAATTTTCTTGACGAAAGCTCTCTCCACACTAGTTTCCTATAGCCACATGACCCAGGCCCAGCATATGGCACGGCTTCGTTTCCAAAGTCGTATCCGAAACATCTTGGGATTGTAACGCGTTACATAATATCACTTATCCATCCTTTTTTTTCACTTCATTCTGTAACAAATAAATGGAGTTTGAAATTGAAATTAAATTCTTTGGGATAGTAACGAGGTTTTTGATGTTTTGGTGGGTTTTTCGAAGGTAGGTTTAGGTTTATAAGTAACTATACGTAGTACGTAGGCGGATAACAAGGTTAAGGTGGAGATGGGCAGGACACTTGGCTAGACGGGATGACGGACGGTGGACCAAGGCAGTTACAGAGTGGTGGCCAAGAGGAGCAACAAGGCCAGTGGGCAGACCACCGGCCCGATGGTCAGACGATATTGTCAAGTTGACGGGATCTCACTGGATGAGGCTGGCACAGGACCGTGAGGAATGGCGCTATAGAGAAGAGGCCTATACCCAGCAGTGGGTTGATGTGGGCTGAATATGATGATACGTAGTAAATTTTACATATTTCTTGAAGTCATAGCAAAAAACTTAACCAAAACTTCCTTTTGAAATCTCAATGGCAATTTGAAGGCAAAAATTTTCTCCATAACCCAGAACAGCCATGGTCAAAAAGACATTTCGATCGGCACAGGCCTTCCTTATCGGTGGACGGAGGATGGGCCAAACCCACCACGCGGGCCCAATGCAGATTGGATTCAATTGGTGGTTGGTGTTAACGATTGCAAATGCAGCCGGGACCAACGGTGGCACAACGTGACTTTCGAATCACGGAGAACAAGAGATAATACATTTTAGGTCACCCATCCCATGAACAACCCTTGCTAAAGTTGCTTAACCTTCGCAATAGCAGGGCCAGTTAGTAGTTAATAGTAGACATTTCAATATACGTTAATTCGCATAGGGCCATATTTTTTTTTAACTCTTTTGACCAGACTATAAAGAAAAATATATCTACGTCTCAACTGAAATACAGAAAACATTAACATTAGAATTAAAAAATAGATATTATTTAAATCACAAAGTTCTTTACACATACATACATGAATATAATATCAAAAAAAAAGCGTACAAAAATATGAAAATAAGTTTTTATACATAGATAAAGTTCCGCTACTCGACAACAGATGGCGCTAGTAGTGTCACGCTGAGAGAAGCAATTTTCATATCTCCGTAGCACCTTTCCGTAGGCTGCGAAAATAAAAGCTATATGAATACTAAATTAATGAATATTTGTTTATAATGGTAGAGTAGAAATAAAATAATTACCAATTTATTGTATAGCTAAAGTAAAACGCTTTTCTTTATAGAGTTGAAAAGAAAAATAATATTTTTTCGTAGAAATTATGATCTACCTATTGCACTTGCAAACTTATTAGAAAAGTATTTGAGCTTCATTAATTATTTCGAGTAGATAGGCTGAAGCTTAAAAATAGGTACCATAGATGGCCAAGAAATATAGATTATTTTAGATAAATGGAGTAGAAAGTATTGTGAACGTAGTTAGAGAGAAAATAATAGGTTTTTCTCGAGCAAAAACAATTTCTTATTATAAATAATAATAAAGGGAAATTTTGTTAAATATTAGCGATTCTCCTGCCTGAAAATAAAATTATAAAGAATACAAAAAAAAACTCTTTGCTTAGTTAAGGCAATATTCTATTAGTCTACTCATGGAGGTAAAATGTAAAAGTACTAGTAATAAGTCAGTTAGTCAACTGTAGATCAATGTGGCATAAATCATGTTTTATAATACATTAAATCCTTTTTTAATGTGGAAATAAGGGAAATGACAAATAAATACATATTGCAATATTTTTTTGCACTCATAAAACAATTTAAGATTGTGCATTACTTATGCAGGGAAAAAGCTTTTGAAATATAGGTAATATAATTTGCAACCAGTTTTTTTACCGACTTATAGAATCCAATTATTTACAAAGAAGAGTTTACTATGCTATAATTTAGTTTTTATGAACGCTTCTTGAGTAAGTTAAAAAAAAACACAAATTTTCACACTCCGTTATGTAGGTAGGTACCTTACCTACCCATTATAATTTGAAAAGAATTGTGCCCATTTAAGAGAATAAAGATTTACGTCTTATTCCACGTCGTAATTATAAAAATAATTTATGTCTTCGCAGATTAACTTATGAATGTAATTAAAATCAAATTGAGATGTTTTTGATGAAACTTTATTACGATGCAAATTTTTTAACGTTTCTATGTTATTAACTTGATGATTTGTTGAAATATAACTTCGCTATTTTCTTAAACAATTTAAAAGTTAATGTAAGAATTTAAGCATGTTCTAGCTAGAATGCTAAATTATTCTTAGATCCTAAGTTAACTCTAATTTACTAGTAGGTATCAAAAGTAAAAAAAAAACATAATGAGGTTTGTGACTATATTCGGGATTTAGTGTGGATAAAACAAGCAGTGAAAGAATATTCATTAATTATTTTTTATTTATTTTAAAAACAACACCGTTACAAATTTGTTTTAACTATTAATTCTAACCACTAGTAATGCAATTACAGATTTTCCATACCTTACTAAGATTTTCAACAAGTTTAAATTAACACAATATGCTGTGATAAGAAATCAGCCGCAATGTTATAGTCAACACTCTTTACATAAAGTTATTTTATGAAATTTCGAAGCTACGAATTATCTCATTAAGGTGGTACGTCAAGCTCAGTAGCGCCACCAATGGAAATAAATCATTAATGTTTTATCAAGGGCTTAGAACAAAAGTTTTAGTTATTTTGCGCAAATAGAAGAGTAAAGTGCAATATTTAAATACTGAGCTTGACGTACCGCCTTAACTAATATCATTTACTACATTTCAAACTCAATTTTATTTTACTCATTTCTTTATTTCTTATTTTAATAGCATATTACTACGTTGGTAAATATTATCAAAAGATTATGAACAAGGCTGAAGATCTTGTGAAAAATAAAATAAATCAATAGTTTTCTTTGAATTTTCAGTACCCTTAGCACGAACAGCTATCGAGAAAAATGACGCGCGTAAAATTACTCGATAGAGAATTCTCTATGGAAAATTTAATTTCGCTATTCGGCGATAGATGGCGCTGTATTAATTTTTCATACAAAATTGCACTATCGAATGATTTTACGCGCGTTATTTTTTTCGATAGCTGTTCGTGCTAAGGGTACAGGAAAAAAGAAATCTCAGACTTCGGTTGTCGGTAAACATCTGTTTCATAGCGAAAGTTTTCATAGATTTTTATATTAGATAGTCTGTAATTTTTTAAGAAACATAAAAATAGGCAATAATTTTACCAAAGCTTTAAGCTTAAACTCTTTGTACTGCGTGCAAGTAATTGTGTTTATTGTAATTTAATTCTGTGCATTATGTAGGTATTCTCTCGTAATTTTTAAGATTTTATTGTTTATTTCACAAAAAGGAAAAATAAACAACTGTTTTTTCTCTTACTTTTCTTTGATTCGACAAATTTTGTATCCTTACAAGGGTGATATCCCTATACATTTAATTTTTATATTCATTACACTCAACTACAGATAAAGGAGCTTCCACACAATCGTATTACCATAAAGTAGCGCAATACATAGTGTATGCTAACTTTTTTCAACGATGGAGGTCTAATTACGAGTGCAGGAGGTTGCATGTCTATGGCTGTTAAGGCGTTTCCACACCGTCTCAGCCCCGCCCTGGTTTATTTAGGTACTAGCAGTTAATGGAGTTTTCTGTGGCCAGTTTGTGCGCGCCTTTTAGCGGGATTTGTTTTTTTTTCATAAAAAGGCCACGGCACAGTCTTTGCGGCCATACCTCGTGCATTGTTCTATGCGGATTAATGATTGACTTGCAATGAAAAATGCATGTTTCTAAATTATTTTGAGCACGCAATGCGATGTGACGTGACTTAGTGCACCGCCATCAATAGTTTAGTTTATAAAGCTTTGCTGTTTCTAGGTATGCTGAGTTATTATGATGTATCGAATTGTATCCGAGCGAATTGGTAATCGATATAAGTAATTTAAAAATTATTCGTGATACGTAATAAAATGTTTGTATGAACGTTTCGCCGCAATAAAATCGATAAGCTTAAACTGGTCTTTCATACAATTGATGTAAAAAAGGCGTTAAGGTCGTAATTAATGTAAGTAATTATAATTTTAATTAAAAACAATAACATTATGATATTCAATTACGAAACTTTTTATAGGTTTTTTTTTCATAAAACCCGTTAATGTGACTTGGGATGTTAAATTTTATTAACATTTGATGAAAGTTGTAAATGTCTTAAATTACAGTTTATATTTTACGAGCTATAAACGGAGATACTCATTTTTTTATGTTAGTTTTAAGCTGATGTTCGATATTAATTTTCCTAGTATCATGTGGTGAGTTTTATTTACCTGGAAAAATAAACGATGTTATGTCATCTTTACTTGTACTTGTTATAAATGCAAAAGTCCGTTTGTTTGTTTGTTACGCCTTCACGTCTTAACTACTGAATCGATCATCATGAAATTTTACATACACGTTATCAGGGGTACAGAGAAGGATATAGGGGACCTTTCATTTCAAAAAAGTATTGTTCCCGAGGGACACCAAAAAAAAATTTCCACGCAGACGAAGTCACGGGCGGCCGATAGTCCTATAGTAAAGTGGACACTACTTACCTACTTACAAGATAGTTACCAAATTCAAGAAAATATATATGTCATAAATCACATACAGCGAAAATTTATCTTTCATAAATATAAGAAAACAAAATTATTTCAAATGCATTTCTTAATTTAAAAAACTTTTCCATTTTCAGTAAAGTGATTTTCTTTACAATAAGTATTTATGAAATAATATAGAAATTTAACAAAATAGCTATTTCTAGTCTCGTTAATACTTTCTACAGAACTTCTTAGATACCCACAAGAATAAATTAAACATACAAAAATATACACACTTAGGTACGTACACGCAGTAGGTACATCGTTAATTATATATCTCATAGGTATTTTGTACATTTTTTGTATGTTTAATTTGTACTTAGAATTATATACAATTTACAGTTTTACTAGAGGAAAATTAAAATTTTGTATATAAGTTTGAATTAGCTAATTTATTAATATTTTAAAATTTTTACTTCTTCCTCTATACACCCACCCAACACACACATTCTTACCTGTTTTTTCAACAATGCAAGTTCTCTTTCATAAATAATATATCTATATTTTTATTTATTAATATCAAATTCATGGTGTGACCGACTTGATGTACACATAGACGCTACGATTAGTTTGTTTTCATTATTGTTAACTATAGTTTTTTCTTTTTGTTTTTATTCATAAATTTTTATTATCTTTATTGTAGGTATTCCGCACTACCATGCACCAAACAGGCCCTGCCAGAATACCAGCGTCTATACGACATTACCTGGCGTATCGACACAAGCTGAGGCAGGGTGCTGATTGACCTTATGTATTCACGTGTTTTCCATTTTTTTATTAATTTGTTTTGTTTATATTTAATATTAGCTATGTTTTAATTATTGTGTGTATTGTTGTTAAGGTCAATAAACAGATTCTCTCTCTCTCTCTCTCTCTCAATTGTGATTGATTATTTTTATTATTTATTATATTTTAGATTTGAAAGATATCAATTAAGTTGGAACTAACTTGCATGATAGATAATTTCATAGAAATCCTGAACCAGAAAATTTTTGCTATTATAAGGACCTGAGGATCACTTTAACCAATGTTTAATCATATTACTTAAACCACGTTTAAAACATTGTTTCTATCGATTTCAAACAATTGAAACAATTGACAAAGATATTTTAATCATGATTTAGTATTATTTGAAAATTTTGCAAGTATGTTTATGCCATATCTTTAGAAAACTTAAAACCTAATTTGTAAGCATATAACAATTGAAATACATATTACTATGAAATGAACTACCGAAGATAACTAATATAATATTGTGGACACAGTATATTGTATGATTAAGAAGGTGTATATGTTTGTTCGTCTCAAATAAAAGATTTATAGTGTCAATCAATACCATACAATGTAACTGCATAAATAAACATTACATTTATTCATGTAACATACATATAAAATACATGTAACTGCATAAATGGCTGAACAAACTATTAAGTACCTGTTAGATTAGGTTGCTATATTAAGTTATGTTACAGATAAAACTGCGTAGGAACCTAAAAGTACAATATAAAACCTGCCCTGCTACTTTCGACGGGATCTAGTTCACATCAGGATCGAATAAACGTCAAAAATCTGTTATTTTGGTACTTTGGAAACAGTTACCATGGTTTCCATTGTACTGTTTTGACGTTTATTCGATTCGATCTCGAACTCGATCTCGTCGGGTCCCTGAACAAAAAAAACTTGCCAGGTTGAGGAAGATTATAACACGGTCACAATTTCTGTGGACGCCAGTCCATGATCAAAGCTCTGTATGGTGTGAAAAAAGTATCACTTGAGAAAGAAAAGTAAAGAACAGAAATCCACTTTTACAAATTACGTATCTCGTTGCAAATAAAATATCCTATGTGTAAAAACAAACTTATCAAGAATATCGAAAAAAGTGCCAACTGAAATTTTTAGAAAATCTTCCGTAGAAAATATCTAAATCATGCGATGGCAAATTAATAGGCATGTTGTACAAACACTTGGGAGATTACAAATTTTTACAAAATATAATTTGTTACTATAAGCTCATACATACCTATGCAATTATTAATAAGTAAGATATTCACATAAGTAGGTGGTTTTGCATACGGTAGCCTTAGATTATTCATATAAATAATCTAAGACAGTAGCTAATAAAAATCGGTTTTCAAGAAATGTAAAATGTATTTTCGACAAAACTGACATTTGCAACGACGGTATGACTTTTTTTATTTTTCGGAGGGACTTAGGGAAAGCAGGAGTGTATTTCGGGTCCACAGATATTATAACTATTGATAGAGCAGGCATCAAGTAATTTGACAATAAATAAATTTGAAAACCGATTTTTATTAGCTACCGTATGCAAAAACACCTACTTATGTGAATTCTTATTAATTCACTGCTTTTAGAAACAATTTTCAAAAAAAATTGTAATCTCCCATGTGTTTGTATGTACTTTATGCCTATTAATTCGCCATCGCATGATTTAGATAATATTCTGTCGTATGGAAGACTTTCTAAGAAAAAAATTCAGTATAGGTCAAGACGTTTTGAATGCATAAATGTGTATGAAGTAATTTAGTTAGAAGTATACTACATAAGGTAGGTAAAGATATTAAAATAAAGTATTAGTAAATAATTTAAATTATACTTTAATTAAAACATGATATATTTGTTCAACTGCAAAGTACCAACCAACTGCAGACTTCTTCATGTCATAGCTTGAAGGTGAAAGTCGAATATTGTAAAATAAATTACTTTTAAAGATGAGAAGTAATTTGACTTTGTTTTATTAAAAGAATAAAATGCCATAATAACAACAACAAAAAAATAGATATTAATGGTGACTTAGCTATAAAAGTAGAGAAATAAATAAACTTGTTGCAGAACTCAAATAAAAATATGTACTCTAAAAAATTTCTCCTACATTCTTGAAGATTTTTTGTGTTTTTGTTTGCGGTTTTGATGATTTTCTAGGCATTGATAGTCGCCGATTTGCAGTTTTCTATAAATTCTAGATATCAACGAATATTTGTACGACATCAATTGTGTTTTTCTGGTAATAAGTATCCCACCAAATATATTAACATGTAGAATGTTGCCAAGATGTGACTATCAAAAAGTTATAAGACCTCATGTAGAGCCAAGCTTCTTACTCTACACTCCCTGACTCTACAAGCCCTAACTTCAAAAACTCTACACCTTAGTCAAAATATGTGGCTTGGTCGTTTCGCTACATTCACATGTGAAAAATGTATTTACTGTTCAAGGTTCATTACTTTTCTGTTATACAATAGTTCTTGTAGTAACGAAAAGGCCAAGCCACATATTTGACCAAGGTGTAGAGTTCGTGAAGTTAGGGCTTGTAGAGTTTTCTATTAAGCTGGACGTCAAAGAATATTTGTACGGCAAATATTTTTCTGGTAATAAGTACATAGATTTCAGGCAAAATATGTAGAGCTAATTGTAAATAAGCAATAATATACATCCTCATATCCTACTTAATATTATAAATACGAAAGTTTGTGAGTGTGTGTGTTTGTTACCTCGTCACGCCTAAACGGCTCGACGGATTTGGATGAAATTTGGCACCAAGTTTCGATAATTGTAATTATCTTACATGATAGCTAAAAATGGTAAAAAAGACAGAAAGTGTATTCTAATTAGGTAATTAGGAACTTAACTATTAACCCTCTTATTTATAGACGAGTAAGTTATGATTTGAGTAAAACTTGCAATTTATAATGTTGCTAATTTTAAATTCATATGCAATTTACTGTATTAAATAATATTGAATTCACCAAAACTGCATTCAAGTTTAATTATATTTTACATTACATATGATAGAAACATTTGAAAACTGCAAGTTTTACTCAAACTCATCAGTTTTGAGTAAAACTAAATAAATACAATAATTTATTTAGTTTTACTCAAGTACAAAACCCTCGTATCTAAATAGAAACGAGGGTACCTAATTATTGTATTTATTGTGTAGGTAGGTATTTATTAATTATTTTGTTGTATTATGTAGACATGACTGTATTTATTAATTATACTTTATTACTTTAATTAAATAAAAATAAAGATCTATCGATACAAGTTCTAGACATAATTTAAAATTCTGACTGTTATTGTCATGAAGTAAAGATTTGTTTCAGTAGGTATGTAAAAAATCTAATTAAGTTCATATAGTTTAATAATTTCACGTAAATTTGATCAATATTTTTTTTAATAAACAATACTTTTGGTAGCAGAGGAAACAAAATTTGATTTGTTTCCTTGTTTTATTTTTGTGATTCAAGATTTTTCATAAACTTAACTTTTCCTCAAATCGATCAATAAATTTAAAACTGATAAAAAATTGTAAAGACTAACCATTCCCTATTCATGACATTGTATTTTAATTAGATAAATCCTCCAATGTTGATGAATCCTCCAATGAAGTCATTTTACTATTGGAAGAAAGTTTTCTCATTTTTTTTCAATAAGGTATCTACTTTCAAATAAATTTACCACCAAATCATTTAAGACATCATGATATCCATTATATTTACGGGTAATGTCGCTTAGATATTGATGTTTAGGCCAGACAAGTGCTTCTTTAAAAACAGAACAAATTAATTCGGTGAAATAATTCTATACTCAGGCCAAGGGCTTTTTTACCGACAATGGGATAAGTAAGTATTTATAACTATTCCCCTAAAGCATAATACTGTAACGGAAGACGGTAAGCTTCAGAAGTGAAAACTGTAACGGAGTTTAGACTCAACAAATGCAAAATAAACAAATTTGAGTTGATCTAAAGTTATTTTATCTCTTAAGGATCTTATGGCGTAACGTGCTGAGCTTATGCTACACTCTGATACCTCTATTTGCTTTTTTTATTTAAATCTCTGTTAAAATGGATACCCAAGAATTTAACTATTGTTTATAGATTTTTTTTTTCTTTTAAGTTTCTATATGGTCACTTTAACCGGAAACCTATAATTAACTTATTGTTTCCTACGATGTTTCTACACTTATTTGTACAACTGCTGGTTTTCCATGTAATAAATAAAATAAAATAAAAAGTAAAAAAAAAAACAAATTTATTCCTAACCCATTCACTACAGGTTCTAAGGAATCTCTGTCTTTTACATTAGTCTTGAATAGCAGAACAGAGGTTTTATAAATTTGTATTTAACATAAGATTATTGTTTGCTAACAATACTTCTACATTACTACATTACATTCTACTTTACTTTGGTTTGCTAACCAATTTTCAAAGTAATGAATCGAATTTTATATTTTGTTATTCAGTTCCTCTATATTATTCGCGGATATTACAACATTAGTGTTATCTGCATAAATAGTTAACATCCGGATGTTTTGCTCTCATGTAATCTGCTAAGTCATTCAAAAATATTAGGAATAAAATAGGTCCCAATATTGAACCCTGCGGAACGCCTCTTTTTATTATTGTTACATATGTTTCCCTCAACATTAACTTTTTCTTTTATTTCAATAATTTGTTTGCGATTGGTTAAGTAGGATTCAAATAACCCCAAGTTTGTATCTGTAATCCTGTAATGTCCTAATTTTAGTAGTAAGATTTTATGATTTATTGTGTCGAAAGCAGAGATTAAATCCAAAAAGAGTCTACTTTCAATTTCTCATTCAATTTTCATACAATATCGTTAACTGAGTTATTTATAGAATCTATGGTTCCTACACACGTGATACCCAAATTGCCTTTATGCCTAAACTAAGTATGCCGTTTCGACGCAAATGTGCTAAAAGTCTTAACTTTATGAGCTTTTCATCGATTTTTGTCAAAACGGATAACAAGAAATTGATTTACAATTTTTTGGATCCAATTTACTTCCTTTTTTATGCACCGGAAGAACTCTTGCTAACTTAAGTTGATCAGGAAACGAATTGAGCTGAATAAATTTATCAAAAAGAGTGCCAAGGGTTCTGCCAGGTTCAGCCAATACTTCAATGTGATCTTTTATCACTCGTATCGGTACTTCATCAAACCCAAAAGAGTTTTTATTTTCCATTTGTTGAACAACATTATTTTTGATGTCTGTAAGTAATTATTTTTCCTTAAGTTCAATCTAAGTACCAACATTATTTTTATTTATAAACCTAAAGGTACCTAGATGTTCATTTGATTACGGCGCTCCATTCATTATTCCGGAACAATATGGAGATTGAATCTAAATTACGAGCTGCCGGCGGTCACTCTCGAAATCACAAAGTTTTCACATCAAACACTTTTATCTACAGACGGCCTATAATAGCCTCCGCGCATGCGCGTTCTGCTGCGGGACCACTTGTTTTTGTTCCAAAAACATGGTGTAAATTATAAGACTAATTGCTGCAGAGTGTATCAATCAGATCAATTTGAAAGTGTGAGCGTACTCAGAAAGGCATCCGAAGTCCATCATCCCATTGGACCGGCACGACAAACGAGCCGGCATAACCGGAGCGTCTAACTCACGCGTTCCATACGAGAGGAACTCAGCAATTTTGATTAGGTGCAGAAAATCCGTGGAAAACTCTCAAGTAATTGCAGCAAGCCTGCAAAAACGTGCACGACCGTCCGTGGTGAGCGCGCGCGCGGAGTGGCGGGCGGGCGTCGGGTGCGGGCGGGGGCGGTGCGGGGGGCGGGGGCGCGCGCCATTGGCGGGCCGTACCGAGGGCGGGGGCCACGCCCCGGCCGCGCGCCCGCTCGCTCGCGCCGCGCCAGTGTCCGCCAGACTGCCGAGCGCGCCGGGCCTCCCGCTTCCCCGCGCCTCGCTCGGCCACGCCGCGTCCCGTGATCGAACCTTTACAAAACCTTAAGTTTACGACCGTCGCGAGTGCATTATGACACTAGTGAGCTAGCGGGCCGCTGTGACGGTGTCAAATAATCCATGTGTATGTGTTCACGTGCTTGTGTGTTGTGTTAGCTTGGGCCCGTGACGAAAAAACGTTCGTGGTGGCCAGCGGAGCCTTGCACCCGGGCTCGGGCCGAGCTTTCATGGCTCAGCCTAGGGTACGTACCCGACACCCCACTGACAGAACACACGCACGACACCCGGCACCAACTACGAGTGTAGAGTCATAATGTAGAGTCGATGGCCTACCAATAAATCTTACTGAATCGATAGTGACAAATATGACGCTGATAGGAGAAGCGGAAATCACGATGGTAGTGATAAGAGTGTCAAAATACTTGTACATAATACGGTAGTGATTCAAACAATAACAAATCATTAATCATTGGATTAGGAGACAAATTTTAATCTCAAATACATTGTTTCAATAACGGTAGCGGAGCAAACGACATCGTAAGCACTTAGTAACGTAACAACAGCTGTTAATCAAAACAAAGACGTAGGTTCCTCAAACAGTGTAGCCGATACATTATGCTTTGGTTCGGGCAGTGCATTTAACAAGGCCCGCGAGGCCGGCATACGTAATGACGCGTTAGAATGCGCCGATCCAACCCGCCGTGATAATGAAAACGAAATGAATGGGTTATTAACGCCGTAAGTGTTACATCCGTCACTCAAAACGACCACAATTAGGCACCAAAACCATAAAAAAGAAAACAAGCAAAGAGTTTTATCCAGATTACTGAATATGAAAAATCAAAAACGGCGTTTCGTCTCGCTTTCCGTCTGTGTGACTTTTAACACAGACATGGTAATGACAAAGAATAAATTGCATTCGGCCGGCGAATAAATGAATGTGTCTCCATATATTGGACACCTGACGGAATATAACTTTGTTGGAGCGTCACAATAAATGGGATAAAATGGCTGCCAGCGGGGCGCACATTGTAAATGGTTGCTCTCTTAGGCCCGGGGGACGGAACAAGCGGCTTTAAACGCACGGTTGGGCACAAAAGAGTAACTCAGAAACCAACAATAAAATTCAATTGACAATGAGCGGGAAAAAAATCTTTTGCTGCACCACAAAGATGTCCCTAACGGAATCTGGGGACAACTTTCTAAAGGTTTAGGGTTGTATTGTTTTTGGCAAGGCAGTGTTATTTTTAATCTGTGCATTGTTCGATGAGACAATGCTTAATCAGGAAATAATATAACTTTTCTTGAAAAAAACACATTAAAATAGACACAACCAAGATAAAGACACAAACAATTTTCAAAATATGGAAAAAGATAATAAAAAGTCAGTTGTTGAACAGATACTAGATGATGTGATAGATGTTGAACTGCTCAAAAAAGAAAACTGGGTCCACCATATGATTTTCCATACAAAATACCTAAGTTCTGAAAAGTATTTTTCTGATAAAGTCAATCTGATTTTATGTGAATTTGATATTGTTTGAAAGTTGTAATAGTCAACTTGCCGACTTGACTGTAGAATTTGCTGTATAATTTCTCATACCTATTCGCCTTGTGTCAGTTACAATAAAACTAAATTGGAGATTCATACAAAAATAAGCGTAATTTAACATTTTGTAATTCTAGTTGACACACGGCGAATAGGAGAAATTATATACAATAAATTCGACAGTGAAGTCGGTAAGTTGACTATTACAACTTTCGAACAATTTCAAATTCAAATAAAATCAGATTGAATTTATCAGAAAATACCTTTCAGAATTTAGTTCTTTTGTATGGAAAATCATATTGTGGCCCCAATTTTCTTTTGAACAATAAGTATTATAAATAATAAAAAATCTGGTGATCTGTAATCTGGTGTAAAAATAACACGGCTGTGATATAAATTGTCTATAAAATAATACTTACAAGCCGATGATAAAATGTGAAATGGTTTTAAAATTGACGTTATTCTATGAAATAAGCATTGATAGGCAACAACGGTAGATTCGGTAGATGAATATAAAAGTAAATTACATTTTATTACATAACAAGAAGGGTAAAATTTAAAATAAAACACTTGGCTTTTCAAACAAAATGTTGTAATATAATAGTTCTCACTTTTATTTACAAAACGCGAATAGTATAAGTAATAATTTTGAGTAAAAAGGATTTTTCAAGAAATACAAGTTATGAACATGGCCAACTTAAGACTATAAATCAAATTTTTTTGTAAAGTTTTTTTTCAATATGTTAACATCGAAATTAATTTTGTACTTTAATCAAAAGTATCTTTCCCACTATTAGCAGCTAAGACAGCACAAACACAGAAATTTTTCAAGTCCTAATGAATGGAGTGGTTCAATCATTGTGTAAAAATTAAAAAACAATCATCAATTTCTTTAAAATATCTAAAAAAGTACTAAAAAAACATCCGCAAATCTAATTTAAGCAAGTTTCATAAAAAATGAATAAAAGTATAAATACGCACTAAAATAGTTAAGGTAAAAGAAAAAAAAATGTAGAAGATATACATAAAGAACCAAAAAATTAATAAAGGTGCAGCTTGAATAGGGTTTAATTTCAATAAAAAAGATGACTTGTACACAAAATGTAGAGAAGACAGTGCGACAATAATATCAATACATACATTGATGACACTAGGAGCAATAGTTTAAAACTATCAATCAAATAATTATTCCCAGGAACGAAATTGAAAAAGTTATTCAAGCAAACTTTGCAAGAAAATAGATTGTACGGAAAACAATAACTAAAAAATTATTTCTTGTGATTAAACTATTGAATATTTTTAATTGAAATTAAATATTGTTTGAAAGCTGTAATAGACAATTTTCATGCAAGGTATTTAGTTTGTTGAAAAAAGATTTTCAAACTAAATAGCATGAAAATAGATTCTTCTGAAAAGAGTAACTTAAAAATTATTTCCCGTGACTAAACTAATGGATATTCTTAATTCTTTTTTTATGCAGACTGGGAGCGTGATTAGATACGAAATTTAATTTACTGTCGAATTTTCTTCTCCAGGTTGTATAAAGGGCATATATTTGAATAAGATTAGGACATGGATTATAACAGCAAAACTAATTAAAATAATCATAGAACGGTAGGAAATGAACCTATTCTTTGTACTAATACCCCAACATTAAATCCTCAGCTGATGAAACTTTGTTGTGATGTAATACTTATTTATACCTGTTATTTATAAATTTAAAAGAAGTTAGATATTTATTTATACCTCATATTTACATATCAAAATTAGGTGTCTTCTGCTAAGATATTTTTTTTAATACCTATTTCACAAATTATTGTTTTGATATATTACATGAGAACTTTTGGTAAATAAATTTTACGCAGATTTTTTTCCCTAAAAAAGACATCAACGATATAACGACGACCTCCGTGGTCGAGTGGTTTGCACGCCGGTTTTCAAGGCGTCACCATCTCTTGAGGTCCCGGGTTCGATCCCCGGCTGGGTCAATGTAGAAAATGAACTTTTCAATATTGTCTCAGGTCTGGGTGTGTGTCATACCACCGTTGTTTCTGATTTCCATAACACAAGTGCTGTAGCTACTTACTTTGGAATTGGAGCAATGTATGTGATGTTGTCAAATATTTTAAAAAAATCTATTTTTTTTGATAATTTGCAAAATACGTTTCGTTAATGCTACTTTTGGTATAATTTTTATCATACTGTAAAGTTTCGTCGACTGAGGATTTACTGTAGGGGTCCACTACCTTCCTTTCCTATATATATGTATATACTAGTAATACAATCTTGAGACAATATCATAATCATAGAAAGAAAAAAAAAATTACATTACAAAAAATTTTTTTGTTTGTCTCACCCTCAAACTATTCCTAGGAAACAATATTTTTCACAAGAAGTGTTTTTTTATTAAAGTAGGTATAGGTAGACAAATAAATTCAATGAAATAATGTCATGAAGATTTATCGCTAAAAGATAGTGTGCAATGTGCAATACAATGAAAAACTTTCAATTCATTTACAAAAAAGTAAATAATAATATAAACTAAACAATATGAATATTTCTTATACAAAAAAAAAATACTTAACCACCATGGTAATAAAAATATTTAATTTCAACATTAAACATTATAATTACAGAGTTGTTTTTAATTTCACTGTGCAAAACATAAAAAAATATTTTTAACAAAGACAAAATTTTGTTAACGATTTTGGAACACAAAATATATTATAGGAAAAATAAGAAAGTACCTATATTATTAAAGTTTCACTATAATATATAGAGTGTTAATAGTAAAAAGTTATTTTAAATTCATAAAAACAAATTCAAAATACGGTAATGCCCTTACAAAAAATTACGACAGTAAAATATTTATTATAATCTGAAAATTTTTGTGTTCCGGCAGTTAGAGGTAAGATAGCAAGATGCTCAGTGATGAGGATTCCGGGTGTAGTGTTGTCACACTTTCGGCCTTATTGTCACTTATTATATCACTTAAATATTTTCTATTTCTATTTCTATTTCTTACATCAGGTGAGGTAGAGGCCAAGCACTGTCCCATTGTGCATTAAAAAAAATTTTTAGACGAGAGAAAAATTTAATTAAGTGCCAAAATACCAATTTCTCATAAAAATAGCCTATACCAGAGGTTCTCAATTAGTTTTTTCTATCAATCTCGCCTACCCTTTATTTCACCCCCGCAGTGAGAGTGAGTGAATAAAAAGGTTTTTACTGATATAATATCTTAGTTAAGAAATTGTTTCACATACCCCTTGATATAACCTTGTGAACCCCTGGGGTTACGTGTGCCACAAATTGGGAAACACTGATGAACCTGTACTATCCGTGACTAGACTTAAACTTAAAAACTTTGCTTTTACTAAAGAACATAGAGAAAATAATAAGTAACATTAAGTCTGGAAAATTGTAATTCAAAAATGGGTCTGAATAATAGAGTTATAAAATACAAAAACTAAATAAGGATCTTGTAATTTTAAAATCTATATAACTGTTATATACTCATAAGAAAATAGGGGTCACCTAAAGATTTTCCATACAAAAGAGCTCATTTCTGAAAGGTATTTTTTTGTGATAAATTCAATTTGACTTTATTTAAATTTGATATTGTTCAAACACTGGAAGAGTCAGTTTGGAAACGGTGTTTTAAATTTTATAAAATAGAAAGAAATTGGAGTTTCATACAAAAATAAGTGAAATTTACCATTTTCAATTCTAATTGACACACGGCGAATATCTTATACCTTTAAACGAGTAATTCTTGTTTATTTATATATAAATTTATTTCTGAGATCTCGGAAACGGCTCTAACGATTTCGCTGAAATTTGGTACATGGGGGTTTTCTGGGGTAAATAATCGATCTAGATTAGTCTCATGTTGGGGAAAACGCGTGTTTTCAAGTTTTTATGCGTTTTTCTATTGACGCAGAATATGGTCGCTAATTTCGTCCTGCCGGCCACTGTCTGTCTGGTTCAGCGGGTTATGACGCGGACGGCAAGAAACGAGTGTTATGGGTTCGAATTCCGCTCGGTGAATTACTTTTTTATATTTTCAAGTTTATATTATATTTTTTGTATTTTTATTGTTTTTTAGACACGTTTAAAAAATGTAGTTAATGTTTGAGATAACAATGTAGATTATCAACTAAACATCACCATATTACAATAAATAGTAATAACCGAGCAAAGCTCGATCGCCCAGGGACTGAGAAATTATACAGAAAATTCGACAGTAAAGTCAGCAAGTTGATTATTATTGCTTTTTAATAAAATCAAAATCAACTAAAATTTGATTAAATTTACTATAAAAATAACTTTCAGAAATTCGCTCTTTTGTATGGAAAATCATAGAGTGGCCTCTAATTTCTTTTGAGCAAAATATTTATAAACTTAACAGCAAAAACAAAACTTTATCAATCCGTGTATGTACAACAACAACATTTTAGACACTTATATAAAAAAAATGTTAAAAGTGGATGTATTTATAAAAGTTTTTAATCAAGGCGAACCTCAAAAGATGTTTATGGCGTCATAACGCACGATAATTCCAAATTAGCCCCCAAATTGGTGTACAGAATTATATTTGCGTAAGACTTGTCCGTGCATTGTGGACGAGCAGATATCGTAAATTTTACGATCGGCCCGATAACGGTATCAATTTGCCTACTAATAGCCATCCGTAATCTGTGATAATGCAAGGTTCGGCAGTGGCCCACTAAATGAGAAATGATAACGGTGTTGGATGTAATAAACGGTAGGTTTTTTGGTAAAAACATACTCTTTTAACGTTTTTATACGATGTGAAAACCAATTATAATTTTCAGAATAAATAAGGCCTTATAAACTAACAGCCGTATTCATAAAACATGCAAAATTTTATTACGCTTATAAAGTGTTTTGTATCTTCTATTCTTTTGACAAATGATAAAGATAAAATATATTTAACGGTGCAATAGCTAAAATAGAATTATTGGGCGTTTATGCATAATGCCATAAGTACTTATCACTCTTTTAAACCAAACTTTTAAAATTGCAACAACTTTAAATTACACAAGATACATTATAGAAATAAAAAGGATTAGAATAAATACATTTTCTTTAAAAAATTGGCCAAAAATCTTTTAGACAAAAACACTGCTTTTCAATTTGCTGTCTTACTTTTGAAGTTTTTGTTTTCACATTTATTTCCTGTTCTATGAATTTTGATTTAAAAGCCAAGGTGTCTACAGCACTTGAACAGTACATACATCATAAAAAATACCTTTTAAAATTTTGTTTGAGTTTTTTGCTAGTAAGTTAAAAAAAAAAATTTTGTTTTTATATTTTTTTTAAGTTAAAAACGTTACTATTGTCAAAAAACTATAGCTTGAAAGGAAGTTAATGAAATTTGCTATACAATTTTGCTTATTTAAAAACTCTAACTTCTAAGTTTAGGAGAAAATGCAATTTTAAAAGTGTGGTACTAAGTTTCGAAGGTTTGGTTAGGTCTCTTGAGCGTTTGATTCGTCACCCCATTTCAAACAAACTTTCGGTCCATATTTTTCGAAAAGAATGAGCCGATTTTAAAGAAAATTCACACGCACAAGCCGATTTACATTGGTCTATAAAGTTTACTGAAAACATTTTCGATAAATAGTGTCAGATCTTAAGTAGACGGGTTTTAAATTTTTCATAGAAACAGATATTTACAATAATTATCTTTTTAAAAATAAGATATTTAAAATATGTTCTCAACCAACTTTTAAGACTTATTTATCGTGCTTGTGAAGTTTCATTAAAATCGGTTCATTCATTTCGAAAAACAAGAACGTGATAGTTTGTATGAAATGCAGTGACAAATCGGTAAAATTCATTTTGGATTAAAACTGCATTACACGGGACGGAGTGACACTCAGG
The DNA here is from genome assembly GCA_928269145.1 of Agriphila tristella. Lineage (NCBI taxonomy): Eukaryota > Metazoa > Arthropoda > Insecta > Lepidoptera > Crambidae > Agriphila > Agriphila tristella. Next base: position 3,307,434 of record OV743443.1, on the reverse strand, counting down.
ATTATAAATATTTAATCTATATAAAAACCGTTCCTTATCAAAATAAGTCTAATAATATCAAAGATACTTTCTATGTTTATAAAATATTAAAAATTCTATTGTATCTCATTTTTCGGAGCTTGAAGGATTAAATGTAAAAATAAAATATACCTGCACTTAGTAAATATTCAATAACTAAGTTAAATCAATTAATTGTTTAATAAAAAGTAATTTATTTATAACAAGACAGACTAATGTAAATAACTATTAGTCGTATTACAATGTAACTTTGACTATTAATTTTAATCAAATGACAGTCATGTCACAGTCAACATACGGTTGTTAGTAATCAATACAATGTAATAATAATACTAAAAGTCTGAAATTCAGAATAAAAGAATTAAGTAATAAATAGGAATATTTCGAAAAATGTACAGGTGGTTGTTTCAAAATGTTTAAATTTAATATATTGTTATTAAAAAAATACGATTTAACTAAGTAGCTAAAATACACATTGCAAGAGATTGTCTCGAGAAAAAATTGCAATAAACTTTTTAACTGTGAACAAAGTGCATTTAAGTTATCAGGTCACAGATAAAGTTGCGTATAAAAGAAAATTTTATTCTTATTCGGCTATAAATGTTTTTTAATTTAATGATATAAAAAAATGAGGCCTTATCATCTTTAGTGGCACTTAGGTAGAGTCGTAAAGTGAATGTTATGTAATTAAAGAAAAAACAAAAAAAAACGATATCCTTTTAAGTTTATTACATTACAACTCATTATTTTGTATTTCTTATATTAGTGAAAAAAGTTTTCCATAAGGAATTATTCACTAACATACATTATTTCGGTAACATTATTAGTGTGAGTTTTTAAACTAAGAATAATTACACCTAGAACGATAATTCCCTACAAAGCGCGTTGTCGAAAGTGAGGCAACAAAAACAGCCAAAATGGCGGCGTTTTCAGATTTTTATTGACCATTATTACATAATCATACCTAATGAGTACAAAACAGTTTCAATTTCCCTACCCTAAAGAGATTAATTATTATATTATTGGACTTTAGTTACGATTAGGTAACGTATGAAAGATATAAATCTGAAAACTGAGCCATTTTGGCTCAGTATAAGTTGCCCCACTTTGCATACGCGGACACGGCTTCTAGGTGTAATTATTCTAAGTTTTTAAATAGATTTTTCCGAAAGTCAAAAGCTCAATGCAAAAATCTTAAATGTTTATCCAGAAACAATAGGATTAGAAAATTATAACAGTGCATAGATATGCTAAGAGAGCTAATACAAATTATATGTTTTTATTACTTTTAGAGAGAAATCGACACAAAAGTATAATTTATTACTAAGTACGTATGTACTAACTTAACGTCAAGGTAATTGCTTTAAATAAAATTGCCTATTACAGTTGCATTAATTAAATTTCGGTCTTATGTATTTTTTTCGTTTCCCCGCCATCTTGCGGTGACGTTTTTATTTTTCTAAGACGATCCCGATCTGCGGGCATCGCATTAAACTTATTATTGGCACTTATTTCGAACAGTAAAGATAATGCCGGTATTGTAAAGGCCATTTTGTTCACATTTCGCGATAAAACAACTCGATTTTATGTTTTAAGTGTTAAAAACGCCCGGCCATTAGTCGCTACAGGCAGATAACATGGTAACATTGGTGGGTTTTTAATTTTTAACGTTGGCAACACTGTCTTGCGAAAGCCAAAGGTGCTAAATTACGACTTGTTAGGGGAGTTATGGCGATAGATAAAATAGGAAACGTAAACTAGCTACTTGTTAAGCTGAATATGTCTACCCATAGACATTTTCCGACGGAAGTTGGCTGATAAATGAATTTAAAAATAAAAATAGGTGCTTTGAATTTATAGGTAAAAATAATTGTTATTCAGAAGTAAAAACTAGCGCAGTTTTTGCACGTGGTTGGAAAAATCACGATTTTTTGCATAAAATAAAAATCACAGATTTTTTCTGGAGCCTTTAAAATCCACATAAAATAGTACATGACCACAACATGATTGTTTCACTTATTTGACACTTTAATTCTGAAAAAACACAAGTTTAGTTTTGATCAATAAAATTGTTAAAAATGCCTGTGGATGACATAAATGGATGATTTGGTGGTTTCTTTTTAGAAAAATAAACAGTATTAACCACAAAGTGACTTTTTACATACATTTGTTATGTATCTATTTATAGTGAAAATACATACGGGTTTAATTTATAATCAATATTTTAAATTAAGTACCTACATATATAACTTAAAAATAATATAAGTCACAAAGCGGTATTTTTATTTTTATTTTCTCAGTACAAAGTTATGTGAATACGATTAAATTGACAATAGACAGTGATGCGTTGCAATTTCACTCGAGAATGTATGGGAAAGAGAAAATTGCACAGATGGAAATACGCCGTTTTTTACCGCAAGCGATCTGAAGTTGGTCACTTCAGTTGTACATTATTAAATTGATCTATAAATTAAATTACAGCAACAATTCTAATTAAAAGTCGAGCTCCCAGCTCATAATTCTTAGTAATGGCGAAATAGTCAATAAAAATCTGATCTAAACCATTAGCGACCGATGTTTTAACGAAACAATGTCAAAACTTCGCATAAAGCCCGAATATCGCTTCATCTCCAACGAAAAACGTGATCTCGATCAAAATAGCTCTGAGCTTATTTGAAAAATTCACATCTGATTCGAAATAACAATTAATTTCAACGCCATTTTGGAATTAGAATAGCCGTCAGGCGGGAAGCGACAATGTTTTAAAAGTTTTTTTAAAATCCGAACGTTCTTTACCATAGATAAACGCTACTTAAAACGGTCATCGGCTCGGAGTGACCAGATAAATAAGGTTTGATGTATTATATAACAGTGTATACGACAAAATGATATATTCATATAATAAAACACAACCAGCTCGACCGGTCCGAAGACATTACGCTTTTTAATGCGATATGGTGATTAGAAGTGGCCATTTTTCAACCCGGATTATTCTACGATAGAGATGGCCCGCTTTCCGGTACGTCACCAGTATTTTTTTTATCGTGGGTGTAGATTAGAGGTTCATTCGTATATATTTTTTATACATCCTTTTAATGGACCCATAGGTAAATGATTAACAGAAATACTGAGATTATAGTGATGTAGGCGACGCTAAGTCCACGTTAACGTTTCGTTCGTCAATAATAACCATTACAGTTCTATAAAACAGTTCAAACGGATGCGAAGTGGGCAATAAAAATATAGAATAACATTCAGCACACATTTATGCCGCCATTTACAATAATAACGTCAGAAAAAATTAATATTACAGATAAAATAATTTGAATTAGGTAGAGTTTTTATTTTGAGACTTGTGATTAGATAGAGAGATACGTTTTCTAGCCAGAGAGGAGATAAAGTTAGCATAATTCCAACATCAAAATCAATTCGAATCATTGTGATGGTGGACGCGCTTTAAACGCACCCACTAATTTGTTATTTAAATTTCGCTGTTCCATTCCATTTTTGAATTTGGATTCGCGCGGCCGAGCGCCGCCGCTCTAGATGCGTCGGCTCGCATACCGACTACCCGAGGGCAGGTACCGACTCCTCATTGTTTTATTCGAACCGCGTTCCTTTTTCAATTTGAATATCGCTGTTCATTTTCGAATTGGCTCTTTGTAGACGCGCCTTAATTGCGCACTTTAGATTCAACGCTAATTCGCACGAGCGCTAATTTGAGGGTTTATTGTGTTATACATCCTTTAACCGCGCTCCCACCGAATTCTTGATAGGCTAACATGCGTAATCTCTCGTCAAAATATTGCTACCTTGAAACTCGGGTGATAAATCAACTTAATCTTTTTACTGACAGCTATTTGGACAGATATATCGAAATATGTTTCCTAAGCACTGTCCGTGTCACATTGCTTCTCGCACTCGTAAAAGAATCGCAGATGTTTATCAGGAATCGAGAAATTCGTCCTCTGTAAAGGTATCTCGTGCTACGTCGGTTGTAGATGCATTAAACAATATTAATTGACGGGCGATGATGCGGCGAAAAGTATCGAAGGGTTGGAACAATGAGGTTGAACTCGGAGAGCTGGCCGGTGCGACGCCGTTCGCATGCGAGTTTCGAAAGTTCCATTTTTAAAATTGCTCCAAATTGCTCCTTTTTTGGGTTCCTCTTCCAATATCGCGCTCATCTTTTTTCGATGCGATAACGAGGTTTGAAATTGGAATCACGACGGTCCGTTACTGCGCTATTTAGCGGCTGTTCGTTGACATTTTTTCGGGTTGGCCGGACCATAAGATGAATTTGGAGTTAATCGATTGAATGAGATCTGTGGTTGTTTCGCTTGCGTAGGGCCGATGACCAAATAAAGAACAAGACCCGACGGCGGCCAGGCCTCGCGACATGATCCCGCGTCTTTTGAGATCTTGATAAAAACTTTTTAGTGAAAAATTTAGTATTCTCTTTTTGGTGCGTTTAGTGTTCGTTAGCGGAACCTCAATCACCAGTTTTTAGTTTAGTTTAATGTTGATGAAGCTTAGTTGAAGTTTTCAAAGATATATTTGCCAATTGTTTCATGTAAACTAATGAAGCCTGCAAAACACCATATGACCGGAGGCGTGGCTGAAACCGAGACGTTTGAAACGGCACTAGATGAATCTTGCTCACTCTTTTCAACGCGCGAGGATCATGCGAATACTATCATTAACAGAAATAACTCCGCTCTGTCTTCGTACATAACTCTGCATACCAACGCAAACTAAATGGCAAGAAGGACGAGTGTATAAATTGTTTACTTGCTGTATAAGGAAACGTTTGATATCACGTAGCCGTTTCTCTAGCAGGAAAATATTAGTAAATTACTTCCAAAGACACAAAAACGCTTCGTTTTGCAAAATTTTTATTTCGTAGCACGTAGCATTCTCGTAGCAAAACAATTGAATTCCGATTCCAAATTCAAAACCCATTTGTTTGTAAAAAGAGATTCTAGTTAAACGTTCGATATTTGAAATTAAAGAAAAAAAAGTAAAAAACAAACAAAGGAGGTTGTAATATAAAGCCAAGAAATACCTCCGCGGTCCGAGCGGGCGTCACTCAGATTTCGAACTCTAAATAGTCAATCACGAGTGCCAGTGTAGCTAATCCAGCATTCACTAGCACAATAGAGGTAACGAACGGACCGACGCACAGACGCGTTAATAAGACGCGCGTGGGCGGCTTTATGTCAACGTTATTTATGATGAGACACCTTTTTCCTACTTTTTGCCTGTTGGCAACACTAGACGACTTTCATTTCATAATTTTGAATTGTCGCATTTACGATTCCTTATTAAAAAATTGGAATTTCATCAGTTTAATCCCAGTGGAAGATAAAAGTACATTCGAGGAATTATAAGAGTTTGCAATTCTACTGAAGAGTGTTTCTACGGGCGTTTTGTACGCCACGTATCGTCATTCTCCTCGACATAAAATTGTCATAATAAATTGCAAAAATAATATTTAACTTATGCTGCTAAACGCTACTCGTCTGGAACCTATCTCGTCACTGCGCACGGGGACAGAATTTTCTTCTAAAATTATGAAAATATGTTGAGGGTAATAACGGCGTTCAAAACGCCCGTAGATTCATACTTCAGTGGAATTTGACAACATCACATACATTGCTCCAATCCCAAAGTAAGTAGCTATAGCACTTGTGTTATGGAAATCGGAAACAACGGTGGTATGACACACACCCAGACCTGAGACAATATTGAAAAGTTCATTTTCTACATTGACCCAGCCGGGGATCGAACCCGGGACCTCAAGAGACGGTGACGCCTTGAAAACCGGCGTGCGAACCACTCGACCACGGAGGTCGTCAAATTGCAAAATCTTATAATCCCTCAAAGGTACGTAAAGGCAAGTAAGCTTTATTTTCCACTGGGATTATGAAATTCCAATTTTTAAAAAGGAATCTTAAATGCGACAGTTTAAAATTATGAAATGAAAGTCGTCTAGAGTTGCCAACAGGCAAAAAGTAGGAAACGATTTCTGAAATCTTTTTATTCAATTTAATATAGGTACTTACTTTCATAAATGCATTTTCATGTATGGTCTGGTGTACGCCTCAAAGAAAAAAAAAGTAGTGAGACAATTTAATATCTGCTTTTATTACTAACATGAAAAATCCTTTAAGTAGTTGGATACTTTTAATAAAAGTAAAAAGATGCGTGTCGCCGTCGCGTCGAAGGAAATCGTTATCTAAACGAGCGCATATTTACGTGAAATCTGACTGAGAGTCTGGAACTGTCCCTGAGTGCAGCACACGATAAGAGGGCGCCACTATCGCCCAGTTCATGTGCCAGCTATTGACCCCACTGTTTACATCACAAGACACAACTTCCATAATATGCAGAAATTACGATAAAATAATATAGCCACAATTAGTAACATTAACGCCGGGTCACAGGGTTAACCGACTCTTAAAATCAATTTTAACACCCAATAACAATTAAATATTGTGATAACTTTATACACCCGAATCAGCTGACGAGCCGCGTAGGTTATCGTGTTTGTTTTTAAACAGTTCAAATTATAAATGGAATGGGAACTAAAACTTTCATCCGCGGCCTTAAAACGACTGTTAACGCTTCCCCCTCGATACTTTCCGAACGATAAATCTGCTCGCGAATCGACCGAATCCGTACGCCGAACATCGCTCACGAGTTCTATTTTTAAAAAGCAACAAGAAAAACACTCTAGACTCCCACCAGATGAATATCGTTGGTGTAACTACGCTTCAAAGCCGCGATTGTTGCATCTGGTGGTTCAACCTTCGAATTTAGAACGAGCCCTATGAGATTTGAATTCAAATATAGAACAGTGAAGAGTTGCCAGTAATTAAGGTAGGTGGCGAGCGCTGTGCCGCCCGCGCGATCGGTTTATTGACACGTGTTAGTGTTGCGCGCCGGTGCTGTCCCCATGCGGATGAGCAAATGGAATAATGGACGTCTGGGCCCGCATCCGGCGCGGGAGTCGGATACAACTCTTGCAACGCTCTGGATACAATTTTTCAATTAAATCGACCAGACAGAAGATCCCTAATAGGTGTCGTTAAGAAGTCGTGTGCCCGATTTTCGAACTGTCCCCGTAACGAGGCCGTTTTATTAGTATTTATGGTCGTGAAACAAACGCATGGAACATTCTTTAGTCTCTTACGCCCCAAGTATCGTGAATGAAACGGAATTTATGACTAGCGCCCGCTATAACGTCGTACGGCTGATAAATTCAAGTTGTCAGTGTCGCTGCATTACACCTCTGTTTAGCTAGCACATCTTAATCCGGCCGCGTTATACTTGTAATATAAAGAGATTTTTCTAAGTTTTACGGTCGTATTACGAACGGGCCGAGCGCCGCAGTAAAATTCGATACGAGCGTCGCGGCCGGTCTAACGATGCCTGATTTACCACTATCAATTTAAAAAATACATAAAAACACCTGAATGATCGCTACCTACTTCGCTTTAATGTCCCACTTTATTGTGCCAAATTTATATCTCGTATAGGCCGCGTGAAGTGCGAAGCGTTACGTATATAAATTTTATACGAGTAATATAATGACTGTTGTACCGGTCTAAATTATTATTAGGTATTGTGAACTATTCAAATACATTATTCACTGTTACGAATCGCTTCTGGTAGCCCCCCAGACATGTGAATGCGCTGCCAGATGACAGGGTGAGGTGACAGAGCGATGCGCGGAGGAGTGCGTCGGAAAGAGACGGCGTCAGCTAATGGTGGCGTCGGTCACGGGCGTCAGGGCCCACCCCGCGTCGCGCACAAGTGACGCTCCTGTCTTCCCCAACCGTCTGCGTTCGAGAACCTCGGCCCATTTTAGCTTTTTCTATATATAATGTGGAACATGCCCGTTTTGGTTCCTAAACGATACCCTCGGCCCCACCGCAACAGTTGAACAGCTCACTCATATTCTCACAAAACATTTAATTCTTTTAAGTTCTCGGAATCGACCTACGCTAATCTCGAAACCGCAAGTCGTAAAAAACGATGACCCACGGGCGTATTTCAAGCAAAATTTAAATAACTGAAGCGATTAATAACCGCGAGCCGTAATTAACGCAACAGCGCTCGAGCTCATCAACGTTTGACGGCGAGACTTATGTCTAAAATCCACGACAATGCGTAACCGACCGTCGAAATTTAATCATATTGTGTTATTATAAAGAAACAAACGCACGAAACCATACGGCTCGCAAAAACCGGCCGTTCGAAAAGAACTTATTATGAGCCGAAGATTCCCATCCACAAAAAACCACAAGAATGTCATTTAAAAAAATTAAAACGTACGATGCTTATTTTTTCGTTATGGCAACACAAATGGACTAAAGGTTATCTCGGGAAAAAAGGCGGGACTGAGCGATTCCATTTTTAAAACGTATCATTTTAATTTCGGAACCGGCTTTCAAAACGTCAAAAGGTAGTCATTACACATTTTGTGGCCAGTGCAGGCTCGCGCATAGATTATATCGACTATTTTACGATCTTAACCTTTGGGCAGCGTTTACACGACACGATCCTGAAATGGAGAGATGAGATCACTTCGCTGTTTTTGCATAGAGGTATTCGGTATACTAATTGCATCCATACTGGTTTTATAATAAGCGAGGTGTCAATGCGATCATCACAGAATGTTAATTACCCCCATCCCTTCATACGTGACGGAATGTGAGCCAGCGCTGACCTAAAAATTTATGGGAAAATATTTTTTATTCCGCTAGTGTGGGACATGTGGTGCATATCAAGTGTGAACTTAATTTTTGTGTGTGTACGAGTCATAATTCAGCGTGATTTGTTTCGGGCGAGCTTGTACTGCACATGTAATGCGACAACCGCCTACGAGTGACGTCACCCGATGTCCGTCATGGCGGCGGTCGTGCGACCACTCTCCAGTTTTGATTGATAGTGACGTCTCCAAAACAGTGAATGTTTTTCTTTTCTGTTACAATAACTTTTAAGTTTGCTTAATACCACAGTTATTTCTTTATCCAGATTACGTGTACGGGTCCCATCAAATAGGACACTGAACAACATTAAATTTCCATTCCATTTACCGTTTCTTAAGAGACGTTTCATCAAATTAAAAAAAGAATATAATTAGCAGAATCTTAAAAGCTGACAATTATTTGTAGTCAGGCAATAGACAAATGATGATTGCCTATTTATCAAAGCGTACAATGATGACAAAGTAATCAGCGGTATCAGGAAAAAGAGGTTTGTTGATGTCATCGTTGTTTTAATTAGAGAAAAAACGGACTCTATTCTTAATTCAAATGCTGGACGCAGAAACGAGTTCGTGATTTAAATTCTCTTACGTTCGAATTTCGAATAGAAACGATTATGGCACGCTAATTTGGTCGTATCACCCCAAACATTCGTAAGGCGGTGGTAGACTGTTATCAGGTCGTATCGTTGCGTGCGTGCCACTATTACAACTTGCCGAACTAAAACGAATGCGGCGCATTTTTCCCGGCGGCCATTTTGGAAAATGGTCGGTTAATTTTTAGGCGCCATCATAGATCCTACACACAATTTTATTTACATGTCCTGGTCATGAAAATGTTTGAATTTATCCTTTCAAGTTTTAAATAATCGTCTGCTTAGAAGGCTCTATATTTTAGAAGTTAAAGAGTAAAAGTATTGACTTGTATTAAATAAACCCGGCTAAGTGGGAGTCGGGCTCACGCACGAAGGGTTCCGTTCCGTACTAAAAAACGGCAAAAAATCACGTCTGTTGTATTGAAGCCCCACTTAAATATTTATTTTATTCTGTTTCTAGTATTTGTTGCTATAGCGGCTACAGAAATGTATCATTTGTGAAAATTTCAACTGTCTAGCTACCACGGTTTATGAGATACAGTTTTGTTACAGTCAGACAGACAGACTGACAGTGGAGTGTTAGTGATAGGGTCCCGTTTTTTACCCTTTAGCAATAGAATCCTAAAAATGGTTACTATTATAGAGCTTTATTATTTTGAAACAAAAAAGAGGTTACACGTGATAAATTTCAGCTTTTTTAAATACCTATAGCAGAACAAAGTCTCTTACATTCGCGTCCGAGTTCAAAATATTATTCAATCGGGTTGATGTATTAGGATTACAGTTCCAAGTTATTTTTAGCTTAGGGTCAAACACAATCTCGCTATTGTTTCGAGCGACTCATATAAAAATATGGCGCCTAGCAGCCATTTTCATATCGAAACAAAACAATTTTACATAAAATTGTAGCACATGTTTTAATATTAGAGTTAATTTTTCCTTATTATGCGTAAAATACAGAAAAATATGGCTTAGATTTCCAAAACAATTTGTTGGATTAGGTACGAAAAATAATTTATCAAAATGATATAGACCTAAAAATTAATGATGCGCCAAAATTAAATCTGAAAAAGTTTCTTTGTACGTACAGATTACTTAATTTCATTTAACGTATGCGTATTGTATTAAACAAAATGTACATTATAACAAGAAGTACTCAACGGATGCTATGAACCTTTTTTTATCACAACGGAATAAGGTTCAAAATGGTTCCATAGGTTTATTGAAACGACTTCATAGTTTAACAAGTAATTATGATTTAAGGCGACTTTTACGATCGCGATTACAGAGGTTCTTTTAATAATGGCGATTTTAAAGCAGCCACTGTTTTGTTACGCTGTTTCTTTAATTAATCGTACTCAGGTAGTTGGCTTAATTAGTGATGCTTATAGAGCTGTTCCTGCGTACCTAAATATCGAATGATTTAATGGCATCTCAAGTATAGAAGGTAGAGATATTAAAAAAGCTGACCTAGTTTTCTGAACTGAAGAAACTGTTTGTCAATGAGGATCAGCGACAGGTTTGAATCCTAAAGTTTTTATTGATATAATATGAAAACATAATCAGAGCTATGAACCCGAGTGAAATATTTTTGAAATCCGTTTAGAAATGGTAAAGTTAAAATGGTTTAAAGGAAATGCCAAGCTCAATGCAATATGTACTTTATTACGTACGACGTAGGGTTCGCTTGCGTGGCGGATGACGTCATTAGGACCCCCAAAATAACAGCGTTCTATCTAGCTCATATAACTTCTGAGGTTGAAGAGATATCAATAAAATTTCTTCACAGTTAATTATGTGGTATCATAAGCTTTCTGCTAAGCCACTAACAAAAATCGTCACTGATCCTCATTAAAGTACCTACCAGTAATAAATTAAATAAATTGATGCTTGATTTGAATTCGTAATAATAGTATATTTAGTTCTGTCATTACATTTTCAATTTAGACACGTATTTGTCAAAAATTAACCTGATAAGATTATACACAGTAGTAACAGGCGTCAATATGGATTACGATGAAATTATGACATTCTACGATAAAGAAAATTATCTTTAAAACTTGATAACGAACGCATTACACATGTAACGATAATAACTGCCTAGTTATGATTTTTATTTTTTATAATAAGTTAAAATTTTCACTTGCAAAAATAGTTATTTGTTCAACAAGTTTGCAAAGTTATTTTTTGGTGTGAGTGCTGACTTTAAATCACAAACTAACGAAGTAGTGCGTGTGATTCTAATTTAGACTACTTAAGCACAGTGAGTGATTTAATATAAATAATAATAAAAATAAAATTGAAAAGCACGAGACATAGAAAATTGCTCTCGTTTGAAACATACAACTTTTCACCTCTACCAGCGTGAAAACTCACAGAAAAATCGTGAGGAAAAGTGATTCGAAACTAACGCTCGCAGCAAAGTCAATTCTGGTTGCTTTCGGAACATTCTTGGAGATTATTTGACACTGCTAAAACCACTATCAAACGTAGATATCGCATCTTTTTTCAAGCCATAAGTACTTGATAATTATTTGAAATTGCTCAGTCTGATCTTAGATGAACTTGTATTTAATGTGCAAAGTAGGTACGATAGTAAAAGTATGTAATAAAACCCAGCATAATTTTCCATCATATGTAGGTACCAAGATTAAAGTAGTTGTCGTTATGGTTTTAACCAGTTACAATATGTGACAATTAATTATGGAGTCTATAAAAATGCATTAAAGATGGACAATGTGCAGAACCCTGTTATCAAATAACTATTAAACTGCTACCATTCAAACAAACTAACAGATAGACGGACGGTTATATATAAGATAAAAAAATAAGTACAATAACAATTACGATTTTAAAATGATAAATGTAATTAGCACATGTAACGACCATAAATTACTTTTGGATGTTTTTCGCTACAGTTTTTAACAATGCGTTTGATAATATTGTACACGTGGGTATAATGACATGAAAACTTATCAATATAAATATAAAGTAAATTTTATTTGTAAAGATGATTTGTATAAACAGTGTTACAAGGCGAAAATCTATGGTTCTACTTTTTTTCACGTTTAGCGGAGTCGCAAAAATTGGGATTCTTCAGGGTAGCAACTTAGGACCATTACAATATTGGTACTAAGGATGTTATATTTTTTAGGATAGGTAATAAATCAGACATTGTTTTTAATTGGTAAAATAAATATTTATATATTTGCAACATCAATATAAAGAACTAACGTAAAAAAATATACTTTGACAATTAGGTACTAGTTTCCTTATACAGGGTGTTCATAATAACCCGTAAAATGTTGTTTTTTATTTGTATGGATAACTGCAAAGTGACAACCCTAGACGCAAATAGACTATTGTTTTCGATAATCAATCTCATTAATGGAAAAAAGCTAAACACAATTTAGGTCTAGAGCTGCCACTATGCACTTTATCATAAAAAGAAAAATGTTTTATTTCCAATACAGTGGCGGTTTGCCGGTTTTATAACCCATTTTCCGGGGTTATATCTACCCTATCTATGTAACATAATCGGCTTTAGAGGTGTTTTGTAACACGTTGTATTAATAATAATAATAATAATAAAATTGAATTAAAGTTTAAAATGACCCAATGCACAAATTATAGTGGAAACATCTAACAAAACAAGGAAGGTCGTGATATGTCGATAATATTTTTATTATCATCGTATCGATCAGATTTTGCATTTATATCATCATTAAAGGCAATGTCTATCAAAAACAATAGTTTATTTGCGTCTAGGGTTGTCACTTTGCAGTTTTACATGAAAATTTAAACTAAAATTTACAGGATATTGTAATAATTCCTGTATATAAATAATATTTATTGAATTAAAGTTAAAAAATGTCACAATGCACAACTTGTAGTGAGACATCTAACAAGTTGTTATGTCGATAATGCTATTATTATCATCGAATCAATCAGACGTCGGTCCCGTTGTTGTCATTTTGCATTTATATATTCATTAAAATGAATATCTATCAAAAACAATAGTTCATTTGTGTCTAGGGTTGTCACTTTACAGTTTTCCATACAAATTAAAAACTAAATTTGACGGGTCATTAAAAAACACCCTGTATAAATAATATTTATTGAATTAAAGTTAAAAATGTCACAGTGCACAACCGATAGTGGAGACATCTAACAAGGTAGGTTGTTATGTCGATAATATTCTTATTATCATCGTATCGATCAGACGCCGAAGGTCCCGCTGTTGTCATTTTGCATTTATATCATCATTAAAGGCAATGACGACTGTGCATGGAGCAATAATAGTCACGACGAGTCAAATTAGGGTTCTATTAAAAAGTTCATGTTTCCTTAAAAATACTAAACAATTTATTAAAATTTATTCTTTCTTTCTGAAATGGTTTAAAATTGTTTAAGCATAAAAACAGGTATGTACATAACTAAAAAAAAACTAGTTTTTTTAATTCACAAGTGACAATTAAGACCAAGTAAGTTCATCAGAACTCTCATTGGAAGAATGGGTCGATAAATTATGACGTTACTTAATACTGACATCCTGAAGTCCAGGTTTTAAATGATAAAAGATTCTCAATTTCTTCATTATTAAAAAAACTCGCAAAGATTAAGTAGATAAAAGGTATATTGTTGTCTCTATGCATGTATTCTTTACCTTTAAAATTTGTTACATTTGTTAATAAATAGATGTTACTATAAGTAAGCGTAAGTAATTAGTGTAAACAAATGCTGGTGTTCCTCTTAAATAAAACCAAGTCACAGGTGCTGTAACTGTCCAGTCCATGGGTTACGTTTCTTCTAACCACCAAGCTAGTGAAACTATTTTGAAATTATCATCACATTTGTAAAATCTAATAATATTTTTAGTCGATAGCTCCTTCATACGGAATCCTGTTCATTTAAAACTACGACCGCTCACCAATTAAGTAGTCGCATATAAGTAACATAATAGCTGGCAGCGTTGCTCTGCCCTTTCCGATACTAATTTATGTATATGCAATTGACAAGTATACTTTGTACGTAACTTAAATTCCTTGAATTATAAGTTGCCTGTCTATAATCTTTATAGCTCTATTAAAATTGCTCCGATTTGGAAAATTCAAATTTGGAAAGAGAATTTTGAACTGGCACCACGTGACCACAGTAAATTCGTGCAAATTCTAATTTTGAAACATATTCTTTTTTGAAATAGTGATGGGAAAGTTACTGAATAAACATTATCTGTTATGAATAAAAAATTTTGTTCTTCAATTTTTTAAATTACTGCCATATGATATTGCCTCGGTCATAGGCTATAATTGAAGTAATACCCTCGACGAAGTAAACGGTAGGGCACCGGATTGCAGGTTTCCAATACCACTTATGTGGGCAGTATGTGTCAATTTGTCGTGCATAGGTAAAAGTGCAGGGTCTGCAGGTGGTTATTGCTGAATGACAGGTTTTTTTACGATTCGTCAGAGGCATGAGGTTATATAAAACCTCTTTAAATGGATGCCTTTTTTTTAAAGTAGCAATGAAAAGATCTTTTCATTAAAGAAATAGGTATTGTTAAAATTTTATACCACCCAGGTAATTTTAATTAACATACATAATAGGGAATATGCATAAGTCACCGATTTTGATGAATTTGAGCTAGATCGCTGCGGACACGTATAAAAACATGATGGAACAGGAAAAAAAATAAAAAAAATGTATTATTTTAGTTTTATCACACGATGAAATCAGGGGAAAATAATGATATTTTTTTTTCATTTTCGGATATAATGCACTTTACAGTCAGATAGAATATCTAATAAGAAACAATATTTTGTATGACACATATGTACTTAAACGCAAAATTTAGGGGGATAATTGAAGATTATTGGCTAACTCCATATTAAACGCGCCGAAACACACCTGAAACGTGATGTGTGACGTCACCATTTTGTATGGAGCGTTTTCGGCGGGTGATGCTGCGCGCTAACTTCAAGTAACTATATCACGAGAAAAAAACGCAAGAGAAAAGTTTTAATATTACAGTAAATTTTCTCACGGATTATACTTTTGATTAAGATTAAAAAAAAAAATTGATGCATATTCCCTATTATAACATTTAGTAGTAAAATAGTATTGTGAATGCGAAAAATCTAAAATTTAACAATTTTAATTAATTTCTCTGGTGCTGGAGTTGATTTTATTTATAACCAAAAAAATATAAACTAAACACTTAAATTCTTATAATAAACAGAATACTACCACATAAGGCAAATCCAATCAATTAACAAGTTACTTATTGTCCTATTTAGTAAACATCTTTCGATTTTATTTTTTGTCATACGTCTTTAAAATAATCGTTATTTAAAGTTTGTTGTCTTATTAAATCAAATTGTCACTAATAATTAGTAATTTCTTTCGTAAACTATGTGTGGAAACCCTTTTCATATTTCATAGTTCATATTCATTTATTTGCAAGTCACAAGTTGGTATGGGTGTTACAAGATTGGTATGTACAAGTGACGCCTGCTAGGGCACACAAACATAAGGGGCTACTATCGCCTCTTACTTATAAAATTAATCATTAATAATAATATAATTAACTAGCGGCCGCCCGCGATTTCATCTGCGTGGAAAGTTTTTTATCTATCCCTCGGGAACAATATTGTATTTTGGGATGAAAAGTAGCTTTTGTTCTTCTCTGTACCCCTGAGAACGTGTGTGCAAAATTTCATGATGATCGGTTCAGTAGTTAAGGCGTGAAGGCGTAACAAACAAACAAACGGACTTTCTCATTTATAATATTAGTAAGGATAAGGATAAATAATTTTTCAATAAAGAGTTTGGTGAAGATTGTTTAAAATAAGACAAGTAAGAATAAACAAACTTGTACATTACGTATTTGATCAAGACGTAATGGTACAAATTAAGATAATAAATTAACATCTTTGGTCACTAATGGACCCCATGATGGTGAACTTTTTTCATATAAGTAATAATAACCTTTAAGGTTTAAGTATATAGCTTCTAAAAAACACAAATTTCATTGAGCTTAATTATTCTTTCACCAATGTAAAAATATTAAATCTAGAAAAAACACATTTGTGTAAGGAAGGGATGCCAATATCTTTGTTATTTTTATCAAAACTAATGTAAACTAAAATTTTCTAAGGTTTGCAAAATAGAACCATTTACTTAATGAAGTTTAAAATAGAAAATGTCACTTCCATAGGCGTATCCCATTAATCCGACTTCACACTGGCAGCGAAGCGATAACAAGGCGATTACGTCAATATATATCGTTACAGCAATAAAAGCACGATCAATGCATCATAAATGGAACCAGATTGCTAGCAGGATTGTTTTATTGTTGTGATAACATCGGCCTTATTCTGCACTGCGATTTATTATAGGAACTTTGCTATAATTTTGTTCAAATTTTATAATAGAATAATGGCGAAAATATATTTATTAAAAATAATCTGTGTATATAAATAAATAAAAAATAACTTATTCTGAATCGTTTTTTTTTATTTCTATACTTAAGCTGAAATTTTAACTCACCTAAAAGCGTGTATGGGGATCTGCCATTATTATTTGCGAGTTTATACTGATTGGATCAATTGTGGATTAGTACCTAATTAGTGGATTTTTTTATCATCTACTAGAAGACTTCTAATAGTATTATGGCCGAAAAAAAGGTCTTGGGCTTTACTTTGATTTTTAATGAAATTGTAAGATAATTGCAGGCTTTACTCATTAAATTTCAAAGATTTAGACCATAGTAGTATTATATTTTAGTACGGCATACTAATGATTGCGATCGCATAGGTTTGTAACTATAAAACAAGCTGGTTGGTGTGACAAAGTTCTTAAATGATCAGCTACTTTGAAGGCTGACGCATCCTTTTTACTATCAAACTATGCTTCACTATGATTGCCATAGCCAACTTAAACACTGGAACACAGAGTTGTGTTCTACTATTTATGGGAATGCCAGAATGCCACCAACGATTTAGTTAATAAAAGGGTTTGCACTTAATCCCGGACTAAATCACCTGGGATTATTTTCCCATAACGAGCTGAATATTTGCAGTGCGCTGATAAGCTTCAAATTAGTATCGTTATCACTGCAGTTATCAAAAAGGTGACGATAAAAAAATACAATTTGGTAAATATTTTTTATTATAGACTCTTATTTTTAGACACTCAACGCACTATGAATATTAGCTGAATGTTTATTCAGATTTTTGTTTACGTCACTCAAATCTATAAACGCTGAAGAAACTTACACCACATTAATTTTTAAGTCGGTATTAAGAGTAACAATTCAATAAGTTATTACATTCGTTTATGCTGCACTAGTTAACGTTTTAACCGCAGCTTTCTTTAAACGTTTTTTTAACAAAAAGCACATATCAGGTGTACTAATGACGGAGTGGATCGATCGCGCAAAATGCACAGTCACCGTATTTGATGGCTGCCTCGACGTACTTTAAGTAGGGTTACCAACTTTTTACCATTATTTTTTCTAGTATATTTAATATTATGACTATGATAGTTAACGTCAACATACCTGTTTATTTTAATGTAAATTAAAGCTATATAAAATATTTAGATGTATGTGAAGATGATAATTTACGATCATATAATATATGTGAATAATAATTAGTAAGTATTGCATTGCAATAAATAAGTAAGTACCTTATTACTTATTTCATAAATTCTTAAACTTTTTGTAAATATTAAGTTCAAACTTGACCTGAGCCCTCGAGTAAAATTAATAAAAAATATTTACACATTTTAGTATTACTTACATTTGCATTTCATTCTCGTCATTCCAGCTAACGATTGACAGGTGTCATAGATATTTTCAAGAACTGTCAACAACACATTTTGTTTTGTAGTAAAATTTAACGATTTCGAATTTTCGAAATAATTCAAGGACAAAACAGCGTTTTTTAGTCAACATTTTGTTACAGTGTTAGCTCTCTAATGTTTCCTTAATAAAATAAAGGGTGATTAATAAATGAAAGCCCGTGTCCCGTCTGAGTTGCTACGGGTGAGTCGATTTTTTCTAATATTTTTCATTTATTAATCATCTTAATATAAAAATAGCATTGTTTAATGCGAAAATCTAAAAAGTTAAAAATAAAGGGTCTTGACAGACGGCCAGACAGACAGACGGACAACAAAGTGACCCTATAAGGGATCCGTTTTATTTCTTTTGAGTTACGGAACCCTATAAACAAAAAAAATGTTTAAAAGATCCTTGAGGGACCTTAGGGGATGTTGTGTGACTGACAATGATGATAACGAATATGGCGATGAACATTTCTTTAAGAACAATGTACCATTTTAAAACCCAACCAAACAGTGAAATATATCCGTGAATATCACAGTAGTAAATCAAAACTATTCTGGAGGAAGCTAGAAAATTATGAACGATAATATCATAATACCTATAACTGTAAAAAAATATGTGTTTGTTAGTAATAAGTCATTTACAACAAAAAAATAAACAGTAAAGGCAAGCACGGTTAAAAACTAAAATCAAATTACCATTTTAAATATTTTACATAAATCCGACTGCGACCTCCGACACTGTATTAGTAAAAACAACCTAAACCTACTGCTGAATATTCATGTGTAAGTAACAATAAACATGAATAAACAGATAAAAATAAAGATGTATTAGGAAATCAGTAAAGACATCGAGCATGATGTTTTCATTCAAATTATTTATATTTTTAAACAATAGTTAGAATCTTACATAATCGAAAAAAAATCGCGTTTGTAGTATAAACCAAGGTTTCAAATCATTTTGAGAGGAAAACAAAAATCGAAATGCAAACCTGGGAAAAAAGGTTTTAGGGTTTTTTGAGGTTTTATGGTTTATTTTGTAAGCGTTTTCTGCCGAACGCTTTGTAACAAACTATAGTTATTTTTTTTTTCTTAGATGTTGCTTCACTAGTCTATTGGCAGTATAATATTGGAGAAGAATTAAGATCTACATTTTTATTTACCATTTGGTCAAATCTATAATTGCCAATTTGGTGCCAACCAATGACAAGACAGATGATGGTGTCAATTTGTATTTAAATTTCGAATCCATCAAACGGTCAAAGTTCGAACAAGTATCCATTTTAAAACAAACAACATAGAAACTATTCTGTTTCGTAATAATACGTTGATGATATAGCGAAATTAACCGAAATGTTTTGTTATTCAAGAATAATAATGTATGCGGCACACATCGAGTTATGATTCTCGAGAAAGCTCTTAGTCCGGCCCGTCAAATGTTTCTTTTTAAACTTTTTAATGCAGTAATCTCTAAATGCGAAGGTTTTAAAAGCCAGTTAATTGATGGGACGCCGATTTGTGATCTGAGGATGACTTAACTATTTAAATGAATTCGATGTTCGAATTTTAAAACCACTTGAGTCAAATTGTTGCTGAGAGTTTTGTTTGGAAGTTGGTATTTGTGCCGCTCTACATTTCGAAAATGGAACAGTTGATTTTTAATTTCATTTTATGTTAGGCCATCGACTCATCATTTGATTTTAGGCTCTTTTACTCATCTGCCAATAATACTAACTGAAACCTATCATCAATACACAATACACAATTTTCAACATAATAATTAAGTATAACATAATGAAACAGATTATAATAATATTCTAAATAGGTACTCAAGACTTTGAAAGAGGCATAATAACTTAATATTTTCCTGTTTAATTATACATTACCTCTTGTCAATAATCATTCTCAGCTTTAATATTATTTAGTATCAGTTGGACTAAAAAATTACATACTTAGACAATTACATATAAACATACATGTGTAGTCAATAGCCCTTCTACTCAAATGGCCAAAATTATAAACGTTTTAACGCTACGCTTACATTAGAGCTTAAATATGAGCTTTAAACGATTAAATCACAAGTCGCAAACTTACGTAAATCACAGACTTTTATGTATTGTATGGAATTGACAAGCTTACGTTACGTGATTTTATAGTTTACTGCTTATTTTAAAGCTTTAATATTGAGCGTAGCGTTAAAACGCATAGATTTTCTACCATTTGGGTTGGGGGCAGCACTTGTCATCTTATCCATAAAATAGAGAGACTAAGGCTGGCCCCAGACCTACCGGTTTCATTTCTTTGCTTTGCTGTTCTACCATGGACCGCCGGCCAAGAGGCTCATTTTCAATCTATCGCATATATTTTAGTTTAAAAAATAAACTGCTGTTTCATACAAAAATTAATAACGAAATTATCAAAATGTATGAAACAGCTCATTTTTTTTTCGCGATTTCAGATTTGGTCCCATAGTAAAAGTTTTTCAGTTTTATGGTCCCTATCTACCATATTCAGCTCTATAAGTCTTTAGCAAACATCTTGCATAACTATTCATTTATTTTTAACGATCGGAGTCTATGTTCAGGGTGGCATATCTCCTAAAAGCTTCCTACTTCGCAATCCAGGCGATGGTATTTGATAACACCAAGCTAATGGCTATCTTGCTAATTTGGTCTAGTCCTAAAATGCGATAGATTGAAAATTACCCTGGTTGGCCGGCGGTCTTTCAAGCAAGGTAGAACAGCAAAGCAAAGAAATGAAACCGGTAGGTCTGGGGCCAGCCTAACAGAAGTTAAGCTTAGTACATACTATGGGCGCTCGAGCATCGCACACACACAAAGACAGCTCTCACCGCTGCGTCACGTACTCAAACTGGTTTGAGATTCCGGTTAAATAGTATCGGTGAGAGGTGTGTATGTGTGTGTTGCTCGAGCGCGTGAGTGCTAAGCTTAACTAATGTACTCTCTGTATATTGTGCCATAGCCTTTTCTTTTTTTTTATTGTAATTTTTCCGTTAACAGTACGACGAGAGCCTTCACGGCGGAGGTTACATGGAGGGCGGCGCGATGTACCATGAGCACAGGCTATCGCACCCCCACCTCCCGCCGGTACACTACCCCCCGCCTGCGGCGCCCGCGCACGCTCTCCCTGGCGAGCCACTCGTGCACAAGAGAGACAAGGACGCCATATACGGGTGAGTGGTACTGTGACTCTGTACCGTTTGTACATTGTTATGAGGGTAGTTGGAATACGAGTAGTCTATTCCCGTTGACCCTATTTGTCCACCACTGATGGATATTGGAAAATAAAGTATGGTCGGTCTATTCCCGTTGTCTACCAATGGGGGATATCGGGAAATAAATTATGGACAGCGTATTCCCGTTATCCACGACTGGTGAATATCGGGAAATAAAGTATGGATGGTCAATTCTCGTTATCAACCACTGGGGAATATCGAGAAATTAAGTATGGACGGTCTTTTCTCGTTGTTCACCACTGGTGGATATTAGGAAATAAAGTATGGACGGTCTATTCCCGTTATCCACCACTGGTGATGACGGGAAATGAAGTATGGACGGTCTTTTCCCATTGTTCACCACTGGTGATATCGGGACATAAAGTATGGATGGACGATACCCGTTGTCCACCACTGGTGGATATCGGGAAATAAAGTATGGATGGTCCATTTCCATTGTCCACCACTGGTGGATATCGGTAAATAAAGTATGGACGGTACATTTCCATTGTCCACCACTGGTGGATATCGGGAAATAAAGTATGGACGGTCCATTTCCATTGTCCACCACCGGTGGATGTCGGGAAATAAAGTATGGACGGTCTTTTTCCGTTGTCCATCACCGGTGGATGTCGGGAAATAAAGTATGGACGGTCTTTTTCCGTTGTCCACCACCAATTGATATCTGGAAATAAAGTATGGATGCCCGATTCCCGTTGTGCACCACTGGGTGATATCGGGAAGAAATGTATAGAAAAAAATGTGGTGGGCAAAGGTGGGACAACGAAAATAGGCTATTAGAACCCCGGCAGATGTCTAAGGATAGGTAACTTAAATATGTTTTTTGGAGAAAATATATTTTTATTACAAGCTATTTAAATTAACTATGCGATACAAATGATGTCTAATCGTAATTATTAACTTTATTAGGATTTATAAGTTAATAATATCGGAAAGCTGTTGTGTTTATCAAACACTTCTTACTTAATGATGGCATCTCTATTTTACTGAAACTTTAAAAAAGATCAGTTTTGATATTATCTCACAAAATACGAGTAATATCATTGGATACACGGTTTTAGATTTCACTTTACCGCCATATCGTAGATACGTACTTGTGTCAATCGCATCATAACGACACGACCGACATGGACAGTGTTATTCACTGCGAAAGTACACGTGTAGACATGGCCTTACGTAACGCGCGCAAATAGATTAAAGAAAAAACATTAAAGCAAAGGAAACTATAATCCGTCAGCTTACGAACTATTTCACGTCAACCCAATCAATCAAATCATAATTGAACATTTAAAATTCTCAAGTTATGTTTTAAAAACGCCTAAAGAACATCAATCGATTCGTTAATACGTGAAAAGAAAGTTGATTCTAAAGTATTCTATCATAGTAATGAGCAATTTAAAATCGACATCGCTTGATGAATAAGATCATGCGGATTAAAAAGTGCTCTGGTTGTCTATGCTTCATGTACTGGAACTACACACGGTTAACGGTTACAGATTCCATAAAATTTGCGTTTTTTTACCATTAAACATGTCTAGTTGAAACAGAAAATATTTTATAATTATGTTTACATTTTTATGTAATAAAAAACATAATGGCTGTGTCACTAAATCGTTTGCCTATTCATAAAGTTTTTCAATATGCTAAGCGAAGGAACTAACCTATACAGCCTATTTTTCCGATTCAGCTTTTACTACGTTAGTAATAGGGGTTTAATGTATGAAATTGCCGATTTTTTTCTTACACACAGAGGCTGTCATATCTTCTATGATGTTAAAGATGCTTCAGGTAGGTTGTTATTATTTCGAATAGGGAACATGCATAAGTCACCGATTTTGATAAATTTGAGCTTGATCGTTTAGGACACATATAAAAACAAGATAGAGCTGAAAAATGAAAAATAAAATAAAATATTTTAGTTTTATCACACAGGGGAAAATGACGAATTTTAGGATATAATGCACTTAACAGTCGGATAGAATATCGAATAAGAAATAATATTTTGTATGACACGTACGTACTTAAACGCAATATTTAAGGAGATATTTGAAAATTCTTGGCTAACTCCATAATAATAACGCGCCGCCGCGAAATAAGTGACGCCACAAATGTTGACCGTTTTGTATAGAGCGTTTTCGGCGGGTGCTGCTGCGTGCTAACTGCAAGTGACTATATCACGAGAAAAAAACGCAAGAGAAAAGTTTTAATGTTACAGTTGACTTTCTCACGCATTATATTTTTGATTTTGATACAAGAAAAATTGATGCATCAATACAAATATTTCTGATTTTCATTGCTGGATGTTAAAAACCCTTATTCCTCGGAGATAACCATGGCCAGATAACTGGTTATCTGTGAAGAATTTTTTTCTTCCCATATTCTTTTTTTATCTCTTAGGAATATATTTTCCTCGCAGATAACTGTCAAAATAATTAGTTATCTGTGAGGAAAATTTATTCCTAAGAGATAACTGGATATCTCCGAAGAATACATTTTCCTAGCAGATAACTGTTAAAATAAATAGTTATCTGTAAGGAAAATCAATTCCTAAGAGATAACTGGTTATATGGGAAGAAAAAAATTCTTCACAGATAATCAGTTATCTGGCCATGGTTATCTCCGAGGAATAAGGGGTTAAAAAGTATCTAAAATGTTACTCCTTTTTTTGGTTCGCAGAAATGACTGCTTAATTCGTTGTAAACTTGTAACCTAGCTGATACTTATTTTTTTCACTTATCACATGTGGCATTAGTTATTGTGCATAAAAGTTTTAAAACATTAGCGTTCATTCATGGTTGTTAAATAAATTAAGACAATGTTAGTAAGACCATACAAAATGCCAATTTCATACTTAAACCCCTAATAGTTAGTTTGTCAGTATGTTTAGCGATCAGATTGTGATGTGATTATAATATGGATAGTTTAGCACTTGAACCTCATTCAGCACGATCTCAGTGGTATCTGATCAAAAGTTGTCAAGAACTTGAAGTCGCATCTGTTGGTGGTGGGGCTCCAGTGACGGCGGGACGATAAATATAATTTAATCACTAGTAATTTTATTTTGTCACAATTTATTTTTTCACTATTTTCACTATTTTATTAACATTGAGTAATTTACATTAGTGCCATGCTTTTTAAATTGCAATTTTGCAAGTATTTTCATTTAGAAACATTTTTTTTAAGTAAAATAATATATATTATTATATATAATAATATATATATAATATCATAATAATATATATATAATAACTAGCGGCCGCCCGCGGTTTCACCCGCGTGGTTCCCGTTCCCATGGAAATATCGGGATAAAAAGTATTCTATGTTTTAATCTAGGCTATCTACTATCTGTGTGCCAAATTCCATCCAAATTCGTTCAGTACTTTTTGCGTGATTGAGGAACA
Source organism: Agriphila tristella (assembly GCA_928269145.1). Classification (NCBI taxonomy): domain Eukaryota; kingdom Metazoa; phylum Arthropoda; class Insecta; order Lepidoptera; family Crambidae; genus Agriphila; species Agriphila tristella. The sequence goes on along the minus strand of OV743443.1, from coordinate 3,282,543 downwards.
AACATCTAAACATCCAAACCCACAAACTTTCACATTTATAATATTAGTAGGATAAAGTTGTTGAAATTTGCTGTAAAACGTTTATTTCAAAACTTTGATATCTAAGTATAGCTTAAGTGAAATTGCAATCATAAAAGTGTAGTAAGTGTTACTAATCATGGACGATACTTAGGCCATTAGTACTACTACAATGGCCTAAGTATTCCTAGAGCCTACTTTGAAGGCCATCGTAGTACGTAGAGCGTACTTTGAAGGCCATTGTAGTACGTAGAGCCTACTTTGAAGGTCATTGTAGTACGTAGAGCCTACTTTGAAAGCCGTTGTAGTATGTAGAGCCACACCTGTCAAACGCTTGTCTTTTTTGAGTAATTTTTTGCACCAAAATAACGTCAATTTATCTAGACATTCCCATTATCAAGTCTACTGTGGCGAAATGATATGCAATTGATGTATTCTACATTTCTTAATAACATTTAGCTCCAATTTTTTAATACGTTTTTAATATGATTGCTTTCTCGTTTATTTATTTGTTTGTTTTTATTGTATAGCAGAGCCACTCATTTAGTGCTGCTGATGTATTCGTTTTAATAAAGCTTGATGGGAAAATTGATAATATAAAATCTTATTTCCTTTTTCAGCGTTCTTAAGTAAGGTTTAGACTAGCAAAATCTTCCTGCAATATCTTTAACATGAGAGTTCTGCAAGCTGCAACACTTTATGATTTTTTGCACTTATTTAATTTACACAGTCGAAAGAGCTAGCGGAAGTCAACTTCTAAAGATTGTGTTGCAAGTCTTAACCTCGCTTTATATTAGATTTATTTACATTGATTTCAATTCAAGAAATAAAATAATGTATCCATCATTACGAACACCTACAACAACTATAATAAATGACTCTATATTTGAAATCTATTTTAAGAAAGTTGTTAAGTACAGTCAAATCTAAAAATATGTATATATATATTTTAGAACTTTGTCACTTTGTTGTAGTTGTCATTTGTCATTGATTACTGTTAAAAAAGTCATTGATTTAAAAGTAACAAAATTCTAAACTGTCTACTTATAATACTTGACTGTACATATTTATTAAATTCGTCAAAAGGTAACAGTAAAGTTTTGTAGAGACTACAAATTAGTGACTGATTAAAGTTCCGATGAGCTAACCTTAACAACTCCATCTTGCCCTTATGCGATGCACGAATCTCGACACCCTGCCATCATAACAGGGAATTGTTAAATATCCATATTTAGGTTCATAACGGAGCAAAAAGCAAGCTTTGATTACATATAAATAAAATTAATCAAAGTAAATAAGAATATTTGATAGCAAAAAGGCGGCTCATTGCTCATATTTTTATGAAAATCTCCGCTCGGAACGTTATAAAAATGCATTCAAGTTTATTAAATTATTTTATAGCTGCATTCTGATTTTATTTATTATTACAGAATTAAATGTCTGCGAAATCCGTAAAAAGTGTTTTATTTCTATTGTTATCTATCTATTTTTTATGGATTTTTAATTGTGGCAAACAAAAAAGTAGTAAAAGTACTTATGTAGTCTGTGGTAAAGACAGTAAAAAGTAATAGAAAGAAAATGCAAAGACATAGCCTCGTAGACACTCGTAGATGTAGTGTCCATAGATAATATAGATGTTAAAACGATTACCTAATACCATAGATAATTTCAATGCGGTTTCCCGCCAAAAGGTCAGGCATCCGCTGCACTTTTTACTGTAATAGCTCTCCAATGAGTTATTGTAATTAAAAAGCAATTTATGTCTGTTACTTAGTATTAAACTGCGCAAAGTTTTTTTGAAATTTTTAATTGTAGCAAAATATCGAATAGGTAGATTATATCTCTTTTGAATTTACTTATTATGTATTATGATAGTGTAGATAGTTTTTCCATAAAACTTTTTTAAGTTTAAGCTAGTTACAATATTTTAATGACTGTAAAAGTAACTCAGTAATTTCGTGAAGATTTTTACGTGTCTTTACTGTACACCCTGTATATTGCAATCTTTATTTAATACTTCAAAAGTTATAACTTTGATTAAGTAATTTAATTAAGATTGATAATATCTACAAAACTACGCATTTTCGGACGACATGTTCTAGGATTTTTAAATTATTTTGACCTAAAACAATATAACCTCAGAGTTATGGAATATCAAAATATACAAGAACCTATAACATTTTAGTTTTCATTGAAAACTTATACTACGTAGTACTATAATTAGATTTTAATTGACGAGTTAATTAACTAGAGTACGGAAATGAAACACTGTCATATTTCACAAGGCTTTTTGCATAAGTACCTATGGTCTTAACCTTATTTAATTATTTTGTACGAAAAATTAAAATGAAAAAGATTTTTTAACTAAAAATATTTCCTAATAAAATTAGAATCTATTGTTACGGGGATATAAAAAATAACACTTTGTATATAAAACCTACCCTTTTCTGAGGTCATAATGTACTGGGTGATTTTTTGGACACTCGACAATTTTTTTGGTGTGCTTTAGACCATCGAACTGGACAACTTGGTCTACAGGACCAACTTAATCAGAACAAAAAAAATCAGCTGTTCCATAGAAAACGTCATTTATATCTTCTCGACCAAAATGTATGGAACCGCTGATTATATTTTTGCTCTGATTAACTTGGTCTCATACACAAAGTTGTTCAATTTGACGGACTACACCACAAAATTTCTCGACTGTTTTCGATTTTATCCTGTAGATACGTGCCTCAAAACGAGGCATTATCCATGATGCGAACTTTTAAAAGTCACAGACCACTGCCCAAGCTAGAATACTAAAGATAATAAATAATATTAACCGCGTCACGGCAAACGAGCAGCGTGACAGAGCTATTATGATGTGGATAGATTTGAATGCTATTTTTTTCAAAAACTCTATTACCTATGTTAGCAAAAAGCTTGTCTTTATTTTTATTTGCTAGCTTTTTCTGGTTCGTTGGTTTTAGTTTTTCTATGTCGTAAGTAAGTGAAATGAATTTTAACCGCTTTACCACAAAAGATTTTTAAACATTGTTTAATTTAGACATTGTTTGAATGTGATGCCTCCCGAAAACAAGTATTAGAAATAGAAAAGAATGTAAACTAGATACTAAGGAATAAAAGAAAAGTACAAAAATACAAGAGCACAATAAGTTATAAGAAAAATGTAGAACCCTTTGGGAAGAGTGTAAAAATTATTTCCCCTTTGTTTCCCAAAAGTAATATAAGAAAAATAAATAAGAAAGTAGAATAGGCAGGCATCCCACCTGTTATAGAATGAAAGTGCGAGAGGAAAAATTGCGAGAACTGGTATGAAAGAGTAGCCGAGAATATAGACTCCAACCATATGCTAGAGGTATTAGAGTAAAAAAAAAAAGGAAAAAAAAGAAAGAATGTGATGCCGTGCCGCACAGTTCCGGTTAAGAATAGGACTGTCCCATCTCATCCCGTGGGTCTCTATCGTAGAAGGCGATAGAGGGAAGTATTAGGGACCCGGTGCAGAACATCGTACAAAGGGTCACTCGAATGGCAGCGAGGAAACTGTCAACAACAGCATTCCCAAGGAGGGTTGGTGTCAGGCAGGCGGCCGACCGTAAAACTTTGCCAAAACCTAATGCAGTATGTATTACATGCTGCGCCGACCCCAATAGTGGTCGTTCTACGAGCGCAAAATTATATTTTGTGTAGACATAGCACTACAAATAAATTGGGATAAGGACAGGAGGATGATGATGAATGTGATGCCATCTCTTTCAAACAATGTTGTCGTAAGATGTTAAATATTTGTTGAACAGTGTTAAAAACTTTTGTGGTAAGGCCATTAATGTAAAATTGCATCAAATGTAAACTTCAGAATTCTATAATATTTCAAATTTGGAATCGGTGACACACCCCGCCATCACTGTGACCATAGACAAATAGAGCACCATAAGACGATGGTATCTGCGTCACGTCTGCGCAATCTGCATCTAATCTGTGATCTTACGCGAGAGGTCGCGGCTTCCCTCAATTACCCTCTTTAGTTTTATATCAGATTTATCTAAGTCTATTAAAATATCGAGATAATAGTTGAGATCTTAATGGACATAAACTTAGAGGGGACAACTTTCAACAGTTTAATGGATTTTTTATTACTATAAGTACCTTTACTATTTTTACAGCCCAACACTATGACCGTAGTCGTACCATACCTTGTCGCAGCATGCTACGACTACGGACATAATATGACTTCGACGTTATAAATTAGACCAGTTTAATTTTGTCTGTTATTTATGTTCAGAGTTTTTCAATTACTAAGTATTTTTAATATTTTGACTGCATAACACTATGATCGTAGTCGTAGCATACCTTGTCGTAGCATACTATGATTACGGTCATAAAATGACGTCATAAAGGTCATTGGGCATATTTGACCTGCTTAAGACCAGTTTAATTTTGTCCGTTATTTATGTTCAGAGTTTTTTAATTACTAAGTATTTTTAATATTTTGACTGCATAACACTATGATCGTAATCGTAGCATACCTCGTCGTAGCACGCTACGAATACGGTCATAAAATCACTTCGACGTCATAAATTTGGTCTAATCTTATTCGTTATTTATTTTCATAGTTTTCAATTACTAAGTATCTTTCAATTACTAAGAATAGCACTACCCCCTATCGTGCCGTGTATGTGCCGGCCTAGAATAGCACTACCCCCCTATCATCCCGTGGGTGTCGTAAAAGGCGACTAAGGGAGCATAGCCTTCAAGAGACGGGCAGCAGCGTCTCCAAAAAAACCTTGGCCTACTGCGATCGCCAACCCGCCTGCCAAGCGTGGCGATTATGGCAAACCCCCCCCCTCATGCATAATGGATCAAAAAATTGGCCCCCAGTCCCCGGCAGCCCCGCTATTCCTAGCTACGGTAGCGGCTACGGTAACGGCGGGGCAGGGGGTGCTAAGAATCCCCGGGTGCGGCTCGGCTACCAAAAACGACGACAACTGCACCTGGCAACCTATAACACGCGCACACTAAGGACCGACGCGAAGTTAACCGAGTTGGAAGAAGTTATCAGCAAGGTACACTGGGACATTATCGGCTTATCTGAAGTCCGAAGAGCGGGAGAGGACTCGATAATCCTCAACTCCGGTAACTTGCTTTACTACCGACCAACAGTCCCAAGGTGGTATCGGGTTCATCGTCCACAAGTCCCTTGTCAACAACGTGACTACCATCGGAAGTGTGTCGACCAGGGTGGCGTACCTTATACTCAGAATATCCAAACGGTGTTCGCTGAATGTTATACAGGTTTACGCACCGACCTCGACACACCAAGATGACGAAGTGGAGGCTATGTATGAGGAGATCTCTAAAGCCATGCATAGCTTCAAAACCCACTACACTGTTGTGATGGGGGACTTCAATGCAAAGTTGGGGAAACGATGCGGTGATGAGCTGAGAGTGGGGCAATTTGGAGTTGGGCAACGGAATGACAGAGGCCAGATGCTGGCTGACTTTATGGAGAAGGAGAACCTCTTTATGATGAACTCCTTCTTCAGAAAGCCGGAATGCCGGAAGTGGACCTGGGTCAGTCCGGACGGTAAAGTCAGAAATGAGATAGATTTTATCATGAAATAAAAGACTTTTTAACGGATACTAGCGCGGTTTTATTGAAAGTACTTTGGTAATTAGTTGGTATTTGGTTTGATTTTTGATTTTTCCGACGTTTCGGCACCTTTGCAGCTGCCGTGGTCACGGGGGACTGAAGCTACTCGTGAGCCTACCCTCAAGCGATGAATTTTTTTTAAGATGTTCAGAAATTAATATTTTACTATTTTATTTATCTTTTTAATTGGTTTAAGTTGATTTTGTGATTTAATTAATGCTAAAGAGAGAGAATCTACTGAAACTACCACCATTTCACAAAATTGGGAGGCCCCTCCAAGAAAGAAATGGCGAAATAAAACTTGGAGAGGAAAGCCGACCTCCGTCTTTTATATTTATTAATTTATTTGCAAAAGGAACTAACCGTATCATTAGATCTTGCAGTGTGTGTATGGGGCTTCAGCTTGTGAATGATGGGGTCCCAAGCTGGTGGAATTTTCCAACCATCATCTCTATTGAAATTAGGATATTTATTTATTTCGATAGCCTCGCGGAGCATTCTAGGAATAAATCTACGTTCCTTAGCAAGGATTTGGGGTTTGTCAAATCTAATGTAATGGTTGGGCCCCTCAAAGGCGTGATCACACACTGCAGACTTGTTATCGCGCCTATGTTTCATGTCAGCTACATGCTCTTTAACGCGGGTCCCTATACTTCTCTTTGTTTGCCCGATGTAGGAGAGCCCACAGTCACAATCTAGTTTGTAGACGCCTGCGGCTTGAAGGGGGATGTTACACTTGACAGGTCGTAAGAATTGGTTGATCTTCTTCGGCGGCTTGAAGTAAGTTTTGATTGACGCTCGCTTCAGAATGTTTCCAATCTTGTCAGTGACACCCTTCAAATAAGGTAGGATGGCAGGTTGACGCTCTACTGTGGCTGGTTTGTCGCGTTTTCTGTGACGAAAGCGTGGTACTTGCAACTTGTTTTTACGCAGTACTTGTTTGACGTGCTGAAGCTCAGCCGTCAGGTGTTGTTTGTCACAGATGCCGCGGGCTCTCTGAAACAAAGATTTCCCTACGGTAGCTAACTGTATAGGATGATGGTGAGAGTCACCATTGAGGTATCTGTCTGTATGGGTTGCTTTACGATACACTGTATGGCTCAAGGTTTGGTTCGGATTCCTGATAATGAGAATGTCTAGGAAAGCTAGTTTATTATCTGTCTCTAACTCCATAGTAAATTGTATGTTGGGGTTTATGGAGTTAAGATGGTTAAGAAAAGCAGGGACACTGTCTCTAGGTAGTATTGTGAAAGTGTCATCTACGTACCGTTTGTAGAACCGGGGAGTCACTGGTGCTGTGGCTAGTGCTTTCTCCTCAAAATCCTCCATGAAAATGTCAGCAACAATGGGGGATACAGGAGAGCCCATTGCTACGCCATCCACTTGCACGTAGAACTCCTCGTTCCATAACAGATAGCCAGATGTTAGGCATAATTCTAGTAGTTCTGCATATTCAATTGGCATGTTGTTATCAACTAGCTTTTTCCTGATGATATCAATGCAGTCCTGTACTGGTAAGCATGTGAATAAGGACTGAACATCAAAACTAACCATAGTTTCATCATCAGCGAGATGTAGATGTTGTATCTCACTGACAAACTGGTAGGAATCTTTTACAAACGCTGATGTATTACCTCTCAGTGGTGTGAGTGTTTTCGCTACGTGTTTAGCTAATTTGTAGGTTGGTGAGTCAATTTGGCTTACAATGGGACGTAGCGGAGCATTGTCTTTGTGTATTTTCGGTAACCCATACAGTTTCGGCGGTATAGGGCAGGATGGAATAAGATAATCGACGTCAAGATCTAACTGTTCTGAATGTTTTTTGATAAGTTCTTTCGTGTTATTAAGGATCTTGGCGGTTTGATCACATTTAACATGTTTGTAGGTTTTCTCATCACTCAAAAGTTCTTGTATTTTTGCGTTATAATCCGACGTATCCATAACTACCGTTGCGTTACCTTTATCAGCTCGAAGGATAGTCAATTCAGGTCTAGTGCGTAAGTTCTTCAAGCACTAGACCTGAATTGACTATCCTTCGAGCTGATAAAGGTAACGAAACGGTAGTTATGGATACGTCGGATTATAACGCAAAAATACAAGAACTTTTGAGTGATGAGAAAACCTACAAACATGTTAAATGTGATCAAACCGCCAAGATCCTTAATAACACGAAAGAACTCATCAAAAAACATTCAGAACAGTTAGATCTTGACGTCGATTATCTTATTCCATCCTGCCCTATACCGCCGAAACTGTATGGGTTACCGAAAATACACAAAGACAATGCTCCGCTACGTCCCATTGTAAGCCAAATTGACTCACCAACCTACAAATTAGCTAAACACGTAGCGAAAACACTCACACCACTGAGAGGTAATACATCAGCGTTTGTAAAAGATTCCTACCAGTTTGTCAGTAAGATACAACATCTACATCTCGCTGATGATGAAACTATGGTTAGTTTTGATGTTCAGTCCTTATTCACATGCTTACCAGTACAGGACTGCATTGATATCATCAGGAAAAAGCTAGTTGATAACAACATGCCAATTGAATATGCAGAACTACTAGAATTATGCCTAACATCTGGCTATCTGTTATGGAACGAGGAGTTCTACGTGCAAGTGGATGGCGTAGCAATGGGCTCTCCTGTATCCCCCATTGTTGCTGACATTTTCATGGAGGATTTTGAGGAGAAAGCACTAGCCACAGCACCAGTGACTCCCCGGTTCTACAAACGGTACGTAGATGACACTTTCACAATACTACCTAGAGACAGTGTCCCTGCTTTTCTTAACCATCTTAACTCCATAAACCCCAACATACAATTTACTATGGAGTTAGAGACAGATAATAAACTAGCTTTCCTAGACATTCTCATTATCAGGAATCCGAACCAAACCTTGAGCCATACAGTGTATCGTAAAGCAACCCATACAGACAGATACCTCAATGGTGACTCTCACCATCATCCTATACAGTTAGCTACCGTAGGGAAATCTTTGTTTCAGAGAGCCCGCGGCATCTGTGACAAACAACACCTGACGGCTGAGCTTCAGCACGTCAAACAAGTACTGCGTAAAAACAAGTTGCAAGTACCACGCTTTCGTCACAGAAAACGCGACAAACCAGCCACAGTAGAGCGTCAACCTGCCATCCTACCTTATTTGAAGGGTGTCACTGACAAGATTGGAAACATTCTGAAGCGAGCGTCAATCAAAACTTACTTCAAGCCGCCGAAGAAGATCAACCAATTCTTACGACCTGTCAAGTGTAACATCCCCCTTCAAGCCGCAGGCGTCTACAAACTAGATTGTGACTGTGGGCTCTCCTACATCGGGCAAACAAAGAGAAGTATAGGGACCCGCGTTAAAGAGCATGTAGCTGACATGAAACATAGGCGCGATAACAAGTCTGCAGTGTGTGATCACGCCTTTGAGGGGCCCAACCATTACATTAGATTTGACAAACCCCAAATCCTTGCTAAGGAACGTAGATTTATTCCTAGAATGCTCCGCGAGGCTATCGAAATAAATAAATATCCTAATTTCAATAGAGATGATGGTTGGAAAATTCCACCAGCTTGGGACCCCATCATTCACAAGCTGAAGCCCCATACACACACTGCAAGATCTAATGATACGGTTAGTTCCTTTTGCAAATAAATTAATAAATATAAAAGACGGAGGTCGGCTTTCCTCTCCAAGTTTTATTTCGCCATTTCTTTCTTGGAGGGGCCTCCCAATTTTGTGAAATGGTGGTAGTTTCAGTAGATTCTCTCTCTTTAGCATTAATTAAATCACAAAATCAACTTAAACCAATTAAAAAGATAAATAAAATTGTAAAATATTAATTTCTGAACATCTTAAAAAAAAATTCATCGCTTGAGGGTAGGCTCACGAGTAGCTTCAGTCCCCCGTGACCACGGCAGCTGCAAAGGTGCCGAAACGTCGGAAAAATCAAAAATCAAACCAAATACCAACTAATTACCAAAGTACTTTCAATAAAACCGCGCTAGTATCCGTTAAAAAGTCTTTTATTTCATGTCTAGTGAGCGCGTAAGCTTGAGAAGTGAAGATTTTATCATGTCGACGAAAAAGCAAATATTCAATGATGTCACTGTGATCAACGCTGTTAAGACGGGGAGCGATCACCGATTGGTACGTGGCACATTGAATATCAACCCAAAGCTGGAAAGATCTCGACTGATGAAATCAACAATTCGACCATTGCCGGCCCATATTCAAAACCCCGAGAGCTTTCAACTCGAACTCCAAAACCGCTTCGAAGCCCTTGAGAACAGCATAGATGTGGACGATCTAAACAACATGGTGGTGGATGCTGTCCGTACGGTAGGGTCCAAGCTCTTTAAGACCCGCCGTCCCAAGATAAAGAAACTCTCCGACCACACACTCCTACTCATGGATCAGAGACGTGAAATGAGGCTCCAGAGTTCAGTAGATGCTAATCGTTATCGGCAGCTTAATAGACAGATATCTAAGTCTTTGACGAGCGACCTTCGACAATTTAATACGAATCGTATTAAAGAGGCCATCGAGCGGAATAAAGGCTCCAAAGTGTTCGCGAGAGATCTGTCTATTGGGCAAAGCCAGATGATGAAGCTGAAAACTGACGACGGACGCATCATTTCATCAAAGCCTGAAATCCTGAGGGAGATCGAGAGCTTCTATGGGCAGTTATATTCCACGCAGACACCTGTTGAAAGCAAGGCTAAAGACCCCAGAGCCAAGCTTACCCGACACTATACCGAAGATATCCCGGACGTCAGCCTGTGCGAGATTAGTATGGCTCTCAAACAGCTGAAAAACAACAAGGCGGCGGGTGACGATGGAATCACTACAGAACTTCTGAGAGCGGGCGGTAAGCCGATACTCAAAGTCCTCCAGAAGCTCTTTAATTCCGTCATCGTCCAGGGCAGAACGCCAAAGACATGGAACATAAGTGAGGTGATCTTGTTCTTTAAAAAGGGTGACAAGTCCCTCTTAAAGAACTATAGACCTATCTCGCTTCTGAGTCATGTCTATAAGTTGTTTTCGAGAGTCCTTACGAATCGTCTCGCTCGCAAGTTCGACGACTTCCAACCTCCCGAACAAGCCGGGTTCCGAAAAGGCTTTAGGACCATAGACCACATCCATACGCTGCGGCAGGTTATACAGAAGACTGAGGAGTATAATGAGCCACTTTGCTTGGCGTTCGTGGACTATGAGAAAGCCTTTGATTCGATTGAAACCTGGGTGGTGCTGCAGTCTCTCCAAAGGTGCCAAGTGGACTATAGGTATATCGAGGTGTTGAGGTACTTATACCAAAATGCCACCATGACGATCCGAGTACAGAACCAGAACACAAATCCTATCCAACTGCAGCGTGGTGTGAGACAGGGAGACGTTATTTCTCCGAAACTGTTCACAGCTGCGTTGGAGGACATCTTTAAGCTCTTGGACTGGAAAGGACTCGGCATCAACATTAATGGCCAGTACCTAACACACCTTCGTTTTGCCGATGATATAGTCCTTATGGCTGAGACCATGGAAGACCTGAACACAATGCTCGAAGATCTCCGTAGTGCTTCCCAAAGAGTGGGTCTTAGGATGAACATGGATAAGACGAAAATTATGTCAAATGCCCATGTTGTACCCTCTCCAGTTCATGTTGGGAACACTACACTTGAAGTTGTTGACCATTACATATACCTAGGACAGGCAGTCCAGTTAGGTAGGTCCAACTTCGAGAAAGAGATCTCTCGTCGAATCCAACTCGGGTGGGCAGCATTCGGGAAGCTTCGAAAAATCTTCGCGTCCGACTTACCCCAGTGTCTCAAGACGAAAGTCTATGAACAGTGTGTGTTGCCAGTGATGACTTACGGCAGTGAAACGTGGCCGCTAACTATGGGTCTCATAAGGAGGCTCAAGGTCACTCAGCGTGCAATGGAGAGAGCCATGCTCGGCGTTTCCCTTCGTGATCAAATCAGAAACGAGGAGATCCGCAGGAGAACTAAAGTAACCGACATCGCTCGAAGGATTGCTCAGCTGAAGTGGCAATGGGCGGGACACATAGCGAGAAGAACCGATGGCCGTTGGGGCAGAAAGGTTCTGGAATGGCGACCGCGCACCGGACGACGCTCCGTGGGTAGGCCCCCGACAAGGTGGACCGACGATCTGGTGGAGGTCGCGGAAAGCCAGTGGATGCAGGCAGCGCAGGACCGATCGTTGTGGAGATCCTTAGGGGAGGCCTATACCCAGCAGTGGGTGTCGTGTGGCTGATATGATGATGATGATGATGAAGTATCTTTACACTTTTTACAGCCCAACACTATGACCGTAATCGTAGCATACCTCACCGTAGCACGCTACGACTACGGTCATTAAATTACTTTGACGTCATAAATTAGACAGGTTCAATCTTGTCTGTTATTTATTTTTCAGAGTTTTTTAATTGCTGAGTACCTTTACTATTTTTACTGCCCAACACTGACCGTAGTCATAGCATACCTCGTCGTAGCATGCTACGACTACGGTCATAAAATAACTACGACGTCATAAACATAAATTAGTCAGGTTCAGTCTTGTACGTATATATTTTCATAGTTTTTCAATTACTAAGTACCTTTAGTATTTTTACTGCCCAACACTGACCGTAGTCATAGCATACCTCGTTATAGCATGCTACGACTACGGTCATAAAATGACTACGATGTCATAAATTAGACAGGTTCAATCTTGTCCGTGTTTATTTACAGACTCGTATCTCGCAATAAGTAATTTTCAATTACTTATTGCGAGATACGAGTATTTTTCTATACTCTAATGCTGCGGTCACATTATCGCGCTATTACAAAGATTTTGTAGTGTTGTACAATTAGAAACTTTGAGTCAGGGAATAAAAAAAAAACAATAAATCCTTTTAATTTATTTCCTTTAAGTGAAATTAAAATCTAACTTAAACTTTCTAATTGTACAGTATTGCAACACGACAGTGAAAAGCTTCGTGACAGCCCGATAATGTGGCCGCAGAATAAAGTTTATCACACTTTTTGCACATATCAATTTTAATTTCCATAGAACCCAAACATAACGCATTCTTCACCTAACGCTGTGTGACTTTCCAGGCACCCGCTATTCCCCCTGCTGGCTCTCATCTTTGAGAAGTGTGAGCTGGCGACCTGCACGCCGCGGGACCCCGGCGTCGCGGGAGGAGACGTCTGTTCCTCCGAGTCCTTCAATGAGGACATAGCAGTCTTCAGTAAACAGGTCAGTTGACAAAGAGTTTGCATAACAAAAGTTCTGAAACTCTTTGAAAGCATCTCCTCAAAAAGTAAAGACAGTAAACTTTTTAGTTCGAATTTAGAAAGTTTAAAAGTTCTGTCGTTATTCATAAAACTCCAGAATGATATCCACAAAAAAGTTCGAATAAAAATAATCCATGAAAAAGGAAATACCGGCCAGAATAACTCGGCTCCAACGCACCTGCCTCCCTGGCTCATCAGAATTAAAAAGAAAAAAAAGCGCGCGAACGCATTCGGATATTAAAATGTCGCGCACAAAATGGCGGCTCGTAAATCAGTAGCGGCAATTTCTTCGGCATAATGTTTTAATAACTATAGAGTGTAATTAGTAACGGGAAATTCTACGTGGATTGGCTTGTGCTCCTGGCTCGTATTATTGATTCTTTACGCTGTTTTTTTAGTATCGCCATTCGGTATGCATTATAGATTCGATTGAAACGAGATTGATTGTTTGCAAGCAAATTTTGATCGCTCAGTACGTAAATTAACTTTTGTATCGATCGTAATCAATTCGATACGTTTTTTATCCATTGACTGCTCACGAGGCCGTGATAGGAATTAAAAGCGTTGTACAAATATTTGTTAGCAATTTTCAAGAAATAAAAACTTACAGAATGATTTATGCGACCTTAAAGAGGACAGAAATGGGCCTTTCAAAAAAATATCCCTTGTCTCTGCATACAAAAAAAGTATCCTTCAAAAAAAAAGGTCAACCGTCCATCTTCTCGGAAGGCCATACGAGCAACAACGTTTCAAAATACAAATATACAAACCAATATTACTAAAAGAAAGTGCCTCAACCGAGGCATTTAACCAATATTTCATTATCCGGTAATAACATGATGAGGCAAATCGACATAGTAACACCTATTATTTGAACGACAAAAAAGACCTCATAAATGGAGTCATTTCGTAACAATTCCGCTTCGTAAACAGGTAATCTGGACACAAACCGACAATCAAGGGCTCTGTAATTTATTTTACAAATTTATAATACCACAATTTTCTTTGTGGGTTCCTTTTTACTTTTTTTCGATACAACAGACACAATAGGCGTTGACATGTTGCGGTGATATGCAATTTAAAAAGTTTGACGTCTTCAACACATCGGAGGGAAACAAATTCTGCTGCCGGAAGTGACTTTGTATCGGCGGTCTAAAATATTAAATTTCACTTTTGAACTGTCGCAACAATATTATTGATTCGTTATCAGTCAAAGACTTCACCTCAACATAATTATTGAAATTGAACTGTATTAATAGCAGTAGTACTATTATAAACAGTGCTGACATTTAGACCCGTCTGTGATAACTGCCGCAGATAAGTTGCCAGTGTCATGGAACTGACCACACTCTATTATTTATGAACTTACTTAGGCCCTGACACGAGATACGCGAGTCAATTGGAATACAACGGCATTTTATGGTATAAATTTAAAAATGAGCACTGGTTGACAGCTCCCGATAGCACCATAAAAGTAATAGCTTGCAGATTGTGTAGTAAAATGTCACATTTATCATGTGTTTAGCAATGTACACCGTACGAACAGTAATCGGTCGTTTTAATTACTCCAATAAAATGTTTATCGGTAGCAGCGGCACGTGAAAACGTTACAAAAAAGATAAAAATTAGGACCTTCCCGTTCTAACGTGCTTATTAAGTGACGTCCATAATTCATCACCGCACGAAATAAATCATAAACGGTAAAGTGTTTATTTTCGACGTACTTAATATGTTATAAATTTATTTAAGTGGCGCGCGGTGCGATTGTGTGGCGAATGATTGATATAGTGCTCTCTGCGGCGAACGATCGGTTTAGTTGTGATACTGTCATCCTTTACGGCGCCGGTACTCATCGACTCTGTGCGCCACACTATGCGAGTGACTGCTCGATCAAGAATTCGAGTACAATGACACTTCTTGAATTAATACGCTCTTTTTGTCGTCATTAAGTTTGTACGGTCTGTTTTGTGTAGGATGTTTTGGTTAGAGTCAAAGCGGTCAATGCTAGTCAAACAGATGACATTCTTAATTACATTTATGGAATTGAATGTTACAAGAGTCATCACAAAAACAAATTGCTAAATGAAAATTAAATGTCGACTATGATACAAACTATGATGCAAATAAAGTGCCAATAAAATTAATGCGAGTTTAATAGAGTCGAGAATGTGGATGTAAAAAGTGAACCCCCAAGATGTTGAATGAAGTTCGGTCAGCAGCGGTTCTCATTACTTCATAATTGTTAATTATGAAGTAATGAGAACCTTTATATTATTCACTAGCGGCAGCCCGCGATTTCGTCTGCGTGGAAAGTTTTTTTGCTATCCCTCGGAAACAATATTTTTTTTCGGGATGAAAAGTACCCTATGTCCTATTCTGTACCCTTGACAAAGTGTATGTAACATTTCATAATGATCGGTTCAGTAGTTAAGACGTGAAGGCGTAATAAACAAACAAACGGACTTTTGCATTTATAATAATTATAGGATTGACATCGTTATTTTTATTTTGCAAAGTTCTACCTTAGTTGCCATCGTTGAGCGTTGTAAAATTACTAAGAGGATTTTGAGAATAGTATTTCATATTTCTTGCTCATTTATGATAATAATTAACGGCGCATTAGTAAACTAGATCAAAGGACTAAATATATCTATGTGTTGTCAATCTCATCGCGTGTGTAACCATCTCGTGTAGATAGTATTATTCTCATGGCGGCCACGTTTTTCAGTGCAGTTCTCACCAAATCACTTCTCACAGTAATTAAACTAGCTCTTTGACTTCGTTCAATAGCAATCGTTACCATAAATATGTTTCAAAACAAGTTATTATTGAATTCTCTTTGAAAACTATGTTTTGTGTAATCTTTTACCTATTGATGCCCTATCTGTTTGCATTAAAATTCATTTTGAAGTAATCAATGACGCATCAACCAACTGCACCAACAAGCAGGTGCCATAAGTCCAGACTTGTGGACAAGTTTGGTTTTATTTCAATAGTGAAAGTACAAGGGTATATAAATCAATAAGTGTGAAAACTATTCGATCAGCAGTCATAATAACTACTAATTTATTTTACCAAGAAGTGCTGTTAACGGCGTGCTAAGCAGTATCATCGACGCATAACTCGGTCCAGCGGTTTTAATGGCAGATTATAGCGCGATTAATAAATGAGCTAAGAAAGCCTCATTATAAGCAGGCATTGGTTCCAAAGATAAATAAAAATGGAGGCACTATGAGATATCATACGATCTTTTGCAACGACTAAATCCTTTGTGAACATATGTTAAAACGTAATGAATGATTTCAAAACCGCAAAACCTCTTTTCACTTTTAGTACGATACACCAAGGACAGACAAGCTGACATCGACACTGCTCTTTTGCTATTATTCTCTACTAGCGCATCAAAAGTATCTTGATATTATTGTATTTGTTTACATCTGTCCACGTTCCGTTTAACACCGTGATTGTCAATTGTCATGGGCTTTGACGCACAATTTAACCTCTTTGTCGCCGTGATCCAATTCAGAGTTTCGCGCCAAAATAAAATAAATAATGGCGGATCGATCCGCGGATGTTTCGCGCAGCTGCGTAAGCGCACTGCACAATATTCATTAGCTGCGCGCGCTAGAGTGGAACCGCGATACGATACGTTTTTTGCGTCTCGCTCGCACGCAGCACTTGCATTTTTTTTCGACAACGCATCGGCGATTTCGTTTTATCGTCCCCATCGAGTGGTTTTTGCCGTTTGGAATTCCTTACGTATCTTGTTTCGGGTTCGTTTGTGGATGAAAACGTACCGTAGATACTTTCAATTTCAGCCAACATTCTATGTGGGAAACGGCACTAATAATCATACGCTATTTTTTTAATTCATACCTCCTACTTCCAGCGTTGAAATGATGCAGACATACATGGAAATAGCAATGTTTTTTATCTTTAAGAAAACGAAGTAAGTATAACAAATTGAAAATAATTGAACTTAAGTGACAAATATAAAGTTGCAGCAAAACAAAATGACTAAGCGACAGCGTACTCTATCTTGTTGTGCTCTACGTTTCTGCAACGGAAAATCACACAGCTAACTAATAGAGTAGTTGACACAATTTATGTCAGTAGAGTAGTCAGATCAGTCGCAGAATTAAAGTATGTTATTAAGTGGAATTTGCTCAAACCTCACCGTCCTGATTGAGGCCTGGTTGCACCATGCGATGGCGTGCGTCTCTCAATTAGCGGCTGACACGCCGTACTCGCCGAGTCGCGCCGCTTTTTTATCAGCCTATAGAACAGCATTAGTATGCCAATGAACTAATATCCATTATCACTTTATGACATGGTCAGAGTTGTAATTAATCTTGTTGAATTCCTATTGATTTCTAGATTTTGTCTTTCCACTGAGATAAAAACAGTTTCACTGTTTAATTCGTATTATAATGCAAACCTCATTACAAAGTCATATCGTCCGTTACTTTGTAGAAAAATTAACATTTTGTCTATGGTTATATGTTCATTATCGTTTGAAAAGTGAATGCGATTACAAAACGCAAAACTCTACTCTATTCTATAGTTGTTAAATTGTTTTGTTTCAAATTTTATTTTTGGCTTCGAACCTCTAAACGTTGATTTGTACGAATTCGGTGTTGCGTTCCGTTTTTGGCAGTGCTCGTTCGCGGTCCAGACTACGACAAAAAGTAGCAGGCGCGTTGCTAGTGGTATGGCGATTTTTTTGTTGACGCGTCAGGAGATGCGATAAAAATGGACGCCAAATGAGTATTAATTCGCACCGGTTAATAATGACATAAATACACTAGGTGCGCGCTTCGCTATACAGGCTGATTGTGTTGTCCCATATGACATCTCGGTCTCACGGGTTAGTACGTCCGTTTTTCTGATACTGAGTGCTACTCCATTACCCATTATTGGATAACTGAAGTTTTTCCATCGCGTAGGTGAAAACTTCATTACTGTAATGAAGTGTTAATAAAAGCCGGTTGTCAATATTGGTTGGCACTGTACGTTAGCAAGCGAGGTTTATCTCGGTCTCGGTTCATGAGAAACATTCTAATGGTATACATTACGAAAGAGGCTTTTGTTTCTAGTAAAAAGTAGTTCGATTACTGCAAATACTTTTTGCGTTACGTCTATTATTTAAATGAGAATCATACTAGTTAGTTTTTCCATCAGAGTCATGAGAATGGAAGTAAAATATCGGGTTATTTTGAACTTACCATCCAAATTTAAAGGATGTGTCCAGTCCTTGAAACTAAACAACTTTCTGTAAGAAACATGTGTAAAATTTCGCCACAAAATTGATCACGTGATTTCTTTGATTTGTATGGAAAGTCGATTTTTATTTTACATATTTGACCATGTGTTTCGTAGAGAAAGTTGTTCAGTGTCATGGACTGATTACATCCTCAAAATTTGGATGGTATGTTCAGAATGACCCGATATAAATTATATCGGGTCATTCTGAACATTATATCATATAATGTTCAAAGTTTGGAGCACCCTGTATGGTCCGCAAGCGTAATTGTTAATGGTCGCTGCGCATTCCTCGCGACACGTCTCGTCCGCTTTCCCGATTTTGTTGCCGACTCTACAACTTTGCCTTTTCTTTTTCATTCCGAATGCAGCGAGAAGCTCATTGTGCCTATACAGGTTCAGCAGATTTTTTTGGCAGTTTAATTGCTATTGTATGCAATATTGTATTTTAATTGAGTTCTTTGACAAAATCTTGATTTAATGCCATTTTTAATTAAGTATGTTGTATTGAAATGCGCTTTAGTTAAAATATAACAGTATAACTAGTTTCACTTTATCTACGTAAAACGGAACGCAGCGTATCGGCTTCTCGATCTAACGAAATCGTGTTCTAAAAAGGTCATCTAGTAGGTAGGTAGACCTTTTTAACAGCAGGAAGTTAGAAAAAAAAACGACGGCGATATCGAATTATCAATTTCTTAATTAATTGCCTAGTTGCCAGTGCGAATATACGCTAAAGCCATTAAAATCCGCCGCGCGCCATCGATCGCTTAAACGTACACGTATAAACGACTAAAAAAATACTCATTATGTATTTGACAGGAGGGCCAGCGCCCCCAGATCTCTTTCCAGTTTAGCCAGACCTCCCGCTTCCCCCATCCGTCAAACAAAACAGGACATCGCAGAGGTAGCTTACACATTTCGAGAGGTCAACCGAAACTGGCCGATTTGTCTCAATGACCAGAGTACGTTGAGCTTTTATAGTGAAGTTGTTTTATGAATTTGGGGGTCTGAAGGAATTTCGGTGTAAATAAGCGTTGTTAGGGGTCGACGAGGCGCGGGGCGCGGGCCGACCAGTCACAACCAGCTGACGTGGATTAGAGGGAGTTTTTACCTACAAACATAGGGTGGAAGTTTAGGTATATGTCCGTACCTACTGTTTGTTGTTATTGCTAGCGGTACAATTATAATCACATTGAAAAACTCTTAAGAAGAAATGAAGCAAAAGAATTATAATCATACAGCTTTAATTGAAATCATATTTTTGAGTTGGTATAAGTATTAGGCTTCTCATTGGTTTATTTCAAAACCTGTTAATAACATCTATGGAAAAAATAAGCCTTAAAATATTAACTCTACAACTTAAGCCATAGACTACGGATGTGCCACCATGGACAATCCCTCTTTTATTGAAATTAATGTTGGTCGAATGACTCCACACTTTTCCGTCATACAGACACACACCCTAACATTTAGTGCTGTTAGCCCTGGAAATGTGAAAGAAAACGGAGTTAGTGATTACTTTCAGGTAATTAATTAATTAATTTGCCATGTTTGTTTTTGGCTCACTTTCCTGATAGAATTGTGGCTTTATATTGTTTGTGAATCTATACCCACAATGTAAAAAAGTGTTTTTGGTAGACCAAAAGCGCGGCAATCATTTTGACATTAATACCTGGCAATTTTAAAAAGGTAATAATAAAAAAATAATTATTAAAGGTATTTTATTAAAATACTAGCTTCCGCCCGTGACTTCATCCACGTGAACATTTGGGAAATCCTTATGGAATCTTTGACCAGGATAAAAAATATTCTGTTTCAATCCAGACTAATTAATAACTATATGTGTACAAAATTTCATCCAAATCCAGTCAGTTGTTTTTGCGTGATTGAGTAACAAACGTCCAAACTTTCACGTTTATAATATTAGTATGATGAGTAAATAACATCTCAATTAATTATGATGTTAAATTAAAATTAAAATGACTTATAAAATGCAGTAAGTTTCCACCATAACGGACGCCATTTGTAAAATTATTTTTTAATCTCCAGATGCGTTCCAAGGAGGTTTATAAAAGTGTTTAATCCGGACCATGAATTTATTAAAGTAAACATATTGTAAAATTTATAATCCCGGTTGTGAACGCCACGGCAGACAGACAAACAGGGAAAACATTTTTTGTCGTGAATTTAAAGAAATATCGAGGTTCATCTTAAAGGCAGGAGTATTATATTCATAACGGCATCTGCCATTTTGAAATACGGGTTGATCTGTTTATAAAAAAAAAGTTCTTTGTACCAAGTTACCTTTAAGCTTCTTTATTCAATGAGCCATAAAATTTGACAACAGTTATATTAAAGAGAAAAGTTTTGATTGAATCTTGGCTGAATAAAATAAACAAATAACAAAATGACCCAATCATCTAGCATTTTAAAACCTCAAATATTACTAGTAGTTCTGTAGACATCGCGTTTGTGACATTTTTTTTTCGAAAAATTCGAAAATGTTTAATTGACAAAAAATCGATATAATTATCAAACCCGCTTACAAAATTTCACCAGAATCGGTTGAGAAATGCGACCTGTAGAGGAGAACAAACGTACAGCCAGACATACGAAAGCATTTTGCCCAAGCTGAAACGAAGACGTTTCGCTCTAGCTTTACGCTCGCTCGGTCAAAAATACTCGATTTTGAGCTAGAGCTATCTTTACACAAGGATGAAATAACAAGTAAAGCTTATAACATGTTGGGCTTTATTTTCCGCCAAAGTTTTGATTTCAAAGATACTATAACTTTTAACAAAAAAAATAGAAATGCTTTTTCTTATACCATTATCTTCCCTACCTAATAAATAATTTCAACCCTTTAACAGTAGCGTGGCGATCAAACTGCGATTAGGTACTCCATAATTTGCAAGTAGTCGTACTTAGATGCCCTATGTAATAATAACCTGTACTTACCTTTATTGAGTGATACTCCATGATTATAGGGCTTTTCATTCTTCATATAGTAGTGTTCAGCATGCGCTGTCACTCAGGTATATTTTTAATACTTTGATGTTGTAAATTAATTATTGTAGTGTAATTTGGTCTGGACTGTAATTTTTAGATAATTGTTCAATTACGTTCTTTGTTAAATTATTCAAGGAGATATTGCTGATTCTTTAGGGTGTGTCTTTATGTCTTCAGTAATTTCTGTAATGTCTTTTATTTTAACTTTATTTCTTTTAGGTTTTTTCTCTAACTTTACTTCTTCAGTCAGTGAATTCTCAATAATAATATTAGCAAAAACATTGATAATGCACTACTTATTGCCCCGCTGCCGTACAAATAAACGAATAATAAGTTTATACTTAGAATAACCAAAAAGTTTGTTTAGGAATATGATGCTTTAAGACGTTTAACGTAAGGAGTAATTTTGCTAAGCAATATTTTTGCTTAAACTACGTATAAACTTATGCTTCGTTTATTTTTACGGCAGTAAGTGCCAGTAAACTTTCAAGAAAGTAATTAGTCCAAAATACTTGATTACAATACCACAAAAGTAACTACAAATGAAGAAAACAGTAATTACACACCACAATAACCCTAATTGCTACACGCTATGAGTACGAAAAGTGCAATCAACCCTCCGCGCGCGGCGGCCAAACAAAGGCAGGGTCACTCCGACCCGATGTTTGCTGCAGATCAATCAAGATTATACACAGTAATGCGGCTAACCCTTCGCTCTTCCCGCGATTGTTTCGTCAATGTGTCAATGATTAGGGGTTAGGAAAAGAATGTTGCTGAATTAGTTTCTGTTCTGAATCCCTGTGGAATTGATGGTCGGCGAATGGTTTAGTGGTAGTGGAGACAAAGCAGGGTGAAAGTAGAGGTCACGATGAGAGAGAAATGAAAAACTACTTACTTGTATTTTTAAACAAGATTATTATTTTTGTCAATGGAGAAATGTAGAGTATTCGTCTTCTTGATGGAAAATGTTATCGACAATGTTAATAGAATTGAGTTGCTTAAGTAGATCAGCAAAAAACATAGGTGAAGAAACTCTACCCTTTCTCTGCAGATTCGCTAGCACGCCATCGATTTCTCCGACCCCCCAGAAATTAACTTAAAAAATTACATTAACAAAAGCCAAAACACATCGCTACCCGCAGATAAGTTATTAAACATTGCACCATTACACTTTAATTTTTGGCCTGCTGGGATTTGGGGGAGCCGTGCCGAAATTAAAAAAGACCGAAATAGGGGTGCAGAATATGCTTACTTATTCATAATGCGCCACGCACTAACTGCGTTTATTTTTGTTCAAACAGTTTTGGGAACGCGCGGCGGTACTTGACTATTATTCTATTATAGTGCATATTGTGGTCGGTAGTTGCGAGATTCGTTTGTTTAGCTGATGTTCGTTTTTTAAATTTGTTTTTTCTTGTTTAAAAACACTTTTCGGCTTGTTTGTTTTCAAATCGGGCGTGTGTGAGTGCACTCGTGTTTGTTGTTGCAAGGGTTGATGCTTGATGTTCAAGACGTCGATCGGGTCTCGAGTGTTTGTGTAAAATGCATAGTTGTAATTATTCTCACGGGAGGAACTCGGTACCTCGTATACAATTTTACAAATGACTCATGCTTGTTTGGACTTACCACGCACAGTGAAGGGTTAAGTCGAGTAACGACTGTTTGGTATTAAAGATAACCATGCGTATGTTCAAACTCTGATGGGTGATTCAGTTTTTGGTGATGAATTTATTTTATAATTAGGTTTGATAACTTAAAAACAATCTTGTCTAATACCACACATATTAGTAGATACCTAATAACAAAAGTTTATTTGTCATAAAAATGTAGGTAATATTTTGAAACCTCTGCCCATCGTCAGAGTATCCTTTAACTAAAAAAAACGTATTTATCGAGTGAATAGGCTTTTTTATAAGCCAGCTGTTTCTCGGGGTCATCGAAACGCACTATAAAATACAACCTCATCACAATACACGATAAAAAAACCACTAATATGGCCGTTTAAATTCATGACCGCGTTTTCTATTTTATAACTTTTTTATTAGATCCGGAAAAAATGGCTGTCAGAGAGGTGTGAAGAACACGTAGGTACATTTTGGTGTACATATTTTTATCATAACTTTATGAATAATCATGATGGACTATAAAATATAAAACAATAAGTAAAAACTTAGGTAAAAAAACGATTAAAAAGTACCAAATATCTGTTACTTAAAACAAATTAATTCTGTACATTTTAACCCTATAATTGATGGTTAAAAAGTGTTATTAGTACTTAAGGGTCTGTTTTACAATCAAAAAGTAAGTTCTGAGAAGCTTTTATCTATCATGAAGTCAATTTATCTATCAACTCAGAACTTTCTTTTTAATTATGAAAGAACCCTTAGTACCATAATATTACAAAGTGATACAAACTTATTCCTTATTTTTATCAATAAATCTGCTGGAAATAAAGTTAATCATAAAATTATTCTTAACTAAAATGTCAGATAAGACTTTAAACATTTTCATCTTGCTAACTTATCTTAAGAACTTTATCTATAAACTAAGCTAGGGACTCGTGTGTCGTAAAAATTAAGCACTAACTTATTTGCCAAAGGAAATACTTCTTTATTGTTTGCTGATAAAGTTGATTTTGTGACGATAGTGTATGCATCGTAATTTGCATGGACATTATATGAAATTAAATGTATTTCTGAATATGGTAAAACGTACAATAATATGAGGCCATAAATAAGTTCAATGTTATTACTTATCTAAGTAATGTTTAAAGTTAAAATATGATTCTTTCAGAATAATATCCAACAATGTTTCTAATATAGTCAGCATTTAACTTTTTTTACACGACTGCCCAAAGCAAAAAGAGTGTTATGTGTTCAGGGTTCATGTATGTTTGTGGGTATGTGAGTTTCTTTATTCCACCATAACTTCTAAATGCCTGAACTGATTTGGATAAATGGGGTATCGTTAGAATCCTTACAGCATTCCAAGTGACACTGGCAATATTTTTTTTAGAAAAAATCAATATGGCGACTGTACGACGCCATTTTCAAATGTAAAAAAAAATTTTATTTTCTTCTATTATTACAATATGGGCATCAAATGAAAGGCCTTGATTAGCACATTCCAAAACTATATAATATGTCACTAAAATGTGTGAAATAAAATTAAATAAATTTAAAAAATATTAAAAACACGACTGCCCTGCCAAAAACGAACTAAAAAGTTAAACAACAAGTGTCATTGCAGTCGGGGGACCTCTTTGGTCAAAAATTGTTCCATAATTAAGGTCCCCCGACTGCAATGACACTTGTTGTTTAACTTTTTAGTTCGTTTTTGGCAGGGCAGTCGTGTTTTTAATATTTTTTAAATTTATTTAATTTTTATATACAGGGTTATTGTAAGACACCAACAACCTCACAGGATTTAGAGATTACCAACATCTTAAACAACAACTTTTCAACGACTTTTCCGAAAACGTCGTCGGAAAAGTCGTAGTTAAATTGTTGTTTAAGTATGATATTAGTAATCTACTCCTATGAGGTTATTGGTGATTTACAAATAAGTATGTATAAGTAAGTATAATACTTATAATGGTCATTGGGCATATTTGACCTGCTTGATGAAAGTTCGCGTACAGAAAACAAACCAGTTTTAAATTGAAGAATTCAATCCCATTTTTCAAAATTTTTAATTTTTTATGTACCGACCGGCAGAAAAAAGTTATTTCATATTATGTGTGTGAATATATGTTTATTGTTTTAAACTTTTCTTAATAAAACAGAAGTTTTTACTTTCAGCATTGTGAAAATGTGTGGTATTACAAGCATAATAAACGTTTGTATTGTCCTTATTTATTTATTTCATTTTATTTATTATTGAAATGCTATGATATAATGATAAAAAATGAAATATGTCCTGCAAGAACTGCGACCGACATTGCGTAGCAGATTCATTTATTTACATACCTACCCCTATTTTATTTACATACCCTATTTCGTTTATGTACGCCGTAGGTCAAATAACCCAACAAAATGCCCAATGACCTTTGTTGATTTAATACTTATAAACTTATTGTCAAGGGGCTATGATTACAAGTTTCTGAAACCAAAAAAAAGTAGAGTGAATAAGTACTTATAGAAGATATTTTATAAAAAATAATATTGATTACTTACATATAAGTATTTAATTAACAATAACAAGAAATATAAAAAAACATTTATTTTTCAATTAAAATTGTTTTATATTTTGGTCTCAATTACTGTCAGTCAATTTAAGTTAAACCGGTCGTTTAATTAAAAGAAATGAGTTTTACTATAATAAATTTTATTTTCCATAAACGATTGATTAAATTAAATATTAAGTTATCAATTACTATGTGATTAAGCCATATGTATCGACCTGGCTCTGCCTGAGCTCAAGTTATGAGGCTGTTAAGCCAAATTCGGACACACTTATTTTAACTTGATTAAGCCATGTTTTAAATAGTTGGTCTTGCCGGTCACAACTTGAAACTATGCCATAAATGTTCTTTTTCTAATAAGTTTAAATCTGGGTTTGAATTTGTGTTGAAAAGTTATATGCAATAGGGAATATGCATCATTTTTTTTTAAATCTTAATCAAAAGTATAATGCGTGAGAAAATTAACCGTAATATTAAAATTTTTCTCTTGCGTTTTTTTCTCGTGATATAGTTACTTGAAGTTAGCGCGCAGCAGCACCCGCAGAAAACGCTCCATACAAAATGGTGACGTCACACATCACGTTTCAGGTGTGTTTCGGCGCGTTTAATATGGAGTTAGCCAATAATCTTCAATTATCCCCGTAAATTTTGCGTTTAAGTACATACGTGTCATACAAAATATTGTTTCTTATTCGATATTCTATCTGACTGTAAAGTGCATTATATCCGAAAATGAAAAAAAAAAAATCGTTATTTTCCCCTGATTTCATCGTGTGATAAAACTAAAATAATACATTTTTTTATTTTTTTTCCTGTTCCATCATGTTTTTATACGTGTCCGCAGCGATCAAGCTCAAATTCATCAAAATCGGTGACTTATGCATATTCCCTATTGGCTATAGACAGTGATCCACCACAACTTCACTCAAGATTGTATGGCAAAGAAGAGGAGAGAGAGAAAGAAGTTTTAATATTACTTATCTGTTTTTAGAGTTCCATAGCCAAAATGGCAAAAAACGGAACCCTTATAGATTCGTCATGTCTGTCTGTCTGTCTGTCCGTATGTCACAGCCATTTTATTCAGTATTAGGATTACACAGTTGAAACTTAGTAGGTAGATGTATTCTGTTAACTGCTTAACGATTTTAATACAAAAATAAAAAAATGAAAAGATTAAGGGGGGACTCCCCATACATGGAACTGAAACTGATTTTTTTTTCCTTCATACCAATACGTGCGTTCTATAGATAGGTCTCTAAAAATGACATTGAGGTTCCTAAGACAATTTTTTATAAATGTCAACCGTTTGAAAGATAAACACAGCCAAAGTAGTAAAATGTGTGTCCCCCCCCCCCTCTAACTTTTGAAATAAGATAGTTAAAAATTCTAAAAAAAATATATGCTATAGATCTTAATAAAAACTTTCAACGAAAATTGGTTTGAACGAGATATAGTAATTAGTTTTTGAGATATATCATATTTTCCAAAACCGCAAATATAACTTTGTCATTCATACCAACACTGTGAAAAACAAAATTATTTTTACAGACGAAAAATGATAGTGGTATTAAATATAGTATGGTGTAAGGTAACTACGGAATCCTACGGTGCGTGGCCCGACATGCACTTGGCCGGTTTTTTTTAATAGTGAAACATTATTGTATCTTTACTTTAAATTCAAAAGTAATTTATGGACTTCAATCTTAAACATTTAAATATGATTTTTGTTATTTTAGGTCTTAAACCTAGAATAATAACACCTAGAAGCCGTATCCTCGTATGCAAAGTGAGGCAACTAACACTAAGCCAAAATGGCTTAATTTTCAGATTTATATCCTTCATACGTTACCTAATCGTAACTAAAAACCAATAATATAGTAACTAAGTAAATTGAAAGTGTTTTGTACTTATTCGATATGATTAGGTAATAATAATGAAGATTTAAAATCTGAAAATGGAGCTGTTTTGGTTGTTTTAGTTGCCTCACTTTTGACAGTGCGCTTTGTAGAGAACTATCGTTCTAGGTGTTATTATTCTAAGGTCTTAAAGTAATTAATACAACAAACAAATAAACGACAATATTCTTAGAAGCCGAGATTTACAATCCAAATAATAGTTGTAACTGCTAAGACATTTAACGGAGTGGCCCGGAGTGAGTCATTAAGGCCCACCTTTATGGCCCGTCTAATACTCGCCAGCCCCTGATCGCGTTAATGCCCCAAAAACTGACCTTCCCGGCCCAAATGGGCCCCAAAGGGCCGGTTAAGTAGCAACTATCATGTCCGGGCAAGTCTGATTTAACACTCACTGGTGACAACACAATGAGAAAATTGGCAGGAAAATTTAAGTCTGTGTTTCAAACTTTCGGCTGCCAAATATTCCTTAACTAGACGATTTATTAAAAATATATGAATATACACTTTATTGTTCACCGTTATAAAAAAAAACATACAAGGACAGTTCAAAGTAAAACAAATTATCGTTGAAAAGAGTGAAAACAACCATTAATTTACATTGGACAGAAAGAAAAATAAGAAAAGGGCAGTTTATGGTGCTTAAAAGTAGGATAATTAAAAAAGTTGGGTATTTATAAAAATATAAAATAAAAGCAAATTAAAAAAGTAAGTTTATACCTAGGTTTACAAAATACATCCCTACTTTTGGAACGACAAATGCATTTTCAAAATAACAAAAAATATCAGATCATATGTCTTAAAAAAAAGAAAAGCGTCTTCTTTATAATATAAGTAAATGTGTTTGTTGCTGTCATCAGATAAGACAAATTGCCTATGTACAAACCTTCGGATTATGGATAGTAATAATTAATCAACAACAACAACCCGTATTATCTAAAAATTGCATGTAAACACCCACAGGCCCGCATCAGCAGGCACATTGCGGCGTTCGACACGTCCAAAACAATTAACCAACCGGACTATATCTAGTTCAACTATCAAAACCACGGCATCAATCACTCGGCTCAATTCAGAAACGTCACAATGACAGCTGATTACGCGCCAAAACAAAGATGATACGTCACTGACGTCTGTCAGATCGCCGCCACGCCTCCGGGTGTTCTGTAAATTAATAAATCAAATATGGACGCTAGTGACAAAAGTCACAGAAATTACAGCTCACAAATCGTCACAAACATCGCTCATAAATCAAGCCGAGCATTTTGTTATAAAAAAATAAACTGAACTAAGCAAATACCGATGCCGTCTACCTGCCCTCGTATCTTTTGAATACTTTTCTTGTATTAAAATAAGATTTTTGAACGCACGGATTTCGGGACAAAAAACTGAAGAAAAACTCTCCTTTCATTTCGCCTGTCTCGCTCTCGCTTGGGATCATCCGTCCTGCTCTAATGGGGTGATGCGCCACAAACACGAATCTGAAACGTCATTTAGACATTTTAGAATAATTTAATTTTGCCGAAAATTTTTACCTACATCCTTTCAACGCCACTGTAACTTTCGTGTGAATTTAGTTAATAATATTATTATTTACATACTTTGCATATAGTTTAGGGGACAAAAACAAACAGTGAAACGTTTATAAATTCCTGCTAGTTATGAATAATTTTCGATCATTTACATAATATTTATGACGGGGTCTCCTCGGCCAAACAAAGCCCGTCCCACGTCCGAAGTTCTTTTAATTCCAGCGTAGTCCGAACAAAAGTTTAAACAACCAAACCTCATTTTATAGACCTTCGTTTATGGCCACAATATTCAGTAGGAGCCATTTTGTTAACAATATTTATGGCATTTTTTGTGACTCCAAGGAGAAATGACTTATATTCGACGTTTACAAGTGTACTATAAAGACATTTGTTCATTACGTTTCTTTATGGCGGGTGTAAACTGAGATGGATTATTTGTATTCGCACGTCGTTGTCAAAACAGGTGATTAGAGAAAACAATGGCGACACGTGACGTCATGAGGCCGC
The DNA here is from genome assembly GCA_928269145.1 of Agriphila tristella. Classification (NCBI taxonomy): domain Eukaryota; kingdom Metazoa; phylum Arthropoda; class Insecta; order Lepidoptera; family Crambidae; genus Agriphila; species Agriphila tristella. Next base: position 3,253,157 of record OV743443.1, on the reverse strand, counting down.
ACGCGCACACTATAAATAAAAATTTTGTAACAGGAACGTTCCGAATTAATACACTATAATTTTAAAATCGGAACTCCTTCAGTAGCGGACAAACGGCCAGTGTTTTAGGCCCGTCATTAAAAAAAATACTTCACCTGCTCGCTGCCCGAACTAAAAAAAGTTATTAAATAGGAGGCGACTAAACTAAATTACGAAACTCGACCTCTACGCATTATAGAATAATTTACCAATAAAAGCTATCCCGGCGCGCGTGCGATTCTAATTCGTATGTTTAAGTGTGACAAGCGTCAAAATGGCTCGCAACGGTTGATTTATTAAAAGTTTGACGAGATCGATCGGCCGGCATCTTAGGTAGCCCTCTCGGTGCTTTATTTTGCCTTATAAATAGATTTTTTATTACAAATTACAGGGTACCGCGTTTGGTAGCGATTTCGATGCCATCGCTCGTCCGCCACTTGTGGTAATAACCGACGGTTAAACTGTTATTTTATTATGCACTTTAATTTGTGACTAATAGGGGCTAATCTACATTGAGATGCTTTAAGATAATTTTGTCCGCTGGGACCCAGTAATGACGGCTCGAGACGCTCCGACACCGGAGAGAATTTAATTATTAATCTAAAATTGCACGTTGCTCCAGAGTCTCTAGACCTTAGACAAAATTGTATCAATCGATCTAAAGTAGTCTGCGGCGTTTCGCCACATGCGTCCTTAGGGTCTCACAAAAGGTATACATGAAGGCATTTATTCAATTACATTAACAATACACTATATCGCCTGAAAGTGCACAATGGGCGAACAATGCAAGCTCAGGTAGACGGTTTGAATAGTGAAAACGACATTGTCGTTGGACAAAGATTTTTGGGACGAGTCAAAAGTTATACTGCATGGTTTGTTTATTTTTACGAGACGAAGACACTGGGAAATAAAAAAAATAGAGAACTCCTTTATCCTAAACTCTTTTGAGTTAAATTGACAGAGCACAGCTATAGAGACAAAAAAGTTAAATGCCATAACTTCGATTCATAATGCGACATTTTGTGTCCGAATCGACACCTAACATTTCGTCAGCGGCGCGCGCTTTTTGTTCCACTGTCAAAAATTATGGCGGCATTAAGCGTGCCAAAGGCATACTGAATTAATTGCTCAGTAATCCGTTGTGAAAAATATTTATGGCCAGGATGGGTGCAGAAACTTGTACAATTTGCTGAATGATAATTTGAGATACCTAGTTTTAAAGAAATTACCATACAATCGTACCGTTTCAAAATTGGCTGATGCATCATCTAGTACCACGGTATCATTTGGGATTGGAATCTCACGTCTTACGAGAATCGGGCCGTTCGCGGTATCGGCCGATCGCCTTATTAGCATTTAATTCGTGGTGTCCAAAAGTGGGGGATTCACGGGTCGCTGCCCCCCAAAATTAGAGACTTCCTCGCCCGAGGGGGGAGGGGCCACGTATGTGTTTGTTGGACGTCGTGTCGTTTTCTGTTTTGGACACATTACGATTGGTCAACTATCTAGGGTGGCCATTCGTCTTTCTGGATGCTTATTATCTAGATACATAAAGTTATATTCTAACACAGTTCGTTGATCTTAGGAGACTATTCTCATGCGAGCTCACAGAGCAAAAACAAAAAGAAAAAACCTAGAAGAAGACGTCTCGCGCAATTTACTCCAAAGCGATAAGATAATAGTCATTCACAGTTTGTTTTTCATTTAAATTACTTTAAAGTACAATAACTTTTAAAAATAAAAAGTAACCTATGAAACAGGACTTACGACATTTTTACCGGTTTTATAGTTTTCGGCCCACTGTCCGGTATCCAATAACCGATATCGAACGACAATTCGTATCGAATAATGAGCGCTGTTTGTAATAATAGCCGTTACCCGTGGGCGGCATCAAACCTGCTACCCGGCACCTCTGGCCCTTCGCTTTATGTACTCACACGTAGGCAGTTACGTGCTTCATGTCATTATTATCGTTTGACTGCTGTGTTTTTATAATGCTCCATTTTACTAATGTTTTGTAAGCCGCGGGTATGCGTTAGTCTAAACAATACTGAAATTTGGAGCTCGCTTTGATTTATGGTCTAACAGAATTAGTGGGTCGAGTTTTACTTGTTTACTTTATTAAAACGCTAAAAAGTTTTCTTTAAGATTTATGCTTTGTATCAAAAACAAAAATACAGGAACTGCTACATATTTTTAAAGACTTTTTGCACCTAAACATTTTGAAATAAAACACTGTGCAATTTTCGGAGTGAAAGTTTTTGCAAATGATTTTTAAGTTAATAATTGTAGAGTTGACCAAACGACAATTACGCTCGTAATCGATAAGTCTAGATGACATGGCTTCGAGATATTAATCGAGACTATACATTTGAATGCAATTTGCCCGCATAAAGGTCAAGCAAATTTGTATTCTATAAACGGTGTATCAAAGTGTTGATTTCATTCATGATCCACTGTGGTATTCAAACTTTTTTTAACAAAACTTCAAAGTATAAAAATCAGCTGACGCATACAAAAAAGAGAGATGAACGAATGATAAACATGATTAAGGAATATGTTAAAAACCTCATTTAACTTTTAAGTATTTCAATTCAATATGTATTTGATTTTAGACCTACTTAAAAAAGGAAGATGTTATAAATTCGTTGCGTATGTTTTTTTGTTATGTACACCGATTATTTTAACACAACTCATAAACGAACTGAATGATTAAAACCGAAATTGATTAGTGAAATTAGATATGTAGTTTTAAGAAATTATCAGTGTTTTGTGGGAAAATTCCGAAGACGAGCGAGATTAAGAAACGAACATATACAAAGCACTACACACTACTTGTGGCTAATCTTTCACAAATCTGGGATCCATCATTGTATGCACAGTGGTTCGAGATAAGCCGCGGAGCGCCCAAAATTGTTTCTTCCATATTTTACACAAGCGATCTCACTGCAAGATAAAGACTATAATTAACCAAACTTAAAACAGAACAAGTTGAAACTTAAATAATGAATGTTATAGCCGAGTGTCAATATAGTCTGGTTAAAAAAAATAGTAGAAAAAAGCCGTCCGCCGCGGGTAGTATGCATGATAGTATCGCATTTCCGGTCAAGTTGAGTTTAATGTCGAAAAAAAGAGTTTCTTAAGACCCACCATAGATTAGACAGCGCAGAAGCGACATACATAGTTTCTAAAAGTATAAAATATTTTAAAATAAAAAAAAATTTATTTAATGAAAATAATAACTATTGTAATAATGATAACTTTATGTCATTTATTGATGGTTTTACATATAGCCCATTCAGTAGGTAATTGTTGAATAAATACCTAACGATAAAAAATATGTGCATATCTTAGCTAACCTTGATTAAGCACTTCTTAAAAGTACTTTTACTAAAAAGTATTTTTTCAAAAGACAAATGTTATAAGGCTTAAAAGTATATGATTAAAAGCTACCATCATTATCTAGACAAGTTTCCGGCTTGAGAACTTAATAAAAAAGCTATTACTTCTCAATAACTCATTCCCACCGTTTTGCGGTGGCTTTTAATAATTTCAATAGCCCTTGCGAGCAATTACAACAACATTAATAACGGAATAGTTAAAGATGAATAAAAAGTTATCTCTGGTTTGCGTTTAGTCTGTGGCGGCGCGCGCGCAGCCAACCGAGCGAGCATTTTATTAACCACGTATAGGCATTTACATTACTAGCTGGATACCTCTTCCATTAATCTAAGAAAATACACGGTCATATTCATGAATGCCTCAACAATTTATATGGAACGTTTACAAATTTAGTTGATTTCATTGTGAGTGATGGTAGGATGGTAGAGTCTAAAATGTTATGAAAAATTATGATTGTTTGCAAAAGAGTTTTATGACACTATTGAAAGTCGCGCTTTCAGGATTGATTTGAATCAGTAATTAAATGATTAATCTACAAAAATATACAGCCATATTCACGAATGCCTCCACAATTTGTATGGAACGTTTAGTTGACTTCATTTTGAGTGATGTAGAGTTTAAATGTTTTGAAAAATTATGATTGTATGCAAAAGAGTTTTATGACACTATTGAAAGTCAGGCATTCAGGATTGATTTGAATTAGTAATTAAGTGATTACTCTATTACTTACTATACTACTTTAGATAAAAAATATGGTTTTTTGTTTGTAGTCCATAAGCCCGCGACAATATTGCCTACGTCATAGTTACACGTAATAGTGTGTTTGAGAATAAATAAGTCTGCCAAGCCATATCTGGCCGGAAGTCCTTCAAAAGTGATTTTTAACCGGAAGTGAAGGATTTTCTCAAGCTTCCGGCCAATTTTATTTGCGAAAATCTTTTGATCCTCGCTCTGCACAACATTTTCACAACATTTCCGCCCGAGTGCCATGCATTTCATCGTGATGTCATATGACGTAGGCAAAATTGTCGCGGGACTAATTCAAAATGAAATTTGAAGACGTGGTCAAAATGTGGCCAACAAATAAATGAGTTGTGTCATAGTATATAAATTTATTTTTGATTTCAGATACGCCAAGAAAAACCTTACTACATAGCGGACCCTGAGGTCGACTCATTAGTAAGTACCCCCACATTTTATTACCCTCCTCGTCCCCAAAGATAAATAAAATCCCAGGATCAGTTTAATACGCCATAAAATGGTGAACACTTTACAGTTCACCTCCCGAGCGTTTAAATAATTTACGATTTGATTAGTTAAAGAGCTGTCTAAAATTAAACACAGGTAAACGAGAAATATTTCTCGGAATAAGGGAATAAGATCAAAAAACATATACTTATATATTGTCACTCATAAAAAGTTGAATCGCACCGTGCGCCTCCCGCGGCTAGTGGACAAAAAGTGAAATAATAAAAACAAGATGGCGGCCACCCACCGTCGCAGCCGACACGGATACTTAACCGATTTTTAACAAATAAAATCTAAGGCATTACGAATTGACGGCCAGCGGGCCATATTTGACTTTGTCCAAGAATTAAATTTGTTACAACCTGTTTTGGAAGCATCGCCCTCGCTTAATCAGCTGATTGAAATGAAACAAGAAAATGTTATTAAAAAAATGGAGGATCCGAACAGTAGCCTGACGTGACGCCATAAACTTAAGATGTCAGCTTTGCTTGCTGCAGGGCCTGATAACCGTCATTCATACTCCCACCATGTTTAAAACCAACGAAAGTTAGATAAGGAACCCAAACAAACCAGCGACATCCGGGCGCAAAACAAACTGTTGAGGAATAGGTGATTCTTCTGATGTTTTTGTCTACGGCTCTGACATGTGGCCCGCTGGGTGCACATGTTTGAGCATGGAATGCTTCTGAAAGTCCTGTTGTTTTCTTTTTTTTAACAATCCATTAAATCCTTTTTCGCTTTTGGGCATTAACATTTAGCGCTTCCTCCGCTGTCAATATTCAAATTTGGAATGACAAAATCCCAAAGAGGTTGAGGTCCGTTTAAATTTCATCGACGGTTGACGGCTTGTGTACGACATGTCATTTTCAATAAAAGCGTTATGTCGTTGCCAGCATAATAATTAACAAAAAAAGGCTTATAATTTCACAAGACATAAATTACTCGTATTTAATAATAATGTATTCAAAGTTCGCCAACCGAGTTTTCATTCAATGGGCCTTTTGAGCGACCACGCGAGTAATTTACCTCAATTCAATTAAAATTCCAGAATGATCTTTTGTGAAATATTCATAAGAAACTCGTAGTCCTGCATAACCATATGTTTTTACTTGTTACACCCAATATTTCGTTATAGTCTTTATTTAATTTAGACCTTATATCCTTGTCGGAAGATTGTCACATTTTTGTATTTTTTCGCCGCCCCTGGCTGTTGTTTTTGTTTGACCAGCTGACAGGTCTGTAACATACTCTTATTTGCACATGGAGTTGTTGTTAATACTGGATCCTACTCCAGGGAGCATTATTGTTCAACAAGCAGGTTCACGGATAATGAAGATTGGTTCGCTTGCAATGTGTCGACGAGCGATGACGTCATGTTTCGATGTTATAAGTGGCGCTCGTTGATTTGACACAGTTAATTTAAAAGCCTTTGTGACATCATCATTATTTCTGCAGTTGGTTAAAATTAACCCTTTCAAGTAACGGTAACGAACTTTTAATTATAAAGTAAAGGTCCCAAGTTGCTCTCTTGGGGTACTCCATTAATTTCCTTTAACAAAGAGCATTGAACTTTATATGTCCGTAGACAAGTATCTGTTGTAACTACGAAGAGTCTTTAATACAAACATACTAATGGTTTTATAGTTTTAAAAACCAACATGGGGTATTCATCGCTCCGGGCATTGGCTACGGGTCTGGCGGGCTCGTCTGTTTGCTTACGTCACATCTGTGTTTGGATTGTCACAGCCTTTTGAGGCATTAAACTTCCTCAAACATTGTCGCGCTGCCAGCAGTAGCGGCGACAAATAAACCGGGCTTCAGTCATTAGTAAATGATAACTGTGGGCTTAGTGTAACTCGCCACTTGAGTTGTCCTCTTGGAGTGCTCTCATTTTGCTGGACTATTGTTGTATATTACAAGTTATTTTTATATGTTTCATAATGACAGGACAAAGCATGAGTTGATTTCAATGTGAAATCTTCGATAATAGCTGTTTTATGCAGATTCACTACTTACCCCGTCTTATGATTTCTTATAAGCTTTTGACTAATTAGAACATGTCATTCCTAGAATAACTACCATGTTTCTTACAACTGATAAGAATTTACGAAACCCATAGATTCCATACGATATCCTCTGAGCAAACAGAGCTTGGTGGCAAGTGTGTTTAGTCAAACATATTTTTATCTGTGTCGTCGCTCGTCTGAGCAAACAGCCGAGGGTGGCGTTAGCAGCCTTTAATTGATATACCACTCGTAAGCTCCGCAGATGTTTTGCTCTCCTGGTACTTTCGAGATCGTGTCAATAATGATTCACTGCGCAAACATTCGAGATAACTCTGCAGTATTTCGATAAGCACCAATAAATTACATGTCTGCTGATGTTATGATGTTGGTACTTCACAAATTTCATCTTAGTGGCACTGTCATTGTTTACAAGTTAAGATATTGTATATTCGTTCTAACGGTTCAAAGGTCGCATGAATTATTCACGTGTTGTGAAGTGTTCGTCATTTATGGAAAATTACATCCGAATAACCAAGTTATCCATCACAACAATGACTTATTAACACTACACATTCGCCCGTGAACTCGGCATTATTTTCAAATTTAAATGTAAGAAGCACTTGTAAATCATCAATCAAATCCGTATAGGATGAGTATTAGAGAATTCGAGCCGCGTCTCCGAGTGGCAATCAGAAACAAATCATTGCGCTATTAAAACGGCATCAGCCGAGTTTTAGATAGGTATCGATTTGAAAAAGCTCTCTGATTAGATCTCCAAACAAAATCAAACAATGTACGCTGATAGCATCAATGTATGGAGGAATGCGACTGCGGCAGACACGCGTGAGCATTTAACTAAAAAAAACTAATGTTATTGATTTTCCCACAATTGAATTGTCGATAGTTTAATTCGGACATCACGATTAAAGCGACGCCGATTCTGAATACCTATGTTCGGAAATTCTCGTCCCTATAGAGTCTAGCTAGAGGACTTGCTCATTGTGCAGCCCGCCGTTGTTCACTTGGCTTTGTTGATTGTCCTCGAGACAATTATTGCCATGACGTACCTGCATATAAGACATATCACTATCAAGTATGGCTATTAACGTATTTTCTTTCTTTACAGATGGTGCAAGCGATACAAGTACTACGGTTTCACCTATTAGAATTAGAAAAAGTAAGTACCCTGCTTCATTTATTAAACGCACAAATTGGAATACATTCGGGCGATCGATATTAAAACCTGTTCTGTAACTATCATATAACAACAACAGCGTTTCGATTATCTGAGGGCTCGATTCCGAATCGAGATATCGCATCGATGCACGCGATGAGAGCACGCACACAACGGCGCGCAGACGCGACACCTCGGACGTTCGAATTTTAAATTTTGGAAACTATTTGGAATCAGGTGTTCCTCAGCCGTGAATGGGAGTGGGTTCGCATTTCGAATGTTTGTTTTGCGTTATCTCCCATTTCGGGTTGTTCCGTTCGCGACCGGTCCGGTTTCTTGCGTGTGCCGCGTCGCCGATTCGCGCCATTATACTGGATCGGGCCAAAGTAACGGTAACACAGCAGGACGCTCACTTTTTGCCATACACCGTCAAATCAGACAATTTGCGCGTAGTCTTATTAATTAGTAGCATAAAATTCAAATCTTCGATGTTTTTTACAACGTGTCGCCCGGCGAAGAATTAATTTAACTTGTCAATATTATGGTCACGTTTCAACGAAACTAGTTTGACTAACGTCTATATCAAGACGAATGATCTCGAGAAACGAGATACTTCATCCAGCGGTCGTTCTCACAGCGGATTCCATAAAAATATCCGGCGACGCGACGGCTCCGATCGAGTGAGAGGTATGTTAGGAACCGGTAAATTCGGTGAAAGAAGTACCACGGGACTAATACAAAAAGCTCTGCTGTAACGAGATAAACTGTAATGCGATACCTCTGTACGAATCGCTGGCCGGAGGGCGAGATAAAGGCCATTTTGAAAATAAAAATAATACGCTGTTCGAAATTCAAAATATCAGCCCGCGGCCAAAACGAGAGCTCGATTGAAGAAAATCGTTCACTTTACCGTCTCGTCGTAATGATCACAGAGAAAGCAATAACTTAATGATACGATTATTTTGTAATCGAAAGCGTGATTGTATAATGGCGGTGATCGTTATTTTGGTCGTTAGTTCTAGTTTTCTAGACCACCGTTTCAGGCGGCTACCTGTTCTCGTATCGAAAATCGAAACTCTTTTTTGCTCCTTGCTCATATCCTACACTCGTCCGTTTTTATCATGTCGACGGTTTTTGTCGAATAAAAAAGAAAAAATAAGATGCCGTTAGTTCGAGCCATTTCCGCTTCACTACACACTGTTCACAAGTGATGCTTTTTCTAGTTTATAATAATTAAAAATAAAAAAATCCACCGGCTCAAGTTGCGCTCAATGAGATCTTGTTATGCGCTCCAATTTTTTTCTCTTTTCTATTCTTTAATTGCGGGTCTTAAAAAAACTTCTTTAAAGATTTCTTTAAAAGCACGCACGTTGTATTAATTATATGCGATGTCTAATGTGTGTAGAAAAAAAGGATATACGCTGTAGAAAGATGTGTAGGTAACAAAGTATACCGCTGGTATTTACATTAAAATTTCCAATAACGTTTTTGATTTATGCTTTAAATATTTTAAATATGGCCCGCGGCGTATGCAGCCCATATCATAAGTTCATTTTGGTCGATCGGCTCTGCGATTGGTTGCCACTAGCGAGTTTTTATATTATACGCATCGAATGTTCCCTAATAATGATTACATTTAGTGGACGCAACGAATCTCGCGGCACATCCCTATTTATAAACAAAAACGTTCTTTTTTCAAAAATGTTTCACCCAGTCAAACCGACACTTTGAATTTGGAACGTGTAATTCTTAATTGCATTTGTTTTAACTTTTGTGAACGAAATAACAACGCACGCGGCCATTATAAAAAAGCCGTTATTAAAAAGCAACAAATCCAAAAGCTGACTCGTGTTTGGTTTTTTTCATATTTTGTTTCTAACTCGTAAACGTTATCTGTAACAACGTGGCTAAGTGATTTACGATGTAGGTCAGATTTGTTGGTTTACGGGCTTCGAACTTGGGACCCCGGGTTTATGACGGCTCCGACGGTCTTTTATAACTTTTATACTACATGGGTACTGTGACTGGATTAATATTACGTTACGGGACACGAGTTTTAATTACAGAAACACTATTCAAGTTTTAATTAACAAGTGGCAGAAACTCGCTAGGTTTAATATTATCAGTGAGTCGGAGAGTGAGGTGAGAAGCAATCGAGGTCTCATTTGAATGTGGGATGGCCGGTCGGCGGTTGATTTTTTATTCAAATGAAAATAAAAAAGAAAAGAAAGGAATCCGGCCCTGTCCGCCGATCACAAAAATGTCGGCCAAATATGCACCGGCTGCATATACAATTATACACCATATATGTATAAAAGACGTTTTTGGAACGCATATGTTGTTACTTTAACGACCTCAAATTTTATATGTTGAAAAAAGGTTAAAGAATATGTGAGTAAGTAAGTAAAAGATATCGAGCAGTCGCCTCCATCGTTCGGATCTAATTTTTTAATCCTAAATTGATTTGATACTTACATTTAATGCAAAATGGACGCTCCGTTTTACGCTCCTAGTCACACCCACGTGTCGCATTAGCGAAGGAAGTGGCCTATAAAGAGAAAAACCCTTTTAGTTGCAAATCGAGACACACACATTGCTACATCAGATTTTATCCAGCCCACGCTCTTGGCACCGGTCGCACTAAATACTACACTTTACGCTCTTACAAAATATCCTCTTAAAATCTCAAAACACCTCTCGAACTGAAAAATCAAATCACGTCACTATTTTTAAAAAGCACCCGAAAAGAATGTCAGTCATTCGAATAGGGAACGTCTATACGTCAACGGACTCCCATTATATCACATTTCATTCGGAGTTTAAATAAAAAGTATTCCTTCAGAAACACTCCATATCTCAACCCGTGAGTCGCTCATTCCAAATTTAAATTTCTGGAAAGAGTTTGATGTTTCTAAACGATAATCGTCTCGAACCCGACTCGGAATGCCGTAATATCTCATTAAAGGCATTACTTTTAACTAACAACGTTGTATCAATGTAATACGTTCAAACGAGTATCACTCTTTGGTTCAGGGGCGTACGGCTTAACTTGTCACGCGCGGGGTCAATATTACATCCTTACCGACTTAGTGCGGAGACAATTCCAAATTTGAATCCCCAAGAGTTACGATGTCAAATCTTGCCGGCTGTCACTAAAATCGAAAATAGTATCGACATCACAGAGGTACCGGATTAGAGAGCAACTTTATTTCGGCCAGTGTGTTTACTCTGTCGCTCGCGAGCTTATAAAAGCACTCTCAATCATGATTTTGACATTGACAACGCAATGCTCGAACACCGCCGCGCGGTAGCATTTACGCTCTAGTGTCAATAAAATTCACACAGTCATAAATATGAATTTCAACCGACGGGTTGTAAAATTCATATTACACTAAACAAACTACGATATTCGGCCACCGCGGCGCGTGCACTCGTGATGTATAATTTCGAAAAAGCTGTCGATTAGGAAATTAGTATCCCGAAGACATAATTAGCTGTCAACGGCGCGGGTAGCGTTGTTTCCGCTTCCGTCGGCGTTCTATTTTCAAATCCTCTGAGAGTCGGTTCGGATTTTTTTGCCGCGTCCACCTGCCGTCTTTTATTGCTTTTCGCCGTGTAAATTCTCTAAAAATTTCGTTAGTCTTTTTATTGCCTTATGTTAATTTCTAAGCTAATTATGCCTATGAAAATTTATAAGGCCGACGCACAAAATTAATACGCGCCCTCCGGGGGCCGTATTTTATCGGATGAAACGTAAAAAATATGAGTTTTGTGCCGTTTTTACGATTCATTTTGTGTGTGAAGCGACAGTTGGCGCGCGACTCCGTCCAAATGTATTCCTTTTGTGCTCCATTGTTTGTGTTTTTTAGTTTAGCTTTGTATTGTGATATTAGTTTAAAGGTCGTATTTATCTTCCAAATGTTAGGTGTTGCTGAACCAAGTTATTGATTTGTTTTGTTTTTATGATAATTTTTGAACAGAATAAGCTTAAAGAATTTTAAAAGGTCACAAGTTTATGGGAAAGTACTGTACGACTTCATCTTAGTTAAAATAAAATGTTTAAGAACTAAAATTATTCAGAACAGTAATTAGTCAAACTTTTGTAATCTTAATTAGAGAATATCTTTTTTGAAGAAAATTAATTTTATTATATTCTTTTGCTGTTCAATGTTACACTTTATTCAAATTAGGAGTTTAAATACCTTTCAAAGCGAAGTATAATTTTAAAACATCATCATCTGAGTCTATCTTATGGAATATTTCTCCAGTAGTTTCGCCTGTCTCTATCTTTCAGAATCTTTCTCCAGTAATTTCGTGCAAACAGTCAGATTTTAAGATGTACACAGTTACACAAGATGCTCAAAAGTCTGTGGGAAAGTACTATACGACTTCATCTTAGTTTAAAATCAGAATAGTACTAGAAGAAAATTAATTTTATTATATCCTTTTGCTGTTCAATAAAATACCACAGAATAGATATTATTTAAACGTTATTCAGATAACTTTCAAAGTGAAGTTTTAAAACATCATCATCTGACTATCTTTTGGAATCTTTTTCCAGTAATTTAGTCTGATTCTTTTCTTTAGAATCTTTATCCAGTAATTTCATGCATAGTCAGAATTTGAAAATGTACCGTATGCGCAGGTGCACGAGTTATGCGACAACTTCTGCCACCGCTACATCAGCTGTCTGAAGGGCAAGATGCCCATCGACCTGGTGATCGACGAGCGGGAGTCGGCGCGGCCGCCGGACGCCAACGGCGAGCCCCGCTCCGCGCCCGACAGCAGCCACGACGGCGCCAGCACGCCCGACGTCGTGAGTACCCCCTACACCAAGTCCCATCTCATTCAGAGGCGCGATCCCCAGCTAGCACCCAACTCGACCACGAGCTATCTCGTGCACCCCTGTTCTTAGTCTGGCCATTGCAAAAACGAAGTCTCTAAGGGGGTGCTCGCAATTTAGTCCCATTTCCCGCCTCCCTGCTTGTAATACCGCCTCCGTGAATGCCGCGAGGCATTCTAGGATGCGCTAGCTTTAATTCCTTAGATCAAATCTTCGTTTTTGCAATTGGCCAACCTCTTGCCACTGTACGATGATTCAAATCATTATACATTGTAAAGATACTTAATTTTTCCTTTACAAAATTTCCCACTACAAAGACCGTTACAGTGAAGGGGTGAGATCGGGTGCGGTGGCTCACTTGAGCCATTTACAATTTTACACGAATATTGGCGCCGATATTCGAATTTATGATTTGCACCGGAATTATGTATACGATTGAAAAATACATACGTATAACGTTGATTGTAATATGTGTATACTAATAACTACGTTAGTGAGTAATTTTAAACCCTCTGGAGTTAATACGCTGTCCCGAGAGGCATCATTCTGATTCCAACGCCATACTTAGCTACGCGTTCCGAGCTTAGATTAAAAGAAAATACTAATTAGATGTACTTGAAAAAAAAAACTATTCGAAAACGAAGTATACGTAAAAAAACAACTTTAACTTGCCTAAGTGAGATAATAAGGTTTACTTAAGAATTTTAAATTATTGTAATTGGTTTGACGGTGGTAGATGCTAGAATGTTATTGTTTTGGCTAGTAATACAACATAATGATATACGTAAATAGATGATATTTCGCCGATTTATTACGTTTACTATTGGATAGAAGCACAAGGATACGATTTAGTTAGTAAAAACAAAAAAAAATACGTATACAGTATACGCTAGTTGTAATAAAGGTCCAGACATTTCACCTGCATTTTATTTGTACTTATTACGTGAAATGTACCTAGGTTCAGATCGCTAATTAATTATTAACAAGTGCAGGTGATTGGACATATGGACAAACTATAAATATATATATGTATGTGCGTTATGAATAGAAAACTAGTTGCTTCTACAGATTAAAAAATAGTGGTGGCATTGTGTTCCAATATGAAGATCCATTTCTCCCCTTTCTCCTCTTATATTATAAAAATATGATACAGTAACTTTAGGTAAACTAAGATAATTACGTTTATTGCTGTATTTTTGTACATTGCATGATGTTAATGTTTTAATAACTTGGATTGTGTATTTTGAGTTACTGGATCCAATAGACAAATTCTACAATGGTTCGCGATTCCTATTGTCGAATCAAAATGTACATCTCGATATTGTTTAATATTTTTTAAGGGATATTTTTGGGCGTTGAGACTGAATTGTTTTGTTTGTGTTATATATTATTATTATTATTTCCCATTTTGTTAACATTGAGGCCATAATGTCTGGGCTGAGACACCATAACACTGAAATGTTGACCCGAGGGACATTAATTTTATTGAACTAAAATTAGTTATTTTTGTCTGTATATGAGTTTTAACATAAAAAATTGTGTAGTTGAAACATGTCTAAGTTAGGTTCTAGAATATACGACGCGGTAGGTTTCCTCTCTGTTACGAAACTTATTTTCTTAAATCTAACTCGTAAATGTATAATATATGCTATTTGGTGTACGTCCATCTTGTATGTCAATGTGATTAATTTTATAATTTTATTTTTTAAACGGATTAAACAATAAAATGTTCTGTTTGAAATTAAAATGGCAGTTTATTTTCAAGGCACTTTCGAAACGAAGCATATTAGGTATTGAAAAACAGATGATAATATCTAAGTATACCAAAGATTTGAGAGCGTAATATCGTATTTTTGTCATGTCGAGGTATTCCATAAAGGACGGATCTCCCCCGGCGCGCAGGGAAAGCCGGAAAATTGTTTCTTTACTACACCCCGCGCGCTAATCTTTTGTGTCGCTCCGATACCTAACCGAGCTTCCATAAAAAAACTCAGTGGAATCCTTTCACGAAGTTGAGCGCGACAATCTGATATTTTATTTATTTTTTATAGTCTGCTATTGACGTTTGATGGACGCCGATTGGGGGTAAATTGCTGCGTAAAACAGGGGTTACTCTAACTAGAGAATTAAAGCTACCTTCCAAACAAACTTAAATATAGAAAGGAATTAAGAAATACAATTTGTACTCGGTTTGGTTGGTGGTAGGGCTTATTTCAAGTCCGCCTGGCTAGCTACCACCATCTTACCTAAGTCTGACGCCATAACAACAATTTAAAAATTGTTGTGTTCCGGCAGTTAGAGGTAAAATATTTAAATCTTTGAGATAGCCAGTATTCCGGGAGTAGTACGATTCCACCTTCGGCCTTATCGTCATTTAACATTAGGTGAGATGAAAGCCAAGCACTATTCCGTTGTGATTATAAAAAAAATTAAGAAATCGTGTAAGACAATGAAAAGTAATATACGAAATGGGATTTTTTATGGAGTAATAAGGAAAAAGCGGCAAATTGGAAACAAGCATACACATATGAGCGGCATAACAGCTAACGACATACAATGAATAATGTAGAAGTATTCGTCGAAAGGGCACGGGCAATAAGAGAAATAATAATATAGGGGACAGAGCCGGGATTTGGCGGGATCCGGCAATTCGTCACGGATTCGTCGCGGTGCGTGTGACGCTGTCATCTCCATGGGCGTGTCTATGGGATATCTGGTCTATGCTTGTTATTATTGCTATGGACACTGCAGTCATGGGGATTAATGCAGACGCTGGTGGTGTTAAAATTTACACAGCATTCATTTTTCGGGGTCGTTCACATTTACATAAGTATATATTTTTTGGAATACGTATGTTCTTTTTGTCATTCAGTGTTCTTTTTTTGTTGCTGTTTCAAAAAGTCTTATACTTGACTAGTAGTTAATTTTAAATAAATTCTTTTAATTTTTAAATTCAACCAAAATTCAGTGCCATCATAAGAAGATTGTGAAACAGGTACTTAATATTAGGGATTTAAGTATGAAATTGCCGTTTTGTACGGAGAATATAAAAAAAGGCATTTTACATACTAATAGTGTCTTAATTTATTTAACAACCATGAACGCTAATGTTTTAAAACTTTTATGCACTAATGTTTAAACACATACTTACTTACTTACTACGCTGGCTCAGCGACTCGAAGTGGATCTTGGCCTCCAACATTAAAGTGCGCCATTCCTTCCTGTTTTGTGCCAAGTGAGACCAGTCGGGCACATCCAGCTCTTTCAGGTCTTTGACAACTTCATCTTTCCAGCGGTATCTTGGACGACGCACTGGGCATCCAGATGGTTGGCCAAGATACGCTCTTTTAGCAGCTCGATCTTCACCCATTCTCTCTACGTGCCCCAGCCAGCGAAGTCGGGCAGCTTTTATTTCCCCAATGATGTTCGGCTCGGATACCAGCTGTTCTATCTCCCGGTTAAACCTTTGCCTCCACTCTCCATCATCTCCTCTTGTTGGTCCCAGTATCTTTCGTAAGATTTTTCGTTCTGCGACTAAGAGTTGGTTTTCCTCCCTCAAGGTTCAAGTTTCACACCCTCCAAGTTTCACACCCGTACATTATACGTTTAATATATACGTTTAAACACTTAGCTAACTAATAACACTCGATGAGAAGCTCGGTGGCGCAGAGGAGCTTGGTGGCGCAGTGGCTGAGGAGCTCGGTGGCGCAGTGGCTTAGCGCCTGGCCCAGTGATTGCGGAAGTTAAGCAACGTTCGCAAGGGTCGGTCATGGGATGGGTGACCAATAAATTATTATCTCGAGCTCCTCGGTGCTTCGGAAGGCACGTTAAGCCGTTGGACCCGGCTACATTTGCAGTCGTTAACACCCACCAATCCGCATTGGGCCCGCGTGGTGGGTTATGGCCCATCCTCCTTACCACCCATAAGGAAGGTCTGTGCCCCAGCAGTGGGGACATCAAAAATGGCTGATGGAACTAATAACACATGTATTAAGCGAAAAAAAATATTATCGGCTAAGTTACCACGACTTAATTGGTCATTTCTGCTAACGAAAAAAGGAGTCACTTTTAAGATACTTTTTTTAACGTCCGGGAAAAAAGTTCAGAAATATTTTTATTGCTAATAGTGGGCCGTTATAATCATAATTAGAAATTTTAACAAGTAACTGAAGCATCTTTAACATCATAGCAGATATGAAAGCCTCTGATTATGAGAAATAGGAATAATCGTCAATTTCATATTTTAACCCCTGTAATTAATTCGTACCCCTGTAATTAAGTGTATCAGCAAGGTACACTGGGACATTATCGGGTTATCTGAAGTCCGAAGAGCGGGAGAAGACTCGATAATCCTCAACTCCGGTAACTTGCTTTACTACCGGGAGGGCGACCAACAGTCCCAAGGTGGTGTCGGGTTCATCGTCCACAAGTCCCTTGTCAACAACGTGATTACCATCGGAAGTGTGTCGACCAGGGTGGCGTACCTTATACTCAGAATATCCAAACGGTGTTCGCTGAATGTTATACAGGTTTACGCACCGACCTCGACACACCAAGATGACGAAGTGGAGGCTATGTATGAGGAGATCTCTAAAGCCATGCATAGCTACAAAACCCACTACACTGTTGTGATGGGGGACTTCAATGCAAAGTTGGGGAAACGATGCGGTGATGAGCTGAGAGTGGGGCAATTTGGAGTTGGGCAACGGAATGACAGAGGCCAGATGCTGGCTGACTTTATGGAGAAGGAGAACCTCTTTATGATGAACTCCTTCTTCAGAAAGCCGGAATGCCGGAAGTGGACCTGGGTCAGTCCGGACGGTAAAGTCAGAAATGAGATAGATTTTATCATGTCGACGAAAAAGCAAATATTCAATGATGTCACTGTGATCAACGCTGTTAAGACGGGGAGCGATCACCGATTGGTACGTGGCACATTGAATATCAACCCAAAGCTGGAAAGATCTCGACTGATAAAATCAACAATTCGACCATTGCCGGCCCATATTCAAAACCCCGAGAGCTTTCAACTCGAACTCCAAAACCGCTTCGAAGCCCTTGAGAACAGCATAGATGTGGACGATCTAAACAACATGGTGGTGGATACTGTCCGTACGGTAGGGTCCAAGCTCTTTAAGACCCGCCGTCCCAAGATAAAGAAACTCTCCGACCACACACTCCTACTCATGGATCAGAGACGTGAAATGAGGCTCCAGAGTTCAGTAGATGCTAATCGTTATCGGCAGCTTAATAGACAGATATCTAAGTCTTTGACGAGCGACCTTCGCCAATTTAATACGAATCGTATTAAAGAGGCTATCGAGCGGAATAAAGGCTCCAAAGTGTTCGCGAGAGATCTGTCTATTGGGCAAAGCCAGATGACGAAGCTGAAAACTGACGACGGACGCATCATTTCATCAAAGCCTGAAATCCTGAGGGAGATCGAGAGCTTCTATGGGCAGTTATATTCCACGCAGACACCTGTTGAAAGCAAGGCTAAAGACCCCAGAGCCAAGCTTACCCGACACTATACTCAAGATATCCCGGACGTCAGCCTGTACGAGATTAGTATGGCTCTCAAACAGCTGAAAAACAACAAGGCGGCGGGTGACGATGGAATCACTACAGAGCTTCTGAGAGCGGGCGGTAAGCCGATACTCAAAGTCCTCCAGAAGCTCTTTAATTCCGTCATCGTCCAGGGCAGAACGCCAAAGACATGGAACATAAGTGAGGTGATCTTGTTCTTTAAAAAGGGTGACAAGTCCCTCTTAAAGAACTATAGACCCATCTCGCTTCTGAGTCATGTCTATAAGTTGTTTTCGAGAGTCCTTACGAATCGTCTCGCTCGCAAGTTCGACGACTTCCAACCTCCCGAACAAGCCGGGTTCCGAAAAGGCTTTAGCACCATAGACCACATCCATACGCTGCGGCAGGTTATACAGAAGACCGAGGAGTATAATGAGCCACTTTGCTTGGCGTTCGTGGACTATGAGAAAGCCTTTGATTCGATTGAAACCTGGGCGGTGCTGCAGTCTCTCCAAAGGTGCCAAGTGGACTATAGGTATATCGAGGTGTTGAGGTACTTATACCAAAATGCCACCATGACGATCCGAGTACAGAACCAGAACACAAATCCTATCCAACTGCAGCGTGGTGTGAGACAGGGAGACGTTATTTCTCCGAAACTGTTCACAGCTGCGTTGGAGGACATCTTTAAGCTCTTGGACTGGAAAGGACTCGGCATCAACATTAATGGCGAGTACCTAACACACCTTCGTTTTGCCGATGATATAGTCCTTATGGCTGAGACCATGGAAGACCTGAACACAATGCTCGAAGATCTCCGTAGTGCTTCCCAAAGAGTGGGTCTTAGGATGAACATGGAAAAGACGAAAATTATGTCAAATGCCCATGTTGTACCCTCTCCAGTTCATGTTGGGAACACTACACTTGAAGTTGTTGACCATTACGTATACCTAGGACAGGCAGTCCAGTTAGGTAGGTCCAACTTCGAGAAAGAGATCTCTCGCCGAATCCAACTCGGGTGGGCAGCATTCGGGAAGCTTCGAAAAATCTTCGCGTCCGACTTACCTCAGTGTCTCAAGACGAAAGTCTATGAACAGTGTGTGTTGCCAGTGATGACTTACGGCAGTGAAACGTGGCCGCTAACTATGGGTCTCATAAGGAGGCTCAAGGTCGCTCAGCGTGCAATGGAGAGAGCCATGCTCGGCGTTTCCCTACGTGATCAAATCAGAAACGAGGAGATCCGCAGGAGAACTAAAGTAACCGACATCGCTCGAAGGATTGCTCAGCTGAAGTGGCAATGGGCGGGACACATAGCGAGAAGAACCGATGGCCGTTGGGGCAGAAAGGTTCTGGAATGGCGACCGCGCACCGGACGACGCTCCGTGGGTAGGCCCCCGACAAGGTGGACCGACGATCTGGTGAAGGTCGCGGAAAGCCAGTGGATGCAGGCAGCGCAGGACCGATCGTCGTGGAGATCCTTAGGGGAGGCCTATACCCAGCAGTGGGTGTCGTGTGGCTGATATGATGATGATGATGATGATGAATTAATTAGCTGTAGTTTTGACTAAACTAATTTCGACTTATCGAAGAAGGCTGTTGAAATATATATTTTATAGAAGTAAAAGTCCAAAATGTAACTCATTCACGCCACAACAGCTATGGCAAAGAGTAAACCACAACATTAAATGGAGAGAACCACCAATTGATATGGACGGCGTCATGAAAGTGCCCGCGCAGCGTTCAGACAGAATGAGCTTACGCATGTTCATTAGAACGAGCCGTCTGTCAGTCCGTTTGTCCCGACTGCTTTATTACATTGTAAATTCTAGTTAACCTCCTCCATTTTACATAGGCTGCAAGTCTAGATTGTTCCATAAATCACTTTAATTAATTCCCTTTTAAAATAGTTTAGGGGAAGATACGAGAATACTCTTGTCCTGATTACTTATGCAGATATAAATTAATAATGGCAAAGAATCATGCCGGATTCTGGGCCATGATGCGCATTAACCATACATATCTCATTGACTTTGACTTTGAAATGTCATATAATAGGAAAATGTCAAACAATTATAACTGTAAACAGCTCCTTGAGATTGAGATTTATCTTTTCTCCCGCATTATATTTTAATGATATTCTTCCCACGCAATCAGTACAAAATTACTATAGTATATTAGTAATTTCATCAAAGCGCATCATAGCCTAGCTTGTATAGAAAAATCGGCATAATCCTTTACAGTTGAATATATTAAATTATTTATGGAGTGAGATATATATGTGAGTGTATTCCAAATAAGTATATAATAAATTACAAAATATTACTCTGAAATGATAACATTCCAAATATCACGAAAATACACTTTTTTATGCTTAATGAGTTAGTGCTTGGCCTTCATTCACCTCACCTGATGTTAAGTGACGATAAGGCCGAAGGTGGAAGCGCACTACACCCGGAATCCTCATCACTGAGGAACTGGCTACCTTACATACCGCAAACTGCCGGAACAAAACAATTTTTAAACTTGAGTTATGGCGTCAGACCTAGGTAAGATGGTGGTAGCTAGCCTAGGACTTGAAATAAGCCCTACCACCAACCAAGCACTAGTGTTTAGGTGATATAGCTTAGACCAATATTAAGTGATTTTTAAAGAGAATACAATTTTTTTATAAAAATTCTAGTGCTCATTACTTTAATGTATAACGAACTCTCTCTTAAATAGTTATTTTTCTAGTCTTTGTTGGTAATAGTGCTATTCGAATCTTAAAGATTAGAATTAGATCTATTTATGAGAAAGGTCGAAAGAAAGGATAGGTAACATTTTATTTTATTTATGAAGCTCTTCATTCAAATTATGACAAGTAAACTGTGCTATCAATGAAAACTTCCTTAGGTAGGTAATTTAAATTAATTGGAAGTTTCTTGAGAAAACTATACCTGTCACCAGCAGACGCCAGAATACAAGCAAATTCTTAACTGGAATCATGACGTATGATATGAAATTGCTTTAATTGTGACATTGTCAAATGTTACTGTGAAGGTAGAATTAAAATAAACTATACCTAACGCTAATGTCACAAACTTTGAGTGAAGATATCAAGATTTCAGCTTCCCTAACTTTAAATCACTTGGCGTATTATCTGCTCTCGCCTCTCGTCAACGTAATTGAACTAACCTAAAATTACCGAAATGCAAGACTTAAATCTGTCAATTTTGGCGCCAAAACAGTAAAAAGACGCCGTCCTGCACGGTCGTAAACCGTCGTTTTCAAATCTAGAACACCTCATTGGCTCGCCACTGGCCAATCTGCACACGAAGACAAATTTTATGACCACCCATTGGCTCCAACGCGGTAACTTATTTACGACAGTCCTAAGGTTTGCTCGCGAAATTGCTATTAATAAATTAGTCGTAAATGCTGGTAATTTATCGCCATTGCGTTTATTGTAATTATTCCTTTTATAAGAATAACATCTTCATACCTTCGCATTGCACGCACAAAGCGCCAAAGATTGCACAGATAAAATATTGTTCGAAACAAAATGTTTTTTCTTTTTAATGTTGTTCGTGGTATAATATTTTTCGGATTTCCACCTGTGGGTATAGATTACAAAGGGCTTGTTTTAATCTTTTTTTCTTTGAATGGAAATAATAGGTTGGAGCCTGCTGTGAGGTTCTTTTGATGTGGCAAACCATTTGCAGAGCGGTGGGGTGCCAATGTCTTCATCTGGACTCGCGGGGAAAATGATTATTTCCCTAATAATGGGGAAATGTTTTTTTTATTGACACATTTGTTGAACAAGATTTTGATAAAAATGACTGGAGGAAAAAGAAAGATTTCTTTCGCGAAATTCAAATACCGTTAGTTGTTCTTACAAAAGCTGACACGGAATAAAGTTGCCATAAAAACTGACTATATCCGAAGATAATTTATAAGAAGGCGAAACAATTGGTTATGGAGGAATTCTTTCCAGTGCGTTTGGTCGCTGGTCTGATGTCATCGCGCCATCTGCCGGGTCCCAGGCTGCCCACACTTAGCCCAAATGTCGATTAAGGAACCCTTTCACAAACCGATCTGATAAATTCTTGAGAGTGACTTGACAAAACCGTTTTCGGTACTTGTATGTAGAGTGTGCAAAGAACACGATTTTTGTACACATTACCATGTTTTATTTAATGAATTAATATAAAAATGTAATGCAGTGAACAGTGACTAACTTGATATTTCGATAAAATAACAGAATTCTAATGAACTTGAACATTATCGCACGTGGCACGTGCTTACAGTCTTAAATAGAGAACAAACACAAAGGTTTATTATATTCATCTGTTATTATTTGATCATAAAAATATTATATGACAAACACAAAATAACTTTTGTGTTAAATTGGTCCTGAAAGAAAATCATTGAATACTAAGCTTGCTTTTAGTCATACCGATATTGTTGAACACAATATTTTTGCCAATTTTCGACATTGGCAAACTTAACGATTTTAGTTGGAAGCATGAAAAATAAATAATTTGGGGTTATTTTCTTTTCATGGTAATCAATCCATGACAGTGCAATATAGAGTATACTGAGGACAAATTGTGTTTAAATCTATATATATAAAATTCAAAGTCCTGACTGAGTGAGATATCAACGCACAGCCCAAACCGCTGAACCTAGAGACTTGAAATTTTGCACACAGATACTTTATACAGTGTAGGCATCCACTAAGGAAGGATTTTTGAAAATTCCATCCCTAAGGGGATGAAATAAGGGATGAAAGTTTGTATGAAAGTCCCTCAGTTTTGAAGCTAGGATCTTCAAATTTTGTGTTTAGGCTGATGATTGAAAATAAATAAATACGTGTCTCAGCGTTTTTCAAAATTCTACCCCCAAAGGGGTGAAAAGGGGGATGAAGTTGTGTTTAGAAGATAATCCTTCATTTTTGAAGTAGAAATCGCTAGATTTGTAATTTAGGCTTATGGATGGAAATCTAACGCAACGCATATTGTATTGGTATAATTTCAACCCCCATGGTGATGAAATGGGGGTGCAATGGGGTAAATAAACCTAAAAATCGATATGGATGTCGTTATTGGGGTTTTCTGGGATGAAGATTGCGAAAATGACATTTATTTTGAAGTCCAACACGGTCGACATGATTTAACCCCTAAAGGGGTGAAAATTGGATTTAAATTTGGTATTGAAAACAATATAAAATAGACATTACAACTTAAAACTTCGTAGGAGCATGTCTTAAAATAAATAGGCAAACATATATTTTGTGGTTTTGAAAATCAACCCCTTAGGGGGTAAATGGGCTAAGTAAACGTAGAAATCGATATGGATGTCGTTCTTGAGGTTTTATGGGATGGTGATTGCGAAAATGACATTAATTTTGAAGTCCAATTTAACCGCTAAAGGGGTGAAAATGGGGTACAAATTATATATGGAAAAATAATATAAAATAGACATTACATAGTTTACAGCTTAAAAATTCGTAGGAGCATGTCTAAAAATAAATAGGCAAACACATATTTTCTTATTTTGAAAATCATCCGTTAGGGGGTAAATGGGGTAAGTAAACATGAAAGCCGATGTGGATGTCGTTCTTGAGGTTTTATGGGATGAGGAATGCGAAAATGACATTTGTTTTGAAGTCCAACACGGTGGACATGATTCAGCCCAAGGGGACGGGGACGGACACGGGAACAGGAACGGGAACGGGGGCGGGGACGGAAACGGGAAAGAGTAAAGAAACGGGAACGTGATACTCTTAATATCTCTGGACCTAATTCTGATTATTGTAATAAACTAGCTTCCGCCCGCGACTTCGTCCGCGTGGATATTAGAGAAAATCCTTAGGGAACCTTCAACCAGGATCCGACCAACCGTTTTATACGCGATTACGCGGGTCCCCACCAAGCGCGCAGCCTCGTGCGAGGCCTGTCACACGTCGCAAATGTTTTGCCTCGCGAGGCAGCGCGCTTGGTGGGGACCCGCCTAATCGCGTATAAAACGGTTGGTCGGATCCTGGTTGAAGGTTCCCTAAGGATTTTCTCTAATATCCACGCGGACGAAGTCGCGGGCGGAAGCTAGTAATAATATAATTTTAAAAGTGCCTTATAAGCGCCACGTGGGCGTACAATAATGCACAGAGAAACTCACACTCGTCGTTAAAAAGAAATACCAGGAAATAAGCACAAAGTGGTTGTCCATATAAGCAAGTACGCAGACAGCGTGACATTGGGCCAGGCGGGGAGGGCGTCCCCCGCGGAGCTATTTGTTGGGAGACCAGAGATGTTTCCGCTGCGTGACCTCCCTAGCTTGAGTGATTCCGGAGACGTGGGGCTCGGTAATTGCGTAAGTTTCGTCGAGAATACCATTCCATGAAAAAAAAGAAAAATATTATACCATGTTCCAAAAGTTAAAAAGTTCCTAACCTTTTTGTTTCTTACGACCGGAAGATTCTTAATTCAAATTCCCTAATCAACTAGTACTGTTACAATGAATGGAAACATAAATTTTATATTTTCGATACATCTAATTGCTGGCCACAAGAAACCAATCAGACTTCAATTCGTATCTATGTAAAAAGTTAATCTTGAAAGCGTCCCGCTCCCGTTATGCTACTGTCTGTGAATTATCATAGACTTTCATCGAAGACAATAAAATCAAACTGCGATAGACGCCGACACAGTAACACCGGGAGTGAAAATGGCGCGTTCGAAATAAAAAATCCGAATTAAATTTTTATGCGTTAATTACGAGCGATCGGCTTCCGTAAAAGCACATCTTTGAACACATTCCCTAATTAGCGATTGGACACGCGCGCGGGAGCCAATCGCGGCATCATTCCAAATCCGAACCGAACAATTTGAATTTGGAACGGTTGTGCCAACAGATTCAATGAACTTCCTCATAAAAATCATACACAACATAATATTTTTTATTAGCCTAGTAGGTCGCGTTGTTACGAGTTGTATGACTAAAAGATTAAATTAATATTTTTATTGTACAGTCAGTGTAGCCTGACCGAAACATTAATTAGGGACGGCGCTTTATGGTTTATGATCTGTTTTATGTACATCGTAATAGTAAAAGCGGCTAGTATTATCATTAAGAAAATAATATCCCTGCTTATTAAATTCGTGGTCCCAGCGCCAAGTAGCTGATTGTGCCGCTCTCGTGCCAATCTAAGGGAATTCTAAATCAAATGGTCAAGCAATGTGGTCAACTGCACTAAATAAAGAGATGTCGTCATTCCAATTAAAAAATATCCCCCTTAATAAGTGTCAATTCTTAACGAATGTGTGCATACGCATGATTTTTATTTCACACGTTCCTCACTACGGTACTGAAAGTAAAATTGAATCACTGGAACGTTCCTTAAGTACAGGTATCATAAGGTTCACATTACACTGAAAAAGTTGGTTTTACGACTATTTTTATTGACGCTTAGTCTCGACACTCATGTGTGGCTCTCGGATCCGAAAAAGAACAAGCCATCATTAAAGGAGCATCAAAAGTAAACTGTATTGCAACTGCTGTAGGGTTGCGAACGTATTCGGTTGTCTTTCTTAAGAGCCGTTCAGAAATGTAAAGGTACTAACTAATACGAAGCAAGTCGAAGATGAACGAAGTAGAAGAGGCCATCAAATTTTAATTGTGCGTTAAAATAATAATCAATGAGGCGACTACCGCTAACGAGCCATTCGCATTCGCAAATAGAATAACCCTACAACAGTTTCCGAACGCACTTTCAGATTTCAAATATGGAGTAGGTACCTTAGTTGGTTTCTGAAATCACCATTACATTTCAAATCTAATTTATTTTAATGATCATTAACTTATTTAATGAAATACTACAACCCCGAGCAAGAATGAGTTAATTAAATGTCATAATCCGTATTATTTCTTGAATATATTGATGTTTCTTGTAGCTCGGTGTTAATTGGGGATCGTGATTAGTATTGCCAGTAATAATATGTTATGATTGATGTGTTTGCTCACGGCAATCCCGCGAGCGTAAACCTTAACAGTTAAATAAATTGAGAAGGACCTGTTTTTAAATTTAACTGCCACTAAAAGACAACATCTTAACGTATTAATAATGGTAGTGCTTATCGTTGAGTGCTATGAGATTTTAAGTTTAAATCTCTGTAATGGAAATGAAGAGACTTTAGAATTTTCGACAATCTTTATATAATTACAAATAATAATTATCATTTCATAAGTAGGTAGATGACATGAAATAGTAATAGAAAATTCTGAAAGCATTACAGTTACAAAAAACAAATTCAATTTTATAGTAACTAAACATTTGTGGAAACCATCATATTCCAGCGTTCCTATTTTTATGCTGCTCGATGAAATATCGAGCCGGTGTTTTGTAAACATTGGATGTATGACGTACAATAAAATGGATATACATTTCCCACCTGCTGGAGGCAATGCAGTGACATTTACTTTGGCCTGGACAGCTAGCAGACACTAACAAAATCCAATACAGATAGCGAGATATACTCCTATTCATATAAATATTTATAGGTTGGCAGTGTTCGTAGTTTCTCAGAGGTAAGTTATTAGTAGAAACAGATTTCGTCGAATGATTTGTGATAGTGCTAGCTCGTTTTATAATGTCACAGTTACTTTACTAAATTTCGTCAATGCGATTTTGTAAGGTCAAAGCTAATCAGATGTCCGATTGCACAAAATGGCCACATAAAAAGGTTAACAATACTATTGTATTTGATTTTAAGGGTACTCATCTTTCAAATGCAATAGATAAAATGATTGATTTTGCCATAAGAGCTCTAAGTATTCTTAAAAATATCAACGTCTCGAGTATCTTCAAAGCAAAAGTTTCACTGACGCACTTTAAACTTCATCGGATATATTGTAGAGCAGTTTGTTTACTGCCGAGCTGCCAAACTAAAATTTTGACTCGATTGTTTCGTGTACCAGCGTGAGGTTTATTTCAGTGCGATATAAGCTGCCAGTTTTCTGACTGGAATGTCACCGCACGTGCCCGCGCTATGATAATAATAAAATGTTGGCGCATTATTTATTTATAGTCCGTCTCGCGGCTGTCGCTCGCCGTCCGTCTGCCTGCGTGCTCAGTTGTTATATCTATACGCAGCCGAGGAGGGCAGCACCGACCGTCTTTGTCTCATTACGAATTACGGAATGTCGTTACGCGTTCCATACTAGACATTCTCCTTACTTTTTTCTTGGACTACACTATCGACTTCAGAATTGACCTTCCTTTCTCTTAAATCATTGACTACGCCCTTTTCGCGATTCAATAGATCATTCAGAGATATTTCAAAACATCCGAGAGTGAACGCTGGGGCGTCAGTTTGTAATGCGACGTTCCTAACCTCATCCCGTTCAGTGCTCTGTACAATAATATCATACTGGCATTGTTTTGCTCGACGGAGATGGTCGCTATTTGCGGACGTCTTCCCCTCCCCTTTCCCGGCCCTCCGCACCCCCCCCACTACGGTATCCGTCTGAACATGAGCTATATTTTATCCCAAGTTGGGTTCGCAGCGTAAACTGTCAGAATCGGCTCGAATGGCTATGCAGGACGTTCAACTTTTAGTTTGGAAGTATAAAAAGTAATTTTGACGTTGCTCATTTCAAGGAAAAGACAAATTGTGACAGTAATTTAGTCGGTAAATAAAGATAGGTAGGTAATTGCATTGCGATGAAGATTTTACAAATCACTATCAAACAATATTTTTGGAAAACTTTCAAAATTAATTCTAATTATTGCGAACACATTTTTTTAAATTAATGGCCCCGAGACGTATGGGAATGTGCCGTGAAATTAACAAGAGGAATAATTAAGTATAAATCATCGAAATCAGCGCGACGATGCATTGATAAAACGCCGTCTATATCTCAAACGCACTTGAAATATGGCCGGCACGTCGGGGGAGACAGCCAGTTGGCGCGCATGAAACCTCGGTTAATACGCGCATGATTGATTTCCGAACACACTGCTCTATGAAAAAAAGAAAATAATAACTATACTTATAGGTTCTTCAGGACTTGTCTAGGCTTCTCATTCCAAATTTAGTTCTAAATTCAAACCCATTAACCCTTGATAGATCCCTAGCGATGTACTCACTTATCCATTTCTCGTAATTGAGTCCATTAAAGTACTTGTTTATGGCTGTCTTGTGCATGTGACATCCGCTGTATAAACACTATAAATTATTACTCAAATCACATCTGATGCGCATATCCCACTACTCGCCTACAAAAAGCTCATGTATCTCCCTCCATCTTCACGGAACGACAAATGTGTAACAAATAAATTATAAAATCAACAGCGCAGGTTTTTATATACTGTGCGTGCGTTACAGTCTTCATCACACTTGTGTTATTGTCGTATGTGCATCTCTTTTCTTCTAGAGTTGACACTTTTGGATACAGTATATCATCAGGAGTCGCTTCAAGTGGACGTGTCCATACATCAGAAGGGTTCTGCTGTGTTAACACAAATGATGTCTTAAAGAATGAGAGTTCGTCGCACTTCTTGATCCGTTGCTAATCGTGAAATATTTAGAGCGTTATTATCGCTGGCATCTTAGCCAATACCACTTTTACTGTCCGTTTATTTTACAATTATACCTAAGCAAAAAAATAATTACGATTTGCAAACAGAGTATCTTCGGTCGTATTTTGAAAGTGTTCGTTTGAGATCTTTGTTTAAATGTTAATCAATTCCAAATCGAAATTCATGATAATAAACGAGGGCTTTATTTATTCACTTTTTACACACGTCTCACTTTCAGTAGAGAGCTGACAAGCCCTATGATAATTCAAACTGAAGTTTTTACCGAGAACGAGACCTCAAATTAATTAGCCGTCCGAAATTAGCCACAAAACCTGACAGGTGACAGATGGCTACAACACCCTGGCGCACGCACCGCTTTGAACAGAGCGGAATGCTGGAATTATCTAATTGGAACCGAATTTATTGGCCTGCACTTCGTCATGCGGATCCGGGTTCACATTCATCTCCAATTTCTGGGGAACCTCACTTTAACACCGTTCTGGGATGTTGATACAAAATTTTTGAATTCAGAACACAAGTCTATGATCAAACAGTTTCTAAAGATTCTAAATTAGAACACAGTCCCTATTTTTAAATAGTTGAAGAATTTTATTTAGAGCCAGTAACGATTCAAAACACAGCACGATAAACAATTTCCGAGGCAAAAACTTGTTGTTGAGGCGCTATTAATTACGAGGCATTTCAAAGGTAACTGCTCGCGGGGATTTGAAAAATGTTATGAAAGAAGTTGGTAATGACCGAGGGCAACACTAACCGTCCGCTTGGAGGTCCACGATGAAGCGATAAAAAGAAGTGCCAACGACGTGACACATCACCACTCAAAGTAGCTAAAAAGCGTAACAATTAAATGTCAAAAACACTTTGTTGCCTATAATGCCCCTTAGTTATTTGTAATCAGCACGAAAAACTTGGAGAGGCTAGATTGAGTTCGCGATATGTCAATCGGATGTGTCATCATCGATTTCATCAGCGTCCTCCGATTTTTTAGCCATATTAAATCTTAAGACTTTAAAAATAGAGGTTGCCTCCTCGTTTTTGGTGGTTACGTCGGGTGCGAATGTATGTTGGTTTTCTTTATAATTCAGGTCTCGCGCGAGCGGGCGCGATTTAAACTCGTTTACTGGTCTTTGTTTGTCTTCGAAGGTTCCCTCGCTGCCGGAGATCCTCAATGTAATTACATTTTGTAATGCAGGTCCAATGGGTTTGTGATTTCATTGCTTTTAAATGAACGGACGATTAATGCTCACTGAAATGAGAATAGGATATGAAATTAGTAATTTATTTTGATCGTAAAATTGTTGTGGTTAAACAAAGACTTTAATACTTAGATACAACATTGTTGAAGTCAATGGACGGATTAATCTTTCTGACTTACCTTTAAAAGTACCTATAAAATTAAATTATTCACATAATAACGTGTCGTTTATTCTTTCTGATAATGTTTCTATAAAATTTGAAGCTATACTTATTATATTACAAAACGAGGCTGATAATCTGACACCGTACACCCCAAATCCGACAATATGTCAAATTACCTAAAAATACGAAATGACTGAAAATGTACAACATTATTGTTTGGTCACATTGATGCTAAACGAAAAAAAAGGGAATATTTTAAAGGAAAAACCTTGACCAGATCGCCAGCTTGAATGTCAATGTGTTTCACTAAAGAGGTCAAGGAACTGAATAGTTAAAACGGGACATACGATTAGAAAAAGGACAAAGTCAAGACGGGTTTATAAGAGTGATAGACGAATGTTTTTAATAGAGGAAACTACTTATTCAGCATTTTTTTTTTAAAGATAGGTACAGTCAGCAAAGTTATGAGCTGAACATTAAGGTTCATTTCTAGATTTAGTGGTCTGTAATGTCTTGCATTCACCCAAAAGCCAAAAGAGCTAAAAGCATATTTTGTATAAAAACAATGGAGGCAGGTAAAGGACGAACTTTTAATTCCATTTTACAAGCGTATTTTTTTTCAACTTGTTAAGGTCATAACTTTGTTGACTGTGTATTTACAGATCCATGGATGAAAAGAATTAGAAGTCAGATTTAGAAGTAGACGACTCAAAATTATATTTTTTAATTAATCCATTTGTGTTAACATTGTTCCATTTTAAGACGAAACTTAGACAAGATTAAGACAGAGCGAAGTAAATTACAAAAACTGAAAACAAAAACAGCTTAAAAATTAAATACCTCTAAAAAGCAAGAAATAATATTCGAATCATTCGTTATACAAATCAATATTAATAAAACACGTCTATTGAAGTCGGGTGGGGCTGGAGGACAACTTCATTTTTTTCTTAAAGCCCCACCCGACTTCATTAGACGTGTTTTATTAATATTGATATGTGTAACGAATGATTCGAATATTATTTCTTGCTTTTTAGAGGTATTTAATTTTTAAGCTGTTTTTGTTTTCAGTTTTTTGAAGGCGGTTTTTCTTTTTTTTTAAAAAAGCTTTTTTATTTTCAACTTTTTAGTGGTAGGTATGTAAGCGCAGCGTGTAAATATTTTTTTACTTTATATTATAATATTTTCAATGGTAAAATGCCCAGAACTCAATTTCTAAATTTACGCTGTTTGTTTTTGAGGAGTTCCGTTGTGTCATCGTAGTCCAAGTCTAGTCCAGAACGTTGCATCGCAAACCATGATTTGGTTTGTTTTGGATTGCCATAAACTTACCAAAACCTAAATCACTTTACTTATACTATTTGATTTTGAAGAGTTCCTTTATGTACCTTCGAAGTTCGAAGTCCAATAACAATGAAATTAAATTGTAACCACTCTTGAAGTTTACCCTTTCAAATAAAAAAAGAATCATCTAAATCGGTTCATAAACAAAGAAGTTATGTCCGAAATTCCATAAAAACTCGTGCGATGGCGAGCTAAATAATTGATATTTTTCAGGATTATGAAAAAACTACTGGCCAGATCTCTGTAAAAAAATTATGGGACCACACACGAACTATGTTCTTTGAGATAAAAAAAGAATTGTACAAATCGGGTAACAACTGACGAAGCTATGTTAAAACATACATAAAAAAAAAAAACCGTCGACTTGAGAACCTCCTCCTTTTTTTGAAGTCGGTTAAAAATATGAGAATCGACAAGGGATCCGGAAATTTCACGATGTATAAGATCATTATATTTTGTTCTAATACTAAAATAGGAAGGTTGTTGGATAATGGAAATAAATAAAATTGAGGATGAGCATCTTAAAAGTAGACTACTGTTTTGATAGAATATGAAGAAGAAATAGGAAATGGGTGACCGTGGTTTATGACTTAATGTGCAGGCCTAATGCGTATAATCTGTTATTTAACAACATTAGTTTTTAAATCCAATACAAAGTTTAGTAGCCGCAAAATAATTTGGTATTACACAAAAATCATAAACTATTGAATGTGAATTGCAAGCAGTTTTAGAAAAACTTTGATGATTGTTTCGCGCTACAATTAGTTTTGTCGTCGTTACACTTCGTTGCTTCTTCGCATTTTTTAATTTTCGCCGCACTTTTTGCGCAATTAATGATTTTGTTTTGGGCTAATTAAACTCACCAAGAGGTGTGTTTTTATGCTCGTGTTTTAGATTTTTAATGGTTTTACTGTCGTTACTTATTTAGTCGCGTCTGGAGTTTATGACTAAAGTATGCTGTAATTTGAACTTATATTATGAATATTATGCAAAATGTGTCGGTAAAACTGCAGAAATATCTTCATTATTTAATGAGTGTAATAGTAATAAAAATCTAAGACTATAATATCTTTAAAGTGAATAGCTTACTTTGTGTATCAAAGTCATGTAAGTAACTTAATGCCAAATATTTAGAATAGATGTTGTATATTTTTTGACTGCTATAGACAGTTGCATTAGAATAAATTACGTACATCACCAAACAGCATCGAAAAAAAAAGAAATAGCCAATTAAACTAGGTAATTAGTCAGAAGATTTTTGCATTTTAATAAAATAATATGATTGTGTATAAGCAAAATATTCAAGACAGAGAGTTGAACTAAAGTTTTTCAACTGAATAATTGTAACACATTTAGTCTAAATGTTTAAGAAAGATGCCATTTTCGCTACACTGTGAATGCGATAGTGATTTTATAAACGACAAGTGCGACTTCAATGGAAACGATCAGCAGTTGCGATGCAACTCATGCGCAGCTCACACCTGATCTGAATTTGTGACATAGACGGGAGGCTTGGACAAATTAACCACAATTCGTCCGAAGAAGAGGCATAATTAGAAAGTAGGATTGGGGTCAATTTCAAAGGTTCGGATATGCTCCAGATATCATACCTGAGTAAATGGCAAATTATTTCATACAAATTCTGTTGCATTTAAATTCAACCAGAAGATCTGTGTTATCCAGAACCTGTGAAACAAGCTATCTGTCTCATGTTGTCTCTCTCTCTCTCTCTCTTAAAAACCGAACAATGTTTTTTTAATGCTCAACGGGGTAGTGCTTGGCCTTCACCTAACCTGATGTTAAGTTACGGTAAGGCCGAAAGTGGAAGCGCATTACACCCTGGATCCTCATCATTGAGGAACTACACTCGACGTTAGAAAAACCGCACCTCTTCGGCACTAAGTTTAGACTTGGCCATCTGCTATTGCTAGCTAACGTTTTATTGTGTAAATGTTGATATCTATTGAAAGTACATTTAATGAGCTTTCTTTTAATAAGTGTTTGATTTATTTAACATAACAGTTACCATAATTAAACGATTAAAGCGTTATTGCTAGCGCCACCACAAAAGGGAAATAAAAGGGGTAAATTCAGGAAATGCGGGTAAATTCGCTATCGAGATGATGGAGAAAACACACTTCAACAGTTCAATTAAAAAAACGAATACCCAAGATGGATACTATTGCCCATGAAGTTTTTCAAGTATTGCAATAAAATTAGTCAATGTAATGTGCTTGGAAACTCAATCTCAGTAATTGATTCCGTTCGACGAGTAGGTATTCCAACGGTTTCTAAAGACTGTTGGCTATGTCCGAAGGGGAAGAAGTATATAATAACACTTATCATTAAATTATATGGGATTAAATTAACTTTGAAGAAAAGGTGCGGTTTTTCTGACGCCGAGTGTATCTTACCTCTAACTGCCACCGGAACACAACAATTTTTAAATTGTTGTTATGGCGTCAGAATTAGGTAAGATGGTGGTAGCTAGCCAGACGGTTTTAAAATAAGCCCTACCACCAATCAAACCGAGTACAAATTGTACTCCCTCTGGGAATCGAACCCGGGACCCGTGCTCTTATGCCGTGTCTTACACGGGTGGATGAACTAGACCACAGAGGCGGTTTAAAATGTAATGTACTAAAAGTCTGTTTCTCCTTAAAATAAATAGGACAAATAAGAATAAAATAGTAGACAGGTATTCAGGTCCTTGGATAGTAGCTGTTCCGACCTTCCAACCTGTGAGGTTCTAGACCAACAACATCTAAGCAGGTACTCTGATGAGCTACAGTGGTCACCATAGAAGAGTGTGTACGAAACTTCAATTTTTGTCAGTGATTAAATCAAAAGAATACATCAAGTAAATGATCTTTCGGATCTGTCAATTCAAGCACTGAGAGTAATACCTCTGTGAAGTATACATTTCATCATGTGCCTTTTTTAATGTCACAACTGCTGTGGCACAGGCATAGACTGTTCTCATGTGAGAAGGAGGATGGACCATAACTCTCCAGGTTTAACGACTGCAAATGCTGTAAACGTGCCTTCCGAATTAGGGAGGAGCGTGGGTTGGGATAATACACTTTTGTTCGCCAACCCTAGAGTTACTTAACTGCCGCAATCGCAGTCCGAATGTGCTAATCCACTGGCTCTCTTCTCACGTATTGGGGCACAGGTCTTTCTTATGGATGGAATGAGGATGGGCTATAAATCACCACATGGACTAATGCGAAGGAAGGTGCAAACGACTGCAAATTCAACTAGCTGCAAACTTGCCTTCCGTATCAGAACAGAGAGGCGCATGTGACAATAATATTTTGTGGCTTTGGTTACTAACCCTAGCAAACCGCTGCAATCGCAGTACGAATGCACTAATCTACTGGCTCCCTTCTCACTTATTGGGGTATTGCACAGGCCTTCTTATGGATGGAGTGAAGATGGGCTTTAACTCACCACACGGGCTAATGCGAAAGTGCTAGTCACTGCAAATTCAAGGTGCTGCAAAGTGCCTTCCACATCAGGGAAGAGCTTTTGGTCACCTTTCTGATAAGTTGTCAGATAGTGACCAAAAGTAGCCGTTAACACCTTCGCATTAGCCCGTGTGGTGAGTTATAGCCCATTCTCACTCCATTCATAAGAAAGGTGCCCCAATACGTCAGGGTGGGCATGATAATACAACTCACGGACTTAGAGAAGGAAGGTGCTAACAACTGCAAATGCAACGAGCTGCATGCAAACGTGCCTTCCGTATCAGAACAGTGAGGAACATGTGACAATAATATTTTTCGCTTTTGGTCAATGCGCTAACCAACTGGTTCTCTTCTCTCTCACGTATAAGTAAACCATAAAGTATTCTAAAATCTCCCTGCCCACTTGTCTATGGTCACAGTCATGATGTCAAAGTTGAATAAAAATGTTTTATTCATTCATTTTGTAGATTTGTAATGTTTATCTGCAAGCAGCCTCACACCAAATACATTATGTATTTTTAGAATTATACCATGTTCTTAGAACGTCTGTTCGTCAACTATTTATAACAATGGTTGAATTTACGAATAATGTGTTATAATGTTTTTATTCAAGTTTGTATTAAGTAACTTACAGAATATTGTACACCACTTCTTTACAATACGGAGTCGAAAGTAAAATGCAATATTTCAAAGAATTTTAAGATGTATTGTGTGATTTACTATTCATAGCATAAGTATGCTAATTTTCGGTAGATACTTGAACTGTGAAAATTACTTTAAATTTTAAGGTGAAGAGCCGTGAATCCAATTTTTCATTCTTATACCTTTAGAGGCGCCAGTATTTTTTGTTACAAAACAATTATTTCCCCTATAAAGTATATTTTAGTACCAAAGCACGCCTACCTCACAGATACGATCTGAGATCTACTTTTAATTCAGCTACTATTTTTTTACTCTGTTTATTTAAACTTTGTTTTCAATTACAGATTTATTTGTGCATTGTGAATTTATTAAAGCACTTAGAATACTGACATGGTTTACTGGCACTGGCTGTTTTTGCAAACCGACTATGGAATTGATTATGTCAGTTACTATAAAAAATTCAGGTTAATACCTTAATAGAGTTGGCCAATCAGCGCACCGTGTTACTCTAGTTTACTGCGCCATACGTCGAGCCCCGAGCGCGTAATTCAAAATGCAAATATTGTGCACTTATAATGGTGTTTTGTATTCAACCGGCAGCGATGCAGCTGGCTGCTACGTCTCTCGCCAGTTTTACTGTGGAATCATGTAAAAATCAAGCATTTTTATTCCGCGCGCGCGCACCATATTGGCGGTTCCCATGAGGTTAATTTTCGCGCGGTTGTCTATGCACGATGAGAATACGCGCGAGAATACGCGGCGCGCGGCGTTCCAAATTTGAAAGTGTCTCGTTAGCGATACATCATTTAGCTATACCAGAGTATGTTTACCAGATAGTGTGACGCGCCCAACGCCGTTTCTATAAAAAGGTGCTTCGTTACCGATTCCCCTCCCCTCTCGTGCCGCTTCTAAATTTAACCGGGAAAAGAACCCGGGACCGCCACACGTGTGTTCACTTAGCACTCTGTAACTTGAATATGATGCTCTTTTTTCACCGCCTCAGAATCTTCACTTTTTACGGGCACGCAATGAATATAACATGCGCCCGATTCGCCGTTATGCCAGAAATTATGCAAGTAAAAATTTTCGATTTTATAACGACACAAAAAGAAATCGGGCCGACAGCGGAGCGAAAAAAGTTTCGATATATTCATTCGGCCTGTATCGAAGGTCAATCGAAGAAATAAAATTAAAAAGTATAAGTGGCGTCCGCGAGTAGGTTCCATTATTAAATTTCAAATATTACTGGCCATTATTACAATTTCAAATTTGGTACACGCGCCAGCATGCCTACGGTTGGTGTTACATGCGATATTGGAAGTTATTATTTGGTGACAAAGTTCTTTATTGCTCGGTGTCATCTGGAGAGTGTAGACTAAAGTTGGGTTCCATGTTCCATTTATTTTCTTTTCTATAAACCTAGTGGAGACTTGAGTAGCAAGCGTAGATATTGTTTCTGAAATAAAGTTATTAACCATTTTTTATTGCAGAAAATGTTAGTAGGTACCTACTTATTTTTTTTACTGCTGCAGTTTTAAACACATAATCTAGTTTTTTCATGGTCGTCTTCAGAAGAACAACTTAAAACTTGTAAAACACCTAAAGTGGCTTCTTTCAAAACATTTTACATACTTGAAGTTTGGACTATCATTAAAAAAAAACAGAAATAAGTACCTACACGTAGCATTGACTAGAGAGTTTTCTTAAGGCTCGGTTACAGTTACAGCGACATAATATTATGACTGCAGAAAGATAAACAAGTGGTCCTATATATAAGGTCCTTCTTAAATAGTGCACATAATTTTAAGGGGTCAATGTACTCATGCATACAAATAATTTTTAATATGGTACCAACATTGAAATCGTGAAAAAAAAATCAGCTGTTCCATAGAAAATTTTCAATAGAATAGATCAAAATGTATGGAACAGCTGATTTTTTTTTCGCGATTTCAATGTTGGTACCATAGTAAAAGTTGTTTGTATGCATGAGTACATTGACCCCTTAAAATTATGTGCACTATTTAAGAAGGACCTTATATATACTTATGGTTCCGTTTTTAAGTGTTTCGTTAAGCTAGGGTTTCCTAGGATGACGGTGCCGTCATATTACGACCGTAATTTAGCGGCGTAGAACGTTGTCTTTGAAAACAATACGGCGCGGTTTCTGACATTACGGTGTCGCCATATTGTTTACATAGACAATATTCAACACCGCCATATTACGGCCGTAATATGACGGCACCGCTATCCTAGGAAACCCTAGCTTTACGGAGTATTAAAAATGACCGATAAAATCCTCTTCGTTCGTATCTATTTTAACCGACTTTAAAAAAAGGAGGAAGGTTTTTTGTGTATGTCCACCGATTCCTCGAAAACGGCTGGACCAATTGAAATGATTTAAACATTACTTCATCAGGTTTGTTCACAATTTGAAATTAGTTCTGTAGTTTTCGAATAATCCTGAAAATACTGTAATTTTTAGGTAAATATTGCTCGAGTATTTTTAGGATCTACAGACATACTTAACTTCTTTGTTTATGAGCTGATTTAGATAATTCTTGTTTTGTTTGAAAGAGAGAATACCTTAAGGATGGTCTCATGTTAATTTCATTGGCATTGGACTTTGGACTTCGAAGATACACATGAGAACTCTTCAAAATCAAATAGGATAGTGATTACATTAAGGCATTGAGAGGTTTCGCATTAGCCATTTTTATTGGGATACAGGCCTTACTTACGGATTGAAATGAAATGAAATTTATTTGCATTTGAATAAGGTTACACTCAAGATGGTCATAATAAATTAGTTCAGCTTATTCAGCCATTTACAAATTAGCATGCAAAAATTAAAAAAAAAAATGAAATAGAATTTATGTAATTATTAAACCATGTCAATATACATACAATTACACTTACAATTTAAAGAATGTCAATAAAATTAAAATTAAATACAATAATTTTAAACTTTTAGATTTTTGCATTCACAATGCTACTTTTATATTAAGATGAATAAATAATGAAAAATATTAGAAAAAATCGGCTCACCCGTAGCAACTTAGACGGGATTATCATTATTTATTCATCTTAAATACAATAAGTCAAATTAATAAATCAATGATGAGTTAAAATTTAAATAGTCCTTAAGAGAATAAAAACATTTTTCCACTAGCCAGTTGTATAATGCTCCTTTGAATCTATTAATTGTCAAATATTTTATATGGTCCGGTATATTATTATAAATTTTCATGCACATCCAATAGCAATTTTTTCGAAACCAATCTACACGAGTTTCTGGTATTTCGCGGGTACACATCTTTGGCTTGGCTGAAATAATACATATTTTGCTTAACAAATTTAGCTACTTCAAAAATATAAAGGTAGGGAAGTGGAGTTGATGAGGAGGATGGGCCATAACTCACCGCGCGGGCCCAATGCGGATTGGTGGCTATTAATAAGTGCAATGCCTTTTTCGCGTAGTTTGAAGTTTGCGCAAGAGTTTGGGCAGCTGCCATATTTCTCACCCAATAGCACTGGACACGCCGTGGTACAGCGCAACGTTATTCCCTCCATCACGACGGCCATGGCATGGGGAAGTTGTTGTTTCCACGGGTTACCTACTGAGTATCCGTAGCAGCCAAAGACCTGTATGTTTGTGGTAGCAGCTCTAATCTCCATTACCACGTCACAAATGTCCGCGTGGCAAGCCACGTTTTTCACTTCGTCGACGCGGCAAGCATTTTTATTAATTTATATTTAGGGTACTTCGACTGAAAATGACAAAACATACTCTTGACTATGACAATGACACTGACACGACACGGTACGACTAACAGACGGAACAGACTAGACAGATTACAAAAACCACAGACTAATCAAAAATTTTCTTTTTTCTCTTTTTCCTTTTCTCCTTCCTAAAATCACGGACTCCTTTCTTTTAAATGTTGGCATATGTATTTATTTGTTTATTTATATTATTATTCCCTAAAAGTCACCACCTTACCTAGGGAGCTGTCTGAAAATCAGCGTTTCTGTGGCATTCTACGCAATGTCGCAGAAGCACAGCTGAGGCAGCTACCCGTTGGCCCTCGCACCTATCTCTTTGTAATTATTGTTTCCTTTCTTTTTTTCCTTTACATGTTTGTTGTTTAATCGTTTAATGTTTGTTAAGTTTTAAGGTGCAGAGACCAATAAATGTTTTTCTTTCTTCTTTCTTTCTTTTCAATGCAGCAGCTTAACGTGCCTTCTGAAGCACGGATGAGATCGAGATAATACACTTTGGTCACCCATCCCACGGCTGACCCTTGACAGAGTTGCTTAACCTCCACAATTGTAGTCGAAACGGATTTTCAAAGTTCGCGGGTTTGATTTCTGCCTGAGAATATAATCTGGTACGAGTCGTTTTTTTTCGTACGAGTTTTCTACTACTTATATTATTAGTAGGTATTATGTAACTATGTGAATGCTAAAATCATAAATTTAAATATTTTTAAGCAGCTTCTACTTATTCAATTGTCAAAATATCTTCTGACATACCTACCACAAAAAAGTTAAAAATAAAAAAGCTTTAAGAAAAACCCCTTCAAAAAACCTTAGAACAAAAACCGCATCAAAATTGTCTCTAAAAAAAAGTGGTCCTCCAGCCCCACCCGACTTCAATAGACGTGTTTTATTAAAATTGATATGTGTATCTCGTATCTAATGATTTGAATCTTATTGCTTACTTTTTAGAGACAATTTTGATGCGGTTTTTGTTTTTGTGTTAAGGTTTTTTGAAGGTTTTTCTTTTTTTAACTTTTTCATTTTTAACTTTTAAAAATAAAATAATAAAAAAATGGAGCAAGTTGTAACTGTAAGTACTTGTAGTTTTATTTTCCCGCCAACTCGATTACAAACGAACATGAGCATGCCATATAGAAGCGTTCCAAAGCTAGCTCAATTTGCTTCATTTCAATTAGTTTTGTTCCAACCGCAGCGCAATATCTCCGAAACTATCTTGCGAATAATTCAACCGAGTTGCATGCACATATCTTGCATAATATCTTCAGGAAGCTATTTATAAAAACGCAACTTAACCCTTAAGAAATAAGATACAAGTTTCAATGAGCTTTTGAAAAGGTTAGGTTGTTTTCACACGTAAAGTGGCAAGAATTCATTCTTTAAGATGACCGCGCGACGATTTTGAAAATACGAAGAGTGAAACCTGAGCGTTCGATAGCTTTTTGCGCTCGCCGCTTGGTAAAATGGCGCTTTTAATTATTCCACACGCTAATTGGTTTGGTGCCATTTAGGGAGTTGTGACGTGCGAAAGTTGCATTGGGTATAAAAATAAAGACTACTGTTGAAAACATTAGCCTCGTTTGGGGGGTAAAATCGGTAAAAAAAGAAATAAGAATACGAAGAAGCTCAGAAATCTCAGAATACAGAACAAACCAGAGCGTACAGTCACAGTACATTGTGGTACAGTGATAATGATAATGGTAGGACGCGCACTGTGTCCGAAACCCCTGCTGCACCTGTCTTCTTTCTCTTTGCTGTAGTATTGGTATACGATATTAAAACTTATTGAGAATTAGGCGAGTTAAAAAGAACTACATATTTCTACTTGTTTACCCACGAAGGAAACCACCAGCAGTATTTAGGAAGATCAAAACGTCAAAACTACTCCAAAATAGAGTAGTCATACAAGTAAAACTTGTCTCACTTTTAGGGTTATACGCGAGTTGGTTCGTTTTATTTCTTGATGATTTGTCGTATGTAGTCCATCAGCCATTTTTTTTATGTCCCCACTGCTGGGGCACAGGCTATCCTAATGGGCCATAACCTACCACGCGGGCCCAATGCGGATTGGTGGTGTTAACGACTCCAAATGCAGCCGGGACCAACGGCTTAACGTGCCTTCCGAAGCACGGTGGAGCTCGAGATAATAAATTGTTGGTCACCCATCCCACGACCGACCCTTGCAAAAGTTGCTTAACCTCCGCAATCGCTGGGCCAGGCGTTAAACCACTCCGCCACCGAGCTCCTCTATTCTGTCTCTGTCTGTTTTGTCGTATATTTTTAATTAAGTACTTACCCGATTTTGTAGTGTTAGTATTAGGTCAAAAAATGGCTTGTATGACATTCTGCTAAAATGACGATTTGCGAAAGTGACATTGTGCGAAAATAACGTTTTAGAAAATGCCTTTGTGTGAAAATTTCGTTTTGTGAAAGCGTCATGACCAAATATTTCTCGATGACTATGTCGAAGGTAAGCTGTTCTACAAAAATGTTATGATCTGCATAGTGGATCAGTGGGGTGGGATTTTTAAAAGGTAAGCCGATGGGAATCGGCTTGTATGGACCCTTCTCCACTGGTGCTCAGTAACATAATTGGTAATTCTTGTTTCATCGTTATCATATGAAATTAAGTTTTTGGAGCCTCCATCGTCAACTCAAACCCACATCCCACATCAGTTCACTGCTGGACTTGGGCCTTAGCAGCCTTAGTTGGTAATTGACCTCCATGGTCGAGTGGTTTGTTAGCCGGTTTTTAAGGTGTCGCCATCTCTGAGGTCCCGGGTTCGATCCCCGATCAATTTACAAAACAAACTTTTCTGTATTGGCTCAGGTCTGAGTGTTTGAGTTCCACCGTTATCTATAATTTCGACAAGTGCTTTAGGTACCCTTACTTATTTTGGATTTAGAGCAATGTTTGTGATTTTGTATAAAACTAATTTAAGTATTATTTATTCCTGGTAATTCGGTGACAAAGTACTATAATAAATAGTTTATCGTTAACCAAGTTCTCCATTCCAAAATGGTAAAAAGGAAGCCTTTTAGTCCGAATCAGTTTGTCTGTCTGTCTCAGCTGGATATCTCAAAAACTACTAATCAACTTGAAATAGTTTTGGATGACGTTTGCCTAACTATTTTGTACCACCTAATCGCCTAACTCAAAATCTATCGCAATCGCTTTCAATTTGACACGAATGCTACGTCCATTGCTGTGGCATTACAAGGTACTGTGACATACTGTCTTTGAGACTCAGTGATGGACG
This sequence comes from Agriphila tristella, assembly GCA_928269145.1. NCBI lineage: Eukaryota > Metazoa > Arthropoda > Insecta > Lepidoptera > Crambidae > Agriphila > Agriphila tristella. Next base: position 3,210,512 of record OV743443.1, on the reverse strand, counting down.
TACACGATTGCAGAATTAAAAGCGATCGTGATAGATTTTGTGTTAAGCAATAAAGCCCCTGTACAGATATAGAATTTTAAACATGCAAAGAATAGTAATTAATGCAAAACGATCGTAGCGCCTCACATCAGAATTTTATGAACATCTGAAGTGAGCATTAGAAATTAGATGGTTGGTTTTAACGGTCTAAGTGTAATCCAATACAGTAAACGTATAAACACTGTTCCCAACATCCCCTTCCACAAAGAATAATCTCAAAACCATTTGGTATAGCTTGTATCAAATTTTATTATCTTGTAAGCGAATACCCAGCACTAGGCGGCGAGAGCGGGCGAGGAGGCTGCCTAATGAACGTATCGGTTACCTACTCCGGTTGCCATCGTTAGCTCCACCCGCTTATTGTCTCCTGGTACTCGGCGCAGTTTACCTTCATCTATTGGAATTTAACCAATAATAATGTTTAAGAAGAAACTGAGTTGATGGACTGATGAATAGTCGACAAGAATCTAATAAGATTTTTTAAATCTGTAGAAAATGTTAGTCACAATTTGTTCAGGGGGTTTTAAAAAGCTACAGAAGACGATATGCTCTTAAGAAACTTAGGCCCGTATTTATAAACCGCTCCCAACGTTGAGAACTATCTTGAAGTCATACCTGAGATGCTGTTCTATAAGAAGAGCACCTCAAGTATAATCTCAAGCTAGCTCTCAACGTTGAGAGCGATTTATAAATACGGGGCCTAACAGTCATATATGGTATTGTGCTACATGGGTCTTGCTTGCTTTTAAGAAACTAACTGTCTTATTCAGAGTGCGTTCGTTAAACTAGGGCCAAAGTTAACATGGCGTTAGACTGCGGACTAACGCCATTTTAGCGCAAATCGTATTCAGAGTGATAGTTTAACGTGTAGTCCCACCGTTTAAGGATTAAAAGGGGCATTGTGATTAGTTTACAAGCATTAAACCAGGTTTTGTTACCAGTCTTGCACCCCAGTTTTGTGAAACATCTCTGAATAAGACAGTAAGAGTCATTGATATGATAGTATTATTTTACTTATAAAAGCTGTATCTGGCTTTTGATTAGATTAAACTGCTTTCCTTCTTCAAGATCAGTATTAATATTTTTGAAAGGTGCGAATCTCTATCAATAGGTAGAGACTCCGTAAATATCGATGCTTCCAGCTTATTTACCAAAATTATCAGATTCTCTGAAATAAGCATTGTCATCGGTTCCATAGCTTGGCGAGTGTTTTGTTGTGGTAGTTTGCTAGCGCCGCCGTCGCCGGCCGGGTGAATGGAGCGTCCGTCAGCTGATAGCTGGTGACGGCGCGTCAATTTGTCAGCCACGACAACGCTGCTGCCCCGTCAGTCAGCGGGCATACCCAACCGCCCGAGGAATGGGCCCCGCTGACGGCGCGCGAGATATATGCGCGTCCGACACCCGCCGATTAGGCCCGATGCCAATCCGAGCGCACCCGATGATTCACGAACGGGTTAACGAACTATCCCGAACGATTGTATTCAATTGTTTTCTTAAACGGGCCGACATCAATTTGAACATGGGGGTTCCAATTTCGAATGCGACGTGGTCCTTGTTGAGGAATGGAAACGATACAAGTGACCATCGGCTACTCGATTTAATTAAAACTAAACAAATTGACATTTATCCTCATGCGATGCGGCACTTACTCTATTTGTGCCCTCCATAAATTCTATAAATCCAAGAGGATTATAAGTTATAGACATTGGATAGTATTTTCACCACGAAACATGCACCCATTAGAATTAGATGTATTATTGCGAAACGCTGGCAGCTCAGCGAGACGCGATGACACCGACTTTGTCAATTATTTTGGCAGCGACATGGCGCATTCTGGGTCAGCGACCAAGTTCACCTTTGTCTCAAAGAAGACAAACGAATTTAAATCCTAGATATTCATGATACGGTGCAGATTGATATGGTTGCATCTGTCCGTTTCTATAAACTGCTGTCGCATTTGACGCATTCATAGGAGATGAAATGTTTTTATGCGATGATCTGGACAGGTTTGGGTGAACTGAGCATAAGATTCATTGGATTTTCATCTGGTTCGGTGAAGAAAGAAATCTCAGAGGACTATAACACTTGTATAAACATCATAATTCGTGTGATCTATGAAGGCTTACGTAACACATTAGCTTTTTTTAATAAAAAAGTAACATTCATCACTCTATGTTGACTGTGAGACCTTGCATTAGAGTACTGCAGGCTTAAGAAAATTTCAAAAGGAGAGAAATATTAATCGAGAGAATGTAGTCAAAGTAGAGAATAGAATAAACTCATATTAGCAATTTTTATAGATAAGTAGTTTTTGTCCAATAACCCAATTCTTCCTTAGCCTGTTATGGTTATACATCTACCTATCATTCATAAAAATAAATAAATTTGTCTCTGAAAAACTGGCAACAAAACAAGCCCGCTAACGGTCATTTTGTCCTAAATCTACGTTAACAAGCTCGTCAGTCCTGTTCTGGAAACCGCTACATTTTTTACCGCGATCGTCGTCCTGTCAACAACAATGCATCATTTATAACATTAGTCACAATCGGCATCTCGAGAATCGATAATTGTTAGAATCGATGTTCACAATGAGTATCGATTTACAATCTCATCTCTCCAGACAATGGCCTTTGGGTGTTCGCTTGATTTACGAACGCTCGTTATGAGTAAGGTAATGAGTTGCGCCCGCGCAGTTTCATTTACATCACGTCGATTACACGCGGCCATTTTTAAATTAAGAACTCCTTGGATGATGAATAGGAGTGGTTTGAAATACCGCCATTGGCTATTGCGACCTTTTTTTGGTTTGACCATTTATGCGTCTGTTTTAATTATTATTTTTATTGCTTTGTTTCAGGTAAGTGATCTGTTTTGATTAGTTTTTGTGCTGTCGATACGGTAAGAGAAAAATATTAATGATAAAACAATGTTTAATTAAAAAAGAAACTTAAAAAAAGCGTTACATAAAGTATCGATTCACTTTAAACTACTTCGAAGTAGTGGATTCAGTGTAATGATAACAATCAAACAAACTAAAACGTAACTATACTAGCTGACTCATGGCCGCTAAGCAACAGGAGTGTGTAAAACAAGCTAGCTCCGGTTACAGCATAAAGGAGTCCCACAGGGATCTATTCTGGGTACCCTCTAGTTGGATCTCGATTTTTTTCCTCTCCTGCCACTAAGTGATGTATTTATAGAAATAGACGGGGAACTGTAAGATTTGTGTACAGTTTCATCTCTGTGTAAATCAGCTTGTGGATTTTTAAGACTTTTGAATTGCTTTCTCGTTTAATTTCGTTATGTTTACATAAAAATATTTAATATCAAATAGGAAGTAATTTATCCGGGTCTGTTGAGGACTTAAATCTGGTTGTGGGTCGATATTAATTACGAAAGAACCATTAATTCCATTTCGCGCCCGATGCAATGCCATTACGCCCATTCCACATCAAAACAAACAAATCTAGCAATTATCAAAACTGAGGGAGCTTTGTAGGCGATTAATCAAAACTCGACTTTGTTATCTGTGCTTTAAAGTATTACAATCGTTTGTTTCTACATCCATGTGTTGGATTGTCAATCAAGTGATGGGATCAATCAAATTTAGGCGTTAATGCGTTACGTTAAAGTCCCTCGGTACATTTGCAAGCCTCATCCCTAAGCCTGGCATTCCCAAATTCTCAAGATATTGAAAGATTAGCAGTGGGTTGCGCCAGGATGTCCCCATAAATAATACATTGGTGGGGGACGTGATGGATTGTTCGTCTCTCTATCCGCATTCTATTAGTAGAATTCTTAAAGGGTGCCTCTTAGGGTGGGTTATATTAGCGGGACGAATGTTAGCTTAGGAAGCGATATACTCGCCATTCATTAATTCCGTTGTGAGCGAGCAATGGGAATGTCATGTAAACAGATTCCGTATAAATCACGCCGAGGGGTCGCCAGATATAAGTTATATTGTTCACCTTTGTTGCAGTGTCTTCCGGATTGTCCACAAGTGCACGTGATATATTGCACATTGGTTTTATTGTTAGTCCATCTTCTTAATCATTGAGAAATTCTTATATCTTATATCTGACATAGTATCTTCATTGAAACTTTTATCTATAGATATCAGTCTCATCCTATCCTATTTATGACACCAAAAGTCATGTTGTGGAAATAAATATTTCATCAGCATTACCAAGTCGTACAGTTATATCAGATTTAAACTCGCTAATTTGTAAATATCTAAAAAAAACACTTTATCAAGACACCAAATCAGTTGAATAATATTTCCTGACTGATACAGCGATTTCAAAATCTAATAGTAGTGTAAATCAGTAAACACCATGTTTATCTAACACAACTGTTATTATCGGACGTAGAAAATAATTGAAGGCAAAGAATCATAAATCAAATTGTGCAAAATTGTAACATCGAATTTTTGATATCTACAAGTAGAAACATGGGAATGTTGGCGATAGGGCTCTGATAAGTGGCGATAAGACATCTTGCCGAAACACTCGTGACCGATAACGGTGTTCGAAGAACCTGATATAGGTACTTGAAGATAATCTGTGGGCTGAAAGATTTGGTGCACGACGCATTGAAAAGACTAAAAATATGTCACAAGATGTTTACAAATAAGATTTAGTTATAAATATTGACTTTGCTTAATTAAAAATGTTGAACACATAACACAACATCTAAGTGAAAATCTAAAACAACTAAGTAGTTTTAGAATAGCTAGAATGATTTACGAGGACGCTAAAATTATTTAGGAGTTGGAAAATATTCAAACTTGTATCAAATAAAAAAATCTTCATTTCTTTTTCATTGTTTTCATAAATATAATGGACAAAGTAATTTTCTGACTGATTTTTTTATCATAAAGTATTAAAGATAGGTACACATTTCAAATCTCTACAAAATTCATAAATGAAAATATAAAGAGTTCCCTACAAAGTTACCTGTAAACATAGACGGATTCGGACAAATTTGATGAAGATAACAAAATACGTCCAATACACCGTCAGTCAACTTTGGCTGAAGTTGTTTTTTTATTATTCATCCCGTGGCCCCTTTGTGCAAAGTTTTAAGTGACAGATTGGACAAGTTTGCTCAAGACTTAAATGTGGATTCTTATCAGTTTTATTTCTTTAAAAAAAGTCTAACTATGTAGTAGTAGATAGGCAGACTTTTCTAATGCCTTGTGTTTAATCTTACATTAAAACTATAAGTTATAATTAAACGAAATTAAATTAAAGAAATAAAATAAATCATTATCAATTAATGAAAAACTAAATTTAAGTTTCTTTGTGTCAATTTGAGCTTAGTATTTCCATGAGGCTGCACATTTTAATTTTTTCTTTATCGTCAATATTTCAATGCGATTAAATTGACAATATACAGTGATCCGCTGCAACTTCATTCTATTACCTATATGTATGGCAAAGAGAAAATTTTACAGATCAAAACAGTTGGTCACTTCTGTTGTAGTTAATTTAAAGGCATTATATTTAGTATTTGTAACTTTGATATAGGCATGAAGCTAGTCATTATTATGCCAAATTATGAAGACGGGATTAAAATAATCAAATTATTTTAAGCTTATCATAGTTATAATCTTCTGCAGGTATTAGAATCCTGGTTCTATAGAGTAGCAACCAAATAATCGGTTTGCGTATGAGTATTAATTTGTTGACTGTGGACATGCAAATCATCATCATCATCAGCCTATCATCGTCCACTACTGAACATAGGCCTCTCCGAGTGCACGCCACTCAGCACGATCCGCGGCTATACTCATCCAGTTTATGACAGCCACCGTGCGTAGATCGTCGCTCCACCTTGTCTGAGGGCGTCCCACACTACGTTTGCCGATACGCGGTCTCCACTCAAGAACTCGTCTGCAAATGTGGTTTTCCAATTTATTAGCTTTTACTTTCAACTTCATAATATCTTCACAAAAACGAAGTCAACTGTAAATTATTTATACCCTCAACATTTACATCATCTCCCCGCAGTGTGAAAACACACCGTTCGGAAAACTTCCAGAAAATATCCGAAGGCTTTCAAGGAAAACATGGCAAGTTTCCCTTAAACAATAAACATGTCCTTGCGAGGGATTCTGTTTGTTTATGCGTGTGCCCAACTTTGGCCAACTTTGGCAACTTTGGCCTCTTGTGCTGTCGCTTATCGTGACATCCTCAAAATCGTGTTGTGTCCCAAGACTCCTCCGAGGTCGGGATGATGTGTGGAGTAAGACATGAGAATTATGAAAAATTCCTAACCAAATCTACACCGTCATTTTGTAGTCGTTTTAATTAAGTTAAGGGTGTGTTGTACCAATGAAAATAAACATTTTTGCCCAAGAAACATGGGTCAAAAAACGACAAAAAATTTTGGTCCTCCCATACTAACTAGACAGCTAAAACATTGTATTTGTATGGGAAAGTCAAATTTTTTTGTCGTTTTTCGACCCATGTTTCTTTGGCAAAAATGATTATTTTCCTTAGTAGAGCACTCCCTTAAGTTAATTAAAACGAATACAAAATGACGGTGTATAATAACAAAACTGTAAATTCTTAATGTTTGTGCACGCATCACGCAAAAACAGCTACACGGATTTTGGGAATTTAGTTCCAACTTAAAATCTAAGCCATGTTTCATCTAATTCGGGTAGGTAGAACCAGGGAAACTTGAACTCTCCGTAGTAGCTTTTATATACTAAAGAGGTAATTAAAACTGCTCATAACGAAAAAGTTCAGGTTATTCATGAAAAAGCTACAGAGTAATCGATTAAATGCTTAAAGTGCGAATATCTTAAAAAAACTGAGCCTAAGCACAAAAAAGAAAAAATTGTAGCAACATAATTAACGTTCTTTGTAATGACCACTAATCCTATAGACGCACCGATTCAAACTTTTTTGGCAGAATTTTGTGAATTACCACTTTATTTTTCACATTTCATATTTCCAAAATCGCTACATCTCACGACTCGCGCCGCACCCCCAACTTCCGCCAATATCAACTTTTTATTATTGAAAGTATTTATATTATTTCACTTTGTCTCCTTTCACTTTTTACCGAAGTTTCGGCGGTTTAATACACTTAGGGAGGGACGTGCTCCAACTTTTGCGAGGTTTGTTTCAATCATCTACCAACTTTCCTCTATCGGCCCGAATTTTCCAAGCACTCCCTGTGACAACGCTTTTACATTCCCTGATTGGAGTTTTGGAAATTTTTGAATATTAAGAAGTTGCGTTATGCATATTTTCCTTTTTATGTTGTTTTTAGGTTATGTTATGTAGCTTCATTGACGACGTACTGTCTTTTGTGTCAAAAACGTGAACGAGATATTTCTGTTCCATGTTCTATCTATTAAAAAATTAAACAATTGAAAACTCTCCTAAAAAAACTTAAATTTAAATGCAACCAAACTTTTTAAAGAAGCTAAGCAAGTGATGTTGAATTTTTTTAAAAAGAGTTTTGATAATTTAATAACATTTTATTGTTGTATGACTGTATATTCTATTAATACAAGATCTCTTGTCACCGTGTGCTATTTACATCGAGATAATATGTACTACGTACTAGAGCAGACGTCTCAACTAGACTCTTTGTAACGCGAGTTAGAGCCAACGCACTCCAACTATATTAGTCTGTCGCAGGCGCTAGACGAAACAACTCGTGTGTGTACTGTGTTCTATTTTATTCAAATATGCCTTCTTGTGTGCTGAGGTACTGTTTAAACAACTGAAAAAATACAAACAAAGCCCAAGGAATTACTTTTCACCTGCAAATACACACAACATTATCTATTTAACATGCAATTGAGTAATATTTTTTTCATTGATTCGCCGAAATATGATGCGGCGGCCATTTTGTCTGTGTCTGTTGCACTACATCAAACATGGTTTAACAAAACGCTTAAGCGCCGTGCAAATCACGGCGCTTTCGAACTTTTGGTCGCGAGAAAACAACACTCTAGAAGCAATCTAGCGCTGTATGTTTGAATTGTTTGAAAAGACGGTGAATTATTGTTTTAGCGCTGCAGCGAACTTTAGTTTTAACTCTTAACAAAATTATAATAAGACTTTTGCATGGAATGGCGCCTCTAGTACGTAGTACATTTAACTCGATGCTATTTACCCATATAGAGACTCTACGGGTAAATATCACCATGTGTTATTTACCCATAAAGGCTCTACGGGTAAATAAAAGAGCGGTAAAAGTCGCGTAGCAGAATTGCAGTTATCAGCTTGGATTTTTAATAAATCGTGTAGTGTATTTATATTAGGGATAACAAAAAAATCCAGATTATGAAGTCTCTTCGTAAAAGATAGAGTCGTTTAACTTTGCCCTTATCAATACGTTGAACTGCAAAACAATTTAAAATGTTTAACGTATATATTGAAACTGGATAGGTCTCTAATTATCGTAGAAAGTCATAAAGCGGAGGTTTTAAAAATAAACTTGTGCTCTATGGCGGGGGTAAGACAATGGCGGAGGGTGTCGGGTTACAGACGTACATGCGTGCGGTATCGAATCCGCATTCGCAATTATGGATGTAGGAAGATGGTGGATGTGGTTTATCGGTGTGGGTGGATTTTTTTTTTAAATAATCTTAATAGGTATTAGTATTCATTCACTAATGACCTAAGACGTGTTTCAATGAAAAATAATAGGTGCAAAAACTTAAATTAAAAAAAGAAACTACTTAAAATATAATAAAACTTGAAGACTCAGTAAGATTTTAATGAGTAACTTTTTATGATTATTCTTTAATGTTGAAATAAATAATTTAAAACGCCGTTTAAACGAGAAAACGAAAGAAAAAGAGAAATTAATTCCTCGTAGCCAAAAAACGCCACAGATGTAAATAACAAAATCTACTAATGAATAAGTAACGTAGAGAAACTAATTATGTAGGTAGAGCTGAGTACAGTCTTATTCAGTAATTAAGTTGGTTTTTCAAAGAGTTTAAGGAGTGAAATTTTGGTTATTATTTGTCTAATCAACATATATCTAACAAAGCTTTAGTTCAAATGTTTTCACTCAGAATATTTTTTGCAACTACATAATATTGGGTCCCCGCCTATGAACTTTGGCTTTTTTCTCACAAATAGAGAACCTCGTCACTTTTATTATTTAAAATATTCATTAATTGCTTGATATTATATCGAATAAAGACTAATTCATCATCATCATCCACCTGCCCTTATTCCAATTTATTTATAGTGTTCTTCACAATATAAATTTTTGAGCTCGTAGAACGACCACTATTGGGGTCTGCGCAGCATGTAATTCATACTGCATTAGGTTTTGGCAAAGTTTTACGGTCGGCCGCCTGCCTGACACCAATCCTCCTCGGGTTGTTGACAGTTTCCTCGCTGCCATTCGAGTGACCCTTTGTGCGATGGTCTGTACCGGGTCCCTAAAAACTTCCCTCTATCGCCTTCTACGATACCCACGGGATGAGATGGAACAGTCCTATTCTTAACCGGAACTGTACGGCGAATCTCTTTTATAAAAGTGAAGGGGTGACTGACATATCAACGCACAGCCCAAACCGCTGGGTCTAGAGACTTGAAATTTTGTACAAAGATACTTTATACAATGTAGGCATCCACTAAGAAAGGATTTTTGGAAATTCGACCCCTAAAGGGGTAAAATGGGGGTTCAAAGTGTGTATGGAAAAAAATATTAAATAGACATTTCGACTTGAAACTTCGTAGGAGTACTTCTAAAGACAAATAAGTAAACACATGTTGCGTGGATTTCCGAAAATCAACCCTTTAGGTGGTAATTGGGGCAAAAAAAGCCCAAAATGACTGACAAATCAACGCACAGCCCAAACGACTGAACCTAGAGACTTGAAATTTTGCACACAGATACTTATACAGTGTAGGTATCCACTAATTAAGGATTTTTGAAAATTCCATCCCTAGGGGATGAAATAAGGGATGAAAGTTTGTATGAAAGTCCCTCAGTTTTGAAGCTAGGATCTCAAAATTTTGTTTTTAGGCTGACGATTGAAAATTAATAAATACGTGTCTCAGCGTTTTTCAAAACTCTACCCCCGAAGGGGTGAAAAGGAGGATGAATTTGTGTATAGAAGAAAATTCTTCATCTTCGAAGTAAAAATCGCTAAATTTATAATTTAGGATTATGGATGGAAATCTAACGCAACGTATATTGTTTTTGTTAGTATTGCAACCACTATGGGGATGAAATGGGGGTGAAAAGAGGGGTAAAAAACCTAAAAAAAGATATGGATGTCCTTATCGAGGTTTTGTGGAATGACGATTGCAAAAATGACATTTATTTTGAAGTCCAACATGGTGGACATGATTTAACCCCTAAAGGGGTGAAAATGGGGTTCAAATTTTGTATGGAAAAATAATACAAAATAGACATTAGGTACAACTTTAAACTTCGTAGGAGCACGTCTAAAAATAAATAGGCAAGCATATATTTTATTTTGTGATTTTGAAAATCAACCCCTTAGGGGGTAAATGGGGTGAGTAAATAAGTTTTGAATAAATTAAGAAAATGTTAGTATGGAAACTGCAACTTCCTTAAAATTCTCCGTACAAAACGCCGATTTCATAGGTGGGACCTATTATTGTATATGAATTTAATATGCCGCATCCAACTTCGCATATTTTTCCCCATCCAGGCTCCATAAAACAACAGTATGAATACCAACGCCCGCGCCGGGACCCCATGGTTTGGTAAACTTTCCAAAGCTTTTAAAATCCAATATTGTTTTGTGGGGAGAATAGAGAAACAGACGTAAGATTTTGAAGTTTATTTCAATTTTGAGCAGTTTCTTTTTAAATTCCATAACGTGAAGAACCCATATAGCAAATATTGTTACAGAATTGTGTCACATAATAGTACATTATGAGACAAGTTAGCTAAGATTGCTCATTGCACACAAGGCTGTGGGTTGCAGCCCGAGCTGCAGGCGAGGGCGTAACTCAGCCGAGTGTGCAATAAGCAAGAGCTTACGAGTTTCATACGATGTTTTTCAACACATTTGCGAGGAAAAAACAAAGTAATTTACCACACAGCAACAAATACGACAAAAACAAAATATGATAATTATGATGGGAAAAGGAGCGCAGGTTTTTTTTTTTTTTTTTCACACGCCAAATGCAAGAATATTTTGCGAAAAAAGGGGTAAGTGAGCATACAGCCACTTCAAAATTATAATTCTAATATTTATTATTATTTTAATATTTTATAACAAAATATTGTGAATTATGAATAATTTGATAATAATAAATATTTGTTTCACTAATTAAGGACTTTCACATTTATTTATTCCAAAAATGTATATGAATTTTCAGCGGCATAAAACCTCTTTGTTGATACTAAAAAAAATAACTGTATAACCCGGTTAAATTGGGAATGCTCTGTTTACTCGCATAGAACTTGCAGTAAGGTACTAATTTAACTTTGTAGGGATAATTCTATTACAACCTAGTGTTTTATATATTACTAGCTTCCGCCCGCGACTTCGTCTGCGTGGAAAGGTTTTTTTGCTATCCCTCGGGAACTATACTTTTTTTCGGGATGAAAGGTACCCTATGTCCTTCTCGGTACCCCTGACAACGTATATGCAAAATTTCATGATGATCGGTTCAGTAGTTAGGACGTGAAGGCGTTACAAACAAACAAACAAACAAACAAACGGACTTTCGCATTTATAATATTAGTAAGGATTGCACGCGTTTGTTATAGCTCGGTTTATGGCCCTAAAAGCGATGTAGGGGTCACTTTACGAGCAAATGTGTTGAAAACCTACTTTTACCATGATTAATGTATTTTATCAAGCCAATTGGAGGGCACTATTGAAAATGTTGAAAATTGAAAATCTCAGCATTTTAGCAATGTAATACGTTTGTGTTTTCTTCAAAAAAAACTCGTGACTCGTTTTTAACATTTGGTTCTTTGACAAAAAGATAAAGCTCGTGAAATAATAATTTGGCATAAATAATATAAATAAAAATTTGACTTTTCGGACCCTTATTTTCTAGCCTGTTTGTGCCCTTCAATTACATTGTAGTAGATCAAAATACACACAACCAGGAATTGAACCCTGGATTTCGGATATAAATGGCACAATTCCTATGCCAATTCAACCTTGAAAAGTTTGAATTGGCATAGGAATTGTGCCTTAGTTCATCAAATAGAAATTCATTATTTTTTTACAAGAGATTAAAAAAATCCTATTAAATTAAATTCAAAACTTAATTGCAAAATCCTTCAACAACACCAGTGATTACCTAAAACAACAAGCCCACAACAGTTAGCACAATAGTGCCCCACCCGAGAGTCGAACCCCAGCCCTCGAGCCACGCCGGTAATCTCGCGCCACAATGCCTTTGTCGTGTGCCCAAATAATGATTTTTCCCTCTCGTCTGCGTGTAATTGGTGTTTGTCAATAAAGTGAGTGACGTAGGCAAATATCTAATAATGTTTAATAGTACATTACAGCCGAGAATGGGTAGAGTCTGTCTAAAAAGTCAGTTTACATGGGTAATTTCAAAAATATTTTTTTTACCCACCTAAATCTCCAACCACCCCACCAATACCCATCTAAATAAAAAAATATGTTTACTATTAGAATTTTGACAGCACCGACAGGGTTACCAGTATAAGTTTTTTTTAATAATTTAATAATTTCTCAGGTAAACTGACTTTTTAGACAGACTTTAGCTTCGAAAGGCTTGTATAAGTATTTCTCAAGAAATGCGAGAAAATAAAATGTTCCTAGTAAAAATTATTTTTTTATTTAGTTCAGTTCATATGACCATGACCAGTCATGCAGCCATAAAGTTTCGTAAAAAAAAACGCTAGCTGATGAGTTCTACCGTTTTGAATTTGGAATTTACTACATGCATTCCCCGCACTTTTAAAATTTAGAACGTGATGTACCTGCCACTTTTCTTTACTCATGTGCTCATGTGCTGCCACCACGTAAACGTAAATGTGAAACATCCTGCATTCTCTTTTTAAATGGAATAACATTTCAGAGCATAGTAAGCAAAAGTATAAACTCGTACAGGCTTAAATATAACGAAGAATAAGTTTATACCTGGTTTAACCAAAAATATTGCTCATCGATATTACGCATTATAAATACGTTCAACGTATACTATTTTTGAGTGAGATCTTAATTAAATTATTCACTTGCCTACTTTTTCGAACTTTTCTTAATGGAAATCTCAAAACTTCTCTTCAAACTTTCGTGAGAGTATTTTGTAACTTTTTTGTAGTTATAACAACGGTAGAAAGAGAGTCAGGATGCTTGGTCCATACATAGCATAACCGAGTAGAATTAAAATTGGTGATTTTTCCCAACAATTTTTATTGTAAGCAATTTTTTTGATAAATTCAAAAATATTATTAATTTTAAACATAAGTATAGGTACTTTTATCACTAAAGTTATTTATTATTTAACGTAGACTTTATTGAACAATTACGTGACGTAGTTTTTTAGGGTTCCGTACCCAAAGGGTAAAAACGGGACCCTATTACTAAGGCTCCGCTGTCCGTCTGTCTGTCTGTCACCAGGCTGTATCTCAAAAACTGTGATAGCTGAAATTTTCACAGATGATATATTTCTGTTGCCGCTATAACAACAAATACTAAAAAAAAATTAAGGGGGGTTCCCATACAACAAACATGTTTTTTTGCCGTTTTTTGCTCGATATTAATAACGACAACAGGTAGACAGTTAAAATTTTCACAGATGATGTATTTCTATTGCCGCTATAACAACAAATACTAAAAACAAAATAAAATATTTTTTAAGGGGGGCTCCCATACAACAAACGTGTTTTTTTATACGGAACCCTTCGTGCGTGAGTCCGACTTACACTTGGCCGGTTTTTTTGTAATTTACCAAACTTTTAATCTAGCCCAAACTCAATTCAGAACTTAACAGTAAGTACGCAGCGGAAATCGTTCGCTGTCAAACGCGTACTAAACCCTTCTTCGTGGCCATGAATGGGCCTGAATGGGCCTTTTGGCCACGCCGCCTTTGTGGCCAGCTTACGCACAATGCGCGGGCTTAATTAACCGAGCTTAAGGCTTAATTGTAAGTGAAGTTAAGCTGAGAAACACGTGTCGCAACTCTCGCTATGATACCAGTATTGAATATTTTTCGGTATTTAGTATAATATATATTATTATGTAATGTTCTTGAATTTCACGATTGCGCGTCGACTATGAATGTTGTTAGGCGTGCACATGTACATTGTTTTAGTGTGCGTCTGCACGCTCTCGTATTACGGGTTTAGGCGCAGAACGTCAATAGCGCAAAATGTCAAGCCATCGCAAAACGTCAAAAGAGCAGAATGTCAAAAGAGCAAAACGTCCAAAACGCATAATGTCCAAGGAGCAAAACGTCAAAATTCATCAAAATAAGTTTTAAATCATGGTAGTTTGGTAAAACTCATAATTGAAATGTTTTGACATTATGCGCTTTTGACGTTTTGCTTTTTTGACATTCTACTCTTTTGACGTTTTGTTATGGCTTGACATTTGGGCTTGTGACGTTCTGCGCCTAAACGGTATTACGCACACTTAAACAATGTGCATGTACTTGCCTAACAACATTCATAGCCGACGCGCAATCGTGAAATGCAAGAACTAAACGTGATATACAGAGATGATACACAAAATAACCCGCAATGCCAATATGTTAGATAGGGACCATCGAAATGAACAACTTTTACTATGGAACCAACTCTGAAAACGCGAAAATCAACTGTTTCATATAAAAATTAATTAAGAAATTATCAAAATGTATGAAATTGCAGATTTTGTCGTGATTTCAGCTCACCATAGTAAAAGTTGTTTAGTTTGATGGTTTGTCCTTTACCATATTCGGCATTGCGGGTTTTGTAACGCCCTGTATAAGTAATATATATTAATAAATATTATACTATTATGTTGTGATGTGATGTTAAAATATTACTGTGTTACACTTAAAATATGAAAATGCAATAAACAAAAATTGTTTAATTAAACCGATAATTTTAAGGTTCTCAAATAATTTTCAAAAAATATGATACATTTAAGAGATAAGGAAAAGGAACTCATATCGTCTTCTACTTTGTTCAAAGTCAAAGTTAAAATGGCTTTATTCAAATGAATAGTCTTTTTTCTTACCACAAGACTTTTTAAACTATGCATCATATTACAATAAAAGCAAATTCCGATCAAATTGGATTCGACATTCAAATTAGGAGGTTCCAAATTCAAATAGTCGATTACCGAACCTTTCAGATCGGCCGTAAAGAGATCTTCCCCGTCTAATGACAAACCCAATCGGGATAGTACGGCCTCATTTAAATAACAGCCGATAAAACTCAAATTAAAGAATCAATTAGATGTTGCCGGAAGGCGCTTCCTGACCAGCGACTATAGACCCTGAATATTTATGGTTGCGTTCCGTTACACTGAATGGTTAATGATGTGTAGTTGCAATGTAACTCACGATGCGTTTTAATGCTTACTGTCTGCGTCGCGTCTGCTAATTGGAGTGAATTATAAATTTTATACGTTACATCGTTTGTGCGTACGTCTTGTTATAAATGTGTACATCATATTAAATATTTGTAACTTTCTAAAAAGCAACAAAGTTGATTATTGCTGGTACGGCTCGTAGAACATTTTGGAGTACATTTTTATTGTGTTGTTTGTTAGCTAGGTGGACTGTAACTGACGATTTCATCTTTGATATTATCAGAAATGAAAACATGAGCGTGTTGTAAAAATAAATCGACATTGCAGCCTTCCTTATGGGTGGATAAGGAGAAAGGGCCATAATAAACCACCACGCAGGCCCAATGTGGGTTGGTGGGTGTTGACAACTGCAAATGTTGCCGGGACCAATGGCTTAACGTGCCTTCTGAAGCACGGAGGAACTCCACCAAATAATACATTCTTGGGCACCCATCCCATGACCGACCCTTGCGAAAGTTGCTTGACCTCCGCAATCGCAGGGCCATCCGCTAAACCACTGTGCCACCGAGCTCCTCACGATAAAACACGACTATGGGGTCCGTAGCCCATCACTTTTAAACACACCAAACCACAAATTCATTTACAACTACAATAAATAAATATCTATGAATAAACGCCAAGATTTTAACCAAACGTTTATTTTATTAAAATAAATTTGTTTATACAACAAAATCCGCTCGAGAACCGCAAACAGAAAGGAAGTAAACAAAGCCAGGGCAATATGCTTACTTTCACACATCCCCTCCGAGGGAGTGCCCACAATGGGAATCGAACCGGCAACCCTCTCTATTGTTGCTCGCTGATTAGCTCGATTCTGTGTTGTATCTTGAGCTTGAGTTACACGGGTTCGTGGTTATTAAAGGATGTGTAATTTTGATATTGTTAATTAGTCAATACAGAATTTATCACTTCTATATTATACTTCTTAGATTTTAACTGTCTTATTCAGAGTGCGTTCGTTAAACTAGGGCCAAAGTTAACATGGCGTCAGACTGCGGACTAACGTCATTTTAGCGCAAATCGTATTCAGAATGACAGTTTAACGTTTAGTCCCACCGTTTAAGGATTAAAGGTGCATTGTAATTGGTTTACAAGCATTAAACCAGGTTTTGCTAGAACAGTCTTGCACCCCAGTTTTGTGAAACATCTCTGAATAAGACAGTAACGGTTTAGGTACTATGCAGGGTGTTATTGAATTAACCAAAAATGGGAAATTTGTTTTTTCCGAACATCAAACTGAACAACTTTTACTATGCGACCAACTCTGAAATCGTGAAAAAAATCTGCTGTTTCATACATACAAAATGTAGAGTTGCCCCAAAGTAAAAGTTATTCAATTTGATGGTCCGAAGAAACTGTTTACCCATTTTTGGTTAATTCCTGTTAAAACCTGATGTTTGTGACATTTTTCGTGACCACAACAGCTGAAAAGGTACTAAAACGTCGGTAAATAAAACAAAACATAAAATAACATAGTAAACAACGTGTTAGCAATCATCATATTGACAATATTGATTCAACTTCTCTGCATATAAGTAGTTTTGAATTTCATTAGATTAAAAATAATGTAACTGGAATAGAAGTGTGATTGTTGAAAATGCTCATTTGAACATTAATTTTGATAAACTATTAAGCAATAGGCGTTTTATATTTTAAAATGGGAAACAGAAATGTTCAAATCGCCTAATAAGACAGCCATTGCTCAATCCAAGTCTAGAAATAGATAAATAAATACAGATTAGCGTAATGATATCGGCTCGTAATAAATTGCTAGTACCAGGGCGGCATAGCCTAGGAGGAGATCTGGCTTGGATAGCGGCTTAAAGGACATATTGATTGAGCGGACCGGACAACAGATAAGACATAGGCCAGCCTATTTGCATTCTAAATGAGCTTGTATTAATTTCACTGCACCGAGATACGTGATGCAAGCTGAAAATGTTTTTAATTAAGACTCGTTTTGTTTACTCTGCGTTCGATTTTTGAATTTTGTTTTGTTTTTATTTTGTGTGAAGGTGCGTTCGATTATTACTTTTTCTCACCAGAATTTTTTAAAAGTACGTCGTTTTATCTTAAGAGAACACCTTTTTTATTATCAATTAACATGTTTAGTTGTTATAAATAGGAAATTAATAAATATGTCATATTTGTCATGAGAACAACTTTTACACGTTAATCTTTTTAATATTTTTTTGTACCTACATAGCTCCACTATCACCAAAGAACTGGGTTAACGCCAAAATCTGATAACATTAATTGTAATTCGAAACCTTAAGTGTACGCAATAAGATTTATGATAGCTCCTCACATTTCTTATCACGTACGGTGTTTATAGACCTTTCCCATAGGTTGAGTGAACTATAGGCGCCGCGGACGCGGCCGGTCGCGGGTTCGTGTGCCAGTTCATGTTGTGACCTTGGTCTATGCAAATGTATGCGATATGGTGGCACGTATGTACAAGGTTTTTTTATTCAATAAGTACACATATTTTTGTTTATTCACCATAAAAAATAAGGGAGGAGGAAATGACTCATTCCAAGAAAATGAACGGCTTAAATACTTAAGGAGTAAATTTTTTGACTCCTTAAAAAATTAGAAGGATCAAAATGATATTAAAGTTTTTGGTCTAAATTGACCCATTTTTCACAAAAAATAGTAAGGAAGATTTTAAGCTAAACAACCTGATTAAGTTTTTATGGTGTATGAAAATAACCCTGTATAACACCTTGATTTCATAGCTTAAACGTATAAAGTGGACAAAAGCTTTGAATTCAGAGAAATAACTTAATAACGTGGAGGTAATAAGTTAACTGATATAATAATTTGTACGTGCGTGGGTACAATTAGTTATTGTATCAGTCAGTGCATTTTTGCAATTTGTCACCAACAAAACTTATGAACTTATGATTGTGAGCGTGATTTTGGATGATGTAACATAACGTGGCACCTCGTATTAATGAAAAAATTATGCTAATGTTTACTTTTTTAATCAAAGCTTCCAATAAATCACATTTCAAACGTTACATTAAAATTCACCGGCGCTATCGTCAAATATTCGCGTTACGTTAACATCGCAGATGACACGCGCCGCCTTATCGTAGACGTCCCGCCATTGTATACTAATTGTTGTATAATTTTATTGTATAATTCTTATACAATGTTTTATTATCCGGACGAGGTGTCCGTTTTGAGTAATTGCTTCTGTGATATTAGTACTCTGAAGAATCCTAAATTAGAATTAGGACTTAACAATCCTAATTTGTAACCTATTCAGTATTTTGGTTTTATTGACTTCTTTTTTATAGAAGAGATTTCAATTGAAATAATAGTACTTTTTTTATACCTAGCTATTTGTGTTGAATTATTCATAATGCATCATAAAAGTAATAAAAATGCATACTTGAAAGTCGGAAGTACCAATTTAATTTATAATCCATTGTAATGCAAAGAAAACTAAACAAACATCACCTACGCACGTCGGTTATAAGAAAATATTGTGTAAAATGTCCTTCGCATAGAGCCAAGTCTAACAACATTCGCAATTATACCCGCAGGCAAAAGAGTTCAACGCAACTTTAATGGATTAAAATAATTATTCGACACAAAACAGCGTTCCACATACAATTTATGCACATCGGATCAACGACGAAATGTCAAGCACTCATTAACATTTAAAATAGTTTAACCCCCATTACTCGTTCAATTGCTGTTTTTATTTACCGATCGCTTTTGAGTGTTAAATCAATAAACATGGGAGGGTTGAGTTTGCTTAAGAAAACAATGAGCTCCGAACAGCCGTCAACCGCACGCACATTATGAATTAGAACGAAAACAATTCGTAAAAAGAACAATGAAGGGTTGCTGCGTTGTTCGAAATCCGAATGTACGGACGCGTGCGCGCGATCGGGTTACGCCAGGTGGAATGGCGGTGGCGGATGTTGACAACTTTTTCCAATTTTTGAATTTCGAACGGAAATATCGAGTTTGGATTCAGATGAGGTTTGTAAGAACTAAGTGTCCGGGCACGAAAACGGCGGCGGCGGGGCGGCAGCGGGGCGGCGCGACAGCGGAGCGGCGGCGATGCATTCAACAGTATGGCACAGTATGGAGCCGCGCACGAAACGGGCGGTGGCGGAGCGGGGCGACGAGCGATGCACGGGCGGGAGGAGAGCGACGAAAACAAATGAACAAACTTGTTTGATTTGGTAGCCCGCGATTGCAGTAGTGTTGTGTTGAAAATATAATAGTGTCTGTTTGATTACTAAGTAGGTACCTATTTATTATTGTTTATTATTAATTTATTTATTACAATGTGAACTTACAGCTAAACCAAAACATTCACATTGGGCAATTTACTTAGATAAAAAATATTTTAAAATAAATATATCTAATAGGGTTAGTATGGATGTCGGCATCTTGGACATCATTTAAAAAACACAAGATGAGCAAAGGATCCGATTTTGAAACTAGTTAACGCCTATAGACCATTTTTTCGAACTAAATAACATTTTTAGACATAGGATCATAGACTTATTATATTACTATATATATCGTCCTTTGAATATTTTTCGGTATTGATTTAACAAGAAATTGTTTCCATAACAACATCACATTTGACACATCAATAGAAATAAAAAAACTTTAAGAAATTTCTTTAACATACAATTTAGGTTAGTCACTACGATATTCTAAAAAGCCCTAGTCTAGTAGGACCACGAATACATAGTGGTATACCGTGGTCCTACCAGTAGGTCAAATTGGTAGGTCCACGGGACCTTAATGGTATTTAGCCCATCTGTCACAACACTACTAACGCGGCTGACCGACCGCTATGTTTCGTGCCCACGTTCTCATCGCCCCGCCCCGCCGCCGCTCCGCTGCCGCGCCGCCCCGCCACCGCTCGGCCGCCGCCACTTTCGTGCCCGGACACTTAATGCACGCGTTCTTTTCTTAAATGTATTCCAAAAAGTTTGTTTTAATTTTGAGACTCAAAAATAGTGAATGATGAAAGAGGTTTTATAGTTTTCACCGCAGACAATAATGCATTATGACGTATACTGGATAACTCGCTAGGGTGTAACATAATTTCGATGGATGGTATCGGCGAATTTGACCCAATTACGGCGCCCCTTGTTCGCACGGCGGCGCGTGCGTCGGCTCCGGTGACATGGGAACCGACGCCGCGGGGACACCCCCCAGATTGGCGTAGATCGAGTTACAATATTGGAAAGTGTTGCGAATGCTATTATGATAAGGGATTTGGTACTCTCTTGATTAGTTTTGGCATAATAAATATTTTTCATCCCTTCTATTCGAAAAATGATGATTTGTTCCTATATAAGTAGGACCAAAATAGCTCTTTTCTGGTAAGAACTTTTTAGTGGGAGGAAAAGAGATTTGAATTTAGAACATGTATCTTTCAAAGAATTCGAACGCCGCCGCCGGCTGGTATGTATTGACTGGCTGTATAGACGGCGCGGAGACTAAAAAAAACATAAGCGCGCGAATTAAGTCTGTGTTCTTGTAATTAGTACATACTTAGGTACTTAGTACAATAACTTTTGAAAATTGCGCTAGTGTATCAAACGTAACTATAAATTTGTAATTATTTTTACTTTTCACGTGTCTTTTTTTAAATAAAGAACATTTTCATTAATTACATAAACACAGTCTCTTATTTATTTTCTCATAGAAAGGGGATGAAAAGTAGAGTATATGACTCGGGCGCAAAATATTTTTGGCAAGGGCGACATACTTTGAATCCCTCGCTACGTTCAGGATTCTACTGAAGAATCCCTCGCTACGCTCGGGATTCTACTCTAGAATCCCTCACTTCGCTCTGGATTCAAAAAAAGCGCCCTCGCCGTAAAAATATTATTTTGCTCCCTTGTAATACAATCTACTATTTCATCCCTTCTATTCGAAAAATGATGCTTTGTTCCTATATAAGTGGGACCAAAATAGCTCTTTTCTGGTAAGAGCTTTTTAGTGGGAGGAAAAGAGATTTGAATTTAGAACATGTATCTTTCAAAGAATTCGAACGCCACCGCCAGCTGGTATGTATTGACTGGCTGTATAGACGGCGCGGCGAGCGCGCAAACTGAAAAAGAAACATAAGCGCGCGAATTAAGTCTGTGTTCTTGTAATTAGTACATACTTACGTACTAAGTACAATAACTTTTGAAAATTGCGCTAGTGTATCAAACGTAACTATAAATTTGTAATTATTTTTACTTTTCACGTGTCTGTTTTAAATAAAGAACATTTTCATTAATTACATAAACACAGTCTCCTATTTATTTTCTCATAGAAAGGGGATGAAAAGTAGAGTGTATCACTCGGGCGCAAAATATATTTTTGGCTCGGGCGATGTACTTTGAATCCCTCGCCGTAAAAATATTATTTTGCCCCCTTGTAATACAATCTACTATAGTTTTTCATTGTTTGAACCCGTAGCACGAACTGTTATCGAAAAAAATAACGTGCGTAAACATTCGATAGCGTAATTTTGTATGGGAAATTTGTACAGCGCCATCTACCACCGAAAAGCGAAACGAGATTTTTCATAGAGAATTATATACTCTATCGAGTAATTTTAGGCGCGTTTTTTTCTCGACAGCTTTTCGTTCTAAGGGCACTGAGTTTTAATGACTAATTAATTAATTTAGTCGCAAACTCAAAAACTATAAATTAGAGTATGAAAAGACTCGAGAATTTATGCGTAAGTATCTATGTTGCAAAAATACATTTTGCCATTTTCTGAGTTCCTCTCCTCTTACCCGTGGCTATATACAGGGTTGGAATCAGAAAAGTGTGTTTTGTTCTATTTTCTGGCAAATATGTCCCATCAACGAGTCGATAGGACATACTGATTGCCTGAAAATATAATTTGTTCATTTGGTCATAAAAGTAGGTAAGTAAATATTATGATAGAGATGAGAATCGAAAATTAAAAAAATATAAACAACATTTACCTTTTCGTTATTATTGATTCACTGTTAAAACCTTAAAACTTATTATTATACAATGTTTTATTGTCAACGGGTGACAACCTTAAATCGGATTCCTAAATTGGACACTAGTTGGTTTATGTAATTGGCGCTTAACTGGCCAGCCTATATATTGTCTAATTTCAAAATATATCACTATCGCTTTCAGGATGTGATACATTGATACTTATTTTTGGTACAAATAAAAACTTACCAAAGAAATGTGGCAATGTATGACATCCATCTGTCAAATGAAAGCGATTGCGATAGATTTTGAAATTAGACAATTAGCCCCCTGTTTCCTCAATAAAAAATTGTGACCAAGTTTTCCTACTTTTTGAGCACAAAGAACAAAAGAGTACAACCGAAAAAAAAACTAAAAATCAATCCAGTAAAAGGTCACTTTTGGAAAACGACCAAATTGGCCCCGACTGATAAAGATGGACGCAGCCCCGCGGGGCGGGTGGGCAGGGGTTGGGGGGGACAACCGGACTTTTCCATTACCATTAATTTGGCCAAATGAGACTTTACTCCGATGTCATCTTAAGGGGTCATACGTCTTCATGTCCAGCTTGTTTGTTCCTGCGCTTTCAAGATGGCGGATTAAAAATGTAGTGGTGGGGGAATAGTAGAACAACAATAGAAACAAGAAAATCCATACACGAAATTAACTCGGTCTATTTTATTGTTTAATGTTTTCACGCTTTAACGGCTAAGCCAATTTTGATGGATTTTGGAACTTATAGAGGTAGGTACTTTTATCCTTGAAGAAGGATAAGATAGTTTTATATTCCTGAAAATACTACAGGAAACGAAATTTCAACCAACGGGCAAAAACGAGAAGAACAAAAAACGTTGTGAAATTATATTTTTTACTTTATGAACTTGTATTGTCTAAATTTTAATACACTGAATTAGCAGATAAAGGAAAAAAAATATTACACCATAGGTTTAACGATATACCTACAGGGTGTCTCAAAAAACTGCTTCCCCACTTCGACTTGATATTATTGTTTAGAAATCCTATATAATTTCATTTTTTTAATCTACCACGAGATAAATCGAAACATCCAAACTACCACATAATATTAGTACTAGTACATATTATTATGTAGGTATTCTGTGATAAGTATTAGTAGTATGGATATTATAAAATACACTTGAGAGAAAAATATCTATTCAGCTAAATTCATTCAAGTTCTTTCCGGCATAGAATTAGTTAAGATAATTCAACGAAATTGATACATAAAAACCGGAAGCAACTTTGATTCTCTACATTAATTGATTCTGCGCTAAAAAAATTGAAAGAAACTTAGCTGAGTCAATTTCATTGCTCTCAAGTGTAAAATAGTGCATCTAGATTTCCTTCCATAGGACTTGCGAAACCGCAGCTTCACACAACAAGGTTTTATTCCGGGAATCGAACCCGGGACCGTGCGGTCGGCTGATGGGACCACGCCTCTCATTGTGTAAAGATATTGCTGTGAGCCTCTAACAGTTTTGTATGTTCATCCTTATCCTTACTAATATCATAAATGCGAAAGTCCGTTTGTTTGTTTGTTACGCCTTCACGACTTAACTACTGAACCGATCATCATGAAATGTTACATAAACGTTGTCGAAGTACAGAGAAGGACATAGGGTACTTTTAATCCCGAAAAAATATTGTTCTCGAGGGATAGCATAAAACTTTCCACGCAGACGAAGTCGCGGGCGGCCGTTAGTATCGTATATTTTACAAAACACCAATTACAAATGTTCTAATGATTGTTTTAAACTGAATTCATGAACTTTTTTTAGTATCTATTCTATAGTAAGTACTTAAGGGCCCTATAGCCCTCAAAGTGAAGCCCTCATCTTAAGCTATGATAAATCAGCGCAGTATATTTGGTCATAGTTTTGAGTCAAGTGCTGATGTTTAACCTTAATTAAATTTATTTATCGCTAAGTACGTAATTTGATGAAATTTCACATGCACAGATTGAAGCAAAGATTCTATAGTTTATTTACAAACAATGGGGAATGTCCGAAAAAAATCAAATTGGCTGAATATTTTTCTATAGATAGGAATAAGGTCCCTTAGTAATAGAAAAAAGTTTCAGAATTTTGGGTTGGGTAAAAAAGTTTTTTAAAATCAAAGTCTCTTCGACTTCACAAATGTATGAAAGTAACAGCAGAATGGAGATTATACCTTTGCCGCTAACTGCCACAAAGACAACACGTATTAAAAAAAAAAAGATTTGACATTTTGTCTTGAAACTTTTTTTTTAATACCATGTTGTGGTTGTGGCAGGTACAATCTCCATTCTGCTGTTACTTTCATACATTTGTGAAGTCGAAGAGACTTTGATTTTTTGAAATTTTTTCACGAAACCGAAAATTTTGAAAATTTATTCTATTACTAAGGGACCTTATTCCTACCTATAGAAAAATATTCAGCCAATTTGATTTTTTTCGGACATTCCCCATTACTTCAGTAAAACATTTTTTCGCTTAGTACATAATTTGATGAAATTTCACATGCACAGATTGAAAAGTAAAGATTCTATAGTTTATTTACAAACAATTACCTCAGTAAAACATAGTTCGTTGTGCAAAAGATCAAAAAACTACTACAACGAACTATATTTTATTAAGGTAATTGTTTTAAAAAAATATATAGAACCTTAGCTTCAATATGTGCATGTAAACTTTTGATATAATAAGTACCTACTTAACGAGGAATAATTTTAATCAAGATGAAGGTGCCAACTAAGGACTATATAGTCGCCTTAAATATAATGTTTTCGGAAGATTTTTTTTTCTTTTTCTTTGACAAATTTCTCATAAATAATTAATTACAATATAAACCGATCCACAGTCATTATCCTACTTCCTACTTTAATATTATAAATGTAAAAGTTTGTGGGTTTGGATGTTTAGATGTTTGGATGTTTGTTCCTCAATCACGCAAAAACTACTAAACGGATTTGGTTGAAATTTAGCACACAGATAGTAGATAGCCTAGATTAAAACATTTAAAACATAGAATACTTTTTATCCCGATATTTCCACGGGAACGGGAACCACGCGGGTAAAACTGCGGGCGGCCGCTAGTAACTTATAATCGGAACAAATTTCACTTACACACATCACATTTAACGTTCCGTTTCAACAATTTCAAAATGGCAGGATGCTGCTAGGCTGAATTGAATTACAAACCATCGCGTGTCCGTTCAGTAAGCCATGCGTAAAAATATTGACAAATAATTACTTCCAACGAAAGGTGTCGCTCGGCCGATCGTTAAACAAACGTAAGAGTTTTCGCTAACGATACTAAATTATGCCCTCCCCAATGACGTGAATAAACAAAATTATAACAATAAAACCACCATAATGATGAACTCGCGAACCCACCGACTCATTTTAGATTCTCACATATGGTGTGAACGGAACGCATTAGCGCTTAGCTTCCTGCCACAAAAAGGACCTTTAAAAAAAACAAACCTCACTATTTCGTAATTCCAAAAAGGAACGCGTTCGAATTCAAAACGGAATGCCTAATTTATTTGCCATTTGAAACCTTCCTGCGTACGCATTAAGGCTTTATCGAATTAAAGTAAATTAATTATAATGAGAGTCCTTGGCAACATGTGTTCCGTATTCAAATTAGGAGACTATGGTGTGCGTTTTGTTTATTGTCATGCGAGCTATCAGAAGTTTGAATAAGAAAAGAGGTTTCAAAACGGGATCACGGTTACGGATTGGCAACCAAAATACGTATCGGTGGCAGTCATCTGTTCTAAATACGAATTCAAATTCGCCGTCTGTTCGGTTTCTTTAATGATTATTGAATTGCCAGTTGGGTTATGCGCGTTCTATTTTCAAATTGGAATTTCTAAAGATTGTTCCTACTAAACACTGACCTAATATCCAGTACACTTTCGTTCTTTTTAATTTACTGCTAATGTTTTACCGTTTTGCAGATAATCACTGCTTAAAGCTCGATCACGTGACCAAAGTGAGTTGATCCGGCCATTCATAATTCAGATACAGTTTTTAAAGCAACTCACCGCAGCATTCAATTTATAAAACTGCAAATTGGACTATCATAAATAATAATTAAGAATATAAACGAGCGGGATTCTGTAATATCCATTAATGCCATAATGAAGGTGTGGTCCACAAAATATTATGAGCAAATGAATTATGCGCGATTCGGAACTGCTTACTGATTAGGGTCAAGGGTGAGACGCACTCTTGAAACTGGTCACGTTAAAAACTTAAACCTTTCTAATGTCCGTATTCAATTAAGCATGAATCCATTATTTTAAATGAAAACAATGGTTGCGTAACGAGACACCTAACGATCGTTAGTGCTCAATCGGTTTCACGTTGCATGAACAGCAATTAGAGTTGTTTTTTCGGTAATTACGCCACGGATAGTGGTAAATTACTATGGATTAATCAAAATTAATCTACATAACGTTGTCGAGCCTCACTGAGACCCGGCCGAGCCTCCATTTCGATTGTATCGCAATGACAACGCATAAAACATCTAAAGGAGCGTTTTGTATTTTTTAATCTGTGACAATGCATTTTTATTACAAGTTGACATAATGATATTGGAAAAAATACTCCAAAAAACGTACAACATTCAAGTTTCTTTCTGGCAAGTTTAAAAGATTTGATTTTGAAACAAAGCGACTCAGATAACAAAACAAAAGTGTATTTTTTTTTTAAATTTGATTTAGTTAGTATGTGAAACATTACTATTCATCACTAAGGCAAAACAAAATTTAGAACAGTCCTTTTTTTTACCCACAATATAAATTTCAAAAAAATTAAAGACCCTTTCATCATTCCTTATCGATGGAACCAGCAAACACTCTTTACAGCACTATAGCTATAAAAAAGTAACGTTTGCCAATTTCCTCTGTCGGTCCAGTTAGGTTTCCCGCGCAAAGACTGCGCATAGACAAACTGAGTGCACAGAGCAGGTGCGCGTAATGGCGCGCTGGCGTGCGCGACGCCTCATTACCGGCCGCGTTCCGAATTCAAACGTTAAAAAGTAATGTCTTAATGCTCAGTGCGTATTGCAATGCAATAGTGTTGGCGGTTCAATCATAATCGAGGAAGCTAATTTATATGAGGATTTAATACTGAATTTCCTTGAATTGTACCGATTATAATTTTCATATATACTTACTGGTTGATTGAACACATACATTTTTCAGTATTTCTTCTAACAACATTGATCTATCATAATGCTTCGATTTTGTATGGATAAATAGACTGTGTATCAATATCGAATTATCTTAATAATTGCTTATAATTTTCCTTTTACAAAAGTTGACAAATCACACGGCCCGTTTGTCAATGGTTTGTCTGTCATTGAAGACTGGGCTGATGTGACCCGAAGCTAAATCTAGACTTAAGTACAAGACTTGGCTAAAGATCCTATGCCAATAGATTGACGTCTTCAAGGTTAATCATAACATAATACATCATAGAACTAAGTGGAGCTGAGTAAAAGTGAAGCACCGTGGCGCCGGCGCTCCGGTCGACTGGCAACAGCTGTCTTCATACCTGATTGGACTGGACTAAGTACTTGCATCAACTGAAACATCAATTGTCCGCTACAGAATACTAATAGTAGTCACCAAATACATTGCATCCAAACATTCTATCTCCATCGTTATAAGACGAATTCTTGTTTAGGTTTTCATGGTGCGGTGCGAGCAACGTAACGACCAAAATTGAACAACGGCAGCCTTCGATCAACAACCACCAAACAGAAGTCGAATAATCTCTCTTAGCAAAATCTTGAACTAAGTCTAGATTACTGTCCTCTGTGCTCTATATAGTGTCTTCTACCTGTTTGAGTATACTATTGCTTCCATCATTAGCTTAAACATCTCCAAAATACTAGAGACTATACTAAAGTCTTGCCCGGCTCTAGTTTCCTTCCCTACACCTGAAGAGGCAACTTGCAGGTCTGTTATGCCCAGTGCGACAGAATCATTAAGCCTGCTGTCACCAATGTAGAGGCAACTTGTTGGTCTGTGATATGCCCAGTGCGACAGAATTATTAAACTTGCTGTCACCATCTCTAAGCTTCTAAGTTTAAAATGTTATTATCATTCTACTGGTGTTAACCACAACTGGTTGTCCGACAGAGGCCGCCTTCGTCGTCGCTGTCGTACGGCGCGGTGAACGACGACGTCCGCTCGCCCGGCTCCGGAGGCACGCCGGGCCCCCTTAGTCAGCCCCCGCCGCAGACCCTAGACGCCACGGACCCAGGTATGTCTGCACGTCAGTTTACTGTTCAGTCATTTTTACCAGAGAATCAAAACTATCTTTAGGTGACCATTAACTCGAGTTCCTCCATGCTTCGGAAGGAACGCTAAGTTGTTGGTCCCGCCCGACTGTATTTTTCGCTTTTAAGCCGCGTGTGAAGTTCTGGCTTATTCCCCTTATCCATCCATAAAGAAGACCTGTGTCCTAGCAGCGGAGACATATATGGCTCATAATGATGACTGCGCAAGTGCGCAATCTATTTTGCCCATGAAAAGAAATTATTTTATAAAATGTTGGATTTGACTATAGCTTTTTACCGCAAGCTCTATGTTGTGGCTTACGTGTTGTCGCAATTGTTGTCACTGCTTCGTCAACATTTGACTGCCATCAATCAATGGGGAGACCCGTCATTAACACAACTCGTCCTACGCGCTGTCGCTCCCAACAATTAACATGTCCTCAGAAAGATCTAGATAGCAGCGATACGTCAGCACTCGTCGACAGCCGATTCAAAACTGACAGCACCAGTCGTCACGTCACTATCTCGTCACCTTCCTTCTCCTACAAAAGGAATTGTTGAATTTGAAAAAAGAATTAGGCGCCAACCCGCCGCGCGCGTATGTCACCGTTCAGAAACCAGTGACGAAAGTTCGGATCACTCGTCAGTCTACAACGACATGTTACGTTCCGAAACCCGATCGATTGTCATGTACTCGAGCACGTAAATGACGGATGAGCGTGCATCGAATGCGTCCTTACGACGTTTCGGACCGCCGCGCTCACAATAGGTATTGAAATGAGTCGGGTGACACTTGTGATGCATGTATCTGCATCCCATCTCCGATTATCGCTTTCATATTCCTATGCGACTGGTAATTTGTGTAGGTTAACATTGTGTATTATTCAGATTTACCTTTCTGCTCTGCCAATGCGTGTATCAAATACAACCCTCTAGGTGTGACTTTACAAAAGACGCCATATATGGTAGGGTTCTGACAGCTGTCAAAAATAGCCGACAAGCTGGCGCGAAAAACTAACAAAGCGACGGCCGGGATTTTTCGCGTCCCGGCGTAGTTTTGGTGTAAAAATTATGTTTTCGACACGCGTTTGTGTAATTGTTTGGTTTGTCGCACGGTTTTGTTGGTTGGGACGCGACGAAATGCCGACGAAATTGAATTTTGGTGAGCCGCGATGCTGTGATGTGTGAAAAAATTACTCGTGTTGCTTTTTTAAACCGAGTATCTGAATCCATCAATTAGAAACCGCTATATTGTTATGCCAACGGGATAGTGCTTGGCCTTCACCACACCTGATGTTAAGTGACGATAAGGCCGAAGGTGGAAGCGCACTACACCTGGAATGCTCATCACTGAGGAACTGTCTATCTTACCTCAGACTGCCGGCCCACAACAATTTTTTAATTGTTGTTATGGCGTCAGACTTAGGTAAGATGGTGGTAGCTAGCCAGGTGGAGTTGAAATATGCCCTACCACCAACCAAAACAAGTAAAAATTTCACTCCCCCTGGGAATCGAACCCGGGACTCCTGCATCTTAGGCCTTGTCCACACTTGTATCATTTGCGCGTATCAGATCACCGTAGCTTTAGCATACATCGCTAGTTTGGTTGGTGGTACGTTGGAGTAATACTGTATCAAAGCGACGATGTATGTCAAAGATACGGTGATCTGATACGCCAAAATGATACAAGTGTGGACAAGGCTTTACACGGGTGGGCGAACCACTGGACCACAGAGGCGTTTAAAGTGGCTATTCTTACAACAAAAACACCGTACCGTGCAGTAGGTAGGTACTAGGTACCTAACTAAAATTGGAAATTCAAATAAAATAAGTACTTACTTACTCATTTCTTATTTTTAGAATTCGTGCCAGGAGGCGATGTCTCATTGTGGAAAAAATATATTTACTGAGTAATAATTACTGTCATTCCTGGGTCCAGTATAATTTATAGATGTGTCGCGACAGATCAAATGTCGCGCAAGTTATTGCTCTTTGATATAAAAGTATTTTTATTTACTCTCACTGTGCATTTTTATCATTATTCCATCGCAAAAGAATGTTTCAATAACACAAATCCTTTTCAAAAGAAAATTAAAAAAAGTTGTCTGAATTCCCTTTATACCCAAACTTATTAAAAAGTAAACTGTCATGGCCGAACCCTTTCGCGCCATAAAGGGCCAACTGACTCCTGTGAATTATTCAAAATTCAAAATTTCCCTATAATTCAATCACGGAGGGCCTCCCGCGGGAGGGGAGGGCGCGATTATTTGCGAATTTAATATTAATTAACTGACGCGCTCGCTGCGTTAATTGCGTTTTTCAATTATAACTGACAATTATACGATGAAATTCGAATGAGATGAGATGATTCCGCTAATTGTCATTCGTGAGCACTGATAATAATGATTTTCCGACGTTTAATTGAATTTTTTCAATGACTCTTACTGAATTTGAGCGAATTTTTATTAATTTCTTGAAAAAAATAATTTATGACCAGTATTTAATATAACAATGGGTACACAATGTTACGCGAAAATGTAATCTCGTTAACAATCTATTAAACATAACATTATCTTGTAGCGATTTTAATTAGTCAATCATATCGTTTGTGAAAGAAAACAAAAAAAGATTTTCATAGCCCTATCTGCAATGCAAAAAAATATTCAACAAGATGAAACCACACGAAACAGTAAATACAGATTCAGAAATTCCATTTTCAAAAATGAAATTCTTTATTTACCAAGCAAATCAAGAAGTTCTTTTTTCAAATATCGAACGAGCCTCAGGGTCGTCAAATTCAAAATATGACGATGATTGCGTTACGAGCGTTACAGGCGCGGTCGGGACGAGTGGTCCAAATGGAATTATCTCCAAGGCGCTCGTCATATCTCCCCCATTCGTTGCCCATGTTGCCCATTCCGCTCACGCCACTGGCCAGTGGTTTCGAATTCAACTCACTAATGCCCATCCGGCTTGTTTAATTTGTAACTAGTTTTTGGTGGCGCGTATTTGTTGCGGACAGATTTTGAAAACAAAACTTTTTATTTTTTGAAAACGTTCATGAATAAAGTAAAACAATAGACGTTAGATTGTTAAATGGCGTCTAAAAGGTCTTTTACAGAATGTTTGGTTATAGCCTTATAAAGTCGAATATGGTAGATAGGGCACCAAGCATACAACACCGGCAAATTATTATAAACCCTGAAAACTACTTTAAAAAAAATATTTTTATGATAAACTGTATAGTTGTGGCAACCTCAGACCAAAGTCGTTTTTTCTTTTGCTCAATAATGTGGTTAATTATCAAATACAACAGTCTATTTGCGTCTAGGGTGATCATTTTGCATTTTTCCATACAAATAAAAAAAAACTTATTTTATTCGTTTATAATTGTTTTCAGGGATTGTATGTAATATCCATCTATCTACCATTAATATTATCCCTACTTAATATTATGAATGCGAAAGTAACTCTATTACGCTTTCACGCCTAAATTACTGAACCGATTTTAATGAAATTTGGTACGGAGATAGATGTGACCTTGGAAAAGGACATAGGCTACTTTTTATTCCACTGCTAGGAACGTGCCTGCGCCCGCACGATATAACCTGTAGTCTACACGGGTGAAGCTGCGGGCGGAAAGCTAGTTACCTATATATAAGGGTATTACCAAATAGCCTGTATACTTAAATAAGGTTACTGTCAATCAATCATCTATTTTGCAACGAAAACTGAATTACTTACGATATTTTTTAATAAAATGTAAATATGTAAATATCTTTTGGCACAAGCATCTTACAGTATTTACATTATTTGTATTGCACTGTGTAGTTGCACCCTAGAATATTTTTAATAATATTATTGTCCACCCTAATTCATCAAATATTTAGGCACGGCGCTCACATCAACGACTCTTAATATTACGAATAGGGTTGTTACTTTTTTTTCACTAATAAAGTATATTAGTTGCTAAAAGTAAAAAAAAAGTACATTGTTTGAAAATAAAGTATTTTTTATTTTTACCTTCAAAAACATATTTTTTTTTACTTTTGGCAGTATTTAAACAAACTATCACTAAAATACTTTAACTTACTTTATTTTCGTCATAAAGTATATAGTACAATCACCCCGAAATAAAGTATACACATATACTTTATTATATAGTACGAGTGGCAACCCTCACGAATAACACGATTGATTTGACCTCTTCACGCCTGTCTGTTAGTTTTTATGCGATGGACTTTGAAAAGCATGAACGAGAGATATACAAATAAAACGCGTTTATGAATAATTTTGATATAAAAACCTCTGCATTGTTAGTAGAATTCACAATAAGTATTGATATAAAATGAAAGAAAACTTAATAAGTTTGTATTCAGCTCTCAAGAGTCTCACTAGACATGAAATAAAGCACTTTTAACGGATACTAGCGCTGTTTTATTATATTAGAAGTATTTTGGTAATTAGTTGGTATTTAGTTCTATTTTATAATATAACTGAACGTCTTTATAAAATCATCGGTTGAGGGTAGGCTCACAAGCAGCTTCAGTCCTCCGTGACCACGGCAGCTGCAAAGGAGCCGAAACATCGGGAAATTAAAAAATCAAACTAAATACCAACTATAATTACCAAAGTACTATTAGTAAAACCGCGCTAGTATCCGTGAAAAGTGTTTTATTTCGTATATAAGTTTGATTTAAAGTGACAAAATTCTGTTTCCTCTTATTGCCGTTTTATCAAAAAGTTTTCCTCTTAAAAGGAAGTATATCGTTTTCTTTTTATGTGACCAAGCGTTTTCACCACAGGTACCAGTTAGCGCCCCACCACCAATCACATAATTGTTTCGCAATTTCCAAAGAAGGTCGGAACTAAGCGTCAGCCAACAGTTCCCTCGAGACCTTATCAATATTTCAGTCACAAAATTGAAAATTACCACCGCCCCACCGGGCCAGTATAACTCAAACCTATCGAAACCAATAAAATATTAACTGGCAACGATTTCCCTCCATTTTTCACCGACCATTCGGCTTTCGCGTCACGTCTTACCGGCACTTACACTCCGCGCTAAATGTAATCATAAAATTGTTGTTAATAATTCATGTTGGAAGGAGACAGGGGCACGTGTGAGAGCGAGAGGCGTATATGGGAGCGGGGTTATTAAATTCTGTGAATGCTCACTTTGTATCTAATATCCGAATGTGTTTAATATTAGATTAGTGGGCGACGTTTGCCCGGCCTCCCCATTCGTGATAGATTCCCGTTAGGATTCCCTGTTATGATTGGTGGATGAGACGCTCATTTCTAAATGGAAAATTCGCGATTGGCGTTACCTGAAAGTTAGAGGGCTGAACTGCCTTACGAAAGTATCGAAAATATTGGTTGAAAAAATGTGCAGATTCACCCCAAATAGTTACCTTTCCACTTCAAGAAACGAACTAATAAGTATGCAAATCACACACCGGGCATATACACGACACACAAAGGATGAAATTTATCCATTAAATACACTAGTGGACCGCACTAAAACATCATAAATCCTAAGTTAGGCAAAAGAAATTCAAGTTTTGCACCAAAATGCAACGTTTTACTTAAAACTTATGTACTACTTACAAACTAACGTCTAACGTATTGCCATTTCCGGAAAAATCATTTAAGATGGAAATATTACATTTTGATTTGGACCTCCACAAATTATCGATGGCCATAGGAGATATTTGTGGCCCTGCCCACAGAATATAACTATGTGACCAAAGTCTTTGGTTATAAGCGAGAAATAGAGTCACTTGAAAAGAGTTACATTATTGTGAGTTAAAGCTTAACAAACTATCAAATAACTAACACTTTAATTTCCGTGTTAACTTAAACAAAGAATGATTACACGGTGATATCATTCCCACAGCGCATTGTAAAGCTGCGGTCTCTCGCGCGAAGCCATAGACAAGTGTAGAGTTACTGGCCATCATACAAATTGGGGGCAGGCACATGGTATCAAATTAACTACTTTGTTAGATTAACAAGTTTTGAATGTATTCGTAAATAGTCAAAAAGTATTGAAAAAAGTAATCCGTAGTTCAAAAGGAGTTTCAAAATAAGTAGTCAAATTGGCTTGAAATAAACTGATCATACTTTTCAAATTATTTCATGACTAATAAAAATATTATTTGTGGGTTTCTCTAATGTCCGAAATTCTGTAATACGTAATTCTGAACGGAGCTAATCCATATAAATCTATGGACCTACCACCGGATTTTTCCATACGGTATTTTTCTACATTATCGATATTCCGCGTCGGAATTACGAATAGGGATTTCGTATGTATGCCTTAATAAGGTGATTTCTCGCAAGAAAATTAATAAAAAAATATTTTCGAATTTCGAATACTCTTCACGAAAAGAAAGATATAATTTAAACTATTTCGTCGATAGTCTCCAATTTTATAATTCGAACTATATTTCGAAAGACGATTCCCCTCAGCGTGTCGTTCTAATGATTATCACGGATAATCTGTGTAAAAAAACACCAAAGGGTTAACACAATACAATCACACAGTCTCGTATAATACTATTGTAGTTCGTATGTGTGGACTTTTATTTGTAACTGTAACAAACATAGAGGTTTATTTATGGGCTCTTGTTTGACGGCCCGAGAACTTTCCATTCAAGGCTCGATATGAGGGCTATACTTGTTTTGGGGTTGTTACAACTATGTTATAGTTGAGGTGTTACGTCTGTTACAGATACCTGTAAAGTTGTCAAGTAAATGGCGAAAGTTATTACATAATTCTGCAATGTAGTAGACGTATCGATCTTAAAGGAAAGCTTTCAACTTACATTTTCTTCACATGACGATCAGCTATTTTTAATGTCCCCATTGCTGGGGCATAGGCTGTCCTTATGGGTGGATGAGTAGGATTGGCCATAACCCACCACGCGGGCCCAATGCGGATTGGTGGGTGTTAACGACTGCAAATGCACCCGGTGCCAATGGCTCAACGTGCCTTAAGAAGGACGGAGGTGCTCGAGATAATACATTTTTGGTCACCCATCCCATGACCGACCCTTGCGAAAGTTGCTTAACCTCCGCAATCGCAGGGCCAGGCACTAAACGACTGCGCCACCGAGCTCCTCTTTCTTCTTGTCTTGTCTATAATCTGTTTGTCTTCTTCTAACTATACGGGCGGTTTCCGCAATTCGACGTATAATCCGCCTATGTTGCGTCCGGCCAGATCACTCCAGCCAGCCCAGCTCAGCCTGGAACAGTCCAAGCACTTTCACGTTCGTGACCGCTTCCTGGACTCTGCCCAGTAAGCTGGGCCACCCGCTGCATTCCACTAGTACGTGGGCGGATGTTTCTTCCTCCTCCATGCAGCCTCTGCATAGAAGACTGTCTGTGACACCTAAATAAAGAGATGTCTGTTAAAATGTCCATGACTGGTAATAGCACCTGTTATTGGGCAGATTTGAGGTCTACACAATCGTAACAGGGCCCTGTATAGACGAGCGTCCACGCGATTCCAGTGTTCTTCAGTTCTGTTGCAATAGTTATTTTGTGCGTTCAGGGATCTTACTTGCAAACCAGCTCACCGGGATGGGAGCGATCGGTTCCAGGCCAACAGGCGTCAAACAAACTTAATACGCTCCTGGCCAACTGGCGGACGAACTTTTCACCTGCATCGCTTTAATGGTTGTCTTTATATTTTTTCAAACAGTCCGAAATTTTGAGTCCCACCACCCCACCTCTTGAAAATTTAGGTGAGACGATTGAAAGATTTGGCAACCATGCACAGTTGCACCGTTTTCAGCTGGTTGTGTGCAACCAATAAACTGTAGAATAAGTAATTAAAAGATTTCTCAGTGACATCTGAATGCAAATTCAATCCCCGCCGAATGAAACTACCTCTTTCAACATTACTTTTTATAATTTTGTTTGACTATTTGATATTTTTATGAATTATAAAAGTGGAGCATACATATTCAAATCCCCCCACCCCTCTCACATAAACACGAATAGTCAAAACCATTATCCGGACTAACAAAACGTCCGAGATGAATATGAAATTAAAATTATTATGCCTCTCTACACCAAAAGGGTGAGAATCACAATTGACATACGCACAAAAAGCTGTCAGAATGACAAAGTGATTCGTCATAGAAATGACAGCTGCACGTCAGAGCGGGACGGAGATACCGCCCGCGGGAAACGACCATAGACGAACCAACTTTATCCCGTAATGTTGGTACTATTGTTAGTTATTTTTTTCTCTAACTAGGATTATAGCTAATCTGCGCGTATTGTGCTCGCTGATTTAAAAAGTATGTAAGCCTCCGGGTTTACCATTTATGATTCTTTATTCAATCATCATTTCATTCACGCAATTTGGCATCGTTTCTCAAAGATTTATTAAACGCCTAAAAAGCTCTCAAAAAGCTTTAAAAATATAAGTTGCCTATTTTCTCTTGCCTTAAGTATCTCGAATTGTGTTTAGATTCTCGTATCGTAGGAAATGTATAACTAAAGAAAACCGATTTTCTTGTCAGTGGAAAATTCAGATTATAAAGTGAATCGTAACTGAAACTTTTCATAACACGGTGATTATTATGCAAATATTAAAAACACATTATTGTCTTTTAAAACTTGTCTAAGATTTATTGCTCAAATTTTTGTCCCTTCACAAAACATGACAATACGACCAAACACGCCCAAATAGGCTACTTAAATAAATATTTCAAAAATAAAAAATGTAAATTTAATCAGTCCAATACAACATGAACTCTCTCACCGAAGAAAATATATGACTCTTCATATTTAATATGGAGTGTGAAAGTTCTATGTAATTTGGTTGCTAAAAGAAAATGGCTTTTGTGAAAAACTCCAGTAGCGTCGTCTCGTAATGAGAGAAATGGTGCATACTGATGAACCTGTCACAAAAGCGTAGTACTTATATCTACGAGTATTCTGTGACAAAAGTCGACTGCGACCAAAAGTTTCAAATGATTTGTCAATGCGCTTCTGTACTTATGTGCATTGTTAAAGTGACAATGATACACAGAAAATGTGTGGCTTTTTGAAAGACAAACTTTCAGCACAGAAGTAAGGTTATCATTACTCTAAGGAAAAACATTTATTCTGACCACCAAATTAAACAACTTTTACCACGAGACCAACTCTGAAATCGCAAAAAAAAAATCTGCTGTTTCTTACATTTTGATATTTTCGTTTTTAATTTTTGGATGAAACAGCTGATTTTTTTCGCGATTTTAGAGTTAGTCTTATAGTACAAGTTGGTCAGTTTGGTCCGGAGAAACGGTTTTTCCATTTTGGGGTCATTCAATAATACGTTGTATATCTTAGTTGTTTCTGCTATGATTTCAAGCATCAAATAGCATATTCTGAGTAATTCTGACCAGCCAACAGTAGTCCTGAAAAGGTGATTAAAAAAAAGATTGGAAAGAAGATTCTAATCCGTGAACTTACTTTTTGAGTCATTCTACCGCTGCATAAAACTATTCTAAATTCAAAATTTCCCTCGTCGCTTTGCAGTCATAGAGGCAAACGGATTTTCCCGCGGATTCCTTGGCAGTGGGCGGCGCGTTCCATTGCGTATTTTCAGAAATTATAACTGCTTATTCGGAACGCGCATGCTGAGACTCCGTTATGCGCCCAGCACCATGGGACAAGAATGCCGCCGGCCGAGCTGAATGCGCGCAAACTTCCCAGAAAATTAGATTTCCTGGATTATGTTTCGGCTTGTAGCAGCGCAAGGAATTAATATTGTTCCGTTGGCAGGAGATACCGAGTACTCGTTAACATTTAAGTTGTTAGTAACACTGAATTTACACTGGGGTTTATGGTGAAAGTCAATTGAATTGTATTTTCTTTTAAGGAGATGACGACTGAACAAGAAAAGTATGGATTGACTTACAAACAACTACGTATGGTTTTATTATTTCTTCGTTGCAAAAGGAAAATAGTCAGCCAGTTGCATGTTTAGCTGTTTTTGACCGTTCTGGGTGGCGACAATTATATCTGTCTGGATTTCGGTAACAATTAATATTTAAATCTCTTTGAATGCGTCAGACGTCCGTATCGAATTCCCGCCAATTACCACTTGTCTATGGTCACTTTGAGCCAGCTCTTCATGTGTGAACATAATTTTCACGGCTGTTATTAACCTATCACTTACATTGGCAACTTTTGTCTTCACTAGGCCCGTATTGTTTTTTATGCTTACTTCAAGAGGCTGGCTTCTGTTCCACCATTGTTTGGAAATCAGAATTAATTGCCCTGTTTTCTTTGGAAATGTCCTATTTTAAATTACCAAGTCGCATTGTTCTTTCGTTGTAAGAAACTGCGTGATTTTTCAAACAAGAAATTTTTCCTTTTTCTCTTTTGAAAATTAGTCACGATCTACATATTGTTACATATTTTTATATAACGAACTAAATCTCAAGAGGTTACTTTAAAAATCTTCCTACTGAGCAGGACCACAAATCAGTGAGACTACAGAAGTTAAGCTTAGTACTACGTGCGCTCAAACAACGCGCACATACATACATAGACCGATGACACTGCGTAACGCACTCGAACTCGTTTGAGATTCGTCTTAGATTCCGTGTCAGTGAATGTGTGCGTTGCTTGAGCGCGCTCAGTACCAAGTTTAACTTCTGTAGTCTCCTCTATTTTGTACGTTTAGTTATTGCGATTTTTCACAAGAATTTAAAATGACAGCTGGATCAAAGTCAACAAGTTATATAACGTTTAGATAAATTTATTCATTGATAAAGTCAAACCGCACCAGCATCCCGGACAGTGCGCAAATTAACGGCGAGCGAGGGGTCCGTGAAAATATTTTGATTAAAAATTTACTTCGTCGGGGAGCGCGTGACAGATGTCAATCTGACGTCGGGGGATGAGCCGGTGTTTTGTCTATGCTCTATGGCAAGTGCGAGAGTTACCCGCCGTTTTGAATTTGGAATAGGCTGGTGAAGTGAATGAGGGCTTTTCAAAATGACAAAAAGCTGTAGGCTCGATAGATGGCGTTGAAAAAAATAGGGGATTCAAAGTATTTTTTACTACCAATTTTGACTTCCCTCTTACCATCGTCGCCATCTAGTCGAGGCAAATAGTTACTTTTCTTTTTTTTAATGTCAATTTGAAAACCCCTCATTGATACAGTATTTTGGCTTGGCAAAACACCACATGCTGGCTTTTCTTTTGAATTCTGTGACAGAAGTTCTTTTTCTGGCTTCCTATAGTCCTTTGTGCTGTATTAAATTATACTCATCTGTTTAAACACATACGTTGAAGTCCTACATATCTTTCTTTTTTCCCGTGTTAGATTCTATGTTTAGAATAATGACAACCTAGAACGATAGATTAGTTCCCTACAAAGCGCACTGTCAAGTGTGGCAAAATTTTATATTTATCTTTCATACGACATCTAATCGGGACTTAACTACTTAAAAACTTTCAATTTCGCTACCTTAAGGGGATTATAGTTACTATTTTATTGGATTTTAGTAACGATTAGGTAACGAAGGATATAAATCTGAAAACTGAGCCATTTTGGCTCAATTTTTTTCCTTACTTTACATACAAGAACTCGGCTTCTAGATGTTATAATTCTAAGATTTAATGTATCAAAACAGTAGTTGAGTTTCTTTGAGTTTATAGCTCAGAAAAATCCTCTGAATGTTGTACAAGTATAGGCAAAATTGTATAGGCTTGTAAAAAATGTGCTATGACCAACCTCGTGGGTACTCTACTCGGTCGAGATTCGGCTGACGTCTGCTCTCTTATTACCCCCAGCCTGTGATGTGGGTATCGAGGTACAGTCTACAGAAAAACAAAAAAAAGCTTGAAAAGAGAAAAAACGTTCACAGTGACTTTTTTACGCACCGAAATTTTCCTTAGAAATTAGGAAAAACATTTTCAAAATGACAAAAAGCTGTAGGCTCGATAGATGGCGTTGAAAAAAATAGGGGATTCAAAGTATTTTTTACTACCAATTTTGACTTCCCTCTTACCATCAACGCCATCTAGTGCGGCAAATAGTTACTTTTCTTTTTTTTAAATGTCAATTTGAAAACCCCTCATTATGTATTTATTTTAGATACTTACTGCCTAGTCGATAACAAAAAAAAATCGTCTTTATTGAATTTTTTGATTTTAGGCATTCACAATGCTATGTTTTTTTATTAAGATAATTAATAATTATATTAGTTTTTTTTTCATTTTCCGATTTTTTCTAGTATTTTTTCAAAAAAATACTAGAAAAAATCGATGCACCCGTAGTCAGTCATCCCGTCTGAGCTGCTACGGGTGAGTCGATTTTTCCTTGAGTTTTCTAATAATATATCTATTAACTTAATATCCTCTTTATTTGTTCAATTCATTTCTCTTTGTTTAGAGTATTCAAGAATAATACTCAAAGGACCCTATGGTTATGCGAACTCATTGCATTGAAATAGATCTCTTTGATTGGTTCGTTTGTTTTACTTATTACTGTGTGTCCGCGGCCACTGTGAGACCTCATAGTAATGTTTGGGAATATCCCTGTGTTTATTATCTTCTCGCCTTTCTAACTTTCTCAAAAATAAGTTAAATCAAAACATGTTTTTTGCAAACCCTCTAAGAAATGGTACCACAAGTATTTATTTGGCAAAACTCGCGGTAATTCCGCGGAAAATGTATAGGGCAATAGTTTCCCATTGTGTCGGTTACGTATACCGCCCGCATGGACACACGCGCCCTTTCATTAGTGGCAACCCTAATTTATGGTGGAAAATATTCGACCTCCTTCCTTACGGCCTTTGTGAAGAAAAATCCACAACCTCTTTGCATGTTCTGCGGACCTGGTAGTTTTGCTAACAAACTATTATGGTCGCCTTTCCTGGCCACTCTTTGTTGGAAGAATTTGATCTCCATGCGTTTTCTGCGTACCTGGTGCTTAATCAAACAGCATTGTAAGCAATTTCTTTGTAGGAATGCTCCCCTGCTACACATTTTCGGTAGGGTAAAACAGTTTTTCTTTAAATTATTTGCATTTACGTAAAAAAAACTTTTTGCTTACGTATTTTTTTTTCTTTTGCAGGTAAGCACAGATTTTGATTGCAAAGAAGCTGTTGGTAAGTTTGTACTAACTATAAAGACGTATAGCGCTCTGGCAATTCCATTCTATTAAAAAAATACTACAGTACCTAATAAAGTATTCGATGGAGTTATCTTCTAAGATCTAAATTGTTTTTCGTAGAGCTAAAAATTCAAATAATTTTAACTTATTAACTTGAACACGTTAAAGCATTTTTTCCCATTTAGGCGGATGATCCTCGTAATACCTAATGCTTATCACGTGCCCCCTCCCCCCTCCTCAACCCGGCATTTTATTTAATCAAGACCACTTTTTTAAAATTCCCTCCACGGCGACACAATATTTCCTACGTAGGAAAATAAAAACAATTCTTGTTTGCCTCCTGCTACTTTTTAAATATTTTATTTTGTCTACGTCCTTTATAAACTTCTAATTATTGAAACAATGTTTTAACATTTTTATCCATTTCTACTAAAAACGATTGAGCAGAGTGTAGAGCACATCTCGAAAAGATTCGATTCTTGAAATCCAAACTTGACCAAGACAGCTCGGACCGAGTCCGATTTCAAAAAAAGGAAACGGCATTCGATTTCAAAATAAATTCTTTTTTTGAATTATTAAAACATGTGTGCATTGGTCAACCTGAGATGTTCAATTAAAAAGGATTTTCCCAATTCGTCCATGGTCGGGTCGCATTTTAAGCAGTTTACTGCGTCGTAAAATGAACTGAGTCTATCCCGCGCTGCTTCGGGCATAAATTCAAGATTTTGTCAGATTTATTAAGTAGGTCTTGTGTGAATTTGTCGTAAATGTCCGATAGTATTTTACTGCCGTAAGATTATTATATTTTTTTCAATGTCCGAACAAAAAATGAACACTTTGTCGCGTCACAGGCGATTTTAATTTAAAAACGTTTTTATACTTTTTTTCGATCGTTAAAAGATATAGTTTGAGAATAGGGTCAATTAGATCTATCCTAACAAAGGCCGTATGTTTTTTTAACATAAATTTTTATTGAGTAGTAAAAATTTTTAATTGTAATAAATATTTTTGAACTGTTTTACGTTTTACCCGGTGATGAGACGGTGTGCTCGTAAAAGTTATGTTGCAGGAAATAAAACTAGCCGCCATATTGTATTGGACATTGGTTGACCTAAAACAGAATTAGTCATAAAATTAGAACATTCTTTCCTCGTAATGTGTCATTAGGAAACTCGGTTTATTTCAGCCGTAACTTTTTTTATTAAAATGTTGTTATCAAGAAAAGTGTCTGTATATTTTACTACGAGGAAAGTTCATAAATAAGTGAATTATGAATGTACTTACCTATCAGTGGCGCGGTAACAAGCGCAGTATTAAAAATGCATTTGCGTGCATTTTTCTTATTTGCTTTCAAATTTTCCCTTAATGACCCGAAGCATTAGTTATCTCAAATTTAACTTCTGATACTGGAAGGGGGGAAGAAAAAAAGTCGCTTTGAAGGGTGCTGGTACCAGGGTGGCATGACTCTAAGGCGATGATAACGAGGATTCAAATAGAACTCTTATCTCTCTTTTGAGATAGAAAAAGTAATTAAGCTTTTTTGTTTCGAGAAAAAAGAAATTAGATTTGGAACGGGCGTCGTCTGTTAATGTATTTGTGATGTTCTTAATTATGAGATTGCGCCGAATGGCGGGAGTTAAACGAATTATATTTTTATTTCATCTCCTCCGTCCCCTGTGGTTGGTTTTAAGGGATCTTTGTTAAATGGATAATTTTATAAGAATGATATAATTATAGTTACAAAACAAAGAATTAAAAGGCTCAATACGTCAGCGAAATCCGATATACTGAAAAAAAATAGATTTTCAGTTCTTTTATTAAAAAAAGTTTTTGATTTAGTTCTTATTCTTAAATATTTTTTCTGATCTAATTCTGCGTAGGAAGATTCAAAAGGTACCTAGTTACAATAGTCCTTACTATATCCTTACTAATATTATAAATGCGAAAGTCCGTTTGTTTGTTTGTTTGTTACGCCTTCACGTCGTAACTACTGAACCGATCATCATGAAATTTTGCATACACGTTGTCAGGGGTGCAGAAAAGGACATAGGGTACCTTTCATCCAGAAAAACCGTACAGTTCCCGAGGGATAGCAAAAAAACTGTCCACGCAGACGAAGTCGCGGGCGGAAGCTAGTCCTTACTAATATTATAAATGCGAAATTCCGTTTGTTTGTTTGTTTATTTGTTTGTTTGTTACGCCTTCACGTCTTAACTACTGAACCGATCGTCATGAAATTTTGCATACACGTTGTCAGGGGTACAGAGAAGGACATAGGGTAACTTTCATCCCGAAAAAAGCACTGTTCCCGAGGGATAGCAAAAAACATTCCACGCAGACGAAGTCGCGGGCGGCCGCTAGTAATATTATAAATGCGAAAGTCCGTTTGTTTGTTTTGTTTGTTTTGTTTGTTTGTTACGCCTTCACGTCGTAACTACTGAACCGATCATCATGAAATTTTGCCTACATGTTGTCAGGGGTGTAGAAAAGGACATAGGGTACCTTTCATCCAGAAAAAACGTACAGTTCCCGAGGGATAGCAAAAATAACTTTCCACGCGGACGAAGTCGCGGGCGGCTGCTAGTTAGTTTAAATATATTTTTTACTGATCAAACTTTATTTTGGAATCATACAATCAAATCGAACAATAATATTTTATAGCTTCTTAAGTTGACGTTGTAATAGATAAGAATGTATACTTCATAGCCATACAATTATGTGGGGAATGAAATAAAACGGCGGAGTGGCCAATAATCAGCCGCAAATAATCTAAACAAAGCATCGTCGCATCCATTATATCTTGCAGTGCAGAGCTGTGTCGTCAGTTTCCTTTCCGACGAGAAAGGGACGAACACATTCATAGTTCCACGCCAGAAAGTGACAGCTAACAGGGGGCGCCACTCGAATGCAAAGAAAGTATTGTTTTAAAGACAGTTTTAATTTCCCTATGGTGATTTATCACGTCGCGTTGTTTCGGCGGGAACACTGTTC
The DNA here is from genome assembly GCA_928269145.1 of Agriphila tristella. Taxonomy (NCBI): domain Eukaryota; kingdom Metazoa; phylum Arthropoda; class Insecta; order Lepidoptera; family Crambidae; genus Agriphila; species Agriphila tristella. The sequence continues at coordinate 3,165,528 of OV743443.1, read as the reverse complement.
AATCGATATTTTTATTTTTTTGGAACGCGCCGATACGATAGGGCGCTCCGTCCCCCGCGACGGATTCAAATATAGAACGCGTCTGTTTTAGAAAATAAGAGAATATTATTTTGAATATGGAATGCCTTTGCGGGTGAGGTAACGATGTTACGCACCAGTAGGTTCGCTAGAAAAGTTTGTATTCCATTTCTACAGCCTTCTTTTGTTTTAACAATTGTTCTTTTTTCAAGTGTTCCATTTGTCTATCACTATCATCCTATTGTTTTTATACTTTCTTATTACTTACATCTTTCACTTGTTCGTGTTTATGTCAGTCGTTTGAAAGACATCGACCGGCTTATAAATCATAATGTTAACTCGCATTTGACGCGCATTCATCGGACTCAGTAACGTGGGCAGCTCGCCGCGTGTTGTATGTCATTCGTACGTCCGCGATCACCATACAATCGTCACCTCATCTCACTGTTTGCAAATCAAGCCTGCCATTGTTGAGATTAGCATTTTTTGAGACGTTCTAATCTAAATTCGAAGTTGGTGGTCCCTTTATTAGAACACTGTGTTTCTATGCCGCTGTGGTACTTACGATAAACTCGTTTCTTAAAGAACATGATCAAGTGTCACGAGAATATAGGACGGTGCTTCGCTTGCTCAATATTATAAAGTAGCAATTACAAAAAAGTCTTCGCAAAAAATAGCGTTCGAACCCTAAGCAACAATGTAACTGAACCGCAATATTACAACTTCTTAGAAGATAGTAAAGGCGATTATTATGCGCGTAACTAAAAATACATTTAATTATCTGGAGCGTGCATTAGTCCCGGGCGGGAATCCCGAACTTCCGAAGAACTTCGAGCTTTTAAAGTAAGCGGCTTGCGCGGGCTTAAATTCTACTTCGCCCCGCTCCACTTGCGAACGTCATTACAATTTTCCAGAAAGTGATTACACAGAAGCTAGTATAAGTGGTACCTACAGTTTTTTTAGCCACTATCAAAATTTTAAGGATGTTTTCAGTCCATGAAACTAAACAACTTTCTTTATAGGGCCTAATATGTAAACAATGTTCTGAATATTTATACAAATCAACGATAATAAGTGATCAGTTTGTAAGAGACGACAGTTTTGTGTAGTATTTTGACAGAGTTTACAATGACAATTATTAACCAATTTCACTCGGAGAAGTCTCAATCGACGCGCAATCTATATTCGAAGATTCGTTTTCCTCATATTTTTGATAAATGTGATAGTAGTTTTTACAAAAAAAAGATTAAATTAATTACTTACTAAAAGAAGAAATTTTTCCCGATTTTTTTACAATTTTCAAAATTTTTCAAAAACTATCTAGCCAATTTTCAAAATTTCTTCATTGTCGGATCCACAATTAAATACTAAATCTGAGGACACTTGCTTCATGGCGAAATCTCAATTATCCTCGGAAATACAGCAAAAATAGCGTATGGGTCAAAAAGGATTTTCAATGTCAAAACAAATTCAAAATGCCTTAAAACTATCCAACTTTTCGCAAAAACCTTAATACTTAATTGACATTTACCACTAGCGACACCATTATAGATCGTTTTAAAATTAATTCCAAGAAGGATCTAATCGTATTTCGCTGTATCTTTTGCTATTTCTGTTTTCTAGATGTTAAAATATTAAAATGAGTTCCACGCGGTAACAAAACAAGGTGCCAGTTTATTTAATTAACAACATTGACAGCTGGCAGAATAACTTGTTTATGTAGTTAGGTACGCACTACGCGTATTGATAAAAAAAGTTCCATATTTAATTAGAATAGAATCTACTCTAAAATAAACAGGCTTCCTTCAACATCATATCCCTGAAAACTCAGCAAGAGTGAATCGGGGGGACCACGAGTAAAAAGCGAATTCGTTGTTACATCGCAGGGGACCAGTCAGGGGCCGTACCGGCTAACGAATCGATTATCGAAAAGTCTGCTGGGTTTCAAATTCAAACAGATAAATCGAGCCCCAATTGGGTCAAAATGGCGAACCCCAATTCATGATATCATACGAACATCGATATCTTCCAAATTACGTCAACAGAAAGTACAAAACGATATTCCTTAATTTGATTTATCTTTTTTTAATTTGAAACCCAGCAGACTTTTTGATAATCGATTCGTTAGCCGGTACAGCCCCTGGAGGGAAGATTCAAACGGAGTCATAGATAGGCACTTCTTTTAGGCCCAACACACACAGACGCGGAATTTTGATTCGGAATTCCGAAACGGAATCATTCCGAACGCAGCTAATCCATACAAATCTATGGACCTACCACATGTCCATCAGCCATTTTTAATATTCCCACTGCTGGGGCACAAGCCTTCCTAACGGGTGGATAAGGAGGACAAGCCATGACCCACCACGCGTTAACGACTGCAAACGCAACCGGGACCGACGGCTTAACGTGCCTTCAAAAGCACGAAGGAGCTCGAGATAATAATTTTTTTGGTCACCCATCCCATGACCGACCCTTGCGAAAGTTGCTTAACCTCCGCAATCGCTGAGCCAGGCGCTAAACCACTGCGCCACCGATCTCCTCCTATGGACTTACCACATACATGCAATAATTTTCCATTCCGAATTTTCGTATATTTATATTCCGTTTCGGTATTCCGAATTAGATTCCGTCTCTATGTGGCAGGGCTAAAATAGGTAGGTATTAAAAAAAATAGAGCTTCCATAAAAAATATTCTATTTTCAAAATGTTGAAGAACTCTTGCTTAGGTGATCTCCGACTTAAAAACCGAAAGTATCGAATGACGGAAGAGAACGTGGGACTTGGGTGTATAAAATAACCACAAGGTGAAGGATACTTTGTCGTTTGACGCCCTATTAAATTCTTACTGTGTAAAAATATAATTTGCTTACATTTTATGTTAAAATCACACTTATTAGAATAGAATAAGGCATGTAAAATATTATTGCGGTGCTACAGAGAGAGCGGTTGCGTGCAATCATTCCGCCTTGTTGACTATAGGTGTGTGTTTTTTTATAACCGTTTAATACGAGGTTTCGATCGCGCTTCAAATTTATGAGCTGTGGATGTGCGCGAGTGTGGCCCGCCTAATTATAGATAATTTACGGGCATCTAATTAAAACTACGACGCGTTGACGAAAACGAAACGTAGACATAAAACGTCATTGATTGACGATATCGAATTGGAAGTGTCAGAAGATAAGAGAATTAGTTGTGATAGCGTAGGTAAGAAACGATCTTCAGTTGTTTTACAGTCACATGACAGTCGCCTCACACGATCTTTTGCTTCAATCGTTCAACGCCTTCAATGTAGACATCCCAAATGAATTGTTCAGCAAGACAGCCGTGATGATTTACGTGCTCGAGCAATTCATACTCCAGTAGCTCGCTCGTTACAAGAAACAAAAGAAAAAAGTTCCTTTTCCCATTTCCATCTGGCGATTGTTTACCAGGCGTACAGAAAGGGGCACAGGTGGACTGGCGTCATTTGCATACATAATCGTCGAGACAAAGGCGCGCTCGGCCTATGCTTCGCTTTGCTATGTGAGACCGCGCTTCTGCTTCCCTGGTTAGCATTGTAATAAATGCTAATGTCCATTAGGAATGTTTTAAAATAAAATTTGTCGGTAGCCGGCCGCAATATGGAATCCGAACCATTGTTAGTTATTGCACGACAATAATCACAAAAAGTTCTAGACAACCACCGACTTACATTAACTGAGGTAATCGAAGTTGTAAATTAAATGATTACCAACATCTCATTAACATGTAAATTAGTTACAACCCACAACAATAACGTAACCTAACCAGGAGAGCACAACAAAAAGCGTTTTAAAGGATGAAAATGAATACCACAGAAAACGGGGCGATTTTAATTAGAGTGGTCCCCGCCTCGGGCCGACCGCAGCCGGCCGTAAACTCCAACTACCGACTCTGGCTGGAATTAAAAAATTAAATCCCGCTTTATTTTAAATTCCGAACACTTGCAGATCCTAAACTTCTACACACTCATGCTCGCCTGGTAATTAAGACGGCCTCGCCCTTCACTCGCCTCAACTTTTTTCGCTAGTTTATTTTTTCTCGCACCGCTTTTTTCGCGAAAATCTCCAACGGTCCGTCCGTATATCACGGCCATGCACAGATTTAACCCTCGAAACAAGACCGAAATCTCCATAGAAATTGTCTGCGGGCAAATATCAGTGGTTCTGTTTTATCATACGAATTGCCGGACCTAAATAATACCTCCCTTATTACCATATATTTGGGTAGAAGCACGGTGCCACGCCGCGCCGCGTACCTTCCGGGAGTCGAAGGAATCCGCCAACAATTCGGTTTGCGTTTTTAAAATACGTCACGTTTATATAACGGTTATGTGGAGGCGTCCAATGGAGCGCGGCTAAGCGCCCCCGGGGAGCGAGGGTTAGAAACCGAAAAACCGCAAGACAATCCCGAAATTCATTACACGCACTAGGAGAACATCCTCGGAATTCACAATATTGAAATCCTTAGCTCCCCGCGCCGCCGCCGCCGCCGCCGTGGTACCCGCCGAGATATTGCAAAGCGAACGTCGCTATTATTGCAAACTAACGCGGATGTGTAAATAGTTCACATAACATCCCGAACTAGGTACTCACAACTTCACAAGTTACTCCACTTTTAACCCGAGACCTTCTGTGACGTCACCGATGAAGCATTTCAATAACACATTACAGTCGTAAATAATGAAAACATATCATAAAACAATTTACCCGGTAATCCCGGCTATAATTTACGAGCGGTAATATCGAGGAGAATCAGTGTTAAATCATAAAAAGAGCACTTTACGGATGTATTAGCTAACACGGGCAGCGCTTTAATAACTATTATTAAAACTCTTGACGAAATTCCCCAATAATAAAGTTGAGTGCGTATCTCAGGGCTTCCGTTTATGCCCCACACATACTCTTAACGACCGTTCAGGATGCTTCTATTAGTTTATGCTGGCCTAGTACTGGCTTGCAAATTAACACCTGGTAGCTGACACTGCAATTTTTGTAGCACGGCTAAATTGAAAATTGTAATTAGATAATATTTACGATTCCTGTTCATTATGGATAGGTACCGCGTGCTTGCTTTGTAGTTAACGGTATAAAGTTGAGATTAAAGTCGTTAAATTTGCTTAAATAGCCCCAACGGGCTCGGTCCTAACCTCTATAGTGTTCAAAGGCCAGTAAAGTTGGCGAATGGTGCTCAGGCGTGATACACTCATGTGGATGATAAAAATGTATCATTCCTTACATTTTACGGGCGCGCCAATCGTAAAGAGTGCATCACTTGGACTCTCGCGCCACCAGAACATGTGTCGTAAAGAGACCTCTTCGGCTAACAATTTCCTGATGGTCTGTAAATAGTAAGTTTATTGTCTTTTTATGAGGTACTCGGACCGTAAAAAGGAAATAAAAGAGCACCGCCGATGGTGATAATAAAAAAAATAATTTTCGACTCATCTTCGTGATTATCTCGCTCGGTTTTACGAGCGGCGCGCGAGTGCGAGAGGGACGCGAGCTTTTACAGCGTGTCGTACCGATGTGACCCTTTCGACTCGATGGGGGTAAAGGTCGTAAAATGGGAGCATAAGGATAATGTTTTCGGTTTCCTATACTGCGCTTCATTCATGATTTCGTTTTAGTACAGCCGGTAGACATGTAAATCGGATTGCTTTCACGACGTCGATGCTCGTTCGATTTGGAGTTTTCCCCGTTATTCGGTAGCATTACAACCCTTAATAGAAAAATCAAGAAGGTACTTTTACACGCGCACCGCAAACGTAAACATTGCCTAATAAAAACCTCCGTTGTATCACCTTTACTTTATTTTCAAAACAAAAAGCATTCCAAGTTTAAAAACTAACGAACGAGTAAATCATAGAGTAAGCAAAGCCGCGATAAAGTAATTAAGAATTCCAAAATTCAAATTTCGAACGCCCGCTAACAGTTTTACAATGTGCGGTTTCATTAAGCACTAGGGATGCGCCACTCCCGCTCAGTTCGGAACTCGGAGCTAAGTTCCGACACTCCATTCGTTCCGGGCGAGCGAGCGTAACGCGCGGCCACGGGACGCATCCTAATTCTTAAAGGGCCATCACAAGACCTTTATTCGTTAATAAAGTTGCGATATAAAAAGAGAGGCGTCCGAGGGTGGAAGACGAAAAGGGTAAGCTTAAGTGCGCGTTTAAGACGATGTCGAGGGCGTGCGAATTTGTCAGGCCATAGACTGTGACGATTCAATTGCGATGATTAAATAAAGACAAGAGAACTGCGCCATTGTGGTGGCGTCGTGGCTTTTGTCTCCGATTGTTCGGCGAAATGTTTTATTCTGTTCGGATTAGAGTTATCTGATATTTTATCAGTTTGCGTTGGTTTATCTTGAAGGACTTGGGTACGTACTTGTAGTGGATGGTGAAATATTCGTGGCAATCTTATTTTTAAATCTCTTAGATTGAACTATATTTGTTATTAAATATACCAATATTTACCTATTCTTCTTATCTCTTTTTTTTATTTAAAATCTTTTCACCCTCAATTTGATAGCAAAAGAGTGAAAATTCGTAAGAAAGTACTAACCTTCACATTTTTCATACAAATCAGTTGATTACATGGCTTATTAGTCACTTATCAGCGCTAAAACAAACCAATCATCACAGTATAGCTAATAACGCACATCATCGCAGCTCGTACATTATTCAAGCTTACAACCTCCTTGCAACAAACATGCTCCTAATCGGGAGCCATAGACAAAGGCGGCAGTAAAGAGTTTATGGGCCGTAGGTTTTATTTAACGCCGCGTTATGGCGGGACTCTATGGGTATGGCATGGATCCTTGCAGCAGAGTGATGTCCTGATTTTTGAGGATGGAAAAGCGAACGCGTACTTACTAAAGATAAAAAAGAATGATATTGTTATTATCACCATGTTGTCAAAGTAAGGTCAAACAAATCTGGTGTGGAAATGATGATGTCTTTACATCATCTGGAAACTGCAGAAGACTATTAATGGAAATTCCATTTTAAATTCAACAGATTAAAAACAAATATTTTAGTAATAAATTGTAAAAAAATAAAATGTTATATTAACACTAGCGGCCGCCCGCGACTTCGTCTGCGTGGAAATGTTTTTTACTATCCCTCGGGAACAATACCTTTTTTCGGGATGAATGGTACCCTATGTCCTTCTCTGTACTCCTGACAGAATTTTTTGATGATTGCTTCAGTAGTTAGTACGTGAAGGCGTAACAAACAAACAAACAAACGGACTTTCGCATTTATAATATTAGTAAGGATTAGACCACGTCACATACACTGCTATCCAAAGTAAGTAGCTAAAGCATTTGTGTTATGGAAACCAGAGAAAAAGTGATAACGGTGGAATCACACACACCCAGACCTGAGCCAATATAGAAAAGTTCGTTTTCTAAATCGACCCAGCCGGCGATCGAACCTACTACGTTGCTACCTACTTTGTATAACAAACAGACGGTTTTGAAGTTGCTTGGAAAATCATTGAAGCTTCCCTTATGATATTTTCAGTCACAAATTGCAATTTTAAATAAAAATCAATCAATCATTGTGAACTCAAGGACAGAATTTATACCACCAAAGCTTTTTTAGTGTGAAAAGTAACTCTGACTCAATAAAAATAAAAGAAAAAATGTAACAATAACAAAAAATGTAACAGTAACAAAGTTTATTCAGGCTCATTGATGGGCCGTAAATAATTTTATTGAAATCGCCGTCGTTGGTCCCGGCTGATGTCACGAGAATACAATCGTTAACACCCACCGATGCGAGGTCGCTCGATACACCCATATTATTATTACTTACTTTTATTATGCAATATGAATCATTTTCATAGTACTATCATAAAAAAATACTGGTCAAAATTCTGATGCAACAAAAGAACAGTGTAATGAGTTGACAACATCTTATACTTTTCTCAGCTAAAAATTGTGCTTCCATTTTCCTTGGAAAATGGCTTATGTATTAAGTAATAGCTAATACCCATTACTGTTGAAAACAATTATTAGAATAAACTATATGGGGATTTACACCTACCTGTTTATTTTTGAGACTCCGATATTTCGGTGCAGTTGCATGCGCCATAATCACGGAAGAACGGAAGTAAATCCCGATATAGTTTATTCTAATAACGTTAATAACCATGGAAATTTAAAACAATATATTGATAAAAATACATTTTAAATGCCTTAATTTAGATTTGTATAAAATCTTTAACACCATCACAAAATGTCTTAGAAATTTCTTATATATCGTTGTACCTTTTAATTGTTCGATTTGAAACATCCATAGTCTCAGTTAGTTTTTAATGAATACTTTTTAAACAAAGTCTTCAAAGCAAAAGCTTTAATCCGTGATCCAATTGTAAACTCCAGAAACTGCATATCAACTGACATAAAACAGTTGGCGAGACCCAAAGGGCATCTGCATAATGCCCTCCGGCTCCAAGCAAAAATCCTAACAACGTAACACTCCGCTCAAGTGTCGCCAAGTGGCGGTCTCAAATTCGATTACCGGTTGGCGCAGGGGCCCTCTAAATAACTTAGAGCGGTTTGCTCGAGTGCCAGATCATTCGATTTGTGACGATTACAATGCTGAGTGCTGTTGAGGTTGTATGAGGACTCTTTGTTGCATTTTTCGACTGATCAGATTATTTGGAACTTTTAACTGTGTCGGGATGTGGCGGAAATGTGATTTTGGTTTGGGGATGAGGCGGTGTCTGAAGGGATCTCTCCTTTTTTCCTGTGGTTGGTGTTAAAAGAGCTAGGATAAAATTAACAACCTCTAAATCTAGACAAAGTGGGCTTAAATTAACAATCATTTAAAATACAATTTGTTTCTCTAATGAGATTATGTTAATAATTATTTAGATAACATAATAACTTTACACTTCACTTCCAATGTCTAACCCGTCGAAGTGTAATAATCAAATCAATACAACAAGAGTACCTACTATGTAAATGAAATTCAAAGTTCAGCACAAACTCATTTGTGTCCAATTAATATTCCCGCCATTATTCACAAGCAACATTGTAAAAGCGCAAAAGATCCGCAAAAAGCGAACATCGCGAAAACAATGGGTATCACCTATTCCATAAACGTCACCGAAGCACCAACACCTCGCTAACGATCCGATTATCCGATTCATACCGATTCATTCGGTATTCCGATGAGCGCAACACTATTTGAATATTTTGACGTGGCATACTAATACGGGCGACAGTTTAGCAAATCGTATCTTATAGTGGCAGTTTTATGTTTTATTTATGATGCATTCGGGTGTAAATTTAATTTGTGTTGCGCGATAAATGCGTTTTATGCATTGGTCGCGAATTCTGTGTGAATTCGATGATGAGGGATCAATTATTTAGCTATACTAGAACGCTGCTGTGGAATATGTAGTACGTGCATTGGTAAGTTGCTTCCTTTAGCCTTTCTATAAAAAATAACTACATAATTCAATTTAAAAACTATATTATCTTTTCTCGTGTCGTGGTTCCACTTTCACGCGAATGCAGCTCCGGCCGTCGCATTCCACAGGTCTAGCTCAGTTCAGGAGTACGGGCATGCAGGTTCTACTAGTAAGTGGCTCATAGTTTGGGTCGCGGTGTTACATGTAATTTAAACTTTTAAAATTACGGTATGATTTTTATTTCATACATATTATTATTGTATGAAGAGTTTTTAGAAAGAAAGAAAGAATGAAAATGGTTTTTATTGTTCCCCAATCAATACATATATAAGTACAGAGGGCCTAATGCGTGTTGATGTTTTCAAATTTCACTATCGAAAACTATCGGATATGCTGCTCATAGACAATGCGAGTGAAAGAGAGAAAACTATAGTTTTCGATAGCGAAAAGTGAAAACATTAACTCGCACTAGGCCCTCAGAACACAACAGAAACTATAAAATAGATAAAAAACATAAAAAACTTAAACCTAAACGTTCAGAGAACGCCACAGCACGCTGTTATTCTGACAGGGCCTAGGTTAGGGAGCTGATGGTCTCAAAAGAAAAGATATCTGAAAGAATTTCATTTCTAGATTGTTCGTTTAGTAAACTTTCTTACTGTCTTAGATTTGGGTAGTTTTCGTTGTATTCAAATAACGTCATTAAATTATTTTGGATTTAAAAACAACTGACTGGCTCCAATGCAATTTACAACTACAGTTGAGATATTATCGAGCTTAGAGCAACGCCAGCTTTCAGGGGTCAGCAGTTCGCGCCAAATTTCACATGACCATGAACATCAGCAATTTTTATGTCCCCACTGCTGGGGCACAGGCCTTCCTTATGGGTGGATAAGGAGGATGAGCCATAACCCACCAAGCGGCAAGCGGGCCCAATGCAGGTTGGTGGATGTTAACGTCTGCAAAATGCAACCAAAACCAACGGCTTAATGTGCCTTCTGAAGCACGGAGGAGCTGGAGATTAAAGAAAAATTTCATCCATCCAATGACCGACCCTTGCGATAGTTGTTTAACCTCCGCAATCGCTGGGCCAGGCGTTAAACCACTAGACTAGACCATCGAGCTCCCATGCTCCCAAAGTTCACATGCTCGTGATAAATGACAACGTCAGCCTCATCAAACTGAGAACCTCATTTAAGTTCATTCAATCCCATTCACATGCAACATTTTGTTCCTCGAGGATTCTATTCCAACTTTCACTTGCGTCAGTTGAAATTAATTAACAACCACGAACGTGGGAGACGTGTTTTGGCCTCTTCAGAAAAACTTAAAGTATCGAAAATAGAAACGGATGACTAATGATGCGATATACCTAATGAATGTCGTGTGAAACTGTCGCTTGCTTTAATTAATGTCGTTGAAGTCCCCGGCGACCTTTTAGACGGAGAGTAACTATTATCTCGAAACAGACACGCTGACACTTGTATTCCATTATTTCAGTCGTAGGTTCACGTAAAAATGCTTTGACGTTTACATTCGGACCAGCTTTTCATGTTGTTACAAACGACCACGTCTATCCGTCTTCGGACGCGTCCGACATTAATTTCGATAGTTTTCGTGTTTCGTAATGTCTAACCGTGAGAAAAGCTAATATCACTTTTGTCACGTGAATGTTTAATTTCAAATATATAATATTATGTTTTGTAATGTAGGCTCGAGATCTTGCCGGATACGGCGATAAAACACTTTACAGTGAGATTAGATTTTTCTAAACACACAGTGGAGTGGGTGCTATTTGCCGACCGCCACAAGGGCCCCTGTTCTCGGCTCAATGATGTTTGTTTAAAACCACTTAAAAACTGAATGGGCTCGGCAAACACGTAACTACAGTAATCTGTGGCCTCGACACTACACGCTGTAAATAATAAATAAATGAACACACTAACTATTTTGGTTTGGAACTTGGGAGCTGCGTTAACAAATTAGCCAAACAACATAAAAAAATTGAAAAATTGCTTATTATTGAATAAATACTCAAATGTTATGTTATATTCACATGCCAAAATAAGTGTGGTTCTTCCTGCCACGACCATTGAAGATTTTCTCATATCTTTAGGTGGTAAAAAATAACTTGGATTTTCTACTATTTATTACCCCTGTTTTGAATTTTTTTACCTACTAGATCTAAGAGATACACTGGTCGTGCTGGAAAGAATGCTTCCTAACACGACCACGTAGACTTCAATGTTGTTCCTGCATTTCAAAACAGCATAACATAGTTTAGAATATTTACTATTTTTTACACCTATTTAGGAATTTCCTACTATAAGGATAATAGAGATACGAAGGTCGTGCTGGTAAGAATACCTCTGTAGCACGACCTAGCTTAAACTATTTTTAATTCAGGGATTTCAAAACGGTATAAAATAGCTTAGAATATTTACTATTTTTTACACCCATTTTGAAATTTCGTACTATCAATGGTACCAATAAACTGCACCTTTCTCAATAATAACTCCGATCAGGTAAATTGATATTTTAAGCTCATCACTAGTTCCCTGCATATTGTCAATTTATTATATTCTTTTTCCTATTTATGAGACAACAAGTAAATGTGCAAAGTATTACTATAAACAAGTAGAAACGGGATATATTTTTATTGAGTAGTGTTTATTAATAATCACCAGCAAAAATGGCGTCGTTACCACTTCGTAGAAACACAAAGTGACATAATATTTGATCATCGTCACGTTACTGAAAATATTTCTTTAATGTTTCATTAAGAGTGAGTGGTTGTTTGAACGTGTGACGTCGTTATTTTCTTATACTGGCTTGTTAGTTATAATTATGTCACAGTTATATGTAGGTATACCAACAGTATTTTTGTTTTCAAAAAGTTTTCCATTACAAGCTTCCTGCTCATTATTAATGTTTGGAGGTTAGTGGTGTTTTTTTTTTTCATTTTTACCTTTTGCTAATTTGCTAATGCAACAAGTGGCTACCATAAGTCAGTTTGCAATATGCTAACTATCTTAACTGCTAACTAAAATAAATAACAATTGAGTATCCCTGATTCAAATGTGAACTAAATATAACACCAATAATACGAATAGCAGAATAGCTGTCCCTTATATTGTTAGCACAGTCCCTGATAAAGGAGCAGTAGACTGCATGCGCTGGCGCCAGCAACGCAGGCAACAGCGCAGATCAATGCGTATCTCGGATCTACAAACACTGACCAGAGATAAGATAAGCCGCAGATCGTCTCAGCTACCGACCTACTGAGCTGGTTTTTTCCGATCTCACGACGTCACATCACTTTTTACGTGGAACGTTCCTTTTTCAAATTCGTATCAATGAGTTCATGGTCCAATTAACAATATTGTACATGAAATAGAAGACGTAGCACGTACTTATATCCCGCTTTTTTAATTCTATTCTGTGTTAGAAGCTTGAGCACAGCGAAAATTTTTCTATGTCTATGGTTAGAAGCTTCTTTGTTCATATTTTGATTCAAACGTTTCATTTTCATTATATTATTGGCCGAGCGAGCGCGAAGCGTCTCCGTTTTAGCCCTTCTTGGGCAAAAATGCTTTCGTATGTTTGGTTGTCCCGCTATCCGGCTGTCCGTTTGTTCTAAGGTCGCATTTCTCAACTATTCTCGTAAAATTTTGTTGGCAGGTTCTATACCGATTTTTTTTGTCGATTCAGTTTTTCTAAATCTTACAAAATGGCGAAGATAAGAGAAAAAATATATTACAGCCATTTTTTAAAATATCACAAACGCGAGGTTTACAGATCCACAGAGCCACTAGTTGAATAAGTTACTATTGAAAAGACCTAATTTATATTTTAGATATTCGTATTTTGGTTTTATCCATTCATAATTCGATTGTAAACGGAAAATTGTTAATTACTGAATTCCATTGTACTGCATGTTGCAAACACGGAGCTAAAAAGTACCCAACCTTCCAAATTGTCACGTCAACCACAAAGTAATTTGACTTTTGTGTAAATACGCACCTTTATGATGCATTCTTGACGTCATTTTATCGCGTTATAAAATTAATGAGCTGAGCAACAGCTAGAAGACACGCGATTATGGTTTCTAAGAATCAGATGACGTTCTCTTCACTCTATTTATACAAAGTAATAACAACTGCATTAGTGTTTTCTGGGAAACTACCAAGTTTGCTGAGTGTTATTTAACTGAGATTTGCAGAAGACCGCAGTCGAAAATCTCTACCTAGTTTTTGATAGTGTTTTGTTTTTGTTCTATGGCTATCTTCGATCTATGCACAATGAAATTTACGCAAAGCTTTCAACCGGCTTTAAAAGCTACGTTCAGTTTTCAGTGCACACTGATATCATGTCCTGTTGCAAGTTCACTGTGGACTTATTTTTATTACACAACACCCCCTCCAACAACTTCACAGTGATGAGGATTCCGGGTGTAGTGCGCTTTCACCTTCGGCTTTATCGTCACTTAACATCAGGTGAGGTGAAGGCCAAGCACTATCCCGTTGTGCATAAAAAAAGCACCAGTTACAAAAATGTTACTAATAGTGAATGTGTAGAAAATTAACACAGGATTGACTCTATTGACAGGAGTGGTATTCTCTTGGCCACATTCGAGAACCATAAGGCTAAGAAGAGGCCGAAGATGAAGCGAGCTTGCCCAGAAGAAGCCTATTCTCTCGGGCTTTAAATATCGCTGGGTTATATGCTTGCGGGAATACAGACGCAGGCAGGGAATTCCACTCCTTGGCTGTGCGCATTAAAAAGGAAGACGAAAAACGCTTAGTGCGCATGCATGGAATGTCAACCAAATAGGGGTGATACCCTGCCGTGCGTCTGGACGACCGATGATAGAACGGGGATGGCGGAATGAGCTCATGTAGCTCAAGAGCACACTCTCCGAAATATAACCTGTAGAACACCGCCAAACAAGCTACTTCACGGCGGTGGGAAAGACTATGAAGCTTAGTTGTTATCATTGTTAACAGAAACGCTTAACTTTTTTTAATGCACAAACGGGATAGTTCTTGGCCTTCACCTCACCTGATGTTAAGTGACGATAAGGCCGAAGGTGGAAGCGCACTACACCCGGAATCCTCATCACTGAAGAACTGGCTATCTTACCTCTAACTGCCGGAACACAACAATTAAATTGTTGTTATGGCGTCAGACTTAAGTAAGATGGTGGTAGCTAGCCAGGCGGACTTAAAATAAGCCCTACCTCCAACCAAACCAAGTACAAATATACCCCCTCCTGGGAATCGAAGCCGAGACCCCTGCGTCTCCGGTGGGCGAACCACTAGCTAGACCACAAGGCGGTCAAATGCTTGCAATCCAGCTTTAACATGGGCTACGTGATCACCAACGATTTCCGCCAACCGACAAGAATTATGGTTTGTGACCCTATTGCGATATGGTTGGCAACAACTCGTAAGGTCGCTAGCAATCGTGGTGTAGCCCGTGCATTATGTTTGTTTGCTCGCTACCCTCATTAAAAAAACAGCCCAAATGTTTGCTCTCACGTCGAAACTAGCATGTGTTTAACTGCATTATAATGAGGACAGGCAAAGGTGCGAACTATCGAACGGCCGATCATTTGAAAATAATCGTAACGCACCGATAATGTGCCAAATCGTATTAGTCGGGACTGGCCGTCCATAATTGTCCTTCTCACGCGAAGTGTCTATCAGAATTATTTTCGTATGGGGTGGGTTTTTTTTTCTTATGCACCCCTGGTAGCGGGGGCGGACACGCAAGCCCGTCAATGTCCATAATTGTTTCATTATTCTTCTATTAACTCCTCTCGGCTGGCGATTTATCTTAACACGGGGATTTCGCTCCCCACAGGTGGTATTCGAAATTAGAAAGCAGAGTTTTAATTGTTAATAATTCAAAAACGCAAATAACGATTTATGCCAGGCTTCAATGTGTTGTTCCTTTGCGAAAATTGCGGACTTCTGAAATACCTATCTTGTAGAGATCCCAGACTTCGAATAAACAGATGTTGCCAACCAGTATTGTAACCAATAATGCAATGTTCTTAATATTCTTGTCAAAGGATGATGAGCGTTCTGGCCTCCTCTAGTAATGAGTCTTACATCATTAGAAAGTTCGGAACAATTTATTGTATGACAGCCAATGTCAACTATAAGTATTTAAGGAGTTAGGTATAACGCTCTGAACTCAACAATTTTATAAATTTTACGACTAAAAAATCCGAAAACATTAACAATTGATATCAATTCAAGGTAAGGATAAAGTCAAGGCTTGTCAGATTAAAAAAACATCAATGGCTCCTCCATAACGCCAGTATGTCCGAATGACTAGTGATGCGAAAATTTCAGTTCAGTCAGTTGTTATTCTCAAAGTGTATTTTCTTAACCGTGTAATGCACACATCACAGAAACTCCTGTCTCCGTAGCTGGTGATTGCGCTCCTCGCGGCCATAAAAGTCCTGGGCGTGCCGCGACAACAAAGTAACATCGGAAAGTACAAATGTGGCGTTAGCCTGTAAACACACCTCCACAAATTAAACTTTTAAATAAAGGACTATTCTTTTGCCAGAACTAGCGGCCGCCCGCGATTTCGTCTGTCATTATTTGTCTATCCCTCGGGAACAGTATCTTTTTTCGGTATGAAAGGTACCCTATGTCTTACTCTGTTTCCTTGACAACGTGTATGCAAATATTCATGATGATCGGTTGAGCAGTTAAGTCGTGAAAGCGTAACAAACAAACAAATAAACTGACTTTTGCATTTATAATATTAGTAAGGAAGTAAGGAATATGGGTAAAGATTAGTAAGGAAGTAAGGATATCACACCTGTTGTTTGACGGCCGGCGTTTAGATTTTCCACCGCAGCCGTATAATATAAAACCCAGGTACTTACTCCTGTCTCCTAGTTGGTTATTGGGCTCCTGGCAGCCACATAAAGTGGTCGTAAGCTTACCAAGGAAAAAGAACTTCTTTGGATGACAGTGGTAGCTTTAACCTGCAAAACACATATCCGCAATGTAACTTTTTTTAACGAGGGACTGCATGTCCTGGTGTCCGAAAAATGTAGTAGTCATAACCGCACCCCTATTTTGTAACTTTAGCTTTTTCCACCTAGCCGTTGTTGTTAATGCACCCATTAGATATACCTACTCCTGTCTTAGCTGATGATTGCGCTCCTCGCGGTCATAAAGTGGCCTTGGGCGTGCCGCGCCGCCCCGCGCGCACGCGACCGTCTCTATTACGCGCCTAACCGTCGGGGTGGCTACAAAGTAACCTCGGAAGACAGTGTGTAAGTGGCTTTAACCTCTAAAACACACCTTCGCAAATGTAGCTTTTTAAATGGGGGACTATTCTGTGTAAGGAAATGAAATAGATTTGGGTTTTCAAAATAGGGTTGGTTTTTAAAAAGGGACAGTTTTGTGACTTGGTTGAAAATTAGTTTATTAAATTGCATCTCGTGTGTCACTGTGATAGCCCCCCCCCCCCCCTAGCATGACCACCGATATGATATACCTAGCGATTTATCACGTTAAACTGTCAAAAAACAATGGATTTTGACCATTGAGTGTCGATAAATCACGTTTAATTATCAAAAGACAATGAATTTTAACAGTTCAGTGTTGATAAAATGACATATTACGCGGTATATATCGTGTCTCGATGGACATGCTAGCGGCAGGTGTTAGAGTAGTTTGTGAAGTTAGGGCGTGTAGAGTTCGAAGCTTGGCTCTACATGAGGTCTGATAACTTTTTGACAGTGCGAGCCACATGATTTCGTCTTGGCAACATATTACATGAAAATGATTTTGGTGGGATACATTTTTCGATAACTTATTTAACAACTGATCTGTCTATGTACCAGGATAGTTGTTTAGTCTGCGCGTACAAATGCCAAAGTGACACTAAGCAGGAATACCAGGGCATCATGAACGCGCAACTGATGTGTTAATTAGATGGAGATCAAAGGGGTGGACGTGCGAACTGCTCAGAATTATGTCAGCCTTGTAATTGTGTTGACAGCTCCAACGTTTGATGGACTCAGATTGGACTCTTGTAAAAAATACTTATGACAACAACCTCTGTAAGCTTTTAATAAATATAAAAGACTTGCCTGGTCTTCTTTCATTATTTTGAAGGAACATTATAATAATTATCTCAAACGTTTGCCCTTCAAATTTAAATTTAGAACTCTCACTTTGTAAGCATCTCACTTTGTAAGAATCCTCCTTCCGTCAAATATTTTCAACAAAACTTCTTTCTAGCCAGTACTAGTTTCGCAATAACATCATTCTGTGCTTCTTCCATCATACCGTGTCAGCGGCGAGCTCTGGCCAAACGTTATCAACTTGCGTCGTATGTCAAACATTTACGAAATAAAAACAACGAGTAGCTGCGTTTTATCTTTACGACGTTTACGGGCTAATCTCACAGATAATATTCTAAAGCAAAGGTTATATTCCCCGTAAAGCAATTAACGCGGTATGACGGCGTAAACACGGTACACGGCGGCGAATTTGTGGGGAGCGTTTTACGATTCGGCGGTTTTGATTTTGGGCTGTAAACTTTTTCTGAAAGTAGGACATTTTGTGTGGAAATAGGTTTGTTGTAGAGGGCAGTGTCATTGGGTCTAACCTCTTTGCTTGTATGTAGATAATTTAAAGTTTAAAAATGGAATAGTCTTTCTTCTTCTATCGTATTGAAAACTTCTTGGATTAAAGACGTTTATTGATTTCTCAAAAAAAGACAGCACACCTGTGTGCATCCTGTTTTTAGACTTCCTTGAACACGTCAGATACACAAATAGCAACTAATGTATCCATCGGTGGAACAAAGGAGCAGCTCCAAACGGAACTGTTCTCCGAACAGTGGCACGTCCTTTGATATCGCGTTGTAATAATAAATACCAGCTCCGTTAGATGCTTCCGCCCTGGTACTTGTTTCCTTGAAACAATGGGTGTCGAATAAAAAATAGATATAGAAAACACATTAATGAACGAAGTGGGAACGTCCATTAGGAGACTAATCTACCAAATGGTTATGTAAAACTGTTATTGTTCTAGGCGCGATACGAGCGAGATCGTAATGATGGGAATCGTGGCAACGGTCGTCCGGATCGCTTTTTATAAACTATCTGTATGGTACAACAGAACGATTTCTCACATAGTTTGTTGGTCCCAAAATTATCATTAAAACGCAATTGCCCGTTTTGTGGCTTATGAACTTTCACGTTGTTGGTGACTGGGGTTGCTCTACTTGCTATGGCTAACTTACAAAATTAAATAGTTTTTTCACCTCTCCAGCACGAAAAGGGCGCTTTTGGCGCGTAAAAACTCGCAGCAAAATCGATTTTTGCTGCGAGCGTGAGGCAAAGTGCTTTTTTTAATTTGTAACACCAACTTTTAACATAAAAAAGAAATAAAGTGACAAGGAGAGACTTGTAAAATTTATATGTGAGAAAAGGATAGATAGAGTGCTTTATGGTGTCATGCATGGATTAAAAAGTAAAAAAATAAAATTCACGGATATACCAAGGAGTTTTAAATAAGGATTATTAAAAAAGAAGGTTTATAATTCGAATTAAGAGTATGGACGAAATGAGGTCGCACAGGGTCGCACGTATGAAATAAATATGAAATAAGCAAAATTAATGAAATTCATTAACAAATTAGTGTTTTATGATTATAATAATAATAATAATAAAGCTTCTTTATTTCCACACAATTTCCATGCATTACATTTTTCTTAAAAAAAAGTAATTTGCTTAAGTAAATTAATTTTTGTTAGTTGATAATTAAAGTTGCTAACACTATGTTAGTGTTTTCTTAATCTTGGTGTAGTATGGACCCCTTCTGGGTAAAAGCCTCCTCCCTTTTATTCCACTCGTTCCTGTCTTGTGCGATCTCTATCCACTCCTTTCCTGTCATGGTAGTTATGTCATCGGCCCATCGTTTCTTTGGTCTACCTACACTTCTTTTCCCCTGTGGACCTGACCATTTTGTTGTTTGTATCGTCCATCTTCCATCTCTTTATGATTATAAATTAATAAATAAGATGGGATATTAATGAATAAGAGAAAAACAAAACGTAATATAAAACAAAACGATGGGAATCTACTTTACTCTATGAATAAAAATTTTCAGCATAGGTTTGATCAACCTATTTTTGTGATAAATTACAAAAAAACGAGTGCGTCCAACGATGAAGATAGTTGTCTAACTCCAAAAGAGTTCAGTGAACATGTTTCTAATGCTGAATTTAGCTTTTAACAGGAAAGTCACGTGAAAATTTTCTCGCTGGTAGAGGTGAAAAGTTGTATGTTTTACACGAGACCAAAATGTTGTGCGGCCTCGTGCCTTTAAATCACTAATCGTGATTTAAAGTCGGCACTCGCAGCACAAATTGATTTTGGTCACTTGTATAACAAATAACTATTTTCAGTTAACGTACGACTACAAAAAAATATTTGTCTATGGAAAACTTTTATTGCAGATTGATTCATGCAATAAAAATAAGACATCATGCATGACACTTCATACAACGTGTTAATGAAATAGCGCAAAATGAGAAAACCGTTTCTTCAGACCATCAAACTGAACAACTTTTACTATCGGACCAACTCTGAAATCGCGAAAAAAAAAATCAGCTACTTCATACATTTTTATATTTTCATTATCAATTTTACCATTGAAAATGGTTATCAGATGCAAATCGCCTGAGACGTATTTTTGACAATATCTCCGAGGATTTTGGGAGGATCGAGATGAAAATAGTACCAAAAGTTGAGGAATTTATCAGGACATATGTGAACGTTTGAATTTTGAAAATCTACTGGTAACTTTTTTTGGAATTTTGTAAAATTCCGAAAATTCCGGGTTTTTTGGGGGGTGTTTGTTTACTAAATTGTAAATATTTCGGAAATGAAACCGACTTAAGAAAAAATGAATAAAGGGTCCTAGGGTATTAGTTAAGCTACCAAATGGAGAAATAATTTAAAAAATAGTTTAATAATTGTGACCTCTAGGTGGTCCCTTTAGATTTGGAATTATAGAAAAACGGCTGTTTCCGTACATAAAAAGTGATGTAGCTTCTATGATTATTGACCGATCGTCATGGTAATAGTGTTAAAAGACGCAGAAGCAGACGAGAAGTGCATTTGTTCGAATTTTGAATATTGGTTAATAATATTTCGGCTGCGTCGAGGCAGTCAGCGGGCGCTTTTGTGACACGAGGCGGAGCCGAGTGTCACAATCGTAAAGAGAAATAGGTACTAGGTACCTCGGTAACTTTAAAAATATAATAGGACTTTGCATTTGATTTAATTTTGGTTTTTGGTTAATTTTTGTGTTCATTTTCAATGCTCTGATTCTTGCGGGGACTGTAAAATCTGTGAATTTTTTTGTATGAAACAGCAGATATTTTTTCGCGATTTCAGAGTTGGTCCCATACTAAAAGTTGTTCAGTTTGATGTCCGAAGAAACGGTTTTCTCATTTTGCGTTAATTAGTTAACACGTTGTATGCCCTAGAATCTAGGCATGCATGTAATCTAGGGCCTAGATTACACACATATTTAGAGGCTTTATCCAAAAGCAATTTCAATTTAATAACTTGTAATCCGCAGCGCGTGATTTATTAATATTGTTCAAATTCCGAAAACTATTGGAAGTTTGACGCGCTTTATTCAGGGAGATGAAAAGACAGCCGGTGTACCATAAAATTAAATAATAATGAACTAATCATACGTACAGCGGCCGCCCTACGAACAATGGCCGCGTTAATTTGTGCCCTTTGTCCGCCCGAATAGAAAATTTCATGTCCAACCGCCAGTCGGAATGGCGGCATTCCCATTTTATTACGCGAGAGTTTAAATGTAAATCACTGAGCTTTGTATTGAGACAACGCGTTAACTTGCCATTATTCTTGACGGGAATTTCACAATTCCAATTTCGAACCTCAGGTGGGAATATTTTTTTCACGTTCATTTTCGAAAGGAGGTTCTTTATTAAAATTTTAAACGAATGCGTTCTTATTTTGAAAATATTGTTGCTTTTATGTAGTTGTTACTAAAGAGAATGTAATTACGTAGTTGTTCAAATAATTGTATTATGACAGTGGTTAAGCAAAACAAAAGAACTATCATTGTTCTATTTTCAAATGACTTGTGTGTATCTACTAGAGGTGGTTACCGGGAATCGAGAATTTCGGCGTATCCTTTGATACGAGCGCTGAGCAGGTTACAACGTTGCCTGGAACCGCGTGTTTGTTTGTCTGGCTATAAAACTGTTACGATTCGTAAACGGTCGTGTGTGGCCAGCCCTTACGACGAAATCTGAACAGATGGACGGAGATCAAAAGAGTCGGTGGCGATAAAAAAGTTAATGTGAATTAAAAGTAACAACTCAGTACTAGCGACTGACGTCTCACGAGTCGGTTATTTAACGCGTATTTTCTTTTTTGTTACACTTCGTATATTCCCCTTAACGCAACGCATAAGGGACGGGAAATAACATTCCCATTTTCCAGGTACTTTCCGCACTCCATATTGGTAGGATTTGTTGGGAGCCCCGCTCTCCGACGCGAAATCATTAGCCACCGAATCCTCTATAGCTGTATGATGCCCTGGTACCGCTGAGGGAACTATTGGCGAATTTCCCCGGATTTTCTTCTTTACTTTTATCCCCCATTTACGTTGTTTGTACAAACAAAAGCGCGCCACAACGCACATTACAAGGGAGTTCTCAAATAAGTGAAATTACTCGGAGAGGGAGCTGAAAATGAGCAATTTCCTTAAGTAATCGATGGTAATAACCGAACAATTATAACTTCAACTAATACTCCATTATCAAACGTCTGCGACACCCGGCGGCCGCCACACCCGGATCGCGCTGGGCGTTATTAACCGGGATTACCGGATCCCCGGCCCGATCCCCGGATACAGGGATTTGCTCCCGGATCGGGGACCAGTGGAAATGATAAAAGATATGTGCGCTCCACGGATGCGGCTTACTTGCGATAAAAGGTTCCATTTTTAAACAGTTTTTTTACGCAAGACGGGGAAGTTGGGAGCTTAAAATCGAAATGTAATACTCTCGGGGGACCGAATTCTCTGTAGGGCTAAAAATAATGATGGAGTCGTGTCGGTACTAGGGTCTGGGCTAGGTGTCGCGCGTGTAGGCCGGCGATCAGGCGAATCCCATGCGGTATCTGCGTACAAGCGATCGCACTTAGCCGCGTCATTCGTATCATATCGCGCTGCAGCGCTATCAGTCAGCGTCGCGCGCTGCATTAGCGCCGTCGCCGCGTCGATAAATTATAGGAGACTCTGCGCGCCGCTGCGGCCCTGGTCACCCGGATTAATGTACAAGAAAATATTTTACATTTTATTTATCTTATCTGTCTTCGTCTCTTTCATTATCGTTCTTAATTCGTTATTTGAATTTAGAAAAACAAATTGTTTGTCGAATTTTTGAAAATGCAACTTACAAAAGAGGTTTGGGTTTGTTAATCTGTGGAAGGCAAAGATGTTTTAAAATGTCAAAGTGAACCTGGCAGGTCATGGTATAAATAGCGTGGTGCGTCAAGCAGTGCTGCACCGCTATTATTGTGTATAAGCCGCTTATTAAGACCGACTCCCACTCGCCGGCGGAGCACGCAACCCGCAACGCGGTGGCTTATATGCCATCGTGTGCTAGATTTCTTCTTCTTCTTATTTTTGGTTTGGCAATCTACTCTCCTCTTTGGAGAGCAATTTTTGCCAAGTGTTGAATAGTTGAGTGGTAGGTATTGATTGTTTCAGTTTACTCGGTAAGTTCTGCCGAGGTAGCCGCCACTACAATAAAAGTCTCAGCTTCACACAACCAAGATCGCACTTATTTCAATTATCCCACATATTGTTCAGTTGCGTAAGCACTTGTACCACAAAACAAAACCACCAATTTTAAGACACGATATCCACTATGAATTAGTTTGCAAATAATTAAAATAGTCACCGAACCGATCTCGACAAAATGGCGCCGAAAACTAGGCGAGGAACTTAAAAGTCAAAGGTTCACTATTAATAACGGATTACAACTTTCGTAAACTCGTTGTTTAAACTCTTGGGTTAGACAAATAAATTCTCCAAGGAATAAAATTAAATATTGGAATTAAAGTAGAGTACAAAAAAAATCGAAACGTTAATATAATTACGTTAATTAAAAACCATATTAAAAAAACATTATCTGTCATTATGCCCGTAGTAAAAAATATAATAGTCCATAACAAAAGATTAGTAATATATTTATTAGTAATAAATAAACAAATACATGTAAAAAGACAAATATAATATAAGTACAGTTCAATAGAAAAACAAATGCATGCTACATATATTCATAAATAAATAAAGCTTAAAAAAAACACCAAAACAAAAACAAAAAAAAAACATAAAGCAAAAAAAAAAATGTATCAACAGTCATAGATTTCAGACAGAAAATTATACCACCTAATAAGTTTCAATAAGTCATTGTACCTACCAAAATGGGGTGCGATTTGTTATTTGTTATGTTAAAATAAGTTTATAGCACATAATTAGACTGTAAGTTAAAAACTAAGGCGAGAATTACTGCCGACAAACTGCTGTGCAGTTTGGCAGGTGTTATTTTTGTGAAACACTGTATACTCACTTAATGGAAAAAAAAAAAAAAATAATAAAAAATATTTCTTTACCAACTGTTTATGAACTTTCTGCAATAAAAACTTCAGTTAATCAGGTCAAATATTTTGAGGAAACTCCGAAGTCCATTTGACACAAATAAAATATGTATGATTATCTTATAGTTCAAGTCTGTGACTGCGCAATGCAACCTACAATAAAATCCCAGTTTTTATATGAAAAATAGACTTTCATTCAATTAAACAACAAAACATTTTCCATTGGCAATGTTTCTGGTTAATATTCAACAATGCTTTTTCGATATATTTTTTACATATTTTTTTATTAGGTAGGAACAACAAAAATAAAAAATAGGATTCTTTTATTAATGACCTGCTAAACTTAAAACTAAAAATGTTTCCTTTCATAAAGAGCCACTTTAATTATTTAAATAAAAAAGTTAATTGCATAATTAACTTTTCTTTAAAAAAATGTTTAAAAAAGCTTTTTTTCCCAGTATGACAAACAGCCGGGTGGCATGTGAACCAACCGCCACCGAGTAAGTGGAATCGTACGTACATTTCCAAGTAGGGCCCGGAGCCGCGCGCTCAGACGGCTCCCAGTCAAACGTAACTGTTACTACAGTTAAAGAGGAATTACTCAATGGCCCAGTAGCTTACAGTAACATTCGGTGGGTTTGGTCATAGGATAGCTCAAAAATACCTACCCAATGTCTATCACATCACACGTAGCAATTGGAGGATAGGACCAAAACCAAACATGGAGCGTGGAACATTACCACCTCTGTGATCTAGAGGTTCGTCCTATGTAAAGCGCAGGGGTCCCGGGTTTGATTCCCAGGAGGAGGGTTACAATTTGTACTCGGTTTGGTT
The DNA here is from genome assembly GCA_928269145.1 of Agriphila tristella. Classification (NCBI taxonomy): domain Eukaryota; kingdom Metazoa; phylum Arthropoda; class Insecta; order Lepidoptera; family Crambidae; genus Agriphila; species Agriphila tristella. Next base: position 3,140,529 of record OV743443.1, on the reverse strand, counting down.
GGTGGTTATTTCAAGTCCACTGGCTAGCTACCATCATTTTACCTAAGTCTGACGACGCCAAACAACAATTTAAAAATTATTGTGTTTCGGCAGTTAGAGATAAGATAGCCAGTTTTTCAGTGGTGAGGATTCCGGGTGCTTTACCATTTATGAACATTTTTTGAAATGGCTGAAACATGATTTTCCCCGTATTTCCACCATTAAAAAAACTGAGTCAACAAAAAAATTTATAATTATAAAACCTGCTTAGAAAAATTCACGAGAATCGGTTGAGAAATGCGACCTCTAAAGAAGAACAAACGGACAGCCGAAACGGACAGCTGAAACGGAGTCGCTCGGTCAATAATCTGATTGTAGGTGTAAAATATTTTCAATTTAATTACATAAAACCAGAAAACGAATTAAGTTTAAAACTGAACAACATGAATATTTTAATTAAAGATGGCGCTACGCATTTTAATTTTTCTTGCAATTCAAATCAGGTTTTTCCACCAGTTAAGAACCGAGGCCTACTTTAATTAAATCCATTAAATCAATCATTACAGATCCATCGATTACACCGATTTATAAGCAATTAATTAGTTTATGTTATGTCGTTTGATCGTCATAATTAGTGGATGCCACAACACCAATCAGACAAACATATTTTATGGACATCAGATTTCACTTCATTAGAAAATTTAAAAAAACTTAGAACGAATATTTTTAGCACTATGATTTGCAACTATAATTTATTTGGTTACTTATTATCTAAAATGATATTTCAATCGATGTGAAAAAAAGCAATTTTTCTTTTATTTCAATTTCATGCAACTTTGTGTTTAACTTTTTTTTAAGTTTTATACTGCATAGTTAATTAGGTAGTATTTCAGTATGAATTACACTTAAATTCTACACTAGTAAAAATAATAAACAAATACCTACTTACATAAAGCATGGATTAAAAAACCTAAATAAATACTGATATTTCATAGATTGTGGCACTCTTTAAAAAAATTAGAGCAAATACCTTAGTAATTTTCGTATGAAAAATCTAAAGTTTCGATTTCCAAGAAGTTATTGAAATTATTCACGTTTTTCTTAATCTTGATACAAGTAAACATTTAAATTGCATTGAAAAATTTAAACTTTCGATTTCCAATAAGTTTTTGGAATTCTTCTCATCTTGCTAAAGTTATTGAAAATGAGTAAAAAATCTAAATTTTCTAAACTTTTGATTTTCAATGTTTTTGGAATTCTTCTCGTTTTTCATAATCTTGATAAAAGTAAACATTATTAATTGAAAATGTACGAAAAATTTTATCTTTCGATTTTCAATGACTTATTTAAATTTTTCTCATTGCTAAAAGTAAACATTTAACGTAGTAATTGAAAACGTACGAAAAATCTAAAGTTTTAAAGTTTCAATTTCCAATAAGTTTTTGGGATTATTCTCGGTATTTCTTAATCTTGCTAAAAGTAAACATTTTCCATGTTTTTCGTTAAGAAAAGCTTTTCAAACACTCTTTAACTTAGACACCTGTTTAAATATGATGCTATCTTTTTCAAACAATATTTTAGTAATTGAAAATGTACGAAAAATTTTAATTTTCGGTTTCCAATAAGTTATTTGAATTCTCCTCATCTTGCCAAAAGTAAACATTTAACTGTAGTTACCACGTTGCGCCGTTTAACCGCCAGTTAGCGGCGCTGTGTCGCCGGCCGGTCGTGCGGAGCGGTCTCGCGCGGAATGTAAATAGAATTAAAGCGGGCAACTGCACGCCGGCACGCCGGCACGCCGCACCGCCGGTACGCCGAACGCCGACTTTTTTCTAGTAGTTCATCAGTTATCTTTCTAACAGTAACTGCGACGATTCAAAGTTTTGCAAAAGTAACGTTCTTCTACCTAAGACCTTTTATTTGGTCAAGAAAAACTATCAAAATTTTTTGTTCTCATATTTTACTGATTGTGACTACTAATAAATATTTTCACGTAAAATACAGTTGTAACTTGTAACATAATAGTAGGTTATTGAATTGAGCACAAAAGGCGAGGTGCATAATGTGATTTTCTTTCAACTATTACCTATAGGAATAGTAGATAAAAGAAACTCATATCAAACAGTTAAAATAGAAGTTTAATTATTGAAATTAAAAGTTATGCTTGAACAATTATTAAAGTTATGCTTGAACAATTATATAGTTAATGTGTCGCAAGATGATTCCATTTTAATTCGAAGCCGAAGCACTCAAAATCAGATAGTATCACACTTTATCGTTTCCAAAAATATTATCAAGCAAAATTAACTAAGTTCCCGCCAAATCACTTTTTTTAATTTCTTTCATTTTTAAATCAGAGTTAGCTTGCAGCAATCATTTTTTAAATTTGGAACAAGTAGGATAGAAACGAATAATACGTACGTAAAAAAAAGTATTGATATCGGCTGGCTGAATAGAGCTAATCCATTGAGATTGGCACCTTTTGGTGCGATAAAAAAAACTGTGCAATAATGAAATTTAATAAAAATTTTTTATTGCTCTAGAGCATTAAAGACTCGCTTTGTACTTAGTTTTTGGTGTAATTGTGATGAAATTAAAGCATAGTTGGAAGAAAAAATAAAAACTATAATTCAAATAGTAAATCTGTGATAGCGAATGTAATTGGAATCGATGAAACTAATCGTAACTTATAAATTATCATTAAGCATAGCTTAATATCAAATATATTTAATCTTACGACCTCTACAACATTTCGAAATAAATCTTTTTTTAATATTTCTAAGATCGCTCTTGGCCGCTTCATCTTGAGCTGTCAAATTTCGTCATTTATCGCCTGTCGAAACGTCAAATTTGTCATGATACTGGTTAGATAACCTCCTCGGCGCCAAAGATACGGTAGTTTTTTTACTCAAAAACTTACCAAAATAATCTTGGGTTTTGCCTCGCTGTGACTGCAGTACCAACTCATTTAACAAAAATTTGTAAATTGAACGCTTTTATTATCATAAAGTAACAATTTGAATTTTTGAAAATAGAACGCTGAAATTTCTAACATCGCGAAAATTTTACTCTTTTGCTTCTAGTACTATAAAGGTAAAAATTTGAAAATAGAACGTTAAAATTACTAACTTCTGTTATATTTGATCACTCATCTGAAAACAATTTGAAAGAATCATGGGCACTCTACTAAGGAAAGTGGACGTAAATCTAACAGAAATGAAAATATATTTTATGTTTAAGATACCATGCCTAGATCATGTGGATATAAATTTTATTTTGATTTACCATTGGGTTATGGAGATACTAGTGCGCGCTAAATGTAGATAAAATAAAACATTTATTTTTATTAATCCAGTTTACTTTTGGCTTCAAAAACTAGTGCATACATATTTTTAAAATAAGTAATTACCTATTTTTGACCGATTTTTTAACGTTTTTATTTAAATAATACCTAATAAGCACATAATAAAATATTTCACATTCAGACTGCAAATTCAGCCGGGAACAATGGTTTAACGTACCTTCCGATGTACAAAGCTCGAGATAATAGATTTTTGGTCACCCATCCCATGACCAACCCTTGCCAAAGTTGCTTAACCTCCGCGATCGGCGGATCAGGCGCTAAACTACTGCGCCATTGAGTTTCTCTGGTAACTCCTACCAGCTCGCTGTTACTATTCACATATTTTTATATACATATATTGATTTATCTTACTTGCTTTTTACATGTTTGTACGCTCCTATCTTTTTTCTCCGGCGTCCTAGCTACTTGTTGCCATACAAAGAAATAGAGTATAGATTATTATCTTTCAAATGAGATATATTTTGTCACTGTTGGTTCAACGTCCAATTTGACCAAGATCCTTTGAAAATAGAACGCAAAATGACTTCTTTAGAATTTCAAATTTAGAATATTCAATGAAACGCGTTCGACAAGCTGTCATTTATTTTGTTTTTTATTTTAAGCCGAGCGCTACGCGTCACTAATTTTATTGTTATTGTATAATTCAATGCACATTATTCCCCCTTTACAAATATTCACTGATTGTAATTGTGCATTTGAATATTATAATAGAACTGATAACGGAATAAGTTTGTTTTTACAACAAAATAAATATACTAACAAAAATCTAATTTATAAGGATGTTTTTATTAGAGGTAGGTAGGTACAATGCGATTAATTAACTATGAACAACAGAAGTGACCAACTTCAGAGCTCTTGCGGTACAAATCTCTAAAATTCACACTTTTCCATATATTCTCGAGTGAAGTTGCCGCGGATCACTGTCTATTGACAAATTAATCGCATTCTGATGTTTTTTTTTATCTCATAATAATGTGCTATTTTTACATATGAAAGTAAACTTTTTCTGTCAAGTTCAAATTTTTTCTGTACTTTCTCAAAAATAATATTTAGAATTTCGAGCTGTAATATAATTCACGATCGTGTCACTAAGTGTGTTGTTTTCTTTGTTACAGATGCGATGGGTGAGTACACATCTGCGGGACAACAGGAAGACCCATAAATCAAGTAGACTGTAAAAATATCATGTTCACAAAAATTCCAATCTTCATAAAACTCGAAAATAATTACGCTCGCCCCGCGTTTTTTACACAAAATAAGTCAATCGGCCAACACTAGGAGTCCAGGATTCGCCTCGCGTCATAAACTTTGATTAGGTCATTAAAGCATGTTAATTTATTAGCGTTCGAACAACTCTCATTTGCTATAAACAGACAAAAATCTCCCGTAAAAGTTTAACGTTAGCGACCGTTGTGCGCCCCGGGGCGGTTGGGCTTTACGATCTTTCTCAATTTTATCGTCATCGGGTAATCGAAAATCAACTTTGCCGTAATTAACCCCATGGTGCAGAATGCATGTGAAAATTAAAACGCATTGATAACAAATATTAATAATGTTGTAATCTGAGCGGTAGAATTTGAATTTCGAATTTAAACTTTAAGCATTCACTTTGTTCCACTTTCAAAATGTAATGTTCAGCTACAGCATCAACGAACGTTGAATTCCTTTTTTAAAAAATGGAAAATATTATGTCCGTTCGGAAACTGCGTATTCATTTGGCGCGAAATCCGCGCGATGCATCGGCTGAAATAAATTAAATCCAAACAATATCAATCGGACACGAGAACACACTCAGGCGATTTCGTTTTGCTATTTATCATAAAATACGAAAGCTCCGAAATTGAAATACACTCGTCCCGTTTCGATCGCAGTTGCGTGACGGAGACGGGAGGGCCGCGAGCTTTTTTCTTTGTTTCAAATCGTGTTATCGTGTTGTCCGTCTGTGCGTTGATTTGTTGGCGTCGGTATCGGCGCACAGTATTAATTACCGGTAGAATGAGCTTTGTTACTTTCAAGTTGATTGCGATCTGCATATTTCTCGTTATGGGTGTCACGGTTCTTTAGTAATGGTATAATTCTGATATTTTTTTGATATTTTTTTGCAACATTATAAGTTAGGCAAAGATTGAAGATAATTTGGAATTTTCATGTAAGTACTTACAAAAGAATGTTATTTGTCTGGAAAATCTGATACATGTTTATAAATATCGTTCCTTTTGATAAAGCTAATAATTTTTTTGTTTCTTCTTGACAGCTTACAATCTTAAATGGCTCGTAGGCGTAGGGTAAAAAAAAATTTAATTTTAAAATGCTTTTTACTCCAATATACAGGGTGTTACAAAACAACCCGCAATGCCGAATATGGCATCAAACTGAACAGCTTTTACTTTGGGACCAACTCTGAAATAGCGAAAAAAAAACAGTTGTTTCATTCAAAAAATAATAACGAAAATATCAAAATGTATGAAACAGCTGATATTTTTTTCGCGATTTCAGAGTTGCTCCTATAGTAAAAGTTGTTCAGATCAAACTGAATCGGTCCCTATCTTCCCTACCATATTCGGCATTGTGGGTTGTTTTGTTACATTTTGAGATTGAGTCTCCAATAGTAGATTGTACAACAAGTGCATAAAAATCACCATTTTACGAGTCTTATTATCTATGGATGGTCAAGTCGAGGGTAAAATGGATTTTATTAGATACTCTACTTTTCACTTCGATTGTGAGGAAATTAAACAGCCATATTGCAAAAAAGTAGTATTATAACATGAATTATATAAAAATGAAGAAACAGAATGAAATAAACAAGTTTATTTAACAAAGTTTAATTGCGTGTGTGGCTGTTTATCTGACGACCTTTGTCTTAGAGTCTGAGACTTAAAGGAATTTTACTTTATGCACTAGAGCATGAAAAGTGATTTTATGCAGCCTATACCCAACATAAAGACGAACTTTACGAGCATGAGAAGTGAAAAAATAATTATTGTTAAAAAGGAAAACAGAATGAAATGCTAATCGATGTTAGATTTTAACCAAACCCACAGAGTAAAAAGTCTAATTATAAAGAAGCCTACAGGAAAAAAATATCATTACAAGCAGTGCCGATGCCGATGCCGTCAGTGAAACATTTTTCAATCGACAGTCGATACTGTCGATACATAATCAGCGCTCCATTGTCTCAGTCCAAACCCCAAACTTGATTAATGGTTCCGTACAATATTAACATAATGTACAACCAACAACACATAAAAAGTAGCACTTGCATACGGAATTAAGTACTAGTGAAGTGAACATAAGGTTTATTATACTATATTTAATGTATGTTGTTAATTAAAGAACAGATTGATGGCGGTGATACTATGTCAATTTGGCTATTGTAATTGTTTTAATCAACGATTGTAATGGGGCAATGTCGGAGAATAAGCTTATCTTTTACTCTTTATAATGACTGATAACTGATAACCCTGTCATTACCTGAAAGCTTAGCAGTAAAATCTCTTATGCAATCTGTCGAAATATTTAAAAATAATATATCAGTGATTATAAGTTCAATCATCATCATAGTCATATCAGCAGCACGACACCCACTGCAGGGTATAGGCCTTCCCCAAAGATCTCCACGACGATCGGTCCTGCGCTGCCCGCATCCAGTGGCTTCCCACAACCTTCACCAGATCGTCGGTCCACCTTGTCGGGGGCCTACCCACAGAGAGTCGTCTGGTGCGCGGTCGCCATTCCAGAACCTTTCGCCCCAACGGCCATCGGTTCTTCTCGCTATGTGTCCAGTCTACTGCCACTTCAGCTGAGCAATCCTTTGAGCGAAGCGAATAAGATCCACATAAGAATAATGTAGTAATCACAAATAGAAGCAAACTACAGTAGTACACAAATAAATTTTTCAGCCATCTGACAGTAATGGTTTTCCCCTATTGAAGCATCTCCAAAACAGGAGATAATTTCATAAAATATAGTCAAAAAGGATTTGCTGAAATCAAAGTGCTTTTACTATACAGGGTAAAACACCAACAACCTCGCAGGAGTAAATGACTAACTTACATCATAGACAACAACATTTAGTCTACGACTTTTCCGAAAACATACAGAAAATCTAAATTCCATAAAAATGACCCGAAAAACTTTGGTAATCGAGCTTCGTATAAAACTTCTTTATGTCTGTTTTCTGAAATGTTATTGCCTCTTATTACAATAAACTCACTTTTTTCTTCATTATACCTTAGACCATGGTCCTCAGCGTAGGACTCACAAACATTAAGCAATTTTATCAACCCATTAACCGAACTCATCAGAACCACAAGTCATCTGCATATAGCTCAGGTTATTGATACATATGTTATTAATGTGACGTCCAACCATGGTGCTGCTGAGTCCCTCGATGATCTGCCCATCTATTGTCTAATTTCAAAATCTATCACAATCGCTTTCAAGATGTAATACATTGATGCTTCATTTTGGCATAAATAAAAACTTGCCAAAGATACAGCAATGTGTCACATCCATCTGTCAAATAAAAGCGATTGCGGTAGATTTTGAAATTGGACAATTAGCCCCCTGGTTAATGTACAGTTAAAAAGTCTTGGCGAGGTCAGACTCCCCTGTCTTACCTATATTCTTTTGAATAGGTATTACCCCGTTGATGAAGTTTTTCTGGTGCCTGTACCAGAAGGACCAGATGTTAATTATTTCGACAGGAGTGCCCACCTCGCCAAGCTTTGCCCAAAGTTTATCATAATCCACTCGATCAAAGGTCTTTGACAGATTCAGGAAGCATGCATAATTATACGGTGGTTTCTCTTATGCGGAGAAGTCGTAGAACAAATGTTGTTGTTTATAATGTTAGTAATCTACTCCTGTGAGAGATGTGGTGCAAGTAATTTTGGAGCGTAAGTGGAGTTGGGCGGGTCACGATGGGCGAGAAGGATCCTTGAATGGAGACCATGGGCAAAGAAAAGACCACAAGGCCGCCCTGCAAAACGATGGGTTGATGACATTAGAGGACAAGCAGAACACAAATGGATGACGAAGGCGCAAAACTGGACCCAGTTGAAAAATTTGGGAGAGGTCTATGTCCAGAAATGGACCCTAAGAGGCTCGTGATGATGATGATGAATCTACTCCTGCGAGGTTATTGGTGTTTTACAATAATCCTGTATAGTTCTGACTCTTACGCTGCATACTTAGTGAGATGCAAATGCAAACGACAGACACATGCACAAAACCTGCATAAGTCAAGTAACCGTCCAATTTGCAAGTGTCCAGATGATCAAACTGATGAGAATCACGCTTCGCGGTCATTTGCCGACTCATGTCACGGCATGACGTTACAATTACACGTATCATGTCGTAATGACATGTCATAATTAGAGATAAATGTGTGTTTTGCGTCGTTACCGCGAGCATCAAGTGTAGAATCTACCATTAGTGTATACTTAGATGGATCCTTCTATTTTGACATTTTGTGTTTCTATTGACTCTATAGGAGTGTCTACTCTACTCAAAATTATGCAACTATACCTGTTTCAGTATAGGCAGTCACATAATTTTGGTACACTTTATTATAAATATAGTTACCTTCCGCTTGTAATTCTTACTTGTGATTCCTACAGCGATACGATCATAATCCTCAAAGAATGTCTCGAGTCTTTTAAGTGTCATTCCAATCGTCACCATAAGTGTTTGTTTCGTTGACACTTTAGGGGAACCGACGCCTTTGAGTGTCAAAAAAACTTAAACTCCTAAGCATTGATATTTACTTATGTTATTGGAATACATAAATGTCAGTCTCACGGCCATTGCATGAAAGAAAAATCCCACATCACTAAAAAGAAACCTCATAACAAGTTAATAAACTTGAATTCCAATCACAAATGGCTTGTCCAAAGTCCAAATGACTATTGCAAATATCATAAATCACGACACGACAAATGAAAATTAGAGAACATAACCTAAAAAAGTGAAAACACCCGCCAAATATCATTTTGACACGTTCCGGAACGAACCAATCGCGAAAGATTCAAATTTCGAACACAACATTCAAGATGGCGACCTTCGCAGCCGTATATCAATCGTGATTTACGCGCCACGGTCGAGGTCGTCGACCGCCCGAATTTCGTTCAGAAATGCACTCGCCGAGTAATTTATTTGTGACCATCTATTATTTTGTAGACTCACGAGGTCCTAAACACAGCTGACATTAATATATCATTTTATGCTAGCGCGCGCTTTGTGGGCGTCTCGCTCCAACGTACGACTTCTGAAGGTGTGCGAGAGGGACGGTGATGTGGTTTGCGTTTTCACTTTTTATAGTAGCAATATATTTGATCAGCTGATCGCCATGACGTTTAGTGCTCGTGTGCGTAGTATTTCATAATTTATATTATTCTAGTGGTTTTTTAGTATGTTGGCTAGGTCGGGATTATTTATAATGTTGAATATTTATCTAATCTATTGGTTTCCGTGTATTGGGTTTGGAGTGGGTTCATAAATTCGATGTATGGCTGTTGATCAGATTATGCACTTAATAAAACGGAAGTGTACATGACAATGAATATATAATTATATGATGAATTATTATATCTTAAGCTCGTTTATAATATTTCACGGCTCATTACATTATGTGTGATAATAAATAAAATACTGTACGTATTTGCATTAATATAGTCCATAAATAAAATAGCGACACGATGACTGCTTTCATACTATTTATATTTTAGATTAAAACGCGAAAAAATAAGTGGGAATCGCCTAGTACTTATCTTAAAATATTACACAAATGTATTATGTATTAACTATTATAAATCTACTTTTGAACCTCCTAGCCTCCTAGCGGTTAACAGTCACACATACATACAAACAAATACATACATTGACAATAGACAGTGGCCCGCTGCAACTTCAGAGAATGTATAGCAAAGAGAAAAATTTACAGATTAAAATGCGTCGTTTTGTACCGCAAGCGCTCTGAAGTTAGCCATTACAGTTGTACAATTATTTGTCGCTTAACCATTTGAAAAATAATGAATAGGTAACATTTTAGGTAATATTTTTTGATTGTAGTATTGCCAAAACCACAAACAGTAGTTTCTGAACGCAAAAACCATAGACAACACAGACTAGATACTTAAAATTTCCCGCCATTATTTCACGTAGTTGTTCTCTAATTAGTGATGTAGTGATGTTGCGCGCTCGTACGCACGTGGGCCCTGTAAATATTTTTGGAGGCAATCGATTTCCGAAATCCATTCTGAACCCTCGCGCCGAGTCGCCGCGTCGGTGCCGTACTGGTTAACGTGGATAAGACGAGGCGGTGGAATAAACAAACAGACATCACCATGTACTCTATGGACATCACATATTATTATGTTGCTTTGACCATAAAGAAAGTAGCTAAAGCACTGTATAATGGAAATCAGAGACAACGGTGGTGTGGTGCCACAAACGACCAGACCTCAGACAATAAAGAAAATCGGGGATCGAACGCCTGACCTCAGGAATGGCGACCCCTTTATAACCGGACAATAGGGTATTTTCCAAATTCTTTAAAACTGCTTTTATTTAAAGATTGAGACGAACGATTTAACAGAAAAATATAAAAAAAAAAATTAATGTCTTTTTTCTTCATTAAACCAATTAATGTTAAACTTATTTTTAAATAGTTTTGAATCTACCGCCAAAACGCTCGGTTCGACGACGTCTACTGTGTGACGTCATCTTTGTGTAAACAATAGAGTAAATTGTTACACAGACTACATAGGTGTTCAAATTGTTTACACAAAGTTGACGTCTCACAATAGACGACATCGAACCGAGCGTTTTGGCGGTAAATTAAAAACCATTAAAAATAAATTAGACTTTAATTGTTTTAATAGAGAAAAAAGACATTAATTTATTTATTTTTATTTTTCTGTTAAATCGATCGTCCCAATCTTTAAATTTAAGCAGTTTTCAAAAAATTGGAAAATACCCTATTCTATGACGGGTTACAAGCTACTCGACCACAGAGGTTGTCATACTACATTATAGTGTACCTGATCTGAAAAAAATGAATTTTAAAGACCAACCATAGGAGCTTTTAGGCCTCTTAAGTGTTAGAAATATGGAGTTAACAACGCGTAAAATTTTTATGTTGCAAGTTGCAAGCTACTATTAACTGCAGTTTTATTTTTCCTGGCTTCATATGCCACCCATATGAAGCCTCTATTAACAAAAAATTTGACAATCTACGTTGTTTTGAGGAGCTCGATAGCGCAGTGGTTTAGAACCTGGCCTAGCGATTGCGGAGGTTTAGCAACTTTCGCAAGAGTCGGTCATGGGATGGGTGACCAAAAATGTATTAGATAATGTATCGAGCTTCTCCGTACTTCGGAAAGCACATTAGGGTGTTAGTGCCGGGTTCATTTGCTGTCGTTAACACCCACCAATTCGCATTGGGCCCGCGTGATTGGTTATGGCCCATCATCCTTATTCACCCATAAGGAAGGCCTGTGCCCTAGCAGTGGGGACTTTAAAAATGGCTGATGGACAATCATCACAAAAATAAAACTTGTTACACTGCTCAAAAAATAAAAATACTTTTCGATCACAAGTCGTATCCACAGTAAGCGACAGGCATGAGCGCGTATCGCACGGGCTGCTATCATTAATCTACGTGACAGTTCAAAATTTAGTTACAGAGGGTCCGCCGCCCCCGCGCCCCCGCCCCCCACAACTAACTTTTTGAGGGATACCTATTTAGGATTTTAGTTCGGAACTATGATCACTGCCGTCGAGTGGAACGTTATACCATGCGTATGTTGGGTTTGTATTCTATTTACGGTAATGAGCTGTGGAAGTTTTTCGATCTAAGAACGAAGTGATAATTTAAAATGGAGATTATTGGAGATGCAAACTGAGAAACTAATGGCGCCACAAACGCTTGTACCAAAATCGTTTGATTGGTTGTTTCAAATGTCAAATGTCATTTCTGACATATTTTAACCAATCACAAGTACTGTCTTAGGAACAAGCGTACGCAGCGACATCTACAATTAGCTTTGCGTTGCCATCCCCATTGGAACAGTTGGTTTGATTGATATTTTTTCATGAATAAAGTGCGAAACACACTGGATGCGTAACCGTATGCGTAAGCGTGCACGTAGACGTACCATGACGTTGTAACGTCTGAAACTTTATGAGACATGGCACACCGCTTGCGTAACGCGTAGACTGATCCGTAACCCTACGCATTGCAGCTCGTGACGTTGTACTAAATGGCATTCCCTATTGGACGTCACACCAAACACGCATGTATCTTTGCTGCGCGTCACTACGCGCGTGACTACGCGCGTGTCTACGCAGCCGGTGTGCCCAGGCTTTAATGCATCTTTGGATGAACTTTTTCTGTATCATAGGGTTCTGGAATGGAACTCTTTCAAATTGGATAATTCCGCTTCTATTAGTAAAGACTGAGCTCTCTTCTCTTGCACAACACGATGGGTGACGATGGTTTCCAAACTTAGAAATAGTTTTACCAAAATCATAAATCGGTGTTAGTTATACATGTATCGTATCAAAGTACATAAACATCGTCATTTCCATACAGCCATTATCCACGAGAAAACGGGTCACGCAGGTTAATTACCATACGAGGGTTCAGATCCAAATAACCAGGCTCGCATAACTCGCGGCGGGTTATTACGAAAGTAATTAGCGTGCAGCGAGCGGGCGCGCGGCGGGGCGTCTTCGGGACACCACCGCTGACGGCTCCTCGCGGCCTCTGCCCGCCTGGTACCCGTGATCGATAGCAGCCATGATGATATTGGTGGAATACCTAGGTTAGGTGGTACCTTGATATCCCCAAAATTATGTAGGAAACAGCCCTCTATGTTATCATCTCCATCGACTTAGAGTAAACATGACATTATAGTGTTATTGGATATTGTCTACATAACAGATTTGAATAACCTTGAAGCTTATGATATAAATCTAATCAAAGTAGAGCTTCATCATTTTCAGACGCTGCAAAGATAGATTTCATTCATTACCAATTTTGGAGGATTCGAAGATACGTTATCTTATTATCACTAGGTCCATTCCATGGAAGAAGAAAGAATAAGGACCAGTTCTTGAGGAGTCTCTACCATTCTATTAGATCTAGCACCGTAGGTTTCTGAACCCGATGGCGTAGCCTTAACTTTCACAGCTTACACTGAATGATTTTGAATCCAATATTGGTTACTCTACTTCAACAGGATCAAACCGGGATCTTAGATCAGATAGAGTTTGGTCAACTAAAGATGAGACTCGGTTGGAAATGGAACTAATTTTGCGCCTTATTTTAAGGTTCAGTTTCCAATAACGTAACCTCTAAACGTTAATTTAACAGGGATAGTAACGCCGCCATTTCAATCTCATCTTTCGTTGACCAGACTCTACCTACTTGACAGAGGTTGCCAGATGGCATTACACTTGGAAGCAATGAAATTGACGTAGCTAAGTTACTTTCAAACTTTTTCAGCACAGAATCAATTTCATGTAAAGAATCAAAATTACTTTCATAAAGCTCGTTTGATCTTTGAAATGTATCAATTTCATTGAATTATCTCAACTGACTATATGTCCGAAAGAATTTAAAAGAAGCCTGATTGAGTTAATTTCTATGCTCTCAAGTCTATATTTACAAAGTAAGAAGGTTATAGTTCTTCTAATCACACGTATAAAAGCCTAAGTTATTCAAGACATTTCTTCCCCAGACATACCATTTCAGAAGAAGTTAACTCGATTTCAAGGTCAAAGAGACTCTTTCAAGCGTACATTAGCGCCAACTCCGAGTTAATTTAATTTATTAATCTTGCGGTAGAACACTTAAAGTTATGAAACGACACATTTCTGTATAGTCTTTATGGAGCAACGACCTAACCTTTCAAAAACGCCTCGTACTGTCCGTGTCATATCTGCTTGTAATTTTTTTCTAAAAGTCGGCATGAATAGTCACATTTCTCTATACATTCAGCATTTATTCGAGCGACAACACTTCAGGGTAAGAACGACCTAACTCTAAAAACGTCGCGGTTGACTTTCAAGCATGTTTAAGTGGTTTACGGTTCAAAATCGAATGTTGGCTAATAGGGTTGTGAAATTTATGAAAATGACGCTACATACCGACCCCCGTGACTGGCACAATTCTGTATCAGAGTGTATTTTTTTACCTTTTTTTTATTATCCGACCGCGGTGAAGAGGTACTTTATTTTGCATATTATGGTTTAAAGTTATGCGTTTTGGAATATTAATTGATTTAAAAATGCACGCTTTGGCAATATTATAGGAATTGCCACGTAAACTAGACGGTGACTCGATAATAATTATAATTCATTCTTAATGTGATAACTACATAAGTTGTTATAAGTATTTTTCTTTACATTGTATAAACAATGATCCATTATACTTAAATTATTTCTAACGCACAAGCATTAATTTGCTTTAAAAAGGTAGTCATTAACGTATTTACCTACATTTACAACGATTGTTCTTAGCGAATAGCTTATTGTTTTATTATAAGGAAGGAACATGTGTAAATAATAAATTAAGAACCACTTAGAATTATGGCTTCGGACATGTGAACAGTAAAATGCATCATATATTTCTATTCATGAGTATTATTCCTTTGAACAACATGAGCAACACACAACACAACCTTCCAAAAGTTGTAAGAATGTCTCTATGAATGATAAAACCGCTTAACTTTTGGTCAAATATAGAGGTTATACTATGTAAAATAAAACACTTTTTTAACGGATACTAACGCGGTTTTATTGAAAGTACTTTTTAATATGATAGTTTTGTTATTACTATAAATAATTCAAACCTAACCTTCGTATCTAAAGACGAGTAAATAAGTAATGACTAGAGTAAAACTTGCAATTTTCAAATGCTTCTAACATTATATTTACATACAATTAATCTTAAACGCAGTTTTAGTGCAGTTTTGGTGCTTTAAAGGTTAATTTAAATTGCATGTGAATATAATATTTAAATTGCAAGTTTTCAAGTCATTACTTACTCCTCTATAGATACAAGGGTAAGAGAATATCTGTAGATGCCGTACCCATCACAAAGTGGTCAGACTTTTTTATTTGCAATTGTGTCGTTATAGCATTGTGTATAAAGCCGTTATAGAATAGTGCAGTGTCACCGATGACGCTGCCGCCCGCGCCGCGCTCGCCATCAAACTGTCGTTACTTGCACACGCCCCAGCTGTTTGTTTTTTTTTTAATACAAGTCTTTTATCGGGGGTTAGTTGCTAGTGCAACATTTGGCGCCGTGACATGAATGAATATTTTGCCAAAGATACTATACAACATTATCAAACTGTCATTTCCTCTTTTGGGTATGAATATGATTACATGTAATGAAAAAGAAAGTTAACGCTTAAAAACGTTGACTGATATCACAATGAATTTAATTATATGGTTTGAGTTACCGTTTATCTTATGTATTTTCTTATAGGCAGAATTATTAAAACTACATACATTGAACACTTATTGGAATACTAACTCTACCACAAAATAGTACCTATTCTTTTCGATTTTGTAGACGCTGTAAGGTAAATTTCATATTTAATAAATCCAGCAAACGTTCTAAAATTAAAGAACTAAAATTGACATAAATATAAATAACCATATAACTACATTACGTGTATCAAAGGAACATTTACTCAGCTGTACGTAGTCGTACAATCTATGACGTCATTAAGCATAACTGCAAAAGACAGGTCGTGAACGTCACAGCACAAACTGTGACGCAGCTGATCAATGACTGTCAACAGTGACGCAATGCTGATCGATGATGGACTGTCAAGCAGTGCCAAGGTCGCGGTCCGGAGCAGTTCTGACAGCTGTCAAGCGCGGCTGGTGAAAAACGCGCGCTGTCAGCCCGTAATGGATAGCCTTCCGCCGCCATGTTTGGTGCGAGTCATTGACCTTTTTTGCTTTTTACGACTGAACTTTTTCAGATTGTGCCGTTGTTGAATTAAAACGATTGAGATAGTTAGTTTTTGCATTATCAAATCTATTTGATTTGTCACTTCACTATTCATGATAAGGCAAACAACTGTATAATCATTGCCCGTTAAAAGTGACAAGTGTTTGACGAAGCTTCGAGCATTAATACCTTCTGTAAGCAGTTTTAGTTTTCTATCCAAACTTACAAACTAACTTAAAGAGTAAAGAGAGTACGTACTTCTCAATACAAAACTCATTTTATTTACCCCCTAATGAGTTTATTATTTGTAAAAGCTAAGTGCTCTCAGCGGAGCACACTCCCAACTGCCGAAAACAAATACTCAAGCTGCACTGGAATAGGTACTCTATCGATCTGCCGACCGTACCTACGGATGAGTTATACGTCAGAATCCGCCCGCCCCCTAGCCGAGCCAACGACCCCTTACCCCTCCGTACGGCAATCCCCACCTAACCGCTGCAAAAACAAGACGTCATTTCCTTTAACAACGCACAGGCTTCTTACGACGTTCTCTAGTCTGTTTAGACAGTTCAAGTTCAAAACGACTCAAAAGATGTAGACGGACAAATGATTATCGCCTTTATTTTTACGGCCGTAAAAGCTACGGTGGTGGCCCGCCCTACCTTGGGCGGGAGCAATTAGGCGCGTTTCCGAACTGTTTTAAAAATTGCATGTTTTTTTCGACATTACTCATTGTTTCAAGGCGCGGAAGTTGCTTTTGTGAGGAATCATACTGAATTTGTGCTTTTTTCGTCGTTCTGTAAGCGAATGTGTTGAATCGACTGAGTTCAACGTTGAACACGAAGGAATACTCTAGCAAATTGTTTTTTTTAATCTTAGTTGTGCCGTTGTTGCATTTACTTGATTGCGTCTGTTGCAATATTTCTTTAAAGCTTGTCTGATGTTTAAAGTTGCGTTATCAAATGGGATATGGGACCTCTGTTGCACTTTATAAGCACTACATCTACAAAGGAAATGTTAAGAAAATATTTATTTTTTTCTCCCAAGTCCTGCCTCAGCCCTATTTTGGTAATAAACGTGATAATTTTATATCCATTGCGTCAAACAATTTGAAAATAGAACAAACTACTTATAGTTACACCGTAATGTAAACCAAATTGTCACGTTATTAAATAGTACCTTGGCCTGCTTTTCTTAGCTTTGACTAAATATAGAAATACAAAATACGAGTGCATTCACCATCCCAAATTGATAAGCGAAGATGATAATGTCTACATATTTATGAATTGCTGTAGAGGCTAAGTAGTAAAAATCTATTTTCAATACATAAAAGATTATACAAATATTATGTCCGTACATAAAACAATTGACGTGGCAGTCACTAAACCTCAATTTTCAGTTGACAATAATTTACTTTCTAGAAACTTTGTACAAAGTAATAACGTTTCAAAATATAGTAATTACTATGCGTAAATAATTTTGATTGAATAGAGCTTTTATGGACAATTAAACAGTACACAAGTTACCTACTTCAATTATAAAAAGGATTAAGACTGTCAGCCATATAAGAATAGTAATTCATTAACATAGGTATAGTTCGAATCACGAAAGATGACCACAAATGGCGCCCATCTTCGCGTCATATAACTCATGAAGAAAAGACTTTAGACAAAATAATATTTCATAATTTATTTTATTTTATTTTATTGATATTTGGGGGGTTTACAGCTCTCAATACAGTATAGTATAGGAAAATAAAAAACTAAAAGCCTATTACAAACCTCCACAGGCATGTATATATTTAAAAAATATCGATATATCAATATGAATATGAAATCATATTTTGTCTAAAGTGTTTTTCTTCAGAGTTATAACGCGAAGATGGGCGCCATTTGTGGTCATCTTTCGTGATTCGAACTATACCGCATGTTTAGCGCTAACCTGGGCAAATCTATAAGTATACTACTTTATAAAATAATTTTTCCTGATACTAATATTAACATTATAAATACATACACAAATGATTTCCACTACTAAGCTTGGCAAAAACACTATTTATACAGGATTATTTTATATAACACCAACAACCTCGCAAGAGTAGATTACTAACATCATAAACAACAACATTGTTCTACAACTTTTCCGAAAACTGACAAAAAAATCAACTTTCCATACAAAACTCAGTGGGACTTTCTGGGACTTTCCATACAATACAGGGAAGCCAGTGGATGCAGGCAGCGCAGGACCGATCGTCGTGGAGATCCTTAGGGGAGGCCTATACCCAGCAGTGGCTGTCGTGCGGCTGATATGATGATGATGATCCTATTTTTTTTCTCCAAGTTTTAATCTAGGTACCTCTGTACCATAATTCATCAAAATTGGTCTTTCAGTTTAGGCGTAAATTTGGTAATAGTAGTACCTAGCATATTTTTATTAGAAGTCAAATTTTCTTAAGAAGTTTCAATTTATCTCTTTACCAAAATTCACCAAAATTGGTTTAGCGGTTCTTTTATAAAGGACATCAGGCACATGAGACCCAAAAGTGTATAAACATAATTCTGTTATCTATAAACACTTTATGTTACTAGAATCATAAAACAGCAGCAACATTATTTTTTAACTCCTTCATTTAGCTTTAATTAATTATTGGAAAAAAAGCATATCAATGAAACGGACATCTTTGTCAGCGATTTCACAAGTCTCCCCTGAGTATATTTGTTCTGTGGCACAAGAGAAAATGTCTGCCGGCTGTCTGTCAACTGTCAAAAGTGTTTTGTTCACAGATTATCCATTTGATCTGGTTCCGACTCGTACATTGTGGTGCTAATCTGTATCACTAATGTTACGTGCACACTACCGTGATATGGCAATAATTATGGCCATAATTTTCCTTATTCCTATACCCATAAGGTTCATCAATGGTCATAATTGTTGGCATATCACGGTAGTGTGGCCCTAGCATAACGCAGCTAACGAAACGTGTTGTCGTGGTGGTGTTGCTATGACTGTGTCGGGGTTACCAAAAAAAATACTTTCAAACATAAATAACTCTTAAAACATAAATCTTCGTAAAAATCTGAATATTTTCTATGAATTACTAAATACATGCCTACATTTTGGAAAATACAGAAATGTTATACATTCTTTGGTTTTTTTCTATGGGACTCTGCCTGATGTCCTTTATACTTGCTTACTTGTATGTACAGTATAGCTTCGTCAACCCAACCAATAAATAAATACTTACCTACACCTACATAGTACCTATATGCCCAGGATCGATGAGGATCGGTCGGCTACACCGGGGCGCATCGGTGGGCCATTAAGGAAATTGCTTTATGTGAGACCCAAGGATACCGGGCCTACGTATACAGTTAGCTGGGAAAACTCATATGTATAATCGAAGATATAATACAGGTTTTATACCACTGTTTAAATAGCCTACGTCCACGGTTGGACGCAGTTTTAAGAACGCAGCAGGATTTGAAGGGTTAATACTACTGTTCGATGAAATAGTGGCATTATCTTTTATGGATAGATGGTTTATAAAGTGATCGATGGTGGCTACCTTATGTTTTGGAGCAATATAATTACTACGTCGTTGGACACAGTATTAAAAACGCAGCAGGATTAACATGGATATTAAATCGCCTGTTCGATGCAATAGTGGCATAATTGTATCTTTTATGTATAGAGACGGTGAAAGTGGACGATGGGTGCTACCCATTGCTTTTTCCTTTAAGAAACACCTTATCGAAAATACTTTTTCTATTTACAAATAATAATTGATTATTATTATTGAATACGTTAGCTAAATACTGCAACAAAGTCATTTCTAAGGTCGACTCTGTAGCTCTACCATGGGTTGATGGAAACTGTTTTCGCCATCGAATTCTATCTGATATTCTGCTCATAATCAATGCGAGTGTTAAGCTAGGGTTTCCTAGAATGACGGTGCCGTCATATTACGGCCGTCATTTAGCGACGTAGAACGTTGTCTATGTAAACAATATGGCGCGGTTTCTGACGTTACGGTGTCGCCATATCGTTTCCATATACGACATTCAACGCCGCTATATTACGGCCATAATATGACGGCACCGTCATCCTAGGAAACCCTAGCTTTAGAGAGAAAACGATAGTTTTCGATAGCGAAAACAGTTCGCATCACCAAACTCATGGGTCTTTCGTCGATTCATGCCAGGGCTGGTTCATCCCACGGTATGAATCGCACAAGGACGCTTTTTGAATTCGCTTTTTATACCATGGTATGAAAATAAAATCAATGTTACCAAAAAAAATAAAAGTAAATGCTGGCAAAATTACATTAAAAAGGTTGGTTGGTATGAAACAGCGAATTCAAAAAGCGTCCTTGTGCGATTCGTATCGTGGGTGGGATGAAACACTGAATCGACGAAAGACCCCAACTCGGGTCATCATGGTAGGAACTACAGAAGCCAATTTTTCGTAAAGAAAAAGAAATCGTTTCAAAATCGGAATCAGAGCCAAATTCAACGACAATGCCAAGTATCCAGCAATCGTGTTTATTCGACAAAAAACATCGGAATATTGGCGACAGTGACCGCCGCCGTTTGCCAGGTTTGGACGTTTGGAATCTAAAAAAATCCACAGACAAAGAAAAAGAACACCCAAAGACCGACAGTCGGGGCTCAGTACCAGAGCAACATAAAACACGGGGAGTCTCCGCGGCAGAAAAACTCCCGAGTGATTTATCGTGAGAAGAGGGACATCTTCGCGGGCCTTTATGTTATGGGTGCATGTACAGGTACCTCCTGGCAGGTGCTGCGTCCCTGGTACCCCTCTAACCTAGCGTGGATTATTTATATCTCCGTCCGTCTTTTTTTTATTTCGCCTTTTTATTTTTTATCGCAGCACTATCTGACGGTTTCAAATAATAATTACGCTTGACCCCATAAGTAACAGAGATGACGGGGGCATGTCACGTCGCTCATACCAATATCTTATAATTTGTTAAAATAAAAAACATAATGACTTACGATATCGCTTTTATGAGACTTGAAAACTATTATGATACCGCTATTTATAAATATTTCTATTTTAAGCACTTATGAACCGTTGATGGCATAGCGAGTCATGAGTGCTTACGAATAAAGAATGAATTAACATTTTTATAGTTTATTCTCTTCGATGAATCTTAAGCAAACCAATTTGTTTAAAGTAAAATGCGTTCCGAATTTATTTTGTAAAAGTGAATAAATGCAGGGTGTTCGGTAATCCTTACTATAATATTATAAATGCAAAAGTCCGTTTGTTTGTTTACTTGTTTGTTACGCTTTCACGTCTTTACTACAGAACCCATCATCATGAAATTTTACACATGCGTTGCCAGGGGTACAGATTGTCAAGACAAGGACAAGGTTACCTTTCATCCCGAAAAAAAGTATTGTACCCGAGACGGATAGCAAAAAAACTTGCCACGCAGACGAAGTCGCGGGCGGCTCCTAGTAGCCTTTTAAGCCGAATATGGTAGATAGGGTACCATGCAGTACCCCAAAAAATTATTATAAACCTGATGGCTGAGAAAGGAGACCCGGCCTTTTATGCTTGAGTTGTATGCTTTTTAATTTTTAAATCTGTGCCGTGCTGTTCTTTTTTACTTATTCGTCTGTGGTATCTGTCAACCGAATAACAAATCCAAGAATATTATATTCATTTTCTATATGCCAAATCGGTAGTCAATTGATATTTTATTTTCTTAATTTTGAAAAAAAAGGAAAAGAATTATCGTTTATGCAGCCAGGCTTCAACATTTCATAGAGACTTTTCTGTACAATTTCTGAAACTTTTCTTTGAAAATTGAATGTGGATAACGGAACGTTTTTCAATGACTCGTTGTTTTTGTAGAGTTTCCATATCAAAAAATATTCATAATTTTATAACTTTTTTTCTACAAGCGCTAAAAATAAAACAGAACTTGATCAATGTAGCAAATATTATTAGCTTTATTTTAAGACCAAATTCAATTGTATACAAGTTTAGCAATTTTTCTATGGCGAGTACCGCTTCTTCTTTTGTTTTTTTATTTGAATGGAAATATAATTTGCAAAGTGACTGCCCTAGAAACAAATACACTAGCTATTGTTTTCGATAATAAATCCCAATTTCGGTTTAGGGATATGAAGTTTAGTTTTTTTATTGTAGTTTATGGTTTATAATAATTTTCCGGGGCATGGTACCCTATCTACCATATTCGGCTTTATAAGGGTACTAGCTTCTACCCGCGACTTCATCCGCGTATATATTCGGTAAAATCCTTAGCGAACCTATAACCAGAATAAATAGTATTCTACTTATGTTTTAATTTCATCAAAATCAGATCATCCGTTTTTTTGTGTAAGGCATACTTAGGTCCTCCCTCACCAAGCGCACTGCCCCCCTTTTCCTCTCGAAACCGAGAGACTTTCATCTTCTTCAACCCTTATTTCGCGATAAAAGGTAGCCAATGTCCTTTCTCAATCACCAAATTTCATCAAAATCGGTTCTTTCCTCTCGAAACCGAGGGAATTTCATACAAGTTAAACTTTCATCCTGTTCGACCCTTATTTCGCGATAAAAGGTAGCCCAATGTCCTTTTTCAAGCACCAAATTTCATCAAAATCGGTTCGTTAGTTGAGTAAGGCGTGAAATCGTAACAGACTGATATACAGAGTTACTTTCGCATTTATAATATTAAGTATGTATTACCAAACTGCCTTTAGCCTTCTACTGACGAAACAAAAACAATTAAAAAAAAAACAATCCCATCTGAGTGAGTCCGAATCGAAACAAGCCACAACAGAACGGGGCGAATCGTTTAAAAAGTGATAATTAATAGTGATTATTGTGTAAAAATAATTGTCGGTTTCTCTAAATTATGCCTCTCAGATCTAATTTCTGATCCACGCAACGGTGTTATTATAAAAATCTGCCGTTTCTTTTATAAGAACGATAGATATCAAAACAGTTTTCGAAGCACCAATTGTTTTAATTCGGAAACAAGAAAAAAAGAATTATGTATGTGTAATTGGTACGTTCGGGAACGGAGCTTTAGCATTGTTCTGTTTTGTTATACTAATTGGAGTTTAATTATTGGTTACAAGTATATGTATCCATGTTTGTGTGAATTAGTCGAGGTGGGATATTCAGTTTTAATTTCTACGTTTTGAATCCTACATTTTTGATACCAAGCATTTCCGATGCTCGTCGACCACTTAAAACATGAGAAGGTTCGAATTACATTGTTGAATTTACACTTTTGTGTCTTTTCAAATACGATTCTATGTTACCATCTTTTAATTGCTTTTTAGGGTTCCGTACCCAAAGGGTAAAAACGGGACCCTATTACTAAGACTCCGCTGTCCGTCTGTCTGTCTGTCTGTCACCGGGCTGTATCTCATGAACCGTGATAGCTAGACAGTTGAAACTTTTACAGATGATGTATTTCTGTTGCAGCTATAACAACAAATACTAAAGACAAAATAAAATAAATATTTAAGGGGGCTCCCATACAACAAACGTGATTTTTTGCCGTTTTTTGGTACGGAACCCTTAGTGCGCGAGTCCGACTCGCACTTGGCCGGTTTTTTTATGCACAACGGGATAGTGCTTGGTCTACATCTCACCTGTTAAATGACGATAAGGTCGAAGGTGGAAGCGCACTACACCCGGAATCCTCATCACTGAGGAACTGGCTATCTTGCCTCTAACTGCCGGAACACAACTATTTTTAAATTGTTGTTATGGCGTCAGTCTTAGGTAAGATGGTGGTAGCTAGCCAGGCGGACTTGAAATAAGCCCTACCACCAACCAAACCGAGTACAATTGAACCCCTCCTGGGAATCGAACCCGGGACCCCTGCGTCTTACACAGGTCGGCGAACCACTAGAGGCACTAGACCACAGGGGCGGGTAAAATTATCCATCCACCTATTAAAACGATAATATTTTGCTTGTAAAAAATGGAATGAAATAAAGAGCAAATTTAAAATTTCCTCTTTAGAAAACAGTAAATAATGCATTCCCGCAGCGTAGCCGAAATAAGTTCCTTTGCGCCGTTTAACCTGGCTGCATATATCTCGTCCGCATTTGTCCCATTTCCAAACGGCGTTGAAACTCGGCCAACTTTTAACTTTATTTGTATTGACGGTCGCGTTTTAGAATAAGGTATTATACTACTTGCCGTATCCACTCATGTTTTTTCCATGAGATATATTATGACGTCACACACGGTTGGAACCGGGCATATTTAGACAATTTCCTAAACAAATCCCTTGCTGGGGGCTCGCCCTCATATAAATAATATAGCATTGCCACCTCGGCGCACCCTATTCTGAAATTCGCCAGGTTATTACAATTTTTCGCGTTATGAATATCGTCGCGAGGAGCCTTAATATCCCTAGCGCAGGGGACTTACACCTCAGCAATTTTACTTTAATTCTTATTTAGAGTGCCACCTTATTTCGGTTACAAGATTTTTAGTATTTGTTTATGGCCTTAACTTGTTCTTTGGCGCCGTAATGGGCCGTTTTTGCATTTTTTCTGCGCTGTAATTCGCATTTATGTCAGCCAGTTAGTTCTCTCACTTTGGGGGAAGCGCGAATTGTCTATAAAAAGAATGGACCACGAAGGGATGGCGGGAGTAATGCTATAACGAGAGGATCAGAGGTCAAGGCTTTATATTTTTTGAAATTCGAATGTTCATTTGGGCCGCGCGGCGCGACGTCATCGCTCCACTATCAATCATGCATGCACCATTGCGCAGCGCGCTTTTGTTCGAATTACGAATTTCGAAAAAGGAACACAACACGAGAGAAAATTATGGTGGTTGCGTTCTTTTTGAAATTCGAATACGAAATTTGCCCCCCGCGGTGCTGCCCGCTGCAACCAACAATAACTGCGCTGTTGTGTGATTATCGTTCAATTACATTATTAAAAAGAGCATCGTATATGCACTTGATAAGCTTAACTTTTTTATCGCGGCAGTATTTTTGGGGTCGACGAAATTTAAGGAAAACCGTAGATTATATGACTCTGTATGTGCATATTCACTCCATTATCTGACAAATAACATTATACAGTGTGACACCGTTAAAAAAAGTAGAGAAATTGCTAATGGTGTATGATATTGCCTCCCCTCATTTTAGGGTAAGAAAAGACTAGGGTGGCAACACCTTCGCTCTCCCAAGAGGTGTTTTTTGAGTCGAGTATTTTTTCTTTTTTTTGTCTGTTTTTTGCGTAATGACATCGAGGTCCTGGGAGAGTTGGTCGAATCCATTAGATAGGCGGGAAGAGCTTAATGTAGCCGTTTTTTTCGTACGTATTCGAAATCGGTTGTAAAAACGATGTCGCACGCATGTGTCGCCCTAGAGGACATTAGTACGAATTGTAATGGCTTTTTGTCTGAACGAATGAGGAGGGATGCTACGATTGTTGTTTCATGTGTCGAACCTACAAAAAACAGTATCAAAAATATATCTATCGAGCGATTCTTAGAAAAACCTATTCATTCATTTTCACAACCCTGTAACCCCTCATTTATGTTGTATATTAATCACCCACCCAGTGCTGTAATTATTTAATTCCCAAAAATTTGAATTTCGATTCCGAGTTCTAAATTCAAACTGTTTGCAGGCAAATGGTGCGGGTCGCGGCGGGAGTGGTCCTCGCCGCCGGACGTAGCGCGGCGGGTGTACCAGTCCGTGTTCCTGGGCAGCCCCGGTGAGTACCCAGGTAAATGTTCAGGGATCGATGACCTGCGGATTCCATATTTGAAATTATGTTCTTCAAAAGATTCAAGAAGTTTGTATTATCATCATTTTTAGTATGAACTTTGGAAAGAAAAAGTTTGTAGAGGTTTTAAACTTCTAAATTCAAAAATGAAGTTTTAATCTCTTAAAACTATTTGGTGATTTGTGCATCTGATGTTATAAAAGAGTTTGAATGGGTATCGATTTTTTTAACAGAATTTTGACAGAGCAACTTTCAAAAATGGAATTCGCATGATTTGCTTTACTTAAACACTACACACACGTACACATGTTTAGTGAAGTTGACAAATGTGGAGCCGGTGAGCCGGCAGCGGCCGTCACCTGGAGGCCATCCGTCAGCCAGGCAGGAGCCAGCTCTGGCACAAGGTCACTGGCACACTACAGTGTTTTGAAGTCATTCCAAATTTGAAATATTAAAAAAAACTTAAAAGAGAAGCGTTCACTGGCACACTACAGTATTTTGAGGTCATTCCAAATTTGAAATATTATAGATTCTCTCTCTCTTTCAGGAGAAACATAAAAAAAAATATTTATGTATTCACACTTCAGTGTTTTGAGGACATTCCAAATTTGAAATATTTAAAAGATAACTTCTTTCAAGAGAAACAATGTTATGGAAATATTTTTGGAGTTCTATATGAAATTGTATGATTTAACAAATAAAAACTATTTAAAAGCAAAATATAATACCTACTTACAGCAAACTTTCGACTTCTTGGTGCTTAGAAATAAGAGAGTTCTTAAAATAACAATTAAATATTTTTTCCTAATGCCATTAGCTTAAAAATTTGTTTAGGAATAAGAAATGTTTTTGGATTTGTAAAATATGAAATAGCACTCATTCTGCTTTAAAAACAGCGGATGCCTGAAGCCAAACAACGTCATATCGATTTTAAACAAATAAAAAATCCCGACGACAGACAAATCGATGTCTATAATGAGGTGACGAAAACGAAACACAACACACTTGAAATAATTTTAGTCTCCTTTTAAAAAACATACTAGAAAACTTTTACTTAAAAAAAACAACAGGAATTCAATCTTTGAATTCTTTCCTAAAATATTTTACAAGTTGAGATGAGGTAAAGAGGTCCTAATTTATAGAATACTAGCGGCCGCCTGCGGTTTCACCCGCGAGGTTCCCGTTCCCGTGGGAATATCGGGATAAAAAGTATTCTATGTTTTAATCTTGGCTATCTACTATCTGTATGCCAAATTCCAACCCAATCCGTTCAGTAGTTTTTGCGTGATTGAGGAACAAACATCCAAACCCACAAACTTTCACATTTATAACTAGCGGCCGCCCGCGGTTTCACCCGCGTGGTTCCCGTTCCCGTGGGAATATCGGGATAAAAAGTATTCTATGTTTTAATCCAGGCTATCTTCTATCTGTGTGCCAAATTTAAACCAAATCCGTTTAGTAGTTTTTGCGTGATTGAGGAACAAACATCCAAACATCTAAACATCCAAACATCCAAACCCACAAACTTTCACATTTATAATATTAGTAGGATATTATTATTATTGCAATGATCCTACATTGCATAACAAACAACAGTTTACAATTACACAATTTTTTACTGTTGCAAGTTCCAATATAAAAATAAATAAGAATTTATATACACGTACGTGTGTCGAAAAAAAAAATTTAACTTACTTTCGGCGTTGGAAAATTCAAAATTGGAACAAAAAAATTTTCCTTTTTCTTTCGCTACATATTCAAAAACCATTCTATTTTTTAATGAATGTACTTTTGCTTAACTAACAGCTTTGAATTTTTTCTTAGGTTTTTCTGCTCAGTAACTGTTAATTAAGGCCCAGTTTCATTGTACCCTGTTATTGTTCGTGTATTTCATGTCAATAGCGTTGCGCGCGGCCGCAATCGATCATCGGTGTTATCGCGCGATCTGTGTCGTCTCGGTGTTGCAACGCGCAAAAAAAACTACCATCGCGGGAGATAAAGCCACTTGGACTGTCACCGGTATATTGTGTATGCCATAAGATTTGGGAAATTGACCCTTAATACAAGTGAATAGAATTACTTAAACTTACGGTTTGAGCGTGTTTTAAAGATTGAGTTACAAAAATATGGTTTATAAATGTTGAGTCTTGAGGATATTTTTAAACTTCCTTGATTTTATTTTGATAACCTATTTTTCCCCTTTTCTTACCCTAAACACCTATTATAAATACTTACCTATTCATCCCCTTTTTTTCATATGTAAAAAAATCCTAGGAGAATTAAAAAAAAACTACCTTTTCACACACTCTACTCATGACCTTATATGTAAACTAAATGTTATAAATGCATAAATAATAAACACATCTTAAAATTGTTGCTATTCAAATTATAAAATAAAAATTATTGACATTGTCTGTGTGCCATACAAAGTATCAAACAAACTAGGAACAGTTGAGTTTATACACATCGATACATCACCGCCATCTATCTGGCCGAGCGTAAAACAGGTGCGTGCCGTTCCCATCAATCTAAATTAGACTTTATGCAATGCTAATAAAGCCGCAATTATAATGACGACCCACCACACTTGCATCTTTAACGCGTTTGATATGAAAACAGTATCTATTTCACTCTGACACTCGTCATCTGCAGCTCTTTGTCTCTTTCTCGTTTTACACGTCAGCGTCATCAGTTTCCATTACACTATATTAATTACAAGCATCGGCTCGGTGGCCATCAAGTTTCATTCGTACGTAACGGCATCTCTGCATTCATTCACAAAACTTTCCTTATGAAAATGTTCGAGAAAAATAAGCTGTCAGATAAAAAAAGAAATAATAAAGCACGAAAGTAAAATGAAATCGGAAGAAGCGCAGTCAATTTATTCGAAGATTCGTTACAATTCCGATTTCTATCTGACATCTCGAATGAACGCCGCCGAAGACGGATAACCGTGGATCGCGATACCGGCAAAAACTCCGTCAGAAAGAGAGGTATCGAAGAAATCGATTCCGTCCCCAGCTGGAGAGCTCCGAGCGCCGCGAGAGAGCGCGAACGATCGCTTCTTTACGACGTGTGAAAGAGATAAAACAATTCCTTATGTCGCTATTCTTAAGCCGTTTGCGCGCACGAAATGGCACTTTACTCGCAGACATTAAGGTCGCAGTTTCATTGTTGTGATTGCGTATTGACGATTGTGGCGTATCGTAATGGAATGTTATAACTTCATTTGGCGGTATTCGTGATTAGATCCTTGTGATGTAAAAAATAAGGTCGTTTGTTGTGTGTGTAGTGGGAGTGAGTGACGGCTTAGAAGCGAAGCGGCGGTTGCCATGGCGACGGGCGCGTTGGAATGCCTGTGCAGGCTCGCTCAGGGTTGCTCGCTTCAGCGATGTTTTTCCCAAATTAGTGAGCAATAACAGTAATGATTTCAGGATGACAAAGGGAAGCGTAGGATCAGCTGACGAAGCATATTGCATTGGCAGTAAATGCACTTCAATGACTGTGCGGTTGTTTTTCAACTTTTAATAGAAAATATTTAATGATAAGAGGTCTTTTAATTTTCAATTATACAGACTATTCACAAATATATTTTCAAGGCTATTTCAATATTGATTGACCTTACTTATACCATTATAAATGAGAAAAGAAACAACAGTGTTGTCATACTTTCACTCACTGCTGAAATAATTTCCAAATGAATATTATCCAGACTTGCTTTTATTGTTTTCTTCATTAACTCAAGCAGATAATCCATACCATTCTCATTTCAAATTCACGTCGGAAATACGAAATTAGTATGACAGAGATGGCTTACGGGCGATACGCGGGCGCGAGCAGGCGCACACTAAATTGCTCAATTTGTGCCCGACTCATAAGGTGCCTTCGTTTCTTTTTCAAAAAATCCAATGAGATCGATCGCTCGCCATGTCCGCAAATTAGAGCGGGAATCGTTGTTCGTTAGCTCGCGTCCCGCGGCCAAATGTCTTAACGGCCAGTGCGCTTGGTCGAAATGAGGTTTTATGCTGGACTCTTAAGACGATATTCTCTGTGGTGAGGCGTAGAGTCAAAGCTCACCGCTGCAGGCTGAGATGCATTTTAGTGTTCTAGCGGTCTTGGGCCGCTCATTTTGCTTGAACCTTTCAGAGTACGAAGTTCGGGTCATGCTCGTCGCTTCATTACGGAGCGATGACCAAGCCCCACCATTATTCCGAGATATATCTAACCTGCCGATCGCAGATACTAGTGATGAGATAGCGCGCGAATTCAACTCCGAAACCAGTTTTTCTCCGGTTAAATTACTCCACCATTCTTGAACAATTTAAATAACTGGCCGTGATTCGTTCGCGTCTAAGAGAGCGTTACAACGTTACTTTGTAATGGCCATCGGCGGTCGATACTGCGATCTGGCAACTACCGTATTATTTACTATTATTATCTTTTTATACAGTCCCTTTGTTTATTTGTGCGATTTAGTTACTTTAGAGTTAGTTATTACCACGTTATTTAGAGTCATTGAAATATTTAACACTGCAGTGCTATATAGAGTCAAAGGCGATTTCAAAAACATTTCTCTTTAAAAGTTTTCATTGAACATCTGTAAAACAGTGGTTAACTTTTCTATTGTTTGCACTATATTCGTAATTATTTTTGACATTTCAAGGGAGTGTTATGTCTGTCCAAGAAACATGGATAATACATCAAAATTTAACATTCAAATCAGAGACATGACGTGATCGAGTTAGTATGGAAATATTTTGATGTATCTCTTTGAGTTTGGGTCCTTAAAATAACCTTGTAGCTACACCTCATTCTTACAGCTTCAGGTCTACTCCTACAGCTTCCATGAAATGTACCTAGCTTTCATTAATTTTTTCCCAAATTTACGTAGAAATATTTACATTTTGTAATTAGTGCTTTTATTTTTTAGGATTATTGTAAGTAACTGTCAGCTCTGCTATGCTATCTTTAAGGTCCTTAATTTGATTGTTGTTTGGGTCCATATTGTGTCAAAATGACTTTTCTATACTTTCTTGGTTGAGGATGATTGTCTGACATTCGTCACTCCCAATTTCCAAAGTTTGTTTAAAGTTTTTCAGGATTGGAGCAATTATACCTATATAATGTTTGATGTTCATCATTGATTTGTTATTATTATCGTTTATTAACGCATTTCCATTCGTGAGAACGCAATTTGTTGGCGTATGACCTGCGACCTAACCGCCATTATATGCTAATATGGCGGACTTTCGCTTATGCGTTCCGTTCCACGCAGCTTTCTGATGACTTGTTCAATCAGGTTTGGTATTTTTATGACTGGTGCCGATAACAATTTGATGGAAAGGAATTTATTAAGTGGCACTCTATGAACTTGTTGATTTTCAACTATTGCTTGTTTGTTGGTAGTTAGCTACCTATTGTGGTGTTGTTATGTTGTAAATATATTTCTAAGATCTTAGATTAGACTCTTCGGAGTGTTCAATTCAAATGACTTAGCATTTTGTAATCTGGGATTAGTTAAATAATCATTACGTGCGGACTGTTACGAAAAGTTTATGCCCACAATTTACAATCTTAACAAAAACATACAGTTGCTGTCTATGGACACATTAACATCGGAGTCTTCACATCACTCACATATTGCCAACAAACTGGTTTCAATAAACTGGAAACTACAATAATGATACATACGTAGATGAGAATT
This sequence comes from Agriphila tristella, assembly GCA_928269145.1. NCBI lineage: Eukaryota > Metazoa > Arthropoda > Insecta > Lepidoptera > Crambidae > Agriphila > Agriphila tristella. The sequence continues at coordinate 3,108,760 of OV743443.1, read as the reverse complement.
GGACGAAAGTGGATAAATACTTGCACAAAGTCTATTTAGCTTATTCAAAGGATCTGATATCGTCTCATTTATATCTACAGCAAGTGTAAGTAATAGATGCCCGGCTCTGTAGTAGCGGCCGACACCCACGTCTTCATTAAAAGCGGGCTTATCGTCAAAATCGATCTCGTTACGAACAATGAAACTTATCGAAACAAAAAACCAACGGACGAATACGAGAAACGTAATCAACCGTCGAGTCGCGCCGAATCAAATAAAACCTCAATCAAAAATCTAAAGGCACTCGTATCATAACCGGCGGCCGACGACCCCGTGTGGGTTACACGCTTAAAAAGAAACAAAAGTGTAATAATGTTACACACTAAGTATTCGTCTTAAAAATACGCCTCGATCTTGGAGTTCTCCGTTTGAATTTGAACCGAAAGTTTGAGGGGGAAGGTCTAGTTTGGGGCGCGGGTGTGTGCGGGCGGGGTGGAGGGCGCGGGGCGCGGTGATGGATGGCCCAATCAGGCGGCCAGCCAGTACGCGCGCTAATCGAGCTCGGGCCACGCACACACGCGCAATCGCGAAAGCGCAACCAGAACCTTTTCGGAGATAACACCGAGCGTGTCTGTATTGAAAATTAACTAGCTACGGGCTATCAGTCCGCTCGTTATGAGGTTTATGGCACTTATTGGCTTGTTACTGCCGGCGTCGATGCTATTCTTCTCACATATAAGGCTAACAGCTCGCTTATTTCTTCTATAGCAGCCTTTAAGATCGCCAGGAATAACAATTCGAAATCCCTAATGCAGAGACAACATTAAAGTCGCTTAAGGTTCAATATAGATTAACCCAGTAGTTCACAAGGATAACGCCCGCAGTCCAAAATCGATGTTAAACTGACTCCGCAATATTTACGCGTACATCCGGCGGATCGATAACCACCAACTGTTGTAAACAAGAGCTGGGAAAAACGCACACCCCTGCTATTAAAGGCCACGTGACTAATTTCGGAGCTGTCACCGGCAGCCCGAGCACGTGTGCGCCGGCTCTTACGCGAGCTGCGAACGTTCGCCGAACTTCACCTGCACAAACAACACAGCGGACAATTAATAACGTCTCCGAAGGGATCTTTATAAATCAACGGACATCGCATTCTATCCTTAAGAGACCTTTCCCCGACTAATCCCGACAGAATTGAAACGAATCTAATGAAACGGGGATACGTTCGGGAAGAGATGAAGAAAAAAACAAGACGCATCCCGGGATGCCCTACAATCATTTTAACTTTTTTTCCGTGCGCTCTGCGCGCGTAGTGTTCTTTTTTCAATTCTGTCTCTGGACTTGGTTCTTTTTGCCCTTTTTGTTGGCTTTTCATAAATATTTTAAAATCGGATTCAGTCGGGGACAGGCGCGGCGAATGGATTAGGATTTAGATATTTTCGGGCGCGTAATTTATGCCCCTCTCCGAGATATGAATAATGAGAAAGAGAGATAAATCTGTTGTTCGCTATCGGCGACTTGTGCCTCGGATCTGACGGTTTGCTATTGTAGTTCCCTCTTTGATTAAGTTGCTATTAAGTAAATAAGTTTTCATTTTCCAATATATTTGCTTTCTGATCACATTTACATCGTGGATTTACACACACATTTATCTTACAAGAACTTCAGAAAATTTTAAAAGAATCAATGTGGCACTATCTATTTTTTTCTTAATTTTGATCAAGTTAATATTCAAAACCAACTTATAACTAAGAGACATTTGAAGTAAACAGAAGGCATGTCTTAAAAGTGATGAATAATAAAAAAAAGGTTTTTATAAGTTCATGTGTAATATTAAGACTGATAGTACTTAAATAGTAAGGTGGTGTACGATTATTAAAACGTGCCATTAAAAATGCTGGTTTAAAAATATCCAAGCTTCTATCTAAGTGAGTAACTCCCAAAACAATAACAACATTATACCAAAACGCACCAATTTACCATTGATCTAACTAATCCAATTTAAAATCTCCAACGATTTAAATTCCAATTGGGACGATTTCGGCCGTAAAGTACCGGCAGCTATTCCAAATATGCGGCTCGTTTAAAAACCTCTTAACTAAATTATCAAAAGGATCAGAAAAAACCACCATCGGTTGATTCACTGCCGTCAATCTTGACAGCCCATAGTTTTGTTTGACCAAAATTATAGTAATTTTATAAAACACCCATCTACTTATAATAAATGTTACGAAAAAACATTTGATGGCCAAGTTGTTAGTAATAGGCCAAATATGTGCGGTATGCGGTTAGGCTAGGATATTTTAATGCGGTAGCTATTAGAATCAGCTGTAAATGATTGGTAAAGTTATCTTGAAAACAATGCCAGGTATAAATTAATTTGGGAAGTGATGATGTAATTACACTTATATTTGATAGGATTTTTAAAGTAAGTAATTTAGCTATGGGGGTCTGAATTATCAGTTTATTTTGGAAAAGGGGTCTCTTGCCCAAAGTAGTTTGGAAATCCCTGGTATCGAGATAGATAAGAATTAAGGAATTTCTTAAAAATAATTTGTATTTTACAATGTAATTTATATATTTTTTCAAAATTGAAGTGTATCATATACCTAATTTCATATCATTAAAGTAGGTATAACGATTAAGAAATTTCATAAAAATAATTTGTATTTTACAATTGTAATTTATGTTATTTTTTCAAAATTAGTTTAAGTATCTATATGTCATTTAATTAATATTATTAAGGTTTCTCTTATTGTTTTACAAAGAGACATAGGTAAGACATTTTCTTATTGTCATGATTAATGTTGTTGTGTTATAATGTTAAAACTTTGTAAAAATATATTACATATTGTGCGATTAAATTTACAATAGACAGTGATCAGTCAGCGGCAAATAATTGGGGTTAATAAGCAAAAACAAAGGGTACCTAAATTTTACAGATTAAAAATACCTACATCGTTTTGCACCGCAAGCGCTCTGAAGTTGGTTACTTCTGTTGTGCAAAGTTAAATTGTCAAAATTACTTACAACTAAAATAGTTTAAAACTTTTACCACAAAAAAAAACATTTCTTTCCCGCGCCATTCCTTCTGTGCCGCGACCTTACAATAATTTTGCATCAATGTATAAAGACAACTTTTTATACGTAAAAGGCCGTTTAAGCAACACAAAAATAATAATGAGACGGTTATAAAAATACGAATTCATACGCGGATCCGATCTCGGACGGGACTTAATATGATTTCTTATTGCGAGAACTCCTTATTAAATAAACTTTGAAAACGAAAATTATTGTCCCCAGCACGGTGCCGCTCGGTCACAATAAAAACGGGGATCCGACGAGATTAAAATTGTAATTCAAGTTATTTTTGACATGCGTCTTATTGCTTTTTCGATACGGTCATCCATGTTGCTTTTTGCTTTTTTTCGCAATACGCCCGTACCGTTGGAATTCTTATTTTGTGGAGTTCGGCAAACTAAATTAAGTGTCATTTGTAATTAGTAAAAAGACCTTTTAACTTTTTTACCATAATAAGGAAAAAAGTTCATTTAAAGAAACTAATCGAAATGTTTTGGGTACAAGTAATAATATTATAAAAAAACGTAATAAGGGTTCACATTTTAAATAGTGTAGGAAATAAAGGTAGTGGACCTCTACAGTAAATCCTCGTAGACGAAACTTTACAGTATGATAAAGTATCATAAATGAAACATATTTTTTAAATTATCGAAATCTTTTTTTTGGATATTTGTAAATAGGTTTTGGTTCATACTATATTACATCCCTGCAAAGTTTCATCGACTGAGGATTTAGTGTTGGGGGTCTCCATACAAAAGATCGTTTCATTTCTTACACTAAAAGATCGGTTGCAGCTTTTAATAAAGACGTCGCAAGAATATTAATTAATTATTGAAAAAAAACAAAAAAAAAACTCGCATATCTCGTTCCAATATGAAACATGCGAGGCGCAAAAATTTACAGCTATCTAGCACATTTAATTTAACGCCGGCATTCACAGCATCGCAGTTTCCCATATTCCGTAGCTGGCAACACCGGCCATAATGCCATAGAGCGATCACGCCGCCATTACTGCAGATTACCTCTAATGTAACGCGCCGGCCATTTGAAATAATCACGCAGATTACTGCGACGTATCCGTTGTGAGCCATTTTAATCAATACCTAGTTGTAATGTACCGTTAGTGATATCACGGTATGTCAGATTGACAGTTGCTTTTTTAATCGGCGAAGAAATTTTTAGGCAAAGGGTTTAGTTTAGTTGAGACTCATTTTTAAACTTACAACATCGTCCTTGAAAGGTAAGTAACAGTACGTTTTTTTGTTATTCAATTTTGGAACATTATTTTGTACTTACATTTTATGTAAGTACCTACTTATACATTAACTGTAATTTCTTGTTTTAATCACATGCCACCCGGAAAATGTCATACCATGATCAACCATTTTTAAAGTTACAACATTAATCGTAGTAATTTCTTGTAGAGTTAACTTGAAGATAAGAAATAGTATTATTTTATTACTTTTCTATTAAGGAATATTATTTTGTACTTAAATTTTATGTATGTAAGTATACGTATACATATTGTAATTATTTGTCTTAAGGCGGTTGTATGACCGACAGTGGCGCCCTCAGAGGTTTTTATTTAATAAGTTATTAATAGAAAAAGATTTTGATAATGTTTATCGTGGAGATTTTAGGGCCCATGGTCTAGTATTTTTAAGAAGGTATCACTACATGCCCTCGTAGTCATTCGTAGAAGTAGATAGCATATGTGTCAAAAACGGCCACTTTTAGCAGTTTTTCTATCTACTTCTAGCAGTGACTACTAGGGAATGTAACGATACCGTCTAAAAATACTAGACTGTGGGCCCTAAAATCTCCACGATAAACATTTTTAAAATTGTGTATTAGAATTATAATATTAAATAAAATTCACCGCGGCGCCACTTACGCTCAGGGTACCACCTTAATCACAAGCCACCCGGAAAATTCCATGCCGTGATCAACCATGTTTCCTAACAATTTTACAATATTACTTTCAAAATTTTTCGAGGCAAAGAAAAACTTTTCTTTTAATTAGTTACTGACTTTCATTAATTTAAAACTTCAGGAGTTGTTTTTCCAGAAATAAATATAAGTTTTAAGATGACTATTGGCTAAAAACAGCTATTCGTTCAAGTACGCAAATGTGGCACTGACTGACAAAACAAAATGCTCCCTTAGATCAGGGGTGCCCATACTTTTTCTTAAGGAGATCGACATAGCATAGCAACAATTTATGACCAAGAGATCGACATTTTTACCGATATTGGAAAAAAGTTGCAAAGTAAAACTACATTGGGTGCAAGGTGTCAAATCTGTTATCCTTGGCGATCTACTTTAAAACCTCTCGCGATCGACCGTTTGGGCACCTCTGCCTTAGATTATTGGTATGTCATTAATCTAAGGCTATTTCATATATACATAATATTTTGTATCTGTAATAACTATAATAAATACCTAATCTGATTTTTTTTTGCTGTTTATTTTATTAAGGGGGTCCGTGAAAACCGTGCTTGATTTCCTAGGGGTCCGTGGCTGAAAAAGGTTGGGAAACGCTGATCTAGGGTATTCTTGATCGAAGTAGTTAGGTATATCATACATTACTTATGTATGATTCATACATAAGTAGGTTCATTACGAGTAAGCAGAACTTTTGCGAGGGCCTCATCCCATCCCGTCACATAAACAAACTCCCAAGCTGAAATTCGCATAAAAAGAGAGTCCGTAATAAATTATACCAATAGGAATTCCACATTAGACGCTGTCATTGTCCAACCGCACAGCATTTGCGGTAATGGCGCGCGCAAACTTGTTAACGTAAAAAATGCGAGTAAAACTGACAAATAAAACAAGCGCTAACGAGTCAGCTAGCCGTAATAAGTTGAGCGCTGCGGTCGCCGCCCGCTGACCGCACGACGCTTTGTCATCCGCCCGACTCTACGCCTGACCATCTGGCACTCGCAATATTATCGCACCTTACACGCCATATCTTTAAATTACTCCACCGATTCCCTAATCTTTTCAAAATTCGATTTTCTTCAACAAATTCCGCTACCCGACACTAGATGGCGCTGCAAGGTGAAATTTATCCTTCCGAATGTGTAATGCAATCGGCTCTGTTTGCATGGGAAATGGTTTAATGCTTTAACGTCTTCACCGAAAACAACAATACCGGTTATTTCATATTCCGGGTTCTGTAATTGAACATCGTATGCAAATGCGGCGCGCGTTCGCCATCTCTTTAATATTTATGGTGCCCTAGTACCGAGCAGGTGGAAACATGCCCTATTTCAGTTATTGTTTACATCTTGTATGCGTTATTTTCTTATTATCTCGTAATCGCCAAGTAGGAACGGCATTTTATCACGTTTTCTTTGACATTTTGCTGATTAACATTTTGTTGAAGCTATTTCCTTTTTCAGATTACTCCAACTGGTTAATAACTCACAATTTAACACCAAACATGGCGTTGGAACACAAAAATAGCCCTTAACCTATCCCAACGGGCCGCCACCAACTTTGTCGGCTTGTCTCTCCGTTTCTCCGAAATGTTTGTACATCATTAGACGGCTCACATAAATCTCTATGATTCCGCATAAATTTACATCTTAACGGAGACGCGCGCGACAACATTTAGCACTCCATAAAATTAGAACAAAAGAGTCTGGGACCAATCAGTCGCACCCGCTCCGGGCACTCGTTTAAATGAGACACACACCGACCAAATTGGTCGTATGATTAACAACATTTCGGAACATAATTAAAATTTTAATTGACTGGGCCGTGAGCATTCACAACTCATGAAAATTGCCGTAGGTAAAATATCAAATTAAAAAATAAAAGACGATCTACCTATATGATGACAAATGAGTCCGAATACCAGAATCGCAATTTTTAAAAAAGCTTATGAGCTGTCGTATTTGATTTTGGAACAACGTTCGGAAACGCTGATGTCTATAGTGGCGTTACACGCTGACGTTCAATTAGCGATACAAAAGTGCAGAGACGATACGCGCGACGCGACCAGGCCTCCATCACTCGCTCAAGGCCACGCGTTATTCACCTACCGTTCGGCGTATCGTCCACGATACATCTGGCAGAGGGTCGCCGCACGCCCGCCTGAGCGCTCGCACCGCACGTTTCCGCGCTTACTCCTCGAAATCATAGTGTATATTTTCTTTGTCGAAATGTCGAAACCACGTAATTATTGTGCAGTGGATGGGTGTCAGAGTAAAAAAACAAATGAAAAATTGTAATTTTTTTCATTGCCGAGAGACGAACAAAGGTAAGTAGCATAATTTGTGAAAGGTGTTGTATGACACAAAAAACAAGAACTGTTTACTATATAGGTAACTAAATAGGACGATAAACAACTAAGTACCTACCTACCTATCTAACTAAGTAGGTACCAAAATTTGACTTTTGTTATTTTTATGTCTCTCATCATTTACCTAACTAGGTAGGTAGGTACATAATTAGATTATTGAATATTATAGAAATGTTCGAATATTATTGTAAGATTTTCTTTAACCATAGTACGTAAAATCGCTTTCCTTTTATGATATAATGCTACGCAGTTCATTTAAGACGACAACCCTTACGGCGTCAGAAGAGATGAGAGCTACGCGATAGAAAGAGAGAAAACTTCTAGGTTAATATAACTGTAGCCGCTGTAGCGGTGTGCGATCTGAATTGCGCCTTATTGAGTCGCAGCAAGAGTCGTTATTTAATTAAATTATGTTGCGGAATGCTGCTTCTGTTGTACTATGTATTCTGTGACGCGACGCACCCGACGGAGCGTTCCGAAACGCTATCGGTGGCCGTAATTAAAAATAAACTGGCGTGGCGTCGGTGTTTACATTTTTGAACGCTCCCGTGTAGGGTTACCGCTCGCCGTACACACGCTTTATGCCCGAGCTTAATCAAATTGTGATGTGAGAGCCGCAAGTACTTGGAAGTGGATGGAACATTTATTGAGTAAAGTAATCGAGAATTTTGAAAATGGCAAATGTAATTGGTATAAACTAAGAAAAGAAATTAAACGTACTTACAATAAGCATTAACATTTAAAATGTTAATTGCATTATAATTCCCATAAGAAAGTGTTATGGAGAAAAAATTACCTAAATTAAAAGGCGCAGTTGTAGGCATGTCAGTAAGTATTATGTTGTACATTTTGCGCATAATTATATAATTCCAGTAATCATGAATAATTTTCATTTGTCTCTGCCTAGACCGTCTCAAGATGATTATTATTGCCAGTCATTATGGCTCACGTAGTAGGTAGCTTCGACTCATTGGAATTATCGAGTTCTCGGATAATAATTAATTGATTAGAATCAGCAGTAGGTAATTAGTTATTTTGTTTTCAATTAATTTGGGTAACGTAAAGTGTCTTTACAGCTATTCTTTTCAGAACTCATCATTTCAATCTATGAACAAGAATTTTCATACATTGAAACCCGCGTCTTGAGATAAATAAATTTGCTATTATTTTTAACTGAAAAGCAGTTCAGATCAATTCAGTGGTGGATACAGAAAAAACATGGAGTGCGATGATGGACGATGGCTTGAGCTATGGGCGTGTAAATAAAATACTAAAAATATTTTTAATTTGTATTGAAATTATGACCTAAAAATATCACGTCAAGGGGGGGGGGGGGGGGGGGGCTCACCCCTCTTTTATGTATCTGCCACAAGCTCTAAATCGCATTTCTTTCATTCAAAATTTACACCACAGATAATTTTCAGGTTTATCAAATTATTTTAAGAATAAGAATAAGAAATTTTATTTGCATAACACCATGTACAGACAGAGTTAGAGGGTATTGTCAATATGGATCAATAGTATTATACCTTTATGAATGTAGGCATGCAAATATTTTTAAAGCTAGTATTTATTACAAATTATCAAGAGCGCAAAATAAAAGTAAAAAATAAATAATGTCAAATAAGTAATTAATAGGGTACGTACAAAATTAATAAAAACACAATAATATGGATGTCATAGTTCTTTGGATTCTAGATACTCCTTGATTGAATAAAAGTTCTTATCAAGGAGCCAACGCAGTAAGTTATTCTTAAATTTATTTTTATCTGTTGGTAAATCTCTTATGTGTGATGGTAGCTTATTATACAATTTTATTGCCATACAGTATGCATTTTCCCTAAAAAATGCCAGATTACTTTTTGGTATAACAATTTTGTTTTTTCTAGAATCCCGAGCATTTGTCTTAACTTGGCTGACCTTAGTGAAGTAGTTAGGGTGTTTTTTTACAAATAAGCACATCTCCGCTATGTATATACATGGTAGATTTGGAATTTTATGTTTTTGAAATAGTGGTTTACATGACTCCCTGCTACTAATTCCACATAACGCCCTTATGCAGCTTTTTTGTGCTTTAAATGCTCTTTCAAAGTCCACACTATTACCCCATATTATTATACCATAGCGCAACAGAGAAGCAACATACCCGTAATATGCTTGCAAAGCTACTTGGAAGGAAGCTACTTTTTTGATTCTGTTCAAAGCAAACACAAATCTATTCACCTTTTTACAAAGGTTATCTATGTGCTTTTTCCAGCTACAGTGCTCGTCTAGCGTGATACCTAAAAACACGGTCGAATCTATTAAATCTATTTTATTGTTATTGTAGTTTATGTCCATATTAACTTTATTTGATTTATAAGTGTGAAAATGTATTGCATTTGTTTTGTCAAGGTTAATTATTAGATTGTTCTTTGTCATCCAGTTAATTACGTCAGTAAGAGTATTATTTATGTCCGATTCTAGTTGGTCAATATTTTTATTTTGAAAAAGTAATGTACAATCGTCAGCAAAAAGGAAGCATTCATTTTTAGTTATATCAGGTAAGTCATTTATATATAATAAGAACAGTAATGGTTCTAAAATACTGCCTTGCGGTACTCCACGTTCAATTTCTCTGTATTTTGATCGCGCAGAGATTTTTATTTTGTTTTCAATTCTACTGACTTCAGTACATTGCTGTCTATTGGTTAGATAGCTTTCCATCCATTTGTTTGCTGTGCCTCTTAAACCATAGTCACAAAGTTTGCTTAGAAGAATATTATGGTTAACGCAATCGAATGCTTTCGACATATCTAAAAAGACGGCTACAGCACGTACCTTATCATTAATAGCTTCTGTCACTTTTTTCATCAAGGCGAAACAAGCAAGTGATGTGGATTTGCCTTCTTGGAATCCGAATTGATTGTGTTTTATTATATTATGCTTTTTTATAAAATCGTTTAATCTTTTTGCCATAATCTTCTCTAAGATTTTTTTTCATTTATTTCAGTAACACGAAGCGACGTTTACTTATCTTTCTACCTTTACATACATATTCCATTCGTAAGCTTGTAAGCAACCCTACAGTCAGCGGGCAAGAACGCGTCACGCGGTGCGATGACGTCACGCGACGCCGCGACGCGCGCGCATGATCTATGCAACGCTGCCGCGGGGGTGGAGTGTCATGGCTGACATCAAAGTTCTGCAATAATGTTGGACTTTGTAAAGTGTTGATGACATCCAGAAAAGTACCCTTTTGGGACTGTATAAATGTGAATTTTACTTGAGCATTGACAGATTGATTTTTCTTCTATAAATATAAAAATTAATAAACCAGTTTTGTGAAAAATAGGCTATCAAATTTAAAAACAAAGAATTGGAAATATTTTTTTTTGTTGATTAATTCAAAATCGGACCATTTGCCATTAGTCTGAGATGGACTCTATCCCTTTTTAATTCCAGCTTATCATCGTAAAGTGCCATGCAGACTATTGTTTACAGACTCTAATGTGTGGCCTGCAGCAAGTAATCCAATGAAATGCAGGTATGCCCGGTAGGTATCATTTAATAAATGGCCTACTAGATGCCATCACCAAGTACTCCCGATATTAGAACAAAACAAACAAGCATTTCGGACGGAATTAGCGGAGTTCCACGCGAACAGCGCCACCTACACGGCGCGTCTATATTTAATCGCGGCGGCCGTCATACATTACGCGCGTAACGAGGTGGGCGGCAGCCCTGTTCGTTATGGCGCGCTTTTTTGTCACAGCTCTTGCACATTCATTTGTTTCAATCCGAGCACAAACCAGCAACGCCTACGCTCGTCTTATCGACATCCATAATAAGAATCCTATCTAATAATAATCTCCAAATTACACCAGGAAAACATATCCAGCGGCTTACACGCTCATTGCGCGGCAAAGCCGGCAAATATACTACTTTATTTATGGAACAAGAGGCACCAAAAACGCGACGACATCAATCCAGTGTTAATCCCTGGATTATTTGCGAAATGAGCAAAACTGCATTTAACGACGCGACCGGCGCGCGCGCAGCCGCGTTTATTTCAGTCGAAATAAATGATTGCGAATACCTCGGCCGTTTATGACGCCCGCTCCACTGACAGTAATATTTGTGTTTCACCTGATTTATTCGGCACCTACGGGTAATGCGTGCGACTCCTCTCTATCGTAAAACGCGCGGTTTATGGTCCGCTTGGGTAATGACCGCCGGCGGGCCGACCGCTCAATCAGGCCCGCGTAAGGCCCTCCGCTGCCTTGAGTGGGACACGCGCGCGGGGCGACATAGATTAGAGCTTACTCATGCACTGCGCAAGCATCTGTCCGTCAAAAACCAGCAATCTATATTCCCGCGCCGTGTACCCGCGGCGGGATCCCGCTTAAGGCAGCGGACGGCCTAACGGTGACAACCCCGCCACTGATCTCAGCCGCAATCTATCCAAATCGCGCCATAATACGCAGAGTGTTGCCAACGCTCAAAACTTGGCAGCGACAACATCTTCGAGTTTTTTGGCGGAGGAACGATTTCCCTTCTGTTTTGACGTGCCAAATCTCCGTTTCCCGTAGACATCGTTAAGTTTCATCACGCAGAGATATTACTAAGATTTATTTGACGTTGTGAGTTTTAATCGCCTTAATATTCGATGGGCGTGCGCTAGCGCGGCGATCACCGGCGTATTTTCGTCACGTCCAAATATTCAAATAACAATTAGCTGCAACCTAGACATACGGCCACGGCAACCTCTTTAGAATTCTGCACTCCTAATAAACGTATCGGAGTTCGCAGCGAGCCGGAACCTCGTCTTTTTAAATTCAGAGCCCGTTCTGAACCTCGTCGGTCAACACCAGACAGCGAACTACCACTCTAGCTGACATAAGTTCGTGCTCTAATGAAAGTTCAATTTTCGAATCCCGAACATTGTTTCTGAACACATAAACCCAAGAACCTGAACTTGGTTATGTACCCGCTAAAATTGAAGAGTATGAGAATGCGATATAATCTGTAGCCGGGCAAGTCGCCTCAGTATCGAATGATCAGTGTAAAGGCCGATGACATCGTGCGGTTTTTTGATAATATTTCCAGTTGGATCTTTTTGTTTTGGGTATTAATTTACGTGTTGAGATATGAGGATGATACAGGCACGGCTCAGCTTACGCGAGGAATCTGACGCACTCGGATAAAGTGTCCGTTCGTTTGTTATTCAATCATTCGGTGACTTGGTGGCGTATTTTATGGAAACCGTTGAGGCATTTTGAGACTGTCGACTTCAAGTAACATAGAGTCCTCTCATTTGGAGAAGCTTTTGCTTTCTACTATCAGAAAGAATCTAGAATCTAGACATTCGTCTTTTTAAATATTATTTTCATAGATATATTTTATTATTTCGAAATTAGAACAGATTTTGATGAACATGATGAAATTGACTGTAAAGTAATTAAATTAGAATTTACCTAGAATCTGTAACACTGCTAAACTTTGTGATTTAATTTATTTTAGGCCAGAAGACCACTTTATTTTTTAATTTGCAAAATTCTCCCCGGCGAATGTTTTTCTTTTTTCTGCAAAGTGGTCGCGTCGCCCACGCGCCCGGTGTTCCTCGCCGGCAGATACCAGGAGCGCATTAATCCGAGGAGTCGGCGCGGTGTGCGGCCGCTCATATCTCGTATTTATGAACCTCCCGCCCGGCTCTGATAGCCTGGTACACGCCGTAACATTATACCTACTTGCTGTTGATTAATTTTCAACTGTCCGTCTGTCTGTGTAACTGTGTCGGTTATTTATTAGCGCCATTACTTTGTCCACTATTTATCGATATTTGCAAATTTTAAAGTGGATAAATTTATTATTTCTTAACTACAGAATAAGAAACGACAAGCATTTTTAGAAATCTGAATTAAAAATATCGTCCTCCCATTCAAACAAATAAATGGCTCTTGAAAAAGGTAATTCATCTAAAACCTCAAAACAATTACAAATTCGTAAAAGATTTTCATCTGAGTTACATGAGTGTAACTGAAATCTTTTACAAAAGAAGAAGAGTCTTTTCCTTTCCTGAAAAACAGAATATTAACAAGGGTTTGATGCTCAAACTGACTAAAATAACATATCCAACTACCAACTTAACAAATCCCCATTACATTCATAACATCAAATCTAACCCTTTATTAATCACCGGAGCGGAAAATCTCGCAAATGCACATTACGGGGCCATCGGGATTCTCGCTGCGTCTCCGTTTATTTGCATTCTAACGAGGTCGCAACCGGGAATCGAATCACGTCACCTCCATCGCGACTACGTCCGTCATAAACGAGCCTGGTGGGTCCGTTTAACCCCGCTTTGGGGAACAGGGAATATAAGTTCTTCGGCTGAAATTGATGGCGACGAGTTTAGGGTTAATTTTGTTTGTAATTTTTGTTACCATACCATAATGTATTTTTTTAACTAGATAATACTAAATGGCTAAGATTTCGAAGACTGCTAGTCGCAAAATGTAGATTATGTACTGTTATGTAAGGAAAGTGACCAGTTAGGAAGGTTACCATTTAGGAAAGTGACCACGTAGGATGGATACCACTTAGGAAAGTGACCACTTAGGATGGTTACCACTTAGGAATTTAACCACTTAGAAAAGATACCCCCTAGGAAATTGACCGCTTAGGAAGGTTACCACGGAAAGTGACCACTTAGGATGGTTACCACTTAGGAAAGTGACTAGTTAGGATGGTTACCACTTAGGAAAGTTTCCACTTAGGATGGTTACCACTTAAGGAAGTGACCACTTAGGATGGTTACCACTTAGGAAAGTGACCAATTAGGATAGCTACCACTTAGGAAAGTGTCCACTTAGAAAAGATACCACCTAGAAATCGACCGCTTAGGAAGGTAAACACTTAGGAAAATGGCCACGTGGCCTTGAGGGAGATTTGTATGCTATGATTATAGTCAGCTTATTAATTACCTACCTATGTATGAAATAAAGCATTGTAGTTCAAAAGGAAAATTTTGTCACAAACGACAACAAAAAAGATAAGTAATTAAAGAACTCATTTAAAACCGTATATCGTTCTAAAAATCCACTATCAGATAGTAGCAGATCTCGAAACTCGGATTCGCGTCAGATTTAAGGAGCAATAAAGTACGGCACCTATCTTCGCCGTATCGGCTATAATGAAAACCCGATTTTGGCACTTAGGGCTACCACCATTGAATTGTTTTATTGATACGATATTAACTTTTTCCAATTAGTAAAACGTGCCAGTAATACAAATAATATTCAGACCAGCAATGTGTAATTATGGATTTGATGTGACTGCTAACCAAAATACAAAATCGGTTACTCAGTATTGGGCCTATCCAATTCTAGGCAACCTCAATCATGTCGTCATTGTGATTATCAAAGAAACTTTATAGAAGTAACTAGATAGAATAGATATGAGAAAGTAATTGGTAGGCCCTTAAAACAGAAGACGTCCACACATTTTTTTTTGCTCCTCAATATTTTAATGCAATTTTAATCTAAACGGCTTAATAACGTGACAGATTCTTTGTTAATACCAGTTAAATCGGTGACAGCCCTAATGTATGCGATTTTTATCGTCTCCACCCGCAGTAAGGGTCAAAAATATGCAAAAATCACCGGCTAGGGTGAATATTAAGTAATGTAATTTTGTATAATATTCTGCAATTAAAATTGAAATTGAAATCAATGCGGGCCCTGAGCTGGGGCCCCGGGCCCCGTGCTGTTAATCCGTTAACCCTGCTGCTGACGGCATATGCCACACCCTATTATCTTAGTGCGAATGACCGCTATAAAAACAATGGCTTCCATTCTTTTTTCAAATGGCTTATAAACGGTTAAGGACATGTTAAGGAGTATCTCATTAACATCGAGAAATTGTTTTATCTTTTTTTGGAACCGATTTTAGAAATATATATTTTTTTTGTTTACAATCGATTTTAGTGAGGTATTCTAATTCACTTTTATTATTCTAATAATAATTGTACGTTAGGATTAGGAATAAGTTTCATTCCTAACACCCGTAATACCCAACTGCATCTGTCTGTTTCAAAAATCTTTGATGAAATGGCTTTAAGGATATTGTTCAACATATTTACTATATCAATACCATCATAATCGTTATCAATATCATACTCCTGCTGGCGCAGCATGTTCTTTTCTTCCGTACATCTCTCTCTACCATTCGTCAACAACATATTAGTATTTTCTTCATCTAAATAAAAGTTTGATGATGATACCTACCCGTATTAAATCGATCAAATCAAAAATCCCAACAATATTTATTAATATTTTAAAACATACTTACTGCTAAGTACAATATGGCAGGTAGAGCTTCACTTTTTGACAAGCATACTATAAAATAAATTACCTATAAAATGAGCGAGAGACCTTTCAAAACTTTAGTGGCACTTTGTTAATACTAAAATTGATGTAATATAGTTTTGATGTAGATGTCAGAATTCTATAATAACCTCTCAAAAAACTATATTGTGGTCGTGAAGGACGACAACGTCGCACCACAGAAAAAATATGATCATGAAAGGCATTGCAACTAGAACGTTGTTATAATCATTAAGAAATATTTATTTATTATTAAAATAATCCTGAGTTATTTAATGATGAATTATTTCTTCATCTCGGAGTAGCGTTTGGCGCCTGGCCCAGCGATTGCAGAGGTTAAGCAACTTTCACAAAGTGACAGACATGGGACGGGTGACCAAAAATTTATTATCTCGAGCTCCTTCGTGTTTCGGAAGGTACGTTAAACCGTTGGTCCCGGCTGCATTTGCAGTCGTTAATACCCACCAATCCGCATTAGGTCTGCGCGGTGGGTTATGGCACATCCTCCTTATAGATAAATATTTTAGTTTTAAACAAACAATATACCATGATAAGCAAAAAGCAAAGAGAGTTAAACACTTTACAACTAGACGTAAACTGTAACACCCTTGTAAGCACATAATTAAAGTACATAGTAACACAATAAGGTACATAAACAACAGTTCACCTGTTCATCAGAATTTAACTGCCGTTCAAACAACGACACTCGTGAAATCGCGGATGGAACCTTAATGGCCTATAAAGGCACCCCATCAGGCTATCTGGCCATAACACAGTTACTCGTTCTTAATTGGTCGTTCCGCCGGAATCGTCAATTCGAGATATTAAACTAATTTTCAATGTCGTGTAATCTCTGAGACGTGAGCAGTTTAGGGTTGAATGGAAATGCTTGATGGCGTCGCTTTATTGGCGGTAAAGTTGCTTTTGTTAACACTTTGAATTGGCACGAGGGTAATTGGGATTTATTTTATATCGTTTTAACAAAAAAAAAAACACCTTCTGATTGTGTTGTGCTTGTGACAAGTGTGTTACAATTAGAATACAGGTTTACATAAAATATCAATACAAAAGAATTTAAAGCCATTTTCGAGTTAATTCTAAATTATAAATAATAATAATAAAAAAACTTTATTGCACACGACAAAAACATGACACATGCAAAAACAAAAGACAAAAAGAAACATATAATGGGCGGCCTGATTACTACATAGCAATCTCTTCCAGACAACCTTGGGTGAAAGAGAAAGATTATTCTTTCTTCGATAAATCGATATCTATTTAATGTAAATAGCAAGTCATTAAAACCATATTATAAAATTTTACAAATACATTAAAGCTCCGTAGAGCTTGCACAAGCGACGTGTTCAAGAATCGCTTTTGCAGCGCTTTCGAGGTGAAATGAATGAAAGCTCGAAAGTTGGCGTCGTTAGGCCGACGCAGCGCCTCGTCAAGGGTTAAGCGAGCGCCGCATGTCTTTGTGTGCGAGATTTGCTGAAATCTAAATATAAATAGAGATGTTTTGTAGTTAGTTATACGAAATATCGATAATTTACGTCCTTGTTGAATAATCCTTACTAATATTATAAATGCGAAAGTCCGTTTGTCTGTTTGTTTGTTACGCCTTCACGTCTTAACTACTGAACCGATCATCATGAAATTTTGCTTACACGTTGTCAGGGATACAAAAAAGGACATAGGTTACCTTTCATCCAGAAAAAACATATATATAGGTAGTTTCCGAGGGATGGCAAAAAAACTGTCCACGCAGACGAAGTCGCGGGCGGCCGCTAGTCTGTCTATAAATGCCAGACAAATTACATAACGCCATATTTTTATTTGAAGACAAACAAAGGTTTTCATAGATATTAAAAAGTCGAAGAGTTAAACTTTTAATGCCATATTGTTCTGAAATCTTAATATTAATACGAATGTTTCATAGTTAAACGATATATCGATAATTTATTTCCTAGTTATAGATAGATTAATGATCCGTCGATAAATATCAAAATTACCAGACAAATTACAAAAGATTTTATACCAAATTTTTATTTGAAGTGAAACATAAAGTACTGTGAGATTTTTCGTAGATATTTTCCTTTTTATAAGACTGTTGCTTTTCGCTGAAATCTAAATAGTAATAGAGATGTTTTTTAGTTGAACGAAATATCGATAATTTACTTCCTAGTTATAGATAGACTAATGATCCGTCAGCAAATACCAGACAAATTACAAAAGATTTTAATACTATATTTTTATTTGAAGACAAACAAAGATTTTCGTAGATATTGAAAATCGAAGAGTTATAAGCACCCCGTTGTCAACCAAATACTGGATTAGTTAGTTATTTGAAATATAAAATTTCAAACAGGTTGAGTATCGTGTAACCCGCTATTCAGTAACTATAGTATACTCAGTTAATGAATACTTTTGTGATAAACAATGTCAATTATTTCAGGACCTCTCTGAATAGTATTTTCCATCACGTTTGACCCTCACTAACAAAAAGTTTTACACCAAGAGACTTCCACAACTAAACTTATTAAGCTTGCATTCCCACGGAAACTTAGTCCACTAGAAGCGTTGTGCAATCCGATCCTCTGGCAAAACTCCTCCGATAATAGTGAAAACATCACAAAACAAGCCTTAACTTGAAGGTTTAGAGTTCAATTTTGACAAAGCTACTGTTTCGGGTGCCAATTTTAATTAGGCCCCTCCCCCCCAGATAAGGGTGTTTGCAAATAGGAGGGACTGCAAAGAAGCCAATCCATCAAATCGGTGAGCGCATTACGACACCACGGTTGTCGCATTTGGAGATGTGACACGTGAATTATAGGTTACTTATCGATATCGATGACAATTGCCCGAACTATCCAATTCTACACTTACAAAACAATAATAAAAGCAAAATAATAAAAACAGGTGTAATTTACTTGAAACATGTTTTTCTTATTATTTATTAAATGCTACTAACTTGTGATCAATATATTGAACTCATTGATACTAACTAAATTGAGATGTAGTTTCAAAATATTTTAGATAAATTGCAGTTTTAATACCTTTTACTAATATTATAAATGTGAAAGTTTGTAGGTTTGGATTGGATGTTTGTTCTTCGATCACGCAAAAACGGCTAAACAGCCTTTCTATTGACTAATTTCAAAAACTATCGCAATCGCTTTCAAGGACGTATCACATTGAAGATTCTTTTTGGCACAAATAAAAACTTACCAAAGAAATGCAGCAATGTATCACATCCATCTGTCGAACAAAAGCGATTGCGATAGAATTTTAAATTAGACAATGACCCTGGATTTGGATTAAATTGGACACACAGATAGTTTATAGCCTGGATTAAAATCTAGGATACTTTTTATTCCGGTCAAAGGTTCCCTAGAAAATCTCCGCGAGCGGAAAATAGTACCTTATAAAAATTAGTTAAGTACCTATCTATATTTTTCTCTAGTATTGGCAATCATCTTGTACTCGACTTGTATAAGTTCTATTAACGTACGTTTACAACTTGTAAACATACTGGTACTTAAGTCACATCGTCAGTTTTCAATCGTTATTTAACGTCAGAATCAATCATTGACTTCAATCATTCGATAACAACAGCACATCACTAGTCCTGCTTTCAGTTGATTGGCGTAACTCGATAGTCCCTGCACTCATTTGCGCCCTGCACTAATGTTGGGGCGATAAATCGTGGGCTCCCGTCAAATGTTTGCCCAAACTGGGTACAGACCCTAGCACGAACATCTATTGAGAAGAAAAACGCGCGTAAAAGACTTTTACACCCGATTGCACTAAACTTAAGGATCACCTGAGTCTTTTCCTCACTACAACATGACCAAATTAAAACGGTGTCATAAACTCAGCCGTCATGTAGCTGTCATTCGCTTAGTTATATCTTGGTCGAGATGTAAAGGTAGTTAAGAAAAGACTTATGCGATTCTTAAGTTTACTCCTTTTTCATCTTAGTACTTTATATCTATTCTGTGGTAAAAGTACTCGATAGAGAAATTGTCTATGAGGAATTTCATTTCGCTTTTCGTCGGTAGATGGCGCTGTACAAATTTTATATAAATAAAAATTAAATAATTAAATAATAAAAAAAAAATAAAAAAATTTACGCGCGTTTTTTAGCTCGATAGATGTCCGTGCTACGGGTAGGGTACAGAAGGCATACCTCAAAGTGGAGAATGGATTTTAAAACTTACAGAATGAACGAAAACTGTTGTAGAGTTATTCAAAAAAATATTAGAGACCTAGTAATATAATAAGTCTATGTTAGAGACAGTTAAAGAGGGCATGATCTTAGCTTTTTAGGGTTCCGTAGCCAAAATGGCAAAAAACGGAACCCTTATAGATTCGTCATGTCAGTCTGTCTGTCTGTCTGTCTGTCTGTCCGTCCGTATGTCACAGCCATTTTATTCCGAAAGTATTAGGATTACACAGTTGAAACTTAGTAGGTAGATGTATTATGTTAACCGCTTAACGATTTGAACACAAAAATAAAAAAAAATAAGATTAAGGGGGGGCTCCTCATACATTGAACTGAAACTGAAAAAATATTTTTTCTTCATACAAACACATGCGGGGTGTCTATAGATAGGTTTTTAAAAATGACATTGAGGTGTCTAAGACAATTTTTTTTCAAAGTCAACCGTTTGAAAGATAAACACTGCCAAAGTGGTAAAATGTGTGTCCCCCCCCCCCCCCCCTCTAACTTTAGAAATAAAAGCGTGAAAAATCTATAAAAAATATATGCTATAGATCTTAATAAAAACTTTCAACGAAAATTGGTTTGAACGAGATAAAGTAGTTAGTTTTCGAGATATATCATATTTTACAAAACCGCAAATATAACTTTGTCATTCATACCGACACTGTGAAAAACAAAGTTATTTTTGTAGACGAAAAATTATAGTGGTATTAAATATGGTATGGTAGTAAGGTAACTACGGAACCCTACGGCGCGTGACCCGACACGCACTTGGCCAGTTTTTTTTTAATAATGGCTTTGTTTACGAGTAATAAAAATAAATGTATTGGCGGCGCTAGTAGTGGGTAGTAGGGCGCCTTTACAATTATTTAATTGATAAAGACTATCCATAACTTATAAACAATAAACATTGTCATTGAATTTTTGACAAATCATACATATCTACATTTGAAGACGCAGGATACAATTAAGTTTGACGTTATCAAGAACTGAGTTTCTGAAGAGTTTACTGATCTTTCGTGTCATTATAAAACACTAGCGGCCACCTGCGACATCGTCTGCGTGGAAAGTTTTTTATATCCTTTGGGAACACATCTTTTTTTCGGGATGAAAGGTACCCTTGTCCTTCTTTGTACCCCTGATGTGCTATTAGTTATTCTGTGCCCCTGAGAACATGTATATAAAATTTCATGATGATCGGTTCAGTAGTTAAGATGTGAAAGCGTAACAAACAAACAAACGGACTTTCGCATTAATAAAATTAAGTAAGGATAAGGATGGGTTGATCTTTAAAAGTATTAAAGTATAACGAAATTTTCATGTGCTATTCCAAATAATGATTAAAAAAACCCCACATTAATTTGTATGTCTTTCAAATGTTACTAATTCTATAATGATCGCACAAGTGTCCAAGGAGTACTCATTACAGCTAATCCTGTACAACCACGCTTGCACTGTAAGCGGATTGGTTGCAACCGGACACCGAGCCCGCGACCCACGCGCCACGCGTGCCGCTCAGCTATGAGATCGGAGCTAATAAGCTCTTAATATGAGAGCAAAATCTATGGTGCTTTATAAGAAAACTATTGCTTTGTAGTTTTGCACTGCATGAAAAAAAGGAATTAATACTTTGACATGCCAAAAATAACATTTTGTTTTCCCAAATTAGTAAATGCTCATCAAATCCTAAACCGCCCGAGATTTGGTGAGCTTTTACTAATTCTGGGTTGGGTTAGGTTAGATGGTGATCATATTTAAAAAATAAGCCAAGAAAATGAATTTAGTACGTCACTATTATATCGGAAAACTTTTTTTTGGTTTCTTTTTATTTAGATGGATGGACATAATTACCACAGTACATATATAAGTTTTTTCAAACAGTAAAGGAGCTAACGTCACTTAGGCTCTTTTGTCATTGCACTCCGTCGGATCGCTAGGGTTGGCATTTTCCGGCCGTCTCGTGGAATGCTACGCGCGAACGCTATAGAAACAACTGCGGCGCGATGTCACAACCCTGACCAAAGTATTGCGAACTTTGCTTAGAGCTCTTAGAGTGACGTCAGCCGTCAAATTCGAACGTTTCCATGGAGCTCTCATACTGTTTGAAAAAACTTTTATATGTACTGTGTAATTACTTACTTAATTTCCTATGATAAAAAAGTAATAAGATAGTAGCATCACTCAAGCACAAAATATATTGTTTTTCCACAATGTGCTGTTTATATTTAAGCCCCTATGTTTAACTAAGTATAGAGGTCATTAACTCTACATATTTTGGTCAGATTGTAGAAAATTGATCTACTTCGATATTTTAAACCAGGAATCGAATCCGGAAAATTTATAGCGGTGCTTTAGTCACGGTGGTAATCGTCATTAAATTTGTTGAACATTAAAAAAAAATTCGTCATTTTCATGAAACAATACGTTACAAAGTGCCATAAAAACAATACTATCACATTATACTAATTTAAATTCTCATGACTTTTCACACAGTCCCCGTCTGTGTTTGTACACAACCATTTGGGGGTGTATTAGTGAAGATTAGGGCCCGCAACTGTGTGCGTGACCCTAAGATGAATTAGGGGATTACACACACTGCATCATGCAACTGCACTCTGATTTTGCACGCTGACAACTACAGGATGAGGCCGAATAACGAAAAGTTCCAATTTCAAATTAAAAATAAAAAAAAAAAAAACATTCGCTTTTCAGAAGCAAAGTTCTATTTTTTTAAATTCAAAAAAAGAATAACCATTTCTGGCACACTTTTGGAAATACAAACTCGTTTCCGAGCTTTAAGAGAAATTTGTATGCATAGAGTTTGAAAGCAAAGCGAAATCCGCGTAAATAAATCTCCGCGAGCGAATAAAACAATTACACAGACAATAATCCCGTTGTTTTTGTCAAACTGAAACCGTTTTATTGTGTCTTCTACACCCTATATCGCGATGGGGTAGCATGCAACATCGAGGGGCGACGGGTAATGGCCTAAGAGTAATTTTATTACTTTGCCCCTATTACCATCACAATGTGCATGCCACCGGTCGAATACGATACGCAGACACTCGATACATTGCGTTTCCAACATCAGTTTTGTCGATAACGCGCTGAGATAATGCACGCCACTATATTAACTTTTTAAATAACTCCCGCAGCCGAGCATAGAGGTTTACGCCTATTTTGTTTTTAATGGAAAAGAAAATACTCTTTTTGAAAAAGGAACAGTAAACAGATGTAGAGAAGAAACAAAAGAATGCGAGCGAATTCGGTATTTTATTATTAACGACCAGTACAAGGAGAACAGAAATAAGACGGAGCTCACACCGGGTACGTACTGATTCGATTTGTTCGTGCCGCGATGAATATTTGATACGGCTCAGTGCACACTAATTTGTTTATCGTGTTCCACGGGCTGCTCCGCGCTTCTGCTCTCCTGGTTCCGAGGAGCGTGCAGAGTGAAAATCAACCTTAATTATTCAGGAAACATACAATAAGATATATCTCTTTTCTATCAGGATATTAATATCACCATGAAAAGTAAAAAAAAAAATAGGATTAGTGAGAGCACACTAACCATCTAACTAAACTGTGGCATAAGTTAAACACCATAAAATTGAAAACTGCTGTAAAATCCTCCGTCGAGTTTTATTGCGGTGTAACTGCGCAAATATAATTTTCTGGGGAGCAGATGAGACTATTAAAACACTTTTGGGAGATAATCGTCGTCGTAAAAGGGCTAGTAATCATTTTGTAGGACAGTTACATCGAAGGGTAATGTCGAATTAAAAATGCAATCACAAAAGAGTATTAAATCATCCCCTATTATTTTTACAAATAGCTTTTCACTTCTTTGTTAGCTTTGTTTCTCCTTTTTTGGAGGTTTAGTTTTAATTTTGCAGTTACGTCTTTTCAAAAGAATGCGAAGGGTTTTTGGATAGTTCATTATTAAGAATAATGAAGAAACTATTAAGCTACGAATACGTTATTCCTCTAAATGGCGCCAAAAACCGATTCAATCACTTGGCGTTCCTTTTCGGAGCAAGAGGCAGAGGAATTTGATGCGTACAGCCATGTCATTTGTTATACCGTAAGCAGACCACAGATGCAGTGACAGACGCCTCATTTCAAACGGCTCTCCATCGACGCAGCTCGAAACGAGACACACCAAGAATTAATTAAGCGTTAGTACGTTAGATACGAATCAGTGGCATGGCAGGTGATTAAATAAATACAACTTGGCGTTTCTAATTAATATGCCAGACGCACCGCTGATAAGCGACGCTCACGAGACATCACCTACGATTCCTGCAGGCCTGGTACTTTGCGATTAACACGTTATTATAATTATGTGAAATTTGTCTTGTCTGTACGTGCAATGGATAAAGGCGTCGTTTGCGGAAAACTATGACGTACAAATCCAGATATTAATCGTTTAATTTATGGTTATATTTTGCGAGGTATTTACATGTACTGCCGTATACTTTTACGATTTCCCGCCTGGAATAAACTGTGATCTACTATGGGGCAGGATGTTGTTATCAACCAACGATCATAACCCATAAAGTAATAAAGTGCAACTTAACTAAAGATTTTACTTACCTCTAATAAAGTAAAAAATGTGCTTTATTTATTCTTCAGATTAACATTAATGTGAAACTTAAAATACACAGTGTTGCCAGTAGCCGTTTTATTGACATTCAGGTTCATAATCCGTGGTTTATTAGAAAGTAATGGATTTGCAGTAAAAATTATGGCCAGTTGATTTATCTTCATTAGAAACAGGACGATGATGGGCGGTTTCCATAGTCTTAGTTCTTTAGAACATACACATCACATTTTACTTTGCCTCTGTGCTCTTAACACGAAGAACTAGAATCGTATCTAGCACAAAATGACAAATTGAATAAAATCTTGGATCCCTTTAGGGTGGGTACAAACGGGGCCAGCGCCAACGAACGTCTTTGTCTCAATAAAAAATTAGGAAGTAGAAAAAACGTCCTTCGTTGACCTTCGTTGGCCCAATGCTGTACACAATAAAAAAATATAATTTTTTAATTTAGGATTTTTCGCATTCACTATGCTGTTTTATAGAGTATCTTATATCTTAAAAATACATTTTGTGTTCGGTTACGATTTGATTGACACTCAACCGTTTTTCGTGCTAAGGGTGCTACTGGACAAACCATTCACAATTTGTGGTGTTTCCAGGTGACGCGAGCAACGCGAGTATTGGGTCCGGGGAGGGCACGGGGGAGGAAGACGATGACACAAACGGCAAGAAGAACCAGAAGAAACGAGGCATTTTTCCCAAAGTGGCCACCAACATACTACGGGCGTGGCTTTTTCAGCACTTAACGGTCAGTCTTCATAAGTTTTATGCTCGCCTGGTACTTGTGGTATAATACTATCGACATCATTATGATTCATGCCAGCCTGGTACTTGCAGTACTTATGATATCAGTGTCCAGTCACTTGCATTCTTAGACATCATGGCAGCCTGGTACATGCGGTACCGCGATCAGTGTTATATTCATGCGACCCTGGTACTTGGAATATCATCCAAGCCGTACTTGATCGAATTTTTGTGACCCATGCGAGCCCAGCACTTGAGTGTTCTTACGATTTATGTGAGCCTGGTACTTGTGGTATCTAGAAATTAGTCATCAGATTCATGTCAGCCACGGTACTTGCATTCTTATCCTTCATGGCAGCCTAGTACTTGTGGTGTGGTGATATTCATGCGAGCCTGGTTCTTGCAATATCATCAAAATTATGATTGCCTGGTACTTGCGATCGAATTCTTCTGATTCATGCGAGCCTAGTACTTGCGGTGTCAGTCTTCTTACGACTTATGTCAACCTGGTACAGTATGGTAGAGTTTTCAATTTATTTAATAAAAAAAACTTTTTTTAAATAAAATCAACCTATATAATGCGTTTACTACGCTTGCTATTAAAGCTTAAACTATAAAATTACATGCTAATCTTGTTAATTCCATAAATACCTCGTTTAATCGTCTATTGCTCATATTCAACTTTTAATAGTAAGCGTAGCGTTTAAACGTATAGACTGTTGTTGGCCATTTGAGTAGGGCGGCTGGTTTCCTTTAAATTCCTCTTGTGATATACGTATTATGTTCTATTTCTTTAATTAAACCCGAAGTTTGGATAGATAGTAGTATAGTATAGTATATAAAATATATATAATATATAAAAAGTATAGATCTGGAATCATAGGAAGGCTACTCTATTTAACGCGCCATAGTTTGTTGTTCAAAAAAGCAACTTTTCCACTAGCAGTTGGGCGGTGAATAGGAACAACTGCTTCGAGATCCATTGTACGTGAATGGACTGAAATTGCTGTACACGCGATTATTGGTGGAAGTTTAAAAAACAGGCACACTGCGCTAACACAGAAAACCGCCGTACAGTCGCAGCCCCGTCGCTTTTCAATTAAAATTTCCCTGCGAGAGCAATAAATTTTTCATTGCGTAGACAATGCTCGCTTTTCAAAGGGTACACGCCATTTCTAAAGACATTGAAAACACAATTACGAAACTGTATTCGACATCCATTTTAGAGACAGAATTTTCCGAGATTGTTTGTGATTGATGAATGTAGAGAAAAAGTAAGCATTAGCATAAGAAGTTCAGTAGCGAGCACCAGGGTATCAGCGCGGCGCGGCGGTGCACGGCTCAGTGTTGCGTAGTAATTTCTAGAATGGGTTTTCGCGGGGCAGGGCGGGGGCGGAGGGTGCAATTTCATTACCGGTCCGGATCCGCGCCCATAAATCACCAGGGCCGAAGAAGGCGCCGCTCGCTGAGCGCAGTTCAGGTGACGCTCGCAAAGTCTCCTGTGAGCCTGGTATTTCTGTTTCATTCGCCGCGAGCCGCCGAATCCCACTTTCTTTATGGCTATGAATTCTCCGAATTTCCGACGCGATCCACTCAAGTTACAAGCGCGAATTTTAATTACGACGACTAGGAAAAGCTTTTACAATTAGCTTCATGCCTAAAATATTGAGACAGGAATTTATTATTGGTCCAATTTTAAACGTACCACCCGTGCCGCTCTGTCTTCTATAAACTTGAAGATTTATTTCTGTTGCGTTTTTAGAGTTCGAAGTTTTAAAAAGTAACAGGCGACAATCGAATTAGGGAGCTTTTAGCGCTTTTCGTTTGGCGCGTTTTTGCGCTTCGCTGTCCGCGCCCATTACCGCGCTCCAAATTACTTATAATTGCTTCGCTTAGCGCTAAGTGCTTTCATTATGGGCTTCTGCAAAACAGTTCCGGTATAGGCCTTGACATGTCGATATAACTTTACTGTTCTGCTCGCCCTATTTTAAAACAATATCAAAATGTGGGAAGTAAATCGTATCTGTTTTGTATAAGTAACTTATACCATAAAAATAATTCTATTGTAGCTCTTTACTAGCTCTGCCATCCGATAATGAAATCCAACAAGCACAATCAAACACGTCCGGACATTGATAATACTTCAAATTGGCGTTAAAAGATCATTCGACCTACATATTGAGGCATGAAACTGCATAACTGTCAACGTGACGTTTGTAATATTCATTCGATTACGCGGCGCGGGAAATGGGACGCCGCACGGTGACAGCGCGCCACCTGCGCCCGCCGCTATTTGAATTCAGACCTGGGCCTCTGATTGGCCAGCCACTGTTTCTATTCGTCGCTGGCTGGAAACAAATGAATGCAGTGTTCGACCACAAAGGTTAGATTCGAATATGGAACGTTTGATTTGCGATTACAGCGCTTGGAACAGTAACATGATGGAATCGAATGAAACGTTAACCGATCGTGGACTAAAAAGGAAAGCGAGGTGATCTGGTGCGAGCACAAAATTGGTCGCATTTAGATTCAGCGCAGCGCCCGCAATATTGGTAACAACCCGAATGTCCGGCTAGCTACTTGAATTTTAAAACTGTGGGTGATATATGCACTGTAGAGACTATTCTGAATGGCAAATTCATTGATTTGTCAGTTTGATAAGTGTAATTCCATTCATAAGTATGACTACACACGTAGTTGCAGGTTCAAATGGAAATACTTTTCCCTGATCAATGTTAATGTCGAAATTATTACTTTTGGCGTTGTAAATAGGTTTTGTTTTGAAAACTTTACGATTATCTTTCTTACTAAAAATTCTAGCAATTCATGTTCACCAAATTATGTTCTGAATTCAAAAAACCCGAGAATAGTACGCAACCTCTTCGCACACGTCCTCCTTAGCTCCGGGAAAACATTCATTAATTCCTCAGAGGCGAGGGCGGCAAATCTCTTAATGCCATACCTGAGACGTGTACGCAAGCCCGAAAATTTCCCCTGAAATAATATTGAATAACGTCGTGGACTTAGGACAAATCCTGCGCCTGAGCCCCGCTAAAAATAATTATAACTCCAGTAATCCCGCGACAGATTCCTGCTGCGCACCAACCGCATTGTTTTGAGATGCCATCTTACAATTGTACATGTGTTTGTGTTTTCTTGAACATTGTCTTTGGTATCAACTTTATTTCCCCCAGTTTGTCTACCTTTGTCAAAAACTTTGTTAACTACTAATAACTTGTAATAAAACACTTTTTAACGGATACTAGCGCGGTTTTAATGAAAGTATTTTGGTAATTAGTTGGTATTTGGTTTGGTTTTTGATTTTCCCGATGTTTCGGCACCTTCGCAGCTGCCGTGGTCACGGGGGACTGAACCTACGCTAAAAAGTGTTTCATATGTCTAATGAGTGCGTAAGCTTGAGAGGTTACTACTAAAATTTAAATACGTAATGTAAGTAAATATGAATGCATTGAAAATTTAATTTTGGGTCTATTTTCTAAATATAGCCATAATCTATCCGATAATAGATCCTACCACTAATCAAGTAGCCAGGACATCAGGACAGCAGAGGAGTTTGCGAAACGCGTAACTTCTAGACGCAGCCGGTGTTGAGTTACGCCAGTATCGAGTTCGCTTTGAGGAGCCGCGTCCATACACGCGGAACAATTTACTTTATTTATGCACACGCAAACTTAGAACGCCACGGACGCTATGCTCGCCTAGTACTTTATGGCTATTGACTGATCACGGAAAACGCTAATAGAAATCATTAACATGAAATAATAAAAGCTCTTGAACAAATCAGATTCGCAAATGCTTCCAACTTCAATAAATTATTTTGACAATTCACATTTTTGATGCTATTAACTTGCTTTTATAGAGATTGCTCTTTTCTTCTACATTTCATTCTGAATATTTCTGAGTCATTTTTAGGGTTCCGTACCCAAAGGGTAAAAACGGGACCCTATTACTAAGACTCCGCTGTCCGTCTGTCTGTCTGACTGTCTGTCTGTCTGTCTGTCACCAGACTGTATCTCATGAGCCGTGATAGCTAGACAGTTGAAATTTTCACAGATGATGTATTTCCATTGCCGCTATAACAACAAATACTAAAAATAGAATAAAATAAATATTTAAGGGGGGCTCCCATACAACAAACGTGATTTTTTTTTTGCCGTTTTTTGCTCTATATTAACAACAACAACAGTTAGACAGTTGAAATTTTGACAGATGATGTATTTCTGTTGCCGCTATAACAACAAATACTAACAACAGAATAAAATCAATATTTAAGGGGGCTCCCATACAACTAACGTGATTTTTTATCGTTTTTTGGTACGGAACCCTTCGTGCGCGAGTCCGACTCGCACTTGGCCGGTTTTTACTATTTTTCTTGTAGTTGTACCTACTGTCGTTGTTATACATAATTGGTTTCTTACTTCAGTTTCAAATTATTTTATTTTGCAATAGTTCTGCTACAAACAATATTTTTAGGCATAAGAGGTTTCATGGTCATCATTCAGCAAAATTTTCAATTTAGCGTCGTCTTCTGTCTGCCATAAAGTGCTAGCAAGATAAACTTCCGTACTATAACCAAATTAAAAGGATTAATTAAGGGGCATCCAATTTCGAAGCTCTTATTAGTGTCGCAAGCGGAAATCCACGTAAAGCTTTTATTTACCCATCCCCACTAACCCAATAATGTTCCCCGAAAATATGACTCAATTTTCGGCCGTTTTCGGTGTTAAAAATCTTGAGGAAAGTTGGCCTTCCCTAGCTTTATTTAGGTAAAGGGCGACTCGTAAGTTTTGCCCGGAGCGGGGGCAAATTGCAAGCGAATCCGGGAAACGAGAATTTATTAATATTGGAAGACGTGGACTGAGGGAATCTCCGCGAATTAAACGGTAAAGACCTTTTTTATTCGAAGCTCCCCGAATAAATACTGGTACACCGTTGACACTGCGTTTTGATGGAAATTTAGCGCTAAGTAATTTATTGGTTGTGTGGAATCTTGGTGCTGGCTGATGCATTTGGATTTTTAAGTGGGAACGTAAACTCATTTACTTGAATACGTTTCATTTTCTTACATTTTTGAGTCTTAAGGTAGGTTAAGACTCGCATATGCGAAAACGTTTGTCTCTGTCTTTTTCTTTATGTGTAAAGAGTATGGAAAATAAACTTACTTCTGCACTTTTTCAATGTTTTTTGTTGTTTGTGTCATCATTATTAAAAATAAGTTATTGGAGCAACTGCACTTTGATGTAGAGTTCAATACGTTTTCGCTATTATTTACGCCAAAATTATGACCCGCGACAAGCACTTTTGATGATATTCTGATTTTTACCATTGAAAATGGTTATAGATGCAAATCGCCTGAGACGTAATTTTGACCATATCTCCGAGGATTTTGAGAGGATCGAGATGGAAATAGTACCAAAAGTTGAGAAATTTATCAAGACACGTGTGAACGTTTGAATTTTGAAAACCTACTGGTAACTTTTTTTGAAATTTTGCAAAATTCCTAAAATTCCGGGTTTTTTGGGGGGTGTTTGTTTACTAAATTGTAAATATTTCGGGAAAAAAATCGACTTAAGAAAAAGTGAAAAGATAAGTCCTAGGGTATTAGTTTAGCTATCAAATGGCAAAATAATTTTAAAAATCAGTAAATAATTGTGACCTGTAGGTGGTGTGGTGGAATTCTAGAAAAACGGGTGTTTCCGTACATAAAAAGTTATGTAGCTTCTATGATTATTGACCGATCGTCATGGTAATAGTGTTAAAAGATGCAGAAGCAGACGAGAAGTGCATTAGTTGGAATTTTGAAAATCGTTAATAATATTTCGGCTGCGTCGAGGCAGTCAGCGGGCGCTTTTGTGACACGAAACGGAGCCGAGTGTCACAATCACAATCGTAAAAATAAATAGGTACTACCTAGGTAATTTTAAAAATATTAGGATTTTGCATTTGATTAGATTTTGGTTTTTTGTAAATTTTTGTATTCATTTTCAATGCTCCGATTCTTGCGGGACTGCAAAATCTGTGAATTTTTTATAATCATCTGTGAGGTTTATACGCAATTTAATACTTGTAGCTACTAGACAATCTCTTTAGCTTGTCGTATGTTTTTTTGTGGCTACAACTTCACGTTTTCTATATGAAAATATGGCCCGCGTAAACCATGTTTTCCTAGCATGGCCCCTTAAGTTCAAAAGTAGTTTCATAACTGTTTTTTTTATTAATATTTAGCTTCTTTATCTACTCCTGTATTATTTACTACGAAACAAACTATTCTTCAACACGCGACATTTGAGAGCTGGGATATCTCGCGAGGCGCCCCCTACTGGCGACAGAAATCATTTCCGTTTATCCGGGGAGCAGATTTCCGAAAACTACCCACTTTTTAAGTAAGCGACGCTTAATACCGCCGCCTACCGACTGGACAGGAAATTCGGATCTACAGGAAATAGAGTGTGTAGGTGAGATGACATTATGCGTCTGTAGAGAGTATTAGAAAAGGACGGAATAAACGGCGTCAGTGATATCCTCAAAATTTAAATTTCGAATCTACGAGGGTGTTTTGTGCGTCTCACGCGATTGATGGGTTTCGTGTTCGAAATTCAATTCAATAATGGCACTTTTTTAAACAGATTTTCACGGATTTTATAAAATAAGATTTCACGTTCTTTACGTTTACATAGACAGCGTAGCAAAATCAGCGTAGAGTCGTCGTCTATCTATACATATAAAACTCTAAATTGATTGACTGATTCATTAATGGGGAGGCGAAGGCAAAGTGAATTACAGATGGCGCTTCATTCTTTGGAACAATTGTCAGTTTGAGCTTATATTGTCTTGACTGTGTATTACGTGATTTTACTTTCTTAGATTGTATTTTTTTCGGTTTTGCGGACAAACAATGTATTATATGCTAACTTTAGCTCATATAAAAGAAGAATTACGGAAAAGAAAAGCCAAAACAACAGGCAAGAAAGTTTATAGCAACTTACAAAAAATTGCTAACAAGCATTACATTTCTTTAAATTTCGTGTAAGATTTACAAGTAATCTTTTTATTTCAGATTAGAAGCATATGATTTAAATTTTAACAAAGCAACTGAGTGTGAATTTCCGTGTTTATAGTTGCCTGATGATGCCTTCTGTGCAATAGTAATTTCAGGTTTCTGTACTGGAATTTCTGTACCATCCAAAATTACACGAACCGTTTTATCATATTTATTTTATTATTCTAAGTTTCTTGAATGACTCTGGCATATAAAATTCTATTAATTCTCTGTTTGGCCCCAATATTGGGCTTATTCCATATTTGATATACCTATCAAATTCATCCAAGTTATAAATATGCTAGAAACTGCGGTTGAAATATTAAAGAACAAAGCTGTTATAATTCAAATGTTGTTTTATTTTGGCGAAGCTTCATCAAATTCATGAAACATTCCTTTTGATTTATAATGTTTCTCAGGCTCAGCAAAGGAGAAAATCGAGGGAAAAGCATCTTTTTTTTGATATTTTTTTGCCCAATATTTTTTTGTTACTGGGAAATCGATGAACTCCAATAATTTACAAGTTACATGCATAACAATGCGGAATTTTCTCAGTATAAAATTAAAAAGTGCAATACTCCAAGAGATTCCCATATGTTTTGACACTTTCTTTGAGGCGGCCCGGTACCAAGACCAGACGCCACCTATCGGGATAAAATTGCGCTTTTCCTCCCCATTGTTGGGATAGGCGTAGAGCCCTGACGGCTGAAGGTAGACACCAATTTTGGAGGGTAGATAGTAGATACCTTTCATGATGTAGACGAGCACTAAGAAAGGATTTTGGAATATTCCCGTTATACAGAATGCTACAGGTTGTTCAAGTTTGTATGATAATTTGTATAGAGTTGAAGTAGAGACACCATTTTTGAAGGATAGATACCATTCATGGTGTAGGTGAGCACTGAGAAAGGGTTTTGGAAAATTCCCGTTATACAGGGTGCTACAGGGTGTTCCAGTTTGTATGGGAATTTGTATAGGGCTGAAGAAAGATACGCTATTTTTGGAGGGTAGATACCTTTCATGATGTAGATGAGCACTAAGACAGGATTTAAGAAAATTCCCTATATACAGGGTGCTACAGGTTGTTTAAGTTTGTATGATAATTTCTATAGGGTTGAAGGTAGAAACCCCATTTTTGGAGGATAGATACCTTTCATGATGTAGATGACTACTAAGACAGGATTTTAGAAATTCCTGTTATACAGGATGCTACAGGTTGTTCAAGTTTGTATGAGAATTTCTATAGGGTTGAAGGTAGACACCATGTTTGGAGGGTAGATACCTTTCATGGTGTAGGTGAGAACTAAGAAAGGGTTTTGGAAAATTCCCGTTGTACAGGGTGCTTCAGGGTGTTCCAGTAGAAGGTATAGGGATTTGTATAGGGCTGAAGGTAGAGACACCCTTTTTACCTTTCATGGTGGAGGTGAGCACTAATTAAGCATTTTAGAAAATTCACGATATACAGGGTGCTGGGTGCTACAGAGTGTTCTAGTTTGTACATGATTTTTTATAGGAAAATCTAAATTTTTGATATGAGGTCTACTGATAAATACCTAGGTATATTGGTAATCCGTGACTTTCAAAATAAATGCACAATTATCTTAATCACGCGAACGAAGTCGCGGGCAAAAGCTAGTCTTAATATATAAAATCGGAAACTGAATGACTGACTGACTGACTGATCTATCAACGCACAGCCCAAACCGCTGGACCTAGAGATTTGAAATTTTGCACACAGATACTTTATACAGTGTAGGCATCCACTAAGGAAGGATTTTTGAAAATTCCATCCCTAAGGGGATGAAATAAGGGATGAAAGTTTGTATGAAAGTCCCTCAGTTTTGAAGCTAGAATCTTCAAATTTTGTGTTTAGGCTTACGATTGAAAATTAATAAATACGGGTCTCAGCGTTTTTCAAAATTCTACCCCCGAAGGAGTCAAAAGGGGGATGAAGTTTTCTATTGAAGAGAACCCTTCATTTTCGAAGTAAAAATTGCTAAATTTATAATTTAGGCTTATGGATGGAAGTCTAACGCAACATATATTGTTTTTGTTAAGATTTCAACCCCAAAGGGGTTGAAATGGGGGTGAAAAGGGGTAAAAAACCTAAATATAGATATGGATGTCGTTATCGGGGGTTTGTGGGATGACGATTGCAAAAATGACATTTATTTTGAAATCCAACACGGTGGACATGAACCTATAATCTGTGAAATAAGGTTTACTGATAAATACTTAGGTATATTGGTAATCCGTGACTTTCAAAATAAATGCACAACTATCTTAATCACGCGAACGAAGTGCACAACTATCTTCATTTGAAATTTCACCAAATAATAATTAGCGTAGAAAAATGTGTAGAATGAACGAAACAAAATGCATTTAAAAATGTAACGAAGTAACTGATATATGATTTCAAAATTCGAACAGCCACCAAACTTTCTAATTAGCATCAAAACTTTTCTCACAAGAAGTATTTTTCCGAACGTTCAAATTAAGAACTCCGCACAGTCGCATCGAATTTCATAATGGCACCATTATTTTGTAGTCACTTATATTTTTGGCGGGCTTTTTCGTGGTTTAATTAATCCCGTCATTTGATAGGCGAGTTTGCCGAAAGGGTTTCCGTGTTTGCCAGTACCGGGTTTTATTCCCGGAATAGATTAGGAGAGTTATCGTATTGCTCGGTTTGCTTAGGATGCTTGACATTAAAGGGTGACGGGGAATATTGACAAAGATGGTAGCCGAAAAGATTAGCGCAAAAACAAGCAGTCAATATTTGGGAAACTGATAACTTGTCTCTTATTTTTCGATTACAATAGTCTTACATTTCTTCCTTTGAAATATAATGTTTAATCTTTGTGTAATATTTAGTCCAAGAATATTAAGAAACGTTGAAAATTTATCTACAAATATCTGGGTGAACCGAGCTTCGCTCGGTTATTATTTATTGTAATATGGTGGTGTTTAGGTGATAACAAAAGTGCTTTAGCTACTTACTTTGGGATCAGAGCAATGTACGAGTATGTGATGTTTTTCGATATTCGTAATCTCAACCTTACATGACTTTCCACAGAGTAACGCCATCTATTGTCAATTTCTCTTATTACATAACTCGTAAGATGTAGTTAGTTACATAATAATTCCGCGAGGCGTAGTGTTAGTTTTGATGGCATCATCCAAGAGATGGCGTCATAAAACGTATCCGAAAAACTGTGTTTAAAATTTGTACTTATCGGTAATTTTTTTGTTTTGCACTATTGCTTCACAAGTCTCAATAAAATAAAAACTCAAAAGCAACATTAACTACATTTTTTGAACTTGTCTAAAAACAATAAAAATAAAAAAATATATAAACTTGAACAAACATATAAAAAAAAGTAAGTCACCGAGCGGGATTCGAACTCAGAACACTCATTTCTTGTGGTCCGCATCCTAACCCGCTGAACCAAATGGACATTGGCCGGCCGCGAGCGAAATTAGCGACCATATTCTGCGTCGAAAGAAAAACGCATGAAAACGCAAAAATGCGCGTTTTCCCAGACATAAGACTAATCTAGATCGATTGTTTACCCCCGAAAACCCCCATATATATTTTTGTTATGCACAACGGAGTAATGCTTGGCCTTTACCTTTCCTAATGTTAAATGACGATAAGGCTGATTGTGGAAGCGCACTACACTCGGAATTCTCATCTATCTTACCTTTAACTGCCGGAACACTTTTTTTATGGTTGTAATGGCGTCAGACTAAGGTAAGATGCTGGCAGCTAGCCAGGCGAAATTAAAATAAGCCCTACCACCAAACAAACCGAGTACAAATTGTACCCCCCTGGGAACCGAACCTGGGACCCCTGCGTCTTACGGGTGGGCAAACCACTAGACCACAGAAGCGGTTGAAATTACCCACCACGTGGGCAAAATGAGGATTAGTGGGTGTTAACAACTACAAATGTAGCTGGGAGCAACGCCTAACGTGCCTTCTGAAGCATGGAGGAGCTCAATAAAATAATTTTTGGTAACTCATCCCATTACCCACCCTTACGAAAGTTGTTTAACCTCTGAAATTGCAAGGCCAGGCTAAAGCCACTATGCCACTGAGTTCCCAAGTCCCTAGTGTTATATAATGTTTAATTTTAGTGTAATGTTTAGTCCAAGAATATCAAGAAACGTTGACAATTCTCTACAATGTTCATTGCTAACAAAATAGAGCAAGAACTTACAAGACAGTGCTAGTTAATCTAGTCTGGACCACAGATAAGACGGGCGCTCCGGGGAGAATGCATACCATAGACAAGCTGAATAGATTGCTCTAATTCAATATGGACGTAACTGAAAATAACAAGGAAATTGAACATTACCATAATAGTACTATAAGATTTTAAAATCAATAGCTGAAGACTAAAATGTAGAGAAGAATTCAACTCTTCATTCAATTAAAGGATGTCATCCACGTTTCATACATTATTGGTCCAAATATGAAAGTGCCGGCCAAAAGACAAAAGTGCTTTATTCTGATATATTTTGTCCATCTAAGCATTTTTTATTATGGCACCGAAGCTGTAGCACCGCTTCACATATTTTGTGTCAAAATGTATGAAAAGACAGACTTTTTGAACTCAATTGAAATCAAGTACAGCGGTGCTACAGCGTCGGTGCCCTTTCGACGCATAGTGCCAGAAACGCAAATTACATTACACGCTAAATAAGAAATGCTCAGGTGAACAAAATCTATCAGAATAAAGCACTTTTGCTTTTTGGCCGCCACTTTCACATTTGGACCAAAATGGATGATGTCCTTTTATGTCTGGTTGAAAAACTTTAATTTTTTTATAAGAAGAAGAAGGCATTGTGCTTTTTCCTAGTTTATCAGAAACATGAATAAGGTGTAAGTAATAATAAATGTAACATTATTATAAATTGCAGCCCTACTTGATAATCTTAGTGTGTTTATAGCAAAAAATATATTATAAAGGCCGTAAGCTGACTTTTATAAAAAATACTCGGGTACGGCCATTTCACTATTACAAAGCCATAACTGACCGCTATCAGAATCGACCCCCAAACCCAGCATCGTATCCTGTAACCTTAGACGGTCCACTCCGAGATATCTTATCTTAACGACCCCCACCGCCCCCGCCCCCCCGGGGGTCGATACAGCGGCCAGATATGAAATGGGTAATTTTGGTCAACTCGCCCCGCTGGAGTGGCTTTTATTGCAGTTGTTTGTAATTGTTCGTGATTTGACGGCGGACATCTTGTGTTGGCTAAATTGGCGCGAAAGGTGGGCTCCTCTTGTCTTTGATCAACTTTCATAATCTGTGTTCGTGTTGGGGATTCACGGGGATTTTTGATGTTATCATAATCATTAATTTACAATTTCTTGTCATCATTCAGAGCCTGTACAGATGTTTTTATAATATAACCAAAGAAATAAATGCTCCTTAAAAAATTGCCCTTCAAATAACTCTTAAGCAAGATATTAACAGTACCAAGACACCATAAGTTAGCGACAAGCAATATCCGAGGAGCGCCGAAAAATCCGCGCGGATTCCAGCTCTGTTTGATTAATGCATCCCGATGTCACAGTTATTGCGTCGGCCGGTCTCCTAGAAGCCCCTATATCAGGAGGTGTTATGCCAAATCTAGGGTATATTAAAAAGGGCGGGCGTGTATTTATGTGGAGGGAGATACACCTGCGTGCTCCCGTGCGTAGGCTTTCGCAGGCAGATATATGATCTCCTCGGTTTTTCTGAGGTTTTGGTAGCTTTGTACGTTTGGTAGGATTATAATGTGTACTCAATTTCAGGACCAGTGAAGTTTATTAAAAAAATAACTTGCAATTTTACTACTTTCGTAAGTAGTTTTAAAAAAAACATCTTTTTTAGACGTACTGCATAACTGGGAAGACCATACGCATAAATTTTTCACTAAAAGGAAATTGTTTTTCCCGTTTTAAAAAGGGTTCCAACCTGTAAAGTAGCGAAAGTCCATAATTCGTACACCTTACAATCGTCGTAGGGTCTTAAAAATGCATCGCTGGTCAACGGCGTCCGCCGGGACGCCCTAACCGCCGCCCAAAGTGTTTCCGTGATGAATTCTTGATGAGGCCGTGAACCCTTCATCTTATGATGCCCTGGTACCCTCGCTCTTAAAACAACGGGTTATTTCGCTGACCCTTCCGTGTTTGTAAATTGGGTTTAAATTATAGACTATTATTTCACAGGCACTTAAATGAGATGGGTCATCAAAACAAACATTTGTGACAGACTTTGTCATAAAAAAATTGCTTATGATAAATCTAAATCAGAAGCTTAAAATGTTTCATGATTACTAAATAGCAATTTATAAAGTGAGTCACAAAACAACGGTGACATAATAAAAATGTTGCTAGTATTTGCATGCAGCGTTATAATTTCCGCGTCGCTAGAGCATCCAACTTGAGCAGTAAATTTGAGCCAAACTGAATGGGTTACACGCGGGAATTTTTCCGAGGAGAAAACTTAACATTTTCCCCGGAAAGTCGGTAAACTTGGTGCAAGTAATCTAAAGTTAGGTACCAAGGCGGCAGAGGCTATTTAGATGCACATCTTAACTCGGCCATATATCTAGATTGTGAGCGAAGTTCGCGAGAGCCGGCAACTCCGGAGTGTTCCCGGATGTTTGCCTCTTTTTTCCCCTTCCAAGAGCAAAATTGCAAGTGTGGACGTCGTACAAGTAATCCAATAAGACTTGCAGTTAAATGATTGCGCGCGTTTCCTCTATGGAGTTAATTAAAACAAAGAGCTTCGCGAATTTATGCGCGCCTAGTATATCGGGGACAGGGCTGTATTTATTTAATTTTAATAAACAAGGCATTTGCATACACAAACGGGTGTCGGGTGCGTCTCGCTGATAATGCGGACATTTGCATCCGCATGAGTTATCGTCAGGTGCGCTGTTTGCTCCATGTTTGACGTTTAATTTGCGCGTTTAGGAAGATTAAAGCTCACCTGTGAAGTTGCAGCTTTGCGTAATTACTCATCGGTTTACATATCATTTTGTGAGTCAAGTTGCTATGAAATTCATTATTAATACAAAATTAGCATCAAAGTAGTAGCTTTCACGATAAGATTAAAATCATTAGCGTAATAACCGTCCGGCGAAGGACCGATTCGTTTTTTACCGGACCACTATCTCATTTCCCTGCTGGGTCAAAGTACACAACAAGTCGTGCCTGCATAATCGGGTACCAGGGGGCCAGATAGGCCGGGAGCTTAGCTAATCAGAGCGGGCGGACGATTAAGCCGAGAGTGGCCGCGCGATAATGCCTCTCGGCCGATTAGACACGCTGACCACCCCGGGTCTTCTCCGAGCCTGGTATCTGCCCTCGAAGACCGCTCTAATCCTGGATTTTGTTTAATGTTTGATTGCCGAATATAGTTATTAGTATGCAAATTGGTTTTATTGCCCCCTTTTAAGTCGGTTAGCTTTTTTTAGCATTCAAAATGTTTTGTTATTATGCTCAATTTGATATTTAACTGTTTAGAGTCTATTTGATATGGTCATTAACTGGAAGGAAAGATATAAACGTCTATTTGGACAAATATTGAATCATGATCAGGGTGGTGTTCGAAAGTGTAACCACAAGCTGTGATTAAATTATTTTCTGTCCGATATCTATGTTTTATATAGGTATACCTTTTTGTTTGAAATGTCAGGAAAAATATAATTTCACATTAATTTTGTTACAGGTAAGTGAAAGGTCATAATTTCTTCAAAAACAGCGGCTGTCTGATTGCATCTGGTAAGGTTTTTTGCTGCATAAATATACCATATAAAGTTGAGTAAAGTCGCACATTTATGGAGAAAACTGTTTTATTCTCAAAAACAATTTAATCGTACGGAACTAGTAAATAAACGGTTACAAGCAATAAAAATGTCAAAAAAGCATTTAAATGTGTCCTGTACGATGTCTGTATATGGCTGCGGTGCAATAATGTAGCGAAGTGACAATCCTATTAGCACCGCTTAACTTAAAGTCGCCGCAAAAACTCGAAACATGTCATCTTTATTATCTTTACGTGGATTCATAATTTCTTCGTAAGTGATATTTTATGTCCGGAGACACGTTTAATTACTCCCATTCGAAATTCAAAATAGTCTTAATTCAAAAAAATAGTTTAGTTACAAAGAAATACATATTTATCCAAAAAGGTTTCACTCAAAAAAAAAGAAAAAGCATGAAAACTCATTCGAAAGCGTCCACTAGACTTAGTCTATGAAACAATTACTTAGAAAGCGGGAGCACCCACTTGGGGGGGTAGTGGGGGCGCCCCTGAAGCCATTTTCATAATGCACCCGAGTTCTTCTTCTGTTAAAACTTAACACTTTAAATAATTGGCGCGGCCAGTCGCGCCCAGGTGCCTTCGACGAAATCAATGTAATTGGGGTTAGCAACGGTATTTAATGTTTGAAATTCAAAAATGGAATTGATTGTTGTAATGTTTTAAATAGAACATCAGAGCAGAAGACTTGCGTCTCTGGCATGGCCCCAGCAGTGGGAGCTAATGATGAAAAGTAAAAAGAAAAGATTAGGATTGCTTAATGACGCAACGCAACAAGAAATAAGATCATTTTTGCTACTCAAAAGATGTCAGAACTCAACAAAACACCACAAGGATATCAATTTATACATATTCCCGTAATTAAGTTAAAAATCTCTTCAGAAAAATTGTAAAAAAAATATTGTCTCTCGGTTAGTTTTTCTGCATTAAATAGCATTTTGTCTAAAAAAAAAACGCATTATTAAAACACGACTCAAGCATAGTCGCTTCAACTTTGTCACCGCCAATAACTAACACAGCACTCCTGAAATGCACTTATCCCTCAGCAATATTTCAGCCAGACTGAAATTCAGCTGCAGTTTCAGACTAGACCGGCGAAATTACAAGGAGATAGCTCGCGTTAAAAATTCAAAGGGAATGTTTTGTCGTAACTTGAATTTATAAACATTTTTAACTCTTTTTAATTAAATGTAAATTTAGGTATTTGACTTCACATTTGGCGTCACAGAATAGTGACGTCACATTTCACAATGCGCGGCCCAGTGTGTATGGCGCGCAAAAGAAATTTGTGATTAAGTTATCTAAGTAAAAAATGTTTTTCCAATAATGTTTTCATTACATTTTTTTTTTGTAATTACGTATGGATTCTAATAATCAACAGTCCGTTTTTCAAAGCCAATTTTGACACTACACTTGTCCATCAATGCCATCTAGTAAGTTAGTGAGGGAAATAGTTACTATATTTTTAAATGTCACTTTGAAAAACCGTCATTTTGAACTTACAGCCAGTTTAAGAATCTAACCTCTTTAGTTTGACAGAAAGGCAGCTTAGACAAAGGCTGTATGTTTTATGTGCTCAGCATTTTGGCGTAAAACTGTGTGGTAGGACTGGTGGGCGGGCGGCGGCCATGCGCGATACGATCGCGATTGAGCGCTCACGACTGACGCGATTGAGATGTCGAATTTAAATAAAGAACGTATAATGCTGGCTGCTATTTTACGGTCAATAGAGGTTGGATGACTTAATAATAGTTTTTTTTTCTATTTGAAAGTCTA
Organism: Agriphila tristella; assembly: GCA_928269145.1. Lineage (NCBI taxonomy): Eukaryota > Metazoa > Arthropoda > Insecta > Lepidoptera > Crambidae > Agriphila > Agriphila tristella. Next base: position 3,066,777 of record OV743443.1, on the reverse strand, counting down.
CTAACGAAACTGACGAAAGAGGTTGGCTGTTGAATTTAGCCAAAAATAGTATTTGGTTATTTGCAGTACGAAAATCGTCAAATTAAGTGCTATTCTAAGGCCCTACTTAGTTCTAAGGTACTACTCGTTTCCTCTTTAGTAATATTGTAAACGAAATACATGCTACGGACGGTATTTTGAGAGTTAGCAATTTGAAAAGTAATTGCTAGTGAAAAGTGCGTAATTAAATTGATTGTGATAAAAAATGCAACATTTTAAGAAAAATAATAATTACTTGTGTGCACTACCCTTAACAGTTTTTGGCGTGTATTCTGCCATTTAACTATCACATTTCAATGGCGCATTATGAAAAGGCGGTTTTCTCGCGCATCTCATCCATGCTGCGACCAACACTGCTTGACCAATCACACGCACGGCTGCCTGGCCGTCCGCCAATCACACCTCCGCAGTTAACTAACATAGACAATAGACACTACCATAGTGCTAATAACCACCTACAGCGACGTGGAAAAAGGTTTTGTTTCTCTTTGATGCACAAATGCACCGTTGTTGGTCATGACTCTAGTAACATGTAACATCAAGAGAGATGAAGTGACAAGGTGTAAAATAAGTTATCTAAGTTGATAGCACTAGTCTGATGTAGGATCACTAAGCTACATCACTAGTGGCTCTATACGCTGCAGATATCCTGCTTTAACATAAATATCTCCGCTATTTTGAAAATTTTCGAAAAAAAAATATAATTATCGAACTTGCTTACAAAATTTCACGAGAATCGGTTGAAAAATGCGGCTTGTAGAGAAGAACAGTCGCAAAGCCGGACAATATGAAAGCTTTTTAGCCCAAGCTGAAGCAAAGACGCTTCGCGCTCACTCAGTCAATTATATGCCGGGATGCCATTTAGGCCGCTAATTAAATGGCGCCGTTTAATGAAAAGACTAGGCCACTAATTGAGTTTCCTACGACATCGCTATTTTGAAAGAAAGCTGCAGAGAGCAAAAATTGATATGAAATAAGGCTTCTGAAGAGCTCGGTGGCGCAGTAGTTTAGCGCCTGGCTCAGCGAATGCAGAGTTTAAGCAACTTTCGCGAGGGTCGGTCATGGGATGGGTGACCAAAAATTTATTATCTCGAGCTCCTCCGTGCTTCGGAAGGCACGTTAAGCCGATGGTCCCGGCTGCATTTGCAGTCGTTAACACCCACCATTCCGCATTGGGCCCGCGTGGTGGGTTATGGCCCATCCTCCTTATCCACCCATAAGGAAGGCCAATACCCCAGCAGTGGGGACATTAAAAATGGTTGATGGTCAATAAGGCTAGACCACGGTCATCTTTACAACCACTTGTCCAACGATCTTTCGTACTCTTGTATGAAACAAATAGAAGACCATTGATATACAGGCAATACCTGAGGATTATAAAATAAGGCTCGATCGGAGTGATTCACGCAGCGCTGTCTCGGCCCTAATAGAATCGCGGGCCATCGGTAACGAGATATCACGCTGTTTCGGCCCTAAATCGTTCAGTGGTCACTCGTAAACCAATCGTAAAACTTAGCACGGTGACTATTGGGATAGCCAATTAAAGAAAACTATTGATACCTGCGTTGATTATGCTGAAAATGCATGTAAACATTTTATTAGCTTTCTATTAATACTGCTTAGCTTTTATTGATGTTGACAGACATATCAATAAAAGCTAAGATTGTTATTGACTATTGTTACCCAGACAGTAAACGTAAAATATCTTACTCTCTAAATTACATTTTAATGGGACTTTCTTCTTTCACTCTTTTATTATGAGTTTACTTAACCAAATTTGCTATCAATAGGTATGTAAAAAACACGTACCAACGTATTAGCGAGTTTCAAATAGCAAATTGACGCCAAGTCTGTGTTTCCATATTCGAATTTCAAAACCTAATTAAGTATTCTACGACAAAACAAATCACGCTTACAAATTCGATTCAAAATTTCAAAAGGAAGTTCCATTTTCAAAATCCCGAGCTCACATGCGGTAATTAAAGCGCGCGGTGTAAAGGCGGGCGCAGACGTGGCATGGAGACGTCGAATGGCACAATGGGCGCGGACAATGGCGCGATAACCGCGCCACTCCGTCACGCGGCTGACAGGGTTATCGCGAAGCCCGCGTGCGGGGCAGATGCGCGGGCGGGCCGAGAGATTTTCCGGGAAATGTACCGTTAAATACTAACCATACTTAGTTTAAAGTTAAAATAAAATAAAAAAAACAACTAAGGCCAACTTGTCGTAACAGCAACCTATTTTTACTTTCCTGAATTCGTTTTTCTCTCCGTTCGACTTCTGAATCGGCTTAAAGTAGATTTTAGCTTTTATCTTCCGATTTCTGGTTTCTTCCGGTTTTCTGGACTCTGGCTCTTCCGAATCAAGAAAATTACAGATAAATTATACCTTATTTGAATTTATCATAAAGTAGTTTCCTATGTTCTATAGTAAATTCTGACATTATTCAACTAATCGTAAAGTTTATTGAATTTAAATTAATTGAAAGAAGAGTCTGTCCCCCGCCCCCCGCCGCCGCTGGTGACCTACGCCGCGTGTCCCGGCGGTACATTGTTAACGTGTCCATGGATTCCGGTGGTGTGCACGCCTCTTTATGTTGTCTCACGATTGGGTTTATCACCTCACCTTTCAAACTTACGCTTATAAAAGTTAAAGCTAACTTCGGCATTGTTTTGAATTTTAAGCTATAGAGCTGTTTTGTGGTTTCTGTAAGGTGTGAATAGATAGCAGCATAAGCTGTAGCTGATGAAATGATATTGAAAATCTGAGATAAATAATTTACTTGTTTAACTGAAGTCAGTTTTCCGAAATCTTCATTAAAATGTTATTATTTCAACTCCCACTAGAAATATGTTACGTCTTTATGTAGAAAATGATTTACATTGATCTCTCTCTACAAGACATACAACTGTCTTGTTATTTAACATTATCAACGTCAAACAATACTTTTGTTAACTTTGTGCAAACAAACACGCAGCGATCGTTCCAGATGAACAGGCCGTCAGGGTACCAGGGGATCATATCAAAACGGAGAGACTTCAAAGAAACTACAAAGTGAAAACAGAACTTGTTACGTTTGATTAGGCGCGTTCTTAGCCCCCGCCCCGCACCCCCGCCCCGGGGCGCGCTTTGTTAGAGCTGCTTTGTGCTCGCCAGACGTCCACGCTTTGATACCGTTTGATATTCAACTGCTCTTGTCGATTTATACTCGCCTGGTAATTTTGTGACATTAACATCTAAGAAGTTAGGGTCTGTTAAGTATTAAGTTATAGACAAGTACCTCCTGGTATATTGTGAAGTTTACCACCGCTCTACGCAATGGTTAAGCAGTAGGTAAGTTAAGTTTAAAAAGAGTTAGTACTAGTAAAACTACAGAAAAGCAGAAAGGGGACTAGGTAATAAATTTACCGAAGTTTAGTTAACAGGCATAAAACATAAAAGAGAACTTTCTTAGCTTAAAGCTCAATAAAAGCAACTCCTTTAACCGACTTTGTGGTATAGTGGTTCACCCATGTAAGACGCAGGGTTCAATTCCCAGGGGGGGTATAATTTGTACTCGGTTTGGTTGGTGGTAGGGCTTATTTCAAGTCCGCTTGGCTAGCTACCACCATCTTACCAAGTCTGACGCCATAATAACAATTTAAAAATTAATGTGTTTCGGCACTTAGAGGTAAGATAGCCAGTTCCTCAGTGATGAGGATTTCGGGTGTAGGCGCTTCCACCTTCGGCCTATCAGGTGAAAGTGAAAGTGAAAGTGAAATATATTTTATTTAAATAAGCTCACATAATAAGCATTTTTAAATCGTCAATTCTTTTACCCTGCCACCCATTATGACGTCTTTTAACTGACAAGAAAAATGGGCGCAAAAAACTTGTCAGCTTTATCAATCAGATGGAACGATATTTACAAATATGTATATCGTTTCCAGACTTTATATTAACAAAGATTAACAAATAAATAACATTATTGAATTAGCTCATTTCTTAATGAGTTTCAAATTTCTTAATCAATTTACAGATTTTAAGCTAAATTCAAAGTTTGAACTTGTTATTCAGTCTAGGCTGTTACAATAAATAAAAATAAAAGAAAAACATACAATTCAATATGCATTAAGATAGGTAGTCAGAAGCAGACCCATTCCCACTGGCAGCACCAGTTCCCGAACATGACGCATGAACCAGCCATCTCTTCGCTCAACCATATTTGAGCCTCATACGACACCACCGCAGAAATGATTAAAGAGAGCATGACATACTAAGACTACCTATGTTAAGGCATCGAATTGAAAATTTATATCCAAAAGCTTTTCATAGGTCTTTCACTAAACTACTGACTATAGAAAGTAAAAATATTGCAATTAAATAAATCAAAACAAGGTAAGCTATTAAGAATTATATTTTTTGAGTAAGAAGTGCCATACATACAGACAATATAAAACAGATCTTTTATATACGAGTTATACGACGCCCTTAATACAAGCAGACAGAAGCAGACCCATTCCCACTGGCAGCACCCGTTCACGAGCATGACGCATGAACCAGCCATCGCTTCGCTCAACCATATTTGAGGGAACGTAACGACCCGCCTCACACGACACCACCGCAGAAATGTTTGAAGTGAGCATGACATACTAAAGCTACCCATATCAAGTCGTCGAGTCAAGAAGCCAGAAGTACGTTTTTAAGTAGGTAGGATACTTCTCACAATTTTATACTTAGAAAAGAAAATCACGATTCGAGTTTAATTAAAGGACTTTTATCTAGACCTATGAAAGAACCCCGGACTTTTTCTAATCAATACTGAGGTATTAGAGTAATAATTAACAATACAAAAGCTATGCCCATGCCTTTTTATCCTTCAAATAATCGTCAACAGTGTAATAACCTTTACTCATTAAATTGAATTTAACAGTATTTTTAAATTTTTCCAAGGGCAGTTCTGTGACTTGTTCTGGTATCTTATTATAAAAGGTAATACATCTACACAAAAAAGAGCTTCCGGTTTTATGCAGTCTGCGCCTTGGAACAGCAAGTTTGTTCTTGTTTCTTGTATTGAGTTTATGAACATTACTATTTTTTACAAAGCTATCTAAATTTTTCTTTACATACATTATATTTTCATAGATGTATTGGGAAGCTACCGTTAATATTTTAATTTCTTTAAATAGGTCACGAAGAGTATCTCTAGACCGTAAGTTGTATATAGCGCGCACTGCCCTTTTTTGTAAGATGAATATGTTATTAATATTAGCAGCTGAGCCCCACAACAACAAACCGTAGGTCATAATACTATGAAAATAACTGAAGTAAACCAATCTTGCTGTTTCAATGTCGGTCAGAAGCCTTATTTTCTTAACTGCAAAGGCAGCAGAGCTAAGTCTGCTTGACAGGATATCGATATGAGGGTCCCATTGCAACCGCGAGTCTATAGTAATACCTAAAAATTTTGTTGAGTCAACAAATTCGACTGCTTCACCATTTACATGTATAGTCATATGAACCTGCCTCACATTAGGAAGTGAAAATTTTACACATTTAGTTTTACTAGAGTTAAGCTTCAGATTATTAATAGTAAACCAATGCATCACCTTGGAAAGAGTGCTGTTTACATCGTCACTGCAGTTACATCCTCTATCAACTTTAAAAATTAAAGAAGTATCATCAGCAAACAGTACTATTTCACATAAGTTTTTAGTATAGTAAGGAAGGTCATTAATATAAATAAGAAAAAGCAATGGACCCAATATCGATCCCTGCGGCACGCCCATGGTAATGGGTGCTTCATAGGATTCTGTTTTATTTACAACAACTTTTTGGGTTCTCGCCGACAGATACGATTGCATAAGGCTTATTGCATTTTTTGATACACCATAATGTTCCAATTTATCTAATAAAGTACTGTGACTGACACAATCAAATGCTTTAGAGAGATCACAAAATATACCAATTGCATCTTGTTTACTCTCCCATGCTTCAAAGACGTGTTTGAGAAGTGCAATTCCAGCATCAGTTGTGCATCTACCACGAGTAAAACCAAATTGTTTCTCGTGAAGTAGTTTGTTGATAAGAAAATGTGCTAATAATTGATCATAAATGATCTTTTCAAAAATTTTGCTTAGTGCTGGCAAAATGGAAATGGGTCTAAAGTTAGCGGGATCGCTTTTGTCCCCAGATTTAAAAAGAGGGATGATTTTACTATATTTCATTAAGTCTGGAAATATCCCTTCATCAACACACTTATTGAAAATAAAAGCAAGATGGGGAGCAATGGTCGTTATTATAGACTTAATTATGTGAGTTGAAATGCCCCAGAGATCTTCAGTCTTTTTTATATTTATTGAATTAAATGTTTTAAGAATGGTATCACTATTGATATGTCTAAATTTAAATACATTATTGCACTTATCAACACATGATTCCAAGAGGGAGACAGCAATTTTTGGAGATGAATTTAAATTACTGGTAGTTGCAATAGGTATTTTAGAAAAGAAATCTTGAAAAATTGTTGCCACTCCTTCATCTGACTCAATAATTTTATTGTCTGATACTAATGAGTATTCACGGTCATTATTTTTAGTTTTCCCAGTCTCTTTATTTATAATATTCCAAGTGGCTCTTATTTTATTATCTGACTGATGAATTATTGTAGATATACATTTTGCTTTTGCTAATACATACATACTTTATTAAACATTTTTGAATAGTTTCTTACATATTCATGAAATTCGGGATCATTTGAAATTGTTTTCTGACCATATAATTCAAACAACTTATTTCTGCTAACATATATGCCTGGTGTTGCCCAATCACTAAATTTCTTTTTAAAGTCTTTGGATTTAATAGATCTTTGCTTAAATGTTTTATCAAATTCTACTTTAATTAAATTAAATAAATCATCATAATGAGTATTGGGATTATCATTACTAGGTAAGCAAAGAGTTTTGGCAGTGACATTACTATGAAAATTTTCCAATTTATTTTTAGTTAGAGGTCTGCAAATTATATTACACTGATGAGGAACATGATGGTGCTCAAGGGAAGCTATTTGTCCGCTATGGTCAGAACGAATACAATTTATTATTTCTTTATCAAGTACATTACAGTTGCTAAAAATATTGTCTAGGCAAGTTTTAGATGTAGCAGTGATTCTTGTAGGTTCACAAAAGGTGTTTGCTAAATTGAAGGACTTAAACAAATTCAGAAACCTACTTGCAAAGGTGAGGTGAAGGTCAAACATTATCCCGTTGTTCATAAAAAGACTGACCACCTCCCTCCCACATAGCGCTGAAACATTGGAGTTTCGAAAGAGTTTATCAAAACAAAGAGTGTTGCCTATTCATTGAAAAGCAGTATAGTGCATTGCAAAAAAAACTGTCGCGAGCGGCACGGGTGTCAATAAAATTTGATGTTTACACCGCGCGTGCGATATGTGCCCGCACGCGGTATTGTTCCGAAAATGAATTCCTGCAGTTAAGTTAGTTTACGTTTGGTCGAATTCGAAAAGTGTTCTAAATTTGAATTTTAATATTTTGTTATTAGGTCAGTAGGGTAAGAATTTAAATTGGATTTAATTCCTACAAAAGGTTTTATTGTTTTGATAGCTTCATTTTTTGCCAAATATGACTGTCCTAGGTTTTCCCCCCCAGCGGAGTTGTGCTTAAGTGGTGGGGGGGTAAAGATGTACCCCAAAAGGGGTATTTTTGCGGTGTTTTTGTTATATCTCGTTTTTCATAAAGATTGTGTAAGAAGATTTTAAAGTTGGGTAAATTCCAAACAATTTGAGGGTAGAACGGTTTTGATATGAACGATAGTTTTGGAGATTGGTTGTTTCAAATGTCAAATGTCATTTCTGACATATTTTAACCAATCAAAAGTACTGTCTTAGGAACAAGCGTACGCAGCGACATCTACAATTAGCTTTGCGTTGCCAACGCCAAAGGTCGTCGTTTCGATTCAAAAAAGCAAATGCAATTTTTTTTAAAAGAAAAGTAATTTTTTTTATTTGTTCTTAATTAAATATACCTACCTACATCAAAAAGGCATAAACCTTAAACGTCAATATTCAACAAGTAACACGATCAGACAATTTCCCTTCATTTTTTCAAATTTCCGACGGCTCCACTTGCGAATTTAGGCGGCTCGCCCACCGCGGTTGACTGACGTTATTTTAAGCTTTAAACACACTTTTTAGTTCGGATTTTCGATCGACAGCTTGTCGCCTGGCCTTTGTCTGGCCGCTTTTATTTCTAGCCTAGACCTGACAGCGATTAGTCAGCATGTGTTTCGTGTCGTCAGCCGTCTCACGTCTTTTTCCTCGGTACACCGCCTAGTTTTCCTTTTGCTTGATATCAAGTATGCAGAGACATGTCAGATTTACTCTGCGAACTTACTGCTTTTTGGAGAATCTACTGTGGCGAGATTAATGTTTGTGGATATTACTTTTATGAGAGGTATACTAAACTGTATGAGCTTTTCCAACAAGTTTCACAAGTTCCGCAAATGAACAACAATTATTACAGTTAATACAAAAGCCATTTATCCGCACTCGTAGGTCACTAAAAGCAACCCGCCCGACATTTACATAAAGCTCTATCGAAATTATAATATCAATTACCGATGCATTAACAATTCATATCAGGAGTCAGACGTAGCAGAAACAGGAATCTCATATACGTAATGTTATTATTGTGCGAGAGGGATAAAAAGACGCCGCCGCCCGCGTGCGAGGGGGAGCGGCCACGTCGGAGAGCTGTCAAAATGTCAAATTTCAGAATGTAGCTCGGCGCAGCAACTTCAAACGTGCCCCTACCGTCGGCGTGCAGCGTACGTACCTCTAATATAGTTATGCCGCCCTGGTATCCGCTCCTGTTAATATTCATGCATCTCATCCGAGTCTTCCTAGGAACACGGAGCCATTTTCGTGAAAGCCTCGGCCGCTGCGCAACTATGAATATGAATGAATTATTTTCCGTTCGTTTCTTGGATTAAACTTTTTGGGTGCACTCTTGCGGGAACAGCCTCGAGAGAACACCCTCTGCGATCCCGAACTGTTCGCGAGAGCATCCAACAATAATTAATTCGAGATGAGTGCAGAAAATGAAATTGGAACATTTCAGCCCGACGAGCGGCATCGTGCATGTCCATTTGCAGCAACAAAGTAACGATGTAAAAACGAAATTGAAAATTCCAATTTCACGTCTATTTCCTGAAATACACGCTTTTTTCTATTTCATCTCTCAAATGCGGGCATTCGCCACCGACGCCGTCTGTCTCTCCCTTGACGTAGAGGATATTGGAACTGGCCAAAAATGAGAAGTAAAAGAAACACTGATTTTTGACGTTTCAATATGCACTCATCTTCGGTGCTCGAAAAAATTGCTAGTTAATTAACATTCAACGTCTACGAGATACACGGTGAAATTTTCATAGGAATTTCTGTCTTACGCTGTCGACTTTGAGGTTGCATTTTTTATCTAGGAGGCAGTGACATCAAAAGCTCGCTTCTTAATAAAATCGTTTCGTTTCCGAGCGTATAACAAGCTCGCACTTGACTCGCGGTATTTATAAACGTCAATCACAACTGTCAGAAGTGACAGTAGTCAAATCCCGCCCCGTAATAACGGTAAAGGACGTTCCCAATTTGAAAAACACACGTTCCGAGTTGGCGCGCGTGCTCGATTTGCCGATTAGTGTTATTTTTGAAAATGGAATCAGGGATCGTGTCGCCTTCGGGTGTGCCCGCCCACAAGATGGCCGCCTCTAATCACCCGACGCGTTCGCGGGAAAAAAGCGCGGAATGATATACAATTTTATTGAAGTGATATGTTATTACGAAGTTGAACCCGTAATTACGGGCGAGCTTTACGCGTGGGAAGGGATTAGAAAAAAATGTTTGGACGCACGTTTTGAACGGCTCGTGCTCTGTAATTGGGCGAGCAGCTCGCTCATTCATGGGAGTGATTTTGATTTACGAACCGAAAGATTGTTTTCTAATTCGTGATTTGGTTTTTTGCACGACCCGTAATAAGGTCTTAGTCGTTGATTTACGAAAATTTTAAATTACTTTATAATGTTGCGCTTTTTGTCTTGTAAATATGATTTATGGCTCAATGATTCATGTGTGTTTTTGGTTTTTTAGTTTAATTTGAGTGATGGTTATAATTTTGAGTCCCTGAGAGTGATGATTTTATTTTGTTAAGTAACAGGTGGGACTAATAAACCATCTAAATATACCTTTTATATGATGAAAGCCTCAAAATATTTGACTATCACATGTTGTGTAGAAAATTTCAAACCACGACATATTCTGAGCACAAAAAATATTGTTCCCAAACCCATTTTTTTGTACCCCGATCATGAAAAATTTGCACTATCACGTCAATGCCAGCCGGGTTGCGGGTTCACCCGACATCGGGTCAAATCACGCGGCTCTTAATTAAAGGCGACGATTACGAGTTACTAGCGGTAGCCGTCCGGACGGCGGCCGGACAGCGTTCCGGACAGGTCGCTGATTTATCGGGTGTCCGGGCGGTGTCTCGGGAGGACTCGAGGGTTGATTTGTCGATCCGATTCCTGGTGTCAGCTAGGGCTGCGGCCGTAACACCATCTAGTTGTTTTACAATGTTTTCGGGCGTCACGTTAATTTACATTGGATAGGTGTGACAGCGTCAGTGTAACAAAACTTAATAACGTTAACGCGTTTATTTTCAACTAGAGGCCGCCCGCGACTTCGTCTGCGTGGAAAGTTTTTTTGCTATGCCTCGGGAACAATACTGTTTTTCGGGATGAAAAGTACCCTATGTCCTTCTCTGTGCCCCTGAGAACGTTTATGCAAAATTTCATGACGATCGGTTCAGTAGTTAAGACGTGAAAGCGTACAAACAAACAAACGCACTTAAACTAAAGGATTTAACTGTAAATATTCATTATCTCTTTTTATAGAAAAGTAATTCTGCAGAGACTTAAAGTAAGCAACAGTAATTACTAAGTTTTTTTTATATTGTAACTAGCGGCCGCCCGCGACTTCATCTGCGTGGAAAGTTTTTGCTATCCTTCGAGAACAATACTTTTTCAGGATGAAAGGTACCCTATGTCCTTCTCTGTGCCCCTGACAACGTGTATGAAAAATTTCATGGTGATCGGTTCAGTAGTTAAGACGTGAAGGCGTAACAAACAAACAGACTTTCGCAGTTATAATATTAGTAAGGATGTTGTTGGTTCATCATCCATATTGACAAAACCATATCGAATGCTTATTTCACTGTTTTTTTTGGTTCTTTTTTACGTTCTTGTGAAATCTAATGTCAGTGTGAACAAATAAATAAATACGACTTCATCCAAATCATAACAGATCAAATCCCCGCCCGTCAAAGTGCCAATTAGCCATCTCACACTAGGGCCAGAAAAACACCGGTCCACCGACAACCTCCCAAATTGGCGACACGATCGCACCGCGTGTGGCCCGCCCCGCCACGCTCGAACACAGAATTGGCGGGACCAAACGACTACCCTTCGACAGGCACACTACACTTTACACCTATCCATCGCTTCACAACAACGCAGTCTTACCACTAAGAACTAGCTAACCGCAGCAATGCTTATGAAACAAAAGAGAAATTACAGTTTTTGACTCCCAGTTGGCACGAAGACAAGACAGATCGAATGGAGGACACATTTGTCGCCAAACCTGAGAGGTGTTACCTCGACAAGGCATTGTTGAAGACTTTACCGATAAAAGGCGGTTTGATAGTTAAATTATGGAATAAATTAATCCATCTACTTTATGACATTATGTTGTGACAATTCTGATGTCGTAAATTTGAATAATAAGTAAAGTTGAATAGACAAGTTGAAAGACAATCTGTTTTAAATCAGAAGCTGAAGCATCATCATCATCATCATCAGCCTATCATCGTCCACTGCTGAACATATGCCTCTCCGAGTGCATGCCACTGAGCACGATCCGCGGCTATACTCATCCAGTTTATGCCAGCCACCTTACGAAGATCGTCGCTCCACCTTGTCTGCGGGCGTCCCACACTACGTTTGCCGATACGCGGTCTCCACTCAAGAACTCGTCTGCCCCAGCGGCCATCGGTTCTACGGCTAATATGGCCGGCCCACTGCCACTTCAGCTTGCTAATCCGGTGGGCTATGTCGATGACTTTAGTTCTCTGTCGGATCACCTCGTCCCGGACCCGATCTCTCAGAGAAACTCCGAGCATAGCCTTTTCCATAGCTCGCTGCGCGACTTTAAATTTGTGAACCAGCCCTACAGTGAGTATCCACGTTTCGGCTCCGTATGTCATGACAGGCAGGACGCACTGGTTGAAGACTTTCGTCTTCAGACTCTGTGGAATAGGCGACTCAAAGACTCGACGAAGTTTCCCATATGCTGCCCTAGAAGCTGAATGTGTTAGATAAAAATTACAATTATAAACTAAGTTCTGAAAGCAAAAGTCTGCAAATAAAACGGCATTTTAATGCTTTCTAAATGATTTTCCTTATCCTATTCAGAAGGACAAATGAATGAATGAACATGTGCCCGTTGTGGATTGCAATGCAACCCAACTGAAATGTGTAACTGTCGCTCAGTGGATGGATGTTAGAGTTGATCATTACATTACCGATTTTATTAAATTAAGAAATAATTTGAGAACGGAATAGCACGTATAAACGGACTTTTAATGAAATTAAATGTGGTAAATAGTAATGACGACATTCGCCGTGTCGGACAAATTAACGAAATTGGTCACAAAGTTGGTGTTTTCACAACTTCTCTTGAATGCAATTTTAATTTAACCCACCTATCTGAGAACAAAAATCAGCTAAAAATTGGTATTTCCAACAATTACATTAGCCTGCAGTGGAGACATTAATGGACAGGATAGGATGCTTAACTCATGTCTGATCTGTGCAGTAAAATATATGAAAATGACTGACCTTTTTCCATACTCTCCACGGTGTTTACGCAGTTATGTCTGCATTAATAAAATCATTAATTACCTATGTGATATGAACATGGAAATGCCGCTTTAATCGGATTGACGAGCACCAGGCTATCAGCAAATACAGGAGCCATGTTTGCTGGCGCCAGATACCGGGCAAACATGAAGGATATGTAGCGCAAACACACCGTGACGTCCGCATCCCGACCTCCTTTATCGCTGACTCCTAATCTGTTATGTTATCCTGGTACGAGAAACTTGATAAGTTATAAGGAATAAATGCAGTTCTCCTTTCCTTCCTACAACTTTACGTTGTAATAATACCTATCCGCGAATATTCTATTTGCTTTCTCTTTCTTAAATAACATCCATTCTTTAAGAGGTGCTGAATTTAGATTACGTACGAAGACTTTCCGCAAAGTATTATTGTCATTCAATCAGATTTACAAACAGCCTCGGAGCCGCACTCACCGCAACCATAGACTTCAAATAGTCTATGGCCAGAACAAACGGCCACAGAGCATCGGCTCATCTCTCACCCGTCAGTTGGCAATGGCGCGAACGCACGTATAACTCGCGCGCTATGATTTACGCCCGTTCGATATCAGTTAGATGCGAAATTTGTCAGATGCGCTGTTTATGCGGCAGCGCGGTTCCATTCGCTTTGTAAACTGTTTTACTCTATACATACTTTTGTTTGTAAAGGTTTGACATTCGATAGAGAAGGGAAAGCTCGGGATACTGTTCTTGGCCGATTAATTCAACGATTACACCTGATACCTATTTAATTTTAATCGATGTAAAGAATAAACTCTTAATAAAAGGTATTGTTAAGGATTTTTTATGCACAACGAGATCGTGTTCGGCCTTCACCTCACCTGATGTTAAATGATGATGATAAGAGACCAGAAGGTGGAAGTGCACACCACCCGGAATCCTCATCTCTGAGGAGCTGGCTATCTTTATCTTACCTCTAACTGCCGGAACACAACAGTTTTTAAATTGTTGTTATGGCGTCAGACTTAGGTAAGGTAAGATGGTGGTAGCTAGCCAGGCGGAATGAAATACACCCTGTAAGGCTTACAATTTGTTCTCTCCTCCTGGGAATCGAACTAGGGACCTGTGCGTCTACACAGGTGGGCAAACCACTAGACCACAGAGGCGGTTCAAAGGTGAAAGAAAAGGAGAAACGCAATTTGATAACTTGATACGGATACTCAGTCATGCTTAGTACTTACAATATTTTTTGGCCAACAACTAAATAGTTTGAACTATCAACATTAAAATGATGAGATGAAATCGATTAATTAAAAGCATGTCCTCCTCATTATGTTGGCAATCTAAAACAGCGATAAAATAGTGAACCGTTGATGATTCGATTCACAAGAATGAGTTAATTAATTTGTAATCCATCATTAAAGTTTTCATGTGTGTATAATTACAATTTACAATCATTTGTGATTTCTCTAGTCGCATAAACATATCAAGTGCAATCTGCACATAATATGGACGTCAACTGTGCAAATGCAGCGACCATTCGATTCGAATCACGGTCCGGCATCGATACATCGATTATTATTTATTCGCTCGCGGCACTAATCAATACGAGACACGCGTTTAATTTATGCAACCGATTCGTTTCGGATAGAATCATTTTTGAATTTAATTCTCGAATGACGTTTAGCTTTTGTTTTTCTTTCTTTATTTGAAAACTGTCAATGACCTTTTTTATCATTAAAGTGTATGGGATGAAAACTCTTTTCTTCAATGCTCATTTAAATAACTCTAGAAAACGGTAAATTAAGATTGGATCTTTAAAAAGTGTTTTCATAAAGTATTATTCAAAATACTCTTCGGTTCCCATATGCATTGATTTGCAATACCAAACGTATGAAATAGAACAGTAAAAGGGTTTTATGGCGCTCTCTTCACATCTTCTTATAAACAACCGCCAAGGGTGCCATAAACAAGGGAATCTGTATTTTTTATTTATGCATTATGGTTGACGCGAATTTGTACTTACTTCTTTATGGTCATACTTATAGCATTCCATAATATTCGATTCTATTACCATATTTTTATTTACAAATTGAAATTCCATCTTGTTTTTCATATTTTTTATATTCTGAGAGGAACTGGCTGTCTTACCTCTAACTGCCGGAACACAACAATTTTTTAATTGTTTTTATGTCGAGACTTAGGTAAGATGGTATGGTGGTAGCTAGCCAGGTGGACTTGAAATAAGCCCTACCACCAATTAAACTGAGTACGAATTAACCCCCCTTCTGGGAATCGAACCCGGGAGCATATAAACAAAATCTAACTCTCGAGTTTTGATGGTGATCTCTGATTGGTCAAGAAACTCAGTAGTTAGGTTTTGCGCGCAAACTCTAACTCCCCAGTTTCGCGCTAGTTCGATAGTGATCTCTGATTGGTCAAAAAACTCAGTAGTTAGGTTTTGCCCGCAAACTCTAACTACTGAGTGCGCATCCGCCAATGAGCGCGCTTCAAAATTCAGTTGTCAATTGTCTTTGAACACAACTGTGGTAGATTTTTTTTTTTAAATGACTAATAATCTTCCAAGTTTTTGCGAATATAATCCAGTATACCCAGATCTGAACGCAAAAGTTTTTTTTCTGCTAAACTAAATATCCCTTGCCTATTTTAACGTTTTGTATGGAGAATTTTTAACAAGTTGCATTTTCTATTTTAAAATTTTTCACAATTTATTTAACAACTGTGAACACTATTGCAACAAAACTTTAAAAAATAAGTTTTACTTACTCGAAAAAAATAAGTTTAGGCTACGTTACAACAGATTAAATGGTCATTTACGCCAACAAAAAAGGAGTCACTTTCAATGTATTTTTAGATGACTTTAATTATTCATCAGAACAATCAAATTACACCCAATTATGAGCATAGCCGTCAACTTGATAGTTATATAGCTCTATTCTGTCTATTCTCTATTCTTCAAGTTCTCCAGTGTATCCATATGGAAACAAGAATGCTGAATAAAATTGACCAAATGGATTGTCCAAAAAACCAAACTTGCGTCACAACGAATCATAATTGCAAGTTTAAAATGCATTTATTCTTACTTGTCCTATTTGGTTGCGCTATGCCGTTGTGAATTTTGCCTCAAAACACGCTTTGGTGGACGCCAGAATAAAACAATAGGTACTTCATAAACAAAAAAATAAATATTTATTGCATACAAACATTCTTAATCAATTTTTCTTCAATTCAACATTCTTATTATTCATCTCAATACTAACCTAGTTAGTATAAGGCTGAATTGTTTGAAGGTGTTCGCCTTTCTTTACACATTACTTAATATTTTTTTGGTTTATCGTTTATCTGTAAACATCTTTTTATTTCAGTAGGTACAGCCAGGAACGGAAATTATTGAACATAATTTGATTAATTTTTTTCCTAATCATAATTAAGTGCCATAAATTACTGATGAAAATATATAAGTATTGAAATCTTGTTATAACTAAACTAGCAAAGTCCCTTAAATCAGTTATACCATTACGCGCTATACATTACTACTGACAAAAAAATAAAGATGCGAACTCAGTAGTTAGAGTTTGCGCGCAAAACCTAACTACTGAGTTTTTTGACCAATCAGGGATCACCATCAAAACTCGAGAGTTAGATTTTGCTTATATGCAACCCGGGACTCCTGTGTCTTATACGGGTGGGCGAACCACTAGACCACAGAGGTGGTTAAAGCCTTCCAGGCTTTGAACCGAACAAAAATAACGCCATGCAGTAGACATTATCGCAGCTGTTGTAACAAACAGCCTTTTAAAACAGATTTTAAATACTTTCTAACTTCAAAATTCGGGTGTTCCATCGGTTTTGTTGTAGTGCACCATCGCCGAGACTCGAACCTTGTCAATCGTGCGATCTGCGCCGGCGGCATAACGCCGACGGCCGCTTTTTCAGCCCTAGCGTTATTTATGGCCGCGGCTGTATGCAAAACGGGCTCAATTCACGGCTAGCCAGGGCTGGCAACGTTACGTTAGATTGTGAAAAAATAAAGAAGAAAATATGTTGAAGAATTTGATTTTGTATTCTACTTGTGAGTAGTGATTTTGTCAATTGAGTAACATAAAAAAATATAAGTGCGAAAAAAAATGTAAAAATTAAAAGTTAAATTATACTTGAAGTCAGTCAATATTTAGTATTTATTGCTAACAGAACGATCTCTGATGTTTTTTTGTTGCTAATTGTATCAATCGATCATTCGCCGAGTACGAGTACAGTTAGAAATCGAACTGCTAATAGAATTTACGTTCCGCACAAAAAAATTACCGACCGTTAATGACATGATCTTTATTCAAAAAGTGCCGTAAGCTTTATAACTGCTTATCAATTTAAGATAGAGCGATAAAAATAAAAAATAAAACAAAAAAAAATTTTTTAATGAAAATGTTTTTGCTTGCGGCAGCCCTGATAAAAATCAATCTTGGCCTGCCAGCCCTGGCTTTCATTCAGCATCCGCCGAGGTGCTCCTCATGAATATTGCTTCTTGTACATTTATTTTACATTTATTGGCAACTGTTTGAGCGAGCCGCACTGCCTGCATACGAGTTTTTTCCACTCTTAATGATACGGTGTCCTTTGATGTCGCGATTGATATGCAAAATCCTATATTGTTCACTTGAGACTTAAATAAGCACCGCTTACAGAGTCAGATCCGCTTTTTTGTAACAAAAACATCAATCGATTTAATTCCAAGTCGAATCTAGAATTAGTCACGTCACTATGACCGCAATCTAGCACAAAGACATTGTTCGCGAACAGCCGGTTAAATAGGATCACACGTGACGCGTCGTCCCAATTCCATCAAAACCCCACAAATGAGATGACAGCTACCAGGCTAGCAGAGAACACTAGGAGTTGTGAACGCACCTATCTCATTTCCTAGCCCAGTTGCGGCTTCCGAACAGCCGTCAGCGCGGCCCCTTCCGGCTCCCGAGATTAGTATCGACGCCATTTACCGTCTCACTGCCGCTATTGTTTCTATTCTCCAATTCACACGCGAACGCTGTGGAACCCATCATTGGCTGTTCCAAATCTGAAATTTGATTTTCGAATACGTCATCGGTAGCACGCGATCCGTTCCAAATTCAAATTTAATTTACAGCTGTCTATTTTGAGCGAGGACGATTTTTGCAAACACATCAAAAATCAAGCGCGGTTTGTCGTCACGTCCGAAAACTATTTTGGCTCGCTAAAATAGCCAACGTTCGCTGTCCATTACAGATCTGCATAATTTAAGAGCGATCCTGTCGCGGCCACTTCCAAATCGAGTCTTTGAATTCTTTATCCGCTGTTAAATCCAGGTGAAAATGTAGTAGAATCGTCCAAAAAAATTGACACATGTCGTTCAGTTAACCCTGCAGCATGCGATAGCTATTTTCAACGCATTTAAAATTTCTGCAGGCGCTCGAGATGCTATCTGTTACGTTCGTCCTTAAATGTCACTAAAGGGGAAAAAACAACCATTGCAGAAATAGCGAAAAGGCACTCTAGCCACGTTCCGAAATAAAAAGGTTGGCCATCCACGCGTTCGCACATAAACAAAACATAAAATAAATAAACAACAAGACGCGGCGAGCAGAAACAGAAGGATACTCTCAGGAAGGGTTGTGATAGCGCCATCCATCAGGCGGTCACATCTCTTCGATAGGGTTAGTGCCGCCTCCGCACCTTTATGCGTCCCCGGTGACAGATAAAGGCCCCATACTCGAAACCCTAGTTTTTTGACATCTATTTGTGGTCTCCACCCTGTAACGACTTTGTTACCCGAGTTACTTTGTAATTTGTAAAGTGGAGTATTTTTGATACAAAAATTAATGTTAGAATATGTGACGTCACCGTAGGCATCATGCCGCAAAAAGGGTAAAGTGTACCGTGCATAATTTAAAAGCTCGATCCGAAAACGTCACGTCGGTGTTGCAAAAAATTTAATCCATCACGGGGATCCCACATCTTTCGCTACGTTCGGAAACTAAGATTTCCCTCTCCGCGGATAACGGCGGCCCCGCCGAGACGCGCTCTATGATTTTTACGACACGTCCGGAAATCACCGGGGCCCTTGAATATATTATTATTGTTATGGCAACACCGAACGCTGGGAAAATTGTAAAATATACGCCGCGCACTCTCCGCGAGAATTATGCTCTAGCACATATCATTAGGGAATTTCGGGTTCGGTTCCCGCGCCGACTGAATTTTTCATCGAGCTTGCTTTTTTAAAGATTTATTATACGAGCAAAGGAGTTTTTTGCGATCCTGTGACGGGGCTTTGCGCTGTGGTATATTAAAATCTCTCTCTTATTTGGCAAAGAGTTTCAAAGATATTTCTTTGGCTATATAAAAATCTCTGTTGTTGTTATCGGGTATATGCTACAGGCATTCAAAATAACATTTGCAACAGACGCGTGTAATGATATGATGCTTCGAAAATCAAGTCATCCTTCAATTCGGTTTCCGCGTTCGCGCTCGTATTTACATATTCTCATTCCAGAGCCCCATAGATTTAGATGCCAACAAATGGATTGTTTCTCCTCCGCGCCAAACAAAATTTATAGTTTGCGAGCGCGAATTTTTCGCCCGCGCCCGTTTACAGTGGGGGCGCTCGCGTCGCCGCGCTTTTTTCTCGATTCTCGATTTATTGCTAACTTATGCCCGGTATAATCGTGATTTTAATGCTTGCCTGATTTATAACGGTCGAGCGAACGGATCACGGTACGGGATTGCTTTTCGAAATTTGATATCTCTATATCGTTTATGATGCCCTGGTGTGTGACGGTGAGCAAACATCGCATGCACTCTGAAAATAAATGCTCGGAACACGGCGCAGTGGTTACTTCTTTTGACAGAATTATTTCGTAGTGAAATGAGAAAACACGACACGTTCTTCTGTGCATCAATATCAGTCAAAATGTAACTATTGAGAGTTAATGTATCAAGTGACGTCAGTTATCGGTGGGTCCGTCCGTCTGGAGCGGTGACAAATTCGGCGACGGCGTTTTTTACGCGCCAATAATATCAACAAGCGAACCTCACCGTCGTCCGAAACGAAATATCGTTTTTAAATTAAAAATAATTGGTAGTCATCAGCAAAAACGCAGCGCCCAGTATAAATTTGATAAGCCCCGTTAGTCGGTCGAGGGCCCGCGGGAGTTTATCATTTCTGTGTTTTTGTGTACATCGTAATAGGCTTCATAAATTTTTGATAACGTTTTTGCGATTTGCGACGCGGCGGCGTGCGGCGACGAAAAACTTAACCGCCAAAAAACGTTCCGTTTGACTTAACAAGCCATCTGAATTCGGATAATCGTATTCGTATTACAAAAATGGAACAATATCTTTAAAAAATAATTTTTAAAAATAACTTTTGAATTTCGAACGTTGCATGGCTAAACTATTTGGAGTCATCCGTTAAACAAGATACAAACGACAGTGAAAAAATCACTCTGATATTACAACACCAAATATCCGGTGTTATTTATGGCTTGTGATTTCTACCGTCTCCTTTACAGGTTTTGCATACAGGTTGAGATGAGAACAGGTTCGATATCAAGCCGAAATCTGTGGAGTCGCGTTGATCCTCAGTCAGCATTGATACACTGGGACGTGACCGCACGGCACGGTGTACTGTTACACGGTTTAAATAACAAGTCGTAGATTTGAACGATACCAAAGGAGGTTTTGGTGTTGTAAGGAAAGAGATCCACCTCTTTGCTCTCACAACTCTATAGACGTTACTTATGCCCATATTTTTAAACCGCTCTCAACGTTGAGAGCTATCTTGAGATCATACTTTTGATGTTCTTCTTACAGTAACAGCATCTCAGGTATGATCTCAAGATAGCTCTCAATGTTGAAAGCGGTTTATAAATACGGGCCTAAGAATCTCACACCAGACTTATGAGGGGTGTTTATACTTATTATTTAAAACTTAAACTTTTATATAAGTTCAAACTCAAAAATCATTTTAATTATTTGACAAGAGCCGAACTTGGTACTTCCGAGTTCTAACTTCTTCGCTAGATTGTTACATTCAAACTTAGCTACCTAAGTACCTATTTAAATCAAATAGTAATTGATAAGAGCACAAACTATAGAATTATGGACAAATACAAATTGAACTAAATGTATTCTGGAGACAGTAGTTATATAAAACCACGTCACAATATTTATAATATTATTCATACATAATTTGTGCATTAACCAACCAAATGATAAAGTCAGCCTGCCATAATGCGTCGCCGAACAATCAATAAACACTCCAATTTCCTCGTTTACACAGCCCTTCATCGTAAAACGGAACGTTACCGCCATTTTGACTTATCGCACTGAACGTGTCGTAAAAGTAAAGTTACTCAGTACACGAGCACCGAATAAAATATTCATGAATGGAGTGACGTTTAACAATCTTATTTCAGGAATTTTTTAAAGATACTCGTTAGCTTTACTGTTTTTTTTTTGTTCTTTTTGCTCCGGATATGTTCCAGTTATCAGACAATCATTTAGTTTCATCTTTATAACTTACTTATCTTGAAACTTGAAGATCATTTAAACAATATTTACATAGGTACCAGTTTTTTAATACAACCTACATAAGAAAGACTTTCTTTACGCAAATAAAAACTAAGCAATGCAAACAAATAAAAACTGTAAATTTACATAAATAGAGCACGGCAACAATATCAAACATGCACGCTATATTTCCTCTGACGTCCCGCTTAAACTGTACCGACATGGGAATCGAACCTGAGCTTAATAATTTACGCACACGTACCCGAAGTACCAGGGCAGGATAAAATAGAGAAAGTCTCCCGTGGGGCCGCGCTCACGCCAAGAACCAATAACATTAGGCGGTACGTGTTGCGTGCCTGCTGTCCTCCTGGTACTCCGAAGCAGTAACGTGTATCTTTACGCGTGCGTCCCAGGCGGCGTACGTACCAGGAACGCATAAATATCGCAGCCGGTGAATCAATTGATGTTTATTTTGAAAATTTTTATAAGAATTTGCTTTATGTGTTTCATTAAAAAATATCTCAATTAAACAAGGCGAAAAAAATTCCGTCGAAATGACAACCTTTTTTGAAGTCGGCTAAAATAATCTTCGTTCAGTGGTAGGGGATCAAACCTAACTATCGTATTTTAAGAACATTAAGGGCCTGTTTCACCATCAAAAAGTAAGTTCTGAGTAACTTACTTGACAGATGATATTTTCATATCATAACTGTCAAATCATTGCTAATCAGAACTTACTTTTTGATGTGAAACAGGGACCCTATTTTTGAATCGCTCGATTGGCGTCGAGCGCTCGTTTCTACTGATTTTCGTTCGACATATGGCTCAAACGTTCGAAATAGAGTCATATGTCGAACGAAAATCAGTAGAAACGAGCGCTCGACGCCAATCGAGCGATTCAAAAAAGGGTCCCTGGCCCTTAACCAAATAGAATTTGTACTAGATAAAGCAGTTTGTTTAGAAATCCACACGATTAGTGTGAATGAAGCCTTTTTCCACTCTAATTTAATTACTTACTTCCACTCTAGTGCACGTGAAACAATACGGTACCAATACTAATTTGTGTTCTCTCTCTGTTTCAGCATCCGTACCCCTCAGAAGACCAAAAGAAACAATTAGCACAGGATACAGGGTTAACGATACTACAAGTAAATAATTGGTGAGTTTTACCTCTTTTTATAATCCTTGAGAATTTGTTGTAAACCTCTTTCATAATTTAAAAATAGAACCCTTTAGAACGGAGCGCGTTCGAAATTCGAAAACTTTTTAGAATGTTTTTGTTTTTTTATCAATGACCAATTCAAAAAGTTTATACAATATTTTACGATTAAATTGACAATTCTAGAGCCACAAGCGCTCTGCTGTCTTGCTCTACAAAACGACGTATGTATTTTAATCTGTAAAATTCTCTCTTTGCATTCACGAGTGAAGTTGCAGCGGATCACTGTATATTGTCAAATTAATCACATTGTACCGGAATGTCAAGCTTCTCTTCTTCAAGAAATGATAAGATTTTCATCTTATTTGTTATTAGAATGCATACGTATTTCAGAATGTAATTTGATTGAATTAAAAAAATACAATTATAATTATTTCGGTGGCCTAGAGCAGTCAAAATTAGACATAACATAAAAAAACAAGATTTTTACTTGAATACTTTGTAGTAGGAGATAAATAAAAACCACCCCTTAAGTGAAGTGAGAATTCGCAACAAATCTACGCAATGCTAAATGCAATCTCCGCACAGCGTCTCATTGCACGAATTTCACAAACGCATAAAACCGCCAGACTGACAGTTAAAAGTTCTTATTAAAACCACCATGCAGTCGATGCATCGATACACTACCAGCGTACGCGGACCTCTCTAACCACCACAGATCTATTAACCAAAACTTACAAAGCTATTCTATTACGGGTCAGCTTATATTGGTCTTAGAGTAACATGATTATCTTTAGCGGGATGATATAAAACACCGTATTTATGGCCACGCATCTGTGGCTAGCATTAAATGCGTTTCATAATGAGCTTAAGACCTGTATACACTAGGATATTCCCAAGGATTTGTCCGTATTTGTTGGGTTGCGTTATTTGCATAACCTGCATTTGAGATAAATTAAAATGAGTTTGATGTTAATTCTTTGTGATTAAGTTTTGTTTAGAATTTAATATTACGTTGTAATTGATTTTGGATGTAATGTTTGTTGACAGTTAATTGCGTGGAACTTGGCTACGTTTAAAGCAAATGCCTATATGCACGTATTTAATTTAGTAATAATAATTATGTGACCTAGATTTGACGAAAGTTTATAATACAGTTGCTTTGTAGAGCTGTAGACCTCGCGTTTGTGTTAATTTTGAACATTTTTAGAAAAGGCTTCAATATGATTTTCTCCATATCACCATTTTGAAAAATTTCAAAAAACTGAATTGACAAAAAAATATATACTTATACCGATAGAACTTGCTCACAAAATTTCACGAGAATCGGTTGAGAAATGCGACCTGTAGAGGAGAACAGATGGACAGTCGTACATACGAAAGCATTTAAAAACCATATTACCAATATTAAGCTTAGTTAATCCATTATTTTTACTTATATATTTCGTGTAGCAAATTTATTAATTGAACTGCTATCTACTAAGATAGGTAAGTAGTCTAAGAACAATCTTTTGATAGTTAAAAAAATTGTATCAATTTTTTTCCTTCATTTATTGATGTTTCAGGTTAGGCAAAAATGCTTTCGTATATCCGGCCTCTGTCCCGCTGTCCGTCTGTTCTCCTCTACAGTTCGCTTTTCTCAACCGATACTCATAAAACTTTGAAAGCAGGTTCGATATTAATATAAAAATATTTGCCGATCCATTTTTTCGCTTTTTTTCAAAATGGCGGAGATATGAGGAATAATCTATTTCAGGCATTTCGAAACATGTTAAAAAGGTAAAAAAACGTAAGGTCCACAGCTCTCAGAGCTACTAGTAATTAGGAATATTGCGAAATCTTAAATCAAAAATATTTATTTCGGTAATTCCATTGCATCAGACAGACGAGTGTTTTTATATAGCGGTGGCGGTGTGGGCGTCGCGCGACGTGGGCCATAAAACGCGCGACAAATGCGCGCCGCTGGCATCTCGTTATGGCCACGCATGCGAATGGCGGAATCTTGCGCGAATCGGTTACATCGATAACTTTGTTTTTGGCGCCTTTTTATTTTTTCATTTTTATTTAAGAACTCATTTCGAATTTTACGTGCTTTTCTTTTTTCAACATAAATAATCCGTAGTATTTTTATGTGAAAGTTGAAAACAAATTAAACAACTTATTACCCTATTTATTTATTTATTTTTCTTTCTAATCTGATGTATCTGATTTCTCAGTTAATAATTGGTATTAATATATAATTTACCTATGAAATTACCGATTTGTATGGAGAATTTTCAAGAAGTTTAATTTTTCATACTAGCATTTTCTTTTTTCATTTAACAATCGTGAACACTCATGTAATAAAACTTTTATGTACTAATGTTTGAAAACTATGCTAACTTATTCCATTTATGAAAAGCGAAAAAAATAAGTTTTGGCTAAGTTACAACACTCCAGTCACCCTTTTTTGCTCACAAAAAAGAATCACTTTCAAGATCTTTTTTTAATGTTATGAAAGCTAATAATAAGGACTTTATTTTTACTAATAGTTGACTATCATGGTCATAATTCAATATAATATCAAGATATTGTTAAATATTTTAAATCATAGAAGTTATTATTTTCTCTGTATTTGACAAAATATCGGCAATTTCATAGGTATAGACCTAAAAAATTCATAGAACAGTCATATCACTCGTATCAATACAAGTACTGTTAATTTAATCAAGTTGATTCTAAATTACTCATCAAACCTCTTTGCAGTATAACCGTGAGAAAAATTAAGAAAAAGTTTCGAATCATCCAAACTATTTGAATAACGGCAATCAAAAAGTTTACAAACCGAACACAAGTGTTGTTATTGGCTTCGCGCGCTTTATCAAGTGATTGCCTCGAGTGGTTATCAAATAAAATTCTTCTCATGACGCTATTCGAACTAAACTAAATTTTCGTTCTTTCTTTGTAATAATTTCAATTAGAAATTAACATTTTGAAATGAATAACCCTAACGAAACTTAAGTAAAGTAACCGACATCGCTCGAAGGATTGCTCAGCTGAAGTGGCAATGGGCGGGACACATAGCGAGAAGAACCGATGGCCGTTGGGGCAGAAAGGTTCTGGAATGGCGACCGCACACCGGACGACGCTCCGTGGGTAGGCCCCCGACAAGGTGGACCGACGATCTGGTGAAGGTCGCGGAAAGCCAGTGGATGCAGGCAGCGCAGGACCGATCGTCGTGGTGATCCTTAGGGGAGGCCTATACCCAGCAGTGGGTGTCGTGTGGCTGATATGATGAACGAAACACCTTTCCAATTGTGATCTGATTTTCAATATGTGATCGAAAGTGGCGCCCTCGGAGGTTTTTAATTAATAAGTTATTAATAGAAAAAGATTTTAATAATGTTTTACGTGGAGTTTTTAGGGCCCATAGTCTAGTATTTTTAGAAGGTATCACTACATGCCCTCGTAGTTATTCGTAGAAATAGATAGCAAATGTGTCAAAAACGGCCACTTTTAGCAGTTTTGCTATCTACTTCTAGCAGTGTCTACGAGGGAATGTAATGTTACCGTCTAAAAATACTAGACTACGGGCCCTAAAAATTTCACGTAAAACATTATTAAAATTGTGTATTAGAATTATAATATTAAATAAAATTCATCGCGGTGCCACTTTCGCTCAGGGTGCCACCTTAAGTACTTATTACGAGGAATAGTATTAATTAATATCATTTTTTTTCCCACGAATGTCGCTTGCTCGTCAAATCCCGTTGCAAACGAAAAGCTACGTACGAGTACGACGGACGCATCTATAATTTTCTGATCTCTTGCTACGACGACGCAATGCGAATGCTCGGCTCGCAGCCGATTGACGGGGTCAGGGGGCAGCACTGAGGAAGCCTTTGTCTATCCAACCATACCCTCACGCCTATGACAGCCTGGTACCGTTAAACAGCCTCCAGCAATTATCATTTTTTAAGTACCTACGCAGAATATTTAAATTAGTGATTAGCTCACAAAAAATGACAGCGCGTTCTTAGCGTATTTAATTTTTTTTAGTCACGTTTAATTACCAATGCATATTTTTTACAAACGATGAATTATTCATGAGTACAACGTTATTTTCTTTCGAATAATTTCCCCAGTGATGCCATCATAACAAATATCACATTATGCCACAAAGACTTAAAGAAATACTAGACAGCGCTGAAAATTACTTGAAATGAAATATAATTCAGCTGAGAAACTTCAGCAAAGAATCATACAAAAGAAATCAATTTTCCATGCATAAGATGGCAATTAAACTAGTGGCTCCGTGAGCTGCATATCTCTAGACATTTTTCGAAATGGCTGAAATATTTATTATAGAAACATTTTGAAAAACTGAATCGACAATAAAAATTTTACATAATTATCGAACCTGTTTACAAAATTTCACGAAAATTGGTTGAGAAATGTGACATGTAGAGGAGAACAGACGGACAGCCGGACAGCGGGACAGACATACAAAAGCATTTTTGCCCAAGCTGAAATGGAGGCGCTTCACGCTCTCTCAATCAATAAGATTCCCGTCGTAGACTTAATTCACCTGAGCTGAATCCCCTGTTTATTAGTATACTTAAATCACCCTTTATTGGTTTTAGTATACGTGAATTCCCACCAAAAACATTTTCATGTATAATGTTGCCAAGACTTCCATATGGCTCTCACTGTCAAAAAGTTATCAGATCTCATGTAGAGCCAAGCTTCTAACTCTACGCGCCCTAACTTTACAAGCCCTAACTTCAAAAACTCTACACCTTAGTCAAAATACGTGGCTTGGCCATTTCGCTACATCGAAAAAATTATTCTCAGTTACTTTTCTGATAATAAACAATAGTTGTTGTAGCAACGAAACGGCCAAGCACTAAACGGCAACATTATACATGAAAATATTTTAAGATAATAGGTACTTTAACACCAATTGCGCAAGGCCAATTCTTAAGGTATTGTGCAATAAAGTGTTTATCTATAGATCTAACTCTTGCCAGGAAGTTTCGAAATATATTTTTCACCTCTCCAGCACGAAAAGGGTGCTTTTGGCGCGTAAAAACTCGCAGCAAAATCGATTTTTGCTGCGAGCGTGAGACAAAGTGCTTTTTTAATTTCTAACACCAACTTTTAAAATAATAAAGAAAAAACAAATAAAGTGACAAGGATGACACTTGTAAAATTTATATGTGAGAAAAGGATAGATAGAGTGCTTTATGGTGTCATACACGGATTAAAAAGTAAAAAATAAAATGCACGGATATACCAAGGAGTTTTAAATAAGGATTGTTAAAAAAGAAGGTTGATAATTCGAAATAAAGAGTATGTAGGTAATGAGGTCACATGTATGAAACAAATATGAAATAAGAAAAATTAATTAAATTAATTAACAAATTATATGTTTTATGATTATAATAAATAAATAAGACGGAATATTAATGAATAAGAGAAAAACACAACGCAATGTAATCAAAACGACGGACGGGAATCTACTTTACTGACTCTATGAATAAAATTTTTCAGCATAGGTTTGATTGAATTATTTTTGTGATAAATTACAAAAATGAATGAAGATAGTTGTCTAACTCCAAAAGAGTTAAGTGAACAAGTTTCTAATGCTGAATCAAGCTTTTTTACCAGGAAAGTCACGTGAAAATTTTCTCGCTGGTCGAGGTGAAAAGTTGTATGTTTTACACGAGACCAAAATGTTGTTCTGCCTCGTGCCTTTAAATCACTCACTGTGCTCAGTAGTCTATATTAGAATCACTCGCTACGCTCGTGATTCAATTCTAGACTACTTCGCTAGTTCGTGATTTAAAGTCGCCACTCGCAGCACAATTTGATTTTGGTCACTTGTATAACAAATAACTATTTTTAAATCATACTTTTCACTATTTGTCATCATTGGTCGATGTGGTTATGCTAATATAGTCTACCTTTCAGTCAATCACTGTCTTGGAGTTACAGAAATATGCAAATAATTTCATAAAATACATATTTTTAGAAGACAAAAATAAAAAAACAGTGACAAAAACAAGTATGTAGTTACGAAATTACCAGAATACACCGAAAACGTAGTATCTCAGTAATAGCAATGATATAAGAATTGGGTATATTAATTTATTTTCATTATCTCAAGTTAAAGAAGTTTTATTACTGTGTTAGCAACTGTATCTAATTTTCAATCTTATTATTTCTACAAAGAAATGTAAAATAGCACACAACAAAATATACTTACCAAAAGAAGAAGACGTTAATTTCCAATAAATTAACAAACATTAACACCTAACTCCACTACAAGCAGTAATATAAACGGCCAATTAAAAAGCTCTTACGCGATGAAAAATTCATGAAAATCGTTTCGGAGGCAAAGGGATTTAGGTCCGTAGAAGGGTTGGCCCCTCTGTATGATCAGGTGCTGTGGCGATTCTCTGCAACACTAGGGCGGCTATGAATGTCTTACTTAGCAGGACATTTCTACTTTCTTTCCTTACCATTAGCCATTTTAATGTCCCCACTGCTGGGGCATAGGCCTTCCTTATGGGTGGATAAGGAGGATAGGCCATAACCCACCACGCGGGCCCAATGCGGATTGGTGAGTGTTAACGACTGCAAATGCACCCGGGACCGACGCTTTACATCCCTTTCGATGCACGGAGGAGCTCGAGATAATACATTTTTGGTCACCCATCTCAAGATCGAACATTGCGAAAGTTGCTTTACCTTCGCAATCGCCGGGCCAGGCGCTAGACCATTGCACCATCGAGCTCCTATTTCTTTACTATTATTTACATATTAACGACCTAGACTTCTTAAAACTGCATTTTTATTGCATTTATTATCAACTAGCGGCCGCCCGCGACTTCGTCTGCATACACAGTTGTTTCCCTATCCCTCGGGAATAATATCTTATTTCTGCATGGAAGGTATGTCCTATGTCCTGCTCTGTATCCCTGACAACAACTGTATGCAAAATTTCATTATGTTTAGTTCAGTAGCTAAAACGTGAAGGCGTAACAAATTAAACGAAACGAAGAGAAGACTAGAGACCGCCCGCGACTTCGTCTGCGTGGAAAGTTTTTTCACTATCCCTTAGGAACAATACTTTTTTTGGGACATCCTATGTCCTTTTCTGTAACCCTGACAACGTGTATGTAAATTTTCATGATGATCGGTTCAGTAAGACATGAAGGCGTAACAAACAAACAAGCGGACTTTTGCATTTATAATATTACGTAAGGAAGTAAGGATTTTGAACGATTGTACATTATTTTTCATTGCTTTTTTCTCTTGCAGCACACTTTTTACAAATACGATCAATTGAAGACAGTTTATAAGAAAGTAATAGAAAAGCTCGCCAAATTGTCCTGTTGCAACCATCAACATATGCCCCCTACACCATTTCCCGGAAGCACATGACGCGAACGTAAATATTTTACAAGTATACGTTACTGATTTATGGCAGCGCCGCGTGGCCCAGTCGTATACCTAATGGGCCATCAATGGCCCGACCTGGCCATTTCCAGGAATGGCTAATTTCACTTTATGAACTACAACATAAGATTTTTTTTCATACTATTAATGCAGCACTACAAGCAGCTGCAATACAGCTCTATAAGTAAAGTAATAGTACTAATAATTTTCAGTATCGTGTAAAGATTGTTTAATTTTTATTAAATTTTCCGAAGACGGAAAGGACAAAAACTTGAAAAAAATACGATAATCTTATCGAAGAATAATACAAGCATAGATAATACTTATTATTACAACCACGAGAACTTCGCAGGCGAAGGTATTTGTAAGAATTTCTGAAATAATAGTATTAGTTAGTACGAATATTCTTCTACATCGTCCAATCTGTCTCTACTTATACCAAAACTCATACAGGGTGAAATCGAAGACATTAGAGATCTTTTAAATTAACCGCTTTTATTCATAAAAAGACCTTGAAATAAAGATTAAGTCAATTTTAGCTAAAATTCTGTTAAGGCTTATTAAACGTCATAACTCATAATATACAGTGTCTTTGATCTTGTACTAGCGATAATTTAAAGGCATGAAATACACCTAATTTTATCGACTAAAACACCCATATGTTGGGTATTTCTTTTCTTGTTGGAATTGCAAATCCATTGGCATATGGAGGGGGGGGGAGGCCATCCCCACCCTAGAAGTCTGGTGCCCACCCCAAAACAACTAGGGGCCTTGGTTTTAGTATTTGAGTTTCAGCTTTCTTAGTTTAAGATAATTAATTAATATATTACAAAAAAAAGGTTATTTTAGTTATTTATTAGTTTCTAGTTAGTTGTATGTATGTATTGATATTGGTATGCATGAATAAGTAACGCATAGACAGAAAGTTACTTTCGCTATTTACAACTTTAATAGCCTAAATTACCTGATGATGACATAAACGTACTTAAGTCTATGGCGCTTAACAAATTAGTGGTAAGAAGAAATTTACATAAAATGTAATGAGGACCAATACTTTGGTTCCCACGGTGAAAGCTTCCCATGCCATGTGGAAATCCTTCGACGATGCAACTAGTGACTCGGTAGCTCAGTTAGTAAGAGCATTGGACCGGACTTCCAAAGGTCGCGGGTTCGATTCCCGCCTGAGACAATCCTTGTGACGAGTCGATTTTTTTCTGGTATATTAATTGACCTCCGTGGTTGATTAGTTTGTATATTGGTTTTCAAGGTGTTCATAGATTCCATCTCTGAGGTTCCGGGTTCGATCTCCGGCTGGGTCAATCTAGAAAACTAACTTTTCTATATTGGCTCAGGTCCGGGTGTTTGCGTTCCACCGTTGTGTCTGATTTCCATTACACAACTGCTTTAGCTACTTTGGAATCGGAGCAATGTTTGTGATGTTGTCTAATATAAAAAAAATAAGTTTTGTATGGAAACAGCATTGTGAATGCTAAAATCTCAAATTTAAAAAATGTAATCCTTACTAATATTGTAAATGCGAAAGTCAGTTTATTTTTTTGTTTGTTATGCCTTCACAGCTTAACTACTCAACCGATCATCATGAAATTTTGTATACACGTTGTCAGGGGTACAGAAAAGGACACAGGGTACCTTTCACCCCGAAAAAATAACTATTTTCGAGGAATAGAAAAAACTGTCCACTCAGATGAAGTCGCGGGCGTTCGCTAGTTTCCGACTATTGTTATCTTTTTTATTTAATTTTGGACGCGAATATTTTCCCGTTTCGTACTTTTTAGAGCGTGACTTTTCCGTGGTTGGGTTTTAAGTTTTTAAACTTCTTTTTTGAAGTAACACAACAGTAAACATATTAGTATCCAGATTTTTAACTGTCGCAAGATTTTACCATTACCATTGTTAAATTTCAGAATTTTAGGTCAACGGATATGATATATTCTAAAAACCAGATTTAAACGAAGGTGAGTACATGCTCATTTTGTCTTTTGTCGGGGATCGAACCCCTACCATGAATATCACAATATTTCCACTACTAACTCTATGTTTCTTTCTTACTTATCCAGTATGGAATTAGTAATACAAAACCTATTAAATCCACAGT
This sequence comes from Agriphila tristella, assembly GCA_928269145.1. NCBI lineage: Eukaryota > Metazoa > Arthropoda > Insecta > Lepidoptera > Crambidae > Agriphila > Agriphila tristella. The sequence continues at coordinate 3,034,511 of OV743443.1, read as the reverse complement.
TCATAATATAAATGTATCTCTGATAGTGAACTAATGGATGCTTTCAATTAAATAAGCTACCACCCAATCACTCTAATCTATGGAGTCGTAATAATAAACGCGGACTAAATTTATTCCAATCCGATATTGAAAGTAACGGTTACTTAGCCACCAGGCGCACATAACATTGATGCAAATGTCTCATAATTACATTACGCGCACCGACAAAGTCCTATCCGAGTTGTATCAAATTGAAACGCTCTGGGAGTTGGGACCGTCTCGAATTAATGTATACGCCCTAATTGCGATTGTATGGAGATGCAAATTCGGCGAAGAATGGCAATGAGGAAGTGTCACCGTCTCTTATTGTTGCGCTCCTAGTACTTGTAATTGATAAGGCGTCTACACCCCGGATTTGAATTTTAAATTTCGAACGTCCTAAGGGAGATGAATAGATTTCCTCTCTCGTTTACGGATTTTCGCTTTGTTTAACAGCATTGTTTGTTTTTGGAGTGAAACTCTGCTTCTCTTTTTGAATTCATTTAAGACGTGAATTGTGTTCCATTTTCGAAGTAAGCGTTAGTCACTTTATTAATAAGGAGCATGCAGACTTCCGAAACGTATTGTTGTCAGAACACATTATAGTTTTCATAGTTCTTGCAGAGTTACGCAAGTTCTCTCGTACCACGTCTCGAGTCAAAAGCCCCAGGTTCATGTATTATTCGTCGCAGACACGGCTCCTGGACGAGCTCGGTTTCCAACATTCTGAATTACTTATCCCGTAATACGTTTTGTAGATGTTTAGTCTCGGTTTAGACTATCCTTGCATTATTTATTTGAAACACTGCTATGTGTATCTGGTAATCCGGTTGAAGAATTTCAAAGTCAATCACTTGTATATTTTAACGTTGTAATGATTGGCAGAACAGTTTTCAGTGTAGGAAATAATTAGACTTGCTACTCTTACAATAATACGCTGAGGTGTTAAAATCAAACAGCTGTCAAAACATGCAGTTATCATAAATATTTGGAAGTTGGGTTTGTGCTAGTTATTTTGAGGAACTATTTTCATAATACAGCTAATGATAAACATTTAACATTGTTAGCAGCTTGCAAATCTGCATTGCACTAACCGTATTGTTATAAAAATAATGAAAAATATTTAAAACGTTATTGCTAATAGGTTCATAAATTACTTTTAGCTGTTCGTGACTTCGCCCGCTTGGTGTTATGTTTGCCATAAAACCTTCATCACACTTCCCCTGAGAATACTTCAATTTTCCGGGATAAAAGTGTGCCCTTCCTCAAGCTGTCTCTATACGAAATGTTGGCAATATCGGTCCAGCAGTTAAGCTGTGATAAAATATTAAACTCGACTTTAAACTTTGACACAAAGTACATGTTTTAGATTATTATAGAACCTAGCATAGGTATTGACTTCAGCAAATAACTGTCTACTAAAGAATTTCCTATTTACCATTTAAAATTTACATCTGCTTTCCCCATGATAAATGTACCGACGTTATACTAAGATCAGCGAGCAACCGCACGTGAATTCACCTTGTCAGTATAAATCTCTCAGGCGATTGTGCCATCCTCTTTACATGTCCGACGCGCCATATTGTGACGTCACGACAAAAGCGCCACCTCGCGCAAATTGGACACACTAGCGATACAATAGCTTACGAGCTCTTGTAAGCTATAGCCTACGTCTAGATTAGTAGGCCTTAGGGATTATAGTTGATTAGTACTGAATAGATAGTGGGGGATAACATCACGATATTATTGGATAGGGATGCAACAAGACGGTACAGTGCAGTCAGTGCACTATAATCAATTGGCTTATATTGATTTCGATGCGTTTCGTATAATCCTTTAAGAAATTAACTATTATAATTGACATCGTTTCTATTAAGACAGCAGACTGCATTGGTTGATTGGCTCGTTGATTCACCTTATTTATTTATTTATGCAAACAGCCTTAAAAAATGTCTAAAATTGTAATGATACTATATTTTTAAGCTTATATTAGTCAATCAAATCGTCAATATTGATAACTGTAATGGGAAAAAGCTCAGAATGGCTTGGCCATCTAAGGAAGCGTGTTTTTTTTAATAATAAATTATTCTAATTAAATAACCTAAAATCTCTTATATAAAAGTGAAGGGGTGACTGACAGACTATTGCCCAGCCCAAACCACTGAACCTAGAGACTTGAAATTTTGAAAATAGATACTTCATACAATGTTAACACCCACTAAAAAGGAATTTTTGGAAATTCGATCCCTAAAGGGTTGAAATGGGGGTACAAAGTTTGTATTGAAAAAAAAATTAACATTTCAACTTGAAACTTCGTAGGATTACTTCTAAAAACAAATAAGCAAACACGTGTTTCGTGGTTTTCCGAATTTCAACTCTTTAGGGGGTAAATGGGGTAAAAACAAAAAGCCAAAACTCGATATGGGTGTCGTTATCAAGGTTCTATGGGATGTTGATTGCGAAAATGGCATTTATTTTAAAGTAGTAGACATTATTCAATCCCTAAAGGGGGCAAATGGGGTTCAAACTTTGTATGAAAAAAATATAAAATAGACATTACGACTTAAAACTTCGTAGGAGTACTTCTATAAACAAATGATAAAACATGTATTTCGTAAATTTCTGAAAATCAACCCCTTAAGGGGTAAATGTGGTAAAAACAAAAAAGCCAAAACTCGATATGGATGTTGTTATTGAGGTTTTATGGGATGTTGATTGCGAAAATGGCATTTATTTTTAAGTCCAATATAGTGGCTATATTTCAACCCCTAAAGGGGTAAAGTGGGGTTCATGTTTTGTATCCTTACTAATATTACAAACGCGAAATTCTGTTTGTTTGTTTGTTTGTTATGCCTTCACGTCTTAACTACTGAACCGAATATCGTGTAATTTTGCATACACATTGTCAAGCGTACAGAAAAGGACATACCTACATAAGGGTACCTTTCATCCCGAAAAAAGGAACGGTTCCCGAGAGCTAGACAAAATACTTTCCACGCGGACGAAGTCGCGGGCGGTCGCTAGTCACTTTATAAATTGAATATTTCCCACGTAACAAATAGTCACAAGTACCAGGGCGTCATAACCGGAGCAGAGGTTGTACGTCGTAAAGCAGCGCTGTTTCAGCTACGATACGGCCCATCAAAGCCGTTGACGGATCCCCCGTATGCCTGCATATAACAATTTGCCATTTGGTACCGTGGCCTCAGTGAATGCGACAAAAGATAGCGATTTCATAACTCAAAAGCTTTTACAAAAAGACCACAATTTTACGAACTTTTTTCCGCTCTCAGAATTTAATACGATGATTAGGTATTTTCAATTCTTGCCTTCTCCTGAAGTATATTTTCTTAAAAACACGTTGGTTGGATAAAGTTTTAACTTCTTAATCAGTAATTTGAAATATTACTAAACAAAAGTAAATAATGCGCTTTTAATTGCCTCTATGAGCTACAATTATATCCTAATCCACAAACTATAATGACAAATATAAAACAAATCTATTATTATTTTGAAAATTAAATATAATATGTAGCTTACTTCCGCAAACAATATATGCATGATGAACCGCCCGCCCGTCCGCAAAAATATGCACATGCACACAAAATATCAGTGCACAATACCTGCATTTAGCAAGACAGCAACACACCTTTCACCTTTACCAATTAGGCTACTTTACACGTGTTTCGCCCCAACCCGGAGCATCCTCAGGAGCTAGTATAGATCGTGCGTAGTGAGCGTCTTGCATATATCGTTTGCGGAAGTAAGCTACATATATTTCTTTTTTCAAAATGTTAGGGACTTCCGCCAAGTGACGCCTGATTCAATCGAAAAAATTAATCTATTATTAAAAATAATATCAAATCGCTTACAGTAAGTAGCACCCCACAACAACACCAAGTATCCCTGCGTTATGAGTGATTCGGGATACAAGCGCGTCGTAGCTACGCGTCTACGAGCGGTTGTAGTCGCTACGGCGTAGCAACCTCGTATTAATTCGCAGGCAAGTGCGTAACACTTCACTTACAAGTAACATGTGTGTCGGGGTAGTTGCAGGAAGTGGTAATTAAACCAATATGGCGGAGTCGGATTGGCGGGAAAATAGGGTGCTGAATGATTAAGCTTATTTGTTTTTCTGTGTTATTTTTATGTTATGGTGTTATGAATATTGTTTCTTATGTTTTTAGGGTGACATTTTGATCGGTAACTGCTTTAGGGCGTAAAATACTATTATCTATACCTTGAGCGACTTCATTCTCGTCAAAAACTATTGACACCATATTAAAAGGTACATTAAAACAAGTAATTCATTTTACAAATAAAATTACCAAAATAATTCAGTCTTTAATTTCATACTTAATAATAACAATACTTAAACTAATTTAGAGAATTGCTAGTAAAGTGTTTCCGCCAATTATCTGCTCACGTGCAACGTAAAATGAAACACCAGGGCGGCAGCGGGTCATACTCTTTGTGTTTATGGGCGCTTGGTAGTTTAGGCTGCAGAGGTGTTTACTGGACAAATTAATTGGCGATGTTGCTGTCTGTACAATATTTACTGGACCTTGATAGCGTGCTGTTGAAATCCAAAACCTTTTTTTTGGCAATTTTCATATTTTAAAATTACGTGTGTTATTTTTCCAGTAAAAAGAAGGTAAAATCACACTTATAATGGAATTCTCAATTGATTAATTGTAGTAACAAAGTGAAATAACGACAATCCATAAGTCGAACCAAAGTTAAAACAGGTATACCTAGTTGTTCTATCTCACAAGTCCGTTTGGTTATGAATATTGTTAGGCGTGCACATGCGCATTGTTTTAGTGCGCGTCTGCACGCTCTCGTATCACGCACACTACAATAATGTGCATGTGCACGCCTAACAACAATCATAGCCGAACGGACTTCGTGAGATACAATCATGTCCTTTTAAAATTGATCTTGAAAACTGGTGGATAAACACGGATGTTAAAACTCTTAAAATTCCTTTTTTATTGTGTTGGTGAAGAAATAAAGCAAGAAAACACCTCAAACCTCTAAATGCAAATCCGCTCCTTAACATTCAAGAATAGGACATTGAAGATCATAAAACAAATCCGAAATGTTCCTGGCTATTGACGAGCCCGCAAGGTTGAGCGCCCCTGACATCACTGAAAACTCTCAAATTGTCCATCAAGAATCAGTGGCGCCTTGGGTTTACGAGCCCTGCCGCGTACCGTAAAACAACTTGCGAACGACGCTCCATTTTACTACCCCTGGATTTTGGCAACTTAAAAACAAAATGGTTTTGTAATCTGCAAAGAGTTTTTTGTTCATTTAACTTTTCACAACACTCTTCATGATTGGAACTTTGTTCGAAATTCAAAATATGTGTTTTTTTTTATTTTAATATTCTAAGGTTTTTATTATCAAACAGCTGATGTACAAAGGCGTCTTAATTCATAGCCTTCCGAACATTAACGAGCTCATCGCAGCGTACCCTTTCTTCACACGTCTTGTAAAATAACGATATGCATCTAAAAGCGCATTTGCTTAACGGCATTGCGTATAAAAAATCAAGTTTCTCCCCAACGAGAGTGCAATCTAAACGCGCCATCAAACCATCTTCCCTTAGTGGCAATTCGGGCTCCGTATTCATGGTCGCCATCAGAATCCATTGCGTGAAACAACACCCGTCGCGGGGAAATCTCCATAACGTTGAGGAAACACACTATTTTGCGTTTTATATCTCGTTTAGTGCACCTTTGAGCGTTCGGCAGCGAGGCGTGATGGCTCACTCCCTCCTATCAAATGTATGCGCGGAAATATAGAGGAGAAAGTTCCATTTTCGATCGAATCGTTTTTGGGCATCAGTGTTTTAGAAATTGCAACTGAGTCGTTTACGTTTAATTTTCTGTTTATGAGAAAGAAACTGTAGCCTATAGAGGCTAGCAAGGCCACGTGTATTTTTTTCATGCTCTTAAGCCCATATTTATAAACCGCTCTCAACGTTGAGAGCTATCTTGAGATCATACCCGAGATGCTGTACCGATATAAAGAGCATCTCATATATCAAGATAGCTCTCAAAGCTGAGAGCGGTTTATAAATAAGAGCCAGAGTTCTAACTTCTTAATCACCGTCAGAAACAAACAAATCTGATAAGAAATGTTACTTAACTGCTTTCTTGTGTAATAAAAATATTTAGCCAAATCGATGTTGAAAAAAAAACATTGTAAAATTACATGTTATTCACGGTGACCGCTCGATGTCTGTTGTAAAATGATACCCCAATCAATCGAATATTCCAACAGCATCCGAAGAGAGCATGAGAACGATTTTTAATGCACAACAATGACATAGTGCTTAGCCTTCACCTCACCTGATGTTAAATGATGATAAGGCCGAAGGTGGAAACGCACTACACCCGGAATCTTCACCACTGAGGAACTGGCTATCTTACCTCTACCTGCTAGAACACAACAATTTTTAAATTGTTGTTATGGCGTCAGACTTATCCAGGATGGTGGTAGCTAGGCAGGCGGACTTGAAATAAGCCCTACCACCAACCAAACCGAGTACAAATTGTACCCTCGGGAATCGAACACGGGACTCCTGCGTGTTACACGGGTGGGCAAACCACTTGACCACAGAGGCAGATAAAATGGTGGCAAGATTTAAGAATTACTCCATAAAGTAAACCGCGTCGTTCTCCCACCAAATACCGCCCCGTGTGTCCCTCGCTCCCGCGATAAAACATCCACTCTGCCTGTAATCGGACGCTGAATTTTACTAGAGATGCGTATCGCGGCTCCGTTTTACCGATTTTATTTAGATTTAAACCTCTCGGTTCCCGTAAAAGGCTTTCGTGGATTGTTCTCGACTATCGAACTAGCTATCGCGTGTCTCGCTCGTGGGAACTGGCGATGTTTGTATTAACCTTAAGGATAATAGTGTTACTGTTGGCTTGTTATTGTTGTAATTTACTGCTTGTGTGTAGAAGTTACTAACCTAACTAGCTGAAAATGATTTTACCCATATCTCCGCCATTTTGAAGAATTTCGAGAAACTGAATCGGCCAAAATTATATATATCGGCACCCTGATTATCTAAAAAGAAACTATTTAGCGACCGGTTGCATTTGACATACATTGCTACTTTTCTTTGGTATGTTTTTTTTAACCCAAAAAGAAGTAGCGATGGATCACGATCATCTGTGAACTGCAACCAGTCGCTAGGTGGTTTATATAATACAAAATTACCCTGTATAATTATAGAACCTGTATAAGAAAGAAAATTTTACGAGAATCGGTTGAGAAAAGCGACCTGTAGAGAAGAACAAATGGACAGCCGGAAGGACATTACGAAAACATTTTTGCCCAAGCTAAAACGGAGACGCTTCGCGCTCGCTCAGTCAAAAATAACTGTTCAGAATAAAAACTAGGTACAACATTATAGATAAGATGAAAGAAAATTCATAAGATGAATGAACATTTGTTAAGAAATGCTTAGGTTTAAGATTACAGCTACAACCGAAAAGGCCTTCTTAAATGTAAACGATTTACTAAGTTACCAAATTAAAACTATTTATACGAAAATAATCACCAACAAATAACAATATGTATTTACATACGGTTCTCCAACAAAGCCTCAAATTACAACATCAGATAATCTCCCGCCAAAAATACAACCGCACCTCGTAACAGGTTAGCCAACATTACAATTACCCCGAAAACAGGCAGAATTAAACACAAGAAAAACAATTACCCCTTATAGCCCCATAACAATTCGCCCCGCGCCATAAACAGCGGGCTAAGCTTCAAAAAACCCCTTACACTCGTCAAAATAATTCATTTTAATTTTCTTTACGGGCTAGTAAACCTTTATTTTACGATGGTACTACCCGAGATAACTTTGGGACTCCCTTGAAGCCTCTTTGCTCCCTTTTAGTACCATTGCCGTGTACCAGCAATTCTGCGCGGGAAATTCTCCCTCCCTTTCTAACACTAACAATTAGACAGAGGTGACGCTCAGATATAAAAGAAATTCGAGGCGAAGGATCGAGATCTTAAAGCCACACCGCTTCTTTGCAATTTTTCTCCTCTTGTTAATATTAATTATAATTAAAAGCGCTTTTTGTGTAAATAAATTATGATGACTGGCTTTCTTTGTGATGTTAATTAAATTTTTCTTTTACTTTTTGTTTCAGGTAAGTGCCTTTCGTTGTATTGTGCGAGTTGATGTAATAAATACTCGGTGAGTGAGTCTCCATTGACGTTTATATTTCTAAGCACGCATTCGTGACTTGTATTAAATGAACTAGCGTTGAGTATATAGGTGGAATGAAACGTTTTGAGTTACCTACCATAGACCCATAAAAAACGAGTAGATTTTTAACCAAAATGCAATTCGGCTCATGGAAATTTGAGGGGGGGTTCCATAAAAAAAGTTGTGATGTTTCCAACGGCAGTATAACAGAAGTACCAGGGCGCGTGGAAACGAGCGGAGTTCTCGTGATCCGGGCCACTTAACGCCGTATTAAGCGACCTCTTCGCGGTCTTTACGAGCCGCGTAATGTCGAACCCGACGCCCCGAAGACTCCGAGGAAAACTGGTGGGTAAACGCCGGGGTCAAGGCAGTAAAGTCCTGTCAGGTGCTTGCGGGCCCTAAGTAATTACAACTAAACAAGCAATTAACCAACTCGTAACTTAGTAGTGTACTAATTATTCTACTTTTGGGTAACTTCATTTTATTCTCGTGGGAGACAACGATGCTCCTTTAACACAGCTCGATCAAAGTCTTTCTATTCTAGGTAGGTAGGTAGGTACTTAAAATGTTTTGAGACCATCGTCACAGAATAGATATAAGTACTACCGTACATAAAAGACACTCCGCCCCGCCCCAGAATCAATTACCTCACCCCACCCCGTGAGTTCGTGTGCTGAATCGTGTGCTCATTTAGTCGTGTTTGTCAACGTCAACTTCTTTCGATATTCAGAGCATTATGCCTGCGTCGTAGTCGTAACTTTTTAATCGTGTTTGTCAACTATCAACTTATTTTGAGCAATGCGTCGTAGCTTTTTAGTCGTGTTTGTCAACGTCAACTTATTTTGATATTCAAAGCAATTCAAAGTCGTAACTTTATTTACCAAAAATTTCGAATATGAATTTAGCGCCGCTCATACAGTATGTACAAACTGCACGGTAGCCCTAGACTTACACACACAGTTGCGCGTGTACAAAAACGTCATCTGACGTCATCTGTTTAAATTGGCGCGGTTGTATGGAGTGTCCGGGGTGTGCCATCGTATTACACATTACAACTCAGTGTAACAGAACTACCAACAAAAGCATGACCCAGTCGCCGCGACCCCTTTCGGAGCGGTGTCTTTCCGCTCCGGCGGCGCATCATCATTTTTCACAGTTCCTCCATTTATTTTATCTGTGCACCGCACGCCCTGTCCGCCGCGACGCGATAGCGCGCCGCTCTGTTTCGAAATTCGAACTTCCCCAAACCAACATCAGCTGCTGAGACGGCGAAATTTATGACTGCGCCCATTGAGTTAGAATTTGAATATGGAACTCATTTTCATATTCCTAAATTCGAAAAACGAAGTCTAAATCCAAACGACCTTTTATAGTCTTCACTTACAATCGAATTTAGAGTTATTTATTTAGTTATTTGCCAAGTAAAAGATAGAGTAACTACACACTAGAAAATAGAATCGATTCGAGCTGACGATTTTGTTTTTTTTTCAATGCTAGAAGAAAGTCAACCTTAAGTCGAAAAAATATCCGATACACTTTTCCGATAGCGTTTATAGTCTGTGAGCCCGCGACAGTTTTGCCGATTTAATAGCGGGGTGCCCACTATCGCACTTAGCCGAATTTTTCAATAGTTCATACAATCTGTAGCACAAAGACAACGTAATAATTTTTGCATACTTCAGATAGCACCATGCCTACTTTCTCATAAAGTCAACTAATGATTTCAGTAGAACATCATATGACATCACGATGAAATGCATGGCACACGGTCTGAAAAGTTGTGCTGAGCGAGGATCAGAAGGTTATCGCAAATAAAATTAGCCGGAAGCTTGAGAAAATCTTCTACTTCCGGTCAAAATTTTAAGATTATATTTACGGCGTGTGATATCAGTAAGAGACCCGTGTCATCATTTAGTTTTCAATCGTTAAGAGAGTAAACATAATTTTGTCAGTTCTGAAATGGCCGGAATACCTTAAACTTAAAATTTTTGTTTTTTAGTCATTTCAGAACTGACAGACTTATGTTTACTCTCTCTACGATTGAAAACTAAATGATGACACGGGTCTCTTACTGATGTCACAAGACATAAATATAATCTTAATTTTTTTACCGGAAGTAGAAGATTTTCTCAAGCTTCCAGCCAATTTTATTTGCGATAATCTTCTGATCCTCGCTCAGCACAACTTTTCAGACCGTGTGCCATGCATTTTATCGTGATGTCATATTATGACGTAGGCAATACTGTCGCGGGCTCACGGACTATTAATAGCAAAATACGTTAAGTTACAGTCAATAAGGCTATCTATGAAAGCACATCATGTGTGGCCTCTGGCTTATGTCTAAAAAAACACACATTAAAATAAACGGCGTTATTTTAAATGTTAATCACATATATGGAACAGCACTACGTGTGGCGCGAACTGTAAATGGCGGAGCTAATATCACTGTATTATCGAGCAATCGATCGATGCCGTTTCAACTTAACACTCTGCACACTACACACGAAACGCGGTATTTAAACGTAAGATATTTTAGTTCAAATCACATATAAATGACAGACTTATACAAGTGGTAACGTGAAAATTTTCAAAACTAAAAAAGAGAAAAAGGTCGATCTGGTTTCCGTAGATTTGTGAGGGATACAGGGTTATTTGTAAAACACCAACAACCTCGCAGGATTACTAACATCATAAGCAACAACATAATTTGTTCTACGACTTTTCCGAAAACAGACAAAAACGCGAATTTTCATACAAAAATGTCCGAATAGCTGATATAGTTGTGTATGAGAAGTCGATTTTTTTTGTCTGTTTTCGGAAAAGTCGTAGAACAAAATGTTGCTGTTTAAGAGTAATCTACTCCTGCGAGTTGTTGGTGTTTTACAAATAACCTAGTTTAAGGTGTGCATAGCTTTTTCGCAGGAAGAAGGAATATCGAATGTATAGTTTTACCTCATTTAATTTTTCTATGGAAAAACGATGATTTCTTCATGGTATGTTGATGCAATAACCTGCCACAACCGCGTCGCAACCGAGTCGTGTGTGGGCTCCTTTAAGACGGCGCGCACTATTTAATTAAATGCCACCACTTCACCGTTGAAAAGAGCAACTGTTATTAGCGCGTTAATTAATTCCAACTTATGTATTTCTGTGGATAACTTAAGTTTATATACGTTAAACCATATTATCTTATCTTAGGAAGACACCTTAGTTTTATCACAATTTTACAATCCATTTTATGTGTCCAGTTGTTTTAATTCTATTTTTTATGTTTTCAATGAATTGTAAGAAAGCTCACGTAAGTTAAAATATAATAAATCAATTAATACCACATTACCAATAGGTTTAGCGTTCAATTCAACATTATTTAATGTAACCGGAATTCGATTTTGGAACACTTATTCCGTTTTCAAACTATAATAGGCGCCACACCTTTTTGTTTTTCACAAACCGCGTCAAACTGGCAGCCGAGACTGAAAAATTACTTTTTTTAAGCCACAAAAGAGTCCCGATTAAACACGGCATCAGTCGAAGGGGCCCGGCAGGCCCCGGCATCAGCGAAAAGGTCGCGAATTCTGCCCGTCTCGACATTTCCCTATCTCATTTTCCATTTGACAAACATCATTACATCTTCCTGCGTCGCCCCCTAACGGCAATTTTCGGAAGCTCTCGCGTGCGCTCGGGCGAACTCGCGTATTTCCGGCCGGGGTGTTCTTAAGAGCCACTATTGTTTTGGCTACCAGAAATCTTTAGGAAATAGATTAGGCTTGACGAGCACCATTACACTCTCTATTCATTTAGGCTTTCACGTGACTTGTCGTTAAAATGTATGAATAAGAGTAATAATAATAGAATAAACGTTAGAATTTCCCAACAGCATATTTATTTTTATTTTAACGTCAATCCTTTTTTACAATGGCGTCTCAATGAGCTAAAATTCTCGTCTCTTTCAGAAAAACGATGTCGTGAAAGGCGTATCACCAGGTTTCCCGCTAGGGACGTATAATTGTTTATATTTTTTCATATATTTCTACTGACATTTTATAGTTCAGCATTCTTGTCTGAAATTCAACGTTTAATTTTAGTATAAAAATAAAACGACAATCCCAACATCCATTTGAGGCTGTCGGTATTAAACCGTTCCGGGAGCTTTCATTGTGCATTTCCAATTTCAAATTTGGTTAATGGCGATAACTTTTTGTTTCGTAATTTTTTTATAACCAGCCAGTTGATATAGACTTGTTTAATCGTGTAATTTTCTCGTTCTAAATTCAAACTTTTGTACCTTGTTTGTAAATCCTCCTTGGAAGTTGGAACCATTGCGGTTGAGTATAAAACCTTTTTCGTATCCATAATGTAATTTTATAAATCTCTATTTTTGTGGCACAACCGTTCTACGGAGTAACTTTACCCCCGATCCATATGTACAATGCTATCGGCTAATGAAATGGAAACAGCTGAGTTTTGAGCGCTTTCCCGCTACAATGGCGGAGTGGGGGGATGATTAATTGTCACCCGCGGGTGGGGTGGGGGGGACGATCGAGCGGTGCTTAGTGCATCTGTCTTGGCTCCTAGAAATAGTTGTACGTACGTCAGTGCACTTAGCGGGCGGATTTTTTAAAAGTCTTTTGTTCGTTTTGAATTTAAGTGGGAGACGTGGTTCTTTTCTTGGAAACGAATCCACTGAAGTATGTATTAAGAATACGGAGAAAGGATGAGGAAATTTCAGGAAAATGGAAAATAGAATTTATATAAAAAGGTGGAAAAGTACGTGATTATACTTACAATTGTCTCTGAGAGAATAATCAGTTATAGTAATGCAAAAAATATTTGATTTATTACTTAAAAAAGGTAACTATTAGAAAAAAAACTAATCGACACTAAAAAAACAAAAGCAGTAATGCTTGTTTTTATGTTGAGCTTTTCAATTAAATAAATAAAAATAAAAAAATAAAATAAAATAAAAATTATTTATTTCAGGCAAAGTAGCCCATATTCACACACAAAAAAAACATACAATAAAATCAAATAATAATAAAATACGATAAATAGATTAATATTTGCTGTTAGGCAGCACATTCACCATACAGCAATGACGCATGATCTGGCAGTCAAATCTGCTCGCGAACACGCTCAAGATGCTGTTAGAGCTGGCCCGAACCCTGCGCACCAGGGATGAACACCGTTTCCGCATAATGGTGTAGAAACAGTCGACCTGTGCATCGGCGAACATCCCTGACGCGCTGCAGAATCGGGGCAGCCCCATCAGCACCCTGAACGCGTTGTTATACTGAACACGTAGGGCGCTATACTGTTTTTGCGTATGATTTACCCAAAGGCTGCTCGTGTAGAAATTAGTACAGTATGCCCGAAATAGGGTGCGTTTAACCTCTGCCGAGCTACGAGCAAACCTTCGGGCCACCATGTTCGCTCTTACAGACAGCGCCCTACGCGCTCTTTCTATATCAGCGTCATCGTTCAGGTCAGAGGTAATGATATGACCCAGGTATTTAAATTGGTCCACCCATCGGAGCGGTGTTCCGTATAGTTTAATAGGAGGAATGGTGGTCAGACATTTCCCTCTAACCCGAAAGACCATGCATTCAGTTTTTAGGCCATTACATCTTAAGCCGTGTTCGAGGGTATACCTTTCACAAATTCTGAGGAGCTTTAAGATACCACAGACTGATGCACTCAGCAACACCATGTCATCGGCATAATTTACATTGTTGACTGGTACACCGTCTATATGACAGCCGACACGGCTGCCGCTGAGCTCACCTATCAGTGCATCAACGTACAAATTGAATAGACTGGGCGAGGTCAACCCTCCCTGCCTCACCCCACATTCCATCTTATATGGCTCCGAAAAGGCACTCGACCATCTCACAACATTGACCTGATTTTGATACCAATATTTAAAGATATTACAAAGCTCCGATGGCATATTGATATCTCTTAATTTTTGCCATAAGGTCTCATAGCAGACCAGGTCAAATGCTTTGGAGAGGTCGAGGAAACAGGCATATACGGGTGTTTGACGGTCTGTGTAGTACTTGACAGTCTGCTTCAAACTCAAGATGGCTGTATCAGTGGAAAGTCCTGGCCTAAAGCCGAATTGATTATCATGTAAACTTAGATAACGGCCTAGCTGAGCATTAAGCAAACTGTCAAGTACTTTCGCTATAACAGTGGCCAGCGAGATAGGCCTATAATTAGATTTATCGCTTACATCACCAGTTTTATTTTTTACAATTGGTACTACCACTGTTTTTGTCATATCAGCCGGCAGGTACGAGTGCCCAACACAAAAAGTATAGAGCATCGAAAGCACCCTGGGCAGATGGGGGCCCGCATGCTTCAGGTGCTCTACGCTAAGTCCATCATGACCCGGAGACTTGCCGCGTGACATAGATTGTATAACCTCCTTGACGTCTTTAGTTAAAAACCTAATAGTACTCAGCTCCTGGCCATTCGGACACGTATCACCCGCCGACTGAGAGGAGCCCAGTGGTGATTTGATAGTGAAGTGCTCTCTGAACATATCAGCTATATCCTTGATGTCATTGACCCCGTCAACACTCACAGGGAGGCTCGGCTTACCATTTAGTTTATTAGTGGTCTTCCAAAAGCTCTTAAAGTCTTGTTTTGAATGCTTAGATGTTAAAATATCCATTTTGAGTTGTTCTCTATGGTTTTGACACCACTTTAGACGAGCTTTGAAAACTTTTCTACTTTCAAACATTTCATTATAAACGCGACCAGTTTCGGGTTTGCCATATAACACCCAAATTTGGAACTTGCACCTAGCCTCCGTGTGTGCATCCCGCACATGCCTGTTCCACCCCAGTACAGGCTTTCGGTCCTTTTTTTGATTTACATTCAAGTCACTATTACTATCGGCAGCGGCCTGCGTCAATGCATCTACAATATCATTATACATCATGTCAATAACTAATCTATGGTCCATATTATTACACACACGGTCACTACAATACGACATTTCATTAGGAAAATCTATTAACCTCAATTTTTCATTGCATAATTTACTATATAAGTCAACTTGTTCGGGCTTACGCTCACCCCACAACACTTTATTAATAACATTTAATTGGTCAGATAATATTTTAGGTTTTATAATGTCAAAGTTACAATGTAAAA
This sequence comes from Agriphila tristella, assembly GCA_928269145.1. Classification (NCBI taxonomy): domain Eukaryota; kingdom Metazoa; phylum Arthropoda; class Insecta; order Lepidoptera; family Crambidae; genus Agriphila; species Agriphila tristella. Next base: position 3,019,087 of record OV743443.1, on the reverse strand, counting down.
TTAAAGGAAAATGGTCCGACCATAGAACGTCATAATCAATAGATACACTTTGAATAGATTGCACAGCGGACTTAGTGACTACACAGTGGTCTAACCATCTTTTACACCCGTGTGCTTCACTTAAGTAAGTGTAAGCACCGGAGTTCAGTCCTAACATATTTACATCCGCGCACACCCAATCTTGCTCGCTACAAAAACATGTTAGTTCGTCAAAAAATTGTTCAGTCGGATGTGCATTAAAGTCTCCAAGTATATACACTGACTCGGTACTCTCACTACTTATTATAGCACTTACCAAACTTAGACAATTCGTAAATTCAGTTAAATTTTCCGCTGTGTCCGTAGGCAAAATTAAGTATCATAATTTGACATTTAGTCAACAATATCCGAATGTATATTCTCCATCCACATCCTATAACACTTGTAATGCCATAATGCCATATCTCCTTCACACAGAGTTCTTAGACAAATGTAATTATAATTGCATCTTCAATTACAACCGTAGAAGCCACTAGAGGACGCTCGGAACCACCCTCCACCTTTAGTGATGCGACACGGTGATAATAACGGTTTGAACTGCTATTAACTAGCGAAATGCTATTTGCTTAGAAAGGTGACGATGAGTTTTCACATTGTTTAAATAAACAATTATCACAGATGATATTTTGTTTTCAAAAAAAGGGAAATATATTCAAAATATATAATTTAAGTACTAATATAATATTGAGGTACGACTTTAAAATGTTATAGTGTATTCAAAATAAGGCAACATTAATAATTGGTGTAATTTATATCTTTAATTAAGATGAATAAGAAATGATGAAAATAGTTCTACGTGAGATCTTTTTGAAAGACTAATTTTACATTTGTTTTTGAATGATTTATAAATTGTTATTACGTTAAAATTAGTAATGTTTACTTAAGGCGCCGTACTACCTACCCTACTAATAGCGCCGCCAATACATTTATTTTATGACTCGTAAACCAAGTCAATATTTGAAAAAAAGCTTATTGTCTTTAATATTTTTTTGAATAACTCTTCAACAGTTTTCATTCTTTCTGTAAGTTTTAAAATCCATTCTTGCCAAAAGTGGCCAGTTAGAGCTAAAATGGATTTTAAAACTAAACTAAGCGCTTGAAGAAGTAGATCGCTGTAATTTTATAATATTCTTAATAAAATTGTTTTAATTATTATTATTATCATATAGTGCTGCGTCCCTAGTGCCGCTCAGGGTGAGTCCCCTCTGTTTGTCCGTCTGTTTGCGCGACGTGCGAAAACAATCTGCGGCAGCTAAACGGGGATTAACTTACTGCTCACACAACCACTGCTATTGGAGTTTTTTATACGGAATGCTTTGAATAATGTATTAGTTTAACACGTGGGGGGATGTTTCTGGGAAATTCAAACAAAACAAAAAAAAAACGTTTCAGTTAATAATTAAAAATAATTCAACATTTGGCGTTTTCATTACAATCAATTTGTTTGTTTGTAGTTACAGAAATAAGTATAATTAAAATAAACTTTCTCGTTCCACAAACGGAAAAGTTACGCTCATAAAACAAAAATACCACTTAAACGACTCTACATAATATATTTAACACGGCAATTCCCCAGCGTTTTATTAAAAGAGAGCTTCACGACTGATCTCGTAAAAGTAGTCATAACAAGTGACAAGAGATCGTCTAGGAAGAGATTCACCCTACAATTTGAGTTTATGACGTATTAGTGAGCTGTCACACGACAGACGTTTACGGCGTCGTAAAACGACCTCAGCACTTGTTGAGTTTACGGCGCGAGACCCCATCCTTATCATCTGCTTCGTAAAGGCCATAATACCATTCGAACGCGAAAGAAGCGCAAACGTCACTTGTCTTGTTTCGAATTAGGAATTCCAAATTTGAATGCGGCAATTAAAACCTCTTTGTATCCTATTATTGAATTACAAATAAATGAATGAAGTTTTTGAAATTAGAATCGTAGATAAAAGTCGCGATTTTATTCAGCCATAAATTTGTACAAGTGCGTTCCTAATTCAAATATCGCAATTAACGGTGTGTATGTCATACATAACTGTAACACAAAATAGAGAAACTGTAATCTCCCTATTTCTGCGAGCGAGCAACAATCCGCGAAACTATAATTACCAAAAGCATTCGTTGAAAGACAAATGGCTGGTGCGCGTAGTTGCGCACAGTTCAACAGAAACAGTGTATGAATTTCAGATCTTTGAATAATTTAATGGAAGGTTCCTTATTCATCCTATATACAACGTGATAATGCATGACCCCAAAATGGGAAAATCAATTCTCTGGACCATCATATGAACAACTTTTACTACGGGACCAACTCTGAAATCGCGAAAAGAAAACTACTATTTCACACATTTTAAATTCTTACATTTTATATTTTCGATATTAATTTATTTTTTATTTTATTTTATTTTTATTTCATGGAAAACAAACGGCTATTTTACTTAAACATTAGTACAGTGTTTCTTAAAAAACAAAAAGCCTTAAACAGTTTTCACAAGTAGAAGAAATTATTTGTATTACAATCACATTTATACTTTTTATGAACGAACAGTATTGTAACGGTACTTAAATACATATAAAATGTTATGATAAGCCATGATTGCAAGGAGTGAAAATAAGTTGTAAATTTATAAAGCCACATCAACCCTAAAATATGTTATATTATTGTTTGAAATATTTTTCATTCATCACTTTCGCAAAGTAACTTTTACCCGCCGTAAATAAGTCACTGTCACGAGAATAGTCGTTGTTAAAACTAGTAGTTACACGATTGAAATAAGAATTATGTCTATAATTAGTTGAACAGAAATCGGTATGGAATTTAAGATAGTTACGCCTTGAAACCGTACGAAAAGGCACATTTTCGATGAAACAGCAGATTTTTTTTCGCGATTTCAGAGTTGGTCCCATTGTAAAAGTTGTTCAGTTTGATGGTCCGAAGAAATAGTTTTCCCATTATGGGTTCATTCATTTTAACACTTTGTATAGCATCTCATCCCACGCGTTATATTTTTATTATTAGCTCATTCCAAATAAATTGTGTTCCTAACTCAATAGCTCAGAATATACTTTTAAGACTTTTCAGGTGCCATCGGGAAAAACACTTGATTTGAAATTTATTGTTTTACAATCTTTTCTTCATTGGAAATTATTTCTTACGAGTACTTACACGTTTGGTGCTGAAACGACGGAAGATTTTCGTTTCATCATTATCTTTGAAATGTATAAACTCTACTTTCTCTACTGGCATCTCTTATTCAGATAGGTGGTTGCCACCTCCCGGTGACTTATGCCCGCCGGGCGCCCGGTAATAGCTATATAGCTAATACGGCTGGCTAATGACCAGGCGCGTCTTAATGCCCCGCGCGGGAGCAGGAAGTGCGGTGGGCTCCGCGCGGTTATGCCAACCTGGTACTTTTGTTTTCTTGAATGACTGTTTGTTTGTGGTTTTGTTAAATGTATGCTGTGCTAAACCGTAAACAAAAACGCACGGCGTGCGGTAAAATCAACTTTCAGCAACTGTAATCGAAAACACATATTTTCAAGCAACTTTATTGTATTATAATTTGTATAATCTAAAAGTATAATTTTAAAACTAAGTAAAGCGGTTATTAAAATTTACTACATAATTATAAGTTTATCTTTAAATAATGAATAATCCTCAGTTATATTGGTTTAGTCGACAAATGCCAGATGAGTTTTTAGGGTTCTGTACCCAAAGGGTAAAAACGGGACCCTGTTACTAAGACTCCGCTGTCCATCTGTCTGTCTGTCTATCACCAGGCTGTATCTCAAGAACCGTGATAACCAGACAGCTGAAATTTTCACAGATGATGTATTTCTGTTGCCGCTTTAACACCAAATACTAAAAACAAAATAAAATAAATATTTAAGGGGGGCTCCCACACAACAAACATGTTTTTTTACATTTTTTGCTCGATATTAACAACGACAACAAGTAGACAGTTGAAATTTTCACAGATGATGTATTTCTGATGTCGCTATGACAACAAATACTAAAAACAAAATAAATAAAGTATTTAATTTAAATACAACAACGTGATTGTTTGCCGTTTTTTGGTACGGAACCCTTCTTGCGCGAGTCCGACTCGCACTTGGCCGGTTTTCTACAAATGCCAGATTCTACGACTCAAATCTCTTTTACCCAATCAATTAATTATTATTTAACAATAATTTTGTCTTTGTCTCATTTTGATGTCACTTCACTTCAGAGAGACGACATCAGTCGGAGAGTGTCAAGTGTTTGCAATAAAAGAAAACTCACTAAACTTTGATTAAAAATATCTCGAGCCAGTTTAAATATATCGTCCTAATTCAAAATGTCATAAATAACCATGCATAATTTAATGCAAATAAAATTCTTTCACCAAACGACACGGGCGTAAATCAATCTAAAATTATAAACATGACGGCGCCTGCGTCGATCCAAAATGGTCGCGTCCAAAAAAACGAGTTCTTTTAATACCAACTTTAACGTCCTTATTTAATAGCCTATACTATTACAAAGGGATCTTTGTTTTCTCAATCCAAATGATTTAGAGCAGCGTTAGAAAATAACTGTTATTTGTACTTTTTGGGCGAAGGAGCAGTTGTGAAAATATTTGGTAACTACCGGTCACTGTGATTTATCGGTGATACTGTTCTTTTGTAGGCTTGATTGTTTGTACATTCTTTTGAGTTAATTATTGAGTCACAGCAATAGATTGTTGCATTTCTTTTTACATTCTATTAAAGCGTCTTCTTTGTGGATATAAAATTCCTTTTTGGCACTTATTTGTTACTAATTACTTAATTTATTATCTTTTTACTTTATATTATTGTTCTGTTGCGGTCAATAAATTGTTTTTCTTTCTTTCTTCTTTCTTTATGCCTTTACTCTTTTGACAACGTATTTTTTACACGCTAACAAAACTGCGTAAACTTAGAATAGTTATAAATAAATATTTATTATGAGTGTTTTCTTCTTCTTATTTTTGTTTTGGCAATTCACTCCTCTTCAGGGAATACTTTGCCAGTTTCAAGTGTTGGGTAGGGTTCAGTGATATTATTTCGGTTTGCATTAGAATACGGGTACATTGCATTCCAATGCTTCTTGGTCCATTTGGCACCAAGTATGTCAAGTCCTCCTTATCCAGTAGGAAGGTCTGTGCCCCAGCAGTGGGGACATTTAAAATGGCTGATGGTCATATCAAGTCAGTTTACTCGGTAAGTTTTGCCGAGGTAGTCGCCACTACAATAAAAGTCTCAGCTTCAAACAACCGAGATCGCACACTTTTTCGTAGACACTTTTTAACACAAAATTAAACCAATTTTAAGACACAATATGAAACTGAAGCCACATTACTGAACTCGACAAAATGGCGTCAAAAACTCCTTATAACGAGTGTCAAAACAAAATAATATCTAACCAGTCCTCTATAGTTAGAGTGAAATTAGGTATGGGATTTAACAATATCGGATTATTCTTAAACATTACATTACTACCTATACCTAGTATCTTTGTATTGTTAAGGGTGTGTATACTTATTGTACACGAACATCGCTGGCCCACTCCGGCCCAGTTATGGGCAACAATGGCTTGTCGCAATTTGCGCGCGGGCCTGCCCATATACATCAACTGGTTCGAGTCCCAGCTAAATACTAAGCTAAACCAGAGCACGACGAGATTTGCTTAGTATTGAGATTAAAATTATTTTTAAGTGTCGGTGGGAAAATAATTTATGTTACACTTAAGCGTGCCCGCAGACACAGACTTTCTATCGGCCGATAGTTGGCCCGATAGTTGGTTTTGTATGAAGAATCGGCCGATACCAAATCGTTGTACTGTGCGCACTTGCATACTTCTTCATACTAATTACAACTATCGGCCGACTGATTGGTCTGTAGTTTGCGGGGACTCTAAATGTAGATTTTTTTGTTAGCGTATAGAGAGTGTCTTTTTATTCACTCTCCAAATTTTAAGGATGTGTTCAGTCCAAGAAAACTGAGCAACTTTCTCTGAGAAACATATGGTTAAATATGAAAAAAAAAAGACACTTTCCATCCAAATCAAAGAGATCACGTCACAATCAGTTTAGTAAGGATGATCAAAATTTTGTGGCGTATTTCGACACATGCTTCATGGAGTAACTTGTTCAGTTTCATGGACTGGACACATCCTTAAAATTTGGAGAGTGAATAAAAATGCAGCCTGTAGTGTAGATTGATTGGGGTTTCATACTGGTAGTACTGGTGGTATAAATTAAATAAGGGGTCTGTAGATTTTTCTAAATATAAATTCATTTAGTTAAACGTTTTCATAACTTTTGAGTATTTAAGTAAAAGTGGAAGGCAAATGTGTTTTGTCGGCTTAGTAAGTAAGTATTGTGTGTGTAAGCAAAGTGCTATTAAAATAGCAATTCAATTTTGTATTTAAGCGCAGTTTAGTGTCCCGTTGCGGACTGCCGCGAATCGCTGCGATTACGGCCGGAATACTGCGACCACCGACGTTCGCCAACGCATTAGTTAAAACTGTTTATCGTGCTACAAATAAATGATACATGATTAAAACATATTAAAATTTAGTAAACTTTTTATCTTGGTCAAAGATTTCTTAGGGATTTTCCGAATGTCCACGCTGGCGGAAGCTAGTAAACAAAATAAAACTATAACCAGATGCAAAAAGCAAATCGTTAAGTAAGTACATAAAAAAGACAAAAAGTTAAAAGTCAAAAGCAATTCCAAGCGAAGCGTTCCAAATCAAAAATAAAACGCACGAAACGAAAACAAGATCGACATTTGACAAGCACTATAAATAAATAATTACAAGCAATACCTGCCCTAAACGGACACGCACTCGAAAGGAACGCGGCCGCACTCATTGTTCTGCGCCGTCTCGGGAAATTATCCGCAATTACTATCATGTCCGACTTAAAACTCGTGCGCAATCAAAAACAATTTGGCCAATCAGCGAGCGCACAGCGCAGATCCTGCGTTAATGTCAAAGCGTTTTCAAGTAATTCGGGCAGACCACAATTGGCCTATTTTGACCCGCGGCACACCGCAACGATTATTGCCGTGTCGTGCTGCACTTCCGAACAAATGTCAAGTCGTTGTGAATTTTTAAACAACGTACGTACGCGGCGCGGCATTTGACAATGTGTTCTAATTGCCGCAGTTCCGGTTACGTGAGTCAGGCTCCTAATTTTATTAATTCGATTTTCAAAGTTTTAAACAACTTTAGAATTTTACTGTGATTCAATTTTGTTCTTCCGAAATTGGATAACATTTGACAACGTGAGCTTAAAGCTTAAAGTAAACCATGTTCGAAATATGAAATTTAATCTTGTTTCCATTGTTTGAAAATGGAATTCATGTAGTTTGATCTGTTCGGGATCACGTTGATTGGCAATTATTTTAGTCAGCAGACATTAAAGTGGAGTTTATTTGATTTCGTTTCCGCTCAGTAGCGGCGCTACCGCCAACCGTACCGATCGACTATTGAATATTTATAAACGAACGTCCCATTATAGTGTCGACATTTTGAATAATTAACAAGACTTTCCATTACGGTGCGGCGCCCCAGCTGAAATTGCTAGACATACTTCAGTAAATAACCCCTTACTTTATGAATAATTAGAAATTGAATCGATGGAGTTCTAATAGGTTTTTGTACAATAGACGTCGGTAAACGCGAGTTTCCCGCAAGCAATATCGGGACAAAATAGATCACGTACCAGGCTCGCATAAGCAAAAGGCAGGTGTGTTACGCCACATGAGCCGGAATGTGCGGTAAATTTTCCGGATGCCTTCCCAATGATTTCCTCGGAGACCGCCGGCCCAGATACGGTGGATTTCGATACGATAACGCTTCTCAATTTCTGTTCGCCTGGTGTTGCGAAGATATTGTGGCCACGCCCTCCACCGTTAAATATGTATGGGCGAGGTAGTTGGTTGATATTTTTTCTGCGTTCGATTCCCAGGGGAGCTCATCCCGGAGTATCAATCGGCGGTATTGGTCTGCCGCTCGTAACTTGACAATAATCTCGAGGCGAGGCTATTTCTTGTGCTGTCGGAAAGAAATTTAATATGGTTGCAGTTTGTTTTAGTTAGGGTTACGACTTATGTTACGTTGATGCTGTATAAGTTTGCTGCAATTATATTAGTCAGAAATTTATAATTAAGATAGCGACATCTTCGTGTCATCATAACCACTAATTGCGCGTCATTTTGCGAATGTTCTAAAAACGTTTTCGCTGACATCTCGGAACCCTTTTAGTGCAGGTGTAAAATATAATATTTATGGGGTAAAGAAAGGGTTCCAATGCTTGTTAGCGATAATGAGGTGCGCGCGCAGCAATAAATTCGTTCGGCCGCCCGCCGCCGGGGGGCGCGCCTCATTTGCATGTTTATGTATTTCTGTGTCCAGCCGAGATTATTATTAAAACTCTTTTTATTCCAATCACTCAGCGTTCCGAGTGCAAATTCTGCAGTAGTTCGTCTACCCGTCACTAGATGGCGCTGTCGAAAAAGGTTCTTGTCTCGGCGCAAAAGTGCTGCGTCACCGTGACGCCGCACCGCGCTCGGCTCGTTAAGCTGACGCGGCGGCTGTCAAGTTTTTGACAGTTTTTGACAGAGACATCGATACCGAGCCGCTTCGTTACCGACGGGGCGTTCTTATCGCGTATTTTGTTGGTTTATGTTTGATTTAGTCATGTAAGTTCGTTGTTGGAGGCGAGTTCTTTTTGTGATACGTTGATAACGGTATTAAGTGGCGGCGGGAAGAAAAGATGTATTGTTACAAGTTCGTTGCTAGAAAAAATGTGGCGTGGAATGCTCCCTTTTGTCTCTTGGACAACACAAAGAGCGGTTGGTGAGCTGCAGAACGCCAATTCATCATTCGGACGAATCGCTATGACAACCTATAAACGTTTTTGTAACACTTGGAGAAAAACATATATTGAGCATTGCAAGGGACTTGCATCTAAAATGTAACAATAAGGCAAAAATATGCATCTAAGTAGATTCTTTTGAAAATTCTATGACAATGTATAAAACATTATCTTACTTCTCGTTTATGCGAAGTCATTGCCTCTACGCATAACACGATCCATTTCGAACAGCTTCCTTTTACGAGATAATAATACTGACACTTTGTTTTTATATTCTCTTGATACACTTTTATGTTCAGGCGTACGTTTGATGACCTGCTTTTATTTTCTTATTAAATTATAGGTATTTTATAAAATAAGATCCTCGGTACCGCCATAATGGATTATGTTTAAACATAATTAAAATGGAGTAAGTACCTAACTGGTTTTATTAATTCAAACTTCTGTACCTCTAGCACAAACATCTATACAAGGTTATTTTTAGTATATAAGTATATACGAAACCTGAAAGCTGTTTGTTCAGAATCCGTAATAGAATCGATTGCAATATTTTTATAGCATGTTATATTTTTACTAAATAATATTTACAAGGTCGTAATTAACGCACACCCTACTAACGGGACAACATAAAAACCTTGTAACTTCGTGAGTTTTTAAGGTAGGTGTACCTATCATTATCATTTTCTTTATACTGATTCTGAAAATGAAAAATGTGACCCGTGTTACGGCTTTCGTATATACAAGGTGTTTGGTAAAAGCCTTATAAAGCCGAATAGGGTAGATAGGGACCATCAAACTGAACAACTTTTACTATGGGACCAACTCTGAAATCGCGAAAAAAAAATCAGCTGTTTCATACATTTTGAAATTTTCGTTATAAATTTTTGTATGAAACAGCAGATTTTTTTTTTCGCGATTTCAGAGTTGGTTCCATAGTAAAAGTTGTTCAGTTGGATGGTCCCTATCTACCCTATTCGGCTTTATAAGGCTTTTACCAAACACCTTGTATACTAAAATTAATGTTGTAGAGAAAAACAAAACAAGCGTAAAAGTATTCGATTCGGAAATTTCATTTCGCTTTTTGGCGGTAGATGGCGCTGTACAAATTTCCCATATTAAATTGTTCTATTGATTTTTACGCGCGTCTTTTTCTCGCTAGGTTTTCGTACGGTTACGGAGTGGATTCCTCATAAATCCTTACTGAAGTTTTTAAATGAATAAGAAACAAGCGGTTCCCCTTGCGAAGTGCAATCCATCCCAATTTCTCGTCCAATTTAAACGCGACACGAGCGGGCGACATCAGGAGCCATCCCGGATTCATAAGGCAAGCAGGTGCGACAGTACATCCCGTATTCATAGGCCGATATATCATACCGTGCCGCGTTAAAAAAAAGAAAAAGAAAATGGTGGAAAAGCCCGCCAAATTCCACCAGTTTTCCCGCCTTGACGTGCAATTATAAAGATAATAACGTTTTCACCTCGGCGCGCGTTTTTATTTGTTCTCCCGTGATTTATAACAGTTTGTTGAGTTGCGCCGCGCGATATCGGGGATGGAGCCGGCCCGCTCGACCCGGCTTACTATTTTGGGGACATTTTTTATGATTTGTCAACAGAAAACGTGAAGAGTTTAGGAACTATGGCCTCTGTGATGATGTTAGGTTTTCTTCTGACCTTTGTGTTCAATACATATAGATGTGGGGCTCACAAATAGAAAGCGGGTTATTTTTTTCGTAAACAGTAAGTGAAGGTTGTGATCTTAAGCTTTATAATTTTAAAATTAATTTCTTGCAGCAGCTTTTGTTGGTGTTGTTTTTTTCTCACATTCTCGAGACACCGGCATCGGCTTACAGATTATTAAGTTTTGATTCCACAGAATAAAATCTGTTGAGACATTTTTCACGGGGTCGTCGTCATACGTTAAAAATCCCATCTCGATAACGAAGGACCAAAACAAAATAAAACGTTCGGTGTCAATGGAAAAAAATGATGCGTTCCCACGAGCCGTGGCGGCGATCCTGATGCGACGCGTAAACTATTTTGATTAGAATGGCATTCCCGCCAAAAGTGACCTCAAAAAATGGCCGCCGTGACATTTCTCAACTTGTCAACGGGCTTAGCTTTTTGCCCGCCAAATTCCGCGTGCTCGCCTTGAAATCTTAATTCTGAACGCTTTTTCAGGGATACCGCGGCCGCGGACGATTTATATAGGCGTTCAATTGATAATGATTCACTCGGAATAGATGGCGGCGGGACGGCTTCATTATGTCCTCGGCCGGCAACGTGCGGCAGCGAGCGGTGCCTTTCTTAGAATTGATTTTTTCCTCCTCTACTCGAGGTTCCGGCTCGAGTGAGTTACTCATTAATCACGGCGTACCCGCGGTGTAGGTACGTAATGTGATACGCCCGCGCGAGATAACATTATCGTAAATATAGTTTTACAAAACGGCGCGCCTACCGCGCAAAAACGACGAGCCACGTTTCCCACAGCGCGACACTCGAGACGGAGGAATTCGCGATGCATTATCAGAATTTACACCCGGTAATAACGTATAACCTAATCCTCGGGTCAGTGCGCGCCTTTTTTTTCAAAAAACGAACGGCGTCTGACAGTCGAAGCGGGAAAACAAAGCGTCGATCAAGCCCGCTCTCTCTCACATAAATCAGGCGGACGCGAAAGAGACAGGTGCAAGGACTGGCCGCCAGTCGATTTTACAAATGGGCGGAGCGCGGAGCGAGATGTCGACATCGTCGAAACAAAAGAGTGAAAAGGAAATAATAACCGGTGCAAGGTGCACGCGGCGCGAACGGGACGAGGGGGGGAGTTTTTAGGTCGGGAAACGCGAAGGCGGTCGGGAAATCTGAAGAAAAAGGTGGAAGTTGGAATAAGCGGAGTCGGCCGCCGCTAATTAGCGGCACGGCGCGGCGGTTATGTGCACCTAATGCACTCGGCTGCAATCACGGCGTTATCTAATGAATAATACAAAAGTAAACTAACACGCCGTGATGGAGCGTTATTAGTACCTCCATTAACTTTTAATGTAACATTAATGTTAACTCGAGAGACGAATATCGTTTTCTTTGTTTGTCACGATACGTTTTTAAGTGTTCACATTTGAGTAAACGACTGTGATTATTTACATAAAATTAACGTTGTTTACTTTTAGTTACCACATATTAGCACCGAATGGGACGTAACTCATTAAAAATTAAAATTAGACGTGGATACTTACAAAACACATACTTACTTTATACATAAGTAAGTATATGGTTAAACATAAATAAGAGCCCTAGAAGAATTGCTCAGTTTTAGTAAAAAAATTATATAATTCTCAAGTAACAAGTGTTTTCATGTAAAGTTTAGTAGAAAGCAGAAACCAATTGATTCAAAGTATTTCATTGATGGCACACAGCTGAAATAAGTTAGCAGCATAAAAGACCTAGGAGTGACATTTGATTCAAAACTTACCTTCGAAGAGCACATTGACAATGTTATTAAAAAATCATCCAGGATGCTTGGATTTGTCATCAGAAACAGTAAACAATTCCGTAAATTAGAAACAAAAAGGCTGTTGTATAATTCATTCGTTCTTAGCATTTTGGAGTATTGCAGTGTTGTGTGGAGACCACACTATGCCTCTCATTCGCTGAGGCTTGAACGAATTCAGAAACGATATCTGTGGCATCTAGCATTCTCAATTAATAAAAGTAGAAGAAGTTTTTCGTATCAACGTAAACTAAATTATTTTAAATACTTTTCTTTAGAAAAACGAAGAATAATAATTAATCTTCTTTTTTTGCATAAACTTCTTAACAATAAAATAGATTGTCCACAGTTATTACAGAGGTTTAACTTTAAAGCACCAAGCAGAATGCCTAGATCTCAATTGGTTCCACTGGTGCCACCATCACGAGACAGTGTTTGGGTCGAACTCTCCGGTTCCAAGAATGAGTAGACTTCTTAATTGTTTCGGGAAATCGATCGATATTCATGCTGTAAGCTTAAACACCTTCCGAAAACATTTACAAGAAATTGTTAGCGGTGATTAAAATGATGTATGTGTGCATAGATTCACAGTTGTATGTGTGTGCGTGTGTTCTTTTTTTCTACATTTTAATTTTTAAAGTGTATTTACATTAGTCATAAGTGATAGTAAAAATACATATACTAGTATTAGCAGGTGGTGTTTACCTTTAAGTAATTGTGCATTTGGCATAGTACCTAATCTTAAGTTTCTAAAAATATTTTATCAGTGTTACAATTGTTGGTAGTATTATGCTTTGTTTTGTACACGATAAATCAACATTGTTTACAGTTCATTCATCATCATTTTACAGAAAATATATTGGTACCTACACCTACCTAACTACGTTACTCTAAATGTACTTATGTATGTATTATTAAATTCTCATCTAACAATAACATTAACCTCAAATAGGCAAATATTTACGAATTACTGGAAACAGTCATTACACTTAATTCAATCTGCGTACCCACACAATGAAAAAACGTACAAAATTGCAATAAAACTCAGCAAATTAGTGGATAATATGAGCACAGGCAATTCAATTCAACTCCGACAATGGATGCGACTAGCAAATTGGACAATTAGAGTGGTTTCAACAATCTACCTATCAGAGTGAGTGACGCGCATGGCCGTAATCTCCGCACTGAGTTGGAGAAAGAATCATTATTGAAATTAACGTAAACAATGTAACCTGACTGAATATATTTTAAGCAGCAAAACGAACGAAGTTGGTTACTCTGTGGTTTAAAACCGCACGACGAAGGTTCGATGGTTTAAAAAAATATTTCCGCTAATACTTTTTTCAAGTTGTAAATAGCCTTTGACATTGTTTTGAATCAACTAAGAAAAAACGTGCAAAAAGTTTCCATCCGAAATATTATATTGGGTCTTTAGTTTTTCTTTAGCTATGAAATTGACGAATTATTCTTATTCTCACTAATATTCTTATGTAACCTCATCACTTTTATGATTTTATATTTCTGACCATCATAGACAACTGTCTAGTTTTCTAAACATAAAACATACCTTAAAATAAAATGATTCCTGTCTTAGCAGAATTGACCACTTTATTTGTTTTAACTTAGCCAAACCTTATTTCTTTCGCTTATTCCAAGTGGCATACGTTTATCTTAGCATTTAAACAATTAGTGCATAAAAGTTTTAAAGCATTAGCGTTCATGGTTGTTAAATAAATGAAGAAAATGTTAGTATGGAAATTTCTTTAAAATTCTCCATACAAAACGACAATTTCATCGGCAAAGACCTAATATTAAATACTTATCTGTAAAAAAAGTTTTAGTGAGAAGAACTCTAGAAAATAGAATTGCATGCGATTGTTCATTTTTCTGTGTCATAAAATTTTTCATCATCATCATATTATTATCAGCTGCGCGACACCCACTGCTGGAAATAGGCATAAAATTCTTAACAAAACAAAATATTTTTTTTACCATCGCCACTCTAAAAAGTGAGTTTAATTCAACGATAAGAGTGAATAATAAGCGATTTTATTCACCGAGTGAATAAAAATAATTTGAATTTGGAACAAGCGCGCATCATGAATTAGTACAAAAAAGTATCTATACTTACTGGCTGCTATGGAGCTATTCCATAGAGCCATAGTTATACAATAAAATTAAACGAAAAAAAATATCCCGCCAAATTTAATTAGGTTCTTTTTAGTGTCTATCTTTGGGTTCTTTTCTATCTATTAGAGGGAGATTGAATGTTCAGTCTTGCATCAGTCCATTCCATCAGTCTGTTATGATATTCAATCTGCAAAAATTCAAAGTCTATGCAGACTGATGAAATGGACTGATGCCAGACTGATCATGTAATCTCTCTCTTGGCGTGGTTGTTTTATGTCATTGGAAAACTTCTAATTTCATGTATGGGTCGCATCGCATGGGTCGGTCATGGGATGGGTGACCAAAAATGTATTATCTCGAGCTCCTCCGATTTCAATGCTCTAAGTCTCCGTGCCTCGGAAGACACGTTAAGCCGTTGGTCCCGGCTGCATTTGCAGTCGTTAACACCCATCAATCCGCATTGGGCCCGCGTGGTGGGTTATAGCCCATCCTCCCACCATAAGAAAGGCTTGTGCCCCAGCAGTGGGGACATTAAAAATGGCTGATGGTCAACTATAAATACTAAGTATAAAGTACTGTCAGAGGAACCTATTTGTTTTCTCGCAGTCAATGGTAAAAAGTAGAGTACACAACTCGTGAATAAAAAATTTCATCTCGGTCCTTTGTATCCCTCGCTTCGCTCAGGATTCTACTTTTGAATCCCTCGCTACCTCGAACCCTCGAACTAAATTCCCTTTTTATTCACTTGTTGCATAATCTACTATTGTTAAGCATGCTTTAACATCGAAATATAAAGCTCCTATAAAACTCGAAAACGGAATGTCCAAAGCCGGTCCACCAGCACTAGACTATAATTTCCAGACTTAATTAACTTCCTAACAACCGATTCCTAAACCTCAAGAAAACCCTGCTCCGGCCTGAGAAAACACCATGTGCCAGTAATTTGCCATTTTATATCGAATAAAATCGCCCCAAATGACTATCGGGCGCAAATTGCACGCCTGCCCTCAAATTATTGTTTTGCTCGAACACTGATTGTGTACAATTACTCGATTTTCACCTACGAAATTGTAAGTGATCGTAAAAGTCACGAGTATCCGACTATAATTTCGAGAATTGCTTAATGTGCGGTAGCGCCCTCTCGCGTGGCGGGGCCGAAGTTTAAATGTCAGAGCTTGCGCTTTAGACCGCTAGGGGCGTTGCCGTGGCGGAAAAGTGGGAAATTATGTGAAAATTGTGCTTTGATTCCTGCTTACTATGCAATTTGTTGAAATAGTACATCAAACTTATGATGACATTTGAATTATAACTTTGTCTTTTACTGTTTCTAGACTTTTGTAAATTTTCAGAGTTTTTCAGTAATGTTTTAATTGTTTGTTACAGGTAAGTGATGAAGAATTATTGAAATACCTTTGGAGATAGGTGAAAGATAAGTATTTCGTAGCTATTTGACTATATGACTTGCAATTTCTGTAAAGTTTATTAGCAAAACCATCCGAGAACTTCATTTCTGTAAGTACTAGCGGCCGCCCACGTGGAGCCTAGGATAAAAAGTAGCCTACATTTTCATCCATGTCCTAATCTGTCTACTAATCAAATTTCATCCAAATTCGTCCAGACATTAGGCGTGAAGAGGTAACAAACACACACACAACTTTTGCGTTTATAATATTGGATTCCCAGCTATGAAATTGGCGTTTTTTCTCACAAATTAGAGAACCTCGTCACTACGTCACTTCTATGATTTCAAATATTCATCAATAATTTTTAAACGTAAAAAAAACTTTCAAAATGACTCCTCTTTTTGTTAGCAGAAATGAACATTTTATTTGTTTTAACTTAGCCAAAGCTTTTTTTTTCGCTTAACCTAAGTGGCATTACCTATATTATGTTATCTTAGTGTTTAATCATCCTACTTCCTATTATAATATTATAAATGTGAAAGTTTGTGGGTTTGGATGTTTAGATGTTTGGATGTTTGGTCCTCAATCACGCAAAAACTATTGAATGGATTTGGTTGAAATTTGGCACACAGATAGTAGATAGCTTAAATTAAAACATAGATTTTTTTTATCCCGATATTCCCACGGGAAAGGGAACCACGCGGGTGAAACTGCGGGCGGCCGCTAGTAGTGCATAAAAGTATTAAAACAATAGCGTTTATTTTTAAATTTTTAAACTTTTAGATTTTTGCATTCACAATGCTATTTTTATATTAAGATGAATAAATAATGAAAAATATTAGAAAAAATTAGAAAAATATTAGAAAAAATACGGGTGAGTCGATTTTTCTAATATTTTTCATTATTTATTCATCTTAATAGCGTTTATGTTGTTAAATGAATTAAGAAAATGTTGGGATAGAAAATGCTACTCCTTTAAATTTTTCTATTCAAAACGCCGATTTCATAGACCTAATATAATATTATATAAAAATAGAATTATGAGCCCAAGCTCAATTATTTTATAGTATTTTTAATTGGCGCGTCAAACCTTATACGGTAAAAACATGATTCTTGACATACTTTGTAACATATAATATATGTAATGTTGTATTAACGCCTACGCAGATTTCTAGATAAAACTTAACCTTAAGGCGAGGTGGTAGTGAAAGTGGCGCCGCCACTACATTTATTTTTATTACTCGTAAACCAAGTCAATATTTAATAAAAGCTCAAGTAGTAATCTCTTAAATTGTCTCTAATATTTTTTGAATAACTCTTCAACAGTTTTAAACTTTTTAGATTTTTGCATTCACAATGCTATTTTTATATTAAGATGAATAAATAATGAAAAATATTAAAAAAAGCGGCTTGGTAGCATAATTGGTAGTGCATTGGGCCGGAATCTTAAGGGTGCGGGTTCGAATCCCGTCTAAGTTGCTACGGGTGAGCCGATTTTTTCTAATATTTTTCATTATTTATTCATCTTCAACAGTTATCATTCATTCTGTAAGTTTTAAAATCCATAATTGCCAAAAGTGGCCACTTTGAGCTAAAATGGATTTTAAAACTTACAGAAAGAATGAAAACTGTTGAAGAGTTATTCAAAAAATATTAGAGATAATTTAAGAGATTATCACTTGAGCTTTTTTTGATACTGACTTGGTTTACGAGTAATAAAAATAAATGTAGTGGCGGCGCCACTTTCACTACCTACAGCGCCTTAAACAATATTACATAAGTGATTTTTCAAATATTTTTATTAACATTTAACTTAAATTAAATTAAGTTATAAATTATAAAAATACAACCTTTTTTACAAGTATCCCTATTTGTCTTCAAAATAACCTCCTTTGGCGCGTTTATATAGAGTCAAATGCTTGGTAAAATTTTCCATAACTCTCCGCTACTTTAAATTGGAAGAATATCGTATTCTCCGAGTAAAAATTGTTTTCGATAGAACAAGCCAGTAATCACCAAAATGACAGGATCTGGTCTTCCACTCATCCTATAGCTCTACCATCAGTTGATGCAAACTGTTTCTGCTACCGACAACTATCGGATATTTTATGTCAATGCGAATGAAAGAGATAAATCGATAGTTAACAATAGCGAAAATAGTTTGCACCAACTCATGGTAAGGCCACTGGAGCTGCTACTTGCACTAGCAGAACTCCCCTCGTTTTTGTAGAAAAAGGTGTCAAAATTAACCAAGAAAATTACTGACGGACATCTTTGAATCTGGTGTTGTTTCTTGGAGTCAACAGCACTTTGGTCTCCATTCATGAATATGTTACAGTCAAAACTCATAATCAATCAAAACCACTTTTAACTGCAAAAATAAGGCAAAAGTGGTATTGAATGACGCTCTTTGACAAAAGCAGTTTTGACTGATTTTCTTAGACAAAAGTGGGTTTTGACTGGTTTTGAGTTTTGACTGTAACAGATATACCAACAAGACTTTGCTCTTGCTCACAGGTCCTTAAGAGAGCAACAGAAGTGCAAAAGCATTTTCCCTTATTCCATCAGCTCACAAGAACGCACCCTACTCGCATATAAAGTTCTTCTTCTTATTTTTAGTATTTTACATGCATTGCATGTCTGTGTTTTTGATGATAATTTAGATGAGCGACTATCTTAAAAAGTTTTCATACGGACATTTCGAGAAAAAGACATTTTGAGAAAAGGACATTTTGAGAAAAGGACTTTTTGAGAAAGGACATTCTGAGAAAGGACATTTTGAGAAAATGACATTATGCGCTAAGACGTTTGCTGCTTGGAGCATTTGGCACCAAGTATTTCAAGGCAGTTTACTCGCTATGTTCTGCCGAGGTAGCCACCACTATAATAAAAGTCCCTTCACACAACCAAGATTGCGCCTATTTCAATTATCCCACATATTGTTCAGTTGCGTAGACACTTGTACCACAAACTGCACCAATTTTAAGACAAAATATCTACTATGAATCTATTTGCAAATAATTAAAATAGTCACCGAACCGAACTCGACAAAATGGCGCCAAAAACCCTCGCATCGCATATAAAGTTGCTACGCTACGTTGCCACACTACCTACGCCAGACTCCACATTTTCCCACTCAACCAAACAGTTCATTATTCGTTTGTTTTTAAATCCAGTAAAGAGGTTAAAGCACAAGGAAATTAAAACTACATAGTAAAAAAAATACAACGTACTGGCCAGTAACAAAGTCACGGCCGAGCGCGGCACGTGATAAATACTCGGTGCAGCGAGTCACTCGATACCGATATCACTGGAGTATCGATAACATCACTCGCGTTTGTCAAGTCTGTTTGTTGGTAAGGCATTAAACCTGGGAGCACCACGGATAACGGGAGCGTTGAAAAAAATAGTTCTAGAATGGGTATGGTTATTTACATTTAATTCAAATCCTTTTAAAAAAAGCTCATTTGTATCTAGCTTTTGCTTGTCCAGGGGCCCTATTTTTGAATCGCTCGGTTGGCGTCGAGCGCTCGTTTCTACTGATTTTCATTCGACAAATCAAATCAAATGTATGAGCCGTCGAACGAAAATCAGTAGAAACGAGCGCTCGACGCCAGCCGAGCGATTTAAAAATAGGGTCCCTGATTCATTCATATTGATTCAAAAATAATTAACATTTTAAATAAAAAAAAACATTCATCATCAACATGCGGAACAAATTGATTTTTCAGACTTTATTCTTTAGTTCCTTAATTAAAAAAGTTGCAAATTACAAAACGGAAATGTATCTAAATAGTAGTTTATGAAACTGACACATAAAGAGGGGTATTAAAACACGAGGTTTTTAATAGTATCACACGAGTGTTTTACAGTTTCATACACTACTTTATCTACACTCATACATTTGGGATTGAACCTACTAAATAAAAGATCAACGTTAGAAAAGAGAGAAAGAGACTGTTTGTATTAGCTAGGTACCTTGTAATAAGTCATTTCCTTAGCTGCATCTAAAATATCGGGCAGAGTCATTTTTTTCACATTTTAAAGCAAGAATAAAAAATACCTACAAAATTCAGTAAGTATAAGAAAATGTAAAAATTGAAATCATAACTTTATTTAAAATGCTTTAGAAATGGCGCGCATTCCATTAGAAAAAAAAAGATGAGTGCATTCCAACAAACTAATCACTCTAAGTCATCGCTTACCATAGAGTGCATTTTAATCATGGAAAATATGTAGGAAAATATCGTTGTTTTTTTTATGTTACGGCACTGCCTTCTTTTTGGATTTGCCCTGTATCGTAATGAGAAAAAAAGTTACTTTATGATGCAGTTGACTGCATCGTAATGAGTTTATTTTTTAATTTTACCTATCCACGAAAATAAAGTACGTATTTATATTACCTTTTTTGAATTCATATTTGGAACATTACGTTGTGAGTGTAGATAAAAATATTTATAACATTAAGGTACAATTTACGCTAGTAGGTATTAATAATTTAGTGATGTATAAACATTACAACAAGATGGAAGCAAAGAATATAGGTTTCATACCTATATTCTTTGCTTATACAGAATACAGAATGTTCTTTTCTAAAAATTTATTATTTTGTGTTTCGGATATTGGCAAATTGCACTAAGTATAATAAGGAAGATTTTTTTTTTAATTACGCGAAGCCTGATTGATTGAAATTAAAATGAAATGATTTTTATTTTATTTATTTTTATTTTATTACCTTTTTGAAAATGAAATTTTAATAAGCTATATTCACTTAACAGTAAGTATTTTCATTACATATGCCACAGATAATTATAATACTATGCCAAGATACACCCCCTTAATTAGTATATGCAGCCCCTTAACTTTTGTACGTGTACGCACCCCCTTAACTCTTTAACTGTTAAGACTTGCATTTTTCGTCTCCTTTCATAGTACCTATTGCTGTAATTTTCTTTTTTGAGATATTGTTTTTTTATGACAAGCTCAAGAACTTTATAAAAACTATAATCAATCATAATTTTATTATGAAGTTTTACAAGATAATTCAAATGATAAGGATTATTATGACTTGAAGCTATTTACAAGTAAACAGACTGTTAAATAAAAAATAAATTTCATACAATAAATGTGTTCGTACCATATTAAACATTTAACTACAGAATAAACAATATTTAACTTAAAAATTCAAAATAATAATAATTAAAATTTAAGTGACTTAACGGTTTTCATATTTTAACAAACACTATTTACGCGACTGCAAGGAAATGTTTTTTTTTTATAAGTCTGTATTGCCTGCAATATAATTAATCTGCATTATTATTTGATATTACGAGGGTAGATTGATAAGTCCATGACTTTTTAATGAAGAAAGACTTTTTTTCGGAATATTTTGTTTTATTTCTGTACATAATCTTATTGTAGCTCTGCGCATTCAGTCCAACGAAGTTCCTACCTCTTTAACCCATTATTTTTTTCCTTTCATCGCAGTAGTAACTGAAATGAAGGCCCATTTCAGACATCACCTTTTGGCTTGATGAAAATCTTTGCCCGCCAAGACATTTATCAAGACATTTATTCATGTTTGGTAGAAGAAAATATCTCACTGGGGTTGAATCTAGAGAATAGGAAGGATTCGCATCTTCATTCGATAAGTTTTGATGTCATGAGTGCCGCCGATCTGGTCGACAGGGTCATTAAGAAAAGTTAGAACTCGCTTGAGCTTTTTGTTTCCAAAAGTAATAATCTTTTGCCGAATTTGAAAAAAAATAGTGTTAAGATGCCTTAAGGAGTTTCTTTTCAAGACACAAAAATAAATTATGAAAAAAAAAATTTCTTCTTTTCAAAGTCATGGACATGGTTTGATAAAACCACCCTCGTACTTGCTACAGTTGCTAGGTATACTTGTTTATTATAAAGTACCTACATACAATAATAATTCTTCAAACAGCAGTCAATCTTAGCTACCTTGAACCTGCATTTTAAGTGATCCGATACAACTTCAAAATAAGAATAATGCCCGTTACGATTACTAGTCAATGATGGGAATTTAGAGATTAATGAACAATGAAAAACCAATATATTTTCAAACAGGATTTATCCCAGAGAACACGATACGAGGTAATCTAGCTGTGAGTCGTTATTCACTCTATAACCTCACCTACCCAATAAACGTTAAGGCATACATTCATAAACTGACATTTGATTCCTTTGATTCGAATTTACGCGTCCACCCGGGGTCAGCGTTTTAACTTTTTTAATTTTACACTTCTTTTTTTCTGGCTTCGGCCCGAAGGTTTGTGCCGGTTCGGAGCTTAAATGTCCGATCTGATCTCCGGTCGCATACCGAGCATATTTGATGTTATTTCTCGTTCCTCTTTTTGTGGAGGGCCCGATATAAATTTGATTGTGGTACATGTGAGGTTCGGTTAAAGCGCTTTAAGCGCTGTTACGCGGAACACAAGACGTTTAGTGGGAATTACAACCTGCGATTATCGTAAACTGCGCGCGGAAATGTTCGGGGAATCTTTCGTAGTCAAACTCTCAGCAGGTTCTGCTATCCTGGTACTAGAATTATCTATTAAACTCAAGAAATCACGCGTAATTCAAATAAAATACGTATAAATAAAAACATACATTTTTAAATTTCTTTTAAAACAACTTTGGAAGTATAACAAGCAACGAGTCTGATAATTTTGTTTATCAAACAAATCCGATGTCAACTCGATGAGATTGCCACAAGCGCACACCCATCCGGACACAACCAAACCAGCCCTCCTAGCCAAAGTAACATTTGCAAATTTTCGCTATCGCTTCGCTTCGAAACATGTATGAATTTGACGTTTTAAAATTCGAAAGTTAACGAAACCTTATGTCAATTCCATACATGTTTCGAAAGCGAAGCGATAACGAAGATTTGCCAATGTTACTTTGGCTAGGCCCTCTGACGTCGCACCCCGATCATAACACGCTCCTCTGCAATTCCTCCAATTAAAGCTCGGCTCGAGAGCTGGCGCAGGCATCACGCGCACAATGCCCGCTGCGTTATTGTCCAACAACGCGTGAAATGCGCTGACAAACGATGACAGCGGCCGGCGAGCGGCGACCTCCTGCGATTTATGCTATCCTATTACGAGATTTAATGACACTAAATGTCAGCTCTCGCCGTTCGCGTCGTCCGTCATCCCACTTCCGATACAAAGAGCTGGCTAAATAAACTTATGCAAAGAGAACGGAGCCTGAACAGAATACGTTTACGGCGACTGAAAAATTACCATATCCCGTTGTGTAAACAGTCGCCGACAATCTTCCCGTTGTCAGCCGGTCCGAACTGAGAGCGCCAAATATTTGCGCGAGTCTCATAAATTCGGAGCCCCGTCCGGGATAACATACATAATGCGCCGCGGATCGGCAAACATATTGTAATGGAAAACGCCGTCATTGTTTACACTTTATGATGTCCTCGCGCTGTAAACTGACGCGCTGCAGATCCGCCCGCCCGCCCACGCGCCGCGCAAAGAATAATTTCTCAAAGAAAACAGATAAGTGGTTGCTTTGATACGCATCTGCGAATTCCGGTGCTTGCCTGTATATTTTGTCTTCGGCAGAAAAGTGTTCTTTAATGAGTTCTTGAAAATACTGAGCAAATTGTGAAAAAGGATAATGAATCTCCAAACTGAAGTATACACGCTGAAATTTTAATCATTTGGTTCCCGTGGTGGGGTGGTTCCACTCATGATTACAAGCTACGTTTACTACGGGGCCAACTTTGATATCGCGAAAAGAACAGCTGTTCCATACAAAAACGCAATACCTACTCGACCTTAATGTATGGACCAGTTGATATTTTTCGCGATATCAGAATTGACCCCATAGTAAAAGTTGCTTGTAATCATGAGTGGAACCACCCCACCACGGGAACCAAATGATCAAATTTCACGCTGTATATGAAATTCTATGAAAACTTAAAAACCATGAAGTCTCCAACTTATGAGCTTCGTAAACTTAAGTCTTACGAGACCACGCGAGTAGTTCCAGGTGTAAATTATCATCGGCTTATTAAAATCTGGAACGTAACTCGGCCTAATCCGGGGCCTGCCGCTAAAATATTCGAAATCCGTCAAAATCGTAAATCGCGCCCGCCTTTTGTGTGGCTGGGGTCGTATTTACGAGCGGCGGAGCTGTAGATAGCCCGAATTAAACTTGAATTTAAAACCATTTTATATTAGCTAAGCTAGCTTAGATCGCGCTGCCGCCGCGCGCGTGAGATAAGAGAATTGGCCTGTCAGACGCCGGATGATATATTTGACCAACATTTCCATACCACCCCCACCCTTGCTCCCTTTCCCCTATTTTCATTTTGTACGTGTCTGCTCCGCGGCGTATCTATAATGTATCCTCTCTGTTTAGGAGTTACATTGAATAAAAATGCGGAGGTGAGAAGGGACGTTTGTAATTTAATTGTGAGAATTCCGAGCTGTCAAAAGTGACGTCGGATCTACTAGCGCTCGGTTTATTGCGTAGTGGGGGTGGGTGTTGAAGCTCTTAGTCGAATAATTAAAAATTTGGCAGACAGAACAACGTATGAAAATGTCTGCCAGTCGTTACTGCACTGCGCTTGAATTCTGACGCAAATTATAGTTATTCAACTCAACGTGTAATAATCATATTTGTTTATCATATTTCATTAACAAATGTTCCTTAAAGGAATAAATAATCCCACCAAAAACATTTTCATGTTTAAGAAGACTTATACTATAGGTATAGGCTCGCACTGTCAAAAAGTTATCAGACCTCATGTAGAGCCAAACTTCTATCTACGCGCCCTTATTAATTCTACAAGCCCTAACTTCAAAAACTCTACACATTACTTAAAATTGTGGCTTGGCCGTTTCGTTATTACAAGAACTATTGTTTATCAGAAAGGTTCCCATGTAGCGAAATGATCTAAACATTATTTCATTTCTCATAAAAATCTTTTCTTCTATTTTAACTGCTTCGTGGGTTTAAAAGTCTTTCTGATCACAATTCCTTAATCTTTGGCCAACCATAAACAAAAGAGCATCGCATCGCAATTGACCCATCACCACAGACGTCACAATCGGGTCCGTTTGAAACTAAAAAAAAATAAAAAATCAATGCCCCTTAAAATTTATTTTCATCGAAGTTTTCCCTCGGAAAATCCTTTTTCCATCGCCTTATCCCGTCGTCGATAAATCAGCGGGTCCATTGTGTCGCCGCTCGAGCCGGCTAATGTACAGGGGCCATTACGGCGCAGCATTGTTACGGCACCGCCGATTTATTGTTCGAACATTCGATAAGTGGGAAAATTTGATATGTTAATTTTCTCCGACGCATATAGACTCGTAATGGAGGATGCAGTGACATTTGTCATTATTAAAACAGAAAAATAAATGAAAATATACATTAAAGAAAATTGTAAGAAAATTCGTGCTTGTTTGCAGCAAAAAATAATGAAAAGGGAAAATTTATGGAAAAAGTAAGAGCAAATTAGAAAATGCCTGAATATACTTATGGAAATAATAAACTGAGTCATCGTATTATGAATGTGAGTTTCTTGGAGAAAATTACTGCATAAACTTGAGCGTAACATGGAAAGGCATTAGACGAGCTAGGTGCATAACACAGCCTCAGCAGAAAGCTCTCCGAAGCTTTTAACAAACCTCAACTTGGCACGCCGCCAACAAATCGATGTCACTAGATGGCGTTATTCGCAAAAAACACTCCTATCAAATATTACCAGCTAATACCTACCTAATAAATCTGCCAGGACGTAAACGAATAGGTATCAAACAATAAGTTATCCTAGAAGTAGAAAACGCAATCAAATATCGTCTCTGAGACGACGTAATAAGAGCAACCAGCCCGAACAATTGTTAACGTACATCTGTCACTTTCTAACCTACAGGAATCAGTCATGTGGGAGCGAGTGAAGTATCGTTTCGTGCCATTGCCAGAATGTCCATAGCAGTTTTCGGTTTTGCAAACAAAGGAATTAGAGCGATTCGCGCGACTCCAGCGGAATTTATGGCTGGTCGCAGTGACCAAATTTTCCTTTTTTCCTCTTTCCTCTATATTTGGGAGATGGGGAGCTGTTTTGATGTACCTACGATGTTCCATAAGACGCTTAGGAGATTAGAGCAAGCTGACCGGAATACCTAACGTACTTTATCAAGCTACCGAAATTCCTAATCCAAACTCATTGCTCTTTCTATTTTTTTCATAAACCAGCTCCGACAAAAAACTGGCCACTCGGACAAGTGGCATTATAAATGAGCAGCAAATTAAAAATATTTGTACTTATCTCTATAAAAAGAGCTGAGATCGAGATAGGTACAACATTGTTACAATCCAAGCTTGTTTGGATTCTACTTTTATTTGACTGTTTTTTTCTTTTACGATCAGATTGCGCCGAGTCTATTAAAACTTCTTAGCAACTTGACGTACCTCTAAATTCAAACGGTAAGCCATCAGATAAACTTTAAAAAAAAAGTTGAAGGCAATGTGACTTTATCTGTGGCTCGCTAATACTCCAATTAAATTAAAAAAATAAAAATGACGTTGGAACTCCCCCGCTGTTCACGTCTTGTGTATTATGGACTGTTTCATTATTCTTTTTTTTAATTTGCTTACGCACAGAGGCTTTGCAAATAACCATTAACCATAAAATACTCGTATCGAAAATAGCGTTTTGCTTCGAGCGAGTTGAATGAGTTGGTTTCTTTAGCTGTTTACAATGCAATTAATTTAACAATGTACAGCAGAAGTGACCAATTCAGAGCACTTACAGAATAAAACGACATTTTTTTATCTGCAAAATTTTCTCTTTGCCATACATTCTCGAATGAAGTTGCACAGTGATGCAGCAGTCTATATTTAAACATTGTGGAGTAAAAACAATGTGTCAGACAAAATAAATATATGACAAACATTTTCAATTTGGCGGTATATAAGGTGGTACCAAATGATCTGATGATACTTAAACAGGTGATAGTGTTGCTTAAACTGATTAACTTTCTCCAAGGAACATAGGTCGAAAAACGAAAAAAAAATTTCATACTCCCATACAAAATGTACTGGTCAGCTGACCGACTTACTATAGAAAGGCGAAAAAAAAAATTCGTTTTTCGACCTATGTTCCATAGAGAAAGTTGTTCAGTTTAAGCAACACTATCACCTGTTTAAGTATCATTAGATAATTTGGTACCACCTTATATATAATACGTTATCAAACGGATAAAGTTTCATCTAGGCATTGCAAAATCAGCCCTAAATCTTCAAAAGAAGTTTATATTTTGAAAATTTTATAAAAGCAGTGGTACCATAAACAATATCTAAACTTTATTCCTATTTCGAATTCAAAACGTAAACAAACAACGCGTAGGTTTGAAAAAAGAAGAGTTTATTTAAAAAAGTTCCTATTTAAAAAAAGAAGGTCCGATTCTCGCCATCAATCTCGCGTGTATCGGGTCCGACCGACATGTCGTTGATCCCAGCCCACTCAAATCCGTGAGAGCCATTTTTCGTTTTGTTTCAACATTAATTTAATTAGGTTTTTTTTTGACAGCCGTCATAACGATTAGGAACGCAACATATCAGAGTAAAGTAAATTCCTGTGCGATTTTCCGACGCTTATTATAAATTACCTAATTACTATTAAAGTAACGAATGCTTAGTTAGACGATCATTTGTCTTTGCGTCTATTAATTGTTTGATTTCAATCTTGTTCTCATTATGAGATTCGTAATCATTAAACTTATTTTGCTGCTGGTTTTTTTCATTAATATTAATCCAGAAAGGCTATTCGTCACATTAATTGTACTACAAGTCATTTGCTTACTACTGTCTGCATACATACTCTACGTTTTATACAACGTGATAAATTGAAAAATGTTTTATTTTGCTGGCTATTCGTCACATTAATTGTTTTACAAGTCAGTTGCTTACTAGTAATTGCATACTTTATTACGTTATATTTTTCACGTTTTATGCAAAGTGAAAAATATTAAATGTTTTATTTTGCTCTCGACGTTTAAAAAATATTTGGATAGTGAAAGAAAGATACAATTTACACCTATCCTGACAAACTTGAAATTACCACTGTCCCTTTTTCCAACACGTTTGATTGGTAATTAAATGAACTTTAAAATTAAAAAAGGTTTAGGAACTTACACAATAGTTACTTATATTACACAAATTCATTCATTTTGTCAATTAAGTACGCTATTAAGTTATTTACACAATTTCGTTTCAACATCTGACAAAAAAGTGTCGTGTTTTTGTCAGAAAATTGGTGTATCCCTATTTGATAATGGCTGCCCGTATCACAATGTTTTTTAGTAATAACTGTTATTACAGAGCTCATTACAGTGATTGCTGGGCTGTTGCAGCCATAATAATATCTGTTTCAATTGCGGAACCAATGGGCTTACGCTGCCGGCGCGAAACGGAAACAATGTTGCCAGCCAGCACAGATAAATAAATTAGAAGAAAGTTCAGCTATTAGTCTATGGGAATGACCGCGGCTCATGCGATGACAGCGCCTCGCGCGTGGAAAGCTGGAACTAATGCACTTGGTGCTGTAATTTTTTGAGCTCAGTAACTTTTATACTGAATAGAAAATATTCAAAAGTAAATAATATGTGTTTCATGGTCACTGTAATATGAGACGTAAAATTAAATTTTATGAAAATAACAACTAATTCAATTAATTACTTACAAAATAAAAAGCAAAATATCCGTAACGAAAGATAAACTGCTGTCACGGAAAAAATAAAAACATAACATAGACAATACAACAGTCCTGTCAGATTTGAATTCAAAGAACAGATGGACGTTTGTCGTGACATTATCTACGTGTCGTAATTGTGTCTATGCTCACTCATAACGTTATAATTATTATCTATGGCCGCTTTCTGAGCAATTTGCCCGCGTGATTGATGGACAGGAATATTAGAAAAAGGTTAATTGCACGTCACGGGCGCCATCATTAACACCATAAGCTTAGCAGCTATTTTTTCCAATAGCTGGCATTTGTTCTGACACGTAACACCTTTACGATTCCGTTATCACGCGCTGTTCGAAATTTGAATTGCGTTTCGTTAATTCCTTTGTCTTTCATACAATGATGAGATACATAGCATAGCACAGGAAATAATACAGGGTGTCTCAAAAATTTTCCACACGGAAGGAAAGTAAATAATTGATGACTCCCGCCCTCGTTTCGCTTCGGTTCCTTCCTTTTTGCCAAAGGGTTAAATTTTACTCTGTGGTGGTCGATGAGCGATTGGTTTGCTGGAATACACCTATTGAATGTGCGCGACTGTCACGCGTGCGGCAACCGCCATGTTGCGGAAATAAGTAGAGCGAACTTTATTCCTTTTTAATTAGTTTAAGTGATTAACTATAACAATATTTAAAAGAATCTGATAAATTATTAATAATAAATATTGCTCTTTTAAAAATAATTATTGGCGCGATTAACACAAAGGTAAAATATTTGAGATTACCGCTATGGCGGATATTAAAGAACTTATGACAATCTTCTAGACTCATGACCAAAATTACTTTTCCTCTACCAATTTACACAAAACCTTGACAAATTATATTCCTAAACCTTCCTCATGACATGAATCACTCTATTTATTGGTGAAAACCGCATGAAAATCCGTGCAGAAGTTTTTGAGTTTATCACGAACAGACAGACAGACGTGGCGGAGAAGTTTGTTTTATAATATGTAGTGATAGGATTTTTTCTGAGAGAAGGAAGACTTCATTTTGTTTTTAAAAATTATTGGAACTAGATAAAAAGATTTTTAAAAATATTGCATAAGATACGATACAATACATAACAATTTAAAAGAAAAACAAATTTAAATGTTCATGGTCTTCCTTAAAAAGTAATCCTAATGAGGACCCCTTTCGGTACCAATGGTACCAAAAATAAAGGAATTATTTTTTCATATTTCGTGGGCTCGATTCCTAGTTAAGGCAGGTGATTTTTCATAAATCTTTGAATGAAGTTCCAATTGTTTTAAAAATAAAAATGAAGTCTTCTTTCACTAAAATTTCCTAACTACAATATTTAAGGTACTTTCCCAGGCAAAGTTTTGGGACAGCCTGTAGGTATATTAGTTTTTACATAGGCAAGGTAGCTATTTACATTACATAACATGTAAGCAGTACGCACGGACTTTGATATAAGTATGATTTAATAATATTTCCATTGAAGTTTGAAGCTTCAAATAATGTAGATAAGAGACATAAAAATTCTCCAAACTAGGTTCTATTTCGAAAACAAAATCGACGAAATCGAATCCTATTTGACTATAATTCTAAATAAACTAATAAACCCTAAAATAATTTAAGCTTTCACTTTAGGAGGTAAACTAACTTAATTTCTTTGAAATGAAATTCTAAATTTAAATGTTTGTATAACTTTTTTTTAATAATGCTCTTGAACATGTTTCCGAAACCTTTCACTTTAGCAGGTAAACTGACTTAATTTATATGGAGTGAAATTCTAAATTCAAATATTTGAATGAATTTACTTTCTTGTTTATTACCGCTCTTGACCCTTCGACCTCTAATAGCGTCCCACTTACAAACTGGGCGCTTATTTTGCACAAAGTAAGTGATAAGATAAAAGATGTGTTTTTGTACAAAATAAGCTAATTTTGTACAAAATAAGTGATATGAAAATGTGAGTTGGTACAAAATAAGAGGTGATTATGAACAAAATAAGCGCCAACTTTTTAAGAGGGACGCTATTTCAGGTGCCATTTTGCGTACTGTTTTAACTTTTAGTTCGTGAAGCGTTTTCTAGGATATTCTTGATCGAAGTCTTGACCGAAACAAGTTTAAAACAATAAGGTTTGTTTTCACCAAGAGTTATAATATTTGTGCGTATGAAACCGTGGAAAAGTCTTAATCCTTCCGTCATTTAACTCGGACTACACTGAATCCTATTTGCTGATGCAGATGAATTTAAAACGGCTTAACTGGTGTGCACAATTATACCCTTCGGGGGAGGGCATTTAAGCCTTATCAGCTATTACATTTAAAAATCCACAGACACTCGCCACCTGAGCCCCGCTACTTTTAATTAAAAAAACATGCTACAGTCGTTTAGATGTAGCTGTCATTTAAAAAGTATAGATTTTCTTTTTAAACCAGTAAATACTTTTGTGGTTTTGGTAAATTGAATTATAGTACTATAGGCCAGTTTAATTTTAGAACTGATCCAAATTTTTAACAGACTTTTTTTAGGTTCCATCCATTAGGCAAAGTACTCATTTTCCATACAGTCAAGTATTTCTTTTATTTTTGTGGGTTTGCATCAAATGATAGTATTACGGTATTCATTGAACTCATTGTGTAAATAAACCTTCCTTTTTTCCTGTAATAGTGTGAAATTACTCTTTTGAAACCAATTCGAACTGTTGAGTTTCTAAGTATCATTATTTATAGCAAATTGCAAACGTTTAAATTGTTAATACGTAATGTGTCGACAGAAGACAATGGACCCTTTACTTAAAGACTCTAATTGCTCAATACTCATAAAAAAACACATAATGAGAAAATCTCTGCTTTTCCCTAAGAAAAAGAAACTTTGATTGATCCAAACCTATTAACTTAATAACTCAGGCAACCAGGCATTCATAACCAGAGAGGATTAAAACGCAAAACAAAGAAGTATTACATCGCAAGACAGAACAAAGATGTGTATTAGACTAAAACAATGGCGGACGAAAAAGGACAAAACAAAAGCCGGGGTCGGTTTTCTGCCCGAAATTTACGTTTAAAAACAACGTAAATACCTAAGCAGGATCCGTATCTATCCTATTTAGATATTAATCTAAACGAAAAAGCAAAAGCAATTCAAAATAGGCAACAAGCTAACAGAAGGGACGGGGCGGGCCGCGCTGTAATTGGCCATTTATCAAACTGCGAAGGGGTTAGGGAACGCTCCTGCCGGTCCTGCCGCCCTGGTACTCCTGCCGCCAGCGGGCCATACAAACACCCAGACTTTGCGCTTGTTAACAATAGAATTAAGACCACCGGTGGTATGCTGAGTAAACATTAGTTTACTTAATTAAAAATGTCAAATAATCGAGCTTCAGTAATCAATATTAGAAGAGTCCCTATAACCGATTCTAGTGTTGCCATTTGTACGGCAATTGCCGTATTGTACGGTAATCGGGGTCAAAATTAACCTTGGTCGGCAGCTTATGCCAGAAGTCTTCATACAAGTACGGTAATTTCAAATGTTCTTATTCTTTTATGAGTGCAGTAATTGTATCGAAATACGGCAACTGTTGCAATTTTTCGCCGATATACGGCAATTTCACTGACAAAACACAGCAACTGCCAATGGCAACACCTTTTAGAAATCCCACCCCACCGATCCACTATGCAGAACATAACATTTTTGTAGAACGGCTTACCTTCGCCATAATTTCACCCCTTGCCACTGATAGATACTTACTCTTAACGTAAACGCTAAACGCCGTATTTATGGACACTTCAAAAACTACTACTGATTGCCTGCTAATATAGGAGAATGTTTTTTCTACTATTGCATTTTAGTTTAACCAACTGTATAAATTGACAACATTAATACCCCGTTTAATCGATATCGTTAAATCGATATGCAATGCCTTTCACACTATACTAATATTTCCAAACACATTGGACTTAAATGTCAAGCTTAAATATACATAACTTTCATAAAACAAACATGACTCGCCACCCACGTGGGTTTAATCACCTACATACAAAAATACAGCTGAGCACACATTATTGTAAGGCCTAAAAGTATTACAAGGAAATAAACTAGCGAACGGTCGATAGGGCTTTCGTAATTAGAAATATAACTCAAATCGGGAACGCAAAATTAATCTAATAACCAATACAAACGAAATTTTCGCAAAGTAATCCCAGCCTAAACACACAGGTAGGATAGTCCAGCCCGCTCGATTTCGGATAAACCTCCATAAAGCTGATTAAGCCCGGTTTTAAATTCAACATTTCGGGTAATGAAACTTTCTTATCAGAGCCTCCTTGTTTTGAATTATGACCCCCGCTTATTCCAGTCTCGGCTTACTCCTTCCAACATCTGATCGCCTGGTGCTTTCCTTAATTATCTCGCGCTTTATAACTAACCCGTTATCTAAATATATTTAAAACTGATTTTGTTTATCAAATGAATAAATCCGAGGGATGTGTAAACGGAATGGCAGACAACAATTTGTCACCCCAGCTCTCCGTGTGACTGTGAAAGGGTAAATCCGTCTCTGCCAATCCACCCGTGTATAATTTAAGCCTTTGTCTATGGCGTTGTGATCGGAAAAGTTAACTTGTAATCTCTATGGTTACGCCGCTTTGTCATTTGTTTATACAAGTTATGGGGGAAACAGAACGCACAACTCGCAATGTTTATAGCGCCGAATAATTACTATGAATTGTTGGTCCATTCCGAGGCCCTGTTACACGCGGTTGCTTACGTTTTGGTCTCACAATAAAGTAATCGTTACTTAGCATATTAATAAGACTATAAAACGTAAATGCTCCACTTAAAAATAGACATTTATTACATTCCGGCCTCTTAAAGCACAAATAACTAGTAACACAAGTTAGAATGATAATTAAGACCGTTTTGACGCGCCAGAATGCACACCGAGGCTTTGATGCGACTTAATAACTCATGTGATGGATCAGAGTGGTGAGATGCGAGATAAAACATTACGGCCGAGGTAATGGAGGCTGCCTATGTCCCGTATTTTCTAAGAAAATGATAAGCGACAGCCGAGATAAAAACCAAAATGGCAAACCACGAAATGTCAGTCGGCCGGCCGGGACGCATCACTATGCAAATATGCTTCTTAATTACAGCTATTATCTTTACTACGATCTAGTAGACCGTTTACGTACATTTCTTTTGAAACAATTATGTTAATGGCTAACGTCGGTTAAACGAGAATCGGCCCGCAATAATTTACAATTAAAGCTGCAATGGCGGGCGCGGGCGTCGCGCTGGCAGACGTCATAATCTGTTCGGATTCGTCCGTGGGGCGGCTCCGTTTAACTTTGCTTATAAATTCAGCTGCGTCTGGTGTAACGCAGTCATACGTAGGCATTAGACGGGCTCAAATTAATGCCGAGCGGCGCGAGCCACCTGCGCCCGTTTTCTTTCCAGCGAAATTAACTCTGTACCCGGCAACAATGGGGCCCAAGTTTTGCACTGTTATTTTTTCCTGCGACTGCGGCGGCTATATTTCAAACTGTCATACTTAATCTTTTTATCAAAGTTTGTTAAACGCCGCAAGAAGTGCACCCGTCCGCGGTGAAGTCTCATCCGCCCTCTAATTGCGTTTCGAGTTTGAACAGAGTTTTATTATGGAATTAACAAGTTTTGACGCAATATTATCTATCGCGCCAGACTCCTTGTTACTCGGAGGAGAATATTTCATTTAGCCTTTCCAGTATTCCGCATATAATTGTCAAACTCACTATACCACAATAAACTAGGGAAACTGTAAATTTTCCTTCACCTCACTAAACCGTGACTGGGTGAATGAAAATCTAGAGAGCACCAGAAAAGCTCACTAATTAAAATCCAACTGTTGTTTATTCAACGCAATTCGCAATACCAGGAGAGCAGCGGGGCCTAGGAGCGAATAATTTATATTTAATTTAAACAAGACGACATTGGTATTCGGAATACGAGTGCGTAATTAAAATTCCCGCCGCGGTGGCGCTGCCCCTCCCCGCCCGCGCCCCGCTCGCGACAGTTTTCGCGCCAATTTCAACGCGGCCGGAAATTAATTGTGACAGCAAGACGCGGCGGTCACATCCGGCCCGTTCCGTTATGCAGCGATCACATTATCAGCCAGTCATTAATCCAGCAAAAAGGCCCAGTGTCGAGCTGCATGTCAACTTATTACTGATAAAATTGTCCAAGAAGGTGTTATGCAGCAACTTCGCATGTGATGTGCGTAATATGTAGTTTCTTTCAATATGCAAATGAGTTGATAAGATTACATCATATAAATGGACGCAAGATTGTCGCCACATATTATGTAGGTATACATTTATGTATTATATAGATGATTCTAAAAGAAACCATGTGCTAAAGTTCTCTAAAAATACCCATTTTCGAAATGTTTAAAAGCAAAGTGATTAATTCCTATCAATTTCTCAAATGCTATCACCTGTAACAAAACTGGTTGCCCATCGATGTAATCGATGAAAAAACGAATATCACCGCCATTAAAATGGTATAAAACGGTGAAACAATTAATAAGTGTCAAGCTTAACATTTCATTATACGATAAAATCGTCGGACGTAGATGTTCACATTAGAAATAACGGGAACATCTTATAAATTTTGATACCGAATCAAAACTTTGGATTACGATTTATTAACTTTCCCATGTATAATAATTTACATAAATTAAAAGAAAAATAAATGTTTGTCACATTTGAAAATGGAAGGAATATAAACGGCCCGATGCGATCAAAGTGTGTAGGTCGATGATATTATTTCATTCATGCGCAGTCGGATAAATGAATAGAATTTTTGTTTTCTTTTTGTAACATTTCGCTATTGAGGATTTCACGCTGGCCAGTAACAATTGTCCGATCTCTGCTGGCATCTCGAGTCCGCCGCCGGAGACACATTCGTTACGAACGCTAAGGGCCTCTAATGGCCTCGCCTGAACCCGAGCGGCCCTTAAAATTTTAACCATCCTTTTATTTATGGTGGCTTTTGTCTCTGGCGCGATACAGCTATCGAGTCGAGAAATCTATTCGTTATGATTTCACGCTCGCTCTCTGGCTGCCAACTGCGATATGGTTAGCCAAATTTTTCGCAATTTTTCATTAGGAATCCTCGCTTTGAAAAACAAGTTAATGGGCAGCTAATTATCTCTTTCATAGTGTTCTAGCTATCAAAGTTTTCTTCTGAACTTTATGAACCATTCAAAAATCCGTTCATAAATCTCGTAGTCGTTTTAAAAGCTTAATTGCTAGTTGATTTATGTTGACGACGTTGTCAGTGCTGTGCGTTATCGTCGCATCTCTCCTAAACTCATTAGTCCACTACGTCCGACGGCGGACAATATTTCATTAGCAATTACCGCGTCTAAGGGGACGTCGGCAATTACAATTATTGATACAAAAATAAATGCTTCAATGTATTACGTGCGAATTTAGCCGTCGTTATTATCGAAAGATAAAGTCCTATTTTCAGCAGGTAGCCGGATGGAAGTGGATTATTCCTCGTTTCACAGGTGCGGCATTAATGGCACTATCGCCGCGTCCATTAAAATAATGTATCAAAATGGCGCTCGGTTTTAAGAGATATCGGAAACGTCGCGCCGCGCTAGCCGAGAGCGTCTTCCATCAACGTTTTTATCTTTAAGTTCTTTCTTTGTAACATTATAAATAACGATGATGTTATATGTATTTCAAACTTACTAGGTTTTTGTTTCATTAATCTGTAACACACGTCTTTAAATTTTTTATCAAATATTATTCAAATTAAATTCATACAAATACTCTTTCAGAAACAATTTATTACTGATTTTAGTTCCGCAACTAGAAGGCAAAGGAACATTAACTTTCTTCCAACTATAATCAACGGCAATATATCAAAAATCTTTTCACACAACATGCAAAGGGATCTCATACAGCCAGTGTTTTAGTTTATTTCATCTGTATCGTTGGAATCTTCAGGACGACATCGTTAGCCCACAGACAGATGCACGCAGGGCTGCCGCGGCGCAGGCAAAGGCGTTATCTGTAACAGCCGCGCTTGCGCATTGTTACCGAGATGACGACACGATTAAACTCGCTAATTCGAGTCATTCGAGTGTGCTACACGCGAGGACGCCATTACAACAGTTATAGAAAGCTATCCAAAGTTAATTGTTATAAAATGACCGCATTTCACTCGCAAATCACGAATTTATGGAAAACATTCGGTTTGTGGCATGGGAGAAATGTGTTATACTCAGAAATATGTATGTAAATTGTCATTGGAAAATGGTTTAATCCTTCAAATAAATAAGTATTTTTGCTAAATGCCGTATTTAATTACTATTAGGACATACCATCAGGTAATAAAGAGCAAAATAATAACTCATCTGATAGTTTACCATAATACGACTCAAGTTCTATTTCCTACATAATCAAATCAATCTGCGGCAAATCTCTTTCTCTCGAAAATAATTTTTAACAATGTGTTTTAGAAAAAATAATTCTTTCCGGATAAAGACATTTGGGATGGTGACGTCACACCCGTCAGGTGCCTGCTTAAAATTGTGATCCCACATCATTAATTTGACAAATGGAGGTCGGAATCGGGTAGGAGCCTCTAAAGGTAGGCCCCCAAACGCCGCGACTGCGACAGACGAATTTGGTGGAAATCTTAAAATAATAACAACCTAAAACGATAGTTCCCTACAAAGCGCACTGCCAAAAGAAAGATTTTCATCCTTCATATGTAAACTCATTGCACCTATAAGAACGAAAAACTTTCAATTTCAGTACCTTTAGGGGACTAGTTACTATTTTATTGGATTTTAGTTAAAATAGGTAACGTATTAAGGATATAAATCTGAAAACTTAGCCATTTTGGCTCAGTTTTATTTGCCTCACTTTATATACAAGGACTTGGCTTCTAGATATTAATATTGTGGTGGTGGAAATATGTCTCAAACCAAATTATTATTCTACTACATAATCCTCGATCGAAGATAGGCTGAAGAAAATATTTAGTTTGCCATCTTACCTTTTCGTTTTTTATAACAGTTGCTCTACAGTTAGGTATTTCTTAGCAAATATGTAATAAAAAAAATTTTAAGTGCAATGTAATTCAATTTATTTCTACATTTGCTGTTGAATATATTATAGTGTGTTTCTAGCGTCACTAATGAAATAAAAATATGCAGATCAGAACTAGTTTTAAAGTGAAAAATACAGACATTCAAAGATGGAATCGAAAGATAAACTCTTACTATTGAAAAAATACACATTCCTTTTAGACAGATGCGTACATAAACCAGTTGCTGTTGATACATACCGATTGTCTATGACATGTCGCAATGCTTGGAAATCCACCTTTACAAATGAGGTGTCGTGTGCGGCAGCTCTGCTCAACTTCCGTTCCATAAACAATATATTTAAATTTCGAATATCTAGAGCTCGTTATTTCTTTAAGCTCGTCCCTATTTGTTTGCGAGCCCCCGATGCATTATGCGGTAGATTCCGATTTTGATGCATTGTGTATGTTCTCGAATAATCGATTTTGACGGACGCCTCGGTACGGCGACGTTAGCGTAAACAAACAACGAAAGCTTTCACCGATATTTATTGTTGGTGCCGATGTTTACACAAAGTATTTTCACTTAACTTTGAGACAATATTAGACACTCGACTCAACAATATAAACTTCGAAAAATATTTCCACTAACTATACCTACTCTAGTAGGTATAGTTTAGCTAGTCAAAGTGCGTATAGTCGATTCATCGTAAATTCGTAATGTTTACGAAATGCTTAGAAATTATATCATTATCATCAGTTTAATTAATAGATACGACAGCAATCTAATGAAATTGGTAATTAACGCGAGGGAGAGACAAGTAATTAGTGTTACAAGTACCAGGCAATCATAATACATAAGACAGTATGTAGAAACAACAGAATCAGCAGCTGGCAATCCATCACGAAGCCAAATTAGTTCGCGCGCCCACCGCAGCGGCCGCGCGGCGCTGCTGTCGCGCTCATTAGCGGTCGCCGCTGCTATCCTGGGTACTCCACATAAGTTTAATTATAGTAATTAACACAACAAGCGAAAATTCAATAACTGCAAAGAATGGGGTACACTTGTATCCATAAATAAACGGGTTCGCACCTCAACCCTTCTCGAAATTTGGCTATATTTAATACAGAATAAATTCGGTGTACACGTCTGGCAATCAGTGCAATATGGCGCCAGGGTCGACCTATTATCGCAATTGCATGTTATCCGCGACCCTGTCTTAGAGTGGGGCCACTAAACCAGCGAGCATAAGTAGAACCCGCTAGTTAAATCACTGTAAACATAACGGGAAGGTTTAAATTTCGTTCTCAACCAGGGGCCGTACCGGCTTACGAATCGATTATCGAAAAGTCTGCCGAGTTTCAACTTAAAACAGAAAAATCAAAGTAAGGAATTTCGTCTTTCTTGTAGGTACTTTCTGTTGACGTAATTTGGAAGATACCGATGTTCGTGTGACATCATGAATTGGGGTTCGCCATTTTGGCCCAATTGGGGCTCGATTTATCTGTTTTAATTTGAAACCCGGCAGACTTTTCGATAATCGATTCGTTAGCCGGTACGGCCCCAGGTAGTGCAGTGGGTAATATAAAGGCCAGTGGGTCCACGGGTCATTACGGAAAACCCGGACGGGTAGGGGACGTGCTGTGCGTGCACACCATACATTTTTTCCCCGTCCCGTCCACGCTCTGTCCCGTCCGTGTTCTCTATATTTCATGCGCAACGATGTCAAGAAATCGCCCCGTTCCGTCCCCGTCTCGTTCCGTCCGGGTAAAAGCATGTTACGTATACAGCAATCTTTAATTAGTAGAAGGCAAGTTGGTAGTTGGACCGTTTTCGTCAGAGAACTCTACCTATTTTCTAGTCGCTTTTATACCCTATTGGTGCTATTCGACTCTGCTGAACGGCCGATGATAGAGTAAACACGAAAATATGAGTAGCTGTCACACGCTGCGTTAAAATTGATTCTGCTCTTGGTAATGGTGAGCTTGAGCATCCGCCAAATCTCTGCCCGCTCGCCTCGTGGCCACATCGCAGGAAGGTTTGACGCCATCTGCGACACATTGAGATATTTACTGCCGATTTATGCTGTCACGTTATCTAATTAGTCCGCTGTTTATTGCGAGAGTTTCATTTTGAAACAGACGCCATCGGATAGCTACCTAACTGAACTTAGACAGAACTCAAGATGTAATGTAACGTGTTGTCATTAACGCACTTGCGACTTTTTCGAAATACCTCAACAATTTTACAAAGTGTTTTCAAAATAATATAAGAATACAAAATGTGTTTTAGACTTTTAGTAAATATTAGCCTGAATTCAGTCCAACTCAATAAAACTTTACCAGTAGCACCTTCCTGAAAATTATATTATTTGACCAAAAAATTGCCACGTAAATAAAAGTGCAAACTTCAAAAAGTGCTATTAAGTTTACCAACGAAAATCTTAACAAAATCTGCCGTCCACATCTATTTATTTCCCTGGCTGCCACCATAACATTATACCATGTTCAAGTATGTTGACACTTGGCCGTAATCGATTGCCGTTCCCCCGATTTATTAGAATGAAAACATCGGTCCGAATCGCACCCCGACGCGGTACCATGTGCCGCGTAACTCATTTCACGAGATGCGGCAAGTGCTGCGCGAGCAATTACCACGCCGGATTAAGGAGATTGGGCAACCCTCGCACTCGTAATTAAGAATAACTGGAGCTAATAACTTGTGAAAAACCGTTGATTTTAATAAGCAGTTGGTAAATTTCAGGATTTTGACAGGTGATAAAATGAGGCTGCAATAAGAAACAAAAACTTGGTCTAATATTTAATGTATGATCAAAAAATTCGGGATCTTTAAAAGGTGATAAAATGAAGCTGCCTGTATAACAAAACAATTGGAAACAACTTGGTCGAACATGTGTGTTTGTTTAAAGTTAGAGCTTATCATTAGAGTTATCATCATCCTTGTCTTTATTATACATTTGTCAAAAATCAATAAATAAGTGGAGATCGGCTTTTTTCTTGAACAATCTGTACCAAATCTCATGATTCTGTTCTCGGATCAAAATAAACTGCCAACCGTCGTTTGTTTACCATAATATGTCATACGCCCTCGTTGACAACTGCCCTACGTATCGGCAGCCCATTATACCACGTCTTCTGATCCTCGCGTCTATAATTGCCTGATTCAGAGCAGTTTCTATGCGCGTTGGCGACGCGGGATTCCATGGGAAATATTTATCGTCCCCGGGGATTCTAGGATTAGACGAATTTGCTACGTGACGACGCCTTTTGTTTTCTTACAGAGTGACCCGGGGTCGGACAGCAACCTATTACGTAAGCGGAACTTGCCATTGGTTTGTTTTACAGAAATGGAAGATGATGCCATTAATAGAGAAACAGACAATGCCTTTTCCCCATTCGTACCGTGAGAATTATATAATAAAAAAGTGTGATTTTTCAAGGTACGAACGATCAATCACGAATGGTGAGACGGCGATATCTACAGCATCAAAACTCGATCCGTCTGTCCGAGTGGATTTGCAGGCTTCGGCAGCTTAGCGCCCGGTACCGAATTATTCACCCTTTCCGCTTCCTCAAGTCCTCCAACAAATGCCCACAAATCTCAACAAATCTTTGACAGATGTACTGAAAATCATACCGTGGGCTATCTTTTCAAACGATGCGACGGGTTTGGGAGTCGATTGCGGAAAGTTGTTTCGGACTGCAACCTTTTTGAATTTGGAATACAAATCAAAACTTTTTAAAACGGAAACTTTTTAACAAAAATACAGTCCGAATCTCTGATCAAATTTCGAATTCGGAAAATTTGTCGCAACTGCCATGCCGTTCGGAACAGTTTTGCAGGACCACAAACTGGCGACAGAAAAAACAAGTTACTAATAATGAATTATGCGAGCGCGCGCAAGCCCTCCCAATGTTTGGGCCCGCTGTCGTGCCTAACTGTATTTTGCGGCCTTGCGTTTATTGCGCACGTCAGATTTGTTCTCAATTTTATTTCTGTATGTAGATTTAACCTGCTATCTGTTTGTACCAGTGTAACGATCTCTCTGTTATATTTATAAAGGCACGTGAACGTTTGTTATGGAAATTATATCAAATTTTTGAATACTTATCGAAAGGCCGCATGAAAATATAGCTATTATCGTAAAAATGTAAGAAACAATGCCATATAAATATTAGGAGGATTTCCAAATGGGAATTCAGAAAATTGTGTTGAAACCAATCGACTTTCAGATACCCTAAAGGTTATGAGTGGGTTCGGTCACGCAATGTGGAATGGAAACGCAAAAATTATATGAGGGCTTTTTTTCTCGATAATTTTCAAAATGTACCAGAAAAGGCTTTCCATATCAACGTCAATATATCACATCGTGGTACTAGGAGGGCATCCCCAAGTAGGAGGTGTTTGAGAAGGGCGACTGACCGAGGGCTATCTGCGAGCCGGCCGGCTTTATGAAAACTAATGCC
The DNA here is from genome assembly GCA_928269145.1 of Agriphila tristella. Classification (NCBI taxonomy): domain Eukaryota; kingdom Metazoa; phylum Arthropoda; class Insecta; order Lepidoptera; family Crambidae; genus Agriphila; species Agriphila tristella. The sequence goes on along the minus strand of OV743443.1, from coordinate 2,976,817 downwards.
TTCATTTGGCCGGCACCGGCGATAAGCTATGTCGCCCTGGTACCTCGGGATTACAATTTTGGGATTCGGCCGGTTCCGTCCGTCCTGATAAAAGTTTTGGGGACTTCGTGTTTGTTATTTAAATTCGAAATTAAGCGTCTGAAGAGTTAACTTTAGCTATTAATAAATTAAAAACTATTTACAAGCTTAAATGAGGAATAATAATAAAAGTTGCCTAATAAGTAAGCTACAGCTACAGTCATTGTCTAGTGGTAAACACAATTTGAAAAAAGCATTTTCCAATGTGTTAGGGGCCCTAAGGCATGTATCAAAATTCTAAAATTCACATGTAGAGATTGAAGCTAAAGTTCCTATAGTTTTTAAACTTCTTTTTTATTTTAAATATTTTGGAGTTGTCAATAGGGTGAAAGCAAGCAAAGCCACGGGCAAAAGCTAACAATTTATATATTTTTGAAAAGTGCTCATTAAGCCCTTTCATTTGGTACCCAACACGGCATTATTAAAAAATATTTTTTTTTAGTTCATGTCTTTAACTCCTCTAGAGGGCGCCACATTCAATTTAATGTAACGTCATATAGCCTATGTTCATTGGACGATTAAGACGCTTCTAACGATACCTCATTTGTCAAATTATAATAAGTAGTTTAGAAGTTATGAGGGAACAGATGAATTTACAAACATACATACATACAGGTCAAAATCATATACCCTCCGTTTTGGCTTCGCCGTAGTCGGGTAAAAACACCAACCTCGGTAAAATATAGTGCTATGTACTGTAGGCAAAAGAGCAAAAAATGCCCACTTTAGGATGCAAAGAACAAATATTTTCCTAAATTGAACAAGGAATAACGTTTACAAGGCAACACACTACTGTATTCTGGGGCAATTCACTTAAATGAACATCTAGAAAAACTCCGTACAATACAAAGTAGTCCAAATGAAACCGTTTATAAACAACGACTTACCGGCGAATTAGAACTTAATTAGGAAAAAGGTAATTTATGTGGTGCCCACCTGGCCGGCTAATAAATTCCCCCATCGGGCGTGTTTGTTTACCCGAGCGCGGGAAGCGGAGTGGTTGCTTACCGCCACTCGAATGATCGGTCACTAGTTCTTATTCGATGTTCATTTTATTTGCAAGGAAGAAGAAAACACAAACTTTGAGTTTAGTTGTAAGAAATTAAGCGATCTTTTGTAAGGAGACCCCAACATTAAATCCTCAGTCGATGAAACTTTGCAGGGATGTAATAGGTAGGTAGTATGAACTAAAACCTATATACAAATATTCAGAAACTAAAAAAAACGATTTGGATAATTTAAAAAATATGTTTTATTTATGATACTTTATGAGGATTTACTGTGGGGTTCCACTACCTTTCTTTCCTACACTAGTTACTTACTTAAAATAATTTTGGATTACATTCAATTGTTTCTTTTAGTATAGTCTTTTATTAGTAGAAAGTTTTTTTTGCTATCCCTCGGGAATAGTACTTTTTTGACAACGTGTATGCAAAATTTCATGATGATCGGTTGAATAGAGTAGTTAAGAAGAGATGGCGTAAAAACAAACCAACGGATTTTCGCATTTATAATTTTAGTACTATTACCTAATAATTTGTGTACTATGCTGCTTTAGAGATAAATAATTTAGCATGTTTTATGGCGGTTTTGTGTGACATAGGTTTACAAATTTTTTAATAGATATACTAGAATTATATTTTTTGTAAGATTATTCTGGGTAGTCGAAAAACCATCACATAGCATACATACTAATGTTGTACATAAGCTTTAATAAAACAATTATTATGTAAAGTTAATAGAAAAACTTATTCAAAACTTATAAATAATTTAACGTGACTAACAAATTCTCCTCAACGAAATTCTTAAAGAATGAAATACTCCTGGAATACCTTCCGAAATTACACTCCTTATTTAATTCGCTTTAAAGTAATTAAAATCCGAAAACTTGAGACTAAATTAAATTCCGTCCGCTTATTCTATTCGCAATAAGGGTCAATTTCCATCATCATGGAGTGGGGCGGGCACTCGTACACCCTCTCTCGACTCTACGTGTCGCAAGGTATAAATGGCCTTTTTAACTTTTCCTATTTAGAGAAAGTCGCGCCACAATAATAGTTATAAGGACCGACCTCGGGGTATCTGGGATCGAGAGGGCACTATTATAATAACTTATTAAGCCCGAACATGGAGATTGCAATTATTTTTATTTTCATGCCTGTTAAGAAAGAGTGTGCCGGAAATTCTTACTTATAATTTTTTGCACAATATAATACTAAAATTCAAAGAAAAACTTGCACTTGTTTCGTTGACTATTTTGGAGGTAGCAATCTTGCATAAACTATCTTCTTCACGCAAGTTTTTGGGTTTTAAACCTGGTAGAGGCACATTCAGTTGCTTATTCCTAATTACGTAATGCTTACTAATCAAAATTGACGACATCGGATAGAGTTAATTATGTGATGATGAGTTTTTGTTTTCGAGTCATGAATCTGTTACATGCTCTGCTTAATTATACTAAAAAATTCGTAGGATTTGTCCGTTATTTGTTTTGCTAAGTAACTGGTGTGCTAAGTATCAAATTCAATATGGTACAATGTTAAAATAATATTGACTTGTAGTTGATAATCCATACGTTTTTAACCTACTTAAAAAATTTGAAAAGGAGGAGGTTATCTATTCGTCGCGTATTTTTTTTTATATGTATGTACACCGAGTACTCAAAGACGGCTGAACCGATTGAAATGATTCAAACGTTATAACATGACATTTGTTTCCAAGTTGGTCCCATTTATTGAAATTTTGAAATCGGTTTAGTTGTTTTCAAGTAATCTTGAAAAAACTGTCGTTTTCGTTACCATTTTATATGAATTCAGGCGGATTTTCAACCATTACTTTTCTGTTTATGAACCAATTTAGATGATTCTTTTTTTGTTTGAAAGAAGACACCTTAAGAATGATACCATATTAATTTCATTGGTATTAGACCTTGGATTTTGAAGATACACAAGGGAACTCCTCAAAATTAAATAGGAACTGTACAGTGATTGAAATATTGGTAGGATTATGACAATCAAAAACAAGTACCTATTTATTGTCAAGGACCTGCTGGACTAGGGTTGAACTGCGAAGGCCCAACGGAAATCTTGTGGAAATTGAGTTACTCGGGGTAGACCATTGAAAAATGTGAAACATTATAACGTTTTATTTTATAAAATTATCACTTACATACCTACCACAAAAAAGTTTGAAATAAAAAAGCTTTTAAAAAAAAGCACAACCTCCTTCAAAAATCTTAAAAAACAGCTCTATAAAAAGCAAGAAATAATGTTCAAATCGATTAATTAAAACACGTCTATTGAAGTCGGGTGGGGCTTTAAGAATATAAACAATACAATAAATAAAAAAAATTACTTCCAGCTCCACCCGACTTCAATAGACGTGTTTTAATTAATCGATTTGATCATTATTTCTTGCTTTTTATAGAGCTGTTTTTAAGATTTTTGAAGGAGGTTGTGCTTTTTTAAAAAGCTTTTTTTAGTTTCTGTAAAAAACAACTTATTCAACGCGTAATTAAAACCAAAGTCTCTTTTTGATAGTAAAACCTAACCTTTTCCGTAATTCGCAAACGAGTATACTTTTAAATGTTCTGCACCATCAAATATGGCCAGTGCAGTGTAGCAGTGCTGCTATGTTGGTCGCCGTGAACCACAAGTGTGCGCACGCCTTATAAGGCGTGTCCATACTGGGCTATCTCGCGTTACACATCTTCTCAGAACTAGTCGGTTTAAAAAGCAAATCGGTGAATTTGTACTTAAGTTTACGCCTTTAGATTAAATTTTATACTTATGATTTTTTTATTTAAGTTATGTGACTTTTGGAAAACACATTGTCGTGGGCTAAGCGTTTATATGGGCCAATCGAGATCTGCCTGGGCTCATCACGATACGCCGCATATGCATATTTTCCGCGTGACAGTTATCAAATCGCGGTTAGATTCTTAATTTAAAAGATTGTTTTAACCCTGTAGAATTGTTTTGCCCTTGCCTGGCCCGACAAATCATCAAACATTAAGCTTTGGACGATATGGCGGGTACAAGACAGGCAAATCGCGATTTGCTGGCGTATCGGGCACATAGCCCAGGCACATCTCAATTGGTCCAGTTACCGAATTCCACAGAACCATGCGGATAGCGCTAGACGTCTAAGCTATACCTACCTAGGTTTCTAGTTGGTGGGGCATCGCTCCCGTCCCCTCGGATGGGGGGTCGTTATTAGGTATCCTAACTAATTAAGCTCTATTAAAATTAAATAATAATAAATAAAAATATGCTTTATTTTCTCCACAATAAATTACAAAATTTATACATTTATGTTAAATTGTATAAGTAAGTGTCTGATAAATATTGTGGAGACTGGAAATAGAAAAATCATTTAGATTAACTCAGGCCCACGACATACTTATAAATAGCATTGTGAAAAATTCAAAAATAATCATTCCAACCAAAGTCGTGAAATAATTATGTATGATGCTGTTCTTTTCATATTACAAATCTAAACACCCTACAAGATACTGCACCCTTGATCCGATCACAATTAGTTGAATTCCCATAAATCAGAAACGCATATGCAACTTTTTGCCCGTACCGGGCACATGCGACACCGGGCAGTGCGCAATGTGCCCATCGCTGTCAGCTCAACCCTTCGGGCAAATTAACAAATCTAAATCTCTCGCTATGATTTATTACGGCCGTTATCGCATGTCACCCTAAATAAAATAAAGTTTATACAGATGTACATTTTGCTGTTTCTCTTGCGTAATAGTGATTTTAGTTGTTCTAAGTGTTGTATTTTGGTAGCTTTCTTCTGCTTTGTTCTGTTATGAAGATCTGTGTTAGAAATACAAGTATTATCTTTCAATATGTACGAAAACGAGGAACTCGGTGGCGCAGTGGTTTAGGGCCAACCCTGCGATTGTGGAGGTTAAGCAACTTTCGTAATGGTCGATCATGGGATGGGTAACCAAAAATTTATTATCTCGAGTTCCTCCGTACTTCAGAAGGCACGTTAAGCTGTTGGTCCCGGCTGCATCTGCAGTCTTTAACACCCACTAATCCATTTTGGGCCTGTATGGAGGGTTATGATGGCCCATCCTCGTTATTCACCCATAAAGAAGGCCTGTACCCCAGCAGTGGGGATATTGAAAATGGCTGATGTGGGTGGGGTGGATGTATAAAAAAAATACATTATTTCTCACGAAAAGTGGTTCGTAAAATCATCATAAGATAACGATAATGACACGAGACCAACGTTTTATTTTGAAAAGTTTGAACTATGACAAAATTACACAGAATAAAAAAGGATAACATCACAAAATTTTGACCGAAAATTAAATTGAGAACTAGGTACCTATATTTCTCAATTAGGCGAGCAGATCAAAAACTTAAAGACGAAATCCTTGCAAAATTACAATCTTCCATAGCCGCTAATCTCTCATAATTATACAAAACAAGGTAATAACAATAAGCACTGTCAAATTTAATACAAGCCGCGATTCAGCGGATGCCCCGCGTGCGTCGTAAAACTTCCCCACTTTTTCCCCCCCGGGGACTGCGGGGTCGCGACTCCCCGACCCAGCAGATGAAGAGTTAATGAACTAATCTAGATATTAACAATACATTAGATACATCGGACTCCAACTAATTACTCGCTCCCTTGCTACTTCACGCGGATAGTTCGTCGATTTTAAATTTGGAACGACCATTTTATTTTTTCGATTAAAACTTTTTGTACAAACTTAAAATAGGAATATTTTTGTTACAAACTTTTTACGTATAATAAAACAAAATAGCATCGGATGGTTGTAAACGGACATTTGTCTTTCTTCGATGGTTTTGCTAATGACATTAATTAGAACTTAATACATTCATTAATGTGGAATTCATTTTGTTATTCATGTTGATACTAGAAACGATATATTGCGTTCCACATGTCAATTGCTAACGACTCTATCGTATTTTTTTCCGATATTAAGAATACTAATTGAGAATATATTATGTTGGTATGCATTTTTTGTGTTTTAATTACGTTGTCGGGATGAAGTATTGTATTATTGGATACAACGCCTGGATCTCGATGTAAGGAGAAAGCGTCGAAATTACTGTGTAATTACTGTGAAAGAGCTAATCGAATCACAAACCAATCGCAGGTGTATCTCCGGACCCCGACGGAATCCATTTTGACAGTTCATTTGGGATTGCATCGCCGTAATGTCATCACTAATTCAGCTGCCGTATAACATATTGCCAAGTAATTGTTTTAAAAAGCGTACACCTCTGATTTACCTATGCGGTCCTGGTACCCCGCTCTAATTACCTCATGTAATTTTGATGTTATTTCCACTTTATGCAAAGGGGTGGTTATTAATTCCACTCTGCAGTTCAGCATTGTTTATAATTGAATTATCAAATTAATTTATGTTGTTTGTTTCAGGTTTATCAACGCGAGACGTAGGATAGTGCAGCCAATGATAGACCAATCAAATAGAGCAGGTAACATTTTTCTTATACATCCATAAGATTTACTATTTCAAAAGCAGGAAAGTTTGCAAAAGAGAACAGGTACCTATACAACATCATTTCACTGTGAAAGTACGTGGATTAAATTACTAAGCTATTGTAGGCACGTTTGAAAGCGAAAATAAATATTAAACAGGCTCAGTACAATTCGAACAGGCCATAATTCCCGATCAATAGCATTACTAGACGTCCCGTGTGCGAGGCGCACGTTCCAACGACTTTGAAGTCGAAAATTGAGTTTGCCGACCGCAGTCCGCCTTCATACAGTATGCAGGCGGTCACATGCACCTGCGCGCTCCCGCGAGACCGCCCGCCTTCCGACGCTTTTAGCGATGACCACCGCACACCTTTGCACCCCTGGTACTCCTCTCTCATTACCCACCTTACTCGTGGCAGCAAAACCTCTTCACAAGATCAACGGGCGACAATGTTAAATAGGATTACAAACGACCAATTCTATTTTCACTTTGTAATTGTAACACACAGTCCATAAAACTCCTGGGGCCCCGCTAACAAAAATTCCACCCTGGAAAAAAAGGACATCGCAGAAAAAGGGCTTACTCTTGCGAACGCCGGGAACGCAAGAAGGGTAAAAAAGAATAATGTCCGAATTCGTTGACCCGTCCCGGGCGATCCATCACTCGCCCCTCCGCCGACTATCGCCGATGTATGCTCGCCTGGTACCTTTATCTAGATGTGTGGATGTGTTCAGGCCCTCGCCTACTCGGGATTAGAGATATTTTCCCTTTTGTCTGTCTTTAATACGGATCATGAAAAAGTTCCGTTTAATTCGGCGTGCACGTTTTTAATAAGCCCGCCTCATCGAGCGCGCGACTGATGAGAGCACCACGATTTAATCCTCGCGAAAAGCTCAATAAACGATTGGTCGGAAATAGCGTACGATGGCCGCACTCGAACGAATTGTAATTTACAGGCTGGCACGGTAATGGCGTCGCATCAGAGAGCAATTTATGCCCTTATAATAAATTCATTAGCCAGTGCCGTCGTTCCGAGCTGAAACACCGGCTATCCGAATAGTATATACGGCCTCTACGGTGGATCATTGACAGGGTTATGTCCGACGACACATGTACCCACCCTATACGCAACGACCTATACGCGGACAGCTGCAAAAAGAGAAGTATTAATGAGAACAAAAAGCGATCGATTGAGTCATCCATATATATCCCGGAGCGGCGGCCAAGGGGCTGCGGTACGCACCAGGAATACATAACGCGGTCGAACAAGTAATATAGTGATTGGAAAAGCGCCTTTTGGCTTGACCACAGGAAATGCGGTGGCCATTTTCTTTAGTCCATTGCCAAAACAATTTTCCATCTATCCTTCCACCCTCCGGTTTTTCCATTTTCCGTCGTCGGCAAACTTGGCGTCGCTCACATCCGCCGCTTGCTCGCCGGGAACATTTAGGAATAGCTCTGTTTTACGAACTCGCCTGTTGTTATGTACTTTCTTAAACTTATATCGTCCTGGTCGGGATTGAAGAGATTTTGTTGATTACATCACAATGCTTGCGTTGCACATTGGCAAGGTATAAATCATAGCGTCCTAGTATAGCTTCGGCTGAAACCCGAGGGTCCCTTTATTGCTTCCTGTAGTCCTGGTCGCCGGAGACACGCTCCAAAAGACCGGCATCTGATCTAAATAAAATTGCTTCTTTCAAAGTCACAAATCTTAACGTGAGAATTACTTTCAAGCAAAAGCTTATCTTCTTAATTCCTTCATATTGATAAATTAATGTGCTGTTTTACATTTTTTACACATTAGTTTGTACGTGTTGTCATTGATACAACTTTTAAATTTAAATTAAAAGGTAAATTAATCATTAAAATTAAATAAAAACAGTTGAGCGAATTAAAAAATCCAAATCTATTTATCATTGGAATGACCACGAACTGTGAACATCATTATGTAAATTAGAATAAACTCATTCATAGCTGGCGATTAGCATTCCATCCACAGTCTAGGAAAATATGTAGTTTCTTAAAAAAAATACAGATCTCACACTACGCGCAACTATCAAAGGCATTGAAAATGTAATTTAGAAATAAAGCACACGATAAAATTAGACAAATTTAATAGGCATTGATTCTTTATCGTACTGACGATAAAGTGAACGGAGCGCAGACTGAACTCACGCTAAAGGCACCCGCTACAGTTTTTTGTCCGCCCGCTTCCTACGATGGTTTAAACTATAGCTTAATTCAATCCCAAGATTTAATATTTCAAAAAAGTTATTGGGAAATTATCGATCCAAGTCGGCAAAAATATTTTGAAATTTTGTCAAATTTTGGAAAATATCAAAAAGTTACCGACTGATTTTAGGAATTCAAATTGCACTTTGAAGCCTCCAGCACACACATTTTGACATATAGCCCATCCGGGTACCTCTCATATCTGCGAAACTACAGGCAAATGTCACAATTTCATAAATCGGGACAATATACTCGATCACGAAAACATAAACATATTCGATGTTAAAAATAAAAATGTATTGTCTATATTCCGTACGTATTCCCGGGTGGTCCCGCCTTAGTGACATTAGCGTTTGGCCTGTTTGTCCCGAACTCTCATAGCGCAATGGCGCGTACCACCATAAAGGCCCGGGAGAAGCCGGAAATCGGCGTCTATAATGGACGAACACCATTACTTTACGATTGATAATCCGAGGGAAATATTGCATTCGGAAGCCATAACAGTTCTGCGGTAAAATTGAGCGAATTCCTAACTTTTAATGCGTGCGACAATGGATAGGCGCAGCGTAGCCTTTTCATCGGTCCCGGACAATTTTCATAATTTAACGATATCATTATGCGAAAGGGTGGTTTGTAAACATGCTCTTGAGCTAGTAACGGGTGGCGCAAAAGTAAAGACCCTATTTGGTTCAGCTATAACATTTTTTCTAAATTAGAAAACTAGATTTAGGTTTTTTTAAATGTATATTTGTGCCATTAAATTTCGTACCATTAGGATTTAAAGATGATGTCTTTTAAATGGTGACCTCCAGAGTTGATACACATTTGAGCCCTATTTATGACATTTTGCATAACTTGCCGTAACACTTCCTGCGATATGTTCGTTATTTCTTGACGAACTTAGAGTAAGACGGGCTTCTACAGAAAGAGAAGCCATACGAAGCGTTTCCCCTCTGCCGAAGTACAAGCCCAAATGGGCATACGCGTAAGTAAAACCAGTTGCGCCCGGATTTCTTTCTAGACCGAGTCCAGTCGCGCATGTGAACGCTGCTCTGTTTAAAATGTCGAATTGATGAGTTTTTTGCTGTTAAAAGAGATCTTGAACATCAAGTATACAAAAAGACGGTTTTACATTTCACATAAAAGTAATTTTTTATCGTATTATTGCTATTTGTTTACATTTAAACATTAAATTCGTATATTTTATTCTTGATTAGTTGTCAAATTTGTTCAGTGACATCGGGTCTGCTAGTCCATGGCTCGTCCGTACAAATAACAGATCTGTCGCTAGATAAATCCGAGTTCTCGCCGATGGGCAACTTAGTGATGTTACCGTTAAATAATGTTTGTCGATAAAGTGTTGGTCAATCTGGCCCTGATTCTGCGCCAAATTCATTTGCGAGATTTTTGCATGATTTGCTCTGCACTGATGTGATCGCGACAGATATCGCGAAATAAATGTCGAAATAGTAGATTATACAGCAAGTGAATAAAAAGAGAATTTAGTTCGAGGCACTAACGGCCGTCTCTCGAGCAAGATAATTAGGCGCATGATAGCTGCATGACAGCTAAGTTCATGACACCGTTTTAATTTGGTCGAGTTGTAGTTAGGAAAGACTTATGCGATTCTTATCCAAGCTGAATACTGACCGTAAGTAGTACTGTTAAATAAACTATAAATAAAAATAAATTGTTGGGTGTGCAGATGGCAGTACTGTCATGGAGTGGTGTTCAGTGTCAGCAGCCTGAGCCCAACTTCCCTGGGTACACATTAGTCCCAACCCAATCACCTACACTCTCGAGCTTTTTGTATAAAGCTCGAGCGTATAAAAATGACCTCTTTGTTGTTATTCACCCCATCGTAAAATGATTGAGTTTGTAATCTTTATTCCTTTTTCCGTATCGATATTGCTGCATCGACAGTTGAGCCCAGCCCTTTATGTCAAAAACCTGTCATATTTTGATGTGTGACTCATCCGTACACAAATTTTTGCTGTTTTGTTTTATTTTTTATGTGTGAGTGTCGTCATTACAGTGTAGTTTTTGTATGTGGGTATGCGGAACTGCACTTGTGTGCATTTTTCCCCCCCGCAAAAAATGCCAGAATAATTTGAATAGAGTAATATCGCTAAGGCGTCTCCCTTCGTGACAAACGAAGCCTTTTGTTGCTCGAAGTTGACGAATGTTTTCTTTTAGAGCTGCGAGAGTCTGTGGCTTGTTCACATACACCCGAGATTTCAAAAAACCCCAAAGAAAGAAGTCTGGACTGGTCAGATCGGGTGATCTTGCAGGCCAAGGCAAATCGCCAAAACGAGAGATAACTCGGCCTGGAAAAGCGTCCCTCACTAAATCCATATTTATTCCACGTTCTTGGGGAGTAAAATGGTCCATGTTTATTTTCAGTGTATTTTATATTTGTTCACTACACAATTTTCAACAACAGAATGACAGAAAATGTCATATAAAAAAAATAAAAGTATTTTCTTTAGTGCCAGTACTTAAACTCTTTTGTAATTGTTTTGATTACCTAGTTTATGAGAAAAAGAAACTGTACCCTTTTTGTTTTACGTAATGTCACTATATGTCACTATAGAAAATAAAGTTACAATAAATTGTAACAAAACTGAAATTATCGTTGATCAAATAAATTGGGAGGAACGAAATTACTTCTTGATCCCTTAATGTAACATTTAACAAATCACTGTTACCCCCAAGCCTGGTACAAGTCCTACAACAAAAATACTTGTCGGCAATCATCAGCAAACCCCAGCAAGCGTCGTCATGTGACTGATAAATTATGAACTGTCAACCAAAATCTATCATCAGCTAGCCAGTCTCCCCCAAGACAGCAACAAATAATACTTGTCAGCAACCATCAAGAACTTAGCAACTACCAACACCAGTCAGCAATCCCAAAAACTTAATCATTAATAATCATCATAACCCAGCGAACTAAATCTATGGAACAAGCATTGCGCTCAAAAAATGGCACCACATGAAAAGTACAATTAAGCGGATGGAGCTAAAAATGCTGGTATTTAATTATGCAGCACAAAGCGTCTGAGGCAGTCTGAGCACTGGTTGCTTATTAGCGACCATAGTTTGTATACTCATAGATATTTTCTATACTTAAACGAAAAAATATGATACGTCATTTCTGCATATTTTTACTGTCTTCTTTGCGTCTTTTACACCATTTGACTACACAGGATGTCATTTCTAATAAACTTTTTCATTCTCTTTTTTTCTCTACAATACAAACTGCAATTATTGTAAAGAACTTTAACGTCAGTCACCGGGTGCGTGTCTATGGCCCGTCTAAAGGTGAGCGGATTGTTCTTTTTCGGCCCCGTGGTGCCATTTTTAAGCAATATGTTTGCTATTACACTTCCATAGATTTAAGTTCGCTGCAGTAACCCCACAAAAACAGTCAGCAACCCCACAAAAACTGTTAGCAACCCCACAAAAACTGTCAGCAGCCCCACAAAAACTGTCAGCAACCCCACAAATACTATCAGCAACCCCACAAAAACTGTCAGCAACCCCAAAAACTGTCAACTAATTAACCGTTCAGTGTTCTACCCGACAGTGTTCCCGCACGCGGGTCCCAGCGGCGCGTACAGTCCCGAGGCGACCATGGGGTACATGATGGACGGGCAGCAGATGATGCACCGGCCCCCCACGGACCCCGCGTTCCACCAGGGGTACGCGCATTACCCCGCCGACTACTACGGCCACCATATCTAATGCAGCCTGCACATTTGTAAATGTAAGTATCGTATCATTATTATACACGGTGTGCCAAAACTTTGCCACACGAAGGGAAAAATCGCCTGCCTACAACCCACCAAATATGAAAAAAATAAACATGTGAGAGAAAATAAAAGAAAAGATGGCAATGTGAGATATTTATTCATTTATTTCAATATCGTGGTTATGACTGTCTAAATTTATTATAATTTTATTACACTATTATTACTGTCATAAAAGGAGTAATACTTAACTACATTACCAGACAGTTCAGAGCACCGATCCGACAGAGTGCCGTGTCCGACAGTTGGACAACGTCTGAGCTATCGACAACTGCGCAAGCCGTTTTTATACACGTGCGCAAACAAGCCCGGTGGCGTGATGGCGTAGTGGGGAGGCGCACGTGCACACAGTTGTTTTACGAGTCGTTTAGCGACTTTTATTTATAAATTACATTGATAAAATTCATTACTTGTAACAATTATATTAATTGTAATAAAAATATACTAATTACATTGTTTTTTATTTATTTACTAAGAAAAAGACGTGCCTTCTCCCACACGACCATCCTGACGAGCAGCCTTAATAAGGCTCGCGAATTATACTAAACAAGCCTTTCATTAGAACATAAATTATGGCCAAATCATATGACCGTAAAGCTAAATTTACATAGGCAGCAACGAATTATCGTCAAATCACATGACTCTAACGCTAAATAATATAGCAACTAATTATAGTCAAATCACATGACCGTAAAGCTAAATCACATAGTAACTAAGGTATGGTCAAATCACATGACCGTAAAGCTAAATTACATAGCAACTAAGGTATGGTCAAATCACATGACCGTGAAGCTAAATCACATAGTAACTAAGGTATGGTCAAATCACATGACCGTAAAGCTAAATCACATAGTAACTAAGGTATGGTCAAATCACATGACCGTCAAGCTAAATCACATAGCTTCTAATTATGGTCAAATCACATGACCCAATTCACTTTTAACACAATGAAACCTTCAATGGGAGATAACCCTTTTTTTATAAAAAAAAAGAAACTACATAACAATAATCTCCATTGGTAAACAAAACAACAAATTTTAAAACCCTTAAATGTATAGTAAGGACTTATTACAAATCACTCGTATTTTATAATAAGAATCTTTGTAATGGGATGTGATACTGAGGAACTAATGGTGCCACAAGCGACAGTCCCAAAATAATTTGATTGGTTGTTTCAAATGTCTAATGTCATTTCTGACATATTTTAACCAATCAAAAGCACTGACCAATCACAAACACAAGCAGCGGCCAGGTCACTGGCGCCGCTGGCGCCATCTGCGATTAGCTTTGCGTGATACACCTCATTGTCCGAGACACGCAAGCGCCCACAATTCAGGATCATCAGAGCCCCAGGTGTACGTCATCTGGATAATCATGGACATCAATCAGCAGACACTGTAACAATTGAACATCTTAGGAATCTTATAAAAAAAACAAACTTTTATTTTTCAAATAGTGTGTAAGGGTGAGTTGTTGTATGTGAGTAAGTGCATGTGTTGTGTAGGTATTATAATATAAAATAGTAGCAGAGCTTTGGTCATACTACTTCCACGAGAGCATGGAGAACTTTCGATCCAATGTTCTATATTACTCAGATAGTTGTAATTGCTTCGGTAAAATAAGCCACGAGGGCATGGCAAACTTGCAATATTATTCATTGCACATAAATTATATAGTACTACCTCGGTAATAAGCCACATGGGCACGGCGAACTTGATCATATTATTTATTTCTTACTTAGTAGTACCTAGGTAAAAAGCCGTTATAAAGTTTATATGGCACGGCATTTACCAGAATCTTGCGGCCTCGGTATAAATCTCCTCAATGGCACGGCCAACTGGTAATATTCTTTATTGCTCAGTATACAGTGAACATCTGGCCAGGAGTCAGTGTATAAAGAGAAATAAGATAACCAGGTTAAGGAAATCAGTCTGTTTCCAACGATTTTGTCACCTCGCCTTCTATTACAGGGGAGTGACCTAAAATTATCACGAACCACAGTTCGCAACACATCCGACACATCCGATTATTATTAGACGTTATAGTTTATTCATAAAAATAAATATCATAGTGATCTTGAAGAGTGACGAACATCAATATAGTAAAAAACACTACTGCCACTAATGGGCATCATTCTCAAAATATTACAACATCTAAAACTCGTAGAAGTAAGTGAAGACTAAGTTTGAGTAATTTGCAAACTAAAACATCCAACAACCCTCATCTGATTGTAACCTGCATCTTTGTGTCAAATACTGACAAAACGGGTTCAGAAAAAGATATTCAAGAATACCATTACCAATTTCATTTTATATGAATGTAAAACACCCTTTTGTACAGCATAAAAACAACCAGTATTAACTTCAACTTTATCCTGTTTACGAAAAACTTAAACATCAACGCAAAACTTAAATTATTCACGAAATCTTTAAGTATCAACATCACTTAGAAAAGCATACTCACTTTTCTTTTTAATCAGAATCACTACTTATTTGGTAAGATCTGCTGCCACAATAGTACAGTAAAGTACAATTGCACAGTAAAAGCACATTAAAGCACAGTAAAGCACAGTAAAATATTTAAATCTTAATAATTTACTACTATATATAATGAAAAGCGATTACGAATGTTGAGGATTTTTTTTGTCTACCCACACTCTGTATTAACACCAGAAACAAATTATAGGATATGCATGTACTAAATTGAGGGAATGAATCGAATTTCTATTCAAAACTCATGTCTGTATCATAATAATAATTCATAATTTAACTTAACTTTCTCTTGAATATTAAAAATAAACATAGGAAGACCGTTTTTACAAGTTCTTGTAATTTTCAACTGTATATTGTATGTACACAGTCCTCTGCAACAATGCTTTATTGCAGAAATTCTATTGAAAAACATCCCTATTAAAATAGTTTGTATCCAGCAGGGATCAAAACAAAATACAGTGCAGTAAGTAAGGCATCAACCAGTGATGAACTAAAACAATTGTTTAAAAGATCTAATAAAATCCAGGGATTGGAAGCGATTCTACCACTGCTTGGATCCTTTTAAGCACAGGATAACGCTCCACACCAGCTCCGACACGAGCAATTGCCGCACAAGAAGAGAACCCTTGTTTCCAAAGACCAAAAGAGTTCCTGTTTTGAAGAGGAAAATTATATAAATAAAAATTGCCTTTAAAAACATTTTGCTGACTTACTCCACACAATGTTTAAGGCACAAATTGATATCTGCAATCAGAACTGCATGCACAAAAATTGTTTTAATGATCAATTTATAGGTAACAATCATTTCAAGTTATCTCTGTTGTAAAAAAAAAATAAATATCAGTAAGTTATTTGTCAGACTTTCATTTATTTTATTATAGGTTCTATACACACAATTTTAGCCAGAAAAGAATCCCACTGGTTCTACTGAGCATGAGCAGTTCTACCAAAGAAGTAATAAGACTTTCTTATTAGTGCTATGATTTGATACGTAGAATTAAATTGTAAACTGTAATTGTAAAGGGCACAGCTTATTTCACATTAAAATTTCTCTCAGCAGGTCTTTCTTTTCAATAAAATAATCAAGTTCAAAAAATAACAAAAATAAATCACTGACTTTTCCGTATCGCTTTAGTATAAAGATTTCAAGTTTCGAAGCATAATGCTACTAGATTGTGATGTCACAATATGTACATAATATCTTAAAATTGTCTTTTCACTGATCAAAGAGTAAGGAAGGGAAAGGCCTTATTGGCTAATAAGACCAAATTGAATTGAACATTTTTTCTACGGAAAGCTAAAATTTACTTATATTATTATTCGATTGCACGTTTTGAATCTCAGTACTAAGGGTGCATGATAGGAAAACATGGCTTGCGCGGGCCACATTTCCATATAACAAAACAAAAAGTTGTAGCTACACAAAAAAACATACGAGAAATTAAGGAGACTATCCAGTAGCCACAAGTATCAAACTGCGCACAAACCTCACAGACGAATGCCAAAAAAAAAACAATATCAAAAGCGCTTGTCGCGGGTACTTCCGGCGCAAAAAACAGCGGAAACGCACTGAATTCTACATCAAAGTAGAAACGCACTGAATTCTACATCAAAGTACACTGCAACGCACTGTGCAGTTGCAACAATAACTTTTTTCCAAGAAAGATAATGATGAAAAAACAACGAAAAACATCGCAAAAGTACAGAAGTGAGGTTATTTCCATACTCTTTACACGTAAAGAAAAAGAAAGACAAGTGATTCCGCATAACGGAGCCTTAAATACCATAATTCGAACATCATCCAGCAGATATCCTATATAAGTAGTCCGTAGTTACAGTTGCAAAATCACGGCCACTTGGTGGTACACTCGCACACTCGTGCAAGGCACATGGAAAATTATATATTCTAGTCTAGACAATTCACACAATCATTTAGTTCCAGTTCCAAGCTAAGCAAAGCTTGTACTGTGGTTACTAAACAACTGGTAAAAATATAGAAATATTAAAAAAGAATATAAAAATCTGTGACTAACTCCGCATCACAAAATTATGTATACCAGGATTCGAACCCAGGATCTTTGTATTAATCAAACTCCACGAAAGTATACTTATTTTACGAAATATATAGCACTCTTTGCGCAGCATTTGCGCCATCATTTTCTACGCCAAATTCTACTTGATTCACAAGGAAACGCCATTATTTTTGACTTGATGACCAAATGATAACAATTTGGTAAAATCTACGGGTACCTTATAAAAATGTAAAATTTATGGGTACTTATCACCAATTTGTCGGTCAACCAGGAATTGATTCACTTTTTCAGGCTTCTCTCCACTGTTCAGGTCTTTTCAAAACACCCAGGATGATGACTCAGATCCATAATTGGTCACTCGACTTGTACTTCAACATCGAGTCTCCAACGTGGCGGATTCTACAGCAAGCATTTAGATATATTCCTGGAACATAAAAATTCGTAGGCGTAGTATATGAAATCCAACTAGGTTAGATCTCACTTCTGATGTGAGAGAAAATAAAATAAAAGATGGCAATGTGAGATATTTATTTCAATATCGTGGTTATGACTGTCTAAATTTATTATAATTTTATTACACTATTATTACTGTCATAAAAGGAGTAATACTTAACTACATTACCAGACAGTTCAGAGCACCGATCCGACAGAGTGCCGTGTCCGACAGTTGGACAACGTCTGAGCTATCGACAACTGCGCAAGCCGTTTTTATACACGTGCGCAAACAAGCCCGGTGGCGTGATGGCGTAGTGGGGAGGCGCACGTGCACACAGTTGTTTTACGAGTCGTTTAGCGACTTTTATTTATAAATTACATTGATAAAATTCATTACTTGTAACAATTATATTAATTGTAATAAAAATATACTAATTACATTGTTTTTTATTTATTTACTAAGAAAAAGACGTGCCTTCTCCCACAAACAATCCTTTATTTTTACGATAACGTTCGAAAGTATTACGTTAGAATTATTTTTTCTTGAATAACACAACATCTTAAACTTGTTTTTATTAAATTTGTATCTTTCTTTTGAAAGACCATGGAATTTGACGTTTATAAATTATTAGATGTTGTATGGTATCGAGTAATAAACAATGAGACAACCGTTTTATGATGAGATTAGTTTATTACTGACTTACTTAATACATTCGTGCACCCTTATATATTCATATACGACACCACCGGGGTGCAAAGAAAAAAAAACAGGAAAAAAAAAAGTTTGATCTATAAGTAAAAATTACAAAATCTTAAATATGTGCATTTTTAAATAAATTTTTTTCTTAACTACAAAAGACAAAATTATATAAGGTAGTATACAGGTGCCTGTAGTTAAACTTATTTCAACTATAAAACTTAAAATTTAAAGACAAAAATGTCAGTAAACATTATGATAAAAAACTACAAGCAACTACTTTCTTGTTCTCTCTTTCTACAAGTAACTAATTTCATAAGAACTTTTTTTTTCTACAAAACATAACTTTGTATTACATATCTAACTTCTTACAAACATTCTGATTTTTTATATAAAAAATCTATTTATCTATCTATTAACAACTCCTTCAGTTAATAAAAAACATCTTCTGGTAAAAAAAATCTTTCCCAGTTATTTGTCATAAAAAAATTAAACTATGATTTCACGACATATAAATCAAACTTACATAAATTATTTTATAAAAACATTCAGTTTTGCTATCTTAACAATGTATTTATCAATCAACTCATTTATTTATCAACCCATTCAGATAATAAAAAATATATATTCTGGAAAAATGTATATCCCAGTTATTTTTACTACATTTCATTTATTTCACAACAAAAATGATATCTCAAAAATTCATTTACCTATCTATCTAAATTCTGTTAATCCATTTAGGTAATACAAAAATATCTTCTGGTATCAAAGAAAATATCCCAGTTTATAATTAGTACATGTACCTACTACATTCATTTCGTTAAAAAAAATATCTTCTGGTATTAAAAATATATCCCAGTTTTTTACAAACAATACATTTCACGTTGTATTATTTAGTCTCTTTTATATGAGTAAATAATAAATCAACGAAATCCGCTCGGGTGTAACGTTGTTTTTTTTTTATACTTTATATCAAACATTATCTCAATAACATTACTAGTTCATAATAATAACAAATAAGCATTATTATTTGTATAAAAAAAACTTGTCATTTATTCTATTGCTTACTCATCTCAAAACTATTTATTCTCTCACTATTTCCTTTTAAAAACTTATTCCATACTAGGTAGATATCGCTTGGTTTTCTTAACATTTCTGAAACTAAGGGTAGGCCTCCCCTTGTTTCAAGAATATTTCGAGAAATGTTGCTAATCATAACATAATTCTTTACGTAACAATTCGTTTTACATTCATCACATTGCCAACAAAATTCATTGACACACACTGCCTAAGTTGCATCGGTTTGCAAAATCAATTCATTTGTTATAACAATCAACAATGTCTTGACAAATTAAAACAATGCACATGACTTCGTCCAAATAAACAAAAGGTGTATTCTTTTATTGTTCTTAAGATGTATAATGTATATTGTTATTGTTTGATTGAAAATGAATTTCATAATTGCACAAGACAACGCGAATCTTATGACCTCTGACCTCATTAATTTTTTCACAAATTATGATTTATCTTAATCGTATTTGTAAAAAGACAAAATAAATCCATAATGTCGTCTTATACTTCTCGAGAAACGACAAATGTATACTTACTTAATTAGGATTTAGAGTTAATAAAACATAAATATTACTGAAAATAAGTAGAAGAATATCGTCTTACTTGTAATAATATTACAACATACCAAATTTCTTTTAACACCATTATAAAGAAACAAAATTATTAGTAGAATGTCTTGAAAATCTGTCATATAAAATCATTATCATGTTAGGTGCCATTGTGCGTCAAAATATTGATCAATGTACTTATTTACCGAAATACACATACATTATTAGATTAGAAATAATCAAGTTACTTTACTTTAACACACTGAAGAAAACACAAAATTCTTCTCTTTAAAATTTTGTCTGTCAACGATTCACATGTGTTACTCACGGGCTCACTACACTAGATAGTTTTCTTTATTTTCTTCATAGCTACAGCTACATGGTCACTGTGATGACTGTTTTCATCTCATTTTTGTTTCTTTCACCTCCAGGACAACGAACATCTCCCGGCTGCATGCATAAATCCAAGCTCTAAGCATCGAGCTCTTTTACCGTATAGATATTCGGTAGACTATACACACGCGTAGACTTCTGAGTTGTTTTTTTTTACGTAGATCCTTCACTTTTTTTTTATTTAAAATGTCTTTCCATATTTAATTTTAAAATAAGTTGTGGTGGCTCGCAGGCCCACTACTAGCGGCCGCGGCGCAGCGCGCCGGGCGCTTGCGCAACTCACGCGTTTACATTGTCTTGGCTGGCAAGGTCGCCATATCGAGTAATAAACAATGAGACAACCGTTTTATGATGAGATTAGTTTATTACTGACTTACTTAATACATTCGTGCACCCTTATATATTCATATACGACAATGGTATCGTATGGGGTTTTTTTTATTTTTGAATGCTCTTCCAATTATTTTTAATAATAAAATGAAATCTTCTTTCAGTAAAATGTTCAAAACAAATCAAATCTTTAATAAATTTTGACATCTTGACATTTTAAAATTTTAATTCATTAATATGACTTTTAATTTGTGATTAATACTTATTATCTAATGTATGCATGCACCAGGAATTATTTGAATTATTTTGTTATTGTATGAATGACTGTATAATATTATGGATCTTGTTATCTGAAATAAATAAATTATTATTATTATTATTATTTAATATTTAAGGTAGTTTGCCTCCGTGTGGCAAAGTTTTGGGACACTTGTAAATACGTTTGTAAATTGTTAAAGAATAAACAGATGACTTCTCACTGAATTATATTTTTTACTCTTGTTTAGAACCTTAAACATTTGCCTTTTTCTTTTACCTGCGACCCCCTGAGTAAGGTTTCGCTACACCCCTAGGGAATACGACCCACAGGTTGAAAAACACTGCATTGTAAAGTATAGTTTATGTGACTGAACAAAACACTTGCTTGTTGTACTTTGATAACATTTTCAGTAACTCTAATGTCTATCTCATTCTTTCCAGATATGAATAACAGTGACACCATGAGGGCGCCGCGCGCTGGCCGGCTCGGCGCTCCTACCGCTCGTGATAAAGGAGATAATATAACACTATGTACATAGAACAAACATTTTGTAATATTTGAAACAGTATACGATCTCCTAAATTAAGATTTAAAGTCAACCTTAATGTTAAAATTAATTTAAAGTGGCACTGGACTATGTAATATAAACGGTGCAATCACCTTAAATATAAAAAATGCGATTTATCCAGTCGCGTGAACGAGCAAAGAAGATCGTAAATAAAGGTTTGATAGTTTACGTATATATATTTATAGCTAATGTGTATTGTTATTACGTAAATATAAAATAATTGATTAGTTGTAAGTTGTAACTATCACTGGAAGTACTAGGGTCGCAGCGAGGCAGCAGAGGTGGGACTTTTTTAAAGGAATCGTGTAAGGTTTAGTTAGGGTGTGGTTTTTGAACGGCTTTTGTTATACGGTGCTATTAGGTAGCTGAATAATGTTGGTTTTTGAATGACATTAAACTTTTATTATTATTAAGTATTCTCATCATTTAACAATGGACGTTCTTATGCGCAAAACGCCAAACTCAATATTTTTTCTAACAATAAAATTACACGAAAATAAATACATAAACTTAAACCGCAATACAAAACAACATTATTCCTATACTCTTTATTAATAATTATTAGACATAATCTAAATTCTTTCTTTTTAATACATTTGAATCATCATAACAAGATAATCTATCACCAATATCCATATTCAATTACCAACCTTATTCAAATGCCATCACCATCGTACTTTCCATAATCAGCAGCATGTAGTATGACCGTCATGAGCGTTATGTTCGTTTTGTTCGTTACCTACCAACATATTTATTGCAACCGAGCTCAAAACGTACTTCTAAGTGAGTGTCAATTTCTTCACGCCTCGTTTCTTACTGTCCGTAGTTTCGTGAATATTTTGCGTTACAGGTTTAAAATACATATCTTCGATATATATATACATTATATATTTAATTATATTTAATGGTATTGTGACCCCGATATCATTGTTTTTCACTTGCCTTCGTGTTCAACAATGTAGCACAATTTGAAACCCATGTATACGATAACGAAATGATATTTTACAATGTTGAAAAAAAAAAGAGATTTTTAGGTATATTTTTTGTCTCGTGAATACCTGACATTGATTGCCTTTGTTACCAGGAGACCATGAATTTTAATTGTTCTCTATTGTGTGAAGCGGAAAGCTCATTATTTAACGACTCAGAAAGACTTTAGGAAGAGAGAATTATTTCTATCTCAAATAAGTGATATTTCTCTTTCTGATCAATATAGTTGGATATTGAGTGTTCCATCTAAAAGACCGTAGATTGAAAACGGGGAATTTCAAAGTGTGTTCAAACCGCAACCAATAATAAAAATAAAATAAAACCTCTTTTTAATCTGCGGTCTTTTATTTTGCAAATAGACGTTTTTAATAGACCTTAAATGGTGTGACTTTTGTGACTGATATGTATCGTGAGCTTTCCTAGATTACAAGTCATGTTCCGTGGCGCAAAAAAAAACAAAACCTAATTATTGTTAATATTTGATATTAAAAACCTTGCCTTTTTATTAAAAATGTAATATAAAAAGGGGATCTTTCGTGATATCTATTATATTAGTTTAGTTCCTACCCAACGTTTCAGTTGGGTATCTTAACTGTTCATAAATAACGTTTAGGGGTATATAACTAACAGTACTCATGTATATTACGTCAAGTCCCACGATTATATTTTATCATTTTAACGTCACAATCACGGAACTGACTCAATAATTCTAAATAATCATGAGAATACGTTAAAGGTAATGCATCGCATTACAGCCTTATGACATGTATACGAAAGGGAGCTATAAATTGTCGAAATGGTCCTAGCTACGGTAAACTACGGTAGCGGAGAAAGCTATCCGAAAACAAGCTTTATACTAGGCTAAATAAAACACCCATATTGTCTTGTGAATCACATTTGGCGCGTTTTTTTATAGAGTTCAGAGTTCGCGCCAAAATTTCGAATGACGCCATTTTAAATATTGTCAAAATGACGTCACGATTGTTGACTCTATGGAAAAAAACGTGCCACAACTTAGTATGTCATTATAGAAAGTTTGTTATCTTTTGTAAATACTTGTCATCAAATATTATGTACATTCTCTATACTTTGTATGGTTCAAATCATTTCCCAGTGGATTTTCAGTATTAATCAATACTTTGGAGCAAAAACTTATGATTTCCTCAGCAGCCTGACTTTGTTGATATTTCCCTTTTATTATTGTTATTTGCAATGCGTGTAATATATTTTTATTGAGAGAAAAATCTTAAATAGTAGTTGTTAGGTATTAATGTATTAATTGAAGAATTTTATTTTGATTTTTCTCTTTATTATATATGTATATGTACATTATATATAATGATTTGAAAGTCATCAAGTTATTGTAAATATAGCTACTAAAATGGACATTGAGCGTCTGTCAGCGGAATATTTCAATTATTGATCAGTTCGAGACAAAGTTAATTATATATTTGTATTGTATAATTTCGGCGAGGTACATATTATTATAAATATAAAGTATACATTAATAGTGAACTGGTTTATATAATATAAAAGTTATAGAAACACCTACACGCTGGCGAGACGATGACGAGAAACTGACGAAACTGTGTCGGCATTATGAATGCTACGAATTGTGTAAAAAATATTAAAACCTAAAAAAAATACCTTGTTTCATTTTTGCATTGCAGCATTCCGACACACACACATGGATTCATCTTAGGGTGGGTAGTGGGTACTCACTTGGGTTCGCGAACCTCCGCGCTCCGCGAACCTGGAACAGTGCACCTTAGCAAACATTTTATTTTCACTTTGGCTATAGTGTATACGTGTGCGAACCAGATTCGCAAACAATGTTCGCACACGTATACATTATGGCGCACTGTTCCAGCACAAGATAAACAATTTTTTTGGTGCCGGTTCGCGGAGCGCGTAGGTTCGCGAACATTAGTGGGTGGGTACCCACCCTTATAATCACGTTCCATTCACACATTCGAACATTTAATGTAGGTATTAAGTACACATAGAAAATCTGTCCAATAAATATAATGTAGAATAAAATATTAGAAGTTCCCTTTTGGAAATAAGCTTAAAATTGGTGTTATAATCATTACACTACATTTTCCTTTAGGCATACTATGGAATAAATAATATTACACAAGAAATTCACACTGAGCTCTTCATGGTTTGTATTTTAACTCCAGAGCAGTTTAACTCCTCTTTTATTATTCTCGCCTGGTACTTTGAGAATAGAGAGTACCCACTACTTCTATGCACCTAGTAAAAGAGCCACTGTTGACAGCCTAGTTCTAGAACAATAATTGCAAACTAATTGCAATAATGAATAAATTTTAAAGTAACATAAAATAAAAAAGTTAAATATAAAAAGCGTTTTTTTTAATATTCTCAGTTTCATTTTCATGTTACTAGTGTTTTATGGTGTCTTAGCAAAACTTGGACTTTAAAAGAGCTAACAGATAAATGTTTGTTGATAAAAAATAACTAATTTCATGGGTATCCTTCAAAGTGATTCAATTTGAAACTTTTTATTAAAAGTACGAAGAATACATACAAATTAGAATCGAAACAAATAGAGTATCATTTCTCGCACGACTGGCGACAGAGGAGTGTTTGCGAGATTCAATAGTTTCTAACTCGGAAAATTTATTTACCAGAAAACAAAACTTTTCTGTTCACTCGGGTGCTGATTCAGGGAAGAAAAATATACTTTTGTTTTATCTATCCACTCGAAGATACTTTATAAGATAGCAAGATATTGTTTCAGTTAACTTTAATGCTGAAAATTTGCTTAGCCTCTTGTAATTAATAATTATTAAGATAATTATACATATATTATGAAAAATACTAGAAAATTTTGACTCACCCGTAGCACCTCAGACGGGATACGAACCCACACCCTTGGGATTCCGGCCCAATGCACTAATCAATAATGCTACGAGTCGCTAGTGGGAGCGGCGAAATTTTCCAGTAATTTTTAAGTTTCCGCTGTAAGCCAGCGTTATTTCTTTCACCTTCAACATTCGAATGCAACATCTTTAGAGATGCCAGACAATTTAACTTATATAATTATTAAATAACAGATTATAATCATTCACAAATTTCACAATGCTAATTAGAAAAAATCGACCAACCCGTAGCACCTCAGACGAGATTTCAATAATTATTAATATTATGACTTAGTAGACCTTACGATCTAGTAATTACTTAATTAAAATACTATCTAACTAAACTAATTACAAATGATAATTATAACTAAACTACTAGGGTGACATAAGCCACGAGTGGTTGCCACGCTACAGCGTTACGCCCGTAGCACCGTAGCCCCGTAGCGGGCGTGGCGCTCGAAAATGGCTACCGACAGTGAGTAATGGCGCTGGGACGAGTCCGGTGACGCGTGCCGCAGGGCTGCCATTAAGTGCAATGCTGTGTATGCAGAAATAGTTTTATGGTGAGCTGAGCGAGCTCAATATTGCTTAATGTCGGCTCCCAATAATTTTGGCAGGAATTTGTAACCTGTCAAACTATTTGAATGAAAATATTTGTCTTTTATAATTTATTGTAAGTAATAAAAAAGTGGTGTACCTTCAAGGAAAGTTAATTTTGGTAATAACTTAATGCGTATTATATGAGATAATTGATAAGGGAATTCAAAGACAATAACGCCAAAATGCCCGGAATCGCAAGTACAATGAAAAATGTGTACCTAATTATCTATTTTTTTATTGGTTCTTGAGTATAAGTACAGTAACAGGTTGCAATACTAATAAACGTTCAATAGTATCCAACTTATGTTTCGAACGAAAACTTTAAAATCACCGAGAGTGGCTGAGAAACTTAAAATTGAAGGTTTGTTTAGGAAATGGTTTCCCAACCAGTGGGGCGCGCCCCGCCAGGGGGGCGTAGAGCTATCCAAAGGGGGCACGACGAGCGGCTCCAGATAGTTAGTTCTTATAAAAAATCTTATTTTTTCACGGCGCGAACGGTGCCAAACCGATGCGTAGTGCACCTCTAGTGTTTCATTGTTGATAATCTACTGGAATTTTAATAAAAATTAACACATGTAATTATATATTCATCGTTTTCTTAATATGATAGTTGCTGGGGTGGGTGAAAGTATTTTATAATAGAGTTAGGTGGGCGCACAGGGTAAAATGTTAGGAAACTCTGGTTTAGGACAAGACACATATTGGGTCATACGCTATGATGTGATGAACACGGTGTTATGTGTTATAAGTAGTATATAGGCAAGGTTTTAATGTAATTTTTAGACGATGGGTAGTTATGTATGAATACAAAACCAAATACAAACATGCGAAAACATTGGCAACCCTTGTTTTTTCCTACAACGGAGCACAGTAAGCAACGCACCGATTGTATCGCTCGCGGATGCTCGGAGCGGCCCATTTGTCAACCTTGGCCCCCTCGCCCGCCCTGCGCCCCGCGCCCACCCGCCACAAAAGAAACGCAAGCTTCAGATGAAACTGAAGCTGTGTCAATTTATGTGCCCCTGGTACCCGGCTAGATGGCTCGTCGCTTTTTTATTATCGGAATTCGCTGTTCACGTTACATACGTTCACGGTGAGCGGAGACGGGTTAAATAGAAAAGGGAAAAATGCAAATTTGATATTTATTCGCCTATTCCACGTCGTCCTTTGTACGAATTTCGTGTTAGGCGCGATATTGGAAGTCATGTTTCGTGAAAAAAACATAAATTCACACACTATCTTTCAAATTCACGAACTAAAGTCATAAAAGATTATGACACTTCACTATATCACTATAAAAAAAATTAAGCTCTTCATTTTACTGCTCCCCTGGTAAGACTCGAGTTATGTTTGCTTGGTACAGACGCCTTCTGATTGCCTGGTAGAAACATACGATTCTACCAGCGCTTAAATACTTATGTGATCCTGGTACTAATGATCGAAGGTGTATTAACATTGTTTTGACCAAGCGTTGAACTAAATTCGATAGTATAAATTTAATATTTAAGTTTAAGTTAGATTAATATTTTTTTGCATGGCATTACCAGTAGGTAATATGTGATATGAGAGTAAAACAAGGTTTTTACAGCTAAGTAGTAAGAAAGGCTATGGCGTATCGTGACGTGACGCTGAGGACACGTGTTCTTCCATGACTAGTCCAACCAAAGCTTTAGGATTACATCAGAAATACTATGTGAAATCGTTGCTCATGTGTACTTGATTTATCAGTCTAAAAAATAATGTGGTTAGTAGATTATAGAACTCAGTTATGTGATTGACAGAAACATAATAGCTAAAACTTTTCTCGTTAGAAAACAAAACCTCTAATTTTTTAGTTTAATAAATCTTTAGTCTTGAAACTATGATAAAATAAACTTAGCTAGTTTTGTGATTGATAGTTTTCCAAAATAAGAAATATTTTATTAGTAATAAAAAACGATAATGTTTCAACTATTTCGATAATTTCGACTATGAAAATGTTTTCCAGCGTTATACACCCCCTTAAAGCTATTTTATGCAAGTATAAACTAAAGTTATCCGTGAAAGAAAAATGACAGATTTTTTGTTTAGAAGATTACTAGCTTCTGCCCGCGACTTCGTCCGCGTGGATATTCGAGAAAATCCTTAAGGAACCTTTAACCATGTTTTAATTTGGGATGTATTTAATAGCACTTTAAATTTGATGAAAACAGCTATAAAATTGTATATCAGCACTTTAAAATAATAATAGACCTATAGTTTAATATTATCACTACAAAAATAATGGTTTGCACTTTAAAATAATAATAGATCTATAATTTAATATGATCACTACAAAAATAATGGTTTGCACTTTAACTGTGTTCCAACCACAGACAGTGGTCCCAAACATTGGTCCCAACTCCGAAACCATTTAGTTTCTGTCCAACTATGTCAGACTGACCACTGTTAAAATGAGATGGAAAGATGAAAACAACTTGTGGCATAATGCATATACACCATCAGGTCGGTTCTGGCGTTGTTGGTCACAATGGAACCTAACCTCCTGGGCTCCTCTCTCGCTGCGCCCGCTCGTCGTCGCACCTACACGTCTGTATACCTGTGCTAAAGTTATAAAATTAATTTGTATGGTGCAAAGTATTAATTTTAAAGCTAAGCAATTAAATTGTATAGTGCAAAGTATTAATTTTAAAGCTTAGCATATTTATAGTGGAAACCATTATTTTTAAAGTTCATTCAATAAATTTTGAAGCTAAACATTTTAAAGTGTGTTACATTATTTTTAAAGTGCATTTATATATTCCCCTTTTAATTTCATAAAAATCAGAACAGCATTTTTAACTTAATCACTTGGTGGGGACCCGCGGACCGGCCTGGCGGGTCCCCACCAAGCGCGTTGCTCCGCCTTTTCCTCTCATACAATTTCATCCCCTATTTCTCTGTAAGTACGAAATTTCATCAAAATCGGTTCAGTAGTTAAGGCGTGAAAGCGTAACAGACAGGCAGACGACTTCGTCTGCGTGTAAGTAGGTACCTAATAAATACGACAGTAGCATAACTTATGTAGTCTCTATTCTGTGGTACAATCAAACTTTCATCCCCTATTTCAACCCCTCCAACCCTGATTTTGCAATAAAATATAGCCTATGTCCTTTCTCGAGCTCTACTATATCTCTGTACCTAATTTCATCAAAATCGGTTGAGTAGTTTAGGCGTGAAAGTATAACAGACAGACAGACAAAGTTACTTTCGCATGGATATGGATTTCTATAAAATAAAAAACACTCAAAGCAATTAAGATAAATTACTAGGCTATCAGTATACGATAGCTGGTACCATGGTGACATGGCGTCGAAGAAAGCGTATCGCACAATTTTCAGGGGGCCTAATTTAAGACGGGACCGCGGCAGACATGTTTATTGGTTAATTAAAGTTTTACGCGGAAACAAACAGGTACCAGGGGCGCAGCGGATAACAGGAGCGTTCGCAGAACTAGCTTTTTACTGGTTCAGCCGTAAATAAATACGTTTTCAAATGGTGAAGGCGGAACAGGAAATTAAATACGAGAATTAACCTACATTTTTGTTACTTTATGGATTCCGATGATTATAAGCGAGCTTACGTTCGTATTTTATAAAGTACAAGCATTTTGTGCTAAAAACCACAGTCTTGAAACTGAACAATCGTCACAGAATAAATCGATTTTCAAGCAGTCTTCGTGAACTATTAAAATTGTACAATATAATTCCGCTTCCGTCTTATAAAACATGTTATTTCCTTAATTTGCTGTTGGTACAGTATCAAAAACACCTGTTATATTATACAGCAACATCGGCCGAGGAAACAATAAGCCAAGTTCGCAATTTATCCGCTCGGCAGCGCCACGACGCCAGCGCCCCTAGCGGCCGCGTAATTAACTATATAATGGACAACTACGCAGTAATTACTTTCGCTAGATTTACACGGAAATTATTTACGTTTGATTCCATTTTAAAGTTGGAACTTGTTAGTTCGCTACTGGTTACGGCCGATATACACAGCAGTGCGGTGTAACTGAATAGCGAGAATTTTAAATATAGAATGCGATCGCATGAAAAAATGGAAAAGTTACAGCCATAACAGAAAAGTGCGAGTCTTACGCAGCAAGCAAGGGTTCCGTGCTAATAATTGTGTTTTATGTTCACACATATTTATGATGATTTTCACAGTTGTCCACAGAGTTTGCAATTTATTATTAATTTAATTTCAATTTGATAACTCTACGCCTTTCAACCACTATATCTCAGTGGTTCCAACTAACCAAAACTAGCGAAAACCAAAGTAATTTATAATGGGATCGGTTTTTCCTTATATATACGAAACCTTGAATAGATATAGGAAGAAGAGTCTAAAACAAAAATCCTTCAAATATTAATTCTAAATTATGTTACAAAGTGAAATGGGACATTTTTTTTCCTCTTAATCTGGTAAAGTTATTGAATCGCTTCTTACTTATAGAGATGACTAGCGACCCGCCCTCGCTTCGCTTCGGTGTAGTGTGAAATTTGACACCATGTATTATACATATAAACCTTCCTCTTGAATCACTCTATCTATTAAAAAAACCGCATCAAAATCCGTTGCGTAGTTTTAAAGATTTAAGATATAGGAACAGAGAAAGCGACTTTGTTTTATACTATGTAGTGATATAAGATTCATCATACAGTTAATTGAAGCTACAGACGTTAACTTCACAGTTAAATTTAATTACTTTAACAAGTTATACTTATGTAAGTAGCATAGAAAAACTATGTAGTTTTTCTATTACCTTCTGAGATAGTATACCTACGTACCTACTGCATATTTAAATTGACTTTTACTTGCCAATGAATTACGTGTAAACTAACAAATGTCCCTTCGGACGGCGGCAAAGGAAACCAGTCCTTTGATATAAAATCTAGTAGAAGCCATTAGGTACTAATTTGCAATCAATTAAGAAAATTTTTAATTGAACACTAAATCATACAAAATAGCGAGCCCGCCTCTAACACTATTTGCGTAAATCATGAATAAAATGTATGGAAAACGTCCTGTAGAACTATAGATTACCTTGGGCATTGAAGCTAGGACCAGGTGCATCAAAGTTGGCTCTAGCATCCCGCTGCGCGTGAGTGCTCGAGACATGCGCGCACCGGGCGAACAGAGGCGCGCAGCGTGAGCCGGCCCTTAAACCGCTGACGCTGCCATAAATCGTATTTTAAAACCTCCCCTTGGCGATGGTCTCCTGGTAGCTCGCAACTGGAGCTTTTGAGAAATAAGGTCGGAAATCGCATAAAAAATTGCGTCTCCCGTCCAGTGTACACTGCAACTATTTCAAGTTAAATGGACCAAATAACTGCTTTGATAGCCGGCCGGACTGTCCGCCATTTTAACGATTTTTCGCGAGGAAATTTCCGTTTTCGCGGAGTTATTGTTATTGGCTAACGGTCATAATGTTTGTGCTCATTGTCGGCATCCGGCTCTATATTAGATGCAGTACATAATGCAGCCACTCGGACTACTAAATAATTTTGAAACTAAACTAGAATTTCAATATTAACTCTAATTTTTCAAACGATATCAATACTCGACAGAGTAATTATCTATGAAAAAAATATTTCACAGATCCATCTACCGCCGAAAAGCGAAATTAAATTTTCCATAGATAGTTTCTCTATTATATACTTTTACGCGCGTTTTTTCTCGATATCTATCGAGAAAAAAAACGTTCTTCACTGAGCGAACATCTGTTCGTACTAAGTTCGAGCGTGTTATATTAAACATGACTGCATTTTATCAACCCTGTGATGCCAGCCTTCATTGTTCCAACATGTCTTAATTTAACGAATGAAATTGGTTAAAGAATCGAAAGGACAAGTCCTCGTTGTCCATAATTTTCTAACCTAAACAAAGTAGGTGAAAAAAGCGAAAAAGTCGCTTAAAAAGGCGTTAAACCTGTGTTGTACGCGGAACACATCACCGCGGCCGCAGCGCTCGATGTAAGTAATAGCCAACCCTCGCGCGTGTAAAATCGCTCGGCCCGACCGCATCCTAAATCGGCCGCGTCGCGCGTCGTTGCCGCGACGTCGCTGCGATCCATCACGCGACGCGCCACACGGCACGCGCTCGCGACCACGCTTATATATTGCAATAACACAGGGTTAGAATTACATGACACAAAAATGCCTAACGTGAGGATTAATTATTGGCCAATGTGTTGACACAACACTCGTCAAAAATTCAAACAAAACAGCCTTCTTACAAATAATTCTTTGTCATTTATGTATATGTTACGGCTAATACCCGAAGTGCGGCTAAACCTAGTTCTAGTCGGCTAAAACTAGGTGTAGCCGATAGCTGTTGGCTAAAACTAGGTGTAACCGATCTGCTTTAGGTCCCGGGTTAGGTTAGAAATTTTAGGCGAGCGCGAAGCGCAGCGGAGCGTGAGCCTTTAATTTCGAGGTTATTTTTTTTTAACAGACAACAGAAAAAAACTTTCTTTATATCCCATGCTGCACCTAGTTTTAGCCGGCTACACCTAGTATTAGCCGCGAGCAAATCGGCTACACCTAGTTTTAGCCAACTGCTAGCGGCTACACCTAGTTTTAGCCGGCTAAAACTAGGTTTAGCCGCACTTCGGGTATTAGACGTAACATATATAAAAACTAGCGACCCACCTTAGCTTCGCTTCGGTGTAGTGTGGAATTTAACACCATGTATTATACATATAAACCTTCCTTTTGAATCACTCTATCTATTAAAAAAACCGCATCAAAATCCGTTGCGAAGTTTTAAAGATCTAAGAATAGGAACAGTCAGCGGGAAGCGACTTGGTTTTATACTATGTAGTGATGGTCAAAAACGAATCTGACTTGCGCACCGAGGGTTCCGTACCATTTATAAATGCACTGTGGTGTAGAATAATGCAGTTTTAGGTCAGCGTGCTTTTTGGCCGACTTTTTTACATTTATGCCAAAATGTATGAAAACACAGACTTTTTGAACTTATTTAAAATTAAGAATAGCGGTGCTAGAGCTTAGATGGACAAAATCTATCAGAATAAAGCACTTTTGTTTTTGGCCGGCACTTTCATATTTGGACCAAAAATGTATGAATAATGATTTCTGAAAAAGTATGCAATTTAGAGACATCGTTTAATTTTTCCTGTAATCTTTACAATTGAACTGCTATTACATAGCACAAAGTTTGGAGATAAGGGTAGAAAGGGTATTTTTTACATTTTTCATCAAAAGTCAAAAACTTAAAAAAGAAAAAAAATGAGAATATGCAAGCCAAGTAGATCAAATAGTATTTCGAATTTTTAAGACCCCCTTTGAGTCCCTTTGCAAAAGCTTTTTCTTTCTTTCTTATTTGCAAAATAGTTGGCAAACTTCACTTAAAACTATGTAATCAAACTTCATGTTGATAGCATTAGTGGTTCTTGAGATGCCCAGCTGTGACAGACAGACTGAGTCGACAATTTTGGTACGGAACCATAAGAAATATCATAAATAAATTTGAGTTTATTCCCAATAATCGATTTGCCATCTTTCCATATAACAGCCTCAGTGAGAGTATGCTCTCCTGGTACTTCAACATGGATAACGAAAGGTTTGTCGGCTACCAGGGCAACATGGAGCTTGCGTGTTGGCCTGGTACTTAATTTAGTTGGACGAGACAAGGCGAACAGGAGTCGTAAGTTTCAATGTTAGACTTGTGCGTAAATAAGTTAGTTAGCCTATCCTGCTAGTAAGTAGTCAACACAAACAGACTATTAAATTCAAAATTGAATAATTAAGGTTATGTATGTTATTTACTAACAAGATCTAAACAAACAATAGTAAAAGGCCATAATAGTTATTGCCTAACATAAACTCTAAAAGAAATATGGTCCTTCGAGCCGGATGGTTTACTCGAAACAATCCGAGCAGCATCACAATCAGGGCGGCGTCTCAAAAGAGATTATTCAATTAAGCTGAATTCATTACCATCTACATCAGCAATGTTAAAAACGTACGTAAAAGGGATTGCAATTTCTTTATTACCTCATTCCGATTCCTTCTCTGACGGCCATGTCAATATAAGAAACACAAGATAGATGTCGCCACTTCACTTCACTTGACTAATGAAAACGACCTTTTTTGGTATAAGTCGCAAAAGTTGTTCGAAAAATAAAAGCTGTATTGTTTAACACGCAAGAGTTGAAATTCGAACGTCTCATGAATTGCACAAGATTAGTAGAATTCGATTTTCAAATTTTGAAATTAAGGAGACAGTAACTCTATACTTATGACCTAGTACGTAAAGCATATTATTCTGTACTAAAGCGAGCGTTTTACGTCTATTTAGAATGAATGTCAAGCGATTGTTTACATCGTTACTGTTGTCCCTTTCCTTTACATGGGTAAAGTGTATATGCGTCTCTTTCTCGGAGACGTGACTGGACATTCAGATGTTCTCTTCGGCATGGATAATGGCTGGTCGGTTTGACAATAACATTAGTTCGGATAGGAACCCGCTTTGATTGGATTATTGAAAGATATCGACGTTAGTGATTTATGATCGCCTAGTACCCGGACTGATTTTCGGTGTACTAATAGGGTAAAAAAAATGTCCGACCCCATTTCGCGTTTTTTGTCTAGCTAGGTCACAGGGATGGCGAACCAATGGCACGCGTGCCATCGATGGCACGCGACACAATATTTTGGGCACGTCACCGATCTCAAAATGCATTAGGTACGCTATGACTTGATGGATGACGGCACGTCTATGACCTCATTAAACATTAACATTTAGAAAAATGGCACGTTGATACATAAAGGTTCGCCATCTCTGAGCTAGGATATAGTAATGAATTAGGTACTTTGTCTAGGATGAAACTTCAGTATAATGAATAATTTAGATCCTACCATTAGCGTAAAATATCGCAGTTCAGGCATCTAACATAATCTACAAAAAATGTTACTAAGTAGGTATATAAAATCTTCAACAAAATAGGAAAATCCTTTTCAAGAATAGATAAAATTGCATCAACAGATAAGTAGATACTTCTATAGACGACTGAACCAACCACGTCGTTCATATTGCAATTTGTTCTATGTCAAAAAGACAAGTTTATAGAAGAGTAAAAAACAGCATACCTACTCGAAAAAAAACTTTAAGACGCCAAAATTTTTAACAAATGTTTCCTAACCATTTTATATTTTTTGTGAATGATAAAATCTCCATAAATAATTATATTTTGTTAGAAATTTGACATAGAACCTATTGACAATCATCGATGAACAAATTGCAACATGAATGACGCAATGCTGTTTGTAAAGAAGATAGCAATAGATAGTTAAAATCAACACAACTAAAACTTAGCATAATTTCAGGACTTTTTAATAGGATATAGACTTTTTGTCAGGATTTTATGGTGGCCGACAAGTCGATCTCTGGAGTAGTCTGGAGACAATGCAGTCCATCGCGCGCGAGAGACATAATAAAAACTGCTTTGCTTGAGGTAACAAAGCAAGTAGCAACCGAACGAGTTTTACGATTCTAGAATTGGTTTTTCATCTTAGTTCATCTCCAGTTTTCAATATGAACGTACACATCACACCCAAATCTTGTAATTGACTATCAGCCATTTTTAATGCCCCCACTGCTGGGGCACAGGCCTTCCAGGGCGAATAAGAAGGACGGGCCATAACTAGGGCTTGCAATTCGAATATTCGAATACTTCGAATATTCGCTTCTTTTGCTATTCGAATACTTAAGCCGGTGATATTCGAATATTCGATTATTTTATACTTCGTCAGATTTAAGCAAAAGTCGTTCATTAAATACCCGAATAGCGTTTGTGCGCATAGAATAAAGCTTGTAATGTTCACTTTTTCGTCTATTTATTTGTTTACGTATGTTGTTTGTTTGTCCACAAATTGCAAACAATTTAATCTAGCTTCCCGATGAGCAAAAGACTTGAAACTTAAAACGTAGGTCAGAAGTCAGACGACCTCCGTGGTCGAGTGGTTCGCACGCCGGTCTTCAAGGCGTCACCATCTCTTGAGGTCCCGGGTTCGATCCCCGGCTGGGTCAATGTAGAAAATGAACTTTTCAATATTGTCTCAGGTCTGGGTGTGTGTCATACCACCGTTGTTTCTGATTTCCATAACACAAGTGAGTAGGTGGTTATTGGGAATTCTACCCCACCTCCGTTCGTTCGGGCTAACGCCCTCACTCACTACGGTGTGGTGGAATTCCCAATAACCACCACATTAATGGCATTAACGTTTGTTTGTTGTTGAATGTAAGTATTTTAATATCAACAACCATCACCTAGCTGTTCGGTTAGAAGCCCCATGGTGAGTAACTTCTTGCAAGCACATGACAAGATCATGCACCGAACAGACTCCTAACCGGTGTCGGCTGAGAGAACCATGGTAAGTATCTCTCTGCGAGCCCATGGTAAGATCACGCACCGATCACCACCTAAACTGTTCGGTTGGAAGCCCTATGGTAAGTAACTTCCTGCAAGCCCATGGTAAGATCATGCACCGAACAGATTCGTAACCGGTGTCGGCTGAGAGAACCATGGTAAGTATCTCTCTGCGAGCCCGTGGTAAGATCACGCACCGATCACTACCTAAACTGTTCGGTTGGAAGCCCTATGGTAAGTAACTTCCTGCAAGCTCATGGTAAGATCATGCACCGAACAGACTCCTAACTGGTGTCGGCTGAGAGAACCATGGTAAGTATCTCTCTGCGAGCCCGTGGTAAGACCACGCACCGATCACCACCTAAACTGTTCGGTTGGAAGCCCTATGGTAAGTAACTTCCTGCAAGCCCATGGTAAGATCATGCACCGAACAGACTCCTAACCGGTGTCGGCTGAAAGAACCGTGGTAAGTATCTCTCTGCGAGCCCGTGGTAAGATCACGCACCGACCACACCTAAACTGTTCGGTTGGAAGCCCCGTGGTAAGTAACTTCCTGCAAGCCCATGGTAAGATCATGCACCGAACAGACTCCTAACCGGTGTCGGCTGAGAGGACCATGGTAAGTATCTCTCTGCGAGCCCGTGGTAAGATCACGCACCGATCATTACCTAAACTGTTCGGTTGGAAGCCCCATGGTAAGTAACTTCCTGCAAGCCCATGGTAAGATCATGCACCGAACAGACTCCTAACCGGTCTCGGCTGAGAGAACCATGGTAAGTATCTCTCTGCGAGCCCATGGTAAGATCACGCACCGATCACCACCTAAACTGTTCGGTTGGAAGCCCTATGGTAAGTAACTTCCTGCAAGCCCATGGTAAGATCATGCACCGAACAGATTCGTAACCGGTGTCGGCTGAGAGAACCATGGTAAGTATCTCTCTGCGAGCCCGTGGTAAGATCACGCACCGATCACCACCTAAACTGTTCGGTTGGAAGCCCCATGGTAAGTAACTTCCTGCAAGCCCATGGTAAGATCATGCACCGAACAGACTCCTAACCGGTGTCGGCTGAGAGAACCATGGTAAGTATCTCTCTGCGAGCCCGTGGTAAGACCACGCACCGATCACCACCTAAACTGTTCGGTTGGAAGCCCTATGGTAAGTAACTTCCTGCAAGCCCATGGTAAGATCATGCACCGAACAGACTCCTAACCGGTGTCGGCTGAGAGAACCATGGTAAGTATCTCTCTGCGAGCCCGTGGTAAGATCACGCACCGATCACCACCTAAACTGTTCGGTTGGAAGCCCCGTGGTAAGTAACTTCCTGCAAGCCCATGGTAAGATCATGCACCGAACAGACTCCTAACCGGTGTCGGCTGAGAGAACCATGGTAAGTATCTCTCTGCGAGCCCGTGGTAAGATCACGCACCGATCACCACCTAAACTGTTCGGTTGGAAGCCCCATGGTAAGTAACTTCCTGCAAGCCCATGGTAAGATCATGCACCGAACAGACTCCTAACCGGTGTCGGCTGAGAGAACCATGGTAAGTATCTCTCTGCGAGCCCGTGGTAAGATCACGCACCGATCACCACCTAAACTGTTCGGTTGGAAGCCCTATGGTAAGTAACTTCCTGCAAGCCCATGGTAAGATCATGCACCGAACAGACTCCTAACTGGTGTCGGCTGAGAGAACCATGGTAAGTATCTCTCTGCGAGCCCGTGGTAAGATCACGCACCGATCACCACCTAAACTGTTCGGTTGGAAGCCCTATGGTAAGTAACTTCCTGCAAGCCCATGGTAAGATCATGCACCGAACAGACTCCTAACTGGTGTCGGCTGAGAGAACCATGGTAAGTATCTCTCTGCGAGCCCGTGGTAAGATCACGCACCGATCACCACCTAAACTGTTCGGTTGGAAGCCCCATGATAAGTAACTTCCTGCAAGCCTATGGTAAGATCATGCACCGAACAGACTCCTAATCAGTGTCGGCTGAGAGAACCATGGTAAGTATCTCTCTGCGAGCCCATGGTAAGATCACGCACCGACCTACCTATTCAAACTAAGCTGAGCTACGAGTAACTATCGAAATAACTACTAAGTGTTACCTTTTGCATAACCTTATTTACCTTAGCTATCACAAACTTATATGTAAATAAATTTGTGGTAGCTGTACCATACCAAGAAAAACCAATACCTCAGCTAACACTTTAAAAATGATAGCTTACAAAATTACCTCGGCCACCACATACTCGTACGTATTTGGTGGCCTACGTTTTTGGGATAGGATGGATGGGTGGGTGGTAATGTATTTATTAATTATACTTTTTATTACAAAGAAATGAAGTGGTTTCGTTCTTATGTTCATATTGACAGAGCTGATCAGTGGAATGTCCTGAAAAAATAAATAATAATGTGTAAAAATTCAAGTTATAAAGAAATAATACTCTGATAATTCTTTTATTACATGATTTTTATAAACTAATACTTACATACAAAACTTCTATTTTTATCTTCAGACAGAGGTACCATAGAATTTTTTTTAATAACCTGGAAATAAAAAAACTTTAAATATGTTTTTTTTTCAATTAGGTATTATGTTTTTATCATTTACTGAGTACTTTGTAAAATAAAGTCAATAGATCGCCTTAAAAAAATATTTGGGAGACATTTCTTACTTTCAAGGAAAAAATATAGCTTTTGATTTTATAAGAATCTAAAGTTACAAAAATCTATATGGAGTTTACACTGACCTTCAAAACTTAGTACCTACCATACTTTTAACATTGCAATAACTTTTAAAATAGGTACATAAGATATATTTTTGTAAATAAAAAAGGATTAGAAAGATAATTTAATTTTTTAACTTGCTATAAGTAGAGAGAAAGTCTGATTTTATAAGCGTGGTACTAATAAGTTTTGAAGGCTAATGTACCTAGTTTTAATGTTTTTAAAGAAAAGTAAATGTGGGAAGAAATAAAAAAGAAATATTTCGATTACTTACATCAATTTCTGCTTTTCACTTTTTAATTACTTTATAAAACATTCACAAATATCACTTTTAAAATAATTTACTGCAAAGAGTGTTATACTGCCCTCATAAGCCAAAAAGCGTCAACTCAAAAAAATCACATTTTCCGTTTTTTGTTGCATCGGATAGCTTAATCAATTATCTATCTAATGGACTAAGCGAAATAGCGATATCACTCTTAAAACATACAGAAAATCAACTTTGGAAATATTGCGTATCTCAATTCTACATGAAATTACTAAAAGATTTAGCGGTATATTGTAATTTTGAATGAGAATGGCCGTATATTTGGTTACGGCGATACAGGTTAAAAAAAAAGTCATCAGTCAGTAATATTTCTAAGGCATTTGGCGGCATATGCGTAATTCTAATAAGCGAAACAAAGTTACGGCTCTGTCGCTAATTAGTTCGCACTAGAGCAAATGCCGCTGCAGCCGCGCAGCAGTGCACATGAAAATAAACTCAAAATATTTACCATTACGAACGAAATTCAAGTACCATTATTAGGTAATACATAGATACCGTGTTTATGTTACAAACCGTTTTACATGTCGTTTCGTACGTTCGTTGTACAATCGTTTGTGTTGGTTGAGCTCACAGTATAATT
Organism: Agriphila tristella; assembly: GCA_928269145.1. Lineage (NCBI taxonomy): Eukaryota > Metazoa > Arthropoda > Insecta > Lepidoptera > Crambidae > Agriphila > Agriphila tristella. The sequence goes on along the minus strand of OV743443.1, from coordinate 2,936,841 downwards.
CGTCATAAATATCAGAAAAATTACAAATTGATCATAATTGCATTAAAAAAGTGTTTGGTGTTAATCAGTGTTTGTGATTTAGATTAGAGGTAAGTGTTTTCAAAGTAGGTAATTGTTTCATAGTAGGTACATACATTTATGTCGGCAGACGACTCTATGATGGAATGGAATGCATCATAGAGTAGAATTATCCATGAAGCGGAAGAAAAGAAAATTTATTACTTTGAAGACTTCTGTAAAGCTGTTAATAAGTACGGCTGGAAAGAACGTTATTCCAAAAAAATTACCATTAATGATTTTTATGAATGGAAAGTTTATACAACTTAATACAAGCTTTCTTGACTTAATCCGCGTCCTTATATCAGCGATATTATGCAAGTAGAAGTCAATAGAGGCAGCTACGATTTAATTTACAGAACTGGATTTGATAATGAACCTATAATCGCCAGCATTGTTGCAAGTAACTTTTTAAAAACTTATATACTTCCGCCCCCAAAAAAGAAAACCATACCTAATGGCATTTCACAGGCTAAAAAGCATAAGATTTTGAAATCACTTCAAAATATAATAACTAACAATAGACTCTGTTTCTGGAGGGAACTTACCACTTCTGAGTGATTTTGTATATAAAACATTGTCCAATTTGTGCTTGATTTGAGTGTAGTAGCATATACTTAACATTGTCCAATTTGATTTTGATTTGTCCCAAATATAATAAAGTTATCGAAAAATACATTAACTTGTAGTTTTATTTACATTATTTTAGATTTTGAGCAAAAATATGTATGGAAATATTTGTATGGAAATTTCTATACAAACACTAAAACCTATAGCGGTAACTCATCATTTAAGGCAATTTATTTGAAGAGAAATGGCGGTATCTCAAATAAAAGGCAAACAAATATAGTTTTTCAATATTTTTCTGTATTAATATTAAATATGGTTTTAAATATTAATTATCAAGTATAAATAATCCATAAAATACTTCTTTAAGTTGATGCGAAAACGAAAAATACAAAACAGTCATTTTCTCGGAAGTCACTTCTGTTGAGTTGACGCTTTTTGGCTAATGAGGGCAGTATAGAGCAGCGAGTAGCACTGGCCAGTGTTCATGAGAAATGGTTGCGAACGTGGGAACAGGAATATGAGCCCACGCTTGTGTGACGTGCTCATGATACTCCAAGAGCTACACTTGTTTTACATTACACTACAATGTAATAATTAGTAATACATATTTAAAACAGCTTTCCATTTTAAAGAAAAGATAATTTTATTATAGTAGTGTAAAGTGCCTATGTATATGGAAAACGTTTAAAAAATGTTTATTAATATTATTTAGATCGAGTTATTTGCCAATAATAATTGGTGTTTTATAATTTGTATTGTTGTATATATTTTTTTCTTGTGGTTAACAATAGATAAAAATAATTTAGTTAATATTAATCGATTTTAAAAATAAATACTTACTAGAAATTACTGTTCTTTTACAAAAAAAATAGTCTAGACAAATATATTCTAAATACTTTTCATCCCGATCTAGGACTATACTAGTGATGTTTAAAATGCATCGATTAGTTGGAAGTGCCATCGATTCACCAATTAATCGATTGCTTGTATTGTTATTAAGATTTTTATTGTAATATTTACATAGAACATAATATTTTTTTATCACCATATTAATAAAAAACAACATTCCACACGTTTCAACCATTTCGTTTCAAAATTACTTTGCACTAGTGACAAATTCATAAATGGTTATACATGATAACGTAATAAACTATAAATAAGTTGATAATAACCACTTATTAAATTAATTTCTCACACATTCATTAATATCTTCATAAAACATTTATATTTTTGAGGTTAACAGAACGATTACGATTATTATTCGCATTCTAGTTTAGTTTTTATTGGAACGTCTCTACAGATACAATAAGCTAAGTCGTCAGTTTTGCAAGCAGTGGATATGATTTAATTACAAAGCGGTTTCAACAAACAAATATGAGTACAAATACAAAATGTCGTATGAAACAATTAACATCAAGCAATAAATTTAATATTTTCATATTATTTTCTTGTTCCTAAGGTTTAAAAGTCTGAACCACTGAAGAATATATTTTTATTTGTAACATGCCGTCATGCTTACAGGAAAAATATAGTGAATAGCCCTGGATATGTCTGGGTTCTTATTATTAAAATTATGCTGTAAGATATTAGAAATAACTTTTAATTTAATTTTCAATTGTTGGCAACGAGAGAATCGTACCGGCCGCGAGTCAAGAAACAACGCCGAGCCTGTCATGTGCCGGGCGTTTGGAATGTGTTTACATAGAACTTTTGATAAGTGACCATGCCGCCGCGTAGCGTTTCAATGAGCCGCTCTGTACATTTTGTTTATATTAACGTAATTACGTCCCGTGTGTTGGTTCTGATATTACTTCTTTGAATTTAGCTGAGTGTTGTAACTTAAATTCGCTTTGTGGAACTGGGAGAGTTGTTTTGTGGGATAGACGTTTTTGTGTGAGAACTGAGAAGCAGTTGGACTAGAACCGTCGTAGCATGCCGTGCGTGCTCCGGTGCCCTGTTCAATGTATTACCTATTCAATGTGTTATTCTCGAGTATAAAGTTGTGTTAATATTGTGTGTTAAAGTAAATACTTAGTTGAAGTTAATTGAGTCTTATTATTTATAAAAAGTAACTCTTACATCAGAAGTGACAAGTTTCTCACGCCAGTTATAATGGGAAATCATAAAAAAAGACGAGCCCGATCAACATCGAGCGAAAGCAGCAGGACTCAAACACCGTCACCCCCGCCTCCTGGGAAAGGGAAACGCAAGGTATCTCGTAAAGATGGCACAGAAATTGCAAGTACTTCACGAGCTTAGATTTAAAAAATGGGTACTATCAAATAAAAATGAATGACAACTCAATTCATAAGACTGCATTCATTACTGAAGATGGACATTATGAATTTTTGAGATTACCATTCGGTTTGGCGAATGCCCCTTCGTGTTTTCAAAAAATGATGAACAAGGTCATCGGAAATCATCGTTTTGGTAAAGTAATTCTTTATTTAGATGACGTTTTACTGATTAGCGAAACAATCGAGGAAAATCTGCATCTTCTTGGACAGATTTTACAGATTTTCCTCGACAATGGTCTGACAATAAATTTAAAAAAATGTCATTTTCTGAAAACAGACTTGGAGTTCCTTGGATATCATATTATGGAAGGTTGTGTCATGCCCAGTGAAGCAAAGGTAAAGGCAGTGAATGATTTTCCCGTCCCGAAAACTGTGCATCAATTACGACAATTCCTTGGGCTCATCAGCTACTTTAGAAAATTTATTAAGAACTGTGCAATGTTAACGAGCCCACTCACTCAATTACTAAAAAAAGACACACCATGGACGTGGAACGACGATCATGAAAAAGTTTTCCATTCTTTAAAAAACAAGTTGTCTTCCGATAGTATTTTGTCAATTTACGATCCTAACAAAGAATGTATACTTTATACAGATGCTAGTAGAGATGGTATCGCTGGTATTTTAATGCAGATAACTGTAGAAGGCGAGAAACCAATTCATTATTACAGTCGCCAAACAACCGAGGATGAAAAGAAGTTCCACTCGTTTGAGTTGGAGTTGTTAGCTATCGTCGCGTCCTTACAAAAGTTCAGACTTTATTTATTAGGCAACATGTTCAAAATTGTTACTGATTGTAACGCGGTTAGGTTTGCTATGACAAAAAAAGAGATTATCCCTCGAATTGCTAGATGGGTACTGTCAACTCAAGAATTCTCTTTTGATATCATACATAGAGAAGGCAAGCGAATGCAGCATGTCGACGCACTCAGTCGTAATCCAGTCCAATCGGGTGAAAAATCTGAAGCTGAGATAGTTCTTACCATAACTGAGGCCGATTGGCTTAATTCTATTCAAGAGCAGGATGAAAAATTAATTAAAATAAAAAACATTTTAGAATCAGGAGATATTAGCAGTCATAAAGATATATTTAATAAATACGAACTTTTAGGTAACAAGGTATATCGCAGGACACCTCAAGGACGTCGCTGGGTAGTGCCAAAGAATTGCATATGGCAAGTAATCAAATGTAACCACGACGACCTTGGGCACTTTGCGTTAGACAAAACAGTAGAGAGGATCTCGCACCTTTATTGGTTTCCTAAAATGCGACGGATTGTGGTAAAATACATTAAAAATTGTCTAAACTGCGTTTATTACAAAAATAAAGGTGGAGCCAAGGAAGGTGAGTTGTACCCTCTACCAAAATATGCGCAGCCATTCCACACGTTACACGTAGATCACCTGGGTCCATTTGTTAAAACTATTAAAAAGAACAAATATATATTAGTAGTGGTGGATTCTTTCACTAAATTTGTTTTTATTTCTGCGGTGAAAAAGGCAGACAGTAACGGGGTAATAAATGAAATGGACAACATTTCAAAGATTTTTGGTAATCCTCGAAGGATTATTGCAGACGCAGGGTCTGCATTCACTTCTCACACATTCAAGGAATATTGCTCGAACAAGAATATTAGGCTTCATACGATCACGACGGGAATGCCTAGGTCTAATGGTCAGGTTGAGAGATTTAATAAAACAATTCTAGAATCAATGAGAACCATGGGAGCGAACGTGACTGAAAATCGATGGGATCAATGTATTAAACCTCTACAACAAGCACTTAATAGCACATTTCACAAAACAATCAAAGCTGTACCTAGCGAGGTGTTACTTGGATACAGACTGAAGACAGATAGCGATTTAGTTGCGCCGGAACCTGATGAGGCTGTTGATGTTACTCAACTGCGAGTAAAGGTAGACGAGAATATTAAAACGGATTCTGAATCACAAAAGCAAAGATTTGACAAGACACATGCTAATGCTAAAAAGTACCGGGAGGGTGATCTAGTTCTTGTGAAGATTCAAAGTCAAAGTAACGATGGACAAAGCCGGAAGCTACTGCCGATTTTTAAGGGCCCCTTTCAAATAAAGAAAGTATTGGGTCATGATCGATACGAAGTTATGGATCTAAGAGGTAGCGAAAGGAGCACAAAAAAGTATACGGGGCAGACCGTTGCCGAAAAAATGAAACCTTGGATTAATATCAATGATTGGAACCTACACGACATACAGTATTTGAAATAAGGAAAAGTACGTGTTGGCAAGGTAAAACCATAGAATGATATTAAGAGGCGAATTTGTAATATTTGATTACTTTCTTTATTTCATTTGTTTTGCGTAATATGATAATCAAATATCTTGATGTTCTGGATGTTTTATGTAGTAAATGATAAGATTTCGAGTCGTATAGGTGTAGAGAGACGTACCCTAAGAGTAAACGACTTTGTTTTGCTCTGATGACAATAAATTTTTATGGTTGCAGGAATCGCCTAAGACTAAAGGGATTGCCTAAAGCACCAGAGAAATATATAGTTGAGTCCTTTAGACTTTATGTGCAAAAGTCGCCTAAGACTAAAGGGACTGCTATAATGTACTGAGGGCCACAACACTCTTGTATTTATTAAACATCTGGAACATCATGATAGGAGGATTCTAATAGTAGTCTATTCTTCTGGCTGCAGGAATCGCCTAGGACCAAAGGGATTGCCTAAAGCACCAGAGAAATATGTGACAGTTGAGTCTTTCAGACTTTATGTGCAAAAGTCGCCTAGGACCAAAGGGACTGCAATAATGCACTGAAGGTCACAACTGTCTTAACTGCCTATTACTATTTCTCAAACATCTAAATCATCATGATGGGAGGATTCTAACGGTAGTCTATTCTTCTGGTTGCAGGAATCACCTAGGACCAAAGGGATTGCCTAAAGCACCAGAGGAATATGTGACAGTTGAGTCCTTCAGACTTTATGTGCAAAAGTCGCCTAGGACCAAAGGGACTGCAATAATGCACTGAAGGTCATAACTGTCTTAACTGTCTGTTAGTATTTCTCAACATCATGATGGGCCGAGGCGCTTAGAGTACGTTATAAACATTACCATTTCATAAATAGAAGTGTTTTTTATGTCACAGATTGAAAACCAACAATAAGGGTTTGGAGCGTCCGCTGGAAGTGCCTGGGGCAGGCACACTGCAGCATGGCCGTGTTGGCAACGAGAGAATCGTACCGGCCGCGAGTCAAGAAACAACGCCGAGCCTGTCATGTGCCGGGCGTTTGGAATGTGTTTACATAGAACTTTTGATAAGTGACCATGCCGCCGCGTAGCGTTTCAATGAGCCGCTCTGTACATTTTGTTTATATTAACGTAATTACGTCCCGTGTGTTGGTTCTGATATTACTTCTTTGAATTTAGCTGAGTGTTGTAACTTAAATTCGCTTTGTGGAACTGGGAGAGTTGTTTTGTGGGATAGACGTTTTTGTGTGAGAACTGAGAAGCAGTTGGACTAGAACCGTCGTAGCATGCCGTGCGTGCTCCGGTGCCCTGTTCAATGTATTACCTATTCAATGTGTTATTCTCGAGTATAAAGTTGTGTTAATATTGTGTGTTAAAGTAAATACTTAGTTGAAGTTAATTGAGTCTTATTATTTATAAAAAGTAACTCTTACACAATTGTAATTATTGGTTCTTTAATCCAGAGAATCGTACCCAAATTTTCGCAAAAGTATTTTGTGAAATAAAATTTCGAAAGCAAGCCTGATTCTATTATAGGAGGTACTTATTTCTATTAAAGTACAACATGTATAAACCAGAACAAAATAATATGTAAGTAATATATAATAAAAATCTGTTGTGCAATAATGGATTCACGCTTGACCACTTTGGTGTATTTTTGATGACACTAGCCTTTTTTTTCACATAAAAACACCGGCACTGAAGAAATTTCCATCATTTTCGTGAATTTATTCAGTTTGCCTTTACAGTGCAGTGCCTCAGTGCTCCAGTTTATTGTGATAAAATAAAAAGTGTGTGACGTCACAATCTATACATAATGTACGTAAGTAACTATTTTTTTACAAGTGTTTATAGGTTTGTCTCCAACGTTCTGTGTGAATGTTTATAATTATATTTAATTCTACAGGTCTGATTCCGAGTTTGAAGCCCCGATCATCATCGCTGAAGCGAAGAAAAAAAAGAAAACCACTCCAACCACTGCTGGTGCCAAGCGCAAGAGCACAGCTGCTGCCGCCAGCCCTGCTGAACATCGCCAAAGACGGACCACTTCACCAGCACCATACGATTTTACACCGCTTCGCAAGTATGTTATACATTTTATTACCGATTATTTATATATCTCATAAAATTATTATGATCATATAGGTAACTACTTGTAAGTCAGTGAATTATTTTACAGACACTTTACAATACCTCTTAGTACGCTAACTAATATGGTTAGTGTACTAACCAAATTTTTTATGACTTCTAGCCTTTGGAAAATTATTTTAATCTTCACAAAATTATAAACAAAACTCGAATAAATAAAGTTCTTTTATGACATAGTTTTTATTATAACTTTAGGTTAGGTAGCATCATGATAATGTAATCATGATGGTTTAACATTTTTTTTGTTTTTTACAGGAACAAGAAGAAGCAGGACTTGTTCAACATATTGCAGTCGGAGGAGGCAGCTAGTAGCCGACCAAAAAGTGGTGGGTCAGCGACGACGTCAAGTTTCGCAAGCCGTGTCTCAACCGGGACGAGTCGTCGCACCGCGTCATCCACGGGGGATTTTTTTGTTGACCTTAAGGTCTACAAAACTCCAGACTACGTCAACAACCCCGCCGACGTGCGCTACAAGAAAGCGCTTGTAGCGGTAAAGCTACAGTGTGACGATTCGAGCCCATCGTGGGAGGCGCTACAGGCCTTTCTAGGCCAAGCTTGGACGGTCTTCGAGGAATCGGAGCCCGTCCATTATTCAGATAAAATTAATTTTAAGTAGGTAATTACTGACTAACCTTCTTTTTGTGTTTATTTTTTAGGTCATTTATTATGTAAGTACGTTTAGATTTATCAAATAAATATATGTGTAATACTGTATTTTTGTTCCATTATTAAATTATACATACCTAGGTAGGTAGCCAAGGCCATAAATATTTTTTTACTTATATCAGTTTTTAAAAGATATTTTTAATTCATTACTGTAGTTACAATGCCATTTTGTGCGACGTGTAACACAACTGTGCCTAATAAGTCCTGGGTGGGTCATTTGAGAAGTAATTTGCATAAAAAAAATTACTGTTCAATAAAACATAGCGATGGTGTGGAAATCGTGACATCTGCATTCCGCAATCGCATAGTAACATTTAAATTAGTAGCTATAAATGAGCAGCAATTAGGGTCAGTGGACGGATTTTTCATACAAATACGTGAAAAGTTAAAGTCCATATTAGATGAATATCTCAATACTCATACATGTTTGAAAGTAAATTTTGAATTGTTTGCTACATTTTTAAAATTTAAAGATAATTCGCAAGAAATTAAATCTTTTGGCACACGTAATAAAATATTATGCTCTAATTATGATTTTAATAATTTGTTTATTGAAACTGTTAATTATTTAAAAAAATGCATTGAGGAATTTGAGGATGGTGATAGTGGGTGGACCTTTTTAAACAATTTGCACTTAGAGGCTAATCTTAACAAATACCAACCATTAGGCGGCTCGAGTTTTATACCGTTACCAAAATCAATTCAATTAAAAAAGGCATGTTTGAATATTGAAAACAAAGACCAGTGCTGCTTTTTATGGTGCGTGACCGCCGCCCTTCATCCTGCCAGGAAACATCCGGAAAGAGTTTCATCATATCCTAATTATCGAGAACTGTTCAATGTTTCTGGAATGTGTTTTCCTGTTAGTTTCCAAGACATAAAGATCTTTGAGAAAAATAACCCAAACCTCAAATTTATAATATATGGTTTAAAAAATAAAAAAACTGTAGTAGGTCCTTTATATAAATCAGACATAGATAAAAAAGGTAGCGACAAAGTTATTCACTTATTGTTTCTAGAAAATAATGACACCACTCATTATTGTTTGATTAAAGATTGTTCCAGACTTTTTAGAAGCCAGGTAACGTCTCACCACGGGAAGTTGTATTTTTGCGATTTGTGTCTTATATTTTTTAATACTTTAGAAGAAGTCGATAGTCATTTGTGTAGTGGAGTAGTAACAGTATTACCTGATAAAGGATCGGTTATTGAATTTAAAAACTATGATCATAAACAAGACGTACCCTTTTGTATCTATGCAGATTTTGAATCAATGTTACAAACTGATATTGGGTCCGGTTGTTCCACTAGTGAAAACACCACCATTTTGCATCATCATGTACCTGTCGCGTTTGCATACTACATTGTTTGTCACGATGATCGCAGTTATGATCGTTATGTATCACATCGCGGACCCGACTGTGTCGATAAATTTGTTGTTGAAATAATACAAGATGTGCAAAAAATTTATGAAAAACTAAATTCAAATACTCCCATCATATTTACTGAGGAAGACCAGATTGATTTTAATAACGCTAAATTTTGTCACATTTGTGAAAATTTTCTTTTTTCGGATAGAGTTCGTGATCACTGCCATTTGACGGGTCGGTACCGCGGTGCCTCGCACACACACTGTAACTTGCAATATAAGCGTCCTTCGTTCGTCCCGATATTTTTTCACAACTTGGCTGGATACGATTGTCATTTATTTATAAAAGCGTTGGGTGAGGTACCTGGTGACATAAAAATAATTCCAAAAACAAAGGAAAATTATATTTCGTTCACAAAGTTTGTACCAGTGTCAAATAATCAGTTTTTTCAACTTCGTTTTGTTGACTCGTTCAAGTTCTTAGGAACCAGTTTAAGTAAATTAGCAGATACCTTAAAGCCTGATGAATTTAAACATTTAAAAAGTTTTTTTCCCAATGAACATAAGTTTAAATTACTGATGCGCAAGGGTGTCTATCCCTATGAATATATGGACTCCTGGGAACGTTATCAAGAACGATCCCTTCCAAAAAAGGAATCTTTTTACAGTTCACTCACTGACCAAGAAATTTCAGCTGAAGATTATCAGCATGCAGAATTGGTTTGGTCAACATTTAATATGTTAGATTTAGGAAGCTACACAGATTTATATCTGAAAACTGACGTGCTTTTATTAGCCGACATTTTTGAAAATTTTAGACGCACCTGCAAACAACATTATCAATTAGATCCGGCTTTTTATTTAACTGCACCAAGTTTATCTTTCGACGCGATGTTGTTGAAAACCAGGGTTCAACTCGAACTTCTCGATGATTTGTCAATGGTGCGAATGTTACAAAACGGTATTAGAGGCGGTGTGTGTTTGTGCTCTCATAGATATGCCAAAGCAAACAACAAATTTTTACCAGATTATGATCATTCTAAGCCTAGTTCTTACATAACCTATGTTGATTGTAATAATCTCTATGGTTATAGTATGTGTCAATACTTACCTTTATCGAATTTCAGATTTTTAGAACAACATGAAATTGAAAATTTGGACGTGAATGCAATTTCGGAAGACGCGCAATATGGCTTTATACTTGAAGTGGACTTAGAGTATCCAAAACATTTACATAACTTGCATAACGATTTACCTTTTTGTCCCGAAAAATGTATTCCTCCAGGAGGAAAAACTAGTAAACTCGTTCCGAATTTGTATGATAAATTTACATATGTCATACATTATATTCATTTAAAAACTTGTTTAAAGCATGGGTTAATATTAAAAAAAATTCACCGAGTTATTACTTTTAGACAAAGTCCGTATTTGAAACAATACATAGACTTAAATACATCTTTGCGACAGAAAAGCTCATCAACTTTTGAACAAGATTTTTTCAAACTTTTAAATAATAGTGTGTTTGGCAAAACATTAGAAAATAATGAAAAACGAGTCAAAGTTGATCTGGTGAATCAGTGGTCTGATAAAAAAAACATCACGAAAAAGAGGAAAAGTGCGCAACAACTCATTGCGCGTCCAAATTTCCATAGCGCAACCGTATTCAGTGAAAATTTAGTTGCAGTGCAATTAAAACCTGAGGAAGTTATCCTTAATAAACCAATATACATTGGTTTTACTGTTTTAGAATTATCAAAGAGCCACATGTATGATTTCCACTACGCGGTAGTTAAGCCTTTTTACAACAATGATGTGCAGATGTGTTACACGGACACCGATAGCTATGTTTATCTCGTACAGACTCCAAATTTTTATAGTGATGTGAAAAAACACTTTTTATCTTACTTTGACACAAGTAATTTTTCTGGTGAAAATGAATACAATCTACCAATTCAAAATAAAAAAGTGCCTGGCTTGTTTAAGGACGAAATGGGGGGGAAAATTATATCTGAATTTGTGGGGCTTCGATCAAAGCTATATTGTATTAAAACTATAGACAGCACAATAAAGAAAGCAAAAGGTATTAAAAAAAATATCATTTGTAAATTCAATATTACAGATTACGAAAAGACACTTTTCCAAGGTGATATTGTACGAAAAACAAACATATTATTTAAATCAATTAGACACGAAATTTTCACATGTGCTGTGAATAAAATAGCTTTATCTGGTGATGATGATAAGCGCTTAATAGCGAAAGATAAAGTTTCTACTAAGGCGTGGGGACACACCGGTATATTAAATTTTTGAACAATGTTTGTCATTGATTTAAGTATGTAGTAAATATTTAAATTATGATCTTTAATATTATGTTACCTACTATAATAATAATAAATTCTTAATTTGTAAAATATTTCGCTTGTATTGTATACTTATCTAATAGGTTAGTGTAAGTAAAACTTAGAAATGTCTACCTACTAAAATCAAGTTGAGACAATGTGTAATTCAATGTGTGGTAATTATGTAATGTTTTGAAATTTAATAATGGAATAAAAATAATTGTAATTCGATGTATGTTAATTATGAAATGTTAAAACAATGTTTTGTAATTTAATAATGAAATAAAAATAAATATACATAATCTAATTTATTTTGTTTTATTTCGCTTTCACATCATATCATACCTAGGTTCGTAAATATTTAAATACACAAATTATAAAATGCATTGACATTGAGTCACATCAATAAACCAAGTTGGAACTTGTTTTTCAAGGCTCACGTGTAGGCGGCAGGTGTTAGTGTAATATGATTATGCCCGCCCGCTCTTGCAATAAGTGCGAGTGAAAAGATAATATGAAATAGCAAGTTTGAATCTAAAGAGTCAGCGAATTATATAATAAAATTCAATTGAAGGTTTAGTTAATTTTATTATTCACTCCATTGAGTCACATCAATAAATCAAGTTGGAACTTGTTTTTTCAAGACTCACGTGTAGGCGGCAGGTGTTAGTGTAATATGATTATGCCCGCCCGCACTTGCAATAAGTGCGAGTGAAAAGATAATATGAAATAGCAAGTTTAAATTTAAAGAGTCAGCGAAATATAATTAAATGCAATTGAAGGTTTAGTTAATTTTATTATTCACTCTTTCTTGAAGTAGCATAGCAGTCAGACCATACTGTAACTTCATAGCTAGAACTGTTTGAAAGTTAAATAAGCTAAAACTTTAAACGCTCTTTATCTATTTTAAATAAGGTAAGTGACATAATTTATTATGATAATCATAAATTACTTATCACTTTTTAGTTCGTTGTCAGGAAAATATTTTTTTTATTACAGAACATGGAAGGAGAAAGCATCAATTCAATTTCGGATGAAGAATGTACAAACTTTAACAGCAGTGCTCTACAATACTTAGACTCGTTTCAATGTGCTCAAGATCCGTTGGAAGGGTTTACAGAGGAATTTTTAAAACTGCAGAGCCCGCCGAAGTCAAAAAAATCAAGTCAACAGCGTCGTAAAACGAAGTGCAAAACAAAGAAGAATATAATAGCTGCTACAAGTGCTGCAATGAAATCAAATAAATTCCGTGACGTGCATTCGTTCGTTATCAATAGTGCTCCTACAAAAGGACTTCGTCTGATAAAAATTCAAGTTATCCAGCTGGATGGATCACAACGAGTTAGTGACTGTGTAAATGATGATTGTGTTGTATTAAGTTCACAATATGTAGTAAAAGACGTTGGTGATGAAATAATGGATCAAACAGAAAAAATTATAAGTAACATTTCTAGAAAAATATGTGGTTATAGTTATACAAGTTGTTTTTAATACTATAAATAAAATTGTAAGTACCTACCTAGTTATTATTTTTTCGTAATAAAGTTTTTGAAATCTTAAACTGTGTTTTTACTAACTTAGATCAATGAATATATAATATATTATTATAATTAAAGTTAAATAAAAGGCATTAGGTATATATTATAAACGGTTTATTGAAAAATAAATATTTTACAATACAACATTTCTTATGACTAAATTAAAAAAAATCAAAGATATAATTATCGCAGTACCACATCTTGAGACACATTACATTTTTTAATGCACACATCTTTTTATGATCAACACAATTCCAATCCTTGTTTCCTCTGTCATAGTAATCATTATGTAACTTCAAAAGCTTAGGACAACCTTTTTCACCTAATTCTATAATTTCACATTCTTGACATAACTCTCGAAGCCATATTACTTTATCCAATCCTTTAACTAATACTTTTTTTCCAATTAAATAAGGAACCACAATTCGTCGAAATTCTCGATGATCAATAAATCCCTCGCTCCAAGTCAAGCCACGGTTCCTTTCCAACCAACGCACTTGCTTTTGTTCCTCACTTGATAAGGTTTTAAAAGAATAGGGTGGTTTTATTAAAAACGTTTGAGTATAATCTTTAGTAGCGATTGCAAACTCTTTAACTATAAATTTATTTTTTAAATCTTTGAACCCTTGTAGATCCACGACTATTGTATCGAAATTCATGATATTTTCTTTACAATGTTACTTAAAGGTTTGTATTCAAATATGCAATCGTTCAGAATCAAACAGTAAGCTGCGGTCTGGTCAGGTATTTCTTGATCGGCTTCGATTTCAACTCGCACGTCAATCGATCCCTTTAATGCTTCGTGTTGGCGAGAGCAATCAATGACGAATAACGGGGAAATTTCTTTGAATTCTTTTATATTCATCAACGGTTCAGCTCGGCGTCCGTGATAAGACTGCTGGAACCTAGCGTACTGTTCATATATTAATGTATATTTGTTGTCAGCGAAACTAATGTTCAGACTTTCATATGGATAATAAGAAGAATTAAGAAAAACTTTTACATCACGTATATGGCAATGATCGAACTCTGCCATCGACATTGTTGAATTATGTTTACGGTTCGTTTGAAAAGCAATTACGACGAATCGTGGTTTCTCTATCTGTGAAGATGTTTTAATAGACCAAGTATGTTTACGTGTTTTGGGAAGTAATGGATACTCATATAAGTCCCAATTACGAAATGCAACTGTTATCGGTCGATCTTTTTCTAAGTGCTTAAGCAAACTAATTCTTTCTCGATCTGAAACTTTAACATGAGGCACTCGCCAAATAATTTTATTTATTGATATATCATCCACAACTTCACCAGCATTTAATTTTAAGGCATTGAGATTTGTATTACTTCTCAAAAGAACTAATTCATGTTTACAGTTCATTATAATTTTTTCATAATCTTCAGCAAAACCCAACACTTTATTTAGTGGTATGCAGGTGGAGAATACTCCACTACCGTCGGTAGTTGTGCCTGTTGGAGACCAACCCCAAACTCGTCCGCATTTAGATTCGTTATCGTTCAACGATAAATAAGATTTCATTGTGGTTGTCACTCCTGCATTTTTTATTCTATCTATTTCTACCCCGTTTATTTCATAACGAATGTCTTGAAATAAAAATAATGCAGGGTTATTTACAAAATGCACACTCGTTACTGGTACTTTTTCTTTTTCATTCTTATACACATTTACTCGACCCTCAACATACAAACTACTGAGTGAAGGCAATACGTAGAGGTCTTGCTGATTTATCGGTATCCGTATTTCATCATTCTTGTTGAAACTTGTCACGTATGGTTTATACGAATGATATTCAAAACTTTCAATGCTGTTATCGTGCGATGCTGGTTGAGTTATGTTTAAAAAATTCATTTTATCAATCCTAATGACTTCAAAAATGCCTTATTGCTTTTTGTCAATTTCTTAAAAGATCGAAATGGTGCTCCTTTATGAGATGATCTCTTAGAACTGACTTGAGTTCGTGTAGTATATAGGCTTTTATTGAAATTCAACATGTCTTTTTAAAGTGCAAGTATAGCTGCACTTCTTCACCACGTAAGTTAATTTTATTATTGTCAGCGTCTAATAATCTTATATTGATAGCACTTATTGAATTTTGATTTACGGGAAAATAAATTAAATTTTTAGGTATTTCGATGATTCTATAACCAGGTGGTACGTTTGGTACGAATTCATGGATTATATGGCTTGCTTTTCCGTCCACAAATGATCCACTGATTACATCGCATTCGATGCGCACGATAGTTGTTGATAAAATGCTAACAGGATATCTAGACTCTGTATTTATATTAGCCTTTATTGTTTCCGTACCAAAACCCAAAATTTTACCCAGTGAGTCATTCTCATTGAAGTGAACTTCTTCTGAACAAAAAATACTTGTATTTAATGTGTTGTTGTTTGCAGTCAATCTCAATGCTACATTTTTGATATTGCTCTTAAGATAATCACAAATGTCTTGAAGTTCATAAGAGCCTTCTGGTATTTTTATAACACCGTCTTTACCATAATAAAATTTATTGTTTCTTTCGTCTATATTAGGGATAGAATTAAAAGTTGAAAAATATAATAAACCACACTCATACTCTCCCTCTAATTGTATTGTAGGAGAGTAGTTTGTTATCAAAGACGCTCCTCTACCAGTTATCGACACAGTGAAAGACATGTTTATACTGATAAAGTTTATTATTTTACTCTTATTATAAATGTTGTTTCCAATACATTCTTAAAAAATTTAAACACAGATGACCACAATTTACAGTACCAAACTTTTGATACCGCACATAATTATAAGTTATTGACATATTTTTTAAATAATTTATTAATTCTAATGGAGGTCTTAAATCACCAAAACTATCAAAATATTCACAGTAGTCACTTTGTTTGACATAGGCTACCCAATGTGTTCCCGGATTTTCGGAACTATCTAAATTTAATATAGCACACTCAATTTTCCTAGGTTTTGAGGGGAGTGAATCTCTCATAAACACTCCTCGAAAATAAGGAATGTCAGTTGCGTGCTTTAAAATGTCTATATTTGTAAGGGGGCGTCTGGGTAGCCCTTTGTTTAGTTTTTTGAAGGTTTCAGGTATAACCCAGCTCCTCTTTTATGAGGCTTAATATACATCCCTTTTCCAAGAGCAACAGCTTCCATTGCCTTGTTATGACGTATAGATTCTTGTAGGTTCTTCTGAGCAACTTTGTAATCATTAACAGCTTTTGCTATACCTGCCGCACCACCAGCAAGTGAACCGAGGGCTGACAAACCAGCAAAAATTGGAATAAGGGGTAAAAAACCTCCAGTTTTTGGAACAGGAATACATCGTGGTAAGCGTATTCCTTTTTTGTTTTTAAATAGTTTTTTTGCAGCAGCGTAGGCGAAATTTATAGCTGTGCGATTATCTTTGGATTTCAACTTCTTTATTTGAGATTGTAGTTTTTTCACTATTGACATAAATGGACGTATTCCAGCACCAGCTTTCAGTTTTGCTTTCATTGCATTTTTTACTATCCATGAAGCAATTTTTTCACCTTTTCCAGCATCGCTCGACTTTAGTCTTCTTTTAGCCATATTCAAGAGTTCTAAATCAGCTTTATGTCGAACACTCAAGTCTTCGTTATTGTAGGCAATATCGTGGTGCATACAAGCTTCATCTAATTTATTAATACCTCGATCACCTCTCAGTAATCGCTTCTGAAGTTTAGTACCAGGACCACAAAATTGATAACCAGGAATGTGTAGCTCAACTGGTAAGTTATTAATAAAGTTATTTAAAATACCTCTACCCTCCTTCATAGATCTTTTTTAAATGAATAATTTTCCCTCAAAACACAATTTATATTACAAAAGTAATGCACTCTTATCCACCCAACTGTTTTCTTCCTTACTGAGACCTAACCACTTCACAAAAAGCTTATTGCCTTTTCTTTTTATAACCTTTTCAATGAGATAAAGATCAGGAAATTTTGTTCTTTGCAACTCGTGTTCGTAGAATGAGCCTAAAATTAATTGTTTATGTTTATCTTCTAAAATATACGTAGGTGGGTTTGTATCGTTCACCTTGACTATATTAAATATTTCCGTTGACCAATTAGGTGTATAGCCTTTGTAAAAATCACCCTTATATTTGCTTATACGAACACTGTCATTAATACTAAACTTAGGCTGTCTATTTGCAGTGGATATCCGTGTTTGCATAATGTTAGATCTAACAACCATCTGGTTTACTTTATTCACATCAACAGGTTTGTATTTAGTAATACGATGAGTAGTGTTATTGTATTTTTCTACAACTGAATTCAAGTTTGGTCCTAACCATTGGTAACAACCATATAAACTGAAGAGTTTATACAGATTACATTTTATTGTACGAATTACTCGTTCAACAATCGAAGCTTTTTTGACAGAGTGGGTGGAATAGTGATTTATATCATACTTTCTTAACAAATTTTGAAAAACGTCATTATAGAATTCCTTGCCAAGATCAGTTTGTAAATTATTAGGTTTTCTTGGTGAACAAGATAATATCTCATGCATTGCTTTAGTAACACTATTTTTGTCTTTTGATTTGATGGGAAATACCCATACGTATTTTGATAACGTATCGATTACAACCAAAACGTATTTGTATCCTTTGTTAAAATGTGAATATTTTTGAAAATCCATTAGGTCAGCTTGCCATAAATCATCTATTCCTTTTATGATAGTCTTTCGACGAGGAAAATTCCTTCTTGCTGCTTTATGAATTTCATCAACTATGTCCCTTTTACTCATTTTTGATTGAATTTAAGTTTTATCAAACTATCTATTTCCGTTTTTGAATAAAATAACTTTGTTAAACGTTCCGATGTTATATTTTCCAAATTTTTTAAGTACAGTTTTAGATCACTCTGAGTTTTTTTTATTTCATTCCTAAACTCTTGAACGATTTCATCTACATATGCTTTGTTCACTGCTTCATCATCTTCGCTTGGTGATGAAAGACCTTTTAATTTAGACAATTTTAAATCGTAGTACCCAGCGTCTGATTTCACTAACGTATCGTTATAAGTATCAACGAATTCTGATAACCGTAAACGTTTATGAACGTGATGACCAAACTTGTCTATATTCATCGCTGTCTAGATGAGTCGACCACTCTAAATGTACTGCGTAATTTTCCTGATGTAGGTTCTTTTATTTCTACAGTAGTTATGAAACCAGCTTCATACAATTCTTCAATAATTGCAATGACTTCATTATTTACCCCAGTGTTGCCCGCTGCCCATGATGCTAATAGTAATTTTAATCGTTCTACTAACTCGTTCGGGTCATCCCAGTAAACATAATCAGTATTTTCTTTAACTTCCTTTAAAAGTGGAATACCCTTTCCTTTAGGAATACTCTCCAGGCTTGTAGTAGCATTTCGAGAGAACTTGAACAAAGGCTTAATAACGTTAGTGTATTTAAATCCCTTGTTGCTATTAATTGGTTTTGATGACTCAAAGTTACGTCGATGAGCATTGGTTTCTATTAAAAGCAATTTATAATCTTGTAAATCACCATCCGTGACCACATCTAAATTAGGCCTCTTTTTAAATAATAGTTCTTTTAAACCTTGAGTTTTTTCCAAAGTCTTTGTTCCAATTCTCAAGATTTTGCCATCGTCAAAAACACGAGTTTTGCCAAGCAATAATTTTCCACGTTCATTTCTAACTCCATATGGTACATTAACAATTACTTCAGATGATGTAGACCACGAAGATGATTGGTTTTTAAGACTTGGTGATGAGGGAAATGATTTGAAGGATCCGTCACTCACGTTGAGTTTATCAGACAGTGGTACGACAAGGGTTTTGTTATAACTATTATTTAACTCGCAATCGGAATTATCTTCCTCTTCAGTAATAAATTCATTAAAATCTTCCTCTGAAGTGTATGGTGTAAGATTTTCATCATTCTTAGTTTTTTTCATCAACGGTTCACGATTCTCATCCTTGAGATGCTTATCTTCATTTTTACTTGCTAACAAGGTAAGAGGATCAACAATGGGCTTAAAAATTGTTTCTAGCGCCATATTATTTGCATTTTTTATATCTTTTATCATTTCAACTTTTCTTTTAACAGCTGCTGCGGATTTAACAATTTGTTCTTTAAGTTTTTTTTCCATTTTAAAACGATTCGCTCGCTCTCAAGTCTCAAATTAAAATGATTACTAAGTCATTAGACATCTTATTTTGTATGTTAGTCCACCACAACAAATGTGTCAAATGTAGACCTGTAGCATCCATTGTTTTTTTCACAGTCCTTATTAATCACAAGGTAGCTGAAGGGTTTCTTCCAAACAGTGGAACATAGTTCACGAAACTGAGACCATGACATATCAGATCCAACATGCTCATCATATACATGTTTCAAATTAATGTCATCTTGCTTAAATAATATTAGTAGATTTGAATTGTCCCTTACTAATTGTTTGGGGATTTTTGTGTAAGTTTGATTAATATAAAAACAATCAATGTTCTTATGACGTCCCATTGCAAAATAACCCCTTATGTTGTTTTGATTTTCACAAGCAACATCATCAAAAATTATAATAGAATCTGACATAGCTTCATGTGGACTCACGATTTCACTGTTGTGATTGTATTTATGCAACGATGTTTCAGGAACCATGTCTAAAACTTTCTCCAAATATAAGTATTTGGCTTGATATAACGATTTTGAATAAACATACAAATTCTTAAAACGTGGACCATCTTTGTGTAACAATAAACTGATAACTAAATTTGTCTTTCCACAGTTTGACGGGCCACAGACAATGCAGCGTATAGTGTTTGGTAATAAGTTACCATGTCGCTTAGTAACGTTTGAAGGTGGGGGACATATACAGTCTAATTGTAATGATTCTTTTTGTTTTATGAATTTCATATCAACCTTTCGAATAACCGTAATGTTTCATGTATTTTATGAAAATGAGAATAAATGGTAAAATCCTTTATTTAAATAATCTCACTCATGTCTGATAAATGGATTGACTGAAAATATACTTAAGTAACCTGAACTTGATATTTAAATTACCTACATTCAACAACAAACGAACGTTAATGCCATCAATGTGGTGGTTATTGGGAATTCCACCACACCGTAGTGAGTGAGGGCGTTAGCCCGAACGAACGGAGGTGGGGTAGAATTCCCAATAACCACCTACTCAAGTGCTATAGCTACTTACTTTGGGATTGGAGCAATGTATGTGATGTTGTCAAATATTTATTTATTTATTTATTTACTTTTAGATGATGCTTGGAAAATAATTGTAACTAACTTGTAACTGTCTACATACCTACATTCATAATTATCAGTGACGAATGTGTAGTGTACGAATAAACCTTTCTGGTTTTGTTGCACTATTTAGATTAAGGTAAAATGTAACTTTGTTTATTTAAATAAACAAAAAAAACTGGAAGTCAATGAAATATCATAATGTCATTCAGCTGATTTGACGATGAAAAGGGGAGAAGACCATAAGAAATCTGTAATAAAACCATGCCAACCATCGAGTTTGGGCTCGTTTCATTCATCTTGACAAGTATTCTGTTGTGAAATAGTGTCCAGGGTCTGATGATGAAGCCGAAAGAAGGCCTCAAGAACTCTGTAATAAAACCATGCAACCCCATCTAGTTTGGGCTCGTTTGATTTGTCTTGACTTGTGCTCTAATAGAGATGGTTTCCAAGGTCTAATGATGGAGCCGGAAGAAGGCCACAGGAACTCTCTAATAAAACCATGCAACCCCATCGAGTTTCATCATCATCATCATCATATCAACCACACGACACCCACTGCTGGGTATAGGCCTCCCCTAAGGATCTCCACGACGATCGGTCCTGCGCTGCCTGCATCCACTGGCTTTCCGCGACCTTCACCAGATCGTTGGTCCACCTTGTCGGGGGCCTACCCACGGAGCGACGTCCGGTGCGCGGTCGCCATTCCAGAACCTTTCTGCCCCAACGGCCATCGAGTTTGTGCTCGTTTAATTTGTCTTGATGAGTAATCTGTTGGTAAATAGTGGCCAGGGTCGGATGATGGAGCGGGAAGAAGACCACAGGAACTCTAAAAATACCATACAAATCCATCGAGTTTGAGCTCGTTTAATTCGTCTTGACATGTACTCTGTTGGGAAATAGTGTCCAGGGTATGATGATGGTGCCGGAAGAAAACCACAGGAACTTTGTAATGAAACTTTACAAATCCATCTAGTTTGGGCTCGTCTGATTCGTCTTGACAAGTACTCTGTTGGGAAATAGTATCCAAGGTCCGATGATGTAGCCAGAAGAAAACCACAGGAGCTCCATAAAACAATACTAATCTATAAAATTTTGGCTCGTTTAATTCGTCTTGACAAATACTCTGTTGTGAAAATAAATAGTGTCCAGGGTCTAATGATGAAGCCGGAAGAAGGCCACAAAAACTCTGTATTAAAACTATGGAACACCATTTAACTTGGGCTCGTTTGATTTGTATTGACTAGTACTCTGATGGGAGAAGTTTTCAGGTTCTGATGATGGAGTCGTAAGAAGGCCACAGGAACTCTGTAATAAAACCATACAACTCCATAGAGTTTGAGCTCGTTTGATTTGTCTTGATATGTACTCTGTTAGAAAATAAGTCCAGGGTCTGGTGATGGAGCCGGCAGTAGGGCCCAGGAACTCATTTTTTTATTGAAAATAAGTGAGAATTTGTCCACAATCACACCTGGTGGTAAGTAATAATGCGGACTATGAAGCATGCTCACTTAGATAAAGCCTTTATTCACGCTAGCCTTGAAAAGGCCCAAGTTAAAGCTTTTGGGAAACACATCGGTAGGCAGCCTGTTCCACTCTTCTGAACTTTAAAATGATACCATACAACCCCATCAAGTTTGGGCTCGTTTGGTTCGTTTTGACAAGTATACTGATGGGAGATAGTGAAAACCACGTAAAAAAACACAGTTAAGACTAACAAGCAGAATATAAATATTTACTGGCAAAAAAATCGAAAAAAACTCCTTTTAAAAACGAACTACATACAACGTATAAAAATCGGACTTCATTTTGGTTGAACTTGAAAAACTTGATAAACAATATTTAGTAATTACGACCATCTGTTTTACTTTAGAGAAATATTCGAATAATATTCGAATATATTCGAACACCTCCTTAAAAAATATCGAATATTCGAATATTGAATTTCACCGAATATTTGCAAGCCCTAGCCATAACCCACCACGCGGGCCCAATACGGATTAGTGGGTATTAACGACTGCAATTTCAGCCAACGGCTTAACGTGCCTTCCAAATCACGGAGGAGCTCGACATAATAAATTTTAGTCACCCATCCCATGACCGACCCTTGCAAACGTTGCTTAACCTCCGCAATCGCCGGGCCAGGCTCTAAACAACTGCGCCATCAAGCTCCTCAATTTCCATCCAACCTATTATATTACCTAATACTATTTCATTAGTTCACATTGACTAGAACAATACTTTATATGGTTGCGAACGCCAGATAATCGTCTCGTAGTCGCTATGAGTGGCTGTATGTAGCACTAGTAGCACTACGGAGTACATTTCCTTCATTTCGGAATTCCCTCTCACAATCATTGTAGCAATTTTCCGGGGCATCCGTCCTGAGTTACGGAGCGTACTCCAAGGGACTGGGTGCAATATTGGTTCGCAAATTGATTCAAGTTTTATCGAATGCATTGTCTGATTAAAAATTCTACTAATATTATTTAATAAATGAAATAGGTTGTGTGTGTGTACGTGTGTTTTTTAGTTACTCAGATTTGATGTTTGTCACAAAAGTTTATAACCTGAATAAAACAAGATACTTTTTTATCCTGATCAAAGGTTCCCTAGAGGCCTATATAGGGTCCACGAGAACGATGTCGCGGGCGGTCGCTAGTCGAAAATACTGTACATAAAGCTAGGGTTTCCTAGGATGACGGTGCCGTCATATTACGGCCGTAATATAGCGGCGTTGAATGTTGTCTATTTTTTTTTATTTCTTTTTATTTTTATTTATTGAGAAAATCAACAGCGCTTTATAGACTATTACATATAAAGTATACTTATAACAATACGTAAGGCCAATAATAGATTTCCCTTTTACATCCTTTCTTACAATTATAAAATATTTTTGAACTGTTTTTAATTATAGTAGGTGCCCTGTTTCACAATCAATGATTGTTTAAATACTTCTGGTTTAGTCTATAAATGTAACAGAATTTATATGAAATTGACTTAATTTGATTTGTGAAACGGGCCCTTAGTTTTCCCAAATACTAGTAAAGAAGTTTATGTAAGCAATATGGCGACAACGTCAGAAACCACGCCGTATTGTTTACATAGACAATGTTCTACGCAGCTAAATGACGGCCGTCATATGACGGCACCGTCATCTTAGAAAACCCTAGCTTAAGTACACCACGATGGCACCTCAGTCAGACTATACACCTTGAGACCGCCTTTATGCCCTATGTGCCTGATGTGCTGTCGTGCTGTACATACTTTTAACCCTTGAACCTGCCCGATGGGGCCAGGGAAAAAACGCTGAAGCTATTAAGAATTATTAAAAAGTCTTCTTAAGATATTGATAACTACTTATATGTATCTTTATTCAAAAGCCAGCGTTGTGTAATAGACCTGAATGCAGGCACGTATCCAAGGGGGGGGATAGTTGGGGATTTATCCCCCCCCCCCCCCCCAAAATCCAGAACACACAGTGCAGGACTAAATTCAAATTTAGCGGGCGAGGCACTCTCCGGTTTGCGGGATGCAGACGATGCAATTGTCCCCCCCCCCCCCCCGGATCAAAAGTCTGGATACATGCCTGCCTGAATGCATAAAGTCTAATGAATTGCTTCTTTCATAGCAGTCACATTTGTGTTTGTAGTCTTTTGAGTAAAAAAACATGAAACTTTTCTCGACAAACTTTACTGCGCTCACTCGTGCACGAAGACACCACACACTGGCTGTGGTTTATTTAAAATCGTACTCATAGCTAACTTTTGATTTTTTAACATAATTTCACTGTAAATTAGATAAAAAAAGATATATTTTCCAATTCGTTTTTAATTTTCAATGTACCGAGGGGAGTTCAAAGTATTCTCGGTATGGATATGAAGGAAAAGGCAGAAAACTCTGTTTTTTTATATATAGTCCACTGGAACCTCAATACACTTCTTACAACGCGAAATCGTCTTTTCAGTAGCCTCCAAAAAATAACTTTCCAAAAATCAAAAATGATTGTCCATAGTGGCTTTAAGCTTCTTCATTGCGTCGGAAAATCGCTTTCCACGATGCCCTTTTTTCAGCTTCAGGGACGAAAATAGTCACTATAGGTGCCAGATCATGGCTGTAAGGTAGTTGATGGATCTCTTTGGAACCACACTGCTGGATAACAGCCTTGGCAACGCGCGCCGAGTGAATCGAACACCACCGTGATCAATTTTGGTCAACATTTCGCGTCAGACATTTTGTTTCACTCGAAGCACGATTGTGAAAAAACGAATGATGGTAAACTGACGAAAATTTCTAATTGTCACCTTGGATAATGTAGTAATAGAACCGTAAACAAAAACTACCCTCATTGCTAACCAGAATATCCCGATACCGAGAATACTTTGAATTCCCCTCGTTTATAAAGAAAATGCTGAGAAAAAAATCTAGATTCCAACCAATCTTATTAAGCTACATACCTGGGGTGTCATTGACCACAACCAATCAAATTAGGTACCTAATACTCAAATACTCAAATCATTTATTGCATTCCACAGTGTTACAGTAGTTCTTAATTATAATATTTTAGATCACTATGGACCCTGTCGGGCACAACAACAATAAGTAATAGATAGCAAACACTTATTTATTATTACTTAAACATTATTATATAAATCATTATTATATAAAGTTAATTATATCTTAATTAGTTAATTATGTTTGTTTCATTACAATAGGAGTTATTTACTTAATGAATAAAAACTACTTCCTTTTAATAAATAAATAAATAGCTATTTTATTTATTAATTTCTGTTAAATTATATTGCACTTATGTATTTTAATGATTTAATTTAGTTTACTTTTTGTCTACAACATTCATATTTCTATATTTTCATCTTCTAAATATTCCTTCATACTGTAATAACACTTTTTTGTAAGTAATTGTTTTAAATTATTTGAGAATTTTTTATCATCATTGATATTTTTAAGTGAATCGGGTAGATTATTGAAAATTTTTATGGACATGGCTAGCGGGCTGGACGAATGGTGTTTCATATAAGAATTAGGAAGTATTAATTTATTTCTGTTTCTAAGATTATGTTTTATGTTTTGATCATCTCGTTTATTGTATAAATTTGAGTATTTCCGAACAAATTTACATATCTCTAGAATATAGATGCAGGGTAAGGTTAAGATTTTATGTTTTTCAAAGTAAGGTTTGCAGCTGTCTGATTCCTCTATGTTAACAATGATTCTAATAAGTTTCTTTTGAACTGTCAATAAACTTCCGACATCAGTACTAGACCCCCATAGGATGACGCCATAGCTTAGCCACGCGTATGCATACGCGTAATAAGTTGTTATTGCGGTGGCTACGTCTGTTGTTTTTTTTATTTCTCGTAGTGCATACATAAAGCTATTTAATTTTCGGTGCAGTTTTTCTACATGAGGCTTCCAGCTAACGTGGGTATCAATCACTAGACCTAATAATGTGTGCTCTTTTACTGTTTCTAATGTGAAATTGTTGTTATGTAGTTTTATATTTAGTTCAGGTTTTTGGTAGGGATGAAAGGTCATTAATTTTGTTTTAGTAAAGTTAATTTGAAGATTATGTTCTGTCAGCCAACTTGTAGTTTTTAATAATATATTATCAATTTTTTCTTCTAATTTTGTAGAGGTTTGACTAGATATGAGGATAGAAATATCGTCCGCGAACATGACACAATATTCATTTAAAGCTTCTGCAAAGTCGTTAATATAAATTAGAAACAAAAGACACCCCAGTACGCTGCCTTGAGGTATTGATGCGTTTACAATTTTGGTGTTAGATCTAATTTTTTCTATTTTGTGCTGGTTATCATTAAAGTATTCTATTTCAACCATTTGTTGTCTATTATTGAGATATGATTTTAACCAATTGTAGCATTGACCTCGGATACCTATGTCATATTTTTCAATAAGATATTATACTGAACTTTATCGTATGCTTTTGACATATCTAGTAGTATTCCAATTGCGTATTTTTTACTGTTGATTATGTTATGTATTCTTGAATAAATTTATAAACTGCTAAGGTAGTTGATTTATGTTTACGGAAACCATTCTGGCATTGACTAAAAACATTGTATTTTTCGCAAAATTTATAAATCCGGTCGTAGTTACATAGCCTTTTCAAATATCTTTGAGGGTGTAGGTGATAAAGCAATTGGGCGGTAATTGCTTGGGGCTGTTTTTGACTCTTTCTTATAAATTGGTTTAATGAGAGAATGTTTTAATAATTCCGGAAATTCACCTTCTTCAAAAGATTGATTTACTAAAACCGTTAGTGGGTATGTTAATTCTTTTGCACATTGTTTGAATAATTTAGGAGGGAAGTCATCCACACCATGACTCAGTTTGTTTTTTAGATTTTTTAATATTTTGTATATCTCTTCTAATTTTACGGGGCCTACCTACCATTGTGTCGTCATTGAGCACAACTTTAATCACATTCCCACCCCATCCCCTGGTCTACCAGGGTGGTGCCCCCTGGCGGCGGGGGGATGCAGTGACGTCGCTTGAGCGTGTGAAAATTACATTCCGAGAGTGCCGCGCGTATCTATCACTTGCAAATTTAACTTTAGTTCGGGAAAGCGCCGCGGTGGCGCTGCGGTAGCTGGTGGCTGAAGATTATGGGACACTATTCAAAGTGTTTTAGCAGTAATTAATTCAATAAGTACATAGTCAATAATAAATATACAGGGTTATTTGTAAAACACCAACAACCGCGTAGGAGTAGATTATGATGTGAACAACAACATTTTGTTCTACGACTTTTCCGAAAAAAGACAAAAAAACTCCACTTACATTCCAACCACAACAAGTAGGTACCTATTTAAAAAAAGGTTTTGATATTTTGTTTTGAAACTTTTTTTATACCATGTTGTGGTTGCGGCAGGTGGTGGCAAAGGTATAATCTTCATTCTGCTGTTACTTTCGTACATTTGTGATGTCGAAGAGAATTTTTTATTTTTTTATTTTTTACGCAACCGAAAGTTCTGAAACTTTTTTCTATTACTAAGGGAGATTATTCCTACCTATTAAAAAATATTCAGCCAATTTGATTCTTTTCGGACATTCTTCATTGATTGAAATCATAGAAGATACGACACTCTATTTGTGAAAAAAACGCCAATTTAATAAGTGGGGGACCCAATATTGAATCCTCTATCACTTATGAAAAGCTCGACAAGAAAACATTCATAGAGCGTCCAAAACACCATTAACTTTTCCTTTTTAATAACAAAAAATGCTAAACTAAAATATAATAAATTTTAAGGAATTTTGCTCTGTTCTGTATTGTTTATTTTTTGTTTCACTGCTTTATTATTATTCATTTATATTGTAATGTTGATTGATTTCATGCTTGGTGCAAATAAATACATTTCACTTTCACTATATCACTTTAAAATCGGCAGCTACATTGTGGCAATCGGCAAGTTTGCTGCCTGTCTGCATGTGGTGCAGTCAGAAAAACATTACCCACACCCTGCGACGTCTGCCAGCCTCCGCAGACTTGCACTACCCAGTAGGGGACCATCAGTACCCCTAGCACGAACATCTATTGAGAGAAAACGCGCGTGGCGGTAGATGGCGCTGTACAAATTTTTCATACAAAATTACTCTATGGAATGTTTTTACGTTAGAAAGGACCAGAGACAAAGCTTCATACAACCGCGGTATAAGCTTCTTGGCGCGAATCGGGGCATGTGTGCGTGTCGACTGGCCGCTTGTTGCGTACCTACACGGAAAAACCGGAAAAAACCTTTTGACAACTGCAGCCAGTAGACAATCTTAGGGCATTGCTTGTTTTGTTAGGCAAGTTTGAATTTCACGTTCTGAAGAAGCTTTGTATCTGGTCCTTTCTTTTCTCACGTAGTGAAGATACGCATCACATTCTATTTTTATATTTTGAATAGAAATTATCAAAACAATCTGCGCGAGCCGTAATGAGGGCGAACTTTGAAAATTCCCATTAAATTATTTAATAGATACAAAACACGCAATACATTAGACAAATACCTCATTATTCCTAAAAAAATAAAAAAAATACTTAAGACTGTATATACGCATTTCAAAAAAAATAGCGTTTTTCCAAAAAAAATATCTAAAGAATTAAAGCATTACTATTGATGTAAACTTTAGTTTTAGGAAGCAAAATTCTTAATTAGTGCCGTATAGGGAGAAAAACATAATAAATTATCCGGTATTTTAAAACAAAGACAATCTGTTCAAGTGGAATTCCAAATTTGCTTGTCAGAGGTATTTTTCAAACACGTTCCAGCTGTAACAAATAATAATACGACTCATATTTATTTATTCATTTATTGTTTGTATTGTCAAGGAGTGCCCTATATAGAGAAAATTTTAAAAAATGATTTTAATCACAGAGAAATAAAATATTAAAAAATGCTCAAATAGGTACACTTTGACATGTTTTTTTACTGGCATTTACAGATTTTAAAGTAATTTATTATTTTCCTTAGAAATAATGAGGTATTTGTTTATTGTATTGAGTATTTTGTATATACTTATATCTAATATATAATTTAATAGGAATTTTCAGAGTTCACCCTCATTACGGTTCGCGCAGAGATGTTTCGATCATTTGTATGGAAAATTTAAAAATGGAACGTGATGCGCGTCTACAGCCTTAAGAATCTGTAAATACCAGTAAAAAAAAACATGTCAAAGTGTACCGATTTGAGCATATTTTAATATTTTATTTCTCTGTGATTAAAACCATTTTTTTAAATTTTCTCTGTATAGTGCACTCCTTGACAATAAAAACAATAAGTGAAAAAATAAATATGAGTCTTTTTCTTTTTTATTACAGCTGAAACGTTTGTGAAACCTCTGACAAGCATACTAGAAACTTTACTTGAACAGATTGTCTTCGTTTTTAAATACCTGATAATTTATTATGTTTTTCTCACTATACGGCACTAATTAAGAATTTTGCTTCCTAAAACTAAAGTTTACATCAATAGTAATGCTTTCATTCTTTAGATAACTTCTTTGGAAAAGCGCATTGTTTTCAAATGCGGAAATGTTTTCTCGATCGCTTCTGCATAGCCCCTGAATTTCACTCAGAGAGTGCGACATCTCACCCTGGTTTCGTGAGTATTAGGGCAACGTGACTGTTTAAGGTTTCGAAAGAGTATCTCAGCAAATGCTTCAAGGTGGTGAAAAAACATTTCAAAAAACCCCAATACTTTATGCGAAAATGGCAAAAATAACGAAAAATGACACATTTTTCGGAGAGTTTTAAAATTGAAAACGTTTTTCGATTGCTTTGGTAAGTGCTAATACACAATGGTATCCTTAGTTTTAGTTTCGAGTTACATAAATGTTTGGGGTCTTAAAAGACACAATATTAACAAGGGCTATAATATGGTGATAGTTTTAAAGGAAATCATAAAAAACTGCTAAAAATTTTCGTTTTTTATTTATTTATATTCCGGCAACGATGGCCCATAGATTAAAACTAAACATATATACCTAATTTATAAAACAATGTTGTTAAAAAAATATGTTAGTAAAAAATCAATTTGACACTTTGTGTGTCGAATAGGTGGCACGCGGCAGCGTCCCTCTGAAGCGCCTGTACACCACGCCCTGCGGCCAGAAGTCCTCCTTCATGAAGAGGTCCAGCCTCGCTGTCGGGATGCGCACCACAAACGCCTTAAAATTGGTATTATGACGCGAATCCAGTGGTTGAACTCTGAAACAAAAGTTGGATTTCTTCTTTATGTAGTCGATCACGTCCTGCACTGTGGTGGTATGGTGAGACAGGCACACGGCCGTGGTAGGTATGGCAGCTCGCAGCAGGAAGTTGGGCCCTGTCGGTGCGGTGCTATGGTGGTTCTTGCTCTCTCGCTGACGACGTCGATTTTTGTTCCAAACATCGAGGAATCCGTCTTCATCTTGGCCACGACAGCTGCGGAGGAGCTTTTCCATCGACGAGAGCTGGCTTTTATGGGTTTTACTTACCTAATGATTGCGGTTAAATTAGATTATGACTTTTTAATGATTAGGTGTCAAATCTAACGTAAAACAACAAAGTTAAATAAACGTTTCTTTATAATAATGCAACAGGCCGGAGATGTGTACCTTGCACGTGGGTATCGGAAAAAAAACTATTTCGGCGCATCTGTTTCTATTGTTTTGGATATATTTCCTGACCATTGTTGCACCGTGGCATTTTGTAATACTCGGCACTTTTTTTGTATAGGTAAAACGGATAAACGAATCTTGAGCGAAAGTTGAATGGAAAAGAGGTTTTACTTAGTTACCTTAATACTTACGAGTAGATACAGAAAAGTAGACCCAAAATATTATATCGTGGGTTGCTGTTATTTCAATTTCGAAATTTAAAATTACTCGATAGGGCAAACAAATTTTTACAACGGTCTCTGAATCCTACTTCCTACTAATATTATAAATGTGAAAGTTTGTGGGTTTGGATGTTTGGATGTTTAGATGTTTGGATGTTTGTTCCTCAATCACGCAAAAACTAATGAACGGATTTGGTTGAAATTTGGCACACAGATAGTAGATAGCCTAGATTAAAACATAGGATACTTTTAATCCCGATATTCCCACGGGAACCACGCGGGTGAAACCGCGGGCGGCCGCTAGTGAGAGTATGAAGATGATGCCTAGGTAAACATAATTTTCGATTGCAATAAGATATGGGTTCGCTCGCACATTTGAGTGATGATGAAGTCAGCGCTGGCAGAAGCAAGCTGCGTTTGATATTGATTAGATTTTTTATAAGGTTATTTTATGTAGAAATTCAGTTGTTTTAGTTATAGTACTTAGTAACATTTTAATAAAATATGAATTTACTATAACAATGTACTTAAAAAAAAATATTTGTTTTGTTTAAATTCATTAAATTCATTTTCAAAGTACTAGAAAGTCGTGAAAGGCACGAGAACTGTATTTTTTTTTATTGATTGATGTTCGTACTAGCCTGCCTAGCATGACCGATTTATATCGCGTGATATAGCCTTTTATCACGTTTAACTGTCAAAAAGACAAAAGAATTTGACAGTTGAGTGTCGATAAAATGCTATATCACGCGATATAAATCGGTCATGCTAGGCAGGCTGGGGTACCTACAGCTTTCAGGGTTCAGCTAAAAATTGCACCTCTATGTGTGTGTACATACATTACACTAAGCTTACTCACGCATAATAAAGGAAACTGAAAAATCTAACGAAACAATTTAGTATCAAATATGGTAGGGTACCATAAAATTAACCGCCACTCTTTTTTTCTTGTTTTAAAGAAACGTGCTTATATTTTTTTTTTGTTTAATTTTACGTTTATAAAATTTACTTTAGGTTTAGTAAATCGCATAACACTTCACATGAATTTGCGTTTTAATGATTGAACAGGTTAACTTCTACCAAATGTGACAACAAATGACTTGACTAGTCAAGTCATTTCAGATTTCAGGCGTTTTTGGGATTAGGTGTTTTGAACTTGGAACAATGCGCCATAGCAAAAAGAAATATTTTTACTTTGGCTATTGGCACCGTGCACGCTTTTAGCGCCACCAAGCTTTTTACAACTTTGTTGGCTTGGCTCTGAACTGACCCTTTTGACATTTTGATATGTAATGGCGGCATTGTGACAAAATTTATACATATTGTGTTATTAATGTAAATTTCAAAATTACTGTGATTTGGGTGGACAAAGAGTTGTGAAATCATTTTTGGTCATTTAAATTAAATATGGCAAGTAAGATCTATTCAAAAAGAGTGTTTTATTTTGGTTAAATCAGGGTTTGTTTACTTCTTTTTTAGTTGTAAATTTTGTAAAACAAGAGGATAAAGCTACTTTAATAATTTTATTAAGTGATAATAAACATATATAATTGTTCCTGTATCGCTAGTTATAAATTAAATATCGTTTTCAAACAGATTACAGAGCCTACATTATTTCTACTTTTTGCCACCATGAGCGCTGCGATCGATTATTATACCTTTGCACCCAGCGAATAGTGTGTACCTGTGCGAAGCCAGGTTCGCATACGTGTTCACTCACGTACGCACTATGGCGCACTGTACCAGCACAGGATAAACATATTTTTCAGGAATTTCAGGTGCAGGTTCACGGAGCGCGGAGGTTCGCGAACCTAAGTGGGTACCCATCCTTATGATCCGGAGGTTTTGACATTCATGATCATGTGTTTTGGTATTAAGAGCTTAAAATCCGGAGGGGTCAACCCTAGGCCTAAATTATTGTAAGTATTTTGCTTTTACCAATTAACGAAGAAATAATGGGATTGATTTATCGAAAACAATAGTCTATTTGCGCCCACCGACAAACGATATACTTAACGATTTATCGAGTTTATCTGTAAAACGACAATGGATTTTGACAGTTGAGTGTCAATAAATCTTTATAAGCATAGAAACAGCGAAAATTTTTCTATGTCTTTGGTTATAAGTAGGTATCATTCGTGGTTCGATGGTATTGCTAGAGGGCAGTTAGGTACCTAATAAAAAGCCGTTTAAATAGGTACGGTTATTAGCATGATTTTTACCATTGAAAATGGTTATCAGATGGAAATCGCCTGAGACGTATTTTTGACCATATCTCCGAGGATTTTGAAAGGATCGAGATGGAAATAGTACCAAAAGTTGAGGAATTTATCGAGACACGTGTGAACGTGTGAACTTTGGAAATCTACTAGTAACTTTTTTTGAAATTTTGCAAAATTCCGAAAATTCCGGGTTTTTTGGGGGGTGTTTGTTAACAAAATTGTAAATATTTCGAAAAAAAAACTGACTTAAGAAATAATGAAAAAAAGGGTCCTAGGGTATTAGTTTAGCTACCAAGTGAAGAAATAATTTAAAAAATCGGTCAATAATTGTGACCTGTAGGTGGTCCCTTTAGATTTGGAATTGTAGAAAAACGGCTGTTTCCGTACATAAAAAGTGATGTAGCTTCTATGATTATTGACCGATCGTCATGGTAATAGTGTTAAAAGATGCAGAAGCGGACGAGAAGTGCATTCGTTGGAATTTCGAAAATTGGTTAATATTATTTCGGCCGCGTCGAGGCAGTCAGTCACGGCGCTTTTATCGTAAAATAAATAGGTACTACCTAGGTAACTTTAAAAATATAATAGGACTTTGTATTTAATTTGATTTTGGTTTTTCGTAAACTTTTGTGTTCATTTTCAATGCTCCGATTCTTGCGGGGACTGTAAAATCTGTGAATTTATTTATTTGATAAGCTTACCCATTGATATACACTATCAATAAGCTTATTTGTTATTTTCATATTTGAATTTGAATTGAAAAGCTAGAGCCGTTTTTGGTTGCATGCTCTAAGGTTTTTTCCATTTGTCTGCAAGCATGAAGAACAATGATCATTCTAAAAATATTTAAAAATAAATCTCAATAACCATATTTTATAAAACAAAAATACAACAATCAAACAATATCGTACAAATATTTATTATCTTTTCATTATCTGTTGTAAAAATTCACAGATTTTACAGTACCCGCAAGAATCGGAGCATTGAAAATGAACACAAAAATTTACCAAAAACCTTAGAATAATTACACCTAGAAGCCGTGTCCGCGTATGCAAAGTGAGGCAACTTATACTGAGCCAAAATGGCTCAGTTTTCAGATTTATATCCTTCATACGTTACCTAATCGTAACTAAAGTCCAATAATATAATAATTAATCTCTTTAAGGTAGGGAAATTGAAACTGTTTTTCACTTATTAGGTATGATTATGTAATAATGGACAATAAAAATCTGAAAACGGCGCCATTTTGGCTGTTTTAGTTGCCTCACTTTTGACAGCGCGCTTTGTAGGGAATTATCGTTCTAGGTGTAATTATTCTAAGCCAAAAACTAAAATCAAATCAAATGCAAAGTCCTATTATATTTTTAGTTACTATTTATTTTTACGATTGTGATGTGACACTCGGCTCCGCCTCGTGCCACAAAAGCGCCCGCTGACTGCCTCGGCACAACCGAAATATTATTAACCGATTTTCAAAATTCCAACGAATGCACTTCTCGTCTGCTTCTGCATCTTTTAACACTATTACCATGACGATCGGTCAATAATCATAGAAGCAACATAACATTTTATGTTCGGAAACACCCGTTTTTCTAGAAATCCAAATCTAAAGGGACCACCTACAGGTCACAATTATTTACCGATTTTCAAAATTATTTCGCCATTTGGTAGCTAAACTAATATCCTAGGACCCTTTTTTTCATTTTTTCTTAAGACAGTTTTTTTTCCGAAATATTTACAATTTAGTAAACAAACACCCCCCAAAAACGCCGGAATTTTTGGAATTTTGCAAAATTTCAAAAAAAGTTACCAGTAGATTTTCAAAATTCAAACGTTCACACGTGTCTCGATAAATTCCTCAACTTTTGGTACTATTTCCATCTCGATCCTTTCAAAATCCTCGGAGATATGGTCAAAAATACGTCTCAGGCGATTTGCATCTGATAACCACTTTCAATGGTAAAAGAAAAATACCCATGAACGAAAAAAATATGTAGTACACCTACCTGCCTATTAATTGTAATATTAATATTTAAGAAACTTGAAGTTTGCTAGAAATGGAATTAGTAACGCCATCTAGTGAGCGGTAGCTGAACTTTTGACAGACAAAACCAGTGGAGGTTTGTTGGTTGTGTGCAATATGGGTTGATGTCTATGCATAAAGAAAAACATGATGTAATGTAGTGTGGACATAATTCATACTAACTTATTTATCAAATAGCGAACAACTTTAAATAAGTATCTATAGTGTCAGTTAACCCTTAAAACTGGGCTTTACAGGAAAAAATCTATGGATCATAAACTTTTCTAATAATTAGGTGCCTTACTAAAGTGTACAATGAAATTACATAACCCATTCATTATGTTAGTAAACATGTTCGTTTGTTTGCGCATTTGTGTCTTACTAACATGGTACGTATATTAAATGTTTGATAGGCAACGGCTAGACGCGTGGTATTTACCGTGATCCATCGCCATAGAGTAAATTTTAACCATGGAAAGTATTTTTTAGGGAATGTTCAATATTTTACTTTCCATGGTTAAAATTTACTCTGTGGCGCTGGATCACGATATTTACCACGCGTGTAGCCGTCGGCATAGAGAAAAACATTGAATGATTCAAAAGTAAAGCCTCGATTACATACGCCGATTTAAGGAACCAATTTAGAGTTGCCACTCGTATAAATAAGTTAAATTTTAACAGTGAATTTGCACAAATGACGGAAAGGTCAACATTTTTTATGATTTTTTATATTCAATTCTCATCTCCAATCTTAAACAATGTTTACTTTTCCGTTATAGTGTAGATTCGATTTTAAAATCGAACTTATTCTACAATATTTTATTGTCAAGTACGGGTGGCAACCCGAAATTGGTTCCTAGCTAGGAAGCTAAATTGGCGTATGTAATCGAGGCATTCGATCTATTACAAATTCAATTCAAATCGTTATTTTTTTTATCAACAGAAAAGTTTTTTGAAAACACAGAGTAACCTTTTTTGAACCTTAAACGTTTAAAAGAAAATGAGGGATTTTTCTTCCAGTTTTTTTTTTTAGTTTTATTGAAATACCGATAAATAGCAAGCTTGTTATTTAAATCAACAACATCGCATTTCCCTGAGTGACTTAAACGGCAAAAGGCCGATTTCTATCACATTATGTATATTGTGTCGCAGTCTAAATACATTTACGGACATTACATCTCTTGGCTAGGCAGATTATTTTTATATAGGTACTTATTTAGAACAAGAAAATAATGTTTCCATCTGTCTACAGCAAATACTTTAATATTAGTTAGTTATAAAATGTACATAATAATATTCTTACCTATGTATATCTTTTTTATGTTTTTAAAGGTACTTTATGAATAAGCAAAAATACTGAAATATAGGCATAAATGGATGTAGAAGTGTATGTAATGGATGAAGACAGTATGATAGATAAATACCTAGCTTTGGTAAAAAAATCTATATTTCTTCATTACAGTGTACTACCTACATAGGTTTTTCTGTGCAGTGTCGGCTCTGTACAATCAAATATGAACCCACGATTATTAGTTTTTAAGACATGTTTGAATAAATAAATATAAAAAATATATAAATAGTTTCTCAAATGCTCGTATACTCTCTCGTACTGTTTTTATATGTTTTGGTAAGAAACCTTAGTAATTATCGCTACTTTCCTCATTCTCCCTCACCTTGAGCAATCTGGCCAAAACCAAATTTGTCCAGTTTTTTGTTGTACCCACAACGCATATATACACAATGGTCACATGCAGATCTGTCCGTCTGAATGGCGCATTAGCGTACAATGTACAATGAGCTCAGATCTCGCCGCCCGCGGCCCTTTAGCGTCCATTTTTTTGTACAAGAACGTATCATCGCTTTTTTGTTACAGTTTATAGATGGTTAGATGGTGTGTGAAAGACATACCTAAGTACATTACTTATTTGTAAGTAGAAATGGGAAATCACGCTCAGACCAAAGCTAGAATTAGTAACTGACATATAATGCATAGTTGTCTCACGCTAGTAGAGAGTTTCTTTGCAGTTTAGGTTACCGTACTTGTTAACTAAGTAATAATATATCATCAACTTAAAGACTCCAGAAAAAAAGGCGAATTCGCTGCGATTGTACGCTTAATTTCAGTTACAATGCTGTTAAAATTTCTCATTTTACTGACGTCGCTGGTCCTAAACGAACATTGTAAGTATACTTAACTAATCGCATCATATTAGCGCGTAGTTCTTCAGAGGGTCTTAGCTTAACAGGTTCACCTACAATACCTATCCTTCACTTAGAAAGAGTTCTGAGAATGCCTTGCCTGGCACTGCAAAAGAGAAATAACACATTCCTGTCACTGCAAAAGAGAAATAACACATGCCTGACACTGCAAAAGAGAAATAACACATACCTGTCACTGCAAAAGAGAAATAACACATGCCTGACACTGCAAAAGAGAAATAACACATACCTGTCACTGCATAAGAGAAATAACACTTGCCTGTCACTGCAAAAGAGAAATGACACATGCCTGTCACTGCAAAATAGAAATAACATATGCCTGTCACTGCAAAAGAGAAATAACACTTGCCTGTCACTGCAGAAGAGAAATAACACAGAGGAAACGGAACGAGCTTACTTTAATAAATTTTCCTCGAATCTATAAACTTCTACTGTCTTATTCAGAGTGCGTTCGATAAACTAGGGCCAAAGTTAACATGGCGTTAAACTGCGGACTAACGTCATTTTACCGCAAATCGTATTCAGAGTGACAGTTTAACGTGTAGTCCCACTGTTTAAGGATTAAAAGGTGCATAGTGATTGGCTTACAAGCATTAAAGCAGGTTTTGTTAGAACAGTCTTGCACCCTAGTTTTGTGAAACATCTCTAAATAAGACAGCTAGACTATTGGTGAGAGTAGTGATAGTGCAGTTTTGTGAGGTGGTCAGTAAGTAATTTGTCAAAAGTCTTTCTTAGGGCGTCCGCCGCGTTAAGCGGGATCCCGGCGCGGGGCGAGATACATTAGACTTCACTCATGCAGTGCAAGCATCTCTCCGTCAGAAAACCAGCAATCTATATTCCCGCGTCGTGTGCCCACGGCGGGATCCCGCTTGACGCAGCGGACGCGCTTAGTTTACCAAAATATTAAATACTAGCGGCCGCCCGCGACTTCGTCTGCGTGGAAAGGTTTTTTGTATCCCTCGGGAACAATACTTTTTCGGGATGAAAGGTACCCTATGTCTTTCTCTGTACCCCTGACAACGTGTATGCAAAATTTCATGATGATCGGTTCAGTAGTTAGGACGTGAAGGCGTAACAAACAAACAAACAAACGGACTTTCGCATTTATAATATTAGTAAGGACTAGCGGCTGCCCGCGATTTCGTCTGCGTGGAAAGGTTTTTTGTATCCCTCGGGAACAATACTTTTTTCGGGATGAAAGGTACCCTATGTCCTTCTCTGTACCCCAGACAACGTGTATGCAAAATTTCACGATGATCGGTTCAGTAGTTAGGACGTGAAGGCGTAACAAACAAACAAACAAATAAACAAACAAACGGACTTTCGCATTTATAATCCTTACTAATATTATAAATGCGAAAGTCCGTTTGTTTGTTTATTTGTTTGTATATTAGTAAGGATTAGTATAGTAAGGAAAGGATAAGGATGATATGCCTTTGTTACACTCTCAATAACCGAGCACGAAAAGCTATCGAGAAAAACGGACATAAAATATCGATAGCCTTTTTGTATGGGAAATTTGTACAGAGCCATCTACCGCTGAAAAGCGAAATGAAATTTTCCATAGATAATTTACTATATCGGCTACTTTTACCATAATTTATTCGTATGCTTTTACGTTGGTTTTTATTCTGCTAGCTAGGGGTTATGATGTGCTTTTGTTTTACTCTCACAAGTCCTAAACCAACATGAAAATTTCTAGTTTCTTTGTACAAATAA
The DNA here is from genome assembly GCA_928269145.1 of Agriphila tristella. Taxonomy (NCBI): domain Eukaryota; kingdom Metazoa; phylum Arthropoda; class Insecta; order Lepidoptera; family Crambidae; genus Agriphila; species Agriphila tristella. Next base: position 2,897,809 of record OV743443.1, on the reverse strand, counting down.
GTAATACTTATACATAGAAAGGTTAAAGGTTACCTAGCACACGTAACTGTAAAGTGACGCACCCACGAAACACGCTAATGCAAATTAAAGGCCGTTTCGCTTAAGCAATAAGAAAAAGTCTCAGCAAAAATTACAGTTAGTAGTTTTCAAAAATATAGGGTATTATGTTACATACAATACAAACAGGTGTTTTGGGTTTGAGTAATAAGTCATGATATTATAATAAACATTTAGGTATTAAGTGATCATCTGTGAAAAAATTGACTAAGTATTTTTTATTCGGATTCAATAATTGCTGAAAATATTTCGAATCTATAAGTATTGTTGTCAAATAAAGTAGGTACGATCAAGTTAAACCTTATTAACTTTTCATCAAGTTTTACAAAGACCCAAATAGTCATGATGACTATCTAGTTAGCGTACCTACGTGAAAACCAGTTAAATCACATACAAGTACTTTACTTGAATCTTTCTTATTTCTTAATGTATATCTTAAGTGTAAAATTTTCCATTTAAACCACAGATAATAAAATACTACAGTACCTCCTACTCACCATTAACTAACAACAAAGGTGTCTGACTGTCAAGACAGATATAACATTAAAATCAACATTTTAACAATATACGTGAGCTATCCATATCTCCCGTCAATCAAACTTTGTTCGCATTTCATTAATACCTCCGAAATAACGTGGTTAAGATCCGAAAACGATATAAACCTAGTGTTAATTACGAGAGAGGCCAACGACCCCGAAACAAAAGCCTTCAACGAGCCGTCGAACGCGCGTGATGCCTATGTAACTCATTATGGCCGATTTAATTTTATATTTCGAACCCATCCATTAAGCATCCATTCACGATCGGCCATCAGACAGCGCGCCCGTGCCTGCATATTTAAGAAAAAAACAAAAAGCGCGCGCTCTTAGCCCACAGATTAAAAGCTACGCTTGTCTGTGGTAACCTTTCCTCCTCTAACGCTGCTTACCTTGTACCTGTCCTTCTCGCGCAATAATAAAACATAATTGGTTTTAAATGGATAGGATTGGCGATGGGGAGAATAATAACCGAAGAAGTAATTTACCGTCGTCCGGAGGAGCTCACCTCACTTATTAAAGCGCCCTCACAAAAATTACTCTATGCATATTTATAAGCGAACCTTTTGGTGACCATAGACGTCAGTTTAATTTTTAAACGGGGCGTGAACAACGTTTAAAATGTACAAACATGTCCCAAAATGATAACGTTCATTATCATTTAAATTAGAATGGAGCCCTCAATTTTTTGTTTCCTCCATTTTTGCGAAGACAACGAACGTCAGCGTCGACGAGTTGACTTGTAACAGCTATCGAAAAAAATAACGCGCGCGTAAAAACATTCGATAGAGTAATTTTGTATGGAAATTTTGTACAGCGCCATCTATCACCGAATAGCGAAATGACATTTTTCATAGATAATTAGAAAATTATCGAGTAGGGTGGATATGCCTAACTCCAGCCCACCACCTTTTTTGTTTATGAGACTGTGAAGTGAGCATGTTTATATGAAAATAACGGTGTAGGCGGTTAGATATGCCGGTGAGTGTCAATATTTCAAGCATCATATCTCAAAAACTATTAGACATACAGAGCTGAAAGTTAGCTTGAATTGTTTGAAATTTAATACACTTTCAAAATAATGTAGGCAACTCATGTCAAAAGCTCATAGTTTTTTAATAAAACTGCAAAAACTGAAAAATAATGCAGTTTTTCACGTATAATGCAGCTAGCACAACTTTTTTTTGCTTGCAAAACATGGTTCCACACTCCCTTAAGGGGTCCAAATAACATACCAAAAATGCAGCTTTACATCGCGTTTTGCGATTTAAATGTAGATTTTTACTGGGCTATTAGCACAAACATCTATCGAGAGAAAAGCGCGCGTAAAAGTACTCAATAGAGTAATTAATTATCTATGTAAAATTTCATTTCGCTTCTCAGCGGTAGATGGCGCTGTACTTTCCCATACAAAATTACTCTATCGAATGTTTTTACGAGCGTTATTTTTTTCGATAGCTGTTCATGCTAAGGGTAAGTACGAATCACAGACCTACTTGTTGTATGGTCTGTGGTACGAATAAATTGATATCGATTTATGTATGTTATGCTTTATTAATTATTATATTAATTCGAGTAGAACCTAACGTGATTAATTTATTTTAATACAAGACCAATCGCTTTTCTCTGCTTAATGTGTTATTTTGCATTGTAAATAAGAATCGAATAATCAGCAACTACCCAGAATCGAACATGCTGACTGCTTTCAATGTACAACAAGCAAGAAAAGTAAATGCACACAACACATAACTACATATTTAAAAGCCCCTATTTTTCCCTTGTAGACAAAAAGTCATTTCACGTCGTTCCACAGCAAAAACCGTCGCGCGCGCAACTCTAAGCAATGGCTTCCCGCCAAATTACCATACACAGGTCTGGAGCAAGGGCGGGGCTCGCGGATGTAGATACCATTAGTAAATTATTTCTGTGAAATGAAGGCGGCAATTAGATGTAATTGCACGGTGCCCTCCCGCCCCGCGCACGCCGAGATCCCGCGTGCGATAAAATACCTGTTTCACTGACGGACTCAGGGCGAACAAGACGAAATGTTTGTAATTTTTTAACCGACTTCATAAAAGGAGGTTCTCAATTCGATTGCATATATTTTTTTTTCGTTGTTCGCGCATATATTTTTTTCAAATTGGTTCAGTAGTTTTCAAGTAATCCTGAAAAAAACTATGATTTTGCATTAACTATACCTTGATGACTTTGTTATTTATGAACCGAATTAGATGAAGTTTTTGGATACCTTTAGTGTAGTCTTTTTAACCGACTTAAAAAAAATAAGGTTCTCAGTTTGACCTGTACGTATGTATGTTTCTCCGCGATTATCTCACGTTTGGCTGAGCCGATTTTTCTACCTAATAATATACCTACACTACCTAATACAGAAGGTACTTACACTAAAAATAAAAAAATTGTTTAAGAAATAAAAAACCGACTTCAAAAAACCTGCCTCTAAAAAGCAAGAAATAATATTCAAATCATTAGATATGCATTATCATTGTTATAATAAAAACACGTCTATTGAAGTCGGGTGGGGCTTTTAGAATAAAAAAAAAGGAAGTTGTACTCCAGCTCCAGCCGACTTCAATAGACGTGTTTTTATTATAACAATGATTATGCATATCTAATGATTTGAATATTATTTCTTGCTTTTTAGAGGCAGGTTTTTTGAAGTCGGTTTTTTGTTTTTGAACAATTTTTTTTAATTATACTTTCATTCTTGATTCTCTTTAAGTCACTAAATAATATACAAGAAAAAAATTAATTCGCCACCAGTCATTTTAAGTTTCCTAAAATCGCCAATATCAATTGATGGAAAAGAAAATAACTTAAACTAAAAAAAAACTAAAATAATATGGCTTAATTAAACCAAATCTACGGTACATTTTCCTTTGTTGAATTCGGTAAAAAAGCATCAGCACTAAGTGGGTAAGTAAATACCATAAGTAGGTATTATTGTCCTTACTAATATTATAAATGCTAAAGTAAGGTTCCGCCTTCACTTCTTAACTATTGGGTCGATTGTCATGCAATTTTACATCCACGTTGTCAAGGGTACAGAAAAGAACATGGGTTCTTCTTTGCGAACTTCATTGCGAAAAAAAGTTTTAGCATAATAATAGCAAAAAAACTTTCCACGCAGACGAAGTCGCGGGCGGCCTCTATTAAAGAAATAATAAAATAACATTTCTTATAAAAGAACTTATTTCACTTTAAACCCTTAAACTGCTCTCTTAAGTTTTCAGAATTACTGCAACTTTTTTTAGGGAGATTCAATAAGACATTTTGTCATCTACTTAGGTTCTAATCCTCAATCCAGGCCTGGTATAAGTTTTTATACGCACGCAGTCATTCCTAAGTTTGAAGCAAAAATTAAGTACACAGGGGTGGTTTTATTATGCGGGCTACCTCCTACTGTGTCCATCCCACTGAAGACAGTGCCTCTGTATTTACTTACACTTGACATAAAAAAACTTTATATCAAGAACAGTTTGTGACGAAAAACTAATTTAAAAGAGAAGTTTATAAAAGTTTTCTAATATGAACCTTCAGAGGCCAGGTTAAGGCCACAAAGTTATGGTTTGTTTGTAATCTATCTTTAGCCTATTTTTGTATACGTTCTAAGCTGCCACAAATTATTATTGGTGATGCCCACAGCGAACATGTTCCATTAAAAAAATTACGTCAGAAGTTTGTCCAGTACCCTTAGCACGAACATCAATCGAGAAAAAAAACGCGCGTAAAAACATTCGATAGAGTAATTTTGTATGGGAAATTTGTACAGCGCCATCTATCGCCGTAAAGAGAAATTAAATTTTCCATAGAGAATTCTCTATCAAGTAATTTTACGTGCGTTTTTTTCTCGATAGCTTCGTGCTAAGGGTAGGTAATGGACAAACTTCTGAGGTAGTTTTTTTAAGGGAACGTGTTCGCTGTGGGTTTCACCAATAATAATTAGTGGCAGCTAAGAACGTATACAAAATAGGCTAAAGATAGATTACAAACAAACCATAACTTTGTGGCCTTAACAGGCATCAGAAAGTTCATATTAGAAAACTTTTATAAACATCTCTTTTAAATTAGTTTTTCGTCACAAACTGTTCTTGATATAAAGTTTTTTTATGTCAAGTCAAGAGCATAACTGTTAATCTTTAGCGGTCAGATAATTTAAGACACCAGTCGATTTTCATACAAACGAGGTAACTTTGAAGCCTTGGTTCTCCGCCAAGGATTGGCCTAGCTGTGATCTGATGATGGCTATCCAGGGAGTGAATGATCTGCACCCTTAGCACGAACAGCTATCGAAAACGCGCGTAAATGAACTTGATAGAGTAATTATCTATGAAAAAATTCATTTCGCTATTCGGCGCTAGATGGCGCTTTATAAATTTCCCATACAAAATTTCTCTATCGAATGTTTTTACGCACGTTACCATTTCTTTTCGATTGCTGATCGTGCTACGGGAACTCATCGGCATTCTGATATGTTTAGAAAAACCGCGAAATTACCATAAAAATGTATGGAAATCCTGAACTAAAAACTCTGATCCTTCTCTTAGAAGTAAGCTTTACCCCAGCAAAATGTTGTCGAATTTTTACCATTTGAGTGTAACAGATAATTAGATTACCAGCTTCTGTAAATGCTTGCAGATTTTTGATCGTCTGATAGTTTATATTTGACAGAAACAGTTCCTGCTGGAGTAACGTTACCCAGCCCAGCTAACTCCCCAGCCAGATGTTTTTTTTTTTTATTAGTGGGTGGGTATATTGAAATAGATGTTAGCTACATAATAATTAGATTACTGGACGATCTAAATGTTGCGATAAAATTTGCATTTGTATGTAGGATCTATTATGGTTGCGAAGATATTCAAAATCCTGCTGGGGTAACGTTTGTGTGTTTGCTGGATCTCGGAAACGGTTAAGCGCATTTTCTAAATTTTTTGTACACGACTTTTTATTAATTAGATTAAATTTGCTTATGAATAAAAAATCAAATATAATTCACTGTTTAGAAGTTATAACTGCCTACTGAAATGTGTGAAATTTAATTTGTATCCTGCAAATAATAAAGAAATTATGATGAGCTTTAGTTTAACGATGTGCAGTGAAACTTTCAACCATCGGTTAATATGAGTTTCTTGTGGATGTAGTAACTGAATGTTATATCATATTATTGGCGGAATTTTATACCTATAAAATTTCAGCGTCATACGCTTCTCAATTAACGAGATAATCGAAAAAGATATAATAGGAAGGTTGTAACTCAACCAAGTTTAGATGGCTATAGAAAAGGGCCTATAGTACATTACGCTAGCCATCTAAAAATGTATTGTCTAAGATAGTATTACAAGTTTAGTACAGATGCATACACAAGTGTTAAAAAAAACAATGTTATTTATTTAAATATTTTTATTGACAATGCCCTGAAAGGGTAAGTTTAAAGTGATTTAATGGATATGAATAAGAAAACTAAATAACACCACACTGTAAGTAAGTCGCTACTGCTTAGTCAAATAAAAAAAAATACCGGACAAGTTCACCGAGGGTTCCGTACAGAAAAAACTTACCTATATATATGTACTGAAATAAAAGACTTTTTAACGGATACTAGCGCGGTTTTATTGAAAGTACTTTGGTAATTAGTTTGTATTTGGTTTGATTTTTGATTTTCCCGACGTTTCGGCACCTTTGCAGCTGCCGTGGTCACGGGGGACTGAAGCTACTCGTGAGCCTACCCTCAAGCGATGAATTTTTTGAGACGTTCAGAAATTAATATTTTACAAAAAAAAATATCTTTTTAATTGGTTTAACTTGATTTTGTGATTTAATTAATGCTAAAGAGAGAGAATCTACTGAAACTACCACCATTTCACAAAATTGGGAGGCCCCTCCAAGAAAGAAATGGCGAAATAAAACTTGGAGAGGAAAGCCGACCTCCGTCTTTTAAATTTATTAATTTATTTGCAAAAGGAACTAACCGTATCATTAGATCTTGCAGTGTGTGTATGGGGCTTTAGCTTGTGAATGATGGGGTCCCAAGCTGGTGGAATTTTCCAACCATCATCTCTATTGAAATTAGGATATTTTTTTATTTCGATAGCCTCGCGGAGCATTCTAGGAATAAATCTACGTTCCTTAGCAAGGATTTGGGGTTTGTCAAATCTAATGTAATGGTTGGGCCCCTCAAAGGCGTGATCACACACTGCAGACTTGTTATCGCGCCTATGTTTCATGTCAGCTACATGCTCTTTAACGCGGGTCCCTATACTTCTCTTTGTTTGCCCGATGTAGGAGAGCCCACAGTCACAATCTAGTTTGTAGACGCCTGCGGCTTGAAGGGGGATGTTACACTTGACAGGTCGTAAGAATTGGTTGATCTTCTTCGGCGGCTTGAAGTAAGTTTTGATTGACGCTCGCTTCAGAATGTTTCCAATCTTGTCAGTGACACCCTTCAAATAAGGTAGGATGGCAGGTTGACGCTCTACTGTGGCTGGTTTGTCGCGTTTTCTGTGACGAAGGCGTGGTACTTGCAACTTGTTTTTACGCAGTACTTGTTTGACGTGCTGGAGCTCAGCCGTCAGGTGTTGTTTGTCACAGATGCCGCGGGCTCTCTGAAACAAATATTTTCCTACGGTAGCTAACTGTATAGGATGATGGTGAGAGTCACCATTGAGGTATCTGTCTGTATGGGTTGCTTTACGATACACTGTATGGCTCAAGGTTTGGTTCGGATTCCTGATAATGAGAATGTCTAGGAAAGCTAGTTTATTATCTGCCTCTAACTCCATAGTAAATTGTATGTTGGGGTTTATGGAGTTAAGATGGTTAAGAAAAGCAGGGACACTGTCTCTAGGTAGTATTGTGAAAGTGTCATCTACGTACCGTTTGTAGAACCGGGGAGTCACTGGTGCTGCGGCTAGTGCTTTCTCCTCAAAATTTTCCATGAAAATGTCAGCAACAATGGGGGATACAGGAGAGCCCATTGCTACTCCATCCACTTGCACATAGAACTCCTCGTTCCATAACAGATAGCCAGATGTTAGGCATAATTCTAGTAGTTCTGCATATTCAATTGGCATGTTGTTATCAACTAGCTTTTTCCTGATGATATCAATGCAGTCCTGTACTGGTAAGCATGTGAATAAGGACTGAACATCAAAACTAACCATAGTTTCATCATCAGCGAGATGTAGATGTTGTATCTCACTGACAAACTGGTAGGAATCTTTTACAAACGCTGATGTATTACCTCTCAGTGGTGTGAGTGTTTTCGCTACGTGTTTAGCCAATTTGTAGGTTGGTGAGTCAATTTGGCTTACAATGGGACGTAGCGGAGCATTGCCTTTGTGTATTTTCGGTAACCCATACAGTTTCGGCGGTATAGGGCAGGATGGAATAAGATAATCGACGTCAAGATCTAACTGTTCTGAATGTTTTTTGATGAGTTCTTTCGTATTATTAAGGATCTTGGTGGTTTGATCACATTTAACATGTTTGTAGGTTTTCTCATCACTCAAAAGTTCTTGTATTTTTGCGTTATAATAAACCTACAAATAAACCTACAAACATGTTAAATGTGATCAAACCACCAAGATCCTTAATAATACGAAAGAACTCATCAAAAAACATTCAGAACAGTTAGATCTTGACGTCAATTATCTTATTCCATCCTGCCCTATACCGCCGAAACTGTATGGGTTACCGAAAATACACAAAGACAATGCTCCGCTACGTCCCATTGTAAGCCAAATTGACTCACCAACCTACAAATTGGCTAAACACGTAGCGAAAACACTCACACCACTGAGAGGTAATACATCAGCGTTTGTAAAAGATTCCTACCAGTTTGTCAGTGAGATACAACATCTACATCTCGCTGATGATGAAACTATGGTTAGTTTTGATGTTCAGTCCTTATTCACATGCTTACCAGTACAGGACTGCATTGATATCATCAGGAAAAAGCTAGTTGATAACAACATGCCAATTGAATATGCAGAACTACTAGAATTATGCCTAACATCTGGCTATCTGTTATGGAACGAGGAGTTCTATGTGCAAGTGGATGGAGTAGCAATGGGCTCTCCTGTATCCCCCATTGTTGCTGACATTTTCATGGAGAATTTTGAGGAGAAAGCACTAGCCGCAGCACCAGTGACTCCCCGGTTCTACAAACGGTATGTAGATGACACTTTCACAATACTACCTAGAGACAGTGTCCCTGCTTTTCTTAACCATCTTAACTCCATAAACCCCAACATACAATTTACTATGGAGTTAGAGGCAGATAATAAACTAGCTTTCCTAGACATTCTCATTATCAGGAATCCGAACCAAACCTTGAGCCATACAGTGTATCGTAAAGCAACCCATACAGACAGATACCTCAATGGTGACTCTCACCATCATCCTATACAGTTAGCTACCGTAGGAAAATCTTTGTTTCAGAGAGCCCGCGGCATCTGTGACAAACAACACCTGACGGCTGAGCTCCAGCACGTCAAACAAGTACTGCGTAAAAACAAGTTGCAAGTACCACGCCTTCGTCACAGAAAACGCGACAAACCAGCCACAGTAGAACGTCAACCTGCCATCCTACCTTATTTGAAGGGTGTCACTGACAAGATTGGAAACATTCTGAAGCGAGCGTCAATCAAAACTTACTTCAAGCCGCCGAAGAAGATCAACCAATTCTTACGACCTGTCAAGTGTAACATCCCCCTTCAAGCCGCAGGCGTCTACAAACTAGATTGTGACTGTGGGCTCTCCTACATCGGGCAAACAAAGAGAAGTATAGGGACCCGCGTTAAAGAGCATGTAGCTGACATGAAACATAGGCGCGATAACAAGTCTGCAGTGTGTGATCACGCCTTTGAGGGGCCCAACCATTACATTAGATTTGACAAACCCCAAATCCTTGCTAAGGAACGTAGATTTATTCCTAGAATGCTCCGCGAGGCTATCGAAATAAAAAAATATCCTAATTTCAATAGAGATGATGGTTGGAAAATTCCACCAGCTTGGGACCCCATCATTCACAAGCTAAAGCCCCATACACACACTGCAAGATCTAATGATACGGTTAGTTCCTTTTGCAAATAAATTAATAAATTTAAAAGACGGAGGTCGGCTTTCCTCTCCAAGTTTTATTTCGCCATTTCTTTCTTGGAGGGGCCTCCCAATTTTGTGAAATGGTGGTAGTTTCAGTAGATTCTCTCTCTTTAGCATTAATTAAATCACAAAATCAAGTTAAACCAATTAAAAAGATATTTTTTTTTGTAAAATATTAATTTTTGAACGTCTCAAAAAATTCATCGCTTGAGGGTAGGCTCACGAGTAGCTTCAGTCCCCCGTGACCACGGCAGCTGCAAAGGTGCCGAAACGTCGGGAAAATCAAAAATCAAACCAAATACAAACTAATTACCAAAGTACTTTCAATAAAACCGCGCTAGTATCCGTTAAAAAGTCTTTTATTTCATGTCTAGTGAGCGCGTAAGCTTGAGAAGTGATTATATATGTACTGTGCCATAAGTTAACATAAGACAACATATAGGTAGGTGCCATCAATGATATTCAGAATATTTATGAAACATGTAATAAAATAGTACTTTTGAGGTTAAGTAGTGGTTTGTTTGTAAACATTATTTCCCTAAGTTGGCTGGAGCACTTATACTATTTACGTTACGGCTTATACCCGAAAACTAGGTGTAGCCTATAGTTGTTGGTTAAACCTAGGTGTAGCTGATTTGCTCGCGGCTAATACTAAGTGTAGCCGGTTAATACTAGGTCTAGCCTTCTTGGTACCTCTACTAAGGGGGAGTAATTTATGGGGTATTAAGAAATTTATTTCTGTTGATATTCCGGAATCTGTACACCTAGTTTTAACCAACAGCTATCAGCTACACCTAGTTTTAGCAGACTTAAACTATGTTTAGTCGCACTTCGGGTATTAGCCGTAACATATACTTAGGTACCTACATTACATATTAAGAAAAGTTAGTTTTTGAGTTTCAATGAGGGCTTTTCAAAGTGACATTTTAAAAAAAATTAACTATTTGCCGCACTAGATGGCGTTGATGGAAAGAGAAGTGTCAAAATTGGCTTTTAAAAATAAACGGCCTGTACCAAAGAGGCAAGTAAGCACTCGCTGGCTGACATCTGCCCAAAGAGAGACATTTTAGGGTCTGAGTACTCTTCGATTCGAAGCTTAGTTAAAAAAATACATTGACACATACATTTTTATCAACGCCATCTATCGAGCTTACAGTTTTTTGTCATTTTGAAAAGCCGAGGGCTTTTCAATTACAGTATTGAAATATTGATTTCTTTTTATACTTACTTAAAGCTATAACTATTCCTATTTTTTCTTGGTCAAAAGCACTTGATGAGAATGGCTCGAATCGTACACTTACCGTAGCTGGAAAGGGACATTATGCTTCAAAGACACACCAAGACAGGAGCCCTGTCTGACAATTGTCTGCAGAGCAGTTTAGAGGCCTCTCGATATTGGTCCACAATGTTTCTGTTAGAAACCACCCATACAGCTTGCAAGATACCGTCATGTCTTTGAGCTTTAATTATGGGCTCTAGTAACAGAGAAGCTAAAGCGACGTGGCGGAGAGTTTTGCCCAAGCTCATCTCTTTGAAGTATGCATCATCGATTAATCTGGCCCAAGCTACAGTTTTGTCTTCTTTATCGACATATTCTTGATAAAATTTCGCAATACTAGTCCAAGATTCAGCAGTTGTTGGAAAAGAAGTTTTTCTCATGATCTCATTCCACGTTACCGAATAATGGCTACATACCTCAAACAGCATACTTAAGATTCCCATTCCATTCCAAGCGGTGTGTCTCAGAAGAGAATCACCAATGATAGCAGCAATTTTTTCGCCATACAAGCTTTGGTCGGTATATACCAGCACAATTTTGGCTATAGAAGAACTTAACACACGCTCATTTTTATAGTACGTTTGAACGGCCCTTACACATTTTTCGGATGGGGGTTCATATAATGCTGACAATTCCCCTGGAATGAGAGACATCAGATTTTTCTTGTATTGCGTTTTCTTAAATGCCATCATTAATTGAGGCACAGTCTTGACGATCTTTCTTACCATGGTAAGTGCTAAGAAATTCATTAATCTGAACAGATGTAGTGTTTTTTGATTTAGTTCCTTGACTACTGTGTATGCCTTTAAAACTCGAACACACTCAGTAGTGAACTTGTTTAAAGCTCCTGTACCTATTTCTAAGGACTTTAAAGCTAATATATCGTCATTTTTACCAGCAGTCTCGCCAGTTTCAGATGTATCAACTCTGGGGGTCTCTCCTTGTATTGACAGGCCTTCGCTTGTCTCTTCTGCATCTGCATAATACTCTGAAGGCCAGATTAAATCCTCCACGGAAGTTGCTCCCTCTTTGAAGACCAGAAGCGCCATCTCAATCATGATATCTCTCGCAGAGTATGTTCTATAGGGGTATGGTGGCACTTGACCATAAAAAGCAATAAATCTGGAGACTATTTCTGCCTGGATGCTGGGATCTTTGATTGTTTTAGGAATCGGACATATTTTAGCTATCTCCTCACATATCTTCCTACTCCAACCGCGTTTTGCAGGTCTTTTATAAAACCCAATATAAGTATAATCAATTTCGTCGAGAAAGGCTAAAGCTCCAGGAGGATACCCATATATTGACTCCAAGGTCGGAAAGTCAGGTTCGGGGCGGTTTTCCATCTTCAATTCAGTCACCGAGAACACCCCCTCCCTACCAATTTTTTTTTACTTTCCTGAGAACACTTAATAATAAAATACAAAAAAGTGTTTGTTTTAAGACAATTAAGGACCTAACTAAAAACCAGTTAACTTCCCTTTAAATAATTATAGGTAGGTAGGTACCTCTTCTTTTCTTGCAGGCAGAGTTTGCAGTTTGCTTTCCTTGCAGTCACTGATCTCTATTTATACGAGTACCTACTTGCAGTAAACGATCATTTCAATCTAGGGATGTACGGTGTTCATCGATTTTGCATTAACATCGATGAACGGGGAAAACGTCGATATTTTGACATCGATAAAGACGTCGATTTAACATCGCGATATCGATGTCGTTATAAGTACTCGTCATGTCGCGATGTTACGTCGACGTCATAGAGAAAGAAATATACCGTTTAAAAAGGATGGTGCTATTCATCGCATATAGCGCCATCCCTTTCTAACTGTACAACAGAGATTTAGGGCTTGTTCACACGTACGATTTTTCGACGTTTTATCACGCCACGCGATTTTTCTAACGCTTCGAATGAAACATATTATTATGTGACCTTTCACGGGAAAAGGAAAGGTACCTTTTACCGTGCGATTTTTTTTATCTCGAGCGGAAAACCGACAAAATGCAACATAGGGGAAACGTACTAGGTGTTCATTCACACGACTTGTTAACACGTGTTAACGCGTGGCGTCAGTCAAATGTGCCCGCACCTTTATTGATTAATTTGAATTATTTTATTTTTGAAACAATCGCCCATGCATCGCTAGTGTTTGTGCAAATATTTACCCTTTGTTTCCTGTGTAATTATCAGTTTTAAACAAACAACGAAGGAATGCCTAGTTATTGTTATACATAACTCAACACAAGAGGCTATCATGCAACCACAAGTAGTTAAGCTAAGTACTTCGATTACCAAAATCTGTTCATCTTATAGTTTTTGTGATATTCAAGATTTTGCTGCGGTAACGTTTTGGCGGGCACTTTCTTGGTTTTGAATAACTTTTAATCCATCCGCGATTTAAAGCTGAAACTTTCAGGGATGTTTTTTTAATAAAATGAACAAATATGTTCACTATAGTCTATCGTTTTGTTTTCAGCGGAAGCTGCGTATTCGAACGCCAAAGTAGAAAATTGATAAGTAGCTTGAAATTTTGATGAAATCTCTTCATATCTTCATATCGCGTAAAGTTTGTTAATTCAGATTTGTACACCTTAAAAGGGTATATCATACGTATATGATTTTTTTTATTTGTTTTCAAATGTACTAGTTTAGAAGTAAATCGTTTTTTCCAGTTTTTAAAAACAATTTATTATATCGATTTTTGTTGATAAATCGAAATACTTATGTTTTACAAATTTGAACAAATTAAAGTCTTATAACTGGTATTTTTTTCAAACTTCTGCGACAAACAGTTTTTGAGATATGAGAAATATCAAAACGTTACCGCAGCAAAATCTTAACTTAGGTAAGTAGGATAAATTCTCAGATATACGTTTTCTAGAATTCATCTCAGTGAAGTGAGGATTCTTCTGGGTAACAGTGCCCTTAGCACGAACAGCTATCGAAAAAAATAACGCGCGTAAAAACATTCGATAGAGCTATTTTGTATGGGAAATTTGTACAGTGCCATCTACCGCCGAGAAGCGACATAAAAATTTTCATAGATAATTCCCTATCGAGTACGCGCGTTTTTTTTTTCGATAGATGTTCGTGCCTTAGTGTGTACCCTTAGCACGAACAGCTATCGAAAAAAATAACGCGCGTAAAATTAAAACATTCGATAGAGTAACTTTGTATGGGGTACAGTGCCATATATTGCTGTAAAGCTAAATTAATTTTTCCATAGATAATTCTCTACTTTTGCGCGGGTTTTTATTCTCGATAGATGTTCATGCAAAGGGGATTATTATTATTATTATTATTTATTATTTATTATTCGGTGAATCATCAGCTTACACAATATTAATATAAATTACAAAGTATAAACTTAAAAAGCTAATAATAATAATCGGCCTACTTATTGTCTAATTTTCAAAATCTATCGCAATCGCTTTCATTTGACAGTAAATGTGACACATTGCTGCATTTCTTTGGTAGGTAAGTTTTTATTTGTGGCAAAAAGAAGCACCAATGTAATGTTACATCCTGAAAGCGATTGCAATAGATTTAGAAATTAGACAATAGAAAGGCTGGTCGGAATAACCGGCCTTTCTATTGTCTAATTTCAAAATCTATCGCATTTCAGGATCGCTTTCAGGATGTAATACATTGAAGCTTCTTTATGGCACAAATAAAAACTTACCAAAGAAATGCAGCAATGTGTCAGTGTCACATCATCCATCTGTCAAAAGAAAGCGATTGCGATAGATTTTTAAAATTAGACAATAGCCCATCACTATTATTATTCCCCATAGTAATAATAACAGTGATTCAAACTAAAAGCAAAAATGCGACGATAGATATTACAACAACTTCAGCGATATTTATCTCCCACCTGCATCCACGCAGACCTCACTCAATCAGAAAATGCTCCGATCAAAATGCAAATGTAGGTATTTTGGTTCTTTTGCCTCAACCACCGGGCTACCATAAACTGCTTACAAATTATAGATTGCTTTTATTTTTAATTGCTATGGACCAGCCACCGACTTGGCCGGGGGCTCTTTGACCCTTCTATTTTTGAATTACGGCGCGAGAGCGCGTGATTGGTCGACGGCGGCGCGGAAAACGTTCCGCACTCGGTATTTATAAAGCTAAGCGATGCGTTTGAGGGGAGATAGCATCGAAAGTGGCATCAAATTTAATGTGAAATAGGTGCATCATCACCTTGGCAAAAGCAAACTTTACGGCTCAAACGGGAAATCTAAAAAGTTGTTATTACAAATGGAATTATTATTATTTAAATACAAGTCTCGCAAATCCAAATATATATGGTTTGTTTGAAATCTAAATTCATAACACTGAAGGTCATAAACAATAAACCTTTTAAAACTAAGCAAAAGAAATATTAAAATATTATGTTTAAAAAGCACTAACTAAGACGTATTAATTTGTCTAGACTCTGATATTAATGATGAATTTCATCACTCAGTCACTCACTACACTACTATACTTACGTACTAAGTTTACCAAATTCAATTTTATTAGTGTAGGTTATTAATTATAATTATTATAAGGGAATAAGAATGCAAGTACTATACTATTATTTATTACTGAAATCAAGTACTTCTCCAAATATAAAAAAAAATGCTTTTAGCAACAAGCAACTCGATGCTGTACCACAGAATACATAATAGTACAAGTGCTGTACCTTGATTACGTAAGGCGGCTGCTAACAATTCGCGATTGAAATCGATTTAAAGCTAGTTGTCATGTTACTTTGGTTCTTACTAAAGCAGCAATGTAACTGCGATTTCTCTCATAGTTGATTGCAACAAAGTTACATAATTACCCCACTGGTTGTATTTTGTAAGGTGGCGAATTGCTTAGAAGTCATTTAAATGTTTCAATTTTCAGCTCAAACTCAGCCCATTAAATTTTTTTAGATTTTACCTACAGAAAACTCATAAAACAAAGCTGGCAGATACTTATAATCGATGCTTATACTAATATAACATACGTTCAATGAAATTAAAAATTGATATAGATCAACACTCGAGTCATTAAGCCAAGAAGCTTATACCTCCCTCAAATGGAGATTGCACGTCCATATGTCATAGTGAAGATTGAAAAAAGGTCCTTACGGCTTATTGCAACCTCTTTCTTTAGTGTTACAATACGTGTTCGTTGTTCGTCGTTCGATTGTTCGTGAGAAACGAAAACGTATTGTAAAACGAAAAGAAAGAGATAGCAATAAGCCGTAACGTCACTAAAGAGTCTTTTTCAATCTTCACTTACTTACTAGGCGTGCAACCTCCATTGTGGATATAAGCTTCTTGCATTAAGCTAAAAAAAACTAATAAATAAAAACAACAAGTAAGAATTTGGCAAAAAGTTTTGAATTTTCCGCCGATTCATATCACCTAGTCGTTCTCCATCAGTCAGGTCTGGTTCATAACATAGTTCGAACGAACGAATAGATACCTTACCTTTAATTAAAAATATTATTGTGCTTGCTGATACGTAAAATCCATAAAAAGTATGATCCTAACATTATAATTTCCAATTAAATAAAAGCAATAAACGCAAATAATAAAACTTCATACACTAACAACATTCCTGAACGTAACTATGAACTGTCAAAACAATACAATGACATAACCGCACTTTGCGATTGCGAGGTGAAGTCTTGAAGACAAGAGTTATACGATACGAGAATGAAGTTGTTTTTGTGATTTCCTCTGAAATTCGAAGTTAAACTGAATGTGAAAGTTTTGTGACTTAATCTAAATCATATTCCCTAATCATGCGTTACTCATTAATGCGCCAGTTGCGCCGTACAGTGTTAATTACTCAACAATTGCGTGTGGAGTCAACCATGACCAACCAAACTCAGGAAGACTTTCTGTTCCGACCTCCCCTGGCCCACTGGACAAAAGTTATTAAAGAAGCTGAGAAAATCGTTGGATATCCAACCTCTTTCATGAACCTGCGATGGCTTTTGAGTGACGAATTCGCCAATTTGGCTATGCATTTGCGAAAAGTGGTAAGCTATTTTATCGTAGCCCTTATCGATATAATTCTCTCAAAATATATATTTTAGTGACATAAAATATAAAAAACAACGTTTATCCTCCCTTTTCCAAGTTTTACAACTTGTTACTTGTTATCAAGGAGGTCTGGTTTGTTTAATTCGGTAAGAATTGTATCAATTATGTAACAAACCCACTTGCCATGTGACTGGCCAGTGTGCATCAAGGTTATTTCCTGCCCGCGTTAATAACTTACGTCATGACAACATGTTTTTGTGACCCTGGTTAAGTTCATTGTAGAACGATTTGCTTTCAAATATTACATGTTATATTCTTTGATGATTAGACACGTCATCTTGAAGAATTCTATATTTTTTTTTGTTTTTTAATGAAGAAAATGAGAAGATTTCAATCAATGAGCCATCATTTTATTAATACCTAAAATTGAAGTCAATTTAAGACATTAATAACATTAACCCCTTATTTAAAAAAAAAATTGATTTAAAAGTTAAAGTAAAAAATTACATATCTAGTGTACTCATCATTATTATTGATATGTTGGTACTTTGTAAATTGTCTTGTAATTGTAATTTGTAAGTTGTATCATCACCTAGCGACTCACCTTTACTTCGCTTTGTGTAGTATGGAATTTGACACCACATATCATACATATAAACCTTCCTCTTGAATCACTCAATCTATTCTATTAAATCTACGACAGACAGCGGGAAGCGACTTTGTTTTAAAGTATGTAGTGATGATTTGTTTTTTTTTGCAGGTTGATAGCAACCATCCTATCATAAAGACAGCTAAGACAGTTATTTTTAACGAACACAATAATCAACAGCCATGGGGACTTATCATTCTGCTTCTATCAAAAGCATTCAATCTGTACAACTCATCTCTACTTGCCAATGAAGTCACAGAAAAACAGAGGATACTCGCCGAGTTGACTGAGATGATACGCACTGGACATTACATACACAGAGGTCTACTCAATGTACCTATTCAAGAGCGACATAAAAATATGGACACAACAATGTTTGCAAACAAAATAGCTATTCTAATCGGAGATTATTTACTAGTAACTGCCAACGGAATGCTGGCGAGGTTAAAAAATCAAGACTTGTCATATTTAATATCGACAGCGTTAAGAGATGTCAGCGAAGGAGAATTCTTCGGTGATAGGGACACTCAGAATATGCCTCTGCCAGGCAAACCGACAGTTAACTACATAGATAAGTTTGAAATATGTAGTGACACGCTGCCTTTAGACGTTACAAATACATTAGGGTCGCCAACAAGAGAGTGGACGTTACGAACAATGTACAACGGCGGCTCCCTCTTCGGACGGGGTTGCCAAGGAGCTTTGTTATTATCTAAGCAACCTTTACAAGAGCAGGAAAAGGCATATCTATTTGGATGCCACCTTTGCTTAACTTGGCAAGCGGCAAGTGAGCTGCAAAAAATAACATCAGAAAAGAAAGAATCATTTTCGTTGGTTAGTGCTCCAGTCCTATTTGCGTTAAATGATAATCCAGACTTATATTCTGTCATTGAAAACGCAAGGAACAATATTAATGACATAGATTATGATCAATTCAGAATGGATGTGCTGAAAACAGATGCTGTTGAAAGAACTAAGTTATTGTATGTTGATCATGCAAACAAAGCAACTAGTTATGTAGAAATGTTAGGTAACAGTGACGTTATAGATACTATTAAGAGATTAATAAAAACATTGTAGTTTATTTCTACTTAGGTAGAAAGAGAAAATGTGATACAAATATCCATGTATTTCTCTCTTATTAAAACTTACTAGATTTTATAATTGTTGAATTGTGATATAAATGTAGGTATTATGTTAAATTAAGTGAAGACTTTAATACATTGGTTCCTAACCTGGGGGTAATTACCCTCGCAGGGGTAAAACAGCTATTCTATGTGGGTAACAGAGGTGGTACTAGTAAGAATGAATAGAACAGAGAGATTTCTTCAATCTTCAATGACACTATTTGCTATGCTGGGGGTAAAGTCTGCTTCCCTACTACTACTAGGTGATATGGGTAACAATATTGAAAAGGTTAGGAACCACTGCTTTAATAAGTTCAGTTTGAAAACCTTTATTGAAAATGGGGAAATTTTGGTGGATGTACTTACAATAAATAAAAAAAATTACTATTGTTACTAGAAATGTTCGCATGTATTTGCAAAGGGACCATCCATTACATTAATCACGTGAAGCTCGAGGTGGGAGAGGTTCGGAAAAATCACGAGTTTTACCACTAGTGGAGAGGGGGTGTAGTGAGATACAGATACCGGCACAGAACTTGGCAAGACAAAGATGAGACAAAAGATGCGCCGAGTTTAGTGTTTGTAGCTCCTGCGGTCTCATCTTTCTCTTGCTAAGGCCAGTATCTGTATCGCGTTTAATTTTCACTGAACGCGCGATTTCTAAACCTATATATATTTTTTTTTGTACCAAAAGGATACACGTGATTTAACCTGAACTATTACCAAGAGGAGGGGGGTTAAAAAGTTGCTTCTAAAAAAAAGGAAAAGCATCACGTGATTAATGGACGACCCCAAAGAAAAATTGTGGTTTAGCATTTGTATGCCACAAAAATTTAATAGAAATTATTTCCTCTCATGTCATCATTATTCGTTGTGAGACTTGTGAGCCACAGTGATATTGCCCTTTTTTAAAAGTTTGCCAAGGCTGCCATTTTTTATTGAATATACAGTGCGACAAATAAGTTGGTAAATTAATATGCTATTTTTGAAACTGACCATTAAAGGAACAACAACTGTCAAAATTAGTTCCTTTTCTTACCACGCACTGTACGTACACACAGCTGGGTTGTCAATAATAAGTCTCTCATTTGCTTAAAATTCAGCATTTTAAAGTATTAAATCAAATGTGCAATTTTTACAGATTTGGATAACTTGATGTGCTTACAAGCTTGTGCTGTTTAAATTCAGAGCATTTATTTGTAAATATTTGGTTTTTTTTATAATGTTTATGTTTTTGTTATTTCATTTTGTTGAAAGAAAAACATACAAATCAGATTTTAAAAATACACTTTGTTGCAAAACGTTTTGGTTTCTTTTAAACACATAAATTAAAATAACTTCACAGTTATTATTTATACCACTATTATTATATATACCACCCGATATTGGCAAAACCCAGAAGAGAAACGCCATCTTTATTTAGTGCAATAGGGGCCATCCATAAATTACATCACACGTTAAGAGGGAGGGGGGTCAACGAAGAGTGACATTGTGTGACAAGGGGATGGGAGGGGTCCTAAATTTCGTGATATCAAACGCTTTGCTTGATGCTTTTTTAATTCAATAATTATGACTAGATGTAAAATTTTAAAATGACGTCACACCTAGGGAGGGGCGTCTCACAAATGTGACCAGCTGTAACAAGAATGGAGGAGGGGGTCACAAATCATGACATTCCTGTGACGTAATTTATGGATTAACTTTGAACAAGTCCTATTTTCCTTCCACATTAATATACAAAACTTGTTAACAGGAATACGATAAAAATCGCACTGTCAACATTAATGTCCGGGGTCGTCGGAACCGACCGCGGACACCGGACGTTCGCACGTCATTTCGATGACACCTCATTATCGGTTATCACTACGTCACACGTTATTAAATTTGAAAATCAAATATTTTAACCGATCACATTATAAGTAAGTAAGCCGAAAGCCGAAGAACCTATAAAAAATACTTAATTCATCATAAAATTGTGTTATTTTCCAACGCACCAAAATCCTAACAAGAAGAGCGAAAACTATTTTGGTACCTACCTATAATCAATGTTGGCAATAGGTACAACATAGAAGTCTTTGATGATGTTGGCCGATAATTAAGAACGAACTATCATGAAATTCATGAATGCGAAAGCGCTTGGAGCGAGAGTTCCTGGCTGAGCTGGGTGGCTGTAGTGATCCGGCCGCACACCCTCCAGACGCAAGACCGGCGGAACCGAGAGTATTGTTAGAAAAAGAAGAAGGAACAAACTAGAATGGTGAGCTAACTACTTATTCAATCTTCCTAACAATAATGCCACATGTGGTGGCATTGCTACACACACAAATATGCCAATACCTATCAGCACGATGATGTTACGCATGCACACTTCGATCATTTTATATGAAAACTAGCTTCCGCCCGCGACTTCGTCTGCGTGGATAGTATTTTGTCTATCCCTCGGGAACAGTTCCTTTTTTCGGAATGAAACGTACCCTATGTCCTTCTCTGCACCCCTGACAACGTGTGTGTAAAATTTCATGATGATCGGTTCAGTAGTTAAGACGTGAAGACGTAACAAACAAAAAACAAACGGACTTTCGTATTTATAATATTAGTAAAGATGATCTCGGTTTATAGGATCAAAGCTTGCATAGCAAAAACATTATTGGCACAAAAAAAACAAAAAAACGCATACGATTAAGATACCTTTATTTCTCCATGTACTCCAAAGCTTCGGCGTGTATCGTCGTCGCCATCTTTTGTATGGAACTCCTCGCATCTTCCACAGGGAACTTGTCGCTGTACCTCATAATGGCTTCCAATTCATCATTCAGGAACAAAGTCAGATATTCCACCGCCCTCGTACTCCGAACGGCGTAGTACAACTGCTTGTACTCAAGAGGGGTTTTCTCTACCTTTTGATCAAAAATAAAGCCGTACAGTTGCGGGTACTCCCACATCGCCAACGTGACAGGAGCACCAACCAAAGAGTACGAATACGGATGCGTGAAAAAGTCCTTCACGTCGAGATGCAGTTGCCAGATTAACGCCAAATGCCCACCAAGAATGTATGCGTCTCTTTCCATCTGTTCTCCTCTGTGTGCCAGTTTCATGGCGCCCTGGCAGCCCTTCCCAAGAATGCTACCTGACGCGAGCATCGTGCGAAGTTTCCACTCATCTTTGCCCCGACCGAGGAATTCATTTGAGCCGAGCTTATTTAAATTGTCTTCGGTTTCCCATTCGTAATGTATCTCATCGTTTAATGCTGAAAATAAGTGCAAACTTCTAAACTTTGTTTTTTAATGAAGTCATTAGCAAATTGCGAAATAAATATTAACGTACCTGCTAGCTACTAAATAGTGAACTGTCATTGCAAATATACCCCCGCGATTGCAGAAGCCAGGACGGCTAATACGCTAAGCTAAAGCAACGCTTTTCTTGCAAGACACACAGTAAACATGTTTTAAGGTTTGTTTTTCGCTACTTACCCTTTGGCTTCGTTGGTATAGGGTTGTTATCAGCGTCATGTTCACCGAAGAAATCCCCTTCGACCAAGTCCCGGAGGCCCGTGGATATGAGCTCGGTGACGGCGTTGTTGCGGAGACCACCCAGGTTCTTGAGGCAAGTGGCCAGGAGGTAGTCTCCTGTAAAGACCGGAAAATTTTGCTTGATTGGATGACTATCTTCATAATGAGATCTAGACTTGACTAGTTATCTTTGTACTAGATATACTTTCTTACAGCCTAGCAAGCGAACTTAGTCCATTCTAAAAAAAGGTAGGTACGGAAAAATTGTTGGTGGATTAAATTCAAAGTTTCACCTGTGAGCAAAACAATTTTGTTCCCATACAGCAAGTCCTTATACTTGTCACCGTGTTTCTCCTTATCCTGAAGGTTGACCATCGTCTTGTGGATCAGGTGGCCGGTCCTCTTCATCTCCACGATCTCCGCCAGGGCGCGCTGCGAGTGCAGCACGCCGGAGTCGTACTGGTCCCTCATGAAGTCTTGAGGATTGAAGCCGGCGGCTTTGGAGACGAGTAGGACGATGAGACCGACGGATTGGAGGTTGCTTTTAGAACCGATAAGGAGATTCTTGGCGGATTTTAGAAGAGGATGGTTTGAACCGACCTGTAAAATAACGAAGTCCCTGATTTCTTGAATGTATACAACAAAGTTACTTATAAATAGGGTCTTCATAAACGATATAGACACCACCGTCAAAATGCCGAGTCAAACCTAAAACTAAATTAAGGGAAAAGTTTGGTGAATCCCGTTTGCGAAGGAAGGGTAAAGCACGTCTCTATAAAAAAAAAGAAAGAAGACCAAAATAATCACATCTTGGACCTTAACATATGGCAATCAACAAGGGCGTAGCCAGGATTGTATATGAGTGGGGGCAGACAAAGAAAATCCTAAATTATATTGGTTTGATCGTCCTTTTGTTGGATTTCACAAGCCAGCCTTCAAGCCTGTAGTTTCTTAGGTCTTTTAAGAAGCGTCGTAAGCTATAAAACTCGTCAGAATTACAGTTTACCAGCGAACGACCGCTCGTCTAAGGGGGGGGGGGGCAGCTGCCTCACCTTGCCCGTACCTCACCTCGGTACGCCCATGGCAAATGGCAATCAATCAGCTTTACTTAATGGTCAGTTCAAATCAAATTAAATTTCATTTAAGGCCAATTCCAATGAATTTCAAACTAATGGTGCACATGATTGAACCCACCAGCTTCCTGAGTTGTATGGCAGTATTAGCGATCTCGTCGCTGAACAGCCAGCGCAGGTTGAGGAAGGAGGTGGGGTAGCCCACGATCTGCTCCGCTTCAGAGACCACCTCGCGCCAGTCCTGCTCCTGGCGGCTGCCGAGGCCCAGACCCCAGCCGGAGAAACTGCGACAACTGAACATCGCGAAAGTAAGTAGGTAGGTACTTATGTATTACTCACCCATATTTTTCTTGTGTAACTACCTACCGTATACTACTTTTTTATTTAGGTACCTAGTTTGAAGGTAGCATCTACAGAACACTTTCCCCTAAGTCCTAGCGGAACTAGCGTCCCTAAGGCCTAGTTTACATTAGTCAAGTAGACGACCTAGTCGAGTAGCGAGTAGCTAAGTACATTGCCTGGCATGTCCGTATATTTTATAAGAATGTCAAACACACCACGTATTTTTTTTTTATTTGCTGGGCCGAGCTGCTGGCGTAATATAAACATAGCTTTTGGTTCCCAGCACAGACTACTTACATGATAGGTAGTTAGGTCCCGGGGTTCGAATCCTGGTATGGGCATAATTATTATTGTTTGAATGATAAGCTTAGACCCTGTTCAGGGCTACGCGTGAATGAGACGCGATTCGTTATACAATGTTCATTTAGGATTATATCAACAGCAATGTAACCAAAAGCGCGGCGAATTCGCCCTTTCTGGACAAGATCTTAAGCATTTTGTTCCCGAGACATTCATGGGTCGTGTCTTTAGATTATCATGTGGGCATCCATATTAGCTTTTCCCCATAGACGGATAAATTTTCGCTGCGCTCAAGCTTTTCCCAGTAGCTCCCAGCATTGACTGGATTTTGACGCTCATTATATGAGCCTCTTTGTATCTTTTTGATTAAAAGTTCCATATCCTAACAAAGGGCTCCTATATTTGTTTCTGTATAAGTGTAGCAACAAAGTAAATAATTTTTTCTGCACTTGTGTAAAACTTACTGGTTTGCTATATGAAATGGATCGTTGATTTTATGAAAATTCCACCATCGCGAAAAGTTAGAAACATTTTTTGGAAATCTATTTTCACTTCTATTTAAAAATTTACTGAAGCCAATTCTTCCACTGTTGTAAAAGAAATTTAAGTTTTTTGAACCCATACCTATTTCACTGATAGTTTGATAGAATCGTCAAAATTCTTGACAGAGCTGTGATGTCACGACAGTTTTCCGCCAGTTATCTCTTCTCTCTGACATCTATAATGTTCTTTTTGTGCAAATACTATCCCCGTCAATTGGTAATGCGCCTGGCGGCCATGATTTTAACCTCAATAACGAAAAACAATTGTTTTTTTTATATAGGTACCTACCTATAAGTATAAAAAAAAAATCGATAGCTGTTCGTGCTAAGGGTATTCTGAATTTCTGGTTTTATGAACAATACAGTCTACCTCTTTCAGGGTTGCACTTTATCACAGTTTAATGGATTGGTTAAACTGTGACTTTATCGAGAGTCACAATGTATGTATACATGCATTGTTTCATTAACAAACACTTAAATAAAAATAAGGCATTTTGAGAATAGGTCATTTTGAGAATAAGTCTTTCTGCGAATGAATCCAAATGAGAATAGTAGGGCATTTCACGAATAGGGCGTTTTTAGAATGAGGCATATCGCGAATAAGGCAATATGCGACTGCAGGGCATTTTGCGAATACTTAGATCCTTTTGCTACTAAGCGGAAAAAAAGGGTAATTGTTCCTGAGGGATAGCAAAAAACCTTTCCACGCAGACGAAGTCGCGGGCGGCTGATAGTCGATTATAAGTGTCAAATCCATAGATCTCCAAGAACTTCACTTCATTCTAATTTAAAGTTCGTGATCTTGCCGAAGTTAGATAACTTAAAGGTGACTTTGGCGATGGGGGGCAGTGCCTATTGTCACGGTAATGTTGCTATTGTAATCAGTATCCTTAGCATGAACAGCTCTCGTAAAAAATAACGCGCGTAAAAACATTCGAAAGAGTAATTTTGTAGGGGAATTCGTACAGCGCCATCTAACGCTGAAAAGCAAAATGAAATTTTCCATAGAAATTACTTTATCGAGTACTTTCTTCGCGCATTATTTTTCTCGATAGATGTTCGTGTTACGGGCACAGTACCCGTAGCACGAACAGCTATCGAAAAAAATAACGCGCGTAAATTCATTCGATAGTCCAATTTTGTATGAAAAATTAGTACAGTGCCATCTACCGCCGAATAGCGAAATTAAATTTTCCATAGAGAATTATCTATCGAGTACTTTTACCAAGAATGTTACTTTTACGCGCGTTATTTTTTTTTCGTGCTAAGGGTAAGTATACCAGTGGCGAAGGGTCCATACAAGCCGATTCCCATCGGCTTACCTTTGGAAATCCCACCTCACTAAATCCACTATGCAGATCATAACATTTTTCATCATTTTTGTAGAGCGGCTTACCTTCGCCATAATTTCACCCCTCGCCACTGCTTACACTTAGTCGAAATTAATTAATAAAGCGCGGGGTACCGATTCAGCGGCATAAACATTTCATCATGTGACTTTCTAATTTAAAAATTCCCGCTCATCGCATGGGTCTTCCATCAGAAACAGGTGATCTGTGATCAGAAAGGAGCAAAGGAGGCACGTTAACCATCGGAGCCCGCTGCGCGCGTCAGCCCTAATGGCTACAGAATTAAAGGGTACATGTACTGTACCTATGGCGATGGAGCACCCCGTAGTGAGCCAGATTGAGCATTCGGTATCTCGATAAAACTTCATTGACGGTGGTTATCGGCAATTGGTCAAATAAATAAGAATAATAAAACGGAATTTCGTTTTTTCTTATTCACTTTTCATTAAAATCTCTATAACTTATCATACAGTAATCGCACAAAAAGCTATCGAAAAAAATTAGGCGCGTAAAAATACTCGTTAGAGTATTTATGTATGGAAAAGTACAGTGGTAAGTACGCCATCTACCGCCGAAAAGTGAAATGAAATTTTCCAGAGATAATTTCTCTATCGAGTACTTTTACGTGCGTTTTTCGCAACACCCATATTCACAAACAGCACCCAAACGTTGACTACGTGAACGCATTGCGTTGAATTAAAGCTCTATGATCGGTTCGTTTGTTTTACGTATGACGTGTGATTATTGGTTTGTGGGACGCTGTGCGTCCGCGAACACTGTGTGTCATCACAGTATCGTTTGTGAATATGGCCGTAAATATTATTTGATAAAAATACATTTTAAACAATAATTATTTTAATAGTTAACACATTCAACACGTTTTGTAACATGCCATTAAACTAAGAAAAAAAAGCTCCAATTTATTTTCAAATTTGGAATTCAGTGTTGCTGCAATTAAAAAGACGAATGCTATGATTAAGTCAAGGGTTTAATAACACTGGCTGTATAATTAACTGTACCGTGGTATAACAGAGAATTGAGATAGTGGGGGTTATTCTATAATTAGACACTCTTGTTCGGACGAATTGAATATCCTTTTCTTTTTTGTGCCTGAATGGTGAGTATCATTTGGCCATTCCTTTCTGCCTCACTGCCTGTAGATGTTTTACTAATAAGAGAAATTATGAACTACCTAATTTTATTTAGGTAGGTATCTAGTTCATAATTTAAACTAAGTAGGTACCATCGAGATAATTTTAACTCGATGGTAGGTACCTACAAATTAGTATTGAACTATTGACAAGGCGACTTAAATCCGTCAAGTGGCTCATCATCTTGATTAAAATTACTCACTAAATACCATATGTATCGAAAATTAACATGTATTACAGATTAAAGCTAAGGTTCTATAGTTTATTTACACAATAACCTCAGTAAATATACTTAGTTCGTTAACGTCGTTGTAGTAGTAAGTAGTAGGAAAAGTGCTTAAAGTGGTCACTTTTCGCTCTTTCGCTTACTACTACAATGAACTATATTATACTAAGGTTATTGTTTGTAAATAAAGTATATAGGACCTTAGCTTCAATCTGTACATGTAATTTTTCGAGACATTATGTACTTAGCAAGGAATAAAAATTAAGATGAAGGCGCTACTTTGAGGTCTATAGGGGCCTTAATAATGTGTATGACATATTTAGCGAAAATGATTAAAATCCTTATGCTGCCGATGCTCATACGATTTCTGAGAAACCATATAAGAGTGACTAAAGTACAGAAGTACTCCTTTGATTAAATTGATATGTATTCTACACTCCTCCGATACCTAGTGACTGGGAGCAAGCAAACTTACAAAAACATAATTTAAAAAGTAAAACGATCGAGGATTTATGTGCGCGCAGGCCAGTAGGCGCCCAGCCACGCCCCACTATTATCTCAAGTTTTTTTTTGAACGGGCACTGGCCGAATATACCTACGTTCGAAGTTCATGTTCTTGTTGTTTTTACAGTGGTTTTCCGGTTTTTTCAAAAAACCAATACCTCAACATCTAGGTACTTTCGACTATGTGTCTTGACTATCCCTCAAATACATTTCATCTTGATCTTTTTAGAAAAGCTTCTCTAGCCTAGCCATACAACACAGCCTAGCTCTTAAACACCATAAAGCACTATAGTGGCGTCAGTAGGGTGAAAAATACGGCGTTTTGTGAACCAGAGATTTCCTTTGGTAGGATTGGTCCTTAGGACCCTAGGATGGATATAAGAAGTGGAGCCACCACGATTTTTGTAGTAAATTTTTTGAAGTTTTGGCTTTCAGCCCAATCTCGATATATTTATTAGTTAAGCTGCTATGCCCAGTTTGATATCATATTCGTATGAATTTAGGGTGTCGAATTCATTTTTGGATTCATATTTGTACGATTCAATTGTTAAACTATAAAAAAAAACAAAAATAAAATACTCGCTTGATTAAAGAAAAAAATTGCCATTAAATACACAAATTGTATAATTGAAAAAAGAAAAATACCTCGTAGGAGCCCTATTATCCTTTTATTTTTAAAATATTAATAAAAGAAAATATTCTTGTTTTGGCTAATTAAAAAAAATAACTTCGTTACCGTTCTAAGGAAGTTATTATTTTTATTAAAGATTAAAATTTTAAATATCATTTCGAAACTTGCTTGTGATAGGCTCAAATTGTAGCAAATTTAGTTAGCTTTATAAAAGTATAGAGTAGAGATACCTGAAAAACGCTTTCTTAAGGTAGTTTTTTTGAAAATACTGAAACAAGTGCCAAGTTTTTCCAGCAGTACAGGGTTTCCAAGGGTTAAAACTTGGGTAAAACTACTCTCAAGGTACCTAACAATATCTGAAAAATATCGTACTTACATGCGCGCTTGTGATATTTGCCTTTTTTGTCGGTATTGACTGGCATTTTTGGTTTTTCTAATAATTTACTGATATTTTTTTAATTCTGCGTTATACTTTTTAAGTTTATTTCAAAACAGTTTCATAAAAGTATTATAATGTATATATATTTGGAATTGGCTATTTATTACCTATCATTTGATACCCATATTGTTATGATAAAAAATATTAATATTCCCATAGGTGTAAAAGAAATTGACGACACGCGACATTGAAATTTTTTTTCGCTATTAATTGTTAAAAAAAAAATTGTAAGTTATATTTTTTCAAGTCTTCATTCTATAAGCTTTGTTAACGTATTTTTTGTTTGCAAATAAGAACATCAGTTTAATATTTACGGTGACTTAAAGTAAAAAAATGTAGTTGAAAATATTGGTTATTGTGTAAAGTTTAGTAAACTTCTTAATAAATTGCAATTTTTATACCAGAAATGAATTCTACGTCATTGATTTATCCGAAAATGATACCAAACTTGGCTTAGTATCTAAACTTAGGCAGTTATTAACCTCGGACTTCTTTAAGGCAGAATTCCCCCCTCCCCTCACCTGTTTGAAAAATCCAGGTGGCTCCACTTCGTAAATCCATTTTAGGAACCCAAGGATCAATCCTACCGAAGGAAATCTTTGGTTCATGGATAGCCGTATTCTTCGTTTTTTTGCTTCCTACGACTGGGGCTATGATTCTCGTTCCAATGGCGGAGCTAGTGGAGGATTTGAACTCGCGGCCGCCGTGGTACCTTTGACGGCGCAGTAACCAGCGGTCGACAAATGCCTATTTGCTACCCTTGTCGTTTTAAATCAATATGTACCCTATTTTCTCTATTGAGGCGACTATCACCTTCAAGTGGCGCTCTCATCATAATTAAATTAATTGCTTGCCAAAAGAGGCTACTTTTTGCTCTTTTTCTAACTGCTACTTACAACGGTTGGTGTTTGTAAATAAACTATAGAACCTTGGATTCAATCCGTCTGTACTTGTGAATTTTCGATACATTATGCATTTAGGGAGCAAATGAGGGTGGCACTTTGAGGTATATTATATGTTTAAGGGCCTTAAAATAAATATGGTAGTACCTACAGACAGGCCAAAGTAATAACAGCCTTTCGATTAATGTTCAACCGATGTGCGCATGACAGGGTTACATTATTAAATGAAGCTACCTACTTTATATCGGTGGTTAACATGGTCATCAGGTAGGCGGAACATGGTGCTTAAAGATTAACGTCTAAAGGGTTCTTCATAGACCATACCTACTATACATCTTAGTAGTTATTGCTTTCTCTGTGCTACTATACATAGCAGGCAATGCAGGACACGTCTTGATATTTATTTCAACGTGTCAACTTAGGCACTACGCTGCGTTAAGCGGGATCCCGCCGCGGGTACACGCCGCGCGGGAATATAGATTGCTGGTTTTTTGACGAACAGATGATGCTCGCAGTGCACGAGTAAAGTCCGTTCACTTAGGTCCGTATTATAGGACGAGACTCAAGCACTGCTTGCTGCTTGAGTACAGTTAGAAAGGGATGGTGCTATTCATCGCATATAGCGCCATCCCTATCTAACTGTACTCAAGCAGAGATTCGAGTTTGAGTTTGATTCTGTAATACGAGCCTTAGATAGTGTCGCCCTTTTATCGCGCCGCCTTTGCACGTGCCGCTTCTTGTCGAAGGATGCCGCCGCATAAACAAAGGATACCGCGGGGGCGGCGTACACCCGCAAGTGAATTTCGATTTTGGTGGTTTACATAGAATGCCGCAGTGAAAGGTTGCGTTTGTTACCGGTATTCCTGCCTCTGAACACAAGTGCTGTGGGTGTACCGACACTATCTAAGCGAACGGACTTTAAGCTCTAATATATGTCGCCCCGCGCGCGTGTCCCGCTTAACGCTGCGGACACGCTTAGAACAAGAAGCGTAACCGCTTCGTGGGTTTCAGGACGTTGATCGAGATTAATCCTAATGCTCCGCTACTGACAACACTATGAGTATAATAACTCGTGCGTGATAGTACCTAGATGATAGGAAGGCACCGATCTGCATTAGAATAACAGATAGTACACACTGCACGTGCTGCACGCAAACGCAAATATATGAAAAAATGGTCCTTCGAATGGTATCTAGGGCTTTTTAAAGTTTATAGTGTAGGAAAGGAAGGTAGTGAATCCCCACAGCAAATCCTCAGTAGACGAAACTTTACAGTATGATAGAGTATCAAATTTAAACTTATTATTTAAATTATCCAATTTTTTTTTTGTTTTTGGATATTTGTGTACATAGGTTTTGGTTCATACTATATTACATCCCTGCAAAGTTTCATCGACTGAGGATTTAATGTTCGGGTCTCCATACAAAAGATCGCGTCATTCCTACACTATTACAGCGCGGCGCTGTATCCGCTTTTGAACAACCAAATACAATTAAATAAATGGCGTCTTTGGTTATTAATTGCAAGAAACATGTCTGGGTATACTTTTCACAGGAATAAATAAATGTAAGTCCTGTTATCGTGATCGTGCATGAAACGAAATACTTTACCTAAGTACTTCGCGACTTCGGCCGGTTGCATTACAAGTAGGTATTACAACGTCTAAACACCACAAAGAGTCTATTCAAACGACTCGCGACATAAATCAACGGAAGTCGAACGCGGCCTTAACTGAATGAAATATGGCGGCCACGGCACATTCATCCTGCCGCCTGGAGTTCCCGCCATTTCCATACTTACTTCAGCGGAGTCCGCGATTCCCACGCACAGTGCACGGGACTTCATTAATATCCTGTTCTAAAGTGTGGACCGCTGATCATATTTTCGACATTCATTTGGCTATTGTCTCCTACACGGCTACATTTACACGACACACTGGGACGAGGCTTGGCTTGGTGTATAAGAGCCTTTAGGTATGATAGGTACCTACTGTACTTACAGCTCTAGCACACTTATAACAAGCCAACCAACCAAATCTAACACACGAACAGGAATAAAGGATAGAAATATCACACTAACTAAATGTTATGTTTACAGAAACCTCTGAGTCGGTTGACCGTGACGGTGACCGGATCGTGGACATTTAAGTAACTCTACGATTCGGACAATCGACTCAAGAGTCAGAGGTTTCCAAGACCACGGTGTAATACGTGTGCTTGTTCTACTGAGCAGATACCCACTAGGTACCTACTTACACTTAACATTATTAGTTCGTCAATTTCGTCATCTAGAATTCTAGCTAGATCACAGAAGAATGAATACATAATAGTACTTACGCTAGATGATAAAGAAAACATTAATATTCCGGAAAAAACTCTACTTATGTAGACTCTTACTTCACCTCAAATAGAAATGGAACTAGACGTTACTGTCCCACATAGAATGGTCTGCATGTACCCTTAGTCATGGACGAAAAAAATATTTTTTTTAGCTTACCTAGGTACTTAGCACGAACATCTACCGAACGCGCGTAAGAGACGAGAAGGTACTCGATAGAGTAATTGAATCGTTTATTTTGGGAAGGGCACAAGTCCACAATTCTTCGAAATCGAGCCACACTTGCCTTGAAAACGAATAAATTAAAACTCAAACAAAAACACCAGGCACTATTGTGTTAGATAGCTAGCTAGGACTATAAATTTCCATTTACTATTTTGCACCTTCAATAGACTTTTTTTTTTCAACAGAAGGTTTTTTGTGTCTCCTTTAAAATTTTGTTTGATAAATATGTCCATAATCCTACTAATATTATAAATGTGAAAGTTTGTGGGTTTGGATGTTTGTTCCTCAATCACGCAAAAACTACTGAACGGATTTGGTTGGAATTTGGCACACAGATAGTAGATAGCCAAGATTAAAACATAGGATACTTTTTATCCCGACATTCCCACGGAAACGGGAACCACGCGGGTGAAACCGCGGGCAGCCGCTAGTTCATAATTTCTTCATAATTCTTGAATTAAATCGTTTACATTTTGCTTCTCAGCGGTAGATGGCGCTGTATAAATTTTCCCATAAAAAATTACTCTATCAAATGATTTACGCGCGTTATTTTTTTCGATAGCTGTTCGTTGCCATAGATATAGTATATTAAAAAGGGGGTTCGTGCAGTACTGTGCCCTTAGCACGAACAGCTATCGAGAAAAATACGGGCGTGAATCTACTCGATAGAGTACCGTGGAAAATTTCATTTCGCTATTCGGCGATAGATGGCGCTCCACAAATTTTCCGTACAAAATTACACTACCGCTTGTTTTTACGCGCGTATTTTTTTTCGATAGCTGCATAAGAATAAATAAGATGATAGCTGTTCAAGGCCTAAGTACCTAGGTAGGTACTAATAGCAGCGCTACGCTACTCGTTCATCAGCTCTCTCGCATCTTGTATGTAAATATGGCGAGAAAATAAATGCAAAAAGGCGCGGAGACGTGCGCGGCGGCGTCGTCTTTGCCGCGAATTTGCATTTGAGACGTTGCTGTTTTGGAAAATGTTAACCTGTGGCACAATGAGAGGGATACATTAACTTCTGTTAACATAAACAAGCCAAATAATAATCTTAACTTTATCAGCCACAAATAAAATGTAAAGTAAGGACTCGTTTGGACCAAGTATTGGATGGAACGGATGTAAAATAATTATCCCTATCATAGATGTCCCTATGTATAAGTAGGTGCGTAGTAGGTATTGTTGTATGGTCAGTGATAGGTACATACACGTTGTCTGTCTATTAGGTTTTGCAAACATGCTTACAATTTATCACCAAAAAAGCTAAGGTAGGTACTTAATAAATAAATAATTGTAATAAAGAAAATAGGCACGAACTAATACCACAAAATGAAATAGGTATACTATACTGCGACAATACTAACTTATTCAAGTACCGCGCTCACTGCATCACACCTTAACCTCGCGATACATTTGGACACCGTTTCCCGTCTTCACAGCGGCATCAAAGCAACCGCCTTCAATTATTCAACTTATTATTGTAACCGCCCGAAGATTGCGATTGTATCGGTATCATACCGAAAACACCCAATTAATGTTAGTCTCGCCCGTAGAGATATCTCAGTCCAATCATCGTGTCGCCAAATATATTTTTTATACTACTTACTGACAGTTTTGTACACCCGACACCGATGCAACTTTTAATAGTAGAACCTTGGCACTGTAGACTTCTGTGTGCTTGGTTGTGGACTGTACGATTTCTATACACTACTATGGATGGTACTACAACACAAACGCACTTAAGTTGGTCACATGATCACATCTGTTTATTGTCAAATTAATCGCATTGTAAAACAATGCAGTATTTGCCGACTCTAGCGGTGATATAATGGATCTATTCATTAGCTAACGGAATAAGATTGTTTATTTAAAATAAAACAAAGACATTTTTTCATACTCAGTATTTATTATTACTTAATTATTAATAACTTATCAATTCCTATATCCACGACATTCATCACTACGACTATAGTCTCTAGTCCAAGCCACAATAGTTCACTATCATATCAGGTTGCAGCAATAGCTGCACTATCATATGACGTCGCAGTATTATCTACACTGTCATATGACGTCGCAGTATTATCTACACCGACATATAACATCGCAGTATTATCTAAACTGTCATATGACATCGCAGTATTATCTACACCGTCATATGACGTCGCAGTATTATCTACACTGTTATATGATGTCACATAATTATTTACACTGTCATATGACGTCGCAGTATTGTCTACACTACACGGTCACATTTCATCGCAGTATTATCTACACTGTCATATGACATCGCAGTATTATCTACACCGTCATATGAGACGTCGCAGTATTATCTACACTGTCATATGACGTCGCAGTATTGTCTAGGCCTAGTTCCAAATCACGGCAACAGCGCTGTTAGAGCGAATCCATATAAATGCAGTAGGTAGGTACACAAATATTTTGTGTAACAGCGTTGTCAGCGTGATTCGGAACGTGGTTCTACACTGTCATCATATGACGCATCATATGTAGTTGTCACATAATTATCTACACCGTCATATGACGTCGCAGTACTTGGCGACGATCTCGCGCTGGAAGCCGAACACGAGGTCACTGGCGGCGCGGCTCCGCGCCAGCGCCTCCTTGTATGTGTCCTCGCTGAACACGCCCTCTGTGAAACCTGAGGGAACAATTTCCATTTGTTTAAGGCGACATTATATGCAACACTAGCGCAACTCCCACAAAAAACAAATACCATGTAAATACACCATTTATTAAAAATAAAAATAGAGTAGCTCGATGGCGGCGCAGTGGTTTAGTGCCTGGCCCAGCGATTGCGGAGGTTAAGCAACTTTTGCAAGGGTCGGTCATAGGATGGGTGACCAAAAATGTATCTTCTCGAGCTTCTCCGTGCTTCGGAAGGCACTGTAAGCCGTTGGTTCCGGGTGCATTTGCGGTCGTTAACACCCACCAATCCGCATTGGGTCCGCGTGGTGGGTTATTATGGCCAATCCAAGGAGGATTGGCCATAATAACCCACCACGCGGTGGGTTATTATGGCCAATCTTTTATTATGGCCAATTTCTTATCCATCCATAAGAAAGGCCTGTGGTCCAGCAGTAGTGATTAAAAATCCAAGCTGATAGTCCCCTCGCAAAATATAAATTGAGGCAAAGAGTTGTTTGTTTTTGAATAACCGTTTCATTACAGCTTGGCCTTTACAAAATATAATCAGTGATTCAGTGTTGCCAATTTATTCGCGATTTTGAGGTGTTTGCATCAAGAACTTGGTTTGCATAGAAAGTGGCACCCTCGATTTTAGACAACTTTTTATAGTTAAACGTACTTGTGTGGTATAGAGGTACTCACTAGTAACCAGGCTTTTCTCTCTACTATCAAACACGAACGTCATAACAGCCCTCGCGGCGTCCAGTAAAGGCCTCGCTGGCTCCAGCACGATGTCTCCCCGCTCGCCGACCGCGCACGAAACCGCTGCGTACACGCACCGCATCCACACGCCCGAGTTGAGCAGCGCCAGGCAGCAGCAGTTCAGGCAACAGGATAACAGCTGTATGTGGTATAGAAGTACTCACTAGTAACCAGGCTTTTCTCTCTACTATCAAACACGAAGGTCATAACAGCCCTTGCAGCGTCCAGTACAGGCCTCGCCGGCTCCAGCACGATGTCGCCCCGCTCGGCGACCGCGCACGACACCGCTGCGAACACGCACCGCATTGACACGCCCGAGTTTAGCAGCGCCAGGCAGCAGCAGTTCAGGCAACAGGACAACAGCTGGAGGAAATATTGTTTTCACTTCTCCAGCACAAAAAGAGTGCTTTTGTCTTTTGGTGCGCTAAAACTCACAGCTAAATTTATATTTGCTGTGAACGTGAGTTTTGAATCACTTTTCCTGTATGTTCATGACTTAAAAGGGGCCATTAACATTTTATCGGTAACTTTGACCAATAAAATAAAATATTTTTTTGTAAATTAACCACCTGTGGTCTAGTGGTTTGCCCACACATGATACACGGAACCCGGGATCGATTCCCAGGAGGGGGTAAATTTGTACTCGGTTTTGTTGGTAGCGTAGGGCTTTTTCTAGTCCCCCTAGCCAGCTACCACCATCTTACTTAAACCTAAGTTGGACGCTATAGCAACAATTTATAAATTGTTGTATTCCGGCAGTTACAAGTAAGATAGCCAGTTCCTCAGTGGTGAGGATTCCGGGTGTAGTGGGCTTACACTTTCGGCTTTATCGTCACTTAACGTCAGGTGAGGTAAAGGCCCAGAACTATGCCATTGTGGATAAAAGAGAATAATAATAGGTAATTTCAATTATTGATCTTTTAGATATAAATTATAGGAGATTAGTTTTAATCACGTATACCAGGGGTGCCCGTACTTTTTCTTAAGGAGATCGACCTAGCAAAAATGTATGATTAAGAGATTTACATTTTGACCGTTTGACCCCCAAAATGCCCCAAATATTTATCAAGAAAAGAAATTGCATAAGTAGAACTACATTGAGTGCATAAACTGTCAAATGTGTAATCCTTGGCGATCGACCTTAAAACCTCTCGCGATTGACCGGTCGATCAGCGATCAACCGTTTGGGCACCTCTGACGTATACAGTAATAATCCTCACCCCTCCATAATCTTCTAGTTCTTGTATAGTGACAGTGATGCCCGTCCGAGGGTACATGATGCCCAGCACCGCTGTCTCACATGTCTGACGGATCACATTTTCCTTATACCTTGAATCATAGAGGAAATCATAATGAAGTATAGTTTTGCTTCACAAATATGTTAGACACAAAATTATCCTTTTAACAAATTTTATAAGGAAAGACAGCATTCCACACACGTGTATGCTAAGGGGTCGCTGGTCGGCTGGAATGGACACACCGGTTTTTCTTCACCTGCCTTTCACCCCTTACCCTTCACCCCCTAAGAGAATCCTGGGAACGCCCTTGCATTCACGTAAAGTAGGTATATTAAGAATTATTCTGGGAAAGGCTGTTCACTGGAGAGGCAGGCACAGGACTTGTAATTTTGGAGATATCTATGACTAGGGGCCTACCAACTAACTTTTCGAACTTCGGCGAGTTTGCCTGGCTTCAATAGATAAATCGAAGTAAGGAACTGTATTGTACTATTTGCTGAAGTTCTTTGGAATATATCGATGTTCGTGTGATATCATGAATTGGGTTTCACCATTTTGGTCTGATTTATCTGTTTTAATTTGATGCCCAGCAGATTTGCAGAGGTTCGGACCTTTAGTATGGTATGGTCACTGCAGTAAGCGTTGTGCACCTGACAGCAGACTGGTATTTTCTGATCTAGTTGTTATAAAGTCAGGAAATGGGTCGAATTTCCACGTCACCCTGTGTAAATGACATACACACGCACATATTCACACACATACACACACACACATACATACAACTGCATGCAAATCTACTTTTTAGTCATAAAGTTCTAATTTGTAATTTATTCTTACAGTTTGTTTGTATATTTCTGTAATTTTAAGTATGTATGTATATTGTATAATCATTAAGGAGGAGCGGGGCTTCTTAACACAGGCCTTAAAGCTTAAAAGGAAGCTCTAACCCATTGTATCTAATGATCAACATTGTTAATGGAAATAATATTTTTTTTATTTTATTTTAAATACTATTAAACATTCTATACATACCTATCAGCAACTGATGGTTTTCCACCTTTGCCGCTGTATAAAACTTCTAAAGTAGCTCTCTCTATACTCTGGCTTGTTGTTTTAATATCTAGGGGACCATTAACACTCACTACAGCTACTGTATCTCCTATAAAGAAAAATAGTCACACATAAAAATTTAAGTCTATGCATTGCATGCATACATAACCAATTAAAATAAGTTTATGTACGGTCAACGGCCCGCTGGGCTTCCACGACAGGGGAATGATATTCAATCAATTTTATACTGAAAATCAAAGCTATTAAGGTTCAAAATAAATTACAGATTTTTGACATCATGTGCTGCTCACTGTACATAACCTATCTTTGGTACTGAATTTAAGGTTATTAATAATTTAACAGTATTTTATACAACCTACACTATTAAAACAATGTGATTTATTTGTTTAGAAGCGAGAAATAAGAACCTGACTCTCCGACCAGTTTTTTTCTTACCTTGAGATAAAATAGCGGAACCATCCGATTTACTCAGAAAATTCAACTCGCATTTCATTGGTTTTAATTTAAAATCTTCCAATTTATTATCTTGAACACCCATGATGATGCCCGTTGTTTATTTAACTTTACAATAAATTAAATTAAATACATAAATAAATTGAAAAAAAGACGAATCTGTTGTGTTTACTTTCCCTTCCCTGAGGGTTGGTAGATCCAGATTTTGAAATTTCCCCATATTCAAGAATTCTTTTCCCCAAAATGATACGTTTGGCAACTTTTTCCCTCATTTTTGTTAAACAGGAAATAAAACAAATTTAAAAAGATAATGTTTATCAAGAAAATATAGAAGTATCGGAAGTTCTAAACTGACGCGTGAAAGCACTAAACTTAAGAATCGCCTAAGTCTTTTCTTATCTACAACTCGACCAAGTTAACTTAGCGAATGACAGCTACATGACGACTAAATTTATGACACCGTTTTAATTTGGTCATGTTGTAGTTAGGAAAAGACTTAGGCGATCCTTAGGCCGTCCGCTGCTTCAAGCGGGATCCCGCCGCGGGTACAGCTCGCGCGGTGAGTTAAGAGCGCTCGGAAAATGTAGAGGGGGTATGCGCAGTAGGAATTTGTTATTAAAAAATGATACTGCGCATACCCCCTCCAGACTGCCGAGCGCTCTTAACTCGTCGCGCGAGGTATACACGGCGCGGGAATATAGATTGCTGGTTTTTGACGGACAGATGCTTGAGCAGTGCATGAGTAAGCTCTAATCTATGTCGCCCCGCGCGCGTGTCCCGCTCAAGGCAGCGGAGGGCCTTAAGTTTAGTGCAATCGGCCATTAATCATCTAAAACGTTTAGAACTTCCGAAACTTCATCTATCTTCGCTTAACATGGTCAGATAAACATTATCAGAGTTAAAATACTATGATCGTCATCTCGTGTGTGCCTTACTCCTTCAGGCTTGTGAGCTTTAAATCCTTCAGTGACGGATAAACAATTTCTTATTTTGGTATTCAGAACAAACGTAACGCTAGAATTTATGAATTATTGACGTTTGAACATGGTCCTCACGAAATGACACTGAAGATCATGGATGCTGGAAATAACAAAAACTAGCTAACGAAAGTGCAGTTTCACTCCATAGATGCTCAGTGACGCAAAAATAAATAAGATTTAACATTCGAAAATCATACAAAACGGAACAGATCTCATAAAATCGTTGTTTAAACGTGGCACACACGGAACCGTATGTGCCAGTTTTCATTTGTCAAAATATCGACAACTAAACCGTTTGGAACCAAATGAAGCAGTCTAGCAGCGTTACGTTTGATAAGTGACAGCATATAACACTTTAAATCCGTTCGCGTAACAACACATCAATAGGAAAAGCAAAAACAATATTTCGACCCATCAGACTGTGTGGCCCACAATTAATACCGTTACGTTACGTGAATTTTGCGTCACTTAAGATGTAAAGCAGTTTATAGTAATAAGAATTTCCGTCACTGAGGATCTAACTTTATTTGGAACCAATCACTGCAGTAGTTTCAATACAATTCGTGATACAATTTGTATGAGATTTTAAAGATAGGGTGACAACAGTGTACGCACGTTGATGGACAGAAAGGATATAACCGTCCTGTTAATGAGGGCTTTTCAATCAAAATGACAAAAAACTGTCTGCTCGATAGATGGCATTGATAAAAATGTATGTGTCAATGTGTTTTTTTTTTAATAACCAAGCCTCGAAGAGTACTTAGGTAGACAGGTAGATGTAACCCTGAAATGTTTCTTTCTGGGTAGATGTCAGCCAGCGTTTGCTTAAGCCGAAATTAGATGGTTCATTTTTACGTTTAAATTCGATGATTCATTAGTGAAGCATCGAAAATGAAGTGTCTAATTATGAATTCATCTTTCATCACTGATGTGCCTTTTTGATGAAAGTCACTAGACGGCCGTTCGCTTTCATCGGTATCTGCCTTTCATCAATCATCGGCATCGGAAATTAACGATAAATGAAACGTGTAAACAGCGTCATTCACTGCAATGAACGGCATGTCGTCAGCAACGTTTTTGTTTTTATTTTAATATGCCTTTATTTTTCGTTTTTCAACCTGCATCAGGCAACATGCATACAAGCAATGCATGCAAGCATTTTCTCGCTCTTTAATTAACTCTTAATTCTTTAATAAAAATTATCACGCACAACCTGTTGCCGCGAAAGAGGAAAATAGTAACAGACAAACATACAAACACACATGCAAACCCTTACCCCAAATGCATATACCGCCTCCGTTCCGTTCCATCCATCGTGGGTTGTAACGATACGCTGCAGTCTCAGTAAACATCAACACGACGACACGATGTCCGCAAAACAATACTTCGTGGTCACCCTAGGTGATCTACATACTAATTTAAATCTCGAATTTCATCGTAAGTACTGCAGTGATTGGTTCCAAATAAAGCTAGATCCTCAGTGACGGAAATTCTTATTACTATTAACTGCTTTACATCTTAAGTGACGCAAAATTCACGTAACGTAACGGTATTAATTGTGGGCCACACAGTCTGATGGGTCGAAATATTGTTTTTGCTTTTTCTATTGATGTGTTGTTACGCGAACGGATTTAAAGTGTTATATGCTGTCACTTATCAAACGTAACGCTGCTAGACTGCTTAATTTGACTCCTAAGGGTTTAGTTGTAGATATTTTGACAAATGAAAACTGGCACATACGGTTCCGTGGGTGCCACGTTTAAACAACGATTTTATGAGTTCTGTTCTGTTTTGTATGATTTTCGAATGTTAAATCTTATTTATTTTTGCGTCACTGAGCATCTATGGAGTGAAACTGCACTTTCGTTAGCTAGTTTTTGTTATTTCCAGCATCCATGATCTTCAGTGTCATTTCGTGGGGACCATGTTCAAACGTCAATAATTCATAAATTCTAGCGTTACGTTTGTTCTGAATACCAAAATAAGAAATTGTTTATCCGTCACTGAAGGATTTATAAGCTCACAAGCCTGAAGGAGTAAGGCACACACGAGATGACGATCATAAAATACTCCAACCAAAATTCTTCCTTGTATACTTTTCTCCCCAAACATTTCCCCAAAATTTCGCCAAGCAAGCCTGTTATTTTTCCCCAAAAATGCGAAAAGAAACCCAACCTACCAACCTTGTCTTCCCTGCACGCGTAGCATGAGCAAACGGGACTCTTGTCTACGAAGACTAGTCGCGTAGACAGAGAAATCTCTGTCTACGACTAGTCGTCTCGATCTTCTCGATATGCTGAGCCATAGCCTACTATATCTTCCAAGCCCTGAAGTTGAGCAGAACGGCAACATCGCATGTGGTCAAGCACATAGTATAAAGTTATTTTAAAAATTGTTTATTATTTGTTTTTCCTATAATATCTATGTTTAAACTAGTTGTAAATTGTGATGTAAGATTATTTCAATAAAGTTTTATATTTATTATTATTATTTATTTATTAGAACATAAGGTTTGAGTCAAATTATTTGAACTTTTTGGGGGTTCTTTAGTACGATGAGCATTTTGATCTAAGTCTTCTGTAGCAATAAATCTTACATCATTGGAAAGGTATTTAAATTTAAAACACTTTATTGTTGTACGATAAACGTCAACTATTAGAACTTTGAGAGTTATAACGCTCTAAACTTGACCAATTTTTTTAACATTAATGACCTAAAACTCCGAAAATACTAACAATTAATAGAAAGTATGTTTGCAGCAAATATTTGTCATACAAAAACCTTTCTTATGATATATCATTCATTTCTATAGGTGTGGTAGATCAACTCCCATAGACAATAAACCACTTTTATACTTTAATAACCTTTAACTCCAAAAGTATTAACAATTGATATAAAGTAAATGAAGAGCAAATATTTGTCTTTAAAAGACCTTTCTAATGATATATCAGTTATTGCTAGAGGGCGTGTTAATCAACTCCCTGCTGAAGAAAATCAACAAAAAAGATGATATCTTTGACAGCCATTTTTTCCTGGTTAAAATTGATATTTTTCTTATTGTTTAATATACAAAGCATTTCAATAAAAGAACTAAATAATTTTCATATTTTAAACCTCTCACGATTACTGGGAATAAAAATATCGACCTCTTAAAATTGAAATATTCCCATACATTTAGTATGGAGACTGGCCGACGACATGACCACGAACTGACAGTAACAGACGTTGCCAAACTTATGTTCACGGCTTGCAATTAAAGAAGGCTATGGCTGAGCACAGTTTGACAGACAGTGGGACTCGTTCTCAGAATTTCGGTACCTTTTAATGTCTTTTAATAAA
Organism: Agriphila tristella; assembly: GCA_928269145.1. Lineage (NCBI taxonomy): Eukaryota > Metazoa > Arthropoda > Insecta > Lepidoptera > Crambidae > Agriphila > Agriphila tristella. The sequence goes on along the minus strand of OV743443.1, from coordinate 2,854,992 downwards.
AAAAGTGAATTTTAAAGGTTAAAATTTGAATTGAAAAAAATTATCTAAAATGATCCGAAACAATGTAGTTTAAACATGATTCTATTTTTTTTATAAGTTCTAAGATAAAGGGGCACTCAAGAAAGCGTTCTCTCCGTAGACAAGCTCTCTCGAGCTCGAGAAGAATAATATATATTGCCAATAGTAAATAATTACTTTATTTCTTATAAAGCACCGTTCCTTTCTATAGATTTCACAATGCAAAACTCTTAAAACTAATTAAATATAGCTGTATGAATATAAATTCGTTTGCCTTTCTTTTGAAAAGATAACACAGACGAACTTGTTAATTTAGTAGTCTGTGTAAAATGACGAGAAAATTAGGTACGAAATATTGAAATCAACGTACCTATGAAAATAATTTTAATTTAAGTAAAAGTAAAAAAACTATAGGTATTTGGGAAAAAAGTGTGGTAATATTAGGAAACAATATAAGTTATTAAATAATAAGCAATAAATTATTTAGAATCATTTAATGTTTAATTTTTTATTCATTTTATTTTTACAAAATATAAAAAATAAAATTGTAAAAAACTACTTAGTTACTACACTTGTAAAGTATATTTTTTATACTTGTTTGTTTAATTTCCTTTGTTTTTTTATATATTTTTTTTAATTAAAAAAATTAAATCAATACTATATTTATATATTTTTTTCGTTTCCGGACAGCTGTTTTTGTTGTTTGTGCTGTATCTGAATCTTCTTATTAGTCTGTGAACTCTTTCTCGACCGTAGACAGAGTCTACGTTCTCGACCTTCTCGACTACTCAAAGGGTGGAAGACAAGCACAGAGTACTTTTTTATATAGGGAATAGAGACTTAACTCAGGCGGTAAAATAGGAAACTACCCAGTACCGCCATCTCTACGCGAGTTTTGGAACTAATATCACCATGTGATGCTCGAGCTAGCTGGGAAACTAGTTTATTTTTCCTTGACGATTTTTCATGCCTTTGTTAAGAATTAATCAGGGAATAAATCTGAGTTTCAAAACATCAAATCTATTCTCTGATTAAGCCTTAACAAAGGTATGAAAAATCGGTCCCTTAAAAAATCTACCAAGGTAGTTACTGGATAGAAATAAAACACGATGTAAATTAAATAAATATATACATTATTTATTTTTTCTTTTAAAACATTTTTGATAATATTTTTTTGCTTTTGCTTTAAAAACATCGGTGTCATCGTCACACTCTCTTTTATTGTTTAATATTTTATTTAGATCTTTGCAATAATTAAATATGAAAAATCTGCAAGATATCATTATTAAATAATTTATTAACAATTCTTTATGTTTTTCACATTTGATAAAATCAAATTCTACATATATTAATACTATCGTTTTAATTAACTCACTTAGATTTTTTTTTTCAATATTTTCTTTTAAAATTGTATAATTGATATCTTGCAGACTTGATATACAGCACAAGAGAGCGTGACTTGGACTGCAAAGCCATTTTTTATTACAATATTCTCTATATTTTATATATTCTAATTCTTTTGTACTCAACATATCTTTTTTGCATTGACTACACCCCTTGAAGACTTTTTTCTTAGCATTTTTTACAAAATATCCGCTCACATACTGTAAAGCACCCATTTTTCGTGGGTCATTTTTGTCTTCAAGGGGTGTGATTGTTACATCTGGTATATTGTTTAACTCACATAAAGGTTTCTCTTTGCAGTCCCTGTCCACGATGATTATGTTACTAAGCGCATAACAATTGTCAGTTTCACAATTTGCGCCTGGAGCATGGACACTAGAGAGGCTATTCACCAATAATGTAGCGTACGCAGACTCAAATTTTTCGGGAGATGGGTTCACATTGCGACACCCATGGCTTCTAATGGACCCAAAAAAGTTTTCGATTGGGTCCTGATTCAGATGCCGCAACCAAATAGAATTTATCCCATATTTGATATTCAGTTTTTTTATCAATAACTCTATGCCCTCTATTGTCCATACCCAGTTATTAATAGTAGGAACATTTTCGTCCTTTAAAGATTGAGAATTAATGAATTTCATTTTCTTTAATATTATTTTTGAGTCTTTCCATACTTCATGGTGTACTGATGTAGGAGTTGCTGGTCCTAGGAGTGGCTTTCCATGTTTTTTTCTTTTCCCGAAGCTCCCATTGACGGAGTCGAAGAGTCGGTCGAAAAATAACAATATGTCGGCCGTTTCCTTGCATTCCGGTGATAGAATTCCTTTATCTGTAATAAATAAAACATGATTGTTAGAAACAGTTACAGTTAAGCGTGGTTAAGCTTTGAAATCCATGACTCGAAGAAGGACTTATTATTTTTATTTTCTTTCTTACAAGCTTTATGTCAAATAGTGAATAGCATTAAATGCTTAAAGCGCCGTAGTACCTACTGCTAGCGCCGCCAATACATTTATTTTTAATACCTTTAAGCCAGATAAATATTAAAAAAAGCTAATATCATGCCCTCCTAAATGGTCTATAATATTATTTGAAAAACTCTTCAACAGTTTTCATTCTTTATGTAGGTTTTAAAATCCATTCAAGTCAAAAGTGGCCACTTTGAGCTAAAATGGATTTTAAAACTTACAGAAAGAATTAAAACTGTTGCAGAGTTATTCGAAAAATATTAGAGACAATTTAGCAGGGCATGATCTTAACTTTTTTAAATTTTGACTTAGTTTACGAGTAATAAAAATAAATGTATTGGCGGCGCTAGTAGTGGGTAGTACGGCGCCTTAAGGCGATTTCCTGGCCGAAAGTGGCGCCCTTAGAGGTTTTTATTTAATAAGTTGTTAACAGAAAAAGATTTTAAGTGGAATTTTTAGGGCTAAATGATCTAGTATTTTTAGATGGTATCACTACATTCCCTCGCAGTCATTCGTAGAAGTAGAAAGCAAATGTGTCAAAAACGGCTACTTTTAGCAGTTTTGCTATGTAATTCTAGCAGTGACTACGAGGGAATGTAATGATACCGTCTAAAATTACTAGATTATGGGCCCTAAAATTCCACGAGAAGTTTTATTAAAATTGTGTATTAGAATTATAATATTAAATAAAATTCACCGCGGCGCCACTTTCGGTCAGGAAAGCGCCTTAATGATAAAGATGGAATAATACTGTGGTAACTAATCAAAAAATAATTATGTTCTCATAATTTTGACAGTGTGGATTTTGAACATTTTGGCAAACTTCTATAAGTACACCGTTATTTTTAAAGTATATCTAAAAATGAAAAGGGGTGTTTTACCATGGGGCCAACCACGAAATCGTGAAAAAAAAACAGCTGTTACATACATCATAGTCGAGTCGATGATGTACTTTTCTATGGAACAGCTGATTTTTTTAGCGTCGTGGTTGGCGCCATAGTAAAAGTTGTTCATTAACGTGGTCTGAACACCCCTTTTCATTTTTAGGTATACTTTAAAAATAACGGTGTATTTCTCTGATGGATGGTACTATCTGGGAACTATTTATGTATAAACAACCTACTTCGAGTAAGTAAAAAAGTAGAGAGCATTGTATTTCTCATGAAATAGAAAATTAATACTTCCAATAATAAAACAACACCGAGTAGAGAGTCAAACGCTATCAGTAAGTACCTTCCATCGCAGTCTCTTTTTATGAGCAATTATACAATAAATACAAATATTGAACAGTAATCATATGCTTACCTGCAAGGTAGCCCATGTTTGTTGCTACAGTTTGGCTGAAAACTTGTGTAGCGTATTTAACTTTCATTTTAGGGATTTTTGCTGGGACGCAATGATAGTCTGTTAATTTCGGCACAAGTCTTATTCCTCGATAACCTGGGTTTTCATTGTGCAAACCAAGTACATGTGACCATTTTGCTTTTTTCTTACTCTTGTCTTTAATATATTGCAAATCTTTTGTGATTAAATTATTTCTGATACATTTCATTAAGTGGGGTGGATCATACAAAGGTATTATCTCATGCTCGTTTATAAGAAAATAATTTCCTTTTTGTTCTTCTCCTTTTCTTAAAAGTGTAGCTTTTGTTTCTTGCATTAAAAGCTTTATGCATTGTACATTGTTAGTCCCTTGATCACATACAGTGGCAACCACAATCAGACCAGCTTCTTGCAATTTGCCAATAACGGCTTTCAATTGAGCTGCCAATTCAGGCCCCTTTGTGGCAGCTTGCGAAAATGTGTAAGCAATTGGCTGCTTGTAATTTTTTATCAAGCCTCTCAGCATAAAGACTTGAGCATGATCTGCAAACTCAGGGCGCGTTTCTTTACCATTGGTAACAAACCCAGTAACATAATCTTTCCTCTCATTGTAACTTAAACTACATTTGAGTGACATTTCATCAAATAATACCATGCACAGTCGATCCTCTATTTTCATTTTTTCAGCCGCTTTCTTGATCTGCTGTAGTGTTGCTTCATTGATACCTGGCTTGATATCTGCCATATTTATTAATTTGACCAGTGTCTGCGGTGAAGGCAAGATAAATATCTTTCGGAAAAATCTATACCCTTTGGGGCTTTGTTTAAAAATAGACAAAGCCATTAGTTTTTCTTTCAGTGAAAAACGTCGTCCTTTAAGGCCTTTTTTATGCTCTCGAAATTGCAACAATGTTAATGTTTTTGCCGTGCTGGGCAAATTGTCAAGAGCTTTTGATAGTTCTGGATGTGAAACAATATTTTGCATGGCTTTGATCTTGAGTGCCTGTTTCTTGACTTTGCTGCGGCATTTGCTCAACCTGACTCCAACTCGTATGAGCTTCCTACGCAAATGCTGCTCAACTTGAGATACAGGAGTGCATCGTTTTCTTCTATGCACAACTTTGGTTACACCAGTTATACTGCTCTCTGCAATTTAAAAATAACATAAATGAAAAACAATCTACAGCATATTTAATAAACAATAGACATTGTAGGCATTTATCATTAACGATAGGACATTACAGCCGAGAATGGGAAGTTAACGAGGCAATGTAAATAGCTTGCAGTTCCAGTACATTATAAGGCTTTTCTCAAAATTTCTTAGTAAAATCGTTTTTAAATTGGTTTGTGTGACCAGTCATGCAGCCTTAAGGACGCACCGAGCCTCCACTAGCGCCACCGATCAAGAAAAAATCATTACAAAATGTTGTTGTCAACTATGTTTAGTAAAGTTCCGAAAAATATAAAACTAGTTTTAGTTATAAACTACTAGCGGCCGCCCGCGACTTCATCTGCTTGAAAAGTTTTTTGCTATCCCTCGGGAACAATACTTTTTTTCGGGATGAAAGGTACCCTATGTCCTTCTCTGTACCCCTGACAATGTGTATGCAAAATTTCATGACGATCGGTTCAGTAGTTAAGACGTGAAGGCGTAACAAACAAACAAACAAACGGACTTTCGCATTTATAATACTAGCGGCCGCCCGCGACTTCGTCTGCGTGGAAAGTTTTTTGCTATTCCTTGGGAACAGCACTTTTTCGGGATGAAAGGTACCTTATGTACTTCTCTGTACCCCTGACAACGTGTATGCAAAATTTCATGATGATCGATTCAGTAGTTAAGACGTGAAGGCGTAACAAACAAACAAACGGACTTTCGCATTTATAATATTAGTAAGGATTTTTGTATGCATATTTTCCTGGTTTAAATGTGTTCGTGTAGTTAAAATCTGGATTAACACCTAAAGCGGCCGCTAAAGGCGTTAATCCAGATTGTAACTACTACTACACACATACCTTCAAACTAGGAATTAATGCATACAAAAATAGATCACACCTAATACTAGTTTTTAAATGTTTTTAGAATTTTGTTAAACATAGTTATTTCACTGTAATGATTTTTTCTTGATTGGTGGCGCTAGTGGTGGATGTGATGTAAAAATAACGCAAGCTGAGCTTGGTCTCTGGTCTGGTTTTAATACAAAATGTATGCACCGAGTACCTTCCGCCAACCGTCAGAATTTTTCTGACAGAAATTTCTTACAATATGCGGTCGCCCTAAGTGACAAAAATTGTATAATATTATATGACTTACCAGGAATTTGATCTGATTCTATATCTTTAGAAATAATAATTCCAGCAGGTTGAATTGCAGCAACATTCAAAGAATTAGTCGCAGGAACTGGTTCTGAAAAGGAAAATTACATAAAAAATTACTTCAAAAGAAATACTGCAGTAAAAACTTATTAATAAAAGTATCACCGGTATCACATCAGAAATTACATTATGTTATTGTAAACTTCACTCTTTCAAAAAGCCAAATCGAAAATGATGACTTACCAGGAATATGAACAATTTCCACGTCTTTGGTAATTCCAGTTGATTGAATTGCAGCAATATTTAAGGAAGTAGTCTCAGGAACTGGTTCTGAAAAGGAAAGTAAGTAAGTTAAAAGTACTTCAAAAAGCATACTGTAGTAAACTTATTAATAAAAAAAAATATAACTTCATAAATTACATTATGTCATTGTCAACTTCACGATATTTCAAAGTCGAACAGATGATGTTGATATTAAATTATTACTTCAAGGCATTTTTGTTAAGAGTAAAAATTTATTCTTAACTTACCAACATTTTCCTTCATTTGAGCATCATAAATAGTTGGTTGAACCTTATCTTGTGAAGCTTTAGGACCTGAAATAATATTATTTTAAGGTTAACATTTTTTTACACATAATTATGTTAAAAAAATTGGAAACTATTCAAAACTTCAATATTCAACAGTCAAATGTAGGTATATATTTATTATTATCATAGTGAAATAAGATACTTATCTAATGAAATAAAATAATGAGCAGGGCCCCTATTTTTGAATCGATCGACTGGCGCTCGTTTCTACTGATTTTCGTTCGAAAAATCAACTCAAATGTATGGGATGTCGAACGAAAATCGAGAGAAAAGAGCGCTCGACGCCAATCGAGCGATCCAAAAATAGGTCCCCTGATCATTTATTATTTTATAAAATTAAGGAAAATATCTATTAAATTAAAATAAAAAGTTAAGTACCTTTTGAGGTTGATGCTTCCAACACATTTTGAATTGATCGCAAGGGTCTAAAACTTTCACTAAAAGTTGATTTTGGCAATGTCAATCCTGAAACAATAATATCACATTTGAAAAACGAATTTACTATAATATTCGATAGATAGTTATATAAACACTTTATTGTACATACACATTACAAAACATACAATTACAAATTAAAACTTTAATCTACGGTGGGCAATGGCGGTCTTATAATGTTTATGTGGTAGGAAAAGAATATAGACAATTCAAAAGTGCTTAATTATTAAGTTTATTCGAATAAAGCCACTTTGAATTTGAAATGGAAGGAACAGAGTTATCAATTCGTTACTGAATTCAAAAAATAAAGTAAAGCATTACATTCATCAATGCCCACACACGCGGCCTCCGATGTCCGGACAACAAAAGAAATTCTTTTCTCATTTTCCATGTGTTGACAGGTTAAATATTACTCAAGCAACTTAGCAATATTTGACCGTACTCAATTTTATTTAATTCATAAACTGACCGTTATTCCAATAAATTACATACTGTGATATGATCTATTCTGCACTAAATTCTTCATAGATTATAAATAAACAATAATTACTTTCACACCAAACATTTATCTCCAAGGACCACACAAAACTTAACTTATATATGGCGACTGAACAACTGATGATAAACTTAATATGAACAAAAATCCATGACTAATGGCCGGTATACATTTTGATTAATGTTTAGTGCGAGTAGCTCGTTTAGTGTTTAGCAAAAAACAATTACTTAACACTAATCAGAGACTGTCCGAACGTGTTTTTTGCTAAACACTAAACGAGCCACTCGCACTAAACACTAATCAAAATGTATACCGGCCATTAGTCACAAAAGCTCATGCTCGCTCGTCATACAAATATTTCCCTATTAATGATGAGTGAAAGAATGAGACGAGTTAAGTTTTTAGGGATTCAATGGAACATACAACTTGGTCGACTTAATGACAAAATAATTTGACTAGAAATTTTTGTCAGCAGCCTTGGAAAATTTACAAGTACACAAATATGTTTGCATTATAAAACTGACCTGGCATGTTCTTCGTTGGTACAGCTATATTGCTGAGCAAATTATTACGGCACCAGTACTTTTCTTCGAAATGCTGATGGCATACACGGCGGTATTTGAAGATATGGTCATTGCTGAGACCCAAAATTTCACCACCAACAGAATAGACCCAAGTATTAAAACGATCCTTGTTCTTAGCTGGATTCGGGAACTTATGCAAAACGTCCTTCGAACCTGAAATTGGTACGGTCGGTTAGTATGAGTTGGTAATGATTGTTATGGAAGATGCGACATTTAAATGGCTTTGGTCAAGTGTGCCTAAAAAAGAGTGAATAATATAGGTATAAGTACCTGCTCTGTTTGAACATCCCGGTACGCAACACACTTTGTTAGACATTATAAAAACAAACACCGTCTTCACAAGGTCCAAGTAAGAGTCCTGTCTCAATTCTTAGCTTAAAAATAGTCACAAGCGCAAAACTCGACACGGCCGGAGGAACGAGAGTTCGACTCAACGGACTTAGGTGGAGAAACACTTAATAACCGATAATTAACTAAGTAAAACAAACAAAATAACGACACAGCACTGTAAACAGAACCGGCGGCCATTTGCTTGTAGTGTTGCAAGCTAGTACAATAATAAATACCAAATAATTTTCTAGGGAACATCATCATTTTGTAAAATAATTTTATTTTTCATCAAAAGTCAAAAGTCAAAAGTCAAATAAGCTTTATTCAAATAAACTTAATTATTAAGTACTTTTGAATCGTCTATATTTTCCTACCACCCGTTCCAGACTTTTTTAGCTGACAAGAAGAACGGGCGCAAGAAACTTATCAGCTGTAACAGCCATAAGTAACGATATTTACAAACTTGAATATATCGTTACCAGAAAATTACAACAGGGTGACAGGATTATTGGCAACAACATAGACTTATTATATTACTTCAACAAAGTACTTATTAGCAAGTTATGTGTTACATCATTTCCACGCATTTAGATCTTTAAGATAATCATCTACTTTATAATAACCTTTACCCATGAGCGTTTTTTTAACATGGTTTTTAAATTCATGCAAAGGAAGATCAATCACTTGTTGTGGAACTTTATTAATAAAGGCTATGCCTTTCCCCATAAATGAACCTCTAGTTTTTGCAAGCCTAAATCTTGGAACGGCAAGTTTATCTTTATTTCTTGTATTGAACTGGTGAATATTGCTGTTCTTAGCAAATGAATCATAGTGTTTCCTTACATAAACTAAATTATCATAAATATATTGGCCTGCCAAAGTTAAAATATTTATTTCTTTGAACATTTCTCTCAAGGTATCTCTCCGCCGTAGATTGTATATGGCGCGAACAGCTCTTTTTTGGAGTACAAAAATATTTTCAATACTGGCAGCTGAGCCCCACAATAGCAGTCCATACGACATTACGCTATGAAAATAACTAAAGTATACTAACCTTGCCGTTTCAATATCAGTTAAAAGCCTTATTTTCTTAACAGCGAATGCCGCTGAACTAAGTCTACTTGACAAGGCTTCAATATGTGGATCCCATTGCAGTCGAGAATCTAGTGTGATACCTAGAAATTTTGTGCTCTCGATAAACTCGACTTCATCGTCTTTCAAATTAATATTTAATTTTGTCTGCTCAACATTAGGTAATAAGAATTTAACACATTTAGTTTTTTTGGGATCAAATCAGAAATGATTTAAAAAAAGAAAGTCAGGATTAGACTACTGTAATGCAAAAGTTATGTCCACAAGAACAAAGTGGATTACTAAACCATTGTTTTAGCAAAATTCGAAGGTACCGATTCGTATAATAAATGGGCTAATGTAAAAATTTAATCTTAACTGGTCACCCTAGAAATACCGACCCACCATCATAGCGCCATCTTGCGGACTACTTAAGAAACTGTGGCAAAACCTGCCATCTATATACGTGTTTTGGAACTAAAGTTTCGTTTCTTTTCTCATACTGCTTTGTTAGTACTAAGATTGTATACCCTGAAGACAAGTATCTCCGATTCAAATGTCAAATTAATGTCAGTTGAAGAGAAAAGTGGCCATCTAGTATAATAATAAACTCTATGGTAGCCGTCGTGCTCGCGTTTGTCGACTTTTGACATTAGGCTACGACAAAGAACAATACGAGTCTACTAGTTGTCATGCTCGCGCTGCCAGTATCTCGATCTTAACCCGACAAAAGTGACATTTCGGTGTAGACAAGCCATTGTTCTGTGAGTCGGATCTTTTCTCGAGGTGGTCATGCTACGCGTGCTGCACGCGTAGCATGACCAACATCGAGATAAGATTCGACTCACAGAACAATGGCTTGTCTACACCGAAATGTCACTTTTGTCGGGTTGAAATCGAGATACTCATGCTCGCATTTTACAACCGTAGACTCGCATTGTTCTTTGTCGTGGCCTAATGTCAAAAGTCGACAAACACGAGCTTTTGTCTTCAACTGACATTAATTTGACAGTTGAGTGGGAGAAATTTGTCTACCACCCTTCGAGTGGTCAAGAAAGATTTGTCGACTTATTTTTTTTTCTGAGTTTTTAATTTCGAAATAAAAATAAATCTAAGTTGTCCGTGTTTATATTTTATTAAGGTAAGAAGAGAAGTTACAGCACAAATGACAAAAACAGCTGTCCGGAAAGAAAAAAAATGAAAAATTGTATTTAAGTAATTCTTTTTTATTATAAAATTTATAAAAAAAGAAATATAATAAATATTTACTAGTAGTAAATAACGAATAAGTATTTATTATTCTTAATTTTTTTCATAAATTTTATAAATTAAAATAATACAATAAATAATTTATTGTAAAAAGGTACCTACCTATTCAATAATATTGTTTCCTAATATTACACTTTTTTCCCTTCAGTATTTCTTTTACTTTTATTTTACTTAATTTTAATTTATTTACTTAAAAACGTAAATTAAAATTATTTTCATACATTGATTTCAATATTTATTACTAAATTAACAAGTGCGTTGGTCTGTGTCATCTTTTCAAAAATCTCTCAATAAAAGGAAGGCAAACGAACTATATCCATACGGCTATATTTAACTCGGTTTTAAGAGTTTTGCGTCGTGAAACGTATAGAAAGGAACGCCCTTTAAGAGAAATGATGGAAATAATTATAAATATTTACTAGTGGCAACATTATTCTTCTCGAGCTCGAGAGAGCTTTGTCTACGGAAGTGAAAGCTTTTGTGAGTGTCTCTTTATCTTAGAACTTATTAAAAAATAAGTATCATGTTTAAACTAAATCATTTCGAATCATTTCAGATAATTTCGACGTTTATTGATGTTGAAATAAAAATATTATATTTTAAAACTCATATTTGTATTAAAAGACATAAAAAGGTTGTAAAATTCTGACAGCGAGTCCCACCACTGTGCTCAGCCATCTAGAGGGTCGAGACGACAAGTCTTCGTAGACAAGAGTCCCGTTTGCTCATGCTACGCGTGCTGCTTGACACAATGATAGGGTTGCGTTCAGCACGCGTAGCCATGAGCAAACGGGACTCTTGTCTACGAAGACTTGTCGTCTCGACCTTCTAGATTGCTGAGCACAGTGGTGGGACTCGCTCTCAGAATTTTACAACCATTTTATGTCTTTTAATACAAATATGAGTTTTAAAATATTATATTTTTATTTCAACATCAATAACCGTCGAAATTATCTGAAATGATTCGAAATGATTTAGTTTAAACATGATACTTATTTTTTAATAAGTTCTAAGATAAAGAGACACTCACAAAAGCTTTCACTTCCGTAGACAAAGCTCTTTCGAGCTCCAGAAGAATAATGTTGCCACTAGTGAATATTTATAATTATTTTCATCATTTCTCTTAGAGGGCGTTCCTTTCTATACGTTTCACGACCTTAGAGCATTCAACCAAGTAAGGAGACGCCACTAGCACTAATTTGTTTACGAAAAAGTCTGCCACTTTCCGCGGGGGACGAGGTAATGCACACACAAATAGTGTTAAACACTAATGCATTTTCGGACACGTCACTACGCACGCACACGACAAAATTATCAAACACTAGCTTAAACCTTACGCACACAAATACATACACACATAAAAACCAACCTGTCAGTACACGAGATGACGTCATTTTCATGTAAACGGGGATAGTGCTTGACATTATCGATATTTTACTCTCGATACCTTCGGCTCATATTTTTAATTTGCTAAAAGCAATAGGTAATAATTGTGCGAGTACGTTTAGGTTTCCACGAAACATGTTTTGCACAAGCTTGGATCGAGGCATCTCGAATCATTGCATCTTTTGGAAATCTGAAATATAAAGATTTAGGCCACTTTCGTCACATTCCGCTTTCGTCAAAATAAATTATAGGCTGTATTTTTTTCTGAATAAACGAAATTCCTCTTTCGATAGAAAAAACGTTGAATATTTTTTCAATATTTTATAAAGTCGATATCGATATTTGTTTCTGTGCTGTCACAACAATACTTTTGCTGCAGTGTGGCCACCGTTTCTAAATTAAAACGGCATATTTTGGAAATAATTAGTGACATCCGTAAATATTTTATGATAATATTCTGTAACTTTACGGAGGTAAAAAAAGTAAAGTGTAGTAGAACGTGAAGTTCTACGACACTTGAAAAGTTGGAAGAAAAAAAAAATCTTGGAAGTGAAAGACAGAAATATAATCAATTTATTTATGATAGGTAATCCTCAAGTAGGCAATCCGAAATGGATGTCGTTATTGAGGTTTTCTGGGTTGACGAGTGTGAAATTAACATTTATTTTGAAGTCCAACACGGTGGACATGATTTAACCCCAAAAGGGGTGAAAATGGGGTTCAATTTTTTGTTAAGAGGTCGGGGACGGGCAGGGGTATGGGAAAGGATGAGGGAGAGGGAGAGGGGAGGGAGAGGGAGAGGGAGAGGAGGGGGAGAGGGAGAGGAGGGGGAGAGAAGGAGAGCGAGAGGGAGAGCGAGAGGGATAAAAATTGAAGATCTAGATTACCTGATGCAGAACCAAGTTTAATTTATTTGCACAAACATGTTTACAAAAATCGAAGATCATCTGATGTGGAAATCAAAAATCGAAGATCATCAGCTGATGTTGAAATCTAAGAGATCAGGTTAAAGTTGTTTATTTAGCATAATATAATAACATAAGCTGGGAGTACCTCCACACCACGTGGTGAAGGCAGTAACAGTTTGGGCCTAACTTTTGATATCGACTTGCCCAAAATACGGGTCAGACGCTTAAAGCACACCAGCGGGTGTCGAGCTAAGGACTGGTTGTTTTTCGCATGGACAACTTTATGTGGCTTTTATTAAATTAAATAATAATTATGTATTATCTTTTAACATTATAACACTGCTACAAGTATTTTATGTAACTAAATTAGTTCATATTTACATGCATACGCCGGAGTCATAAAGTCCACGCGTACGAAGTCGCGGGCATCAGCTAGTCTATATATATAAAATTCAAAGTCCTGACTGAGTGAGATATCAACGCACAGCCCAAACTACTGAACCTAGAGACTTGAAATTTTGCACACAGGTACCTTATACAGTGTAGGCATCCACTAAGGAAGGATTTTTGAAAATTCCCTCCCTAAGGGGATGAAATAAGGGATGAAAGTTTGTATGAAAGTCCCTCAGTTTTGATGCTAGGATCTTTAAATTTTGTATTTAGGCTGATGATTGAAAACTAATAAATATATGTATCATCGTTTTTCAAAATTCTACCCCCGAAGGGGTGAAAAGGGGGATGAAGTTGAGTATAGAAGAAAATCCTTAATTTTCAAAGTAAAAATCGCTCAATTTATAATTTAGGCTTATGGATGGAAATATAACGCAACGTATATGGTTATTAGTAGTATTTTAACCCCTATGGGGATGAAATGGGGTAAATAAACCTAAAATAGATATGGATGTCGTTATTTCGGTCGGGGTTTTCTGGGAAGACGATTGCGAAAATGACATTTATTTTGAAGTCCAACACGGTCGACATGATTTAACCCCTAAAGGGGTGAAAATTGGGTTCAAATTTGGTATGGAAAACAATATAAAATATACATTACAACTTAAAACTTCGTACGAGCATGTCTAAAAATAAATAGGCAAACATATATTTTGTGGTTTTTAAAATAAACCCCTTAGGGTGTAAATGGGGTAAGTAAACACAAAAATCGATATGGATGTCGTTCTTGAGGTTTTATGGGATGGTGATTGCGAAAATGACATTTATTTTGAAGTACAACACTGTGGACATGATTTAACCGCTAAAGGGGTGAAAATGGGGTGCAAATTATGTATGGAAAAATAATATAAAATAGACATTACAACTTTAAAATTCTTAGAAGCATGTCTAAAAATAAATAGGCAAATATATATTTTGTTATTTTGAAAATCATCCCTTAGGGGGTAAATGGGGTAAGTAAACATGAAAATCGATGTAGATGTTGTTCTTGAGGTTTTATGGGATGAGGAATGCGAAAATGACATTTATTTTGAAGTCCAACACGGTGGACATGATTCAGCCCCAGGGGACGGGAACGGGAACGGAATAGGAACGCAAACGCGATCGCTCGAAAGCGAACGCGAACGGGAGCGGAAACCGGGGACAGGAACGGGACCAAACGGGAACGGAAAAGAGTAAAGAAACGGGAACAGAATACTACTAATATCTCTGGACCCACTTCTGATTGTTGTTATAAACTAGCTTCCGCCCGCGACTTCGTCCGCGTGGATATTAGAGAAAATCTTTAGGGAACCTTCAACCAAAATCCGACCAGCCGATTTTATGCGATTAGGCCGGTCCCCACCAAGCACGCAGCCTCGTGCGAGGCCTGCCACACGCGGCAAACGTTTTGCCTCACGAGGCAGCGCGCTTGGTGGGGACCGGCCTAATCGCATAAAATCGGCTGGTCGGATTTTGGTTGAAGGTTCCCTAAAGATTTTCTCTAATATCCACGCGGACGAAGTCGCGGGCGGAAGCTAGTCTATAATAAATTCATTAAGCATCTGAATCTACACTAATGATAATATTAACAGGTAAAGAACGTGATGTTTTAAGTGTCATACATTCAACTTTAAAAATTAGGCTAAAAGAGATCTTGTATAATTTAGTGGCAACACTGTTTAATTGACAATATTTTTGAATTATTTTCATTTTTAGTGCATTATTTGATAATAATTGGTCGAAATAATACTAACAAATGGAAAATAACGTTATTCTTTTACACACTAGATGTTTCCAATCTTTTTTTAAATGAAAAAACACTGCCATTCGGCATTTTTAGCTCCTGTCGTTTCGCGTGTACGATGATCAGCTGAATGGCGCGGCGCGGAACTCGGGTCAACTAGTTTTATATAACGAGTATGATCGGCGCTCATATACCTTTGACAGAGGGGTACGCCTGACAGTGGTTACAGACATACCGAAGGGATTTGCTACATCTATGATTGTAGTATCTTCTTATTCGTCTGTGATTCTCTTTGACTGTCTGTACTGCATAGAGTAAGATAAAAAAAAATAGGGGTAGAGAGCCCTCTGGCGATTTTAAAACTTACTCATTTTGAAGCGCCATCTCTGATCGGCGATTTTCTTGTTAGTTTGTTTTTTTTTTTTTAGTACCTAATCTAGCAATTCTACCTACGGCTTTGTTCTAATTATCTTTTATAACATTCTAAACGCCGTGTTCACTAGTATTAGTATTTTTTCCGAAGAAAATAACTAACACATAAGAACAAACGTTTTAAATGTTATAAGAGATAACTAGAACAAAACAGTTAAAAACATAATTACAAAAGGGAGAAAAGAAAAGGACACAAAATTAAACAATTAAGTGAAAGAGTCATTATGTTTTTATTTATTCCTCTCAGTTTATGCCTAGGGATAATTTTATTCAAAATTGTTCATATTCTTATTTCTTAATATTTATTCATTCACAAACACGGTCAGGGTGCCTACTAGCGTAGTAGGTACCCTGACCGTGTTTGTGTAGTACATTAGTATACCTACCTAGTAGTATTAGGTATACTAATGTACCTACACAGTGGCGAAGGGTCCATACAAGACGATTCCCATTGGCTTACCTTTTAGAAATCCCACCCTACCGATCCACTATGCAGATTACATATAATCTAAGGCAGATTATAACACTTTTGTTGAACGGCTTACCTTCGCCATAATTTCACCCCTCGCCACAGCCATTAATTTTTCCCAGGTAAGTATAACATAATCTTGTTAAATGTAACCTATTAAAGAACACATCACTAACACTTAATAAGTATTGCTAGCAGTTTTAATGAAAATACATTTTCATCAAAACATGTTGCGAAGCCAGTAATTGATAACTGAATATTAAAACCATTCCAGTAAAATTATTCGTAAATTAGCAATTAATGCTTCCGCATAGAAAAACAGGAAGGATGGTGCAAGGTCGAACCAAAATAATTTAACTGACACCTATACGAAGTCCTATATATTATTACGAGATATAATACAATCATTTTACTTACACCCTTACTTTAAGTCTATAAAACGATTATGGAGCCAAAGAGTCCCGGAATTGAAACAAGTAATAATACTTGTTTTTTATAAAAAAAAAATAATTTTCATCATTTGCGGTTGCCACAACTAAACTGCTCGATAGCTCGTACTGCACCTGTATCAGGATGACAACAGAGTGGGATGGGGGTGGGCTGTGATCTGAAAAAAAAATGTTTGTAATTTTATTATTAAAAATATTGTAGCTTATGAAATTGATGCATAATGAGGGCATTATGCATGATGTTTGCAGTTACGTCTTTGTAATTCTAGAGGAGCGATGTTCATAACAAAACGTGTGCGTAAAGTAACTGCGTTTTACCTGCACGTAACGGTACAATTATTTTGAGAAATATCTACCCTTAATTTGCGTAAACAAAACTTACATGATATTTCTGGTATATGAAGACGAAGTGGGATGGGTTGGAATTGAAATGGGTCTGGAACTTGGACGAATTAACCACTGGACACGTAACGTAAGAAAAATGTATGAAATCACGATCGACCAATTTTTGCGGGGTGAGGGGGGTTTAACTTGTCAAATAATGACAATATTATAGGGTGATTTAGCCGGTTTCCGGCCATAACTGCCGGCCAAATATTATGGATTGTGAAACTCATACATTAGTTCTCGGCCAGGCGGCCGAAAAGCAAATGACCTCCCAAAAATGCATTTAGTTACCCGGCCATCAAATTTAAATGTATCACACCGAAAACTTTACGCGTTTAAGTCAAACAGTACTAAAACTAATTTACCATACTCACACTCAATTGCAAAGAATCTTCACTTTAAATCTTCTTTAGCTAATGCCACTTTATAGCTAATGAAATCATTAAAATATTGATTTCATTAGTTTGTTGCATCAAACTACTTTAGGCTAAAAACTTTAACTAATGAGAGCCCTAAACATTGTTGCCAATAATAAAGTTAAAAAATTAATGGGATGACCGAATGGTTGAGTTTTGTTTTGAAAAGTATTCAAAGTTTGTACATAAATTGGCCAAAAAAACGCGTTTGACACATAGTATGGTTTGACAACTGACATTTTTCTTTCAAATTCGTTGGTTGTGAATTTTTTATTATTTCGGTATTATTTTCTTTGTGAGTAAAAATGTCTCAAAACGAAAACAAAAACGTGAACGAACGTGAACAAATAATTAACTCAACAATTATTTCACCATTGTTCTTTGAAAAAATGGTCAGGGAAAGTCAGGGAATTTATTTGGACTTTAACAGTGGACACTCTGGTAAACAATATTGTAACTTACGTTCCAAAAAACTCACATGCACATTTTTTGCTACTTTTAACGACACACCTACCCTGTTCAATTTTCACCCTTCTTCCCCACGACACTACCAAGGCGCACCACTGGTAGTGTCGCGGGTATTTTTTCCCTTCTAAGCTACCGGCCCAGTAGTGTCGTAGGTAAATGAAAAATTCCATACATATGCATTCCCCACGATACTACCATTAATTATTGTTAATTAAACTTAATTAATAAATTGTTAAAGTCCTTGTCCGCGCGACCTTGAGCAAGAGAAGGAGGCCTGCCCCCCTACTCAAATGGCCACTTTTCTATTCGTTCGCTAACTTAACGATTAAAAATAAGCCATAAACCCTAAAATTGCGTGTTGGAGGCCTGACACTTCCATACAATACTACAACGTCTACTTGCGACGTGTTACTTGATCGTTTAATTGCTTATTTTCAAGCTTAAAGTTGGCGAACGAATAGAAAAGCCCCCCTGGTTATATTTCCGAAATGGCCGAAAACCATAGGGGGCCGGCAAACCGGCTAGCTCACCCTACTTTGTTTACATACCAAATTTTATTTATTTTACGAAAAATAGCTACTATAATAGGTTGAAATTGTGCTTACGTGTGAAAAGAAACATTTCTAGATTGCCCGCTATTTTTTTTGCTGAACAATACGGAGCATTTTGCCCATTTTTGTACCAATGTTTCGCCACGAGCTCTAGCATCACACTGACAACGCGATATCGTTTACTGAGGCTATCGGTCACAGTAAGTGGCTAAGGGGTAAAGGCGAATATGGCTGTCATTTCGCGTCCAGTGGTTGATTCGTCCAAGGTCTGGAACTGGGATGGGTCTGGTTGCCTGAAAAAATATAACATTAAAAACTATATTTTCATAAACACTAAAATAATAATACAAATTTCCGCGCCGGGGTTATAGTATCATTTGAAAGGCCTTACGAAACTCTACAAAGTTATATATATTTCAATTTCAAAATCAAGCGCCCCATTTTTAAAGACCCAAAAAAATTTACGTGATGTTGCTTCAGTGGAAACGCACCCTTAATCAAGGAGGTAGTAATTTGATTCTACTATGGTACCTACCTAGTACCTACATAAAGAACTTACACGATGAATTGCCGGTAAGTGAAGGGAAGGTACTACGCCTACAGGCCTTATCCTGCTGGCGAAGGTGCTGGTTGCAGACCCCATTCTTTTAACTTGTCAACACATTTTCACTAACAATCTCTACTCAATCTTTAAAACTATCCGGGTCCTTATTCTTTTGTTGGGAAACGGTGGAAAGGAGCAACTGAAATAAGTAAACGTGCGAAATAAACACAGAAAAAGATTTTTGTGATATTGCTAAAGGAAAATTCTGACAATTAAATTTTGTTTTTGATAAAAAGAGTATACCTACCTTTATGAATGTACTCTCGCTAATGACTATTAGAAAATCATTGTCTATTCCCAAACCATAAACTGCTTGACAAGCATTTACGTGCTTGTCAAGCATTGCTTGATCGTTGAGGGAGTTCTTATAAAAAAAAAATTGTATGAAGTAATGATCTTCGCCAATGAGAGATGAAGGCACTTCCTTTACAATAATGTCACTTAGTATAGGAGTGTCAAGAGTGTCCCCCCCCTGCTGTACTGTATATTTGTTTGTTTGTGTGGCCGTGTGTGTTGTTTGTTTAGAAAGTTAATAATTTTGTTTTGGCTAATTAAATATATAATCCAAGTGAACTACAACCACTTCAACACCCTGTTTTATTTTGTGACAAGACAACACGAGCACTGCAGCACAATGGATCAAAATATCTTAAATTATTTTTTTGATGATTCGCTGAACTTTAATGTCATAGGAAATATTGTTGAAGATCTTGTAAAACCCCTTCCGATGCTGGAAATAACACCAAGGGAACAAAGGCATCGAAACCGGAAATATTTTGAAGTCATTATTCCAAGTTACACTGATATCCAATTCTCCAAACATTTCAGGATGTCAAGAACGTCTGCGGAGGTAAGCCGAAATTAAATTACTCATTGGGCGCAGCGGGCGCAGCCAAGGGTGGGCAGGGAGGGGTAGCTGTCCCCCCTAGAGATTAAAAAATGTAACCAAAGTCCTATAGTCTGTGCAATTTTATTGACTTGCTTTTCCTACAATTCAGTTTTTTCATCCTCTTTAGCATGCCCGCAGACTACAGACCAAACTGTCGGCCAATAGTTGGTTTTATATGAAGAATGTCCGATACCAAATAGTTGTAGTGTGCGCAATTGCATACTTCTTCATACTGATTCCAAGTATCGGCCGACAGTTTGGTCTGTAGTCTGTGGACACGCTCCCCCCTGGGCTGGCAACGCTCTTGGGCGCAGCTATGATAATTTTGTTTTATTTAGTTCCTAGTTTAAGTTGACTAAAAACACTTCTCTTCATTTTCAGGAATTTGCAAATATATTGGCAAACAAACTACAAGATGCTGACCAGATGGCTCCACTTCGAAAGAAGCTTTTGTTCTGTATTTGGATTCTAGGAAAAAACGAAAGCTATTTAGCAGCAAGTGAACGCTTCGATTTGCCAGTGAGCACTGGCTACAAAATATTCAGTCGAATGATGTATAGCATTTCAAGCTTATTACCACAATTTGTTGTGTGGCCTGATGACGGAAGTTATGAAGAAACGGCAGACATTTTCTATAATCGTTCAAAGGGATTCCCAGGCATTATTGGTGCTACTGATATTTGCCACATTCCATGTAAACAGCCTGGTGGCAATGAAAATGACATTTACAATAGGAAAGCATCTCATTCCATTGCGCTACAGGGTAATTAAAACCATGTCATGTAATTCATTAACTTCCAACTCACATCGATAAAGAATAAGATTAGAAATAACATGGCGTTGTTCATATTCACTTCTCGCTCGCACACTAAACCCTACACCTCTGCCCTCTCCATTGGACTCGTGGTAAGTGCGGAGAGCTGCCATTTTGAATCCTATTCTTTATCTGTGCAGGTTGTACATAATTATTTGATTCTCGTTTTAGTCTCAGACCAAAAAAAAAAGAGTCTTCTGTACAAAGCGGTGAGGCCCGTAAAACTACAACTTGGCTGTGTACATACACATTTCACACACACACGTGTAACGAAACTACGCCTTGGCTTTGTGTCCTACATCTTGGCATGGACCACTTTGAAAACCGCAATTCTGACTACATGGAAAATTTCTCCCCAATTAGTCCTAACTAGTCCTACTTTTTCGGAATTAGTCCCAAAAAGGACTGAAAGATATAAGCGATTTAAATGGTCCATGCCAAAGGAAACCTTCATTTTGGCAGGGACAGGCTATATCTAGTGAACCACAAGACCTAGCCAGGATCTGATTATTCAAAAAAAAGTCCCTTTTTTATGGATCTCGCAACGCCTAGAATCAAAACGAAATGAACCGCCGTTCAAAAAATATAAAGGAATGATTTGGTCCATGCCAAAATCAACCTACATCTTGGCGAGGACTTTTGAACCAGGTCACCCAGAGAAAATCTGCTTATTGGAAACGATTCGTATAAATTAGTCCCAATTAGTCCCAAAGCCACAAAATTAGTCCCCCTTTGGTTTAGGAGAAATTCCGTTTTTTTGTATAAGTACAGTCACGTACAGAAGCGTACAGTAAAAATTAATTAAGTACCTACATAAAACTATTCCGTTCCGTAATGCGCAGTGTTCAGATTGTAAAACATTAAGTATCCGATCTTGCGGCTCTTTGGGAAAGCTGCAGCCTTTGAAAGAACTTTATCAGACCATCAAACTGAGCAAAAGTACAATGCGTAAGTACTCCATCGTAATGTATGAAACAGCTGCTTTTTTTTCGTGATTTTGAGGTTGGACCCATAATGAAAGTTGTTCAGTTTGATGGTCTGATCAACACCACGAGAGGTTTTAAATGAATTACAAATAACCCTGTATAGGTACAAAGTTTCAAGTGAACCCATTGAAGGAAGAAAATCACTCCACTCCAAATATTTCGCAAGAAAGCAATATAATTTTAAAATTCAATACCATTTTATACTTCTATTGAAATGATTTTGTCCGCGACTGTACATTATTTTGATATAGTCCAAGAGCCCCAGGATCAAAATATCTCTAAGAAAACATTTTTATTTTATGACTTAAAAATTAAGATTTGAGTTTCGAAAATGCATAAATGTTACGTATTACTTTACGATATACTTTTGTGTTACTAATTACACTTCGTTATTCTAACACAAATACGCAAAAAAAACAAGTTACAAAACATCGTCACTGAATAGGAAGTCAGCTCCTGTACTATAAAAACCAAATTTTAATTCCGATTATCTCCTAAACCAAAGGGGGACTAATTTTGTGGCTTTGGGACTAATTGGGACTAATTTACACGAATCGTTTCCAATAAGCAGATTTTCTCTGGGTGACCTGGTTCAAAAGTCCTCGCCAAGATGTAGGTTGATTTTGGCATGGACCAAATCATTCCTTTATATTTTTTGAACGGGGCTTCATTTCGTTTTGATTCTAGGCGTTGCGAGATCCATAAAAAAGGGACTTTTTTTTAAATAATCAGATCCTGGCTAGGTGACTTATGGTTCACTAGATATAGCCTGTCCCTGCCAAAATGAAGATTGCTTTGGCATGGACCATTTAAATCGCTTATATCTTTCAGTCCTTTTTGGGACTAATTCCGAAAAAGTAGGACTAGTTAGGACTAATTGGGGAGAAATTTTCCATGTAGTCAGAATTGCGGTTTTCAAAGTGGTCCATGCCAAGATGTAGGACACCTTGGCTTTCCCTATAAAACCCTGCTGCCTGCTTCAAATTAATTGGTTAGCAACTAAAAGCCAACAAACATTTCAAAATCATTCATCTTCACTACTGTGTGTTGTGTTCATTTTGTATTTCATTCCACATGATTAACAATTGATTTTTATTGCTTATTTTTAATAAAAGTAAACCATTTAATGACTTCTCGTTAAAAAATATACCTATCTACTACTGCATTTATTTTACAGGTACTTGCGACCACCGAGGCAAATTTATAGACGTTTGTATTGGAAGACCAGGAAAAATGAAAAACACTGAAATTTTTATGCAAAGCCTCTTGTATGAAAAACTTTCAGAACCAAATTTTATGCCACAAAAATTTCATTTATTAGGTGATGCAGCATATCCTTTAAAAGTAAATTTGATGACTCCCTTCAGGGATAATAGACGTTTGACACGACCACAACTGAAATACAATACAAAATTGAACAGTGCAAGATCAATTATTGAAAGGGCATTTGGTCATTTGAAAGAGAAGTTCAGAAGGTTGACATGCCTTGATATCACCAATTTTGAACTTGGGAAAAGTATGGTAGCTGCTGCTTGCATTTTGCACAATTTTATCATTGACCAAAATACTGAAGATATCGAGCATTATATTATAATGAATGAACCCTCGGAAAACGTCATGATTTTAAATGAAAGACGTATGCCATATTTGGAACCGGTCGCTGTACAGAAGCGTAACAATATTGTGGCTTTATTTCGATAAAAAATACTCTGGATTATTATTAAAAGATTTACTAAGAAAAAGAGTAATAATACATGATTAAGTATCTATTTTTGTTTTTTTAACAACTCTTTTAATAACACATTCCTCTCTTCTTGCAATTTATTATTTTCCTCGATTGCTTTTCTAAATAAGGCAAGCTCTTGCAGTCTGGATTCCTCCACTTCCAATTGTCTTTTTCTCAAGCCATACAATTGCTTGGCCTTTTCTGCCTTTTGTTTTCTTTCTTGAGGTGATGGCGTATCCTGCCACCCACTTGGTGTGGGTGATTCTGAACCTCCAGATGGTATGGGTGATTCTAAACCATCAGATGGCGTGGGTGATTGTGTATATCTCGCAGTATTTTTTGCCTTCCTTGGAGTGGGTGAGTCTGAACGTCCAGATGGTGCGGGTGATCGTGGGCGTCTCGGAGGTTTTCTTGAGGACCATACAACTGAGTCTCCATCATCGATTACATTTACTCTTAGCGTGTTTCCATCTATAAGAAAAGTATAATTTAAATATAATATTAAATGTTCACACATTTCAGGTTAGTTGGAAAGATCTATTTTAGAGATAAGTCCTCCTTTGTATATATTTCTCAAATTATTTGTGTAACTGTTATTATGAATGCACTAATACCACAAAATAACTAATAGTGCTCCGCGGCGCAACGGCGGGCGGCGAACATCAAACATTTCTCGCGCGAGTCGCAGGAGAAATGTAAAGTGTATTTGTTTGGTCTGTTGGGTTTGTTCTTCATAAAAGGCCCCCGCGGGCTGATTATCTAATTAAAAACCACCTAGCGACTGGTTGCAGTTCACAGATGATCGTGATCCATTGCTACTTCTTTTTGGGTTAAAAAAAAAACATACCAAAGAAAAGTGGCAATGTATGTCAAATGCAACCGGTCGCTAAATAGTTTCTTTTTAGATAATCAGGGTGCGGATAACAATCAATTCAATTGAGATTGTAAATTTTTTCGTCAATGCCATATTGCTTCAATTGCAAATTTTAATGTAAACGATCAATTTTCGCGTCAATTACGTTTGAAAATTGACAATCGCAAATTATCGTTACCGGCAGGCTGATTATCTAATTAAAAACCACCTATCGACCGGTTTCAATTCACAGATGAACATGATACATTGCTACTTTTCTTTGGTATGTTTTTTACCCCGAAAAGAAGTAGCAATGTATCACATTCATCTATCAAATGAGACCGGTCGCTAGGTGGTTTTTAATTAGATAATCAGCCTGCAGGGCGTTTTACACTGGAATGAAGCAACAGAATGCGTGATTTTTGCTTAGTTTGTAGCCGAAGAGTGAAATACTTTTATATAACTGCATTGATTGATGAAATTGTATTTACATTATTTACCTATATTTAAGGAGTTGTCCCCTTCAAATATTTTCTCCATAGCATCATAATACCTCCACTTGATCTCTCTCTTGTCAATTGCATTTTCTTTTATGTTTTTAAAAGTTGCCTTCATATTTCTAAATTTTCTTTCAAGAAAGTCTTCTGAAATATTTTGTACTCCTTTGAGACACATATTGTTTTTGACTCTTCTCCAAACACCCCTTTTCTTGATTTTTGGATTTCCGAGATCCGTTTTGACTTTGTCAACCTCATCCAACAATAAGAAAATGTTTTTCGAAGTCCAAACAAAGTCTTCATCTATGGGAAAGGAATATAATTTTACTAATAATATATATGCAGTGTGTCTGTCAGTTAGTTGGTTTATTTGGATTTTTCCTTCCTTTAGGGCGTCTGCTGCGTTAAGGGTCCATGATAGGAAAACATGGTTTGCGCGGGCCATATTTTTATATAAATTTTAAATAAAAAACAACGAAAAACATCGAAAAAGTGTAGAAGTGAGATTATTTGATAATTATATTTTAGAAAAAGACACAACTTTTTCCGTCGCGGGTACACGACGCGGGAATATACAAGGTGTTTGGTAAAATCCTTATAAAGCCGAATATGGTAGATAGGGACCATCAAGCCGAACAACTTTTACTATGGGACCAACTCTGAAATCGCGAAAAAAAATCAGCTGTTTCATACATTTTGATATTTTTCTTTTTCAGAGTCGGTGCCATAGTAAAAGTTGTTCAGTTTGATGGTCTCTATCTACCATATTCGGCTTTATAAGGCTTTTACCAAACACCTTGTAGATTGCTGGTTTTCTGATGGACAGATGCTTGCAGTGCATGAGTAAGGCCGTCCGCTGCCTTGAGCGGGATCCCGCCGCGGGTACACGGCGTGGGAATATAGATTTGGTTTGGTTGCTTTTAGCGGGAATACAGATGCTTGCAGTGCATGAGTAAGCTCTAATCTATGTCGCCCCGCGCGCGTGTCCCGCTTAACACAGCGGAGAGCCTAAGAGTCTCCCCGCGCCGGGATCCCACTTCTTAACGCAGCGGACGAGACGCCCTTACACTGCAATGGAGTTACAGAATGAAGTGGGATTTTTTGCCTTTATTCCCATCTGCCCCCTTACAACCGTGATTCAACACGATCCGGATTAGGCTGGTGTCGTGCTAATCCACGTAGATGCTCCACCACTGGGGTTGTTGTTGACACTAATAGGTGGCGTTTACCATGGTGGTCGATGGCACCTATTTATTCCCATCTGCTCCCTTCGAACTTGCTACCGGGTTACTATAACGACGAAGGGGGCAGATGGGAATAAATAGGTGCCATCGACCACCGGGGTGGTAAACGCCACCTATTAGTGCCAACCACCACCGTGGTAGATGAGAATAAATAGGTGCCATCAACAACCAGGGTGGTGAACGCCACCAATTAGTGCCAACCACCACCCCAGTGGCGGACCTTGAAGGGGGTAGATGGGAATAAAGGATTTTTTGCATCTATAGACTAGTTTGTGTTTGTAGACTGCCCTGTTTGTGAAAACTTACAAGTCTACAAATTTACTTTACAAGAAAAAAATGTTTATGGTGTCAAAAATCAAAATTGAATTGATATTACTTGGTGGCAGGCACGTATCCAAGGGGGGGGATAGTTGGGATTTATCCCCCCCCGAAATCCAGAACACACAGTACAGGACTAAATTCAAATTTAGCGGGCGAGGCACTCTCCGGTTTGCGGGACGCAGTTGTCCCCCCCCGAATTAAAGTCTGGATACGTGCCTGCTTGGTGGTCTTATATTAGAGGCACTGACCTCCATTAAACAAGTACGCCTTGTTTAATGGAGGAAGGAGAGGGGAGTCCATTAAAAAAATAATATCAGCAGCACCATTGCGCTTCAAACCGCATTGTTCATAGTTGAGAATTGGCATTAAAATCTCATATATAGAGTCTGTGATAGAGTCTGGTCAACGAAAGATGAGACTTGGTTGAAAAAGCAACTAATTTTGTGCCGTATTTTAGGGGTCATTTTCCAATAACTAATCTCCAACCGTTAATTTAACAGGGTAAGTGGCGCCACCATTTCAATCACATCTTTCGTTGACCAGACTCTACCTACCTTGATCACCACAGATGGTTGTAGTAGGGGTTGCAGCATATTCTGTTTTGATGGTCCAGTCCTCTGAAAATAGTTTCTCCATAGCATCATAATACATCCACTTGATTTTTGTCTTTTCACTTGAATTTTCTTGTATGTTTTTAAAAGTGTGCTTCATATTTCTATATTTTCTTTCAATTATGTCTTCTGTGATATTTTGTACTCCTTCGAGAGACATATTCTCTTGGATTCTTCTCCAGATATCCCTCTTCTTGACCCTTGGATTTCTTAGATCCAGTTTGAGTTTTTCGAGCTCATCCAACAATAAGAAAATATTTTTTGAAGTCCAAACAAAAGTTTCTTCATCTATAAGAAAGTAATATTTTTATTAATATTATATGCAAAGTGTGTTGTTAATTTAGTTGGTCTGTTTGGGTTTGTCCTTCCTTCACACTGCAATGGAGTTACAGAATAGATAAAAATTACGGACAGTATTAATGAAAACTATTTTATTCTGCTATTTATTACACTAGGCTCGTATTATAGAATCAAACTCATCTCTGCTTGAGTACAGTTAGAAAGAGATGAAGAAAATTCCCATAAGTCAAGGAACACTGTGAAATATTTTACAAACAGTTTGAATGTTTACCAGAGGGCCTAGCCAAAGTAACATTCGCTAATTTTCGTTATCGCTTCGCTTTCGAAACATGTATGGGATTGACATAAGGTTTCGTTAACAATCGAATTTTAAAACGTTAAATCCATACTTGCTTCGAAGCGAAGCGATAGCGAAAATTTGCAAATGTTACCTTGCCTGGGGGGGTTGGTCCTTTAGAAGTTTTTTTTTAAGTACAACGGGATAGTGCTTGGCCTTCACCTTACCTGATGGGTGACGATAATGCTGAAGATGGAAGCGCACTACACTCGGAATCCTCATCCCTGAAGAACTGGTTATCTTACCTCTTACTGCCGGAACTCAAGACTTATGTAAGAAGATTAGCTATAGCTAGCCAGGTGGCATTGAAATAAGCCCTACTACCACCCGAACAGAGTACAAATGTACCCCCCTCCTGGGAATCGAAGCCGGGATCCTTGCATCATAGACGTGTGGGCGAACCACCAGATCACAGAGGCAGTGGTTAAGCGACACTGTTGCTTATGGTACCTACCTTGAGAATATGTATTTGGGTCTTCCGTTTCTAATGTTTCTTTAGTTTCTAATTCGGATGCATGGGCTGCGACATATTCTGCAAATATTTTTGGGTCTGAAACAGAAAGTATTAAATAAGTAGGTGCCTGTAAATAAAATAGATATAAAGTGACTCACAGTTAAGGTGAGAGCAATAATGTAATGATGTTATTTTAGTACTTATATCCGTTTCGTTTCATCATCATTATATTATATTATTCTATGGTATAGGCCTCCCCGCGCACCAGGATCGTCGGTCCACCTTGTCGGGGGCCTACCCACGGAGCGTCGTCCGGTGCGCGGTCGCCATTCCAGAACCTGTCCGCCCCAACGGCCACCGGTTTTACTCGCTATGTGTCCACTGCCCACTATCACTTCAGCTGAGCGATCCTTCAAGCGAGTCGGTTATTTTAGTTGTTTCATTTATTTGTTGTTAAGTACTTGTACCCAAAGGGTAAAAACAGAAAAGAAGAAATATTTAAGAGGGCTCCCATACAACATTGCCGTTTTTAGGTACGGAACCCTTCGTGCGCAAGTCCGACTCGCACTTGGCCGGTTTTTTATTATTTTACTTACCGCTTTGCAGTTGTTGGTGTAACTCGTCAGTTCCGACAATTGTATAAATTGTATTGTTAAATTCATACTGAATTTCAGCTTCCGTTTCCATTACTATTTATTACTTTATCGACTTTATCACGAACATTTCACAAAATGAGGCTTCCAGAGGCTTCCCTAGTTTTCATAGAATATAAAATCGACTCAACAATGCATGCACAAATCGCACAATCACAATTGTTTATTTATTTATAAAATAATTAATTAAAAATAAAGGAAAATAACCAAACAAACAGAATACATTGATTAATAATCGCTGTTTAATCGACAACACATTTGATCGAAAATCACAAATGCGAACGCCGATCGATGGATGGAAAATGGAATGGAAAAGAAAGATGGCATAGCGATGGGGATGGCGCGGCGCGTCGGTCAAGGGTTGCCAGATGTGATTTTCCAATTTTGGCCAGATTATATATTTAATTCATAAACTTAATATTCACTGGAATAGACGAACAGAGTTCGCTTGGCTGCGAAACCAAAAGTGTCATGAGCCAGTGTTTGTAAATATGTAAACGTGTGCGTGAATTTAGAAATGCACTGAAGTTCATTTTAGGTAGTCGATAACCATAATGTATTAATGCTCTAATAAATAAAACACAAACAAGATTTTGAACAATTTTATTTAAATAATTTCTTAAGGTCTCCTTTGAGGCTCCCTGCTTATTTATTTATGACATTTATCCAGTTTAATTTAATTACTGGATTTACAGAAAACCTGGAAATAATTGTTAAATTAGTACTTAAGTAGGTATAATTTACTATGTGAAAACTATCGGTTACAAACAGCTTTAAATAAAACTATCAGGGGCCTTACTATGAGCTCTTATAGCAGGACTTATACTGAATGGCATTACTTTTTCGTACCATGACCTCGATTTAGCAGGCCTGCGGAGGGCCTGCTGTAATACACGCTCTTAAACCGTTCACCATTTTTTATGTATGGACGAAGCGTACCACGACGCACGGTTTGACAGTTTGGGAGCTGTTTTATAGCGTCTGTAATGTCAAATAAAGCAATTCATAAAAAGTTCCTACGTGATCAGCTTTTTCAAAATTGTTTAGTGTATTTAGATAAGTTTGGTGTGAGAATTTGAAGATTTGTGAATTTCTTTTAATGTTTATTATTTAACAGTGAATTATGTAACTTGATAAAGGCAACGCGACGACTTCCTTGTTGTTGAATATCACTAAAAAAAAAGAAATGATGAGAGATGAGAATCCATAAATAAGTACCTAAATTGCATTACATTTTATGTTATTATGAATAATAATAATCAAATAAAGAAGAAAATGATTTATTTTATATCGATGTAATTAACAAACTAATGGTGTGAAATGATATTGAAAATAAAAAAAAACCTAAATAATATAACTTTAATTTGTTTTATTGACTTGCGACATTTTATTAGAGCACGCACCTAGTAAATCGCACTTAAAAATAAATATGAAGTTGTGATACTTTATTTGCAATGTTCTCATTAAAAAAAACTAGTAAGTGACCGTTATTTTATTTTTCATCAATTTAGAACGTCGCGGCAGACAAAGATATACTATCCCCGCAAATTGGTAATTCGCAAGAACCTTGTCACATTAACATCCACATCGACGTGATCCTCAACTAAAAATGCCATGAAATAAGAAAATTCTTAATAGGTAATCTAATATAATTATTATTTATTGAATTATTATTTTCAGTAAGATAGGGTCTAGGTATATCAAACATTTACAAATTGTTTTTCGTTTTCGAGGTTAAAAACATGGCCGCCAGGTGCATTACCAATTGGCGGGGATAACAAGCGATAAATTGGGTCAGCAAACAAATATCTGAGTCATCGAACGCCATAAAGTACATTTTAACCATGAAAAGTAAATGAATATTCTAAACAAATTACTTTCCAA
The DNA here is from genome assembly GCA_928269145.1 of Agriphila tristella. Lineage (NCBI taxonomy): Eukaryota > Metazoa > Arthropoda > Insecta > Lepidoptera > Crambidae > Agriphila > Agriphila tristella. The sequence continues at coordinate 2,824,373 of OV743443.1, read as the reverse complement.
GGTTTACAAATTTATGGCGATCGATGACTCAGAGATTTGTCTTACAGAATGCACCCATCGATTTGTATAGGCTAGCTCGTTTTCGCATCGTCTACAAAGCATTAGTGATCTGTGACAAAGCATACCAGAGACAAACTAACCGTTCACCTTGAGTCTTCGAGCAACAAAAGGCTTCGTTTGTCACGAAGGGAGAAGCCTTAGCGATATTACTCTATTCAAATTATTCTGGCATTTTTTGCGGGGGGGGAAAATGCACACAAGTGCAGTTCCGCATACCCACATACAAAAAACTACACTGTAATGACGACACTCACACATAAAAAATAAAACAAAACAGCAAAAATTTGTGTACGGATGAGTCACACATCAAAATATGACAGGTTTTTGACATAAAGGGCTGGGCTCAACTGTCGATGCAGCAATATCGATACGGAAAAAGGAATAAAGGTTACAAACTCAATCATTTTACGATGGGGTGAATAACAACAAAGAGGTCATTTTTATACGCTCGAGCTTTATACAAAAAGCTCGAGAGTGTAGGTGATTGGGTTGGGACTAATGTGTACCCAGGGAAGTTGGGCTCAGGCTGCTGACACTGAACACCGCTCCATGACAGTACTGCCATCTGCACACCCAACAATTTGAATTTACAACAATCGGTGATCGCTCCCCGTCTTAACGTTGATCACAGTTACATCATTGAATAATTGCTTTTTTACCATCGCCACTCTAAAAAGTGCGTTTAATTCAACCATAAGAGTGAATAATAAGCGATTTTAAGTTATACAGAGCGATGCTGAATCTTCGGCTACTATTCAGCTCTTAGCAGTGTTATTTGCTTTAATTTGAATATAGTTTATTTAACAGTACTACTTACGGTCAGTATTCAGCTTGGATAAGAATCGCATAAGTCTTTCCTAACTACAACTCGACCAAATTAAAACGGTGTCATGAACTTAGCTGTCATGCAGCTATCATGCGCCTAATTATCTTGCTCGAGAGGCGGCCGTTAGTCCCTCGAACTAAATTCTCTTTTTATTCACTTGTTGTATAATCTACTATTTCGACATTTATTTCGCGATATCTGTCGCGATCACATCAGTGCAGAGCAAATCATGCAAAAATCTCGCAAATGAATTTGGCGCAGAATCAGGGCCAGATTGACCAACACTTTATCGACAAACATTATTTAACGGTAACATCACTAAGTTGCCCATCGGCGAGAACTCGGATTTATCTAGCGACAGATCTGAAATTTGTACGGACGAGCCATGGACTAGCAGACCCGATGTCACTGAACAAATTTGACAACTAATCAAGAATAAAATATACGAATTTAATGTTTAAATGTAAACAAATAGCAATAATACGATAAAAAATTACTTTTATGTGAAATGTAAAACCGTCTTTTTGTAAACTTGATGTTCAAGATCTCTTTTAACAGCAAAAAACTCATCAATTCGACATTTTAAACAGAGCAGCGTTCACATGCGCGACTGGACTCGGTCTAGAAAGAAATCCGGGCGCAACTGGTTTTACTAACGCGTATGCCCATTTGGGCTTGTACTTCGGCAGAGGGGAAACGCTTCGTATGGCTTCTCTTTCTGTAGAAGCCCGTCTTACTCTAAGCCTTGAGTTAAAACAATCTTTAAGCCGTTCACCTAAAAGACGGTCATGGTACCGATTTAAGCAATTTTGTTTAGGGCCTGCTTCTGAACTGAACGGCTTAAGGATGGTTTCTTATTTGCTGATGGTAAGCCCCCAGAGTTCACAAAGACAAACAAAGTTATATTGAAAATCATCGACATGAGTATCGATATCGATAATTTTTATCAATATCTACCAACGATATGTCAAAACAAGTTTAGATGCGTCATGCGCCAACATCATGCAATTTAAAACAGCGACAGATACTGCAGATACACACATTTACATATTATCTCGAGAGAGGGACAAAAATGAACGCCACCATACGGAATACTTGTCGTTAGAAAGAGATAAACAGACATCATAAGTTTCGTCTGATACGCTGCATGCTCATTGGCGCGATCATGGGAGTGACAGTCGCAATGCTAGCTCTTTGTAAAAATATGGCCGATTAGAGTAATCAAAAAACGAAAATACATTTTACGGTTAAATAAAGTACTTACGTATGAAATGAAACATTTTTCCGATCTCTGACTGTTGCTGTATAATTTGCACATCGTTTAAAGACGCGGGAAGGCATTTTTGATAAGGATGTCAACGGTTTTTTAGTGTCTGACTGACGAGAGTGGTGTGTGTTTACGTGTCACGAGCCTGTGCCTGACTAATTGAAAGTCGGGCAATTACCTGACTTTCGTCTTGCCATTGTGGAGCGCGGGTAACGTATCTAAACTTGTTTTAACATATCGTTGATATCTACGCCTTATTTTCTCAAGTTCACGGACATAATATCTTTTTATCTAACACATAATGTTTAGAAATCAGCCTTTATTTAGGAAATAGGCGTTTAATAGCATCATATTAGTATACAACTTAGTGTGTTTGGGAATATATTCAACTAAAATATGTATTATGAAAATGGTAATAGTACAATCATATTTACCTGTGAAATGAGTGTTTATTTGGGTTATTGTCGTAAGTAACATTACAATCCAGTACAGAACACGACACTATTATTGATTTATATAGCTTTGAGAGCCAAACCGACCCGATCGCGATCAAAATTACAAAATAGTGCAAGTTTTTACACAACAATAAAACTTGTATTATAGAGCAGAGACGATGCACAGCATCTGAGTGTGCGCCGACTTCCAGTCTAGCTACATCCTGTCAAAGTAGTCAATTGACTTACCCTTTAAGCAGTTTTCCTGTCAAAAAATCGTAAAACAGACTTACTTCCGGTTGGCGCCATTTTTACTTTCACCTATGGAGTCGTTGTAACGAAGTGTCCTCATAGAAGTCTCTCACCAGGAGACCTTAATAGGATGCTGTGCATCGTCTCTGCTCAATAATACAAGTTTTATTGTTGTGTAAAACTTGCACTATTATCGGCATGTGACGATGCACAGCATCTGTGAGAGACGTTTTTATTAACTCCTGGTGACTCCAAACGACGCTATGTGATGCTGTTGAAGGCATGATTAACTTGAGATAACTGAAAACACATTTCAATAAATTGAAATATTTATATAAGATGTGTCACTCTGTATCAGAGTTATTAGCATAACTCACTTTTAAACGCTAGCTTTGATTACTAAGTTCAAATCAAATCAAATCAATTCGAGCAGCAATCTTTTCGTCTCTATGAAGGCTACTAGTTGAAAAAACAATATTGTTGTACTAATTTAGGGGGCAACGGCCGAGCCCAAGGAACCTGCAGCTACGGTTATAACTGCATCATTCATATGGTTTAATTTAGTTGTAGATTACTTACAGTTCATGAGGTGGTTAGGTGCACACGCTTCTAACATTGATAATATAGCCTTATTGCGTTCGCCTCATCGCCTCCGCCTGTGCGTCTCTGAAACCTTAGTTTTATAACTCACCTCAACCAAATACAGGAAATGTATGAATATTGCTATGTTTTAATTTTAACCTGTCTGTTAAACACTGTGTCCGTCTTTTACCCATGAGCTGGACTCAGGATGATGTGGTCGCCGGCATGGCATCGCTGTAGTGGCTCGTAGATACACTTAGAAAAGTGAGGTTGAGTACGCGCCTGCCAACCCGATGTTAGAAGCAGCAGGCACTAACCTTGCGTGAAGCTTCAAATAATGTGATGTAAGCAGCTGTCGGATTATGTTGTATTGTATCGAAGCGAGCAAACCACCCAAATCCAAGACAGGTGGCTCGTGGATTCTCTGCTCGCTGTTTTTGAAGAGGTACAATGTGTTTCATTAGAAATAAAAATACATATACATTATTGCACATGACAATTTAAATGTTAATTCGTTATTTCGAACAATAATGCTCTGGATTTGTGTAATAAAATCATCCGATAAGCTAAATTCTCTTCAAAAGGCAGGTATGCTAAGAATCTAGCTAGATGGGCCTTTAGCTTCAAGATATTTATGGCCTAAATATTATCTCTACAAAATTCAACGTCTTTTTGTGTCAACTATCCCGTCACCAGTTTTCTGAACGTAGAGCTCGAACTTGAGGAGGTGGAAGTCTAACGATCTGGTCTAAGAACTGATTCTAAGTTCGCAATCTTATATTTTACATAGTATTCAACAAAATGTAAATCCGTTATTTGCATTAAGTTAAATTTGTAAGATTGTGTTGTGGGTTTTGTGATAATAAATGAAAATATAAAGAGCTCGTAGAAGGAAGTATAGAAGCAAAGCGGTACTACTACCAGATATACACTCTTGCCATGGGTGCCAGGTGGTTGCCAGGTGGTGGGACAGGCAGGGTATCAGGCTTTGTGATCAAAATTCCTATACTAGTCAGAACTACAATGACTTCAGCAGGACGTGGGTCTTGTTTAAGGCACCGCATAATACTAACAATCTTGTGGTAGATAGTTCAGTTCTCCAACTCTCATACGGCTGCGACAATTCGATCTGGAGGAACTCCGAAAACGTGGTGCTCACCACTGGTCGTAACAGATGCCGTCCAGACGCTTGGCTGCCCCGAGACAGCCTGTATGTTACCTTTTTATACTTATCTGGCAGGTATTCTGTTGTCATCAAGATGTTCCAACGGTCAAGGTGAAGTAGAAGTCGTCACGTCATCTAAAGATAGGACCTGATATGGTTTACCGCTGTGAATTTGTCCTCTTTGCGGTTGCAATGCTAATCTGAGTCCCCGACTCCAAATGTGGTCTGCTGCATCTGTTGCAAGGAATTAGAGTAGGGTGGAAACTTTTCACTACCTGATGGTACTCTTACGTAGTTATTTTTAAGTAGCGTTGTACTGGTTCCGATATGTTGTAGTGGCTGCTCGGAGATTCTCTTCTTAACACGCGAGTATTACGTTTGTTGAAAGTGCAGTCACTGGGAATAATAAAATTTGCGAAATTCAGAGTACCCTTGACCAATTGATTTCCTCCGTAGCGACAACATACCAATGCGACGTGCGACCAGCACACAACACACAAACACGTGAGCAGTGGCAGCTGTGTGGTGCAGTTGTACTCCTGACAACGGTAGGTAAGGTCGTGCTGCGCGAGCAGCGCGCGCAGGTGACGCGTGGGCAACTTGGTGGTCAACGCGTGATGAGTACTTATCACTCTTCACCAGTAAGATAAGCAGTGCGTTCTATCTCTTATACAGTTTTATAAATTTCAGTTTTTGGGTTCGGTTCATCTAGACTATAGTATCTATCTAACTACTATCTATCTAGTATATATCTACTAATATTCTAAACTTTTAGATTTTTGCATTCACAATGCTATTTTTAATATTAAGATGAATTAATAATGAAAAATATTAGAAAAAATCGGCTCACCCGTAGCAACTTAGACAGGATTCGAACCCGCACTCTTAGGATTCCGGCCCAATGCACTACCAATTATGCTACCAAGCCGCTGATGGATTTGGCGAAATTTTCTAATACATTTTACGTTTCCGCTGAAGATCAGCGCCATCTCACCAATGTGAAGAGAACTACTTCGCATTCGACTGTAGCGCCCATTGCGGGTGCCAGACAATCAATTAAGGTGAAACAGTACAATTTTAAACTTTTAGATTTTTGCATTCACAATGCTATCATTTATATTAAGATGAATAAATAATGAAAAATATTAGAAAAAATCGGCTCACCCGTAGCAACTTAGACGGGATTCAAACCCGCACCCTTAGGATTCCGGCCCTATGCACTACCAATTATGCTACCAAGCCGCTGATGGATTTGGCGAAATTTTCTAATACTTTTTACGTTTCCGCTGAAGATCAGCGCCATCTCACCAATGTGAAGATAACTACTTCGCATTCGACTGTAGCACCCATTGCGGGTGCCAGACAATCACTAGATCTAAGTTGCTACGGGTGAGCCGATTTTTTCTAATATTTTTCATTATTTATTCATCTTAATATAAAAAATAGCATTGTGAATGCAAAAATCTAAAAGTTTAAAATTGTACTGTTTCACCTTAATTGATTGTCTGGCACCCGCAATGGTTGCTACAGTCGAATGCGAAGTAGTTCTCTTCACATTTGTGAGATGGCGCTGATCTTCAGCGGAAACGTAAAAAGTATTAGAAAATTTCGCCAAATCCATCAGCGGCTTGGTAGCATAATTGGTAGTGCATTGGGCCGGAATCCTAAGGGTGCGGGTTCAAATCCCGTCTAAGTTGCTACGGGTGAGCCGATTTTTTCTAATATTTTTCATTATTTATTCATCTTAATATAAAAAATAGCATTGTGAATGCAAAAATCTAAAAGTTTAAAATTGTACTGTTTCACCTTAATTGATTGTCTGGCACCCGCAATGGGTGCTACAGTCGAATGCGAAGTAGTTATCTTCACATTGGTGAGATGGCGCTGATCTTCAGCGGAAACGTAAAAAGTATTAGAAAATTTCGCCAAATCCATCAGCGGCTTGGTAGCATAATTGGTAGTGCATAGGGCCGGAATCCTAAGGGTGCGGGTTCGAATCCCGTCTAAGTTGCTACGGGTGAGCCGATTTTTTCTAATATTTTTCATTATTTATTCATCTTACTAATATTCTGTTTGACTAGCGAGAATTACAAGTAGTTTATAATTCGCATACCTTTTTCTGAAGGTGTTGAACTACCCTGTTGGCCAAAGCGGTGAAATATTTCGGCGCGCACAATAGGCCAAGCGGTAGACAGACCATTCGGAGGACTCGGTGGTCGTAGACCAGCAGAAGGAACCTCCCTTGGGCCTCAAAGGTCAAGCTTCGTCATCCAGTCGCCTATTTTGAAAGAGCTGAGGAATCTGTATCTGAAAGGTCAGTTTAAATGGTCAACGATCCGTGTCACTCCTCTCCGTCAGGAACCTGGTTGAGTGAGATGAAGTCGATTCCAACTTGTCACCCGATCCACTTCCTCCAAGATACCTCGCTCAATAAGCTTGTGTATCAGCCGAGACATAGCGGGCGATCGAGGCGTTTCGAAGCTATAAGAAATACTTGCTGTCTGATGGACGAGCGCAAGCTTGGGGTAAATGGCAGGCGCATTCTCGTTTGACGAGAAGGGCCTACGGAGCACCGAAGCTAACCTGCCACTGCCTCCGATACGCTCAGAGGCAGCCCCATTAGTCTTATGTTAGTGTGATTGATAGTCACCTTACCTTATCGAATGGTCATTCGTCATTCCATTCGTATTCAGAATGTAAGCACACAGTGGAAACTAATCTCAACGGCTCCAAAAAGCATCTGATAAGGCAACGCCACTGTGTGTGACTGGAAACCTGTCAAACGAAGGTTTTGACTCAAGCAATTCCATGCAATAATATAATGGGCAGCACTACTGTTAGATCCGGAGACCTGTCACACTTTATATTTTGTTCTCATCGAATAAGTACTTACACTATGGAGGTAGCTTGCACAGATCCTCACGAAGGTTTTTGTTAAGCCGCTTGCTCAGGATACGCTCCTGTTCCGGCAGCTTTCGATATATTTATAATGCCCTTATTTCCGCACACTATTTACATAACCTAGTCATTAGTTTTCTAAAATCTGGAGGTAGGTGAAACTTACATAGGTCTGTACGTACATCAATGTAATAAAAAAAATATTGCCAACAATATTCACTTCAAAATAAAAAAAAATGAGCTACGTGAGGCATTACAAGAGGTCATACATAACATAATCACAGGTTGATCAAATCGAAATCAATCGCTGCTAAAAGTCAATATCTATATCAAGTTAAGAAAGAAATTTAAAGTCTGAACTGAAAATAATAAACTTAAGACTCAAATATTTTTTAATCATACCAGCCATATATTGGCAGGCAAGCAGATAATAACAAAATAATTTAAAGACTGAACTGAAAAGACGAATAAGCTTAGACTCAACTTAGTTAATCGTACCAGCAATATTCTTATTAGTAGAGATATTGACAGGCTTATTACCGGAAAAAGGCAACCGGTTTTAACCGTACAAGTTGAATAGTTCACCTCCAGGTCTACGAAACCAGGGTGTGCCTTTTAAGAGTCAAAATCGTATCGAATATTTTTCCGATATTACTAAATTTTTCTAAAACCCTAGGCTCTTTATATGCTCCGAGTGAGCAGGTAGGATTTTACTCTCTTTTTTTTTAGTTATTATTTTATTATAAAATCAGGATTCAAGAGACTGGATTCAACGTCACTGGTATCAGAATCGACCACCGAGCGATACAATTGACGGTCAAAAGCTGTAAATCAGTTGGACCAAGGCACCGGTACAGGTACAACGTTGGTAGCATTGAGGTGTGCGAACCATTATTAGCGTCTGATGCAGGCACTGCATGCAAACTGGCCGCATTCTAGATAAAATTTTCATAAAAACCGACTAAGACGGTAATTCAGCTTTTGTAGCAATGAGCAAATGTAACACTTTTATTTTAGTCACAAGTTTATTGAGTAGTCTTAGATCATAGTTCGACTCACCAAGTCTCCTGTGTTTTACCTTGCGTCCGAAAATCGTCAGCGGACGGCTCCAGGCTACAGCTATACAAACGGTGTCGAAGTGTTAAGGCACGTCTGCTATGGCTAGGAAGACGGGACTCTTCGTCGACCTCACGCTCTGCGCGTTTCGGGAGGTCAAAGCACGCGTTTGTTTCACTGACACTGTTAATTACTATTACTAAAGCATAAGCTTAGCATAAGTAAAAACTTTTCACTTTGAAATCATGAAAAAATTTCGTAATATTTAAAAATAGATGTTGCTTCGACGAGAAGTAACGACGCTATGAAGACACTTCGTTACAACGACTCCACAGGTGAAAGATAAAATGGCGCCAACCGGAAGTAAGTCTGATTTACAATTTTTTGACAGGAAAACTGCTTAAAGGGTAAGTCAATTGACTACTTTGACATGATGTAGCTAGACTGGAAGTCGGCGCACACTCTCACAGATGCTGTGCATCGTCACATGCCGATAATAGTGCAAGTTTTACACAACAATACAACTTGTATTATTGAGCAGAGACGATGCACTGCATCTGTGAGAGTGCGCCGACTTCCGGTCTAGCTACATCCTGTCAAAGTAGTCATCTGACTTACCCTTTAAGCAGTTTTCCTGTCAAAAAATCGTAAAACAGACTTACTTCCGGTTGGCGCCATTTTTACTTTCACCTATGGAGTCGTTGTAACGAAGTGTCCTCATAGAAGTCTCTCACCAGGAGACCTTAATAGGATGCTGTGCATCGTCTCTGCTCAATAATACAAGTTTTATTGTTGTGTAAAACTTGCACTATTATCGGCATGTGACGATGCACAGCATCTGTGAGAGACGTGTTTATTAACTCCTGGTGACTCCAAACGACGCTATGTGATGCTGTTGAAGGCATGATTAACTTGAGTTAACTGAAAACACATTTCAATTCATTGAAATATTGATATAACATGTGTCACTCTGTATCAGAGTTATTAACATAACTCACTTTTAAAAGCTAGCTTTGATTACTAAATTATTTAAAATTATTGCTAATCAATTCGAGCAGCAATTTTTTCGTCTCTATGAAGACTGTTAGTAGGAAAAACAATATTATTGTATTAATTTAGGGGGGCAACGGCCGAGCCCAAGGAATCTGCAGCTACGGTTAAACTGCATCTTTCACATAGTTTAATTTAGTTGTAGATTACTTACAGTTCATGAGGTGGCTCAGGTCAGGGCACACGCTTCTAACACTGATAATATAGCCTTATTGCGTTCACCTCATCGCCTACGCCTGTGCGTCTCTGAAACCTTAGTTTTATAACTCACCTCAACCGAATACAGGAAAGATATATTACTATGTTTTAATTTTTAACCTGTCTGTTAAACACTGTGTCCGTCTTTTACCCAAGAGCTGGACTCAGGATGATGTGGTCGCCGGCATCGCTGTAGTGGCTAGTAGATACACTTAGAAAAGTGAGGTTGTGTACGCGCCCGCCAGCTCGATATTAGAAGCAGCAGGCACTAACCTTGCGTGAAGCTTCAAATAATATACATAAACATTATTACACATGACAATCTAAATGTTAATTCGTTATTTTTAATATTAATGCTCTGGATTTATGTAATAAAATCATCTACAAAAGGCAGATATGCTAAAAATCTAGCTAGATGGGCCTTTAGCTTCAAGATATTTATGGCCTAAATTATTATCTCTACAAAATTCAACCTCTTTTTGTGTCACACCATCCCGCCACCAGTTTTCTGAACGTAGAGCTCGAACTTGAGGTAGTGGAAGTCTAATGCTTTGGTCTAAGAACTGATTCTAAGTTCGGAATCTTATATTTTACATAGTATTCAACAAAATGTAAATCCGTTATTTGCATTAAGCTAAGTTTGTAAGATTGTGTTGTGGATTTTGTGATAATAAATAAAAATATAAAGAGCTTGTAGATAGAAGTATAGAAGCAAAACGGTACTACTACCAGATGTACACTCTTGCCATGGGTCCGAAGTGGTTGCCAGGTGGTGGAACAGGCAGGGTAATCAGGCTCTGTGATCAAAATACCTATACTAGTCAGAACTACAATGACTTCAGCAGGACGTGGGTCTTGTTTAAAGACCCGTGTAATCTTAAAAATCTTGTGGTAGACAGTTCTCCAACTCTCATACGGCATTTTGATCTGGAGGAACTCCGAAAACGTGGTGCTCACCACTGGTCGTAACAGGTGCCGTCCAGTCGCTTGGCTGCCCCGAGACAGCCTGTATGTTACCTCTTTATACTTATCTGCCAGGTATTCTGCTGTCATTAAGATGTCCCAACGGTCAAGGTGAAGTAGAAGTCGTCACGTCATCTAAAGATAGGGCCTGATATGGTTTACCGCTGTAAATTTGTCCTCTTTGCGGTTGCAATGCTCATCTGAGTCCCCGACTCCAACCGTGGTCTGCTGCATCTGTTACAAGGAACTAGAGTAGGGTGTAAACTCTTACTACCTGATGGTACTCTTACGTAGTTATTTTCAAGTCGCGTTGTACTGTTCTGTTGTTATGTTGTAGTGACTGCTCGGAGATTCTCTTCGTAACACGCGAGTATTACGTTTGTTGAAAGTGCAGTAACTGGGAATGCGAGATTCAGAGTACCTTTGACCAATTTATTTCCTCCGTAGCGACAACATAACAATGCGACGTGCGACCAGCACAGCATCAACGCACAAACACGTGAGCAGTGGCAGCTGTGTGGTGCAGTTGTACTCCTGCCAACGGTAGGTAAGGTCGTGCTGCGCGAGCATCGCGTGCAGGTGACGCGTGGGCAACTTGGTGGCCAATGCGTGATGAGTACTTATCACTCTTCACCAGCAAGATAAGCAGTGCGTTCTCTCTTATGCAGTTTTATAAATTTCAGTTTCTGGCTGGATTCGGTTCAGTTACATTTTTCGATGCTGATGGTCTAATCTAGACTATTGTATCTATTCTCTACTATCTATCTAACTACTATCTATCCAGTATATATCTACTAATATTACACTGTTTGACCAGCAAGAAGTACAAATAGACTGTAATTCGCATACCTTTGTGTTGAGTTCTGAAGGTGTTGAGTTACCCTGTTGGCCAAAGCGGTGAAATATTTCGGCGCGCACAATAGGCCAAACGGTAGACAGGCCATTCGGAGGACTCGGTGGTCGTAGACCAGCAGAATGAACCTCCCTTGGGCCTCACAGGTCAAGCTTCGTCATCCAGTCGCCTATTTTGAAAGAGCTGAGGAATCTATATCTGAAAGGTCATTTAAATGGTCAACGATCCATGTCACTCCTCTCCGTCAGGAACCTGGTTGAGTGAGATTAAGTCGATTTCGACTTGTCACCGATCCACTTCCTCTAAGATACCTCACTCCATAAGCTTATGTATCAGCCGAGACATAGCGGGCGATCGAGGCGTTTCGAAGCTATAAAAAGTACTTGCTGTCTGATGGACGAGCGCAAGCTTGGGGTAAATGGCAGGCGCATTCTCGTTTGACGAGAAAGGCCTACGGAGCACCGAAGCTAACCTGCCACTGCCTCCGATACGCTCAGAGGCAGCCCCATTAGTCTTATGTTAGTGTGATTGATAGTCACCTTACCTTATCGAATGGTCATTCGTCATTCCATTCGTATTCAGAATGTAAGCACACAGTGGAAACTAATCTCAACGGTTTCAAAAAGCATCTGATAAGGCAACGCCACTGTGTGTGACTGGAAACCTGTCCAAAACAAAGGTTTTGACTCGAGCAATTCCATGCAATAATATAATGGGCAGCACTACTGTTCGTTCCGGAGACCTGTCACACTTCATTAGTTCTCATCGAATAAGTACTTACACCACGGAGGTAGCTTGCGCAGATCCTCGCGAAGGTTTTTGTTAAGCCGCTTGCTCAGGATACGCTCCTGTCCCAGCAGCTTTCGATATATTTATAATGCCCTTATTTCCGCACACTATTTACATAACCTTGTCATTAGTTTCTAAAATCTGGAGGTAGGTGAAACTAACATAGGTCTGTACATACATCCATGTAATAAAAAAAATATTGTCAACAATATTCACTTCGAAATAGAATAAAAATGAGCTACGTGGGACATTACCAGAGGTCATACATAACATAATCACAGGTTGATCAAATCGAAATCAATCGCTTTTGTTTTCACGCGTTTGTTTCACTGACACTGTTAATTACTATTACTAAAGCATAAGCTTAGCATAAAAAACTTTTCACTTTGAAATCATGAAAAAATTTCGTAGTATTTCAAAATAGATGTTGCTTCAACGAGAAGTAACGACGCTATGAGGACACTTCGTTACAACGACTCCATAGGTGAAAGTAAAAATGGCGCCAACCGGTAGTAAGTCTGTTTTACGATTTTTTGACAGGAAAACTGCTTAAAGGGTAAGTCAGATGACTACTTTGACAGGATGTAGCTAGACCGGAAGTCGGCGCACTCTCACAGATGCTGTGCATCGTCACATGCCGATAATAATCTTGTTGACGCTTTTCACCAAGGTGATAAACGATGATAAATGAAGTCAAACCAGGTTCAGCTGTCAATTTTTTTTTTACTCTTTCTCGCACATCGCATAAGCCGTAAGAATCGGTTTCTCTCGCACCTTTGTCCGTCTACTTGAGCATAGCGAAAAATTTTCTAAGTCTATGATTTAATTTAGCCAAAATGATACCTTTTTAAAAGAAACGCCAACCTTGATTATAGCAGGAATAACAAATAAATGGATAGATATTCTTCTCTTAGTCACAAAATTCTTCAATAAAGAATAGATATTTATATTGTGTTTTTGTTTTTTTTTTCTATTCCGCGATTTGATTTTTGTAATAATCAGTAATAATGTTTATTTCCTTATTAATGTAACTGATCGAGGCGAGGTTCAAATCAATATTTATTGTCTTGTCTTGTATAACCACCACGCATTGAAATGTAATCCACCACGTAATTTTTCCTCATTAAAATTTACTTTCAATAAATTATATACTATCAGCCCTCCTAGCACGATCGTGTGATATCGACACTCAACTATCAAAATCTATTGTCTTTTATGGCAGGTCCATAGCGAACTTTTTTCGAAAACACCCAACAAAAACACATACACAAATCTTTGTTTCTGAAACATGTTTCTCTACACTCACCATCCACAGCGATTGCGTGGCTTGTGTAGACAAAACTTCAGTGTTGCTAATTTAGCATTTTATGTTAGCAGTGTCAGCACTAGAAAAAAGCGTCGCTTTCAAGTTAGAACCTTTTACAGTCGCGTAATTTTAACATTTATCAAGAATTACAAATAGAAGATGGATTTAGTATAAGAAAATTATTCGCTGCTCCGAACCAAATTTCGAAGAACACTATGGCTCAAGGTTTGGTTCGGATTCCTGATAACTAATTACCAATGTATTTTCAATAAAACCGCGCTAGTATTAAAAATTGTTTTATTTGATGTCTAGTGACCGCGTAAGCTTGAAAAGTTACTTCCCGATCAAGTACCTATTCCAAATAAATTCAAAACGGTAGAACTCATCAGGTAACGTTATTTTTACTAAACTTATAGCTGCATGACTGGTCGCACGAACCAATTTCTATAGAAATATTATAGGAAGCGCTTGTTCAACGGAACCGGCGGAACAATGGAAACTGGTCGTCTTACTCTTTTAGAAGATCTAGAGTTAGGCTACTGGCTTTGTCGGCTTAGGAGCTCTGAGGTTTCTATCTTCTATCTTGAAATAAAACTCCGATGAAGTTGTAAAAATGAATGTATATTTTGATAAAACTTAGCCTACTTATGTACAAAAGGATTACTTACAACTAGTATCTAAAATTAAACGATAAAGTAAAACTTAAATCTATTAACGGTAGAGGGCGCTTGCGAGCTCTCAACAACGGCGCGCGGCGGCGCGTGGGCGGAGCCCGCCCCGCGCCCCGCGCACAGACAAAACAGGCGCGCGCGGCGACGCTCGATTTAGTAGCCAGCGGTCACCGGAGAGAGTGGACGTAACGACGCGCGCGAAGCGTGGCGCGTCGTATGAACGAAATCTTCATGAAATGTATTGCAGCTTTGCGGCTGCAGCTACACTCTGATAACAGGGACTACCCTGTTCTGACTGTTCTCGCTGTAATAAATTTATAATGTGAAAAGTGGTAATAAAGAAGCGAATAAAAGTCTCCTGGCTTCTCATTGACAAAATCCCAATAGGTTATGCGCCAGCACGCTTTCGAAATGAAGCCAAGAGTGAAGATGGAGTGAAAAATTATTTGGCAACAAAAAATACTATAAAACAAATGAAGTCGAGAGAAAATAAAATGGAATGAAACTAAATGAAATGAAATGAGATGAATAAAAATGAAGAAAGAAATATTTTTATCATTTTGTGAAGAATTGTTTTTGGAATTAGTTTATTTTGAAGTATTTTATGATGAAGAGATCGAGCTGGAGGTAAATAATGGTGAAGAAGATTTGAGGAGGAAGAAGACTTATAAAGTGTAATGATGAAGTCGAGCAGAAGTTATATGATGATGATGAAGTTGAGAAGAAGAAGGTTTTATAATGTAATGATGATGAAGAAGGAGAAAGTTTTTTAAGGATGATGAATCGAGTGGGAGAAAAATAGAAGTTTTTTAAGGATGAAGAATCGAGTGGGAGAAAAATAGAAGAAGTTTTTTAATGATGATGAGTCGAGTGGGAGAAAAGTAGAAGTTTTATAATGAAGATGATGTTGAGAGGGAGTAAAGGTTTATAAGAAGATGTCGAGTGGGAGAATTTAATGAAGATGTTGAGAAGGAGAGGTTTTATATACAGAAGATGTCGAGAAGGAGAGGTTTTATAGAAGATGCCGAGAAGGAGAGTTTACATAGAAGAGATAGAGAAGGAGTAATTTTATAATATTGAAGAATGTTGAGTAGGAGTGAGATAGTTTTGAGAAGAATAATTTTATGAGAAGAAGATAGAGATATTTATAAAGAAGTTTAGTAGAAGTTAGAATATAGAATTAAGGGGGTGCTTGTGTTCGTTAAGGGAGTGCTTTAAATAATGATTCATTTAAGGGGGTGTGGGATTAGAAAGTAAATGAATCATCATTTAAAATGAAATGGTTTTGATATCCAAGTGTAATTTGATAATTCTTTGGTTAAGTCTGATGTTTAGTTAGTTAGGTATTTGGTTTCGGTTGTATGTGTAGAAATTTTATCATAGTGTTGTACAGATAGGTAGAAAAGTGTTTTTAGTCAGGATGGTCAGCATGTGTAGCAGATTGAGGGGGTGTGTTGCGGGAGGCTTCCGACCTCCATGAAATATCTATGGTATGTTCGAATCTCAAGGTTGACAATCTGCCACACATGTCAGTCGATAGTTTGACAATACGAATTTGGGCTCAGCTAAGAGAAGATGTAATAAATTTATAATGTGAAAAGTGGTAATAAAGAAGCGAATAAAAGTCTCCTGGCTTCTCATTGAATAAATCCCAATACTCGCCACGCACTGTTCCACCTACACTGTACTATTACTGTATCAAGTTTAGTAACTTGATATAGTTGAGTACAGTGAAGGTGGAACCGTGCAGGTGGCGAGAACAGTCAGTTTCACCTGTTCCCTTCGTACCCTATATTCTTTGGCGAAAGTTGTTCAGCTTAGGCAATACTGTCACCAGTTTAAGCCTTATATTGGGTGATTTAGGCTACTCGGTAGAAAGATCCACTGTGGATTGGCCGATGTATCTACTGAGATTAAAGGCTTGAAGGGAAAAATTAGGCGAATTGAGCTAATATTTGGCAACCCACTGTGTGATCAGGCGACGGCTACACGGGTGGTAAATACTGTGATCGATCAGTAAATAATCAGTTCAGGCACAAGGTCACTGGCACATATAACGGCACCGCAACAGCACCGCTCCAACCCAGCAATGAGCGGTTTTCAAAAGGCAGTTTAAGAAAAAAAAGTAGTTCATAAAATAGAACTAGATGTCGTTGTACTTAGTAGGTAGCTTTTTATGAAAAATATGAAATGTAATTACTTTTTTATTATACGTTTGTTGAGTATGTGGTTTGTTGCGTTGTGCGTTGGTTGTCCGATGGCGCGTTACGAAGAACTTTTATATGACCAATATGTAGTGGGAAATAATATTTAAAAAATCGACTTAGTTGAAGTAACGCCATCTGTCGACATAAAATTATACTGAAAATCTCTGCTGTCAGAAAACCGCTCATTAACTTGTCATTCTAATTAGAGCTTTAAATCATGTGTCTTAAAATACATTTCATAATGTCAATAAGAAAAAGCCAACGGTGGGCGGTCAGCGCGCTTACCATTATCATACGACTCGACTCGCAGCCGGCTCGCTGCAAGCATCTGCAAGCGAGTGGACCGCGCGCTTACGGCGACGTTTGGAACGGGAAAGTTGTGTCATCCGAACGCCACGCTCTAATGTTTGGATCGGCGTAAGGCGGCCCCTAGACGACACAATAACATTACGCAATATTTAACCCCCTGTAGACTCGTCTCGTGTGATATTTTTTTAACTCACTCTTAGGTTCGGAACGAACAAGAACTTTAAAGTTCATGGTAGCTTCTCAAAAAACAGTTTTTATTTTATTTAGATTATAGGAAAGTTTAAATTATTGGTATTCCAAATGGAAAACGAAGACTTTGTACTATTAATGACATTTAAAGTTTTTGGTCGTTCCGAACCTAAGACTAGTGATTTAAAAATTTAACACATGAGTCTACAAAGGGTTAAAATACTGTGCAATATAATTGATCGTCTAGGGGCCTCCTTAGGCAGCCATTACATGGTCATGCAAGCGTCAGTCAAATTCCATCAGTCATGAATTACGTTTGACTGATTGACTGATGGAAAGAACAAATCACATCATGCAACCATGAGTCACTACATTACACGGTAGGTTAATCGTCAGTCACAACTTGTGACTGTGGTTAAACTGACAGCAAAACCTACCGTCTTATGGGTGCCTTAGAGCTTTCGCGGGCTGATTATCTATCTAATTAGATAATCAGCCCGCGGAGCGTAGGTAGGTACGGAACGCACCTCAACCTATCTATCTGTACTATCTAGGCCGCGTTCCGAATCACGCTTACAGCACTGTGAGCGCGCTAACGCCCGGTCCAAATCATGCTTACAACGCTCACGTAAGCTAAAGTGACGTCACAGATGACGTCATCGCAAGTGCTAACGACGCTCAGCGTATTTCACCAAAGCACTGTGAGCGTAGTCGGTGTAGCTGTCAAACTTCCATGTCAAAGTTCATTGTTGACAAAAAATACGTAGTTAAATTGTGAATCGTTGTGGATGTTGTGGTTATTATTTGTGATTTTTACAAAAGATGGCTGAATTTATTGACCTGCAGGTGTTTTGTAAAGATACGAACGAAATAATTATATTAAACTGATGTTGAAAGAGCTAGCAGTGGTAATAAGTATTTTGAAGCTTTGAGAGTTTAAAATTGGTTAGTAAATAATTGGTCTCAGTGAAGGAACTTAATTCGTATGCATTAGTGCCTTTTTATTTACCTATCCCTTAGAATAAATATTTACTTTACCGAGATTAACCCATTTGAGGTTATGTTGTTCTATACAATCTAACGTTAGCGGTGTTAGCGCTCTCACACGCGGTCCAAATCAATAGTGTCGTGAGCGTGCTGACAGCGTGCTAATGATTCGGTCCGGCACAGAATGACGTCACACGCTGTGAGCACTGTTGGCGTGATTCGGAACGCGGCCCTATTCTGTGGTTTGGTTTTATTGACATTTGTAGCAAAAAAAGTACTCTGTGATTTGTAGTCTGTGTTTTATTGACGTCGTTGCTGTGCAAGCAATACTTGATGATTTTTTTGTAATAAATTAGAAAACGTAGTTTATTTCTTTTACAAAGATTTAATGAGAGTTATACAAATACAAAATGAAGAATCGGTTTAACACTTACGATATAATATGCATGGTCACAGAGCTGCAGAGGTAAGGTTATGTTTTTGTTATCATTCTCTCCAAGAGCTAGACAGACCCTTCTTATAATTTTATTTGCATGTTTAAGTAACCCCTTTTCGTATTCACCTAACCTAGCCTTTCCAATATTAGTAATAAACCATTTAGAATAAGCGCCAAAGTGGTTGTAAAATCAAATGCACACTTATGCACAGAATACATAATAGTACAAATACCTAAGCTTATTTGACTGGTAATATTCAACAGATTGATTGGCATGCGAGTCAACCAAGTGTATGATATAGACAACCGGACATATGTAATAAGACTGCAGCGATCGGAAGAGAAGAGTGTTTTATTGCTTGAGTCGGGAAACAGATTCCACACAACTCAGTTCGAATGGCCTAAAAATGTGGCACCATCTGGATTCACAATGAAAGTGAGTCACCAAGTATTTTTTTATCCACAACGGGATAGGGCCTTCACCTCATCTGATGTTATGTGGCGATAAGGCCGAAAGTGTAAGCACACTAAACCCGGAATCCTCACCACTGAGGAACTGGCTATCTTACCTCTAACTGTAGGAAGACATTTTTTTTTTTATTGTGACTTAGGTAAGATGGTGGTAGCTGGACAGGCAGACTTAAAATAAGCCCTACCACTAACCAAACTGAGTACAAATTGTATCTCCTTTCTGGGGATCAGGGTTCGAAAATATCCGATATTTATTATAAATATCAAAATATCGGATATTTATGATATATATCCGATATATATCAAAAATGTGATATATATCGGATATTTAAACATTATATATGACACCCACATTATTATTTTATTGTATTATTGATGTATACTGTGTGCATAATAGGTGTTTTATAAACATAATCAATTAATTTAAGAAAACTAGAATATTTTTGTTTTATTTAGGTACTTATTTGACAAATTAATGAAAACTAGAATATTTTTGCTTTATTTAGGTACTTATTTGACAAATTAGTTAAAAATCAGGAAAAAATCATTAGTATCACCATATGAGTGGTGGAAAATTATTTGATTAAAAAAAATTATACACCACATATTTGATTAATTTTTTTCATTTACCTCACCACCAATAGGATAGTGCTATACATAGTCAGCACACATTGTCACACATATATATATATATATATATATTTTGCTATTTGCACGCGCGAAATTCATGTTACAATTACTATATACAGCAAAACAAAACAATAGCATGTTTTAACTCTCCATCAACGCCATCTAAGTCATTCTAAGTATCAATACAATAGCAAAAATCTACATAATAGTGTCAATTTTTTAAACTATTTTTATATTGATATATATCACAAAAATTCGTTGGATATATATCGGATATATATCGGATATATATCATGATATATATCCATTGATATATATCCTCGAACCCTGCTGGGGATCCAACCCGGAACCGTCATACACGGATGGGCAAAGCACTAGTCCACCGACAGAGACAGATATATTTAATCAACATTAAAATTGAAGATCATTTATTCAGTTGAGGATGTTACAAGCACTTTTGAAGATTTATGCTGTGTTATTATTGATAAAACTTCTTTTTCTATGTGTTCCTCATTTAATATATTTTTTAACAGTTACGTAAACATCTCAAAAACAAGCGCTTGGAAAAGCTGACGCAGCTCGGTGTCGACCGTATCGTCGACCTGCAGTTCGGCTCCGGAGAGGCAGCGTACCATGTCATTCTGGAGTTGTACGACAGAGGAAATATTGTTCTTACTGATTATGAGTGGACCATCCTGAATGTGCTCAGGCCTCATGTCGAAGGTGATAAAATAAGGTAGAGTTGATATCAAGGATTGCTTCAACAAAAAAGTAATTTACAAGAAGTATTCGGCATTCGAGCTGCATGGTGGGTTATGGGCCATAACCGGGTTGGCCTTAGAAATGGGGCCACTGATTTTGGAATTGAATAGAGTTTCGATTGATACTATACTCTCAAATACCTTTCAAATGATACTATACTCTCGATGAGGAAATTTTTATTTTTATTCGTGTTTGTGAAAAAACCAAAGTTTTGTATGACGAAATTTCATTAGTTGACATGGAGTTTTGAGTTCATATTTTTTTGTGTAAAGAACTCATAATTTAACCCACTATGCATGGTGGAATAAGAGCCATCCTCCTTATCCACCCATAAGGAAGGCCTGTGCCCCAGCAGTGGAGACAATATAAATAGCTTGGTCATTTAATAAATTATTTCATAATATTTGATGACTCATTTTCTCACTTAGCATTAGGACTTTTTCCAAATATAATACGAACTTCCTATGGCTGATTGCACTAAACTTAAGGATCGCCTAAGTCTTTTCCTAACTACAACATGACCAAATTAAAACGGTGTCAAAACTTAGCCGTCATGTAGCTGTCATTCGCTAAGTTAACTTGGCCAAGTTGTAGATAAGAAAACAGCTAGGCGATTCTTAAGTTTAGTGCTTTCACGCATTAGTTTAGTAGTGGTTTAAGTTTTCTACTTTAAAAAAATATGTTACACTTAGGGTCAGTTGCACCACCTAACTTTAACGATAACAAGCTTATTATAGTACCGGTTAAGCATAAGTTAGCCAAAAAAAGAGGTTGTCAGCCAGCAGCCCATACTTAGTGTGAGTTGCACCAAAACACTGTCAAAGTTAAAGTTATCGTCAAATGATAATGCAACCTTTTTTTTGGCTAACTTTTGCTTAACCGGTACTTTAACAAGCTTGTTATCGTTAAAGTTAGGTGGTGCAACTCAGCCTTAAAAAAATGACTTTGAAACAGACTTAATTAACAGATTTTTCTTTAAGAATTTTTATTGACTTATTTAACATATTTTCAGATTTGCTGTAAAAGAAAAGTACCCATTAGACAGAGCCAAAACTAACTATGAGGCACCTACCGGTGAGGCGCTTAAAGAAATACTATCCAGAAGTAAACCTGGAGATAACTTGAAAAAAATTCTCAACCCTAACCTAGGTAAGCTACAGTAGGAATGAAAGAGTATGGAGATATAGACGTTTATTTTATTTTATTTTTATTTTATTTTATTCTATTTGGGTCAAAAAACAGTTATACAGTTCTAACTTCAGTTCTTACTTGTCCTATTTAGTATATTTCTCATATGTATTTTGAGTTTATATCGTTATTGAATAATATTTTGTCTTATTAAGGGCTGATTTTTTAATGCCTAGATAAAATTTTATTTGTTTGATAGCATATTTATATCGCCAAGTTGAAAACATTTTGTCATAAGTACGGTCAACGGCACTCTGGGCTTCCACGACAGCGTAATGATATTCAATCAATTTTATACTTAAACTAGCGGCCGCCCGCGGTTTCACCCGCGTGGTTCCCGTTCCCGTGGGAATACCGGAATAAAAAGTATCCTATGTTTTAATCCAGGCTATCTACTATCTGTGTGCCAAATTTCAACCAAATCCGTTCAATAGTTTTTGCGTGATTGAGGAACAAACATCTAAACATCCAAACCCACAAACTTTCACATTTATAATATTAGTAGGATACAAAGCTATTAGACAGATTACAGATTTTTGGCAGTTCTGTATAACCTCATGTGCTGCTGACTGTACATTAATTGTCTGTCATATTTTTGAATGATTTTTATTTTATTTTTTGGATAATAATTAAACTGACTAAAATCTGTTATCTGAGAATTGAAAATCCAGCCATTAATCAAATTGTTGCTAATAATTAGTTGTTTCTTTTGTAATATATTTTTTTAATGAAGAATTGGGTGAAGATCGTTTACCAAGTAACACTAGTAAGGATAAACAGACTATAGTAACTTTCGATATACGAGTCAATATATTTTTTGTCCATAGAATTTGGTGCTGCAATAATAGATCATGTGCTCTTAGAAAATGGTTTGACAGGCAACATGAAAGTTAGCCAGGATCCTAGTAAAGGTTTCTTTATTGAGAGAGATCTAGACAAGTTGGAGACGGCACTGAAACAAGCCGAAAACCTAATGGATGCTGGTAAAATAGAAGCGTCCAAAGTAAGTTTCAATTTATATGTAATTATATATATAAATAGAAATAGAAACGTTTATTAACAACACACAAAATAAAAGACTAGTATACAATGAAACAAGAAACAAACAAGAAGAGATAAATAAATACATATTAATTCTACAATATAAAAACAAAAAGTGTGCTGCTAATGGGCCCTGTCTCAGCAAAATTTACTTCTGGGTCATTCTTTGATGAACAGAATGACAAGAAACACTGATATTCTGACAAGGCCAGAGGAGCGATTGGAACAAACATAACATAATTTATTATACAATAACAAAACGGATACAACTTAAGACACATTTTTGAGATTACAACCAAAAACAATGATATCGTGCCATCATCATCATATCAGCCACACGACACCCACTGCTGGGTATAGGCCTCCCCTAAGGATCTCCACGACGATCGGTCCTGCGCTGCCTGCATCCACTGGCTTTCCGCGACCTTCACCAGATCGTCGGTCCACCTTGTCGGGGGCCTACCCTTTTATTTACAACTGAGAAAAAACAATGCGTGCACAGATTTTTCTTATAGAGCGAGTGACATTTGACATCTGAAATATCAAATACAAAAACCCATGTAGGTTTCCAAGTAGGTTGCACTCGCTTGCTTTGCGATCTCCTTTAACACGCCCTCTAAAGCAATGCTAGTGCAGACCTAACCTTCACAAAGGCGGGCTTCGGCAGTCCTTTGGTCATGATGTCTGCGATCTGATCTCTTGTCCCAATTCTTTTAACAAAGATCGCTCCTTCAGACACAAGTTCTCGGACATAGAAGTGTCGGACGCGAATATGCTTTGTCCGCTTGTGGAATTCCGGGTTGTGTGCCAATCGTACCGCTGCTTCATTGTCAACATGAAGAGTCGGCACACTCTTTTCCTTTGTCAGATCTTCAAAGACTCTCGTCAGCCAAACTAGTTCTCTGGCTCCTTCACTGGCGGCCACTAATTCCGCTTCAGTAGTGGACAGTGCTACTGAGGTTTGCCTTCTGCTTGTCCATGATACTGGACCTCCGGCATATAGACATACTATTCCAGTGGTGGATCTTCCGGTAGTAGCATCGCCACCATAATCGGCGTCGCTATATCCTTCCAGTTCTGGTTTTGCCAGGGTCTTCGGCTTAAACTGGATCCCAAGAGACGTAGTTCCCTGTAGGTAACGGAGTATACGTTTCACTCTGTTCCAGTCACTTCTGGTTGGCTTTTCCAAGTTCCGTGATACTACGCCAACGGCATAAGCGATATCAGGACGGGTTGCGACCATGAGGTATGCTAGTGCACCAACAGCTTCGCGATAGGGGAAATTAATCTCCTCGGTGTTTCCTTTCTCCGCATCTAATTGTGTAGCAGACGATTCTGCGGCGTCAATCGGCGTTGAAACGGGATTACTGTTAGCCATTTTAAAGCGTTCAAGTACCTTCTTTGTATAGGCTTCTTGGTGGATTACAATCGTGCCGTCTTTACACTGACTGATCTCCATTCCTAAGTAGTAGGTCGCGGGCTTTGTCGTAATTTTAAGTTTAGTTTTCAGGTTCTCTAGGAAGTCATCGGCAAGCTGTTTGTCTGAAGCAGCCACTAATCCGTCGTCGACATATAAAGTAAGTAAGACACATTTCCCCCCTACTTTCTTTGTGTATAGACACGGATCTGCAGTACTCTGTGTGAATTCGAGTTCAAACAGCACTTTATGGAAACGATGATTCCAGCAGCGGGGCGCTTGCTTCAATCCGTACAAACTTCTGTTCAGATGACATACGCGGGTAGAGCCGTCGTGAAAACCTTCAGGTTGTTTCATGTAAAGCTCTTCTTCGAGCTCACCATAGAGAAAGGCAGTCGTCACATCGAACTGTGTTAGGCACATCCTTTCACTTACAGCAACACTTAGTAGTGATCGTATGGTTGCAAATCTGGCTACAGGACTGTAAGTTTCCTCGTAGTCTATTCCTTTGCGTTGTTTGAAACCTTTTGCAACCAGACGCGCTTTGTATTTATCGATAGAGCCATCCGGGTTTCTCTTTATCTTATAAACCCATTTGCACGGTATGGCTTTTCGATCCTGAGGTAGTTCTTGAAGGACCCATGTGTTGTTCTCTTTCAAAGAATCTATCTCTTTCAGCATAGCTTTGATCCACTCATCTTTGTTTGGGCTCTTCATAGCTTCTTTAAACGTAGTGGGTTCAGCTTTCTCGTCAATAAGTGCACAGCAGTCTCTGAATTTTTCTGGAGGGCGAATGGTGCTCCTGTCTCGCAGGTTGTACCTAGGTTCTGTATCTTCATCTTCTGAGTCAGATGAATTTCCTAAATTGGCATCAGCTTCGTCCAAAGTTGTGCTCGGTGGTCTGGACATTACACCATGATCGGGGTTTTCCTCATCAAATTCAATCGATCTGTCTTCTATTATCTGCGGTACACGTCCTTGATCTTCTTGATCAGGTATCGAGTTTTCAATACGATGGCTTGGTGTAAGACCTTGACTGTCTTCATTGCGTTCCTGATTGAAAGTCACTTTCAAATCAATTTCATTGAAAGATGTGTTTTTCCTCGTTGTCGTGGGTACAACGTCTTCGCAAAGAGTTCTGTCAAGCGGTTTCTCGTCAAAGATTACGTCTCGCGACCGAATCATTGTGTTGTCGTCGCTCCAGATACGATAGCCATCATCGTTGTCGTATCCAATTAATCTTCCTTTGAGGGCTTTCATGGAGAGTTTCTTCCTTTTCTGTTTGGGGACATGGACGTAGGCTCTGCAGCCCAAGATGCGTAAGTGAGCAACTTTCGGTTTATTTCCACGCCATAGTTCGTAAGGTGATTTATTCTCCATACGGGAGGGACCGGTTTTGTTGAGAACGTACGCAACCGCTTTAATTATTTCGGCCCAAAGCTTCTCTTGGAACCCACCGCTGTGCATAATAGTCCTTGCAGCCTCGACCAAGGTTCTATTATCTCTCTCGCTGCATCCGTTTTGCTCGGGAGTGTATGGCATATTTAGCCTCTGTTTGATTCCATGCGTGGCGAGGATCTCACGCACATCCTTATTGTCAAACTCGCCTCCATTGTCACTCAGGAGTGTCTCTCGATCGAATGACCAGTATTTATTGCTTCGGCAACGAATTCTTGTATCTTCTGTTTTACTTCTGACTTGGTTCTCAGGAAGTAAACGTAGCGATAGCCGGTGAAATCATCTTTAAACAATACAAAGTAGCGTAGATTTGTAAATGAGTTAGGGAACGGTCCGCATACGTCACTGTGTATAAGTTCGCCGGGTCTTGAAGCTCTAGGTCGGGTACCAAACTTCAATCGGTGCGACTTGCCGAATATGCAACTTTCGCAGATGCTTTCATCTTGAGGAAGGTCTACTCCTAACTCACGTTTTACAAATTGACGTACATGACGCTTGTTCTGATGTACGAGTCGCTCGTGGTAAAGATGCGTTTTTGTTAGTGTAAGATTCACTTCTAAGTTTTTATTGGGAATGACGCTCTTAACATTTAGCTTGTTTAAGCCTCCGCTTATGTTGCGTACACCCGTTAGTTTGACTTCGCCGCGTGTTGACATAGTGCAGCTCGTTGGTGTGGACTCAAATTTGCTTATTGAGTTGCAGTCATGAGCAGCTAGAACAGAGAACAGGTTCTTTGTGATCTGTGGCACGTACCAAACGTCCTTCAGGGTGATCTCGTAAACTTTTCCACGTACCTCTGATTCGATGTTGATATTCCCTTTGCCTTTAGCTTTTGAGATAGAGAGACTCATTTCTTCAAAACTGTTCACCGCTGCAATGATGGAGGATTTTAAAGCTCCTGAACTAAAGAGAATTTGGCATCACCACCAATGGCAACTACCTAACACACCTTTGTTTTGACTGTGATGTATTGATTGTAGAGTGGGACTCAAGATGAACATGGAAAAGACGTGAATCATGTCGAATCATGTGAAATTGTACACACTCAAGTTCATATTAGGAACACGGCACTCGAAGTTATTAACCATTACATATACCTAGGCAGTCACATCCACTTAGGTAAGACCAACTTCAAGAAAGAGATCTGTCATTCAGCTAGGATGGGCAACATTTCGGAAACTTCGATTCTGGAATGGCGAATACTTCTTTTATTTTCAAGCATAATTCTAAACGCTGTGTTCATGGCACATCAGACATTATTACTTTTATTATGTTTCATAATTAAACTTTATTGTAATAATTTATCTTTTTTTGATAGGTATCTCTATGTTAATTTGAACAGTGATTTACCAAAATCATCAAGAATGTGTAATGTGTAGATGATTTGGAAGTTATTATAGTAGACTAAGAAACGATAATTAAAAAAAAACCTATACATTATTTGTCAAACTCCCTATCTGCAAAAAAAAAAAAGTTTTCCGCAAACAAAATCACTAAGCGCTAGTTCAGACACGGCGGGAACCGCGCGATTTCAGAATCGCATGGAAATCGCGCGGGTCTTATTTGTATGAGTTAGTGAGTAATCGTTCAGACATACCCGCGCGGTTAATCAAACCGCGCGGTTCCCGCAACCCAACCGCCAGAAAATAGAATCGCGCTACTCCCGCGCGTTTCTATTACTATGGAGTCTTTACTTCGCGTTCAGTTGCATTGCTGCTACCGCGCGGTTAGCTCGTGAGTTCGCCATGGATCGTTTCGACACTGAACTATTTATTGATGAGGTGGAGAAGAGACCTGCAATATGGGATATTCAGTGCGATGATTATTCGAATAAAATAAGCAAGAACCGAGCTTGGCAAGAGTTGGTGGAGATATTTGGAGATTGTGAAGACACATTGGAAAAAAAGAATATTTTAAGTAAGTAGGTTTATTCACCAAAAATGAACTGACAGAATTATTAGCTATTACAATTATTATTACGAAGCGCTAGTATATTATACTCTCCGTATACTTTAGGTACTTAACTAAATATAAACAAACTTCGGCTGTTTTATGCATACATTTCGAACATTTTTCAAATGTAGGTCACAACGTTATTACCTTATTTTGTTTGTTTACATTTAGTTATGTACCTAAACATTACAAGTAGGTACGGTATGTTAGTTGTAGCTATATTTTTGTGTCTTGCCATGGAACACGCCCATCGTTCACAAAGTAATGAGCGAATTTATCTCTGATATTCAAAGATGACGGTGTCCCTCTTCCCGCATGCAAGGTATTGAGATTAGTCATTGGTGCTGTATATAAAGTATCTTTAAATTTTAGGCCATCTCTTGTCCGCACATAGTTATGTAGAATACAACAGGCCTTTATTATGTCTTCGGCAAAATCTATATTTACATTTATAGGCCTATGAAAGATGCGCCATTTGTTTGCCAAAATACCAAAAGTGCACTCAATGTTACGTCGGGCTCTCGATAACCTATAGTTAAAAATCCTTTTTTCATATGGTAAACATTTGCCTGAATATGGACGCATTAAATTTTCCGCTAAGCCGAAGGCTTCATCTCCAACTATAACATAAGGCATTGGTGTTGGGTCTACATTAGATATGGGTTTAGGTATTGGTATGTTTAATGATTTTTCTGTTAGTCGTTTATAAAATAACGAATTTTTAAATATAGCAGAATCACTGCTTTTGCCATAAGCCCCAATATCAACATAAGTAAAGCAATAGTTGGCGTCGCAAAGTGCTAAGAGGACTATGGAAAAGAAATGTTTATAGTTATGATACAAAGATCCCGAATCAACAGGCTTTATAACTCGGATATGCTTGCCGTCTATAGCACCAATGCAATTTGGGAAATTTGCATATCTCTCAAAATCTCGTGCTATTGTCTTCCAGGTATCTTCAGTCGCTTCGGGCATGACTATGTTTACCAACTTATTCCACAATGATTTACATACTTCGCGGACAATTCCTGTAATCGTCGATTTTCCTAGGCGATAATTGTAGCTAAGTTCTCCAAATGAACAACCCGTACCAAGATATCTGAAACAAGAAAATTATTAATAATATTATTATTTTTAGGTACACAACTCCAAAAAAAATGGAAAAACATACGAGACTGCTACAATAAAGAATACAAAAAAGAAAAAACAACTCCTTCTGGTTCAGGTGCTCGTAAAGGAGCCCGATATATGTACTTTTCAAGACTTTCTTTCCTGCAGAATAGTGTAAGTAACAAAGACACTACAACTAATATTGAAGAACAGAATGAAAGGCAAACTGAGGAGACAAGTCAACTAAACGCCAATGCAACCGAAGCCACTGAAGTACGTCCCCCTAAACGTAAGAAAACACAAGTGCCAGAAGAAAAAATAGCTGTTTTAATAGAAAAAAGCATCGAGTCACGAAAAGTTTTTCAGGATGAACTTCAAGAAAATAGTATTACCAAACAAGATGACGACAAACTCTTTTGCTTGTCGTTATACAAGGAACTCAAAAAAGTACCCGAAAATAGGCGCTTAGCAACTAAAATTGAATTACTTCAAGTGATACAAAAAGGACAAATCTTACCACCCCCTGTTCGCTACAATGCTCAGCAGATCACACCTATGTATTGGCAAGGACATAATACAAGCCCGCAAGGATATTTTACTACATCTGGATCATCTCCTCCTGTTATTCCGTCACCGTCACCGTCACCATCGCAATTTAGTTCTGGCTCTCAGTCGTCTACTGTTATAGAGAATATTTATGCTGATTTTGAAGAACAACAATAAATCTTACCTTAGAGTTATTACGAGTTTCTCTTCCGGTGACACGCTTGGCCTCAAATGCGTTTCAGAGCTTGAAATATCTTGCCTGATCAGTTCAATTAGTTCATCAAAAGATTTTATTGACATTCTCAAATAGTCAAAAAATTTGTTATCATACATTCTTAAATTGGGATATAACGTTACGAACTGACCATGTACTAGTCGGTCACTTAATATTGGATGCACCCAATACCGCCTTTTTCTTTTCTTTTTTTTAAGGAGCAACCACAGCAACACACACACTTCTTCGTCGACCTCCATTTTCAAACTGACGCTATACCCGCACGAAAATCGCATACTAACCGCGGTGTCTGAATAGCATCACAATTTTGCGGTTTCAAACCGCGCGATTCGTAAACGCACGATTCCCGCATGTCTGAACGAGCGCTAAATGACACATACAACGTTTGAAGCTTTGCAGGTCTCCACGTAGAATGCAGTAAATGTCACTTGGGTTGTTAAATGGCTTGAATTTTTCGACGTAAAGATTAGTAACTGCAAAATATCATATTTACAGTATTGAATACTCAATAAACTTGTTACTAATGTAATTTTAATTTAAATTACTAGCTACTTGCCAAATTTGATCACAATAGCATGTATATTTTCAAAGTTATAGAACAATAAACATTCAAACCGCTCTCCTGTAAAATATGCGATTTTCACTTATGGGATTATACGTAGGGACCGTTGATATATCATAATCGCTTTACATTAGGGCCCTTGCACACCACGTTACTTTCACGCGCCGTTGATGCTAATATAAAAAAAAAGATCCATTTCAGTGATAATATTGTGCACTATTTTGATAAAATTATTAGTTACATGGCAATAAAATTAATTCTTACCAGGGCTACATAATCCAGAAGAGAGAAGAGCGTCCCAACCAGGACGGTTCAGAACCCTCATTCTTGCTGACGAACGTGGAGTTCCATCCCTTAGAGTTTGCACAGCATCGAGGGTTGCCGAAAGCTGAGTTCGAGACGTTTGATAGGGCGGTCGATGAGTTCTTTTCCGCATTGGAGGGGCAGAAGATTGATATGAAGGTATGGGTTTGTTGATGATGTTGTGTGTGTCAAACTTAGCTTGAACGGCCCGAATCTGTGTCATTCATGGTACTGTCACAATTTAGAGAAAGTACCTACAGTAGGTAAGCTTAGCACTCGCGTGCTCGAGCAATGCACACATAGACACCTCTCACAGGAGAACACTGTATAACCAGAATCTCAAACCAGTTTGAGTACGCGACGCAGTGGTAAGAGCTGTCTTTGTGTGTGTTCGATGCTCGAGCGCCTGTAGTACGAAGCTTAACATCTGTTAGTCTCTCTATTTTGTGGTACAAGCCTCGGCACGGATATTAAGTGATATTTAATGCGCGGATGTCATTTTTAGGTCTCATTGGCGGGAGACGTGGTGCGGGGTGACTGCAAACATGCGCAATAATCCCCTCCAATTTTTCTCACCGCTCACGATTCGTGCCGGCTCCTATATACGAGGATGGTTTGATAAGTCCATGACTTTGAAAAGAAGAATTTTTTTTTCATTATTTATTTTTGTGTCTTAAAAAGAAACTCCTTAAGGCATCTTTCTTTACACTATTTTTTTTTTCAAATTTTTTTCAAACTTTTCTTAATGACCCTGTCGACCCTGTCTGTCATGACATCAAAACTCATCGAATGAAGATGCGAATCCTTCCTATTCTCTAGATTCAACCCCAGTGAGATATTTTCTCCTACCAAACATGAATAAATGTCTTGATAAATGTCTTGGCGGGCAAAGATTTTCATCAAGCCAAAAGGTGATGTCTGAAATGGGCCCTCATTTCAGTTACCAGTTTTCAGGCGATGAAAGAAAAAAATAATGGGTTAAAGAGGTAGGAACTTTGTTGGACTGAATACGCAGAGTTACAATAAGATTATGTACAGAAATAAAACAAATATTCGGAAAAAAAGGCTTTCTTCATTAAAAAGACATGGACTTATCAATCCACCCTCGTAGTCATAGTTTCGATTCCTTTATCACCAAAAGTTTAATTTGTTAACTATCGAATTGTTTTTATTTCATCTATCAATTGTTCTGTAATCCCAGACAGTCCAAGTAGAGCGAGAAGCGATGAAAAAACTCCAGAACGTTCGCAAAGACCACGAGAAGCGCGTAACCGAGCTGACTGCCGTCCAAGAGACAGACAAATTGCGCGCCGAACTGATCGCCAGGAACGACCAGCTGGTGGAACGCGCACGACTTGCCGTACAGGCCGCTATAGCCAACCAGGTACTGTATTACTGGATAACTGTGCACATAGCTCTGTCACTATGTAACATAGATGACCGGTGGAAAAGAGACGGACAAACTGCGCGCCGAACTGATCGCCCGCAACGACCAGCTGGTGGAGCGCGCGCGACTCGCCGTACAGGCCGCTATAGCCAACCAGGTACTGTATTACTGGATAACTGTGCACATAGCTGTATCACTATGTAACATAGTTGACTGCGCTACAAGAGACAGACAAACTGCGCGCCGAACTGATCGCCAGGAACGACCAGCTGGTGGAACACGCACGACTTGCCGTACAGGCCGCTATAGCCAACCAGGTACTGTATTACTGGATAACTGTGCACATAGCTGTATCACTATGTAACATAGTTGACTGCGCTACAAGAGACAGACAAACTGCGCGCCGAACTGATCGCCAGGAACGACCAGCTGGTGGAACACGCACGACTTGCCGTACAGGCCGCTATAGCCAACCAGGTACTGTATTACTGGATAACTGTGCACATAGCTGTATCACTATGTAACATAGTTGACTGCGCTACAAGAGACAGACAAATTGCGCGCCGAACTGATCGCCAGGAACGACCAGCTGGTGGAACGCGCACGACTTGCCGTACAGGCCGCTATAGCCAACCAGGTACTGTATTACTGGATAACTGTGCACATAGCTGTATCACTATGTAACATAGTTGACTGCGCTACAAGAGACAGACAAACTGCGCGCCGAACTGATCGCCAGGAACGACCAGCTGGTGGAACACGCACGACTTGCCGTACAGGCCGCTATAGCCAACCAGGTACTGTATTACTGGATAACTGTGCACATAGCTGTATCACTATGTAACATAGTTGACTGCGCTACAAGAGACAGACAAACTGCGCGCCGAACTGTTCGCCAGGAACGACCAGCTGGTGGAACACGCACGACTTGCCGTACAGGCCGCTATAGCCAACCAGGTACTGTATTACTGGATAACTGTGCACATAGCTGTATCACTATGTAACATAGTTGACTGCGCTACAAGAGACAGACAAACTGCGCGCCGAACTGATCGCCAGGAACGACCAGCTGGTGGAACACGCACGACTTGCCGTACAGGCCGCTATAGCCAACCAGGTACTGTATTACTGGATAACTGTGCACATAGCTGTATCACTATGTAACATAGTTGACTGCGCTACAAGAGACAGACAAACTGCGCGCCGAACTGTTCGCCAGGAACGACCAGCTGGTGGAACACGCACGACTTGCCGTACAGGCCGCTATAGCCAACCAGGTACTGTATTACTGGATAACTGTGCACATAGCTGTATCACTATGTAACATAGTTGACTGCGCTACAAGAGACAGACAAACTGCGCGCCGAACTGATCGCCAGGAACAACCAGCTGGTGGAACACGCACGACTTGCCGTACAGGCCGCTATAGCCAACCAGGTACTGTATTACTGGATAACTGTGCACATAGCTGTGTCACTATGTAACATAGTTGACTGCGCTACAAGAGACAGACAAACTGCGCGCCGAACTGATCGCCAGGAACGACCAGCTGGTGGAACACGCACGACTTGCCGTACAGGCCGCTATAGCCAACCAGGTACTGTATTACTGGATAACTGTGCACATAGCTGTGTCACTATGTAACATAGTTGACTGCGCTACAAGAGACAGACAAACTGCGCGCTGAACTGATCGCCAGGAACGACCAGCTGGTGGAACACGCACGACTTGCCGTACAGGCCGCTATAGCCAACCAGGTACTGTATTACTGGATAACTGTGCACATAGCTGTATCACTATGTAACATAGTTGACTGCGCTACAAGAGACAGACAAACTGCGCGCCGAACTGATCGCCAGGAACGACCAGCTGGTGGAACACGCACGACTTGCCGTACAGGCCGCTATAGCCAACCAGGTACTGTATTACTGGATAACTGTGCACATAGCTGTATCACTATGTAACATAGTTGACTGCGCTACAAGAGACAGACAAACTGCGTGCCGAACTGATCGCCAGGAACGACCAGCTGGTGGAACACGCACGACTTGCCGTACAGGCCGCTATAGCCAACCAGGTACTGTATTACTGGATAACTGTGCACATAGCTGTATCACTATGTAACATAGTTGACTGCGCTACAAGAGACAGACAAACTGCGCGCCGAACTGATCGCCAGGAACGACCAGCTGGTGGAACACGCACGACTTGCCGTACAGGCCGCTATAGCCAACCAGGTACTGTATTACTGGATAACTGTGCACATAGCTGTATCACTATGTAACATAGTTGACTGCGCTACAAGAGACAGACAAACTGCGCGCCGAACTGATCGCCAGGAACGACCAGCTGGTGGAACACGCACGACTTGCCGTACAGGCCGCTATAGCCAACCAGGTACTGTATTACTGGATAACTGTGCACATAGCTGTATCACTATGTAACATAGTTGACTGCGCTACAAGAGACAGACAAACTGCGCGCCGAACTGTTCGCCAGGAACGACCAGCTGGTGGAACACGCACGACTTGCCGTACAGGCCGCTATAGCCAACCAGGTACTGTATTACTGGATAACTGTGCACATAGCTGTATCACTATGTAACATAGTTGACTGCGCTACAAGAGACAGACAAACTGCGCGCCGAACTGATCGCCAGGAACGACCAGCTGGTGGAACACGCACGACTTGCCGTACAGGCCGCTATAGCCAACCAGGTACTGTATTACTGGATAACTGTGCACATAGCTGTGTCACTATGTAACATAGTTGACTGCGCTACAAGAGACAGACAAACTGCGCGCCGAACTGTTCGCCAGGAACGACCAGCTGGTGGAACACGCACGACTTGCCGTACAGGCCGCTATAGCCAACCAGGTACTGTATTACTGGATAACTGTGCACATAGCTGTATCACTATGTAACATAGTTGACTGCGCTACAAGAGACAGACAAACTGC
This sequence comes from Agriphila tristella, assembly GCA_928269145.1. NCBI lineage: Eukaryota > Metazoa > Arthropoda > Insecta > Lepidoptera > Crambidae > Agriphila > Agriphila tristella. Next base: position 2,789,852 of record OV743443.1, on the reverse strand, counting down.
GCGCCGAACTGATCGCCAGGAACAACCAGCTGGTGGAACACGCACGACTTGCCGTACAGGCCGCTATAGCCAACCAGGTACTGTATTACTGGATAACTGTGCACATAGCTGTGTCACTATGTAACATAGTTGACTGCGCTACAAGAGACAGACAAACTGCGCGCCGAACTGATCGCCAGGAACGACCAGCTGGTGGAACACGCACGACTTGCCGTACAGGCCGCTATAGCCAACCAGGTACTGTATTACTGGATAACTGTGCACATAGCTGTGTCACTATGTAACATAGTTGACTGCGCTACAAGAGACAGACAAACTGCGCGCTGAACTGATCGCCAGGAACGACCAGCTGGTGGAACACGCACGACTTGCCGTACAGGCCGCTATAGCCAACCAGGTACTGTATTACTGGATAACTGTGCACATAGCTGTATCACTATGTAACATAGTTGACTGCGCTACAAGAGACAGACAAACTGCGCGCCGAACTGATCGCCAGGAACGACCAGCTGGTGGAACACGCACGACTTGCCGTACAGGCCGCTATAGCCAACCAGGTACTGTATTACTGGATAACTGTGCACATAGCTGTATCACTATGTAACATAGTTGACTGCGCTACAAGAGACAGACAAACTGCGCGCCGAACTGATCGCCAGGAACGACCAGCTGGTGGAACACGCACGACTTGCCGTACAGGCCGCTATAGCCAACCAGGTACTGTATTACTGGATAACTGTGCACATAGCTGTTTCACTATGTAACATAGTTGACTGCGCTACAAGAGACAGACAAACTGCGCGCCGAACTGTTCGCCAGGAACGACCAGCTGGTGGAACACGCACGACTTGCCGTACAGGCCGCTATAGCCAACCAGGTACTGTATTACTGGATAACTGTGCACATAGCTGTATCACTATGTAACATAGTTGACTGCGCTACAAGAGACAGACAAACTGCGCGCCGAACTGATCGCCAGGAACGACCAGCTGGTGGAACACGCACGACTTGCCGTACAGGCCGCTATAGCCAACCAGGTACTGTATTACTGGATAACTGTGCACATAGCTGTATCACTATGTAACATAGTTGACTGCGCTACAAGAGACAGACAAACTGCGCGCCGAACTGATCGCCAGGAACGACCAGCTGGTGGAACACGCACGACTTGCCGTACAGGCCGCTATAGCCAACCAGGTACTGTATTACTGGATAACTGTGCACATAGCTGTATCACTATGTAACATAGTTGACTGCGCTACAAGAGACAGACAAACTGCGCGCCGAACTGTTCGCCAGGAACGACCAGCTGGTGGAACACGCACGACTTGCCGTACAGGCCGCTATAGCCAACCAGGTACTGTATTACTGGATAACTGTGCACATAGCTGTATCACTATGTAACATAGTTGACTGCGCTACAAGAGACAGACAAACTGCGCGCCGAACTGATCGCCAGGAACGACCAGCTGGTGGAACACGCACGACTTGCCGTACAGGCCGCTATAGCCAACCAGGTACTGTATTACTGGATAACTGTGCACATAGCTGTATCACTATGTAACATAGTTGACTGCGCTACAAGAGACAGACAAACTGCGCGCCGAACTGTTCGCCAGGAACGACCAGCTGGTGGAACACGCACGACTTGCCGTACAGGCCGCTATAGCCAACCAGGTACTGTATTACTGGATAACTGTGCACATAGCTGTGTCACTATGTAACATAGTTGACTGCGCTACAAGAGACAGACAAACTGCGCGCCGAACTGATCGCCAGGAACGACCAGCTGGTGGAACACGCACGACTTGCCGTACAGGCCGCTATAGCCAACCAGGTACTGTATTACTGGATAACTGTGCACATAGCTGTGTCACTATGTAACATAGTTGACTGCGCTACAACAGACAGACAAACTGCGCGCCGAACTGATCGCCAGGAACGACCAGCTGGTGGAACGCGCACGACTCGCCTTGCAGGTTGCTATAGTAGGCGATTGTGTACTATAAAGAATCCTATTAATTTGACAGTTCAAAACGGTTTCTTTGTCAAATGGCTAGAATTCTTTCGTTTGACAAATGAAACTGTACGTTTCACAGACACCACTCACGATCATGCCAGAATTTCATGCCAGCTATTGAATGAGCATACGAACTGGCCTTCGAACTCTCGGGGCGCGGTGAGGTAATTGATTGCGGGGCGGGGCGGAGAGTTTCTTTTCTGTACGGTAGTACTTATATCTATTCTGTAACCATACTAAATTCACGTAGCTTACTTTCTGGTTCAGATGTCCTGGGACGACATAAAGCTGCTAGTCAAAACCGCCCAAGATGGCGGAGACCCGGTAGCTTCCTGCATCAAGGACCTAAAGTTGGGCTCCAACCACATTACCCTGCTGCTGTCGGACCCGTACCCGCAGGGGGAAGACGACGAGGAGCTGAAGCCAATGCTTGTGGATGTGGATTTGTCACTCACTGCCTTTGCCAATGCCAGGAGGTAAGATGTGATGGATTACTGTTGATTGTGATTTATCTATGAAAGTTAAAACTAAACATTCGACGAAATACGACGAAACCTTCGTATAAAGAAAGACCCATGATTCTTGGAAAGAGTTGATGTTTCTTAGAGATGTGATAGGGTTCATAATCTGCAAATGTAGTTGTTTGTTGTGCCAAGTGTGCCATCACTACATAGTATTATTATACTGTTGTTTATTCATACAACGTGTTAATGAATTAACGCAAAATGAGAAAACCGTTTCTTCGGACCATCAAACTGAACAACTTTTACTACGGGGCCAACTCTGATATCGCGAAAAAAAATCAGCTGTTTCATACAAAAATTAATAACGAAAATATAAAAATGTATGAAGCAGCAGATTTTTTTTTTCGCGATTTCAGAGTTGGTCCCATAGTAAAAGTTGTTCAGTTTTATGGTCCGAAGAAACGGTTTTCTCATTTTGCGTTAATTCATTAACACGTTGTATGGTTTATGAAACAAAGTCGCTTCCCGCTGTCTGTCCCTTTATTATGTATGCTTTTAAAACTACGCAACGGATTTTGATAGATTTTTTAATAGATAGAGTGATTCAAGAAGTTTTATATGTATAATCCATGGTGTCAAATTCCACACTACACTGAAGCGAAGCGAGGGCGGGTCTCTAGTAGATACATAAATTAAAATAAATAGGAGTTATTCACTTTCATACATTCATATAAAATCTTTCATTAAAAAAATCCATATCATTCCAAAAGATATGCCAGAGATTGTCTTGAAGTCTTCATGCTATTCGCCATGCAGGCTGCTATAGCCAACTAACTGACTCTATTACACACAATCTGACGTTCTACATCGCTCTCCCATTCCCATTTCATATTAATGGATTTTACAAGCTTTTACTTACCATCAAGTAGAACTGTACGTGCTTTTCTCTCAGATATTACGACCAAAAACGCAACGCCGCCAAAAAGCAACAAAAAACGCTAGAATCAGCGGGCAAAGCGCTAAAAAGCGCTGAACGTAAAACCAAGCAGACCTTGAAAGAAGCCAGCGCAATCAGCAGCATCACTAAAGCGCGCCGCACATACTGGTTCGAGAAGTTTCTCTGGTTTATATCTTCGGACAACTACCTGGTGAGTATACCAACCTGATACATGAAAGCAGCATCATAAGAGGACGTCCATGAATCACGTGGGCCTCGAAAGGGGGAGGGGGAGTAGTTGAAAAAATCACGAAGTATCACAAGGGGGGACGGGGGGGGGGGGTGTAGTGAGATATCACGTGTATTATTATTTTTTTTCGTTGAACGCGTCATTTTTAGACGAAAACAGCGTGTAATCTTGTTTGACTCGCCCTTGCCATGATGATTTTCCCGCCCACCGCGACATATTTGTTACTAAAAATGTTAAGATAACTTTGTACCAAAAAATACACGTGATTTAGAGGGGGGAGGGTTAACGTAAAACCAGTGGCGAGGGGGGGGGGGGGGGGGTAAAAAATTTACCAAAAAAACATCACGTGATTAATGGACGCCCCCTAAACTACTGTATTTTTAACACGTTTTTATTAGGTGCTTTCTCGTTTGTGTGTTCGTTCGTTCGTTTGTTTATTTCTCCACAAAGTTTGCGAACGATTTTATACTAGCTTCCCGATGAGCTAGAGACTTGAAACTTTGAACATAGGTCAGAACTAGAAGGCAATGCAATAGGCATGTTGACTATTTTTTTTTATTTTATGTTACATAAATTACCCCTCAAAAAAAAGAAACATTGGTATAAGAATTATTTCGCTAGCATGAAAACTGCCGGAGATATCACAGTTTGAAATGCACAAAATTGGACTCACCCGAAAACGCTCCATACTAACGGCTACCAAGTTATGACGTCACGCCTTCGTAGGTTGTATGCAACGCGTAGGAAATTTGTTCGGCAGCTATATTAAATATTGTGTTTATCAAAATGGTTTATTTGACAAATTTGCTATAAATTTTACGGACTAATTAAATGTTTTATTTATTTTAACAAATTTTATACTTTTTAAATGGACTTGTCCACCCAACTTTGAAGGGTCATAAAACAAATAATACGCAATATATAAAACCAAGAGGTATACAAGCTACTCCAAAAGTTTGAAATGTTTACAATTTTTATTAGTATTTCGTTATTTTATTCATAAGTCAACATCCCCATATTATGGTGTCATTGAGCTGATCTGATGATGAAGCCGAAAGAAGGCCACAAGAACTTTATGATGAAACCATACAACCCCATCGTGTTTGGACTCGTTAGAATCGTCTTGACGAGTACTCTTAATGGGAGACGGTCCAGGGTCTGATGATGAAGCTGAAAGGCCTTGCCATAGGAACTCAATATTGGAACCATGCAACCCCATCAAATTTGGGCTAGTTTGAATCGTCTTGACGAGTTCTTTGTTGGGAAATAGTTTCCAGGGTCTGATGATGGAGCCGGAAGAAGGACACAGGAACTCTTTAATAAAACCACGCTATCCCATCGAGATTGGGCTCGTTTGAATCGTCTTGACGAGTACTTTCTTGGGAAATAGTTTCCGAGGATCTGATAATGGAGCCGGAGGAAGGCCATAGGAACTCAATAATAAAACCATGCAACTCCATCGAGTTTGGGCTCGTTTGAATCGTCTTGACGAGTTCTTTGTTGGGAAATAGTTTCCAGGGTCTGATAATGGAGCCGGAAGAAGGACACAGGAACTCTTTAATAAAACCACGCTATCCCATCGAGATAGGGCTCGTTTGAATCGTCTTGACGAGTACTTTCTTGGGAAATAGTTTCCGAGGATCTGATGATGGAGCCGGAGGAAGGCCATAGGAACTCAATAATAAAACCATGCAACTCCATCGAGTTTGGGCTCGTTTGAATCGTCTTGACAAGTTCTTTGTTGGGAAATAGTTTCCAGGGTCTGATAATGGAGCCGGAAGAAGGCCACTGGGACTCTGTAATAAAACCAGGCAACCCCATCGAGGTTGGGCTCGTTTGAATCGTCTTGACGAGTGCTCCGATAGGAGATGGTATATTTTTAGTTTTAGCTTGTTAAATAAAAAGCAGAAAATAATAATTTACTGAAAAAAACTTTTTTTTAAACAGACTAAATTATTATTAAAAAAATCGGACTAAAAACATTAAAACTGACTAAAAAGTAAAAAATAAATTCTTTTGTAAATATTTATAACCCTATACTGACAGAAATTTCAAACCTGAAAACGTGGGGCGAATTTTGTAAAATGTATCATCCATATTGTCTTTAGCATGCGCCCCACGTTTTTAAAATAGGTTTAAAATTTCTGTAGGTATAGGGTTATAAATATTTACAAAAGAATTTATTTTTTACTTTTTAGTCCGTTTTAATGTTTTTAGTCCGATTTTTTCCAAAATCCTTTCTAGTGCTCACCTTCACCAGGAAAGGTATCTACCCTCCAAAAATGGTGTCTCTACTTTTCGCCGTTCGGGCTCTACGCTTATCCCAACAATCAATCAATTTAAGAGTTTTATATCTATAGATTTCCTACTATGTTGTGGTGACGAAACGAAAAGAAATCATTTCTCTTTAAATTGGTCTAATTCCTGAAACATACTGCACAATAAGATATTAGTTGGTAGAATTCTTACAATCCTAGCTTCCCGCTAAGATACATGTTGCATGTTAAAATACTACAGATTAAAATACGTAATTACTTACCGCAAGCTCTGAAGTTAGCCAATTCTCTTGTACATTATTAAATGAGTCACATTGTCAGTCATACTAAAAAGGTGATAAATGATAATACACAGGTGATAGGCGGTCGCGACCAGCAACAGAACGAGTTGCTAGTAAAGAGATACATGCGCGCGGGCGACCTGTACGTGCACGCCGAGGTGACGGGCGCCGCGTCGGTGGTCGTCAAGAACCCCACGGGGGAACCTGTGCCGCCCAAAACGCTGGCTGAAGCCGCCCAGGCGGCTGTCGCTTACAGGTGAGAATACTCAACTTGTTAAGCTTATTTATAAGTAAAGACCTCATGCGTAGCTATATAAGAAGCAACAAAAAATAATACAAATAAAAATTTAAAAAATATATAATTTAAAAAAACTAATTTAAAAAATGATAATTAAAAAATACTAATTTAAAAATATGAAAAGCTTAGCGTAAAAACAATCGAAACATTTAGAGCTGTAAATTAAATGCATAATGTGCTATATGAGCGCTTTTTTTAATTAGCGTATGCCATCTATGAACATATCCAGATCTTTGGTCCTACTCATGCTTTTTAGTTCTCTGATAAGACTCCACTACCACTACCACTTTTGTCGAAGTAACTTAGTACAATGATCAATTTAACTCTTAGACAGCCCGAGCTACGCCCCTAGTACCACCAGACACGCATAAATAGCCGCGAGCGATTTTACAAGCACACATGCTTAAGTGTCGCTTCCTGTTGCGTTAGTGTATATTGTGTGTCAACAGTGTAGCGTGGGAGGCGAAGGTGGTGACCCGGTCGTGGTGGGTGCACGCGCACCAGGTGTCCAAGTCGGCGCCCACCGGCGAGTACCTGCCCACGGGCTCCTTCATGATCCGCGGCCGCAAGAACTACCTGCTCACCGACCACCTCGCTTTCGGGTTCACCTTCATGTTCCGGGTGAGGACACACACACACACACACACCGGCGAGTACCTGCCCACGGGCTCCTTCATGATCCGCGGCCGCAAGAACTACCTGCTCACCGACCACCTCGCCTTCGGGTTCACCTTCATGTTCCGGGTGAGGACACACACACACACACACACACCGGCGAGTACCTGCCCACGGGCTCCTTCATGATCCGCGGCCGCAAGAACTACCTGCTCACCGACCACCTCGCCTTCGGGTTCACCTTCATGTTCCGGGTGAGGACACACACACACACACACACACCGGCGAGTACCTGCCCACGGGCTCCTTCATGATCCGCGGCCGCAAGAACTACCTGCTCACCGACCACCTCGCCTTCGGGTTCACCTTCATGTTCCGGGTGAGGACACACACACACAGACACAGTCAGACACACACAGGCACACACACAGAGAGAGCCACACACACAGACACAGGTACCGGCTCCTTCATAACTACCTAACCCAAGGCCGGCCAAATCTAGGGACACGAGCCATGTAATGGCCCGCCAAGACATCACTTGAATATGCCTGCCAGCGGTCGGCCAGCGCGGTGATCCAGTCTAAAAAAGAGCCAGCCAGCCTTTGCCTAACTACTTTGCAAAAATTGTTATTATGCGCGTGCTTTTTATTTTAAACTAGTAAATCGACTGCTGCTCACTTAAAACTCAGAATTAGCTAAACACATTAATACCAACCTATCACACCATTTCTTATCTTAGTACACATTAGGGTTACAGTATAATTAACTTACTAAGCAAGCGCAATAGTTACTGTGGCATGGTACTATGGGCATCAGCGTCGCTTAACCAATTAGCAACAAAATTCATGTGCGCGCGTATCGCCCCTGCACGAACTAAACGTATGTAGTGACGGCGCGGCGTGCAACCGATGTTAACCTTAGGAGTGGTTAAGCCACGCTTGCAATGTGCGGCGTCGGGAGACGTAATAACACAAGAAAGGTCGATTCTTAACTGTTCATTTATTTAGATAAAAACAGGGTTTTTATAGTAATTCCAAATAGGTCGACACGTAATGTTTTACAATGACATTTAGCTTGTTTATAAAAGTATCCGATTACATGTTGCATGTTTACTTTAACTAAGAAAATAGAATATTAATTTATAATAAAAACAATGTTGGTATTACACGTCAGTATTACACGTCATCGATATCGTGTCCCACACTACACCTTCCCCCTTTTTTTTTTGAAAAAAAAAATTAAGAATCTGTAATTTCTTGTTAAACATATCATTACTACTTAGTCAAGTATCAATATTAAACTAAACATCGTTAAACGTAATACAAATCATCCTTGCTTAAAATAACAAACAATTGTTTACATTCAAAAAATATATGTACTATTACACATAAATTAATTTATGGTCATCCTGCATTATTACTCATAACATGATTCAGTTTATCAAGACTCTCAACCCTTTTTTTGGACATAGGTATTTGCTGTTATTATTGGGCTCTTATTACAATTTTCTGTCCTTCTATTTAATTATTTCTTACTGATTAGCACCTTGCGAACTGTCCGCTTAGTAATAACCATGTCGGAAGAAATCTTGTTAGAAATTTGTGCGCGTTGCGCCCTATTCTCACTCCACCATAGAGTGCAATTTTTCTTTCTTACAAATTCGAACTATTTGCTAACGTCAAATCAACATGACCAATATTTGGGATGTGTGTTTAAGTGACGAATGACAGCATTAAACTTAACTTAATTATTTACTTATACTACTAATTACCTATTGTTTTTTTATACTTAACACTAACGTAATTAATACATTTTATCGGAAATATTATAAAAAATAAGTTCATATTTGTCACACACAATCATAACATTTAGTTGAAGAGCTGTTAAAAAAATCGATTATAAAAACACATTTCTAACACAAAACAAATAATTAATTCAATTTAGCACATTCCTTCTTTATAATACTTAGAAAAATGAATACAATCATAAAAGTAAGCTATAGTCACTTATTAACTGACTTAATAAATAATAGATAATATATTTTTCACCTCTCCAGCACGAAAAGGGTGCTTTTGGCGCGTAAAAACTCGCAGCAAAATCGATTTTTGCTGCGAGCGTGAGACAAAGTGCTTTTTTAATTTCTAACACCAACTTTTAAAATAATAAAGAAAAAACAAATAAAGTGACAAGGATGACACTTGTAAAATTGATATGTGAGAAAAGGATAGATAGAGTGCTTTATGGTGTCATACACGGATTAAAAAGTAAAAAAACAAAATGCACGGATATACCAAGGAGTTTTAAATAAGGATTGTTAAAAAAGAAGGTTGATAATTCGAAATAAAGAGTATGTAGGTAATGAGGTCACATGTATGAAACAAATATGAAATATGAAAATTTTATGAAATTTATTAACAAATTATATGTTTTATGATTATTAATAAATAAATAAGACGGAATATTAATGAATAAGAGAAAAACACAACGCAATGAATTAAGCTTTTTTACCAGGAAAGTCACGTGAAAATTTTCTCGCTGGTCGAGGTGAAAAGTTGTATGTTTTACACGAGACCAAAATGTTGTTCTGCCTCGTGCCTTTAAATCACTCACTGTGCTCAGTAGTCTATATTAGAATCACTCGCTACGCTCGTGATTCAATTCTAGACTACTTCGCTAGTTCGTGATTTAAAGTCGCTACTCGCAGCACAATTTGATTTTGGTCACTTGTATAACAAATAACTATTTTTCCCATTTTTTTCTTTTAAATATGAAAAAGTATGCCACTTTTGGATATAATTTAAATAATAAGTACCTTATTTTCTATCTCATATTAACTATCCAACGTTTATATAAACTTTTTAAAACTAGCTTTATTATTTACTTCTATGTAGGTATATTCAATTTCGTAACAATTTTTCAATACGATCATCATCTACAAACTTTAATTCCTTCATATTTCTCAATATTTTAACATTATTCCATTATATTTTATATCATTTTATAAGACTACCTTTGCTTGACGTAAATTGAATTCCCCTTATCATTAACATGATCACAAACATGCCTCTCTACTGGTTCTAGTTTATTCATAAATACAATTACATATTTTTATAAGCTGTTTCAGCTGTTGTTGTCATAGTCATTGGTTCCTTCGCTTAGTAGGTATACACTGGATACCTTTTTATTTGTCAAAATAGTTATTAAACATTTAAATATGTTTTTTAGTCCTTAACAAAATGTTTTTATTTCCGTACGTGGCCATTCGTAAGTGATATAAGAATGTCGTTTGATATTACTTTCATTTTTACTCGTCCTTGTCAATAATTCATTACACATATTTGTCGACGGATTCGACAGATTTCGACGGATTTCATTTTGATGGATTTCATTTTGACGGATTGCATTTTGACAGATCGGTCCATTATTTTGTCCATTTACTTCAAATATACTTTCGTTTCCACCTTTTCTTATTAATATACTTAATTCAATTCTTCTTACTTTGTAATAAATTCTCGCACTAAGACGCGTCGCGTCGTATATTTATCATAATCACCATTGGTATTATCGGTACACACATCACACAAGTATAGGTACTTCATATAACACATGATTCATATAACACATTATTCGCATAACATTATTCGCCCGGCGCCGGCGTACTTTCATTTTTACTTAATTATTTATGGTACAAAAACATTATTTTATAGTCGACTTACATAATAATAAATGGACACCTCGTGCCATTTGGGCTGCGCGCGCAACCTTAATCGGAGGCCATCTATTAAGTCCCCTTTGGACTCCAAAATTTCACACTGAGGGAAACTCGTCCGCACCATGATCGAAATGAAGGATCGACCCTCCGTGTACCATATTTATTTATAGTGTTATAATTGCCATCTACTGGTCCCAACAGTTTCGAAGGGGAAACTCGTCCACACTTGATAAATCTGTAGGACCTGCCTTATAGTACTCTTACTTTATGTGTACCGATTTTATTTATTTTATCCTTTATTATAGCTATGTATACATTCCACACGTTTCACATCCAAAACTTGCTTTAACAACTATCATTCCTGATATGAATATAGGGTAAATAAGTATTTCATCGTTCTTGGGTGATCAGTCCAATCGCTTGTGAAACCTTATAAACCATATGATTCCCATACTTCTGTAATATTCTTACTCAATTCGAAAACCACACATAAGTAAATACTTCCACTTATACTTTCCTCTTAACATGCTGTTCCTAATTGCAAACCTAAAGTTACAAAAAGATTTTTAATACACAAAGCTTATTTTCGTGTAAAATTTCATCATTAATTGTTAATTATTTCCATTAACTTTTTAAATTCTATAAATAGTACGTCATTTCCAATCATATAGTTTTCTATGTACTTCCATGTTTTTATGTTTATTCATTAAGTCTTTACATGCCTAAATTAGCATTTCTAATTATTTTCTTAATAAGTCTAATTATTTGTTTTTACTTCAGCTTAGTATAATAATGAGTACTGCGTAATTTTGTATGACATTTCAAATGTTACGATCTTACGATACTCAACTTGACACGAAGTTATTTACTTTAACAATTTGGTACCTACAACAATGCTATAAATAATAAAGGAGATGTCCCAGCGTTGCCCCATTTTATAACTTTCATAATAAAAAAATGCTAATTACATTTTATTTAGGTATAGTACCAGTTAAAAATTGTTTTATATTTAGAAAAACAATTACAAAAACATGAAGTTGTTTTCTGAAGTATTTTGTGAAAAAAAATAAGTACTTAAATAGTACTATCATGATAAAATATTGTGATATAAAAGCGTTTTAATTTAATAAATCCCACTTTTTAATGCAGAAAATAATTGTTAATCTGAATTCTAGAGTAAAATACCTATTTTGACATACTACTTTGATTAAGACGCTATAGAATAGACTTTCATTTTTTTTTGAGAAAAGTGGGGCAAATGACATATGCGCGATGGGACATGTCTTTTAAATTCTCGTTTTTATTACATAACTGAAACTTCACAATTGTATGCTACTCGTATTTACAGTAAATTTCCAACTAGCAAGTGTTTGAATTCAAAATTACTAAGTAGGATTTTACTACCTACATGTTTTTTTTTTAAACTGTAGTTTCGTAATAAAAATAATATTTTGATTGCTAAAAGCCAACGTGAAATAGTCTGTCTGTCTTATTTTTTAACTTACTTACTTTTGCTCAACAAATATGCATGGTATTATGATATTAGGATATTTTTATAGAATCAATTATTTTAATTTCATTCGTTTTTTTTTGTTACTTAGTTCGTTAGTTAGTTAAAGATTATATTATTTATCTGCACAGCCAGCGATTGTGCACAGCTGTGATTGCTTTGTTTTGCTCTCTAGATTTAAACGAATCGTACCGTAAGATGTATCTCTTATCTCCTATAGTAGGTATGTGACGTTCGACCACAGAATGATATAAGTAAGTACCTACTACGTATAGAAAAATATAGAAAGGTCTCGCCTGTTGATAGTGCATCGTCACGTCATGAAATATTACAAAGTACTTAGTGACGCATCAACCATACGTAGGTACATCTCGTCGTTTGTTGCAAATTGATCTGCAATTTGTCATCAATAATGTTGTCCGATTTTATATTGTCGAATTTATTCGACGTTGTTTAATTATTATTATTTTTTTTTTACTACTGCGACTAAAATTTTTTTTTGCCTATTTACATTATAAAACCCAAGGCTTATTTTGTTGGAAACTTTTTTCGTTTTAGACAAAGAGAAAAAACTTTTAATTTACGTTTGTAATCGTGGGTTTCTGCCTACATTTCTGTAATACGATCCTTTTAAAGGTTTAAAACAATACGGGTGATGAATAAGCTTGTGCTGACATAATTTGTGTTCAGCTTTTGTTTCGTAATGCTAGAGCGAAACTACTACTTAATATATATATATTTTTTTTTAGGCTTTAAAACACTACAGATAGACTTTCGCGTAAAATGGTATGGTTTACGAAAAGACCTACAATTTATTGACCAAATTGATCTATTAACTTATTTCCCAGTTTGATCGTAATTTCTTTTTATTAATGTGGTTTTTGACTGCGTTTTAATTTCATCAACCATTTTATTTCACGTTATTATAAGTACCTGATAATCTTAACTTAGCACTTTGGGATAATCTTCTTTTTAACACAAAATAAATTAATAATTATGCATCCGTGTAATCATTGTTGAATATAATTCTACCGTATCAAGGAATTGGTTTACGATGACCTTTGAGCCATCCATAGTAAGCTGGCAGTAATGAAACTGCTAAGTCTTTTGAGTCAAAACCATTTTTAAAGATTTTTTTTTTAATTCTTTTTCGTCTTCGTAATAAGCTAATATTTTGTTATACGTATCTATTATTTTTATATTAAGTACAACTTTTTTTTTTCATAACCAAGTTTAGATCACTTAAATTTATCACTTACTTACTTACTTACATCTCCATATATTAACTTCGTTATTTTCTCAAATTTTTTTTTTAATTTCTGTCATAATATTCGAAAAAAAAATACCCTGGCAATTACTGATTCATAATACCCCTGCAATTACAATTTTTTAAATAATTTAATAGACAATAAAATAATTCCAGTTTTACCTCTTAATTTCTATTTCCGTTAGGTACATCTTCTTTTTTTTTCACTTGGCTCTATATCAAAATATCCTGTTCACTACTGCAAACGCCTGGCGGTCAATCGTCTTTGTAAGGCACTTGTTGCTCGGCCATCGATACCCAGAGATGGGACGTGCTTGTCTTGTCTTGTATATTGCATTATTTCCTGCACCATTTTGCTTTGGTTTATTATGGTCAGTGGCGTAGCTAGGGGGACAAGGGCCCTGGTGCATAGGGAAAGAATCGGGCCCTCCTCCTCCCCTCTTTCCGCGTAGTTTGAACTTATATTGGCCTTCAAAATTATTGATAAGAATAAGAATAGAAAACAGTAAGTGAACTTATCCCTAGTAGGCTAAATCCATACGTCGTCTCTATTAGAATCTCCATGTGTTTAATAGAAGAAAAAGGGAATAAATAAACAACGACGCACATGACAATATAGAATATTTATTATACAGATGAGATTAATTAATGGAAAAAACAATTTTTAACAGAATTCCCCGCCCAATTCACAATCTCTTGCGCGCTTTAATTTTTGCGAATTCGTCTATAATTTCACTCAAATCCAAGTTTGATGCCGCCTCATTTTCTATTGCAATTAACGATAAATGTCGGAGGCGATCTTGTCGAATGCTGTTTCTTAAATATTTTTTTATAATCTTCAGTTTACTGAAAGATCTTTCACACACCTAGCGTCAACTATTGTAGTACGTCCCAGACCCCAGAAAGTTGAAAACATCGCCACAAATATCATAAATGAGAACTCATGCAAGGCAAGAGCGAATGAAAGTTTCATTAAAAAGTTGATGGGTCGAGGACGCTTGGCGCATGTGTTGGAAATGTTGAATAAGGAGTTCTATAATTGTTGATTTGAAAAAAAAAATAAAAAAATCTTGTGAGCAGGCTCGAGCCTCAAGTCTCGAGTCGAGCCTGCTCACAAGATTTTTTTTTTATTAAAAAAAAAATATATTTTTTTTTTTCAAAGCTGAGGTTTGAGGGCCCCCTGAGCTCCGGGGCCCTGGTGCACTGCACCACCTGGCCCTATGATAGCTACGCCACTGATTATGGTTTGTCCTAAACTGGCTGAATTACTTAGGATACCCCGGCTGGATCCGCTTCGGACACCACCATCTCCCGGCGCCCTGCTTCACAATTCCATCACCAGACTCTTCTTTTTATTTCTTATTATTTCCGTGAGTACCGGAAACGCGGTTATTGTACTGTCCAATTTTACTTTATTTTTGTACATGAAGAACTTTATCACGCGTTAGTTAAATATACTTATTTCACTCACTCTTGGTATTAGATAAAAAAAACACGTTGGTAACGCGTACCGCGACTAATACTGAGGCTCGGAACCCATACGGCGCCAGCACTGCCTAGAAGCAGTGGACTGGCAGGGTCGCCATGCAATGTGCGGCGTCGGGAGACGTAATAACACAAGAAAGGTCGATTCTTAACTGTTCATTTATTTAGATAAAAACAGGGTTTTTATAGTAATTCCAAATAGGTCGACACGTAATGTTTTACAATGACATTTAGCTTGTTTATAAAAGTATCCGATTACATGTTGCATGTTTACTTTAACTAAGAAAATAGAATATTAATTTATAATAAAAACGATGTTGGTATTACACGTCAGTATTACACGTCATCGATATCGTGTCCCACACTACACGCTGTTGCCCATGGTACATAAGTTTTCCATACTTAGGGGCTTAAGCTGATCCTATTTTTCCCCCTTGATCAGACAACTAAGGCCAAAAGTACTGTTTTAACCTTTACAAACAAACAAAATGTATACTAATTTTCCTCCCAACAGCTGGAAGACAGCTGCATAGAGCGTCACCGAGGCGAGCGCAAATCGCAGCCCCTTGAGGACTCCGCCTCCGACGCCACGTCGCTGGTCGAAGACGAACAAGAAATAGTCGTGTCTGATGGGGAAGGTAGATGCTTCTTTTTAAGGCGATCTTTAAAGAAAATCCAGGTCCTATAGATCTGGAGGGTTACTTTTGAACACGAACGAGGTTTTGAGATCGAATTGGTATCGAGTAAACGTCAAAACAGTACAATGGAAACTATGGCAACCGTTTTCAATGTACTAAAATAACAGATTTTTGACGTTTACTCGATACCAATTCGATCTCATGAACCTCGTTCGCGTTCGGGAGTAACCCCCTTGACATTAAGACACATATTTCTTATATCTTTCTCCACGTACACGTATGCATTCAAGACTTTGAATTATACTAGATTGGTAGCAATTTTTCTTAACTAATTTGAGAGGTTTAATTACAAATATTGCTATTTCTTTTAATCCTATAGAAAAATAAAATTTACTAAGCTTTTTTTATTGAAACTAAGTGTTTTTTTTTCGTATTAATTTTAATACGCAAATTTTATTATTTTTATTTATTTAAAAGCAGTTCCAAAAATTAGTCACCATCCCAATTATGAAATAACGCTAATATTCGTATTTTAGATGACGCATCAGACAAAGATGAACCGAAAACCTCTGACAACAAACTCGACACAATCACTGAAGAATTAAAACCAGACAAAACAGATGACGATCATGAATTAAAAGATAAAGAGACGCAAGACAGCCCCAAAGACAAGGAGAAGAGAGACGAAGGATCGGAGAAGGAGAGAGACGAAGGATCGGAGAAGGAGAGAGACGAAGGATCGGAGAAGGAGGAAGACAAGGACGGAGATAACACAGACAGTGATGACGACAGCTCGGAAGCTGACTTCCCTAATACTCACATAAAGGTGGACCATGGGACGGGTGAAGTTATAACGCAATCGAAAGTTAGGACCATATCTGAGGTTTCGGACAAAAGTAAGTTGGTGAAAAACTTTTGGTTCTTTGTTTTTTCAACTGGAAAGCATAAAATTGTTTCTATAAAACACTTTCTGTATTTTGACGTTTCAATTTTTTGACCAACTTACGCTTAACTAAAGAATCATAGTTTCAAAGACTCGTGTGGTTTCGGATTTCTCTATACTGTTTTGTAGCGGTGCGATCATACCACTACATAAGCAATCGACGAATGACGAAAACCGCGAAAAGTACGATATTCCGCGGTCCCCGAGCACAGAACCCTAGCTCGGCGGAAGTACTTCCTTTTTCACTGAATATATGGCGAAGAGATCCTGCCTCAACAAGCAACATGTCTTATACAGGCTGTCAATTTACCTTGGATAAATATTTCCATTCACTATGTCCTTTAAAAAAATAAAAAAATAATTAGAGGCTGTTGCATGGGCTGACATACGGCTATGTTTTAATCAATATCTATGTAAATATAGATGGCGCCAACAGCGCGAAGTCGGGGCGGGCAGCTAGTAATTCATAAAAGAGTTTGCCATAATATTCTTTCTCCCACACCAGGCGACAGCACAACACTAACATTCCCCTCACTACCGAAAAAAGGTGCTAAGAAGCCGCAGCCCAAGGAGCAGAAGCAGACAGAAACGAAGCAGAAGGAGGCAGAAGCGAAGCAGAGGGAGCAGCAGCCGAAGCGCGGGCAGCGCGGGAAGATCAAGAAGATGAGGGAGAAGTACCGTGACCAGGATGACGAGGACCGGGAAGCCATGATGCAGGCTCTGCAGGTTGGTAGCGACACTAGCGACCTCTTTTTGTAAGGAAGTACAACAGTATCTCAGTCGCAAGTAGGTTAGAGGTCTGACCGTAGTAATCTTCACTCTCCTCGTACGATTGCTTTGCACGACCCCCAACGAACTCTACGCACTCCACTTTATGCACCACTCCACTCCATGCATTCCACTTCATACGCAATTCACTCACTCCATTCCGCGCACTCCACGCACTCAACTCCACGCGATCAACTCCACGCACTCAACTCCACGCACTCAACTCCACGCACTCAACTCCACGCACTCAACTCCACGCACTCAACTCCACGCACTCCACTCCGCGCACTCAATTCCACACAGTACACGCTGCCCGCGCTGGCTGCTTTACCTAGAGCAGGGCCTCAAATGCGTTAAACCGATTCAGGGTTCCCAATATGGGATTGTAATTTTCACAGACATAATAGAACGTAAACCGTATTAACTTCTAAAATAGTTTTAAGGGCCGTATCACATTTTTTCGTCGAAATTTTGATTTTGACGGATTTTAGCGATACAACCTATAGAAACTTTGGGCCTACTAAATACATTTATATGTGTCCGCGACAAAAAGTAATATGATGATTCACGGGAAAGTTAAAGGGTTAGAAAGGAAAATGAAAGTTGGTGAACGATTTCTTAGAGTCAACTTTGAACATACACAGAAAGACAAACAAGTACAAACAACAAATAAAAGTATGAAATTTGATCTTTTTATGAAGTAAAGATTATTATGATATAATTTTTACGTAATAATAATAATGTATCTAGGAGAAATCCACAATTTATTCTGAGCGTTTTTAGTAGTTTTATGGTTTTTGATTGGATTTTTTTTCACATATTCTATACTTAATTTCAAAATTCCGAGGCCGCTATGAACTATTCGACTATATAAGAGATAACATTTAAAAAAATTTATTTCAATTGTTTAGCACAGTTGTTCAATCCATGAGCTCAAAAAAGTGCCTTCGCGCATTTTATGAAAATCTTTCTCTGCAATTTCGGGTGTAATTATAAAGCTAAGCAAATTTTCAAAAAAGCGAGGCCGCTATGAACTATTCCAATAGCTATTCTGTACCATCCAATAAGTCAAAAGTGTTAATGTATTATTGTTTCTGAGATCGATAACGCCAAAATTGGCCATTTTACGCAAAAATCACAGTCGAAATGTCATATGCCTCTTAAGCTGGAAACATATTATCGGACGCGGCTTATGGACGTGGCTGACAGCCGCAACTGATAAGTGTGCAAGTTAAAAACATCCAGCGCACCAGATTGCTATCGGACGTTCGACGACGTCGTACTAGGCTATGGTTACGTCCGCGACTTACGTTAGATAGTTTACACACCTCAGTGTATTTTCAAGGTTCATATACCTAAAAATTGCGGCTGTCAGCCGCGTCTGACGGACGCAAATTGACACTTTTATAATATAAGGCCCAGATAGCTAGTAGAGAAGCTAGTAAACTCGCCCAAATGTAATCTACGCTTAATTTTTAACGCAGCCGGCTAAACAAGAGAAGGAAACCAAGAAGGCCCTGAAAAAGGCCGCGGCGCTGAAGGCCAGCAAACCTAAGGGCCCTCGGGGGCAGAAGATCCCCGCACCCGCGCCGCTTCTCTTGGAAGCTGAATCCGACCCTGAGCAGGAGCCCGAGCCAGAGGTTAGTAATGAGTGATTGGTGGATCAAGCGTCCACATGTCCAACGGACCGAAGATCTCGCGCCGGCGCCGCTGCTCTTAGAAGCTGAATCCGACCCTGAGCAGGAGCCCGAGCCAGAGGTTAGTAATGAGTGATTGGTGGATCAAGCGTCCACATGTCCAACGGACCGAAGATCTCGCGCCGGCGCCGCTGCTCTTAGAAGCTGAATCCGACCCTGAGCAGGAGCCCGAGCCAGAGGTTAGTAATGAGTGATTGGTGGATCAAGCGTCCACATGTCCAACGGACCGAAGATCCCGCGCCGGCGCCGCTGTTCTTAGAAGCTGAATCCGACCCTGAGCAGGAGCCCGAGCCAGAGGTTAGTAATGTGTGATTGGTGGATCAAGTGTCCACATGTCCAACGGACCGAAGATCCCGCGCCGGCGCCGCTGTTCTTAGAAGCTGAATCCGACCCTGAGCAGGAGACTGAGCCTGAGGTTAGTAATAATAAATGATTGGTGGATCAAGTGTCCACATGTCCAACAAACCGAAGATCCCCGCGCCTGCGTCGCTTCTCTTGGAAGCTGAATCCGACCCTGAGCAGGAGCCTGAGCCAGAGGTAAGTAATAATAAGTGATTGGTGGATCAAGTGTCCACATGTCCAACAGACTGAAGATCCCCGCGCCCGCGCCGCTGTTCTTAAAAGCTGAATCCGACCCTGAGCAGGAGCCTGAGCCAGAGGTAAGTAATGAGTGATTGGTGGAACTGCTGGCTAAATGTTCATAGGCTTTCTTACAGGTTTGAACATTCCCACTGTTCGAAGCAGGATATTGGTAATGGAATAGTGGATAGATTCTTTTTGTTTGTTAGAAGCTGAATTTTGAATTTTCTGAATTCTGTCATTAACTAGCATATTATCAAATTATAATTTATAGAGAGAGGACATAAGTCTCACAACTAATGTTTTGAATGATGTTTAAATTCATTTGTTCTCCCATAACAAACGAAACGATTAGCTATTTTGGTTGGTTTGAATGCTTAAATCATTTTAACGACATTAATAGCGTTTATTTTTTTTACCTTTTCCAACGATCCCACGTGGCCATCCTACTTGGGAGGGAAAAGTTTGGCATTGATATCTCGTCACACCCGGGCACTCCATACAAGCGCCGCGTTTCAACTACCTATTTCACAGACGATATACACTGACGTTTTTGCACACGCGCAACTGTGTGCGTGAAGTATAGGGCTATTGAATGAGCACACGATTAGGCACACGAACTCGCGGGGTGGGGTGAGGTAATCGATTGTGGGGCGGGGCGGAGAGTTTCCTTTCTGTACGGTAGTACTTATATTCTGTGATCTCGTGTTGTAGCTGGAGGGCGGCGCCGCCAGCGCGGACGCGGAGCTCCTGGCGCAGCTGACGGGCACTCCGCTGCCCGAAGACGAGCTGCTGTTCGCCGTGCCGGTCTGCGCGCCCTACACGGCGCTGCACAACTACAAGTAAGCATGTTGGATGGATACTTACTCTGTTTCTTTCCCTCATCTCATACTTTGATCAAAACGTGTCGCTCAGATTAATAAATACACATGTATGATTAAATTAAGAGTCCGGCGAACAGTGAGCTTCCCATACAAACGTAATACCAAAATGATTTGCAATTTGAGCATAATTAACTCTTCTTGTGATTTAACATCACGATAAGATTATTTGGATTAAGAGACAGTATTTGTTTAGGGTTCTAATTCATAAAAAATGCAAAATATAAAACCAAATAAAAATTAATGCGATTTACAGTTTTGTATGAAAAATAGTAATTAGAATTTATTTTGAATGAGTTATTATTTTGGATTTGTTATTTAATAGAACCCTCTAGACAAATACTGTCTTGATCCGAATAACATCACAAGAAAAAAGATTAAAAAAAAAGCACAACCTCCTTCAAAAACCTTAATAAAACAGCTCTATAAAAAGCGAGAAATTATGTTCAAATCGATTAATTAAAACACGTCTATTGAAGTCGGGTGGGGCTTATAGTATATAAACAATACAATAAGTAAAAAAAAATACTTCCAGCTCCACCCGACTGCAATAGACGTGTTTTAATTAATCTATTTGAACATTATTTCTCGCTTTTTATAGAGTTGTTTTTTAAGGTTTTTGAAGGAGATTGTGCTTTTTTAAAAAACCTTTTTTATTTTATACTTTTTTGTGGTAGGTATGTAAGCGATGATTTTATAAAATAAAACGTTATAATGTTTCACATTTTTCAATGGTATACCCCGAGTAACTCAATTTGCACAGGAGTTCCGTTGGGCCTTCGTAGTTCAACTCTGGTCCAGAACATCCTTGACAATAGATAGGTACTTAACTTGTTTTTGATTGTCATAAACCTACCAATTTTTCAATCACTGTACAGTTCCTATTTGATTTTGAGGAGTTCGCTCGTGTATCTTCAAAACCCAAAGTCGGTTCGGTTCAGCCGTCTTCAAGTAATCGGTGTACATACATATAAAAAAAAATATACGCGACGAATTGATAACCTCCTCCTTTTAAAATTTTTGAAGTCGGTTAAAAACTTATATGCTCAAATTGTCAATAATTTTGGTATTACCTTTGTATGGAAAGCTCACTGTTCGCCGGACTCTTAACACACCGAGAAAATACGCTAAACACAAAAAATATTGAATTTAACCTTTCACTTTCTAGATACAAAGTGAAGCTAACCCCCGGAACCAGCAAGCGCGGCAAAGCGGCGAAGGCGGCCGTGCAAGTGTTCCTGCGCGAGCGCGCCGCGAGCGCCCGCGAGCGCGACCTGCTGCGCGCCGTTCGCGAGGAGAACATCGCGCGCAACTTCCCCGGCAAAGTCAAGCTCTCCGCCCCGCACTTACACAAGCATAAGAAGTAGCTTATTTAGGTATGATTGCACCTTATACACTTGTTATAAGATCTATTTTTGTTACGTTTTTGATTGCTAAAGTTGCATTAAAACTAAATATTTTTCTTTAGTATCTACAGAAAAAAGCAAGTATTGGTCGGTACAAACAAAACAACACACATTTGAATTATTAAGTTTTTTTTTTTTATTTTTCGCAACTTTCCCGGCAAATTGAAGCTTTCCGCCCCGCACTTACACAAGCATAAGAAGTAGTGAGTTAGGTATGATTGCACCTTATACACTTGTTATAAGATCTATTTTTGTTACGTTTGATTGCTAAAGTTAAATTAAAACTAAATATTTTTCTTTAATATCTACAGAAAAAAGCAAGTACTGGGGCCGTATTATGACCTCTTATTTCCAGGCAGTTTTCTGACTGACTATCAATCTATCTCTTATATTTGCTATACGACGAGAAAGAGATGTCACTACAGCAATTTATAAACCTGGCAGGATTTAAGAGCTTGTAATACGGCCTCTGGTCGATACAAACAAAACAACACACATTTGAATTATTAAGTTTTTTTTTCATTTTTACGCAACCTTCCCGGCAAATTGAAGCTTTCCGCCCTTACATAAGCATAAGAAGTAGAAGATAGGTATGATTGCACCTTATACACTTGTTATAAGATCTATTTTTGTTACGTTTGATCTTAGAATAATAACACTTAGAAGCCGTGTCCTCATATGCAAAGTGAAGCAAACTAATACTAAGCCAGAATGGCTTAGTATTCAGATTTATATCCTTCACGCGTTACCTAATCGTAACTAAAATCCAATAATACTAATGACGGTTAGTAACTAACTAACGGGGCCATTTTTGCTGTTTTAGTTGCTTCACTTTTGACAGTGCGCTTTGTAGAGAACTATCATTCTAGGTGTTATTATTATTCTAAGGCTCTCCGCTGTGTTAAGCGGGACACGCGCGCGGCGCGACATAGATAGAGCTTACTCATGCACTGCGCAAACATCTGTCCGTCAAAAACCAGCAATCTATATTCCCGCGCCGTGTACCCGCGGCGGGATCCCGCTCAAGGCAGCGGACGGCCTAAGCGTTTGATTGATAAAGTTATTTTTTTTTTCAATACATACAGTGGCGATCACATAAGACACCAATCGATTTTCATACAAACGAGGTAACTTTGAAGCCTTGGTTCTCCGCCAGGGATTGACCTAGCTGTGATCTGGCCATCCAAGGGGGAATGGAGGAGTTTCAGATCGCTATACACACTTAACTGATCTGATCAGCATTCTAAGAGATATAAGGATATGCTTAAAAAACCGCGAAATCTACATAAGAATGTACGGAAATCGTGAAACTGAAAACTCTGATCCTGATATCTCTTAGAATGCTGATCAGGGGCCCTACCGCCCACGTGTCGTCGACTTCGCCGTCGGCTTCATTTGACAGATGGATGAGATGCATTGCTACTTCTTTTTGGAACAAATAAAAACTTACCAAGAAAAGAAGCAATGTATTACAACCATCTGTCAAATGAAGCCGACGGCGAAGTCGACGCCACTTGGGCGGTAGGCCCACTGAGTAACCTCGTTTGTGAAAATCGACTGGTGTCTTTAATTAAGTGACCGCCACTGTATCTACAGAAAAAATCAAGGATTGGTCGGTCGGTACAAACAAAACAACACACATTTGAATTATAAACTTTTTTAATTTTTACTTCCGCATTGGTTCTGAGATCGTTGTCCGCACTCAATAAATAGTTGAGTAGTTTGTTTTCACAATAAGATTTTATTTCTTAATAATTTATTCATCACGAATAAGCGTGTTTTATGTTATGTATGAATTAGCATAATAATGAAAATAATACTACTTTAACCTGTGATGTGACGTCACGGATATTCTGTGCGCGATATTATAGACTTAAGTACATGCACGTCATACAAAATTATCCCATTTTTGTTTAAGGCTATGTAATCATAATATTTTTTCTTTTTAACTTGTCAGTTCTTAATACAGTGCTAATGTTATTACGGGCGTACAATACAACGCTTGAATAAATTTTCATAGTAAACATTATCGGAATTATTGACAAAATTGTCGTAAATAAATAACTAATACACTTTTTCTTATTTTGGAAAACTGACCATTTTAAAACTAGATAGCCTAGCTAAGATTTTTATATTATAGCACAGAATAGATAATAGTACTAGCGTACAGAAGTTGCACTCCGCAAAATCGTTTAAATAAATTGCGACTCTCACTCCGACACAATAAAGTACAATTCAGGTCGCACAGCGCTCCCTTCGCTCCGAAACATTCACTTAGTACAAGGGTCTTCAACCTTTTTGAAGTCAAGGGCCTAGTTTACTCTGATATCAGTTCGGTGGGCCGCAACAGAAGAAATTCGTTTTAATCTGTATTTAGGTATAATTTGTAGACATGTGAATTTAATTTTGTCAATACAATGACGGGCCGCCAAGGACGCAACCGCGGGCCGCATGCGGCCCGCGGGCCGCGGGTTGAAGACCCTTGACTTAGTAGTTGCCTGTCTTTCAATCGCGTAGGTCTTATCTTTTCTAATGTATGAAATTTGTCCTCTCAGAGGACGCCGAGCGCTTCAGACTCGCGCGCGGAGTGACAGAGCCCTGATTATAGCACAGAATACATAATAGTACAAGTACAGAAGATCCACTCCGCAAAGTCATTTAAATAAATAACGACTCTATTCCATACCCAATAAAGCGCAATTCAGGTTGCACGCCGCTCTCTTGCCTACAGTTATATTCACCTAGAAGTTACCTCTCTTTCTATCGCGTAGCTCTTATCTCTTCTAACGACTTCAGGGTTTCTTCTTTAAATAATAATTAAATAACTGGTACTTAGTTAATTTATTACAAGTTATGTGTTTGTGAGTTAATGTGTAGTTAAATACGTTTAAAAAACATAGGCTAGGTACAGTCAACGCCACATCAGACTATACATGCTGGCTTTAAAGCAATTGGCTTTATTACGAAATTAAATTGTAATTATAATTAATTTTATTTCGAAAGTAGGTAGGTAAGTAAGTACCTGCTTAATCTATAAATTATTATTTCAATAAATAGTTGCGTGAAGATTGTTTACCAAATAAGACAAGTAAATACCTAAGAATAAACGGATACTAGTTACTAACTAGGTACCTAGTAGACAAGCACTTCTTACGTTTTGATGTCGTTTGGAACTTTTGGAAGAGTGAAAAACGTGAGGTTCGGATCCTTTTTATTCGTATTAAGGCATACTATCGAAATCGAACTGCTAATGTGCGACCCAGCCGCGTAGCCGGCACGCGGTAGCCCTCTGAAATTAGTCCGTCCGGACGGACCCGCTACCTACTTGTAGCTTTGTACCTAAAGCGCGGAGTGCGCCTAGCCTGATTATAGTTTCAAGATCATAGCTGTAGGTTTATTATTGGTCGGCACAACATTGAAAAACTACAAAATTGCAGGTTACTTTATGTTTTTTTTTCTATCGAGAATAGTTTTAGCTCTCATGTTTCTGTCAATCACATAACTGAGTACTATAAGCTACTTTATATATATATATATTTTTTGGGACAGATAAATCAAGTAATACTGTGTGAAATCGTTGCTCAAAAATGTGCATGTGGCGTTGTACGGCCCCTTAAGCTTGATACTTTTTTAACAAACCTAATAACTACGTTTTTTATCCTTTGTTGTTAATTACGTTTCTTATATATCACTATTTTATATGTTAAAATTTATTATGTACACTTTTTTTTTCATATATGTACCATATCTGTACCGTTATATGTAAGATAAAAAAACCAAACAGAAACTCCTTGTGATCACGACCTTTATTTGCCAAACGAAAAGTATAATAATTCAAGGGATATTATTGTTGTAAATATTTATTTGTTCAGTAAAATGCAATCTTAAAATGTTATCTTTTATTTCTATTTTCCATATAAAATCATTAATGGCCGTACCTAATATCAGCTTCAGTGTAAAGATATCTACTATGGATATGAATTCATATCCATAGTAGATATTGTTTAAATCATTTTTATGTCGGTTCATATCATATGAACAGCCTTAAGTTAAATGTCACAAAATAATATACATCTGTAACCAAATAATATTCATTTATTAACGAAAATATAACTATAATTCTAAAATAAATAAAAAAAACAACCGCCACGCAGTCTTTGGCAACAGCTCTGTCAAATGACAGTCCAGTCTTAGGTAAATGTTCGCTGTGTTTAGTCTTCGTCCTCCTCTTCCTCCCCGAATCCCTCCCCCTCGCCGGGCAGCTCGGGCGGGGGCGGCGGGGGGAGGTGCGCGATGCGATATGCCTAAACACAACAAACAATACAGAGAGGGCAAAATTATATAATGAGCATTCAAACCACCCGAAACTCTTCGCTCCCACTAGTACACCCGGCTAGTTCAACCGTTGAACTAGTGCAACTTTTTTGTCTCAGTAGTTCACCTGTTTATAGGAGTTGAACTACCGCAATTAAATGGTTGAACATTTTGGCGTGTCAGAACAATGTGTCTTTATCAGTATTCGAACCTTCTTTAGACTCATGTGACCCTGGTACTTTAAATTTAAAAAGTTTACAAATCCTTTTTACTTCATTCAGGTAATATACCTAATATTTAAAATATTTATGAAGAAGCTCCTCCTCTACATTTATGTGACCCTGGT
Organism: Agriphila tristella; assembly: GCA_928269145.1. Taxonomy (NCBI): domain Eukaryota; kingdom Metazoa; phylum Arthropoda; class Insecta; order Lepidoptera; family Crambidae; genus Agriphila; species Agriphila tristella. Next base: position 2,763,165 of record OV743443.1, on the reverse strand, counting down.
ACTCTTTTTATATTATTCTTTAGTTTGATTTTGTGTTGTTTTTATGTGTATGTGATCTATAATTATTTTGAACTGAACAACCATTTAGTTGCAGTAGTTCAACTCTTCTAGACAGGTGAACTACTGAGATAAAAAAAGTTGCACTAGTTCAACGGTTGAACTAGCCAGGTGTACTAGTGGGAGCGAAGGCCCGAAACACCTGAACATTTGTCAAAAATCAACCTTATGTAAAGGCATTAAGGTGCACTTTCTTTTGTTCTAAACAAATTAAAGTTCACCTTAGATAAATAAATGAATGCTTGGACAATTTTACAAGCGGCATCTAGCCCCAAACTATGCAAAGCTAGACAACGAATATACTTTTTGAATGGTATATGTCCATTTCATAGATTCTGGGTGTCACAAAAAATACAATTTAAAATTCATCATATTTTTTTTTCAATGTTTGCTTATTTCAATAACCTATCCTCAGTAAGAGACAGGCTTACTAAAGATTTGTTGCCAAGATATTTCTGTTAATATTTCTTTTAAATGACGGGAAATAACCTAGTAACAGATCCATAGTAGGCCTATCTTTTACTGAAGATAGATTATTCAAATCGGCCGTTAGAGTGGGTGAACTCGGATAATCGTTAAAATTAGTTAAATTGACCGATATAGATCATACTACCTTGAAGTACCAATACCTCTTAACTGATACTTTTTTGAGAAATTAACTTCCTCAACGTTTTGAATTCAAAGGCATCATTGTTAGAAGGTATTGCAATTCGCCTTCGATATGTACCTAGGTTGGTCAAAAGTTCTGTTACTGAGTTTCTTTATCGATTACTGGCCATTAAAACAAATGAAAAGAAAAAATAAAAATGACATATTATTGACAGTTTTATAAGCTATAATTCCATACCACACGTATATCATATTTTGTTTATTTCACCATGGAATGGGGGTTGAAGGAGAATCGTGTCGCTGTAATTGCTCTGCACAAATGTGGGCAGCCACCGAATATGATTTTCAAGTTGCTACAAAAGTTGAAAATCAACAAGCAATTTATTTATCGCACTATCCATAGGTACAGTAATACCTTGACCGTCGATGACCGAAAAAGATCAGGAAGACCACGCACCGTTCGGACACCAGCTGTGATCAAGGCAGTGAAGGCGAGAATCACGAGAAATCCCGTCCGGAAGCAAAGTTATTGGCAATACAGATGACTGTGAAGAGAAGTTCCCTTAAAAAAATTATCAATGATGACCTTGGGCTTCACGCTTACCGTAGACGAAAGGGCCATCTGCTAAACGCACGATTGAAGGCTATGAGGTTAGCACGAAGTCGCGCTCTACTAAAGCGGTACGCACAAAACGGCCATCGAAAAATCTTGTTTACTGATGAAAAAATCTTCACAGTCGAAGAAAATTTTAACCGTCAAAATGATAGAGTATACGCTAAGAATAGTAAAGAAGCCAGCATGATTGCTCCGAGGGTCCAACGAGGTCACCACCCCTCATCAGTGATGATTTGGCTGGGGGTGTCCTATTCAGGGCTAAGTAAGGTTCATTTCTGTGAAAAAGGTGTGAAAACTGGCGCTAGAGTCTATCAAGATACCGTTCTGGAACCTGTTGTCAAACCCTTAAGCCACACTTTATTTCAAAACCAGCCATGGGTCTTCCAGCAGGACTCTGCCCCTGCGCACAAAGCAAAATCTACACAAGCATGGTTTCGGGCTAACAAAATTGATTTTATCGCGCAGGAAGAATGGCCATCCTCCAGCCCAGACTTAAATCCTCTGGATTATGCCATATGGCAACTTATTGAGGAGAAAGCATGTGCTAAGCCCCACATGAATCTCGACTCTCTTAAGCGCGCTATTCTCAAGGCAGTCGCAGAATTGGATATGGTGGTAGTTCGTGCTGCCATCGATGACTGGCCTCGTCGTCTAAAGGCGTGTATTCATGCCAGAGGCGGTCATTTCGAATAATTTTAATACATGATAATCTTAAATATTTGTGCTTTCATTTGGTATATAATTCATTGTAGCATTATTTGTAAATTTAGTATTATTCATGTTTTCCATAGTTACAGAACTTAGTAACCAACTAGGTAGATGCAAGTTATTATAGCTTTTGTACTTGTTTCTGACAAATTTTACACTTGGATTTTGACGCCGGTGACGCCGATGAAAAATTCGGCGGCGGCGGCGTGGCTAAAATGACCGGCGGCGTGCGCCACGCCGATCGGCGCACACGTCTACTAGCTTCTGCCCGCGACCTCGTCCGCGTGAATATTTGAGAAAATCCTTAGGAAGCCTTTAACCAGGTTGAATAGTATTCTATGTTTTAATTTCATCAAAATCAGAACAGAGTTACTTTCGCATTTATAATATTAGTATGGATTGTGGACCACGGATTTTGTATTATTGACTTTAATTTTCGTCCTGTCAATTTGACTCAATGGTAAGTAATCGATTAAACGACATCATGTCGTATTGTTAAAGTATGTAAGTAGGTACCTAATAAATACGACAGTAGCATAACTTCTGTAGTCTCTCTATTCTGTGGCACAATCAAACTTTCATCCCCTATTTCAACCCCTCCAACCCTGATTTCGCAATAAGATCTATGTCCTTTCTCGAGCTATGCTCTATCTCTGTTCCAAATTTCATCGAAATCGATTCAGTAGTTTAGGCGTGAAAGCGTAACAGACAGACAGACAGACAGAGTTACTTTCGCATTTATAATATTACTAGCTTTTGCCCGCGACTTCGTCCGCGTGGATATTCGAGAAAATCCTATGGGAACTTTAAACCAGGATAAATAGTATTCAATGTTTTAATTTCATCAAAATCTGATCAGCCGTTATAACGTGATTAGGCGGGTCCCCACCAAGCGCGCTGACCCGCTTTTTCCTCTCATAAAATTTCATTCCCTATTTTGACACCTACAGACTTTTGTAGTGTGTGTACTAATTAATATGTACTCACACACACTCATCTCTCCTCATAATATATAAGCGCATGCAGCGCACCAATAAATTGTTATTGATCGCAGTCAGTTACTTTTATTTCACGTCTCCTGGTCGCCTCCTTGCACTTTCATACAAACTTTCATCCGCTATTTTAACTCTTTCCACCATTATTTCGTAATAAAAAGGTAGCCTGTGTCATTTCTCAAGCTTAACTCTATCTCTGTGGCAAATTTCATTAAAATCGGTTTAGTATTTTAGGCGTGATAGCTTAACAGACAGACAGACAGACAAAATTACTTTCGCATTTATAATATTATTATGGATTAAGTATAGATTTTGTATTTTAGATTTTGAATTTTGTTCTGTCAATTTAACTCATGGAAGTCGATTGAATAACATAATCTCGTAGTGTAAAAGTATGTAAGTAGGTACCTTATAAATACGATAGTGGCATAACTACAAGCTTTGACAGAGTTTCCGAATGGCTAAGAGACAACACTTTAACTTTAAATGTAGACAAGACCAAGTATATGACGTTCTACTTGCGTACCGTACCACCAATCGCTGAGCAGTCTATTGTTGCACATAGACATTCTCATGCATATGATGACAGCGCTAATCAACAATGTGTCTGTCCTAAGCTCTCTAGGTCCACTTCTATTAAATACCTAGGTATCACCCTAGATGAGAGGTTGTCGTTTTCTACCCACATTGATATTATGACATCCAGAATTCGAAAACTTATATACATTTTTAAAAACCTTCGACACGTTGCGGATGACAAGGTCATAAGGATGGTATACTTTGCCCTTTGCCAGTCCGTCTTAAGCTACTGTATCTTGGTATGGGGGGGTACATCGAAAACAAATATGCTGAAATTAGAGCGTGCACAGCGAGCAGTGCTAAAAGTGATAAAATTTAAACCCTTCCGTTACCCAACTTCAGACCTATATACAATTTGTGAGGTCCTGACGGTTCGACAACTGTTTATTCTGCAGATAATATTAAAACAACACTCTTCTAGTGGTAACCTACACCCACAACAAAGTGACAAGCGAAGACCACTAGTGGCTATACTAAGAGCAACTAAGACCACCTTTAGTAAGGGCTTCTACTACTTCCTTGGAGCATTTCTGTACAACAAAATTAATAAAATATTATCAATACACAAATTAAATAAATATCACTGCAAACAAACATTGACTAAATGGCTGCTTAAACTAAATTATGACGAAACAGAAAGTTTACTACTTATAACTAAGTAAAATTAAAAACAAATACCGATTATAAACTACAACCTAGATATCTAAAACTAAACAAAACAGAAAGTCTATTACCTAAAACTAAATAAAACTAAAAACTGATATTATAAACTAAAACTAAGACTATCTACAACTAAAACAAAAATAAATCCATATTTAATAATCACACAAAGCAAATGATGGTGGTATAATTGGTATGCAATTCGCGTTTGATATTGAATGTATTTATTAACTAGATTAGCAACATCTTTAACATTAATTTACTTTAAATTGTTTCCTTTTGAAATGATTTCAGTGTAATTTATCTTAAACATTCTAAACAATTAGTGCAAATGGAAGGGTGCTGGTACATATGACACGGGTTTTCCCAGTATATTGTACCAGCGGTAATAATATTTACTGTAACTAGAATAAGTAGGATAAATGAGACTGTACAAATTTTTCTTATTTGTAAAAAGGTGAAATAAAGATTTTTATTATTATTATTATTATTATTATATAACTTCTTTAGTCTCTCTATACTGTGGTACAATCAAACTTTCATCCCCTATTTCAACCCATCCAACACTTATTTCGCAATAAAAGGTAGCCTATGTCCTATCTCGAGCTCCACTCTACCTCTGTACCAAATTTCATCCAAATCGGTTTAGTAGTTTCGGCGTGAAGGCGTAACAGACAGACGGATAGACAGACAGAGTTACTTTCGCATTTATAATATTAAGTATGGATTTTGTATTATTTATTTTGAATTTCGTTCTGTAAATTTTACTCATGGTAGTCGATTAAACAACATAATCTCGTAGTGTAAAAGTATGTAAATGGGTACCAAATAAATACGATAGTGGCATAACTTCTGAAGTCTCTCTATTCTGTGGTACAATCAAACTTTCATACCCTATTTCAACCCTTCCAACCCTTATTTCGCAATAAAAGGTAGCCTATGTCCTATCTCGAGCTCTACTCTACCCCTGTACCAAATTTCATCCAAATTGGTTCAGTAGTTTCGGCGTGAAGGCGTAACAGACAGACGGACAGACAGACAGAGTTACTTTCGCATTTATAATATTAGTATGGATTTTGTATTATTGATTTTGAATTTCGTTCTGTCAATTTTACTCATGGTAGTCGATTAAACAACATAATCTCGTAGTGTAAAAGTATGTAAATGGGTACCAAATAAATGCGATAGTGGCATAACTTCTGAAGTCTCTCTATTCTGTGGTACAATCAAACTTTCATCCCCTATTTCAACCCCTCCAACCCTTATTTTGCAATAAAAGGTAGCCTATGTCCTATCTCGAGCTCTACTCTACCTCTGTACCAAATTTCATCTAAATCGGTTCAGTAGTTTCAGCATGAAGGCGTAACAGACAGACGGACAGACAGACAGACAGAGTTACTTTCGCATTTATAATATTAGTATGGATAGTATGGATAATTTGACTGATACCTCCTCGTCGGCGAATGTAGGATCAGCCATCTCCATGACCTCTGGCCCGATGGGGTACTCGTCCTGCGGTCGCGGCAGTTGCAGCGGGCTGAAGTTGGGCGGCTGGGTCTTGAGGCCCCAGCCCACGTACATGCACTCCGCGCGTCTAAACAACGGACGCACAAATTAGTATGTGTGCTCAATGGCGGTGCAACGCGCAAGCGAAATCTTCGACGCACGGAACAAATACTCGATTTGTTTGAACTGTCCGTAGAACTCTCGCTATTAAGCGTACACACTCGTATTCACCAAACATTACTATGAGGTTTCACAGTGACGTACACCGTACAGCGTCCCAACTACCAATCACCGTGCGTTCACACAGCGAATCCGTATTTGTAGAACCATTTTTTACGGATCCGTCGCAACTGGATGTGATGTTCACACCGCAATTACAGGACCTTATCTGTTGCTATGGATATATATATGTACAGTACACATGCGGATATACTGTGTTGTATGTGAACACGCTCGTACAACTACATACGCCATCATCCCTAATATACAGGGTTATAACCCTGTATATTAGGGGCAAGAGAGGGGGGCGCCATAGTTTAATCTCGCACCATCATAAAACTTGCTTCGGGCCGCCCCTGGCAACATTGACTATTGCGCCAAAGCAGTGGCGGTACCACCATAGAAGCCCAAAAGCCCGGCTTGCCCTAACAAAATCTTATTTACACTACTAATGAATCTCAATTAATGACAACAACAAAATATTATTCACGAACGTAAATTTTCAATCAAAATCAACCAAAGATTCAATTTTTCAAACAACTGATCGATAGTCAAGTCGTTAAACTGCATAATAATAAAGCGTACTAATGGAACAATACACTACATCTCTCTCGCACTCGTTGGCTTGCAACCGGGCTTCGCGAATTTATACATCCGCACTCTTCTAACGTTAGCGAAACTGGTACCCCACTACATACATACTACTATACATAGTACGTATCTATAGATTCTATGAAAAATGCTCAATCCGAGCCAAAGCATGCTTGCTATTGAACTTAACCGCAAGTGGGTACGTACGAGGCTGCCGCGTAAACAACAGTCAACAGCTCACGATCGGGCCAATCCCTGCGCAGCAGCCCGCAATCGGACCGATGGCTGCCTAGCGCATACTAACGGGCAAATCAGGAGCGATATTGAGCGAGCGGCTCATTGTTACATGTGTGAGTGAAGTAGCAACTTTTAACAATAACGTGTTTGTTTTGTTTTGCATTTTTAGGTTGAGTGAATGTTTGTTTGTTAAAAAGTTACAAGTGTTTTGCATAAATTAGTGTTTATTGTCACAGTTCAGATCGATGACTTAATGTGGTTCCTTGTGATTGTGAAGGATCAAAATGTGTGAAAGTGTTGGTCGGTGAGGGAAAGGTAAATTCATTGAACATAGCCGAATTAAGCAGGTCATATTATCTTCAATATCTTCGTACAGACCTACTCCAGATGAGATGTGTATATTTTGTAGTTTTTTTAGAGCTTCGGGCCTTTGGGCTTGCCCTGATCTCAGACCCTAGGCACCCCACTGCGCCAAAGTATTGTACTCACTTGCCAGTGGTAGCGTAGGCCACGGCCCCCGGCCACACGTTGCTCCTGATGACGGCCAGCGCCCGGTCCGGCGCGAGCGCGGAGCTGACGCGCGGCGTCCACGAGGGCACGCCCTCGAGCCGCTCGTCGTCCGCCAGCGGTGTGAACAGCGGCGGACCCACCTCCGGCTCGACCGGAGGGGGGCCTTCGTCCTCTTCTTCTTCGAGACCCTCTTCCTATACCATGCGTAACAGGATTAGTAGCTAAACCAGACTATGGCCGTGGTCCATATTTTTGAAGCAAATACAGGGTAATTTTGCGACCTCTTTACAAAATCAAATATGAGTTCAAGGAAGTAATAAAAAAAAAATTGGTGAGATAATTATGAATTATTTCTTTCACAGTTTTTAGCCACTTTTTATGTCCAAAAAATTTTGGCGCGCACGCTCACCCTCGCGCACGGGACGCGAGCGGGGGAAGGTGAGTGGCGGGAGGGGGGCTCGCGGGGGTCGACCGTGCGATGCGCAAACAGTGACAACAATTTCAATTTGTGTAGGGAAAAGTTGGGGCAAAAATGTAAAAAAAAAATTTTTTTTACTTCACAAATTGATTGTACTACTGTTCTAGAATGACCTGACAAAATTTGAAAAGGGGTCCAAAAATGACCCTGTATTTTTGAACCGTGGAACCCCCTGAATAACAATCCCCTTTTAAAATATATTTTTATTATACGTGGTACCCCATCTCAGACATTTCAATCTAATATAAAAAAAAGATTAGGGGTACCATGGACTATATAATTTTCCCATGGTAGCCTTTGTCCCCCTTGGGTGTTCCATGTGTTACATTTACTTGTAGTACCTTTAAGGGGAACTTAGACTGGGTAACCACGGGCAAGTAACAGAATATTGTAGCTAGGGACCATCAAACTGAACAACTTTTACTATGGGACCAAATCTGAAATCGCGAAAAATATGAAAAATTATGAAACAGCTGATTTTTTTTCGTGATTTCAGACTTCGTGATAGTAAAAGTTGTTTAGTTTGATGGTCCCTATCTACCATATTCTGGTTTGGCTATTAATTCTGGATTATGTTATAAAGCTAGAGAACATAACCTGACGAACGGTTCTTCAATTCAAACCATGTAACTTAGAATGCCACACAGATATTTAAACCATCTTTTGCTATTCGTTCGTCATATGTAGTAGTTTACAACACATCATTGAGCTGTCACTGTCAGGCGAATGATAGAAAAATAAGGAATGGAGGGGCACTCAGTGGAGTACTCTTCCTGCAAGGCAATTTGACTACATCACATCTGCTCATAGTCAAGAGACTGATCGCAGATAAGCCAACGAAAAAAAATGTAGTAGTAGAGCCATGGGCGTACCGAGGGGGGGATTTGGGGTTCAATCCCCTCCACCTAAATAAAAACCTTTTTAAATGGGCCGATCCCCTCTAAAAAACTGGCCTCGACTCGACCCCCCCTAAAAAACTGACCTGAGTTAGATTTCTAAATAAATATAATAAAAAAGAGGATTACCATCCCCGCGTTAGGGTTCCACCATATAGTGCGGCCCTGCTTGAGGATGTGTCTGCCGTGGTGCACCCAGTAGGTCAGGTTAGGGTCCAGCAGGTCCTTGAGTGTGTGCCCCTGGTAGAACGGGTTCTGGTTGAAGTCCATGTCACCTACACAAGGTAATAGGATTATTACTTAGAGATTTTAATCTAGAGATAGTTTCAACATGCGAAAGTAATACCGATCCGGCGGTCTTGAAAATACTCTAGCTAGACTAGTTATATAAAACTGAAAACATAAATAGTTCGTGACCGAGCCACCAAGCCGGATTGTGTCGTATTTTCGAAATCCCTGATTAGATACTTGGTCAGGTACGAAGAAAAAATTTTTTTTTCCATTATTCCCTCGATTCCAAGCTCTTGTAATAGGTGTTCGCGAGTGACACTTCGTGTCATTCATTATTGATTTTTTATCTTTGGTTTTTCTGTTTGAATATGTCAAGTACATGATTTTATTTGATTCCCGTTTTCATTTAATTTAAATTAGTTTATCACCTAATATACCATCTCCGCCCCTACATGGTCCTGCAGTACCGGATGTTTTTGGTAGCCAGCTGATTTGCGCCGCATTATTGTATTGGGGATTGCGCTGCGCTTCAAGAGTGGTCGATGAGTTGAGTTGGAGATAAAAGTGGTAAAATTTTGTTGAAATAAATATCCCAACCAAACCCAACGCTCTTTTAGGTAGGTATTTAGGTGAATTATATTTATAAAACTAATTTCATTGTGCCTATTATTTTTGTTAATTTTGTTATTTTGTGAACACCAAGGCGACCGGCCATTTTGTTCAAAGTACTACGCAGTAAGTACAGTACGCAGTATAAATAAACGGTGTCATTTTTAGCAGGTACTTATGGTTTACTCATTGTAATATTTTATCGTTCTTGCATACTTTCATGTTAAATAATTTCAGCGAAACTTTTCGTTCTAATCATCATTAATTCTTATTGTAAAATACTAATTTCAATTTTGCATTTGTAAAATAGCTGTTTGGTTTGTATCCTCATTTTAAAGATTCAGTGTTCTTTGTAATAGTCCTAAGTGCAGTAAACGTTGTCAGTTGTATCAATTCTAGGATGACAGACGACACGCGACCCCAGTCTCTTAGAGCATCAGATGAAAAGGACTTAGTCAAGAAACGTGGCTATATTAAAGGTCGTATCACGTTATTTTCTAATTACTTGTCCGTTTTGGATGAATCTTCGCTGAGTGATCAGGATGTCAGGGAGTTACAATTACGAACCAGTAAGCTTGAATCTTTGTATAACACTTTTGATGAGATACAATCAAATATCGAGATGCTTGTTGATGATGATCTGCAGTTATCTGAACGAATCGAATTTGAAAATAAGTACTATTGTGTACTTGCTAAGGCGCAGGGTATTTTAGGGAATTTTCAGAAAACGCAAAAGGTTGAAAGTGAATGTAGTAGTGCTCGTTCTAATAATAAGTTTGTTAAATTGCCCACGATTTCGTTACCAAAGTTTTGCGGTTCCTATGATTAGCCTAATTGATAAAAATGATCAGATTGATGAAATAAACAAGTTCCACTACTTAAGGGCGTCATTAGAAGGTTCAGCTGCTGTGGTAATTAAATCCATTGAGTTTTCCGCTAAAAACTATTCTGTGGCTTGGAAGCTTTTATGTGACCGGTTTGATAACAAACGTTTGTTAGTACAAAATCATGTTGCATCCTTGTTTAACATCGAACCGATCGCAAAAGAGTCGTCAATTAATTTAAAACAGATGATCGATAAGGTCAATAAGAATTTACGTTGTTTGGAAACACTCGGTGAACCAGTCGATCATTGGGATACACTTTTGATTTATATTATAACGAAAAAGTTGGATACGAAAACATATCGTGAATGGGAGGAGCACAAAGGTAATTTATCTAAAGATAAGCCGATTAGTTTAGAATCCTTTCTTTCTTTTGTGCGTAATCGCGCTGACTTAATTGAGACGATTGAAATGTCACAAAATAATGCGACTCATAGTAAAGGTGCACCTAAAATTAAAGCTATGGTTTCTTATCAGAGTAACAAAAAACATGATTCGAATTCATCGTTAATGAAACCATGCCCTAGTTGCAATTGTTTTATAATGAAAATACTTGATTAAAATTGAGAGCGGTTTTATTGCAAAGAAAGAACACACACCAAGAGAAACACAGATTAGAAACAAGTACAGACAATAATTACACAAAGAGTACATTGAGTGATACATCATCTCCCCCCCTAAATACCTCTTATTATACTTACTCAAAAATTATAAGTTTAACTTTATTACAGGTTTAACAACTCTCCCACTCCTAGTCCTGTACACATTCTCAGGTTCACTAAGTGGTGCCATAACTGGCTGCGATACAGAATTTCTTATATTATCCAAATTATTCAAATAAAATTTCCCACTATTGTTTACATAATTATTTTTTGAAAATGATTTTTTTAGATGTTTACAGTTCCTTCGAACCTTCCCTTGACCTCCCTTTCCTTCTACCAAATATGATCTTGGCTCATTACAAATTCCTAGTATTTTACTTTTTTTCCACATCTTTTCCTTATCTGTTTTATGTACTACCTCATCCCCAACATTGAACTGAACTATTTTTTTTCTATTAACTTTCTTACAATTATTTTTTTCTTTTATGGATTGTTTCAACATAAGTAAGTCATACACATTTTTTTCAACTTTAGGTTCTAACAAAACATCTTTAGTAGGAATAAGGGTTCTAACCCGTCTGCTATTTAAAATTTGTGAAGGAGAAAAATGTAATCCAGTTAATGGAGTATTATTATAACTTAACAAGTAATCTCTATAATCAATCCTATCTTCACATGCTTTTTTTAAGATATTTTTACCAATGTGTACAGCTTTTTCTGCCATTCCATTACTTCTAGGATAATGCGGACTGCTAAAAGTAACATTAATATCTTTGGACTTATAATATTGATGACATTCAAAAGAATTGAAGGGATTGTTATCAGATACAATTTCTTCTGGATAACCAAATCGACTAAAACTATCCTGAAAAGCATTTATAACAGATTTGGAAGTTTTATCATTTAAAGGCAAAATTTCTAACCAATGAGAAAAATAGTCAATAATAACCAGATAATATTTACCCTGAAAATCTAAAATATCAGTGCCAACTTTGGCATATCTACGACTAGGTATTTTATGAGGTAACAATTTATCATGAGAATTAGACGGTCTAAATTTTTCACAAGTGCGACATTCAAGAACAAAGTTATGTATGTCTTTCGACATTCCGGGCCAATAGAATAACTGTCTAGCTTTAGCAATCGATTTACAGATTCCAGGATGACCTTCATGAATCAAGTTTAACACATATGACTTTAGAGACTTAGGTACAATTAATTTATTTTGGAAAAATGCTAATCCATGCTCAAAGTATATATCTTCCTTAATTTTGTAATAGTCTTTGCATTCATTAGAGACAAGTTTTTCATTAGGCCAACCATTCATACAAAATTTATGCAATGCACTTAGTACCGAATCAGACTTAGTTTCATTTGTGAAATTACATTTTCTCTCAGATGACATAGGTAAGTGTGCAGAAACAGAGTGAACGATGTGTAACATCTCATTATCATCTTCAGTGTACTTAAGACTGTTTCGAGATAACATATCAGCAAAATGTAACAACTTACCGGGAACATAATAAACATTTAAATTATACATTAACAATTTCAGTCTTAGTCGTTTCAATCTAGGGGATCCAATCTTACAGATAGGCTTTAACATTATTGACACAAGAGGTTTGTGATCAGTTTGTACATCAACATGTGATCCATATATAAATCTATGAAATTTCTTGACAGCAAAACAAATGGATAACAATTCTTTCTCACTCTGACTATAATTAAGTTCAGCATCATTCATTGTTCTAGACACACAAGCTACTAACTTTAATGTATCACCATGTTTTTGAAATAGACAACATCCTATGCCACTCTTGGATGCATCACACTGTAATATAATCTTTTTCTTTGCGTCAAAAGGAACTAGAGCTGGTGCTGTACATACTTTTCTTTTGAGCTCAGTAAATGCTAATCTATGAGTAGGTAACCAAATAAACTCTGAATCTTTCTTCAATATCTTAAAAAGTGGTGCCATCAAATTTGCCATGTCCGGAACATACCTGCGGACATAATTAAATGAACCTAAAACTTGTCTTAGCTCATCTTTATTGCTTGGCTCTTTTAAACTCAAAAGAGACTCTATTCTTTCTTTATCTAAAGACATTCCATATTCATTAAATACTTGACCCACATAGCGAACTTCCGACTGTTTATACTGAAACTTATTCTTGTTAAAAATTATTCCTAAATTTTCGGCTTTCTTTATTACACTTAACAATGCTAAATCATGTTCTTTTTCATTTCTTCCCATACACAAAATATCATCGGCCCATATTATTACATTTGGTATGTCCCCGAAGTGACTTTCAAGTATATCTTGGAATAATTCAGGTGCATTCATAAGACCATAGGGTAAAACACAATATCTATATACTCCAAAAGGAGTGGCAAAGCAACATTTCCATGAGGCAGACTCAGACAGCACAAGATGATGAAAACCTTCGGATAAATCTAGTACAGAAAATATTTTCTTATCTTTTAATTTAAAACTTAAATCTTCTAGTGTAGGCAAAACTTTAGGTTTTTTTACGATAATTTTATTTAAATCTGACGGATCAAGACACAACCTAACACTCCCATTTGGCTTTTCTACTAGAACTATTCTGTTCACAAAAGCATTTTCATTAATATTTTCAACTTTAACTATAGCTTTTCTACTTTCTAACCGTTTAAGCTCTATTTTTAATGGATCCAACAAACACGAAGGTAATCTGGACGAAGGGTGGCAAATTTGTTTCTCTGTACATTTTGTAGGAATGTCCACACTTCCTGGCATTCTACCTATACCTTCGAACACTTTAATATGCTGCTTTATAAACTTTTCTTTTGTATTTAGACTTTGCACAGAATTAACTCGTTTAACTAAATTTAATGAAACACAAGCAGGCAATCCTAATAACATGGTATTACAGTTAACTACAATAAAATTCTCATAACACTCATTATCTTTAAATCTGCATTTTAAATTAACTATTCCAACGGGTTGTACTTTTTCTCCAACAAAAGACTCTATTTTTACATCAGTATCACGAAGTTTACAGTGAACGCTTCTGTTAATTTTATCAAAAATGACTTTAGGCATAATACTTACATCAGCTCCTGTGTCTAATTTACATTTAATGTTTTGGTTTTCAATCATAATACTTTCAGTCCACTCCGCCTTATTTAACATTCGTACTGAACCACAATAATAACTATCTTCTGAACTATTATCTGGTGTTTTACTACAAGATTCCTCTAGACAATTTACTTCTTCAATTTTCTTGATTTTACAGCTTACTGCAAAGTGGTTTAGTAGTCCACATTTGACACACCTTTTCCCATAAGCCGGACACTCCCTCGGACGATGTTCTCTTTGGCATCTGTAGCACTTAAACTTGGAACTCCTTTCCTTCTGATACATATTCCCGGATCTATTCTTAGATTTGATGGTGTCTATCTCCAATGTAGGGTTCATCTCTTTTACCTGTGCCCTGCTGATCTCGCTGGCTCTACACACTTTTGTAACTTTTATCAATGTTAAATCTTCCATTCTCAACAGATTTTCTTGTAGCGCCTTATCATTTAAGCCGTGAACTAGCCGGTCCCTTAGAAGCTGGTCTTCTAGTGATTCAGCAGATGCGGTTGCATTATAATTGCATTTCGCTAATAGCTGTCGTAGTTCCGTATAAAAGTTTTCGAAACATTCCCCTACTTTTTGTTTTCTCTCATTGAATCTGTATCTTTCAAATACTTCGTTTACCTTGGGGTTAACGTACGCGTCAATGGCGTCCATTACTTTTTGATAAGTTTGTGACTCCTCTTTGTTTAGCTTGAGACTCATTATTACTTTGGTTGACTCCGGCCCCATCATATTTCTTAGAAGCGAAAGTTTAACTTTATCGCTGGCATTGTCTTGTGCAGTTGCAATTAAATAGTCCTCGAAAAGACATTTCCAAAATGGCCACTCACTAGGTGCCGATTGTGACCTCAAGTCAATATTTGGTGGAAGTTTCACAATATTCTCCATGGTAGGTATCTAATAATTATTTCTTTCACTTTTTCTTTAGTGAAGGCCGCACTGCGCCATGTTTTATAATGAAAATACTTGATTAAAATTGAGAGCGGTTTTATTGCAAAGAAAGAACACACACCAAGAGAAACACAGATTAGAAACAAGTACAGACAATAATTACACAAAGAGTACATTGAGTGATACATCAGCAATGAGGATCATTATTTGAATAATTGTCCTAAGTTTCTTGCATTAAGTAGCGAGGAACGTTACAAGTTGTTACCTACGTATAAAGTATGTTTTAATTGTTTCCGTAGTGGTCATTTTGCTAACACTTGTAAGCGTCCCGGTTGTAAAGTATGCAAGCGTAGACATAACACACTTATTCACATGAACGAGTTTAGTGCATCAAAGCAGTTGTCTTCGCCTGTACCTTCAGCTTCGGCTACGGCCGAGCGCGACATCAATGTGCGGGCGCACGACTCGGCTCAGGCGGCGGCGGCGGTGCAGATGCAGTCTCATAATCCGAGCGTCGCGCTTACGGGGAGCATCTCTGCGACGTGCGAACCGTCAGGATTAGGACACGCCGAGGTATTGCTGTCGACTGCGCTTGTGAAATTGCGGGATAGCGAAAATCGCGAGGTTGTCGCTCGTGTGATTTTGGATAGCGGTAGCACTTCGTGTTTATTGACCGAGAGGCTGCATAAAAAATTGAACCTACCAGCTGAGCGCCCAGATAGAATCGTTGTAGGTATCAATAATAAGATTTCAAACATAAATAAAATGTGTCGCGTATCCATTTCATCCTTAAGTGAAAGTTATTCAACGAATATTTGTTGTTTTATTCTGCCGTCGATTACCGATAACGTTCCCGGCTGTCAGATAGATTTTAATAATTTAAATATTCCGTCTCATATTTGTTTAGCGGATCCTGAGTTTTATTCACCCGCTTCCGTCGATATGGTTATCGGCGCTGATGTTTTTTGGGACATTTTAGGTTCCCAAAGTATTAAGTTAGGTGATGGAAAACCGATACTTTACGAAACCAGACTAGGTTGGATAGTTTCCGGTCCTGTAAGTTGCGGCCGTGTGTCTAGTTTTTCACGCATTAATTGTAACTTTAGTCAAGTTGATTTCGATACTTCTCGCTCTTCTGATGATGACATTCAAGCCCAACTTGCGCGGTTTTGGCAGCTCGAAGAAGTTAGCCCTCAGTCATCTCATTATTTTCCAGAGGAGAAGCAATGTGAAGAACACTTTGTGAAAAACACAACTCGCCTCGCAGACGGTCGGTTCTGTGTTAGGATCCCTTTAAAACAATCACCAAGTGTGTTAGGAGATTCTTATCAGCGAGCGAAGTATTGTTTGCTATCATTAGAGCGTAGGCTCAAGATCAATAAGCCATTTAGTAAAATGTATGCTGAATTTTTGTCAGAGTATGAATCATTAGGTCACATGTCAGAGTGCGAACCGATCACATCGGTCCCTCATTATTTCATACCCCATCATGGTGTCCTTCGCGAAAGTAGTACTACCACCAAGCTACGGGTTGTTTTTAATGCGAGTAGTCCTACTACTTCGGGAGTTTCATTTAATCAAATACAAATGATTGGGCCTACTGTTCAAGATGACCTTCTGTCAATTCTTTTACGTTTTAGGCAGCATAAGTTCGTGATTGTAGCAGATGTAGAAAAGATGTATAGGTGCATAGAAGTTCATGAGGATGATCGTCCGCTTCAACAAATCATTTGGCGTGATCAAGATCAACCTAATTCTCCCTTTAAATGTTATGCATTAAACCGGGTGAGCTATGGCACTGCTAGTGCTCCTTTCCTCGCTACTCGCTGCTTAAAACAGATAGGTCTAGAATGTAAGGACCCTAAGATAGGTGAAGTGATCATCAAAGATTTTTATGTCGACGATCTTTTGACTGGGGGGGATGGATTAGATGAAGTGTTATACATTCGTGACCAAACTACTTCAGAGTTAGCCTCTGCCTGTATGCCTCTTAGGAAATGGCAGTCAAATGATCCCCGTTTGTTGCCTGAAACCAATCATTTATCACCTGATGTAAACATTGGGGTTACTGGGGCAAGTAAAACATTAGGCCTTGGGTGGAACTCTGTTTCAGATGAGTTTTATTTTACCATAAGTCCTACCATAGTTAAAGGAAACACAAAGCGTGATATTCTTTCCGTAATTGCCCAAATCTTTGATCCATTAGGGCTCCTCTCACCTTGTGTCATCCTTATGAAAGTTCTGTTACAGCGACTGTGGTTGCAGCGATTGTCTTGGGATGATGAGTTGCCACCAGATATAAATAAAACCTGGGTCGAGTTGTTTAATAGTTTGCCAGGTCTCAACAACCTGCGTATACCGCGACGTGTTGTTTGTGATTCAGCTGTACGGCTGGAGTTACATATATTCACAGACTCTTCCGAGCGTGCGTATGGTTCTTGTGCCTATTTGCGTAGTGTTGATAGTAATGGTGAAGTCTCAGTTCATTTGTTAATTGCTAAAAGTCGAGTCGCACCTATTAAACCTACGACAATACCACGACTTGAATTATGCGGAGCTGTGATTGGTGCTCAATTGTACGTAAAGGTTAAGGCTGCACTACGAGCGCAAATAAGTCAAGTTACTTTTTGGACAGACTCTATGATCGTCCTTGGTTGGCTTAAGATGTTACCTTTTAAATTACAAACTTTTGTGCGCAACCGCGTCGCAGATATTTTAGAAAAAACTGGTAACTGTACTTGGAGGCATGTTCCGACTGATGAGAACCCCGCGGATTTGATATCGCGCGGAACTAGTGTAGATTCTCTTCAGTTGCTCAATTTATGGTGGCATGGACCAGATTATTTGAAACTCGATTCGTCGCACTGGCCTGCAACTCCAAGCACTGTTGAAAAGTTACCTGAAACTCGGAAAGAAGTTTCATTACATGTTACTGATTTTACTCAGCACGAATTAATCGATTTCAGTAGATTTTCAAAGCTTTCTAGGCTTCAGCGTACAGTAGCTTATGTGCTAAGGTTCGTGAATAATTTAAAGAGAGGTACGGAACGTAAAATTAACTTTTTGGATACTGACGAACTAAATAACTCTTTAGTATTAATTTTAAAACTGTCGCAGATCCAATCGTTTCCGGACTATGATTTGTTAATTAAAAATAAAGATTTGCCTAGTAAAAGTCCATTAATAAAATTTAATGTTTATTTAGATGAAAATAAATTAATTCGTGTTGGAGGTCGTTTAGACAATTCAGATTTTACTTTCGAAAAGAAACACCCTATAATCTTACAGTCCACTCATCATGTTTGTAAACTAATTTTTGAATTTGAACACATTAGATTAATGCACGCTGGCCCTCAACTTTTACTGGCCTCTATTAGGGAAACTTATTGGCCTATAGGTGGTCGGAATTTAGCGAAAAAGTGTTTTCGTCAGTGCATACGCTGTAATCGCATGAAGGGCAAAGTTTATAACCCTCTAATGGGCAATTTACCACAGCAGCGACTTCAACCAGGCGGATACCCGTTTGACAGTGTTGGTGTGGACTACGCGGGTCCGGTGGCCGTCGCTAGTCGCACTGGTCGCGGTTGTAGACTTGTTAAATCCTATATTGCTATTTTTGTATGTTTTACGACCAAGGCTGTACACCTTGAGTTGGTGGGTGATTTAACAAGCAATAATTACCTTCTAGCGTTACGCCGTTTTATTTCGCGTAGAGGTAAACCCTCTCATATATTTTCAGATAATGGCACTTCATTTGTGGGTGCATATAATGATATTTCTAAGTTTTTGAAAAGTAATTGTAATTCACTGGCCTCTAATGTATCGCAGGAAAATATACAGTTTCATTTCATCCCTGCATATAGTCCTAACTTTGGTGGGCTCTGGGAGGCTGGAGTCAAATGTGTCAAATTTCATTTAAATAGAGTGTTGGGATGTTGTAATCTGACGTTTGAGGAGCTAACTACAACGTTAGTGCAGATCGAGGCGATACTGAACTCTCGGCCACTCTCTCCATTGTCATCGGATCCCGCAGATTTGACGCCACTCACGCCCGGCCATTTTCTTATTGGCCGCCCTTTCACCGCCCTACCGGACCGAAGCTACGCAGACTATCCTGTTACCAGATTGTCACGCTTCCAGCGCATTGAACAATTACGCCAGCACTTCTGGACAAGGTGGAGTAAAGAATATATCGCTGAACTCCAGCAGCGAATCAAATGGCGCTCTAACAAATATTCGTTAAATGTCGATAATCTAGTCCTGATAAAGGAGGATGGTCTTCCACCGTTGAAATGGAAGCTTGGACGTATTGTCGCTGTTTACCCTGGTGCCAGTGATGGTATAAGTCGTGTCGCTGACATAAGGACGGCGAATGGCGTCGTTCGGCGTAGCTGCAGCAAGATAGTCCCGTTATTGCCAGATGAAGGTGTTTTGGTTGAAGGACGAGCCTCCAACGCGCGGGGGCATGTTCGCGAGTGACACTTCGTGTCATTCATTATTGATTTTTTATCTTTGGTTTTTCTGTTTGAATATGTCAAGTACATGATTTTATTTGATTCCCGTTTTCATTTAATTTAAATTAGTTTATCACCTAATATACCATCTCCGCCCCTACAATAGGTGCCGAAGTTTCTGAAATCCATCCGCCGCTGTAAGTATGCTGTTTATTGCTGCAGGTAGGTACACTTTGAAAATTAACGCAGTATATGCATATCGCAGGAATTGGGATTTGTACTCGGTTTGGTTGGTGGTAGGGCTTATTTCAAGTCCGCTTGGCTAGCTACCACTATCTTACCTAAGTCTGACGCCATAACAACAATTTGAAAATTGTTGTGTTCCGGCAGTTAGAGGTAAGATAGCCAGTTCCTCAGTGATGAGGATTTCGGGTGTAGTGTCCTTCCACCTTCGGCCTTATCGTCACTTAACATCAGGTGATGTGAAGGGCAAGGACTATCCCGTTGTGCATAAAAAAAATTCCATGTGGTAGATGGTTACCAGCGCCCTCCTCGAGGTCTATGTCCTCCTCTTCCTCCCCGGAGCCGTACGTGTAGAAGCCCTGCGGCGACACGTTGGTGGCGGCCGCGATGCGCGCTATCTGCGCGCGCAGGTAGTTGCGCTCTGTGCCCTCGAACGGGGGGAACGTTAGCACCTGCCACATTGGTATGATGGAAAAGATTAATTCCGATCAGTACTAGGTAAACATCTTGACACTTTTTCGACTGAGTGGGGATAAATCGCGCCTGTGCACTTGTGAGCGACCAAAAGCACGCGCCCCTCTCCGGTTCCGTATTAACAGTTTTATTGCGTTATATAACTACTTCGGATTTCTTCGTGTTTGCCGTGTGCCTTTGATTCCTGTCGTTTATAATTCTAAACCAACTGAAGAGATACGAAGAAACTAGTAATTTCAAGAGTAGCACCCCACTGCTCACCTGACTAACTGGTCTATTGCATAGTCTGTTAGTTTTCTACTATTGGTGATCGTACCATCGCGTCCAGGGACCCTATTTTTGAATCGCTCGGTTGGCGTCGAGCACTCGTTTCTTCTGATTTTCGTTCGACAGCTCATATATTTGTCGAACGAAAATCAGTAGAAACGAGCGCTCGACGCCAGTCGATCGATTCAAAAATAGGGCCCCAGGTCGCGGGTCATGCAGCGCACTGTGGTAGGCGATCTGCAGCCGAGTAGGCGTCAAGTCCGGGAGGCACGCCCACTGCTCGCCCGGCTAGCTGATCTAGTGTCTAGCTGGTACCGTACTGGCAGTCTGTTAGTCTTCTACTACTGATGCTCTTACCTCTGCATCCAGATCACCGGTCATGCAGCGTACTGTGAGCCTCGCGACCTGTATCTGTTTAGGCGTCAAGTCCGGGAGGCACACCCACTGCTCGCCAGGCTGGCTGCACACCCAGTACACCTGCCCCGGATATTTATTTATTCCTTACATTTGCATTACATGCAATAAGTGCGACTTAAGATAAGTACTTGTTCATTGACTTGGGTAATTATATGGATGCTGTTTCTTGTAGGTATACGAGATATTGATTTCTACCATATTCAAGACTGTATCACTCAATATTCAGGAGACGTGGTTCTATCGAATATAGGCATAGATTTATCAAACATTGCTTTCAAAACGGATCTAAGCCCGGACAGACAGAAAAGAGAACAAGCATGTTCCAAGCCAGGACAGTAAGAGAGCAAGCATGTTTCAAGCCAAGACAGAAAGAGAGCAAGCATGTTCCAAGCCAGGGACGGTAAGAGAGCAAGCATGTTCCAAGCCAGGGCGGTAAGAGAGCAAGCATGATCCAAGCCAGGACGGTAAGAGAGCAAGCAGGCTCCAAGCTAGGACAGAAAGAGAGCAAGCACGTTCCAAGCCAGAACGGAAAGAGAGCGAGTTTATACCAAGCCAAGACAGAAACAGAGCAAGCATGTTCCAAGCCAAAACAGAAAGAGAGCTAGCACGTTCCAAGCCAGGACGGAAAGAGAGCGAGCTTATTCCAAGCCAAGACAGACAGAGAACAAGCATGTTTCAAGCCAGGGTACTTATTGTCTAATTTCAAAATCTATCGCAATCGCTTTCAAGATGTGATACATTGATGCTTCTTATTGGCACAAATAAAAACTTACCAAAGGAATGCAGCAATGTGTCACATCCATCTGTCAAATGAAAGCGTTTGCGATAGATTTTCGAAATTAGACAATAAGCCCCCAGGACAGTAAGCCAAGGTACCTCTGGCTTACTGATATTATCTTGGTATTCTGACTTACTAGCCTCAATGTAATTCGGAAATAATGATGATGATGAGGAGCTCGATGGCGCAGTGGTTTAGCGCCTGGTCCAGTAATTGTGGAGGTTAAGCAACTTTTACAAGAGTCGGTCATGGGTTGGGTGACCCAAAAATTTAAAAGCTCGAGCTCATCCGTGCTTCGGAAAGCACGTAGCCGTTGGTGCCGGGTGCATTTGCAGTCGTTAACACCCACCAATCCGCATTGGACCGCTTGCATAAGCCCATAAGGAAGGCCTGTGCTGCAGCAGTGAGGACATTAAAATGGCTGATGGTCACGATGATGGTCGACCTTCTTGTTGACGCCCTGGCCCGGCCGCTCGACGGGGACGGGCGGCGGCGGCTGCCACGTGGACACCGGCTCGGGGGGCAGCTTGGGCGGCACGGGCTCCTTCGACTTCTCCACCACCGCCTCGCCTTCCCCCACTGCGGTAACAACGTCCAGTGTATTGACAAACTGTCGCTTGTTCGCTTAATTCCAGGTTTAAATTATTATTTTTTGTTGACCGAGCGAGCGCGAAGCGCGTTAGTAATATACTTACATTTGTAAGTCCAGTTGGTTTTTTAGAAATTTTTCAAATTAATAAAATAAATGCTTATGCAATGTCACATAGCTCCATCTAGCCTCAAACTAAGCAAAGCTTGGAGTTGCTGCAGACTGTACTCGGGCATTTCTCTAATATTTAAAAAAATGGCCTTATGTTATGGAGGTAGTCTTTCTTTCTGATTACCTACCTACTTACCAAAAATAATAATTAAATTTTGTGACATTCTATATTAACTTGGATTAAACTACCAGTAACTTACTGAGTTCCTTCTGTTCTTCACCTGCCGCTGCCCGGGCCTCTTCCAAGCCCTCTCCTTCTCCTGGCATGTCTTTCATGTCAAATTCCTAACCAATCGTAAAGGAATTTAGGAAACTTGTCAATTTTTTTTAATTTAATTAATCAACTATTTGTTTACTTGTTCTACAGTAGGTTAAGTATATTTAATGTCTTTGGGAAACACCCTAAGGCCCAGGGCTGCACAGACCGCGGCCCGCGGGGTAAATGCGGCCCCCCCGGCAATATGCCAGTAGCCCGCCAGCAAAAATATTCCCTCGTACACTTGAAGAAAAATATTTTTTTGCCTTTTTTATGTTTTTAATTTGTGTTGGTGGCCCGCCATTAGTATATTATTTGGCCATGTGACCCATGGTCTCAATAAGTCTGTGCATCCCTGCCCTAAGCTGATCCCGGTTAGACTATGTCTAATGTAAGCAGTATAAAAAATGTTTTTTTATACTAAATTAAGAGTACCAACTAGAAATCTAATACACTGTACATATTCCTATCTACTTAATAGCCTTTCAAATTTGTTTTATTGTATATAACTACGATGCATGCGTTCGTACCCTAATCCGCCGATCTAGTTCTTCAATCGTGAGGTCCGTTTCCGCAACGTAGTAATTTGCTTTTGTGCCGTAAATCTTACCGAAAAATCTAAGAAAAAATGTGAATAGAAATATGAATGGTTAAGCTGACGAGTTTTATCATAAGATCGTGAATTAAGACACGGTTTTGCCCAGCAGAGACCCTACATCGCGCAGCTGACAAAATAAAAAAAGACTTCGTTTTACGTCAGAAGCTCATGGTTCATACGTCAGAATCTACATCCATCATTAACCCCATTTTTATATCAGCCAAAAGACGCCCACCGCTGGGCATAAGCCACCCCAACGATCTCTACGATGATTGGTCCTGCGTTGCCCGCATACAGCGGCCACCCGTTCCACGGCCCTCACTCACCAGATCGTATCTACATCTAACTATACTTAGATTTATACAAATTCAAACTCCAAAAATTTTAGGGAGTAAAAATAATATTTATTCAAATAAACTTAAAAATGAAGTGCTCTTGAACTTTAAATGACAATAGCAACAATAGTGGGACAAACGTCCTCAAGAAGAAAATATTGACCAACGTCAATAGATACCTGACGGTGGCCACTGGTTCCTTGACGGCGAGCATGTGCAGCGCGACGTAGACGGCATAGCATTCACTATCAGGCAGTCCGTAGCCACCCTATAGAAAACACGAAATAGTGAGAAACACTCAAAAGACCGGAAAGTCGTGTAGCACAGTATACGCAAAATAACTTGGCAGCTCGGAAGTTACGTGCCGGACTACAGCTGGGTCACAAAAAAAATGTTGGAAATCTGACTTTTTGACTATGCCACGATGAAGTCGATAATTTGTCGGAATTTGTCGCCAAAAACCAGAATTTGTCGGTCTTGCGTTTAGGAGATACGTGTGGCTCAGCTGTAGAGACGTCTCTACAGCTGGGCCACACAGATCTCGAAAACGGAAGGTCGTAGCGAAAATCTGATTACTCGTATGTTTAGCCGGTAATTTGTCGGATTATGCCGCCAAAAACCAGAGTTTGTCGGTCATGTGTTTAGGAGATACGTGTGGCTCAGCTGTAGAGACTGAGCCACACGTATCTCCTAAACGCAAGACCGACAAATTCTGGTTTTTGGCGACAAATTCCGACAAATTATGGACTTCATCATGGCATAGTCAAAAAGTCAGATTTCCAACTTTTTTTGTGGCCCAGCTGTAGTCTGGAACGTTCGGAAGTTAACTGCAAGTGATATTTCACGGGTACATGTATGTAGAGTTCCATAGTTCCGAGTGCTTCCGCCCGCAATCCGTCACCGCGCACGCCTGTATTCGTCTACTGCGCAGCGTTCCGCGCGAAGTTCAGAGCCGCCAAGTTATTTGGCGCACACTATACTGATTTTTTACCTCTCTAAAGTAGTAGTTGTTTTCGATCAGATCAGAAACCCTGGGCCTGATGCCCTCTTCCTCCAGATCCAACTCTTGTTCCTCCTCACCCATGTCCTCTTTCTGGTTTTTACTTGCGATCAGCTACTAAGTGAAAACACAAATTAGAACTCTCATAATAATAGGAGGAGCTCGGTGGCGCAGTGGTATAGCGCCTGGCCCAGCGATTGCGGAGGTTAAGCAACTTTCGTAAGGATCGGTCACGGGATGGGTGACCAAAAATTAATTATCTCGAGCTCCTCCATGCTTCGGAAGGCACGTTAAGCCATTGGTCCCGGCTGCATTTGCAGTCGTTAACACCCACCAATCCGCATTGGACCCGCGTAGTGGGTTATGTTATGATGGCCTATCCTCCTTATCCACACATGGAAGGCCTGTGCCCCAGCTGTGGAAAATGGGTAAATGGTAAAATGGCTGATGGTCAATGGTCAGGTAAACTATATTGTTGAGCCTGCTCACGAGCATATTCTGTGTCGACGCGAAATATAGAATAGCTATCGTTGAGTAGTTGGGTGGGTCTTCTTCATCATGAATAGTCGTTTTTAATGTCTCCATTGTTAGAGCCAACAACAA
The DNA here is from genome assembly GCA_928269145.1 of Agriphila tristella. Classification (NCBI taxonomy): domain Eukaryota; kingdom Metazoa; phylum Arthropoda; class Insecta; order Lepidoptera; family Crambidae; genus Agriphila; species Agriphila tristella. The sequence goes on along the minus strand of OV743443.1, from coordinate 2,737,978 downwards.
TAACAACGCGGCCTTATGTTTGTGAGTTTGACTTGTGGGTGTAAAATAATGCCTTCTAAAGCACGGAAACTCCAACCGTAGCTAACTGCTGCAATAGCGGGCCGAGTGCGTAAGCATGTTCGTCCATGGCGTAAGCTACTGGCGCCAGCGAGCTCCCACTTCTGATACACAAAACGACAACAGGCCCCAGATTACGTAACTCTGTTGCTAACAATTCTCGATTGAAACCACATTTACATTGCTGACTTAAGTAAGATAGTACCTACTCATATTGGTTCTTACTAAAGCAGCAATGTAACTGCGATTTCTGTCAGAGTTGATTGCAACAAAGTTACATAATCAGCCCCCTGATGAACAAACTTGCCCTGAACATCTCGTCGACCCTGTGCACGAGGGCGAGCTGCGGCGGCGCGAGGTAAATGTCGTTCAGTAGGTCGAAGTTGGGGCGGAACTTCTCCCTCTTCACCTCCCACGAGTACTGCTCGAACTGGTCCACGATATCCGGCGGCTTCTGCGACAGGATCTTGTGCACCACATCCACCAGGTGGTCGTACCTTGATCATAGCCCATCACATCCGCATTTAATATGGGTAAATCATCTAAAATTTAAAAATCTACATACATACATACCAGGGTTTGAAATTATCAACATAAATATGCTTCTTGATAATTATCGCGATAATTATCATGATAATTATCGGATAATTATCCGATAATTATCAAACAGATATTAGCCTCGCAATCCTTGTTTGATTGATATTAAATATCATTATTTACGTTTGATGCATGTAGTTTAGTAAATAAACTATACCATTTTACAATAAGGGTAATTTTTCATTTTTGGTTATAATTTCGTGACTTAAAATTTTCAAACCAAAATAATTACATTCAAACTTGAGTGGCATGTGCATATTATCCTCATCAAACTCGACTACATTAACTGGATGAGGATAGTCTACCTATATCTGAAGAATGAAGAAAATTTTGTGATTAAACTTATCAAAGATAATTATCAACCCATATTTATCTTGATAATTATCATGATAATTATCAAAGATAATTATCAATGATAATTATCACTTCAAACCCTGATACATACAGTAGTGGTGGCGATAGGTAATTAAGGACACCAGTCGATTTCAATTCCATATGGGCCTACACACATAACGGCGTTGCGGCGCCGCACCGCAACGCAACGCAAATTTCTGACCGCGCGTTGCTTGGGGTGACCATTTTTCTGTGATTCGTGAGTATTGATACACGTGTCTCTACAATAGATTGCAATAAACGAATAGCTCTTTTGTTATTGTGTAGACATTAAGCCAAATTGAATAAACGTCGACAGAGAAGATATTAAGTGCATCCACTTAATAAAGTTATGAATCCTGATATGATGACTTCATACTTTCCGAAAAGTACAGAGAGTACTTTTCGGGAAAGTATGAAGTAGGTATTAAAGATGGACGAAAAAAATTTCTTTGAATACTTTAGAAACTACTACGTTACAAACAAACTGACTTTCGCATTTATAATATTACTAGCGGCCGACCACGGCTTTGTCTGCGTGGAAAGGTTTTTTGTTAACCCTCGGGAACAATACTGTCTTTCGAGATGAAATGTACCCTATGTCCTTCTCTGTACTTCTGACAACGTGTATGCAAAATTTCATGATGATCGGTTCAGTAGTTAAGACGTGAAGGCGTAACCAACAAACAAACAAACGGACTTTCGCATTTATAGTATTAGTAAGGATATTTTAAATCATAGAAGTTATTTTCTCTGTATGTGTCAAAATATCGGCAATTTCATAAGTAGGCAAAGACTCATATTTGTTTTTGGTGTTTTTTGCTTTGATTTATTCTTTTTTCATTAATATTTTGTTATAAATTAAGACACTTCATTTGTGTAATTAGGTAGTTTAGTTACAACGCGGTTGTTTTATAGCATCATAGACTATACAACAAGAACCTACTATGGTATGGAGTGTCCGAGGTAGGACTAAAACTGTGGTCAACAAGTGTGACGTCATTTCTGCGGCGAACAGGGATTGATCGATCTGTGATCTGATGATGGCTATCGAGGGAGTGAATGGAGGAGATTCAGATTGCCGTGTATCTAGATTTAGAAAAAAATATCTATCTATAAGTTCCTGAGCTCAAAAACGGTTAGGAATCAAGTTTCTGAAGGAATCGCTTAGTTGCCCTCTCGCGTACTCAACTCCTTTATTAAAAATACATACATTAATAGAATAGATAGCAATAATTGTGATCTGAATAACACTAACAGGCTGTCTCCAGTTGCTGCAGATTGCTGCTTAAGGAAATTTTTAGCCATGACCAAATCATTATTGAGATCGGGCATAACATTTTCGGTTGCTGCTATAATATCAGGTTCCAATAGAAATGTCTGCGACATTTTGAAAATAGTTAAGTATTACTCCGTCCTTAAAAAGTATACCTAATTAATAATAAATAGCGACATTTTAGTTTGTATCAACAAGTTAAAACAATGTCAACTGAATGTCAAATAGCGGGCTATGCCGAGATTACCAAGCACATGTCAGAATCAACGTATTTCTTCAAATAGCTGTTATATAACTTAGTGCCAGTGCTAGAGCCATAAAGAAAAATTAAAAATATAAGTGTCACTGTCACCTGTCAAAAGATCTTTTATTTGTGATAAGGGTTGTTAAAAAATATCGATACATCGATATTTCTTAAAACTTCATGTTCGTCATTTCGGGTGTACCTTACTCCTTCTGGCTTATGAGCTACAAAATCCTTCAGTGACGGATAAACAATTTCTTATTTTAGAATTCAGAACAAACGTGACGCTAGAGTTTATGAATGATTGACGATTGAACAAGGTCCTCACGAAATGACGCTGCAAATTATGGATGCTGAAAATAACACAAACTAGCTAACGAAAGTCCAGTTTCACTCCGTAGATGCTCAGTGACGCAAAAATGAATAAGATTTATTACACAAACATCATTCAAAACAGAACAGATCTCATGAAATCGTTGTTCAAACAAGGGCCACACGAAACTGTGTGGCCCAAATTTCATTTGTCAAAATATCGACTATTATACCATTTGGAGCCATATAAAGCAGTCTAGCAGCGTCACGTTTGATAAGTGACAGTATACAACACTTTGAATCCGTTCGCATAACAACACATCAATAGAAAAAGCAAAAACAATATTTCGACCCATCAGGCTGTGTGGCCCTTATTCAAAACCGTCACTTTACGTGAATTTAGCGTCACGAATGTTGTAAACCACTTAATAGTAAAAAGAATTTCCGTCACTGAGGATCTAGCTTTACCTGGAACCAATCACTGTAGTACTTACGTTGCAATTCGAGATTAAAATTAGTACGTAAATAAGCTAGGGTGACCACGAAGTAATTTTTTGCGGACATCATATTGAAGTTTACTGAGACTGTACGTAGCGAGCGTACCTATCGTAGCATTAGGACGTACCAAGTATATAAAACTGCAAAAAATGATTCAACAATTTGTGATTTATTAACGCTAAAGTGTGACACATTAAAAAAAGTTGACAATAGTAATGTCAAAGATATCACAGTCCAATCACAATATGAATAAATGATTTGTTGATGATGATGATGACGATGATTTAATAGGGATTTTTAAGTTTAAATTTTTTGAAATACTAATAATTGTAATTTATATTTTTAATAAGGCGTCCTCTCCTCCTTCAATTGCTATACCCTACCGGGTCCATAATGTTCTCTATATATAAAATTACCAACATGTATTTACTTTATGGATGCAATAAAATACTGAATACTAAGTGATCTGAGGTATTTAGTACTATCCGTAACATTTTTAGTTGATAATGCAGATTTATAGAGCTAAGAAATCCTTGACATACAGTGCAAAAATTTTTGTTCTACGACAAAAATTGACGAAGTTACGGCCAAAATAAGTGACGAAGTTCACTTAGTAGCCGCCGCTATAGCTGCTACGTCACTGTGACCGTCGCCGCCAGTTAGCCGTTGGCAGCTATAAGGCGCGCAGTGTTTTCTTTGGTTAATTGTGACTTTGAAACGGATTGAGTGTCTGATTTGTGTCTAATTCAACTTTTTAACTATATATAAATATTGTATAGTGCCGAAATGTACAAACATTTCTATTTAAATGCCAGAAAATAAATTTTTTTACGTGCCGAAAAACCCAAAACTTCGTAAAAAAGTTTATGTTGGTTGGAGGAAAGCTTAAACTAAAGAAGGGAGTTTTTGACCACGATGGACGGAACGGAACGGAGGTGGTATAAGCGTTTGGGGTTAGAAGTTGTTTATTTGTTTGTTTGTTTGTATGTATGTCTGTTCCCATTTTCCTCGGAAACTACTGGGCCGGTTTCAATGCGGTTTTTTTGCATTCGAAAGATTTAATTTCAGAGCTCGTTCTTAAATATGTTTCATGATGGTAGAACTGGTAGACCACCAGGGGCGCTGCAGCTACCAAATAATTCAGCACTTGAAGAGTTCTCAAAAACTACTAAACCGATTTCCATGCGGCTTTCTGTAATGGTTTATCAGCGATGGTTCTTAGATACTGTTATGGTGTTTAGATGCTAAGGGGCGCTGCAGTTATCATGTTCCCATTATCTCCAAAACGGTTTGACCGATTTAGATGCGGTTTTCTGTAGGTAATGGGTTTGTAGTTTATCGGCGATGGTTTTTAGAAAGGTGTTATGGTGTTTAGCCGCTAGGGGGCGCTGCAGTTATAAAGTTCTCATTTTATCTCCAGAATGGTTTGACCGATTTAGATGTGGTTTTCTGTAATGGGTTTGTAGTTTATCGGCGATAGTTTTCAGATAGGTGTTATGGTGTTTAGCCGCTAGAGGGCACTGCAGCTATCATGTTCTTATTTTATCTCTAGAATGGTTTAACGAATTAGATGCGGTTTTTAGAGTAGATAACGTATGAATTCTTAAAAAAGTTTGAAATAAAAAGTAAGATTTAAATTTTTGAAAAAACCCACGACATTTGTATTATTTTTTAAATACCTAGATGCGAAAATCCCCCAACTAAAATTAATGTATGTAGGTACTTTAAAATATTTATCCATCTTTTCATAAATTACAAAGGCAATAAAAATACTGAAAAAATCCTTTTAAAAACACGTTTTTAAAACGGACTAAGTAATAACAAAAAAAAAAAAATTTCATTGAAACCTATTACGCTCTTCCGTACTTAAATAACAAAACAAGTAAACTTATAGTCAGAATTAATATTACACTATGTGTGTGTGTGTGTGTGGTGTGTGTGTGTGTGTGTGAGAGAGAGAGAGTATGAGGGAGTTAGTGCTACAAATTAGTAATCTGTTATGAGTAGGTATACTAAAACTCATGAGTCTCATGACATACCAAGCAGTAAAGATTCGGTTTCTTCATATGTTCTGAGCTGAATCCATTTTAATAAAAGTTTCTTAAAATTTTTCATTGAAACCTATTACGCTCTTCCTTACTTAAATAACAAAACAAGTAAACTTATAGTCAGAATTAATATTACACTATATGTGTGTGTGTGTGTGTGTGGTTTGTGTGTGTGTGTGGTGTGTGTATGTGTGTGTGTGTGTGTGTGTGTGTGTGAGAGAGAGAGTATGAGGGAGTTAGTGCTACAAATTAGTAATCTGTTATGAGTAGGTATACTAAAACTCATGAGTCTCATGACATACCAAGCAGTAAAGATTCGGTTTCTTCATATGTTCTGAGCTGAACCCATTTTAATAAAAGTTTCTTACATTCATGATGTGTCAAAAAAAATCTGACTATAAACATTTAAAAAGTCTAGTAAAAAGAGACTAAAAAGTAAAAAATAAATTCCTCTGTAAATATTTATAACCATATGTAGGTACCTACAGAAATTTCGTCCGTTTTAATGTTTTTGTTCCGATTTTTTTTTATAATTTAGTTCGTTTTAAAAGCGTGTTTTGAAAAAATATTTTTTTTCAGTAAATAATTATTTTCTGCTTTTTAGTTAACGAGCTAAGACTAAAAATATACCATCCCCTTTCGGAGCACTCGTTAAGACGATTTAAACGAGCCCAAACTCGATGGGGTTGCATTGTTTTATTACAGAGTCCCAGTGGCCTTCTTCCGGCTTCATCATCAGACCCTGGAAATTATTTCCCAACAAAGTACTCGTCAAGACGATTCAAACGAGCCTAAACTCGATGGGCTTGCATGGTTTTATTATACTTAGAGTTCCTATGGCCTTCCTCCGGCTCCATCATCAGATCCTCGAATACTATTTCCCATTAAAGTACTCTTCAAGATGAATTAAACGAGCCCAAACTTGATGGGGTTGCATGGTTTTATTAAAGAGTTTCTGTGTCCTTCTTTCGGCTCCATCATCAGACCCGGGAAACTATTTCCCAACAAAGAACTCGTGAAGACGATTCAAAAGAGCCTAAATTTGATGGGGTTGCACGGTTTCAATATTGAGTTCCTATGGCTTGCCTTTCAACTTCATCATCAGACCCTGGACTTCGTCTCTCATTAGAGTACTCGTCAAGACGATTCTAACGAGCCCAAACTCGATGGGGTTGTTTGCTTTCATCATAGATTTCCTGTGGCCTTCTTCCGGCTTCATCAACAGATCAATTCAATTTGACCATATTATTGCATTGCTTTTTAGTTCTGACCTATATTCAAAAAAGGCACTCTAACGGTTATATTATTATCTCGAGATCCAAAATTACTGATATGATAGGCATTCCTGCCCATTCTTACTTTTGTTTAAACATTTTACAAAAAATCCGATAGCAAGAACCTAAACAACTTGCAATATTTGCATGCCAGTCTGGTAAAACATGTTTGTACGCTCCAATGTTGTGACCACCTATTTTTACCATGTTTTTTGCGAATAAATTATCATTATCATTTATCAATACATTTTGGCCTCTGAGAGTTCTTGTGCTGTCTGTGACTGACTAAATATTTTAAAATTTTATTATTTAAAAGTATTAATTTTAGCACAAAACTACACTCTAATAATCTAACAACACTTTGTTTAAATAAATTGCCAAATATAGTGAGCAACCGCGTCGTCGCCGCCGCCGCTAGTGAGTGCCGGGCGCCGCCTGCACTCGGCTTTATTACTGTGACGTCACACGCTCCCGCGTACATCGAATTTTACCGGCAGGAACGGTATATGTTTATTATTTAATATTATCTTCGTAAGTAATGGTTCGATTTGGAAAATTCAAGAAGATATATCATTCTTATGTCATAAAGAATAACGTGGATACTAGTTTTATTGAATTTGCTATAACATTACTGATCCTTATTGTAATATTTTTAGACAATGTTTTTAATGTACTGGCTCCAAGTCAGTTTCAATGGACGAAAATGACAGAAACTAGGTTTTTACACTACGCAAACTATCTTACATACAATAAAATTGAGTTTTTAAAATTTTAAATCAATTTTGTCAGTTCTGAGTTCAATTATTTATATCCGCCACAAATAATCGAATCCTACTAATATTATAAATGTGAAAGTTTGTGGGTTTGGATGTTTGGATGTTTGTTCCTCAATCACGCAAAAACTACTAAACGGATTTGGTTGAAATTTGGCACACAGATAGCAAATATCCTAGATTAAAACATAGAATAGTTTTTATCCCGATATTCTCATGGGAACGGGAACCACGCGGGTGAAACCTCGGGCGGCCGCTAGTTAAAAATGGATCGGCAAGATGTGACACAAAACGCAAAAATAATAAACTTTTTATATGCTATGTCAATGAAAAGCAATGTTTTATGAACTTTAGAATTTTCGAAGGTTTTTCCCCAAAAAATAAGCTAGCGCTATGCGTCTGTCCGTGCGAACACATACTTAGCTGAGAAATCATGTGACGTTCCAAGAGAAAAGGTATCTTATGGTTAGGCCATAAGGTACCTTTTCCCGTGGAATGTCACAATTATGTTCCATTCGAAGCATTAAAAAAACCGCGCGATGAAACGTCAAAAAAGCGCTCGTGCGAACAATTCCTGGCTTCTTGAAAAAATAACGATAATTATATTGATATTTTTAATTAGATATATGCATATTTTTTAGTTTTTAACGCATAAAATAATTTGGACCGATATATCTATACAAAATCATATCTTTTTTTGCTATCCCTCAGGAACAATGAGGATCAGTAACAGGTTTGAATCCTATAGTTTTATTGATATTATATCAATAAAACTATATTGATATCTAAACACATATTGATATCTATGAAACCAAGTGAAAGAATTTTTGAAATCCGTTTAGAAATGGTTGAGTTAAAAGGGTTTGAAGGAAATGCCAAGCTCAATGCACTTATGTGCTTTATCACGTACGACATAAGGTTCGCGTCCGTCGCGATGACGTCATAAGGACCCCCAAAAAATCTGTGTTTTACCTCTTATAACTTCTCAAGTTTAAGAGATATCGTAAGTAGTAGATTGTACAACAAGTGCATAAAACGCATCATTTTACCCGAGACGTATATATCCACCCGAGCCGCAGGCGAGGGAGGATAGTCAAGTCGAGGGTAAAATGGGTTTTATGTACGAGTTATACACTCTGCTTTTCACTTCGATTGTGAGGAAATTAAACAACATTAATGTAAAAATAAAATTTTTTCTTACATTTTAGTGACAAATTATATATTTTTGGAATGTACTCATCAAGTCCTTTTATTTGATACCCATATTCAAAAATTTAAAAAAATATTTTTTTTTCTTAATTTTTTGTGACAAAATATATATTGTAGGAATGTGCTCATCAAGGCCTTTCATTTGATACCCACATTCAAGAATTGAAAAAAAAAGCTCATTTTTTAATAAAAAAAAATATAATTTTGGAATGTGCTCATCAAGACCTTTTATTTGATACCCATATTCAAAAATTGAAAAAATAACTTTTTTTTCTTAATTTTTTGTGACAAAATATATATTTTTAGAAAGTGCTCATCAAGGCCTTTCATTTGATACCCATATTAAAAAATTGAAAAATAACTCATTTTTTTATAAAAAAAATATAATTTTGGAATGTGCTCATCAAGGCCTTTCATTTGATACCCAACCCATATTCAAAAATTTAATTTTTTTTTATCAAGGTCTCTCAAAAAATTGACACCCATTTACAAAAATAAAAAAGTATTATAATAACACAACAAAAAAATAAAAAAACAGAATGAAATAACAAGTTAATTAAATGAAGTTTAATTGCATGTTTGGCTGTTTACCTGACGACCTTTGTCTTAAAGTCTGAGACTTAGACGAAGATTTTACTTTATGCACTAGAGCATAAAAAGCGATTTTATGCAGCCTATACCCAACATATAAACGAACTTTACGAGCATGAGAAGTGAAAATTTTTTTTACAGTTAATCATGTGGTGGCATTAGCTTTCTTATTAGCAACTAAAAAAAATCGTTACGGATCCTCATTGTTTTTCAAGATGAAAGGTATACGGCCCTGGATGCCTACCATCAACTTTTATAAAGCGATTCAAAACAGGTGCGTTTCAGTTTAGGTTCCCAAACTGAATCGCTATAATTCGTACCATGAGCTATTTAGAACTGAATCGCATTTGAATAGCTAAATATGAATGACTGAACGGTTTGTGTCTCTGGTTCGCGTGAGAGTTTCGTCACGGTAAAGAAATGTATCAGTATTCTAACTCGGTATATCTTTCTGGTTTTGTGATTGTACGTAATATTTTAGAATCAATATTATAGGGTTTACCTTCGCCGAGAAATCAATTTCTACGCAATAAAATACCTAACTAATGGTAAAAACAGAAAACTAAAAAGCTAAATAGGTAGGTACCTACTATCTTCGTTGATCAAAAGGGAAAAACAAATTAGTTTCAAATCCTTCTGGCCATAGTTAGTTGGTAATACCTATATAATAATAATAAAAGAAATATAAGTATCTTAATTTTATCTTAATCTTTATTTTTTTTTGGATCCGGGTATTTAGAAATGTTTTGTTTGGATTTATTTGTTAATTAAATATAATATAAACAGCACAATCTCCACTTTGCCATAATAATTACTTGTATTTCAATCAATTTTCGTCACTGCGGCGCATTCGCGACTGCTGTATAGGTACCGAGTGCAGACCGAACTCGAGGTGCATAGGTATGCTCGCATTTCGACCGATTGCACTAAGTTAGAATACTGATACATTTCTTTACCGTGGTTTCGTAATTTTGCTGACCGCGCATTTTAAAGTTACGAAGTATCACATTGGAATGGCGTAAGTAAACATTAGTCATGCCTAGGTATTTTGTTTATTGAAAAATCATTAAGTTTGTTCTTACTTTAACACTCGCGTCTAAAGATCGGATTCTGTTTGGAAGCTTTAAATACTCTATTGTTATTTAATTAATATGATATAAAAGATATCTCACTGTTGTGATATCGTTTTCGAAAAATTCGGAAGTTGTTTATTCATCGCACATCTAAAATAAATGTTATTACTAGACAGTGCTTTAAAGGCAAATATTTTCAAAAAATATATAAAGTTTTAACATATATACCAACCTTAGAACAAATAACAGTTTAACACATTGTCTGGGATTTCTAACACAGTTCATATCAATTTGAACACTAAAAATCACTCGTCACTAAAAACTTAAATCATAAAAATCAGTTTAGCCTAAAGAAAACAGTTAACAATTCAGATTTTTGTCTAAAATAAGGAACTTTATTTGGAACGCTAAAATTGACGTATAAGCGGAGCAGTGTAGGCGCAAATATGAGGTCATGGTACGAAAAATGAATGAATGATAAGGCTCAGCGAGTCAGTTTGGGTTATGGACTAGCGCTGAATCGCCTGCTGCTGACGCCGCTGAAACTTGATCGCCATAAAGGCGTCAGGCTCTCCGCTGTGTTAAGCGGGACACGCGCGCGGGGCGACATAGATTAGAGCTTACTCATGCACTGCGCAAGCATCTGTCCGTCAAAAACCAGCAATCTATATTCCCCCGCCGTGTACCCGCAGCGGGATCCCGCTCAAGGCAGCGGACGGCCTCATGGTACAAATAAGCAAACCAGTTCACTTTAGGTCCTAAACTGAATCGCAATAATAGTTCATGGTAGGCCTGATAAAAACGTGACAAAAGATGCGCAGTAGCTACAAACACCAAATTCAGTGCATGTTTTGTCTCATCTTTGTCTTATACCCTACTAGCGGCCGCCCGCGACTTCGTCTGCGTGGAAAGTTTTTTTTCTTTCCCTCGGGAACAATACTGTTTTTCGGGATGAAAAGTACCCTATGTCCTTCTCTGTACACCTGAGAACGTGTATGCAAAATTTAAAAAGGCGTAACAAACAAACGGACTTTCGCCGGTTTCATTGAACATGCATTATATTGTCGCTAGAATGCAAAGCTGTAAGGCCCTCCGCTGCCTTGAGCGGGACACGCGCGCGGGGCGACATAGATTAGAGCTTACTCATGCACTGCGCAAGCATCTGTCCGTCAAAAACCAGCAATCTATATTCCCGCGCCGTGTACCCGCGGCGGGATCCCGCTTAAGGCAGCGGAGGGCCTTAAACTAGCTAACTAACAGGACAAATTATAGGGTTTCTGTCCATCAACGTACGTACACGTTGTCACCCTATCTTAAAAATCTCATACAAATTTTATCATGGATTGCATCGTAAGTACTGCAGTGATTGGTTCCAGGTAAAGCTAGATCCTCAGTGACGGAAATTCTTTTTACTATTAAGTGGTTTACAACATTCGTGACGCTAAATTCACGTAAAGTGACGGTTTTGAATAAGGGCCACACAGCCTGATGGGTCGAAATATTGTTTTTGCTTTTTCTATTGATGTGTTGTTATGCGAACGGATTCAAAGTGTTGTATACTGTCACTTATCAAACGTGACGCTGCTAGACTGCTTTATATGACTCCAAATGGTATAATTGTCGATATTTTGACAAATGAAATTTGGGCCACACAGTTTCGTGTGGCCCTTGTTTGAACAACGATTTCATGAGATCTGTTCTGTTTTGAATGATGTTTGTGTGTTAAATCTTATTCATTTTTGCGTCACTGAGCATCTAGGGAGTGAAACTGGACTTTCGTTAGCTAGTTTTTGTTATTTTCAGCATCCATAATTTGCAGCGTCATTTCGTGAGGACCTTGTTCAATCGTAAATCATTCATAAAATCTAGCGTCACGTTTGTTCTGAATACTAAAATAAGAAATTGTTTATCCGTCACTGAAGGATTTTATAGCTCACAAGCCAGAAGGAGTAAGGTACACCCGAAATGACGAACATAAAACTTCGATATCTATGTTTTATAATTTATATGTATAATGAGGGCTTTTCAAAATGACAAAAAGTTGTAGGCTCGATAGATGGCGTTGAAAAATATAGGGGATTCAAAGTATTTTTTACTACCAATTTTGACTTCCCTCTTACCATCAACGCCATCTAGTGAGGCAAATAGTTACTTTACTTTTTTTTAATGTCACTTTGAAAACCCATCATTATGGGAATGGGAAAAAAATATCGTTATAAGTAAACAGTAATAATAGAGAATACTGACGACGCCGACGTTTATAAAATTCTAGTGTTTTACAATACGATCAATGTCTCAGTAAAATCAAAGAAATTATTTCTACTGAAATATATAAAAACATCGATGTTTATTATCAATAGTATACAAAATTAAACATTGAAACTATATATTTATTAAAAAAACGAATGACAGAAAATATTTTATTTTATTTGGAAAAAACACGATCTAAATCTAAACGATCGATATAAATAACCGACCCTCTAGCCAAAAAGTAACATTTCCAAATCTTCGTTATCGCTGCCCTTTCGAAATATAATAAGCATTCGTTAAAAATCGAATTTTAAAACGTCAAATCCTCGAAATCCTACGTAAATCGTGATACAATATGTGCAAAATAACCTGGCAGCTCGGAACTTAACTGCACAAGTGATATTTCGCGCAGGATATGTACTATGGGCAACAGCGTCGCTTGACCACACCTAAGATTAAAATCGCTTGCACGCCGCGCCGTCACAACATACGTTTAGTTCGTGCAGGGGCTATACGCGCGCACACGAATTTTGTTGCTAACTGGTTAAGTGACGCTGTTGCCTATAGATAGTACATATGGAGTTCCATATGTCCATAGTTCCGAGTGCTTCCGCCCGCACACCGTCTCCCCGTGCACGCCTGTATTCATCTACTGCGCAGCGGTCCGCGCGAAGTTATTATGCGCATACTAACTAACCTAATTACTTTTTGAACTAGATATTCTCGTTCAGGGGCCCTATTTTTGTAACGCTTGGCTGGCGTCGAGCGCTCGTTTCTACTGATTTTCGTTCGACAAATCAACTCAAATGTATGAGCTGTCGAACGAAAATCAGTAGAAACGAGCGCTCTACGACAGCCGAGCGATTCAAAAATAGGGCCCCAGTTCCATTTTCATTTTGAACATTAAAATTACACGTAACGTAATTTTCTGGGGCACAAACACTTATTTGCTCACAGATAATACATTGCTGTTGATTAAACCTTATTCAATACTATCGATAAATAACAGCTATAGATCGTCCAAAACCATCGATAGTCTTGATAGCCTGTCGATGGTCTATCGATAGTGACCTATCGATCGGCCACATCACTAAAATGTCAAACTCAATAATTAATTTGACATATTGTATTGAAGGTTATATTTTAGATCTCTATACATCGGCGTTGTACTTTCACAATACGCCTTGAAATAACAGAGCAGAGTCTGTAGGGAAAAAAGAAGCCACTAAGCAAAACACTCGACTCTGGCGAAATCCACAAGGGAACCGCCAAAGCATAAAAAGAAGAAGATTTTAGATCTAAAAAGTAAAAATTATATTTATTTTCTTTACATATTAATAGACTAGTTCTACTGGAATAACCATATTGAAGTGTTTTTATAAATAAATAGGACAGTTAACGCATCGTTAAATTACATAGGTACGTTATTTACCTATATGCAACTGGACTTGAACATAACCTATGTAAAGTAAAATCAAAACAAACTTGAAATGGCTACAAAGTTTGACGCCGCAGCTTATAATTTCCGACAGAAGTGCCCCTTTATCAGAAAAGACTTGCTAAGATGGTTCCCCGGGCACATGAATAAGGGCTTAAAGCAAATGCAACGGAAATTAAACAGCGTAGACTGTGTCATTGAAGTCCACGATGCTAGGATCCCTTTCTCCGGTCGTAATCCTATATTTACAAAAACATTAACAGGTGCTAAACCTCATATTCTTGTTCTTAATAAGAGGGATTTAACTGTAAGCACTCTCATACCGAAAATAAAAGACCATTTGAAGGCAGAACAAAACATAGAGAATGTAGTGTTTACAAATAGTAAAGATCAACATTGTCGAGGTCTCAAGACTCTCAGACCCCTCATGGTCGACCTGATCAAAGGATCTAATAGATATAATAGAAGTGAGGAGTTGGATTACAATGTGATGATTATCGGAGTGCCAAATGTTGGAAAATCTTCCCTGATCAATATGCTTCGGTCGAAGAACATGAGCGTGAGGCACGCACTGCCTGTCGGAGCTGTCGCTGGTGTTACAAGGAGTCTTATGACCAAGATGAGAATTAATAATGACCCTAAAATTTTTATGCTCGATACACCTGGTAAGTAAAACATAATTTTTTATATATTTTATCATTAATTTGATTTTACTGCTGAAATTGTTTACTTGGATAATCTTAAGTGTAAAAAAATCTGTTTAAATGATCAAGAGGTTGATATTATCAGTTTCAATATTTACCATAACAAACCATTGATTGCTTATTACTTTTGCTTTGTTTCTGAGAAGGAAACTGAAATTAGGATCAGATAATGATTGTCTTAATGATCAAGAAGATAATAAAAAAATATTATTTATGTAAAATAAATAATCTGTATGTATATTCTTAATTTCAGGTATCCTCGAGCCATCAGTAACTGACGTAGAGATGGGGATGAAGCTAGCTCTCTGTGCGTCCTTGCAAGACCACATGGTGGGCGAAGAAGCGATCGCGGACTACCTGCTCTATTGGCTCAACAAGCACTCCAAGTTCAACTATGTGGACTACATGGGTCTGCTGGAACCCAATGATGATATTAATAAGGTACAGTTAGAGATAAGATTTTTAAGTCAGTTCGACCAATTCAAAACATATGTCTATTACATTTATTATACAAAACTGTAGATTGCATTAATTTTTATTTGGTTTGGTATTTTGGCTTTCTTTATTTGAATCCTAGACAAATACTGTCTTAATCCGAATAAGATCATAAGAAGAGTATTTATTTATATTTATATAAAAGCCCATGTTACTATCCCTGTCAATTGGTAATACGCCTGGCGGCCATGATTTTAACCTCAAAAACGAAAAACAATTGTATTTTTTTCATATACCTAGACCCTTTCTTATTGAAAATAAGAATTAAATAATTAATATATTATATTACCTATTAGAATTTTACTGTTTTTTGTCATTTTTAGTTGCGGATGATGTTGATGTGTATGTTAATTTGACAAGGTTCCAGCGCATTACCAATTGACGGGGATAGTACAGTATCACTTTCACATCAATAACTGAAATATCAAACAATGTGTGATGGCCTGAAAAACATACCCTGCTAGGGTGTTGCTTATTATGACTTAATATTAAATTAAAAAATAATCATACAGCAAAATAATTAACATAGATTCATATTTTATTATTCTAATTATGCTTAAAGTTAATTATGCTCAAATTGCAAATCATTATGGTATTACGCACAGAACAAAGAAAAAATTTTTCCCCCCAGTAGAAGTCGCATGTGGGCGGCACCCGTGTAACATCATATCTGCGAAGCTCCGCACATCTTTGAATTTTTCTCCGTCAGTCGTATGAACGAACGCCAAACAAAAAAATCTTCAAAAATAATATAAAAATGCCGAGTTGCATTATATAAAAGAGCAAAATCGATATCCACATATATAATTTAGCAAACGGGTGTATAAAATATCAGAGGCGAGCTTTATTTTATTAATTTACATTTTAATTAAAAATTCAACTGATATTTTCCTTTTAAAATTCATAACAATAAATATCTACCTTTATGCGGTATACACTTATGATCCCATTATGATCCATATTCCAACGCACAATTTGACATATTCTTGAAGTTTCAAAAACACTAAAATATAGAATGGCGGAAATGTCACTCAATAGGGGAGACCGAGAAAAGTTGTGACTGTGAACAGTTGAAAAGTAAGTAACAGTTGATTGATTTGATACACTTACCACTGAAAACACGCAAAAGCAGCATGGAATTTTAGTCAACTTAAATAGCACGTTATAGGCGAGTGCGGGAAGCTATCATTTTTACTGTCAAGGATTTTAATCATTCGAGGCAATTTAATGAAAATTGTTTCCCCTACAAGGCTGCGAAGTCTCAAGAAATGAGAGGAAAAAATTCTTAGTTAAAATGTAATTTTGAAATTGGTTCATGTGGCCATGTGAAACGACTGGTCATGCAGCCATAAAGTTTTATAAAAATAACGCTATATAGTTATTTTTGGATTTAGAATACTACACTCCTGAACTTGTGCGGGGCGGAAAGTAACTATTGAAATTAACTCGATAGGTATAGGTGCCGGCATATAACTTGGCAAGTTCTTTAACGCGCATTCCTTCTTTCTTTGTTTGCCCGATGTAAGAGAGCCCAGTAGCAATCTAGTTTGTAGACGCCTAGCGCCTGCACCTTGAAAAGGGATGTAGCACTTGACAGGTCGTAAGAATTGGTTTATCTTCCTCGTCGGCTTGAAGTAGGTCTTGATAGACACACTCTTCGGAATACCTACAATCTTGTCAATGACACCTTTCATGTAAGGTAGAATGGCAGATCGTCGTTCTACTATGGCTGGCTTGACACGGTTTCTGGGTTGGAGGGGAGACGTGGTACTGGCAATTTGTTACTTCGCAGAATGTGCTTGACATGCTGAAGCTCAGCTGTCAGGTGTTGTTGGTCACAGATCCCAAATACAAATAACTTTATTTGCTGTAAATTGGCTGATTACTTACAATTCCCGCGTACTCTCTGAAACAAAGATTTCCCTACGGTAGGTAGCTAACTGTAAAGGATGGTGGTGGGATTCACCATTGAGGTATCTATCTGTAAGTGTTGCTTTTCGAAACATCCAATATCCGATATATTTATTTTATTTGGGTTTCTGAATTTTGAAATTCAAATATTTTTTGCCTAGTAACTATTAGTACAGTAGCCCGTAATACATTTAAATTACGAAAATATTACCGTTTGCCGTTGTGATATAGTTAATTATTACGAAATTATAGATACTTTAACCCAAGTTTTACAGATCGCAACCCGCCGTAACCTATATTTGTATATCTCCAAAACTGATATTTTTTTAGTTTTTGAGGTTTACCACATGGCTTAGCTATTGTCGTATTCTACAGCTTTGTTTGATTGCCACTGATAATAGTAAGACTATGGAAAGTGACCATACACAGATTTAAGATCAGATAAAATCCATCCATTTTCATCCGGTCTTAAATCTGTGTATGGCTACTTTTCATAGTCTTATTATTATCAGTGGCAATCAAAAAAAGCTGTAGAACACGACAATAGCTAAACCATGAAGTAAACCTCGAAAAATAAAAAAATATCATTTTTGAAGATATACAAATATAGGTTACGGCGGGTTGCGATGCGATCTGTTAGACTTGGGTTAAAGTATCTATAATTTCGTAATAAATAACTATATCACAACGGCAAACGGTAACCTTTTTCGTAATTTAAATGTTCTACGGGCTACACTGTACTACTAAGAAATGTCAGGATTCCACCGAATTATGAAAAAGAGTTTACACGAATTATTGATATGAAACTATTTAGGATTAGCTAAGTGAAGAATGTTAACCAACCCGGTCTCCCTAATCTCATTAAATTTTCTTAAAGTACTTTATGTGTTAATAAATAAGGTGGTAAATCGCACTATTAAAATTAGCTTACGCCATCTAGCGGCTGAGTAGCAGCATTATAAATATACGTATTATTTAATTTGGTACCAAGTTGCTATGGTAATACGACTGAATCTAAATAAATAATCTTTGTGATTTATGGCTTTCTGGATATTATACATTTTCACTTTTTATCCAATTATGTGTTCACAAAGTGTGTGTGCGTAGCATGTAACTATTAAGTGGGGGGCTTGGCTTCGATTTTTAATGTGTTTGTTTGGTTACACTGGTTTTCATACTAAATTGAGCTCATACTACTTCTATCTACTTCTATGTTCTGTGGTATTACGTTTGTATTGAAAGTTCACTGTCCGCTGGCTTCTTACCAAAAAAAAAATCTTTTTAATACAAACTATTAGAGCAATAGCGCACTTGCGGCCAGCGAGATCAGTACATTAGTATGAAATCGCCGTAGACCGCAAGTGCGCTATTGCCCTTAGCATCATATTTATAATTTTACACAGGTACTTCTATCAGGCGCGATAAAATACAACCGAGTAAGGCGCGTCCGCGACTTCGACGGACGCGTCCGGGACGTGCCAGACCTGGTGGAGGTGGCGCGTACCATGATCAAGGCGTTCCGGACGGGCGAGCTCGGACGCATGATGCTGGACGTGGAACTGCTCAATCTAAAGGACCAGTCTAGTGTCAGGCAGCTAGCGTAGTAGCTGATCAGTTTTGATAGCCAGTGATTGTTATGAAAATGTGAAACTGGACCGGATCCGGAACTAATCTATAGTTGATGCCTGTCTAGGATGCACAAAACTACAGCAAAAAAAACGAACGCAGACCACGTTTTAAGATTATAAAAAAGGCAAAAAAACCGCGCATCGCGATTTTTAGTCAGTTTCAACTACTTATCTTGAAATCTTGCCGGTCTTTTACAAAAAAAAAATAATTGCTGAGCGCGATTTTTAGTCTTCATCCTCTAATGTTGTAATCAGTGGTTTCATCCGCGAAATTTAAAAATGTCTGTCTCTGCTTTAGTGCTGGCCGCACGCCTGTATAACGCCTGTCAAATGCGGCAAAAGCCTTTCATCAGTCCTATCATCAGTATATTTTTCGCCTCGCTTGGCCGCCTCTAATATCAGGCAGCTCTAGGCCCGGGCCTACTTGGCCTTAGGGTAAATCCGCCACTGATTGTTACTGTGGAAATGGAATTGTTACTAATAGTAACAGGGCTATCCTGCACGGTATTTCAGACAAGCTCTGGATTCGGTCCGGATTCGCTCCTGGTTTCGGCGAACTCGGGTGCCATGTACACGCTCGCTTATGGCCACCTAATATAAAATATGAATGACTATAGATAATTTACAATAGCCAAATATATTTAACAAGTCTCAAATCAATACTATTATGCAGATCAATAAGCACGTCATAAAAATTTCAAATGCTCATAGTTTTATTCAGTAAATTTTATAATTTAACTCATTTTCAAATACACAAGGTTCCACATAGCCTTGGTTAATTAAAATAGTCGCAACTGTTAGTTTGTAGTTAATGATGTGTAATATTATGTAAATAAATTGCGTAGGTAGTTGTAAATATAGCTAAGATTCTCATAAAGTAAAATAATTGAAGAAAAGTCATAGTTTTTCTTAATACTTAATTATGAAATTCTATGAATGGTGTGTTCAAAATGTTCAAATAACACTGGTCACTTTTTGACATTTATTAAAATGGAGGTGACAATAGGTTACTTTTACCTGAGGATTGGATAGACCGTAAATAACAGTAAATATATAATTACATCAGCAATTAGCAAGAATTCCCCAAACTCCATCATGTTGACTTTATCAATACTTATCGTAAGGTGATGGCGTGCCACACAATAAATAATAGATGGTAAAAAGTATTTTAAGTTTCCTCATTCGATTTACGAACTTAACGTTTGGTTTAAAATCAAGTAATGCCCACGAAGAAAATACCTACTAAGGAATATACTTAACAGAGTTTGTAGAAAAGGTGTTCAAAAGTTCCAACCCTGGGAAGCCAAAGATGACGACCGTAGAAATCGCGAATAATTTGCCAAATAAATTATCCTTGGCGAAATAAGAAATTTTCTACTATGCCCAGCAGTGGCGTCAAGCGACTGCCGATCATGATGAAGCAAGGCTGAAGGATCATGGGCTAAAGCATGGATAAGGCCTTCATTGATCGAAGTATTCTGCATGTAAATGTAAATATTGCAATAGTATTCTGCATAAAGTGAATATAGGTGTATTAACTTTATGGTACTAAAGCAGAGAGCAGAGCTGACTGGATGTTTTTGGCTGCAAAAAAAATATGTTTAAATGACAGCGTCATACTTAGTCATAATTGAAAACGTCAAACAATCAAACCGTCGATGTTGTAACAAAAAAAAATTGTAACAAAAAAAATCAAGAGACTATACATGGACACGGAAAAGGCTCAGCAGTAACTGAACATTCGAAGAATGTTCTAATTCGTTCGACTTTCAGCAGTAGAATTCAGATTACCATTGGCGATCAAAATGAACCCTATAGATTACCTGGAAAGCTTGGTGACTTCCATCCAAGAGTATAGGTGGTTGATAGAGATTGCTGCAGACAGTTATCCTATCGCCTTCATGTCGAAGATACATACGGCTTAAATATAGTGTTAGAAAAGGCAAGATCGGCCATGATTTTTAATCCTAAGCAAGTAATACCGACTGTAGAACCAGTTGAAACCTTCACTGGCCCATACGGCTCCAATTCTAGTACAGGCTCCTCTACGACAGTCTCCGAGGCCAGCTTTTCCACTAGCACCACATTCAGTGACGATGATGATACTCTCAATATGATAAGTACTCCTTGGAGTACGGAGTCTTGGAGCGAGAAGTTTGAAGATAAACTTATAATCCAAAATGATACCATATCTGAAACATTATATTCCTGGACGGAGAGCAGTAAAGACTCGTTGTTCTCTCAGAGCATACAACCAAATTCCACTACCACATTTGGATTGCACAGCCCAGTTACCTTTAGTGATAGCAACACGGTAACGGTATGGGAAGCTGGATTTCCTGTCCAAACGAACGAACTCCGCTCACCATTAAAGAAGGACTCATTATCTGACACGTACAGTTCATGGACCTTACAATCCTTTTATTCTAGTTTAGCTTCCACATGCGATTCGAACATCGTCAAAGTCAATTACCCCTGGAGCCCAAACACAATTTTCTCGTTGACAGACATAGGCACAGACGTCTACCCCAGTACTTTAGCAACGCCTGCCGCGCGTAAACCTAGCAGGGAGTCAATCTTCATTTCTTCGCCTATACCGCGGAGCCGCGGAGAAAACGGCCATACCTCTCCCCTTGCTATAGCGACCAATCTGCGAGCATCGTTCTCGATTGGAGATCATTAAAAGGAACAGCTATGGGTGTACACCGAATGTAATTTCCATGTGAAAAAAAAACAAAGTAACTTTAAATATTTATTTGTAACAAAATAAATGACTAATAACGACACCGCAGCCTTAATTACATCTATCCCTAATATAACCAGTTTTTGAGGTATTTAGTGTAGCAAGTATAGCTGTGCGTGTTTAACATGGCAATAAAAAACTGTTATGGATATACAATTCACAGTCATACGATAATAGTTCCTACAACCCTTACAACTAACTATAAATTAGGTAGCTCATTACTTAGGCGCGTTGGTGATGCCAATGACCGCCTTGTAGTAATTAGGCTCGCTGAGGGCGTCCACGAGGAAGGTGCCAAGGTCCCACTTGGAGATGGTCCGCCCCGGGGAGGTGGTGGGGTTGACTTGTACGACTATCTCCCTGCTGGGCTCATCTGAGGAAGATGAGGCATGGATGCTCGTTACTTAACCAAGCATTCAACCACTAAAATACGTTTTGGTCATTAAATAGGCACACTTTATCCATGGAAAATAC
Organism: Agriphila tristella; assembly: GCA_928269145.1. NCBI lineage: Eukaryota > Metazoa > Arthropoda > Insecta > Lepidoptera > Crambidae > Agriphila > Agriphila tristella. The sequence goes on along the minus strand of OV743443.1, from coordinate 2,716,011 downwards.
CCAGTTGATGGATAAGTCGGGCGCGATGTATGAAATAATGAATTAAGTTTATTTACAACAACGTTGTAAACACAGTGCCATGACCTCGGCCTTGTCATAGAGTAATGGTGTATAGCAGAGGTGCCCAAACGGTCGATCGCGATCGACTGGTTGATCGCGAACAGATTTGACACCTTGCACCCAATGTAGTTTTACTTTGCAACTTTTTTCCAATATCGCTAAAAATGACGATCTCTTGGTCATAAATTGTTGCTATGTCGATCTCCCTAAGAAAAAGTATGGGCACCCCTGGTGTATAGGAAAATAAAAAAAAATATTCAAAGTCGGTCGCATCTCGCAAACTACTTATAGACCGGGGTGCCATCGTCGGTAACCCTACCTCATCGAGTACCAACACGAGACAGTCACTATAAGGAGAGAGACAAAAAGTATCGTTAAAAATTGTTGGTCTGCCTAGGCGCAACTTGGCCGGTTTTGTTCAGTCATGAAAAAAAGTGAGGCTAAAATGATGATAAAATATGTCATCAGGTACCACCATTAAACCTTGTTGATACGATGAGGCTGGAAGAGTAAGACTAGAAAAAACTGGTCTGCCGCGCCCCATCTTGGCAACTTAGTCAGTCAGACTGATTTTAGGAGCGCCCAATGCGTTGGTTTTTATGTCATCGAGTACCAACATGCGACCAATGTTTTACTATGGCTTTGACCAACCTACTACCAAAAACACTGGTCTGCCGATCTTTAGTCTGGCAGTTTCTTCAGTCAGACCGTTTTTATAGTTGTATACTTACATCTATTTATTTTTTTTATCTTGAAAGTTTTTTCGCCCAATCCAACGAAATTGGTTTTTGAAGTAATTTACCTACCCAGCAAACATTCTTGAGATGACGCCGGCAGCAAAATGTAGCCAACCCAAGAACCGAATCAAAGACTTTCCTTGATTCGATTCTTGGATTGGCTACATTCCTCTCTTGACTAACACATTATTATGGCTTTAATCGACCTCATCATACAATTCTGCTTCATGGCACGTACTATATACGTACGTAGGTATTTATAGTTATACTTACCAATGTTTATTTATACTTACCCATTATACCAAAAAATAGTACAGGTAAGCATAATTTTAGGAGAAAATTAATAAAAGGTTGTATTTAACAAATCAACATTTATTTTCAATAATAAGCATAGTAGGTAAGTTTTTTTACATTTTAAAGATTCCGTTACAGACGCTACTTAAAAACAAATTTTAATAATCAAATTGTTCACAATTAAACTGCCATTTTAGTACGTCACATCGTCAGAAGAGTTTTGCCACATAGAGTTCACAAAAATTGTGCTGACAACTTTTTTTCCTAGAGACGGCCAACATGGTGAAATCGTATGGGCGTCAAAATTTACCACCATTTTTTTTTAATGTGACTCTTCCATTTAAAGAAATATTTGTATTACATTCATATTTTCAACTTTTTAAACCTACGGTATTAAGATTATTTTTAATCTGATTATTTAATAACAAAGTTTACTCATTCATCATCATCATATCAGCCGCACGACACCCACTGCTGGGTATAGGCCTCCCCCAAGGATTTCCACGACGATCGGTCCTGCGCTTCCCACATCCAGTGGCTTCCGGCAACCTTCACCAGATCGTCGGTCCACTTTGTCGGGGGCCTACCCACGGAGCGCCGTCCGGTGCGCGGTCGCCATTCAAGAACCTTTCCGCCCCAACGGCCATCGGTTCTTCTCGCTATGTGTCCAGCCCACTGCCACTTTAGCTGAGCAATCCTTCAAGCGATGTCGGTTACTTTAGTTCGCCTGCGGATCTCCTCATTTCTGATTCGATCACGCAGGGAAACGCCGAGCATGGCTCTCTCCATTGCACGCTGGGTGACCTTGAGCCTCCTTATGAGACCCATAGTTAGCGACCACGTTTCACTGCCGTAAGTCATCACTGGCAACACACACTGATCATAGACTTTCGTCTTGAAACACTGAGGTAAATCGGACACGAAGATTTTTCGGAGCTTCCCGAATGCTGCCCATCCGAGTTGGATTTGACGAGAGATGAGATTTCTCAAAGTTGGACCTACCCAACTGGACTGCCTGTCCTAGGTATACATAATGGTCAACAACTTCAAGTGTAGTGTTCCCAACATGAACTGGAGTGGGCACAACATGGGCATTCGACATGATTTTCGTCTTATCCATGTTCATCTTAAGACCCACTCTTCGGGAAGCACTACGGAGATCTTCGAGCATTGTGTTCAGGTCCTCCAAGGTCTCAGCCATAAGAACTATATCATCAGCAAAACGAAGGTGTGTTAGGTACTGGCCATTAATGTTGATGCCGAGTCCTTTCCAGTCTAAGAGTTTAAAGATGTCCTCCAACGCAGCTGTGAACAGTTTCGGAGAGATAACATCTCCCTGTCTCACACCTCGCTGCAGTTGGATAGGATTTGTTCTCTGGTTCTGTACTCGGACCGACATGGTGGCATTTTTGTATAAATACCTCAGCACCTCGATATACCTGAGGTCCACTTGGCACCTTTGGAGAGACTGCAGCACCGCCCAGGTTTCAATCGAATCAAAGGCTTTCTCATAATCCACGAACGCCAAGCAAAGTGGCTTATTATACTCCTCAGTCTTCTGTATAACCTGCCGCAGCGTATGGATGTGGTCTATGGTGCTAAAGCCTTTTCGGAACCCGGCTTGTTCGGGAGGTAGGAAGTCGTCGAACTTGCGAGCGAGACGATTCGTAAGGACTCTTGAATGGAATGGCGGCTGACTCATGCGACGCCGCCACGTGGGATTTTTTTACCTGCTACCTGCGCTTGCTTGCGCTTTATGACAACATAAAAAATGCGTCATCAAAGAGCGAAAGAGACGAACCTATAAATACTTGTAATGCGAAGAAAGAGATGAAGCATGAAAAGGCTAACCAGAGTCCAGATAGGGATGTTCGATCCGGGTGCCTTGTATAATATTCCGGATCAGTAAATGACATAATAATTTTGAACGAGTCAGATGTGGAAGATGATGATGTTCTAACTGCCAATTCTTCAGACTATGACTGATTAAAATGGCAATTTGATTGTAAAAAAAATTATTATTAAAATTAGATATTAAGTAGCGTCTGTAACGGTGTTTTTAAAATGTAAATTAAACTTACCTACTATGTTTATTATTGAAAATAAATGTTGATTTACACCCTTAGGCCCGCCGGTAACGATCAATTGCGATTGTCAATTTTTTCGTCAATGCCATTGTTCGAGCAAATGACAATCGCTTCAATTGCACGCGTAAACGATCAATTTTCGCATCAATGGGCGTCAATGACGTCAATGACTGATGATCGTTACCGGTGGCCTTAACACACTTTTATTATGTTTTCCTAAAATTATATGTACCTTTACTATTTTTTGCTATAATGGGTAAGTATAAATATATACCTATATGGGTAAGTATAAATATACCTATGGGTAAGTATAACTATAAATACCTACGTACTATAGCGTACTAAAGTACGTAGGTATTTATAGTTATACTTACCCATATAGGTATATATTTATACTGCCATGAAGCAGGATTGTATGATGAGGTCGATTAAAGCCATAATAATATGTTAGTCAAGAGAGGAATGTAGCCAATCCAAGAATCGAATCAAGGTAAAGTCTTTGATTCGGTTCTTGGGTTGGCTACATTTTGCTGCCGTCATCTCAAGGATGTTTGCTGGGTAGGTAAATTACTTCAAAAACCAATTTCGTTGGATTGGGCGAAAAAACTTTCAAGATAAAAAAAATAAATAGATGTAAGTATACAACTATAAAAACGGTCTGACTGAAGAAACTGCCAGACTAAAGATCGGCAGACCAGTGTTTTTGGTAGTAGGTTGGTCAAAGCCATAGTAAAACATTGGTCGCATGTTGGTACTCGATGACATAAAAACCAACGCATTGGGCGCTCCTAAAATCAGTCTGACTGACTAAGTTGCCAAGATGGGGCGCGGCAGACCAGTTTTTTCTAGTCTTACTCTTCCAGCCTCATCGTATCAACAAGGTTTAATGGTGGTACCTGATGACATATTTTATCATCATTTTAGCCTCACTTTTTTTCATGACTGAACAAAACCGGCCAAGTTGCGCCTAGGCAGACCAACAATTTTTAACGATACTTTTTGTCTCTCTCCTTATAGTGACTGTCTCGTGTTGGTACTCGATGAGGTAGGGTTACCGACGGTGGCATCCCGGTCTATTACTTCAGTATGGTAAAGCAATGTGAAGTTCAGGGATGGCGAACCTTTATGTACGAGTATCAACGTGACGTGCCCAAAACATTGTGTCGCGTGCCATTGGTTCGCCATCCCTGGTGTAGGTACTTAGACTTACCAGCAATGTGTGGGGGGAACACAGCAATCCAATCGAGAGGGCTTTCTTTCAGCGCGTTGAACATTCTTTTATGGTCTTCGTTGAGATCTACAAACCGAGGTGGGACTTTGTCATCGTCGTAAAACAGGAAAGCTGACAAGCACACCGCAATCTTCTTAACATTAGTGGCCCTCATTGCGTCGAGGATGTTTTTAGTGCCTTCAGACAAGTCCGAGGTGGGTTCGAGGCTGTTGCGCGTGCCGAGGGCCACCACCACTCCGTCCACGCCCTCCACCGCTTCGGCGACGGAGTCCGGCTCCAGGACATTACCCTCGATTATCTCTACCTTATCTTTGAGGTGGTCAGGCACTTTAGCCGGGTCTCGGACGAACGCGCGCACCGAAAGTCCTGTAAACATATTTTTTTTGAGAATTGAGTAAAGCAGTAACAGCCTGGCCACAGCCAGCGCGGCAGGCGGCGCGGCAAGTGAATTCGGTAATCACTGCGCGGTCGTGCCGACGAGCTGAGAGGCCGCCATCGAGTAGCGCGCAGTGATTATTGAACGCCGCCTGCCGCGCCTAGAAATGTATGGGAATTTATTAAATTACGTATTCTTTGGAGTTTCTAAATTAGTTAAATATGACATTATCAAGTCTTGTCATGAAGATACCTCCAAATTAAGTTTATTTAGGGATGACGAGATACTGTAGCCAACGGCTACAGTAGCAGCGGGCTTGGACGAGCAGCAAGGTGGGAGACATTATTTTTTTCCAAAACTGGTTCATCGCGGTATTGGCGTAACGTGGCGGTCTGTTTTATCTGGTAATCTCACTAATCATGTAATATATTTTTCAATACAGCTGCTCGAAAATGTAAGTTTACGATGACAGTCAAGCGTGCGGTAAGTTGATTTTACCGCACGCCGTGCGTTTTTGTTTACGGATTAGTACAGCGTGCGGCAAGTTGATTTTATCGCACGCCGGCGCTGTGCGTTTTTGTTTACGAACTTTTTTTTTTATTTCTACTAGCTTCCTTCCGCCCGTGACTTCATCCGCGTAGACAGTAGAAACATATTGCAACCAGTTTAAAATGACCCCTTTAGTGTATTAAAGCTAGTACTACGGAGAGTTCAAGCTGTTTCCTTGGTTCCACCCACCTGAATTTGATGAAACAGCTTAGATTTTAAGTTGGACCTCAATCTACTAAATTGTGAAAAATCCATCAAATTTCGTTCAGCTGTTTTTGTGTAATTCGCGCACAAATTTAGAATTTACAGTTTTATTATATGTATAGACTAGCGGCCGCCCGCGACTTCGTCTGCGTGGAAAGTTTTTCGCTAACCCTCGGGAACAATACACTTTTTCGGGATGAAAGGTACCCTTTTCTGTACCCCTGACAACATGTATGCAAAATTTCATGATGATCGGTTCAGTAGTTAAGACGTGAAGGCGTAACAAACAAACAAACAACAAACGGACTTTCGCATTTATAATATTAGTAAAGGATTACTATTTCAGTAGTACCTACCTATAATGTTTTCTCGCAAATGTATTGAAAAACGTAGTATGGCACACGGTTGTTAAGGTTTTTTAATAGTACATTATGATATAAGTGCGGTAAGTTGAAAATTACAGCTGAGGCGATATTGCTAGCCCGAGCCGTAGGCGAGGGCTACAAGAAAGCAGAGGCTGTAATTATCAAAGCGCACGTATGTCATACGACGTTTTATAACATATTTGCGAGGAAATAAATAAAACTCGGACTTTGCATTTTTGCTTGTTTTCCATAATGATGAAATTTTGATACACTTGTACGATAGTAATATATCGGTCGATTTTTCTGCCTTTCACTTCGATTGTGAGGAAATCAAACAACAATAAAGTAAAAAACAAAAATTGAAAAAAAATTTTTTTTTCTTAAATTTAGTGACAAATTATATTATTTTGGAATGTGCTCATCAAGGCCTTTCATTTGATACCCATATTCAAAAATCGAAAAAAAAATTTTTTTTCTTAAATTTTAGTGACAAATTATGTAATTTTGGAATGTGCTCATCAAGGCCTATCATTTGATACCCATATTCAAAAATGAAAAAAAAAATTTTTTTTTCTTAAATTTAGTGACAAATTATATAATTTTGGAATGTGCTCATCAAGGCCTTTCATTTGATACCCATATTCAAAAATTAAAAAAAAAAAATTTTTCTTAAATTTTAGTGACAAATTATGTAATTTTGGAATGTGCTAATCAAGGCCTTTCATTTGATACCCATATTCATAAATCGAAAAAAATAATTTTTTTTAATTTTTAGTCACAAATTATATAATTTTGAAATGTGCTCATCAAGGCCTTTCATTTGATACCCATATTCAAAAATTGAAAAAAATAAATTATTGAAAAAATAAATTATATAAAGTAAATTTTATTCATAAAATGTTGACCAAGAGGTCAATCGCACATGACGCATCAGAAAAGATTCTGATATAAAAACTCTTTGCTAAGATTTAAAAAAGTACCGTTCGTTTTAGACGAAGCATCTTGATAAACCGTGCGTTTTACTTTACATTACCGCACAAGTTCGTAATGAGATACAATACGATATTGAAATTGGCGTAAGAAGAGACCCTTTACGAGCAAACCCCTTACCAACCTTGTATCATAAACTACTAATGTGTAACACACACGGGAAGAAGAGGATGCATGTCCAGTAACACAAAACGCCAGATTTTTTCAGAAAAAATCTGACTATATAACTAACTAATAAACTTGTCATTTTGAAAATCTTTAGTAAAAAAATCAGCCGCGCAGTGCGATTTTTTGTGAGTTTCATCCACTAATCTTGTAATTTTGCCCGACTATGAGTATTTAACAATAAAATCGGCCGCGCAGCGCGATTTTTGTTTGTTCCATCCACTAATCTTGATATTTTGCCTGACTGTAAGTAATAAAAAAACGGCCTCGCAGCGAGATTTTTAGTCAGTTTTATCTACTAACTAGCTTGCGCCCGCGACTTCGTCTGCGTGGATAGTATTTTGTCTATCCCTCGGGAACAGTTCCTTATTTCGGGATTAAATGTACCCTATGTCCTTTTCTGTACCCCTGACAACGTGTGTGTAAAATTTCATGACGATCGGTTCAGTAGTTTAAGGCGTAACAAACAAACGGACTTTCGCATTTATAATATTAATAAGGATCTCACTAATCATGTAACATCGTGAACGGAAAATGAACATTCTGCAGTGCAGTTCGTCAATAAATGATTGGTATAACTAATTATGAAAGGCGCCCTAAAGCTAAGCCCGAGGGGTGGCTGACGCGGTAGACTGCTAGCAGCTTGGCGCCCTGGGCCATGGCCCCCTTAGACCCTAGGGTAAATACGTCCCCTTATTTTATTACTGGCTACTACATTCATGATGAGTAGGTATTTTAGCCCTTTAGGGCAGCCCCAGTGGTCATGCAGTCGGCCGGTCACCAACATCAAAATGCTGCCAGAGGCTATTAGCTAACTTATGTAGCTTAATCACTCTGATTGCAATTGCTATACATTGCTACATTTCTTTGGTAAGTTTTTATTTGTGCCAAAATGAAATTATTCTGCTCAATAGAAGCAGAAGTGATAGCCAAGTTCTTGGCTAAATATTTAAAATAAATTAATAGCGCTAAAGCTACTTGTCTTTTAAAATAATTTGGGAGATAATATTTATCTCTTGTCAATTTAAAATTAAATAATAATTTATTTATGTCTATTATGTGACATCTCTGACTATTATAATAAGTCATATTGCTTAGTGTTAAATTTAAATTGTATCTGATATTATTTTCTCCCTGTGGCAAGCTAGCACTGTAAGGTAGTGTAAACAATACAACTTTATTTATATTTAAACTGCATAACTCATTGTAGTATGAAATGAGATCCTTCTTGTTTACATTACCTCTTTGACCAATTAATGGTATTTTCATTTAAGTTCAGAGTAACTACTTTTCTCATAATGTCATGAGGGTCACACCCGGCATACAGTAATTTAAAACATTTTCTCCCAATAGATTAGTTAATAAGTGGCCTAAATCTTTTCCAATTTCATCACACAACATAATGTTTGAACATTGGTTAGTGCAAAAGGAATTATTTTCACTTGTGCTATTTAAAATATTTACATGTTTGGAGATTAAGGGCTCATACACTGTTTGGTTTGGTAAATGATCCCGAGCATCTAGGCCTGATGCTAAGGAGCTACTATCGTTATGGGTTGATTGGTTTTCTGACAGAGAGGGTGTGGATAAACATTTAAGTGCCAGTATATATTCCCCTATCTCTTTTTTGGAACGGTCATAATTTTGGGTCATCCTGGATAATGACTCCTGTAACGAGTGAATTTTAGTATTTAACATAGCAATGTTATTTTCATATGTAAGTCTATTCTCATTAATTATACTTTGACATGTATCCAGCTTTTCAGTTAGTTGTCTACGCTCCCTAATGTGACTAATATTTTTAAAAAAGATTTTCTGCTTATTTAATAACTTTTTTGTTTTTGAAATAATTTTTACATATTTCTTTAGCTTGTTCCTACTGCAACCAACCATTGCCTGACTCATAGTGCAATTAATTGAGTCTTCAGATGTTAAATCATTGTTACTATGCTAAGTGAATAAAACATTATGATATGAATACAAAATAATGACATTTGGTGTAGAAATAGCATCTTATGGAAAAATCCCTAATGTTTTTAATTTATGATTATTTTTTCCGATTGGGGTAAGAAACTGATATCATACATAATACATGTTGAAAACAATATTGGTACAATGTTTGTTCACTCTGTTGGCTATGTTGTTATTGAAGCAAATTAACTAAAAGTAAAAAAATGATTACCTGTTTCAAATATTAACCTTGGTCAGACCTTAGACTATCTCCATGAGTGAATAAAGAATTAATTAATTACAGTACGAGGCATATATCTTGAAATCGGGAGGGGATTGTGCGGAATGCGTATTTTGGGTATGCGTAGCGGTGAGGTACGCGGGCGGTGGGGGAGGGGCGCGCGCTATTGGTCGCTCGCAAGAGCACATGCGCAAGTTTATCCCCACTTCATCGATAAAATTTCAAGATATGTGCCTCGTACTGTACCTACCTACTTAAAAAGTGTTGCATGACTGTGGTCAACTTCAATGACCAGACATAAATAAATGCAGTAGTTACACTTTAAAAGTAGTAATAATATCATAATAAACAATTAGGGCATATAACATAAACATACAACGGTATAATGATAATTTTATTGCAATACTTAATGTATGTGAGCAAAATTAAAGAAAGAAAGAAAGAAAGAAAGAAAGAAAATAAATTTATTTGACACAGACATGAGAAAAATAAGATACATGCAGCAGGTACATAAGTGAAGCAAAAAAAAATTGTTTTAAGATAAATCTAAAACATAACATAAGTAAAAACATAAAACATAAGTAACAACATAAGTAATGTAAAAACCACACTGCAACAAGTGATTTTTTTTGCAAAGTTGCAAAACATACAGTGTGCTTAAATGGAGGTTTGACATTTTACTCAAAATCTAGAGTAGTAAACTCACTATATACAATTTCGTGCTCAAGTATTCTAAATCCAAGCCTTTGTTTCTTTTTATGCACATCCTATACCTACATTATGAAGTTATCAATTCTACCAAGCAGTAACAAAATTGTCCAGTGCTGTGAAGTTGTTGATACTATTCTTATTTGCCACGCATAGTACTTTGTTTATACCTGCAGAGTAAAAGACGGCTTGGATTTAGAATACTTGAGCACGAAATTGTATATAGTGAGTTTACTACTTTATTATAAAACATGCAGAGATTCTAATGCACATATTCATTTTCCACGGAAACACTTATTTTTCGAAAAAAATAAAGATCTAAGTCTAATTTTAAGCCAGTGTCGTCATTCTTGACGTTTAATGGCGGCGCACTAGGGTTGCGTTCCGTCGCTTTGGGTGTAGTTGTTTGGTTAAAATTTAACCCGTTTGGGTTGCAACCAAGCGACGGAACGATCGAGTTGTTTTTATAACCTCTTTAGGTACAAAGTTTTCATTTTCCACTTGGAATACGGATAATTTAAACTTTCCTTTAAACTAAATCAAATAATAAATCTGTTTTTGAGTAGAAACCATGAAATTTTTGAAACTCAGACACAAAAACATCAAAATACAAAATAATGTCAAAATGACAATGACATAATTTTGGTAAGTTAACCGTCAGAGCGTTTTTCAACCATCTATTTTGATGGTTGTTTGGTTGCAACGCTCCAAGCCACGGAACGGATGAAACTACGCTCTGACAGCTGTCAGAGTAAAATTTCACCGAACCACAGAACGGTTAGAGCGCGCACCGGAGTGCGCTCGAGTGCACTCGAGCGAAGCCACGGAACGCACCCTAGGTTGGTAGCACTGCTAAATTGTTGCGATGGTGAATCAAAGACCGCAGGTCACGTGATAGGTGCGAGGAGCGTAGCGACGAGCATGTTAGGTGTACATGAAGACAGCGCGCGAGCCGAGCGAGCGAAGCTAGCGTGCCGCGGCAGCGGCCGGCGAAGCGCCAGAAACGACTTTTTTTACGTGCGAAATTTTGTACGTACGTCCCTTCCCCTCTCCCCACCTCTTTTTAGCCTCCCCTGCTTAATTTCTACATTTTTTGTTTTGAGGTTATGTTTACACAAAAAAATATTTCTTGAAAACTACGCATCACGGGCAGATGGGGATTGGAGGAGGGAGTTGTTTCCCTTCCCTCCCCCTCTCTCCCTCCTTTAATTGCCGAAAAACAACAGCAATTTGGCTGTTATCATAACTTTTTTGTGTATTCATATACATATATCAATATCTCTGCAAATATGTACTTCCGCGGAGTGGGAGTACCACCAGGGGGGAGGTTACCTCCCCCCCTCCTCCCCCCTTCCCTCAAAACCACCAAATTCGTGCTCAAGTAGGTATTCTAAATTTTTACCGAAACAAAATATATAAAAATATGATTTTTATTTTTGCTGGCATTGATCAGCATGGCAAATGATCATTGGATTTTTTGCTAGCAGTACAAAATTTACCAGTGACGTGAAGTTGTCGATACTCTTATTTGGCACACATAGTATTTAACTCTATATCTACAACTGATTTAGATAAAACTATGATAGAGGTAACATCTCCAACATGACTAAAAATACTTTATTATGGAGTTTTTGAATAAATTAGCAGTTGGTAGGTCAGTTGCTGGGCGGAGGGTCAGGTTTGGTTTGACTAACTTTACACTTAGGTACCTACACTACCTAAAGTGATCACGAGATTAAATTCAAAGCAATCGATAAAAAGTATTTTATAAGTAATAAGTTAGTACCTTTTTTAACTGCTGCCTCTAAGGCACAGAGGCCAGTCATGCCGGTGGAGCCAAATATCACAATTTTCTTCATTTTAACAAGATTACGAGATATCTATTTCACAGTTCACACGTTATAAGAACAATTTGCTCGAAATGCTGTAGCCGGTTTGGGTGAGTGACGACAACTGTGTGTGGATGGCGAACCGAAGTTGCCGAACCACTTCAGTTATTTATCGCCTCAAATTATCTTGTATTACAACCTTACAAACAGGTACTTGTACCTACTTTAAGATAAGATTTTTTTTACGTTAACTATCGCATCTGTCCTTTTTATTTACAAGAGAAGTAAGAAGGACAGAAAACAGAATGTTTTTTTTTCTCATACATTCATAATACGTCAAAGTCAAAGTCAACTTTGACATTTTAATTGTAGTGTTGTGCCATGAAATAAATACATAAATAAATCGAAAATCACAATCGTAATGAGTCGAGATTACTCGAGATTCTTTTATTTATTTTAAAATTATATTTTTATAACACACTTGGACCAAACATTATCAGTACCTATACGTTATAAACTTGGTTTAAAATATTCTTAAATGGCTGCTAGACGTAAGAAATTTAAAACCAAAATCTTAAGAGCCCCCAAAATGATCAAACGGTTTGATCAAACACATAATTTTTTGTTTTTTTTACTCAAACTATTTTGATCGTATACGAAACGATTTGATAGATCTGTCAAATATTTATGGGTAACAAGACCTGAAGTGCCGTGCTAAAAGGGTTTAAGAGGATTTAAAAGTGACCGTCAGAATGGCCGGTCAACCGTCGTATTTAACTTTGAAATTGTGTCTAAAAATAAGGGTTCTAAGAAAATTGCAAAACGTCCACGCGCGCAGGCGCTCGTCACGTGCAACTGCTTGCTTACAGCACGGCCGCGTTCCGAATCACGCAAACAGTGCTCACAGCGTGTGACGTCATTCTATGCCGGTCCGAATCATTAGCACGCTGTCAGCACGCTCACGATACTATTGATTCGGACCGCTTGTGAGAGCGCTAACACCGCTAACGTTTGATTTTATAGAACAACATAACCTCAAAAAGAGTAAAGTTAATATTTATTCTAAGGGAGAAGTAAATAAAAAGGCACTAATGAATACGAATTAAGTTTCTTCACTGAGATCAATTATTTACTAACCGATTTTAAACTTTTAAAATACTTATTAGCACTGCTAGCTCTTTCAACATCAGATTAATATAATTATTTCGTTCGTATCTATACAAAACACCTGCAGGTTAATAAATTCTGCTATCTTTTGTAAAAATCACAAATAATAACCACAACGATTCACAATTTAACCACGTATTTTTTGTCAAGAATGAACTTTGACAAGGAAGTTTGACAGCTACACCGACTACGCTGACAGTGCTTTGGTGGAATACGCTGAGCGTCGTTAGCACATGCGATTACGTCATCTGTGACGTCACTTCAACTTACGTGAGCGTTGTAAGCATGATTTGGACCGGGCGTTAGCACGCTCACAGTGCTGTAAGCGTGATTCGGAACGCGGCCCATATGAGCAGTTTGAGAAAAACTTGCAAATTCAGGTTTTGGGATGTCCAATTGTCCATAGCATAAATGCACAGCATTTTCCCCATGACTCTGTAAGCACTTTCTATTTTGTGTTTTCTTTCTACACAGGTTGGTCAAAAGTTCTGTTACTGAGTTTCTTTATCGATTACTGGCCATTAAAACAAATGAAAAGAAAAAATAAAAATGACATATTATTGACAGTTTTATAAGCTATAATTCCATACCACACGTATATCATATTTTGTTTATTTCACCATGGAATGGGGGTTGAAGGAGAATCGTGTCGCTGTAATTGCTCTGCACAAATGTGGGCAGCCACCGAATATGATTTTCAAGTTGCTACAAAAGTTTAAAATCAACAAGCAATTTATTTATCGCACTATCCATAGGTACAGTAATACCTTGACCGTCGATGACCGAAAAAGATCAGGAAGACCACGCACCGTTCGGACACCAGCTGTGATCAAGGCAGTGAAGGCGAGAATCACGAGAAATCCCGTCCGGAAGCAAAAGTTATTGGCAATACAGATGACTGTGAAGAGAAGTTCCCTTAAAAAAATTATCAATGATGACCTTGGGCTTCACGCTTACCGTAGACGAAAGGGCCATCTGCTAAACGCACGATTGAAGGCTATGAGGTTAGCACGAAGTCGCGCTCTACTAAAGCAGTACGCACAAAACGGCCATCGTAAAATCTTGTTTACTGATGAAAAAATCTTCACAGTCGAAGAAAATTTTAACCGTCAAAATGATAGAGTATACGCTAAGAATAGTAAAGAAGCCAGCATGATTGCTCCGAGGGTCCAACGAGGTCACCACCCCTCATCAGTGATGATTTGGCTGGGGGTGTCCTATTCAGGGCTAAGTAAGGTTCATTTCTGTGAAAAAGGTGTGAAAACTGGCGCTAGAGTCTATCAAGATACCGTTCTGGAACCTGTTGTCAAACACTTAAGCCACACTTTATTTCAAAACCAGCCATGGGTCTTCCAGCAGGACTCTGCCCCTGCGCACAAAGCAAAATCTACACAAGCATGGTTTCGGGCTAACAAAATTGATTTTATCGCGCAGGAAGAATGGCCATCCTCCAGCCCAGACTTAAATCCTCTGGATTATGCCATATGGCAACTTATTGAGGAGAAAGCATGTGCTAAGCCCCACATGAATCTCGACTCTCTTAAGCGCGCTATTCTCAAGGCAGTCGCAGAATTGGATATGGTGGTAGTTCGTGCTGCCATCGATGACTGGCCTCGTCGTCTAAAGGCGTGTATTCATGCCAGAGGCGATCATTTCGAATAATTTTAATACATGATAATCTTAAATATTTGTGCTTTCATTTGGTATATAATTCATTGTAGAATTATTTGTAAATTTAGTATTATTCATGTTTTCCATAGTTACAGAACTTAGTAACCAACTAGGTACATACACAGCAGATATTAGATGGTTCCTCAAAAGTGATTCATTTTCGATGAATGGCAGTGAATGACTTTTTATATTTAGACATTAAATGTAAAATAAAGTAAGCTGAGCATTTCTCTTTCTCACAAAATTCGTGGCAACAAGTATGCGTGTTTGAGTTTCTTTGATCATATATATTTTTTATTAAAGAAATACCCCGGTCACTCACATGCGCGCAAAGGTTCGTACATTGTACGAATGTTTTCAATTTTGTATGGAAAATCATTCGCGAATGTCTTCGAATGTCCGTCCTACACATGTGGGTTCGCGTATTTGCGCGAATGTGAGTGACCGGGGTTAGAGTTAATAAAAGAAAGAGAAAATGCTTGCATGCTGTTAGTTAAAAAGTATTTAATCAAAAATAAATGAACATAAAAATAAACAGAAACACGTGTTCTGACGACCTGTCGCTCACTGTAGTGAATGGTGCTGCTTACACGCTTCATTCATCGTTCATCTCCGATGACGATGACTGATGAACAACCGATGCCGATGAAAGTGAACGGCGCGGCGGTGATGAAAGGTAAATCTTCATAAGCTTCATTTTTACGTTCGTTTGTGATGCTTCATCGATGAAGCATCGAAAATGAACGTAAAAATGAACCATCTAATATCTGCTTTATTATTCGACTAGCGACCCGCACTCGCTTCGCTTTGGTTCCTTCTTTTTTTACCCGACTACGGCGAAGCTAAAATGGAGGAGGGTATATGCATTTGACGTGTATGTATGTATGTTCATATGTTTCATATTAACTTCTAAACTATTTATCATAATTTGACAAAATTAAATGAGGTATCGTTAGAAACGTCTTAATCGTCTACTGGTTAAAGGCTATGTGACGTCACATTAAATTGAATGTGGCGCCCTCTAGAGGAGTTAGTCATGAACTAAAAAAAATTTTTTTTAATGATACCGTGTAGGGAACCAAATGAAAGGGCTTAATGAGCACTTTTCAAATATATAAATGTTGTTGTTAGCTTATGCCCGTGGCTTTGCTTGCATTCACCCAATTTACAACCCCAAAATGTATGTTCATCTGTTTCCTCATAACTTCTAAACTACTTATTAAAATTTGACAAATGAGATATCGTAAGAAGCGTCTTAGTTGTCCAATGAATATAGGCTATGTGATCTTACATTAAATTTAATAGGGCGCCCTCTAGAGGCCTTGAAAGTCATGAACTAAAAAAAAATTTTTTAGTTATGCTGTGTTGGGTACCAAGTGAAAGGGCTTACTGACTACTTTTCAAATACATAAAAGCTTTTGCCCGTGGCTTTGCTTGCTTCTACTCGATTTACAACCTCAAAATATTTTTAAAAAAGTTTAAAAACTAAAACCCCACTACGGAAAAATCGTTCTCTAAAAAGTACGAAACAAGAAAATATTCGTGTCCAAAATTCAATAAAAAGGATAACCGTAGTCGCATGCCACCTGTAGCCTGTTGTCGTGCATGTCTAGGACAAAGTGGCATGCGACTACGGCCTTCAATCCTTTTTATTGAATTTTAGACTCGAATATTTTCTTGTTACGTACTTTTTAGAGCACGATTTTTCCGTAGTCGGGTTTTTGCCAAATGCGACCTTCCAGCAACACCCAAAAAGAAAACTAATACCTTAGTCATCACCTCCATTTGCTCTAAAAGTATTGTTCCCTGAAGACATTCATTTAAATGGTATGGTGTAAAAGGTTAAAATAATGTGCTTATAATGCTTAAGGTAACTAACGTATTTAATTTGATAAGGATTAGTACTGTATCCTTCTAACTAGCTTTCCAAATTACCGCGTTGTGTTTGCATTGACCAATTTTTTAGAAGATATAATGGGTATAGTAAGCTATTCTTAAAAGATAGATATATGCCATCGCGGACTTTTTTGTAGATCTATAAAAGAGAAACAATTCCATCATAATATATACCTATTATTTTGTTTTAGCTCAAAAGATTTAAGCAACTTTTTCAATGCAAGCTCCCAGTCGGCTTAATTTTTGCTGACCTCTTCAACAATCATCGTCATATTTCTACCAATTTACATAAAACCTCATTTTATTATACACAAACCCTCCTCAAGAATCAATCCATCATCTATCATTTAGTGAAAATTGCATGAAAATCCGTTCAGAAGTTTTTGAGTTTATAGCGGACAGACAGACAGACAGAGTGACAGATGCGGAAAGGGATTTTGTGGTATATAATATTAATCTGTTTATAATGGCCGTGTTCCGAATCATGCCAAGAGTGCTCACAGCGTGTGACGTCATTCTATACCGGTCCGAATCATTAGCACGCTGTCAGCACGCTCACGATACTATTGATGATTCGGATCGCTTATGAGAGCGCTAACGCCGCTAACGTTGAGTTGGATTGTATAGAACAACGTAACCTCAAAAAGGGGTAATCTCGGTAAAGTAAATATTTATTTTATGGGATAGGTAAATAAAAAGGCACTAATGAATATGAATCAAGTTCCTTCACTCTGACCAATTTATTTACCTACCAATTTATAAACCATCAAGGCTTCAAAATACTTATTACCACTTCTAGCTCTTTCAACACTTTAATATAATTATTTCGTTCGTATCTTCACAAAACACCTGCAGGTTAATAAATTCAGCCTCTTTTGTAAAAATAATAACCACACCGTCCTCAACAATTCACAATTTAACGGCGTAGTTTTTTGACAAGAATGAACTTTAAGGGATTTTATCTGAACAAGGAATTTTATCAGCTACACCGACTACGCGACGCGACGACACAGTGCTTTGGTGGAATACGCTGAGTGTCGTAAGCAAATACGATGACGTCGCGTCATCTGTGATGTCACTTTAATTTACGTGAGCGTTGTAAGCATAAATCGGACCGGCCCGTTAATTACGTAAGTCTGTTGCCAAGAATCTTATATTCATATTTTGTCTGTTGCTAACAATTCTCGATTAAAATCGATTAAAAGTGCAGTTACATTGATGCTTTAAGTAAGATAGTTGTCAGTGCACTGTCCGTCCTTGTCATCGTGTTATGATATGACAAGGACGGATAGAGTCTAGCTATCGCTTTGGCTATCGCTTTGAGTTGGGCGGCAGGGCCGCGGGAGGTAAGGTAAGGTAATTATGTAATTTTGTTGCAATCAACTCTGAAAGATTATCGCAGTTACATTGCTGCTTCAGTTAAAAATCAATGTGACAACTATCTTACTTATAGCAGCAATGTGACTGCGCTTTCAATCGATTTTAATCAAGAATTGTTAGCAACAGACTTACGTAATCAACCAAGCCTGCTGGTGTTAGCGCGCTCACAGTTGGCTGTAAGCGTGATTCGGAACGCGGCCAATATGTAGTGGATTTTACTAATAAAAAATGTTTTTAGGGATGTCCCTAACCTATTATATTAATCAGTATTTTTAGTGATCTGTGGTATTAATAAGATTGGGAAGAATAAAACGCTTTTGTGAAACGGAAAGTGACATGACAGATGATTGTGATGATGTGATATAAATTACAAAACGCAAATAACCTCAAAAAGCTCTCATGGTGGTGTGTTGTTAAATATTCTTAGTTCAATTAATTGATATAAATGTTCTGATATGGCAGATACTGAAGAATACTTTCCTCGAGGAGGGAAGAAACCCACCACAACCTACTTTAAACAGAGTGGAAATGTAAGTTTGAATATTAAAATTTTAAGGAATACGAATATAGACAGAAGTCTTTGAATAGAGATGTTTTTTTAATAGTTTTTAGGAGCAGCTGAGAAGGGAGAAAAGAAGAAAAGGAAACAGAAAAAGAAATCAGATGCTGATGATGGCTATCTATCTGATGATAATATCAGAGACATTGATAAATCATACAAAAACTGTGCATCCAGGCTGAGCTACAAAGTATGTAATATATAACTTTCTGTATTAATCTATAAAAATTTTATAATGTATTATATGTAGTGATGCAACAAATACTACTTTAACGAATACGAATATCAAACCTACTATTCGAAGAATACAAATAATTCAACAAGTTAATGAATATGAATAATATATGAAAATGAATAATATGAATAACACGCTCCTTTTTTACTAAAGGCTAATTTACAGGTTGTTAAGTAGCAACTGCAGGTGTGAAGCGATAAGTTAACAATGTAAGTGTTAACCTTCAGAGAGCTAGTTTAGTTTATTAGTGATTCTTGCAAGTCCAAAGTGTCTGTCTCTATCGGTATAAAATGGACGACGAACAGCAAGTCGAATTGCAAAACGTTTTAAAAGAAATCATCACAGACATCGTATCAGAAAATGCCTTTGGTATATTAGCACCTCAATTTCGCATTTTTGAAAAACCCATCCCATTCCATCCCTTTAAAGTCTACAAAATTTTCACGTTTACTATGCACATGTGAAAGCAAAACTGTTAACACGGTGTTTAGGACGGGCGACGCTGCGAGTGCAGGGAATTCGCGGGTGTGTGGGGGAAGCTACAAAAAATTAACAGTAAAAATAGAGGGGCATTCTAATCACTTTACTTCGCACTTGCACTTATCACTTAACAGCGTGACACATTGATTTTACTAATCACTTAACACTACAACGTATAAATTAAGCATAAGATAATTATAATAACTGAAATTAACTGTGTAAAATTTTTGTTCTTATCAATTCTCATCACAACACAACATTTGTAACTTATAACGAATATTCGGTAAATATCTACTATTCAGTGAATAAGATCAAAGTTGCATCACTAATTATATGTAAAGTCTGTCCATCCTTACTTGTCTTATATGGTAAACAATCTTCACCCAACTCTTTATTGAAATAATCATTTATAAAATACAACAAATGGTTTTCCACATATAGATTACTAAATAAATTGTTAATAAATTAACAACAATTTCATAAAGTTACTAACATATTTTTAAATAATGATTTAAGTTTAAAAGACGTATGACAACTGTCAAAAACTGTTTACTAAATAAGACAAGTAAGGATGGACAGACTTTATAGGTTCGCCTATAAATAAATACAAATAGTTATGGAAGTTTATGCTTGCACCACAATAGTTTATTTTGATTTCAGACCATTAAGCAAGGAGTAGTGATATTAGGCCGAGTGCGGCAGGTTCAGGAGACCAAGCTGATTGTGTGTCTGCCCGGCAACATGACTGGCTCTGTTATGGCCTGTCATATATCTGAAACATACAATAAAATGCTGGAAGCTTATGTCAATGATCAGGTACTTATCGCAAGGATGCTATAGTACAAAAAAAATAACTCTGTAGTCTAAGTAAATCCAGTTAAGGTGCCGTAGTACCTACTACTAGCGCCACCAATACATTTGTTTTTATTACTCGTAAACTATGTCAATCATTTTATCATTGACAGGAGGAGGAGGCCTTCGCCGATCGGCAATCAGACTTACAACACATAAACAAAGCCCAAATACTCAATTAACAAGCAATGTCTGATGCAAGAGGCTATCATCAAACTATGTCAATATTCAAAAAAAGCTAAGATCATGCCCTCCTCAATTGTCTCTAATATTTTTTAACAGTTTATTACATTCTTTCTGTAAGTTTAAAATCCATTCTAGCCAAAAGTGGCCACCTTGAGCTTTGAGCCCAAATCCAAGTAAGGATTTTAAAACTTACAGAAAGAATGTAAACTGTTGAGTTATTTAAAAAATATTAACACATTTTTTTTTTAATATTGACTTAGTTGACGAGTAATAAAAATAAATGAATTCGCCGCGCTAATAGTGGGTAGTAGAGCGCCTTAAGTTGTAATGGGCGATTTTCTGACACCTCAAATAAAAAAATAAAAATACTTAAAAAAATGTATAGACGGCGTTTTTGAAAGCTGACCTGTAAAGTTAAACTCCTTTCACAATAAGCAATTTTCACGTATGCAATTTTTTGAAAACTTTGATCGCAAGTGCTGTAGTTACCCTTCCGCCTTGGAGAGTGATAAATGATTCTGGAAAGTTAAATCGGCGATAGACATATAAGCACAGAATACATAATAGTACAAGTACAGAAGATCCACTCCGCAAAGTCATTTAAATAAGTAGCGACTATCCTACACACAATAAAGTGCAATTCAGGTCGCACACCGGTCCTTTACCTACAGTTATATTCACCTAGAAGTTGCCTCTCTTTCTATCGCGAAGCTCTTATCCCTTCTAACGACTTTAGGGTTTCTTCTTATAAATAATAATTAAATAATAGGTACTTAATTTATTACAAGTTATGTGTTTGTGAAATAAAATGTGTAGGTACTTAAATACGTTTCAAAAAAACCTAGGCTAGGTACTGTCAACGTCACATCAAACTAGACATGCTAACTTTGAGGCAATTTGCTTTTTTACAAAATCAAATAATTGTCCTTAATAATTTACTTTATTTTGAAAGTAGTTAAGTAAGTACCTACCTACTCGTAATCTATAAATTATTATTTCAATAAATAGTTGGGTGAAGATAATTTAGCAAATAAGACAAGTACGCAGTACTACGTAACGGATACTAAATACTAACTAGGTAGTAGACAAGCACTATTCTTACGTTTCGATGTCGTTTGGAACTTTTGGAAGTGTGAAAAACGTGATGTTCGTATCCTTTTTATTATTAGTATTAAGGCAGCCATTGCGATGTAATATGCCTTCATTTTAGTTATTTTATTTTTATTTATAGCCTTTATTCAGAGTTGAAATTCATGCATTATAAAAATCATTAAACATTACTAACTGCATCACATTACAATATTAAATTAATTTTAAATAATTTCTAAATATTTTAATAATCTACTCTGTGTGCCTTCCGGCAAAGGCCTCCTCCAAACTTTTCCACTTCTCCCTTTCTCTAGCCATTCTCATCCAGTTTTTCCCTGCTATCTTTACCAAATCATCCTCCCATCTCTTCAGTGGCTTCCCTTTTCCTCTTTTCCCCTCTCTAGGGTACCAATTGGTTACCACCTTACTCCATCTTTCGTCACCTCTTATAGTGTGGCCAGCCCATTTCCATTTAAGGGTTCTCAGTTTTACCACAACATCCTGTACTCTTGTGGCTTTCCTTATATTGGTGTGTCTGATTTTATCTATTTTTCTCTTGCCTAGCATGCTTCGTTCCTTCATTTTAGTTATATATCACAAAAGTGAGAACGAACGACCGACGCGGCAATATGCGAACGCGACGAGTGACGTGACTATCGAAATCGAACTGCTAACGTGCGACCCAGCCGGCACGCGGCAGCCTCTGAAATTAGTCCGTCCGGACCGCTGGCTACTTGTAGCTTCGTACCCAAACCGCGGAGTGCGCCTAGCCTGATATAAGTTACCTTAAGACGGCTAGGATTTTGTAAAATGCCATCTATCGATACTTTTTTAAACTAATTTCTTTCTATTTTGGTGTCGGTAAATCGGAAAGTCGCCCATTACTTAGTATCTGTTTTATTTGTTAATTTGTTATCAGATCGAGAAAATAAAAGAGCTGCCAGAAATGTTCCGACCGGGACAGTATGTGGTTGTGAAGGTGCTGGAGGTGGAAGGCGCCAAACTGATGCTGTCCATGATGCCAAAGCACTTATATGGTGCACGAGTGCACACTGATTTGCAAAAAGGTAGTTTATTATACAGTGGCGTTCACATAATTAAAGACACCAGTTAATTTTCATACAAACGAGTTAACTTTAAAGCCTTGGTTCTCCGCCAAGGATTGACCTAACTGTGATCTGATGATTTGGGGAAATGGGTGAAATGGTTTCGACCAGGGTGACTGATCACCCGTCCGGCTGCGCTGGCGTCTCCCCTTCTAAATAATAATAATAACTGTGATCTGATGATGGTCATCCAGGCACTGAATGGAGGAGATTCAGATCGCTATACACACCCGACTAATCTGATCAGCATTCTTAGAGTTAATTATTTACAATAAATTATTTCTAGGAGAGCTCTTACAAGCTGCAGTGGCATCAGTGGAAGACCATGGCTTTGTGATGGATATTGGGATTCCTAACACCAGACCCTTCCTGCCAAAGAAGAATGTCAACCCGGAAATCGAACTTGGTACATAATTTTATTTAAATTCAAGTTGTGTTTGCATGTAACTGTTTTTTACATGTTAATTATAATTTAAGAATATGTGTATTATGTTTTGCTTGAATGAAAAAAAAAATTGATGCAAGTGTGTCTGGGTTATAGTACATTTCATAGCTTGAAACTGTATCACTCCCCAGACACTCCATACAGCTCCATTATAACCACCTATTTACACAGGCACTACACAGATGACCTTATGTTGTACACGCACAACTGTTTGTGAAAAGCTAGGGCTACTACGGAAATCGTATCGCCTCACACACCCAAATAAACATATTGGTTTTAAACAATTTTTACACGACTGCCCAAAAAGGAGTGTATATGTGTTTAGGGTTCATGTATGTTTGTGGGTATGTGAGTTTCTTTATTCCACCATAACTTCTAAATGCCTGAACTGATTTGGATAAATGGGGTATCGTTAGAATCCTTACAGCATCCCGAGTGGCACTGGCTATATTTTTTTAGAAAAAATCAATATGGCGACTGTACGACGCCATTTTCAAAAGTAAAAAAAATGTTTTTTCTTCTATTACTACAATATGGGCATTAAATGAAAGGCCTTAATGTGCACATTCCAAAACTATATAATATGTCATGAAAATCTGTGAAATAAAAATATATATATTGAAAAAATATTAAAAGCACGACTGGCCTGCCAAAAACGAACTAAAAAGTTAAACAACAAGTGTCATTGCAGTCAGGGGACCTCTGATCAAAAATTGTTCCATAAAAAAGTCCCCCGACTGCAATGACACTTGTTGTTTAACTTTTTAGTTCGTTTTTGGCAGGCCAGTCGTGTTTTCAATATTTTTTAAATTTATTTTAACTATAAAGTATTTACCAGTGATAAGAAATGTTTCCACGAGTGATATTAATTTTTGCTTTATAAGGGCGGGGTGGGGAGTGTCTTTTCTGCACGTAGAACTAATATCTATTCTGTGACTGTACCAATTTACAATGTTACGACTTTGTCTCCGTTGCTCAGAGGCAGGTTTCCTTACGTGGTGCTGTGTGAAGTCCCTCACGTTGTCCCCCGCCTCCAGCATCGTGACCCTAAGCAACGACCTGACCACGCTGCAGCAGGCCGCGCCGCGCAGGAAGCCCGCGCAACTCACGCCCGTCACTCCTGTGTTCTTTACTGTTGATAAGGTAAGGGAAAATCTCTGTACTACAAGTTATTGTTGAAAAGGAAACCTCTGTAATACAAGTTACTGTTGAAAAGGAAACCTCAGTAATACAAGTTACTGTTGATAAGGTATGAGGAAACCATCTTAATACAAGTTACTGCTGATAAAGTAGGGAGAACCTCTGTAATACAAGTTACTGTTTAAGAAGAAGAAGAAGGTAAGGGAAACCTCTGAAAACATGTCACTGTTGATAAGTAGGCGTATTATGAGTACCGATTTCTCGGACCTTAAAACCGTTAGCGAGCTAGCAACGTCGCTTTTCAACCACTTCCCTACGTCCGCTGACGTGTCAATTCTCGTCTGTGGCGTAAGTCGCGCGGTTGTGGATTTCTGCGTGCCATGTGACAAAAATCGTGAAAAGTAACTTTTTAACGATTTTTTACGATGCCTGTACTTTAATAAGGGTTTTGTATTTTGGTTTAAGTTACATATAATTTGAAAGCTCATTAACTAAAGATTTATTATAAATGTTTGATACCATTGATTTCTGCGTATTTGCTTCTTGATTGTGGATCTAAAAAAATTGGGAGGTTTTTTCTTACTGAGGTGATTTGAAACAGACTGTTTCAACTCTCCTCTCCTGTTTTAAATTATATATCGGACAGCAGTCAATAAACAATGGGCACAAATAAATAAGTTTTTTAGTATTCCGTAGCCGAATGGCAAAACACGGAATTCTTATAGTTTCGTCATGTCTGTCTGTCTGTGGCTCTGTCCGTATGTCAAAGCCACTTTTATTCGGAAGCTATTAAGATTACATAGTTGAAACTTGGTAGGTAGGTAGATGTATTCTGTAAACCACTTAACGATTTTTACACAAAAATAAAAATAAAAGATTAAGGGGGGCTCCCTATAGATGGAACTGAAACTAAAAAAAATCAAACCTATACGTGCGGGGTGTCTATAGATAGGTCTTTAAAAATTACAATGAGGTTCCTAGAATTATTTTTCTCAAAGTCAACCGTTTGAAAGATATACACTTCCAAAAAATAATGTGTCCCCCCCCCCTCCCCCTCTAACTTTTAAAATAAGAAAGTGAAAAATCTAAAAATATATGCTGTAGATTTTAATAGACACTTTCAACGAAATTTTTTTTTTTTTATTTTTTTTTTTTTATTTATTTGATCTTAAGAAAACCAACAGCGTTTACAATATATTATTACATCAAGTATTATCTATATGTATAGCCAATTACAGGTTTCCCTATATTATTTATTGTATGCATAGGCAAAATGTAAAAGAAAGAAACAGAAGTCCATTTTACATGTTTTCTTTTTAAAATTTGAATATAAAATATAAATTGCTACTTATCGTATTTTGTGTGTGTGTGTGTGTGTGTGTGTGTGTGTGTGTGTATGTGTATGTGTGTGTGTGTGTGTATGTGTGTGTGTGTGTGTGTGTTAGAGTAAATAATATTATTTTTTTATTTTATGAATTAATAATATTAAGAACCTGATTCACAATGAGTTCAATTTAATTTAATATTTCTACTTGACGGGAAATTTCGTACAAATTCTGTTAGAGTCCTGTTAATAGATTGTGAAACAGGCGCTCAATACATTATCTGCCACTTATCGATAATTAATTGAATAGAGCTTATTGTGACGTTTGTAATTTTTTAATAATATGCTTTTTAAAAGTATTTTTGGAGTAAGTGAAAATATCAATATCTTTGAAACTCTTGTTATATGAGCCGGAAATACGAGATAGAACACTGTTTTTAGCGTACTTAGTGTATGAGTGAGGCACGCTGAGCAACGGTGTGTGGCGTGTGCGATAAGTGGGTGTACAGAAGCCGATTTGGCCCAAAAGTTCGGCACAGTCTATATTTCCACGGAGGATGTCGTACAAGAGGCACATATCTAGAAGCAACCGTCTATCTTCTAATGTCAGCATGTTGAGTTTTCTACAATTTTCTTTATATGAAGTAGCTGAAATGCGAAGGCGATAATTAAGATGGTTAACAAATTTTGATTGGATATTTTCTAAAGATGCTTTGTATATTTCGTACTGTGGGTTCCATATACTGCTAGCGTATTCCAGAACACTCCTTACATATGCGTAATAAACAGACTTTATAGCGGCGGGGTCATGGAAAGGCTTGCAAGCTCGTATTACAAAGCCGAGGTTTCTGAAACCTTTGTTAGCAATAGTATCAATATGGTTTTGGAATGTTTGTTTGCTGTCGAAAAGTATACCAAGATCACGAATAACATAGTTCCTATCAATTGGGGTACCATTAAAGTTGTAAGTGTGAATTATTGGTTGGTTTTTTCGTGTAAAGCTAATGCATTGACACTTTGTGATATTAACCGTTATTTTGTTACTTTGGTAGTAATTATATAAATTATTAAGATCAGTCTGCAGATTAGCACAATCAGTGCCATTCTGGATTTTACAAAATATTTTCTTATCGTCTGCATAAAGTAAATGGCTAGCAGATGTAAAACAGTCAGAAATATCATAGAGATATGCATTGTAGAACAATGGGCCCAAATGTGAGCCCTGAGGCACCCCTGTCGGAATAGAAGTGAAATCCGATCTAAAACCTCCTACAACGACCGATTGAGAACGATTGGACAAGTAGGACTTTACCCACCGAAGTAGATCGCCGCGAATACCCAATGAATAGAGTTTATCGAGCAGGATGATATGATCCACACGATCGAAAGCCTTTTCGAAATCTGTGTAGATCACATCAACCTGCCCTCCCCGATCCATATTTTGGCTAAGATAGTTCGAGAAACACGCTAAGTTACTTAAAGTGGAGCGTTGTTTAAGAAAGCCGTGTTGTTTATCAGTTAATCCTTGTTTGATGATGGGATATATAGCTTTGATGATGATTTGCTCAAAAATCTTACCGCAAGTGTTCAAGATAGATATACCTCTGTAGTTTTCTACCATAGTTTTCGGCCCTTTTTTATGGATTGGCACAATGTGGGCCCGTTTCCAAACGTCAGGAAACACGCCCTCTCTTAATGAAAGATTAAATAATAAGGTTAGTGGAAGAGCGAGAGACTTTGCGCAATTTTTCCAAAAGAGAGGAGGTATCCCATCACTTCCTGCGCCCTTTGTTTCGTCCAAGCTCTCAAACAACTGCTCAACGGAACCAACATCGATCTGTAGGGTAGATATAAGATTAATACTATCATCTGTTTGTCTATTTGTATCATGTGCACTTAGTGGTTGGCCAAATACACTTTGAAAAAATCGGTTAAAAGCTTCACAGATGAGTTTACCGTCAGAGTAGCTTTCCCGTCCATATGTTAGTGTTTTAGGGTAACTAGAACTGCCACGCATATTTTTTACATAAGACCAAAAGGCTTTGGGTGACTTTTTGACCATATTTTCAATATATGAGGTATACCTATTAAAACACTTATCTTCAACACGATGTTGTCTCGTCCGCAGTACCGAAAAATCATCATAATCTCGTGCATTTTTATATTTTTTCCATCTGGAATGAGCTTTAGTTTTCTCCCTGATTATGTGTATCAGTGCCCGACTGTACCACACCGGATAGGTTCGGCGACCCGACCCGCGTTTGAGTGGAACATATTTTTCGATACATTCGTATAAATGTATGTATAATATGCTAGTAACTTCTTCTGTTGAACGATTCTGAAATATTGAAAGCCAGTCTATATTATCAAAAGTTTTGTTAATTTGAGAATAGTTGCCACGCCTAAAGGCACGCTGTGTATGGCGTGCTTCGGTGAACGGCACAATTATTATCTCGTAAATGTCTAACACCAGTGGTGGGTGTGCAGTATCTATTTTAACTATAGGAGATGAACAAGTGCTAATATTAAGGTCTAAATTCGAAAAAGCCAGATCCAACGTATTATTAGATTTATTAGCAATATAATTATATTGCGTTAACCCCATCAAACTTAAGTTTTCCAATAGATAAGACGCAGCGTTTTGCATATTTATTGAGCCGTGTTTAAAATATATTGGTACATTAGTATTGTCCCATTTGACGCATGTCAGGTTAAAATCCCCGACCAATAAATAGTTCTGAGAAGGATTCATGTTTACAACATGCTCGGTGACCCGCACTACGTTATAAGTATTTTCCATAATGTTCGCGTCGGGTGGCACGTACGCGGTGCCGACGTACAAGTCCGGCGCGGGGGGGGCGCGAGTGCCGGCCGGGGCAGTCGCGCTGCTGCATCCTGGAATGTCTAAAATTGCACGGGAGAGAGCCCGTGCCGGCACCCGAACCCATAACTGCTCAGATTGTTCGGGGTGTTGGATCACAAGTAATGATGGATCTAAGTTTGTTTTGATAAGAATCATGACCCCGCCGCCCGTTTTTTTTTTGGTTGCTTCCAGATTTCTATCTCGCCTAAACACCGTGTACCTATCGTCAGCAAGCTCGCGATCAAAAATGTCATCCTGTAACCACGTCTCTGTAAGGATTACAATGTCATAGTCGTTGCACAATACACCATGAATAAAGTCTATGCACTTCGTCCTTAGCCCACGTACATTCTGTTAATATATACATAATTGTTTATTATCTATTGTTAAGTAAAAAATTTACTATTCGTATTATTTTTTGTACATTACTATTATGTGTACGTGTGCTAGGGACAAATTGTGTGAATTTACTACTGTGTAACATTGATATGACGTAGTTTGAATATGAATATCTAACTCCTATCGTAGTAATAATCAGGAAAAACTTTATTATTAAAGATAATTTTATCGCACTATTTAATGTAATACGACAGAATATCGCAATTTCAGTATGAATTCGCTCCAAGTAGAAACAAAAAATGTCATTATAATGTGGGTAAGCTATTAATAAACTGCAAGTAAACAATTGCAACACTACGATGCATTCGCGTCCAACCTGTATGACTAAGCACGCTAACAGGTTCACAAAAGAAGGGTAATACTTAATCCGAGTGGATATTTCGCATACTACAGTGCTCATTACAGAATAAAAATATAGAATGACTATTAGATAAATGGCAAATATGTTTTTGTTATAATTATTAGAACAGAGTTTCACAGAAAATATGAATATAAAATGGTCAAATAAACAATATAAAATGTCACTTTGTAGCAAGATAACATATAAGTACATAAATAAACAGTGTAAGATACAATAAGAAAACACGTAAGGCAATGTGGTACTTACTATGGGCATTGTACGTTTTTTTATCATAGTTTTGCGCGCGAGTAGTGAAACGATGCAGATGTTTGCCCACTGCGTCAAAGAATATAGAAATGCAGACTGTTTAATGACTTCTATTACTTTTAACAAAAAATGATAATATGATTTTAATAAGTTTTCACAATATTTAAAGAGGTGAGCACTAGTCAGCACAGGCCACATCAAGTGATCTTCTTCAAGTCCTCTTCTTTCAAAATCGCAAGTGCCGGTGACGTGTCGCTTTTGCGTACATAAATTCTGCCGTTTTTTGCTCAGGTATATTGATAATTCTTATTCTTTGCATAATCCTTTGTTTTTTTTAAGAGTTGTTTATTTTGTTGCGTTAAGTGTTCAAAGACAGTTACAACTTTCGATTCTCCTGCCATGCCAATATCCTCTGTAGTAATACGTTTCTTTCGAGCTAATGACAGAAAGTTATCTTTAATTAATCGGCTACGCATTTTGGCAATGATGACTCTGGGACGACCCTGCAGCTTAACTCTTGGTGAGACCCTGTTGACCTGTTCGATATCGTTGGTTGATATTTCTACTCCAACAAATTTTGCTATCTTTGTAATCGTGCAGATAAGATCTTCGTTTTTCAGTTCTGGTATTCCGACAATCTCTAAATTCAGAAGGCGCTCCCTTTGCTCATTGTTATTAATTACTAGTTTAAGCGAAGTATTTTCTGCCTTCAGGTTCACAATTTCTGCTGTTGCCTGAGAGATGGTTTTCGTATTTTCATCTGTCTTCGTAGTGAGGCTTTCAGTTTGGTTAAAGTTAAATTCTACAGATTCCTTTAGAGAATCTATCTCTTTTTCGATGCCAATCTGTTTTTTTCTAATCTCTTGGACATCTTTCTTTATTTCTATGAAGTCTCCTCTCATCATATTTATTTCAGCTTTCATTTCCACTGTACTTTCTGCCAATTTTGAAATATCTTCTCGGATAGCACTGGTTATGTTGTTACTAATCTCCAACATTTTTTCGTTGATATCAGTTTTGAAGATATTTATGCTAGTCATAAGTTCTTTTGAAAAAGACTGAAAAGTCTCCGTGAAGTCGTCTCCATGTTTACGTTTTCGGAGTGTGATGCTTGGCATGTTTTCCGTACATTCTTGTCTTGAGATGTCGGGGTCGGAACTATACGGCTTGCTTGGAGAGTGAAACATCTTCACTGCTTAATCTTTGACGCTTAGTTATCGGGTAGGAAGATGCGAAAAGGATGCACTGCAACTGCCTCGTGTCGCAAGCACGCGATGTGTGCGTGACTAACCACGATAACACTAAGACGATGTGCGCGAAATTAGACTCTCTCTCACGAGCAATACAGATCTGGTGACTGTTTTAACTATTTTGACCTATGCGGCAACACGATACACGTCCACTCAGGACGGCGCACGGCGCGTAGCTGAACCAGATATACTTAGCAGCTTTAGAAATATAACATATTTTCCAAAACCGCAAATATAACTTTGTCATTTATACAAACACTATGAAAAACAAAGTAATTTTTGCAGACGAAAAATTATAGTGGTATTAAATATGGAATGGTATACCGCTAAATACGGAACCCTACTGCGCGTGGCCTGACACGCACTTGGCTTTTTAATTAATGTTATAAATAGGACGTTATGGTAGTTTTAACTACTTTGGGAGATGATTATTTGTATTAGACCTGTAGTTGCCTACTTAACTGTTATAATTAGTACAAAATATTAATAAAAAGTTTCGTACTTAAAACGTTTAATTTTAATAAATACCTTTAAATTATATCATCATTTTTATTTTACAGGCCTTAATACTTCTCAAAAATCATATGTTTCAACTCTCCTCGACCCCTGTTTCATCTCACCTCAGTATGAGGGGAGTTGAAACAAGTTGACTTGTTTCGGTTAAGTCGATTTTTCACCACAATATTTAACGCTTACAATTTCTTTATGTTAGTCATTCGCAAGTGTAAAGAATGACCTATCGATTGGTATCAATATCATACGATTTCAGTCTATAGTATTTGGTGTATGAAACAAAATGTGAAAATTGTTTCAACTCCCCTCGGTCTCCCCTACTACAGTCGCCATCGAATGTAGAAAACGTAATTATGCAAACTCCATAATACAGGTAAAGGTAAGAGAAAACCTCTGTAATACAAGTTACTGTTGATAAGCTAAGGGAAAACCTCTGTAAAACAAGTCACTGTTAATAAGGTAAGGGAAAACCTGTGTAATACCAGTTACTGTTGATAAGATAAGGGAAACCTGTAATACAAGTTACTGTTGATAAGATAAAATAAATGACTACAAGTCACTGACCTCTGTAATATAAGTCACTGTTGATAAGATGAGAAAAAAATCTCTGTAATAAAAGTTACTGTTGATAAAGTAAGCAAAATCGGTTTGGGATTTAGGGCGATTCCACACTGACATACAAACAAATACTGATACAATTACGCACTGCATCTGATCTAAATCAATTCCGAAGACAGACATTTTAAAATTTAAACTGTTGTTTATCCTCACACAAATACTACAGTTTCTTAGGATTGGATACTAAGCGGAACCGCTCTTAAAGGATGCCCTGTTTATCTTTACTTGTTTTATTTATAAACAGTTTTTGACATTTCTCATACATCTTTTAAACTTTAACTGTCTTATTCAGAGTGCGTTCGTTCAACTAGGGCTAAAGTTAATATAGCGTTAGACTGCGGACTAATGCCATTTTAGCGCAAATCGTATTCAGAGTGACAGTTTAATAGTCCCACTGTTTAAGGATTAAAAGGTGCATTGTGATTGGTTTATAAGCATTAAACCAGGTTTTGTTAGAACAGTCTTGCACCCCAGTTTTGTGAAACATCTCTGAATAAAACAGTAACTGTGTTCAGAGTGTGTTCGTTAAACTAGGGCCAAAGTTAACATGGCGTTAGACTGCAGACTAACGCCATTTTAGCGCAAATCGTATTCAGAGTGACAGTTTAACGTTTAGTCCCACCGTTTAAGGATTAAAAGGTGCATTGTGATTGGTTTACAAGCATTAAACCAGGTTTTGTTAGAACAGTCTTGCACCCCAGTTTTGTGAAACATCTCTGAATAAGACAGTAAGCGTTCGTTATTAAAAAATATATTGTCTTATTAAATTAAATTGTTATTAATAATTTATCAACTTCTTTCGTGATCCGTGTGTGGAAAACCATTTGTAGTATTAAATAAAATGAATATTTCAATAAAGAGTTGGGTGATGATTGTTTACCAAATAAGACAAGTAAAAATACTCAAACATGTGTAGTTAACAAAAGTTTCAAGGTCTATCCTCCATTGTGTTTGCCAACCATTATTTTCAACTACTTCGTTTGGTGGCAGCCCTTGGACAACGGCATCGAGGGCCACGTGTTCGACGACACCACCGCCTACATCCAGCGCCAGCACGTCGGCAAGCACAAGGGCAAGAAACCAGCTCTGGGGCAAAAGGTAATATACTTACTACACACTAACACACTTTACTATTTTGGACCTTAAGGCCACGTACGCACTGCTTGCTTAGAGCCTAGAGCACAGAATAGATACAAGTACTACCGTACAGAAAGGAAACGCTCCGCCCCGCCCCACAATCAGTTACCTCACCCCACCGCGCGAGTTCGTGTGCCGATCCGTGTGCTCATTCAATAGCTCTAGACTTCACGCACACAGATGCGCGTATGCAAAAACGTCACTGTGTAGCGTCTGTGTAATAGGTAGTTGAAACTCGGCGCTTGTATGGAGTGCCCGGGGTGTGGCTAGAGCCTAGCGCTGGGATGTGGCAATAGATTTTGAGATGAGCCGTCAAAATTTACGCGGGCCAAGGAGAAGCCCATGAACCAATAGCAATACTGACGTGTGTTTGTGTGTGTTATTCCTGTGGAGATACTTCAACTACGCCCTATGCATGGGCATTAAAATCTGACCGCAGTTTTGAGAAAAACAATATTATAGAACACACATTTTTAGTAGGGTACCTTTTTTTTTTTCTATGCCGAGGAAAAACGCATTTACGCGCTTCCTCTCCCGCAGGTGAGCGAGAGGGGGGTATGTGGGACTCGCCAGGAGGGGACTGCAACTTCGGCGTTGCAGCTCCCTCCACGACTGCCTCCCGTAATTCCACCAAGTCAAAGCTCGGTGGAATCCCAGGAGGAGGGAATACCCACTAAAAAACCCCGGCACCTGCCCACTCGCCGCCAAATGTCGACAGCCGTAGGGCTGTATAAGGGTCCGTGGGGACAATCTCCTCAACGACAGACGGCCTGCCCGCATCCGGGCCTCCTCCGCTGGGAAATGGCCGGGCAAGTTTGGCCATCTCCCCCATCTCATCAGGACCGTGCAAGGCGGGCAGTGGTTCACCTCCCACTGCCCGCTTGGCCCCGACTTCGAGCGGCCACCTCCAAAGAGACTTTCGCTCCCCTCGCGCGTACTGTCTAAATGGTTTCCGCCTCCATGTTATACATAGAAGCATACTCCCTCTTAGACCTCCGCATTCGTTCGAGTTGTGAGCTTCCAAGGGAAAATAGTGTGCCATCTGCGCTTTCCCTCAGTCACTCGGGTGCGTACTACCCGGTGGATACGGTAATCATAAAATTACCAATCCTCCTGGGTTTCCGCTCCCTCAGTGGGTTTAGTACTACATGCCATCTGCACTGTCCTAAAACCCACTGTTTTTGAGCGGCCACCTCCGAAGAGACTTTCGCTCCCCTCGCGCGTACTGTCTAAATGGTTTTGCGCCTCCATGTAAACAGAAGCTTACTCCTTCTTAGACCTCCGCAATCGTTCGAAAAGGTTTTAGGGGATGCGGTACCCGCGCTATCCCCTAGTCCCCAAGACGTACAACCAGAAAAGGCTTTCGTCTTCAACACTAGCCTGTAAGGCCCACGGTCTGTGAGCAATCATCTCCGAAGAGACGTTAGCTCTCGTCTCGCGCGTACTATCTGAAAGGTTGCCGTCTTTATGTTAAACATAAACATGTAGTCCCTCTTAGACTTCCGCAATCGTTCGAAAGGGTTCTAGGGGATGCGCCACCCGCGCTTTCCCCTAGTCCACAAGACGTGCAACCAAATAAGGCTTTTTGTCTTCGACACGCTAGCCTGTAAGGCCCACGGTCTGCGAGCAATCATCTCCGAAGACACGTTCGCTCTCGTCTAGCGCGTACTATCTGAAAGGTTTCCGTCTCCATGTCAAACATAAATACGTAGTCCCTCTTAGACCTCCGCAATCGCTCAAAAGGGTTCTAGGGGAATGCGCCACCCGCGCTTCCCTAGTCCCCAAGACGTACAAGCAAAATAGGCTTTCGTCTCCGACACGCCAGCCTGTAAGGCCCATAGTCTGCGAGCAATCATCTCCGAAGAGACGTTCGCTCTCGTCTCGCGCGTACTATCTGAATGGTTTCCGTCTCCATGTTAAACATAGACACGTAATCCCTCTTAGACCTCCGCAATCGTTCGAAAGGGTTCTAGGGGATGCGCCACTCGCGCTCTCTCCTAGTCCCCAAGACGTGCAACCAGATAAGGCTTTTCGTCTTCGACACGCTAGCCTGTAAGGCCCACGGTTTGCGAGCAATCATCTCCGAAGAGACGTTCGCTCTCGTCTCGCGCGTACTATCTAAAAGATTTCCGTCTCCATGTTAAACATAGACACGTAGTCTCTCTTAGACCTCCGCAGTCGTTCGAACGAGGTTCAGGGTAAGCGCCACCTGCGCTCATCCCTGGTCCCTCGGTGTCGGATTATTAGCCGCCAGCTGTAAAAGAAGCTCAAAAGAGTCCAGAGACGCCCAGGGTGCACCGGCCCACCCACCGTCTTTCCCAGTCCACGGATGCACTGGGACAAACAGAAGTCGAGCACACGAGGAGGTTATCCGACCACGCACCCCTTAGTAGGGTACCTACTTTTTCATATGAGAGACGTTAATATAAATAACGGGATATAATCGCGGGCCGGATTAAATCTTTTCGCGAACTGTATTAAATCTTTTCGCGAGCTGTATTAAATCTTTTCGTGGACCGGATTTGGCCCGCGGGCCGCCATTTCCCCATCCCTGGCCTAGCGCGTCACCAAGCGTGTAGCGAAGTACAAGGAACATTCTATAATTATCGCAACCGACCGCACTGCGCGCTTGGCGCCTTTGCTATGCGGCCGATTGAGAACATTATAGATATAGAACGTTAATTTCACTTTGCTACACGCTAGGTGACTATCTAGGCTCTAGTCTAGGTGCTAAGCAAGCCGCCTGTCAGTGCGTACGTGGCCTAAGAGTGTTTTCGCATTTTGACAGACTGTCTCTATATTGTACTTAATTGTGTTCTTCTAGTGCACTCTGAAGAAGCTTTGTGGTATTTTTTATCACTTTAACAAATGGCCACTTTTCGCAATAAACATCCAATTAACTAAACGACAGACTAGAAAATATTGTTAAAGTGATAAAAAGTACCACAAAACTTGTTCGGAGTTCACTACAAAGAGATAATTCACAATTTCGTCTTTAGTTTTAAGTTCTATGATTGTCGTTTCAACGGCGGTGCAGACTGCGCGCTCTTAAACTAAACAACAGGCTAGAAAATATTGTTTAAGCGATAAAAAGTACCACCAAGCTTCTTCGGGCCGCACTAGAAGAACACAAATCACAATTTCGTCTTTATTTAAGCATTGTTTTTTTTTCAATGATGTGTGCTGTATAACTTCCCGTTCTCGACTGTAATTACGATCCTGTATACCGCTTAGTAAGGTTGTGTTTGTACACAGATCAAAGCGCGCGTGTTGTACGTGATGCCTACGCGGAACACGCCGTTCCTGACCATGAAGGACATATTCGAGACGACCTACCCAGATCTGGAAGCGGAGCAGAAGCTCAAGGTTGGAGACATAGTTGAAGAGGCCAAGGTTAGTCAACGTATCCATGTCAGCGTTTTCTTTATAAACTCATATAATGATTATGTGCATTTTTGCCCAGGATTGTAGAAACTAAGGGTGCCATGCCAACTTTCCTGAAACAAAATGGGAGACAGACTTTAAAATCCACCGAGGTATAGCCGAATATCATCACGAATATGAAAAACAAACTATTTGTATTATAACTGAACGCAAACCAAGTTACAGTTTGGCTGTGTATTGT
Source organism: Agriphila tristella (assembly GCA_928269145.1). NCBI lineage: Eukaryota > Metazoa > Arthropoda > Insecta > Lepidoptera > Crambidae > Agriphila > Agriphila tristella. The sequence continues at coordinate 2,679,683 of OV743443.1, read as the reverse complement.
GTATCCGAACGCACCTAATACGCACTATACTGTTTGTATCTTTTTACGGGGATTACCCTAACATTGAATGAATGAACGAAATCGAGTTCTCAAGTTGTCAATTGTTACTTGTTTGCTTCATAGCATAAAATGCCTAAGAAGGTACAAATGTTGTGCTTCTTGAACAAAACTTTGTCAGCAGTTAATTTCAATTATTAAATATCTTAGTAAAAAAGAATAGTGTGTATTATTCATCATCATTACCTTGTTGAATTATTCGTATTCGTATTCGCCGAATAGTAGGTTTGATATTCATATTCGTATTCGTCAAAGTAGTATTCGTTGCATCACTAATTGCCAGGCATTTTGGTTGGTGAAAAAGTAGTGCCAGGCGGCACCAAAGGGATGGAAAAACCTATTTCCGGGGCCAGCTCTTAGTCCAACAATAGAATAATTTTGTAACGACTATTGACAGAATACCCAGCAGTGGGTGTCGTGCAGCTGATATGATGATGATGATTGACAGAAAAAAAAACCATTCATTCTTTGTTTGTTGCCATAAAGTGGCAACTAAATAGAAGGCCTCTGGATGTTATCCGAAATGCCAGACCTTGTTTTCATGGATCATGGTTGATTGGAAGCGAATTTTCCTAAACACTTTTGGGTTTCTTCAATCTTTAATTCGTTTACTATCCAACTTCTATAATAATTTTAATAATATATAACCGGGAACATAACCCATGTGCACACGTACTAAGGGTCTCCATCTGCAGCAGCGCCACCAAGCGGGATAGGTACATTTTCTGCCAGCCTGCGATTGTATTGTACCCCGTAAATGGTCAAGCACGTAATTTTTTCTGCTTGTGAATCATATTTTAATCGTCTAGGAGCGATGTTTGACAAGCACCACCTAATAGATAGATTACCGTGGCCAATCAAAAGTAGGCCACGCCCCCAAATGGTAGCTTACGTGTACGTGCTTGACAAGAAATGCTTGACGGTTTAGGGCAGCGGTTCCCGAATGGGGTTCCGTAAGAGGCTCTCAGGGGTTCTGCGAAAATTCAAGAGTTAATTATATGTATATCTTTTTGTTAACCGACTTCATCAAAAAGAGGAGGTTCTCAATTCGATTGTATACTTTTTTTTATCGTTGTTCGCGCATTATCTTCGTCATTTATGGACCAATTTTGATGATTCTTTTTTTGTTCGATTGAGTATTCTTGCGAGATGGTCCCATTATTTTTTTTTCAAATCGGTTCAGTAGTTTTTGAGTAATCCTGAAAATACTATGATTTTGCATTAACTACCTTGACGACTTTGTTATTTATTAACCGAATTAGATGATGATTTTTTGGGTAGGAAAAGGGATACCTTTGGAGTAGTCTTTTTAACCGACTTCAAAAAAATAAGGTTCTCAGTTTGACCTGTATGTATGTGTTTCTCCGCGATTATCTCACGTTTGGCTGAGCCAGTTTCTCTACCTAATATAATAATATACCTACACTACCACAGAACAAAGAATTTTTTTTTTTCCCCCAGTAGAAGTCGCATGTGGGCGGCTCCCGTGTAACATCATATCTGCGAAGCTCCGCACATCTTTGAATTTTGCTCCGTCAGTCGTATGAACGAACGCCAAACAAAAAATCTTCAAAAATAATATAAAAATGCCGAGGTGCATTATATAAAAGAGCAAAATCGATATCCACATATATCATTTAGCAAACGGGTGCATAAAATATCGGAGGCGAGCTTTATTAAATTAATTTTGATTTTAATTAAAAATTCAACTGATATTTTCCTTTTAAAATTCATAACAATAAATATCCACCTTTATGCGGTATACACTTATGATCCATATTCCAACGCACAATTTGACATATTCTTGAACTTTCATAAACACTAAAATATAGAATGGCGGAAATGTCACTCAATAGGGGAGACCGAGAAAAGATGTGACTGTGAAGAGTTGAAAAGTATTATCACCATAGCAAAAAATTGATAAGTAAATGATAAACGTCTAAATAACAGTTGATTTGATACTCTCACCACTGAAAACACGCAAAAACAACACGGAATTTTAGTCAACTTAAATAGTACGTTATAGGCGAGTCCGGGAAGCTAGCAAGGATTTTAATCAATCGAGGCAATTAAATGAAAATTGCTTCCCCTACAAGGCTGCGAAGTCTCAAGAAATGAGAGGAAAAAAATTCTTAGTTAAAATGCAATTTTGAAATTGGTCATGTAGCCATAAAGTTTTATAAAAATAACGTTTTATAGTTATTTTTAGATTTAGAATACTACACTCCTGGGGGTCAATTCTGCTAATGTTAACGTCGAAATCGTGGTTCCACTGAACACTGCCACTTCTACTTCCACTGTGTTTGAATGGTAATGTTTTTTGACACAGTTCTTGTTTTTAAACCCAAAACCGAAACACATTGTGATTCTTAAACCCAAATCGGAAACACATTGTATCTCGATTTTGGGTATAAGAAACAAGAACTGTGTCAAAAAGCGCTACCATTCCAACACCATTGATCCACGTTTTTGACGTTAACATTAGCAGGCTCGACCCCCTGAACTTGTGCGGGGCGGAAAGTAACTATTGAAATTAACTCGATAGGTGCCGGCACATAACTTGGCAAGTTCTTTAACGCGCATACACTTCTACGCCAATACTTTTCTTGGTTTGCCCGATGTAAGAGAGCCCAGAAGCAATCTAGTTTGTAGACGCCTAGCGCCTGCACCTTGAAAAGGGATGTTGCACTTGACAGGTCGTAAGAGTTGGTTTATCTCCCTCGTCGGCTTGAGGTCTTGATAGACACACTCTTCAGAATACCTACAATCTTGTCAATGACACCTTTCATGTAAGGTAGAATGGCAGGTCGTCGTTCTACTATGGCTGGCTTGACACGGTATCTGGGTTGGAGGGGAGGCGTGGTACTGGCAATTTGTTACTTCGCAGAACGTGCTTGACATGCTGAAGCTCAGCTGTCAGGTCTTGTTGGTCACAGATCCCAAATACAAATAAATACAAATAACTTTATTTGCTGTAAATAGGGTGATTACTTATAATTCCCGCGTACTCTCCGAAACAAAGATTTCCCTATGGTAGGTAGCTAACTGTAAAGGATGGTGGTGGAATTCACCATTGAGGTATCTATCTGTAAGTGTTGCTTTTTGAAACATCCGATATCCGATATATTTATTTTATTTGGGTTTCTGAATTTTGAAATTCAAATATTTTTTGCCTAGTAATTAAGAAATGTCAGGATTCCACCGAATTATGAAAAAGGGTTTACACGAATTATTGATATGAAACTATTTAAAATAAGCTAAGTGAAGAATGTTAACCAACCCGGTTTCCCTTATCTCATTAAATTTTCTTAAACTACTTTATGTGTTAATAAATAAGGTGGTAAATCGCACTATTAAAATTTGCTTACGCCATCTAGCGGCTGAGTAGCAGCATTATAAATATACGTATTATTTAATTTGGTACCAAGTTGCTATGGTAATACGACTGAATCTAAATAAATAAACTTTGTGATTTATGGCTTTCTGGATAATATACATTTTTACTTTTTATCCAATTATGTGTTCACAAAGTGTGTGTGCGTAGCATGTAACTATTGAGTGGGAGGCTTGGCTTCGATTTTTAATGTGTTTGTTTGTTTACACTGGATTTCATACTAAATTGAGCTCATACTACTTCTATCTACTTCTATGTTCTGTGTACACTACCTAATAGGTACAGAAGGTACTTACACTAAAAATAAAAAAATGTTTAAAAACCAAAAAACCGACTTAAAAAAACCTGCCTCTTAAAAGCAAGAAATAATATTCAAATCATTAGATACGCATTATCATCGTTATAATAACGTCTATTGAAGTCGGGTGGGGCTTTTTAGAATAAAATTAAAAAGGAAGTTGTACTTTCCGTACGTACGTACGTACGGTACGTTCGCACCCCACCCGACTTCAATAGACCGTTAATATCTTCTTGATGCCGACCCGGCCGCATGAGGCCAGCTAAAATAATTTAAGCCATTCTGTCAACGCCGAGCCGGCCGCATGAGGCCAGCACTTTGTTTACGTTTTCTTCTATTGTTCTCTTATCTTCTGTGGTGCTAATAATTTTGAACACCAAGCCAAAAAGTCTCAGTATGGTGCGTTTTCACGTAAAAAAACTATGTTACAGTTAGTTGACTTCTTACTTGAGCTAGGGTTCCGTGCAAAAACGGTGAACCTAAAAGAGTTCCATTGCCAAAAGAATTTGGGGATCGCTGGTTTAGGGGGTATAAATGTTTTTGTTTGCGGCTAGGTTATAAGTATCCTGGGCCGCTCGGTGCATTTCCGTCTGGGCCGCGGCTGCGCGGGCACCATGAGCCTGCGCCACGTGGCCGTGCACGAGGACCTGGAGGATGAACAGGTCATCGCCAAGTCCTACCCCTTAGGTTTGTACAACCAACTTGACTGCAAATGTCAAGTAGTGGATTCAATTCTTCCTTTTTAGAGTCGATATTAGTGTGCTGAATTTGAGTATTCGTTTGTATTGTGTTCATTACGTTTTTTTTTACATTTTACGTATCTATTCATATGCGTAAAACAAGATTTACTAAATTCAAAGACTGAAATATGAATATGTAACCTTGTTTTACAAAAACATCAACTTATGGTCTAAAAAACTTTATTGTTTTTCTGCGTTTTATTGTAACTAATCAATTATCACTATATAACGTGCTACAAAAAAAAATCTCTTAAAGCCGAATATGGTAGATAAGGGAACATCAAACTGAACAACTTTTACTATGGGACCAACTCTGGAATCACGAGTAAAAAAAACCAGTTATTTCATACATTTTGAAATTTTCGTTAAATGAATATTTGTATGAAACAACAGATTTTTTTCGCGGTTTCGGAGTTGGTCTCATAGTAAAAGTTGTTCAGTTTAACCCTGTCTATCTGCCATATTTGGCATTACTCGTATTTTTGTAACACGTTGTGTATAAAATTCAATCAAATATAGACTTTCTTTCATATTCCTAACCGATCTGCCACTCGCAGGCAGCACGCACCGCGTGCGCGTAGTGTCGTACAACCCGTGCGACTACATCTACCTGGTGAGCGACCGCGCCGACGTGCTCAACCAGGAGTACTTCAGCCTGGCCACTGTCGCCGTCGGACAGATTGTCGACGCCACCGTCAAAACTGTCACCGAAAACCACCTGATGGTCGACGTCGGACGAATATCGGGTGAGTTACTACAATTATATAGTGTCGTACAACCCGTGCGACTACATCTACCTGGTGAGCGACCGCGCCGACGTGCTCAACCAGGAGTACTTCAGCCTGGCCACTGTCGCCGTCGGACAGATTGTCGTCGCCACCGTCAAAACTGTCACCGAAAACCACCTGATGGTCGACGTCGGAAGGATATCAGGTTAGTCACTTAGTTTAAAAGAATGAAAATTGTTTATGTATGCTTTAAGGCCTGGGCACACCGGCTGCGTAGACACGCGCGTGGTCACGCACGCGTAGACACACGCGTAGTCACGCACGTAACCCCCTGACACACCGGGTTACGCATACGTTTACGCGGCACGCAACGCAACCTGTCCCTTGCAGCCGCTGCGGCAGCCATGTTTGCGACTCTAGTGCGCGATGTCAGACGAAGATTGAGTATGTGGACAAATTTTTTCGCACTAGGTAATTCAATTAGTTTTTCTTTAATATCGTTATTAAATATTGAAAAACAAAATAAAACTCCACTTACTACCGGTAGTACCGGTACTATTTGTAAACAAATACAACTGAATGCGTAGTCACGCGCGTGTTTACGCGCGTAGTGATGCGCAGCAAAGATACGTGCGGGTTCGGATTTGTTCGGTGTGTCGTCCAATAGAGAATGCCATTGAGTACAACGTCATCAATGCGTTCCGCTCTGCGTAGGTACGCAGCCTGTTTGTCTCATGGGAGCTGCAATGCGTAGAGTTACGCATCGGTCTACGTGCACGCGTACGTTACGCAAGCGGTGTGCCATGTCTCATAAAGTTTCAGACATTACAACGTCATGGTACGTCTACGCGTACGTGCACGCTTACGCTTACGCATCCGGTGTGTATCGCTTCTTAGTTTAAAATGTACTTTTATATAAATGTGTATGACAGTGTGTATGCTCCGAATAAACATATTTTCTCTCGTTCTTTCTTCTTGGTTTGTACATATAGTCAGGCCAGGTGCACTCCGCTAGGTATGAAGCTACAAGTAGTCGGCGGGTCCGTCCGGACGGACCAATTTCAGAGGGTTGCCGAGTGCCGGCTGGGTCGCACGTTTACGTGTACATTTACGTACCTAGGCACCTAGATAGATTTTTAAATATTATAGGAAAGTTAGAATATTATTGTAAGTTTTTCTTTCACCATAGTACTTACGTATCGCTTTCATTTTATGATATATGCTATGCAGTTCATTTAAAAGAAAACAACCCTAACGTCGTCAGAAAAGATAAGAGCACGCGCTGAATTGTCAGGTCGCACAGCGCTAATGCCCTACAGTTATATTCACCAAGAAGTTGCCTCTCTTTCTATCGCGTGCTCTTATCTTTTCCGAAACAATAAAGTGCAATCACTTTATTGTTTCGGGGCAAAAGCCTCTATTTATTTAAATGACTTTGCGGAGTGCGTCTTCAGCTTGGGCAAAAATGCTTTCGTATGTCCGGCTGTTCTCCTCTACAGGTGGCATCTCAACCGATTCTTGTGAAATCATGTGAGCCGATTTTCGAAATTTTTCGAAAAAAAAAACCTATTTCAGCCATTTACCAATGTCACAAACGAGAGGTCTACAGCTCACAGAGACACTAGTTTTTTAAGTAAAGCGAACAAAACAAAACAATTTAAATACGAGGGGCATGCCAAAAGAAATTAGATACTCTTTACTTAATAATTTGATACTGGCAACTTATACACCATCGTATACACTGGTTATTTCGCGATTAATTTAAATATGGGACATACTTGAATTAAATATTTTTTTCTTAAAAATGCCTATTTTTTGTAAAAATCTGGCAGGAATTTGCTTGCAACAGTGGAAATCAGTCGACGTGATTTACGCGCAATGATTTATTATGATTACAAAAAAGGTTAAAACCCCAAGAATGTTTTGATGTTTTGGTTACTACTTTTGGTAAGTCTGCTTGTTCACGAGCAACAGTTTTTAATTGGTTAGCTGACTTCAAAAGAAGATGGAGCTTTGAAGCCAAGTCGGCCGGCAACCGTATAGTCACTCCAAAAAAAGTTCAAGCAGTTAAAAAATTGATTCGTAAAAACCGACGAATTACAATGTAGAGCTTCAGCAAGAACCAGGTATTGGATCAGCAGCAAAACAAACCATTATTCACGATCGCCTTTCTATCCGTGAGCGTTGTTCGAGATGGGTGCCACACAAACTGAGCAATAAGCAGAAAGACCGCTGGGTAGATTGGTGTCGACTTACGATAGAAAAATTTGACGGAGGCGAGAAAAAAAACGTATACGATATACTTACCGATGACGAATCATGGCTGTATAACTACGACCCCGAAACAAAACGACAATCGACTGTATGATGCTTTGATGATGAACCAACACCAACAAAATGTCGCCGTGCGCACAGCTTGCAGAAACAAATGGTTGCATCGTTTTTTTATAAGACCGGTCACATTGCTACTTTTGTGCTTGAGGATCAAATAACAGTTAATTCTGAGTGGTATGTGTCAGTTTGGGCCCCAGCAGTATTATCAGCTTGGTGTGACAAGTGACCGAAGTCAGGAATCCGGCACCTTCTTTGGAACCACGACAACGCACGTCCGCCAGAACACTTGATAGTTTTAATTAAAAAAATGTGTCTATCCTTCCTCATCCACCATATTCCCCTGACTAAGACCCTTGCGATTTTTACTTGTTTCCCAAAATTAAAGAAAAAATTAAAGACAAGAGATTCTAGAGCAAGGAAGACGCACTAGCTGCCTATAATTTCGAAATTTTTGAGGTATCTGGAAAAGAGTGCTCAGAAGTATTTTCCAAGTGGTTTAATGCATGAAAAAGTGTATACAGGCTAGAGTGAATACAATGAAAAGATAGATAATAGTAATAAATAATAAATATTATAATTTTTGAGTATCTAGTTTCTTATCTACTCAAACAAAACACAATAATTAATACAGTGAATCTATATTCTATAGCTGTATCTTCTAACTATTGCGTGCAATAGACGAATATTGATTAAAAATATCGCCACTACTACAAAAAGCGTGAGCCGTGAATACAAATGCTGCATCATCGCTTATTAGTAGTTTGTTAACGGTGACGTCATGGCTTTGGAACTGAACGAAAAATTGGGCTTAGTGTAGAAGACTCGTTAGCTCAGTAGGTAAGAGCGCCGATCAGCCTATATAAGATTGATCATTGGAGGGCGGAGGTTCAAATCCTTCACGAGTCAAACTTTTTTGCTTTTTAAAAGTTAACGGATCATTAGATATGAATATTTATGCCAGTATGATGAAAAAGAAAATAAGCGAAGCGAAGCGTCTCTGTTTCAGCTTGGGCAAAAATGCTTTTGTATGTTTGTCCGGCTGTTCTCCTCTACAGGTCTAGGGATGCAAACGATACATCGATGTTTCAGTAAAAAATATCGATGTTCCCTATTGCAAAACGTCGATGTATCGATGTTATTTTATACGATGTTTTCTTTCACATCGTTGTTATGGATGCCTTCAATACTTCTTTCAGACTTTTTTCAAAAGCCGGAGCTACAATCACCCAACAAAGGAACCGTTTGATAGGAAAATGACTGTCCAAACTGTTATTTTTAATTTCTCTCTCTAAATAACTTGCTGCAGTTAACGTAAGCTGGTAATAACTTTACTTCAGGAAAAAAATTGCTGTTTAGTGTAATTTTATTTCCCCTACTTTACATTACACCTTCCTTACTCCAAAGACTTACCTATTCAATAAATAATATTTTTATAAATAATAGATTATATACAATTTAACTATTTAGGGGGCGTCCATTAATCACGTGATGTTTTTTTTGGCCAATTTTTAAGCCCCCCTCCCCCCCTGGTGATACATGGTGAGGTTTTACGTTAAACCCCCCCCCCTCCCCCTCTAAATCACATGTATTTTTTTGATACAAAATAATCTCACAATAATTTTCAGTACGAATATGTCGCGGTGGGCGGGGAAATCGTACACTCGGAATCGTAAATCGGAATCTCACTACACCCCCCCGTCCCCCCTTGTGATACTTCGTGATGTTTTCAACTGCCCCCCCCCCCCCCCCCTTTCGAGGCTCACGTGATTAATGGACGACCCCTTAACAGATCATTAATAAAATAAAAACATCGATGTTTCGATACATCGATGGTTTTTGGGCGATGTTTTTTTTACATCGATGATAGTTCTGAAACATCGATGTATCGATGTTCATGATTTCGATATTTGCATCCCTATACAGATCGCATCTCAGCCGATTCTCGTGAAATTATGTGAGCAGGTTCGATTTTATTATTTTATTTAAGTACATCGATTCAGTTTTTCGAAATAAAGCCTATTTCAGCCATTCCATAAAATATAAAAAATGTCACAAACGTGAGGTCTACAGCTCACAGAGACACTTGTTTTATAAAGTAAATCTACCCTGAAAGTGAAACACAATAATTAATACAGTGACTCTACCTACCTGACCTACTATTAACTATTGCGTGCAATAGATGAGTATCGATACGCTAGTACTATTAACTATTCTGTGGTATTGATTAAAAATATCTACACTAACAAAAAGCGTGAATATAAAATATGCGTCATCGTTTATAAGTAAATAGTTTGTTAACGGTGCGGTGACGTCATGGCTTCGGAACTGAACGAAAAATTGGGCACACTGTAGTAGGACTCGTTAGCTCAGTAGGTAAGAGCGCCGATATAAGCCTATACTTGATCATCGGAGGGCGGAGGTTCAAATCCTTCACGAGTCAAACTTTTTTGTTTTTTAAAGTTCAGATATGAATTTTATTATGCCAGTATGATGAAAGAAAAATATTTTGTTAAGGTTTCAATATTTTTTTTTTATCCAGTTTAAAATTTTACGTAACAGTAATAGTACAGTAGCCCGTAGTACATTTAAAACTAGTATAGTATTATATTATCTGTGATTTAAATTACGAAAAACGTTACCGTTTGCCGTTGTGATTAGTTATTTATTACGACATTATAGATAATTTAACCCAAGTTTTACAGATCGCAACCCGCCGTAACCTATATTTGTATATCTCCAAAAATGATGTCTTTTTAGTTTTCGAGGTTTACCACATGGTTTAGCTATTGTCGTGTTCTACAGCTTTGTTTGATTGCCACTGATAATAGTAAGACTATGAAAAGTAGCCGATTAGCCGACCGAGACAAGATTTAAGACCAGATGAAAATGGATGTTCTTTATCTGGTCTTAAATCTGTGTATGGCTACTTTCCATAGTCTTACTATTATCAGTGGCAATCAAACAAAGCTGTAGAACACGACAATAGCTCATGTCTCATGCATGAACGTAGCCAGCCACGGGCTCAGGGTGGGGCAGCAGTCTAAAATAATATGTAACTATCAAACTATACCCGCGGTCTTACCCTGGTAAATGTTTTTCTATTCATTTTCCATGCATATTTTGTATTGCTACGGGCCTATCTCATTTATTCCGCGTCACTTTTATATTTTCTTACTTAGGTAAGATTAGGTAGGTACCTCGCAGAACAGAGCCAGAGCAAGCGCCCCACCCTGCCCCACCGTGGCTACGCCCATGGTCTCATGTTCTCTGATGCCCATTCTTCATCTTGAAGTACTGTGCCTACCTATATTTTGATTGTGTTTTTTGGGACTTCGAAAAATAAAATTAATATTATTCTCTTGTTATATTTATTATGTTATCTTTGATGATAGCATACAAATAACGTTTTTCTTTTCTTTCAATTTGGAGAAAATGCATTTTAAATTGTCACCCATTCAGCTGATTCAGTTAAAACCGATAATTAATTATTAACCAAATTAAAAGCAAAAAGTCTTGACTCGTGAAGGATTTGAACCTCCGCCCTCCGATGAATAACGACCATGTTGATATCGGCGCTCTTACCTACTGAGCTAACGAGTCCTGCTAAATATCGGTCAAATTGTGGACTGCATTTAGTAGTATGACTAAAACGTAGTGATTATTTCCTCTATTACGTCATTTACCAAGGACGTTCGCCTCGCATTGACTCACGCTATGCGGCACGGCACGACGGACGACGACGCTACCAAACAAAAACAAATGCCTACCTACCTAATATGCGTCAGACATAGATTACAATCATTATAGAGTAATTTAGAAAAAATCGTCAATCTTCTCAGTATGATGGATGACTTCGTATAGTAATTAATGTATTGTAGTTTATTTTTACGCCAAAAGCTTCGAGTCACACCTCAAATTTAGTAAATCTTATTGTGCAATCAATCTAAAGACGATAGTTAAAGAGATACATTTTCTTTCTTTGCACTCACATCTAAAGTTAATTCGCTTTGTCGTTTGTTACTTATTTTGTTATCGATCGATCGATAATACGAATCACACTGTAGTAGATAAGATTATAAATAAATTAGACAACATCACTAACATTGCTCTGATTACAAAGTAGCTAAAGCACTTCTGTTATGGGAATTAGAGACAACGGTGGAACAAATTGACACCTTGAAAACCGGTGTACAAACCACTCGACCACGGAGGTCGTCGATGCATTTATGAATTATGACGACGTAGGTACTTTTTTGTGTTCGCATTTTAGGGAAACCTTGGATACTCTCTATCACTAATGCTTACACTGATTAAGATAACTCTAGTGTAGTGACTGACGATGATGAAGATAACTCGTTCACATTTGGGTCTTGACAATCAAAATAGCAAAAAATGCACATTAGTCTCATAAAAACTCGCAGGCTACATCCCGCAAACGCACTACTCCTACGCGGGTATATTTGTAGACCAGAATTTTATAATAAAAACAGTTGTCGTTTATCGATGATGAAGATAACTCGTTCACATTTGTGTCTTGCCAATCAAATTATGCACATTGCTCTCATAAAAATAGTAATTTTATGTAGAAAGGTAAAACTCTCTTGCACAAAAATAACAAGTAAACATAAAATAAAACACTTTTAACGGATACTAGCGCGGTTTTATTGAAAGTTCTACAATTAGTACCAACTAATTTGGTTTATATTTTTTCCGACGTTTCGTCACTTTTGCAGCTGCCGTGGTGACGGAGAACTGAAGCCTGAATTACCAAAGTACTTTCCGTGCTAGTATCCGTTAAAAGTGTTGTATTTCATTTCTAGTGAGCGAGTAAGCTTGAGAGGTGAATAAGTAATCTTTTCTTAAACATGCGCGGAAATATTGTCATTACTTTTGAATAAAGAACACGCGAGGTATCATATTTACGTAGACTGAAAAACCTAAATCACTTCCCGGCGCGTTCTTTGAATTTGGAACGAAGAGCGCGCCGGCAATCTTAATATATAAAATCGTAAACTGAATGACTGATCTATCAACGCACAGCCCAAACCGCTGGACCTAGAAACTTGAAATTTTGCACACAGATACCTTATACAGTGTAGGCATCCACTAAGGAAGGATTTTTGAAAATTCTATCCCTAAGGGGATGAAATAAGGGATGAAAGTTTGTATGAAAGTCCCTCAGTTTTGAAGCTAGGATCATCAAATTTTGTGTTTAGGCTGACGATTGAAAATTAATAAATACGGGTCTCGGCGTTTTTCAAAATTCTACCCCCGAAGGGGTCAAAAGGGGGATGAAGTTGTGAATTGAAGAAATTCCTTTATTTTCGAAGTAACAATTGCTAAATATATAATGTAGACTTATGGATGTATGTATTTCAATCCCTACGGAAGTGAAATGGGGGTGAACAGGGGTGAAAAAACCTAAAAATAGACATGGATGTCGTTATTGGGGTTTTCTGGGATGACGATTGCAAAAATGACATTTATTTGAAAGTCTAACACGGTGGACATGATTTAATCCCTCAGGGGGTGAAAATGGGGTTCAAATTTTGTTTGGAAAAATAATATTAAATGGACATTACAACTTTAAACTTCGAAGGAGCACGTCTAAAAATAAATAAGCAAACATATATTTTGTGATTTTAAAAACCAACCCCTTAAGGGTGGATGGGGTGAGTAAACCAAAAAATAGATATGGATGTCGTTTTTGGCGTTTTCTGGGATTACGATTGCAAAAATGACATTTATTTTGAAGTCCAACACGGTGGACATGATTTAACCCCTCAAGGGGTGAAAATGGGGTTCAAATTTTGTATGAAAAAATTTTAAATGGACATTACAACTACTTCGTAGGAGCACGTCTAAAAATAAATAAACAAACATATATTTTGTGATTTTGAAAATCAACCCCTTAGGGGGTAAATAGGGGTGAGTAAACTTAAAAATCGATGTGGAAGTCGTTCTTGAGGTTTTTTGGGATGGTGATTGCGAAAATGAGATTTATTTTGAAGTCTGACACGGTGGACATGATTTAACCCCTATATAAATAAATAAATAAATGGGGTTCCTATTTTGTATGGAAATATAATATAAAATAGACATTACAACTTTGAACTTCGTAGGAGCACATCTAAAAATAAATAGGCAAACACATATTTTGTTATTTTCAAAATCATCCTTCAGGGTGTAAATGGGGTAAGTAAACATAAAAATCGATTTGGATGTCGTTCTTGAGGTTTCATGGGATGGTGATTGCGAAAATGACATTTATTTTGAAGTCCAACACGGTGGACATGACACATCATGGACCTGGACCTGGACATGCACATCCAGGGAACGGGAACGGGCACGGGCACGGGAACTGGAACGGGAACGGGAACAGGACGGGAACGGAACGGAACGGATTGGAACGGAACAGAACGGAGACGGAACGGGAAGGGATCGCGAATGAAACGGGAACGGAAAGGGAACAAAACGGGACGGGAACGGGAAAGGAACGGGACGGGAACGGAGGGGGAAGGAACGGGAACGGAACGGGAGCGATACGGGAACGGAATGGGACGAGAACGGGATGCGAACGGGAACGGGAACGAGAACGGGACGGGAACGGAAATGGGAATGGATGGGGTACGGGACGGGAACGGAACGGGACGGAATGGGAACGGAACGGGAACGGGAACGGAAGGGGTACGGGACGGGAACGGAACGGGACGGAATGGGAACGGAACGTCAATGGAATGGGAACGGGAATGAAACGGGAACGGAACGGGAACGGGAATGGCAACGGAAGGGGTACGGGAACGGGACAGGAAAGGGACGGGAACGGACGGGAACAGAACGGGAACGGGAACCGGAACCGAAACGGGAAACGTAAAAATGACTGGCTGACCAGGATCTGAATCCTGGTTGAAGGTTCTCTTAGGATTTTCTCTAACATCCACGCGGACGAAGTCGCGGGCAGAAGCTAGTGTTGTATGAAACGGTGTGCTGTTTGAATTTAGAACTCTTTCATCAATCGTACACATTTTCGATGTTCTCGTGGCTGTATAGCCACAGATGCGTTTACCTTTCGGCACAAACTGTAAAATAAAATAAAAAATTGGCGGTAAAGCGGAGTTTGTTGTTATTTTGTTAATAAAAAATAATTAAAATGAGTTCCGAAGATTCTGGAAGTGAAAATGAAATGAACATTGACTGCACTCCACCAGATTTAAGATCGGAAGCTAAATTTGCGATGGAAACCCTGCTTCCAGCGAAATCAAAAGAAAAATATATGAAAGTATATGAAAATTTCGTGTTCTGGAAAAACGAGAAAAATGCAAAATTGTTCTCCGAAACAGTGTTTTTGGCGTATTTCTGAATAACATTTTCGTTAAATAATTTTGTCCTAACATGAGCAATATAACTTTTACTATTAATTAAATTTATTATGTAAAAGGCCATTTTTTATTTCCTTGCATTTTTTTTTAAGAAAAGCACTATATATGCCTCGGCCGAAATGGCAATTGCCTGTCTCGTATCATTGAAGTCCTCGCCTGCGGCTCGGCCTTCAAACTCATACTCGACCTGCCATTGCCTATTTCGCTGCCTTTGCAATAATGTACTATTACTCCCCCAGGCTACATCCCGCAAACGCACTACTCCGACGCGGGTATATTCGTGGACCCCAAAAAGGCGTCCACCTCTAAAATGACGAAGAAGTTCAAGCCGGGGCAGGGGCTGCGCGCGCGCGTGCTCGTGGTGGACGCGGCGCGCGGCAACCTCGTGCTCACGCTGAAGCCCTCGCTCTTGGCGGAGGGGCTGGACGTGTTGAGCAGCTATGAGCAGGCGCAAGTTGGGAAGGCATATACTGGGTTTATAAGGGTGAGTTGTAAATTATGTTGAGATCTGATAATCGGATGCCTATTTACCTAAAGCATAGTATACATACATACATACGCTCACGCCTGTTTCCCATGGGGGTAGGCAGAGACTATGGATCGCCACCTGCTACGATCCTTGCACACTTCTTTCTTTAGTATGCCTAAAGTCAATTGTTTGCTAACAATTATTGAAAGAGGCATCTTAAAATATTTAAATTTATATTCCCTGTTATGTTTAATAGGCCTTGACATTTTTGCCTTATTTAATGTATCTATTTCAGGAGTCGAAACAGGTCAGTAAAGTCTGTGAAAGTCAGTTTTTTTGGCTTCGGTCAGTAAAAGTCAGTTTTTTCAAAAAATGGTCAGTAAAGTCAGTTTTTTAGCTACCGACGTTCATTTTTATACACTTTTTTACTATTACCGTTTGTTTTTACTGTAACAGGCAAGAGTACAAGATGAGTGGATGAAACTGACTAAAAGTCTCGCTGCGCGGTCGTTTGTTTTTACTATAGACAGGCAAGAATACAAGGTTACTTGAAGAAACTGACTAAAAATCTCGCTGCGCGGCTGTATTTTACTATAGACAGGCAAAAAGTACAAGATTAGTGGATGATATTCACTAAAAATCACGCTGCGCGGCCGTTTTTTTACAAAAGGCAAGCAAGATTACAAGATTAATGGATAAAACTGTTGGTCTCGGGTTGCCACTATTCAGTGTAAATACACTGAACTGAAGAAAAAACTTTTTTTGGACAAGTAATTTTTTTTCTAGTTCTTTAGAAATATATATAAAAATAACATTGTGAATACTAAAAATCTCAATAAAAAATTGTTATTTATTAAATACCCTTTTTTTATACTCACTACACATTTAAACATGGAAGTTAAGTCAGTAATAGGTCAGTATTTTTGAGTCTTATAGTCAGTAAAATCAGTATTTTTGACACTGCAAACAGTTTCGACCCCTGTTATTTGAATAACTGATGTTCTCTTAAAATATTTACTAATTCTTATTTTTTTAACCTTATTTAATTTTATTATATTATTTGACATTAAGTATTAATTAGAATTTGACATAGCTTTTGTAATGATGCTGTTATTTTAATTCTGACACAGCTTTTGAAATTCTACTTACTTTTATTTTTCCAATATTTGCACGCCATTTGCATATGGTAGACATGTAACGGTACAGTTTAATTTTTTAAGACCATTGTTTTACCACATGCTTATTATGTAAACAAACAATTTGATTTGTTACAACGTCGTAATAAGATTGTATTGTGTTTTTAATTTCTTCAGAAATCACTGACAATAAAAGTAGGGAAAAGCAACAAATTACATTTATAACAGGCCAACTGGAAATTGTGCCAAATTAAGTTTATTTAATACATCTGATTGAGTAATACACTAAAATTTGTTAATCCCGGAATCCTTGGATAGATTTTTTCGATAAAAAGTACTTTCCATAATACCCAACATCTGAACTTTAGACATGCATCCAAATATCCGATCTCCAATTATGACATACCTATGTAGTTACGTTGAAAAAATTTTTTAGACTGCGAAACCACTATAAAGCACTGCACTGCACTATCTATTTTACTAATTATAAAGGATTTTATAATTAGTAAAATAGATAGTGCAAACAAAGTGCATTCGTCATTCTGTCAAGTTACTCACCATAAATTTATCTATGGCCATTAAAATAAGTACTGTGATCGACAGCAAATCCGTGACTACGTCCTGGTGTCGTTCTTCAACAACGTGACGGCGTACGTGCCGCGGCACTACGTGTGCAAGGAGCCGCTCGAGTCCCTTTACGCGGCCTTCCACCTCGGGCAGATCGTGAGTATCACAGAGATGGAATACAGTTAGCGCTACCGGACATTGATCCGCCACTAAACGCAACCACTAGTGGCTCAGTGAAGCCACTCGAACCAGCCACCGATCGCAGCCGCTAGTGGCTTGGTGGCCGCCGCCGGGAAGAAGCCGGCTACTGCGGCCGATTGCGCGCGCGGTGCGAGCCACAATCGCGGCCACAAGTAGCGAGCGCGGGTAACGAACGCAGCTTGCGGCTTGAACGTAGTCACTCGAACCATCCGTTTGCGCCGATACTATACAAAACGTATAAAAAAACTCGTCCGCAGCTTGTGGTCGCGTTTAGTGGCTGTGACTAGTGGCTTAATGTGCGGCAGCTCTTAAGGCTTTAACATGGGTCAATCCGAGCGGGTCGATCCGTGATGGTGTGAAATCGAACGTAACTCTGTTCACTTTGGGTTCAAATCAGTGCGCGTTCCAACGCGGCGGTTGCGTTGAGAACTAGCACCGAATTCTCAATTTTTACATGTTTTTATTAAATTTCTTCGCTTTCAAGTTAGTTAAAAAAATCTGTTCAATTAAGATTGAAGGTATTAACATCGCCGATTTTTATGTGTTGGTTTTAACATTAACCAATGTTCTATTTCCGAGAAATTTTGCAAATAGGACCAGAAACAGGGTCCACGGAATATTTTTTTACATCAAAGGTGGTAACATTTTTACAAATGCTTTCAATTAAATCTATTGTGTATTATTCCAAGTACATTATATATTTTTTCCATGATAGCTTCACGCGCGTAATCTTTCAATAATTTGAATTGAATATTGGGATTTGACCCCTCTTAGCGCCTTAAGCAGTTAGAGCAGCTACACATGAGCAGTAGGTAGCGAACTAAAATCTATGGTACAAGCGTTCCGCTCAAAAAATAGCACCACACAATAATTACAATCAAGTGGATGGGGCTAAAAATGCTGGCATTTAGTTATGCAACACAAAGCGATTGTACACTGTTTGCATAATAGCGAT
Source organism: Agriphila tristella (assembly GCA_928269145.1). Classification (NCBI taxonomy): domain Eukaryota; kingdom Metazoa; phylum Arthropoda; class Insecta; order Lepidoptera; family Crambidae; genus Agriphila; species Agriphila tristella. Next base: position 2,661,425 of record OV743443.1, on the reverse strand, counting down.
CATAATCTGTATACTCATATATATTAACCGGCCAAGTGCGAGTCGGACTCCCGCACGAAGGGTTCCGTAAAAAAATCACTGTTGTATGGGAACCCACCTTAAATATTTAACTTATTCTGTTTTAGTATTTGTTTAGCGGCAACAGAATTACATCTTCTGTGAAAATTTCAACTGTCCATTCTGACTCATAAGATACAGTTTGGTGACAGACAGACAGATGAACAGTGGAGTCTTAGTAATAGGGTCCCATTTTTACTCTTTGGGTACGGAACCTTAAAAATATTTTATACTTATGATACGTTATCTCTGCATATTTTTGCTTTTTTTGCGTCTTTTACACTATTTGACTACACGGGACGTTATTTCTAATAACTCTCTATTTCCAAATACATACTACAATTACTGTAAAGAACGCTAACGTCTGTCACCGTGCGCGTAGCTGGCCCGACTAAATGCTGTGCGGGTTGTAATTTTCTAGCCTCGTGGTGCTATTTTTTAAGCAATACTAATTTGCGATTACACTTCCATAGATTTTGATTCGCTGGCAGTAGGCGTTAACGCTTACTAGGATAGATCACATTTATATGACTACTTTTAGTTTAGTGTAGTTACCGCCAGGGGCGCTGTACCAAATTGCTTACTACAGTTGCTATCGCATAGTAAACGTAACTGTGCAAACTCATAATACAGTGACTTGGCGCGCCTGTACACGTTATCAATGCCGCTAGAGTCACAAAATGTCAGTTATCCAGAACATTATGTCGAAATCAATCTAAAACACTCTGTTAATTTATATTCGAGATCAAAAATGAATTCAAATTCGTAACATTTGTTTTATAGGTTAACTGTACAATTTTGCGAGTTGATGCTGAAAATAAGAAAATGAGCGGAAGTCTAACTACTGTTCCGTTCTGGCCAGCCGTAAGTTCATTAACTACCTACCTTACAATTTTACAATGTCTACTACAGACTACCATTAGTTATTGTTTTTATTTTATAGAGTAAGCGTGAAAACGTTGGCAAGCGGAAGTACAATTCTGATAACACAGAAGAAACACCAAATAAAAAACAAAAGCATTCAGATGATGTTGAAGAATCAAAGGAAGGAAAGAAAAAGAAGAAAAAAGAAGCAGACGATGGCGATAATAAAGCCAAGAAAAAAGATAAGAAACGTTGGGATACTGAAACTAGTGAAGAAGCTGAAAATGAAGTAGGAGGTAAAAAGAAAAAGAAATCCAAAGAAGGAAATGTGGACAGTGATGCTCTAGAAACGGATGAAATGGAAAAGAAATCTAAAAACAAAAAGAAGAAACATTCAGATATTGAAGAAACAAAAGTGTCAGAAGAGAGCGATGCTATCGAAACAGATATACACGAAGACAGCGACCACGTGCTCACTCCCTTAGATTTACATCTAATAGATTTATCAGACTGCGATGACGCACACAAATGCAAGAGAAGGATAGTTTCTCTAACTAAAAACGTTAACGTACGGATACGGCGTATAGACAAAGTAGATGAAAAGATACTTAAGATAGAAAGTACAGGCTTGAACGCCAGAAACAAAAAATACCACACAGCCATGCATATGGAGAAATTAGTCCTACAAGAAAGGATTAAGAAATTACTAGAAGCATTGAAACAAGCGCAAGAAAAGTTAAAAGGTTTCGGTTACGAGGGCGAAGTAGATGGTCATAAAAAGGGAAAAAAGAAGAAAGAATCGATAAGTAAAGAAAGTACAGAAGTTCAGGATGAAACACAGGGAGAAAAAAGAAAGAGAAAAGACACAAAAGAAATAAAAGATAAGAGAAACGATATAAAGGTAGTGGAAAGTTTGGAGCCAGCATTGGAGGTGCCAAGCGCCAAGGACTTCTGGTCAACGAATGCAGAGGATTTGTCGAAGAACGTGCAAGAAGATGCATCTAGCAGCAGTGACGAAGAGGTAAGCCTTTAGATACTACGACTTATTTTTTTCTATCTGTGCTTTTTTAAAGATTCTATTTCCTTAAGCTACCTGCATTTAAAAGCATATTTTACTTTTTTTTCTTTTATTCTTTACATTTTTAAGGGGTTTTATCCTTTCGGATATGCCAACCCCATCGTACCAAAAACAAAATATTACATTATTGTATGTATACCTTCTTAAATTAACTTAAACTGCTAATTATGCTACACAGGGATTTTGTGACTTCCGATTTAGGATCCGACAGAACACTTTGGGCCATTCTTACATCTAAGAGGTTTATGTTAAAAGTTTTAACAAATGCCTCCCTGTTATTCTTGTTTCTCACACATTCCATCAGCAAATGTTGCACATCTTCAACCTTATTACAGGTAGGACCATATTTTACTTAATCGATTATTTATTTATTCTAATATTATTTTCACGATAGACTAGAGTTTTTGTTTGTTATTTTGTTACTTCTAATGAACGTTGCAAGTGCACATGCGCGAACTTTTCTCCTCTTCGTCGTCAAGCAAGACGTTCGTTGCCTGAATCTGTACTTAATTTTAAATCATATTGTAACTTGTAATAGGAGAAGGAACAACCCAAGAAGAAGCGTAAGAAGTTGACAGTAGCGGAAAAGTTAGCAAAGGCGCGTGAAGAGGAACAACGCGTACGGGACCTCGAGCAGGCGGCGGCGGACAGCGTGCACGCGCCGCGCTCCAGCGAGCAGTTCGAGCGCGCGCTGCTGGCGCGGCCCGACGCCAGCCAGCTATGGATCGCGTACATGGCGTTCCATCTGCAGGTCAGTGCCGCGATATTACACCTTTGATTGATCAGGGGGCGGACAGCGTGTTAGTCTCTGAAGTTGGTCACTTCTTTTGGACAAAGACCAATTAATCGTATTGTACATTCTCGAGTGAAGTTGCCGCGGACCACCCCGCACCGTCCATTGTCAAATTAATTACATTAAGGAGCATCCTCACCGGGACCTTTCTTTTGTAAACAAGCAATCGTAGGCGAGCAACAAATGCTTCCCAGCGAACCCAGCATTCACTTTCGATCAAAACTATGAACGTTCGAGTTGAATGTTCCCTTGCGATCTTGGAGCATTCGTATACGATCACGTTAAATTTCATTCATTTCAAAATGTCGGTTAGAACGGTCGTGGTTGCAGCATTTTCATTTTTATTTACAAGTGGCGAGTATTATTTCTACATACATAGGTACTCTTCATTTCATTGCAAAATCGTTGCGACGCGCGACGTCCACACTGGCAGAAGTTCGCGTTTGCGTGTAAGATTTGTAACTAGTGATGTACAAGACTCGAGTCCTCTGAGTCCTTTTGTCTAGAGCTCGGAATTGTTTTACAGGACTCTAATCTTTTTATGTGGCTCGCGTTCATTTTAAGACTCGAGCTCTTTTGGTAGGTTCGTGCTCTTTTGAAGGCTTGAACTCTTTTGAAGCCTTGAGGTGTGGCTCAGAGAGCTCTTTTTTCGGCTAGGTTCGGGCTTACGAACCTACCGAGCTCACCGAGTCCTGCCAATCCGTCTCGAGTCTTCAAAAGTAGAACTCGACGACTCGAGTTTTGTACATCACTATTTGTAACGCTTGGCTCAACGTCCACAGCACTCGAATATTCGAAGTCAAATGCTCATTACATGAATGCTCTCAGTGAGGACGCTCCTTTTACGTATGTATGTTCGCAGGCGACGGAGATCGACAAAGCCCGCGCGGTGGGGCGGCGCGCGCTGCGCACGATTTCATTCCGCGAGGAGCACGACAAGCTCAACGTGTGGCTCGCGCTACTGACCTGCGAGCACCGGTTCGGGACCAAGGTGGGGATTGAGCACTTTGTATATGAAGGGGGGACGGGGGGACATTAAATGGGCTTACTCTTGGCCACATTCGAAAACCATAAGACTAAGAATAGGCCGAGGATGGAGCGAGCATGCCCAGAAGAAGCCTATTCACTCGGGCTTTAAATATCGCTGGGTTTATATACTTGCTATTTTTCGGATTTTAGCCCATTCGATACAAGCGGCTGAAACAAGCGATTTATTAAAAAACCTTTGAATGCAGTTTTACTTATTTTTTGAAATAAAGGAATGTTTCCTTCAGTAAAATTTGATTTTATGAACAGAGAGATAATTTACAATAAAATTTCGTCTTTATTTTAGGCACTATGATTTCTTTTTCAATGGCGGCGCTAGTGTACAGACTACGCGCTTTTAACGCAATGCCATAATTTTATCTTTTTAGGCTCAGTTGCACCACCTAACTTTAACGATAACAAGCTTGCTAAAGTACCGGTTAAGCACAAGTTAGCAAAAAAAAGAGGTTGCCAGCCAGCAGGATGTCCTTTGACAAGTTTGACGTGACAAATAGGTAGCATCAAGAATCTTATATTCATATTATAAGGTTCTTGGATAGCATTATCATTTGACGATAACTTTAACTTTGACAGCGTTTTGGTGCAACTCACACTTAGAGTCTATTATATCCTTTATATTGCGTCATTTTTTTTTATTACACCGTTTCATAACCCTGATACCACCCACAGGAAACCCAACAACAAACCTTAGAAGAAGCCCTCCAAATGAACGAACCCTACGAGGTGCACTCCAAACTCCTGGACATCCTCGTCGACACGGGCAAGGCGCAGGAACTGAGCTCGTTGGTAGAGCTGATGATGAAGAAGTACCGACGCATGACTGCTACGTACGCGCGCTGCGGGACTGCGTGCTATAAGCTCGGGCTCCTTGATAAGGCGAGACATGTTATGCAGAAGGCTATGACGGCGCTGGAGAAGAAGGAACGTAAGTATTTTAGGCCGCGTTCCGATGAACGCCAACAGTGCTCACAGCGTGTGACGTCATTGTACGTACACCGGTCCAAATCATTAGCACGCTGTCAGCACGCTCACTATTGATTCGGACCGCTCGTGAGAGCGCTCACACCGCTAACGTTGGATTGTTTTTAACAACGTAACCTCCAAAAGAGGTAATCTCAATAAAGTAAATATTAATTTTATGGGATAAGTAAATACAAAGGCAGTAATGAATAATATGAATCAAGTTCCTTCACTCTGACCAGTTATTTACTTACCAATTTATAAACCATCAAAGATTCAAAATACTTATAATAAATTGATGTTGAGAGAGCTAGCAGTGGTAATAAGTATTTTGAATCTTTGATGGTTTATAAATTGGTAAGTAAATAACTGGTCAGAGTGAAGGAACTTGATTCATATTATTCATTACTGCCTTTGTATTTACTTATCCCATAAAATTAATATTTACTTTATTGAGATTACCTCTTTTGGAGGTTACGTTGTTAAAAACAATCCAACGTTAGCGGTGTAAGCGCTCTCACGAGCGGTCCGAATCAATAGTATCGTGAGCGTGCTGACAGCGTGCTAATGATTTGGACCGGTGTACAATGACGTCATCGCATGTGCTAACGACGCTCAGCGTATTCTACCAAAGCACTGTGAGCGTTGTCGGTGTAGCTGTCAAACTTCCTTGTCAAAGTTCATTCTTGTTAAAATTTGAGGTTATTATTTGTGATTTTTAGAAAAGATGGCTGAATTAATTGATCTGCAGGTGTATTGCGAAGCTACGAACGAAATACTTATAATAAATTTATGTTGAGAGAGCTAGCAGTGGTAATAAGTATTTCGTTCGTAGCTTCGCAATACACCTGCAGATCAATTAATTCAGCCATCTTTTCTAAAAATCACAAATAATAACCTCAAATTTTAACAAGAATGAACTTTGACAAGGAAGTTTGACAGCTACACCGACAACGCTCACAGTGCTTTGGTAGAATACGCTGAGCGTCGTTAGCACATGCGATGACGTCATCTGTGACGTCACTGCAGCTTACGTGAGCGTTGTTAGCATGAATCGGTCCGGGCGTTAGCGCGCTCATTGTGCTGTAAGCGTGATTCGGAACGCGGCCCTAGTCACATGCTATATACGTAAATATAGGGTGTTACAAAACAAACCGCAATGCCGAATATGCTAAATAGGGATCATCAAACTGAACAACTTTTACTACGGGACCAGCTCTGAAATCACGAATAAAAATCTGCTGTTTCGTACAAAAAATAATAATGAAAATATCAAAATTTATGCGCGCTCGGCCTGAGCAAGCTCAGGCGGCGTCTCCACTTGAGCGTCTCAGGCAAATGAGCCGCTCATTCGCCTGAGCATGCTCAATACATACAAGGATACAAGGCTTTAGGTATTGTAAGTGTGAGCTTTCTTTAAATTTGAAAATAATCACTCTCATTTGATCGCAGACGTATGTGCCAGTCCAGTTTGCGATACTGTGGCGGTGCATAAGAGCTGTGCATTTGTGATTAAACACTCGTATAGTACGAGGGCAAATATCTTGTCACTTTTTCTACGGAGTGGGGATAAGTTCGCGCATGTGCATTTGCGAGCGAGTAATAGCGCGTGCCCCTCTCCCGCCGCCCGCGTACCTCAGCGCTACGCATACTCAAAATACGCGTTCTACGCAATCCCCAACCGATTTCAAGATGTTTGCCTCATACTGTACTGTGAAGTTGCTTCAAATACTTTTATTCAAGAAAGATAATTGTGATAATGATGGAAAAAACATCGAAAAAGTGCAGAAGTGAGATTATTTTCCTTACTCTTTACATGTAAAGAAAAAGACAGAGACAAATGTTCCAGCGTAACCGAGCCCTAAGCACTCGTATTTGTTTTCCCCGCAGACGTGTCAGTGCTCGTCCAGTTCGCGTTGCTGGAGCGGTGTTGGGGCGAGCGCGAGCGCGCGGAGGCGCTGTTGGAGCAGGTGCTGGGCGTGTACCCGCAGCGCGTGGACGTGTGCGCCACCTACGTGGACATGCTGCTCAAAACCAGCGACTACGACCACGTCAGGTACTAACATCATTTGTTACAAAATATAGTTGGTGTTGCCAAGTTATTCGCAATGTTGACGTGTTTGCATAGTGGTGCCCTCAATTTTTGTCAACTATTTCTGGTCAAACTGTAAAATTTATAATTTACATCACCACCACCGTCATGGCCGACACTATACCGCTAAGCTAAGGCAGTGCGCCACCGAGCCCTTTAATCATAAATCTATTTATTTTTGTGAATTGGTGAGACATGTAATAAAATTACAGTTTGACCATAAAAGCGTTGACAAAAAATGAGGGCGCCACTTTCTATGCAACCACGTCCAAATCACGAATAACTTGGCAACACTGACTATATTTTAAATAATTTTATTTGATTTCTCCTCTTTGTGGCTAAACTGTAATGACATTGATTTTTTTAGGTACTTTTATCATTATTTCTACATGTGTGCGTGTGAATAAATGAATCTGAATACATCAGCACATTCAACACGAACAGTTATCGTAAACAATAAAACGCGTGAAAACATTCGATAGTGTAATTTTGTATTGGGCAATTTTTACAGCGCCATCTACCGTCGAATAACAAATTGAAATTTTTCATAGATTTAACTCAATCTAGTAATTTTACGCGCGGTTTTTTTTCTCGATACATGTTCGTGCTAAGGGTACTGTTGTGAACTAGCTTCCGTTTTCCACTAGGATCCCATCACCACTTCCTGGCAGGCTTTAAGAAATATAGGGCAATGTTGGTAATTTTTTTTGTTTGTTTTATAGGCAAGTAATGGAACGGATAACATCCCAAAAGTTGCCAGCGCGAAAAATGAAGATTCTTTACAAGAAATGGATAGAAGTAGAGGAAAAAATAGGAGACCAAGACAAAGTGGAAGAAATACGACAGCGAGCTATGGATTACATAGAGAAAGCCAAGTTTTAGTCAATTAATTAATTTTTAAATAAATTGATTAACCTGTAAGTGTGTGCATTTTTTATTTTACATTTGTAGAGGGCAGAGGAAAATAAAAAAACGTAGATTTATAATTGTTTAATAAACTAAACTGTTAAATATATTTAAACATAAAAGTCTTATTGCTTTTGATCGTAGTATAATTATTATTATTATTTACGATTGTCTCTGGCATCGGTGGTGGCGGTGGGGGTTTTCCTTCTTTCGGATTATTTCTAGTTACTGGCACAGAATTTTCAATCTTATGGCTAGGAGGCGCTACTTTAAAACTATTTGGCTTACAACCGTATATAGACACAGGTTCACAAATCACATACCCTAATTTAGCATAAAAAATCTCTTGACCTTTAGTTGATAAATAAACTTTATCTAACTTCAGCTCATTTTTACAATATTCCTCAACTTTCCTCATGAGGAAACTACCTAATTTTTTACCACGTAGCTGTTTGCTTATAACAACTGTTTCTATGAAACAGCTCTCGGGTATGGCCGGAATGGGAGTTAGCTTGCAATGACCCAAAATATGTTTGTTATCATTAACCAGTATCAAGCTGGTGGGCAGGGCATCGCATGAAGCTTGCAGTGACATCATCCGTGCCGTTTCACTGCGCGGCCACTCATCGTTTATAAGGTCGCAGCACGCTTTCAAGTACTCTGGATGATTGTGCAGTAATAATATTGATAAGTTTTCCATTTCCATTGTTTCTGTAAAACGAATGAAACTATTCAAAATATATTTTTTCAAATATTTTATGGCACCATTTAAATGGGTGCATTCCAACAGACAAATCTCTGAGTCATCGATCGCCCGCCATAGAGTAAATTTTAATCGTTAGGCTATGTTTACATTTATACAAGTAGACGACCGAGTCGAGTAGCGAGTAGAAATACATTGCCTGGCATGTTCGTCGATTTTAAAAGAACGTCAAACACACCACGTAATGTACTTCTACTGGAATGTTTGCTGGGCCGAGCTGCTGGCGTAATGTAAACATAGCCTTAGGTGCGGGCACATTTGTCTGCCGCCACGCGTTAACACGCCGTCAGATGACATCGGTTTTCATAGTAAATGTATGCACTAGGTAGGTTCACACTTATAACACGTCCATACAAATACGTCGTGTTAACACGTGGCGTCAGACAAATGTGCCCGCACCATAAAGTAATTTGTACTGGAATGTTCAATATTTTACTTTCATGGTTAAAATGTACTCTATGGGGATCGATGACTCAGATATTTGTCTGGTAGAATGCACCCATCTTCATCTGTCTGTCACAGCTGTCACTGTCAATCAAGCAAGTCAATGGCTGCGTTCCGAATCACGCTTACAGCACTGTGAGCGCGCTAACGCCCGGTCCAAATCATGCTTATAACGCTCACGTAATGGCCGGTATACATTTTGATTAGTAAAGTGCTTAGTGTTTAGTGCACTGTTTAGTGTGTAGTGATTAGTAGGTGATGTCCCATACTGTTTAGCATACGCTGTTTAGTACAGGCTTTGTTGATATAAACTAAACACTTAACAGTCCTGTCCAGACGTGCTTAGTGCGTGTTTAGCTGAGAGTGAGGGGTGGAGGCGGGACGTGCGGGACGCGCGGGAGGAGCTACTCGCAGAAAAAATAGAACGCGCTTCTAAACACTGTACTTCGCTCGCACTAAACACTTAACACTAAACAGAGACTGTCCGAACGTGTTTTTTGCTAAACACTAAACACTAAACGAGCCACTCGCACTAAACACTAATCAAAATGTATACCGGCCATAAGTTGAAGTGACGTCACAGATGATGTCATCGCATGTGCTAACGACGCTCAGCGTATTCTACCAAAGCACTGTGAGCGTTGTCGGTGTAGCTGTCAAACTTCCTTGTCAAAGTTCATTCTTGTTATAATTTGTGGTTATTATTTGTAATTTTTAGAAAAGACGGCTGAATTTATTGATCTGCAAGTGTTTTGCGAAGCTACGAACGAAATACTTATAATAAATTGATGTTGAGAGAGCTAGCAGTGATAATAAGTATTTTGAATTTTTGATGGTTTATAAATTGGTAAGTAAATAACTGGTCAGAGGGAAGGAACTTGACTCATATTCATTATTGCCTTTGTATTTACTTATCCCATAAAATTAATATTTACTTTATCGAGATAACACCTTTTGGAGGTTACCTTGTTAAAAACAATCCAACGTTAGCGGTGTGAGCGCTCTCACGAGCGGTCCGAATCAATAGTATCGTGAGCGTGCTGACAGCGTGCTAATGATTTGGACCGGTGTACAATGACGTCACACGCTGTGAGCACTGTTGGCGTGATTCGGAACGCGGCCAACCAATGTCAATTGTCAAGTATTCGATCGAGTAAAAAAATATAATGAGCGAGAATTTCCATTTTCCACGTTTCTGAATAAATAACTCATTAAAAAACAACAATTAATTAAATCTTACAAGCACAACGAACTCACCGAACGAATATTACGGATTGTAGTTGTCATCGTCCAATATAAAACGCGGTAAGTGCATTTTTTCACTAAGATTTCGTCGTAACTCTTGCGCGCATGAAAGTCTGACCGAAACTAACCTATTTTTATATCTGAATCTGACCGACACTGGTGGGTGACGACTGCGGTAATAACCTCTCAATAGGTGCTTTTTGCGTAACCTTTGATTTTGAAATGAAGTATAATGTATGAGATATTACCGCACTTCTTATTACAGTCTATTAATTCTACATGTTACTGTCTATTGTGTATGAGATGTGTTGGAAGACTTTGTTTACTTCCACTATTTTGTAAACAAACTGCAATACTAGTAGTAGTAGAGGTAAACTTTTATTCTAAGTTTATTAAGTTTACAATGATTTTGAGCAGTGCATTGTCATAATATGCCTAATAAATGTTAGTAAAATAACTCGTATGCAGTTCTGTAGTCTGGTATAAATAATTTACTGAAAAAAAAACTTTTTTAAAAAACACGTTTTTAAAACAGACTAAATTATTACAAAAAAAATCGGACTAAAAACATTTAAACAGACTAAAAAGTAAAAAATAAATTCTGTAAATATTTATAACCCTACCTACAGAAATTTTAAACCTAAAAACGTGGGGCGCATTTTGTAAAATTTATCATCCATATTGTCTTCAGCATAGCATGCGCCCCACGTTTTTAGGTTTAAAATTTCTGTAGGTAGGGTTATAAATATTTACAGAAGAATTTCTTTTTTACTTTTTAGTCCGTTTAAATGTTTTTAATAATTTTTTTCGTAATAATTTAGTCCGTTTTAAAAACGTGTTTTTTAAAAAAGTTTTTTTTTTCGGTAAATTATTATTTTTTGTTTTTTAGTTAACTAGCTAAGACTAAAAAAATATACCATCTCCTATCGGAGCACTCAACAAGACGATTCAAACAAGCCAAAACTCGATGGGGTTGCATGGTTTCATTAAGTACAGAGTTCCTGTGTCCCTCTTCCGGCTCATCAAACCCTGGAAAATTTCCCAACAAAGAACTCGTCAAGACGATTCAAATGAGCCTAAACTCGATGGAATTGCATGGTTTTATTATAGTGTTCCTATGGCCTTCCTCCGGCTCCATCATCAGATCCTCAGACACTATTTCTCAACAAAGTACTTGTCAAGATGATTCAAACGAGCCCAATCTCGATGGGGTAGCGTGGTTTTATTAAAGAGTTCCTGTGTCCTTCTTCCGTCTCCATCGTCAGACCCTGGAAACTATTTCCTAACAAAGAACTCGTCAAGACGATTCAAACGAGCCCAAATTTGATGGGGTAGCACGGTTTCAATATTGAGTTCCTATGGCATGGCCTTTCAGCTTCATCATCAGACTCTCTCCCATTAGAGTACTCGTCAAGACGATTCTAACGAGTCAAAACACAATGGGATTCTATGGTTTCATCATAGAGTTCCTGTGGCCTTCTTCCGACTCCATCATCAGATCAGCTCATTGACACCATAATATTGCATTGCCTTCTAGTTCTGACCTATGTTCAAAGTTTCAAGTCTCTAGCTCATCATGAAGCTAGTATAAAATTGTTCGCAAACTTTGTGGAGAAACAAACCCACAAACAAACACACAAATGAGAAAGCAACCTAATAAAAACGTGTTAAAATGACTAGTTTTGGCACCCTGTACTATCCCCGTCAATTGGTAATGCGCTGGAACCTTGTCACATTAACATCTACATTGATCCGCAACTAAAAACGTCATGAAACAAGAAAATTCTTATAGGTAATCTAAATATTCATTATTGAATTATTGTTTTCAATAAGATAGGGTCTAGGTATATAAAAATTTAACAATTGTTTTTCGTTTTTGAGGTTGAAATCATGGCCGCCAGGCGCATTACCAATTGACGGGGATAGTAACGGTGGTTACTGGATGACAGATATATCTGAATATCAAAATCTATATTTCCTAAAATTTCTAAGTGTAAACTGTTTAATAGACATGGAAGATGATGATGTGCCTGCTCTGAGTGCTGAAACATTTGCGGCGCTGCAAGAATTCTATGCGGAGCAGCAAAAGCGGGAGGAGATCATTGCCAAACTGGATGCCGATGGACAGTTGAAAAACATTGTCTTTGACGAAAACTGGGTGAGATATATGACAATTAAATACATATCTAAATGTAGTTGTGATTTGATGTTCTGACTGAATGTTACAATATCACAAAAGTCTTTTCCTCTCTCTTTCTTGTACAACCCACAAGGTCTTGATAATCCAACCCGATAAAGAATGAGATTGAAAATGGCGGCTCACCTCACCACTATTTCCACAATAAGTGGGAGTGAGCGATAGGTGTGGCATTTATAGTGTGAGAGCGAGGTTTGAATATGAACAACACCATTTTCATTCCCATTCTTTATCTGCGGGTTGTATAATTTTATACATGCCACATTGATAAAGGTTATACAGCATATATTAGGTATTTCTTTATTATTATTCCACAGCAACTGAGCCAATTTTGGTATGACGAGAAAACAATCAAAGCCCTGGCCAGCGTAATAAATGCAACAGTGCCTAGCGGTGGACGAGTTGCGTTAATTTCCTGCCCAACATTATTTTTGTCAGTCAAGACGAAAGTTGGGGAGAGGGCCAAAGGTATGAAACAACCATAACAGCTTGTTTTTTTAATTAGTGTCTACCAGAATTTTAATTTTTTTTTGTTTGAAAATAATGAATGACTTAAGATATAGATATTCTATAATGCTATAGGTACCAATCTTCTTATAATTAAAAAAACCCATCAAGACCTGGAAAATGAGACACAAAAGATTTCTATTGTTGTCTAGCTGCATACGGCCGCTTACGCGTTGATGAAATAATATTAAAAATCTTAATCATAAAATTTACCAAAAAAAAATCATTGTTTCAGTTTCACTTTTTGAATTTGACACAAGATTTGAGGTTCATGCTCCAGATTTCATCTTCTACGATTACAATTACCCTGAGAAGCTCCCACCGGATATCGGGCAGTTCGACCTAGTAGTGGCTGATCCCCCATTCTTGTCTGAAGAGTGCATCACGAAAACGTCACACACCATAAAGCTTTTGGCGAAAGGCAATATTGTCGTCTGTACAGGAGCCATCATGAAGGACCATGTAGAGAAACTGCTAGATCTGCAAATCTGCGAGTTCGAGCCACACCACAGAAATAATTTAGCTAATGAATTCTCATGCTATGCCAACTTTGACTTGGATAATATAGTGAAAGCAAAGACTGAAAATAAACTAAGATGATACATTATTATTATAAAGTTAATCAATATTATGGAATTGTTGAAGTATATGTGATGAAATCTGATGATGATGAATTTTTCTTACTGCTTAAGGGGCATAGGGCTCTTACAATGTCCAATTGATGCAGCCTCTTTCAGAAAAGTATATTATATACATATTTAATGTGGCTGGTCATGAGATAATAATAATAATGTGCTAAAATCATCTTCCATTATTCCACTTTTACAACAGGCAAAAGAAGATTTATTCAAAACTACATTATCTCGTGTTGTATACTGAAAACATGAACTGTATTACTTAAAAATAAAGGTGGTTTTGCTGTACAATAAAAGTACATAATTATTGTAAAACACTGTCTTTATTATTGTTCTCCTTAACAAAACTATTACCTCATTATATTATGCTGGTTAACATTTTATTAATTCTCCATTACAAATCGTCCAAATTTAAAATATCAAATTTTAACAATCCCAATACTATTTGTAAACGAGAATACTCTGCCAATCTTAAATAATTATGATGGAAAGGATACCTTAGTACCTAGTAAATAGCATGTATATTATTTTCGATTAGATAATAATAGTATACAAAGAAGCATAAGCTAAAAAAGTCTGGAACGGGTGGTAGGAAAATATAGACAATTCAAAAGTACTTAATAATTAAGTTTATTTGAAAGGTTATTTGACTTTGACATGCTGTGGAAAGCCTTTAGTGGTAACATAAATTCCCTCAATCGAATATATCCCAGTATGTTAAGGTTTATATTCAAATGAAAATGAGAGATTTGACAGATCTTTGTTAAACTTCAAGTTGATTAAGATCGGCAGAGTACATATTCATGAACTTAAATTACCGATCCATATACAATACAATGGAATAACAACAGTACACAATCAATTAAACTGTAATACATAGTGATAATATTCCGTAAGTCTAACGATATTATTTAAACCACATTTCACGTTGAACTACAGGTTGAACACAATCCGCCTTTGAGTTATTAACAAAGGCAATATATGTGTTTTTACTTTCATGTTTATATTGCATACCTAAGACTGATTTCACACGACACGGCGCATCTGCCGCCTGTATACATATAGCCCGATTCAAACTTGATGACTTCTGTGAACATCGCACGAGACAATGCGCAGAACACTCGATGTAAGTGTGTGAGAGAGACGTGTGGTAGGGCACGAATACGCGAATACTGGCTAACTTCACAGCGGCCAATAAGATTGAATCGTATTTCGTAGACAGTATTTTAGTGATCTGTGATCGTATTATACAAGTGAAAGCAGTCTTGGATGGGTTTCACACTGAACGTGACAAAATGATTCATTTTAAAAATTTCAATAAACAACTCGTATTTTAGTACAAGAGAAAACAAAATATGACACATATTTAATTTTATGAAATAGCTTGTATCAATTTTTGTTTGTCACGTCGTCTGAATTCATAAGATGTATAGATAGTTTTATTTATTAGTCCATAGACTCCAACGACACCTTTACGTCATCATCATGCGTGTTAAAATCACGTTATTTTACTTTGAACTTTATAAAAATCACGTTTATCAAACACTCGATTGCACCATTCCAACATTGTGGTATACAAAACTATAGTATTATCTAGTTGATTGCCATATTAAAATACATTCCATTGGACACTTTAAAACTACAATAAAATCTCGCACTTCCATAAAATAAATATTTATTAAGAACTATTGAATTACAATTTTAATGATTTGGTGTTTAAATACCTAAGTTTTCGTAAAGTTACATTAGTGATGGATTTGATTGTATTACATTTGATGTTTCTTTTCATAAATTAAATTTCCCAAATAATTTTGTGCCTTAAAATCGACGTAGTACCTCTTGAATACATATTTTTGTACTAAAATAATAGTTTAAAATATTTTATCCTACATAGAACGATAAAACGTACTTACAATTATCACTTCAAAACGCACAGAAATGATCAGATTCGATAATAATTTAGTCTAACTAACATTTTATTAATTTGTAACTATCTACAAGGCCATTGTGTCTACTGGGGTCGACAAATATGTTTTTTTTTAATTTACTAAATAAATGGGCATTATTTACGTTCTCGTGAATATTTTGCAACAATACTATTACTTATTGTCCTTTAATATAACACGGCTATAAAATATATATGGTAAATAAAAGGACAGGGTAAAATTTGATAATTCAACTATTATTTCACAGTTACAGTACAATTAGTTTTATTACTAATAAATGCATATAGTAATACACAAATGACATTTACAAGAACGCAAATAGCCAATGAAATTACGTCTAAAGGTAGCATTTAAGAAGAAAGCAGACATCCGTCGCTAGTCTGCCAGCGCTTAAGCTCGGGTTTCCTAAGATGACGGAGCCGTCTTGTAGATGCCGTAATATAGCGGTGAATGACGTCACTATAAAGTTGTCTATGTAAACAATACGGCGCGGTTTCCTAGAGAGCAGTATTAGAAAACGTTATTACATAGAAAACGTTCTTGTGACGTCATTTACCGCCATATTACGGCCGCTATATGACGGCATCGTTATCTTAGGAAACCAGAGCTTTATTCAGCTCGTGCGTGTTTGTGCGCCGGTAGGCTAGTGCCGGCTGCTAGCTTTTTACCTAAAATTGACCCTATTGCCGTATTGAATAGTATCACGATGATCTAGTACGCATGCGTACATGAACTTTTCAGAGTGAAAGCTCACAGAAGCAATACCGTCGCGAAAAAACATATTAACACCTTAAAAACTGAGTATTTATCGAATAAATAAAGATATCTCATTATCGAAGGACATGCACAAAGAAGAACAAAGAACTTAAAAACTAATTTGAATATAAAAAAATGTAAGAAACTTTCCCTGTAGTGCTAGAACAAAATTTTTATTATGTTTAACACATTGCATAAAAAGTCGTCGAAATTAAACAAAGCCATCAATTCAATAATTAGCATTTGTGCCAATAAATTACAAAAGAATGAAAATAAACAGTGAACAATAATAGAAAAATCACAACCATAGCAATAAGAAACTATAATAATATCAGAATCAATGTCTTTTATAAAATAATTATATATCATAATAATTATGTTGTTTTACTTATGGTATTCTCTATATTTTATAATAATTCGAGGTTTATGTTATGTGATGCATATACAAAAATATATATATAGGTAAAGATTTATAATATTATATTATACAGTGATAAAATAGACTAAGTACCCAACTTTGGATTCATATTGTATGATACATTTTATAAATTACGTCATCTTAAATAGAAGTTCATTGCAGTTTAAAAATATATACGTATGTATAACATTTTGGATATTATGTAAATTCAATTAATTTCGTTTCAATATGTAGTTTACCTCATCAAATTCAGCAACCTTGAAGGTGCCATTATCTTATGTTATATATGACAGTAAAAGTATGATACAATAATGAAAAAATATATGAGTCCATTTAGAAAGAGAACCGTTCATCGTTCGTAATCAATGTTTTTAACTAAACAACAAATACATACCCATAAAGTTTTAGTTCTCGTCATCGTCAATAGGTTAAAACGTTAAGACCGTCTATATATGTGAGTAAAGCAGAGCACTGGATATACTTGTCTAATCAGATAGGTTCTTTTGTAATTAAATCTTTTTAATTGCTTCTATTGAATCTCAATAGCTAAACGCTGCAAGTCCTTTACCTACTTCTCTTATTAAAATAAGTATTAATAAAAAACCAAATCATGTGCAATGAAATAAAAAAGTGGTTCCAAATCCTACGAAGAATCTCTTTCAAAACAGACTCTATTTCATTTGAGTTCATGAAAATCTTGTGCTTTCATTAAACAACGAGCAATCTACAGTTAAATATTACTTTAGAAAAATATATTTACAAAGAAATAGAATAAGTTTTTCATTTCATCAGAAATTAATTGATTAAACTGTTTACACTGTGGTTTGTACTATAAATAAAACCGTTGCGCTTTTTATTTAGTAAATAAACTTTATCAATATCACGTAAATCGGGTTGACAGTCAAATAATCGATATTTATAATAACAAAAAAAAATATCGAAGTCAATACAGTACTTGTCCTAATGATGTATTTATAAAGTTTTTTTGAATATTTTAACAATAAATATTATGCACCTCTCCCGGTCGACAATTTGAAACATCTATCTAACTAAACAACTAATTATTATTTTACTTACATCTAACATCTCTCGCCTAATCACCGATAAGGTCGAGAGTTCAAATTGGAGCTCGCCGCATGAAAAAATATATATCTATATTTTACAACTTTGGGTGCTAAATACAATTAGACACAGTCATCTGAGGTTTTATCTCACGAATGCGGTTCGGCTATGAATGTTGTTATGCGTGCACGGTTTTGACGCAGAATGTCATTTTCCCAACTGGTCACTTTCGCAAATGGTCACTTTCGCAAATGGTCACTTTCGCAAATGGTCACTTTCGCAAATCGTCACTTTCGCAAATCGTCACTTTCGCAGAATGTCATTCACAATTTTGAGAAAAAAGAAAAAAAATTGAATGACATTCTGCGAAAGTGACCACATTTTTCGCGATGACCATTTGCGAAAGTGACGAACTGCGTCAAAACCCTGCACATGCACATTATTTTAGTGTGCGTAATACGAGAGCGATCAGACGCACACTAAAAGGATGTACATATGCACGCTTAACACATTCATACTCATAGCCGAACGGCATTCGTGAGATAAAACTCGAATAAACTGTGTTTTAATCACACTTGGAGAATGTCCTTATTTCACGAAGCATGCAATAAGGGACAGGTCATCTCTTTCCTTCACTTAAAGAGGGAAAGAGATGCGTATAGGCCACATTAGCGCCTTAAAGGAAGACTTATTTATACCTGACGATTGCACAAAATATACAGACACAGAACATCTTACACGTACAGTTAGCGACAAATATAAAGTATCATCGCACACAATAACGTAAACACAAAATATTTGATGCATTTAGGCCTACTTCCGGGTGGACAATTAACTTATTTTAAACTTAAAACAAATCTTACAAAAGGCTTAGTTTACCGGAATGTGTATAGATGCCCGCAAAATGTATACAATCTAAAAATAAAAAAGCTAGCTTGCTAAGACAGTACGATATTCGGACTAAAGTACGCCCAACAAACAGATGGATAACTTTCAGCCGGTAGAGCTTATTCAGATGATTGCGATAAACGCGCAATACACTGCACAAGTTACTGACTCAGCTGATCAGCGAACAATGTATAGAAAAAGCATCTCAATTTTGATATGTGGGCTTTATTAGACTGCTTATGTTTGCGAGTTTTTACTTTGATCTTTACTCAAAATATAAAGTCATATAATGTTTTGAAAAAACACAGGACTCAAGAGTTATCCAACTGTAAGTTTTGTAGCAAGCGTGTGAAAATTTCTAAGGACAAACCCAGACGGCACGCCGGTTGGCCCTGTTTACTACCAAAACATCTGTAAAGTTCATTAAATATACACTGTCTTTTCTTTCATTATAATATTGGTAATGTTGTTGTACATACAATTGTATTGGTAGTAAGTGTGGTCCTGGCGTGGCGTAGTGAAGGCACCCGAGGTCAAGTCGCGCCTGCGGCTGTCTGCGTTGCCTACCTGTCATACATAAAAAAATAACTGGATATCTTGTATGTACATACGACAGCACGTCAATTTGCGAATTTTCAAACTGCGAAATCAGCTTTTATTGTGTAGGGAATAAAGGCGGCCTCAAGGTCAACGTGAATAGTCTGAGGTGCCGTCGTGTGTACATTAATGTCGTGTGCATTCTAAGTGCTCTGTAATAAAAAAAAAGTTATAGGGTATCGCACTTTTTATCAAGATGTTTTTAGCTTTTGTATATGATGTAATTGTAAAGATGGAGAGAAACGGTGAAATTTCAATGACAAGAGAACTTTCCTTAAGTTTGTTCGAATGGCACCAGTAGTTCGGCTCATTAGTAGCACAGATGGCATTTTTCACGCATAGTTAAGGGGCCGTACATCACCAAATACACATTTTTGAACAAAGATTTCACATAGTATTACCTGATTTATTGGTCCCAAAAAATAATGTAGAAAGTAGATTTTTACTATGAAAACTGTTTCCGGCGTTGTACGGCCCCAGAGCTGCCGCACATTGGGCCATACTATGAAAACTGTTTCGGGCGTTGTACGGCCCCAGAGCTGCCGCACATTGGGCCACTAGTCGCGGCCACTAAACGCGACCTCAAGTTGCGGACGAGTTTTTTCATACATTTTGTATAGTATCAGCGTAAACCGAGCATTCGAGTGGGCGCGTTCGAGCCACAAGCTGCGCTCGACGCCCGCGCTCGCTAGTCGCTACTTGTGGCCGCGATTGTGGCTCGCATCGCGCGAGCTCGGCCACAGTAGCCGGCTTCTTCCCGGGGCGGCCACTGCCACTAGCAGCTGCGATTGATAGCTGCGTCTAGCGTTTAGTCACAGAATAACTAATAGTACGAGTACAGAAGCAGCAATCCGCAAAGTCATTTAAATAAAAAGCGACTTTTGCTCCGACACAATAAAGTGCAATTCAGGTCGCGCAGCGCTAATGGTCTATAGTTATATTCACTTAATAGTTGCTTCTATTTCTATAGCGTGCTCTTACCTTTTCTGATGACGCAACGTTAGGGTTGTCTTCGTGTAAACGAACTGTGTAGCATATATCATAATGTGAAAAACGACAATTGTTAATTGGTTTTTGATTTTGACATCCGTACACGGCACAGTAATGTCGATTCGACATTGTTACTTTTATAAAGAGACAATTTAGCTACGCAGGCAGTAAGCGTCTCGGTGAATAATGTCCTTTTCTCAAAATGTCCTTTCTCAGAATGTCCTTTCTCAAAAAGTCCTTTTTGTGAATGCAAACATTTAGAAAGTTTAAAAAGTCCTTTTCTCAAAATGTCTTTTTCTCGAAATGTCCTTTTTAAATGCAATATTTATAAATGTTATTTTTGACTACAAATAAAGAGACTGGTTCATGATTATTATTACTTTTTTTATTTTTGATTCTTTCCATCATATTTCTACAATTTTATAACTACATTACTTATTACTTTATAGCATTCTTAGACTTAATAAATATTTACATGCACTGCATGTCTGTGTTTTTGATGATAATTTAGATAAGTGACTAACTAAAAAAGCTTTAATATGTATTTGTTAAAAAAATATTGCATATGAAAAGGCCATTTTGAGAAAAGAACATTTTGAGAAAAGGCCATTTTGAGAAAAGGACATTTTGAGAAAAGGCCATTTTGAGAAAAGGCCATTTTGAGAAAAGGACTTTTTGAGAAAGGACATTCGGAGAAAGGGCATTTCGAGAAAAGGACATTATACGAAAGGACATTTTGAGAAAAGGACATTTTGCGCCGAGACGGCAGTAAGGTGTCGCGCTTCTACGGCGGCGGGCGTGTGGCGACCCTCTGCTCACTTGTTCGTTCGAACGAACGGCTAGCGGTAGGTGCAAATCGCGCGACCGACGAGTGAGTGATGGAGGCCTGGTTTAGTGGCCGCGACTAATTAGTGGCCCAATGTGTGGCAGCTGCTAAGTGCACAGCAGCAGCAGCAGCAGCAGGCAGGTGAGCAGCGCGTGCGCGGTGGCGTGCAGCGCGCGTGTCAGTACCTGCGAGTGCGGCTCGGGCGCGCGTGCAGGGCGCACAGCAGCAGCAGCAGCAGGCAGGTGAGCAGCGCGTGCGCGGTGGCGTGCAGCGCGCGTGTCAGTACCTGCGAGTGCGGCTCGGGCGCGCGTGCAGGGCGCACAGCAGCAGCAGCAGCAGCAGGCAGGTGAGCAGCGCGTGCGCGGTGGCGTGCAGCGCGCGTGTCAGTACCTGCGAGTGCGGCTCGGGCGCGCGTGCAGGGCGCACAGCAGCAGCAGCAGCAGCAGGCAGGTGAGCAGCGCGTGCGCGGTGGCGTGCAGCGCGCGTGTCAGTACCTGCGAGTGCGGCTCGGGCGCGCGTGCAGGGCGCACAGCAGCAGCAGCCGCAGCAGGCAGGTGAGCAGCGCGTGCGCGGTGGCGTGCAGCGCGCGTGTCAGTACCTGCGAGTGCGGCTCGGGCGCGCGTGCAGGGCGCACAGCAGCAGCAGCAGCAGGCAGGTGAGCAGCGCGTGCGCGGTGGCGTGCAGCGCGCGTGTCAGTACCTGCGAGTGCGGCTCGGGCGCGCGTGCAGGGCGCACAGCAGCAGCAGCAGCAGCAGGCAGGTGAGCAGCGCGTGCGCGGTGGCGTGCAGCGCGCGTGTCAGTACCTGCGAGTGCGGCTCGGGCGCGCGTGCAGGGCGCACAGCAGCAGCAGCAGCAGCAGGCAGGTGAGCAGCGCGTGCGCGGTGGCGTGCAGCGCGCGTGTCAGTACCTGCGAGTGCGGCTCGGGCGCGCGTGCAGGGCGCACAGCAGCAGCAGCAGCAGCAGGCAGGTGAGCAGCGCGTGCGCGGTGGCGTGCAGCGCGCGTGTCAGTACCTGCGAGTGCGGCTCGGGCGCGCGTGCAGGGCGCACAGCAGCAGCAGCAGCAGCAGGCAGGTGAGCAGCGCGTGCGCGGTGGCGTGCAGCGCGCGTGTCAGTACCTGCGAGTGCGGCTCGGGCGCGCGTGCAGGGCGCACAGCAGCAGCAGCAGCAGCAGGCAGGTGAGCAGCGCGTGCGCGGTGGCGAACAGCGCGCTTCGCAAGCGCGTGGCGGCCGTGCGCAGCGCGCTCGAGGCGGCGAGCTCCACGCGACATCATCCTGTGCCGCACTTGCCACTCTCGAACACTCCCTGTACCGAACGATGAATAGGTTACAAAATATCTTACGGCGTCCGCTGTGTTGAGCGGGATCCCGGCGCGGGCGTCCGCTGGCTGTTTTCTCTATTTTATATTCATAGAGCAGCGCTGCGTCTGGCGGATAGCCCGTCGCACGCGGCGCGGGTAACGTGAGCGGAGCTGTTTTTTGAAAATGCGCGCGTCGTCTAATTGTAGAAATTCATTCTCACCCTTTGATATGAGATATTTATTGAATTATATAAAGATAGGGATTGGAATTTTTAACCGACTTCCAAAAAGGAGGAGATTCTCTGTTCGTCTGTACATTTGCTTTTTTCTTTTTTTTGTGTATGTCCACCGATTACTCAAAAACGGCTAGACCGATTGAAATGATTCAAATGTTATTACATTAGGTAAACTCCCAAGTTGGTCCCATTTTTTTAAATTTGGAAATCGGTTCAGTACTTTTCAAGTAATCTTGAAAAAAGCACGAAAATAGTATGATTTTGTGTGAATTACCTCGATGATAATGGTCGTATTACTTATTTGTTTATGAACTGAATAAGAAAATTATTTTTTTGTTGGAATAGGGATTCTGTGTAGTTCTTTAACCGACTTAAAAAAGGAGGTTCTCAGTTTGACCCGTATGTATGTATGTTTTTTCGCAATGATCTTACATTTGGCTGAGCCGATTTTACTACCTAAATAATATACCTACAAGGTACCTACACTAATAAAAAAATAAAAATTGTTTAAAAAAACAAAAAAACCGACTTCAAAAACCTACCTCTAAAAAACAAGAAATAATATTATTAGTCGGGTGGGGCTTTTAGAATAAAAGAAGGAATCTGTACTCCAGCCCCACCCGACTTCAATAGACGTGTTTTTATTATTACGAATATTATTTCATGCTTTTTAGAGGCAGGTTTTTTGTTTAAAAAAAAATACTAGAAATATCTCCTCTTATCTTTCAGTTTCGTAAATTTTAATACAAATTCTTCACACACCAATCTAGATTCTAGACGACAAATATAGGACTGACTGGCTGTCGATATTTTCTCTTGTGTACGCATCGACTTTTACTGTCTTATTCAGAGTGCGTTCGTTAAACTAGGGCCATAGCCTTCTATAATTGCAAGCCGTGAACATAAGTTTGGCAACGTCTGTTACTGTCAGTTCGTGGTCATGTCGTCGGCCAGTCTCCATACTAAATGTATGGGAATATTTCAATTTTAAGAGGTCGATATTTTTTTTCCTAGTAATCGTGTGAGGTTTAAAATATGAAAATAATTTAGTTCCTTTATTGAAATGGTTTGTATATTAAACAATAAGAAAAATATCAATGTTAACCAGGAAAAAATGGCTGTCAAAGATGTCATCTTTTTTGTTGATTTTCTTCAGCAGGGAGTTGATTAACACGCCCTCTAGCAATAAATGATATATCATTAGAAAAGTCTTTTAAAGACAAATATTTGCTGTTAATATACTTTATATCAATTGTTTATACTTTTGGAGTTAAAGGTTATTAAAGTATAAAAGTGGTTTATTGTCTATGGGAGTTGATTTACCCCACCTCTAGCAATAAATGAAATATCATTAGAAAGGTTTTCATTTGATAAATATTTGCTGCAAACATACTTTATATTAATTGTTAGTATTTTCGGAGTTTTAGGTCATAAATGATAAAAAAATTGGTCAAGTTCAGAGCGTTATAACTCTCAAAGTACTAATAGTTGACGTTTATTGTGATACAATAAAGTGTTTCAAATTTAAAGACCTTTCCAATGATGTAAGATTTATTGCTAAAAGAGGCTTAGATCAAAATGCTCATCGTACTAAAGGACCCCCGAAAAGTTCAAATAATTTGACTCAAACCTTATGTTCTAATAAATAAATAATAATAATAAATATAAAACTTTATTGAAATAACCTTCATCACAATTTACAACTAGTTTAAACATAGATAATATAGGAAAAACAAATAATAAATAATTATTAAAATAATATAATACTATGTGCTTGACCACATGCGATGTTGCCGTTCTGCTCAACTTCATGGCTTGGAAATATAGAAGGCTATGCTAGGGCCAAAGTTAACATGGCGTTTGACTGCGGACTAAGGTCATTTTAGCGCAAATCGTATTCAGAGAAACAGTTTAACGTTTAGTCCCACTATTTAAGGATTTAAAGGTGCATTATGATTGGTTTACAAGCATTAAACCAGGTTTTGTTAGAACAGTCTTGCACCCCAGTTTTGTGAAACATCTCTGAATAAGACAGTTAATAATAGGTCTTCACCTATGAAATTGCCGTATTGCAGTACAGACTTTTTCAAACAAAAAAAAGTTTTGATTGGCTATGAATTCTAAATTCAAATTAATTTTGTTTTAAAAATATGACATTCTATTTACAAAATCAGTCTTTTGTTTATTGATTAGCGTTGTATTTTCATTACATTTCAACATTTTTCCTCATAATGGATACTTCGAAATTTCGTGTAATTATGGAATATGAGTTCCGTCGTGGCACCAACGCGGCACAAACGACACGTAACATCAACGACGTTTACGGAGAGAACTGTACAAACGAACGTACAACCCGTTATTGGTTTGCTCGGTTCCGTTCTGGGAATTTTGACTTGAAAAATGAACCTCGTGGTCGTCCGGAAACTTTGGTCAACAATGATGAATTAAAGGCGATTGTGGAAGCAGATGAATCGCAATCTACAGCTGAGCTGGCAGCAGCTTTTGATGTTAGCATCAAAACAATATTGGTCCATTTGCGACAGATTGGCAAGATAAAAAAGCTTGATAGATGGGTGCCCCACTGCTACTTCACGACAACGCGCGACCCCATACTGCACAACAGACCGTCTCTAAGCTGCATAAGTTGGGTTTGGAAGCTCTCCCTCATCCGCCATACTCACCAGATCTTGCGCCTACCGACTATTACTTTTTCCAAAATTTGGACAACTTTTTAGCGGGAAAAAAATTCAATTCCCGAGAGGCAGTACAAAACACCTTTGAAAAGTTTGTTGTCTCCCGTCCAGCTGATTTTTTCAAGAAGGGCATCCATAAAAAAATTGATTGCAGGGGTGATTACTTTGAATAAAAGAAATAAATAAGTTCGAAAAAAAAATACTTTAACTTTTTTCAAACAAAACGGCAATTTCATAGGTAAAGACCTAATATTTATCTTGTCTACACATAGTCTTTTGGCTCATCATCAAATAATCCATTACGATATTGACTATTCATCCGCGCAGCTAAGATTGTGACTCCCGCCACAGAATAGATAATAGTACTAACGTACAGAATTTGCACTCCGCAGAATCGTTTAAATAAATAGCGACTCTAGCCCCGACACAATAAAGTGCAATTCAGGTCGCACAGGGCTTCCTTTGCTCCTAAACACTCGCTTAGTAGTTGCCTCTCTTTCTATCGCGTAGGTCTTATCCTTTCTGACGTATGAAATTTGTCCTCTCAGAGGACGCCGAGCGCTTCAAACTCGTGCGTGGAGTGACGGAGTCCTGCTCCCCCTTAACGCAGCGTCACCCCAATGGGCGATGCTGCGTTAGGCGGAAGTCCGTCGCGTGTGCTCGCGACGGACTATTTGTCCGCTGAGGAACAGGGCGCGGGCCCCCGCGACCGGCTCTTAAAAATATACTATTAGTGTACTTACAATTTATTGTTAAAATTTTATTGAGGATAAAACGTGTTAATCAATAAACAAAAAACAAGAATAATGGCTAAAGAAGAAAAATAATATAAATAAAGGAGTGGAAAAGATGGAATAAAGAAGTTATTGAAAAATTACGAGCAAATATGATGGAAATCAAACGACTTGTGTGTATCGTACCTTCCTGAAGAAAGGCGAGAACGCGTGCAGCGCGTCGCGCGTGAGCGGGCGGCGGTGCAGCGGGCAGCGCGCGTCGGCCGCGGCGGTGGCCAGCAGCGCGCGCAGGAACGACTCCAGCGCGCCGCGCCGCGCCCGCGCCACCGCCTCCGACGACCACAGCTGGCGCGCCGGGAACGGGATCGACGCCTAAACACACACACGCAATATTATGGATAGTGTAGCCACATGAGTAAAAAAAGGACCAGAGACAAAGCTTCTCAAGAACGTGAAATTCAAACTTGCAACTAACAAAACAAGCCCCGCGTTCCGAATCACGCTCACAGCGCTGTAAGCGTATGATCCATTAAATGAAGTAGGTACACAAATACCCTATTTGTATAATATTTTGTGACTATTTAATTTGGTCGGATACGCGCTCACAGCGCTGTGAGCGTGATTCGGAACGCGGGGAAGCAATGCCCTAAGGTTGTCCACTGGCTGCAGTTGTCATAACAGGTTTTTTTCCGGTTTTTCCGCGTACATGACAAGCGGCCAGTGGACAAGCACACATGCCCCGCGTGCTTGTAGTAGTGCAACCGATTCGCGCGGTTGTATGAAGCTTTGTCACTGGTCCTTTCTTTACTCATATGGTGTAGCAGCGCGATCATACCGCTACTTAAACAATCAGCGAATGACGAGAAATGCAGGACCAGCGAAAATTTCATTATGTAAAGTTGCACTACGTCAAACTAACATCGAGACAAAATTATACAGACTGACCCCCTAGCCAAAGTAACATTTGCAAATCTTCGTTATCCCTTTCGCTTTCGAAACATGTATGGAATTAACATAAGGTTTCATTCAATCGAATTTTAAAACATCAAATCCATACATTTTTCGGAGCGAAGCGATAGCAAAAATTTTTAAATATGACATTGACTACAAGCTCTGAATCACGATATCGAAGTTTTCTAAGCGCTTTGCATAAATAAATATTCCAACCTCCAAACAGTTGGATCGCGGTCCCCGAGCACAGACAACGAGCTCGGCGGAAGTACTTCCCTTTTCTTTCACTTAATATCAGTGAAAAATTCCTGCCACAACAGATAGCGTCCGTTAAGTTAAGGCGTACACTAGGCGCGCCAAGTCGAGTTGAATCACATTAATTCGCAAACTATAAATTGCCGATAAAATTGCGTCAACTACCTTACCGTATGTGTGCCACTAGTAGGTACATACCGCGGGCGGGTACTGACGGCGCATGGCGAGGTACAGGTCGCGGAACCGCCGGTAGCGACGTAGCAGCAGGCAGCGGCACTCGGGCAATGTCACTCGCACTTCATAGTCGTGGCGAGTGTTAGTGTATGTGTGCCACTAGTTGGTACATACCGCGGGCGGGTACTGGCGGCGCATGGCGAGGTACAGGTCGCGGAACCGCCGGTAGCGACGTAGCAGCAGGTAGCGGCACTCGGGCAATGTCACTCGCACTTCATAGTCGTGGCGAGTGTTAGTGTATGTGTGCCACTAGTTGGTACATACCGCGGGCGGGTACTGGCGGCGCATGGCGAGGTACAGGTCGCGGAACCGCCGGTAGCGACGTAGCAGCAGGTAGCGGCACTCGGGCAATGTCACTCGCACTTCATAGTCGTGGCGAGTGTTAGTGTATGTGTGCCACTAGTAGGTACATACCGCGGGCGGGTACTGGCGGCGCATGGCGAGGTACAGGTCGCGGAACCGCCGGTAGCGACGTAGCAGCAGGCAGCGGCACTCGGGCAATGTCACTCGCACTTCATAGTCGTGGCGAGTGTTAGTGTATGTGTGCCACTAGTAGGTACATACCGCGGGCGGGTACTGGCGGCGCATGGCGAGGTACAGGTCGCGGAACCGCCGGTAGCGACGTAGCAGCAGGTAGCGGCACTCGGGCAATGTCACTCGCACTTCATAGTCGTGGCGAGTGTTAGTGTATGTGTGCCACTAGTAGGTACATACCGCGGGCGGGTACTGGCGGCGCATGGCGAGGTACAGGTCGCGGAACCGCCGGTAGCGACGTAGCAGCAGGTAGCGGCACTCGGGCAATGTCACTCGCACTTCATACTCGTGGTGGGTGTTCGCTCCCGCGCCACGCGTCACCCAACCAGGGATGCTTATTACCTCGCCTGTGCGACGAAATCTTTTATTCAACAACTCACTCACACACCCATAATGCCGCGTTGACACGATCACAGTATACTTTGACCAAGTAAATGACTACTTGGACGCTACTTGGATTCCAAGTAGCGTCCAAGTAGTCATTTACTTGGCCAAAGTATATTGGATCATGTAAACGAGCAATGAAAATTTAATTTAAGTTTTGGACAATGCTCTACTTTCATCAAAGCCCGCTTTGACTAAGTAGTTTTGATGGCTACTTTGATCGTGTAAACGTACGATCAAAACGCACTTTGACGTCGGCGTTCAATCAAAGTGGACATTGAGCAGTATATTCGTTGTTGGACATGAAGTCATGTTGGAGAGTGGCAAAAATAAACAAACTGATTTAAGCATAGTCAACCGATAACAAAATAAACTTCGTTCAAAGCTTATGATAAAGCAGACTTCAACAGATATCCAAGTAAACATTGATCAAAGCTACTTTGGCCAAGTTACTTGGTCAAAGCATACTTTAAATATGTCAACGTGGCTTTAGACGCCTATTGTACGACTACTGCACGAAATTCTGTTACCCACTTGAGATGGCAAAGCGGGCTTAACGTTTGTGATTGGTCAGTTCCTTAAACATTCGTCAGTTGAACTTTCTTCATTGGTCAAAAATAATCGAACGTATTTATAGTGTATTACAGGCAGCGCTCGACAGTTATAAAACGGCTAGAGTGCGTGAGAACGCTGCGTGTGTGGTTAATTATAAATTACTATTATCCTAATTGAGATGACGAAATACCATGTTCGGCAGCTTAAATCAGTTACATAGTTACCTACTTGGTATAATAGTTGCCCACTCAGTATTTTTTAGAATTTTCACTGCTAACTTAAATTATTTGTCTCCCACGTGTAGTCGCCCGTTTTACGTATTTTTACGTCAAGTCACCCAATTAATTAATTCCCATTTTTAATGACACATAACAAATTATAATTTGGCCACCGATGCGTCTCCTGTGCTAAAGGTGGTCATAGCTAGCTACAGGGGCATGAAGCTGCAGCCAGCGGCGCAACAGTGAGGAGTCCCACCGATCAGCCAACGTGCTCAGGATGCTGTTCGGGCTGCCGCGCACGCGTGCCCACAGCGAGGCACAGCGCTTTCTGATGATCGCGTAGAAATAATCAGTACGCGCCTCTGCGAACATGAATGACGCGCTACAGTGGCGCGGCAGGCCAAACAACATCCTGAACGCGTTATTTATTATACTGGACAATTAGAGAGCTATATGTCCGCTGCGTAAAGTTAACCCACAAACCGCACGTGTAGAAAGATTGATAGTAAATTTTAAAAAGCGTTGTCTTAACTTGACACTTGTGTACTTCACTAAGATCAATATAAATATTATAAATACAAATGTAAAAAACCGTTTCTTAAATTTTTATGGTTAGACCATTAGACAGACAAAATTCACATGGTTAAACGTTATAATAGCTATATAAAAATTACAAAACAAGAAATATTTGTAATGTAATATTTTATAAATAGGAGCGTTTTACCTACCATTAAAACGCATATTGTGTCTGAAGCCTTATTCGAAGCCTTGGTAAACAGATTGAGAATAGCGAAGCCTTTCCGTTTCCCGTTCAGCATCATTCCAGATGGCGCTGCCGTCCCAGTTATATCGACTCCGTGATTTTTATTAAATTTAAAATATAATCCAAGAGTAATTTGCATTAAATCAGTAAAACAGCTAAATGTCTCGTGTGGAATACCTACTGATGAAGAAAAACAAATTAATTCAAGACTATAAGTGACAATTGTTTCAAATTAAAAAGTGAATCATTTTCGTAAATAAAACAGTTTAAGGTGTAAAAAAGGGTGAAATGAACAGAAGATTTAAGTAGTAAAAACAGTGTAAACATTCTTCGTATAGAAAATAAATCATATTTGGGAAAATAATAAATAAATATTGTGAAGTGAAAATAAAGTGGGTGCATTGATTTTTCTGTTACTTTGAACTGACCTCCAATCAATATTATACAGTGCGTGCTGTGACGCTATTGAACCAAATATTTGCCACTTGCGTTATAACAGCTGTGGCGGCGCGGTGTCAAATACAGACTTGACTCTTCCGAACGTGGTTCGAATCTACGCACATAAGTTTTTTTTCTCAAACTTTTTTTTTAATTCACTTCTCAATTATTCGTTAAAAAGTGTTTTTTTTTTACTTTGTTTTTGCATTGGCTTTGATTGCTTTGTTTTTGTTTAAATTTTAAATTTTTACTTGTGAATAACAAAAAGTTATGTCGACCAAAAACTGTTCGAGTTGCCTCAACATCATTAAAGGCCGTGAACATTTACAGTGCCCTTTCTGCGAGCTAATTTATGACCTTGATTGTGCTGCTGTCCCTGTCACAACTTTTAGATCGATGAATAATGAACAGAAGCGTAATTGGAAATGTCCCAATTGCCTTATGAAGAAACGTAAAACTGGAGATAACACCAATACTCCTTTGCGACCATCGTCTAATACACCCAGTCCAGAGGTGCGCAGTGAGCAATCGAACCTGAATGTCACGATGAATGATCCTGAAAGCGTTAATGTCACGCTACGCAACAAACATTCTAAGGAAAGTTTGACATCCAATATGTCCGAAGATCGACTACGTGTTATAATAAGGCAGGAGTTTACAGACATATTGAAAACAACTATAAAAAGCCTGATTAAGGAGGAGTTGTCAAATATCACCTCTCAACTCTCGGTTTTCCATGATTCCCTGACACATATCAATGCCTGCTATGAAGATTTTAAAAAGGAAAACGAAAAAAACACCTCTACTATCCGAACACTAGAATCCGATAACAACAAACTCCGTCTAACGATCACCGATTTGAGCAATAGACTAACCACTTTAGAACAATTATCCCGTGACTCAAATATCGAGATTAATGGGGTCCCGGAGAAGAAGTCTGAAAACCTAGTCCATGTTCTCTCACAGTTGGCTAACTCCATAAACTGTCCCCTCTCAGGCGACGACGTGCTCCATGTTACCAGAGTAGCAAAACTCAACCGTGACAATAACCGTCCCCGTTCCATTGTTGCTAAGCTTCGTAGTCCTCGGCAACGTGATACTATCTTAGCAGCAGTGGCATCATACAACAAAAAGAACCCCAAAAATAAATTGAACTCCGTGCACCTAGGCCTGGAAGGAGCAAGTACTCCAGTTTTTGTAGCTGAGCATCTCACACCTGCCAACAAATCGCTGCATGCAGCAGTTCGTGTAAAGGCTAAAGAACTATCGTATAAGTTTGTGTGGATTCGTAATGGACGTATTTACGCCAGAAAGGATGAGTTTAGTCAAGCCATACTAGTTAGAAATACTGACAGTCTGAAATACATAGTTTAATTATTATTTGATGTTTATGTTTAAGAATGTATTTGCGACTATTTAAATTTATTTTATGGAAATATATTACCAAAATGTAAGAGGTATGAAAACTAAAACTTCAGAGATTTATCAAAACATTGTACAAACCAATTACGAAATAATTGTATTCACTGAAACGTGGTTGAACGGTAATGTACATGACAATGAATTTATTGATAACCAGTTTTATAATATATACCGTAGAGATCGTTGCTCCTCATCCAGCAAAAAGTCAGAAGGTGGTGGGGTAATGGTGGCAGTTTCTCGTGAAATTAACTCTTACCGCGTTCAGAGTTGGGAAAGCAATTGCGAAGATATATGGGTAATACTGCAGATCAAAAGTAATAATAGTTATAAAAAAGTGGGTCTTGGTGTTGTTTATCTTCCGCCGCCGGTGAAAGCTAACCATTTAAAGGAATTTTGTGATAGTGCTAGTAACGTAATGGGAAATGTAGACGAAGTTATCATATTAGGTGATTTTAATTTGGGATTCATTGAGTGGTCCCGACAAAATGGCTGTAGTTATTTGTTACCTAAAAACTATAATAATGCTTTAGGTGAAACATTTGTGGATTTCATGTATTCTAACAACTTATTTCAGTTCAATCACGTCCAAAACTGTGATGACAGAAGTTTAGACTTAGTATTATGTTCAGTAAGTAAATCACAGGTAATTGAACCATTAAATCTATTAAGCAAATTGGATCCTAAGCATCCGAATCTGCTCTTTCAATTACATATGGCAATTGATGAATACTTTCCAAATAGATCACAGGCCGATTATAATTTCTATAAGGCTGATTATATCGCAATTAATTCTGAATTGGCTGCTGTCGATTGGTATAAGGAAATCTCGAACTATGATGATGTTGATGATATGGTCAGGATTTTCACTGATATCTTAAATAAAATTATTTTTAAACATGTACCTAAAAACAACAAAAAAATAACTAAATGTCCACCTTGGTTCACGCGTAATTTGATTAAGTTGAAGTCTGAACAAGAGAAACTTAGACGTAGATACCTTATATATGAGAATCCTAGGGACAAATTTGATTATGACATTCTAAGAAACCGGTGCCATAAACTAGCTCAAAAGTGTTACGCAGAATATAAATCTCGTCTTGAATACAATATGTGTGATGATCCCAAAGCATTTTGGAGATTTATTAAAACTAAACGTAAAGGTAACTCATCTCTACCTGCACGAATGCAACTTGGCCAGTGTTGTGCTGAAACGGGTCCTGATATGGCTAATTTATTTGCTGACCATTTCTGTTCAAATTATACAACTAGTACAACTGTTCCTGCTCTTCCGAGGGTATGTCATTCTCATAGGTCGTTAAGTAGTATTTTTGTCACAGAGAAAGAAATTTTTAAAACAATGGAAGGCCTAGATATCCATAAGGGTGCAGGACCCGATGGAATTCCACCCATATTTTTGTATCAGTGTAGAGGTAATTTAAGTATTCCACTGTACTTAATATTTAATAAATCACTCCAGTCAGGTAAATTTCCCACGCTATGGAAAACAGCTCGAGTAACACCTGTACATAAGAAAGGAGATGAAAGTAATATAGCCAATTATAGACCAATATCAATTTCGCCATGTTTTGCCAAATTATTAGAGTCAATGGTGCGTCCCGTCATTGAGCGTCATATTGAGCCTATTTTGAGTGAGGCGCAACATGGTTTTCGTAAGGGTCGGTCCACGGAAACTAACTTGACTGCTTACACTTCATATATATCTCACCACTTGGACAAAGGGCTTCAAATTGATGCCATATACACCGATTTTTCTTGTGCCTTTGACAAGGTAAACCATGATATTCTAATTTCTAAATTGGAAGCAAGTGGTATTCACGGATCTTTACTCGTGTGGTTCTCGTCGTATCTTGAGAGAAGAACGCAGCTGGTGACATTAAATGGTTTCACCTCTCGATTGTACTATGCCACCTCTGGTGTGCCTCAGGGATCGATTCTGGGGCCATTGCTGTTCTCAGTATTTGTGAATGATGTAGCTGATGTCATTGGGCACTGTAGGGTTTTAATGTTTGCGGATGACCTAAAGCTTTTCAGAACGGTGACATCGGATGCCGACTCGTTACTACTCCAAAGTGATTTGGATAGGCTAGCCTCCTGGTGTACACAGAATGACATGACCTTGAATACAAGTAAATGTGTACACATTAAATTCACAAAAAAAAAGACACCTCAATCGTATAAATACAACCTCCTAGGCACGCAATTGGCAGAGGTTAGTGAGGTGCGTGATTTAGGAGTCACTCTGGACACCAAATTAAAATATGTAACTCACATTGACAATATAGTTGCGAAGTCGGCACAAATGCTAGGTTTTCTCAAGCGGAGTACGAAGGGCTTTCATGTACGAACTAAAATTTTACTTTATAATTCACTTGTTCGCAGCCACCTAGAATATGCTAGTTCGGTATGGAACCCATCCTACTCGGTACACTCGCAGAGACTTGAGACTATTCAGCGGTCATTCACAAGGCATCTTGCTTTCATCTCCCGAGGGGTGTCCCATAGGTGTCCATATGATCAAAGGCTAAGATTCTTTCAAATAACTTCTTTAAAGAATCGACGGACCGTGCATGATTTGCTTCTTCTACATAAAATAGTAAACGGTCAAACTGGTTGCTGTGATCTGCTTGAGCATTTATCGCTATCTGTTCCCTATAAAGTGCCCCGCCATCCAATAGTGAAGCTCCTTCGAGGTCCGCCATCACGAACCAATCTAGGTTCGCATGCCCCTATTGCAAGAATGACCGATTGTTACGCTAGTGCTGTTAAAACCGTTGATAACATTGATATATTTCACGACAAATTTCGACTGTTTCGTAACAAACTTATTCAATCTTTGTACCAGTCGACAGACCACCACCCTTAATGTCTTAAGTGTTAAGTTTGTGCATTTGTAACACTAATTAGCTCTTTTTGTACACATTTTTTTTTTAAATTATTTATTTTATTTTTATTGATTATTTTATTTTATAACCTTGTTCAATAATTAATATTTTTATTTACCATAATGTTTTAAATGTATAAATTCACTTTTACTTTTTAGTTTTTAGATAATTAATTGATTATTATAACTATGTAGGTATTGCTTTTATTGTATAAATTTTTAAAGTTTTTTAATGTAATTTGACTTGAGGAATGTATTTTAATATTGATTTCATTTAAAATAGATTTTAATGCTAATGTCGTGTCACCTATAAAGGTGTATGCATCAGAACCTGTATGTAATATGTATTTTTTTTAATTGTGTTAATGCATGCGCTGTTGGTGTCCTTTTTTTATAAATAAATAAATAAATTATTATAGGTCTATCTTACCAAATTACGTCACATCCGTATCCGATCTCACCCCACTATGTTCACCAGGCGGCCATTGCTGGTTTTCGCGCTCATTGCAGTCTCAAAATCTGAAAAATACTTTACAACTAATTAGCATTGAATGCGTACCAGGCAGCCCTTGAAGGTAGGCTTCGAATAAGGCTTCAGACACAATATGCGTTTTAATGGTAGGTAAAACGCTCCTATTGTGTCCTATTCGCCGTTATTCGAAGCCTTGGTAAACAGATTGAGACATTGTTTGTTATCGCCTGGTGAACAGGGACAGGACGCCAATGTGACACTTTAAATCATAAATAGTTTATTACTCTTAAAAATTATTTTAATTTAGATCAAAAGAAATCTTTCTTTAAAATTAGTAAAGGGAAGAAAAAAAAATACAAAAACATAACAATTAAAACTGAAACAAAGTCCATTGACAAATCAGCTTTAAATAAATTCTCATAAAATTTACTTAAGTAATTATTTAACATACATTATCTAACTCATAATATTTTAGTCATGTTATCGTTTAATATGACTGCTGGCTGACAGTGCATATCTGCTTAAGTCGCGTCGATCGCCTACTTCAAAATTATCTTGGACAAGACAACGTTTTCTTCTCAGATTCTTTAATTACAACTGTGGTGTCAGTTGCTGCACAATTATTTCACTTAAAGATACAAACCTTACTAAAAAGATCTTTATAAAATTATAAAATGGATTTAGATATCATAATAAAATAAACCTTTGTGAACGCGATCACAAAGTTATTACTTCTATATCAGATACTTGATTAAATTACTTTAACGTAAACTGCGAACTGAACTCAATAAATACCTACCCAAAAATAAACGTTATACGACTGACTTAAGCCAAAGGTAACTTTTTTAGATTTAACCTTTGGTGTTGATTAACTTAGGCCGACTAGCTAGCTAGAGTGTCTGTGTGCGACACTGTCTGCGACATCTTGTAGTGTCACGTCTAACATAAATTTTATGTGTAGGTGGAACAAGCACTAGTATTACACGTAAGTGTTATATAAATTGCTATCGAATATTAATTAACATTAACAAGTCCCTTTGAATTTTTACACTTAATAAAACATTTAGTATTCGATTGGTCAGCAGTAGTCAGCACACAGCAGCTGTGTTAGCCAAAAACAAAACAAAAAATAAATAGTTAAGTAGGTACATACTTATTTAGCTAAGTACTCACTACACTTAACTGTAACATTTTTAATTATCATCGCAAAATTAAATGACTTCTTAACATTGGGAATCAAAATACTAGGTATAGACAAAATAATAAATGTAATAGATAAAATCAAAAGATGTATTAAAAGAACAAAAATGACAGTACTGCATATCAAAGAAAGAAATATGACTTTAATTATTTCAACATGTCTTTACTTTCTGTAGACAAAGTTTCGTCTTTTGTAGGTAAAGGTAAGTAAATAAAATATTTTATTTTTATCAATCTATAAAATAAATATTTAAAAGAAAATTAAATCAATTAAGTTTCTAAATGTCATGGTTTCTATGGCCATCGGAAAAACTGCACGCAGCATAAACTTAATACTTATATAACATTCGTTTTGAACTTGAATTTCTAACAATATAGCAAAAATGTTGCATATCAACAATGATAGTAATAATAATTACAATTAATATACTTGCATTTAATTATTCAATTAAAATCACATAAATACTTTGGAATCATCCACCAAGAAGATTACCTGTTATCTAACAAATAAGTATTAGCACCCGGATAAATAAACAAGAGCCGGGTGCCAGTGCTGCCCCATGGTAATTAAGCTTTGATTAGGAAAGCATATTTAAGTAACTTAATCGCAGACACCAACCAATATAACATCAGATCGACAGTGTTTACAACAACTGACTTATGTCAAAGTGCAATTAGGGGTATTATTTTAAAATGATTTCCAGAATACCTATGGTACATGTATGGTAGCTAAATAGAAGTGCTTTCATATTCTACTGAAATATTCAACAAGTATTTAAGTAAGTATATAACAAAATGTTAACTTGATATCTACACCGTGCTAAGATTATAATCAAAATATAGAATGATTCAATCAAGGTCTGAGTAAAATCGAGATTCCCCAAGAATTAAATAGGGTTTATATCACAACAAAACATTTACAAGTTAAAGTGATTTTTAAAATTCCTATCTATTAATGTACACCACAACGTGGTCAAAGTACAATAAAAACTAGCACTTTATGTATTTATGTACATACACATTACACGCCCCCGGCAAATCGGATATCAATGCACTTTGTAATCAGACTATCTTCATAAAATTTAAAATGTAAAACAAGCACAACTCTTGCAGTGACCACTTAACTAAACCCACAGCTTTAAAACTAGCTAGGATATCTGATCTGTCCTCGGACTCATGAGACAATATTAGTCTTCAAAGCATACAAATGAATTTAAAATTTTCAAACAAAACATAATATCTGCTACACTTATTTTGGTTACAGTGTATCCAAAAGGGACATCACCAGTTAGGTTAGATTAAAACTGTGAAACGGCAAAATAAAGCGCGAGCCGAGCGAGCGCATCGAGTGTGCCACGGCAGCGACCAGTGAAGCACCAGAACGCAACTGTTGGTGAACCTCCTTTGCGACACCCGGACTTAGCTAGCACCCGGTTCGATATTTTTAATAAAGAAACATTTTAAATAACTGGAAAATATATTGATTGAAATATTCAATCGTAATAACTTGTTTTACCAGGTCCACGGTTATAAAAATAAATATTAATAAATAACTCACCAAAGAAAATTTCAAAATGTCATCTTCTGGTTGTTCTGTAAGCAGCAACTAGTGGTTGTTAGAAACATGGTGCCCACCAGAAGTACGGGAATATCTTGGATGATCCCCTTTTTAAGTTCCTCCCCCTCAGGGATTAAGGACAGTATTTACACAGAATAATTAAATAAAATAATAAGATAAAATAAGTTAAAATATGTACGGTGCCTGGACGGTGCTCATCAAAAGCAACCGAAATAATTTTTATATCAAAACATCAACCGACGGTGCTCAGGAGCGACCGGCCGAATTTATGTTAAACCATAATAAATGTTTATCGAATGTAAATATATTTATTGATATTACATAACTATAATGACGGTACCCATCAGAGGGTGACCGAATTTATGTTAAATAGATAAGATAATATGATAAGATACTTAATCAACGGAATCCATCAGGAGTGACCGCCAGAGTTCAATCAACGGTGCTCAAAAGCGACCGGATAAATCCAAATTAAAAATATTGTTATAACTCACACGGCTCTTAACATGTGGGGCTTACTACCATAGAGGAAGTAAACAGCATGTTTTAATTACAAAATTATGTAAATACAACTTTCATAAACTTGTGTCAACGGTGCCAGGAGCAGCCGATAGACCTTCCCCGGTTCAGTTGCGGAACAAGCTGGAACCGAGGGGTATAATAATAATAATAGAAAATATCTAATTACTATGATAAACTTTTGAGTTGCCTGCAATTAAAAATAGATTTCAAATTATTTAAACCTGCCTACTTATTGTCTAATTTTCAAAATCTATCGCAATCGCTTTCATTTGACAGATGGATGTGACACATTGCTGCATTTCTTTGGTAAGTTTTTATTTGTGCCAAAAAGAAACATCAATGCATCACATCCTGAAAGCGAT
Organism: Agriphila tristella; assembly: GCA_928269145.1. Lineage (NCBI taxonomy): Eukaryota > Metazoa > Arthropoda > Insecta > Lepidoptera > Crambidae > Agriphila > Agriphila tristella. Next base: position 2,622,599 of record OV743443.1, on the reverse strand, counting down.
TGCGATAGATTTTGAAATTAGACAATTAGCCCACAGTTCCCACAATTAATTTTATTGATAGAGCTGTACCTGACAAGCATATATATCAGTATCACACATATATTCAATCAAAGGTCAAAACACGTTTTTTTTTATTATTTTTTTTTTTTTTTTTTGGGCCGGAACCTTCGGTGGTGTACGCAGATAAGGTCCTTCAAGTTTCATCACAATCAAATTAATGGTTTTGGAAAGCATACAAATAAAAAGCATTCATTTTTATTTATACACAAGAAAAGATTAGTACGCTCATTTTACTGGGAATTGAACCCGGGCCATTTTGCGCATTGCTAGCGTTTACTGCCGCTGCATCAAATACGCCATCAATTGTAATATTCCGCAATCAAGTCAATATCTGACTGTTTAAATGTTTTAATTAAACACCAATTTACAGGCAAGATTCTTTTGTAAAACCACTGACTACTTATTCTTGTTCAAAGTGCCTCGTTACGTATCACTAATCAGATTCAAAGCAGTGACTTAAAAAAAAATATACTCGTTCAAACGACTACGGCTAAACAACATATCTCAATAAAATAGGGCACAATGGTTAATCTCAACACTGGTCAAGTAAAACTATGAGTCTAACGAAATGCCACGGCAATGGCCGGATAGTGCTAGGATTCAAGCAGCATACACTTTCTCATATTTTTAGAAACACAAGTATTTGTGCACTCAGCTCACATTCAACACAATATAGCTTTACCAAAAATGAATAGGAATCGTACGAAACTTGTTTTCCGTAACATAAAAATTTTCATAAGCATTAAATTTGTCAAAATTATAACGTTTTTAGGAGATCGCACAGGCCAAAAGCACTCATGAACGGCAATTTTACGAATGTAAGAATTAACAGAAATTATTTTTTAACATATCGTGGGTAGAATCATATCATTATTAAATAATGGAAAAATTTCACTGACCTTATGGCGAGGCGTTAGATTACCTCAATCCAATTCAAATCACGCGTCATATTTACTGTAGATCCATGCCCTCGCCCTCGTTCTCTGCTACTCCACGAACATGACGAAAACGGAGACGACACAAAGTCGGACCCAACTAACACTGATTTTACGTATGGTTTTTTGGAATTTCTACGCACACGTATTTTAAATAACCGAAAATAAATCGTAAGATGTTACTTTTCAACAAAAGTATGTAATATATAATCTAAATTCGAATTAAGAATTTTACGAACGCTAACAGCGTTTGACCTACTTTAGAAAACTTTAAAATTCGAATGCTAACAGCATTTGACCTACTTAGGCAAAAATTTTAAATTTCGAACGCCAACAGCGTTTGACTAGATGTGAACGGTTGCGAAAAAAGGACGCCAATGAGCGCGAAAACCAGCAATGGCCGCCTGGTGAACATAGTGGGGTGAGATCGGATACGGATGTGACGTAATTTGGTAAGATAGACCTATAATAATGATGCTGAACGGGAAACGGAAAGGCTTCGCTATTCTCAATCTGTTTACCAAGGCTTCGAATAACGGCGAATAGGACACAATAAATATTTTAGACAAAAGAATCAACTTACTGAAATCTATAGGATCCGTTAAACCCGGTTGTATCGTAGGATCCTGCAACAAAATTTAATTTATGAATACTTAGTAGACAAGTAAATTGTGAACAAAATAATATGACGTCATACGGGTAACTCCGGCCTGTCCTTTGTGGGGGCGCGGGGCCCCGCAGCCGCAGCGGGTGCCAGATGACGTCACGTCACACATACCGGTAGTGTGGCGGGCCTTGCGGGCGCGGGGCTGTGGGCGCGGGGCGCGGGGCCCCGCAGCGGGTGCCAGATGACGTCACGTCACACATACCGGTAGTGTGGCGGGCCTTGCGGGCGCGGGGCTGTGGGCGCGGGGCGCGGGGCCCCGTAGCGGGTGCCAGGGCTCCTCGCGCTCCGCACACAACTCATCGTTGGACGTCGACACATTGTCGGAACCCTCCATGTCTTGCTCCTTCAACCTGTTTACGATGGAAGAAGACATTTGAGGCTCGGATGTTTGCTTACTTCTTTCGATGGTTATACCAGCGCATTACGTAAAATGAAAATCTGGAAAGTTCTTATTCAGTTATTTATTACACTTTATTGTAGATTACTTGTACTGTAAACCTATCTAGTTTATTTTTGATTTATTATGTTCAATATGACGTTTAGAAATACAGGGTGTAAAAAGACCCGCACCGAAGCCGAAGCCTACGTGTTCTGTCCAAATTCAGGACCATTTCTGATCAAAATTATTGCTAGGAAACGATTTTCATTTTTGGTGTTAAAAAGGGTTGCATACAACGCAATGTAAAGCACGCAACAAACCACGCCTGCATGTGCGTGCTACTACTACGGCGGCGTGTGGCCGAGTTGAAAGGCAGCGTTTATGTGCGCATGAGATACATCGAGTGATGACGTTTTGAAGCCATTGTTTGAGAAAAATGCTGCTTAAATTTGATAAATCTTCTTCGGACAAAAATCAAAAAATAACGTTTAAGATTTCATCAAAATCTTGAAAATAATATTTTTGTCTTTAACCTTCGATAACTACCTAGTTATTGATTTCCCAGGTATATTCTAAAAGGCAAAAATGGTCTTGATGGTAGGCAGAATGTGTAGATTTAGGCTTCGGTGAGGGTTTTTTTAAACCCTTTATGATCCTTTATGCTTTTATGCTACCGCACTACTTGCGACCTAATGTGAAAGCGCTCTAAGTTTTCAAAATTACCTGTGTAGTAAGGGATCGAAGATGTGCCCGTTCTCTGTGGCGGATTCCCTTCGCTTGTCTGTTTCGACTGACGATTTATTACTGCGACTGGAAACGATATGCAATGTTATACTTTGTTACGATGGAAGCGTGCGAGGTGCAGAAGACGGTGCAATCTTAGTTATATGTTAGGTTAGACTATGCATGCAAGACGTAGATTTATTTGAGTAGAGAAAATAGCTCTATTATGTGTAAAATAGTTGATAAAATTAGTGATGTTTTTAGAAAAACCGGCCAAGTGCGAGTCGGACTCGCGCACGAAGGGTTCCGTACCAAAAAACAGCAAAAAAAACACGTTTGTTGTATGGGAGCCCCCCTTAAATTTTTTTTTCTGTTTTTAGTATTTCTTGTTTTAGCAGCAATAGAAATACATCATATTTGAAAATTTCAACCGTCTACCTGCAGTCGTTATTAATAGCGAGCACAAAACACCAAAAAAAAACACGTTTGTTGTATGGGAGCCCCCTTTAAATATTTATTTTATTCTGTTTTTAGTATTTGTTGTAATAGCGGCAACAGAAATACATCATCTGTGAAACTTTCAACTGTCTAGCTATCACGGTTCATGAGATACAGCCTGGTGACGGGCGAGTGTCTAGTATGTGTAGGCGTGTGTATGGTATGTGTAAGGCAAATGTTCGGTATTATATGTGTGTATGTTCGGTACGCGTAGACCGGGGTCAGGTATGTTTGGACTCGTGACGGGTATAATATGTCAGCAAATGTGTGTGGTGTCCTTTTAGTGTCGTGTGTCCATACCTGTGCTGGTCGCCGGCATCGTCGGTGGCGACGTGCATGTCGCTCTCGGACAGCGTGAGCGAGGGCGTCTCCTGGATGGGCGTGACCATGACGGGGCGCCGGCTGGGCTGGTTGTCGAAGAACGAGTACTGCAGCGCCATCTCCAGCCGCACGTATTTCTTCTGGAGCTCTTGGAGAACCTGGCGTGACAATTAATTAGTATTTTTAAAAGTGTCAGTTGAAATGAAAACAAAACAAAGTGTTTCTAACCTCAACCTTAAATGCTGCTGAAATAGCTTACAGCTACAATATTAAGCTTCATCGCGCGTATATACGTATGTGTAGATACCGCTATCTGCCGGTTAAGCTCTTCCTTGGAGCAGTCGTTCTCCAGCGAGGATATGAACAGCATCTTCTGCGCGGCGATGAGCGAGCACAGCCGCTGCATCGCGCGTATATACGTATGTGTGTATACATACCGCTATCTGCCGGTTGAGCTCTTCCTTGGAGCAGTCGTTCTCCAGCGAGGATATGACCAGCATCTTCTGCGCGGCGATGCGCGAGCACAGCCGCTGCATCGCGCGTAATGCCTCTGCCTCTGTCACTTGGCGACGACCGGCTTTTGCCTCCGCTATACATAGCAAAATACAAGACAAATATTGATACTTTTTATTTACTAAATATAAATACTTCACACATAAACAGCGCAAGAATATGGTGTCGAAACTTTTGTCAATAATTAAAAAAACTCTGTCAATCAAAAACCTGAAAAAACACGACAAATCACTGTCTAAGATACGTTTTTGTGGCAAAGAACTGTTTAATTTATTCAAGTAAAATCTAGTTCTTTTTATAAAGAAATATCTCTATTTCATTTATTTAAAACATCACCAAAATAGTATAAACTGAATAAATATACCAACAATATAGTGCACACAACTTACTAGTGATTTTCCTCCTGTACTTGGCGCGCTGGTGCCTCTCCTCGGGCGAGCGCTCCACTGAACTGGACGACTGGCCCTCTACGACCCGCGACTAAAGATAAAAAAGCATAATTAAATATTACTTAAGTAACATATCTTTCCTAACACTTTCATGTGAGCCCCTTTTCAAAGTTATACAAGTTATTTATTACAATGCAATGATAATAGACAACGGAGATCCGCTGCAACTTCACTCGAAAATGTATGGCAAAGAGAAAATTTTACAGATTAAAATAGGCCATTTCGTACCGCAAACGCTCTGAAGTTATTCACTGCAGTTGTACATTGTTAAATTAATTGCATTATACGAGGGTGGATTGATAAGTCCATGACTTTACATACATACACTCACGCCTGTTTCCCATGGGGGTAGGCAGAGACTATGGATCGCCACCTGCTACGATCCTTGCACACTTCTTTCGCTTCATTCACATCCATCAGTCTTTTCATACATGCCTTGCGGTTTTTGTCACTGCGTACACCAGACTTTTTTATAATAACCCCTATTTGGTCCGCGTAAGTTTTTCTGGGACGCCCTTGTGCAATCGTTCCTTCCACATTCGCACAATATATCTCTTTCGTGATTCGCCTTTCATTCATCCTCTCTAAGTGACCAAACCACCGGAGTATTCCTTTCTCAATTCTTCTCACTATATCATCTTTCAGACCACTTTACGAATCACCTCATTGCTCACTCTATCACTCAGTTTTACTCCGCATATTTTCCTCAACGATCGCATCTCTACCGCATTTATTCTGTTTTCATTCTTCTTCATATACCAAATCAAACGCCATACCCAAGATTCACTTCCATACATCAGTGTCGGTACCAGCACTCCGTTATGAATAGCCATTCGCGCCTTCGCAGAAACGGTTTGGCTACTCATAACTGAGTGTATAGCACCACTCACCGAATTTCCTTTCTTCACTCGTCTTTCTGTCTTCCTCACTTTTTCCGTCCCTTGTGAACAAACTCCCCAAGTATACAAACTCATGAACTTGTTCCACTTTTTCGCCACATAACCGTACAGTCAGTCATTTCTTCATCTCTCTCAAACACCATCACTTTCGTCTTAGTTACATTCACTTTCATCCCGTTTCTCACAAAATCATCATTCATAACAGACATCATTTCTTGCAACTCTTGCGCAGAAGACGCATATATAACTGACTGAAAATGACTTTGTAATGAAGAAACACTTTTTTTCGGAATAATTTGTTTTATTTCTCTACATAATCTTATTGTAGCTCTGCGTATTCAGTCCAACGAAGTTCCTACCTCTATGACCCATTTTTTTTTCTTTAATCGCCTGAAAACTGGTCGCTGAAATAAGGGCCCATTTCAGACACCATCTTTTGGCTTGATGAAAATCTTTGTCCACCAAAACATTTATTTATGTTTGGTAAGACAAAAAAATCTCAGTGGGTTGAAAGTAGAGAATAGGAAGGATTCGCATCTTCATTTGATGAGTTTTAATGTCGTGAGTGCCGCCCAGAGGGTCAACAGGGTCATTAAGAAAAGTTAGAAGTCGCTTGAGTTTTTTGTTTCCAAAAGTAATAATCTTTAGCCAAATTTAAAAAAAAATGTAGCGTAAAGATTCCTTAAGGAGTTTCTTTTTAAGATACAAAAAATAATTATGAAAAAGAAAGTATTTCTACTTTTCAAAGTCATGGACTTATCAATCCACCCTTGTACTCACGCTAATAAATGAAAACAATAAGAATATAATGAATTTACCAAAATATCTTTTATACATTTGACTGTATTTTCCGTCATCAGAAACAGTTATTCCTGTTGGACAAAGTAGTTTGACTACTCAGTTTGAGCATGTGAAAGAATGGGATTCATGTGAGGCAATCCCATGAAAAAATTTCGCGTTTCAAGATAAATACCTGTCGACAGTCATCAGCGCTGGATATATCACTATCATCAGCATCCGCGGACCCCAGTCTAAACTCCTTGTTGTCTGGCGTCAGGGGGCTGGCGGGGTCCCCGGGGGGTCCCGTGGGGGTCTCAGGGGGCGCGGGGAACGGCTTGGGGGAGCTGCACGACGCTGTGTGGAACTCTTCTGTGCTTATCGCTGGATTGGGGGACGCGAGGGGGTCCAGGCTTAGACTCAAGCTGGGGAAGAAATATGAACGATAAGAATCTGTAGCAACCACCGACGAAGTAAAAACTATGTGACCAAGCAATTAGGTCAAAAAATGACACCACACGAAAATGACAACTAAGTGGGTGGAGCTAAAAATGCCGGCATTTAGTTTTGCAGCAGCACAAAGCGACTGAACTGAACACTGGTTGCATAATAACGACCAACATTAATTGTATACTTAAACGAAAAGATAGTTGTTTCTGTATCTTTTTGCCTTCTTTCAACTTTTACACCATTTGACTACACAGGACGTAATTTCTAATAAACTCTTTCTCTATTTTCTTTACAATACAAACTGCAATGATTGTAAAGAACGCTAACGTCTATCACCGGACGCGTGAGTGGCCCGACTAAATGCTGTACGAGTTATAATTTTTTAGCCCCGTGATGCCATTTTTAAGCAATATTTGTTTGCAATTACAGTTCCATAGATCTTGTTCGTTGACAATAACGGACTCTGTGGCACGACCTACACACGATCTTTATCAATAGGATGAGAGTTAAACTTGTTTGTTTTTAAAATCATGAGCAGATTCAATCAGACAATATACTTAGTAATGACGTCTATGTCTGAGATTAATGTCCAAAATACAGATAAAAAAAACATGAAGCCGTTAACAAAAATAACCTAATTATAGGTTATTTTTATTAAATATTAGTTAGATTAGTTAACAGATTATACAGATTACTGTAAAAGCATTCAGCTATTGTTAAGCGCAAAACCTTTAGCTCGTATACTACGTAATTAGCAGGCCAGAATTTTTTAATTAATTTTGAAGTCCTGTCTTTTTTATCAACTCAATCAATGATGAAGCAGATAACCACAGTAGATAAATGGCCAGTAGCAAAAGGTGACAGTTACCTCATCTTCTTGTCGCGGTAGTCGTCCCGCTCGTCAGCGGAGAGTGGTCCGAGCGGATCGTCCTGGGGCACGCACCGCAGCACTAGCTCAGACTTGGACCGCTTCACGCCTGACACGGGGGACCATGCACTAGTGGTGTAATGCTGATAGTTACCTCATCTTCTTGTCGCGGTAGTCGTCCCGCTCGTCGGCGGAGTGGCCCGAGCGGATCGTCCCGGGGCACGAGCCATAGCACTAGCTCCGACTTGGACCGCTTCACGCCCTCCACGGGGGACCATCCACTAGTGGTGTAATGCTGATAGTTACCTCATCTTCTTGTCGCGGTAGTCGTCCCGCTCGTCGGCGGAGAGTGGCCCGAGCGGATCGTCCCGGGGCACGCGCCGTAGTACTAATTCCGACTTGGACCGCTTCACGCCCTCCACGGGGGACCATGCACTAGTGGTGTAATGCTGATAGTTACCTCATCTTCTTGTCGCGGTAGTCGTACCGCTCGTCGGCGGAGAGTGGCCCGAGCGGATCGTCCCGGGGCACGCGCCGTAGCACTAACTCCGACTTGGACCGCTTCACGCCCTCCACGGAGGACCATGCACTAGTGGTGTAATGCTGATAGTTACCTCATCTTCTTGTCGCGGTAGTCGTCCCGCTCGTCGGCGGAGAGTGGCCCGAGCGGATCGTCCCGGGGCACGCGCCGTAGCACTAACTCCGACTTGGACCGCTTCACGCCCTCCACGGGGGACCATGCACTAGTGGTGTAATGCTGATAGTTACCTCATCTTCTTGTCGCGGTAGTCGTCCCGCTCGTCGGCGGAGAGTGGCCCGAGCGGATCGTCCCGGGGCACGCGCCGTAGCACTAACTCCGACTTGGACCGCTTCACGCCCTCCACGGGGGACCATGCACTAGTGGTGTAATGCTGATAGTTACCTCATCTTCTTGTCGCGGTAGTCGTCCCGCTCGTCGGCGGAGAGTGGCCCGAGCGGATCTTCCCGGGGCACGCGCCGCAGCACTAACTCCGACTTGGACCGCTTCACGCCCTCCACGGGGGACAAATCGCCGCCCTCTGTGGAACATAACTAGCGGTAAAATGATGGAGGTTACAAATGGTTTAAACTAATACTGTCAATCAATATTTAAAATCCATTAAAGACGCGCTTAATTTGTTAATTAAAGTGTATATTTTTAACACTCTTTTATATAGATAGTTGATAGTGAGTGATACATAAAACTTTTTGATATGTGTAAAAAAACTGATATATTGATATAAAAAAGTCTTAAAATTAAAATTATATAAGAGTGTGCGACGGCTATGATATTCGTAAAACGTACTAAATTAATGAATGACCTAAATTGATACATGTGGCGTAAATATGCTGATGTGACAAACTGTACGGCGCTTGCTCGTACATAAAGTGTTTCATTTATTAAAATAAATTTATTAAAATTTATTGAACTGGATAATAAATAACACAAGCGGATATTTTAAAAGTGGGTTAAAAGTTATAATAAGAATCGAAGCTAGAATTAAGACTCCGTCCATAAAATTGCGCTGGACGAAAGTAGGTATTTTAGCGCTTGAACACGTGATCGTGTAGTCGAGCACTCGAGTCGAGACAGCGACGTCGGGTCGGCGGCGGACGGCAGCGTATAGTTTGACCAACCAATTTTGATCTTTTTTATAGCTTTTTGTGACAATTGTATAAATAAGATTTTAGTTATTGTGTATCAGTAAAATTTTTAAATGGACTGTTATCAAAACAAATTATGAAACAGTGTTTTCAATTTGAATTTAAATAAAACTATAATAATAGCATAGGTACCTACTTTTAAAATTGTTACAGGGAATTTATAAAAATATCTTATTTTTCTTTACTATTATAATGTATATTTATTTTAAAAACTTATGTCTCTTAGTTCCATTGATCGACTTTTTCGTGAGTCGACGATTTCTGGAAGTAAGCAAGTGTAATAAAAAATTTCCAATCTGTCTTTAATTTTGGTATTCCAGAAATCGTCATCTCATTCAATTAAAACAGTTTTAATTGCATAATCAGGGCCAGTCCAAACACCAAACAGGCAAAATCTTTTCTTGGTTATGTGTAACTGACCCTGTACTTGGTAATACCAATTGTGAGTTTTATTCAGGACTATTTCATATTCTGGTTTATCTTTTTTTTTGTCATCTTTTTAGCATCTTTTTTTATTTTTTTTCAATTTCCATATTGTTATGAGCTTTTCGTATATTGCTGCATTCGGACTCATTCCATATGCTGATTTAGGGCATTTAATTTCAAGTACCTGGGTGAACCGAGCAAGCTCGGTTATTACCTTTATTCTCATAAATAGCGTATTTCTGTCTGTACGCATGCGCAAGCTTCCTACTTAAAAAAATTGAAATCATTAACACGGCTTATAAAACTTTTGAGAATCAGTCTTTTTGAGAATCTATTAATTTGTGTGTGCAGCTGTACCATTTTCGGTTTTTTGACAATCTGTCCTTATGAGAATAAAGGGGTTATTACTATTTATTGTAATATCGTAGTGTTTAGGAGATAACAAAAGTGCTTTAGCTAGGTACTTTGGGATAGCAATGTCACGCAATGTATGTGATGTTTTTTCGATATTCGTAATCTCAACCTTACAGCACTTGTCACAGAGTAACGCTATCTATTGTCTATAGCTCGTAAGCTTTGTAATAAGATGTAGTTAATTACATAATAATTCCGCGAGGCGTAGTAGTTAGTTTTTATGGCATTATCCGAGAGATGGCGTAATAAAAAATATTTTTCTTTCTTTCTTTCTTAAAACGTATCCGAAAAACTGTGTTTAAAATTTGTATCGGTAATTTTTTATTTTGCACTATTGCTTCACAAGTCTCAATAAAATAAAAACTCGAAAGCAACATTAACTACATTTTTTAAACTTGTCTAAAAACTTTTAATTTTTAATTAAAAATATATAAAACTTGAACATATAAAAAAGTAAGTCACCGAGCGGGATTCGAACTCAGAACACTCGTTTCTTGTGGTCCGCGTCCTGACCTACTGAACCAAACGGACATTGGCCGGCCGCGGACGAAATTAGCGACCATATTCTGCGTCGAAAAAAAACTCATGAAAATGCGAAAACGCGCGTTTTCCCAAACAGAAGACTAATCTAGATCGATTGTTTACCCCCGAAAACCCCCAATTTTAAGATTATCCCATTGTCATTATCATAAGTTCCGTCCGGTGAAGCTCCAAGAAAAAAATATTCTTGGTCTATAAACAGGCCGCACCGTTTTATAGAAATATTTTCTTGACGAGCAAGCTGATTCAGCGCAGGCGACTCATTGATTTTGCCATGCTGTATAGCAGGCACATGATCCAATGAGTAACCGTATAACATCGTTTTTACAAGCGGAGCAGAGCTTATGTCCTAGCTCCTTTTGCAATTTTTGCCAAAATTCGATGCTGTAACTAGACAACGACGTAACTCGAGCCATAAAGCACTTTCAGCCTGCAATATAGTTTCTTTTTCAATAGCATTTCTAACAGAAATTTGTAATTTTAAATTCTCCAAGTATGTTGTCTGAAAATAAAAAAAAACAAAAAATTTACAAAGTTAAGAAAAAATATTTGAGATAAGAGTGGGATAAAAGATAATTTTTAACCGACTTCAAAACAAACAAAAAAGGACTTTCTCAGTTTGACCTGTATGTATGTGTTTGTTCACGATTATCTCGCGTATGGCTGGTTTCGCTGATCCGATTTTGATGCGGTTTTCAAAAAAGTATTTATAACACTTAGGAGGTTTTAGTATTTTAACCGACTTCAAAAAATAAGGTTCTCAGTTTGACCCGTATGCATGTTTGTCCGCGATTATCTCACGTTTGTCAAACCGATTTTTCTACCTAGATAATACAATGTAATTTTCAGTTTATACAAAACCTCTCGTGGGGTTGATCAGACCATCAAACTGAACAACTTTCATTATGGGACCAACCTTGAAATCGCGAAAAAAAATCTGCTGTTCCATACAAAAGTACAACCCTACTCCATCGAAATGTATGAAACAGCTGTTTTTTTTTGGCGATTTCAAGGTTGGTCCCATAATGAAAGTTGTTCAGTTTGATGGTCTGATCAACCCCACGAGAGGTTTCGTATAAAGTAAAAATAACCTTGTATATCTAATACAGAAGGTACTTACACTAAAAATAAAAAAATGATTTAAAAAACCGACTTCAAAAGCCACGCTACCTCTAAAAAGCAAGAAATAATATTCAAATCATTGTGTTTTATTACAATGATAATGCATATCTAGTGATTTGAATATTATTTCTTGCTTTTTAGAGGTAGCGTAGGCTTTTGAAGTCGGTTTTTTTTTGTATTTTTAAACATTTTTTTTCACTAACTGGAAAGTGACATTTTGAAAAATGTATGACACATGAGGTATATTTTTCTGGAATTCATTATGGATGCTGAGATAACTGAATCATCACCTTGGCTGCCTCATATTCTTCGGTAGTTATGTCTTGTTTCTGGCAAGATTCAGCATAATCTGCGTTTTCATTATTAAAATTAATGCTATCTAGCTAAATAATGACATATAAATGAATATTGTACCAAAATAAAAATATAAGATCAAAAAGTATCGGTCGCGCTATAATTCCGCCTATGGAGCGTGATCTACTGTCCTCTATGCGCGCGATCGACACACGTTTGTGACTTTGTATGTGTGCGTGAGTCGGACGGAGCAAAGCGACACGTCCTACTCCCGAAAGCGCGGCGCGCGGTCTCACAGAGAAAGCAATAACTACGTAAGAAGAGACGGGACTTCATAGAGCAAAAAAAATCTATGAAATGTCAAATCAAACATACCTCATCGTTGCCAACCTAACGACTGTAAAACAACATTTTGCCAACCTACAGGAAAAAATATAGAGATGGGCGACCTAGTATTAAATTTTTTATCGATATCGATGAATGCACTGAACTGCGCTTATTTAAAGCATAATTTTAAAATTTCCACTAACATGGCACACACAATGCTCCGTTTTTTAACTAGTACTGAGTCACATAAGTATGTTAGAATTAATTATGAAGTATTTAACCGTTGCGGGCAGTAGTTTAAAAAACAGAGCATGCAGTTTAATATTTGAAATAAAGAAATTAAAAATTAAAAGTATTTATTTCTAAAAAATCTTCATTGAAATCTTCATTGTACTTCTTCAATTCATTCGACGGCTGATGGTAATGACCTGAAATAAAAATTATATGAAAACATTTTTATACTTAAATGCAAATATATTAAGATTCAAAATGAATTTTGACAGTTTTGTATAACCTCATGTGCTGCTGAGTGTACAATGCAACGGGAAAGTTATTAAGTGTATATGGTACATTGTTCTTACATTTCTTACATTACAAACTAAAATTAAAAACATCGATATCGATATTTATAGATGTAGGTACTCTATTTCCCATCAGCTTATTTTGACTAAAATTATTATTTACATTCAAATATCTACCAAAAAGTTTAAACGAATGTTAAATTGATTAATGATTACTCACCGAAGCTCATCAAAAGGAAATTTGGCCATAAAAACCATTTTGTGTCGTCCTTTAACGCCGATTTCAAACCACAAATTTCTCACATGCTTCATTATGATTTGATTAGGTACGCACTTAAAATTCGCAACGACTTGACCATTAACCACTGACTTATTATATTACTAGCGTACTATTAACACAAATTGATAATTTTATTTGTTATAAATTTTATTAATACTAGAAACTTTCCAAAGATCTTTAAATGTACCGCCGAAGTTGCTCTGACTGACAAATGAATGACGTGACGTATCATCAAAGAACGAGAAAGAATGAGGAAGAGAGAGACAAATATAGTCGCCATCAAAATTCGTGTCTGTTTCATTGAATTATTTTTTGTATGAAAGTTGCGACAGACTGCGCGGTCTGCCGTAACATCGTTTGCGCTCCCGTATATAATTGATATTTCGGAGAACTTTAAAATTTTCTATTAATTTCATAAAAGATAAATTATATATTTTTTTAATTGTAAATTTTTAAGCATGAATCAATCTTCATATATGTATTTTTTATTTATTTTTAACTCTGTTGTATGTGCTAGAAATCCGACGCCGTATTCACTTATAATTTCTTCAAAGTAAGGCCATTTTAACTAAGTTTTTCTTTGAATTTCTGAATAAAAGTACTAAAAACTCCTCGGCCACTTTTTAGGATTTTTCAGTGTCTTTATTGTTGTATATTTTATAAACTGCTTCATATTTTAAATTCCGTGTAAAAAGCAAAGACACGAACGTCGCGCACCGAAAAATTTTGAAACATGTCTCAGGTTATTTGCAATTAAACAAACTAATACAATGAAAATTAATAAATTGCTTCGGCCACTTTTTAGATATTGAAATAATCTTCAATTTAAAATATCATACCACATTGTTACTGATTTAGTTTGTCTCCAATCAGCTCCAACAGACAACTCAAAATCACTCAAAAATAGGTACGGGCTCTTAACCGTTTGGTGGTTTAAGGTTTCATAAATGACCACCGAGTGCAGACGCAAAAATGACGTCAGCTTAATATGTGTTTATTTGTATGCAGCAGTAATCCAAGCTCCAGTGATATGTATTATGTATAATAAGTATATATTTAAAAAGTATATAAGTAGTATATCAGTTGTCTAGCACCCATATTACAAGCTTTGCTTAGTTTGGGGCTAGATGGCGCTGTGTGAAATTGTCCAAGCATTTATTTATTTATTAGTGACGCCACAATTGTGTATTTGTGTGTGCAGGAGACATACCGGGGCGAGAAGGCGGTGGGCTTAGGTCCGCAGTGAGCGCGTGGCGAAGCCCCAACTGCTGCGTGTGCAGCAACGCGAGCTCGGCTTGCAGTCTCTCCACTTTTCCGCGGTGCGACGCCACTGACGATACGCGGCACTGCAGCTCTTGTTCTAACTCCAGCACCTCTCGTTTCTGGTAATAAGACCGTAATAACGTTATTTTTCAAATCAATGATTATAAACGAATAGTAGGACGAACGGTAGGAAAATATAGACAATGCAAAAGCACTTAATTATTAAGATTATTTGAATAAAGGATTTTTTAATTCAATTCAACACTTAATACCTAGTAAACTATAGTTTAACATGAACCTAGATAACCGTATCATATGGAACATTATCGAAAAAACTTGATTGTACACTAATAAGTTAGGATATAAGGTTACCATTGATCTGATACTGTTACCAAAGCTATCTGTGGTCTCAACTTGTATTGAAAGAAATCCTTTCATCCATTAAATCGTTCTCCCGTTATATACGAAGCAGCCTATAGAATTATAATAGATGCTAACTTGTCTGTCGATGGTGTCCCGTATGGCGGCGGCGGCGGCCGGCTCGCACTGCTCCAGCAGCAGCAGCAAGCACTCGGCGCTCGAGTCCGACGCACTCTCCGGGCTGGACCACTGCCACCGGAAATAACGGGAGGTGTGTGTAACATACAGGGTCATTTTTGGGCCCCTTTTCAAATTTTGTCAGGTCATTGAAATTGTTATCACTGTTTGCGCATTGCACGGTCGACCCGCGCGAGCCCCCCTCCCGCCACCCGCCTTCCCCCGCTCGCGTCGCTTGCGCGAGGGTGAGCGTGCGCGCCTAAATATTTTGGACATAAAAAGTGGCTGAAAACTGTGAATTTAAAAAGAAATATAATTCATAATTATCTCACCAATTTTTTTTTATTACTTCCTTGAACTTCTAATTGATTTTGTAAAGAGGTCGCAAAATTACCCTGTTTAGTGGTGAAACCTTCGGCATGTTTACGAAACATTGAAATATTTCAGGAATACTTCCGGAAGTAGTGTTAATAACTTCCAAAATTACCAGTAACTTTAGAAGTTTGCAAATTGATTTATTGACTTAGAAAAACTGGGGATACTTTAAACCTTACTTGCTGTGTTACTATAGTTCAAGAGTAATAAGTAGTGGCATATGTTGGCAGGAAATTGAGGTAACTTTGTTTAACTATAAAAACAAATTTTTGGGTAATTAAAACTCATAAATTTAGCAATTTTCGAATCTCATCATCAAGAGTTGAGGTTGCACTTGGTTTACAAATCAAAAAAAACTAGTCCTTGTCTTACAGTTTTTCGGAGTTATAGCCGATTATTCACGATATCTAATTATTTATCTCAATGTAACGAAATTATTGTACCTAAAGTAGGGCCATTTTAATAGGCCACATTTGACATTTGTCAATTTTCGATTCATAGTGAGGTGACCGTAGGTGGTCATAGCTTCAAAACGTCGATTAAAGTGAATGAATCGATACAGGCTTCAAACATGGAATATGAATTCAGTTATTATGAAAAAGTACTTATGAGGATACTATTTAATTATAACTAAAATGCAATGAAAATCAAATCAAAAAATCATCAGTCAAATCCCTGTCCCTGTTATTTTATATCGTAAAAGGAAACATAATAAAACAAACAAGTACGTACATGTTACAAAAACGTTACGTTTTTTAACGTAAGTAACCCTAAATATTAAACTGATGTTCTTATTTGAAAATATAAAAAACCGGCCAAGTGCGTGTCGGGCCAAGTGCCACAGGGTTCCGTAGATACCTTATACCATACCATATTTAATACCACTATCATTTTTCGTCTGCAAAAATAACTTAGTTTTTTACAGTGTTGGTATGAATGACAAAGTTATATTTGCGGTTATGGAAAATGAACTAAGTATATCTTAAAAACTGATTACTATATCACGTTCAAACCAATTTTCGTCGTCATTTATAAGATTTAAGTTAATCTTTGTTTTTTTATTTTTGTATTAAAATCGGAATAAATACCTCCAAGTTTCAACTGTGTCATCTTAATACTTTCGGAATAAAGTGGCTGTGACATACGGACGGACAGACAGACAGACATGACGAATCTATAAAGGTTCCGTTTTTTGCCATTTAGCCTACGGAACCCTAAAAAATGCTAACAAAGCTAATAAATATTTGAAATAATATGAGTTTCAAGTATCTACCTACGATAAATAGCGGAAATAAAATTTGATGTCGCTTGCCGTCAATTTCTTATATAAAAATGATATTATAAATATAAATATAAAATATAAAATCTTTATTGAAATAATCTTACATCAAAATAAAACAATTAAAATCTAGACATAGGTACATAGAGCTAAAATACAAAGTGCCTGAACTAGGTTCAAAAAAACCTGTATCTCAGGCAAATAAGAACTTACATCACTATGTATCGTAATATTATTATACAATCAAATAAAAATATTAATATTGGAAAAATGAAAACAAAATTAAATCAAAAATAATTGCAGAAAGAGTTAAATTAAACTAAACGCTAAAATAATGTTAATTTTGTAACATCATTTAACGACAGACGAATAATGCATCTGCGTCATCAAAAATAAACGAAGTGCATGCATCATTACTTATTTACATTTAATATTTTTATATTACGTGCATATTAGTAAGGTATCTTACGAATTGATGTTAGTAGAACAGCATTGTGATTTCAGCAAAAAAATTACAATCTTAACTTATTGAAATGTACTGATATAATATAAATATTTTTAAACTGATGCGAACTAGTAAATGTATAAAACAATGTAAACAATATAAAAATAAATTATGTGATATCAAATAGTAATATTAGTCACGGAATGTTAAATATTTATTTGTAAAAGTTATAAAGATATATCTAGGAAGTTGCGCTTTTAGGTGCCCACATAATCAATCGAGCTGATATACCTTTTTTCGGCAATCTTTTTCGCAGGACATTCAGCATCACCAGTTTTGTGATCTGCGGGCTTCTTGAAGTGCAAATATGTTGCACATTTTGCTGACTCGGCTTTCTTCCCACAGTCCTTTACAGTATGACCTATATCGCCGCAGTGACCACAGGTGGTGGCCTCCTCCCGGCAAGTCTTAGCAGCATGGCCGTATTGCTGACACTTGTAGCACCTTGTCACGAGGGTAAAATCTCTCACAGGGCAGGAAGACCAATTTACAAATACCCGGTCGTTCATGATTAAGGGTTTTCGAATTTGTGCAGGAACTTCTATAATATAATTACAGGTCTCGGCGTCCTTTTTGCCCGACTTATGGCTTAATTTAATCGAGGTCAAAAATGTCGCAAGTGTCATGCCGCTAAGCTTGTCGGCTAAGTTTTGATGGTATATGCAGTTGAAAACTTCCGTTTCCTCCATACATACAGGCACTCCGATGACCACGATTCTAGGTTTGCGTTTATGTGGTTCATTCACAGTTAGGCCAGAGGTCGTTAGTTGATCCGTTTGCTTAAGCTTCTCGATATCGTCCTTAGTATCTGTGCTGATAATCACACCGCCGTTCCGAGTTTTACGCAGGCTCCTCACATGTAGCTTCATTTGATCTGGTCTGATGATTTTTTGAACGAGGGCCTTTGTCTCCTCGCTCGACTTCATTTTGTCAGTGGGGTAAATTGCCACAGAGTTGACATTATTGGGCTGAATAAAGTTGTTAGGACTTTTTTTAACCATGTCGGCGAAGGAAACTGCATCCGCGACAGGTTTTGAGGACTCTTCGATGGTTTGTTTAAGGGCTTGAAGCTGCTGTGAGAGGTCGTGTTTTTCTTTAAGTGCTTGCAGGGAAAAATGGGTCTGTATAGTTTTTTGCTTAAGGGACTGGTATTGCACAGCCATTTGTGATGTCCCATGGCTTACTTTTCGGCACAAATTATTAATTTTGAGTTTTTGATCCGAATTTAGTTTACCTTCACAGGCAACAGCGCACACCTCATTCAGACACTGCTCAATGGTCTTCATCCAGTTTTGGATCTCAGGCGTGGACACCAGTTCTGGGGGCTCATCTTCCTGTAGGGCTGGCGAGGGCGCTGGGGGTCGGTGCGAGGGCGTGGGCGGCGGGCTGCGGGCCATTAGCTCGCTCCGCCGGTTAAAGGGACTATTACCGTCCATTTTATAAATCACTAATTTACACTTAACATTATAAACTAAGAAAACAATTCAAGTATGTAGAACGAATGACACAGACGAATGTCACTTCCGCGTAGTGTTCAAGTAGGTCACAATTTTGCAATGATTTATTAATATTACATTAATTAATCGACACGTCCGATCGAAACGATGAGTCTCAACATCCTTCATTTACGTATTATTCATTTACGGTGAGAATATTCCTTCACAAGTACTCATTGCATTCAACTTTCGATTTTTCGATTTTTGGGTAACATCCCTAGTGTTTAAAAAGAAAAAGTTTTCACTGACATAACATTGTAACGACGTTTAGTTTTATTAAAACAAAAATAGATTTTTATGTTCAGAATGGTTTTTCAGTGAAAATAAATCGTAAAGTTAATTTTTTCGGTCAGTTTACCGTAAATATGCATTCGTAATTAAAAAACATGAAGTAATTGTGCTGTTCTAACATAGATAAAATATATTATAATTGATGCCCGCTATTACAAGGTTACGTTGAGGAATTTTGATGAAGTGTCAAATGTGGCCTATTAAAGTGGCCCTACTTTAATGGTAAGCAGAAAAATATTTTTTTAAACTTCCAAAGTTGCCGGAAGTTTTGGAAGTTTCAGGAATACTTCTTTAGAAGTGGAATCTTTCCTAGAAGTCATGGTGCCAAAAAAGGCTGTAAAGTTGTCTCAGTAGACTGTACGAATGTGTACTTTATGGTACCCAAAAGGAAAAAAGCATATGTACCACGAGTTATAGCATATTTCTTGTGACCGGGCTGCAACGCATTCGGCTTTGCCTGGCCAAGCTTCTATCAACAAAAATAGAATACTTTATGACATTATTATATGAGGGGAGGGGGGGGGGGGATTGTACGAGTTATATTATACGTTTTTTTCCTTTTGGGTACCATAAAGTACGCACTCGTACAGACTGCTGACATAACTACAGACATTTTTGGCATATCACGCGTTTACTTATGTTGTAGGATAATCGAATAAACCGGATCTTAGCAAAATATCCTAGGTCGAATGTAAAGGATCGGATAAATGGAATCCAAGATAGAATTTCGCAATCATCCGAGCTATTTTTAAGACAATTGTAATACTATGACTTTTAAAATAGAAGACTGTGAAAAGGTAATAACAGAGTTAGGTTTTAGTTAACTGTGACCTATATAAACCTAACTATTGGTGCACCTGCACTCCCTTTGCGACACTTGGTTTAAAATATAAAAAAAAAACACTGACAATCCTAAACATTACTCGGACGATTACAAAAATCTGTCTAGTAGATTTTAATCATCCAGTCCTTTACAATCATAACTACTAGGATTATTACAAAGATCCGTTTTGTACGAATATCCTACGATATATGCAATACTTGGCATTTGAAACCCAATCCAGCTGTTGTGTGACTTATTAAACACTAGCGGCCGCCCGCGACTTCGTCTGCGTGGAAAGGTTTTTTTGCTATCCATCGGGAACTATACCTTTTTTCGGGTCGAAAGGTACCCTATGTCCTTCTCTGTACCCCTGACAACGTGTATGCAAAATTTCATGTTGATCGGTTCAGTAGTTAGGACGTGAAGGCGTAACAAATAAACAAACAAACGGACTTTCGCATTTATAATATTAGTAAGGAAGTAAGGATGTATATTTTTGTTATTTTACAGTTTTTTTTTGTGTTCTAAATTCGTAAGAATAGATATATCCTAAATATGTATGTTACTTTTTATTTTACACCGTATAACTATTTCATATCAACCTCGAACATTTTTGTTAGAATTGATGAAAGATTATTTGTTTCTAATTCTTTGTTCTTTCGCTAATTATTCGTTATTAACTTTATTTTTTTAATTACGTATTTAAAATAATAATGATAAAGCAAACACGATTGAATCATATCGCAAGCAAATGGGATCTAAAATTCTAACTAAAAATATCGGAAAAACAAGCAAAACACACATAAAAGTCTACATCTATCATAACATAACATTAACTAACTTCATTATAACATAATCTTATACTTTAAATTAGCTAACTCTAAAGTGAATCTGACATTTGCTCACACGCACAAGGCGACAGACGCATTAATCGAATACAAACATGCAAAATTATTAAGAATATTAAGATCTATTATAGTTCACCTATTTTCTTCTAGATATTTATAATCTGAATTCGTTAATTTAGTCGTATAGATGAAGACTAATTAGCCATCCCTTTCCCCCAGTCCGTCCCACTTACCTCTATCCCTTTCTCCCTGAGCTCCCGTATTGTTGTCGCGGCGTACTCGTCGAGGGCCGCCCTCCTTGATTCCACCTGAGAGCGGAGCGCGGTCGCCCGCTCTTCCTCCGCATCCGCCTACAGGACACGGGGTAGCAACGTAAAAGAAATGTGTGGAATTCTGAATTCGAACTTTAATATCATAACTTTTAGTTTCAGTTTCGATTAACAATTGAATTAACTTGTTTAAGTAAAAAATAGGTGCATTATTTCTCAAGTTTTAATTAAGAATTGCTAATGCATTGTAAAGCAATAATCACCGTGAGATACTAATAAAGTAATTAAGGCATTGCTTTGATTAGTTAATATTACATATTTAGTAAGTGAAATAATAAGCTTAAAAAAATCTTACGTGATATGTAACAAGAAATTCAGAACTCCAATATAACAAAAATAAACAAAATATTCAAAATAAAAGGCAGACGGATTAAACGAAAGGAGCGTGTAACCGATATGCGTCTATAAGCGACTGGTCCAATTCCAGAACGAGTTCACACTGTGAGAAAAATATTAAAACAATCATGACATTGTTTGCGTTAAAAGTGAGTGTATCGGCGGGACTACCATTGGTGTCTGAACTTTTGGAAAAGTTCAGGCGATTATGTAGAGAGTGAGGTGACAAGTGAAAGTGGATGGCCTAAAATTGATTATCGAAATACGGAGACTTATTAAAATTACTCAGTGAAAGGTGCATTAACTTTTTTTTAAAAACCGCCTCGTATCGAGACATGTCAAAAAGTTTCGAAAATAAAAACTGACTATTTTTGACACCAAAACTATATAAATAAAAAAGTTTTATTCATTACTAAGCTCATATTGCATCGCAAAATAAAAGAACAAAACAATCACAGAGTATCGGTTTCAGTACGACATAAAAAATAAGAAACATGTCGATTGTGTATTAATCTAGAACCAACGGTAGTCGCAGGGCAGTGACTCGGATTGCAGCTGCCTTACATAACTCGACTGTATGCGCGGGAGTGCGCGCATACCACGTAGAATGTATACAGGGTGTCCCAAAACTTTGCCACACGGAGGGAACCTTAAATATTGATAGGAAATTTTACTGAAAGAAGACTTCATCTTGTTTTTAAAAAGAAGAGAAGAGAAAGTCTGCATTTTTAAGATTAAAAAAACCGGCCAAGTGCGAGTCGGACTCGCGCACGAAACCGTACCAAAACGGCAAAAAAAACTGTTTGTTGTATGGGAGCCCCCCTTAAATATGAATTTTGTTCTGGTTTTTGTTGTTATAGCGGCAACAGAAATACATCATCTGTGAAAATTTCACCTGTCTAGCTATCATGGTTCATGAGATACAGCCTAGTGACAGACAGACAGACAGACGGACAGCGGAGTCTTAGTAATAGGGTCCCGTTTTTACCCTTTGGGTACGGAACCCTAAAAATTACATACGATTCCATACAAATTGATACAATCCGTAATAAATAAAAAAAAATGTTAAATTACAAGGTCTTCCTTTTGTTTAAGATGCTGTGTTACTAAAGAAAAAATAATCCCAATGAGTAACCCTTTCGATTGGTATAATAAAAATAAACGAAATATTTTTTGCTTTATTGATGGGTTCGATTTCTGGTAAAGGCAGGCGATTTTTCAGAAATCTTTGAATGCAGTTCCTATTATTGTTAAAATTAAAATGAAGTTTTCTTTCACTAAATTTCATACCTTTAATATTTAAGGGTACTTTCCCTTCGTGTGGCAAAGTTTTGGGACACCCTGTATAGTACCAGACAACTGTCTTTCTGGCCGTTGACTTTCGCGCGCTAATTCATTTACTCCACGATAGGACATAAAAATAAATCACCGATATCGGAATGGCATTATTGGAATGTATTTTTTTATAATATCGCAGCAGATGTTACTAGTTATCATTTGTTATTTGATCTTGTTTACACATTCGAGGTGAATAAAACAGCATTCACGCGATATGAGCTTTGTTGTTCAGGTTTTTGAGTATTATAATTAATAAATTTAACACAAAAGACATAGATTTAACACTACAATACTCACCATTAAACTAGAAAAAGTTTATCTAGGATCTACCGTCAAGTGTTTTACTAAATTTACGCTACTACAATGCATCTATCGCTACAAAGTATCGTTCGAAATGAACAATGTTATTAAACCAATTGGGTAACACGCCTACTGAAATAGACATACACAATTTTAAAACTCGACACCGTTATTCACAAACATTACTATAAGGTCTCACAGTGCCCGTGGACGCACTGCGTCCCGTCTACCAATCACACGTTATACTTAAAACAAACAAACCAATCACAGAGCTCTATTTCAACGCAGTGCGTTCGCATAGGCAAGGGTCGTTTAAGTATTGATCTTGAATACGGCTGTTTGTCATGCATTCTACACTTGGTGTCATTAACACCTATCGCCTAATTTTTCTACAAACGTGCTTATTCTAGGTATCTATTTATTGTAAAATAATTGTAAAATATTTATTTATTATTTATTTATTTATTTATTAATTCTGTACACACACAATTACAAACAGAAAAGAAATGGACAGAAGAATTGTACAAGGGCACAACTTATTTCACATTGAAATTTCTTCCAGCAGGCCCGGGACAGGAAAGAACATTGAGAAGGGCAGACAGTGTGTATCTCAAAATATATGATATAAATATGTATAAATACACATACTTACACAAATAAATAAAATAATAATAAATACCTACATATAAATATACTACCTATACACAATAATAATATAGTGAGGACAGATGTAAATATAGATAATCGTACAATGTTAAGAGCAAGTAGTTAGGTAATGCTCCTTTACACGTTTTTTGAAAAGAGAAAGCGTTTCACTATCTCGTATCTCGGCTGGCAGCGAGTTCCAGAGACGGACGGCATGTACGGAAAAGGAATAGGAAGCAAAGTCGGAATGATGTGAGGGAAACTTAAGAAGGGATTTTAGGTGGGATCTGCACGAGGTATTGGGTGGATGAACAAAGGAGAAACGTTCACGGAGATAAGAGGGATAAGCAGGGTTGTAAAGGACGTTAAAGAGGAGACAGAGAATTCTAACATTCCTGCGCAGACGTATAGGGAGCCACTTGAGTTCCTTCCGGAAATTGGAAACGTGGTCGTACTTACGTAGACCAAAAATGAAGCGTATAGCAGCATTTTGAAGGCGCTCAAGTTTGTTTAATAGTAGCTCAGTAGCGTCTAAGTAGCAGGCATCAGCATAGTCAAGAAGTGGTAGAATAAGAGATTGAGCAAGAGAGATTTTGGTGGGCAAAGGTAAAAAACTTTGGAGACATTTAAGGGAGTGAAGCGAGTAGTAGACCTTGCGACTGACATCAGCGACATGGGTCGTCCAGGAAAGATAGGAGTCAAAGGTGATACCTAAATTTTTGACGTTGTCACTATATGGGATGGTAATCCCATCCAGCACCACAGGTGGCAACTGAGAGGGACGGGCTAAGTTACGCATGTGCCGACTACCGACTATTAAAGCCTGCGATTTGTTAGGGTTCACTAAAAGTCCGTAATGCTTTGCCCAGGTAGTGATGCGATTTAGATCTTCGTTTATGAGAGCTATGGCTAGGTCCGCTTCTTCGAGTTTAAAATGCCGGTAAAGCTGCAAGTCATCTGCGTAGAGATGAAAGTTGGAAGAGATGACTCTGGAGATAGAGTTGATGAAGATGGAGAAAAGGAGTGGTGAGAGAACACCTCCCTGAGGAACACCAGCAGTGAGTTCACACCCGTCAGATAAAGTATCCTCAAGGCGAACACACTGCGTGCGCCCTCGAAGATAAGAATCAAACCATGAGATAGTTGAAGAAGAGACATTAATCGAGCGAAGAGTGGCAAGAAGTAGGTCAAAATCGACAGAGTTGAAAGCACTGCTGAAGTCAAGCAGAGTCAAAACAGTCAGTTCTCTGTTCTCCATGGCCCAGCGAATATCGTCAGTGACATTTAATAAGGCAGTAACTGTGCTGTGGCCAGGGCGAAAACCAGATTGATAGCGGTTTAAAAGACCATTGGACAGGAGAAAAGAAGAGAGTTGCTTATAAACGATGTGCTCGAGAACTTTAGATAGGAATGGTAAGATAGAGATGGGTCGGAAATGGCAAGGTAAGGAAGGGTTGGGAATTTTGGGTAAAGGAATTATATGGGCCGATTTCCAGATCTTGGGAAAACAGTTTGAAGTGAGAGAAAAGTTAATAATAAAAGTGACTATT
Organism: Agriphila tristella; assembly: GCA_928269145.1. Lineage (NCBI taxonomy): Eukaryota > Metazoa > Arthropoda > Insecta > Lepidoptera > Crambidae > Agriphila > Agriphila tristella. The sequence continues at coordinate 2,597,538 of OV743443.1, read as the reverse complement.
GGGAGGATAATGGGTAGAATAGGGATGAACATTCTCGAGCACAAATTATCCTCTCCAGCAGATTCTGATGAGATGGCCATTATGGCTCTTCTAACATCAGTCTCGGAGACCGGAACAAGGTTGAAAGGAGAGCAGTTAGGTCTGGAGAGAGAGGAAAGTTGTTCTAATGATGCATCCTTCACACTGGGGTCTATGCTAACTGGAGGAAGAGAAAGATGCCTATTTAAAGCGTTGAGATTAGTGCCAATAGGGACAGAAGAGGTAGGTTTACCCACGCCGACAGAGCGTAGGAATCTCCAGGCGTCTGCCGGATTGCAATTGGAAAGGGAGTCGTGAAAGAAGCGTCTCTTAGTGTCCCTGCACAAACGACTGCAGCGATTTCGGAGAGATTTGTATCGAGCCAAATTGCTATCGGATGGACATTTTTTATATCTCCGTTTGGCTTTATCCCTCTGGCACATGAGCTCTTTAATTTCAGTGGTAATCCAAGGAGCGGGGGATCGTTTAATCTTAACTCGTCTGAGGGGAGCGTGTCTATCATACAAGTTGAGGAGTAGTGTGTTAAATATAGTGACAGTATCGTCCATTTCAGTAGCGGAAAACACAGGTGACCAGTCGATGTCATTGGCATCTTGTCGCAAGGCCTCCAAGTCAATACCCTTGAAATTGCGGCGCAAGATAAAGAGGGGCTTACGTTTAGGAGGGCGAAGTTGATATGAGAGAAAAACAAGATCATGATAAGAAAAGCTAGCTGTAATTTGACCGTGAGAAACCACTTTATCAGGGGAAGATACTATCATAAGATCTAGAAGTGAGGGTGTGCAATTAGGGAAATGATGTGTAGCTGAAAGTGGAAGCGTCTGAAGATTATAAGATGAAAGGATAGTTTGGAGTTTAGAGGAGCGTGCATTTGATTTCAGAAGGCACGTATTAAAATCACCCATTATTATTATGTGTTCGTAAACAGGCCTTAACTCTTCAAGCAAATTGTCAAAGGAGTCGAAGTAGTCAATAGATAGATTAGGAGAGTAAAAAACACCAAGAAGAAGTTTGAAGTGACGAATGGATATTTCTATGAAAAGATGCTCGGCAGATGCAGAATACGTAGAAGGAGAAGATCTAATAATCCGAAACGGGATGTCAGTACGAAGGTAGATGGCAACGCCACCTCCGCCCTTACCGGTCCTATCGTTTCGGATGAGGTTATAGCCTGGGAGAGCAAATTGGGAAGAGGGAAGAGAGGGTTTTAGGAAAGATTCAGAGACTAAGAGAGCGTCGACCACTGAGCTGCTAATAGACGCCAGAAGATCCGAATGATGTGCAGGAATGCTTTGCACATTGACGTGTGCAAGGTTAAAGTTGTGCGGGAGATTTGAGAACTTGGAAACTAAATTATCATGCAGCGTCTCGGAAACGCTAGAGACACTATCGGAAGCACTGACGAAACTACTTTGTGAGGAAGAGCAGGAGAAAAAACTATCGTCTATATCTAACAAGTCCATAGAAGTAAATCAAATAAATATAAAATAATAAATATTAATAAAATATACCAATAAATAACTAACAGAATTGTATATGTACAAAACAGATTATTAATACTGAAAGATAAAAAAAAAAGATATAATATACTATAACGGAGCCTACACACATGCTGCTTACAGAGTGAAATAGAGAATACAAAAGTTAACAAAAACGGAAGCATACACGAATTAAAACATGCAAGGTGAGTTGATACGACATTCGGCAAGTAGTAGTAGTAGGGAATATAGAAGAAAATTAAACATAAAAAAGAGACTTAAAAAAATAATAATATTAAAAACATAGTTTAGTTGGTCTGTGGTGGCATCGTCAACTATGGCTAAAAAATATAACACCTTTGTCATAACAAAAGCGAAAAATAACTTGTAAAATAAGCATGTAGATACAAATTCTGTTTTTTTTTATATGTATTGGTAAGTATCAGATAAATTCCCTTTAAGTTATCAATTTTCATTGTGTCCCCGGATGTTGTATTGTAACTAATGTTGTCATAAATGGAGTTGTCTAACGTTACTAATTTCAGTGTCATATAAGCATCACACTTAACGCATACTAGCGCGCATTTATTAAACTAGCTCCCCGCGTGACCACGGCAGGTGAAGAGGTACCGTAACGTAAGCACACCCCGGGCACTCCATACAAGCGTCGCGTTTCAACTACCTATTACACAGACGCTACACAGTGAGTGACGTTTTTGCACACGCGCAAATGAGCACACGGATCGACACACGGATGGGCGCCGGTGGGGTGAGGTAATTGATTGTGGGGCGGCGCGGAGAGTTTCCTTTCTGTACGGTAGTACTTATATCTATTCTGTGACGTAAGGAAAAATCAATATTCAAATAAATCCGCGCTAGTATCCGTTACAAGTGTTGTAAAACACTTTGGCTAGTACTCGAGTAAACATTAGAAGTGAATTAATTGGGAATTCTCAATCAATTTCATCTGCTTGTGATGTATTTGTAAGAAAATATACCTTACAATTTACTTGTTAGCTATACTAGACTAAAAGCATACTAAACTATTCGTCAACTCAACTCGTACAAAATAGTTCAGGAAATAGCCGCTTACTACATTTAATGATGGATGACGTTGAAAGCTAGCGCAAATGTGATAAAAATGTTGCTCCCTACATTTTTAGATTTAGTAATATTTTAATCGTGTTCAAATTATGAAAACTCTTGATTTGGTTTAACCTTTAAAAAAAGCATCCTTAATATGGAAACGTATGTTTTCAAGAAATGAGTAAACACAAATACAACCTACCTTCACCTACTTGAGAATCTCCTTCTTTTTTAAGTCAGTTAAAGACAGTTAAAGTTGGTTAGAAATCGCTGCTCCGTCCGTCGACGGTACATCCAACCTCACTTCAATGTGCGGCAGACGCTTATGTAGCTAGAGTATACTAGAGTATCTGTACATATTGTGGTGGCCAGTCGATTTTCATACAAACGAGGTAGCTTTGAAGCCTTGGTTCTCCGCCAAGCATTGACCTAGCTGTGATCTGATGACGGCCATCCAGGGAGTGAATGGAAGAGATTCAGATCGCTTTACACACCCAACTGATCTGATCAACATTCTAAGAGATATAAGGATAATTATGTTATAAAAACCGTGAAATTAACATAAAAAATATGGAAATCCTGTAACTGAAAAAATTAATGGATGAATGAACTAAAAAATCAGATCCTTATATCTCTTAGAATGTTGATCAGATCAGTTAAGTGTGTATAGCGATCCGAATCTCCTCCATTCGCTGCCTGGATGGCCATTATCAGATCACAGCTAGTTCAATCCTCCGGAGAACCAAGGCTTCAAAGGACATGTCCCATCGCGCCTATGTCATTTGCCCCACCATTCTCAAAAAATGAAAGACCATCGCGGCTTAATCAAAGTAGTATTTCAGAGTAGGTATTTTACTTTAGAATCAGATTGATAATTATTTTCTGCATTAAAAAGTGGGATTTTTAAGTTATTTTTAAATTAAAAAATCAAATTTTTTTATCATTAGAGTACTATTTACTTACATTTTTTTCACAAAATACTTCAGAAAACAACTTAATGTTTTTGTAATTGTTTTTCTAAATATAAAACAATTCTTCACTGATACTCACCTAAATAAAATATAAATAGATTTTTTTAATTATGAAAGTAATTAAATAAAATGAAACTGGGGCAACGCTGGGACATCTCTTTTACCTCGTTTTTATGAAAATCGACTGGTGCCTTTTTACCTGGCCACCACTGTATACTCACGTGGTGGTGATGCGCTGTGGTGAGCGCCCGCAGTCGCTGCTGCCTCGCGCGTAGCTCCCTCTGCCTCGTGTGCAGCGCGCGCCGTCGGTGCGTCCAGCCTCGTTCTAGCGCGCGCCAGTCGCTATATACTGCGTCACTACAGTATCTATACATATACTCACGTGGTGGTGATGCGCTGTGGTGAGCGCCCGCAGTCGCTGCTGCCTCGCGCGTAGCTCCCTCTGCCTCGTGTGCAGCGCGCGCCGTCGGTGCGTCCAGCCTCGCTCTAGCGCGCGCCAGTCGCCCGACAATCGTCGACATGCCGCCGCGTATTCTCGCTCCATCGCGACTCGTTCCTAAACAAAGATGTGTCAACGATTAATTAAATTCAATATAGAACAAGTATAACTTACAATATCAAACATTAACCTATGATGGACCCACCGCATTTTAAAATGCGCGCTAATTACGCACCGTCACGGACCCAGGACATTATTAAATGCTCATATACCTTCGCGCGTTTTTCCTTCCTATGCGATTGAATTACGTATTATTTTCGTAAGCGGTTTGCGGCGTACCATAGAAGAATAAATTCTACGTTCATTCAATGTCATGAAAATCTATATTCCAAAGGCAAAATCTAATGAAAAAACTTCAAAATCAAATTTCATTGTGACGTGTTTTTTGTCCCCAAGTCTATTGGTTGGTACACACCGCGTCCAGCTGCTTCTGCGCCTGCAGCAGCTGCTCGCGCTCGGCGTGCCAGCGCCGCTGGCGCTCCTGCAGCATGAACTGCTCCCGTCCCTATTGGTCGGTACACACCTCGTCCAGCTGCTTCTGCGCCTGAAGCAGCTGCTCGCGCTCGGCGTGCCAGCGCCGCTGGCGCTCCTGCAGCATGAACTGCTCCCGTCCCTATTGGTCGGTACACACCTCGTCCAGCTGCTTCTGCGCCTGCAGCAGCTGCTCGCGCTCGGCGTGCCAGCGCCACTGGCGCTCCTGCAGCATGAACTGCTCCCGTCCCTATTGGTCGGTACACACCTCGTCCAGCTGCTTCTGCGCCTGCAGCAGCTGCTCGCGCTCGGCGTGCCAGCGCCGCTGGCGCTCCTGCAGCATGAACTGCTCCCGTCCCTATTGGTCGGTACACACCTCGTCCAGCTGCTTCTGCGCCTGCAGCAGCTGCTCGCGCTCGGCGTGCCAGCGCCGCTGGCGCTCCTGCAGCATGAACTGCTCCCGTCCCTATTGGTCGGTACACACCTCGTCCAGCTGCTTCTGCGCCTGCAGCAGCTGCTCGCGCTCGGCGTGCCAGCGCCGCTGGCGCTCCTGCAGCATGAACTGCTCCCGTCCCTATTGGTCGGTACACACCTCGTCCAGCTGCTTCTGCGCCTGCAGCAGCTGCTCGCGCTCGGCGTGCCAGCGCCGCTGGCGCTCCTGCAGCATGAACTGCTCCCGTCCCTATTGGTCGGTACACACCTCGTCCAGCTGCTTCTGCGCCTGCAGCAGCTGCTCGCGCTCGGCGTGCCAGTGCCGCTGGCGCTCCTGCAGCATGAACTGCTCCCGTCCCTATTGGTCGGTACACACCTCGTCCAGCTGCTTCTGCGCCTGCAGCAGCTGCTCGCGCTCGGCGTGCCAGCGCCGCTGGCGCTCCTGCAGCATGAACTGCTCCCGTCCCTATTGGTCGGTACACACCTCGTCCAGCTGCTTCTGCGCCTGCAGCAGCTGCTCGCGCTCGGCGTGCCAGCGCCGCTGGCGCTCCTGCAGCATGAACTGCTCCCGTCCCTATTGGTCGGTACACACCTCGTCCAGCTGCTTCTGCGCCTGCAGCAGCTGCTCGCGCTCGGCGTGCCAGCGCCGCTGGCGCTCCTGCAGCATGAACTGCTCCCGTCCCTATTGGTCGGTACACACCTCGTCCAGCTGCTTCTGCGCCTGCAGCAGCTGCTCGCGCTCGGCGTGCCAGCGCCGCTGGCGCTCCTGCAGCATGAACTGCTCCCGTCCCTATTGGTCGGTACACACCTCGTCCAGCTGCTTCTGCGCCTGCAGCAGCTGCTCGCGCTCGGCGTGCCAGTGCCGCTGGCGCTCCTGCAGCATGAACTGCTCCCGTCCCTATTGGTCGGTACACACCTCGTCCAGCTGCTTCTGCGCCTGCAGCAGCTGCTCGCGCTCGGCGTGCCAGCGCCGCTGGCGCTCCTGCAGCATGAACTGCTCCCGTCCCTATTGGTCGGTACACACCTCGTCCAGCTGCTTCTGCGCCTGCAGCAGCTGCTCGCGCTCGGCGTGCCAGCGCCGCTGGCGCTCCTGCAGCATGAACTGCTCCCGTCCCTATTGGTCGGTACACACCTCGTCCAGCTGCTTCTGCGCCTGCAGCAGCTGCTCGCGCTCGGCGTGCCAGTGCCGCTGGCGCTCCTGCAGCATGAACTGCTCCCGTCCCTATTGGTCGGTACACACCTCGTCCAGCTGCTTCTGCGCCTGCAGCAGCTGCTCGCGCTCGGCGTGCCAGCGCCGCTGGCGCTCCTGCAGCATGAACTGCTCCCGTCCCTATTGGTCGGTACACACCTCGTCCAGCTGCTTCTGCGCCTGCAGCAGCTGCTCGCGCTCGGCGTGCCAGCGCCGCTGGCGCTCCTGCAGCATGAACTGCTCCCGTCCCTATTGGTCGGTACACACCTCGTCCAGCTGCTTCTGCGCCTGCAGCAGCTGCTCGCGCTCGGCGTGCCAGCGCCGCTGGCGCTCCTGCAGCATGAACTGCTCCCGTCCCTATTGGTCGGTACACACCTCGTCCAGCTGCTTCTGCGCCTGCAGCAGCTGCTCGCGCTCGGCGTGCCAGTGCCGCTGGCGCTCCTGCAGCATGAACTGCTCCCGTCCCTATTGGTCGGTACACACCTCGTCCAGCTGCTTCTGCGCCTGCAGCAGCTGCTCGCGCTCGGCGTGCCAGTGCCGCTGGCGCTCCTGCAGCATGAACTGCTCCCGTCCCTATTGGTCGGTACACACCTCGTCCAGCTGCTTCTGCGCCTGCAGCAGCTGCTCGCGCTCGGCGTGCCAGCGCCGCTGGCGCTCCTGCAGCATGAACTGCTCCCGTCCCTATTGGTCGGTACACACCTCGTCCAGCTGCTTCTGCGCCTGCAGCAGCTGCTCGCGCTCGGCGTGCCAGCGCCGCTGGCGCTCCTGCAGCATGAACTGCTCCCGTCCCTATTGGTCGGTACACACCTCGTCCAGCTGCTTCTGCGCCTGCAGCAGCTGCTCGCGCTCGGCGTGCCAGCGCCGCTGGCGCTCCTGCAGCATGAACTGCTCCCGTCCCTATTGGTCGGTACACACCTCGTCCAGCTGCTTCTGCGCCTGCAGCAGCTGCTCGCGCTCGGCGTGCCAGTGCCGCTGGCGCTCCTGCAGCATGAACTGCTCCCGTCCCTATTGGTCGGTACACACCTCGTCCAGCTGCTTCTGCGCCTGCAGCAGCTGCTCGCGCTCGGCGTGCCAGCGCCGCTGGCGCTCCTGCAGCATGAACTGCTCCCGTCCCTATTGGTCGGTACACACCTCGTCCAGCTGCTTCTGCGCCTGCAGCAGCTGCTCGCGCTCGGCGTGCCAGCGCCGCTGGCGCTCCTGCAGCATGAACTGCTCCCGTCCCTATTGGTCGGTACACACCTCGTCCAGCTGCTTCTGCGCCTGCAGCAGCTGCTCGCGCTCGGCGTGCCAGCGCCGCTGGCGCTCCTGCAGCATGAACTGCTCCCGTCCCTATTGGTCGGTACACACCTCGTCCAGCTGCTTCTGCGCCTGCAGCAGCTGCTCGCGCTCGGCGTGCCAGCGCCGCTGGCGCTCCTGCAGCATGAACTGCTCCCGTCCCTATTGGTCGGTACACACCTCGTCCAGCTGCTTCTGCGCCTGCAGCAGCTGCTCGCGCTCGGCGTGCCAGCGCCGCTGGCGCTCCTGCAGCATGAACTGCTCCCGTCCCTATTGGTCGGTACACACCTCGTCCAGCTGCTTCTGCGCCTGCAGCAGCTGCTCGCGCTCGGCGTGCCAGCGCCGCTGGCGCTCCTGCAGCATGAACTGCTCCCGTCCCTATTGGTCGGTACACACCTCGTCCAGCTGCTTCTGCGCCTGCAGCAGCTGCTCGCGCTCGGCGTGCCAGCGCCGCTGGCGCTCCTGCAGCATGAACTGCTCCCGTCCCTATTGGTCGGTACACACCTCGTCCAGCTGCTTCTGCGCCTGCAGCAGCTGCTCGCGCTCGGCGTGCCAGCGCCGCTGGCGCTCCTGCAGCATGAACTGCTCCCGTCCCTATTGGTCGGTACACACCTCGTCCAGCTGCTTCTGCGCCTGCAGCAGCTGCTCGCGCTCGGCGTGCCAGCGCCGCTGGCGCTCCTGCAGCATGAACTGCTCCCGTCCCTATTGGTCGGTACACACCTCGTCCAGCTGCTTCTGCGCCTGCAGCAGCTGCTCGCGCTCGGCGTGCCAGCGCCGCTGGCGCTCCTGCTGCTGCAGCATGAACTGCTCCCGTTCCTTCTCCAGCTCCACGCGCTGCGCCTCGATACGCTCCGTGCGGATGTCGCCTTCTATATCGCTATACAAAACAAGATGTTTCAAAATCTTGCAACTACAAAGTTATCGAACCTTTAAAAATGGCATTTCACCACTGAACCTGACGGGCCAATAAAAATTATGGGTTTACTATAGTTACACGACACGTGGCCGGATAACACAATTCTCACACAATAACAAGTTCCTTTCAACATGCCATTGACATTTCGATATGAAACTGCACAAGCACACGAAGGACGAATTAACGTGTCAAGACAGTCAGCAAACGATTTAGACATGAATGTCAATTTATGCGTTATAGTATTTTTACACTAAATTTAAGTTACATAGCTAAAAACGCGCAACACAATACGGAGGCTAGTACTCACGCGGGCGCGGTGAGGTTCTCGCTGGAGGCGGCCAGGTCGGTGGTAGACCACGACAGGAGGGACAGCCTCGATAGATTCATCACGGAGGCGCTCCCTTCCTGCCGCAACTTGGCCGCTTCGGCGGGGTCGTTGTACCGGAACATGTTCGTGCGGCCCAGCAGCAGGATGCAACCTGAACACAAGACACGTTCAATTAGGCCTACTGTCCACGGAGGCGTAGCTTCATAGACGCTTCAAAATACACTGTGCAGCTTGTTACTGCGTACTGAACTATGTTTACGTGGCGTATTGCACGCGTACGTTTTCAATAATTTGTACAATGCCATCGGACGACGAATTCGTTATTTTGGTTTATGACTATATTCGAAGTCGCTGAAGACGAGATTATATTGGGCGTATTCATATAGAGAATACCAACTGTAGGTTGTTCGTAGCGGCAAGAGAAATTATTAGGAGATGAAAGTGTATGTCACTCATTCTATGGATTGAGTAAAACTACTTATTAGAACAAATTTCACGACCGTTGCCAAATAATTACTGAAAAAAAAACTTTTTTAAAAACACGTTTTTAAAACGGACTAAATTATTACAAAAAAAATCGGACTAAAAACATGAAAACGGACTAAGAAGTAAAAAATAAATTCTTCTGTAAATATTTATAACCCTACCTACAGATATTTTAATCCTAAAAACGTGGGGCGCATTTTGTAAAATTTATCATCCATATTGTCTTTAGCATGCGCCCCACGTTTTTAGGTTTTTACAGAGTCCCAATGGCCTTCTTCCGGCTCCATCATCAGACCCTGGACACTATTTTCCAATAAAGTACACTCGTTAAGACGATTCAAATGAGTCCAAACTCGATGGGGTAACATGGTTTCATTAAAGAGTTCCTGTGTCCTTCTTCCGGCTCCATCATCAGACCCTGAAAACTATTTCCTAACAAAGAACTCGTCAAGACGATTCAAACGAGCCTAAACTCGATGGAGTTGCATGGTTAAATTATAGAGTTCCTATGGCCTTCCTCCGGCTCCATCATCAGATCCTCAGACACTATTTCCTAACAAAGAACTCGTCAAGACGATTCAAACGAGCCTAAACTCGATGGAGTTGCATGGTTATATTATAGAGTTCCTATGGCCTTCCTCCGGCTCCATCATCAGATCCTCAGACACTATTTCCCAACAAAGTACTCATCAAGACGATTCAAACGAGCCTAATCTCGATGGGGTAGTGTGTTTATATTAAATAGTTCCTGTGTCCTTCTTCCGGCTCCATCATCAGACCCTGGAAACTATTTCCCAACAAAGAACTCGTCAAGACGATTCAAACGAGCCAAAATTTGATGGGGTTGCACGGTTTCAATATTGAGTTCCTATTGCATGGCCTTTCAGCTTCATTATCAGACCCTGGACTTCATCTCCCATTAGAGTACTCGTCAAGACGATTTTATGATTGTACGGGTTGTATGATTTCATCATAGAGTACCTTTGGCCTTCTTCCGGCTCCATCATCAGATCAGCTCAATGACACCATAATATTGCATTGCCTTCTAGTCCTGACCTATGTTCAAAGTTTCAAGTCTCTAGCTGATCGGGAAGCTAGTATGAAATCGTTCGCAAACTTTGTGGAGAAACAAACAAACCCACAAACACACAAACGAGAAAGCACCCTAATAAAAACGTGTTAAAATAAACACGTGCGTTCGCGCTCACTCGATGTACGCTCCGGCGTATGACATGCGGTATGGCAGGCGACATGAAACCTGCATGCAGCGACGCGAGCGCAACGATACCGCTCCGTCGACAGAGTTACATAGTTTTGTATGTTAGCTGCAAGCAGACGTATATCAGGGCTGCAGGGTTGCCACTCACCCTGGCTGAGCTTGGCGGGGCGGTCGATGAGCACGGTGTTGAGCCAGCACTGCGCGCCGGGGCAGGGCTGCAGGGTTGCCTCCCCCTGCCGCAGCGTCACCACGGCGTGCAGCGGCAGCACACCTGCGCCGCTCAGCACGATGTCCGGTGTCGGGGAGTGCTCCTCCGTGCCTATCACCGTCTCGCCCTCCTGGACAACGACATCGAAACTTGTCAATCGCATACTTAAAAACAACATCTTTAAGATTAACTTATAGCGGCGCGATCATACCGCTACATAAACAATCGACGTATCAGATCAGCGAAAAGTAAAATCTGTAAACATTAGGCAGACGTGACGTCGAACTACATCAAGCCAAAATTGTATGTAGACCTGACTCAAGATATCAAAGTTTTCTCCGCGCTCGCTTCGCAAAAATACAAATACCAACAACAAACACTTGGACCGCGGTCCCCGAGCACAGACACCTAGCTCAGTGGAAGTAGTTCCCTTTTCGCTGAATATATATGGCGAAGAGATCCTGCCTCATCAAACTCAAAACATAGCAAACGTTACGGCCTAGCCACGCAAAGAGGCGACCGAGACGCGGCGAGCAAATTCGTCAAAATAGCGTGTGATGCCAATAAATTGGTGTGCGGTGAAAGTGTCTACCGCGCAATAAAGATTCGCACGCCACCGTGCCAACTGTCGCTTCATGGAAGAATGGTCAACCAATTTTATTCGTAAGCGAGCGATACCAAATCAATAACTCAATTTCAATTTCAACGAGGTAGATTTATGAAGTATTCCCCGCTCCCTAACACTGCTAATCTTAAGGTTTAGAGCGCCTTCATATTAGGTCACCTTCGTCGACCGTGGTCGTCAGTCGTGAATGCCTTCTTATTACAAATAAAGCCGCGCAACTTGTTTAGTAGCCTTATTCAAAATAAAAAATTGCCGTAAAAAGCCGTAAATTATAATTAATTGACGTATTTTTGAAAAATATCATATTTCTTAGCAATGAAAATTGTGGTATTTATATGGAGAGCGTTGTTGCATGATGCCGTAACTTGAGTCGCATTCGATCGGGATTGTCGCAGATTCCGGCAATGGGGAATGTCCGAAAAAAATCAAATTGGCTGAATATTTTTCTATAGGTAGGAATAAGGTCCCTTAGTAATAGAATAAATTTTCATAATTTTCGGTTTCGTGAAAAAATTTCAAAAAATCAAAGTCTCTTCGATTTCACAAATGTATGAAAGTAACAGCAGAATGGAGATTGTACCTTTGCCAACACCTGTCACAACCACAACATGGTATTAAAAAAAAGTTTCAAGACAAAATGTCAAAACTTTTTTTTTAAATACGTGTTGTGTTTGTGGCAGTTAGAGGCAAAGGTATAATCTCCATTCTGCTGTTACTTTCATACATTTGTGAAGTCGAAGAGACTTTGATTTTTAAAAACTTTTTTACCCAACCGAAAATTCTGAAACTTTTTTCTATTACTAAGGGACCTTATTCCTACCTATAGAAAAATATTCAGCCAATTTGTTTTTTTTCGGACATTCCCCATTGCCGTATCAATCAACTCTGCCACAACCCCTAGTCCACTCTTGCGCAGCTCCAGTGCCTTCTGTTTTTGTAGCATCTGTTGTGGAATAAATAAACAACTGACCTTGAGATGAGCGTGCGACCAGCGTGACGCCAGTAGACAGCAGGGTGTCGTCGATCCCCACCAAATGCGGCATATCTGAGTCCAGCACAACCCCTAGTCCACTCTTGTGCAACCCCAGAGCCTTCTGTTCCTGTAAGATCTGTTGCGTTTATAACTGACCTTGATATGATACAGCGTGACGCCAGTAGACAGAATGTTATCGTCGATCCCCACCAAATGCGGCATATCTGAGACCAGCACAACCATTACTTGCGCAGCCCCAGAGCCTTCTGTTCTTGTAGGATCTGTTGCATTTATAACTGACCTTGAGATGATACAGCGTAACGCCAGTAGACAGCAGGTTGTCGTCGATCCCCACCAAATGCGGCATATCTGAGTCCAGTACAACTCCCAATCCACTCTTGCGCAGGCCTAGAGCCTTTTGTTCTTGTAGGATCTGCTGCGTTTCGCGCCATTTCTCCGTCCACTTCTCTGTGAGCACTTTCTCTTGTGCTTCTTTCCTTTGGAGTGTTGCGAGTACACTCGGCTCCGTTTCGATGGGGTCCTGCGTATAATGGTCTTTATATTATTGCATAATGTTAACCAACTAAATGTTACATTCAAAAAGTAAACAACACCAGATACTCCTTGAACGAGGGTTGCAATTTGTATTTGTCTTAAAAGAAATAGGAAAAACCGGTTGCCTTGAAGAAATCGCTTTCAACGGATAAGACCGCCATTGTAAGTTTTATTGTTAGTTTATTGTTTTTGTTTCTTGGTGTTAAAAAATAGTACATTACATCCGAGGGAAGCTAGCGATTGCATTGTCGAGGATGGTTTGAAGCCCGAGCCGCAGGCGAGGGCTTTAATCATTCGAGGCAATGCAAGTAGCTTCCAGTAGAAGGTTTGTTTAATACTTTACTCACGAAATACGAGGAAATACAATTTTCTTTGTAAAAATGTGATATTTAAATTGGTTCCCGTGGCCAAGTTTACTGACCGGTCATGCAACCATAAAGTTTCATAAAAAGAATGCTAGCTGATAAGTTCTACCGATTTGAATTTGGAACACTTACTTCCCGCACTCAGTGCGGGAAGTAAGTATTGAATTTCATTTCCGCACTGAATTTCAAATTTAGAATGTGATGAACCAGACCCCCACGGAAATGTTGAACGCCCTGCATTCTTTTTTCAAATGGAATGATAACATTTCAGAGCATTAGTGAGTAAAATAAAGTAACATCTAAAAATGTCTAACGAAATTAGCAGCTGTCACGTCATTAAACTCCAACCAAACTATGGCTGTTATTTATAAACCGCTCTCAACGTGGAGAGCTAGCTATCTTGAGATGTTTCCTGAGATGCTGTTCCTGTAAGAAGAGTATCGCAAGTATGATCTCAAGATAGCTCTCAAAGTTGAGAGCGGTTTATAAATACGGGCCTTTAACTCCTTATAATTACCGTGTGGTGCGATATCTGCGCGCGCAGCTTGTCGATTTCCTCGCGCAGCTCGCGAATGAGCTTGACGTTGGGGTCCTCGTTGATGGTGGGCTTGTTGATGATGTTCTTGGCGCGGTTGGCGTAGCGCAGGGTCGACAGCGTCTCGCCGTAGTTGCAGTCAGCTGGGGAGATCTACACAAACAAGGAGACATGGCTCCTGGATAAATCTCCCATAAATGTATGGATATTCGACGACCCCAAGAATTTATGTTTAGTTACTCCACGACCCGGCTAGAAAGAGCGACTAATATGTTAGTGTCCTCCTCCTCAGTCCTTTATGGTTGAAGATCGTGACTCCTTGCAAGGACGTATCGCACGAGGTGTTTCCATCTGTTGCGGACCTCGGCTTGATGCAGTGCGACGCTCACTGGCATATCCAGATTTTTGGACACCTGGGGCCCTACCGGCTAACTTTTCGAACTTCGACGGGTCTGTCGAGCTTAAACCAGAGAACTTAAACTTAAAACAGAGAAATCAAAAAAAGGAATTTCGTATTGTACTATTCGTCGAAATTATTAGGGAGATATCGATGTTCTTGTGACATCATAAGTGGGGGTTCGCTATTTTGGCCCGACTAAGGCTAGATTTAGCTGTTTTAATTTGAAGCCCAGCCGAATTTTCGAAGTTCGATGCGCTAGCCGGTACGGCCCCAGGTACCGTACCGGCTAACGAATCGATTATCGAAAAGTCTGTCGGGTTTCAAATGAAAACAGATAAATCGAGCCCCAATTGGGCCAAAATGGCGAACCCCAATTCATGATATCACACGAACATCGATATCTTCCAAATTACGTCAACAGAAAGTACAAAACGAAATTCCTTACTTTGATTTTTCTGTTTTAAGTTGAAACTCGGCAGACTTTTCGATAATCGATGCGTTAGCCGGTACGGCCCCAGGTCTGACCAACGTTTTGGCTTTGGGGATGTTAGTGTAGAAGTCGAAAATTAATCAATTTCTAAGGAAACTAGATTCCGGCGGTTAATAACTGAACAATTCTTTTTTTCTGTACCATCAAAAAATTTACAAGTGAAGAACTTAAAATTCGTTAGGTAACGAATTACAACATATGGTGAAGCATACTTCACTCGGAATACACAAAACCTACCAAACAATTTGAGGTCTAAAGCCCCTATCCTCTAAAAATATCAATTCACAATCAACTCAGATACTAAAGTAAGTACTCACGGCGGCGATCATGATGGTCTTGGAGTTGCCCCCGAGCGAGTCCTTGAGCAGCCACGTCAGCACCGAGTCCCGGTACGGGATGAACACGGTCTTCTTGTTGTTCTTCTGACCGTTTCCTGAACGCAAACATGGTTTGTGTTAACGATAAAGACTTTATCGGTAGTAAGGCTTATGTTATGTATGTAGTGTGTTTAGTGTAAGTCCGAGCGCGGAGATGACGGACCCGAGCGTCACCAGCGACTTGTTGATGTGTGCGCCCTCCACTAGCCGTGACTGTACCTGTGTAGTGTAGTGTGTAGTGTATCGTGTGTACTGACTGTCTGGCGGCGGCGCGTGCGCGGAGTCGGCGAGCGCGGAGATGACGGACCCGAGCGTCACCAGCGACTTGTTGATGTGTGCGCCCTCCACTAGCCGTGACTGTACCTGTGTAGTGTAGTGTGTAGTGTATCGTGTGTACTGACTGTCTGGCGGCGGCGCGTGCGCGGAGTCGGCGAGCGCGGAGATGACGGACCCGAGCGTCACCAGCGACTTGTTGATGTGTGCGCCCTCCACTAGCCGTGACTGTACCTGTGTAGTGTAGTGTGTAGTGTATCGTGTGTACTGACTGTCTGGCGGCGGCGCGTGCGCGGAGTCGGCGAGCGCGGAGATGACGGACCCGAGCGTCACCAGCGACTTGTTGATGTGTGCGCCCTCCACTAGCCGTGACTGTACCTGTGTAGTGTAGTGTGTAGTGTATCGTGTGTACTGACTGTCTGGCGGCGGCGCGTGCGCGGAGTCGGCGAGCGCGGAGATGACGGACCCGAGCGTCACCAGCGACTTGTTGATGTGTGCGCCCTCCACTAGCCGTGACTGTACCTGTGTAGTGTAGTGTGTAGTGTATCGTGTGTACTGACTGTCTGGCGGCGGCGCGTGCGCGGAGTCGGCGAGCGCGGAGATGACGGACCCGAGCGTCACCAGCGACTTGTTGATGTGTGCGCCCTCCACTAGCCGTGACTGTACCTGTGTAGTGTAGTGTGTAGTGTATCGTGTGTACTGACTGTCTGGCGGCGGCGCGTGCGCGGAGTCGGCGAGCGCGGAGATGACGGACCCGAGCGTCACCAGCGACTTGTTGATGTGTGCGCCCTCCACTAGCCGTGACTGTACCTGTGTAGTGTAGTGTGTAGTGTATCGTGTGTACTGACTGTCTGGCGGCGGCGCGTGCGCGGAGTCGGCGAGCGCGGAGATGACGGACCCGAGCGTCACCAGCGACTTGTTGATGTGTGCGCCCTCCACTAGCCGCTGGCCCGTCGCCCCCGTCGCGTCGGCTCGCTCGCTGTTCAAATAACGAACAGTTTAGTTGCTTCTATAAAGCTGGATACTCATTTCGCACGCGGTAAACTCTGGGACAGCGTAGAAGCCGTGCACTATTTAGAGGTATCCGCTGGGTGCAGGAGCTCGCTCGCTCTTCCTTCTTTTTATAAACCAAGCTAACTACGAAAAAGTTGGTGAAAATACAGTTCTTTTGGACAGTGTTTTTTTTAAATTTAGATAGATTAAAATGCCTATGAAACGCAAGTAAAAAGCAAAACTGTAGTAGCTGTTGGTCGTCCGAAATTAAATAAATTAAAATTAAATTAAATTAAATTAAAAACGAATCGCAACGATCATAAGATCGAGATGAGAACACATGAGTGTTTTCCGCGTATAGAACGGAATGAATAATTATTATATGAGAATTTAATTTGTAGCTCATCCCTTATGTCATAAACTTAGACGCCTGTGATACCCTCCACCCGCGGAACACCGCAGTAGATTCCGCCATGAGTTCGACAAGCGAAACAAATGCGGATTGCCAGTTTTAATGCATAGATTTCGCGATTCCACTCGATCGGCTCCGACAGCGAAACCGCTTCGTAGATGTGAGCCTCAGATATCGTAATCGATATAAAAGAACTCATAGCGAAACTATGGCGGAACTACCGCGGTGCCACTGAGATGATGTGCTAGAGGCGAGACATGTGAAGCTAAGCACTGACCTGCCCGCGAGGTCGACGAGGTGGACCTTGGAGGCGGTCTCACTAGGCATGTTGTTGTGCGGCAGGTACGAGGCCTGCACGAAGGTGATGGTGAAGATGGCGTGCGAGCGAGACGACACGTCGTTCATCTGCGTCGACGCCGTCGTGCGCTGCAGGTTGCCGCGGTGCATGCACTCCTGAGTACAACGCATCATATTTTCAGTTCTAGATCCTACCACAGAATACATATAAGTACTACCGTACAGAAAGGAAACTCTCCGCCCCGCCCCAGAATCAATTACCTCACGGCACCACGCGAGTTCGTGTGCCGATCCGTGCGCTCATTCAATAGCTCCAGACTTCACGCACACAGTTGCGCGAGTGCAAAAACGTCACTGTGTAGCGTCTGTGTAATAGGTAGTTGAAACGCGGCGTTTGTATGGAGTGCCCGTGGTGTGATTCTACTTTACTTTTATATTTTAGGCCTGAATCAGTACACAAAATATTGAATTAACAGAAGGACTACTCTCGCCGTCCCCGAAGATTGTTACCTAAACTTGCCAGAGTCACTAGGGTTGCTACAATATTCATTCTTAATTTAAAAAAGGAATAGGTAGTATTGCCGTACTGCCGTGCGTCTAGTTAAAAAACTTTACTAAAATGCAAGTAAAATGTTATTTGGGATTTTATGACTGGCGTCTCTAAAATGTAGTTAAAACAAAAACGAAAACGCTAGCACTCGCGACAGCCGCGAGTGAGCCCTGTCTATCTAAAACTGCCTGAGAATCCAGGTAAAATTGTAATGTCAATGTGTGCGTGAAAAATGGCGCTTTGTTCGCAGTGGGCTCTCTGTTTGCGAAGCGCCGGCCGCCGCCATTACATACTTTGTGTTCGTACCGTAGCAAAACATGAAATTAGAAAGACATCAGAGAAGTTCATAGAATGACAACAGTGCTCTAAGATTATGGAGTGGTGACTCTAAGGTTATGGAGCAGTCATACCTGGTGACCTAGATTTAAATTAGAAAATAATGCCCATTTGACTGACCTGTATGTCATCATAGTCGGAGACGAGATGTTTCGATAAGTCCTGCACATAGATCCCGAGCTTAGGGTGCTCGCGCACGCGCAGCGAGTGGCCCGCGTCGGTCGCGAGCAGGTCCTTGACGCGCTCGTTGTAGATCTCCAGGTAGCTGACCTCCGTGCGGTACGACGCGCCCGACTCCTTGCCCGCCGCCACGCGCGAGAACAGTTGCCGGCAGATGCGCGGGATAAGGCCTAGGTTATCCTGTGTGAGGAGGTCATTACACATTTTATACGCGTTTAATTCCTGTTATTTTCACTAAGTTAGTAGGTACAATGAACTTTACAACAAACGAAAGTTTAAAAGTATATACATTTTTATCATGCCTGTGGAAGTATGTTCAGCTTGACTATAAAGAGCTGACAAAAATTGAGGGAGCCACTATTTTATTTATACAAACACGTCAAAATCACGTAATTTGGCAACACTGACTATATTTTGTACTGAACAATTTTAGTTCTATATTATTCAATTTCTGGCCAATCTGTTAGGTTTGACAGAAACTCTATGAAACTGACAGCTTCCTTAAAGTTAAGGAGACCTTAACTTAAGATTTTAACTAAGAAACCTTTGAGTATTCGGCCAATAGTTTTTTAATTTTTATTTACCTTTACTAAACTGTATTGAGAATATATCTAACGTTAGATTACAAAGTCGGTCTGGATCCAGCTCAGTTTAGGTTAAACTCCGGTCGAACAAAGGGCATGTACACGCTCACTAAGGCTTAAATATATAAAGCTGTCATAAATTGAGCACTGTCTACTCGTTGCCATTGGATAAATTTTTACCAAGCATGGGCAACGTCCGGGTAGGGTTACCATATCTCAGGATTTGTCCTAAGATCTCCGGATTTTTGGACGTTTCTCAGGATTGCGGTCGGATTTTGGAAATCTCAGGATTTTGAGAGGTTTCCATAAAATACAGCACATTTTAAACAAAACACTTCAGTAGGTTCTCTTCCTTCTTTCATAATTGGATATTTTTCTTTTAAAAACTTAAACTTACAGATGAAAATCTGGAAAACTTATTTCGTTACGCGTAGGTATCCGCGTGGTGTTTGGCCCATTATTATTATTCATTTATTTTAATTACATAAATTAAATAAGTTAGTTATGCTAATACAAATCTAAATTGTAACTCTAAATATGTGGGCCTAGTATGATCTAACTAAACAAAGTAAAAATTTTGCTATCTATCTAAGGCTATCTAAGACTTAATATTATAATATGACGAAAAGAGATAGATTCTTATACAACCGACAAAATACTTTTTACTTCTCTTCTAAATTCAAGAAGCCTTGGACAAAAAATGTCAAACGAAGAATGTTCATTTAGAAGGCTATTGTACAAACGACACATACTTGTAATGGGATTGTAATAGGACGTGTTATTTTTGTATTTGTATTATCCTTAGCCAACCTTAAACGAATCCCCCGGCAGCAGTAGGCGAATATTAAAACTATGGTAATGATAGTCTATGATATCCTGTAATCTATATAACGGGTGGCGCAAAAGTACTGGCACTAAAGAAAATACTTTTATTTTTTTTATATGACATTTTCTGTCATTCTGTTGTTGAAAATTGTGTAGTGAACAAATATAAAATACACTGAAAATAAACATGGACCGTTTTACTCCCCAAGAACGTGGAATAAATATGGATTTAGTGAGGGACGCTTTTCCAGGCCGAGTTATCTCTCGTTTTGGCGATTTGCCTTGGCCTGCAAGATCACCCGATCTGACCAGTCCAGACTTCTTTCTTTGGGGTTTTTTGAAATCTCGGGTGTATGTGAACAAGCCACAGACTCTCGCAGCTCTAAAAGAAAACATTCGTCAAGAAATAACGAACATATCGCAGGAAGTGTTACGGCAAGTTATGCAAAATGTCATAAATAGGGCTCAAATGTGTATCAACTCTGGAGGTCACCATTTAAAAGACATCATCTTTAAATCCTAATGGTACGAAATTTAATGGCACAAATATACATTTAAAAAAACCTAAATCTAGTTTTCTAATTTAGAAAAAATGTTATAGCTGAACCAAATAGGGTCTTTACTTTTGCGCCACCCGTTATATAAAAGAGTAAATCACTGACTCACTCACTCATCACGAAATCTCAGAAACTACAAGTGCTAGGAGTCTGAAATTTTGCATGGAGGTTCCTTTTAGGATGTAGGTGCTCACTAAGACGGGATTTTGCGAAATTCAACCCCTAAGGGGGTGAAACAGGGTGGCAAAGTTTGTATGGGAGAACGCGATTCCTTGGCCCGATTCACTTGAAATTTGGCATAGACATTCTTTCACAAAATTAATTGAACACGTGTTTCGTATTTTTTCGAAATGTATCCCCTAACAGGGTTGAAAAGGGGTAGAAAGCTATTTTTAGGGTGATTGATTTCGATATCGGAATCAAAACTTCTTAATGCAATTGAATGATTAAGAAAAATAAATGTCAGTTGTCACCTCCCCTGAGAGTATAATATTGGTTCACCACAGAGAAAGCAATAAGTTGTCAACGCCACGAGCTGACGTTTCATGTTGTATAAGATTTTATCCCATAGAGTAAGAT
Organism: Agriphila tristella; assembly: GCA_928269145.1. Lineage (NCBI taxonomy): Eukaryota > Metazoa > Arthropoda > Insecta > Lepidoptera > Crambidae > Agriphila > Agriphila tristella. The sequence goes on along the minus strand of OV743443.1, from coordinate 2,577,035 downwards.
AAAAAAAAATAGGGGTAGAGAGCCCTCTGGCGATTTTAAAACTTACTCATTTTGAAGCGCCATCTCTGATCGGCGATCTTCTTGTTAGTTTTTTTTTTTTTTTTTAGTACCTAATCTAGCAATCCTACCTACGGCTTTGTTCTAATTATCTTTTATAACATTCTAAACGCCGTGTTCACTAGTATTAGTATTTTTTCCGAAGAAAATATCTAACACATGAGAACAAACGTTTCAAATGTTATAAGAGATAACTAGAACAAAACAGTTAAAAACATAATTACAAAAGGGAGAAAAGAAAAGGACACAAAATTAAACAATTAAGTGAAAGAGTCATTCTGTTTTTATTTATTCCTCTCAGTTTATGCCTAGGGATAATTTTATTCAAAATTGTTCATATTCTTATTTCTTAATATTTATTCATTCACAAACACGGTCAGGGTGCCTACTAGCGTAGTAGGTACCCTGACCGTGTTTGTGTAGTACATTAGTATACCTACCTAGTAGTATTAGGTATACTAATGTACCTACAGCCAGTGGCGAAGGGTCCATACAAGATGATTCCCATTGCATTGGCTTGCCTTTTAGAAATCCCACCCTACCGATCCACTATGCAGATCATAACACTTTTGTTGAACGGCTTACCTTCGCCATAATTTCACCCCTCGCCACAGCCATTAATTTTTCCCAGGTAAGTATAACATAATCTTGTTAAATGTAACCTATTAAAGAACACATCACTAACACTTAATAAGTATAGCTAGCAGTTTTAATGAAAATACATTTTCATCAAAACATGTTGCGCAGCCAGTAATTGATAACTGAATATTAAAACCATTCCAGTAAAATTATTCGTAAATAAGCAATTAATGCTTCCGCATAGAAAAACAGGAAGGATGGTGCACGGTCGAACCAAAATAATTTAACTGACACCTATACGAAGTCCTATATATTATTACGAGATATAATACAATCATTTTACTTACACCCTTACTTTAAGTCTATAAAACGATTATGGAGCCAAAGAGTCCCGGAATTGAAACAAGTAAGTAATGATACTTGTTTTTTATAAAAAAAAATATTAATTTTCATCATTTGCGGTTGCCACAATCAAACTGCTCGATAGCTCGTATTGCACCTGTATCAGGATGACAACAGAGTGGGATGGGGGTGGGCTGTGATCTGAAAAAAAATGTTTGTAATTTTATTATTGAAAATATTGTAGCTTATGAAATTGATGCATAATGAGGGCATTATGCATGATGTTTGCAGTTACGTCTTTGTTATTAATTATTTTGAGAAATATCTACCCTTAATATGCGTAAACAAAACTTACATGATATTTCTGGTATATGAAGACGAAGTGGGATGGGTTGGAATTGAAATGGGTCTGAAACTGGGATGGGTCTGGTTGCCTGAAAAAAATATAACATAAAAAATATATTTTCATAAACACTAAAATAATAAAACAAATTTCCGCGCCGGGGTTTTAGTATCATTTGAAAGGCCTTACGAAACTCTACAAAGTTATATATATTTCAATTTCAAAATCAAGCGCCCCATTTTTAAAGCCAACCCCAAAAAAATTTACGTGATGTTGCTTCAGTGGAAACGCACCCTAAATCAAGGAGGTAGTAATTTGATTCTACTATGGTTCCTACCTAGTACCTACATAAAAAACTCACACGATGAATTGCCGGTAAGTGAAGGGAAGGTACTACGCCTGCAGCCCTTATCCTGCTGGCGAAGGTGCTGGTTGCAGACCCCATTCTTTTAACTTGTCAACACATTTTCACCAACAATCTCTACCCAATCTTTAAAACTATCCGGGCCCTTATTCTTTTGTTGGGAAACGGTGGAAAGGAGCAACTGAAATAAGTAAACGTGCGAAATAAAAACAGAAAAAGATTTTTGTGATATTGCTAAAGGAAAATTCTGACAATTAAATTTTGTTTTTGATAAAAAGAGTATACCTACCTTTATGTATGTACTCTCGCTAATGACTATTAGAAAATCATTGTCTATTCCCAAACCATAAACTGCTTGACAAGCATTTACGCGCTTGTCAAGCATTGCTTGATCGTTGAGGGAGTTCTTATAAAAAAAAAATTGTATGAAGTAATGATCTTCGCCGATGAGAGATGAAGGCACTTCCTTTACAATAATGTCACTTAGTATAGGAGTGTCAAGAGTGTCCCCCCCCTGTTTTATCCCGATTTTCACCATTTTACGAAATATTATAGATTAAGAGCTAGCCCCGGAAAAAGGTATACAATTTACAGAGCGACGAAGCCCCTCTTATTAGTGTGCCGTACTATCATTATTAATAGATCCGGGCGCCTGATAGCTTTTCAGTGCTGGGGGTGGGAGTGGTTGGGCAACAAAGGGGCTGAAAACTCATTGAAGGTATACAATTTACAGACCTCTGGATTTGGTGTGGTATAATAGCAAGCCAATCATGTATCTAAATCGAATATAACATTGCCAGGCATTTTGGCTGGTGGGAAAGTAGTTCCAGGCGGCATCAAACTTGACCACTTTCACTTCGCGCACCTTTGATGCCGCCTGGCACTTCTTTCCCAACACCCCTTGCGTACATCGTATATATTGTAGATATCCTGTAGTATAATTAAATAACTTCACATTAGCACAGAATACATAATAGTACAAGTACAGAAGATCCACTCCGCAAAGTCATTTATTTAAATAGCGACTCTATTCCATACACAATAAAGTGCAATTCAGGTTGCACGCCGCTCCCTTGGCTACAGTTATATTCACCTAGAAGTTGCCTCTCTTTCTATCGCGTAGCTCTTATCTCCTCTAACGAATTCAGGGTTTCACTTTCTTCTTTTATATAATAATTAAATAACAGGTAGTTAATTTATTACAAGTTATGAGGTTGTGAAATAATGTGTTGGTAATTAAATGTGTTTCAAAATAACCTTGGATAGGTACAGTCAACGCCACATCAGACATGCTGACTTTGAGTCAATTTGCTTTCATACGAAATTAAATTGTATTCATAATTAACTTTATTTCGAAAGTAGGTAAGTAAGTACCTACCAAAGAGAATGTAAAAAAAACAAGCGTTTTAGTACCTACCTAATCTAAAAATTATTATTTCAGTAAATAGTTGGGTGAATAATTTTTAACAAATAAGACAAGTAAGTACCTACCTATGAATAAATGGATACTAAATACTAAGTACCTAGTAGACAAGCACTTCTTACGTTTCGATGTCGTTTGGAACTTTTGGAAGTGTGAAAAACACGTGAGGTTCGGATCCTTTTTATTAGTATTAAGGCAGCTCATTGCGATGTAATATGCCTTCATTTTGGTTATAATAATATTATTATAGAGTGACTATCGAATCGAACTGCTAACGTGCGACCCAGCCGGCACGCGATAGCCCTCTGAAATTAGTCCGTCCGGACGGACCCGCTGGCTACTTGTAGCTTCGTACCTAAAGCGCGGAGTGAGCCTAGCCTGACATTAGCACAGTTTTACATTAGTAACTACATTGCACCCGTGCGAAGCCGGGGCGGGCCGCTAGTGTATAATATAAGCACTATCGAAATCTCACTGAAGATTTGGAATTCCAATACGGCGTGCTTTAATGGAAAATAAACATCTATTAAAGACGTTATTCATGCTAAAACTGAACATTTATTTATAGTAAGTACGCTACGCCAAAGACGATTTAAAAATAAACATTCGCTTTGTTCAAATACCTTTATACTGATCGTTAAACAATGTAGTTAATAAAACAAACCCTTATTAAATATAAATTCTATAACGAATACTATGGCCTTGGCCTACACAAGGCTAATTAGTGGAGCCGCTGCTCAAATGTCCCACGAAGGTGGGTGGTTACCTTCTACTGACCTATTTCCAGCGGCGTACGGTAAATGAGACACTCCACTCGTAAGATTAATATCTAAGAGTATCAGCATGTATACGATAGGAACAATAAAAGCAAAATACAGGTTAGCATCAGTGCGAGCGAACGTGAGCGGAACAGTGTCGCGCTTGACAAGATTTAATCGTAATGTTCAGCAAAGCCCGCAGGATCTATTTTAGGCCCGTATTTATAAACCGCTCTCAAAGTTGAGAGCTATCTTGAGATCATACATGAGATGCTCTTCTTATAGGAACAGCTCAGCCCCCCTACTCAAATGACCAATTTTCTATTCGTTTGAACGCTACGCTTACTTTTAAAGCTTAAATATGAGCAACTAGCGGCCGCACGCGGTTTCACCCGCGTGGTTCCCGTTCCCGTGGGAATATCGGGATAAAAAAGTGTCCTATGTTTTAATCTAGGCTATCTACTACCTGTGTGCCAAATTTCAGCCAAATCCGTTCAGTAGGTTTTGCGTGATTGAGGAACAAACATCCAAACATCTAAACATCCAAACCCACAAACTTTCACATTTATAATATTAGTAGGATAGATGATTAAATCACATGTCGCAAGCTTATGTAAATCACAGACTTCGATGTATTGTATGGAATTGTCAAGCTTACGGCACATAATTTTATAGTTTACGGCTTATTTTAAAGCTCTAATAGTAAGCGTAGCGTTCAAACGAATAGAATGTTGGCCATTTGAGTAGGGGGCAGGTATGATCTTAAGGTAGCTCTCAACGTTGAAAGCGGTTTATAAATACGGGCCTTACTAACTGAAACATTGAAATTTATAGGAAACGATTGGGGCAATAAAACCGCTGCCATGATGTTTATTATTGAAGTTAATTTTAATTAATTTAGTTGAGCATCGTTTATAAATCAATTACGCACTCCAATTAGTGTAAAATGATAAAGTGTAACGCAAAAGATTAAATGCAATAAACTCAAGTAAATACACATAATAGGGATGTTGACTTATGAATAAAATAACGAAATACTAATAAAAATCGTAAACATATCAAACTTTTGGAGTAGCTTGTATACCTCTCTAGCTTGAATACCGCTTGTATATTGCGTATTATTTGTTTTATGACCCTTCAAAGTTGGGTGAACAAGTCCATTTAAAAAGTATAAAATTTGTTAAAATAAATAATACATTTAGTTAGTCCGTAAAATTTATAGCAAATTTGTCAAAGAAACCATTTTGATAAACACAATATTTAATATAGCTGCCGAACAAATTTCCTACGCGTTGCATACAACGTAGGAAGGCGTGACGTCATAACTTGGTAGCCGTTAGTATGGAGCGTTTTCGGGTGAGTCCAATTTTGTGCATTTCAAACTGTGATATCTCGGGCAGTTTTCAATGCTAGCGAAATAATTCTTATACAAATGTTTCTTTTTTTTGAGGGGTAATTTATGTAACATAAAATAAATAGTCAACATGCCTATTATGTAATACGCGTTGATTGAAACCATTATGGTATTGTACAAAACGCTAGAGGAGGCGATGCAGTATTGCAGTCGTGATGGTGGCGCATCCGCAGCGCTTCCTTGCATTAGTTATGAATGCAAGACAGTCAGCTCCTACCGATCGCAGGGCTATTAATGTAAATTAGTCGAGAATCGTGGCCGATGGCCATTAACTCCTAATGCCATTGGGCTAACGACCGCCATTTCATCACATTGACTAATTTTTATTCTTCGATTTTATACTCTACTAGCTTTTGCCCGCGACTTCATTCGCGTGATTAAGATAGTTGTGCATTTATTTTGAAAGTCACGGATTACCAATATACCTAGGTATTTATCAGTAAACCTTATTTCACACATTTAAATTTTCCCATAAAAAAAATCATGTACAAACTGGAACACTCTGTAGCACCCTGTATAACGGGAATTTTCCAAAACCCTGTGTTAGTGCTTACCTACACAATGAAAGGAATCTACCCTCCAAAAATGGTATCTCTACCAGCAAAAATGGTTCAGCCCCATACAAATCCCCATACAAACTGGAACACTCTGTGGCACCCTGTATAACGGAAATTTCACAAAACACTTTCTTAGTGCTTACCTACACCATGAAAGGTATCTATACCCTCCAAAAATTGTGTCTCTACCTTCAGCCCTATACAAATTCCTATTCAAACTGGAACAGCCTGTTGCACCCTGTATAACGGGAATTTTACAAAACGCTTTCTTAGTGCTCACCTACACCATGAAATGTATCTACCCTCCAAAAATGGTGTCTCTTCAGCCGTTAGGGCTCCACGCTTATCCCAACAATGAATGAATCAGTCAATCAATCAATCAATTTAGAGTTTTATATGTTTAGATTCTTCTACTTTTATGTTACAAACTGCTTTCGAAAATTTGCTTTTTATGTTTTACGCAATAATCCGTATTTTAAGGGTCTTTATTTGAGAGCCTGTATATAATAAATGAAGTCAAAGTTTACCTATTTTTTAAATCTGTTATTTAGTTTAACCAGACTATAATCATAGGTTTAATGGTGTTTGGTGAGTAGAATATAATCTTCTGTAGTTTTTAATACTACATTAAACAATTATAGCATTTAGCATCATTTTGTAGTTATATGTATCATAGTTCTGTCTGACTCACTGATTTGACTCATAGTTGTAACTCGCAGTACTTGAAAGTAAAAAAAATGACATAGGTACGACAGCTCGCGATAAAAACGCTCGTAAAAATTACTGTATTTCCATTTTTTATTCAGCACGAGTATGTTATTCTTTCGCATAGATTTCAAGATCTGGACGACCAAGGAAAACATTGTTATTGATCATTATATTCATGATTACGATTTTTGTGGTAGTGTCGATATACTTATATTTCTTTGAGAGTCACCGTAAACCAAATAAATCTTACGAAACCTCTTACTGGCAACCCTTGTCACCATAAAGTTTATGCTTTTCACCGACCTTTGACCTTTAGATTATTGTAGAGTATAGTATGGTAAATAGTGTTGTATAACAATGTAATTTTCCAGTGTGTAGGATTTATAGGGTTGTGACTTACAGACGAGCCCATCATGGTGAAGGTCTTCCCGCTGCCGGTCTGGCCGTACGCGAACACGCACGCATTGTACCCTTCAAACGCACTGTCGATGACGTCCAGACCCAGGTCGGAGAACACCTGCAAGAATATCATTATTTTAGCGAATACGGCCCATATGACATACAGTGGCGGTCACATAATTAAAGATTTTTAGCCAATTTTCATACAAACGAGGTAACTTTGAAGCCTTGGTTTTCCGCGAGGGACCAGCTGTAATCTGATTATGGCCATCCAGGGAGTGAATGGAGGAGATTCATATTTTACACACCTAACTGATCTGATCAGTATTCTAACTAAGAGATATAAGGATCAGAATTTCCAGTATCAGGATTTCCATTTATTTTTATGCAATTTTTTTTAAACATATCCTTATATCTATAATCAGATCAGTTCGGTGTGTATAGCGATCTGAATCTCATTCATTTACTCCCTGGATAACCATCAGACCACAACTAGGTCAATCCTTGTCGGAGATTTAAGGCTTCAAAGTCACCTCGTTTTAATGAAAATTGACTGGTGTCTTTAATTATCTGACCGCGACTATATGTATTTCTATGTTATGTGCGATATTAGGTATCACTTCAGTGTTGACAATCCTAGTAACAGTGAGAAAGATTGACAAGGCTTCGTTTTAACCATAATGCTTAAGTGCTTGTCTTAATCGCAGCGCAGCTTGATGCCAAGCGATTTCGTCTTGGCATAATATTAAGCGGGTTCTATTCTTAATGATTGTCACCTTTTTCTTTTCGAGTGAGCATTTTATTGAATTAACAAAACATTATTGTAGCACAAAGACAAAATTTTAGAATCTCACAGGAAAAATGAATCAATAATTAATTACTAATTAAACTTTGAAGCAACTATAAATAAATATGAAATACATGCATCTATTTCGGTCCTCTAATGACTCATATAATTTAGGTCATTACATTATTTATCACGACTTCTTCATATATACGTAAACTATAAAAAAATGGTGATGTTTGTCAAACGTTTTATCGATAAATGTAATAAACATATTTACAAATATAGGTTATTGTTATACGTTACATCAATCAAACGGAACCCTAAAAAGACAGACAAGACGCTAGTAGCTCATGTGCCTACATGCCCACCTGTTGTTATCCACATGCTTTGTTCCGACTCAATGAAACGCGTTAATCAATTACAACTATTACGTAAATGAATTTGCACATGTTGATAGGATTATTCGTCTGTAAAATTATCATAAATTATGAGCGGCACATTCATAACTACTTTTCAGTGATTAAGTTTTCCTTGTTTGCTATCTATCCTTATTTCTTTCCAGCATAACGGGAAATATAGTAATAACTAGCGGCCGCCCGCGACTTCGTCTGCGTGGAAAGGTTTTTTGCTCTCCCTCGAGAACAATACTTTTCTTCGGGATGAAAGGTACCCTGCGTGGAAAGGTTTTTTGCTCTCCCTCGAGAGCAATACTTTTTATTCGGGATAAAAGGTACCCTATGTCCTTCTCTGAACCCCTGACAACGTGTATGCAAAATTTCATGATGATCGGTTCAGTAGTTAAGACGTGAAGGCGTAACAAACAGACAAACGGCCTTTCGCATTTATAATACTAGCGGCCGCCCGCGACTTCGTCTGCGTGGATATTTTTTTTGTTATCCCTCGGGAACTATACTTTGTTCGGGATGAAAGGTACTCTATGTCCATTTCTGTACCCCTGACAACGTGTATGCAAAATTTCATGATGATCGGTTCAGTAGTTAAGACGTGAAGGCGTTTCAAACAAACAAACATACAAACAAACAAACAAACGGACTTTCGCATTTATAATATTAAGTAAGGATTAGTAAGGATATATCAGAGGAGCTCGGTGGCGCAGTGGTTTAGCGCCTGGCCCAGCGATTGCGGAGGTTAAGCAACGTTCGCAAGGGTCGGTCGTGGGATGGGTGACCAAAAATTTATTATCTCGAGCTCCTCCGAGCTTCGGAAGGCACGTTAAGCCGTTGGTCCCGGCTGCATTTGCAGTCGTTAACACCCACCAATCCGCATTGGGCCCGCGTGGTGGGTTATGGCCCGTCCTCCATATCCACCTATAAGGAAGGACTGGGCCCCAGCAGTGGGGACATTAAAAAAAAATGGCTGATGGACACAAGGATATATCAACAAATTCATTTGAAAAGTAATGTATAATAATTATAAATGCCAGAGTATTATTGTCTCCTTTAGCTTTCCAAATTGAAACTGCCAAGGTAAGTAATCTTGACAAATTACTGCCCTTTTGGATACCTATCCCTAGGGATTATGTCAAACGACAAAAGAGACAAGTTTCTGTGTCAAAGCTGAAAGGGATACAGAAAGATCAATGATCCACAACTGGCAGACCACAGATCTATGCCCCTATTTTTTTTTATCTTACTCTATGGATCTATGCTTATATTTTCACATTGACCTGACCGAGAAATGAGTACTTTCAAAGATAACGACTATGGAGTCAAATGTTCAGTCATGATCATGACACTAACGCTAGAGGTTCTTTATTTCCAAGCCGTGAACATAAGTTTGGCAACGTCTGTTACTGTCAGTTCGTGGTCATGTCGTCCGCGAGTCTCCATACTAAATGTATGGGAATATTTCAATTTTAAGAGGTCGATATTTTTTTCATAGTAATCGTGTGAGGTTTAAAATATGAAAATAATTTAGTTCTTTTATTTAAATGCTTTGTATATTAAACAATAAAAAAAATATCAATGTTAACCAGGAAAAAATGGCTGTCAAAGATGTCATCTTTTTTGTTGATTTTCTTCAGCAGGGAGTTGATTAACACGCCCTCTAGCAATAAATGATATATCATTAGAAAGGTCTTTTAAAGACAAATATTTGCTGTTAATATACTTTATTTCAATTGTTAATACTTTTGGAGTTAAAGGTTATTAAAGTATAAAAGTGGTTTATTGTCTATGGGAGTTGATCTACCACACCTATAGAAATGAATGATATATCGTAAGAACGGTTTTTATATGTCAAATATTTGCTGCAAACATACTTTCTATTAATTGTTAGTATTTTCGGAGTTTTAGGTCATTAATGTAAAAAAATTGGTCAAGTTTAGAGCGTTATAACTCTCAAAGTACTAATAGTTGACGTTTATAGTAAAACAATAAAGTGTTTCAAATTTAAATACCTTTCTAATGATGTAAGATTTATTGCTAGAGGAGGCTTAGATCAAAATGCTCATCGTACTAAGGGACCCCCGAAAAGTTCAAATAATTTGACTCAAACCTTATGTTCTAATAAATAAATAATAATAATAAATATATAACTTTATTGAAATAATCTTACATCACAATTTACAACTAGTTTAAACATAGATAGGTATAGGAAAAACAAATAATAAATAATTTTTAAAATAATTTTATACTATGTGCTTGACCACATGCGATGTTGCCGTTCTGCTCAACTTCAGGGCTTGGAAGATATAGAAGGCTATGCTAGATGTCATGCTGCATCAAAACGCCATCCACAAAACTTCCGATTCGACAATAAAACCAACAACAAAGGGAACGGAAGTCAGCCCGCATGTCTGGCATCCTTACGCCACTCAAATGTCACCATAATCATTCCGCTTCCAAATTTGATGAGACCGAACCAGTTAGGTAACACGTTTTAGGAAATTGCTTGCATGAATAGTCTCTTTATGTAAGCACAATCGTATTGTGAAGTGCGGGGCGGCGGCCTTGGGACCATTGCGGTCTACACTTCGGCCCAACTGAATAATCTATAATACGCAATCGCGACGTACAAATTCGCTATGTTACTATTACCTGTAAACGGATTGTGTTTAATGCAGATGTCTGGGTCGTTTACTCTCTATCGATGTTTTAATATTTGGCGGATCAAACGGTATAAGCTTCTAAGGCTCGTATTACAGATTCAAACTCAAACTCAAATCTCTGCTTGAGTACAGTTAGATAGGGATGGCGCTATATGCGATGAATAGCACCATCCCTTTCTAACTGTACTCAAGCAGCAAGCAGTGCTTGAGTCTCGTCCTATAATACGGACCTTAGATTTCTGCACATTTATTCATTGAACTTTTACAGGTTACAGGATATTTTTAGATTTGTGTTATTTTGGTTCTGATTTTCGGAAGTTTCGGCGCCTTTTCAGGGGCCGCGCCGTGTAGGTACACAAATTACGACAGCTGTGTTTGTTATCATTTGTTGTTCAAACAAGTTGAAATTGTAATTCGAATAGATGCCTCATCTGTGTCCGTTAGTTCATTAAAGTAGTGTTAACATTTTTAAATGCTATTATCTATACTATGCTACGCGTATGTTCAAAATGTTACCCTAAGTTTATATTTGTAACAGAACTATAGTTGTAATAGTTTTAGTAGAAATACATGATACAATAATATCCATGGATAAGGACTAAATATGTATAGGAGAGCGACTTCATAATCAACTTTTAAAACTTTAACAATTATTTTTAAGATAGTTTTTGGCATCTTTAAGAGAAATATTTATTTTAGTAAGTGGTTTAGTCGGGCGGGAGCGCGTGCAGATAAATTTAAACGAAACGGGCCGTGGACAATGTAGATTGCGGTAACAAACAGTAAACACGTCGGTTATCAGTGAGATTTTCACGCTCCGAAGTCGCAGGCGGCGCGGTCTTATCGCGACACATCTCTGTGGGATTTCTAGCTCTGAGAGATTTAGCTTTTATTCAACAAAAACTAAGGTCTATCTCCTTATAGCAATGATAGATAGAGTCACAATGAACCATACGAGTTTAAAGCGGCCGCCAGCGACTTCGTCTGCGTGGAAAGGTTTTTTGCTATCCTCGTGAACAATACTTTTTTTCGGGATGATAATAACGACTCTGTACCCCTGACAACGTGAATGCAAAATTTCATGATGATCGGTTCAGTAGTTAAGACGTAAAGGCGTAACAAACAAACGGATTTTCGCATTTATAATATTATAGTAAAGATTGAGTTAAACTTCTGCAGAATACTGAAAGTACGTATTTAACATTGGAGAATAAAGAATGCGTGTTTTGGACAGTTTGGTAAAAAAATAACCCGAAACATGAATTTTCCTGTAACTGAATTTACTAACGTCAATGAACTTTACGACCTAATTGTCACAATAGCTCTGTGCAAGCAAGACGTGATTCGGAATTGGCCAAAAAAGTTACTTTTCAACTGTCTTTCTAAAACACTTTTGAAAATTCTCCTAAATGATACCTTCTCTAAATGCGCAAGTCAAACTTGTCTAGTTTTTTTCCAATTTCGTGGACTTTAAAGTCTATTTATCTTTTACTTGTCTCATTTGGTAAAAAACATCCACCCAACTCTTTATTGAAAAAATCTATTACAAATGGCTTCCCACACATAGATTAAGTACGAAAGAAAAAAAATAGTTTTTTCGATATTAAATGGCAAAATAACATAAAAACAACATTTAAAAAAATATACAGAAACCCAAAAGTCCAGACAAATATGGATGTTTGCTAACCCTATGACAGGACAATCATTTTCTTTTCCTTTATATGATAAAAAATAGGAGATTTGTGTACCTGTCTGATAGGTCAGTCAATAGTAAAAAAATGAGCCACCAACCTGCTCCTGAGACGCGTAGTTCTTGTCCTCCGCATCGTACGACCAGTAAGAGTGGTCAAATGTGAAGTCCTTAAACTTCTCTCTTTCAACATGCTCTTTGCTATTCTGTAAAAAACATTTTGTTTAATCAACCAGCCACATACAAACAGTAACTACTACTGCTACAAGATACAAAAACCAATTGCCTATATTCTATAACTACAATCATTCTCAGTTTGTTGTATTCACTGCAGATGTAATTAAGTAGTCAGTACTAACCATATAATTTGGATTTGTATCAAAACCAAAAACAAAGTTCATATTTGAACTTTCTTGAGTTAATTATTAGTGCTTCTGTTATTAAATGTAGTAAGGCTCCTATTATAGAATCAAACTCAAATATCTGCTTGAGGTGGTGCTATTCATCGCATATGGCGCCATCCCTTTCTAACTGTACTCAAGCAGAGATTTAAGTTTGAGTTCGATTCTATAATACGAGCCTTAATAAAATTAGAATCAGCTCAGCTTAAATAAAATTAATTACAATAAAAAAAACTCGACTTTGTAATGTAATTGGTCAGTGCATTGGGCCGGACTCCCAAAAGTGCGGGTTCGAGTCCTGTCTGAGATGCTATGGGCCAGTTTTTGCAATTTGTGCAATTTTATTATATGAAAATAATTACACTGTTTGGCAATTAATTACTTACTTTTACAGTTAGTAGTCTTGTTTTCTTGCCATCCATTTGGACAATCAGCTTTGCCCCCATGTCCTTCTCTCTGTAATCAATATTGCTAAAGTCAGGAATTTCACATAGGGGGTAGGTCCATGTTTTTCACAAAAAATATTTGACAGAAAAATTGATTTTACTAAGTAATCATATCTGTGTTTTTATTACAGATAAATTTTGAACCCACAAATCCACCTGCGCTCATGGTATTTAATTTTTTTTTCCAATAATGGATGAATGAATTCTCTGAATCTATTTAGGTCTATATATTATTTTATTTTATTCAGGACAACAAACAGCGGTACAATACATATTACAATTATCATTTAAATAAACTAGTACTCATTGCACCACCAGCACCGTTATCCCCATCTTAACTATATATAACATAGCCTCTAATTTTCACAAGCTTAATATAACGAAATGGTATGAAGTAGGTAATACAAAACAATTAATGATGACAATACTAATGACATCATATTACTCAAAAAAAAATACACAAATAATACAAGAATGCAAGATTAACAATTCAGATAGGTAGGTATGAAATTTAAAGTTAGACAGTCAGGTATTTGTTTTAAATTCAATTTGATCTAATTTAAGTGTAACTTCTTTTTTAAATGTTCTTGGTGAAAGTTTGAATAGAATTGAATTATTTTTAGTATTGGAGATATAAATTTAAAAGTCAATCAACCTCACAAGATACCACATTAAGGGCGTGTTTCACATCAATTTAAGATATACAAAATCTGTGAAACTGACTCTAATAAGTTACTAGTGACCCGCCCTCGCTTCGCTTTGGTGTAGTGTGGAATTTGACACCATGTATTATACATATAAACCTTCCTCTTGAATCACTCTATCTATTAAAAAACTGCATCAAAATTTGTTGTGTAGTTTTAAAGATTTAAGCAATAGGGACAGAGAAAGCGACTTTGTTTTATACTATGTAGTGATAATACTTTCACATCATATCATTTGACGACCTGAGTGGTGCAGTGGTTAGTGTCCCTGTTTACCACACAAGAGGTTCCGGGTTTGATTCATGGCTAGGCAGAAACTTGAATGATGAATTTTATTTAATTTTTATAATAAGTATACATTTAATTAAAAAATATAAAGTAGTATATCAGGATGTCTAGCACCCATATTATACAATGCTAGATGGTGCTGTGTGGAATTGTCCAAGCATTTATTATTATTATTATTATTATCAGTTAATTTATCTGAAAAGACATAAATCTGACACTAGTTTTTTACTGCTAGAAATACTTAATTGTATTTACATTAATGAAAATAATTAATTATTGTAATTGTTAGAGTTAATCAATTTCTATATAATACCAAAATAGCATAATGTTTTGAAACAATGTTCCAGTCCTCTACCATCAAAAATAGTCTACAATAATAATAAAACTTTTGAAAAGTATAATAATAGTCCTGCCTGACAATTTTCAATATTACAATTAAACTTAAAATATATAAAGACAAAAACAGATTACATCTTCTGGATGTAATCTGTTAATGTGCCTAATAAACAAACACAACAAAACAAAGACTTTTACAGATACAATTTAATCTATGAATATATGTAATTGCGTTTATTAAATTTAATTGATAAATTATTTGTTAGAATGAAGGAAACAGAAACATTTTTACTGATAATTTTAACTTTTTCTATAATATTTTTTTCCGATATAGAAAATGTAATAAGTGATCGATCACTGATCATGAAACAAAAATGCTAAAGACCACGATACTTGAGATAATGTTATTCATTCTTAAAATTGTTGTTGGTAAACAAACAACAGATTCCTTCATAATTTCACCCAGCAGAGCCACTGTACTGGTGCTCATTTGGGTCAATCTCTTTTTACATTTTTTGGCAACTTTCATCTAAATCACCCGCTCGAGGTACAGTTTGTGCTCTAAATGCAACTGAACCGTGAAAGTCATTGCCATTCATCATGACATCACTGTTTTTTTGCACTTTCCAAACACCCAATTACAGTTCTTCAAAGTGCCTCAATTATTGTCCTAGAAAATGTTTATTAAGGAAAAATATGTTTCAAATCAATAAAACACCAAAAACCATCAGTCAACTGCAATAAGGGGCGTTGAGAACGCAAAATATTAGTTACATCCTACAGATTGTACCTAACACAATAAACATTAACGAATCCATAAAAAGATATTTTAGTACAGATACAAACCTTTGATTGAACGGGCGAACCCTTACAGCCACTTTTACCGAAGCCATTGTCGAACATTATATTATCAATTTAATTGAATTTATTAAAAATACATTTATCCACACAAAAACGACACCACAAAGCAAATTGACTTGCTTTTACTTGACATTTTAGCATGATTTTAGCCACAGACTACTAAGAATTCTGAATATTCATTTGTCACTCAAAGATGACATGACATGACATGACACGACCAAGGACGTTCATATAAGGACTGAGTACTCAACAAAAATTCTCACTATACGTTTAAAAGAAATTCAACTTTATTCTCTTCGTCATAGAGTTGAAATTCTATCGACGACATTTACTGAAGACTCTACTATGTGAATGAAACATCACCAAGTAGATGAGAATGTCTCGTTCGCACAATTGCCATTGCTAAACAATAATACCACGATGGTAGGAAAAAAAATGTACGTTACCAATCACGTAGTGTATCAAAGTTAAGGATTCGATGTGGAATATTGAAAATATACTACTTAAATATTAATTTAGAATAACACATAGTTATTGTGAAATAAAACTGAACTTACTCTTTTGATTTAATAAGATTTTCACAATAATGCTAATTGTTGTGATCTTCAAAATAATTTAAGATTTGTTGAGATGAAATGATACAACTTTTAGTGTCTGTCAACCAGAGAGAGATTTTTATTACTCTTTTTCATAGTAACAAAGAACAGATAACACAACATCTTCCTTCTTAATAACAAACAAAAGAAATAAACATTTTCCTCTCATAAAATTAAATAATAAACAAACATTTTCTCCTTTCATAGAAAAATAAAAATAAAATATTATAATTAATTAATAACCTAAACGATCAGGTGGTCGACTCACACGACCTGATGATGTTACATAAAACCCTTCAGAATTCCTATTACTTCGAAGCTGCGTTGGTGAAGGAACATTAACACTACCAGTATCATTGGGATTATCGTTATTACCCCGAGGACTTTCTATATTATCATCCGGAATATAAAAAGGAACAAGAGTTAAAGGCTTAATAAATATTCTGTTACGAACAAAATGCGCACTATTGGAAACAATTTTATATGTTCTCTTATCTAAATTCAACAAAACTTTACCTTTTCTCCATTGCTTACCAACTTTAAATAATACCTCTTCACCTATTAGTAACGGCCTTAAATCCTTCTTATTCAAATCAAAATAAATCTTACTTTTGAACTGCCTTCTTTGTAAATTTGATTTAACGTTCTTAAAAATTTTAGGCTGTAAATTATCAAAAGATAATGGCAAAATACCCCTCAACTTCCTGCTGTAAAATATCTGGGCAGGTGACGGGATTTCATGAGAAATCGGAGTATTCCTAAACTCTAACATTGCTAAATACAGATCCTTTCCTTCATGCATAGCTTTCCTAAGCAAATTTTTAATGGTTTGAATTGTTCTCTCCACCATTCCGTTTGATTGTGGATACTCCGGACTAGAAAATTTATGTTCAAAATTCCACTGCCTACAGAACAATGCAAACTTTTCACTAGAGAATTGTGGACCTCCATCGCTAATAATTACTTCCGGAATATCATGACGACTAAAAATATGTTTTAAATTGTTGATCACAGATTCACTCGTTGTACTAGTTAGTAGTGATAGTTCCGGAAACTTAGAAAAATAGTCAACAACCAATAAATACATTTTTCCATTCAATTCAAATAGATCAGCTGCAACTTTTTGCCATGCAAAATTTGGAACCTCATGCGGTATTAATGTCTCTCGCTTATTGTTATTACTATAAAGTTTACAAGTTTGACAAGATGAAACAATGTTATAAATATCGTTATGTATGCCAGGCCAATAGAGACAATCGCGTGCTCTTAACAATGTTTTTGTAACACCCATGTGTGGAAAATGCAAACGCTGCAGCATCTCCTGCCTTAACTTTAACGGAACTACAATACTCACTCCTTTGAATATAATATCTGATTTCAAAGTCAAATCATTTCTAACTGACCAATATTTCCTCACTAATTGAGGCAGTAAGTTTCTATGATTTGGCCAGCCTTCAACTATGAATTTTCTAACAAGTACTAACTCATCGTCCCGAATGGTACATTCCTTAACATTATTTAATTGCGAAGATGTCGCATTAATATTATTAACAACAAAATTGATCTGTGCTTCAATTTCTTCACTATCTAATTCAACTTCTAGAGAATCACTATCATCAAATGACCTTGATAAAGTATCAGCCAAATATAATTCCTGGCCTCGTTTATAAATTAGCTATTTATTATATTTAAGCAATTTGAGCAACATTCGTTGGATGCGTGGAGTGCATGAATTTAATGGTTTTTTTACAATTGAAATCAAGGGAGCATGATCTGTTTCAATAGTTACCTTCCTACCAAATATGAATTGATTGAATCTTTCACAGCCAAATAAGATAGCAAGCAGCTCTTTTTCTATTTGAGCATACCTTTTTTGACAATCATTTAAAGCTTTGGAAGCATAAGCAACAGGTAAATTGTTCTGCAAAAGAACAGCTCCAAGACCATCCTTTGAAGCATCTACGGAGACTGTGACTGGAATATTTTCATTAAAAAACTGAAGCACTGGCTCTGCAGCCAGACTTCTTTTCAAGTCTTGAAATACTTTTTCATGAATATCCAACCAAGAAAATTCCACTTTACATTTTCTAAATTAAATTTACACTTGTCTTTATTTAATTTAATGTTTTCTTGCCTTAACCTCTCCAAAACTAACATAAGTCTACTGTCATGCTCAGACTGAGACTTTCCCCAAATCAAAATATCATCTATAAAAACTTCAGTTCCTTCTAAGTTTTCTAACACTTCACGCATCTTTTGCTGGAATACTTCAGAGGCACTACACAAACCAAATGGCATTCTTAAAAATTTGTATCTGCCAAACGGAGTGTTAAAGCAGCATAAATCAGAGCTGGCTTCAGATAACTTTACGTTCCAAAACCCATTTTTAACATCTAGCGTGCTAAAAACTGTAGCACCATTTAATTTACCCGTTATTTCCTCAAAAGTCGGCAAACTAAAGTGCTGTCTCATAATTACCTGGTTAAGATCTTTAGGATCTATACATAATCTCAAATCACCATTTGGCTTATATACAATAACTAGAGAATTTACCCATTCGGTTGGTTGAGTAACCCTAACGATGACATTTTGTTTTACCATTTCCATTAGTTTCTCTTTTAAACGGGGCAGTACTGCTAGGGGCACTTTCCTGCAGGCGTGAATGACAGGTACAGCATTTTCCTTGATTTTAATATCATACTCTCCTTTCATGCAACCTAACCCTTCAAAAATAAATATTTTTTACTTGCAAAGGGTTTCAACTTAAACTTAATACTTTATTATGCTTTGCGCTTAATTTAAGTCTCTAATATTCACTTTTACGGCTGCGCCATGTTGTGATCTTCAAAATAATTTAAGATTTGTTGAGATGAAATGATACAACTTTTAGTGTCTGTCAACCAGAGAGAGATTTTTATTACTCTTTTTCATAGTAACAAAGAACAGATAACACAACACTAATCAGCTATCATCGGTGAGGTGGTGTTAAATTCAAGTGTCAATCCTGGCAACTCCGATTTTGACTTTGGCGCCAAATTACAATTTTAGAATTTCAATATTTAGGTAATATTCCTTTTAAAAACTAGGGTGACCATAAATACTACACCATTTCAGATTTTCAAAAAACGCAATTGTTCTATTGAAATAACTGAAAGTCGCAGGCGAGGGGTAACATTAATATTAATAATCAAATTCATGTTTTTGCGCCGATTTCGATGAAACTCGGTTTAAGCAACTATTTCGACAAGAAAATAACAACGCAGTGTTAAAAATATTAAAAAAGATGGCGGCCAACTTTTAAGTTTGTAGACCGTTTTAGACCTTTTTTTCCTGTGGCAACACCGACGGCACCAGTTGTCAAATTTTGCTCCCGTATTTAAATTTGAAATATTTTAATTATTAGCATAATAATTGTGGCTAATTCCACTGAATCACGTAACATTTACGTATAAAATTAAGTGTAGTGAACACCAACAGTGAGTTGTTTGTGTATTTTGTGTGTTTTGTGACGTCGAACTACGGTCACTTTCACTTACCGGTATGACATGACATTGCATTTTTATCTGTAAATCATTGTTATCTCTTTCAAAGTAGTAATTTTTGTATGTGCTTTTAGTCTAATCTGTTCAGTTTATAACTAGTAAGGCTACATTTAAAGCCGATAGTGTAGTGTTATCATTTGGATAACCTCACTATAGTTGATTAAACAACCCCTTGGAATTACTTAGGTTTAACAAACACCTTTTTATTTTCACAA
Organism: Agriphila tristella; assembly: GCA_928269145.1. Classification (NCBI taxonomy): domain Eukaryota; kingdom Metazoa; phylum Arthropoda; class Insecta; order Lepidoptera; family Crambidae; genus Agriphila; species Agriphila tristella. The sequence continues at coordinate 2,557,155 of OV743443.1, read as the reverse complement.
TGTTGACCCGTAAGGCCGCATCTCGCCAGGAGGAGGCTAAACTCCATCAAACCCTACAGGAACTAAAGGCCACCAAGGAGTTGGTTAAGCAACTGCATTTGGAAAGAGATGAAAATGAAAAGGAATTGTTAGATGTGCTTCAAAGCAATACACAACTCAAAAAGGAAATGTCTGAGTTACATTTGTCACAACAGAATATGTTTGAGGAACGTAATAGGTTACAAACTTTAATCGATGGGTTCGACCAGTGCAGAGATGAGTATGAGAAGGCCCTCAGACTCATCTCTGGACTGGAAAAGCAGCTACATGACGCTAATAACCGTATTTATAAGTTAGAGTCAGAACAAAACCAAGCGGTAGTCACTCAGAACTTGAGTCTTTACGATGAGTTAGTTGGCTGTGACCCAAAACTTGTTTCTCCCTCACTTAACCATAAGCCAACAATCACAATTGATTTAACTTCTGAAGACTCAATTAATTGCACTATGAGTCAGGCAATGGTTGGTTGTAGTAGAAACAAGCTAAAGAAATATGTAAAAATTAACAAGTATATTTCAAAAACAAAAAAGTTACTAAATAAGCAGAAACACTTTTTCAAAAATATTAGTCACATTAGAGAGCGTAGACAACTAATTGAAAAGCTGGATACATGTCAAATTATAATCAATGAGAATAGACTGACATATGAAAATAACATTGCTATGTTAAATACTAAAATTCACTCATTACAGGAGTCATTATCCAGGATGACCCAAAATTATGACCGTTCCAAAAAAGAGATAGGGGAATATATACTGGCACTTAAATGTTTATCCACCCCCTCTCTGTCAGAAAACCACTCAACCCATAATGATAGCTCCTTAGCGTCAGGCCTAGATGCTCGGGACCATTTACAAGACCAAACAGTGTATGAGCCCTTAATCTCAGAACATGTAAATATTTTAGCAAGCACAAGTGAAAATAATTCCTTTGCCACTAACAAATGTTCAAACATTATGTTGTGTGATGAAATTGGAAAAGATTTAGGCTACTTATTCAATAATCAATTGGGAGAAAAAGTTTTAAATTATTGTATACCGGGTGCGACCCTACATGACATTATGAGAAAAGTAATAACTTTAAACTTAAATGAAAATACCAATTTAATTATATTAGTTGGTCAAAGAGGTAATGTAAACAAGAAGGATCTCATTTCATACTACAATAAGTTATGCAGTTTAAATATAAATAAATTTGTATTGTTTACACTACCTTACAGTGCTAGCTTGCCACAGGAAGAAAATAATATCAGATATAATTTGAATTTAACACTAAGCAATTTGACTTATTATAATAGTCAGAGATGTCACATAATAGACATAAATAAATTAATATTTAATTTTAAATTGACAAAAGATAAATATTATCTTACAAATTATTTTAAAAGACAAGTAGCTTTAGCGCTATCATTTTATTTTAAACATTTAGCCAAGAACTTGGCTATCACTTCTGCTTCTATTGAGCAGAATAGTTTTGACATTTTGAATGTGACCTTGGAATCCGTTCCAAGTAATAATAATACAATTTTTACTCCTGCTCCTATTGAGCAAAAAATTGTTGACATTAAAAATAGTAACACTTTGGCATTTGTCCCAAGTAATTCTTTTATTAGTAATTTAAATTACATAATAAGACAATAGAGGAAGTCTCTAGCCGTGTAATGACTAAGGAAAAGCCTAAATATTTAACTATAGTTCACCAAAACATTCAGGGCTTTTCTGGCAAAGAATTAGAGTTAGAACTTTTTTTAACTGAAAAAAATGTTAATATTTTATGTGTCACTGAGCACTGGCTTAAGGAATATGAATTAATTACAGGATTTCAATGTTATAAAATTGCTAGTTCATTCAGTAGGAAATCCACCACTAGAGGGGGATCTTTGATAATTTTGCAAAACAATATGAATTTTAAGGAACGAAAAGATGTGATATCCCTCTCTATTGAACAACACGTTGAACTGTCATGTGTGGAATTAGATCAGTTGATAATGATTTGTGTGTATCGCCCACCAACTGGTAACTACCCTCAATTTGAGTCCGCTATGGAGGACGCTCTAAAATTAGTCATCAAAAAGAATAAAAAAATTGTGGTGTGCGGTGATTTTAACGTAGACATCTTAAAGCCGTCCTCAATTGCAAGTAGGTTTCTGAATTTGTTTAAGTCCTTCAATTTAGCAAACACCTTTTGTGAACCTACAAGAATCACTGCTACATCTAAAACTTGCCTAGACAATATTTTTAGCAACTGTAATGTACTTGATAAAGAAATAATAAATTGTATTCGTTCTGACCATAGCGGACAAATAGCTTCCCTTGAGCACCATCATGTTCCTCATCAGTGTAATATAATTTGCAGACCTCTAACTAAAAATAAATTGGAAAATTTTCATAATAATGTCACTGCCAAAACTCTTTGCTTACCTAGTAATGATAATCCCAATACTCATTATGATGATTTATTTAATTTAATTAAAGTAGAATTTGATAAAACATTTAAGCAAAGATCTATTAAATCCAAAGACTTTAAAAAGAAATTTAGTGATTGGGCAACACCAGGCATATATGTTAGCAGAAATAAGTTGTTTGAATTATATGGTCAGAAAACAATTTCAAATGATCCCGAATTTCATGAATATGTAAGAAACTATTCAAAAATGTTTAATAAAGTATGTACTTTAGCAAAAGCAAAATGTATATCTACAATAATTCATCAGTCAGATAATAAAATAAGAGCCACTTGGAATATTATAAATAAAGAGACTGGGAAAACTAAAAATAATGACCGTGAATACTCATTAGTATCAGACAATAAAATTATTGAGTCAGATGAAGGAGTGGCAACAATTTTTCAAGATTTCTTTTCTAAAATACCTATTGCAACTACCAGTAATTTAAATTCATCTCCAAAAATTGCTGTCTCCCTCTTGGAATCATGTGTTGATAAGTGCAATAATGTATTTAAATTTAGACATATCAATAGTGATACCATTCTTAAAACATTTAATTCAATAAATATAAAAAAGACTGAAGATCTCTGGGGCATTTCAACTCACATAATTAAGTCTATAATAACGACCATTGCTCCCCATCTTGCTTTTATTTTCAATAAGTGTGTTGATGAAGGGATATTTCCAGACTTAATGAAATATAGTAAAATCATCCCTCTTTTTAAATCTGGGGACAAAAGCGATCCCGCTAACTTTAGACCCATTTCCATTTTGCCAGCACTAAGCAAAATTTTTGAAAAGATCATTTATGATCAATTATTAGCACATTTTCTTATCAACAAACTACTTCACGAGAAACAATTTGGTTTTACTCGTGGTAGATGCACAACTGATGCTGGAATTGCACTTCTCAAACACGTCTTTGAAGCATGGGAGAGTAAACAAGATGCAATTGGTATATTTTGTGATCTCTCTAAAGCATTTGATTGTGTCAGTCACAGTACTTTATTAGATAAATTGGAACATTATGGTGTATCAAAAAATGCAATAAGCCTTATGCAATCGTATCTGTCGGCGAGAACCCAAAAAGTTGTTGTAAATAAAACAGAATCCTATGAAGCACCCATTACCATGGGCGTGCCGCAGGGATCGATATTGGGTCCATTGCTTTTTCTTATTTATATTAATGACCTTCCTTACTATACTAAAAACTTATGTGAAATAGTACTGTTTGCTGATGATACTTCTTTAATTTTTAAAGTTGATAGAGGATGTAACTGCAGTGACGATGTAAACAGCACTCTTTCCAAGGTGATGCATTGGTTTACTATTAATAATCTGAAGCTTAACTCTAGTAAAACTAAATGTGTAAAATTTTCACTTCCTAATGTGAGGCAGGTTCATATGACTATACATGTAAATGGTGAAGCAGTCGAATTTGTTGAATCAACAAAATTTTTAGGTATTACTATAGACTCGCGGTTGCAATGGGACCCTCATATCGATATCCTGTCAAGCAGACTTAGCTCTGCTGCCTTTGCAGTTAAGAAAATAAGGCTTCTGACCGACATTGAAACAGCAAGATTGGTTTACTTCAGTTATTTTCATAGTATTATGACCTACGGTTTGTTGTTGTGGGGCTCAGCTGCTAATATTAATAACATATTCATCTTACAAAAAAGGGCAGTGCGCGCTATATACAACTTACGGTCTAGAGATACTCTTCGTGACCTATTTAAAGAAATTAAAATATTAACGGTAGCTTCCCAATACATCTATGAAAATATAATGTATGTAAAGAAAAATTTAGATAGCTTTGTAAAAAATAGTAATGTTCATAAACTCAATACAAGAAACAAGAACAAACTTGCTGTTCCAAGGCGCAGACTGCATAAAACCGGAAGCTCTTTTTTGTGTAGATGTATTACCTTTTATAATAAGATACCAGAACAAGTCACAGAACTGCCCTTGGAAAAATTTAAAAATACTGTTAAATCCAATTTAATGAGTAAAGGTTATTACACTGTTGACGATTATTTGAAGGATAAAAAGGCATGGGCATAGCATTTGTATTGTTAATTATTACTCTAATACCTCAGTATTGATTAGAAAAAGTCCGGGGTTCTTTCATAGGTCTAGATAAAAGTCCTTTAATTAAACTCGAATCGTGATTTTCTTTTCTAAGTATAAAATTGTGAGAAGTATCCTACCTACTTAAAAACGTACTTCTGGCTTCTTGACTCGACGACTTGATATGGGTAGCTTTAGTATGTCATGCTCACTTCAAACATTTCTGCGGTGGTGTCGTGTGAGGCGGGTCGTTACGTTCCCTCAAATATGGTTGAGCGAAGCGATGGCTGGTTCATGCGTCATGCTCGTGAACGGGTGCTGCCAGTGGGAATGGGTCTGCTTCTGTCTGCTTGTATTAAGGGCGTCGTATAACTCGTATATAAAAGATCTGTTTTATATTGTCTGTATGTATGGCACTTCTTACTCAAAAAATATAATTCTTAATAGCTTACCTTGTTTTGATTTATTTAATTGCAATATTTTTACTTTCTATAGTCAGTAGTTTAGTGAAAGACCTATGAAAAGCTTTTGGATATAAATTTTCAATTCGATGCCTTAACATAGGTAGTCTTAGTATGTCATGCTCTCTTTAATCATTTCTGCGGTGGTGTCGTATGAGGCTCAAATATGGTTGAGCGAAGAGATGGCTGGTTCATGCGTCATGTTCGGGAACTGGTGCTGCCAGTGGGAATGGGTCTGCTTCTGACTACCTATCTTAATGCATATTGAATTGTATGTTTTTCTTTTATTTTTATTTATTGTAGCAGCCTAGACTGAATAACAAGTTCAAACTTTGAATTTAGCTTAAAATCTGTAAATTGATTAAGAAATTTGAAACTCATTAAGAAATGAGCTAATTCAATAATGTTATTTATTTGTTAATCTTTGTTAATATAAAGTCTGGAAACGATATACATATTTGTAAATATCGTTCCATCTGATTGATAAAGCTGACAAGTTTTTTGCGCCCATTTTTCTTGTCAGTTAAAAGACGTCATAATGGGTGGCAGGGTAAAAGAATTGACGATTTAAAAATGTTTATTATGTGAGCTTATTTAAATAAAATATATTTCACTTTCACTTTAGATGAAACTCGGTTTTTGGTACAATTTTGACAAGAAAATGACAAAGCAATTTTTAAAGTATAAAAAATCAAAGATGGTGGCCAACTTTTTTGTTTGTAGGCCGATTTCGATGAAACTCGGTTTTTGGTACTATTCTGACAAGAAAATAACAACGCTATGTTAAAAAAAAAATTCAAGATGGCAGCCAACTGTTTTGTTTCTGGGCCGATTTCGATAAAATTCGGTTTTTGGTACTATTACGAGAATAAAATAACAACGCATTTTTTAAATATCAAAAAATTCAAGATGGCGGCCTACTTTTTTTGTTTGTAGGCCGATTTTGATGAAACTCGGTTTGTGGTACTATTTTGACAAGACAATAACAACGCAATTTTAAAAATCCAAGATGGCGGCCAACTTTTTTGTTTGTAGGCCGATTTCAATGAAACTCGGTTTTTGGTACTATTTTGACAAGTAAATAACAACGCTATGTTAAATATTTTCAAAATCTAAGATGGCGGCCAACTTTTTTCTTTGTGGGCCGATTTCAATGAAATTCGGTTTTTGGTACTATTTTGAGAAGAAAATAACAACGCAATTTTTAAAATATTAAAAATCCAGGATGGCGGCCAACTTTTTTGTTTGTGGGCTGATTTCGATAAAACTCGGTTTTAGTACTATTTTGATAAGAAAATAACAACGCAATTTTTTAATATTAAAAAATTCAAGATGGTGGCCAACTTTTTTGTTTGTAGGCCGATTTCAATGAAACTCCAATTTTGGTACTATTTTGACAAGATAACAGCAACACAATATTGAAAGTATTAAAAATCCAAGGTGGCGGCCAAATTCTTTTCTTGTTCTTCTTTTTTTCAATCCAGTTATATTAAAATCAACTCAACCGAGTTTCATAGAAATCGGTTCTCAAACAAAACAGTTGGCCACCATTTTGGATTTTTTTATATTTTCAACATTGCGTTTTTATTTTTTTGTCAAAATATTACTAAAAACCGATTTTCATCGAAATCAAGCCAAAAACAAAAAAAGGGTGGCCGCCATCTTGTTTATTTTTTATTTTTAACATGGTGTCGTTGAAAATCGGTTGCACCTATTTTTTTAATTTCATTAGTAAAAAATTGGTGCAAGTATTTTAGACCTTATTGATATATTTACCTAAATAACAGTTTTTATTCATTCGTGCATTTACTTTGCTTTCCTTACGGTTGGAACGACGGAGTACAGTCAGTCGTAGACCACCTCTCGTCGTGATAAGACATCCAAATCTTTGTTCTGTGCGTCCAGTGAATATTCGTGATTGTTCTGCGTGTATAGTGGTATAGGGGGTCATACTGCTGGAGCAAGTACAGGTCAGTAACTTTAATGTCTTAAATAATTTATTTTGAAAATGTAATAGTCGTAGTCTCCTTTGAGTAATAGTTGTAGTCGCTATCACGCTACAATAATGGTTAAAGCTTAAATTGATTGAATTCCGTATTAATTTTCAGTGAATGTTCCATAATTTTGAATAAAGGGTTTTTATTATAATTTAGTCGTTTCACTTCATAATAAAAACCCATAACTCCTTCAATAGTTCATCGGGAAGTTAGTATAAAATCGTTTGCAAAATTTGTGCTCACACAAACAAACGAAAACACAAACAAACGAGCAAGCAACCTTATAAAAAAATGCCAAAAGTATTAATTGTAAATATAGAACTACCTAAGTACTTAAGTTTATATTAAACAGTTTAATGTAATAAGTATGTCTCCGACCAACCATACAGTTTGGTCACCCTATGGAAGAAAGAGATACAATTATCTACTTGACCTCTCTGTCGGCTCGTTTTGGGGCGAAGAGCTCAATCTGGTTTATACCGAAGGGATGTGCTACATCTATGGACACGACAATGTGTGCATTCCAGCAGCTCGACCGCCGAAAACTATCGCTTTGACTCTGGCTTTCATTTTCGACGCCATCTTGTCTTTTGCGACCGCCGAGGAAAGCTTGAGCAAGAATTAACCTTACTTTTTCTGAAAGCCAGAGTCAAAGCGATGAACGAATGGAAATGTATGGATCTGACAGATAATCGGCACCGCCGAATTTTTTAAGATGGCGGCATAGCTGTCATGAAAGCTTTTCCTTATGTCATGAAAGCGATACCTTATGTCATGAAAGCAGTTGCTGTTTTCTCAAAGCTTTCACTAATAATTCAGTTTTTTCTCATTTGTGAGCTGTATTTATTGCAGAAATTGTTTTTTTTAAGGTTTTCAGTGTTATTTTGTGGATACTAAGTGGATACTGCATAAGGTTTGCTATTTTTAACATATTTATATTATGTCGACTTCTCGTTTAGTATTTTTGTTTATTTGTTTGTTTTTCTGTTTTAGGTAAGAAAGTCCGACCCAAATTTGTTGCTAGTTGAAGCCGATGAAGAAAGAATGAGGGAAATACTGCTGCTGTGTAGGAGACAGGTTCGGAAAGACAGCATTCCCATACTATGATGATTCCTATCCCAGCAGCTGTCGGAGTGGACGTTTGTCGACACCTTTCGCTTGGGAAAGGTCCATTTTATGACGCTTTGCGAAGATTTGATGCCTCTTTTGCAACCAACTCAAAGAACAACAGCTATTAAGCTAGAGATCAAGGTGTTTATCATTCCAACACTAAATACAAAGGTGATATTTTATAAACAACTAAACTTTATCATCATTATTACCTGTCATTGCACTGTTGTTACAGATCCTCGCTGCATCTCAATTGTATGCCGGTTCCTACCAAAGGTGTGTAGGCAATGATTTTAGCCTTGGTGTATAACAGAGGTTACAGAGGTCTATATCTGATCATCTAGCGCAGATAACTGATGCATGAAATCAACTACAGATCCTGAGGCTATATCACTTTCATAAGAACAGTATGTGAACGCAAAGCAGTTGCAATAAGGTAACCATGTTTTAGTTAGCTTTCTTAAGCCACGTTGACATGATCAAAGTATACTTGGAGCAAGTAGCTTTGATGAAAGTATATTTGGATACAGGTTGACACCATCCAAGTGTACTTGGACAAAGTAACTTTTTGTATACGGCGACGTCCAAGTGAACTTGGATTGCACGTTTACATGATCCAAGTAGTGTCCAAGTAGTCGTCAAAACCACTTGGTCCAAGTGTACTTAGATCATGTCAATGCAGCTTTACCAAATACCAACCTACTTGCTTCTAACCAGAGGTCCAGAATTTACAACCTCTGGTATTGTTGTAGGTTCAATGATCATTTTGGATTTCTTCAACAGAAAGATGCACAACTCTCTGAATGTCTCTGTGATAAGAAATAATTATTTTTAAAATGTACCTATAGTTATTTATTATTAAGTAGATTAAAATAAGTTTGTTTTCAGATGTATGATGCAGATTTACGCATCTTGCATGTAGATGCATTATTTGGTGGTGCAAGCCATGACTCACACATTGGGAACCTATACCATGTGAAAGCTGGAATGCAAAGACTCCATGAGATAGGACAGTTCTTCTGGTTCTTGGGTAAGTGCCATCATAAAACAATTATTAAACTAATGTTAGGCGGGGATTAGGACTGATCACCGACAAGCCATTCAGCTGTAACTTATTTCACCGATAGTACATTTATTCAAACGCAATTTTATCGAAAGGGAAATAAAATCATGCATGTAAGTAAATCAATTTGTCAAACCAAATCAAAATAATTTGTCATAATTATTAATCAATAAGATTCAGGTGCACTTATTAGGCTAAATAAAAATAAAGGTAAAGTCATTATTTTGCTAAATAGGTAATTTGCTTAAATATATTCTTTGTTTTATAGTTATATTTATTATAAATAAAACTTTAATTGAAATTACTTTATTTCCCTTTCGATAAAATGGCATTTGAAGAAATGTACTTGCAGAAGGGCACACAGGGAATTACCAAAAGACTTAATTAACCCTTTAACCGCCGGTCAGATTTATCCAACAAATATTTTTAAGTAATAAATACTAATTAAAAATATTTGTCAAATAAATCCATTCCTATATCTGATAATAATTGAACAAAACAGAATACTACAATCTCTTATTATTTACAGATGAAAATCAAGAATGCCAGGCCCAGCGCGGAGAGAATAGGAGAAGCAAGACTGCAATATGGATTAGTCCAAGTCATCATCATCATCAGCCTACCATAGTACACTGCTGTACATAGGCCTCCCCGAGTGCACGCCACTGAGCACGATCCGCGGCTATACTCATCCAGTTTATGCCAGCCACCTTGCTTGCTCGTCGCTCCACCTTGTCTGAGGGCGTCCCAACTACGTTTGCCGATACGCGGTCTCCATTCAAGAACTCGTCTGCCCCAGCGGCCATCGGTTCTACGGCTTAGTCCAAGTATCTTAAGTCATTTGTTATTGTATTGATAATTAATTAGTATCTTAAGCTATTTGTTATTGGATTTATATGATTAATCTATGTATCTTAAGTTAAGAGCGCGCAGTCTGCACACTAGCGCCGCCATTGGATCGAGAATCATAGTTCTTAAATAAACACGAAACTGTGAATTATCTCTCTGTCTGTAGTGCACTCCGAAAAAGCTTTGTGGTACTTTTTATCACTTAAACAATATTTTCTAGCCTGCCTTTTAGTTTATTTATTTATTCTTTATTGTAGCCACTTTTAACAATAAAACTCCATTAAACTAAACGACAGACTAGAAAATATTGTTTAAGCGATAAAAAGTACCACAGCCTTTATGGAGTGCACTACAGACAGAGAGATAATTCACAATTTCGTATTTAAGCACGTTCTAAAGACGACGCTAGTTTGCAGACTGCGCGCCCTTAAGGCCACCCGCACATGGCTCGTAGGCGTACTCGTCTCGTAAGCGTATCGTAAAGACGCGATGAGTACGATACGAGTAGAGTTCTACACACGAATCGTAGCGAAGGCGCAGATATTGTTCCAAAATATAAACTACAGATTCACGTTGACGAAATTCATCACCAAACATATAGAAAGTATTTTCTACGCCAGTACGCTACGACTATCGTATTGACAATACAATCTCATACGATACGCTTACGCTACGGCACCGTGTGCGGAGGGGCTAAGTCATTTGTTATTTATACAATATGTACAGCTCGCTCAACATAACTTGAACCAAACCATAGACAAAGAAGCTTGCGCAGTAGCAATTTTCAGTACAAAAATTGTAGTGCGCAGGTCACGTGGTACTAAAAATTGGGTCAAGTTATGTTGCGCGAGCTGTAACAAAAACTATGTCAGATAATGAAACAGGTGATGGTGATCCATGGAACATAGATAGAAACAAACAAATAATACTCCCATACAAAATGTATTCGTCAGCTGACCGATTACTATGGAAAGGCGAAAAAAATTTGTTTATTGGACCACTGTCCACTGAACAACATTTTCCTTGGAGAATGTTGTTCAGTTTTAGCAATACTATCACCTGTTCCAGTATCTGACAGGGTCTCTGTTACACACGGTATTAGTATCTGAACTAAGAAAATTATTATTTTTATGTAATTAATTTTGTTTAACTTAAGATAATTTTTTTGTATGGTTGTATCAGTATGATTGATTAGTTTCACTTTGTATTCAGAGTATACTACTGTGACGTCAAAAAATAATTTGTTAGTTTTAAGCATGGCCGCAGACTTTCTATCGGCCGATAGTTTGTTTTGTATGAAGACTCGGCCGATACCAAATCGTTGTAGTGTGCGCACTTGCATACTTCTGCACACTGATTACAACTATCGGCCGACAGTTTGGCCTGTAGTCTCCACTAGGGCCGCCAATTAAAAAATAATTACAACGAAATAACTATGTTTAATACAATTCTAAAACGTATAAAAACTAGGTAAAGTATTTTACATATTGTTGTATGCCTTAATTCTTAGTATAAATGTGTTCGCGTGTAGTTACAACAAAGTCGTCCTGAGGGAGATTAACTACACAAACACATTTGAACCAGGAAAATGCATACAAAAATATTTACAACTCTCCTAGATTTTGTACGTTTGAGAATTTTATTAAACATAGTTATTTCGTTAAAATGTTTTTTCTTGATTGGCGACGCTAGTGGAGAGTAGAGGATTCAAAAATAGGATCCCAGCACTCTAGCGCCGCCATTGTAACGAGAAGAATAGTGATTTAAGTGGTACCCTGAGCAAAAGTGGCGCCGCGGTGAATTTTATTTAATATTATAATTCTAATACACAATTTTAATAATGTTTTACGTGGAATTTTTAGGGTCCACAGTCTTGTGTTTTTAGACGGTATCGTTACATTCCCTCGTAGTCACTGCTAGAAGTAGATAGCAACTGCTAAAAGTAGCCGTTTTTGACACATTTTCTATCTACTTCTACGAATGACCACGAGGGCATGTAGTGATACCTTCTAATAATACTAGACCATGGGCCCTAAAAACTCCACGTAGAACATTTTTTTTTCTATTAATAACTTATTAAATAAACACCTCTGAGGGCGCCACTTTCGGTCATACAACCGCCTTAAATAAAGACGATTATTGTGAATTATCTCTCTAGTGCACTCCGTAGAAGCATAGAAGTATTGTAAAAAAAATAAAAAAAAAATTGTTGTACTTTTTATCGCTTGAACAATATTTTCTAGTCTGTCGTTTAGTTTGACGGAGTTTTATTATAGAATGTGGCCACTTTTCGCAAAAAACTTTAAACTAAATGACAGGCTAGAAAATACTGTTTTAGCGATAAGTACCACAAAGCTTCTTCGAAGTGCACTACAGAAAGATAATTCACAATTTCGTCTTTATGCACTATTCTAGTCGTTGAACTCGTTCCAATGGCGGCGCTCTAGAGTAATAGGTCCCCAGACTGCGCGCCCTTATTATTAAATGTTTACTTACGAAATAGAAAATTGTATTAGGAACTCCTGTAAGGATAGCTGTATTGTGTTAAAAAAAATTGAATAAATAATAAAATTACATTTTGAAGTTACCTGTAATTATCATTTTTGTACCTTTTTAGGGTTCCGTAGTCAAGCCAGCAAGGAACCCTTATAGGTTCGCTAAGTTACTAGGAAAACTGTTGCTTTTGGATGCATGAAAAAAATTCCCTATAAATATAAGTAAGTAGGTACCTACAAATAGTTAGGAGTACCTACTATACTTAGTTGTAGTCGTAAGTAGTGTAAAACGGAGAAGTTTATAGCCAATAAGGTACGGGGTATGAGGTTACTACAGAAACCTATATACCACCACACTGCGCATTGCCCGACATGCACTTGGCCGGCTTTTTTTATTACAAAACTACTAAACACAGGTAAAACAACTACTCTATGATTTAGAAGTAACGTTAAGCAATTGCCGCGATTATTTTGCGTTATATTTATAGCTTTTACGCCTGCCTTATTGTGAAGAGCAACGCTTATAGTTAGAATTTTTGCGCTTAGTATTGGAGGCAGGCGTTTTTGCTTATTAAAGATTCAATTTTTATATTAAACCAAGAGCAGATTTAAAAGGGGTTTTTTTTGTGTACTGTGGAGATTTTATCCTAAGGCGACTCTCACACTAGTTCCGCGACCCTTTGGGAGAGCAATATTGATTAGTCTTCTCAAGTGGCGCCCTTATTTTAATTATATTTATTGCTCGCTAAGTACGTAATGTATTGAAAATTCAAACGTTGAGATTGAAGGAAAGGCTTTATAGTTTATTTACAAACAATAACTTCTGTAAAATGTAGTTCGTTGTAGTAGTAGTAGGCAAAAAAGCAAAAAGTGGCCACTTTTGGCCTACTACTACTACAACCAACTATATTTTACAGAGGTTATTGTTTGTAAATAAACTATAGAATCTCAGTATATCAAGTCAACTATAGCTTTAATCTCAACGTTTGAATTTTAGATAAATTGTGTATTTAGGGAGCAATAATTTTAATTAAGGTGAGGGCGCCACGGTAAGAATACTACGATTAGTATTAGGGCGACGAACATTAAAGCGATCTTTAATGTTCGTCGTCGCGGAGCCAGTCACCGAATAATTTCTGAAAGCATTACAACTATAATAAAACTAGCGACCGCCCGCGACTTCGTCCGCGTGGACAGTTTTTCCTCTATCCCTTGGAAACAGTTCTTCTTTCGGGATAATAGGTAGGTCCCTTATGAATATTAACATAAGGGACCTACCTACCCACGAGGGTACAGATAAAAACAGGGTTAAATACCCTCTTTATCTGTATCCCTGACAACGTGTATGCATGATGATCAGTGGCGTAACTTCCATCCCGCAAAATAGTACTGTACTGTACCCGAGGGATAACAAAAAACTTTCTACGCTGAGGAAGTCGCAGGCGGCCGCTAAGGATGTTAGGTATTATGTTATAAATAAAATAAAATGTTTGTCTGGAGAAAAGTGAAAAAAAGTTAAAGGAAATGATTGTTTTTATTAAAGTAACAAGTAATTAAATTAATGTGGATAAACATTGCTTAATTTCATTTATTCCCCTAATTTTGTACGTATAATACTCGACATCGTTTAATTCTCATTACATTACATAAACGTAGTCTGTTCGGAAAGAGAACCGACTTGGGATTTGTGCTTGATCACCGTTTTTGTCATGTTGATGGCACTGTTATACCTACGTAATTAATTATGGTGCGTGCGACTATCTTGACTTGATAGATACTTGATATTACAGTCGCACTAAAACGTTAAAGTGCTGTCAACATGACAAAAACGGTAATCAAGCACAAATCCCAAGTCGGTTTTCTTTACGAACAGACTATGTACATATTGTGATAGAAATTAAAAAAAAACGTCAACAAAACACGCACGGGCGGCGGCGTGCCTTAAAATCAACTTTCCGCACGCTGCTGTACTGTCATCGAAAACACACATTTTTGAGCAACTGTATTGAAAACAATTATGAAATTAGATGAATCTGATGCAAGCTAGAGGTTTAGAAATTAATTTTCTTCTTTGCTCTCAAATCTCTCGCCTTTCAATTTTTCTTTGATTTTGGGAAAGAAGTAACAACTCTGATTATGGCGGAGAGTATATTATATTTCCGCCACGTTCGATCTTCTTCTAGCCGCCGCTCCCCTAGTCCGCGTCGGGCTCCTCCTCGCGGACGCGCCGCTCCGCTCCATCCAGCAGCGCCCCCCGCGCCGCGCCGGAGCCGCTCCTGTAACGATTACATATCTCTTAGTAACTGCATGTGGCAATGGCAGGATCATTTCATACATACAGCCAATAAGGTACTACCCTATTTGACTGATTTTTTTGTAGTGTGGTTTAAGCGAGATTATATTTTGTCATCCTGCTGTTGAATGGTAGGTATCAAAGAAAGGTTACAAAAATACCGAGACAACTAAATAACGTAGACAAGTTGCCGGAACAGATAGTCTCAGTCAACAAGTTAAACCAATTTAAGAATAGATTGGACAAACATCTACTAAACAAAAGTTAAAATAAAGCAGAGATTGCAGGATACAGGCACTATCAGTTGCAACAACTGCTCGCCTGTTTAATAATAATAATATTCCTCTAAGATACACTTTCCTTGGATGAATGGATAATATAGTTCAAAAGACTCACTTTGTGGTCGGGATCTCTCGGCGGGAGAAGCGTCGGCATCCACACTTGTCCTGATAAGATTGTGCCTCCTCTTCGCTGAAACAAACACACAATGTCTTAATGTCCTCTGTCTGCCAGTGAAAGTCGGTTAAAATTGGTTCAACTATTTCGGAGATAAGACCCAGACAAACATCAACTTACTTAATTTGTAGATAATGATTTTTTGTTTTGTTTAGAAATTCCTTTTAGAAAACTATGTGAACGGGTGCTGGATGGGCCTGCAGATGCAGCCTGCGACAGGCCTATAAATGCAGCCTCATCAACTGAAAATAAAAATGTATAGATTAAACAATAGCTTATAATATTAGCAGTTTTGGCTGAGTGATGATGAGTCAATCAGTCAGACAGAACTTTGTCTCTCATAATTAAATTAATGAGTTCTCCTAACTAATGTAATCAAATGTGAAACTTAAGAATATAAATGTGTAGTGGACAGATTACAAAGTACACAACAAAAAATAAATATGTAGTGTACAAATTTGTAACATCTTTGTATTTATCTACATTCACAAATAAATGAAATTTAAAATACAGGTAAGTAAGTACTCTACTAAAACGCAAGAATGAAATTGAAACAGTATCATATTAAAATTTCTTTATTCCCATCTGGATCTGCCCCCGCTACCATGGTGGCAAAGCTTGAAGGAGGCAGATAAAATTGATGCATTTGCTGCAGCAACAAATAGGTATTGACTCAGCTTGTATATTAATATTGCTTTGCCCAAGGACAGAGCGTAGATATTTTATCAGAAACAGACATTAATTTAAGTATTTACAAAGATTCGTTGTGGGAAATACAAATTAAGAATATCCATATACATAATATATTATTAAGGGAGTGAGGTGCATTTTGCTGAGCTTTCAAACTTTTGACACACTAAATAGTAAAGGAACACTTACTTGTTTCCACTCCTTGACACTTCTAATATTATTTACTGCATTTAAACTTGAGGCCAATGCCTCCCTCGTGGCTAAGCTAAGCATTTGTTGCTCAGCCTGCGAGCCACCCAGTTGCGTGGCTCTGGCTGCACTCCATCCATGCCACCAATACCTCCACCTGCGCCTCAGACACTTAACGTGTTGCAGGCATCTGAAATGCGTTAAAAGAAACTAAAAACCTATAAAGACAAGCAAAATGCAAGTGGTTAACCATCGGCAGAAAAGCTTTACCCTTTTGTTATAAAAGCACCATATACAAAGAAGTAACTTTTGTGCGTAAATCTACGCTTCGATTAGTTCGATTAAATTCTATTCTTTGAAGATAATAATATGAGATCACCTCGAACCCAGTCCTAAAACAAACTATTCGCTAACAATAACAATGATATTAAAAGTCGGTAACTTTCAGTTTAGTATATTTCAATTTACTGTTTGCCATGATGCTTCTTAAAAAAGTAAGTAAGTACGTACCTTAGTTAGTAAAACTGAATCCAATTAATTATAATCACAAACAAAAATATTTATTTTACTATAAATGTTTTTTAGGTTAAAAGTAATAAATGTCAACATAACGCGTTTTATTATGCTTATGCAATTTATAACATTTTATTAATGTATCGACAAATTTACCTAACAGAGCTAAAAAATGATACATATAATAACCGTTTTCGTTAATTATAGTAATTTTAAAATAAATCCGGCATTCTATTCAGTCGAAAACTGAAATTGATTCACTATGATTTTGAATCATAAATGCGCAAACGAAACGCAGACTCTCGTCATTCAATAGGTTCATTCGCGATTGCTTTAAGCAAAGCTTTAGCCAGACCCAGAGCACGGGAAATCTCGGCGGTCGCTGAAAGCGATAGCTTTAGCCAGAGCATTGCTTTGGCTCTGGGTCTGGCTAACGCTATCGCTTTGATCTCGGCGGTCGCACTGCAGCAGACCAATCACAAAGTCATAGATCACCACAGAGAATATTTACCATTAGGGCAGCGACCTACCTAGCGCTCTTAAGGTCCAAACAAATTATCGGACGTGGCTTACTGCCGCGGCTGATCTGAGGTGTGCAAACTATCGGATGTAGTAGGTCGCGGACGTAACCATAGACTAACATGACGTCATCGGACGTCCGATAGCTATCTGGCACGCAGGATGTTATGAGAGTGTGCACACTTATCAGCCGCGGCAGTAAGCCGCGTCCATAAGCCGCGTCCGATAATTTGTTTGGACCTTCACTCGGCTTAGGTTCGAATAGGTCAAGAAGCTTAGACCTCCCTCCAATGGAGATTGCACGGCCAGTGTCATAGTGAAGATAGAAAAAATGTCCATGAGTGACGTGACGGCTTATTGCAACCTCTTTCTTTAGCTTTACAATACGTGTTCGTTGTTCGTCGTTCGTTCGTTCGTGAGAAACGAAAACGTATTGTAAAACGAAAAGAAAGAGATAGCAATACGCCGTGACGTCACTAACGAGTCTTTTTTCAATCTTCACTATGATACTTAAGCGTGCAATCTCCATTGTGGGTATAAGCTTCTTGGAACAGGTAAATAAAAAGATAACAACCACAGATCACCACTGCACGAAAACAAATTTTATACTACGGGCCTAGTACGAGTTGGTTTTTTGTTCTCACTTCACTTTGCGAATAGTTAACTATCGTTTCCTCTCTTTCACTCGTTCACTCACTCGCATGATTTCCTCTCTTTCACTCGTTACTATTCGCAAAGTGAGGTGAGAAACACAACTCGTACTAGGCCCTCTGTTGTCAGCAAGATTTTATTCGGTACTACTTTTTTATACCGGAAAAAAAATAAAATCCACGTTTACTTGATGAACGCCCTCTAGCAAAAAAAGAACTATGGCGCAAAGTTAGTTTCTTTTGAAATCGTAGTTCCATTTTTCACCAAGATGCTTTGCATCGCAACATCACGGAGCGAAGGAAGTTTCAATGCATATGCAGTGTAACCGGCGGGTCTACCGCCTAACTCTGTCGCTTTGACTCTAGCTTTTGTTTATGAGACGTCGTTAGTGCACTGTTCCCTGCCTGCGTCTGTATTCCCGCAAGCATATAACCCAGCGATATTTAAAGCCCGAGTGAATAGGCTTCTTCTGGGCAAGCTCGCTTCATCTTCGGCCTCTTCTAACTCCGGTCACTCACATGCGCGCAAACATTCGTACATTGTACGAATGTTTTCCATTTTGTATGGAAAAACATTCGCGAAGTCATTCGCGAAGGTCGTCCTACACATGTATTCGCGAACCTTTGCGCGCATGTGAGTGACCGGGGTTAGCCTCATGGTTCTCGAATGTGGCCAAGAGTAAGCCCATTTAATGTAAAAAAAAAACTGTCCGTCCTTGTCATCGTGTTATGATATGACAAGGATGGATAGAGCATTGCTATCGCTTTGAGATAGGCGGTCTCACTGCCGCGCCGGACGGGACGGGGCACGCACGGGGTGGAGACATGCTGCCAACGAGGTTTTTCCCGTACGTCCGCGCCTCCGCTACATATGCATGCATACATTTTTGGCCGATTGCACTAAACTTAAGGATCGCCTATATAAGTCTTTTCCTAACTACAACATGATCAAATTAAAACGGAGCCGTCATGTAGGTGTCATTCGCTAAGTTATCTTGGTCGAGTTGTAGATAAGAAAAGACTTAGGTGATTCTTAAGTTTAGTGCTTTCACGCGTTTGTTTGAAACGATTTTTCCCGCCCCGTCCGGGGTTTTTCCCGTAACGTATACAGCGACCATTACTTTACATGGTTAAAATCAAGAGAATATGAATATAAGATTCTTGGTTAAAATCCACTCTATGGCGATCGATGACCCAGCGATCAGTCTACTATGCACTTATGGACGGCTCTGACCCATAGATATAGTATATTAAACTCTGACCTCTGTTTGCCTTTTTAATCTGTGGAAGGTCAGCTGACTGTCATTTCGTTGTCTGTCTTGTCAGGCAGGACTGACGTCAGTCATTTGACAAGAGCTTTTAACGAGAGGTTAGTTTTTCATACAATTTTTCTAATTTATCTAAAAACTTGGGTAATTAATTTTAATAGTCGTTAATTTTTATTTTGTATTAACCTTTTTCTTGCAAGCAAAAGTGTTGCAACACATAGTTGCATGATTTGTTGAACAACACAATTGTCATCATAACCATTAGTTGCACGTTCGTTACATAATATTAACGTAGCTTTTTATCGTACTCAGTGCAGTCAAAAACCCGACACAATGGCTTCTGATGCCCCCGGTCGTCCCATGAAGTTCCCGTACACGTTTTCGGCAAAGGTGGCGCAGTTCCCGTTGAAGTACTACATCAAGAACCAGTGGATCTGGCGTTACTGGATGATTGCCTCCGTCCTCTCCTTGCCGGTGTTCTACAAGATCAACAAATTAGGTATGAAATGATGGTCTTTCAAAATATACTCCTCGACACAGAACTTGAGTGGTGATAGTTAATGTGCAGAAGTAATTTTTGGGTTTAATAGAATAAACTATGTCGGGATTTACACCATGTACCTGTTTATTTTTGAGACTCCGATATTTCGGCGCAGTTGCATGCGCCATGATCACGGAAGAACTGTCGATTGTTGCGTGCGGGTAGATGTTATTGGCAGACGAATCGGTCTACCCTCCGTCTAGTTCTTTTATTACTACGTTCGATACCGGTACCACTGTCTGCAAACTCACTATTCACTCGAATTTGTTCTCGACACACGACACTTACTGTATCTGTACGCGAAACGGCACTTTTTTTATTTTTGTTGTTTTTCCACAACCGGACTACTGGATTCCAGACACTCGACAATTTAAACCCATCCTCACGATTGAAATTTTTGTATTTGGTTATTTCAATCGCTTCCTTGACCATTCTTGGTATGTAGTGGCGTTCTGTTGAAATAATCTGGGGGTTATGTAACTCGATAATGGCCGATTTTTGCGTATCGTTGTTTTGGACCGCTTTTATGTGCTCCTTTATATGGCATGCTATTGTGCGTTTAGTTTGGCCGATATATGAGCTACCACAACTGCAGTCGATCTTATAAACGCCAGGTTTCTCCAAAGGAAAACTATCTTTCGGGGACCGTAGACATTGCGATACCTTTTTTAAAGGAGTGAAGATAGTTTTTATTGCGTACTTTTTCAATATATTTGAGACCTTATCTGTCACTCCCTTTACATATGGCAAAAATACTGACTGTCTATCTACATCCTGCCTCTGTAACTGGTGCTTTTTCGTGTGTCTAGGTGGAAGCTTTCCTGAATATCCATTGCTCTGCAGGACATGGCGCACGTGTTGTAACTCTTTGTCCAGGTGTTCATCATCACAAAGATCATATGCACGGTTTGTTAGTGATGCCACGACAGAGTTTAGGTGTCTAGGATGATGATGCGAAGTAGCTTTGAGGTAACGATCTGAGTGTGTGGGTTTTCTGTATACAGAGTGGCTGAGTGTACCGTCAGCGCGCACATTAATCTTGACATCTAGGAATGCTAAGCTTCTGTCTACCTCCATCTCACAGGTTAGTTTTATTTTCGGATGAATGTTGTTTAAATATGCCAGATAACCTTCAACATCCTGTTTGTTTTCCTTCATTATGCAGAGAACATCATCGACGTACCTTTTCCATAGTTTGATCTCGGCAGGTGCAGTCGCGAGGGCTTGTTCTTCAAAATGTTCCATCCAGAGGTTGGCTACCACTGGGGCTACTGGACTGCCCATAGCTACTCCATCTACTTGAAGGTAGTACTGACCATTATAAATGAAGTAATTCTTCGACAAGCAGTGTTCCAACAATCTGACATATTCCATCGGGATATCGTTGTTTTGTAACTTGACCTTTATTATTTCGAGACACTCCGCCACTGGCACATTGGTGAAGAGCGATTCTACGTCGAAACTGACCATCAACTCATTCTCCTCGACCTTGTTGTGTGACAGAATGTCAACGAGATGACGGGAGTCCTTAACGTATGATGACGTTTGTCCTGCTAACGGCTGTAGTACATTCGACACATGCTTCGCCAATTCATACGTAGGTGAACCTATTTGACTCACAATGGGTCGTAATGGCACGTTTTGCTTATGTACTTTAGGCAATCCGTATAGTTTATTCTATTAACGTCAATAACCATGGAAATTTAAAACAATATAATTTTTGGGTGTCATTGGCGAGAGACATGCAGGGCTACTGCAAACTGCAATTTCTCTCACCGCTCATGACTCGTGCCTGCACCTATAACAAGCGTACCTATAACATTCAAGTTAGGGTCGGGGTCAGGTTCGTTTATTTGCTTGTCTTATTCAAGTCTCACATGGGAAGGTTTAGTACTATTGCCGATCTTTAAGTGACAGTCGCAATCGCTAAATTGTACATTATTGTTGTCAAAACAAATCCATACATTGACGGCGAAGTACCAATACCTCGTAACTTACACTTTTTCGAGAAATTAATTTTCAGAACATTTTGAATTCAAAAGCATTATTCGCATGTTTTAGTAAAATCTTCTTGTTTTAGTTGAATTTTACAGTTGGGAGGTATTTGCACTTCACTGTTGACATACGATTTGTGTTTAAACACAAAACACAAATTGGTATATTTGTTTTGACAGCAATAATTCTACAACTGCAATTGTTATTTTCACTTAAAGATCGTGATAAGCCTATCAGTTAAATTGCAATTTATGTTTTCTCATATTCCAGCGAACTCGCCTGAGAATGTGGCCAAATGGGCTGAGAAGAGGAGGCAAGAGGCGGCCGCACACCATTAACATAAGCTTTAGCACTGGGTTCAGAGTAATTTAAAATGTGTATGAACATTTTGTTGTAAGTGAAGTAATAAAAATCATGTATTAAATAGTAAAAAGGAATTTGGTTTTCATCCTGCCTGCCACAATAAAACAACTATCCCCCTAAGTAAAAATTTTGTTACAGCTAACTAAAAGCTGTAGAGACGTCTCTACAGCTGAGCCACACGTATCTCCTAAACGCAAGACCGACAAACTCTGGTTTTTGGCGACAAAATCCGACAAATTACCGGCTACACATACGAGTAATCAGATTTTCGCTACGACCTTCCGTTTTCGAGATCTGTGTGGCCCAGCTGTAGAGACGTCTCTACAGCTGGGCCACACAGTACCTTTAGCACGAACAGCAATCGAGAAAAATAACGCGCGTAAAATCATTCGATAGTGCAATTTTGTATGAAAAATTAATACAGCGCCATCTATCGCCGAATAGCGAAATGAAATTTTCCGTAGAGAATTCTCTATCGAGTAATTTTACGCGCGTTATTTTTCTCGATTGCTGTTCGTGCTAAGGGTACTGTGTGGCCCAGCTGTAGAGACGTCTCTACAGCTGGGCCACACAGATCTCGAAAACGGAAGGTCGTAGCGAAAATCTGATTACTCGTATGTGTAGCCGGTAATTTGTCGGATTTTGTCGCCAAAAACCAGAGTTTGTCGGTCTTGCGTTTAGGAGATACGTGTGGCTCAGCTGTAGAGACGTCTCTACAGCTGGGCCACACAGATCTCGAAAACGGAAGGTCGTAGCGAAAATCTGATTACTCGTATGTGTAGCCGGTAGTTTGTCGGATTTTGTCACCAAGAACCAGATTTTGTCGATCTTGCGTTTAGGAGATATGTGAGGATACGCTGTGGAGACTTTTCTACCTGGATCTTGAGAAAGGAAGGTCATAGCGAAAATCTGATAACTCGAGTGTGTAGCCGTTAGTTTGTCAGAATTTGTCACCAAGAATCAGATTTTGTCGATCTTGCGTTTAGGAGATATGTGAGGATACGCTTACGACCTTTCGTTCTCGAGATCCAGGTAAAAAGGTCTCCACAGCGCATCCTCACATATCTTCTAAACGCAAGATCGACAAAACCTGATTCTTGGTGACAAATTCCGACAAACTTACGGCTACACACTCGAGTTATCAGATTTTCGCTATGACCTTCCTTTCTCAAGATCCAGGTAGAAAAGTCTCCACAGCGTATCCTCACATATCTCCTAAACGCAAGATCGACAAAATCTGGTTCTTGGTGACAAAATCCGACAAACTACCGGCTACACATACGAGTAATCAGATTTTCGCTACGACCTTCCGTTTTCGAGATCTGTGTGGCCCAGCTGTAGAGACGTCTCTACAGCTGAGCCACACGTATCTCCTAAACGCAAGACCGACAAACTCTGGTTTTTGGCGACAAAATCCGACAAATTACCGGCTACACATACGAGTAATCAGATTTTCGCTACGACCTTCCGTTTTCGAGATCTGTGTGGCCCAGCTGTAGAGACGTCTCTACAGCTGAGCCACACGTATCTCCTAAACGCAAGCCCGACAAATTCTGGTTTTTGGCGACAAATTCCGACAAATTATCGACTTCATCATGGCATAGTCAAAAAGTCAGATTTCCAACTTTTTTTTTTGTGGCCCAGCTGTAGTCCGGCACGTGCCACACAGATCTCGAAAACGCAAGCCCGACAAATTCTGGTTTTTGGCGACAAATTCCGACACTTCATCATGGCATAGTCAAAAAGTCAGATTTCCAACTTTTTTTTTGTGGCCCAGCTGTAGTCCGGCACGTCAACTATTGGCTTTTTTTACTCATGTAGGATGTTTTATAGTAAATGATAGTTCTCTCGTCCAGACAGACGAGAAGACAAGACTGTCTCGTCAGTAGAGGCAACTGTATCTATACCACAGTAGAGGGGTTCAAGTCAATACATAATGTGCATGAGCATGAGTGATCTAAAATCCCGTAGTTGTACCTGTATGCCAGGATAGGAAACTCAGCAAGGTTAATAATAAAAATGCTGTATTTGCATGGGTGCTTTATTCACTACAATATAAATTAAAAAAACTTATAAATTACATCAATAAATAATACCAGGCAAAATGATCAATGTTATTTGAGAATAGCTTATATTTTACAGATGACTAAAACTTTATTCTGGCTGCTATAGGAATGCAAATTCATCATTGTCATGTCGACATACTATAATACATTAAAGTTTGTCATTTTTCACTATCATTTATTTACGAACATAAAATGCAATAGATTGAGCTTAGTCTTCAACAAAAAAAAATGCCTGTAAAACGACTATAAACTTTTGTAAAACAAAACAAAACCCACTAAAACAGGCTGATACAAAACGATCGATTTTGAATGCTAGATAAAATAAATATCAAAATAGCAGTGCTTATTCAAAGCCTAAAATTATAAGGCTAAGTTCATACGACCGCGCTTTACTACCGTACGGTACTACTAACCGCGTTGTATAAAATTATACTAAACTGTGTTACATCGTCTACGTTCCCGTGCGGTGATCTACAAACCTGCATCGAGCCCGTTCAGTGGAGTCGCGCGGTTTCTCTGAATTACCTCCTCCACGTCCATTCTCAATGCCAGACTGCCGCGCGTGCATACACTATCGTGAATGCTTTTACCGCGCGACAAAAGGCTCGATACCGCGCGATCATATGAACTTAGCCTTAAGGTAAAAGCTATTTCCCTTATTTCCATAGCATTGGAGTAGCTAATCACAAACAAACAAAAAAACCTAATGTCTTTCAGAATATCATCACCACACCAAAGTCTGTTTCTAACTGGTATAGGTACTGATTAAATGCGATTTTTCCGTATTATTTTTGGAAACAAAGTATTTTCATGTAACAAATGCTGTTGTTATAGTTTTTTTTTTCAAATACAATATTTTATTAACAATAAGAAATATCAGATTAAGCCAAAGCAATTTACACAATTTGATAATAATTACAAGAATAAGCTAATGTTGATTCTCTTTTACATAAGAAGTAATTATTACAATATTATTATTTCAAGATACTTATTCATATTTTTTACATTTTTTTATTTGCTACAATTATAAATTTTAGGTAAGTATGTAATAATTTTAGGTTCAAAACATAGTACATAGTTTTAAGGCTACTTAGGTTTCAATATCACTGCATCCACTTTACAAAGATTTACTTTTCAAGCTGTTACCAGCTGGCTGTACATTCATATTTTTGTGACCTTTTTCTTACCTTTTTTATCTTTTTATAATTTTTAACTTTATTACAATTGACTTTTTAAATCACATCATGGATGTTACATGGTAAACTAAAAGCACTGAAAATTTAACACAAGTATATTACTCATTATATTTGAATCTTTGATGGTTTCGTTTTTATTGCATTAAATCAAACCTATACTAAAACTAGTTATTATGACCTTGTAACTCATTCAAAATAAGAATATTATTTTGGAAGGTTACTATCTACAGCATTGTTTATTGAACCAAAATTATTTTTTATAGAATACGAAGCACAACATAATTTTCTGGAATGAATTGTTTCTTTAGAAACTAAGCCCCATATTTATAAATAACTCTCACGTTAAGAGCTATTTTGAGATCATTCTTAAGATGTTTTTATTAGAATAGCATCTTAGGTATTATCTCAAGATAGCTCTCAACGTTAAGAGCGGTTTATAAATACGGGCCTAAAATCGATTCCTATTTGATTACGTAATCGTCGTCTCGAGTAGCTACTCTAGTAGGCGCCAGCGCCTGCAGCCGAGCATCGAGCGACATTCGATTCTAAATTAACACTAATAAGGTACAAAATTATCGTCTCGCAAACGTCCGCAATTTGTAACACTGTAGTTTTTGGTTCACAGTCGGGCCACACTCGAATTAAAGCCAACAATACAAGTGGCGGTCGATCAGACCCCGACGAGAGGTCGTGAGATTTACTTTTACACTTCCTGATTTTTGCAGAACGTCCCAGTTGTAAACTGATCGATTAGTTTTCAACCATATTATAGTAAAGCTCACTTTCGGCACTACCTGAACACTAACCTCCATATTCTAAGGGCTGGTTTGTACAGGGTCAGTGACTCTGACCCAGGAACTGGGTACATGTAGACAGGATCGGCAGTAAGTCGTGCTGTGTCCGAAAGTGGCTAGTCAGCTTGACTGACCTGCGAGAGAGAAGCCAGCACTGCACTGGGCTAAAACTAATTTCTACACAAGCCCAGTAACAACTCTGCGTTAGAATGGGTTATGGTACACCGTGTTACTGACCTCGTATGAACCAGGTATAAAACATCGACTAAAACTATCGCGGTCTTCTTTCAGCGCAACAATTTTAACCGGTTTAACTTTACTTAATCCACGGGTTAGAGTGGCCATAACAAATGGAATTTCGTACATATGTAATTCCGAACGCATCAACTCTATGGACCTACTAGTTTACCACAAACATGCGGGACTTTTCCGTACAGAATTTTCATACATTATCAATATCCTGTTCGGGATTCCGTCGTGTATGTGGCTGGGCTTAGAACGAAGAGGTTCGTCAGGTACAAGTACGAGGTATATATCTTGAAATTTTTTCGTCGGAGTGGGGATAAGTTCGCGCATGTGCTCTTGTGAGCGACCAATAATAGCGCGTGCCCTTCTCCCGCCACCCGCGCTCCTCACCAGTCTATCGCAACTCGCGAAGAAAAAAAACTATATGAAACGGGGTAGAACTTTTATGGCCGCTATATTGATCTCACTCTTTGCATGACTGTGTTGGCAGCGATCGAAGAACCCTGTTTTGACATTTGGCATGTCAAAAATGTTGTATGAAGTCCTGTCTCTTAAAACGTAGTGATTTTACATTCTCTTTGCTTCTCACCGCTACGCATGCCCTAAATACGCGTCCCCGCAATCCCCGCCCGATTTCAAGATAAACGCCTCGTAGTGCGTAGTGTATGTATCCTCGTGGGCAGTGCTAGTAGGTGTGATAGTCGGCGAGCCGCGCGGGGCATCACTTGAGGCGCGCGCGCTTGGAGGCGGAGGGCGCGGGCGCGGCTCGCTCCGGCGCGTCGCTCACGTCGGTGTCGGGCAGCGCCGGCAGCTGCAGCTCCGAGCACCGCTTGTTTATGTACTTCTCTAGTCGCCCGCCCGCTCTGCAACAGTCAATCATTAATCAATGCATAACATAATGTCAGTACTGTGATATGTCGAGGCCACTGACCTCCATTTACCAGGTTAATTTGGTATTCACCATCCAAATTTGAGGATGTGTTCAATCCATGAAACAACTTTCCGTAAGGAACACATGGCCAAATATGTTATAAAATTGACTATCCATACAAATCAAAGAGATCACGTGTTCGATCTTGTATGGGATGACCAAAATTTTGTGGCGAAATTCGACGTTTCTTAGAGAAATTTGTTTAGTCTCATAGACTGGACACATCCTTGAAATTTGGATGGTAAATTCAAAATGACCCTATATTTCACATTGAAAAAAAAACACGTCAATGGTCGAAGTACACCAACGTTATTGTCAATAATTATGGTCACGCTATTGTAAAAATCAGAACTAGCGATAAGAAAAAAGCTGAAAATGAATAAAGAAATTTATGTTTACTTTACGTTTGTTAATGATTAGAATAATAATGTTTATGAAACGTAAATATGTATTTTTTTATTCTACTGCTTCAGTTAAAAATCACGACAATACGATTATGAACAATAAACAGTGATTTGCGGCAACTTCAGAACGCTTGCAGTACAAGACTCTTTTTGCCATACATTCTCAAGTGAAGTTACAGCGGATTACTGCATATTTGTCGACACATCTTCGTGGACACTACGTCAATAGGCAGGGTATTGAAAGGTTTGAAAAGTGACATTACATCTTATCTTATGACGTTGTGTGTTACTTGATAAATGTAGGAATAAAATTCTACTGTCATTTTACGAACTCGCTACGTGGTTTGCATCTACGAAAGTGTTAATAGATAAAACCATAGACATAGAAAAATTTTCGCTGCGCTCAAGAAGACCAAACAAAGCGTGGAAAAAAGAAGTTAACATCATACGGACACGGTCTATGTAAAAAAGAGACAAAGGATCAAGTAACATGTACCAACATTTTTTACAGTAAGAGCCCCTAGCGTCCCGCCTAGCAAATGAGCAATCACAGTTTGTTTAAAATATTTGTTAATCTTAATTAGCATTTAAAATAAAGGTATCGTGGAGCCATGGTGTCTTGTGCTCTAAGTAATTGTGATGTGACAAAAAGAAATAATCAAAGTAATCACACTTTTCACAGGTAAATAAAATATTGCCACACATTACTCTTAAATCAAATTTCGCTACATTTATTCGTTTATCGACGAAGAAAATAGTATGGAACATAGTTTATCAATTTCCTTTGTCATATATAGTAATATTTTATGAATCTAAGTCGTATTTTACGAATCTCATATAAAATGTATGCATTCGTTTTCGGATCACCTGTTTATTGACATTGTTGTTCTTTAACATTCTATTTCTATGGATAAAACATACTTGGCGACGGGATGCGTGTCCTTGTTGTAGGTGTAGCAGTTGAGGAACACCTGCACGATGTCGGCGAGCACCTGCGCGTCGGAGTCGTATGCGCCGTTGGCCAGCTGCTCGCGGATCGTGCTGAAGTCCATCGGACGGGATATCACCTCTAGGTAGTCAGGAACCTAACGAACGTGCAGATTATAGCAATCAAATTGATGACTTAAGTGAAACAACTGCAGTACTTCAAGATAAAGAATGAGCATCGGGAAATATCGGAAAGAATCGTCTAACATAAGAAAGACAACAAAAAGTAGTTTGGCCCTAAAAGTTATTTACAATTTCAACTCTATTACAATGAAATACCTAAATGTCAACGTCATTTTTAAGAAAAGTGAAAACACGAAGTTTGCCAATGCCCATTTTTTATCTTTAAGTACTGTCCGATATAAAACTGAGGGCTTTTCAAAATGACAAAAAGCTGTAGGCTCGATAGATGGCGTTGAAAAAAATAGGGGATTCAAAGTATTTTTACACGACTGCCCAAAGCGAAAAGAGTGTTATGTGTTCAGGGTTAATGTATGTTTGTGGGTATGTGATTTTCTTTGTTCCACCATAACTTCTAAATGCCTTAACTGATTTGGATAAATGGGGTATCGTTAGAATCCTTACAGCATCCCGAGTGACACTGGCTATATTTTTTTTTAGAAAAAATCAATATGGCGACTTTACGACGCATATGGCCTTTCATTTGATATGGGCATCAAATGAAAGGCCTTGATGAGCACATTTCAAAACTATATAATATGTCACTAAAATGTGTAAAATAAAAATAAATAAATTAAAAAAATATTAACAAACACGACTGCCCTGCCAAAAACGAACTAAAAAGTTAAACAACAAGTGTCATTGCAGTCGGGGGACCTCTTCGATAAAAAATTGTTCCATAATAAGGTCCCCCGACTGCAATGACACTTGTTGTTTAACTTTTTAGTTCGTTTTTGGCAGGGCAGTCGTGTTTGTTAATATTTTTTTAATTAATTTATTTTTTTACTACCAATTTTGACTTCCCTCTTGCCATCAACGCCATCTAGTGAGGCAAATAGTTACTTTTCTTTTTTTTAAATGTCAATTTGAAAACCCCTCATTATCTTAATGTAAAACAGATGTTAAGAATACCTCTGATCTGAATTTCAGTTGTCAAACGGCTAGAACTCTACAGTTTGACAAATGAAACGGTACGTTTGAACTGTCAAATGATTTTTTTTACACAACGGGCGATTTTCCGAGACCTAATATTTAAAAAATCTCGATAGATAATTAAAACCGAGCCGTCTTAAAGTTGCCTTTATATGTATCGCCGTTTTAACTCTCCTGCCTCGTTTATCACTTTTCAAGGCGGAAGAGTACCTACACAGTATTTGCGATCATTTTTTTTGATAAATTGCTTCGTGGGAAACAGTTTAACTTTACAGCTCGGTTTTCATAAAAGTCAAAAAATCGCCTAGAGGCTTCGATCAAGGTCAAAGAACTGAATTGATGTCTTTGCACACACAGCAGACAGGTTTTGTAGACACAGTTTTTCTAAAACAAGTGAATAGTCTATATGTGTAAAGCTGACCTGTTCAGTATCGACGGGCTCGTAGAAAGGCCAGCTGTCCTTGTGCTTCATGGCGTCGGCCACCAGCTGCTGCAGCTCCTCGGCGTGCAGTCGCGGCGACGCGCGCCGGCCGCGCTTGCGACTACTTCGCTCCTCTAATAAATATAATAAAATAAATACGGAATCAGACAACATCATGAACATAGCTCAGTAGCCTTATGCTTAATTTACACGTTGTTAAGTAATAAGTAAAAAATTGACCCATCCGGGGAACGAAACCGGCACCCCAGAGATGGCGGCGCCTTAAAAACCGATGTGCAAACCACTCGACCACGGAGGTCGTCCTAAACGTGAGTACGAATACTCGTGACGGCGCTAAAGTATAATTCGCGTCACGTAAAAAGGCCGCTGGCTCGCTATGAACGTCAGCTATCTTATCTACTCATAAAGAAAGACTAAAAAACCAAGTTTGGAATTACCATAAATAAATCAGCTATTACATAAAAAAATAAATCTATAATTTAGAGGTATTAAATAGTATTTATTTGTGATATTATAATTTAACCACGATGGTATCGAAAGTTTGTAAAATTAATAAAAACATACCGTGGATTCCATTTGTGAGAGATTTATTTGATTTTGAACTCGTACTTGTGTTTGCTGTTTCTTCTTTAGATCTGAAACCAAATCAAACATTGTGTATAATTAATTTAATGTTTTAAAAGAATAAATGATGTTATTCTCAGTGCAATTCATGACTTTGTACGTACCTGCGCGACTTTTTAGGCTGCGGTAGAGGCGACTGACTGTTTTGTCGGGAACCTCGAGGTTTTAGCTTCACTAACGCCGTATTGTACTCGCTGTCATCCGATTCTATAAACAAAATTATAAGTTTAATATTGGAATTCAATAGGTACGCTACTTCGATTAGTTCAAAATACTTTCAGAATAACGTTTCATTCATGTTGGTCACTAATTGGTCATTAGCTATTTATATTAAAAAAAAACAATACGGGATCCGAACGTGATACTTGGGGTAGACCACAGTATACAAGTCATTAAAAGAAGAAAAATAAGAAAAATAAGAAAAATCATTTAAAAGGAGAAACAAAGCAACAAATTATACATTTAAATATAGACGACGACATCCAAAACGATAAAACTCAAAAATACCAAAATAATTGCAAATGAAAGAAGATACCAAAACATTTAGTGGGCACAGAGGTTACAGAAAAGGCGTTAGTCCAAAATTGAAAGCCACAGAATGATATTAAATAATGCGGAATCGAAACTAAACTTACATTTACTAACAGTTAGTAACACAAATGTCCGATGGAAATGCCAAATATTAAAAAGCCAATAATGTGAACGATTAGTAAGTAGAAGACTGAACAATAGCAAGGAATAAGATGGAGTTAATGAGCTATGGAATAAGCGAATGAAATATACGACACAGCATGAATCAGCATCAGCACAGCCAGTGAGAAAGCCCAGTATCCATTCATATGATGAAAATTAAACGGCTTCAATTGGGATGTTGACAACTTTTTTTATTTTATATTACATAAATGACCTCTCAATAAAAGAAACATTGGTAAAATAATTATTTCGCTAGCTTGAAAACTGCCCGAGATATCACAGTGTGAAATGCACACAAATGGACTCGCCCATACTAACGGCTACTGAGGTATGACGTCACGCCTCGCTAGTTTGTATGCAACGCGTAGGAAATTTGTTCGGCAGCTATATTAAATATTGTGTTTATCAAAATGGTTTCTTAGACAAATTTGCTATACATTTTACGAACTAATTAAAGGTATCATTTATTTTAATACATTTTATACTTTTTAAATGGACTTGTCCACCCAACTTTGAAGGGTCATAAAACAAATAATATGCAATATATAAAACCAAGAGGTATACAAGCTACTCTAAAAGTTTAATATGTTTACGATTTTTATTAGTATTTCGTTATTTTATTCATTAGTCAACATCCCTATTGCAGGATAATTTGGCTAATTCACAAATCGTCCACAGTCGACGCACTATCGCCAACTTGGCTAGTGTAGATAAAGAACTGTGATTTTATGTTTTGCTATGTGTTTGTTATCAATTTTTATATGATGGAAGTGATTTTTCATTAATATAAAATTTTCTTCCAACACATTTTGGTTTATTTTTTTTCAATTCGACCTTTAATTAGTTTACTGTCCAATGTTGTATTTTTGATAAAAAAATATTTTCTATCGACAATTTTTAGATGTAAAATTGAAAATAATCGGGAAAATAACCCAATGCATGTAAAAATGTAGTTTTTTTGTCAACCCGTCAATGTCGTTAGTTAATAATTAGACAATTTATCCTTCATAGCAGAGAGACTTTTATTATGCTGCCAAATTTTCAAGTGTGCTGTGCGCCAATGGAAAATGGACCGTACAGCATAATACGTAAAATGCACGGCAAATGCCTAGTGGAAAAAATCCCCAAGGTGCAATAGCTATAATACATAATGCACGCTTGATGCACGACAAAAACGTTAGCAGAAAAATCCCCAAGCATCAGTATATGGAAAAAAGACAAAAATGTAGTTGTTAGAAAACCTTATAATGTAATAGCGCGGGCCAATGGAATGGGCCGTTTTAGGCTCCGTTATGCAGAATCACTTGTCTCTGACTTTTTCTTTACGTGTAAATAGTATGGAAAAAAACCTCACTTCTGCACTTTTGCGATGATTTTCGTTATTTTTTCATCATTATCTTTAGCACAACTATCTTTTATGGAAAAAAGTTATTGGAGCAACTACACAGTACGTTAAAGTGTATTTTGATATAGAATTCAATTCGTTTCCGCTATTATTTACGCCAAAATATGACCCGCGACAAGCGCTTTTGATGATATCCTGTATTTTTTTACAATCATCTGTGAAGTTTATACGCAATTTAATACTTGTAGCTAGCTTCTAGATAATCTTTTTAGCTTGTCGTATGTTTTTTTTTTGTGGCTACAACTTTGCGTTTTCTATATGAAAATATGGCCCGCGCAAACCATGTTTTTCTATCATGCACCTAGAAAAATCCCCAAGCGTGAATCAATGAAAAATGGTCCGTATTACAAGAGCAATAGGGTATAGTTGGGTACCGTCGGAGGAGGAGGCGTTGAGCGCGCGGTGGATGGTGTCGAGCGCCGCCGCCGCGCAGCGCCGCGAGCTCGTCTCTTTATAACACAATCTTACGTTAGTTATACGTTATTATCTAATGCTAATTTTATTTTATGTTCTCTTTAAATTTAAATTTTATTTTAATCTCCTCAGTGATCAGTATTTTGGGTGTATAAAGTGCGCTTCCACCCGGCCTTATCGTCACTTAACATCAGGTGAGGTGACTATCCTGTTGTGCTTTAAAAATTGTCTGGTTTACATTTGCTTTAGATTTGCAGATTTTCTCTCTTTTCTTTATAACACAATCTTACGTTAGTTATACGTTATTATCTAATGCTAATTTTATTTTATTTCCTCTCTTTAAATTTTATTTTAGTTTCCTCAGTGATGAGTATTCCGGGTGTAGTGCGCTTTCACCCGGCCTTATCGCCACTTAACATCAGGTGAGGTGAAGGCCAAGCACTATCCAGTTCATCATCATCCTCCAGCCCTTATCCCAATTTATTTATAGTGTTCTACACAAAATAAAAATTTGAGCTCGTAGAACGACCACTATTGGGGTCGGCGCAGCATGTAATACATACTGCATTAGGTTTTGGCAAAGTTTTACGATCGGCCGCCTGCCTGACACCAACCCTCCTTGGGAATGCTGTTGTTGACAGTTTTCTCGCTGCCATTCGAGTGACCCTTTGTGCGATGGTCTGCACCGGGTCCCTAAAACTTCCCTCTATCGCCTTCTACGATACTGGGGATCGGAATGAGATGGGACAGTCCTATTTTTAACCGGGACTGTACGGCGTCACTATCCAGTTGTGCATAAAAAGTGTCTGGTTTACATTTGCTTTGGATTTGTGGATTTTAAGCTTGTTAAAAATTCTTCCAAAAGTTAGCATGCTTTTTAAATTTGCTTTCCAATCTGCACACCTTGCTAGATTTGTCAGTCTTTAATGTGTCAAAATGGAGTCAACATTGCAGACGATTGTTATTTTAACCCAGTTTATTGGCTTCACGCTTGGAAGCCAGGTCAAAGAGAAAAATATCTCGATAAAAATGAATTTCGAGTGCGTAATTGAATGGAGCATAAAACAATCTACTTCACTGCCGCCATTTTATTTTGATTTTAAAGCACAAGTGCAATCCAAAATCTGACCGCTCCGCTCATATTTGGATTTGTAGCACACTAATTTAGCAAAGCTAGGTGGGTGCTTTTTTAGCAAGATATCTCAAACCGTGCTAAAAAGTACGATGTAATAGCAATGTAAACCACGCATTACGAATTAAATTAATAAATCCGAGGAATTATAAGATAAAATCAACGTAGATAATTTGAATCACTATGTTCCTCCTACTCGTGATCAATTTAACCGATTTTATTTTCTAATAGAATCATAGTTTTACAGTTTTTGCAAAAAAGTCAGTAAAAGTTGAAGAATAAGTTGTATCTAAACAAGCACATGTTAAAATCCGCTTTGACCAATGCCTTTTGCCTGTATACAAGGCATTGAAAAGAGAACACTATTTCACAGGACAGATGGTGCCAAGCCAGGTTCTGAATTCCATTTAAGCTACCTCCAATAGAGACGCGTCTTACCTTTGACACGAAGCAGAGGCGCAGGCCGCGGCAGTCGTCTCAGGGCGGGTACACCGTGACGTCACTCTTCATT
This sequence comes from Agriphila tristella, assembly GCA_928269145.1. Taxonomy (NCBI): domain Eukaryota; kingdom Metazoa; phylum Arthropoda; class Insecta; order Lepidoptera; family Crambidae; genus Agriphila; species Agriphila tristella. The sequence continues at coordinate 2,522,190 of OV743443.1, read as the reverse complement.
GGAGCGTTCGTAGCGAGGTGACTGTAATGTTGATGCGACCTACCTCTAGCAGGCACGAGGCACAGGCCCAGCGTGGCGCACTCTAGGTGGAACCTCGCGCCGCACACGCCGCTGTATACGCACACGTACCTCTAGCAGGCGCAGTGCACGAGCCGCAGTGCCAGCGTTTAGCGCCCCGCGGCGGGCGCGGCGTGGCGCACTCTAGGTGGAACCTCGCGCCGCACACGCCGCTGTATACGCACACGTACCTCTAGCAGGCGCAGTGCACGAGCCGCAGTGCCAGCGTTTAGCGCCCCGCGGCGGGCGCGGCGTGGCGCACTCTAGGTGGAACCTCGCGCCGCACACGCCGCTGTATACGCACACGTACCTCTAGCAGGCGCGGTGCACGAGCCGCAGTGCCAGCGTTTAGCGCCCCGCGGCGGGCGCGGCGTGGCGCACTCTAGGTGGAACCTCGCGCCGCACACGCCGCTGTATACGCACACGTACCTCTAGCAGGCGCGGTGCACGAGCCGCAGTGCCAGCGTTTAGCGCCCCGCGGCGGGCGCGGCGTGGCGCACTCTAGGTGGAACCTCGCGCCGCACACGCGGCACACGCACGCCAGCCGCCCGCCGCTGCCGCACGCGCCGCACAACCCCACGTCCAGACTACACTCCTCCGATTCACTGCAGCAAATTACGACATCATCATCAAATTACCCCATTAAGGCTCGATGCGGAAACATTTGTCTCGTCTTTTTCTTTACGTGTAAAGAGTATGGAAAATAACCTCACTTCTGCAGTTTTCGATGTTTTTCGTTGATGTTGATATGAACCTACCTACGCAAGCGCTTTTGATGATATGACCCCCCCCCTCCGCAGACCATGTTTTCCTACAATAGACCCTTTACGGCCTGTCAGCCTAACGAATAGTCCCGGTACTCACGGTGACTATGTGTCGACACTTATCTCGCGATTTTGATAACGATGACAAATAAAAAACACATCAGTGCGTCGCGAACAAGACAGGCAGCGCGCTATTGCTAGAAAAGTATCGACAAAATTTTGTCGTGGTGCGCATATGAGGACGGTTGGCCACGACAAGCGGCGACCGACGACACGACGCACGAATTCCTACGTGGCGTGTAATCCGCGGATTGTGAATTAGCCGCTGTGTGGTGAGCAATGAAGAAAATTCGGAAAACTTATCTTGAGTTCATCATACTACGCTCCAGCACCCTTACTGACTATTTATTTACATCAAAATTCGTCCGCCAAAAATGAATTTCCGAAGTTAGAACAAATATATAGCTTTACAGCAATATTGTCAAAGAAACTTATGCATTAATATATTTACCTTTCATCTAGAACATCCTCTATCTCTTCGTCTGAAAACAGTTTTCGTTTTTTCCTCGGCGTCCTTTCTTTGGGTTTACACACCTCGCAAAACCAGTCGCCCTCGGGAACTTTCTGTTGACCACCAAATAAAAGTTCCAAAAGCGTATACAATCACTATTTCTTGATTTAACATTTTATCTATGCAATCAAACCAATGTTAAAACAATTACGCCCTTAGTACATCACCGTATGCGGCAGTGAAGCGTGATATGCAAGGTAGCGTTTCGCATAATTGTACTGTCTCACTTTACTATTAGCGAGATGACATAGTTGCATCCTTTCATAATTGTGAGCGAGACGCTCATATTTAGACAGTGGTGTTTCGTTCGTACCGCAGATGTTTTGCTACCGCAAACGATTCGCTGCCTCACGTACGCGTCGGTGTACTAAGGGCGTTACCCCCTTTGTTAACGAGACGGTTTTCCGCCGGGTCTAGGCACGGTTTTAAACCAGTCAGTTTTAACCAAGTCAGTTAGGAAAGTACTATGCTATGGGCAACAGCGTCGCTTAACCAGTTAGCAACAAAATTCGTGTGCGCGCGTATCGCCCCTGCACGAACTAAACGTATGTTGTGACGGCGCGGCGTGCAAGCGATTTTAACCTTTATTTAAACATCATACATACAAACTGCACCGCGGCGACCGCGCACCGGACGACGCTCCGTGGGTAGGCCCCCGACAAGGTGGACCGACGATCTGGTGAAGGTCGCGGAAAGCCAGTGGATGCAGGCAGCGCAGGACCGATCGTCGTGGAGATCTTTAGGGGAGGCCTATACCCAGCAGTAGGTGTCGTGCGGCTGATATGATGATGATGATGATGATGACATATAAACTTCCATGTGTCCCATACCTAACTGAATGACGATCGGACGTAGACACGGTTTAAAACCGTGCCTAGACCCGGTCAGTAACCGGCTGGTTAACAAAGGGCCTTAAAGTACTAAATCGGCTACAAAGTATACTTGAAGCTCGGAAAGAACCCTATCATTTTCTAAATGATAGGGTTGAGATTAACTAAAAAGCTGTCATGATATAAATAACTGGTAGACAAGGCATGCTAAATATGATTTGTTATTTTCATTAGAAAATATAAGAATAAATAAACATAATATATATATTAATATAAGAGTGTCTATGCAACCCACATGCATTGGAAAAGTCAAATTATGGAGTTGAGAGAGCAATGAAAAATATGCAATAAATTAATATTATTAATTTTACCTTTCTCTTCAATCCAGACTGGACGCATGCAATTTAAATTATATTCATAAAAGTCAATTACTAATAATATATGATGGTTTTATAAATGCGGTTGCTAATAGTGTCTTTCAAGACCGTATCTATACTTTATGCCTTGGTTCCTTAATGTGGGGTCCATGGACCTCATATAAAATGAAACAGTTATTTGCACAATATTGTTTAAAGTTTATTGAGGTGGTTGCTTCTCTAGCAAGAGGTTTAATAATATTCTGCCTTTTACAAGACTAAACTAACATCATCAAAGTGCGTGATATTTGACTTCAGTTTTTAAACTAAAAAAATGTGTTGTTTTTCGTATGTTTAACACGTTACATGTTACAAAACCCTGCTATAAAGGACTCACCGAGAGCTTGGGCTTGAGGCAGTACAGGTGGTGGCCCTTGTTGCAGCCGTCGCACAGCAGCATGTCGTCGGGGTCGGCCACATGACCGACACTCGCATATACACGCGAGTATGGCGTATACTCACCGAGAGCTTGGGCTTGAGGCAGTACAGGTGGTGGCCCTTGTTGCAGCCGTCGCACAGCAGCATGTTGTCGGGGTCGGCCTTGCGCCGACACAGCCGACAGCTCGCGTTCAGTATCGACGCCGACCACGCCACCGACGAGTCCAGCGTGAATAGGTGCAGCACCACCTGAACAGGCAACGGTATCTGTTATGCTACTGCTCCACCTGTGTCTTAACGCGAAGCCTAACACGTTAATCTAGGCCAGGGGTCACCAAATGGCGGACCGCGGTCTACATCTGGACCGCCGACCCATATTGTGCGGACCGCGACAACACTGGAACTTACACTAACGAATACGTAATTTAACAAAAAAATATAATCGCATTATCTTTGTTGACGTCAACTCGAAAACGGCCGGTAGTACGACACTACAGAACAGTAATTCGTCTTCATACAAACTGTCCTCAGCCCATAAAACCGAATAATTACATTTCTGTATTAAATATGCTTTTATATAAAATGTTGTGCGGACCGCGATGGTCATTTCATTTCTTAAAATGGACCCCGAACGAAACTAATTGGTGACCCGTGATCTAGGCGTTACGCAGATGTGGCCAACACTTTATCGTGATAATTTACAAAAACATATAACGCCTTAGCTAACGCGTAGTTGGACATTACCATTAACGTTAACGCAGGTGGAGCCGTAACATTACACAAGGCTATGCCTGGTATAGCGGCAAGATCATACCACTATACACCGTCATTTTGTAGTCGTTTTAATTAGCTTAAGGGTGTGTTGTACCAATGAAACTAAACATTTTTGCCCAAGAAACATGGGTCGAAAAACGACTAAAAAATTTGGATCTCCCATACTAACTAGACGGCTAAAACATTTTATTAGTATGGGAAAGTCAAATTTTTTTGTCGTTTTTCGACCCATGTTTCTTGGGCAAAAATGTTTAGTTCCATTAGTAGAACACTCCCTTAAGTTAATTAAAACGACTACAAAATGACGGTGTATAAGCAATCGACGAATGACGAAGATATACAGGATCAGCGAAAAGTACAATATGCAAACAATACGCAGACGTCACGCACTAGGTCAAGCTGACATCGAGGCAAAAGTGTATGATGGCAGGATTCACGATATTCAACTTTTATAAGCGCTTCGCATAAATACAAATTCCAACATTCAACCGTTGGACCGCGGTCCCCGAGCAGAGACACCTAGCTCGACGGAAGTACTTCCCTTTTAGCTGAATAATGGCGAACAGACCCTGCCTCAACATCAGGCTTTGTAATTCGATACGAAAATATAACTATAACGTGCTAATGGCCTAATGCTGAAAGGACACGGTATTCCACAACTCTTAATTTCCGTAACTCAAAAAGAAACAAAAATAATAATAGGCAGTAAAAGAAGAAAGAAAAAATTATATGGTGCATTCTCACACAAGAACGCATCTTCATGTTAGTTTAATTTAAATTAAAATTACATATGTAAATCCAAAGTAGTGAAACTATTGCGAAAATAATAAGCTAAGGTGTTTTTCGAATTTATAATAACCGTTTCTTTTTTTTCAAAAATATCTAAGTCAACATGCAACATTAAACATTTAGGATAATTCAATATAAGCATAGGTGGAAGTCATTTAATAATTTATTGGTTAAATTAAAACATACCTGTGCGAAGCTCCGGCACTCCATGAGCGAGACCTCCCACCGCTCGAGCGCGTCCAGCTCTATTGGTTTGTTTTTGGCTTCTCGCTCTTTCCGTTCTTTGTCATCCAGCCCTGAGGAAACATAGGTTATGTAACGGACAGTATTTAGAAAACGGTGCTGTTAACTAATGACTACATATTATAAAACAAAGTCCTCTGCCGCGACTGTCGTCCTGTCTGTCTGTTCGCGATAAACTCAAAAATTCCTGCACGGATTTTAATGCGGTTTTAACCAATAGATAGTGATTCATAATGAAGCCTACGCCTATGAACATGAACAGGTGTTTAGTCTAAGTTAAACAGTTTTTAAAAAATCTTTTGTAATAACATGGCAAATGTTTTAGGATTTAGCTAACTTATTACAACAATGGTGAATTTGAAATCTTTAGCGATCTTTTGTTTGCATTTAAGAGTGTTCTACAAATAAAACTGAACATTCAAATGGTTTTGGAGCAGAAGTGGTGTTAAATGGTTACCGTAGACCGGATGGCCTACAACGATGCTTCGTTGGCAGGACCCTGACTAAGTAGACTGACGATCTGGTGAAAGTAGCTGGAAGTAGCTTTATGACTCACCCAGCGGCCGGTGTATGTACTTGTGGTGTATCGCCTGCTCCACCTGCAGCAGCGCGCTACACAGCCCGCGCACTACAGTGGGGGGTGGGGGGGAGGTGGTATACATGTGACTCACCCAGCGGCCGGTGTATGTACTTGTGGTGTATCGCCTGCTCCACCTGCAGCAGCGCGCTACACAGCCCGCGCACTACAGTGGGGGGTGGGGGGAGGTGGTATACATGTGACTCACCCAGCGGCCGGTGTATGTACTTGTGGTGTATCGCCTGCTCCACCTGCAGCAGCGCGCTACACAGCCCGCGCACTACAGTGGGGGGTGGGGGGAGGTGGTATACATGTGACTCACCCAGCGGCCGGTGTATGTACTTGTGGTGTATCGCCTGCTCCACCTGCAGCAGCGCGCTACACAGCCCGCGCACTACAGTGGGGGGTGGGGGGAGGTGGTATACATGTGACTCACCCAGCGGCCGGTGTATGTACTTGTGGTGTATCGCCTGCTCCACCTGCAGCAGCGCGCTACACAGCCCGCGCACTACAGTGGGGGGTGGGGGGAGGTGGTATACATGTGACTCACCCAGCGGCCGGTGTATGTACTTGTGGTGTATCGCCTGCTCCACCTGCAGCAGCGCGCTACACAGCCCGCGCACTACAGTGGGGGGTGGGGGGGGGTGGTATACATGTGACTCACCCAGCGGCCGGTGTATGTACTTGTGGTGTATCGCCTGCTCCACCTGCAGCAGCGCGCTACACAGCCCGCGCACTACAGTGGGGGGTGGGGGGGAGGTGGTATACATGTGACTCACCCAGCGGCCGGTGTATGTACTTGTGGTGTATCGCCTGCTCCACCTGCAGCAGCGCGCTACACAGCCCGCGCACTACAGTGGGGGGGGGGGGGGAGGTGGTATACATGTGACACACCCAGCGGCCGGTGTATGTACTTGTGGTGTATCGCCTGCTCCACCTGCAGCAGCGCGCTACACAGCCCGCGCACTACAGTGGGGGGTGGGGGGAGGTGGTATACATGTGACTCACCCAGCGGCCGGTGTATGTACTTGTGGTGTATCGCCTGCTCCACCTGCAGCAGCGCGCTACACAGCCCGCGCACTACAGTGGGGGGTGGGGGGAGGTGGTATACATGTGACTCACCCAGCGGCCGGTGTATGTACTTGTGGTGTATCGCCTGCTCCACCTGCAGCAGCGCGCTACACAGCCCGCGCACTACAGTGGGGGGTGGGGGGGAGGTGGTATACATGTGACTCACCCAGCGGCCGGTGTATGTACTTGTGGTGTATCGCCTGCTCCACCTGCAGCAGCGCGCTACACAGCCCGCGCACTACAGTGGGGGGTGGGGGGGAGGTGGTATACATGTGACTCACCCAGCGGCCGGTGTATGTACTTGTGGTGTATCGCCTGCTCCACCTGCAGCAGCGCGCTACACAGCCCGCGCACTACAGTGGGGGGTGGGGGGAGGTGGTATACATGTGACTCACCCAGCGGCCGGTGTATGTACTTGTGGTGTATCGCCTGCTCCACCTGCAGCAGCGCGCTACACAGCCCGCGCACTACAGTGGGGGGGGGGGGGGGAGGTGGTATACATGTGACTCACCCAGCGGCCGGTGTATGTACTTGTGGTGTATCGCCTGCTCCACCTGCAGCAGCGCGCTACACAGCCCGCGCACTACAGTGGGGGGTGGGGGGAGGTGGTATACATGTGACTCACCCAGCGGCCGGTGTATGTACTTGTGGTGTATCGCCTGCTCCACCTGCAGCAGCGCGCTACACAGCCCGCGCACTACAGTGGGGGGGGGGGGGGAGGTGGTATACATGTGACTCACCCAGCGGCCGGTGTATGTACTTGTGGTGTATCGCCTGCTCCACCTGCAGCAGCGCGCTACACAGCCCGCGCACTACAGTGGGGGGTGGGGGGGAGGTGGTATACATGTGACTCACCCAGCGGCCGGTGTATGTACTTGTGGTGTATCGCCTGCTCCACCTGCAGCAGCGCGCTACACAGCCCGCGCACTACAGTGGGGGGTGGGGGGAGGTGGTATACATGTGACTCACCCAGCGGCCGGTGTATGTACTTGTGGTGTATCGCCTGCTCCACCTGCAGCAGCGCGCTACACAGCCCGCGCACTACAGTGGGGGGTGGGGGGAGGTGGTATACATGTGACTCACCCAGCGGCCGGTGTATGTACTTGTGGTGTATCGCCTGCTCCACCTGCAGCAGCGCGCTACACAGCCCGCGCACTACAGTGGGGGGTGGGGGGAGGTGGTATACATGTGACTCACCCAGCGGCCGGTGTATGTACTTGTGGTGTATCGCCTGCTCCACCTGCAGCAGCGCGCTACACAGCCCGCGCACTACAGTGGGGGGTGGGGGGGAGGTGGTATACATGTGACTCACCCAGCGGCCGGTGTATGTACTTGTGGTGTATCGCCTGCTCCACCTGCAGCAGCGCGCTACACAGCCCGCGCACTACAGTGGGGGGTGGGGGGGAGGTGGTATACATGTGACTCACCCAGCGGCCGGTGTATGTACTTGTGGTGTATCGCCTGCTCCACCTGCAGCAGCGCGCTACACAGCCCGCGCACTACAGTGGGGGGTGGGGGGAGGTGGTATACATGTGACTCACCCAGCGGCCGGTGTATGTACTTGTGGTGTATCGCCTGCTCCACCTGCAGCAGCGCGCTACACAGCCCGCGCACTACAGTGGGGGGTGGGGGGGAGGTGGTATACATGTGACTCACCCAGCGGCCGGTGTATGTACTTGTGGTGTATCGCCTGCTCCACCTGCAGCAGCGCGCTACACAGCCCGCGCACTACAGTGGGGGGTGGGGGGGAGGTGGTATACATGTGACTCACCCAGCGGCCGGTGTATGTACTTGTGGTGTATCGCCTGCTCCACCTGCAGCAGCGCGCTACACAGCCCGCGCACTACAGTGGGGGGTGGGGGGGAGGTGGTATACATGTGACTCACCCAGCGGCCGGTGTATGTACTTGTGGTGTATCGCCTGCTCCACCTGCAGCAGCGCGCTACACAGCCCGCGCACTACAGTGGGGGGTGGGGGGGAGGTGGTATACATGTGACTCACCCAGCGGCCGGTGTATGTACTTGTGGTGTATCGCCTGCTCCACCTGCAGCAGCGCGCTACACAGCCCGCGCACTACAGTGGGGGGTGGGGGGGAGGTGGTATACATGTGACTCACCCAGCGGCCGGTGTATGTACTTGTGGTGTATCGCCTGCTCCACCTGCAGCAGCGCGCTACACAGCCCGCGCACTACAGTGGGGGGTGGGGGGAGGTGGTATACATGTGACTCACCCAGCGGCCGGTGTATGTACTTGTGGTGTATCGCCTGCTCCACCTGCAGCAGCGCGCTACACAGCCCGCGCACTACAGTGGGGGGTGGGGGGGAGGTGGTATACATGTGACTCACCCAGCGGCCGGTGTATGTACTTGTGGTGTATCGCCTGCTCCACCTGCAGCAGCGCGCTACACAGCCCGCGCACTACAGTGGGGGGTGGGGGGGAGGTGGTATACATGTGACTCACCCAGCGGCCGGTGTATGTACTTGTGGTGTATCGCCTGCTCCACCTGCAGCAGCGCGCTACACAGCCCGCGCACTACAGTGGGGGGTGGGGGGGAGGTGGTATACATGTGACTCACCCAGCGGCCGGTGTATGTACTTGTGGTGTATCGCCTGCTCCACCTGCAGCAGCGCGCTACACAGCCCGCGCACTACAGTGGGGGGTGGGGGGAGGTGGTATACATGTGACTCACCCAGCGGCCGGTGTATGTACTTGTGGTGTATCGCCTGCTCCACCTGCAGCAGCGCGCTACACAGCCCGCGCACTACAGTGGGGGGTGGGGGGGAGGTGGTATACATGTGACTCACCCAGCGGCCGGTGTATGTACTTGTGGTGTATCGCCTGCTCCACCTGCAGCAGCGCGCTACACAGCCCGCGCACTACAGTGGGGGGTGGGGGGGAGGTGGTATACATGTGACTCACCCAGCGGCCGGTGTATGTACTTGTGGTGTATCGCCTGCTCCACCTGCAGCAGCGCGCTACACAGCCCGCGCACTACAGTGGGGGGTGGGGGGAGGTGGTATACATGTGACTCACCCAGCGGCCGGTGTATGTACTTGTGGTGTATCGCCTGCTCCACCTGCAGCAGCGCGCTACACAGCCCGCGCACTACAGTGGGGGGTGGGGGGAGGTGGTATACATGTGACTCACCCAGCGGCCGGTGTATGTACTTGTGGTGTATCGCCTGCTCCACCTGCAGCAGCGCGCTACACAGCCCGCGCACTACAGTGGGGGGTGGGGGGAGGTGGTATACATGTGACTCACCCAGCGGCCGGTGTATGTACTTGTGGTGTATCGCCTGCTCCACCTGCAGCAGCGCGCTACACAGCCCGCGCACTACAGTGGGGGGTGGGGGGAGGTGGTATACATGTGACTCACCCAGCGGCCGGTGTATGTACTTGTGGTGTATCGCCTGCTCCACCTGCAGCAGCGCGCTACACAGCCCGCGCACTACAGTGGGGGGTGGGGGGAGGTGGTATACATGTGACTCACCCAGCGGCCGGTGTATGTACTTGTGGTGTATCGCCTGCTCCACCTGCAGCAGCGCGCTACACAGCCCGCGCACTACAGTGGGGGGTGGGGGGGAGGTGGCAGCGCCGTTGACGCGCGCTGGCTCGAGGTAGCAGCCTGGGTCGCGGTATTTGTTCTCCGGTATAGGCATTTTTGATGCGTCTATGCCTAAAAATAGAGTTATTTTAGAAGGTAATAAATCAAAGTAAAAATTGGATTTTGGAGCTATCTGAAAGGATTACTATTTGATACAACATAAGAAGAAAACTCAAATAAGCACAGGTCAATCTTTTTGCCAGACGACTAAATAAGGATCGCTTACGACTGAACAAAATTTATCAATTTTTTTTCTTGATAAGCTTTTTAGTTTAAAACACCGAGAAACTCTAGTTACGTAGAATCTAGTTCTTACAAATATACTTTATGTTCTTAAATCCGATAAAAGAAAGATAGGTTTTATTTACTACGACACAAATACATTCATCAATACAAAATGAAAAGAACGATAAACAAAGATACATTTACGATAGGTATGAGAAAAAAAGAGGACAAAAACAGTGAGAAAGCTATAAACGGCTGATATATCACCGTTGGGCAGCCGCAGCTCGCCGTTGGGCAGGTGACAGTCGTCGCGGTACTTGTGTCCGGGGCCCCACGTGAGGTACTGCGCCTGCTTGTCGTACCCGCGCAGCATTAGGGTGCCTCGCCACGCTTCTCGGTCCTACCACAAACATTATATTCTAAAACCTCATCTAACAAAAAACACCCAAGAAAATAGGTAAAGACATGAAATAAAACACTTTTTAACGGATACAAGCGCGGTTTTATTGAAAGTACTTTGGTAATTAGTTGGTATTTGGTTTGATTTTTTATTTTCCCGACGTTTCGGCACTTTTGCAGCTGCCGTGTCCGTTAAAAAGTGTTTTATTTCATGTCTAGTGGGTGCTTAAGCTTGAGAAGTAAATATATAAATAGGTAAAATTAGAAAGGAACGAAAAACCAACAAACAGTCGTTTGATATGACCAAAAACATATTCATAGTGTAGTGCGGTGAAAGCATGCTTTGACTCATTTTATGTATTACACCGATCATCATAAATTATTCCGAACTCTAACTTCACAACTTAATTCACATAAAAAATATTAAAAATAGACAAAATTTGTTTTAATTTTACCGCTATTACCAGAAATCACGTGGCAAACAATATTTTACACTTCCGCCTAAGTTTAGTATTGCCAGAAATATAACGCAAAATTCATGCTTCAAAAAGGCCGCGATCTTTTCCAACTACCTATTATGTATACTGGATACGTGTAAGTTGCTCGAATATATTTACCTTAACCCTGAGCGCACCGAGGCAGCCGTGGTGGATCTTCTCCTCCAGCTCCAGGATATGGTCTCGCAGGGACAGTTCCAGTGCTTCTCCCAGCGAGCAGTCTCGCGGCACTTCTAGCGACACGACCACTTTGCGATGCCGAGTTTGCGGCAAAGGCGGGGCCTGTGTATAATATGTCCAGTTTTAATGTTAAGCCGCGTCCGCTACGCCGTGTTTTCGTGTTTGCTAACAGGAAAACATTGTTTGCTAACCGAATAGGAACGTGGCCTAACAGTTTTGTTGGCGAAAACACAATAACATGTTTGCTGAGACGAATGGATAACATCACCCGCGTTCGCCTGCGGGGAGGGGAGTCCACTCAGTGACGCATTTTGTGTTCGCGCTCACTAGAGAAAGACGCTATTATCATACGAAAATTGTGTGTGACAATTCTCTTTTTGGTTTGAGATGGAGTGGAATAAAGAAAATACTGTATTTATTATACAACTGATTAGAGAAAGAACGATCACAGTGATAAAAATAAAAAACGGAACGGAATTTATTTTTAAAACAAAAACTATAACAAAGGTGCAACGGACTGGCGGTTATGCTAACATGTTTTGATAGAAAATTGGCGCTCCGGACCCGGCTTTACACAATGGCCGATATATCCTTATCCTTACATTTAATAAAACAATAGGAAAAGTGTGTCTGTATTTATATATTTAAAAATATATATATCTGGGGCGATGGAGACATAGTAATAATTTGAAAAAAAAAAGTGTGTCTGTTTGTCTGTTTGTTTGTCTGTTTGAACACGCTAATCTCCGGAAATACTGAACGGATTCGAATGAAACTTTTTTTGTTATACACCGTCATTTTGTAGTCGTTTTAATTAACTTAAGAGTGTGTTGTACCAATGAAAATAAACATTTTTGCCCAAGAAACATTGGTCAAAAAACGACAAAAAAATTTGGTCCTCCCATACTAACTAGACATCTAAAACATTGTATTTTGTATGGGAAGGTCCAAAATTTTTGTCGTTTTTCGACCCATGTTTCTTTGGCAAAAATAATTATTTTCATTAGTAGAGCACTCCCTTAAGTTAATAAAAACGACTTCAAAATGACGATGTATAGCTGTTAAGCCTGGGCATAACTTAGGGTATAATTGATTTTGAAAAATGGAACACCTGATGCAGAACCATAATGGTCCAGCTAAACTATACAAAATATAATAATGACACCCTAGCGAAAGTTGTTCAGCCTGATGAGCATTTTTTGTTGAGGTACAAAAATCGAAGATCTGGAACACCTGATGCAGAACCATAATGGTCCAGCTAAACTATACAAAATATAAAAATGACACCTTTGCAAAAGTTGTTAAGCCTGATGAGCCTTTTTTTGAGGTATGAAAATCGAAGATCTGGAACACCCGATGCAGAACCATAATGGTCCAGCTAAACTTTACAAAATATAAAAATGACAACTTTGCAAAAATTGTTCAGACTGAAGATCTGGAACACCTGATGCAGAACCATAACACTCCTACAAGTATTTTCTTATATAACTACATTAGTTCATTTATATGCTTTCGCCGAAGTCATAAAGTCCGCGCGTACGAAGTCGCGGGCATCAGCTAGTATACAAATAAAAAAATCTAGATGAAAATGTGAATAAACCCAACATACCGGCGCGTTCTTGTCTAACAGATGCAGCGGGCACTTGCCGATGTACTGCCGCAGCAGGAGCCGGTCGCTCTCCAGCGCGTGCTTCAGCTCCGACTCGCGCACGCCTCGCTTGTTCAACGCCTCGATCAGCGCGTCTAACTGTTCCTCCGTGTGGTATACCACCCAGTTGGGACGGTCATCCTGATAGAATAATACTGTTTTATTTCAGGCCAACATTAGTTACCATGATACCACTAGTAAAAATAATCGATAGTTATGCCGCACAGTTCCGGTTAAGAATAGGACTGTCCCATCTCATCCCGTGGGTATCGTAGAAGGCGATAGAGGGAAGTTTTAGGGACCCGGTGCAGTCCATCGCACAAAGGGTCACTCGAATGGCAGCGAGGAAACTGTCAACAACAGCATTCCCAAGGAGGGTTGGTGTCAGGCAGGCGGCCGATCGTAAAATTTTGCCAAAACCTAATGCAGTATGTATTACATGCTGCGCCGACCCCAATAGTGGTCGTTCTACGAGCGCAAAATTTTATTTTTTAATTTCAGGAGGATGATGATGATACCACTAGTAAAAATAAAAAGTAATCACACACAATAAGCTCCCGTTGTTAGTCACATCAGCCTCATCAGTGACTAGACCAGTGGTTCCGCGTACCCTGATACAACCTCGCGTACCCCTTGGGGTACGCGTACCTTTAATTGGGAAACACTGGACTAGACAACTTAAGAGCCTACGCGGACAACGGACGTTAGAGCGAATTAGTTCAAGACATAGTCATGATCTTTATTTCTAAGAGAGTAAAGTTGGAATTCGTACAGAAAAAGTTTATCGTTCGTAGAACTGATTTTAATAAAATTTGGTATGGGATTACATTGAACGGAGAAGGACAAATAATTTTGTCGTGAAAATGAATATTGAAGGGGAAAAAATCGCATGGGACCTGGAAAAAAGGGGACCCGGTTGAAGTCGCGAGTAGGGCATCCAATTTCGGTATACCGAGATCCCGCGTTATTTTCCAATCACGCAAGGAGTGAGTTACCAGCGCAGGATCCGCAGGATTTGCGGGACTGGAAAGTAATATAGAAACGTCCTCTCGCAAGCGCAAAGCTGGCGCGCGAGTGAGTACTGAATGACTGACTGGAAAATGGCGAACGCGCGCGGCTCGTGGCGCTTGTCCCGCGCATGCGCCGCGCTGTTAATATAGCTATGTTTGTTTTGTTTGTTGACAGTGAGAAGTAAATACTTGTGCATCTAATTACGCTACTTACTTAATACGAGTTTAATTCCTTTTTCAATATAATTTGGACTTTTTATCGGCAAAGTTTTAACTAAAACACCTCTTTATACAACACTTAACAGGCAGCTCATCTTACACCTGCGGGATCTCGCAAATTCCGAGATTCCGCGGGATAGTAAATCGTCGGTCCCGCAAATACCGAGATCACAAATACAACATGTGAGATTGGATGCCCTAGTCGCGAGCGTTAGTTAGTTACAGAATATTGACCTTCCCATGCGCGAGGCAGGTGGCGCTGTCTCCGCTGCACACCATGAGGTCGGCCAGTCGCTGCGCGAGCGCAGGCTCCACGTTCAACTTGTTGGTGAGCCCGTTCAAGTTGGACAGCGGCTTCTTAGGGGAGTTGCCGCGGGAGTTCGCGCCCGAGTCGTTCTCCTTGTCGCTACTCGCTGTATAATGAAAGAAAGGACTTCATAGTTTTTATTTTTGATTTAAGTGCTTTGTCTACATAAGTTTAAGGAAAATAACTGGGTTAATTTTTATAATCACGCGTGAGAAACTTAAAGTATGTAAATAGAGTCAGATGTAACTTAGTCGGTGTCTATTGAATTGAAATAACACTTTTAGGAAAAAAACGTGGATCAAAACGCTTAGTCCGTTTTTGACATTGCAGTCTAATGCGCGTAGACGGTAATGTGGGATGCTCAATCAAAGGGCGCTTAGTTCAATTGCAAGGGAGGGACGAAAGTGTATTGCCCCGCGCGCTCGCGCAAGGGCACGTCACATACACTAGTGTGCGTGCACACGTACATACACAGGCGAGCGTTTCGGCGGGCGGGGGCGGGGGCGCGGGCTCGTGCCGGCCACTAGGGGGACACGTACATACCGGCGTCTCGCTCGAACAGCTGCGCGACGTAGGCGAGCGTGTCGGCGGGCGGGGGCGGGGGCGCGGGCGCGGGGGGCGCGGGCTCGTGCCGGCCACTAGGGGGACACGTACATACCGGCGTCTCGCTCGAACAGCTGCGCGACGTAGGCGAGCGTGTCGGCGGGCGGGGGCGGGGGCGCGGGCGCGGGGGGCGCGGGCTCGTGCCGGCCACTAGGGGGACACGTACATACCGGCGTCTCGCTCGAACAGCTGCGCGACGTAGGCGAGCGTGTCGGCGGGCGGGGGCGGGGGCGCGGGCGCGGGGGGCGCGGGCGCGGGGGGCGCGGGCTCGTGCCGGCCACTAGGGGGACACGTACATACCGGCGTCTCGCTCGAACAGCTGCGCGACGTAGGCGAGCGTGTCGGCGGGCGGGGGCGCGGGCGCGGGGGGCGCGGGCTCGTGCCGGCCACTAGGGGGACACGTACATACCGGCGTCTCGCTCGAACAGCTGCGCGACGTAGGCGAGCGTGTCGGCGGGCGGGGGCGGGGGCGCGGGCGCGGGGGGCACGGGCTTGTGCCGGCACGGGCCCCGCGCCTCGCCCCCCGCCTCCACGAACAACCCGGGCACTCGCTGGTTCACCCAGTAGCGACGGAACGCGCGGTCAGATCCTGTCAATTAAAAACATCGAGAAACTATTATAGCAAACAAAACCTATTATTGTTATCCCAAAAAGAAACAAATTATTGTCTTCACATCTTCTAACAAAGACTAAAAGTAATTTAAAGTTTAAAGCAGACTATACATATTTTCTATTGCATGCCGTGGCAGACTTTAATTAAGGTAAGGTAAACCCAGGAATAGTCCTAGGTTAAGTTGCAACTGTATTTTAGATCATTGTATTTAGTGTTTACTTTGGTTTTCCTTAAATAAATGAAAAAAAAATACCGAAATAACAATGAAATAAAATTATGTATTTTATTTCATTGTTATTTCGGTATTTTTTTTTACTTACATAAAGCAATTACTTAGTACCAGTAAAAACAAACTTTAACTCACCAAGATAAGACGTATAATCAAACAGCTCTGCCTGCAGTTCCTTTAACTTCTTCTCGTACTCTTGCTTCTTGAGCTCGCTGTCCTTGGCCAGCTTCTCTATGGCCGCCTTCGTTTCCTCTTCTAGTGCCTTCGCCTCGTCTCCGGTCAGTTTGAGCTCCTCTTTCTTGGCTGCGGCTTCCTTCTTCAGCTCTTGTCTCGCCGCTACCACTTGCATTTCACGTTTGCGTTCATTGATCTGTATTAGAAAGTTATGTATGAGGGTTGGACCACATTTATCAGCATCGAATCGCCGTTTCTGTCGCCTTGTCCTTTTCTGTCGCTCAGAACCGCCATTTATTAGAGCGATAAACATAGCAGGAATGCGATCGCTTCGAGGATTCCGCCGCGTGCTATCGCATTCCCGCTATCTTTCTCGCTCTTATAAATAATAGTAATAATATTTATTTATTTCCAGTACAAATTACAAAGCACAGTACAATCATCACAAGTAAATAGGCGAATTTTACATATTCTGATCATCTGTGCTTGAACTAGGTCTAATAACCTCAGACTACAGCGCTCGTCCCTAGGATCCAACATTATACAATAGTCAAAAATTGCTTACACTTTAAGGATCAGTAATTGAAAAGAAATAATATTGAATAGAAATATTATATAATAATATATTAAACTATTCAAAGGGGTTTGTGTAAGTAGCTCTGAGCGACAGAAAAGGATAAGGCGACGGAAAAAGGCGATACCGTGCTGACAGATGTGGTCTAACCATTAGGTAGATCTCTGCAAGTATCTTTGTACGGCTTACATAGCACATACCGCGACGAAGTCAGCATTGAATTCAATGCGCTCACTTAAGTAAAATTTTATAATAACGTGAAATACCAAATCGTGGGTTTTATCAAGACACTTTAACTACCTACTTCTACAACTACTAAATTTAAAGTTATGATGTATTGAGTGTGTGGTGAACTTAGCGGCTCATACAATCTTCATAAAGGAATTAACATGGCCCTTTGAGCCGGATATGTAAATAGTGAATTAATCATATCTTTAAATAATGTTCTAAAAACACATTTAACTTACAGTGAGTGTCCGGAGTGCGTGCTTGGTGTTCCTCAGTTCTTCGAGTTTCTCCTCGATGATGTCGCGCACCGTCGCGTAAGTCAAGATCTGGTTCATCAAGCACTGCAGGATCAGGAACTTGTCCTCTGTCAATGACACAATATCGGTTACTAATATTCATTGAATATACGTTTATCGCACTTAGAGGAGGCTTATTCTGAGCCATCTATACTACCAGCACTTAGTAAAATATTTGAAAAAAAAACCCAATTATTAGATTACTTCACATTCAATAATATACTTCATAAAAATCAGTTTCGATTTTCCAAGGGTAAAAGTACTACTGATGCTGGAATTGCACTTCTCAAACATATTCTTGACGCTTGGGAAAATGTAATAGGCATTTTCTGTGCCCTTTCTAAGCCATTCGATTGCTTTGATCACCAAACACTATTAAAGAAGCTAGAACATTATGGTGTCTCTGATAAATCAGTAACTCCCATGAAATCGTATTTGTACAATAGAATTCAGAAAGTTGTGTTGTAATTAATAGAACTGATTCTACTGGAACCCCTTCAATATGGGTGTGCCACAGGGATCAATATTGGGCCCATTGCTGTTTCTAATTTATACAAGGTGTTTGGTAAAAGCCTTATAAAGCCGAAAATGGTAGAAGGGTCCATCAAACTGAACAACTTTAACTATGGGACCAACGCGGAAATCGCGAAAAATAAATCAGCTGTTTCATACATTTTGATATTTTCGTTATTAATTTTTGTATGGAACAGCTGATTTTTTTTCGTGATTCCAGAGTTGGTCCCATAGTAAAAGTTGCTCAGTTTGATGGTCCCTATCTACCATATTCGGCTTTATAAGGCTTTTACCAAACACTTTGTATAAATTACCTTCCCAACTACGCGAATAATTTATGTGAGATAATACTATTTGCAGATGATACTTTTTTAGTTTCCAAAGTAAACAGAGGTAAATCAATGTGGGTGTGTCACAGGGACCAATATTGGGCCCATTGCCGTTTATGATTTATATAAATGACCTTTCCAACTACGCGAATAATATATGTGAGACAGTACTATTTGCGGATGATACTTCTTTAGTTTTCAAAGTAAACAGAGGTAATTACTATTCGGACGAAGTAAATAGTGCCCTCTCTAAAGTTTCATACTGGTTTAATACTTAACTCCAAAAAAACTAAAGGTGTAAAATTTTCATTACCTAATGTTGAGCAGACAAAATTAAATATTAATTTGAATGAAGATGAAGTCGAGTTTATTGAGAGTACATAATTTCTAGGTATTACACTAGATTCTCGATTGCAATGGGATCCACATAATGAAGCCTTGTCAAGTAAACTTAGTACAGCGGCATTCGCTGTTAAGAAAATAAGGCTTTTAACTGATATTGAAACGGCAAGGTTAGTATATTTTATCGTCGCGGCTGGAGTACCGGCGCGCGCCCACTGTGGCGACACATACCTAGCGGCAGCTCGTGCACGTGGCGGGCGTGCAGCGCGCGCAGCGGGCGCGGGTGCGCGAGGCGCAGGCGCAGGCGCGGCTGGAGTACCGGCGCGCGCCCACTGTGGCGACACATACCTAGCGGCAGCTCGTGCACGTGGCGGGCGTGCAGCGGGCGCGGGTGCGCGAGGCGCAGGCGCAGGCGCGGCTGGAGTACCGGCGCGCGCCCACTGTGGCGACACATACCTAGCGGCAGCTCGTGCACGTGGCGGGCGTGCAGCGCGCGCAGCGGGCGCGGGTGCGCGAGGCGCAGGCGCAGGCGCGGCTGGAGTACCGGCGCGCGCCCACTGTGGCGACACATACCTAGCGGCAGCTCGTGCACGTGGCGGGCGTGCAGCGCGCGCAGCGGGCGCGGGTGCGCGAGGCGCAGGCGCAGGCGCGGCTGGAGTACCGGCGCGCGCCCACTGTGGCGACACATACCTAGCGGCAGCTCGTGCACGTGGCGGGCGTGCAGCGCGCGCAGCGGGCGCGGGTGCGCGAGGCGCAGGCGCAGGCGCGGCTGGAGTACCGGCGCGCGCCCACTGTGGCGACACATACCTAGCGGCAGCTCGTGCACGTGGCGGGCGTGCAGCGCGCGCAGCGGGCGCGGGTGCGCGAGGCGCAGGCGCAGGCCGGGGTCGTCACGGCTGGAGTACCCCCCGCGCTGGTGGTAGCGCCACGTGGCGCAGCGCCCGCCCGCAGCAGAACCCGAGGAAAGCAGGTGTAGCCTGTGCCGAAAAACAACGCGTCAAATATATCTTCGCTTTCAAACCTCTGACCTCTACATGATGACTACATTATCATCTCCTCTTTATAACGACTGAAGTAGTATTTTAACACAATAAGATTTCGATCTATTCCTTAGATTTAAGTTTAAGAAATAAAATGCACTTCCACCACGTTCAATCAGTGAATAGTCCTCACCTAAGCACCTCGCTGACGGTGGTGGGGTCGAGCGGCAGCTTGCTGAGCGGCGTGCCCAGGTACGTGTGCGACCACTTGCTGGCCGCCGTGGCCAGCTCCACCGCGCGCGATGTGTCCATATCCGTCTCCAACTCTTGCATTTCTATTTGACAAAGCTTTATATTTATACAATCCCTTTTCTACATTTGTCCTAAGACCAACTCAGCGAGAACGGAAAGGGTATAAGGTAGCTTAATCTATCTCTGAAGTACAGTCTACTATATGGTCAGTTAGTTTCGTACGCATAGGGATTGCGACAGCGTAACCAGAAACTTTCTAATAATCTGTATTTCTCATGGCATTCCATAAGGGCAAAAGTATCTCTGGACAAAATACATTTTTTTTTTTAGTAACTATAGCAACCTCTATAAAAGAATTGCAATCACCAAATTATCATCTCCAAAACTCACCAGTAGATTCCTGAATCCCCCCACTTTCATTATGCTCCTCAGCCTCATCTTCTTGCAAGGAAAATATAGTAGTCAAGAACATCTGCACCAAGTCACTGAACATGCCCGCATGTTCCTTCTCTATGAGGCTCTTGCGAAACGTATCAATGTCCAGCTCATTATGGAATACGTCTCTAGCCTTTAGCACATCAGAGTATACATGCACGAACTCGAGGACTGAGAGAAAATCGCCCACCAGGGACTGTGGTATGCCCTCTATGTTAACTGAAGTGCCTTTTGGTAGTACCTGTGAAGGACAGCTTGGTTGATGATTGGTGGTGAGGAGTGTCTTTTTTATTCTGGGTCATTTATCCAGAATAAAAACATAAAATTTTAAATAAATACATAAATAATACAACAGATGTTACTAGTAAGAAGTATTAACTTCCTGATTGTTCAACTCATTCAGAGTGGCCCAGAATCCTACCTTATGGTCTTCAAGGTCCAGGTCTTCCTTGACCTTCTGCCACTCCTTGAGGTAGGCCTGCAGTCGCGCAGTTTTCTCCTTCTTCTTGGCCTTCTCTTCTTCTTTGCGCTGTCGCATTTGGTCTTCTGCGCGGCGCATCTTCTCTGCCAGTTCTTGGGCACTCTTTTTGGCAGCTGGATCCGCTGGTGGTTTGGGTTTTGTTGCTGTGTGTGGAGTCGACATTAACTTATGTTAGTTAGTATACAATTAAAAGAAAGCGTGCCCGCAGACTACAGACTTTCTATCGGCCGATAGTTGGTATTTATATGAAAAATCGGCCGATACCAAATTGTTGTACTTGTAGCACTTGCATACTTCTTCATACTGATTAAAGGCCCGACCCATGTCGGCCGACAGTTTGGTCTGTGGTTTGCGGGGACTCAAACGGCGACAACAACCTTACAGAGCCATACCACTTTCAAGCGCTGTTCATTACTGTTTAAAAAATTGAATCTTATTAAACAAAACATGAAGAGGTCTAAGGGAAGCATTATCTATGGAATGGATAGTTATCTTACCTATAATGCTTCTAAGAAAGCTTTCTAAATAGTCTGTGTCTAAATTAGTTGGCGTTTTGTAATATTAACGTATTTATGGTCCTTCGAGCAGGATCTACTTTATAATTGTATGAAAAATTAAGTTGGTAAAAAATACTGTTATTTTTTTTTCTACCATTTTCTATATTACCTTCGGTTTTATCAGTTTTCTTGACAAACTTGTCCATAGATTCCTGTCTGCCCTTCTTGTCTGGGCTGGGTTTTTTGAGGGATTTAGTCAGTTTAGAGGCAGAGTTGGGCTTAGCCACACTTTTGGATGCTGGAGGTGACAGACTGTTCTTTATCAGCTTCTTAGAAGAGGGGAACTCGGGCGGTGCGCCCGTGAAAATTTGGTCAAAGTTAACTTTGGCAATGTTGTACTTATCCAGTGCTGCTTGCTACAAAAAAGAAAACATGTTTTTTTCTATAAATCAGGGTTTTTTTTTCATAGAATTTGTAGATAATATAGGTTGCGCAGCGAGTAGCGAGTGCTGACCTAAAATGATTTACATTTGAGTTAGTAACTTAGTAGTAGTAAAAATTTCTAACAGTTAAAACTTGATCTTTTTCTAGTATGCAACTTCTACCTTACCATTCCATCCCATCTTACCTTAATACAAATAATGCCATTAGCCTGCTGCACAAACTGTTTCAGGAATAGCCTATTCTTGTCCCTCGTGTAGACGCCCTTGCGGCGCCGCACGCGATCGTGCGGCGCCGTGCCGATCTGTCCGGCGGCCGACGAGTCTGACTCCTCGTACTGTTCCACTTCGTAACAGTAGGAGGAAGCAGGAAGCATGGCTTTACTGGAAATTTCATTACTTTTTAATCCTGCTGCAAGGCAAGTGCAAGGATCGTAGCAGGTGGCGATCCATAGTCTCTGCCTACCCCCATGGGAAACAGGCGTGAGTGTATGTATGTATGTATGTATTTAATCCTGCTAATATTATAAATGTGAAAGTTTGAATGGTTGGATATTTTTTACTCAATTATACAAAAACGGCTGAACAGGTTTGAATGGTCACTCAGATACTTTATAGCCTACCTACACTAAAACATAGGATACATTTTATCCCGGTCAAAGGTTCCCTAGGGATTTTCCGAATGTCCACGTCCAAGTCGCGGGCGGAAACTAATAGGATAATAAAGTACACACTACGGCACCTCAGACTGCATGTTGACCTAGGTCAAGGTCTCTAGAGACTGTCTTTAAGCCCTACATAATAAAATCTGTGTTCACAGTTTAAGTGTATAACCTGACGTGCTGTTGTGTATACAAAGATTAATCAAGACAAATAGTGAGTATGGTTAACTTTTCTAACAAACTAGCACTTCAGTGCTTAGTTATTTTATAAATAAACTAGCTTCCGCCCGCGACTTCGTCCGCGTGGACATTCGAGAAAATCCTAAGGGAACCTTTAACCAGGATACAATGTATTCTATGTTCTAACGTCCTGCCTCGCTAGGCAGGGCGTTTGCCACTTGCGCGTGAGGATGCGGCCCGACATCGCACTCGGTCGATATAGTACGCGCTTGCCAGCCAGAGGCCTGCTGCGCGCAAGGCACGTTCACACCAAGCGGGCTACCTATCAAGGCAGGATATTAAATTTTTTATCCAGGTTAAAGGTTCCCTAAGGATTTTCTCGAATGTCCACGTGAACGAAGTCGCGGGCGGAAGCTAGTAGTATAAAATAATATAATACTTAGAAAGCGGGCTTAGATTTTACTGCATGCACGTGCATTTTTTTTCTGAGAAATTAGAAAAGAGAGACCCAAAACTGGACACTTTATTGTTTACTTTAAAGCCATTGAACATTTTACCATGCCAGATGTGGGAACACCAGGTCCAGGTAGTCGTCGTTCTAACAGTATAATTCCCTAAACATATTGTTACAACGAATTCATCGTAAACTCTTCTTAAAAACTTAAAAGTCGTATATCTTTTGATTTAGTGAACCGATTGCGATGAAATAAAGACTAAATTACTTCGCAAAATACATAGTATATATCTAAGTAAACATCATTACGATTGAGTTAGCGCTTTTTAAGTTATTAGCGCACAAACATACAGATAAACAGACAAACAGACAAAAATTCCAAAAATGATAGAAATGGGTTTTATATGTTGTTATCAAACACCCCAACCACGTTTTTTCAAAATATTTTCTTTGTACAGACACAACTTTTCTACAGCTTTATTATATGTATAGATAACTCAAAATTTTAGTCTTACTCCTTAACAAATCGTAAATTGCACTAATAATTTTATTGCATTAAAAATAATTATATTCTTCAACTGTAATGCATTGCTCTTCCCATTTCTTACACTTTTAATGAATCTCAGCATAGCCAAGTTTGAACCCCCAAATCCCCCCCTCGCTACACCCTTGAATCTTATGCAGGCCACACACCATCCAATCGATCGTCCAATCGGCATGAAACTACCGATTGGATCCAATCAAACTGACCGTGTGTGGCCGTGGATCGGTTGGACGATCGAACTGACGGAAAAATCAAAATGGCTGGATCATGCCGATTGGATCATGCCGATTGGACGGTGTGTGGCAGTGGGCAATCGATCGTATGATTTTCTTAACCGACTTCAGAAAAGGAGGTTCTTTATTCGATTGTATTTATTTGTTTTATCATTGTTCGCGCGCATCTTCGATATTTTTAGACTGATTTTGATGATTATTTTTTTCTTTTTTCTTTTAACCGATTTCGAAAAAGGTAGGTTCTCTGTTTGACCTGTATCCGCGATTATCTCACGTTTGGCTGAACCGATTTTAATGCGGTTTTCAGAAAGGTATTTGTTGAATTTAGGAGAAGGTTTTAGTATTTAACTGACTTCAAAAAAAGGAAGTTCTCAGTTTGACCTGTATATGTATGTTTGTCCGCGATTATCTCATGTTTAGCTGAACCGATTTTGATGCGCTTACCAGAAAAGCATTTGTTACATTTAGAAGAAGGTTTTGGTATTTTAACCGACTTCAAAAAAGAAGGAGGTTCTCATTTGGATTGTATACACCGTCATTTTGTAGTCGTTTTAATTAACTTAAGGGTGTGTTGTACCAATGAAAATAAACATTTTTGCCCAAGAAACATGGGTCGAAAAACGACAAAAAATTTTGGGTCTCCTATACTAAGTAGACAGCTATAACATTTTATTAGTATGGGAAAGTAATTTTTTTTTTGTCGTTTTTCAACCCATGTTTCTTTGGCAAAAATGTTTAGTTCCGTTAGTAGAACACTCCCTTAAGTTAATTAAAACGACTACAAAATGACGGTGTATATATTTTTTATCATTGTTCGCGCGTGTCTTCGATATGTATGGACCGATTATGATGATTATTTTTTTATTTCAAAGAATTTTCTTGCGACATTTTTTCTTTTTAAAATCGGTTCAGCAGTTCTCAATTCAAGTAATCCTGAAAATACTATGATTAACTACCTTGATGACTTTATTTATGAACCAAATTATATGTTTTTTTGTTGGAAAATGGATAGACAGCGTGAATATGGAAATTGAGTTGAGTAATGACATTAGCATTTTGAAAATATATAGAGTTAAAAAATATTATACGCATAGCTACCACCAAAAAGCTGAAAATAAATAAGCTTAAAAAAAATTCATAAACCTAAAAATAAAAACAAAAACAACTTTCAAATTAAAATAACAATGATGAAACATTTATTATATACAATCGAATTATAAGAACCTCCTTCTTTTTTTGAAGTCGGTTAAGAAAATCATACGATCGATCGCCACTGCCGATTGGACAGTTAGAATTGATCGTGTGTGGTGTATATGGACGAGCTGCAGATTGGATCCAATCGGTAGCATCATGCCGATTGGACGATCGATTGGATGGTGTGTGGCCTGCATTAGTATGGAGTACCTGTTAATGATGAGTTTAAAATAAATGTACTGAGTGTTTAGTTTTTTTTGTATATTAAGGGATAATAAACAACTTTTTCAAATACATAAGTAAGCTTAACTTGTGAAAAAGCTATCTTACCTGTTATAACAATAATATTTTGTACTTTAATTTTTTGTTTTTAGGCATTCACAATGCTATTTTAAAATTAAGATAATTAATGTATTAGAAAAAAATCAACACCCCTAGCAGTCCCGTCTGAGGTGCTAAGGGGGAGTCGATATTATTCAATTATGTTAATTATCTTATTAATTTATTGTTTTTAGTCAAACTATAAATCATCTCATACATAACCTATTAATAATCAGACACTGGAATTTCCAGGACAAGGATTTTTTCTTAGTTATAGTAAAAAAGAAAGAAATGGTTAGATCAGGCTAGGCGCACTCCGCGCTTTAGGTACGAAGCTACAAGTAGCTAGCCGGTCCGTCCGGACGGACTAATTTCAGAGGGCTACCGCGTGCCGGCTGGGTCGCAGGTTAGCAGTTCGATTTCGATAGTCACTCACTCGCGCCGCGTTCGCGTATTGCCGCGTCCGTCGTTCGTTCGCACGTCTAATATAAATGACCAAAATGAAGGCATATTACATCGCAATGGGCTGCCTTAATACGAATAAAAAGGATCCGAACCTCACGTTTTTCACACTTCCAAAAGTTCGAAACGACATCAAAACGTAAGAAGTGCTTGTCTACTAGGTACCTAGTTAGTAACTAGTATCCGTTTATTCTTAGGTACCTATTTACTTGTCTTATTTGCTAAACAATCTTCGCCCAACTATTTATTGAAATAATAATTTATAGATAAGGTAGGTACTTACTTACGTACCTACTTTCGAAATAAAGTTAATTATAATTACAATTTCATTTCGTAATAAAGCAAATTGCTTTAAAGTCAGCATGTATAGTCTGATGTGGCGTTGACTGTACCTAGCCTATGTTTTTTTTAAACGTATTTAACTACACATTATTTCACAAACACATAGCTTGTAATAAATTAACTACCTGTTTTTTAATTATTATTTAAAAGAAGAAACCCTGAAGTCGTTAGAAGAGATAAGAGCTACGCGACAGAAAGAGAGGCAACTTCTAGGTGAATATAACTGTAGGCAAGGGAGCGGCGTGCAACCTGAATTGCACTTTATTGTGTATGGAATAGAGTCGCTATTTATTTAAATGACTTTGCGGAGTGGATCTTCTGTACTTGTACTATTATGTATTCTGTGGTTAGATTCCAATTTGTTTTTGTTTCTGATACAAATAAAATAGTGATATTGGGAAAATTCCAACTATTTAAAGATAAATATAATTTTATAGAAGAACTAATGATTTCATGTTATCTTAGCCCCATCTACTTATTCTCTTTTTACAGTCAATTGGTATCTGAAGTGTTAAATTGTTATCACTAACTGCTTTAATAATAAACAAAGAGTAAGTTTACACCTGCTTTAACCAAAAATTAGTCTAAGCAATATTAGTCTTTACATTTGATGTCTCAAAGTATCATATTCCTAAACTTAAATTAGTAGTAAACTTATTATTAATAAGGGGGTAAGTGTTTCTATTGCATCAGAATAATAGTAAAGTTTACAGTTTACATTAGCATATACAAAATCTGAAATTATATTGATAAGATTATATGTTTTATCAAGCTTTATCTATATCACCCACCTTCCTGGCTGCTGTTTCTGTGATGTGACAGACAGCACATGAGCCTCCTGCCACAAGTCTCCCTCCAGGCACGCCTCAACTGTCTCTCCAACAAAGTACCTCTCTCTCACATAATTGAATATGTCCTCTGACATTTCAGCAAAAGAGGACCTGTTAGTTTTAACTGCCAGGTATAGTATTGGAATTCGGAGCTCCATTGGGAAGTCTTTCAGTTGCCTCCGTGCAGCTTTCTCGCTATCAAGAGCCTCTGAATAAGTCAGATTATTCTTCCCAGTCATCTCACAGGACCACACCATGGAGTTAACCAGAATAATCCTCTCACAGTATTCCCTAAAAGTACAATAACAAGTAAATAATCGGTAAAGCGAAAGAAAACGGCGCCGCAAGTTATTGAAACGGCGAAACATGGTGTCACGCTCGCGTAATTACGCAGCCAGACGCGCGGTTACAATGCCAACGGTCTTTCTCATTGATAACTACACACTTTAGCCGAAATTTTGCAAAAATTGCGCCAAATCATATAGTAAATGAAACTTACTCATAGTCCTTGAATATCTCGTCGGTTATCTCGCAGTGGAATACCTCGTCATCGTCCCGAAGGTACTCCGACGCCGTCGATTTCTCGAAGGCTTTCCTTTTCAATAGAGGCATGTTAGGAGTTCGCGGGTCACTTCGGTGGGAAAACGATTATTTAGTCCAGATAACAAAAGCACTCCACGAGTATTATACGATATATTGAACGGCGCATCGAACTTTATATTCTTCAGAACGAAACATTAGGAAATAATCACATTTATCAAGAATATAGTGAGTGAAAATTGTTGCGTGGTTTCGGTTGACAAGCCAAAAAACGGCGCGCTGAGCGCTTCTTTTTACGCCAGAAACATATGAACTGGGCAGTGTTGCCAGACCCGATCAAAGCTTTTGCCCACGCAGGTGGTTAAAATTGCCCTTTCCGACACAAAATCGCCACTGACGTCCATTATACAAGTACGCTGGACAGGCGAACGTCACCAATCGTTTGTTCCGATTTGAAAATCGCCATATTGGCGCTAAGAGCAGTAGATTCTATACTATGGCAGTAGTGAGTGTACACTGGAACTAATTAGTTCCAAGTACACTCACTACTGCCATAGTAGAATATACTGCTCTCGGCACCAAATGCCAATATGGCAAATTTCAAATCAGTACATAAAATTGCTGTCATTTCATGACAATAGCCTGTCCAGCGTACTTGTATAATGGACGTCAGTGCAAAATCGCCCATAATCGTTAAAACACCTACGTAAGGGGGAATCACAGATAAAGGGGGAATCTGTTGCACATTCAGTGGCGTAGCGTGTGTTTGTATTTTGCCGCCCCCCTATTTTCATTATAAGTCAAGAAAATCAGTACCTAGTTTCTTAAAAAAAATCATTACTTACCTACCTTATCTATTTACTAAAAATTAACTCTTCGGGTTTTTTTTCGGTGCATAATCTTTTATGTAGCCGCGCGCTCCAGGGGCCCTATTTTTGAATCACTCGATTGGCGTCGAGCGCTCGTTTCTACTGATTTTCGTTCGACATATGGCTCAAACGTTCGAAATAGAGTCATATGTCGAACGAAAATCAGTAGAAACGAGCGCTCGACGCCAGCCGAGCGATTCAAAAATAGGGCCCCAGGCCGTACCACGATGATGGTTTTGTCGAAACCATTACATACAACCAATGATAGTGTAGCCTATATAGACGCAGCGTGCGCAGCGCGCCGCAAGCTCCGGACTTTATATTACGATGTTGAAGTCAAAATCGTTACAATCAAGTACATTTTTCTTTGATGTTTTTAAAGAGATATTCTTATTTTCGATTTACAAGACCAATTTTTTTTTAATAATAAAAACCAATGATAATTATTATGAATATAAGAATATAAATAATTATTATATTAATCGAAAGCTCCCGTCCTTTAGCCACTCAAACGTCTGTGCGACTATGGTCGACCAAAATTTTAGGCTGAATCTCCGAATTTCTTACTTGCTGCGTCATTGTCGGCACCCGATTTTTTTTTTAAATCCAATGCTTCACAAGGAATAAATCAAAAATATGCCATCATTTATACATATTTCTGATTTATTCCTTGTAATGCATTGGATTTTTAAAAATGTTTCGGGTGCCGACTATGACGCAGGAAGTAAGAAATTCGGAGATTCACCCTTTTAGGCTAAAACTGTTAGGCCGTCCGCTGCCTTAAGCGGGATCCCGCCGCGGGTACACGGCGCGGGAATATAGATTGCTGGTTTTTGACGGACAGATGCTTGCGCAGTGCATGAGTAAGCTCTAATCTATGTCGCCCCGCGCGCGTGTCCCGCTCAAGGCAGCGGAGGGCCTTAGGGCGACTTTGGCAGCCCAGTCGGACCTTCACCGGTTAAACTGTTTTTCATAAAGTTAATATTACCTAATCAGCAACAATGTGTGATAAAATGAAATGCGTGATTATGACGTGCAGAACTCTTTTTCGCAACTGATTGACAGTTTGTCAGCCAATATCAGCCCGCTGAGAATTTGAGTTCTGAAAATATTTCCGATTTTTCTTGAAATCGTGGACATTTTTGCGAAATAATGCTTCGGAAACATGGTGTCTTCAGTGATTGATTGTTGAACAACACATCGAAATAACCCAGAAAAATGTTCATTTCACAGGTAAATTATTCCAAATCGACCCTGCCTAACTTTGTGTTTATTTTTACCAATACGTTTCTAAATTTTAGCACTAAACGTGATAATTCTCTTCTGTAAACACTCATTTTTGTAAGAAGCAAAGATTGACTAGACAAAATGCACAATTAACGAATATTTTGTGTAAAGAAATAATTTTCAGTTTACAGTAGGGCTGCATAAAGTTATCGATATCTTGGAATGTAATCCCATTTAAGATACTTAAGCCGATCCATAGGTCTGTCTTTGTTACAGGTCAATATAAAGCCTAGACGCACAGTGTCGTCCTACGTTTATAGAGATATTGTACCAGAGGCATTCACATATGTACCAAACCAACCTCATCGAATTCTAGATCTACACCTCCGCTATTGCAACAGTCACCAACCATCGACTTCTTTCCGACCAGAATTGACGCCAAGGAAAAAGAAGCTAATGGCTAAATGCACTAAGTTACAGAATAAAACCAAAATTATGTTAAATAAATGATTTTAAATATCTTCTGATCTTTTTCTAATAGTCATAGTTCATTTCAGAATCGTAATTTTAGTACACCCGTGCAAAATTCTATCCCATTTATTTTGAATCTATGGCTGTTAATTAATACTATCGATATCGATATTTATATCAATAGTGACAAGATTACATCACTGCGACTTATACATAAAAAAATACACACACAAATGTAAATCAATTTTGGTTTCGATTGACAGCTCATGTTTGTTCCTCTATTCCGACAGGTATATTAACTTTATGCTGTTTTTATATGTGAAATCTTTAACAAAAGGGCTGGGCTTCGATCCTAGATGGCTTTATGGTGACGCCTAGATGCATGGTATTTACCGTGATCCATCGCCATAGAGTAAATTTTAACCATTGAAAGTAATTTCTACGGAATGTTCAATATTTTACTTTCCATGGTTAAAATTTACTCTATGGCGATGGATCACGGCAAATACCACGCGTGTAGCCGTCACCTATAGAAAGAAACGTCAATGGATACCCAAACTAAGATGTGAATTTTTGTGTTTCGGTACTCTGTGCCAAGTTTTTTCAAGTGGCCTTTGGTGTTTTCAGAAATTGCCCATATTTTACAGGTTCCAAGACCTTTCTGCCCTTTTTGCCTTTTTTTCAAAAAAGTCCGAAAATTGCCCATGGCGTGGGCAATTGCCCACGGTCTAGCAACACTGGAACTGGGTGACCATACAACATGCATTAAATTCTACTAGTAGTAGTAAAATAAAAAGTACCGTAAACTGGAGTGCATAACAACAAGATTTTGGATTCAAGGGTTAATATTTTTATTTTTGTTGATAAGCGTATAGTCGGCAGCCTCACCATGGAATTAGAAGGTTTTGACTAGGTCAAAAAATAGTTAATAAATAGTGAACTATAGCATATAAATAGTGATACTATGGTTCAATAGTAGTTTGTTACACAAGGGACGTAAGTGAGCTATTACAGAACAAGATCCAATTTGGCGCCCGTGCGAGCGCAGCTCGCAAAGGGCGCTAATGGATCGAGTGCACCCGAGATATTTAGACGCCCGAGCGAGCGAAGTGAGCGAGGGCGAATATAGTTCGAGGGTGTAATAGCTACTTACAACCGAGGTAAGCATACTACTTTACATCATTCATGCGAGGTAAATTTAATAAATATAAAAATGAAAATAAAAATAAAAATAAGTAAAAATAAAAAAAATTAAAATAAAAATAAAAAAAAAATTAAAAAAAAAATCAAAATCAAATTCAAAATCAAAATCAAAATCCAAGGAGTTTTGCATAGCTTGAACGGAAATGAAATGCCGCCATATTTATTGTTTTTTTTTCAGTAAAAAGTTTCCACAGTTTATAATATAAGAAAAGAGATTAGTTCACTAAGGAGTTTGACATAGCTTGAATTGTAATAGTAGTTTGTTACACAAGGGACGTAAGTGAGCTATTACAGAACAAGATCCAATTTGGCGCCCGTGCGAGCGCAGCTCGCAAAGGGCGCTAATGGATCGAGTGCACCCGAGATATTTAGACGCCCGAGCGAGCGAAGCGAGCGAGGGCGAATATAGTTCGAGGGTGTAATAGCTACTTACAACCGAGGTAAGCATACTACTTTACATCATTAATGCGAGGTAAATTTAATAAAAATAAAAATGAAAATGAAAATAAATTAAAAATAAAAATAAAAATAAAAATTAATTAAAAATAAAAATAAAAATAAAAATCAAAATCAAAATCAAAATCAAAATCAAAATCAAAATCAAAATCAAAATCAAAATCAAAATCAAAATCAAAATCAAAATCAAAATCAAAATCAAAATCAAAATCAAAATCAAAATCAAAATCCAAGGAGTTTTGCATGGAGTTTTGCATAGCTTGAACGGAAATGAAATGCCGCCATATTTATTGTTTTTTTTTCAGTAAAAAGTTTCCACAGTTTATAATATAAGAAAAGAGATTGGTTCACTAAGGAGTTTGACATAGCTTGAATTGTAAAGTTACTTTACAGTTAAAGCATTCACCCATGCTTGAATTGTAAAGTGATTTGAAAATGGAACGTTCTATCTAAACAATGCACTGTGTTGCACATGCCAACTTACACGGCCTCTTACTATACTAGTAAATCCTAGTTGCCGAGCAGTATGATGTAAAGTTACTTTACAGTTAAAGCATTCACCCATGCTTGAATTGTAAAGTGATTTGAAAATGGAACGTTCTATCTAAACAATGCACTGTGTTGCACATGCCAACTTACACGGCCTCTTACTATACTAGTAAATCCTAGTTGCCGAGCAGTATGATGTAAAAGATATTTGAGTATCTTGGTGAGGCTGCTAACTTGACGTCAAGCTGGCAGACACCTTAAGAAATACAGTTCGTATCAATGTGATTTATATGCCAAAAATTGTTAGAAAATAGTGAATCGTATACGCAAAATTTCAATAATATTGCTTCAATACAAGCCGAGATATTACGGTCTCAAAGTGGGCTGCTAACTTGACGTTTCTGGCGATGGCGATTCCAAAGAAAATGGGTACAAGTTTTGAACAAATATTATTTTTTTTGTATATCAATAAATTGTTAGTGAAATTGTGATTCTTACGATGTAAATAAAAAAATAATTCTTCATTGCTATTTTCTAAAAATCTAATGTTAACTTCTACATAATACTTAGAATATAGGCTGTCGATCAATATTGAACTTTGCTCCACAGTAATAAGGTTTAAACTTGATTGCAATCATGAGGTGAGTACTATCAAGCAAAAAAGTGAAATTTATACTTTTTGACTGTGTCAGTAATCATATCCTCGGTTCAATGCTATTGATTTGGTATAAACAAATATTTTTCTCCCTACTTTTTTTTTTATTAAATCTCATTAAAAAAGGAGTTCTCAGTTCATTTATTTAGTTATTTATTCGAGAATACTATTAATATTTTCTACTTATATTATCTACTTCCTACCTACTTACCTACCTACTGATTACTAATTTTATTATAAATCTAACCAAATTTAACGTTAGGTACCTATTTGGAAGTCAAATATTAATAGTTTTTCCCGAATAAATAACTAAACAAATGAACTGAGAGTAGAGTATTGACACATTCAATTTTTTTTTGATGAGATTTAATAAAAAAAATTGGAAAAAGTTGGGTAGAAAAATATTTGTTTATACCAAAACAATAGTATTGAACCGAGGATATGACTATTGACACAGTCAAAAAATATAAATTTCACTTTTTTGCTTTATACTATAAATTTATATAATATATAAATAACTTTATATACACCGTCATTTTGTAGTCGTTTTAATTAACTTAAGGGTGTGATGTACCAATGAAGCTAAACATTTTTGCCCAAGAAACATGGGTCAAAAAACGACAAAAAATGTTGGTCCTCCCATACTAACTAGACAGCTAAAACATTGTTATTTGTATGGGAAAGTCCAAAATTTTTGTCGTTTTTTGACCCATGTTTCTTTGGCAAAAATGATTATTTTCATTAGTAGAGCACTCCCTTAAGTTAATTAAAATGACTACAAAATGACGGTGTATAAAGTTTATACTACTCACCTCACTCACTGGCTAGAGATGAGGAAAGGTGGAAACGAATGGAGGAGGACTTTGTGTCCAAATTACAGGACAGACTTATAAGGGAAGCTGCTGTTTGCATTGAAACTGAATTTAAAAAAACTGTAATCATTATATTTAGAAAAATATGTATCTTTCTTAAAAGTAAATAAAGGCTTATAAAAGACATCAGGCAGAGTACCATAGAAAAAAACCAAAGAATGTATAGTGACAATGTTTTTTTCAAATGTAGGCATTTAATTAGTAAGTCATAGAAAATATTCAGATTTTTACGAAGATTTATGTTTTAAGAGTTATTTATGTTTGAAAGTTATTTTTTGGTAACCCCGACACTAAATAGCAACACCTGCAGGCAATAATGTTGCTACTGTTTTATGATTCTAGTAACATAAAGTGTTTATAGATAACAGAATTATGTTTATACACTTTTGGGTCTCATGTGCTGCCATGATGTCCTTAAAAAAATTAAGTACTCATCTAATGATTGCAATTAAGTTTAAACTTTATTACTGTGGCGCAAAGTTCAATATTGATCGACAGCCTATATACAGAGTATTATGTAGAAGTTAACATTCGATTTTTAGAATATTTAATATGAAGAATTATTTTTTTAATTACATCGTAAGAATCACAATTTCACTAACAATTTCTTGATATATCTATTTTTTTAAAACTTGTAACCGATTCTCTGGAATCGCCATCGCCAGAAACGTCAAGTTAGCAGCCCACTTTGAGACCGTAATATCTTGGCTATATTGAAGCAATGGTATTAAAATATTGCGTATATGATACACTATTTTCTAACAATTTTTTGGCATATAAATCACATTGATATGAACTGTATATCTTAAGGTGTCTGCCAGCTTGACGTCAAGTTAGCACAGCCTCACCAAGATACTCAAATATCTTTTGAACCATAGTATCACTATTTATCACTATTTATTAACAATTTTTTGACCTAGTCAAAACCTTCTAATTCCATGGTGAGGCTGCCAACTATGGTATTGAACAGACAGACAGACATAACAAATCTATATCGAGGTTACTTTCTCACAGTCATGGTCAAAACGTCGCCCAAAAACCATCGATGTATCGAAACATCGATGTTTTTTTAATGATGAAAACATCGTGTAAAATTACAGTTTGACCATAAAGAGTTGACAAAAATTGAGGGCGCCACTTTCTATGTAAACACGTCAAAATCACGAACAAATTGGCAACACTTACTAAATTTTGTACTGAAAAATTTTAGTTCCATTTTATTTAATTTCAACTCTTTATGGTCAAACTGTACATCGATGTTTTACGATAGCAAACATCGATGTTTTTTTACTGAAAAACATTAATGTTTCAAAAATATCGATGTATCGTTTGCATCCCTATTGAATTAACGTTGACGTACTAGATAACATACTATTTGCTACTAAAATGGTTAGTGGCTTTAAGGCATTGGCATGGTAACATTATTGCTGCGTTCATGAATATAGTATTTTTTCAAACCTAACAAAGGAAAAAGGCTTCTATTGCACGAACAGAATCTAAGAACCTGAACGCAGCTTTTTGTGAAAAAAACGTTATTTACTCATTTTGCTGCGTCCGCATAGCGTTAATATCGATATTATTACTAGGGACCGACCGAACCCACTTTTCGCCGAGTACCGAGACCGAGATAAAAAAAAAGTCTCGGCCGAGACCGAGACCGAGATTTTTGATTTTTTTTAATGTTACTATAAAATGGCGAATATTGATGAAAAGCACATTTAATTTAATTAAAATTCTTTATTTAATCATATTAGTGCTAGGTGTACGCAAAAAAATCCGCAAATCCATGTACAGCAAAGCCGTTTGGTAAGGCACTTACTTATACTTGAGCTCAAAACAATATTTTGGTCTCGCAGTTCTTAAAAAATCTTTCCTTAGAAGATGAGTTATTATGGTGTCATCTTTTTTGAATTTTTAGGATTTTTTTTTATTTTTATTTTTTATTTGAAAACCAACAGCGTTACAATTTATTTTTACTACTAATTCTAACCACTAGCAAGGCCAATTACTTAGTAAATTCCAAACAAGAAATTAATACAATAATGCAATGATAAGACAATGCAACGATAGGATTTTTTCTAAATCCTATCGTGTATTATATTAAAAGGAAGAGCTTGCTAAGCCGGTTCTTGTATTTCAAAACATTTTCAAATTATACAATGTTTGGACTCCATCAGATTTAATGTGGTTAAGTTATTTTTTGTAAAATACACCTTAAATTAAAAGATATATATTATACTCTTACTCATATCAATCCTCAAGAAAGCAATTTTGAAAATATTTACATTTACAGCTTGACCATAAAGAGTTGACAAAAATTGAGGGCGCCACTTTCTATGTAAACACGTCAAAATCACGAATAATTTAGCAACACTGACTAAATTTTGTACTGAAAAATTTTAGTTCCATTTTATTTAATTTCAAATCTTTATAGTCAAACTGTAGTATTATTATTTTTTAATTTAGGCCCAAACTTAGAAAAAATAGCATAGTATTTTTTTATGATTTTTGGTTTAATTTAAAACAAGTGCTGAAATGTAATTCTGAACATGCTGAAATATATTTTTAGAAACAGCTCAGAAAGCCCTTTTATTCAATATCACACATGATAGGTTACATAACAAATATATTTTTTTATCATACATAATCACTTTGTTAAAGCTTTGTAACCATTACGGGAATATGGTTAACACCATTAGTTACGCCGATGATATGGTGTTATTGAGTCCGTCAGTGCGCGCGTTGCGTAAACTGCTGGCGGTGTGTGAGGAATATGCCACTAGGCATGGCCTACGTTACAATGTGGCCAAAAGTAATCTGTTGGTTTTTCGATCGGGAAGGAAAACACCAGCTACTGTACCGCCTGTTAAGCTGCTTGATACTGCCCTAAACAGAGTGACGAATTTCAAATATTTGGGGCACATTGTAACTGAGACCATGACAGATGATCTTGACATAGAACGTGAGCGGAGAGCATTGACAGTCCGATGCAATATGCTTGCCCGCAGGTTTGCTAAGTGTACAAGACAAGTAAAAGTAACCCTATTTAAGGCCTATTGTCAGAGCTTTTACACTTGCAGCCTGTGGTGTGACTATACGCAAAAGACTGTCAATGCACTCCGTGTGCAGTATAATAATGCCTTCAGGATGCTGATGGGGCTCCCCAGATACTGCAGTGCGTCTGCCATGTTCGCAGAAGCGGGTGTGGATGATTTTCACTGCATCCTGAGGAAGCGAACAGCTTCGATTTTAAGAAGAGTTCGGGAGAGTACCAACAGCATCCTGACAGTTGTCAGGGACAGGCCTGATTGTCAGTTGTTCAGGCACTGGATCCAACTGCATATGAAAGGATCCCAAAAATATTTGAATTAATATCTATTATACAATATGATAGGTATTAATTCAAACATTCATAGTTTTAATTTGGTTATTTTATTTCAAACTACTAACATAGTTATTTAAGTGTATGTATACTAACAAATGGATGCAGATCTGAAATAAAAACTATTATTATTATTATTATTATTAAAAATAAAAATACTAATGTCAATATTTACAAAATTGGTTTTTTGAGGTTAAATAATTATGAGAAAATTACATATGATTTGAGATATATGTTATGAAAAATATTAAACCATATCGTATCTGTAGGAGCCCAAACTTGGAATATTTTAAAAATATTGTTTTGGTATAATTTAAAGCAAGTGGCTGAAATGTAACGATGTGGCTCAGAAAGCCCTTTAATTGGATACCACACATGATAGGTTGTAGAACAAAAATGATTTTGCCAAACAAAAAATATAACAGCATAACTCCTCTCCTAAGGGAAGAAATTTTAAGAAATGCGGGCCCTATTATTTTTTTGAATTCAAGTATACTTGTCCCAAACAGCTATGCTGTACATCGATTTGCGGTTTTGCATTGATTTTAAGCTCGTACGCGACCACTATAAAAGACAATTAAAATAACATTCACATTAATTTGTAAAACTAAAGGTACCTAATTTGATTAATTACAGTGAGGAATGCGTCAGCGTATGCCCTGTGGCCAACCTGTGGCATGCATAACATGCGTTAATTCCAATGACGCATGCCTCAGCACAGAGGAAAGGAAAGTGCACGAGTGTAATCTCAGGGGGGTAATTATGTAATTTTGTTGCAATCAACTCTGACAGAAATCGCAGTGACATTGCTGCTTCAGTTTTGAACCAATGTGACAACTATCTTACTTAAAGCAGCAATTTAACTGCGCTTTTAATCGATTTCAGTCGAGAATTGTTAGCAACAAACTTACGTGATCAACCAACAGGCCTACATAAATAGGTACTTATAGGCCGAGATTCTCGGCCATTTTGGCCGAGACCGAGACCGAGACATAATTTTTGGCCGAGACTGGCCGAGACCGAGACCGAGACCGAGATCTCGGTCGGTCCTTAATTATTACCCGCGCCATCTTGGGCTTACAGCGACCATGCCTCGAAACGTAATCACTGTGAACGTCCTGTTAAAAGTTTCAAGTGACTGTCAAACGAATCGAGTGTCAGAATTTTGTTTCGTTAAAAAAACAGAAAAAATATGGAATTAGTTACAGAAGGAGCTTTTCCTCACTTCACAACAAAAGGATAGAGCATTATATTGGTTAGTATTTTGGTAATATTAATTTTGAGCTTATCAAAAAAGGTGGCTGATGATAAAAGTTCGAAAAGATGTTGGATGCACAAGACTTAATAAACAAACGTTCTTCATCACTATCATCGCTTTGTAAAGCGATGATTATTATATATTGCTGATGATGATATATTTTTGCTCTCTAGAGCAAAAATAGTTTCTAGCAATCATTCCATCTTGTATTTGAAGATAGAATAAAATGTGAGCGCGCTTACGAGCGCTCCGCATTCACCAACTGTCAATTATTGTCAATTTTGTCAATTTAAGCGCAACATCGAATATGGACCCCTCGTGAGCGCTGTAAACGCCATTATCGAAATTATTACTATGCGGACCGCAGCCATTAGGCTGGCTACACACAGACGTAATCCCGTTACGGAATTCCGAACGGAATTTCGACAATGTATGAAGATTCCGTACGGAAAAATCCCGCATGTGTGTGGCAGGCCCATAGATTTTGTATGCAGTTGTTACGTTCGGAATCACGTATGTACGGAATTCCGTAACGGGATTCCGTGTGTGGCTGGCCTTAATCTTGCGTCAAATAGCTTGCTACATAGGCTGCGGTACGCATAGCGATAATATCGATATTTATCGCAATTACAGCCGGTCCGCATGCACGTTAGCGCGTTTACAATATCTAGCATGACGTCACTCATGACGTCATAACTAGCGCCAGCTTAGGCTTACATGCCTCGCAGCGTAATCACTGTGAACATCCTGTCAAAAGTTTCAAGTGACTGTCAAACGAATCGAGTGTTAGAAATTTATTTCGACAAAAAAACAAAAAAGTAATAGAATTCGTTACAGAAGGAGCTATTCCTCACTTCACAACGAAAGGATAGAGCATTATATTGGTTAGTATTTTGGTAATATTAATTTTGGGCTTATCAAAAAAGGTGGCTAATGAAAAAAGTTGGAAAAAAAAGATGTTCGATGCACACGACACGACTCAATAATCAAACGTTCTTGATCAATTATTTTATACAAAAAAAATATTTTTCCTACAACCTACGTCTCACTCGTCATTTATTGCAAAATTCTAAACTCTGAAATACCTAAAATAGAGGTATTTTATAAAAAATCGATCGATCATCTAAATACGAAGACTTATATTAAAAAATTCCACCTGCTTCCGTTACACATGCGGCGTGATATTGCTGATATGGTCTACCTTATGAAGATCTCATCTGGTTTGATTGATTGTCCTGAACTTCTTTTTAAACTCTCTTTTAACGTACCCCGTAGTTCGCGGCGAGCTGCACCATTGAACTTGCCTTTTTGTAGCACTAAATATAGAAAGAATAATTTTATCTACCGTTCAATGAAACAATATAATATTTTGTCAAATAATTTTGATTTGGATGTATTTAACACCAGCAGTATCCGTGCGGCGAAGACACTCGTTAGTAGGCATTTCTTCAATGGCGAATAATTCCGTTGTTTCTTGTCAATTCTAATACCTACTACTGATTTTGATTCGTTTATGCTAACTTATTTTTAAGCTCACATTAGATTTAGATATACTTACGCTAACCGTGTGAATCTGTTATTAGCTTTTTAGGTTTATACTTTGTAATTTATATTAATACTAGCGGCCGCCCGCGGTTTCACCCGCGTGGTTCCCGTTCCCGTGGGAATATTGGGATAAAAAGTATTCTATGTTTTAATCTAGGCTATCTACTATCTGTGTGCCAAATTTTAACCAAATCCGTTCAGTAGTTTTTGCGTGATTGAGGAACAAACATCCAAACATCCAAACCCACAAACTTTCACATTTATAATATTAGTAGGATTATGTAAGCTGATGATTCACCGAATAATAAATAAATAAATAATTAAATCGCTGGTAGAGGGCTCAAAGTGATAATCTTATTTTTTATTATTATTTTTCCTATAACCTACATCGCATTACGCAACTTTTAAAGGGTCTTGTAATGCAAAATTCTAAAATGATCAAA
Organism: Agriphila tristella; assembly: GCA_928269145.1. NCBI lineage: Eukaryota > Metazoa > Arthropoda > Insecta > Lepidoptera > Crambidae > Agriphila > Agriphila tristella. Next base: position 2,482,014 of record OV743443.1, on the reverse strand, counting down.
ATCGGCCCACCCTAACGCGCGCCCGCGTAATAGTTTCGGAATAAACTGGCTGTGACATACAGACGGACAGACAGACAGACTGACATGACGAATCTATAAGGGTTCCGTTTTTTCCATAAGACTAGGAACCCTCAAAAAATGAAACCTCAAAATCATTTCAAAAGCCCATTTGAATGACTCCCTACTCCATTGAATCAAAAAGTTAATAAAAAAACGTGTTTAATATAAAAAAAATATATCAAGAAATTGTTATTTTCTGCTTTTAGTCATCGAGATAAAACTAAAATAAAAATACACCATCTCCTATTGGAGTAGTCAAAACGAATCAGATGAGCCCAAACTTGATGGGGTTGCATGGTTTTATTACACGGTTCCTGTGGCCTTCTTTCGGCTCGATCACCCGACCCTCGACACTATTTCCCAAAATAGTACTCATCAAGACGATTCAAACAAGCCCAAACTCGATGGGGTTGCATGGTTCTGTTACAGAGTTCCTGTGGCCTTCTTCCGGCTCCATCATCAGGCCCTTGGACACTATTTCCCAACAGAGTACTTGTTAAGACGATTCAAACGAGTCCAAACTTGATAGGGTTGCATGGTTGAAATATTGAGTTCCTGCAGCTTTCTTCTGGCTACATCATCAGACCCTTGGACACTATTTCCCAACAGAGTACTCGTCAAGACGATTCTAACGAGCCCAATCTCGATGGGGTTGTATGGTTTTATCAGAGAGTTCCTGTAGCCTTCATCCGGTTTCAACATCAGATCAGCTCAATGACACCATAATATTGCATTGCCTTCCAGTTCTGACCTAAAGTATGTTCAAAGTTTCAAGCCTCTAGCTCATCGGGAGGCTAATATAGAATCGATTGCATATTTTGGGGACACACAAACAAATAAACAAGAAAGCAACGTAATAAAAACGATTGAAAAAGGAGAAAGAAGAGAAAGTTGGTCAACTTTTTGTTGTTGCTTGACTTAACACGCATTTGGCCGGTTTTAATCGGTTAGTTTTACCGGTTTATTGTTTTTGAGTAGTTTAAGATTCTTTGATAAAAGTCCTAAAAGAAACGGTCAAAATGCAGCGTTTAATTTTTTATTAAAAAACAAATATATAAACATTTAACAACATTTTTTTACAGTATTATATAGGCCTTTTAGTAGCGCATCTTTTGATGCTATTTTCATTACGTATTCTATCTTAATAATTGAGAACGTTAGCATCGGGGGCCATATAGAATTTATATAAACTTAAAGCGACTCGGAAGATGTGACGTCACAGCCATCGGGCCGGTCCGTGCCTCGAACCGCGATCTGCACTAGTAATATGATTATGGCTTCGTTAATTTTTGTCGTAGAACAAAAATTTTTTTCTATATTATGTATGTTATTTATTAGTATGTTGTGGAATTATTTATAACATTATTTATAACATTAGTATGTTATGGAATCCTTAGCTCTATAAACCAGCACGCGTAGCATGAGCATACGGGACTCTTGTCTACGAAGACTTGTCGTCTCGACCCTCTAGATTGCTGAGCACAGTGGTGGGACTCGCTCTCAGAATTTTACAACCTTTTTATGTCTTTTAATACAAATATGAGTTTTAAAATATAATATTTTTATTTCAACATCAATAAACGTCGAAATTATCTGAAATGGGGAATGTCTGAAAAAGATCAAATTGGCTGAATATTTTTCTATAGGTAGGAATAAGGTCCCTTAGTAATAGAAAAAAGTTTCAGAATTTTCGGTTGGGTAAAAAAGTTTTTAAAAATCAAAGTCTCTTCGACTTCACAAATGTATGAAAGTAACAGCAGAATGGAGATTATACCTTTGCCGCTAACTGCCACAACCACTAAACGTATTTAAAAAAAAAAGTTTTGACATTTTGTCTTGAATCTTTTTTTTTAATACCATGTTGTGGTTGTGGCAGGTGGTGGCAAAGGTATAATCTCCATTCTGCTGTTACTTTTATACATTTGTGAAGTCGAAGAGACTTTGATTTTTAAAAATTGTTTCATGCATCCGAAAATTATGAAACTTTATTCTATTACTAAGGGACCTTATTCCTACCTATAGAAAAATATTCAGCCAATTTGATTTTTTTCGGACATTCCCCATTATTCGAAATGATTTAGTTTAAACATGATACTTATTTTTTAATAAGTTCTAAGATAAAGAGATACTCACAAAAGCTTTCACTTCCGTAGACAAAGCTCTCTCGAGCTCGAGAAGAATAATGTTGCCACTAGTAAATATTTATAATTATTTCCATCATTTCTCTTAAAGGGCGTTCCTTTCTATACGTTTCACGACGCAAAACTCTTAAAACCGAGTTAAATATAGCCGTATGGATATAGTTCGTTTGCCTTCCTTTTATTGAGAGATTTTTGAAAAGATGACACAGACCAACGCACTTGTTAATTTAGTAATAAATATTGAAATCAATGTATGAAAATAATTTTAATTTACGTTTTTAAGTAAATAAATTAAAATTAAGTAAAATAAAAGTAAAAAAAATACTGAAGGGAAAAAAATTGTAATATTAGGAAACAATATTATTGAATAGGTAGGTACCTTTTTACAATAAATTATTTATTGTATTATTTTAATTTATAAAATTTATGAAAAAATTTAAGAATAAAAAATACTTATTCGTTATTTACTACTAGTAAATATTTATTATATTTCTTTTTTTATAAATTTTATAATAAAAAAGAATTACTTAAATACAATTTTTCATTTTTTTTCTTTCCGGACAGCTGTTTTGTCGTTTGTGCTGTAACTTCTCTTCTTACCTTAATAAAATATAAACATGGACAACTTAGATTTATTTTTATTGCGAAATTAAAAACTCAGAAAAAAAAATAAGTCGACAAATCTTTCTCGACCACTCGAAGGGTGGTAGACAAATTTCTCCCACTCAACTGTCAAATTAATGTCAGTTGAAGACAAAAGCTCGTGTTTGTCGACTTTTGACATTAGGCCACGACAAAGAACAATGCGAGTCTACGGTTGTAAAATGCGAGCATGAGTATCTCGATCTCAACCCGACAAAAGTGACATTTCGGCGTAGACAAGCCATTGTTCTGTGAGTCGAATCTTAACTCGATGTTGGTCATGCTACGCGTGCTGCATTCTCAACTAAAATCGTTACGGATCCTCATTTAAGCGCGATATCGAAAGTGGACCGCGCGTGAGGGTTGTAAACGCCATTATCGAAATTATTGCTATTCGCACCGCAGCCATGTTAATAATCTGTGGTCAAAAATGTCAAAAAAAATCCGTATTCCGTAACGTAAGAAACGTCAAACGACTCTCGTGTGATGTGATTATTTTTCTATTAGATTTCATGTAAAAAACCATTAAACTATTGATTTATTTCGATTTTGTAGTGAATGTAGTGCATAACTAAAGAGATGCCGAAAGAACAGTATCGAGAAACTTATGTAGGAAGAAAAATGTAAGTGAGGTTATGTTTACATCTTTCCACAGCACTTGTTATGGGAAAACATCAGTAGTATTTTGAATAATTACTATATTATTAACCATTTGATTTTAATTAAATACAGTTAAAGATTATTACTGTACTATGTATATTTTCCAAACAATTTGCTTATGGTCTGGTGACGATGACGATTGCAAATAGTAGATTAGTTAAAAATATATATTTCAAAATGTTTTCAGTTCACATGTAACATTCAATGTGGATAGCCCTTCAGCCATCCAGCAGGCTGCACATATTCAAGTTATTACTAAGAATTTGTATGCACAAGATGGCCAAAGGGTGCCAGCAGCTTACGGTGTGCTGGATCGACGCATGGTATGAATTCTAGCTTCGGCACAGTTGTATTTGTACCTGGGTCAATCAACTCTTAATTGTCCATTCAGTTTTCCTGCACCCAAACAAAAGTATATTTTTTTGATTATAAATATCAACTACCTTATTAATAACTAGTGGCTGCCCACGGTCTCACCCGCGTGGTTCCCGTACTCGTGGGAATATCGGGATTAAAAGTTTTCTGTGTGTCAAATTTCTACCAAATTCGTTCAGTAGTTTTTGCGTGATTGAGGAACAAACATCTAAACATCCAAACCAACAAACTTTCACATTTATAATATTAGTAGGATGGTTTGGTTTAAACGTAATACTTAAAGTATAATTTTGGTAACAGAAATTAATATGTTGTTTACATATTTGTTCGTATTTTTATTGACATTTTATGTTTCTTTTCACTGTATGAAATTTATGAAATGTCAACTGGACAACCTTTAAAATACAAACAAAAATGTAAACAACATATTTATTTCTGTACCATAGAGTAAGATAAAAAAAAAATTCTGTACCAAAACGATATTGTAAGACAGGTTTAAGTATTTTAAAGGCAAAACATTTTTAAATTTTTTTTTCAAGACAATACACTTTTATGTTTCATCAAAATTGTGATTGACCCACCTGCATTGCAAAATCTTGTATAAATTAGTTATTTCCAGATTTACTGACATAAAACCCAAAAGACAAGAATGCTAAAATAGCTCACAACTCATATCACAAGATTTTGTAATGATATGAAAATTGTGTGACCTTGATGATGATGGACATACTTTCTCATTTGAATATTATTTTTTAGGGCACCAATCAAAAGGATGCCAACTGTGAGACATGTGGCCTGGGGCTGGCGGAGTGTGTGGGCCACTATGGGTACATAGAGTTGGCTCTGCCGGTATTCCACGTGGGCTACTTCAGATCCATCATCACTATACTGCAGACGATATGCAAAGTAAGTCACTGTTTATTTATTACTAGCGGCCGCCCGCGACTTTGTCTGCGTGGAAAGTTTTTTGCTATCCCTCGGGAACAATAAATTTTTTCGGGATGAAACGTATCCTATGTCCTTCTCTGTACCCCAGACAATATGTATGCAAAATTTCATGATGATCGGGTCAGTAGTTAAGACGTGAAGGCGTAACAAACAAACAAACAAACGGACTTTCGCATTTATAATATTAGTAAGGATTGGAATTGCAAGGTGTGGGTGGAATTGCCAATCGGATATTCGGATACATATTTACCTAAAGTTGAGATGTTAGGTATTACAGAACTTTTATCAAAAAAATCAAAAATCTTCACTTCTAGCACTTTTATCGAAAAAATCCAAGGATTAACCAATTTTAGTGTGTGTGTGTGTACTCCGTGAGCTGTTATAAATAAACCCGATTAAATACAGATTACAGTTGGCCTGTTACAAACGTAATAGGTTGCTTTTCCATACTTTGTCAGTGATTTTTTAAAAAGCAAACCGAATCTTATTATGTTGTATCAAGACATAAACCACATTTAAAAAAAAAAATGAGTCCCCTCCTGTGGGGCACAGGGGCGTGGGGGGCAGGCGACAACGGGGAGCGCGAGGGGTGCGGGCGGCGGGCGATACACGAGAGGCGAACTCCGCGTTCCGAATCATGCTTACAGCACTGTTAGCGTATAATCCATTAAATTAAGTAGGTAAATACCCTATTAAGTGTAATATTTTGTGACTTTTTAATTTGGTCGGATTCGCGCTAACAGCGCTGTAAGCGTGATTCGGAACGCGGGGGAAATGTGCACTGGACAGTTCTTAAGATATGTGACGTCACAGTGGTTAACGGTGAACAAGTGGCTATTTTTTTTTTTACAAAATTCATTGATGACTACAAAATTTGAATGAAACCAACTATGACTATGTAGATAATATATTAAAATATTGGGTAATAAACTTATTTACAATTTATTATGCAAGATTAATCAAAATTATGAGTCAATCATCTCATTTCAGCATGATTTGGATCCAGTTTTTTTTTCTAAAATATTTGTATACGTTAAAATTCATTTGCTTTCACTGATTATTCATTTTATGTCCGAAAATATTTCGACGCTACTTGATAATGTAATCTCATGTGTAATCTCTCAAGATTATGTATTCTGTGCCGCAACTTTCAACACGTGCGATCGCTACTATCGCTAGCCGCGTTGCCAGCGAACTGAGTTTAGGCAAAAATGCACAATGCACCTGCCGCCCGCACCTCTCGCGCTCCCCGTTCTCGTCTTTCCCCGCGCCCCTGTGCCCCGCAGGAGGGGACTCATTTAACCGGTCGGCCTATAGTTATGATTGGAATTTCTTAGTTTATAAAAAGTTCTTATTTAGTAACTATTTTATTTAATGTACTCAGGAATGTGCAAAAGTCATGTTGACGGAAACAATAAAAAGGGTATTCCGCCGTAAGTTCATGAATCCGGAGTTAACATATTTGCACAAGAAGAATTTGCGGGCTGCAGTTCTTAAAAAAGCCAAAACTTGCACAAAATGTCCTCATTGCAATGAGATAAATGGTATTGTGAAGAAGAGTGCCGGTGGGATATTGAAGATCATTCACGACAAGTATCGGTCGAAGAAGCCGACAGATCCGATAGTGAAGCGAGTGCTGAGGAACTTCAATGAAGCTAAGGAATCTAATAAGGAGCTGGCGACTATGCTTAACAGTGGGCTCATTATCGAACTGAGTCCTTTAGAGGTGAGAGAATATCCTTTTATGATTTCAATCAAAAAGGTACTTATTCAGATCTTAGCTAACTAAATTCACCTCTCAAACTATTCAAAAGTTAACAAAACCATACAGATATGGTTGCTTAGTGGTAGAGACAGATTGCTAAAGCTATTATTGTCTGTCCTAAGTCCTAATCCAAAGCTATGTGTGTTGTATTGTCCATTATTTACTAATGTATAGCAAATCAATTGATTTTAAACCTTAATGTCTTGAATATTAGGTACAGCGTCGATTCAACATAATTCGGTGTTATTACAAAAGATCTTTAAGTGTCTTTGACTTACTTTTTTGACAATATTGTTTTGTTCACGCGCAAACGTAAAACAGCCGTCCCAACACTAGCGGAGCGGGGACAGCGCGGGTCCGCCAACCAGCATCACTCTTCGCAATCGAACAGCCACATACACGCATCCCTTGTTTTTGCCATTGAATCTTGTACCATTACATCCATCATTATACCTACAGTCTGCTAGTTTTATTTCGCATCAAAACAGTTTGAAAGAGACAACATCGCATTTAAACAGTGTCTAAGTTAAACAGTTGTTTTAAAATCTTTTGTGATAACACCGATTAACTGTAACCCAGCGTGCTGACTAGTGTAATTTTTGAATCACCATCAGGTTCTGAACCTGTTCCGTCGCATTCCCGAGGAGGACATCGCTCTGCTGGGCATGAACTCCAGGCTGTCCCGGCCCGAGGACCTGGTGCTGACGCGCCTGCCCGTGCCGCCGCTCTGCATCCGGCCCAGCGTCGCGTCCGACATCAAGGCTGGCACGTGAGTACCTAGTAAAAAGCCTATGCAGATGACAGACTTTCTATGGTCCAGTCCACAGCATCATCTTCGTTTCTGTGAAAATGAGGTTGATTTTATTTGCTCTTTTTACCTGACTACGGCGAAGCAAAAAGGAGGGTTATGATTTTAACCGATATGTATGTATGTATGTTTATCTGTTCCCTCATCATAATTTGACAAATGATGAGGTATCGTTAAAGTCCGCCCTCCTCTAGAGGACTTGAAAGTCGTGAACTAAAAAAAATATATTTCCTAATGATGCCTTGTTGGGCATCAAATGAAAGGGCTTAATAAGCACTTTTCAAGTATATATGATATTGTTAGCTTTTGACCGCGACTTTGCTTGCATTCACCCGATTTACAATCCCATTTTTTTTTTTTATTAAATAAAAAAGAAGTTTAAGAACGGAAAAAGTACGAAACAAGAAAATATTCTAGTCCAAATTTCAATAAAAAAGTTGACTGTAGTCGCATGCCACTTAGTCCCAGACACGCACGACACGAACGGTTATAGGCTGGACGTGGCATGCGACTATAGTTATCGTTTTTATTGAATTTTGGACTAGGAATATTTTCTTGTGTCGTACTTTTTTCGCGGTTTTTCCGAAGGTGGGTTTTTTATGAGGTCAAATTCGGTTTGTTTACTCGTAGAAACGAAGACGACCTGACAATGAAGCAGTCCGAGATCCTGCTGATAAACGACGTGATCGCGCGGCACATCGCCAGCGGCGGCAAGTGCGAGCTGATCCAGGAGGACTGGGACTACCTGCAGCTGCACGCCGCGCTCTACATCAACAGTGAGCTCTCCGGGATACCGCTCTCTATGCAGGTAGGTCTGATATCCTGCTGTAACGACGTGATCGCGCGGCACATCGCCAGCGGCGGCAAGTGCGAGCTGATCCAGGAGGACTGGGACTACCTGCAGCTGCACGCCGCGCTCTACATCAACAGTGAGCTCTCCGGGATACCGCTCTCTATGCAGGTAGGTCTGATATCCTGCTGTAACGACGTGATCGCGCGGCACATCGCCAGCGGTGGCAAGTGCGAGCTGATCCAGGAGGACTGGGACTACCTGCAGCTGCACGCCGCGCTCTACATCAACAGTGAGCTCTCCGGGATACCGCTCTCTATGCAGGTAGGTCTGATATCCTGCTGTAACGACGTGATCGCGCGGCACATCGCCAGCGGCGGCAAGTGCGAGCTGATCCAGGAGGACTGGGACTACCTGCAGCTGCACGCCGCGCTCTACATCAACAGTGAGCTCTCCGGGATACCGCTCTCTATGCAGGTAGGTCTGATATCCTGCTGTAACGACGTGATCGCGCGGCACATCGCCAGCGGTGGCAAGTGCGAGCTGATCCAGGAGGACTGGGACTACCTGCAGCTGCACGCCGCGCTCTACATCAACAGTGAGCTCTCTGGGATACCGCTCTCTTTGCAGGTAGGTCTGATATCCTGCTGTAACAACGTGATCGCGCGGCACATCGCCAGCGGCGGCAAGTGCGAGCTGATCCAGGAGGACTGGGACTACCTGCAGCTGCACGCCGCGCTCTACATCAACAGCGAGCTCTCTGGGATACCGCTCTCTATGCAGTTTCAAATGAGCCAAAGATGAAATAAATCTTAAGGGCTGATTTTTCAATGATATTATAATCATTACTTAAATTCTTTTGTTACGTTTTTTTCTATACCTTCCATTCAAGACTCTTTTTAGCTGACAAAAACTTATCAGCTCTAGTGCAGCTACTGAGTTGTTAGCTGTGTTAGTATATATGAAAATGCATAATTTCGAATGAGATAGAGAAAGATACATTCAATTATGCCATAACGGGTGTAACAAGACCCTCAACGAAGCCGGAATCCACGCATTCCGCCCATCATCAGAATCATTTTGTCTTTTAGACTATACCTGGGAAACCAATAGCTACGAAGTTATAGAAGGTCAAAGTCAAAAAAGGTTTTTTAAAATTTTTATGAAATGTTATTTTATTCGTTATTTCCTATTTTTTGTCTAATATGGCTTCAAAACGTCATCATTCAATATATCTCATGAGCACGCACTAAACGTGGCCTTTCAACTCGGCCGTACGCAGCTGTGTAGCATACACTCGCAGGCGCGGTCTTTTGTACGCGTTACATTGCGTGGTAATGTATACAATGCTTTTTAACACCAAAAATTTAAATGATTTCCCAGCAATAATTTTGATCAGAAACGATCCTGATGATGGGCAGAATAAGTAGACCTCTGCTTCGTTGAGGGTCTTGTTACACCCGGTATAAATAATGGAAGACATACACTGATCAGCTCTTCTTCTTTATTAAAAACAACATTAGTTACTGACTTCTTCCGTCTGTACCGTTTGATTATCATGCTACTTCATGAATACAGGAAGTTTTTTAAATCCCATGTAGCCCAAGAAGCCAGGGCGGGGCTTGGTGCAGCGGCTGAAGGGCAAGCAGGGCCGGTTCCGCGGCAACCTGTCCGGCAAGCGTGTGGACTTCTCCAGCCGGACGGTCATCTCGCCGGACCCCAACCTTCAGATACAGGAGGTCAGTCTGCTACCTCTCTACTAAAACCTTTAATATCATATTCAAACTACAGGGCTGATTTTTTGAACAGTCGTCAAATTCAGCTGCTTCATAGAAAACGTCACTACTTAACCACAATTTATGGAACATCTGTTTTTTTTGCTCTGATTAAGTTGGTCCCATAGTCAAAATTGTTCTGTTTAACGGTCTAAGACATACCGCATTCGATTTCATCCTGTAGTATGTTAATCTCCCCTTTTACAGCTCGCGCAAAATAATTTAACCCAATTTTTAGAACTACGTGACCTGCGCACTACAATTTTTTGTACCTACTACTGCGCAGGAGCTCGATGGCGCAGTGGTTAAGCGCCTGGCCCAACGATTGCGGAGGTTAAGCAACGTTTGCAAGGGTCGGTCATGGGATGGGTGACCAAAAATTTATTATCTCGAGCTCCTCCGTGCTTCGGAAGGCACGTTAAGCCGTTGGTCTCGGCTGCATTTGCAGTCGTTAATACTCACCAATCCGCATTGGGCCCGCGTGGTGGGTTATGGCCCGTCCTCCTTACCATTCATAAGGAAGGTCTGTGCCCCAGCAGTGGGGACATTAAAATGGCTGATGGACTACCGCGCAAGCTTCATTATCTATGGTTTGGTTCAAGTTATGTTGCGCGACCTGTAACTATTTCACAGTAGACTTACCAAAAGTTTTTTCGGAAGAGCGACAGCTAAAATGATTAGAGTTGTGGCGCCATTGTACTCTGTGGTAAACCCGACCGCTTTGATTGGTGAAAATACGTCAGAAATGACATTTGATATTTAAACCAACCAATCAAACGATTTTACTACAGTCGTTTGTGGCGCACTTAGTTCTTCAGTTTGACACCCCATTAAAAGAGGTTTTAGCAATTATTTTGTTGTATCATGGGCACCAGCGTCACTCAACATCAAAATAAAATTTCCCCAAATACTAAACACAAACACGCGAGTCGGCCAGTGCGCAGTAACTGCCTCGACTCTCCGTCATACGTCACACACTTACAAAATCGCTGACATGCAACATTCACGATACAATGTCCCTACAAATTAAAAACTGCCGTGTATTATACAGGTGGGCGTGCCCGTGCACGTGGCCAAGATCCTGACGTACCCGGAGCGCGTGTTCCCCGCCAACCTGCAGTGGCTGCGCCAGCTCGTGCGCCACGGGCCCGACGCGCACCCCGGCGCCAACTACGTGCAGCAGCGCGGCCTCAAGCACAAGAAGTACCTCAAGTACGGCAACCGGGACAAGATCGCGCAGGAGCTCAAGGTAACGATATGGGGGGCTGCCTCAGCTCGGCCCGACGCGCACCCCGGCGCCAACTACGTGCAGCAGCGCGGCCTCAAGCACAAGAAGTACCTCAAGTACGGCAACCGGGACAAGATCGCGCAGGAGCTCAAGGTAACGATATGGGGGGCTGCCTCAGCTCGGCCCGACGCGCACCCCGGCGCCAACTACGTGCAGCAGCGCGGCCTCAAGCACAAGAAGTACCTCAAGTACGGCAACCGGGACAAGATCGCGCAGGAGCTCAAGGTAACGATATGGGGGGCTGCCTCAGCTCGGCCCGACGCGCACCCCGGCGCCAACTACGTGCAGCAGCGCGGCCTCAAGCACAAGAAGTACCTCAAGTACGGCAACCGGGACAAGATCGCGCAGGAGCTCAAGGTAACGATATGGGGGGCTGCCTCAGCTCGGCCCGACGCGCACCCCGGCGCCAACTACGTGCAGCAGCGCGGCCTCAAGCACAAGAAGTACCTCAAGTACGGCAACCGGGACAAGATCGCGCAGGAGCTCAAGGTAACGATATGGGGGGCTGCCTCAGCTCGGCCCGACGCGCACCCCGGCGCCAACTACGTGCAGCAGCGCGGCCTCAAGCACAAGAAGTACCTCAAGTACGGCAACCGGGACAAGATCGCGCAGGAGCTCAAGGTAACGATATGGGGGGCTGCCTCAGCTCGGCCCGACGCGCACCCCGGCGCCAACTACGTGCAGCAGCGCGGCCTCAAGCACAAGAAGTACCTCAAGTACGGCAACCGGGACAAGATCGCGCAGGAGCTCAAGGTAACGATATGGGGGGCTGCCTCAGCTCGGCCCGACGCGCACCCCGGCGCCAACTACGTGCAGCAGCGCGGCCTCAAGCACAAGAAGTACCTCAAGTACGGCAACCGGGACAAGATCGTGCAGGAGCTCAAGGTAACGATATGGGGGGCTGCTTCAGCTCGGCCCGACGCGCACCCCGGCGCCAACTACGTGCAGCAGCGCGGCCTCAAGCACAAGAAGTACCTCAAGTACGGCAACCGGGACAAGATCGCGCAGGAGCTCAAGGTAACGATATGGGGGGCTGCCTCAGCTCGGCCCGACGCGCACCCCGGCGCCAACTACGTGCAGCAGCGCGGCCTCAAGCACAAGAAGTACCTCAAGTACGGCAACCGGGACAAGATCGCGCAGGAGCTCCAGGTAACGATATGGGGGGCTGCTTCAGCTCGGCCCGACGCGCACCCCGGCGCCAACTACGTGCAGCAGCGCGGCCTCAAGCACAAGAAGTACCTCAAGTACGGCAACCGGGACAAGATCGCGCAGGAGCTCAAGGTAACGATATGGGGGGCTGCCTCAGCTCGGCCCGACGCGCACCCCGGCGCCAACTACGTGCAGCAGCGCGGCCTCAAGCACAAGAAGTACCTCAAGTACGGCAACCGGGACAAGATCGCGCAGGAGCTCAAGGTAACGATATGGGGGGCTGCCTCAGCTCGGCCCGACGCGCACCCCGGCGCCAACTACGTGCAGCAGCGCGGCCTCAAGCACAAGAAGTACCTCAAGTACGGCAACCGGGACAAGATCGCGCAGGAGCTCAAGGTAACGATATGGGGGGCTGCTTCAGCTCGGCCCGACGCGCACCCCGGCGCCAACTACGTGCAGCAGCGCGGCCTCAAGCACAAGAAGTACCTCAAGTACGGCAACCGGGACAAGATCGCGCAGGAGCTCAAGGTAACGATATGGGGGGCTGCCTCAGCTCGGCCCGACGCGCACCCCGGCGCCAACTACGTGCAGCAGCGCGGCCTCAAGCACAAGAAGTACCTCAAGTACGGCAACCGGGACAAGATCGCGCAGGAGCTCAAGGTAACGATATGGGGGGCTGCCTCAGCTCGGCCCGACGCGCACCCCGGCGCCAACTACGTGCAGCAGCGCGGCCTCAAGCACAAGAAGTACCTCAAGTACGGCAACCGGAACAAGATCGCGCAGGAGCTCAAGGTAAACCCGCCCTTGTAGCGATATGGGGGGCTGTCGGAGCTGGTGCGTAACGGCCTCATTTGAAAGTGGCGTCGAGCTGGGCTGTGCCATATTGTTTTTTTTTTCAAAAATATTTAGCCAGTGTCACTCGGGACGATCTAAGGATTCTAACGATACCCCATACATCAAATGCCGTTAAGGCATTTAGAAGTTATGGTGGAATAAAGAAACTCACAAACCCACACACATATTACACTCTCTGTTCTGTGTAGGGCAGTCGTGGTAGGTAGGTAGTAGTAGGTCCCAGGTTCTATGAATGGTTTATAGGTAATGTGATTGTTGTAGTGCGGGGACATCGTGGAGCGGCACCTGGTGGACGGCGACGTGGTGCTGTTCAACCGGCAGCCCTCGCTGCACAAGCTGTCCATCATGGCGCACCGCGCCAGGGTGCAGCCGCAGAGGACATTCAGGTTTGTACCTTGTCTGTATTTGTAATTGTTTCATCGTCATCATATCAGCCAGCCGCACGACACCCACTGCTGGGTATAGGCTTCCCCCGCAGATCTCCACTTGGCTCGGTCCTGCTTGGCCCGTATCCAGCGGCGCACCGCGACCGCGCACCGGATCGTCGGTCCCCCTTGTCGGGGGCGACCCACGAAGCGTCGTCCGGTGCGCGCGAGCCATTCCAGAACCGCCCCGCCCCAACCAACATCAGTTCTTTACGCTGTATCCAGCCCACTGCCAATCAGCTCAGCAATCCTTCGAGCGATACCGGTTTTTTTTTAGTTCTCCTACGGATCTCTTTATTTTTTAGGGTTCCGTAGCCAAAATGGCAAAAAACGGAACCCTTATAGATTCGTCATGTCTGTCTGTCTGTCCGTCCGTATGTCACAGCCATTTTATTCCAAAAGTATTAGGATTACACAATTGAAACTTAGTAGGTAGATGTATTCTGTTAACCGCTTAACGATTTTAACACAAAAATATAAAAAAAATAAAGATTAAGAGGGGGCTCCCCATACATTGAACTGAAACTGAAAAAAAACATTTTCTTCATACAAACACATGCGGTGTGTCTATAGATAGGTCTTAAAAAATACATTGAGGTTCCTAAGACAATTTTTTTAAAGTCAACCGTTTGAACCTGCCAAAGTGGTAAAATGTGTGTCCCCCCCCTCTAACTTTTGAAATAAGAGAGTGAAAAATCTATAAAAAATATATGCTATAGATCTTAATAAAAACTTTCAACGAAAATTGGTTTGAACGAGATAAAGTAATTAGTTTTCAAGATATATCATATTTTACAAAACCGCAAATATAACTTTGTCATTCATACCATACATACATACATACATACACTCACGCCTGTTTCCCATGGGGGTAGGCAGAGACTATGGATCGCCACCTGCTACGATCCTTGCACACTTCTTTCGCTTCATTCATATCCATCACTCTTTTCATACATGCCCTGCGGTTTTTGTCACTGCGTACACCAGCCTTTTTTATAATAACCTCTATTTGGTCCGCGTAGGTTTTTCTGGGACGCCCTCGTGCAATCGTTCCTTCCACATTCGCACAGTATATCTCTTTCGTGATTCGCCTTTCATTCATCCTCTCTAAGTGACCAAACCACTGGAGCATTCCTTTCTCAATTCTTGTCACTATATCATCTTTCAGACCACACCTTTTGCGAATCACCTCATTGCTCACTCTATCACTCAGTTTTACTCCGCATATTTTCCTCAACGATCGCATCTCTACCGCATTTATTCTGCTTTCATTCTTCTTCTGCCATACCCAAGATTCACTTCCATACATCAGTGTCGGTACCAGCACTCCGTTATGAATAGCCATTCGCGCCTTTGCAGAAACGGTTTGGCTACTCATAACCGAGTGTATAGCACCACTCACCGAATTTCCTTTCTTCACTCGTCTTTCTATGTCTTCCTCACTCTTTCCGTCCCTTGTGAACAAACTCCCCAAGTATACAAACTCACGGACTTGTTCCACTTTTTCGCCACCTAACATTACCGTACAGTCAGTCATTTCTTCATCTCTCTCAAACACCATCACTTTAGTCTTAGTTACATTCACTTTCATCCCTTTTCTCACAAAATCTTCATTCATAACCGACATCATTTCCTGCAACTCTTGCGCATAAGACGCAAGTATAACTTGGTCGTCAGCGTAGAGAAGGCACTTGATTTGAGTCCCATTCATCACAACCCCACAGTCACGTTCTTTCAGACCTTTCATACAACTGTCCAAAAACAGATTAAAGAGCCATGGTGACGCAACACATCCCTGTCTGACACCCCTAGAGATGCCAAACCAGTCAGTGTATACGCCGTCAATCCTGACGCATGCACGGGAATCCTCATAGAGAGATTTCAGTGCATGAATCAGTCTGCTCTCCAATCCGTATTCGGACAACACCTTCCATAGCTCATTCCTGTCAACTCGATCGTAGGCCTTCTCCAGGTCCACAAAGGCACAGTAAACCTTTTTGTGCTTAGCCAGGTGTTTTTCGGTTAAGCACCTTAAGGAGAAGACCTGATCCGTGCATCCCATTCCCTTTCTGAATCCCGCTTGCACATCCCAAATACTCTGATCAGTTTTTTGCATCACTCTTTCAATCAGTACCTTTGCATACAATTTACTGACAATGCTGAGAAGACTGATCCCGCGGTAGTTTTTAGCATCCTGCCGTGACCCTTTCCCTTTGTACAGCGGCACGACCACGGCTTTACGCCAATCTTCCGGCACTTTGCCACTGTTCCAACATTTATTAAAGATCAGGCACAGCCAGGACGCAACCAGCTCTTTCCCACCTCTCAGCATTTCAACAGTAATTCTGTCATATCCTGCTGCTTTCCCTTTTTTCATGCTCTTCATTGCACTAATAATCTCATCCATATATATATCTCTTTCATCCACTTCTGTCTCTTCCTCGTCTTCCACCATTCTATCCGAGGCTTCTAGCATAGAGCCATCCGCCTCAAACAAACTCTCAAAATATTTCATCCACTCCTGTAGTACACCTTTTTCATCTGTCACTAGCTCACCTTTTTCATCTCTTATCACATTCATTTTAGACTTATGTGATCCACTTCGAGACGTTTTCACTTGTTTCCAAAACAATTTTATATTGTCTCGAAAGTTATCACAGAGTTTGAAGTCACACTTTTCTTTCATCTTTCTCTTTTTTTCGTCTACTTTTTCTTTCACTACTTTCTTAATCCTTTTAAACTCCCTTGCAACTGTATCAACATCCTCTTCTGTAACACTTGCATTCACTCTTTTACTGGCTTTGATGGCCAGCAGATCCTGCCATACTTTTTTCTTTTCATTCACTATCTGTCTTACCTCACTATCCCACCAGTTTATTGGGGGAGCATTCTTCCTTTTACTCACTCCACATATTTCCTCAGCTGTTTCAGTCACACCTTTTTTAAACTTTTCCCAAACTTCCTCAAGCTTGCCATCTTTCACTTCAGCCACATTTCCCAATCGTTCTTTCAATTTGCACAAATATGTCTTTTGCACTTCCACTTCATCCAGGTTCTCAACTTTTACTCTAGTCAGCTCCGTTGTTGACACTGTGGGACGATGACGCCAACTTTTGAACAGACCACTAACCCGAGACACTACAAGAAAGTGGTCTGTTCCAATGTTACTACCCCTAAAGACCCTGGTGTCTACAACTCTGCCCTTCAGTCTTTCATCAACAATCACAAAATCGATCATACTCTTCTTTTCCCCTCTCTGCCAAGTGTACATATGAATTTCCTTGTGGTCAAACATGGTGTTCGTTACCACAAGATTCTTTTCTAAACATACCTCAATCAAACTCCTGCCATTATCATTTACTCTTTTGTCTCCATATATTCCTAAAACTCCCTCACATCCCTCTCTTCTCACACCTACCCATCCGTTAAAATCTCCAAGCATAACTATTCATTCATACCAACACTGTGAAAAACAAAGTTATTTTTGAAAAATGATAGTGGTATTAAATATGGTATGGTATAAGGTAACTACGGAACCCTACGGCGCGTGACCCGACATGCACTTGGCCGGTTTTTTCCGATTCGATCAAGCACAGAAACGCCGAGCATGGCTCTCTTCATTGCACGCTGGGTGACCTTGAGCCTCCGTTATTGTTTTACTATAATATAATTAGGTATAACATTAACTTTAGCGTTCGGGTAAATGGAACCGTAGTTTAACCTTTAAGTCGCACTGAGCTGAACCGGAACTGAATTTAGGTCGGACTGGAGTTCAACTGGAGCGCGATCAGAGCACGTCTCACCTTTTTCACATCTTTGTTATCATAGCAAAGGGGTCACCTTGTATTAGCACGGTGGCGGCGGCGTCTCGGTCTTGCTCCTGTTCAACTCTGGTCCAATTTTGGTTGGTCACCGGTCCAACTAAATTAATGCTAATCTCTTACATACTTAAAAAAGTAGTTAAGTAGTAGTCTCAAGATAGCTCTCAACATTGAGAGCGGTTTAAAAATACGGGCCTTAGGCTGGTTACAGTGCTCGACCGACCGTCTCGGTCCGTACGTCAGTCGCGCTTGTCATTTATATGAAAATTCATAAATCGTACAGTGCTAGACCGACCGTACGCACGCGTATATTGCTACGCACACGTACGGAGACCGTCGATCGAGCGCGTCCGCATGCGTGCCGTCGGTTGATACGATATAGAGATTTTTTACGCTGACCGGACGGTCAGTTTGTTGGTCAGGAGAGTACTGAATGATACAAACTGACGGTCGGTTAATGCGTATCGTCAGGACCGACCGTACGCACCGACAGACGGTCTAGCACTGTACCCAGTCTAAGGCCCGTATTTTTAAACCGCTCTCAATGTTGAGAGCTATCTTGAGATCATACTTGAGATGCTATTCTTATAACAGTCAGCATGTCAACCATGATCTGAAGATAATTCTCAACGTTGAGAGCGGTTTATAAATACGGGCCTAAGTTGTAGAACGTTGTAGGTTCAACGAGTGCGTGTGCACGCCGTACAACGCGGACTTCGACGGCGACGAGATGAACATGCACCTGCCGCAGACCGAGGAGGCGCGCGCCGAGGCGCTCATACTTATGGGGGTGAGTGTGCTCATGGCTGTATCCCATAGCTCTCATAACCGTGCGTTCACACAGCGGATCCGTATTTACAGGACCGTTTTATCCTTTACTATGGATACAGTACACATACGGATCCGATTGTGTTGTGTGTAAACACGTTCGTACAACTACATACTCCATCGCCGAATAATAACGGATCCGATAAAACGGACCTGTATAACGGATCGGTAAATTTACTGGATCCGATATATTGTGTTGTGTGTGAACAGAATTTTAGTCACGCATTTTATCCCATATGGGTGAAGTCTAGTTTGAGTTGTCACAGGCACACTTGTTACATTTGATGAACGGATACGTTGAAATTCGATGTTATATTGATTTTTGAGTGACTTATTTCACTGAATAGTGTGATTGGGCCCTGCAAACCATAAAATTGGGAACTTGAGGTTATTTTAAAATTATATAGTATGGATTTTTTGGTTTTTGATTTTCCGATGTTAAGATACCTTTCCAGGGGCCGTAGTCACGGGATGACTAAAGTAAAAAGGCTGTTCATAATTTTATGCTCGGAACTTTATTAAAATGTATTCAAATTTATTAAAATATCTTATAGCTGCATTCTGATTTTCTCACGAAAACCTCAAATTCCTCAGTTGGCTTTACGTGTAGTCTCTACTCTCATCCGAAGTTTCGGATGGACCAAGCTTTTATACATTTAAATATGATCTTGTCTAATATTCATATTCATATA
The DNA here is from genome assembly GCA_928269145.1 of Agriphila tristella. NCBI lineage: Eukaryota > Metazoa > Arthropoda > Insecta > Lepidoptera > Crambidae > Agriphila > Agriphila tristella. The sequence continues at coordinate 2,462,992 of OV743443.1, read as the reverse complement.
CAGAACAAATCCAACCTCGTAACTCCCCGTAACGGCGAGCTTCTAATCGCGGCGACGCAGGACTTCATAACGGGCGGGTACCTTTTAACCCAGCGGGACACATTCCTGACGAAGGGCGAGGCCCAACAGTTGGCCGCGTGCCTGCTGGCCGGGCCCGACGCCACGCTGCACGTGGACATGCCGCCGCCCGCCATACTCAAGCCGCGCCGCCTGTGGACCGGCAAGCAGATATTCAGGTACTATTAGCCCTGCCCATGCCCAGTAAGAGTTAAGAGCTATTTAACAAGAAAATACATACGTAATGAAGAAAAAGATCTAAAAAGTAAAATTTGAAATAGATCAATGTCTTAACAGGACAGGCCGCTCAGACTCAGGATCGTTCGTTGACGGTATCTAACAACCGTCATAGCTTTTACGCCTGTAACACACCTCCGCCGCGGAACACCGTAGTAGGTACCGCCATGAGTTCGACAAGCGAAACAAATGCGAACAGCCTATTCCAATGCATAGATTTTTCACGGCGTTTCCGCCCGTTCGGCTCTGACCGTTGACACACGCGGAAGTAATGACGCAATAACCGCTACGTAGATGTGATCCTCATTATATCGTCGTCAAAAGAAACAGTTCATAGCGGAACTACCGCGGTGCAACTGGTACTATTTCGCGGCGGAGGGGTGCTACAGGCGTTAACACCAAAGACGATTTTACCTACAGTACATTTTATTTGTCATATCACAGTGATTTACTCTGCTCCTTGTTGCAGTTTGATATTGAAACCGAATAAGAAATGTAACGTGCAAGCGAATCTGGAGACGAAGGGGAAGAACTACACCGGAAACGGCGACATGTGTGTGCAGGACTCATGTAAGTTTGTATGTCAATTGACAATCGTTTGACGTAACTGTTATAAACAAATTGATTTCAATCTTCGCATTTCTGAGGAATTTCGGATTATCTGAGAGCTTGAGAAAGAACATTGCTTACCTTTTATTGCGAAATAAGGGTTTAAGTGGATGAAAGTTTGTATGAAAGTCCTTCGGTTTCGAAATTAGTATCTCCAAATGTTGTGTTTAGGCTGAAGATTAAAATGAATATATGTAACTCAGTGAGAGGGACGGAAAGGGGGAGGGGAAGGGACGGAGAGAGGGCGAGGGAAAGGGGGGAGGATACGGCAGCGTGCTTGCTAGGGGACCCCCCGCCTAATCACGTAAAAACGGTGATCTGATTTTGGTGAAATTAAAACATGGAATATAATACTATTTATCCTGGATAAAGGTTCCTCAAGGATTTTCTCGAATATCCACGCGGACGAAGTCGCGGGCAGAAACTATTAGTTTCAGAGTTGAGCATTTTAGCTTTTTGTTCCGTCTGCGTACCTTGTCATACGCTATCAGACATTTTTAATGTTCCCACTGCTATGGCATAGGCCTTCCTTATGGATGGATAAGGAGGATGTGCCATAACCCACCACGCGGGCCCAATGTATATGGGTACACCTTGTCATACTTGGTACAATTTCAGACGTGATAATCCGTAACTCTGTGCTGTTGTGCGGGTCGATGGACAAGGGCACGCTGGGCTCGGGCTCCAAGACCACCATCTTCTACGTGCTGCTGCGCGACTGGGGCGAGGAGTTCGCCGTGCGCGCCATGTGGAGGTACCAACACACCATTTAAACCTTAATATGTTGGATTTTAAGTTCAAAGTCGATCGAGGATGACGTAAAGGTTGTGGTTTTGGTAATACGGAGTGCTTGTAGAGATTATCTACCGACTGCTAGTAACTTTCGCTAACGAATAGTCTGGTCATAGTCGTTTTGTTCTTCTTTAATTTTTATGAAACTTCCACAATTATTTTTTGGTTCCCTATCTATTTGCATAAAATAAGCATAAATTTAAAGACGCATAATTATATCAAATCATATTTTTAATAGGCCGGTGCGGAAGAAAGTGAGTGAAATAGCTAAGGCTTCCGGCAATTTAAGTTTAAGACCTCTATTGAAAGAAAATTTCACAAAAACTTCGTTTCTGGTGCTTCACTGCCGCGGCACGCTCGGCACGCTCGCTCCTCTCGCACACTTTTAGTTGCATGCTAATCTAATCTAATCAAAGACTTTTTCATGCACCTCGTCATCCTGCTTTTGTGCCTATCCCCTTTTATGTGATTGATTTCATTATTTTGAACAAATAAAAACGAAAAATAAGTAATAATATTTATTACTACTGTTTCTGATTTTTATTTCTAAATAATATTAGGCGAATAGACAATATGCCTATTCCCTTTTTTTCTTTCGATAGTGGTCTTTAACTTAAATTTCCTGAAGCCTTAGCTATTTCACTCACTTTCTTCCGCACATTAACGGTGTATGCATGCCTATTAAAAATATGATTTGATATAATTATGCGGAAACAAATAGCCCTTATGATTATTATGCCAATATAAATAGTATGCCAAAAAACAATTTATGGCAAAGTAAATACAAGGCAATGAAAAAAATATGCAAAATTCGTTATGCCAAAGCAAATTAGGCAATTAAGCAAATTACATTATGCAAAAAAGAGATACTTTATTTTTTCGTATAGGTAACTAATAACAGTTATATTGATATATCGTTTTAATTGTATTTTTCGTAAAATATCCCAACGTGTCTGTATTTTTTTCCAAATAATTAAGTCTCTCATAGCTTTTAAAAAAATCCATATTTAATTGATCATTATTCAATAGCATCAAAGATAATCAAATAAATGTTTATTTGGATGGCATGCAATACGTTTCTAATAACGATGTGTTGTTATGTGTAGACTAGCGCGAATGGCCTCGTACTACATGATGAACCGCGGGTTCAGCTTCGGCATCGCCGACGTGACGCCCGGCCGCCGGCTCATCGACGCCAAGAACAAGCTGCTGGACTCCGGGTATTGTACCTATTAAACACTAGCTTTTGCCCGCGAATGAGATACAGTTGTGGCCACATAATTAAGAACGATTTTTAGTTTCAATAAATTTCCATTACGACCTGTGATTTCTCGATCGTGTTTCTTCTCAGAAGTAATTTATTGTATTACAAAATAGGTACATGAATTAAGCAAACTTTATTAGGAGTACAAATATAAATTACACTTGAGTTTATTTACTAATGTACGTTTATTTCAATTCTGACAAATTTGCATACAACTTAAGCTGGACAAATAATTAAGAACGCTCAATAAAATATTCATCAGATGAAACTTATAGTCAATGAAGTTACACAAAGTAAAAGAACTTACGTTAAACAAAGCAATTTAATGCTTTTTAGTCTAATTTAATATTTAGTGGCATGTCCACGACTCTTAATTTCTGCCTTATACCAGCGAGGCATTCATTCAATAAATTTTTGACATTTTGTAAGTGAAACAGAGTTCTATTCTTCTAAAAAAGTCTCTAAAATTGCCACACTTACTATTTGAAACCTTTTTCCTAAATTCACATCAAAGATGTTCAAACGGATTTAAATCCGGGCTGTTAGCTGGCTAATTTAAGACAAAAAGATTGTGAGTCAAAAAATTCCGTTACTGAACGTGCAGTATGCTTTGGGTCATTGTCTTGCTGGAATATCCAAATGACCGGAAGGATGGCTTCAGCATAGAGTAACATCGTTTCCTCTAGTATATTTATGTACTGGAACTGATCCGTGTTTCTTTCTATGAGCCTAACAGGCCTGACTCCGTGGCCAGAAAAGCATGCCCAGATTTTAACATTTCCACCGCCATGCTTTAATGTCACTTTAGTGAACTTGGGGTCAAATATTTTTTTCAAAGGGTGCCGTAAATATTGCTTTCCATCAGAGCACACCCTGTTTATTTTAGTTTCATCAGAAAAAATATAATTTTTCCACTGTCGGGCTGTCCAGTTTTCATAACGTTTGACAAAAGCAATACAGGCTTGCTTAAGGCGCAATGTCAACATCGGTATCTTCCTGGCTATCCTCCTAAACAACTTCTCTTCCGCCAAACGCCTTCGAATGGTCCACGCCGAGATTCCCGAGGGGTTGTTTTCGCAAAAAAAATCATTACACCCTTTAAAATAATATTGTTCGGCCAAACGTATGATGTTTCTATCGACTCAACGACATGTCTTCCTCTTTCTAGGCGCATGTGGAACATTTGAATTAGTTTGATACGTGTTAAAATGCTTTACAGCATGGAAAACCATAGTTGTCAAGCATTGCAAGTGGTCTGCTATAATATTGGACGACCAGGTCTTCTCACGAAGTTTTATTATAATAATTCCTCTTGTAGATTTATCGCAATTTTTACAAAATCCCATTTTTTAAAAAAACAAACAATTTTTTAATAGTTTTCATCAATAAAGGGTGCCGATATTAAACAATAAGTAACCAATCACAAAGTGTTGTTTATTAAAATTATAATTATAAGAAAAATATTTAGCGTTCTTAATTAAGTGACCAGTCTGTACCAATACAGGAAGTATTGGTACAGGCTGGTCACTTAATCAGGTTCAGCTGCCACGTTATGTCCTGTATAATAATTATCTCTCTGTTTTTTTTATTACTCATATTTAAAACGAATGTCCTAATAGTACAGAAGTATTTTGCGATAGCACAATAAATAAAAGAAAACATATGTAATTTATTATGAGACATTGTTTGTAAAAAATAATCTCATAAAATAAACGTTCTTAATTATATGGCCACAACCGTATTTGTGCATTTATTTAGAAAGTCATGGATTACCTAGTCTCGTCTAGTATTTATCAGTCTTTAAGGTCAATAAGGTCTTTATTTCACACTTTTAAATTTTCCCATAAAAAATCAAATATACAAGGTGTTTGGTAAAAGCCTTATAAAGCCGAATATGGTAGAGAGACCATCAAATTGAACAACTTTTACTATGGGACCAACTCTGAAATCGCGAAAAAAAAATCAGCTGTTTCATACAAAAATTAATAACGAAAATATTAAAATGTATGAAATAGCTGTTTTTTTTTTCGCGATTTCAGAGTTGGTCCCATAGTAAAAGTTGTTCAATTTGATGGTCTCTCTACCATATTCGGCTTTATAAGGCTTTTACCAAACACCTTGTATACTGGAACTGAATTTTCCAAAACCCTTTCTTAGTGCTCGCTCACCTTCACCATGAAAGATTTGTCAAAAATTGTGTTTTTACCTTCAGCCGGTAGAGCTATATCACATATTTCAATTTTCAACATGTTCCCTTACAAACTTTCATCCTATTTCATCCCCTTAGGGGGTGAGTTTTTAAAAACCCTTTCTTAGTGCTCTTCTACCCCATGAAAGTTCCCCCTACCCCTCCAAAAATGGTGTCTCTTCAGCCGTTAGCCTATCCTAACAATGAATGAATGAATGAATCAATCAATCAATTTAGAGTTTTATCGTTACTAATATTATAAATGCGAAAGTCCGTTTTTTTTGTTACGCCTTCACGTCTTAACTACTGAACCGATCATCATGAAATTTTACATACACGTGGCCAGGAGTACAGAGAAGGACATAGGGTACCTTTCATCCCGAAAAAAAAGTGTTGTTCCCAACGGATAGCAATAAAACTTTCCACGCAGACGAAGTCGCGGGCGGCCGCTAGTAAATAATAAACTAGATTTTTGTGACTTTCTTTTGTTATTTATTTCAAATTTTAACATGATTTCATTCTTCCAAGAATGAAACTCACAATTAAATGTTAGAAAATTTAAATTTGAATTCAAAATAATTAATTCAGTCTAGCTAGGTTGTTACTAGCTCTTGTGAATGACAAAGAAGCTGCGCCATATCGGTTCGCAAACCCGAAGAGGGAGACCTTGTAACGAAAAGAACCGGCAAGAAACTACAAGTTGTCCAATTTTGTGCAGGTACTCAAAGTGTGACGGGTACATATTGGAGATGGAGAAGGGCACTTTACAGTGCCAGCCCGGCTGCTCCATGGAGGAGACGCTGGAAGCTGTCATGCTCAGTGAACTCAGCAGTATACGGTATGACATCATTTGATCGATTCTTGGTTGTAAATTCATTTCCGAGTACAAGTTGTTTCCTCAGGTTGTGTTTACATTATGCTCACGATCGAACGTGAGTTGGTTGGCACTCTAATCAAAGTAAATTACTATTAGATTTTTCTTGTAACAGTGAATTAGCAGCGAAGGCGTGCTTCCGCGAGCTACACCCTACCAACGCGCCCCTGATAATGGCGCAGAGTGGATCCAAAGGTATGTGATTCTTACAACTCTCTACTTTAGAAACTGTATCTGTCATTTATTTATCCGTCTTTATAAAGACGGATAAAAAACTTTTGAGCAGGCATATCTATAGATATGCTTGCTCAAAAGTTTCCACAATCTCCTATCATTCGCCATTTGCATTTTAACCCACATGCGGCTTAACATCATTGACCTATTTTTCTAATTGACGCGATTTAACCCCCTTTGTATTCCATTCCACTAACTTCTAGTTCACTATCTGTTCTTATGCCAGCAATATGCAATATGTTGCCTATCTTTAGTTTCATTCCTACTTATTCTTAAACGTAGACTAAAGTTAGACTTGGTTCAAAAGTGATGCGGTTACTTTCATTTTTAGGATAAGGATGATTTATTTTTTTATTTATCTACAACGGGATACCTAGTGCTTGGCTTTCACCTCACCTGATGTTAAGTGATGATAAGGCTGAAAGTGTAAGCGCACTACACCCGGAATCCTCAAAGACTGGCTATCTTACCTCTAACTGCCAGAACACAACAATTTTTAAATTGTTGTTATGGTGTCAGACTTAGGGGTTGTCTCCACTCCTTGAAATAAGCCCTACCACTACCACCAACTAAACTGAGTACAAATTAAACGAAGATGGCATCACTTTTAAATGAAGTTAGACTTCATTTAAAAGTGATGCCATTTTTTTTCAATAAGGATGATTTAGTTTAAAATAAATTTAAAGGTACTGAATACAAACTATTACATTGCAATCTACATTAAATAACACTTTTTGAATTTATATCCCAATAACAATTGTACACGCATTGACACAAAACAACAGTAAACAAATATTTGATCAACTTAATTTAAGAAGTTAAAGCTTCGAACAATTAATTTGATAAAGAATAAATGGAAGCAAATCTTTAAGTAAGTATGGTACTAATAATAAGGTGGATAACGTCTGTCAGGGTCGAACATCAACATCTCGCAGATGATCGCGTGCGTGGGCCAGCAGGCGCTGAACGGCAAGCGCGTGCCCAACGGGTTCGAGGACCGCTCCCTGCCGCACTTCGAGAGGCACTGTGAGTTCACTGGCTATGTTTATAATAAATTGATGTGTGTGTAGAAATAAACTATGATAACATAACGCACTCCTCCGAACTACTGTTTCAATGTAGTGGAGGACCACTACAGCAATAGGGATATAAAAGATAGGAATCCCGGTAACATTACTCCACTAGTATATAACGGTGATTTAATAGCTTACTCGCAACATGTAAGAGACTTGGGTTTGACCGTTGACACTACTCTCTCCTGGAAACAACACACTGACAACGTATCCCAAAGTTGGATGTATGTTGGATGTAACCAATGCACCTAGGGCACTCTACAGGTTTAAATACTTTCTCCCGCCCAGCACCAAGATTGCACTGATACAGGCTCTGGTCTTACCCATTATAGATTACGCTGATGTCTGTAGCACTGATCTAAATGAAAATCTCCTAGATAAGTTGGATCGACTTCTCAACAATTGTATTCGCTTCATTTATGGCTTACGTAAATACGACCATATCTCACATTTCCGCCAGCAGCTCAAATGGCTTCCTATTCGTGAGCGTAGGAACCTGAGAGTAGTCTGTGCACTCTTCAACATTTTGTTCGGTCCACTTACCCCAGAATACCTGAAATCAAGATTTCAGTTTCTGGGTTCGTCTCATGAACGTGATCTTCGGTCTAGTGACAACCTTCTCTTGAAAACTCCTGCTCATTCTTCTGGCTTCGTTTCCTACTCTTTCACCCTTATGGCTATACGACTTTGGAACGCCCTACCCACGCACATACGGAAAGCCCCCAGCAAGTTCACTTTTAAGAGACTGGTTCGAGAACATTATCTTGGTTCTCCACGGTAGCTCCCTTGGAATCTGACCTCCTCTATTACCTACTCAATTAAATAAATACTTGTATTTCGTATGTTTGTATGTATATATGTATATATATATATATATAAAATCACAATATATTTAATCTATGTTATGTTATAGTATCTATGTATAATTTGAATATTATTACTTTTATAACCGCTTTATTGCCTGCACATTTTTCGCTGTCACATCCTCTCTGGTTGACTGGGAGAGAATGCCTTTTTAGCATTAAGTCCGCCATTTGCTGTATTTTTTAGATATAAGCAATAAAGATTAAATAAATAAAAAATAAATAAAAAAATAAATCCTTACGAACGCTTTTGCATGTTGTTGTAGGAATTTTTCTTTAGTAGTGATCCGACAATAATAGGTGTTTCGTTAACCAAAGTTGGTAAATTAGTCATAATTTGCTAACTGCGCAACAAGACCCACGTTTCACTTTCATAGACAACACTAGTGCAGCGTCATACTAAAATAAATGTGTGTCAAAACTAGTCGAGCAACTAATTTAAGCAATTGTTTTTTTTACGTTCATTCAATCACCCACACATCATGCGTTGTGAGGCTTGTAGGTACTTTCACAAATAAACCTGGTGAATAAAGTGGGGTGAGGCGGATGTGACGTTACTGTATGTTGGTAAGACTGTCCAATAGGAAAATTAACTGTGAACGGAAACGGAAGGATGCTACTTTCAAACTGTTTATTAGGCATCGAATAACGGCGATAGGACACAATCATAGCCTTCTTTATTTCCAAGCCGTGAACATAAGTTTGGCAACGTCTGTTACTGTCAGTTCGTGGTCATGTCGTCCGCCAGTCTCCATACTAAATGTATGGGAATATTTCAATTTTAAGAGGACGATCTTTTTTTTCATAGTAATCGTGTGAGATTTAAAATATGAAAATAACTAGCTTTTGCCCGCGACTTCGTCCGCATGGATATTCAAGAAAATCCTATGAGAACTTTTAACCAGGATAAATAGTATTCAATGTTTTAATTTAATCAAAATCAGATCAGCTGTTTTTCCGTGATCAAACGGGTGCCCACCAAGCGCGCTGCCCCTCTTTTTCCTCTCATACAATTTTATCCTCTATTTTAACCCCTTCAGACTTTCATACAAACTTTCATCCCCTATTTTAACTCTTTCAACCATTATTTCGTAATAAAGTGTAGCCTGTGTCCTTTCTCGAGCTCCACTCTATCTCTGTACCAAATTTCATCCAAATCGGTTCAGTAGTTTAGGCGTGAAGGCGTAACAGACAGACAGACAGACAGAATTACTTTCGCATTTATAATATTAGTAGGGATTTAGTTCTTTTATTGAAATGCTTTGTATATTAAACAATAAGAAAAATATCAATGTTAACCAGGAAAACATGGCTGTCAAAGATGTCATCTTTTTTGTTGATTTTCTTCAACAGGGAGTTGATTAACACGCCCTCTAGCAATAAATGATATATCATTAGAAAGGTCTTTTAAAGACAAATATTTGCTGTTAATATACTTTATCTACACTCACAACGTAATGTTCCAAATATGAATTCAAAAAAGGTAATATAAATATGTACTTTATTTTCGTGGATAGGTAAAATTTAAAAATAAACTCATTACGATGCAGTCAACTGCATCATAAAATAACTTTTTTTCTCATTACGATACAGGGCAAATCCAAAAAGAAGGCAGTGCCGTAACATTAAAAAAAAACAACGATATTTTCCCATATATTTTCATTGATTAAAATGCACTCTATCATAGCCTTCTTTATTTCCAAGCCGTGAACATAAGTTTGGCAACGTCTGTTACTGTCAGTTCGTGGTCATGTCGTCGGCCAGTCTCCATACTAAATGTATGGGAATATTTCAATTTTAAGAGGTCGATATTTTTTTTCGTAGTAATCGTGTGAGGTTCAAAATATAAAAATAATTTAGTTCTTTTATTGAAATGCTTTGTATATTAAACAATAAGAAAAATATCAATGTTAACCAGGAAAAAATGCCTGTCAAAGATGTCATCTTTTTTGTTGATTTTCTTCAGCAGGGAGTTGATTCACACGCCCTCTAGCAATAAATGATATATCATTAGAAATGTCTTTTAAAGACAAATATTTGCTGTTAATATACTTTATATCAATTGTTAATACTTTTGGAATTAAAGGTTATTAAAGTATAAAAGTGGTTTATTGTCTATGGGAGTTGATCTACCACACCTATAGAAATGAATGATATATCATAAGAAAGGTTTTTATATGACAAATATTTGTTTAAAACATACTTTCTATTAATTGCTAGTATTTTCGGAGTTTTAGGTCATTAATGTTAAAAAAATTGGTCAAGTTCAGAGCGTTATAACTCTCAAAGTACTAATAGTTGACGATTATAGCGCTACAATAAAGTGTTTCAAATTTAAATACCTTTCCAATGATGTAAGATTTATTGCTAGAGGAGGCTTAGATCAAAATGCTCATCGTACTAAAGGACCCCCGAAAAGTTCAAATAATTTGACTCAAACCTTATGTTCTAATAAATAAATAATAATAATAAATATAAAACTTTATTGAAATAATCTTACATCACAATTTACAACTAGTTTAAACATAGATAATATAGGAAAAACAAATAATAAATAATTATTAAAATAATTTTATACTATGTGCTTGACCACATGCGATGTTGCCGTTCTGCTCAACTTCAGGGCTTGGAAGATATAGAAGGCTATGACACAATACATACATTTAACCGTTTAGTAATCTGGTGGGGTGCGCCATGTTATCGTAGTATCTTTAAATGCGGTCGATGGTTGTATCAGAATAAAGACACCTTTCAATAGGTACTCCAAATTGTTCGAAGTATTGTTTTTGCCAGACAAAACATGTATTTAAGCAATTATTTAATAATACTGCAAAACTTTAAATGACAAATGCCAAAGGTGATGAATTGACATTGTTTGTCGATTGTTACGTTAAAAAAAAGTATCAATTTTATTGTTAGAATTTAAAAAATAGTTCCAAGTTCATAATATATTACATGTAATCATGAAACCAGTACAAATTCCACGTTAATGTTGCCATTGCGCGGTATAACCAGCCAAGATCCCCGCGGCGCGCGGGTTCGTGGAGAACAGCTTCTACTCGGGGCTGACGCCGACGGAGTTCTTCTTCCACACGATGGGCGGGCGCGAGGGGCTCGTCGACACCGCCGTCAAGACTGCCGAGACGGGCTATCTGCAGCGGCGGCTCGTCAAGGTAAGACCACAGAATAGATATAAGTACTGCCGTACAGAAAGGACACTCTTCGCCCCGCCCCACGCCCCAGAATCAATAGGGACTATGCATAAGTCACTGATTTTGATAAATTTGAGCTTGATCGCTACGGACACGTATAAAAACATGATGGAAAGCTAGAGTTGCGCTAGAGTTGCGCGTGTACAACAACGTCATCTGCTTATAATAACGCGATTGTATGGAGTGTCCGGGGTGTGGTAAGACCCTCCGCACATTGAGCCACTAGTCGCGATCACTAGTGACGCTGACTGAGTTCTTCCTCACGATGGGTGGGCGCGAGGGGCTCGTCGACACCGCCGAGACGGGCTACCTGCAGCAGCTACGCTCTTCAAAGTAAATGTTACTATGTTATGGGCTCTCCACATGCAACGGCCCGGCCTGCAGGATCGTACGGAGAGGGGGAGAGGCGCATGGTCGTTTCTAGATATATTTTTCAGGGTTCTTGGCCTCCAATTCCGGGGAAATGCTGGGGGGTAGAAGGGGGTTTAGATTTTTTTTCGGGGGTAGGCACCAGACTTTCGCATAGGCCAGAATCAATAGGGACTATGCATAAGTCACTGATTTTGATAAATTTGAGCTTGATCGCTACGGACACGTATAAAAACATGATGGAAAGCTAGAGTTGCGCTAGAGTTGCGCGTGTACAACAACGTCATCTGCTTATAATAACGCGATTGTATGGAGTGTCCGGGGTGTGGTAAGACCCTCCGCACATTGAGCCACTAGTCGCGATCACTAGTGACGCTGACTGAGTTCTTCCTCACGATGGGTGGGCGCGAGGGGCTCGTCGACACCGCCGAGACAGGCTACCTGCAGCAGCTACGCTCTTCAAAGTAAATGTTACTATGTTATGGGCTCTCCACATGCAACGGCCCGGCCTGCAGGATCGTACGGAGAGGGGGAGAGGCGCATGGTCGTTTCTAGATATATTTTTCAGGGTTCTTGGCCTCCAATTCCGGGGAAATGCTGGGGGGTAGAAGGGGGTTTAGATTTTTTTTCGGGGGTAGGCACCAGACTTTCGCATAGGCACCAGTTTTGGTGTGAGCACGGCCCACCCAGCCCCCATTCCTACGCTAATGAGGTGGCGTGTCCACCTCGGGACTGAAGAGGCCGCGCCTCCTCCTACACACGCTGAGATTTGACCGGAAGGCCGCGCGAGGCCGCGACTCTCCGTACGATCCTAAAGACCAGGCTGGGTCATTTTAGGGGAAAAAGATTTACAAAGCATTAAAATGGAGTCGACCTACGTCTTCTGAAGTATTTTTTTATTATTATTTTGTGTAATAATCATAACATATCTTAACATTACGGCATAAGAATTTATGATAACGGTCTAATTATGTCCGAAAGTAAACTGCAATTGTTTTGATAAATGTAGTGTAGATTTTTTTATTGAAATATAAGCTTAAATCGTAATGTATAATGCTTTTGATTTATTTGCGCTTAGGACTATCTATATAATTTGGTCAGTCGCTCATTTCACAATGACAAAGTCGCAGAGATGTGACGTGCGTTAGTGCGATACCCACGTTTGAGTGTTAAAATCTTTTCTACGTGTTCGTTGTTATTGTGACGTGCATTACCGCATGAGAACCGCCTAACGCACGAATCGTCCGCAGTCGCTGGAGGACCTGGTGCTGCAATACGACATGACGGTCCGCAACGCGACGAGCGAGGTGGTGGAGTTCCGGTACGGGTCCGACGGGCTCGACCCCAGCTGCATGGAGGGCCGCGACCGGCCCGTGGACCTGCCGCGCGTGCTGCGCCACGTGCGCGCGCACACGGCCGCCAGGTGCGTGCGAGCTACACTACACTACACTACTACACATAGTGCGGACGGGCTCCACCCCAGCTGCATGGAGGGCCGCGACCGGCCCGTGGACCTGCCGCGCGTGCTGCGCCACGTGCGCGCGCACACGGCCGCCAGGTGCGTGCGAACTACACTACACTACACTACTACACATAGTGCGGACGGGCTCGACCCCAGCTGCATGGAGGGCCGCGACCGGCCCGTGGACCTGCCGCGCGTGCTGCGCCACGTGCGCGCGCACACGGCCGCCAGGTGCGTGCGAGCTACACTACACTACACTACTACACATAGTGCGGACGGGCTCCACCCCAGCTGCATGGAGGGCCGCGACCGGCCCGTGGACCTGCCGCGCGTGCTGCGCCACGTGCGCGCGCACACGGCCGCCAGGTGCGTGCGAGCTACACTACACTACACTACTACACATAGTGCGGACGGGCTCGACCCCAGCTGCATGGAGGGCCGCGACCGGCCCGTGGACCTGCCGCGCGTGCTGCGCCACGTGCGCGCGCACACGGCCGCCAGGTGCGTGCGAGCTACACTACACTACACTACTACACATAGTGCGGACGGGCTCCACCCCAGCTGCATGGAGGGCCGCGACCGGCCCGTGGACCTGCCGCGCGTGCTGCGCCACGTGCGCGCGCACACGGCCGCCAGGTGCGTGCGAGCTACACTACACTACACTACTACACATAGTGCGGACGGGCTCGACCCCAGCTGCATGGAGGGCCGCGACCGGCCCGTGGACCTGCCGCGCGAGCTGCGCCACGTGCGCGCGCACACGGCCGCCAGGTGCGTGCGAGCTACACTACACTACACTACTACACATAGTGCGGACGGGCTCGACCCCAGCTGCATGGAGGGCCGCGACCGGCCCGTGGACCTGCCGCGCGTGCTGCGCCACGTGCGCGCGCACACGGCCGCCAGGTGCGTGCGAGCTACACTACACTACACTACTACACATAGTGCGGACGGGCTCCACCCCAGCTGCATGGAGGGCCGCGACCGGCCCGTGGACCTGCCGCGCGTGCTGCGCCACGTGCGCGCGCACACGGCCGCCAGGTGCGTGCGAGCTACACTACACTACACTACTACACATAGTGCGGACGGGCTCGACCCCAGCTGCATGGAGGGCCGCGACCGGCCCGTGGACCTGCCGCGCGTGCTGCGCCACGTGCGCGCGCACACGGCCGCCAGGTGCGTGCGAGCTACACTACACTACACTACTACACATAGTGCGGACGGGCTCGACCCCAGCTGCATGGAGGGCCGCGACCGGCCCGTGGACCTGCCGCGCGTGCTGCGCCACGTGCGCGCGCACACGGCCGCCAGGTGCGTGCGAGCTACACTACACTACACTACTACACATAGTGCGGACGGGCTCCACCCCAGCTGCATGGAGGGCCGCGACCGGCCCGTGGACCTGAGCTACACTACACTACACATACTATACATACGAATTCTGGCAAAAATCTTGACGCTCTTTCGACAGAGCAGCGAGGATAAGTTCGCGCATGTGCACTTGCGAGCGACCAATAGCCGCCCGCGTACCTCACCGCTACGCATATACCCAAATACGCGTTCGGTGCAATCCCCGACCGATTTCAAGATGTTTGCCGGTTACTGTACACACACAGCCGCCAGGTTTGTGATTAATTCGGGCCGCGTGTAATTCAAACGTACGTTCACAGTGCTCCAGTGGGCCGAGAGTCTGTATGAAATATATAGTATGGTGACCGCCTGTGCCGTTCACACTATTATGTTAGTTACATTGAACTTCCCATACATTTTGCCTCGAAGTTAACTTGACGTTACGTCTGCGCGTAATGTGTACGATTTTGTACTTTTCGTTTATCCTACATTCTTTGTTATTCGACGACTGCTTATGTTGCGATATAATTGCGTCGCTACAATAATTTTTTCAATAATGGTTTAATAAATAAATAATACGATCGTATTTCTTGTATACAGAGACGAAGAGCCGCTAGATGGCGACGGTATCGAGCTGGCCGCAAAAGAGACTTTAGCCTTAGATGACTTCAAAACTTGCACTGAGGAATTCAAAAAAGAATTATTGTAAGACTTTCCTTTATGTTCTTATTTAAGAAATTTGTTGATTGAGTTTGTGATCCGCTGATTAATTTGTGGTCTCTATCCTGAACAACTACTTTATTTTTCGTAGAACATTCCTGAAGACAGTAGCGGATAAAGTGAGCGTCCTCCGCTCGAAGTACGGTCACTGCGGCGCTATAGCGCAGCAGCTGGAACGCCTCACCCTGACGCAGCTGGTGCAGTTCCTGCGCACCTGCCACGACAAGTACCAGCGGTCCGTGATCGAGCCTGGCACTGCAGTGGGCGCGCTCGCCGCGCAGGTGTGTGTGTGCAGCTACAGTATGTGTAGCTTACGTCATAGCGCAGCAGCTGGAGCGCCTCACCCTGACGCAGCTGGTGCAGTTCCTGCGCACCTGCCACGACAAGTACCAGCGGTCCGTGATCGAGCCTGGCACTGCAGTGGGCGCGCTCGCCGCGCAGGTGTGTGTGTGCAGCTACAGTATGTGTAGCTTACGTCATAGCGCAGCAGCTGGAGCGCCTCACCCTGACGCAGCTGGTGCAGTTCCTGCGCACCTGCCACGACAAGTACCAGCGGTCCGTGATCGAGCCTGGCACTGCAGTGGGCGCGCTCGCCGCGCAGGTATGCATAATATTGAGCCAGGTTCGCCATAAACTTAACGGGAAGGGAAGTACTTCCACCAAGCTAGGTTTCTATCACTGAAGTAAATCAAGAAGGAGACTACTATACTACCCCTTTTATACAAACGTGTCCTCTTTTTTTCAATGTTTGCCTGATGATGAAGATGATGATAAATCTTGCACTATATTGAAATACTTATGACACACAAATTACGTTAACATTTGTACTTTTTGCTTTACCTGAATTCCTGCGATCAATTTTACATGTTTCTTTAACCGATTCTTGATTGACTTGATTCGAAAAAAGAATTGAAAGTTACTGTCCTCCTACTCTAGACGGAAATTGATGGGATCGAGATCACATCAGGATCGAATAAACGTCAAAAAAAAATTTATTTTAGTACATTGAAAACGGTTTCCATGATTTCCATAGTACCGTTTTATGGTAACTCGATTCCAACTCCGATATTCTCGATCGTGTTGGGAGTAACCCCCCTAAATCGATCTGTACAATTTCTCTTTTCAAACCTTTAAATTTTCTGCACAGAGTATAGGTGAGCCAGGTACCCAGATGACTCTAAAAACGTTCCACTTCGCTGGCGTTGCGTCCATGAACATCACGCAAGGAGTGCCCCGCGTTAAAGAGATCATCAACGCGTCGCGGAATATCTCCACGCCCATCATCACCGCCGAGCTGCTGCAGCCGCTGGACCAGGAGTTCGCCAGGAGGGTCAAGGGCAGGATAGAGAAAACCACGCTAGGAGAGGTGAGCTACATCAACTACACTCATTCGAGGAGATAGAAGATAATCTCTTAGGAATACACCATTATTGAACTACGGTGCCTTTCCTCAAATAGCTTGGATTTTTGATAACTTACGAACTTGGAGTAAGTTTGTTTTTTAATGATGGGGAAGCCACTGAAATATAAAGTGCAATCATAGGCAAAAGTGAGGGAGCGTCCCAAAATGACATAAAGACACAGTTTAATTGACAAATTCGCCTGTTACATGATATATTTCTCATTATTTGATTTGATGAATAATAATTGATGTTTAATTAAATAAGATTTAGTGTGAGTTGCACCAAAACGCTGTCAAAGTTAATGTTATCGTCAAATGGTAATGCTACCTATTTGTCACGTCAAACTTGTCAAAGGACATCATGCTGGCTGACAACCTTTATTTGACCAACTTTATTTGGCTAACTTATGCTTAACCGGTACTATAACAAGCTTGTTATCGTTAAAGTTAGGTGGTGCAACTGAGCCTCAGATGAGCCGATAAATTGCTATAAATCGTGTTTTGGTAGCCATACTATTAGGGTAGCAGATTATTTTTCATCTTTTTAATGGTATGTGTGTACGTTGTTAGATAACGACGTACATAGACGAGGTGTACCTGCCGCACGAGTGCTTCCTGCTGGTGCGCCTGGACGCCGAGCGGGTCAAGCTGCTCTGTCTAGAGGTCAACGTGCACTCCGTCGTGTACTCGTGAGTACTAATGTTGCGTGTACGTTGTTAGATAACGACGTACATAGACGAGGTGTACCTGCCGCACGAGTGCTTCCTGCTGGTGCGCCTGGACGCCGAGCGGGTCAAGCTGCTCTGTCTAGAGGTCAACGTGCACTCCGTCGTGTACTCGTGAGTACTAATGTTGCGTGTACGTTGTTAGATAACGACGTACATAGACGAGGTGTACCTGCCGCACGAGTGCTTCCTGCTGGTGCGCCTGGACGCCGAGCGGGTCAAGCTGCTCTGTCTAGAGGTCAACGTGCACTCCGTCGTGTACTCGTGAGTACTAATGTTGCGTGTACGTTGTTAGATAACGACGTACATAGACGAGGTGTACCTGCCGCACGAGTGCTTCCTGCTGGTGCGCCTGGACGCCGAGCGGGTCAAGCTGCTCTGTCTAGAGGTCAACGTGCACTCCGTCGTGTACTCGTGAGTACTAATGTTGCGTGTACGTTGTTAGATAACGACGTACATAGACGAGGTGTACCTGCCGCACGAGTGCTTCCTGCTGGTGCGCCTGGACGCCGAGCGGGTCAAGCTGCTCTGTCTAGAGGTCAACGTGCACTCCGTCGTGTACTCGTGAGTACTAATGTTGCGTGTACGTTGTTAGATAACGACGTACATAGACGAGGTGTACCTGCCGCACGAGTGCTTCCTGCTGGTGCGCCTGGACGCCGAGCGGGTCAAGCTGCTCTGTCTAGAGGTCAACGTGCACTCCGTCGTGTACTCGTGAGTACTAATGTTGCGTGTACGTTGTTAGATAACGACGTACATAGACGAGGTGTACCTGCCGCACGAGTGCTTCCTGCTGGTGCGCCTGGACGCCGAGCGGGTCAAGCTGCTCTGTCTAGAGGTCAACGTGCACTCCGTCGTGTACTCGTGAGTACATTCATGTATTTTCAGATGTGTTTACAATAAATGATTGTTTTGAAGATCAAGGGCTTTAACTCCGTAGTATATAAGTATTTTGCAAACTACATTATTCGTTTTCAAAAACTATCGTTCTGTCTCTTTCAATTATAATTCATAATTCATAATAATTCATAATTGTTTATTTGCGATAAATAGGGTATTACAGAGATGGTCAGAAATAATATGTTGCTTAAACCTATTTAGCCATACACTGATAGCATGCAAATCTTAATATTTAAACTAAAATTACATTTTATATTTTGTTTTACCTTAAATTGGGATAGATTTTGTCCATGCATCTACTATAATTTCATATGTTTATTTTTTTACTCGTTTATGTTCCAAGAATTCATCGATGGAGTAGAATGTATTTTCGAGTAACCATTCGCGAAGGATTATTTTAAATTTTTTCAAGGGTAGACATTTTATTGTATCTGGTATATGATTAAAAATGGTAATACACATCACATAACAGTTTTTCAAGTAGCACTTTGATCCAGGTATATTGTCTAACACTAACCTATTAGGATTTCTATTACTCCTACTTGTCAAATCTTTAGACTTTGTAAATTTATTAATGTTTTGATATGTGAAAACTCCCACTTCAAAAATGTAAATGCATGGCAGTGGAAGTATTTTTAAGCATTTAAAGTAGGGACGGCAAGGTTCATCTGGGGCTATGTGACATATTGCACGAACACACCTTTTTTGTGCAATAAAAGCTTTTTTAGTTTCCGTTCCATTTCCCCAGATTAGTAGGCCGTATCTAAGAACAGATTCCACATAGGCGAAATATGTGGTTAGTGCCGTGTTTCTACATGCTATCATACTAAGCTTATGTAAAGCATATGCAAAACTATTTAACTTGTTGCATACTTTTTCCACATGTTCTTTCCAGTTAAATTTTGAGTCGATAATAATACCTAAGAATGTCACATTTTCAGCCGTCCGTAGAGTTTGTCCGTTAAAAGTTATGTCAATGGGGTCATCTTTAAAATTATTAAAATTCATTAAATTAGTTTTTGATAAATTGATTTTAAGATTATTATTTTGTAACCAGTTAGTAATTAATGTCAAAGTTTCAATTATGTCTATCTTGTGTTGTGCCACGGAGGCGTTAATGTCGGATGCTACTACTATGGATATATCGTCGGCAAATAATATACTTTCGTGTTTAGTTACGGGGACAATGTCATTTACATAGAGCAGAAATAGCAAAGGAGAGATTACGCTACCTTGGGGAATGCCATATAAATTTCGCTTAAAGTCTGATCTCACTGGTAGTGAATTTTTTTTTTTATCTAAATATTCAATCTCTACACATTGGTATCTGTTTTTCAAATTGGTATCTGTTTATCGAATGTTTTACCGACATCAGAAACCGAGAAATACTTTAACGACCAGACTATTCACGAAATTCACTCTTTTTCTATCACTTTATCATATGGGTTAAAAAAATATCGAAATTTAGATATGTACTAAATTTCGATATTTTTTTAATCCATATGATAAAGTGACAAATGGTTTTTGGAATACTGGATAATTTTAAAAAAAAATACCTGGTTATTGTGTTAGAACAATAGAAAAAATATCCTTTTCATTGTATGAATAAAAAATTTCGAAATCTGATAATTGAAAGTTAATTTTTTCGTGTTATTTAGGATTTTTTACAGAGTCACCAAGCTATTGTTCAGAATTCTGTTGTGTTATTGTGTTGCTATGTTTCTTTTTCAGTCTACAGTAATTTTTGTGTAGTATTACATCATTTATTCACGTCTTCCAGCTCAGCTTCCAACTCAAATATCAGTCTTTTGCTTAGATCATAAACTAGCCTCGCCTTAAAAGGAATAAAAAGTTCAATAAGAACTATGCCCATTCCCAGAATCTGCACCTCGAAGTTGAAGATCAAGCCAGGAAACATCCAAGCAGTATCGGAGTGGGCGATCAAGGTGAACGTGGAGCCGTCCAAGACCGGGGGCTGGTTGAACGTGGGGCTGCAGCAGCTCGCGCGCCAGCTGCCGCACGTGGTGGTGAAGGGGCTCGCGCAGGTGGCGCGCGCCGTCATCGCCTGCGACGACTCCTCGCCCGTCACCAGGTACTTGTTTTGTTTTATTGATCTTTGGGGGGTTTACAGCTCTTAATACAGTTTAGTATAATATGATAAAAACTAAAAGCCTATTACAAACCTCCACTGGTATGTTACAAGTTTAGAGCAAAATGATTAAACTAATGCTAACCAGAATAGAAAAAAAAGGAATAACTTATTAAAAATAAAAATTTACAATAATAGAACCACCAACTATAGCCAAAGATAATACTTAAAATATGTGCTCATTAGTAAGATTTGAGAACAAAATTTGCTTATGCCTATTTAATTAACAGTACTTTTACAATCAACTGCCAACATTATAAATTATATTATTTAACACGCAGCGGTTACTTAGAGTCTCCTTGGGCAGTATTTTGGCCAAAGAAACTCAAGCCTACAGTTCGCCTAATAGTTGCAGTGCTTGTCACAAACAGATCAAAGTCATAGTCAGCGCTATACTTATTATAAGTAGTGAGACCACGTATTAAGAAGGTATTAGTTCTGTAATTAGTATGTGCAGACGGTTTGTGAAGCAGTGGGCGTCGTCGCAGAGCCAGTGAGTTAGCACGAAAGCCAATTTTAGCTAGCAGTTCCGAACAGTCAATGCCACCGTTAACGAGTTTCGAGACAAAACAAACATCATTCACTTCTCGTCGGATGTGAAGGGGTAGAAAGTGGTATCTTCTGCATCGGTGTTCATAATCCAGGGAGCGTTGTCTAGATTTATAATCGAGAAAGCGCAAAAACCGTTTCTGTATCTTTTCCAACCTCGTTACATAAATGTTGTACTGTGGATTCCACACCTGCGAAGCATACTCGAGGTGGCTACGTACGTAGGCGCAATAAAGAGATTGCTTTGAGAGACTTTAGGTCACTAGACGTTCGCATGATGAATCCCAAAGCCTTGGAAGCCTTAGAGACAATATGCTCGATATGATCCGCGAATGTTAATTTGCTGTCGTGAAGTACCCCCAAATCCTTAATGCTATTAACTCTGGGGCTGTACCGGCTAACGAATTGATTTTCATAAAAGTCTGCTGGGTTTCAAACTAAAACAGATAAATCGAGCCCCAATTGGGCCAAAATGACGAACCCAAATTCATGATGTCACACGAACATCGATATATTCCGAATCACGTCAACAAAAAGTACAAAACGAAATTGCTTACTTTGATTTCTCTGTTTTAAGTTGAAACCCAGCAGACTTTTATGAAAATCGATTCGTTAGCCGGTACGGCCCCTGGACAACTGATGGTTATGTAATGTATAGGAATAATCTACCTTATTGATTTTTCGCGTGAATGTCATAGAAAAACACTTAGATACATTTAGTTATACACGTAGATACTTGGTCTCACATATCGCAAAAACTAGGATTTTAATGTGATATTTTTAGGGTTCCGTACCCAAAGGGTAAAAACGGGACCCTATTACTAAGCCTCCGCTGTCCGTCTGTCCGTCTGTCTGTCTGTCTGTCTGTCTGTCTGTCACCAGGCTGTATCTCATGAACCGTGATAGCTAGACAGTTGAAATTTTCACAGATGATGTATTTCTGTTGCCGCTATAACCACAGAATACATAATAGTACAAGTACAGAAGATCCACTCCGCAAAGTCATTTAAATAAATAGCGACTATATTCCATTAACAATAAAGTGCAATTCAGGTTGCACGCCGCTCTCTTGCCTACAGTTATATTCACCTAGAAGTTGCCTCTCTTTCTATCGCGTAGCTCTTATCTTTTCTTACGACTTCAGGGTTTCTTCTTTTAAATAATAATTAAATAACAGGTAGTTAATTTATTACAAGTTATGTGTTTGTGAAATAATGTGTAGTTAAATACGTTTCAAAAAAACATAGGCTAGGTACAGTCAACGCCACATCAGACTATACATGCTGACTTTAAAGCAATTTGCTTTATTACGAAATGAAATTGTAATTATAATTAACTTTATTTCGAAAGTAGGTACAGTGCGAGGCACGTATCTTGAAATCGGGTGGGGATTGCGCGAAACGCGTATTTTGGGTATGCGTAGCGGTGAGGGGCACGGGCGGCGGGAGAGGGTCGCGCGCTATTGGTCGCTCACAAGAGCACATGCGCGAACTTATCCCCACTCTGTCGAAAAAATTTCAAGATACGTGCCTCGCACTGTAGGTAAGTAGGTACCTACCTAATCTATAAATTATTATTTCAATAAATTGTTTATCAAATAAGACAAGTAAATACCTAAAAATAATAAGAATAAACGGATACTAGTTACTAACCTAGTAGACAAGCACTTCTTACGTTTTGATGTCGTTTGGAACTTTTGGAAGTGTGAAAAACGTGAGGTTCGGATCATTTTTATTCATATTAAGGCAGCCCATTGCGATTTGGGATGTAATGTGCCTTCATTTTGGTCATTTATATCAGACGTGCGAATGAACGACGGACGGACGCGGCAATACGCGAACTATCGAAATCGAACTTCTAACGTGCGACCCAGCCGGCACGCGGTATCCCTCTGAAATTAGTCCGTCCGGACGGACCCGCTAGCTACTTGTAGCTTTGTACCTAAAGCGCGGAGTGCGCCTAGCCTGCTATAACAACAAATACTAAAAACCGAATAAAATAAATATTTAAGGGGGGCTCCCATACAACAAACGTGATTTTTTTGCCGTTTTTTAGTACGGAACCCTTCGTGCACGAGTCCGACTCGCACTTGGCCGGTTTTTTTGTTTTATTTATATAACAGGAATATTATCTACAAAACGACATCAAAATCATTGCTCTGTGTTGCATATTTTGAGAGTTATTGTTGTCTGAATATGACCCTTACCCGACCAATAAAAAATTATTTTCGAAAATGGACAAATAAAAAAAAACTGTTTTTAAATCAAGTTGATAGTTTTGTCTGATTATAAATATCTCTGAACGATAAAAGCAAGTATATGTAAGTTTTGCAATTTGTACATTTTCGAAAATATTTTTTATTGATTTTTTTTTATCAGGAGGACTTTAAAATTCAGAGAAATTAATATTTTTTGACAGGGCCAGCTAAAATAAAAAGTCAAATTTAAAATGCCGGTCATTCCAAAAGGAGAGGGGATAAACCCCAACATGTGGGGGGTTTTGTCGATAAAATCATTTACATTATATACAATCATTATCTGCCTTTAAAAGCTCCGAGATCGCTAACCAAACATTGTATAAATAACAAACGACAAAACGAGTTAACTTTCGATGTGGTGCAAACAAAAGAAAAATCTCTATAGAGAGGCACTTGTTAATTTAATCGTCTTTATTATTCGACAAAAAGATTCACTTAATTGGAGGCGTGACTCGAAAAATAAACTAAAGTAAGGCCAAAACAAACGGCCGGTTTTTTAATAGCTCACATTTGACACTTCATCAAAACTCAACAACGTAACCTTTTAACGGTGGGCCCACAATATTTATTTATTCGAAGGCATAATTGCTTAACTTTTTTCAGTTAATAATACATATTTATTGTAATAATCAGGAAAGAAAGCAAATTTACGATTAACTTTGACAAATCACACTATGGACTGACAAATATCAAATGTGACCTATATATAAAAATATTTTTATATTTTATTTATAGGGCCAATATATAAATATTTTGAAGTGGCCCTACTTTAACACTTAAATTAATAATTACTATACGATGTCATCCATCATACTGCGAAGATTTACACTTTTTTCTAAATCAAATAACAAAGATTAAACTATAATTATTATAGAACCTCAATCATAACGACTTTACCTATAATGATTGTAATCTCTTTGACGCATACTAGGTAGGTATTTTTTTAATTTGATCGCGTCGTCGTGCCGTGCCGCAAAGCGTGAGTGAATGCGAGGCGAACGTCCTTGGTAAATGACGTAATACTACTGGATCCAGTCCACAAATTTGACCGGTTTCCAGCAGGACTCGTTAGCTCAGTAGGTGAGCGCCGATATAAGCCTGTTGTTGTTCATCGGAGGGCAGGTTCAAATCCTTCACGAGTCTTGCTTTTAATATGGCTAACAAATTAATGGTTTTGTGACTTAATAATGGGTATCCAATTTAAATGTATTTTCCCCAAATATAAAGATAAGGAAATCGTTATTTGGATGCTGCAATTAGAGATAACCTAATAATTATAACATGTTTTTTATAATTTCGAAGTCACAGAAAACTACAGGACATAAACTTAAGTGAAATTTTGAACTGTCTGATCTAAAAAAAATATTGAAACATAATTATTTTGTTATACTAGAATAATAATAATTTCTGATGATCCGTTAACTTTTAAGGCGGTTGTATGACCGAAAGTGGCGCCCTTAGAGGATTTATAGAAAAAGATGTTAATAATGTTTTACTTGGAGTTTTTAGGGCCCATAGTTAGTCTAGTATTTTTAAGAATGTATAACTACATGCCCTCGTAGTCATTTGTAGAAGTAGATAGCAAATGTGTGTAAAAAACGGCCATTTTAGCAGTTTTGCTATCTACTTCTAGCAGTGACTACGAAGGAAAGGGGATGTATTTAATAGCACTTTAAATTTGATGAAAACAGCTATAAAATTGTATAACAGCACTTTAAAATAATGTTAGACCTATAATTTAATCTTATCACTACAAAAATAATGGTTTGCACTTTAAAATAATAATAGATCTATAAATTAATATTATCACTACAAAAATAATGGTTTGCACTATAACTGTGTCCCAACTCCGAAATCATTTAATTTCTGTCAAACCATGTCAGACTTATGAGATGGCAAGTCTCACCAAGTCGGTTCTGGCGTTGTTGGTCGCAATGGCATAAGAATAAACAATACTTTATTCTTATGGCAATGGAACCTAACCTCCTCCTCAGCTCCCCTCTCGCTGCGCCCGCTCGTCGTCGCACCTAGTCGTCTGTTTACCAGTACTAATGTTATAAAATTAATTTGTATGGTGCAAAGTATTAATTTTAAAGCTAAGCAATTAAATTGTATAGTGCAAAGTATTAATTTTAAAGCTTAGCATATTTATAGTGGAAACCATTATTTTTAAAGTGCATTCAATAAATTTTGAAGCTAAACATTTTAAAGTGTGTTACATTATTTTTAAAGTGCAATTATATATTCCCCGAAGGAAAGTAACGATACCGTCTAAAAATACTAGACTGTGGGCCCTAAATATTCCACGTCAAACATTACTAAAATTGTGTATTATAATTATAATCTTCTCTTATATAAAAGTGAAGGGGTGACTGACAGACTATTGCCCAGCCCAAACCACTAGAGATTTGAAATTTTATACAGTGTAAACACACACTAAGAAGGGATTTTTGGAAATTCCACCCTTATTTGTATGGAAAAATAAATTTAAATAGACATTTCAACTGGATAAACTTCGTAGGAGTACTTTTAAAATAAAAAAAGTAAACACGTGTTTCGTGGTTTTCCGAAACTCAACCCTTTAGGGGGTAAATGGGGTAAAAAAAGCCCAACACCGATATGGGTGTCGTTATCGAGGTTTCATAGGATGTTGATTACGAAAACGGTATTTATTTTAAAGTCCAACACGGTGGCCATGATTCAACCTAAAGGGGTGAAATAGGACTTATTTTGTATGTTTTTTTTATTAAAAATGTTTAGGTTTATTTACCCACTAACCCCCAACTCCTTGGAGGTTAGTGGGTAAATAAATCTAAAAATCGTTATGGATGTCGTTAACAGGTTTTATAGGATGTTGATTGCGAAAATGGAATTTATTTTGAAGTCCAACGCGGTGCCATGATTTAACCCCTAAAGGAATGAAATGGGACATATTTTGTATGGAAACATATTATTCAGTAGACATTTCGACTTGAAATCTTCCTTCGTACTTCTAAAACAAATAAGCAAACAAATCGATATGGATGTCGATATTGAGGTTTTATGGGATGTTAATTGCGAAAATAGCATTTAGGGTCCAACAGGACACGGTGGTCATTATTCAACACCTAAAGGACTGAAGCGGGGGTTTAATTTTTTTTATGGAAAAACAATACTCGAACGGGAACAGGAATGAGAACGAGAACGGGAACGGGAATAATATATAATTATAAATGTGAAGTTTAATGTTTGGTTGGATGTTTGTTACTCAATCACGTAAAACCGGCAGAACGGATTTGGAATAGTACACAGATAGTTATAGCCTGTGGTAAAAACATGGATACTTTTTATCTCGGTCAAAGTTTCCATAGCGATTTTCTGAATGTCCACGCGGACGAAGTCGCGGGCAAAAGCAAGTATTCAATAAAATTCAACGAGGCGCCGCTTTCGCTCAGGGTGCCACCTTCAATTAATAATTTATATACGATGTCATCCATCATACTGCGAAGATTTACACTTTTTCTAAATCAAATAACAAAGTTCGAACTATAATTATTATAGAACTTCAATAATGATTGTAATATCTCTGACGCATTGGTCGCGTCGTCGTGACGAGCCGCATAGCGTGAGTCAATGCGAGGCGAACGTCCTTGGTAAATGACGTAATATTATTGAATCCAGTCTACAATTTGACCGAGCTTTTGCAAGACTCGTTAGCTCAGTAGGTAAGAGCGCCGATATAAGCCTTTACTTGATCATCGGAGGGCGGAGGTTCAAATCCTTCACGAGTCAGATTTTTGCTTTTAATTTATCTAATAATTAATGGTTTTCTGACATCTAATTTGAATGTATTTTTTCCAAATATGAAATCGTTATTTGTATGCTGCAATCAGAGATAACCTAATACGTATAACAAATTCAAAATATAATATTGTTTTGTGTTATTATTTCGAAAAAGTTTGAAAAATTTAGAATTCAAAACACGAACACGACACGAACTACAAGGGAAGATGTGTAAGACATCACTTGCTCCCTCTAAAAGTCCGCAGAGATATTACAGATCTGAGGTGGAATTGTGTAAGGTAATCGTATTCATTTAACAGTTCATATCGTATTCCATCGGCTGCAATTTGTATGGGATGACATATATTATGATCCAATATGAACTGTCAAATGAATACGATTGACTTTACACAATCACCTATCTGGTTTATTTATCAAAACTGCTAAAAAACAAAATAGACTCGACTGAACTACTTGACCGTATAAAGCTCACTGTACCTTGTAGCTCCAATACTCGTAGGAAGTTGAGACTGCATGTTCCATGGGCGCGAACCAACTACAGACGTAACAGTTACCTGAGGGCCTAGCCAAAGTAACATTCGCAAATCTTCGTTATCGCTTCGCTTTCGAAACATGTATGGGATTGACATAAGGTTTTGTTAACAATCGAATTTTAAAACGTCAAATCCATACATGTTTCGAAGCGAAGCGATAGCGAAAATTTGCAAATGTTACTTTGGCTAGGGGGGCTGATTCGCTCGTGTCGCTTGTTCAATTCTATTAGCGACACTGACGTCCATTATACAAGTACGCTGGACAGGCGATGGTCACCAATTGTTTGTTCCGATTTGAAAATCGCCATATTGGCGCTGAGAGCAGTAGATTTTATACTATGGCAGTAGTGAGTGTACACTGGAACTAATTAGTTCCAAGTACACTCACGACTGCCATAGTAGAATCTACTGCTCTCAGCGCCAATATGGCGATTTTCAAATCGGTACAAAAAATTGCTGTCATTTCATGACAATAGCCTGTCCAGCGTACTTGTATGTATAATGGGCGTCAGTGATTAGCGAGACACGGATATTGACTTATTCTGTGACGGCATTATTTCACTAAAGCGAGTACTCGCAACTAAATTTCTCACACATTATTGAGATGATGGGTAGTAGTAGTACTTGGGTATGTTTCTTATTCCTTTTTTTAATGTTTTAACTGTGTTGTATAACTTAAAAATACTGAAAATAGCGTCACGCTTAATCTTCACGAATTCTGATTATGTTACTTTTTAACTATCTGTGGAAACTTGTTATTAGCTTGTGATTATTCGTGTATATTTCTGTGTATAATGTATTAACAGTAAGTTTTCCTAATGAATAAATTAAAATAAAATAAATCACAAAACATACAGCACATAGACTTATGTGTAATTTTAAACTGTCTGACCTAGAAAAAAATGAAACAATGTTCAAGTATTTTATTATACTTGCATAATAATTATCTAATGATCCGTTAACATAACAAAAATAATTTGACTCGTGAAGGATTTGAACCTCCGCCCTCCGATGATCAAGTATAGGCTTATATCGGCGCTCTTACCTACTGAGCTAACGAGTCTTGCTGCGAGATGCCCAATTTTTCGTCCAGTTCCGAAGCCAATGACGTCACCATAACAAACTACTTATATTTAAGCGATGACGCATCTGTTTTCACGCTTTTTGTTACAGTGTAGATATTTTTAATCAATCTATTGTAAGCAATTGCATGCAATAGATGAGTATTTAATAGTAGGTATTGATTAAAAACAAAATAAAAAAAATTAAAAAAACCCACGACTTTTAAAATAGTAACACATACTTAATTGAAAGTGAAAATCCTCGAACTAAAAGTGATGAAGTACTCATCATCATCATCATCATATCAGCCGCACGACACCCACTGCTGGGTATAGGCCTCCCCTAAGGACCTCCACGACGATCGGTCCTGCGCTGCCTGCATCCACTGGCTTCCCGCGACCTTCACCTGGGACCCTATTTTTGAATCGCTCGATTGGCGTCGAGCGCTCGTTTCTACTAATTTTCGTTCGACATATGACTCTATTTCGAACGTTTGAGCCATATGTCTAACGAAAATCAGTAGAAACGAGCGCTCGACGCCAGCCGAGCGATTCAAAAATAGGGCCCCAGATCGTCGGTCCACCTTGTCGGGGGCCTACCCACGGAGCGTCGTCCGGTGCGCGGTGTAGATACTATTGATATTTATCCTCCTATTCATAATTACAAATGCAGGAAAAGTCCGGACCTGCCGCCGGCTACTTGTAGCTTCATACCTAAAGCGCGGAGTGCGCCTGGCCCGGCTACGGGTCATATTAATTACTTGGTTGACGATTTCTATTCCATTTTGTATTATGGTTTAATTAATGTAAGCATGATTGATTATATATAGGTTAAAGGAGGATTATGGTGGATAGAATATTAATTAAATGTTCCAACTGGTACAGTTATAAGCTGTGCGTGGAAGGCGACGGTCTGCGCGACGTGATGGCGACGTACGGCGTCGACGGCAGGAAAACCACGTCCAATAATATACTCGAGGTAAATTATATGTAACTCGATTACTTATCTATATTTAGTATTATTTAGTCGAATATTTTATTTTAAGCAATTTTGTCGGAAAAGGAGTGAATGAGGATCAGTAACGATTTTTGTTTAGTGGCTTATCAGAAAGCTTATGCCACCACACGATTAACTATGAAGAAATTTTTACGATATCTCTTAAACCTGAGAAGATAGACGAACTAAAACGTGCTAAAATACTGTTATTTTAGGGGGTCCTTATGACGTCATCGAGACGTATGCGAACATCCGGCCGAATTAAAAAAACTGGATAAAAAAATATTGAGTAATTATTTCCTTTATTTAGTTACTCTTAGTACTTATCACTTAAGAAATATAATTCCGAATCGAACCGAATCCACCCGTTCGCACGCCGCCTACGCAAGTGTGTGTGTGTGCGCGATGCACCAAACGGCTAAGTTCGGCCGGACATCCGGCGGCCGGATATCCGGCTACCCGGCCAGATGGTTGGCCGAATATCCCGTATACGGTATCCGGCCAAACTGCTGTCCGTTTCATCTCCAATTCAAACCTGTTACTGATCCTCATTGAGTGCACTTTTATGCATTACATTATAAAGCTCCTGTTCTTGTTATCGCGATTATATATATATTTATATTTATTATATTATGTATATTCGCAGTAAAAATTGGCGCACTAAGGGTCTATTTCACAGCTTCATATCAAAAGCTCCAATTAAATTATATGACTCATAAATTTCCTGAATATTCTGTTCCATTTCTAAATTAAAACAGGAGATTAGTGCTATCCGGAACCTGTGAAAGAGGCCTTAATTTATCGATGCGAGTTGTTCGTTACTTATTTTATTACCCGACTGCAAGAGGGTTATGTTTTTCGCGCGTATCTTGTTTGTATGTAATATTCTTTATTACCTCATATCTTTCAAACGGCTGAACGGATTTCTATGACTAAGATATCGTTAGATTTGTCTTGTCAGCCCAAGTGTTCTTCAGAAGGTGACGTTTTAAAAAAACCAACATGGCGGCTGTACGGTGCTGTTATACGTAGTGGAAAAAAAGGAAGTTTTTTTTAGAATACTACAATATGGGTGTCAAATTAAAGGGCTTTTTATAAGGATTTCAAAAAGGTATATCATGACTGTAATACATATATAATAATTAATAACTAAGAAGAAGAAGAGAAATAAAAAAATAAATAAAAAAAATTAAAAAACCCGCCTGCATAAAAAGACAAGTCAACTGGAAAGATGTAAACAAGATTAAATATTAAAGGCAACATAATAACATGCAGTCGGAGGCATGTCGGAGGCATTAATTCAAATCATTCATAACGTCACTTTCTTTATGCATGTCTCCGACTGCATGTTATTATGTTGCCTTTAATATTTAATCTTGTTTACATCTTTTCAGTTCACTTGTCTTTTTATGCAGGCGGGTTTTTTATTTTTTGTGTAGTGTGTATACAATTCATAAGATGAGTGAGAGAAGATTTGTAAGGGAAAGTAAATGTACGAAACAAACCCAATGATAGTCTTTCTAACACTGATTTTATTCCAAAGTAAAAACGTAGCATTAGCAGAATCGCGGAAATGTACCTAAATACAAATACATATTTTATTGTCTCTACGTGACCCAAATTAGTACGTCACACGATTACGTATTAATATTATTTATTACTGTACGTTTACTCGTACATTATGTTTCATTCAAGTGTCGTGTTAATAGGGAATATGCATAAGTCACCGATTTTCATAAAATTGAGCTTGATCGCTGCGGACACTTTTAAAAACATGATGGAACAGAAAGAAAAATAAAAAAAATGAATTATTTTAGTTTTATCACACGATGAAATCAGGGGAAAATAACGAAATTTTAATTTCATTTTCGGATATAATGCACTTAACAGTCAGATAGAATATCCAATAAGAAATAATATTTTGTATGACACATATGTACTAAAACGCAAATTTAAGGAGATAATTAAAGATTCTTGGCTCACTCCATATTAAACGCGCCTGAAACACCCTGAAACGTGATAAGTGACGTCACATATTTGTATAGAGCGTTTTCAGCGGGAGCTGATGCGTGCTAACTTCAAGTAACTATATTACAAGAAAAAAACGCAAGAGAAAAGTTTCAATATTACAGTTGATTTTCTCACGCATTATACTATTGATTTTGATTAAAAAAAAATTTGATGCATATTCCCTATTGCAGGTGTACCAGACGCTCGGCATCGAAGCGGCCAAGTCTACGATCATGAGCGAGATCCAGGCGGTGATGGCGGGGCACGGCATGAGCGTGGACCGGCGGCACGTGCAGTTGCTGGCCGGGCAGATGACCGCGCGCGGGGAGGTGCTCGGCATCACGCGCTACGGGCTCGCGCGCATGAAGGAGTCCGTGCTCAACCTCGCCAGTGTACGTACTCTATATACAGTTGCTGGCCGGGCAGATGACCGCGCGCGGGGAGGTGCTCGGCATCACGCGCTACGGGCTCGCGCGCATGAAGGAGTCCGTGCTCAACCTCGCCAGTGTACGTACTCTATATACAGTTGCTGGCCGGGCAGATGACCGCGCGCGGGGAGGTGCTCGGCATCACGCGCTACGGGCTCGCGCGCATGAAGGAGTCCGTGCTCAACCTCGCCAGTGTACGTACTCTATATACAGTTGCTGGCCGGGCAGATGACCGCGCGCGGGGAGGTGCTCGGCATCACGCGCTACGGGCTCGCGCGCATGAAGGAGTCCGTGCTCAACCTCGCCAGTGTACGTACTCTATATACAGTTGCTGGCCGGGCAGATGACCGCGCGCGGGGAGGTGCTCGGCATCACGCGCTACGGGCTCGCGCGCATGAAGGAGTCCGTGCTCAACCTCGCCAGTGTACGTACTCTATATACAGTTGCTGGCCGGGCAGATGACCGCGCGCGGGGAGGTGCTCGGCATCACGCGCTACGGGCTCGCGCGCATGAAGGAGTCCGTGCTCAACCTCGCCAGTGTACGTACATTAATACTTTTTGGGTTATGACTTTTCAGAAAGCCTAACTTGCAGACCGTCTTTAAAGTAAAATGTCTAAAATCAATGTCTAAGTTGTAAAAGACGTAATGCTTATTTTCTTTGCACTAAAAGCCGGTAATCTATTGAAAGCTTTCTTGTGTGAACGCCCCTAATGTCACGTTACATTTTTAGCAAAATATAAAGTGTACCAAATAAATATGAAATGAGTAATAAAACCATAAGACACAATAACGTCATACATTTAAGCGACTTCATTAATTTATGTTAAAAACAACACAGCTTAGAAACTAAATTGTCACTTTTGCTAAAGAAACTATCCTTAGTTTTTGACTAAATCTTGTTTTTTCTTCCGTGCAGTTTGAAAAAACAGCGGACCACCTATTCGACGCGGCATACTACGGCCAGTGCGACCGCATAGAAGGCGTATCCGAGTCCATAATCCTGGGCGTGCCCGCCGCGCTGGGGACGGGGGTCCTGCAACTGCTGCACCGCCACCCGCCCGCGTCCCCGCCCCCCGCGCCCGAGCTGCTGTTCGATAGGCCGGAGTATCACACCTCTATATGGGACTGAGTTCCTTAGCTTAAGCACTGTCTGTACATATTTTGTTAATAAACTTTATAAAATCAATCATGGTTATTTCACTTTAAATTTTCAATAAACTAGTCTGTTTTTAGCTAGATAGACAAAAGTGACGTTTCACATTTCGTTCGTTTGCCATTCGTTCACGCCCCCGCGCCCGCGCTGCTGTTCCATAGGCCGGAGTATCACACGTCTATATGGGAATGAGTCCATAATGCGGGGCGTGCCCGCCGGGTTGGGGACGGTGGTCCTATAGTTTTGTTCCTATTTTGTTAATAAACTTTATAAAAGCAATAATAGTTATTTCACTTTAAAATTTCAATAAGCTAGTCTGTTTTTTGTTAGATAGACAAAAGTGACGTTTCACATTTCGTTCGTTTGCCATTCGTTCACGCCCCCGCGCCCGCGCTGCTGTTCCATAGGCCGGAGTATCACACGTCTATATGGGAATGAGTCCATAATGCGGGGCGTGCCCGCCGGGTTGGGGACGGTGGTCCTATAGTTTTGTTCCTATTTTGTTAATAAACTTTATAAAAGCAATAATAGTTATTTCACTTTAAAATTTCAATAAGCTAGTCTGTTTTTTGTTAGATAGACAAAAGTGACGTTTCACATTTCGTTCGTTTGTCATTCGTCTCCGCCGCCCGCGCCCGAGCTGCTGTTCGATAGGCCGGAGTATCACACCTCTAAATGGGACTGAGTTCCTTAGCTTAAGCACTGTCTGTACATATTTTGTTAATAAACTTTATAAAATCAATCATAGTATTTCACTTTAAATTTTTAATAAACTAGTCTGTTTTTTGTTAGATAGACAAAAGTGACGTTTCACATTTCGTTCGTTTGCCATTCGTTCACGCCCCCGCGCCCGCGCTGCTGTTCGATAGGCCGGAGTATCACACGTCTATATGGGAATGAGTCCATAATGCGGGGTGTGCCCGCCGGGTTAGGGACGGTGGTCCTATAGTTTTGTTCCTATTTTGTTAATAAACTTTATAAAAGCAATAATAGTTATTTCACTTTAAAATTTCAATAAGCTAGTCTGTTTTTTGTTAGATAGACAAAAGTGACGTTTCACATTTCGTTCGTTTGCCATTCGTCTCCGCCCCCCGCGCCCGAGCTGCTGTTCGATAGGCCGGAGTATCACACCTCTATATGGGACTGAGTTGTTTAGCTTAAGAAGCACTGTCTGTACATATTTTGTTAATAAACTTTATAAGAGCAATAATAGTTATTTCCCTTTAAATTGTCAATAAGCTAGTCTGTTTTTTGTTAAATAGACAAAAGTGACGTTTCACATTTTTCTTTTCGTTCGATCATAAACAACGTTTGTTCTACGACTTTTACGTAATAACAAAAAAAAGAAACAAGTTGTCTATGATGTTAGTAATCTATTATGTAATTTAAATTGTTTAACTTGAACAATTTTAAATTTGTATCATTATTGTCTCTCTAAAATAACAGACTAGTAAATTTTTGGTCGCCTTCAAAGGAACGAAGCATTTGGATATGTTTGTTGACGAATGATAATGAAAACAACAAAAACTAAATAACTATATATTAATCAATTTGACTAACAACAGCGGCTAAATAAATGCATCCAAATGCTTAAAACTAAAACACTTCATATAACAACAAAGCACAATTTTAGTCCTTTCTAAAAAGTTTTGATCGCGTTAAGGCGAACCTCCACGGTCAAGCAACGTTTATTCCGTCGGCGTATCGTCACGACTCGCAACGGATCGCTAAGTGTCTCACAGGCGCCCTCTACAGAGCGCTTTTTACGCTGCTATTGCTTTAGCGATCGCTGCCTTATGTTCGTCCAGTTTGGTCCACTTCTCGCTCACCTTCCACAACCACTGCGCCAACTCGAAGTCCTGGGCGTCTTTAGAAGGCTCAGCTTTCTTCATATCCCTGTTAAGATGAAGGGTTGAAAGATCAAATGCGATGCGTGTGAATAATGACCAATGTTCGTAAATATTGATGTTGACAAAAACTAAAAGGAAAAATATTTATTTTTAAAAAGAAGTAAAACTGCATTCATAGGTTTTTGATAAATCGCTTGTCTGTCAGTCAGGAATCGAACTGACTAAAATCCGAAAAATAACATCATGTAGGGTCAATGATAAGGATTAATTTCTCTTAAACAAAATAGTAAGTATCTTAAAGAAAAAAACTTAAGCCCGTTCCATTCACGGGTGGGACAAGCGATTTAAATCATTTCAATGCAGTTTTACTTATTTTTAAAAATAAAGGAATGTTTTCTTTCTGTAAAATTTGCTATCATCAATATTTCGGGTACTTTCCCTCCAACTACCGTATTTTATTTCCATCCTGTACCTATATTTTTAATAAGAATTTTCATGTGGGGTGTTGATGTGGAATTGTTCAGAAGTCTCAATCAATTCAAACAAGTTTAATAGCTATTTTTTACCAACTCCCCTTCCAAAGAATTATTAGTAGATAAGCATAGCCAAAACTGTCAATTATCTCCAATCGATTCTAAATCTTAACTTGTTTAATTATAGTTCAAAACCGATCGGAGGAAGTCCAACATTTTGTGCTAAAGTACACTAACAAAAATTTTATTTTTATATCATTTGATCTGTCCTAGTAATTTCTATATGACATAGGTCGTTAATTACATAAGATGTCTTACACATAATAGTCTCCGGCGCACTTCTCCAGCTTGGGGTCGAGCGCGGCGTGCGCTATGGCCTGCGCGCCGATCTTGGGCGTCTTCATCACCAGCCAGAAGAACGGGTACACCAAGTACCGCGAGATGGACTTGGACATCGGCATGTGCCGCGTCAGCTCCGTGTCCGTGAACCCGGGGTCTACCGCTATCACGGCTATGTTCTTGCCTGGATAAGGAAATAGCGGATATTTGATACAAGGTGATTTTTTGAACATTTTACAAATGAGGTGTCGCCTACCGTCATACTGAACAATTTCCAACTTAAATCAGAGCAAAAAATAATCATCTGTTCCATAGAAAACGTCAAAACTCGACCAAAATGTATGGAACAGTTGATTTTTTTTACTCAAGTTGGTCCCATAGACAAAGTTGTTAAGTTTGACGGTGTAAACCACACAACTGTTTTCGTTTTCACCCTGTAGATACGTATCATCATATCAGCCACACGACACCCACTGCTGGGTATAGGCCTCCCCTAAGGATCTCCACGACGATCGGTCCTGCGCTGCCTGCATCCACTGGCTTTCCGCGACCTTCACCAGATCGTCGGTCCACCTTGTCGGGGGCCTACCCACGGAGCGTCGTCCGGTGCGCGGTCGCCATTCCAGAACCTTTCTGCCCCAACGGCCATCGGTTCTTCTCGCTATGTGTCCCGCCCATTGCCACTTCAGCTGAGCAATCCTTCGAGCGATGTCGGTTACTTTAGTTCTCCTGCGGATCTCCTCGTTTCTGATTTGATCACGTAGAGAAACGCCGAGCATGGCTCTCTCCATTGCACGCTGAGCGACCTTGAGCCTCCTTATGAGACCCATAGTTAGCGGCCACGTTTCACTGCCGTAAGTCATCACTGGCAACACACACTGTTCATAGACTTTCGTCTTGAGACACTGAGGTAAGTCGGACGCGAAGATTTTTCGAAGCTTCCCGAATGCTGCCCACCCGAGTTGGATTCGGCGAGAGATCTCTTTCTCGAAGTTGGACCTACCTAACTGGACTGCCTGTCCTAGGTATACGTAATGGTCAACAACTTCAAGTGTAGTGTTCCCAACATGAACTGGAGAGGGTACAACATGGGCATTTGACATAATTTTCGTCTTTTCCATGTTCATCCTAAGACCCACTCTTTGGGAAGCACTACGGAGATCTTCGAGCATTGTGTTCAGGTCTTCCATGGTCTCAGCCATAAGGACTATATCATCGGCAAAACGAAGGTGTGTTAGGTACTCGCCATTAATGTTGATGCCGAGTCCTTTCCAGTCCAAGAGCTTAAAGATGTCCTCCAACGCAGCTGTGAACAGTTTCGGAGAAATAACGTCTCCCTGTCTCACACCACGCTGCAGTTGGATAGGATTTGTGTTCTGGTTCTGTACTCGGATCGTCATGGTGGCATTTTGGTATAGGTACCTCAACACCTCGATATACCTATAGTCCACTTGGCACCTTTGGAGAGACTGCAGCACCGCCCAGGTTTCAATCGAATCAAAGGCTTTCTCATAGTCCACGAACGCCAAGCAAAGTGGCTCATTATACTCCTCGGTCTTCTGTATAACCTGCCGCAGCGTATGGATGTGGTCTATGGTGCTAAAGCCTTTTCGGAACCCGGCTTGTTCGGGAGGTTGGAAGTCGTCGAACTTGCGAGCGAGACGATTCGTAAGGACTCTCGAAAACAACTTATAGATATGACTCAGAAGCGAGATGGGTCTATAGTTCTTTAAGAGGGACTTGTCACCATTTTTAAAGAACAAGATCACCTCACTTATGTTCCATGTCTTTGGCGTTCTGCCCTGGACGATGACGGAATTAAAGAGCTTCTGGAGGACTTTGAGTATCGGCTTACCGCCCGCTCTCAGAAGTTCTGTAGTGATTCCATCGTCACCCGCCGCCTTGTTGTTTTTCAGCTGTTTGAGAGCCATACTAATCTCGTACAGGCTGACGTCCGGGATATCTTGGGTATAGTGTCGGGTAAGCTTGGCTCTGGGGTCTTTAGCCTTGCTTTCAACAGGTGTCTGCGTGGAATATAACTGCCCATAGAAGCTCTCGATCTCCCTCAGGATTTCAGGCTTTGATGAAATGATGCGTCCGTCGTCAGTTTTCAGCTTCGTCATCTGGCTTTGCCCAATAGACAGATCTCTCGCGAACACTTTGGAGCCTTTATTCCGCTCGATAGCCTCTTTAATACGATTCGTATTAAATTGGCGAAGGTCGCTCGTCAAAGACTTAGATATCTGTCTATTAAGCTGCCGATAACGATTAGCATCTACTGAACTCTGGAGCCTCATTTCACGTCTCTGATCCATGAGTAGGAGTGTGTGGTCGGAGAGTTTCTTTATCTTGGGACGGCGGGTCTTAAAGAGCTTGGACCCTACTGTACGGACAGTATCCACCACCATGTTGTTTAGATCGTCCACATCTATGCTATTCTCAAAGGCTTCGAAGCGGTTTTGGAGTTCGAGTTGAAAGCTCTCGGGGTTTTGAATATGGGCCGGCAATGGTCGAATTGTTGATTTTATCAGTCGAGATCTTTCCAGCTTTGGGTTGATATTCAATGTGCCACGTACCAATCGGTGATCGCTCCCCGTCTTAACAGCGTTGATCACAGTGACATCATTGAATATTTGCTTTTTCGTCGACATGATAAAATCTATCTCATTTCTGACTTTACCGTCCGGACTGACCCAGGTCCACTTCCGGCTTTCCGGCTTTCTGAAGAAGGAGTTCATCATAAAGAGGTTCTCCTTCTCCATAAAGTCAGCCAGCATCTGGCCTCTGTCATTCCGTTGCCCAACTCCAAATTGCCCCACTCTCAGCTCATCACCGCATCGTTTCCCCAACTTTGCATTGAAGTCCCCCATCACAACAGTGTAGTGGGTTTTGTAGCTATGCATGGCTTTAGAGATCTCCTCATACATAGCCTCCACTTCGTCATCTTGGTGTGTCGAGGTCGGTGCGTAAACCTGTATAACATTCAGCGAACACCGTTTGGATATTCTGAGTATAAGGTACGCCACCCTGGTCGACACACTTCCGATGGTAATCACGTTGTTGACAAGGGACTTTTGGATGATGAACCCGACACCACCTTGGGACTGTTGGTCGCCCTCCCGGTAGTAAAGCAAGTTACCGGAGTTGAGGATTATCGAGTCCTCTCCCGCTCTTCGGACTTCAGATAACCCGATAATGTCCCAGTGTACCTTGCTGATAACTTCTTCCAACTCGGTTAACTTCGCGTCGGTCCTTAGTGTGCGCGTGTTATAGGTTGCCAGGTGCAGTTGTCGTCGTTTTTGGTAGCCGAGCCGCACCCGGGGATTCTTAGCACCCCCTGCCCCGCCGTTACCGTAGCCGCTACCGTAGCTAGGAATAGCGGGGCTGCCGGGGACTGGGGGCCAATTTTTTGATCCATTGTGCATGAGGGGGGGGTTTGCCATAATCGCCACGCTTGGCAGGCGGGTTGGCGATCGCAGTAGGCCAAGGTTTTTTGGAGACGCTGCTGCCCGTCTCTTGAAGGCTATGCTCCCTTAGTCGCCTTTTACGACACCCACGGGATGATAGGGGGTAGTGCTATTCTAGGCCGGCACATACACGGCAAATGGTAGATACGTATACAATTTTTAAATATTATGCTGTGTACACATTAGGCCAACGAAGGCCAACAAACGTCATTCCCGCTATTTCTATTTCCTTATTTTTATTAAGACAGACATACGTTGGCGTTCGTTGATCCGGTGTGTGCTCAGCATTATAACGTCGTCGTATAACGTCTACTGGGCAAAGACCTCTTCAAATACTTAATTAGAAAAAAAAACAATTTAAGAAAAAAAATAAACAAGAAAGCGACCTAATAAAAAAACAATGCTTTTGGTTCACAAAAAAACAATGCTTTTGGTTCACACAAAAACAAACTTTAAAGCTGCGCATCCACAGATCCACACTGCAATTACTGCAATTATTGTTTGCTATAACAAACAACAACGGATTTGCTTAATATTTAGTAGGACAGGGGTGGACAACAAATCGATCGCGATCGACAAGTCGATCTATGCAGACAGTACAGTCGATCGCGAGAGACATAACAAAATTGTTTTCACTCCTCTTGCTCAAAAAGTCCGTCATTGTAAGGTACAAGAGCCAGGCTAAAATAGCATAATTACCCCTAGGGGATAAAGTTTTTTCTTTTTTAATGTTTGTCTATTACCAATGAGCCTACTAAAACGAAAAAGTTTTTATTCATAGATAGAATAATCACACATTTTTATTTTTGAAAATGGAACTTAAAGCAGCGATCCCTTCAGTAGAAACATAGACTTATTTATACTATAAGAAATCGATAACACGTGCGATTTTTTCAACGCGCGTTTTTTTTACCGCCCGACGGGAAAAGGTACCAGAAGACTTCTCAGGTGGGTGTTCGCACGGACGATGACGACGTTCCACGGGAATAGTTACCTTACCTTATGACCTGGCCATAAGGTATCTTTCCCGTGTCAGCAGTAAAAATATCGCGCGTTGAAAAAATCGCTCGTGTGAACGAACTCTAAGGTTAAAAAGTAGAATGCGTGCATTGTGCGTGCTTTTGTACGTTACAATGACGGACTTTTTAAGCAAAAGGAGTGAAAAGTCTTTATTCATAATCACTGATAATCACGAATAAAGACTCGCTCGACTTAATACTGTTTCTCATTTTTATTTTTGAAAATGGAACTAAAAGCAGCGATCTCTTCGGTGGAATCATAGACTTATTTATACTCTGTGACTTTAAGTTTAAATCGTAGAATGCGTGCATTGTGTTTCTTAGCTGCTACAGTAGAAATTAATTAAAAAAAGGCACTGGCGCGAAATCTTTATAATTTTTCTCTAATTCCAAACTGATTGAATTGTGTGACTGTAAGTAAGTAATACTTAGGAATGAAATAATTTTAATCTTTTGCCGTCAAGCACAAATCATCACAGTTATGAAAAGTTTATGAAGTGGAGGATAGAAAAACGAGTGGATTCGTTTACGGAAGTATAAACTAGGTATTTAATATTGTATTTTATTTTCTCGCAATCGTAGTGAAAAGTACAGTGTAACACACGACGCTAAAACCCATTGTAACTCGGTTTCTATTTATTCCCTCGCTAAAGCTCGGGAATAAAACTACCTCGTATGCAATGGGTCATTTTAGCGTCTTGTATAACAATCTACTATTGTGGTAGCAAAGCAAGTAGCAACAGAACGATGCGGGAGGCGGGTGCGACGGTTTTGTAGTAAAAAATAAAAATGCTTTAAGTCGATCTCAATAGGCCGAGAAATTTTAAAGTAGATCGCAGTCCTAGACAAGTTGGCCACCCCGGTAGTAGGACATACCGAGCGTCCGCCTGGCCAGCTCCGTGGCGAACAGCATGTTGGCGAGCTTGCTCTGCGCGTAGGCGGCGCGCGCGTCGTAGCGCTCGCGCATGTTCAGGTCGTCGCGCTCGATGCGACCCTTCGCGTGCGCGTGCGATGACACCACCACCACGCGGCTTGGCGCCGAAGCCTGGTACAATTTGCATTCATACAGTAAGAGGCATATATCTTGAATTTTTTTCGACGGAGTCAAAGAAAATATACACTAACGTGAAAAGAAGCGACACTTGCGCATGGGTGCTGTAAAATTGCTCGCGGCTATGTGTGAGTGCGCCGGGCGAGCGCGGGGGTGCCGCGACGCCATCGGGGCGAGGAATCTCCTCCGCGGAGGCACGTGCTATCAGGCTTGCCTAGTTCGCTCGCACCGCGCAATAGTACATACATCACAGGCAAGTACGAGTACGATAAACTAAAGTGCTGTGTCGAGCCGAGGGCATTCATCATTCAGACAATGTAATTTGCTTTCCGTACAATACAATACAGGGCATATTATTATTGATTTTCTCAAGAAATGCGAAGAAATTAATAGTATAATTGTACATTAAGGGGTGACGTGGTAATTGAACTTTCTTCCGAGTGTCACATAGTGCTTTATACTACAGAAAAATTAATAAATAAGTACTCAAAATATTATTTACCAGATTAGCCAGATTATTATAGCCAGATTATATAACCAGATTAATATACCAGAAAAGTTGTTAGTGTATTAAGTAGGTAATATTACTATTTTTTTTGTTTCGATTATTTTTTTATCTATGCGTATGATAAACCTTTGTTATTTTTTTGTATTTTAATGAATCATTAGCACTGTTTCTATTTTCAATCATGCTGTGTACTCAACTAAAATTAAATTAATTAAACTAATTAAGATAATTATACAAAAATTAAACTAATTAAACTAAATAATTCTAAAATAACTGAATTAATACCAATATACAAGCGGTATGCAAGCGTTTAATTTCTAATGAACTGTACCTACGCGCGGAAATCTTAGAAGATGTTGATTCGCGCAAACGAAAAATAAACCTTGAAATTTATACAAATCAAGAAATCATATTTATCATTGATCCATATAATTTTAATATATTAGCATTTAAATTAATATTAAATCGATACAAATTAAACTTTCGTTTTATTATTTCCTTCCATTAAATGTAATGATGCTAAAAGCCAACCCTATCACAAGTCGTGACGCACGTGACGTAGCCGCCGCCAGACTGGCGCCAAGCTCTCACCTACAGGGACTGACGCCGCTGTGACGGAGTGGGGATAAGTTCGCGCATGTGCTCTCGTGACGTGAGCGACCAATAGCGCGCGCCCCTCTCCCGCCGCCCGCGCCCCTCACCGCTACGCATGCCCAAAATACACGTTCCGCGCAATCCCCACCCGATTTCAAGATATATGCCTCGTACTGTACTAATAGATGTTACAAAACTAAGGTAACTCTGCCCGCCTTGCATGACTACTGCCCCCCCAGCATGACCACCGGAACAACGATATAATATCGTGTGATATAGCGTTTCATCGACACTCAACTGTCAAAATTCGTTGGGTGAATTCTGCCAGACAAATCTCTGAGTCATCGATCGCCATAGAGTACATTTTAACAATGGAAAGTAAAATATTGAACATTTCACACAATTATTTTCCATGGTTAAAATTTTAATACTCTATGGCGATCGATCACTCAGAGATTAGTCTGGCAGAATGCACCCATTGTATTTTGACAGTCAATCATGCTAGGCAGGCAGTACATACGCGATATAAT
The DNA here is from genome assembly GCA_928269145.1 of Agriphila tristella. Lineage (NCBI taxonomy): Eukaryota > Metazoa > Arthropoda > Insecta > Lepidoptera > Crambidae > Agriphila > Agriphila tristella. The sequence continues at coordinate 2,419,909 of OV743443.1, read as the reverse complement.
ATAGCAATTTATCATTTTTAACTGTCAAAAGACAGGTTACGCAATATAAGTGATTATATTATTCTCTTTGCCATATATAATATCGTGTTTTGGTGGTCATGCTAGGGAGGCTTGACGATTTGGTGGCCTGGCAGGTCAGGCATAGGGATGGGCATATGTGGTAGGTCCACCCACAGATTTGTATGGATTAGCTGCGTTCGGAATGATTCTGTTTCGGAACTCCAAATCAAAATTCCGTCTGTACAGTGGTACAGTCTGTCTGTACAGTCACATTAAAAAAAAGAAGCAACACTGTAGTGCCGTCTCGTTTCAACCATTTTATTGGTTTGAAAGGGACGACACCAGTGTTGCTCTTTTTTCATGTCATGCTTTATAGACAGACCGTACGTGGCGGGCATAGAGTACATTATTATACTAGAGAGTGGCGGGCTTAAACCACGTTATGGCAAGGCACTTATTTCCACGTGGAAGCAGTAACGATTTTTGTTTAGTGGCTTATCGGAAAGCCTAAGCGATTACATGATTAACTGTGAAGAAATTTTTACGATTTCTCTTAAACCTGAGAAATTATAAAAGCTAAAACGTGCTAAAACACTGTTATTTTGGGAGGGTCTTTATGACGTCATCGAGACGTACGCGAACCTTATGTCGTACGTGATAAAGCACATGTTGCATTGAGCTTGGCATTTCCTTCAAAACTCATAACTCAATCATCTAAACGGATTTCAAGAAATCTTTCACTAAGTTTCATAGCTATGAATATGTTTTTATACTACTTATACCAATAAAACTAATAGGATTTACTGATCCTCATTGGCAGCTTACTCGTAGAGCTACTTAAGTGTAAAAAAAGTTAAGTATTTACCTGTAGCGCATCAAGTAGTAAGTTGGTGAGCAGGAAGTGCCCCAGATGGTTGACGCCGAGCTGCGTCTCGAAGCCGTCGCGCGTGACGCCGCGCGGCGGCTCCATTACGCCGGCGTTATTCACCAGCACGTGCACGTGAGGCTCCTCCGATTTGAACCTACCAACCATCGGCGTAAGATTCAATTTAGTTTAACTTGCAGGACGGGATTAGATTAGACAAAATAAGAAATACTGAACGTCTTTAAAAATTCATCCCTTAGGGTAGGCTCACGAGCAGCTTCAGTCCCCCGTGACCGCGGCAGCTGCAAAGGTGCCGAAACGTAAAAAATCAAACCAAATACCAACTAATTACCAAAGTACTTTCAATAAAACCGCGCTAGTATCCGTTAAAAAGTGATTTATTTCAAGAAATACTGAGAGAAGAACCAACAGCCATTTTTAATGTCCCCACTGCTGGGGCACAGGCCTTCCTTATGAGTGGATAAGGAGGATGGGCCATAACCCACCACGCGGGCCCAATTCGGATTGGTGGGTGTTAACGACTGCAAATGCAGCCGGGACCAACGGCTTAACGTGCCTTCCGAAGCACGGAGGAGCTCGAGATAATACATTTTTGGTAACCCATCCCATGACCGAACCTTGCAAAAGTTACTTAACCTCCGCAATTGCTGGGCCAGGCGCTAAACCACTGCGCCACTGAGCTCCTCTGTAAGAATCAGAAAAGCTGAATCGAATCCTTTACTTCCTTACTAATATTATAAATGCGAAAGTCCGTTTGTGTGTTACTCCTTCACGTCGTAACTACTGAACCGATCATCATGAAATTTTGCATACACGTTGTCAAAGGGTGCAGAAAAGGACATAGGGTACCTTTCATTCATCCAGAAAAAACGTACAGTTCCCGAGGGATAGCCAAAAAACTGTCCACGCAGATGAAGTCGCGGGCGGCCGCTAGTAACAATATAATTTCTATTGTTGGGGGGTCGCGGCAGTTAATATGTTAATAAGGGCTACGTAGACGACAGGGTGTGGCAGTTGATTATCTGCTTTTCATTTGCTCAATAAGTCACGGCGAAGAATTGACTGGAAACCGCCTGCGTAGTACCTAATTTTATGAGTAGGGAATAACGCAAACGTAAATATGAACTGTTATTATAATGAAGTTACTTTTGTTGAGGCAGGATCTCTTCACCATATATCTAAAAGGGTAGTATTTCCACCGAGCTAGGTGTCTGTCTGTGCTCGGGGACCGCGGTCCAAGTGTTTGATGTTGGAATTTGTATTTATGCGAATTGCTTAGAAAACTTCGATATCGTGAGTCAGGTCTCCATACATTTTTGTCTCTATATGGGACGTATTTAATAGCACTTTAAATTTGATGAAAACAGCTATAAAACTGTATATCAGCACTTTAAAATATTGATAGACCTATAATTTAATCTTATCACTACAAAAATAATGGTTTGCACTATAACTGTGTCCCAACTCCGAAATCATTAAATTTCTGTCAAACCATGTCAGACTAATGAGATAGCAAGTCTCATCAAGTCGGTTCTAGGTTCTAGCGTAGTTGGTCGCAATGGAACCTAACCTCCTCCTCAGCTTCCCTCTCGCTGCGCCCGCTCGTCGTCGCACCTAGTCGTCTGTTTACCAGTACTAAAGTACTAAAGTTATAAAATTAATTTGTATGATGTAAAGTATTAAATTTAAAGCTAAACAATTAACTGTATAGTGCAAAGTATTAATTTTAAAGCTCAGCATATTTAAAGTGGAAACCATTATTTTTAAAGTTCATTCAATAAATTTTGAAGCTAAAAATTTTAAAGTGTGTTTCATTATTTTTAAAGTGCAATTATATATTCCCCTCTCTATATTAGCTTGACGTAGTGCGACGTCATGTCACGTCTGCGTAAGTGGTAATGTTTAGAGGAAAGGAGGGTAATTTGGAATACCGTTTTGTTTCAGACCTGCAACTTTTTTCCGTGAGGTATTAATAAAATGAAACCTTGATTAAATTGAAGCTATATTATCTTACTATCGATGTGCAAGCTATCAAAAACAAATACACATCTCTACAGGTTAAAATTTTAGTTTGAATGCAAAATGGCTCAATTCAGATTTGGAGATAGGATGCAGGTATTTTGGAATAGGAGTATTCCAAATTATATTCACCATGCTTAACTTAGTTATGTAAGCTATTACTAAGTAAGTGTTTGAGAAGAAAGTGGAAGGTTTGTGATTATAATATTAATCCCAGAGAGCAACTCTGTAAAATCGGTTCCTAAACCAACTGAAGGTAATTTGGCATACCATTTTGGTATTCCAAATTACCTTCAGTCAAGATTAAATACCGTGATGGTAGGTAAATGATTTAAATGTGAAAGGATAATTATTCTCTAAGTAAATAAAAAGAAATATGATTTATATTATAAAATTTAATCAGCCTTTAAGTACCTTCAATTAAATCTTGGAATATTCCAAATTAACATCACATTGGGTATTCCAAATTAGCAACAAGACGTAGTGGGACATAACCTCAATTTATTTATTTATAAATGTACAAACTGTTGAAATCAATGCTAATATGCAAAATTAATAACCTATTTTACAGTACACATAAAGCCAAACAACATAATCATAAGGAAATTTAGCGATGGGAATGGGTTAAACACGTACCTCATAATTTTTCTCACACGCTGTTCACCTTTTCAATCTCTAATCGCCATCTTAGAAAAATGACAGACTATCCATGAAAACACATCGATAGATGGCACTACTTGTGATAAGTTTACGGTCCATAAAACGAGATGGCGCCATTAGTTTTGGTGATACCCTGCTATCCCAAATTAACAACAGTATTCCAAATTACCCTCCTTTCCTCTACATATTGTACTTTTCGCTGATCCTGCATTTCTTCGTCATTCGTTGATTGCTTATGTAGCGGTAGGTATAATCGCACCGCTACACTTTGTTCTCATTAGACTATGTTGAAAGATACGTAGGTATGCCATGAAAGTCAAGAAAAAGTTGAACAAGACTGACCTCTCGACGAATTGTCTGATGGAGTCTGTGCTGGCGAGGTCGCAGGACCGGCAGTACACGTACTTGTTGTGTGTCTCCATCACGATGTTACGCCGCGCTGTCTCACATTTCTCCATGTCGCGACATGCCATGAACACCTAGTGAAAAAGGAAGAAAAAATTTGTAAATATCGCGCTAAGCTAAGCAGTTATGTTGAATTGTTGAACCACAAGCTATGGTCAGAGAAAAACAGAAAAGCTTTAGGCTCAGCTTTTAGGCAAATATCTTAATTCGTTTTAATTACTATCAACCTTATATCCGATTCCAATAGAGGTGAAATTAGTAATGCAAGCCCAAGCTATTAGGGTTACTAAACCACTAGAGCACGGGTCACCAATTAGTTTCGTTCGGGGTCCGTTTCAAGAAATGAAATGACCATCGCGGTCCGCACAACATTTGATAAAAAATAATATTTATTACATAAATGTAATTATTAGGTTTTATGGTCTGCGGACAGTCTGTATGAAGACGAATTACTGTTCTGTAGTGTCGTACTACCGGCCGTTTTCGAGTTGACGTCAACAAAGATAATGCGATAAAAAATCTGCTGTTCCTTTTCCATACAAAAGGGCATATATATCTACTCGACCTTGATGTATGGAATAGCAGATTTTTTTTCGCGATTTCAGAGTTGGGCCCATAGTAAAGTTTCTTGTTAACATGAGTGGTACCACCCCACTGCGGGAACCAAATGATTGCAATTTCACGCTGTAAAGTAGGTATTTCCCAAGGATGGTGGTTCAGTGGTGTACCTTGGCCCCCCTCTTGGCGAAGTCGTAAGCGGCCTCCTTGCCGATGCCCGAGTTCGCGCCCGTGATGATTATGGTCTTGCCCGCCGCACTCACCGTCTTGTCGTACGCGGGACCGCCGTAGAAGTCTCTGGGAAAAATAACCATTTTAGAAGCAGGAACACTATAAAAAAATCGTAAAGCACAGAATACATCTACCTACCAAGTTTCAACTGTGTAATCTTAATAGTTTCGGAATAAAGTGAAACATGACGAAACTATAAGGCAGGGGTCACCAAATGGCGGACCACGGTCCGCATCCGGATCGCCGGGCGCCGACCCATTTTGAGCGGACCTCGAGAACACAGGAACTTACAAAAATACCTACTTTAAGTACCCATAATTACATTTCTGTAATAAATATTCCTTTCTATAAAATGTTATGCGGACCGCGATGGTCATTTCATTTCTTAAAACGGACCCCGAACGGAACTAATTGGTGACCCATCATGCTATAAGTGTTCCGTTTTTTGCCATTAGGCTACGGAACCCTAAAAATTTACTACACCTCATTTCAGAAAGATGTATGGATGATTAATAGGTACCTACTCATTTTATTAATTTGGTGTTCGAGATGTTCCATAAGCTGATAAGCGCTGGTAGATCGGCGCCGGCTACCAGCTTTCTTTCTGTATACGACCTTAGAGCTCCACCCACGCGTATCCCAACCAATCAATCAGTCAATTTAGAGTTTTATATGTATACTTAGATGTTTGTTTACTTACTTAAATAAGCAGGCGACGCCCGCGCCGGCGCACAGCGCGCTGGCGATCGTCACCGGCAAGTTGGGGACCCACATACCTACACATAATGCACACCAGCATAAACATAGTAATCAAATATAAAACATTAAATTTACGATTTCTTTAGGATATCGTGCCAAAAACATTTTCGTTAGTTCTGCAATGGCCTTGTTCATCGGAACAACCAACTTCGGAGCCACTCTTCCAACTAGTTTAGTCGGTGGCACCGATTTGTTCCCATTTGCCACCTTTAAGGGTGCCATGTAGGTGGTGGTTGGCACTAATAGGTGGCGTTCACCACCCCGGAGGTCGATGGCACCTATTTATTCCCATCTGCCCCCTTCAAACTTGCCACCGGGGTACTATAACTACGAAGGGGGTAAATGAGAATAAATAGGTGTCATCGACCACCGGGGTGGTGAACGCCTCCTATTAGTGCCAACCACCACCCCGGTGGCGGATCTTGAAGGGGGCAGATGGGAATAAAGGGCATAGGTAGGTAGTTTAATAGGAGAGGAAGATAAATAATACGAAAAGATGTATTTCTTATGTTGTATTATCATCATATAAGTTTTGTTATTTCGAGTGTACGTGTAAGGCTAGATTGTGGAGTCTTATTTACGTATGATACAGTGCTCAACTAAACACAACTTACAGTATGCATTTATTTATATTTGTTACTGAAATATGACACTGCCGGCGTTGCTATAAAATATAAAATAAATGCTCTCGAAATAATGTTAATCTCTGGTTGTTAAAAAGATCGGTCATATTAAACATATTATAAAAAAAAAAAAATCGAATGATGAGCAAAAATTATACTAACATGTACAGTCAGCACGTTGAGCTACCAGAATAGTAGCGTAATCAATTTCAATAAATTTTAAACTTAAATGCGAAAATTTGAGATTATTGACAGTTTTGTATAACCTGACGTGCTGCTGATTATACTTTGGTTGGATAAACAAAAGAAACCCATTGCGCGTTAACATCAATAAAATATAATAATTAATATAACATACTGATCGAAATTAAGTGATGAGAAATAACTTTTCTGACTGCACACCTGCGTGGTTCACCTAGGCGTTCCACGGGTACCAATAGGTGAACCATGGAAAAATATAAAAAAATATCAAACTTTTTTCGGATTACAGTCCGATACAATTGCTCATCACCAGATTTCATTACTGTTAATAGGAACATGAAGCGTAACATAGTTTTATAGCAAATCAACATAAGATCATGATCACACATTACAGCCAACTATTGCATTATCGCTACATCAGTCTGCCTTAACGGAAGATATTAAAATAGGTACTTAGCCTTTTACAAAATACTTTGTCAATTAAGTAATTGTGATTGTAGCGTCAGATAATAGTTATTTATGCAACTGTAGTATAATGACAATTATGTACAGTTGCATACAAGACTTTATCTACACCCATGATATGAATCCTCTATAAAAGGTTTCGAAACAGTAGCTTTTAGCCAACATTAAAACCACCAGTGTCATGGTAGCCATAATATCCGAGCGAGTGGCTTCGCGTCGCGCCCCTCGCACCCGCCTACGTCATAATATCATCCAAACGAGTGTTTTAATATTGTACTGAACTTCATAATGCAACTCCTTCGGGCGTGGGCACGGGAGGAGCGACGAGCGACCCTTCTTGACTCATATTATGGTTACTATGACACTTTTATAGAGGATTTAAAGCATGTGTGTAGATAAATTAACTAAGATATTTTGAAATAGACTTTTCCCATTTATTATATTGGTATAAGCGACTGGGTTTGTTAGTTACAAAAATATAAAATTTCCATAAAAACACTAGCTGGTAGGTATGAAAACACTTAAAAGTATTTTATACTCAAAATGTATTTCTAAAGGAAAAGCTAATACCTACTAACTACTATTTATGCCTTTTTATTAAGTAACATCATTCTCAGATTATAACAAAATTGACTACAGTTTATCACAACAAAAGTATAAAAAATATAAGAGTTACTTAAGAGATAGTTTAAACAACAAAACAATATTTTTTTAATAACAATTTTTGTCATCAAGACATTGAGAATTCTTGCAGGTTTATTTTTATAACAATTTTTATTTATTTTATGAAAAATGTACACAGTGTGCTCGTGTTTCGTAAGGATAAGTTACAATTACTTTGTGATTATAATTTTAGTGTACCAAAATACTCCCAGAAGTTGCAAAGCGAAGGATGGGTTTGCAGACATTTCTATTCCTAAGAACCTCAACCTACTGAAATCCAATCACATAAGAGGATTAATGCTTGGACTAATAAATAATGTAATGTAAAATGACTGACTTGTGACCTGCAATGATTCAACATAAATTGCATTCTACAGACGCTGAGGTGGTACATCGTTATGTTATTGCTAACCAACTACTGATCTCAGACCAAATAATATTTGATCTAAACTACTGATTGCGAACCTCATACGAACATTGTACAGTTAATTTATAAAGTTCAATTCAGACCCGATTCTTCATTTTGTTTCATTACAGCGTCGCTTATGACTTGATAATAAAGTGTGGAAGCGACAGTAGCTTTGAAGATAGCACCGGAGATTGACCAGATCCTGACCAGAGGCTTTACCAGCCAAACTGTTGCAGAGCCGGCATTTTGTGACTAAATCAAGGCGTAAGGCCTTATGGCGGCTGCAGCGGGGAACACCGCCGCCACAGAGCGATCCTATTTCATCTACCGAGTCTACTGGACCTCAGAGTCCAGCTCCGGTCGACCCCCGGCCGGACGAGCTCCAGCGTCATCTTCATGAAACCTAACTCTTGATTAATTTAAAACTTAAAACCTTCGCTGTGCATCTGGGGAGGTGACGTCACAAAGATACTTCTACAAGGCAATAAGGGTATTTAACGTGCTAATTTCATGCTAAGGGTAACAGTACGTATTTCTGGGAATATTTACAAGTTGGTCAACACTTTCTCACACATTGAATAATTTGCTTTTATAACCTTCAAAATAATATGTAGTATCTCACAGCCAGTACAGTCAATGGCACGAATCATGAAATCGGGTGGGGATTGCGCGGAACGCGTATTTTGGGTATGCGTTGCGGTGAGGGGCGCGGGCGGCGGGAGAGGGGCGCGCGCTATTCGTCGCTCACAAGAGCACATGCGCGAACTTATCCCCACTCCGTCGAAAAATATTCATGATTCGTGCCACTGACTGTATTACTTTAGTGATAGAAAGATTTCGCTATGAGATTTGTTGAGAATTAGGTTTCGAGCCGAGAACGACGCGGCTGTTATCTCTAGGGAACCCTAAGTTGTCAGAATAGTAAAATGTAGGTACTAAAGTTCCCAACAAGGTTTCACAGCAATATTGATACAAATTAAATGTGTATATTATGGCAACTGATATAATATATGACACATTGTATTTAGTTCTTATTTGACTTTAATCCAACTCTTTATAAGAATCTATTCACAGCAAATTCAGTGAGTGGCAGCCTGTACATATGTCTATAAACTTTTCGTATATGGCTTTAAAGATAGCTTCCACTTTTATTATATTACACTATTAAAATAACATGTATTATGTACAAGCTATACAATAACCAAAAATGTACTATTGTTTAGTAAGCTACATAGAACCATTCTTATGATAGAACTCAATTCATAATCAAATCCTTATTTATAAATTTAAATTTTATGCAATTTTCTTATTACAAGATGAGATTCAAGAATGACTGTTTTTATTTACATAAAATTACATTTTACTTAATTGTTCCCTTAGGTTAGTATCTACAAGGTCAGTGTTGTAACTTACAATTACATATTATTTTATACTGTAATGTGAATTAATATTATTCGTTTTATAATGTCTTGAGTAAAACATAAATATTTTTTATATTTAAAAATATAAACAATATATAAAATACTGATTCTCAAAGTAAATGGAATACTGTTCAATGCCAATGTTGGAATGATATTTCAGTTGCTCACTTGTAATTCTTTTTAAAACAAAATAGATATTATTATTTAATGGAAAATGATGTAGATTTTATTATTCAAGACATTGTAATTTATATAAAAAATTGTGCAGTACAAAAGGACATGATGTGTACCTTATGAAAGTAGTCATCTACCTAGTAAAGCGTAAAATATTATTGTATCATAGATCTTGAGCTCCATTTAAAACTTTAAGTTCTAATATAACAGGCGCTCACTAAAATGCCCTCGAGCAATGACTAGCTACTAGTACTTGTGCAATTTGCAGTTTCTAACCAAGGTATTTTAGTTAATGCCTGAAACACACATATCAAGCGTCTAACATGGTGCGTTCTACACGCTCGATATGTAATGCACCCTAAGCTCAATTGGTTAAGCGTAGTAGAGAGATATGACTTTTAACTTTGACTAGTATGGGTTAAGTAATTAAATTAGGCTAAGATTAACTTGGTTTAGTGTTTAAAGTGCTAGTACTTTTAGACTTGGTATCGTGCGGTGGCATCGGCCGGGCGACACCGACTCGCACCACTCCTCTCGGAGCACCCTTCAATGCTTGCACAGCCTGATCTAGTGTAGCATTTTTAATACTAATACCATTCACTGACATCACCCTATCTCCAGGTGAAATCTCACCATTTTTCTCTGCAACCCCACCAGGAACTAAACTTCTTACAACAATAACAGTCCCATTGGGATCCACAGGGTCCTGGTAGTCCAGAATAGAAAACCCAAGACCTTGGTCTGCCTTGACAAGCTGTACGATATCTTCCTTGCTCTGCCACATGGCAAGACCTGAAACACACTCAAGAGAACGAGATTTTCTAGAATGACCAGAGTGATTCGTCAATGTGGCAGTGCTTGATGTATTTATTGATGTATCTGACTGGGCTTTTACAAGTGTAGTCAAGTTGTTGAGGCTGCCCGATATGATTTTTCTTGCTTCAAAACCTTCTCTATCTGGTGCCAAATTAATGACTGGTCTAGGGCCACTTTCGGTACTGCTTCTGGCACAGACTAGACGCACACGGATGGGCAGCTGCTTCAAAACATTGACAACTTCAGTGTGAGTTAACCCATGTAATCTATACTCATTCGCTTCCAGTAGTTCGTCTCCGGCTAATAAAGTACCCTGTTGGCCCACTGGACCTTCTGGGAGAACAGACCTGATGTAGTGGTGCGGTCGCAGCTCCTGTCCCCCTTCTACGTCCACTGTCCCTTCTAAGCTAATACCAAGACCTTCTAGTTTATGAACTTCTGCTACAATAATTTCCTTTTCAGAGCCTATCTCAGTCTCCCATTTCTTCTTTACTTCCTCATCACTTACAGCTAAGATTTCATCTAGTCTCCGGTCTAACTCTTCCTGAGTAGGCTCTTCGATTTCTAGATCTCCTACTTCTAAAACATTAGAGTCTATGGTAGTGTTAGATTCAGGCTCAGGTTCTATTTCTGTTACAGTATTTTCAGCTTGAGAAGGCACGGGGAACCAGGAGAGTGTGGTAGTTGTCGGTGACGGAGAAGGGGGCCTCTCCTCGTTGAATATAGCTAGCTGAAGATGCTCATATTTTGGACCTCTTAAGTATCTTTCTAAAACCAAATGAACTGATATACCTGTATTTCTCAATATATCTACAGCTTGCGGGTTACTTTTGTCTGCCAGAGACACACCGTCCACCTCTATTATTCTATCGTTAAGTTTAATTTTACCACTCTGCTCAGCACTGCTGCCTTCAATAATACTTTTCACAAATATTCCAGACAATTCTTCTTTCTCACAAACATAGCCAGCTATTGTTATACCTAGTCCGTAAACATTTTTATTCAAATCCACATGAACAATTTCAACTTCAGGCCGATCAGGAATCTCTACCGGCACTGTGATAGTGATAGTTGGTGAAACAGATTCGGCTACAATTGGATAGTCAGGAATCTGCTCAGGGTTGTCCCCTAAGATGCTGACAGCTGCCACAACTATGTTATCTGCTTCACTATCTTGCCCATTGAGGTACTCATTGTAGCATTGAGATAAATCATAAACAGCTCCATAGCCACATTCTATGAGGTGGCGGTCGAGGAGCTCAGGGTCGCCAAGGAGTTTCGTGGGTACAAGGGCCGTGCCTGGTAATGGGGCGCGTAGGGCGGCGGCGGGGTCCGCAGGGCGAGCCACAAGCAGGCGCACAGATGGCCCAGCCTGCCGTAACACGGCCGCTACCTGCTCAGAGGTGAAGCCTCGTAGATTCACTGAACCAACTTGCAGTACGTGGTCTCCGCTCTGCAATCGCCCGTCCTTGTCGGCCGCTCCGCCCGGCAGCACGTATTTGATCACCACGCCCGTGCTCCGCCCGCCGACTAGGTTGAATCCGAGCCCGTTGCCATCATTGGTGAGCTCGACGACTTCCACCTGCGCCCATTCGGTACTCAGCACCATCGTCTTCACCATCGGGCCATCCTAGACGTTACGTGATGCACACCCGAGCTTCACCGAGGTTATGGTCTTCTAATGTCGACATTGTGACTTCAGGATCACATCACACGACACAAAACACTCGCGCATGCATATCAAGAGTAATTATTTGTCTTATTTATCGTAAAAAAATGTAAAATAAGTATAAAATGACATTTACATACTTGCTGAATCGGAGACAGCGAGAATGTGGCCAGCTTCTTCGACGAAATGTGCCCTGCTGCCCGCTGAATAAAATAAATATAAAATCCATTTAGTACTATTTTGTGTTATTGTACACAAAAATATATCTTTCGACAATGTAATGAATAGGTATGAAATAAAATAAAACGAATTATGAGTGGAAGCTAAAAAAACAAGAAAGTTACGTAGTTTTTTATTCTTTTAGGGAAGACCTACAATAAAATGTTTTGACTTGACTATATAGTTTTTCTGTACTGGCAACACCTTAATTTGAGCTGACGCTTCGTGTCAATAGATGGCGGTAATAATGTGCTTTTTAAACGAGATCACCACCGCACACAAATTTTAATGATTTACTACTCACCGGTAGATGGCGTTGGTAGCTAAGCCAGCAATAACACCGTGCTACGATTTGCTACGGATGCTACGAGAAATATTGATCAGTCTTTTGTGCCAGATTGCAAAAGTTTACGTTTACTTTGTAAAAAATATATTAAGTAGCCATCATTTACGAAAATTTTCGCTCGATTGGTATGAAATAAATTTTGATTTTAATATTTTATGAGTTACCTTAACGTTACGTTTTAATTGACTGAGCGAGGCAAAGCTCGAGCGAAGCGTCTCTGTTTCAGCTTGGGGAAAAAAGCTTTTGAAATGATGTTGCATGTCCTGCGCTGTACTCCTCTACAGGTTGCATATGCCATGACACAACAGAAATTTGTAATTCCTAGGATCCATAATTACTATTGTGATGGACTTTACAGAAGCGTATACCATATCTCCTCAATTCGTTACCAGAAACTATTAGATGTGAGATAACTTTAAACAAATATAAGAAATTATTAAAAGATTACCATTATTTAATCATACTGTAAATTCAACATTACCTTTTCTTTGTAAACCTAGATAGTAATGATCACCCGGCCTGCAGTGCAGACAAACTGTTTTGTGGGATACTGTTGTAAACCTGTTTTTATTGTGTGTTTAATAAAATAAATAAATAAATAATCTCAACTGATTCTCATGAAATTTTGTGAGCGTTCGATAATTATATATGGTTTCAGTTTTTCGAATTTGCTGTAGACATAAAAATAATAATCAAAGGTCTACAGCACACAGAGCCACAGTAATGGATTAATAATTCACACATCAGACACAGTTGAGTTTGGTTGGGTAGAGATAGCAATGACTGAAAAACAACATGTTGAAGAAATCTCTAATTACCCTAAGCTTCTGTAACTTACCTAAGCTTCAAGCCACTTCGATTAAGTAGTAGAATAGATAATGCGGTATATTTTTATGAATTTTACGTTCATAAGTAGGTACTATGGGCAACAGCGACGCTTAACCAGTTTGCAAAAATTCGTGTGTGCGCGTATCGCCCCTACACGAACTAAACGTATGGTTGTGACGGCGCTGCATGCAAGCGATTTTGACCTTAGCAGTGGTTAAGCGTCGCTGTTGCCCATGGTACCTTACGCATTAATTTAAGTAGTTGTAGCGTTTGTTTTCATGGTAGGTACGAGCTACTACACTGGCCTGCAAAACTAAGTACTACAGAGATCTATTTTCATACAAACGAGGTAACTTTGAAGCATTGGTTCTCCGCCCAGGATTAAACGTGGTGTGATCTGATGATGGCCATCCAGGGAGTGAATGGAGAAGATTCAGATCCCCATACACACCCAATTGATCTGATCAGCATTCTAAGAGCTGTAAGGATTAGAGTTTTCAGTTACAGCATTTCCATACATTTTAATGCTATTTTTGTGTTTTTTTAAACATATCCATTTATTGTCAATTTAATCGCATTGTACTTTGTCGCCTACAAGACGACATAGAAATAATGAAAGTGAAAGTGAAATATATTTTATTTAAATAAGCTCACATAATAAGCATTTTTAAATCGTCAATTCTTTTACCCTACCACCCATTATGACGTCTTTTAGCTGACAAGAAAAATGGGCGCAAAAAAACTTGTCAGATTTATCATTTGGAACGATATTTACAAATATGTATATCGTTTCCAGACGTTATATTAACAAAGATTAACAAATAAATAACATTATTTAATTAGCTCATTTCTTAATTAATATCAAATTTCTTAATCAATTTACCGATTTTAAGCTAAATTCAAAATTTGAACTTGTTATTCAGTCTAGGCTGTTCCAATAAAAAAAAACACACAATTCAATATGTGTTAGATAGGTAGTCAGAAGCAGACCCATTCCCACTGGCAGCACCCGTTCACGAGCATGACTCATGAACCAGCCATCGCTTCGCTCAACCATATTTGAGGGAACGTAATAAAACAAGGTACCTAGGTATTTTTATTTCAAATGTCTTTATTTCATCGTAATTACACCAGAATCACATTTGTTGTAATAGCTAACTGTACTTACATAAATATTTATATCTACAGTAACTTATTTTGTTTCTTATACAAGTTAGGCTTTCTATTGGAATACTACTTTACATGACAAAAGTAGAAAATATGCTTTATATGAATTCAGGTCCATCCCCTCTCCTGTTGGAATGACCGCCATTTTAAATTTGACTTTTTATTTTAGATGGCCCCACCAAAAAATATTAATTTCTCCGGATCTAGAAGTCCTACAGTTATAAATAAAACACTTTTCGCAAGCTATTAATAGGTACCACCTATTAACTTTAATACCTATAAAAATACTAAAGTTTGTTTGTTTTTCCTTAGTTTTTCTTAATACCTCAAAAGTATTACATATTTTATTTTTATTTTATATATTTTGAAAATAAAATTATTAGGTATTGGTTACGTGGTCATATTCTAACAACAATGACTCTCAAAATATGCAATACAGCACAGAGCAATGATTTTGATGTCGTTTTGTAGATAATATTCCTGTGTTGATACACAGGAATATTATCTAAATAATAATAAGTAAATGATGTAAAAATGTACATTAATGCCCTAGTTTTTGAGATGTGACAAAAACTAAAAAAAGCATACAAATTTCGGATTGAAATTGACTTTATAATTTTTTTATGACGTAGTAAAGTTGAAAGTTTATTATACATTTTTTTACTTAATTAGATGATATTACTTATTAGCTTTTAAATAGTTTTTTTTAACTGTAGGACTTTTGATACCGGAGAAATCAATATTTTTCGGCAGGGTCATCTAAAATAAAATCAACCAACAGGAGAGGGGATAGACCCCAACATGTGGTTGTTTTTGTCGATAAAATTACGTGTATTTGACGTCTTTAAATTATCGCATACAAGACCCAAGACAGTGGTACCTCTAATTGTAAGAAAATCCTACTAATATTATAAATGTGTAAGTTTGTGGGTTTGGATGTTTGTTCCTCAATCACGCAAAAACTACTGAACGGTTTTGGTTGAAATTTGGCATTCAGATAGCAGAAAGACTGGATTAAAACATAGAATACTTTTTATCCCGATATTCTCACGGGAACGGGAACCGGGCGGGTGAAACCGCGGTCGGCCGCTAGATAATAATAAAAGTTTAACAAATTAATTATTGCCTATTGCCACGAAAGCTGTTACGATATATTGTTTATTTTTGTTTATATATTTTGTAGCTATAAAATGTAAGATTACTTATATAAAGATATTTTGCAACGTGTTTTCTGCTAAATTGAGTAATCAATTATTTAGAATATTTCTGCTATCTATGATTTGAGTAAGTACTAAGTAGGTATAGTTATTGTAGCTGATTGTACACATGAAATGACAGTTGATTGGGAACCTTGCACGAGAACTTGGCATGCAATTCAATTGCTTTTATTAAAACGCGCATGACTGACCGACCGACAGACCTAATAAGTAGCTTGTATCTATTATCTAATATTATATCATATCAGACGGCTTGTTTACATGAAATAATGGGTATTTACTTAAAAGTAATAGTATATCTTATTTGAAAAACATAAGACAGCATAGATCTCGTAACGTAGGTAATGCTCTATAAAATACAACAAATCACATTATAGATTACTAAAAGCACCCCGACACAAAAAACCTCTAAAAATAAAAAATAAAATGAGTTGGTTATTGGCCCTTCTAAATAATATTTGTGGTTCAAATCAAATTCAAATTTAATATTTGTACCAAGTACGTAAGTCATTTTTTGATTATACACCGTCATTTTGTAGTCGTTTTAATTAACTTAAGGGTGTGTTGTACCAATGAAACTAAACATTTTTGCCCAAGAAACATGGGTCGAAAAACGACAAAAAATTTCGATCCATCCATACTAACTAGACAGTTAAAACATTGTATTAGTATGGGACAGTCAAATTTTTTTGCCGTTTTTCGACCCATGTTTCTTTGGCAAAAATGTTTAGTTTCATTAGTAGAACAATCCCTTAAGTTAATTAAAATGACTACAAAATGACGGTGTATAGGATCGTTGTGATATTCTAACTCTGTAAAACTGGCTTTTTAGTAATGTAAATTTTAATAATTAGGCACGGAACAGATTAAACTCTTACAACTCACCTTTGATTATTTAAATAATCATATATTTGAAAATTATCAAAACGATTACAAAACGATCAATCTAGTACCTACACTTACAGTCTATTAATATTTTTTTGGCTTATCTTAAATTTTACCTTTACAATTTGAAATAATAATACAAAACATAGGCCTTGTTAGAACAAGGCCTAGGTATTGTATTATTCTTTGATAGATCAATATAAATGTCATAATAATTAAATTGACAAATATCACTACGTTGGTATGAGGGAAATCCTGTGAATAGAATAACATACACCACACCGTAGGTACCTGCAGTTCAGCAGTGCATCTAGATTACGCTAAAGTTTTCTCAAACAAAGAAAATGAAAAACCGCCTTCAAAAACCTAAAATTAAAAACATAAATAGCTTAAAAATTAAATAGCACTAAAAAGCAATAAATAATATTCAAATCACCAATACGCATATCAATTTTAATAAAAAACGTCTAATGAAATAGGGTGGGGCTTTTAGAATTTAAAAAATGTTGTCCTCCAGCTCCTGGGATGATGTAAGGATTCTAACGATACCCCATACATGCAAATCAGTTCAGGCATTCAGAAGTTATGGTGGAATAAACAAACTCACATACAAACATACATGAACCCTAAACACATATACACTCCTTTTTGGGCAGTCGTGTAAAAAAAACAAACAATCGAATTGAGAACCTCCTCCTTTTTTTGAAGTCGGTTAAAAAGAGAAAATCTAAGCCAGTCTACAGGTTATAAACGTTATAAAAAATTAATACTTATGGTATGCTTTGTTCAATCTACGACTTAACAAGCATTTTCACAACTTTCAGTGATGATATTTTTGTATGTTTTTAAATAGGTGCTTACTTAGATTTCTTTTAGACTGCTCGCCGGTACGTCGTTCATCGAATTTACATCAATGTTATAATATTTTATAAGCTCCCTTATTAATAGGATAAAATAAAATAGAATAATTATTCATTTTCCAAAAAACACAGTTTAGTACAATCATTTACTTAAGTAAAATAATAATATCATTTTCCTGAACTAGGAAAGGCATGTGTTTCAGGCGAGGTTTTATTTATAGAAAAGGTTTAAAAAAATTCGGTTGCGAAAAAAATAAACAGTCACTTCGTCTTCACAAATGTACGGAAGTAACAGCAGAATCACAGAATACATAATAGTACAAGTGCAAAATGGAGATTATACCACCCACTATAACCACAACATGTAATAAAAAAATTGGAGATGATTCCTTAGCCTTACCACATACAAATTTGTATGTGGTAAGGCTAATTTCCATTCTGTTCCTCCCCGTACTTTTTCGAAGAGAAAGTTACCTAAATAGGCCGTCTAATAATGTCGTGCGGCTGATATGATGATGATGATGATGATGATAATGAAATAATTTTAGTATCTAGTACCTAACACCGCAGAACACAATTATTTTGTTCAGCGGTTTTTTCAGCGACGGCGTGATTCGCGCACAAATATTTAGAATTTACAGTTTATTATACAATTTCAGTATCGCAAATGTATTGAAAAACGTCGTATGGCACACGAATGGTAACGATTATAAACCCTCGCCTGCAACGCGTTTTAAAAACCTCCTTACCTACCTGTATCACAAACTACTATTATTAGATTTTACTCACTTATGCTCTGAAATGTTACCATTCCATTTGAAAAAGGAATGCGGGGCGTTCAACATTTCCACGGGGGTCTGGTTCATCACATTCTAAATTTGAAATTCAGTGCGGAAATGAAATTCAATAAGTAAATGTTCCAAATTCAAATCGGCAGAACTTATCAGCTAGCTTTCTTTTTATGAAACTTTATGGTTGCATGACCGGTCAGTAAACATGGCCTTTACTTAGTTTTCGTACTTACTACTTTTCATTGCATTCAACGATTCAAATATAAATTAGTGCATTTGGGTTAATGTTAATCATATTTTCAAAATTTGAAATAAGTACCGCAAAAAACAAAAATAACAATTAATTTACACCACGTATAAAGGTTCTGTTTGAATCACACACAAAAATCAGTTTCCTAAAATGAGATACAAATAAAAGGAAAAAAAATAGGTAAAACACACAAGACTCACATCACAACACAACTACTGAAATGTTTCATCAACCAATTTATAAAGATTTAAAGGCAGGCAGAAATTAGACCTCGCAATCCACTTTTATGTAAGGTAACTTTTATATACAACACGGACCATACAACAAAATACTGTTTACAGGTAGGTAGTGTTTATCTTTCATGTGCTTTTAATTAGAAAGTATTAAACAATGGTGATCCCTTAGAGCGCAATTAAATTATACCTCAATTTTATACAAATTTAGGCATTCAAAAGTTGATGGCACAAAGAAATACTCAGTTTGATCTTCTTATTAATAACCCCTTAATTAGCATGCACACTTTCCGCAAAACCATTACATAACTAAGTAAATAATTGATTTTTCCAATTTAAGTATGTTATTTGGTTCCACAATTTCAAAGTTACAAAATAAAGATCACTTGTGGACACCTGAAATTGTACGAGTTATGTGTACTTCAATTAAAACTGCTTCTTATAAGTAAGTACTTGATCTTCGAAATATAAAGAATAAAAACACTTTACAATGAACTAGATCTCCGAACTGTGTACTAATACCGACATGTAGGTAGCGAACGGTGACAAAACGTACATACGGTGATTACAATACATGTACTTATAAGTGACGTTCACAATTTTGTAACCGTATCGAAGGCAACAATTAGCGCTCGCGCGACCTCCCCTCCAGGCGGCGGCGGGCGAAGCGGCGGCGGCGCGGCCCGCCGGCAGACTGCGCCTCGCACGCCGGAACCGGCTCGTGCCTCGACCAATCCGCGCCGTCACCGCCCGCCATAGGGCGCCGCCGGGCCGCCGGGGCGGGGCCTCTCGAGTGGCCGCGACCCGCGCCGGGGGCTCCGGCCGCCACTCTCGCCCCGAGAGCCACTAGAGGCTGAGCCGTCGAGTGGCGTCGAGTGCCGGCCGGTCGGATGTCCGCGGAGGGCGGCGGCTACTCGCCGTGTCCGGCGGAGGCGCTGCCGGAGCTGAGCGCCGCCGAGCTGGCGATGAGCCTGTCGCCGAAGTCGGCGCTGCTGCAGCAGAACCTCTCCCAGCTGCAGCTCCAGCACTCCACGCCTTTCTCCGTGACCGATATCCTGTCGCCGATCGAGGAATACCGCAAGTTGGAGTTGGCGAACAACCCGCCGTCGCCGTACAGGTGCGTGGATCGATCGGAGGGGGGGGCCTCCACCCGCTGATTTTTCGAGTGGCGAAGGTCCCGACGAGAGTGCTCGAGCGGCGCTCGTCGTCGAAGGATATAGTTCGGTGACGTTTGTTTGTGCAGGTATGTTGTGATCGGCGGTCAAGTGATGATGCGATGTGAATGTGCGGTCAACGATGTGCTTTAACTGAGGACTCTTAGCGTACGCGCCGCGCTCCTTCGTACACGTTGCGGCCACGTCACGAGTACTCAAACACTTGAATGATTATTAATTACGTAACAAAACTAAATAATTTAAAGATGATAAATTATTTCGGTTAATAAAACATGGACCTATAGTGCATCCTTGTGGGACCCCTCGTCGCGTTTTCGGCCAGGTGCAGCGAAATGCTCGTTGAAGATAATATGCATATGTACGTATCCATAATTAACATGTAGCGATAGGAAGTGCATAGTGTGTCAAGTGTTGATTAGCTAGGTGTTAAATAAACTTTTTTTTTATATACAAACAATAATAATCTGCATTTTCGCGAATATAATCAACATAGTTTTATGAAAAAAAAAACCGACATAATCTTGGTTGTTTTATAATGGAATTGAAAAAATTTTTGGCTTAGAAATTTTTTGTGTTCGAAATGATCACTGATTGGAAGCGATGGCTTGAATATGCCCATTAAGGCTTAAATATTCAAAATTAATATTCAAACCAACCAATTACTTAAAAAATATTTTTCAATTCAATTAAATTTAAATTTTCGCGGTTTAGGATATAAAAAATATATTTTTAATAAATATGAAAATAGGGAAAGCTGACTATCGAAGTCACAATGAATTTTTACTGTCAAACATTCTTAATTGAATATACCTACCTACCTAGAATAGATAACAGATTTTAAAAAGTTGGTGATTGATTTCAATAAAATACCTAAAAAAAAGTTGTAAATAGGTATTTTTTATCAGTGTAATTTTTACCAGATCTAATGTTTGAAAAAAAAAGAATTCTGATAATTTCCTATAAAGATTTTTAGAAAAGTACGTGGCCAATTAAATAAAAATACCTAAATAAATAAATAGAATTTGAATTTCTGATACTTTTCTTTACATTTATTTAATTCACCAAATTAATTTAATGCGCTACCATTTTCGGAAATGGTATTTAACATCGAAATAAGCCTAGTGTGTCAAGACATTGAGAGTTTTACAAAAAACAAACTTGAAAAAACAGAATTGGTATTTCAAAAATTACAACAACTTAGGTAAATAAATAATTGATTTTTTATTTTTATCAAAGTAACTTTTTTATCAGTACGTAGGTATCTAATGAAATTTGAAAAAACAAAATTGACTGCGATCGTGTCCCATAAAGGTGGCTAATTTTAATAAAATGCGTAAATAAATAAATAAGTAAGATTGAATTTCTGATACTTTTCTTTACATTTTTTGAATTCGGAAAATTAATTAAATGCGCTACCATTTTTGGAAATGGTATTTAACATCGAAATAAGCCTAGTGTGTCAAGACATTGATATTTTTACAAAAAACAAACTTGAAAAAACAGAATTGGTATTTTAAAAATAACGATAACGTAGCGTAGTAATTAAATAATACAGTTTTAAATTTTATTAAAGTGTACTTGCTACATACTAATGAAAAATTTGAAAAAAAAAATTAACCGAAATCATTTTCCAAACCGAAACCAAATTCCTAGGAAAAAATCAGTGGCTAATTTTAATAAATTACTCAATAAATAAATAAGTAATTGTATTTCTGATACTTTTCTTTATATATTTTTATGTGCGCTACAATTTCCAAGAATATTGTAGTACATTGAAATAAGCCTAATTAGTGTATCAAGAGATTGAGAGTTAAAAAAAACCAGAAAAATGGTTATTTCAAAAATAACAACAAAGTAAATAAATAATTAAGGTTTAATTTTTATCAAAGTGACATTTTTATCAGCATTATAGCTATCAAATGAGAAAGAAAATTAGCTGCGATTATTTCCTACGAGTTCCTAGAAAAAAGTCGGTGGCTAATTTTAATTAGGTATCTAAATAAATAAATAAGAAGTTGAATTTCTAATACTTTTTTTTACATATTTTTTATTCGCCAACTTTTACCTATAGTGCGCTACTATTTCCAAGAATATTTAACATCGAAATAAGCCTAGTGTGTCAAGACATTGAGAGTTTCACAAAATACAAACTGGAAAAAACAGAAAAAAATGTACTTATTTAAAAAATTAGAACCACGTTAATTAAGTTTTAATTATTATCAAAGTGATTCTTTTTCAGTAGGTGTACTTACCTAGAAAAATAAAAAAAGAACTGCGATCATTTCCTATACCTAGCTATTTTTATTTATTAAATGTAACCTATACCTATTCTTCGTATGCCAACTGCATAAACTATTTTTTAAATTTTTCTAAAAATCTAATCTCTAGCTCAAAATAAAAAGTAAGTAAGTACCAGAATTATTTGATAATGACCTATTGACATTGTATTCAAGATACGAGCTGTGTGATACGAGTAGTGTTGATTAGAATTATTTGGTGAACATTCTTCAGAACCTGTAGACTGTATAAAACTTCAGTCAAACTGAAGTCATAAATTCAATAAGAATAGGTACTGTTTGAGACAGTTCATTAGACATAATGGCAAAATTAACGCCATCACTGTGGTGACTGGAGTCATACATATATCATACTAGCGGCCGCCCGCGGTTTCACCCGCGTGGTTCCCGTTCCCGTGGAAATATCGGGATAAAAAGTATCCTATGTTATAATCCAGGCTTTCTACTATCTGTGTGCTAAATTTTAACCAAATCCGTTCAGTAGTTTTTGCGTGATTGAGGAACAAACATCCAAACCCACAAACTTTCACAATTATAATATTAGTACGCTCCGGGAGATCTTGTATGTGGAAAAATAACCGTGAGAAACATAAGTTTTTTTTCTCTCATTCAATTTTACTTACCATCCTTACTTTAGGAGTAACTAGCGGCCACTCGCGACTTCGTCTGCGTTATTTTTAATCCCTCAGAATCAGTACATTTTTTTCTGGACCCTATCTCCTTTTCCGTACCCTTGATAACGAGTACCATCTAGGTAACATGCATCATGATGGTCGTTTGAGTAGTTAAGACGTGAAGGTGAAACAAACAAACAAGCTGACTTCCGTAGTTATAATATTAGTAAAAAAGTAATTAGTAAGTAAAGTAAGGAGTAAAGATTAGTAAACAATAATCACAATATCGATATTTTGTATTTTTTTAACATCATCAACTACTTCAACGTCAAGCTTTCAAATCTAAAACTTAAAAACATAAAGCTCTATAAATTAATACACTCAAGATTGATTGACACGTTATGTTTTACTTTTCCAATTTTTTCTAGGCGTATTTACGACGCCTTAATAAGTTAAAGAACTATTAGGTAATTAGTACCTACTTGGTTTTTAAAACAAGAATATCATTTATTTTTCCTTGATCTCCATTAAAAGTACCTGTAGAGTTTTGCGTACTTAATACACAACTCAGTTTTTGCATGATTGAGGTACTTACCTAAGTTAAAGTTAGATCACTATCCGTAGGGCAAGCAGTTAGCGTACTTATTGAATTTTTTTGTGTGTGTTGGAAACAGCAAATATTGTTATTTTAACTACTTTCATTTAAAACAGTGATATCATTGATATTCTAGCTGAAAAAATGGCTATGAAAAGTAGGAAAAAAGTTTTATCTTATTTACTTCTGCGTCGCGGTTACCTAATAAGAAATTTTTAAAAGATGATATTATTCAATCAGATGTCTTTTCTGCCACTATAAAAACTTTTCTTTGATAAACAAGTACCTATTTTATGGTCTTCTTAAAGTTTACCTACGGTAGGTACCCTAAGAAGCAGATTTTTTTCAAATAAATAAATTTATTTCTAGAAACGCTTGCGTTTTTCATAACCAGTATTTTTTCATCTATGAATTTGTTTGCATTAAAAAAACTACTGCACTGATTACTGGTATACTAAGTCAATGTACCGCAAATAGTTGTGCACAAAATTCCTTTACCTATTTCATCGTATCGTAGAACCGTAAAATTAAACTATAAATTTAGAATAATTACACTTAGAACGATAATTCCCTACAAAGCAACGTTCGTTGCTACAAAGCGAGCTCTCAAAAGTGAGGCAACTAAAACAGCCAAAATGGCGCCGTTTTCAGATTTTTATTGTCAATTATTAAATAATCATACCTAATAAGTACAAAACATTTTCAATTTCCCTACCTTAAAGAGATTAATTATTATATTATTGGATTTTAGTTACGATTAGGTAACGTATGAAGGATATAGATCTGAGAACTGAGCCATTTTGGCTCAGTATAAGTTGCCTCACTTTGCATACCATGACACGGCTTCTAGATGTAATTAGTCTAAGACTATTAATTGATTTGCATTTAACACTATGAAGGGAATATTTTTTAAAGGAAATTTATTCTTGTGTACATCTCATAAGATATCTGCGCGCATGTAAAAAATGGCCAAATGTGTGTAAAAGCGCAAAAAATGTAAAATGTGACGCGCATTGTATGTGTAATTGTGTATTTATGTAAGTGAAGATCCTTGTTGACTTTTAAACTATTTGCTCGTAGTGTGGTTTGCTTTGCTCACATTATAACGTTTTGAGTTTCGAAGTTGAAATTCGTAGAACACCAACAATATTATCTTCATGGCATTACCACAGTAATACCCACATTTGTTGTGCTAGGTACATAGCTAATTTTGAATAGGCTTTGTTATGGGGGAAGCCAAGGTAAAACTAATAATATGTTAACCCAAATCGAAAACTGTTTTTTCCTAAAAATCTTTTCTATTTTGTATTGAAAATCCTTACTATGCTTACTAGGTAATATTTTAATGCCAAAGACCGTTTGTTTGTTTGTTATGCATTCACGTCTTAACTACTTAATCGATCATCATGAAATTTTACAAACACTTTATCAGGGGTACAGAGAAGGACATAGGGTACCTTTCATCCAGAAACAAAAGTATTGTTCCCGAGGGATAGCAAAAAAACTTTCCACGCAGACAAAGTCACGGGCGGCCGCTAGTCCTTACTAATATTATAAATGCGAAAGTCCGTTTGTTTGTTTGTTTGTTTGTTACTCCTTCACGTCTTAACTACTGAACCGATCATCATGAAATTTTGCATACACGTTGTTAGGGGTACAGAGAAGGACATAGGGTACCTTTCATCCCGAAAAAAAGTATTGTTCCCGAGAGATAGGAAAAAGACTTTCCACGCAGACGAAGTCGCGGGCGGCCGCTAGTTGAATATATTTTGTACTATATTTAATTAATCATCTTTAGAAATTCCCCTTTCAAACGAAATTAGCGTTTTTCCAAAGACAAAATCTAATTGAAGATTGAAATCATTGCTATTAATAAAAACTTTAGTTTTAGGAAGCAAAATTCTCAAATTAGCGCAGTACTTATTAGAGAGAAAAATATATATTATGATCAGTTTTTTGATACGAAGACAATCTGTTCAAGCAGAATTACAAACATGTTAGAGGCATTTTTCACGAAAGTTTTAGCTGTAACGAATGAGAATACGCCTCATACAGAGAGAGAGAGAGATAGAGAGAGAAAGTATTTATTTTTTGGGTTCCGTACCTCAAAAGGAAAATAACGGAATCCTTATAGGATAACTTTATTGTCCGTCTGTCTATCTGTCAAGACCCTTTACGCGTGGAGATATCCAGTTGAAAAATTAAAACCATATACTCAGGACTATGGTGGTCCCTTGAAACTGTAAAAAAATCAAACTTCTAAGTTTACGTAAAAACAAGATACGACCCGTTTATTCCGCAAAAAACGCATATTTCGACACTCTCATGGGGATCAAAATTCCTAGTATACGGAACGGAACCTAGTACCTATTCGGAAAGTAGTAAGTTGACCTAGAACTATGAAATCAGGGAAAAATCTATATAAATGAAAGTACAGGGAAGAATCTGAAAACTATACATTTGTACAATACTAAATAATATACTAGAAAAAATTCGCACCAGATTAATTCTCGGACGGGAATCGAACCCGCGACCTTTGGATATCCGGTCAATTCCGGTCCAATGCTATGACCGCTGAGCTAACGAGTCACTATATAGTGGCATCGTCGAATTTCTTCTAGTATATCCTGCTCTTACGCTGCAAGCCAGTGTTATTTCACCAATGTGAGAAATTACCTCGACATTCAATTGAAATATCTTTCCAGATAATTTGACAATTGATAAAGATGAAGTACCTATATGATTTTTAATTATTTATTTATTTATAATCATAAAACTGTAATTTGTTAATAAGTTGAGTGAAAAAGTTTCTAATGCTGAATTTAGCTTTTTACCAGGAAACTCACGTAAAAATTTTCTCGCTGAAGTTGTATGTTTTACACGAGACCAAAATTTTGTTCTGCCTCGTGACTTTAAATCACTCACTGTGCTTAGTAGTCTATATTAGAATCACTCGCTACGCTCGTGATTCAAATGTAGACTACTTCGCTAGTTCCAAATTTATTTTGGTCACTTGTGTAACAAATAACTATTTCCTTTGCTCTCAATTGTACACCCCGGCTGGTTCAATGAGGACTTACGTGTTTTGCCAAGGTTATACATTTAAACTAATATAATTTAGTCACAATAACAGCTTTTTGTTCAAATTAGTCAATCGTAACTGGGCTAGAATCGAAAGATGGATAAAAGATAATATTCGTATGATATTAATCACTATCCAACTAAATTTAATGATCAAGGTCGATTATATTTACATGTAATTTCCTCTTGAAATTATTTTAATAGGACCTTTCGTTTAGAAGTGCTACAGTTATAAAAATTGTAAAAGTCAATGAGTATGAAAAATGCGCGGTGCGAGCGAACAGCCCTACGAATCGTATCTACTATGTCTGGGCCCTATACACTTTACAGGTACAGGTGACAATTTTACAAGTTTCTGTTCAATACGAATGGTGGAATATTTATTTATACTACACCTGCTTGGAAAGTACCTTGATACTTTATCAAATTTACGGTAGAAAGTACGTCATTGCATATCGAACAAATATGCGGGGAGAAAACGCATCTGAGCGGGCGGGAGAGAAAAGTGTACATGAAAATCCATTTCTTACGTGGTTTTTCTTTTTTAATTTTGGGTAAGACTATGCGCCGGTAACCTAAATATCAATAGCCAAAAAGTTTTTACAGTGAGTTTTTATCTCCAAGTTCGCAAAATGACACTGGCCACTAGCTGTGTGTCGGACGGTGTCGGGCTGGCAGTGCGACCCTGCGGCGGCAGGATAAACAATTTGAAAAAAGAACATGTGAAAATTGCAGACGCCATTGGCGCCATTTTCAATTTGTGTGTTGTTTGAGGATTCAGTTTTCGTAGAAAGTAAAATAAAACTATCAAAATGATAAGTGAGTGATGATGAAGATTTTTTAACTCCGCCGCAGTTGAAGGAAACAGCAAAAATACTGATTGATAACCTTTTACCACAGAAATCAATAAAAAAATATAATAAAACTTATGACGATTTTTTGCAATAGAAAAAGCAAACTGCAACAATTTCAATATAAATTTCAATTAGTAAAGATTTAGTTTTTTATTTTCCTCGTAGGTGTAGTATAAAGCACTATGTATCACTCGAGAGAAAGTGCGATTCCCGATCTCGGGTGTTTTAAAGCCCTCGCCTACGGCTCGGGCTTCAAACGACATCCTCGACGGTAATCGGTCTCTTTCTCCTCTCGGTGAACAATGTACTATTACACATTTGTCAAATTATACTACAACTTTACATATTTCTGTTCAATAAATATTTTCTTGTGACATGAGACAGTTTACAAATTTGTCGGAAAAACTGCTTTTTTGAACGCATCAAGTTCACTTTTTTTTACCAAAATGGTACGTAAGCAAGCACTACTACTACGTGAGAGTGATGATAACGATGAAAACATGCTAATCGTACGACAAAGAAAAAACATTAAAATAAAAAATACATTTTTCTTTTAATGTGACTGCAATCACATTTAATGAGCAGTTTAGGGTAAGCAAGGCAACTATAATATTTGTTGAGTAAAATTGGACACAACTTACCTACAACATCACAAACAGAAACGAAGCAAATAATTATAGGAACATACGTAGTCTGTAAATCACGTCTCCAATCTCTCCAAGATCTTCAATCACGTAAACCAATTTTTTGCCTAGATTTTTTCAAACCGAAGTTGGTCTAGCTGCTAAAGCTTCTTTGTTTTTGATTTTGAATCGGGTTTTCCAGTTTTCCGGAATGTCATAATTTTTTTATTGCCATACATAGGTGTATTTTTAATCCGAGATGTCATTATTAGATTAGTCATGTTAGGGATTTTTTTAACGAAAATGATACACTTATACTAAACCTACCTTACCTACTACTTATCTTACAACTTTAAACTTTTTGTTTTGCAGTCGTAAGTTAAATCAAAAGAAAACATTACTTATGTACTGTAACGTTCTTACGCAGAATAAACATCAAAAGTTCAACACAGAACTAATAAAATAAAATTAATTCCTACATACAATCTTAGAAATACAATAGGTATGACAAAATCTAATTAGTTTGATACCTTACCTCATCGCAATTAAACAAAAAACAACCGAGCAAGATCGAAAGAAAATAACCATTAACAAAACGAAATTATCTCCTATTAAAACAAAACGCAACCTGAAACAGTTGGCGGTAAATTTTCCCGCCCTGTCAAAACTCAATTTGTCAAGTCAAACACCGTAATGGCGGCGTTAGGGTGTCAGCACGAACAAGATAGGTTTTCCGCAAAAATAAATACGATGATCTCTATTTCGAGAAAGTAAGGTTTGAAATCGCGGTATAATCCTCTGGGGATGATGATGATGAGTCGATGTAGGGTCTGGGGATTAAATTGTGTAAATAGGGATTAGGTAGATAAGCGGAGCATTGTTTGGAAGTGACGAGCCGCCGGCGCCCGTCGCCGTGCTGCGGGTGGCAGGATGGAGTGCGATGTGTGGATTAAAGTGCCAGTAAATTAAATTAATTGCAGACACACATGCAAGTTAGATATTTTGCCTTTTTGTCCTACATCATGGGTGCCCATACATTTTCTTAAGGAAATTGACCTAGCAAAAATTTATGACCATTTTGACCGTTTAACTCACCAAATATTTATCAAGTCACCGTTTAACCCACCAAATATTTATCATTAATAATTTTAGCTATCCTTGGCGATCGACCTAAAAACCTATCGTGATCGACCGGTCGATCCTACATGATAGTATAGATTTATTTTGCCTTTTTGTCCTACATCAGGGGTGTCCATACATTTTATTAAGGAAATTGACCTAGCAAAAATGTATGACTAAGAGATCGACATTTAGACCGTTTAACTCACCAAATATTTATCTAGTCACCGTTTAACCCACCAAATATTTATCATTAATAATTTTAGCTATCCTTGACGATCGACCTAAAAACCTATCGTGATCGACCGGTCGATCCTACATGATAGTATAGATTTATTTTGCCTTTTTGTCCTACATCAGGGGTGTCCATACATTTTATTAAGGAAATTGACCTAGCAAAAATGTATGACTAAGAGATCGACATTTAGACCGTTTAACTCACCAAATATTTATCAAGTCACCGTTTAACCCACCAAATATTTATCATTAATAATTTTAGCTATCCTTGGCCTTCGACCTAAAAACCTATCGTGATCGACCGGTCGATCCTACATGATTGTATTTTATGTTGGACCTAGGATTGAAACAAACGATCTAACGTCACTAACGTCACATTAGGGCCGATGACAGCGAAATCCCTAAAAAAGTTGGAACATTTTCTATGCATTTTAATGTTGTAGGCTTGCGTTGGTAAATACAATCCTATTCTATTACGGACGTCATTGTGTTTAGTCTCTTAAGGTAGACCTAATCTGATGGCAATTTTAAACAGAAAAATCTGGTGGAAAATGTAGAAAATTGGGAGAGGACTTTTGCTGAACAATGTGACGACGGTTCCGTGTAAAGTCATATCATACTGAAGGGTGATATTTCAAACAGTCGATTTTGTGGTGTGGCTTTAGACTGTCAAATTAAACAACTATATCTATGGGACCAACTTAATCAGAGCAAAAAAATAATCAGCTGTTCCATAGAAAACGTCAATATCTAACACGACCAAAAGAAAATTTGTCGACTGTTTTTGATTTCACCCTGTGTACATATTTCAGGGTTAGAGTAAGTCTCAGTCTCTCCATTAACCACAATGTAGATTCCATAATTAAACAGACTCATCTTTTCCAGATCGAACTCATCAGGCAGCAGTATAAACTCGCCGCTCGGGCCCGCGGCATCTTGCGGCATGGCGGGCAACCCGTACGGCGTGCCGCTGTACGGCGGCGCGCCGGTGCAGGGCTACGGCTGCGCGCCCGCCGACCTGCCGCACTACGGCGACATGCGCGGCGCCGGCTGGTACCCCGCCTCCAACGACCCCAGGTTTGCCAGTGAGTCAGCGGGTTTATTTTTGGATGATGTTTTTTGAAAGAAAGAAAACACATTTATTTTGGACTTATACAACATGACAGTACAAGAAAAGACATCACAATTATCACAAATACAGTAAAATAACACATTGTGCAACGTTGTGATGCCAAAACTGTGCTCAAGACAGTAAAATAACACATTGTGCAACGTTGTATTGCCAAAACGGTGCTCAAGACAGTAAAATAAAACGTTGTGCAACACTGTGATGCCAAAACTGTGCTCAAGACAGTAAAATAACACGTTGTGCTGCCAAAACTGTGCTCAGCTCAGTACAAGCAGCAAGCTAGGCCTGCTGCACTGGTATTCTGCTGAGCACAGCAATGATATCAGGATCGAAGAACATGACACAAATACAACAAAACTTAGCCAAATAAATACAAGTAACACAAATTAAACTAGGTATACACACAGGCTGAAAGAAATTAAATTCTTTTGCCTTCCCAGTAAACCACAAAACATAATTTAACTAAGTAGGTACGAGGGGAGTTCAAAGTATTATCGGTATGGATATGAAGGAAAAGGCAGAAAAATCTGAAATAATTTAATTTTTTTATTTAGTCCCCTGGAACCTCAATACACTTCTTACAACGCGGAATTAACTTTTCAGTACCCTCTGAAAAATAACTTTCCATCTGTGAAAAATAGTCGTCTTAAGCTCTTCATCGTCGGAAAATCGCTTTCCACGAAGCTCTTTTTTTAGCTTCAGAAACAAAAAATTGACACTATCGGTGCCAGATCTTCCCTGTAAGGTGGTTGATGGATCTCCTTGAAACCACACTCCTGTATAATCCAATAGCAGCCTTGGCAACGCGCGCCGAGTGAATCGAGCACCACCGTGGTCGATTTTAGTAAATATTTCGCGTTCAGACATTTTGTTGCACTCGAAGCATGATTGTGAAAAAACTAACGATAGTAAACTGACGAAATTTTCTAATTGTTACCTTGGATAATGACGTAAGAGAACCATAGACAAAAACTACCCTCATTACTAACCAGAAAATCCCGATACCGAGAATACTTTGAACTCCCCTCGTAGGTACATACATAACTTAACTACCTAAGATATATGCCACTAGTGGTCGTCCTACGAGCTCAAAATTAATGGAATACCGCAAATCGATGTACACAACATAGCCGTTTGGTACACGTATACTTGAAGTCAAAACAAAATTTTGGACCCGCAGTTCTTAAAAATCCTCGCCTTAGAACAGGAGTTATGCATCTTTTTTTGTATGGTAAAAAAAAATTTTTTTCTTAACCTATCGTGTTTGGTATCTAATGAAAGGGCTTGCTAAGCCGGTTCAAAAATATATCACATTATTACACTTCAGCCACTTGTTTTAAATTAAACCAAAAAACATTTTCAAAACACACCATGTTTGGGCTCCTACAGATACGATATGGTTGAATAATTTTTCATAAAATATACATCAAATGATATGTAATATTTTCATATCCAACCTCAAGAAAGCAATTTTGAAAATTTTGACATCAAGTATTTTATTTTTATTTTTCATGATTACGAAGCTTTTACAAAGTGATTATAAATGATTAAAAAAAAATGTTTATTCTGAAACCTATCGTGTGTGATATCGAATGAAAGGGCTTTCTGAGCAGTTTCTAAAACAAGTGCTGAAATAATGTGATATACTTATTATTAGAACTGACTCAGCAAGCCCTTTCATTCGATACCATACAGTTTGAGAACAAAAAAATGTTTATCCCCATACAAAAAAAGATGACACCATAACTCCTCTCCTAAGGGAAGAATTTTTAAGAACTGCGGGTCCAATATTTTGTTTTGACCTCAAGTATACGTGTACCAAAGGGCTTTGCTGTAGCTGTACATCGATTTGCGGTTTTTTTTCTCGTACGAGTAAGGACTACACGGGACTATTTAACATTGGGTGCATTCCAATTTTTCGTACATTATTATTTGAGTGTTAGGGGCTCTGCAGCTCTGATATAGCTGTAGATTATTTATTCTGTGGCTGTAGTCACTGCGACCTAAAAGATATATTGTGACTCGCCAACCTAATTATAATAACTCTTTAAGCCCTGCGGCGTCCAGAAAGTCCTATTATCTTCCTGGCTTTAAAAGTTTTTTCCTCCGGGTTGATTACGAGTCGCCCCAGATGGATGCTACGCTTGCGAATTACTTAAGGGTCCACAATCACATAAGAGGTGCGAGGTTTTTCGTACATACTAAACGTGGAAACCTAAACACACTTTTTTACACAAGTGAGACTTAGTACGTTCCCGCACCTTTACTACGGAATGTACTACGCTGCTGATGTATAGTTACTTAGATGACCTTAAGTCAAAAAGCTGTGTAGGTAGGTGCTGAACGGATTGCAAAAACTCATAATTAACAAGAATTTAAATTATGACGACGAAAGAACGAGCTGATTCCTTTTCTTTGTGGCCTGTTATTTAAATCAGATTTTAATTATTTTAATATTGAAATGGCAAGTTGAAATAATTTTCCCTTTCGCCGTCTTTTTTGGTTCATCCTTCATAATCTTCACATTGGTTAAGCACTTCGACTAAACATATGGAATTAGGTACTACCTACCAAGTGGAAAAATCTTTACTTTAGTAATAAATGCGAAAGTCCGTTTGTTTGTTACGCCTTCACGTCTTAATTACTGAAACGATCATCATGAAACTTTACATACACGTTGTCAAGGGTACAAAAACCTTTCATCCAGAATTAATGAACTGCTTCCCAAGGGATAGAAAAATAACTATCCACGCAAACGAAGTCGCGGGCGGCCTTAAGTAAATAAATAAACAGTGAATTGCCAGTGACGTGTGTTCGTTTCAATATCGTGACGTATCGATCATGGTCGCCGTGACGTGACACGCCATCTCCACACGAGTGGTGTCAAGTTTCATACGCCAATTCCATCGCCACTCTGGAACACTGATACCTGTCACTGTGACGATACCTTATATATTTGTATTGGGTAAAAGCAATGCATTCCATTTGTAGATTTGTAGAGACAACTCCGTAATTTAATCCTCAAAAAACCATTTTCAAATTGTCAACCGTAGAGCGGCTAGATTTTAGTCATTATACCTAAGTACTTACACACTTTACTAAAAGTTACAAGCTGGCTTAACGTGGATGTTGAGTCTAGAATTTCAACTTAATACTGACCTAGTAGAAGAACATATTTTTTGAAATACTTAAGTACCTACCTATAATTTCTTAGCTAACTTGAAAAAATAATAACTGAAAGGTTCGAAGGTAAAAGATTTTTAAAAAGTATTGTCCATCAGCCTGCTGGGACACAGGCCTTCCTTATGGGTGGATAAGGACGACGAGCCATAACCCACCACGCGGGCCCAATGCGGATTGGTGAGTGTTAACGACTGCAAATGCAGCCGGGACCAACGGCTTAACGTGCCTTCCGAAGCACGAAGGAGCTCAAGATAGTAAATTTTTGGTCACCCATCCAACGACCGACCCTTGCGAAAGTTGTTTAACCTCCAATCGCTGGGCCAGGCGCTAAAACACTGCGCCACCGAGCTCTAAATATGGTTAGTTTTTTTTTCTGATTTAGATACTTACTTAAGTACCTATTACTTTTCAGTAAAAAGCTAGGTACCATTTTTTTTACGTCTATTATCATGATCATGCGAAATTAAACGCAAAACATAAATAAAAGTAAGTAGAAATATAGGTAAGTAATAGGTATATAGGTAGCTAAATTGAAAATTAAAATAATCAAAACAATCAGTGTTTTAATTTGAAATAATTTTTCAAGAAATTGATAAAAAAAAGAGCACGATGACTTAGGAAAGTGTCAAGTTTAAGAAAGAGACCAACTAAGAAAGAGCCGAGTTCATAATGAGACAAGTTTGGAAACTGTCAAGTTTAAGAAAATGACAAAGTCGTCCTGAGGGTTTTAGTAAAACCAGTAAACCACAACTATTATACTATCCTACCTAACTCTCATCTAAAGGCACGTTCTTTAATTATGGTCAACTTTCTGTACCTTTTTCGACCGTGAGCCGTCACCATTTCAATCATCATGTTATTATTGGACGGAGTCGGGAGGCGAGCTTACCTTCTGTCAACACCATTAACTAAAAAAAGTACAAAGCTCATACGTGCCTACCTCTCCGCAGTAGCAAAAGATTAACAAAAATATTGGGTAGACGCGCACCACACTTTTAATGCCTAACAAATATTTATTAATGTGTTAGTTATGAATCGGTAGGTAGATCTCTGTTTACTTATTATCGAGATATCAGACTTTAGTTATCAGAGTTTAGCGTTATCATTTCTTTGTCTCTACACTAGTTAAGTATTTGAATAAGTTTTCACTGATTAGTGTGTAATATTTACCGTTTTAATCCGTATGGATTCCAAAGAGTATTCTGTAGGTAGAGAATTTACATTATATTATCAGAGAGCAAAGAAATCGACTCAGCTAGGCAGGACTGTCCTAATAACCCTATTGCGCGCCAGGGTGAGTCAGCTTGCGCCCCCTTTGCCAAGAAAAATGCTTATTTAGGTACTTCACCTGAGAGTAGGGTACATTTTCGAACTAGAATGAAAGAAACTAAGTTTTTTAACAAGTTGTGTACCTGTAATACGTGAAAACTTAATATTTTCGGACTTAGATCAGTCTTTTCAGTTTGTAGCTAGGAATCGAACCCGGGACTCCTGAGTCTTTCACGGGTGAGCGAATCACTAGACCACAGAAGCGGTTAAAAACCCGTGACTTTCACAAAAGTTCCAACTCTTCAGTCCTTCCTATACCTAAATTCATATCTTGCAAGCGCTGCAAAGCTGTGCACTGAAATAATTTGCACATGCCAGTAGCTCAAAAAGAATAGACATACGAAGCTCTGTAGGTGGGCTTAAATAGGGAACATGCATACATTTTCATAAATTTGAGCTTGATCGCTGCGGACACGTATAAAAACATGATGGAATAGAAAATAAAAAAAATATATGTATTATTTTAGTTTTAATACACAGGGGAAATTTTTTTTTTCATTTTCAGATATAATGCACTTAACAGTCGGATAGAACATCGAATAAGAAATAATTTTTTGTATGACACATATATACTTAAACGCAATATTTAGGGAGATATTTAAAAATTCTTGGCTAACTCCATAATAATGCGCCTTAAACGTGACATAAGTGACGTCACAAATGTTGACCATTTTGTATAGAGCGTTTTCGGCGGGTGCTGCTGCGTGCTAACTTCAAGTACCTATATCACGAGAAAAAACGCAAGAGAAAAGTTTTAATATTACAGTTGATTTTCTCACGCATTATACTTTTGATTTTGATACAAAAAAAATTGATGCATGTTCCATAGGGGACAATAGTGTCCCAAAAACTTTCAAAATGTTTAAAACAACTATTGTAAATAAAACATCGTTTATTAATTAAACTGAAACAACTGAAAAAAACCGATTAAAGTTTTACACGTACCGAATCTTTTAATCTTTAAAAATCAACAACAATGTATAAAAACAAGTTGCGTAAAATCAATAATGAAATTGAGTTAACAAACAATTAAATTAGCATTAAGAGGAATAAACATAACGGATAAACAACGTCACATCTTCAACGAAAGCAAAATAAACCCAATCACAACAATCCATAATTAGACTCGCCAGCAGTCAATTACTTGTCCCAAACTAATTTCAAAAGAGCCCTCGAAGCGCTGACCTGACACCCAACACCACTCACCACGGTAGACAATGCAAACCGACTTAGAAACTCAATCTGAATTTCATAGGAACCCAGTAGTCTCACCCGAGAGAAAGTCCAAACAGAACTAAACAAACACCTCGTCTATGCATCCATAAGAGAGCCATAGACAAAGGGGAAAGATGGAGCGTAATCTGTATATAATTAGGCGTGAAATAAGCTGACGGTAGCTAAACAATAAGTCTTAATAATTAGTAGAATTTTATAATACAAAACAATGTGTGGCAATGGCAGACAAAACAATAACAAACAATTTCATACCTTATAGTGGTGAATTAATGTTTCTTCTACTTTAATGTCACATTAATAATAATTTTCTTTGCCATTGACAATTCATCAAGTATGTTTTGATACCAAAACAATCAAGATTACCAAAACAAAATACCAATCAGTTATCATTATTATTGTATGTTTTAATATTGACGTGCTGAACAAAGAAAGCTAAATAAGTATTCAAAATTATCTCGCCCCATTGACAGACTTAAACTAGCGCAACGTAACAGTAAACCCATCATGAATGACAATAGAAGCATTACGGTTACAACGGGACATATTTACGAATGATTAGACAAACAGAAATTACGGCACGCTTCCGCAGCGATAAGTATCTAAAGCACGGATTAAAACGGTAAACTTTAAGACAAGTGTACAAAAAAGTTACAACAAGTATCTATGTAATGTAAGAAAAAGTGACCCCAGAATGCTACCCAGTGGTATCCCGCGTTCGGTACCTGCAGGACAAGGGAGCGCGTAGCGTAGGCAGACAAAATAAGCAATTCCGTTCGATCGGTCCCATGTTTGTCCACCACTAGAGTCTTGGCTGAGTAAACAGTGCGCCTCACGTCCGCAAATAGCGTGAGGTCGATGCAGTCGGAGGCTTTAGCTAAAATTATTTTAGTCTATACAGGGCTGGACGAAGTTTTTTAGTGGAAACTAGATAGGATTATTGACTCTAGACTATATTAGACATGAACGATTTAATAAGAATAAGTCATGTCTACATTTCGGACAAATATTTAATATTTTAATATTCGAGTATCTCGTTATACTAATTTGGCAAAAATTGTCGGCTAACTATTTGGTCACGCATTTTTATAATGACTTTACTACCAGAATTAGCATATCGAAGTAATATCGAACTAAAAGCTTTGACGTTAAAGTATAAGTCATCGCGTGCTCTAGCTAGCGTGTTGGTTACACCGCGTCGCATTGCCCACGATCAATGAAATGTGAGGTTTTTCTTAATTTTTAATACTTTATTTTCAAATAAAAAATATGAGACTACCTATAGTTATTGTTTTTACTATCACGAAAACCTACTGGTCGAATAATTTTTGAGATAAAACGGCTAAAAAGGCGTATGGAAAAAGTTTTTTTGTACTTACATTAATAGGTAAATTCAAAATTTAGTGAACTTAAAATTTAAAACTATAATCATTTCTGCTTTTTGAGGTAAATAGCTCCTAATAGTAGAGCTAATTTTGTCAATGTGGCCTCTGGCATTCTTTTGATTTTACCCGTTAGATAAACCAAGTAAAATTCTTATTTGAAATATTTTTAGTATTTACGAGCTTTTATATAATTGTTTAAAAAAATCTACTTACTATAATTACATACCTTAACAATAGTTTTATGATAATATATTTTTGTACGATGGAAGTTAAGAGGCAGTGAAGAAAAATAGGAAATTTGTTTAAACTTAGGTACGGTGATAACGTGATCTCTTCTTAGAAAAAATATTTCAAAACTGGCTGGATTAATTGTTAACTACAAATTATTGCAAGTATTAAATTAAATCTCTATTTTCCTTTGTGAGAAAATAGAGACGGCAGCCCTAACGAATCTTAAATAATTTGATGCTCATGTAAATGTACAAGCTAAAATGTGTATAAACAGTGTCCACTTGATGTCGTTACTTCATAAGGTGGGAGTGTCCGCGGCGCAACATGGCGGACGCTGCGTTGTCTCGCCGGGCCGGACGCGTCCGAGCGAGACACACTATCGGCCACTTGTCGCCCGCTCCTTCAATGCCAGAAATTAAAATTTAGTTTCTGAGAATAAAATTAAAGCTTATTTTTGTCAACCAACATGGTGGCGTTTTAACATCAAAGACGAACTTTCATATCCTCCGACTTCCTAGTAATGGTGCCTTGAAATCTGCCCGTATGAACTCAAATGATTTAGATTTGGACTAAGAGCTAGCCCCGGAAATAGGTGGACAATTTACAGAGTGACGAAATCCCTCTTGTTAGTTAGCCATAGGTACTATCATTATTAAAAATATAAATTAATAAAAAATAACTTAGGTAAAAAAAAAATTAACAAAGATCCGG
The DNA here is from genome assembly GCA_928269145.1 of Agriphila tristella. NCBI lineage: Eukaryota > Metazoa > Arthropoda > Insecta > Lepidoptera > Crambidae > Agriphila > Agriphila tristella. Next base: position 2,381,358 of record OV743443.1, on the reverse strand, counting down.
GCACCTCGCAGATTTTCAGTGGTGGGGTGGGACTTTTTTCTCACACACAGAGGCTCTCATATCTTCTATGATGAGACTACTACCTACCTAATCATGATCATGACAGCCCACTATCAGCAATAAAAATATTTCTTTGTTTTTTTTCCTAAACGTCAAAAAAAGTATCCTAAAAGTAGGAGTCACTTTTTTCGTTACAAGAAATGACCACTTAATTCGTTGTAACTTAGCCGATAGGTACTTATTTTTTAGGGTTCCGTGCCCAAAGGGTAAAAACGGGACCCTATTACTAAGACTCCGCTGTCCACCTGTCTGTCTGTCTGTCACCAGGCTGTATCTCATGAACCGTGATAGCTAGACTGTTGAAATTTTCACAGATGATGTATTTCTGTTGCCGCTACAACAACAAATACTGAAAACAGAATGAAATAAATATTTAAGGGGGGCTCCCATACAACAAACGTGTTTTTTGCCGTTTTTTGCTCGATATTAATAACGACAACAGGTAGACAGTTGAAATTTTTACAGATGATGTATTTCTGTTGCCGCTATAACAACAAATACTAAAAACTGAATAAAATAAATATTCTCCCATACAACAAACATGTTTTTTTTTTTGCCGTTTTTTGGTACGGAACCTTCGTGCGTGAGTCCGACTCGCACTTGGCCGGTGTTTTCACTTAACACATGTGGCATTGGTTAGCTGAGTGTTTAAACATTTTTGCATAAAAGTTTTGAACATTTCATGTTTGTTAAATAAATTAAAACAATGTTAGTAAAGAAAATGCAAATTCCTTAAAATGTGTACAAAACAGCAATTTCATACCCAATATAATTATAGCCGCTAAATAAAAACATAAGCTCCTATTTTTACGCATTTTTCTTTAACCGATATAAAAGGTTATTTCATAGTAGGGAAGATAATTTTATTAGCCGCGCTCCAGTAAAAAGTCCGATACCTGCAGCGCCAAGTGTTGCCATACATCAAAGAACGCCAAACACACGGTCAGCTAGCCGGAATTAAAACTGCCACGGGGAAAAAATAAGTGTGTGACATACTTAGTTTCCATGTAAGCGAGCCTAATGCGCGGCGAGTGGACGCGTCAGCGGCAGGCGGCCGCCGTTTATCTTGCTTTAGTGTGGCAACACTGAGGGAAATAGCCCCGCGAAATGTTTGCTATTTGGCTCCCACGAATCACGCGTTCTGCTTTTAAATTGTGAGCTTTTAGAGGAATGTGTACCTATGTTTAAGTGAACTTTAGAAATGTGTTGATGTCTGCCTTAAGCCCAGGTGCAAGCACAATGGTGTTGCATAACATTAAAAACTTTACTTGAACTCGTTCTGATACAAAGGGGAAGTGGGTTAGTCAGGAGTAGGTAACTTAAAAAAGGTTTATTAGACGTAAGTATTTTTACAACAAAAGACATCAACGAGTGCATATTGGATAAAATCACAATAAAATTGTTTAACAAACAGCCTTTGAGCATTCGAAGCGAAAATGAGAGAATTACATTTTCACGTTGAGGCACAGAATACGTTGAGAGTCATGTACTATGTGTTACAAAAAACCTCTAAAGGCGAATATATGATGATGGTCCCTATGGGACCAACTCCGATATAGCGAAAAAATCAGCTATTTCATACATTTTGATATTTCTATTCGCGATTTTAGAGTTTGTCCTATCTGTAGTAAAAGTTGTGCAGTTTGATGGTCCGAAGAAAAGGTTTTCCTATTTTGTGTCCATTTATTAACACCACAGAATAAATAATTAACACGTTGTATGTATTTTACGAGAAGACGACAAAGACAAAAATAATTATTGCAGATTAGTAGCACAATTATTTTATAAGACTATCGGTAAACAAATCCTAAAATAGGAAACACATTCACATGGAATTCAATTGTGAATTGCCCAACCATTTTAAACTAGGTTAGATCGATGTTATCTGTGGCGCAGGGGTGCGCCGACACTGTCGGCCAAAAATAACAGATTCCTCCCCCGGTCGCGCCGCGTCGGGCCCCTACAATGTAACACAATCGTCTATTATCACGCTGTTTATCCACGCACAATTTGCCAGTGGGTTTATTTTTAGATGCAGCAAGGGCTGCCTACCAATTGGTACAAAATTGGACGTAGTTACGCAAAAAGGATCCAATCCACAGCATCGATATCAGGGAGGTTTTTGGGATGACATCTTTAATAAAAAATTCACAGATTTTACAGTCCCCGCAAGAATCGGAGCATTGAAAATGAAAACAAAAATTTAAGAAAAACCAAAATCAAATCAAATGCAAAGTCTTATATATTATTAAAGTTACCTAGGTAGTACCTATTTATTTTCACGATTGTGACACTCGGCTCCGCCTCGTGTCACAAAAGCGCCCGCTGACTGCCTCGACGCAGCCGAAATAATATTAACCAATTTCCAAAATTCCAACGAATGCACTTCTCGTCTGCTTCTGCATCTTTTAACACTATTACCATGACGATCGGTCAATAATCATAGAAGCTACATCATTTGTTATGTACGGAAACAGCCGTTTTTCTACAATTCCAAATCTAAAAGGACCACCTACAGGTCACAATTATAAACCGATTTTCGAAATTATTTAGCCATTTGATAGCTAAACTAATACCCTAGGACCCTTTTTTTCATTTTTTTTTAAGTCGGTTTTTTTCCCGAAATATTTACAATTTAGTAAACAAACATCCCCCAAAAAACCCGGAATTTTTGGAATTTCGCAAAATTCCAAAAAAAGTTACCAGTAGATTTTCAAAATTCAAACGTTCACACGTGTCTCGATAAACTCCTCAACTTTTGGTACTATTTTCATTTCGATCTTCCCAAAATCCTCGGAGATATGGCCAAAAATACGTCTCAGGCGATTTGCATCTGATAACCATTTTCAATGGTAAAAAGATCCAGGTGATAACGACGACGACATTAAAGATATCATACCAAAGACCCTCCTGGTATCGATGTGGATTGGATCCTTTTTAGGGTTCCGTACCCAAAGGGTAAAAACGGGACCCTATACTAAGCCTCCGCTGTCCGTCTGCCTGTCTGTCTGTCACCAGGCTGTATCTCATGAACCGTGATAGCTAGACACTTGAAATTTTCACAGATGATGTATTTTTGTTGCCGCTATAAGAACAAATACTAAAAACAGAATAAAATAAATATTTAAGGGCAGCTCCCATACAACAAACGTAATTTTTTTGCCGTTTTTTGCTCGATATTGATAACGACTACAGGTAGACAGTTGAAATTTTCACAGATCGTGTATTTCTATTGCTGCTATAACAACATATGCTAAAAACAGAATAAAATAAATATTTAAGGGGGGCTCCCATACGACAAACGTGATTTTTTTTGGTGTTTTTTTGGTACGGAACCCTTCGTGCGCGAGTCCGACTCGCACTTGGCCGGTTTTTTTTGTTTAACTACGTTCAATTATTCAAGTATCTAGTAGGTACTAAAAATTCCTACCCAACTCAATCACAACATAAATTCTGACAAGTATGATATGCAGTTGCATAATAATAAATGAATCTGAAGCATATCTTGTTAATGTCTAGTTAGGAAAATGACTAGTTAGGAATGTGACCACTTAGGAAAGAGACTACTTACGAAAGATACCACTTAGGAAACTGACCACTTAGGAAAGGAAAGTGACGACTTTGAGAAGAAGACAACATTAGGAAGATGACCACGTGACCCTGAGGGATTTAGTTTACTAAGCAATTTAATTCAAATGTAAGTTATATATTTTTTTAAAAGCTAGTACGTTTCTCTTGTAACATGGATTATCTATTGAGATGATGTGCATTTGAAATCAAATCAAGAGGCGTCAGGTCCCTTCGCCATTGCTACCTACTAAATTAACTAAAATTGAGTAATTTTGATATTCTTCATCTTCAAACGATTTTAAAAGTGAATATTTTCTGGTGTATTTTTTAATAAAATAAAATAAATTGCACAACCCTATGTGAGATGTGCGCGAGGGCTGTGCGCAGTACGCTATTGTCAGTTTTAATGCGATTACTATGAACTGTCAGCTATTAATTGTTGTGTTCAATTTAATTTCCTTATCACTCAACTTTAATCGTATTAGGCGTTTTAAAAACAATAATTTGTTGGATTCATTTAGTCTGTTTTTTTAAATATTTTTTTAAAAATAATATGTCGCACTTCGTTTATTTTTACACTAGGTAGGTATTCTAATATAGAAATCTGCGGTGTTTTTTTTATATTTTATGTTTAACGAACTTGTAATATTAATTATATCAGGAACTAGCGTTTTAAGTCATGCATTGTTGTCAATTTAATCATGTCACGATTATTTCTGTTTCAAGTATGATGTGATAACTGTTACTAAAGCGACCGATTATTGAATTAGTCGTGTTCGTGTGAGAAGTTTGTTTACATTGAACTATTAGACTCTATTCTAATTATCCATTTTTACCCGACTGCAAAGAAAGGGTTATGTTTTTCGCGCGTATCTTGTATGTAAGTATGTTTGTATGTAATATTCTTTATTACCTCATATCTTTCAAACGGCTGAATGGATTTCTGTTATTAAGATATCGTTAGATTTGTCTCGTCAGCCCAAGTGTTCTTAAGAAGTGGCGTTATAAAAAAAACAACATGGCGGCTATACGGTGCTATTATACGTAGTGGAAAAAAATTTTTTTTTAGAATACTACAATATGGGTGTCAAATTAAAGGGCTTATTATAAGGATTTCAAAAAGGTATATCATTACCGTAATATGTAATAACTAAAAAGATATAAAAAAAAAATAAAAAAAAAAAACCCGCCTGCCTAAAAAGACAAGTCAACTGAAAAGATGGAAACAAGATTAAATATTAAAGGCAACATACTAACATGCAGTCGGAGGCATATAATTCAAATCATTCATAATGTCACTTTCTTTATGCATGCCTCCGACTGCATGTTATTATTGTCTTTTTAGGCAGGCGGGTTTTTTTTTAAACACATTTTCTCTCGTAGATTTTTTTTTATATTTTATGTTGAGATTTTAACTAACTTGTAAGTATCAGAAACAAGATTCATGCATTGTTGTAAATTTAATCATGTCATGATTATTTCTGTTTAATAAAAAAATGTTATGTATGATATCAATCATCAGTCGCTTTGAGACTTAGAAGTTTGTTTACATTTTAATAAGAGTTTAGTTTAGACTATTCCTATTATACATTTTTCAACACATTTTCTCTCGTAGAAATAAAAATAATAAAAATAGTTTTTCCTCTTGATCAGCAATCAATCGCTTGATTATAGTTGCGCGTGTAAGTTTCAGTTTCTTGCGCGGGCGCAGGTGGCAGCCGCCGGCCCCATTAGCTCGCGTCAATATTGGCACAGGCCATCAAGCGACACTCCACACAGAGGTGCGACTTATGGAATACAATAGCAGAGAAGTCTTTAACATCCACAAACAAGCCAATAGATGCTTAAAAATCTATACCTATTTGCAATATGACAGTCAATAATAGAAAACAGACGAAGTCTACCAGCGTAGCGCTGTACCTATTCTGGAAGTTGCGAGTAAGGTGACAAGAAAGAACTCTTACTAATAATTTCAACACAAATATAATCATCATTCCCGACCCCTATTCTCTAACGAATGAAAGAAGGAACATAAAATGAGAAAAAAAAATAAGATGCGTTATTTTTACCATTTTACTTCTGTATCAGTTTTTATCATATAGGTTACTACATTACTACCAGATAGTACCCACGCAATATTGAAGTTCATGAACATTTTACGCGCAAAAATGTTTTTATTTTTTATTTTGAGATTTTAGCATTCACAATGCAATTTTTCTAGAAGAAAAACTGGGAATCGAACAGCTGAGAATAGTGAGAGTCGAACTTTTTCTAGTTAGAACTTAGGTTCCTATTTTATTTTGTATTAAATTTAATTTCGCTTGATGAAGCGGTAGATGAACACCCACCTTGGGATGGACACATCAATGAGAACACTTCATAAAAGTCGTCAGACAAAGACTGAACTCTGTGGCGGTAACAATCGATCGTTCCAAAATTATTTCGGTAGCAGCCGTCACGCATTCACAATGATCACACGAGGATCGGTTGACAAATATGCGAGATTGGCCCCAACAGCGGGACGGTGACCTGGTACCATCTTAATCGATCTTTTATTTACTATGCATATTTTTTAAATGCAAAAATGTACTTTCATTTAACGGCAAACGAATCGAGTGTTTTTTAATTTGTATATTTTTTGCATACATAGGTATTTAGTACTGGGCGACCGAGCTTTTCTCGGTTATTACTATTTATTGTAAATATGGTGCAGTGTTTAGGTGATAATCTACATTGTAATCTCAAACATCAACAATTTTTTTTAAACTTGTCTAAAAACAATAATAATAAAAATAGCCATATTCTTCGATAGCTTTCATTTCTTTTATTCGTAATGTCATGTCAATACAATGTCAATCTTTACATAGTATAAAAAACCTATTTTCAAAAAGGAGTTCTTAACATTCTCCCGCCACAGCTTAAAAAATAAATTAAAGGCACATATCATAAACACAACAATTTAAAATAACTAATGACCATTAAACAGGTATTAAATAAAATATATATATAAGGTCCTTCTGAAATAGTGCACATAATTTTAAGGGGTCAATGTACTCATGCATACAAACAACTTTTACTATGGGACCAACATTGAAATCGTGAAAAAAAAACAGCTGTTCCATACATTTTGATATATCCGATTTTAAATTTTCTATGGAACAGCTGATTTTTTTCGCGATTTCAATGTTGGTACCATAGTAAAAGTTGTTTGTATGCATGAGTACATTGACCCCTTAAAATTATGTGCACTATTTACAAAGGACCTTATATATAAACTTGAACATTTAAAAAAAACAAAAGTGTCACCGAGCGGGATGTAAAAACAGTTGATTTATTTTTTCCTAACGATATACAACGTGTTACAAAATAACCTGCAATGCCGAATATGGTAGACCTATCGGTAGGGACTGGACAACTTTTACTATGGGACCAATTTACTCTCACAATCACCTATTTATATTTATTTATTTATATAAAAGCACAATACCTATGTAGATTAAGTAATTCATTTCAATACCTACCCATTGTATGTAAACTTTTGTTAGGTAATTATTGTGATGGAAAATGACCTCACTCTGAGGTCATTATTCAATTTTGAAGACTCTGTATGAAATATACAGGGAGAAAAAGCAGCCCTTGACGAGTTTCTTCCCGGTTCTTCTCGTTACAAGGTCTCCCGCTTAGGGTTTGCGAACCGATGGCGTAGCTTATGTCATTCATACAAATGCTTGTTACAGCCTTGAACTCTGAAATCGCAAAAAAATACATCATCTGCTTCATACAAAAAATAATGACGAAAATATCAAAATGTATGAAACAGTTCATTTTTTTCGCGATTTCAGAGTTGGTCCCATAGTAAAAGTTGTTCAGTTTGATGATTCTTAACTACCATAGTCGGCATTATGGATTTTTTTGAAGCACGTTGTATAGAAATATAATAGTAAACTAGATAGAATAACAGTAAGTAGGTAGGTGGGTAGCAAGCAATGATGTCACACGTTGGTTTGCCCACGTTGGGCGTTGGCGTCGTGGGCTTATTTGTTAGCTGTACCACAGAATACATATGGCTGTACCACTCAGCGCTTCTTGACCTCCCTAGTCTATTGGTCCGTGTGTTGACTGTTTAAAATAACTGTCACTTTACACGAAAGGTGACGACAATATGTTGAAACGCTCAAAAATGCACGTTTCTCAAAACCAAGGTACAGGCAAACATAGACAGTAATTCAGTTGAAGTTATCCAATTTGTTAAACCATTGTAAACAAGGTGCAAACAAAATAATTATTATCTGTAAATGATTTAGAAATTGAAAAGTATTAAGTATTTTAAAGTCATCTGAGAACAGCACAATTGAAAAGTACCTAATTTAGAAAACTAGAGCAGAACTTGTCATTTCGTCATTAATTAATGATACAGAATATGAACAAAAGCTTCTCGATGATTCCTTCCGATGTTCATTTTTATGGGGATTCAAATGGGGAATGGCAGTGGGTAAAAAGGCACATTTTTTGGCATATCTCTAGTGTAGTGGGTGAACGGGGAAAGAAAATGTTAGAAGAATTAACCGCGGACCCACTGAAACTGCCAGATTGAATAGGATCTAGTGCCACTGGTCTACAGGGAAAAAATACCTGTGGACTCACCAGTGGGGCATAGCGGTGGGAACACGGTTAATAAACGGTCAATACACCTGGCAGAAAATTTTCAAATTACCGACCCCATAGCCGTGGGGTCCGGCGCCCCCAGCGGGTCAGCTCAGCCGTCAGGCGCACGCCCCCGCTGACCCGCGCCAATTTCACGCCACTCGCCCCCCCGGCCGCACACGCGGACCCAATCCACGCTCATTTGTATAATGATTGCTTTTAACCTCTCCGGAATTTTAAGGAGGGTAGCCAGCAGAGTCTTTCGCGCAGGTAGAGTAGAGCAATTTAGTTTGCAGAAAATGCCAAATTTCAGGGATTAATCCAACGGCTTTATCACATAATAACATAGTTCATGTAAATGTTGACATAAAGCTCCTATTTTCATGGTTCTTTTATGTCGATTTTTGTTCATTTTAACGACGTCCGTAATAACGAGATCAGCTTCGTTGCAAAAAACAAACAAATTAACAAAACATAACTTCATATCAATATATAGGTAGTTAGCGGTGGAACAAAATTCCAAAATGGGTGTAAAAATAGTAAATATTCTAAGCTATTTTATACCCTTTGGAATCGCTGAATTAATAAAAGTTTAAGCTTGGTTGTGCTACAGAATGTTTTTTTCCAGCACGACCTTCGTATCTCCATGATCATATGTAGGAAATTCCTAAATTTATAGGTGTAGAAAATAGTAAATATTCTCAGCTACTTTTTGTCGTTTTGAAATGCAAGAATAACACGGATGTCTACGTGGTCGTATTAGGGAGCATTCTTTCCAGCACGACCAGTGTAGGTATCTCTTAAATCTAGGAGGTACAAATTTTCAAAACAGACAACATTTAAGATATCGTTAACTTTAAGGGCCCATTTAATGCACGGGAACGGCAACGGAAGCGGTCAGTTTCATAGAGTTTCTATCAAAACTGACAACTATTTTTTAAATTAAGGTGGTTTAACCCGAATAATGCTGCCATTACACTCATTAAATCTTAAAACATGAAAAGCTACGTGAAAATTGAAATCCCAATTCTGTAATATGAATTAACGGCTAGTTTAAGAGTAATCTAATCTCCAACCCGCGTCACATTATGCGTCCCATCGGGGCACAATGGCGCGCGTCGCGGCCAGCCCCGGTTCAATTACCGGGTGTTTGCTGTCAAAATATATGCCCCCGGGCACCGGGCACCGGACCAAGGGACATTTTGGGTAGTGTTGAAAATGTTCATAGCAAAAACTCTTAGATATTAACATAAATTACTTACAATCTAAGTTTAGTTTCCACCAACCCGATTGACGACCACGCAATTTTCTTAAAATAATAACACCTAGAAGCCGAGTTCTTGTAAAGGAAGGAAAAAAAACTGAGCAAAAATGACAAATTTCAGATTTATATTCTTCATATGTATTAGGTAACGCGTTACCTAATAATAACTAAAACCCAATAAAATAGTAACTAATCCCCTAAAGGTAGGGAAATTAAAACTTTTATAGTTTTTAAAGGTACGATAAGGTAAGGAACGTAAAAATCTGAAAACTTATATTTTGGCTCAGTTTTAATTAACTCACTTTTGACAATGCGCTTTGTAGGGATCTAACGTTCTAGGTTGTTATTATTCTATTTTATAATCAGTCTTATCTAAATGAATTGCTCAAAATGTGATTTAATCTTTACATAACCGAATCAAAATCATCATTTCAATGGGTGTTGGGTGCAATTACTAACTCCAAAACCATAGCCAATGTAAACAGTCTAAGCATCGATGGGGAAGGAAGATAAAAGCGATCTCGGCTTGTAAACATCTGTTTACGTGTCATTTAACGGAATGATTCGATTCCAACTACGCCCTCACACAAAGCCATTCAGAAGCGAAAATAGCGCAACGTTTCAATTAAATACCGAGATCGAGACGATAACAAAATGTCCGGTGCTCCATTGAGGTTTCAACAAAAGAGGTTGGAGCGAGGCATAGACTAAACTTTTTTTTTGATGAGGCTACGATACCGCGTTTATGCAGCCAAAACAACGCCGCGATCTCACAATGGATCGTATGAGTAAGTAAGATAGAATGGGGAGTAATATTTGATTGAAAGACCCTTTTCGATGGTTGAGTGTTGTGTAAATAGAATGAGCGGTGAATTCGCCGGCATAATGTGTGGAATATTGCTCGGCGCTTTGCCGATGCTACAATAAAACGTTATGAGATTTGGTCGGCTGCCATACTGTGGCGTTTTGCTGAATCTTAACATTCAATCGTATAATAATGATGAGCGATATTTGGCTTTTAAAACTTGCATTTTAATATCGAAGTTCTTAAGTTAAGCGTGGTAAAAAAATGTGTAGCGTTTCATATTTTAAAAAGGTCAACATTAATATACCTATGCTGTGTAGGGTTTCATATTTTAAAAGGTCGACTGGAATTAATAAATGCTTAAAAAATAACTTTTAGTACCTGATCGAAGCTTTCAGTTAAGAAATATACCTGGAGTTATTCTTCGCTTTTTCGTTACTTGCGTTTTAGCAATGATAAATATAGGGAACGTAAAAATTTGAACATAGGTACTTAACGATAATGTTAGAAAATTGATAATCATAAATCCGTAAGTATACTTATTGCAGTAATTCTTATACAGGTTTAAAATGAACAAAACAGTTGCCAAAGTGTAATAATAATTGTCCAAATCGTTCTCCGGCCCTAAAAATGGTTATAAAAGCCTGCTGACATAATTAAAAACGTGGAAAGTAATAGTAGGTACGAGCCACTGAGCGGGCCGCCGTCTAGGGCCATTATCGCAAAATGGCGGACGCCACTCCAGTGTTGCCTGCTCGACGAATTTTATTCTAAGAGAGTTGTAAATATGACATAATTTAACTATACTACCCTTTTATTAATATTTGAATTTAGTAGATAAGACATACAGCGTAGTAATTGCTACGGTACCTACTACGAGATTAGCTACACGCCTCGTAGCATTATTGTATTTTTGGAAAACTTATGTGTCTCTTGAAAAAAATTGTACATTTTCAATTTTTTTAGTAATTAATTCATACTCATAGAACATTGTAGTAATTGCTACGATACCTATTACGAGGTTTGCTACACGCCTCGTAGCAATATTGTTTTTATGGAAAACTTGTGGTTCTTAATAAATATTTTATTATTAAATTTTGATTTTTTTAATTTTTTTAGTAGATAAAACCATACCCGAACAACTTCGTAGTAATTGCTATGATACCTACTACGAGATTTTCTACACGCCTCGTAGCATTATTGTTTTTAGGGAAAACTTTTGTGTTTCTTAATAAATGTTGTTTTATTCATATTTTTTTGTAGATAAGTCATACTCGTAAAACATGCGTAGTTATTGCTACGAACTACGAGATTTGCTACACGCCTCGTAGCATTATTGTATTTTTGGAAAACTTTAAACGTTTTCTTAATAAATTAAGTTTTTTTTTGTAGATAAGTCATACTCGTAGAATGTCGTAGTAATTGCTACGATACCTACTACTTAGATTTGCTACACGCCTCGTAGCATTATTGTATTTTTGGAAAACTTGGGTTTATTAATAAATTTTGTTCTTTTACAAAAAACTCGTCTCTAGACCAAAATGATAAAATGGATTTTACAAACGAATCATATGAAAACCATCTACAGCAGCAGCTGGTGTTCACAACGCATATTTTTAATTTAAAGAAAATAATGTTAACCGTAAAAACATGGGTCACGCAGTGTCACCCTGCGTTTCTCTACGTTTGTGATTCATTCCATGAAGTTATAGCTTGTGGAACAGTAAAAAAAAACTTTAAGCTTTATTACGGGCCATCAAGCAGAAAGCAGATATTTTGTAGCTCGCCATGCTCTAGGAACTTGTTCATCGATCACGTATCTGCGTGCTATCACTATGTTGTGTTGTACATACTATGCTGGTAATGCTATATTGGTGATTCTTTAGAAGCGTCAGTTCTTGTGTTGTGTTTGTTAGTTTAAAAAAACAAACATTTTCTGAAGACAAGTATTTAATTCTTGCTTGCAAAGAACACAGTTAAAGGCTTTGCCAAACAGAACTCGTACTTAGCGCGCTAGAGCGCTAACCTGACGTCGCGCTATAGCGCCGAATTGTGTTCATGCCAAACACAGCGCCGGCGCTGCGTACTTCTAGCGCCATAAAAAAATGTGAATTGTGTTCTTATAGTGCACGGTGAAGAAGTTTTGTGGTACTTTTTATCGCTTAAACAATATTTTCTACCCTGTCGTTTAGTTTAATCGAATTTTCTTGCTAATACTGGCCACTTTAAACCCTCTTAACTTCATTACCCGTTATGCTAGCTGCCCAAAGTGTGCGTATCTGAGCGGCTGCTTTAGTTTCCAGGCTGATGACGTCGACGTCGGGCGGGATGGGCCACGTGAACAACATGGGCGGGCTGGCGGCGTGCGCGGGCGACGCCAAGCCCATGCAGTTTCCGCTCGCGCAGCGGAGAAAGAGGAGGGTGCTGTTCACGCAAGCTCAGGTGAGCTCACTTAATATGTATATTGACCGAGCCAACGCGAAGCATCTCCTTTTAAGCTTTCGCAAAAAATGCTTTCTTATATCCGGCCGCCTGTCCCGCTGTCCGTCTGTTCTTCTTTACAGGTCCCATTTCTCAAACGATTCTCGTGAAATCTTGTGAGGATACGTTATTTATTATGGAAGTTTTTTATTGATTCAGTTTCGCAATTTTTTCAAAATAGCGGAGATATGGGGAAAAAAAATATTTCAGCCATTGCCACGCGCTTGGCGTGCTTGATGCAGTTCAATACTTAGTTAATGTTTAGCGGGCGATTAATTTGATTCGATTATGGCGTATAATATTATATGAGTAATCTTATGACCAAAAGCCGAGACGTTGCGAAATGCAATGGTATAGGTATAGTCAACAACGTGCTTGCAAAAGTGTTTTATTAAATGAAGAAATCTTAAATTAAATTGTTACAATGAAAACGTACTCCTTGCTTATTTTGTTCAAAAACCACTGTAGTTCTTTAGATTGGCGTTAATATCACCGAAAATAAAGCTCCACTATTATTAAATTCGGTAATAATAAACGCATCGTTAAAAGTCAATTGCGGTTCTCATTAAGGCCGTGCGCAGTGAGCGTCGTCGGCGCTCGCAACCCGAACTTTTGTTCATTTCACCCGGCTCGCCCTCCCTCCCGGCCGGGCGAGTATTTGCCGATCGCTTTACAAATAAATATACGAGAGGGATGCTACCTGATATGATTTGCGAAAACGAAACGTAGGCTGTCGCCGAAATAGCAGAATCATTTAAAACAAATGAAAGATTTAGAAAATTACGTGGGATTAGTAAGGAATTTGTAAAAGTATAACATGAAATTGCAATATATAACTTTGAATTTTCTTGAAGGCATGTATGTAGCCTTCAAGAAAATTCAATTGAGTATTATGGTTTGCCATATTAGACTGGTAGAAAATTCAAAAAATCGGCTTTGCCGTTTCAACGGCAAAAAGGCCCAAAGGCAACATGACTTTTCCGATGTAAAAAAGCCTGCTGAATTCGGTTCTGAATGTTGCCAAGCCGAATTTTGGCTTCCCCCCTGATTTTTGTTCGAGCGTGTTTTGCTCTAGTAACGACTTGATTCAGGACAACATCTCAATAAGCCAACCAAGCCAAGGCAAATATAAGGTGGTACCAAATTATCTAATGATACTTAAACAGGTGATAGTGTTGCTTAAACTGAACAACTTTCTCTATGGAACATAGGTCGAAAAACGAATTTTTTTTTCGCCTTTCCATAGTAAGTCGGTCAGCTGACCAGTACATTTTGTATGGGAGTATGAAAATTTTTTTTCGTTTTTCGACCTATGTTCCTTGGAGAAAGTTAATCAGTTTAAGCAACACTACACCTGTTTAAGTATCATCAGATCATTTGGTACCACCTTATATAAACTACCAGTCTATATACATATATGTTTAAGAAAACTTATAATTGTTCTTTCTTCTCATCAATAATAATGTCTAGTGTCAAAGGCCGTCGAAATTCAGATAAGAGAGCTAGGTAATTAGGATGTGTCAAAGTGGAGGGGCTAAGTAATGAAATAGAAGTGGCATCTTAGTCAATGCAACAAAATTCAACTTTTTTATACCTGCAAGAGGTGCAAATAACAGACTTCAGTAGAAAGCAAATCAGTGAAGGATATCAAAAACCCGTCAATTCTATAAGATAAGCGTAATTTGCTAATTTGGCGTCGTAAATGTGAAATTCAATCTGTGGAGGGCGGGCGGCTGCGACCGAGGTGCGTTTTATTGCGACGCGGGGCGCTGCCATGGTGATGCCTCTCGTAGCGAGCCGAACGGGTGTTGCGTAGCGAAGATAATTTTAGTATGTTGTTTGGTACCTTTGTAGGAGCTAGCGACAACAAACATGTAGTTGAAGGCCAAAATCTAAAATTAGAGATACTTTGAGACTCTTTCTTTGATGAAGCTGCTAAGATCTCAACTAGGTTTAGATTCGACCTATATGTTGTAATAGGTAGTACCTAGATGAAAGATAAAGATAGACTAAGTAGACGAAAAATGGGTAAAGTACTTTTAAGAATTATTGCGTTAATATTTTCCGTTAGAACAAGTTTAACCGAATTAAACAAGAAAGAGTAAAAAAGTTATTGGTACTTTGTAGTTATTTATCGCTCCTTCAGTTTTATTTTTATTATTCTGGAGCTTTCCATTTGTAAAGTCAGTTCTAAATAAAATCTTTGATGATGCGAGTCACCTCCTTGGTTGCCGTTTCATTGAAAAAGTTCATTTCATTTTTTCGTTAGGTACACGGGAAATATTAGTGTGAAATAGTAACATTGCCACTACACGGCAAATATGAATTTTCATAAGTACAACTAAGATTGCAGGCGTGTTGAAAATAATGTTTGAACAAGTATATTGAAAAAAATAGTATAAAATAATATACAATCTTTTTTTTGTAACAATGCGGAGAAAGCACTACATTAAGAAGTGCTTACAATTTACATTGAGTAGGCTACTTATCTATGTATAAACAAGGGGGGCTACTCAAATGGCCACTTTTCTATTCGTTCGCTAACTTAAAAATTAAAATAAGCCATAAACTCCAAAATTACGTGTCGTAGGCTTGTCAATTCCATACAATACAACAATGTCTGTGATTTACATAAACTTGCGACGTGTGCCTTTATCCTTTAATTGCTTATTTTTAAGCTTTAAGTTGCGAACGAATAGAAAAGTGGCCATTTGAGTAGCCCCCTGATTGTCTGTAGGTTAAAAAGAGTCCACCCATTTTCCTTGTCGGGCGACTTCCTAACGAAGGTTGGTGATCTGGTGGCAGGCACGTCCGCGCCCTCGTCCCACCCCTTTGCTTTGTTTTGGAAGGTAATTAAACGAGGGTCGATGCAGCCTTACGGGAAACGGAACGTGACAACTTGACGCCGGGAATCCCGATGACAGTAGCAAATTGGAAATACCAAGTTAGCATGCCGCGTTTTTTTAATATTTTGCGTAGGCTTTGAACCTATTATAACAGTGTTATAAAATGAAAGCACGGGAATAAAATATAAGCAGCATAATATTATTATTTTTTCTTCTTGTTTTATGATGATTTATTTATCTCTAGTTTTTGAAAAACTGATCTAACAGTAAGGCGACGGCTACACGCGTGGTAAATACCGTGATCCATCGCCTTAGAGTAAATTTTAACATTGGAAAGTAAAATATTGAACATTCTGTAAAAATTACTTTCCATGGTTAAAATTTGCTCTATGGCAATGGATCATGGTATTTACCACGCGTGTAGCCGTCCGTCGCCTTACTGTGAGGATGTCAATTTCATTTGTAAGCTTTTTTTTTTTATATAACACACAAAGCCTAAATCTAAGCAACCAATGGTGAATTTTATATTCGTTAAAAAAGAAATAATTTTCAATTAATCGCTGGAGCTTTTTTTAATTTACTTTGTAAGATAAAAGTAAAATAAAAGACATATTTTGAACGATGCTAATTTGGTTTTTAACAAGAAAACCGTTAACATACTATTACCTACAATTTGTATATTTCCTACTCCACTCAAAGCAACATATATGTAGAACTGAAAATCAGCCCCACATTATCCCCCATAATGAAACGTACCATCGCTTTAGCTAAAACCAAATTACGTTAACGTAGGCTATTTAATTGCTAAAGGCGGCGTCACACTCCCCGAGCCCACCCGACGCCGCCCACCGGTAGGCCCGCCCAACGGGGTGAAACTGAGTTACAGTCGAAAGTAGCCCTTATTACAACGCAGTTTCGCATATACAGTCATGTATGTGGGTCTCTGTGTAATTAATTCTATTGTAAGGTTGTTTTTAGTTGTTGGTGACTATGTGGGCCGTAATTACCGGGTGGGATAGATTACACTTTTTGCAAGGACAATCTGTTTTAAATAATCTGACTTGCAGAATTTTGCTTTAAGTCGACGTGAATTAAACTGTTGATGTAGATTTTTTGTTTTACGAATGTATAGCAAGTCAGGTTATTCTTTTATACGGACCAATGCCGTATAACTTGAATCGTCCATTTCGAATGTGACAATGAAATCGTAAGTTGTACTGCCAAGTTAGTAGAAGGCGAGATTTCGATTGTGTTTACAAAAAAAAATATGTCACTTTTTTGCGAGATAGGTTCGGTAAACCAGCTTCAGGCTTTATTAGGAAACAAAAAAAAACCTTATTAGGCCTATTCAGAAACGAATGTGTCCTAATTAGTTTGACATCAAGCATTAGAATAAAAAAAAAACCGGTCAAGTACGAGTCGGACTCCCCATCGAGGGTTCCGTACTGTTGGTGTACATATTATGTGGGTATGGTACTATGGTATGGTGAAATTGAGTCTCGCCTCGCAGTTTTTTTACGAGCTTTTCCTAATTTCATAGTTTCATTTCATTCGTATAAGGGTTCCGTTTTTCCTTTTAGGTACGCATCCCTAAAATATACTTTGTCTGTACTCAAAATTAAAACACTGATCAGAGTTACTCCTGAAGAAGGAAAGCAACATTCTAACCAACTAATAAAATAATATTAAGTAGTGTAGTATAGGTATTGTGTGTATGGTGGTTTTAAGCTAGAATAACGTGTTGTTCCCCCCAGGTGTACGAGCTAGAGCGGAGGTTTAAGCAGCAGAAGTACCTATCGGCGCCCGAGAGGGAACACTTGGCGTCGCTCATCCACCTAACGCCGACACAGGTGAGCTAAGTGATCATTCTGAATGTCAATGAAAAGTTGCAATTTACTGAAGACTGTATTTTTTATGAGATATACGTATATTTTAATTTAAATTTCAGATTATAGCATTCACAATGCTATTTTTTATATAGTTCGACTCTTCACCAGATTATTTTCTCAGGTGGGAATCGAAACCGCGACTTTTGGAAGTCCGGTCCAATGCTCTTCCAACTGTGTGACTCGGTAGCTCAGTTGGAAGAACATTGGACCGGGCTTTCAAAGGTCGCGGGTTCGATTCCCGCCTAAAAAAATGATCTGGTGACGAGTAGATATTTTTCTAGTATATTATTTAGTACTTATATATGTTTAATTATTTTTTTCCAAGACTTAGTATTACGCTAAGCCTGTAAAAGTTTTTCACCTTGACTCTAGTTTAGAATATTCGAAAAATATATTTTAATTAACATAAAAGAGTAGGTAGGTATAGTTTAAAATCAAATTAAAGTACAAGCACAGTTTGTTTGATGAAGTAGCTTAAGCAAAGGCAATGGGTTTCTTTCATGAACTTTAAAAAATAATGCACTTTTCGAATTATTATTTGAGCATCTCCACAATTAAATTTTTGTTTATTAAACCAACGCTTATAAAATGTCTTCCTAATATTACCTACCAACTGCACTTATCAAAATGTCCCATTGTAAAAGCAAGTCGCAACAAATATCTACATAATTCGGCTACGTTTTGACGTGTGCGGTAAAATATTTCAAGGAGCTCTAACAATATTCATTGATAAGTTGAAGACGATTTAAGTTCCATCACCCTTTCTCTTGAGTAACTTGACTTGTAGAGGCATGGAGGCAATGATAGTCGTGTTTGCTAATACAATGCATATTGCCGCCTCACCACAGGGCGGCGCCTCCGGCTGCGGCCGACATCGCCGACATAAATCACGGCGTAATCGGTTTCATGGCCGCCGCAGGCACTACCCCTATTGCCTCAATTACCGAACACTGCGCTACAAGCGAGGGCGCCGCGGGGCCATGTTCGATCACTTCCGTTTGTTATTCCAAGCGACATATCGCCGCGAGACGCTACCTCCTCGTTAGCCCGAGTCTCGTTTCACGCGCCGCCGGCCCCACCAGTGGGTCGAGGGAGCTTCGCTTTGATTCTCGAGGGCCGTCGCGAATTTTCCTCGTTGTTTGATTTTTCACCGCAGCTTCGAGAGCTATCTTTAAATTAGTGTACCTACGTACGCGAGCGTGCGGCGTGTTCGCAATTATTAATATCTGTCAACGGCACGCTCCCTCGCGATTCGCGACCCGTTTTCCCACATTGAAATCCTTCATAACAAAGACTCGATAATCTGGGCCGTGTCAATATAAATTTCATAAACTCGCTGTGTAACCCCGACAAAGGGCCGCAAACATCCATGAATAATCTCCATTTTGAGGGTGTCAACACCATTTCGCGCGCGTTCGAGTTCGCGCCAAAACAAACGTCAAACCATGCGGTACAATGGCGTCGGAGGCGCGCTAATTCGCCGATTATAATGCGGTGCATTGTCGTAATGTTAATTGCTTGTCGTGTTGACGCATGTCGGCCGGCTATTGTTGTTCCTCTACCAAAACAGATAATTAATTGGCAGGTACTGCTGTTCTGATCGTAATCTAGATCACAATATGATCCAATCTAGTGTTAAGATAACACAATTTAGTTAGTACTTAAACATAACGTTTAAATCTAAGGTATAATAATAACGAGCAATGTCTTAATTAAATATTAAATCTGATTGAAGAATTCTTCTTCTCTTTATACTCTATTATTATTAAATCTGATTGAAGAATTCTTTTTATACTTGCTAAAATTGTCTTATTTTTTTATATTGCCAAAATACAGTTGACATTTAAAAAAGTAATCTACATAAAACATTAATTCATAAAAGTGTGCCAGTAATATGCACTAAGTTCCCAAAGAACTACTGATGATCTCGTCACGGTTTGTCAAATGCATACTCGTGAACGCGCGCCGACCATTATCCATGTAGGATGGATCGAATTACGACCACCATGACTTTTCCTAGTCCATTGCTGGTTTATAAAAGTAGTTTCTAAGTATTAAATATTTAAAATACTAAACGTTTCAGTCCCTAACACATCATTTTATTGAAATTTCGGTAATAGAGACCTACTCTATTACCGAAATTTTTAGAGCATGTGTACCTACACAAAATATAGACTGCACCTTAGCATTAAGTTCTTTGTGAAAACTTTTTCTGTTGTTCTGTTTTCTAGTAGGTACCTTATTTGCAGTGTTTGGAAAATCGATATCGAATTATTTGAACAGCAAATATAGAGCTTCGATCTTATGTCAACATTGCACAAAATGGGTTGTCCGTGCTGGGATATAATAAATTCCCACACACACCCAATTCCTGGAATCCTACGGGCAATATTCAGGATCTTTGCTCGGCGCAAACCGAGCCGTTGCCGAGTTCAACGCATTCCGCATGCATATTCATAGCAAATTCAAACAGCGGGCGCAATAAAGGAGAACTGGAGAAGTCGGTGGGATTGGCGCGATGCGATACTGCGCGCCGACAGGGGCGCGGGGTGGACAGCGCTATAAATAAATAAATTACTACCAAACAGTTAAATAACTTATGTTATTTCAGAATTATTTAGTTTGGATTTGGTTCTTTGAACTCCCGAAGTTTCGACACTTATCTAGGGGCCGTTGGTCACGGGAGGACTCAAAAGTAACTTATTACAGATTTATTTAATCGTTTTAATTTATAATATCTACAAAGATTTATTTTAAACAATGAAACGAATGTAACAAGCAGAAAAAATAAGTGAAAGCAGAACTAAGCATAATGAATATTACACAGAAGCACAGGAATGAAGTAAAGACGATTGCACAAAAAAGGAAAAATGTTGGTTACTTACGTGTTACTTACCTAAGTATTTCAAATTATGAAGACAGAAGAAAGATTTTCATCTAATTTCATCTCGAGTAACCGATGACTTCTATGTTGTATTGGCTCGTAGCGGAAAAGTTTCAAAATAACAAAAGAGCATCTAATTCAGTTGTTACAGCATTGTTAGAGCTCTTTTCTGTGAAGTAATTTAGAGGGAGCTCGCTAGCCTGCGCCGGTCGGACAGATCTGTAGGTTTGATTTTGCCAGCCCTACGCTGACGTTCGGCAAACAGAGGGCTCGCGTTTCGCGTATTAACCTAAGTAAATTTCGATGTTCTCTGCAGTCACTGTTGATACTGGCTCCCTGAGCGGTTGCCTCCATTTTCAAATGTAAATGTCACTCTGATTTCTTCATAATCCTAATGGCCAGCGATTATCCACGTTAATTTTGGTGGAAAATGTATTTTTGTTTAAACCCTCTAAGTCTCAATTTAGCCTAATAAAGGAGAGCTTGCTAATGAAATTAATTTATGAAAATTTAGTTTTAATTGGAAAAGCTTTGTAGTCTTGATAATACGGGGAAGTGAAGGGATGAATAAACTAGATTCCCAGTTCTCAAGCTCAGTCATCGAACCCGGAGGTGCCCCTAAAAAATGGGAACAATACCGAGCTCACACAACTAGCAAGCACAAAACGCACATCCCTCTATTGTTTATGGTCACGATCTACGTCATCTGTGGCGCGGAGCCGGATGCGCGCATGCGGGCGCTCGAGATGTATTGGAAGCAATAAGATAATGAGCCTCGTAGACAATGACGTGCTGTCAAACTGTTACTGAGCACTGGAAAAATTGGCCACGTCTGATTTGCACCAGGCGGGGGCAGTGACCTTTCCATTGCTAATGGATCCATGACTGTGAATATACGTTCACTATTTTGTTAAACTTAACGATACGCAGCATTATATCAAACAAAATGACTCTTCAATAAATTTTTATGTTTAAAAACTTACTTACCTACGAAAATTCAAAAATTTTCTGTAAACATTTTTGCTTCAAATTTATTAATATACATAAAACCGTCAGTAATTATTTAAGCTACCCAAAGCTAGTAGTAAAAACATCGGGCGTCTCGCAACACAGAAGCGCTATAATTTTCCAATAATTCCACTTCACTTTTTTCATAATCCCTAATCTCCGTGAGATTTCAATATGCTTCCTGTCAAAGGCTGCCCGCAACGAAATCATCTGGCTTATTTAAAGAAAAAAGTAAAAATTGTTTATGGTATCATTGTCCGGAACGCGAATGCATCTATTCTATACAGCCAGTATGACAAAACAAATTTTAGAAAAAACTTTGATTCGTACCCGCGCTGCAATTGTGTAATAAACCGCGAAATATTTAAGTGCGGTGGTGTCGCATGAGCAGGCATCTTATTCGTATGATGAAAAGTAATTCGGTGGGCATTAGATTCTCGTGAATGGGGTATTTTTGGCATTGTGAGAGAGGATTATGGGATAATGCACCTGACTCGGCCTTTGTGCGGCAGGTATTAGGCTCTTTTAAGTGCACCATTGCTGATTTTAGCAAATTGCAAAATTTTACTACTAGTGGCTCCGTGAGCTGTAGACCTCGCGATAAAAACTGGCTCAAATTATACAAAAATAAAATATTGCCATGAGGTTTTCAATGCACGCAGTACGTGCTGTGTGGTATATTATTTGGAGTATTCGCAGCTAATTGGTGCTTCTAATGTAAGTTCAGAGGACTTGTCCGGTTTCCCTATGACAAGTACGGGTAAGCGCCCCCGGACCCTCAGCCTCCGCTGCTGCAACCTCTCAACCCCCCCGCAGCAACGGTGTCCTTTTTGTACCCTGATCCGTCCCATTTTACACACTCCTATACCCACCTCACATCCCTATCCTAATCCTATTCCTTCCCCTCCGCTAAGCTAAGGTCTGCCGTGCCGATGGCTGCATGGCTAGGGGCGTGCCTAGTCATAAGCGTGCCACCCTGGAAATTGGTGCCCTCCAGGCGTAAATAGCCTTACCACACACGCGGGGCTCTGTGTAGTGGACAGTTGTCTTTCCCTAGCTAATCGTGGGAACAAAATGGTTTCAATTTTTTTTAATAAACCTGGCTGCGGCGATAGAGCTCGCCACTCATCACGCGTAACTTGTTTCTCTCGGGGCGAAAAGCGGGCATCGGAGACCCGTTTTGCTACGCTGAATGTATGTGGAGCGATGGAGGAGAAAATGGATGAGGTGTGTTTGATTATGGAAGAAAAGAAGTTGGATGTTTTATGCGTGAACGAGACGAAAAGAAAGGGCAAAGGAGTCTCAGAACATGGCCCGTTTAAAGTTCTGTGGTCGGGCGTTGCCGAAAATGAGCACGCGAGTATGGGCGTGGGACTCCTGCTGTCGGAAAGGATGATAGAATGCATGACTGAGTATGAGTGTGTTAGTCCCAGACTTCTCTGGGTTAGACTCAAAGTAGGATTACTTCGGATACGCGTCATTGGCGTGTATGCTCCCGATATATCCAAGTCAGCAACGGAAAAGGAGGATTTCTGGAAAAGTGTGGAAGACATCTTGAATGAATGCAAAGATAATGAAAGGATAGTTATGCTTGGAGATTTTAACGGATGGGTAGGTGTGAGAAGAGAGGGATGTGAGGGAGTTTTAGGAATATATGGAGACAAAAGAGTAAATGATAATGGCAGGAGTTTGATTGAGGTATGTTTAGAAAAGAATCTTGTGGTAACGAACACCATGTTTGACCACAAGGAAATTCATATGTACACTTGGCAGAGAGGGGAAAAGAAGAGTATGATCGATTTTGTGATTGTTGATGAAAGACTGAAGGGCAGAGTTGTAGACACCAGGGTCTTTAGGGGTAGTAACATTGGAACAGACCACTTTCTTGTAGTGTCTCGGGTTAGTGGTCTGTTCAAAAGTTGGCGTCATCGTCCCACAGTGTCAACAACGGAGCTGACTAGAGTAAAAGTTGAGAACCTGGATGAAGTGGAAGTGCAAAAGACATATTTGTGCAAATTGAAAGAACGATTGGGAAATGTGGCTGAAGTGAAAGATGGCAAGCTTGAGGAAGTTTGGGAAAAGTTTAAAAAAGGTGTGACTGAAACAGCTGAGGAAATATGTGGAGTGAGTAAAAGGAAGAATGCTCCCCCAATAAACTGGTGGGATAGTGAGGTAAGACAGATAGTGAATGAAAAGAAAAAAGTATGGCAGGATCTGCTGGCCATCAAAGCCAGTAAAAGAGTGAATGCAAGTGTTACAGAAGATGATGTTGATACAGTTGTAAGGGAGTTTAAAAGGATTAAGAAAGTAGTGAAAGAAAAAGTAGACGAAAAAAAGAGAAAGATGAAAGAAAAGTGTGACTTCAAACTCTGTGATAACTTTCGAGACAATATAAAATTGTTTTGGAAACAAGTGAAAACGTCTCGAAGTGGATCACATAAGTCTAAAATGAATGTGATAAGAGATGAAAAAGGTGAGCTAGTGACAGATGAAAAAGGTGTACTACAGGAGTGGATGAAATATTTTGAGAGTTTGTTTGAGGCGGATGGCTCTATGCTAGAAGCCTCGGATAAAAGGGTGGAAGACGAGGAAGAGACAGAAGTGGATGAAAGAGATATATATATGGATGAGATTATTAGTGCAATGAAGAGCATGAAAAAAGGGAAAGCAGCAGGATATGACAGAATTACTGTTGAAATGCTGAGAGGTGGGAAAGAGCTGGTTGCGTCCTGGCTGTGCCTGATCTTTAATAAATGTTGGAACAGTGGCAAAGTGCCGGAAGATTGGCGTAAAGCCGTGGTCGTGCCGCTGTACAAAGGGAAAGGGTCACGGCAGGATGCTAAAAACTACCGCGGGATCAGTCTTCTCAGCATTGTCAGTAAATTGTATGCAAAGGTACTGATTGAAAGAGTGATGCAAAAAACTGATCAGAGTATTTGGGATGTGCAAGCGGGATTCAGAAAGGGAATGGGATGCACGGATCAGGTCTTCTCCTTGAGGTGCTTAACCGAAAAACACCTGGCTAAGCACAAAAAGGTTTACTGTGCCTTTGTGGACCTGGAGAAGGCCTACGATCGAGTTGACAGGAATGAGCTATGGAAGGTGTTGTCCGAATACGGATTGGAGAGCAGACTGATTCATGCACTGAAATCTCTCTATGAGGATTCCCGTGCATGCGTCAGGATTGACGGCGTATACACTGATTGGTTTGGCATCTCTAGGGGTGTCAGACAGGGATGTGTTGCGTCACCATGGCTCTTTAATCTGTTTTTGGACAGTTGTATGAAAGGTCTGAAAGAACGTGACTGTGGGGTTGTGATGAATGGGACTCAAATCAAGTGCCTTCTCTACGCTGACGACCAAGTTATACTTGCGTCTTCTGCGCAAGAGTTGCAGGAAATGATGTCGGTTATGAATGAAGATTTTGTGAGAAAAGGGATGAAAGTGAATGTAACTAAGACTAAAGTGATGGTGTTTGAGAGAGATGAAGAAATGACTGACTGTACGGTAATGTTAGGTGGCGAAAAAGTGGAACAAGTCCGTGAGTTTGTATACTTGGGGAGTTTGTTCACAAGGGACGGAAAGAGTGAGGAAGACATAGAAAGACGAGTGAAGAAAGGAAATTCGGTGAGTGGTGCTATACACTCGGTTATGAGTAGCCAAACCGTTTCTGCAAAGGCGCGAATGGCTATTCATAACGGAGTGCTGGTACCGACACTGATGTATGGAAGTGAATCTTGGGTATGGCAGAAGAAGAATGAAAGCAGAATAAATGCGGTAGAGATGCGATCGTTGAGGAAAATATGCGGAGTAAAACTGAGTGATAGAGTGAGCAATGAGGTGATTCGCAAAAGGTGTGGTCTGAAAGATGATATAGTGACAAGAATTGAGAAAGGAATGCTCCAGTGGTTTGGTCACTTAGAGAGGATGAATGAAAGGCGAATCACAAAAGAGATATACTGTGCGAATGTGGAAGGAACGATTGCACGAGGGCGTCCCAGAAAAACCTACGCGGACCAAATAGAGGTTATTATAAAAAAGGCTGGTGTACGCAGTGACAAAAACCGCAGGGCATGTATGAAAAGATTGATGGATATGAATGAAGCGAAAGAAGTGTGCAAGGATCGTAGCAGGTGGCGATCCATAGTCTCTGCCTACCCCCATGGGAAACAGGCGTGAGTGTATGTATGTATATGTATGTATGTAATTTAAGTAGATCATTTTTCGAAATGGGTGAATATTTTTTTAGATAAATTTGCAAAAACTGGCTCGACTAAACAATTCTAGATAATTATCGAAACTGCCCTCAAAATTTCACCAGAATCGGCTGAGAAATGCTACCTTTAGAAGAGAACAACAGCTGGAAAGCCCTAGGTACTGAACATTTTTTTTCTGACACATCTCCGTCATTTAAATAAATTTCGAAAACCTCTCAAAAAATTCTGTATATTTATCAAACTTGCTAACAAAATTTCACCAGGATCGGTTGAGAAATGCGACTTGTAGAGGACAACAAACAGCACCGGAAAGCCAGACTGAACTATGTTTTTTTTTACATATATTCACCATTTTAGAAAAGATTGAAAAACTGACTTGACCAAAATCTAAAAACCAAAACCTGCTCACAAAATTTCACGAGAATCGGTTGAGAAATGCGACCTGTAGAGAAGAACAGGCAGCGCTGGAAAGCCAGACTGAAATAAGTTTTTTAACATATCTCCACCAATAAGAAAAATAAAAAAAAAATAGCATTAAAAAAAATATGTTATTTTTGAAACTGCTTACAAAATTTAACGAGAATCGGTTGAGAAATGCGACCTGTAGAGGAGAACAGACAGCGCTGGAAAGCCGGACTGAAATCTGTTTTTTAACATATCTCCGCCATTTTGAAAAATAAAAAAACTGGCTCGATAATAAAAATTCTATATAATTTTCTAACCTGCTCACAAAATTTCACAAGAATCGGTTGAGAAATGCGACCTGTAGCCTGTTTCTCGAAAACTACAAGCCTTGTAATACAAGTGTGTAACCATAGAAACGCTTGTAAAACA
This sequence comes from Agriphila tristella, assembly GCA_928269145.1. NCBI lineage: Eukaryota > Metazoa > Arthropoda > Insecta > Lepidoptera > Crambidae > Agriphila > Agriphila tristella. The sequence continues at coordinate 2,354,856 of OV743443.1, read as the reverse complement.
ACAAAATTACAAGCGTAGCGTTTCACGAAACTGGTACTTTACACATATGTAGAATAAAATATTTTACAAGTGACCAACTTCACAAGCAAATATTTACATGTGTAACGGTAATTACGTTTCTCAAAAAATTTCGTTGACACTTGTAACTTGTAACTTTCAGAAATTTTGCTAGCAGTGTCGAGGGACTAAATTCAAAAATAAATGTTTTTTGAAATAAAACGTTCGACGAAACGCTTTTTACGTTAATTAAAAAAAATACGTGGTCTCCTACGTGGTATATAGAAACTATAGGAATTTCAGCTGTTTCTAGCACATTGATTCATTAAAATAACTTTTTCTCACTTATGGTCTTTCAAACCATTCTCGACAATGTTAATGCTAGCTTCCCGCGCTCACTTGTAATGTACTATATTTAGAACAAACTTAAGACTTTTTACAGAATAGCTTTTTTATAATGAGCTAAATTCGCCTGTTCGTCTGAATATAAATTCTGTGTTACGCACACAAATATTTTAACGACCAAACTAATTCTACTAGTTATACTCTGTTCTGCGTAATACGTGTAATTTTTTGTCTGTTAAGCCGGGTCGATAGCGCGTGTTTTGCCCTACACAATCAACAAAACATTGTTTCGCGAAACAAAATCCTCATACGTTTTTTGTTTGTTGAATGTTGAGATGTTTATGTTGATTGTGTAGAGCAAAACACGCGCTAAGGACCCGGCATAACTCTTGCAATATATAGCACCGACACCTAAGTATATGCCTAATACCTAAACAAAGTGGGTTGTGCAACAGTATCGTAGGTAGGTACATATTCAGATACTCCCACAGCCGGCACCCCTGCACGCCGACCGTGAACCAATAGCGCACCCAAATATTTGTGCTGCAATACACTAAATTAATATTTATTTAATATTCACTTATCAACTGGCTTTTACGTACTATTTTAACATGTAATTATGTTGAGCAAACAGCTTATTTCCAAATGTTTGTTTTACAATGTTTCTAAATCCGTATTGCTAGTTGAAGACGTGAGTAAATATTTTTTTATTAGATCCGTTTTGTGTATTTTTGTGTGAAGGTTGTGTTTCTGCAACGGATATAAGATCTTTATAAAATGAAAGTTATCCGTCTTAAGATGCATAAAGGCTAAAAGCACAAAGCTCTCCTAACTACAGACCTTTGGTAAAAAGCTGCTTTGTTAGATTTGACAATGTCCTTGATTTTTGGAGTTTCTTGTTGTAAGTCCATAAACTATTTTGACAAAAATACTCTTGGTCATGCGAGCCCACTTGAGTGAGAGAGGGAGGAAACATTTTATTTACTAAACACTATTTACATACAAATGAAAACATGTAAAATTGTAGATTGAACAGAGAATAAAAACATAAATTGGCATAAAGACAATGACAAAGACAATGGTCAATAAATTAATTGTAGCTAGGTTTAGTAAAAAAAAACTGAAAAGAAACACCGTGCCTGTGATGTGACAGAACGAAGTACGCGCTTACCTACTTTCTTCTATCAATCAAACAAACAAGCTAACTGTCACAATGATCTATCTCCACAAAATGCGTTCTAATCTGATATCACCTGTGAAAATACTGCTTTCCAAAAACCTTGGAAGTCGCATTCACTCACGTCACCATCACTGCCATTGGCAACACCAAAATGCCCATATTCAAATCAATAAAGTTCAAAATGAAATGGTATTCAAGGTAAATACAGTTTGGTAATGTTTTTTGCGGGTATATTTTTATAACGACTAAATAAATGAGCGGCATTGATCGGCTGTCAGCCGCGCGTGTTTGTTCAGCGAATGCTGTACAATACACGCACGAAAGCTGTCGACCAGCCATTGTTGCGGCCACGGCCGACAAATCGCCGTCGCTGCCTCATAAATTTAATTTCAATAAATCTCATTGAAATATTATGTCAATCTTACTGAACGACAGATCTCAATGTTATTTTAGCAAATACTGTTTGGGGTCTTCATTTGTCTCTAAAATTATTAAAGTATCGTGAGATACTGTGATAGATTATAAAAACTCTAAAACCACGATAATTTTTACATTCAATATTTTATAAGTTTTAATTTGCGTTCGCTTCATGAAATTTTCATTGCGTTTATGAGATTGTCAACTTTAATGTGTTCATTATATTAGTGTTTGCAAAGTATACAAAATTATAAGAGGTAGACTAACCCCTAAATATTACAGACACAATTAGGTTATTTCATGTGATACCTACTTTTTCTTGTACCTATAATACATAACGAATTGTATTTTTTTTCAATAACGATAGGTCTTACGCAGGTAATTTTACAAATACATAAATATTAAATTAAGAATGAAAATAACTTACAAAACAATTAACTGGTATTGTTTAATGACATATGTCAAATACCAAAGCAAACAAATATGTAGAGGCGAAAACGTTAACTCATCGTTGGAAAAAAATACTGTACCGAATGAAGAGTTAAACAAATACGAGAGCAATCTTTATATACAATAATTGTGGTGGAAGATACTGCAAGTCACCGTTCACAGAAACGGAACACCTACGCGTTACCATGCGTCCACACCTCATGCCATGCCAACCATTTCTCAACCTTATAAGACTAGAAATAAATTGAATTAATCCCACCGTCCAGCTGTCAAGTTAAGGCGCCAAAATTTACTTGTATTGTCAAGATGACAGCGGGTTGGGTGGCCGCCATTTTAATTTTAATGAGGAGAGATTTTATTTGTTCCATTAGTTGAAAGGAAACAAATTATCCCTACAGCCGCAGCGCAGTCATTGTAATAACTCCAATAAATGATAATCACCCAATGTGATATCGAAAACAATTTCAATATAGATAGGTAGAGCAAATATGAAAAAAACTGATTTAATACAACTATCTACAATGTAGAGTTGTCTTAAATCACATCGTTCTTATGCACGACCACTTTCAACTTCCGAAGTATTATTAAAAACTAAAGTTCGTAAAATTGGAGTGTTTTACTACACGTAAACCAGTGTCTTATTGTTAAAAACATACGCACGGTAGCTAAGTGGGTGTTAAATTCTTAAGCACGTACGTAAAGACTCTTAACACCCGAAATGTCTCATCGACCAACGACAAGATACAACAGCCGCTCAGATGCAAAACAAATAAGTGAATAGCGCTCTCGGGCGGAGTGCGTGCGGGGAGCCGGCATTATGCACAAGGAGATTGAAAAGAAAGTACTCGAGACGAGAGCGTCCAGGGCCCGGTGAGTGCAATAAGCATCGCGCGACAGCCCGTTCATTAACTCTCACCTACTCCATAAATAACTTACGAGCGTCATTCGTGAACGCGGCCGGACAAAGGCGCCCGTCGTCGGTCGCCGCCGACGTGCCTCCTCTCCTGCGCCACCACGTAAACAAAGAAAAATAACATAAAACCGATAAGCAGTCTCGCGTCGCCTTGGACGGGCGCGGGCGCGTTTCCAATTTGTTTTCATAACGGATCTCGAAGAATATATCGCGGCTAGACATCGACGTCAAATGGTGGACATTTATGCACGGTTTTCATAACGGAACGGAGACGCGGAGGGCACACATCCATTTCAAAGAATAAACACGGAGGAACGCTCTCGATGTATAAATAATAAATAAAGAGTATATTTCGCAGCGTTCCGGGCATGTAGACAAAGGCTGGCTCGTGGCAAACAGCGCACGTAAGCTGTGTTTATTCTTCCGTCATTACCGTGGAGTGTTGGCTGCACGGCATGCCTCGCGCTAATTTCAGGGAGGTCACGCGCGTGACAAGTTGTTGACTCGTCTCTTCGCCCCCGAAGAAACTTGCTGCTACTATCGCATACATGTTTTCTTCGGAAAGATTTTTACTCCTCAACTTTGGGATTCTAAACAAATACCGATTTTGGCCAGTAATTTATATTATCGTAGCTTAACAATGCAAAAAAATAGTATGATGACAGGAAACGTGACATCATAAACAAAACACAAAGTAGCAAAGTAGTTTTTTTTATAATAACATTGGATTGACATTACCTATAAGACTGTGATGTAGTGTTGAGAAATTATGTACACTACACTACACGTGATTGAAAAATAAATAAACGATCAATACTTTGCTGAGTTATTAATTCTAAGAATCTGTAATGCACAGGCAATGCAAATATTATAATATCGTAGAAGCACATGTTAAAACATATATCAGCAGGTTTTCTATTTAAATTCTCGATTTAAATTTTCGAATCAGCGCCACCGTTTTCTGGTGGATAATCCAAAAACTCGCACTAAGCTTCAAATTTTATCATCCATAGCGCTAGAGGGTGGAACTCCTTGCCTACTCTTTGCTCCTTGCCAGAGGCTATTTCCCGATAGGTACAATCTGGGGCCTTCAAATCGAGAGTGAAAAGGTATCTTCTAGGCAAGCGCGTTCCATCGTAGATCGCAGCATCGCTTACCATCAGGCGTGATAGCGGGCAAGCGCTTGCCTATATATCATAAAAAAAGCAATTTATAATGTTAATGTTTTTGTTTTAGGTCAAAATATGGTTTCAAAACCACCGCTATAAGTGCAAGAGACAGGCGAAGGAAAAGGCGATGGCGGAGCAGAATCAGCACAACCAGGTTCGTTTACACCCAGATACTTATAAACATTAGCCATTTTTAATGTCCCCACTGCTGGGACAACACGCCTTCCTTATAGTTGAATAAGGAGGGCACTAGGCACTAGCTGACCAGCCCAGACACTAGCTGAATCTTAAAGGAGAAAAAACAATGACTATTTTTCTTGAGTACGAAAACTTCTAGTTAGGCGAACTTAAAAAAAAGCTTAAAGCTTCTAAATATTTTATAACAATAGAAAATCTTGTTTTTTTTTTAAATTTTACTACATTTTGTGGGTGTTTCGCAAGTGCTTTAGGCTAAACGTACACGGACAAATTTTTGTATCTGCGATAATCACGTGTTAAATGTCTTATGATTACTTTTTTTTCAAAATAATTGCTTGTTTTTTTTAATTTCCACGTAAGATATTCCCGGTCACGACTCACCTGCATTTTTACGCAAAAATCACGAATGTTAATGAATAATGTATAATAATCGCGAAGTTTTGCTGACACGGCGGCGCCCCTGTTTGCAGTGGGGCCCCGGGCCCCCCGCCGCGCCGAATACGGGGCCCGCACACCCAACCCTCGCCGATTACAATTATATTTAGCGAATCATTAGGGTCATGCTTAGAAAGCTAGGATTTAAAGGTCAGCGCAGATAAGATCAATCACTTCATTATTTGGGTCAATTCGTTTGCAAAAAATTTGGTGGGAATCTTTGTTTCTTTTTTCTTGCAAAATAACAAGTCCTTTGTCACTTTTTCATTGACTACTTTTTGCTTGTTAGTAGTTGGGAAAGCTTCGTTTCGATAAAGTTGTTTTAATACAATTAAAGTTTCTCTTTCTCCAACATATCTTTAACTTTTAAATCAATCTGCTAATTATACGTATTTTTTAACAAAACAAAACGAATAGGTAATGCTGAAACTATTGAATTTCAGTAGTAAAAAAAACTGAAAAAAATAAATATTAACGAGACAGCTTAGCAACACAGCGGTATCTTTTTACGAAGGGTAACTATAGTAATAGCAGTGGCAGCCCTGAGTGTTGCCATCGCTCCAGTCGATTGCCTCAATTTGCGCGCGCCCGTCGCGGCACGCACCGGTGGGCGGAGGCCGTGACGTAACGACGTTTATTGTACCTACATTGTTAATGCAATTTGAGGACGCGAAAAGGCAAACCCTTCTTTAAGTTACAAGTTAAGTTTAATAGACGGAAAACACAATATGTACATCCATTACATTGATCTTTGGGGGATTTATTAAGAAATTATTTAGCAGAGACTTAAAAAGTTTATAGGATAATTGCACATCAGACCATAACTAACTTGTATTCTTGGGCCAACTTACAATCCGACGAATATGTCAATAAGTGACATATTTGTTAAGCTGTATGACGAGTGCTGTTCAATAAACCTTACAATTATGTAAAAAATTTACAAGTAAAAATCTTACAAAATAATACAATTTCAAAATACTTGTTTAGAAATGTATCCTGACAAATAAGTAAACTTGTAAATACAACTACGCGTTCAATAAAGCAGTTTTTCCGACAAATTTGTAAATTGTCACCTGTAACAGGAAAAAATTGTAAGTACAATTCGACAAATACGTACATTTTCCACCATTACTTGGTAACTTGCATTTTTTATTAAACAGAAACTTGTAAAATTGTCACCCGTCATCTGTAATTGTAAATTGTAAGTTTTATTGAATAGGGCCCTGAAGTTAAGAAAGGAATTAAGAATCATAATTAATTATAGGTAATATAAAAGTGCATTGAATAAGAATCAACTTATAACTGCTTTTCCAATACGTTTATTGGGAGGGAAGTCACCTGGCTATGATTTAGCTCACCTCAAATGTTGATCAACAGTCATCATCATCACCCCGGCGAGTGGCGGTGCCCGTCCTGGTGAAGGACGGGAAGCCGTGCGGGTCCGGCGAGGCGGCCTCGCCGGCGCACAGCCACTGCGCCACGCCCACGTCGGGCTACGCCGCGCCGCAGCAGGCCGCCTGCAGCAATCCCCTCGTGTCCTCCTACCGGCAGCCGACAGCCTACCAGCAACAGTGCTCCGGCTACCTACCCCTACAGGGCAGGGCCTGGTAGAAGTTCCCGCAGCTTTACCACGAGACAATGTTCAAGGAGGAGATGTATTTCGATTAATTTTGACGATTGAGATTTTATGTTGTTATGCGTATGGTGACACGGGACGCTGCATGCTCCCTAGCTTGACCACCTAATCCCGATATACAACGTGTTACAAAAAACCCCTAATGTCAAACATGGTAAACGGAGATTATCAAGCTGAACAACTTTTACTTTGGGACAAACTCTGAAATCACGAAAAAAATCAGACGTTCCATACAAAAATGAATAACGAAAATATCAAAATGTATGAAACAGCAGATTTTTTTGGCGATTTCAGAGTTGTTCCCGTAGTAAAAGTTGTTCAGTTTGATGGTCTCTATCTACCATATTTTGGCATTAGGGGTTGTTTTGTAACACGTTGCACACGTGACATAGCTTATAATCGACACTCAACTCAACATGCATTGTTTTCTGATAGTTAAACGTGATACATCGCTAAAACATAATTATCGCATTTCGGTGTTCATGCTAGGAGAGCATAAGCTCATGCCGAAAGTTCAGCGTTTCTTAAAACTGACGTAGGTAAGTAATTACTAGACGTACAGCTTACGTAAACGCAAAGGAATGACGTCATACTACCCCTTACGTCAAATACTAAAATGTATATACATTTCGTCAATAAAGTTTCAGTATGATTAAAAAATTCAGTTATTTATGAATGCTCCTTCGAGAACATTGTGTCCGGTAACGCTGGCTGCGGGGAAAAAGTGGATAATTGGTGTTTAGTGAAAATTAGTGAACTCGAGTGTTAAAGGACGAAAATTTGACCTTTTACGCCGTAATTTGGAGGAGGGTAATGTGTAAATAGTTTAGTTCATAGATACTAAGCACGACTAAGGATTTGACATCATATTTATTTGTGATATTAATTTTCACGGAGGTCTGTCTTGCAAATAAATCTCGTGGAATATTCAAAACGTATGTACGATTTCTCTAAGATCATCTACCTGTGTTTTGAAGTATGAAAGAAAATTATTTGCGGGCAAATCTCTCTTCCCGAGTGCCAAACCTCGAACAATACAGGCTTATAATAGTAATTATTCGATAGAATCACATTCTGTTTGATTTTATTGTAAATAACTGATATTGTAGTAGTAAATTGTTGTGTGAATAGTATAATTTATATTAAAATCAGTGTTTGTGTGTGTAGATAGATGCTAACGTGTACATAGAGTTCTACGGAATACCAACAAACAGCAAATGTTGAGTTAACTTAATATGAAGCATTTAATTTTTTTATTGTATTGACAGTTAGACCAATGATTGGATCAAATCGACGATTTTCTTTAATTTATAAATCTTTAAAAAAACCACTCCTATTTATTTTGTTATTCCTCCTATGGATAACAATTAACAACGAATTCTTAGAAATAATCATAATACAAAATGTAGTTAACATAGACTTAATCGTGTTGCAATAAAACATTTGAAATTCTTACAACCATTTGTTTATCTGTACTTAATTCATTATTTTTTGGTTGATTGCTGCTGTGTAGCGTTGGCAACACCAAGATGGCGCCGTTCCGCGCTCTCTTGTCAAATGAATAGCAATAAGATCCCTTTAATTACTGTTAAATTAGATAACTCGCCAGAATGAAATAGATCAGATTGTATTAAAAATTCAAGACTTGCTCTACGTTCTGGTTTTAGGTCGATGTAATTATTCTATGTAGGTTTAGGCGAAGTTATAATGATATAAATAATAGCGATAATTTATGAAAAGGAATTTGTAACTATGAGAAGTGAGGTGTAATGAATTTCGATTTATAAAATTAATAAAAATTAACGAGTTTTAAACATTGTCTTTGATTTCACTCTTTATTTTCCTTTTTAGTGAGAAGCAAACAACCTATACGTATTATTTGGATTTAAAAGTGCTACTATGTAAAGAAAGACAAAATACTAAAAGACCAGACCACAATAAACCTTAGTATAAAAAATGTTAGTCACTAATTTTGAACACATCTAGGCCCGTATTTATAAAACGCTTTTAACGTTGAGAGCTATCTTGAGATCATACCTAAGATACTTATTGATACTATTTCTATAAGCAAAGCATCTCAAGTATGATCTCAAGATAGCTCTCAACGTTGAGAGTGGTTTATAAATACTGGCCCTAATGTCTACTTTAAGTAAGGTACAACGGCCAACTAAATCATATTACAGAAATTAGTTTACTAATGATGATGATTAGTAAACTAATTTCTGTAATATCTACTCACAATAAATATAAGACCCACTCTCATCTAATTGCTAACCACTCGCCGCTCTTCGGCTCAGCAAACAACTTTCTGGATCATAAACAATAACGCTCAAAACATTTACCTTTGTGCCCTCTCCTCAAACTGTAAGCTCATTTTATTGTCTTCAATATTCCCAGATTACCCTGTAATCTCTCATAACGTATAACAGTTTATTCCGCATGGCAACATCGACTTTGTTGAGCGTCAGTCACGGCCCGCCAAAATGAAAATAATAACATGGCGGCGCTTGGGTGGAATCACTTATCATTTCGCAGCTAAACTCGGAATAGTTAACCTTACCGCTCTACAATAAAGGTAAGTTTTGTTCGTGTTCAATGGCAGTTAGGTCGACTTGTCTCTTTGATGCAATTTTGATAGAACAAAGGCGGGGAAGTGCACGTGCGCGAGCTTGCGAGGGCTACGCTAATAAAATGGCGGATTAACCGGAGGGACAGGTGAGGGATGCGAAATTGAAAACTATTGGCCTCTTCACTAGAAAATTGGCATATCAGGTAGTTTCGGGTTACAACGGATTTGTGTCGATCGGCTTTAATGAGAGCGATTCGGTATAACGTTCTTCCTAGAAACGAATGAAGGGTGTTGCTCAGTTGCTTAGATAACAAAAATAAAAAAAATCCGTAGCTATTGCGTTGATGTCTATTACTACATCGTAGATGAGCCGTAGCAAGTAGCTACGACTGCTACGTGCTACAAAGAAACAAAAGATTTGAAATTTTTTTAAGAAAGATTAATTTCAATTGTTATATGTATGAAGGAATGTGTCAACTTTATCTTTTTGTGACACAACGTAGATAATCTGAACATTTCAGCAACAATTCATGAAGAAGTAAAGTATTGTACACTTTTTTTAAATAACAATAAATACTTTAACGAATTTAAGCGCGACATTAAGTGTAGTGTGTGGATGGGAGGGTTAAAAACTGGAAGTACTGCTTAGTTAGTAATTTACTCATGTACTTATTTAAAAATCAATTTAATTTCACATAAATCCTTACTAGTAATAACTTGCGCAAGTAACTTAGTTCGTTTTTGTGCTTTTATGTCTTAATTACTCAACAACTCATCAATTACTCAACCGATCATCATGAAATTTTGCATGCACATTTCAGGGACAAAGAAAAAGGACATAGGATGTCTTTTATCCAAAAAAATAGTACTATTCCCGAGGGATAGAGAAATAACTATCCACACAGATGAAGTCGCGGATTGCCGTTAGCTAGATGATAATCACAAGCGTGGTATAATGACGTCAAATGCGACGTATTGTGTAGTTGATCATGTGATAGAACACGCGGCTTCTCGTCGATCGGGCTGATTCGTGATCTTACGTGATGTCACAAAACATGCATAGTGTGATAGTCAGGGCGAGATGGAATCATATTTTTTTTTGAGGCGTTTAAGTTCCAATGTCAGGAACTGTTTGTTTTGCTTACAAGTTGAAAGTTAGATACTTATCTAGTTATTACAAATATAGTTTTCTATTGATTATAGTTTACAGGCTCAATAAAACAATTAGCTGATGTCTTTTTGTAAATTTATGCACATACCTAGTTAAAGTTACATATTGGTCCTTAAAAACGTTAGAGCAATGCGGGCTTCGGAAGTCCGCGTTGCTCTACCGAACTCACATAGATATGGGCGTATCTATTTTTTTCATTAGTGCTCGAGATTTTAACTTGGTTAGACGTGATGTTTTTCTAAAAAATATGCGAGTGGCTATATATTTTTTTATGATTACTTTGAATTCGAATTATTTAATGATTTAATTTCATAGCCGCATCATACATCAAATTCAAACTTTTTTATAAATACCAAAAAGCCCTCGCAACGTAGACAGGGTGATTTTTTGTGTGAACATAGCAAAAAGCCTTCCCCCAGAGTTTCCCCAATGGGGAAAATCGCGGATTGTGCGTGCGCGATCTGTAAACAAATTTGCGAAAATTATTCCTGTTTATGGGGATGTATGAATTCCTCCCCACGGAAGGGTGAACTCCTTAAGATTTCCCATTCATAGCCCTGGCTCAATTTAAATGCATAGGGATTCTTACAAGATCGTTATTTGACTGTAAGGAATTAAACTTGCATTTGGTTGTTTTCGTTCGTCTAGTTGTTGGTGCTACGGTTTTTTGCTTTTTGCTAAGAATTTAGTTCTTATGGGGATAGAATGGTACTATTCTTATTTTTATTTTTAGGTAAGTAGATAGACCAACAAAATGCATAGGTACAGTATGTACCTAACTACACATATTTCGTTCACAAAGCCATGCTTTGATGTGTATAATTTATATATTACAGATATGCTCAACATTAATAATGAACTCTAGCTTATATCTATTAATAAGTAACTATATCTAAAAGTTTTTAAAGAATTTTAAACAAATTTAAGTTGTTCAGTTTTGAACAATATATCACCTACTTTGAAAAAGAAAATAATGCTATTAAATTAATTAATAATTGATTACTAACGGCCGATTTCAATAACTTATCCTCAGTAACTTACTACTGAAAAATAACAAAAATAACAGATCCAAGTGAAACGCAAACAAAAATGGCTGTTTTGACAGTCCTATTCTTATTTGGCTCGCATAGTACCGTGACCTGATAAACCCGGAACCTAGGATTAATTTTAAAATAATATAAAGTCAATTTTGCAACCATGCGGTTGGAGCGAATGTCGCGGGACAGCACAGAGGCACGGCGAAGGTTGAGGGGCTGACTAATTAGAACAAAAAACGCGGCGAAACACAAGTATTCTTCAGAGCGAGTCAGAGACAAAGAGCACCGTACGTCCGACCAAGAAGGTATCATGAGCCGCTCTGCGTCATTTTCGAATTTAATCTCTATGATTTCGACTACAAAGTTTGGATTCTCCAACAAGCTTGAACATTTATTTTATGAAATTTTGAAATTGGAACGTCGTGTTTTTTATTTAGTAAGAAGAAAAACTAAGCTTTTCCTGCAGTCATTAGGATTGATATTCGCTTGAAACTAAACATCGCATGCGGCCTTCCAGTATTGCCAGCGGTTGCGTAGAGAAGCGCCATCACGTCGATTGTCTGTGGCACGTTCGGCGAAGAGGCCACAATCGATAGAGCACGGGCGTGCGTCGTAATGAATTTATTAGAGAACTAGCGCTGTGTCGTGGGTTTGCATGTTTTTAATTATTTTTGTGTTTTGACATCTTTGATTACATTGTTGAGTCCGCCGGTAGCTATGCTTCCTGAATATAAGTATCATGGAATAGGTAATTTTCTTTATCATGCTATAGAGACTGAATTTAAGTTTCGGATTAATCTTAAATAGGTTTTAGTTGTCACTGACCCAATAGAACTGAATGCAGATAAGGAAATTACTTAATTGTTCCATTTCTTAATAATCAATGTTTTTAATATTATAAGAATCCCTATATTTACATACATACTACATAAATAGGTATAGAGTCTGTCTAAAAAGTCTGTTTACATGGGTAATTTCAAAGGTAATTTTATTACCCACCTAAATCCCTAACCACCCCACCAATACCGATCTAAATAAAATTGAGTAAAGCTACAACAGGGTTACCAGTATAAGTTTTTTATAAATAATTTAATAATTTCTCATGTAAACAGACTTTTTAGACAGACTCTACTGAGTAATAAAAAAATATAGGTAGAAGATGCTTTATTATTTGACGACTTCCTTGACTAATCTTCGGTAGTATTAACACGAAAATTAGTTATTCAACTTATTTTTTTCTGCGATATGAATTTAATATTTGATTTCATCTTCCTAGTAAAACAAAATGATATTTATTTCAAAGAGACCAACTTTATTAGAACTGTTGAATAGCTAAATTTTTTACCTTTCTACCAAAAATCATTTACGCGTTAGCTATTATCATGGGAAACTCCAATATTATTATGAATAGCTATCAAACAATTTGCAATTAGGCCTGCATATTAGCGTATTGGTACGCGTGAGGAGTCCGTCCGAGGTATGTGCCGAGTCACGCGAGGCGTGTCAGATGCCTCGTCAGCGCGTCGCCTCGGCCTCGCCCCACACCGCGCTTGGGAGGTCGGTACGGTTCCGTACATGCGATTAATTTAACAATGTACATACAACAGAAGTGACCAACTTCAGAGCACTTGTGGTACAAAATTACTTATTTTAATCTGTAAGTATTTTTTTTTATCTGTAAATTCTTCGCCATACATTCTCGAGTGAAGTTGCGGATTCTATTGTCAAAATTTCGCATTGTACGTTACCTGTTTTTAAACAAGTCAAATTCTAAATCAAAATGGCTTTATTCAAATAAACTTAATAATTAATCACTTTCGAATCGTCTATATTTCAAGATTATTAATAATAATTGATATTTATCGATTATGAGTCTTTATTTTCCTACCACCCGTTCCAGACTTTTTTCAGTAATCCTGGTACCAGGTGGTTCAAGTAATCCAGGTTGAATTCCCAAGTCTATTCTATCGAAGTTGCCGGTTGAATGTGGAATGATTTTTACTGACCGGTTGAAAGTGGAAATAATAATTTACCGGTAGAAAAATCACCGGTTGAATGTGGAATTACTCCTTTACGTGCTTGCAAAAAAAAATCTTTAATATTCTTTAGTGCTTAGTCACCTTAAACTTGTGATACTTGTACTAATATATATATTTATTTATTTATTTACATGTATAAATAAATAAATATATATTAATTTACATGCGTTGGAATTGGAAGTAAAATAGAAACATGAAGTATGTAAGATGAAATTAAATACCAAGGTATAAAAAAATCAATAGTTACTACTTGCTCAGTTGTTGAGTTGGGGCCGAAAAGTGTGTAGAGCACTCGACCTCTATAAGTTAGAAACATTTATGCCGAGTTCAATCTAAAAATGTTAATAAAATTATATCAAACGTTGTGTGTCACCATAACTTTATTATTAGGGTTAGTTTAGTCACGTTTTATTTTTATTGTTTTAATACTTTCATATTAACAATTTATTATTTATTAACCAATTTCAAAAAAGGAGGAGGTTCTTAATTCGGTTGAATTTTACCAATAGTAACTGTTGTTTGTAACCACGAAACAGATAGCTGACAAAAAGTTGAAGCAACAGTGCTCTAGCACAGCACAGGACATAATAAAACTGGCAATTTGCATTTAACTCGAGAACCGAAAAGATCAATTGACCCGAATTCTCAAGATTCAATAACAGAAAAACGCGACAGTTTGTTATGACGATAACGCCAAAATAGTGTAGTTTATGATACAAGTTTGATAAAAAACCTTAACAACTATACAGCAAATGAATTGAAAAACGTAGTATGGTACACACCTTACTACGTTTTTTAATACATTTGCAAAAAAATCATAGCTTACCTACTGAAATTGTAGTAGAAATAAAAAAGAATCGTGAATAAAAACGCACGGCGCGCTGTAAAATCAACTTACTACCGCACGCTGTACTCTCATCGAAAGCTCACATTGTATCATTGCAGTTCTGAAGATAGGTATCATAGAATAAAATAATAGCAGATGTTTGTGACGACCGACACGTACTTGTAAAGTATGAAATTATAAATAAAACACTTTTTACGGATTATAGCGCGTACCTATAATATTTTACTTTATTTTAATTATTTGGAAGACCAACAGCTAAATTTAACACAGTAGGAAATGTGTTAATAAATTTAGAATTATTTTATCCTAGAAGTGTAGGTATCTGAAATCATAAAGACGCCACACGTAAATACTGCAGACGCAACGAAATGCAAACGGTTTGGTGTTATTCGTACTTTCTGCGTGCACATAGATTGCAACAGAATTTAGTGTGATCTAGTCTTAAAAGCTGGTGGTAAGTCGGAGGGCCGGGCGCAAACACTCAACGCCCGAGATTTCTCACGCCGCCGGCCGCGATCACGGCTTTTCCATTCTACGGCAGATCTCGGCCAGATAGTCGGTCCGCGTGAAAATATACGGCCTCATATTTTGAGCGACTTGTTAGTATTGCAAGTAAATTGATATTTGCAGAATTATTCTAAGGCCCGCATTTATAAACCGCTCTCAACGTCGAGACTGAGAGCTATCTTGAGATCATACTTGAGATGTTCTTCTTAAAAATACAGGCCTAAAAACTGCTCTGTTACTGGTTACTGGTTCACGTTGCTGCTTAAAAATTACAATAACTTTCTAAATTAAATACTAAACCCAATTGTTTTAGAGAAATAATTTTAAACAAGTTAGGGTAATCTCGTCATCCAAAAGTTTTTTCTTAAAATATGAGTAGATATCACGCAGTACCTATAAAAACTTCGAGTTTGGTATGCAAACTAAACATACCTATTATTATTTAGGAACATTTACAGTTACAGAACGCAGCTTATTTATAATAATAATAATAATTCTTTATTTCGGACACAGGATCCATATACAATATACACAAAACAAGACAACACAGAGTAATAAAATCTACTTAGATTTTAGCTTTTTACAGCACAAAATAAAATTGGATAACAACCTTCGTTCGTGACAACAACACTTAATTAAATAAAAATTTACAGTCAATGTATATAATATGCTAAGTATATTTATTACTGCTACTAGCTTCTGCCCGCGACTTCATCCGCGTGGATATTAGAGAAAATCCTCAGGGAACCGGAACCAACCAGGATCCGTCCAGCCATTTTTACGCGATTAGGCGGGTCCCCATCAAGCGCGCTGCGTCGCGAGGCAAGACCTTTACCGCGTGTGGCGGGCCTCGTATGAGGCTTCTCGTTCCGTTCCCTTTCCGTTCCCGTTCCCTTTCCGTTCCCGTTCCCGTCCCGTTCCGTTCCCTTTCCATTTTCGTGCCATTTCCGTTCCATTCCCGTCTAGTTCCCGTCCCGCTCCCGTCTAGTTTCCGTCCCGTTCTCGTCCCGTTCCCATTCCGTTCCCTTTTGGTTCCGGTTCCGTTCCCATCTAGTTCCCGTCCCATTCCCGTTCCGTTCCCGTTCCCGTCCCTGTTCCCGTGCCCGTGCCCGTTCCCATTCCGTTCCCGTTCCCGTCCCGTTTCCGTTCCGATCCCGTTCCGTTCCCTTTCCGTTCCCGTCTATTTCCCGTCCCGTTCCCATTCCGTTCCCGTTCCCGCCCCCGTTCCTGTCCCCGTTCCTGTCCCCGTACTTGTTCCCGTTCCCGTCCCCTGGATGTGCATGTCCAGGTCCAGGTTCATGATGTTTCATGTCCACCGCGTTGGACTTCAAAATAAATCTCATTTTCGCAATCGTCATCCCAGAAAACCCCAATAACGACATCTATATCGATTTTTATGTTTACTTACCCCATTTACCCCCTTAGGGGTTTATTTTCAAAATAACAAAATATATATTTACCTATTCAGTTTTGGACGTGCTCCTACGAAGTTTAAAGTTGTAATGTCTATTTTATATTATTTTTCCATCCAAAATTTTAACCCCATTTTCACCCCTTTAGGGGTTAAATCAACTCCACCGTGTTGGACTTCAAAATAAATGTCATTTTTGCAATCGTCATCCCACAAAACCTCGATAACGACATCCATATCTATTTTTAGGTTTTTTACCCCTTTTCACCCCCATTTCATCCCCATAGGGGTTAAAATACTAACAAAAATAATATACGTTGCGTTAGATTTCCATCCATAATCCTAAATTATAAATTTAGCAATTTTTACGTCGAAAATGAAGAATTTTCTTCTATACACAACTTCATCCTCCTTTTCACCCCTTCGGGGGTAGAATTTTGAAAAAGGCTGAGACACGTAGTTATTAATTTTCAATTGTCAGCCTAAATACAAAATTTCGAGATCCTAGCTTCAAAACTGAGGGACTTTCATACAAACCATCATTCCTTTTTTCATCCCCTAGGGATGGAATTTTCAAAAATTCTTAATAAGTGGATACCTACACTGTATAAGTATCTGTGTGCAAAATTTCAAATCTCTAGGTCTAGTGGTTTGGGCTGTGCGTTGATTTGTCATTCATTTTGGACTTTTTTTGCCAAATTTACTACCTAAAGGGTTGATTTTCGGAAAACCACGAAACACGTGCTTACTTATTTGTCTTTAGAAGTACTCCTACGAAGTTTCAAGTCGAAATGTCTATTTAATATATTTTTTCCATAGAAACTTTGAACCCCCATTTCACCCCTTTAGGGGTGGAATTTCCAAAAATCCTTTCTTAGTGGATGCCAACACTGTATAAAGTATCTTTGTACAAATTTTCAAGTCTCTAGACCCAGCGGTTTGGGCTGTGCGTTGATATGTCAGTCACCCCTTCACTTTTATATAAGAGACTTAAGGAACCTTCAACCAGGATCCGGCCAGCCATTTTTACGCGATTAGGCGAGTCCCCATCAAGCGCGCTGCCTCGCGAGGCAAGACATTTGCCGCGTGTGGCGGGCCTCGCACAAGACTTCCAGTTCCCGTTCCCGTTCCCGCTTCCGCTCCCGTTCCCCGTTCCCGTCCCGTTTGCGTTCCCGTCCCGTAAACGTCCCGTAACCGTCCCGTACCCCTTCCGTTTCCATTCCCGTTCCCATCCTGTTCTCGTTCCCGTTCTCGTCCCGTTATATTCCCGTTCCGTTCCCATTCCGTTCACGTTTCGTTCCCGTTCCCATTCCCGTTCCGTTCCCGCTGCGTTCCCGTACTTCCCGTCCCGTAAACGTCCCCTAACCGTCCCGTACGCCTTACGTTCCCGTTCTTGTTCCCGTTCCGTTCCCGTCCGGTTCTTGTTCCCGTTCCCGTTCCCATCCTGTTCTATTCCCGTTCCGTTCCCGTTTCATTCCAGTCTCGTTCCTGTTTCGTTCCCGTTCCGTTCCCGTTACGTTCCTGTTTCATTCCCGTCTCGTTCCGTTCCGTTCCGCTCCACTCCGTTCCGTTCCGTTCCGGTCCGGTCCGGTCCGTTCCGTTCCGTTCCGTTCCGTTCCGTTCCATTCCGTTCCCGTTCCCGTGCCCGTGCCCGTTCCGGTTCCGGTTCCCGTTCTCGTTCCCTGGATGTGCATGTCCAGGTCCATATGTGTCATGTCCACCGTGTTGGACTTCAAAATAAATGTCATTTTTGCAATCGTCATCCCAGAAAACCCCAATAACGACATCTATATAGATTTTTATGTTTACTCACCCCATTTACCCCTTAAGGGGTTGATTTTCAAAATAACAAAATACATATTTGCCTATTTATTTTTAGATGTGCTCCTACGAAGTTTAAAGTTGTAATGTCTATTTTATATTATTTTTCCATACAAAATTTGGACCCCATTTTCACCCCTTTAGGTGTTAAATCATGTCCACCGTGTTGGACTTCAAAATAAATGTCATTTTTGCAATCGTCATCGCAGAAAACCCCAATAACGACATCTATATCGATTTTTATGTTTACTCACCCCATTTACCCCCTAAGGGGTTGATTTTCAAAATAACAAAATATATATTTGCCTATTTATTTTTAGATGTGCTCCTACGAAGTTTAAAGTTGTAATGTCTATTTTATATTATTTTTCCATAGAAAATTTGGACCCCATTTTCACCCCTTTAGGGGTTAAATCATGTCCACCGTGGTTGGACTTCAAAATAAATGTCATTTTTGCAATCGTCATCCCACAAAACCCCGATAACGACATCCATATCTATTTTTAGGTTTTTTTTTAACCCTTTTCACCCCCATTTCATCCCCTTTTGAGTTGAAATCCCAACAAAAACAATATACGTTGCTTTAGATTTCTATCCATAAGCCTAAATTATAAATTTAGCGATTTTTACTTCGAAAATGAAGGATTTTCTTTAATACACAACTTCATCCCCCTTTTGACCCCTTCGGGGGTAGAATTTTTAAAAACGCTGAGACCCGTATTTATTAATTTTCAATCGTCAGCCTAAACACAAAATTTTAAGATTCTAGCTTCAAAACTGAGGGACTTTCATACAAACTTTCATCCCTTATTTCATCCCCTTAGGGAAGGAATTTTCAAAAATCCTTCCTTAGTGGATGCCTACACTATATAAAGTATCTGTGTGCAAAATTTCAAGTCTCTAGGTCCAGCGGTTTGGGCTGTGCGTTGATAGATCAGTCAGTCAGTCAGTCAGTCAGTCAGTCATTCAGTTTACGATTTTATATATTAAGATTTACTCTTTACATTTCTTGTGTGGTTCAAATTACCTCGACATCAGGTAATGTTTTTTAATGTCCTCACTGCAGGGACACAGTAGCCCTTTCTAATGAGTTGATTGATGTGTAGGATAGGATGGCCCATCCTCCATATCAATCCGCATTGGGCCCACATGGTGGGTTATGTCCATGTGGGCCCAATGCGGATTAGTGGGTGTTAACGACTGCAAATGCAGCCGGAACCAACAGCTTAACGTGCCTTCCGAAGCACGGATTAACTCAGATAATAAATTATTGGTCACCCTTGCGAAAGTTGCTTAACTTCTGCAATCGCAGGGCCAGGCACCGCCATCGAGCTCCTCAAAATTACCTACAGCATCTTATTGATTTTAGTTTGAATATTGCCAACAGCTTGATATGAACTAGGTTCCCGTGTAAACTCAACAGAAGATGACTCGACGGATCGTATCTTCTACAAATACCTTTTATTTTAATCTATCTCGTTCCATCGTTATTTAGACAACACGGCTCGCTGACAGGTGGCGCTGCTATCTGCCACAACAGCCTTTTGAATCACATCATTTAATGATCCTCCATTTGTTTGATGGCTCTAATTTTTTATTTAAATTGATTTGAGGTTTGATTTCAGAAGTACAAATAATCATTTTGAGTGTGTTTTTGCTTCGTTTTTTAAATTGGTACCTAACAAAGGACGATCAAGAACATTTTATTAAATTAAACGTTTAGAACTGTTAGGCCAAAGTGACGTAAACACAATAATAATAACGTAATTTTATGAAAATATCCAATAGATGATTTTGCTTCTTTTCAGTAATTTCCTATACTTACTTCTTTCGTCTCCATTAATAGGGATGTTGACTTATGAATAAAATAACGAAATACTAATAAAAATCGTAAACATATCAAACTTTTGGAGTTGCTTGTATACCTCTTGGTTTTATATATTGCGTATTATTTGTTTTATGACCCTTCAAAGTTGGGTGGACAAGTCCATTTAAAAAGTATAAAATTTGCTAAAATAAATAATACATTTAATTAGTCTGTAAAATTTATAGCAAATTTGTCAAAGAAACCATTTTGATAAACACAATATTTAATATAGCTGCCGAATAAAGTTTCTACGCGTTGCATACAACTTAGGAAGGCGTGACGTCATAACTTGGTAGCCGTTAGTATGGAGCGTTTTCGGGTGAGTCCAATTTTGTGCATTTCAAACTGTGATATCTCGGGCAGTTTTCATGCTAGCGAAATAATTCTTATACAAATGTTTCTTTTTTTTGAGGGGTAATTTATGTAACATAAAATAAAAAAATAGTCAACATGCCTATTGGAGATCGACACAACTTCTCTGAGTTTTCTTCCACCAGTTCTTTCTCGGAAAGGCCTCCCAATTTGTGAACTGGTGGTATATTAGTAGATAGATCGAGTTTTCTAATCAACTTTAATCAATTCAATTCAATAATAATTATTAAAATCAGAACGCACCTATAAAATAATTTAATGCATTAATAAAATGCAATATTATAAAGTTTCGAGCGGGTAAATTCATAAAAATATGAGCAGCTTTTTTTCTTTAGTCGTCCCGTGACCACCTAGTGACCACGGCCCTTGGAAAGGTATCGAAACGTCGGGAAAGCTAAAAAATCTACATATTCAAACTAAATAACATCTGAATTAACCAATATACGCGCTGTAATCCGTAAAAAGTGATTTATTTCTAATGAACTGTACGCGTGGAAGCAAGTGTCCCAAGCTATAAGGGCAAAAAATTTTTTTTGAGAATTCAGATACGCATACCCTTTACTTTTATTCTATTTAACCTGAAAAGCTTATATAATAAATATTACTGTGATTAATTAATGTTATCACGTGCCGACTTGACTTCAAAGTTATGAATTATGAATTTGTGTGGAAATATTATGTAACTTAGTCTTAACTCAGGTTTGGTAAATAAAACAACTTAGAATTTTATAAAAAAAAAATATTAAATGATAATTGTTACATATTAATGAGCTTTCGTATACTTCTTTTTCAAAGTTTGCTTATTGCAATCAGGGTAAAGTTTACGGTGTTCTTATACACAACGTAACAAAAACTGCTTTTGTTCTTCTTAGACTGTTATTAATCCGTGAAAATCTTGCATCAATTTTACCGCTCTTTCAGCAGTGTCATTCACTGCTTTTAGTTTCAATAGTTTCATTTTTGCTTCAAGGAATGAAGAATTGTTAGACCATGATGCAGGACACTCTTGGAGAAAACTGTCCTCAATTTTCAGACGAGAGAACAAAGACTTGCTTGAAGCTGATATAAAATCTTCTATGTTTTTCTCGTACAACAGTCCGCTTAATTCTTCTTTTGAAGGTATGTAGCGTTTTTTTTGAGACGGATACTTTCTTTGGACGAGTTTTCTACCATTTTCACTTTACTTTCATGGCTCACCTCATCATCAAATAGTGACAAAATAGATATTTCCTCGTTCAAATACCATAAATGCTGAGTAAGTTTCTGCAATACTGCTTTCGATATATTTTTATCGATTTTTTCATAAGCTTTCATGGTTTTTAAAAAGGACAAATCTTGGTACGGTGCTTTGACTGCCGAAATACACTGAATCCATGGCTTGACATAGGATGAAGCGATGAACAGGCAGACATCGAACAGAGCTTTTTTGTCTTTACTAGTAATTCTAAACTGAGAACTAAGTAACAATATTTTTAGGGAATAGATAGCTCTAGCCATCCGTCGAGCTTGGTGCATGGCACCTGGGGGTCGGATTTTAAACTCGTTTTCTTCATTTCCACCTAAAAATATTATTGAAAGCTCTATTAACTCACGATAGTCGTCTCTGACAATGGTTTTGGTCAGTTCAGAGCGGTAAAACGAAAGCAGGTTTTCAATTTCGCTTACTGTAAGGCACGATTCAATTTTCTCTCGATAATTTTGAATTTGAGTTTTAACTCTCCAAACGTGGCACAGATATAAGTTGCTCTTTATCTTCATAAGAAATGACTATTGGAAGGCGTTCTTCTTTCGATTTTCAAGCATCCAAAGCTGGTAATAGTTTACCATCCCAGTGAACAGTCACAACATCTGGTACCTTGTTTTGAAAGTCGATTTTTATAGCTTCCGCACGCTCTTTTCGTTTTTCCGTTCTAATTCTTGGATGTAGGATTTACTAATTGGAAATTCGTCGATATTATGTCCCAGCGCCTCAATAGTAGCTTCCAGAATGAACACAGAATCTCTCATACTCAACTGACATTGGTCCAATGCTGCTACTAACTTCGGAGTAATGAAATCCTTCCGCACTGATTTACAAGTTTCAGATTGTAAGTTCTCGCTGGGCGGACCTTTGGAGCTTTCCTGCGAAGCCTCACAGTTGCTAGAATCTGAAGACCAATCCAAAGGTAAAGGTTCAGGAACTGTCGATGAAGTCGTCGTAGCTAAATATTTAGCACGGCGCTTTTCTTCCTCAATAGCTCTGAGTCGCACCCTTTCCTCTTTGTCCATTAATTTTTTGTCGACACCAGTTAAATGGCCCGGTCGACCAGGCTCTCTCTGACGCTGCAGGAAGATCTTGTCTTCATCTATTTTCATCATAGTTAGCGCATCAGCGTGAGCAATATCAAACAGATTATCCAAACTGGTAACAAACTCTTCTCGACGTCGTTTAAACACATCTTGTGTTTTCTTTGCATTTTTTTGCAAGTCTCTCCAAACTTGATATAAGTTAACAAGTTTCTTTATACAGTTTGGGAATGATTTAGTAGGTATTCGCGCCTTTTCCCAAAAAATAATACACTCGCGTATGGCAAGATTTGCACTTTCATTGACCTTTAAATTCACTTCGCGGATATTATAAAACAAAACTGCTAGAACTTGTCCATTAGAGGGAAGTTTTGAACCCGTTATTTGATGTTTTACGTTTCCAATTAAATAAATAACACTCTTTTTAGAACTGCGTAATTCGACCGACATGTTGACTAATCGAAAACAATGGGATAAGTAATGAAAAAACAAGAAACGACTCGTACTAAAATATGCAAGTCGTTGCGTGCTTATGATTTCAAGTACTGACATGTATTGAGCCAAGTCGGCACGGGTTGCTGTTATCCAATGCCAATATAATTTATTTTAGAGTCATTTTGGGACCAATGGAAAAGAATTAGAGGGTATGCGTTGAAAAAAAAATACTTTTAATTTTTTGGGACACCCTTAAATATATGAAAATTATCTCCGATATCATATTAACTAATTAAAAGATAACTTCCCCACCTAATCTTATAAATTATTGGTAGGTAAGTACTTAAATATTTCTTACTTTATGCTTAATTTTCCAATACAATTTTCCACTTCACGAAAATTACACCCTCCGCGAAACAATCCATTATCGGCTAAATCGTGGTATAATTTGAATACTGGCAGTTTCAAATAAAACCTTTCAGGTGCACTTAAACATAATCGTCCGGTTACAGCGCAGCAGTCCTCGAGAAAATGGCGCGATCTGTCAAGCAGTTTGGCGCGCTTTCATTTGCGCGATTGTTGCCGCTAATGGCGGGCGACTCCCGAAACAATGGGAAACGCGCGATCTTTGCGCACAAAGGAGGTTTCCGTTTGATGTCGCTGCTATTATGACTATTTCAGTGTGGGAGGTAAGCGACGGAACATGGAAAAGAATGCGAGCACATAAATATCGATATGAAGCTGAAGTGGTGGTGTAATACGACATTTTATGTTTCTATCGTACAAAGGAACTGAAAATGTGATCAAAGGTTTCTTTCTACTTTTAACAATTTCGACGAATTCTAAATGTTAATAGGAGTAGGTAGCTTTTTCGTACGTAGGTTGGTAGTACAAAGATAGTAAGAAGATTTCAAATGACTTTGTGGCTTACAAAGTTATTTTATTGTTGGACATGATTAATTTAGATTAGAAAGTATCTATCTGAAAAAAAAAACTATTTGCTCATGACCTCGCATGCCTCACGAGCATTCGAAGGTGCGGTGTATTCGTCTCTTATATAAAAACTGAGATTAAGTAGCTTCAATTTGAAAATTATAATCTGTCTATGAAAATAAAGAGGAAACAAAAAATATTTTGAAGAAACAATACCTAATCAAGACCATATTGCTGCTAAAAGTTGACCATTTTTTTATTGGCTCAGATTATACTCATCACATCAACTTTGTCTAGGGATCAAGGTATTTTTTTTCATTAACGAGGTAACTTTGAAGCCATGGTTTCCTGCAAGGGATGTACCTTGCTGTGATGATGCATCTGATGGCTATCCAGGGAGTGAATGGAGGAGATTCAGATCGCTGTACACACGTAACTGATCTGATCAACATTCTAAAAGATAGAAAGGTCAGAATTCTCAGTTTCAGGATGTCCAAACATTTTAATTCTATTCTCGCGGTTTTCTTAAACATGTCCTTCTATCTTTTAGAATGCTGATCAGATCAGTTGGATGTGTATAGCGATTCTGAATATCCTCCATTCTCTCCCCAGGGAGAGAATGGAGGAGATTCAGATCGATCACAGCACGGTACATCTCTGGCAGAAAACCAAGGCTTCAAAGTTACCTCGTTTGTATGAAAAAAATACCTTGATCCCTAGACAAAGTTGATGTGTGCATGTATACATAGTTACGGTGTCTCTAAAAAAATACATACTTATGTATATTATTATTAACTGCAATACCTAACGGTTTGAATCAGAACAAAAGCCTTTCCAGCCGAGTGCATTTTAGATAACATTACAAAACGCCTCAGTCCAGGGGTGAGGGCCCAGGCTCATTACATAAGCACGTCGCACCTCGCACCTAGGCCTCCGCCGCATGTGCTGGCTGCGTATAGAAAATTCGCGCGCTCAATACATCTCGCCACTTGAGCTCGAGAGCCCAGGGATTACGAAACAATGGGTTTTTTCCAAAATACATAATAATGCGCAACGTCAAATGGTGCGGTCGACGGGGTTCCGCGGGCGATTTAGAAATAAAATCGACATTTTTTAAAAGTACTTTACTTAAATAATCAAAATAGAGTTCGGCAGATTTAATACAACTGTAATATAATTAGGGGTATTAAAACACGAATGTGATAATAGTAAGTATCACATGAATGTTTTAATACCTAATTATGTTCAGTTGCATACAAGACACACCCATGATAGTATACTCTATAAAGGGTTTTGACTTTGACTTTCCTCCTCCTCCTCGTCATTATATCATCCGAACGAGTGTTATAATGTTATACTGAATATCGTAATGTAAATCGTCGCGCGTGGGCGCGGGGAGGAGCGCCGAAAATGTACAGAACCCTGGTCATTTCGTGAGAGCGATCTCGACACATGGCTTGATTTTCGAGATTTTTTCGGGTTCGTGCTCGAGTGGCGGTCGGCCGTCGCGCGAATTACTAGAGTATAAAATAAAACGCACTCGGCGCGGCGTAGGCAGCGCGGCCGCGCGGAAATATAACGCGGACGTGGCGCGGCTTTGTCGCCGGGCATCGGTGATACACCTCTGAATGCTTACAGCAAAAAACATAATTGACATAAAACATTTTCCCGGATACTAAGGTTAGGTAGCTTACGAAACATTTTTCGAAGGTAGAACTGAAAGTATAGTTGTAGTGACCCGCAACTTCAGCAGACGCAAAAATACTGAAATCACCCGAAATGCTGGGAAACGCAAAAATCTAATAAAATCCAAAAACCTTTTACAATTTCAAATTCTATCATTTCAGCTCGATTTACTTAATTTTTAGAAAATTATTACCAGACAAACTACTTATAATAGATAAGATAGAGCAGTATTATCGCACCTCTGCAATTTTTATTGGGTTTAATATTCGACCTTCTATTACTACTTAATATCGGGTATCACTCATGCTTCAAAATAAACTTAAATTACGACTAATAACAACACTACAAAATTTATAACAACACAATTCACGATCATATCGCAAAAACAACACAAAAACTATTTAAAAACCGGTAGCGTCGAACAAAACGCTTCCAATGACTCGACTCACCCCAGCGATAAAATCTAACCAACCGCATGACAAAAGAATTAGTCAAAATAATAAAAAATGTAACACAATAGCTTTTGAAACGAGTCGTGGGCGAAATTGTTACTAAAGTGTAGCAACATCTGTCTAGAGGGGAGAATACCTTTTTACAAACGTTTCAAGTTCAAAATTACTGCTAATGAAATAACTAACTTATGACAGTGACATAACGTCTATATTGTTTTACCTAAGCGAAACTGTACGACTTTCGAAAGTCGAATAGGATGAAGTTAACGCCATTACTGTCAAACCGTTGGCCAATCAACGTGGACGAGCGCCGACCAATCAGAGGGGAGCGCGGTGCGTGTTCCGAATGCAAAATTTGGGGCAAACTGGAACAATTTGTAAGTTTTTTGTTTGTTTCCAGCAGAAACTAATTTATGATGCGTGTGGGCTGTGGGTGTGGGCACAGTATATATTAAGTAGTATGAGGTTCGAATAGACTACGAGTGAACTCAACTTTGCACATGAAACGAAGGCAACACTGAACTAAGTGAAAGCAACGTTGATGGAATAATAGCGTAGGTATTTTCTAAATAATCTATTTAAAACTAGTCGATTTTCTAAGGATGCTTTGTTTTAAACACGTAGTGCTAGAAGAAGATACAGCCGCGTCGCTGCTTTACTCCAAATTTTATATTTTTTATTTGTTGGGTATACTCAAAATGAATTTGGGGGAGGCCTATACCCAGCAGTGCGTGTCGTGCGGCTGATATGATGAATCAAAATGAGCGATTTGTACTTATTTACCAAGATTTATAGAAAGAAACAACACTCGCTAGGAAAAAAAACATTATTAACCCAGAATAGCTGAATAGATTAAAAAAAATAGCTAATAAAGAAGTTCGTACGCAACATTATCTTTGTCCATTATTAACCTCAATTTAAACCAGTGGCTCCGTGAGCTGTACCTAGACCTCGCGTTAAAAAGTAGCTCAAATTCAATATTAATATAAGATTATTATTATTATTTATATTATATACAAATTATTTTTTAAAAACAAATTACACAAAATAGATAAGTTTTAGTTTTTAAACTAAGTATCTCTCTACTAGCGGCTGCGTGAACAGTTTTTTTGTTATCCCTCGGAAACTGCATGTTTTTTCAGGATGAAAGGTACTCTATGTCCTTTTCTGGACCCCTAACAACGTCTATGCAAAAATTCATGATGATTGGTTCAGTAGTTAAGACGTGAAGGCGTAACCAACAAACAAACAAATAAACAAACAAACGGACTTTCGCATTTATAATATTAGTAAGAAGTAAGATTCTGTGCAAATAATATACGCAGTCCTATTTAGGTTCTCTCACTACCCTATTTATTCTTAAATTTCGAATATTGGCCAGAAAAAAAACAGAATCGGTTGAGAAATGCAACCTGTAGAGGACAGCTGGGAGGACACCAGCCATACGAAAGATTTTTTGCCCAAGCTGAAGCAGAGACGTTTCGCTCGCGCTTCGCGCTCGCTCGGTAAACTGCTACTGGGGGCCGATTCTCGCGCACTTCGACATAATAATATCTCAAATTCGACGTTATCTTTAATCACAAATCATTAAAAATATCACTAAAATCTCTATTGAAGCCAAAAAAAAATATTTTTAGCGATTTTCGACATCACAAGTTGAATGACTTTGCAATCTTTAGGATTTCTTGAATTTTTCGAGATATCTCGTATTTGGCACTATTGTAACGCTTACTTACGCGACCCGAGAATCACCTCCCTGTGGCGTATCTTCTTTATGCTCTATCTAACTAATCTCTACGCTCGGCAGACAATCTTAGGTAAGTACTTAAGTATAATAAAGCTTTAGCTAAGTAAAAGCTTTTCATCAATCAATTAATTAATGCATACCTACCTACTTCTCTACCGTGCAAAGGACAAAAAAAATACCGGTAGGTACCTAATTTAAATTTCAGAGAAAATTCTTAACCTGGCTGAAGGTAGATATTAATAATTATACTCACATAATAAATCCGGCCCAAAAACTCCGTTCGCGCGTCCTTAATTTGCACTTGACATCGCGCCGGGGCGCCGCGCCTCGTCTCCCATGCGTCTTCCTCGTTTCCCATCAGCTCGGAAATTGCTCATTCACACTCGAGCGGTCGCTCAAAACGTCACCTCCATTCCTTGAGAAAGTGCACAAGTCAAATCCATCTGTCAAACGGAATTTGAATTTGGAACGACGACGGCTCGCGGCGCGGGCGCAGCGTGACGTCATAGAGAGTCACGCGAACCCCGCGTGACGCCGGGCGCCACGCTGCTCCCGCCGCCCTTATAAAATCATTAGCGCATTGAACAATAGACAAACCTTTGTCACATTAGTTCACGGTGAAATGAACATTCTAGATCTTGGACGTTTATGGGAAGTAAGCAGGCGCACTGTTCGCGACTGTACTTGGCTTTTCACGGTTGATATGTGATATTGTGACGTGTGGGAATTCGGCACTCCCGAATATTGCGCAGATTGTATAATTCTATGGCAGAGTGACCTTAAAGCAATGGTTCAGTTGATAAGTTGAATAATGAAACGGTTCACTTGTTAGAAATTCCGTATTAAACTTTTTAAGTTTATAAAAACAAAAAAATGTCTAACTAAGATTATGAATAAGTAGGTAAAAAGTTCAAATTATGTTTAAGATTTTTTGACCGCATATTGTGGAGGCTTATTTACTAAAACGCTTGCTCGACTGCGCGAAACATCCCAGATCTAGAGTGCGTCACATTACACCAGCAAGAAAGTTTATTTTTCCACACCTTAAAAATGTTTTTAATTAAGTATCAATGATTGACCTATGACTGCTAAAAACGTAACTCGAATTGGATAAGAACTACGAACCGAGATAGGACATATATATGTTACGGCTAATACCCGAAGTGCGGCTAAACCTAGTTTTAGCCGGCTAAAACTAGGTCCAGCATGGGATATAAAGAAAGGTTTTTCTGTTGTCTGTTAAAAAAAAATAACCTCGAAATTTAAGGCTCACGCTCCGCTGCGCTGCGCGCTCGCCTAATGAGTAGTGTTAGTATCAAATAACAAAACAGGACAAAATAAAATATTTTCCTGTTGTCCTGTTTTCAGTATTCCGTGGAACCCATTATATCCACCCAAACTTGTTACTTTTAAAAAGTGGATTAAAATAGGACAGCAAAGGCTTGCACAGTTCTAAAGAAAGGTCCAAGTCTGACCAGCCTTGGACTGTCTAGACTAGAACATGATTTAACTACATTTGATATTTGCCTACAGCTAGTGACTTGACTACGACTGGATCGAACACTCCGAAATCTCCTAATCCTGAAACACATCAATTTTCCTACATATCATAGTGAAATGAACCCAAACTGTCGGGACATTCTCACAAACATGCCTTTATCGAGCAATAATGTCCAGCTATTATGTGACCGTACATAAACCTCAAATGTATCGATTTTTCAGTCAACAAATGTTTGTTTCTAATTAGCTTGGATTGGAGCTGCACACGTCACTAAAGATACGCAGTTGCAACCAACCTAAGCAGCTGATGACGATCCAACACTAACGTTTTTCAATTGTTTTACGGTTTCCGTTAAAATTAATAACATCGATCATCTGCAGCGCTAGCGCAATGAATTATTAACAGCCCATTTAAGAGCTTACCTGGACAAAGCGGGCTCCGCTAGGCTGGCCCTTTCAGCCTCGAGTGGCCTCAACCAGCGCCCCTAATTTCCTTTCATGTCGAACAATTTGGTGCCTTCGATTGCGGCGCAAAAAAGAAATTACGAAGAAAAAAACTATTGATCGCGAACCCACTTCAGAACGTTTTTGTCCGCCATATTGGAAAGCGTTTTGACACGTTACATGATTTTATTTTCAATTTCTGAATGGCTCGTTCGTTGCATAATGCATAGTTTTTTGTTCATACGCAATTTTACTTCTTATTTATTTTACCAAAATCTTTGTTCCTATTTTTTAGATATTATTAAAATTCATTTTATTCACAAACTGCTATCATTAAAAAGGAGGGAAAGAATAAAAAAAACTCAGAAGTTTCCTGGTCCAAATACTTTTATTTATCTACTTAAACAATCTATTATGTCGACTTCTTTTTATACATAGAAAACACGCAATCACAAAAAAAAACGTACACAATCAGTTTTAGTACGGAAAAACAAAAAATAATATGAAATACATTGAAAATTGAGAACATTCGGTAAGGAAAGTCATAGAATTTATTATTAAAGCAGGTGTCAAAGAGACGATTTATTAACAAATTCATCGAATAACTTAGTACATTCGTCGTTTAGCACTTTCTTAGGTCGTGTCGTATTTGTTATTATGGATTGAATAATAAAAATATGAATTGAGCAAACGTAGCAAATCGAGTTACTGCTTTGGGATATTTTCTTAATTATTTATATTACACCATAAGTGTATGCAGTCATATTTTTACAGAAACATTATTTACATGTCTGAATTTAAATATTAAAATTTAGTTCTGAACAGAACTGTACGGTGTACGTACTTAGGTACTGGAAAATGATAAAACTAATCAATCAATAAGGTTTTTATACATTCGGCATTGAGAAAAGTAATATCATCCATCTCAGTTAAGATATTAGCAAATATTTTTTAATAAATAATACAGTATGTATTTGACATAAAGGGTTATATCGTTGGTTAGGAAATAGGGTCAAATTTTCATTTCTCAACTAGTCAAAATAATATGGGATGTGCTAAACTGTTTAACATGTTAAGATGAATAAATAATGAAAAATATTAGAAAAAATCGGCTCACCCGTAGCAACTTAGACGGGATTCGAACCCGCACCCTTAGGATTCCGGCCCAATGCACTACCAATTATGCTACCAAGCCGCTGAGGGATGTGGCGAAATTTTCTAATACTTTCCACGCTTCCGCTGAAGATCAGCGCCATCTCACCAATGTGAAGAGAACTACTTCGACATTCGGTTGTAGCACCTTTGCAGATGCCAGACAATCAATTAAGGTGAAACAGTAAAATTTTAAACTTTTAGATTTTTGCATTCACAATGCTATTTTTTATATTAAGATGAATAAATAATGAAAAATATTAGAAAAAATCGGCTCACCCGTAGCAACTTAGACGGGATTCGAACCCGCACCCTTAGGATTCCGGCCCAATGCACTACCAATTATGCTACCAAGCCGCTGAGGGATGTGGCGAAATTTTCTAATACTTTCCACGCTTCCGCTGAAGATCAGCGCCATCTCACCAATGTGAAGAGAACTACTTCGACATTCGGTTGTAGCACCTTTGCAGATGCCAGACAATCAATTAAGGTGAAACAGTAAAATTTTAAACTTTTAGATTTTTGCATTCACAATGCTATTTTTTTTATATTAAGATGAATAAATAATGAAAAATATTAGAAAAAATCGGCTCACCCGTAGCAACTTAGACGGGATTCGAACCCGCACCCTTAGGATTCCGGCCCAATGCACTACCAATTATGCTACCAAGCCGCTGAGGGATGTGGCGAAATTTTCTAATACTTTCCACGCTTCCGCTGAAGATCAGCGCCATCTCACCAATGTGAAGAGAACTACTTCGACATTCGGTTGTAGCACCTTTGCAGATGCCAGACAATCAATTAAGGTGAAACAGTAAAATTTTAAACTTTTAGATTTTTGCATTCACAATGCTATTTTTTATATTAAGATGAATAAATAATGAAAAATATTAGAAAAAATCGGCTCACCCGTAGCAACTTAGACGGGATTCGAACCCGCACCCTTAGGATTCCGGCCCAATGCACTACCAATTATGCTACCAAGCCGCTGAGGGATGTGGCGAAATTTTCTAATACTTTCCACGCTTCCGCTGAAGATCAGCGCCATCTCACCAATGTGAAGAGAACTACTTCGACATTCGGTTGTAGCACCTTTGCAGATGCCAGACAATCAATTAAGGTGAAACAGTACAATTTTAAACTTTTAGATTTTTGCATTCACAATGCTATTTTTTATATTAAGATGAATAAATAATGAAAAATATTAGAAAAAATCGGCTCACCCGTAGCAACTTAGACGGGATTCGAACCCGCACCCTTAGGATTCCGGCCCAATGCACTACCAATTATGCTACCAAGCCGCTGAAATCCTAAGGGTGCGGGTTCGAATCCCGTCTAAGTTGCTACGGGTGAGCCGATTTTTTCTAATATTTTTCATTATTTATTCATCTTAATATAAAAAATAGCATTGTGAATGCAAAAATCTAAAAGTTTAAAATTTTACTGTTTCACCTTAATTGATTGTCTGGCATCTGCAAAGGTGCTACAACCGAATGTCGAAGTAGTTCTCTTCACATTGGTGAGATGGCGCTGATCTTCAGCGGAAGCGTGGAAAGTATTAGAAAATTTCGCCACATCCCTCAGCGGCTTGGTAGCATAATTGGTAGTGCATTGGGCCGGAATCCTAAGGGTGCGGGTTCGAATCCCGTCTAAGTTGCTACGGGTGAGCCGATTTTTTCTAATATTTTTCATTATATTTTTCATTATTTATTCATCTTAATATAAAAAATAGCATTGTGAATGCAAAAATCTAAAAGTTTAAAATTTTACTGTTTCACCTTAATTGATTGTCTGGCATCTGCAAAGGTGCTACAACCGAATGTCGAAGTAGTTCTCTTCACATTGGTGAGATGGCGCTGATCTTCAGCGGAAGCGTGGAAAGTATTAGAAAATTTCGCCACATCCCTCAGCGGCTTGGTAGCATAATTGGTAGTGCATTGGGCCGGAATCCTAAGGGTGCGGGTTCGAATCCCGTCTAAGTTGCTACGGGTGAGCCGATTTTTTCTAATATTTTTCATTATTTATTCATCTTAATATAAAAAAAATAGCATTGTGAATGCAAAAATCTAAAAGTTTAAAATTTTACTGTTTCACCTTAATTGATTGTCTGGCATCTGCAAAGGTGCTACAACCGAATGTCGAAGTAGTTCTCTTCACATTGGTGAGATGGCGCTGATCTTCAGCGGAAGCGTGGAAAGTATTAGAAAATTTCGCCACATCCCTCAGCGGCTTGGTAGCATAATTGGTAGTGCATTGGGCCGGAATCCTAAGGGTGCGGGTTCGAATCCCGTCTAAGTTGCTACGGGTGAGCCGATTTTTTCTAATATTTTTCATTATTTATTCATCTTAATATAAAAAATAGCATTGTGAATGCAAAAATCTAAAAGTTTAAAATTTTACTGTTTCACCTTAATTGATTGTCTGGCATCTGCAAAGGTGCTACAACCGAATGTCGAAGTAGTTCTCTTCACATTGGTGAGATGGCGCTGATCTTCAGCGGAAGCGTGGAAAGTATTAGAAAATTTCGCCACATCCCTCAGCGGCTTGGTAGCATAATTGGTAGTGCATTGGGCCGGAATCCTAAGGGTGCGGGTTCGAATCCCGTCTAAGTTGCTACGGGTGAGCCGATTTTTTCTAATATTTTTCATTATTTATTCATCTTAACATAAAAAATAGCATTGTGAATGCAAAAATCTAAAAATGTTTAACATGTTTTTATTTTTTATATATATAATTCCTTTGAGATATTCGCGCGATCATTGCGTGAAAAAATAATCGTACGTATATTTAATACTATCTCATTAGATCTGATAATAGATATTTATTATGATAACATTTCCATCTTTAATTTCTGTCTACGCCAAATAACTAGGTATAAATAAAATTTATATTAACAAGTATTGCAAATCTACCAATGTCCTATAACTTTGAAATTAAAGGAGCTCATTGACGTAACAGGAAATTATTTTAACATTAATTGTGTACAGGTCAGAATTGAACTGTATTCTCTCGTGGAGTTGTGTCTTAAAACTATATAAGGTTTTTGTTTTCAGCGCCAGGAGCCACCCTGGTTGCTCTGATACCTCCTGTTGGATCCTGATTGGGAACCAGATTGTGGTGGATCCCTCGGTGAATCCCTCTGGTTGCTGCTATACCTGCCCTGGTTCGAACTGTAACCAGTACTCGACTGGTGTTGCGAGTTCTGGTTGTACCTGTTCTGTTGATAGCCGCCTTGTCCTTGGCTACGGTTTTGGCCGTAGCCTTGGTTGCTGCCGAACCTGTCCTGGTTGCCGTAGCCTGACCGGTTGTAGCTCTGCGTCTGGTTGTGGCCTTGATTCGAGTTGTAGCCTTGGCTCGAGCCGTACCCTTGGTTCTGGTATGGCACGTAACCGCTACGGTGTGGTCCGCCACCGCCACCGCCGCCGCCACCGCCACCGTAAGAATGTGAGCGACCTGTAACAAAAAAAAAATGTAGAAACTATAAACACATAGACAATGTAGAAAGGTAACTAAACGACATAGAAACTACACGAAAAGAAAATCCATTACGATTTATTGGTTAGAGCTGTAATTTTCTGGGGTGTAAACCTTACAATAGTTACAATGGTATACACTATACAGCAGTGGCGAAGGAATTTACGATATTTAATACAAAAAGTCCAGATGCAAAGTAAAAACTGTTCCGCCTGTTAGTCGGAATATACGTAGAAACAAATTTTGTTATGTATGTGTGTTGTAACGTAGAACGCAGGGTGAACGTGGATTGCGGCACTCAAAGTACTAAGAAACTTGAGAAACTTGAGTCAGTTTTTTAATAGTTTAGTTTGAAGGACACCCATTTCTGACCTGTCAAAATGTTGATTTTATTCATTATCGTGTAAGTATAGAGAAGTAAGGTAGCTTATAAAATTACATTTTAATTGTTATTATAAATTGCTAACTTAAAAAAATCGGCAGCACAGAAATAGAGAAAATTAATAATAAAAGATTGCCAATCAATTACATAATATAAACAAGAACATATTGATTTTACCATTAAGTACATATTTTGCGTAGCGTTTTGACTTTGACATTCCTCCTCCTCCTCGTCATTTTATCATCCGAACGAGTGTTATAATGTTGCACTGAATTTCATAATGTAACTCGTCGCGCGTGGGCGCGCGGAGGAGTGCGATTTCCTCTCGCTCGGATATTGTTATGTTAGCAGTAAGCTAACCGTTTCAGAACTCTTTCCAGAGGATTTAAAGTATGGGTGTAGATAAACGTTCTTTATCTTAAGCGTGAGTGTAACGCAGAAGCGAGGCGCGGACAAACGGCGCGGATTGCGGCACTCGAGGCGCTAAGCCCGCGGATCGCGCGCCCGCTCGAGGGTTTAATCGCTCCTTTGTGGCGTCACGAGACGACCGGGAGCTATAGCCAGACGGTGTGGCTCCTACGATTGAAGCTTAGAGAAATATGGAATCGACCTTGGATTCCTAAACAAACATATATCTTCATTCAAGTCGGTAACAGTTGTTGGTGTATGTTGTAGTTGTATAAACGTTCTTTATCTTAAACGCGGATGTAAAGCAGGAGCAAGGCGTGGATTGCGGCACTCGAGGCGCTAACAAACTTAAGGAACTTAAATCAGTTTTTTGGTTTCTCAACAGTATTAAATTTCATACTAGGAACGTCTACGACCTTTACTCGAGTCGGTAAGTTGCTGGTGTGTGTTGTAGTTGCATAAACGTTCTTTATCTTAAGCGTGGGTGTAACGCAGGAGGATGCGCTGACAAACGGCGCGGATTGCGGCACTCGAGGCGCCAAGCCCGCGGATCGCACGCCCGCTCGAGGGCTTAATCGCTCCTTTGTGGCGTCACGACGGCCGGGAGCTACATCGAAACGGTGTGGCTCCTACGATTGAAGCTTGACAAAATATGGAATCAAGCTTGGAAGCCAAACCAAACAAATATTTAACGTTACTTTACTGCCATTCGCACAAGTGAAATTAAATATGAGATTCAATAATAAACTTTTAAGAAGGATTCCTTGTAGGCTGCATCATGTGATTACCTAATGGGGTTTACTCTGGGTAGTTCCAAAAATATCTACTTGGGCAGCGTCACTGTCTCTGGAGACCTGTCAAAAGTTTTATTTATAACCAAAACTTATTAATTTATTTTCCTTTAAAGCCAAGCTTATATTAAGAAAAGATGCAGTGCCCAGCCTTTTTATGTGGACCAAACCTACTTCTAAATCTGCTATCCAGAGGTCAGAAAGAGCTAGAAAAAGATCGGTTTTTAAAGAAACTCCAGCAACTTGCCTGTAGATTTTGCATTACGCTTCTTTAGTTCTAATTTTAACTCCGCAACAGTCCATGCACCATGTTTTTCACTCATTTTATAAAAAAACACTTCAAATTATAAGGACAACAACCATAATCACGTTTGACAGGTCTCCACAAACACTAGCGCCGCCAGTGGAAAACATGGCAAACATAGCCCTCCCCATCCGTTTTGATAAACTTTGCGAAAATTACCTTACAACCACAATCGGTAGCCAATGCGCTAGCCGATACTGATTCGGATAATTGACAACATATCAAAATTTTTATCCTGTTTTTTTATTTATTTAGAAATTACTGGTGAAATTACCTTGTAAAAAATGAAAACATGTCAATTATGAAGTTGCATTTTATTTGTTCTTTTTTTATGCACAATGGGAAGTGCTTGGCCTTCACCTCACCCGATGTTAAGTGACGATAAGGCCGCAAGAGGAAGCGCACTACCCCCGAAATTCTCATCACTAAGGGACCCTGTTCGTTAAAAAACTCTTACTACCACTTCCATTAGTCTAAGTTCCGTGGAGATCAGGATATAATCCGCGACTGCGGATTCCCCGCGACGCCCGCACATCAAAGTTTACACTTAAAAGGATTCCAGCAACCTCAGCTTTTAAGTCACCAACCACCCGAGGCGTAGTACATCGGTCAACAGGGCGCATCGAGTGGTGCTTATAATACCCACTTGTAAGAATTTGGTGATGATAAATCAAACAAGACTGCTAAAAATAGAAAAGATTTTTACTTTATTTTTAGGCCCATCAAAATTTTCGCTGTTTCGGTTTTAAATTGCGTATTGAAAAAATAATAAGTATTTATAGATTTTAAAACTGCCCCCCTTCTCTCCACGGGACCGAGTTCACATCCGGATCGAATTAGAGTCAAAAATTTGTTATTTTGGTACCTAATTTGGAAACGGTTGTGATAGTTTCCATTGTGCTGTTTTGACATTTATTCGATTAAAACTCAATTACGTCGGTTGTATTCCCGACCCTGATTTAAGATCACATATATAATACAGTAAATTAACTTTCAGTGCATTTTACCTTATTAATTCCAAACGCATTTACTTCCACAAGTCGCGTTTAATACGAGCTCAATAAATGAGATTAACTTATTGATTTCGTATTCGGCCACCCCCAACTGTCAATGCCACCGCGGCTATAATACTCTTCAATCCCCACTACCCCCCACTCCACTCTTTCGCTCCGCTCGTATTTAACGCTTGACAATCGGTGTGTTTCTTCAGTTCATACGCCATTAATAATTACGCGGCGTTGTAGGGCATAACGAGGCGTCGCCATTACGTCACATTGTTCGCTACCGTTGGCGCCCAACGTGGGGCTGTATAGGTGAAGTACATGTAACGACTTGTAATATGCAATGACAGGATGACAGAAAATGTATTCCACTATTCCCGCTTGGTGGCGGTGCTGTAGATGGAGACCTTTTGTACGTGTGCTTAAGGATTATGTTCCCGTTATTTTTCAATTATGTCTAAAAATGGTTGATAATAATAATAATTATTATTATTATGGAAGTCGGACAGTAAACGAATTAAAGATAGAAGAAAACCAAAATGTGTTCGAAAAAAATTGATATTTATGAAAATTCGCTTCCAACATCCAAAAATAGCGCCAAGTTAGCGGTAGTGCGCCGACTGGTGGACAATTTGTGAATCAGTCAAATTATCCTGCCATTGCTGTATCGTTATTAATCTTTAGTGTTGTATTTGTCTTTACAATGCCTTTAAATTGGGCCACACTAGGGCTTAAAGTTATTAAAAATTGAGGTAATTTTTCTTTTGCACGTTTTAGGTCTATGGAGAAACATTTCATATTTCAGCCAATTTGAGTGACGGTAAGTAATTTGTCATCGACGTCAATGACCTAAGGAGTCATGCTGGTAGCAATTGGCTCCAGGTGGCGCAAGATAGATCGTGGAAAGCTTTGGAGGAGGCCTATGTCCGAAGATGGACGAACGAAAGGCTGATATAGATAGAAGTAATTTTTCAATTAAAATTATCAAAGCATAAATTACTTATAAAAAGTGGTGTCGTTAACTTGCATAAAACAATTTTAATTAGACACGGATTTTTATACTAACATCGTAGTCATGTTTTATAAAATTACTAAGCCACCTCTATGCCTTTAGAAGTTATAAATAACGCCTCTGTTTTTGGCGCTTTGAGGGCTCGCCTTTCACCTATTCATCTTTGAGAGTGGCAGATGTAAAAAGTACAAAAATACATGTCGCAACAGCTAACCCAGCAGACATAATAGGCACCTAATGGCACCGGCGCGAAACCTCGCAAATGAGAGCAAAGAGCATGGTGGAAGGGTTCGGCGCCAAAATTATGGGGGAGGGACGATCTGCGGTGGTTAGTGCCTACGGTGATCTGTGGTGCCTACTCTAACTGGCTATGGTGATTGCTGATGACTTGTATGTAATTAGGGTTCCATACCCAAATGGCAAAAACGGGACCCTATTACTAAGACTCCGCTGTCCGTCTGTCTGTCACCAGGCTGTATCTCATGAACCGTGATAGCTAGACAGTTGAAATTTTCACAAATTATGTAATTTTGTTGCCGCTATAACAACAAATACTGAAATATAATTATAGGTACATATATATTTAAATGGGGCTCCCATACAACAAACATGTTTTTTGCCGTTTTTGGTACGGAACCCTTCGTGTGCGAGTCCGACTCGCACTCGGCCGGTTTTTGTTTAGCCAGACCAAATATCACATCCCTGAAATTATTTTGGAATAAAAAAATAATGTTTGAATGAAAGAGATATTTAGGAGGCTTTAATATGTGTAGTACTTATGTCTTTTATTTTTCCATCATCTTAGCATGCAGTAACAAAGGTTGCTCTACCTACATCATGTAGGTAGAGCAACCTTTGACTTCCCCCCTTAGAACTTAGAACTTAGAAACAAGCGTACAATGATTGAAGTCAGTTAAGGGGCAAGGCGGAAGGCATAAAACACGAGTTATTCTTTTTTCCAAAGTGTCCCCGGTAAACTAAAATTTTCCCGAGGTTTCCGGCTCGGATTTTAGACACTTGAGCACGCGCCGCCGGCGCCGCGCCGCCTCTAATTATTACGGATACGGCCCCGACAATGTCGAGTGGATGACACACCAGAAGACAATTTTATACTTTTTGCCATGTTATATTTTTTCCCTTTTGACTCGTCAAGTGAAACGCCTGCTACTGCGGTTTTCCTCAAGAGGTGACCGTATTTTTTTAATATTAACTAAGTTTCGCTCAAGACTTTTCCGGTAACGCATGTTGTTATGCTGTATTTCCATTTGTACATAATTTTAGCGAAGTTTACATTTAAGGTGGTTATACCACTGAAAGTGTCGCCCTCAGAGGTTTTTATTTAATAAGTTGTTAGTAGAAAATGATTTTAATAAAAAATGAAATATGTAGGGCCCATGGTCTAGAATTTTTAGAAGGTATAGCTGTAGTACCTCATAGTCATTCGTAGAAGTAGTTAGCAAATGTGTCAAAAACAGCCACTTCTAGCTATCTACTTCTAGCAGTGACTACGAGGGAACGTAATGATATCGTTTTGTGGGCCCTAAAAATTCCGCGTACAGTTTTATTAAAAGGGTGTACTAGAATTTCAATATTAAATTAAATTCACCGCGGCGACTTTCGGTTATACAACCGCCTTAAAAATATATCCATATGCTACCTGATCCTCAGCTATCTATGTATTTTCTTAACACACATTTAACATTTCCCATCATCTAACAATCCTAATAATAACAAACACATCAACTGCAGTTCAAATAAACAAGTTGTTTAAACAAGAAGCAATCAAAAAATCAAATAGGCATATTCAATTAAAATTCGTTTGGTAGTTCATAACAAGACACGTGCCGTCGCGACTAGAAGGCACGCTCTCGTGCTGGGGGAAATTGTCCCTTAACAACGTGCAATTAAAGCCACAATAGCAGGCCATTGTTCTTATTAAAATTACAAATTAATTGGCAGACGAATTATTAAAAGGAGTTGTAGATTAGCAATATAGTATAACCACATATCAAAATTATTGCAGAAGTAAACAATAAAGAATTTTATGTAACATTCTTGTCAGCTAAAAGACGACCTGAATGGCTTGGAGGGTATACAAAAGTTGACTATTCAAAAGTCATATGAATTATTAATTTTCCCAGGAAAAGATAAGCTTCTAAAGAAAACTCTTTCTGAAAACCCAAATACTAAGGAAAACTTTTTTCTATATCTTCTACCTACGCTCTGGTATAGATGTTATAGTCAAACCTCGAAGCTCCGACATTCCTATGTTTGACTAGTCAAACCTGAGGTTTGACAAAAAGTCTCAGTGAAAGTCCATCCATACCAATAGCGTGTTTCGGGCTTTGACGAACGAATTAATCCTAGGAGTGACGAACTTGGACAGTCACAGGCCGAAACTCAATACGTTCAAAAGCTCAAAACGGAATTAGAGCAGTCAAACCTAAATTAGTTTGACTAAGAAGTTAGTTGCTTCTAGGTTTGCCTGAAAATACTTCAGCTAGAGGCCGAAAGAAGAATGAATCTTTGACTATAACACAGATGTTTGTTTCCTTCGTTACTGATGATCTTAAGACATGAGGTTTAGTTTTACCTACTAATTTTCAGTTTGCACAATATAAAAGCGTAAGGTAGTTTACATCAATATCAACAATCATAAACCATATACTTTTTTTTTTTCACAA
This sequence comes from Agriphila tristella, assembly GCA_928269145.1. Classification (NCBI taxonomy): domain Eukaryota; kingdom Metazoa; phylum Arthropoda; class Insecta; order Lepidoptera; family Crambidae; genus Agriphila; species Agriphila tristella. Next base: position 2,313,784 of record OV743443.1, on the reverse strand, counting down.
AAAATTTATCTTCATTTTGTGCTGTGCCACTATTTAGACAAAGTTGAAAGACAGAAAAAATCTTACAAAAATACGAATTTCCGTACAAAAAAGAATGTTATGCTACCTAAATAGAATTGCTCAAGTGCCTGAAAAAGAATTACAGATTAAGGGATATCCTTATCGGATTATAATGAAAAGCAGATAAAATACGCATTAGGACACCTCTGCAGCCACCTGGTTAAGCATAAAAAAGGAATCGATAAAAAGCTCCGACATTGTAGCTTTAATCCTCTCCCGGTTAAAAGGAAGCACTTCAGCCGATCGACCCGTTATTTAGAAAAAAAACCGCCCCATTGTACTGGCAACCCTCGATAATTATTATTTTCGTAGTTGGCGACACTGCATCGGACAATGGCTTCCCTTCGCACTTCCTGTTTGCTTTCGCGCGCTATTACACGTCAATGCCTCGCGGGACGATAGGCCAATTTGAATTTCGAATTTGGAATAATGGATTCCTTTCACGGGCGTCTATTGGCTGTAATTTTGTTTTTCTTGCGTTCGATGGCTCGGAGGCGAGGTATAATGCCAGTGTTTATCATGTTTATTATCTGTTCGCACGCTTTGTTGTCATTCTTAAATAGGATAATGACTGGTTACTTTAAGCCGGTATGTTATTATCTTAGCCGCTATGTTATTATCTTAAATAGTCAACAAATACTACATTTTATTTATTAAACTTTTTTTGATGTTGCCAGTGCATTATTGTATAACAAAATAAAATATAACACGACTTTAAGTACCTAATAGATAATTTAATAAATATTAGAAAACAATCAAAACAAATCTGTATCACAAATATTGCTCTGATTGAGTATTTAAGTAGCTAAATCACTTGTGATATGGAAATCAGAGACAAGGGTGGAACTAGACCTAAGCCAATGTAGAAAAGTTCGTGTTCTAAATTGAATTGAAAAAAAAAGAGATGGCGACACCTTGTAAACCGGCGTACAAACCACGGAGGTCGTCAAAATATAATACTTTCCATTTAACATTTTAATTTCAACTCAGAAATCTACATATTTTTATCGCAAGGGTTTTCACATCCGCGACAGGATACAACAATTTGCTGTCAGGGCTGTCAGCAGTTCGTTAACAAGGAGAAGTGGTCGATTGCGCCCCTCGCACGGCTCTAATTAAATGCAGCGGCACAAAGGGCGCGCTGGAGGTGCACATTGTTCCCTTAATTGGTACTAACGATCACGAAAAATTCAAAATGAAAGTTGTGACGCGACGCTGTTTCGGCCCATGTCCTCCAGGCACTTGGGTGGAAGATTGGTATTCTACCTAGCAAACGAATTGTGTTTTTTATAAATCTGTATCGCAATTCAAGACAAAAATAGAATAACATGTATTTACAACACACATAAGGATTAAGAAAAGAAAACAATATAATACAACTAAAATAAAACCTAAATGCTCTTTAAGAGGTACTATGGGCAACAGCGTCGCTTAACCAGTTAACAACAAAATTCGTGTGCGCGCGTATCGCCTTTGCACGAACTAAACGTATGGTTGAGGCGGCGCGGCGTGCAAGCGATTTTAACCTTAGGAGTGGTTAAGCGTCGCTGCTGCCCATGGTACGTATTAAAATGTCGAAAATTCATAACACATACGACCAAAATATCGAGGTATAAAACACCTATTTTCAAAATACCAAAAATCTTAAATGTCGATATCCGATAGACCGAAACTTGAAAGACCGATTTTTAAGTGACCGATAGTTCGAAATCCCGAACGTTAAAATGTCGATAGTTCGAAATCCCGAAAGTCTGTTGAGGTCTATTAGGTGCGACGACGAGCGAGCGTAGCGAGCGAGGAGGAGGTTAGGTTCCATTGCGATCAACAACGCACGAGCCAAGCAAGCGAAGCGAGCATGCCGCGGCAACGGCCGGCGAAGTGCCAGAACCGACTTGCTGGCATGTAACCCTCAATTATTAAGCTTCTAGTCGTTTAGGTCAAATCTCCTTTCGTGATTTTAAACGTACGGCCAAACAAGCATTCGACCTTTTAATTTTAGGTATAGGTCTTGTAAAATTCGGTCTTTTAAAACTTCGGCATTGTAATACCTCTTTAGGCACGCACAATGAATACAGCAAGTGAATCGCAAGTTAATAAAACTTTTTTTATTTAGGATCCGTATTGAATGAATTGCAAACAGTAGCTAAACTTAAATCCTCCGTTTTACTCACTCGATCTAAGAGGAGTCCTATATTTCTAACAGCATTTTCGACAAACGCCAAAGTTTCAATCATCCACGTCGTTTTTGACCACGTTTTATTGATATTAGAAATATAAAACATTCTCGTCAACATTCTCATTAAAAATTCCCCGACTACAAACACTGAATTATTTGGCAATCAATCATAACCGCCCCGTTACGAGCTCGTCAAAACACGCTAATAGCCGTCAGCGCGCCGGGCCCAGATATTGAGATTTAATCCGATGCGTGCGCGCAAGCACGTGCCCCGCCTGGTTCGCATACCACCGTCAAATCGGACGTCGTAGGGACTAGTTTATAATCGTACAGATTATTTAAACACCGAGATTTTGTTTGATTATTGACCGAGCGAGCACGAAGTGCGAGCGAAGCGTCTCTGCTTCAGCTTGGGCAAAAATTCTTTCGTATGTCTGTATGTTCTCTTCTACAGGTCGCATTTCTCAAGCGATTCTCGTGAAAATTTGTGAGCAGGTTCGAAAATTATATAGATTTTTTTTTGTCGAGCCAGATTTTTTTAATTTTTCAAAATGGCGGAGGTATGTTAAAAAAACAGGTTTTACGGCTTTCCAGCGCTGTCTGTTCTCCTCTACAGGTCGCATTTCTCAACCGATTCTCGTGAAATTTTGTGAGCAGGTTTGAAAATAATATAGAATTTTTTTGTCGCGCCACTTTTTCGATTTTTTTCAAAATGGCGGAGATATGTAAAAAAAAAAAATATTGCAGTCCAACTTTCCGGCTCTGTCTTTTCTCCTCTACAGGTCGCATTTCTCAACCGAATTTCGTGAAATTTTGTGGGCAGGTTCGAAAATCATATAGATTTTTTTAAGTTAAGACAGTTTTTCTAAATTTTTCCTAATGGCGGAGATATGTAAGAAAAATGTATTTCAGTCCGGCATTCTGGCGCTGGATGTTCTCCTCTACAGGTCGCATTTCTCAACCAATTCTCGTCAAATTTCGTGAGCAGGTTCGAAAATTACATAGAATTTTTTTGTCACGCCAGTTTTTGAAATTTTTCATAATGACGGAGAAATGGAAAAAGACATATTTCAGTCCGACTTTCCAGCTGTCCATTTTCCTCTACATGTCGCATTTTTCAACAGATTCTCGTGAAATTTTGTGAGCAGGTTCGATCATGATATAGAATTTTTTAGTTTAGCCAGTTTTTCTAAATTACCAAAAATCACCATTTCGGAAAATGTTTAAAATTAGAAGCGCCATCTAGCTGCGAATATACCTACCAAATAATACCAAACAGCACGCAGGTACCTACTACGTGCTTTGAAAAGCTCGTGAACAGTGTGGGGAAAAAGGGGTGGCGACATCTTTTAGATTATTTTTTAAACAACATACAACTTGAGCTACTTTTAAACGCGAGGTCTACAGCTCACGGAGCCACTAGTAATAGTGTACCGACGCAATTTATCGTTACAAATAAGCAGTTAACTAATAGCAAAGAAATGCAGGATCAGCTAAAAGTACTACGTCAAGCTAACATCGAGCCAAAATGTATGAAAATCTGATTCTCGATCTAGCACATATTTGCTGAATATCCGCCTCAAAAATAGTAAAGAAGAAATCAGCCCTACTTTGATAATAAGTTTTTTACAAATTGTTGGCAAAGACTGACATGACAAAAGCCAGGAAAATTAAAAAGATTGTTTAACTTTTTAATTAACAAACTCTATTGAAATTGAAAGCCAATTCGCTTTTAGCTATTAATAATATAATACAATACCGTCATTAAACAAATCTATTTTATGTAAGGAGTGGTCTAGACTGGACGAAAATCCTAAATATCCGCTTCCTTCACCGTTTAAACGGCATTTTGTGAACCATTTGGGAACATGACTTTTCCGATGTAAAAAAGGCTGCTGAATTCGATTCTGAATATTGCCAAGCCGAATTATATTTTATTTTTTTCAAGCGTGTTTTGCTCTTATAATGACTTGATTCAAGAAAATATCTCTATATTTCTCTACAGAAAATCCTCTATAGAATTTAAACTATGAAGATTTGCCTCAGAAAAAAAACACTGGTAAATAGCCTAGTTATTTCACTATATAGTGTAATAAACATATTGAACATTTTTGTCTAGTAACTGTGTTAAAAAACTAATTTGCATCATGCGGCGGAATTTTCTCAGCCATTTTTTTTTCAAAAATCCTCTACAGTATTAAAACTATTAAAATTTACCCCAGAAAAAAAAATAAAAAAATAAATAAAATAATTATTTTACTATATAAAATAATAAACTTGTTAAACATTTTTGTTAGTAACTGTGTTAAAAATATATTTTGATTCGCACGGCGGCATTTTCTATAAATTGTTTTTTTCGAAAATCCTCTACAGATTTAAAACTATGAGGATTTGCCCGAGACAAAAAATATTGGTAAATAGCCCAGTTATATCACTATATAGAATAATAAACTTGTTAAACATTTTTGTCTAGTAACTGTGTTAAAAACAAAATTGTGTCGCGTGGCGGAATTTTCTCTCCTCGAGCCACATCTCATACTTCCGGTACCCGGACGGACTTCCGGTTATCAAAATTGAGTTCAGCGACCCCAAAACCCTATGCCAAGACACCTCACACGACCAGAATCGAGTTCTAATAAGATAAGGCTCCATTTTGGCCGCCATCTTGAATTTTGGGCAAAGGAGCCAAAATTGGGCCTGGCAACATTCAGAACCGAATTCAGCAGGCTTTTATACTTCGGAAAAGTCATGTTGCCAAAATGGTTCACAAAATGCCGTTGAACTTGAAAACTTTAATTTAAACTACTGGTAGTCTAGATAATACCGGCAAACAAAAATATCACAGCGTGCAGCGCCATCTGTTCTAGTTTGTGAAAACTAAAAACGGTCTCGTTGCAACTTAATGGCGGGATGTCACAAAAAATATCCCGTTTGGTGGCGCTACTGCTACTGGACACCTTTGTACGGGCATTTACCCCCAATTTTCCCATTTATTTTAAATTTTATCTAATAATGGTTGATACTAATTACAAATATTATGGAAGTTTGACAGTAAACGAATTAAAGATTGAAGACATCCAAAATGTGTTTTGAAAAAAAAAAAGTATTAAATGAAAATTTGCTTACAACATCCAAAAATTGATAGCAAACAACAAAATGACGGCCATCGATTATTCTACCACTTCAGCTGAGCAATCCTTCGAGCGATGTCGGTTACTTTAGTTCTCATACTTTAGTTCTTTTTTCCGTCCCAAACATTTGTGAGGTATTATTGTTTTCCCTGCTGGATAATATATATGTCCATGTTGCTGGATGGTTTTTGCTCTATCCAGCTGTTAAGAGGCGGGCTTTCATTTTAGGTCACTAAAGTAAAACAATGATTGTTAATCCATGTAAAATACTTGCCCAGTCTTATTGTTCCTCCTTCAATGTTATGTTATATTGTCATGTGCCTTGTTTTATGTATATTACGTAACTATAGTATTTTTAATCTTTCATACAAAGACTTCTATGTTGTATTCTTGCTCTCATAGAATAGCGTCGGTTGATAATAATGTGGACGTCTCGTCTGTGTTTTTGTTCTGCTGGTTTGAATTTATAAAATGTTGTCTTGTCTTCCTTTTCTACACACGCGCAGAGCACTAATATCCCTATGTTTTTCTTTTTAATAGTGCTAATGCTACAATAATAAGTATTACCTATTTATGTTAAATTTTAGTAAAAATATTATGTAGCAGACAGCCTCTGTCACAGTGACGTCCGTCAGTGACAGTGACAGTTATAGTTCTCCGGTCCGAAGCATAGAGCATATGACGCAGACTCTATTGTAAAATGCCAGAGTCACAGACTATTTTGATAATTTTTTGTATTTTTCTCTTATTGTTTTGTGTAATCGAATCGCAGCGTCAACAAACCGGTCCCGACGGAAGACCAGCGCTGGTCGCAGACCAGCATTATGCTGAGTTTGGGACCGTTTTGGGACAGATAGTAGTAAGTTTTATTGTATGTATTGTTGTCTGTCTCAAATAAATTATTTTTCTTTCTTTCTTTCTTTCTTTCATACGGATCTCCTCTTTTCTGATTTCATCACACAGGGAACTGGAACTGACTGGTACTAACCAGCAAGTTTCATACATGTACTGCCACATTGGCTGATATCACAACTTCACAATACAACTAACTTGCTAAGAGGATTTGGGTGAATGCTACTCTGCTGTAGGTGAATTTGCAACGTTTTGAATGAACATAGGTTGTAGGTATCGGCCATAGAGATAGAAATAGTTTATTGCCTCAAAGACTACAAGTTACTTACAATATTAGTTCAGAAATAGCCACAGAGGCAAAAGGTAAAAAAGCATCGATGCTGTCTGGTTTTATAACACGACAAATGAAAATACTGAGAGAACCTAAACTTACTATTCTTATATTTAACTGTATTGTACGAATTATCCTTGAATACTGCAGTCCAGTGTGGAATACATGCTATCAAGTTTATTCGAACAAATTAGAGCTTGTACAGAGACGGTTTTTATATCATTTAGCTTTTACAGACTTTAAATGCCGTGAACTTATATCGTACTAGCTTCTGCCCGCGACTTCGTCCGCGTGGATGTTAGAGAAAATTCTTAGAAAATCTTCAACCAGGATCCGACCAGTCATTTTTATGCTTCCCGTTCCCGTTCCCGATCCGACCAGTCATTTTTATGCTTCCCGTTCCCGTTTCCGTTCCGTTCCCGTTCCTTCCCCCCCCCCCCCCCTTTCCCGTTCCCGTTCCCGTTTCCGTTCCCGTTCCCGTTTCCGTTCCATTCCCGTTCCTTCCCCCCCCCTTTCCCGTCCCTTCCCCCCCCCTTTCCCGTTCCGTTCCCGATCTCGTTCCGTTCGCGTTCCATTGCTGTTCCGTTACCGTTCCGTTCCAGTCCCGTTCCCGTTCCGTTCCCGATCTCGTTCCGTTCGCGTTCCATTACTGTTCCGTTACCGTTCCGTTCCAGTCCCGTTCCCGTTCCATTCCCGTTCCGTTCCCGGTCCGTTTCCATTCCGTTCCCGATCCGTTCCCGCTCCGTTCCCGTTCCGTTCTCGTTTCGTTCCCGTTCCATTACCGTTCCGTTCCCAATCCGTTCCCGTTCCCGGTCCAGGTCCCGGTCCCGGTCCCGTACCCGTCCCCTCCCCGTTCCCGTTCCCATACCCGTCCCTGTCCCCGTCCCTTGGATGAGGACTTCAAAATAAATGTCATTTTCGCAATCACCATCCCATGAGACCTCAAGAACGACATCCACATCGATTTTCATCTTTACTTACCCCATCCCTAAGGGATGATTTTCAAAATAACAAAATATGTGTTTGCCTTTTTATTTTTAGACATGCTCCTACGAATTTTAACGTTGTGTTCTAATATCTATTTTATATTCTTTTTTCATACAAAATTTGAACCCCATTTTCACCCTTTTAGGGGTTAAATCATGTCCACCGTGTTGAACTTCAAAATAAAACTCATTTTTGCAATCACCACCCCATAAAACCTCAATAACGATATCCATATCGATTTTCATGTTTACTCACCCCATTTACCCCCTAAGGTGTTGATTTTCAAAATTACAAAATATTTGTTTGCCTATTTATTTTTATATGTACTCCTACGAAGTTTAAACTTGTTAGTCTATTTTATATTATTTTTCCATACAAAATTTGAACCTCATTTTCACCTTTTTAGGGGTTAAATCATGTCCACCGTGTTGGACTTCAAAATAAATCTCATTTTCGCAATCACCATCCCATAAAACCTCAAAAACGACATCCATATCGATTTTTAAGTTTACTCACCCCATTTAGCCCCTAAGGGGTTGATTTTCAAAATCACAAAATATATGTTTGCCTATTTAGTTTTAGACGTGCTCCTACGAAGTTGAAAGCTGTAATGTCTATTTTTTTTATATTATTTTTTCATACAAAATTTGAACCCCATTTTCAGCCCTTTAGGGTTTAAATCATGCTCACCGTGTTGGACTTCAAAATAAATGACATTTTTGCAATCGTCATCCCAGAAAACCCCGATAACGATATCCATATCTATTTTTAGGATTTTTTATCCCTTTTCACCCCCATTTCATCCCTATAGGGGTTGAAATAATAACAAAAACAATATACGTTGCGTTAGATTTTCATTCATAATCCTAAATTATAAATTTGGCGATTTTTACTTCGAAAATAAAGGATTTTCTTCAATACGCAACTTCATCCCCCTTTTGAGCCTTTCGGGGGTAGAATTTTGAAAAACGCTGAAACCGGTATCTATTTATTTTCAACTCTTAGCCTAAACACAACGTTTGAAGATTCTAGCTTCAAAACTGAGGGACTTTCATACAAACTTTCATCCCTTATTTCATCCCCTTAGGGATGGAATTTTCAAAAATACTTCCTTAGTGGATGCCTACACTGTATAAAGTATCTATGTGCAAAATTTCAAGTCTCTAGGTCCAGCGGTTTGGGCTGTGCGTTGATAGATCAGTCAGTCAGTCAGTCAGTCAGTCAGTCATTCAGTTTACGATTTTATATATTAAGATGAGTCTCGTATCTCTTACTATGAATTAATTCCACTGCACATTCGAAGAAAAATTTCTGATATTATGATTTTATTTAAATTGCTCCATGGACATATTTGTTCCTCTGATATTCTGGAACAAATAAAATTTAGAGTTGGTAGTCGCTTGCATAACAGAAAAACTTTTGCTTTGCCATTATGTGGGACTCGTCTCGGTCAACATTCTCCATTATATCGCATGTGTAACTACTACAATTCTATTCGATTTGATTTCGACATATTCAATGGTTCTGTAGCTTCAGCTAAACATAGTCTTACATCAATCGTTTTATAGGGAAATGTTTTCGTCTGTCCTGTTGTTTTTCTTTTTATACAAAACATCATTACATATTTTTAATACTTTTTCGATCACTTTAGACTGATTCTTAGTTAAAATGTCGACTAAGGTAGTCCAATATTGTATTTTTACTTTATATGCATGTTGTGCTTGCATCGAGAAGGTTACAATCTTAAACGTATTTTTAACTGTTAAGTAGTGTAAGTTCTGTAACGTTATAAGTTAATTTTTAGTTAAAATTACACAAAATCTACATTTATTAAAATAAAATAAAAACAAACCATTTTTTTTAAATAGCTAAATTAAACTCATCTTATTTCTAATTTAAATCAAACGCTAAACTAATAACTACAATCAAAATAATAATGCACGTTAAACTGCAAATCGAACGTATTATTTATTTAAACATTTTACCACTTCGCGAACGGTACCCTAACCTTCCTTTGTATCGCGTATCGATGTGAAGGCAGTGATTGCGAATAACACAATGCGTGTGCGCAACAGACTGCGCAGCTCGTACTAATTTCGCGATGCAGTGGTTTTGCTGCGTCATTGACACACACCGCTTCCTGAGCTCCCGCGGACGACACGAACTTACTTCGTCATAAAGTCGCCGTTGGAAATCATTTTTATAATTTTTTGAAAAAGGACACCTCAGTGATTAAAATTGTGTTTTGTCACTTTATTTCATTTTAAATATAAATTCAGTGCAATCCCCGAAAGGGTAAGTGTTGAACATCGCTTTGTAGTAGTTATTAGTTAGTAATTTTAGTTTGTGTTTTAAAATAATTATGTTTCATGTAAAATTTAGTGCACGCTGATGATTATGCATTCCTGTGTGTAATAATCTCAGCGTATCCTTTTAAATTGCTTAAACGACGAAATCAAATTTGCAAAATCATTCACTTCATACCCTCACATTTTAATTTTATTAATTTTACCATTTAAATCATTGTAATTTCATTTTATCATATGTTCATTTTGTATGCAATTAGCACAATGCTTTTCTGCACAATTTTAATTAGTTTAATAGTTGTACACTCCGCTCTGATTGCGATAATTTGCCACTTCACCTACTGCATACTTTCTCTTCTCCCAACTTTTCTTGGCTTGGCTTAGGTGAATTGGCTATCGCAATCGGCGGCTGCTAAGCATGAAGCTTACGCAGTTGATTGCAATTCCAGGGACTCAGATTGACCCAGGTTCATCCAGTTTGACCCATTCAACTTTGGCCAAACCAACTTTGGCCGACCAACTTTGGCCACTTGGTTTTCTGCTGGCGGCCATTTTGCGACGCGCTTCACACGCTGCACTGCACCTTCCCACGCCACATCGGGCCACCTACCACCTGAGGGCCCTCCTTAAGATAAGTTGGGACACGCAAGTAAATACCAGTCGGGCCCCTTAAACTCACGACCCCATGCTCAAGCCATTAATAAATTATTGTACACGTAAGTTGTGGTTTCTCATTTAGCAACCCGCTACGCGACAGTTCCCAGATTGTAATCCAGATTGTAATCAGTTTTGTGAGCCAAATAAAAAAAAAAAAAAAAGGTAGTGGCTCAGCTTATGCTGAACAGGCAGGAAGCACTGCTCCGCGCTGATTTTCAGTCACCCCTCTTTCCCGAAAGGTCAAGATTGGGAAATGAAGTGTAAAAGGAGTGGCAGTGGTAATTCAAGGAGAACAAATCTAAGATTTAAATAACTAGTTCAAGATTATATAAAAAACAGTCTAGGCAAAAAAAAAGATATCATAATTGACATTATCTCAGCAAAAACACAAGATGTGTGTGTGCTAAGTATGTGTGAGTGAATGGGAAGAGTGATACCGTATTATAGATTGTTGGACTACTACAATAAGAAGTAATTTTTCGGTGGAAGATCTGTCCACTAGGCATGTTTCAGATTCTCTGCAGCCAGTTGTCTTTTAGTCAGAGCCATTTTATATTCCTTTTTAAACAAATTGTATTGACTTTTATGCTATAATAAGGCCACAAGTTACTTACTGTGTTGCTGCGGCGGCGGCACGTTGCCGTACTGGTTGCGCGGCAGGTGGTGGCCCAGCATGCGGTGGCCCGCCGCCTCCAGGCTGGCCAGCGACTGCGACCGGGCCATGCCTGCCATACAAACGTGTAATCAATGCCTTAAATAAATACTTATTAGCCCGGCCACATACATGACGGAATCCCGATTCGGAATTCCGAACGGAATATCGATAATGTTTGAAAATTCCGTACTCTCCGTTCCGTGGTTGGTCCATAGATTTTTATGGATTAACTGCGTTCGGAATTACGTATGTATGGAAGTCCGAAACGGAATTCCGTCTGTGTGTGGCCACTCTTATGCTGTAGTTACACATTCATGCTCGACTCGCCACTCGTGCGAATCACTCGACGATATAATATTGGACGCTAGCACGCGACCTCAGAGTACAATTTCCGCAGCCGTAAGGGCCGCTCGTGCCCTTTGACTTACGTCGGAAATACCACTTCAAACGCGAATGCGCCAGTAGCGAAGCGAATAGCGACTTTGCTCACTATTTGCCTCGCCCACCTCGCTACTCCGCGAATGTGTGATAGCGGCATTACTTATCGAATAAACTGCTTGATCGGTATGTTTAAACTAGAGATGAAACGGATAGCAGTTTGGCCGGATACCGGATATTTGGCCGACCATGTGGATATCCGGCGGAACTTAGCCGTTTGGTGCATCGCACACACACACACTTACGTAGGTGGTGGACGAACGATCGGGTGGACTCCGTTCGATTCGGAATTATATTTCTTAAATGATACTAAGACTAACTAAATAAAGCAAAAAATTGACGAATGTCGAAGTCCAAAATATCGATGTACTGCATTCAGAATGTTTAAGAGCGCTTATTCTGAACACTAGCGCCGCCATTGGAAAAAAAATCATAATACTCAAATAAAGACGAAATAGTGAATTATCTCTCTGGAGTGCACTCCGAACTTACTTTGTGGTACTTTTTATCACTCAAACAATATTTTTGGGCTTGTAGTTTAGTTTAATGGACTTTTATTGCTAAAAGTGGCCACTTTTCGCAATAAAAGTCCATTAAACTAAACGGCAGGCTAGAAAATATTGATTAAGTGATAAAAAATACCACAAAGCTTGTTCGGAGTGCACTCCAGAGAGATAATTCACTATTTCGTCTTTATTTGAGTATTATGATTTTTTTTCCAATGGCGGCGCTAGTGTGCAGACTGCGCCCTCTTAAAAGTGCGAATTACGTAAGGCAGAAAGTATGTTATTACGAATTACTTCATTGCGAATGTTTACGACTGCGATGTACGGAACTTCGAAAGTTTTCTATGACGAATTACTCAATTCAGAATATTCATGATTGCGATGTACAGAACTTCGAAATTATGTCAAAATGAGTTATTTAATTTCGAACGTTTTGAACACAATAACTATAATTATGAAACGTAGTTTATTAGAAAAATAATTAATTACATTAGTGCCATGCTTTTTAAATTGCAATTTTGCAAGTATTTTCATTTAGAAACACTTTTTTTTAAGTAAAATAATATATATAATTATATATATTATTATATATAATAATATATTTAATAATATATATGTAATATAATAATAATATATATATAATAACTAGCGGCCGCCCGCGGTTTCACCCGCGTGGTTCCCGTTCCCGTGGGAATATCGGGATGAAAAGTATTCTATGTTTTAATCTAGGCTATCTACTATCTGTGTGCCAAATTTCAACCAATTCCGTTCAGTAGTTTTTGCGTGATTGAGGAACAAACATCCAAACATCTAAACATCCAAACATCCAAACCCACAAACTTTCACATTTATAATATTAGTAGGATACGTACTTAATATAAATATTATTTTAATTTTTTTTATTAATTTTGTGTACCTAACTAGCTATGATATTATTACAAAAACAATTTACCATTTCCCATATAAAATTATATTTGAATAGTTGCTATGACCATAGAACACTATTGAATTTTAATATGACAATCAGAAAAATATGTGTTTCAAAATTCAAATTTCTTAATTCAGTCTATATCGTGCACCTCATTATGCAACATTTACCTAAAACACTTAATACAAGATGTAAAAAAACGCTATTCTTACAATTCAATATGGTAAAATCAATATGTTTTAGTTTATATTTATTGTATTTACTACAAACCTTTATTATTATTTCTCTCTATTTCTATATTACCGATTAAATAACTCATTTAAACATACTTTCGAAGTTCTGTACATCGCAATCATGAATCTTCTGAATTGAGTAATTCGTCATAGCAAACTTTCGAAGTTCCGTACATCGCAGTCATAAACATTCGCAATGAAATAATTCGTATTAACATACTTTCTGCCTTACGTAATTCGCACTTTTAAACATTCAGAATGCAGTACATCGATATTTTGAACTTCGACATTCAGTATTACAGTCCAAAAAATTACTTAATAGTAGGTACATTACATCCGAGAACGGGAAGCTAGCGATTGCATTGTTGAGGATGGTTTGAAGCCCGAGCCGCAGGCGAGGGCTTTAATCATTCGAGGCAATGCAAGTAGCTTCCAGTACAAGGTTTGTATAATACTTTACTCACGAAATGCGAGGAAATACAATTTTCTTTGTAAAAATGTGATATTTAAATAGGTTCGCGTGGCCATGTTTACTGACAGGTCATGCAACCATAAAGTTTCATAAAAAGAATGCTAGCTGATAAGTTCTACCGATTTGAATTTGGAACACTTACTTCCCGCACTCAGTGCGGGAAGTAAGTATTGAATTTCATTTCCGCACTGAATTTCAAATTTAGAATGTGATGAACCAGACCCCCACGGAAATGTTGAACGCCCCGCATTCTTTTTTCAAATGGAATGATAACATTTCAGAGCATAAGTGAGTAAAAATATATTTCTTTTATTATTATTTTTATTTTATTTGGCCGGATACCTATCCGGCTGAATAGTAGCTATCCGGTATTCGGCCGGATAGTATTAAGGCCGCCGGATAGGCCGGATACCGGATAGTTACCGGATATCCGTTTCATCTCTAGTTCATATTTTTCATTGACAGACACGAGAGTACTTGCCGCAAAAAGTGTTGTCTTTTATTAACACAATGAAAATTGTATGATTTATTTTATTAAACATTGGACAACGTTAGTACGTTACAATGCGATCAATTTTATTATGTACTTATAACAGAAGCGGTAACTTCTCTCGAGAATGTATGGCCATAATAGCAAAGAGTACATTTTACATATAAAAATACGTTTTGTACCGCAAGCGCTGTGAATTTGGTCACATCTATTGTAAATAGTTAATTTAATCGCATTATACATACATTATTCCGATTCCAAAGTTAGTAGCTAAAGTACTAGTTATGGAAATTACAGAACGCTTTTTATATCTGGCCTCTTCCGTTTTTGACAGAAATTCCGTCAACGTCCCGTAATGTAAAATACATGGTAAATTTTGGAAGAATGCCCTTGTAATTTTGATGTTTCGGAACAACTCCAAACACTTGAACATTGTTTTATAGCGCACACATCGAACAGAAAGCGCATTTTACTACGGTGATATGATATCTCTAAATACGAAACATTGTTGAGGAGCTCGATGGCGTAGTGGTTTAGCACCTGGCCCAGCGATTGCGGAGGTTAAGCATCTTTAGCAAGGGTCGGTCATAGGATGGGTAAACAAAAATGTATTATCTCGAGCTCCTCCGTGCTTCGGAAGGCATGTTAAGGTAACGACTGCAATCGCACCCGGGACCGACGTCCCGGGTGCGATTGCAGTCGTTACCACCCACCAATTTGCATTGGGCCGGCGTGGTGGGTTATGTTATGGCCCATCTTTCTTATATTCATCCATAAGGAAGGCCTGTACCCCAGCAGTGGGGACATTAAAAATGGCTGATGGACATGAAGCTACTAACCTATCTGCGGGCGCCAGTTCCTGTTCTCCTCGTGCGACAGGTTGCCGGGCTTGAGCACGCGGGGCGCTTCCGTGGCGCGCGCGAGGCGGCGCGCGGGGAACACGAACTCGTCCGGGTACTGCGGGTCCTGGAAGCGCACGCACACCGCCGCGTTGCCCAGCACCGGCGCCAGCCCCACCACGGGCGACGGCAGCTGCCTGGTGGGAATGACAAGCGGTTTTAAATCTGTTTTAAATAACTCGGTAATTTTCCCTTGTTCCTCGGAGATAACCATGGCCAGATACTGGTTATCTGTGAATAGTTTTTTTTTCTCTAATATAACCAGTTATCTCTTTCCTTAGGATAGGAAAATCTATTCCTATAGATTTTCCTCACAGATAACTAATTATTTTAACAGTTATCTACGAGGAAAATCTATTCCTAAGAGATAACTGGTTATATTGGAGGAAAAAATCTTCACAGGTAACCAGTTATCTGGCCATGGTTATCTCCAAGGAACAAGGAGTAATTTGGTATATATTTTTTTGTAAATTCCGTCTTAGGAGTACATGTTTGCCAACAAACTATTTATTAAAATTGCTGAAAATGCTGGAGGCCTACTATAACAGATACCTACTTTTTTTGCCCACCACGGATGAAGGCAGTTTTGATGGTAAAAAAATAATCAGCCATCGTTTTGTTTTTCGTCAAGAAAAACCACAATAAATTATCTTGCATTAAGTTTGCTTTTATAAATTGCATTTTGTAAATAACAATTGATATGTTGCGAAGAGGCCATCAGCTTAGATTTTAATAAATTATGTATTTATTATTATACCTTGAATTATATTTTTCCGGGAAAAGTGCTGCGACCTTCACCTCACTTGATGTTAAGTGACGATAAATAAGGCCGAAGGTGGATGCGCACTACACCTGGAACTCTCATCACTGAATAACTGGCTATCTTACCTCAACTGCCGGAACATGTCAATTTCTTAAATTGTTGTTATGGCGTCAGATTTAGATAAGATGGTGGTAGCTAGCCAGGCTGACTTGAAATAGACCCTACCACCAACCAAACAAACGTACCCCCCTCCTGGGAATCGAACCCGGCCCGGGACCCTTGCGTCTTACAAGGATGGGCGAACAACTACACCACAGAGGCAGTTAACGTTAACAGTTGATTTAACAATTATTTGTCATGTAAATAGGGCAGATCGCTTCACCCGAACCGCGTGCAAAGTAGGCGCACAGCTCAAGGGGACGACCTGTACCCGGCAAAAATACGTTCGCCCGTTAGGACATAGCCAAGAGTTACCAAGGCCCAATAATTTCCTTACTCAATAGATTGAGGCACGAAGAACGAATGACTCGAAGTTGAGTACATAAAACACTGAAAGCAAAACCATAGCGCGATTCAGGAAAATACAGCGCCATCTATTAAGGTTAACTGAAACTATTTTCCATTACAAGAAAAAATATGTGAACCGTGCGTGCTTAAACTGCGCTTTTATTTGGGAATTAATGTTCTGTGCATGAACATCAATCGAGAAAAAAAAACGCGTAAAAAAAATCGATAGTTATTTTGTATGGGCAATTTGTACAGCGCCATCTAACGCCGAGTAGCGAAATTAAACCCCGTAATTTTACACCGCTCTCAATCTCAACGTTAAACGCCTGTAGCAGACCTCCGCCCTCGGAACATCGCCGTAGGTTCCGCCCTGTTCCGCCATGAGTACGACTATCGAAACAAATGTGAACTGCCTGTTTCTAATGCATAGATTATTCACGCGGGATCTCACCCGATCGGCTTCGACCGTTGACACATGCGAAAGCAATGACGTGAAACCGCTATGTAGATATGATCCTTAAGTCGGGTCTCCTGCTGCGCTTAATTTTCTAACAAAACAAGTTGGCAAAACATTATTATCCAAACATGTTAGCATAACCGCACGTCCGCTGCGCCTAGGTTTTGTTTTGATAACATGTTTTGTTAGAAAATTTTCGTCCAATCACGGCTTTGTCTGAACGCAGGCGAGGCGTCTGCATCTAGTGAGCGCTAGCACAAAATGAGTTACTTCCCCTCCCCGCAGGCGAAAGCGGGGGATGTTATTCATTCGTCTCGGCAAACATGTTTTGTGTTTTTGCTAAACAAAACTCATTGGCCACGCCCCTAACATGTTAGCAAAACATTGCTTTGATGTTTGAAAACACAAAAACACGGCGCAGGAGACCCGGCTTTATACATCGTCAATAGAAGTACAGTCAATATAAGACAACTCATAGCGGTATTATGGCGGAACTACCGCAGTGCCGGTGGTACGGTTTCGCGGCGGAGATGTGTTACAAACGTGGAGCTATTTTGAGATCATATTTGAGATGGTCTTCTTATGGGAACAGCATCTCAGGTATAGTCTCATAATAGCTCTCAACGCTGAGTTTGGTTTATAAATACAGGCTAAGTTTCTTAAAGACAACTTACTCTATTGAGTACTTTTACGTGCGTTTTTTTTTCTAAATAGATGATTGTGCTAGTACTACGTGTTCTTATACTATTATTTATTCTGATATAATATGAGATCAATGAGATGAGACTCACTCGCCGATGACCACGTGGTCGCGACTGAGCATAACATCGCCTCGCACCCCCTCGCAGCGGTACGGGTATCGCTGGTCGCTGTCTATGAGGCGGCGCAACTCGTCGCCGGCCGCCTCGTACAGCCCCAGCAGGAAGTCGTAGCTCTTGTTGCCAGTACACACGTCTATGAGTGTGGTGTGTATGAGACATTGTGTGTATAAGACTCACCCGCCGATGACCACGTGGTCGCGACTGAGCATAACATCGCCTCGCACCCCCTCGCAGCGGTACGGGTATCGCTGGTCGCTGTCTATGAGGCGGCGCAACTCGTCGCCGGCCGCCTCGTACAGCCCCAGCAGGAAGTCGTAGCTCTTGTTGCCAGTACACACGTCTATGAGTGTGGTGTGTATGAGACATTGTGTGTATAAGACTCACCCGCCGATGACCACGTGGTCGCGACTGAGCATAACATCGCCTCGCACCCCCTCGCAGCGGTACGGGTATCGCTGGTCGCTGTCTATGAGGCGGCGCAACTCGTCGCCGGCCGCCTCGTACAGCCCCAGCAGGAAGTCGTAGCTCTTGTTGCCAGTACACACGTCTATGAGTGTGGTGTGTATGAGACATTGTGTGTATAAGACTCACCCGCCGATGACCACGTGGTCGCGACTGAGCATAACATCGCCTCGCACCCCCTCGCAGCGGTACGGGTATCGCTGGTCGCTGTCTATGAGGCGGCGCAACTCGTCGCCGGCCGCCTCGTACAGCCCCAGCAGGAAGTCGTAGCTCTTGTTGCCAGTACACACGTCTATGAGTGTGGTGTGTATGAGACATTGTGTGTATAAGACTCACCCGCCGATGACCACGTGGTCGCGACTGAGCATAACATCGCCTCGCACCCCCTCGCAGCGGTACGGGTATCGCTGGTCGCTGTCTATGAGGCGGCGCAACTCGTCGCCGGCCGCCTCGTACAGCCCCAGCAGGAAGTCGTAGCTCTTGTTGCCAGTACACACGTCTATGAGTGTGGTGTGTATGAGACATTGTGTGTATAAGACTCACCCGCCGATGACCACGTGGTCGCGACTGAGCATAACATCGCCTCGCACCCCCTCGCAGCGGTACGGGTATCGCTGGTCGCTGTCTATGAGGCGACGCAACTCGTCGCCGGCCGCTTCGTACAGCCCCAGCAGGAAGTCGTAGCTTTTGTTACCAGTACCCACGTACAGTCGGTCGTGTCCACGGATGTTACGTAGCTCTGGAAATGTTATTTGGATTAATATACAGCCAGCAGCACGTCAGCCCCCTAATTATGTAACTTTGGCCGCGTTCCGAATCACGCCAACAGTGCTCACAGCGTGTGACGTCATTGTACACCGGTCCAAATCATTAGCACGCTGTCAGCACGCTCACGATACTATTGATTCGGACCGCTCGTGAGAGCGCTCACACCGCTAACGTTGGATTGATTTTAACAACGTAACCTCCAAAAGAGGTAATCTCGATAAAGTAAATATTAATTCTATGGGATAAGTAAATACAAAGGCAGTAATGAATAATATGAATCAAGTTCCTTCACTCTGACCAGTTATTTACTTACCAATTTATAAACCATCAAAGATTCAAAATACTTATTACCACTGCTAGCTCTCTCAACATCAATTTATTATAAGTATTTCGTTCGTAGCTTCGCAAAACACCTGCAGATCAATTAATTCAGCCATCTTTTCTAAAAATCACAAATAATAACCACAAATTTTAACAAGAATGAACTTTGACAAGGAAGTTTGACAGCTACACCGACAACGCTCACAGTGCTTTGGTAGAATACGCTGAGCGTCGTTAGCACATGCGATGACGTCATCTGTGACGTCACTGCAGCTTACGTGAGCGTTGTTAGCATGAATCGGTCCGGGCGTTAGCGCGCTCATAGTGCTGTAAGCGTGATTCAGAACGCGGCCTTTGTAGCTAACAACTTTTGTTTGAAACTGGTAGAAATCGCACATAGTTGTCACATTGATTCTTACTAAAACAGCAGTGTGATTACGATTTCTGACAATTTCAATCAAAGGTTGTTAGCATCAGAACATCTCAAGGGGCAGGTCCCCTAGCATGATCAGACGGGTTCGTGGATTACGCCCCCGGTGTGTTTTGCCCCCGTGGTGTTTGCCCTCAAATTTTCACTAAGTATTAACTTATTTCTTCACCGAAACGGGACTTCAGCGATTAATCACGTTTATCTGTCAAAAGACAATTGATTTTGACAGTTGAGTGTTGATAAAACGCTATGTCACGCGATATATATTGTGTTTCGGTGGTGGCTAGGGGTGCTGTTCTACAGAACAAACAAAAATCTCCATTCTATCGCTCTCTCATTTATTTTAAACCTTAACGTCGTCGTATTTACGTTCAAAATTGAAACAGATTACCCTGTTGTATTAGCACATTGTGCTGTTGACTGCGCAACGAGTTTTCGTTGTTTTCTGTTTGACAAAAACAAAGTTGCTAAATTCATCATTACTCATTGAGAATCGCCAAGCTGGGGCACCAGCGACTTCTTTTCTCTTTATTTTTGAAGAATCTTTTGTATCTCCTTTTTTTTAAAGTGACTTTTTAAGAGACATTATTTTTTATGGTACTTTCCGGTTGTGTCAGTTCCTTGTAGTACGGCTCTAGAGACTTGAACAAACGCATCCATTAACAAATGGCAATAAAGCGACCCCTTGCCACGCTAACTTATAACTTAAAGTAAATAGATTACATTTTCTAGGGTACTCACTCTCCGCTTGTGTAAGTTCCTTGTAGTATGTCTCTAACGCCTTGAACAAGCGCGTCTCATCAACGAATGGCAGTAAAGCGACCACTTGCCTCGCTAACTTATAATATAACTTAAAGCAATATAAATAGAACACATTTTCTTTCGTACTCACTCTCTGCTTGTGTCAGTTCCTTGTAGTACGTCTCTAGAGCCTTGAACAGGCGCGTCTCGTCGACGAATGGCAGTAAAGCGACTCCTTGCCTCGCTAACTTATCCATACTAATATTATAAATGCGAAAGTAACTCTGTCTGTCTGTCCGTCTGTCTGTCTGTTACGCCTTCACGCCTAAACTACTGAATTGATTTGGATGAAATTTAGTACAGAGGTAGAATAGAGTTCGAGAAAGGACATAGGCTACCTTTTATTGCGTAATAAGGGTTGGAGGGGTTGAAATGAATGGTTGATTGTACCACAAAATAGAGAGACCACAGAAGTTATGCCACTATCGTATTTATTAGGTACCCACTACATACTTTTACACTTCAAGATTATGTTGTTTGATCGACTACCATGAGTTAAATTGACAGAACGAAAATCAAAATCAATAATACAATATCCATACTTAATACTTAATCCATACTAATATTATAAATGGGAAAGTAACTCTGCCTGTCTGTCCGTCTGTTTGTCTGTTACGCCTTCACGCCTAAACTACTGAACCGATTCGAATTCTAATTTTGCATACACGTTGGTAGGGGTGCAGAAAAGGACATAGGGTACCTTTTATACCGAAAAAGAAACTGTTCCCGAGGGATAGCAAAAAAACTTTCTACGCAGACGAAGTCGCGGGCGGCCGCTAGTAATAATATAATTTAAAGTAATATAAATAGAACACATTTTCTTTCGTACTCACTCTCTGCTTGTGTCAGTTCCTTGTAGTACGGCTCTAGAGCCTTGAACAGGCGCGTCTCGTCGACGAATGGCAGTAAAGCTACCCCTTGCCAAGCAAACTTCTTGCCGTTCAAGTCGATTTTAAAGTCGGTTGGGTAGAAGTCAATTATGGGTGAAAACTGTGGAAAAAGCGTATGTTGTAAGTATTTGATACTGTTTTGTTAGTGGCATAGAGTGCTGTAGAGAAAAAGTGTAGAATTGATGGTAGAAAAAAAATTCGAAAGAGCTTAATTTTTAAGTTTATTGAATTTGAGATTGGTCTTCCGCGCCATGTTTAGAAGGAACTAAAGTTCGGTAGAATAGTTTGGAACTTTTATCTAGAATTAAACATACACGAAAAATGTTTACAAGAATTATTAAATTACTTCTAATGATGTTGTAGCTTAGATTATTGGGATGCATAATGTTACGGAAAGAAAAGAAAAAAAAACATAAATATCTGTTTAAATTAGACAATGAGTCTAGCCATCGATTTTTGCTTAATGATTTATCCAATAGCTTGACTTATTCAATAGCATCATCACATTCATGGTACATAGTACCACAATTGTTATATTGACTCACGATGACGTCATAACGCGGGTGGTAATAATGCATATATTTCAGTGCACATGACATTTCTTTCAAATCTTTATAACTTGAAAACTACTCGCTTTTTTTTATGAAACTAAAACAGGTGTAAAGCTAGACATTTGCCTACATGGCCATAAAGTTTCAAGTTATTTAAGACACATTGGCCTTCTCCATTATTGACGCGTGGGTGCGTGTGTGTGTATGTTTGTAAATGTGTGTGTGTGTGTACGTGTGTAGTAGGTACTGACCGGGTCGCTCATGAGCTTGGCCCAGGGCTGCGGCACGTGCTGCGAGCTGGCCGCCGGGAACACGCCCATCAGCTGCTCCAGCGGACGGAACTACACACAACAGCCATTTTAATTATATCGGACGATATCAAGAATACTGGCTGTGAACCTATCTATCAATACGTATTTGAAAATAACGAGGATGCTATTATTTTGAGGAAAAATATATATTTCAAAAGTAATAAGTAATTACCTGTATTATAATGATAAGGTACATATTCAGTTTGGCATCCGTCCATTCCATCAGTCTGGTACAAATTTTGGATCATCAGTCTGGAAAAAATTCTAAGTCTATACACACTGATGGAATGGACTGATACCACAGAATGGATATAAGTACTATCGTACAGAAAGGAAAGTCTTCGCCCCGCCCCATAACCAAGAATGCTCATACAATAGCCCCAGACTTCACGCATACAGTTGCGTGTGTGCAAAAACGTCACTGTGTAGCGTCTGTGTATTAGGTAGTTGAAACGCGGCGCTTGTATGGAGTGCACGGGGTCACCGGGGTGTGTTGATAGTTGATACCAGACTGATCATGTAATCTCCCTCAACCAGCTCAACAGGAAACTTGAGTCAACATGTTTTTAAAAATTGTAATACAACCATTTATGTGACAATATGAAGAACATTTAAACCAGTTTTTATAAAAAACATGAAAAGTATATGAAACTCACCGGCTGCGTTCCCAGCTCGAACTTGGTGTCGAGTCCGCAAATGTTGACGAAGTCTGATGCGAAGGGCGCGTAGTGGTAGGGGAAGTACCACTTCCAGCTGGCGCAGCCCTGGTAGTAGTAGCGCAGCACCCAGCACAGCCCGCGCACGTACTGCAGCGCCACGCGGTACCTGCGCCATGCCACCACGAGTTAGTTTCCCCACACTTCATTATTTTATCTACGCATATGCTTTAAATCCCCTGTAAAAGGTTCTGAAAAAGTTAGCTCACTAATAATATAAAATAATAATAATAATCATCATTTATACCTACCTACCTATCATTAGGGTTGCCAGATCGGAACTCTAAAATATCTGGAGAATATTTGAAAATGTCGGGATTTTGCGGTTGTTGTCGGGAGAAAGTAATATTTAAAATTAAAAATGTCACTTTAAATACTTGTATAGAGTATAAAAACGGCCGCGCAGAGTCAGTTGCATCCACTAATCTTGTAAGTTGTGATCTTGCCTGTCTATTAAAAAAAACGGCCGCGCAGCGCGATTTTTAGTCAGTTTCATCCACTAATCTTGTAAGCTGTGATCTTGCCTGTCTATTGAAAACAAAACGGCCGCGCAGCGCGATTTTTAGTCAGTTTCATCCACTAATCATGTAAGTTATGATCTTGCTTGTCTATTGAAAAAAAACGGCCACGCAGCGCGATTTTTAGTTAGTTTCACCCGTTTCATCCACTAATCTTGTACTCTTGCCTGTCTATTGTAAAATAAAACGGCCGCGCAGCGCGATTTTTAGTTAGTTTCATCCACTCATATTGTGATCTGTGGTTTCTTACGCGAAAATTATTGTTTTCTAGAGAACTTTCGGAACAGCAGTTTTTCCGGGAGATGTTTAGATTTTTCAGGAGTCGAGAGACAACTTGAAATTGCGGGAGAATCCAGGCGAATCCCGACCATCTGGCAACCCTACATATAACTACCAGTGTCATAGTAACTACATAATGAAATTCAGTACAACATTATAAGACTCGTTCAGATGATAAAACGACGAGGCGGGGGAGGAAAATTAGTCAAAGTCAAAGTAAAGTCAAATTTAAGGTCAAGGTCAAAGTCAAAACCCTTTGTAGAGGATACATATCATGGGTAGACTATCATAATGGATACACGCCAGCAGGGCGGTTCTGGCACTTCGCCGGGCGCTGCCGCGGCACGCTCGCTTCGCTCGCTCGGCTCGTGCGTTGTTGGTCGCACGCAATGTAACCTAACCTCCTCCTTGCTCGCTCGTCATCGCACCTAATCGTCTGTTTACAAGTACTAAAGTTATAAAATTAAATTGTATAGTGCAAAGTATTAATTTTAAAGCTAAACATAATAATAGTGGAAACCGTTATTTTTGAAGATCATTCAAATAATTTTAAAGCTTAACATTTTAAAGTGTGTCACATTATTTTTTAAGTGCGCTTCTATAGGTATATTCCCTATTAAAATTAATGGACCGTGTACAGCTTTAATTTTGTATGTACACTTAAGTTTTTTATTTAGGTCTGATTAAAAGTTTCATTTAGATTTTATGATTGGCAAGTTAGAAACTTGATCAATCCTGTTAATTTTGACAGACCTACTTGAACTCGAGATTGTCCTTGGCGAACTCAAACTTGCTCTCGTAGTAGCGCTCCTTGAAGCCCCCTCTCACAGCCGCACCTCGTCGTGCTTGGCGTACCTGTACCTTGATTACGTAAAGCTGTTGCTAATTTCAAACAATTCTCGATTGAAATCGATTGAAAGCGCAGTTGCATTGCTGTTTTAAGTAAGATACTTGTCACATTGGTTCTCACTAAAGCAGCAATGTAACTACGATTTCTGTCAGAGTTGATTGCAACAAAATTACAAAATCACCCCCCTGAACTCGAGGTTGCCGTACCAGAACTCGAGTTTGTCTTACCTGAACTCGAGGTTGTCGTAGGTACCTGAACTCGAGGTTGTCGTACCTGAACTCGAGGTTGTCGTACCTGAAGTCGAGGTTGTTGTACTTGAACTCGAGGTTGTCGTACCTGAACTCGAGGTTGTTGTACTTGAACTCGAGGTTGTCGTACGTAAGCCCTCCTCCCACAGGCGCACCTCGTGTTGTGGTACCTGAACTCGAGGTTGTCCTTGGCGACCTCGAACTTGCTCTCGTAGTAGCGCTCCTTGAAGCCCTCCTCCCACAGGCGCACCTCGTGTTGTCGTACCTGAACTCGAGGTTGTCCTTGGCGACCTCGAACTTGCTCTCGTAGTAGCGCTCCTTGAAGCCCTCCTCCCACAGGCGCACCTCGTGTTGTCGTACCTGAACTCGAGGTTGTCCTTGGCGACCTCGAACTTGCTCTCGTAGTAGCGCTCCTTGAAGCCCTCCTCCCACAGGCGCACCTCGTGTTGTCGTACCTGAACTCGAGGTTGTCCTTGGCGACCTCGAACTTGCTCTCGTAGTAGCGCTCCTTGAAGCCCTCCTCCCACAGGCGCACCTCGTGTTGTGGTACCTGAACTCGAGGTTGTCCTTGGCGACCTCGAACTTGCTCTCGTAGTAGCGCTCCTTGAAGCCCTCCTCCCACAGGCGCACCTCGTGTTGTGGTACCTGAACTCGAGGTTGTCCTTGGCGACCTCGAACTTGCTCTCGTAGTAGCGCTCCTTGAAGCCCTCCTCCCACAGGCGCACCTCGTGTTGTGGTACCTGAACTCGAGGTTGTCCTTGGCGACCTCGAACTTGCTCTCGTAGTAGCGCTCCTTGAAGCCCTCCTCCCACAGGCGCACCTCGTGTTGTGGTACCTGAACTCGAGGTTGTCCTTGGCGACCTCGAACTTGCTCTCGTAGTAGCGCTCCTTGAAGCCCTCCTCCCACAGGCGCACCTCGTGTTGTGGTACCTGAACTCGAGGTTGTCCTTGGCGACCTCGAACTTGCTCTCGTAGTAGCGCTCCTTGAAGCCCTCCTCCCACAGGCGCACCTCGTGTTGTGGTACCTGAACTCGAGGTTGTCCTTGGCGACCTCGAACTTGCTCTCGTAGTAGCGCTCCTTGAAGCCCTCCTCCCACAGGCGCACCTCGTGTTGTGGTACCTGAACTCGAGGTTGTCCTTGGCGACCTCGAACTTGCTCTCGTAGTAGCGCTCCTTGAAGCCCTCCTCCCACAGGCGCACCTCGTGTTGTCGTACCTGAACTCGAGGTTGTCCTTGGCGACCTCGAACTTGCTCTCGTAGTAGCGCTCCTTGAAGCCCTCCTCCCACAGGCGCACCTCGTGTTGTGGTACCTGAACTCGAGGTTGTCCTTGGCGACCTCGAACTTGCTCTCGTAGTAGCGCTCCTTGAAGCCCTCCTCCCACAGGCGCACCTCGTGTTGTGGTACCTGAACTCGAGGTTGTCCTTGGCGACCTCGAACTTGCTCTCGTAGTAGCGCTCCTTGAAGCCCTCCTCCCACAGGCGCACCTCGTGTTGTCGTACCTGAACTCGAGGTTGTCCTTGGCGACCTCGAACTTGCTCTCGTAGTAGCGCTCCTTGAAGCCCTCCTCCCACAGGCGCACCTCGTGTTGTGGTACCTGAACTCGAGGTTGTCCTTGGCGACCTCGAACTTGCTCTCGTAGTAGCGCTCCTTGAAGCCCTCCTCCCACAGGCGCACCTCGTGTTGTGGTACCTGAACTCGAGGTTGTCCTTGGCGACCTCGAACTTGCTCTCGTAGTAGCGCTCCTTGAAGCCCTCCTCCAACAGGCGCACCTCGTGTTGTCGTACCTGAACTCGAGGTTGTCCTTGGCGACCTCGAACTTGCTCTCGTAGTAGCGCTCCTTGAAGCCCTCCTCCCACAGGCGCACCTCGTGTTGTGGTACCTGAACTCGAGGTTGTCCTTGGCGACCTCGAACTTGCTCTCGTAGTAGCGCTCCTTGAAGCCCTCCTCCCACAGGCGCACCTCGTGTTGTGGTACCTGAACTCGAGGTTGTCCTTGGCGACCTCGAACTTGCTCTCGTAGTAGCGCTCCTTGAAGCCCTCCTCCCACAGGCGCACCTCGTGTTGTGGTACCTGAACTCGAGGTTGTCCTTGGCGACCTCGAACTTGCTCTCGTAGTAGCGCTCCTTGAAGCCCTCCTCCCACAGGCGCACCTCGTGTTGTGGTACCTGAACTCGAGGTTGTCCTTGGCGACCTCGAACTTGCTCTCGTAGTAGCGCTCCTTGAAGCCCTCCTCCCACAGGCGCACCTCGTGTTGTCGTACCTGAACTCGAGGTTGTCCTTGGCGACCTCGAACTTGCTCTCGTAGTAGCGCTCCTTGAAGCCCTCCTCCCACAGGCGCACCTCGTGTTGTCGTACCTGAACTCGAGGTTGTCCTTGGCGACCTCGAACTTGCTCTCGTAGTAGCGCTCCTTGAAGCCCTCCTCCCACAGGCGCACCTCGTGTTGTCGTACCTGAACTCGAGGTTGTCCTTGGCGACCTCGAACTTGCTCTCGTAGTAGCGCTCCTTGAAGCCCTCCTCCCACAGGCGCACCTCGTGTTGTCGTACCTGAACTCGAGGTTGTCCTTGGCGACCTCGAACTTGCTCTCGTAGTAGCGCTCCTTGAAGCCCTCCTCCCACAGGCGCACCTCGTGTTGTGGTACCTGAACTCGAGGTTGTCCTTGGCGACCTCGAACTTGCTCTCGTAGTAGCGCTCCTTGAAGCCCTCCTCCCACAGGCGCACCTCGTGTTGTGGTACCTGAACTCGAGGTTGTCCTTGGCGACCTCGAACTTGCTCTCGTAGTAGCGCTCCTTGAAGCCCTCCTCCCACAGGCGCACCTCGTGTTGTCGTACCTGAACTCGAGGTTGTCCTTGGCGACCTCGAACTTGCTCTCGTAGTAGCGCTCCTTGAAGCCCTCCTCCCACAGGCGCACCTCGTGTTGTGGTACCTGAACTCGAGGTTGTCCTTGGCGACCTCGAACTTGCTCTCGTAGTAGCGCTCCTTGAAGCCCTCCTCCCACAGGCGCACCTCGTGTTGTGGTACCTGAACTCGAGGTTGTCCTTGGCGACCTCGAACTTGCTCTCGTAGTAGCGCTCCTTGAAGCCCTCCTCCCACAGGCGCACCTCGTGTTGTGGTACCTGAACTCGAGGTTGTCCTTGGCGACCTCGAACTTGCTCTCGTAGTAGCGCTCCTTGAAGCCCTCCTCCCACAGGCGCACCTCGTGTTGTCGTACCTGAACTCGAGGGCTCCAGCGATACCATCAAGACTGCTGAGGACACGAAGCAGGAGATAAAGAAGTGCATTGATCCGCGTGGTCTGAACGTTCAGATTGAACGGGTCAGGAAAGTTGGCAACGCCGGCGTCCTCATCCAGACCACCAGCAACGAGGCAGCGCAGAGGCTGAGGGACGCGGTGCCCTCTACACTCAAAGTCCAGGAACCGAAGCAGCGTAATCCGTTGGTGGCGCTGGCGCCACTCTCAAGCGACCCCACTGGCCCGGAGTTGATTGAGTGCCTACATACGCAAAACTTCGCGGAGGATGAGAACTGGCCCTTGGCCAGGTTACAGAAAGAAGTGAAGCTGGCCTTCAAGAAGTCCAGGCGGTCCACCAACAGCACGACAGCAGTTTTAGAATGTTCACCGGCGGCACGTGCAGCCCTGCGTGAGAAAGACAGGGTCTATATGAACTGGGATGTTCTTACAGTGCACGATTATGTGCAAGTTACTTGCTGTAATAAGTGCCAAACGTACGGGCACCCCGAAAAGTACTGCAGGTCCACCAAGGCTGTGTGCGGGCGATGCGGCGAGGACGGCCACAGGTCAACCGAGTGCAAGTCTGAGACCACCAGATGCGCCACTTGCTTAAAATTTGGAAAGAAAGATGCTGACACCCACGCCACTGCCTCCAGGAACTGCCCAGCGCGCATATACGCAGAAGAAAGAGCGGTCACCGTCACCAAGTATGGACCGTAAACGGGCAATCAAGATCGGACAGCTAAATGTAGGTGGTGGAGAGTTAGCCACTAAAGAAGTACCGGCGCTGGCACGCGAGCTCGGGCTCGACGTCGTTCTGATCCAAGAACAATACTCGACGCCCGGGCTCCTCCTCCAGCGGGAGCCTTCATCACTGGCCGGAATATATCTGCATCGCGCTAATCTCTCCTGCGCTTCTCTCCTCCACCTATCGAACAAATATTGTATGGTTGCGTATATCGACGAGTATGACCTGTACGTCGTGTCGGCGTATTTTAAGTACTGCCAAGATATTGACTTGCACATCGCACATATGGACAGAGTGCTGGCAGCCTTAAGAGGCAAAAAGGTCGTCATAGGGGTGGATTGCAATGCGCACTCCCCCCTGTGGCACTGCACTATCGAACAAAGCACCGGAAGAGGACGCGTCGAAGACCACAAGCGGACCGTAATGGAGGACTTTCTCTCGGCTAACAACCTCCGGTTGCTGAACACGGCCGATCAACCAGCGACCTTCAGCACGGCCAACGGGGAGTCGAACGTCGATCTCACACTCTGCACGAGATCGGTCCATGGCCGCGAGTGGAAAGTACATGTAGGCGTGAGTACCAGCGACCACAGGATGATCACCTCAGTAATTGACACCGATAGACGCCAGCAGGAAGAACGTGCTGCAGAGCCAGTGCTAGAGCCGACTGGGTTTCGTGACCGTGGTGTCGACTGGGTCAGGTTTGAGTCGGAGCTCCATGAGCGGGTTGGGAGCCTTAACTTCGACAAGTCAGCAGAGGCCCTGAGTAGGGATCTCTCTGGCTGCATAGTTACCATAGCTAGGAGGGTCTTAGGTGAGAAACGGCAGAATAGGGACGGTGGCTACGAGTGGTGGACGCCGGAACTAGATAAGCTTAGGCAGGCCGCTAGTTCTCTGCGGAGAGCCTGGCAGCTAAGTAAGAAAGCAGGCGGGGTGCAGGAAGCTAGGAAGAAAGAACTATTTAACGCTGCTAGGGTTACGTACAGGCGTGGGATGGAGGAGGCGGAGGCAAATCATTTTCGTAAGATCGCGGAATCCGGGAACCAGGACCCCTGGGGACTGGCGTACCGGGCGGCTAGCGGGCGGAGCCGACCTCCAGCCAACGTGTTGAACGGCACCAAATTTGCCTCGGGTTATGCCGGGACTCTGGACGAGGCGATGCGCGGGCTCGTGCATGCCCTGTGCCCTGACGACGATCCGTCGAAGGACACTGAATACCATGCGCGGGTGCGCGCATCGTCCGCCCTCATCCCGACTGGCGCGCCTGCGCCCCCTCCCTCCCGCGACCAGCTGTGGCATATAATTAAGAGCCTGCCCAACACGGCTCCGGGGTTAGACGGGATTTCAGCTAGGATAGTTAGGCACGTCTGGGCTGTGGCCTCTGTCGAGCTGCACATGGTGTTCAGTAGGTGCATTGAGGAAGGTGTGTTTCCCAGCGTGTGGAAGGATGGTAGGCTGATTGTTCTTCCCAAGGGCAACGATAGGGAACTGACGGATCCAAAGGCGTACCGCCCCATCACACTTCTCTCGGTACTTGGTAAGATTCTCGAACGCTTAATATTACTCTGCGCGCCTCAGATCTCTCTTGAGATATCAGACTGCCAGCACGGTTTCACCAGGGGCAGATCTACGGTGTCGGCCCTCAACACCATCATCGGTACCGCCAAAACCACTACAGAGCGGTACGTCCAGACCATCTTATTGGACATATCCGGGGCCTTTGACAATGCCTGGTGGCCAATGATTTTGGACAAGGTGAAAAAGTCAGGTGTGCAGCCTAACATCTATATGATGTTGACTGCATACTTTACCGGACGCCGAGTTGGCCTATTCGTTGGCGGCAGGGTGTTGTGGAAGGACTCCACGATGGGTTGCCCGCAGGGCTCCGTGTTGGGGCCGGCACTGTGGAATGTCTTGTTGGACGACCTGCTTCGGTCGGCCATGCCAGAGGGGGTGAGCATGGTGGCTTACGCCGACGACGTCACCTTATTGATCGAGTCGCAGTCGCGCGCAGCCATTGAGGCTAAGGCCGCAGAGGCCCTTCGTATAGTCCTGGATTGGAGCGTCCAGAACCGACTGGAATTTTCCTCTGCCAAGTCATCTACGATGACGATCAAAGGCAAATTCCAGAGACCTCCAACCATCAAACTTGGCTGCAACTCGATCCGGAGTGTTGACTCGGCAACTGTGCTGGGCGTGGTGGTTGACTCGGGCCTCCTATTTAGCAAGCATGCACAATCGATAGTAGACCGCGCGGCCAAATGCTTCGGGAAGATGTCGCGTGTATCCGCGTCTTCCTGGGGCATTCGTTTTCCAGGCTTACGCATCTTGTACCAGGGCACCTTTGTCGCCACTATTGTGTATGCCGCTGCATGCTGGTACGAGCGCCTCAGGGTCCAGTCCATCAGCGGGACCCTGCTCAGGGGTCAGCGGCAGGCCCTAGTTTTATTAACGAAGGCCTACCGATCCACCAGTACTGCCGCACTACCAGTTCTCGCTGGAGTGCTGCCCGCAGACCTTGAGGTGATCCGAGCTGGCAGGATGGAGGTTGCGCGCCAGAACGCGGATAGAGAAGTGTGGGGGGTGCGGAGGCGCGAAATATGGGGGGAGGTAACTGCCGAATGGCAAACGCGGTGGGCAGCTGAGTCTAAGGGCAGGGAGCTCTACCAGTTCTTCCCGGACGTGTCGGCACGTCTAAGAATGGGGTGGATCGCTCCGGACTACGCTACTTCACAAATACTCACAGGTCACGGGTGTTACAGAAAGCGACTGTCAGACATGAAATTATGTAGGGTTAGCGTCTGTGAGTGTGGCGATGAGGATGAAGACAGGGACCACGCGCTGTGGCGTTGCCCGCTATACAACACCATTAGGAGCAAAATGCTAGCTGGAATCCAGATGACGACCTACGGCCCGGCTTGGCACAGCGATCTCGTTTCCTCCGAGGCGAACTATCGACGGCTGCGAGAATTTGCGCACGCGTGGCACAGCCTACGGGAACGCTGGAGCGAGGAGTAGATATACCATGCCCCAGAATGGGGAGAAATGGTAGAGGGACGTAAGGAGCGGATTAAAAAAGAATTTGTAGAGAGTCAAGCATTGCGCGCGGAGAAATTTCGCGCGCATCTCTCGTGATTCGGCCATTATAACCACACGGTTGGTATGGCCATGGGTGGTGGTGGGTTATGTCCTTGGCGACCTCGAACTTGCTCTCGTAGTAGCGCTCCTTGAAGCCCTCCTCCCACAGGCGCACCTCGTGTTGTCGTACCTGAACTCGAGGTTGTCCTTGGCGACCTCGAACTTGCTCTCGTAGTAGCGCTCCTTGAAGCCCTCCTCCCACAGGCGCACCTCGTGTTGTGGTACCTGAACTCGAGGTTGTCCTTGGCGACCTCGAACTTGCTCTCGTAGTAGCGCTCCTTGAAGCCCTCCTCCCACAGGCGCACCTCGTGTTGTGGTACCTGAACTCGAGGTTGTCCTTGGCGACCTCGAACTTGCTCTCGTAGTAGCGCTCCTTGAAGCCCTCCTCCCACAGGCGCACCTCGTGTTGTCGTACCTGAACTCGAGGTTGTCCTTGGCGACCTCGAACTTGCTCTCGTAGTAGCGCTCCTTGAAGCCCTCCTCCCACAGGCGCACCTCGTGTTGTGGTACCTGAACTCGAGGTTGTCCTTGGCGACCTCGAACTTGCTCTCGTAGTAGCGCTCCTTGAAGCCCTCCTCCCACAGGCGCACCTCGTGTTGTCGTACCTGAACTCGAGGTTGTCCTTGGCGACCTCGAACTTGCTCTCGTAGTAGCGCTCCTTGAAGCCCTCCTCCCACAGGCGCACCTCGTGTTGTCGTACCTGAACTCGAGGTTGTCCTTGGCGACCTCGAACTTGCTCTCGTAGTAGCGCTCCTTGAAGCCCTCCTCCCACAGGCGCACCTCGTGTTGTGGTACCTGAACTCGAGGTTGTCCTTGGCGACCTCGAACTTGCTCTCGTAGTAGCGCTCCTTGAAGCCCTCCTCCCACAGGCGCACCTCGTGTTGTGGTACCTGAACTCGAGGTTGTCCTTGGCGACCTCGAACTTGCTCTCGTAGTAGCGCTCCTTGAAGCCCTCCTCCCACAGGCGCACCTCGTCGTGCTTGTCGTCATCGTCGTCGTCCGACAGTCCCGCCTCCGCCGCCGACCGCTTGCGCCCGCGCGACTCACACTGCTCTTGCTGCAAACAAATTATATATTGCCTCTCCATAATTATGACGGCCTATAAAAAAATTGTTAAAATGTGCTCTAAGAACGAATAGCCTGTTGGAATGCACCCATTTACAGCCTTTACTATGCGAGCCAAATAAGAATAGTACTGTCAAAACGGCCATATTTATTTGCGTTTGGCTTCCACTTCCTTACTTCAGAAGAAACAAAGAAAAATAATTTATTTGAGACATACAATACAACAAAACGAAATAAAACTTAAACCACTATTTGTCACAAAACGGTCCCAACTCAGCATAATGCATGGTCTACGACCAGCGCTGCTCTTCCGTCGGGACCGGTTTGATGACGCTGCGATTCGATAATAATCACGAAAAAAATACAAAATAATACTAATACTTCAGGGTGTAGGTCGATTATGCGAGAAAAGGAACAAAGATCAAGATTGCCGTTTGACAGTACTATTCTTATTTGGCTCGCCTAGTAACACGACGACACTCGAACTTTACCGGCGCCATTTTTTAAAGCGCTTACATCGCTACAGACGCGCTACACTCGCAATAGAAAAGAAAGTGCAGCGCGTTTGTATCGCTACTGTATCGCGTTTGCATTGCTGCTAGTGTGTAAGGGCTCTAAAAGTAAAGCATAGAAACCCCTCTAACTGCATGCGTAGCATAACGACCCCGACAAAGTACAAAATCTTTATTTACGTGGAAATTACATTTTTAACTGACAAACAAAAGGTTTGTCCACATAGGGATGATTATTTAAGTCTACAATTCAATTTAGGGAAAACTTCGCTTGTGCTAGCCAGGCTAGAAATAAATATTAAAGTAATGTCTAATTATTAATTTCTATATTAATCAATAGTAGACATATTTTTAAATTCTTTACGTAGCTAGCAAATTGCTTGGCTTGAAGCACAGAACTCCCTACGTGATCGAATCAGAAACGAGGAGATCCGCAGGAGAACTAAAGTAACCGACATCGCTCGAAGGATTTCTCAGCTGAAGTGGCAATGGGCGGGACACATAGCGAGAAGAACCGAAGGCCGTTGGGGCGGGGCGGTTCTGGAATGGCGACCGCGCACCGGACGACGCTCCGTGGGTAGGCCCCCGACAAGGTGGACCGACGTGAGGGTGAAGGTCGCGGGAAGCCAGTGGATGCAGGCAGCGCAGGACCGATCGTCGTGGAGATCCTTAGGGGAGGCCTATACCTAGCAGTGGGTGTCGTGCGGCTGATATGATGAAGCACAGAATAGATATAAATACTACCGTACAGAAAGGAAACTTTCTGGGTAAGTAAGTCTTACCTAACTAACCAATAAAGACTGCACACGGCAGTCAGTAGCCCTAGACTTCACGCAAACAGTTACACGTATACAAAAACGTCACTGTGTAGCGTCTGTGTAATAGGTAGTTAAAACGCGGCGCTTGTATGGTGTGCCCGGGGTGTGCTCTAAGCTCGGTCTGTAGTAGAGGACTACAGGCGGATTGACACACGAAAATGAATATAATCATCAGACAATAAGGCCCAAATTACCTGAACCACAGCCTGCATGCCGGCGCGGCGAATCTCCGCGGCTTCCTTACGCGCGTTCGCCACTGTTGCTATTTCACCTATCGCCTGTAACAATTATTTGTATTATTCACAGATACAGGTACCTAGCTCATTCATAGATCACTTCCTACTTTGAAAACAGGCACACTTTTTTATCCACTATTTATTTACAATTTACACAGACATTAGTGTCAATTCGGTTGGCATGACTTAACTAAATTGACAGGACTAAACTAAATTTAGTTTTCCATCTTTTTTTTCTGTATCGAAAAGACAAGAACAGAATGCTAAGTGAATAAGTCTTTGCCAACGGAATTGACACCATTATGGCATAAACTTTGTCGTCAATCGACTTTGAACTTAATAGAGAAAGTTTTTGTTAACCTAATGTTCTGTTAATCTTTGTAATATAAGTGGACTTAGTTACCGAAAATCTTTTTCTTGAAATTTGCCTAATCATACAAACAAGAATGGTACTATAAATGACAAAAATAACACCTACCTTAGGCGCGAACTGCGTCTTCTCCAGCAGTCC
Source organism: Agriphila tristella (assembly GCA_928269145.1). Classification (NCBI taxonomy): domain Eukaryota; kingdom Metazoa; phylum Arthropoda; class Insecta; order Lepidoptera; family Crambidae; genus Agriphila; species Agriphila tristella. The sequence goes on along the minus strand of OV743443.1, from coordinate 2,278,712 downwards.
GAAGTTGACCTTCTGCTGCCTCTTCTTGGCCTTGTCCCTGGCCTTGAAGTTGAGCTCATTGGTGTGCCGGCGGCGGAATATCTCGTCCTCCACGCGGCCCAGCTCCGTCATTATCATCTGCACGCGGTCCAGGCGCACGTCGCCGGAGTCCGTGATCCAACCCTGAGGTAAAACAATAGGGAATATGCATCAATTTTTTTTTAAATCTCAATCAAAAGTATAATGCGTGAGAAAGTTAACTGTAATATTAAAACTTTTCTCTTGCGTTTTTTTCTCGTGATATAGTTACTTGAAGTTAGCGCGCAGCAGCACCCGCCGAAAACGCTCCATACAAGACGGTGACGTCACACATCACGTTTCAGGAGTGTTTCGGCGCGTTTAATATGGAGTTAGCCAATAATCTTCAATTATCTCCCTAAATTTTGCGTTTAAGTACATATGTGTCGTACAAAATATTGTTTCTTATTCGATATTCTATCTGACTGCAAAGTGTATTATGTCCGAAAATGAAAAAAAAATATCGTTATTTTCCTCTGATTTCATCGTGTGATAAAACTAGAATTATACATTTTTTTATTTTTTTACCTGTTCCATCATGTTTTTATAAGTGTCCGCAGCGATCAAGCTCAAATTCATCAAAATCTATGACTTATGCATATTCCCTATTGTTAGTGGCGCTTATTACGTATGCCGTGAGATCTAATAGAATAGAATAGATTTAATAGAATATAATAGATCTAGTAGAATAGAATAGAGTTACTTTATAATGTCGATAACAACAAATAGTGAGAAATCGAACTATTTCGATTGCGTTTGCCCAGTAGGAAGGAGCATTGTTCAAGAACAAAAATAAACCAATTTACTGCAAGGTGCATGCTTCTATTGCAAGTTATTTTATTTTTTTATTTTATTTATTTTAGGAAGGTTTACAGCTTTATAGGCATATAAAAACATTATCAATTACTCGAAGCCAATTACAAACCTCCACATATACATATCAATAGTATCCTATATAAAAATAAAATTAATGTAAGTACCAAATTCTTGCACGAAAAAAAAAAGTACCAATTTCCACTAAAAATAAAATTAAACCAAAAGGCAAAATCAGTGACGTTAGAAAAAAAAATTTAAGCTAAAAAGTAATGTGTTGCTAATGTTATTACACAATTAAGGTTGAGCACCCACACGGAATTGCTGCCGAAAGTAATGCAAGTTTACAGTTCGCCTGATAGTCGCCGGGCTTGTCGTAAATAAGTCGAAGTCATGTTCACTGCTATACCTATTATAAGTTTCACAGCCACGCAGTATAAAGGTGTTGTGTCGGTAGTTTGTATGAGCTGATGGTATATGAAGCAATGGACGCCGACGGAGACCAAGAGTGTTAGTGCGAAGACCAATCTTAGATAATAAGTCCGGGCAATCAATGGCGCCATTAACAAGTTTAGATATAAAACAAACGTCATTTACTTCACGCCGAATTTGAAGAGGTAGAAAATGATATCGCTTACAGCGGTGCTCGTAATTCTCAGAATATTGCCCAGCCTTATAATCCAGGAATCGCAAAAATCGTTTTTGGATTTTCTCCAGGCGCGTAATGTATATATTATACATCGGGTTCCACACCTGTGAAGCGTACTCTAGATGGCTGCGTACGAAGGCACAATACAGCACTTTGATTGCTTTCAAAGATTTTAGATCACTGGACATTCTCATTACAAAACCTAGAGCCTTGGAAGCCCTTTTAGCAATGTGATCAATGTGATCGTTAAAAATTAATTTAGAATCATGTGTCACACCTAAGTCCCTAATGCTGTCAACTCGAGTTAAATTGTGGTTTAAAAGATTGTTAAAAGTTATTGTTTACTATTATGAAAAAATCCTTATTATTTGACTTTTACTGGTAGTTTAGCATTGTGCAAAAAATACTCATATTAAATCGAAAAAAATCTATCCTTAACATAAGAGCTACGTGACAGAAAGAGCGATAACTACTAGGTGAATATAATGTAGGGACAGCGCTCCCTCTGTGCGACCTGAATTGCACTTTATTGTATCGGCGTAAGAGTCGCTATTTATTTAAATGATTTTTGCGAAGTGCAACTTCTGTATGTTGGTACTATTATCTATTCTGTGCCTTAACTTAGAACTGGAAAAAAAACAGTTTAAAATGAAAAAGAAACACGTTTTGCCGAACTCACCCCTGTCCTATAAACGCACTTTTTATACAAAGTAACGAGCCTATCCACGGCCCCCTCTCTGATCTCCAAGCTGGGCAAGTGCGGCAGAAAGTCGTTGCCCACGAAGAAGCACATGAACACCCAGTCATCGAGCGCCCTCTCGAAGTCGTAGTCGAACGGCAGGTTGGGCATCTGAAGCTCTCGCTCCAGGTATTCCCTCAGGACGCTTAGCCGGACGAAGATGAAGCTGTCCTGGTTTCCGAACGCAGGGTCTGACCGGACCAGGGACGCGTCTGGTGTCGTGCCCGTGCACTCTTTCATCTCGTGGCCTGGTTAAAATTGGGTCAATCAACTTTTAATGAGGTGTATCACGCAAAGCTAATCGCAGATGGCGCCAGCGGCGACCCGGCCTCTTTCAATGGTTTTGATTGGTTAAAATACGTCAGAAATGACATTAGACATTTGAAACTACCAATCAAATTATTTTGGGACTGTCGCTTGTGGCGCCATTAGTTCCTCAGTATCACACCCCATTGTACTAAAAGTTTTCCTGTCCACAAACATTTTTATGTTTGTGGTTTACATATTTATTCGTAAATTAACTAGAGGTTGTCTAGAGAGACGTCGATGTCCCCTTTACTTGTATGTGATGAAATGTCTACTGGACAACCTATAATCTATATAATACGAACAAATATGTAAACAATATATTTATTTCTGTTACCAAAATGATACTTTAAATCTTTAAGTATTTATAAGCTAAACTATTTTCTTATTTTTTTATTTCAAGATAACACACTTTTATGTTATAGGTTATCCAGTGGACATTTCATCAATTTCATACAAATAAAGGGGACATCGACATCTCTCTCGACAACCGTTAAAATACGAACAAATATGTAAACAACATATTTATTTCTATTACCAAAATGATAATTAAAGTATTACATTGAACCCAAACCATAATTTTTAAGTTAGTTGATATTTATTTTCAAAGAATTATATACTTTTGTGTTCGTGGACGTAGGTATATACAACCCGCGCAGATAAAGAATGGTTTCCGCCGTGAATTGTATTTAATCTTGTAATTCTAATACACAATTTTAATAAAACTTCTCGTGGAATTTTTAGGGCCCAGTTTTTCAATTATTTTTAAATGGTATCATTACATTCCCTCGTATCGTAGTCACTGCTAGAAGTAGATAGTTTTGCTATCTACTTCTATGCATGACTACGAGGGAATATAGTGATAGCTTCTAAAAATACTAGACCATACCATGGGCCCTAAAAATTTCAGGTAAAATTTTATTAAAATCATCTTTTATTAACGGCTTATTAAATAAAGATCTCTGAGGGCTCCACTTTCGGTGATATAACCACCTTGAGGGCTTAACAAAGAACAGTGAAATAGGCAGAAAGACTATAGAATAGAATAGAATAGAATATTTCTTTATTTGCTTAAAAAGTGGTAAGTATAAAAGATGTTACAATATATATGAAGCCGCACACTTTTCTCCAGATACTGGCATGCAAATATAATTAATTACATATTATTATTTACTTTAGTAGCAATATAAACATTACAAATCAGTGTGTGTCATTACCGTCGTCTGTTGAAAAAGTCATTAAATTCATCGATTGAATAAAAACAGTTCTCAACCAACCAACTCTTCAGTTTGTTTTTGAAAGCATTTAAAGGTAAAATCTTGAGATCATCCGGCAACCTATTGTATATGCTTATAGACATACAATACGCGTTTTTGCTGTAAAGAGCTGTTGTTTTTACAGGAAGAACTAATTTATTAGGGTATCTAGTATTGGCCTAATTGGCCCTATTGGCCTAATAATTCTATTTTAGTTATAGCACTGTTAAAATATGTTTTATCTTTATCATTTGTCAAAAAAAAGGAAACAAAACAAAACACTTTAAGCCTCCTATAACTTTGCTTGTTTTTTTAAATAAGGCAGTCTTGAAATAGGGACATCAAATGCTAAAATAAGCTTATGTCCATGTAGTTACACAGTAAACCCCAATATAAGCACCCTCGTATAAAAATTACAAAAGAATTGTTAATTTACCAAGCTGTCCGCAGACGTCGCAGGGCCGGGGCTTGTTGGGCTTGAACTCCTCGCGGATGATGGTGAAGTTGGGCTCGTGCGTGGCCAGCCCCAGCATGATGAGGTCCGCGTCGGCGCCGCACAGCACGTGCTGCGTGTTAGGGTCGTGGTCCGGTTGTGCTGTACACAGGTTGTTTCATTATAACCCATAAAGTTTTTTTTTCCCATAAAGCCAGGGACACTCCGCACTTTAGGAATGAAGCTATAAGTATGTGGTGGGCCCGTTTAACCAGGCCAAAGTCAAAGGCTGCCGGCCATCAGAAAAGATAAGGGCTACGCGATAGAAAGAGAGGCACATTCTAGGTGAATATAGCTGTAGAAAATTAGTGCTGTGCGACTTGAATTATTTATGGTGTCAGAGCAAGAGTCGGAGCATTTTTTTCTTTTCTAGTACTATTTATGTGTTTTGGACAAAGGAGGATTCACTCAATTTTATTTTGTCTGTCATTTTCTCTTTTTAGTGTTTGTATGGAAAACTACAAAGTGACAACCCTAGACGCAAATAGACTACTGTTTTCGATAATCAATTCGATTATCAATTTAGGTCTAGGTTTTGCCACTTATGCAGTTTACCACGAAAAGCTTTTTTTTTTCAAAAGTGGCTGTTTTTATCCTATCTAGTATATTTTATCACGGAAAATTACACAGACAATGGAAACTACGGGCAAAGCAATAGTTGTGGTGGGAAAAAGCTGATTAAAATAATGAGAAAAGAATAAGTACATATATTGTAGTTGGTATACAAAATTGTAATTAAAATAGGTAGTAATTTTAATAGCAAAGAAAGTTAATTTGCAATGAAAATGACTTCATTATTTATAGCATACATTTCTTCTTACCTCTTTGCCTACGAATGTAGTCCATAATTTTGTGTTCACCTTCCCCAGGTACATTGGCATCAGATAAAATCACCTTGATGCCTTTCCATCCAGGGTCATTGTTTAACCTTAAACAACAATATTCATCATTTCTAATACTGTTTTTGACAAATAGGCAGTACTCATCCGACTCGAAGGACCATGTAAAAACGAGTCAAATAATTTAAAAAACACAAATTACTTGGTCTCATACCTAAATAAAAAAATGTATGTCATTTTATCATACTAAAAAGTCAAATTAAGAGCAGAAAAATCTTGGAAGCATTACAGCTTACTTGTAAGGATAATCATAGATTGCTAGCATTGTTTAAACATCAGTACAGTACAAGACAAACATCTAGAAATCGGGTGGGGATTGCATAGAACGCGTATTTTGTGTATGCGAAGCGGTACGCGGGCGGCGGGGTAGGGTAGGGGCGCGCGCTATTGCCGCCTTTGCCTTGTACTGTATACTTGATTAGTAATTGACTCATTTATGTTCAACACGTTTAACGCCATTGTATCTTCTAGTATACACCCAGTGTCTTTATTCCAAGGCCAGTGTATTCTCAGGTATACACACATACTCTGCCACCCCTTACTCCAGGGCCAGTGTATCTGTGAGTATTCACATACATTTTACTATGGCGTTCAAATCTGCTGGCCCCCACAAATCGATCAGTACCTTTGGGTTATGCATGGGACTTTTGGTACCTACCTAAATATGTTACAAAGTCAGGAATAATAAAATAAAGAAACAAAATTGGCCCCTGAAAACCAACATGGATTTTTTAGCTTGGCGCTGAACGTGTTAATGTAACAAATTATGTCTTACCTGTCATGTATATAATAATGCAGACATTTACTGAGACGGTCCATAAACGGAGTCCCAGGGGTGATGCAGTTGGAGTCAAAATGGGCCTCCTTGGGCCTCTCTGGGGGCAGGTAAGCGCCTTTAGTCGCGAGTTCTGATCGGATGCGAGCAATTTCATCAATTTTTTCCTGAGTCTCCTTGGATGCACGGAAACGTCGTGAACGTTGCTGGTTCATCTTTGCTCTGGGTGCCTAAAATTTAATTAATAATCTTATCTAACTTGAAATAAACTAACAAAACAAAAACAGTACTTTAAAATCAATCCTACCCAATCAAGTTTCAAAATCATTTTTAAAGTTTTACTATATAACAGAAAATTGAGTTAGTAGTTTTAATATTGCCCAGCCCCCCTAGCATGACCAACGAAACGCGATATGATATAGCGATTGATCATGTTTAACCGCCATAAGACAATAGAATTTAACAGTTTAATGTCGATAAAATGCTATATCACGCAATATATATCGTGTTTTGGTGGTCGTGCTAGCTGGTGGGACTAGGTGTAAATTGCTTGAACGCATTTTAAAACCCCTTCATAAGGTTTCCCTGATAGGGTTTTCAGATTAGGTAAGTGCTTACCCTAACTGGGTTACCTTTTCGATAGGGTTATGATATGTTTACCGTATTGATAGGGTTTTTGAAAACAAGTCTATGAAATACCAGTCCTTGGAATAATAATTATAAGTACATAGGTTTCAAAATATTATTTGCACACATATAGTTTTATTTTTATTTTTACTTATAGAAAAACTATCATGAGGATAAAATAAAAAAATAAGCACTCACCACACCATCAATAGCCATATACAAGACCTTCCTAGGCCTGACGATGCGGAACAGTCTGTCAATGCACTCAAAGATTGCCACCATCATCTCATCCTCGTCCTTGGGCGGTGGTTTGTCCTCCGGATGCGTGCAAGGGTGGATGATGCCGTTCATGTCCAGGTATAGGTTGTCAAACTCCACCCCATTGGCATTTGGGAGGGAGGAGTCTACGTACACAAGCTGACCATCTACATCGGTTGGCTAAACAATCAAACAACTTTATAAGTATTGTTTTAACTTGGTTATATTATTTTTATCAAAAAGCATGTTATTTTACAGTTGGAATTATCAAATAATATCGATTATTCGAATTTTGAGCCTATAACAGTTTTAAGTTACGATCTACACTTAACTACATTGAATTAGTTAGGAATCGAACTAGAATACAGCGAGAATTATGTTTGGAGGTTAGAATATATATTACCCTCTGTTCAACACATTCTACGATTACACTTGGATATTTGCGACTGAGCCATCTGAAGAAGGCTGGAACTCCCATCTTGCTACACTTTTATTAATTCGTTCCTTCGTTTATATCTAAGGTTTATATTAGTTTTATTTGTCACGTATTCAACACAAACAACTCGACGCAGTTGCCATTGCCATGCAAGAAAGAGACGAAAAGTTTTTTTTTTTAGTTCGTGACGATATTGGTCTATGCCCAAGGAGGTTCATATAAGGAGTGAGTACTCTACAAAAAATCTCACTATGCGTTTAAAAGAAATTCAAATTTATTCTCTTTGACATAGAGTTGAAATTCTATCGACGACATTTACTGAAGACTCTACTGTGTGAATGAAACATCACCAGGTAGATGAGGTTGTCACGTTCGCACAATTGCCATTACTAAACAATAATACCACGATGGTAGGGAAAAAAAATTTACGTTACCAATCAAGTAGTGTATCAAAGTTAAGGATTCGGAGTGGAATATTGAAAATATACTAATTAAATATAAATTTAAAATAACACATAGTTTATGTGAAATAAAACTGAACTTACTCTTTTGATTTAATAAGATTTTCACAATAAGGCTAATCAGCTATCATCGGTGAGGTGGTGTTAAATTCAAGTGTCAATCCTGGCAACTCTGATTTTGACTTTGGCGCCGAATTTCAATTTTGAATTTCAATATTTAGAAAATATTCCTTTACAAAACTAGGGTGACCATAAATACTACACCTTTTCAGATTTTCAAAAAACGAAATGGACAACATTTCATTTTGAAAATGTACTAAAATTAGAAAACCATTTCGAGATTTTAGTGTTCTAAGCTCATATTTTTCTTTTCAGAATGTTTAGTTCAGTATTTTTTACGTTATTTAAAAAAAACTAAAATCTAGTCCAAATTGGGAATGTCAGGAAGTTTGAGTTGAGTCTATTTGTCTTGTATTTATATTATCTGTGCATTCATTAAAAAATAAAATTCATTGTCATAATAAATCATAGTGACAGAATGTCATTCAAGAGTATTTCTGATCAGACTAGTAAAAAGTAGAAATTTATAAAATATTCTTGTAAAAAACTTAAAAGAAAGTCATAGCATTGTTTGGCATACTTATGCCTAACAGTGAAATTATGTCTTGTGTGATTAAAGGCTATAAATCTCGCACAGAAAGAAATGAAAATAATCAATAAACATTATGATTTCATCGGTAAGTTTATATTGTTTTAGATGTTTTTATGTAGTGTAAATAGCTTAAAACTGTTATAATATACTAATAATTTTTGCAAATAGTCGTTTGTGTCCAGTTCTTTGTTGATTTTGAAAATATCAGATTTTTTATTACATGTCGTAGAGGTTATATTATTTCGCCTAGTGATGTGCATTTCTATATCGATATTTATTTTATTGTACTTTATTACTTTATATTTGATGGGAACAATAAAAAGTAGAAAACCATCACATGACTTGGCACATCTTTATTTTATGTAAATAAATAATAATCACGTAATTTACATTTGAAAACTCAAATCAGTTGTAACATAATGTTTTGTATGTAGGTACCAATACAAGCTCAATTTCTTTGTTTTAGGCGCCACCGTTACGTTATCCAACAAACCACAAAACGTAACACTTCAGGAGAGCCTGCGAGCTATCGACACGACATGAAGCAATTACCTATTTATAGTTTGCAGCGACAACTAGAAAGAGTTAAAAAAGTGAACGCCTAAAATAATAAACACTGATATTTTTAACGTGTTCTTTTTATTTTCTTGACTAGTTTCCGCTAGGTTATAAACTATGTGTGTGCTTTTTATCCAAAATGAGTTCAGCCTTTTTTTCGTGATTGATTAAGAAACAAATACTTAAATACTTAGTTTAAATTAGTTTTTGTCGATTTTTTACATTTTATATTGGATATTTCTAAAAATTAAAAAGATGTGTAATCAACGAAATAATACGACCTCCATATAGTTTCTCAAAATGAAAATGTTGTCTATTATCGACATCACTTGCAGAAATCCCATGCCACATCACTATCGACATCATGGTGTCATATTGTCACAGATAAGATCAGAATTGATTTTTTTTTGGCAAAAGCTACACATTTCAACTTCCTGACAATGTACTTACGCTCTTTTAGAATGAGTAAGATTTCAAACAGTGATTTAATATACCTACAAAAAAACAAAAGTTTAAATAAAAAATACGTGTCCCCTAATTTTGTATCTACTTTCATTATACAAAGTGAAAACGACATATTATATTTTTGAAAGGTTGTCCATTGTTTTATTGAAAGAAATAACTGAAAGTCGTAGGCGAGGGGTAAAGTTAATGTTAATAATCAAATTCATGTTTGTGCGCCGATTTAGATGAAACTCGGTTTTTGGTACAATTTTGACAAGAAAATAACAAAGGAATTTTTAAAGTATAAGAAATCCAAGATGGCGGCCAACTTTTTTTTTTGTAGGCTGACTTCGATGAAACTCGGTTTTTGGTACTATTTTGACAAGACAATAACAACGCAATGTTAATAATATTAAAAATCCAAGATGGCGGCCAACTTTTTTGTTTGTAGGCCGATTTCATTGAAACTCGGTTTTTGATATTATTTTGACAAAAAATAACAACGCAGTGTCAAAAATATTAAAAAATCCAAGATGGCGGCCAACTTTTTTGTTTGTGGGCTGATTTCGATGAAACTCGGTTTTCGGTACTATTTTAACAAGACAATAACAACGCAATGTTAAAAATATTAAAAATCCAAGATGGCAGCCAACTTTTTTGTTTGTAGGCCGATTTCAATGAAACTCGGTTTTTGGTACTATTTTGACAAGAAAGTAACAACACTATGTTAAAAATTTTAAAAATCCAAGATTTTCTGAAGAAATTCGGTTTTTGGTACTATTTAGAGAAGAAAATAACAACGCAATTTTTAAAATATTAAAAAATTCAACATGGTGGCCAACTTTTTTGTTTGTAGGCCAATTTCGATGAAACTCGGTTTTTGGTACTATTTTGACAAGAAAGTAACAACACTATGTTAAAAAATTTAAAAATCCAAGATTTTCGGAAGAAATTCGGTTTTTGGTACTTGTTAGCGACGCGCTCATACCTATTTTTAATTTATTATTTATTGTAAAAAAGGAGGGTAGTATGTGTCAAAGAACCTTCCATCTTTGAAATTTAACGTTAATTTAGTTCGCTACTAACCGTGCTTAAACTAAGAGCTTTTTCGTGTGTTGTAACCGAATTTTCCAAAAAGTTAAATATATTGTTTATTTTAGTATTCGTGCGTGTATTTTATTTCTATCGCGGGCTCCCACTGTCTACAAGTGGTCTTCGAGCCGAATATTATGTACCACACCCCGCCGCCGAAAATGGTTCATACACGCAGTCAGTCGAGAAAAAACGAAGTGGACGGCCAACCTGAGCACAAACAAGCATTTTCTGAGCCTACTAGTGGTTATCGGAAAGACGGTAAACAGATTTTATCTACACTCACAACGTAATGTTCCAAATATGAATTCAAAAAAGGTAATATAAATATGTGGGAGAATGCACGTCTTTTTCTTAGTAAATAAATAAAAAACAATGTAATTAGTATATTTTTATTACAATTAATATAATTGTTACAAGTAATGAATTTTATCAATGTAATTTATAAATAAAAAGTCGCTAAACGACTCGTAAAACAACTGTGTGCACGTGCGCCTCCCCACTACGCCATCACGCCACCGGGCTTGTTTGCGCACGTGTATAAAAACGGCTTGCGCAGTTGTCGATAGCTCAGACGTTGTCCAACTGTCGGACACGGCACTCTGTCGGATCGGTGCTCTGAACTGTCTGGTAATGTAGTTAAGTATTACTCCTTTTATGACAGTAATAATAGTGTAATAAAATTATAATAAATTTAGACAGTCATAACGACGATATTGAAATAAATATCTCACATTGCCATCTTTTCTTTTATTTTCTCTCACATCAGAAGTGAGATCTAACCTAGTTGGATTACATACACTACGCCTACGAATTTTTATGTTCCAGGAATATATCATAATACTTGCTGTAGAATCCGCCACGTTGGAGACTCGATGTTGAAGATCAAGTCGAGTGACCAATTATGGATCTGAGTCATCAATCCTGGGTGTTTTGAAAAGACCTGAACAGTGGAGTGGAACCCGAAAAAGTGAATCAATTCCCGATTGACCGACAAATTGCTGATAAGTACCCATAAATTTTACATTTTTATAAGGTACCTGTAGATTTTACCAAATTGTTATCATTTGGTCATCAAGTCAAAAATAATGACGTTTTCTTGTGATATTATAAAAAAAAATCGAGTAGAATTTGGCGTAGAAAATGATGACGCAAATGCTGCGCAAAGAGTGCTATATGTTTCGTAAAATAAGTATACTTTCGTGGAGGTTGATTGATACAAAGATCCTGGGTTCGAATCCTGGTTTACATAATTTTGTGATGCGTTGTTAGTCACAGATTTTTAAATTCTTTTTAAATATTTCTATATTTTTACCCGTTGTTTAGTAACCACAGTACAAGCTTTGCTTAGCTTGGAACTGGAACTAAATGATTGGTGTGAATTGTCTAGACTAGAATATATAATTTTCCATGTGCCTCGCACGAGTGTGCGAGTGTACCACCAAGTGGCCGTGATTTTGAGACTGTGACTACGGACTACTTATATGGGATATCTGCTGGATGATGTTCGAATTATGGTATTTAAGGCTCCGTTCTGCGGAACCACTTGTCTCTCTTTTTCTTTACTTGTAAAGAGTATGGAAATAACCTCACTTCTGTACTTTTGCGATGTTTTTCGTTGTTTTTTTCATCATTATCTTTCTTGGAAAAAGTTATTGGAACAACTGCACAGTGCGTTGCAGTGTACTTTGATGTAGAATTCAGTGCGCTTCCGCTGTTATTTGCGCCGGAAGTACCCGCGACAAGTGCTTTTGATATTCTGATTTTTTGGCAGTCGTCTGTGAGGTTTGTGCGTAGTTTGATACTTTTGGCTACTGGATAGTCTCCTTAATTTGTCGTATGTTTTTTTTGTGGCTACAACTTTATATTTGTTATATGGAAATGTGGCCCGCGCAAGCCATGTTTTCCTATCATGCACCCTTAGTACTGAGATTCAAAACGTGCAATCGAATAATAATATAAGTACTGATATAAGAAATAATTTTAGCTTTCCGTAGAAAAAATGTTCAATTCAATTTGGTCTTAAAATATATCAAATTAGCCAATAAGGCCTTTCCCTTCCTTACTCTTTGGTCAGTGAAAAGACAATTTTAAGATATTATGTACATATTGTGACATCACAACGTAGTAGCATTGTGCTTAGAAACTTGAAGGGTTTAATAATAAAACGGAAAAATCAGTCAGTTTTAAGTTACAAATTTTATTTTAGTAAAAAGAAAGAAAGACCGGCCTGCTGAAAGAAATTTTAATGTGAAATAAGCTGTGCCCTTTACAATTACAGTTTACAATTTTATTCTACGTATCAAATCATAGCACTAATAAGAAAAAGTCTTATTCCTTCTTTGGTAGAACTGCTCGCTCATGCTCAGTAGAACCAGTGGGATTCTTTTCTGGCTAAAATTATGTGTTCAAAACCTGTAATAAAATAAATGAAAGTCTGACAAATAACTTACTGATATTTATTATTTTTTTACAACAGAGATAACTTGAAATGATTGTTACCTATAAATTGATCAATAAAACAATTTTTGTGCATGCAGTTCTGATTGCAGATATCAATTTGTGCCTTAAACATTGTGTGGAGTAAGTCAGCAAAATGTTTTTAAAGGCAATTTTTATTTAAATAATTTTCCTCTTCAAAACAGGAACTCTTTTGGTCTTTGGAAACAAGGGTTCTCTTCTTGTGCGGCAATTGCTCGTGTCGGAGCTGGTGTGCAGCGTTATCCTGTGCTTAAAAGGATCCAAGCAGTGGTAGGATCGCTTCCAATCCCTGGATTTTATTAGATCTTTTAAACAATTGTTTTAGTTCATCACTGGTTGATGCCTTACTTACTGCATTGTATTTTGTTTTGATCCCTGCTGGATACAAACCATTTTAATAGGGATGTTTTTCAATAGAATTTCTGCAATAAAGCATTGTTGCAGAGGACTGTGTACATACAATATACAGTTGAAAATTACACGAACTTGTAACAACGGTCTTCCTATGTTTATTTTTAATATTCAAGAGAAAGTTAAGTTAAATAATGAATTATTATTATGATACAGACATGAGTTTTGAATAGAAATTCGATTCATTCCCTCAATTTAGTACATGCATATCCTAAATTTTGTTTCTGGTGTTAATACAGAGTGTGGGTGGACAAAAAAAATCCTCAACATTCGTAATCGCTTTTCATTATATATAGTAGTAAATCATTAAGATTTGAATATTTTACTGTGCTTTACTATACTTTTACTGTGCAATTGTACTTTACTGTACTATTGTGGCAGCAGATCTTACCAAATAGCTAGTGATTCTGATTAAAAAGAAAAATGAGTATGATTTTCTAAGTGATGTTGATACTTAAAGATTTCGTGAATAATTTAAGTTTTGCGTTGATGTTTAAGTTTTTCGTAAACAGGATAAAGTTGAAGTTAATACTGGTTGTTTTTATGCTATACAAAAGGGTGTTTTACATTCATATAAAATGAAATTGGTAATGGTATTCTTGAATATCTTTTTCTGAACCCGTTTTGTCAGTATTTGACACAAAGATGCAGGTTACAATCAGATGAGGGTTGTTGGATGTTTTAGTTTGCGAATTACTCAAACTTAGTCTTCACTTACTTCTACGAGTTTTAGATGTTGTAATGTTTTGAGAATGATGCCCATTAGTGGCAGTAGTGTTTTTACTATATTGATGTTTCGTCACTCTTCAAGATCACTATGATATTTATTTTTATGAATAAACTATAACGCATAATAATAATCGGATGTGTCGGATGTGTTGCGAACTGTAGTTCGTGATAATTTTAGGTCACTCCCCTGTAATAGAAGGCGAGGTGACAAAATCGTTGGAGACAGACTGATCTCCTTAACCTGGTTATCTTATTTCTCTTTATACACTGACTCCTGGCCAGATGTTCACTGTATACTGAGCAATAAAGAATATTACCAGTTGGCCGTGCCATTGAGGCGATTTTTACTGAGGCTGCAAGATTCTGGTAAATACCGTGCCATATAAACTTTATAATGGCTTTTTACCTAGGTACTACTAAGTAAGAAATATATAATATTTTCAAGTTCGCCGTGCCCATGTGGCTTATTACCGAGGTAGTACTATATAATTTATGTGCAATGAATAATATTGCAAGTTTGCCATGCCCTCGTGGCTTATTTTACCGAGGCAATTACTACCATCTGAGCAGTATAAAATATTGGATCGAAAGTTATCCATGCATTCGTGGTAGTATGACCAAAGCTCTATGTTACTATTTTATATTATAATACCTACACGACACATGCACTTACTCACATACAACAACACACCCCTACACACACTATTTGAAAAATAAAAGTTTTTTTTATAAGACTCCTAAGATGTTCAATTGTTACAGTGTCTGCTGATTGATGTCCATGATTATCCAGATGACGTACACCTGGGGCTCTGATGATCCTGAATTGTAGGCGCTTGCGTGTCTCGGACACTGGTCTGCACCAGTACAATGTAACATCTACAATGAGGTGTATCACGCAGAGCTAATCGTAGATGGCGCCAGCGACCTGGCCGCTATCAGTGCTTTTGATTGGTTAAAATATGTCAGAAATGACATTAGACATTTGAAACAACCAATCAAATTATTTTGGGACTGTCGCTTGTGGCGCCATTAGTTCCTCAGTATCACACACTATTACAAAGATTCTTATTATAAAATAAGAGTGATTTGTAAAAAGTCCTTACTATACATTTAAGGTTTTTAAAATTTGTTGTTTTGTTTACCAATGGAGATTATTGTAATGTTGTTTCTTTTTTTATAAAAAAGGGTTATCTCCCATTGAAGGTTTCACTATGATAAAAGTGAATTGGGTCATGTGATTTGACCATAATTAGAAGCTATGTGATTTAGCTTGACGGTCATGTGATTTGACCATAATTAGAAGCTATGTGATTTAGCTTGACGGTCATGTGATTTGACCATAATTAGAAGCTATGTGATTTAGCTTCACGGTCATGTGATTTGACCATACCTTAGTTGCTATGTAATTTAGCTTTACGGTCATGTGATTTGACCATTTCTTAGTTACTATGTAATTTAGCTTTACGGTCATGTGATTTGACCATACCTTAGTTGCTATGTAATTTAGCTTTACGGTCATGTGATTTGACCATAGTTAGTTGCTATGTAATTTAGCTTTACGGTCATGTGATTTGACCATACCTTAGTTGCTATGTAATTTAGCTTTACGGTCATGTGATTTGACCATACCTTAGTTGCTATGTGATTTAGCTTTACGGTCATGTGATTTGACTATAATTAGTTGCTAAGTATATTATTTAGCGTTAGAGTTTGACGATAATTCGTTGCTGCCTATGTAAATTTAGCTTCACGGTCATATGATTTGGCCATAATTTATGTTCTAATGAAAGGCTTGTTTAGTATAATTCGCGAGCCTTATTAAGGCTGCTCGTCAGGATGGTCGTGTGGGAGAATGCACGTCTTTTTCTTAGTAAATAAATAAAAAACAATGTAATTAGTATATTTTTATTACAATTAATATAATTGTTACAAGTAATGAATTTTATCAATGTAATTTATAAATAAAAAGTCGCTAAACGACTCGTAAAACAACTGTGTGCACGTGCGCCTCCCCACTACGCCATCACGCCACCGGGCTTGTTTGCGCACGTGTATAAAAACGGCTTGCGCAGTTGTCGATAGCTCAGACGTTGTCCAACTGTCGGACACGGCACTCTGTCGGATCGGTGCTCTGAACTGTCTGGTAATGTAGTTAAGTATTACTCCTTTTATGACAGTAATAATAGTGTAATAAAATTATAATAAATTTAGACAGTCATAACCACGATATTGAAATAAATATCTCACATTGCCATCTTTTCTTTTATTTTCTCTCACAAATACGTACTTTATTTTCGTGGATAGGTAAAATTAAAAAATAAACTCATTACGATGCAGTCAACTGCATCATAAAATAACTTTTTTTCTCATTACGATACAGGGCAAATCCAAAAAGAAGGCAGTGCCGTAACTGTGGTGTACGTAGGCTAAATGAGAAAAAACACAATCTTTTCCGAAAATATGTAATGGAGTTCAAAGAGAAATTTTAAAGACAAGTTTTTTGGTTGCCGTAGCAACAATTGCGTCACGTGTCCGTGACATGCTCCGGCGCAAGAAAAGCCGGAAGGCTACCGAGTCGTGCAATCAAAGTCGACCAAGTATTTTGGCGTTTTGACAGATCGACCTGACCGTGTCGCCTTTGTTTTTTCTTTATGGTCGTCTGTGTCAGCCCTAATCTTTTTCCCTAGGTCGTCTGTGTCAGTTGTAATCTTTTCTGCTAGAGACGAGGGAACGTCGCTTCGCCTGAGCTCTAACGGAAAAAGTCTTTGTACAGGTCTAACTTTTGTCCCCCCTGCCGTTCTAACACGTGCTACTCGACTTACTCCATCGCTACTGGTGTGTAACTCCTCTATAATACCCAGAGGCCATGTGATGCGTCTAATGTCTTCAGTTTCAAGAAGAACAATATCGCCTACCTGTAAAGCATTACTTATTTTACACTTACCTCTCTGAATGAGAGAACCAATATATTCGTCTCTAAAACGTTTTCTCAAGTCTTCCCGAACTTTCAAAATATAACGCCTCCTCGCATTCACCGTATTTATATCAATCTCATCGAAATCTAATACTGAAACCTCAGTTAGAGGCTGAATGAACATGGCAGGTGTCAAAGGCCGTAAGTCGTCTTCTCCACCTATGTAGGTCAGTGGACGACTATTTATCACCGACTCGCATTCACAAAGAACAGTTTGGAGTTCTATTAAAGATAAAGAGGCTCTACCAAGCACTCTGCGAAGGATTTGTTTTAGAAATCCTATCAACCTTTCGTAAAACCCTCCCCACCAAGGGGCTGCGGGTGGCAGAAAATTCCACTTAATTCTTGTTATCGAAGAGACTCTTTGAATTTCAAGCCAATCGATAGAGTTCAAAGCATTATGAAGGCCCCTGAAGTTAGTTGCATTGTCGCTAAATAAACATTTCACCCGACCACGACGCGCAACAAAACGTCTTAGTGCCATCAAAAATTCACCTGTCGAAAGTGACTCTACTACTTCTAAATGAACTGCGCGATACGTAGCGCACGTAAAAAGCACTATCCAAGCTTTGGCACCATTTCGCAGTAGTAAAGGACCAGCTAGGTCTACACCTGAGAATTCAAAGGCAGCGTTGGCTTCCATTCGCTCCACTGGTAGTACACCGGTGGGTGCTTGACACCGTTTCGCTTTATATCTTTTACATCTCATACATCGATCGACAACACTGCGAATCAATTTTCTTTGACCGAGTATCCAGTAATGTTGACGTAAATTACTTAAAAGAGTTTGCACACCCGCGTGCTGTAATTCACTGTGTCGCCGTTCCACGAGGCGTCTTATAATTGCCTCTGAACCTGGTAACACTATAGGGAATTTAAAGTTTCTGTTTTCGTTGCTCTTGTCTAACTTTGTATTAAGACGTATCATTCCATCATCGTCTACAAAAGTTTGCAACCTTTTATCCTTAAGCAGTAATTCCCTATATCTCTGTTGGATTAATTTTATGAGTATAGTTTCTGCATATTCGAACTCGTCATACGTTAGTTCTCTAGATGTCCGTTTTCTTCGCAGACGTAACATCCAGCATAGCATTCTAACTATTTTAACGTAATTCGAAAAATAAGTTAGTCTACTAAGAAAGCTATTTTCTTCTACAAGTAACGTATGAATACCGGTTTTCCTCCGTTCTTCATTGACCTCTGATAAACTTGGTACAAGTTGTACATTCGGCCACTCTTCTTCGGGTAGCTTCAGCCATGTCGGGCCTTCCCACCATCGGGTCTCGACCAGACCCTTAGGATGCACGCCCCTGGAAGGAAGATCAGCGGGATTTAGATTACCAGGTACGTGTCTCCAATTAGAAGCTTCAGAACTACTTGTGATTTCTTTTACTCTGTTGGAAACGAATACTGACCATGGGCCGTCACCTTTTATCCATGCAAGAACTACACTAGAATCTGTCCAGTAATAGATTTTTAAATTATTCAAATCTAAAGAGTTGATTACTGTTAATGACAGTCTAGTAGCTAACGTGGCGGCGATTAATTCGAGTCGCGGAACCGTAATAATCTTTACCGGTGTAACCCTAGATTTGGCTAGAACAAGACTGATGTTTACATGCTCCACGTGCTGTGACCGTAGAAAAACACACGCTGAATAAGCGTCCTTACTCGCATCACAGAAGATATGTAGTGAGATGTCACACTGAGTTATAGGACGGCTAGAAAGGGGTCTGGGAATGACACATTCATTAATGTAATGAACTTGTCGAACGAATCTTTTCCGAAAATATGTAATGGAGTTCAAAGAGAAATTTTAAAGACAAGTTTTTTGGTTGCCGTAGCAACAATTGCGTCACGTGTCCGTGACATGCTCCGGCGCAAGAAAAGCCGAAAGGCTACCGAGTCGTGCAATCAAAGTCGACCAAGTATTTTGGCGTTTTGACAGATCGTCCTGTCACGGTCGCCACAATGTGGTGTACGTAGGCTAAATGAGAAAAAACACAATCTTTTCCGAAAATATGTAATGGAGTTCAAAGAGAAATTTTAAAGACAAGTTTTTTGGTTGCCGTAGCAACAATTGCGTCACGTGTCCGTGACAGTAACATTAAAAAAAACAACGAATATTTTCCCACATATTTTTCATGATTAAAATGTACTCTATGGTAATCGATGACTTTAGTGCGATTAGTTTGTTGAAATGCACTGATCATTTTTTTTTTCTAATGGAATGCGCGCCAAGCATTTCCGATAAAGTTTTGATTTCAATTTTTACATTTTGTTATACTTACTGAATTTTGTAGGTTTTTTTATTCTTGCTTTAAAATGTGAAAAAAAAATTACTCTGCCCGATATTTTAGTTAAGATGCAGCTAAGGAATTGACTTATTACAAGGACTTATTACCTTGCTAATACAAACAAAGTCTCTCTCTCTCTTTTCTAACGTTGATCTTTTATTTAGTAGGTTCAATCCCAAATGTATGAGTGTAGATAAAGTAGTGTATGAAACTGCACATAACTAGGTATTAAAACACTCGTGTGATACTATTAAAAACCTCGCCTACGGCTCGGTTTTTAAACACACACTCGTGTTTTAATACCCCTCTTTATGTGTAGTTTCATAAACTACTATTACCAATCGTGGGCACCAGCATGAAGCACGAAACGGCCCAACCGCCCGCGTCCGTTACGAGTAAGAAATCTACGTCGTCATCCGTGTTGGCAAGAAGAAAACAGCTCGAGTTGGAAGCAGCACGTGAAAAAGCTAGGATTCAAATGGAATTGATCGACAAGAAGTTAGAGGCGGATCTAGCGGAACTAGAGGATGAAAAATACAGTTCACACTCAGAGAAGCGCACTTGTACCGATGTTGAAGTGGAGAAGTGGTTAGATCGCAGCCAGGCAGAACTGGAACAGGCACATTCAGCCCCTGATGGTGCTGTAACAATGGCTGAAGTGTGTCCGCCGCCGCTCGCTAATGATGCTGGCACGTCTGATGGAACAATCCAGATGCTCGCCGCTGCACTGAAGGAAATGGCCGCTTCTGCAAATCGAACAAAAAGTGACTTGGATACAAACCTGTTAAGCCGTATATGCACGCCGAAAGAATTACCTATTTTCGCAGGCGACCCTATGGATTGGCTACTATTTAGACAGGCCTACGATGAGTCAACACAAGTGTGTAAATTTACCCCCCAAGAAAACCTTTGGAGATTACGAAAATGTCTGCGTGGTCCAGCTAAAGAGGCCATCGCATCGCTGCTCATCACAGCTACAGAACCTGAGAAAATAATGTCAACGTTGGAGCTGAGATTTGGCAACCCTGACACTATCATATCCAGGATCATGCAAGATATAAAGAAAATTCAGTCTATGTCGCAAGATTATCACAAAGATATTGTGTTGTTCTCAGTGAAAATTCAAAATTTCGTTGCTGCTGTACAAGCTGTCGGTCGCGACGAATACCTGCAAGGGATGAACCTTGTATCCATAATTTTATCTAAAATGCCAACAGTGTTGATATCAAAATGGTCTGACTACAGTTTCCCGCTTATTTCCAAAGGCAACAAGAAGTCACGAATGGAAATTTTATCAGACTTTTTAAAGGAAGAGGCGGTGAAAATATCAACTACTGCTAACAGCTGCACTGTGGGCCCGCGAGTTGATTTTCAAAAATATAAACAACAGGACGGCGGCCCTCTCCGAACGCAAACAGTGTTAGCGCAACAAACCGAACACAGTGATAAGTGCCATTTCTGTCGTGTATCGCAGCATAAATTGACGGATTGCAAAAAAATCAAGAAGTCCTTGAACAAGGTGAGATGGCAATACGTGAAACGCAGTGGCCTATGTTTTAAATGTTTACTCGCACGCCACGATCGGCAGAGTTGCACCGCGCCCCTTTGTGATAAAGATAATTGCGGGCAGGCGCATCATAAACTGCTTCATTACGTAACCGGACATCACAACGCTAGCATCGAGCACCGGGCGAGCGCACAGGAGTCCGCCCTCCCCCTCCCCTTGCCGATGCCGCCGCAGCCGCCAACAGCGCCGTCTTCGCCATCGCCTGAGCCCTCCTCGTCAGAAGTTATCACTCATATCAGTGGCAGTGAAAGTGACTACAAAGTGTTGTTGAAAGTAGTGCCTATTCGCATACACGGACCAAACGGTGTGATTAATTCGAGTGCGATGCTCGATGATGGATGTGTGGGTCTCCAGCTTCCTCATAGGCTTTAGAGAAATTCTAAGCATGCCATATTTTAAAGCATAATAGCAGCAATCAAACTTCCAGACATAATAATAGCAGCCACCATAAGTTCGTTACCATGAGTTGTTTTATGTGTGCGAGCTGGCGACACGTGTCACCAGCTGACACATCCCGTTAAGGCAAACCATCGAGGTTAGGGTTTTAGACTATAGTCAGAAATTTAGAGCCTAATTGCAGCAATGAGATCCAAAAAAACTAACCATCACACTCAAATACTGTTGAAACTACGAGCATAAAACTGTGTGCGAGCTGGAGACACGTGTCACTGGCTTGCACAACTGTATTTTCGTAATTATTCAAGCTACGATTATGTAATATACCTCAAAATTCTCAGCCGAATTGGAGCATTAGGCTCCAAATTTATCAAAACTTTAACTCGAAAAGTTTTTGAGCTACGAGCCGATATCTATGTGTGAGCTGGTGACACGTGTCTCCGGCTGACACATGGTGAATTGCTTTAACTGTATATGTTAGAGTTTCGTTTTAAAGATCAAATAATACGTTATAATTGCAGCACACACGAGGCATAATTTCAAATCTCTGGGCCTCTTAGTTTTAAAATTATAAGCCTAAAACCGTTTTCCCGCCAAATAATTCAAAAAAATGGCTCGGAAGCGGCTAATCGCGCCGTTGCCGTTCCGTGCTCTACACTATTGCAATCGAATTTGAACTTAAGAGCTAGTATTATTTTGAGTCATTTTAATTTGCGCTCTCAATCTTGTTAATTTCTGTACTGAGAATTTTAGTCTAGGAGGTAAAAGCCGTCTGATATAACTGGTTACCTAATTTAATAGAAAAACAAAGTCTATTTATTTAGGAATAGAAAAGCAAAGTGTATTTATTTAGGAATGTTTATATCGCTCTGCTTCTGCTTGTATCTTCTTATTTCCAGAGTATCTTTTAGCTTCACAGGAATCACAGGAGAAATGAAAACAGTTCAACATTTAAACGCGTAATGTGGTCGACATCTGTACCCTTAGCACGAACAGCCATCGAGAAATCTTACGCGCTGTTATACCTTTCCTCTGCAAACCTTAACGCTGATGATGACCAGAGACTGCTGCATCAGCAATCCCTACATCCCAGAGCTCGCGCCGCCGCGAGCTCAGTCTGCTTCAGAATTCGGTCGAGTACGGTTGCCATCGGGTCCCAATTTCCATTTTTCTTTACAGTATAAATAAATTAGTTTTTTTTAAAACGTGTTTCGTTTGGGGCCCCATAATATTTGGTGGCAGCGGTGGGATTACGAAAATCCCTAGTGTCTTAAAATAAAAAGCGTCAAGTGCAGACTCCGCTTGTGCCGTACTCGAAAAGTGAAATAAATTATCCAGTTAGTGATAAATCATATCCGTGTCATACGTGCAAGTGTGCGTGTTCCTGATTCCCGTAATAAAAACGGGAAATTACTCAACACGGCCGAGAGCGCCGTCACATCATCCTGATCCAGAAAGCCCCGCCAACTGAGGGCTTGGCACCAGTTGTCGTGCCAAAGTTCCTGTCGCCGACCTAATCGAATCGTCATTCCTCACCGTGTATCCGTGTCCCACACGGTGAAGTCCGAGACTCCGAGTTCGTCTTATCGCTCCGGAATGCGTCTGCCAGCCGCCGTGCTTCCGATAACGATTATCGTTTCAATGTAAGTCTTTGGTTATTGTTTAGACTAAGTCGAATCGCTTGTGAGCATAGTGCACATCCTTATCCAGTGTTAAAACTTTATTCAGGCATAGTGTATATAATCATCCAGTGTATTAAAATTGTGTATATTAGAAACGACTCTTTGTCGTCCAAAGTCTATCGTCTATTATGCCAAATAATAAAAATCAAGATAGCATTACCGTAGATACAAATATCCAGTCTGACCAACCTTCACCGGCAGTCTCACCTAAACCCCAATCCAAGGCTCGTACTGATACTGCCCGCACCAGATCTCGATCCGTAGAAATGGATTTAAACATACTGTTGAAATTCATCAAGCCCTATGACGGCAATAGGGAAACCCTAAACTCTTTCATTTCAAATTGTAATAATGCTTTCGAATTGGCTGCCGACGGTCAGAAAGACATCTTATTTAAGTATATCCTTTCTCAATTGCAAGGCAGAGCGGAAACCGCCTGCTCCATTAAAGAATTTAACAACTGGGAACAGCTTAAAGACTTCCTTAAGACTCAGTTCAGTGAACGTAAGCATTACGCCCACCTACTTATGGATTTGCAAGAAAGCAAACAGGGTGTTGCGGAAAACGTGACTCAATATGCCCTCAGAGTTGAAACCTGCCTGTCACAACTCCTTACGGAGATTTCGCTTTCCACCACAAAACAAAAGGAACTTCCAGGCCGCACAGCGGCAATGGAAGATTTATCTCTTCACCATTTCTTAATGGGGCTTCACCCTAGACTATCCAACATAATTAGATGTCGCGCACCAAAAACTCTTAATGAAGCCATAAATTTAGCAATTTCCGAAGAAAGAATCCAACTTTCTCTCTACAAAAGGGCCCCAACAGCGGAATCACGGCCAAACAACAATCCTAACAGGCGTTTTATCCCGGCAAAATTTAGACCTCAGATCCAACCTCAACCAAATCCAAGCACACATTCGCAAGGTGCTCCTTCCTTGTTCTGTAGATATTGCAAGACACCTGGCCACGATATAAGGGAGTGTAAAAAGAGAGAGTATTATAATAATAGGAACCGTGACCAACAGCAATTCCGAGGGCCGCCAACCCAAAGTTCCTATAACAACTTACCTCCTAGGCGCGTCCACTACGTTAACGACCAGGTCCATGAACAAGACATTCCTACAACACAAGAGGAGGGAGAAACAGGCTACGACACTATAGATTCTTTAAACGAATAAAGGGCTCGCGTAGGTGTCGCGTGAGACCCAAACAATCCACTGCATCCTTATTATCCAATGACACCCAACCAAACATACATCCACTTACATCCAGGGACCACACGGGTAACCAGCCCCAAACAAGCGCCCTTCATTTAAAACTCAGGGACCACACGGGTAACCAGCCCCAAACAAGCGCCCTTCATTCAACACTCAGGGACCACATGGGTAACCAGCCCCAAACAAGCGCCCTTCATTCAAAACTCAGGGACCACACGGGTAACCAGCCCCAAACAAGCGCCCTTCATTCAAAACTCAGGGACCACACGGGTAACCAGCCCCAAACAAGCGCCCTTCATTCAACACTCAGGGACCACACGGGTAACCAGCCCCGAATAAGCGCCCTTCATTCAACATTCAGGGACTAGGGCTTGAACATCGGAGTATTTTTCAGCTCCGGAGTTGGGTTTCGATGTTCATGGTTTCAACTCCGGAGCTCCGGAGTTCCGGAGTTTTCAGTCTCGATTTAAATAAAATTGCAGTGATATTTTTAGCGTGTTTAATAGAGGATATTAGCTATCCAAAAATCAATATATACTTTTATCATCGATAAATAAATAAATTCAATCACTTTAGGTACTTACTTGCTTATTGCGCAAATAATTCGACTAAAAATACATTAAATTACAATAAATTACAATAAATACATTAAAGACTAAAAATTTCACGCCACTCAAATTTGCCGAGTGTTGGGTCATCATCATATCGGTCACACGACATCTACTGCTGGTTATGGCCTTGCTCAAGGATCTCCACAATGTTCGATCCTGCTCTGCTTGCATCCAGCGGCGCCCCGCGAGCCTGCGACCTTCACTAGTCACCAGATCGTTGGTCCACCTTGTCAGGAGCCTGCCCACGAAGCGTTTTGTGTTCGGTCGCCATTCCAGAACCTTTCTTTCCCAATGGCCATCGGTTCTACTTGTTAAGTGCCCCGTCCACCTCCACTTCAGCTGATCAATCCTTTGAGAAACGTCGATTACTTAAGTTCTCCTACTGATTTCTGATTCGATCACGCAAGGAAACGCCGAGCATGGCTCTCTGCATTGCACGCTGGG
Organism: Agriphila tristella; assembly: GCA_928269145.1. Taxonomy (NCBI): domain Eukaryota; kingdom Metazoa; phylum Arthropoda; class Insecta; order Lepidoptera; family Crambidae; genus Agriphila; species Agriphila tristella. The sequence continues at coordinate 2,253,385 of OV743443.1, read as the reverse complement.
TCGCTAGGTGACCTTGAGTATTTTTAAGATACCCATAGTTAGCGAGCACGTTTCACTGCCTTTAGTCATCACTGGCAACACGCTGATCAAGGTCTTTCGTCTAGAGACACTGAAGTAAGTTTGACGCGAAGATTTTTCGAAGCTTCCCGAATGCTGCCCATTCGAGCTAAATTTAACGAGAGATATCTTTCTCCAAGTTTTGACGACCTCCGTGGTCGAGCGGTTTGCACGCCGGTTTTCAGGGCGTCACCATCTCTTGAGGTCCCGGGTTCGATCCCCGGCTGGGTCAATGTAGAAAATGAACTTTTCAACACTGTCTCAGGTCTGGGTGTTTATCATACCACCGTTGTTTCTGATTTTCATAACACAAGTGCTATAGCTATTTACTTTGGAATTGGAGCAATGTATGTGATGTTGTCAAATATTTATTATTTAAGTTGTCTTAACTGGATTGTCTGTCCTAGGTAATGGTCTTGAACTTCGAGTATTGTGTTTGTTCCCAACATGAAGGAGTGGATAAATACAACATGGACATTCGACATGATTTTTGTCTTATGTTTATGTTCCATCCATCCATTCATGTTCATCCTAAGAGCCACTCTTTCGGAAAACACTATGGAAAATATTCGAGCATTACGAGTATGTTCAGGTTTTACAAGGCCTCAGCCGTGAGAACTGATCTGCAAAATGAAGGTGTGTTAGGTACTCGCCATTAATGTTGCTGCCAAGTCCTTTACAGTTCAAGAGCTTATAGTATCCTCCAGTGGCGAGGAGTCGAAATATGACAAAGGTAAGCCGGACCAATAATTTCTCGAAAATTCTCCTAACTGTATGGTTGATTGCAAGGGTGGGATTTCTAAAATGGAAGCCGATAGGAATCGGCATGTATGGACCCTTCGCCATTGGTATCCTCCAAAGTAGCTGCGAACAGTTTCGGAGAAATGACGTCTCCCTGTTTCACACATCGCTGCAGTTAGATTGGGATTTGTGCTCTGGTTCTGTAATCGGAATAATCGGATCGACATGATGGCATTTTCGTATAAGTACTTCAGTCAGCACCTCGCTACACCTGTAGTCCACTTGGCACCTCTGAAGAGACTGCAACACCGCCCAGGGGTATATGCCCACGGCGATAAAAATGCTTTCAATTATTATTTTTGAAAATCGAAACTCCGGTTTTTGTTGTGAAACTCCGGTTTTACAAACGATGCTGAAATGCTTCGAAACTCCGGAGCTAGACCAAAACCGGAGTTCCGGACTTCAAGCCCTATCAGGGACCACACGGGTAACCAGCCCCAAATAAGCGCCCAATCCAAAACCAAATCCCGAAACGTCAAAAATAGTCTTGAAGTCTACGAAATCCATATAGACACATCAAAAAGGATGTTACCTCATATTCTTGTCAATACTCAAGTATCAGATATTCCCATGACTTTGCTCGTAGACTCAGGTTCTGCCGTATCATTACTAAAGAAATCCTCTCTTCATAAAAAAATCGCTCTAACCAAAGAAAGTATTAACCTAAAAGGTATCGATCCAGGCGATGATACAACTCCGACTTTAGGTCATTTCCAATTAAAAATAGAACTAGCTCCTGGAAAAAATATTCATCATAAATTTCACGTCGTCAATGATATAGATCTTCCTTACGATGGAATTATAGGAACCGATTTCTTTACTTCATTTGGCTGTAGCATTGACTACACAAAAGATATCCTTCGAATTAAAGCTAACGATGTCAAACTTCATTTTTATAATCCGACCTATATCATTCCGCCACGCTCAGAAGCAGTTATCGAATGCACAGTCCAAAACCCCGAATCAATGAAGGAGGGACTAATCCTGGATCAACACTTATCAGAGTCTTTATTAGTCGCTAACTGTATCGTTAAAATTAAAGATAACAAAAGAATTAATATAACAGTAGCAAATATATCCGAGTCACCAATTAAAATCAATGCCAATCAGAATTTCAAAGTACTGCCCCTGAATTCCGGTGCCGTACTTCTGTCATCTAAATCCCAAAATGTTATGGAAAGAACAAATGAAGTATTAAATTCACTGAGACTCTCTCACTTAAATCAAGAAGAATCATCAGCCATAATAGAGTTGTGTTCCAAATATTCCGATATTTTCCATCTCCCTAATGATCAATTAACCTTTACCAATGCCATGAATCATCAGATCAAAACCAATACTGATGTTCCTGTACATACTAAATCCTATCGATTTTCAGAGTGCCACAAAAAGGAAGTTGCTACTCAAATTGAGAAAATGCTCGATCAAAATATAATAGAGCCATCCTCATCTCCTTGGAGCTCTCCCATTTGGGTGGTTCCCAAAAAACTTGATTCTCAAGGCCAACGCAAATGGAGAATAGTGATTGATTACCGTAAACTCAACAATATAACCATCGGGGAAACTTATCCTATCCCTCAGATTACGGAAATACTTGATCAATTAGGGAACAGTCAGTATTTCAGCACATTAGACCTCGCATCCGGCTTTCACCAGATCCTAATGAATCCTCAGGACGCAGAGAAAACAGCTTTCTCCGTTCCTCAAGGTCACTATCAGTTCAATCGTATGCCGTTCGGGCTCAAGAATGCCCCCTCAACATTCCAGAAACTCATGAACAATTGCTTATCCGGACTCCAAGGCAACAGATGCTTTGTCTATTTAGATGACGTAGTCATCTACAGTCATGATCTAAAATCCCATATGGAAAACCTTGAAAGCGTCTTTGAACGTCTCAGAAACTTCAATCTGAAACTACAACCTGAAAAGTGTGAGTTTCTCCGCAAGGAAGTGACTTATTTGGGTCACATCATAAACGAAAACGGCGTTAAGCCTAATCCAGAGAAAACTAAAGCTGTTAGCGATTATCCAACTCCTAAATCCCCAAAAGACATCAAGTCTTTTCTCGGGCTAGTGTCATATTATAGAAGGTTCATCGCAGATTTCGCCAAGCTGGCCAAACCTCTCACATCCCTGTTGAAAAAAGATGTCCCATTCGAATGGCAAAACGAACAACAACTCGCCTTTGAAACCCTGAAAAATAAACTCATTTCAGCGCCAATTCTGGCCTATCCTGATTTCACCAAACCCTTTCTTCTCACCTGTGACGCCTCAAACTACGCGATTTCAGCAATATTATCCCAAGGCCCAGTAGGACAAGATCGTCCGATCGCGTATGCATCACGTACACTTAACAAGGCGGAGAAAAACTATATGGTAACTGAAAAAGAATGTTTGGCAATAGTGTTCGGTACCAAAATTTTCCGACCTTACCTTTACGGAAACCGCTTTACAATCATAACGGACCACAAGCCACTACAGTGGCTCTTCAATCATAAAGATCCTGGCTCCCGTCTCGTCCGCTGGCGTCTCAAACTCGAGGAGTTCGAGTACGACATCAAGTATAAGAAAGGTAAGACCAATACTAACGCTGATGCTCTATCTCGTTTTCCTGTTAATCCTATTCAATCAGCAACAGGTAACTCTCCTGATACGAATCCTGTCGAAGGCGCCAACGAAGAACCCGTCCAGAATCCTTCCACAACGCAGCGCGTCGCCCTTCCTGAAACGAATGCTATAGGAGGACCACTTCTGTCTCAGGGTGCTACCGCCCCTGATATGCCTAGTCTCGATCCTGTAGATCCAGTATCATCACCACCGTTTAGTCCCATCACATTAGAAGATCTTGACGTCAGTCTTCCTTTCAGTCCTCTCAACATTGACAGCAATGACTTACCTTCAGTCGGTCTCCTTGAGGATAGTAACTTACCTTCAACCTCGTATAGTCCCGCTGCAAATAACTCTCCAGAATCCGGCTCTCCTGTAGAAGAGCCGTCCAACTCACCTGAACGTGACTCCTTACCTGTTCCTTCTCCTCGAAGCGCTCCGCTGTTCACTAGTGATTATTCCACGCTACTGAAAACCTTAGATAAAAAGGAAGCCCTAAATACTCAAATTATCGAACATAATGAAGATCTCACTAAGAGTAAATCTAAAATAATCATCATACCAACCTCAATTGACCTCGACGAGTCGAATCCTTACCTTCAAGAAGTCCTGGGTAACCTAGAAAATCCCAATGAGACCCTAGAAACTGAAAGGGAGTTATATTCTCACCATAGAATAGAACTCAACGACAAAATCTATTTCCTCGTATTCACGAGAGTGAACCATTTCGACGTAGCGTCATATCCAGAAATATTCAATACCCTCAAACATGTTCGTGACATTATTGTCACCATGGATGGTGTAACCGACATAAGTATTCCAGACTTCAGAAACTCATTCGAAGTACACTCTTTCGTCAAAATATATAATATCCTTTTGTACTTATTCCATAATACAAATATAACAATTAACATCTATCACAATAATATCACTTATCCTTCTCCAAGTCAAATAAAGAAAATCTTACACGAAAACCACGATATTCCTATAGCAGGTCATTTAGGCTCAGCCCGAATGTATAATAGAGTCAAAGAGCAATATTATTGGAAGGGTATGCGTACCGATGTCGAAAATTATGTTAAACAGTGTAAATCATGTCAGGAAAACAAAGCATTAAGAAAAATCAACCGCGCTCCTATGCAAATCACTTCTACTTCTACTGCTCCCAGTCAGCGCATAGCGCTGGACATCGTTGGGCCGCTTCCTGAGTCAGGTCCTGCCAAACTAAGGTTCATATTGACTATCCAAGACGACCTAACTAAATTTTCATCAGCATACCCCATTCGTAGTACTACGGCTGAGGAAACAAGCGAGTGTCTGATCCACTACATCTCCATATTTGGAATTCCCAAAATGATACTTACCGATCAAGGCACTAACTTCACATCAGAACTCTTCAAAAGAACTTGCGACTTCCTTAGGATCAAACAACTCTGGTCTTCTCCTTATCACCCCCAGACGCAAGGCGCTCTGGAAAGAAGCCATTCGACTCTAAAAGAGTACCTCAAATCCTACATAAATGAGGGACAAGATAATTGGCCTCGTTATGTATACACGGCCATGCTCGCCTATAATACAGCTGTCCATTCTACTACCAAGTATACTCCTTATGAACTTATGTTCGGTAATAAGCCTTTCCTTCCGAACTCCATATTTGAGGAACCTACAGGTGCTACTTACCCTGAATATGTACGAATGTTACAGAATCGTCTGAAACATTCTCGCGAAAAAGCTATTGAACATATACGGCAATCGAAAGCTGTATCAAAGACATATTATGACTCCCATTCTCGTTCTGCCCAATACAAGGCCGGTGATTATGTATACCTAAAGAATCACCTTCGATTACGGAAAGCGTTATCTCCTATATGGAAGGGCCCATACAAGATTGTAAAAGTACACGGGAATAACACACTATCTTTGCTTATTAACCGTCGCCATGTTCGACACCATTATGATCAGGTAAAACCTGCCGAAGTCCAGGAAAACCTGTAAAATAGAATAAGTAGAATTAGTTATTAAGTAGTAAGTAAATATTCATTTTTAACATAATTATATGGTACACTAATTAATAATAGGATATACCTAATATAATGTAAATATATAATTTGACAATAATAAAACCAAAATTCCTTAGAATAGTTTGACATGCTAGTATTAATAAATAAAACAAGTATATATATATACTACATATACGTATTTGATAAGTATAGATTATAGTTGGAATAGATATAAGATACTTAAGTTAGAAATCTCTACGAATCGTAAGAGTAAAATAGTATAAGTACTCAAATATTAGCGGTATAAATAAATATATAAACAAAAATAAATAGCATACTAGTTTAGTATAATTGGATTAGTATATTAGTACCTAATAATAGACTTAAAATTTATGCTTTGAAATAAGAATAAGTATAACTTAGAATAAGCAAGCAAGTATCATTAGAATTACTAACTAACCTTACCATAAATTACTTTCAGTATCTGGGTGAAAATCCAAGGGCAACACGAGTTCGTTCAGCGAATCGAATCAAGCCCCGGGCTGTACTTCGATTACCTGGGAAAACTTAGGATAAAGAATGGTCAGTTAGATGTTTTAGTTCCGCTTGATATTTCACATTTAAAACACCACTTAGCTAATATAGATTCCGTATTGAACGCTGCCGACAGGCTGTGTAAACAACCCAGAACGCTGGAACCCTCAGAATGTTACAGCGTGCTGGAACCCCTAGTTGTTTTATATGACGATGTAAAACAAGAGTTTGTATCCATCTCTCACCTGATTGAAAAAAGAAACAGGCGTAGCCCTTGGATAGGAGGTATAGGCACTGCTTTTAAAACGGTATTTGGCACATTAGATGAAGACGATGGTATTAGGTATAATAATGCAATAGAAGAGGTGCAAAATGATCAAAAGGAATTGGCTACACTAATGAAAGAAAATATTCTAGTGACGACTTCCGTCATCTCACGCTACAATAAAACATTAAATAAGATAAAAATTAATGAAGCCAATTTAAATGAAGCCATACAAAACCTTACAAAATGTATGCAAAATATTTCAATTGAAACTGACAAATTAATATCCCAGTTCTACGAAACTGGATTTCTTAACAAGTTAGAAACCGCCATTTTAGTTTTATCATTTCATGTACAAGATATAGTAAGTGCTGTCTTATTTAGTAGTCAGAACATTTTGCACCCATCGATCTTAAGTCCACAACAACTGTACGATGAATTGGCCACAAGTTACCGACATTTACCAGAAAGTATGAAATTACCTATTGATTTGGACTTAAGTTCTATTCACTTTATTATAAATATTTCTACAATAATTTGTTATTTTGTAAATAATAAAATAATATTTGTACTCCAAATTCCTACAGTATCTGTAATGAATTTCATGTTGTTTCATAATATTGGTTTACCTATACCCCATAATCTTAGCAATCCTAACTCTTTTAGTTTAATCATACCCGACACTAAATATGTAGCAATAACCAAAGACAAACGCCATTATTGTAATCTGGATAGCCTCGACAAGTGTAAGACCACCCTGAACGATAATTTCGTATGTGACGTCACCAACGTATATGCATCGGACGCCCGACCTAGTTGCGCGAGTGAATTGATGACAAAAGTGATAAGTGAAACCCCGGTACAGTGTAATTCAAAGTTTATTTATGGAAAGGTAGACATTTGGAAACCAATAAACAATAACAAGTGGCTATATGTGCAAACAGAACCTACCAAAATGTCTATAGATTGTATAAATTCAAAATTGTATGAAAATAGTATATCAGGAACGGGTATTATTACCGTTCCCAGTGGATGCACTGGGTTTTGTAAGAATACTATGTTATTACCAAAAGCTAATACTGTAAACCTTACCTTGCCGATAAAAGTTCCGGATTTTAATATTATCAATGATACTTGTTGTAATTTAGATAAGTTTATAAGTGTAAAAGAAAACATGCCCCATGCCGAATTATTAAATATAGATTTGGACGAAATAAAATTAGAAAGTAACCTATTAAAATCTCCACAAGAACTTGATGAAATTATTAATAAACCACATATAATTCGATATGGGACACATTATTCAATTATTACTATTTTGTTAACTATAGTTATTATTTTGTACCTTACCTTTAAAATTATAAAATCAAAACCTTTTGGCAACCTCCGCAATACATGTAAATTTTATAATAAAAGACCTCCAGTCCAAAATACTCAGACAGACAGACAAGATATTGAACTTGCAGAAATTAACCTCGTAGAAGATTGTAACCCTGAAAGCATTCCATTACCATCTTTACGCACCAGATTATAATCACAGAAACTTCTTTTCTCCTAGAAGTTTCTTCATTATGGGGGGAGGTGTTATACCTTTCCTCTGCAAACCTTAACGCTGATGATGACCAGAGACTGCTGCATCAGCAATCCCTACATCCCAGAGCTCGCGCCGCCGCGAGCTCAGTCTGCTTCAGAATTCGGTCGAGTACGGTTGCCATCGGGTCCCAATTTCCATTTTTCTTTACAGTATAAATAAATTAGTTTTTTTTAAAACGTGTTTCGTTTGGGGCCCCATAATAGCGCGTAAGAAAATACTACTCGAAAACGTACTCGATTCGAAAGCTAGCAAAATCGGCAGCACGAATTTTACAGAGCTGGCTAACGTCAACTCGATAGTAGCGATAAATAAAGCTAACCTGACACAATCCAATGGTGCGTTCAAAAACCATGTTATAATCTACGTAAATCATAAATATGTAAATTAAAATTCAATCAAGTTGTTTATTATCATAATTTTACATTTATTATTCTTATTATTAATAATAAAACTGTTAACAATATTAATTTCATTTAATAACTTAAATTAATTTGCAAATATTATAATAATTTTTAAAATGTGCATGATTTTGCCCATGCTTTTGAACGGTCATTGCACCTTGCCCGTGATTGGTTTGAAAAAGAAGAGTGTCGCTATTCTTTCTCTCTTTCTTTCTCATCCTGTGATTTAACATAGCCATAGCCTTCTATATCTTCCAAGCCCTGAAGTTGAGCAGAACGGCAACAGCGCATGTGGTCAAGCACATAGTATAAAATTATTTTAAAAGTTATTTATTATTTGTTTTTCCTATATTATCTATGTTTAAACTAATTGTAAATTGTGATGTAAGGTTATTTCAATAAAGTTTTATATTTATTATTATTATTTATTTATTAGAACATAAGGTTTGAGTCAAATTATTTGAACTTTTCGGGGGTCCTTTAGTACGATGAGCATTTTGATCTAAGCCTCCTCTAGCAATAAATCTTACATCATTGGAAAGGTATTTAAATTTGAAACACTTTATTGTATTACTATAAACGTCAACTATTAGTACTTTGAGAGTTATAACGCTCTAAACTTGACCAATTTTTTTAACATTAATGACCTAAAACTCCGAAAATACTAACAATTAATAGAAAGTATGTTTGCAGCAAATATTTGTCATATAAAAACCTTTCTTATGATATATCATTCATTTCTATAGGTGTGGTAGATCAACTCCCATAGACAATAAACCACTTTTATACTTTAATAACCTTTAACTCCAAAAGTATTAACAATTGATATAAAGTATAGCAACAGCAAATATTTGTCTTTAAAAGACCTTTCTAATGATATATCATTTATTGCTAGAGGGCGTGTTAATCAACTCCCTGCTGAAGAAAATCAACAAAAAAGATGACATCTTTGACAGCAATTTTTTCCTGGTTAACATTGAAATTTTTCTTATTCTTTAATATACAAAGCATTTCAATAAAAGAACTAAATTATTTTCATATTTTAAACCTCACACAATTACTACGAAAAAAAATATCGACCTTTGAAAATTGAAATATTCCCATACATTTAGTATGGAGACTGGCCGACGACATGACCACGAACTGACAGTAACAGGCGTTGCCAAACGTATGTTCACGGCTTGCAATTAAAGAAGGCTATGACATAGCCTTCTATAATTGCAAGCCGTGAACATAAGTTTGGCAACGTCTGTTACTGTCAGTTCGTGGTCATGTCGTCGGCCAGTCTCCATACTAAATGTATGGGAATATTTCAATTTTAAGAGGTCGATATTTTTTTTCCTACCAATCGTGTGAGGTTAAAAATATGAAAATAATTTAGTTCCTTTATTGAAATGCTTTGTATATTAAACAATAAGAAAAATATCAATGTTAACTAGGAAAAAATGGCTGTCAAAGATGTCATCTTTTTTGTTGATTTTCTTCAGCAGGGAGTTGATTAACACGCCCTCTAGCAATAAATTATATATCATTAGAAAGATCTTTTAAAGACAAATATTTGCTGTTAATATACTTTATATCAATTGTTTATACTTTTGGAGTTAAAGGTTATTAAAGTATAAAAGTAGTTTATTGTCTATGGGAGTTGAATTACCCCACCTCTAGCAATAAATGATATATCATTAGAAAGGTTTTTATATGATAAATATTTGCTGCAAACACACTTTTTATTAATTATGAGTATTTTCGGAGTTTTAGGTCATTAATGTTAAAAAAATTGGTCAAGTTCAGAGCGTTATAACTCTCAAAGTACTAATAGTTGACGTTTATTGTGGTACAATAAAGTGTTTCAAATTTAAATACCTTTCCAATGATGTAAGATTTATTGCTATCAGAGGCTTAGATCAAAAATACTCATCGTACTAAAGGACTCCCGAAAAGTTCAAATAATTTGACTCAAACCGTATGTCCTAATAAATAAATAATAATAATAAATATAAAATCTTTATTGAAATAATCTTACATCACAATTTACAACTAGTTTAAACATAGACAATATAGGAAAAACAAATAATAAATAATTATTAAAATAATATTAAACTATGTGCTTGACCACATGCGATGTTGCCGTTCTGCTCACTTCATGGCTTGGAAGATATAGAAGGCTATGGATTTAATGAAAAATATAACCTAAAATAGCCATTTCTTTATTTTGTTTTTTGTCTAAAATGATTTATCTGTGTCGGCTAATAAATAATACAACTGCGAGGAAATGATATTATTATGACCTAGGAGTAAACTACAATGTTTCATAGTTTTCATCAAATTGTTCTAATTGAAGATTTTTTATGAACTTGAAGAATAACAATGGAATATCGTCAATGAATAATAAATTGTTTACACATAAACAATAAAACCTTTGGACGTGCTATGAAAATATGTGAATTTCATCGGAATTAGTGCCTATAGTGTTTGAAGATTCGACAAATTAGAGACTTTGTTAAGTTTGCAATTGTTATACCTAGTTAGTTTTCGTAATAGTGTTATGGTCTTATTTTTTTAATATCTACTTAATGAAACATAATTAATTAACTGTATCCAAACTGTGTGATGTGTTGTCTGAAAACAAATATTATACGTATAACACCGTATTCTATAGTTTTTTTTTAGTTTTGTAGGTAAGTTCTAAAATATTGCTAAAATAAAGGTATGGTGGGTGTGGGGGACACCGTGGATAGCGTAAAATGACGAGATTTTTATTTTACAAATTTCTATGTCTAATGAGAAAATTTAAGTAATATTGCCTGTGGATAATTCAGTAGACATGTCATAGTTCTCAAATTAAATTTTTGTTACTACATACATGCTTTTAAAATTTAATAATAAATAATACAAAGTCGCTCGGAAAGTCTCTCACTGAAAAAATGTCAGTGAGTAAGTTGTCGATAGCCAGCTTGCGAGTGTCTCGATACCGTATGTCAAAAATGGGTTCGTGCTACCGATTTCCATACAAGTTGTAACTTTACTATTCGAACTCGATTCGAAGGCTGCTCGATACCGTAAGTCAAAATGTTTCGTGCTTCCAAATCTTAGTTCCGTTTACGGACGTAGTGGCGCTGTACTAATTTCCATACAAAATTGTGAGATTCGAGTAATTTTACGCGCGTTATTTTTCTCGATAGCTGTTCGTGCTAAGGGTACTGTAATGTAACGGACTTTTGCGCACGCGCTCTGACACAAGTGCAACCAAATATGGGTTATATTTCCTACGGCACTAGACTAAAATTTATAATCCTATGAATAGTAGTAAACAAAATCACGCCATCTGTTCGCGCACCAAGGAATTATTGTTATAGCCATGTGCGCGCGCTCTGATTCCACAAGTGCTGCAACCAAACAATGGGTTTTATTTTCTCACGCCATCTGTTTGCACACCAAAGAACTATTGTTAAAGCCGTGTTATCAATGGCCGTGTGCGCGCGCTCGGTTCATTATCTACTACTATGAAAAAAATAATTTCACTCAGGAAGTTTTTAAATTTGAGATTTTTGCATTCACAATGCTATCCTAATTGTGTTAATCCCGATTCCAGTCCAGTCTGGACATATTTAAATCTGTCTGTATGCCGTGATAATTTCGGCGTGAAAGAGTAACAAATATATACTTAGACAGACAGTCAGACAAAATTTTCGTACTTATAATATATGTGGGATTAGTGTAAAAAATAGTTTAATGACTAAGCTCAGCGACATAAACATTCCAAATAAATAGACTTAGTTTTTCTTTTAAATTAGGCAACCAGTTGTATCAGATGGCTCTAACCTCCTACATAAGAATAAACAATACTATTATTTATTCTTATGCCTCCTAGACTAAAATTCTCAGTATAGAAATTAACAAGATTGAGAGCGCAAATTAAACTGACTCAAAATAATACTAGCTCTTAGGTTCAAATTCAATTGCAATAGTGTAGCGCACGGAACGGCAACGGCGCGATTAGCCGCTTCCGAGCCATTATTTTGAATTATTTGGCGGGAAAACGGTTTTAGGCTTATAATTTTGAAACTAAGAGGCCCAGAGATTTGAAATTATGCCTCGTGTGTGCTGCAATTATAATGTATTATTTGATCTTTAAAACGAAACTCTAACATATACAGTTAAGGCAATTCACCGTGTGTCAGCCGGAGACACGTGTCACCAGCTCACACATAGATATCGGCTCGTAGCTCAAAAACTTTTCGAGTTAAAGTTTTGATAAATTTGGAGCCTAATGCTCCAATTCGGCTGAGAATTTTGAGGTATATAACATAATCGTAGCTTGAATAATTACGAAAATACAGTTGTGCAAGCCAGTGACACGTGTCTCCAGCTCGCACACAGTTTTATGCTCGTAGTTTCAACAGTATTTGAGTGTGATGGTTAGTTTTTTTGGATCTCATTGCTGCAATTAGGCTCTAAATTTCTGACTATAGTCTAAAACCCTAACCTCGATGGTTTGCCTTAACGGGATGTGTCAGCTGGTGACACGTGTCGCCAGCTCGCACACATAAAACAACTCATGGTAACGAACTTATGGTGGCTGCTATTATTATGTCTGGAAGTTTGATTGCTGCTATTATGCTTTAAAATATGGCATGCTTAGAATTTCTCTATAGCCTATGAGGAAGCTGGAGACCCACTCATCGATGATGGCTCAACGGTAACATTAATAAGTTCCAGCCTGGCAGAGCGCGCAGGGCTGCGCGGCCGCCGGGAAACTATGCGCGTCCATGGCGCGTGGCTCGATAACAAACTGGTTTGTGACACAACGGTTATGACTGTGAATCTATCTGGTAAGGACAATAAGATTTATTCCGTGCGCGCGCGCAGTGTATCTGAACTAAACTTACCTGTTCAAAATTTGTCTTTTGTTAACTTAAGTAATTATGCTAATTTGTTTAATTTAAAAGATAAAGTGTGTAATTTTGATAAAAGGCCTGAAATGTTGATAGGTCAAGATAATTATCATCTTTTGTATCCAATTGAAATTCAGTTAGGCAACAAATATGAGCCGTCCGCTACACTTACCCCTCTCGGTTGGTGCCTTCATGGTAGTGTGCGCGTACCGCAGTGCGTGCAGCAGACCGCTGGCCGCCACTCCGCCACCTTCGAGCATGCAACATTAGCTATGACGAACCTTGGACGCTGTGACCTGGATGACCTGCACGAGGAAGTAAAAAGGTATTTTTCTTTAGATGCGATGGGGGTGTCTGGGAAACGTCGGGAGAACGTAGACGACGTTCGCGCTGTCGCTCAGCTGGAACAGTCCGCCAAGCTAGTGGATGGTCGCTGGCAGGTAGGGTTACCGTGGAACATTGGCGGATCCAGGGGGGGGGCCAAGGGGGCCATGGCCCCCCCCACGAGGTTGGTTACCTTTGCGGATTGCATTAAATTTTGAGGCTGAATAATGGAGCTGTCTTGCTATCCTACTCACTGTCACTCGAATTCGGAACAGTTATTATGTTAAAATTTATTTATTGAGATATTATTAAATTTTATATTTTCGGTTTACTTAATTAAAGGCTGTGTGTAAAATGCGGAGATCACCTACCTCCTATTAATAGGTGTAGTCAGAAAGATGTTTGATATCGTGCATGTTCGTTACGCGTGCGAGAGAACGTACGAAGCGAACGTATGCTGCGAGCGGGTGTCGAGGCGGGGGGATGGGAAAGACAGACAGACTGACTGGCGGGCGCCGCGCTGCCCCGCCCCGCGCCGCGGCCGGCCGCCGGCCGCCACTGCCGAGCAAAACAAAGCCATTTCTCTCTCTGCGTAGATAGGTATTGTACGGAGTGCACGCGGACGAAAGCGAAGAAAGTTGCGAACGAACATATCAATAATTGATAATAATTTTGAAAAGTGAAGATGGTGGTAAGTATGCTTCGCTTTTTACTACATTTGGACTGATTTTTCAATGCCTAGATAAGACCTTAATTGCTTGATAGCGTATTATACCGTTAAATTGAAAATGTCATAAATTTTTCTGTCTGCTTTCTAATTACTTTTATTTTATTTGGTTACTAATGAATAAAGTAACAGATATCTGTTCTGTTACCTGGGGATTGAAAAATATTATTTTTTTACCTACTTTTACCTATTCGTTTTTCGAACTACACGTTGAGCGCTATGTGTATTGTGTATCCTTTTGGATTGGATACGCAAAATGCTAAGTACCTCCTGAGGCCGCATGTATCATTTTGGACACACGGGCAAGTTTATTATGGAATTTGATTCGTCTGCATGGTTGTTTCGGTCAAGTGGGATCTCAGGCTGTACATTTTAGATATCGAAAATTCTGGCAAAAAAGGACTTTGATAATTTAATTTTGCTTTACTCAGTGCGCAAACATGTAAGCTGCTTTGGCTGTATGATAGAATAGAAGGTTACTGAACCGGACTACAATTTTTATTGTAAAACAATGTCGCGTCAAATTTCATAATAGTTTCGAATAATTTCGAAATGAATATTTTATAATGGGCATCATTAACTTATATACATAGAAATGATTAAAAAATAGCATGCAACACGCACGACATAATCTCTTATTCTTTTTTGCAATAAAAAAATAAATTATCAGTACCTATCTATTTTGTTAAGGCTTTTGCTTTGGTTTGGGACAGGATAATCAAAATAATTTGGATGGTGGTGGTGGTGGAAGAGGATCAGGAAATAATAGTGCAAGTGGAAGTCGAAAGAGGCGTCATTCATCAAAACCGATAGACTTCTTTTTTACAAAACGGATTAAAACTCCTACTTTAGATTCTAATTGCGATCCAACTACTAGTGCAGCATCTGCATCTGTGCCTCAACCTCAATATAATATCAATAGAGTAACCGAAACTGATGAATCATTGACTGGGAGTACAAGTGCTGCATCTACTTCAACAGAAGCGGCGGACAATGATATAGGCGCTTACGTTGGCAAAGCAAATCAGCTCGATGATTTCACGAAGTGTCGCCTGTTAGAAAACCCATGGTATCCGCCCGCAGGTTCATACGATTTTCCTTATTCTGTGCATTCAAAAGGTGGCAAGGACGTGAAACGCTACGTGCAACCCTATCATCTCAAAAATCACCATTGGCTCGTTCTCTCGAATATCCACCGTGGTTTATACTGCAAGTATTGCGTTATCTTTGCTGGCGCTCATGGAATGCATATGCATCAAAGTAACAGTTCTCTCGGATATTTAGTGAAAAAACCTCTAACGTCTTTTGCCAAACTTTATGGTAAGGATGGCTATATCACAGTTCACGAGAATACTAAATACCATAAAGATTCGGTAAATGCAGGTAAAAACTTTCTAATTTCATATCATGCGCCTGAGCTTGAAGTTGTAAACCAGATTAACCCACAACGTTTGGCACAAGTTCAAGAAAACCGTGCTCGGCTTCGTCCTATAATAGAAACCATAGTTTTGTGTGGACGCCAGAATATACCCCTACGAGGGCATAGAGACGACGGTTCTCTTTTACGTGAAACAGCAACAGCTATAACAGAAGGTGGAGTCGACAGTATAACTAATGAAGGAAATTTCCGTGAGCTTTTACGTTTCCGAATTGCTGCGGGTGATACAGAACTCGAAAAACAACTCAAAAACTCAGCCGCCAATGCTACTTACATCAGTAAAACCACGCAAAACGCACTTATAAACTGTTGTGGTGAAGAGATACAAAACATTATTTTTGAAAGGATTTGCCAAGCAAAGTGGTTTGCATTAATATTTGACGAAACTACTGATGCAGCTCATAAAGAGCAAATGAGCATTTCTGTACGATATGTGCACGAGGGCACTTGTCGAGAAGACTTTCTAGCTTTCATAGACTGTTACGAGTCTATACGTACAGAAGATATTCAAGGTGAAGAAAAACGCCTCTCTGGGATCGCCCTTGCTCACATAGTTATTGATTTTTGTGAAAAACATTCATTAAATTTAAATAATTGTGTCGGCGTAGGAACCGATAATTGTTCGGTTATGGCATCTGAAATGAAGGGAGCTGTTCAGGAAATTTGTAAAACAGCACCGAACGCAAGACGATGTCCTTGCCTTAACCATACGCTAAACAACTCTCTTAAAAAATCGAACGAGGTTATAGCCTGTCGCAACACTGTAGGCAAAATGAAAGAAATTATATCTTTTTCCAATTCGTCTGCGAAAGCCACTGCAGTGTTTCGTAATATTCTTGGTAAATCCTTTTCTGGCCTCTGCGAGACTAGGTGGCAAGAAAAACATGACGGTACCATTCAGTTTTGCACATTGTTACCTAAGATTTTCAGTAGTCTCGAAAAAATTACTAAGTGGACGATCAGCCGTGACACTGTCTCAAAGGCACATGCATTTATGAAAAGCATCACTGACAGTGAATTTATTATAGCAACATTTGCTTTAGGTGATGTTTTGGGCACTACCCTTGTACTAAGTCGAATTCTGCAATCGCCTACACTAGATGCTGTATCTGCCATTAATGCGGTTAAAGATGTACTCTCGGTATTAAAAAAAAAGAGAGATGATGCTGTTACTGTGTTTAGAAATATTTATCTTAGGGCAGAAGAAATGGCCAAGATACTGGACGTAGAAATTACTAGCCCACGTACAGCCCGACGATCCGTCTATAGAGCAAACCACCCAACTTCCGATCAAGGACCAGAGGCATATTTCAGGACTTCCATTTATATACCCCTTTTGGATCAAATTGTGAATGACCTGCAGAATCGTTTACCAGATGATGTCATGAATACCTTCGACCTTCGCTTGCTCATGCCCTCAGTTATTGTGAATACTTTCACTGAGTCTACAAATATAGCAGAAACTAATAACAATCTTCAAAATAGAATTGAAAAAATATCACAAGTATATGAGCGTGCGTTGAATGACTATGCAGTGAGTCTGAAGCCAGAGTATGCTATATGGATTGAAAAATGGCGGCGTTTAAATAGGGAAAAGGGAGAAATTCCAACCACTGTTTTGGATACATTAAGGGCTACTGATGAAGACATATTTCCAGCGATACGTATAATGCTCAACATCTTAGCAACATTACCAGTGAGTGTAGCAACAGCCGAAAGATCTTTTTCTACCCTGCGCCGCCTAAAACCATGGCTGCGTACGCGAACTGCAGAAGAGCGTCTTACCGGACTTGCGCTTTTACATGTTCACCGGTCATTAGATTTTAATGTTGATAACGTCATTAATCGGTATGCTAAGGGTAAACGAAAAATAGACTTAATTTTGTAAAATGTTTATGCTGAATGAAACATTTTTCTGTCTTTTTCTTTAAGTACGTGTAAAGAGTATAAAAATAGCCTCACTTCTGCATGTTTTTCGTTCATTCATTATCTTTATCACAATTATCTTTCTTGAACAACAGTAATAGGAGCTATACTAAACAGTATTTACGTTAAAGTGTATTTTGATGTAGAATTCAAAACATTTCCGCTATTATTTACGCCAAAAATATGAACCTACGCAAGTTGAACTTTTGATGATATTCTGATGTTTTTTACAATCATTATGTGAGGTTTATACGCAATTTAATAATTGTAGCTACTAAGAAATCTCTTTAGCTTGTCGTATGTTTTTTTTTGTGGCTACAACTTTACGTTTTATATATAAAAATATGACCACTGCAAACCATGTTTCCTATTAAGGACAATTTAAAAAACAATATTAAAAATTTTCATTATTCTTTATTGTTTTAATGTTTTTTGTGCGTAATATAATATGTATACAAGTCTCGGATCTGTGTCTTTTTTTTATCTTAAAACATTTCGTTTTAAGATAAAAAAAACCACCAATTTGAAATCCTGACTGGATTCACCTTTGGCTGCACGACCGCTTCTTTTTCTATAGACAGACAAGATAAATAGATGAAACCGACTAAAAATCGCGCTGCGCGGCCGTTTTTTTTGCTATAGACAGGACTACAAAATTAGTTGTTAAAACTGTATTTTTTTGAATCAGGCATTTTGTGCATCCTAGACAGGGATCCCTTACAGACCCGAGGCTCTGAGGGCCCCCCCCAAATTGAAATCCTGGATCCGCCCTTGCCGTGGAAGGAGAACAGCTGCGCAATGCCCGACTCGTTCTCGAATGCGCTGAAAAGGTTAAAAGGGGTGGAAAGGAAAATGGTAAGGGATAGTGGATATGCTGAAAGGTATGAGGAAAGGGTAAATCATTTATTTCAAAACGATTACGCGAAGGAGCTCGTTGACACTAATGTCACACCGAGAACGTGGTATTTATCACATTTTGGGGTGGACAACCCCAATAAAAAAAAGTTGCGTCTAGTGTTTGACGCGGCAGACAAAACTGATGGTAAGTGTTTGAATGACTATTTATTAAAGGGACCGGACCTATTGTCGTCACTTTTAGGTATTATGCTGCGCTTTAGGGAACATAAAATAGCAGTGACAGGCGACATTAAGGACATGTTCCTTAGGGTGAAAATACGCCCTGAGGACCAAGACGCACTTCGGTTTTTATGGCGAAATAGTCAGTCACCCAGCGAACCTGTAAAAACATTTGTTATGACGTCACTTATCTTTGGCGCCAACTGTTCACCTTTTATTGCACAGTTCATCAAGAATAAAAATGCACAGCGTTTTCAATCGTCAATGCCGGACGCTGTCGACGCAATTCACAACTCACATTATGTAGATGACTATATACAAAGCTTACCAGACGAGGAGGCTGCAATCGAAATGGTAAAAAATATTGCTTATATTTATAGGGCTGGTGGTTTCGAGATGTGTAATTGGACTAGCAACAGCGTGGCCGTGCTGCATAGCATACCAAATGATGTCCTAGGTACTGCTGCGGTAAGGTTTAAAATGGATCAGCAGCTTGAAGGAGAACGTACGCTAGGCCTTATATGGTACCCGGCCGATGATGAACTCGGATTTGACTTGTCCTTGAAAAAAATTCCCGACAGCATTATTCAGCAAAAGGAAAGGCCTACAAAGCGACTAATTTTACGTATAATTATGTCTATTTTTGATGTCTTTGGGTTTTTAGCGCCTTTCACGATTCAAGGAAAAATAATGCTGCAGGATACGTGGCGGTCAAACATCGCGTGGGACGATGTTATTCCCGACGATATTTATAAAAAATGGTGCGAATGGATCGATCTACTTAAGGTAATAAACCACATACGTATACCTAGATGCTATAATTCTATAGGTGCGAGTGAGACGGAGCGAGAAGTGGAATACAATAACAACAGCTCGGCGCAGCCCACGTCCGCCGAGCCCCCCGCTCCTCCGCCGCCGCCGCCTGCGACTACGCGGCCCGTTACGAGATGCTACGATGCTACGAGACCGGTCATCGCTACGGCACATTACTATCCGCGTCAATTGGTAATGCGCCTGGCGGCCATGATTTTAACCTCAAAAACGAAAAACAATTGTAATTTTTTAATATACCTAGACCTTTTCTTATTGAAAATAAGAATTAAATAATTTATTTATTATATTACCTATTAGAATTTAACAGTTTTTTGTCATTTTTAGTTGCGGATGACGTTGATGTGTATGTTAATTTGACAAGGTTCCAGCGCATTACCAATTGACGGGGATAGTATAACAATGCGCAACTGCATATTTTTTGTGATGCATCAACAAAGGCCATGTGTGCGGTTGCTTATTGGCGTTGGATTTATAATGGAACGATTCATGTTGCATTTGTAGCTAGTAAATGTCGTGTTTTACCTGTAAAACCAATAACTGTGCCTCGAGCAGAGTTACAATCATGTTTAATGGCTGCGAGGTTAGCCGATACTATCGTTAATGAGCACAAAATAAAAGCCGTGCGCCGTTATTTCTGGTGTGACTCCACTACAGTCCTACAGTGGATAAAAAATAACACGCGCGCTTACAAGATATTCGTAGCAAACCGGTTAGGTGAAATTGACGAGTTAACTCAATCCCACGAGTGGCGTTACGTACCCACCAATTTAAACGTTGCTGACTTAGCTACAAGGGACACATTTGATGTTGCTTTGTTTAATAAAGAATGGCTTAACGGTCCACGTTTTTTATATGACGATGAACAGTCGTGGCCGGTCGATCTGACGTTTACAAAAAATAGTGAGGTGAGTACCGAATGTGTAGCCGTATTGAGTGGTGAAGCTGGTGGGGTGCCTGTTGGGTTACCTGTACCTGATGCGAATCGATTTTCTTCATTTCTTAGACTGCAGCGCGCAACTGCGGTTTTGCTAAAATCTATAAAAACGTTTAAGGGACTTACCGTTAAAGTAGACTGCGCATTAATGGAGCACGCTGAACGCCTGCTGCTGATGCAAGCCCAAGCAGATTCTTTCCCCTTGGACATCGCTGCAATAAAAAAGGGTAAGCCCTTACTGCCCACCAGTAAGTTGGTCACTTTGTCTCCGTACTTAGACGAGCATGGGATTCTTCGTGTCGGCGGGCGTATCGATGCTGCTTCCGACATAAGTCCAGAAGTAAAACGACCTATAATACTAGATGGTCAGCATCCGACAGCACGACTTCTAGTGCGTCGATACCACATCATATCCGCCCACGGAAATCATGAAACTGTGGTGAACGAAGTAAAACAAAGATACTGGGTGCTTCGTTTACGGCCTACCGTAAAGTATGTTGTTCATAGGTGCATGTCATGCAAGCTTAAAAGAAGTAAGCCGCTAGTGCCTAGAATGGGTGACCTTCCCGCGGCTCGCCAGTGGCGGATACAGAAAAAATTCAAAGGGGGGGCGCAAGGTAGGCTGGGCGCGCGGGGGAGGGGGGGGGGGGGGGAATCTCCGAGAAGTTGAAATTTTTAACAGTCTTCAAAAATTTGATAAAGAGGGTATCTATTCATTGCGTATAATAATATTTTTTACATGTACTTACACCGATTACTCGAAGGCTGCTGAACCGATTGAAATGATTTTTTATTAACACCTTTTATTAGGTTGCTTTCTCGTTTGTTTGTCCACAAAGTTTGCGAACGATTTTATACGAGCTTCCCGACGAGCTAGATACTTGAAACTTTTAACATAGGTCAGAACTGGAAAATAATGCAATAATATAGTGCCATTGAGCTGATCTGATGATGGAGCCGGAAGAAGGCCACAGGAACTCTATGATGAAACCATGCAACCCCATCGTGTTTGAATCGTCTTGACGAGTACTTTGTTGGGTAACAGTTTTCAGGGTCTGATGAAGCTGGATGAAGGACATAGGAACTCTTTAACAAAACCACGTATCCTATCGAGTTTGGGCTCGTTTGAACCGTCTGGACGAGTACTTTGTTGAGAAATAGTGTCCAGGGTATGATGATGGAGCCGGAAGAAGGCCACTGGAAATCTGTAATAAAACCATGCAACCCCATCGAGGTTTGGCTCGTTTGAATCGTCTTGATGAGTACTCTTATGGGAAATAGTGCCCAAGGATCTGATGATGGAGCCGAAAGAAGGCCATAGGAACATTATAATAAAACCATGCAACGCCATCGAGTTTGGGCTCGTTTGAATCGTCTTGACGAGTACTTTGTTAAGAATTAGTTTCCAGGGTCTGATGATGGAGCCGGAAGAAAGCCACTGGACCTCTGTAATAAAACAATGCAACCCCATCGAGTTTGGGCTCGTTTGAATCGTATTGACAAGTACTTTGTTGTTAAATAGTTTCCGGGGTCTGATGATGGAGCTGGAAGAAGGGCACAGGAACTCTTAATTAAAACCACGCTACCCCATCGAGTTTGGGCTCGTTTGAATCGTCTCGACGCGTACTTTGTTGGGAAATAGTTTCCAGGGTCTGATGATGGGGCTGGAAAAAGGCCACTGGAACTCTGTAATAAAATCATGCAACCCTATCAAGTTTGGGCTCGTTTGAATCGTCTTGACAAATACTTTGTTGGGAAATAGTTTCCAGAGTCTGAAGTCTGATGAAGGAGCCGGAAGAAGGCCACAAGAACTCTAAAATGTAAAAATAAAACCATGCAAATGCAACCCCATCGAGTTTGGGCTCGTTTGAATCGTCTTGACGAGTGCTCCGATAGGAGATGGTATATTTTTAATTAAACTGGTTAACTAAAAAGTAGAAAATAATAATTTATTAAAAAAACCTTTTTAAAAGCAGGTTTTAAAAACGGACAAAAAATTATAAAAATCGGACTAAAAACATTAAAACAGACTAAAAAGTAAAAAATAAAGTCTTCAGTAAATATTCATAGTATAAAAAAATAACCCTATTGTACAGAAATATTAAACCTAAAAACGTGGGGTGCATGCTAAAGACAATTTTACAAAATGTCTATTGTCAAGAACGTTCTGGACTATTAATATAGACTTGAACTGCGAAAGCCCAACGGAACTCCTTAACAACAAACAGCGGAATGTGGAAGTCAATTTACCTACTAAGACTAGGTAATCTAGGTAGGTATACCATTGAAAAATGTGAAATATTAAAACGTTTTAAGTATTTATAATATCATCGCTTACATATTACCTACCACAAAAAAGTTGAAAATAAAAAAGTTTGTAAAAAACAAAACCTCCTTAATAGCCCAGTAAATGAAAAGGTGTAGAGGGAAATGATTGGAACACAATTTTTGACTTCGTAACTTTGTTTGGACCAGTTAGGAGGAGAACATATCAAAAGTCCCCGCCCGTAGCCCCTATGCCGGGGGTTTGAAGGTACAATTTTTCGGTTTTTCAGATATATCTCGAAAACTATGCATTCCAGCGACATGAGTTCTTTTACAAAATAAAAGCTGATTAAATTTTAATTAGAGACTCGGTTTTTAATTATTTTGTTTTGTTAACGAAACACAGTAGTGAAACGTATTGTAATAAAATCAATTGATTTACATACACAACTTTGATGTTTGTGAATGTATTCTAAAACCAAATGTTGTTACTATCAAAAATTTTCAATTTTCCATGGAAAACTTTTCAATATTAATCCTTTATTGTTTTGGTGCATTCAAAAAATAAATTAAAAAAACGCTTGAACTTTGTCATGGATAGGATGACAAAAAAAAATAACTTGGAATAACATAACAACTATAATAAGAGAAAGAAACAGATTAGCCCAGTAAATGAAAAGGTGTAGAGGGAAATGATTGGAACACAATTTTTGACTTCGTAACTTTGTTTAAACCAGTTAGGAGGAGAACATATCAAAAGTCCCCGCCCGTAGCCCCTATGCCGGAGGGGAGGGGGGGTTTGAAGGTCCAATTTTTCGGTTTTTCAGATATATCTCGAAAACTATGCATTCCAGTGACATGAGTTCTTTTACAAAATAAAAGTTGATTAAATTTGAGACAAGATTTATAATGAAAAATGTTTCGATGTCTTGTATAGTTTTTGAGATATCCGCTCCTGAATATCTGTAATTAAGGAAAAATTATATTTTTTGATTGATGATGATTCGCCCCCATCTCATCCCCATAATGGCTGAAATACTAACAATAACGATTTACGTCGAGTTAGATTTGCATCGATATGCCAAAATTATAAAGTAAAAATAGCTTACTTCGAAAATGAAGGATTTTCTATATACAACTTCATCCCCCTTTTCACCCCTTCGGGAGTAAAATTTTCAAAAACGCTCGGACACGTATATATTATTTTTTTATCGTCAGCCTAAACACAAAATTTGAAGATCCTAGCTTCGAAACTGACAGACTTTCATACAAACTTTGGACCCCCGTTTCACCCTTTAGGGGGTGAGTTTTGAAAAATCCTTTCTTAATGCATCCCTAGACCACATTAGGGACCTATGTGCCAAATTTGGAGACTCTAGACCCAGCGGTTTGGGCTGTGCGTTGATACGTCAGTCACCAATCAGTTTCTTCTTTTATATATTAAAAGATAAAATTACAGACTTTTAATAGTGAATATCTCGAAAACTATACAAGATATCAAAAAAAATTACTGAATTAAACATGTAGCAAATTTAACCAGCTTTCATTTTGTGAAAAAAATCATGTCGCTGGAATGTATAGTTTTCGAGATATATGTGAAAAACCGAAAAATGGGACCTTCAAAACTCCCTCTCCCCCCCGGCATAGGGGCTACGGGCGGGGACTTTTGATATGTTCACCTCCTAACAGGTCCAAACAAAGTTACGAAGTCAAAAATTGTGTTCCACGACTTTCCCTCTATACCCTATTTTGAGCGTTCATTTCCTGAACTATTAAAAACAGCTCTGAAAAAGCGAGAAATAATTTTCCAATCAATAAATTAAAAACGTCTAACGAAGTCGGGTGCGGCTTTTAGAATTAAAACAATCACCGACGAACTGAGAACCTCCACCTTTTTTGAAGTCAGTTAAAAAATTACAATACCTACTTGAGAAAACTACACTAAAAGCCTAAAAGTAACAAATTTGTTGATTTTTGCTAACAAAAATGGAGTCGATTAATTTTTTTAATGTTAAGAAAACTATTTTTTTTTAATACTGATAGTTGACTATCATGGCCATTATTCAATAAAATAGATGAATATTTTAAATCAAAGAAGCTAGGTGGTTCTCTGTTTGTGAAACAATATGGGCAATTTCATAGGTAAAGAAAGAATACAATGACGAGGACTAACATCATTCTACAAAGAAATGCTGCTTTTTCGTAAGCAGCAGATGAAATAAAAAAAAATGTTCAAAGATCAAATGAAACAGATGTTCCACAGATGCGATGTTGTACAAAAATCCCCAACTTTCATTATCAATAAGGATTGCTGGCAAATTCTTTATCTATTGTTTTGTTTTATTGTTCTGATGGTTGCTGGCCCGCCTGCCACCCGCGTCCCGCATTATTGTTTTCTGTTTTTTGACTGTTTTAGACTGGTTAGTTAAGTGTACTAGCCGGAAATAAATTATTTTTATTTTCATCATTTATATTATGTGAGTGACGCGGGGCACGCATGGGGGGGGCGCGCGCCCCCTGCGCCCCCCCTCTGTATCCGCCACTGCGGCTCGCATGGCTCATCACCAACGAGTTTTTACCCATTGTGGATTAGATCTATTTGGACCAATGGAGGTGGCAATTGGAAGGCAGCGAGCCAAGAGATATGGCGTCCTGTTCACATGCCTTACGGTACGTGCCGTACACATTGAGTTGGTGAGTTCTCTTTCATCTGACTCGCTTATCATGGCGTTGCGTCGTATGGCAGCTCGTCGTGGTTGGCCCAGTCACTTATACTCCGATAATGGAACTAATTTGCGAGGTTCTGATACGGAACTGCGCAAATCTATTAAAGAAATTGATTTTCAGCCTTTAGAGAATGTAGCTGCAAACAATGCCGTTCAGTGGTCATTTATCCCCCCTGCCAGTCCTCACTGGGGTGGGGCGTGGGAACGTCTTATTCGTTCTGTAAAGTCGTCTCTTCGAGTGATACTCAAAGAGCGGGCACCAAGGGAAGAAGTTCTAAGTACCTTGTTGGCAGAGGTCGAAAATATAGTTAATAGTCGTCCTTTGATGCACGTTTCAGTTGATCCAGGTGATCCTGAAACTTTGACGCCAAACCATTTTCTTTTAGGTGGCTCCTCCAACCTGCCCACACTTGGAAAATTTGACGAGTCTGACCTTTACCTTAAAAAACTCTGGCGTAAGTCACAAGCATTAGCCGATATGTTCTGGCAAAGGTGGGTAAAGGAAATCCTACCAGATCTGCGACCACGGAAAAAGTGGAACGAAGAACAGAAACCACTACAGGTAGGTGACTTGGTCCTGATCGTCGATCCTAGCGGTCCTCGCAACTTGTGGCGAAAGGGTCTTATTGAACGAGTGTACCCTGGTAAGGATGGCCGAGTTCGCGTCGTTGACGTGAAAACACAGACTGACACTTTACGGCGGTCTGTGGCACGCGTTGCACCCGTTTCACTAGTAGATTAGTGCTGCTTCAGCACTAGGGGTGGGGAGTGTTAGCGACGCGCTCATACCTATTTTTAATTTATTATTTATTGTAAAAAAGGAGGGTAGTATGTGTCAAAGAACCTTCCATCTTTGAAATTTAACGTTAATTTAGTTCGCTACTAACCGTGCTTAAACTAAGAGCTTTTTCGTGTGTTGTAACCGAATTTTCCAAAAAGTTAAATATATTGTTTATTTTAGTATTCGTGCGTGTATTTTATTTCTATCGCGGGCTCCCACTGTCTACAGTACTATTTAGAGAAGAAAATAACAACGCAATTTTTAAAATATTTAAAATTCAACA
Organism: Agriphila tristella; assembly: GCA_928269145.1. Classification (NCBI taxonomy): domain Eukaryota; kingdom Metazoa; phylum Arthropoda; class Insecta; order Lepidoptera; family Crambidae; genus Agriphila; species Agriphila tristella. The sequence continues at coordinate 2,226,916 of OV743443.1, read as the reverse complement.
TGGTGGCCAACTTTTTTGTTTGTAGGCCAATTTCGATGAAACTCGGTTTTTGGTACTATTTTGACAAGACAATAACAATGCATTATTATTTTCTTGTCAAAATAGTATCAAAAACAGAGTTTTATAGAAATCGGTTCTCAAACAAAACAGTTGGCCACCATTTTGGATTTTTTAATATTTCCAACATTGCGTTGTTATTTTCTTGTCAAAATAGTACATATAACCAAGTTTAATCAAAATCGGCTCAAAAACAAAATAGTTAAGCGCCAATTTGGATTTTAAATATTGTAAAAATTGCGTTGTTATTTTCTTGCATAAATAGAACCAAAAACCGAGTTTCATCGAAATCGGCCTTCAAACAATTTGGCCGCCATTATGTTTTTTTATTTTTAACATTGTGTCGTTGAAAAATGCTTGCACCCATTTTTTTATTTCACTAGTAAAAAATTGGTGCAAGTATTTTAGACCTTATTGATATATTTACCAAAACAACAGTTTTTAATGAAAGAGAATAATTATGGTAGAAAGCAACCGAATTTTAAACGGCAATAAAGTCGAAAATCGCTTGCACCTGTTTTTTAACTACAGATCACTAGACAATGTTTTTCTACCTTCACTTGTTTTTGCAACATTCATTTGATTTCCGAAATACACGCACATTGTATTTTTATCAAAATTGGAATAAACTTTATAGTTATGTCATTATTTACACTTGAATTTTTGTAGATATTGGTTGATTAACCATATTTATAAATAAAAACAAGAAAGGAACCTAATAAAACGTGATAAAATAACGTGAAGATTTATTTTTATTAAATTATTATTTTCTGCTTTTCATTTAACGAGTTAAAACTAAAAGTATACCACCTCCTATCGGAGCACTCGTCAAGACGAATCAATTGAGCTCAAACTCGATGGGGCATGATTTTATTACAAAGTTCCAATGGCCTTCTTCCGGCTCCTTCATCAGCCCCTTGGATATTATTCCCCAACAGAGTACTTGCCAAGACGATTCTAACGAGCCCAAACACGATGGGGTTGTATGGTTTCATCATAGTGTTCCTGTGGCGTTCTTCCGGCTCCATTAGCAGATCAGCTCAATGATACCATAATATTACATTACCTTCTAGTTCTGACCTGTGTTCAAAGTTTCAAGTCTCTAGTTCATCGGGAAGTTAGTATAAAACTGTTTGCAAAATTTGTGCTCAAACAAACAAACGAAAACCGCGTCCGATAATTTGTTTGGACCTTGAAGGTCCAAACAAATTATCGGACGCGGCTTATGGACGCGGCTTACTGCCGCGGCTGATAAGTGTGCACACTCTAATAACATCCTGCGTTCCAGATAGCTATCGGACGTCCGATGACGTCATATTAGTTTATAAATTTGTTTGGACCTTGAAGGTCCAAACAAATTATCGGACGCGGCTTACTGCCGCGGCTGATCTGAGGTGTGCAAACTATCGGATGTAGTAGGTCGCGGACGTAACCATAGACTAATATGACGTCATCGGACGTCCGATAGCTATCTGGAACGCAGGATGTTATGAGAGTGTGCACACTTATCAGCCGCGACAGTAAGCCGCGTCCATAAGCCGCGTCCGATAATTTGTTTGGACCTTAAAGGCATATAAATTGGCAAGAGAAAGTTGAGACAAAAGATGCGCAGTAGCTACAAACACTGTGTTTTTAGCTAGTGCGCATCTTTTGTCTCAACTTTCTCTTGCCAATTTATCTGCCGGCAGCTGTACGTACCTAATGCAGATATTAGACGGTTCATAAAAGTACATACTTCATTTTCGATGAATAGTGACACTGGTCACTTTTGTATTTAAACACTAAAATGTAAAATGAATGTAGTATTTCTCATTTCTCACAAAATTTCGCGGCAACAGGTTGTGCGTGATAATTTTGATTAAAGAATTAAGAGTTAATTAAAGAGAAAAAATGCTTGCATGCACTGCTTGTATGTAAGTATATTGCATGATGCGGGTAAAAAACGAAAATAAAGATACCTATTTTAAAATAAACACAAATAAGTTACTGACGACATGCCGTTCACTGCAGTGAATGACACTATTTGTGTTTACACGCTTCATTTATTGTTTATTTCCGATACGATGACCGATGCCCGATGAAAGCGCACTGCCGTCTAGTGACTTTCATCGAAAAGGCGCATCGCGATGAAAGATGAATCTACATAATAGACTATTTGACTAATTTTGGAAAATCATTTTAAATTATTCCTTATTACGTAATAAGCGCACCACATTGATATTTTAGGAAAAATCAATGTATTTCATTATAAAATCAATGTTAAAGTTTAAAATTTTAAAACCGCGCCAAAAACGCTATGGCGCTGGACACGTGACTTGTTGACGTCACAAGCCTGTAAACATTGTAATAATATCCTTATGCCTAGTTCCAAATCACGCCAACAGCACTGTGAGCGTATAATCCATTAAATTAAGTAGGTACGCAAATACCCTATTTGTGTAATATTTAGTGACTTTTTAATTTGGTCGGATTCGCGCTAACAGCGCTGTAAGCGTGAATCGGAACGCGGGGTTAGTCATTTGACAGCCAACAATCGCGGATCCTAAGTCTATGGTCGAAAAGGAGCGCGGGAAACTTTTAAAGTGGAAAAGTCGTCTTATTATATTATTTTAAATAATTCAATTTTCCAGAGTTTATTATCTATAATATTAAGCAGAATTGCTTATTTCGAATAGTAGTTTCGTTGTGAAAAATGGGGAGGAGTAAAGCAGCAAAAAAGCGAAAAAAACTTGATCCAGAGAAAGATGACGACGGCGAAGGATCTGTCGATTCAACCTCTTCAGATTCGGAGGAAGAAGGGGAGGAGGCCTCGCGCAAGCCTTATTTTGTCACTGATTACACCCGGCTATACCAGGAAGACTCTATGTATACTGAATATGTAGTCTTTGTGGAGTCTGCTGACTCTCAAAGACCTATTGGTTCCAGGGATTTGTTATCAATTTCTAACTGCATACGGAGATTCAACAAAGGAGTGAAATACCTAAAATCCATTAATAGATTCAAGATTGGAGTATACTTTGAAAAGCCAAACTTGGCTAATGCTTTACTTAACAACAAAACTTTTCTATCAGAAAACAATTTCAAAGCAAACATTCCAGCTTCCTCTACTGAAATAACAGGAATAATAAGAAATGTTCCCATTAAATATTCCAACAAAAAAATATTTACTATGCTATCAAGTTTCAAGAAAATAATAAGTATAAGACGTTTTTTCAGAAAGCAATTTAATGATGATGGTCCTGGTTTTTCTCTTCAGCCGACGCAGACCGTTGCCATCACGTTTGCAGCTACCCAATTGCCTGATTTCGTGGATTTGGATGGATGGAGGCACTCCATCTCGCAGTATGTACCTCCAGTCAAACAATGTTACAGATGTCTGAGGTATGGCCATATTTCTAAATTTTGCAAGAATCCAGAAAGATGCTCCATCTGTATCAAAAATCACAATTTTAAAGAATGTACAACTCCAAAAGAAAAAGCTGTTTGTGCTCATTGCAATGGAAACCATATAAGTATTTCTGGCCAATGTCCAGTAAAACAACAAAAAATAGTTGAAAACAAAAATAAACATCAACCTCCTCTTTTTTCTAGTCTGTTTGACAAAAAACAATTCCCTGAAATGAAATATACTACTAATACTACAACTAAAAGAACTGAACCTCAAAATTTGTTATCGATGCTAAATTCTGATTCATTGTCCATGGAAATACTTTTGGAAACTATTGTTAAACTTATTACCTTAAATAAGACACAAAATACTGCTATATCTTCAAAGAATATTATTGAAACTTTGACTGAAACTTTATGTACTAAAAATAAAAGATATCAAAATTCACTCGACAAATAAAAATATTACAATGGAATGCTCAAAGTTTGATGTGCAATCGACATACTCTAACTAGATTCTTGTATGATCAGTCTATAGATATCGCAGTTGTTTCCGAAACATGGTTGAAACCTCATATAAAGTTAAATATAAAAGGTTACAATATAGAACGTAATGACTGTGGCAACAAACATAACGGAGTTGCTATAATCATAAATAATAAACTACAATACGAAAAAGTGCAAACAGTTTTTGATGATTCCTTACAAAACGTAGCAGTGAGAGTAAAAGTTAATAATAAACATATAACTATAGTATCAGTTTATTGCCCAAGTCAAAGTTTTTCTAGATTTAGCATAAAGAAATTTACAGATTTAGTCAATAGCTTACCTAAGCCAGCTTATATAGCTGGAGACTTCAACGCTCATCATACTATTTGGGGCTGTCATTCTATAGATGCACGTGGTAGAGATTTATTAGATTGTTTAGTTGACTGTGACTTAGTTTTATTAAATGATAAACAAGCGACCACTGTAGGGACTGATAAATGGAGACCAAACGGTTTAGACCTAACAATGGTCAGTTCTAGCATAGCTTTAAATAGCAACTGGTATGTACATGATGATCCATTGGGCAGCTATCACTTGCCTACTTTAACAAATTTACTTTTTGAAGGTTCGGAGACTCTACTCACTTCACCTTCTGCTCACGATCTACCGTATCGAAACAACTTACGTTTGGTAAATTGGGAATTTTATTCTGAGTTAGTTAATAACTTACTAAAAGAATTCTCTATAAATTCTGACGATCCACTTACTGCTTATAATGATTTTTGTAAAATTATTTTATTTGCAATATATAATTCTGTTCCCTTTAAACATAATAAAACCCGTCAACGTCAACAACAATCACAGACTAGTGAGAATAGTGACATTGATACTATCCATTCAAAACGTAAACGTCGTCTTTCACTACCTTGGTGGAATGAAAAATGTGCTAGGGCTGTACAAAACTGTAAAGAAGCTTATGTAACTTTCAAAAACAATCCTTCCACTGAAAATTTTATACATTTTAAGAAACTACAAGCTCAAAAGAAATTGATCATCAAAAAGGAAAGATGTGATAGTTGGAAAGAATTTTGTTCTGATATAAATAGGTTATCTTCCATGTCAAAGATTTGGCAAACTATGCGTAAATTCAATAAAAGTTTTGTCCCACCGTCTGATCAATATAATGAAAATGTTTGGGTGAACGATTTTCTTCAAAAATTTACACCAGATTATGTAGATCAGCCTCCCAATTTCCCTTATAATTCAGAATCTCACAATGATCAAAATGAATCTTATTTACTCTCACCTTTCAGTATAGCAGAATTAGACTCCGCAATAAAATCTAGAAGAGATTCATCCTGTGGTTTAGATGGTATATCGTATAAAATGTTAAAAAAGTTAAATCATAATAATTTAGAAAAACTTTTAATTATTTTAAACAATCTTTGGCTAAACAATATGATACCTGAAGAATGGAAAACTGATTGTCTTATTCCTGTTTTGAAACCGGAAAAAGGGAGAGATTGTCCAGATTCTTATAGACCTATTGCTTTAACTTCTTGTCTAGGAAAAATTTTCGAGCAATTAATGAAACAACGCTTGGAATTTTATATTGAGAGTAATAATCTTTTACCAAACAACCAATTTGGTTTTAGGCGTGGTCGTTCTGCAAGAGAGAGTATTGGATGTCTTTTTGTAGATATTCAAAAAGCTTTGAGTGAAAATAAATTCCTTGTTTGCGTGTTTTTTGATATAGTGGGCGCATTTAATAATGTAAATCTCTCTATTCTGGGAACAATCTTATCTTCTTTAGGTATTCCTCAAAAACTAGTGAGCTGGATTTATGAGTTTTTAAATGGACGTAAAGTGTTTGTAAAGATGAACAACAAACTACATGGTCCACGCTTGTCTCATAAAGGTGTATGTCAAGGCGGTATATTAAGTCCTTTGTTGTATATTTTGTATATAAATAAATTAAACATCATACTAGGATCAGACCCTTCTATTTGTAATCTTCAATTTGCAGATGATTTAGCTATATATACTCAGGGTTCATCCCTTGTGGAAATAAAAAATAAATTAAACCACACTCTTTCTCGTTTAAGTGATTATTTTAGGTATTTAAATTTAGATGTAAGTCCTAATAAAAGTAGAGTTATAGTCTTCAAGAAACGGTATATTAATTTATCAAAGTTCGAGCTACGTTATGATAATGAAAAATTACCTATAGTTGCATCTGCTAAATTTTTGGGAGTGATGTTTCAACAGTACTTTAAATGGAAGGGTTATGTCGACTGTTTAATCGAACGAGCACTAAGAGCCACCAATTTATTAAAATCTCTTGTTGGTACACAGTGGGGAGCAGACCCAAAAATCTTATTAATATTATATAAAGCTTTAGTCAAAAGTCATTTTGAATATGCACCATTTTGTTTCGCTTCAGATAAAGTATTAGTTGATAAACTTGATAAAGTTCAAAATAAAAACCTTAGAATTATCTTGGGGGCCTTCAAAACGTCTCCTATAAATTCTTTGCAAGTAGAATGTAATGTACCACCTCTTAGTATACGTTTTGAATTTCTTAAATACAAATTCACTCTTAAACTATGGTCTGTAAACAATAATCCATTCTTATTGAAATTATTATCAACGGCTAACATCCGATCATATTTGCATGATGATTTGAATGAAATTTTAAAACTAAAAGAAGACAATAATGTTCAAAGTAGTAATAACTTATCTTGCTATAGTGGTGTTTATAGTAGTAAATTTCATGAAATTAAAATAGTCATTTCTAAGACGTTATCTTGTAAATAATTATGATGTTTATAATGAACTAAGTTTATGGGCAGATCATAAGCAAATATATACAGACGGAGCTAAAAATGATTTATCAGTTTCAATGGCCTTTTACGATGCACAGACTAAAATTTGCCATGGTTTAAAGTTACCAAAAACTGCGAGCATATATACAGCTGAGGCTGCTGCTATATTAGCAGCATTACAATATATAGAAAAGTCGAATTACAACAAATGGATTGTTATATCTGATAGTTTGAGCATACTGGAAGCTTTAAATAATCCGTCTTTAAACGCTAAAACCAATTATTTAGTTTATGATATAAGAGGATGTATATACAAATTGAAAGAAGCTGGTATAGATGTTATTCTATTTTGGACCCCTTCTCATATTGGAGTTGTCGGCAACGAAGAAGCTGATACTTTTGCTAAATTCATTATGAATACTACTGATGTAGTTCCTGAAAAAGACATTAAAATTCCTGATTCTGATTGCATCAGCATAATTAAAGATCATTTTCACAAGAAGTGGCTCCAACACTGGCATGAAACTTTGCGGGAAAAAGGTACCTGGTATCACAGAGTAAATTCAGAAATCAAACGGCCGTGGTTTGTTAATAAGAACTATGCTAATAGATCATTTTACAGAATAATGTGTCGCTTGCGAATGGGGAGGAAAAGCGCAATTTTATCCCGATAGGTGGCGTCTGGTCTTGGTACCGGGCCGCCTCAAAGAAAGTGTCAAAACATATGGGAATCTCTTGGAGTATTGCACTTTTTAATTTTATACTGAGAAAATTCCGCATTGTTATGCATGTAACTTGTAAATTATTGGAGTTCATCGATTTCCCAGTAACAAAAAAAATATTGGGCAAAAAAATATAAAAAAAAGATGCTTTTCCCTCGATTTTCTCCTTTGCTGAGCCTGAGAAACATTATAAATCAAAAGGAATGTTTCATGAATTTGATGAAGCTTCGCCAAAATAAAACAACATTTGAATTATAACAGCTTTGTTCTTTAATATTTCAACCTCAGCAGTTTCTAGCATATTTATAACTTGGATGAATTTTATAGGTATATCAAATATGGAATAAGCCCAATATTGGGGCTAAACAGAGAATTAATAGAATTTTATATGCCAGAGTCATTCAAGAAACTTAGAATAATAAAATAAATATGATAAAACGGTTCGTGTAATTTTGGATGGTACAGAAATTCCAGTACAGAAACCTGAAATTACTATTGCACAGAAGGCATCATCAGGCAACTATAAACACGGAAATTCACACTCAGTTGCTTTGTTAAAATTTAAATCATATGCTTCTAATCTGAAATAAAAAGATTACTTGTAAATCTTACACGAAATTTAAAGAAATGTAATGCTTGTTAGCAATTTTTTGTAAGTTGCTATAAACTTTCTTGCCTGTTGTTTTGGCTTTTCTTTTCCGTAATTCTTCTTTTATATGAGCTGAAGTTAGCATATAATACATTGTTTGTCCGCAAAACCGAAAAAAATACAATCTAAGAAAGTAAAATCACGTAATACACAGTCAAGACAATATAAGCTCAAACTGACAATTGTTCCAAAGAATGAAGCGCCATCTGTAATTCACTTTGCCTTCGCCTCCCCATTGGACATGGATGCTTTAATGAACATTTACACAGGATGAACATGACCTCCTCCCCAACATGTTCGTACTGCAACTCCTCTAATCAAACCTTACACCACATCTTTTTCGACTGTCCGAACTTTTCTATTCAAAGGATTATTTTGATAAATAAATTACTTGATCTGTATAATACCCCTGAAAATATACCGCGCTCTCTTCCGGATTTACTTAAAAATTTCAAATGCTATCCTGCTCTATACAATTTTATAAGAAGCACTATAGAAGACGTATAAGAATGAAGATTTGAAAACAAACTGTACAAATATTTTGAAAAAAAAACTGAAGTCATGGCTGTATGGCGCAAATGAGCCTTTGCCTTTTCTGCTGGAAGCGGAAAAAATTAACCAAAAAAAGTCTATGGTCGTGTCAAACGCCTGAAGCCATATTTATTTACAGGCGTGTGACGTCATCAGTCGTCTTAGAGCCAAACCGCACTGTCGACTAGTCGACGAGCGACTCGGTCTCCCAGCGACTGCAACTCAAAACGCACTTGCCGACGACTAAGCCAGCGACTCGATACAGTTTTACAATCCATACAGTTGTTAAGCGCCTTTGATATGGGGACGATGGTGCCTAAAGTCTATCTATCCTTACTTGTCTTATTAAGTACCTATGTAAACAGTTTTTGACAGTTTGTCATACGTCTTTTATACTTACTTAAATCGTTAATTAAAAATATGTTAAAAACTTTATGAAATTATCACTTATTATTAACAGTTTATTTCGTAATCTATGCGTGAAAAACCATTTGTTGTATTTTATAGACTTTACTTAGGTACGCTATCAGTCGCAAATTTGCAAGGGTTTTAATTAAATTTAAACCTTAAATGGTTTTCTAGTTTATTAGAGTAATCAATAAAATCAGCAAGAGGTATACAGGGTGTCCGGGAAGTCATGGATAACCTTTTATCTGCCGATAGGCCACATTGAGATCTACAAATAAAAAAAATATAACTTTAGTAAAAGTCTTATGGTTTCCGAGTTTTTTGATGTTTTATGCAATTTTGGAAAATTTCTACCTTTGATCGGTTTTTTTCATGTCATTTCCATAATTGACTTTTTTTCGATAACGGTTTTTTTTTAATTTTGGATCATACTGCTATTGATTGGTTACAAGAAAGTTACAGATATCCTCTATTAAAGACCTAAAATTTAGGTCCAGACTTAAAATTTTCACCTACAATTTTTTTTACCTTACTTTTGATCGGCCAGGTGAAAAAAAAATTACTAAATAGAGTGTGCAAATTATTTTAAAAACTACTTCATTTCACAAGGATTTTAAAATGGTATAATATTTAATAACTTTTTCTTTTAAACTCTTGTTTTTACAATTTTAAGCCAAAAGGGTAATTTTTGGCAAGTGTTTGAAGTAAAGTTGTAATAGCAAAACATGTTTATTTTTAGGTGTGTGGACGTAAATAACCAAAATAACATGTAAATAAAATTATTATCAGAAGGTGCCGAATGTGCATTAGCTAGCACCTGCTGTAATGAAAAACAAAGAAATAATTTTATTTACTTGTTATTTTGTTGTTATTTACGTCCACACACCTAAAAATAACATGTTTTGCTATTACAACTTTATTTCAAACACTTGCCAAAAATTACCCTTTTAGATTAAAATTGTAAAAAAGTCTAAAAGAAAAAGTTATTAATAACCATTTTAAAATCCTTATGAAATCAAGTAGTTTTTAAAATAATTTGCACACTCCATGTAGTAATTTTTTATTCACCAGGGCCGATCAAAAGTAAGGTAAAAAAAATTGTAAGTGAAAATTTTAAGTCTGGACCTAAATTTTAGGTTTTTAATAGAGGATATCTGTAACTTTCTTGTATCCAGATAGCAGGATGATCCAAGATTAAATTAACTGACTTCCCGGACACCCTGTATGTAGCCCACAAAAAAATCACGCGCAGAGGTACTTTCCCCGTCAATTGGTTATGCTCTTGGTGGCCATGATTTTAACCTCAAAAACGAATAACAATTGTTAAATTTTTATATACTTACCTAGACCCTATCTTATTGAAAATAATAATTTAATAATTAATATTATTAGATTACTTATTAGAATTTTCTTGTTTCATAACATTTTTAGTTGCGGATCACGTCAATGTGGATGTTAATGTGACAAGATTCCAGCGCATTACCAATTGACGGGAATAATAATGTATTAATGCACGTTGGCATTTTACACGGTCGCAAACAGGGTTGCCACTTTTTTGTTTTAAATAAAGTATTGGTTGTTATAATTAGGTAGACGAAAAAGTACATTGTAGAATGGAAAAAAAGTTAAATTTATTTATTCAACCAAAAAAATACCTTTAAAAGCTATAGCTTTTGGTAATATTTAATAAATAGTTGATTTCGTTCAAGTACCTGGCCGAGTTCAACAGGCTTTTGTAGTCTCGCTTTTTCAAAAACGTTACTCTAATAACCTGTTGATTTCGGTCCGGTAGGTACTTGGCCGAAATCAACAGGCTTTTGTAATCTTGCCTCTGCACAAGTACATGCGTTTAACAACTGTATGGATTGTTAAACTGTGCCTGTAGTATTTTTGGTACAGTCGTACAGAATCAACTAACTTTGCAATAAATAATCAATTTAAAAATAACCACATTTAAAATTATGAACAATCAAAAACTAAAACTTAACAACCAATACTTTTCGTCTAAGTACTTAAAATATGATTTTTTACGTCATTGAAACAAGAAAAAGTATTAATTTATTAGGTAGGTTTATCTACAAGTTCGCTGATCTACAATGTGTTATCGTAAGCGGTGTGGGCGTTTTAGCAAAATGTCAGGACCTTTTAGTAGAAATCAGGCTCTTTGTCAGGATTTTTAGATATACCATCTGGTAACCCTGTACGCGACGTGGTATATCATACAGTGATATAATGATGACTATATACCTATGTTTGCTAATTATTTTAGCACTGAGAATTGACCCCATTGCCTGTATTCATAAATACATAGGCAGAATAGCATGGGCAGAATTCATAAATAATAATAAAATAAAATAAAACCCGACCCAAAAGAACTAACTCTTGTTAATCCTTCACCTTCAAATAATTCCACTATTTCCTCCTACTGTTGTTTATAATATAAAATCTTTAGTATCGAAAGTCATTTTGTGCGCGATGATGCCCGGTCGACGCGACAGTCGCTCGCAGTGCGTACGCTTCCATATGAACCCGTGTATCTCTCGGTCGCCGAACGAGGGGCGTGGCTAGTCTCCCGACGACTCAGAGTCGTCCAGCGACTGGGCGACCAAGTGCGTACGCGTCCATATAAACTAGTAGAAATTACAGTCGCTGTCGACAGTCGTTCGGCGACTAGTCGACAGTGCGGTTTGGCTCTTAGAGCGTTTTCGCCACAGAAAAAATATATAAAATTATTGTATTTTTCTAGGTGAAATTAATCAATCAAAAGACTTAATTTAGTCCATATAATAGTTAAATATGTTTTTTACGCCATTATATGTTAGGATAACCACAATTTGTAGTATATTTTCAATGTTGTCAAATTGTCTATTAGGCTGGCCCCAGACCTACCGGTTTCATTTCTTTGCTTTGCTGTTCTACCATGGACCGCCGGCCAAGAGGCTCATTTTCAATTTATCGCATATTTTGACCAGACCACATTGGCAAGATAGCCATTAGTTTGGTGTTATCAAATATCGTCGTCTGGGTTGCAATGCGAAGTTTTAGTTTAAAAAAAACTGCTGTTTCATACAAAAATTAATAACAAAATTATCAAAATGTATGAAACAGCTCATTTTTTTTCTCGATTTCAGATTTGGTCCCATAGTAAAAGTTGTTCAGTTTATGGTCCCTATCTACCATATTCAGCTTTATAAGGCTTTACCAAACATCTTGTACAAATAAGCGATCGATTTATTTTTAACGATTGGAGTCCATGTTCAGGGTGGCATATCTCCTAAAAGCTTCCTACTTCGCAATCCAGGCGATGTTATTTGATAACACCAAGCTAATGGCTATCTTGCCAATTTGGTCTAGTCCCAAAATGCGATAGATTGAAAACTACCCTGGCTGGCCGGCGGTCTTTCAAGCAAGGTAGAACAGCAAAGCAAAGAAATGAAACCGGTAGGTCTGGGGCCAGCCTTAGACACTTTATTTTCTATGATTCACTGCGATGAAGCATCGAAAATGAATGAAAAATGACCCGTCTAATATCTGCATAGTTAGACACTTCATTTTCGATGCTTCACTGCGATGAAGCATTGAAAATGAACGAAAAATGAACCGTCTAATATCTGCATAAAGCTTTGTCCAGACTTGTATCATTTTGGCGTATCAGATCACCGTGTCTTTACCATACATCGCTAGTTTGGTTAGGCGTGTGTTGATATTACTTCAACGCACGCCCAACCCAACTAGCGATGAATGTTAAAGATACGGTGATCTGATACGCCAAAACGGACTAGTCTGGACAAGGACTAAGGTGGCGTCTCCTGTGGGTTTAATCCTCTAAGGAAGAAGCAGAACCAAAATACCAGTGTTCGCTGGCTACTGCATTTTTATTTAATTTTCCACTAGCGGCCGCCCGCGGTTTCACCCGCGTGGCTTGGTTCGCGTTCCCGTGAGAATATCGGGATAAAAAATATCCTTTATTTTAATTTAGGCTATCTACTATCTGAATACCAAACAACCAAATCCGTTCAGTCGTTTTTGAGTGATTGAGGAACAAACATCCAAACCCACAAACTTTCACATTTTTATAATACTAGCGGCCGCCCGTGGTTTCACCCGCGTGGTTCCCGTTCCCGTGGGAATATCAGGATAAAAAGTATTCTATGTTTTAATCTAGGCTATCTACTATTTGTGTGCCAAATTTTAACCAAATCCGTTCAGTAGTTTTTGCGGTATAGAGGAACAAACATCCAAACATTTAAACATCCAAATATCCAAACCCACAAACTTTCACATTCATAATATTAATTAATTAATATTAGGATTAGGATGGTAGGATACTAACAGCCGCTCGCGGTTTCACCCGCGTGGTTCCCGTTCCCGTGTAAATATCGGGATTCGGGATAAATAGTATTCTATGTTTTAATCTAGGCTATCTACTATCTGTGTGCCAAACAACCATCCGTTTAGTAGTTTTTGGTGATTGAGGAACAAACATCCAAACATCTAAATATCCAAACCCACAAACTTTCACATTTATAATATTAATAGGATTAGTCAACGATATGTCAAAACAACTTGTTTTGACATATCGTTGGGATTAGTAGGATAGGATAGTAGGATTAGTAGGATGGTTAAAATCCACTCTAAGGCGACCGATGACACAGCGATTAACCTGCTGGAATGCTCCATGCATCTATTCTCTATTACGGCTGCATTCCGAATCACATTAAAATCGATGACAGCGCACTAAAATGCGTTCCGAGTCGGTGATTTTGTATGGGTTTGACAGATAACGTGAGCGCTGACATCGATTTTATCGTGATTCGGAATATAGCCTACGTCTGTGCAATCTGTGCATCTGTCAATCAGCTGATTAAAACCATCTCTATTACGTCTGTTCTGTGACAAAAACACAAGTTCATTACGGGACGTTGGCGGAATTTCTGTGAAGAACGGAAGAGGCCAGACTCAAAAAAAAAAAAAAAACACAAGTTTATTTTACGAAAATGAGAACCTTTTGTTTTATAAATTATTACAGAAAACTTATAAAAAGAACAGTGGTTCGTAAGTACTGTTCTCAAATTATAAAGGAAAACCACAAAAATACAGAAAACATAAGGAATATCGGTATTTTAGCACACATAGATGCAGGTTAGTTTTGTAATATTTTTGTATTGTATTTTTATGAATTTACATTGAAATGTAATGGTAATTTATAGCATCTTACAAAGTTACAGTACAGCCACAGGCATGCCATATTTAGATATTCATGAGAAACCTTTGAGAAACACTAATATCTCTCAGTATTTACTTATTTATATACTGTATATTTGGTCTGAGTTTATATATAAATAGTTATTTTGAATCTTAATAACAATTTAAAGGAAAAACAACCACAACGGAGCGGATGCTGTTCTACTCGGGCACCATCCGCTCCATGGGAGAGGTGCACCACGGCAACACTGTGACCGACTACATGGAGCAAGAAAGACAGAGAGGAATCACTATAACATGTGAGTTTGATATATGGACAATTATAGTTTATTCGTCCATAGTTTGGGTAGATCCATGGTCACTTACTTACATTTTTTCGTTGAAAATGTTGATTAAAAACTGTTTTTCAGAAGCAACATTCATGCGATTTCAGTTCAATTAACAAAATTATAAAGGGATCAATCTACTTGATGTAACTAAAACAAGAAATTTGAAAAAAGACAATCCTTTGTATTTTTAATAAATTTTTAATGTGCGGTCACTTTCGTTACATAAAAAGGAACTCCATTTTTAGTATTTCACTTAATAAGTATTTTCTCTTCTAACATTATAACACATAATGGTAACTTCTTTTGAATCAATACAAAAAGAACTTAGAAAAGAATCTGTAAAATAACTGAGCAAATATTTATGACATTTAAGGGCCCTATCACATATTTTCGTCGAAATTTCGATTTTGACGGATTTTATCGATACAACCTAGAGAAACCTTTGGGTCTACTAAATACATTTATATGTGTCCGCGACAAAAAGTAATATGGTGATTCACTGGAAAGTTAAAGGGTTAGAAAGGAAAATGAAAGTTGGTGAACGATTTCTTAGAGTCAACTTTGAACATACACAGAAATACAAACAAGTACAAACAACAAATAAAAGTATGAAATTTGATTTTCTTACGAAGTAAAGATTATTATGATATAATTTTTACATATTCCATACATAATTTCAAAATTCCGAGGCCGCTATGAACTATTCGACTATATAAGAGATAACATTATTTTTTTTTTATTTCAATTGTTTAGCACAGTTGTTCAATCCGTGAGCTCAAAAAAGTGCCTTCGCGCATTTTATGAAAATCTTTCTCTGCAATTTCGTGATTAATTGTAAAGTTAAGCAAATTTTCAAAAAAGCGAGGCCGCTATGAACTATTCCAATAGCTATTCTGCACCATTCAATAAGTCAAAAGTGTTAATGTATTTTTGTTTCTAAGATCGAGAACGCCAAACGTGGCCATTTTACGCAAAAATCACAATCAAAATGTTATATGCCTCTTAAGTCAAAAATCCAAATTTTCATGGTCACTTACATTACATAATTGAAGTTTGCCACCGAACAACATGTAGAAAAAACTGCACTTTAAAGTGACATAACTTAAAAATAAATGAAAGTAGTACACAAAAAGTGTTGAATTATGAAATATAAGTATTTATTGTATGGAAAAGAGTTTTGTTTCGTGTGTAATAGCAATAATTTATTTTTTCCTAAATTCCTCATTTGCATGGATCTACCCGTTTGATGTTATCCTTTTCTTTTACAAAGTTCGATTATCTAATTAGTAAAAGCTTTAGGTATCTTTTAAAACATGATACTCAGAAAAAGCATTAGAGACCTCCAAAATAGCCCTGCTAGCATATTGACAACCTTTACCTACACCTGTTCCTTACAACAGGTGTCAAACGGATTTTTCAAAAGGGCCATTTTTAAGTTAAGAGCGTGTTAGCGGGCTGGACTCAAAATCAGGGTTGGAAAAAATGTTTTTTTGCAAAAAATCAAAAATCATGCTTTTGCAAAAAATCAAAAATCATTATTTTTGCAAAAAATCAAAAATCACTGATTTATTGCAAAAAAATCGAAAAACAGATTTTTTCGATTTATTGATTGAGTCTTTAAAATCTACTTAAAATAGTGTGTGAAATCCAAGGTGAAATCACAACATGCTTTTGTTTTACTTACACTTTAATTCTGAAGAAACACAAGTAAAGATCAATAGTTAAAAATGCGTGGTGGAAGATGTACAGATGGATGGATGGAAGGATGTTTTGGCAGTTTTTTTAGAAACAAAGCGTATTATGCAGTAATTCTGACACAAAGTTAATTTTATAGTCCGGAAATCTCGTGCGCGACCGTCCCGCGGGGTGACAGACGGTGGCGGGGACGAGGTATCCAAGATGTCAGCGGGTAGCGGGTGGTGTAGCGGGGAAGAGAAACTCTCCCGCCCCCCGTCCCCGCCACCTCGCGCACGAGATTGCCGGACTATAACATAAATTTATTCATTATCTAAAATTAAGAATTATATTTTTTTATACTAATAGGTAAGAAAATAGCAATTTGATTGAATCAATGATTTTAATTCAAAAAATCACTTTAAATCATGATTTAAACTGGTTGAGTATTCATTATCAATGAATACATGGCTTTAGAGTTACATAGTCTCTCTCCCATAGTCTCTGCCTACCCCCATGGGAAACAGGCGTGAGTGTATGTATGTCATTGAGAAACGTTTCAGATACAAAGTTTCTGAAACAACAGGTAAATGTTTGCAGAAACAATGTATTGGGGATTTGGCCGTCCACATCTAGTCTTCATGTCAGTTAATCTGTAGTCAAGCAATCGCGTAATATCGGCTTCGATTCAAATAATTCTATTAATTTAAAAATGCTGTTGTCCCACACTACCGCCATGTTTATACACAACTGAAACACACGTCCACATTTGTATACAGCTGTTGTGGAACAGATTTGTTTTGATAACCTCCACTACCATTGGGAGCACAGAAACATTGCTAGAAACACCTGCCGTGTTGTAACAAAAGATTTTTAAACACTGTTTAACTAAACCAAGTTACCTGCTTGGTCGTCGGCAGCGGATTCGCACGGAAAATTCCTTCTCTTCCTGGTGCCTTACCACTGCCGGTGTACCGCAGGGTGGCGTTTTATCTCCTCTTCTTTTCGCTATATTCATTAACTCTATTTCCAGTCAATTAACTTCTTCCTACCACCTTTACGCGGATGATTTGCAAATTTACTCACAAGCCACTGTGGAAGATATCTCCTTAGCCGTTGATACCATTAATGCTGATCTGGCAAAAATCTGCGAGTGGAGTAGAGCGCACGGGCTGATGGTCAATCCGACAAAAACTCAAATAATTTTAATTGGAAGTACCAGATTAAGATCCAAAGTAGACTTTTCTCAATTGCAACCTGTCACCTTCAACGGAACTAATCTGCAACTCAGTGATCAAGTTAAGAACCTGGGCGTATACTTCGACCGCAACTTGAGTAGGTGCGTACAACTTCAGGAGGTGAGCCGAAAACTTTTTGCAACCGCCGAATCTTTGCGTAGGCTTCGAAACTTCCTGCCAACTGCCACCAAGATTGCGCTAGCACAGTCCTTACTATTGCCCATACTAGACTACGCTGATGTTAGCTATCTCGATTTGTCAGAAGAGCAACTTAATAAACTTGAGCGACTTCAAAACTTCTGCATAAGATTTGTATTTGGACTTCGCAAATACGACCATATCTCTGAATTTCGTACTAAGCTCAGGTGGTTGCCTATTCGCCTTCGCCGGAATACGCACATACTGTCTTCATTTTACAATATTCTTTTTAACCCTACCACTCCTTCTTATCTTAAACATCGTTTTAAATTTGTAAAAGACTCCCATTCCCGCTTCTTAAGATCATCAGAAAATCTGCTACTGGAAATGCCAATGCATTCTACATCGTTTTACGACCGTTCCTTCTCAGTCCAGGCTGTCCGCCTGTGGAATGCATTACCTGTCACAATAAGAGCTGCAGAGTCAATTCATACCTTTAAAAAATTGGTAAAAGAGCACTTTCTTTCCTTGTAGATGTGTCAATAACTCCGTACTGAAATTCTATTTATATTGTAGGTATATATTTGTATTTATGTAGGTTTATTATAAAATATATATATCAGCTATTAATTATGTATGTAGGTCTGTCTATTTAGTCATATGTAATATGTATATTATTAACGTTTCTGAAATTCTATAGGTCTTCGTAGTACGCACACTTTTTTTTATCAACTACCTTATCGTATTTTAATTTTCTATTCCTGTCCATCCTAAGGTTGCCTGGAAGAAATCGCTTTTTAGTGATAAGGCCGCCAATTGTATGTCTCCTTTGTATTTGTGATTTTCTTTTTATGTACTTTTGTGTGTACAATAAAGTATAAATAAATATTTTTTTTTTTTTTAATATTTGACAACATCACATACATTGCTCCAATCCCAAAGTAAGTAGCTATAGCACTTGTGTTATGGAAATCAGAAACAACGGTGGTATGACACACACCCAGACCTGAGACAATATTGAAAAGTTCATTTTCTACATTGACCCAGCCGGGGATCGAACCCGGGACCTCAAGAGATGGTGACGCCTTGAAAACCGGCGTGCGAACCACTCGACCACGGAGGTCGTCAAATAAACTAAACACATGTTTAAATATGATGCTGACACTTTTTTGACAATATTGTTTGACAGAGACAGCATCAAATTTAAACAGGTGTTTAGTTAAACAGTGTTTAAAAATCTTTTGTAATAACACGGGTGTTTACCACAATAGTTTATTTAAATTTGTTTCAGAAAAATGTAGATTTTGTTTCTGAAACAGTGTTTATAAAAAAATGTTTCTCAGTGAATACATGGCTTTATGTGGCTAATTTTTTATGTAGTTTTTCAAGATGATAAATTGAAAAGTAATGTTAGAGATATTAGACTAATTAAGTTAAAAATAATGACAGCTGCTGCCGTGTCGTTCCCATGGCAAGGAAGCCAGATCAACCTGATCGACACCCCCGGCCACATCGACTTCACCATGGAGGTGGAGCAGAGCCTGGCCGTACTGGATGGAGCCGTTGTGGTGCTTGATGCTTCTGCTGGTAAGATTTTAGCAATCATTCATTTGGAACATAATAGCTCTAACTTCCTTTATTCATCTTGTGACCTTAAATATTTTATTATTATAAAACTACTCCACCATTCCTGAAAGCCTGGACCTAGTTTCATGAAATATCTTTTTCTGGAATCTAGAGTGTTGTTTGCACAATTTATTTAGTACCAAATCTTGTTGCTATTTTTTTTGCTAAATTCTAGATGACGTTAGTTGATATTTAGTTAAAATTGCAGTAATTAAACGCGTATGTTACTAATTAATGATAGGTATTTCCACACCTACCTATTTTCCCAACGTTTCGACCTAGTTGCATAGGCCACGCCCCGTGGTCACGCCGGCTGACTGGAGATGCACAGAGAAGGAGGCGTAACACTGCATCTCCAGTTAGCCCGTGACCACGGCGAGTCATGCCGATGCAACTCAGTCTTAACTTCGGGAAATTAGATAGGTGTGAAAATACCTATCATTAGTTACGTTAAGTACAATGCAACGCGAACGAAAGTTTCTTTTTCCTACTGTAGGCGTGGAGGCCCAAACACTAACGGTATGGGAACAGGCAAGCGGGTACCGCGTCCCGCGCCTCATATACCTCAACAAGATGGACCGCGCGGACGCGGACGCCGCCGCGTGCGTGCGCTCCGTGCGCGACAAGCTGCAGGTGGCGCCACTGTTGCTGCACGCGCCAGTACTACATGAAGGCAGGTTTATAGGTAGGTTGTGGTGTAAAGCTAACGGTATGGGAGCAAGGAGCGGATACCGCGTCCCGCGTCTTATATACCAACATGAGGGCAGGTTTATAGGTAGGTTCTGGTGTCAAGCTAAGCCCTAAAAATCAGAGCTCTGTCACTCCGCGCGTTAGTATGAAGCGTTCGGGGTCCCCAGCGAGGACAAATTTCTTACGTCAGAAAAGATAAGACCTACGCTATAGAAAGAAAGGCAACTATAAGGTAAATATTTTGTAGCGAAGAGAGCGACCTGAATTGCACTTTATTGTGTCGGAGCAAGAGTCGCAATTTATTTAAACGATTTTGCTGAGTGCAACTTCTGTACGTTAGTACTATTATCTATTCTGTGATAAGATAATATTAGCATAAACATATCGCGCGTCGTTCTTTAGCTGGACATAAGGCTCCCCTAAGGATCACCACCGTCCTGTCCTTGTGGTTCAATTTTGTTGGAAGTCTTCCCTCCTAAGGAGCGTTGTCTGGACATAATTACCTATCTAATCAGTGATAGCAAAATAAATCAATACCTTTGTCTTTAATATTCTGCTTAGAAGCGTTTACCTCATATTATTTTTGATAAATTTTCATAATATTTACTAATATCACACAATATCTAATAGTACTAAATGTACGAAAGTCCTTCTGCGCGAGGACAATCAAATAATAAGCTACTCTCGCTGCACGGAAATAAAGTACAATTTCGAATTACACAGCGCTGCGTGCCTATTCTTTCTGTCGCGTAGCTCTGTCTCAACCGACACACGCCACCCCTCGTGCGCTGGCTCGACTGAGTCAGCCGCGAGCAGTAGGCTAATGTAAAAGTTAAAGCGCAGAATGAGACCCCTTGCACTTAGCTCATATTATTTTGCTAATTTTTCATAATATTTACTAATAAGATGCATTAAACATTTGTTGATTGTTCATATTGTGTCCACCTTACAACTAAAAAGTTGTTCTTCAACAGGTCTTATAGACTTGATAAGCCTGGAAGAAATAATTTGGACGCAAGGTCGAGGCAAAAACCTGTTACGCCGGAAGCTCACGGAACAGGGAGACGGCCAGAAATGGGAGGACGCTGTGAAGCAGCATAGAGAACTGGTCGACTCTGTATCGTCTATGGATGATACCCTGGCAGAGATAATTATAAGCAAAGAATCTTTGGACAATATAGCTAGTAAGGATATAGAAGATGCTATTAGGAGATGTACCGTCGGAATGAAGGGCTTTCCCGTTTTATGTGGTAGTTCTTACAAGAATATTGGCGTTCAAACGTTGATGGATGCCGTGGTATCCTACCTCCCATCTCCTGGAGAATGCAACTATTTATACAAGTGTTTCGACCAGGATTTGGCTGCGAGGGCGTTCAAGGTGCAGCATGATGACCAGAGAGGGGTTCTGACGTTTTTGAGGCTTTATGGCGGGGAGATTAGTAAAGGACAGAAGATATACAACTTGGCAAGGGATAAGAGTGAACAGGTAATATTTTGACATTTTAAAAACATACTCCTTTGATCCTTTGTGTACATTTCTCAATTTATTTTTGTGTAACTGTTTTTGTGAGTGCAATAAAGAGTATAATATTTTTTTAAATGCTAATAGTACATAATAATAATAATTAAGCCTTTTTATTTCCTTAATAAATTAACATTGACATTAACAAAATTATAATTATAGATCATGCAATTAATTAATTAATTAAAATAGAATTGATTTAAATATTTCATAATTTTTTTATGTCTAAATACAATTAATACATGCTTGAGTTATTATTTATTTGTTTATTAAGGACCTCTCTATAGAGTGAAGGCCTCCTCCATTTTTTTCCACGTAGCTCTATTATTCGCTTTAACTGTCCAATCATTTCCCGCTACTTTTAAAATTTCATCGAGCCATCTCTCCGCCGGTCTGCCTCTGTTTCTTTTGCCGACAGGTCCCTTCCATGACATAGGCCGCGTTCCGAATCACGCTTACAGCACTGTGAGCGCGCTAACGCCCGGTCCAAATCATGCTTACAACGCTCACGTAAGTTAAAGTGACGTCACAGATGACGTCATCGCATGTGCTAACGACGCTCAGCGTATTCCACCAAAGCACTGTGAGCGTAGTCGGTGTAGCTGTCAAACTTCCTTGTCAAAGTTCATTGTTGACAAAAAATACGTGGTTAAATTGTGAATTGTTGTGGATGTTGTGGTCGTTATTTGTGATTTTTACAAAAGATGGCTGAATTTATTGACCTGTAGGTGTTTTGTAAAGATACGAACGAAATAATTATATAAAACTGATGTTGAAAGAGCTAGCAGTAGTAATAAGTATTTTGAAGCTTTGAGAGTTTAAAATTGGTTAGTAAATAATTGGTCTCAGTTAAGGAACTTAATTCGTATTCATTATTGCCTTTTTATTTACCTATCCCTTAGAATAAATATTTACTTTACCGAGAGTAACCCATTTGAGGTTATGTTGTTCTATACAATCCAACGTTAGCTATGTTAGCGCTCTCATAAGCGGTCCAAATCAATAGTATCGTGAGCGTGCTGACAGCGTGCTAATGATTCGGTCCGGCACAGAATGACGTCACACGCTGTAAGCACTGTTGGCGTGATTCGGAACGCGGCCATTATCTTTTTGGCCCACCTGTCCTCTTTCATCCGTGCAATATGGCCTGCCCACTTCCATTTGAGTCTTTTGCAGTGTTCTAGAGCGTCGATCAACTTTGTTGTTCTTCTTATATCTGTGCTTCTCTTTTTGTGTCTCAATTTTAGATTCAGAATGCTCCGTTCCATGGCTCTTTGGGTTGTTGATATTTTGTTCCTGGTTTGTTTATTGAAGATAATAGTACATATTCTATGCTAAATAGTACATATTCTATCCGTCTGGTCGTTCGCTTGCATGCCTAAACTAAACCAATTTTGATAAAATTGTTTGCAGAGATACCTTAGAGCAGTACATACATATAGACAACTATTATTCCCAAAATTCAACAGAAAAGGCTTAGTTATATTATTGTTCTTTTAAAACGAAGGATGTTGGTTTGATTCCCCATTTTTTCTATTTATCTTGATCTTCTTACAAGTATAGTACGATGAAAAAGGCAGCTTTACTATTTCGTCGATAAAATTGAATAATTTAAAGACGCTACAATACGATTAAATTGACAATAGACAGTAATCCGCTGCAACCTCACTAGAGAAGTATGGCAAAGAGTAAATATTACAGAACAAAATACGTCATTTTGTACCGCAATCACTCTGAAGTTGGTCAGTTCTGTTGTACATTGTTAAATTAATCGCATTGTTTGTACCATGGGCAACAGCGTCGCTTGAAATCGCTTGCACGCCGCGCCATCACAACATACGTTTAGTTCGTGCAGGGGTGATACGCAGTACGCACGCACACGAATTTTGTGACCTGTTGCCCATAGTATAGTCAGCAACGAAAGTCGCTTAACACTTTAGAACTTTGTGATGGCAAATTTTTTGAGAGTTTTATCACAGTTTGAAACATTACTCAGAAAAAGTTGCTGTGACAAAGTACTAAAGTGTTAGACTTTCGTTGCTGATCGTACGTGTTTAGACAGGATCGCTGTACGTGGCTCTGGCGGACGAGTACAAGCCGGTGGATAAAGTCACCGCGGGCAACATCGCCGTGGTCAGCTCCTTGAAGGTATGCCATTCATCAACTATTCCTTAAAGCTGTTATTTAACATAAGGATCCCTAAATACTTGTAACGCAGCGAACTTTCTTTACATCCATTGATAAAAATAAAACTCCAAAAAAAGCATAAAAATAAATGGAGGTATCTTAAGATCATACCTGAGATGCATCTTAAGTATGATCTCAAGACAGTTGTCAACGTTCAATCAATAATAATAATATCAGTATCTTAACAAATCCAACTAGGAGTTCTGCCAATCTTAGAATCAATAGTATTAAGAGTCCGTACACATTTTGCCGCTGACTCTCTCTTGCTCGCACATTTCATGTTTTCTTAAGATTTCTTAAATCTGAGTGCGTAATTGTAAAATGTGTCTTGGCCACTTTTCGAATATAAGATAACAGACATTTCAACATAATTATACTTCAGTTTCGAGTTGCTGAACTACAAAAAGTTGTCGTTTTTGCCAGTTCAAATAACTTTGGAAGCGACAACTTTTTGTACTTTAGCAACAAAAACACTGAAATATATTTTAAAATGTCCGTGATCTTATATTGTGAAAAGTGGCCGAGATACATTTTTGAAACATGAAATGTGCGAGCGAGAGACCGACAGTCAGCGGCAAAATGTGTACGGGCTCTTAAACCACTACAATATTTCAGGCCACAATGACGGGAGACCTAATAACTTCGACGCAAGCAGCCGCCAACAGAGCTAAAGACCGACTCACACAGACGCTGCGAGATCCAGAACAGCTGGACCTGTTGATGCCACCCAGCGCCAAGCAACGCCTGCTAGCGCTGGAGACACAGCCCACGGCTGAGGAAGCCGCTGATGTACTTCTGGGAATCGGTAAGTGTCCCGTAGCAATACTTGGAGCTGATCATGAAGTCAAACGGCTGAGACCGTCTGTCTTAGAAACTGTGAGACCCAGAACAGCTGGACCTGCTGATGCCACTCAGCGCCAAGCAACGTCTGCAAACGCTGGAGACCCAGCCCACGGCTGAGGAAGCCGCTGATGTATTTCTGGGAATTGGTAAGTACCCCATAGCAATGAAGCTGATCATGAAGTCAAACGGCTGAGACGGTCTGTCTTAGAAACTGCGAGATCCAG
The DNA here is from genome assembly GCA_928269145.1 of Agriphila tristella. Classification (NCBI taxonomy): domain Eukaryota; kingdom Metazoa; phylum Arthropoda; class Insecta; order Lepidoptera; family Crambidae; genus Agriphila; species Agriphila tristella. The sequence continues at coordinate 2,202,172 of OV743443.1, read as the reverse complement.
AACAGCTGGACCTGCTAATGCCACCAAACGCCAAGCAACGCCTGCAAGCGCTGGAGACCCAGCCCACGGCTGAGGAAGCTGCTGATATACTTCTGGGAATTAGTATAAGTACTCTGTAACGATACTTGGAGCTGAATATGAAGTCAAAGAAACGGCTGAGACCGTCTGACTGAGAAGCTGCGAGACCCAGAACAGCTGTGATGCCATCCAGCGCCAAGCAACGCCTGCAAACCCTGGAGACCCAGCCCACGGCTGAGGAGGCCGATGATATACTTCTGGGAATTGGTAAGTATGTACTCTGTAGCTATACCTGAAGCTGAATATCACGAAGTTGAAGAAACGGCCGAAACATCTCTCAAAGAACTATTTTGTGGGCAAAATATGCCCCTGGAAATCATCTAGCAATTGCTAGCAAGTATTTAGAAATAAAAATGGCTATGGGTTTACTTTGACGTATTTGACGTTAGCAGTCTATTATTAAATAATAATTTCATTATCTTAAATTCAACGTCCATTCTTCCTTTCAACGAATTCGCTTATGGTCTAGCGACCGATTGCAAATGGTAGGAGATTAGGAAAAAAATATTTTATTCAACTGCAATATCGATCTTGTTCCCTAGGCATTAGAGTCCCAGAGCCTGTGTTCGTGTATTCCATCAATACATAACATTTGAAACTACAATATCGACCTTATTCTCTAGGCGCTAGAGTCTATCAGCTAATGTTCACATAACTTTTAGTTATTATAGGCACTATCTTTTCTTGTTTCCCACTTAACAAAAACTGCAATATGAATGAATGATTTTTTTTTGAATGAATTTATGAATGAAATTTTTATTGGCACACATCACTAAATAAATCAAAATAACATATTTTAAACATGTTTAAAAAATCAAAAAATATACAAAACAATACAGATGATACATATACTTTTAGTACCTACACTAAATACTATTACGGTATGAGATCGTCACACCGCAACAGCGCTGTTTATCGTACAAATCTAGAAATAATATACAATGATAATATAAGTAATACATAAATACAGTATCCCCATTATTGTGAGTACCAATATGAACCTTATTCTGTAGGCGCTAGGGTCCCGGAGCCGGTGTTCGTGTGTTCCATCGAGCCGCCGAGCGCTGGGCAGCAAGCCGCGTTAGAAACAGCCCTGGCGGAACTGTCGCGCGAGGACCCCAGCGTGAGGGTCTCGTCTGATGAGGAAACTGGCCAAATCGTGCTGGCAGGTAACTGACGATACTTTAATAAGCGCTTTTTAAAATGACAAAAACTGTAGGCTCGATAGATGGCGTTGATAAACAGGCAAGTGGCAAACGTAGGAAAAAAACACAATTCACATCATCATATCAGCTACACGACACCCACTGCTGGGTATAGGCCTCCCCTAAGGATCTCCACGACGATCGGTCCTGCGCTGCCTGCATCCACTGGCTTCCCGCGACCTTCACCAGATCGTCGGTCCACCTTGTCGGGGGCCTACCCACGGAGCGTCGTCCGGTTTCAATTCACATGATAACACCGAAAACATCGCTAACAACCAACGAACGCCAAGGAATGAAAATTATTACTTTTTAAGCACAGGGCGTTATTTTTCAAAGCCATTTTTCACACTTCACTTGTCCATCAACGCCATCTAGTGAGGCAAATAGTTACTTACTTTTTTATATGTCACTTTGAAAAGATCTCATATTAATACATTTAAAAAAGCAACCAGGTTGACTTTACTTACTTTCAGCTGGGCTTGTTAATTGCGACGTACCATTACTGATGAAGCCTGTTATTGTTCAGGCATGGGCGAGCTCCACTTAGAGATCATAAAGGAGCGTATAATCCGAGAATACAAGATCGAGGTGGAACTGGGCCCGCTACAGATCGCGTACCGCGAGGCGCTGTTAGACACCGCGAGGCATACGCTCAGCGTCGACCGGAAGATCGCTGGCGCGAGGCAGATGGTCAAAGTGACGTTGTCAGCTAAGAACTTGAAAGTCCCCGAAGATAAGGTGTTCAGGTCAGTATTATAGATTGAGTTTGTGCGTTAAAGACTATCGTTGATCACTTTTTGATGTGTTTAGATCAAAGAACTCATGACAATTTTGTAAAAAAATATTTATTTATTGGAAAATGGTTTAGATAGTTTCACATTTCAAGTCACACAGAAAAATCAAACTGCTATAGCACAATGAGACCATAAATTTTATATTTTACTCTCTCAATTGAATTACCCTTGTGGTGGTTGGTATGATAAATACATGAACTTACCAGTGGCGTAGGGTCCATACAAGCCGATTCCCATCGGCTTACCTTTTCAAAATCCCACCCCGCCGATCCACCATGCAGTTCATATTATTAACATACATGTTATTACTTAATAATTTTCACCATTTTGGTAATGCCTACGGTTAATATTTATGGGTTTCTAAGTATAAAAACGCTCGGCGAAAAATACTCGCGCGCCGCGCCGAGCGCAAGAAGCACGCAAGGAAGGAGTATCAAATTCGTTGTCACACAAAACCTCAAGGCAAGCCAACATCCTTTAGCTTTCCTTTTCGTACTGTGTCTTGGCGCGGTTGCCACGGGTAACGGTTTATTGTTATTACTCTGTCTCTTTCTCATCAATGCACACAGTCGCGTGCCTTTCGGTTGAAAATAGTGAGAGGTAATCCGCAGCAGGCCGGCTTAAGTTTTCTGTCTTTCTATTTGAAGCGATTTTAAAGTTTCTTTTCTCTTTCTGTTGGAGAGATGAATGAGTATTTATGATGAAAAATAAACAAAATAAGAATAATACAAGAAAATATATCGCAAATCAGATATTTTTTATTTAGAAGTAGGTATAATTTTGTTCGATTTGTTTCGGAATGGGAAGCAGATGTTGGATGTCGTCGAAAGGAAGGAATTTAGTTTTATTACCTAGTAGTATGTGTGCGCCATTATCATTGTTTACGTGCGTGTTTGGTAAAGTGATTATGTATTTTTTTTTATAATTTTATCTTTTTACTTTTTACCTAATTTTGTGGTCCCCGGCTTACCTTCGCAATAAATTGACCCCTCGCCACTGGAACTTACAATTCCAAACATCGTCTTACGGAGTAGAAAGCAAGGTGCTGATAGATATCGCGAGACGCTGATAGATACAGTGAGGCATTGTTAGTTACCAAAATCTGGAGGGGTTACTCCCGAAACACGTACGAGGTTTTGAGATCGAATTGGCATCGAGTAAACGTCAAAACAGTACAATAGAAATCATGGCAACCGTTTTCAATGTACCTACTAAAATAACAGATTTTTGACGTTTACTCGATATCAATTCGATGTCAGAGCCTCGTCGTGTTTCGGGAGTAACCCCCCTGATCTATGTATATGGTTCGAACATCAAATGGGTTGCGTTGCGATATAAAACAATATTGAAATAATGCATTCGTCACTAGGTTGGACAAAAGTCCCGAAAGCGCGGCGAATCTGGCACACCTACACCCGCGCCACCTGGCGGCCGCGCGCCGCGGCGTCGAGGTCGCGCTGCAGCACGGGCCCAAGCTGGGCTGCCCGGTAACTACTATACTACTTTATTATCTTACACGACACTAGTACACTACTACTACAGCCAACATAGCTATACAATACACGGATACATTCTTATTAACCTGCAAAATTGTAGGGGTAACTTGATAAAGATTAGGGATAGGTACAATAAATCTAAAAAAATATATATACACATTGAAATTAACACAATGTATTCAGGTCTACAGTCTCTTGAAGTTGTGAAAAAAAAATCTACTAAGTTAATGTAAAGAAAAGATACGACAGTTTATGACGCAGAAACGCATAAATCGACACTCAAGTGAATCAAAATTAATACAGTACGAGGCACGTATTTTGAATTTTTTTCGACGGAGTGGGGATAAGTTCGCCCATGTGCTCTTGTGAGCGACCAATAGCACGCGCCCCTCTCCCGCCGCCCGCGCCCCTCACCGCTACGCATGCACAAAACACCCGATTTCAAGTTATATGCCTCGTACTGTAGGGTACTTTCCATTGACCTATAACTATGAAATTTGACAAATAATATCGTATTATACTACTAGGGAAAAATTTGAAAACCATGCATTATTTGTAACTAAATTATAAAAAAAATATCTTATTTAAAGTAGCTACGTAACCAATCATCAAAGTACAGAATCCTCGCTTCAGTGGGCGAGTCCGACTTACACTTGTCCGGTTTTTTTTGTAGCTGTGTCTGCAATAGAGCACAGCTACACCTCACTACAACCTCACTTGGTAGTTATTTGCACGAGTATAATGTCGTTCCTGTGTTCTGCACAGCTGGTGGACGTGCAAGTGACGCTGCACTGGTTCGAGGCGAGCCGCGGCACCTCCGACTCGGTCATCACCGCCACCGTCGCGCAGTGCTTGAGGAAGGTTAGTCCATTGTTATATTTAACTAGCTTCCGCCTGCGACTTCGTCCGCGTGGACATTCGGGAAAACACTGAAGATTCTGACTACGAAACTTTCATTCCCTATTTTACCCCTTTAGGGGCTGAATTTTCCAAAATCCTTTCTTAGCAAACGTCTACGTCCTAATGACTATTAGTGTGCCAAATTTCAGCTCGATCCGTCTAGTAGTTTGAGCTGTGCGTTGATAGATCAGTCAGTCTCTTAGCCTTTTATATATACAGATTGCTAAGTACTTTTTTTAATACTCTTTAGCAACAGTTTAATTTGGTTCCTAATCTTAAAGTAGAAATATTCCTCAATCAAATGCAAGCTTTGCTAAACAGAATAGTAAAAAAACACAAAAAGAATATTGTCCTCTACGGAGACTGGAATATTGACTTGTTGCAAGACAACCAGCACTCAAGAGAATTAATTAGTATTTTATCTAATCACAATATTACGAGCCATATCACCCAAGCAACTAGGAAAAAGGCATGTCTTGACATTATAGCTAGTAACCTTACGGAAGTTGTTCCTAAATTGCATTGCATTTGTTTATCAGACCACGAAACCGGTCAAAGCGTTAAAATGCAAATAGATGTGCATAATTTTCTTAAAAAGCCTGCGTTCTGGTTTGAAAAAAAGAGAGACATGTGTAAAGAGAACCGCAAAAAATTTTTAAACTGCATGTCTTCATTATCATTTAGTGACGTCCTAAAGGAAACAAGTACAGAAAAAGCTTTTAATACTTTTCACGATTTAGTGACACTTTTTTATAACTTATGTTTTCCAAGTAGTTACAGTCAAGATGGTGGCCAAACAAAAGAGTAACAGGTGGCTAAGTAGAGGATTAAAACAAAGCTGCATTAACAAGAGGCGACTTTATCTAAAATATCGAATGTCTTCCGCAAACAAAGCACGCAATAAAAAAAGATATAACGACTATTATACAATCATAAAATAGTTTCATAGAATCACATAACTTATTAAATTGCGCACAATTTCGCTTTAGAAAAGGTAAATCCACGAGTCTAGCATGTTTTCACTTACTTCATCACATAACAAGTAATTTGAACTTAGGCAGTAAAACTGCGGCGATTTTTCTGGACATGAGCAAGGCCTTTGATTTCGTCTCTCACAGAATTTTGCTAAGCAAACTTGGCAAATATGGAATCAGGGGTAATGCTCACTCTTGGTTGGAATCATACCTGAGTAATCGGGAACAATATGTAGAAATCTCCAAAATTTCTGGAAAAACAAAGACTATCTTGAGGTCTAATAGTCGTCCGAATAGGTGTGGAGTACCGCAAGGAAGCGTACTGGCGTACTGGAAGGTACTCCTATTCCTTATCTACATAAATGACCTACCATTAGCATGTAGTGCGCTAAGCATTCTATTCGCTGACGATACTACATTGATAATCAAGAGCAGAAACAGTGACGAACTTGCTGCTCTGGCGAAGGACAATTTGGAAAAAGTTGACAAATGGCTACAAGCCTTCGCATAAATGTTGACAAAACTAAACTTATGACTTTTCAGGCTAGAAATAACAATGACTTAAAATTTAACTTAGAGTATAATAACAAATACATTGAAGAAGTTGACAGTATTAAATTTTTAGGGATAGATTCTGTAATTGGAAATGTCAGATACAGACCCTAGTTAGTAAATTAGATAGATTTGTATATGCCTTAAAGAGAATAAAGCAAAGTGTATCTAGAGAAGCTGCTCTTATGGCATATCATGGCTACGTATCCTCCTTATTACGGTATGGCATTATACTGTGGGGTAATTGTACGGATATTATTCGTTTATTTAGACTCCAAAAAATGCATAAGAGCGATATGTGGTGCGGGATACTTAGATAGTTGCAAACCTTTATTCAGAGAACTAGGAATTCTGCCACTCCCCTGTCTATATATTTTAGAAACTTGCCTATTTGTTAAGAAGCATCTGTACCTATTTAAAACAAATAATGACTATGGCCATAGAGGGAGAATAGGGATAAGTTCATATGGTAGCTTAGGTGCGCGGTAGGAGCATTCACATGATAGCTTGCACGCGCGGCAGTCTGGCATCAACATCACTGAGAATGGACGTGGCTGAAGCAATTTGTTCATGGATTTGTTTATTTATAAAAAGTTATTTTAACAAAGTATGTTTAATATTTTATGTTTATTATGTTTGATTATTTTAACAAAGAAATAAAACTAATTTATTTAGATTAAACTTACCTACCAAAGATATTTTTTTTTTCAGAATCATTATTATAGGTGTACAAATTAAACTAATTCTTCCTAAGACCTCTTTAAAAAATTATTTGGAGTTAAGATTCCAAATAACATTTCTTTTTTCAACTTCGTCGCTAAGCATATCGTTAGAAATTTCGTCTTCGCTACTTATTTTTCTAACTAACTAGATCCGTTCGTCTAAAACCGCGCGGCTCAACTGAACGAATCAATGCAGGCTTGTAGATCTTGAACCGCGCGGCACCGCGCGGCTGTGGCGCGGCACAAGATCTTGCGCGCGGTGCATGGCGCGCCGCGCGGTGACGCGCGGCATCGCGCGTTAATGTAAACGATATAACACAGTTTAGCATGATCTTGTACCACGCGGCTGGCACTGCCGCGCGGCACCGCGCGGTCATATGAACTTAGCCTTAGTGATAAATTACGTATTCCATACCAAAGGCTGAAATTATATTCAAAAAATTCATATTGCATGGCCATTCGTATGTACAACAAACTCCCATCTGAATTGAAAAGTTTAACGCTATTTAAATTTAAAGATAAATTAAGGAAATTATTATTGACGAAAAATTATTACTGTGTTTCTGATTTTTTAATTGGCAAATCAATTAAGTAAATAATTATGTTCTGCGTTATTCAATTAATTCAATATTTGTGATGCATGAGAGTGTTTTTTTAATGACTAAATTATTTTTCTTTGACATTATATAAATATAATTATAATTATGACATAGCTGCAATTTGTAATGAATGATTCTTGCCTTATGCTGTTTTTATTTGCTATCAAATAGCTATTAATAATATCTAATATTTCAAATATTTGCACGCTGTTTGCATACGGCAGCATGTAACGGCACATTTTATGATAAAGACCTTTGTTTCACCACATGTTTGCAAATAAACAATTGATTTGATTTGATTTAATGTAAAACAATTTTAGGGGTCTTATTAGACCTCGGTTCTGACGCTATGCAGTTACAGCGTCGGCGACCGCTACATTTATAGGAATGATAGTTTTAAATGTCAGCTACGATTACTGACTGATGGCAGAAGACACCGATACAACTACGAAAAATAACTGTTCTAATTAAACGACATTCGTATTTCGTACTTAAATGTATGATATAAAGCAATTTTAAGGGACCATAATAGGAAAACATGGTTTGCGAGGGCCATATTTTTATATAAAAAACAAGTTGTAGCCACAAAAAAAAACATACGACAAGCTAAAGAGATTATCTAGTTGCTAAAAGTATTAAATTGCGTATAAACCTCACAGATGATTGTAAATAATCGGAATATCATCAAAAGCGCTTGTCGAGGGCCATGTTTTTGGCGTTAATAATAGCGGAAACGTATTGAATTCTACATCAAAATACACTTTAATGTACTGTGCAGTTGCACCAATAACTTTTTTTCAAGAAAGATAATTGTCCTAAAGATAATGATTAAAAAACAACGAAAAACATCGAAAAAGTGAGGTTATTTTCCATATTCTTTACACGAAAAGAAAAAGACAGATAAATGATTTCGCATAACGGAGCCATAACTGAATTTTGGGCCTTATTTCTAAGCTCATCGTTTTCTGAAATTGCGGCCTTGAAGAGCTATTTGATAGGGAAATGTTTCTCTCGTGCCCATGCAGGTATTTGAGGAGGCAGAGTCAGTGTTGCTAGAGCCAATAATGACAGTGGAGGTGGTGTGTCCCGAGTCGCACGCGGCGCGCGTACTGGCCGACCTCACGCGGCGCCGCGCGACGTTGCGGCGCGTCACGCTGCGGCAACACAACAAGGTGTGTGACAAAACACAACTAATAATCATCTAAATAGCTCTCGACATTGAGAGCTATCTTAAGATCATACCCGAGATGCTGTTCCTATAAGGCCGGGTCCATAGCACGTGTTTTGCCCTACCCAATCAGTAAAACATTTTTCGCGAAACGAAATCCTCATACTTTTTTTTTTGGTTGAATGTTGAGATGTTTTTGTTGATTATGTAGAGCAAAACAAGCGCTATGGACCCGGCATAAGAAGAGCAAGGTTTGTAAATACGGCCTTAAAATTATTTTGCCATATTCTCTCTCCTTGGTTATTCTTTGGTTTTGCCTTTCTTGTTCTTCATCTCCATCCACATTTGTATATGCTTATGGCATCTAGCTCCCAAACCAATAAACCGTTTTTAATTTGTTTTTAGGGTTCCGTACCCACAGGGTAAAAACGGGACCCTATTACTAAGACTCCGCTGTCCGTCTGTCTGTCTGTCACCAGGCTGTATCTTAAGAACCGTGATAGCTAGACATATTTCTGTTGCCGCTATAACAACAAATACTAAAAACATCATCAACAACCTATACAACAAACATGTTTTTTTGCCGTTTTTTGCTCGATATTAATAACGACAACTGGTAGACAGTTAAAATTTTCACAGATGATGTATTTCTGTTGCCTCTATGACAACAAATAATAAAAACAAAATAAAATAAATTTTTAAGGGGGGCATACAACAAACGTGATTTTTTTTGCCGTTTTTTGGTACGGAACCCTTCGTGCGTGAGTCCGACTTGCACTTAGCCGGTTTTTAACCAAATAACACTTGTCAGGTGATCGAGTGCGTGGCGCCGCTGTCGGAGCTGCTCGGGTACTCGTCGGCGCTGCGCTCGCTGAGCTCGGGGCTGGCCGCCTTCTCCATGCAGTTCCGCGCCAACGCGCGCATGGCGCCCGACGACGAGCGGCGGGCCATACACGCGGTTACCGGCTTCTAACTTCGTACACTACGGCCAGAGATAGCAAACGAGCCTTTGTGCGCAGTAAGACACTTTCTCGATTCGTCACATGAGATATTGGCTACTTGATCATAATATCTCGTAGTCGCATAATACATATGTCACAATATGAATTTGGCAAATTAGTATCTAGACACACACCCCCACTTATACCTACTTATCTGGATGTCGTGGAGTTGATTATTTTACCTATGGAAGAATGTTTCAAGACAAATATGTTGCAAAAGGAAAATTCAAAAAGTTCTTAATATAAAAGGAGTTATGAATTTTTTTGTTCAGTCCGGTAGAAAATTCGCAAAAACACACTTAAAAAATCATTACTTCGAAATTACGAAAAATCGCGGAACATACATAGGGTATTTTCGGATGCACCCAGGTGTGAGTAATCTAAAAAAAATCTTGGACGTCTGTCTGGACCACCCTGTATATGTATATACCGCTAAAGCTCGGAATCCGTTAATGTGCGAATTCACTAAGTAGTAAATGTACACATGGACATTAACTGATTTACGCACTTTAACGGTAACATACAACACTTAATAGATGAGTAGGTATAAGTGGGGGTGTGTGTCTCTAGATACTAATTAGCCAAATTCATATTGTGACGTATGTATAATGCGACTACGAGACATTATGACCAATTCTGAAAGTGTCCTAAACCTAATGTTGCTATTTGATAAAGTAGCCAATATCTCATGTGACGAATCGAGAAAGTGTCTTACTGCGCACAAAGGCAAACGAGCATAGTCTCCTGATGGTGAGCGAACAATTTATTTTGACGAACAACGCTTCATCAAAGATGCATTGGACACTATTAGGGGTAGAGAGAAGGGCGAAGAAACTCTTTTTATAAAAAAGGCGTGTCATCTTTTTTAGAAGCCCGCCCACAATGTGACTTCCGCGTACGTCGCAGGGGCCTGTGCAACCCAGAGAGATGGTATTGTGGACGGATTTATTTTTCGTGGCGGTTTTAAATATGTAGATAATTATGAATGAAGATTTGATCAACTCGATAAGCTACCGTGTACGGTTTGAACTATAACATACGTTTAACATTAATTTTATAAACATAACTGTGATCTATTTAGTTATTTAGTTTGTAATGAAGTAAAAAATATAATTAAAACAAATTTTCAACTGAAAAGACATTTAATTTTATTTTCTACACAACACGTAGCGATTTGGACTTATTCAGAAGTTAAAAATAATATTATCAAATAAAACAATGCAAATTACATAATTATTCATAAACTGAAACACTACAACACTCGAAACATAAATAAATGTAGGCTACAAAATGACAAATGTTACCAATCCAACTAACAAAATATGTATTGAACGTTCTGTTTCAATTTAAGTTGAAATTCAGCTGCGGTAAAACCAGTCACCCATACCGTTAAAAAATTATCTCACTTTTCAAAAATACTTTTTACGGAGTCAACTCGTTTTGTTGTTTGAGGCTGCACAGACTACGGTCTTTTTAGTCTAATCGAGCCTGCATGATCTCTATTGCTTAGTGAATAAGGTTGAACTTTCTTGCGAAAATTTTATGTGTGGATAAGTTCATCTTTACGCTCTTTTTATGCGGACTCGATCGGACAAAAAATAGGTTACGAGTCAACGGTCGCCAACGTGACAATTTGCCAACATTGTCGCAGTAAAGTATCAACATGGTTGGCGACCATACAAAGCTTTAGTCTTCAGTGACGACCCTGAACAAGTTGCCCAGTTCGTCGAGCAGCGTCTCGTGGCGGAAGGAGATGCGTATGTCGGGCACGTTGGTGCGCGTGATGTCGTTGCCCGCGGGGCCCTCGTCCAGGTAGTCCGCGCCCACCCAGTACTGCTTCATCTGGCAACAACCATACGGTTACCTTGGATACCTTAAATCTAAAAGATTTATCAGTGGCACGACGCGATGCCCTCCGCTGAATATAGGCACACCCCGGACACTCCATACAACCGCTCTGTTATACAGCGTGAAATTTTAATCATTTGGTTCCCGCCGTGGGGTGGTTCCACTCATGATTACAAGCAACTTTTACTATGGGGCCAACTCTCCTGCTCGCAAAAAAAAATCAGCTGTTCCATACATTAAGGTCGAGTAGATACTGCACTTTTGTATGGAACAGCTGATTTTTTTTTGCGAGCAGGAGAGTTGGCCCCATAGTAAAAGTTGCTTGTAATCATGAGTGGAACCACCCCATGGCGGGAACCAAATGATTAAAATTTCAGCGTGTATATCGGGCCATTTTAAACTTACCATCCTAATTTTAAGGATGTGTTCAGTCCATGAAACTAAACAACTTTCTCTAAGAAACATGTGTCAAATTTCGCCAGAAAATTTTGGTCATCCCATACTAAATTGATCACGTGATCTCTTTGATTTGTTTGGAAAGTCGATTTTTGGGGGGTGAGGTAATTGATTAGAAGTCGGGGCGGGAAGTGTCCTTTCAGTACGTAATACTAGTATCTATTCTGTGGTATAGGCTTCCCCGAGAGGGGTAAGAGAGTGCATAATCACCACGCGTGGCAGGATTTCAGAAGTCGCTGCTATCCGTCATGGTTGCACATTTTTACTTAGTACACTTTTACGAGACCCGAGGGAAGAGAAAGGTAACGCAATCCTTGACCAACACGAAGTCAAAAACATGTATGAAAAAACAAGTTTATCAATGACAGCTAGTTCTTACTGTCCCTGTGTCAAAACTAGCTATTAAATTGAAATCGATCTGCACATATTCATAAGGTATTTTATGTCATTTGGTAGAAGATTACCTCATGCGGGAACCCTGACATAAGTACGGAGTTGCGCGCCAGCTCGCACATGTCGCACGAGCTGAGTTTCCACGCCTGCGCCGCGATGCTGTATTCTTCCATCAGTGGCTCCTGAAAACAGCACAGTACCTTTTTTAAAGTTAACGTCGACTTATAAAAAATATGGCGAGTTTCTCGCTCGATCAGCGACGATTTATTAAAAATCAAGCTGAAGGTCCCCTCGCAAAATATCAATTTTATTGTTATTTATAAACACACACAAACTCAGTGACAAAATTGTTTGTAGTTTTTGTGGTGAAAAAATGGATTCGAGGTGGTGAAAATTTGGATTTTTTATAAATTGTGTATTTAGAATTTTGTTTGCGGGATTGGCGCTAGTGTTGCGTATAATGTTGCCTTAATCGTGATCTACACACGTTCTATATCCACGGTCACCAACCATTATCGTCAACCGTGTAGGAAGAGTGTAGACTGTGGCTTGCAACCAAATATAGCAACATGGTTGGCAACTTGCAAGGTCACTCCAAGACCTGGGGCCCTATTTTTGAATCAACTCAAATGTATGAGCTGTCGAACGAAAATCAGTAGAAACGAGCGCTCGACGCCAGCCGAGCGATTCAAAAATAGGGCCCCAGAAGGCTGGTTGGTGACACACACGGTACGTAATATCACGGTCCCGTAGGTCCTCCGTGTTAAGTAGTGCGGGAGCCAGTAGGGAGTTTAGTGGCTTGGCGAGTCCCACATACCTTCGGGATGCATAACCGCATTCCCCCTACTATCACAGAATAGATAATAGTAGCGCACATAAGTTGCACTCCGCAAAAGCGTTTCAATAAATTGCGACTCTTGCTCCCACACAATAAAGTGCAAATCAGTTGGCACAGCGCTTCTTTCGCTCCAAAACATTCACTTAGTAGTTGCCTGCCTTTCTATCGCGTAGGTCTATCTTTTCTGACGTATGAAATTTGTCCTCTCAGAGGACGCCGAGCACTTCATACTCGCGAGCGGAGTGACAGAGCCCTGCCTATACATGAAAAAGGCTGGTTGGCGACAGTCCAGCAGCCCTTGCTTTACCCTAGTGTAGTGGAACTGCAGCGGGTCGTCAGTGCTGAGCGTGACGCGCAGCCCGCGCGCGAAGTACTCGGGCAGCGGGTTGCGGTGGTAGCGCAGGAACAAAGAGTTGTTGCTCAGCGGCGACATCGCGATGAAGATCTGCGCCAGGTAGTACATGTACTGGAGGACTGGCACCTGGGAACGTTCGACAGTTTAAGATTGGCATTATCGATTGAATTGATTGATTGAAACATCGCACTAGGTTCGGCCATGACTCTTCAATGCAATCTTTAGAATGCTGATCAGATCAGTTGGGTTAGTATTGCGATCTCAATCTCCTCCGTTCACTCCCTGGATGGCCATCATCAGATCACAGCGCGGTACATCCCTGGCAGAAAACCAAGGCTTCAAAGTTACCTCCGGTTGTATGAAAACAACACCTGTATCCCTAGACAAAGTTGATGAGTATACATATATAACCTCCTCCTCCCTTTTTGAAGTCGGTTAAAAAATACCTTCTTGTATAATCGGAATAAATTCGGAATCGGAAAAAATATAACCGGTTCAGTATGTATCTAAAACTTTAATTGAAAGTCACAATATCTCACTTTTCTCAGCATGAGCCCGTGAGATATATTCTCAGCGAGTAGAAATCCCGCGCACATGTGTATGGGGGGGCCCGCCTCTCCGCAGTGGGGCCGCAACACAAACGTGTTCAGACCTTGTTCCCTGGAAATAGAAACAGAAGAAATATTGCCCTTGAACCAGGGGCGGATCCAGGATATCAATTATACTGCCCTTGAATCAGGGGCGGATCCAGGATTTCAATTTGAGGGGGGGGCCTTCGGAGCCTCAGGTTACGTTTTAAGTTTATAAAAGTAAATTTAGAAGCACTGACACTATCTACATAAAACAATCAAGATTTGAAAGAAAAAAATAAGTAGGCATCATTTTCAATGCAAGTTTAATGTAAAAAAAACCGCCGAAGAAAATCTTATTTGTGTTGTGATATGAGCATGAGCAACGACGTTTATTACATCTTTGTACTACCAGGGGGTCGCACTTTTATATTAGCCTAGCTCACGGCCGACTCAGTCGAGCCAGCGCACGAGGGATGTCGTGTGTCGGTTGGGACAGAGCTTCGTGACTAACGCGAAAGAAAGAGAAGATGCATACAATAATAGGCACGCAGCGCTGTGCAATTTGAAATTTTACTATAACGCTGTGCAGCGAGAGTAGCTTATTATTTGACTAGCGACCGCCCGCGACTTCGTCTGCGTGGACAGTTATTTCTCTATCGGGAATAGTACTTTTTTTCGGGATGAAAGGTACCCTATGTCCTCTGTACTCCTGAGAACGTTACTGCAAAATTTCATGATGATCGGTTCAGTAGTTAGACGTGAAGGCGTAACAAACAAACGGACTTTCGCATTTATAATATTAGTAAGGATTGTCCTCGCGCAGATGGACTTTGTACGTTTAATACTATTATATTCTGTAGTATTAGTAGAATGTGTTCTCACTTGCGCAGCTGGTTGAGCATGACCATGTTGGCGTACATGTAGTAGAGGTAGTACGCGTAGGGGGGGTTCTCCTCGTCGTCCCAGTTCTCGGGCGTCTTCATGCTGGAGTATAGGTGGGGGTTCCCCGGCTTCGACTCGTCGTCCACGCTGTCGAAGCCTATCACATGCTGTGGGTAACGGACGCCATGAGATATCAGCCATTTTTAATGTCCCCACTACTGAGCATAGGCATTCCTTATGGGTGGAAAAGAAGGATTGGCTATAACCCACCACGAAGGCCCAATGTGGATTGCGGAAGCCATGCGACATCCGAAATAAAAAAGTATCTTTGAACTCGGGGTAGGTTGCTTTCAGTTCACACATTGAAAGTTAAATACCACACCCAGAAAGGTCTTCTACGAAAAAGAATCGCGATAAAATACATAAGAATACATAAGAAGATGTAGCTGATCGAAAAGAAGATGACTATGGTATATTATATCAACGCAATTAAAATAATTAAATTGAAAATGCTTTATAAGTGATTTTGGTATTTAGTGCTGTGAAAATGTACGAAATGCAAATACCGTGTACCAATAAAATAAAATAAAAATAAATACCGTCACTGACGTGGAATTAAAAGTGAAAACTCGAGTTTTAATGATATAAAAGAAACAAAGATGGATATGACTATCATTATCATTATTCTATATCTACATGGAGGGATACCGTAAGGAATTTATGTAGTTCGGTATTGGAACTTGGATCGACGGAAACTTGGAACAGCGGTTCGAAGAGGTTGTTCAGGAACTCTTGGAAGTTCTTCAACAGCTTGTTGATGCGGTAGATGTCACTGGAAGGAGGCGGTATTCGATGATCGTCGAGATTAAAGTACCTAAACCTCAAACTGTATTCGATTTTGAACATGGAAATGGAATGGCTTAGTTTCAACTACAATGAGCTCTAAAAAATTGAGATACACAAATCCATAATATTAAGTCCTCGATTCAAATAAAATGGTAGGACTTATGCAAGGGAATTCGAAAATGGTGAGGTCGATAAATAATAATGCCTTCAAATTAGAGACGTTAAGAAGGGCTGCAGTGGCGCAACTGGTGAAAACCGCTTCTATAGATTGTAGATAAATGTAATTAGTATAGTGGGTGCAGCCACGGCGGTAACACAATCGCGATAATGCAGTGCTTCATTTTTGTTCAGTTTGAAGATACCCTTAAAATTCAAAGATCTGTACCTTGATTACGTAAAGCTGTTGCTAACAATTCTCGATTGAAATCGATTGAAAGCGCGGTTGCATTGCTGCTTTAGTTAAGATACTTGTCACATTGGTTCTAACTAAAGCAGCAATGTAACTGCGATTTCTGTCAGAGTTGATTGCAACAAAATTACAAAATCACCCCCCTGGTCTGATGTGCACTGTGGGTTTCACGTCTGTAGCACACCTCTACTATACCAGCGAAACCGCAGTAGGTTCCGCCATGATTTGCCAGTTGTGCGACAAGCGAAACAGATGCGAAACAGCCTGTTCTAACGCATAGATTTAACTATGATACTGTATCTTTTACTCACGATACCGCTTGATTGGCTCGGACCGTTGGCACACCTCCGCCGGTGATCGTCAATATCGTCGTCGATATTTGGTCATGGCGGAATTAGGTACTGCGGTTTCATTGGTATTGTTACTAGGTGTGCTGCAGGAGTCATAGATCGGTTGTGATAAGATAATGAGATACTGACTATAGCCTGGGCACTTGTACGAGCCAGCGCACGTGCGGCGAGTGCACGTCGTTGCGCAGCGCCCACGACGCCAGCTTGTCCCACTCCTTCTTGTTCTTGCAGTAGATCGAGATGCGTGGCTCCACGTATGTGTACTTCGTCTCTTGTAAGTCGGCCATTACCTCCTGCGGTAAGAACTTCTATACTAGCCATATTTTTGACCAAGCTATCCCATTTGGGCTGGGTCGGCAAATAGGGGTGATAGATATACTTAATTATAAGTTTTGAAGCCAATTTCTGTACGTATCATCATAGTGCCTATCAAGCGATTTTAATGTGGTTTTTTTAATTGAAAGCTAAATTATTGGTAGGTAAGGTATTCCCTCGTTCTTCATTAATTTACTTCGACACAGGACAGAGTTAATTTCAAAGACAATGTCACGAAAAAAGGCTTGGTTTAGAAAAACAAGACAGCAGCCCCCTACTCAAATGGCCAACATTCTATTCGTTTGAACGCTACGCTTACTATTAAAACTTTAAAATAAGCAGTAAACTATAAAATTACGTGCCGTTAGCATGACAGTTCCATACGTTACACTTATGTAAGTCTGCGATTTACATAAGTTTGCGACATGTGATTTAATCATCTATTGCTCATATTTAAGTTTCAAAAGTTAGCGTAGCGTTCAAACGAATAGAAAGTTGGCCATTTGAGTAGGGGGGCTGATATCCTTAAATCAATAGGTGTTATCGTCAAGAGGATGATACCTTGATGATCCTAGCGAAGTACTTCCCGTTCAAGAAATTGTCTGTTTTGAGGAACACCTCCCTCAGCCTGCTCTCTCCCACTGGATTGTATTTCGCATTGAACTTGTCGAACCGGTGGAATGTATTTCGGTCCTGCGACGTGAAAAGTAGTAATTTTTACAGCTTTTAATTTAATGACTAAACGCTTTTTTACGTGAAAAAAGTGAATGAATCCATGCGACTTACTCGTAAAGCAATAAAGTAACTTCACAAAAAATAGGCGGTTTAAACTTTGAATTACTGTAAAGAAGCCACTTTGTAGAAGAGATATATGTATATGGTTTGAACATCTCTCTTACCGCGTGCACATCCAGGATGTCCACGTTGAGGTCATACGCATCCAGCATCATGTCCTCGAACACCGCCTTGAGGGTCATGGGCACCCCCTCGTGTAGGGTGACCACCTCGTCGGCGTGCGCCCGCAGCGTGCGCTTGATGAACCTCAGCAGGTGCTTCTGGTTCATGCACGACGCTGCGTGGATGTGGGTGTCCACTTTCCTACAATCCATTGATACTGATATTAAAGCGCGTATTTATAAACCGCTCCTAACGTTGAGAGCTATCTTGAGATCAAATCTGAGATGCTGTCCCTATAAGAAGAGCATCTCAAGTAGGTATGATCTCAAGATAGCTCTCAATGTTGAGAGCGGTTTATAAATACGGGCCTAAGATTGCGAAAGTATATTTTCTGTTTGCTTGTGACATTTTGTACGCGGAGCTGGGCATACTAAGTAATAAATAGGTAACTACTATAAGTAGTACCAGGAACCGAAATTCGACGCGGAAGTTTAACTACCTCATCTGTCTTAATTGTTTTGAATTGTTTCTATTTATCAATATTTCTGCTGTTGTAACCTTCCAAAGACATTTGCAGAATTGCAGAACACTATAAGCGGTGAGTAGATCACTATGAGTAAGTGCGTTTATGTGGCATGCTACATGCTACTACCTAGTTTTTTTTGCTGTTGTGCCTTTCGTCTTACAGATCTACAAGGCTAATTCTTAGTTGTTGCCGATACATTCTTTTCGAAATTCCTTCTGAATGCTATAAGCATCATACCTGACATTATAGAAGTCCCGATGCGGCACCGCCTTCTGCAATGCCAGCTCGTGGAGCTCATTAAGCAGCACGTGCATCTTGAACTTTGACGACAGGTACGACAGCCGCCGGAAGCAGAACGACCTCCTACAACAGTCCAAGGGAAAATAAGTTACCAGGGTGACTCAACGACAAGTACGACAGCCGCCAGAAGCAAAACAGCCTCCTAGAACAGTCCAAAGGAAATAAAGTTACCAGGGTGACGCATCCTCCTAGCTTTTTAAGGAAGGCCTGAGAACAAGCAAAGAAACGTTCAAATGGCTGATGATGAGTCAACATGGAAAGATCTTTATAAAAAAGGTTGCTTAACTTTGCCGATATTTTCGAACCGACTTTGTTAACGGGTTTTTTGTCTTACACGGGTGGGAGAACCACTAGACCACAGAGGCGGCTTGTCCTGCAAGATTGAAAACACCATGAGAATAAGACATACAGTGGTCCATCGCTGGTCATGTCGGAGAGCTTGGTGATGTCCTCGACGTACTGTGCGAAGGAGATGTAGCGGTAGGGCAGCGGGCGGCGCGCCTCCGCGTCGGCATCGTCGCGGTACAGCCGCATCACGCCGTGCCGCCACTGGCAGACGTAGCTACGGCTCGGTGGCATCGGGCACGACCACGGATCCAGGTCCACTAAGTGCGTGGTAATTATAATTATGTTGGTTGCATTGTGAGGAATCGCTCATGGCGGAGCCAGACAGACTGATCGTACTCGATCACGTCGGTCCGTCAAGTGTCGGATGAGTGACCGTTAAGTGGCATTATAACCGAGCGCTTCCTTGCTTCATAGGGCACGTTAAACCGTCGGTCCTGGCTGTTGTCATCTGATAACAGTCGTTAAGCCAAGTTAAGCCTTAGGTACAGGCGGCTTGATAAACTCCAACACCAGAGGTAACGTAACCACTAATCCTCATACGATAAGAAAGAAATAGTGAGGGTTTATCACAAAAACAGACCCGCCATAATTCGATTAGGTACTTTAATTTTGAGCCTTATTCTTGAGCTAATAATAGTGTCATGTTCATGAAGCAGAACAATCATTACCAAATTGTCGTGATTGGGTTTTCGAAGGTGACCCTCTGAAGATGCTGTTGCACTAATTCCTTACATAGCTATCTTTTGTTTTCTACTATAAGAGAAGAACATAATATGGCTAGCGAAATCTCTGATTGAATTATCGGCGCTTGTTAAATTATACTACTTTCAGTTATCGTTGTTGCATTTCTGTAATGAGGTTCTAAAGTCCTCCAGGGGAAGATTAAGATATGAGCAACTTCCTTGCTGTTCCACTAGACTAGAGCTAAGTTAAAATTGCTACATATAGAGAAGTAGTAGATGAGTCACTGTACTCATTGCGAGTGGCTGCGCCAAGTCCTCGTGGCTCTCGATGGAGGGGCGCGGCCCGCCCGGCGGTGACGGCCGCATGTAGCTGGTGCCCGTCAGGTTCCTGACTGCAGGGATAAACAATGGAGCTGTTTTATTTTTTATTATTATTTTTATTAGAGCTTTCCTAGCGCAAATTATTGTGCTTAAGTATATTTAAGACGACCGCATACTAAACGAGCGAAATAATGAGGATAATATTGTTCTAAGCCTGGTAAATGGATGGCCCAGCGATTGCGGAGGTTAAGCAACGTTCGCAAGGTTCGGTCATGGGATGGGTGACCAAAAATTTATTATCTTGAGCTCCTCCGTGCTTCGGAAGGTACGTTAAGCCGTTGGTCCCGGCTGCATTTGCAGGCGTTAACACCCACCAATCCACATTGGGCCCGCGTGGTGGGTCCTGCCCGTCTTCCTTATCCACCTATAAGGAAGGCCTGTGCCCCACCCCAGCAGTGGCGACATTAAAAATGTCTGATGGACAAGCCTGGTAAAAACCCTCTAGCCTCGGCCACTGCCATACCTACTTGATTGCATTTACAATCGATTGATCGATTGATTTTGCCATTTTGAAAATTGGCGCCATTTCGAATCCTAAGGGACGGAACTTCCGGCTCTGCGACTCGAATCGCTCTAATAGGTCTAGGGAACAAGTGTACGAAGTGGCACAATTCTAATATGAAGTGCCGTTTACTTCCAGTATTTTCCGCTAACCTCTTCCACTATTGCACATGCTAAGTAATTTTGGCGTAGACTATGTCAAACGATGGATATCCGAACAATTTATTGTAAGTAGATATATTAACTATGGGATAATATGGCGCCTCCGATTGCGCCTTCAGTCCGGGATTTATGCTACACACGTGAGATTTGGCCTGTGTGTGTAGAGCCCATTACGGCATTTAACGGCTGTCAAAGACTCACTGTGCGAATAGGATCCCTGTGGGCTGCCCCCGGGGGCGTGGTGCTCGAAGTCCTCGTCTGAAGGGCATATCGTCAGCTGTAGGTACCGCTCCGCCTCTTCCGCTACAAATAATAAAAATACAGTAGCCGGCAAACATCTTGAAATCGGTTGGGGATTGCGCAGAAAGCGTATTTTGGGTACACGTAGCAGTGAGGTCTGGAGGCGGCGGGAGAGCGGCCCGCAAGTGCACATGCGCGAACTTATCCCCACTCCGACGAAAGAGCGTCAAGATGTTTGCCGGAATTTGTACGAAATCTCCAATGGTTACCCTTGGTGATTTTAATTAAGAATAACATTCTCAATCCTACTAATATTATAAATGTGAAAGTTTGTGGGTTTGGATGTTTAGATGTTTGGATGTTTGTTCCTCAATCACGTAAAAACTACTGAACGGATTTGGTTGAAATTTGGCACACAGATAGTAGATAACCTAGATTAAAACATAGGATACTTTTTTTCCCCGATATTCCCACGGGAACGGGATCCACGCGGGTGAAATCGCGGGCGGCCGCTAGTTTTAGATTTGTACTAGACGATGTCGTAACCACCACACAGTAAAATAATTAAGGCTGCGCGCCCACACGAACTATCTTCGCCGATTTGGTGACTAGAATTTTATCGGTCGTGTGTACTATTGCATATAGCGCCGACAGAAAATCAATGGTCAAATTAAAACACTCACTGCCGATGTGCTTGAGAGCCTTATCGAAGATGATGGAGAAGTGGTTCCTGTTACGCGCCGTGCGCTGCGGCAGGCCGCGCCCGTTGAGGCACGCGGCGGCGCACTCGCAGAACGACTGACCTGCCACCGCCATGTACTGCTGGCGTAGAGCCAGCGCACTGATCAGCAGAGACGCCGACCGCAGCAGGTCCTCCAGGGGAACCTGCCGTGGGAGATGTGTGACTTGACATCCTTTGATGAGGAGGTTAACTACTCAAAGTATGCGATCGTTGTTTCTGTGATGGTCATATCTATTTTAAATTGATTTATTTCAATGGTTCATGTCGTATTATCTAATATTTTTAGGTACCCGTTTGCTAAAGTAGCTCCATTAATTTCTTAACTCATGTCATGAATTGGGAAGCCCTACTGTGTGTGAAGATAGTCGAAAGGTATACAGTACAGGGTCATCTTTATTTACATTATTCTATTAGGTTATGCCAAAGATCACAATCATTACAGTACAACTCCTTCAGAAATAATCTGCAGAAAAAATATAATTTGTTGGCTAGCTAGTTGATTATGAAGCGTCATTATCTTTTCGCTTAACGTAACGAGATGTAGACACGTGTGGCGAGCGGGACGCGCACGCGAAATATATTAAGAGCGCGTAGTCTGTACGCTAGCACCGCCAATAGTGCTTATTTAAAGACGAAATTGTGAATTATCTCTCTGTAGTGCACTCCGAAGAAGCTTTGTTCGTGCATCGATACATTTCGGTGTGTTCGTGGTACTTTTTTTCGCTTAAGCGATTCTAGCCGGGGGTCGTTTAGTTTAATTGAGTTTATTTTTTGGAAAAGAGGCTACTTTATAATGTATCATAAAGTGGCCAAAGTTTAGATGTATACATCTAAACTGTTCTCCCTCATTCATCATCATCATATCAGCCGCACGACACCCACTGCTGGGTATAGGCCTCCCCCAAGGATCTCCACGACGATCGGGTCCTGTGCTGCCCGCATCCAGCGGCGCACCGCGACCGCGCACCATATCGTCGGTCCACCTTGTCGGGGGCCACCCACAGAGCATCGTCCGATGCGCGGTCGCCATTCCAGAACCTTTATCCATCCCAACGGCCATCGGTTCTTCTCCCTATGTGTCCAGCCCATTGCCACTTCAGCTGAGCGATCCTTCGAGCGATGTCGGTTACTTTATTTATTTCTCCCTCATTAATAACGTATTTTTCGTAAAGCAGCTGCATCAATGGCAATGAATTGTGTCACGGTTTCTCATCTACGTGCACGGCACGGCTTACCCCGGTGACGTGTATACCGGTGATGGAGACACGCTGAAAGGGCACCGCGTTCTGGCTGTCGGCCATCTGGTCGTCCGGGCCACGCACGTACGTGCGCGTCGCGTAGGCGGCTTGGCCCTCGTTCCGCTGCATGTCTCTGCGAATAGGAACCGATCTAGCTAGGACGTAAGGTCTGCCGAACTTTGAGATATTAAGCTGCAATGCAAGTATTTCTAGATCAATTTAAAAGTAATATACCATATACGCACGAGCCTGAAATCCTAACATTTTTCTGCTGTATGTTTCGAACGAGGTATTTTGGTCGACTTTTTAATATGTGATTGTGAAGAGAGAGCGGAAAATGTGATTGTGAAGACAAGTTACAGTGTTTATTTAGACAAGTTTTTTTTGCATAATACACACACTCAGCGTCAGAAAAATTGCACCTTTCAAAAAATTCTTGAAAGTTATTTTAATCCTATCTTATTTTATGGTAAGTGTTGTTATATATTTCTTCCCCTTCGGACATAGCCAACAGTCTCTAGAAATCGTTGGAATAGGTACCTACTCGTCGACCAGAATCAATGGGGTGTGATACTGAGGAACTAATGGCACCACAAGCGACAGTCCCAAAATAATTTGATTGGTCGTTTTAAATGTTTAATATCATTTCTGACGTATTTTAACCAATCAAAACCATTGAAAGAGGCCGGGTCACCGCTGGCGCCATCTGCGATTAGCTTTGCGTGATACACCTCATTACTGAGATTTAGTTTCCGAGCAACATTACATTACTTCATTTTTTTTGCAATATTTGAGCAGCTTTATGGGCATCTTGGGTATTCCTCTTTTTAATTGAACTGTTGAAGTGTGTTTTCTCCATCATCTCGATAGCGAATTTACCCGCATTTGCTGAATTGACCCCTTTTATTTCCCTTTTAGGGCGGCGGCGCAAGCAATAACACTTTAAGCGTTTAATTATGGTATCTGTTATGTTAATTAAATCAAACAATTATTAATTGAAAGCTCATTAAATGTACTTTCAATAGATATCAACATTTACACAATAAAACGCGTTTAGCTAGCAATAGCAGGTGGCCAAGTCTAAACTTATTTTCGAAGAGGTGCGATTTTTCTGACGTCGAGTGTATCTTCAGATTTTTTTTTTACCAATATGTGTTGTCAGTAGGGTTGGGTTCTACTGAAAAAGTACCTACCTAGGTATCAGCAATAATTTTGAATGAAAAGCGTTGAAACTCAGCCGTTAAGAACCTTAGGAACTTCTGGACTGTAAAATAACCTCAGACCACTCACATGCGGGACCGCGACCACTGCTTGCATTCTTTTTGTGTGTTGAACATACTTGCGCAGCAAACCTTCGAATGGGGTCTGAACGGTAAAGACATGCTTGTGCTTTTATAATTTATCCCATCCTAAATAACTTCATTGTCCACTATAATTTGTGACGTTCTATGGACGTCATATGGACGTTCTGTACAAAGTTGACAAATACCAAGGACAGATTTTTTCCTCTATGAAAATTGTGTCAGTAAATGACGTAGTGATTATATTAATACTTTAAAAAAATCTTTAACTGTTTAAAATCCTCATAGAATAGGAAGCATGAAAGTAGTTTTGCGCTTTTAAGGGAAATAAATAAATAAAAAAATGAAATCAGAAAACAGTATATTTATTTCTCATAATACTTAAAATTAAACCAACATACTTTCAACCTCTTACATGTATTACGTACCTAAGTTGATATGATATACGTAAATTATTTACGTTTACTATAATATGCAACTCGCTACTCACTTTGAAAGTCACCTCTCTTGCCTTGAGTTTGATATTGGAAATTAGATAATCGTAGCTTACTTTATCAATTGAAAATTAAAATAAGATAACTACTGATACAACCTGAAATCTCTTGCAATTATTAAATTATTATTATCCTTTTTGTAATATCAAACTCGTGAGAAGTGAGGTGACTTTCGAAGTGAGTTACGAGTTTCGTTCAGAATAGCACGGCCGATCTCGTAAAAAAAGAGATATAAAGAAGTAGGTACCAGGGGCCCTGCCGCCCAAGTGTCGTCGACTTCGCCGTCGGCTTCATTTGACAGATGGATGAAACACATTGCTACTTCTTTTTGGTACAAATAAAAACTTACCAAAGAAAAGTAGCAATGTATTACAACCATCTGTCAAATGAAGTCGACGGCGAAGTCGACGACACTTGGGCGGTAGACCCACAGGTATATACTCAATCAAAGGCTAGAATCCACTTCCGTCTGCGATCCTCGATCCTCAGCCACCGTATTACAACCTCTTAAAACTTGCCAGTTTTCTGAATGGCTATTAATGCGTCTCTTTTATTTGCGATACAGCGAAAAACAGATATAACTATAGCAATACATAAACTTGGCATGTTTTAAGAAGTAATACCCCCAGTTATTTTAAAATATCTCAACTCGTGCGCGTAACTTTGATTGTGTATAGCAATCCGGCTCTAATTCTATAATCTCCACGTATTGGCACGATCACACTAGGGAGGGGCGCTTGAGGCTGACGATGGGCGCGGAGAAGTTGGGCGGCGGCGGCGTGGAGGGCGGCGGGGTGCTCGGCCACGGGGAGTGACGAGTCTGGAATGTCAAAACCTCTCTTGATGTCGGAGCTAATATTGCGTTGAGCGTGCAATAGCGCGAATATCACTGGAGTGAAGCATAGAGTAATCTGTATAGTTAAATCTGGTATTGAACGCAGATTACCCACATTTACCCTCGACACCTGCCCTCAATTCGTTGCATCTACTTTTTATGTTTTATTAACAAGTTCTATTATATTCACGTAAGTAGGTTATTTTTTGGTAGTAGGAAGCATTTATTTTTTAAGTATAAGTACTTACCAAATAAATTATCAGTAAATATAAACTAGATGTACATTTTTACGTCGTTACCATTTCGTCAGAATGAAACGTTGATGTATTATTTAACACTCTGTCAATAATGTTAGAACTTAAGCCGTTAAACCTTTCTTATGGACCCCGTAAAGGGTCAAGCATTTTCCGTCAAGCACGTGAATATTTCTGCTTGTCAATCACATTTTGATCGTCTAGGAGCAATGCTTGACAAGCACCACAGAATAGATAGATCATCGTGACCAATCAAAAGTAGGCCACGCCCCCAAATGGTAGGTTACGTGCACATGCTTGACAAGAAATGCTTGACCGTTTAGGGAGTCCTTTAAACTATGTTATACCTTAGGAGAAGGGTGGCGCCACGCCGGAGTTTAGCTAGTCCAAAAAATATATTTATTACAATCCTTGGCATGAAGCAGATGCAGACAAGGGCGGATCCAGGATTTTTTCTAGGAGAGGAACAAGGGGCAGACCGGCAAAACATCTTATAAGTATGTACCGTTATGGGATCTCCACAGTATGTTGTACACAAAACCGTCTGGGGGAGGTACGTGCCCCCGTGCCCCAGCCCCCCCTTAATCCGCCCTTGGATGCAGACTCAATAACCTACACTACTGAAGTCTGTTAAATAATACCTACTACTTATTTCAGTTATTTTTCGATCGCATAGTACCTTATAGGTACATTTGTTATGAAAACATTTACGATACCAATATACAAATAAATAAAGACAAAAACAATGTGCGTGATAAAATTTATTTCCAACAACATGATTAACATTGAATTCATAGTGAAACTCAATCATTAGGTAGGTACTATTACAAATGTTTGTATAAACTTCTCTCTACTCTGTTAGTTACAAGACATATACAAAAAGCTACATTAAGTACAAAAAAGATTAGAGATTCCAGTCGGTAAATTAATTCATGCAACAAAATATAAATACAAATCTGTGTTGAAGGATATACCCATAATGAAATTGATACTAACAAAGCGTAAATGAATTGCCCCCCTACTAAAATGGCCAACGTTATATGCGTTTGAACGCTACGCTTACTATTAAAGGTTTAAAATAAGCAGTAAACTATAAAAATAAATAAACTAAAAAAATATTAAAAACACGACTGCCCTGCCAAAAACGAACTAAAAAGTTAAACAACAAGTGTCATTGCAGTCGGGGGACCTTATTATGGAACAATTTTTGATCAAAGAGGTCCCCCGACTGCAATGACACTTGTTGTTTAACTTTTTAGTTCGTTTTTGGCAGGGCAGTCGTGTTTTTAATATTTTTTTAATTTTTTTATTTTTATTTTACACATTTTAGTGACGTATTATAAAGTTTTGGAATGTGCTCATCAAGGCCTTTAATTTGATGCCCATATTGTAATAAAAGAAGAAAAAAAATTGTTTTTCACATTTGAAAATGGCGTCGTACAGTCGCCATATTGATTTTTTCTAAAAAAAATATAGCCAGTGTCACTCGGGCTGCTGTAAGGATTCTAACGATACCCTATTTATCCAAATCAATTCAGGCATTTAGAAGTTATGGTGGAATAAAGAAACTCACATACCCACAAACATACATGAACCCTGAACACATATACACTCTTTTTGCTTTGGGCAGTCGTGTAAAAAATTACGGGCCGTAAGGTTGTCAATTCACCAAAGTGATGAATTGATGAATATAATAAATACATTAATCGTTTGCGGTTTAATCGTCTATTGCTCATATGCCTTAAAAGTAAGCGTAGCGTTCAAACGTTTAGAATCTTTGGCCATTTGAGTAGGAGATGTTCAACAATAACACAAACAATAATAAACATTAACAAATATATGTTAACAGGTCAGTAAACAATCACAACATACCGGAAGCATACAAAAAATAAACATTTTGAGCTTGTAAATCATATTTAACGACATCTGCTATGCTAAAATTGATGATAATATTCTTAAATTAGGAACCGTAACAGAAGTTAAACAAATCACTAGCCAAATATTTTTTACAAATAAGAGAGCTCATTATCGTATTATCAGATACAATGATTATTATTATTTATTATTTAGAAGGGGGGACACCAGCGAAGCCGGACGGGTGATCAGTCACCTTGATTGGAACCATTTCACCCATTTCCCCAAATCCCCACAGGGGGGAGGCGGGTTATCATTTACCCCAGATACAATGATTGAAAGAATTGCTAAAAAAATATCAAATACTACATAAATAAAACGCAAAAACTTTTTATTACTCTTAAACGCTACTAGAAAAAGCACGATTAAAAATGAATACCTACTTTGTAATAAAACACCTTAAAGGATACGCGATTTTATGATAGAATTCTTGAAAGAACAATAGAAAATGATAAACCTTCTGAGATGTTGGGTAGCACCTTTCACTCTACTATCTAGATATTAAGACTTACAATTCTAGTAAAATTCGAAGAGAAAGCCCGAGGCTCGTTTCACAAGAAGCAATCAATACGGTATCAATCAAATGGCACTTACAATCTTTCACTTTCAATATCACATTCGGAATGTCTATATAACTAACTGTTCTAACTGTTATAGATTGGGGCAATTTTTAAGCCCTAATATAATATTACTGTATACTTTTTTAAATTGTAAAACAAATCGATTATACATTATAAACATTATTATTATATAATAATTTCATTATATTAAATCAAGCTAATCCATTGGAGCGTCCACTGATCTGGTTGTGACCGAGTTTATCAGCGTGTTGACATTCCATCCTGAAATATTATTATTGGAATATTTAGTGCCTTTGATTAGATGTATGAAAGATAACAGAAAAGTAGCGGTTACATATATAATGTGTTATTGGTTAATGGAACAGACATATACACGCCACAAAATATGGACGAAGCAGGACACCCAAGTTATTAACATAAAAAGTACAACCAATAATAAAACAAGTACCTAACCTATACTTCGACTAAATCATCCAGGTAAATAAATTTATGTTAGCAGCTTCTTGTTTTGTGTTAACAGCAATTTAAAGTGCTATACCTAAATAACGTTGATTCAGGCGATCTGTTTTAATCAATAGTCATTAAATTCAATCAAAAACCACAAGACTAGAGTGAAAAAAATATATTTCCAAACAACTTTATTAGATTTCCTTATCTGGTAATATGCCTAATTGAGATCATATAAGAAATGTTCTATTACTGGCATAATTTTGTACTTTGTATTAGTTTAACTTTATTGTCGACCAGTATTAATTATTAAAATATTATTTCAGTCGTTTATTCATCGAATATGTTTTCCAGTAATAGTTAAGGTACCGACAGGTGCCTATTTTATTAGCCCCTTTATTAGCGGCTAGATCTTAAATATGTATCGAAGTTAAACGAAATTTCACGAATGTTTGCAAATAGTGCGCGCTAGGCGCCTCGATACATGCAGGCGACTGCCTAAAATGAATCGTAGGCGCGAGGCTTACAACCAAAGACCATGAAACCAAGGCTCGTATCCTAGTGACCCACCTTCCAGTGCGGTCACCGTGTATCCTAGATATACCATGGGCAACAGTGCCGCTTAACCACTCGTATGGTTAAAATCGCTTGCACGCCGCTCTGTCACAACATACACAAATTAATTAATATACACAAATTTTGTTGTTAACTGGTTAAGCGACGCTGTTGCCCATGGTATATCTAGGATACACGGTGACCGCACTGGAAGGTGGGTTGCTATCGCTAGAATAGGAGCCTTGGTTTCATGGTTTTTGGTTATAAGCCTCGCGCCTACGATACATTCTAGACAGTCGCCTGCATATATCGAAGCTCCTAGCACGCACTAGTTGCAAACATTCGTAGAATTTCGTTTAACTTCGTTACATATTTAAGATCTAAGTGCTTATCTAGACACCTGTCGGTGCGCAGACGGCCTTAGTGTTAGCATGCTTGGTTACCTTGAAGATGTTGGTGAGTTCGTCGAGCAGCGTCTCGTGGCGGAAGGAGATGCGTATGTCGGGCACGTTGGTGCGCGTGATGTCGTTGCCCGCGACGCCTTCCTTCATGTAGTTGGGACCTAGCCAGTACTGCTTCATCTAAATAACAATGTTACAGTTTTAATTCTGTTTTCTACGTGCACTTATAAAAATACATATAACAAGCGAGCACGGGACGTTAGTATAGCAAACAAGTGCGGGAAATACTACTTCCCGCACTTGTTTTCAACTAAAGCCAATATTTCGCAGGAGATTTCTACTTTTTGGAAGTAGGAGTAAAATATTTATGTAGATGTTGCAATCTTTATTTACATAATTGTGTGTTTCTTTCTATATATCTTTGAACTTTTAGTCATAAAATAACACAAAATGGACAAGTAAATTTAGTAGATTTTGTTTTATTTTAGTAGAATTTAGATTTTCGTAAGATGCCCCTTTTTAGCGCATTTGACGCTAAACTTAGGACCAATTTTAATTATCATCTTCCACTTCATCACCGTGTGTTCACAAAGCCAACCACTGAACGTACTGACAGTATAAATTCCTGATGCGAAAACCTCCGTTTGCGCTACGCTCATGGAATTCCGGAAAACACATTAAAATTTAGAAACCGTATGCGAAAAACATTTATGTGCGGCCAGCCTATATATAAGGACATTTGACAGAATGGACATTGGACACAGACCTCGTGCGGGAACCCGGACATGAGCACGGAGTTGCGCGCCAGCTCACACATGTCGCACGAGCTCAGCTTCCACACCTGCGCTGCGATGCTGTACTCTTCCATCAGCGGCTCCTGTGAACGAACTATATGTTACACTCTGGCTAAAAAGTATAAAAAAATTACAGCCAAGAACGGGAAGCTAACATTTGCATTGGTGGTTAAATCATTCAAGGCAATGCAAATAGCTTCCAATACCAGGCTTTTTATAATGACTTTCTCAAATAATAAAAATGTCGGAATAAAAATGAGATTTTTTAATTGGTGTGGCCATGTTAAATGACTAGTCATATAACTATAAAGTTTTACAAAAACAATGCTAGCTGATGAATTCTACCGTTTTTAATTTAGAATACTACTCGCGCACTAGTGCGGGAAGTATTGAATTTAATTTCTGCACTAAATTTCAAATTTAGAATATGACGAACCAGACCCACGGAACGATTGATATGGAACGCCCCCACAGACCATACAACAAGTACTTACGTACCCGCATTTCTTTAGCAAATGGAATTATATCTTTTAATTTAAGTGAGAAAAAAAATTCGTTCAGTTTCTAATTTTTGCCGAATACTTAATTAGTTAAAGTAAAAAACGCTATCGTTGTTTAGTCATTCCTACTAAGATTAAATAATTTGAAACTACTATAATAAAATCTTTGGTATTAGTGTATGTACCTATGTAGTGTAAATATGTTATAATACTCTTCCGAAAAAAAAGTAAGAAAAAATAGATATTTGGTATTAAAAAACATTTCCTTGCTAAAAAAAGATGTTCAAATTTTTGTAACCTTAGTGAAGTGGAACTGAAGCGGGTCGTCGGTGCTGAGCGTGATGCAGAGCCCGCGCGCCAGGAACTCGGGCAGCGGGTTGCGGTGGTAGTTCAGGAACAGCGAGTTGTTGCTCAGCGGAGACATGGCGATGGAGATCTGCGCCAGGTAGTACAGGTACTGCAGCACTGGCACCTGGGAACATAACGTACATATTAAGATGAATAAATAATGAAAAATATTAGAAAAAATCGGCTCACCCGTAGCAACTTAGACGGGATCCCGTCTAAGTTGCTACGGGTGAGCCGATTTTTTCTAATATTTTTCATTATTTATTCATCTTAATATAAAAATAACATTGTGAATGCAAAAATCTAAAAGTTTAACGTACATATTATTGATGTTATCAATCAATATAGAATACAAAGGATTTTTCACTCCTCTTGCTCAAAAAGTCCGTCATTGTAAGGTACAAGAGTCAGGATAAAATAGCATAAATACCCCTAGGGGA
Source organism: Agriphila tristella (assembly GCA_928269145.1). NCBI lineage: Eukaryota > Metazoa > Arthropoda > Insecta > Lepidoptera > Crambidae > Agriphila > Agriphila tristella. The sequence continues at coordinate 2,170,537 of OV743443.1, read as the reverse complement.
TAAAGTTTTTTCTTTTTTAATGTTTGTCTATTACCAATGAACCTACTAAAACGAAAAAGTATTTATTCATAATGACGAATAAAAACTCGCTCGATTTTTGAAAAGCAGCGATCTCTTCGGTGAAATCATAGACTTATTTATACTCTGTGACTTTTAGTTTAAAATGCGTGCATTGCGTTTCTTAGCTGCTACAGTAGAAATTAAAAGAGGCACTGGCGCGAAATCTTTAGAATTTTTCTCTAATTCCAAACTGATTGAATTGTGTGACTGTAAGTAAGTAATAGGATAGAAATAATTTTAATCTTTTGCCGTCAAGCACAAATCATTTATTTGAATACTGTATGAAAAGTTTATGAAGTGGAGGATAGAAAAACGAGTGGATTCGTTTACGGAAGTATAAACTGTAGGTATTTAATATTGGATTTTATTTTTTCGCAATCGTAGTGAAAAGTAGAGTGTAACACACGACGCTAAAACCCATTGTAACTCGGTTTCTATTTATTCCCTCGCTAAAGCTCAGGAATAAAACTACCTCGTATGCAATGGGTCATTTTAGCGTCTTGTATAACAATCTACTATTTTTTGTCTACCCGATTTTATATGCTAATGTTATTTTGACATAACGATTACAATATAATTGTGTCACAATTTTCTCCTTATGCCTGTAATACAGCGTGAAGTTTCAATCATTTGGTTCCCTTAGTGAGGTGGCTCTACCACAGAATAACTAATAGTACAAGTACAGAAGCAGCACGCCGCCTAGTAATTTAAATAAATAGCGACTTTTGTTCCGACGCAATAAAGTGCTATTCAGGTCGCGCATAGGCCTGCAGTACAGTTTATATTCACCTAGTAGTTGCCTCTCTTTCTATCGCGTGCTCTTACCTTTTCTAATGACGCAACGTTAGGGTTGTCTTCTTTTAAATGAATTACGTAGCATATATCATAATTTGAAAAACGACATTTGTTTATTGGTTTTTTGATTTTGACATCTGTACACGGTACAGTAATGTCAACTCGATATTGTTACTATTATACGCAGGCAGTAAGATGCCGTGCGGTGCGACTACACAGGCGGGCGTATGGCGGCCCTTTGCTTACTTGTTCGTTCGAACGAATGGCTAGCGGTAGGTGCTTTTCGCGCGACCTTGAGCGAGTGACGGAGGCCTGGCTCTACTCATGATTACAAGCAACTTTTAATATGGGACTAACTCTGATATCGCTAAAAAAATCAGCTGTTTTGATTTTTTTTTTCGCGCTATCAGAGTTGGCTCCATAGTAAAAGTTACTTGTAATCATGAGTGGAACCACCCAACTGCGTAAACCAAATTATTTAAATTTCAGCCTGTATATTAACTGGTTTCTTGTTTAGAACCAGCCTAAAAAGTCTTCCAAGATTTTCTTCGAAATAAAAGTAAATATATAAAGTTAGGGCGAGACATTCGTTAGCCGGGTTATATCGTTACCTTCCGGAGCAGCAGGCCGTGCGAGATGTTCTCGGCGAGCAGCAGGCCGCACACGAGGTGCTGCACGGGGCCCGCCTCGCCGCAATGCGGCCGCAGCACGAACGTGTTCAACCCTTGCTCCCTGAACACACAACCACACATCATTATGCACCCTTAAGTTCCCAACCAGTGGACGTAGAGCTACCCAAAGGGGGGCGCGAAGAGCGGATCCATATAGTTCTATGAAAATCCCTAAAATTCGTTATAAAAATAAACATATTTTTTGCGTTTTCTTAAAATTTTATCGTTTTTTTAATATGATTGTTTTGCGGGGGAGGGGTAAGCATTTTAGCATACCGTTGGGTGGGGCGCATATGATAAAAGGTTGGAAACCAACCAAGCATCGCTCCTAGACGAGCAAAATATGATTGATAAGCAGAAAAATTTACGGACCGTACTTGACCGTTCAGGGGATACATAACACTTTAATGTTGAACTTCAGTTATAGCAGAAATGAACTTCTCAGTGCCAAGATGTAAATCATTTTGTACCTATTTATTTTTCATTTCAGCACTCAAACTTACCAAAATACCTGAACATTTGACAAAAATTAACCTTATATTTATTGTTTTCAATTTTCATTGTTATTGACGTTATCAGACTAAACTACGTCGGGATTTACATAACAAAAATAGTAAAAGTGCCATTTCGCGTACAAATATAGTAAGTCGTGTGTTTAGAATAGATTCGAGTGAGTAGTGAAATTGCAGACGGTGGTAACGGTATCGAGCGTAATAAAAGACCTAGACGGAGGGAAGACTGATTCGTCTACCAATATATCTACCCGCACGCAACAATCGGCAGTTCTTCCGTGACCATGGCGCATGCAACTGCGCTGAAATATCGGAGTCTCAAAAATAAACTTGTACCTGATATGATGTAAATTCCGGCATAGTTTATTCTAATAAAATTAACCTTATTTCACGACATTAAGGTGCACTTTCGTTTGTTCTCAGACATGAAACAAGGAGCAATATGTGGCAATATCATAATAAAATATAAAAAACCGGTCAAGTGCAAGTCGGACACGAAGGGTTCCGTGCCAAAAAACGGCAAAAAAATCACGTTTGTTGTATGAGAGCCCCCCCTTAAATATTGATTTTATTCTGTTTTTAGTATTTATTGTTATAGCGGCAACAGAAATACACCATCTGTAAAAATCTCAACTGTCTACCTGTTGTCGTTATTAATATCGAGCAAAGAACGGCAAAAAAATCACGTTTGTTGTATGGGAGCCTCCCCTTAAATATTTATTTTATTCTATTTTTAGTATTTGTTGTTATAGCGGCAACAGAAATACATAATCTACGAAAATTTCAACTGTCTAGCTATCACGGTTCATGAGATACAGCCTGGTGACAGACAGACAGACGGACAGCGGAGTCTTAGTAATAGGGTCCCGTTTTTACTCTTTGGGTACGGAACCCTAAAAACGCATTAAACAATCCTATAAAGTCCATAATTAATTAAAATAAAGTGCAATGTGTAGGTACTGACTTGCGGAAGTGGTTGAGCACGGTGATGTTGGCGTACATGTAGTAGAGGTAGTAGGCGTAGGGCGGGTTCTCGTCCTCGTCCCAGGCGGCGGGCGCGCGCACGTCCAGGTCCAGCATGGGGTTCTCCGGCTTCGACTCGTCGTCCACGCTGTCGAACCCGACCACGTGCTGACCGACGACAACACACACATTACTTACATACCTATTAGGGGCCATCCATAAATTACGTCACACGGAATTCATTATTTTTGACCCCCTCCCCCCTCCTCGTCACAGCTGGTCACATTAGTGAGACCCACTCCCTAGTGTAACGTCACATATTTTACAATTTTACATAAATAATTATTTAATTAAAACAGTAGTTCAGAAATTTGTTTTATTTCAATTTAAATGGGTTTGAAATGTGACGTCACGAATTTTAGGACCCCTCCCACTCCCCTTGTCACACTTTGTCACACTTCGTCGACACCCTCCCTCCCCCTTAACGTGTGACGTAATTTATGGATGGCCCCTTACTACTATTATATATTCTGTGCTCTTACCAGCAAACTAAAATCCATGGAGATTTGCAAAATGACAAAAACTGTAGCCTCAATAGATAGCGTCGATAAACATGCAAGTGTCAACTGTAGAAAACGTAGGAAAAAGAAAACACAATGCACATGAAAAAACCCATTGACCTCTATATTATTTTATTACCATACCCTGTTATCGCGGGTGCATGAATGAAATACAGACTAAAAAAAACAAAAGCGAAAGACCTTTAGGGCCACCTACTTACTGCCTACGTTTTTGCTACTCATAAAACAACTGCATTTGTAGCATATATTTAGGTGCCCAATGTGCCCATAAGTCGTAGTCGCTGACTGTCATTTATCGTTAACGAAGTTCGCGCGAGTGCGAGAAAACGCGGGCGAGTGAGACAGTGAATCAATCCGTATTCTGTCACTGTCAGTGTCAGTCGCTTCAAAGAGCCGATAACAGTTGCCTGCGCCCACGACATGATTTGATTTGATATGCATACATAATGCATATCAAATCTATTAGTCTGATTTGCTACTTAGAAGTGCCAAACATTAACATTGTCGTGTGTCGTTTTATTTCTAGAGAATCACAAAAGAAGTGTCGAAGATGAAGGTGAATATTCCCAATCAATTCTCTCGTTAAAAAAAATACGCCAGAGTACAAATAATCGAGTTGTTAATTTAATACGTTCAAAGCCGTCACTTGAACATAATTTCAGAAAAATATGTTTTACAGATATTCTCTTGGAGGTTGAGAGGGACTAGGCAGAATTATCAAATCAATCAAAAATAGACCTTCTTTTGTACTTTGTCTTTGGCTTCAATCATTCGTGCACCCGCGATAACGGGGTATGATTATTACACAGAAAAAAAAATTCAGGTCAGTGAAAAAACCGCTAACAACCAACGAACGCTTAATTATGTTTTTTTTGGGACACGCCGTTTATTTTTATGAGCCATTTTGACACTTCACTTGTCCATCAACACCATCTAGGAGGCAAATAGTAACTATTTTTTGTTTTTAAATAACACTTGGAAAATCCCTCATTGCAAACAACCATGGGGCTAAAAAATGACAACTCGCTCAGCATTAAATTAAACCGGACTAGCCAGCCACGGTGACAGACGTTAGCGTTCTTTACAATAATTGCAGCTTGTATTGAAAGAGAGAAAGAAAGATTGTAAAGAAAAGAGAGAAAAAAAGATGTTATTAGAAATGACGTCCTGTGTAGTCAAATGGTAAAAAAGACGCAAAGAAGACAGTAAAAAAAATAAGAAATAACGTATTATTTGTATCTTTGAGTAGGTATACAAATTATAGTCGCCATTTTGTAACCAGTACTCAGTCACTTTGTGCTGCATAATTAATTAGTTGTCATTTTCGTGGGGAGCCATTTTTTGAGCGGAATATTTGTTCCATTGATTTTAGTTCACTGTCTATTCAACTTATAAGTCAAATCTTCAAAGAACTTTAAACCCAACATATAATATTGAATAACATTCCATCCAACATCGGGTTTTTCAGCTTTAATCGTTATCAAACCTGATCACGTGCTCCAAAAGATGTCGGCGGTAGGCTACCTACTTTGGAGTACTTCTAGAAACGATTTTAGATTATATATCGGGCTTAAAGTCTAAAATCGTTTCTATACATAGGTATACAGTCCACATCGAGTCATCAACTCGTGTTCAGAATCATGATTTAAGCATCCATCCATGTCCAGCAGCCGGTTCTCTGCGGCATCGAATAGTACACGTTGTCGATCTCGAGCACATGATAGCAACGGTACGTACGATTTTGAACTTTAACTCCAAGACATAGAGTTCAAAATAAATCGGTTTTTTTGCAGGCAGATTTACATATACATTACTTACACTAAAAGTATATTTAAGAGCCCGTAGTCTGCACACTAACGCCGCCATTGAAACGAGAATCTTAGGGCTTAGATAAAGACGAAATTGTGAATTACCTCTTTTTAGTACAATCCGAAGAAGCTTGGTACAGTACGAGGCATATATCTTAAAATGCGGGTGGGGATTGCGCGGAACGCGTATTTTGGGCATGCGTAGCGGTGAGGGGCGCGGGCTATTGGTCGCTCACGTCATGCGCGAACTTATCCCCACTCAGTCGAAAAAAATTCAAGATATATGCCTCGTACTGTAGTACTATTTATCGCTTAAACAATATTTTCTAGCCTGTCGTTTAGTTTAATTTTGGTTTAATGGAGTTTATTTCCGAAAAGTGGCCACTTTTAGAAGTGGCTCTTAAATGGCACAGTATCATACAATATTTTGAAGTGACTCACAGTGAGGAACTTGTGCAGCTCGAGGTTGCTGTTGGGGTCGTTGGTGACCTCGAACAGCGGCTGGAAGATGTTGCTCAGGAACTCTTGGAAGTTCGACATTATCTTGTTGCTCTTGAAGATGTCGCTGGGGTCAAAAAGATAATGTTATGAAAGAGAAATCATTTTCAAGGCTTTTAATCCTTAAAAAATGTGTAAATTAATCATGTAAATAATTACATAAGTTCATAAAATAATTTCTAGACAAATCAATAATCTGTTTTAGTACGAGTTTATACAAACTGTAAACGATATCGAAAACAATTCAATATACTGACATTTTCTGTTCTTGGTACTGATCATGTGTTTGTAAACAGTCGATGTGAGTAAAAGATAGTTTTCTATAGTTAGTTTTGTAGTTGTACTGGGGGTAGTTAATTGTTAAATTAAGCGCCTAAAGCATAGAGGAGGGTAACATGCGAATAGTCGATCAAAGCGCCTAAAAAAATAAAGAAAAAAAAAGCATAGAGGAATTACTTGATTACCTAGCCAATTAGTCAAAATAGAATTAGTTCAATTAATAAAGAAAAAAAAAGCATAGAGGAATTACTTGATTACCTAGCCAATTAGTCAAAATAGAATTAGTTCAATTAATAAAGAAAAAAAAAGCATAGAGGAATTACTTGATTACCTAGCCAATTAGTCAAAATAGAATTAGTTCAATTGTTTTATCTCACGAATGCGGTTCCTCTCAACATTGAGAGCTATCTTGAGATACTCTTCTTATTGGAACAGCATCTCAGGTATGACCTCAAGATAGCTCTCAACGTTGAGAGTGGTTTGTAAATACGGGTCTAAAATAATGTGCATGTGCACGCCTAACAACATTCATAGCCGAACCGCATTCAAGAGATAAAGCAACAGTATGCAAGTAGTATAATAAGATGATGCTCACTATAGTCTAGGGATCTGTATGAGCCAGCGCACGTTGTCGGAGTGCACGTCGTACTGGATGGCCCACTTGGCCAGCTTGGCCCACTCGCCCGGGCTCTTGCCGTAGATGGACAGGCGAAGCTCTGCGTTCTGGTACTTGCTCTCTTCTAAATCGAACGCTACTTCCTGCATACACACAAATATGTCACACGGACTATTAGTTCAGTAAAATTACGGGAGCTAGTATGACGAAATAGAAATAATTTGCAATAGCGGTCTTTCTTCTTTTGATCGTTAGATTAAATGGCTAGCTGTCATTTTGTAAATGAATCCAACTATTTATCACTATTTTTTTTTTTACTTTACTGACCAAAATATTAATTTATTGACCGAGCGAGCACGAAGTGCGAGCGAAGCGTCTCTGCTTCAGCTTGGGCAAAAATTCTTTCGTATGTCTGTATGTTCTCTTCTACAGGTCTAAAAAAACAGGTTTTTCGGCTTTCCAGCGCTGTCTGTTCTCCTCTACAGGTCGCATTTCTCAAGCGATTCTCGTGAAATTTTGTGAGCAGGTTTGAAAATGATATAGAATTTTTTTGTCACGCCACTTTTTCGATTTTTTTCGAAATGGCGGAGATATGTTAAAAAAACCTATTGCAGTCCAGCTTTCCGGCTCTATTTTTTCTCCTCTACAGGTCGCATCTGTTAACCGAATTTCGTGAAATTTTGTGGGCAGCTTCGAAATTCGTATAGATTTTTTCAAGTTGAGACAGTTTTCCTAAATTTTTCGTAACGGCGGAGATATGTAAGAAAAATGTATTTCAGTCCGGCTTTCTGACGCTGGATGTTCTCCTCTACAGGTCGCATTTCTCAACCGATTCTCGTGAAATTTTGTGAGCTGGTTCGAAAATAATATAGATTCTTTTTGTCACGCCAGTTTTTGGAAATTTTTCAAAATGACGGAGAAATGTTAAAAATACATATTTCAGTCCGGCTTTCCAGGGCTGTCTGTTTTCCTCTACAGGTAGCATTTCTCGACCGATTCTCGTAAAATTTTGTAAGCAGGTTTGAAAAATGTATAGATTTCTTATGTCAAGCCAGTTTTTCATTTTTTTTTCTAAATGCCGGAGATAATGTAAAAAAATCAAATTTCAGTCCGTATTTCCAGCGCTGGCTGTTCTCCTCTACAGGTCGCATTTCTCAACCAATCTCGGTGAAATTTTGTGAGCAGGTTCGATAAAATAAATACAAATTGTTTGTCGAGCCAGTTTTTCGAAATTTGTGAAAATTACGGAGATATGTAAAAAACCATATTTCATTCTAGCTTTCCGGCTGTTTGATCTCCTCTACAAGTCGCATTTCTCAACAGATTCGCGTAAAATTTTGTGAGTAGGTTCGATAATTATATATAACTTTTCAGTCAAACCAATGTTTCCAAATTTATAAAAAAAATACTCAAACTTTTTAAAAAATGATCAAAATTAGAAGCACCATCTAGCTGCAATACTCACGTACCTACTGTGTGCTTTGAAAATTTCATGGCGACATTTTATTTTATTTTTTCGCGAGGTCTACGTGTCCGGACACGAAAGTGGCGGCGGCCGAGCGGTGGCGGGGCGGCGCGGCAGCGGAGCGGCGGCGGGGCGGGGCGATGAGAACGTGGGCACGAAACTTAGCGATCGGTTAGCCGCGCTAGTAGTGTTGTGACAGATGGGCTAAATACCATTAAAGGCCCGTTGACCTACCGATTTGACCTACTGGTAGGACCACGGTATACCACTAAAGTAACTTCTTATTTATTTTTATTTCTATTGATGTGTCAAATGTGATGTTGCTATGGAAACAATTTCTTGTTAAATCAATACCGAAAAATATTCAAAGGACGAAATATATCCTATGTCTAAAAATGTTATTAAGTTCGAATAAATGGTCTAAGTATAGGCGTTAACTAGTTTCAAAACCGGATTCTTTGCTCATCTTGTGTTTTTTAAATGATGTCCAAGATGCCGACATCCATACTGAATAAATAGGTACTACCTAGTAATCAAACAGAGACTATTATATTATTCAACACAACACTACTGTAATCGCGGGCTACCAAATCCAACTAGTTTGTTCATTTGTTTTCGTCGCTCTCCTCCCGCCCGTGCATCGCTCGTCGCCCCGCGCCGCCACCGCCCGTTTCGTGCGCGTCTCCATACTGTGCCATACTGTTGAATGCATCGCCGCCGCTCCGCTGTCGCGCCGCCCCGCTGCCGCTCCGCCGTCGCAGTTTTCGTGCCCGGACACTACAGCTCACGGAGCCACTAGTTTAATTGCTTTAGCAAAATTGCTAATTACATACTTTCTTTACTTTTTGCTTGGTTTGGAACTATAATTTGATTGTGAATGTAAATCCAACAAAAAAAAAAGTTACAATTACGCTGTATTTTTTTGTACTCGTTAATTTAGTTGGATTCGTTTATATTTGTGTTTTATAATCACATCAAAGTCAGATGCAAAATTACAGCTTATTACCATTTAATGTTTTGTGAACCCGTAATTTTACTAAACTATATGAAGAAATGTACAGTACGTCAAGATAAAGAATGGGCTTCGTGTTTTTGCTTTTTTTTAGAAATGACGTTGACATTTATTCCATTGCAATAAAGTTGAAATTGTTAATTTTAGGGCCAACCTACTTTTTTTAATCGTCTTTGTTATGTAGATGATTGTTTCCGATGTTTTCCGATGCCCATTATTTGTCTTGAAGTACTGTATGCAGCATCGTACTGGCGTGAACAAAAAATGATTTTTCACTTTGGCCATAGTGTTTACGTGTGCGAACGAGGTATGGTTCGCGGAGCGTGGAGGTTCGCGAACCTAAGTGGTGGTTAACCCTACCCTACCCTAACAGGTTATGCAAAGAGGTAGAGAGAGAGAAATAGAGCGGATCCGCTCCGCCCCGCTCCCACTCTGTTTATACACTAAGGCCTATATTTATAAACTGCTCTTAACGATGAGAGCTATCTTGAGATCATACCAGATGCTGTTCTTATAAGAGCATCTCAAGTACGATCTCAAGATAGCTCTCAATGTTGATAGCGATTTATAAATATGGACCTAGGAGTGATTAAGCGCCCGAGTCCACGATAGTACTTGTTTCACAAGTTACGAAATGTAGAATTTCAGATCCAAAATGTATCTACCTAATTACTTGTCAAGTGTGTTAATTGGAAGAATTTAACCAGGAACATGTGCACCTTTTTGACTATGCAAAATTAATAATCGTACAATTATTCCGATATCTATCTTCAGGAAACTTTTTGGATCTATGACGAATAAGAGCATGAGTGTCTGCAGATCTTTTTTACATATTAAGTAATGGACTGACCTTGATAATCCTCGCGAAGTATTTCCCGTTCATGTGGTTGTCCGTCTTCAGGAACACTTCCCGCAGCCTGCTCTCACCGATGGGGTTGTATTTCGCGTTGAACTTGTCGAACCGATGGAAGGTGTTGCGGTCCTAATAGTTAAATGATATTTCTTATGAAATTATGCGATTCTGGTAACAATAGGTTGGATTTTTAAGATATCAAATTCTCTATCTGAAAATCTGCTTCTATAATCTTTATTAATGTAGAAGTTATTTCTTGAATAGAGGCAGAAAACAATATTGTATAGGTATGCCACAATGTAGGTATATGCGGTCGGTAAAACAGGATGAACTTGGTAAAACAGTTTAATGATAATATAGTAATTTTCCTGGCAGTATAAAAAACATTTTCTACCATCATCATAAGGTTATATGGTGTGTCATCAACGAGTCGCTATTCCATTCCCTTTCTTTTCGTTTTCAACTTTCAATTTTGATTTTGAGCACAAGAGGAACGGTAAAGCGAGTGTGTCTCTTGACCTTCGATCAAAAATATCCTTGATAACTCTTTACGAACTAAAACAACACAAAAGATGGGACCGATTGACAACACAAGAAGCGATTCGAATTTTTTTTTAATTAATGAATATTTTTATCAGAGTACCAATCTAAATTCAACTTTAAATAGTAATAAACAAAGAAGAGAATATTTTGTACAATGCTCCCAGTTTGAAAGTGGGGCGTTTTTTGGAGTTGTTGTTTTTGAGGCTTTGACCGGACATTTTTGATATTTTTGTTCGAAGGTCGTGGCACAGCCAGCAGTAGGTAGTTACCGCGTGCACGTCGAGCATGTCGACGGTGAGGTCGTAGGTGCTGAGGTTCATGGACTGGAACACCGCCTTCAGCGTCATCGGCTCGCCCTTGTGCAGCGTCACCACCTGCAACGACCACGGAGCTTAGAGACAAGTTGACGATACGGATATGTACAAATAATATTGTACCGGTTTCGGATATGATTATTATTTCGGATTAGAGTCTTTCTAAAAAGTCTGTTTAGATGAGAAATTATAAAATTATTTATAAACACTTATACTGATAACCCTGTTGGTGCTGTGAAAATTCTAATTGTAAACATATTTATTTATTTAGATGGGTATTGGTGGGGTGGTTGGGGATTTAGGTGGGTAATAAAATTACCTTTGAAATTACCCATGTAAACAGACTTTTTAGACAGACTCTACCCGTAAGTTTTTGTATAGGATTTTCTTTAAATTGTAAAAGGTCATAACGGTTAGACTCCGCCCCTAACCGAAATGGGGAATGTCTGAAAAAAAAACAAATTGACTGAATATTTTTTTTTTAGGTAGGAATAAGCTTCCTTAATAATAGAATAAGTTTCAGAATTTCCAGTTGCATGAAAAAATCCAAAATAGTCTTTTCGACTTCACAAATGTACGAAAGTAACAGCAGAATGGAGATTATACCTTAGCCACCACCTGCCACAACCACAACACGTATTAAAATTTAGTTATACAACGTGGATATGACAATGCGACAATTAATGATAACACTGTAGACACTAGTTCATAGAAGTATTTTGAAACTATCAAATACTTCCTAGGAGCGAAATAAAAAAAAAAATTTTCGAACAAACTAAATACCACAAAAACAAGTACGAAATTAAACACCCTTTGTAAGTATTGGTTACTTACAATAGTAAGAGCGGCAACAGCGCGGTGTTAGGTATTGATAGTATTGATAGGTGATAGGTTTATTTCAATTTCCATAATCTGAAGTAATTTAATAATAATAAATACACATTTTTACACAGGTAAAAGATTTTGAAACGTTGTCAACTTTATTGTTTGTTCGAAGTAGATTTTGTCTCATTCGCACATTTTTAAATGACACGCTTAAGCGTGTCATTTAAAAATGACTCTTACGGCTTAAGCCTAAGGTACAATTTGGCAACGTTGTGATAATTTATACTGATGTAGGGGTTTTTGACTTGTCGGCAATAGCTTAGTAATAGATACAGCATGTAGAAAATGTTAAAAACTAAAAAATGTTTCTTGTGACTAAACTACTGGGTATTTTTAATTGATATTTTACAGGCAGACTGGGAGTGTTACTAGATATACGAAATTTAATTTATTGTTGCATTGTCCTCTCCACTTTGTATATATTTGTTGTATATTGATAGCGTATCCAACATAAAAAATGTGAACTTTTGCCATTATTGAATCACTGAAATTCATGAAAGTTACCTCATCCGCATGATTCTTGAGCGTCTTTTTGATGAACCGAAGCAGATGTTTCTGGTTCATGCAAGACGCCGCGTGTATGTGCGTGTCCACTTTCCTGCACATAAAAATATAATGTGAAACAAAAGATTTATAAAACATTTATCCCGTTCTGGCTTAGGTGAATTCTTACTAAGTTATTTTAAGGTTGCTGCATACTCGGAAAATTCCTCGGACGGGACGGGGAGGTGATGTGTACCGAAGGGATGTACTACATCTATGTGTGTACCATATACTCTTTCTCGTCCCGTTCTATCCGTTTTCTCGTCCATCCGGCACGTGAAAAAACCCGTCAAGTATAAAACGGAACAGGAAAAAATGTATGGTATACATGACTTCCCCGTCCCATCCGAAGTATTTTTTCATCCCTTACATATTACGCCCCCGTCCCGTCCGAAGTATTTCCCCGACCCGTACACATCGCGTCCCAGTCCCGTCCGAAGTGTTTCCCCATCCCGTATACATCACGTCCCCGTCCCGTCCGAAGTATTTCCCCGTCCCGTGCGATGTATTTCCCCGTACCGTACACATCACGCTCGTCCAATCCGAAATATTTCCCCGTCCCTTACACATCACGCCCCCGTCCCGTCTTATCCTATTCCTATCCTATCCTGTCCCGTCCGAAGTGTTTCTCCGTCCTATACACATCACGTCCCCGTCTCATCCGAAGTATTTCGCCATCCATATGCAGCAGCCTTCTACCTCTCATCAACATCAGCCTATCATCGTCCACTGCTAAACATAGGCCTCTCCGAGTGCACGTCACCGAGCACGATCCGCGGCTATACTCATCTAGTTATTGCCAGCCACCTTGCGAAGATCGTCGCTCCACCTTGTCTGAGGGCGTCCCACACTACGTTTGCCGATACGCGGTCTCCACTCAAGAACTCGTCTGCGTATACCTCTAGTTTACTTGAAGTACCTGATGTTATAGAAGTCCCTGTGCGGCACCGCCTTCTGCGAGGCGAGCTCGCGCAGCTCGTTGAGCAGCACGTGCAGCTGGAACTTGTATACAGGTTCTCCTGTAGCTCACCTGATGTTATAGAAGTCCCTGTGCGGCACCGCCTTCTGCGAGGCGAGCTCGCGCAGCTCGTTGAGCAGCACGTGCAGCTGGAACTTGGACGACAGGTACGACAGCCGCCGGTAGCAGAACGACTTGCTACAACAATCAAATAGGTATGCTATTACAACATCCAAGTTAGCAGCAGTTAGCAGCCAGCAGTTGAGGGCAACTTTTGAATCTTCATTCAAATAAACTCAGTAATTAAGCGCTTTTGAAAAGTCTATATTTTCGTACTGCCCGTTCCAGACTTTTTAACTGATAAGAAGACTGTTAGCCCTCGATGGTTGAGCGAAACGATGTCCGGTTCATGCGTCATGCTCGTGAACGGAACTGAATAATGACTTTAAATTTTGAACCAAGGTCTGGTTGAACTCTTTAAATTGATTCAATAAGGAATTATCTAATTCAATAATGTAATTTTCTTATTAATCTACGAATAAGAATATAATGTCTGGATACGATATACTTATTTGTAAAATTTACGATTATTTAATATCGTTACATTTGATAAAGCTCATACATTTTTTGCCCATTTTTCTTGTCAGTTAAAAGACGCCATTATAGATGGGAGGGTAAAAGAGTTGAAGGTTTGAAAATGCTTATTAGGTAAGCATCATTTAATTTAATTTCTTCTATTAGAAATGTAGAGAGAACGGGACTCATTTGTCGCGAATAACACGGACTTTAAAGCTATAAAGACTGTAAACTGTAACACTTGAAAACCAGGTACAGAATGCGCAAAATAACTTGGCGGCTCAGAAGTTAACTGCAAGTGATATTGCGCAGGGTATATGTCGAGTTCCATAGTTCCGAGTACTTCCCCCCGCACCCCGTCCCCGCGCACGCCTGTATTCGTCTACTACGCAGCGTTCCGCGGGAAGTTCAGAACCGCCAAGTTATTTTGCGCATACTGTAAGCAAACTATCGATAGGTAATGTATAATTTTTAATCTTATCCCTTTAAACGAGCAATTCTTGTATACACAGGTTGGTCAAAAGTTCTGTTACTGAGTTTCTTTATCGATTACTGGCCATTAAAACAAATGAAAAGAAAAAATAAAAATGACATATTATTGACAGTTTTATAAGCTATAATACCATACCACACGTATATCATATTTTGTTTATTTCACCATGGAATGGGGGTTGAAGGAGAATCGTGTCGCTGTAATTGCTCTGCACAAATGTGGGCAGCCACCGAATATGATTTTCAAGTTGCTACAAAAGTTGAAAATCAACAAGCAATTTATTTATCGCACTATCCATAGGTACAGTAATACCTTGACCGTCGATGACCGAAAAAGATCAGGAAGACCACGCACCGTTCGGACACCAGCTGTGATCAAGGCAGTGAAGGCGAGAATCACGAGAAATCCCGTCCGGAAGCAAAAGTTATTGGCAATACAGATGACTGTGAAGACAAGTTCCCTTAAAAAAATTATCAATGATGACCTTGGGCTTCACGCTTACCGTAGACGAAAGGGCCATCTGCTAAACGCACGATTGAAGGCTATGAGGTTAGCACGAAGTCGCGCTCTACTAAAGCAGTACGCACAAAACGGCCATCGAAAAATCTTGTTTACTGATGAAAAAATCTTCACAGTCGAAGAAAATTTTAACCGTCAAAATGATAGAGTATACGCTAAGAATAGTAAAGAAGCCAGCATGATTGCTCCGAGGGTCCAACGAGGTCACCACCCCTCATCAGTGATGATTTGGCTGGGGGTGTCCTATTCAGGGCTAAGTAAGGTTCATTTCTGTGAAAAAGGTGTGAAAACTGGCGCTAGAGTCTATCAAGATACCGTTCTGGAACCTGTTGTCAAACCCTTAAGCCACACTTTATTTCAAAACCAGCCATGGGTCTTCCAGCAGGACTCTGCCCCTGCGCACAAAGCAAAATCTACACAAGCATGGTTTCGGGCTAACAAAATTGATTTTATCGCGCAGGAAGAATGGCCATCCTCCAGCCCAGACTTAAATCCTCTGGATTATGCCATATGGCAACTTATTGAGGAGAAAGCATGTGCTAAGCCCCACATGAATCTCGACTCTCTTAAGCGCGCTATTCTCAAGGCAGTCGCAGAATTGGATATGGTGGTAGTTCGTGCTGCCATCGATGACTGGCCTCGTCGTCTAAAGGCGTGTATTCATGCCAGAGGCGGTCATTTCGAATAATTTTAATACATGATAATCTTAAATATTTGTGCTTTCATTTGGTATATAATTCATTGTAGCATTATTTGTAAATTTAGTATTATTCATGTTTTCCATAGTTACAGAACTTAGTAACCAACTAGGTATATATATATATTTCTGTGATCTCGGAAACGGCTCTAACGATTTCGCTGAAATTTGGTATATAGGGGTTTTCGGGGGTAAACAATCGATCTAGATTAGTCTTATATTTGGGAAAACGCGCGTTTTTGCGTTTTCATGCGTTTTTCTTTCGACGCAGAATATGGTCGCTAATTTCGTCCGCGGCCGGCCAATGTCTATTTGGTTCAGCGGGTTAGGACGCTGACCACAAAAAACGAGTGTTCCGAGTTCGAATCCCGCTCGGTGACTTACTTTTTCTTATATGTTCAAGTTTAAATTTATATTTTTTAATGTTTATTGTTTTTAGACAAGTTTAAAAAAAATTGTCAATGTTGCTTTCGAGTTTTTATTTTATTGAGACTTGTGAAGCAATAGAGCAAAACAAAAAATTACCGATACAAATTTTAAACACAGTTTTTCGGATACGTTTTGTGACGCCATCTCTCGGCTAATGCCATAAAAACTAACTACTACGCCTCGCGTAATTATTATGTAATTAACTACATCTTACATTTTTTTTTTTTTTTCCTGTGGCAACACCGACGGCACCAGTTGTCAAATTTTGCTCCCGTATTTAAATTTGAAATATTTTAATTATTAGCATAATAATTGTGGCTAATTCCATTGAATCACGTAACATTTACGTATAAAATTAAGTTTAGTGAATACCAACAGTGAGTTGTTTGTGTATTTTGTGTGTTTTGTGACGTCGAACTACGGTCACTTTCACTTACCGGTATGACATGACATTGCATTTTTATCTGTAAATCATTGTTATCTCTTTCAAAGTAGTAATTTTTTTGTATGTGCTTTTAGTCTAATCTGTTCAGTTTATAACTAGTAAGGCTACATTTAAGGCCGATAGTGTAGTGTTATCATTTGGATAACCTCACTATAGTTGATTAAACATCCCCTTGGAATTACTTAGGTTTAACAAACACCTTTTTATTTTCACAATGTTGACCCGTAAGGCCGCATCTCGCCAGGAGGAGGCTAAACTCCATCAAACCCTACAGGAACTAAAGGCCACCAAGGAGTTGGTTAAGCAACTGCATTTGGAAAGAGATGAGAATGAAAAGGAATTGTTAGATGTGCTTCAAAGCAATACACAACTCAAAAAGGAAATGTCTGAGTTACATTTAAGCAATACACAACTCAAAAAGGAAATGTCTGAATTACATTTTTGAGAACACAACTGGTAGCTTTATACGGTTATGAATCGCGACTCTTTGTTTCAACTTCTGGTGTACCTCAGGGGTCAAACTTGGGACCTCTACTGTTCCTTGTTTTTATCAATGATCTCTTAACTCAATTAACTTGTAACTGTTTGGCTTACGCTGATGATATCAAATTATTTAACAGTGTTTCATCAATTCAAGACTGTATGATTCTCCAAAAGAATTTAGATATAATGAATAGCTGGTGTAAAAATAATATGTTAAATTTGAATTATAAAAAATGTCAATACATAACTTTCACAAAAAATCAGCGTAGTATTGAATTCACCTATTGTTTAGACAAAACAGCACTTGAGCACGTGTCAGTTGTGAGGGATCTTGGTATTTGGTTCGATAGTAAATTTTCTTTTAAGACTCATTATGAAAAGATAACAAGCAAAGCAAAACAACTACTTGGATTTATCTTTCGCATTGCCAAACCATTTAAGAAAATTTCCACATTTATGACGCTTTACAAAACGCTTGTCCGCTCTCAACTGGAGTATTGCTCGGCCGTGTGGAATCCCATTTACAAAGTGGATAATGACAAAATCGAGTCGGTACAGCGACGGTTTCTGCGTTTTCTTTCTATCAGAACTGGTCAAAGACGACATCTTCCAGAGTACGCAGACCGAATGAAGCACTTTTGTATGAATAGTCTGGAAACTAGACGTAAAATCAACGACCTGTGTTTGTTACACAAAATAGCAAATGGCTTACTGAGTGAACATCTACTTAGCTTACTATACTTTAACACTCCTAAGCGATCACTCAGACACTATCGGCTTTTTAATGTTCCACCATCGAACAATAACGTATCTCGTAATAACCCGATCTTCAGAATGTGTGAAACTTATAACAAACTTGACATAGAACTTGATATCTTTCATCGGAGCTTCCAGAGTTATAAGAACTTTTTAAACATTAGTTTCTGATTCACTGTACAGGAATTAGTATAATTGTAATTCATTAATATTTTGTAACTTTTTGAACAATTATTGGATATGTTGTGTACAATGTAAGGCTTATAGACTCATAAGTTTATACTGTATTAATATGTTATAGCTGTATGTATTGGTCTCTAAGCTGCTTTTGTACCTTAAAGAATAAAATAAAATAAAATAAAATAAAATTTGTCACAACAGAATATGTTTGAGGAACGTAATAGGTTACAAACTTTAATCGATGGGTTCGACCAGTGCAGAGATGAGTATGAGAAGGCCCTCAGACTCATCTCTGGACTGGAAAAGCAGCTACATGACGCTAATAACCGTATTTATAAGTTAGAGTCAGAACAAAACCAAGCGGTAGTCACTCAGAACTTGAGTCTTTACGATGAGTTAGTCGGCTGTGACCCAAAACTTGTTTCTCCCTCACTTAACCATAAGCCAACAATCACAATTGATTTAACTTCTGAAGACTCAATTAATTGCACTATGAGTCAGGCAATGGTTGGTTGTAGTAGAAACAAGCTAAAGAAATATGTAAAAATTAACAAGTATATTTCAAAAACAAAAAAGTTACTAAATAAGCAGAAACACTTTTTCAAAAATATTAGTCACATTAGAGAGCGTAGACAACTAATTGAAAAGCTGGATACATGTCAAATTATAATCAATGAGAATAGACTGACATATGAAAATAACATTGCTATGTTAAATACTAAAATTCACTCATTACAGGAGTCATTATCCAGGATGACCCAAAATTATGACCGTTCCAAAAAAGAGATAGGGGAATATATACTGGCACTTAAATGTTTATCCACCCCCTCTCTGTCAGAAAACCATTCAACCCATTTTGATAGCTCCTTAGCGTCAGGCCTAGATGCTCGGGACCATTTACAAGACCAAACAGTGTATGAGCCCTTAATCTCTGAACATGTAAATATTTTAGCAAGCACAAGTGAAAATAATTCCTTTACCACTAACAAATGTTCAAACATTATGTTGTGTGATGAAATTGGAAAAGATTTAGGCTACTTATTCAATAATCAATTGGGAGAAAAAGTTTTAAATTATTGTATACCGGGTGCGACCCTACATGACATTATGAGAAAAGTAATAACTCTAAACTTAAATGAAAATACTAATTTAATTATATTAGTTGGTCAAAGAGGTAATGTAAACAAGAAGGATCTCATTTCATACTACAATAAGTTATGCAGTTTAAATATAAATAAATTTGTATTGTTTACACTACCTTACAGTGCTAGCTTGCCACAGGAAGAAAATAATATCAGATATAATTTGAATTTAACATTAAGCAATATGACTTATTATAATAGTCAGAGATGTCACATAATAGACATAAATAAATTAATATTTAATTTTAAATTGACAAAAGATAAATATTATCTTACAAATTATTTTAAAAGACAAGTAGCTTTAGCGCTATCATTTTATTTTAAACATTTAGCCAAGAACTTGGCTATCACTTCTGCTTCTATTGAGCAGAATAGTTTTGACATTTTAAATGTGACCTTGGAATCCGTTCCAAGTAATAATAATACAATTTTTACTCCTGCTCCTATTGAGCAAAAAATTGTTGACATTAAAAATAACACTTTGGCATTTGTCCCAAGTAATTCTTTTATTAGTAATTTAAATTACATAATAAGACAATAGAGGAAGTCTCTAGCCGTGTAATGACTAAGGAAAAGCCTAAATATTTAACTATAGTTCATCAAAACATTCAGGGCTTTTCTGGCAAAGAATTAGAATTAGAACTTTTTTTAACTGAAAAAAATGCTAATATTTTATGTGTCACTGAGCACTGGCTTAAGGAATATGAATTAATTACAGGATTTCAATGTTATAAAATTGCTAGTTCATTCAGTAGGAAATCCACCACTAGAGGGGGATCTTTGATAATTTTGCAAAACAATATGAATTTTAAGGAACGAAAAGATGTGATATCCCTCTCTATTGAACAACACGTTGAACTGTCATGTGTGGAATTAGATCAGTTGATAATGATTTGTGTGTATCGCCCACCAACTGGTAACTACCCTCAATTTGAGTCCGCTATGGAGGACGCTCTAAAATTAGTCATCAAAAAGAATAAAAAAGTTGTGGTGTGCGGTGATTTTAACGTAGACATCTTAAAGCCGTCCTCAATTGCAAGTAGGTTTCTGAATTTGTTTAAGTCCTTCAATTTAGCAAACACCTTTTGTGAACCTACAAGAATCACTGCTACATCTAAAACTTGCCTAGACAATATTTTTAGCAACTGTAATGTACTTGATAAAGAAATAATAAATTGTATTCGTTCTGACCATAGCGGACAAATAGCTTCCCTTGAGCACCATCATGTTCCTCATCAGTGTAATATAATTTGCAGACCTCTAACTAAAAATAAATTGGAAAATTTTCATAATAATGTCACTGCCAAAACTCTTTGCTTACCTAGTAATGATAATCCCAATACTCATTATGATGATTTATTTAATTTAATTAAAGTAGAATTTGATAAAACATTTAAGCAAAGATCTATTAAATCCAAAGACTTTAAAAAGAAATTTAGTGATTGGGCAACACCAGGCATATATGTTAGCAGAAATAAGTTGTTTGAATTATATGGTCAGAAAACAATTTCAAATGATCCCGAATTTCATGAATATGTAAGAAACTATTCAAAAATGTTTAATAAAGTATGTACTTTAGCAAAAGCAAAATGTATATCTACAATAATTCATCAGTCAGATAATAAAATAAGAGCCACTTGGAATATTATAAATAAAGAGACTGGGAAAACTAAAAATAATGACCGTGAATACTCAATAGTATCAGACAATAAAATTATTGAGTCAGATGAAGGAGTGGCAACAATTTTTCAAGATTTCTTTTCTAAAATACCTATTGCAACTACCAGTAATTTAAATTCATCTCCAAAAATTGCTGTCTCCCTCTTGGAATCATGTGTTGATAAGTGCAATAATGTATTTAAATTTAGACATATCAATAGTGATACCATTCTTAAAACATTTAATTCAATAAATATAAAAAAGACTGAAGATCTCTGGGGCATTTCAACTCACATAATTAAGTCTATAATAACTACCATTGCTCCCCATCTTGCTTTTATTTTCAATAAGTGTGTTGATGAAGGGATATTTCCAGACTTAATGAAATATAGTAAAATCATCCCTCTTTTTAAATCTGGGGACAAAAGCGATCCCGCTAACTTTAGACCCATTTCCATTTTGCCAGCACTAAGCAAAATTTTTGAAAAGATCATTTATGATCAATTATTAGCACATTTTCTTATCAACAAACTACTTCACGAGAATCAATTTGGTTTTACTCGTGGTAGATGCACAACTGATGCTGGAATTGCACTTCTCAAACACGTCTTTGAAGCATGGGAGAGTAAACAGGATGCAATTGGTATATTTTGTGATCTCTCTAAAGCATTTGATTGTGTCAGTCACAGTACTTTATTAGATAAATTGGAACATTATGGTGTATCAAAAAATGCAGTAAGCCTTATGCAATCGTATCTGTCGGCGAGAACCCAAAAAGTTGTTGTAAATAAAACAGAATCCTATGAAGCACCTATTACCATGGGCGTGCCGCAGGGTTCGATATTGGGTCCATTGCTTTTTCTTATTTATATTAATGACCTTCCTTACTATACTAAAAACTTATGTGAAATAGTACTGTTTGCTGATGATACTTCTTTAATTTTTAAAGTTGATAGAGGATGTAACTGCAGTGACGATGTAAACAGCACTCTTTCCAAGGTGATGCATTGGTTTACTATTAATAATCTGAAGCTTTACTCTAGTAAAACTAAATGTGTCAAATTTTCACTTCCTAATGTGAGGCAGGTTCATATGACTATACATGTAAATGGCGAAGCAGTCGAATTTGTTGACTCAACAAAATTTTTAGGTATTACTATAGACTCGCGGTTGCAATGGGACCCTCATATCGATATCCTGTCAAGCAGACTTAGCTCTGCTGCCTTTGCAGTTAAGAAAATAAGGCTTCTGACCGACATTGAAACAGCAAGATTGGTTTACTTCAGTTATTTTCATAGTATTATGACCTACGGTTTGTTGTTGTGGGGCTCAGCTGCTAATATTAATAACATATTCATCTTACAAAAAAGGGCAGTGCGCGCTATATACAACTTACGGTCTAGAGATACTCTTCGTGACCTATTTAAAGAAATTAAAATATTAACGGTAGCTTCCCAATACATCTATGAAAATATAATGTATGTAAAGAAAAATTTAGATAGCTTTGTAAAAAATAGTAATGTTCATAAACTTACAAGAAACAAGAACAAACTTGCTGTTCCAAGGCGCAGACTGCATAAAACCGGAAGCTCTTTTTTGTGTAGATGTATTACCTTTTATAATAAGATACCCGAACAAGTCACAGAACTGCCCTTGGAAAAATTTAAAAATACTGTTAAATCCAATTTAATGAGTAAAGGTTATTACACTGTTGACGATTATTTGAAGGATAAAAAGGCATGGGCATAGCTTTTGTATTGTTAATTATTACTCTAATACCTCAGTATTGATTAGAAAAAGTCCGGGGTTCTTTCATAGGTCTAGATAAAAGTCCTTTAATTAAACTCGAATCGTGATTTTCTTTTCTAAGTATAAAATTGTGAGAAGTATCCTACCTACTTAAAAACGTACTTCTGGCTTCCTGACTCGACGACTTAATATGGGTAGCTTTAGTATGTCATGCTCACTTCAAACATTTCTGCGGTGGTGTCGTGTGAGGCGGGTCGTTACGTTCGATGGCTGGTTCATGCGTCATGCTCGTGAACGGGTGCTGCCAGTGGGAATGGGTCTGCTTCTGTCTGCTTGTATTAAGGGCGTCGTATAACTCGTATATAAAAGATCTGTTTTATATTGTCTGTATGTATGGCACTTCTTACTCAAAAAATATAATTCTTAATAGCTTACCTTGTTTTGATTTATTTAATTGCAATATTTTTACTTTCTATAGTCAGTAGTTTAGTGAAAGACCTATGAAAAGCTTTTGGATATAAATTTTCAATTCGATGCCTTAACATAGGTAGTCTTAGTATGTCATGCTATCTTTAATCATTTCTGCGGTGGTGTCGTATGAGGCGGGTCGTTACGTTCCCTCAAATATGGTTGAGCGAAGAGATGGCTGGTTCATGCGTCATGTTCGGGAACTGGTGCTGCCAGTGGGAATGGGTCTGCTTCTGACTACCTATCTTAATGCATATTGAATTGTATGTTTTTCTTTTATTTTTATTTATTGTAACAGCCTAGACTGAATAACAAGTTCAAACTTTGAATTTAGCTTAAAATCTGTAAATTGATTAAGAAATTTGAAACTCATTAAGAAATGAGCTAATTCAATAATGTTATTTATTTGTTAATCTTTGTTAATATAAAGTCTGGAAACGATATACATATTTGTAAATATCGTTCCATCTGATTGATAAAGCTGACAAGTTTTTTGCGCCCATTTTTCTTGTCAGTTAAAAGACGTCATAATGGGTGGTAGGGTAAAAGAATTGACGATTTAAAAATGCTTATTATGTGAGCTTATTTAAATAAAATATATTTCACTTTCACTTTCACTTTCACTTACAAAGCTCACGAGCTATAGACAATAGATGGCGTTTCTCTGTGACAAGTGCTGTAAGGTTGAGAATACGAATATCAAAAAAAACATCACATACATTGCTCGATCCCAAAGTAAGTAGCTAAAGCACTTTTGTTATCACCTAAACACTACCATTTACAATAAATAGTAATAACCGAGCTTTAGCTCGGTTGTACCCAGGTACTATTGATAAAGTGTAAAGACTGTCGTAACTCACAGAGGTCCGTCAGCTATCATGCTGCACATGGTGTTCATGTCTTGTATGTACTGCGTGAGCGTGATGTACTCGTAGGGCAGGCGCGCCTCGCTACCATCCTCGGCCTTCTTGTATAAGTTGAACACGCCGTTGTCTGCGCGGAGGGTGTACCCCTTGGGGG
The DNA here is from genome assembly GCA_928269145.1 of Agriphila tristella. Lineage (NCBI taxonomy): Eukaryota > Metazoa > Arthropoda > Insecta > Lepidoptera > Crambidae > Agriphila > Agriphila tristella. The sequence goes on along the minus strand of OV743443.1, from coordinate 2,146,565 downwards.
CCGGCAGCGGGCCCTCCCAGGGGTCCTTGCCGTGACGGAATGGCGGGTGGACCATGTGGTCTGCGGGAACGACATGACAGTTTAGCGATACTATACGGCAGTGGCGAGGAGTGAAATTATGGCGAAGGTAAGCCGTTCTACAAATATTTTATGATCATGCAGTGGGGTGGAAATTCTAAAAGGTAAGCCGATGGGAATCGGTTTGTATGGACCTTTTGCCACTGCTATAAGTATTGTTTGTTATTCATAAACAAATATTTTGGTATTGCATGTATTAGTAGCTATGAACTCCATACAAAAAATCTTGATTCAAGATTCAAGATTAAGATTCAAGATTATTTATTTCATAACAATGTTCATTGTGTCGAAAATATAACAATTGGTGAATACATTAGGATTAAATGAAATTACTTACAATTACATAATAATTAATAGTCCAATATTCGAAATTAATAAATTGCGTTAACTTCTTACTTAAAGCTTAATTAACATAGGTATAATGTAGGTATATAATTTATTAACCAAATATAAAATATTACAAAGTCAAATTCATACCTAATTATTAAAATATTTTACGGAAAAACCAGTCAAAACATTACTTGCTATTTAAAAAATCATTAATGGAGTAGAAGCATTCCTTCAACAAGTATGTTTTCAATTTATCTTTGAAATTAGACTCATACACTGCACTTTTTAACTCATTTGGCAGTTTATTGAATAACTGTATTGACTGATATTTGGGACAATGCTTGACTATGTCTATTCTAGGAACTATTTTCTGAGTAAAACCCTGTCTTCTTGTGGCAACTCTAATATTTTTTTCCTCGTGAGTCTCATATTCTGTTATCGTCTTAGCAAAATGAGAAAGTATAAAGAAAGTATAAAGAGTTACAAGCCGTGATAAAGTTTGGCCGCATGACGAAAACTGATCTGTAAGCTGTTCTTAACTAATATTTAGCTGGCCAAACTATCCTTACAAACAATTCAAAACGGCGGCGGGTTAAAGTAGCGCTCCGCCCAGTTTCATTCAAAAAATTATAACTGTCCAGTGGGCTACTTAATTTGTCTAATTTCAAAATCTATCGCAATCGCTTTCATTTGACAGATGGATGTGACACATTGCTGCACATTGCATTTCTTTGGTAGGTTTTTATTCGTGCCAAAAATAAAATCATGTATCAATGTATGACATCTTGAAAGCGATTGCGATAGATTTTGAAATTAGACTACTTTCATAGATAGATAGATTATGAAACAGTCAAACAGTTTTCCAAAAATTACACAATAACCAAAATTTTCAACTACCTAGGCAGGGGCGTAGCGTGCCTTGGCGGGGCCCCGTATAAAAATTTGTTTGGGGGCCCTTAGGAAGGGTAAAGATTTCTCACAAGAGAAAAAAAAATGTTTCCATAAAATTAAAAGAAATATTTATTCATCATAATAATTTTATTAACTGTCACTTTTTTCATTTTTTTTACAAATATACAACGTGTAACAGAAAGGGGGTATCAACCCGAAAGGCGGTCAATGTACTCGTGAATCTGAACACCTTCCAAAAGAAAAGAAAATTCAAATCGAAAAATTAATTTGGAATTTCCATAGCAAATTTGAATTTGCCGCCAACATTTTGTATGGAAAGTTCAAGAATTTTTTTCTGTTGTTAGGTGATCAGTTTCACGAATACTTTGACCTCCTTGTAGGGTTGCCACCTTTAGGAACAAAAAAAGTCAGGATAAGGTCGGTGGCGAGCGCGAAGCGCGAGCCGCGAATTTTTTTTGTCTATTTTCTAAATGTTTACTGGTAGTAAAACTACTGTAGAGACTGGTAACTGATAAATGAAGGACATATTGAATGTATGTGGCTGTTTGTAATTAAAATACTCAAAATCAATTGAAGCAAACGGGCGGCTCAGCAAAGTAAGAAGTAAAAAAATGAGAACTTACCTAGCTGTAGGGAAAGAAGAGACATTTGATTTAATGTTTTATTTTTATTTGACTATGTTTCCATGCATATATTGTATTACTACAGGAATTCCGAACAAGAAATGTTTTTTGAATTCTGCTTTTATTTAATCTTAATCTGCAGAGCAACGATTTCTAACATTATATAGATCATTTAAGCGTCATATGGGAAAATACTCGCTCAACATAAGAATTTGAAGGGATAGGTGCAACACAAAATAAGTAAGTTTAACTTGTTGTCCTTTAATCTTTTAAACATTTGGACCCATTTTTATAAACACTTTGATTTTGATCGCGTGTTACGTCAAAAATCGGGACAAAACTGATGGATCGTCAGGACGCGGGACAATATGATCGAAATCGAGACGGGTGGCAACCCTGCCTCCTTGCGGGTTGATACCCCTTTCTGTTACACGTTGTATACTCTCCTTGCCTATTTTTCGGGCAACTGATTTATGCGCACGCTTTACGCTTGAAAAAAATTTTTCTTTTACTTTTTCCATTAAAAAAAAGTTTTTATTAATTTTTCCTTACGCACGTTGGGGGCCCCCGTGGGCCGGGGGCCCCGTATAATTGATACGGCTGATACGGCGGTAGCTACGCCCCTGTACCTAGGTAACATCATGGTAAATACTAAACTGGTGCAAAATAAAAATTTGCAAACAAAAAATATGCTGACAAAGACATTAATTAATGCAGATTTGGGTATTTTTGAGTAATCTTTAAAAAAAACTTTTATTTCGACAAAAAACATAAGAAGCCGCCATTTGGGATGACGTGGTGATGAAAGTAGTCAATATATGACGTGGTGATGAAAGTGGTCAATGTATGACGTGGTTATGAAAGTGGTGAATGTATGATGTGGTGATGAAAGTGGTCAATGTATGACGTGGTTATGAAAGTGGTCAATGTATGACGTGGTGATGAAAGTGGTCAATGTATGACGTGGTGATGTGGTCAATGTATGACGTGGTTATGAAAGTGGTCAATGTATATCTGTCGTTACCCGCTATATGTCTCCTGGGCCCCTTGGACGCGGGCACGTGGTGCGTGGCGCTGGCGTCCAGGTTGTTGACGAACCGCGCCGTGATGGGGGCGAAGTCCTGCTGCGACATGTCCATGTACTTCTTGCGCATCTCCAGCGCTTGCACCAGGAATGATGACGCCTGCTGTAAGTCTTCTAGTGGAACCTGGAAGTGGAAAAATACAAAAGTCGTAAGGTCTCAATTTTATCCGAAATTTGACGCAGATGCTTTCTAACATGACTACCTGGTAGTGGAAAAATAGAAAAGTCGTAAGGTCCCAATTTTATCCCAACTTTGACGCAGATATTTTCTAACATGACTAGGTAGTAAAGTACTTAGGATTTTTGAATCGAGTCAGTAAATTGATTTTTAGAACTGTCAAATGTGAGAGCAATGGCCCATTGCTAATGCAAATCCGGCAATTTTTAACATGTGGATGAGTTTTCTTCGGCCGTCTACAAAACCAATGCTACGTAACCAGTGACGTGTGAAGAATTATTTTTCTTGCTACGAAACAAACCATTTAAGCTTTATTGCAAAATTGTACCACGCTCGCAAAAACTTGCTTGCCGAGCATGTCTTTATGTGAAGAGACGCACCATAAATAACTTCTGTGTTTTGAGGTTGTTTCTAATGTGTTGTAAGTATAAAGTAAAGTTTCAATTGCAGATAATTGAACTTGAAGGTACCACTATCTTACCTAAGTCTGACACCATAACAACAATTAAAAAATTTGTTGTTTCCGGCAGTTAGAGTCAAGATAGCCAGTTCCTTAGTGGTGAGGATTCCGAGTGTAGTGAGCTTTCCACCTTCGGCCTTATCGTCACTTAACATCAGGTGAGGTGAAGGCCAAGCACTATCCCCTTGTGCATGAAAAAAAACGTCTTTGTCGTTTAATTTGAAGAGTCAACGGCTTGCAGAGATAGGTTTTAGCTGTCAAAATTGGGTTGGTAAACTTTTTCAAAACTGTTGTGAATTATATATTTTCTGGTAGCTTTTGGCTTTGGAGTCAGGAATAACCAATTGCGGAATTTTTATAATACGTCATTTTAATTTAAATAATAATTTTAAATTAAAATTTACAACATAGTACAATAAATCACTATTACGGCTGTATGCGTACCTAATGCTTTTGCACAAATAAAAAATGATAAGTTTGGCATTGGCAATGTCAACTAGTTGTCATGTTAGTCACAGTCAGCTAAAATACATAAAATAACTCTTTTGTAAGTTTGTAGATATACATATATTTACGTGATCATCACAAACGTATAAAGCTCTCTGAAGGCAATTAATTCCTGTTTAATACTCTGCACCTGCACTCTGAATTGTACAAAATTTGTTCTGCAGATGGTCACATCTATATTTCAAACAAATCGGAACAAAGCAGTGTAGGTGGTACTTCATCAGCGTAATAAGCTGGATAATGGATTTCTTCAAGCTGATCCATTTCCCATAACTGAACAAGAAAAACACTAGAAAATCACAATAAATAAGCTGAACAACAAACAACAACATTAGGTCGTAATTAATGATTACCAAAGAGTAAAATAATTGGATTACTCTTTGTCACTTTCTGTCAAACAAATCTGTCCTGTCAATTAGTTTTTTTATCAGTAAATGCAAGGGAACTTCGTGTTCAGTCGTTCGTTTGATATTTTATCGCGAAAAAAATATAAAAAAATATATTTGATTAACAAGATGAAATAAAAAAATCATAATATTATTTTCTTTATTCTTCAAACTTGTGCTATCAAAAAAAAAATATAAAACAATTCTCTTTGAAAAAGTTTACCAACCCAATTGGAGGGCTGCAGGCTTGGCAAAAGAGGGATAACTAAAAATTCCAAGATGTCATCTTACCCCCGAGGTGTCCTCGCCGCTGATGGCGACCCGCTGGAAGTGCGGCAGCACGATCTCCGCGTCGTCGTCGTCGGGCACGCGCAGGCGCGCCGCCTCCTCGAACAGCCCGCCCGCCTCGCTGCCCGCGTACGAGCGCGCCGACTGACCGCATTCTGCTGCCCTGCACGCAACATACACACAAATTGTAATACATGGGGGGTTATTCACGATTGTCGGAAACCAACTTTCCGAATCGAATCGACAAGTCTATAGTCTTCGATCTTATTTTCTACCTTATGCTACCTAACTTTGTAAATGCATTGGGCTTTCCCTTCGGAAAGTGAATCGAATGCCAGTCGAATGTATTTGTGAATTGATATATTTATGTTATATCGGAGGATACGGATTCGAATCGAATGCTTTCGACTAGATTTCCGACAATCGTGAATAACCCCCCTGGTGGGAAAATTAAAGATAGGTAGGTATTCATACTTAGGCTCCGGCCAAACTGACGCGAGCGAATCGCGCGATTGGGGCATTTTGACAGATTTTGATCACGTAACTCAAAGCAATAGCCATAGCCATAGTCATTGCCATAGCAATTCTCTAGCAATTTCATTGACAACGGCTATGGCTATGGCTATCGTTTTGAGTTACGTGATCGCAATCGCGAATTTCGCGCGGAATTCGCCTCAGTTTGTACGGAGCTTTATACTGCATAAGGGGAAGGGGGCATCCATTAGTTACGTGAGGCATTTAGGGGGAGGGGGTCGAGCCGAATCTCACCCAATCTCACGTGAGAGAGAGGGGGGGATAGACTCTGCAAATATCACATATTTTTTTCTGCAGAAACAGTATCGCGAAAATACCAAAATAATGGCTAAATCCTAAACAGTAATGTTTATTTAAATAAATGCAAAGCAAGCAAGCACAATAGCACATTAACGTAGTTAATCACTCTTAAAATACGCATTTTGAAAAAACTCACGGGAGATTTATTGGAGGGTGAGAGGGTCGAGCCAAATCTCACGACATTTCACCAAGGGGTGAGGGAGGATCGATAAATTGTCAAAATCACCTTTCGTAATTAATGGACGACCCCTAACGAATCCTTACTAATATTATAAATGCGAAAGTCCTTGTTTGTTTGTTTGTTTGTTACGCCTTCACGTCCTAACTACTGAACCGATCGTTATGAAATTTTGCATACACGTTGTCAGGGGCACAGAAAAGGACATAGGGTACTTTTCATCCCGAAAAAAATTATAGTTCCCGAGGGATAGCAAAAAAACTTTTCCACGCAGACGAAGTCGCGGGCGGAAGCTAGTATAATATAATAAAAGGACTAGATACTCCCAAAAAATGGATCTCAACGAGGACGAAGGCACGAACGGCCAACAGAGATGAAAAAATGCCTTTTTAAAAAGATGACCTCAAATAAAAGTGGTTAAAAAATGGTTTTGACGCTTTTGACAAAACTTAACTAATCGTACAAATGTGAGTAAGCATGCACTTTCATTTTGGAAGTAAGTATGTACTCAAACGTTTTGAGTGCATTTAAAAATACAGGTCAACTCTTCGTAAACATCGTTCTCGATACATTAGTTAGATAAAATGAGGAAAACATTCACTATCGCGCAGGCACGTATCCAAGGGGGGGGATAGTTGGGATTTATCCCCCCCCCCGAAATCCAGAACACACAGTACAGGACTAAATTCAAATTTAGCGGGCCAGGAACTCTCCGGTTTGCGGGATGCAGTTGTCTCCCCCCGAATTAAAAGTCTGGATACGTGCCTGCTATCGCGCGATGTTACCTACTCCTAAAAAGTAAACAAACAAGAACAAGCTTTGATGTTTCACTGAAGACTACGAGTGGATAACGTTTTAAAATAAGCTCTTCTTTGCTGCTACGTCGTTCTTTGGTGACTATCAAAAAGCTGATTTAAATCAGCTGCCCTGCTTGGTTTCGCTAAAGTTTATGTAAGGCCGCGTATACACAGGTGGCTTGCTTAGCACCTAGCGCTTAATGACTAGCCTAGCGAGGCGCCAAGCGCGCAGTGCGGCCGTTTGCGAACATTCGTGAACGTTCCTTTTTTGCGACACATATCTAGACGCTAGGCGCTAAGCAAGCCTTTTGTCGGTGCGTATGCTAAGTGTTACATGGCTCAGAGTGGAGAGGTAGAAGGAATCACCCAGCCAACAGAACAGCTAAGCATCGACTAGCTGGCTCGTCCCTCCGCAGTCATTTGCCGCGTGGTTAATCGCCGTTTAAGCGCTGTTTGCTTTAGCCCGAAAGTAATTCAGATCATGCTAATCTGTTTGAATTGGTGGATAAATATTAACTTACGTATTTAATTTAGTTGATCCAATATTAGGCAAATACTCATCGTTTAATCGAAATTGTGAAATTATTTTGGTACTTATTTCATGGATTTGAAGTCTTATCTATGTAAGGGCTAAAAGCCTTTCGGGAGCTAAGGGACGAGATACCATAACGTCAACGGTGGTAAAATGTCCATGGTGCTGAATTGACCAGCACTAAACAGTCAATAATTTATTTTTTATTTTTTTTTATAATTCAGGAAAACATACAGTCAAAACATAAAGTCAAAAACACAAAGTTTTACATAATTATAATTGTTTACAAATAGACCAGGTGGAGTTATCCGGAAATATAGTTCCAAAGGCTGGACAGGTATTGCAGCTGATCGAAAAATGTACCTGTTATTTCTCGCTGATGTCCAACGTTGGCACTCTATTTTACTTCCAAACATAACTAACAATCACTATAAAGTTTCAAAACACAAAGTCCGTTAAATCGCGCCCTTTCCCAATTGGCGGCAAACTTAGGCAAAGTGAACAATATCTCACAGCCAAGGCGACATGCGCTCCGAATTGCATGCTCATTGCTAATGGCCTCCCGTCACGGCACGAGCATCCCCGTGTTAAGGGGTAGTGTCGCGGCAAGGTTGATCCAATTACTAGACTAATAATATCGACTCAGTTTAGCGGTTTATGGCAGGCTCGTGTACTGCCCACACGAGGACTGAGGAATGCTGTTTCACAGACTGATTTCTCATAGAACTGAAGGAGCCCTAACGACGTGCGTTTAAAGTTGAAATTATACGTACACTAGGTCAGTAAAAAACTACTTACGCAATTAAAAATAATCATTGTCAGGTCAGCATACAAACAGCTGATAATTAAGTAGGTAATGTCTAAGCAAATTAACCATTGTATTAACACTTCTTGCACAACTTTGATTTGGATGTTGACATCACCGTAGTGGTAGTGGTGAAATGGTCAACTCTTGTCATAGAATAGATATAAGTACTATGTACAGAAAAGGTCACTCCCCGCCCCGCCCCAGAATCAATTACCTCACCCCACCCCGCGAGTTCGTATGCCGAATCGTGTGCTCGTTTACTCGTGTTTGTCAAATATCAACTTATTTTGATATTCAAAGCAATGCGTCGTACCTTTATTTACCAAAAAGGTCGAATTATGAATGAGGGCTTTTCAAAATATGTGTGGGTCTCCAGCTTCCTCATAGGCTATAGAGAAATTCTAAGCTTGCCATATTTTAAAGCATAATAGCAGCAATCAAACTTCCAGACAAAATAATAGCAGCCACCATAAGTTCGTTACCATGAGTTGTTTTATGTGTGTGAGCTGGCGACACGTGTCTGCAGCTTACACATCCCGTTAAGGCAAACCAGTGAGGTTACGGTTTTAGACTATAGTAAAAAATTTAGAGCCTAATTGCAGCAATAAGATCCAAAAAAACTAACCATCACACTAAAATACTGTTGTAACTACGAGCATAAAACTGTGTGCGAGCTGGAGACACGTGTCACTGGCTTGCACATCTGTATTTTCGTAATTACTTAAGGTACGATTATGTTATATACCTCAAAATTCTCAGCCGAATTGGAGCATTAGGCTCCAAATTTATCAAAACTTTAACTCGAAAAGTTTTTGAGCTACGAGCCGATATCTATGTGTAAGCTGGTGACACGTGTCTCTGGCTGACACATGGTGAATTGCTGTAACTGTATATGTTAGAGTTTCGTTTTAAAGATCAAATAATACGTTATAATTGCAGCACACACGAGGCATAATTTCAAATCTCTAGGCCTCTTAGTTTCAAAATTATAAGCCAAAAACCGTTTTCCCGCCAAAAAATTCAAAATAATGGCTCGGAAGCGCCTAATCCCGCCGTTGCCGTTCCGTGCGCTACACTATTGCAATCGAATTTGAACCTAAGAGCTAGTATTATTTTGGTTCATTTTAATTTACGCTCTCGATCGTTTTAATTTCTGTACTGAGAATTTTAGTCTAGGAGGTAGAAGCCGAACTGGTTAAGTACCTAATTTTAAAGAAAATCAAAGTCTATTTATTTAGGAATGTTTATATCGCTTTGCTTAGTTATTATACAAATTTTGTCTGTCTGTCTGTATGTTTGTTACTCTTTCACGCCGAAATTTGGCATACTAAAATAAAAAGTCAAATTTAAAATGGCGGCCATTCCAACAGGAGTGGGGATAGACCCCAACATTGGGTGTTTTTGTCGATAAAATTAGGTGTATTTCACGTCTTTAAATTATCGTTAAGAAAAACAGGTGCAAGCTATTTTCGACGTTATTGACATTTGAAATTTGGTTTTTTGGCGTATTCTCATTAACTAACTTTGATCTTTCATTAAAAACAGTGATTTTGATAAATGTCAATAAGGTCGAAAATCGCTTGCACTCATTTTTCTAACTTGTGATCACTAGACAATGTTTTCTAGTAAGAAAAAACAGGTGCAAGCGATTTTCGCCCTTATTGACGTTTAAAATTTGGTTGATTTTTTGCCGTATTCTCGTTTACTAACTTTGATCTTTCATTAAAAACCGTGATTTTGATAAATGTCAATAAGGTCGAAAATCGCTTGCACTCATTTTTCTAACTTGTGATCACTAGACAAGGTTTTCTAGTTAAAAAAAAAACAGGTGCAGGAGATTTTGACCTTATTGACGTTTGAAATACGGTTGTTTTACCATATCTCGCGTTCAATAACTTTGCTTAGCTAAATAGCTTTTACATAATACTTACTATGACTTCGTTGTGTCATAAAAGTCCTAATCGAACTAACACAATATAAGGTCGCGCGCGATATTATACTCATACCTAGCGTGCTGCGAGAGAAACGCGCGTAACGCGTCCGGTAACAACAGCGCGCACGCGATGAATGCCCGCGCACCCGTCCGGCCAAGGATGCTACTTGTTGCCACGCGCGATATTCTAGCGCCATAGCGTCTACTTACATAGCGCGCTATGTAAATATAGCGGGCTATAATATGGCGCTAGATGCTATATTAACCACCTCTAGTGCTAATGATAAAACAGAGCGCGCGCACACTGATATATTTACACGGCTATTATAATAATTCCTTGGTGCGCGAACAGATGGCGTGATTTTGTTTATAACTGTTAATAGGATTATTTTTATTTTTTGATTGTGTTAATCCCGATTCCAGTCCAGGCCATATTTATATATGTCTGTATGCCAAATTTCGGCGTGCAGGAGTAACAAACATACAGACAGACAAACAAATGTTCGAAGTTTTAATGTAAGTGAGATTAATGTAAAAAAATTGTATAATAACTAAGCATAGCGATATAAATATTCCTAAATAAATAGACTTTGATTTTCTTTAAAATTAGGTACTTAACCAGTTCGGCTTCTACCTCCTAGACTAAAATTCTCAGTACAGAAATTAAAACGATCGAGAGCGTAAATTAAAATGAACCAAAATAATACTAGCTCTTAGGTTCAAATTCGATTGCAATAGTGTAGCGCACGGAACGGCAACGGCGGGATTAGGCGCTTCCGAGCCATTATTTTGAATTTTTTGGCGGGAAAACGGTTTTTGGCTTATAATTTTGAAACTAAGAGGCCCAGAGATTTGAAATTATGCCTCGTGTGTGCTGCAATTATAACGTATTATTTGATCTTTAAAACGAAACTCTAACATATACAGCAATTCACCATGTGTCAGCCAGAGACACGTGTCACCAGCTTACACATAGATATCGGCTCGTAGCTCAAAAACTTTTCGAGTTAAAGCTTTGATAAATTTGGAGCCTAATGCTCCAATTCGGCTGAGAATTTTGAGGTATATAAAATAATCGTACCTTAAGTAATTACGAAAATACAGATGTGCAAGCCAGTGACACGTGTCTCCAGCTCGCACACAGTTTTATGCTCGTAGTTACAACAGTATTTGAGTGTGATGGTTAGTTTTTTTGGATCTTATTGCTGCAATTAGGCTCTAAATTTTTGATTATAGTCTAAAACCGTAACCTCACTGGTTTTCCTTAACGGGATGTGTAAGCTGCAGACACGTGTCGCCAGCTCACACACATAAAACAAGTCATGGTAACGAACTTATGGTGGCTGCTATTATTTTGTCTGGAAGTTTGATTGCTGCTATTATGCTTTAAAATATGGCAAGCTTAGAATTTCTCTATAGCCTATGAGGAAGCTGGAGACCCACACATTTTCAAAATGACAAAAACTGCAGGCTCTATAGATGGATTTGATAAAAATGTATGTGTCAATGTGATTTTTTTTTACTAAGCTTCGGAGTCTCAGTTAGGCAGGCAGATGTTACCCTGAAATGTTTCTCTTTGGGTAGATGTTAGCCAGCGATCGCTTACTTGCCTTTCTGGTAAAGGCTGTTTATTTTAAAAGCCAATTTTGACACTTTCTATCAACGCCATCTAGTGAGGCAAATAGTTAATATTTTTTTATTTTTTAAATGTCATTTTAAAAAGCCCTCATTGAACGCCGCTCATATAGCAAAAACGTTATATCTATACATATAATAGCACGCTTGTATGGAGTGTCCGGGGTGTGCTCTTGTGTAAATATAAAAGCCATCTCATCCAATATCGCGCGAACGAGCGACCTATTTGCCATATAAAAAGTTTAGTATACCACATGAGGAGAGACATAATCGCTCGTAAAATATTATTGGCCGCTGTGCAGGCGCGCGCGGAGGACGAGCGCAACGTCAAAACACGTTAAGGTTACGACAATATCATAGCACGCCTTACAGAGCTCGTGTGGTTTTATCACAAACCGCATTAAATGAAGCCATTGGTCAACCTTCAAACCTTTTAAGAATAAATATGCTGCAATGCACCCTCAACCATGCAGCGAAATTATTCAAAGAAATAAAAGCTATACTTAGCCCTGGGAAAATCGACACTTACAAGTAGTTTACAAGGTAGTCTACACTCCTTTGCGTGGTATCTATATTTAATGGACCCTCCACATGTACAGGCCCGGCCTCCCGCGGCCTTCCGTCCATATCTCTACGTGTGTAGGGAGAGGCCGGGCCTCCGGAGGCCGCACTTCTCCCTATACGTTCGATCCTGCAGGCCGCGCCTGTGCAATGTGCATGTGGAGCGCCTATTAAGGGCCCTCCATGCGCAGGCCCGGCCGGAAGGATCGTAGAGATTTAACCGGAAGGCCGCACCTCTCCCTCCGTACGATCCGGCCGGGCCTGCACATGTGGAGGGCCCATTATACAAGTACCAAAAAAAAAACAATATGAGCACTAGGATTTTGTAACTTGCTTTGTTTTTTGTTTGTAAGTAAAAGACAATAGGTAAACAGGTAAATTAGACTGGTGTAAAACTTGGACCATAATGAATGCAAAATTAATGACGGAAATTGAAAGTGCCTAAGTATTTAAAATGGCCGTTACTATAAATTACACTATAAACGGTTTGGAAATACCATAAAAATGGTCTCTGCTCACTACACCGTACCATACTGTGGCCGTGCTAGGAACGTGTCAGGCAAAAGAATATTCTTTATATTGAAAAGTATGACAAGTGTATGACCTGTGACGGAACAGTCTAGTGGGAATAGGGTCATACATTTCAATACAAATAATATTTTTTTTCCCTGATACGTTCCTAACACGGTCATGGTATGTTACGTACGGTACGTGGGCAGAGGCCTTAATTATCCCAAGTTTTACATTTTACACGTTAGAGCTTGACTCACTTTACGTTGAGCTGCCGCTGGACGAGGAGTTTCTTCTCGATCTGCTCGATGGGGAACTGCGGCACCTCGTAGGGCGCCGACAGCTCGTTGGGCAATTCCCGCGGTGTCTCCGCCCCCACCGCGCTCGTGGGGCTCTCACTACCTGCACCACAAATAAAATCACATCACATTATGTCAATATAGAAAATAAGCGCCCATGGCGGATCACGACAGACAGATCGTACTCGATCACGTTTGTTAAGCAACGCTCGGTCAGGCCAGGTGTCGGATGGGTGACCGTTAAGTGGAATTTACAACTGAGCGCTTCCGTGCTTCGGAGGGCATGTTAAACCGTCGGTTTCAGCTGTTGTCATTTGATAACAGTCGTTAAGCCAAGTCAGAGGCCTACAGGCAGACGGCTTGATAACCTCTAAGTAACACCGAGGTGGCCACTAATCCTCATACGATAAGAAAGAATATAGAAACCTTCAACCAACAAATACTTAAGGGCCTACTCCGAAAACCAACCATAATGGACCCTCTTCATGCACAGGCCCGGCCGGAAGGCCGCCGCGTATCGGTCAATCAAACACAAGATTAGGACAGAAATTAAACTAAGCACGTTTGAGCAACGCACACATATTGTGTATTTTCAAAGTAGGTACCTAGTTATGAAGCAACTAGGTATACGTCTCGTTGGGATTGGAAACTGGGCTTAGTCGAAAAATAAAATTTTGCCATCATATCTCTTATCTCTTCAAACAAGGAAACATTAACCAACAATTAAAATTTAAAACCATTGTCTGTTTACCATCCACCTATTTTTTAAGTAATATCAATCCTATAAGACATAAAGAGATAACTAGGCTTATCTCAGATTACCAGATGACAGGAATTTTCCTGACATGTCAGGAATTTCAGGCATCCGTAAAGGAAAATAGGTAAAAACTGTATTTGTCAGAGATTTTTGAAATCCCAAAAAGTTTAAGTACTTAATAAAAACATTAAAACACATTAATTTGTTAATCATTTTAGTGAGAAAAATTACCAAACATCAAGTTAATGAAGAATGTAGATCGTAGGTGTACAAAATGTCAGGAAATTTACTGAAAAGTAAGGGAAAAAGTCAGGAAATCTCATTATTAGATCTAAGCCTAGGGTTACCAGATGACAGGAATTTTCCTGACATGTCAGGAATTTCAGGCATCCGTCAGGAAAACAGGTAAAAACTGTATTTGTCAGGGATTTTTGAAATCCCAAAAAGTTTAAGTACTTAATAAAAACATTAAAACACATTAATTTGTTAATCATTTTAGTGAGAAAAAATACCAAACATCAAGTTAATGAAGAATGTAGATCGTAGGTGTACAAAATGTCAGGAAATTTACTGAAAAGTAAGGGAAAAAGTCAGGAAATCTCATTATTAGATCTAAGCCTAGGGTTACCAGATGACAGGAATTTTCCTGACATGTCAGGAATTTCAGGCATCCGTCAGGAAAACAGGTAAAAACTGTATTTGTCAGGGATTTTTGAAATCCCAAAAAGTTTAAGTACTTAATAAAAACATTAAAACACATTAATTTGTTAATCATTTTAGTGAGAAAAAATACCAAACATCAAGTTAATGAAGAATGTAGATCGTAGGTGTACAAAATGTCAGGAAATTTACTGAAAAGTCAGGGAAAAAGTCAGGAAATCTCATTATTAGATCTAGTAACCCTAGATAAGCCAGACTATCAACAGACGGTCTACACTTTTAATTATAGTAGAGACTAGCTTCTGCCCGCGACTTCGTCCGCGTGGATGTTAGAGAAAATGCTTAGAGAACCTTCAACCAGGGGCCCAATTTTTGAATCGCTCGTTTGGCGTCGTGCGCTCTTTTCTACTGATTTTCGTTTGACATCTCATACATTTGAGTTGATTTGTCGAACGAAAATCAGTAGAAACGAGCGCTCGACGCCAGCCGAGCGATTCAAAAATAGGGCCACTGGGTCCGACCAGTCATTTTTATGCATCCCGTTCCCGTTCCGGTTCCATTTCCGTTCCCGGTTCCCGTTCTTGCTCCCGCTCCCGTTCCCGTTCCCGTTCTATTCCCGTTTCGTTCCGATTTCGTTCCCGTCCATTCCCATTTCGTTCCCGTTCCCGTTCCCGTCCCGTTCTATTCCCGTTTCGTTCCGATTTCGTTCCCGTCCATTCCCATTTCGTTCCCGTTCCGTTCCCGACGCGTTCCCGTTCCCGTCCCGTTCCCATCCCGTAAACATCCCGTAACCGTCCCTTACCCCTTCCGTTCCCGTCCCGTTCCCGTACATGTCCCATTCTATTCCTGTTTCATTCCCGTTCCGTTCCCGTTTCGTTCCCGTTCCATTCTCGTTTCGTTCCAGTTTAGTTCCCAATCGTTCTCGTTTCGTTCCCGTTTTGTTCCCGTTCAGATCCCGTTCCGTTCCCGTTCCCGACCCGTTCCCGTTCCGTACCCGTCCGCTACCGTCCCGTTCCCGTTCCCGCCCCTTGCTCGTTCCCGTTTCGTTCCAGTTTTGTTCCCGATCCGTTCTCGTTTCGTTCCCGTTTTGTTCCCGTTTCATTGACGTTCCCGACCCGTTCCCGTTCCGTACCCGTCCGCTACCGTCCCGTTCCCGTTCCCGCCCCTTTCTCGTTCCCGTTCCATTCCCGTTCCGTTTCCGTTCCCGTTCCGTTCCCGGTCCGTTCCCGTTCCCGTAAACGTCCCGTAACCGTCCCTTACCCCTTTCGTTCCCGTTCTGTTTCCATTTTTACCCCTTATTAGGGGTTAAATCATTTCCACCGTGTTGGACTTCAAAATAAATGTCATTTTTGCAATCGTCATCCCAGAAAACCCCAATAACGACATCTATATCGATTTTTATGTTTACTCACCCCATTGTCCCCATTTACCCCCTAAGGGGTTGATTTGCAAAATAAAAAAATATATATTTGCCTATTTATTTTTAGATGTGCTCCTACGAAGTTTCAAGTTGTAATGTCTATTTTATATTATTTTTCCATACAAAATTTGAACCCTATTTTCACCCCTTTAGGGGTTAAATCATGTCCACCGTGTTGGATTTCAAAATAAATGTCATTTTGGCAATCGTCATCCCACAAAACCCCGATAACGACATCCATATCTATTTTTTGGTTTTTTTTACCCCTTTTCACCCCCATTTCATCACCTTTGGGGTTGAAATCCTAACAAAAACAATATACGTTGCGTTAGATTTTCCATCCATAAGCCTAAATTATATATTTAGCGATTTTTACTTCGAAAATGAAGGATTTTCTTCAATACAGAACTTCATCCCCCTTTTGACCCCTTCGGGGGTAGAATTTTGAAAAACGCTGAGACCCGTATTTATTAATTTTCAATCGTCAGCCTAAACACAAAATTTGAAGATTCTAGCTTCAAAACTGAGGGACTTTCATACAAACTTTCATCCCTTATTTCATCCCTTTAGGGATGGACTTTTCAAAAATCCTTCCTTAGTGGATGCCTACACTGTATAAAGTATCTGTGTGCAAAATTTCAAGTCTCTAGGTCCAGCGGTTTGGGCTGTGCGTTGATAGATCAGTCAGTCAGTCATTCAGTTTACGATTTTATATATTACTAGCTTCTGCCCGCGACTTCGTCCGCGTGGATGTTAGAGAAAATTCTTAGAAAATCTTCAACCAGGATCCGACCAGTCATTTTTATGCTTCCCGTTCCCGTTCTCGTTCCCGTTCAAGTTCCCGTTCCCGTTCCCGTTCCTTCCCCCCCCTTCCGTTTCCATTCCGTTCCCGTTTCGTTCCCGCTCCGTTCCTGTTCCGTTCTCGTTCCGTTCCCGTTCCATTACCGTTCCATTCCTAATCCGTTCCCGTTCCCGATCCCGTACCCGTCCCCTCCCCGTTCCCGTTCCCGTTCCCACACCCGTCCCTGTCCCCGTCCCTTGGATGAGGACTTCAAAATAAATGTCATTTTCGCAATCACCATCCCATGAGACCTCAAGAACGACATCCACATCGATTTTGATCTTTACTTACCCCATCCCTAAGGGATGATTTTCAAAATAACAAAATATGTGTTTGCCTTTTTATTTTTAGACATGCTCCTACGAATTTTAACGTTGTGTTGTAATATCTATTTTATATTCTTTTTTCATACAAAATTTGAACCCCATTTTCACCCTTTTAGGGGTTAAATCATGTCCACCGTGTTGAACTTCAAAATAAAACTCATTTTTGCAATCACCACCCCATAAAACCTCAAGAATGAAATCCATATCGATTTTTATGTTTACTCACCCCATTTACCCCCTAAGGTGTTGATTTTCAAAATTACAAAATATTTGTTTGCCTATTTATTTTTATATGTACTCCTACGAAGTTTAAAGTTGTTAGTCTATTTTATATTATTTTTCCATACAAAATTTGAACCTCATTTTCACCTTTTTAGGGGTTAAATCATGTCCACCGTGTTGGACTTCAAAATAAATCTCATTTTCGCAATCGCCATCCCAAAAAACCTCAAAAACGACATCCATATCGATTTTTAAGTTTACTCACCCCATTTAGCCCCTAAGGGGTTGATTTTCAAAATCACAAAATATATGTTTGCCTATTTAGTTTTAGACGTGCTCCTACGAAGTTGAAAGTTGTAATGTCTATTTTATATTATTTTTTCATACAAAATTTGAACCCCATTTTCAGCCCTTTAGGGTTTAAATCATGCCCACCGTGTTGGACTTCAAAATAAATGACATTTTTGCAATCGTCATCCCAGAAAACCCCGATAACGATATCCATATCTATTTTTAGGTTTTTTTATTCCTTATCACCCCCATTTCATCCCTATAGGGTTTGAAATAATAACAAAAACAATATACGTTGCGTTAGATTTTCATTCATAATCCTAAATTATAAATTTGGCGATTTTTACTTCGAAAATAAAGGATTTTCTTCAATACGCAACTTCATCCCCCTTTTGAGCCCTTCGGGGGTAGAATTTTGAAAAACGCTGAAACCGGTATCTATTTATTTTCAACTCTTAGCCTAAACACAAAGTTTGAAGATTCTAGCTTCAAAACTGAGGGACTTTCATACAAACTTTCATCCCTTATTTCATCCCCTTAGGGATGAAATTTTCAAAAATCCTTCCTTAGTGGATGCTTACACTGTATAAAGTATCTATGTGCAAAATTTCAAGTCTCTAGGTCCAGCGGTTTGGGCTGTGCGTTGATAGATCAGTCAGTCAGTCAGTCAGTCAGTCAGTCAGTCATTCAGTTTACGATTTTATATATTAAGAAGATATGTGTGTATGTCAAGCTTATAGAGTAGCTATGTAATGTGTCATTCCTCGTCTCCAACCTTGACTTCTCCAAGGCTCTGTAGCTGTAGCTGCTATACGATCACATACTACGGTCACAACCGTGATTGACGATTACGATTAGTCCATCCAATCCAACATGAACATAAATATAAGTACACAGAGAGCCATAAATAGTAGGTATAGAATTTTTCATATAATTTGAATATAAATGAACAAAATTATTTTTTATTTTTAAATTGTTTGATGAATTAATTTTAAATTGTTTTTTTGTAATTTAATTTATTTGTGATGTTTCTGTTTAAACTGATTATGGGGTATTAAGCTTGAAATTAATGATAACTCTTGAGACAGCTTTCAACCAGAAATCAGTTTCCTAATTAGGTAGCTGAATTAATCAAAGTTTATTTTCAGCTCATTTTAAGCAAGGGATAATCAAAAGAAAATTATCATAATCGAGTCACATGCAAACGAAATCATTCATTTTAATTACAACTGCAACATTAGTAGGTTCAACATATTTTCGGAAGAATCAGGACAAATCGGGAAAAAAAAATTTTACTAACATAACATACCTAACCTACCTACCTAAGAGAAACAAATAATTTTAATTAAAAAAAAAACCTACCTACCTACTAAATTATTTTTGTGTTTCATTATCATCTAAGAGTAGGTATCTACTTAATTATTTAGATATAAGAACCATATTAAATGTTTTGACATAGTTTTCAATTACGTATTAAAAAATTAACAATAGTAAATGAATAAGTATTCTAAATAATATCGATTCCACGCGAGATTTCGCAAGAACAGTGGCACGGATGTGACTTGCTAGCGGAAATTTTTGTCACACCTCAGAAATGTGCTGTGCAAACATTTTGCTAAAACCGCGAGCCAAGAGTGACTAAACGAAAATAACAGTGACGGGCGCTAAACACAAAGGAAGCAACAAAATGTAGAGGATTTTCAAACCAAGGATTGAGTTGTTTGAAGTCCGATCACAAGTGGCGAAGATGGTCTGAAATGGCGTAAGTGTCGACTACGGTTGCTATGCAACCGACAAGGGCGTCGAGGGATGACGACGAGCGGCGTTCTTCGAAGCAAGCGTTTTATTGACTTTGCTGTGCAAATTTCATTATCGCTACGTATGTTATGAGCCGGCTGGCATACGTATGTTATGAGTCGGCTGGCAGGCAGTAAGTGAGTAATTTTTATATGAAGTAAACAAAACTTCACTTTATTTAAGTTTTTTAAATTGAAGTATAGGTTTCATAGATTTGAATTACTTTTCTGAAAATGTGACGGGTCTTTGTCACAATTTTATCAGAAAGTGCCAAGATTTTATGTTAAGTGAACCTTTTACCTACTATTATATTATTATATTATATTAAAAGTACTAAATTATGAGTAAAGGTTTATAAAACTATGGGATAGAAAGTACATATAAAAATTGAAAAAAAAATGCTATTTCAAATAGTCAAATGGCATTAGTAGGTACTTTAGTACGTAATGGCCATTCACCGACACTCGGTGGTCGATAGAAAAACTGTACGCATTGCGGAGTTCGTGTGCGGCACGCTGACACATTAGTACGATTTACTGGATAGTTAATGCACTGTCATGCGAACATATGATCGAAATTCAATTTCGTTGAAACGCTAGTTACAAAAATCTACTTTGCCAATAAGTGACGCAAACAACAACAGATAATGAGAGGCATACAAGGAAGGCAAGGTTTAAAAAAATGGTAAACAGTAAGAAAGAATCTAGACAATTTTGATTAAGCTTTAGAATTAGAGATTATTTCTGTATAATCCTCCAAGCCCAGGAAAGACACAATAGATTTCCCATTGTTATGCGGCGCTCGGGCCTTGATAATCACTATAATCAATCTAAAAATAAATTAAAATATATTTACTTCTGTCCGATAACTCCTCATCCTGTGCTTCCGACTCCGACGGGCGCCGCACGTGCCACAAATCCCGGTCAAAACTATACATTACTGTCACGTCACAATTATTTGTCGTAAATTATCGTCTCACATCACATCACGCCATCTTAATAACTACTAAGCACTATCTAGTGTTTATCTTATTATTTTCTGAGGAAAAAATATGAAAAACTTTTCACACTGCTTGTTCTGTTGTTGGGTAAAATTAAATGTTGCTTTAATGACCTTGTGGTATTTCAGTATTATGTAAAATGTTTAAATTTTTGATCAGATATGTTCAACTTCGCTCTGCACAAGCTATCTATGGCTGTTACAGCTACAAGGGGCGTACGTCTAGGTTCTAACTCCTAAAAAAAAACATTTCCTAGATACTGTTAAATTAAGTTATTTTTCTCTGCGAACATCTTGCCATCTGCTTCGAAATTTACATCATAATTTGTAGTATAACCAAAAGTAAAAAAATACAAGGACATATTTTCCAAAAGTTTGTCGTTGTGAACATGCTTTTTATAAAAGCATTTAAATTAAATAATTGAAGTTATTAAATGAAAAGATAATTTGGAAAAAATATAACAAAAAAAATGCAATAACAATTCAAATCTAAGGAAACACTAATAGATTTATAGTGTTACGCTATTTAAAAAAAACGGCACTCGTAAATTACTGTAATTTCCAATGAATTCGATAATAACATGTTTACGATACCGATACGACTCGTCAACATTCATTTAGTTCAAATCGTAACCCATTTTAATAATAATTTATGAGTTCATTTTCTCCTCGATATTGCAGTTGTTACAATAAAGTAGACCACTTTACTTTCATAACCACTTCAATAAATCCAATTAAAATTCATGCAAGGTTTCTAGCTTTTTTATGTTACTATAGAGTTCTAGACTGATGCTAAGTTATTGATTTCAGAATCGTATGGAAAATAACAATCATAGATAATGCTTTTGAATGATAATTCTCGTGCTCTTTCGGCTGGACTCCAATAACATCAAATGACGTCAATAAATATTTACTATAAAGTATTTAGGTATGATTTTCTTATCTTTCAAGCCAAACCTTTGACATTTATAAGATGATGAAACTGTTTTTGGCTTTTATTGTTCATAGTTGCTATGAAAAATTAACTGAAATCAGAAGTAACAAAGTTTATGAAGACCGCAAAATTTATGCAAAAGAATGACGTAATTATGAACAGTTTGTATGGCTTCATTAATATTCGGCTGTGTTCTAAACTAGAGTGGCGATAAGAGAAGCACACTTGAGAGAAAGCGGCCATCACTACCGACCATGATAGATAACTATTAACCAGCTGTTAGTATTTGATATTCACTAACCAAGATCAGAAACACCTATTAAAGACTGCAAGGTTGTAAATTTTCATGGCTGTGTTCACTTTAAAATCAAGGTAAGCACAGCTTTTGTGTTTATATACTCATTTTGCCCCTCTGGAAGAAGGGTAGAGTTTTTTCAAAAACTGTACTACACATTACACACACATGTTGGCGGGTAATATCTTATAATTAAGATTAAATTAATAAATACCTAATCATCTAGCAATCATATAAATCGTTCATTTGATAAATTTCATAAACATAACAAAAGTGTGAATCAGAAGACTGGAATGCCATTTGACAAATTGAGACCACAAAATTTAAAGTTATGAATAGAATTCCGCACACGTCTGTTTTGAAACATCGAAAACTAGACGACGACGCAGGATTAATAACGGGTCATTCCGGTTAGCAACTGAATAAAACATAACACAGTACCATCAGCACATACACGAATTTAAATAAATTGCAGTAGCGGGATGTAATACCGATCAAAATACCACATGGTCATTAAATGGACAACGTGCGCGGGTTCTGTTTGAATGTTATCAATATGGTATGCCACGACACGATTAGTTAGTACTTGTTCGCAATAGGACCGAACGGCGACGCGACGAGACGAGCGTATCGTCGATCACTGACTGGCCGCTGGTTGCCGCTGGTTGCGTCGCCCCACTCGCCCCACGGTGCACTCTCGACCCACAAGATGTAAACAAAGAGGTGAATGGAGGAACGAGACCATATTGCATAATATTCACCTACTGCGCTATTACTTGAATTGATAACGATGCTAAAAATAAGCCAATGCCAACATGGACAATAACACCATTAAATATCTGCGTTATCCTGTCTGTATACATGACAGTATAGATAAATGCACATGGACATCCATGTGAACGTTTTTAGAATATATTTATAAAAAATATGATGCAAATAATAAATGCAACCTATCAGCCGCACGACACCCACGCATAGATCCCAAAAGCCTCTCCCAAAGATCTCCACAATTATCGGTCCTGTAGTCCTATGTCCTATAATTATTATAGGATATAGGACCACATTATAGTATATGTACATCGATATGTACATATCGTGCGTAGGTAACACAAATACATTAAAATATCATTTGTTTTTATCGATAGAAAAAATTTAAAGAAGGTCCAAATAGTACCCGAAATGAGCAAGAATATGTATTGAGATGAGAGTAGATGAAGGAATAGATATCGTAGCAAGCGGGAAGAAATTATCTCTGCCTGCCCCTACGGAAGAACGATAAGACCTTAGTTTTGCAGACGTATGATTTTTTGGGTCAGCATATTTAAGAAGAGCATATTACGAAATTTTGACATACAATCACTTAAATCTCAAAGAAGGAAAGACACCGAACAAAAAGAAATATATGCTGTCAGAAATACCCAAAATGGGTTTTATTTTTGTTCAGTAATTTAGGTACTTATAACATTTAAAATTTGTAAGTAAATTTCTATCATCTGATCAGTCACTTTTTGCCAAAACAGACGTCTCTTCTATTATGTCAACACAGAAAATGGCGAGCATATGTATGAAATCTACAAACTTTGTTTCACTGAAGGAAGTTTTGAAACACAATGTCGATCTTTCCAAGCATTCACTTAAAAACGTGTTAAAAAATGCCATTTTAATCTATATATAAAAAAAATCCCTATTTCCATTGGTCAAGCAAGCCATCACGCGTGAACGGCTGGACCGATTTCGCTAATTCTTATTTTTGTTGTGTTTGTTATTATCAGAAGGTTCTTATAAAAGAAAAAATAAGAAAATTGCGCATAAAATTAGAAAATTTAAGAATACTTAACCACCTTAAAAAAATATTTTGGACAATATATGCTTTTTTTAATGTAACCTTATGACATTTGACATAGAATTGACAGAATGCGTGCTGCAAATATCGTCAAAGAGGATGTAAAAACTTAATGTCGATTAACACAACTAAGACAGGACAAAGTCTGTCAGTTCAGCGAGTAATTGCATAAAGATAAAGAGTAGAAGAATAAATAGTCGATGATTTTTTTTTCATTGGATTTAATTTATGAATAATCATTAACTTTTATATGGTTTAATCATATCGATCTAATCTGGTAAATATACACGATATTATTGAATGTTTTGAGTACCTAGTCCCAATCTGTTTAATTAGTTCACTTCAGTCAGAATAATAGTATCGTTTAAAATTAATATGTATCACGCAATTAACACAAAAACAATCTACTCAATTAGTGACAAACAATCGTTTTTGTTATTTCACTTCACGTGGCTATGTGCTATTTATAATAATTAGTTGTTTACATCTACGTCATAACAACATAGTCACCCTAATCAAAATTCACTTTCACTAGACTCAAGCCAAAGGTGTCTTGTAATTTTGGCATCACTCCCACACCTTCGATAGCTCAGTTGGTAGAGCGGTGGACTGTAGTGGCTTGCTGTTGATATCCATAGGTCGCTGGTTCAAATCCGGCTCGAAGGAATACATTTTTTGCTCTTTATTTATTTTTGGTTTTAAAAATATTGACCACTTAACCAGTCGTTAACACCATTTAACTAATATGCCATTTTGAATGCATTACATTATTTTATCAAAAATATTTATTAATAACTTACCGCTATCATCGAAGAAAGAGTCAGTGATGATTCTCGGAGATTTCGAACCATCCTGAACACCTCTCGACGACATTATTCAGAAATATTTCACAACATTCACCTAAAACACACATTTAACGTTCACTACGGAAGCACGAAAAAATTTATGCGAGTTTGGATTCCGATATCCAGGTATTGATTGAGTAAAAGTGTTCCTTAAAATGTTATCACAGTAATGTTTGAAAATCGGTGAAGATTCTGATAGTGCATAACAGAACAGTGATTGATCGTGGTCGGTGATAATGCTGCCCTGCATTGCTGTTGTCACATAGGAAATATTGAGTCACAAATTGCCAACAATATCTGATATTTACACAGCTAAATTTATCGTTATTTATTTTTACATAATTTATCAAAAGTAGGTACCTAACCGTGGTGTTGTTTATTATTAACACTTTATTATTCCCAAATTAACGGTGGTGTTTAAATTGGAGTATAAATACACAAATATTTTACGATAGTATTGTATTGTAACTACATTTTCACAGACATCAAAAACTCAACAATATTTTCACAGAGTGCTGTGACATTTTGTGTGGAGTTTTCCTAATAAACAAGCTTGGCATCATCGGATCATTGTTCGCCTAACATTCATGTAATATTATTAAATATATTGAGTTCTTTGAGTCAACAAAAGTCAAATTAGTATTTCCAGTACATGAACTTTATTAAATAAAACGCAGAATCTGTTACCTTTCCAGAATAAAGTCGAATACCTACGTTATTTAATAAAATTTAACTCTCAATTTTTTTTTAGCCTATTTTTGTATGAGGAGATTGATATCAAAGAAGCTATTTATACCTAAATCAAAGGAGACGATTGAAACTCATAAGAGAGAATAATATTATTTACAGTCTATCTTCAATGTTTTCTTTTAACGAAATGTATGAAGTTTCTCTTCCCACTTTGTTTGGATTGAGCCAAAACGAGTTTGTAAACAAACACCTATATTTATGTAGCAGTTGTAAGAACGGAATGTATAAAAGTAATAGAGTATTAATTGCAAAACATCACGCTGATTAATTTTGTATCGGAAACATGGCAAATAACGATTTCCTTAAAAATGCGCGCGCAGGCGGGCTAATTCTGGCGCGGCGAGGCGCCTGCCGCCCACGCTTTCAGCTCTCTGTCCAGAGTCAAAGACCGACACCACTATCCCCAGACGTGATAAGCCATTGTCACTCTACACAGGAGTGATGCTCCAGACACCCACGTAACTAGCATGACTACTGCTGAGCCGAACAAAATAAATCGCGCTTTAATCAGAAACTACAGTGCGTTGAGCGTTCACATCACAGCTATTTTATCTCTGAATGTCTTCTTATGAAAATGATCTGTCATTTTCAGAGGTAAAATAACTGTGAACGAACTGTAGATGCCTTATAATCGTTGTCAACGATACGATCATTGGTCTGAATAGATATTCTTAAAATGATTTTGAAAAAAGGATTTATTTATCCAACCCATGTTTGTAAATATTTTATAGAGTCTAAGCTAGCTACATCCTATTATCCCGTTAGATATACTGCTAGATCCCGTTAGATCCGCCAATTTATAATTTAAAAAGTTTGTATACTTGTTAAATGCACGTATTGGATAGGTAAGTTACACGTTATTTAAGCAGTTGAAATATCAATATTTTGTCGATTCGAGTGAAGTAGCAATATGTAAATAGAAAGAAACATTAGACAAGTTACCACTCAGACGAGTAGGTACCTATTGGTGATGGGCTCTTTTTTCCGCATTTAGACTCGCATTTGGTCCGTTATGGGTGAACACAGCATTGGTGTGGCTAGTCAAGCCATCCAAGCTCCTTCCAGAAGCGCAGAAGCCTCCTGGGGCGTTCACAGGCTTCTAGGAGCAACCTCACGTCTTTGAGGATTTCTGCCCGGTGTGTGCGGCCAAACCCACGCACTCCAGGATCACGTGGGCGGCTGTTTCCTCTGCGTCCAGGCATCCTCTACATAGGGGACTGTCTGTCGCATTCATGATGAATAGTTGTCGGTTTATGGCAAGGTGACCTGTAACTGTAAGTGTACCTACAACTATTCGGAGGTCTGGACGATTAAGGCTGAGCAGTCTACAGGTCAACCGCGGCGAGACTGCGGTCATCGCCAACTTGGACTGTCTACAGCCTGTTAGATTTACCCAACGAGTATTATGTGCAGCACGAGTACGTTGTCTCACCCATGAGCGCAGTTGGCTGAACGGGAGTGGCAGAATGGGTATGGGTCCTGCCACTGTTGTAGAAGATCCCTTTCTAGCCAGCTCATCGGCGGCGTCGTTCCCGTGTGATCCACTATGCCCTTTAATCCATTGCAGGATTACTTTGTTTTTGGATGCTAAACGATCCAAAACTTGGTGGCATTCGTAGACGATACTGGAGTTGATCGTGTTGGCCTCCAGTGCTGTTAGAACGGCCATGCTGTCGGTCAGTATGCGGATGTTTAGTTTCTTCATACCTCTAGACAGGGCTGTGGTAGCGGCATTTATTATTGAAACACATTCGCATTGAAATATCGAACTGTGTTGGCCTAATGCTTGTGATATTTTGATATTTAGGTCTTGTGAGAATACTCCAGCACCAGTACCAGTCCCTATCTTGGAGCCGTCCATATAAATTCGGACTTCATGTATGCCGGAGTAATCTCAGTCACTTTCAAATAACTGTATCT
This sequence comes from Agriphila tristella, assembly GCA_928269145.1. Classification (NCBI taxonomy): domain Eukaryota; kingdom Metazoa; phylum Arthropoda; class Insecta; order Lepidoptera; family Crambidae; genus Agriphila; species Agriphila tristella. Next base: position 2,119,732 of record OV743443.1, on the reverse strand, counting down.
GGTATTTCTTTTCGAAAATGTATTGTTTTGGGATCCTATCGCACGGGGCAGCGATTAGTGGCTCATGTTTCACTAGATCATTCCACAATGTGGAGTGAGGAACCTCTCGGTTGTACCACAGACCCAGGTGTTTAAGCCTCATAGCAGCCATGGAGGCTTCCTGTTGTATAAACAGGAAGCCTCCATGGCTAGTGGCATGAGTAGGTACCTAGTACAAAATAAAATTTTCATTCCACGTTAATCCACTAGGTACAATGTACACTACACCTTCACCTTTCAAACTAGTCGTGGGTAGTAAATAAATAATTGAATTCCAATCAATTTAATCAAAAGATCAAATAAAATATTGGCTACCAAATACAGTCTACAGCCCAAGAGCGGGCGACTTAATTTTGTCCCGGAAAACGCCAATGTCATTGTCACCCTACATATAGGCCGCTGCCAGAAGTCGGTTGCTCATAATTTATTTTCTCTTTGTGAGCAAAGCGGAAAGTTTGCGGTCTTTGACTGACCTATTTCTTGGTACCAAGAATTTTCATAGTAAGATTCTTGCTTGGTAGGGTGAATATGCCTAATACCAGCCCCCCCTAAGATTTTTCAACTTTGAATCTCTGTTTTGCTGCCATAAAAATATTGTTGATACAGTTTCTTTGTTGCGAAAATAATACTTAATTATACGTAGTTTTGTGGAAAAACAAACAGAGAAGCCCTTAATACTTATATTTTTAAAGGTAGGTACCGATACCTATTATACTATACATCTCCAGAATATACGTGTGGACTGTAGAATGAGTTTCTGGTAAATCTTTGACTACCTGCAAGGGACCTCAGTCATCATCATTCATCCAACACAACACATCACACCACACGCAACACAATAGACTCAGACTTCGATTGTCTGAACCTGACGCACGCAGCCGTCACGTCAGCGTGTTAGAGAGTCATTCACCTTCTTACGAATAGTTGCTTGACTTAATTTTCACATCCAATCCTTCCCTCGTCCCATCACACGGTCAACATATAGCCCCTGGTTTTTCCCGTCACGACCTAATTTTCCTATCCTATATCCTAAAACCCCCGAAACCTATCCCAAAGGTCCTGCACAGGCGCTGTTTTGCACAAATTGACGTTGCCAAGCTGCAGAAAGATGCATCCGTGATCAACTGGGACCCCTTGGTTCAAGCTACTTCTGTTGATGAGAAGGTCCGGATCTTCAACCAAACGGTGCTAGCTATTTATGATGTCCATGCTCCTGTTAAAAAGATAAGACTTAAGCGACCACCAGCGCCTTGGATGACCGAAGGCATTCGAATGGCGATGAGGCGTAGAGATAGAGCTTTTCGCAAGTTTAGAAGGGATCGTCAGGAGGATAACTGGATTTCTTTTAGAGCTGCCAGAAACCGCTGTAATCAAATGATACGTAACGCTAAACGCCGCCATATTCTTAACAACATCTCATCCTCCTCTTCTGCTGATATCTGGAAGTTTCTTGGAACTCTAGGTATAGGCAAAGCGCGACATTTAGACCTGCCTAACTCAATTGGACTTCACGATCTCAATCTCCATTTCTCCACCTCATCGAAATTAGATCGTGCGTCAACCTCACGTACCGTTGCCTCAATAGCTAGTCTAACGCGTCCCAATATATCCCCGTTTCGTTTCTCTCCAGTTACCGAGGATGAGATCAAAAAGATTATCCTCTCCATAAAATCCAATGCTGTGGGTTGTGATGGCGTAAGTCGCCGCATGATAGTTACTTTATTGGAACATCTAGTACCGGCTATCACCCACATCATTAACATTTCCATTGATTCCGGTGTTTTCCCTAAACTTTGGCGGAAAGCCTATGTCCGTCCTCTCCCCAAAGTCACTAATCCATCTCATCCCAACCAATTCCGTCCAATCTCCATCCTTCCCTTCATGTCCAAAGTGCTTGAGGCCTGTGTCCACAAGCAGTTCTCCCACTTTGTCCATCACAATTCCCTTTTAAGTCCTTTGCAGTCCGGTTTCAGACCCGGACACAGCACCGCTACCGCTCTCCTCAAAGTGACTGGCGATATTAGGGCAGCGGTTGAGGATGGTAAAGTAACTGGCTTGGTACTCATTGACTTCTCCAACGCCTTTAATACTGTCAGTCACGACATCCTTCTTTCCATATTGTCCCATCTTATGGTCTCTGACGAAGTACTGGAATGGTTCTCATCTTATCTTCGGGAACGTCAGCAGGCGGTGCAGTTAGATGAGTCAACCTCATCTTGGCTTCATTTAGATACTGGCGTTCCCCAAGGCGGCATTCTTTCTCCACTTCTTTTCTCAATTTTCATTAATTTCATCACTCATAAACTTCAGTGTTCGTATCATCTTTATGCCGACGATTTACAAATATATGCCCAGGCTCGCGTCGATGACTTGAACGATGCTATCAACACTTTAAACAGTGACCTAGACCACATTAAGCACTGGTCTGACTGCTTTGGTGTTGCCGTCAACCCTGGTAAATGCCAAGCTGTGTTAGTAGGTAGTCCCCGGATGGTGTCCAGAGTGGACCCTACTGATCTGTCTCCAATTGTTTTCGACGGCACTCCAATTCCATTAAGTCCTAGTGTGAAAGATCTGGGTTTACATGTAGATTCTAGGTTAAACTGGCAAGCCCAAGTAACAAGTATTTGTCAGAAGGTCACAGGAGTATTGCGTTATCTCTACCGCCTCAAAAACTTTTTACCATCGAACATCAAAGCAATGCTTGTGCAGACCTTAATTTTCCCTATTATCGACTATGGTGATGTGTGCTACCTCGACCTGAATGCAGATCTACTTAATAAACTCGACCGTCTTCTGAATAACTGCATTCGATTCGTCTTTAATCTTCGCAAGTACGATCATGTGTCCGCACACCGATCGCTGCTAAAATGGTTGCCCATTCGGCAGCGCAGAAGTATGCGGGCCTTGACCACTCTATTTTCTCTATTAAGCTCCCCTAACGCTCCCTCATATCTCACTTCGCATTTCCAATACTTATCTTCCTCTCATGACAAAATTCTTCGTTCCTCTTCTAACCGTCTTCTTAGCTGTCCCTCTCATCACTCTGATACCATGCACTCTTCTTTCTTCGTCTATCCTATTTCGCTGTGGAACGCGCTCCCCGTTGACATCAGAATGTCCACCAATCGGTACGCGTTTAAGACTAAGTTGCGCAAATTCCTCACAGAGCAAGCAGATCATTCTTAAATATTGATATTCGTTGATAACTTTTATATATAATTATATATGCTTATATATATATATATGTACATATATATTATATTAATAATTATTTATATACTATATTTGTATTTTTGTCAGTATGTATGTTATAATATGTTTTATTTATAGTAAGTACTTATTTTATTTCTTACTTTTTCTTATTTACTCTGGTTGTGCACCCTACCACACAAAGTCTCCACATCACCCTAAGGTTGACTGGTAGAGAATGCCTAAGGCATTAAGTCCGCCATTGTACTATTGTGCATTAAGAATTAAATAAATAAATAAATAAAATAAATAGTTACAGTCTTGCAAACGTTGTCACGCTTTAACAGTCGATATTGCAAACTTTGCGGTGTTCCTACTTCCAAGTGACTATTTAACTACCTACTTTAGTAGGTACCTATTAAGTATTTTACACCGCATGGTCCCATTATCGCATATTATACCCACAAGGTTATTTTTAATTCATTGAAAACCTCTCGTGGGGTTGATCAAGTCATCAAACTGAACAACTTTCATTAAGGGACCAAGCTCGAAATCACGATAAAAAGATCAGCTGTTCCGTACCTACATCGCTCCATCGAAATGTATGAAACAGCTGATTTTTTTATCGCGTTTTCAAGGTTGGTCCCATAATGAAAGTTGTTCAGTTTAATGGTCTGATCAACCCCTCGAGAGGTTTTCAATGAACTAAAAATAAACTTGTATAAAATACCTACGTCTAGTAGGCTTGTAGTGTAGTAGACTATTTGACTAACTTAACTGGTCCATAACTTTCTATGGAACTAGAAACCACATGAAAAACTTCGTAGATACCTACATTATGGAACAATTTCTATTGTTGTTTCAAAAGTAAAATGTGGTAAAATCCTGGGTCGGTAACACTTTAATTTTTTTGCTCTGCGTGACGACAAGTAAACAAGATCAAGGTTGAATTATTGAGAATCATTTTTAGAAAGACACTTTACCGAGTAAAAACGTACGAGACGATATTTTCATGGTGGAAAAAGAGGCACCTACAAAAGGAAAACCGTCAAAAGTTTTTAGTAAATAGGTAAGTACTACATACAATAAAGATAAGCTAACGAAACTTATGATATGAATTAACTAAAGAATCGTTACTTCTTAATGTATTTTTTTGCTACAGAACATTTAGGGTACATAAATATAAAAATATCCGCGAAATTTCTGCAAAAGCATAGAGAGCGGAAAATGGATTCCATTTTGTTGTGTCATCCGTTTTTGCAACCAGTTACCAGACTATCAGACCAAACAGTCGTGAGATTAACTGTGTAATTAATTATCTGATAGGTACTGTGATATAAAGTAGGTTAGTTGGCACTATTTTTACAGAATGTATGGAGACGCCACACTGTGGCCACACTAGTATTTGTGATGGCATAATAGGCGAAGGCGAGCCGCGAGCGATAAATCTAATTGCCATTCAATAGTCAATATCGCATTAAAAGTGCTATGTAATCGCATTGCAATGCAACGCCTTCTAGATACGTACCACTACCAACCAATTTCGATTTGTGGAAACATCAATTACAAGGCAGCATTAAAACCGACACGAATCACCACCTGCTCAATCGTATATTTAGCTGGAATTTTCCAGCGTGGAGCGGATGCGCTTGGACTCACTTCCAAAAACACGCGCCAAAACACTAACCTCGAAAATACATTGACCACTTTATCAAAATGATATTTGTGCACCTTTTTTATTTAGATAAATAACCGAACTTGTTCTTGTACGGATGTTAGGATGTCGACTGAGCGCGCCTGGCACCGGCGCAACGGCATGGCACGCTTTTGTGTTTAGCACAATCACAGCCGCGATGTCGTCACGTCACGAAGTTCTATAATAAACATAGACGGTTGAGAATTACCTCTAATTTGCCTTTACGACCGTGACATTGTGTAAATGGAAATGGAAAAGACACAAGAAATCTAAACGTCAATATCAATCGATTTTCTTGTAACCGCATTATTTAGTACCTACCTACCTAATTATTTAAAAAACGTAATGCTTTTTTGGATATTGATGAAATTACTTACCTATTGTTAGTGTAAAAACAAGTTTACAAATTCGAAAGACCATGGAAACACCTTTATTATCTGTAGGTATAGAGATTGGAAAACTTCGAAATGTAACAATAACTTTTATTGTAATAATAATAATAAAAAAATAACTACAATTTGTGCGCAGCGCAAGCATAGAATATATTTAATAAGTATAGTACTAGCACTGAAGAGTATTTTTTTTACAAAATGTTCGAAATTGTAAAAAAAGCAAGTTTTCGCCGCCGTAGCAAACGTAGCATGCGTGACCCCTAGCTAGACTTGTACGTTGCATGACCCGTACATAGCATTGCGTAGCACGACCCGTAGCATGACCCATACGTAGCATTGCGTAGCACGACCTGTAGCATGACCCGTACGTAGCATTACGTAGCACGACCCGTAGTAGGACCCGTAGCATGACCCAAACGTAGCATTGCGTAGCACGACCCCTAGCATGACCCGTACGTAGCATTGCGTAGCCCGACCCGTAGCATGACCCGAACGTAGCATTGCGTAGCACGACCCGTAGCATGACCCGAACGTAGCATTGCGTAGCACGACCTGTAGCATGACCCGTACGTAGCATTACGTAGCACGACCCGTAGTAGGACCCGTAGCATGACCCGTACGTAGCATTACGTAGTAAGTAGTAAACCCGTTCGTAGAATTGCGTAGCACGACCCGTAGTATGACCCTACGTAGCATTGCGTAACACGACCCGTAGCATGACCCGTACGGAGCATTGCGTAGCACGACCCGTAGCATGACCCTTACGTAGCATTGCGTAGCACGACCCCTAGCATGACCCGTACGTAGCATTGCGTAGCCCGACCCGTAGCATGACCCGAACGTAGCATTGCGTAGCACGACCCGTAGCATGACCCGAACGTAGCATTGCGTAGCACGACCTGTAGCATGACCCGTACGTAGCATTACGTAGCACGACCCGTAGTAGGACCCGTAGCATGACCCGTACGTAGCATTACGTAGTAAGTAGTAAACCCGTTCGTAGAATTGCGTAGCACGACCCGTAGTATGACCCTACGTAGCATTGCGTAACACGACCCGTAGCATGACCCGTACGGAGCATTGCGTAGCACGACCCGTAGCATGACCCTTACGTAGCATTGCGTAACACGACCCGTAGTATGACCCTACGCAGCATTGCGTAACACGACACGACCCGTAGCATGCCCCGTACGTAGCATTGCGTAGCACGACCCTTAGTATGACCCTACGTAGCATTGTGTAACACGACCCGTAGCATGACCCGTACGTAGCATTACGTAGCACGACCCGTAGTATGACCCTTACGTAGCATTGCGTAACACGACCCGTAGTATGACCCTACGTAGCATTGCGTAACACGACCCGTAGCATGACCCGTACGTAGCATTGCGTAGCACGACCCGTAGTATGACCCTTACGTAGCATTGCGTAGCACGACCCGTAGTATGACCCTACGTAGCATGACACGTAGCTAGCATGCATACAACCTATAGCTTTATCATAATCATTATTTCGGTGATGGAGGTTGAAACTGGATATCGGCAAAAATATGCATTATTTGATTGAATCAGGCGTCACTTGGCGGAAGTCCCAAACCATTTTGAAAAAAGAAATGTATGTAGCTTACTTCCGCAAACAATATATGCAAGATGCACCGCCCGCCCGCCCGCAATAATATGCACATGCACACCACAAAATATCAGTGCACAATACCTGCATTTAGCAAGACAGCAACACACCTTGCACCTTCACCAATTAGGCTACTCTACACGTGTTTCGCCCCAACCCGGGGCATCCTCAGGAGTTAGATCGTGCGTAAACCAACACCGAATGAGCAACATTGCCCTCCGACACCGTATTTATTCTCTTCCTCCCCACTCCGCACCGAGTGACTGACAGCGTTTGAAGAATGTTGCCAGTTTCAAATAAAAAGGAAAAAGGAAGGAAAAATGATTTTAATTTAAATTGTGTACAAATAAATTGATATACATTAAATAATGTGTTTTATTAATAAGATATTTAATTTTAAGAATTATTATTATTTGAGAAAATACGCAGCAATGGCGAGGAAGAGACGTCAAGTTGATTGTTAAGTATGGTTCCATCAACATTGTGTTTGATAATTTCTAGGTTTTCCAACACGTTCAGTCGTAGACCTTTACTACAAGTATGTAAAACCTCATAGGAATGGCCATCAAATAGTTGATGTCCGGTATTTAATAAATGTTTCGCGAAATGTGATCGTTCCGGGTGGCCATTCCTATAGGCAGAAATATGTTCTTTATAACGTATATCGAAACTACGGCCAGTTTGACCAACGTATACTGAATTACATTGGTTACATGTTAACTTATATATCCCCGACTTCCTGCCAACCTCCGTTTTTTCCTTGCCATTGCAAATAGCACGCCGGACGGTATTAGTAGTACGAAAAGCCACGTGAACGTCGTTATTTTTTAAGATTTTTGATATTTTATCTGATATTTTAAATAATTTCCTATCTGGAAAACCACGAAAAAGTAACAGGAAATCTTTTGGCTCTTTCCTGAAATTCAATTTACGGAGCTTTTTTTCTTACCCGGCTGTGGTGACCTTCTTTTGTTTTAGCACAGTATTGGTTTTAGCACCTATAAAACTAGTATTCAGCTAGACTATAGGTATGTGAGCGACTATATATATTTGGGAAAACAAGTTTCATTCAGTGCACAAAACAATCAACAAGAAGTAGAAAGAAGAGTTCAAAAGACCTGGAACAAGTTTTGGAGCTATAAAGAAGTATTGAAAGGCAACTTCCCTGTAAAACTAAGGGAAAAATTATGAATTCATACCTTTTACCCTCCTTGACATATGCTTGTCAAACTTGAAAATACACTCTTAACATCAAAAACAAGATAAAAACAAGTCAAAGAAGTATGGAGAGGAGTATGATGAAAATAAACAAACTTCAGAAAATACCACACAATATTATTCGCAAGAAGACTGATGTTATAGATGCCCTAAGCTACGCACAAAAACTAAAATGGAGATGGGCGGGCCATATAGCCCGAACGACCGATGACAGATGGACATTAAGGACCACCGTGTGGCCAGGACCAGCCGGCTACAGAAAAATAGGCAGACCGCAAACAAGATGGGCAGACGACATTACACACACAGCTGGTCGAGACTAGCTGACACTAGCAATGGACAGGGACGCATGGCAATCTCTGGAGGAGGCCTTCACCTGAGAGGGGTTCTTGCCAAATCACTAAAATGAAAAAAATAATATTTAATCATTTTTATTATTTACTTTAATTACTTAATCAAATTCATTTTAAAAGGACATAATTACCTATAAATAATTTAATTTAATGCTATGAAATCAAATATTATGTAATTTAATTCAATTTAGTAACTAATTATTTTTATGAACTCTTATTTTTTTTTATTATTTTTTATTATTGGCTTTAGCACAGATAATATAATACTAAGTTTTAGTGATGCTTTTTTATGCTACAGCTCCACCTGCGTCTTAACTACTCTTGACGCGTAGCTTTTACGCAGATGTGGCCCAGACTTAACGGCGTTAATTTAAAACGATAGTACTGAATATGAATAATGCCCGTTCTTGGACATTACCATTAAAAATTAACGTTAACGCAGGTGGAGCCGTAGCATTAGAAACAGAAAAAACCTTATTATTACCTTTGATATTTTTAACGAAAATTCGATGAATCGTGCTTCAAAATCCAAATATTATAAATAGGTGTGTCCGTATGAAAAATATTCCTATGCAACAAGTATCGTTAGAAATATTTATTTAATCATCTTATCGTTTGAAATATTTATTAAAGGATTATGCCGATTTTACTATACAAGCTAGGCCATGATGCGCTTTGATGAAATTACCAAAATACTATAGTAATTTTATAGTGATTGCGTGGGAAGAATATCATTAAAATAGGCTTAGGTTTAAGCAACCACCAGATATAATGAAATATAACGCCCAAAAAATCGTAAGTACTTACCAGAATTTAATCCCCATTTTAATATGAAATTATAACCAATAAACGTATAGTCCGCTAACCTAAAAAAGGCAAGTATCTTCAGAATAATCGCTGAGCTACCCAAAAAGGCCACGCATGCACCAAATACGTACTCGCATTTTATTTAAAAAAATATCCAAATATGTTACACAATTTTATCCTAATAAATCATTGTTTACCCAAAAAATATAAATGAAGTTCTAAAGGTTTACCGATACACCGTAAAATATTTACTAAAGGCTATTTATACAAACTCAGGAGTAGGTAAGTACTTACCCAGAAAAAGTGAATATTTTATTTTTGTATCTACTGTCTATCAGCCATTTTTAATGTCCCCACTGCAGGAAAGTCAAAGTCAAAGTCAAATAAGCTTTATTCAAATAAACTTAATTATTAAGTACTTTTGAATCGTCTATATTTTCCTACCACCCGTTCCAGACTTTTTTAGCTGACAAGAAGAACGGGCGCAAGAAACTTATCAGCTGTAACAGCCATAAGTAACGATATTTACAAACTTGAATATATCGTTACCAGAAAATTACAACAGGGTGACAGGATTATTGGCAACAACATAGACTTATTATATTACTTCAACAAAGTACTTATTAGCAAGTTATGTATTACATCATTTCCACGCATTTAGATCTTTAAGATAATCATCTACTTTATAATAACCTTTACCCATGAGCGTTTTTTTAACATGGTTTTTAAATTCATGCAAAGGAAGATCAATCACTTGTTGTGGAACCTTATTAATAAAGGCTATGCCTTTCCCCATAAATGAACCTCTAGTTTTTGCAAGCCTAAATCTTGGAACGGAAAGTTTATCTTTATTTCTTGTATTGAACTGGTGAATATTGCTGTTCTTAGCAAATGAATCATAGTGTTTCCTTACATAAACTAAATTATCATAAATATATTGGCCTGCCAAAGTTAAAATATTTATTTCTTTGAACATTTCTCTCAAGGTATCTCTCCGCCGTAGATTGTATATGGCGCGAACAGCTCTTTTTTGGAGTACAAAAATATTTTCAATACTGGCAGCTGAGCCCCACAATAGCAGTCCATACGACATTACGCTATGAAAATAACTAAAGTATACTAACCTTGCCGTTTCAATATCAGTTAAAAGCCTTATTTTCTTAACAGCGAATGCCGCTGAACTAAGTCTACTTGACAAGGCTTCAATATGTGGATCCCATTGCAGTCGAGAATCTAGTGTGATACCTAGAAATTTTGTGCTCTCGATAAACTCGACTTCATCGTCATTCAAATTAATATTTAATTTTTTCTGCTCAACATTAGGTAATGAGAATTTAACACATTTAGTTTTTTTGGGGTTAAGTGCTAAATTATTACTATTAAACCAGTATGAAACTTTAGAGAGGGCACTATTTACTTCGTCCGAACAGTTATTACCTCTGTTTACTTTAAAAACTAAAGAAGTATCATCCGCAAATAGTACTGTTTCACATAAATTATTCGCGTAGTTGGGAAGGTCATTTATATAAATTAGAAACAACAATGGGCCCAATATTGATCCCTGTGGCACACCCATATTGATGGGGGCTCCAGTAGATTCAGTTCTATTAATCACTACTTTCTGAGTTCTATTGTACAAATACGATTTCATAAGACTAACTGATTTATCAGAGACACCATAATGTTCTAGCTTCTTTAATAGTGTTTGATGATCAACGCAATCGAATGCCTTAGAAAGGTCACAGAAAATGCCAATTACATCTTGCTTTTCTTCCCAAGCATCAAGAATATGTTTGAGAAGTGCAATTCCAGCATCAGTAGTACTTTTACCCTTGGAAAAACCAAACTGATTTTTATGAAGTATATTATTGTATGTGAAGTAATCTAATAATTGGGAATATATAATTTTTTCAAATATTTTACTAAGTGCTGGTAGTATAGATATTGGCCTAAAGTTAGCTGGGTCACTTTTATCCCCAGATTTAAAAAGAGGAATCAATTTACTATTTTTCATTAGATCAGGAAAGACCCCTTCGTCAATACATTTGTTAAAAATAAAAGCCAAGTAAGGGGCTAGTATATCAATTATTGATTTAATTATGCTTGTTGACATGCCCCAAAGATCTTCTGTTTTTTTAACATTAATTGTTTTAAAAGCTTTAATGATATCTGCACTATTTATATATTTAAAGGAAAAACGTTCAATGCACTTATCAACACTAGACTCCAGAAGGGAGACAGCGATGTTGGGACAAGCACTAAGAGTACTGGTAGTTTCTACAGGTATTCTAGCAAAGAAATTTTCAAAAACTTTAGCGACCTCATTGTCAGATTCAAAAGTTTGATCACCAGTTTTTAAACAGAAGGAATTTATATTGGATTTTGATTTGCCCGTTTCTTTGTTAATAATATTCCAAGTAGCCTTAATTTTATTGTCAGCTAATTTTATTTTATTTGCAAAGTACTTGGACTTTGCTAAGATACAGACTTCTCTGAATGTTTGTGAATACTTCTTGACAAATTCAATGAAGTTAGGATCACTAGAAGTAGCTTTCTCTGCATAAAGTTCGTATAATTTCCTTCTGCTCTTATATATGCCGGGTGTGGCCCAGTCACTAAATTTCGTACTATCATTACATTTGATGACTTTTTGTTTAAAAGTTTTACTAAATTCAGTTTGAACTATGCTAAATAAATGATTATATAGGTTATTGGCTTCAAAATTTGGTTCTGGTAATGTTTCAATTTTACTTGTGACATTGGTTCTGAATTTTTCAATACAGTGTTTTTTTACTGGCCTACACATTATTTCCCGTTTAGGCGGAACATGATGGTGCTCAATGGAGGCTAATTGTCCACTATGGTCGGATTTAATACAATTTAAAATTGATTTTTCAATGACATTACAGTTACAGAAAATATTATCTAAGCAGGTTGCCGATGTGGGTGTGATACGCGTTGGTTCATTAAAAGTATGTAGCAAATTAAATGATTTAAATAGGTTTATGAACCTACTCGACAGTTTGGCTATTTTAGGGTCTAAGATGTCGACATTAAAATCTCCGCAAATTGCGACTTTTTTATTCTTCCTACAAGTTATTTTTAAAACTTCCTCCATAGTGGACTCAAACTCAGAGTAATTCGCTTTGGGGGGTCTATATACGCATACTATAATTATTTGATCAAGTTCCACGCACGATAACTCAACGGTTCGTTCAATTGAGAGGGATACTACATCTCTACGCTCTTTACATTGTAAACTATTGTGTAGAATAATAAGTGAACCCCCTCTTATAGTAGATTTCCTACTAAGCGAGCTAACAACTTTATAATTATCTAAACTTAAAAGTAATTCGTGCTTTTTCAACCAATGCTCAGTAACACATAACACATCAATATCTTCTGAGTTTAAGAATAAGCTTATTTCTAAATCTTTGCCAGAAAAGCCTTGCATATTTTGGTGTACAATTCTTAAACACTTTGGCTTTTCTATTGTTAAGTCAGGGCTAGAGGACGCCTCTATTGTCCTAGATGGTAATTTAAATGTGAAAAATTATTATTACTTGAACTAAGTAAAATGTTATAATTATTTTTATTTGGAACAGATTCCAAAGTTGAATGACTAATGTCAATAGTTGACTGCTCAATAAAAGCAGTTGTTTTACTAGCCAGATTATTGGCTAAATGTTTAAAATAAAAAGATAGCGATAATGCTATTTGTCTCCTAAAAGAACTAGGCAGATAGAACTTATCTTTTGTCAAGTAAAAACTATTAAATAATTTATTGATGTCAATTATGTGTAGCTGTTCACTATTATGAAATGCTACCGTATTCAATGTTACGTTCAACTGATACCTAAAGTTATTTTCCATTTGTGACACACTTTTGCAATAAGGGAATGTGAACAAAATCACTTTTTTTACTTTTAAAGACAATAAGGAATTACAATAAGCTATCAGTTGGTGTTTGTTCACATTACCCCTATTTCCTATCAAAATTATCAAATTAGTGTTTTTATTAAATGTTTTTTTAACAATAATTCTCATCAAGTCATCCAAAGTTGACCCAGGCATACAATAATTAATTATGTTTTCCTTGGTGTGTTTTTGAATTAATTGGCCTAAATTCTTACCCATCTCATCGCAGAACATAATTGTTTCACAACAGTTTTTATCAGAAGATGGATTATTTTTTGTTGAGTTTTTCAAATCGTTACAAGTGTATGAGACCTCTGGTTCTGGTTCACATACTGAGTGGGTAGTTAAGTTAGTTGGGTTATTATCAGAAACTTTAAGCTCACACACTGAGTGGGTAGGTAAGTGCTCTGGGGCATCCTGGACAACTGCATCACACTGCTGTCTTACAACAACAGTATTTTGGTTAAAACAGCTACAATTCTGTTTTTTGCCAAGGGATTCGAACCGGTCTGTATTATAGTTACACATGTCAATCATGTCATTTGCAGCTAGCTTTTGGTAATTTAGCTGTTTGCGAGAAAAATCACTTAAATTATTGTACATTTCCCTGAGTGAAAGTTCCAAATTATCAATTTTTTCACTTAATTGATTATTTACCTTTTCACATTCTTTACTGTTATTACATGATGCCCTATTAATTACATCTAATTGCCCTAATAATTGCTTACGCTCTTTCCTCAGCTTTGAAAATTGGCTATAATAATTTTGTCTTTTTATCAACTTTTGAGTTTTCTTAATATATCTATTTAAGCGGATATATTTTTTGATTTTCTTTCCACTATTAAGTTGACAATTATTTCTAATGACAACAGATTTGTCATTATAGTTATTACATGCCAAGGTTGAATTGTCATAATATATTGCAGAATCACATTGATGTAACTCGCTAAACAGGCTTTGATAATGCTTCTCTTCTACAAAAGTTTTATTTTCTTTTTCTAACTCTAAAATTGTCTTTTGAGCAAGAGACAAACTAATTTCAAGGTCGGTAATGCGACTCAATGCCTGTTCATGAGTGTAGTGACATTCTCTAAATTTTTCTATATACAATTGCATCTGGTTGTATTTATCTACAATCTCAGAATACTTTGTATGAACTTCAGCAAGCTCATTCTTGAGGTCAGTGTTCCGGGATATGGTCTTAAGAATCTCGCGTTCACTGTCTTCACGTTCCAGCAATAAGGTGTCATTTAGCTCTTTGGCTGCCTTCAAATCCTCTAGTGCCATTTTGAGTTTGATCTCCACATCCTTTGCAGTTGCCTTACGGGTCATCATGTTGTTATTGAGCTAGATGGAACTTGCAATCCGCAATCACTGCAAGTATACAATAAGTGATCAATAATCAAATATTATTACAAGTTGTCAGTGTGATTCCTATGTTACAAAAAAAGAAATAAAAAAAAATAAAAAATAAACTAAGTTAAGCAAAGTGAGGGCAGTAAATTATAACATATGTTTATTATTTATAATAGATTTGATGTGCAATTGTAGCAAAGGTTTATCTATTACTAGGTATCAACTTTGACTATAAAAGCAAGGTCAAACCTTTCTTTTTAATGTATAAGTCAGTCAGTTCCTATGAATTTAGTAAACAAATGTAGGTACCTATCTATACTTAAACTATACTTAAATGAAGTTAAAACTGAGTGACTGATAGTCTAGAATGAAAATTAATTAATACCTGAACAATATTATACCTATATAACTAAGTTATATTGTAAGAAAAGGAGCAGAATGGTTGCCCAAAATTATTGTTTAAAAGTGAAGTAGATCTGACGTGTTTATGTACAAATATAATGCTTGTGAAGTGTAACAGTATATCGAATGTCTGTGACAATAGTAGCCACCGTCTACATTACTTCCACGAATTGTCAAGTAAAGAGAGGTTATAACTGTGCCAGATTGTATTGAGTTGTGACGTTACTCACTATTAGTGAGTTTTGTACAAGTGGAATGGTCAATGTATTTGTTTAAATTGGGAAACAATCCGCCACTGTGGTTTTAGGTAGGTATAAGCAAATTCAATTCAGTCACAAAGTTTTGACTTGATATTTTCCCATATAACCTATACCTATGGGTACCTATTAATAACTAAAATTAAGGAATAAAAGTACTCACCCGGTTTAATATGCAGCAGATCACAAATTGTCGTTTCTTCTACGAAGTTTATTCGCTTTTTAAAACAGAGCACAGGTCTTCCTTATGGGTGGTAAGGAGGATGGGCCATAACCCACCACGCGGGCCCAATGCGGATTGGTGGGTGTTAACGACTGCAAATGCAGCCGGGACCAACGGCTTAACGTGCCTTTCGAAGCACGGAGGAGCTCGAGATAATAAATTTTTGGTCACCCATCCCATGACCGTCCCTTGCGAACGTTGCTTAACCTCCGCAATCGCTGGGCCAGGCGCTAAACCAATGCGCCACCGAGCTCCTCCTTGTATCTGTTACCGGCAATGTGTATAATCCGGCATTGTATACAATGCCTAGGCATTGTATACAATGCCTGAAAAGATCAGGCAATGTATGAAATGATATTCATTTTATACATTGCCTAGGCATTGGATACAATGCCTGCTGGTCCACCGGCAATGTGTAAAATAAGTTTATTTCTGTTGTCTGTTATAAAAAAATAACCTCGAAATTTAAGGCTCACGCTCCGCTGCGCTACGCGCTCGCCTTAAATTTCTAACCTAACCCGGGACCTACAGGAGTAAAGCAGGTTCGATTCCAAACTCAATGAGCCCCCCTCGAGCCCCCTCGAGCCCCCCTCGAGCCCCCCTGGATTTGTCTTCAATTTGCCTTCAATACAGCGTGAAATTTTAATCATTTAGTTACCGCCGTGGTGTGGTTCCACTCATGATTACAAGCAACTTTTACTATGAGGCCAACACTCCTGCTCGCAAAAACAAATCAGCTGTTCCATACAAAAGTGCAGTACCTACTAGACCTTAATGTATGGAACAGCTGATTTATTTTTCAGCGAAAAAAAATTTCAGCGTGTATATATATCAATTGCCAATTTGCCTTCAATATAATATACTTGGTTATATGCATACATTTTATGGCAAACGTAGTAATATATTTGGGTAGTAATGACACAAAACTTTGCTAGTTAAAATTTGGTGCACGCGTGGCCTTTTTGGGTTATGAAAAGTTTTTGTAGTGCAGGCATGACTCAATAGCCTGAAAGATTTTGGTACAGGTTTTATTTATACAGGGTAATTTTGCGACCCCTTTACAAAATCAAATAATAGTTTAAGGAAGTAATAAAAAAAAATTAGGTGAGATAATTATAAATGATTTCTTTTTAAATTCACAGTTTTCAACAACTTTTTATATCCTAAAAATCTAGGCACGTACGCTCACCGTCACGAACGGGACGCGAGCGGGGGAAGGCGAGTGGCGGGAGGGGGGCTCGCGCGGGTCGACCGTGCGACGCGCAAACGGTGACAACAATTTCAATTTGTGTAGGAAAAAGTTTGGGGTAAAAATGTAAAAAAAAAAATTTTTGTTTACTGCTGTTATAGAATAACCTGACAAAGTTTGAAAAGGGGTCCAAAAATGACCCTGTATGTACATTTTATATTTTTTTTTGATGAGGCTGTTTGGGGTAACGATTGTTTTTTTGGTGGTCATTAAATTTCATCCCATTAAAATATAATGCGGGAAAAAAGAGAAATCTCAAGGAGCCGTTTGGGGTTATAATTGTTTGACATTTTCCTATTATATGACAGTTTGTTATCTACCCCTTTTTGACATGACATGAGTCTGTCACAGATATGTATGGTTAATCCATAGCCTTCTATATCTTCCAAGCCCTGAAGTTGAGCAGAACGGCAACATCGCATGTGGTCAAGCACATAGTATAAAATTATTTCAAAAAATATTTATTATTTGTTTTTCCTATATTATCTATGTTTAAACTAGTTGTAAATTGTGATGTAAGATTATTTCAGTAAAGTTTTATATTTATTATTATTATTTATTTATTAGAACATAAAGTTTGAGTCAAATTATTTGAACTTTTCGGGGGTCCTTTAGTACGATGAGCATTTTGATCTAAGCCTCCTCTAGCAATAAATCTTACATCATTGGAAAGGTATTTAAATTTGAAACACTTTATTGTAACACTATAAACGTCAACTATTAGTACTTTGAGAGTTATAACGCTCTAAACTTGACCAATTTTTTTAATATTAATGACCTAAAACTCCGAAAATACTAACAATTAATAGAAAGTATGTTTGCAGCAAATATTTGCTATATAAAAACCTTTCTTATGATATATTATTCATTTATATAGGTGTGGTAGATCAACTCCCATAGACAATAAACCACTTTTATACTTTAATAACCTTTAACTCCAAAAGTATTAACAATTGATATAAAGTATATTAACAGCAAATATTTGTATTTAAAATACCTTTCTAATGATATATCATTTATTGCTAGAGGGCGTGTTAATCAACTCCCTGCTGAAGAAAATCAACAAAAAATATGACATCTTTGACAGCCATTTTTTCCTGGTTAACATTGATATTTTTCTTATTGTTTAATATACAAAGCATTTCAATAATAGAACTAAATTATTTTCATATTATGGTTAATCCCATAGCCTTCTTTATTTCCAAGCCGTGAACATAAGTTTGGCAACGTCTGTTACTGTCAGTTCGTGGTCATGTCGTCCGCCAGTCTCCATACTAAATGTATGGGAATATTTCAATTTTAAGAGGTCGATATTTTTTTTCATAGTAATCGTGTGAGATTTAAAATATGAAAATAATTTAGTTCTTTTATTGAAATCCTTTGTATATTAAACAATATGAAAAATATCAATGTTAACCAGGAAAAAATGGCTGTCAAAGATGTCATCTTTTTTGTTGATTTTCTTCGTCAGGGAGTTGATTAACACGCCCTCTAGCAATAAATGATATATCATTAGAAAGGTCTTTTAAAGACAAATATTTGCTATTAATATACTTTATATCAATTGTTAATACTTTTGGAGTTAAAGGTTATTAAAGTATACAAGTGGTTTATTGTCTATGGGAGTGGATCTACCACACCTATAGAAATGAATGATATATCATAAGAAAGGTTTTTATATGACAAATATTTGCTGCAAACATACTTTCTATTAATTTTTAGTATTTTCGGAGTTTTAGGTCATTAATATTAAAAAAATTGGTCAAGTTTAGAGCGTTATAACTCTCAAAGTACTAATAGTTGACGTTTATAGTGTTACAATAAAGTGTTTCAAATTTAAATACCTTTCCAATGATGTAAGATTTATTGCTAGAGGAGGCTTAGATCAAAATGCTCATCGTACTAAAGGACCCCCGAAAAGTTCAAATAATTTGACTCAAACCTTATGTTCTAATAAATAAATAATAATAATAAATATAAAACTTTATTGAAATAACCTTACATCACAATTTACAACTAAAATAGTTTAAACATAGATCTTAGAGGAAAAACAAATAATAAATAATTTTTAAAATAATTTTATACTATGTGCTTGACCACATGCGATGTTGCCGTTCTGCTCAACTTCAGGGCTTGGAAGATATAGAAGGCTATGTTAATGCGCATCATGGCCCAGAATGCGGCATGATCCTTTTATAAATAATCGTTCAAAACAAAGATTAGCGTAATTTCGTACATTTTAAAAAGGATCGAAAAATCTGATAGATATGTAAAATTATTTCATTTCGCGTACACAAGGTGAATTTTGTCTCTAAGCTAGACAATACAATATTTTTTTATGCAACATAATGACAACTGAAGGACATAACATAATATCGTCTGGTGTTATCTTATCAAATGAATAGTCGGCACGGCACACGATTACAGAGCGGTACGCAACGCACACTGGTTTACGATGTTTGAAGAACTTCCGGTATCTTTAGTTAGGTATTACGGTTTTATTTTACTTGTGTGGTTCTTGACATTTGAACTTAGATTCAATTTTAACGAATACCTACTAAATCCTTTCTAGTCGCGGTGACCAAGGGCCATTTTGCGAATTACCTATTAAATAATAACATTTTCGTAATCATCATTTTCACCACAGTAAAGAGTTGGATAACACCGCATCTTGTAGCCTCCAACACAGTTAGATCTTTAGATCCTAGGCCTTAGGACCTAAAGATCTAACTATAGCTCATAACAGCTGAGGCCCTACTCAAACTAGTTCTACTAAAATTGACGTTAGCGTGCGTTAGTAGAATAGAATGACGATGTTGTTATTCTATTCTACTAGCGTTAATTTTAGTAAAATGGCCATTTGAGTAGGGGCTGTTATTATTAATTATTCATCACAACATCACATACCTACATTGCCCCGATCCCAAAGTAAGCACTTAGCTAAAGATTAAGTATGTTCTTCGAATCTGATAAAACGACACGGACGCATGACTAAACTCGGCAGCATGATGAATCATACACGCACTCATTTACGGCGAAATTTTATTATTTCTTCGCAACAAAGCAAATTAAGTCAAAGTAAAAAACCGGGCAAGTGCAAGTCGGACTCGCGCACGACAGGTTCCGTACCAAAAAACGACAAAAAAATCACGTTTGTTGTATGGGAGCCGCCCTTTTTTTTTTACTATTTGTTGTTATAGCGGCTACAGAAATACATCATCAGTGAAAATTTCAAGTGTCTACATGTTGTCGTTATTAATATCGAGCCAAGAACGGCAAAAAATCGCGTCTGTTGTATGGGAGCCCCCCTTAAATATTTATTTTATTGTTTTTACTATTTATTGTTGTTATAGTGGCAACAGAAATACATCATCTGTGAAAATTTCAACTATCTAGCTATCACGGTTCATGAGATGGCCTGGTGACAGACAGACGAACAGCGGAGTTTAGTAAGGTCTCGTTTTTACCCTTTGGGTACGGAACCCTAAAAAATGAGGCATAAAAGGTCAAGAACTTGTGACTGCCTAGGCACAGCTAGGGTTACCAACTTTTTTTGGATCAAATATAGTAGCTTCAAGGTTTTTAGTGTAAAAATATAGTAGTTAACGAAAAAGTTCAAAAAAATATAGTAGGTTGCCGTTTTGTATGGAGGATTTTAAAGAAGTTGCATTTTTCATAGCTATACTAAGTAAGTACTAAGATTTTCATAATTTAATAAACAACCATAAAGACAAGTGTTTAATTACAAAAAAAACATTTTGCAATTACTTATTATTATCGTATAACTTAATATTTTTTGTTGCTTTTGTTTAATTTTTTCACATGAAAAACTATAGTAGTTTTGCCTACTATATATTTTTTCAAAAAATATAGTAGGCGAGCCCTCAATATAGTAGGATACTATATTATATAGTAGGGTTGGCAACCCTAGGCACAGCTATAATTAGTTCTTTAGGCAAAATAATATTCTTATGCTTTAGGTCTTAAGGCCTAATTTTCGCTACCTACAGATATAGAAGTTTTGTTATCCCACTCATTACTGTGGTGAAAATGATAATTTAAAAAAAAATACCTACTCCATACAACCACGAATTTAAAAGATCATTTTACCGTACACGGTACACATATTCAGCATAATTGACGTTGTAATTTAGAAACTTAATATTTATTAAGTAGGTGACTATGGAATTTATGCGGGCATATAGACGGTAACGCCATTTTAAGTCAGTCAGCTGATCAGCCTGGAGTGCGGCTGGGACTATCGATCCTTCCCTTTAGCCGACAGGGAATAAAAGTCGTCGGCCTTCTCACGGGACTCGGGGGAAGCCGACCTTCTCACGTAGCCGTGTTACCATGCTATGTTAAAGGTCATGTGAACACCTTTATTTAACATCGTGTAGGTTAATGGGAGTCTTTTTTGATTCTGGAAAATATTGTACCTACATAATAGTGTACTTTTTATTCCAATAAGTTTCTAATTCGTTACGTTTAACACCTAAAAAATATTAATGGACAACTTTTGAAATTTAAGTTGGTACAAATGATGTGTTACTACCGAAACAAGTGATACTGTGGCTTAGTAAATAACTTTCCCCATGAAACATAGGCCGAAAACGAAAAAAAAACCCATACAAAATGTATTGGTCAGTTGATCGACTTACTATGGGGATGCGAAAAAAAAACATTTTTGACCTATATTCAGTTTTAGCAACACTGTCACCTGTTTTAGTATCATCACATCATTTGGTATACCATCTGATATTAACATTTTCTGAATGAAGTCTCCAAATCAATGGACGGTCGACACGATATCGTGGCACCAGCCAAAACAAACCAAAATGTAAACAAACAGTAATCGGACTTACCTATTCTCTTGCTGAGGTGCGGCGTGGTCCTCCCAGGGTTGTCATCCTCGACGTCCATGTCGAAAGAGAACGGGAAGTTTTTCGTAGAACCGACGAAGCCCGCCGCCATCGCTCGGTCAAGGTGTTAGACCATGAGTGCGGTGCGACACGTCACTGTCGCGGCCGGCACGCCTCTGAATCAAACAGCCAACATAGGGATCTCGCAGGGTTGCCAGGTTAAAACAAAGTTACACCCAACAGTGCTAATGCGAGTCATTGTGAGTTAATGAAGAGGTTTGTTCTAGGTGAAGAGGTTTGCTTTCTCATAATATGAAGCAAAATGAAACAATAATTTCTTGTTTCATGCCCACCCAAGTCACAGAACAGAATTTACAATAATAGTACCTACCTACCTCAGTCCCAAGTACGGTATACCACTTAAGTATACTATGTATATATCTAATGCAAGGGCGTCGCCAGCCCATGGCCCAGGGGGGGGGCAAGTTAATATTAAAGAGGATGAGAAAAATATGAATTGTAGGTACAGTCAAGAGCACCTAGTGAATTTATTTAAGTTTTGAGATGGGGCGGGATTTATCATAAAAGCAAGTCAATTGCACGGCCTTAGGAGTTTGATTATTTTGCAATTGGCTATATTTTTTAGCCTCTGGGGGGGGGGCAGCAGCCCCCCAACCCCCCCTGCCCACCCCTGGCGACGCCCTTGTCTAATGACCTTATCATTTGTGAAAGTAAAACCCAAAGTTTTTAGTTGTTTTTAAATCCTGATAACTAAACCATTTAAGTTAGGCAGTTAGTTTCCTAAAAACTGGGAGCATGCATTGACGCGACAACCCTGTAAGGAAACACCTTAATAAACGAAATAGCTAGATGATAGAACAGGACGCACTACACTTTATATGTGCACATAGTATAGTACATACTTATCAGTACCTACCTACTCACGGAAAATGCCTACAAAGATACAATTACTTCGTGATATGGGTTATAATTTCTTACGATCAAACGTATGCGTAGCGATAGCGACTCGTGCGTGAGATAAGCGAAAGTGAAATTGAATTAATCATCATCATTTTATCGGACCATCGAAGTTAAGTGCATTACTTACTTATTAGGTATACCTACCTACTTACTGAAATGTTACAAGTATTGTGGATTAAAAAAATCAGAGGAATACTCTCACTCCACATTATCTCAAATCAGGCATTATGTAGTCATTTTGGATTTAAGGCATTTTGGGATTGTAGGTGTTTTTGAGAATTTGACATTTTCACATGTGTTTTGGTGGTCCGGAGAGGAATGGATTAATTTTGAATAAAAATAAGCTTTACTTTTTTTATAATGCGGATACCTATACCTTACCTTACCAACATATTTTCTTAGTAATTAAACATATTTTGATATCAGCTCCTAACACAATGTAATGAGCAAAGTTTGAAATAACGCCTACAAAAATCAGCACTGTTATTGCTAGTTTTCGTACTACGTTACTAAATGTAACAATTTTATTACATATTTTACACAAAAGGCGTTTGGCGACAACTTCATCAATAAATAGGGCTGCCATCTCGAAAACCTGCCACCCAGGACCGGAAGCGTAAAACCCCGGACTTTGGAGCCTTGACCCCGGACATTTTTTATATATTCCGTTTTAGCTTGGATAAAATAACATCTTACCCAATACATGCCTGAAAATATGTAATTTTAAGCCTTTTTCACATAAAATAGTGTGTTTTACTAGTTATGATGTAGAGCGGGCCGCCGGGGTGTCCAACACAATTTTGTGGAAGGCCAGGTTTCAGGTTTAGTTATTTTGCAACCGTAGCGAGCCAAAATAAATGCCCAAATAGCCAGGGGCAGCCCGTAAAAAAAACGGCCGCGCAGCGCGATTTTTAGTCAGTTTCATTCACTAACCTTGTAATCTTGCTTGTTTATAGCAAAATGGACCGCGCTGCGCGATTTTTTGGGGGATGCGCGGTGCTTGTTTTAGGAAAAAAAGGGCCGTACAGCGCAATTTTTTGCAGTGTGTTGTAAGCTTGTTTATAGTAAAAAAAAAAATTGGTCGCACTGCGCGATTTTTTACGGGGTGCGCGGTGCTTGTGTATTTATAGTAAAAAAATGGGCCGCGCAGCGCGAGTTTTTTCGGGGTGGGCGGTGCTTGTTTATTGTAAAAAAAATGGGCTGCGCAGCAAGATTTTTTGCGGGGTGTGCAGTGCTTGTTTATAGTAAAAAAAATGGGCCGCGCAGCGATATTTTTTACGGGGTGCGCGTGCGCTGAATGAATATAGTATTTTTTGAGCGGAGTTTGATCCAAAACCCGGACTTTAATTATAGTCCGGGTTAAAACCCGGACTACAATCAGAACCCCGCCCGGACGCTCCCCGGACGCCCTCCAAACTAGGACAAATCCGGGGAAACCCGGACGGATGGCAGCCCTATCAATAAACAAATAACAAAATAAAGACTAATAGCAACAAATAAATAAGAACTTTTATTTGTCTAGTACTATTGTGAAAAATGCTACCTATCCTGTTATTCTATCCTGTTTACCTACATACAATTTACAGAGCGACGAAATCCCTTAGTTAGTTAGCCATACTATCATTATTAACAGATCCGGGCACCTCGCAGATTTTCAGTGGTGGGGGTGGGAGTGGTTGAGCAACAAAGGGGCTGAAAAGAAAAAGGTATACAATTTACAGAGCTCTGGATTTGGTGTGGTATAATATCAAGCCAATTATGTATCTAAATCGAATATCAAACTTTACCACTTTTTCGCGCATTTTGATGCCGCCTGGCACTACTTTTCCACCAGTCAAAATTCCTGGCAATGTTATATTCGACTAGCTTTTGCCTGCGACTTCATCCGCGTGGACATTCAGAAAATCGCTATGGAACCTTTGACCGAGATAAAAATCTCTTCTCCTTCTCCTCTCCTCCTCCTACTCCTCTCTTCTACTAAAAATAAATGCCATTTTCGCAATCAACATCCCATAAAACCTCGATAACGACACCCATATCGATGTTGGGCTTTTTCACCCCATTTACCCCCTAAAGAGTTGAGTTTCGGAAAACCACGAAACACGTGTTTGCTCATTTGTTTCTAGAAGTACTCATACGAAGTTTCAAGTTGAAATGTCTTTTTAATTTTTCTTTTCCATACAAACTTTGTACCCCCATTTCAACTCTTTAGGGGTAGAATTTCCAAAAATCCTTTCTTAATGGGTGTTTATATTGCGTAAAGTATCTATGTGCAAAATTTCAAGTCTCTAGGTTCAATGGTTTGGGCTTTCCATACAAACTTTTTAACCCCATTTCAACCCTTTGGGGGTGGAATTTCCTAAAATCCCTTCTTAGTGGGTGTTTACATTGTATAAAGTATCTATGTGCAAAATTTCAAGTCTCTAGGTTCAGTGGTTTGGGCTGGGCAATAGTCTGTCAGTCACCCCTTCACTTTTATATAAGAGATTTAGATAGGTACATGATTGGTTTGCTATAATACCACACCAAATCCAGAGCTCTGTAAATTGGTATGTATTCCTTCAATCGCTTTTCAGCCCCTTTGTTGCTCAACCACTCCCACCCCCACCACTGAAAATTTGCGAGATGCCCATATCTGTTAATAATGATAGTATGGCTAACTAACTAGAGGGATTTTGTCGCTCTGAAAATTGTATTTTCGGGGCTAGCTCTTAGTCCACTAAGGGCCCTTACGCATTGCGACTTTTTGCACCGATACAGTCGTGGACGTCGTGGTCCAGCATCTATACGGTCGCAAATAGTATTTTAACCACTTTACACTATTTTTCGATCTAATCGAGGTCGCTGGTGTCGCGATGCAGTGTCGCGGCTGTCGAACACGCGTAGTGGTGGGCGACTCGGGTCAAATAACTCGGTTAACTCGGGTTACTTCTCCAACCCGTCAACTCGGGTTGATTTTTTCCTAGCCCGGGTCAACTCTGTTGACGCGCCACGCGGGTCGCCCGCCCGCATGGCGACTTACCAACCGAGTCAACCCGGGCTAGAACAAAATCAACCCGGCGCGGCGGACCAACTCAGTTCGGTGTGTGGCATTGTATTTTAATGCCAAATAATTGGTTGGCTGTTGAATAATGAATAAATAATATTAGAAGTAGATTATTACGTTTAGTTAAATTATCAGTCTTAGCGATTTTTTTTATTATAATAAAAAAACTTAATTTAGGTATATATCTCTGTACCTAACTAATGCGCATTTGTTAATGATAAACAGTTGCTTTCTAGTAACTATTTATTTTATAATTCAAACCCTGATCTCTTTTACTGTGCAACTTGCAACGGCAACCGAGTTGGTTCGGTCCAATAGTTCATCAAATACAAACAAAACGAGTTGAAGCCCGGGTCAGCAGATTTCAACTTGGATGACAATCCACATTGGAGGACACAATATGGTGGGATTCCACCTTAGCCACCTATAAGGAAGGTCTGTGCCCCAGCAGTGGGGACATTAAAATGGCTGACCGAGTTGAAAAAATTGCGACTCGTCGGCGCTCGGCGGCCCATCGCTGACCCGGGTTGACCCGAGTTAAAGTCCGGGTCAGCATTTATTTCAACTCGGGTTACCAGAGTCGAAAAAATTTCGACTCGGCCCATCGCTAAACACGCGTTTGTATCGCTGCAAAAAGTATGCAAAACAGCCAGGCCACAGCCCATCGCGGCGGCCAGCGCGGCAAGAGAATTTGGTAATCACTGATCGGTCACGACGAGCTGAGAGGCCGCCGCCATCAGGATCAAGAAGAGCGCGCAGTGATTATTGAAATCGCTTGCCTCGCCGCCTGTCGCGGCTGGATGTGGCCGAGCCGTAAGGGCCCTAAATCTCGAGGGTATGCACAAAAATGCATAAAAGGATTACTTAGGTAAGTATGTATCCTTACTAATATTATAAATGCGAAAGTCCGTTTGTTTGTTTGTTACGTCTTCACGTCTTAACTACTGAACCGATCATCATTAAATTTTGCATACGCGTTGTCAAGGGTACATAGAAGGACAAAGGGTATCTTTTATCCCAAAAAAAAGTATGGTTCCCGAGGGAGAGCAAAAAACTTTCCCCGCGGACGAAGTCGCGGACGGCTGCTAGTATTACATAAATAAAAGCACATCTACCTAATAATAAGATAATTTATTCTCCAGTATGGAATACAACAAAAGAAAGTTCATTTAACTACTTGTGGATTTGTTCACTTCTTTTTGACCTGCTGAGCCTCATCGATGGGGTCCAACTTGGGCTCCTCAAACTTGAATGTGGGGAACGAGGTCATGTCCACTCCGGAACCGCCACCAAACTGCTTCTCTAGTTTTTCAAGCTCAGTCTTCAGTTCTTTTTCAATGGCTGGGCTTGGTTCTACCAGCTTACCTCCGCTGCAACACAAAGTGTATTTTTATCAATATTTAAGTACCAAATTACAAAATATGTTAGTGAGGAATGAGATAAAAATTAATTTTCAAATAAATGTAAAGAATTAAAATAACAATTATAAATTTACTGAAATTAATATAAGAAGGATAGAACTTATCAAGTCAAACTGCACAAATTAATTTACTGATAGATACCCATAACTCACTCACACAAGATTAATTTTCTGATTCATATCCAAACTCGCTCACACTGCCAATTGTTAGATGCAAATCAACTATTTTTCAATTCAAAAGGAAACTACTCCTCTAGTGAATATAATGAGTTAGAAATTATGGTTTCTAACTCATCTTTTAAACAAAACAGTGACAATAGATTTTAATTCTTATAGGCTTCGGTACAGATCTCGAGTGGTGTAACTTTTAGGTCTCATTGGCGAGAGACGTGGTGCAGGGCTCACTGCAAACATGCTCAGTAATCCCTTTCAATTTCTCTCACCGCTCAAGATCTGTGCCGTCACCTGTAGAACTGCTATTGATAATTTATTATGCTGAGAGTACTGTTATTATTTAGGAATATAATTAGTAGGAAACTGTTGACTCTTCAAGGTTGAATAATACTTACGCACTCTTCTGCTTGTATTCTCTGATTTTATCCAAAAAGAGTTGTTGGATGGGATCTGTGGCCTTCTGAGCTGCTGCCAAATTTCTAGTAATAACTACAGATGTGCGCGCTGCCCGTAGGCCACCGAGAAGGGAAGAACTGAGCATCTGAAATACAGGAACCTAACCTCAAAACACGGTTACATAACTAGACTAAATTAAACTGTACTGCTATGGTTTACTCGGAATAATAATGGTGTCTACTAAATAACTATAAAATAGGGTTGGGCCTATACAAATAATTAAGAAATTTAGAGAATTTGTACCTTTTCAATCTCTGCAAAATTTGACAGCACAAATTAATTAAATACACTTGACAGTTGACTGTACTGACAACTCAAGGTACTGACTGACAGTGACAGTTATCAAAAATGTTGCCATGCCATGCCAGCACCATTGTACTAAGGCCGGCTACACATTGACTGACTCCAACTTCCCTACTCTAAACCAGGGGCCTTACTATGAGCTCTTATAGCAGGACTTATACTGAATGGCATTACTTTTTCGTACCATGACCTCGATTTAGCAGGCCTGCGGAGGGCCTGCTTTAATACACGCTCTTAAACCGTTCACCATTTTTTATGTATGGACGAAGCGTACCACGACCCACGGTTTGACA
This sequence comes from Agriphila tristella, assembly GCA_928269145.1. NCBI lineage: Eukaryota > Metazoa > Arthropoda > Insecta > Lepidoptera > Crambidae > Agriphila > Agriphila tristella. The sequence continues at coordinate 2,091,466 of OV743443.1, read as the reverse complement.
GTTTGGGAGCTGTTTTATAGCGTCTGTAATGTCAAATAAAGCAATTCATAAAAAGTTCCTACGTGATCAGCTTTTTCAAAATTGTTTAGTGTATTTAGATAAGTTTGGTGTGAGAATTTTAAGATTTGTGAATTTCTTTTAATGTTTATTATTTAACAGTGAATTATGTAACTTGATAAAGGCAACGCGACGACTTCCTTGTTATTGAATATCACTAAAATAAAAAGAAATGATGAGAGATGTGACCCCATAAATAAGTACATAAATTGCATTACATTTTATGTTAGGGGTCGTCCATTAATCACGTGAGCCTCGAAAGGGGGGGGGGGGGGGTAGTTGAAAAAATCACGAAGTATCACAAGGGGGGACGGGGGGGTCTAGTGAGATATCACGTGTATTAATTTTTTTCATTGAACGCGTGACTTTCAACTGAAAACTGCGTGATTGTAGACTTACCGTTACCGGACGATTTCCCCGCCCACCGCGCGCGACATTTTCGTACTGAAAATCGTTGAAAATATACACGTGATTTAGAGGGGGGGGGGGGGTTAACGCAAAACCTCACCGTGCATCACCAAAGGGGAGGGGGGGTTAAAAATTGGCCAAAAAAACATCACGTGATTAATGGACGCCCCCTTATTATGAATAATAATAATCAAATAAAGAAGAAAATGATTTATTTTATATCGATGTCATTAACAAACTAATGGTGTGATGTGAAATGATATTGAAAATAAAAAAACTGAAATAGTATAACTTTAATTTGTTTTATTGACTTGCGACATTTTATTAGAGCACGCACCTAGTAAATCGCACTTAAAAATAAATATGAAGTTGTGATACTTTATTTGCAATGTTCTCATTAAAAAAAAACTAATAAGTGACCGTTATTTTATTTTCATCAATTTAGAACGTCGCGGCAGACAGAGATATACTATCCCCGCCAATTGGTAATTCGCAAGAACCTTGTCACATTAACATCCACATCGACGTGATCCGCAACTAAAAATGCCATGAAATAAGAAAATTCTTAATAGGTAATCTAATATAATTATTATTTATTGAATTATTATTTTCAGTAAAGCCTCGATTACATACGCCGATTTAAGGAACCAATTTAGAGTTGCCACTCGTATAAATAAGTTAAATTTTAACAGTGAATTAGCACAAATGACGGAAAGGTCAACATTTTTTATGATTTTTTATTTTCAATTCTCATCTCCAATCTTAAACAATGTTTACGTTTCCGTTATAGTGTAGATTCGATTTTAAAATCGAACTTATTCTACAATATTTTATTGTCAAGTACGGGTGGCAACCCGAAATTGGTTCCTAGCTAGGAAGCTAAATTGGCGTATGTAATCGAGGCATAAGATAGGGTCTAGGTATATCAAAAATTTACAAATTGTTTTTCGTTTTTGAGGTTAAAAACATGGCCGTCAGGTGCATTACCAATTGGCGGGGATAATAAGCGATAAATTGGGTGCATTCTGCCAAACAAATATCTGAGTCGTCGAACGCCATAAAGTACATTTTAACCATGAAAAGTAAATGAATATTCTAAACAAATTACTTTCCATGGTTAACAAATTTATGGCGATCGATGACTCAGAGATTCGTCTTACAGAATGCACCCATCGATTTGTATAGGCTAGCTCGTTTTCGCATCGTCTACAAAGCATTAGTGATCTGTGACAAAGCATACCAGCGACAAACTAACCGTTCACCTTGAGTCAAAACAATCTTTAAGCCGTTCACCTAAAAGACGGTCATGGTACCGATTTAAGCAATTTTGTTTAGGGCCTGCTTCTGAACTGAACGGCTTAAGGATGGTTTCTTATTTGCTGATGGTAAGCCCCCAGGCGCGGTCCGAAGGGGGGGGGGTCACGGGGGACATGACCCCCCCCAAAATCGTACACGTTAAATAGAAAAATCTTCTATACAGTACCGACAGTAGGGCGGTGCAAGCAGTGCGACTGCACTGGGCGCCCTCGTGTGTGGGGCGCCGAAAACGCCCGCACCAACTATCAATCGCATTTAATTGTTGCCTGGTAATGAGCGACGAAGCGACGAATGAAACTGACTAAAAATCGCACTGCGCGGCCATTTTTTTATATAAACAAGCAGGATTAGTCGATGAAACTGACTTTTTACTATTATCAAGCGAGATTACAAGATTAGTAGATGAAATTAACTAAAAATCGCGGTGCGCGGTAGTTTTTATTCTGTAATAAGCAAAATTAGAAGATTAGCAGATGAAACTGACTAAAAACTGCGCTGCGCGGCCATTTTTTAATATAAACAAGCAAGGTTACAAGATTAGTAGTTGAAACTGACTAAAAATCGCGCTGCGCGGCCGTTTTTCTTTACTATAAACAAGCAAGGTTACAAGATTAGTTGATGAAACTGACTAAAAATCGCACAGCGCGGCGTTTTTTTACTGTAATAAGAAAAATTAGAAGATTAGCAGATGAAACTGACTAGAAACTGCGCTGCGCGGCCATTTTTTTGCTATAAACAAGCAAGGTTATAAGATTAAAAGTTGAAACTGACTAAAAATCGCGCTGCGCGGCTTTTTTTTACTATGAACAAGCAAGATTACAAGATTAGTAGTTGAAACTGCCTAAAAATCGCGCTGCGCGGCCGTTTTTCTTTACTATAAATAAACAAGATTAGTAGATGAAACTGACTAAAAATCGCGCTGCGCGGCGGTTTTTTACAGTAATAAGCAATATTAGAAGTTAAGCAGATGAAACTGACTAGAAACTGCGCTGCGCGGCCATTTTTTTGCTATAAACAAGCAAGGTTATAAGATTAGTAGTTGAAACTGCCTAAAAATCGCGCTGCGCGGCCGTTTTTTTTTACTATAAACAAGCAAGATTAGTAGATGAAACTGACTAAAAATCGCGCTGCGCGGCGGTTTTTTACTGTAATAAGCAAAATTAGAAGATTATCAGATGAAACTGCGCTGCGCGGCCATTTTTTTACTATAAACAAGCAAGGTTATAAGATTAGTAGTTGAAACTGCCTAAAAATTGCGCTGCGCGGCCGTTTTTTTTACTATAAACAATTTTATTTTATTTTTTTTATTCATTAGGAAAACTTACTGCTAATACATATTACACAGAAACATACACGAATAATCACGAGCTAATAACAAGTTTCCACAGATAGTTAAAAACAAGCAAGATTAGTAGATGATACTGACTAAAAATCACGCTACGAGGCGATTTTTTTACTGTAATAAACAAAATTAGAAGATTAGCAGATGAAACTGAATAGAAACTGCGCTGCGCGGCCGTTTTTTTTACTATAAACAAGCAAGATTACAAGATTAGTAGGTAACTCTGACTAAAAAAAGGCAAACTAACAAGCAAAATTGAAAATCTTGGAATCGCATATAGGGGGCGCCCCGTAGAAATATCGCCCAGGGCGCTGGTAGTGCTAAAACCGGCCAAAAAAAAAAGCAATTGTATTATTATTTTTTAGTGACCCCCCCCAAAATTTCAGGCTGCGACCGCGCCTGCTCTAAACTCCATCCTTCGGCCTTCCTTACTAGCTCTTATCTGCCTTACTTTTTCGTACTATGACCTCAAAGGTTAGTTCGCAAGCAGGTCTTAAGCAGACCTGTTTACACCCTGCTTTTGTACTGAATGGTTTCTTATTTGCTGTTGGTAAGCGGTAAGTGCCCTGAAGGTAAGCCCCCTTGACCATTGTAAAGCTCGTGCAAAATAAGCGATAAATTGATCGCACAAGCGCTTTTTCAAAGTTTTATAGTTTGATTTTTCTGACGCTTCCATTGAATAGAACATAACATCTAACTTTCCACGGGAAAGGTAACTTACAGCCAGGGGCCTATGAGCTCTTATAGCAGGACTTATATTGAACTGCCTTACTTTATCATACTACTAGCGGCCGCCCGCGACTTCGTCTGCTTGGACAGTTTTTTTGCTATCCCTCATGAACTGTACGTTTTTTCTGTATTAAAAGTATCCTATGTCCTTTCTGTATCCCTGACAACATGTATACAAAATTTCATGATGATCGGTTCAGAAGTTAAGACGTGAAGGCGAAACAAACAAACAAATAAACGGACTTTTGCATTTATGATATTAGTAAGGATGATGACCCGCTGGGGCCGCCAGCCGCCGCGGTACCCCCGCCGGGGGCTTATCATCAACAAATAAGAAACCATTCAATAAAAAAGCAGGCCTTAAATAGGACTGCTTAAGGCCTGCTTGCGAACTAACCTTTGAGGTCATAGTATGAAAAAGTAAGGCAGTTCAATACAAGTCTTACTATAACCCCGCGGGCTGATTATCTAATTAAAAACCACCTAGCGACTGGTTGCAGTTCACAGATGATCGTGATTTTTTGGGTTAAAAAAAACATACCAAAGAAAAGTGGCAATGTATGTCAAATGCAACCGGTCGCTAAATAGTTTCTTTTTAGATAATCAGGGTGCCGGTCACTCACATGTGCGCAAAGGTTCGCGAATACGTAAACCCACATATGTAGGACGACCTTCGCGAATGACTTCGCGAATGATTTTCCATAAAAAATTGAAAACATTCGTACAATGTACGAACCTTTGCGCGCATGTGAGTGATGTCAAGCTAAAATCGAGTCTAGAACATGGTATGAAAAAGTAAGGCAGTTCAATATAAGTCCTGCTTTGTGAGCTCTTAGTGGGGTCCATAGTGAGGCCCTAGGCAATTTATCGCAAATTAGGTTATAGTTGGCTATACTTACTTCAAAATTTTTAGCCCGTACATTCTGAAATTGTTGAGAAATGTAACTTCTCTGGATATTATCTATTGCAGAGGTGCCCAAACGGTCGATCGCGAGCGGTTTTAAGGTCGATCGCCAAGGATAAGAGATTTGACATTTTGCACTCAATGTAGTTTTACATAATGCAATTTTTTCTTGTTAAATATTTGGTAGGTTAAATGGTCAAAATGTCGATCTCTAAGTCATAATTTTTTGCCAAGTCGATCTCCTTAAGAAAAAGTATGGGCACCCCAGGGGCCTTACTATGAGCTCTTATAGCAGGCCTTATATTGAACTGCCTCACTTTTTCGTACTATGACCTCAAAGATTAGTATGAAAGCAGGCCTTAAGCAGTCTAGTTTAAAGCCTGCTTTTGAACTGAACGGTTTCTTATTTGCTGATGGTAAGCCCCCTGATCTATTGCGTCACAATTTTATTGGCCTTAATTTTTTTTGTCCTTACAACTTAACTTGTCTTTACAGCCTAATTTTTTCGCTGTCACACGATGTCCGGCGGACGGACAGCTGGGAACTGGCAGTCAAACGATTTTCATCTTAGTATAATATGCGGAAAATAACTTGGCGGCTCGGAAGTTTAGCCGCACGCAAGTGATACTTCACGCAGGGTCCACAGTTCGGCTGATTGATTATCTAAAAAGAAACTATTTAGCGACCGGTTGCATTTGACATACATTGCCACTTTTCTTTAGTATGTTTTTTTTTTACCCAAAAAGAAGTAGCAATGGATCACGATCATCTGTGAACTGCAACCAGTCGCTAGGTGGTTTTTAATTAGATAATCAGCCCGCCGATTGCTTCCGTCCGCCCGCGCCCTGCCTGTCCCTGCGCAAGCGCTGTATTTGTCTACTGCGCAGGGCCGCAGGCGCAGGGTTCCGCGCGAAGTTATTTTTCGCATACCATATAAATTTTCCATACGTTCTAATCGTTTTGTTATCCGGATCCGGCATGTCTGACTCGACGGTCTGACGTGTGTATGCGGCCTACAGCCAGAAAAAAAAACTTCGAATAAAACAAAAAATAGAAGCGTTCCCTTTCCCGCCATTTTTATTAATTAGCAAAAACTTGCTAAAAAGTTAAGTTGTGGTGGATTCGATTCGATACCTAGCAAATTAAAACGAAAATCATCGCAAAACATTGTTTTTCAAAATGGATATCGGTGATATAAGTAAAGTAGCTAGCAGAAAAAGATTAAATACGGATGCAGAAAAGCTACGTGAAAAAGTGTGTCGTGAGACAGCCAAAATTATAAAATTGAAGGTAAAGAAATAGTTCTATTCACGATTCAAAATGTTTTTCAATTTATTTATAATTTGCAAACGTGAGTACGTTGTTTACGTTTCACGAATTTATTTGTGATCAGGTAGCCCAAGACACCGCATACTGGGACTTGAAGGAAAAGTTGCAGCAGGTGGAAGGCAACCATGAGCGGCTGCAGCAGAACATGGTGGAGGTGCAGATGCAACACGAGGCCATCTCTGGCCAGTATCAGGACGAGCTCCGCCTTCGGCCAGAGACGCTAAACAAGTAAGGTTTTTTGTATTATAAATAAATCTGTTTGGTAGTGGGGGTCAGAGAGTCAGGCACAGAATAGATATTAGTGCAATTAGGTTGGGTGACCCACTGACCCTTGATGAAACTTTTGTGCATTCTACAGGGTGATTTTTTTAACAGTGCACAAATTTTGTATGAGCCGCAGAACAAAGAAAAACTTTTCTCTCCCAGGGGCCATACCGACTAACGCATTGAACTTCTGCAAGCTTCAAATTAAAACAGACATCAAGCCCCAATCAGGCCAAAATGGCGATCCCCAATTCATGATGTCACACGGACATCGATGTCTTCCAAATAACTTTCAAATACAAATACAAATATCTTTCATTTTCTTTAAATATATTAGAAACAACATGAGAAATATACAATTGGAGATCTTATGAGTTTTAAACTTTTAGATTTTTGCATTCACAATGCTATTTTTATATTAAGATGAATAAATAATGAAAAAAATATTAAAAAAAATTGGTAGTGCATTGGGCCGGAATCCTAAGGGTGCGGGTTCGAATCCCGTCTGAGTTGCTACGGGTGAGCCGATTTTTTCTAATATTTTTTCATTATTTATTCATCTTAATATAAAAATAGCATTGTGAATGCAAAAATCTAAAAGTTTAAAATTGTATGACTGTTTCACCTTAATTGATTGTCTGGCACCTGCAATGGGTGCTACATTCGAATGTCGAAGTAGTTCTCTTCACATTGGTGAGATGGCGCTGATCTTCAGCGGAAACGTAAAAAGTATTAGAAATTTTCGCCAAATCCATTAGTGGCTCAGTAGCATAATTGGTAGTGCATTGGGCCGGAATCCTAAGGGTGCGGGTTCGAATCCCGTCTGAGTTGCTACGGGTGAGCCAATTTTTTCTAATATTTTTTCATTATTTATTCATCTTAATCTTATGAGTTTGGCAAATAGTACAATACAATATGAATTCCTTATTTTGATTTATCTGTTTTAAGTTGAAGCTCGGCAGATCTGCCGAAGATCGAAAAATTTGCTGGTAGGGCCCCAGGTCTAAGCGACACCACAAAAGTGCACTGTTCAAAGTGCATAGTATGGAATAGGGTGACTTATGTTCAGTCAGCAGTGTCGAAATTAAATATTTTTCTTTGATGTTTGAGAATATTATTCTTGGATGGATATTAAATATTCATTCACGCCTGAACCTGAAGGATGAGCAGCACCCGCGAGATATGCGACGTGCTCGAAGAGTACAGCGAGCGCCTGAAGGATACGCTGTCCCGTTGCAAGCGCGACCAGGCCGCGCTGTGCGACGCGTACCAGCGCTCCGGGCGGTTGGTGCGCGACGCGCAGGCGCAGCGCGCGCGCTATGACGAGGAGCGGGCGCAACTAGTGATGAGACTGGAGGAGAAACGTGAGTTATTATACTGTCAACAACTCTACATTATTAGGTGTCATGTAGATTGTATATGATAAGTAAGCGCTGATAAGTGCCTCAAAGATGAGCACTCTTTTTATGAGAAGTTTGAAACATTGATGCACTGCAGTATTCCCCCTTTCTGATGATTGTTAAAAAATTGATTGAAGATATGATATTAGAAATGATGAAAATATATGAAGATATGATATTAGAAATGATGAAAATATAAGGATGGTTCTACAAAAGTTGGGAAACTTGATGTCATCAGTCAATACAGCAAGGCGATATAGTATTTTTTTTTATATTTTATTATATCACCAAAGATTAAAGCCCCTTTTACCTGTCCACCCAATTTTGATGTATTTTTTCAAAAGCAGTTTAGTAAAATAACACAAAGAAGGTAAGAAACATCAGTACCTTGGTGTGTCACAACTCCCAAATCACATAATAGAAGAATTGTATTTTAAAATATTACCAATTTATTGTAATTTAGTGATTTTTACTACAAACTATGATAAATGTAGTAATGTATTTTACATATTTCACTATATAATCATAATAAAGGACATTAGAAAAAAAGTTCAAACTTTGTCTTCACTTTTATCCGTCAGTCCTCTGTGCATTTTTAAAATTCCTGGAAAAACTCGAAGTTTAAACGTCAAGGCCTTGTTCAGTTCTAAATGTTGTTATCGCTCGCGCAACATAACTTGAACCAAACCATAGACAATGAAGCTTGCGCAGTAGCAATTTTCAGTACAAAAATTGTAGTGCGCAGGTCACGTGGTACTAAAAATTGGGTCAAGTTATGTTGCGCGAGCTGTAGTAAAGATGACTACTGATGAGCGCACCATTACAATGCCAGTCATTTTAAAAACAGTGCAAGTGGCGTGTTTATCGTGTGTGCATGTGTAGTTCCAGTCAAAATCTCAGTACTATGGCGAATTGCTATTTTCTTTCATAAATGTATTTCTTTGTCATTTATATAACTCTATATTATTATGTGAGTTGTTAAAATGTAGCATCCTATTAATGAAAATTACCGGAAAAAACATTATTTCGAATTATATTGCCTCAAATTTGTGCCTTGTTCATCGATTCCCTGGCGTCAGTTCCATGTCCAATATTTTGACAGAAGATTGACGTTTTACTATGGAAAGTACTGATAATTAGTCAGTTCCCTGGCAGAAAAAAAATGGAAATTAAAAAGTGACTGTTCTGGTCTGGAACACTATGTTTTATTAATTACCTATGTCCTCATAGCAAAATAGTACTCATATACATATATGCCACCAAAAACCACTTAAACAAAATGAGGTCAAAAGTTGCCCAACTTCTGTAGAACTACCCAGAAGTACCTACTTAGATGTTTTTATTTTTATTAATATTCAATTCAAGTAGATTATCGACATTAAAACAAGAGGTGCACTTCGCTACGCATCGGTGGCACCGTTCCCGCCATGAGAAAATATGATTTTTAGGGTTATAGACAATATCGGCTTTTTTATGGTCCCAGTGGCGCTAACGAGCTCGCACCACAGCCAACTGGTGCAGTTCTTCACGGCGTCCAAGCAACAGCTGGAGTCGGATCTGGGCGACGCGCGCCACAAGCTGTCCACCGCGCTGCAGCACAAGGACGAGCTGACAGCCCTCGCAGCGGACCTGCGCCGGCAGCTCGACATGAAGCAACATGACTTGCAAGCGGTCAGTTTATATTTATGGTCCCCGTGGCACTAACAAGCTCGCACCACACCGTGCAGTTGTTCACATCGTCCAAGAAGCAGCTGTTCGCCGCGCTGCAGCACAAGGACGAGCTGACAGGGCAGCTCGATCTGAAGCAACATGACTAGTAAGCGGTCAGTTCATTTATTTATGGTCCCTGTGGTGCTAACAAGCTCGCACCACACCGTGCAGTTGTTCACATCGTCCAAGCAGCAGCTGGAGGCGGATCTGGGTGACGCGCGCCACAAGATGTCTGCTGCGCTGCAGCACAAGGACGAGCTGACGGCCCTCGCAGCGGTCCTGCGTCGGCAGCTCGACCTGAAACCACATGACTTGCAAGCGGTCTGATTATTTATTTTAAGAAATTCAACCACAGAATAAATAGTAGGTATTATATAGGTAGTGTGTTCAACAGCTAAAGTAATAGACAGGCAATGCGCACTCAATTTTTAATTCGGTTTGTACATAAGGTTTAAGTACTCGTAGTTAGGTATGTTATATTACATTAATCATCTTTTATTTAGTACTTTAAACTACCACTATTTATTTACTCTGTGCTGCCATTAGGAACACCATAAGTTTTTGATAAAAAATAGGACAATTGATTTAATTAAATCTAAGGGCACAGTAATGGCGACGCTCTCGCTCTTTCTCTATACAAATACAACTTTTTGTGCTCTTTCTTTATACATTTGTGAAACAACAGTCCATCACAGGAAACTGTTATGGCAATTGTGTTTTTAAACTGTGTTGTATATCTGTGTTAACAAATGCTATTGTTTCCCATAATTTTAATTAAATAAATAATTTCGTTGTTTCAAATTATTGTTCTCGTAAAAATGCTACAGTGGCGCCGCCACCATTAGGCAAATCCAACGAACTAAGTATCTTACTTCGTTGGGCCAATGTATCTTTCATACAACTTGTAGAAGGAAGAAGCAGTCACTTCGCTGCAGAGGGACATCAAGCAGCTGCTGATGGAGTTCAACCAGCAGGCCGGCGACATGAAGAATACCCTGCACAAACAGGACAAAGAGTGAGATATTTACTATCATTATTATTAAGTATAATATTATCCATTTCTCAGGTTTGAACAAGTTCAAGGTACCTAACATATTTTTTTTTACATTCTTCTTGTATCGCCTCAAAACCAAGAAAAGACTTGGTTTAAGATGTTTAATCAAATAACGTAAGGCCACAACAACAACAAGGCATGTAGGTTTGGCCCATGAATGGTAACCGTGACCATACTATAAGTCAAGAAACCAGTTGGTTGAGGTAATGTCTTGGTCTGCTGTGACAGTTTACTTTCAGGGGGGCTCTCGAAGCGATCGAGAATATAGAGATCTAGTTGGGATCGGGTAAACGTTAAAAATGGTACAGTCAGCAGCACATGAGGTTATACAAAACTCAAAAATCTGTAATTTATTTTGAACCTAACAGCTTTGCATTTACGTATAAAATTGATTGAATATCATTACGCTGTCGTGGAAGCCCAGCGTGCCGTTGACCGTATTATGGAAATCATGAAACCATTTTCGATGAACCAAAATAACAGAGTTTTGATGTTTATTTGATCCTGGTGTGAACTCAATCCCGTCCAGAGTAGGGGGGCTGTTGCTTCAACCAGTTCAATTTGCCATTTAGCCTCAAGGAAGCTACCGAAACCAATGAAGCGCTGAAGAAAGCGCTGTCCAACCAGGAGGAGTTCACCAAGGGCATTTGTGCCCAGAACAGCATGCTGCAGGACAAAATCTCTGGTCTAGAAGACGAACAAGCGGTCACGGTGAACAAGCTTAAAGATTTGGAAAACAAGCTAGAGGTTGGTACTTAAATGTTGTACAACAAATTTTCACATCCATTGAAATCTGATCTCAGGCCTTTGGCAAAGCTCGCTGACATGATCTATCTAAAAATGATTATTAAAAAAAACTTAATATGGAAGTTTTCAATTCTTTTACAGCTGGCCAACTCGGAGATTGTTAACCTGAAAAATATTATTCAAATTCTCAACGATCAAAAACTTGAATTGGAAAATGTGGTTAAAAACAAAGATGAAGTAAGTACTTCTTCAGATTTTTTTGTACCTACCTATTTACCTACTATGCTACCTATAAAGTTACATTTCCCTTATTATTTTCAAAGATATTTTCTTACAATCGCTTTCTCACATTCTTGAACGAATTTACTCTCGAAACTTATAAAACTCAAGGAAATTAAAATAACGCTATTTTTACAGCTCCTCTCGAAGTCTGCAGAGGAATTGAAAAATATTGAAACCCAACTTCAAGCCATGGAAAAGGAAAAAGCGCAAATTTTGTTGGAATTGACACAGGCTAAAGAGGAAGGGAAACTGAAAGTCGCTCGGATTGAAGAGCTGGAAATGGCAGTCCAGCAGTTGGAGAAAAAGATATCTGATGCTGAAGACGAGATGGCAAAACAGAGGTTGCTTATACATATTATTAACTATTACATAAATGCTTTCTACGATAATATATGATTTCCGTAGAATTTAATCCTGATCAAACAATGTCACGAAGCGAAACTGGCTATCATCGTTTTTCGGTTTTCGAGTTAGGTCTTCTGCTCACCTAGCCTTTTAAACTTCCATAGAATTATCCAAACTTTAACTTTGTAATTAACTTTGTAAAAAGCTTTTTTAACTTTCCATAGTTACTATTACCTACCTTTGTTTGTAAATAGATTAGATTCTTTACCGTATGATTTAGAGATACCGCCACACAACAAGTAAAAGCCCTCAACTCCGCTATCGAAGAAAAAGGCCAAGAGCTAGAAGCTCGCGCGGATACTATCACCCGCTTGACTTCTGACGTGAAGGCAGCGAATGAAGCGATCTCCCGCACTGAGACGGAGCTGCAGCGGCTGCAGCGGGATGTGGAGGGAGAGAGGGAAGCTGCCAGGGAGACGGAGAGGAAGCTGCGTAAGCAGGTGGAGATGCTGGAAGGAAACGTCAGGGTGAGTCGTAGCCCCATCTTGCACGGCGCGACTGAAAATAAACTGGTTGCAAACTCTAATCACCAACGAGTTTCAAAATAGTCACAGCACTAGTATTTCAATGGCGGTTCGTACACGACGCTACCAATCACAAACTGGTTGGTAACGCATTGGCAACTAATCACTGGCGACCGGTCATGCTGGTCGCGCGCGACTGATTGCTAACCGAAACTGGAAACTCTGTTGCAGTTCAGTGAAAATAAACGACTAATTAGTATATATACAATTCGTCCAAGAAGTGGAAAAGCATACGTGTTTGTATAATTACACATTAAAAGAGTATTCGCTTTGGAATGTGACCGAGAAAGCTTGAAGTGAAGTCGGATATAGTCTGGTGTGGTATAGAAGTAATAACTCCTCATCGCTCGAATCGCTAGCCATTTCAATATTATTCCGAAACATAACACACACGCGTTTCGTGTGGGTTTAAAATTTGGTAGTGCCGTGTACGAATCTCAAGTCACTTACCAGTTTACAACTAGTTGTTAACTAGTTTCATCAGTTTTGAGTAGAGCCGTGTAAGAAGGGACGTAGACTTATTTCTCAGATTAATGGATTAAGTAACTGGAAAACTGAAATATTTGTCTTCTTTTCAGAGCAAAGATGACGAACTATCCAAACAAATGACGATCATCCTGGATATCCGTGCTGAAAAAGTGAGTGAAAATATTTTTAGTGTGTGTAGAATGAATGTTGTAGTCGGCAATAAAGCTACCTTTTTTGTATACTATGTTAATTCCCCGTATACTACTCGCCGGACAGGAGCGCCTTCAAACCAAGATCGAGGGCATGCAGGGCACAATAGATAACATCCAGAAGGAGCTGACGGGCAGGACTGCGCCCCCCGCGCCGCGCCCGCCCCCGGAGCACGACGATAACGCGCTTATGTGCCCGCCCACTAAGGTAAACATAATATTAAGCTTTTTAGGGTAAAAACGGAACCCTATTAGACTACTGTCTGTCTGTCATGGACCGTGATAGCTAGACAGTTGAAATTTGAACGGATGATGTATTTCTGTTGCCATCATAACAACATGTACTAAAAAAACTGAATAAAGTTAAATATTCAAGTGGGGCTCCCATACAACATTTTGGTACGGAACCCTTCGTGCGCGAGTCTGACTCGCACTTGGCCGGGATTTTTTAATTTCATAAAATAAGTGAATATCGTAACTTTGGAAAAGTTGAAAGGTTTTGAACTTTTAAGCGTATCCTGGATTAGTTAAATATGGCCATGCAATAAGAATAAGAATCATTAATAGGGAATATGCATCAACATTTTTTTTTATTAAAATCAATAGTATAAAGCGTGAGAAAATCAACTGTAATATTGAAACTTTTCTCTTGCGTTTTTTTCTCGTAATATAGTTACTTGAAGTTAGCACGCAGCAGCTCCCGCCGAAAACGCTCCATACAAAACGGTGACGTCACATATCACGTTTCGGTGTGTTTCGGGCGCGTTTAATATGGAGTTAGCCAATAATCTTCAATTATCTCCCTAAATTTTGCGTTTAAGTACATATGAGTTATACAAAATATTATTTCTTTTTCGATATTCTATCTAACTGTAAAGTGCATTATATTTGAAAATGAAAAAAAAAACGTTACTTTCCCCTGTTTTCATCGTGTGATAAAGCGAAAATAATCCTTTTTTTTATTTTTCTTTCTGTTCCATAATGTTTTTACAAGTGTCCGTAGCGATCAAGCTCAATTTTATGAAAATCGGTGACTTATGCATATTCCCTATTGCTGAGTATGTAGGTACATATTTTTCGCAACAGAGCGACTAGCTACGTGGTCAGCGAATAGGGAATATGCATAAGTCACCGATTTTGATAAAATTGAGCTTGATCGCTTCGGACACGTATAAAAACATGATGGAACAAGAAAATAAAAAATTATAATGTATTATTTTAGTTTTATCACACGATGAAATCAGGGAAAAATAACGATTTTTTGTTTTCACTTTCGCATAATATAATGAACTTAACAGTCAGATAGAATATCGAATAAGAAATCATTTTTTGTATGACACATATGTACTTAAACGCAAAATTTAGGGAGATAATTGAAGATTATTGGCTAACTCCATATTAAACGCGCCGAAACACACCTGAAACGTGATGTGTGACGTCACCGTTTAGTATGGAGCGTTTTCGGCGGTTGCTGCTGCGTGCTAACTTCAAGTAACTATATCACGAGAAAAAAACCCAAGAAAAAAGTTTTAATATTACAGTTTATTTTCTCACGCATAATACTTTTGATTTTGATAAAAAAATATGCATATTCCCTATTCCGCTTTAGTTAGTACTCAATTGAAACCAAACGTTTAAAGACCATACGGTTTTGAACACATTTGGAAATGTTGTCTAAATCTGATTCAACAATTCGATTTCCTACTCGGATTTAATTTCTGTATTAATTTTCATGTTGTCCGCGAATAAGAACAGTGACTGTGACTAACAGCCTACCAAATCATTTATAAACAGGATAAACAAGATCGGTCCTAGGAGGGATCCTTGTGGGAATTCATTCAGATTCAATTTCAAAACATACTGATATCATTTTGACAAGTATGGTCTGAACTAGGATAGCAGAGGTTTGGCCACAGAACAAAGAAGTGGGTTTGGCTATGCTATAAAAGTTGTCTGATTTTCTTATCAGAATTTCATAGTCGACCTTGTCGAAAGCGCAGCTGAAGTCTGTATAAATCGAGTCCACTTGGCACCCTGCCTCCAATATGAGAACAAATTGCTGGCAACCAATTTTTTCTCTCGAAATCCAACCAATCCAACATTTGGGTCAAAATCGGTGCTAAAATGTATGATTAGCGACAGACCGCATGCTGACTGTCGCTAATCATACTTTTAGCACAGAATATAATAATAGTGGTTGGTCACAAAATGGGATATTTTAATACATACTAGTACTTTTTAAACATCGGATGTACATTTCTGTTTCTTAGTTAGGCCCGTATTTATAAACCGCTCTTAATGTTGAGAGCTATCTTGAGTTCATATTTGAAATGCTCTTCTTATAGGAACAACATCTCGGATATGATTTCAAGATATCTCTCAGCGTTGAGAGCGGTTTATAAATACGGGCCTTATTGGGAAAAGAGAGTCTATCTTGGTGATATTTGGTGGTTAGATCTCGGCGCGCCCGAAGTCTCCGCGGCTGCCGCTGGGCGGGGGCGGGCGCCGCGCCGACCCCAGCAGCGACAGCTTGCAGTTCGGCGGCCCGTTCAGCGACGGCAGCATGGACGGGGACATGCTCGACGTAATATATCTCCATACTACAGATGGCCAAAAGACCCGGTTTAAACCGACCACTGGGTTACGCAATATAGACCCACATTGTATGTTATAGAAACTTTTACAGCTTTTTTATTTCTATTGATATGTCGAATCTGACGTTTCTATGGAAATCAATACAGAAACTTATTAGAAACATCTCTTATTTCTAAAGATTTTATTTAGTTCAACAAAATGGTCTATGGCCGTTAACTGGGTTTGAAACCAACAGTTGGGTTAAAATCGGGTCCTTTGCCCATCTCTACTCCATACTTGTATTATCATCTGTTGATTTTTACCTTGTTTCTCTGTTTTCTTTGTGCAACTTGCTTGCCAGTATTCTGAAATCCATTCAGAAAACTGGCAAGTTTTAAGAGGTTTTAATACGGGGGCAGGGCATTTTTTAACACGTTTTATTAGGTTGCTTTCGCGTTTGTTTGTTTGTGTGTTTCTCCACAAAGTTTGCGAACGATTTTATCCTAGCTTCCCGATGACCTAGAGACTTGAAACTTTGAACATAGGTCAGAACTGGAAGGCAATGCAATATTATGGTGTAATTGAGCTGATCTGATGATGAAGCCGAAAGAAGGCCACAGGAACTCTATGATGAAACCAAACAACCCCATCGTGTTTGGTCTCGTAAGCATCGTCTTGACGATTACTCTAATGGGAGACCAAGTCCAGGGTCTGATGATGAAGCCGAAAGACCATGCCATAGGAACTAAATATTGAAACCATGCAACCCTATCAAATTTGGGCTCGTTTTTTATATTATTTTCCTGATGAGCTAGAAACTTGAAACTTTGAACATAGGTCAGAACTAGAAGGCAATGCAATATTATCACAGCCTAAGATAAAATACTCTTTAGGCTACTGTTTAGACAAGTACTCTGGCAGGAGATGAGGTCCAGGGTCTGATGATGAAGCCGGAATAACGCTATAGGAACTCAGTATTGCAACCCTGCAACCCTATCGAGTTTGGGCTCGTCTGATTCGTCTTGACGAGTACTTCGATAGGAGATGGTGTATTTTTTTATTATTTTAGTTTTAGCTTGTTGACTAAAAAGCAGAAAATAATAATATACTGAAAAAAAATACTTTTGTTGTAAAAAACACGTTTTTAAAACGGACTAAAACATAAAAAAACGGACTAGAAAAAACATTAAAAATTATAAAATAAATTCTTCTGTAAATATTTATATTATAACCATCGTGGCGTGGGGCGCATGCTAAAGATAATTGATGATAAATGTTACAAAATGCGTTTTTAGGGTTAAAACTTCTGTATCCTTTAACTATTAATATTACAAATGCGAAAGTCTGTTTGTTTCTTACCAATCATCATGAAATTTTGCATACATGTTGTCAGGGTTCCAGAAAAGGACATAGGATAGGACTATCCACGCAGACGAAATGGCGGGCGGTCGCTAGTTGTAGTAATGTTATAAATTTCAATATTAACAGAAAAAAATTATTTCATAGGTACTTTAAAGTCTGTTTTATCTAGTCCGTTTCTTATGTTTCTAGTCCGATTTTTATTTTAGTCCGTTTTAAAGACGTGTTTTTTTACAGAAAATTTTGTTATTAGCCTAAGGAGGTGGACCGCCGCTTCGAAGCGCTGTCGCGCGGCGAGCGCCTGTCGCCGACGCCGCTGGGCGCGCTCAAGCGGCGCGCCGCCGCGCCCGCCGCGCAGCCCGGCCTCAACTACAAACCCAACACTCACGTTAGTATCGCCAGGCGTCCGGGAAGCTACCCGCCGCGGTTGCGGGCCCGCAGCTTCTGTACAATACGCAAATATATGTAAAAATTAAAGCAATAGTCCAATCAACGGGGCTTATGCAACCCGAATAATTCTCCCGTCTATGAAATTTGGCATGTGATGAAGTTAGGTAATACAGATTACAGATGAACAATAATCCAATAAATTTTGTTACGAGAAGTTAGGTATTTTTACCTAAACATGAAAATCGCCTATATCTCTCTGTGAATATTTCCTCGGGCTAAAATACTTTCTGTATACGTACTTATGTATTAGTTAGAATAAGTATGTAAAGAAATCCAATACTTTTTCGATTTCAGAGATACCCCAAATTTTAATTTTAATATTTTTCAATATATCTTCTGTTGAAAAATTTATTTGCTTATTATTATTTTTTAATATGTTTTTATACCTTTAATATATAGCTTTGTTCAGTAAGCCAATAAATTTTCTTCTTTAATCGATCGATAAAGCGATTTTCATGTTTAGGTAAAAATACCTAACTTCTCGTAACAAAATTTATTGGATTATTGTTCTTCTGAAATTTGTATTACATAACTTCATCACATGCCAAATTTCATAGACGGGAGAATTATTCGGAAGTCGCCATACAACAAATATCCTCATTGACTGGACTACAAATTTCACGACGCGTTTTACGCCCGCAGCGTGCGCGATTGTTTGCGGCTCCCGCTGCACCGGCGAGCAACTTGTAGAATCGCGCGGGCCGCGGTTCCCGCCGCCTCGGCGGTTTGCGCCCGCGTGCTCTGCGATCGGTTGGCGGGCGATCGCAGTTGCCGGTGGCGTTGTGACGTGTTGTTGTAGAGCAGTTTCCATTTTTCTTAAAAACTAGATACGGAAATTCGAAAATAATTAAATAGTTTTTCTTTGTACTTCTTTAACTCACTAATAGAATGACAAATAAGCCATAATGGTCTCTTTCCTGAATCAGTGGATGCACCCAGAACCTTTGAGGCCTTGTCTTTGTAATTCTTCTCTGAAGTAAGTATAGCGCAACAGCTTGTTTCTGGTGTGTGTCCATGACGGTCTAGAACTCGAACTATACTCAACAATCTAATCGTAAATAGCCGCCCGTCTTGCGGTAATCGCCCGCCAAGTTTGCGGGCAATAATCGCAACCGCGGCGGCTGCGTAACCGCACAGAACTGCGGTCTCGTGAGTTTTGAAATAAAAACGCGGTTCCTTAACCGAGGCGGGTGCGGGAAAAAATCGCTCCGTGAGCTCCTAGCCTCACTCGCTCAAGGCCACGCGATACACCTACCACTCGGCGTATCGTCCACGATACAACGGGCAGAGGGCCGCCACACGTCCGCCGCAGTACAGGCGCGGCATCTTACTGCCCAAATAGATATTGCTTCTTTATAATGTAGTAACAATGTCGAATAGACATACTGTGCCGTGTACGGATGTCATAATCAAAAAACCAATAAAAAATTGTCGTTTTTCACATTATGACATATGCAGTTCATTTAAAAGACAACCCTGACGTTGCGTTGCGACGTCAGAAAAGGTAAGAGCATGCGATAGAAAGAAAGGCAACTACTACTGCGCGACCTGAATTGCACTTTATTGTGTCGGAGTAAAAATCACTATTTGTTTAAATGACTTTGCCGAGTGCTGCTTCTGTACTTGTACTATTAGTTATTCTGTGGCACACGCATTGGCGTATCTAGAGATAGTTCCCGAGCAAAGATAAGGCACGCGGGGAGGGGTGGGGGTGTGGTAGAACCGCGCTAATTTTAAAAAACAAAACCTATCAGGGTTTTTCTGGGGTGGGCACCAGACTGCTCTGGGGTGAGCCCCAGACTGTTCTGGGGTGGGTTAAACATAACATTATGTGATAAGAAAAAATGACCCATAATTTTCCTGCTGAATTTTGGACACCCTACTAACTGTTTTAATAAGGTATAATACAATAATCAATAGGTAAATGTCTAGATACACTACGCCGAAGTTACCGAAGTTCGGCGGCAACGTTTAGTGTTTAGACTAAATATGATTTGAGAGTTTAAATTAATCAATCATTCTCTTCCCCAGAATCACAACTTGTCATTGTCTCAACTGAAAAGCAACGTAAAGGAAAGAACTTTTTTCAAGAACAAACGCGCGGAGGCGAAATCGAAGAGACCGAAGCCACCCCGCTACGAAATCAATGAAGAGTGAAGATACCTACCCAATTATTTTGTTTTCCATTTAATTTTGTGCTTTATGAATGTTGCCAAGTTATTTCTTTGTTCTAAATTATCAAGTACCTACATGTACTTACTTCATTTAATTGAAGAATAAATTATTCCTTCTTAGTTAAAATTCTTTTTTAAATCAAATATTTTCCCACTAGTTTCCCACACGTCTTGTTGAATGCTCTAAGAGTCTTACCACATATTCTTGCCAGTAGTACTCCTGGGAAATATCATCCTAATAGACTTACTTACTATAAAAAGGGCATTTCTGTTCTCAATACCTCTATAATGTATTCTGTACATCCCTATCAAATTAACAATGCAATCACGGCACAGAATATATACCTACTCTAACGCGAATCACGGTCTGCCTTAGAGCCTCTGACTGACGTCCATTACTTAGAGCAGTGGTGCCCAAACGGTCGATCGCGATCGACCGGTCGTCGATTGCGAGAGGTTTTAAGGTCGATCGCCAAGGATAACAGATTTGCACCCAAGGTAGTTTTAAATAGGTATGCAATTTTTTTCTTGATAAATATTTGGTGGGTTAAAAGGTCAAAATGTCGATCTCTTAGTCATAAATTTTAACTAGGTCGATCTCCTCAAGAAAAAGTCTGGGCACCCCTGATTTAGAGCAGTCAGAGCGGTCTGCAATGCAACACCAACATTATAGGTACCACAGAATATAATTAGTTGATTATACTATATAACTAAGTGGTATGCAAGAATCTTCTTATATTCATTTGGTGGTATGTGACCTTGGCAGAACGAGAAGGTTGAATCGTTCTGTCGAAAATTTTTAACTTTTTTATAAAAAAAATAGAGATAGAAATCCATACTAATATTATAATACGACAGTCCGTTGTTTGTTACGTCTTAACTACTGACTGAACCGATCATGAATGCATACACCAAAGAGAATGTAAAATCACTACGTGCATACACGTCAGGGGTACAGAGAAGTGCGGTCATTCCCAGTCGCCACCACATATTTTGTGCCACCACCGACCGTATAGGGTACCTTTCATCCCGAAAAAAAAGATAGTTGCGGGCGGCCACTATATAAATCGCGTCGTCTGCAACCCAGTCGGTACCGTCAAATCCTGTAACACAATTGTCAGTTTGAGCTTATATTGTCTTGACTGTGTATTACGTGATTTTACTTTCTTAGATTATATTTTATTCGGTTTTGCGGACAAACAATGTATTCTATGCTAACTTTAGCTCATATAAAAGAAGAATTACGGAAAAGAAAAGCCAAAACAACAGGCAAGAAAGTTTATAGCAACTTAAAAAAAATTGCTAACAAACATTACATTTCTTTAAATTTCGTGTAAGATTTACAAGTAATCTTTTTATATCAGATTAGAAGCATATGATTTAAATTTTAACAAAGCAACTGAGTGTGAATTTCCGTGTTTATAGTTGCCTGATGATGCCTTCTGTGCAATAGTAATTTCAGGTTTCTGTACTGGAATTTCTGTACCATCCAAAATTACACGAACCGTTTTATCATATTTATTTTATTATTCTAAGTTTCTGGAATGACTCTGGCATATAAAATTCTATTAATTCTCTGTTTGGCCCCAATATTGGGCTTATTCCATATTTGATATACCTATTAAATTCATCCAAGTTATAAATATGTTAGAAACTGCTGAGGTTGAAATATTAAAGAACAAAGCTGTTATAATTCAAATGTTGTTTTATTTTGGCGAAGCTTCATCAAATTCATGAAACATTCCTTTTGATTTATAATGTTTCTCAAGCTCAGCAAAGGAGAAAATCGAGGAAAAAACATTTTTTTTTTATTTTTTTTTGCCCACTATTTTTTTTGTTGCCTGATGATGCCTTCTGTGCAATAGTAATTTCAGGTTTCTGTACTGGAATTTCTGTACCATCCAAAATTACACGAACCGTTTTATCATATTTATTTTATTATTCTAAGTTTCTGGAATGACTCTGGCGTATAAAATTCTATTAATTCTCTGTTTGGCCCCAATATTGGGACGTGCCGGACTACAGCTGGGCCACAAAAAAAAATGTTGGAAATCTGACTTTTTGACTATGCCATGATGAAGTCGATAATTTGTCGGAATTTGTCGCCAAAAACCAGAATTTGTCGGTCTTGCGTTTGGGAGATACGTGTGGCTCAGCTGTAGAGACGTCTCTACAGCTGGGCCACACAGATCTCGAAAACGGAAGGTCGTAGCGAAAATCTGATTACTCGTATGTGTAGCCGCTAATTTGTCGGATTTTGTCGCCAAAAACCAGAGTTTGTCGGTCTTGCGTTTAGGAGATACGTGTGGCTCAGCTGTAGAGACGTCTCTACAGCTGGGCCACACAGATCTCAAAAACGGAAGGTCGTAGCGAAAATCTGATTACTTGTATGTGTAGCCGGTAGTTTGTCGGATTTTGTCGCCAAGAACCAGATTTTGTCGATCTTGCGTTTAGGAGATATGTGAGGATACGCTGTGGAGACTTTTCTACCTGGATCTTGAGAAAGGAAGGTCATAGCGAAAATCTGAAAACTCGAGTGAGTAGCCGTTAGTTTGTCGGAATTTGTCACCAAGAATCAGATTTTGTCGATCTTGCGTTTAGGAGATATGTGAGGATGCGCTGTGGAGACTTTTTTACCTGGATCTTGAGAACGAAAGGTCGTAAGCGTATCCTCACATATCTCCTAAACGCAAGATCGACAAAATCTGATTCTTAGTGACAAATTCTGACAAACTAACGGCTACACACTCGAGTTATCAGATTTTCGCTATGACCTTCCTTTCTCAAGATCCAGGTAGAAAAGTCTCCACAGCGTATCCTCACATATCTCCTAAACGCAAGATCGACAAAATCTGGTTCTTGGCGACAAAATCCGACAAACTACCGGCTACACATACGAGTAATCAGATTTTCGCTACGACCTTCCGTTTTCGAGATCTGTGTGGCCCAGCTGTAGAGACGTCTCTACAGCTGAGCCACACGTATCTCCTAAACGCAAGACCGACAAACTCTGGTTTTTGGCGACAAAATCCGACAAATTAGCGGCTACACATACGAGTAATCAGATTTTCGCTACGATCTTCCGTTTTCGAGATCTGTGTGGCCCAGCTGTAGAGACGTCTCTACAGCTGAGCCACACGTATCTCCTAAACGCAAGACCGACAAATTCTGGTTTTTGGCGACAAATTCCGACAAATTATCGACTTCATCATGGCATAGTCAAAAAGTCAGATTTCCAACTTTTTTTTTTGTGGCCCAGCTGTAGTCCGGCACGTAATATTGGGCTTATTCCATATTTGATATACCTATTAAATTCATCCAAGTTATAAATATGTTAGAAACTGCTCAGGTTGAAATATTAAAGAACAAAGCTGTTATAATTCAAATGTTGTTTTATTTTGGCGAAGCTTCATCAAATTCATGAAACATTCCTTTTGATTTATAATGTTTCTCAAGCTCAGCAAAGGAGAAAATCGAGGAAAAAACATATTTTTTTTTATATTTTTTTGCCCACTATTTTTTTTGTTACTGGGAAATCGATGAACTCTAATATTTTACAAGTTACATGCATAGAAATAACAATGCGGCATTTTCTCAGTATAAAATTAAAAAGTGCAATACTCCAAGAGATTCCCATATGTTTTGACAGTTTCTTTGAGGCGGCTCGGTACCAACGACAAGACGCCACCTATCGGGATAAAATTGCGCTTTTCCTCCCCCAATATACAAAATATAGGTAGCTAATATTTTTTTATTTAAACTAATACCTGTGCTAATACACAATCTCATATCAACTTCATGTAGCCGGACACCAGTCACCACGCTATTATTCTATAAACCGAAGATAGTAAAATAAAATAACCAAAGATTTGGCAGCATGAACCAAATTCCTTTGCAGCTCTTTACTGTCACTTTGACTTGACGTTGACAATTGATTGACATGACTGACAGTTTCTGCGAAGCGACGTTTGTGTAAGGATGATTTCTGTTTCTAGTAAATAAATAAAATTTTATTTATTTCGGGATGTACCTATCTCTGCAAATAAAGGACAAAATCATTATTACAATTTCGTTAACCTACTAATGCTATATTAGTCACGTTATTGTTGCATTGTTACTATGGACCGGGGTAAAATGACCTCAGCTGGCCGCGGTGCCAAGAGCAAAGCACCGCAGCATCCTCAGGATATCTTTGCGCTGGGCAGCAAGTCCACCGTGGTAGTGAACAGGGACTCCGAGAAGAGGAATATACATAAACCCTCTACGAGCGGTACGTTATCATTTTCTAGAAAAATGTTAGGTTATAATTTTGTTTTCGTAAACATAATCATGAACAAGATCTTTCACCAGTTTTCAATACTTATAATGGGCTTGCTTTTCTACAAAGTAATTAAAATGTGCTTTGCATTACTATAACAGGTGTAGAACGCAAGAGAGACACATCTACTTTTGGAAGTCAGCCCCCAACTAAGAGGTCAAGAATTGGCTCACCTGCGGAGTCGGTAGGGGGTGCATCACTTGAAGTAGATCCAGTAGACCTGGTGCCAAATGTGCTACAAGCTTTAGACACACATAACTCAGATAAACTTGTAAGTAACTATAATGAGTTTTTTATAAGAATCTGACCTGCCCTTCCTTTTTTATACATATTAATTAACCTTCCTCTTGAATTATTCTATCTTTTATTTTTTTGGGTTTTATCATGCGATTAGTCAAAAACTATGAACAGCTGAGTTGTTCTATCTATTAAAAAAAACCCATCAAAATCCATTGTGTAGTTTTAAAGATCTTAAGAGCTTATTACATCATCCTGAATTAAGGATCCGGAATGAAGTCGCTCCTTAATTCAGAAAGTGTAATTGTATTCAGGAAGGTAGGATCCTAGTTAGGATAGAAAATGGTCTCCGGCGTTAAGGATGCTAAATCGGAAGCACTTAGGACAGTGTAATCGCATTCAGGACGCTCTGCTCCGATACAGTAGTACCACAGCCTAAAAAGTATACAGTCAGTCAACGCTTTTTATGTTGGTGAAAAAAAAGCCGCCGTTCGTTTAGATAGACAGTTGGCGCAACGACAAAACTAAGTGTACAAGAGCATAATAACTCAGTGATTTGCTTTTTTGAATTAAAAAAACCGGCCAAGTGCGTGTCGGGCCACGCGCAGTAGGGTTCCGTAGTTACCATATACCATACCTTATTTAATACCACTATAATTTTCATCTGCAAAAATAACTTTTTTTTTCATAGTGTTTGTATAAACGACAATGTTGTATTTGCGGTTTTGGAAAATGTGCTATATCTCTAAAACTACTAAATATGCCTCATTCAAACCAATTTTCGTAAATAGTGTTTATAAAGATCTACAACATTTTTTATTGTTTTATTTTTCACTCTCTTAGTTTAAAAGTTAGAGGGGGGGACTCACACATTTTACCACTTTGAAAGTGTATATTTTCTAAACGGTTGACTTTGAGAAAAAATACTTTTAGAAACCTCAATGTCATTTTTAAAGGGGTGCCTATCCATAGGCACCCCACACGTCTAGGTTAAATGATTTTTTTCCCGTTTCAGTTCCATGTATTTCATTTCCATCCCCCCTTAATCTTTTATACTTTTTATATTTTGTGTAAAAATCGTTTAAAAGTCGTAAAAATTGCTGTTTTAATCTTGACAGCTGTCATCTGTTGGTATTTGCTTTTAAACTTGATTATAGGTATGTTATTAGATGAGTTATTCGCAAATTACATACTAGTAACTACTTCAGATTAGCATTGAAAATGACACGTACCTACTACCTACCTATACCTCCTACCTACATGTATTTTTACGGTCACTGTATTTTCGCCTCCGTTGCTCTGCACAAGTACATTCGTGTAACTACTGTATGATCGTTAAGCTGTGATATCGGATCCGTTATTCAGGACGGTCTAATTGGCGACTGAATTTCTCGTCCTGAATCGGACTCTGAATTCCGTATCCTTAATTCAGGATGATCTAATAAGCTCTTAAAGCATACATAGGAACAGATAGCAGGAAGCGACTTTGTTTTAAACTATGTAAGGATTCTTACAATACTTAATAAAGTAGTGTAACTCTAAATTATGTATCCTTTCAGCTTGGTCTGTTAACTGGTTCAATACGCCTCCTTAAATCACAGAGATCAAAACCAGATCCAATACTATGCATGAGTATGCTCTATCTGACAAAGATAAGGCCTAACATGTTTGCTCATGAGACGGTGACTCAGAGTCTCTGTACACTACTGAAGAGGGAGCAGGGTGCTGCGTTCAAGAATAAGGGCAACCCGTTGGTATTCGTCCTGGCATGTAATATGTTGTATGCTGGCCATAAAGACAGCAATAACTGGCCGGATACTTTTATAAAGGTAAGAAAACTCTCAGCAAGGCTATATTCTGCTATTAGTTGTTAAATCAAATAAAAGCAGAATAATTTTATTTTTTCTTATTTTATTAGAATTAACCTAGCTGAATATATGGTTTTCTTGAGCTATTTATATTATTAACTTATTTGATGTTTTAAGACAGGGGTGTCAAACTGATTTTTCTAAAGGGCCATTTATAAGTTAAGAGAGTGTTAGTGGGCCAGACTCAAAATTAAAAACTCAAACACATACTAAATTAAAAAAATATTTTTATACAAAGGTAGTAAAACGGAGTTATCTTGTGCTTGAGGATCCAGATACCTGAGGTCTCATATTATATTTTATTACAATACATAGTGGCATTGAATGCCGTTTAAAATCCTCACTGGATAGATTCCGGTCGCGGCCCATATTGAGATTGCTTGCGGACCGGTTGCAGCCCGCGGGCCATAACTTTGACACCCCTGTTTTAAGACATGTTTATTGATTGGTCTAGGTTTACATAGAGGATGCTTTAAATGAGCGCTGGTGGGTGGAATGCTCGTGGTGCAAGTGTCTTGTCGAGAACATTGTTACTGCCTTCAGCACTAAGCAGCCACCTCCTTATTTGATTCCTTCTGAAAGTACTCTTGGTAAGTAACCTCTTTTTATTAATTATTAACATACCTTTTGACTTTAAAAAAACTGTGATGGTAAAATTTTATTCCTATTGTGCAGGTACTATGTCGCCTTCGGGATCTGGTTCACCCCTAATGGGGAGTACTGATGAGGATACTGACAATACAGAGCTTGAGTATACAGTTTTTCCTAGGTGAGTCACATCACAGAATAATACGGGGTCACATACAGTAACACATTTTATATCCATTTATCATTATTACACATGTTTCTCTTCCCAACATAAAAGCACAAGATCTGATATGGGTCATAGAGTTAAGGACTCTAATGTTGGCACTGAGGACTAAAAACTTCAAGGCTGGTAGTTGAATCTTCTCTTTCTGTTCATATGATGTAGGATTAACTTTTTATGGGTTCATTTTGAGCTTACAGTCAGTTACCAGTTGTTGGTTTGGATCTGGAACATGCAATATTTTAAGGTACTATTTTAAGGTACTTTATTGATATATGCTATGGCATTGTTTTAGATACTCAAGTAGTTATGAATCTGTGGAAGCTCTAGTCCTGGAAGCAATCAAGGAGCAGATCCAGCGGCGCGCGGCACCAGACGCCATACACCGCGGCTTCCTCAAGCTGTTGGCTGCTACCTGCGGTTTCCCTGAGGTAGAAAGAAGCAACATTTATATCCACATGTCGTAGCTTTTGTATTATTGTTGTTTGTACATTTTGAATTTAAAATTATTATGCTTGGTTGGTTTCATTCAATTTCGTTGTGTATTTACAAAGGATCTGGTTTTTGATCTGGTTTTAGTCTATTATGATCTATTTTATTTTTGTGTTTATTAAATCATAAACTGTTTACTTATGGTTATGCAAGAATTAAGGTATTTGACTTATTTATTTAATTTTTTTATAATAATAAAAACATTTATTGACAAAAAATTATACAAGTTTTTTAACATCTTACAAATAAACTAAATATCTATTTTACTATCTAATGATGACATCTGCACTCAAAACTGTGTCTCAGGTGCGGCGCTTAGGACTAAATTCCCTAGATGCGAATAGTTCACCACAAAACCTATGACAACTTTGCCAAAATTTTTAAATAATTGTAAGTGTGGGTTGTTGCCATTCTAGGCAAATATTTCTGCAAACTTTATTAGCTAAAATATTTATACTTAGATCCGCATGATATCGGCGTCTCGGCTGGAAGCGTGGCTGCACTCGGGCAAGCTGTGGCGTTGCGCGCAAGAGCTGCTAGCGTACGTGTGCTGCAACGCGGACGCGTGCGGGCCCACGGCGGCGCGCGACCACGAGGTGCTGGCGCAGCTCGCGCGCATGCGCCTCAAGACCAAGCCGCTGCAGCAGGCGTACCAGGCCTGCCTCAGGTATGTGCTGCACGGTGGCACGTGTGCTGTGTACGTGTGGCGACCACGAGGTGCTGGCGCAGCTCGCGCGCACGCGCCTCAAGACCAAGCCGCTGCAGCAGGCGTACCAGGCCTGCCTCAGGTATGTGCTGCACGGTGGCACGTGTGCTGTGTACGTGTGGCGACCGCGAGGTGCTGGCGCAGCTCGCGCGCATGCGCCTCAAGACCCAGCCGCTGCAGCAGGCGTACCAGGCCTACCTCAGGTATGTGCTGCACGGTGGCACGTGTGCTGTGTACGTGTGGCGACCACGAGGTGCTGGCGCAGCTCGCGCGCACGCGCCTCAAGACCAAGCCGCTGCAGCAGGCGTACCAGGCCTGCCTCAGGTATGTGCTGCACGGTGGCACGTGTGCTGTGTACGTGTGGCGACCACGAGGTGCTGGCGCAGCTCGCGCGCACGCGCCTCAAGACCAAGCCGCTGCAGCAGGCGTACCAGGCCTGCCTCAGGTATGTGCTGCACGGTGGCACGTGT
Source organism: Agriphila tristella (assembly GCA_928269145.1). Classification (NCBI taxonomy): domain Eukaryota; kingdom Metazoa; phylum Arthropoda; class Insecta; order Lepidoptera; family Crambidae; genus Agriphila; species Agriphila tristella. The sequence goes on along the minus strand of OV743443.1, from coordinate 2,062,861 downwards.
GCTGTGTACGTGTGGCGACCGCGAGGTGCTGGCGCAGCTCGCGCGCATGCGCCTCAAGACCAAGCCGCTGCAGCAGGCGTACCAGGCCTACCTCAGGTATGTGCTGCACGGTGGCACGTGTGCTGTGTACGTGTGGCGACCACGAGGTGCTGGCGCAGCTCGCGCGCACGCGCCTCAAGACCAAGCCGCTGCAGCAGGCGTACCAGGCCTGCCTCAGGTATGTGCTGCACGGTGGCACGTGTGCTGTGTACGTGTGGCGACCACGAGGTGCTGGCGCAGCTCGCGCGCACGCGCCTCAAGACCAAGCCGCTGCAGCAGGCGTACCAGGCCTGCCTCAGGTATGTGCTGCACGGTGGCACGTGTGCTGTGTACGTGTGGCGACCACGAGGTGCTGGCGCAGCTCGCGCGCATGCGCCTCAAGACCAAGCCGCTGCAGCAGGCGTACCAGGCCTGCCTCAGGTATGTGCTGCACGGTGGCACGTGTGCTGTGTACGTGTGGCGACCACGAGGTGCTGGCGCAGCTCGCGCGCATGCGCCTCAAGACCAAGCCGCTGCAGCAGGCGTACCAGGCCTGCCTCAGGTATGTGCTGCACGGTGGCACGTGTGCTGTGTACGTGTGGCGACCACGAGGTGCTGGCGCAGCTCGCGCGCATGCGCCTCAAGACCAAGCCGCTGCAGCAGGCGTACCAGGCCTGCCTCAGGTATGTGCTGCACGGTGGCACGTGTGCTGTGTACGTGTGGCGACCACGAGGTGCTGGCGCAGCTCGCGCGCATGCGCCTCAAGACCAAGCCGCTGCAGCAGGCGTACCAGGCCTGCCTCAGGTATGTGCTGCACGGTGGCACGTGTGCTGTGTACGTGTGGCGACCACGAGGTGCTGGCGCAGCTCGCGCGCACGCGCCTCAAGACCAAGCCGCTGCAGCAGGCGTACCAGGCCTGCCTCAGGTATGTGCTGCACGGTGGCACGTGTGCTGTGTACGTGTGGCGACCGCGAGGTGCTGGCGCAGCTCGCGCGCATGCGCCTCAAGACCAAGCCGCTGCAGCAGGCGTACCAGGCCTACCTCAGGTATGTGCTGCACGGTGGCACGTGTGCTGTGTACGTGTGGCGACCACGAGGTGCTGGCGCAGCTCGCGCGCACGCGCCTCAAGACCAAGCCGCTGCAGCAGGCGTACCAGGCCTGCCTCAGGTATGTGCTGCACGGTGGCACGTGTGCTGTGTACGTGTGGCGACCGCGAGGTGCTGGCGCAGCTCGCGCGCATGCGCCTCAAGACCAAGCCGCTGCAGCAGGCGTACCAGGCCTACCTCAGGTATGTGCTGCACGGTGGCACGTGTGCTGTGTACGTGTGGCGACCACGAGGTGCTGGCGCAGCTCGCGCGCACGCGCCTCAAGACCAAGCCGCTGCAGCAGGCGTACCAGGCCTGCCTCAGGTATGTGCTGCACGGTGGCACGTGTGCTGTGTACGTGTGGCGACCACGAGGTGCTGGCGCAGCTCGCGCGCATGCGCCTCAAGACCAAGCCGCTGCAGCAGGCGTACCAGGCCTGCCTCAGGTATGTGCTGCACGGTGGCACGTGTGCTGTGTACGTGTGGCGACCACGAGGTGCTGGCGCAGCTCGCGCGCATGCGCCTCAAGACCAAGCCGCTGCAGCAGGCGTACCAGGCCTGCCTCAGGTATGTGCTGCACGGTGGCACGTGTGCTGTGTACGTGTGGCGACCACGAGGTGCTGGCGCAGCTCGCGCGCATGCGCCTCAAGACCAAGCCGCTGCAGCAGGCGTACCAGGCCTGCCTCAGGTATGTGCTGCACGGTGGCACGTGTGCTGTGTACGTGTGGCGACCGCGAGGTGTGTTGAGGTTTCAGTTTGACAAGGTTCCAGCCCATTCTCATTACGCGTGGATTATACTATCAAAGACACGCCTACTAAAGGTTAAAAATAGCTTGGACACTGCCTCTCTTTGGAAAAGTAGTGCCAGGCGGCATCAAACTTTACCACTTTTTCGCGCATTTTGATGCCGCCTGGCACTACTTTTCCATCAGTTAAAATTCCTGGCAATGTTATATTCGATTTAGATACATGATTGGCTTGCTATTATACCACACCAAATCCAGAGCTCTGCAATTTGTATACCTTCAATCGCTTTTCAGCCCCTTTGTCGCTCAACCACTCCCACCACCACCACTGAAAATCTGCGAAGTGCCCGGATCTGCTAATAATGATAGTATGGAAACTAATAAGAGGGATTTCGTCGCTCCTATTTCCGGGGCTAGCTCTTAGTCCATTACGTGTGTTGCAGTGTATAATATTACTGGTTTTAAAGACTATTTGTGATTGTATATTATCGTCTGCCACTAAATAGTTTGATTCTGTCGTTCCATAGGGAAATGGTGTCCGACAGCCCAGCGCTCCTTCGCAGCGTAGTCACCCACACGATCTACAACGAGCTCTCGAACGTTCGTTCTCCGAACAACATGGCGGTGCTCGCTGCTTTAATCCAAGCTCAACCGCAGCTGGCGCCCGCAGCGATGGCGGACACGTTCCATGAGCTGTTGGTTCGGCCGGAGGATTACTTGCGGCCGTTGAGGGCGCTGGCTAGGGAGTGCGCGCGTGCGGCCAGGGCGGATGCTCAAGCGCTACTGCCGCTGGCGAGAGCGTTGGCCGCCCCTCCACCGCATGAACCGCCCGCTGAGGTGAGTATTGATATGGAAAATAGTGACACTAGCTTTTGCCGCGACTTTATTCGCGTGGACAAGAAAATCTTTAAAATTCTTAAAATGCCGTAGAAGGCGTTCTCGTCCTCGTCCCCGTTAAAATAGGGTCCAGAGATATTAGTATCGCCATCCCCCTCCCTCCTCCCCTTTCCCCTTCCCCGTCACCCCTCACCGTCTACCCTCCCCCTCCCTTGCCCCTTCCTCTTGCCTTTGCCCTTATATTTTTTAATCGTCATCGTCAGCCTAAACACAAAATTTGAACATCCTAGCTTTGAAATTAAGAGACTTCTATACAAATTTTCATCCCCTATTTCATCTCCTTAGGGTGTTAATTTTCCTAAATCTTTTCTCAGTGCTCACTTACACCATGAAAGGTATCTTCCCTCCAAAAATGGTGTCTCTACTTTCAGCCGTTAGGGCTCTAGGCGTATCCCAACAATCAATGAATTTAGAGTTTTATATGTATAGCTTGGCTCCTGGTGATCTGTTTATCGCGTAGATTAATGATTCTAGTCATCTCACGAGCTCTGCCTGGTTTGACTCCGTTTTCTGAGTTGCTATTATGTGTGACAGTATGTAACAAATAGATAAATCTGTAAGTCTAGTCTATACCTACTACCACCCAACAGTACATCATCCTATCATAATAAAATCTATTGAAAACAGTCTGATTTGGGTATCCCAAAGTGTTGTATTTGTATTTTTTTTTTATTTATTTAGGTGCGAGAGCGCGCCTTCTCCTCACTAGCAGACCTGTTCTGCTGCTGCTGCCTGGTGACGGCGACGCACAGCAAGCACCTGCCCGAGTACCGCACGCAGCTCAGCGGAATCCAGGGGGCGGCATTAGGATGGCTGCTCGAAGCCGCTGTACCTGTCTACCGCCCTTCCAGACATGATTACCAACATGCTTTGAATAAGGTAAATGAATTATTTTTTCTAAAAAAAAAAGTTTTATTAAAAAGTTGTATTTTATTCAATACTCGACCTCATAAGTATACTCTTACATCAGATAATTCTCGTGGAGAGCATGGACAGTAAGGCGGACAACTGACCGCCAGAGAGCGAGCGCGCGCTGTATTATATCATTAGTATATGTAATAGTTGCCAATCAAATGTCGACCTTATTCGTATACGCTTGCGTCAGATAATGTTCGTGGAGAGCGCGGAGGTGTACAGCAAGGCGGACAACTGGCCGCCAGAGAGCGAGCGCGCGCTGTATTATATCATTAGTATATGTAATAGTTTCCAATCAAATGTCGACCTTATTCGTATACGCTTGCGTCAGATAATGTTCGTGGAGAGCGCGGAGGTGTACAGCAAGGCGGACAACTGGCCGCCAGAGAGCGAGCGCGCGCTGTATTATCATTAGTATATGTAATAGTTTCCAATCAAATGTCGACCTTATTCGTATACGCTTGCGTCAGATAATGTTCGTGGAGAGCGCGGAGGTGTACAGCAAGGCGGACAACTGGCCGCCAGAGAGCGAGCGCGCGCTGTATTATATCATTAGTATATGTAATAGTTGACAATCAAATGTCGACCTTATTCGTATACGCTTGCGTCAGATAATGTTCGTGGAGAGCGCGGAGGTGTACAGCAAGGCGGACAACTGGCCGCCAGAGAGCGAGCGCGCGCTGTATTATATCATTAGTATATGTAATAGTTGCCAATCAAATGTCGACCTTATTCGTATACGCTTGCGTCAGATAATGTTCGTGGAGAGCGCGGAGGTGTACAGCAAGGCGGACAACTGGCCGCCAGAGAGCGAGCGCGCGCTGTTTTTTATCATTAGTATATGTAATAGTTTCCAATCAAATGTCGACCTTATTCGTATACGCTTGCGTCAGATAATGTTCGTGGAGAGCGCGGAGGTGTACAGCAAGGCGGACAACTGGCCGCCAGAGAGCGAGCGCGCGCTGTATTATATCATTAGTATATGTAATAGTTGCCAATCAAATGTCGACCTTATTTGTATACGCTTGCGTCAGATAATGTTCGTGAAGAGCGCGGAGGTGTACAGCAAGGCGGACAACTGGCCGCCAGAGAGCGAGCGCGCGCTGTATTATATCATTAGTATATGTAATAGTTGCCAATCAAATGTCGACCTTATTTGTATACGCTTGCGTCAGATAATGTTCGTGGAGAGCGCGGAGGTGTACAGCAAGGCGGACAACTGGCCGCCAGAGAGCGAGCGCGCGCTGTATTATATCATTAGTATATGTAATAGTTGCCAATCAAATGTCGACCTTATTTGTATACGCTTGCGTCAGATAATGTTCGTGGAGAGCGCGGAGGTGTACAGCAAGGCGGACAACTGGCCGCCAGAGAGCGAGCGCGCGCTGTATTATATCATTAGTATATGTAATAGTTGCCAATCAAATGTCGACCTTATTCGTATACGCTTGCGTCAGATAATGTTCGTGGAGAGCGCGGAGGTGTACAGCAAGGCGGACAACTGGCCGCCAGAGAGCGAGCGCGCGCTGTATTATATCATTAGTATATGTAATAGTTGCCAATCAAATGTCGACCTTATTTGTATACGCTTGCGTCAGATAATGTTCGTGAAGAGCGCGGAGGTGTACAGCAAGGCGGACAACTGGCCGCCAGAGAGCGAGCGCGCGCTGTATTATATCATTAGTATATGTAATAGTTGCCAATCAAATGTCGACCTTATTTGTATACGCTTGCGTCAGATAATGTTCGTGGAGAGCGCGGAGGTGTACAGCAAGGCGGACAACTGGCCGCCAGAGAGCGAGCGCGCGCTGTATTATATCATTAGTATATGTAATAGTTGCCAATCAAATGTCGACCTTATTTGTATACGCTTGCGTCAGATAATGTTCGTGGAGAGCGCGGAGGTGTACAGCAAGGCGGACAACTGGCCGCCAGAGAGCGAGCGCGCGCTGTATTATATCATTAGTATATGTAATAGTTGCCAATCAAATGTCGACCTTATTCGTATACGCTTGCGTCAGATAATGTTCGTGGAGAGCGCGGAGGTGTACAGCAAGGCGGACAACTGGCCGCCAGAGAGCGAGCGCGCGCTGGCGCACCGCGTCTGCTGCGAGGCGCCGTTGCCGCATCATAACTTGCTCAGGATCATATTCATCGGTCTATCCAAGGTACGTGGAAGTTTAGCTTGTGTTTCAATCATAGTGTGTGTGGCCTTTAAACTCGCAGCAAAAATAAAAGTTTTTCATCAATTCGTAACTTGTTCTGTTGTGGTACCACGATAGTTTTACTAGGCTTATAACAACAGCTTTTTTCCTAATTAATGCCGTGTAATTTTACCTCGAACCATAATAATATTGCACTATGTTAAATGTAGTTAGACCTATATCTTGTTAACTTAATATTTGACTTAATATTTTTGAGGTCGATAGGTAGGTATGCCAATAAGTTTACATGATTTGTTATTTATTACTCATTCCGATTTCCCAAATCGGATCTCTACCAATGGTAAAATGAAATAAGGACTTTTAGATGACGGGTTTATGGTCCTATAGGATATCCCAGTAGCACCAGCCGAAGCTCTGGAGCTAGTAGAGCAGCTGGTCCGTCGCGCGTGCGCGCTGCCGCCCGACGACGCGCCGCTGGTGGTGGACAAGCTCGAGGTGGCTGATTACATCTTCCAGCTGTGCCAGTTCACGCCGCCCGACAACATCACGCTGCCGGCAGGGTAAATATTTGATAGAAATACTGATTAATAGTGCAGAAGCGGATTTTAACTTAACAATTATATAATTAACAGATAAACACTGATTTTATTTATTAGGTTCACCAACAATGCAACACTCAAACAAATACAACACTACTGCATAAAAACACACAATTACTTATAGGTAACACCACATTCAACTGATAGAGTCTGGTCAACGAAAGATGAGACTGAAATGAGGTGGCGCCATTGTCCCTGTTCAATTAATAAGTTATTTGAAACTGACCCCTAAAATAAGGCGCAAAATTAGTTCCTTCTTCGACCAGACTCTAAAACTAAGAAACCAAAAATACCGACATAACTGAAAAGACAAAAAAATACCTAAAAAATCGCAATTATCATAAATACCGATCTTAAACTGATAATAAAGAATCTTTGAGATAAAACAACACTGTCTATGTAGGTAGGTACTCAAAATGGTGGTTTTTAAAACCCTCTTGGCTTTCTTTTTCTTTGGGGGTTTGGAAAAATCATCACAAGAGGGACGGGCGGTGAGATGAAGTGAATGGAGGAGGCAGGGGGTAATGTAAAACCTTACCACTTATCATTATTTATTTATTTATTTATTACTTAGGGAAACATACAGCTTTAAAATAGTACGTAATAGTGAAACATTATTTTAGTACAGTAGCCAAAAGAGTTTCCACCACTAAATAGGACATTACGTTGAACAGACAAATTATGTGAGCAAACAGATGTAAGAAATTATAAGTAAATAATGATATTACAACAAAAAAGTTTCATTTTTAAATGACAAATTATTAAGGATGTAATTTACTGACATAATTAGAGGGGAGGAATGGGTTAAAAAGTTGCTAAAAACATCTCTTGATGAATGGACGACCACTTAAATGATTGGTCCTTCGAGCCGGATGTGATTGAGTGCCTGTGTAGGTACAGCCCGCCGGCGCTGGCCATCACGGGCTTGTACTGGTGCGGCTGGGCGCTGCTGCTTATGCTGGCGGCGCACAATCCCGCCACGTTCTATACATAAGGAATCATTGTGAAAAATCAATACGGATATTAAAAAAACTGGAACTAAATACTTAAAATTGTGGTTTTCAAAACCCTCTTGGCTTTTAAGTGATTGGTCCTTCGAGTGGGATGTGACTCAGTCACAACGGTGACACTTCCCTGTACATGTGAGCTCTGGCGCCGGTAACCTTGAGCTGCGTCGGGGACTAGTTTTGTCTCTCTCTATTTTGTGGTTTCGTGTGTGTCGTTCTCATCACGCGTGGAGTGAATTCCTCGCTCCGATGGCTCCGCGGCACCCCGAGCTCGCCCTCCCTACTCACATAGCCGCGAGCACTTTTACACACATGCGTAAGTGTCGGTTCTTTTCGCGTAGTGTATATTTTCTTTGACTGAGTGCCTGTGTAGGTACAGCCCGCCGGCGCTGGCGATCACGGGCCTGTACTGGCGCGGCTGGGCGCTGCTGCTCATGCTGGCGGCGCACAACCCCGCCACGTTCGCTGCCCGCGCCGCCGCTCAATACCCAACGCTGCGCGCGCTCATCGAGATGTGTATCACCAAGTATGTGCTCGCTAATAACCCTAATGACTAGCTTAATATCGCTTCACATACTTAAGTCCGTTCACTTAAGAAGTTAACTTGGCATGAAATTTAAAGATTTTGAAACATCTTATAAAGCCTGTTTCTCCTATCTTTCTTCTTCGCAGTCTAAACTACGATCTTCCTCAAATATTACTCTTGGAATTCCACGACACTCCACCGATTTCTTTTCTTACTCCTTTACTGTCCATTCTGTCCGCTTATGAAACTCTACCAGAGGGTATCAGGAAAGCTCAAACTCTTATTTCCTTCCGAGATAGAATTAGAAATTATTTCCTTACCTTTTATTCTGACCGACTATTTATATAATTCTCCTTTAGTTTTATTTGTATTTATTTTCAAACGCACTATTCCTTTCATAATTGCACCCCACTCCCCTTTTAGTCCTACCTTTATTTATTTTTCACCCAAAGGTTGCCTGGAAGAGATTGCTGTTTAGCAATAAGGCTACCTTAGTCCGCCTTTTGTATGCTTTTTCACGCTTTTTTTTAAGTGTAATTTATTATTATGATTAAATTCTAAATTATTGTATAACTGCCGTGTAGCAAGCCGAGTATAGAGTGGACGAACGGTCCGGGCGAGGCCGAGCGCGCGGAGGCCGAGCGCGCCAGCATCCTGCAGCTGGAGGCGCACCTCGCCGCGGCCAGCAACGCCAAACTGCCCGTCACTGAACACACGTCGAGACTGCTCAGCCAGGTAACAATATATAGTGAAAACTACGCTACAATATGTGTCTTACACTACACTCCATGAATAGAAAATCCCATAGAAAGATGACCGAGTCAACAATTTTGTAGTGTTTTTAACTGGTGCAGTTGTATTATTTTTCTAGGAGTAACGGTGGGTTCAATTTGTAGTTTTTACTCAAGCTTTAGACACGATTAGCATCCTTGCACAAGAAATTATTTCTAATAATTAAAAAGTTATCTGTTAACCGTTACTTTATTTCTGCTTCACTTCAAACATATCACATTTCAGATGTATTGAAAAAATAAACTCGCATCATTTTATTTTATTTATTTATTAGAATAAACACATTTACAATTATTTTCATGCAAAGACGGTGTCTCATAAACCTTTAAGGGTTTTTCTGTACACCGTAACTCGTCGTCTTTATACATAAAGCACATTTAAAATATTTAAGGAACACATACTACACATACTTAACACATTTTAACAATTATTGATAGTGATAAATTATCAATTTTGTAGGTAGATACATAGCATAACATAAGTAATAAGACATTTCGTATGACGACAGCGCCAAGTTAATTACCGTGACAGCGCGCGCGTTCGGCGCTGCGGTCGCCATTCGCACTCCCTACCCACATCGTGTTATTATGTTATGATAAGTTTTTTTTTCCTCGTTGAATAAAAACAGGATGTTGTTTTTTTTTTCTAAGTTAGCAGCTTCGTACTTTCAAAATATGTGTATGTAATTAGTAGAACAAGATATTAAATTAGTTATTAAAAATATATACCCATACATATACAGGGGATAGATATCACATGATTGTATAATATCATGAGTATATATGAGGTACAAATAAAAAATAAAAATAAAAAGTTAACAACAAATTTTGGCATTAGGTACTTATAAATTACTGAGAAAATATAGTTTTAATTTATGCTTTAAGTTTTTTTCATTAAGTTCGTCTTTAAGTTTTTTCGGGAGACCGTTTATTAAAAGAGGTACTATGTGTTTGTTTTGATATTTCCCATACATATATTAATCCTGGGAACGAGAAATTTGGGATCAACTGCACTTCTTAATCTTTTATTGACAGTTCTTAAAGTTTTCAGTTCTTCATTAAAGTATTGTTCTTTAAGGAGGATATAATTAATTCTTTCACTTACTGGTAGTACTTTACAGAACTTAAACAAATCACATTCGTTTACAAGCTCCATTTGCGTTTTTTTAGGTACTATGGTTTTAAGAATGCGTTTTTGTAGTTCATGTACTCCGTATAAGTGAGACTTGCAAGTTCGTCCGTAGCTACTGAGCCCGTATTGAATTATAGATTCTGCCAGAGCATTATAAAGTGACAATAATATGGGGTAAGGAATTTTATATTTAATTATAGAAAATTTCGAAAGAATAGCTCTTAGTTTATCGCAAACTTTATTTATATGAGGGACCCATTTCAACCGGTTGTCAATGACAAAACCCAAGTATGTATGCTGGTCAACCTGCTCAATAACATCACAGTTACATGTTTGGATGTTATTGTTAGTGACTTGATGAAGACAGTCGTGATTGTGAGCAATGAGGCGGAGGTCACATGACACTCTGTTTTGTGAAGATGAAATGTACATTAATTTAGTTTTGGACGCATTAAATACTAATCCGGCATCATGAGACCATTTGATTAAATGAGTGAAGTCTTCCTGCAGGTGTTGTATAGCTACTTTAATGTCTTTACTGGCTGCCATCAAACATGTGTCATCTGCAAATTGGTAAACTTTACAGTGTTTGATAACATTTATCATGTTATTAACATAGGTCAAATAATGCAAAGGACCGAGTACTGATCCCTGGGCAGTTCCATGAGTTACGTTTTTCATATCACTTAGCTCGTCTCCTACTTTGACACAGTATTTCCGATCGTGGACGTAGTTTGCACACCATTTTAAGAGTGGGCCGCGTATTCCGCATTCGTCTAGTCTGTCAATCAGTACATTGTGTTTTAGGGTGTCGAAAGCTTTACTGTAATCGATATACACCACTAGAACGTGTTTTTTGGCATCCAGGAAGCCATTGACATCATCAGTAAAGGATGATAGTAACTGCGTAGTGCTTTTTTGTTGTTGAAAACCATATTGATTTTTATTCAAAATGCTGTTGGTTTTGTAAAAGTCGTGTATTTGTTTACTAATATATTTTTCTACTATTTTATTGAGCGTAGACAAAAGTGTAATCGGACGATAATTTTCAAATTCTATTATATATCAGAATACAAATTCAGAGATATTTAAAAAACATTATCTTCGGGAGTATCCCAAGGATCTAACCTAAGCCCAATGTTATATTAGTTTTACAATAAGATTGTTAAAGGAAAAAACATAAATTCTGAGCGTTCTTTCACAGCTAACCACACTAGACCCATTAGGGCTGGCCCGCAAGCCGCCGCAGAGCGTGATCGAGACAATACAGGCTCTAAACACACAGCTGCGTTTAGGACGCCTGCTGTGTCGCCAGCCTGCGCTTCTACTAGATTTGGTAAGTTAGTAGTTTATCACACACTTATATGTAGAATGTTATAGTTTTAACCATTATCTTGTGAACAATTATGTTATAAATAGACGGTAGTTTGGTTACCAAACCAATAAAGGTACAGGAGATGCAATAGATGATTTTAAATGATGTAGTTAGTTAATCTTAACACTAAGAAGAAAGTATCTGGAATATTGTTGGATCTTAGCTCAGCATTCGATTTGGTAAATCATGAAATGCTCTTAGTTAAACTTGAGCACTTTGGCGTTAGAAGAAAAAGTTTACAGATTCTAAAGTCTTATTTGGAAAACAGGCTACAATTTGTGGAAATAGAAAATACTAAAGATAAAAAAGTCAACTACTGTATGTCAAAATTAGTAAGGTTAAAGAAAGGGCCAACGACCGCTCACTCGTTAGCTCAGCGATCAGAGCATTGGACCGGAAATCCAAAGGTCGCGGATACGATTCCCGTCTGAGAATTAATCTAGTGCGAATAGTATTTTTTCTAGTATATTATTTTTAGTACTTTGTATTATCTTCTCAATAATGCTACCGCGTAGGTGGAGCGGCAAGGCACGCGGCGCGCCATGCCGTGGCTGCACCAGCTGCTGCGCCACGACCAGCTGGAGCTCAGTGTGCTGCCCGTGCAGTGTCTATGCGAGTTTTTAGCGGCAGGAGGTGCGGGTGAGTACCTAACAAATTTCTACTTTTATTTACTTCTTTCTGCCCGAAGCTTAGCCCTCGTGGACTACAGATCGGCGGAGACCCTTCCTTAGAAGTGAGATAAAAAGAAGCTTACGGCCTTCCCCAAGGTCCCATCCATATCCGTACCAAATTTCGTCAAAGTCGGTCTAGCTGTTACGTATCAGACAGTTAGACATATTCATATACGAACTCTGTAGAATTGCTTTCGCATATTATTATATTAATTTTAAGTATTAACCGACCTACTTTTTACGGATTTATTAATTTTAACAGTTTCTGGGCTCCTAGTAGTTCACCCACCCGTGTAAGACGCAGGGGTTCCGGGTTCGATTCAAAGTCAAAGTCAAAAATAGCTTTATTCAAATATTCTTAATTATTAAGTACTTTAAATCGTCTATATTTTCCTACCCGTTCTAGACTTTTTCCAGATTCCACCTTCGGCCTTATCGTCGCTTAACATCAGGTGAGGCGAAGGGCAGGCACTAAAAATGGTGTGATTTAAAAAATGGTTTATCGGTTTAATGGTTTGATCGGTTCACGTCTGTTACCAACCGTCAAACCGAAAAAAGGATAACCCTGTTGTCTTTGAATAGGCGGGGGCAGCGCAGGCGACGGCAAGGCAGGCGAGCTGTGCCAGCACCTGCGGCGCACCCTGGCGGCGTGCGAGCAAGGCGCGCGCGCCGTGTTACACTACTACTTGCAGCGACTCTCGCACCACCACGCGCAGACACGGGCGCAAGCGCAGCGGGTATGGACGACAGTGGGCATTCCGCAGACCAAATCGCTAAGTCATCGATCACCACAATATACATTTTGACCATGGAAAGTAATTTGTTTTATTTTAAACTTTTAGATTTTTCATTCACAATGCTATTTTTATATTAAGATGAATAAATAATGAAAAATATTAGAAAAAATCGACTCACCCGTAGCAACTCAGACGGGATTCGAACCCGCACCCTTAGGATTCCGGCCCAATGCACTGGGCCCAATGCAGTGCATTGGGCCGGAATCCTAAGGGTGCGTGCGGGTTTGAATCCCGTCTGAATTGCTACGGGTGAGTCGATTTTTTCTAATATTTCTCATTATTTATTCATCTTAATTTGTTTTATTGTTAAATTCAATTTATTGCATTCCACGATGGTAACAAGACGGTAGGTAAATAAAATAAAGTACATTGTAAAGAATTTATTTTATTATTAAACAATTTACTCTATGGCGATCGATGACTCAGCGATTAATCTGTTGAAATGCACCCAGTGCAATGACAACGAATTGCTGCTAATATTATGTCATTGAACAAATTAATTAACCATAATGATTTTGTTTGTGAAGGGTTTGAAGTTGGTGTTGACACAGAGTGAAGACACTTCGGAAATGGATTACAATGCTGAAGTTAGCCCTGAGTGAGTTTTATTAATTTCATTAATTATTTAGCGATTTCTCTTTGTCCGTTCTGTGTTGTTGTTTAAAATGATTTTTTTGTTTGAACTTGTTTAGATATTTGTGGTATTGTCGAGTTTCATAACATACGTGTACGGTGATCGGTGAATGACTGTACAATTCTTCAAATCAGATAATTTTATTAATTTTGTATGTAAGCAAATATTTTTAGTTCGCAATCAAATCATCATTTGTCGCGAGTACTCATTCTTGGAAAATCATTTACTATCACTTATCAATAAATTATTCAAATCAATAATTTATCATTTTCAAAGAGTTGTGTGGAAACACCATACAATACGTGCTTTAGGTACTTCGTGTTAGTAACAAACGTATTGTCTACGGGTGCGTGCGTATGTTTATGCGCTGCACCGCGAATGCGACTGTTTGCGAAAGTATTCGCTAGATGTGGACGCCTGGACCATAGCCTTCTATATTTCCAAGCCATGAAGTTGAGCAGAACGGCAACATCGCATGTGGTCAAGCACATAGTATTATATTATTTTAATAATTATTTATTATTTGTTTTTCCTATATTATCTGTTTAAACTAGTTGTAAATTGTGATGTAAGGTTATTTCAATAAAGTTTTATATTTATTATTATTATTTATTTATTAGAACATAAGGTTTGAGTCAAATTATTTGAACTTTTCGGGGGTCCTTTAGTACGATGAGCATTTTGATCTAAGCCTCTCCTAGCAATAAATCTTACATCATTGGAAAGGTATTTAAATTTGAAACACTTTATTGTATCACAATAAACGTCAACTATTAGTACTTTGAGAGTTATAACGCTCTGAACTTGACCAATTTTTTTATCATTTATGACCTAAAACTCTGAAAATACTAACAATTAATAGAAAGTATGTTTGCAGCAAATATTTATCATATGAAAACCTTTCTAATGATATTTCATTTATTGCTAGAGGTGGGGTAAATCAACTCCCATAGACAATAAACCACTTTTATACTTTAATAACCTTTAACTCCAAAAGTATAAACAATTGATATAAAGTATATTAACAGCAAATATTTGTCTTCAAAAGACCTTTCTAATGATATATAATTTATTGCTAGAGGGCGTGTTAATCAACTCCCTGCTGAAGAAAATCAACAAAAAAGATGACATCTTTGACAGCCATTTTTTCCTGGTTAACATTGATATTTTTCTTATTGTTTAATATACAAAGCATTTCAATAAAGGAACTAAATTATTTTCATATTTTAAACCTCACACGATTACTAGGAAAAAAAATATCGACCTCTTAAAATTGAAATATTCCCATACATTTAGTATGGAGACTGGCCAACGACATGACCACGAACTGACAGTAACAGACGTTGCCAAACTTATGTTCACGGCTTGCAATTATAGAAGGCTATGCCTGGACGCACTCTCTTATTAATGCGTGTTGCCAGTGAATGGCTGGATCTGCTGTGGGAGCTTGAGCACTGGGCGGCGGTGCGCGACGAGGTGGCGAGCCGCATCCGTGCCGCGTGCCTGGTGGAGTGCGTGCCCGCGCACGTGGCCGCGTACGTGGCCTTCCTGGCGCGCCACGCCGCCGCGCCGCCCGCGCCGCCCCCGCCCGCCCTCACCGCGCTTGTGTTGGTGCGTACTGTACTAAACGCGCACACACACACACTCACACTCATGGCCTATGTGCCACGCCATGCCTGCATTATTTAACAATGCAATATGTCTTTTGTCCATCATCTCAGACTGCCATACTGCAGAACCAATGTCGGCCACCATTCTCCTTTATATAGAGCCTGTTCTCATTACAATGGAATTAGATGGAATTTCGACATATTCTGTGGTTCTCTAGCCTCAGCAAAAAATAACATACCTACGTAAAGCAATGAGGGGTTTTCAAATTGACATTTAATAAAAATAAAAGTAACTATTTCCCTAACTAGATGGCGTTGATGGTAAGAGGGAAGTCACAAAAATACTTTGAATCCCCTATTTTTTTCAACGCCATCTATCGAGCCTATAGCTTTTTGTCAGTTTGAAAAGCCCTCATTGATTTTTTAACACCTTAAAGTTAGATTTTAGAAATGTTCTCAAAATATTTTATTTAAGTTCAAAAGAACTAACTAAAAAGAAGAAAACAGCATGCATTTTGAACTGTAAACAAATTTAGAATAAAAATTCTAAATTTGTTTACAGTTCAAAATGCATGCTGTTTTCACTAGTTAAGAGACTACATAATCATGTCTTTTAGAGCTTGCTTATGTGTACCATGTATGATGTATGTTTCAAGTTGTGAACCAACAATAAATAAAAAAATATCTCCTCATTCATTTCTTTCTCACTCATTCATTCGTCTTTTCTACAGTCGTCTTCTTCCTGTCCACCCATCATATCCATCACTCTTCTAGCAAAATACGACTTTACTGCAACGGTTAAAATAAGAGGCATTGTCCTGTTACCGCACTCTTGATATCGATTCCGCTTGATTGATATTGGCGTTGTAATCAATCATCAAATATACAACATATTAATCCAATATTGTACGGTCATAGACGTCTGTAGCACACCTCCGCCCGCGAACACCGCAATGAGTTCGACTAGCGAAACAAATGCGAACAGCCTGTTCTAATGCATAGATTTTTCACGCGCGATTCCACCCAATCGGCTCCGACCGTTGACACACGCGAAAGCAATGACGCGAAACCGCTACGTAGATGTGATTCTCATATATCGTTGTCGACAGAAGACAACTCATAGCGGAACTATGGCCGCGGTGCTCCTGGTACGGTTTTGCGGCGGTGTGCTACAGGCTTGAGTGAACTAATCGCGATTTAATTTTAAATCATTCAATCTGTGAAAGGCACGCCGCCGCAAAACCGTACCAACCGTACTCAAAATTAAGATTTTTGTCAACATTAAAATTTAACTTGGGCTAAAATTTACATTGAATAGGCTATTTGACTAATTTTAAATTATTTCTTATTACGTAATAAGCGCACCACATTGATATTTCAGGAAAAATCAATGTATTTTATTAAAAAAAAACAATGTTAAAGTTTAAAATTTTAAAACCGCGCCAATAACGTTATGGCGCTGGACACGTGACTTGTTGACGTCACAAGCTCGTAAACGTTGTAATATCCTTAGCCATTTGACAGCCATCAATCGCGGATCCTAAGTCTATGGTCGTGTCCAACACCTGAAGCCATATTTATTTACCGGCATGTGACGTCATCAGTCATCTTAGAGCATTTTCGCCACAGAAAAAAAATCAATTTTTTTTTTTTCTAGGTGTAATTAATCAATTAATAGACTTAATTTAGTCTATATAAAAGTTGATTATGCCAACATCTGTTAGCCAGTTAGTTAAAAGCCATTATCTGTTAGGGTGACCACAATTTGTAGTATATTTTCGATGTTGTCAAATACCCTATTGTTATTGGATTAAGAATGGACTAAACTATGTTGTCGGCCCGTAGGATCTGTCCCAGCTGCTAATGGAGCGCACATGCGTGATGAGCAGCATCCTGCCCCCGGCCGAGCTCCGCGACCCGCCGCCGCCGCCCGATGCGCGCGCGCACCGCACGCTGCACCACCTCACCTGCATACTGTACGCGCATATGCGACAGGTATACACTAGCTACTGGACTGATGATGATTTAACTTTGATATTCAATTCATGCACAGACGTATATAAGGGGGGGGTTTTGGGGGTCCGGACCCCCCCATTCATGTCCATCTTACTTGTCCAGCAGAAAAAAATTACATTCACCGCGCCGATTTTAGAAAACTTTTAGCCATTGACCAGATGTATCATACACCAGCTGGTCGTTCTAACAATATAATTCCCCGGAGATATTATTACAACGAACTCATCGTAAACTTAAAATTCGTATATCTTTTGATTCAGTAAACTGATTGCAATGAAATAAAGATTTGATTGTTTTGCAAGATACACAGTATATTTGTATGTAAACATCATCATGATTAAGTTAGTGCTTTTTACGTTATTAGCGCACAAACATACAGACAAACAGATAGACAGACAAACAGACAAAAATTTCAAAAATGTTAGAAATGGGATCTACTGGTTATTACTAAACTCTCCCTCTAACCTATTTTTTCAAAATATTTCCTTTTTACAGACAAAACTTTTCTTCAGCTTTATTATAGATTACCCGGGCCGCGACTTTATTTGCGTGTTATAGTCGCTAGCAATGTTTAATTTGTAAATGATAGATTTAATTGGCATTAGAGCTCTGTTTTTAGGCTCCGTAGCCTAACGGCAAAAACGGAACCCTTATAGATTTGTCTGTCCGTCCGTTCGTATGACACACACAGCAACTTTATTCCGAAACTATTAGGATTACACAGTAACTTGGTAGGTAGATGTATTATTTGAACCGCTTTACGATCATTACACAAAAATAAATTCTTTTATGCACAGGTGCCTATAGATGGGTCTTTAAAAATGACATTGAGGTTTCTAAGACTATTTTTTCTCAAAGTCAACCGTTTGAAAGAATAACTTTTAAAATAGGAGAGATAAGAGAAATAACAGAGTAAAAGAGAGAGAGAGAGTAGTGTAGAATAAGAGAAAAATCAAAAAATATACCTATATGCTGTAGATCCTAATAAACACTTTCAACGAAAATTGGTTTAAACGACATAATATATTTCGTAGTTTTAGAGTTATAACTAGGGTTGGGTAAATTTCACGAAAAATTTCAGTCTGTGAAATATTTAGAATAAATTTCATTTTGGTTTAAAATATTTCAGTTTGGAGTGAAATTTATTTTTAAATTTCATCTGACTTAAATAAAACAAAATTACATGCTTTTTGTCAATATAATCTACATAATTATACAACAAATCAATAAACAAAAAAGTTGGCTTATATTACGAATAGCTTTGGCTATTTTACAACTTTTAATAACAAAATATTCAGTGTCCGTTTCGATTGTCGGCCACGATGGCGTAAAAGAAAAACGACTACGTAATCATAACGAAGGAATAAGTAGAAAATTAACAATTAAAGTCGCAATGTAGGTCCAATATTCAAAAAGTTGTAAAGATTTAACCGTGGCCGCGCGATCAAAAGTGGAGAACCGTGCGGCCACGCAGTTCTCTAAAATGGAGCTTGGTCGGGGTCCCATTATTTTTGCTAATTGCTGAATAGGTACGATATCGTAGAAATATGTAGAAAGTATAAAAAACCCTAATGTTTGGACTTAACGACCTACATACCGCGCCATGGTTCGCGCGGTCAAAACGTGGAGAGCCGCGCGGTCACGCAGTTCTCTTAAACGGAGCTTAGGAGTCCCATTATTTTTGCTAATTGCTGATACGATTTTGTGGAAAAATTTAGAAAGTATAAAAAAACCCTAATGTTTGGACTTCACGACCTACATACCGCACCATCGACATGGTCCGCGCGGTCGAAAGAAACGTGGAGAGCCGCGCAGTTCTCTTAAGCGGAGCTTAGTAGGGGTCCCATTATTTTTGCTAATCTCTAATACGACTTTGTAGAAAAACTGAACAAACAGCGCCGGAAAGCCGGACTGAAATATGTTTCTTTTACATATCTCCGCCATTTTGAAAAAAATCCAAAAACTGTCCCAAAATTTTTTTAATTTAATTTTCGAACCTGCTCACAAAAATTCACGAGAATCTGTTGAGAAATGTGACCTGTGGTGTGGAGGAGAACAAACAGCACCGGAAAGCCGGACTAAAATGTTTCTTTTACACATCTCCGCCATTTTAGAAAATTTCGAAAAACTGGCTTGACGTAAATAAAATATGTAATTTTCGAACCCGCTCACAAAATTTCACGAGAATCGGTTAAGAAATTCAACCTGTAGAGGAGACCAACCAGCGCCGGAATTTAAAAACTCCGCATTCTGAAAACTAAAAAAAATTGGCTTAACAAAAAAATCTATATAATTTTCGAACCTTCTCACAAAACTTTACGAGAATCGGTTGAAAAATACGAACTGTAGAGGAGAACAAATAGCGCCAGAAATGTGTTTTTTTACATATCTCCGCCATTTTGAAAAATTGCAAAAAACTGGCTCTACAATAAAATGCTATATTATTTTCGAACCTGCTACAAAACTTCACGTGAATCGTTTGAGAAATGCGACCTGTAGAGGATAACAAACGGACAGCCGAAAGGATACCTTCGAAATATTTTTTGCCCTAGCTGAAGCAGAGACGCATCTCTCGCGCTTCGCGATTGCTCGTTCAATTACCTGTCTTTAAGTTTCATTTAATACGTTAAAATAGTAAATTAATTCAGAAAATAAGGAATTTCTAGTACTAGAAATAAATTTCACTCAAAAGTGAAATATTTCAACCCGTTTTGAAAAATTTCGAAAATTTCATATAAATTTAATTTTCATTTCATTGAAATTTTCACTGGACCCATCCCTAGTTATAACATATTTTCCAAAACCGCAAATATAACTTTGTCATTTATACAAACTCTATGAAAAACAAAGTTAAAGTTATTTTTGCAGATTGAAAATGATAGTAGTATTAAATAAGGTACCTATATGGTAACTACGGAACCCTACTGCGCGTGGCCCGACTCGCACTTGGCCGGTTTTTTACTTTTGGGACCCCCCCCTTTTCTAAGCTATAGCTACGTCCGTGATTATTCATGCAATAAACTTTTTTAAATAATATTGCGAAGTTGTGTTAACCAAGCGGTATATTTTCAATATTTACGTTTTATTTATTTTTATTGCGTTTTGATTAATAGTTCGTTACATTCGCTAATTGCTTTCTTTTCGGCATTAACGAATCAGTCATCATTGAATATTATTTGGCAACACAGTCGAAAAAGATGGAGCAGGCCGATGACTTCTTTCAGACTCGCTATAATTTTGAAAACTTGTAAAGATTTATTTTCATAGGTTCGTTCGAGTGACAGTGATGATGTTGAAATGGAAGAAGTGGTGGAGGGCGAAGGGGGAGAAGGTGGGGAGGGTGCATGGGGGGGTGGAATGGGGGGCGAGAAGATACTACTGCAGTGGCCCGGCGGGCAGCGCGCCTCGCTGCACGTGGTGGTGGCACACGCGCATCTCAAGCTGCTGTGCTACGGACCTTCTGCCTGTGAGTGTTATTGCAAGGATCACTATAGACTTCCAATACATACCATACATAGAAATTAGTAGAATAACTTATCTTTTGCACATATAAAACATTTTTGTAATTTTTCCTCTATAGTGCACTCCCGAACAATACATTCTATAAGTGAAAAAAATGAGTGAGAAATTCTTATTCGTTACAGCTAAAACTTTCGGGCAAAATGTCCCTGACAAGTGAATTTGAAATTCCACTATACAGATTATCTGCGTTCGTTTAGTCTTGTTTGTCAAATGTCAACTATTTTGATATTCAAAGCAATACGTCATAACTTTTTAGTCGTATTTATCAACTACAACTTATTTTAATATCCAAAGCAATGCGTCGTAACTTTATTTACCAAAAAGTTCGAATAATTAATTGAAGGCCGCTCATACAGTACAACCTGCACGGTAGCTCTAGCTAGACTTACACACACAGTTGCGCGTGTACAAGAACGTCATATGACGTCATCTGTTTATAATAGCGCGGTTGTATAAAGTGTCTGGGGTGTAACTAAAGTTTACTTATGTTTTATAATAATGCTTACATTCTTTAGATTTCGTCTTTGGTTTCTTCATGTAGTGATAAGTAGCAATATGGCAGTCTTTTAACGAACCGCTAGTTGTAACATAGCTATCGTTTCCAGACGACACAAACCAAGAGATGTACTCGTGGCTGCAGTCGGCGTGGGTGGGGAGCGAGTCCCCCGCGCTGTACGTGGAGGGGGCGGAGGAGGGGGCGCTGCTGCCCGATTGGCTGCGGCTGCACCTAGTGCGGTCCGCGCGCCCGCCGCTATTGGAGGCGGGGTTGCGAGCGTTGCCCGCGCACAAGTTGGCGCTGTTTATACAGACGTTCGGCATGCCAGTGGCTTCTATGTCGTGAGTATAAAGTAGGGACATTTTCAGCATAGTCCGCATTGTATGTAGAGGGGGAAGGGGTGCTGTTACCTGATTGGCTGCGGCTGCACCTAGTGCGGTCGGCGCACCCGCTGTTATCGCGCTTAAGTTGGCGCTGTTTATACAGACTTTTGGCATGCCTATGGCTTCTATGTTGTGAGTACTTTGTAGGGACATTTTCGACATCTTCCGCGTTGTATGTGGAAGGTGATGGGGGGTTTAGGTGCATTTGGTCCACTTCTCATTTGGTCCACTTGCCGAAAAAACTTCTCTTTCGCATTTGGTCCATTTCGCAAAACGCCTATTTCGAATTTTGTCCATTTCGCAGAACGTGTAAATGCGAAATGGACCAAATGCGAAATTAACAAAGTGGGCCAAATGTGCCTAAACCGGAAAGGGGGCAGGGCGCTTCTGCCTGATTGGCTGCGGCTGCACCTAGTGCGGTCCGCGCGCCCGCCGCTATTGGAGGCGGGGTTACGAGCGTTGCCTGCGCATAAGTTGGCGCTGTTTATACAGACCTTCGGCATGCCTGTGGCTTCTATGTCGTGAGTATAAACTAGGGACTTTGCAACATCTTGAAGGAGAAGGGGGGGGGGGGCCTCTGCTGCCCGATCGGCTGCGGCTGCACTTAGTGTGGTCTGCGCGCCCGCTGCTATTGAAGGCGGGATTGCGAGCGTTGCCCGCGCTTAAGTTGGCGCTGTTTATACAGACCTTCGGCATGCCTGTGGCTTCTATGTCGTGAGTATAAACTAGGGACTTTGCAACATCTTGAAGGAGAAGGGGGGGGGGGGGCCTCTGCTGCCCGATCGGCTGCGGCTGCACTTAGTGTGGTCTGCGCGCCCGCTGCTATTGAAGGCGGGATTGCGAGCGTTGCCCGCGCTTAAGTTGGCGCTGTTTATACAGACCTTCGGCATGCCTGTGGCTTCGATGTCGTGAGTATAAAAGTAGGGACATTTTCAGCATCGTCCGTGTTGTATGTGGAGGGGGGGAATGCGTTGCTACCTGATTGGCTGTGGCTGCACCTAGTGCGGTCCGCGCGCCCTCCGCTATTGGAGACGGGATTACGAGCGTTGCCCGCGCATAAGTTGGCGCTGTTTATACAGACTTTCGGCATGCCTGTGGCTTCTATGTCGTGAGTATAAAGTAGGGACTTTTACAGCATCGTCCGCGTTGTATGTGAAGGGGGAGAGAGGTGGGGGGGGGGCTGCTTGTATGATAGAAGCAGCTGGTTCGGTGGTGGGTGGTGGTTGGGCTGGTCTTCCGACCATGCGGTACTTCCGTACCGCTTAGCCCGTGAGAGGACGCCCAGTTTCTTAGCAGCACACTGTAATGGAGTCGATGTACTCGCCAATATTCAGGCTTGATGACAGATTCAGGCCAAGAAGTTGCAGATGTTCGGCTACCGGTAAGGATACACCCTGGAAAGTGGGAGTCAGTTGGAATGGACTCCATTTTGCAGTGAATAAACAAGCTTGGGTTTTTGTAGCATTGAATCTGACAAGATTGGCATTGCCCCAATCAGAGACAGCCCGAAGTGCCACATTTATTTTCTCATCAAGGGACTCTCGACAAGACGTCGTGAGTACATAGTAGGGACATTTCAGCATCGTCCGTATACTTTGTAGAGGGGAAGGGGGAGGGGGGCAGCTGCTGAAGATAGATTTTGCTGGATTCAATTATTTGTGTGTTGTCGTCGACTTTTTCACATTAGTTAAGGGAACTTCTCTAACATGACGAGCAACGCTCAATCTACGTGATGCAGGATGTCAAAGTCAAAGTCAAATAAGCTTTATTCAAATAAACTTAATTATTAAGTACTTTTGAATCGTCTATATTTTCCTACCACCCGTTCCAGACTTTTTTAGCTGACAAGAAGAACGGGCGCAAGAAACTTATCAGCTGTAACAGCCATAAGTAACGATATTTACAAACTTGAATATATCGTTACCAGAAAATTACAACAGGGTGACAGGATTATTGGCAACAACATAGACTTATTATATTACTTCAACAAAGTACTTATTAGCAAGTTATGTGTTACATCATTTCCACGCATTTAGATCTTTAAGATAATCATCTACTTTATAATAACCTTTACCCATGAGCGTTTTTTTAACATGGTTTTTAAATTCATGCAAAGGAAGATCAATCACTTGTTGTGGAACTTTATTAATAAAGGCTATACCTTTCCCCATAAATGAACCTCTAGTTTTTGCAAGCCTAAATATTGGAACGGCAAGTTTATCTTTATTTCTTGTACTGAACTGGTGAATATTGCTGTTCTTAGCAAATGAATCATAGTGTTTCCTTACATAAACTAAATTATCATAAATATATTGGCCTGCCAAAGTTAAAATATTCATTTCTTTGAACAATTCTCTCAAGGTATCTCTCCGCCGTAGATTGTATATGGCGCGAACAGCTCTTTTTTGGAGTACAAAAATATTTTCAATACTTTCAGCTGAGCCCCACAATAGCAGTCCATACGACATTACGCTATGAAAATAACTAAAGTATACTAACCTTGCCGTTTCAATATCAGTTAAAAGCCTTATTTTCTTAACAGCGAATGCCGCTGAACTAAGTCTACTTGACAGGGCTTCAATATGTGGATCCCATTGTAGTCGAGAATCTAGTGTGATACCTAGAAATTTTGTGGTCTCGATAAACTCGACTTCATCGTCATTGAAATTAATATTTAATTTTGTCTGCTCAACATTAGGTAATGAGAATTTAACACATTTAGTTTTTTTGGGGTTAAGTGCTAAATTATTACTATTAAACCAGTATGAAACTTTAGAGAGGGCACTATTTACTTCGTCCGAACAGTTATTACCTCTGTTTACTTTAAAAACTAAAGAAGTATCATCCGCAAATAGTACTGATTCACATAAATTATTCGCGTAGTTGGGAAGGTCATTTATATAAATTAGAAACAGCAATGGGCCCAATATTGATCCCTGTGGCACACCCATATTGATGGGGGCTCCAGTAGATTCAGTTCTATTAATCACTACTTTCTGAGTTCTATTGTACAAATACGATATCATAAGACTAACTGATTTATCAGAGACACCATAATGTTCTAGCTTCTTTAATAGTGTTTGATGATCAACGCAATCGAATGCCTTAGAAAGGTCACAGAAAATGCCAATTACATCTTGCTTTTCTTCCCAAGCATCAAGAATATGTTTGAGAAGTGCAATTCCAGCATCAGTAGTACTTTTACCCTTGGAAAAACCAAACTGATTTTTATGAAGTATATTATTGTATGTGAAGTAATCTAATAATTGGGAATATATAATTTTTTCTAATATTTTACTAAGTGCTGGTAGTATAGATATTGGCCTAAAGTTAGCTGGGTCACTTTTATCCCCAGATTTAAAAAGAGGAATCAATTTACTATTTTTCATTAGATCAGGAAAGACCCCTTCGTCAATACATTTGTTAAAAATAAAAGCCAAGTAAGGGGCTAGTATATCAATTATTGATTTAATTATGCTTGTTGACATGCCCCAAAGATCTTCTGTTTTTTTAACATTAATTGATTTAAAAGCTTTAATGATATCTGCACTATTTATATATTTAAAGGAAAAACTTTCATTGCACTTAACAACACTAGACTCCAGAAGGGAGACAGCGATGTTGGGACAAGCACTAAGAGTACTGTACCTTGATTACGTAAAGCTGTTGCTAACAATTCTCGATTGAAATCGATTGAAAGCACGGTTGCATTGCTGCTTTAGTTAAGATAGTTGTCACATTGGTTCTTACTAAAGCAGCGATGTAACTGCGATTTCTGTCAGAGTTGATTGCAACAAAGTTACGTAATTACCCCCCTGGTAGTTTCTACAGGTATTCTAGCAAAGAAATCTTCAAAAACTTTAGCGACCTCATTGTCAGATTCAAAAGTTTAAATGAAGTTAAAACTGAGTGACTGATAGTCTAGAATGAAAATTAATTAGGGGGCATCCATTAATCACGTGATGTTTTGGTGCATGGTAAGGTTTTACGTTAACCCCCCCCCCCCCCCTCTAAATCACGTGTATTTTTTTTGGTACAAAATAATCTCAACAATTTACAGTACGAATATGTCGCGGTGGGCGGGGAAATCTTCCTGGTAGCGGTGGGTGAGTCAACAATCACAATCACACGCAGTTTTCGGTGAAAAGTCCCGCGTTTAACGAAAAAAAATTAATACACGTGATTATCTCACTACACCCCCCGTCCCCCCTTGTGATACTTCGTGATTTTTTCAACTACCCCCCCCCCCCCCCCCCCCCCCCTTCGAGGCTCACGTGATTATTATTGTTTAAAAGTGAAGTAGATCTGACGTGTTTATGTACAAATATAATGCTTGTGAAGTGTAACAGTATATCGAATGTCTGTGACAATAGTAGCCACCGTCTACATTACTTCCACGAATTGTCAAGTAAAGAGAGGTTATAACTGTGCCAGATTGTATTGAGTTGTGACGTTACTCACTATTAGTGAGTTTTGTACAAGTGGAATGGTCAATGTATTAGTTTAAATTGGGAAACAATCCGCCACTGTGGTTTTAGGTAGGTATAAGCAAATTCAATTCAGTCACAAAGTTTTGACTTGATATTTTCCCATATAACCTATACCTATGGGTACCTATTAATAACTAAAATTAAGGAATAAAAGTACTCCCCCGGTTTAATATGCAGCAGATCACAAATTGTCGTTTCTTCTACGAAGTTTATTCGCTTTTTATATCTTCTCCAGTGACATTTGGATGCCGCCCCGCCGTTACGAATTTGAGATCACTTGTTTTTCAATTTATACCACACCGATTGTACTTATAACACTTTTCACGACTATTTATACAGTAAAGAACAATTTAAGCACTACTTATTAAAGAAATTGCTAAGTTTGAACAATTTAATTTAATTAAAATATCAGCTGGT
Source organism: Agriphila tristella (assembly GCA_928269145.1). Taxonomy (NCBI): domain Eukaryota; kingdom Metazoa; phylum Arthropoda; class Insecta; order Lepidoptera; family Crambidae; genus Agriphila; species Agriphila tristella. The sequence goes on along the minus strand of OV743443.1, from coordinate 2,036,570 downwards.
TTATTTGACAAGTGTATCGGTCAGGGTTGCCAGGGCGAGCGATGTTGCAACGTTGCCCAGTGTCCCAAACATTTTGCGACGAATTTACGTGACGCGGGCGGGACCTATTGTCAGCGCTCCGAAAGCGAGGACCTGATAAAAGTTTCGCAGCATAGGAGAGGGTTTATGTACCGCTGAGTATGTGTGCGCAGTGCCCTGCTGAGCGCGCTGGACGCGTGCCCGGCGGGCGCGGTGGTGCGGCTGGGCGTGGAGCGCGGGTACATGGCGCAGCTGCTGCGCGTGCAGCGCGCGCGGGGGGCGCGGGGAGGCGCTGCCTTCGCCGCCGCGTTGCAACTTCAGCCGCCGCGCCTGCCGCCCGGTGAGTGTGTGGACACGTGATTAAAGACTTACATTTCTCCTTTGAGTGACAAAGGCTTGCCACCGTCTTAAAAGTTTAAAAAACTCCGTCATCTTAGGACCATATTAAGTACTTATTCAGAAAAATACATAGAACCAACTTATAAACTAACAATAAACTTTTTATCTCTTCAGCACGAAAAGGGCGCAAGAGAAAAAACTCGCAGAAAAATCGATTTTTGCAGAAAAAACTCTGAAATATTATTAACGAATTAGTGTTTTATAATTATAAATAAATAAGATGGGATATTAATAAATAAGAGAAAATAAAATGTAATGTAAAACTTTACTCTTTTTGATTGATTTTTTTCAGCATAAGTTTGATTGAACCATTTTTGTGTTTGAGACAGTTGCCTAACTCCAAAAGAGTTGAGAGAACAAGTTTCTAATGCTGAATTTAACTTGTTACCAAGAAAATATCTCATTCTCATCATATATTCATACTTTTCTCGCTGGTAGAGATGAAAAGTTGTATGTTTAACACGAGACCAAAGTTTTGTTCTGCTTCGTGCCTTTATATCACTCACTGTGCTCAGATATGCTCTATATTAGAATCCATCGCTATGCTCGTGTTTCAATTCTAGACTACTTCGCTAGTTCGTGTTTCAAAGTCTGCATTCGTAGCACAAATTGACTTTCAGTGATTATGTGATTCATTATTTTATTATAATTGATGATTGATTTTTGCATGCCCTGCCTGGGTGAATGTGTATCGCACTCTATACCTAATGACATATATCTTCAATGTACCACATTCTAGCGAAATAAATATTCTTATTTTTGGTCTCTTGTATAACAAGTAACTAATCTCAACTTCTTTTGTTTTTGCTAATAAGCATAAAGTCCTGCAAATTCCTACACCATTTTCTTATAAAACAAAAACTCATGTTCTCAAACATTTTCTCTTTGTTTCTACCAGACGACATGTTATTCGCCGAAGAAGAGCTACCTTCAGAAGTGTCTGACCCGTGGGAGGCAGGGTCAGGGGCGGGGATGATGCCAGTAGGCGTGGGGGCGGGGTTAATGCCAGTAGGCGTGGGGGCAGGGGCGCGGATGATGCCAGTAGGGGTGGGGGCGGGGGCGTTGCCCTCGCCTGCCCTAGTGCCGTCGTTATTGGCCGCCGCGCTGGAGGGGGCGCCGACAATAGTGGTGGATGTGGACGCGGCGTTCTCAAGATTGCTCGCGGTGAGTTATTTTATTTTATACTACACCTGCTCGGAAAGTACCTTGATACTTTATCAAATTTACGGTAGAAAGTACGTCATTGCATATCGAACAAATATGCGGGGAGAAAACGCATCTGAGCGGGAGAGAAAAGTGTATGAAAATCCATTTCTTACGTGGTTTTTCTTTTTTTAATTTTGGGTAAGACTATGCGCCGGTAACCTAAATATCATAAGCCGAAAAGTTTTTACAGTGAGTTTTTATCTCCAAGTTCGCAAAATGACACTGGCCACTAGCTGTGTGTCGGATGGTGTCGGGCTGGCAGTGCGACCCTGTAAAAAAGGATTTCTTTAAATAAGAAAGACCAATTTCTTGAAATATTTGGTTATTCTAAAAATATATTTACTTAGGCCAATGCAATATTTTTAAAACCAAAATAGTGCTCATCTTTCACTCAGACAATATTTTTCTTAATGATTAAGAGAAATATTTTTATTTCAAGGCTTATTTAAACTTATATCAATTAAATTGACTTAATTAAATTCAAAAAATGACCATCTTCTTGCATCAAATTAAAATCATCTTAAATCAATTACAAGTTACTTGGATTTAGATAAACCTTTTTCAAAAAATCATTTTCTTCGATTAAGAGAAAGTTTATTGCTTATGAAGTACATAATATTTAATTTAAGATAAAATGTGTGCTCATTATAATTTTTTTTTCGTTTTAGGTCTAGCATAAGAAATTATACAATTGAGTAAAGATTTAGTTCAATCAAAACATTCGGTCTAACTTTAAGACATGCAATTTTGGCCCAAAATAATTTAATAATAAGTTGGAGTACAAATTTAATATATTTAATTTAACAAAAACAAAATTGTATTTCTTGTTCTGAGAAATGATTTTGTTCGGCTTATGGAAATTTTGTTTTAAACTGAGAAATACTAAAATTTTGAAACAACGTAATCATAGTTTTCGATAAACACGATAACATTTTTACTTTGAGAATTTTATCCTTCAACAAAGATTATCATCCTGAAGTGGAGAGTATATTTTCTTTTCTTCTTAAAAAAAATATAATAATGTAAGAAAGCAATGTATTTAACTTAAGATGACTTAAGTTAGAGTTAAGTTAGTGGGTTTGTTGACATCATGGTCTGACCCGCGGTGTTAAGATTTTTATCTAGTTCTTTAAGGGCCTATCGTCTATATTGATGGATAATTGCGTCCGTTCGAGCCCTTGATATTCCGTTATTACTTAAAATTTACTTGTGCGGTTACGATGTAAGATACTTAAGGATTCACTCTATCTATTATATTTTTTAGAAACACGATTACTTACAATTTCCTCGATAGAAAAAAAATCCAAAGTTGAGTCCAAAATTTTATAGAAAACCACAGTACGGCTTAAATACTTCACAGACCGTCACACTATGACCGTAGTTGCTCGCTCTTGTCAATGTGCGTTTGCTTTCACTGGCTCCGCGTATGTGTGCATCACGCACACATCCACGGAGCGCATTGAATACCTGAAATCGACGAGCGCCAAAAGCTCGGTAGAGTCTTAAGTAGTCGGAATTAATTTTGTTATGTCAATCTCAATCGGGTTTGTTGCCTCTGGGTGTCGCGTCCTACTTGGAACGGCTTCCCGGACTCGGCGGACTCCACTCCTCTTTCGAGCACTTTTACCTTGATTTTTGTCAGGAAGTCAAGGAAAAGGAAGTCATCGGTGTTCTTCAATTATCTCCACTTAATATACAACAACAACAAAATATTCATCTTCGTTCAATACACAAAATCTCAATTTATTTTTTTCATCAAAAATCAGTAATTACTTAAGCCAACTAAACATTTACTTATTATGAGTAAAATTACAATTTACTCTTAGTAAAGTTAGAGTCTATAAGAGATATATAAGATTTTTCGTATGAAGAATACATTTACTTGACTGTACTAAAATAACGATGTCTTGAATGAAACAACACGTGTCTGGGAATAAATTTATTATTCTTGTAACATCTAAATATTTTTAAGAATATTATTTACTATTACGAAGAAATTATTGTCTAGCGTCTATAGGGAGAGGATCATTTTCTTGATTTAATAAATATGTCTTAAGCCAAAGCAATTTGTCTTTTTATAAGAAATCTGTTTTTACCGTGATGCGGCGGCAGGATAAACTATTTGAAAAAAGAACATGTGAAAATTGCAGACTCCATTGGCGCCATTTTCAATTTGTGTGTTGTTTGAGGATTCAGTTTTCGTAGAAAGTAAAATAAAACTATCAAAATGATAAGTAGTGATATTGATGATGAAGATTTAGTTGCCCCTTTGGCACCACAGCCTTCTACGAGCGCAGTGCCAACAGCACAGCCAGTTATTCCTCCTACATTGTCGCAAACATCTCAAACAAACATTAATGGAAGTGTCACATTAAGCTTCACTAACTGCAACAATTTCAATATAAATTTTAATTAGTAAAGATTTAGTTTTTTATTTTCCTCGTAGGTGTAGTATAAAGCACTATGTATCACTCGAGAGAAAGTGCGATTCCCGATCTCGGGTGTTTTAAATCCCTCGCCTACGGCTCGGGCTTCAAACAACACCCTCGACGGTAGTCGGTCTCTTTCTTCTCTCGGTGAACAATGTACTATTTTACCATCGCCACTCTAAAAAGTGCGTTTAATTCAACGATAAGAGTGAATAATAAGCGATTTTATTCACCGAGTGAATAAAAATAATTTAATTTGGAACAAGCGCACATCATGAATTAGTACAAAAAAGTACCTATACCCACTGGCTGCTATGGGGCTATTCCATAGAGCCATAGTTACACAATAAAATTAAAGAAAAAAAATATCCCGCTAAATTTAATTAGGTTCTTTTTAGTGTCTTATCTTTGGGTTCTTTTCTATCTATTAGAGGGAGATTGAATGTTCAGCCTTGCATCAGACCATTCCATCAGCCTGGTACGATATTCAATCTGCAAAAATACAAAGTCTATACAGACTGATGAAATGGACTGATGCCAGACTGATCATGTAATTTCTCTCTTAGCGTGGTTGTTTTATGTCATTGGAAAACTTCTAATTTTACGCATGGGTCGGTCATGGGTGACCAAAAATGTATTATCTCGAGCTCCTCCGTGCCTCGGAAGGCACGTTAAGCCGTTGGTCCCGGCTGCATTTGCAGTTGTTAACACCCATCAATCCGCATTGGGCCCGCGTGGTGGGTTATGGCCCATCCTCCCACCCATAAGGAAAGCCTGTGCCCCAGCAGTGGGGACTTTAAAAATGGTTGGTGGTCAACTATAAATACTAAGTATAAAGTACTGCTAGAGGTACCTATTTGTTTTCTCGCAGTCAATGGTAAAAAGTAGAGTACACAACTCGTGAAAAAAAATTTCATCTCGGTCTTTTGTATCCAGCTTAGTCCCTCGAACTAAATTCCCTTTTTATTCACTTGTTGTATAATCTACTATTATACGTTCTACTTCTTTTTGTAAGTTTTTTTTCTAGGCCAAAACATGCATAAATAAAAAATGTACTTACTATAGGCCGACCGGTTAAATGAGTCCTCTCCTGCGGGGTACAGGGGCGCGGGGAAAAGACGAGAACGGGGAGCGCGAGAGGTGCGGGCGGCAGGCGCATTTTTGCCTTAACTCAGTTCGCTGGCGACGCGGCTAGCGATCGCACATGTTGAAAGTTGCGGACACTGTGTAAGATTACACATGAGATCACATTCTCAAGATGCGTCGAAATATTTTCAGACAAAAAGAATAATCAGTGAAAGCAAATGGATTTTAACGTATACAAATATATTAGAAAAAGAATCTGGATCCAAATCCTACTGAAATAAAATGAAATGATTGACTTATAATTTTCATTAATCTTGCATATAATAAATTGTACATAAGTTTATTACCCAATATTTTATTATGTTATCTACACAGTCATAGTTGGTTTCGTTCAAATTTTGTAGTCATCAATTAATTTTCTAATAAAAAAATCACCACTTGTTCACCGTTAACCACTGTGACGTCATATATCTTCAGAACTGTCCAGTGCACATTTCGCCTCTTGTGTATCGCCCGCCGCCCGCACCCCTCGCGCTCCCCGTTGTCGCCTGCCCCCGCGCCCCTGTGCCCCGCAGGAGAGGACTCATTTAACCGGTCGGCCTATAACTTTAAAAATGCATCATTCATTAAAATTATGCTGTTATTCGACTCGACGACATCAGCCATTTTTAATGTCCCCAGTGCTGGGGCACATGCCCTCCTCATGGGTGGATAAGAAGCATGGGCCATCACCCACCACGTAGGCCCACTGCGGATTGGTGGATGTTAACGACTGCAAATGCAGCCTGGACCAACGGCATAACATGCCTTCCAAAGCACAGAGGAACTCGATATAATAAACTTTTGGTGACCCATCCCATGATCGACCCCTGCGGAAGTTACAATAACCTCCGCAATCGCAGGGTCAAGCTCTTAAAATTACTGCGCCACCGAGATCCACTGTTATTACACCGATAAAATTGAATCTACCGCGAGAAAATTCGCGAGAGGTCTTTATCTAAACGTCCAAAATCTTCCATTATTTTCTTACATTCTTATTTTTTTTTTAACTCAACTCATGTATCCAGGCAATAACAACAGAAGCGAAGCGTTACCAATCATCCAGCGGGCGCCAGGGCCCGTTCCCGTACGTGGACGCTTCGTGCGCGTACTTGACGCGAGCGGGACCCGCGCTCGCCGCTAGCGGGGCCCGCGGCGCGGCGTTGTTGCGAGCGCTGATGCCCGCTAGAAACGACGCGCTGTGCGAGGTATCTAACAAAATTAGAACGTAGCAAATTAAATAAGTAAAATTCATATTGATTAAATAAAAAGTTCTGTACAATAATAGATAATAAACTAGAAAAATTCGACTTGCATCAGATCATATTCATAGACGGGAATCTAACCCGCGAACTTTGGAAGTCTGGTCCAATGCTCTGACCGCTGTGCTACCGAGTCACTAGTAGTGACATCATCGAATTTCTTCTAGTATATCCTACTCTTACGGTGCAAGCCAGCGTTATTTCAGCATTGTGAAGAATTACATTCTTAATTACCTCGACATTCAACTGAAATATCTTTCCAAATATTTTGACAAACAACTTCTTAGGTGAAAGAGACAAAACTAACTGTCAATTTAACAATGTACAACACAAGTGGCTAACTTCACAGCGCTTGTGGTACAAAACGACGTATTTTAATCTGTAAATTTTTCTCTTTGCCGTACATTCTCTAGTGAAGTTGCAGCGCATCACTATACCTACACGGATAATTTTTAAGTATATCTAAAAATGAAATTAGTGTCTCTCTTCCCTATTATAATCGAGTATTGTACAGTTAAAAGTTTCAATATTTCAGAATTGGTCAAGATATTAAAGTTTGTTTATGTCCCAAAATTTTACTAATTTCTGGATTTAGAGCTCATTCATAGAATTACACGCGCGTAGTCAAAAGAGACTATCTTGTTTACCTACGTAAAAAATGAAAAGAATGAATCTATGCACGCGTCTTGCTATTTTTGTGAGTTTGCCGATTGATCAAGACTTTTTTTCCAACATTTTCAAACTATTAATTTTTAGCTTTAAACTGCACGTTCATATTCAGAAACGTGGTCTGATATCCCCATTTTATTTTTAGATATACTTTAGAATTGACGGTGTATTGACAATTAATCGCATTGTATGTACATAATATGTAGATAGCGGAGCGTCTGCTAGAGCAGTGCAAGTTCGTGGGCGGGCCCGTGGCGGTGGCGTTACGGGCGTTCACACGCGCGCCGACTGCAAAGCGCGAGCCAGCGCTGCTACCGCCCGCGCCTACCAGGGAACAACTTATTGCAGGTGAGTACACTACACTATATACATGACAACACTCAACAATTTACGTAACTCTCGAATAGCTTTGTAGCTACCTATGGTCTCATACAAAACGCATGCCCCTGCGCACGACCGCGCATCTGAGAAGACTGACGCCAGCGGCCGCTGCGCCGCGATATTTACGTGTCCCATTTGCAAGTGCGAGCATCAACCGACGTAGTGCCTGCCTGCACATTCCTTTGTTTTGTCACTGAAGAAACGATCCATCGTCCGCGATATTTATATACCTGTTGTCCTGCTCACTCATGTCTCTCTTTCTACAAAACAGCTGACCCGCATTTAGATAAACAATTTTTGTTTTCTGTGGTATAAAAATATAAGGCGATTTTGGAAATAAATATTAATTACAACTTTGGTACTGGTCTTTAAGGCTCCCTTACGCGAAATCATTTGTCTGTCTTTTTCTTTACGTGTAAAGAGTATGGAAAATAACCTCACTTCTGCACTTTTTCGATGTTTTCGTTGTTTTTTCATCATTATCTTTAGCACAATTATCTTTCTTGAAAAAAAGTTATTGGAGCAACTGCACAGTACGTTAAAGTGTATTTTGATGTAGAATTCAATACGTTTCCGTAAGCGCTTTTGGTGATATTCTGATTTTTTTCCGGAACCATTCTGTTAGGGTTATACACAATTTTATGATTGTAGCAACTAGATAAACTCTTTAGCTTGTCGTATGATTTTTTTGGTGGCTACAAGTTTACGTTTTCTTTATAAAAAATGGCCCGCGCAAACCATGTTTTCCTATTACCGCCCCTTAACTCAACTAACTAGCAAACCGCTATAACATTGCCAACCAAATATAATGTTTCAAACATAATAAAAGCGGATTTTACGAACTATTTTGATTTGACTCCAATTAGTTAGCTGGCCGGGGAAATAATAACAAAATCTTCAGGTTTGATATTCTATTAGGGTTTTACATAAAATATAAAAATGCGTTGAAAAGTTATTGTTGATGGCGGTGCGTTGCTGAGCCAAATGTCTAAGGCTGGCCCCAGACCTACCGGTTTCATTTCTTTGCTTTGCTGTTCTACCATGGACCGCCGGCCAAGAGGCTCATTTTCAATCTATCGCATATTTTGACCTGACCACATTGGCAAGATAGCCATTAGTTTGGTGTTATCAAATATCGTCGTCTGGGGTGCGATGAGAAGTTTTAGTTTTCGTTTTAAAAAAAAACTGCTGTTTTATACAAAAATTAATAACGAAATTATCAAAATGTATGAAACAGTTAATTTTTTTTCGCGATTTCAGATTTGGTCCCATAGTAAAAGTTGTTCAGTTTTATTATGGTCCCTATCTACCATATTCAGTTTTATAAGGCTTGTTCAGGGTGGCATATCTCCTAAAAGCTTCCTACTTCGCAATCCAGGCGATGATATTTGATAAAACCAAGCTAATGGCTATCTTGCCGATTTGGTCTAGTCCCAAAATGCGATAGATTGAAAATTACCCTGGTTGGCCGGCGGTCTTTTAAGCAAGGTAGCACAGCAAAGCAAAGAAACGGAACCGGTAGGTCTGGGGCCAGCCTAAGTCGTCCCCTCCGCCTCACGCTCGCCCGAGCTTTGGTTGCAAATAGCGGATTCAGATTTAGGTTATAAAATTATAAGTGACTGTTTCACAATCGAAGGTTAGGCACTCACTATTGAATAAATATAAAAATGAAACAAAATTTCCATGAAAAGAGCTTTTGAAATGTGTTTCTTGGAAATCTTAGAATTACAAAGAAGTTTTGTGATTAATAAGCCAAAGTACACATTTCAAAAACATGAATACTGAACCGCAGTAAGCTTCACTTACCTATTTCCATGAATTCTGATCTTCTTATCGTATGAGGATTAGCGGCCACCTCTGGTGTTAAAGTTTTTCAAGCCGCCTGTAAAAGCCTCCGACTAGGCTTAACGATTTTTATCGGATGACAACAGCCGGGACCGACGGTTTAACATACCCTCCGAAGCACGGAAGCGCTTAGTTGTAATGCCACTTAACGGCCACCCATCCGACACTTGGCTGGACCGAACGTTGCTTAACAAACGTGATCGAGTACGATCAGTCTGCCAAGCTCCACCATAAGCGCTTCATTTTGATATTAACTTCAGTCGATTCTGCGATTAACTTTTACGTTTTTAAAAACGTCCTTAAAAGTACTATATTACGGTTGTTTTCCGATTTCTTAGCCCTTGAAAGTGCTACCCCAAGCACGCTGGAGACGCTGGGCAACAAGATGATCGAGACTTGCAGCACCGAGCTGGTGGTAGACGTCATATCGCAGGTGCTGGAGAACAACCAGGCGGGGCGGTACGAGACTAAGGTACGTATGTTTGTAGGCATAAGGGCTAGATTTGTGAGACACTGTTGACTGGACTTATATTTACCTATTTAGTTTTCGTATACTTACTGTATTTTGTACCTACCTTTAATAGGAAATCAAGTGAAAGCAGATAGGATGAAAATAATGATATAAAAATATGATCAAGGATTTAGTAGTTCTTTTAATCATTTTGGGCGCGCTTGTGAAGTTCTTTTTTATATAACTAAGCCGGTTGTTAGAAAACAATATGGCGAGGTAACTCAAACTAAAAATGTGATAAATTCAAGTATTAAAATAAATGAAATAACTTTTTAAGTAGGTACTCATAAGGACTTGATTAAACTAATTTTGTCTTCACGTCACAGAATAGATATAAGAACTACGTACAGAACAGAAAGGACACTTCCCGCCCTTCACCCCATCCCGTGAGTTCGTATGCCGAATAGTATGCTTGTTTAGTCGTGTTTTTCAAATTTTAACTTATTTTCTGCGTCGCAACTTTTTACTCGTTTTTGTCAACTGTCAACTTATTTTGATATTCAAATCAATTCGTCGTAACTTTAATTTACCAAAAAGTTCAAATTATAAATTTAACGCTGCTCATACAGTACAAACTGTACCGCACTACACACACAGTTGCGCGTGTACAAAAACGTCACATGATATCACCTGTTTATGATAGCGCTGTTGTATGGAGTGTCCGGGGTGTATTCCCGTGTTGCCATGACGTGTTCCTGATATAGTTATTTTGGTCCACGTCCAGATCAAGAGTGAAGCAGGCGAGCTGCATTCCGGGCACCTGTTCGCGCGCGGCGGGCGCGGCTGCGGCCTGCTGCTGGACTGGCTGTCCGAGCTGCAGCAGGAGACGCTCGGCGCGCAGCCCGATAGACAAGTACAGTTTCTGTTCTATTCCACGTCCAGATCAAGAGTGAAGCAGGCGAGCTGCATTCCGGGCACCTGTTCGCGTCACCTAAAAACCGCTTTATATTGTGTACTGAGTCATTGATTGACATTTATTTATCAATCAATTGCAGTTTGTTTATGATTTCAGGCTGGCATTGTGCCTTCTGATTTATTAATTCAATCGTACGATTAACGTACTACACCGTATTTTTATTAACGAATGACCAACAATCGTAAGTGACTATTTGCAATGATAATTTATCAATCGGTCACTGTCGTCTAGTTGTTTTCATAACTGGTAGTCTGCCGCTTCCATGAAAAATATTAGTGTCTGGTAGCAGAGCGTAGTTCATAAGAACCGGTTTTTCTTGCCTGTGTGTCCCTCCGTTACCAAACATTCTGGAGCGTAGTTAATGGCGATGTTTGGCCGCGCACAGTGTCTTTCGTCTATATATTTATATACTACATACTATGTATTTGTGTCGTCCAGACGAAATAGGAACGCGGCCTTCGTGTTGCTGAACGTTTACTGGGTATATCGCATCCTTAATGTGTCATAAATCTAGACTTCTCCGTGTACAGATGCGGCTGATGTTCCGCCGCGGGTGGGGTGCGTGGCGGCCGCAAATGGCCACGCAGCTAGCGCACCGCGCGTCGTGGCGCACGCTGCACGCCTGCACTACTGCGCTGCTGCAGCCGCACAAGTAAGTATACACACGAGCCACACGAAGCTTTATGGCATCGGTTGTAACGAGGCAGCTAATAAAAATATCTACAATAGATAGGGTCGTGGAGAGAAGCCCCTTAATTTGTGCTCCGCGAATCGGCACTTCTCTGTGTCTGCGGTGTTTTCAGCTTCGTTGCGCAGTAAGAAATCCGTGCGTGAAAAGTCCCAGCGTGAAATGTCCCAGGGTTTCCCTGGAATTTACCATCACGTCCACCACATCAAGCTATTCGATCATGATAAGTAGAAGGCTACAAGGGATGAAGTAGTAAATAGTGGTGAAGTAGTGGCTTGAATAAGAGGGATTCCTGACGATTGGCTCGTGTCATGCTTGAGCGGTTGTACAATGACACGGCTTGCGTCCACATTTCTCCGCGCACCTGCTTTTGTTGCGTAGTAAAACATGTGTTTCTTGTGTGTTGCAGCGATTGGGCGCCGCGCGCCGTAGTAGAGTTCATGGCGACTCTGGTGGAGTCTCCGCGCGTGTGGCAGGGCCGTGACCGGCAGCCCGCCAAGCACGCGCCGCGCGACGACACGCTGCGGCTGCAGCACCACCAGGTGTGTAGCACGGGGGCTCATGGCGACGCTAGGGGGGCATGGGGCAGGGCCGCGACCGGCAGCCCGCCAAGCACGCGCCGCGCGACGACACGCTGCGGCTGCAGCACCACCAGGTGTGTAGCACGGGGGCTCATGGCGACGCTAGGGGGGCATGGGGCAGGGCCGCGACCGGCAGCCCGCCAAGCACGCGCCGCGCGACGACACGCTGCGGCTGCAGCACCACCAGGTGTGTAGCACGGGGGCTCATGGCGACGCTAGGGGGGCATGGGGCAGGGCCGCGACCGGCAGCCCGCCAAGCACGCGCCGCGCGACGACACGCTGCGGCTGCAGCACCACCAGGTGTGTAGCACGGGGGCTCATGGCGACGCTAGGGGGGCATGGGGCAGGGCCGCGACCGGCAGCCCGCCAAGCACGCGCCGCGCGACGACACGCTGCGGCTGCAGCACCACCAGGTGTGTAGCACGGGGGCTCATGGCGACGCTAGGGGGGCATGGGGCAGGGCCGCGACCGGCAGCCCGCCAAGCACGCGCCGCGCGACGACACGCTGCGGCTGCAGCACCACCAGGTGTGTAGCACGGGGGCTCATGGCGACGCTAGGGGGGCATGGGGCAGGGCCGCGACCGGCAGCCCGCCAAGCACGCGCCGCGCGACGACACGCTGCGGCTGCAGCACCACCAGGTGTGTAGCACGGGGGCTCATGGCGACGCTAGGGGGGCATGGGGCAGGGCCGCGACCGGCAGCCCGCCAAGCACGCGCCGCGCGACGACACGCTGCGGCTGCAGCACCACCAGGTGTGTAGCACGGGGGCTCATGGCGACGCTAGGGGGGCATGGGGCAGGGCCGCGACCGGCAGCCCGCCAAGCACGCGCCGCGCGACGACACGCTGCGGCTGCAGCACCACCAGGTGTGTAGCACGGGGGCTCATGGCGACGCTAGGGGGGCATGGGGCAGGGCCGCGACCGGCAGCCCGCCAAGCACGCGCCGCGCGACGACACGCTGCGGCTGCAGCACCACCAGGTGTGTAGCACGGGGGCTCATGGCGACGCTAGGGGGGCATGGGGCAGGGCCGCGACCGGCAGCCCGCCAAGCACGCGCCGCGCGACGACACGCTGCGGCTGCAGCACCACCAGGTGTGTAGCACGGGGGCTCATGGCGACGCTAGGGGGGCATGGGGCAGGGCCGCGACCGGCAGCCCGCCAAGCACGCGCCGCGCGACGACACGCTGCGGCTGCAGCACCACCAGGTGTGTAGCACGGGGGCTCATGGCGACGCTAGGGGGGCATGGGGCAGGGCCGCGACCGGCAGCCCGCCAAGCACGCGCCGCGCGACGACACGCTGCGGCTGCAGCACCACCAGGTGTGTAGCACGGGGGCTCATGGCGACGCTAGGGGGGCATGGGGCAGGGCCGCGACCGGCAGCCCGCCAAGCACGCGCCGCGCGACGACACGCTGCGGCTGCAGCACCACCAGGTGTGTAGCACGGGGGCTCATGGCGACGCTAGGGGGGCATGGGGCAGGGCCGCGACCGGCAGCCCGCCAAGCACGCCACCACCAGGTGTGTAGCACGGGGGCTCATGGCGATGCTGGGGGGCTCATGGCGACGCTGGGGGTCATGGCGACGCTGGGGGGCTCAGGCGACGCTGGGGAGGTCATGGTGTAGGGACGGCGCTAGGGAGATGTAATGAAACGACGAGATCGGTACAAAGACTGACTATATTGAATAAAATGCATGATTATATATTGGTTACATGTTCTTAATAATATAGGTTATATTAGTATAGGAAGGGGAAAAACAAAACAAAATGGGTACAATATTTTAGTTTTGTTTTCTAACCACAATAAAATGCGAATCTTAATCCTATAAATAACTCATACGATTACACACAGTTAGTTTGTTTACTAACATAAGGTAGGTACTTAGAATCTAATAAAGTTTGTAACTACGTTATAAGAATAATATGTATGTAGGTACCTATCTAGCGCGCTACGATTTTGCTGATACTTACATTCAGGGGGTCAAGTCTGCTAATTGACATAAAATTACACGATTTTGCGATCACAACGCCACCTCATTACGTTGCCATTACGTTTGTAACTAATTCGGTATTCTGCTAAAAAAAATTTGACCGCATTAATGGTCGTCAATGAATCGTAATGTCGTCGTAATGATGGTGTTGCCCACTAAAATCTACCAAAGGATAGATGTCACAGTGTAAAATAATTGCACTCGCATATACATTCCGTTTCAAGTAAAAAAACCGGTATTCAATCGAAATTTTTGTTTTTACGACTTATCTGGGGATAATTAACGGTCAAACGTATTTAAAGCTTCTTAACATCATAAAATACAACAAAATGTGACATATTGTATTACGAAACGGTAAATATTGCACTAAAATATTTAAATTATTAGAAGTATCTAATAAGAGCTTTGTAGAACGGAACGTCGGTAGTCATGACAACACAATATTTGTTTGTAGTCCAAAGAGTATCATTGTAAGGGAAAGTCCACTAGCGCCTCTGGAAATCGATGCGGAACTAATAACATGAAATTATCGTATAATCGCTGAAAACGTATTTTTTTATTCTTATTACATATTTTTTGACTTTATTTGTAACAAAATATTAATAAAAAAGAATAAATCAAAACAAAAGACACCAAAAACAAATATGTGATTTTGACTAGGTTTAAACTAGATATTCGTCCAACAATTATTTTTATTTGAGTGTTAGGGGCTAGTATGCAGCTCAGGGGCCGTACTGGCTAACTTACATGGCTATCGTAATCGCTTTCATTTGACATTTGTCCGATGGATGTGACACATTGCTGCTTCTATTTGGCTTAAATAAAAACTTACCATAGAAAAGTAGCAATGTCTCACATCCATCTGTCAAATGAAAGCGATTACGATAGCCATTTAAGTTAGCCGGTACGGCCCCAGATAAAGCTGTAGTCACTCACTGCGAACTAAAACTCGCCACCTAATTATAGTAAGGCTCTCAGCTGTGTTAAGCGGGACACGCGCGTGGGGCGACATAGATTAGAGCTTACTCATGCACTGCGCAAGCATCTGTCCGTCAAAAACCAGCAATTTATATTCTCGCGCTGTGTACCCGCGGCGGGATCACGCTCAAGGCAGCGGACGGCCTAACTCTTTAAGCCCAGCGGCTTCCAGGAAGTCCAGCATCTTCTTGGTTTTACGAGTTTTTATTTCCTCCGGGTCAATTAGGTGTCGCCCCAGATGGTATTACGTCCAACGATAGTAGTGTCATGTATGAGTGGTGATGTGGTTATTTGCTACGCTACTAGGTCGTCAAATTTCATCATTTTATTATTGTAATTCGCACCAAAAGATTTTCGTTTGCATAATTGTAAAATAATATTTTTTAAATTACTTTATCGACACCCATCATGCTATAAATCATTAAAAAAGGTTCTGAAACAGTTAGCTTACAGCCAACATTAAAACAACCAGTCTCATAAAACCGCAATATCCGAGCGAGAGCATGCGCGCTCTCCACTCCCACGCCCGAACGATACATTATGATTATGAAATTCAGTATAACATTAAAACACGCGTTCAGATGATTTCATAACAAACGCGCGCGCGAGGGGCGCAACTAGCAGCCCTCGCTTGGATATTAAGCCACCGTTTCGAAACACTTTATAGAGGATACTTGTCATGGTTAAAGAAAAAAATAAAGTCTTGTATGCAATAATAAAGTCTTATCACCTAAGTGTTTGAATACCTAATTATGTAGAGATAATAAAATTAGGTATTAAAACACTCAGGCGATAAGGCCACATTCGTGTTGTAATGTAATAGCCATAATTATACTACAGTTGCATAAATAATTATTATAGCCAATTAAGAAGGCGATTTTTATTGTATTGTCTTCTTAATTAGTTTATTATATTTTTTTTATAAATCCGCTAGGGTTGCCTGCCACTCGTAATTTCTAATAAAGTGTATACTTTATTTGACATGGTTTGTTTAAATATTGCCAAAAGTAATAAAAAGTATGTTTTTAAAGGTTTATTTTTTTCCATACAATATACTTTTTTTTCTACCTTTAGCAAAAAAGAATACTTTATTAGTCCTAAAAAAGGTGGCACCCCTAGTCTGGTTCTACTGCGGAGACATTATTAGCATATTTGAAGATTTGTTGTGAAAGTTGATGGTAAATATACAGAGATGGCGCCACTTTGTTTCGACCGTTTGCGTTAAGTGTGCCCCCTGTTGTATGTAGTCTGTCGTTCAGCAATTTTTAAATAGCCGATAATTTTCCATTTTCTTTTTATTTAAATAAACCCAATATATACACAAAGATGTACCTACCTACGAATAAGTAAATTAGTAAATATTACTTTATTTTTACTTCATATATGTAGTTCATTGAGGCGGTTTCCTATTTAAGTGTAAACTACTTTCCTACAATCTCATCAAAATATCACAAAGGTTTTCAATATTACTCTGAAACCAATCTCATGAACTCAACATTAATTGCTTAGGTATTATTTATTTTAGATACAATACCTATTGCAAAATATAATAAGCAAGTTATATGGCAAGAAAAGATGATCAAACAAAAAGACAAAAGTAAGTAAATAAGTAATACTTCCTAATTTAGACATTGAGGTAGGTACCTATTAGGCAGTGGCAAAAGGTTCATACAAGGCGATCACCATCGCCTTATCTTTTAGAAATTTCACTTCACTGATCCTCTATGTAGATCATAACATTTTTGAAAAGTTTACATTCACCATTATTTCACTCCTTGCCACTGCTATTGGGTACATTATATACTAACTACTTAGTACATGAAAACTGTAACTGTTTTCAATAAGTATATTATTTGCTACTCGTCAACACCCGGAAAATAAGACAATAGATTTTCTATTGTTGTCTGGTCACCGGAGACCGCTTGGCCGTTGATGAATTAAACTCTTTACCCACTCTTACCTATTGAATATTTAATAATTACCTATTTTTTATTACAGATACAATATGTGTAATGAATGACATATAAGCACATACCTTTTATATTGTCAAGAAAGAATACTGGAAAAGTTATTACCAAACAAAAGCATAGATGTATATTTGCTCCAAGCGACTAAGCAAAACTATGAAACATTGGGTACCTACTGGAAAAATGACTGCTGGGAAAATGAAGTTTGTGCTTTAAAATCATACATATCGTATTGGTTTATGATTTAGATTAAGAGCCAATTATAAAATAAAATATTGACTTTATGTTGACCTGTCTTATTTTGTCTACTATCACATCTACCAAAACTCAAATAAATCAAGGCCCATGCAACTATTATGTATTCCGTGGCCCGTGGCAAAGAAAACTCATTTAAAATCACTACATTTACAGTCGGTAGTACCTATGTATGTTGGTTCAATTTATGAAGCAAAGTGTAGTGTTGCTCATTTTAATTTGCGAGTTTACAATACGTAAGTAGGTGCTTATAAATATTAGTCGATAAAGTACTTGGGTTATGGATGTTATGATAAAGAAAGATATTATTATATATATAGATATATATCCTATTTATTCAGTAAGTAGGTAGCGTTAAAAGAAGATATGTTTATATTAGTACGGGCAGCCGAAGACGTTGTCCGGCAAAAGCACATCCAGATTTTTTTTAAGCAGGTAGGTACCCATTTGTTGTTTAATTAGGTACGGTCAGTTACTACCTACCTATTGAATAATAACAGAATTTGCATACACAGGTACCCAATGCTTAATGAATAACTAAAGTTGGTAGATACAGCCACCTAACACGTAGCACCTAATAAGTTCCTATAGGTAGGTACCTACTAAATTAAATTGATAGGAAATTCAATCCTTAAAATTCCTCTGTGGGGTAGGTAAGTAGGTACACATTGTTTTTCCACAATATCTATGATCTCTAACCAAAATATGCCAGCTTATACTTGGTACTGATGGTCTCATTGTTCAATGTTTACAAACAAATTCTAAGAAAGAGGTGTCGTTGCTCAATTGTAGTTCAATGACAAAATCGTCATGGAAAAACCATTGATATAAACGTCAAACAAACGTCAAATAAGAGCAGAATACCAATCAATTGAAAAATCGAGACGCGATTGTAACGCAGTTATTAGCAGAATGCCAAAAAGTACCATGACGATCGAATGATAGTTCGATGGCCTGTCATTAAGAAACGATTGAACTTATTTAAGGAGCGGAATACCAAATGTGTTAAAATTGGCGTTTGAGACCCAATTGAGATTCCATTGATGCATTTGTAAATTAGCAGACTTGAGCCCCAGTTCAATGCATTGAATAATATGATGATAATAAAATACAAAATAACATTTTCACTTCTCATGCTCGTAAAGTTCGTCTTTATGTTGGGTATAGGCTGCATAAAATCGCTTTTTATGCTCTAGTGCATAAAGTAAAATATTCGTCTAAGTCTCAGACTTTAAGACAAAGGTTGTCAGGTAAACAGCAACGCAATTTAACTTCTTTGAATTAGCTTGTTATTTCATTGTTTCTTTATTTTTTGTTGTGTTATAATACTTTTTTATTTTTTTAAATGGGTATCAATTTTATTGAAAGGTCTTGATAAAAAAAAATTTTTTATTTTTTTTTGAATATGGGTATCAAATGAAAGGCCTTGATGAGCGCATTCCAAAATTAAATTTTTTTTACAAAAAAAATAGTTTTTTTTAATTTTTGAAAATGGGTAACAAATGAAAGGCCTTGATAAGCACATTCCAAAATTATATTTTTTTGTAAAAAAAATAGTTTTTTTTTCTATTTTTGAATATGGGTATCAAATGAAAGGCCTTGATGAGGACATTCCAAAAATATATATTATGTCACAAAAAATTAAGAAAGAAAAAAATTTTTTTTTTCAATTTTTGAATATGGGTATCAAATGAAAGGTCTTGATGAGCACATTCCAAAAATATATAATTTGTCACTAAAATTTGAGATTTTTTTTTTAATTTGTACACTATTGTTGTTTAATTTCCTCACAATCGAAGTGAAAAGCAGAGTGTATAACTCGTACATAAAACCCATTTTACCCTCGACTTGACTCTACTATACTTACCTATCATTTAGTTTATGAATTAGGTTCTAAATATAACTTCGTTCTGTTTTTGTGAACTACATCAACTTTTCCCTTTTTTAAAATTTCCACATTTGGGGATAAATCTCTTAATACAGTGTATGGACCAGAATACAAACTTTGCAATTTATTTCCTGTCTCATTTTTTAATAGAATCAAATCATTTCTTTTATATTTAACAGGATTTATTTTACAATCATATTTACTTTTACGCACTAACTTACTATTTATCAAGTTTTTTCGTGCTTCATTTTGCGCCGTTTGGATTCTGTATTTTAACTCTAAGGGATAAGAATCAAAGTTATATAATGGATCTACATAGTCTTGCGATAAATTTGATGGTAAAATACATGTTTTTCCGAACACTAATTCGTAAGGTGTAAAACTCGTTTCGGTGTGCACAGAGGTATTAAAAGAAAAGCTCCAAAAAGGTAGCCATGAGCTCCATGTATCTGAGCGGTTATCAGTCTGAATTCTTAAATAGTTACCTAATACTTTGTGCGTGTTTTCGAGGGCTCCAATCGACTGATGATGGTAGGCAGTTGACAACAATTTTTTAATATTTAAAAGTTTACATACCTCTGTAAATACTGCTGACGTGAATTCTGACCCGCGATCTGTCGCGATGATCTTCGGTATCCCATACACTAGAATAAATTTTTCTACAAACTTTCTCGCTATCTCTGTTGCACTTTTTGTTAGTAACGGACAAGTTATGACATATTTGCTTAATTCGCATTGGATCGTCAATATATAACAATAATTATTTACGTCTCTATCTATGGGTCCTACTATGTCAACGAATACCTTTTCAAACGCTGAATTTGCCGTTGTTGTCACTTCCATCGGCTCTTTTATGTACTTTGTAGTATGTTTCTGTTTTTGGCATTTATCGCACCGTTTTACAAAATTTTTAACATCACTATATAACCCTGGCCAGAAATAATATTTCCTGATATTATTAATCATTCGTCTAATGCCTGCGTGGCCACTCGTAGGCAAAAGGTGAAAGTCATTTAAAATAACTTTTCTGTCATCTTTATCGTCAATTCGCGAAACATTTTTTAGTATACATAATCGTGGTCCGGACCACTTATTTTTACTTTTTATTTCTGTAGCTAGCTTCTCTACGAAAATATTATTATTATTATTTTTCAAAAAATAAACTTCTTCGATATTTATTTCTTTACACATACGACTCAGTTCTCTCACAAAAGCACTTGGCGTCGGTTGCGATTGAGATACTGGTTTTATATAAATTGTCTTTTTCGAAGGTATATAACATAACATAGAACTTTCATGCGTACATAATCAATAAATCGTAGTTCTACAGAATCGTCCGTTTTGTTATATGTTTCCACGATTTTTGGTTGATCAGACCAACTATCGGTAGGAACAATAACATCCCGTGGATTCATATTTAACCTTTTAGATTGTGCTCTCGTCATGACATTCATAACACATTTATTCAATTCTTTCAACTCTTGAGATGTCACACATAACCTAGATAACGCGTCTGCAGCCGCATTATCTTTGCCTTTCACATACTCAACCGTAAACTCATATTCTTCCAAAACCATTCGAAATTTCATTAGTCGACTGGACGGGTCTTTCATTCCAAAAAGGTAGATTAATGGCTTGTGATCCGTCAAAATTTTGAATTTTTGCCCGTACAGATATGGCCTAAAATGTTTCACAGCCCAAACAATCGCAAGCAACTCCTTTTCAACTATAGGATAATTTTTCTCCGCTTGATTTAATCCACGACTAGCGTAAGCTATCGGTTTGCCGTTCTCATTTGATAACACCGCACCGAGAGCATAATTAGATGCGTCCGTTTGCAATATAAAACTATTTTGTTTTGTAAAGTCAGGGTACTGAAGTAATGGAGGGTTAGTTAAACTCTCCTTTAAAATATTAAATGAATTTTGACACTCTTGATCCCACACGAATTTTACATTTTTCTTACAAAGTAAATTTAATCGATATGCTTTTGATGCAAAATTTGGAATGAATTTCCTATAAAAATTGGCGAAAGCAACAAATCGTTTCACCTCCTCTGTATTTTTTGGAGTGGGGTAATTTTTAACAATGCTAATTTTTGCTGGGTCGGGTGAAATACCAGAAGCAGACACAATATGACCTAAATATAATATTTCCTTCCTCAGAAAATTGCATTTAGCTGGGTTTAATTTTAATTTGACTTTTCTCAACCTTTCAAAAATATCCTGCAAATTCCTATTATGGTCATTTATATTTTTGCCGAAACAAACTAAATCGTCAAGGTAAATAAGGCATTTTTCATGTGTTAATCCTGTTAATGCTAAATTCATCATCCTTGAAAAAGAACTAGGGCTAGTCTTTAGCCCCATAGGCATTCTTGTCATTTGAAATTGTCCCGAACAAAATGCAGTGTACTTGCGACTGTTTGGTTCTAATTCTACGTTATAGTAGCCTTGGTATAAATCAAGATGCGAAAAATAAACACTACCGGATAACGCGTCTAATATTTCGTTCACGTTGGGAAGAGGAAATTTATCATTTTCTATACAATCATTAATTTTCCTGTAATCAATAACCAACCTCAATTTTTTATCCCCGCTTGAGTCTAATTTTTTCGGAACTAAAAGAATCGGGCTTGACCATTCGCTTTGGCATTTTTCCGCGATTCCGTCTTTTAACATCTTATCAATTTGTCTCTTTATTTCATCTTTCTGAGAATATGGCAATCTGTAAGGCTTGACGTATATGGGGTCTGTGTTAGGTTTCATATGAATAGAATGTTTATAAATAGAAGTCGTATTAAGTTTATCTCCCGGCAAATAAAATATATCAGAATATTTCGCCGTCAAATTTTCTATCGAAATTTTTTCCTCTTTATTCAAGTGTCCTAACTGTAAATTGCAAAATAATTGTTTTACTCTATCTGAATTTAAATCATTTTTACTGAAATTACATATATCATAATCACAAAGCCTTTGTATAACCGGTTGAATTTCACTTAAGGTCAAGTCTTCATCAGTTGTATTTAAAACTTGCACTAATAATTTACCATTTTTTGGAGTGCTCAATGTACTCGCCATATAAACTCCTTCCTTAATCACGCTTGCACACACCAAACATTCTTCTGTCTCATTAGTGTTTATGTGGTGTATAGACTCTGACCTAGCAGGTATAAAATAAGTACTTTTAAAAGTTGAACCTAACAATAATGGAAACTCTAACTTGTCATTATTAGACCACAGTCAGGCTAGGCGCACTCCGCGGTTTAGGTACGAAGCTACAAGTAGCCAGCGGGTCCGTCCGGACGGACTAATTTCAGAGGCTGCCGCGTGCCGGCTGGGTCGCACGTTAGCAGTTCGATTTCGATAGTCACGTCACTCGTCGCGTTCGCATATTGCCGCGTCGGTCGTTCGTTCTCACGTTTGTGATATATAACCAAAATGAAGGCATATTACATCGCAATGGGCTGCCTTAATACTAATAATAAAAAGAATCCGAACCTCACGTTTTTCACACTTCCAAAAGTTCCAAATGACATCGAAACGTAATAATAGTGCTTGTCTACTACCTAGTTAGTATCCGTTACGTAGTACTGCGTACTTGTCTTATTTGCTAAATAACCTTCACCCAACTATTTATTGAAATAATAATTTATAGATTACGAGTAGGTAGGTACTTACTTACCTACTTTCAAAATAAAGTAAATTATTAAGGACAATTTGATTTCGTAAAAAAGCAAATTGCCTCAAAGTTAGTATGTATAGTTTGCGTGGCGTTGACTGTATCTAGCCTAGGTTTTTTTGAAACGTATTTAAGTACCTACACATTTTATTTCACAAACACATAACTTGTAATAAATTAAGTACCTACCTATTATTTAATTATTATTTATAAGAAGAAACCCTAAAGTGTTAGAAGAGATAAGAGCTTCGCGATAGAAAGAGAGGCAACTTCTAGGTGAATATAACTGTAGGTAAGGGAGCGGTGTGCGACCTGAATTGCACTTTATTGTGTATGGGATAGAGTCGCTACTTATTTAAATGACTTCGCGGAGTGGATCTTCTGTACTTGTACTATTATGTATTCTGTGCCACAGTGTCATTGTCTTGTTCTCGAAATTCAATACCGACTTGTGTTTGCAAAGAAAGTCTTGCCCCAGAATACCATGTGCCTTACATGGCAAGGAATTAAAAACAAAGAATTTATGTGTCAGATTGTTCTTGCCTAATCGTAAAGTTATGTTTACATATCCTATTGCACGAACCTTTCCACCCAATCCATTAATCATAATATTCTCTTCATGGATTGGAATATTTTGTTCCAAGACACGTGTGTACTTAATAGCCGATATGGATGCGCCGGTATCGACTAACCAATAATAGTCCGAATTATGAAAAGTTGGTAATTTAACATAACATACATTATCACACGCTAAAATATGTTCGTTAGTCACGAAAAAACTGGTTTTCCGTCACATTTTCAAATGAAGTACTAGACTTATTTTCTGGTTCCGCCATCCGTACATATTGAGAATTAGATTTACGATAATTATTTACCGATCTTCCCCTTGAAGCTCGAGTCGATGAATGACCGCGCCATACTCTTGTAGGTGTTGGAAAAACTCGCGGCTGGTACCTATATTGACGTCTATAGTTATTATTATAGTACATACCTGGATTATTATACCCACGCTGTCGCTGATTGGTGTACTTACCTCGATAATTTTGAGGTTTTCTGTTTGTTCGCATCGTTAGTAGCTCTGCACTGGAACCGGGCTCCAGAGAGGTATCCTCGTCCACTGCCGCCTGAACAGCATCTTTTAAGTACTCGTAGTTCCTGGCTGATATGACAGTGCTCAATCTACGGTTTCGCAATCCTTCAGCAAACTGTTTTATTGCTTGTTCCTCATTTAGGCTTTTTAATACTTTATATTTATTTTCATCGCCGTGCGATTGCGAAATCGTGAGATTTACAAATAAATCAGACATCATTTTACCGTACTCCTCAGTTGTCATATTATTTTGTTTTAAAGACAACAATTTCTTTTGTAGAGAAGTAGCAGATTGTAATGGTAGTAATTTTTTCCTCATATCTTTTAATAACTCTGTTACACTAGCATAGTTCTTTTCTAATTTAAGCTTTGCGGCTTGTGACAGACGACTTTTCAGTACAAATGTAATTAATTCATTTTTTGCTTCATTTTTCAATTTAGACTCATAATACTCAATGCCATCTATTAGCTGCTTTGTAACCGTCAAATCATCTGTCATAAGCGGACATAAATTAAATGCAGTTTTAAAATCGAAATCCATTTTTAAATCCTTTTTTTCTAACTTTTTACACAAATTACTTATTTCTTGGTAAATTTCTTCAAACTTTTTAGACAAGCTTTTAATATTCAATATTTCACTTTCATTAGTAGATAAAACTAATCCTTTATTAAATTCACTTACTAATTCGTTATATTTTTCCTTTATTACATTAGCCTCATTTAACTTTTTTTAAAACAATATCTCCTTCCCTTCGTTTAGGGCCAATTTCAACTAAATAAGTACGAATCTCTACTAACTCATTTATCAAGAGTTCAAATTTACTATCCATAACATCGCTTGTGTAAGGTTACTGTATAAATTACTTTAATTATTATTCGTGATGAACCATGTAGTACAACTAAATTTGTGTGTTTATTCCATTAAAAGTACTTAAACGGTAGTTGTAGTAATCGGGTGACTGCAGTCGCCCCTACCACGCCAGTCACGCCCCTACCACGCCACGCATAACGTTTAAATATGCGGTGACGGGGTAGAGGCGCGCTCAGTCGTGCTCAAGTCGTCACAGTGAAAGGTTGAACGGTGAAATAAGTGTTTTCAATAAAGTTGTTAAATAAAGTCATAATACCAGATGACTTTGATAAATTTGTCGCGATACGCTATTCCTGCTGGAGAGATACCACTGCTTAAGGTCAGGTATCAGTGTATTATTGTATTGAATACTGTTTAAACTGGTAATACTAGTACTTTCCCATGATATCGAGTAATTGTATGCTTGGAATTCTTGTTAAATACCAAAAATAATTATACAGAGATACAATTAAAACTAGAACTTTTAATTGCTCATGACGTTTTATTTTAATTCCTTTTAACTTCAGAAGTGGGATAAACGAGATTTCTTTAGAATTCTCGCTTATCCTGCCCGCACAAAATAAATAAAATGGAGAATTCCACGTAAGCATACTATGATGATAACTAGAGGGAGAAATTATTTATAGAAATCATTAAAACCCTTAAGTTTTTTTTGTTTTTGTGCTAATCATCTATAACTATTCACTCTAGTGCTCAGAGGCGGATTACGTAGCATTTTTTTTTCACTCTCTCTCTCTAAGATAGTTTTCTCTAATAAAGGTTTAGTTTTCATGAAACGTTTTGTTGATACTGATATAATACTAATATTACCAATATTACAGTTAAAGTTGGAAAATAACTGTTCTTTTAAGATCAATTTAGCATTTTCCCATCCCTGCTGTCTTTTTACATTGAATACAAATAAGATCACGTGTCACGTAACATATTGAGCATAGATTACGGATTCTGTACCTACAATCATATAACAATTCAGTTGCCCAATTAATTAAATATGATAAGACCATTCTAAATTTATTGGGTGACAAATAGTGATTAATTACATAAAATTTTGTGCAAGTTTCAGCAATGAAAAATGCATATCGCAAATTGAAAGTTGAGTGCAAGATTCATAGCAACAATTTTGACTCCAACTGATGCTGTTGAGCGTCCACTACGTGGTTACACGAAATTTCAAATTGTAATAGTGATACGAGTGAGGGAGCGGAAGGGAGCCTGACATAGTCGGGCAAAGCCGCAAGCGCTCGGTATGTCTTATTTACTTTCTCTGTTTATATAATTAAGACGCAGCTATGAGGGCGTAAAGCGTCAAACGCAATTTCGAATCGTAATATTTTGCGACACGAGTGAGGGAGCGGAAGGGAGCCTGACATAGTCGGGCAAAGCCGCAAGCGCTCGGTGTGTCGTATATAAGCTGTTTATATATTTTAAAATACAGCTGTGAGAACGTAAGGCATCATCCTTGAGAGGCCGTACAACGCTAGAAGGAATTTTCATAGTAAGAATTATCGAAATTATTGGCATTATCACATTTTTAATTAATAACAAATAAACTATTTCTTATTAAAAAAAAAACTGTTATTAAGAATAACTAGAAAGCTAGCTACGTTTTTTATATTATGTTCCGAGACTATAGGTCTATTATTGGTTATCATATCGATCGATAAATTAAGTAATACTGTGTAATCTTTGTTCAAAATTGTACAATTTAAGACGCAGCTGTGAGAGCGTAAGGCGTCCGTAGTAACAACTAGTAAAATATTCAGACGGCAATATCTTGAGTAAGGAAGCGGGCGCTTGAAAGTCAGCTACAGTCGCAAGCATTCGTGCTGGTTTATACGATATCAAGAGTCATAACTTAGGCTTAAGACAGACTTCATCGATGAATATACTTATTTGAAAAGAATTGCAATAGATTGAGTTGATAACATTAATTTAAGTTAGTTTTATTGATTATTAAATAAAGAAAAAGTGTGTATAATTTACGCAAATGCTTAAAGAGAATAATATAAATAATTCGAAGATAAAGAAAGTCTTAGGTAGACTATAACTTTTCTTGGACATGAAGCTTGCTTCTCAATATCTCATTTTTCAAAATTTATCAGAGCATTATCAAGTGAATGCAATTATAATTGTCTGTTGTAAGAAGTAAATACCTAAGTAATAAAATCATCTAGAGTAGGGTTGACTTTAGTACGTACGAGGCTTGAATCTGATAGCAATCTTTATCTTAATTAATAACCCACCTGTTTATATTATTTAAACGTTTTGCTATGTTAGATGTACATAGTCTAAATACTACACGCTACTATACGCTACATACTACTACATTAAGTATGTAGCGTGAAAAAAAAACTGTTTATGTATTTGGTTTTTGAACATGCAACTCATGCAAGTTCTCTTAATTTTGTTCCACTTAAATTTATTTTTTAATAACTGTTCTTAGCCATATTGTTTGACAAGCAAGTAAAATTATTGCGAACATCCGTAAGGTAATTTTTAACAAGTTTTCTAGATTATAATTATTATAATCATTTCTTTTAAATCTAAATCATCAGAATGTTTTATCATCGTTATAAGTATTATTTTACTGTTTTGTTTATATTATTTTTCTTAGTTAAAATGATAGATATAGATGCGACGAACGCACACTAAAACCAATATAAACATAAGTACTCTAGATATTTGCAGTACATAACTTATCCATACTTACTTGAAAAATCCCTAACATGTCCTGGGTTTGCTGGAACCTGCAAGAAAGCTATCTGAAAGATAAATCCAGTTCTCCTTACAATGATTTAATTAATAACTCCTCTGCAACTCTTTTGTGAGTACAATAAATAGCAAATAATTAAGTATGCTGAATGTAAATGCTCTTTAAATGTATTTACTGCAATGCAACTAATTGAGTCCAATGAGTCCAGCCATGTATTATTGCCAATTATGGCTATACCTACCGTTCTTTTAATAAACTAGTAATTCAATTTCAAATATTATTCTTATTAATTTTACTACACTATGATCAGCTCGTGCATCTGTTGCCAAGTCATTTAATGAGTAATTAGTAAAACATAGAATGTGATGCCATTTATAATGGTGTATTGAGCGTATATATTTTTAAATGGCCATTGTGAGCAATGACCTACTCTACTGAAGTTTACCGGTAGTAAAAGAAAAATAATAAAATTCATTTATTTCAGATAACAATTATTGATCCAATTTGATAAGAAAAAAAATTGAACAAACAATAAATAAAAGAAATAATTACATATAAATCTTAAAATAAAACTATATTCATAATACACAATAATGCAACAGTAATTTTACTATACTTAATATTAATTCTAATTCTTCCTTCACATTCCTACAAATGTTATTGAAAAACAAAACTATTGTGCTTTTTATTTCGTAATCTGATATGCAATAAGCAAATCACTTTTGTTTTGTAGATTCTTTTTTTTGTCTGCGAATAGTGCCATTTAAATACTGTGTGTTAATATTTCAAGATAATAAAACTAAAGTGGAATAACATATATTTCTAAAGCATTCGTAGGTGGTAAGTTAAGCCTAATGAAGTATCTTTAAATTAATCAATGTACATGTATTATCTTAGTACTTGTTACAATATTGTTTATAATATGAAATAAAGAATTTTTAAATGAAAAAAATGAAATGAAATTTCGTAATCAATGATACAATTTCTAGACAAAATAATTATTTTCGTATTCATTGCATTTTATCTCCGATACCGGATTATTACAATTTTAACATAATTTTCTCACGTCAATCATGTAGGGGTGACTTGACCTGTTATTACACCCTTATATTTGTTGGCACTCTAAACTTAACATAAAAAAAACATGAATATTATTCGATAAACTGTGTTACCTAATTATGGAAAAAACTCAATTATAATGTTTTGGCATATTATCTTAATATTTAATGAGAAATTAGAACCTTATTTTCAATGATCATTTAATGTATTTTTTTAATCAAATAATGGGAATAATAATAATAATTTATTTCATAATTCAGATATTACAATCCATTTTGTTAGTAACAATTAACTTAAATCTTATGTTAGTATTCAGGACAAATTTGAAATTAAATAATTCATAAATAATAATGAAGTTTTCTATAAGGCTTCAAAAAAATTGGCCCTATTCCAATAGTCGAAAATAAAACTTCTAAGTTGTACCTGTACTTGGTGAAAGCATGCCAATATTTTAATAAAGGTACTGAGAATAATACCTATAATTTTATTAACTGTTGCCTATTAAATTATTATTGGCGTAAGGTGTACCAGTAATTTGATCGGTACATGCCAATAATAGGTTGAAGGGTACTAATGAATGGACTATGGGTTTATTTATTTATACATAATATGATGGTGTATGTGTGGTGGTAATAGCTTAAAACGACATACATACAAAATACAAAAAAAAAGAGAGAATCCGTATTGTGTATTGCGTTGCGTGTAGCACCCACTATGTTTATTTCAAATAGAGCTACTAAAATCAATAGGCAAAATTTATTGTTTCGGTTTATTACTCTAAATACCAATAATTGGGTAATTTACCCTGCCTTTTCTATTTGAGAAATTCAAGGCGATCCATAAACTAGGTGAAACTTTTCACAAAACAATTAAGTAATTCTGTAGACTAACGCACGGTCCTGGTGATGACAGTGCTCCTCATTAAAATGAAATAATATTAAAAAGAAAAAAAATCCTTTTATCATGATTTTTCTTGTTCCTCATGACTGAGGGTCGCGATAGAATGAAGTAGCTACTTACTTAGTAGGACAATTCAATCTGCTTTTAGAACACATTATATTGGGCACCGTAGGTACTGGAAAAAAAACTTAAACCAGATAGATAGTAAGGGTGGTGCTTGTGTGGGATTATAGCTAATTACTTTTGTACATGGATTGATAATACATAATGTGATTTGTATTTGGACTCTGTGTGCCCGCTATGGGAAGTAAGATTACCAAAATACTGATTTCTAAAATCATTTATTACTTAGTGTTTATTCTGATCGAGTTTTTAAAATGTGCAGTTATATTCAAGGAAGGTACCTCCACATAACGTACTGTGTGTATAGTGGAGTCACTTCTACGATATCTAAACTTCTCTTTAGTACATATTACATTTACATATCCATTATATAGGGAAGTATGCTAATGTATATAACTAAACAAAAGGTTAACCTGGTTAAATTAGTAAGGGTAAATTTAAAACCATTACTAATTTAAAAGACCTTCAGAATACTTTGTAAATAAAATAAAAAGTTTTTTTTTACCTTGCTGTAATGTAGAATGCTATTTTTTATTAGTTCAAGAAGTAACAAATTTTACTCTTACTGAGTTGTGTCACGAAATACATAATAGTACAAGTGTTATGTAGGTACAATAACTACTTAAAAGAAAGAAAACTTTTTGCAAATTGATGATTAAATTATTGGATATCATAATAGTTTATGACATGTGTCACTGAAATATGCTTTTTCTGTCACTGTGTTACACTAATTGAAGCACTGGGTGCACCCCAAAGTTATCTCAGGGCAAATTTTTATTGAAACGTCTAATCCATGTAATTAATGCTGCCCATAGCCATAGCGCCGCCGCGCGTGATTTTTTAATTAATATGGTATAAAAATTATAAAAGTATTTCAAGCATTACAAATGGTATGAGAAAGATATTACATTCAATATAGTATTTAGTAATATATATATATATATATATATATATACATATTTACAGAAACGATTACTTCAATTTTCTATTTTAATGATGAGCCTTTTATAGCGTTTTGATGACTTTTTGTTGATTGTTGTTAGTAGGTATTTTTCTAAACTAAGTTTGTATTGGAGACAAATATTGAAATGCCTACACGTAACTAATGATTCTAAGACTTAAGTAAATAAAATAAGTTGCAATAGCTAATGATAAAAAAATATTTCTAAGTTTGCAATCTTTATAATTCGGTGCAATGAAATATTAACCCCTTAGCAATTTATTTAAGGTATACATCCATTTTTAATTTCTAAAGTATCTTGTAATTATATTAATGAATTTTGATGTTGATAATCTATTGTTAAACAAGCTATTGCTCGTGTTTATAACGTGCTCGGATGAAATGCCATACGACTATATTTTTATTGATGTAAACAGAGTTGAATTGAATTGTAAAATTTTAAGTTTAATTAAATTAAGTAATCTAATTACGTTAATTGTAGACAAATAAATGTCACTTTATATACATACCCTTTCTCTAACGGGATGTTTTCTGAATACCTACTTATGTATAAATAAAAACGTAATTACGTTTTGTGTCATGCAATAAATATTTGTAATGTAATTAAATAATAATTATGACTTTCGCAAAAATGCGAAATATTTTGTTGGAAGGCTGCTATTTTTCTTCTAATAAAATGATGTTTTTATTTAAGAATATTTTATGACTAATTGAATGGATGTACTCAGAGTTATAAAAGATATTGTTTTACGCGATGGGACTCGCTCTAGCAGGATGGCCGACTGTAAGGTTACTGTATAAATTACTTTAATTATTATTCGTGATAATAATTAAAGTAATAAAATAAATTTGTGTGTTTATTCCATTAAAAGTACTTAAACGGTAGTTGTAGTAATCGGGTGACTGCAGTCGCCCCTACCACGCCAGTCACGCCACGCTCGCCCCTACCACGCCACGCATAACGTTTAAATATGCGGTGACGGGGTAGAGGCGCGCTCAGTCGTGCTCAAGTCGTCACAGTGAAAGGTTGAACGGTGAAATAAGTGTTTTCAATAAAGTTGTTAAATAAAGTCATAATACCAGATGACTTTGATAAATTTGTCGCGATACGCTATTCCTGCTGGAGAGATACCACTGCTTAAGGTCAGGTATCAGTGTATTATTGTATTGAATACTGTTTAAACTGGTAATACTAGTACTTTCCCATGATATCGAGTAATTGTATGCTTGGAATTCTTGTTAAATACCAAAAATAATTATACAGAGATACAATTAAAACTAGAACTTTTAATTGCTCATGACGTTTTATTTTAATTCCTTTTACTTGTATAATGCGAGATGCTTACCCTTAAATATAGAAATACGATTTACTTACGGTTAACATAGCATTGATAACGTAATATTTGTAGCGCAACTTATGGTCCATATTTAATTATTGATTCGAAGACACTATATTCACTTGTATAATTTCACTGCAGTTTTTATTTATTTATTTAGCGCACTTTTCACTCACTCACTTACTTCGTAATAACGTTCTCTCTCAGCTACGGTACAGGTGCATCCGCATCCGCTCCAATTCTGCTCAACCGCATCGTTTGACCTTGGGCTCTTCTCTCTATCCTCTTATTAAAACATTTATTGATGTATCGAGCCAATAAACAAAGGATTCCAAAGGCTATCATAGCCACTAATATGGCCAAGTATAAATCGACCATAACCATGTTATACTCGTGATGCTGGCTAATTGTGTTTTTGAAACCCACCTGGGTTACATCGCTTTCCGAGGGCACAGGTTTGTTTACCGCCGATTTACACATTTTTATTTTCTTTATCAACGGTAGTCTCTCGTAACAAGAACAAAGGAACAGTCTGAGAAATTCATTTTTAATTATGACACACTGGAGATACGTAACGCGATCTGTGCCTGCGCCTGCGGCCCGAAAATGGCCGGGTCGCCATGTAGGGACGGCGCTAGGGAGATGTAATGAAACGACGAGATCGGTACAAAGACTGACTATATTGAATAAAATGCATGATTATATATTGGTTACATGTTCTTAATAATATAGGTTTATACTACATCCCTTACAATGGCGACGCTGGAGGCTCATGGCGACGCTGGGGGGTCATGTCGACGCTGGGGGGCTCATGGCGACGCTGGGGGCTCATGGCGACGCTGGAGGGTCATGGCGACGCTGGGGGGTCATGGCAACGCTGGGGTGCTCATGGCGACGCTGGGGGGGGGGGGGGGTCATGGCGACGCTGGGGGGCTCATGGTGACGCTGGGGGGGTCATGGCGACGCTGGGGAGGTCATGGTGACGCTGGGGGGGTAATGGCGATGCTGGGGGGTCATGGCGACGCTGGGGGGCTCATGGCGACGTTGGGGGTCATGGCGACGCTGGGGGGGTCATGGCGACGCTGGGGGGGTCATGGCGATGCTGGGGGGTCATGGCGACGCCAGGGGGCAAGGCCGCGACCGGCAGCCCGCCAGGCACGCGCCACGCGGCGACACGTATTGCTATCTACACATAGAATAACTTTTTTGTTCGGTTTCGTAGTTGGAGATGCTAATCCGGTACGTGGTAGCGGAGGCGAAGGAGGCGGACGAGGAGGCGGGCGGGGGCGAGGCGGGCGCGGAGGCGATGCGGCGGCGCATGGAGGCGCGCCTGCCGCTGGTGCTGCGCTGCTGCCCCGACGCGCCCGCGCTGCTGGCCGCCGCGCTGCATGCCGCCTCGCACGCGCCGCTTCTGCTACTGCTCTACATGAAGGTGAGGTTTGAACTAATTTTTTTTATCGGAAAATCGCCCATTATCACTCAGTTCAATTGTTAGACTTATTTTTGTATAACTTGTAGGTGCCGAAGATCCAACAGCTGCTGTCAGAATGCTCGTCGCGCAGCGCCGTGTCGAGCTCGCTGACCGCGCAGCTGCGCGCGGCGGCCGGCGCCCGGCTGGCCGCCACCAGCGCCACGGACCGCGTGTCGCACGCGCTGCTCACCGCGCTGCACGCCGCCGCGCACCAGCCGCACAACAAGGAGCACGCCACCAAGTACGTGTGTCACTAGTAGCGCCACCAGTTTTATTTATGACTAGCGGCCGCCCGCGACTTCGTCTGCGTGGACAGTTTTTTTTTATCCCTCGGGAACTGTACGTTTTTTCTGGATGAAAGGTACCCTATTTCCTTTTCAGCATCCTTGACAACGTGTATGCAAAATTTCATGATGATCGGTTCAGTAGTTATGACGTGAAGGCGTAACAAACAAACAAACAAACGGACTTTCGCATTTATAATATTAGTAAGGATTTGCGCAAAAATTTCAGTGTGACCATTGCATTTGATTTGATTTAGTTTTTTTTTTATTCACTTTCAATGCTCCGATTCTTGCGGGGACTGCCAAATCTGTAAATTTTCTATTATGCCATAAACGATATCAAAATGTTGGCGTTGTTTTTAGGCTAGCGCGGCTAGAATCGGGCGTGCGTGGAGTATGGGCCCGCACGTGGGGCGCCGGGGCGCGCGCGCTGCCGCTGTGCGGGGCGCTGCTGCGGGGCGCGCCGCCCGCCCGCCACCACCACCACCTACTGGCCGCCATCGAGCTGCTGCCCGCGCACGAGCTGCAGCACAGGTACGTGTGTGGGGCGCGGGGCCCTGCTGCGGGGCGCGGGGCCTGCTGCGGGGCGCGCCGCCCGCCCGCCACCACCACCACCTGCTGGCCGCCATCGAGCTGCTGCCCGCGCACGAGCTGCAGCACAGGTACGTGTGTGGGGCGCGGGGCCCTGCTGCGGGGCGCGGGGCCTGCTGCGGGGCGCGCCGCCCGCCCGCCACCACCACCACCTGCTGGCCGCCATCGAGCTGCTGCCCGCGCACGAGCTGCAGCACAGGTACGTGTGTGGGGCGCGGGGCCCTGCTGCGGGGCGCGGGGCCTGCTGCGGGGCGCGCCGCCCGCCCGCCACCACCACCACCTGCTGGCCGCCATCGAGCTGCTGCCCGCGCACGAGCTGCAGCACAGGTACGTGTGTGGGGCGCGGGGCCCTGCTGCGGGGCGCGGGGCCTGCTGCGGGGCGCGCCGCCCGCCCGCCACCACCACCACCTGCTGGCCACCATCGAGCTGCAGCACAGGTACGTGTGTGTGGGGCGCGGGGCCCTGCTGCGGGGCACTCAACAAAAAAATTTACTACAACATTTTAGAATTCTAGAATAGAGATACTAGAATGTTATTTTTGGTAAAAAAGGTAAACGCTACGATATTACTTTTTTCGTCCTCGTCATGCTAAAAAGGCTGCGGCCCAATCGCTAATTTTGATCTATGTTTCTCTTTTACGTTTACTTAAAAAAAATGTGCGTTGGTTAGTTACATAAAAGGTATTGCCCGTTCTATTTCCGAATTTTGGCCCAGCTGCCGAAAAGGTTTGCCACTCTTGATCTAAACCATAACGTCGTAGTTCGTAGTTTTAAAGTGACATTTAATTCCACCAGTGAGGAAATCTACGGCATCCTAGACTGCTACCTGTCGGTGTGCAAGCAGCCAGCGGGGCGGGATAACGCGCTGCTGCACCGCGTGGCCGCGCTGCTGCGCCGCTACCTCGCGCTGCGCCCGCAGCGAGCCGCGGCGCTGCTGCAGGCGCACAGGGACACCGTCGCGTGAGTGCCGCTATATGTACTGCTACTGTCGGTGTGCGACAACGCGCTGCTGCACC
This sequence comes from Agriphila tristella, assembly GCA_928269145.1. Classification (NCBI taxonomy): domain Eukaryota; kingdom Metazoa; phylum Arthropoda; class Insecta; order Lepidoptera; family Crambidae; genus Agriphila; species Agriphila tristella. Next base: position 2,001,370 of record OV743443.1, on the reverse strand, counting down.
GCGTGGCCGCGCTGCTGCGCCGCTACCTCGCGCTGCGCCCGCAGCGAGCCGCGGCGCTGCTGCAGGCGCACAGGGACACCGTCGCGTGAGTGCCGCTATATGTACTGCTACTGTCGGTGTGCGACAACGCGCTGCTGCACCGCGTGGCCGCGCTGCTGCGCCGCTACCTCGCGCTGCGCCCGCAGCGAGCCGCGGCGCTGCTGCAGGCGCACAGGGACACCGTCGCGTGAGTGCCGCTATATGTACTGCTACTGTCGGTGTGCGACAACGCGCTGCTGCACCGCGTGGCCGCGCTGCTGCGCCGCTACCTCGCGCTGCGCCCGCAGCGAGCCGCGGCGCTGCTGCAGGCGCACAGGGACACCGTCGCGTGAGTGCCGCTATATGTACTGCTACTGTCGGTGTGCGACAACGCGCTGCTGCACCGCGTGGCCGCGCTGCTGCGCCGCTACCTCGCGCTGCGCCCGCAGCGAGCCGCGGCGCTGCTGCAGGCGCACAGGGACACCGTCGCGTGAGTGCCGCTATATGTACTGCTACTGTCGGTGTGCGACAACGCGCTGCTGCACCGCGTGGCCGCGCTGCTGCGCCGCTACCTCGCGCTGCGCCCGCAGCGAGCCGCGGCGCTGCTGCAGGCGCACAGGGACACCGTCGCGTGAGTGCCGCTATATGTACTGCTACTGTCGGTGTGCGACAACGCGCTGCTGCACCGCGTGGCCGCGCTGCTGCGCCGCTACCTCGCGCTGCGCCCGCAGCGAGCCGCGGCGCTGCTGCAGGCGCACAGGGACACCGTCGCGTGAGTGCCGCTATATGTACTGCTACTGTCGGTGTGCGACAACGCGCTGCTGCACCGCGTGGCCGCGCTGCTGCGCCGCTACCTCGCGCTGCGCCCGCAGCGAGCCGCGGCGCTGCTGCAGGCGCACAGGGACACCGTCGCGTGAGTGCCGCTATATGTACTGCTACTGTCGGTGTGCGACAACGCGCTGCTGCACCGCGTGGCCGCGCTGCTGCGCCGCTACCTCGCGCTGCGCCCGCAGCGAGCCGCGGCGCTGCTGCAGGCGCACAGGGACACCGTCGCGTGAGTGATGCTGTATGTTGAGAGTAGCGTGGGGCCGAAAATGGTACCCTGTGGGACACAGATTTTCTGTTTAAGTGATTATGGTGAATATTATTTTAAGTATTTATTTATTAATATTTTATAAATCATGAAAGAAAGTCTCGGTCGTACCTCGTTATGAATGTTTACCTCCAATGCTTAGATTTTTTATTTCACTGCATAGTTTATTGCACATGCTGCCACATTAGCTATGAATTTTGAATAGCCAAGATGTACAAAATAATTCTGAACTGTAATGTTTTGTCCAATTATTTAAACTTCAACACGGAAAAAATATGTTGATTGAGAATAGAAATACAACATTTAGTAAAACGACATGTTTTGTCTATACTTATTCTAATCAACAAATCGTTTGAACAAACTACAAATAGATATACAACATTTTGTAAAACGACAAGTGCTTGTTTATAACTATTTTAATCAACTAATTATTTGAATAAACTACAATGTTATCCAGGAGCATCCCGGCCCTGAGCGCGCTGAATAGCGCCGAGGTGACCGCACCAGCGTCCACCTTGCCGCCGCCGCACGCGCTGCGAGCGCTGCAGCGGCGGTTGGACTCGCCCGAGGAACTGCACTGGATGCTGCAGGTATGCAGATTGAATACATATGCTAAATTTTGCTAATAGATGTCTGAAACGCATTCCAAATCCAATGTTTAATTTTGTAACCTAATGTTTCGAATCGGTTAAATTCACAGTAAAGTTATTTTACTCAAAAGTGTAAATATTTGATGTATACAACAATTAATTAATATACATAAAACAATTTTTGAATAATTTTACACGAATTGACGTAAATGGTGATAAGCCAGCCTTTTCTGTGCGTACAGGAGGTGGAGGCGTGGGGCTCCCGGCGGGGCGGGGCGTGGGGCGGGGCCACGCACGCGGCCGCCATCTTGCGCGCCTGCGCCCCCCTCGCCGCGTCCCCGCACACGCCGCTGCGCGCCGCCGCGCTGGCGCTGCTCGCCAAGCTACTGCCAGCTGTCGCCGACACTACTCCAGGTACACACAGCACGCCCCCGCCCCCCTCGCCGCGTCCCCGCACACGCCGCTGCGCGCCGCCGCGCTGGCGCTGCTCGCCAAGCTACTGCCAGCTGTCGCCGACACTACTCCAGGTACACACAGCACGCCCCCGCCCCCCTCGCCGCGTCCCCGCACACGCCGCTGCGCGCCGCCGCGCTGGCGCTGCTCGCCAAGCTACTGCCAGCTGTCGCCGACACTACTCCAGGTACACACAGCACGCCCCCGCCCCCCTCGCCGCGTCCCCGCACACGCCGCTGCGCGCCGCCGCGCTGGCGCTGCTCGCCAAGCTACTGCCAGCTGTCGCCGACACTACTCCAGGTACACACAGCACGCCCCCGCCCCCCTCGCCGCGTCCCCGCACACGCCGCTGCGCGCCGCCGCGCTGGCGCTGCTCGCCAAGCTACTGCCAGCTGTCGCCGACACTACTCCAGGTACACACAGCACGCCCCCGCCCCCCTCGCCGCGTCCCCGCACACGCCGCTGCGCGCCGCCGCGCTGGCGCTGCTCGCCAAGCTACTGCCAGCTGTCGCAGACACTACTCCAGGTACACACAGCACGCCCCCGCCCCCCTCGCCGCGTCCCCGCACACGCCGCTGCGCGCCGCCGCGCTGGCGCTGCTCGCCAAGCTACTGCCAGCTGTCGCCGACACTACTCCAGGTACACACAGCACGCCCCCGCCCCCCTCGCCGCGTCCCCGCACACGCCGCTGCGCGCCGCCGCGCTGGCGCTGCTCGCCAAGCTACTGCCAGCTGTCGCCGACACTACTCCAGGTACACACAGCACGCCCCCGCCCCCCTCGCCGCGTCCCCGCACACGCCGCTGCGCGCCGCCGCGCTGGCGCTGCTCGCCAAGCTACTGCCAGCTGTCGCCGACACTACTCCAGGTACACACAGCACGCCCCCGCCCCCCTCGCCGCGTCCCCGCACACGCCGCTGCGCGCCGCCGCGCTGGCGCTGCTCGCCAAGCTACTGCCAGCTGTCGCCGACACTACTCCAGGTACACACAGCACGCCCCCGCCCCCCTCGCCGCGTCCCCGCACACGCCGCTGCGCGCCGCCGCGCTGGCGCTGCTCGCCAAGCTACTGCCAGCTGTCGCCGACACTACTCCAGGTACACACAGCACGCCCCCGCCCCCCTCGCCGCGTCCCCGCACACGCCGCTGCGCGCCGCCGCGCTGGCGCTGCTCGCCAAGCTACTGCCAGCTGTCGCCGACACTACTCCAGGTACACACAGCACGCCCCCGCCCCCCTCGCCGCGTCCCCGCACACGCCGCTGCGCGCCGCCGCGCTGGCGCTGCTCGCCAAGCTACTGCCAGCTGTCGCCGACACTACTCCAGGTACACACAGCACGCCCCCGCCCCCCTCGCCGCGTCCCCGCACACGCCGCTGCGCGCCGCCGCGCTGGCGCTGCTCGCCAAGCTACTGCCAGCTGTCGCCGACACTACTCCAGGTACACACAGCACGCCCCCGCCCCCCTCGCCGCGTCCCCGCACACGCCGCTGCGCGCCGCCGCGCTGGCGCTGCTCGCCAAGCTACTGCCAGCTGTCGCCGACACTACTCCAGGTACACACAGCACGCCCCCGCCCCCCTCGCCGCGTCCCCGCACACGCCGCTGCGCGCCGCCGCGCTGGCGCTGCTCGCCAAGCTACTGCCAGCTGTCGCCGACACTACTCCAGGTACACACAGCACGCCCCCGCCCCCCTCGCCGCGTCCCCGCACACGCCGCTGCGCGCCGCCGCGCTGGCGCTGCTCGCCAAGCTACTGCCAGCTGTCGCCGACACTACTCCAGGTACACACAGCACGCCCCCGCCCCCCTCGCCGCGTCCCCGCACACGCCGCTGCGCGCCGCCGCGCTGGCGCTGCTCGCCAAGCTACTGCCAGCTGTCGCCGACACTACTCCAGGTACACACAGCACGCCCCCGCCCCCCTCGCCGCGTCCCCGCACACGCCGCTGCGCGCCGCCGCGCTGGCGCTGCTCGCCAAGCTACTGCCAGCTGTCGCCGACACTACTCCAGGTACACACAGCACGCCCCCGCCCCCCTCGCCGCGTCCCCGCACACGCCGCTGCGCGCCGCCGCGCTGGCGCTGCTCGCCAAGCTACTGCCAGCTGTCGCCGACACTACTCCAGGTACACACAGCACGCCCCCGCCCCCCTCGCCGCGTCCCCGCACACGCCGCTGCGCGCCGCCGCGCTGGCGCTGCTCGCCAAGCTACTGCCAGCTGTCGCCGACACTACTCCAGGTACACACAGCACGCCCCCGCCCCCCTCGCCGCGTCCCCGCACACGCCGCTGCGCGCCGCCGCGCTGGCGCTGCTCGCCAAGCTACTGCCAGCTGTCGCCGACACTACTCCAGGTACACACAGCACGCCCCCGCCCCCCTCGCCGCGTCCCCGCACACGCCGCTGCGCGCCGCCGCGCTGGCGCTGCTCGCCAAGCTACTGCCAGCTGTCGCCGACACTACTCCAGGTACACACAGCACGCCCCCGCCCCCCTCGCCGCGTCCCCGCACACGCCGCTGCGCGCCGCCGCGCTGGCGCTGCTCGCCAAGCTACTGCCAGCTGTCGCAGACACTACCCCAGGTATAATACCGCAAACCGCAAACTACCGGTAAGACGTAATCAACCTTTAGCCATACCTAGATGTAACACAAATTATCGTCGTAACTCTTTTTTCATCCGTGCGAGTAACCTTTTCAACGACCTATCAAAAAGCAATAGCGAGTTAGAACTGTTTCGAACTAAACCCAAAAATATAACTAATCTTTTTATCTCCGAGTTTTTCGGCACCCACTCTGAAAGTGACTAGTTCAGTTACGCATTTGATAATGATAATACTTTTGTAAGTTATGTTACTCTTAAGACTATTCTGCAAATAGCTTAATGTGGTCTATGTACATCTTGTTATCCATATGCGAATACCTGTTAATAGCTAAGTAGATTTAAGAATTTGTTTCCATACAATGTATAACTGCTGTTGGTATTCCGAACATAATAAAATAAAATAAAATATATAATACAAGACACACACACACTGTCCACCACAATCACCCTTTTCTTTACCAGTTTAGTCATCGCAGTACGCCCTCATTCCTTACTGTCACTAGTAGTAGGTAATTTCCTCGCTCACTCACTTAGACAAATAAAAAAATTACACCTACTTTTTAGGTAATTAAAAAAAAAATTTAACAGTTTCTTTAGGGACTTTTTTTCAAAGAATCTTAAACTTTTCCAAAACGAAAAAAGATATCGATAAAAACCGGCCAAATGCGTGTTAAGTCAAGCAACAACAAAAAGTTGTCAAACTTACTCTTCTTTCTCTTTTTTTCACACGGTTTTATTAGGTTGCTTTCTTTTTTGTTTGTTGTGTCCGCAAAGATTGCAAAAGATTTTATATTAACTTCCCAATGAGCTAAAGACTTGAAACTTTGAACATACCTTAGGTCAGAACTGGAAGACAATGCAATATTATAGTGTAAATCCTGCCAGGTTTATAAATTGCTGTAGTGACATCTCTTTCTCGTAGTATACCAAATAAAAGAGATAGATTGATAGCCAGTCAGAAAACTGCCTGGAAATAAGAGGTCATGATACGGCCCCAGATCTGATTATGAAACCGGAAGAAGGCTGCAGGAACTCAGTATTTCAACCATGCAACCCCATCGAGTTCGGGCTCGTTTGAATCGTCTTGACGAGTACTGTGTTGAGAAATAGTGTCCAAGGATCTGATGATGGAGCCGAAAGAAGGCCACAGGAACTGTGTAATAAAACCATGCAACTCCATCGAGTTTGGGCTCATCTGATTCGTTTTGACAGTACTCCAATGGGAGATGGCGTATTTTTCTTTTAGTTTTAGCTCGTTGACTAAAAGCAATAAATAATAATTTATTGATAAAAAAATATATAAAAAACACGTTTTTTTACTTATTGATTCAATGGAGTGGGGAGTCATTCAAAAGAGCTTTTGAAATGATTATGGTTTCATTATCCATTTTTAGGGTTCCTTAGTGTAATGGCAAAAAACGGAACCCTTATAGATTCGTCATGTCAGTCTGTTTGTCTGTCCGTCCGTATGTCACAGCCACTTTATTCCAAAACTATTACGCGGGCGCGCGATAGGGTGGGCCACAGCCTTCTCTATTGTCAGAAGAACAATAGAGAAGGCTGTGGGTGGGCCGATTTTGATCATTTAAACTTAGAGCGACTCGTAAGATGTGACGTCACAGCCATCGGGCCGGTCCGTGCCTCCCGATCAGCGAACTGCGCTAGTAATATGATCATAGCTTCGTCAATTTTTGTCGTAGAACAACAATTTTTTCACTGTATGTTATGGAATTCTTAGCTCTATAAATCTGCATTCTCAACTAAAATCGTTACGGATCCTCATTTAACCAGTATTATTTAGTTGTATGTTAAGTTTTATTTGTTAAATTATCTTTTTTAATTCTAATTTTTCTGTCTATGCTAATAAATCATCTATCTATCATTTTACATTAATATATCATTCAACACACAGTCCATTCACTTTTTCTTCAGTATGCCTCTTTCTCTCCACCCATCATGTTCTATGATCAAATTCTCAATATTTCTTCGAACCATTTTAATTTTTCTTTCAGGTTCAACTTTGTTTTGAATTTTGAATAAAAAAATCCTTAACACACTACTTTTACTGGTTATTTACTAATTTAATCTGTTACTAAGCAACTGTTATTATTTCCCGTCATTTAACAGAAATATCTAAACAACAAACCTTTAGTAAGCCTATCTCTTACTGAGGATAGGTTATTGAAATCGGCCGTAACATTTCAATCTTGATATTTTATCAACAGGTGTAGAAGCGATCCTAGAGTGCCTGGACTCAAGCCAGCCGGAGGTGGCACAGTCGGCTTTGGACAAGTTGCCCGACCTGATATGCGGCATGCAAGAACACGCGGCCCTCCTGCTCTCGCGCGTGTTCCATCTCGGAATCAAATCGCGCCATCCAGTCGAGCAGTGCATCGCTAAATGCGTCGCCACTATCAATCTGCAAAGGGGCTGTTAATGCCGCGCAGTAAAGTCCAAATTCGTATGCGTAGGTTTCGGCTAGTCGCGCGTTTCATCTCGAAGGCAAGTCGCGCCATCCCGTTGAGCAGTACATCGCTACTATCAACCAGAATAGGGGCTGTTACCGCGCAGTTAAGTCCAAATTCGTATGCGTTCTTATCGCCTGCTCGTTTGCGTAAAATTAACAACAACGGTCAATAAACAACTTCTGAGTCTCAGTCATGTAAAATTCTAACATAGAATTAGATTTCTATACAGAATTCATTTTTTAACCAACTTCAAAATTAAGGAATGGACTTTATTTTTTTGTTGAAATGTTTTTGATAAACTAACTGTCGAGTCCAATTCAACAATATTTAAAAACCTTGTGTATTACTGAAGTATAATGTATTGTAATGTAAATATTATCTTGTAAGAATATACCTATTTCTAGTAAAATATATTTTTATTTCACATTTTTACCCCACTCAAATCTTAATGAGAAAACTTGATTTAAAAAGAGTTTTTATTTGAAAATATTGTCAACATTATACAAAATACAATATATTATTATTATGCTACATTTTGTTAATTAATTGCCATAAAAATTTGCCTCAAAATAAATTAACATAATAATTTACTTACACATATAAAAATAAAATCAAAATATTTTATTGTAACATAGTAAATACTGTGCATCAGCTGAGAAAAGAACCCACACTCCAAAGCAAAGAAACAGTCACTTCAGTCAACCATTCACTTGGTCTAGTCACTAGTCACATTTCCTATCACCAGTCATTGGTGCCGAGGTCGGCAAACAATTTGTCCTTTATCTTTGGTTTCGGATCTTCTTTTATTTTTGTTTCAACAGCTCCTATTTGTCCAAGCATATACTCAAATTCTGAAAAGAATGAAAAATACTTTATTACTGCACATTTTCATGAAAAGTAAGGCAGTTCTTTACTTTGTGGACTATACCATTGTCTTATGTTGTCTGTACATAATCAAACATTGCAGGTCTTCCAAGGATTGTCTGATGAGATTTCATACTACATATTTGCAAGGGCTTTCGACAGTTTACACTAGAAGATTATGGAAAATGATGATTTTTCCAAGCATTTTTTTAAGTAATAATATTGTACTATGCGAGGACTCTCCAGTATCGGAGGTAAGCTCATACAGGCCGCGAGTGGTAATGTAAGATCGTGCATATCTAAAGATATCGAGACACAGCCCTTATTGAATTTCTGTTCCAGAGATCTAAGTACTATTACGCTGACAATTAACAATCAGGAATTGGTCCTGGCATCAGCATACATGCCTGAAGGGGAGCGAGCGCCACCTGAGGAGGTAGCGTCGCTTGCTCGCTACTGCAGGGAAAACAACATTGAGCTAATCATCTCGACAGACTCCAATGCCCACCATCCGCTGTGGGGAGAGGAGAAAAGCAACACTAGAGGTAATGAACTGGTGGAATTTCTACTAACAACCAATCTAGAAATAATTAACATAGGCAATGAACCGACCTTCGTCGCGAAGAGGTGCAGAGGGACGATTGTTGACCTGACACTTGCTACACCGTTAGCGGCATCCATGATAACGGACTGGCACGTCTCAGACGAGGCCTCATGTTCGGATCACAGGTGGCTACGTTTCAACTTACAGGTACCTACCATCACTATTGACCCTAAAAGGTATCCAAGGAAAACTAACAAACAACAATACAGAACACTCTTAGCAGAGAAACTTGATACAGGCTGCGACAGGAGGGACTTCCCGACCGCTGCGCAGCTAGAAGAACAGGTAGTAAAATTTACCAATACCTTAAGACAATGCTTCGAAGAGGCCTGTCCCCTGAAAGCTCCCGGCTCAGAGAGCCCCGGCAAGCACCAATGGTGGGGACCGGAGCTTAAAAGGCAACGTGAGATTGTCAGGAAAAGGCTGAACAGAGCAATGAACACCTGCGATGACTATGACTGGGACCGATACAAAGAGGCTAAGGCTGAATACAAACGTAAAATAAGGTACTGGAGGACCTCATCCTGGAGAAAGTTCAGTAATGAGATAAGCTCCACCAAACAGGCAAATCGGGTAAGGAAAGTATTGTCTAATCAGGGTCCTGGTCCACTAGGTAACCTGAAAAAACCCGACGGCACGATGTCCCGCTGCCCGGAGGAGACAAACGCTATCCTAATACAGACCCACTTTCCAGACTGCCAACTCGTACAACAGGTAAGTTGGCAAGACAAACCTGTGCAACCCACTGAAGACTGTTGGCGTTATGCCGAACAGGTAATAACACCTGAAAAGGTAAGAAGTGCCATTAAGAGCTTCTCCCCTTTCAAGGCGGCTGGAACGGACAACATCTTTCCCGCACTACTACAATGGGGAGAGGAGAAAATAGTTCCAGTCCTCACCCATTTACTACAAGCCTGTCTGGCGTATCGCTACACCCCGCACCTATGGAGGGAAGTTAAGGTAGTGTTTATACCTAAACCAGGTAAACCCGACTACACTAATCCGAAGGCTTTCAGACCGATCAGCCTCACAACCTTCCTGCTGAAAACTATGGAAAGGGTTTGTGAGTGGTATCTACGAAGTGGAGCATTGGCGAAACTCCCACTACATAAACATCAGCATGCTTACAGCGCTGGAAAATCCACTGAATCAGCCCTTCATCAATTAGTCGGTAAGATAGAGGAAGCTATCCAAAACAAACTTATCTGTTTAGGCACCTTCATCGATATAGAAGGCGCCTTCGACAAAACTACATTCACCAGTATTGAGGCAGCACTAGTGAGACACGGTGTTGATAAACAACTCGTAGACTGGATCGTGAATATGCTACGCAACAGAACGGTACAGGTATCAGGGGCCGTCGGCCAAAGGGCCCTGGTGGCGAGAGGATGCCCCCAAGGAGGTGTGCTCTCTCCACTTCTGTGGAATCTGGTGGTAAACGACCTGATCTCCCATCTTAACTCTAACTATATTTACACTATAGGATATGCGGACGACATTACCATACTAAGTATAGGTAACCAGGCTGGCATAACCTGTAACACCATGCAAGCAGCCCTGAAGAAGGTTGAGGAATGGTGCAAAAGACACGACCTGACTGTCAACCCCACGAAGACGGAAATGGTAATGTTCACAAACAAACGTCAGGTGGGCGACTTCCGTCTGCCGAAACTGTTTGGAACTACACTACAACTCTCTAATGAGGTAAAGTACCTAGGTATAATCCTGGACAGCAAACTTAATTGGAACAGCCACTTGGAGTACAAAACGCAGTCCGCCAGCGTCATTCTATGGCAGTGCCGAAAGATGATTGGTAAGCGTTGGGGCCTAGCACCCAAAATATTCCTCTGGCTTTACAACACGATCATAAAACCCCTGGTAAGCTATGGATCTGTAGTGTGGTGGCCAAAAGCCGCCCAAACCACCGGAGCCAATAAGCTACAGGGACTACAACGTCAGGCCTGCTGCGCCCTCACTGGGTGCATGAGCACAGCTCCCACAGCTGCTCTAGAGGTAATGCTGAACCTAACACCACTGCACCTCCACATCCAACAGGAGGCAGCCAAAACAGCGGTAAGACTAAAACAACTGGGATCTCTAAAATTCGAGAGGGTAAAACATCTCAGTGGACTACTGGAGGACTGGCTGAACACCCCTCTTATTGAAGCACCATGCGACAAAGTTAAGCCAACCCTCATTTTCGACAAAAAATACAGAATACACCTGATAGACGACATCAGCTCTAAGAAAAGACACAAGGCTCTCCTGATTTACACCGACGGCTCCAAGACCTCATCGGGCACAGGGTCGGGTGTTTTCTCAGAGGACCTCAACATACAAATTGCATCCCCCTTAAGCTCATACAACACGGTCTTTCAGGCCGAGTGCGTGGGCATAATAATGGCGGCTCGGGCAATCGAAACAAGAGAGGTAAAAGACCGCGACATCTTAATTCTCTCTGACAGCAAATCTGTTCTACAGGCTCTCCAGGGCAGTCGCATCACATCGAGCCTTTTACTTGAGTGTCACCACGCCCTAAATACAGTAGGTGCACTTAATACTATTACTATCCAATGGATCAAAGGTCACAGTGGATCACGGGGAAACGATGCAGCCGACGAACTGGCTAGACGCGCATCTGGTTCGGCGCCTATTGGCCCAGAGCCGATCGCGCCTATCCCGACCAGCTGGTTTGCAAGTAAGATCCGTGAACATACCATAGAACTACACCAACAGAACTGGAGCTCGCTGGACTCGTGCAGACAGGCGAAACTCGCTCTACCGCGCGTGGACGCTCGTCTATCCAGGTCCCTGATACAACTGTGCAGACCGCAACTTCGCCTAGTAACAGGTGCTATTACTGGTCATGGACAATTTAACAGACATCTTTTTAACTTAGGTGTCACGGACAGTCCCCTATGCAGAGGATGCATGGAGGAAGAAGAAACAGCCGCCCACGTTCTGCTGGAATGCAGAGGGGTGGCCCCTTACCGGGCGAGGTACCTCGGTTCGCCGGGCAGCGTCCAGGAAGCGATCACGAACGTGAAAGCCCTTGGAGCGTTCCTGGCTGAGCTGGGCTGGCTGGAGTGATCCGGCCGCACATCCTCCGACGCAAAATAGGCGCTATAGACGTCGAGTTGCGGAAACCGCCTGCACTGACATGGAGGGAGGCAAGAAGGACAAGAAGACAAGACAAGAAGTAATAATATTTACCGTCACAAGTGAGTGCTGTGCCTCTGAGCTCTAGAGGTCCAATGAACTGTTTTTTCAGTTCTCCTTCAAAGTAAATAAACACACTGGGCAGGTTTCTCTCTGGGAAGTTTGGTATGCAAGTCTGGGCTACAGCTTTCAGGAATTTTGTGTACGGGAACTTGGCAGCCAGTTGCCTCATGTGTTGGTTTAGTAAAGCACATTGCTGGATACTGTAATAAATAAAATTGATTTTACATTTATAAATATATTGATCATGGAAAATCTATTTTATTCTTTATAGAATATATCTTAACACTTCAAGGTCCGGAAAATGAGACAATAGATTTCCTATTGTTCTCTGGCCGCAGCGGCCACGCAGGCAGTGATGAATTAATTACATTGTAAAGTAATTTTTATTAAAGAACATGCATGGAAAATTACATTTTGCAGTTTACCAACATTAGACCACATCCTGTTTACCAAGCAAGATGGTGGTCAGTCAGATGTCTGCCCAGTTACGAATAAAATAATTATTTATTTATCTATTTATTAACTTTAAGGACAAACAGTAACAGTTACAATAATACAATGTTTGTAGTGCTCACCCTTGTTTGTACAAGTGGATGACAACCCATATATTTTCACCAGCTTTGTTCACCTCCTGCACATAGTCCTGCCCAGAAACCTCCTTGATATCACCAAATCGGGGCTTCTCTGATAGCCTCTTCAGCTCGGCTATCCTTTTTCTCCTATACTCTTCTAAAACAGCCTCATCCTCAGAGTCTTCCAGCTCATCTAGACCATCCAAATCTAATTCTGATAGTTGCTGATCCTCTGAAATTAGAAAAGATGCTTATGAATTTTAATATTAAGGAGAGGGCACACAAGCAACTTTTGTCTCTGCAACTATTTTGTCTCTCACATGGTTTGTATAAAAAGTTGAAGACTTGCTTTACTACGTGTCAAAGTGTATGTGCTTTCATACAAAACCCATAGACTTGATGTAAGAAACAAAAAGTTGCTTGTTTGCACAGGCGCTTAAACTAACAGGAAATTATAGGATAAGTCCACAGTACACACAAGGCACAAAATAACCCAGCGAACTTAAATCTATAGAAGTGTAATTGCAAACAAATATTACTTAAAAAATGGCACCACAGGGCCGAAAAAGTACAACCCGCTTAGCTTTAGTAGGGCCAACCACGTGCCCGGTGACTGACTAGTTAGTGTTGTCTTCAATAAATTGCAGTTTGTATTGTAGAGAAAAGATAGAAAGAGAATGCTTACTCCATAAATTTTAGTTCATTGGAATAACCAATATACAATTTTAATCTATGGTCAGAAAGTAAAAGTAGAATAAAAAATAGCTTTCAGATGATTTGCCAGAAGTCCGAACCTAACTCTCTGACGTCATCAAATTGAATAACGATGCAAGGATGTCGCCAAGGGTGTGCAGGGATGGAGCAGCTGCCCCCCCCCAGAGGTTAGAAAAGTGTAGCCAACTGCAAAGTAACTAAAGTCATCATCATCACCATAGCAGCCACACAACACCCACTGCTGGGTATAGGCTACATAGGGCCGTGAAATTGACTAGATTTTACGATAAATCCTGCATCTCAATTAGGTGCTCTTGACTGTAGAATTATTATTTTTTCCATCCTCCTTAATATTAACTTGCCCCTCTGGGCCATGGGCTGGCGATGCCCTTGAATCGGTGGAAATCATTGCACAGGTGTAACTATAACCTCAAAATGTAAGACTAACTTTCTGCCTGCTTCTGTTGTATGGTCTGTTCTATCATGTTAACAATTTCTTCTTCGGACACCTCCTTCTCCTTCGGGGGTAAAATCCCCTTGGCTCGAAGAACATCGTTCCATTCAGTGTCTTCATTAGGATTCTAAAAATATAAATATAGATTTTGATTGACTACAAAAAGCGGGTTTGTTAATTAAATTACAAGTGCTTCAAAAACTAGCAAAACATACCTGCATTTTAGTTCAAATAAAACGAAATTATTTGTAAAATACAATTAATAATTTTGAATTTATTCAAAATATTCGCATCACAAAATGAAATTTGACACCCCCAAAGACAAAAAAAAAGAGTTTTTTGACATTAGGTGCATTCTAGCAGGCTAGTCGCTGGGTCATCGATTGCCATAAAAAGGATTTCTATTTTTAACCGACTTTAAAACAAAAAAACAACAATAAAAAAGGAAGCTAGTTTTACGTATCGGCTGGGCGCGGTGTGAATCTCGCTTAGTAGGTGGCGAGACGTCGCTACCATCTGTGGCCTGTTTCATAAAGATTACAATTGTCAGCGACAGGTGACAGGCGACAAGTCGACAATTCGACAATTATACGTTTCATAAAACATTTGGTCTGATATATTTGTCATCGGAAAAGCCGACATATATGTCAAATTGTCGCGACAATTCGACAATTTAGCGTTTCATAAAAATTTACAGGTGACAATGAAAATTCGACAAATTGTCGAGCATTTTCTGACAAGTGTCGTTTATGAAACACATAATTGTCAATACGCAATTACAAACTTGTCGAATTGTCGCACAATTTTGACAGGCACCTTTGGGCTGTGTCAGGATTACTCAGGATTAGATTAAGGAAATCAATGCTACTTAAGTAAAAATGCTAAATTCTAGCAGTGATAATACAGAGAATAATTAGAGAAAAAAATACTTTTCTTTGGAAGTAACCGACTTTACTTTCAACGAAAAATTCTGTATAAGTAAAGTTGTGGTAGAATATTTTTTTAATTAGTTGTAATAAAAATTGAAGCTGCTTTTGTTGATCGATACGGAAACCACTTTATAAATTTAAAGGTTATATGTGGTCTAAATCTGGACCCCTTGCCAGTTTTGGTTCACGACTAAAGAATACCAAGATGCTCGTCGTTAGCAAGCCAATGGAAAAAAAATTATTGAAGGCCATTTTCCAATGTATCAAGTTCTCCCACAACTTAATATTAGCATCTTGTTTGCCTCCGCCATGTTTGCGTCTGATTGAATATCAGTGCATGTTTTGTTGGTAGGTAGTATATTAGAGGGTATTAATTAAAAAATAAACACAGTTATTTACCAATCGCTAACAATCATTTACCTGTCACTGACATTTTTTTAAATGACACCGACAATGATTTACCTGTTCCGACAGGTGTTTTATACAAGACTTGTCATGACTATGGTTTTATGAAACAAACGGAAAAAAGTGACAATTTACCACTGAATTCTTGTATACAATTATAAATATGTCAAGTTTTATGAAACGGCAATTGTCGTGACAATCCGACATATGTCATGATTTCTGACAAATTGTCGACTTGTCAAGCTTTATGAAACGGGGCCCTGCTATAAAGCTCTCAGTTTGACTTGTATGTATGGATGTTTATCCGCGGTTATCTCGCGTTTGGCTGAACCGATTTTGATGCGATTTTCAGAAAAGTATTTGTTACACTTAAGCCGCGCCGAGGAGCTCGGTGGCGCAGTGGTTTAGCGCCTGGCCCAGCGATTGCGGAAGTTAAGCAACGTTCGCAAGGGTCGGTCATGGGATGGGTGACCAAAAGTTTATTATCTCGAGCTCCTCCGTGCTTCGGAAGGCACGTTAAGCCGTTGGTCCCGGCTGCATTTGCAGTCGTTAACACCCACCAATCCGCATTGGGCCCGCGTGGTGGGTTATGGCCCATCCTCCTTACCACCCATAAGGAAGGCCTGTGCCCCAGCAGTGGGGACATCAAAAATGGCTGATGGACAAGCCGCGATTACATATCCCGATCTAGCATCCTAGTTCGTTAGCTAGTTCTAATCGGGATATGTAATCGGCGCATTAGGAGAAAAGGCCTTACTACGAGCTCATATAGCAGCACTTATATTGAACTGCCTTACTTTTTCGTACTATGACCTCAAAGGTTAGTTCTAAAGCAGGCCTCGAGCAGTCCTGTCTAAGGCATGCTTTTGAACTGAACTATAATAATGTACTCTATGAACTGAACTATTTCTTATTTGCTGATGGTAAGCCCCAAGGTTTTAGTATTTTAACCGACTTCAAAAAAAGAGGGTTCTCAGTTTGACCCGTATGTATGTATGTATGTTGTCGATGATTATCTCGCATTTAGCTAAACCAATTTTGATGCTGTTTTCAGAAAAGTATTTGTTAGTTATTATATTTAGGAGAAGGTTTTGGTATTTTAACCGATTTCAAAAAAGAGGGTTCTCAATTTGACCCGAAAGCATATTTGTCCGCGATTATCTCACGTAGAGATATTTTCCTTTCCAGACCTGAGGGGGGGGGGGGGGGGTGCTAGAGCCGCAGTTTTGAATGGCAATAGAAAAATATTATGTCAGGGTTTTTCTAGAGTCAGCCCGTAATTATTTTGTTCGTACTTTTAGCTTCACAAAACACCTGCAGGTCAATAAACTCAGCCATCTTTTGTAAAAATCACAAATAATAACCACAACACGTCCACACCACTTCAATTTACAATTTTAACGTTGTAAGTATGAATCGGACCGGGCATTAACGTGGTCCATAGACTTAGAAAATGTTTCGCTATGACGTGGTCATAGACTTCGGAACGTGGCCTTTGTGGGTGCATTCCAGCAGACCCACCGCTAAATCATTGATTATCACAGTATTCATTTTAACCGTGAAATAAATTTGTTTTCAAACTATGGTCACAGAATACATAATAGTTAAGGCAGTAGCAACATTATGATTTTCGTCAAATCTTCAAAAACTATTTGGTGAATCGAATTGTACTAAAAGTATAAGAATAAATAAAACTGGGTAGATAGAACGGAATCTTCTTCGACCATTGAACTGTTGTATAATAGACGTCAGTGTCTTCGACCGAGTCCAGCCGCGTCACTCTCTGTAGGTGAGAGCTTGGCGCCAGTCTGGCGGCGGCTACGTCACGTGCGTCACGTGTTACTAACCTTTTATTAGTTTTATTACGAGTCTGAATATTATGCGGTATTTCTATTTGAATGTCTTTATCAAAGAAATTTTCCTTTAAAGGGCTGTAAATGACCTTGGTATGTATCGGAAGTACCTTACAGTGTCTAAATAATTCTAATTCGTTGATTTTACATTTTTCTAAGATAATAGGTGTGACAACTTTTTTAATATTCTAATTGTAATTTAAAAATACAGTCTAAATAAGTTTTGAAGATTCTGCCATAGCTCGTCAATCCGTATGCAATAATTGGGTCCACAAAAGTGTTTATGTGTTATGTCATAATTTTTTATTTTCATACCTTCAGTCATTTTATTTATGAGTACTGCGTACTTATAAATTCCTTGGCCTTATAATATAAAGACAATAACAAATAAAATTAAAGTAATAAAATGTACTCTATGGCGATCGATGATTCAGCGGTTAGCCTCTTGGAACGCACTAATTGTCATTGTCAGTCAAGTGTCAAGGTCCAAACAAATTATCGGACGCGGCTTATGGACGCGGCTTACTGCCGCGGCTGATAAGTGTGCACACTCTCATAACATCCTGTGTGCCAGATAGCTATCGGACGTCCGATGACGTCATATTAGTCTATGGTTACGTCCGCGACCTACTACATCCGATAGTTTGCACACCTCAGATCAGCCGCGGCAGTAAGCCGCGTCCGAAAATTTGTTCGGACCTTCAAGGTGCAAACAAATTATCGGACGCGGCTTACTGCCGCGGCTGATCTGAGGTGTGCAAACTATCGGATGTAGTAGGTCGCGGACGTATCCGATAGTTTGCACACCTCAGATCAGCCGCGGCAGTAAGCCGCGTCCGATAATTTGTTTGCACCTTCAAGGTCCAAACAAATTATCGGACGCGGCTTACTGCCGCGGCTGATCTGAGGTGTGTAAACTATCGGATGTAGTAGGTCGCAAAGAGAATATAATCACAGAATAAATAATAGTACAAGTACAGAAGATGCACTCCACTGAACCGTTTAAATAAATAGCAACTCTAATTTCAACATGATAAAGTGGAATTCAGCTTGTACGGCTCTAATTACGCACGGCTATATTCACCTAGACGCTGCATCTCTTTCTATCGCATATATCCTATCTTTTCGGACCTACGTAAGGGTTGCAGCTTGCGGCAATGAAAGCACGGGAATCGTAAGACCCTATGAAAACGCGCTACAGATATTCCGAGGACGCGACGGACAACCCTGCCGATTTTGTCCACGCAGAGGACGCCGAGCGCTAGGTGCTTTTCTCATACCTACGCGCGGAGTGATAGAGCCCTGATATAATCGACATAACCATAGACTAATATGACGTCATCGGACGTCCGATAGCTATCTGGCACGCAGGATGTTATGAGAGTGTGCACACTTATCAGCCGCGGCAGTAAGCCGCGTCCATAAGCCGCGTCCGATAATTTGTTTGGACCTTTACTGTCACCAGTGTTCCCAAACCTACCGATTTTTCGGTAGATCTACCGATTTTTAACCTCATCTACCGATCTACCGATCAGCACTCATTTTCTACCGAAATTTTATATAAATGGTAAAACAAACGAAATTTTTAACCCCATCCACTTATTTCTACCGAAATTCCTTAATAAATGGTATAAAGAACAAATGCATCCTTATTTTCAATTTGTAAAAACACAGCGTTCGGTTAAAACATAAAAATTTACACCTTATTGACGAAAAATTTTACATAACATTTTTCTGGCTTCGATTCCAAATCACGCTAAAATGCGTTCCGAATCGGTGATTTTGTATGGTTTTGACAGAGAACTTGAGCGCTAACATTATTAAACCGCATTAAATTCAATAATGTAACGTTTAAAGAGGTATTTTTTTTTGAAAAAAAATCTACCGAATTCTACCGATTTTTTGACTCTGATTCTCCCGATTTTAATTTTTTTGGTTTGGTAACACTGACTGTCACTGTCAGTGTGTGTGTCAAGTGTCAATCTGCGTTGCGTTGCGTCGTGTTGGAAAATTCTGTTCGCTATGTTCAGTCAAGTCTTCAAATAATAATTTAATTTGTAACATGGCTGAAATTGAAGGACATGTACACGAAGATTCTAATTTCCATGAGGGAGAAGGTAATTAAAGTTCAAATATTATTGTGTAAGAGCGCGCGTGTCGTTAGTGCGTCGCGGGATCCGTCGAGGGCAGACGGCCGTTCGTGTCTACACTACTAAATTACCCTCGTGCTACCTCAGTGACATTGAAACTAGGTTCTTTTTATATTTGCTGCCTGGATCACGGTGCTGGTCGGCCAGGATTGAAGTGCTCCGCGTAGACGCGTTGAGTGATACGTTCTTCTACAAAGAATAGTGAAAATGACGGGGGGCGCGGACAGGAATCTCGACTCAGGTACTTAACTCTTGTTTTTGTTTTATTATGTGGACAACCGCTGAGGTTATGTACGTCGTATGACCGTATCGCAAGAATCATTTTGATATTAAAGCTAGAATGATGCCTTGTACTTTGCACTATTGTCACTCTTTGTTGTAAATTATTGTTATTTTCCTATTCAATACCTACATCTCGTGTATTATCAAACATTTGAAGTTATAATTGAATGTTTCTATTATCCTTTTATTGACTAATAAAAAACAAACAAGTGTTGACTAAAGACTCACTTTATTAGAAAGCTTCAGATAACGTTCTCTGACTTAGTAACCTATACACATTCATTACATCACATAATAATTGCCTTCCATTGCCAATTTTAATTTACATAACATAAGATAGGCAGTTGAGTGCTCAGCGCTGTAGAGAAATTTGTGGTATCAAAATGAAAGGTTTCCATTTCTTCTGACATAAATGTGCATGTTCACACAATGATAATTATTGTAATTGGCTTCTAGATTTAATTAAAAATAAACATACTTTGCAGCATTTAGTTAAGTGTGTAAATAAATAGTAGTTTGTTTAATTCACTTTGCACTACTTATATGTATTAAGTTTATTTGTTTGACAACCTTATCATTTAAAAGGCAGATTAATATAGTCTTTTTAATACTTTGGAGGCCGGGCCGTTATAATGTGAAAAGAACTGGTTCGCCAGCATTTTTCACACTATTTGGGGGGCTCATAACTACAAAACTATAAGAGATAGCTATATATTTTTATTACCTATTTATATATTTTTTATTAATTAAATACTTAAAAGTTATTTTATTATTATTATTTATTATTAAATAATTTTATTAAATAAACAATAAAAAAGTCGGGGTCACATGTCATGACGTGAGCCATAATAAACATCACGCCTATATACATGGTCGGACCTCAAAGTGTTAATACTTCTATTGGCAAAAATGTAGTTTGTATTTGAAAACAGTCTGCTCAATGTTTTGACCTGTTTTATGCATTATTGCACAAGCTGAGCCACTCCCAATGAATGAAGATACATAATTTATGTTCACCGCATATGTTATTTTATGTGGTTACATTGCAAACAGATTATTATGTTCAGTTTTTTCAGAAGCCTTTTTATCCATTTATTTGTTTTTGGGTTTTTTATGCCTTTGAATAAATCATTATTATTATTATTATTATTTGCTCCAATGGATATGGTTTAATACATGATGTTTTTCTCTATTTCAATATACATAATAATAATAAACCCTTCTTCAGACTTTTTGATTCATATTAAAAGTTACTGTAATTAGTAGTTGTTTGTTAGTCTGTTTTCCCATTGGTAACCCTCCTCCATTTGGCGCCACAGTTTCCTTTCTACGGCTTTTCTGGTCCAAGCTGAACCCGCTAAGGCCCTTATCTCATCAACCCATCTTTTGTGTGGTCTTCCATGTTTCCTTTCGGCGTTTCTTGGGTACCAGTCAGTACATGTTATTCTCTATTTCAATATTACCATATTAACCATACCAATATTCAACCCAAATTTACTGTGAACTTTAAGTTGCTAATATCTGCAATCTCTTTTGTGATGATAATAGACTCTAATTTTGAATCTAATAAGTTATTAATTACAAATTGTTTACCTGCACTTAATTAGATAAGTAAAAAAATGATAAGACTTTAAAAACTGATCAATAATGTCTTGTTTGAAGTAGGTATTCTACAAATAATATTTAATATTTCACCTTATTATACTCATACTTTGTTCTCAAACATAATTTTGATGTTTAATAATTTTTTTCAGCCATAACAATATATTGTTGATAAAAGATTTTTTCTTTAGATCAGTATCAAAATTTCCTTGTTTTATCCACTGATAAATATTTCATATTTGTAATAGATACTAGTAATCATACTATGAAAATAGCAAATTGTAGAGGTGAGACAAACAGAAATATCTCATAATCTATTATTGGTGCTAATAATTGAATTGGATTTAATAACCTTGAGTGCTTAAGCAAACCAACACCAATTTTTCTGCAATCCCACAGTTTGCGTCTATTTTACGTGAATGTGTGGCGTTGTTAATGCTACTATAGCTCCTTCAAGGTAATCAAGAAGGGCTGAATGCTATAGTTATAGTAGTCTCGTTAGACTGCTGTCCTTGGCACGGTGGAATGAAAGTAATTACCTTCTTGGGAACGTGATAAGGCTCAACTGTAGAAAGTCACTACATTTGAGCCTTATCAGTTTTGGATAACTGAACACGCCGGAAATGTTTTGTCGCCAATTTTTCTAGGTTGCCTATTGGATTCTCTTGAGCCAGATCGATCTATAATGTATCTACTACTCAGGGTTAGAAAAAATTGTAAAAATATTTTTTTTTCAATTTTTTGCTTGAACCTTTAATATCCACTTAAAACCACGCGCTTTTGTTTTACTTATTTGACACTTGAATTCGGAAGAAACACACAAGTAAAGATCAGTAATGTAGTTTATTATGCCTGTTGGAAGATGTAAGGACGAATGATTTTGCGGTTTTCTTAAAAGAAAACGTTTTTATGCTGTAACTCTAACATAAAGTTAATTTTAACATACATTTGTATGTGTCAATGTGTCTATCCATTATCTAAAGAAAGAAATGTGGTATAGAAGCAATTTGATTTAATCAATGATTTTTATTCAAATGTGTTTGTTTGTTTTTATTTGTTTTTATTCAACTTGTCAACTGTCCGGTTCGGCGTACGACAAGTGAAGTGCGTTACTACTTACGGCCCTAGTTTTTCAAAAATTTCTTCTTAAAAACTCCAAGTTTCACAACAAATATCAGTGAAGTACGTAGATAAAACCCCAGACTACTTATAGTGTGCAGTGAATCACGGCAAGATTTCGAAGAATTACAGAAAAATTGTGATAAAACTGTGGATAATATACATAATTATAACTACAAACATAAACATAACCCTAACCACTTCCGACAACTGACAGTGACGTTGCCATCAGTCGATTGACACTGGGTGCATTCTAGAGAACCAATCGCTAAGTCATCGATCAATTGACACTGGGTGCATTCTAGAGAACCAATCGCTAAGTCATCGGTAACCACAATCTCAAAGCTCATACAGCCACTGCAAGTTTCTTAAAGAAGTTACTGTCAACACTCAACAAGTAGATAAACTCAAGAAAAAGAAGGGATGGATCCGCAGACACAATTAATCATAGAGAAGATGAACGAGATGAAGCTCGATTTCAAAAAACAGACTAAGGAACTGGCGGAAAGTTTTTCAAGAACCCTCTCGGCTACTATTGACGAGAAATTAAATCCGGTCATCGAGGAAAACAATAAACTCAAAAAGAATGTGGAAATGTTAGAAATTAGAATACAAACCTTAGAAAAGGAAACAAGAAAAAATAATATTATAATACATGGGGTCAAGGAAACAGAAACAAACCATGATGAACTCTGGCAGATAGTGCTAAAAATCCTAAATGAAGTAAGTGGAAAATCAGAAATACGAGAATGGGACCAATGGGAAATCAGCGACTTACGAAGAATAGGAATGAAAAGTAACAACAAAACGAGACCAATACTGGCAACTTTTACCCTAGCATGGCGGAAAGCTGAACTGCTCAGGAACAACAAAAACTTCTCTGGGGGTATCTACGCAACTCAAGACTACCCTAAAAATATTCTTATGGAAAGGAAGGAGCTAAAGGAAAGGAAAGATCAAGAGATAAAAAATGGCAAGATAGCATATATTAGGTACAACAAACTTATAGTAAAAGACAGAGAGGATAACAATGGAGCCAAACAACCTAAAGGAAATGAAAAAAGAAAACGGTCGCCATCTACAACGCCAAAACAAACAACTAGTGGTGAGAGATCAAAACAAAGTTTATCGCACAAAATAAACAAAACAAACGCTTTCGATCAAATGATACGCCCTAGACTGAGCTCGCTACCTGGAACAAACAAACAATGACAACCAACAAGCAGCAGCAACCGGAAATCGAAACGCACCGAAAGACAAGCAACAAAAACAAACAACAACGAAAACCTCAATCCCCCAAGCCGGACAGCGGTCGCCGTGGGGGAACAAGACCGCTACCCTCCAGTTATAAAAACAGCAACAACAGCAACAACACCAACAACAAAAACAAAAACAACAATTAAAACAACCTCGAAAACAAGACACTATGAGAAAATATACGAACCATCAAAACAACCTGTCCAAAAAGTGAAAAACAAACCAAAGCAACATAATCCCAAAAAAGAGATGCATATTGCCACACTAAACACCCTGACACTAAGAACTACAGAAAGACTCCTAGAACTTGACGCTGCACTTGAAAATATCAAATGGGACATACTCGGGCTCAGCGAGGTTCGAAGATTAGGAAATAACATCGAAGAGTACGATGACTACATTCTATACACAATAGGAGAGACTAAAGGAATGTACGGAGTTGGTTTCATGGTAAAAAAACATTTAAGATCGAACATTTTAGAATTTGTCGGCGTCTCGGAAAGGATTGCAGTATTGAGAATAAATATAGAAGGATATAAGAATAGCTGGTCAATTGTACAAGTTTACGCGCCAACAGAAGCGGCGGACAAAACCACAAAAGACTCCTTCTATTCCGAACTATCAAAAACCCTTGAGACAGCTGATAAAAATATAATAGTATTGGGTGACTTCAATGGGAAAACAGGCAAACAAAGACAAGGGGAAGAAGACACTATCGGTAAACATGGCATTGGTATAAGAAGTAAGAATGGAGAAAGGCTAATCAGCTTATGTCAAGAAAAAAACCTAGCCATTATGAATACTTTCTTCTATAGGAAACCCTCAAAAAAATGGACTTGGCAATCGCCAGACGGCTCATACCGCAACGAAATAGACCTAATAGTGACAAACTATCCTAAAGTTTTTAAAAACGTTAAAGTACTTAACCAGTTCAACTTTAACAGCAATCATAGATTAGTCAGAGCAACTATATACTCGAAACAAAACAAAAAACCAAGAAAATTCTATAAATCTGAGTCCAGTAAAATTACAAAAGAAATGAAAAGCCAACAATCAAGCACAACAAATGAAATACAAGAAATATACGACAAGGAAATAGAGAAATTGAACCTATGCAATAGACCAAGAGCAACAAATAAAAAACAGTATATAAGCCAAAAAACAAAACAATTATTAGATACGAGGAAATTGCTATTTAAAAGTAAAAAAGACAAAAATATACTTAAACAAATAGCAAAAATTAGTAAAGAAATAAATGCTAGTATAAGAAAAGACAAAACCGAGAGAGAATTCGAGTGCATCAACCGCCACATCGCTAAGACAGGGGGGACAAAAAAAGCCCTGAAAGAACTACAAGAATCTAAGCCATGGATACCAACAATGAAAAATAAACTTAATAAAAGATCTACACAGAGGAAAGCAATTATCGAGGTCGCAACAAACTTCTACAGAGACCTATACTCAAGTGATAACACCAAAATAACAACCGACCTAGACGAGGAAGATGCAGAACTAATTCCACCTATACTCAAGAGTGAAGTAATTGAGGCCATCAAAACCCAGAAAAATGACAAGGCACCAGGACCCGATTACATAACTAATGAGACATTAAAACTCCTGCCACCTGATTCCTTGACAGAATTAACTAGCTTCTTTAACCAGATTCTAGAATCCGAACACATCCCTATACAATGGACAAACAGCAACATAATACTGATCCACAAAAAAGGAGACAAGGACGACATAGCCAACTACCGGCCTATTAGTCTCATGTCCAATGTGTACAAAATATTTGCTAAAATTATTCTTCACCGTATAACAGCAAGGCTAGATGAACAACAACCCAAAGAACAAGCTGGATTCAGGTCTGGGTTCTCCACTCTCGACCACATGATCACTCTGAAACAACTAATAGAGAAATGCCAAGAATATGGTTACCCCTTATACTTGGCCTTTATTGATTACAACAAAGCATTCGACTGTCTAGAGCACGAATATATATGGCAAGCACTCAAAAAACAAGGCATTGAAAATAAATATATAAGGCTTATAAGAAACGTCTATAAAAACAGCTCAGCTCAAGTCCAACTAGAATCTAAAGGAGACACTTTCCCAATAAAAAGAGGAGTCCGTCAAGGAGACCCACTGTCACCAAAAATATTCACATCAGTATTAGAAGAAATATTCAAACAAATGCGTTGGGAAGATCAAGGACATAATGTGGATGGTGAAAGAATTACTAACCTAAGATTTGCAGACGACATCGTGCTCATTAGTGACAACTCTGAATCCTTACAATCAATGATCCAGCAATTGTCGCTTGAGAGTAGGAAAGTCGGTCTGACAATGAATGAAGCCAAGACTAAAGCAATGACCAATAGATCGTGTGACCCCATCACAATAGACGGTGTAAAAGTCGAATATGTAACTAGCTATATATACCTGGGACAGCTAATCTCTATGAAAGATCAAATGCACCACGAAATCGAAAGAAGAGTCACGAATTCCTGGAAAAGATTTTGGTCACTGAAAAGCATTATGAAGAACCAACATTACTCGCTTGCAGTCAAAAAGAGACTATATAACACCTGTATCCTTCCAATACTCACATATGGATGCGAAACATGGGCAACAACGCAAGACCACATCCATAAGTTAGTAACATGTCAAAGAAGTATGGAAAGGAGCATATTAGGGTATACAAGGATGGACAAGAAAAGAGCAAGCGATTTAAGGAAAGTGACCAAGTGGAAAGATGTCGAAACCAGAATTCGAACCCTGAAATGGAGATGGACGGGAAAAATTATTAGAGAGCAACGACAAAAATGGACGAAGAAATTGGTCGAATGGACCCCTCGAGAAAACGTAAAAAGAAAAAGAGGGAGGCCAACAAGAAGATGGTCTGATGAGTTCAAAAACTTAATAAGCCCACTCTGGCCAACACTGGCTAGAGAAGAGGAAAGGTGGAAAGGAATGGAGGAGGCCTTTGTGTCCAAATTACAGGACAGACTTATAAGGGAAGCTGCTGTTTGAATTGAAACTGAATTTATAAAAAAAAAACTGTAATCATTATATTTAGAAAAATATGTATCTTTCTTAAAAGTAAATAAAGGCTTATAAAATAAAAATAAAAAAATTCAACTTGTCAATGAAATATGCCAGAATTCAGAGCAGGTGGCATAAGAAGACCATACCTTTATCACAGAATACATAATAGTACAAGTACAGAAGATCCACTCCGCAAAGTCATTTAAATAAATAACGACTCTATTCCATACCCAATAAAGTGCAATTCAGGTTGCACGCCGCTCTCTTGCCTACAGTTATATTCACCTAGAAGTTGCCTCTCTTTCTATCGCGTAGCTCTTATCTCTTCTAACGACTTCAGGGTTTCTTCTTTTAAATAATAATTAAATAACTGGTAGTTAATTTATTACAAGTTATGTGTTTGTGAAATAATGTGTAGTTAAGTACGTTTAAAAAAAACATAGGCTAGGTACAGTCAACGCCACATCAGACTATACATGCTGGCTTTAAAGCAATTGGCTTTATTACGAAATGAAATCGTAATTATAATTAATTTTATTTCGAAAGTAGGTAGGTAAGTAAGTACCTACCTAATCTATAAATTATTTTTTCAATAAATAGTTGGGCGAAGATTGTTTAGCAAATAAGACAAGTAAATACCTAAGAATAAACGGATACTAGTTACTAACTAGATACCTAGTAGACAAGCACTTCTTACGTTTTGATGTCCTTTGGAACTTTTGGAAGAGTGAAAAACGTGAGGTTCGGATCCTTATCGAAATCGAACTGCTAATTTGCGACCCAGCCGGCACGCGGTAGCCCTCTGAAATTAGTCCGTCCGGACGGACCCGCTACCTACTTGTGGCTTTGTACCTAAAGCGCGGAGTGCGCCTAGCCTGCCTTTATGTCATGTGTCATCTATGAACTTCCACAAATCGCGCAAGCTTCACAAATCAATGAACTTGATATTTAACATGTGGGTGTTAATAACTGGTGAGCTTGCGCCGCCTATTGAAAGGAGGTCGTTACTCTTTGTGGCATAAAAAAGTATTGACACGCCATTTATTCTAAATCATAAAACTATTTCCACTTCATTGCCTTTTGATTCAGTCGACCGCATGCCATTTTTAATAGCAATTCTGAATGCATGTCAAGTGCAAGGTTTCACACCTATAGTCCGAGTAGATAAATCGCATTAGGCCGCGTTTCCACTGGCAAGAAAACTCCTGCAAGAAGTGTCCCACAGCCTGTCAGACAATAGCTTACAAGTGTTAACTAATAGCAAATGCACTGGCGACATGCTGGTGACAGTTTGTCAAGCGTTTATAAGCAACTGTGTGACAGGCTGTGGGACACTTCTTGAAGGTGGAAACACGGCCTTAGTGTCCGGGCACGAAAGTGGCGGCGGCCGAGCGGTGGCGGGGCGGCGCGGCAGCGGAGCGGCGGCGGGGCGGGGCGATGAGAACGTGGGCACGAAACATAGCGGTCGGTCAGCCGCGTTAGTAGTGTTGTGACAGATGGGCTAAATACCATTAAGGTCCCGTGGACCTACCGATTTGACCTACTGGTAGGACCACGGTATACCACTATGTACTCGTGGTCCCACTGGACTAGGGCTTTTTAGAATATCGTAGTGACTAACCTAAATTGTATGTTAAAGAAACTTCTTAAAGTTTTTTTATTTCTATTGATGTGTCAAATGTGATGTTGCTATGGAAACAATTTCTTGTTAAATCAATACCGAAAAATATTCAAAGGACGAAATATATAGTGATATAATAAGTCTATGATCCTATGTCTAAAAATGTTATTTAGTTCGAAAAAATGGTCTAAGTATAGGCGTTAACTAGTTTCAAAACCGGATTCTTTGCTCATCTTGTGTTTTTTAAATGATGTCCAAGATGCCGACATCCATACTGAATAAATAGGTACTACCTAGTAGTCAAACAGACACTATTATATTATTCAACACAACACTACTGTAATCGCGGGCTACCAAATCCAACTAGTTTGTTCATTTGTTTTCGTCGCTCTCCTCCCGCCCGTGCATCGCTCGTCGCCCCGCGCCGCCACCGCCCGTTTCGTGCGCGTCTCCATACTGTGCCATACTGTTGAATGCATCGCCGCCGCTCCGCTGTCGCGCCGCCCCGCTGCCGCTCCGCCGTCGCAGTTTTCGTGCCCGGACACTTACACTTACATACAAGTAAAGCCCTTTCTCTATATTACACGTTTGTTTTTATTATATTAAATTTCATATACTCTGAGAAGACAACAGCAAACTAGGCGTTTTTCCTATCTTTTCATTGCGCGAAAACTAAGCAAGAGATCTCTTAAGCACAATTTGGACGACCACATTGGACTTATTTAGGAAGGAATCTTATGAATGTAGTCTGCCCTGCCATGCCATTGATTGAATTGAAATTCACAGCTCGTTCGTAAACGGTGTGAAATACGCAAGCGGCGCGCGGGCATGTTTGACCGGTCGCTAACCAGCTCTGAGCTCCGACTGGTCGGGCAGGTAGTTCAGTTCTCTATTTGGTATTCATTACCACTTAACCAGTTCCATATATGAACACACAAGACAAAAGAATTGACAAATGCTTTCACTCCAAGGCTCTGATTTGTTGATGTTAAGTATGTCGACCTACTATGCCTAAGAAGATAGAAATCGCCTATTTTCCTACAGATTGTTAGATCCAAAATGTAGATTATGAATGACATAGCCAAGTGGATAAATAATATTGCACAATAATATTGCACACAGGAGGAAACGATTCAACAATAATAAACTGGTAGTTATCATGGATGACCGACACCAAACCACAGAATAGCTTGACCAAACCTAAAATTATACTTTGTGTGCGTGATGTGTATGATTACCGGCAATTTCGTACCACCACCTTGCTTGTCAGGTTACGAAACAAAACTACCTCCTATTTGTGTTAGCGTGTTTTGTTTACATTGTTTTTTTCGTAGCTGAACTGGGTCTGAGATAGAAGCAAAAACTACATGTTCACATTAGTCGCCCTTGTTGGAACAATCGAGCTTGTTAAACTTTTTAAGTTTTGACAAAAAATATGCTCAAATCTGATACCTGGAGGTTAAACAGTTCTTTGCTAGGCCAGGCTATATTCCAGACCAATCCAGATCTTTAAGTTTAAAAAAATATTACGAAAGTTATTGGTGCCACGGAAGAACCACAATGGATAGATATATCAAAGACTTAGACGACTTGCACCATAAATTAAATATTGTTTAAATACCGCTTAAACACAATTTCGTATACCTCTTGTCCGATACTTGCATCGGTCTATCACTGTAGCAGTTACAACAGAACCGATTGAAATTGAGCAATCGTCCACATAACGACTTAATTCATTCTTATTTCTGAATCAGTGACTTTATAGTCCTTTGTGAATCTACATCGACCTTTGCCTCGACTTCAGACAATTGTCTATTATCCACATACTCTTATGTATAAAAAACAACTCACAAAAACAGAGCATAACTATTAATCATCTTCGCCAAACTACGAATCGAACTCGCGAATAGCTCAAGGATTATTTCCTGGCATTGGATCAAATCGAACGCGTTAATAAAAGCTAAATAATGTGAGGAACGATCAGAATTTGGTTGCTAATTGGTGGAGTACTGTTTAGATTTACTGTGAGGCATAACAATATCCAATATTCCATTGTATTATTATAGTACCTATATCAATACACTATGGTACACGAAATGGCATTAAATGTTGAAATTCTGTTGTGGAGATAGCATACAGTATGACTCGATCGAATTCACAATATGTGATAGTTGAATGGCCCGCCTCCCAATAAAATTGAGAATCTACTCTGATCATGGAAGCTTGTTTGAAAAGTGGAACTTGCGATGGGAACTATACGCATGCGTGAAGCACCACCCATAAACGGGTTTGTATCTTCTTATCTGTCAATCAACTAATACCTTTGTTTGTTGAGAGTTTGTCTCTATTGTAAATCAAATATTAGAGGCGAGTTTAAATTCGAATTGAAATATTTATATACAAGCAATAGATACATACAAGTAAAAAGTGTTTCTTAGAGACAAAATCTTTAGGAGGCCAAGGCGAGCGGTGTGAGTCCCCGACGGGACTTTGCGTGTGCCCACTATTTACAATTTTTTCTCCAAACACTGCATGTAAAGAAGTAGATTGTTCACGGATAGCTATTTTGGAATAGCAAATAATGTGAGT
The DNA here is from genome assembly GCA_928269145.1 of Agriphila tristella. Lineage (NCBI taxonomy): Eukaryota > Metazoa > Arthropoda > Insecta > Lepidoptera > Crambidae > Agriphila > Agriphila tristella. The sequence goes on along the minus strand of OV743443.1, from coordinate 1,970,882 downwards.
TATTGCAATGATTTGCCATCGACCGCCCACCGCGTGTTACCGGCGCGTGCGCATGTGTCAGATGTTCTATACGTAAAATGATAAGCTGGTTTCGTCGGTGACGTGATATGCATGGTCCAGATAATTTCTAGAGCACCTGGGACATCATACACTGATTTAAGCCCTGCCAGAAATTAAATTTTACGTGTTACGATTGCTACGATGATGATGAAGATATCCTAATCGAAGTTATCTACAGGAACATCATACTTCATCGTTATAGTGGGCTTCCAGTCTTCACATTACAAACTTGGGGGTTGAGTCTAAAGTTCTGTAAAACGTTGCTACTTTATTGTTGTCAGCAGGCGTTATGTATGATTGTAAACGTCTTTTAGGTTTCCTTTGTTTCCTTGACGTCACGCACGCATCAGAGTAATAAAGTCGTACTTTACTATTGCTAATCCACCTTTGTTGTTTGTTGTTCTCAACTGTTTATGCAACTTCCACACTCTTCCGGATGGCAGAGTCCTTGTCGATCAAATCACAAGGCAACATTTTTGCATCCGAGTGCATTATTCGGAACTGGTAGTAATCGTGTAATCGCTTATCGCACTAGAAATGTTGGCGGCAGTCCAGTGCCGGTTATTGACACGGCTGGGCCCAGGTTCTTGTATCTTATATACGTATCTCGGCTGCCCGGGACACGTGAATCATACATAACGGATCACCGGAGATTATTGTTGAATGCCAACTTAGACCAGCGATCGTCAAAGCGGTCTATACTGACCCCTAGGGCTCTAGAGGCGAAACAGGTGTAGAGTAGTCTAATTGGTGAAGGTCCAAGGTGTGTTGCTGTCTTGCCAAATGCAGATATTGTGCACTGAAATTTTTGGTGTGCATGTACATTTTTTTGCGTGCGGTGCATCTTGCATATATTTTTGCGGAAATAAGCTACATATATTTGTTTGGGACTTCCGCCAAGTGATGCCTGATTCAATCAAATACCCTAGGAGTCGGTTACTATAAACTTGATTGTAATATCTAAATCACTAGCTGACTATTGTCGTTTATGACTAGGTATGTCACGCGAAATACACACGTTTTGGCTTTGAACATACATACATACTTTATCGGCGAACGTGCGAACGACACATAAAACTAGGTTTCCAGATCATTTTAGGGTTAGAAAAAAGGCAACCTGACGTGTCTTCTAATAATAAAGAATTCAAGCAACCTTGACAATTTTGTAATGGCGAAGCGCTGAATTCGGCTCGATTTCAACAGAATCGTTTATACAATCTCATTTGTTAGGCTTTTCAGGCTTGTTAACTTATGTTTATACGAGGAATTTGTTCGCATGAAAGTACGTTTTTAACCTCACCATTTTCATGTTCTCTGTAACTCTCAATTTCTAATACTTTTCGTATTCTTCCATTAAGCCTATATAGCAGCATGAAAGTCATAATCATCGTTCTAATGATGAAATACAGAAGTCCAGTTGTTTTCAGGCCATCAGGTGGTCGGTAGGCTGAAAATGCAGCTGAAGTACCGAGATTTTCCCCGTAAGTGGCCGTGTGTGGGTGTGTGTCTTGTTTTCTTGTACATTATCTTATCTGTGTAGTAGTAGATCGTTTCTGTCTATGGATGCTAACGTCTTATCTGAAAACGGTATTATTTGATAACATAAAAAAAATTAATATTTTTGATAGGTGATTGCAAAATTCATCGTCATTTTAATATATTTAACAATAATTAGCTATTAAATAAAGCTTTATAGAAAAGATAATAGTTATTCAACATTTCGAACAAACTAAAATCTCTATTTGACTGAAAGTCTTCGTATAACTCCGATAAGTTTGCTTGTTTTGTATTTATAAAAAACAGTCTGAATTGACGTCAGACGTACATTGATTTAAATTAATCATACTGACAAAATTTAATTTTAACCTTAATTTCTAGAGTCAATGTCCTGATAGTGACCGAAATATAGGTAAACACTACAGTGTCTCATTACAAAAAACAAAATCTCATTGTTTGTGTTACAATTAAAACTGCTCGTGAATTTGTTTGATTGTAATTCTGAATCTGTCAAGCAAGCATATTTAAATTTTAAATTCATTTAAATATAACTTACATTATACTCTTCACTCAATTTGTATTTTTATTTTATTTTATAGTCTGTGTTTTTCACTTTTATTAGTTTTATTATATTTATGTTTGGTAAAATAACACAAATGGTTTTGCACCCCCAAGAGAAAAATCTCAACCAAAAGTTTAAAAACTATTAAATTATGATATAATTAAACACGTCCAAAAGCGCAATAAACGCGCGTGTTTACTGCCGGAAACATTTTAACATAATCATTATAGGTGATGTGCAAAATTGGCCATGTAAAAACAACAACACTTGTGAAATTAAATCGCCATAAAATAAAACAAGCAAATTGCCAACGTGTTCACGCGGGTTTAGAGTTTCTGAAGCCAACAAAAACATTGTTTTATGCAGCGATGAAGTCTGAAGCTCCCATGCGCCGGCGCACTAACCGCAGCCAGCGCCTGACCTTCGCGTTGGCGCCTGACTTCCGCGAACAAAGCGCACATTTATTCTTGAGATAAATAGCAAGCAAGCACGCTTAAGAAGTCCTATAAATGTTTTTTAAACTTTTTAGATTTTTGCATTCACAATGCTATTTTTTATATTAAGATGATTAATAAATGAAAAATATTAGAAAAAATCGACTCACCCGTAGCATCCCGTCTGAGTTGCTACGGATGAGTCGATTTTTTCTAATATTTTTCATTTATTAATCACCTTCCTATAAATGTTGATATTTGTCCTTAATTTTTTTGTTTAAAAGTATTCTGTAGCCACATAATAAAGAGCAAGGGCGTCGCCAGCCCATGGCCCAGGGAGGGGGGGGGGCAAGTTAATATTAAAGAGGATGATAAAAATATGAATTGTAGGTATTGCACGCCCTTAGGACTTTAGTTATTTTGCAGTTGGCTACATTTTTTAACCTCTAGGGGGGGGGGGGCAGCGCCCACCCTTGGCGACGCCCTTGATAAAGAGTCCTTGAGAGATGAGGGTGTTATGAATTTTTAACACAACAACAAAAGTTAAAACCACTCATTGTCGTGCGCTATGGTTCAACTACCGGATATTGGCAACAAAATGTTAGATACGGCTGCTGGTTTCACCATATCCCAATGTAGTAATGTATCACAGTATCAATGAGTATTGCCATTGACAAAACAAACTATAGATATGTATAATGTTTGATCTCTGATAAGATTCTGACAATGCGTAATCGAAAAGGACTCTACTCTGTATATTTCACATTTGTATTAAACCAGCCACATCCTAAATTATCATAAAAAAGTTATATTATGCAATAACTGTGGCAATAAATTAAATTTATTTATAGAGGGACACATATTTATATTGGATTTTAGTGGATCTGGGGATATTTTACAAATACACACGATTGTGTCATAAACTTCACAATTAGAGGTCGTTTACACCAAACATGTCGTTTATTTTAAACACGTTTAGGTAAAACTAGAAATACTGGTTAGCTTAGCCCTGGCTAGTTAATTTTGTAAGCCTTTTGTTAATAAAACTGATTCGAAAGCTTCTTTTCATAAACGAAGCTTCTTTAATTGACATTTTATGTGTTTACAGCTACTCAATGTTTTTACTGACGAATCCTTTACGAATGAATAAATTAACTTTTTTATAACATTGTTAGTAGTGCATTATAAAGTACTAGCGGCCGCCCGCGACTTCGTCTGCGTGGACAGTTTTTTCGCTATCCCTCGGGAACTGTACGGTTTTTCTGGATGAAAGGTACCCTATGTCCTTTTCTGCACCCCTGACAACGTGTATGCAAAATTTCATGATTATCGGTTCAGTAGTTACGACGTGAAGGCATAACAAATATATACATATTAGTAAGGATAACCACAGTTTTATAATCCATAAAAACTGTGGTAAACTGTCCACAAAACTATTTTGAATAGTTTATTGTGCAATGCTACGGTTAGAATCAATTTCTGTTTTAATTTGGAGAATTGTACAGTACCTACTTACCAATTAATTTAAAAATCATCTGCCGAGTAAGTAAATTGTTAAATTATTGAAATCTTTAACAGCATTGTAATTTTCCAAACATTATACGTAATTGAAATCTAACAACATGTAAATTTTCTAAGCATTATAATAACTAGTCATTATTCAGTTTTGCCATAATGTTGACGTCAACCTTTCAAGTTCATTGTCTATAGCTTCTATTGGTTTGACCTTTGTTTGAATGTGCGTCTTGCAATTACTATTGTTGTACTTGTACCCTAGGCTATTTCTAAGTATACTTGTAGTAAAATGGATATGATATGACCTTTGATATCAATCAAAATATATTTAACTGCTGATCACTTAAATACTATGTTGCAAAATAATGTTCACTGTCAGTAATTAAATAAGTTTAATCTTGGCTACCAAATAGAAGTATACGATATGTAGAAAATATTTAGCCTGAATATTCAGTAGTTTTCCTAAAGATTTCCACTAAAATATTTAGGGTTTAATAGTGCTAAATAGCTACTAAGCTTTTTTTTTCAGATAACTTCTTATTTTTTTCAGATAAGTTTTTTTTTTCTACTAAATAGATAGCGTATCATATTCCATAGATACAAAACCATTTTGTATAAAGTGCACTTAATACAAAAACTGACGAGAAGTTTATGATATCACTAAATTAGTATTCTAACTTGTTAAGCATAAAGTTTCGTTATTAAATACATTTATATGCGTCTTTTTTCATTACAGTAACTTGTTAAGAGCTATATTTATCAAATATAATGACTCCATGTTTAGTAATTACTTCTGTTATGACGCAAATATGTTTCTGTACTTTGACCCGTCTTTTTTGCTGTAAATGCTTGGCAAGTCCTCACATCTTCCTCGATAAAATAACTTGAACATTTCTTAGGAATGTCGTGGTCTTAACGGGTTTCGCAACTTGGCGTCGAAGCCTCGGTTAAGTTGGATTAAGCAAATAACTACTTTCACCGCACTGCGATAGAGAGTGCGTGATATCCATGGCTGTGTGAAAACGCATCCATCATTCATATGTGATTCTGGGAACGTTAAGCTTGCCATCCGGCCATAGACTTTAAAATTTCAGAATGGGCAACCGTTCGGCGATATTCCTTATTTGTAGTTGTTAAATGTTAGTATTCATCGCAGTTTTGTCTTTCGAAATAATGTAGTTACTTGCTATCCCTTATTTTAATCTAAGTTCTTACTTTTTAGGGTTCCGTACCCAAAGGGTAAAAACGGGACCCTATTACTAAGCCTCCGCTGTCCGTCTGTCTGTCTGTCACCAGGCTGTATCTCATGAACCGTGATAGCTAGATAGTTGAAATTTTCATAGATGATGTTTTTCGGTTGCCTCTATAACAACAAATACTAAAAATAAAATAAAATAAATATTTAAGGGGGGCTCCCATACAACAAACGTGATTATTTGTCGTTTATTGCTTTATCCTTACTAATATTATAAATGCGAAAGTCCGTTTGTTTGTTTATTTGTTTGTTTGTTTGTTACACCTTCACGTCCTAACTACTGAACCGATCATCATGAAATTTTGCATACACGTTGTCAGGGGTACAGAAAAGGACATAAGGTACCTTTCATCCCGAAAAAAAGCATAGTTCCCGAGGGATAGCAAAAACCTTTCCACGCAGACGAAGTCGCGGGCGGCCGCTAGTATATTAATAAAGACAACAGGTAGACAGTTGAAATTTTTACAGATAATGTATTTCTGTTGCCGCTATAACAAAAAATAATAAAATGCGAACAAAATAAATACTTAAGGGGGCTCCCATACAACAAACGTGATTTTTTGACGTTTTTTGGTACGGAACCCTTCGTGCGCGAGTCCGACTCGCACTTGGCCGGTTTTTATTTTATTTTAATTTGATACTCATTCTTGTTTCTAATTTGTTTTATTTTCGTTATTTAGTATCAATCAATACCTAGTAATAGAAATAGAGACAGAAAACCGTAATTTAGATAATTTAATAAAATGCATTTACTTCATAGAGTTATTATATTACTAGTTACGTAAATTCAACATACAAAAATGTTGACATTGTAGAAATAGTATAATAATGGCACACTCGTTTAGGGGCTCACACTACAACTTAGCATGAGCTTATTTTTTAAACATCTTGTCGGTTGATTCAAAAGTGTTGAATTATTAAGTTTTTGACTTTATCTGAAATGGTATTTGTAACTCTATGGTTTCCAGTGAATAGGTCGTAACGTGGACGAATTTGCACGTCATTACACGAGCTTAGATTTGTGTAAGACATGTTACTGAGTTCCCACGATGGGTATCGCATGAGAAGGACAGGCCGATTGTCTTACGGCTTTATATCTTCATTGTTCGGTCCCTGCCTTTTCATTCAGCCTTTATTTTCTCCAGTTTGTCTTAGAACTAGCGTCTGTCCGTGAGCGGACTTGGTTCCAGCCCCCGCTGATTACTCTGTTGCTAAAAATTCTCTGTTGAAATCGATGAAAACCGCAGCTACATTGCTGCTTTAAGTAAGATAGCTGTCACATTGGTTCTAACTAAAGCAGCAATGTAACTGCGATTTCTGTCTGAGTTGATTGCAACAAAATCACAAAATCAAGGGGCTGGTCCCCGTATGATCTTTCATCCCCTTTTCACACCCTTCGATATTCATTTTTGCGACAAAACGGTTAGCTTTGCCTAATGTCCAATCTGTCCTTGTAGTAAAAGCCATCAAAAATAACTATCGTTTGTTCCCCTACCTTGTCACGTATTATATTTCTTAATTTTCTTAAGTTGTTTATCTCAGTGAATAACTAGCAATTGCAAATATTATCAATTTCTTGCGTTCACCTCTCGTTCACCTCGCTACTAATGAAAAGGTCTTAAGTCAGCTCAAACTCGTTGACACCTCAAGGTCGCTTATCAGTTGTTAACTTGTAAATATTACCTCTGTACAAGATATCACAAATATTATTTATGTTTTACATAGTTGATTCATTTACTGCTGCAACAGAGGACTTGTGTAGTATTTTTTTATATAATCAACTAGATTATTGACTATAGCTTCTTATCAACTCTTTATGACACTTCTTATTTATTTTTTTTACCACCATACTTGTTTGTCTTTGTTTTAGATTTATGTATGTATATTTTAGTACGCTTTTACTTAAGTTTTATATACAAACCTCTTAAATAGTCGTCATTTGAAATAAAACCGTCTCATGTCATTATAAAATCCTGATTATTTGCTTAAAGTATTCTTTTTTTCATTATTATCTGCAATATTGATTAGCTTGTTTTATGAGACTTTGATAGTTACATTAATTTGTTATCAGATCAAGATAAATCAACAACATAACATAAACCATATTAAAATATTGAATTATAAGAAATAATAAATAAAAAGGCTTTAAAGATTGTTCCATTCAAGAAATTTTATCTAAAATACGTTAAAAAAATTGCTCCATTGCTGGGGTATACAAGCTTTCCTTATGAATGGATAGTATGCAGTCTTCCAAGCTTCTTCCGAAGCACTGAGGAACATTATTAAATAAAATTTCTCTCAGCCATCTTTTTTGTTGCTTAACTGACACAATTCTAAAGCTCGATTCACACATATCAGTGAAGTTACAGTACCGTCACATTACCGCCACCGTGATAATTATTTTTTCATACATTCTCTATTAACACGTGTTCACTGATACTGTCTCGTCACTGACAATAGGTGTGGACGCGTTCATAGGGAATGTATGAAAGAATAATTATCACGGTGGCGGTACTGTGCCGGAACTGTGACGGAACTGATATGTGTGAATCGTGCTTAAGCGTGCCCGCAGACTCCATACTACAACGATTTGGTGTCGGCCGATAGTTGGTTTTGCATGAAGAATCGGCCGACACCAAATCGTTGTAGTATGCGCACTTGCATACATCTTCATACTGGCTAAGTCAATAGCTAGGCAATAGGCCATTGAGTCTCCTCTATTTAGGTATTGTGTTTAATCATTGGGAGATTATATTTGGCTGCAATAATGTTGTTTGGTCGCAGCGGTGACAGAGAAGCCCGCGCCTGCGCCGCGGAGTGGGCCGCGCGGCGTGCAGGTGGTGGACACGGGCCCCGAGCACACGTTCATCCTCGATGAGGAGGCGCTGTCGGAGCTGCTGCTGCGCGAGGACGTGCGCGACCGCAGCGTCGTCGTCGTGTCCGTCGCCGGCGCCTTCCGCAAGGGCAAGTCGTTCCTGCTCGACTTCTTCCTCAGATATATGCACCACAAGGTTAGACCATTACGGAGCGAACAATGTATAGCACGAATCACGAAAGATGACCACAAATGGCGCTCATCCTCGCATCATTACTCATGAAATGAGACTTCAGATAACATAATATTTCATATACATATAGATACATACATACATACATACATACACTCACGCCTGTTTCCCATGGGGGTAGGCAGAGACTATGGATCGCCACCTGCTACGATCCTTGCACACTTCTTTCGCTTCATTCATATCCATCAATCTTTTCATACATGCCCTGCGGTTTTTGTCACTGCGTACACCAGCCTTTTTTATAATAACCTCTATTTGGTCCGCGTAGGTTTTTCTGGGACGCCCTCGTGCAATCGTTCCTTCCACATTCGCACAGTATATCTCTTTCGTGATTCGCCTTTCATTCATCCTCTCTAAGTGACCAAACCACTGGAGCATTCCTTTCTCAATTCTTGTCACTATATCATCTTTCAGACCACACCTTTTGCGAATCACCTCATTGCTCACTCTATCACTCAGTTTTACTCCACATATTTTCCTCAACGATCGCATCTCTACCGCATTTATTCTGCTTTCATTCTTCTTCTGCCATACCCAAGATTCACTTCCATACATCAGTGTCGGTACCAGCACTCCGTTATGAATAGCCATTCGCGCCTTTGCAGAAACGGTTTGGCTACTCATAACCGAGTGTATAGCACCACTCACCGAATTTCCTTTCTTCACTCGTCTTTCTATGTCTTCCTCACTCTTTCCGTCCCTTGTGAACAAACTCCCCAAGTATACAAACTCACGGACTTGTTCCACTTTTTCGCCACCTAACATTACCGTACAGTCAGTCATTTCTTCATCTCTCTCAAACACCATCACTTTAGTCTTAGTTACATTCACTTTCATCCCTTTTCTCACAAAATCTTCATTCATAACCGACATCATTTCCTGCAACTCTTGCGCAGAAGACGCAAGTATAACTTGGTCGTCAGCGTAGAGAAGGCACTTGATTTGAGTCCCATTCATCACAACCCCACAGTCACGTTCTTTCAGACCTTTCATACAACTGTCCAAAAACAGATTAAAGAGCCATGGTGACGCAACACATCCCTGTCTGACACCCCTAGAGATGCCAAACCAGTCAGTGTATACGCCGTCAATCCTGACGCATGCACGGGAATCCTCATAGAGAGATTTCAGTGCATGAATCAGTCTGCTCTCCAATCCGTATTCGGACAACACCTTCCATAGCTCATTCCTGTCAACTCGATCGTAGGCCTTCTCCAGGTCCACAAAGGCACAGTAAACCTTTTTGTGCTTAGCCAGGTGTTTTTCGGTTAAGCACCTCAAGGAGAAGACCTGATCCGTGCATCCCATTCCCTTTCTGAATCCCGCTTGCACATCCCAAATACTCTGATCAGTTTTTTGCATCACTCTTTCAATCAGTACCTTTGCATACAATTTACTGACAATGCTGAGAAGACTGATCCCGCGGTAGTTTTTAGCATCCTGCCGTGACCCTTTCCCTTTGTACAGCGGCACGACCACGGCTTTACGCCAATCTTCCGGCACTTTGCCACTGTTCCAACATTTATTAAAGATCAGGCACAGCCAGGACGCAACCAGCTCTTTCCCACCTCTCAGCATTTCAACAGTAATTCTGTCATATCCTGCTGCTTTCCCTTTTTTCATGCTCTTCATTGCACTAATAATCTCATCCATATATATATCTCTTTCATCCACTTCTGTCTCTTCCTCGTCTTCCACCCTTTTATCCGAGGCTTCTAGCATAGAGCCATCCGCCTCAAACAAACTCTCAAAATATTTCATCCACTCCTGTAGTACACCTTTTTCATCTGTCACTAGCTCACCTTTTTCATCTCTTATCACATTCATTTTAGACTTATGTGATCCACTTCGAGACGTTTTCACTTGTTTCCAAAACAATTTTATATTGTCTCGAAAGTTATCACAGAGTTTGAAGTCACACTTTTCTTTCATCTTTCTCTTTTTTTCGTCTACTTTTTCTTTCACTACTTTCTTAATCCTTTTAAACTCCCTTGCAACTGTATCAACATCATCTTCTGTAACACTTGCATTCACTCTTTTACTGGCTTTGATGGCCAGCAGATCCTGCCATACTTTTTTCTTTTCATTCACTATCTGTCTTACCTCACTATCCCACCAGTTTGTTGGGGGAGCATTCTTCCTTTTACTCACTCCACATATTTCCTCAGCTGTTTCAGTCACACCTTTTTTAAACTTTTCCCAAACTTCCTCAAGCTTGCCATCTTTCACTTCAGCCACATTTCCCAATCGTTCTTTCAATTTGCACAAATATGTCTTTTGCACTTCCACTTCATCCAGGTTCTCAACTTTTACTCTAGTCAGCTCCGTTGTTGACACTGTGGGACGATGACGCCAACTTTTGAACAGACCACTAACCCGAGACACTACAAGAAAGTGGTCTGTTCCAATGTTACTACCCCTAAAGACCCTGGTGTCTACAACTCTGCCCTTCAGTCTTTCATCAACAATCACAAAATCGATCATACTCTTCTTTTCCCCTCTCTGCCAAGTGTACATATGAATTTCCTTGTGGTCAAACATGGTGTTCGTTACCACAAGATTCTTTTCTAAACATACCTCAATCAAACTCCTGCCATTATCATTTACTCTTTTGTCTCCATATATTCCTAAAACTCCCTCACATCCCTCTCTTCTCACACCTACCCATCCGTTAAAATCTCCAAGCATAACTATCCTTTCATTATCTTTGCATTCATTCAAGATGTCTTCCACACTTTTCCAGAAATCCTCCTTTTCCGTTGCTGACTTGGATATATCGGGAGCATACACGCCAATGACGCGTATCCGAAGTAATCCTACTTTGAGTCTAACCCAGAGAAGTCTGGGACTAACACACTCATACTCAGTCATGCATTCTATCATCCTTTCCGACAGCAGGAGTCCCACGCCCATACTCGCGTGCTCATATAGATATATATATTTTATATATATAGCGTTTTATCGACACTCAACTATCAAAATCCATTATTTTGACAGTTAAACGTGATATATCATAATGCATTTAGTTGGTCATACTAGGGGGGCAGATATACCGTCTTATCGTTACCAATCTGAGATGTTCCTGTACCTTCCCGTTTGATGATAGTGTAACATTTGCAGTACGGGTCAGGCGGCGGCGGCGACTGGCTGGGGCCGGAGGAGGAGCCGCTGCAGGGCTTCAGCTGGCGCGGCGGCTCCGAGCGCGACACCACCGGCATACTCATGTGGTCCGAGGTGTTCAAGGCCACGCTCGACAGCGGCGAGAAGGTATTACTAGGGGGTCTCACTGCGCGCTTAAAATTTTATATTAGCCCACTGCTCGCGGCTGACTCAGTCGAGCCAGCGCACGAGGGATGTCATGTGTCGGTTGAGAAAGAGACGTGACAGAAAGCCACGCTTATTATAATAGGCACGCAGTGCAGTGCAATTTGAAATTGTTCTTTATTGCCATGCAGCGAGGGTAGCTTATTATCTCATATATTCTGTGTGATATAAGGCTTCTGATATATTTGTGTTATATTACTCAACTCTAATCAACATCGATTTATTTCGAACTTCATATATTATGAAATAGAGGCTTTAGTAGGTAGGTATTTTTTATGGCACAGCGCCTCTGGCGATAACTATACTAAACTGAAAGTCGCTATCGAGTAACCATAAACTCATAATACGCCTACTGATTCTTCGAAATTATACCTAAAAGTAATTTAGTCATTATTTTTAGTGATTATTTCCTTTTAAAAATAATTATGAATATTGTAACAACTATTCTTATAAAACGGAGCTTACTAAAGCAGCAATTTTACCATGTATTAATTTCAGCACAAGTTAAGGCGATCTTTAAAGATATTAACACTTTTTGACGTAATGCCATAGGTCACTGAAAGATCCTACGGATCTGAAATTAAGATATATATTTCTTTATATTTTTATCCAGACACTTATTGAATCAGAAACAGAATTTAATAATTTTGGATTGAGATTATTTAGAAACAACATTAGGTGTTCAAGTCGAAATTGCTTTAAATAATTTGTATCATCAACATTCACAATCGTGTAGAAGTATTTCTCTTTAATCTGCCAAATCGGTCTCGCTCCGGCGCAGAATTATTTCTCATTGCTATCTTAATAATATCCTTGTTGACTTGGCGCAGGTAGCAATAATCCTGCTGGACACGCAAGGCGCGTTCGACAGCGAGTCGACGGTCCGCGACTGCGCCACCGTGTTCGCGCTCTCCACCATGTTGTCTTCAGTACAAATCTACAACCTCTCACAGAACATTCAGGAGGACGACCTGCAGCACTTACAGGTGATTATCTACTTTATTATTATCAAAATAAGGACTGAAATCGCACTGTGTTAAAATTACATTCCAAGTAAACTCTCTACCGTCAACTTCCGTTTGTTTTGTGTAAATACAGACCATCGTAATATTCTAGTTTGTAATTTTGAGATCGAGTCTGTTTTGAAAAAAAAATATTTTGTGCTACTTGTTACCACATTCTCTTGTATCGATTATTATCATCATGTTCATGTTATTTTTTTAGCTACAGAGTTAGAAGGTAGTCAACTTCAAAACAATCGACCACTTTTGGAAGCATATTTCAGATACCTGACCTGTCAGATAATTTAATAAAAAATATGTTCCAAGGAATATCTGGAATCGCGACACAGGCTTTTTTAACCGACTTAAACCTTCAAGCCCAAGCAACAAAATTCAACGTCCGAATGTCGTCATATTAGTCTACGGTTACGTCCGCGACTTACGTTCGATGGTTTGCACATTTCAGTGTGTTTTCATAGTCCAGTCCTATTCTTTTTTAATTTTAAAAAGAGACGCATTGATATGCAGAAAACTGGCAAGTTTTAAGAGGTTGTAATACGGGGGCAGATACTCGTCAGCCACGTCCGATAGTTTCTGACTTTAACAAGCGCGTCTGTTGTCAGTTGTTCACAGAGTACGGGCGGCTGGCGCTAGAAGACAGCGGGCGCACGCCGTTCCAGCGGCTGCAGTTCCTGGTGCGGGACTGGAGCTTCCCCTACGAGGCGCCCTATGGGGCTGATGGCGGGCAGACCATTCTGCAGAGGAGGCTCAAGGTCAGATATACATACTACAGGCAAGACAGCGGGCGCACGCCGTTCCAGCGGCTGCAGTTCCTGGTGCGGGACTGGAGCTTCCCCTACGAGGCGCCCTATGGGGCTGATGGCGGGCAGACCATTCTGCAGAGGAGGCTCAAGGTCAGATATACATACTACAGGCAAGACAGCGGGCGCACGCCGTTCCAGCGGCTGCAGTTCCTGGTGCGGGACTGGAGCTTCCCCTACGAGGCGCCCTATGGGGCTGATGGCGGGCAGACCATTCTGCAGAGGAGGCTCAAGGTCAGATATACATACTACAGGCAAGACAGCGGGCGCACGCCGTTCCAGCGGCTGCAGTTCCTGGTGCGGGACTGGAGCTTCCCCTACGAGGCGCCCTATGGGGCTGATGGCGGGCAGACCATTCTGCAGAGGAGGCTCAAGGTCAGATATACATACTACAGGCAAGACAGCGGGCGCACGCCGTTCCAGCGGCTGCAGTTCCTGGTGCGGGACTGGAGCTTCCCCTACGAGGCGCCCTATGGGGCTGATGGCGGGCAGACCATTCTGCAGAGGAGGCTCAAGGTCAGATATACATACTACAGGCAAGACAGCGGGCGCACGCCGTTCCAGCGGCTGCAGTTCCTGGTGCGGGACTGGAGCTTCCCCTACGAGGCGCCCTATGGGGCTGATGGCGGGCAGACCATTCTGCAGAGGAGGCTCAAGGTCAGATATACATACTACAGGCAAGACAGCGGGCGCACGCCGTTCCAGCGGCTGCAGTTCCTGGTGCGGGACTGGAGCTTCCCCTACGAGGCGCCCTATGGGGCTGATGGCGGGCAGACCATTCTGCAGAGGAGGCTCAAGGTCAGATATACATACTACAGGCAAGACAGCGGGCGCACGCCGTTCCAGCGGCTGCAGTTCCTGGTGCGGGACTGGAGCTTCCCCTACGAGGCGCCCTATGGGGCTGATGGCGGGCAGACCATACTGCAGAGGAGGCTCAAGGTCAGATATACATACTACAGGCAAGACAGCGGGCGCACGCCGTTCCAGCGGCTGCAGTTCCTGGTGCGGGACTGGAGCTTCCCCTACGAGGCGCCCTATGGGGCTGATGGCGGGCAGACCATACTGCAGAGGAGGCTCAAGGTCAGATATACATACTACAGGCAAGACAGCGGGCGCACGCCGTTCCAGCGGCTGCAGTTCCTGGTGCGGGACTGGAGCTTCCCCTACGAGGCGCCCTATGGGGCTGATGGCGGGCAGACCATTCTGCAGAGGAGGCTCAAGGTCAGATATACATACTACAGGCAAGACAGCGGGCGCACGCCGTTCCAGCGGCTGCAGTTCCTGGTGCGGGACTGGAGCTTCCCCTACGAGGCGCCCTATGGGGCTGATGGCGGGCAGACCATTCTGCAGAGGAGGCTCAAGGTCAGATATACATACTACAGGCAAGACAGCGGGCGCACGCCGTTCCAGCGGCTGCAGTTCCTGGTGCGGGACTGGAGCTTCCCCTACGAGGCGCCCTATGGGGCTGATGGCGGGCAGACCATTCTGCAGAGGAGGCTCAAGGTCAGATATACATACTACAGGCAAGACAGCGGGCGCACGCCGTTCCAGCGGCTGCAGTTCCTGGTGCGGGACTGGAGCTTCCCCTACGAGGCGCCCTATGGGGCTGATGGCGGGCAGACCATTCTGCAGAGGAGGCTCAAGGTCAGATATACATACTACAGGCAAGACAGCGGGCGCACGCCGTTCCAGCGGCTGCAGTTCCTGGTGCGGGACTGGAGCTTCCCCTACGAGGCGCCCTATGGGGCTGATGGCGGGCAGACCATACTGCAGAGGAGGCTCAAGGTCAGATATACATACTACAGGCAAGACAGCGGGCGCACGCCGTTCCAGCGGCTGCAGTTCCTGGTGCGGGACTGGAGCTTCCCCTACGAGGCGCCCTATGGGGCTGATGGCGGGCAGACCATTCTGCAGAGGAGGCTCAAGGTCAGATATACATACTACAGGCAAGACAGCGGGCGCACGCCGTTCCAGCGGCTGCAGTTCCTAGTGCGGGACTGGAGCTTCCCTTACAAAGCTCCGTACGTGGCTGATGGCGGGCAGACCATACTGCAGAGGAGGCTCAAGGTATCAACAGCAATTTCATTCGTTACTTAAATTAGGCCTAAGAACAGCTGTTTCCAACATTTTACCTTATGCGTTTCATCCAATTTTATGCTTAAGGGTGCATGATAGGAAAACATGGTTTGCGCAGGCCATATTTTGATATAGAAAACGTAAAGTTGTTACCACAAAAATAATCGACAAGCTAAAGAGATTATCTAGTAGTTACAAGTATTAAATTGCGTGTAAACCTCACAGACGATTGTAAAAAAACTGAATATCACCAAAAGCGCTTGTCGCGGGTCATATTATAGCGTAAATAATAGCGGAAACGTATTGAATTCTACATCAAAATACACTTTTCAACACACTTGCTCGTAAAGTGAGCCCTAATACATCGCTTTTAGGGCCATAAACCGAACTATAACAAACGCGTTCAGTAATATATAAAACACTAGTTGGTTATAGAATTATCCCTACAAAGTTAAATAGGTACCTTACTGCAAGTTCTATGCGAGTAAACAGAGCATTCCCAATTTAACCGGGTAATACAGTTATTTTTTTAGTAACAACAAAGAGGTTTTATGCCGCTAAAAAATCATATGCATGTTTGGAATAAGTAAATGTGTGGGTCCTTAACTAAATCAAACAAATATTTATTATAATCAAATTATTCAAAATTTACAATAATTTGTTATAAAATATTAAAATACTTGCATTTTATCACTTAAATTTATAATTTTGAAATAGGCTGTATGCTCACTAACCCCTTTGTTCGCAAAATATTCTTGCATTGGGCGTGTGAAAAAAACATAAAAAAACCTGCGCGCCATTTCTACTCATGATTATCATATTTTGCTTTTGTCGTATTTGTTGCTGTGTGGTAAATTACTTTGTTTTTTCCTCGCAAATGTGTTGAAAAACGTCGTATGAAACTCGTGAGCTCTTACTTATTGCACACTCGGCTGAGTTACGCCCTCGCCTGCGGCTCGGGCTGCAACCCACAGCCTCGTGTGCAATAAGCAACCTAAGCTAACTTGTATCATAATGTACTATTAACGTACTGTGTAGTTGCTCTAATAACTTTTTTTCCAAAAAAGATAATTGTGCTAAAGATAATGATGAAAAAACAAAAACATCGCAAAAGTGCAGAAGTAAAGTTATTTTCCATGCTCTTTACACGTAAAGAAAAAGACAGCGACAAGTGATTCCGCATAACGGAGCCTTAAATACTTATGCCCCCAATAACGACAATATTAGCAAAATGATGATAATATAAATGGTTATTCAATCAACAATCAAACACAGAATGTCCTACGCATCGGTAGTACCGTCCGCGCTGTGCGAAAGTTAATTTTAATCAGTACTATGTACATACTAACGGGCCTGACGGCCTTATTCTGAAACGCTTAATAATTCTATTTTAGCTATTGCACCGTTAAAATATGTTTTATTTTATTTTTATCATTTGACAAAAGAGTAAAAGGAACAAATCACTTTCCTTATAACTTTAGATTGATTGTTTTTATGAATGAAGCGGATACAGTTTATCCGCCTTTAGGCGCATTTGGTCCAATTCGCGATTGGTCCAATTCACTTTATTCGCGGTTGGTCCAATTCGCAGTTGATCCAATTCGCGGTTGGTCCAATTTGCAGTTGGTACAATTCGCGGTTGGTCCAATTCGGGATTGGTCCAATATAAAGTGTATTTCCAAAATTAAACAAAATAACTCATTTTTACGTACATATTGTAGTGATTTGTTCAATCATATTACACATATCTATGCAGATATTGTACTGTATTTATTCATACTTATTTACAATCATAACTTGTATTTCAAGCTCCTACAAATAATTATTGGTTTTGAACTTGAAATCATACATGATCTATAGAAACAGTCTCCAAACTAAAATATTACGTAAACCGACCTAAGGACTGGCGACCTTAGCCGTTATAGATTCAGTTCTATAAATTAGGCAACATTATCCATTTTGGCCCAACCGCGAATTGGACCAACAGCGAATTTGACTAACTGCGAATTGGGCCAACTGCGAATTGGACTTACTGCGAATTGGGCAAACTGCGAATTTAACCAAATGCGAATTGGACTAAGTGCGAATTGGATTTTTTTTGAACATTGGACCAACTTCGAATTGAATCAAATGCGCCTAAAGGTTTATCCGGAGTCGCTTTCACTGCGCCCCCTTTGGATAACTCTAGGCTCCCTGTGGGGTGTGCCCTACTTGTTGGGAACCCATGCCCTAGGATCACCATAAGTCAATTAGCGACACCAAAAGCTATCACGCGCGAATCCATTGTGGATTATTAATACAGCAGGAACTACTTTAACGTAACTTCCAAAGAAAGGAGGAGCTTGAGAGTAGTCTGGTCACTCTGTGAAATTGCTTAAGGGTGTATGATAGGAAAACATGGTTTGCGCGGGCCATATTTTCATATAGAAAACGTAAATTTATAGCCACAAAAAAAACATACGACAAGCTAAAGAGAATATCTAGTAGCTACACGCATTAAATTGTGTATAACCTCACAGATGATTGTAAAAAAATCAGAATATCATCAAAAGCGCTTGTCGCGGGTCATATTTTTAGCATAAATAATAGCAGAAACGTATTGAATTCTACATCAAAATACACTTTAACGTACTGTGTAGTTGCTCTAAAAACTTTTTTCCAAGAAAGATAATTGTGCTAAAGACAATGATGAAAAAACAACGAAAAAAAAAACATCGCAAAGTGCAGAAGTGAGGTTATTTCCCATACTCTTTACAAGTTTACACGTAAAGAAAAAGACAGAGACAAGTGATTTCGCATAACGGAGCCTTAAATACTTATGCCCCCAATAACGATAATATTAGCAAAATGATGACAATATAAATATGTTATTCAATCAACAATCAAACACAAAATGTCCTACGCATCGGTAGTACCGTCGTCCGCGCTGTGCGAAAGTTTGATTTTTGATTTTATGAATGAAGCGCATACAGTTTATCCGGACTCTATTTCTCCGCGCCCCCATTTCCCCCGCCGACCTGTGGGGTGTATCCTGCTTGGGGTGTATCCTGCTTGGTGGGAACCCATGCCCTAGGATCACCGTAAGTCAATTAGCGACACCAAAAGCTATGTTGCTCATGCGCGAATCTATTGTGGATTATCAATATAACTAAACTACTCTAACGTAACTTCCAAAGAAAGAAGGAGCTTGAGAGTTGTTTGGTCACTCATCCGATTTCCGGCCTTTGTGAAATTACTTAACTTAAGCATTTTTGTGTAGGTGTCGGACAAGCAGCACCCAGAACTGCAGTCGCTGCGCAAGCACATAGCGTCGTGCTTCTCGGAGATAGCGTGCTTCCTGATGCCCCATCCTGGGCTACGAGTGGCCACCAATCCCAGCTTCGACGGACGACTTTCCGGTGAGCGGACCTGCATGAAAATACACATCACACATGTGATATATTATTAACCGACTTTGAAAATTTAAATGGAGGAAGTTATCTATTCGTGGCGTATATTTTTTTATATTAACAATAACTGACAGTTCTTTTCGATTGAACTGACTGGTCTTCACAAGACGTGGCCGTTGACCACTAAGCATTCATATGATAGCGTAAGCACGCGCGGCAGTCTGGCATCAACATTGACGTGGAGGGACAATTTGTTCTCACTCACTCACTAACTCACTCACCACGCGCTTGCCGCGTCGCGAATGATCGCACGCGTCGTATGTTTGTCGCTTAAGATATGTAACGAAAATGTTCTAATATTTTTGTAAGCTTTTCTTTAACCATAGAATATACAATCACTTTCCTTTTATAATATACTACGCAATTCATTTAAAAGACTACAATCCTCAGCGTCGTATAAGAGATGTATGTGATAGAAGGAGAGGCAACTTCTAAGTGAATATAAATGTAGCCCTGTGCGACCTGAATTGCACTTTATTGTGTTGAAGCAAAAGTCGCTATTTATTTAAATGATTTTGCGGAGTGTCCCTTCACGGGTATGCATTACAATGTCGCAAAGTAGAAAAGACTGAATTTTACAAGACCTATGGACGAAAGACCGAAAATTAAAAGGCCGAATGGTTGTATGGCCGAACGTTTAAAATCCCGAAAGGACATTTTACCTAAAAGACTAAATCCCGAAGCTTAAAAAACCGAGAGTTAATATACCTACATTCTGTACCCCGAACTACTTAAAACCGAATTAACGAATTAGTCAAAAACAACAAGCTATCATAATTATAAAAGGCTTTGGATTTTGCCTGAAATGCTTTATAGCAAATTTAGCTGCTTGAAATGAGTCCAAACTAGTCTACTAGGACTTAGAAACCGTAGACCGTAGGTCACGAGATAGGTGCGAGGAGCGTAGCGACGAGCATGTTAGCGTGCCGCGGTAGAGGCCGGCGAAGCGCCAGAAAAAAAAATTCTAACTCGATCGGTGGATTTTGTCAAAATAATGACCATTTTACAAGCATTTTTGAGTAAAACAAATTAACCGCAACGCCTTCTTTTATAAATGTACTCGTATGTGTTTGTGTAGGTAGAGTAAGTTATAAGTATCGACATTTTAACTTTCGGGGTTTTAAACTTTCGGGATTTCGAACTTTCGGCATTTCAAACTTTCGGGATTTCGAACTTTCGGTCATATGATCTTTCAAGTTTCGGTCTATAGGATATCGACATTTAGGATGTTCGGTATTTTGAAAATCGGCGTTTTATGTGTCGATATTTCGGTCGTATGTATTATGAATTTTCGACATTGTAATGCATACCCCCCTTCACTACTGTACTATTATGTGACTGTACTGTAAAAGTGCCTAAAGTAATTTTCCAATTTAGCCAAGCCAATTTAATAGATTATATTTGTCATCTGTCAGTCCATAGTCTAATTTTGCGTAAATTAGCTTTCTTTCGTGATTATTCCACAAATATGTGTTATTAACTGAAAAAAGTTAAGCAATTGTGCCTTTGAATAAATAAATATTGTGTGTGTTACATTGTTGAGTTTTGATGAAGTGTCACATGTGATCTATTAAAGTGGCCCTACTATTATAATATTATGTTGGTTTGTCGTAGATATCGAGCCAGAATTCAAGCGGTCGCTACAACAGCTGGTTCCCATGCTGCTGGCTCCACAGAACCTCGTGCCCAAACTCATCAACGGCCAGAAAGTGAAGGCCAGGGATTTAGTGCAGTACTTCAAGTCTTATATGAACATATACAGGGGGAATGACCTGCCCGAGCCCAAGAGCATGCTAGTGGTGAGTGACGATGACGAGACACATCTGCCATACAACAAATACATACATCTAGGTAATCATCATACAGTTTCTTCAATGCGACCTAATTGTATAAGTGTATTTTGTCTTATATTTGTTATGACCTATAATTGGCTTTCTGTTACTATTTAAGTTATGTATTATGTTATAGTAGCTGTTGGTCGTCCGAAATTAAAGAAATTAAATAAATGAATAAATCTACCATAAAACACATGAACATTATACAAGCAGGGAGGGGGTACGACCTGCTTGTACTGGGCTTGAGCCCAAATGTAAAAAAAACATGAAAAATACATAACATACCAGGAATTCCTACTTATAAGTGTTATAAACGGGCCATAAATGGTTTTCCCTATCATAGAAATTCTTCGGGTAATTAATAATTGAGTACTTTTTCTAACCATTTTAATTCTCATACGAAAATCTCATCAATTATTAATTATACCACAAGCTTTAAACAAAACCGTTCTCCCCAGGCGACAGCGGAAGCGAACAACCTTACAGCGGTAGCGGAAGCCAAAGACGTGTACACGACTTTAATGGAGGAAGTATGCGGTGGGACGAAGCCCTACCTACAAGGACAGCTGCTAGAGGCCGAGCATGCTCGGGCGCGGGATAAGGCCTTACACGCTTTCCACTCCAAGCGGAAGATGGGTGGAGAGGAGTTCTCGCAGGCTTATTGTGAACAACTTACTACGGTAAGTGATCGTTTTTCAGCTGCTAGAAGCTGAGCACGCTCGGGCTCGGGATAAGGCCTTACATGCATTCCACTCCAAGCGCAAGATGGGCGGAGAGGAGTTTTTACAGGCTAATTGTGAACAACTTGCTACGGTAAGAGATCGTCTATCAGTCAAAGCTAGTTGATTAATGGAGGCGGGGCGAAGCCCTACCTACAAGGACAGCTGCTAGAGGTTGAGCATGCTCGGGCGCGGGATAAGGCCTTACACGCGTTCCACTCCAAGCGCAAGATGGGTGGAGAGGAGTTCTCGCAGGCTTATTGTGAACAACTTACTACGGTAAGTGATCGTTTTTCAGCTGTTAGAAGCTGAGCACGCTCGGGCTCGGGATCAGGCCTTACATGCATTCCACTCCAAGCAGAAGATGGGCGGCGAGGAGTTCTCGCAGGCTTATTGTGAACAACTTACTACGGTAAGGGATCGCCTGTCAATCAAAGCTAGTTGATTAATGGAGGAGTGCAGCGGGGCGAAGCCCTACCTGCAGGGGCAACTGTTTTGTGGCTGAGCACGCTCGGGCTCGGGATAAGGCCTTACACGCGTTCCACTCCAAGCAGAAGATGGGCGGAGAGGAGTTCTCGCAGGCTTATTGTGAACAACTTGCTACGGTAAGTGATCGTTCTGTCAGTCCCCAGCTAGTTGATTATTAATGGAGGAGTGCGGTGGGACGAAGCCCTACCTACAAGGACAACTGCTAGAGGCCGAGCACGGTCGGGCGCGGGATAAGGCCTTACACGCGTTCCACTCCAAGCGGAAGATGGGCGGAGAGTAGATAACGCGTCGGGTATTTACAAATATGCTAGACTGGTAGTTGAAATTAAAGTTTTCAAGTTCAACGGCATTTTGTGAACCATTTTGGCAACATGACTTTTCTGAAGTAAAAAAGCCTGCTGAATTCGGTTCTGAATGTTGCCAGGCCCAATTTTGGCTCCTTTGCCCAAAATTAAGATGGCGGCCAAAATGGAGCCTTATCTTATTAGAACTTGATTCTGGTCGTGTGAGGTGTCCTGGCATAGGTTTTGGGGGTCGCTGAACTAAATTTTGGTAACCGGAAGTCCGTCCGGGTACCGGAAGTATGAGATGTGGTTCGAGGAGAGAAAATTCCGCCACGCGACACTAATTATTTTTTAACACAGTTACTAGACAAAAATGTTTAACAAGTTTATTATTCTAAATAGTGATATAACTGGGCTATTTACCAGGATTTTCGAAAAAACTAAAATCAATTTAAGAAAATTCCCCCATGGGGGCATCCATTAATCACGTGATGTTTTTTTGGCCAATTTTTAACCCCCCCTCCCCCTTGGTGATGCATGGTGAGGTTTTACGTTAACCCCCCCCCCCCCCCTCTAAATCACGTGTATTTTTTTTGGTACAAAATAATCTCAACAATTTACAGTACGAATATGTCGCGGTGGGCGGGGAAATCTTCCTGGTAGCGGTGGGTGAGTCAACAATCACAATCACACGCAGTTTTCGGTGAAAAGTCCCGCGTTTAACGAAAAAAAATTAATACACGTGATATCTCACTACACCCCCCCGTCCCCCCTTGTGATACTTCGTGATTTTTTCAACTACCCAACTACCCCCCCCCCCCCCCTTCGAGGCTCACGTGATTAATGGACGACCCCCATGCATACAAAATTTTTTTTTAACACAGTTACTAAACAAAAATGTTTAACAAGTTTATTATTTTATATAGTCAAATAATTAGGCTATTCACCAGTATTTTTTTCTGGGGTAAATTTTAATCGTTTTAATTCTGTAGAGGATTTTTTAAAAAATCAATGGCTGAGAAAATTCCACCGACTGATGCAAATTAGTTTTTAATAGTTACTAGACAAAAATGTTCAACATGTTTATTACACCATATAGTGAAATAACTGGGCTATTTACCAGTGTTTTTTTTCTGAGGCAAATCTTTTAATTCTACAGAGGATTTTCTGTAGAGAAATATAGATATATTTTCTTGAATCAAGTCATTATAAGAGCAAAACACGCTTGAAAAAATAAAATTAAATTCGGCTTGGCAACATTCAGAATCGAATTCAGCAGCCTTTTTTACATCGGAAAAGTCATGTTGCCCAAATGGATCACAAAATGCCGTTGAAACGGTAAAGGAAGCGGATATTTAGGATTTTCGTCCAGTCTATGTGGCCGGCAGCGGTGGGCCGACACCGAACAGTGTAAGCGACCCTAACGAACGATAGCATACAGTTGTTGTTTGTTATACATTGTGTGTTTATAATATTTTTCATATTTTAATTATTTTTCTGTAAGTTTAGGTAAATTTTTCTGTAAATTTAAGACTGTGTGATAGAAAAAAAAACACGCAATTTTTCATGAATTTTGCGACGAAAATCCACTTCAGAAAGACTCAGAATCATCAGGTGACTATGCCCTGAAAGTTTTTGCTAGGGTGCTAATAACAGTCTATCACCCTGTATATTCAGTGCTTTTACACAATGTTTATGATTCCGTCGTTGGTCCAGGACCTGGAGGAGCAGTTCCAGCAGTTCCGCGCGCACAACGAGAGCAAGAACATCTTCAAGGCGGCGCGCACGCCCTCCGTGTTCTTCGCGATCGCGCTCGCGCTGTACGTGGGCTCGGGCGTGTTCGGCCTCATAGGGCTGTACCCCGTCGCCAACCTGTGCAACCTGTGCATGGGCCTCGCGCTGCTCACGCTCGTGCTGTGGGCCTACATAAGGTAACTATAATTATTAAATTACCATTGTAGCATATGGTCAGTTGAATCAATGTGTCGCCTGAAACAAGTTTTTCCTAGTTCAGGCAAATGTTATTATTTTAATTAAGTTTGTAAATTATTGTACTAAACTGCATTTTTGAAAATAAATAATTATCCTATTCTATTCTAATGTGAATTGAAAACGAACAGCACACGCTGAAGAGTAAACTTTTTTTTAAAATGTACAACGAGATAGAGCTTGGCATTAAGTGACAATAAGGCTGGCCCCAGACCTACCGGTTTCATTTCTTTGCTTTGCTGTTCTACCATGGACCGCCGGCCAAGAGGCTCATTTTCAATCTATCGCATATTTTGACCAGACCACATTGGCAAGATAGCCATTAGTTTGGTGTTATCAAATCACTGAAAAAACTGATCAGAGTATTTGGGATGTGCAAGCGGGATTCAGAAAGGGAATGGGATGCACGGATCAGGTCTTCTCCTTGAGGTGCTTAACCGAAAAACACCTGGCTAAGCACAAAAAGGTTTACTGTGCCTTTGTGGACCTGGAGAAGGCCTACGATCGAGTTGACAGGAATGAGCTATGGAAGGTGTTGTCCGAATACGGATTGGAGAGCAGACTGATTCATGCACTGAAATCTCTCTATGAGGATTCCCGTGCATGCGTCAGGATTGACGGCGTATACACTGACTGGTTTGGCATCTCTAGGGGTGTCAGACAGGGATGTGTTGCGTCACCATGGCTCTTTAATCTGTTTTTGGACAGTTGTATGAAAGGTCTGAAAGAACGTGACTGTGGGGTTGTGATGAATGGGACTCAAATCAAGTGCCTTCTCTACGCTGACGACCAAGTTATACTTGCGTCTTCTGCGCAAGAGTTGCAGGAAATGATGTCGGTTATGAATGAAGATTTTGTGAGAAAAGGGATGAAAGTGAATGTAACTAAGACTAAAGTGATGGTGTTTGAGAGAGATGAAGAAATGACTGACTGTACGGTAATGTTAGGTGTCGAAAAAGTGGAACAAGTCCGTGAGTTTGTATACTTGGGGAGTTTGTTCACAAGGGACGGAAAGAGTGAGGAAGACATAGAAAGACGAGTGAAGAAAGGAAATTCGGTGAGTGGTGCTATACACTCGGTTATGAGTAGCCAAACCGTTTCTGCAAAGGCGCGAATGGCTATTCATAACGGAGTGCTGGTACCGACACTGATGTATGGAAGTGAATCTTGGGTATGGCAGAAGAAGAATGAAAGCAGAATAAATGCGGTAGAGATGCGATCGTTGAGGAAAATATGCGGAGTAAAACTGAGTGATAGAGTGAGCAATGAGGTGATTCGCAAAAGGTGTGGTCTGAAAGATGATATAGTGACAAGAATTGAGAAAGGAATGCTCCGGTGGTTTGGTCACTTAGAGAGGATGAATGAAAGGCGAATCACGAAAGAGATATACTGTGCGAATGTGGAAGGAACGATTGCACGAGGGCGTCCCAGAAAAACCTACGCGGACCAAATAGAGGTTATTATAAAAAAGGCTGGTGTACGCAGTGACAAAAACCGCAGGGCATGTATGAAAAGATTGATGGATATGAATGAAGCGAAAGAAGTGTGCAAGGATCGTAGCAGGTGGCGATCCATAGTCTCTGCCTACCCCCATGGGAAACAGGCGTGAGTGTATGTATGTATGTTATCAAATATCATCGCATGGGTTGGAATGCAACGCGAAGTTTTAATTTTAGTTTAAATTATCAAAATGTATGAAACAGCTCATTTTTTTTTCGCTATTTCAGATTTGGTCCCATAGTAAAAGTTGTTCAGTTTTATGGTCCCTATCTATTTACCATATTCAGCTCTATAAGTCTTTACCAAACATCTTGCATAACTATTCATTTATTTTTAACGATCGGAGTCCATGTTCAGGTTGGCATATCTTCTTAAAGCTTCCTACTTCGCAATCCCAGGCTATCTTGCTAATTTGGTCTAGTCCTAAAATGCGATAGATTGAAAATTACCCTGGTTGGCCGGCGGTCTTTCAAGCAAGGTAGAACAGCAAAGCAAAGAAATGAAACCGGTAGGTCTGGGGCCAGCCTAAGGCCGAAGGTGAAAACGCACTACACCCGGAATCCTCATCACTGAGGAACTGGCTATCCTAACTCTAATTTCCAGAACAAAAAAATTGTTCTTATGGCGTCAGACTTAGGTAAGATGGTAGTAGCTAGACAGGCTGACTTGAAATAAGCCCTACCACCGACCAAACCGAGTACAAATTGTGCCCCTACCTGGACGATTTCCAGGTAGGGGCACAATTTGTACACTCGGGGCTCCTGCTTCTTATACCGGTTATTGAACCACTAGACCACAGAGGCGGCTTATTATGAGGCCACAAACCAAGTTAATTGTTAGAGATATTTCAAGATAGATATGAAAAAATAATTTGTACTTTCCACTTACAGATACAGCGGTGAAATGCGAGAACTAGGCGTGACCATAGATGAAGTAGCTAATTGTTTATGGGATAATGTAAGTTACCAATCTGCCTTATTGATAATTTCACAAATTTTTATTTACTTTTTTTCTCACTTTTTCTACTTTCCAACTGAATTACCCACATTTTTATTAATAAACTATTAAAAAATAATGTTCTACGTATTTCAAAATTACCTAAAGCTAGGGAGAAAAGAAACATTATTTTGCTAGGACTTTTATCCCAGAACCTATTGGTCCTATTGCTTTATTTACATCGGTGTTATATTTTAATCATTGTTATTTATTATTAATTTATTTTCTGCCTTTATCTATCGAAATTGTAATTTTATTCTTATTTTTATTTCATTTTATTTGAATGTTTATAATATTTACTATTATACTTTTGGATGTTTTGGCTAATCCAGAGTAAAACTTGTTGCACAAATAAACAAATAAGCATTTGTTTCCTTTAGGTAATGAAGCCAGTATACCAATCGTGCCTCGAAAAAGGCATGGAGCACGCGGCGCACGCGGCAGTAGACCGCGTGGCGCCCGCGAGGCACAACGGGAAGCTCAAGGCATTGTGATCCCTGCCTCGCCACGCGGCATGATCGCTTGTACATCAGTGATACTCAACTACTTGGGACGACTAACTAATTAAGATAAATCAACTGGGCTAGTGATTTAACAGGGTGAAAAACCCGGCAACTCGTGACTCTCGAGTACTTGGCGTGAACTAGGGTGTTTGGATGATCTGGATAAAAAATCCATGTATGAGAGAACCAATCTTCCCGATTATCGAATGTGATTGTACAGTCTGGGGTAGTGATCTACGAACATATAACACTAACGAGATCGAAATGAAATTGATTTAACTCAAGTACTTGGGGACGACTAACTAATTAAGATAAACCAACTGGGCTAGTGATTTACCAGATTATCTGGGTAAAAAAACCCGGCAACACTGGAGTACTTGACGTGATCTATGGTGTTTTTCTCAAATGATCTGGGTAAAAATCCATGTTTGAGAGAACCAATCTTCCCAATTATCGAAATGTGATTGTACGGTCTGGGGTCTGAACATGGTGATCTATGAACATATAACACTAACGAAACCCCAGAGATCGAAATGAAATTGATTCACTCGAGTACTATGGTCACTTTACAGTTGAGAAATTGCCATCAAATATCGATTACAGGTATCGGTGACTAGTGATGAATCTTAACAGAGGATCTACTACTATATTAACCTCGAACGTTCAAATTTCTATCAAGAGTTTATATTTTTGTGTGATTGTGTTGAAGCGGCTTCCGGTGAGTGTTTTAATATTACTTGAGGTGAATAAAAGTGGTGATGGATTCAGTTTGGTTGTTTTGTACAGTATGTAGTGAAATTGTGACTTAGCACTTGTGTAGTAAATTTATTGTATCACTTAGTTAATCTGAATCTTCTCATTGAAAAAGATATTATATTTTACGCTCAATAAATCGGAATAATATTTTTGCATTGTTCTGAATGCTTTGGAACAATTTTAGAAAATATTATTCTATATTAATAAATAAATGAACTTTAAAGACAGATTGACTAAATTATACCGGTGTTAAATCAAAATTAATAATGGTGAGATAATTCTTTAAGTTAAACTAAAGTAACATAGAACCATTAGGCACAAAAATAACGGTCACAGTGAAAATTTATTTCGGTGGGAGTCACTTTGTTGTACCGCACCAGAGTTGTACTTAACCGAGAGACAAATTAAATTATTAGACGTATTTGTATTTCTATTTTAGCAATATTACAACTATGTGTCACTTATTTCTTTAGATTTTATGGTGTTCATATGTTCATGTTGTGTGTAATTCTATTTCCTAAGAATTTCTAAATGTCCTGAATACGTTTTTATTTTCATCAACTTTTTCTTATGCTTTTTCATGTTCATTATTTTTAAATCTAAGGAAGTGACATAGACACCGACGTCTATTACCAAGCTATTGACAAATATTTTCATTCGATTATACAAAATACAAATAATAAAAAATGGACCTTCTTTTGCTGGTAATAAAAGTCGGTGTCCTTAACACGTTCTCAATGTGATTTTTTATAGATAATTATTAGTGAAAGTTCATAATATGTATCTCATTCAATTTGCACTCTTATCTGTGACGAGGTAACTAAAACAACAAATCTACTTATCAGTCATTCACAGATAAATGCCAAATTGAATGTGGCCGCTCAATCGAAATTGTTTGTTGTATTTTTTCAGAGTTTATATTGTTATTAGCTCAATATATCACTTGGCTTTATTTCCAATTTAAATCTATTGACAACTGAATTAGAACTTCTTGCCACTCTCATAAAGTATTAAATCATTTGACAAGTTCACAAAATATGGTTGTGATAACGTCATTGATATTCGTTGGAAGAGCTCAGGTCTTGCAGCCTGTTATTTTATGAATCTGTTAATTTGTAATATTTATTTTAAATTACGGAACACTGTGTCTTAGAAACACCATATTAACAATTTTTGCACGTCTCAACGAAAATATCATAGTAAAAAAACTTAAAAAGCTGCAAGTTAACTTTTAAATCACTAGCTTTTAATTCGGTAATTTCAGACAAAAACATATCTGCTTGAATTCAGTATCAATCAAATTAAATTTTCATGTTGTAAATAGAACTTTGTGTAAATAAATGCCAAAAGTGCCTATCTTCCATTTTAAAAATAAATAGTATTTAAATCTGAAAAATATAACTTTCGGTAGCTCAATGTGCCAAACTTTTTATCCACATTTTTTAATCTTTAACTTGGCTTATTAACCAGTAGTTTTAGTTCGAGATGTGAAGCTAGTCAACTATACCTTGGCTGGTTCATGACAAAAATATTTTTATTGATCACTACTATGTCTTATGAAAAATAGAGAATATGTCAATTTATATGTTATTGTTAGAGTATTGTTATAGACTTGTTACGGGGTGGTGTTTTGTTTATAAAACAATCATGGCAGATGTGTATAGTAGGTATTAATTTATGTTTAATGATAGAATGTTAGTACCACTTTATTTGTAAACTTTTGCTTAGAATTTATGATCGACGCTAAAACGATTTACTTTTGATTACATTTGCAAAAGTGAATTATTTTGGTAGCGATGCCAATAAACATAAATTAACATTTTATTCTTTGGTTTTTTTCGACTCCAATGTGACAGACAATGCGGTAGCGATGAATATCGAATTCGAATTTCTTGTGAAGCAATATTTACAAAACATAGTCATAACTTCGCTTTTGTTTGTTGGACAGTAGTTGGCAACTGTTCTGTCCTCTATTGCCACCTCGGGGTACCTAGCAAATCTTTTTTTTTTATATATTTTCTTTAGACTAATGAGCTTGTACCCGAGAGATAAATTCTTTTAAAGCTGTAAGCATCAGCGAGCGCCCAACAGTAATATCGTGAAAGCCACGAAGTAGCAAATGCGAATGACAAAATCGGTTAACAATATTGGTCGCATATCTAACTCAACTCACGCAGCCTTTTGCTCAATTTTCACTTAGATATAAGTTCTTTATTTCAGTCTGTTACGGGCATTATTTTTTGTGGGACGAACTGATCATTCTGAGAATCTAACAGTTACTTTTTATGGCATCGAAGGAGCGCCATCTAGGCTAGAAGAAAAACTAGTATTCTTCGTAGAAATGTGGTTACAATAATTACGAGAGAAAGCTCTACTTTAGTACTATATCTATATAATTTGTGGATAGCTCTTCACAAAATCCTTACTTCTTATATTCTTTAGTTTAATTTAACGAGTGTGATCAATTTACGCAATTTTATCATTGTTACTGGTAAATCGATATTAAGTTTTTACAATGATTAAATAAAAATATAGTAATTTATGTACGGTTCGTAATTGCGATGCGGTTGGGTAGTCTCAGATTATATTACCGAGCTTAACCAGTCTGGAAACGGGACCCAAGTTTGCTATTATTTACGTCATAATCGTGTTTCAATTGTGTTTGAATTGAATTGTAAAGCTTTTTGACACAGTTCTTGTTTCTTAAACCCAAAACGGAAACACGATTATGACGTTAACAATAGCAAACTTGGCCCATGTCATTATGAATACTTATATGATACAAAATGTTAAATTTACATACTTATCCCATTTTTATTGAGTCACCTCATTCACAAAATCCTATGTAACGTTTAACAAGAATGTCAGGAATTTTGTAAATAAAATTAGATATCAATTTGTTACATAATCGGAGTTTCAATTCATAAACTTCCTGATATCTATGTTGCAGAATATTTTGCTTTTGTTGGCGGGTACGATTAGGGGTAAATATTTTTGGGAGAGTTAAAGCTAAGGAAGATAATATAATAAAATGTGTTCTCTAATATAAAGAGTTTTCTCGTGTTTGTTCACCGACTTGTCTGAGGCGAGCTTTTATCGTAAGCAATGTTTAAGTAGAGGATTGTTTCTTAAGTTAGTGCCATAAGTGCGTGGTCCGGTGCGGTCGTCCATTTTAATGAGAATCGAAAGTTGAGTTGTTACCTCATTGTTACATATCAATGGAAAAATATTTTTATATCAACAAAAACTATCTTTATTAAATAAGGCCCAGGGGAAAAAGTTGGTGGCACGGTGAGGAACAAGGGGCCATTTTGTATAGGTTCTAAAGCTTAGACTTGCGGTCACCAAAAATCCGTTTCGTTTGTCCCCAGATAACAAATGAATATGCACTTTAATGTCTTGGGATAAGGTTGATTTTCTCAAATGATTAGCTAGCTATTTTTGTAGGTTTGAATGCTCAGATCATTTTGGCGCTGACTGTACCTTACTTTTCTAGTGCTTCTGAGGGCGGCCGCACCGCATCGCCTCATCTTGTGAACGTTTTGTAAATTAATGGTTTCGGTTTAGGTGATAATCGATTAATTAATGTAATGTATCAATAAACCTCTTACATTGTTTAACCAGTTGGTTTGATTTTAGAGAATATATTAACTAGTTACGGATTTATTGATTTCCTAATATTCATTATCAAACAGAAATAATATTAGAAACAAAATGAGAGACAGTATATTAAAAAATATATATCATTTTTATTATTGACTTAGAATGTTAACGCTTACAATAACTTAAAAATACCACAATTAATACTATATTAATGTAAAAATATAACAATTTATATAATTTTATATATTAGATGAAATATTGACAGTCTTTAAGGCTGTCGAATAGGTGGTAGTCAGTTACACTGCAAAACCGGCCGCTATTACAAGGTAATAAGAACTATCTGCACGCAATTTTCAATTCATGTAAATTTTACATGAATGAATTGAAGGATTCATGCAATTTACATTGTAAACTAACATAATGCAGTGTTTTGTTTTTTTATTTTACTGAAAGAGACAAAAATAACAATAATAAATAAAACAGGTCACATAACTTAAACAGTCACATAAGTTAGGTAAATAATACATAACACGTTGAGCTCAAAGTTTTGTTGTCAAGTGCACGTACTTAAGGGACGTACTTAAGGGTGCAACGCGCGTCCACTAGTGCCGCCAAACAAGAAAAAACATTACAACAAAATAACTGTTAAATAAATTTCTGAAAAATATAAAAACAAGTTTTAGCTATCAACTATTTTTGTATGCGTTAAATTCTTAGTTTAAATGTGTTTGCGTAGTTAAAATCTGTATTAACGCCCAAAGTGGCCACTTTAGGCGTTAATCCAGGTTTTAACTACACAAGCACATTTAAACTAGGAAAAAAACGCATATAAAAATAGTATATACAGCTGCCGGCAGATAAATTGGCAAGAGAAAGTTGAGACAAAAGATGCGCAGTTTTTATATTTTTATAGCAATACTAGTTTTTATATTTTTCAGAATTTCAGTAAACATTATTTTTTCTTGAGTGGCGGTGGTAGTGGAGGCTCAGTGGGCCCTTAAGCGGTTACGGCATGGAAGACTAGCATTCTAAATTTATTCTTATGATGCAGTTGGTCAGAAAACGGAACGTGAAGGCTATCGTTCACCAACGCAACGGCACAGTATATATTTTTAAGCAAGATTTATATTGGAATATGTATTTTAGTATCCTTCGTCACAGAATAACTAATAGGACAATATAACTAACATTGCGCAAGTTTTGTCTCTTATACTTTAGAAGTGAGTCTTTTTTTCTTCATCATAAGCAAAAACCGCTTGTAATCAGTCTACAATATAAAATACACAACCAACAGTTGACTGCGCCGAAATAGACTGGAAGACCTGGAGGGGTGGGGAGGGATTACAATTAACCTCTTAAAACTTGTCAGTTATAAAGAAGTGCTACAGTTTAATTTTTCGCTAAAAAGCAAATAAAAGAGACGCATTCAGAAAAACTGCCAAGTTATAAAAGGTTGTAATACGAA
This sequence comes from Agriphila tristella, assembly GCA_928269145.1. Taxonomy (NCBI): domain Eukaryota; kingdom Metazoa; phylum Arthropoda; class Insecta; order Lepidoptera; family Crambidae; genus Agriphila; species Agriphila tristella. The sequence continues at coordinate 1,937,681 of OV743443.1, read as the reverse complement.
GGCTGATATTTCTTATGAGAGATAAATGTTTAACCGTCCCGTTACGCTGGTGAGGCACCAACCTTAACAATTCATATTCCAGACTTACAAAATGGATTCTTACAACAAAGTATACAAAAGTTTATACATTTCTATGTTATCCTATTATCACCATAATATATATTGGACCATTTCTCGTTAAATAATCTTATGTACTGAGCCTCAGCTCAGACCACCTCAGACAGCGTCACAATTTCAATATTATACAAATTAGTTAGATTTGAGCTAAGATTAGCATACAGTTTATCATACTCTTGCTGGCAGCAGCTAACTACTTTATCTAAATATGATAAGATTGAAATTTAAATATCATTTTAAAAGAGTTAATTTTTCTGCTATGTCTGAGCTGACCCTTAGTAACGTAAATTACATAAAAATGGATAGTATTTGTTAGTGGTAAAGGGCAGCACTGTGTCGGTGGGCTACGAGCGCTTTTTGTCGTCGCTGTAGGCGGCTTCGCGGGGACCGACAGAGTCCCACGCCTGCCGCGTCATCTGCGGATAAACGGGGAGTTGGAACTTTGTCATAGTCAGGTGATTGATAATGGAAGTATAGAATTTAAACACTGACTGTCTAAACTGGTGGTTTGAACACTTTTGTGTGTTGTGGAACGAAAAGATACAATTATTGCAACTTATGTAACCTGAGGAGCTCGGTGGCGTAGTAGTTTAGCGCCTGGACCTACGATTGCGGAGGTTAAGCAACATTCGCAAGAGTCGGTCATAGGATGGGTGACCAAAAATTTATTATCTCGAGCTCCTCCATGCTTCGGAAAGCACGTTAAGCCGTTGGGGCTGTATTTGCAGTTGTTAACACTCACGAATCCGCTGGTGGGTTATGGAACATCCTCCTTATCCACCCATAAGGAAGGTTTGTACCCAGCAATGGGGACATTAAAAATGGCTGATGGTCATGCATGTACCCTGCTAACTGACAATAGAATTTTGTTGTGAAGGCTACTGTTTAGAACTCACATAATCTTTGATGGTGGCAGCAGTTTCATCCACTTGTAAAGCATATTCTCTCATTCTACCCGTTATCCTGAAACAAAAGTAAGGAGATCAGTAAGCCGTCGCCCAACCCCGATACCAGTAGCCAAGAGCTGCTAGAACTAGTGGAATGTCCGCCATCTTGTTAATAAACTTACCATCTGGAAAAAAACTATAAACCATAGTGAGCACCTGCCCTAGAGCGCCACGACAGTCTGCACACACTGCATACAAGAACTCAGCTGTGCTTTAGCTATTAGCATTAAATGAGTACCCGCCCTCTTGTAAAGTAACCTGCTATACACCCACAGCGCCAGCATGGCGGCCGCGGTGATGGTGAGCACCTGCCCCAGCGCCACGGCGGTCTGCAGGCCCCCAGCATGGACACCAAGTAGCCAAGCAGCGGCCAGAACCAGCGCCATCATGTACACTACCTGCTATACACCCACAGCGCCAGCATGGCGGCCGCGGTGATGGTGAGCACCTGCCCCAGCGCCACGGCGGTCTGCAGGCCCCCAGCATGGACACCAAGTAGCCAAGCAGCGGCCAGAACCAGCGCCATCATGTACACTACCTGCTATACACCCACAGCGCCAGCATGGCGGCCGCGGTGATGGTGAGCACCTGCCCCAGCGCCACGGCGGTCTGCAGGCCCCCAGCATGGACACCAAGTAGCCAAGCAGCGGCCAGAACCAGCGCCATCATGTACACTACCTGCTATACACCCACAGCGCCAGCATGGCGGCCGCGGTGATGGTGAGCACCTGCCCCAGCGCCACGGCGGTCTGCAGGCCCCCAGCATGGACACCAAGTAGCCCAGCAGCGGCCAGAACCAGCGCCATCATGTACACTACCTGCTATACACCCACAGCGCCAGCATGGCGGCCGCGGTGATGGTGAGCACCTGCCCCAGCGCCACGGCGGTCTGCAGCCCCGCCGCGCCGCCCAGCATGGACACCAAGTAGCCCAGCAGCGCCAGCGCGGCCAGGACCAGCGGCGTGCCTGCCATCTTGAATATGTTCTTGCCCTCGTTGTGGGCGGCCAGTTGCTCGTATTGCTCTTCTAACTCCTGTAAAATAGCCAATCTTGATGTCAGATGACCCTACTGAAGCATTTTTTTACACTGTTTAGTTTCCAAGGTTTTAGATTATTACCCGACTATTGTGTCAATTGTTTTCTTCTTCTTAATGGATACGATTATAGATAAACCATTCTTCAGACACGTAAACGAACGCATGCAGCGCCTAGTTAGCTTTTGTGATTATTTGGCACTAAGTACCTACGTTTTGAGTTCTTACCCGAGTGAGCTGCTGGGCGTAGGTAGACGCTGGACAGCTCGTCGCCTCCCATCTTCCTCGAATGGCACAGATGCAGCGCCTTGTTCGTTCTCCTGATTGTTTGGCAGTAAGTACTATTTGAGTTCTTACCTGAGTGAGCTGCTGCGTATAGATGCTAGACAGCCTGTCACCTAATTGCTTGGCAGTATAGTATAGTTACGGAAATGGGTAACGGGATTGGAAGGAAATCGACTTGGTTGCAGTGACGACGCTTTATTACCAAAACCAGTCCCTCTGAGTGACGCAGTCTTTCCGTTCGACGTGGTCTTCCCCTGAGCGACACGTGGTGTATCTCCGAATGTCCCGGTCCGCTCTTCTGTGTGGTGTAGGCTTCCACCCAGCGCTGTTACCTGATGACATTCCCCCTACTCCACCGATGCCGCAGTCCGCCCTTCCAAGTAGCGTCACGTCCGAACGACGACGGACGTAGCCACTCGGCGCTGAACTCGACGACATCCTCTTCCCAGGTACTATCGCTAGCACCTCTGTTTGAGTTCTTACCTGAGTGAGCTGCTGCGTATAGATGCTGGACAGCTCGTCGCCTCCCATCTTCTTCCTGGAGTGGAAGGCGTGCAGCGCCTTGTCGCGCGCGCGCGCGTGCTCGCGCTGCAGCGCGTCGGCCGGCATGTACGGCCGCGTGCCGCCACAAACTTCTTCCATCAGTGCTGCGTACACGTCTTTAGCTTCCGCTACCGCTGATAGGTTGTTCGCTTCTGCTGTCGCCTGGAGGGAAATAAATAATTGCAGGTCCCCGTCATCAGTTATGAAGTATTGCGCTCTTTTTCACTTTATGATTTTTAAAACTAGGTATATAAATGTTTTAAAACAAAAAAATCTAATAATGTGCCTTGCCGAAGCCTGATTTTTAAATACCTACAACATTTGTTCAAGTCGATGATACGACAAGTAACATTATTAGGGAAGATAGATGCTCTAGAGATGTGGTGCTGGAATAAGGATATCGTGGACGGAGTTCCACACCAACGTGACTATACTACAAGAGCTCGCCATCATGCAGTGTTTATCGGCCCTAGTGAAGTCGCGCATACTGCAGTATTTTGGCCATGTCTCTAGGTAACGAGCCTGTAGAGCGGCTGATCGTACAGGGCAAAGTGGAGGGAACCAGATCACGTGGAAGGTCAACGATGCGTTGGACTGGCCAAGTGAAATGCACAGTGGGAAACCGCGCGTTTCTGACTGCGCCAGACAGTCTGCCAACCGGGAGAAATGGCGATTGGCAGGAGATCGTGCGGAAAACTGTGTCCACCTCTACCACCAACGTGGATGCCTCAACGTGACCACGAAACGACGAAGAAGAACATTGTTAAAAATTTACTTATAAATGGTATCGGGGCCGTATTATGACCTCTTATTTCCAGGCAGTTTTCTGACTGGCTATCAATCTATCTCTTTTATTTGCTATACGACGGGAAAGAGATGTCACTACAGCAATTTATAAACCTGGCAGGATTTAAGAGCTTGTAATACGGCCTCTGATTTGATTTGAAATTTGGTCCAGCCATTGATTACACCGACGTCATATAAAATTAATCGGACCGCTATCCTAGAACAACTGTGGCAGTTTTTCTTAAAATGCAAAATATGAAGTGGTTCAAAGAACTAACCTCCAAGATGCTCTTCGGTTCCGGCAGCTCTGAGCCGTTGAAGACGGTGATGTAGGCCTTGAAGTAGAGCAGCAGATCCTTGGCCTTGACCTTCTGTCCGCCGATGAGCTTGGGCGTCAGCGCTTCCGGCGTCAGCAGTAATGACACCAGCTGCTTCAGGTGCGTCTTGAACTCGGGACTTATATCTAGAAGTCGTCAAATTATACATGAACTATGCGAGCCAAATAAGATAGTACTATGCGCGCCAAATAACAATAGTATTGTCAAACGGTCATTTTAATCTTTGTTCCTTTTCTTGCACATCCTACACCCTGAAGTGGAAGCGAAACGCAAACAAAAATGGCCGCTTTGACAGTAATATTCTTATTTGGCTAGCATATTCATTCGCACAATATATCTCTTTCGTGATTCGCTTTTCATTCATCCTCTCTAAGTGACCAAGCCACCGGAGTATTCCTTTCTCAATTCTTGTCACTATAATCATCTTTCAGACCACAACACCTTTCACGAATCACATCATCATTGCTCACTCTATCATTCAAATTGACTCCACTTATTTTCCTCAACGATCGCATCTCTACCGCATTTATTCTGCTTTCATTCTTCTTCTGCCATACCCAAGATTCACTTCCATACATCAGTGTCGGCACCAACACTCCGTTATTGAATAGTCATTCGCGCGGCGACTTCGCAGATACGATTTGGCTACTTTAAGTAAGCGAGTGTTTAGCACCATTCACTGCATTTCCTTTCTTCACTCGTCTTTCTATGTCTTCCTCACTCTTTCCGTCCCTTGTGAAGAAACTCCCCAAGTACAAACTCACGGACTTGTTCCACTTTTTCGCCGCCTATCACTACCGTACAGTCAGTCATTTCTTCACCTCTCTCAAACACCAACACTTTCGTCTTAGCAACATTCACTTTTTTCACAAAATCATCATTCATACGTAACGGACATCATTTCCTGCAACTCTTGTGCAGAAGACGCAAGTATAACTTGGCCGTCTAAAGAAAGTCTGACATAATTTTACCTTTAAGTTTCCCGTTGAAGTGCGGGTCAGTGGCGACGGTGAGGCCGGGGTGCGGCAGCAGGAAGCCCGCCAGCTGCGTGAAGCACGCCGCCACGTGCCGCCGCAGCGCCTGCAGCTCCGGGTGCTGCGACTCGTGCACCTGCCGAGCGACACCAATGTAATACTGCGATACATCTGTATGAAGCACGCCGCCACGTGCCGCCGCAGCGCCTGCAGCTCCGGGTGCTGCGACTCGTGCACCTGCCGAGCGACACCAATGTAATACTGCGATACATCTGTATGAAGCACGCCGCCACGTGCCGCCGCAGCGCCTGCAGCTCCGGGTGCTGCGACTCGTGCACCTGCCGAGCGACACCAATGTAATACTGCGATACATCTGTATGAAGCACGCCGCCACGTGCCGCCGCAGCGCCTGCAGCTCCGGGTGCTGCGACTCGTGCACCTGCCGAGCGACACCAATGTAATACTGCGATACATCTGTATGAAGCACGCCGCCACGTGCCGCCGCAGCGCCTGCAGCTCCACGTGCTGCGACTCGTGCACCTGCCGAGCGACACCAATGTAATACTGCGATACATCTGTATGAAGCACGCCGCCACGTGCCGCCGCAGCGCCTGCAGCTCCGGGTGCTGCGACTCGTGCACCTGCCGAGCGACACCAATGTAATACTGCGATACATCTGTATGAAGCACGCCGCCACGTGCCGCCGCAGCGCCTGCAGCTCCGGGTGCTGCGACTCGTGCACCTGCCGAGCGACACCAATGTAATACTGCGATACATCTGTATGAAGCACGCCGCCACGTGCCGCCGCAGCGCCTGCAGCTCCACGTGCTGCGACTCGTGCACCTGCCGAGCGACACCAATGTAATACTGCGATACATCTGTATGAAGCACGCCGCCACGTGCCGCCGCAGCGCCTGCAGCTCCACGTGCTGCGACTCGTGCACCTGCCGAGCGACACCAATGTAATACTGCGATACATCTGTATGAAGCACGCCGCCACGTGCCGCCGCAGCGCCTGCAGCTCCGGGTGCTGCGACTCGTGCACCTGCCGAGCGACACCAATGTAATACTGCGATACATCTGTATGAAGCACGCCGCCACGTGCCGCCGCAGCGCCTGCAGCTCCACGTGCTGCGACTCGTGCACCTGCCGAGCGACACCAATGTAATACTGCGATACATCTGTATGAAGCACGCCGCCACGTGCCGCCGCAGCGCCTGCAGCTCCACGTGCTGCGACTCGTGCACCTGCCGAGCGACACCAATGTAATACTGCGATACATCTGTATGAAGCACGCCGCCACGTGCCGCCGCAGCGCCTGCAGCTCCACGTGCTGCGACTCGTGCACCTGCCGAGCGACACCAATGTAATACTGCGATACATCTGTATGAAGCACGCCGCCACGTGCCGCCGCAGCGCCTGCAGCTCCACGTGCTGCGACTCGTGCACCTGCCGAGCGACACCAATGTAATACTGCGATACATCTGTATGAAGCACGCCGCCACGTGCCGCCGCAGCGCCTGCAGCTCCACGTGCTGCGACTCGTGCACCTGCCGAGCGACACCAATGTAATACTGCGATACATCTGTATGAAGCACGCCGCCACGTGCCGCCGCAGCGCCTGCAGCTCCGGGTGCTGCGACTCGTGCACCTGCCGAGCGACACCAATGTAATACTGCGATACATCTGTATGAAGCACGCCGCCACGTGCCGCCGCAGCGCCTGCAGCTCCGGGTGCTGCGACTCGTGCACCTGCCGAGCGACACCAATGTAATACTGCGATACATCTGTATGAAGCACGCCGCCACGTGCCGCCGCAGCGCCTGCAGCTCCACGTGCTGCGACTCGTGCACCTGCCGAGCGACACCAATGTAATACTGCGATACATCAGTATGAAGCACGCCGCCACGTGCCGCCGCAGCGCCTGCAGCTCCACGTGCTGCGACTCGTGCACCTGCCGAGCGACACCAATGTAATACTGCGATACATCTGTATGAAGCACGCCGCCACGTGCCGCCGCAGCGCCTGCAGCTCCGCGTGCTGCGACTCGTGCACCTGCCGAGCGACACCAATGTAATACTGCGATACATCTGTATGAAGCACGCCGCCACGTGCCGCCGCAGCGCCTGCAGCTCCGGGTGCTGCGACTCGTGCACCTGCCGAGCGACACCAATGTAATACTGCGATACATCTGTATGAAGCACGCCGCCACGTGCCGCCGCAGCGCCTGCAGCTCCGGGTGCTGCGACTCGTGCACCTGCCGAGCGACACCAATGTAATACTGCGATACATCTGTATGAAGCACGCCGCCACGTGCCGCCGCAGCGCCTGCAGCTCCGGGTGCTGCGACTCGTGCACCTGCCGAGCGACACCAATGTAATACTGCGATACATCTGTATGAAGCACGCCGCCACGTGCCGCCGCAGCGCCTGCAGCTCCACGTGCTGCGACTCGTGCACCTGCCGAGCGACACTGTGATACTTACATCAGAATTTAAGGTCTTTTTGATAACGGCTTTTGTGGAGGCTGTATATTTTTGGCGAGGGACTACGAGTCATAGTCTCGCCTAGCCTCGAGATGTCTTGTATTTTTCGCTCGCATGTGTAATGTAGGTCACTCTCGAACACAGACAAGTAGGGTTATTCACGATTGTCGGAAATCTAGTCGAAACATTCGATTCGAATCCGTATCCTTCGATATAACATAAATATAGCAATTCACAAATACATTCGACTAGCATTCGATTCACTTTCCGATGGGAAAGCCCAATTAGGTAGCATAAGGCAGAAAATAAGATCGAAGACTATAGACTTGCCGATTCGATTCGGAAAGTTGGTTTCCGACAATCGTGAATAACCCCCAAGGTCCGTGTGTCAACGGTCACAAACACGGACCGTCGGTCGGCCGAGATATCTCGGATATCGAAAAGGACTAGACAAGAGCACCATAATATGGCAAGAGCATACAGTCACCAATCGTACAGCTGATGAATAGCTCATCAGATTAAGTACCGTTATTTTCTATTTTCGTAGTATGACGTATGCATCTAAAATGAACCGCCATAACAAAATATGAATTAACGTCTCCAAATGTTACGCAATCGCGGAATAATGTAAATCTTAATAATAACGAGGAAATTTTTGTAACTCTGACATTATTCTTGAGTTAAAAGTATAAACTCACTGCGATGTAGCAATCCTTGAAAATGAGCGATCTTAAAATATAACGCAATTACCCCGGTTGACCTTACCTAGATGATAAGTACAAAAAGCAGGATGAAACGCGAGTCCAGCAGGCAGCTGGCCATATTGTAGAATTCTCTAGATTAGAAAACGTCTCGAATCTCAAGAAAATATCATTAATTCAGGCCCCCTAGCACGACAACCGAAACACGATATCGCGTTATAAAGCGTTTTATCGACACTCAACTGTCAAAATCCATTGTCTTTTAATAGACTAAGCTCCCATTGCATGAAACCTTACCTCACAAGGTGGAAGAGCAGAAATGTGTTGCAGTAATAGATATTACTTAGGAACACTGGATTTTAGTGGGTTGCCATCGCATATCCTGGAAGAACATATATTTTTTTTCGTTTTCGTACCGCAATTTTGACCGAAAATTACATCATGAGGTGGAAGATCGAAATGTTTACCCATCGAAAGAGAAACATTCGGAGGTCAAAACCCGCATGGGTTGCCAGCCCCTACCCTGGCAGGTTTCAAGGTCAGCCAAGTTTTATGAGGCCCAAAAATGGGGTCACTTACCTCATCAGGTGGAGAGATAAAATTGATGCAGGTCGATAGCCCTAGTCGTGCCGTTCATGAATATATAGGGTTGCCTGCCTTCAGCCTGGCAGTTTTCCTGGTCAGCCACCTCAAACAATCTATATCAATATCTCGGAAAAACGAAAAATTCTTGTAAAGACGCTTTGATTCGGAGTAAATTTTATACAAACCGTGGTATTCAATTAAAATCTACGCTCTGGCAGTCTTGCGCCTATTATAGTGTTGAAATAATAAGGTAAATGCACCAGTTATGGTCATTTTTCATTGGCATCTTCAAAATATTGAAAAAAGTAATGTAGTTGTTTAACCTCATCAAGTGGCTCGATGAAACTAATGCAGATCGATAGTTCCAGACGTGCCGTTCATGAATATATAGGGTTGCCTGCCTTCAGCTTGGCAGTTTTTCTGGTCAGCTACCTCAAACAATCTATATCAATATCTTAAAAAAACGAAAAATTCTTGTAGAGACGCTTTGATTCGGGGTATATTTGATACAAACCGTGGTATTCAATTAAAATCTACGCACTGGTAGTCTTGCGCCTATACGGTGTTGAAATAATAGGGTAAAGGTACTAGTAAGTGGTCATTGTTATCTTCCAATACGGAAAAATGTATCTGTTTTAGCGTTCTCATACCAGAGTGATAATCTTATACTACGTATAACTTATTTTGATATTACAATTGTAAAAAATGTACATAAAAAGGAAATACAAAATCACGTACATACTTTTTTTTATTCAAAACCAGGGAGTTCACAAAATCTTCTCTTTCTTACAACTGGTTGATTATTGCATAGCTTTTAATTGACACTTCGCTAAAAAAATGTAAAAATTTTAATATATTAAATTTTGGAATATTAATGTCGTAAAAAAATACAAAATTTGACGATTTGAAGTAAATACTTTTATTTGGTGATATTTAGGATTATTTAACAGAGTTAGTAAGTCATTTTTATTACACAACTATCCAAAAAAGTGTATTGTGTTCGGGTTTGATGTATTATGTATGTGAGTTTCTTATTTCACTATAACATCAAAACACCTGAACAAATTTGGCTGTGAGAGGTATCGTTAAATTAGAATCCTTACATCACCCCAAACGACACTAACAATAGATTTTTGAAAAATGACAATAATATATGTCAGCTGCATGACACCATTTATTTATTTTTTGCAATGATTACAAAATTAAAGGCCTTGATGAACACATTCCAAAACTAATAATTTGTAACTAAAATGTATGAAATAAAAAAAAACATCACTGCCCTGCCAAAAATGAACCAGTTAAATAAAAAGTATTATTGCATACTTAGTTCCTCAGGATTTTAGCTTTTAAACAATCAAAACACGATAAAAAGTATCCTATATTTTAATTCAACAATCTGTGTCCCTATCTAAATCCGTTGAGCCGTTTTTGCCTCAGAAAAAGCAATAATTAGAGTTTTTGCGTGATTGAGTAACGAACATCGAAACTTTCATAATTTTATACTAATACTAGCTTCCGCCCGCGACTTCGTCCGCGTGCATATTAGAGAAAATCCTTAGGGAACCTACAACCAGGATCCGACCAGCCGTTTTTACGTCATTTGGCGGGTCCCCACCAAGCTCGCGAGGCACAACGTTTGCCGCGTGTGGCGGGCCTCGCACGAGGCTGCGCGATTGGATCCTGGTCGGATCCTGGTTGTAGGTTCCGTAAGGATTTTCTCTAATATGCACGCGGACGAAGTCGCGGGTGGAAGCTAGTTTATTACAATAATCAGAATTGGGTCCAGATATCTCCCTCTCCCTCTCCCTCTCCCTCTCCCTCTCCCTCTCCCTCTCCCTCTCCCTCTCCCTCTCCCTCTCCCTCTCCCTCTCCCTCTCCCTCTCCCTCTCCCTCTGTCATATTCGCAATCACCATCCCATAAAACCTCAAGAACGGCATCCATATCGATTTTTATGTTTACTTACCCCATTTACCCCCTAAGGGGTTGATTTTCAAAATCACAAAATAATTTGTTTGCTTATTTATTGCAATTTTTAGACGTGCTCCAGCGAAGTTTAAAGTTGTAATTTCGATTTTATATTCTTTTTCCATACAAAATTTGAACCCCATTTTTAAACTTTTTAGATTTTTGCATTCACAATGCTATTTTTATATTAAGATGAATAAATAATGAAAAATATTAGAAAAAATCGGCTCACCCGTAGCAACTTAGACGGGATATAATCGGCATATAAACGGCAATCCCGTCTAAGTTGCTACGGGTGAGCCGATTTTTTCTAATATTTTTCATTATTTATTCATCTTGAACCCCATTTTCACCCCTTTAGGGGTTAAATCATGTCCACCGTATTGGACTTCAAAATAAATGTTATTTTCGCAATCGTCATCCTAGAAAACCCTAATAACGACATCCATATCGATTTTTGGGTTTTTTACCCTATTTCACCCCCATTTCATCCCCATAGGGGTCAAAATACTAACAATAACGATATACGTTGCGTTAGATTTCCATCCATAAGCTTAAATAATAAATTTAGCTATTTTTACTTCGTAAATGAAGTATTTTCTTTACACAACTTCATCCCCCTTTTCACCCCTTCAGGAGAACAATTTTTAAAAACGCTGAGACGATTTATATTAATATTCAATCCTTAGTCTAAACACAAAATTTGAAGATCCTAGCTTCGAAACTGAGGAACTTTCATACAAATTTTGGGTCCCCGTTTCACCCCCTTGGAGGGTGAGTTTTGAAAAATCCTTTCTTAATGCACCCTTAGACCTCATAAGGAACCTACGTGTCAAATTTGGAGTCTCTAGACCCAGCGGTTTGGGCTGTGCGTTGATATGTCAGTCACCAATCAGTATCTTCTTTTATATATTAAAAAAGATTACTAGTAGCCCCCCGCGACTTTATCTTCGTAAACAGTTATTTTTCTATCCCTCGGTAGGTAAAAAATAGCTATAAAGTACTTACTTTTAACATTGGAAATGTTTTTTCGATCGCATCTGTATAGGGCCCTGTTTTCGGCAAAAGTGGGACATGCCGATATTTCCGTTATTTTTGGGTCAATATAGTTCATTGATATGTCAAAATATTTGTATTTACAAGGCCTACAATGTACCAAAAAAGTCATACATTTATCTTTTAAACTTAAAAAAATGCTCTGAATGGGTCATTTTTTTGGAGTCCGTAATGTACCCAACATCTAGTCTTAATAGTAATAATGTTTACATAAAATCTACATTTTCTTATGGAGGTAGGTTATATCTCCGGATGCTTTTCGAATTAAAAAAAAATATTATTATTTTAGCAGTTAAGATGACTTTAAACTGTAGGTTTGAGCGTCTCGGCGCGCGCTTCTGGATTTACGTATTAGGAATTTTTGTCGATAAATAGTTTGGGATTTCATTAAGTATATTTTTGTTTGTAATTCTGTTGTTTTGTAAATATTTACTAATTCGAAAAATAAAATAAATATGCATGTTCATACAACAAAGCTGTACCTAGTTAGCATGTAGGTAGTATAGAAGTAGTATTGGAACGTCTTTATTTTCATTTAACTACTTACAACAAGTTTTGAAAAATATTATAATATTAATATTCCTCCCTATAAGTTCGTTTTATTATTTATTGCTGAAGATCATTTCCAATGCCATTTGAAAGTCATGTGGTGCATGAGATCTGTGAATTTTTTCCTGAACGATGGGTACTCTATTTCATTTTCTGTACCCCTGACATGCCATGATGATTGGTTGATTAGTTAAGACGTGAAAGCGTAACAAATAAACAGATAAACTTACTTTCGCATTCTGTAATATTAGTAAGGATAGTAGGATTCAGCTCAAATATGTCCCCCTCCTGTAATATTAGTAAGAGTTCCAAATTATATCCCCATCGAGGAGCATAGCCTACCTTACACGTCAACGATATTATTAATGTGGATGAAAATATTGAAAATAATTCCGATATTAATTGTGATACTTCTTATGATAAAAAAACAACTGTGTGAAAATTTGTTTTTGATGTTAACTTGTCGGAATAATATCGGGCACCATTCGCCTCTGCACACACGCACGCACACGGCACTACACTCTGTATATTTTTTACAATTATAATATCAAAATAAGTTATACTTAGTATAAGATTATCACTCTGGTATGAGAACGCTAAAACAGATACATTTTTCCGTATTTGAAGATAACAATGACCACTTACTGGTCCCTTTACTCTATTATTTCAACACCGTATAGGCGCAATACTACCAGCGCGTAGATTTTAATTGAATATCACGGTTTGTACTAAATATATCCCGAATCAAAGCGTCTTTACAAGAATTATTGTATGCGTAACCGCAGCAAAATGTTGCGTCTTAGAGAAATGAGAGTATTACAGATAATTAGTTTATAGTAAGATGCAATTTGTTTAAGTATAGCAAAATGTGTGCAAGTTGTACTTTCGAAGTTATTCAAGAAAAACTGATTTTGCTGGGGTAACGTTACCCCAGCAAAATGTTTTTAAAAAAAAGGCGTTTAGCCTGGAACCAAGTACATCAAAAGATAGCTTTTGACGAGTTGTTAATGAATACCAATAGCAAAATCTGTGCATCTTATAGTTTTTGAGATATTCAAGATTTTGCTGCGGTAACGTTTAGGGATTTCCCATATCTCAAAAACTGTCTGTCGCAGAAGTTTGAAAAAAATACCAGTTATAGGCCTTAATTTGTTTAAATTTGTTTAAATATAAGTATTTCGATTCATCAACAGATATCGATATAATTAATTGTTTTTTAAAAACTGGAAAAAATCGATTTACTCCTAAACTAGTACATCTGAAAACAAATAAAAAACAATTACATATACCTATGATCTACCCCTTTAAGGTGTACAAATCTGGATTAACAAACTTTACGTGATATGAAGATATAAAGAGATTTCATCAAATTTCAAGCTACTTATCAATTTTCTACTTTGGCGATCGAATACGCAGCTCTCTATGAATACAAAACGATAGACTATAGTGAACTAATTAGTGTATTTTGTTAAAAAACATCTCTGAAAGTTTCAGCTTTAAATCTCTGATGGATTAAAAATTATTCAAAAACCAAGAAAGTGCCAGCAATTCTCCTATAAACCGACTAAATTACGGAGGTTACGAAAAAGCGATCGCGCCATACTTGAGCGTAACCATCTAAAAAAAATAGCATAATAGTCATTTTTAGGTGGTACAGTCGCGTATAAAAAGATTTTATTTCTTTGTTTGTTTGTCCACTTTAGCAAACTATTTTGTACTAGCTTAGCGATAAGATAGAAACTTGAAACTTTGAACATAGGTCCAGCACTGGAAGACAATGCAATATTATTGTGTCAATGACTAATTTTTAGGGTTCCGTACCCAAAGGGTAAAACGGGACCCTATTACTAAGCCTCCGCTGTCCGTCTGTCTGTCTGTCTGTCACCAGGCTGTATCTCATGAACCGTGATAGCTAGATAGTTGACATTTTCACAGATGATGTATTTCTGTTGCCGCTATAACAACAAATATTTAATTTACCTTATTTTATATTATAAAGTCCTTAATTCCGACCGATATTTCAATATTTCATTTAGTGCGAAAGTCCTAGGTCCACAATATTTTGTAAGAAATAAGCCTTTGCCTAAGTCCTTAAAATACGGGTCAAAAAGGACTAAGTCCAAGAGTTTGGGACCTGAATCCGGTTGATTAATGTTGATTTTATTAAAAAGTATAATAATAATATGTTATGTTTGTGTGTTAAATAAAAGGTGAAGTTTGACTTTCCTCAATAACCTACCTACATCTCTGAAATCGCAAATAAAATCAGCTGTAATTAATGACGAAAATATCAAAATGTAAAGAACTGCTGATTATTTTTTCGCGATTTCAGAGTTGGTTCCATAGTAAAGTTGTTCAGTTTGATGGTCCCTATTTACCATATTCAGCATTATAAGGCTTTTACCAAACACCTTGTAGAAAAATTTCAGTGATTTTTTCTGTTTAAATTTGGTTTATTGAGAAACTCAGTTTTTGGACTAAGGGAGTTCTGCATCTGGGCTTGCTCTACACGTTGGTGTTATCAGATGAAAAAGTACGGACTTCTGCATCTGGGTCCTTCATTTATAGAAAAAGGGACAACTACATAGTGACATGACAAAAGAGAAAGAAATGCGAAAATCTCGTGTTGGATTCCGTGACGTGACGTGTAATAAATTTTTAATTAACAAAAAACAATGAATGCAAAAATCTCAACTTTAGGAATATTTTTTATTATTTTTTATTTTACAAAAGTACTTGTTCAACGCATTCATCAATTAACTAATACTATTAGATAGGTTGAACCACGTTTCTTTTTAGTTCTGGTCTAAAAATCTAGTAGCAATTAGGTAAGTATTGCTAATAACGAATGTAGTCGAAAATAGCTAAAGTAATAATATAACCTCTACATAAAACAATTTAGATTTCGGCTACATGGGTATTTTTCTGCTTGACTGTACTATATATCGGTTATTAGGTTGCTAATTTCAGTAGGACATCCGCAAGTATGGCGCGATCGCTTTTTCGTAACCTCCGTAATTTAGTCGGTTTATAGGAGAATTGCTGGCACTTTCTTGGTTTTTGAATAATTTTTAATCCATCAGAGATTTAAAGCTGAAACTTTCAGAGATGTTTTTTTAACAAAATACACTAATTAGTTCACTATAGTCTATCGTTTTGAATTCATAGAGAGCTGCGTCTTCGATCGCCAAAGTAGAAAATTGATAAGTAGCTTGAAATTTTATGAAATCTCTTTATATCTTCATATCGCGTAAAGTTTGTTAATCCAGATTTGTACACCTTAAAGGGGTAGATCATAGGTATATGTAATTGTTTTTTATTTGTTTTCAAATGTACTAGTTTAGGAGTAAACCGATTTTTTCCAGTTTTTAAAAAACAATTAATTATATCGATATCTGTTGATGAATCGAAATACTTATATTTAAACAAATTTAAAGAAATTAAGGCCTATAACTGGTATTTTTTTCAAACTTCTGCGACAAACAGTTTTTGAGATATGAGAAAACCCTAAACGTTACCGCAGCAAAATCTTGAATATCTCAAAAACTATAAGATGCACAGATTTTGCTATTGGTATTCATTAACAACTCGTCAAAAGCTATCTTTTGATGTACTTGGTTCCAGGCTAAACGCCTTTTTTAAAAATCATTTTGCTGGGGTAACGTTACCCCAGCAAAATCAGTTTTTCTCGAATAACTTCGAAAGTACAACTTGCACACATTTTGCTATACTTAAACAAATTGCATCTTACTATGAACTAATTATCTGTAATACTCTCATTTCTCTAAGACGCAACATTTTGCTGCGGTTACGCATACGAATTATTAGTTTTTCCAAGATATTGATATAGATTGTTTGAGGTGGCTGACCAGAAAAACTGCCAGGCTGAAGGTAGGCAACCCTATATATTAATTAATGGCACGTCTGGGGCTATCGATATGCATCAGTTTCATCGAGCCACCTGATGAGGTTAAACAGCTACATTACTTTTTTCAATATTTTGAAGATACCAATGAAAAATGACCATAACTGGTGCATTTACCTTATTATTTCAACACTATAATAGGCGCAAGACTACCAGTGCATAGATTTTAATTGAATACCATGGTTTGTATTAAATATACCCCGAATCAAAGCGTCTTTACAAGAATTTTTCGTTTTTCCAAGATATTGATATAGATTGTTGGAGGTGGCTGACCAGAAAAACTGCCAAGCGGAAGGCAGGCAACCCTATACATTCATGAACGGCACGTCTACGGCTATCGATCTGCATCAGTTTCATCGAGCCACCTGATGACGTTAAACAGCTACATTACTTTTTTCAATATTTGAAGATACCAATGAAAAATGTCCGTAACTGGTGCACTTACCCTATTATTTCAACTCCATAATAGGCGCAAGGCTGCCAGTGCGTAGACTTTAATTTAATATCAGGGTTTGCCCTTGATCATAGCATCTTTACATGACTTTTTCGTTTTTCCAAGATATTGATAAAGATTGTTTGAGGTGGCTGACCAGAAAAACTGCCAGGCTGAAGGCAGGCAACCCTATATATTCATGAATGGCACGTCGAGGGCTATCGATCTGCATCAATTTTATCTTTCCACCTGATGAGGTAAGTGACCCCATTTTTGGGCCTCATAAAACTTGGCTGACCTTGAAACCTGCCAGGGTAGGGGCTGGCAACCCATGCGGGTTTTGACCTCCAAATGTTTTTCTTTCGATGGGTAAACATTTCAATCTTCCACCTCATGATGTAATTTTCGATCAAAATAGCGGTACGAAAACGAAAAAAAATATATGTTCTTCCAGGATATGCGAAGGCAACCCACTAAAATCCAGTGTTCCTAAGTAATATCTATTACTGCAACACATTTCTGCTCTTCCACCTTGTGAGGTAAGGTTTCATGCAATGGGAGCTTAGTCTATAACAGCTATGATTATCTATATCATATCGCGCTTCGATGGTCATGCTAGGGAGGGGCATTGCAACAAATATCATCTACGTATGTATAATGTAAATTACAGACGTAGCCAACTGCATACCTCAAGCCGCTTGACCAGCAGCTGCTGGCCGCCCTCGGCGCCGTAGGGGTGGTCGTAGGGGAAGCTCCAGTCTCTCACGAGGAACTGCAGCCGCTGGAACGGCTTGCCCAGGCTGCTCTGCTGCGCCAGCCGCCCGTACTCCGTGAACAGCTAGAAAATAAGCTCAGTGTCAGTTTTAACTGGTAATGATAAAACATTGGCTTGCCGACCTAGCATGCACACCGCGACTTTTTGTTGATATGTCGTTTGTCGCGCCAGGCGAAAAGTGTCGACAAAATTTTGTCATGGTGCTCTTGATGCATACCTACATACTCGTCTGTGTTTAAGTCGTCTCTAAGTGACGGCAATTTGCTCTACACCTTCTGTATGTCGCAGACGGCAGATTTAGTACAACAAAGCAGTTTCCATTCCACCATGCAACCATCAGCAAACCAGAGAATTTGCCGACATTCGACCATTATTTGGTTGAGCGACAAGTTACTTGTGTGTCTATGTAGGAAATGTAGTAGGTATGGTAGGAGTGTGGATGCCACTTGTAGGAACACCAAATGGAAGATCGTCCTCCGGGCTATGTGGTATTAGCAGGGCTTTGCCACTCCGCGCGCGGGTATGAAGCGCTCGGCGTCCTCTGAGAGGACAAATTTCATACGACAGAAAAGATAAGACCAACGCAATAGAAAGAGAAGCAACTACTAAGTGAATGTTTTGAAGCAAAGGGAGCGTTCCCTTGTGCGACCTGAATTGCACTTTATTGTGTTGGAGCAAGAGTCGCAATTTATTTAAACGATTTTGCAGAGTGCAACTTCTGTACGCTAGTAATATTATCGTGGTATTAGCCCGGGTACCGCGGTCCGACCGATGATGGTTGGAACTTGGAAGTATTATATGCTTAGTCGCTGCGAGAACTTCGTTAACGAGATGTAGGTCACCATATTATTTGGTCGGTTCCATACATTTGTTGATATCAGCGCCATCTAGTAAACATAGTAGTGATGCCATCTAGTGAACATTGTGATATGTACGGCGTAGGCAGATGTTTTCAATAAAAAACCACAAGCGGGCCACAGGTGTTTTCAATAAAAATACAGACCTGCAAATGCTGCAGGTCGTCTTCCTCGATATTCTGGGAGAGGTTGTAGATCTGCACGGAGGATATCATGGTGGAGAGCGCGAACACGGTGGCATTGTCGCGCACCGTCGACTCGCTGTCGAACGTGCCTTGCGTGTCCATTAGGAGGATCACCACCTAGAACATAGGAACAACGTCATACCTGGCATATGATTTGAAAGGCACCATCAAGAAAGTTATCAATATCACGCTAGCCTTGTGTCCATTATACTATTCCTAACGTACTAAAGAAAAACAAGTTTCAACACTCAAGTTGCATAGCCATGAACCAGGCCTCCTTCACTCATTCAAGGTCGCGCGATACGCACACCTACCGCTAGCCGTTCCGCCGGCGGGACAAGTGAGCAGAGGGCCTCCACACGCCCCGCCGCCGTACGAGCGCGGCATCTTACTTCCTGCGTAGATGTTGTCTCTTTATAATAGTAACAATGTGGAATCGACATTATCACTGTGCTGTGTACGAATGTCAAAATCAAAAAACCAATAAACAATTGTCGTTATTCACATTTTGATATATGCTACACCAGGGATGGCGAACCTTTATGCGTATACGTGCCAATTTTCTGGAATAATATTTAATGACGTCGCAGCCGTGCCATCAAATATTCTTGACTTTGTGATCAGTGGAAAAATAATGTAAAAAACAATATCAACTCAAAGCTCTATATTTACCAAAAATACAATTACAAGAGCAATTAAAAATTAGTGCGACTTCTGTTGTTGCAGATTGGACGATAATTGACTTATATTGGGGTTGTACGATGTTACTTTTAGCTAGCGATGCGCGACTCCGAATGATTTTACTTTTCGACTAATTTGTAACTACTAATGTGGTTATTCGAATGGCAAATTAGTAGTATACTAATCTCTGTGTTCGAATAACGACTACTAATTAGTAACTACTAATGTCAAAATGTACAGAGATCCCGACCAAGCCCGAGTCGAACCGAATCATACCGAACGAACGTTTCGACTGCTTTTACTAACTACTAATGCCAAATGTACCGGTATGCGGCGATTTCGACCAAGCCCGAGTCGAACCGAACGTATCGACTGACTGTTCGTTCGTATTGTGGTTCGTATCGTGCGTTCGTCGACTCCAGTCGAATAATCTACGCGCCAGTCGACTAAGTCGAATGATTCGGGGAGTCGAATGATTAGTATTAGTATTATTCGAAGTCGCGCATCGCTACTTTTAGCAGAATGCATGCTGAACTTGATTCATCAGTCAGTCTATTTCTAACAGAGTCTTTGATGTTATTCATCTCTGAAAACAATGACTCGCAGGCATATGTTGATGAAAATACAGTTAGAATAGCGTGAGCCAGCTTCTTCAAACAATTAAATGTTTCTGGCAACGCATTCCAGGTTTCTAAAATTTGATTATTGGCATCTTTACTTATATTACTGGTCAATCTTTCTGTTTCAATTAACTCTAATTCTTTTCTCATGTCTATGAATTTTTGTATCCAAATTGAACTAGATTGGAAATCAATCAGCTGCATTTCAAAATCTTCAATTTCCAACCAATCGAACTGGGAGAAGTTCAGTGTATGAAAGGTCGTTACATCTGGGTACATAATAAACTTGACCGTTTCTGATAATTCTTTGAACTGAGAAAATCTTGTTGAAAATTCCTTAATTGAAGAATCAATCACAGAGATAAATTCCTCAGTAATATTTTCTGCATTTGTTGTCTCATGTATATCAGATTCATTGATATATTTTTTCAAGTATGGAAAATACTTGTAGTTTTTTGCGATAATATCGTTTCTGAAAACTTGCAGTTTAGCCTCAAAGGCGCGAATGAGATCGATCATGACGATTATTGTTTTGTTTGTGCCTTGAAGCTTCACATTTAACGTATTTAAGTGTTGGCATATGTCTGTAAAAAACATCAATTTTGAAAGCCACATGACGTCCAAAAGCTGTGGGTATTGTTCAATTTTTCCCTCATTTTGCAGAAACAGTCTGATTTCTTCCAAGCATTCAACAAATCTTTCAAGTACAGACCCACGACTCAGCCACCGAACATTATTATACATCAGTAAGCCATTATACACGGGGTAACCGATCACAAGTCCAAAATTTTCTTGACGTAATTTCATTTGACCGAAAACTGTTGACCGACGTCTTTGTTGCTATATGTTTTGTTTGCCATATTTTTAAATCATCGAAATATCATTTGGCATATGTCTCATTTTACCGAACTACGTTTTACCGATTTTCAAAATAACTTTTTACTATTGGCCGAAGTTTCTTTTGACTTTTTTTCATTTGCCAGATAACTTATTTGCCATACTTTCACTTCACCAGAACAACATTTTACCGAATATTATTTGGCCGCAAGTTTATTTGAATAAAGATATTTTTACTTTGACTTTACCTTTGACTTTGACATTGGTGGGTTAGGTTAGGTCAGTGTTTTGACCACTCGTAGCAGAGCGAGCGAAGCGGGTGGAGCTTAATAATGCTTGCATGCATGTTCCGTGCTTGCTTGCTTGTTTGCTTGCTCGCTTTGATGCATGCTTGCACGCATGCTTGCTTGTTTGCACGCATGCTTGCTTGTTTGCACGCATGCTTGCTTGTTTGCACGCATGCTTGCTTGTTTGCACGAATGCTTGCTTGTTTGCACGCATGCTTGCTTGTTTGCACGCAAGCTTGCTTGTTTGCACGCATGCTTGCTTGTTTGCATGTTGGGTGCTTGCTTGCAAAATGCTTGCCGGGGGGTGCAGGGGGGCTGGCCCCCCTGCTCGGGGGGGTCGGGGGGCCTGAGGCCCCCCGCTATAAAGAAAAACTTTTAATGCACCTACCAGTAGGTTAGGTTAGGTTAGTGTTTTGACCACTCGCAGCGGAGCGAGCGAAGCGAGCGGAGCTCTAAAATGCATGCTGCATGCATGTTTGCTTGCATGCTGCATGCTTGCTTGCATGCTGCTTGCTGCATGCTTGCTTGCATGCTGCATGCTTGCTTGCATGCTGCATGCTTGCTTGCATGCTGCATGCTGCATTCTTGCTTGCATGCTGCATGCCTGCTTGCATGTTGCTTTTGCATTTGGGAAAATATTAATTTACCTAGAATCGAGTGTTGGTAGTTATTTTGCATGCATATTTATTGAGTCAAACAGAATCATCATCATCATCATCATCATCATATCAGCCACACGACACCCACTGCTGGGTATAGGCCTCCCCTAAGGATCTCCACGACGATCGGTCCTGCGCTGCCTGCATCCACTGGCTTTCCGCGACCTTCACCAGATCGTCGGTCCACCTTGTCGGGGGCCTACCCACGGAGCGTCGTCCGGTGCGCGGTCGCCATTCCAGAACCTTTCTGCCCCAACGGCCATCGGTTCTTCTCGCTATGTGTCCCGCCCATTGCCACTTCAGCTGAGCAATCCTTCGAGCGATGTCGGTTACTTTAGTTCTCCTGCGGATCTCCTCGTTTCTGATTTGATCACGTAGGGAAACGCCGAGCATGGCTCTCTCCATTGCACGCTGAGCGACCTTGAGCCTCCTTATGAGACCCATAGTTAGCGGCCACGTTTCACTGCCGTAAGTCATCACTGGCAACACACACTGTTCATAGACTTTCGTCTTGAGACACTGAGGTAAGTCGGACGCGAAGATTTTTCGAAGCTTCCCGAATGCTGCCCACCCGAGTTGGATTCGGCGAGAGATCTCTTTCTCGAAGTTGGACCTACCTAACTGGACTGCCTGTCCTAGGTATACGTAATGGTCAACAACTTCAAGTGTAGTGTTCCCAACATGAACTGGAGAGGGTACAACATGGGCATTTGACATAATTTTCGTCTTTTCCATGTTCATCCTAAGACCCACTCTTTGGGAAGCACTACGGAGATCTTCGAGCATTGTGTTCAGGTCTTCCATGGTCTCAGCCATAAGGACTATATCATCGGCAAAACGAAGGTGTGTTAGGTACTCGCCATTAATGTTGATGCCGAGTCCTTTCCAGTCCAAGAGCTTAAAGATGTCCTCCAACGCAGCTGTGAACAGTTTCGGAGAAATAACGTCTCCCTGTCTCACACCACGCTGCAGTTGGATAGGATTTGTGTTCTGGTTCTGTACTCGGATCGTCATGGTGGCATTTTGGTATAAGTACCTCAACACCTCGATATACCTATAGTCCACTTGGCACCTTTGGAGAGACTGCAGCACCGCCCAGGTTTCAATCGAATCAAAGGCTTTCTCATAGTCCACGAATGCCAAGCAAAGTGGCTCATTATACTCCTCGGTCTTCTGTATAACCTGCCGCAGCGTATGGATGTGGTCTATGGTGCTAAAGCCTTTTCGGAACCCGGCTTGTTCGGGAGGTTGGAAGTCGTCGAACTTGCGAGCGAGACGATTCGTAAGGACTCTCGAAAACAACTTATAGACATGACTCAGAAGCGAGATGGGTCTATAGTTCTTTAAGAGGGACTTGTCACCCTTTTTAAAGAACAAGATCACCTCACTTATGTTCCATGTCTTTGGCGTTCTGCCCTGGACGATGACGGAATTAAAGAGCTTCTGGAGGACTTTGAGTATCGGCTTACCGCCCGCTCTCAGAAGTTCTGTAGTGATTCCATCGTCACCCGCCGCCTTGTTGTTTTTCAGCTGTTTGAGAGCCATACTAATCTCGTACAGGCTGACGTCCGGGATATCTTGAGTATAGTGTCGGGTAAGCTTGGCTCTGGGGTCTTTAGCCTTGCTTTCAACAGGTGTCTGCGTGGAATATAACTGCCCATAGAAGCTCTCGATCTCCCTCAGGATTTCAGGCTTTGATGAAATGATGCGTCCGTCGTCAGTTTTCAGCTTCGTCATCTGGCTTTGCCCAATATAAGTCAAACAGAAAATAATTTAAATTAATAAATAATTAATTTTCAGAACATCACGAAAATTTGTCCGATTCCAGTTTAAAACGATTTTGGAAATCAACTTATAACATTAGAATACTAAATACTATACTAGAAAAAATACGACTCGCTACGAAGATTAGGAATCGGAAATAGTGTGCTACAAGTTTTTAAGGCGTACGTGACCCTGAGGGGTTTGGTGAACTGAAATTATGGCAAATAAATCAGTGGTGTAATGAATATTCGGGAATATAATACATCAACGAAACGTTCTTTCGGCCGAGCATTACCTTGGTAAAAAGTTTTTCGGCCAAATGAGACGTCGGAGTAACGAAAAAAATCGAATTAATATTAGGTCAACTGATACAGTGGGAAACGTGATTTCGACGAAGCAAAAAAAGGCGAAACGAAAATAGTCGAAAAGTTGTCGGTAAAATGAAATTCGTCCAACACAAAATTCGATCTTAAGATAGGTAACCTATACACGGAGTTGACTTCATCCAACAAAGCGTCGAACTTTCGCTTGTTCAAAGCCTGAGCAGAGATGAGGTTGACTATTTTCGTAACTACTGCCATAACATTATCAAGAGATGTTAAACCGCTCTTAGCGCATAAGGCTTGTTGGTGAATGATGCAGTGGAATTCAAGAATCGAATGTCCTACTTCAGTTTGAAATAAACTTATGAAACCAATTTTTTTACCCACCATACTCGGAGCACCATCAGTTGTTACACAAACAACTTTTTTTATATCAATTTCTTTTTCAACTATCGAATTTTTAACTGCCGTACAAATATCTGCGCCCTTTGTAGTTGTTGGTAACGATTTTATCGCAATTAATTCCTCCTTAATGACGTTTCCTACGCAGTATCGAGCAAAAACAGCTAAACGTGCAGATTTTGTGACGTCAGTGCTTTCGTCGAGGCATAGCGATATAAATGAAGCAGAGTGAATGTCAAGCTTTTGTTGCTCTGTAACATTTTCAGCCAATTTTAAGATTCTTTCCTTTATTGTGTTTCTGGACAAAGGAGTATCTTTGATGCGCTGAATTATCTTATTTTTATTCTCGAAATCATCAAAAAGAGAAGGCGCGCATGCTAACCAGGCTTCCTTTAAAAACTCGCCTTCTTGAAAGGGTTTACTATGCCGAGCAATGACATTTGCAGCCGTGTAACTTGCCGCACTTGTATGACAATTTTTGCCAACAAATTTATTTATTGATGTTGACTGTTTGTTTCTGTCTTTCAAAGCACTCGCAATTAATTCCTTTTGCTCTGCTTCGCTTTTTTGACAAATTGATTTGTGATTTGTTTCAAAATGCCGTTTAACGGAAGATGTTCTACATACCATGGTGCCAGAACATAAAACACACACTGCTTTGTCACCTTTATTAATCACGCCGAATTTATCAGTCCACCAAGTCTGAAATTCTCTAGTATCCTTGCTATTTTGCACTTTTCGTTTCTTTGCTGAACTAGCCATATTAAATTACAGCAAATAATAACTTAAATAAACTTTAAAGTTCACTTTCACAATGAAATTCAACTATTTTTTGCGTAAACAAACAATTTGCGCGGGCACTGCGCCTCGTTTGTTATTATTTACTCAAGTCAAGCCCCCGCGCTGCGTTCCCGCGCCCCGCGCCACCGCCGCATTTCCCGCGCTAGCATAGCAACTACGCCCCGCCTCCACCCCGCGCACCGGACCCGAACGCTCGCGCGCGTTTGCTTTTCAAAGATTCATAGGTATTATACTACATCATAATCATAATTTATACTTTTTTCTTTAAACTCGTAATCAGTGACGTGCCGAAATTATTTCGTCGCGTGCCAGCAATGGCACGCGTGCCATTGGTTCGCCATCCCTGTGCTACACAGTTAATTTAAAAGAAGACAACCCTAATGTTGTGTCGTCAGAAAGGGTAGGAGCACGCGACAGAAAGAGAGGCAACTACTAGGTGAACTGCGCGACCTGAATTGCACTTTATTGTGTCAGAGCTAAAGTAGCTTTTTATTTAAATGACTTTGCCGCGTGCTGCTTCTGTACTTGTACTACGCTAGTACTATTATCTATTCTGTGCTTGTACTTTTAGTTATTCTGTGCATGAACTAAGTAATTAATAAATCTTTGTCTACATGTCGGCATCGACATCAGCAATTTTTTATGTCCCCACTGCTGGGGCATATGCACATGCATTTCCTAATGGTGGTTAAGGAGGATGGGCCATACCCACCAAGCAGGTCCAATGCGCATTGATGGACCTGTTTGGTGGGTTCCTTCCTTCTGGCTACCTTCTCTCCGTTGGGCAGCGTAGCGTGGAAGGGCTGCGACCACATGAGTATGCCGGTGGTGTCGCGCTCGGAGCCGCCGCGCCAGCTGAAGCCCTCCAGCGGCTCGTCCTCCGACCCCAGCCAGTCGCCGCCCGTGTCTCCGACGTTGTACTGTAGAAACACAGGAGACAAATCTAAAGTTCATTTTATAGAATAGGTCGCTGTATGACCATCAGCCAATTTAATGTTCCTACTGCTGGAGCACAGGCCTTCCTTATGGGTGGATAAGGAAGATGGACCATAACAAACCACGCGAGCCCAATGCAGATTGATGGGTGTTAACGACTGCAAGTGCCTGCAAAAATTAATGTCAAGCAATCGCCACGTTCCGTCCGGGAAAAACACGTTACCTACGTATACAGTGTTTAAATTGGACCCATATTGTGACGCGTACTTTCCTGTTTACCTGTGACTGTGAGCCTTAGATAGCCTATACCTACATCGACAAATGACTGTTTGGTCTTATATAAATCGTTACAGGATTACCTACCTTGGTTGAGTTGAGATATGTTAGTAGGTAAGTACTGCTTTCAATAAAATTGGAAACATAGCATTTTTTTGATATAGAAAGAAGAATCTATAACGTGTTAAAAAAACTCCTAAACCTGAAATAAAAAACTTTTTAACGGATCTAGCGCGGTTTTATTGAAAGTACTTTGGTAATTAGTTGGTATTTGGTTTGATTTTTTTGATTTTACGTTAAAAAGTATATGCTAAAAAGCATAGTCTGCTAGTATCAGTTAAAAACCGGCCAAGTGCGTGTCGGGCCACGCGCCATAGGGTTCCGTAGTTACCTTATACCATACTATACCTTAATACCACTATAATTTTTCGTCTGTAAAAATAACTTCGTTTTTCACAGTGTTGGTATGAATGAATGACAAAGTTATATTTGCGGTTTTGGAAAATATGATATATCTCGAAACTAATTACTATATCTCGTTCAAACTAATTTTAGTTGAAAGATTTTCTTAAGATCTATAGCATATTTTTTTTTTAGATTTTTCACTTTCTTATTTCAAAAGTTAGAGGGGGAGGGGACGGGACACTTTTTACCACTTTGGCAGTGTTTATCTTTCAAACGGTTGACTTTGAGAAAAAAATGTCTTAGAAACCTCAATGTCATTTTTAAAGACCCAACTATAGACACCGCACGGATTGTTATGAAGGAATTTTTTTTTCAGTTTCAGTTCCATGTATGGGGAGCCCCCCCTTAATCTTTATTTTTTTTTACTTTTGTGCTAAAATCGTTAAGCGGTTAACAGAATACATCTACCTACTAAATTTCAACTGTGTAATCCTAATACTTTCGGAATAAAATGGCTGTGACATACGGACGGACAGACAGACAGACAGACATGACGAATCTATAAGGGTTCCGTTTTTTGCCATTTTGGCTACGGAACCCTAAAAAGTGTTTTATTTCATGTCTAGTGAGCGCGTAAGCTTGAGAAGGAAAACTTGTAAAGACGAATATGGTAGAAGAAAGGCACCATCAAACTAACAAGTTTTACTATGGGATCAACTTCGAAATCGCGAAATAATATATCAAAACAGCTACCTTATCTTTTTTCGCGATTTTAGAGTTAGTGCTTTAGTAAAAGTTGTTCAGTTTGATAGTCCCTATCTACCATATTCGTGTTTTGAGGTTTTTTTTACCCACGACGGACGGAACGGAACGGAGACGGTATATGCGTTTGGGGTTAGAGGTTGTGCGTTTGTTTGTGTGTTTGTCTGTTACCATTTTCCTCGGAAACTACTAAGCCGATTTCGATGCGGTTTTTTGCATTCAAAAGGTTTCATTTCAGAGCAGGTTCTTAGACATGTTTCATGGTGGTAGACCACCAGGGGGCTCTGCAGCAACTAGATAAGTCAAGTTTGTCTATTACCATTTTCCTTGGAAACTACTGGGCCGATTTCAATGCGGTTTTTTGCAATCAAAAGGTTTAATTTCAGAGCAGGTTCTTAAATATGTTACATGGTGGTAGACCACCAGGGGGCGCTGTAGCAACCAGATAAGTCGCGCTTGAGAAGTTCTCTAAAACTACTCAACTGATTTCGATGCGGTTTTCTGTAATGGGTTTGTAGGTTATCGGCGATGGTTCTCAGATAGATGTTATGGTGTTTAACCGCTAGGGGGCGCTGCAGTTATCATTTTCTCATTCATTTCCAAAACGGTTTGACCAATTTGGATGCGGTTTTCTGTAATAGTTTTGTAGTTTGTCGGCGATGGTTCTTGGTGTTATGGTGTTCAGCCGCTAGGGGGCGCTGTAGTAATCATTTTCCGAATGGTTTGACCAATTTAGATGTGGTTTTTAGAGTAGATAACGTATGAATTCTTTAAAAAGTTTAAAATAAAATGGCAAAATTAAAATTTTTGAAAAAACCCACGACGATAAAAATTGTAACTCTTTATTTAAAAAGACTAAAATAAGTTTTACAAAAATCCCTCGACTAAAAGTGATGTAGGTACTATACATACTTTATCTACCTATTCATAAATTACAAACGCAAGAAAATTCCGTCGGGGGCTGCCATTGCCATTTCTCTAAAGTAACTACATATAACTGAAAAATATTTGTTCATTTGGGGGCAGGTAATGGCAGCCCCAACGGATTTTTCTTGCGTTTGTAATTTATGAATAGGTAGATAAAGTATGTATAGTACCTACATCACTTTTAGTCGAGGGATTTTTTTAACACGTATAAGTAGTAGATAAATGAGAGTCAGATATAAAAAGGTGTAGATTAATGAATTCATGATGTGGTTAACTTACCCTATGGTCCAAATATCTGAGGAAGAAGTCGAGCAGGAACGACTTGCCCTTGCGGAAGGCGCCGGCGACGGACACGACGACGACGCTGCGGTCGCGCACGTCCTCGCGCAGCAGCAGCTCCGACAGCGCCGCCTCGTCGAGGATGAACCGGTGCTCCTCGGGCGACGCCACCTGGATGCCGTGCCCGGCCCGCAGGCTGCTCGTTTTACCTGGAACACCTCGGTGAGGAAGACTGTGGCACAAAATAGAGAGGACAGTAGGGTTATTCACGATTGTCGGAAATCTATTCGAAAGCATTCGATTCGAATCCGTATCCTTACAAAAATATAGCTATTCATTCACAAATACATTCGACTGGCATTTTCGATTCACTTTCTGACGGGAAAGCGCAATGCATTTATGAAGTTTGGTAGCATAAGGTAGAAAATAAGATCGAAGAGGAACGCGTATGAGAGAGGGGCGCGCGCTATTGGTCCGCCTCACAAATGCATATGCGGGAACTTGGATAAATAGGGATCTACTACGTCGAAAAAGTGTCATCAAGATGTTTGCCTCTAAGCGTGATCGAGCAACGCACATATAGACATTCTCAGCGACACCACAGAATACATCGACACGGAATCTCTGCTACACTCAAAACAGTTCAAGCACGTGACGCAGTGTCGTCGTTGGAATTGTGGATTGTGTGGGAGTATGAAAGGATCGAGTGCAGAATGGTGTGAAGGACCATAAACTGGGAAACGTATAGGGAGATGATGATATCTATCCATTGGTGACGTCACGATAAAATCGATACGACGGTCGATCGTGCTCACATGCTTAGTTATTGACTGAATTAGGTCGATACAAATTGTACTCACAAATGATGCATGCCTAGAAGATTTACTATTCATATACACCGTTAATTTTTAAGTTTATTCAAAAATGAAATGGGCATTTCAGACCACGTGAATGAACAACATCGACTCGACTGTAATGTATGGAACAGCTGATTTTTTTTTCGCGATTTCGTGGTTGGTGCCATAGTAAAAGTTGTTCATTTATGTAGTATTCATTTACGTAGTCTGAAATTCCCATTTAATTTTAGATATACCTTGAATAGATAATAGTAATACCTACTTAAAAATTAACGGTCGGTGTATAAAAAAACAATAAAACGTAGCTTAGGTGCAACTTAATCGTAATAAGTTCGATTTAAACCTTTCAGTATCGCGTTTTTTCGTATTTTTATGACCTTGTTTAATTCTTTTAAAGCATATTGCTTTGGAGGTAATTTGTAATGGGACTTAAAGTAGGTGCGACTGGAATTGCCCTCTTTCACCTTTGTTTCCGTATATTTACTTACGCATAATTAACAGTACTAAACTCATTAATAACAATATGTATAAACTCCTTTAAAATCTGAATCACTCTTTCTTTTTCAATTTATTAACCAACTAGGTACCTACCTACTGAAAATTCTGTTTTGATGATTTTATCTTTTTATAATCTTACTTACCTACATGTAATTGGCATTAGTTTCGTAGATTTCCGAAGGTTGCGTTTTAAGTAGGCAACCGGTTGTTCTTGACAATTTTCAAAAACATTAGATTTTTTTGGAATAAGCCTAGGCGAAAATTAAACAATAAACAAACAAGGTAAACCAATAACAACTTCGCAATAACTGCTTATTTCAAGGACGAAAGACTAACAAAGTAATGACAAACAACACGAAAAGATACCTACAGGTTAAAAAGTTAGCCTAAACTCTTAATCATAGTTTTGGCATGGATGAATTTAGTCACTAATAAACTTAGGCACTTAAAAACTACATACACAGAAACGAGTTAAAACCGTAACATGTTTGGTAACTGCACACTCGGAATCTCAGTAATAACATCTGACACAATTCTATAATTAGTTTCATTTAACAACCGGTGAACATTTTGAATTTGCGCGCTTCACCACCATTTTGATATTGAAAAACATGTTCAAAAGTACTTACTCATTGTTATCGCGTGAGGTTTGTTTCGTTTGTGGATTTGTTTTGACTTTCGCTCGACATAAAGTTGTATTTGCGTGCACAGTCGACCGTGCGGGGCTGCGGTCTGCCGCCTTGTGAGTGAGGTCATAGTGATGTCATGGCGGCGCACCGGCTAGGCTACACGCGCTCTCCGATGCGATGATGTCATACGCTTCCTAATGTAACAAGTTCAATGTTGTCTTGTGTACTTACGAGATCTGTAGGTCAATAGTGACCGTATGATATGAACTATCTTACCTCTGCCGGAACACAACAATTTTTAAATTGTTGTTATGGCGAGATGGTGGTAGCTAGCCAGGCGGACTTGAAATAAGCCCTACCACCAACCAAACCGAGTACAAATTGTACCCCCCTGGGAATCGAACCCGGGACCTCTGCGTCTTAGAAGGGTGGGCGAACCACTAGACCACAGAGGCGGATATCGATGAAATTGACATCGATAGGTATTACAAACAAATTGAATGAAGCGCGGCTGGGGCTGTCGATTAACCAGCACCATAAACTATGCCAGCACCACTACTGCACTCATGCGTGGAATATGATACTACTCCACTAATGTTCTGGCGCTCACCGTCACGCGTTCAGCAAACTGCAAACGCGGTCATACGATTCAGCCAATGCATTAATGAACTTTATCGTTTGTTATACCTACCTATGTAAAGTTAATGATTGTAATCTGAAGATGGAAATCGCATCGCACAGTGAGATTCAAAAACTTCGTAAAAAATAGGTCCCCGAACTACGGCAACAAAATACGAAATTACAGAGAAAATGAGAGAAAAATATTTTTTTCGACTGCACCTTTAAAAAATTTTAACGACCATGCGGGTGTCTTCGAATTTTGTTACTTATTATAATTTGACATATTCACCCCAATAATCTCAAATCAATGTTGTATGCGTTTGGTTAACCTGCGTAAGCGAAGCGAAACGAACGAACCTCCCGTGTGCGTTATACGCTTAGAGCATTTACTCTAAGGTTTTACGTGAAATTCCTCTGCAAAATCATACATAGGTATAACACAACAACCTCTAATAAAACAAACTTTAAGATAACATAAGAAGGCTTTTAATTTATTGCAGCAGGTGCATCACCATCATCCGTAGACATCACGTGGCAGTGAGCTTAATCCTGATCTTAGGGCACACGACACGCTCGTGCGGCGGCGACGTTCTTACGTTAAATACGTCGATAATATCCAGAACGACAAATTTAAACAAACACTTAAGTAACGTAAGGGGTTCATTGCAGCAGGTACAGTGGCCATCACGTGGCAGTGAGCTTGACGCCGATCTCCCCGGCTTTGTACGCGGCCTCCCGCAGCAGGTAGGGCATGTAGTAATGAGTTTTTATGTAATAAAAACAATATTTTCTTTAAATAACGTTTCACTTTATTTCAGTACTTTATAAAAACTGACATTTGCAACCAGTGTTGCCAACACATCCACTCTACTTTATACTACATCTTCCCCTTCAGAATTACACACATAATCTTTCAAATATTTTGGAGGCCTAACCGTCCTGGTAGGTCTTTTATTACAATCTACATTCTGGTTGCTATCATTATCAATAACATCAACACTATGGTCATTCTTATCTAATAACTTATCATTTATATTATTACTGTGGTTGTCATTACCAACAGCATCAACATAATCATCATCACTCTCTAATAACTTATCATTTACGTTGTCACAATCTTGATTATCATTATCCTTATTAACTTTTCTGATAACAATAGATTCTTCATTATCATTTGAAAGATAGTTTGCATTTAACTCAGTTTCCTTAACAATATTATTATTATCTACCTCATTTTCTTTATTTAACAAAACAAGTTCGTTACTATAACTTGGCGTATTATCTAGATCACCATCAACTCTTACACCTAACTTCTTGGTAACATTTTGATTTAAATCTGAACATTGTCTTAAATCGTGGTGTTTTAAATTTGATTCCCTACTTGTCACTATTTCAGACATTGATGGCTTTACATGAAAAGTATTCCTTCTAAATCGGTTTCCCCGAATATCTTCAATAATTAAAGATCTAGGAGAATTGTGAAAATCAACAACTTTACCTTTTAACCATACATTATTTTTCAAATAAACTATACTTTGGCCAATATAAAATTGTTTATTGTATAATTTTGAGTTTTTATCATAATTGTTTTTGTTACTCAAATCCTTTTTTATTTGATATTCACAAAATGTTTCAACAACTTTTGGTAATAACAATTTGTCATGTATAGGTATTTTAGATCTGAGCATTCTACTGGACAAAAGTTGGGCAGGTGAGTATGGTGATGCCATCACAGGTGTGTTCCTATACTCTAAAAGTAAATACTCAAAATCTATCTTACTTTCATAACTCTTTTTTAACATATTTTTGGCAATTCCTACAAACCTTTCAATAAAGCCATTTGATTTTGGGTAATAAGGACTAGAGGTTATTATCTCAAATCCCCACAACTTGGAAAATTCTTTAAATTCCCATGAATTAAAAGGCATGTTATCAGCTCTAATTATTTTTGGAATCCCATGAATAGAAAACAAATTTTTTAAAATATTTTTTACTGTAAGTGCTGACAGAGATGTAACTTTAACTAGATCAAACCATTTTGAATAATAATCTGCTATTATTAGATAATTACTGCCATTAAATGTTAAGAAATCACACGCTATCTTTTCATAAGGAAGTTTACATGGTTCATCTATTATCATGGGTTCTTTAGTTTTCTTGACACAATATTTTTCACATAAACTACACTTTAAGACTAAGTTTAAAATATCTTGATTTAATGAAGGCCAATAAAACAAAGAATTTGCTCTGGATTGTGTTTTCTTTACCCCAAAATGAGAACTGTGTATCTCCTGCAGAATTTTCTTTCTAAGAGTAACTGGTACAATAATTTTATGGTTTACATATAAAATGTCATTTTCAAAATAAATCATGTCTTTAAATTTGTAAAACGATTTTATACAATCAGGCACCTTGTTAATATTATTTGGCCAACCATTTTTACAAAATTGTACTAAGTTTTGAAGTGAACTATCTTTTTGTGTCTCTAAGATTATTTCATTTAAATAAGAATCCGAAACATTGACAGTATGAACTACTTTGTCAAGAGACTGTTCAAGCTCTGTTGTAGCAGCGACACTTGAAGCTCTACTTATTGCATCAGCTATCAACATCTGAGAACCTTTAATGTACATTAACTCAATATCATAAATAGCTAATTTTAATCTAATTTTCCGTAGTCTTTGCGAGCTGATATCATGTATTTCTTTATTCATCAAGGCTACTAAAGGCAAATGGTCAGTTTGCACTGTAACATGCCGGCCATAAATATAGTAATGAAATTTACGACACGAAAATAAAATAGCAAGAAATTCTTTGTCAATTTGTCCATATTCACATTCATTTTTAGTAAGACTCTTAGAACCAAAAGCAATTGGATGATTATTTTGTAAAAGAACACAACCAATAGCACTCTGTGAACTATCAGCTTGTATTACAATTGGCAAAGATGAATCAAAATTCTGAAGTACAGGAGGACTAGTGATTATTTGCTTTATTTGATTGATACATTTAGTGTGAACATTATCATTCCACTGGAAAACTGTATTTTTCTTTAAAAGTTCTCGCAAAGGAGTAGTAATTTCAGATAAATTAGGAATGAAGTCCCTTAAATAATTAACCATTCCCAAAAACCTTTGTAAACTTTGTCTGTCTTGGGGAATGTCATAATTATTTATGGTTTCTAATTTTTTGGTATCTGGTCTTAAACATCCATTAACAATTTCATGTCCAAAATACCGAACAACAGAAGGGAGATATTGAAATTTTTTTATATTAAATTTAATGTTTAGTTCTCTAGCTCTTAACAATACATTTTGTAATGCCATATCATGTTCCTCCTTTGTATTTCCAAACACTAAGAAGTCATCGATATATATAAACAAGTTTTCAATATCATTAAAGTGATTTTCACAATTTTCTTGGAAAACTTCAGCAGACACATCAAGACCAAAAGGTAGAACATTGAAAGAATAAGTCCCGAATATTGTAGAAAATGTACACATATTTTTACTTGTCTCACTTAAACCAATTTGCCAAAATGACTCTTTAAGATCTAAAACTGAGAAATATTTAGCATTACCAATTTTTGCTTTTAAATCATTAATGGTTGGAATTTGATAGTACTTTTTTAATATACATTTATTCAACGCTTTGGGATCCAAACATACTCTGATAGAATTTTCATCTTTTTCTACAATTACAATACGGTTAACCCATTCTGTTGCCTTGTCCTGTTTTGTAACTACTCCCAATTCACACAATCTGTCCAGCTCAGTTTTCAGTTTTTGTTTCAATTTTAATGGCACTCTATGAGGTGGTTTTGATACAGGTACAGAATCTGGTTTAAGTTGGATTTCATACTCATTGGGGAACTTCCCCGAGCCTGTAAAAACATCAGTATATTTATTAACAATTTTATCCTTTTCATTTTGCAAATTTTCACTACCTACCACATTAATTTGTTTTCTGATAACTAACCCTAATAACTCACATGTATCCTTCCCCAAGGTAGGGTGATAACCTGATTCTGTTACAATGAATTCAATAAAGCAAGATTTAGTTTTTAATTTGACTTCTAATAGAACTGTCCCATGAACTCGAATCTGTGATTTATTATAAGCAAATAACTTTATATGACACTTATTCAATTCTAATTTCTTGGATTTTGACAATCTGTCATACACACTGTATGGAATTAAGTTTACTTCCGAACCTGTGTCCAACTTGAAATTAACAAACAAAGTATTTTCAATCAATAGCTTCTGTGACCAATCTGTACTTGACACTAACCCACAATAGAACTCCTCCTCCTCATCTGAAGTGTTTGATTTTCCGACCATCTTTACAGCTCGTTTGATTTTTGTTCGGCACACTGTAGCAAAATGGTTGAGCTTCTTACATTTGGAGCATTCCTTTCCCCGGGCTGGACATTTATCAAGTCTGGCAACATGCTTGAGACCACACCACTTACACAAAATGATGTTCTTCAAATCACTAGCCTGTGTGCTAAAACTAGAGCCCTCCTTAGACTTAGAAATTGCGTCGACAGAGCTGTTTCCTCCATCCAACTGGACATGCTTATCTTGAGCCAACTGTACATTTTTAATTTGTTCCTTGTCATACTCTGATATCCTTAACTTTTTTATAACATCAGTTAAGGTTATTTCTTCTTCGACCAGGAGTGAACTCTGGCATTTTTTATCATTTGTTCCGAGCACTAATTTATCTCTTAAAGCTTCTTCCTCGCTTTGGAAACAACAATCTTTCGACAACTTTTTCACATCAGAGAGAAAACTATCGAACGGCTCACCAGGTTTCTGTTTTCGTTCATAGAACAAAAATCTCGCGTACAATAAATTTCTTTTTGGGTTACAATAATTGTGAAATTCTTTTATCACCCTTTCGTAGGTATTCTCCTCCTCTTTTAAATTGAAGTTATTGTATATTTTCAACCCTTCTTCACCAACTAAATTAAGCAATATTGCTAATTTTCTCTTAGCGTCCTTTTCTTCCAAACCGGCGGCCACTATGTATATCTCCAAGGCTTGCTTGAAAACACGCCAGTTTTCCGACAAATTACCGGACAAGTTTAGTTTCTCTGGTAAATAACACTGCATTGTTCTTTTTATTACAGCTGCGCCATGTAGTAATGAGTTTTTATGTAATAAAAACAATATTTTCTTTAAATAACGTTTCACTTTCCCCGCGTTCCAAATCACGCCAACAGCGCTGTTAGCGTATAATCCATTAAATTAGGTAGGTACACAAATACCCTATTTGTGTAATATTTTGTGACTTTTTAATTTGGTCGGATTCGCGCTCACAGCGCTGTGAGCGTGATTCGGAACGCGGCCTTTATTTCAGTACTTTATAAAAACTGACATTTGCAACCAGTGTTGCCAACACATCCACTCTACTTTATACTACAGGGCACGTGCTCTTACGGCGGCGGCGACGTATCCACAAAGACAAATAAAAACAATCATTAAGTAACGCAAGGGGTTTATTGCAGGAGGTACAGTGGACATCACGTGGCAGTGAGCTTGACGCCGATCTCCCCGGCCTTGTACGCGGCCTCCCGCAGCAGGTAGGGCACGCGCTCGTGCGGCGGCGGCGACGTATCCACAAAGACAAATAAAAACAATAATTAAGTAACGTAAGGGGTTTATTGCAGCAGGTACAGTGGACATACGTGGCAGTGAGCTTGACGCCGATCTCGCCGGCCTTGTAGGCGACCTCCCGCAGCAGGTAGGGCACGCGCTCGTACGGCGGCAACGGACGTATTCACAAAGAGAAATAGGTAAGGGATTTATATCAGTATCACAACCTTTCTAGACACACTATGCCGAAGTTACGCGACCGAAATTCGGCGGATTTCGGCATAATGTGTCGTCAGTCATTCAAATAGCATTGCAGGTGTAATATTGCCGAACTTTGGTTGCGTAATTTCAGCATAATGTGTCTAGACACTAAATAAAACACACTTTTGAGTAACGTAAGGGGTTTATTGCAGCAGGTACAGTGGACATCACGTGGCAGTAAGTTTTACGCCGATCTCCCCGGCCTTGTACGCGACCTCCCGCAGCAGGTAGGGCACGCGCTCGTACTTGGGCGACGTATCCACAAAGACAAATTTTGGGTTTATTGCAATATCACAACCTTTAATAAAACAAACTTTTAAGTAACATAAGGGTTTTGAATTTATTGCAACAGGTACATTGTTCATCATCAGTGGCCATCACGTGGCAGTGAGCTTGACGCCGATCTCGCCGGCCTTGTAGGCGACCTCCCGCAGCAGGTAGGGCACGCGCTCGTGCGGCGGCGCGGCGGCCCACTCGCTCGAGTTCACGGCCACGCCCATGAGCCCCTGCTTCTCGAGCACGTCCAGCACGAGCCGGAACGTGCCTCGGAGCCGGTTGCTGTTCATCGAGAAGCAGCCCTGGTTGAAGTTCATTACGCATACCCTGGAAAGGAAATTATTATTATTGTCCGTTTTTCAAAGACGTAAATCGCTTGTCAACAATAAAGGCCTACTCATACCTGACCGGTATCCAGTACCGGTGGCGGTAACGGTATACCCGACCGATATCTCAAACGGTATTTTGTATGGCATTACCGGTAGCAGTTGCGGAACACCTTTGACCAGCGCGTTACCATGTAGAGATGATGGAATGGTATGGTATGGAGAGAGGTAGCCATTAGTAGGAAGGCCAAAGTGGAAGATCTTCCTCCGGGCTGGGTGGTATTAGCCCTGGGACCGCGGTCCAACCGATGATGGTTGGCAGTTGCATATATACTGCGTCGCTGACATAACTCCGTTAGCGAGATGTAGGTTACTCTATATGTTCTCCACACTACGCGGTGCTATTCCTTACTAATCTTTGTCGTTCTTCGATACTAGCGCCATCTAGTCATGCCGCTACATCCGCATACCCATTGGGATATTGTTACCGCCACCGGTACAGGATACACCGGTCAGATTTGAGTAGGCCTTAATAATTATGCCAACCCATCACTTGCCTAGGTACAACTCGCGCAACAATATAACTTGACTCAAATTTTAGTACAGTAGCAATTTTAGGTACAAAAATGTTTAGTGCGCAAGCCATATTGTCTATGGTTTGGTTCAAGTTATATTTCGCGAGCTGTATAATAGTTTATTACGGAAGTATGGTGGGAACACCATCAACAACGAAAAAAATGTTATGTTAGTGAGGTTGCTAGAATGAGGGGTTTTCAAATTGACATTTAAAAAAAAGAAAAGTAACTATTTGCCTCACTAGATGGCGTTGATGGTAAGAGGGAAGTCAAAATTGGCTTTTAAAAATAAACGGCCAACCAACCGGCCAGTAAGCATGTACTGCACTGACCTCTATTATACAAGGAGGTCAGTTACATCTGCCTGCCTACCTGAGTACTCTTCGAAAAAAAAAACACTTTGAATCCCCTATTTTTTTCAACGCCATCTATCGAGCCTACAGCTTTTTGTCATTTTGAAAAGCCCTCATTGCCACCCATACTTTATAATGCAATACATCAAAGTCTGTCATTTACATAAGTTTGGGAATGTCATTTAATCGTCTATTGCTCATATTTAAGCTTTAAAAGCGTAGCGTTAAAACGTACAGAAGTGGCGGTACTGTGCCAGAACTGTGGCTTCACTGATGTGTGAATCAGGATTTAGCTGTCTCACTTAGGCATATATTTAATTTTATAAACCGCTCTCAACGTTGAGATCATACAAGAGATGTTCTTCTTATAGGAACAGCATCTCAGGAATGATCCAAGATAGCTATCAACGTTGAGAGCTATTTATAAATACGGGCCTTAAACTCTATAATAACGGCGGTATACTCACGTGACGCAGTTCTGAGGCAATTTCAACTGCTCGTAAGGCACCCTATCCATGTGCTCGGGCACTGACAGCTCGATGGGATAGCCCCCTTTCAGGCATATCAGGATATCTGCACAATTAAATATAGCATCACTAATCCGGCTAACTAATTTCGCTGAACGCAGGTGAACCCACAATAATAATTATACAGGGTGTTTGGTTATCCTTACTAATATTATAAATGCGAAAGTCCGTTTATTTGTTACACCTTAAGGCGCCGTGCCACTA
Source organism: Agriphila tristella (assembly GCA_928269145.1). NCBI lineage: Eukaryota > Metazoa > Arthropoda > Insecta > Lepidoptera > Crambidae > Agriphila > Agriphila tristella. The sequence continues at coordinate 1,898,454 of OV743443.1, read as the reverse complement.
GCGCCGTACTACTAGCGCCGCCAATACATTTATTTTTATTACTCGTAAGCAAAGCCAATATTTAAAAAAGCTAAGATCATGCCCTCTTAAATTGTCTCTATTTTTTTAATAACTCTTCAACAGTTTTCATTCTTTCTGTAAGTTTTAAAAAAAAATTCTAGCCAGAAGTGGCCACTTTGAGATTAAGAAAAAAATCATAAGTCTGTGCTTTCCGCTCTGTTATGTTTAGTTGTGAAAAGTAATAAATAAATATGAAGAAATATATATAGGGTCATTCTGAACTTACCATCCTCAAGGATGTGTCCAGTCCATGAAACTAAACAACTTTCTCTAAAAAACATGTGTCGAATTTCGCCACAAAATTTAGGTCATCCCATACTAAATTGATCACGTGATCTCGTTGATTTGTATGGATAGTCGATTTTTTACATATTTGTCCTTGTGTTCCTTCCTTAGAGAAAGTTGTTCAGTTTCATGGGCTGAACACATCCTCAATATTTGGACGGTGAATAAAAAATGACCCTGTACTATAATTCAAAGTACCTGCTATAAATCCATTAGGCAACACCACATGCTTGGCTGCATACTCGTTGCCGCCCAGCCCCATAGCCAGGTGCTGATGGAGCTGTTCCGTGGAACTGTGCGTGGGGTACTTGGACTTTGCCACCGCGAGTGTCTCCGCGGGAAGACTATACTTCTTACAGTGGAAACTGTTCACCGCCTCTTGAAGCGTCAGCAGTTGTAAATAATCCAATGTATTGTTAGTTCTTGACAAGTATTCATCAAGGAATTCTTTCGAGAAAATCCAGCTGAGGACTTTGTCTTCGTAGTGGTTTAACGAGGCGAGTTCCAGACACATTTTCGTCCATGGCAAGGCTGTGTTTTTTGAATCCAGGACTGGGTTTTTGGAGATTTGCTTGCGGAGCTCGTCCCATTGGTCGGCGTTGGGCGTGTAGTTGTTGTTGGAGAGGCAGTTGATGAAGCCGAAGAGTATGTTGGGGCGCGCGGAGGCGAGGGTCGAGGGTTTGGCGGCGGCTGTCTCGCACAGGTACTCCACTAGGCCGAGGTGGGTGTGTGCCTGTGGATGAAAATGTACCATTAGGAGGTGAGTCTCACTACGCGCTTAAAGTTTGATATTAGCCTACTGCTCGCGGCTGACTCCGTCGAGCCGGCGCAGGTAGGATGTCATGTGTCGGTTGAGACAGAGCTACGCGACAGAAAGAGAAGCGCTTCGGAGGTGCTTATAATAATAGGCACACAGCGCTGTGCAATTTGAAATCTTAATATATAAAACTAGCTTCTGCCCGCGACTTCGTCCGCGTGGATATTAGACGAAATCCTTTTAAGGAACCTTCAACCAGGATCCGGCCAGCCAATTTTACGCGATTAGGCGAGTCCCCATCAAGCGCGCTGCCTCGCGAGGCAAGACATTTGCCGCGTGTGGCGGGCCTCGCACAAGGCTTCCAGTTTCCGTTCCCGTTCCCGTCCCGTTATATTCCCGTTCCGTTCCCGTTCTGTTCCCGTTCCGTTCACGTTTCGTTCCCGTTCCCATTCCCGTTCCGTTCCCGCGGCGTTCCCGTCCCGTAAACGTCCCCTAACCGTCCCGTACGCCTTACGTTCCCGTTCCGTTCCCGTCCGGTTCTTGTTCCCGTTCCCGTTCCCGTTCCCATCCTGTTCTATTCCCGTTCCGTTCCCGTTTCGTTCCTGTTTCGTTCCCGTTCCGTTCCCGTTACGTTCCTGTTTCATTCCCGTTTCGTTCCGTTCCCGTTCCGTTCCCGTCCGATCCCGTCCCGTACTCGTCCCGTACCCCTTCCGTTCCCGTTTCCGTACTCGTCCCGTTCTAGTTCCCGTTACCGTCTAGTTCCCGTTACCGTCTCGTTCCCGTTCCGTTCCGCTTCGCTCCGTTCCGTTCCTTTCCGTTCCGGTCCGGTCCAGTCCAGTCCGGTCCGTTCCGTTCCGTTCCGTTCCGTTCCGTTCCGTTCCGTTCCGTTCCGTTCCGTTCCGTTCCCGTTCCCGTTCCCGTGCCCGTGCCCGTTCCGGTTCCCGTTCCCGTTCTCTGGATGTGCATGTCCAGGTCCATATGTGTCATGTGCACCGCGTTGGACTTCAAAATAAATCTTATTTTCGCAATCACCATCCCATAAAACCTCAAGAACGACATCCATATCGATTTTTATGTTACTCACCCCGCTTACCCTCTAAGGGGTTGATTTTCAAAATCCCAAAATATATATTTAGACGTGCTCCTACGAATTTTAAAGTTGTAATTCCGATTTTGTATTATTTTTCCATACAAAATTTGGACCCCATTTTCACCCCTTTAGGGGTTAAATCATGTCCACCGTGTTGGATTTCAAAATAAATGTCATTTTTGCAATCGTCATCCCAGAAAACCCCAATAACGACATCTATATCGATTTTTATGTTTACTCACCCCATTTACCCCCTAAGGGGTTGATTTTCAAAATAACAAAATATATTATATTTGCCTATTTATTTTTAGATGTGCTCCTACGAAGTTTAAAGTTGTAATGTCTATTTTATATTATTTTTCCATACAAAATTTGGACCCCATTTTCACCCCTTTAGGGGTTAAATCATGTCCACCATGTTGGACTTCAAAATAAATGTCATTTTTGCAATCGTCATCCCAGAAAACCCCAATAACGACATCTATATCGATTTTTATGTTTACTCACCCCATTTACCCCCTAAGGGGTTGATTTTCAAAATAACAAAATATATATTTGCCTATTTATTTTTAGATGTGCTCCTACGAAGTTTAAAGCTGTAATGACTATTTTATATTATTTTTCCATACAAAATTTGGACCCTATTTTCACCCCTTTAGGGGTTAAATCATGTCCACCGTGGTTGGACTTCAAAAAAAATGTCATTTTTGCAATCGTCATCCCACAAAACCCCGATAACGACATCCATATCTGTTTTTAGGTTTTTTTTACCCTTTTCACCCCCATTTCATCCCCTTTGGAGTTGAAATCCTAACTAAAACAATATACGTTGCTTTAGATTTCTATCCATAAGCCTAAATTATAAATTTAGCGATTTTTACTTCGAAAATGAAGGATTTTATTTAATACACAACTTCATCCCCCTTTTGACCCCTTCGGGGGTAGAATTTTGAAAAACGCTGAGACCCGTATTTATTAATTTTCAATCGTCAGCCTAAATACAAAATTTAAAGATTCTAGCTTCAAAACTGAGGGACTTTCATACAAACTTTCATCCCTTATTTCATCCCCTTAGGGATGGAATTTTCAAAAATCCTACCTTAGTGGATGCCTACACTGTATAAAGTATCTGTGTGCAAAATTTCAAGTCTCTAGGTCCAGCGGTTTGGGCTGTGCGTTGATAGATCAGTCAGTCAGTCAGTCAGTCAGTCAGTCATTCAGTTTACGATTTTATATATTATAAGATCGTAAACTGAATGATTGACTGATCTATCAACGCACAGGCCAAACCGCTGGGCCTAGAGACTTGAAATTTTGCACACAGATACTTTATATAGTGTAGGCATCCACTAAGGAAGGATTTTTGAAAATTGCATCCCTAAGGGGATGAAATAAGGGATGAAAGTTTGTATGAAAGTCCCTCAGTTTTGTAGCTACGATCTTCAAATTTTGTGTTTAGGCTGACGATTAAAAATTAACAAATACGGGTCTCAGCGTTTTTTAAAATTCTACCCCTGAAGGGGTTAAAAGGGGGATGAAATTGTGTATTGAAGAAAATCCTTCATTTTCGAAGTAAAAATCGCTAAATTTATAATTTAGGCTTATGGATGGAAATTTACCGCAATGTATTTTGTTATTTTTAGTATTTCAGTCCTTATGGGGATGAAATGGGGGTGAAAAGGGGTAAAAAATCCTAAAAATAGATATGGATGTCGTTATTGGGGTTTTCTGGGATGACAATTGCAAAAATGACATTTATTTTGAACTCCAACACGGTGGACATGATTTAACCCCTAAAGGGGTGAATGTGGGGTTAAAATTTTGTATGGAAAAATAATATTAAACAGACATTGCAACTTTAAACTTCGTAGGAGCACATCTAAAAATAAATAGGCAAACATGTATTTTGTAATTTTGAAAATCAACCGCTTAGGAGGTACATGGGGTAAGTAAACATAAAAATCGATATGGATGTCGTTCTTGAGTTTTTATGGGATGGTGATTGCGAAAATAAGATTTATTTTGAAGTCCAACACGGTGGACATGATTTAACCCCTAAAGGGGTGAAAATGGGGTTCAATTTTTTTATGGAAAAAGAATATAAAATAGAAATTACAATTTTAAAATTCGTAGGAGAATGTCTAAAAAAAATAGGCAAACACATATTTTGTTTTTTTGAAAATCATCCCTTAGGGTGTAAATGGGGTAAGTTAACATGAAAATCGATGTTGATGTCGTTCTTGAGGTTTCATGGAATGGCGAAAATGACATTTATTTTGAAATGCAACAAGGTGGACATGACATGATTGGACGGACGGACATGATTGGAAGGGAACGGGAACGGGAACGGAACGAGTACGGAACGAGAAAGGAACGGTAACGGAACGGGAACCGGAACCGGAATGGGAACTGAAACCGGAACGGGAACGGGAAGGCCCGCCACACACGGCAAATGTCTTGCCGCGCGAGGCAGCGCGCTGGGTGGGGACCCGCTTATGCTCAAGAATGGCTGACCGGATCCTGGTTTAAGGTTTTCTAAGGATTTTCTCTAATATCCACGCGGACGAAGTCGCGGGCAGAAGCTAGTTGTAATATATTGCCGTGCAGCGACACTAGCTTATTATTTGATTGTCCTGCAGTTTTTTTGCTAACCCTCGGGAACAACACTGTTTTTCTGATGGGCTTCTGTACCTATTATATATTCTGTGCCATTCCCAAAATGGTTGTAGTTTTACGGCCCGAGAAGCTCTAGGAATCAAGAAAATTGGGGAGAAGAAAATTAAAATCCTAGAATTTTTGAAGAACAATACCAAGAACCTATTACGAAAAAATAATTCGCGGTCGCGCAGACCCTCTATCAGACGCAGCAGCAGTGGTAAGACGTTTTCAGGAACTACCTAATATTTAGTTAAATGATGTAATCCGATTTAATTTTTTATTTGTCTTGCGAAAAGGGAGGAAGAGAGTACAACATTTATTTTTCTTATAAACTAGCGGCCGCCCGCGACTTCGTTCGCGTGGATTCTAACCTTTAACCAAGATAAAAAGTAGCCTGTATATTAATCCAGGTCCTAATCTGTCTACTAACCAGATTTCATCCAAATCCGTTCAGCCGTTTAGGCGAGAAGAGGTAACAAACATACACACAAACTTTCGCATTTATAATATTAAGTAGAATATTAAATATACAACTTACAACACGAGAGAGTACTCTGGCGACGAGGAGCGCCTTCTCAAATTCTACCTCGTTCTCCACCACGTAGCTAGCGATCGCGTCCATCAACTGCTCATGATAGTACTCCGGGTGCTTCTCCAAGATCCGCCCTTTGACCTTAGCCGCTGTTCTCAGCAAGTCTTCGTACGTCAACTCGTTCAAACGCTGCGTCAGGATGTCATAGCATATGTGCAGCAACTGAGCTCTTGTTGGGAACCTATCCTCTGTACAATTCACTTGGCACAACGACCATATAATAGCTTTGGCATTTTGGGCATCTATGGCTTGGTCGTGCAACAGCAGTCCCGTGACGATATTATTGATGCATCTATCTGGCAAGTCGGTGTTACAGCTGTATGCTAACATTTCTCTCAATAGAGGCAAGTCTTCGTTATCTAGTTCTAGAGGAAGTCGTATTTGGAATGTGAGGGGTAAAGCTAACTTTAGAGCGTCGACCAGATGGTTTTTGCTGTCGAATCTGCTAAAGATAAAGTCGAGGAACATGATTTGGCGTATGTTTAATGCATTGATGTTGTGTCTGACTAGTTGCAACATGGTTTGGACGATGAGTGAGTCGGCGGGGACTTGCAGGTAGGAGAGGGCTTTAGTCGCTTCAATAGCTTCGTTCACTTCGAGGGCACGAGCGTGCTTCTTGAAGTTTTGGCAGAGGACGGCAAATGCTGGGTTTTTAATTATCGATTTGGGATTTTCGTCTATCCTGTGGGCAACAATTTGTTTGATTACTGTTTGCAGTTGGATGTCTGAATAAATGGTTTTTATTTCATGAAATAACAGCTTAAAGACCTGGCCACGCAACAAAGCGTCCAGCGATGCGAATCCTACTAATATTACAATTGTGAATTTTTGGATGTTTGTTACTCAATCACGCAAAAATGACTGAACGGAGTTGGATGAACATTGGCATACAGAGTTTATAACCTGGATTTAAATATAGGATACTTTTGATCTTAGTTTAAGGTTCCCTAGGGATTTATTGGCTCCCAATGCGGACGAATAATCGCGGGTGGAAGTCAGTCAGCCAGGAAGATATTACTGTGTGATATCCATTAACTGCTGTGTGGTGGACACTTCGAAAGTGCAATAAAGAGATAATTCGCTCGCCTACCGCAATCCGCTCTGTCGCGTGGCCAGAGGCCGTATTACAAGCTCTTAAACTTGTCAGATTTATAAATTGCTGTAGTGACATATCATTCAGCTGTACCTGGCAAATAGGCAAAGAGATAAATTGTTAGCCAGTCAGAAAACTGCCTGGAAATAAGAGTTCCTAATAAGTCCTAAAGTCATAAGGCCTATGTTCAGCAGTGGACACTGATAGGCTGATGATGATAAGTTCTAAGGAGCTCGATGGTGCAGTGGTTTAGCGCCTGGCCCGGCGTTTGCAGAGGTTAAGCAACTTTCACAAGGGTCAGTCACGGGATAAGTGACCAAAATTGTATTATCTCGAGCTCCTCCGTGCTTCGATAGTCATGTTAAGCCATTGGTCCCAGCTGCATTTGCAGTCATTAACACCCACCAATCCACATTGGGCCAGTGTGGTGGGCTATGGTCCATCCTCCTTGTCCACCCATAAGGAAGGGCTGTGCCCCAGCAGTAGGGACAATAAAAATGGCTGATAGTCAATTAGGCCTCTGACCATACTATAGTATACGGGTGTAACAAGACGTATTATGCCTACCATCAGGACTATTTCTGTTCAAAACTATTGCTGGGAAATAAGTTTAATTTTTGGTGTTAAAAAAGCATTGCATACATTGCACGCAATGTAACGCGTACAAAAGACCGCGCCTGCGAGTGTATTCTACACAGCTGCGAGCGGCCGAGTTGAAAGGCAACATTCATATGCGTGCTCATGAAATACATTGAGTGATGAGATGACGTTTTGAAGTCATTGTTTGTAACGAAATACATAAAATATTGATAATGTTTCTGTAGACAAAAATTAGGAAATACAATAACTAATAAAATAAAATTTCATAAAAATAAAAAAAAGTTTTTTTATTTGACCTTCAATAACTTCGTAGCTATTGGTTTCCCAGGTATAGTCTAAAAGACAAAAATAAAAACGTTAAAATGATCCTAATGATGGGCGGAATGCGTGGCTTTGTTGAGTGTCTTGTTACACCCCTTATGATGGACTCACTTGCCCGCCTTCTGCAGCTCGAAGAGGCACCGTAGCGCCTGCAGCATGTGCTTGTGCGTCATGACGGGCATGTGCGCCTGCACGGCGGCCAGCAGCTCGCGCGCGCCGCCCGCGCCCGCCGCCGCGCGCAACCGCGCCATCACCGCGTCCGGCGGCCGCGCGCCCGGCACCTCCGACACTGACACCCGTATTCACAAACATTATTAATATGAGCTCTCGCAGTGCCCACGGACGCATAACGTTCCAACTAAACGTAAAACAAACGAACCAATCACAGAGATCTATTTCAAGTTTTCAATGCAGTGCATTCCCATAAGCTAAGGTCTTTTAAGTATTGTTCTTTGAATATGGGTGTGAGTCACCACATACTAACTATCATGCCATCTAGATTAGTCTGTAAGGCTAGTGTTGATTTATGTCGAAGTCGGATTAGTGAAGTCGTGTCCAAACACAGCGCGGCAGCGCGGCGATGTTTCGGTAGCCTATAGTAAACGGTACTTTAGTTATCGGTAATCTCACATTGTGTTTCATTTGAAATAGCTATCAAATTTAAGACTTATGAAAAAGTTGTCTTGGAATCACTGTTAAGGCCACTCATTAGCTGCCGTGCACCTTGCGCTGCTCTGTGTTTGGTTGGACACATTTTTACATACAATGTACAACATGGTTTGTGCGTGTATGCAAGACTTTTAGATTTATGTTACCTCACATGTAGATAGAGGATTCGATCCCGGGATTTTCGGGATCCCAGGATCCCGACCGTTTTTCAGTCCCGAAATTTTCGGGATTGAGTTTTCTTAATCCCGGGATTTTCGGGATTGATATAATTTAAAAAAAGTTGAATAATAGCCGGCGTAAACCGAAACGCTCAATGCCAGTGCTCTCAAGGGAATTGCTTGCCTATCATTTTTAATATAAAATACAAAAAAACTTATTGTATTTCATTTAAGTAACATTCCACGGAATTCCACCGAAGTAATCGAAATTAGCCCAGCGATGGTTTCTTGGAATTAAACTTCTTTTATTTTGAAATAAAATGATAGACAAGCACTCTCACTGGGTTACACGGTGATATGCTTCAGTTTTACTGCTACTGAATGAGTATGAACATTCTTCAAGATTAGTTTCATATTAAAATTGATACAAGTAAAGACAGAACATTGGCTTTAATCAACTTTAAAATATTACATGGTAAAGATCACAGAGAAAGCAATAACTTGGTAAAGATTGTCATGAACTAAACTAAGGTAGACCAAAACAAGGAGATCACATCATTAGACATTATGTGACTATTATTGGATATTATTTACAAACAGTTTTTGCTCATTTTACTTTACTAACTTTAGATACAGACAGTGGCACGAATCATGAAATCGGGTGGGGATTGCGCGGAACGCGTATTTTGGGTATGCGTTGCGGTGAGGGGCGCGGGCGGCGGGAGAGGGGCGCGCGCTATTGGTCGCTCACAAGAGCACATGCGCGAACTTATCTCCACTCCGTCGAAAAATTTTCATGATTCGTGCCACTGACTGTACTAAGTTTTTACATAAAAACCATTGATTATTAAAATTGTATCTATGTTATGAGAGGTTATTGACAATTTTCTTTAATTGCATAGTTTGTTAGATAATTTGATCTTATAAGATCTCTTTAACACGTTGAACGCCATGGGGGATACCATTTGACCCCCACTACTTTAGTACACGGGGCCAACCAAAAATTATTGAAATGTCAAAAATTTCATTTCCTTTTTTTTGTTCTATTCGTCAGGAAATACATTAAAATCTATAACGCAATTTAAAATAATCAATTTATTTACTTTTTTCAACGTAAATATAACTGTCACTCAATAGATGTCCCCCGTGGCCTCCCAGGATAGAAATTCGGTTTTCCGTTATAGGGGGCCGCGCGGGTCGCGGTGTCGGCCACCCTCGACCACCGCACTGTTCCCGCAACGCCCGTGCAGTTTTCTGTTCGTTCGTTAGTCCTGTTGAGTTCCTGTGTCCTTCTTCCGGCTCCATCCTCAGACCCTGGAAACTATTTCCCAACAAAGTACTCGTCAAGACGATTCAAACGAGCCCAAACTCGATGGGGGTGCATGGTTTTATTATAGAGTTCCTATGGCTTTCTACCGGCTCCATCATCAGATCCTCGGATACTTTTCCTATAAGAGTACTGTCAAGATGATTCAAACGAGCCCAAACTCGATGGGGTTACATGGGTTTTATTACAGAGTTTCAGTGGCCTTCTTCCGGCTCCATTATCAGACCCTGGACACTATTTCCCTACAAAGAACTTGTCAAGACGATTCAAACGAGCCCAAACTTGATGGGGTAGCGTGGTTTTATTAAAGAGTTCCTGTATCCTTCTGCCAGCTCCATCATCAGACCCTGGAAACTATTTCCCAACAAAGTGCTCATCATCATCATCTTCATCATATCACGAGACCCACTGCTGGGTATAGACCTCCCTCAAAGATCTCCACAACGATCGTTCCTGCACTGCCTGCATCCAGCGGCTTCCCGCGACCTTCACCAGATCGTCGGTCCACCTTGTGGGGGGCCTACCCACGGAGCGTCGTCCGGTGCGCGGTCGCCATACCAGATCCTTTTCGCCCCAACGGCAATCGGTTCTTTTCGCTATGTGTCCAGCCCACTGCCACTTCAGCTGAGCAATGCTTCGAGCGATGTCGGTTACTTTAGTTCGCCTGTGGATTTCCTCGTTTCTGATTCGATCACGCAGGGAAACGTCGAGCATGGATCTCTCCATTGCACGCTGGGTGACCTTGAGCCTCCTTATAAGACCCATAGTTAGCGACCACGTTTCACTGCCGTAAGTCATCACTGACAACACACAGTGGTCATAAACTTTCGTCTTGAGACACTGAGGTAAATCGGACACGAAGATTTTTCGAAGCTTTCGGAGTGCTGTCCATCCGATTTGGATTCGACGAGAGATCTCTGTCTCGAAGTTGGACTTACCTAACTAGACTGCCTGTCCTAGGTTACATAATGGTCAACAACTTCAAGTGTAGTGTTCCCAACATGAACTGGAGCGGGCACAACCTGGGCATACGACATGACTTTCGTCTTATCCATGTTCATCCTGAAACCCACTGTTTGGGAAGCACTACGGAGATCTTCGAGCAGTGTGTTCAGGAGACGATTCGTAAGGACTTTCGATAAAGTACTAATCAAGACAAATTCAAACGAGCCCAAACTCGATGGGGTTGCATGGTTTCAATATTGAGTTCCTATGTCATGGCCTTCCAGCTTCATCATCAGACCCTGGACCTCGTCTCCCATTAGAGTACTCGTCAAGTCGATTCTAACGAACCCAAACACGATGGGGTTGTATGGTTTCATCATAGATTTCCTGTGGCCTTCTTCCGGCTTCATCATCAGATCAGCTCAATGACACCATAATATTGCATTGCCTTCCAGTTCTGACCTATGCTTAAAGTTTCAAATCTCTAGCTCATTGAGAAGCTAGTATAAAATCGTTCACAAACTTTGTGGAGAAACAAACGAACACATAAACGAGAAAGCAACCTAATAAAAACGAGAAAGCAAACGTTAACGGGAACGGCCTACTAATATCAGCTCTGAACCCAACCCCAACTTTTCATAAATAACACCAATTCGAATTCAATATTCATAACTAAGACAGGACAACGTCTGTCGGGTCAGCTAGTATTCAGTATAGACAAGAAACATGTAATTTTTTTTCTAAGTATAACATATTTTCAAAAACCAACTAGACTTGACTACTCTACGGGGCCGTGGGGGACCCGTTCAATACAGATTTGTTAGTTAAACGTATCCACCAGCTCAATAGAGACGTTTGAAATAACCTCTATCGCGCGGTCACATGTTGTCCCCCGTGGCCTGAACGGAACATATATGTGTGGCCCAAACCTTGTCCCCCATGGCCTAAATGGGGGCGGAAGAGAGGTAGTGTTTGACTGGACGATGATGTCGCTCAACATGGCCTCTCTTCTACGTTACTGTCAGTCCAAATGGTAACGTGGCATTAGGTTCTAGGGGAGAGCGCAGGTCGTGAAGATCCCTAGGACAAGCCTGATTGTTAACCTGCCCGCGGTGCCGCCTGCTTTTGATCTGGTTCCATATGAAACAGATGCAACCAATCAACAATCAGACGCAACCCCATCTTTTTACCTACTACTCACATCCTTACCTCTCCCAATATCCCATCTATCCTGTCGGCTGACTCCTTCTCAGCCACCTTCTTCACCGGCATGGAGGGGAGCGAACCGGTGGAGTAACAGCTCCTCCTGCACTACGGCCTGTGCAGTTGATCGCCGTAAGGGGGGATGAAGGAATCCTGGAGGGTTGAGTGAAACGGGGTCGGCGGTAGTACCCTTGTTTACACAACACGCCCTCTTTGGTCTGGATTTCACCCGAAACGGTAGCCTTTCTGGGTAGCGCCAGGGAGGAAACGGTCTCGTGTCCCGTTAGAGGGCCGCGGCGAGGTGTGGGGAGATCCAGCTTGCTGGATGGTTAGGGCCATGCTGACGAGGTAAGAACAGGTGGAGCAACTGGGAAGCCGCTTGAACTGCAACCCAGCCACCCGCTTCGAGTCTCCGATGTCGCGCCTGAGCACCAACTTCCTACACCTATATCCGGTCAGTAGTCCTAGTGCACCTTGTTTTTGATACAGGGCACTCCCAAATGTGCGGGCTCCATGGAGGGTGGGAAGCCGACCGGATGAAGTTACTATAATTACAATCATGGACCCCAAAATGTTCAAGATTCTACCATCACCTGGCTCTGCCGGGTCACTCTCTCGCGGGACGGACGAGCAATCCGAAGTCCCGCGTGGGACCATTACTCCCGAAGGGAAACCGGAGGGATTGCATCAGGGGGACGCTGAGAAATCGGCACCCTCTGAACAACCACCAACCACACCTGCTTCGCAGGACCCAGTACAACTGGCCATCGAGAGAGGATGGACACTGGCTGGCAAGCCCGGGCGACAACGCAAACCCTCTAGGAAGGGGGTTGGCGGTGTTCCGGCTCGGGACGGTCAGCCACCGTCCGATCGGACCTCAGCTGGCGGCAAGAAACGTAGAAGGGCTGCGACTAAAACTCGCAACCCATCCACGGGAATTGACGCCGGCCCCGGTAGCTCGAACGCCAGCAAGTCGTCGGGAACGCGAGTGGCGGCCTTGCCGCTACCAGCTAGTACCGATGCGCACCCGGGGGGAGCGTCGGGATCGCAGGTTGAAGCCGGAAAAGGACGGGGCAACCCGTCTGGACCTGCGCTGATTCCGGCCAGTGCCGATGCAAACCCCAGAACCACCGACAAGTCGTCGGGAACGCGGGCGGTGGCCACGCCACTACCAGCCAGTACCGACGCACAGTTGACGACGGGTGGGAGGCGGGGAAACCCACGACCACCCAAGTCGGCCCGACGAGCTCCCAAACCTGCTCATAACATCCCAGTTGCAGGTGCTGCTGCGCGACCGAAGCCCAAAGCCAAAAGGGCTCGCCTCGATGAGACGATCTCTCCTCGAGGTGACCCCAAGAAGCTGAAGGCCGGGTCGCCGAGTACCTCGACAGGAACGCATACCTACGCTGCAGCCGTGGCCAAACCCAAGGAGGTCAGGTTTGCTGTTTCATCGCCTTCGGGATTCATCTCCAGGGCGATGGCGGAGCGGATCGAGGCCGAAATGGAGGAGGCCATGATGCAGCAAATACTGTCAGGCTCCTTCGAAGCAGGTAAGGTCGCTTTTTGTGGTAAGCCGACATATAAAGACGGGTGTCTTCATCTCGCGGGCACCAACGATACTACCATGGAGTGGACTACAGAATGGGCGAGGGGACACCGTATTCCAGACGTGGGAGAACTCCGCGTATTCAGAGCGGAGGAGATCCCGAGAAGGGTCTGGTGCGGTTTCGTTCTGCCCAAGCTGTGGAACCGCGAGCAGGGGATGGTGGGGAAGGTCCTGCACTACTCCAACCCCGAACTCCAGGTACAACGATGGCTCCTAAACGGCTTCCAGCCTCAGGAGTCCACTCAACGAACGTTCGTCGTAGTGTCGGTACCGGAGGACATCGTACCGGTGATCATGGCCAAAGGTCGCCGAGTCAGTTTCCTTACCGGCTCGGTGTACCTGAGGTTCAGGAACGCCAAGGGCCAGTACGTCGAAACTCCACCCACCGACGACCCCTGCGAGTCCCCCGGTGACGACAAGACGACGAGCACACCTACACAGGCCGCACCAGCGGCGGCCGCTGACACCGCCGAGCCAGCCCAGGTAACGATGGACATCGACGCCGCTGCTGCCGCCGGTCCCTCCTGTGGTGAGGCCTCGCCCAGAAGCGAGGAACTCCTGCGGGGGCTTGACGAGTTGGACCTGGAGGACGTTGTCTGTGAAGATGGCGTCCCTCTCTCGTAAGGCCCAACTCATACAAACCAACCTCCAGCACAGCATGACCGCAACGGCTCAACTACGGCACTGGCTGGAGACCAACACGACGACGATCGCACTGATCCAGGAGCCGTGGATCAGAGACGGCACTGTGCGAGGACTCTCCAGTATCGGAGGTAAGCTCATACAGGCCGCGAGTGGTAATGTAAGATCGTGCATATACATATCTAAAGATATCGAGACACAGCCCTTACTGAATTTCTGTTCCAGAGATCTAAGTACTATTACGCTGACAATTAACAATCAGGAATTGGTCCTGGCATCAGCATACATGCCTGAAGGGGAGCGAGCGCCACCTGAGGAGGTAGCGTCGCTTGCTCGCTACTGCAGGGAAAACAACATTGAGCTAATCATCTCGACAGACTCCAATGCCCACCATCCGCTGTGGGGAGAGGAGAAAAGCAACACTAGAGGTAATGAACTGGTGGAATTTCTACTAACAACCAATCTAGAAATAATTAACATAGGCAATGAACCGACCTTCGTCGCGAAGAGGTGCAGAGGGACGATTGTTGACCTGACACTTGCTACACCGTTAGCGGCATCCATGATAACGGACTGGCACGTCTCAGACGAGGCCTCATGTTCGGATCACAGGTGGCTACGTTTCAACTTACAGGTACCTACCATCACTATTGACCCTAAAAGGTATCCAAGGAAAACTAACAAACAACAATACAGAACACTCTTAGCAGAGAAACTTGATACAGGCTGCGACAGGAGGGACTTCCCGACCGCTGCGCAGCTAGAAGAACAGGTAGTAAAATTTACCAATACCTTAAGACAATGCTTCGAAGAGGCCTGTCCCCTGAAAGCTCCCGGCTCAGAGAGCCCCGGCAAGCACCAATGGTGGGGACCGGAGCTTAAAAGGCAACGTGAGATTGTCAGGAAAAGGCTGAACAGAGCAATGAACACCTGCGATGACTATGACTGGGACCGATACAAAGAGGCTAAGGCTGAATACAAACGTAAAATAAGGTACTGGAGGACCTCATCCTGGAGAAAGTTCAGTAATGAGATAAGCTCCACCAAACAGGCAAATCGGGTAAGGAAAGTATTGTCTAATCAGGGTCCTGGTCCACTAGGTAACCTGAAAAAACCCGACGGCACGATGTCCCGCTGCCCGGAGGAGACAAACGCTATCCTAATACAGACCCACTTTCCAGACTGCCAACTCGTACAACAGGTAAGTTGGCAAGACAAACCTGTGCAACCCACTGAAGACTGTTGGCGTTATGCCGAACAGGTAATAACACCTGAAAAGGTAAGAAGTGCCATTAAGAGCTTCTCCCCTTTCAAGGCGGCTGGAACGGACAACATCTTTCCCGCACTACTACAATGGGGAGAGGAGAAAATAGTTCCAGTACTCACACATTTACTACAAGCCTGTCTGGCGTATCGCTACACCCCGCACCTATGGAGGGAAGTTAAGGTAGTGTTTATACCTAAACCAGGTAAACCCGACTACACTAATCCGAAGGCTTTCAGACCGATCAGCCTCACAACCTTCCTGCTGAAAACTATGGAAAGGGTTTGTGAGTGGTATCTACGAAGTGGAGCATTGGCGAAAATCCCACTACATAAACATCAGCATGCTTACAGCGCTGGAAAATCCACTGAATCAGCCCTTCATCAATTAGTCGGTAAGATAGAGGAAGCTATCCAAAACAAACTTATCTGTTTAGGCACCTTCATCGATATAGAGGGCGCCTTCGACAAAACTACATTCACCAGTATTGAGGCAGCACTAGTGAGACACGGTGTTGATAGACAACTCGTAGACTGGATCGTGAATATGCTACGCAACAGAACGGTACAGGTATCAGGGCCCGTCGGCCAAAGGGCCCTGGTGGCGAGAGGATGCCCCCAAGGAGGTGTGCTCTCTCCACTTCTGTGGAATCTGGTGGTAAACGACCTGATCTCCCATCTTAACTCTAACTATATTTACACTATAGGATATGCGGACGACATTACCATACTAAGTATAGGTAACCAGGCTGGCATAACCTGTAACACCATGCAAGCAGCCCTGAAGAAGGTTGAGGAATGGTGCA
The DNA here is from genome assembly GCA_928269145.1 of Agriphila tristella. Lineage (NCBI taxonomy): Eukaryota > Metazoa > Arthropoda > Insecta > Lepidoptera > Crambidae > Agriphila > Agriphila tristella. The sequence goes on along the minus strand of OV743443.1, from coordinate 1,882,379 downwards.
AAAGACACGACCTGACTGTCAACCCCACGAAGACGGAAATGGTAATGTTCACAAACAAACGTCAGGTGGGCGACTTCCGTCTGCCGAAACTGTTTGGAACTACACTACAACTCTCTAATGAGGTAAAGTACCTAGGTATAATCCTGGACAGCAAACTTAATTGGAACAGCCACTTGGAGTACAAAACGCAGTCCGCCAGCGTCATTCTATGGCAGTGCCGAAAGATGATTGGTAAGCGTTGGGGCCTAGCACCCAAAATATTTCTCTGGCTTTACAACACGACCATAAAACCCCTGGTAAGCTATGGATCTGTAGTGTGGTGGCCAAAAGCCGCCCAAACCACCGGAGCCAATAAGCTACAGGGACTACAACGTCAGGCCTGCTGCGCCCTCACTGGGTGCATGAGCACAGCTCCCACAGCTGCTCTAGAGGTAATGCTGAACCTAACACCACTGCACCTCCACATCCAACAGGAGGCAGCCAAAACAGCGGTAAGACTAAAACAACTGGGATCTCTAAAATTCGAGAGGGTAAAACATCTCAGTGGACTACTGGAGGACTGGCTGAACACCCCTCTTATTGAAGCACCATGCGACAAAGTTAAGCCAACCCTCATTTTCGACAAAAAATACAGAATACACCTGATAGACGACATCAGCTCTAAGAAAAGACACAAGGCTCTCCTGATTTACACCGACGGCTCCAAGACCTCATCGGGCACAGGGTCGGGTGTTTTCTCAGAGGACCTCAACATACAAATTGCATCCCCCTTAAGCTCATACAACACGGTCTTTCAGGCCGAGTGCGTGGGCATAATAATGGCGGCTCGGGCAATCGAAACAAGAGAGGTAAAAGACCGCGACATCTTAATTCTCTCTGACAGCAAATCTGTTCTACAGGCTCTCCAGGGCAGTCGCATCACATCGAGCCTTTTACTTGAGTGTCACCACGCCCTAAATACAGTAGGTGCACTTAATACTATTACTATCCAATGGATCAAAGGTCACAGTGGATCACGGGGAAACGATGCAGCCGACGAACTGGCTAGACGCGCATCTGGTTCGGCGCCTATTGGCCCAGAGCCGATCGCGCCTATCCCGACCAGCTGGTTTGCAAGTAAGATCCGTGAACATACCATAGAACTACACCAACAGAACTGGAGCTCGCTGGACTCGTGCAGACAGGCGAAACTCGCTCTACCGCGCGTGGACGCTCGTCTATCCAGGTCCCTGATACAACTGTGCAGACCGCAACTTCGCCTAGTAACAGGTGCTATTACTGGTCATGGACAATTTAACAGACATCTTTTTAACTTAGGTGTCACGGACAGTCCCCTATGCAGAGGATGCATGGAGGAAGAAGAAACAGCCGCCCACGTTCTGCTGGAATGCAGAGGGGTGGCCCCTTACCGGGCGAGGTACCTCGGTTCGCCGGGCAGCGTCCAGGAAGCGATCACGAACGTGAAAGCCCTTGGAGCGTTCCTGGCTGAGCTGGGCTGGCTGGAGTGATCCGGCCGCACATCCTCCGACGCAAAATAGGCGCTATAGACGTCGAGTTGCGGAAACCGCCTGCACTGACATGGAGGGAGGCAAGAAGGACAAGAAGAAGACAAGAAGAAGATGGCCTAAATGGAAATAGTTAAAATATTCCACGGCGTTCAACGTGTTAAATATATTCATTCTTAAGATTATTAATATAATTGAAAAAATATTCGAAAAAATCTACTCCTCTGTAGCAGCTCAGACAGGACTCGAACCTGCACCCTTATTCATTCTTGATAAAGAATAACTTTAATATGAAGAGTGTCAGACTAACCTGATTTAAAGCCTGGTTATGTTTAGACTTAGTTTGACTCTAAGTTTGATTAGAGTGATTAGGTTAGCTAGGTGTGTTTCGTAATGTAAAATATGGTGATTTTTGTTAATTCTACCCTATTTTCATTTGTTCGATAAAAAGTCGATTTTTGTAAGATTTTCATAGTTTTATTTTTAATCTTCAATCCCAAATAACCAGGGATTGACTAAGTGTAATCCCGGAATTAGAAATAAGGGCCGGGATCGAATTCCCGACCCACATGGTAACATAACAGCAATATGCACATTATCATGATCCATTTTAATGTCATCATGTTTATGCATTGGCCTTACCGAAAATGTACGAAGATAGGGCCAGGGCATTCAAAAAAATATTGTAATATTAATAAGCTTATCTACCTGAAATGTTTTTGTGTTTTTGTGATAGCAACTATGTTGCTACCATTCATTGTTGCGAAAATATTGCCTGTTTAGGTGCGTCGTTAATAATGCAATAAGTACTTATTGGTATAATTTGATCTGATTCTAAGTAACAGAAGAAACACTCACACTCAGGATAATTATGTTCTCTAATTTCATGTTTTGTCATAAAAATACAATGAAATCTTACATGCAGAAGATATGCTCCGTGACCGAAATGCCGAGCGGCCCAGAGGACTACTCTTCAGCACGTTCTGCCACATACTTTTCAACAGCAGTGTCATATCTGAAATATTATATAACACATAGAACTAAATTTTTAAACTTTTCTCACTGGGAACATGATTTCATCAAAATTGAATTTGCTTACCAAATAACATACCCTATTCTACTTGCTATCGAAAACGAATTATGGATTTATTAGTAGGTTACTGCTCATAACAACTCTGTCTAGTTAGGACGGTAATTACACAAGTTAAATAGGTAATAAATCTAATTTTTTTAGGTTATTTTACACGGCGATTTTTTTCATTTTGTACGTTGTTCAATTTTGTTCTTTTTGAAAGTTCTCAAGTTCTGTCTGCTGTCATAAAAAAAAACTGATAAAATAATAAATGATATGCATGAGTTACCTTTTATTTTAACACTCTTCCCCCCTATGCTTCTTACTCAAATAAAAGTAAAAAATACAAAAGTAAAAGTAAATATATGTAATAAAATGTAGGATACTGAATCAATCTCTATCACGTGTCATTTTACACCAGTAAAATACAATAAAATTGATAATTTAATTTTATAATTTAGTGTCCAACATAAAATCAATCACAAACGTTGTCGTTGTCAAACTTAGAACTGTCAAAATCAGCTGCTACCTACATGCTGCTAACATTCAGGCTATATTCCGAATCACGATAAAATCGATGTCAGCGCTCACGTTATCTGTCAAACCCATACAAAATCACCAACTCGGAACGCATTTTAGTGCGCTGTCATCGATTTTAGTGTGATTCGGAATGCAGCCTCAGTACTCTGTGCTGTGCTGCCGTATTCTGTGGCCGCGTCATAGAGTAAATTGGGCCGCGTTCCGAAGAAGTTCAGCGATCGTTCACATCACACGAGCGATTTTTTCAACGTGCGATATTTTACCATAAACTTAATATCCACTGGAATAGCGAAAAATTTTCTAAGTCTATCGCCCGATTGCACTAAACTTAAGGATGGCCTAAGGCCCTCCGCTGCCTTGAGCGGGACACGCGCGCGGGGTGACATAGATGAGAGCTTACTCATGCACTGCACGAGCATCCTGTCCGTCAAAAACCAGCAATCTATATTCCCGCGCCGTGTACCCGCGGCGGGATCCCGCTTAAGGCAGCAGACGGCCTAAGTCTTTTCCTAACTACAACACGACCAAATTAAAACGGTGTCATAAACTTAGCCGTCATGTAGCTGTCATTCGCCTAGTTATCTTGATCGAGTTGTAGATAAGAAAAGATTTAGGCAATTCTTAAGTTTAGTGCTTTTGCACCTATGTATTTTACATAGATTTGTTTGATCATTAATATTTATAGTAAAGTTTTGAGGCACGGGCACATTTGTCTGACGCCACGCGTTAACACGTGATACACGCCGTCAGATGACATCGGTTTTCATAGTAAATGTACCGTCAAACCCTCCAACTTTGGTCACTTTTTTTAGAAAATCGATTGCCACACCAAAAAAATATATGGTAAGGCGTATATTTTATGATGTGCAAGTAAAGTGTACACAAATAGCTAATAGCCAAGCATAGGTACACTTTTAAAAAAATATTTTTTCATGCCTTTATATTAATTTTAAAGGCCTGCCAAAGCTACCTCCACTTTCCGCCAACATGGTCCATTGCATGTATCATCTAAAGTATAGCATCTATTTACATATAATTAAGAACTATACTAGAAATCTGTCCAGAGATGGCTTGCAGAAAACAATGAACACAAAATGTGGCCATTTTTACATTTTAGAGCAGTGGCTAATGTTACCTAGTCATTTTAGCTCATTTCCATACAAATGCTTTTTGGGAAGTAGGGTTGTCACGAAGCAAAAATAAATAGTTTTTCGACCTATGTTCCTTGGAGAAAGTTGTTCAGTTTAAGCAACACTATTACCTGTTTCAAATCGTTAATTAATTGGTTCCACCTTATACAGGCTGATATGCATTAATAAAGTTCAAATAATTGACATTGACAGAACGATTTCAAACCTAAGAAAAGATCTTAAAACGCCATCTACATTTGTATTATGTTGTTATTGTATCTTTTTTTCTTTGCGGAAAACGCCTCATTGAAACCCAGAACTTGACAAATAATTAAATTACTGGTACCTACGTAACAACCCTAGCACATATTTGATCACGGCCAATGTTTCCAACTCAAGATTCGGGCGACTGTTTGTAACATTTGCCGCTCACATTTCTCACAAACAAAGATTAGTCGTAATTTAAAACGCACATTAAAACCTTCCCCTGATATCATTCTTTCTTTAGCATAGCTGGAAATTACTTACCTAAGCTCCATATTTTTTTGCTCACCATCGAAAATAAAGAGAGCACAATTTGGTTCACCAGTTCAATGCACGTCTTTGTCAACTGCTGTCACACAACCAGAAGAAGTTAGCAATGGAACTAACACTTAGTGTTATCAGAAATATAGTCTATTTTCTACTAATGGTTAAAAATTAAGCCTATCTTACATACAGCTTGACCATAAAGAGTTGACAAAAATTGAGGGCGCCACTTTCTATGTAAACACGTCAAAATCACGAATAAATTGGCAACACTTTCTAAATTTTGTACTAAAAAATTTTAGTTCCATTTTATTTAATTTCAACTCTTTATGGCCAAACTGTATTTTTTGTGATTTTTTTCTGGTTTTGACCAAAATTACCCTCAAAGTCCAAAGTTGGAGGGTTTGACGGTATGCACTAAGATCACACTATCTTATAACACGTCCATATAAATACGGCGTGTTAAGACGTGGTAATCAAATATGGCATTTACAACATAACAAAATATGTAAAACTAACTAAGAAATCCTATAGGACGTTATTTCAAGAGTCAAGACAGACTTGATCCCGCTTCAAATTACACCAACAGTGCTCACAGCTGGTGACGTCATTCTATACCGGTCCGAATCATTAGCACACTTTAAGCACGCTCACAGTACCTACTATTGATTTGGACCGCTTGTGTGAGCGCTAACGCCGCTAACGTTTGGGTTGTATAAAACAACGTAACCTCAGAAAGGGATAATCTCAGTAAAGTAAATATTTATTCAATGGGATAAGTAAATGAAAAGGCACTAATTAATATGAATCAAGTTCCTTTACTCTGACCAATTAGGTATTTACCTACCAATTTATATAAATTTGGTATATACAATTTATATAAAATTGGTATACCATCAAAGCTTCAAAATACTTATTACCACTGCTAGCTCTTTCAACATCAGTTTGATATAATTATTTCGTTCGTATCTTCACAAAACACCTTCAGGTTAATAAATTCAGCCTCTTTTGTAAAAATCATAAATAATAACCACAACGTCCTCAACAATGCACAATTTAACGACTTATTTTTTACCCGACTGCAAAGAAAGGGTTATGTTTTTCGCGCGTATCTTGTATGTAAGTATGTAAGTATGTTTGTATGTAATATAATTATTACCTCATATCTTTCAAACGGCTGAATGGATTTCTGTAATTAAGATATCTTTAGATTTGTCTTGTCAGCCCAAGTGTTCTTAAGAAGGTGGCGTTATAAAAAAAACAACATGGCGGCTGTACGGTACTAATATACGTAGTGGAAAAAAATTTTTTTTTTAGAATACTGCAATATGGTTGTCAAATTAAAGGGCTTATTGTAAGGATTTAAAAAAGGTATATCATGACCGTAATATATAATAACTAAAAAGATATAAATAAAAAAATAAATAACCCGCCTGCATAAAAAGACAAGCCCACTGAAAAGATGGAAACAAGATTAAACATTAAAGGCAACATAATAACATGCAGTCGGAGGCATATAATTCAAATCGTTCATAACGTGCATGCCTCCGACTGCATGTTATTATGTTGCCTTTAATATTTAATCTTGTTTCCATCTTTTCAGTGGGCTTGTCTTTTTATGCAGGCGGGTTTTTTAATTTTTATAATTTATTTTTTTGACAAAAATGATCTTTGACAAGGAAGTTTGACAGCTACACCGACTACGCTCACAGTGCTTTGGTGGAATACGCTGAGCATTGTTAGCACATGCGCTGACGTCAACTGTGACGTCACTTTTACTTGCAAACATGAATCGGACCGGGCGTTAACGCGCTCATACTGCTGTAAGCATGATTCAAGCCGCGGCCTCAAGGTCCAAACAAATTATCGGATGCGGCTTACTGCCGCGGCTGATCAGAGGGCCTAGTACGAGTTGTGTTTCTCACCTCACTTTGCGAATAGTATCGAGTGAAAGAGAGGATATCATGCGAGTGAGTGAACGAGTGAAAGAGAGAAGACGATAGTTAACTATTCGCAAAGTGAAGTGAGAAACACAACTCATACTAGGCATTCTGAGGTGTGCAAACTATCGGATGTAGTAGGTCGCGGACGTAACCATAGACTAATATGACGTCATCGGACGTCCGATAGCTATCTGGAACGCAGGATGTTATTAGAGTGTGCACACTTATCAGCCGCGACAGTAAGCCGCGTCCATAAGCCGCGTCCGATAATTTGTTTGGACCTTCAGATAGCTGACCAAAGTACTTTGTGTAGCTGGGTTGCGTTCAGAACCTACGCTCCGAGTGCAACCTAATCACAACCAAACGTTCCAAACATTAGAGCGTGACGTTCGGTTGACACAACCATCCCGTTCCAAACGTCAGAGCGTTGCAACCAAACAACCATCAAAATTTATGGTTGTAAAACGCTCTGACGTTTCTCTATAGACAAAATGTCAATGTCATTTGACATTATTTTGTATTTTAAGGTTTTTGTTATCTTACTCTATGGGTTTTTGTGTCTAATTTTTAAAATAATCATGGTAGATGCTCAAAAAACGGATTTTATATGATTTAGTATAAAGAAAAATTTAAATTATTCGTATTCCAAATGGAAAATGAAGACTGACTTTGTATTGACATTGACATTTAAAGTTCTTGGTCGTTCCTAACTTTAGAGTGAGTTATAAATAACCAAACAACCGCGCACCAACGCTCTGAACCATAGCCTTCTATATCTTCCAAGCCCTGAAGTTGAGCAGAACGGCAACATCACATGTGGTCAAGCACATAGTATAAAATTATTTTAAAAATTATTTATTATTTGTTTTTCCTATATTATCTATGTTTAAACTAGTTGTAAATTGTAATGTAAGATTATTTCAATAAAGTTTGATATTTATTATTATTATTTTTATTAGAATATAAGGTTTGAGTCAAATTATTTGAACTTTTCGGGGATCATTTAGTACGATGAGCATTTTGATCTAAGCCTCCTCTAGCAATAAATCTTACATCATTAGAAAGGTATTTAAATTTGAAACACTTTATTGTTTAACTATAATCGTCAACTATTAGTACTTTGAGAGTTATAACGCTCTAAACATGACCAATTTTTTTAACATTAATGACCTAAAACTCCGAAAATACTAACAATTAATAGAAAGTATGTTTGCAGCAAATATTTGTCATATAAAAACCGTTCTTATGATATATCATTCATTTCTATAGGTGTGGTAGATCAACTCCCATAGACAATAAACCACTTTTATATTTTAATAACCTTTAACTCCAAAAGTATTAACAATTCATATAACGTATTTTAACAGCAAATATTTGTCTTTAAAAGACCTTTCTAATGATATATCATTTATTGCAAGAGGGCTTGTTAATCAACTCCCTGCTGAAGAAAATCAACAAAAAAGATGACATCTTTGACAGCCATTTTTTCCTGGTTTACATTGATATTTTTCTTATTGTTTAATATACAAAGCATTTCAATAAAAGAACTGAATTATTTTCATATTTAAAACCTCACACAATTACTATGAAAAAAAAAATCGACCTCTTAAAATTGAAATATTCCCATACATTTAGTATGGAGACTGGCGGACGACGTGACCACGAACTGACAGTAACAGACGTTGCCAAACTTATGTTCACGGCTTGGAAATAAAGAAGGCTATGTCTGAACCATAGCCTTCTATATCTTCCAAGCCATGAAGTTGAGCAGAACGGCAACATCGCATGTGGTCAAGCACATAGTATAAAATTATTTTAATAATTATTTATTATTTGTTTTTCCTACATTATCTATGTTTAAACTAGTTGTAAATTGTGATGTAAGATTATTTCAATAAAGTTTTATATTTATTATTATTATTTATTTATTAGAACATAAGGTTTGAGTCAAATTATTTGAACTTTTCGGGGGTCCTTTAGTACGATGAGGATTTTGATCCAAGCCTCCTCTAGCAATAAATCTTACATCATTAGAAAGGTATTTAAATTTGAAACACTTTATTGTAGTTCTATAAACGTCAACTATTAGCACTTTGAAAGTTATAACGCTCTGAACTTGACCAATTTTTTTAACATTAATGACCTAAAACTCCGAAAATACTAACAATTAATAGAAAGTATGTTTGCAGCTAATATTTGTCATATAAAAACCTATCTTATGATATATCATTCATTTCTATAGGTGTGGTAGATCAACTCCCATAGACAATAAACCACTTATATACTTTAATAACCTTTAACTCCAAAAGTATTAACAATTGATATAAAGTATATTAGCAGCAAATATTTGTCTTTAAAAGACCTTTCTAATGATATATCATTTATTGCTAGAGGGCGTGTTAATCAACTCCCTGCTGAAGAAAATCAACAAAAAAGATGACATCTTCGACAGCCATTTTTTCCTAGTTAACATTGATATTTTTCTTATTGTTTAATATACAAAGCATTTCAATAAAAGAACTAAATTATTTTCATATTTTAAACCTCACATGATTACTACCAAAAAAAATATCGACCTCTTAAAATTGAAATATTCCCATACATTTAGTATGGCGGCTAAATGTACGGCTTGCAATTATAGAAGGCTATGTCTGAACCATAGCCTTCTATAATTGCAAGCCGTGAACATAAGTTTGGCAACGCCTGTTACTGTCAGTTCGTGGTCATGTCGTCGGCCAGTCTCCATACTAAATGTATGGGAATATTTCAATTTTAAGAGGTCGATATTTTTTTTGGTAGTAATCATGTGAGGTTTAAAATATGAAAATAATTTAGTTCTTTTATTGAAATGCTTTGTATATTAAACAATAAGAAAAATATCAATGTTAACTAGGAAAAAATGGCTGTCAAAGATGTCATATTTTTTGTTGATTTTCTTCAGCAGGGAGTTGATTAACACGCCCTCTAGCAATAAATGATATATCATTAGAAAGGTCTTTTAAAGACAAATATTTGCTGCTAATATACTTTATATCAATTGTTAATACTTTTGGAGTTAAAGGTTATTAAAATATATAAGTGGTTTATTGTCTATGGGAGTTGATCTACCACACCTATAGAAATGAATGATATATCATAAGATAGGTTTTTAGATGACAAATATTAGCTGCAAACATACTTTCTATTAATTGTTAGTATTTTCGGAGTTTTAGGTCATTAATGTTAAAAAAATTGGTCAAGTTCAGAGCGTTATAACTCTCAAAGTACTAATAGTTGACGTTTATAGAACTACAATAAAGTGTTTCAAATTTAAATACCTTTCTAATGATGTAAGATTTATTGCTAGAAGAGGCTTGGATCAAAATCCTCATCGTACTAAAGGACCCCCGAAAAGTTCAAATAATTTGACTCAAACCTTATGTTCTAATAAATAAATAATAATAATAAATATAAAACTTTATTGAAATAATCTTACATCACAATTTACAACTAGTTTAAACATAGATAATGTAGGAAAAACAAATAATAAATAATTATTAAAATAATTTTATACTATGTGCTTGACCACATGCGATGTTGCCGTTCTGCTCAACTTCATGGCTTGGAAGATATAGAAGGCTATGTCTGAACGCAACCCTGACGTCAGCTGTCATGTCTGTCAGGGCTGTCAGAATATAATCAACCAGCGGGCAGTCAACAACAACCAACAAACAATAACAAGATTAACAAGTAACAAGCAAAGCACTCAAACAAAACAAACAAACATCTTCGAAGCAATAACCTCTGTTGTACAATTTTATCAGCAACTAAGAAATGGAGAAAGAAAACATAGTTAGCTCGAGACCCGACAGAGAAATTAAGAAAAGGGTCATATCACCGGGTGACTTTTCCTTGGTGCCATACGAAGATTCCCGTTGTAAAATTGTCGTATCCAATGTAACATGCTCAAGCCTAGCTGGGAAGTGTGAAATAGAGCAAGACAGTATAATATTCAGCAAGGACTTCGAAGGAAACGTGTTGATAGGTGATACTGACTGTTTTATTGACAAAGATATTGAGTTAGTTTTGCAGCAGATGTGCTGTGGGGAAACTTGTGAAGCTTCTTTGGTTTATAGAGATAACCAGGGTGAACTTGTGAAGCAGATCACTTGTACTATAGAGCTGAAAGAAGTTACAGAAGAGCAGTTAATCAGTGACTGGGGTTGGGAGCGACTGTATGAGGCGGCTACACATCACAAAGTAAGTAAAGTAAATACTAATGCATTGCATTGTATGCACATAATAATAATAACTATAAATAAGCAAGAAAGAGGAGCTCGATCATGTATAGGTTTAGTGCCTGCCCCAGCTATATCAGAGGTTAAGCAACTATCGCTAGGGTCGGTCATGGGATGCCGAGCTGGCCGCATGAGGCCGCAACTTGTTTACGTGTTCTCATTTTGGTGTCTTTTCTTCTCTGGTGCTAATTAATTTTAGGGGGGTATACAGCAGGTGCAGGTGGGTTAACAGAAGTATGATTTTTTTCCAGCCAAAGTTGCTAATGAAGTTTTTCTATGTGTACGTATGGTGTAATTCTTATTGTTTTGATTACAGGAGTGTGGTGTAGAATTGGTGAAACAAAAAAGGCTTACAGATGCATTTAGAAGGTTTAACAAAGCCCTCAAACTGGTAATAGCCATAGAACCAGTGGACCCTGAAGTTATTGATGAGGAGAAAGTTAAAGAATTAATTGATCTGAAGGTGAGAACACATTGCTCAATACTTGAGTCTTTTTTCTGATATAATAATAATAATAGCCTTTTGCTAATGCAAAAGGTTATTATTATTAAATTATAATAGCAATTCATTAAAGCAAAGAATGTCTAATGACATTCTTTGCTTTAGTTAAATATTTGGGCTTTGCTTATTTTTTACAGGTTTGATTGCCAGTTGGCAAAGGCCTCCTCCAACCTTTTACATTCACACCAGTTCTCCGCCACTCTTCTTTGTTCTTAACTCCTTATTATTTAAATAAGCAATTCAAAAACCTCTTCTTTGATCAAACTTATTATATTGTTCTTTTATTATTACTAATATCAAGGCTCTGTCAGTCCGCTCATGAGTATGAAGCACTCGGTGTCCTCAGGGACGACCAATTTCATTCATAACAGAAGATAAGAGCTATGTTATAAAAAGATACGCAACTACTAGGTGAATATATTGTTGGGAAGGGAGTGCTGTGTGACCCTGAATTGCACTTTATTGTGTCTGAGCTAAAGTTGCTATTTATTTTAACGATTTTGCAGAGTGCAACTTCTGTACGCTAGTACTATTATCTATTCTGTGCTAATATTTACTGATTAAATCCTAAAGTAAAAAGAACTTTAATTATTATTTTCAGGTAAAACTATACAACAATCTAGCACATCTTCAGCTGCAGTACAACGAGTATGAACCAGCCCTACAACTTTGTAACCGGGCTCTCCAGTACGACCCCAAAAACCCTAAAGCCCTTTACAGGCGTTGTACAGCTTACGCAGGGCTAGAACTGTACGAAGAAGCTTGGCAGGATATCCAACATGCCCTCAAACTGGACCCCTCTGATAAAGCAGCACAGCAGAAAGCTAACTCTCTTAGACCTATCATAGAAAAGATAAATAAAAATTACTCTGTAGTCATTAAAAAGATGTTTGGTTAGTTATTTTGTATCTGCTTAGCATTAAGAATATTTATACCTATAATATTATAGTTTCTCTACTCTAAATCAGAAAATGTTGTTTTATTTTACGCTAGCAAGTCAGTACCTAACCTCTGTTTCTTATCGCGTCGTCAGACTGTATTGCTCCTTTATTATTTGTAGGGGAAAAAAAAATCTTTGTTCTGTGGGCGTAACGTATGTACCTGACTGCAGGAAAGGAAATTAATTTATTGACGAGAGATGAGATTTTTTTGTTTAGCATGTGTTTAGCATGCAATCCATAAAATCTGGGGCCTGTTTCATAAAAAATACAATTTTGAATGTTGCGGTGACAAAGTAATTTATTTTCTTAGATTATTTATATGTCTGATGTATGATACATATCAATAATCTAAGTTTATTTCATAAAGTTAATATTACCAAGCGGAAGTATATTAACTTTATGGTTTATTTTCTAGTTTCAAATTGGCTGACGCAATGAACACAAAACGATCGTTGTTATTTAGGTACCTACTACAGATGTTTATAAAAACAGTCCTTATATAGGGCCGTGTTTCATAAAAAATATTAGTTACGTCAAATAATCTCTTTATAAAGCGGGGTCCACACGGCAGCGACTTTAATCGATAGCGACTCGCTGGCGATGTCAAAATCTCTGTGTGGACGTGAATATTAGCAGCGATTTAAAGTCGCTGTCAATGCGGCGATCGAATCGCTGTAAATCTGAAAAGTCGACAGTCGCCAAACAGTCGCCAGCGACATCGTTGATGTGTGGACGTGTACACCGTGCGTGAGCGATTTTAAAATGGCGGACCTACGTAAATATTCTCGGGCTTTTGTAACTGAATTTATAGAATTATACCGGGAATTACCTTCATTATGGATGGTTAAGAGTAAAGATTACTCCAACAGAGATTTAAAGTCATTACATTCTTGTAGTGCTAGCTCGGCCATTAAATTTATATGCGAATATCTTGGTCTTTGAAGTAACCATTTTTTCGCCCAACATCTTCTATTTTTCTTTTCTCTCTCATTGTCATATATACAAACGGCTGCTAGCGCTAGTAACATTCGACGCCTTCGGACATTACAAAGAAACGTTCACAAATAAAAAAAGTTAATAACAGACACCGGTATACACATCTACTTTCCCCTATATATTATTATACTCTTTGCGTCTACTGCCTTCTACTGCGAAACGAATACTGATAAATCGCTATAATATAGACACAAAAGTCATAAGTCGCTAGCGAGTCACCATCGATTAAAGTCGCTGCGTGTGTACCGAGCTTTATGATTGAAAAGTTTATGAAACACAAAAATGCCAACTAAAATAATAACATTATTTTATGAGTCTAATAAAATTAATTAGTTAATAATATTAGTAACTTAAATGAAACTGGGCCCAAAGTACGATAGAGTCTGGGGTGCGATTGCGTAAGGTAATCGTATTCATTTGACAGATCATATCGTATTCCATCGGCTGCAATTTGTATGGGATGACATAATATTATGATACAATATGAACTGTCAAATGAATACGATTGACTTTACGCAATCGCCTAGCTGGTCAACGAAAGATGAACCGGAAATGGAGGCGCCACTTTCCCTGTTAAATTAATGTTTAGAGGTTAAGTTATTGGAAACTGAACCTTAAAATAAGGCGCAAAATTTGTTCCATTTCCAACCGAGACTTATCTTTCGTTGACCAAACTCTACGAGGCAACTTAGAGCATTGAGGCAAATCTGTAATTTATATAATAACTATTTTTTAGGTTACGTACTCTAAGGCTCGTATTACAGAATCAAACTCAAACTCAAATCTCTGCTTGAGTACAGTTAGATAGGGATGGCGCTATATGCGATGAATAGCACCATCCCTTTCTAACTGTACTCAAGCAGCAAGCAGTGCTTGCTTGAGTCTCGTTCTATAATACGGACCTAAGCTGTATATAGTATTATATTCAAATATTATATTATTATTCAATTATTCAAACAGATGGTGAGGGGGAAGTCTCCCGGTTTTGATGGATTAAGCATTGAACACCTGAAATTCGCAGGTGTGCACAACGGTGGTACCTGTCATTAAAAACAAAACGGGGGATTCTTCCAATGTTTCGAATTATAGGCCAATATCCTTGGCCACGATTATGGCCAAAGTATTGGACAGTCTGCTGGACAAAATATTGGCTGATCACATAGAACTGTATGACAACCAGTTTGGTTTTCGACCGGGTTTATCGACCGAAAGTGCCATCTTGTCCCTTAAGCAGACTGTTCATTACTATACGTCCAGGAAGACCCCAGTATTTGCTAGTTTTTTAGACTTATCTAGGGCTTTCGATGTCGTTAATTATGATATACTGTGGCAAAAGCTTTACTGTGACACTAATGTACCGAAAGATGTTGTAGAAATATTTAAGTTCTGGTATAGTAACCAGAAGAATACTGTAAAATGGGCAGGTCATCATTCTGATGAGTATGGTTTAGAATGTGGCGTAAGACAAGGTGGGTTAAGTTCTCCTCGCCTGTTCAACCTTTATGTGAACCAGCTGATAGGTGAACTCAACAGTGCCAATGTTGGCTGTTACATAGACGGCATTTGTATGAATAACATAAGCTACGCTGATGATATGGTCCTGTTGAGTCCATCTATCGGCGGACTAGGAATACTCTTGTCTATTTGTGAAAGTTACGCGTTGGCTCATGGGCTTAAGTATAACACCAGTAAAAGTGAGTGGATTCTGTTTAAGTCAGATACACCTCACTATACTAATCTTCCTGAAATCACACTTTGTGGAAAACCTCTGAAGCGGGTTCAGAGTTTTAAGTAATTGGGCCACTGGGTTACTGAGGACTCCGAGGATAATTTGGATATTGAGAGAGAGAGAAGGTCGTTGGCTGTTCGCTGCAATATGCTGGCCCGCAGGTTCGCGCATTGTACTAGGCCAGTTAAATTAACGCTTTTTAAAGCGTACTGCCAATCATTTTATACGTGTAATCTGTGGGTTACCTACACGCAGCGAGCATTCAACGACCTAAAAGTGCAATATAACAATGCATTGAGGGTGCTTTTGGGGCTGCCGTGGCGATGCAGCGCTTCCAATATGTTTGCGGAAGCTCGAATCGACAGCTTTAGTGCGATAATGAGGAAACGGTGCGCCTCTGCGCTGAATCGTTTGCGTAGCGGCACTAATAGCATCCTGAACGTATTTATTGATAGGTGGGATATGCCATTATTACAACGGTGGGTAAAGTGTCACACAATATTAAAAGTTATATAATCCTTAATTTAATAATTAATAATAATATTGTAATAATGTTAAATTGGTAATGAATTTGAATTGAAATGACATGTAATTTTATGAATATATTTATTGTAATTTACTAACCTTAGTTTTTAATGATAATTGTTACTAACACTAATATGGGCTATGCCTGAAATAAAGAACTATAATAAATATTATCTGTGGCTGTATGTTTGTTATTCGTTGGTTATACTTTTTTTTTTCGTAAAAGTATAGGGAAGTGTCTATTCATCGGGGCGCCTCGACGAATAGTATTTTTCTCTATCTAGCGGTGCGCACCACTGAATAGCGCTTTCTCTAGGGATTGGCTATATGCCGGTGCCTCCTTTTTAGCTGTCGTAATCGTAAGTTAAACTATTGAAATAGGTAGTAATAATTGTGTAAATGCCTGTTAGGTTAGTGGTTAGAGTGTTGTTCTCTCGATCCAGAGGTCGTGGATTCGATCCCCGCCGCGGGAAGCAACATCTTTGAGTTGTTGTTTCTCGTTATATTCAATAACCGTTAGTATTATTTTATTGCTGTGGTGCCGCTTTTTATAATACAAAGTGTTTGGTAAAAGCCTTATAAAGCCGAATATGGTAGATAGGGATCATCAAACTGAACAACTTTTACTATGGGACCAACTCTGAAATCGCGAAAAAAAAACTCAGTTTTTTCATACATTTTGATATTTTCGTTATTAATTTTTGTATGAAACAGCTGCTTTCTTTTTTGCGATTTCGAAAACACCTTGTACTATCCCCGCAAATTGCTAATGAACCTGGCAGCCATTTTTAAACCAAAAAAACGAAGAAAAAAAAAATTTTATACTTACCTAGACCCTATCATATTAAAATTAATAATTCAATAATTAATATTAATAAAAAATACCTATTAGAATTTAATTGTTACATGTTAGGTACCTAATTTTTTGTTGCGGATGACGTAAACGTAGATGTTAATATGACAAGGTTCCATAGTGCGCATTTGCGGGTATAGGTAATCATCTTTGGCTGTGGTTTTAGCAGATTTGTTAGTGCAGTGCGTAGTTTTGGTTTGTGTTTAGAGATTTAGATGCAGTTTAATTGAGATTTGAGAGAAAAGTGTTTGCACTCTCTTTTCCTTCACTCTCTAATTCCGATAGGACAACAGGGGGGTTATTCACGATTGTCGGAAACCAACTTTCCGAATCGAATCGGAAAGTCTTTAGTCTTAAATCTTATTTTCTACCTTGTGCTACATAACTTTGTAAATGCATGGGACTATCCGGTCGGAAAGTGAATTGAATGCCAGTCGATTGTATCAGTGAATTGCTATATTTTTGTATTATTGGAGGGTACGGATTCGAATCGAATGCTTTCGACTAGATTTCCGACAATCGTGAATAACCCTACGGGACGACCGACAAGACAGGAGAGGTCAGGCGCAAGAACTACAGCCGAGCACGGATCATTTCTCTTATCGCACAATCAGGTGATCAGCCTGCAATGTCCAAACCAAACTAGAAACAACAACTCAAAGATGTTACTTCCCGCGGGGATCATCGAACCCGAGGCACCGGCCTATAGCCAATCCCTAGAGAAAGTGCTATTCAATGGTGCGCACCGCTAGATAGAGAAAAATACTATTCGTCGAGGCGCCCCGATGAATAGACACTTCCAAAGTATAGTGTTTGGAGTATTCCAGCAGGCTAATCGCTGAGTCATTGGTCACAACACTCACCACAGAGTGTTGACGTATTTATATGGACGTGTTTTATGATATGTGTGCTCCTAGTGCATACTTTTACTATGAAAACTGATGTTATTCTAACGGGCGTGTTAACACGTGGCAACAGACAAATGAGCCCGCACCTAAAACTACGATTCTTAAGGGTGCACCGAGCGTCCACTAGCGTCGCCAATAAAGAAAAAATCATTACAACGAAATAACTATGTTTAACAAAATTCTGAATCATATAAAAACTAGTAATAGTTATAAACTATTTTTGTATGCGTTTTTTTCCTGGTTTAAATGTGTTTGTGTAGTTAAAACCTGGATTAACGCCTAAAGTGGCCACTTTAGGCGTTAATCCAGATTTTAACCATACGAACGCATTTAAACTTAGAATTTTACGCATACAAAAATAGTTCATAACTAATACTAGTTTTTATATGTTTCAGTTTAATTTGTACACCGTTTATGGTAAGACATGTTTGAACCTATTATTTTAAATGATCATCTCTGTTACACATGTTTCGAACAAATAAATTATCTTTATCTTTATCTTTATCTTATCTTTATCAGAATTTTGTTAAACATAGTTATTTCGTTGTAATGATTTTTTCTTGATTGGCGGCGCTAGTGGACGCTCGGTGCACCCTTAAGTTTAGTGCAATCGGCCATAAAACTACTTTCCATGCATGGTTAAAATGTTTACTGTGGTGAGTGGTCTATGCTTCAGCGAATATTCTGTTGGAATGCACCCATTGTCTTAAAATGTCAATGTCATGCGAATGCGAACGAAGTGAAATGTGACGGAGTGGTTGCGGTACATGTATTTTAGTCTTTTATATTTTACTTGTTGATTTTGCTATTAAATTCGGTGTAAAATAAGTAAACTTCTGTGATATTGTGTCTGGAACAACTATGTTATATAGTTCAAGTGGTGCATACAACTCGTCGAGGTCGTGACTAGCTACTAACAGCGCCGTTTGTTCAGGTAACGGTAATATTTTATTTTTGACGACGTTGATGTTTTTCCCATGATCCGCTTAGGTTCAATGAATCTAATAATGGTAACTATCGATTTAATTACCTTTATCACTGTATGGTTTAAGAACATCAAATAAAATCGAGGGCAAAACCAAATTACACCAGTGATATGAAACATTGTATGTACACCGACCGTATGTTTGAGTGGTACCTATTCCTAACTAGGTAGGTATGGAGTAATTAAGTTGTTTTTGTGACTACACTACACACATTAACGCTATTGTGTTATCTTATTAGACTTTTTTTGCTAATCATTGTTTGCAAGTGTCTGAGGAGACCTAGTGTAGCTTCAAGTATTAGGCACTTACTATGGGTAATTAAAATCAAATCAACCCTTAATTGATCTCTAACCAATAAGTTATGTTTTTTACTTAGAATAATAACACCTAGAACGATAGTTCTCTACAAAGCGCACTGTCAAAAGTGAGGCAACTTAAAGAGCCAAAAAGCTCCGTTTTCGGATTTTTATTCTCCATTATTACCTATACCAAATAAGTTCAATTTTCCTACATCAAGGAGATGAGTTACTATATTATTGGATTTTAGTTACAATTAGGTAACATAATGAAGGATTTAAATCTGAAAACTAAGTCATTTTGGCTTAGTATTAGTTGCCTCACTATGCATACACGGACACAGCTTCTGGTGTTCTTATTCTAAGGTTTTTTAAATAAAAGTCAGGATTTGGTGTAAGAAATTAAAATGTGCATTGATGTTGGGATGTTTATTTTTGTTACATAATTGAATTATCTATTGCTCAAATCAAAATGAAAAATTTGATTAATTTTGTACAACATCACTCTTGAACCCAACATTAGATCTGTAGAAGTTTTGATAAATATGGTCCCAAAAGATCATTCTCTCATCAGCTATCTGGTAGTTGGAGATCATTATTCTGCCGAAATACAGTCCCTGGACTCTCCGTATGTCGGGGTCACTGTACGATGTTCCTGGCTGTACGGGCTGCCAAATCACCGGAATCAGAAATGTTGTTATAGGAGTTGGGTCCCTAAAACAATTATGAATGATGAAATGAAAAACTATTATACATATTAAAACAAATCCAAAAATCTGATTGATCTACATACTATTCACGTGAATTTATATTTCTCTAAGCTTTTATTTTTTCTGCTATTCTTATTAGGTTCTTATTGGAAGCAAGAACCAAATCTATAGATCCAACTATAGTACAGTTCCATTTCTCAAAAATCTTTTTAAGATAGTTGTGCACCATTTCTTAAATAAGATAGTTGTGCAAACTATGTCTTAATTTCTAAATTTCTAAAGAAATGTCTGTAGTAGTGATACACAAGTCAATGGTTTTGTTTCGATTCAGTTTTCCATCCTTTTCTTTCTGTATCGGAAAGACAAGAACAAATTTTAGCATTCTGTTCTTGTCTTTTCGATACATAAAGAAAAGAATAAAAAACTAAATTTAGTTTAGTCCTGCCTATCAATTTAGTTAAGTTGTGCCAACCGAATCAACACCAATATGTGTTTTGTTAGATAACAACATTGTAAAAATCTATTTTCTAACCAATAAAATCTTAAAATGTCTGGAACGGATAAAAAAGTAGGAAAATATAGACCATTCTAAAGTGATTAATTATTAAGTTTATTGTATAAACCTATTTTGACTTTGACTTTAACTTAACACAATGAATATAAGCAAAAATCTTCAGTAACTATTACTTACCCTATTTTGATAAAATTTCTCCATAAGGTTGCCAGTTGTGTGACTTTAATTTCATCTGCATTACTTAAATAGCCATTTTCATAAAAGTAATCAAGAATATCCGTTGGTTTTTTTGTTGAATTAATAACTTTACTTTCTGCATCTTTGATGGAAAATTTCATTAAGTAAACTGGCATTGGATTTGTTGATGCAAAGAGCAGTGTCGATTTCACTATGGGATACTCATAAGTTACATCACTGATGTAGTCCACATAACTCTTTAATAAATTTTCTCTGGTAATTTCTTTTGCTGCATAAAAGTTTTTTATGACATCAGCTACTCTCTGTTTGGCACTATCACTATCAAATTCTAAATTATTTGGTAAAATGGTTTCAAAACTTTCAGGCAGATAGGGGAGTCTTTCTAATTTTGATGCTACAGAAATTTCACCTGGGTTGCTAGTATAGGCTATAAGCATAGGCACCATTTGATAATCCCGTAACTTAAGTGTTACTAATGGGTCTTTTTCCAAAAGGCTGTGCGTTGTTGGCAAATTGTTTTCCAAACAAGGCAGAAACATGCTTGTTATGTTCAGTAATATTTTGCTTGGTAAGTTATTGTAGAACACTCCCAAATCTCCTGGAGATTCTGTACCTTCATAGCCTAGTGACTTTGCGACGTCCATTGCCGTCAAAAGCGGGGCGTAAGATAGTGAAAGGGGAGACAATGCTGATCCCGATTCAATGATAGCTCTATGAATGAGGCCTTTTGTCGATCCTGAAAGGAGGAGTAGCTGGACTGCAGCTGCACCAGATCCAACTCCATATGCAGTGACGTCGTACGGATCGCCTCCGAAGTTGGCAATGTTTCTGTGTATCCAGTACAAAGCTGCCACTTGGTCTTTTAACCCCGCGTTACCAGGAGCCTCCGGCACTCCCAGACAGAGGAATCCAAAAGCAGAAACGCGATAATTAAAGGTCACAATCACGAAATCGTTCATTAGGAGGCGCGTGGGTGGACGTATAGGACCCCATCTGTAAACAAAGTTGCTTTGACATTTAATATTATCAAATCCGTCCCACGCAGTTCTTAGATAGATTTAATGAGAAACTTGTTAATTTCAAAGTCATATCTAACTAGATATCTGTGACGTGGGTTTCTGAAAGTAAGTTTGGGGTTTGAGCTCAGACCAAATAAAAAAAGTAAGACGGAGTCTTCCGAACAAAGCGGTGAGGCCTGTAAAACTACGCCTTGGCTGTGTACATAACTACATACACAGTTCACGCAACGCACACACGTGTAACGAAACTACGCCTTGGCTTTCCATATAAATCCCGGCCGCCCGGCCCCCTTGTACGCACACATGTACCATCAAAAACCGGCCTCACTTCATTGTTCGTAACGCTCCATCTTACTTTTTTGTTTGATCTGAGGGTTTGAGACAATATTACCCGCTTTGGAAGCCTCCTCCGTGGACGAGCACGAGCACGGGCAGCGAGTGAGCTTGTTCCGGCGTAAACACGTTGACGACGAGGCAGTCTTCCACCCCTGCGACCTCGGGCTGCGGGCACTTGACGCGGTGCGTCGCCTCGAAGGTCCCGTCCCATCGACGCGGAGGTTTGGGCGCCTACCATAAGAATTTACAGTTTAGTACCGATGCCACAGATACTGAAGATGCTTTTACTTATTCCTAGCATAACCACCGAAACGCTATCTGATATAACGATAAGACAATGAATTTTTACAGTTCAGTGTCGATAAAACACTTTACGTGTGTATATAGTTTCGGTGGTCATATTAATTAGAAAAAAGTTTGATTGGAATTTAAATTAAGGCAATTTCTTGATAGTAGCTCGAATATACTATATAATGTAGATAGATAAATAGTTAACCTTTCACTTTTTGCTTGTTCTTATCCCTACTTTATTTCCAATTGGTTTCTATTTACATTTGGTAAGAAGCTTGTCTGTGCCTATAGCCACTGAGCGCATTTTATTCATACCATTAGCCAATCTTTGCTTTATGTTTTTTGTTTGCTAGTCGAAATTGGCTGTCTGTGCTGTGTAGCTTTTAATGGCCTCGACGAAACCCTTTCGTAAAGTTGTAAACATACAGGTGTCCCAAATTTTAAGTAGGTCACACCACATCACATCGATACGAGTGATGATTGCACTATATTGCACTTTGTATCAGCAAATAATAAAATAGTACTAGCGTGTATCGGACAGATATCACGTGAGCGTGCGTGAGGTGCGGTGTGTGTGACAGCCTGGCTGGCTTAATTAATTTGTCAATCAAATTAATTAATTAATATATACCATGTTGCGTGCGTGTTGCTGTGATCACAAGGCAAGCATCCAATGCTGCTCAAAGACGACGATATCCCAAAGTTTACGTGTTTAATCGTTGTACAGTTCTTAACTAGAAAGGTTATTCGTGCATTGTATGATACCTATTTGGAACCTATTCGCTGCACGCACCGTCTTAATTTCGTAGCTAGATATACATCGTTAATTTTAGGTATATCTAAAAATGAAAAGGGGATTTCAGACCACGTGAATGAACAACTTTTACAATGGGGCCAACCACGGAATCGCGAAAGAAAATTCAGCTGTTCCATACATTATAGTCGAGTCGATGGTACTAGAAGTTGTCAATTTACGTGGTCTAAAATCCCCATTTAATTTTTAGATATACTTAAAAATTAACGGTGTAGATAGTTTCAAAAGAAACGCCGATCCAATTTATAGGTAACATTAGTGAATTTTAATTAAATGTGAAATATTTGTTCGTTATGCAATTTATCTTATTGAGACTGTTTGACCCTGTGCATCATTCTCCAAAAATAAATACCTGCTTTTGTAGACTTTTGGACCCACTCCGGAATCACAAGCGCAACACGTGAAGATAAATGCCAATTATTTTTTTCTTTAATAAGTAAAATAAGAAGCCGATCGATACGAAAGTAGCCTAAGAGCCAACGCTCAAATCCCACCTAAAAATACCGGAAATATATGTCGTACATTGAGAAAACATATTACATAGGTTGTTAAAATTTATTTCAAAATGTATTGGGCTGTTCAAAGGAGCTTTATAGTAACGTTGATGTTATTAAAGTAATTTAATGTAGTATGGTGAGACGATAGTTCTAAAAGATTTTTTAAAGCTTATATTCAATTCAATTTATTTCGAGAAACAAAGACTCAAGACTCTACTTATAGGTGGAATAATACACAAAAAACTTGACAAATATTAATTTATGTCATCTTATGGTTAACTTTCCTGTAGACAGAAAGGCTGATACGGCGGCGATCACAAAGTTGTAGGAGTGCCAAGTTTTTAGTTGGGTACCTAACCTATGCTCTATGCTCCTCTGTGGCGCCTGGCAGCAGTTTCAATACATTTTGCTGACTGCTCACATTCTATTTTCTCACTGTGCTACCGCATGCACTAGAGACGACTCTTTATCGTGTTATGTTGCTAAAGTGATACTTAACAATTTAACATACTATTTAACGACCATGATGCTTTCTTTATTTAACTTTTTGTCTTAAAAATTAACTACCGTAATTATTTAAAACTTAATTTTTAAAAGATACACATATACACCTAGCAAAATTTAAGATAATTTATTTATTTCAGAAAAGCTATTACACTTTAAAAAAGAACAGTAAATAACTACATTGTAGCATTAATATTCTAATTTGTCACGTTCTCTGTTACACGACTATTACCGATCGATGCCTATATGTTTTTTTTTATAAGTAATGTGAGCTGATATTCGGCCGCTGGCTCTCCGCCTATTAACCCGAGTACATCGGCGACCGGCGTAAACGTAGCTTAATTATCCGTCTGTATAATCAATATGCCACCCCCAATAATATTTAATTGAAATGGGGCTTGTTATAAGTACAAACAAGGTGATAAAGTTAATAAAACTTAAGTTACATTCAGATCAGGTGGTTTTAGCTCTGAGAAAGTGAACCTTTAAAATGAAAGGGGAGTTTTCTCTCAACGTCTGTAATTTTCTATCCTTGAAAATGTTCCTAGAAACGAATTTGTAATAAGTATGGAATTTCATACGTGATACTAATAAATAACCTGTAGCATCCAAAATTCTAATCTGGCATTCAAGTCTTTAGAAATATGAGTTTTGATGACTAATTTCTAAGTTTTCAAAACTCCGTACTCCAATGAGTACAATAAAGCATGGAATGGAATAGTTAGGGTTTTTCCTAGGTCTCCTATATCGAAACTAGATTGGTAATATTTCATCAAAATATTTTTGAGAGGACGGAAAAACCAAAGATTAAATCAATGTCTCTTTCGGATTTTATAGTTTTTTACGGAGATTTAAAGATTAGGGTCTTCGGCAATAAGATCAATTTGCATTATTAATGGACCTTGTGATAAAGATGTGAGAAATATCAGACAGGAAATCTGTGTGTTTTTTTCTTTTAATTACATTACCACTGACCGACATGGAAAATTACTACGACCCGAAAATAACATGTCCTAAATCCATCCCATTACTAGACAACATCGAGATACTGATCGACAAGTGCTATCAGCAAATGGACATCTGACCTTAAACCTGTCGCGGCGCGTGTGGCGGGCGTACGGCACCCCGAGGTACGCGTAGTACCCCTGGGGGGCTAGGTACCCGCGCACCACCCCCGCGTTCGTTAACACGTCGCGGTGCACTCTCGGCGCTATCGCTGCTTCCAACACCAGACATACCACCAAACTCCTAAACATGCTGTAACATGATTTAAGGAAGTCAGGAAGGATTTGGATAGACTGATGTGATAAGTTGGCAAGTTAAGGTATACTTACTTCTTTTTTTTCTTCAATTATTGACATTGGTAATCTGCATGGCACCTCATAATTCTTCAATAACCTGGTGCTTGAGTTTTTAACTTAAGACTCTTTAGGTAACTATCTAGATATTTATTCGTATTGGATAGAATTTCTAGTATTTATGGTGTGAACAGATACCTCGTGGTCACGTACGCTTCCGTCAAGTTAAACATAACAAAGTGAGCGTAATTTCGCTACCAACTCAATTATAGTCAATTTGACTTCATTGTAAAGGTGTGTCTATGTCCATACTTATCACTTATCTATGTGTTGTTATGTTTATTAGGTCTAGGGCGATTTCAAGTTGGAATATTTTACTAACCATTCAATATTATTTATAATTAAAGGACAAGATAGACTTTCAATGAATCCCTGTTTCTGAGAGTGATGACTTCCAATTATTGTTAACTAGCGGCCGCCCGCGGTTTCACCCGCGTGGTTCCCGTTCCCGTGGGAATATTGGGATAAAATGTATCCTATGTTTTAATCCAGGCTATCTCCTATCTGTGTGCCGAATTTCAACCAAATCCGTTCAGTCGTTTTTGCGTGATTGAGGAACAAACATCTAAACATCCAAACATCCAAACCCACAAACTTTCACATTTATGATATTAGTAGGACTAGCGACTTCGTCTGCGTGGAAAGTTTTTTTGCTATCCCTCGGGAACAATACTTGAAATGAAAGGTACCCTATGTTCTTCTCTGTACCCCTGACAACGTGTTTGTAAAATTTCACGTTGATCGGTTCAGTAGTTAAAGACGTGAAGTCGTAACAAACAATGAAACAAACGGACTTTCGCATTTATAATATTAACTAGCGACCGCCTGCGACTTCGTCTGCGGGAACTGTTCGTTTTTTCTGGATGAAAGGTAAACCCTATATCATTTTCTGCACCCCTGACATCGTGTATGCAAAATTTCATGATGATCGGTTCGGTAGTTACGACGTGAAGACGTAACAAACAAACGGACTTTCGTATTTATAATATTAGTAAGGATTTGGTTAATACATACTTAATTCAATTTGTGGGATGTTGGAGATGAATATAATTTTGTAAAGAGCATAATAAATCTACTAGTGACTACATTACTGTCATGAAATTTTATTTACTTCCTGACCATCTAACTAATCGGACCTCTAGTCTAGTCAGTATGAACATAGCTTAATGAGAAAACTTAATCTGTTGTGAATACGTCGAGTGATATTATTATACAAATGTCTATTGTAAACATGGTGGATTTATCGAAACATTAGTCACATTTACTACTTACACATACCGTATATTTGTGCAATACAATTAATTAAATAATTAGATTAAGTACATGGCTTTTTTATCTAGCGAGACAATCAAAATACACATAACAGGTCTTTGTTTACAATTATATATTAGCACTTGAAATATTAAAAAAGACTTCTAGTGATATGAAAAGAAACAGATTGGTAACAAGTTAACAAGAAGTTGTAATGAGGATCAGTAACAGGTTTGAATCCTATAGTGTTATTGGTATAATATAAAAACATATTCATAGCTATGAAACTTAGTGAATCATTTTTTGAAATCCGTTTAGAAATGTTTGAGTTATAAGGGTTTTGAAGGAAATGTCAAGCTCAATGCAATATGTGCTTTATCACGTACGACATTAAGGTTCGCGTACGTCTCGATGACGTCATAAGGACTCCCCAAACAACATTGTTTTAGCACGTTTTAGCTCGTATTACTTCTCAGGTTTAAGAGATATAGTAAAAATGTCTTCACAGTTAATCATGTGGTGGCATAAGCTTTCTGATAGCCACTAAACATCGTTACTGATCCTCATTAGAACTAGGATTATTTTAAACAAATAAATTTTTGGTGATTTTGATTAAGTAGTAGACGATTGTGTAGTAGATGTAACCGTGCACCTTCATGTTGGTGGAGGCGCTACGGTCGATGAAGAAGTCCCTATACACCTCTGACCAGAGCCGCAGGCGATCGTAGTGGAAACCACTTTTATGGGAAGCCTCTTCGCCAATCGATAGCCACTGCTCCAGCGTGTCGTCTGTGGTGTTGAACTGATTCCATGTCACACCCTCAGCAGCTGGATGACTGTAAACAGTTATAAAAGTTATTCAGGTATTCATTGACTTTCATTTAGCGGAATAGCATGTCATTAATAAATTTAAGTTGACGTTACTGAAACTTATGCAGCCAAATAATAATAAATATTTTTTTTTACTTTATGAAACGTTATAGAATGTTAAGCGTCCTAGCAGACGACAGACTTTCTATCGGCCGATAGTTGTTTTTTAAATGAAGAGTCAGCCGATACCAAATCGTTTTAATGTGCGCACTTGCATACTTCTTTATACTGATTAAAGGCCTGACCCAACTATCGGCCGACAGTTTGATCTGTAGTTTGCGGGGACTCGAAGAGTAAAAGAAAACTAACCCGTATTCAATAAAGCTAACCCACAAGTTGGTCATCATATCAACAACTTTAGCCTCCTTCGAATTTTCCTCATAGTTACGATCTTTTTTTGAGAACAAGTACCCCACGATGTCCCCTCTTGTAGCTCCGTGACGCGATGCGCTGTCTATGGATTGCAGTTCACTGTTGAACTCTCCCACAAACGAAAACTCGTAGAGATAAACTGTCGCTCCTGCGGCTACCAATCTTCTCGCTAACCGTACATCAGGCCCGAGATAGGAGACGTCGGTGTGGTACTGTGATAAATTTTTGGTCGCACTTGATGCTATATCGCCTGTTCCAAAATACTGTGCTCTGATCCGTCGCGCTACGTCGTTCCTTGTATTTACATTAGGAAAACCTAAATCATTTGGCAACGCACTTCCGAAGTTTTCATTCAATTGTGAGATTGCCTCATCGTCATATCGTAGAGCTGTTCGTAGTGCAGCATGATTTGCAGAACCTATTATGAACGACTTATTCATTGCTTCGGCGTTTAACATGGTCCAAGGATTCTTTGTAATTGTACCGTTACTATTTCCTTCAATGCAAGGCTTTAAAGAGAATGATCTTGTTGTTTTTACTAAATCTTCAATAGAGATTTTACTAAATACATTGTCGACATAGTTATCGGTTAAGTTCCGTATTCGTTCTGCTACTTGTGTTCCAGTACTTATTGGGGTTCTATCTATCGCCCAGTGAGATAGCACAGCACCGCTCTCCGAAATGACTCTGCTTATGTGCTCTTTTGATCCGGATGATAATGCCAGATATCCTGCTAAAGCACCAGCAGATCCATCACCACTTACGACGATATTTGAAGGATTTCCACCAAATGCTTTTATATTCTTTTTTGTCCACTCTAAAGCTAGAGCTAAATCCTTTAATGCTGCGTTTCCTGGAGCAGTACTATTTCGCAGACATAAAAATCCAAGTGTTCCTATACGATAATTTGGTAAAACTAATATAATGCCTTTCTTTACTAGATATTTAGGTCCATACAAAAGTGGGTCACCGCTGCCAACATTTGAACCACTTTCGTGAATGTAGAAAAACACGCTCGCGTCCGTAGCCTCTCTTGGTGTGAATACATTGAGAGTTAAACAATCTGTACCTCCGCTGAAAGCATTATCATCGGTGATTTGTGGACATCGTTTAGTATGTTTGTTGGCAGAATGGACGGTCTCCCATTTATCCGGATGAACAGGTTCCTGGAAATAAAAAATAAAATTTAAATATCATCCTTTTTAGAAATATTGCCAGAAACATTTTGATCATACCTCAAACGAAGTAAATTGTCCATATGGAATGTCAAAATAACCAATGATTTCCTCTGAATTTTCCCAAGCAAAACCTTCCACCTGGCCTTGTTCTGTATCTATTGTTTTGATAGGTGTTGGTTCCACTTCTGCAGCAGCTTCGCCTGCTACTGCTCGTTGCCACCTACCATTGGTAGTATCATCCTCTTCATCACTAACTTCAGCATCTTGTTGATCTTTCTGATGAGAAACTAAAGCCCATCCCACACTATGTGACACACTTTCAGAAATGTTCTCACCTGCAGTTCTCAACAATCCTGTGAACAGTGGAGTCGTAACGTTTTTATTGCTAACAATGGTACCCGTAGTTATTGAATTATCCCAGTAAGTGTCTGTACTTTCACTTTGGTTGATTCCATTTTGGTTATTATTATTTGTATGAATGTTTTCAAGTTCTGTTTTGTTGTCAACGCTCACTCCATCCGTCTCATTCGCGGTCGAATTCAGGTTCTGTATTTTTCCATTATCCTCATATGTTTGCGAGACATTCAGTGTCGTGTGCAGTTTAGGCGTTAATGATTGTAAATGGCTTAAAAACTTTTCTATATTCACTCTCGCCCCTTCGATATGGGAAGTCACAGCTAGAGTGGTTATCAACCACAATATTTTCCAGCTCATTATTTATGATGATCAGGTTTTTGTTGACATACCTGAAATAACAAATGTATTATTTCGATATATACATAAATAAGAAAAAAACTGTAAATATGATTCAGTGGTTTCAGTTCTAACATCTAAATAGTAGTTGGATTGGATATTCAAGCTGATACTGAACTCAGTTGTTAGGTGTGCGTGTAGCTTAACCAGGAAATGAAAATAATTTCCTGAGGAAATGCCAGTATCCTTTCTGCGGATTGCGTAGTTGCAGTACGTTTCTCATTTACCGAGAAGTAATACTTTTAATCAGGCTGCAAGCTGCAGCCATCTCAAAATGTTAGCTTTATAAAGCCATGAAATGACGTGGTGATTTCAAAGATAGTCTTGTTTGATTAGTAAGTGATAATTTTTAAACAAAAGCTGTAGTAGTTTGTGATATTGTGATATTGATTTAATTGTAGAAGCTGGTGTGTATGTTTTACAAGTTAGTGTTATCAGTTTAACGCTGTTTGGGGATATTTCCCATTAATAAACAGGAGAGTCCATTAAGCTAGGGGAGACATGAATTTAAGCCCTGGCACGGACATTTGCGATAAGCAGAAAAATTAGATATTTTGGCAATTGATCGAATCTTTTACATATTCTTGTATAAATTATTTTCTTTAACTATCTTTTAAGAAAATTTTGCACCGTGTACATATGTGTTACTGTAAAACCACGAACTTATGTAAATCCTAAAATTTTCCAGTAAAACCTAAGATTTACCAACTCTCAATGGTAAAATTTCGAACTGTTCTGTGATCATCGTTTACCTCAAACGTTTACCACCTTTCATTCGGTAAATCTTAGGTTTTACTTCAGAGACGCGACGACACGAAAAATGTCTATTTTGAAGGTGTTTTAAAATTAAATTTTGCTTATTACCAATGAGTTAATTAAATCATAATAATTTAAACAGATGATTTGACTGACGGGTAATTTTATTTAATTTTAATGTATGACTTAGAAATACTCCTCAGTTAAATAAAAATCAATAACTTACAAAGTTACGATAGCTACATTTACTAATCTTTATTGGTAAAATGTGCCAAACTCTAATGGTAAAAAGGCCGAAAAATGTTCTCCCTTTAAATCTTTACATTTACCAACTCGAGTTGGAAATCCTAAGATTTTCCAAATAAAACCTAAGATTTATCAATATAAGGGCTTTTACAGTAACATAATTGTATGTGCTATAACTTCACTCACCTGTCCAGGTGTCAGGAAGCAGGCGCCGCTGCGTTTGTCGACTCGGTACTGCTCTCCCAGTATCGCGCTTCCATCGCGAAATGCGATCGATCTTTGATAAGGGACTGTTGCGGACGAAAATGCCATCGTTGTTATCAGGAAATAATATGAATTATTGGAATAGAATCTCTGAATACCTTTTTCTTTTGATATTTTTTTCCTTAACTTCTTTTAAGGTCTCTCGCTGTGGGTGTAGCTCCTCGAACCGATGGCATAACTAAACTACTTCGATATTCACGCGACCTCTGCTTGCGTGGCAGAGGCAACTCTAAGTTCTTACTTTGTTTTATTCAGAACTAGCGGCCGACCGCGACTTCGTCTGCGTGGAAAGGTTTTTTGTTATCCCTCGGGAACAACACTTTTTTTTCGCGATGAAAGGTACCCTATGTCCTTCTCTGTACCCTTGACAACGTGTATGCAAAATTTCATGATGATCGGTTCAGTAGTTAAGACGTGAAGGGGTAACAAACAAACGGACTTTCGCATTTATAATATTAGTAAGGATACCAACAGCAGTACATTATTATGGAATATTTTTTTTATAGGTATTTATGCAACTGAACTGTAATGAGGGGTTTTAAAACACGAATGTGTGATAATAGTGTTTTAATACCTAATTATGTACGTATACAGTTGCATACAAGACTTTATCTACAGCCATGATATGTATCCTCTATAAGGGGTTTTGAATTTGACTTTCCTTCTCCTCGTCATTACATCATCCGAACGAGTGTTATAATGTTGTTCTGAATTTCATAATGTAATGTAACCCATCGGGCGTGGGTGCAGGGAGGAGCGTGACATCCTCTCGCTCGGATATTGTAATGTTTCAGAACCCTTTATAGAAGATTTAAAGCATGGGAGTAAATAAAATCTATTAAATGTCATCATCCCCTACCCTTATCCCAATTTATTTGGGGTCAGTGCATCGCGTCCTTTTTTTCATTCCTTCCTGTCTCTCGTCATCTCCTCATCCACTCCCTTCACGTTCATACCATTCCGCACACAATCCATCCATCTTTTCTGGGGTCTGCCCCTTTTTTCCAGCCTTCAACCTTAACATCCATGTCCATTACTCTTCTAGTAACATGCCTTTCATCCCTTCTCATAACATGCCCAAACCAAGCCAGACGAATCCCTTTCAACTTCTATGTTACTGGTGCTACTTTCAGACATCCTCTGACATACTCATTCCTAATTTTAGCCATTCGCGTCACACCACACATCCACCTCAGCATTTTCATTTCATCTCTGCTACATTTAATTTCCTTTCATCCATCATCTTCATAGCCCAACATTCTGATCCATACATGACTACTGTCCTTACAGACTTATAAATTTTGCCCTTTAACTTAGTGGCATCCGCGGGTCACATGTAATTCCCGTTACCTGTCGCCGTTTCTTCCACCCTGCGTTGATCCGGTTTGTTGTATGTTTAATTAATTATCCGCTTGAGCCGTGCGCGGAAAACGTTGGAAGATTGTATAGGTTGGTGAGAGTTGCACTTTTCCCTCGAGATATTTTTTGTAATTTTTTTTTATAGAACTATGACGGTGGAATTTCCTTATGAAGAATACCCTCCTTGAACAATAAAAGAATGAAAAAAAAAACGCTTATTGAGGTGATTTGAAGAAATTATGCACGTCATTGTACTAGTAGCTACCAAGCTGTTTGCGATTTTGCGAAAATATTTTTCCTCGTGTTTTTTACGCAATATGCGTGCACTTATCTTCGGGCCAGTACCGAAAGCTCGTTATCAATTATCACAGTTTCACAACGTTGGATTAGGAGTTATCAAAGCACTTACCCTTTCACTGTATACAATAGACTATATTGACTTATTATCTACCCTTATCGCTAAAGGCATACGCCCAATTTGCAACTGGTATGAGTCAGATTTGCCTCTCGCATATTGATAGGCCTGTGCTAATACAATAGGGCTGAAATTGGATGGCTTGTCCGAAGGCCTGGTTAATTGTGGCCCTTGTCTGATGATCAAGCAGTATTTGACGTGGAAGGAGTAATTGGTAATTGACTTGACTGCAAAATCCATCACCGTGTTACCACGCCATAGAAATGAGTTTGAGGTCATCGGTGTGCTTTATGAATATAGACTAGGCCGCAAAAATAATGTTATTTTCATACAAATATCACGAACGGATCATGCTTACTTCACAAGTTTCAGCATAACGGGGCACGTGCATGATGGTTTTTTGTGTACTGTGGAGATTCCATCTATGTATGCACATTCTTATAGATAGGCAAATCAAATTGTCAGAGTTGTTAAAATATATGATTTTACTCAAAAATGCTTGTAATATGGCCATTATTTTGACAACCTTCTTTGAACAAAGTCGAGGTTGCCGTGCTCCTCCGATGGTGACGCAACAAAGTTGTATGGGATTTCATTATTGTCGATTTTTAGCCACCAGCAATTTCCTTTGAGAATCCATTATTGTCGAGTTTTGTTTCAAACATAGTTCGTGAAAAAAGTACATTGTTCAACCCGCGCAGTTAATGAATGGGATTACACTCGTTGTGGTAAGCGCCGTGAGCCGCCATTTTCAATCCCATTCTTTATTTGCGCGGGTGTTTTCTTCTTGTAGATGATGTTTTTGTATTTTTTTTTACTTTTTTTCCTTTTTGATATTTTTGACTTTCTTGCCTTTTTTATTTTTTTGTCATTTTGGACCAAGTCTTGTATAGTGCTTTACTCAAAAATGACAAAAAAGTAAAAAATGACATAAATGTCAATAATGTAAAAATGTAAAAAATGACAAAAATGTCAAAAATTTCAAACATTTCAAAAATTTTAAAAATTTCATAAATGACAAAAATGACAAAAATATCAAAAATGTCAAAAATATCCAAAAAAATCAAAAATGATAATTTTGGTAATTTTTGAAATTTTTGACATTTTTACTTTTTAGACATTTTTGAGTAAAGCACTATACAAGACTTGGTCCACAATGACTGCACTGCTGGCCACGCTATGATGGCCTCAAGCTGAGCTTAACTACGCTCTCGGCCTTCAAGCTTGGTCATCATTGCAGCCCTTGCTGTCCGCGCTATAAAGGCCTCGACCTCCGGTCTCGGCCTTTATTCCAGCTTGGCCATCAAGCGCTGCAATGCTGACCGCGCTGTGACGGCCTGGACCTGCGCTAAGCTACGCTATCGGCCATCATCATCGCACTGCCAGCAATGCAGTCATTATTGACCGCGTCAGTAATGTACTATAAATAACAAAAATAACATATTGAAACTCTTGTCCATTTCTGTCAGTTATTGTTGATTTTTTTGCCCGTCTGCCCTTTGAGTTACAAAGGACAGACGAAAAAAAAACACAGAGAAAAAATCCTGGATCCGCCCTATAATATTCTAGTGTAAGTCAGGCACTTCTTCAATTCGGATTTTCCTTCTAATTTGCCGATAGATTATTTGAAAAATTAAGGTGAAACTACTTAATTAAACTAGTGAGCTGTAGGTGTAGACCTCGCGTTTGTGACATTTCTGAACATTTCTCGAAATGGCTGAAATAAGTTTTTTTTCCGAAATAATAAAAAACCGAATCGACAAAAAAAATTTATATAATTATCGAACCTTCTCACATCACGAGAATCTATTGAGGAATGCGACCTGTAGAGGTGAACAGCCAGACAGACAGACAAACAAGCACTATCGCTCAAGCTGAAACTTTTTCTCT
This sequence comes from Agriphila tristella, assembly GCA_928269145.1. NCBI lineage: Eukaryota > Metazoa > Arthropoda > Insecta > Lepidoptera > Crambidae > Agriphila > Agriphila tristella. Next base: position 1,848,053 of record OV743443.1, on the reverse strand, counting down.
ATAAATAGAAGAGTCGTCATCAGATTTGTTCAATGATCAAATTTCTGTTATTTTTTTAATTTAGGTATAGGGAGGTCTCGAAGTTGAGATAGGTGAACGAGTCCGAACCGAAGTAAAGGATCCGGTAAACAATTCTCACTTTTATTATTGATGTATTGTTATTTGGTTTTTTATTTATTTTTCAGGTAAATACGCTGCTTTCAACAATTTTATAGCAGTGAGGTTCTGAAATACCCGGCACAACCGGTAGGTAAGTTTAAACTAAGCTTTATTTGAAACATATTTCAATGATTCGCAAAAGGTTTTCATCATAATAAAGTTCGTAACAAACAAAAGACATGTCCCATCGCGCCTATGTCATTTGCCCCACCATTCTCAAAAAATGAAAGTCTATCGCCTTTTAATCAAAGTAGTATGTCAGAGTAGGTATTTTCCTCTAGAATCAGTTTGATAACTATTTTCTGCATTAAAAGTGGGATTTTTAAGTTAAAACGCTTTTAAATCAATTTTTTTATCATTAGAGTACTATTTACACTGGCCTGCAAAACTAAGTACTACAGAGGTCTATTTTCTTACAAACGAGGTAACTTTGAAGCTTTGGTTCTCCGCCCAGGTTTAAGCGGGATGTGATCTGATGATGGCCATCCAGGGAGTGAATGGAGAAGATTTAGATCTCCATACACACCCAATTGATCTGATCAGCATTCTAAGAGCTGTAAGGATTAGAGTTATCAGTTACAGCATTTCCATACATTAATGCTATTTTTGTGGTTTTTTTAAACATATCCAAACAGCTCTTAGAATGCTGATCAGATCAATTGGATGTGTATGGGGATCTGAATCTTCTCCATTCACTCCTTGGATGGCTATCATCAGATCACACTACGTTTAATCCTGGGCGGAGAACCAATGCTTCAAAGTTACCTCGTTTGTATGAAAATAGACCTCTGTAGTACTTAGTTTTGGAGGCCAGTGTACTTAAATTTTTTCACAAAGTACATCAGAAAACAACTTAATGTTTTTGTAATTGTTTTCTAAATATAAAAAAATTCTTGATACCTAAATAAAATGTAATTAGCATTTTTAATTATCAAAGTAATTAAATAAAATTAAACTGGGGCAACGCTGGGACATCTCCTTTCTATTGTTATGTTGATGATTTCTGTTTGATGATTTTATTGTATTGCAATGCAAATTGAATGTTTGTTGCGGTAGTGGATTCGGAAATACTTCCAATAAATATGCCCGCAACAGTTTAGCGTTTGATTTGAGCCATGCATGCGAGTTCACTCTTTAGTTACATTTATCCTGAGGGATGGTTCCTGGAGTAGTAAAACCTATCGTAAATATCGTCCCAGGTCCGAAAAGCTTCCAGGCGGGGAACGCTCTTCATCACCAATTCAGAGCTGATGTCCAGCAGTCGAGGATCTCGAAGTTCGAAACGTTCCCACCGAGTTGACAATTCCGTGGCCGTAGGATCTCTGAAACATTCATAATTAATCTTTTCAAAATGAACGTAAAAATATTTTGCATAAAAGATGATATTACATTCACTATTCTCATTTATTATAATTTAAAGTTCAGTTCTTACATTGGAACGATTATAAAAGAAATACTTACAAATGTTTCACGAAATTAGTCCAAAGTGAAACCAGATTGTTCCGAACAACTGCATTGTCCCCTTCAAATCGGTTCGTACTTTCTGGAAACAAATACGCCAGCTCATCAGAATGCGCAGCGCCGTTCTTATTCACTCCGTGGACAGGACTCACTCCAAGGTTTGCGGTATGAGAGAACCGGTAGAAGTATATTGGTGGATTGTAGGATGTCGTATGTAACCGCACGCTTCTATAAATATGGCTCGAGAAGTATGCATCACTAAAAAAAACATCGTTCCATATAATTGACTGACATCTAACGAGAGATGACAATATATTTTCATGAAGGGAAATCTCCGTGTTGATAATAATTTTTACAAAATACAAATTTACCTGTGAAATGCTAGTAAGGCAGCCATTGTATAGTTATTATTAATGAAATACACATTTTTAATCTGCTCCACAACTGTCTTTACTTCTCCGATGTCTAAAAACTTTAGCTCTTCAGGCAATAGTATAGGCAAATCACGTCTTATTTTTCTAAGGATGCCATGACGCTTCAATAAAGAAACAAATACGTAAGCCTCGTTGCTGTTGTAACCTATCATCAGGGGAACTTTTCTAAAAACTTTTTCAGATAAAAGTTGATGGGGCGGATGTGATAACAGCATCTCTTGATTTTTGAATGGCTTTTCAGCGCACATCCCAAAGGGGTAGTACGGGAATTCCAATTTATTTGAGTTGTGCACTAGACTGTCAAGGTTGGCTTTAATTACGTCTAAAGCTTCTCCATCTACTCCGTCTATACCCTTTAGAATTTCACCGCGATCTTTGGCATCGTAATTAAAAGCCCAAGGGCTCAAAATACTCCCACTTTGCAAAATTGCACCATGAAATAACTCTTGCGCCACTGGAGACAAAACTAGCGCCTCGACTATAGCAGCGCCATAACTTTGCCCAGCTACCACGACATTGTTTGGATTGCCTTTGAAGGCGCTGATATTATCCCTAATCCACCGTAGTGCCAGGACGACATCTTTTGCGCCAGCATTTCCTGGTATGCGTTCTTCACCAAGGCACATAAATCCGGTCGGACCTAACCTAGAACAACCAGAGATTTTTGAGAATGAACAATATGAACATGAATTCGTCTGCGTGGACAGTTTTTTTTCTATCCCTTGGAAATATAGTTCTCTTTTTTTCGGGATAATAGTTAGCCCTTTTCTGTACCTCTGACAACGTGATTGTAAGTATGCAAAATTTCATGATGATCAGAAGGCGTAAGAAACAAACAAACTGACTTTCGCATTTATAATATAAAAGTTAGGATAAGGAAGTAAGGATATTAGTAAGGATTTGTTAATAAATGGCCACTGGCCAGCATTCAGTGTACCTGTGACTAACAATTGCCACGATGATGCCTCGTTCCACGAGTTGGCCAGGGTCGTACCGGCCGCTGCTGCCCCTGATCCACACGAGGACTGGCCACGATGAGCCTCCTGTGGCAGGCACGTGCACTTCAAGCTGGAGGCACTCCTCGATGCGGGAGGTCTCAGAACAGCGGCTCTGTTGGGATTCTCTGATTCCTGACCAAATCGGAGCCAGACCTGCTTGCTGGCAAATTGAAATTATTAGTTATGAATTTTCAAATACTATCATATCACGTCGTATCTTATATGATTGACTTCTAAAAATTTTTATGTTTGGTTAAATCGTTTTACACAGCTACCGACCAAATAAGATTATATTTGGTTCATAAAATTCTTTCGATCGTACAAGTTATCTGGATAGATTTTCTATGGACACTTTGAGCTTAATTGTTGTGATATATCTTCAGCTAACCTTAAATCGTCCATCAACTTCTAAACAACTCCAACTAACAACAAAAGGTATTTCGTTTGTAAAATATACTTTGACTGTGCGGACAGATTTTTCATGATATTTGCTAGATGACATGGTAGATATGATATAGATTATAGACCTTTCGCTCACCTTGAATCGTCCATCAGCGCTGACCGTGGCGTAGGGTATCCCTCGAAAAGACACGAACCCTTCTCGTTCTTCACCTCGTATTTTACCCTGGGCTGTTTCCACCACCTCTTGGAGGCACAATCTTAATACAGACATCACCATTAAAAGTGTCAAAATATTTTTGAGCATTTTTCAAAAGCAATATTTTTTCCTCTTTTATGTTTTTAACGAAACTTGCGCATTAGTATTTGGTTCGTTGAAATTATACGCAGTATTGTTGTATGGTTTGTGGTTGAAATGCTTTCAAATGAAATTGAATGCGCGACCACTAGTTTGTCTGCACACTGTAATATCTGACAGTAGGTATTATTCGTTATAGCAATCGCCCGCGACTTTTTCGCAAAATCCCTAGGAAACCCTTGACCGGGATAAAAAGTATCATAGTATGTGTTAATCCAGGCGTTACACTGTGTGGCAAACATACAAATCTGTTCAGCCATTTTTGCGTCATTGTTTGAGTAATAAACATCCATACATCTCAACATCCATACTATCACATTGATATTATTAGTAGGATTTTGGCATATTTAGCTCATTAGGTATGGGATTATTCAGTTTAATCGTAGCTGCAAGCAAAGTAACACCTACGCCTAATTTAGATCTCACATAAAGAGAAACTCATCGTTTTTGATACCAGAGCCTGTAGCCAATGTCACATTTGCAAATTTTCGTTATCGCTTCGCTCAAAAAAATGTATGGATTTAACGTTTTAAAATTCGATTCTTAACGAAACCTTATGTAAATCCCATACATGTTTCGAAAGCGAAGCGGGAACGAAGATTTGCAAATGTTACTTTGGCTAGGCCCTCTGAATTAATTAAACTCCAGACAGAGTATATAATAGTATTTGATTGAATCAGGCGTCACTTGCTTTCTTTTTTCACAATATATTATAGTACCTAAACCTTCAGATTGATTCAGATCAATGAAGTGAATAATACTTACTGTCGTCTATCAACTATGCCCGGTTGCTGACCCGCGATTATTTCAATCTATTTGTTCACACAATGATAAGTGGAAAATGTGTCACATCATTCATCTACGTTGCATGCACTTTTGTTGCACTAAAATCAGATAAACGCGTCCCATACACGATTCGATGCGCTTGTTTGGTGTCGCACTTTTTGAAAATGACGTCATTTAAATTGTTTTATTAGATGCACAGATGTTAGTTAAGTTATATTATACATTTTGAAAGTATTGTCAAATACTTAAAAGTATTGCGCAGTTGCATGCGCCATGGTTTTGGCCATGGCTTTTAGCATTGCCACCTTCGATCAAGAATTTCCTAAGATGTCCGGTCAGAGTCTCTGGGACCTCAAATAGCGCTTATTTTGCACAGAGTAAGTGACAGACGATGTGTTTTTGTACAAAATAAGCTTATTTTGTACAAAATAATGTGAGTTTGTACAAAATAAGCGCCAAGTTTGAAAGTGGGATGATATTGCGTACTGTTTTAGTTCGTGAAGCGTTATCTCTTATATAAAAGTGAAGGGGTGACTGACAGACTATTGCCCAGGCCAAACCACTGAACCTAGGAACTAGAAATTTTGTACATAGGTATTTTATACAATGTAAACACCCGCTAAGAAGGGATTTTTGGAAATTCCACGTCTAAAGGGTTGAAATGGGAGTACAAAGTTTGTATGGAAAAAAAAAATTAAATAGACATTTCAACTTAAAACTTCGTAGGAGTACTTCTAAAAACAAATAAGCAAACACGTGTTTCGTGGTTTTCCGAAACTCAACCCTAAAGGGTAAATGGGGTACAAAAATCCCAAAATCAATATGGATATCGTTATCGAGGTTTCATGGGATGTTGATTGCGGAAATGACATTTATTTTTAGTGGTAGACATTATTCAACACCTAAAGGGGTCATATGGGGTTCAAACTTTGCATGGAAAAATATAAAATAGACATTACGACTTGAATCTTTGTAGGAGTATTTATTTAAAAAAATGATCAAACGTGTATTTTGTGAATTTCTGAAAATCTACCCCTTAAGGGGTAAATGGGGTTATGGGATGTTGATTGCGAAAATGGCATTTAGGTATTTTGAAGTCCAACACGGCACCATGAAACGGGGGTTAAATTTTTTTTATGGAAAAATAATACGGGAACGAGAACAGGAATAAGAACGAGAACGGGAACTAATCCTTACTATCCTTACTAATATTATAAATGCCAAAGTCCGTTTGTTTGTTTGTTACGCCTTCACGTCTTAACTACTGAACAGATCATCATGAAATTTTGCGTACATGTTGTCAGGGGTCCAAAGAAGGACATAGAGTACCTTTCATCCTGAAAAAAAGTATTGTTCCCTAGGTATAGCAAAAAACTTTCCACGCAGACGAAGTCGTAGGCGGCCGCTAGTATAGGATATTCTTTTATTTATAATTAGGTTCACTGACAGATTCGTCTCTAAAATGTTAACTTCAAAGGTAAGATATAGCTAACTAGACAATAATCGAATTCTTGATCGAAGATTGCCAATTTTTGTACTCCCATTTCTGGGGCTTGTCCAAAGTAATTAGGATGATGGATGGTGGATGGATGAAAACTCTCACCAGAGCCCCCCTACTCAAATGGCCATTCTACTAATATTAACGCTCGTAGAATAGAATAATAATGTATGGGAATGATATGCTAACGCTTAGCTCCTGTCAATCCCATACATTGTCATTCTATTCTGCTAGCGTCAATTTTAGTAGATGGCCATTCTTACACAATTCCAGTTTTCAGTAGACAAGTAATACCTACTATTTTATTCAGGCAAAGCTTACTACCTGGAGACACCAAAGAAAAAAAAATCTTAACGTCATCCTTTTAATAATGTCACTTACAAATTATTTTTTAAATTACCTAAAAATGCTTATATTTAAACAAACTTAATTAAAATACAAACATTGAAGAACAGAATAAATAAGTATCGTCGTCGTTGGTTTGCCATTAACACATCATCATTAAAATATAACTTAGCACTAAAGATTCAGTCGTTTGATGATCATATCATAACATAGTATCTACAAACTACAACTGCCCCCTGTAGCTAAAGTTACATACATTGTAAGTTAAACACGAAATTACCGCTCGGAAGATGTCTAGACTTGTAATTTTTGAAATAGATGGTTTTCGATCGTAGGGCAATCCCACCTCATCAATCACATCCCATGCATCTTCCGCTAACGTGACGGGCAGGGTATTGCATGTGCAAACTATTATGTAATTGGAAAATTTTATGTACCGATAAATTACGATCTTGTTATTATATTACAATTTATTGGAAAATATTCCGATAATTTGTAATATTTATATCGAAAATAAATGTGGTAAATTGTAATATTTCCAGTTCACAATATGTTGATCTATTGAGATGAAATATGGGTTATTTGTAAAATACTAACAACCTCGCAGAGGAGTAGTTTACTGAGCGATGCTAGCCTGTGCTATGTTAAGCTAACCTTTAAAGGGCCAGAAAGAACGTGCTACGTTGCACTTGACAAAAATGCATCACACGTTTTCAATGTTACTAGCAACTCAATAGAATAAAATTAACGCACTCAAAAATCATTATTTCATTAATTTTGTCAAATGGCATTTGAGACAGTGGGTTTTATGCCCAATATAACTAAGGTATTTTTTTACAATTCTGTTATTGTTATATGTAAAATCTCCACGACAATATAAGAGGAAGGGCGTTGGGCAGTCAGCTATTACAAGGAAGTGAGCATATTTTATGCACAACGGGCAATGACGGACATAAATGTGATCGATCACTCACTCCTTAAAAGTAGATATCATAAAAACACATTATCTTATCATTATCAAAATTGTACTCGGTAGTTCTAAATTATCACTATAACTCTGTTAAAATCTTCAAAGTCCCTCCCGGGGACTTTAAAACGTTGTTCCGTTTGGCAGCAAAGTTATACAGGCTGCATTTTTATTCACTCTCCTAAAGACGTGTTCAGACCATGATACTGAACAACTTTCTCCATGAAACAATATGTGTCGAAGTAGGTACGCCACAAAATTTTGATCATCCCTTACTAAACTGATCATGTTATCTCTTTGATTGTAATGGAAAGTATTTTATTTTTACATATTAGACCCTATGTTTCTTAGAGAAAATTTATCAGTTTCATGCACTGAACACATCGTTAAAACTTGGAGAGTGAATAAAAAGCTCCCTGTATAATCTTTTTTGCAGCGACATCGTCCAGATTCAGGCTTATCTGCCATTAAATGGACCAAGGCTAAAGAAATCACCTACTAAAATTAAAGAAAAAAAACCTCAAGTCTTTAGTTTTATCAAATCGAAATGGACGAATCAGATATCTATTCTATCTACAGAAGTCTACACCTAGGCCTACTTTGTTTTTTTCTACAATATTTTTTATTCTAATACTAGTTTTTTTATATACCAAAGTGATTTAAATAAATCGAAACAATTCTCTGTAGGTACAATTTCAGGTGTAGGTTGTGTTGTGACGATAGGAAAATCTTAAAAGTAATCTAATGAAGTCACCAGATTTATTGGCGTAATAAAAATCAAAACTAAGGACGGTCTAGCAGACATAACAGAATATGTCTATCCTTACAATGATTTCTGTGATTGCTAAATGCTATCATGTTTTATTTAATATCGCTTCACATCACATGCGCACACAATTTCCTAAAGTCAGTTCAAACACGTTTGACGATCTTGTAAAGACTATCGAAGAAGGCTTTGACCTGTGTTTCCTCAGCTGTGGGCTTCTTAGCCTGAATCTGACGAGGGCCGGCCAGCTCTTGGTATTGGAGCGGCCGCTTCACCGACGCCCACCAAGTCTGGACTTGAGGACCTGGCATCGGGTGGCTGGAAGACAAATATTATTATTTAAAGAAAAATCTAAAAAAAGACGTGTCAATGATGGCAGTTTTGATCAAAAAAAAGCGTCTTCGGACGGATACTTTGGTATAGGAAGTGGTAGATGTATCGAACTAGGATTCGGTTCAACATGTTAACACTTTTACTATAACCAAGTCAAGCAAACCAGATAAAATTTATAAAAAAAACAAGAACAAGCACATTTATGTGTGGGCACAGAATATATAATAGTACTAACGCGTGTGGGGTTATTAAAGGTGGTCAAATAAAGGGTTCATTCGTAGAAAGCATGATGAGAGAATAATTGTTTTAAAAGGATGTGACTTACCCGTATCGCATGAAGTTTATGATGAAATCCGTCATTCTGTTCTTCATCCTGGCGTCGTCGTCGTGCCGCGTGAGCTCGTCTGGCCGGAGTGGTCCCAGCACGGAGTTGGTGCGGAAGAAGTACGTGATGTCCTCCACGTGCCCCGCGCCCTGGTACTGCTGCCCACGCCCTTCCTTCCACGGGCTGTGGATCCCTTCATACGAAAACCGGTATAGGAAGGCTGGCGCTCCAATCGAAGCCCTCTTACTCGCCAGCTTAAGAGCTGGGTACTTGAAAAACTGATCCGTACACAGTTGCACGAAGTCGTCCAAGTTTATTGTGCCGTTCAAAAAATACCGGTTCTTGATCATTTTAGTTAAAACTGGCAAGCTGTCTCCCGCTTTGAATGTCAGTCGAGGAGAAACAAGAAGCGATAGCATATGCTCTATCCTTGCAACTATGTCGATTTGTTCAAATCTCGGCCGGAATGATTCGCTCTCAACGTCGGTAAACCCGATCAGAAGAGGCACGTCTCTGCCGCGGCCGCTGTCTATTAAAACCTCAGGGTCGTCTTCCAAGATCGGAGTGATCCCAGGTAGAAGTGATTCCACCACTGGGGTGAATGTAGTAACACCAAACAGGTTAATGAGTTGTTTATTGGCAGCCATAAGTTCGTCGAGCGGTGCTTCGATGAGTTTCTGGTGGATTTCGTCAGCGGGGAGGGTAGCATTGATGCCGAGCATTGGCAGGAATATACTGTTGATAGTCGTGGCAAATAGGGGTGATGTGCTAAAAAAATCTGACAATCCGTTGCCACTCAGCAGAATAGCTCTGTAAAATAAAAATACATAATGTCATTGATTTTTCTCGCCACAGTAATTTGTTTAGTGAAATTATGGCTAAAGCCCTTCCAAATGATGAAGAACCACAAGTGAAATTTTACACCTTCAATTCTCAAAAAATAAACCTCGATCCTTCTACAGTTAAATAGTACATCGCAGTCGACAACGGGAAGTTTTTATTTACATTGTCGAGGATGACTATTCGAGGCAATGTAAATAACTTCCAGTACAAGGCTTTTCTCAAGAAATGTGAGGAAGTAAAATTTTCTTAGTAAAAATGTGATTTTTAAATTGGATCGTGTGGCCATGTTAAATGACCAGTCATGCAACCATAAAGTTTTATAAAAAGAAAGGTAGCTAATGAGTTCTACAGTTTTTGGAATACCACTTCCCGCACTAGTGCGGGAATTAAGTATTGAAATTCATTTCCGCCCTCGCCACGTAAATGTGAAACGCCCCGCATTCCTTTTTCAAATGGAATGATAACATTTCAGAGCATAAGTGAGAAATCCATTCCTACCTTTTGAAGAGTCCTTGTGCAGCCGGTGTAAGCGCGAGCAGATGCGTGATGACGGCGCCGGCGCTCTGCCCGGCGAGGGTGACGGCGTTGGGGTCACCGCCGAAGGCCCGCGCGTTGTTGCGCACCCAGCTCAGCAGCGTGAGCGCGTCGCGCAGCCCCGCATTGCCCGGTACCAGCAACGAGTTCAGCGACAGGAAACCGAACACGTTTAACCTGGAATTAAAGTTGAAAAAAACTATAAACACTTTACATCATCTGTGAAAATTTCAACTATCTAGCTATCACGGTTTATGAGATACAGCCTGGTGACAGACAGACAGACAGACGGACAGCGGAGGCTTAGTAATAGGGTCCCGTTTTTACCTATTAGGTACGCAACCCTAAAAACAAAACAAAATAAATATTTAAGTGGGGCTCCTATGCTCCTATACAACAAACGTGTTTTTTTTTGCCGTTTTTTGCGCGCGAGTGCGCGAGTCTCGCGCGCTCTTGACCAATTTTTTCGTCCATTTTATTTTGTAATAGGTCAACGTCGTCACCTCTGTCTTTTTGCTTGTTTGTAATTGGGTTTTTTTTCTAAATTTTTAGTGACTTCATAGTAAAAAGTAATAGGATCAGCTGCAATAGTTTTAACGTTGTGTGATATAATATATGTCCATGATTTATGTCCATATACAGTTTAAAGGTCGCTATATACGTAGGTAACGGGAAAAAACGGGACGGAGACGTGCTGTTCATCATACATTTTTCCCCGTCCCGTCCACGCCTCGTCCCTTCCGTGTTCTCGTCGCGTATATTTTGTTACTATATTTTATATGCAACGATGTCAAGAAATCGCCCCTTTCCGTTCCCGTCCCGTTCCTTCCGGGAAAAAACGCGTTACGACTATGTAGTGACCGTATGTGTTGTGTTGTATGTTCGTAGATATATTACATAGTCTGGCCTGGGAGTTGGGACTTGCATCAAGTTAGACGTGCACGTCGGAGTTTTTGTCTTAAAGTTTTTAGAGACGGCAAACAAAAAACTCGGCATCATAATTTTATTCAAGCTCGAAGCTTATTTGGTAGGTGACGGGCACTGGTGTGCATTCTGTCATAATCGGTTACCTTTATTGTTTCCGAAATCTTTTAAGTTGAACCAAAAATGTATTATAGCTTTTCTTAAACAATAACGATATGAAAACTTCCATTAGTGCCGGTTCTTTGACTGTATGAAAATAACCTTTTTATGCACAACGAGTTAGTGCTAGGCTTTCACCTGACCGGATGGCCAAAGGTAGAATCGGACTACACCCGGAATTCTCATCACTGAGGAACTGACTATCTTACTTCTAACCGTCGGAACACTTTTTTTATTGTTATTATGGCGTGACTTATATAAGATGGTGTGGTGGTAGCTAGCCAGGCGGACTTGAAATAAGTCCTACCACCACCAACCAAATCTAGTACAAATTGTACCCCCTCTGGGAATCGGTCATCGCACCCGGGACCCCTGCGTCTTAAACAGGTGGGCAAACTACTAGTACCACTACTCGACTACAAAACTCAGACTTACCTATAGTTAAAAGTGATAACTATAACTCCTTTGCTGACAAGGTACTCCGGTCCATGGAGATCCGTGTCTCCAGAGCCGAAAGCGAAGCCTCCTCCGTGTACAAACACGAGGATAGGTAAACCAGGGACCGCAGCCTCGAGCTCTGGGCTGGACTCCTCATCAGGGTCAGGTAGGGCCTCGAACGGTACGTGGATATTGGCGTGGATGCACGCCTCGCTCATGCCGCCGCTGGCTGTCAGCACTGGCCCGTATAACACGTCGGTTTGGGGGCACACGGGACCAGGGTTGGTAGCGTCCCGCACGCCGTACCATGGCTCTGTGGGTTGCAGCTCCTGAAATTGATATAAGGCTTGTGTTTAACTCAGCATCAGAAGCATTAGCAATCGATATAGGATCACAGATTTCATTTTCAGGGTTTCCATACATGTTTATGATAATTTCGCGGTTTTTAAACGTTTTAAATTGATTTTAGTTAAAATATTTTAAAGACTAGATATTGATCTTGCGGCAGATGATAGCAAATTTCATTCCATTACATTTTGGTGCTTTTGTTGTTTGTGTTGTTTTCAGAAACAAACAAAACCTACACTTATCAACGACAGTAAACTCAGTCCAGTGTTGTGCCAATAATTGGGCAACTGTATCATTAGCTATACAATTTGTTTCTATCAGTGGAGACTTATAGGTATAGATGACTCTTTGTAGCTAATTTGCTATGTAGTTAGTTTTCTAAAATTAAGAAATAGAATAAAAAATACTATACTATAGTAACAACAGCTTTGCATTCATATTTTGTTATTAAGCAGATAAAGGTTACCTGAAACCGGAGCTCCCCCAAAGGTTGCTTAGCGTAAGGAACGGCAAGGAATGAGGCGTATTCGCAGTTGCCCACGGTATGGTGGCGGGTGCCGCAGACCCATCCTGCTTCTGTCCGCGCCGCCGCCTCGCACCCCGCCGGCTCCAGTACGCTGCCGGCGCTTCCTGGAACATGGGCAAAATATACACATAAATAGGGCTTATTTCAAATCCGCCTGGCATTGTACTATTAGTTATTCTGTGGCCTGGCTAGCTAAGCTACCAACATCTTACCTAAGTCTGACGCCATAACAACAATTAAAAATTGTTGGGTTCCGGCAGTTAAACGTAAGATAGCCAGTTCTTTAGTGATGAGTATTCCGGATCTAGTGCGCTTCCACCTTCGGCCTTATCGTCACTTAACATCAAGTGAGGTGAAGGCCACCACTAGTAAACACGACAGCACAACAAGACTTAAGTGCAGTGGGGGGGAGCAGAACGATGTGGAGCATAGTCGTTTGTTTTGTGTGTATGTGGTTAGGCCGTTAGGGTCGTGTGTCCAACACAGCACATGAATGGGAACCGTGTCAAGGTGACCGCGCCAGACGCGCGACCAGACGCGCTGATGACTAACGGGACCGAGTTAGCAGAGTGCTCGTAATACAATATGTCTGGATGCCCGTAAGCTACTTGCATTCCATAAAATTTAGTGGTTTCAAGTTCCCAAGTATAAACATTTTAGAACTTTTTAGGACTAAACAAATTTTTAATTAATTTTAACATTGAAAATGTTTTTGTTTTCGTGATCGAGTGCCCCGATTTATGAAATTGACTTGGATCGAGAATTTCCCAATAACTTTCTTGAGCTAACTATTCAAGACGAAACAAATTGAATTTTGAGATTGAATTAAGCTACAGTTTGAGCCATCTTAGGATTAGTAGGCACCTCGAGCCCTCCGTGCTTCGGGAGGCACATTAAGCCGTTGGTTCCGGTTGCTTCTGCAGTCGTTAACACCCACCAATCCGCATTGGGCCCGCGTGGTGGATTATGGCCCATCTTCCTCATCCACCCATAAGGAAGGCCAGTGCATGACATGTTTTATTTTGTGGCTACAACTTTACGTTCTCTATATAAAAATATGGCCCGCGCAAACTAGGTTTTCCTATAATGGACACTTTAAGTACACGATAGCTATCAAAAATGATTTCCTTTTAATTAAATGAACTAAGTTCTGACGTAATTAGGAACGCTAACTGAAGAAATCAGTAACCAGCCCCCCTAGCCAAAGTAACATTTGCAAATTTTCGCTATCGCTTCGCTTCGAAACATGTATGGATTTGACGTTTTGAAATTCGATTGTTAACGAAACCTTATGTCAATCCCATACATGTTTCGAAAGCGAAGCGATAACGAAAATTAGCGAATGTTATTTTGGCTAGGCCCTCTGGCCCCCGACCCAAATGGCCACTTTTTTATTCGTTCGCTAACTTAAAAATTTAAAATAAGCCATAAACTCTAAAATTACGTGTCGTAGGATTGTCAATTCCATACAATACAACAATGTCTGTGATTTACATAAAATTGCGACGTGTGACTTGATCGTTTAATTGAGCAATATTACAATTTATTTTTCACCTCCCCAGCACGAAAAGGGCGCTTTTGGCGCGTAAAAACTGCAAAATCGATTTATGTTGCGAGCGTGAGGAAAAGTGTTTTTTTTATTTAAGAAAAAATAAATTTGTGGTTGTCACTACAAAGATGAGACTTGTATAATTGATATAGATGGATATGAAAAGGATAGATAGAATGCTTTATATTATTATTCATGTATTAAAAAGTATAAAAAATAAAATACCCGCATATAGGTAAAAGTTCATTTTTAATTTCTAACTATGAAATTACACGATTTTATAATAAAGCTTCGGAAACTCCTGCTTAAGAGAACATAGCAATGAGCTGATTATATAATTTTATTGCTCCTATTTGTCAAGAAGTTTCAAAGATATTCAGCATAGCCGGATATCCCGCCATTTTGATATTAAAATAACCACCCCACCGGCCATTTTAACAAACACATAATTTAATGCGTTTTAGTGCCTTTACGAAAATCGGGGGGCTTATTGTCTAATTTCGAAAATCTATCGCAATCGCTTTCATTTGACAGATGGATGTGACACATTGCTGCATTCCTTTGGTAAGTTTTTATTTGTGCCAAAAAGAAGCATCAATGTATCACATCTTGAAAGCGATTGCGATAGATTTTGAAATTAGACAATAAGTACCCTGGTCCTTTGCTCATATCTACATAGAACTCTGATCTGTGGGCCTTGCCAAAGTAACATTAGCAAATCTTCGTTATCGCTTCGCTTTCGAAACATGACTATGGGATTGACATAACGTTACGTTAACAATCGAATTGTAAAACGTCAAATCCATACATATTTCGAAGCGAAGCGATAGCGAAAATTTGCAAATGTTACTTTGGCCAGGGGGGGCCTGGCATTATTTATTTTTCTATTGAATGTGTAAGTAAAAATAGAGGTTGATTTAAAATGATTCAAATTCTTTGGAAGTCAATTATGATTTCATTATTTTTTATTAAAGTAAATTTACTTTCAACATTCATTTACCGAGCGAGCACGAAGCGCGAGCGAAGCGTCGGTTTCAGTATGTACAGAAATGCTTTCGTGTGTCTGTCCGGCTGTTCTCTGGACTTGTATAGTAGTAACTAGTAAATATATAATAGTACTAAGTAGTAAGTCCAAATTAAAATGGTAAAACGCACACCGTATCGTAATCTGGTGGATATTCAATTATTTTACAATTAAAATTATCTTTGTTTATTTTCACAAGTTGTTTAGAGTTATTTAATACGTGTGATAAGCGGGTAGCCGGGTATCATTATGTGTTTATGTCAAGTACTTAAGTCATTAATAATAATCCATTTCGTTTCGACTTCACTTAAGGCTCGCTTATGCGAAAACATTTGTCTATGTCTTTTTCTTTACGTGTAAAGAGTATGGAAAATAACATCACTTCCGTACTTTTTCGATGTTTTTCGTTGTTTTTGCATAATTATCTTTAGCACAATTATCTTTCTTGAATAAAAGTTATTGGAGCTACTTCACAGTACCACAGAATACATAATAGTACAACAGTACGTTTAAGTGTATTTTGATGTAGTAGAATTTAATACGTTTCCGCTATTATTCACGCCAAAAATATGACCCTACGTAAGCGCTCTTGATGATATTCAGATTTTTTTTACAATCATCTGTAAGTTTATACACAATTTAATACTTGTAGCTACTAGAGAACCTATTTAGCTTGTCGTATGTTTTTTTTGTGGCTACAACTTTACGTTTTCTATATAAAAATATGGCCCACGCAAAACATGTTTTCCTATCATGGACCCTTGAATGAAATGTAAACAAATTCAATAGTAGAGCGAATGCTGCGCAGCGTTTATTTATACTGTGATCTTTAAGACCTTTTTTTTATCCAATCCATGAATGCTGCATTGTATAGTGTTCTATAGATAGTACTTTAATTAAATACCGTAATAATGTTATCATTATCTTTGCTATAATATTTACACAAACATTGTTTTACACCTATTTATTACAATGAACGATCACACATCCCAATTTGGTACCAATCAATTCTGATCATTCGCCTTAGTCTAACTTCACGTCACAAGGTATCATTAGCCACATCACTGCTGCAATAGTTTAGAGTGATAAGGGCGGGGTGCCACTCACCGCGCGCGACTACAACGACGAGGGCGGCGAGCAGGGCGACCGGTGTGTAGGCGGCCATGTTGCAATATGGCGCGGACTCCTCCGCGCAACTGATTCGCCGCGACGCTCACGGTGCTTTATATATTCGCAATCTCGATATTCGTGCGGTCCCTCTGCTAGCGGGTATTGTAAAATGATCTAAATAGAATATCCACATTTGTGTTTCATTGGCATGTCATGTTTTTGCATCCTTATCCTGAAGCTGGCTTAACGTATTTTAAAAACAATATAAAATAAAAAAGGGTCTCCATTTCAGCTTGAGCAAAAATGCTTTCGTATGTCCGGATTTTCTCCTCTACAGGTCGCATTTCTCAACCGATTTTCGTCGACCGACCGTGAAAACTGATCGTGGAATTTTGTGAGCAGGCTAGATAATTATATAGAACTAGCGACCGCCGCTACTTCGAATGCGTGGTCATTTAGTTCTCTATACCTAGAGAACAGTTCATTTTTTCGGGATGAAAGGTGCCCTATGTCTATTTCTCTAGCCCTGACAACGTGTATGTATAATTTCATGATGATCAGTTGAGTAGTTAAGTTAAAACGTGAAGGCGTAACTAAAGCGGGTGATCCATTTGCAAACCGGCGAGCCAACGGTTTAAATCGTTGGCTCGCCGGCTCGCTGGCTTTCGTTGGTGATCCATTGGCGAGGAAACAGTCTACTCTGATCGTTGACGAAGTCATGGCCCGCTCTGAGACGGAGTTACTTTGTTACTTGGGTATACTGTTACATCAGGAGAAACAACAAAAAAGAAGAAAAGACGCCATAATGTACGGGCAAAAAATTGTCTGCAAGAAATACATCGCTTGTCCCATTTAAATTTACTGTCAGAGCTTATTGGTGAACAAAATGGCTACCGAAATTATTTGAGGATGTCCGAGGAAGTGTTTATAGAGCTACTAAGTTTATTTCTAATAGAAAAACGGAATCGGCTTGTATGGATCCTTCGCCACTGTTATCTACTAAATCATTAATCCCTACTACTCAGAATGCAAATAGTATTACTATTGCATATATTTTCTTATTATATTTCTAGTTATCACGCTACAAAAGTAATGCGAGATCACGTCATCCCGGCTTATTCAATGAATGGTATCAGATTTTATACTATAATATGTATTTTATTTATTTATTTTGGCACATAACATATCATTACATAAACTTGGGTTAATACAATGGTTCCTTATCAAATAGACAAAACAGTGCCGAATATTACTGAATAACATAAAGTAGTGGATTGTTGCTTCAAATACACCTGCGCAGTGCGCGATAAGATAATAGGAAACTTAATTAAATTACAAAGTTGAGTTGCTAGCATACAAATATAATTATTCTCTAATCTTCTACTAAACTTACTAAGTTCAATAAATATAAGTAATAAGATGATAATTATACGTTAACCGCTTGCAGAGAGACCCCACCTCGCGCAGGATAGCTCCGGTCAGTTGTGACAATAAACTTTCTAGACAGAAGATACGGGCACATTCTCTCTTCTCACTCTTTCTAGTCAAAAATCTAATCAGTTATTAGCATAGAATTAATAATAGTTTTAGCGATATTAGTTAAAAAATACCAACATAATAGTGATGAAATACAACAGCGAACAGACCGACCTTTGGGCCAAATTAAATGCTGGTTGCATTTTAATTGAATTGAAAAACCGGATTTTGTAATTACTCGTTTTTTACTGTACAAGAAGTCTCGTATTTAGTTACTTTTGTATTATTTTAGTGGCCTTGGAACCAAAAATGGAAAAAACCGTTTCTTGGGACCAACTTTGAAATCGCGAAAATAAAACAGCTGTTTCATACATTTTGATATTTTCATTAATATTTTTTTATGAAACAGCCGATTTATTTCGCGATTTCAGAGTTGGTCTTGATGGTTCCTATCCACCATATTCGGGTTTAGGGTTTTTTTTGTAATACGTTGTGTATTACTAACTATAAATAGAATATTAAAAAGGAATATTATTTATTAGTAACACAAAGCACATACACAATAGGCACAAATAATAAACTTGATAAAAATACAAGAAATATAAAACTAGCCAATTTCCCCCCCCTAAAGTCGCATTACTAATTTCCCAGCAAAAATGTAAACAAAGAAACGTCACTGTCAAATTGACAAACTGACCCTGATAGTGACACTTTTGAAACTTTTTAATTTGTATATTATATTTTGAGTCATTATAAATATAATGTCATCCAGGGTTATTTTAAAGTAGGATGGTAATCAGAAATTTTATCTTTATAACCTATCATAATTTTTGATGTTAAAAGTTCTTGAAACGAACTGATAAGAAAACTTTACTTAGATATTGACTGTATGTAAATTATCAAAAATACGTAGCATCACCGCCTGTTCCCCCCCAATACCAAAAGACAAATGTTACTACTACAGCTACTACTTTTAATACTAATTTATATGAAATTTTATTAAAAGACCAAAGGTTGATGTGTATGGTTTGCAGTTGATGTGTGCACAGCGTCATAAAATGTTTTCTACTATAAAACTGTTATTATGAAATATTAAATTATATTACTCTTTTTGACGCAAAAGTCATGATTCAGAATATTTATCTAATCAATTTTTATTAGGTTTGTGATGAAAAACCATGTAAGTGTGTTTATTTCTTGACTTCTTTTTACACGACTGCCCAAAGCAAAAAGAGTGTTATTGTGTTGTTTTGTTCTGGCAACACCTTTGTTTACATTTTTGCTGGGAAATTAGTAATGCGACTTTACATATTGGGTATTATATCCTTATCCTTACTAATATTATTGTATAAATGCGAAAGTCCGTTTGTTTGTATATTTGTTTGTTACGCCTTCACGTCTTAACTACTGAACCGACCATCATGAAATTTTGCATACACATTCTCAGGGAGGGACATAGAATACTTTTCATCCCGAAAAACAAATATTGTTCCCGAATGAATAGCAAAAAAACTTTCCACGCAGACGAAGTCGCGGGCGGCCGCTAGTTAGGAGATAAAGTAGTGAAGTGCATTGCGTCTCTTTTCTCTATTTCATCGTATTCTCATCATCATATCAGCCCCACAACACCCACTGCTGGGCATAGGCCGTCCCTAAGGATTTCGACTAGCGACGATCGGTCCTGCGCTGCCCGCATCCAGTGGCTTACTGCGACTTTCTCCAGATCGTCGTCGGTCCACCTTGTCGAGGGCATGCATACCCACGGAGCGTCGTGCGGTGTGCGGTTGCCATTGCAGTACCCTTCCGCCCCAACGGCCATTGGTTCTTCTCGCTATGTGTCCAGCCCATTGCCACTTTAGCTGACCAATCCTTCGTGCGATATCGGTTACTTTGGTTCTCCTACGGATCTCCTCATTTCTGATTCGATCACGTAGGGCGCAGGGAAACGCCGAGCATGACTCACTCCATTGCGTTTCACTTTCTCCATTTACTTATATCTATTCTGTCATTTGGGTACCTATGCTATATCTACATAATAGTATTATCTGTTGTCCTTCCATCAATAAGCTTGCCATCTCAGGTGCGGTCGCAGCCTGAAATTTTACCACTAATAATAATAATTGCTCTTTTGTTAATTTTTTAAAGCTTTTTCTATGTGACATGTACGATTTTGGGGGGGGTCATGTCCCCTGTGACCCCCCCCCCCCCCTCGGACCGCGCCTGTGCCATCTACCACCCACTCCCCTTTATTGTCCCTTCGTCCCCTTCCTCTTATTATTTCTGCTCAAAGTTGCCTGCAAGAGATTGGCCACCTTTTGTGTACCTATTTCAAAAAAAGGAGGTTTTCAGTTCGTGCGATTTTTTTATTTTTTACTAGCGACCCGCCCTCGCTTCGCTTCCTTTCTTTTATTGCCAATTATAACCTTCCAACAACACCCAATAAGAAAACAAATAAGTTCCTTCCATAGTCACCTCCATTCGCTCCAAACGTCGGGAGTACCTACGCGCAGTCCACATTATCTAGTTGAAAGTTAATTTTATTACTTTAAACTCCGACAAAGTTAAACCTACGATAAAGTACCTCGTAAACCGGGGGTTAATTTTAATTTTAAAAGCAGTATTTTACTGGCATGGCTTAAAGTTGAGTCCTTTGAATAGCAGGATAATTTGGCTGATTCACAAATCGTCCACCAGCCGGCGCACTATCTCTAACTTGGCGCTAGTATACATGTAGACCTGTCATTTTGTTGTTTACTGTGTGTTTGCTATGAATTTTTGGATGTTGGAAACGAATTTTTGTAAATATCAATTTTTCTTCCAACATTTTGGTTTTCTTCAATCTTTAATTCATTTACTATCCAACTTCCGTAATAATAATTATTAGTATCAACCATTTTTAGATAAATATAATTTAAAAAAAGATGGGAAAATGGGGGGTAAATGCCCGTACAAAGGTCTCCAGCAGCAGTAGCGCCACCAAGCGGGATAAATTTTGTGACATCTCTCCATTGGAACTGCTCTAGTCACAGTAGAATCAAATCTAGTGCCTATTTCTTTGTATAAAAGTATTTTTAATTATTAATAATTATGTTGCATTTCAAACATGTGTTTCATATTGTTTATTCGTATGAAGTTCACTATCTAGTGACAAACAAAGGAAAAACCTGTTTCAATAAATAGTGTATTGCGATAGGTAAATGTACTATAACTAAATAACTACTTATTGTTGCAAGTTAGAATCACGTAAATAGGAATGTTCGCATCATGAAATACTGGTGCAAGCAATATCATGCCACGACAAACTCACAAAGGAACTTTTAAATATATAACAATTCTTTAGGTAAAAACAACTTTTTTTAAATCATTTTTACAAAAATTTACGCCGAGACTACCACTGGGAAGAAATTTTTGTTAAAATGATCTAAGTAGTATGATCAAAGCAGTGATCAAAGATACTTGTGTCGGGAAGTTACGTCTAAACGTCAGTGAGTGTATCGAAGAAGTCCACCATGTCGCGATCCTCGTCCGTGATGGGGATGTAGCTGAACTGTGGGCTGGTGATGTTCTGGTACCGCAGCGGCCCCTCCGCCTCCGCCGGCCAAGCGCCCGCGCAGCTCCCGTACGCCGGATCACTGACAAAAATATTATAGATGACGAGTAAACAAATGTATTACTTCATATATTTTGCTATTGAGCAATGTAGTTATAGAATAACAGGCGAGCGCGGAAAGTTAGAATGTAAATTGCTTTCCGCACAAGGCTTGTATAATGTTTTTCTCACGAAATGCGAGGAAAAAAATTTTTCTTGGGAAAATATTTTTTGACATCTCTCCATTTAATTAGTAAAAAAACAAAAAACCGACTTCAAAAAACCTGAAAATAAAAACAAAAACAGCTTCAAAATTAAATACCTGTAAAAAGCAAGAAATAATTTTCTAATCACTGCTGCTTTGCATTTTCTAAGCACACTGCACAGGGCTGAAGGACAACTTCTTTTTTTTATTCTAAGAACCCCACCCGACTTCAATAGACGTGTTTTATTACAGTGATATGCGTAGGTATCTAGTGATTAGAAAATTATTTCTTGCTTTTTACAGGTATTTAATTTTGAAGCTGTTTTTGTTTTTATTTTCAGGTTTTTTGAAGTCGGTTTTTTGTTTTAAACTATTTTATTATTTTTAGTGTAATCACTATACATTTCCTATTTGATTTTGAGGAGTTCCCTTGCGTATCTTTGATATCCAAGGTCCAATATCCAAGGTCCAATAACAAGGAAATCAAAATGGTATCATCTCTAAAGTATACTCTTAAAAAAAAAAAAACATCTAAATCGGTACATAAACAAAGAAGATATGGTCGATAAACCGTATAAGTTCACAAAATGGTAACGAAAACGACAGTATTTTCAGGTTTTCCTGAAAAGTACTAAACCGATTTCAAAATTTTAAAAAATAGGACCAACTTGAGAACAAACCTGATCTAATAACGTTTGAATCATTTCAATCGGTTCAGCCGTTTTTGAGTAATCGGTGTACATACAAAAAACAAAAAAAAAAACGGGTCGAGTTGAGTACCTCCCTCCTTTTGAAGTCGGTAAAAAAGATTTTACTTTTGTCATCTATCATCAATCAATGTGTTTGTAAAAGTCCTTGAGCTTGTTGTTTCAGTTGGTATACAATAAGCTCTAGTAAATAAAAAGTACGTAAGTAAGTAGTAATTAAGTACTTACAGTAAAAAATATTATCATATTAATGTACATTATGTACGAGTATAACTCACCCGCGTTTAATAAAGCAGACAATCAGACCAGTCATCCAATCCGTCATGTTCTCATCTTCTACCGAAATTGGAACAGGCTGAGAGTTCACCTTCAGTATCCTAGCCAAGTCCTCGCAGTGGCCGGCTCCGTGAAAAGTGAGGTTGAGTGCAATCTTGAACGCGCTGTAGTCGGCGTCGAAAGAGAACTTGTACAAATAGGCTGGGGCCCCTCCGCTTGCTGCCCGTGTCCTCGCCTGTTTCAGCGCAGGGTACGCGAAGTAGCTTTCTGTGGCCAGCTTTATGAACCGGTCCAATGTTGCCGGTTCATCACCGAAGTACTTCGCTGTAACTTTTTCAGCCATAGCATTCAGAGCAATCGTGGGGTAGGTGTATAACAAATTCACAGGCAGGCCCACTAATGGATTCTCTTCACGAAGCTTCAATATGTCCATTTCTTCTAAAAGAGGGCGATTCGTTTCCACCTCCACGTTTGTAAAACCAATGACTAGTGGTATATCGCTTCCATAACCTTTAGCTATCATTACTTCTGGATCTTCTGGTATTATTGGAGTGACGTTTGGTAAAGGTGACTCTGTGACTGGCACGAAGCTGGACCAACCGGATGCTGACAGTACAATACCGCTGGCATTCGCGATCACTTCCCATGGTAGCTGCACGAGAATATCGTGTGCCGCATCGTAGTCGGTGGAGTTTACTCCGAGAGTTTGGAGGAGCGAATAACCCACTTGCTGTGCTAGAACTGGCGAGGTGCTGTAATAACTTTGGATGCCAGTGCCGCTCATCAGCCACGCCCTGAAAGAGTCATGATTACAAGATTAAAACAAGATAATTTAAAACTCATTGATTACCATGCTCATTAGAAAAATGTGGCTACCTTTTGAATAACCCCTTAGTGACGGGAGAAAGAGTAAGCATATGTGCGCTTGAAGCGCCGCCCGCACTCTGGCCAGCTATGGTGACGTCATCAGGGTTGCCACCGAAGCTCCGTGCGTTTCTCTTTACACAGCGCAGTAGCGTCACCATGTCACGTAGACCGTTGTTGCCGGATATCTTAGTGGTGTTCAGAGACAAAAAACCGAAGACATCCAGTCTAAAAAATACAATGGGCATCCCTTCACATAAATCTATAGTTATATTTTTTTATTCTAGTATACGAGTAAATACTTACCTATAGTTAAATGTGACCACTATGACTTTTTTTAAGACTAAATACTCTGGGCCATTGACATCAGAGTCTCCGGAGCCATCGACCCATCCACCTCCATGGATGAAGACAAGGATCGGAAGACCTGGCCGCGGCCACTTGACTCCGTGGTCAGGGTTGATAGGCACGTGCACATTGGCATAGATGCAAGCCTCGCTGATGTTCCGAGGCTTCAGGAGAGGGCCGTAGAGGATGTTGTGGAAGGCGCAGATGGGGCCCTCAACCGTGGCGTTGAGGCAACCGCTCCAGGGCTCGACTGGTTGCAGCTCCTGAAATAATTATACTTATTTTTATACTATTTTCGAAGCTTAATTAGAATCATAGTTTGGGCACCTCTGCCTTGAAGCTGTAAAAAATCAAACTACAACATCAAGGAACCGTAAACCTGAGTATAAACAAACAAACAAACAAAAAAGAAAAAAAAGAAAGGGCGTTCATGCCGCAAAAAACGCATATTTCGACACTCTCAGAGGAATCAAAATTCATAAGGTCTTCTAACTTCCCGTTAACTTAGAACTATGAAATTTGGCAAGTAATATCGTCTTATGCTACAAGTATAGGGAAAATCTAAAAAAACACATTTTTCCGTATGATGTCTGTCGGTCGGTCTGTTAAAATCCTTTATCTCGGGAACGCGTTGAAATTGAAATCGAGTTGAAATTAAAACCTAGGATACTTCCAGTTGACCTAGAACTAGAAAATTTGGCAAGTAATATCGTCTTATACTACAAGTACAGGGAAAAACCTGAAAACTATACATTTGTAATTAAGTCATAAAAAATATAGTCTTTATTTAAGTACCAACTTTGAACGGAACCCTCGGTGGGCGAGTCCGACTCGCACTTGTCCGGTTTTTTTTAAGTAACGATGATAACAAACATTTTTGATATAAAAATCTTACGCCAAGCTTATACAATGTGTTTGGAAATAGCGATGAAAAGCCGAATTTGGTAAAAAAAAAGTCCAGTAAAAGTTGTTTAGTTTGATGGTCCATAATTCGACTATATTCGGCTTTATAAGGCTATTTCCAAACATCCTGTATTATGAAAGCTTTTCATTCTTTAATAATTGGGTTGGTAAACTTTTTCGAAAATAATTGTTTTATATTTTTTGTTGATAGCACAAGTTTGAAGAATAAAGAAAATAATATTATGATTTTTTTATTTCACCGTGTTAATCAAATATAATTTTTTATATTATTATCGCGATAAAATATCAAACGTACGGCTGAACACGAAGTTCCCTTCCATTTACTGATAAAAAACTGATTGACAGGACAGATTTGACAGAAAGTGACAAAGAGTAATCCAATTATTTTACTCTTTGGTAATCATTAATAACGACGTAATGTTGTTGTTTGTTTTTCAGCTTATTTATTGTGATTTTCTAGTGTTTTTATTGTTCAGTTATGGGAAATGGATCAGCTTGAAGAAATCCATTATCCAGCTTATTACGCCGATGAAGTACCTACACTGCTTTGTTCCGTTTAGTTTGAAATGTAGATGTGACCATCCGCAGAACAAATTTTGTACAATTCCCATACCTTTGAAAGAGACGTGGGGTGCAGAGGATTAAACAGGAATTGCCTTCAGAAAGCTTTATACGTTTGTTATGATCACGCTTCGAGCAACAAAGGCTTCGTTTTTCACGAAGGGAGAAGCCTTAGCGATTAAACTCTATTCAAATTATTCTGGCATTTTTTGCGGGGGGGGAAAATGCACACAAGTGCAGTTCCGCATACCCACATACAAAAACAACACTGTAATGACGACACTCACACATAAAAAATAAAACAAAACAGCAAAAAATTGTGTACGGATGAGTCACACATCAAAATATGACACGTTTTTGACATAAAGGGCTGGGCTCAACTGTCGATGCAGCAATATCGATACGGACAAAGGAATAAAGGTTACAAACTCAATCATTTTACGATGGGGTGAATAACAACAAAGAGGTCATTTTATACGCTTGAGCTTTATACAAAAAGCTCGAGAGTGTAGGTGATTGGGTTGTGACTAATGTGTACCCAGGGACGTTGGGCTCAGGATGTTGACACTGAACATCGCTCCATGACAGTACTGCCACCCAACAATTTGAATTTTGACCGACCGTTGAATAAAAAAATAGCAAACTGATTTTGATAATGTCGTCAATATAGTAAAATATATCATTATTTTTCTAAGAAACTGTACATTCAATGTCTCAAAAATGGCCTGACTTATCATAGTATATGATAGGTACCTCATTCGAGGTGGTATATTGAAAGAGATATGATTTCAATGGTAAAAAGTAGAGTACACAACTCGTGAAAAAAAAAACTCATCTCGGTTCTTTGTATAATACTTACGGCTATTTGCACTAAACTTAAGAATCGCATAAGTCTTTCCTAACTATAACTCGACCAAATTAAAACGGTGTCATGAACTTAGCTGTCATGCAGCTATCATGCGCCTAATTATCTTGCTCGAGTTGTACTTTGGAAAAAACTAGGCGATTCTTAAGTTTAGTGCAAACGGCCGTTAGTCCCTCGAACTAAATTCCCTTTTTATTCACTTGTTGTATAATCTACTATTTCGACATTTATTTCGCGATATCTGTCTCGCTCACACCAGTGCAGCGCAAATCATGCAAAAATTCACGCAAATTAATTTGACGCAGAATCAGGGCCAGATTGACCAACACTTTATCGACAAACATTATTTAACGGTAACATCACTAAGTTGTCCATCGGTGAGAACTCGGATTTATCTAGCGACAGATCTGAAATTTGTACGGACGAGCCATTGACTAGCAGACCCGATGTCACTGAACAAATCTGACAACTAATCAAGAATAAAATATACGAATTTAATGTTTTAATGTAAACAAATAGCAATAATATGATACAAATTTACTTTCATGTGAAATGTAACACCATCTTTTTGTATACTTGATGTTCGAGACCTCTTTTAACAGCAAAAACCTCATCAAATCGACATTTTAAACAGAGCAGCGTTCACATGCGCGACTGGACTACTCGGTCTAGAAAGAAATCCGGGCGCAACTGGTTTTACTAATGCGTATGCCCATTTGGGCTTGTACTTCGGCAGAGGGGAACGCTTCGTATGGCTTCTCTTTCTGTAGAAGCCCGTCTTACTCTAAGTGATCACGTAAATATATGTATATCTACAAACTTACAAAAGAGTTATTTTATTTATTTTATCCGACTGTGACTAACATGACAAATAGTTGACATTGCCAATGCCAATATTTTCATTTTTTTATTTGAGCAAAAGCACTATCTACGCATACAGCCGTAATAGCGATTTATTGTACCATGCTGTAAATTTAAATTTTAAATAATAATTTAAATTAAAATGACGTATTTTTAAAATCCGCAATTGGTTATTCCTGACTCCAAAGCCAAAAGCTGCCAGAAAATATATAATTCACAACAATTTTGAAAAAGTTTACCAACCCAATTATTATTGGAATCGGTTCAGTGGTAGTTCCAAGGATAACGCCCTACTTATAAACAAACAATTAAATAAAGTTACTCTTATACAGTGGTGGTTATAATTAGAAACACTACCAACGGAACTTAACATGATCCAAAATATTTGACTCATACTTTTTATCTTAATATACTAAAATCGTAAACTGAATGACTGACTGACTGACTGACTGATCTATCAACGCACAGCCCAAACCGCTGGACCTAGAGACTTGAAATTTTGCACACAGATACTTTATACAGTGTAGGCATCCACTAAGGAAGGATTTTTGAAAATTCTATCCCTAAGGGGATGAAATAAGGGATGAAAGTTTGTATGAAAGTCCCTCAGTTTTGAAGCTAGAATCTTAAAATTTTGTGTTTAGGCTGGCGATTGAAAATTAATAAATACGGGTCTCAGCGTTTTTCAAAATTCTACCCCCGAAGGGGTCAAAAGGGGGATGAAGTTGTGTATTAAAGAAAATCCTTCATTTTCGAAGTACAAATCGCTAAATTTATAATTTAGGCTTATGGATAGAAATCTAAAGCAACGTATATTGTTTTTGTTAGGATTTCAACTCCAAAGGGGATGAAATGGGGGTGAAAAGGGTTAAAAAAAACCTAAAAATAGATATGGATGTCGTTATCGGGGTTTTGTGGAATGACGATTGCAAAAATGACATTTATTTTGAAGTCCAACCACGGTGGACATGATTTAACCCCTAAAGGGGTGAAAATGAGGTCCAAATTTTGTATGGAAAAATAATATAAAATAGACATTACAACTTTAAACTTCGTAGGAGCACATCTAAAAATAAATAGGAAATATATATTTTGTTATTTTGAAAATCAACCCCTTAGGGGGTAAATGGGGTGAGTAAACATAAAAATCGATATAGATGTCGTTATTGGAGTTTTCTGGGATGACGATTGCAAAAATGACATTTATTTTGAAGTCCAACACGGTGGACATGATTTAACCCCTAAAGGGGTGAAAATGGGGTCCAAATTTTGTATGGAAAAATAATATAAAATAGACATTACAACTTTAAACTTCGTAGGAGCACATCTAAAAATAAATAGGCAAATATATATTTTGTTATTTTGAAAATCAACACCTTAGGGGGTAAATGGGGTGAGTAAACATAAAAATCGATATAGATGTCGTTATTGGGGTTTTCTGGGATGACGATTGCAAAAATGACATTTATTTTGAAGTCCAACACGGTGGACATGATTTAACCCCTAAAGGGGTAAAAATGGGGTTTAAATTTTGTATAAAAAAAGAATACAAAATCGAAATTACAACTTTAAAATTCGTAGGATCACGTCTAAATATATATTTTGGGATTTTGAAAATCAACCCCTTAGAGGGTAAGTGGGGTGAGTAACATAAAAATCGATATGGATGTCGTTCTTGAGGTTTTATGGGATGGTGATTGCGAAAATGAGATTTATTTTGAAGTCCAACGCGGTGGACATGACACATATGGACCTGGACCTGGACATGCACATCCAAGGAACGGGAACGGGAATCGGAACGGGCACGGGCACGGGCACGGGAACGGAACGGAACGGAACGGAACGGAGCGGAACGGAACGGAACGGAACGGACCGGACCGAAACGGAGCGGAGCGGAACGGAACGGAACGGGAACGAGACGGTAACGGGAACTAGAACGGGACGGGAACGGGAACGGAAGGGGTACGGGACGAGTACGGGACGGGATCGGACGGGAACGGAACGGGAACGAAACGAGAATGAAACAGGAACGTAACGGGAACGGAACGGGAACGAAACAGGAACGAAACTGCAATGAAACGGGAACGGATCGGGAATAGAACAGGATGGGAACGGGAACAAGAACCGGACGGGAACGGAACGGGAACAAGAACGGGAACGTAAGGCGTACGGGACGGTTAGGGGACGTTTAAGGGACGGGAACGCAGCGGAAACGGAACGGGAATGGGAACAGGAACGAAATGTGAACGGAACGGGAACGGAACGGGAACGGAATGGGAACGGAACGGGAACGGAACGAGAACGGAACGGGAACGGAACGGGAATATAACGGGACGGGAACGGGAACGAGAACAGGATGGGAACGGGAACGAGAACAGGATGGGAACGGGATGGGAACGGAAACGGAAGGGGTACGAGACGGTTACGGGACGGTAACGGAACGGGGAACGGGAGCGGGAACGGGAACGGGAACTGGAAGTCTTGTGCGAGGCCCGCCACACGCGGCAAATGTCTTGCCTCGCGAGGCAGCGCGCTTGATGGGGACTCGCCTAATCTCGTAAAAATAGCTGGCCGGATCCTGGTTGAAGGTTCCTTAAAAGGATTTCGTCTAATATCCACGCGGACGAAGTCGCGGGCAGAAGCTAGTTCGGAAATAAAACAACAAATGGCATAAAATATTTTCAAAAACTTATCATTTATTAGAAAAAACAACAAAATATCAACTAAACAAGTACCGATTCAATATTGAATTTCATACAAACAACTCAATGAGTTTTAGGCTCGTATTATAGAATCGAACTCAAACTCAAATCTCTGCTTGAGTACAGTTAGAAAGGGATAGCGCTATATGCGATGCATAGCACCATCCCTTTCTAACTGTACTCAAGCAGCAAGCAGTGCTTGAGTCTCGTCCTATAATACGGACCTTAAAGTCCCAACAATAATGGACAACTAATTAGAAACAATACAAAAAAATAAAAGAATAATAATTTATAGGTTTAATTATTTAGGTAGTTTAGGTAATCGATACTGTGTATAGCAGAGGTGCCCATATGGTCGATCGCGATCGACTGGTCGATCGCGAGAGGTTTTAAGGTCGATCGCCAAAGATAACAGATTTGACATTTTGCACCCTATGTAGTTTTACGTATGCAATTTTTTTTTGATAAATATTTGGTGGGTTAAACGGTCAAAATGTCGATCTCTTAGCTTTACATTTTTGCTAGGTCGATCGTCTTAAGAAAAAGTATGGGCCGTCCTGGTGTATAGGCTACTAAAACTTATAATTAATATTTTGTTGCGTATCTTTTATTCGAAATCACAGCTCTACAACGACACGTGGCATTGATTCAAGCAATTTCATGCATTTTTCTAGTGGGATTGAATTCCATGCTTCGACAAAAGCTTCGTAGAGTTCGTTGTGACTGGAGTTACATTTGTTTGAGACTTTCTTTTTTACGAAAAGCCACAGATTTTCTATGGGATTTAAATCAGGGCTATTTGCTGGCTAGTCTAAAACGGAAATACGCTGTTCCCTAAGAAAATATTTTACACTGTTGACGGTGTGTTTAGGGTTATTATCATGCTGAAAGATCCCAAAAAAATTTTGTCAGAGTAGGGAATCATTGTCTCTTCTAAAATGTTTTTGTACTGCAGTTGATCCATTGTACCTTCAATTTTTCGAACGGGTCCAACTCCACATTCAGAAAAACATCCCCATACCTTGAAAGTGAAAGTGAAATATATTTTATTTAAATAAGCTCACATAATAAGCATTTTTAAATCGTCAATTCTTTTACCCTACCACCCATTATGACGTCTTTTAACTGACAAGAAAAATGGGCGCAAAAAACTTGTCAGCTTTATCAGATGGAACGATATTTACAAATATGTATATCGTTTCCAGACTTTATATTAACAAAGATTAACAAATAAATAACATTATTGAATTAGCTCATTTCTTAATGAATTTCAAATTTCTTAATCAATTTACAGATTTAAAGCTAAATTCAAAGTTTGAACTTGTTATTCAGTCTAGGTTGTTACAATAAATAAAAATAAAAGAAAAATATACAATTCAATATGCGTTAAGATAGGTAGTCAGAAGCAGACCCATTCCCACTGGCAGCACCAGTTCACGAGCATGACGCATGAACCAGCCATCTCTTCGCTCAACCATATTAGAGGGAACGTAACGACCCGCCTCATACGACACCACCGCAGAAATGATTAAAGAGAGCATGACATACTAAGACGATAATTTTCAATTCGATGCCTTAACATAGGTATATGTTAAGGCATCAAATTGAAAATTTACATCCAAAAGCTTTTCATAGGTCTTTTACTAAACTACTGACTATAGAAAGTAAAAATATTGCAATTAAATAATTCAAAACAAGGTAAGCTATTAAGAATTATATTTTTTGAGTAAGAAGTGCCATACATACAGACAATATAAAACAGATCTTTTATATACGAGTTATACGACGCCCTTAATACAAGCAGACAGAAGCAGACCCATTCCCACTGGCAGACCCATTTGCTAGATATTGCCGCCCCCGTGCTTGACTATGCTTCTAGTGTATTTATAATTAAAAGCATGATTTATTGGACGTCTAATGTAGCGCTTGCAGTCCGAATTTACCATTTTTATTTTAGTTTCATGTGAGAATAAGACTTTTTTCGAATCTCGCATCGTCCAATTGAATTTTAGCGAATAATAATCGCTTCTTCGGATGTTGCTTGGTAAGAAGCGGTACCTTTCGAGAAACCCTCCCAAATAATTTTCCTTCCACTAATCTACGGCGTACCAGTCTTGACCAGACGTTTCTAGGGTCATCAAGCGAAAAACTTCATTTTTAATCTGGTTGGAGCCTTTATAAATGGGTCTTGTTTAGCAATATGTAATATTAGAATATCTTATGAAAGGTATTTACCCTCCAAAAATGGGGTGTCTCTACCTTCATACAAACTGAAACACCCTGTTGCACCCTGTATAACGGGAATTTTACAAAACGCTTTCTTAGTGCTCACCTACACCATGAAAGGTATCTACCCTCCAAAATTGGTGTCTCTACTTCAACCCTATACAAATTCTCATACAAACTTAAACAACCTGTAGCACCCTGTATAACGGGAATTTTCTAAAATCCTTTCTTAGTGCTCATCTACATCATGAAAGGTATCTACCCTCCAAAAATGGTGTCTCTACCTTCAGCCGTTAGGGCTCCACGCTTATCCCAACAATGAATGAATGAATCAATCAATTTAGAGTTTTATATGTATAGATGAAGTGCTTCTAATTATATGTACACCACTGTATATTAGTGTAGATGTAAATTACCAATGTACAAACACAATTATATTGTTTTTAATTCAACAAACCTTGAGTTACACGTGTTCAGTAGTTGATTAGCCTATTTTTGATACTAAAGTTGACAAACAAGTTGGCTGGATGACCCACGAAACATTTAATTATAATGGCACGTGCAAGCCGACCCGTACGTACTCGCGGCAGTTAAAATTGTAGCTTCAAGGCTAAAAGGCTGAGGCTATAAGACGTATTCAAAGTATAGTCCAGTAGTCAGGTCGGTATATTCCACTCAGCTGGAAATAATTCAAGTAGTTTTGATTTCTCGTGCGTCAGATTGTAATCATACATTTTTTACTTGAAGTCTTAGCGGAAATTAAAAAAAAAAACAAAAATGTGATTGTGTCTTTGTATTTTTGATAGTATCTGAAGTTGAACATTGAAAAAATGTTAAAAAAGAAAAATCAATGTTAAGAAAACAAATTTGCAATATTTATTGTACTAGAACCACAGAATACATAACAAGTAACATCAATCTAAACAAAAACAAAAAAAATCTAGAAGAGTGACAACATAATAATAAGCATTAGTAATAATAAGCAAGTTTCCATTTTTAGTACCCAAAGGGTAATAACGGGACCCTATTACTAAGACTCCGCTGTCCGTCTGTCCGTCTGTCTGCCTGTCTGTCTGTCACCAGGCTGTATCTCATGAACCGTGATAGCTAGACAGCTGAAATTTTCACAGATGATGTATTTATGTTGCCGCTATAACAACAAATACTAAAACCAGAATAAAATAAATATTAAAGGGGGGCTCCCATACAACAAACGTGTTTTTTTTTGCCGTTTTTTGCTCGATATTAATAACGACAACAGGTAGACAGTTGAAATTTTCACATATTATGATGTATTTCTGTTGCCGTTATAACAACAAATACTAAAAACAAAATAAAATAAATATTTAAGGGGTGCTCCCATACAACGGTACGGAACCCTTCGTGCGTGAGTCCGACTCGCACTTGGCCGGTTTTTTGTTCTGACTCTAAAACTTGGGCTTTGGGTAAAGTTGGCGTCGTTTTCAAATGTTGCGGCCACTATTGGAAGTTATTTATTTCGAAAGAATAGTTTAAAAGAAACAAGTTTTAGTATTGAGCTCATATGGCTAAATGACATCGGAGCCGAGATATTAAACTTTGTATTTTTCAAAGGAAATCAACGATTTAAAGCATTTTCCTGACAAAACTAATTCTTACAGCATATTCTCATCATCATCATCATCATATAAGCTGCCTAAATGCAATGCTGGGTTTAGGCCTTCCTCGAGAATCTCCACAACGATCTAGCGCTGCCCGCATCCACTCTGGGAATCACAAAGATGTTCGAGCATTATGTTCAGGTCTTCCAAGGTCTCATGCTCAGCCATATGAACTACGTCATCGACAAGTCCTCCAAAAGCTTTTTAATTTCGTCATCAACGTAAGTGAGGTGATTTTCTTCTATAAAAAGAGTGACAAGTCCCTCTTAAAGAACTACAGACCCATCCCACTTCTGAGCCATGTCTATAAGTTGTTTTCGAGAGTCTTTACGAATCGTCTCGCTCGCAGGTTCGACGACTTCTAACCTCATAAACAAGCCGGGTTCCGAGAAGCCTTTAGCACCATAGACCACATCCATACCCTTGGCAGGTTATACAGAAGACTGAGAAGTATAATCTGCCACTTTGCTTGGCGTTCGTGGACTATGAGAAAGCCTTTGATTCGATAGAATCTTGGGCGATGCTGCAGTCTCCATGTTGTACCCGCTCCAGTTCATGTTCGAAACATTACACTTGTAGTTGTTGACCATTACGTATACCTGTATGTGCCGGCCTAGAATAGCAATACCCCCTACCATCGCGTGGGTGTCGTAAAAGGCGACTAAGGGAGCATAGACTTCAAGAGACGGGCAGCAGCGTCTCCAAAAAACCTTGGCCTACTGTGATCGCCAACCCACCTGCAGAGCGTGGTGATTGTGGCAAATCCCCCCTCATGCACTGCACAATGGATCGAAAAATTGGCCTACAGTCCCCGGCAGCCCCAATGTTCCTAGCTACGGTAGTGGCTACGGTAATGGCGGGGTAGGGGGTGCTAAGAATTACCAGGTGCGGCTCGGCTACCAACAAGGACGACAACTGCACCTGGCAACCTATAACACGCGCACACTGAGGACCGACGCGAAGTTAACCGAGTTCGAAGAAGCTATCAGCAAGTTACGCTGGGACATTATCGGGTTATCTGAAGTCCGAAGAGAGGGAGAGGACTCGATAATCCTCAACTCCGGTAACTTGCTATACTACCGGGAGGGCGACCAACAGTCCCTAGGTGGTGTCGGGTTCATCGTACACAAGTCCCTTGTCAACAACGTGATTACCATCGGAAGTGTGTCAACCAGGGTGGCGTACCTTATACTCAGAATATCCAAACGGTATTCGTTGAATGTTATACAAGTTTACGATACGCTACGGCAGGTCATACAAAAGACCGAGGAGTGTGAGACAGGGAGACGTTATTTCTCCGAAACTGTTCACAGCTGCGTTGGAGGACATCTTTAAGCTCTTGGACTGGAAAGGACTCGGCATCAACATTAATGACCAGTACCTAACACACCTTCGTTTTGCCGATGATAATATAGTCCTTATGGCTGAGACCATGGAAGACCTGAACACAATGCTCGAAGATCTCCGTAGTGCTTCCCAAAGAGTGGGTCTCAGAATGAACATGGATATGACGAAAATTATGTCAAATGCCCATGTTGTGCCTTCTCTAGTTCATGTTGGGAACACAAATCTTGAAGTTGTTGACTATTACGTATACCTAGGACAGGCAGTCCAGTTAGGTAAGTCCAACTTCGAGAAAGAGATCTCTCGTCGAATCCAACTCGGGTGGCAGAATTCGGAAAATCTTCGCGTCCGACTTACCTCAGTGTCTCAAGACGAAAGTCTATGAACAGTGTGTGTTGCCAGTGATAACTTACGGCAGTGAATCGTGGTCGCTAACTATGGGTCTCATAAGGAGGCTCAAGGTCGCTCAGCGTGCAATGGAGAGAGCCATGCTCGGCGTTTCCCTGCGTGATCGAATCAGAAACGAGGAGATCCGCAGGAGAACTAAAGTAACTGACATCGCTCGAAGGATTGCTCAGCTGAAGTGGCAATGGGCGGGACACATAGCGAGAAGAACCAATGGCCGTTGCCGCGGAAAGGTTC
Source organism: Agriphila tristella (assembly GCA_928269145.1). NCBI lineage: Eukaryota > Metazoa > Arthropoda > Insecta > Lepidoptera > Crambidae > Agriphila > Agriphila tristella. Next base: position 1,812,539 of record OV743443.1, on the reverse strand, counting down.
TGGAATGGCGACCGCGCACCGGACGACGACGATCCGTGGGTAGGCCCCCGACAAGGTGGACTGACGATCTGGTGAAGTTCGCGGGAAGCCGCTGGATGCGGGCAGTACAGGACCGATCGTCGTGGAGATCCTTGGGGGAGGCCTATACCCAGCAGTGGGTGTTGTGCGGCTGATATGACGATGATGACTAACACATCTTCGGTTCATCATCTTCGTGATGAAAAACCTGAACACACTGCTCGAAGATCTTTGAATGATTCCCGGAGTGTATGCGGGCAGCGCTGGATCGTTGTGGAGATCCTCGGGGCAGGCCTAAACCAAGCATTGGGTGTCATGCGGCTTATATGATGATGATGATGATGATGAAAATATGCTCTAGGAATTAGTTTGGCAAGGAAAATGCTTTAAATAGTTGATTTTCTTTGAAAAATAAAAAGGTTAATATCTCGGCTCCGTGTCATTTAGCTATATGAGCTCCATACTAAAACTTGTTTCCATTGAACTGTTCATATAAAAAAAATAACTTCCAAGAGTGGCCGCTAATAAAAATGATGACGCCACATGTCCATAGTTAGTTACCCAAAGCCCTTTATGAAATATATTCACTTAACAGTAATTTTTTTGATATTACAAAATACGACAAAAATGTTTATAGCAGTTCAAAGTTTTAATGACTTGCATTTTTGTTTCACAGAGAGTGGCTGCTCTCAAATACTGAGAGACAGCAAAACTACTTGAATTAAAGAGACAGCGAACAGACCGATCGACCTTTGGGAGAAAACAAAATTAAATGGAACCAATTGAAATACCTAGTTGGTTACTAAGTTCTGTAACTATGGAAAACATGAATAATACTAAATTTACAAATAATGCTACAATGAATTATATACCAAATGAAAGCACAAATATTTAAGATTATCATGTATTAAAATTATTCGAAATGACCGCGTCTGGCATGAATACACGCCTTTAGACGACGAGGCCAGTCATCGATGGCAGCACGAACTACCACCATATCCAATTCTGCGACTGCCTTGAGAATAGCGCGCTTAAGAGAGTCGAGATTCATGTGGGGCTTAGCACATGCTTTCTCCTCAATAAGTTGCCATATGGCATAATCCAGAGGATTTAAGTCTGGGCTGGAGGATGGCCATTCTTCCTGCGCGATAAAATCAATTTTGTTAGCCCGAAACCATGCTTGTGTAGATTTTTCTTTGTGCGCAGGGGCAGAGTCCTGCTGGAAGACCCATGGCTGGTTTTGAAATAAAGTGTGGCTTAAGGGTTTGACAACAGGTTCCAGAACGGTATCTTGATAGACTCTAGCGCCAGTTTTCACACCTTTTTCACATAAATGAACCTTACTTAGCCCTGAATAGGACACCCCCAGCCAAATCATCACTGATGAGGGGTGGTGACCTCGTTGGACCCTCGGAGCAATCATGCTGGCTTCTTTACTATTCTTAGCGTATACTCTATCATTTTGACGGTTAAAATTTTCTTCGACTGTGAAGATTTTTTCATCAGTAAACAAGATTTTTCGATGGCCGTTTTGTGCGTACTGCTTTAGTAGAGCGCGACTTCGTGCTAACCTCATAGCCTTCAATCGTGCGTTTAGCAGATGGCCCTTTCGTCTACGGTAAGCGTGAAGCCCAAGGTCATCATTGATAATTTTTTTAAGGGAACTTCTCTTCACTGTCATCTGTATTGCCAATAACTTTTGCTTCCGGACGGGATTTCTCGTGATTCTCGCCTTCACTGCCTTGATCACAGCTGGTGTCCGAACGGTGCGTGGTCTTCCTGATCTTTTTCGGTCATCGACGGTCAAGGTATTACTGTACCTATGGATAGTGCGATAAATAAATTGCTTGTTGATTTTCAACTTTTGTAGCAACTTGAAAATCATATTCGGTGGCTGCCCACATTTGTGCAGAGCAATTACAGCGACACGATTCTCCTTCAACCCCCATTCCATGGTGAAATAAACAAAATATGATATACGTGTGGTATGGAATTATAGCTTATAAAACTGTCAATAATATGTCATTTTTATTTTTTCTTTTCATTTGTTTTAATGGCCAGTAATCGATAAAGAAACTCAGTAACAGAACTTTTGACCAACCTGTGTAGAATACCGGATTTAGTTAAATTACTCGTTTCTTACTGCATTGTAACTTACTTACTACTGACTCGTTTCTTATTGCACTCGTTGCATTACTTTTGTATTATTTTAGTGGCCTAGTACCTTAAGTACCTTTACGCGCGGAAATAAAAGATTGTGAATGAATGAACCAAACATGGAAAAACCGTTTCTTAGGACCACCACACTGAACAACTTTTACTATGCGACCAACTCCGAAATCGCCAAAAAAATCTGCTGTTTCATACATTTTGATATTTATGTTAATAATTTTAGTTTGAAACAGCAGATTTTTTTTCGCGATTTCAGAGTTGGTCCCACAGTAAAAGTTGTTCAGTTTAATGGTTCCTATCTACCATATTCGGCTTTAGGGCTTTTTTTTTAACACGTTGTATATTACTGACTCTAGCTAGACAATATACTTTTCCCCTTCATATTGGGTATATGTATTATTAGATAAAGTGGTGAAGTGCATAGGACTTTAATCCCGGGATTCGACTGTCTCGTTTCATTGGTGTTTTTATATAGTTTTTTGTATGAAGTTCACTAATAGTGACAAACAAAATAAAAACCTGTTTCAATACAGGGTAATTTTGCGACCCCTTTACAAAATCAAATAATAGTTCAAGGAAGTAATAAAAAAAAATTTGGTGAGATAATTATAAATTATTTCTTTTTAAATTCACAGTTTTCAACCACTTTTTATATCCTAAAAATCTAGGCGCGCACGCTCACCGTCACGAACGGGACGCGAGCGGGGGAAGGCGAGTGGCGGGAGGGGGACTCGCGCGGGTCGACCGTGCGACGCGCTAACGGTGACAACAATTTCAATTTGTGTAGGGAAAAGTTTGGGGTAAAAATGTAAAAAAAATATTTTTGTTTTACTTCATAAATTGATTGTACTGCTGTTATAGCATGACCTGACAAAGTTTGAAAAGGGGTCCAAAAATGACCCTGTATACAATATGTTTGGTTAGCGATTTGGGAGCTTTTAGAGGCAGATAATATGATCAGTTTTATCGACAAAACCCCCCACATGTTGGGGTCTACCCTCTCCTGTTGGAATGATCGGTTTGAATTTAACTACGTCATTAAAAATTACTAATGTCTATTTGAATCCAATATTAGTGTGCTTTTTTTTAGTTTTCTCACATATCTCAAAAACTAATAGGACATTAATGTGCAATTTTTTTACATTTTTATAATACCCAAGAATATTATCTACTAGTGGCTCCGTGAGCTGGACCTCGCGTTAAAAAATAGCTCAAATTGTATGTTGTTTAAAAAATTATATAAAGATGTCGCCACCCCTTTTTCCCACTTTTCAAAGCACGTAGTAGGTACGTGCTTGTCCATCAGCCATTTTTGATGTCCCCACTGCTGGGGCACAGGCCTTCCTTATGGGTGGTAAGGAGGATGGGCCATAACCCACCACGCGGGCCCAATGCGGATTGGTGGGTGTTAACGACTGCAAATGCAGCCGGGACCAACGGCTTAACGTGCCTTCCGAAGCACGGAGGAGCTCGAGATAATAAACTTTTGGTCACCCATCCCATGACCGACCCTTGCGAACGTTGCTTAACTTCCGCAATCGCTGGGCCAGGCGCTAAACCACTGCGCCACCGAGCTCCTCAGGTACGTGCTGTTTGGTATTATTTGGTAGGTATGTTCGCAGCTAGATGGCGCTTCTAATTTCAAACATATTTCGAAATGGTGACTTTTGGTAAATTTAGAAAAACTGGCTAAATTAAAAAAAATATATATAATTATCGAACCTGCTCACAAAATATCACGAGAATCGACTGTCGAGAAATGCGACCTGTAGAGGAAAATGGACAGCTGGAAAGTCGGACTGAAATATGTTTTTTTACATTTCTCCGTCATTATGAAAATATTCAAAAAACTGGCGTGATAAAAAAAAATCTATATAATTGTTGAACCTGCTCACAAAATTTGACGAGAATCGGTTGAGAAATGCGACCTGTATAGGACAACATCCAGCGCCAAAAAGCCGGACTGAAATAAATTTTTCTTACATATCTCCGCCATTATTAAAAAAATTTGGAAAAACTGTCTCAATTTAAAAAAAATCTATATGATTTTTAAACCTGCCCACAAAATTTCACGAAATTCGGTTGAGAAATGCAACCTGTAGAGGAGAAAAGACAGAGCCGGGAAGTTGGACTGAAATATGTTTTTTTTACATATCTCCGCCATTAAAAAAAAATCGAAAAAGTGGCGTGACAAAAAAATTATATATTATTTTCAAACCTGCTCACAAAATTTCACGAGAATCGGTTGAGAAATGCGACCTGTAGAGGAGAACATCCAGCGCCAAAAAGCCGGACTGAAATACATTTTTCTTACATATCTCCGCCATTACAAAAAATTTGGAAAAACTGTCTCAATTTAAAAAAAAATATATGATTTTCGAACCTGCCCACAAAATTTCACGAAATTCGGTTGAGAAATGCGACCTGTAGAGGAGAAAAGACAGAGCCGGGAAGCTGGACTGCAATATGTTTTTTTTACATATCTCCGCCATTTTGAAAAAAAACGAAAAAGTGGCGTGACAAAAAAAAACTATATTATTTTGAAACCTGCTCAAAAAATTTCACGATAATCGGTTGAGAAATGCGACCTGTAGAGGAGAACAGACAGCGCTGGAAAGCCGTAAAACCTGTTTTTTTTACATATCTCCGCCATTTTAAAAAATTAAAAAAATCTGGCTCGACAAAAAAGTTCTATATAATTTTCGAACCTGCTCACAAATTTTCACGAGAATCGGTTGAGAAATGCGACTTGTAGAAGAGAACATACAGACATACGAAATAATTTTTGCCCAAGCTGAAGCAGAGACGCTTCGCTCGCACTTCGTGCTCGCTCGGTCAATAAAACGACATCAAAATCATTGCTCTGAGTTGCATATTTCGAGAGTTATTGTTGTTTGAATACGACCCTTAGGTAAACATTTTTTTTTAAATGAGCAAATTTAAAAACGTTTCATCAGTTTTTAAATTAAGTTGATAATGTTATCTGAAAATAAATGTCATTGAACCATAAAAGCAAGTATTTATGAGTTAAATTCAAATTTAAAATGCCGGTCATTCCAACAGGAGAGGGGATAGACCCCTCTGATGAGGTGTGGGTGGTTTTGTCGATAAAATCGATCATATTATCTGCCTTTAAAAGCTCCGACTTCGCTAACCAAACACATTGTATAGTATGTTGAGATAGGTAAATGACTATAACTAAATAACTACTTATTGTCTTGGTTTAATTATTGCAAGTTAGAATCACGTAAATAGGAATGTTCGCATCATGAAATACTGGTGCAAGTAATAGCATGCCACGATAAATAAAACACACAAAGGAACAGTTTTAAATAACAATTTGTAAGGTGAGAACTACTTTTTATTTAAAAAATAAAATAAAACTTGCTTTATTTCTGAAATCAATTTTACAAAAATTTTCGCTGAGAATAGTAAGTAATCGAAGATACTTGTGTAGGAAAGTTACGGCTTAACAAATAGCAATAGCCTTAGCATTATGTAATTGGTCAGGTTTCGTCAGACGTCAGTAAGTGTATCGAAGAAGTCCACCATGTCGCGATCCTCGTCCGTGATGCGGATGTAGCTGAACTGTGGACTGGTGATGTTCTGGTACCGCAGCGGACCCTTCGCCTCCGCCGGCCAAGCGCCCGCGCCGCTCCCGTGCGCCGGATCACTGACAAATATTACAGTTGACGAGTAAACAAATTACCTATTACTTCATATAGTTATGCAATACATTACTGGCGAGCGCGGGAAGTTAGAATTATATCGATCGCATATTTATATAAATGGTGAATAGGGTCGTGCGTGGCATCAATCATTACCTGAACTATTTTTTTGTGTTTTCGTAAAGATCGAATAAGGAACAAAGCTCACAAGAGCATATATTATGTGAAATGTATTTAACTTTCCTGACCTCCTAGATGCTTCATAAAAGCGGCGCAAGACTGTGGTTTTATATACGCCTGGGATCTGCCCCACCCCCTGAATGTAATTACATGCCAATATGTACGAGTAGTGGATTATTACTTGGAAAAAAGGCTCTTTATTTCTACCCTGGCCGCGCAAACAAAGCCGATGTTTAACATGATTATAATGATGTCACCAACGACCCCTGTTCACCATTTATATCAATATGCGATCGATTATTTTTTGAGATCGGAGATCATTGTATGGGAGGGGAGGTCATATGTTCAGGGTGGCATATCTCCCAGAAGCTTCCTATTTCGCAACCAAGACGACGATATTTGATAACACCAAACTAAAAGCGGCAGTCCAATAAAAAAGAACCCAATTTTTCGATGAATTTTGCAACGGAAAATTCCACTTCTAATAGACTCAATCATGAGTCGATTATGCCCTGAAAATTTTCGCCAGTGTGCTACTAACAGCCTGTAGTGCTTTTCTCAAGAAATATGAGGAAACAAACTTTTCTCAGTAAAAATTTACCTAGTCTTTTAATTGGTTTGTGTGTGGCCATGTAAAACTTCAGTCCGCAACTATAAACTTTTATAAAAATGATGCTAGCTGATGAGTTACCGTTTGAATTTGGAATACTACTTCTCGACTAGTGCGTGAAGTAAGTAGTGAAATTCATTTCTGCTCTGAATTTCAAATTGGTTTATAATGTGGTTGGTCTGGTTCATACCACGGATACCACCACGTAAATGAGGAACCTCCCGAATTATTTTTTCAAATGTAATGATCATATTTTAGTGCATAAGTGAGAAAAATATTTTACTTTTGTCATCCATCATCAATAAATGTGTTTGTACAAGTCCTCGAACTTGTTCCATCAGTTAGTATACAATTAAAAATATTATCATAATAATTAATGATGGTCAAATTATGTAAAACTCACCCGCGTTTTATAAAGTTGACAATCAAACTAGCCATCCAATCCGTCATGTTCTCATCTTTGGCTGAAAATGGCACAAGCTGAGAGTTCACCTTCAGTATCCTAGCTAAGTCCTCGACGTGGCCGGCTCCGTGGTAAGTGAGGTTGAGTCCAATCTTGAACGCGCTGTAGTCGGCGTCGAAAGAGAACTTGTACAAATAGACTGGGGCCCCGCCACTCGCTGCCCTTGTCCTAGCCAGTTTTAGCGCAGGGTACGCGAAGTAAGTTTCTGTAACCAACTTTAGGAACCGTTTCCATGACGCAGGTTCATCACCAAAGTACCTCGCTGTAACTTTTTCTGCCATAGCATTCAGAGCACTCGTGGGATAGGTGTATAACAAATTCACAGGCAGGCCCACTAAGTGATTCTCTTCACGAAGCTTCAATGCGTCCATTACTTCTAAACGAGGGCGAGTTGTTTCCGCCTCCACGTTTGTAAAACCAATGACTAGTGGGATATCGTTTCCATAACCTTTAGCTATCATTACTTCTGGATCTTCTGGTATTATCGGAGTGACGTTTGGTAAAGGTGACTCTGTGACTGGCACGAAGCTTGTCAAACCGGTCGCTGAAAGTACAATACCACTGGCATTCGCGATTACTTCCCAAGGTAGCTGCACGAGAATATCGTGTGCCGCATCGTAGTCGGTTGAGTTTACTCCCAGAGATTGGAAGAGCAAAGTAGCCACTTGGTGTGCAAGAACTGGCGAGGTGCTGTAATAACTTTGGATGCCAGTGCCGCTCATCAGCCACGCCCTGAAAGAAACATGATAACAAGATTTAAGATTATTTAAAACTCTTTGATCATCATGTTCATTAGAATAATATGACTACCTTTTGAATAACCCCTTAGTGACGGGAGAAAGAGTAAGTAAATGTGCGCTTGAAGCGCCCGCACTCTGGCCAGCTATGGTGACGTCATCAGGGTTGCCACCGAAGCTCCGTGCGTTTCTCTTCACCCAGCGCAGCAGCGTCACCATGTCACGTAGACCGTTGTTGCCGGGTATCTTAGTGGTGTTCAAAGACAGAAAACCGAAGACATCCAGTCTAGAAAAATACAATTGGACATCCCTCGCTTTAAATTTCGAGTTATTATTGTTTATTCTAGTATACGAGTAAAATACTTACCTATAATTAAATGTGACCACTATGTTTTCTTTTTTGACTAAATACTCTGGGCCATTGAGGTCAGAGTCTCCGGAGCCATCGACCCATGCACCTCCGTGGATGAAGACAAGGATCGGAAGACCAGGACTCGGCCAGTTGACTCCGAATGTAGGGTTGATAGGCACGTGGACGTTGGCATAGATACAAGCTTCGCTGATGCTCTGAGGCTTAAGGAAAGGGCCGTAGAAGATGTCATGTGTAGGGCAGATGGGACCCTCAACTGTGGCGTTGAGGCAACCGCTCCAGGGTTCGACTGGTTGCAGCTCCTGAAATAATTATATTGATTTTTTAACTATATTCTAAGTAGTTGGAATAATCGATCTAGAAAGAAAGGGTACGTTTTCAAAAGCACAAACCGACGACATGCAATATCTTTTCTATTTACTTCAAGCTAAAAGCTTTATAACTGCGAGTGACAGGCACAACTTTGTTACTAATATGGCAGCCCATCCGAATCATAACAATATTTTCCGTTTTGTGTTAGTATTAATATACACATCAAGAAAATACATTTATTGAAAAATTTTGAAAAACTAAGGTAAAATTATACATAGTTATATTATAGCAAATATTGTACCGATTGACTCATTAACAAAAATAGGTATGTCATATTTTAGCTATACCTCAAACCTGAGTTCTCCCAAGGGCTGCTTGCCGTAGGGCACGCCTCTGAAGCTGGCGTAGTGCGAGCCATCTTCCGCCAGTCGTGTCTGCCCGCACACCCATCCCGAGTCTATCCTCGTACGCGATATGTCGTCATTGTTATCCCATCCGTTTGCTGCAATCGCAATTAATAACATATAACTGGTTATAATTGGCTACAAGATTCCTCTTCTGCATATTCCTTTAATGGGTACAAGCTTCTTGAGGAGCCACTTCTTAAGATGATTATCACATTTTACATGATGTAAGAGGTCCAAATCTTGTAAAGCGCATTCGCTTAGATAGTGTCGCCCTTTCATCGCGCCTCCTTTGCACGTGCCGCTTCTTGTCAAAGGATGCCGCCGCATAAACAAAGGATACCGCGTGCGGCGTACACCCGCAAGTCAATTTGGATTTTGGAAGTTTACATCGAAGCGCCGCGCGCCGTAGTGAAAAGTTGTGTTTGTTGGCTCTGCTACGTATACTAAAAATGTTTTTCGTCCTTGGGAGGACAGTGAAGTGCCTCAAGATGAAACTTTAAGTGAACCAACAAAAAGAAAGGGTGTTTTTTAAAACATGTAAACACAAAAAAAAGTGTAGATCATGCAATTAAAAAAGAAAATCGATATTTTGGTATGGATTTGGAACGTGAAGTTGGATCTATTATTATAAATACAGGTGATAATGACTCCGACACTTCAAGTGATGAAGAATAGTAGGTAGTCTTATTTGTTTTTATTTAATTTTGCATTAAAATTCTCTTTCCACCTCGCTTGTGTGTATTATTTGTATTCGTATTTTATTACAATAAACACAAGTAGGGACGGACACCGTAATCTAAATTACCGTTATCAGTAACATTACCAAAAACTTGCCGGTATGCCTGTCTCTGAACACATTTGCTTGCGGGTGTACCGACACTATGTAATCGAACGAGCTTTATTGTCGAAATAATCTGATAAGTCAATAAACTAATCATTAATGCTAATAAATAATTTAACGAGATAACTTAATTTATAGTTATTTATATAACTGTAGTATAATGAGAAGTATTTTTGCCTCGTGTCATGTATCACATGAGTGTTTTAATGCCTAATTATGTACAGTGGCATACAAGACTTTATCTACACCCATGATTTGTATCCTCTGTAAAGGGTTTCGACATTGACTTTCGTTCTCCTCGTCATTATATCATCCAAACGAGTATTCTAATGTTGTACTGAATTTAATTATGTAACTCGCCGGGCGTGGGCGCGGGTAGCGTGACATCCTCTCGCTGGGATATTGTGGATACTATGACACTGGTTGTTATAATGTTGGCGGTAAGCTATCTGTCTCCGAACCTTTTTTAAAGGATTTAAAAGATGGGTGTAGGTAAAATTGTATATTGTTTAATTACATAACTGCCCAAAAAGGAATATATCTGTGTTCAGGGTTAAGTCGATTATATTCTTAAGCATTATCTTATCACATCCCTCTCTTCTCACACCTACCCATCCGTTAAAATCTCCAAGCATAACTATCCTTTCATTATCTTTGTATTCATTCAAGATGTCTTCCACACTTTGCCAGAACTCCTCCTTTCCCGTTGCTGACTTGGATATATCGGGAGCATACACGCCAATGACGCGTATCCAAAGTAACCCTATTTTGAGTCTAACCCAGAAAAGTCTGGGACTAACACACTCAGTCATGCATTCTATCATCCTTTCCGACAGCAGGAGTCCCACGCCCTTACTCGCGTAGTCATTTTCGGCAACGCCCGACCACAGAGCCTTAAACGGGCCATGTTCCGAGACTCCTTTGCCCTTTCTTTTCGTCTCGTTCACGCATAAAACTTCCAACTTCTTTTCTTCCATAATCAAACACAGCTCATCCATTTTCTCCTCCATCGCTCCACATAAATTCAGCGTAGCGAAGCGGGTCTCCGATGCCCGCTTTTCCACCGAGAGAAACAAACGCGTGATGAGTGGCGAGCTCTATCGCCAGCGCTCGCTAAACTTTTCGCCCGCTAGCAGCCAGGTTTATAAAAAAAAATTGAAACCATTTTGTTCCCACGATTGGCTAGGGAAAGACAACTATCCACCACAACAGAGCCCCGCGTGTGTGGTAAGGCTATTTACGCCTGGAGGACACCAAGTTCCAGGGTGGCACACTTAAGACTAGGCACGCCCCTAGCCATGCAGCCATCGGCGCGGCAGACCTTAGCTTAGCGGAGGGGAAGGAATAGGATTAGGATAGGAACGTGAGGCGGATATAGGAGTGTAGGAGCGTCGAGGTCGCCAGTGTAGGAATGAAGTATGGTATGGAGAGAGGTATGGAGAGAGGTAGCCACTAGTAGGAAGGCCAAAGTGGAAGATCTTCCTCCGGGCTGGGTGGTATTTGCCCGGGGACCGCGGTCCAACCGATGATGGTTGGCAGTTGTATATATGCTGCGTCGCTGAGAAAACTCCGATAGCGAGATGTAGGTTTCTCCATATATTATCCATATTTATTAGTTGCTGTTCCTTACTAATCTTTTGTGTTTATACGACACTAGCGCCATCTAGTCACATGGTGATGAGTCTCGTTGCAACCATGTGTAGGTATATGCGGCGGTACGATAGATGCCGCTACAGGAGTGTGTAAAATGGGACGGATCAGGGTACAAAAAGGACACCGTTGCTGCGGAGGGGTTGAGGGGTTGCAGCAGCGGAGGCTGAGGGTCCGGGGGCGCATACCCGTACTTGTCATAGAGAAACCGGACAAGTCCTCTGAACTATCTTATAATCACAGGTAAAAACCAATTGTCACCTAACTTAACTCACCGAAGGCAAAGAGGCCGGGCACCATCAACCATTTGAAACTCAACATTGTTCTCCAAATTTCAGATAACGCACTTATATACTTTTCACGGTCTATATGTTAATTAATCGAGATAACATCAGATATTTTGTAACTGATATCCTAACGCTCTAGATAGTCTTGATTTTTGGATAAGATGACGAACGATGCTAATCATTTTTCAGTCACTTGAAATTAAGTGGTCTAAGGTCGCGCGCGGTAGCGTCGGCTATACTTTGAGTGATTATATCTTAAATTATATTGATATAGGCTTATATAAATCCCTGATACTATAATTTTCATTATCGTTGATCTAGATTCTAGATAATTTTTTTTTTTTAATAATGATGATAAAAATTTTTTTTGGTATAAAAATCTTACGCCGAACTTATACAAGGTGTTTGGAAATCCTTACTAATATTATAAATGCGAAAGTCCGTTTGTTTGTTTGTTTGTTTGTTACGCCTTCCCAGCTTAACTACTGAACCGATCATCATGAAATTTTGCATACATGTTGTCAGGGATACAGAAAAGGACATTTTCACAAAGGATACTTTCAATCCAGAAAAAACGTACAGTTCCCGAGGGTTAGCAAAAAAACTGTCCACGCAGACGAAGTCGCGGGCGGCCGCTAGTAGCCTTATAAAGCCGAATTTGGTAGATAGGGACCATACCATCACACTAAACAATTTTATGGAACCAACACTGAAATCGAAAAAAAATCTGCTGATTCATACAAAAATTATTATTATATTTCGTCGCTTCATTCTTCAGATATATATCACACATGTAGTCCTTCTACCCTGCAGGCAACTTCGCACGTATCATTAAAAGACAGACATTTGACTTTTTTAATTTTCCTACTGACAGCTCATTGTGTTCACGTCATTCTTTTATCGTGCGCGGCAACAAGCACGAGTGTTTCGTAAAAACTCGATATAGAATTTCAAAACCATGCCTAAACGAAGTGCTATGGAGAAAATAGACTATTATAGTGCAAAAATCAATAGATTAAAACAAAAATCTAATAAACGCCGGCGTTTAATTGTGTATTCATCATCTTCTGATTCCGAAGAAAATTCAGGTGAGTTTTATTATTCATTAACTAAAAGTGAAGTGAATTATGTGGTTTTAAACAGAATGTTCAGCATCGATAAGCTTTCCTGGTGGTTAACTGCGGGTTAACACGATGGACTAGTGTGATGCTAAGAAAAACACCAGGTGGTTGCACTGCGGGTCAACACGATGGTTTTATGTAAAATTAATATTATAATTCGGGGATTCCTAATGAATTACACATTTGAATTCATTTCGCCAAGTAATTATACGCACCACAATTTTTTCTTTTTTTTATACGAGTACCCTCAATTTTTTTTTCTCTTCATGTGTTCAGATATCGGAGCCCAAGTGATGGAGCACAATGATACACCACCACCGGCACCTCCAAACACAGAAGAAGGCATAACAACACCTATACCAGAAGCTAGTGAACAAGTTATTCCTGATCTCGACCCCGAGCTGTTACTGGCATTGGGTGACGCTGCTAGTGACGTTCCCGCCTATGGACCCAGTATACATCCTAATATAGCTCAGCGATGGTTGCCGATTTTGAAAAAAGGCGTTACACAAGAGACGCGAGAAAAAATGTTGTCAGAATACACCTTTCCTGAAAATTGCAAATTACTAAAGGCACCGAGTCTCAACGTCGAATTATCAGCTGCAGTATCTGATTTAGTTAGAAATCGTAATAAGAAGTTGCAAACTAACCAAGACCAACTTGGCTTGGGTATAACGGCAGTAAGCCATGCCATAACCTTACTTCTAACTGGAGATGATAAAATAAAAGCGGTAAAAATTTTATCAGATGGGTGTCGCATACTTAGCAACCTACACTTTACACAAACTCAGATACGTACAAAGCTGATAATTCCTGGACTTGAAAAATCTTTTCTGTCCTTCATTAAGGATGAAGACAGGGATGTAACTCTCTTTGGCTTCAAACTTTCAGAAAAAATCAAGGCCTCACGGGCCATTGAAAAACAAGGATTGCAAATCAAGAAAGCTCCGACCCCAAAACCATCAACCTCGACGACGCCTAATCCAGCAACCCATCGTGTACCTCTTCCTCGCTACCAGGGAAACTGGACAGCCCCTCCTCGCTCGAGCGGGGGGGGGGGGCGAACATCAACATACTCGTACAGGACTCCGACGACGACACCGACATCACGCCCGTGGCGCCGCTCCGCACCGACGACGCTGACGTCAAGCCGCCCTTCGACATCGGGGAGCAACAGGCGTGCTTAAACTCAACAGTCACTCAGGTACATGCTGGCAGGTTGCAGCATTATCATAAATGTTGGTTACAAATTACTCATAATCCTATTATTTTAAAATGGATACAATATGGTTACAAAATACCTTTTGCCTCTAAAGTGTTCCAAAATATGACGCCTTCAAATAATTCATTTTCACCCAAAGAGAGACAACAAATGTGTCTAGCAATTAATAATTTAATTGAATTAGGTGCGATTGCAGTATGCAAATCTCACAAGCATCAGTTCTTGTCGAGTATTTTTTTGGCACCAAAAGCTAACGGCGGTCATAGATTTATACTTAATCTTAAACAGTTTAACAAATTTGTTTCTCCGTCTCATTTTAAGATGGAAGACCATAGAACCGCATCAAAGATGATTACAAAAAATAGTTTTATGGCCACCATTGACCTTAAAGAATCATATTTAATGGTTCCAGTACATCCCGATCATCGTAAATTTTTAGTTTTGCGATGAAAATCTAAAAGAAACTTTATATGAATTTAAAGCTATGCCCTATGGTCTTTCATCTGCTCCTCGAACTTTCACAAAAATCATGAAAGTAGTTATGGCACATTTAAGGCAAAAAGGCTATAAATCTGTTATATATCTTGACGATATACTATGTATAGGTAACAGTTATTTAGAATGCCTAAATAATGTTAATGAAACTTTACAATTACTTAATTGCTTGGGCTTTGTAGTAAATAAGGAAAAAAGTTCTGTAATTCCAAAACAATTTTGCAAATTTTTAGGGTTTATGTATATTTCTCGGGATATGACTATTTCACTGCCTGATGATAAACGCCACAATATACAGCGTTTAGTCATAAAATATGCTCACCTACCTGTCTGTACGATCAGAGATCTTGCTCATTTAAACGGAGTACTTACCTCTGCCTGTCCAGCTGTAAAATACGGTTGGCTTTACACCAAAAACTAGAATGACAAAAATAGCTCGCCCTCGAGAAATATAAAAATTATTAAGCAAAAATTGTACTATCCCGAAATTTATTACCTGATTTACAATGGTGGGAAAACAATATTCTTAACACTGCAAATTCTTTAGTGATACCTGACTTTGACCTTGAAATTTTCACCGACGCTTCAAAAACTGGTTGGGGTGCGTGTTGCGGCGAAGACCGTGTCAACGGTGGTTGGAAAGATAATGAAAAATCTGAGCATATTAATTACTTAGAGCTGCTTGCAGTTTTTCTCGCTTTAAAAAGCTTTGCTCGAGGACTTTATGCAAAAAAAAATTGTTATTGCGTGTCGACAACACCACCGCAATAAGTTATATAAACAGGATGGGTGGAGTACAGTTTCCCCACCTGAGTGAATTAAGTAGAACCATCTGGCAGTGGTGCGAGAAACGAAATATTTGGCTATTTGCTTCTTATATAAACACGAAATAAAATGTTATTGCTGACTTTGAATCGTTAATCCTGATATAGAATTGCACTTAACGCACTCAATACTGTTGTAAATAGTTTCGGAAAACCAACAATAGACTTATTCGCTTCCCGCACTAATGCCAAATGTGAAAAATACGTCTCCTGGAGACGAGACCCCGACGCGTTTAGCGTAGACGCTTTTACCATTAACTGGGCTAATGAGTTCTTTTATGCTTTCCCCCCGTTTTCGCTAATATTAAAATGAATTCAAAAAATAATTAGCGAAAACGCCACGGGTATTTTGATATTCCCATACTGGCCATAGCAGCCTTGGTTCCCTATTCTTAATAGCATAAGACAATCGAATATTTTATTTTTAACCCTAATTCGCCTTCATCCTCTTCCAGGAGTCGGCTGCCGAACTCAAGATCATTTACCCTGGCTGCGGCGGTGCTCTCAGGTCAGCATTCGCTTCAAGAGGAACACCAAGATCTGCCTTAGACCTGATGATGGCATCAGTTTCTAAGAATACGCTTCTCCAGTACAATGTAACCTATAAATTATGGTGGCAGTTCTGCCAAACCAATAATTTGAACCCTTATGTAGGTAACTTACCCTCCGTAATTTTATTCCTTACAGAACAATTTAATAAAGGTTCTGCTTATGGTACCTTAAACAGTCACCGTTGCGCCTTATCTATGCTTTTAAGTAACGAATTTGTCAACAACGACCAAGTGAAAAGACTTCTTAAAGGTGCATATAAACTTCGTCCTGCTATCCCAAAATATACAAATACATGGGATCCACAGATAGTTTTAAATATGATTGCTACTTGGATACCAAATAGAAACTTGCCTATTGATAAACTAACTAAAAAGTTGGTCGTTCTTCTTGCATTATGTACGGGTCATCGCGTGCAAACACTTTCACTAATTAAAATCGAAAACGTAAAAATATCTACCTCTGGCATAAGCATTGGTATCTCGGATGCAATCAAAACATCTGCTGCCGGCCGAGATCAACCTGTTTTATTTCTTCCATACTTTAATGAAAATCGGGCAGTTTGTCCTGCCACAGTATTAGAAGATTATATGTTTATAACAAACACTATTAGATCTGAATCGACAGGCCACCTCATTCTCACTTGTAAGCGCCCATATAGACCAGCATCTACTCAATCCATCAGTAGATGGATTAAGCAGGTGCTGGGCGAGGACGTGGCGAGGTTCAGTGCGCACAGTACGCGGCATGCGTCCACGTCTGTAGCGCACGCCTCCGGTATGTCCGTAGATTCTATAAGGAAAGCGGCCGGCTGGAGTACTCACTCCCAAAGTTTTGCAAAATTTTACCACCGTCCGTTGGCGGATGAAGGCAATTTTGCAAGGTCAATATTATTACCTCAAGGATCTCAATAAAAAATTGAGATAACTAATTCAATGATTGAATGAAACATTAAGGAAGTTGTAATAGTTTAATTTTTGTTATTAATTAATAAACGCATAATGATGAATCTAAGAATGTGTTGCTTATTTACACAAAATTTCTTTCTCTAAACATCTACATGTGTGATATATATCTGAAGAATGAAGCGACGAAATATAATATATGATCAAACGAACTTGCAAGTGAAGTTCGATCGATATTATATGAGTTCGCTTCATTCGAAGATATATACTCCCACCCTCCCAATACCCACACGAAATTTTGAGTCTGTTTACTCTAAAAAATGACGTGAACACAATGAGCTGTCAGTAGGAAAATTAAAAAAGTCAAATGTCTGTCTTTTAATGATACGTGCGAAGTTGCCTGCAGGGTAGAAGGACTACATGTGTGATATATATCTTCGAATGAAGCGAACTCATATAATATCGATCGAACTTCACTTGCAAGTTCGTTTGATCATATAATATAACGAAAATATCAAAATGTATGAAACAGCTGATTTTTTTGAGATACTATTTTTTTTTTATATACTACTTCAGATACTATAAAAAATCTAAGGGCACGATCACTTTTTTCTTTTATTTCCGCTAAATGCGCGCAATGAGGTGATTCGTAAAAGGTGTAGTCTGAAAGATGATATAGTGACAAGAATTGAGAAAGGAATGCTCCGGTGGTTTGGTCACTTAGAGAGGATGAATGAAAGGCGAATCACAAAAGAGATATATTGTGCGAATGTGGAAGGAACGATTGCACAAGGGCGTCCCAGAAAAACCTACGCGGACCAAATAGGGGTTATTATAAAAAAGGCTGGTGTACGCAGTGACGAAAACAGCAGGGCATGTATGAAAAGATTGATGGATGTGAATGAAGCGAAAGAAGTGTGCAAGGATCGTAGCAGGTGGGCGATCCATAGTCTCTGCCTACCCCCATGGGAAACAGGCGTGAGTGTATGTATGTATGTATTTCCGCTAAGTTTTCAAGACAAATGCTGTCACTCATATAATGGTAGGTATCTATGTCAAAATTATAAGTAAAACAATGGGGTGTCCCTTGACTCGCCTAAAGTCATTGGTCCTAATTTCATTTGGCCGAATTTCTTTGGCCTAAACTCCTTAGGTACAATTATTGTTTGGCCTAATAGATTTTTTCGCATCTTTGTCGTTTCGCCTAAACGTTAAATTCCCTAATTATCAAAACGACTAATGTTAATTGTCCTAAAATTTATTAGCATACATATCTTTTGACACAATAATGACTACGCCGAAGTATTGCTAACCCTAATATTGTCTTGCATACATAATTTTTGGCATGACAATATTGTATTGCATTCAAGTTGGTGACAGAAACAAATCGTCAAAAAACGGGCCTGAGGCCCCCCGTAAAGAAAAACTTTTAATGCGAACACCATTACGTTAGGTTAGGTTAGGGTTTTGAACACTTTCATAATGCTTGCATGCATGTTGCATGCTTGCATGCATGCATGCTGCATGCTTGCATGATTTTATGCATGCATGCTTTTTTTGCATGCTTGTTCACTTGCTCGCTTGCATGCCTGTATGCTTGCTTGCATGTTTGCTTGCAAAATGCTTGCCGGGGGGTGCAGGGGGGCCAGCCCCCCTGCTCGGGGGGGTCGGGGGGCCTGAGGCCCCCCGCTATAAAGAAAAACTCTTAATGCGAAGACCATTAGGTTAGGTTAGGTTAGTGTTTTGACCACTTGCAGCGGAGCGAGCGAAGCGAGCGGAGCTCCCTAATGCTTGCATGCATGCTGCACGCTTGCTTGCATGCTGCTTGCTTGCTTGCATGCTGCTTGCTTGCTTGCATGCTGCATGCTTGCTTGCATGCTGCATGCTTGCTTGCATGCTGCATGCTTGCTTGCATGCTGCATGCTTGCTTGCATGCTGCATGCTTGCTTGCATTCTGCATGCTTGCTTAAATGCTGCATGCTTGCTTGCATGCTGCATGCTTGCTTGCATGCTGCATGCTTGCTTGCATGCTGCATGCTTGCTTGCACGCTGCATGCTTGCTTGCACGCTGCATGCTTGCTTGCACGCTGCATGCTTGCTTGCACGCTGCATGCTTGCTTGCACGCTGCATGCTTGCTTGCATGCTGCATACTGCATGCTTGTTTGCATGCATGCATTCCTTGCTTTTGATTGCATGCATGCATATCTGCTCTTGCTTGCATGCAAGTATGCATGGCCTTGTTCGCATGCATGCATGCGTGCCATGCAAGCATGCTATTTGATCTTGATTGTACTTATGTTATCATGTTTGCTTGTGTGCATACTTGCTTGCTTGCTTGTATGCTTGCATTCTTGAGTATAATAGGCAATTAAAAAGACAACGACAGGTTTATCTGCTCATTCTTTATTTTTAATTACTTACCAAAAACATAATTTTTCGTAATTTAAATCTTAAAAACGATTATTCCTATAATGATTAAGGGAAGTAAACATTCGGCGACAAAAATATTAGGCGTTACACAATTGTGCGAATCGTTATTTAGTACTTTTAAACATTAGGGATTATGAATAGTTATGCTTAATGATGAATTTGGAAAGTAAACATGCGGCGAAAAATTTTTAGGCGAAGTGAAAATAGGCCAAACAAATTTAGGTCAAATGAAAATTGTGCAAAAAGTTTTTAGGCCAATAAGTAGTGTGCCAAAGACAGTTAGGACAAAAAAAATTAGGCATTCCAATATATACCCAAAACAATGAACGGAAATACTATATTTATAATTATTAATTACTTATTTAAGTAAAAAAATACAATTTATTCAAAGTGCCCCCCTTTTTCTTTGACACACTTCATTAATCGATCTGGCCACTCGTCAATAGCCTCACGGACTGTTTTCAGCGGTATCGAAGCCGCTGCTGCCATTAAATCACGCTTCAACGACTCAATGTTACGATGAGGCTTCGAGCAGGCTTTCTCTTCTAAAACTTCCCATAGTCGGTAGTCCAAAGGGCTGAGGTCAAGACCTCCCGAGAGCCAATTTTCGAGGGCAATGAAATCGGGTAAATTGTCCTAACCTTGCGTGGTTCTCGCTTTGTATGCGGGAGCTGAGTCCTGTTAAAACGTCCAATGCTTATTGAAAAATAAAGTTTGGGTCAATGGCTTAACAACTGGCTCCAAAATATCAGTCTGGAAGTTTGCTGCCTTTGTCTTGTTTGCAAAAATGGAGCATTCTGACCCCTTCATACGATACGCCCCACAAAACCATGACTGAAGCCTCTTTCCACCTTGGCAATCTTTTCAGAAGCTTCTTGAGAGCTGTGTGCATAGACTCTGTCATTTTGGCGATTGAACTTCTCTTCTACGGTGAAAATTTTCTCATCCGTAAACAGGATTTGCCGATATCCGCCCTTTGCGTGCTGATGCCACAAGTTCTGTGCTCTGGTCGCTCTAATGCAGCGCAGAGCTGCTGTTAAGCGGTGTCCAGTACTTCGACGATAAGCGCCAAGCTTCAGGTCCTGTCTAATGATGCGGGACATGGTCCAAGGTGGAATTTTCATCTCTCTAGACAACATTTTCTGCTTGCGGAGAGGATTTCGACAAATTCACACAGCAACGGCTTTGATTACTGCTGGTGTCCTTGAATTACGTGGGCGGCCGCTTCTGGGTCTGTCTTCGACAGATGACATCTCGGTGAATCGTTTGATGGTACGGTAGACAAATTTTAGTGTTATACCGAGCGGATTCAGCAGGTTGAAAATTTCGACTGATGTTTTCTTACACTTGTATAGTGCAATTATTGCAATACGATTCTCTTTCGGACCCCACTCCATGACTTCAGTTGGGATTTATGCGACAAAGTGACATGTTTCTAAAAAACCGAAATATATTTATATCATACATAAAACAAATATATATCAAATGTCATTCGATTGTCGAAAAACAAACTCAAAAGTTAGGGACAGAATTTATGGCTAGACTAGGTATTATACCCTAATAACAACTTAGACGCACAAAAAATCAAAACTTCTTGAATTATTTCCAGCTGAGTGGAATATATCGACCTGACTATGACTACTGAACTTAATTTGAATACGTCTTATTAGCCTTAGCTACAATTTTAACTGCCGCGAGTACGTACGGGTCGGCTTGCACGTGCCATTATAATTAAATGTTTCGTGGGTCATCCAGCCAACTTGTTTGTCAACTTTAGTATCAAAAATAGGCTAATCAACTCAAATCACTGAACACGTGTAACTCAAGGTTTGTTGAATTAAAAATAATATGATTGTGTATGTACATTGGTAAGGGGGCGTCCATAAATTACGTGAGGTAATTTTGGCGATTTTTCGACTCCCCCTCCCCCCTTGGTGAGATGTCGTGAGATTTGGCTCGACCCTCTCCCCCCCCTATAAATCTCACGTGAGATTTTTCAAAACGTATAATTTTAGTGTGATTACGTTATTCTGTACTTGCTTGCTTTGCATTTATTTAAATAAACATTATTGTTTAGGATTTAGCCATATTTTGGTATGAAAAATGATTAAATTTATTTAACCTAGTTTTTTCGTGATACTGTTCCTGCAGAAAAAAAATTACGTGATATTTGCCGAGACCCCCCCTCTCCCCCACGTGAGATTGTGTGAGATTAGGCTCGACCCCCTCCCCCCCCTGAATGCCTCACGTAATTAATGGACGCCCCCTAATTTACATCTACACTAATATATTCAAAAGTTAAACTTTATTTTATTATTTGTATGTAGGGCGTAATCCCTGAACCTACTACTGAACTGATTCCAATAATTATTATTAAAGAATTAAAAGCTTTCATAATACAAGGTGTTTGGAAATAGCTTTATAAAGCCGAACAAGGGACCATACCATACCAAGGGGGCATAACCCACAAGGCCCAATGCGGATTGGTGGGTGTTAACGACTGCAAATGCAGCCGGGACCAACGGCTTAACGTGCCTTCCGAAACACGGAGGAGCTCGAGATAATAAACTTTTGGTCACCCATCCCATGACCGACCCTTGCGAACGTTGCTTAACTTCCGCAATCGCTGGGCCAGGCGCTAAACCACTGCGCCACCGAGCTCCTCTGCTTCATTATTACTATTATATAATATACACTTGGTTAATAATTTCTGCACATCAGAATCATCATCATTAAGATCAATAAATGTATGTTTTACACACACAAATTCAATTTGAAAATTAATAGACAGATAATTTGTACATTGTACAAGGGCATAGCTTAAAGGTGCGTCCAGATATGTTCTTTTGCCCGTACCGTACCTCCGTTCCGATCGGCGTCGCGATCAAAGAACGCTAGTCTGGACGTATGTTCGGAACGGTGCGGAGGTACGCCGTTCCGTTCGCCGAACAGGTACGCCCCGATCCACCTCGAATCTCTCGCTCTTTTGCCCGTACCTGTATCTCTCGCTCTTGAGCGTCGCGAACAAAGAACGCTAGTCTGGACGCATGTTCGGAACGGTGCGGAGGTACGCCGTCTCGATCGCCGACAGGTACGCTCCGATCCATCGCGAGTCGGTTTTTTCGCCCCGTTCAAAGGAAAAACGGAACGGAGGAACGGTACGGCGCTAGTCTGGACGTGATCGCGGCGACGCCGACGTTCGGAGGTTGTAGTACAGTAGCCCGTAGTACATTTAAATTACGAAAAAGGTTAGGTACCGTTTGCCGTTGTGATATAGTTATTTATTATGAAATTATAGATACTTTAACCCAAGTTTTACAGATCGCAACTCGCCGTAACCTATATTTGTATAACTCCAAAAATGATATTTTTTATTTTTCGAGGTTAATCACATGAATCCAATATGGCGGCCAACTATTTTGTTTGAGGGCCGATTTGGATGAAACTCGGTTTTTGGTACTATTTTGACAAGAAAACTGCTACGCAATTTTCAAAATATAAAAAAATCCAAGATGGCGGCCAACTTTTTTGTTTGTGGGCCGATTTCGATGAAACTCGGTTTTTAGTACTTTTTTGACAAGAAAACAGCAACGCAATTTAAAAAAATATAAAAAATCCAAAATGGCGGCCAACTTTTTTGTTTGAGGGCTGATTTGGATGAAACTCGGTTTTTGGTACTATTTTGACAAGAAAACAGCAACGCAATTTTAAAAGTATAAAAAATCCAAGATGGCGGCCAACTTTTTTGTTTGTGGACCGATTTCGATGAAACTCGGTTATTGGTACTATTTTGACATAAAAACAGCAACGCAATTTTAAAAGTATAAAAAATCCAAGATGGCGGCCAACTTTTTTGTTTGTGGGCCGATTTGGATGAAACTCGGTTTATGGTACTATTTTGACAAGAAAACAGCTACGCAATTTTCAAAATATATAAAAATCCAAGATGGCGGCCAACTTTTTTGTTTGTGGGCCGATTTGGATGAAACTCGGTTTTTAGTACTATTTTGACAAGGAAACAGCAACACTATGTGAAAAATATAAAAAATCCAAGATGGCGGCCAACTTTTTTGTTTGTGGACCGATTTCGATGAAACTCGGTTATTGGTACTATTTTGACATAAAAACAGCAACGCAATTTTAAAAGTATAAAAAATCCAAGATGGCGGCCAACTTTTTTGTTTGTGAGCCGATTTGGATGAAACTCGGTTTTTAGTACTATTTTGACAAGGAAACAGCAACACTTTGTAAAAAATATTAAAAAATTCAAGATGGCAGCCAACATTTTTGTTTGTGGGCCGATTTCGATGAAACTCGGTTTTTGGTACTATTTTGACAAGAAAACAGCTACGCAATTTTCAAAATATAAAAAATCCAAGATGGCGGCCAACTTTTTGTTTGTGGGCCGATTTCGCTGAAACTCGGTTTTTAGTACTATTTTGACAAGAAAACAGCAACGCAATTTTAAA
The DNA here is from genome assembly GCA_928269145.1 of Agriphila tristella. NCBI lineage: Eukaryota > Metazoa > Arthropoda > Insecta > Lepidoptera > Crambidae > Agriphila > Agriphila tristella. Next base: position 1,788,808 of record OV743443.1, on the reverse strand, counting down.
AATACTAAAAAAAACGATCGAACGAAAAAGTTGGCCTCCATCTTGGATTTTTTATATTTTGAAAATTGCGTAGCTGTTTTCTTGTCAAAATAGTACCAAAAACCGAGTTTCATCGAAATCGGCCCACAAACAAAAATGTTGGCTGCCATCTTGAATTTTTTAATATTTTTTACAAAGTGTTGCTGTTTCCTTGTCAAAATAGTACTAAAAACCGAGTTTCATCCAAATCGGCTCACAAACAAAAAAGTTGGCCGCCATCTTGGATTTTTTATACTTTTAAAATTGCGTAGCTGTTTTCTTGTCAAAATAGTACCAAAAACCGAGTTTCATCCAAATCGGACCTCAAACAAAAAAGTTGGCCGCCATCTTGGATTTTTTATATTTTTCACATATTGTTGCTGTTTTCTTGTCGAAATAGCACTAAAAACCGAGTTTCATCGAAATCGGCCCACAAACAAAAAAGTTTGCCGCAATATCGGATTTTTTTATCTTTTGAAAATTGCGTAGCTGTTTTCTTGTCAAAATAGTACCAAAAACCGAGTTTCATCCAAATCGGACCTCAAACAAAAAACGGAGGTACGGAACGGAGGTACGGAACGGAGGTACGGAACGGAGGTACGGAACGGAGGTACGGAACGGAGGTACGGAACGGAGGTACGGAACGGAGGTACGGAACGGGCAAAATAGCGTCCAGACTTATTTGATCGGAACGCTGGTACGGAACGGAGGTACGGTGCGATCAAAAGAACATATCTGGACGCACCTTAAGGTGCGTCCAGATATGTTCTTTTGCCCGTACCGTACCTCCGTTCCGATCGGCGTCGCGATCAAAGAACGCTAGTCTGGACGCATGTTCGGAACGGTGCGGAGGTACGCCGTTCCGTTCGGCGAACAGGTACGCCCCGATCCACCTCGAATCTCTCGCTCTTTTGCCCGTACCCGTATCTCTCGCTCTTGAGCGTCGCGAACAAAGAACGCTAGTCTGGACGCATGATCGGAACGGTGCGGAGGTACGCCGTCTCGATCGCCGACAGGTACGCTCCGATCCATCGCGAGTCGGTTTTTTCGCCCCGTTCAAAGGAAAAACGGAACGGAGGAACGGTACGGCGCTAGTCTGGACGTGATCGCGGCGACGCCGACGTTCGGAGGTTGTAGTACAGTAGCCCGTAGTACATTTAAATTACGAAAAAGGTTAGGTACCGTTTGCCGTTGTGATATAGTTATTTATTATGAAATTATAGATACTTTAACCCAAGTTTTACAGATCGCAACTCGCCGTAACCTATATTTGTATATCTCCAAAAATTAGATTTTTTATTTTTCGAGGTTAATCACATGGTTTAGCTATTGTCGTGTTCTACAGCGCTATGTTTGATTGCCACTGATAATAGTTAGACTGCGAAAAGTAGCCATACACAGATAGCGCTGTAGAACACGACAATAGCTAAACAATGTGATTAACCTCGAAAAATAAAAAAATAATCATTTTTGGAGATATACAAATATAAGTTACGGCGGGTTGCAATCTGTTAAAGTATCTATAATTTTGTAATAAATAACTATATCACAACGGCAAACGGTAACCTTTTTCGTAATTTAAATTTACTACGGGCTGCTGTACTATTGGATCGGAACGTTGATACGGAACGGAGGTACGGTACGGCGCTAGTCTGGACGTGATCGCGGCGACGTTCGGCGGTTTGATCGGAACGGTGATACGGAACGGAGGTACGGAACGGGCAAAAGTAGCGTCCAGACTTATTTGATCGGAACGCTGGTACGGAACGGAGGTACGGTGCGATCAAAAGAACATATCTGGACGCACCTTTAGAAATAATCATACTAATTAATTAGTTAGTGATTAAACACAAATAATAAGCCTGAAACATAGGATCTCCTAGTTAAGGCAAATGTTTAAAGTTTTTACTTATTAAAACTGTGTACCAATAAACACTTACTGCATTTTTGGATAACAAAATGTAAGGATTCTATTATTCAATTTCTTATTGAAATTTCTATCAGCAGACCCATGTTAGGCTTACCTATATTAATAGAAGCTATTTCACATAAAAAAAATGTGAATTATCAGTACTAATGCCATTGGAACTCGGTAATAAAACCATGCAATACTATCGAGTTTGGGCTCGTTTGAAGCATCTTGACGAGTACTTAAATGGGAAATAGTGTCCAAGGATCTGATGATGGAGCCGGAGGAAGCCAATAGAAACTATAATAAAACCATGCAACCCCATCGAGTTTGGGCTCGTTTGAATTGTCTTGACGAGTACTTTGTTGGGAAGTTTCCAGGGTCTGATGATAGAGCTGGAAGAAGGCCACTGGGACTCTGTATTAAAACCATGCAACCCCATCGAGTTTGGGCTAGTTTGCATCGTCTTGACGAGTGCTCCGATAGGAGATGGTATAATTTTTTTAGTCTTAGCTCGTTAACTAAAAAGCAGAAAATAAAAATTTACTGAAAAAAAACTTTTTTAAAAACACGTTTTTACCCTATTGACCCCCTAAAGGGTTGATTTTCGAAAAACCACGAAACACGTGTTTGATTATTTGTTTTAAGAAGTACTCCTACGAAGTTTCAAGTCGAAATGTCTATTTAATATTTTTTTATACAAACTTTGAACCCCTATTTCACCCCTTTAGGGGCGGAATTTCCAAAAAATCCCTTATTGGATGCCTACACTGTGTAAAGTTTCTTTGTACAAACTTTCAAGACTCTGGGTCTAGTGGTTTGGGCTGTGCTTTGATATGTCAGTCACCCTTTCACTTTTATATAAGAGATTAAATAAAGTAGTGAAGTGCATAGGGCTTTCATCCCGGGATCCGAGTGTTTAGTTTCACTGTGTTTTTATATTGTTTATTAGTATGAAGTTCACTATGTAGTGACAAACAAAGGAAAAACTTGGTTCAATATATAGTATATTGCGATAGGTAAATGTCTATCACTAAATAACTACTTATTGTCTTGGTTTAATGGTTGCAAGTTAGAATCACGTAAAAAGAAATGTTCGCATCATGAAATATTTGTGCAAGTAATAGCATGCCACGACAAATAAAACTCACCAGGAACTTCAAGTTTAAAAAAAAGATTTTAAGATCAACTTTTTATTTAAAAAATAAAATAAATATTTCTGAAATTAATTAAACAAAAATTTACGCCGAGACTTCCAAGTAAGTAGGTAATCGAAGATACTTGTGTCGGGAAGTTACGTCTAAACAAATAGCAATAGCCTTAGGATTATGACGTTATCAGACGTCAGTGAGTGTATCGAAGAAGTCCACCATATCGCGATCCTCGTCCGTGATGGGGATGTAGCTGAACTGTGGGCTGGTGATGTTCTGGTACCGCAGCGGCCCCTCCGTCCCCGCCGGCCAAGCGCCCGCGCCGCTCCCGTACGCCGGATCACTGACGAATATTACAGTTGACGAGTAAACAAATGTATTACTTCATATATTTTGCTATTGAGCATGAGCAAATAGTTATGGAATACATTACAGGCGAGCGCGGGAAGTTAGAATGTAAACTGCTTCCCGCACAAAGCTTGTATGCTTCTCTCAAAAAATGCGGAGAAACAATATGTTCTTAGTAAAAAAAAGTAAAAATGTAGTTTTCTAATGGGGTTGGCAACGCAAAGCTAAAACAAAAAAACGTGTTAAAAAGACAGTAGACGTTCAGAACAAATTGTATGGGAAAAAACAGCTTAAAAATTAAATACCTCTAAAAAGCAAGAAATAATATTCGAATCATTCGTTACACATAACAATATTAATAAAACACGTCTAATGAAGTCGGGTGGGGCTTTAAGAAAAAAATGAAGTTGTCCTCCAGCCCCACGTCTATTGAAGTCGGGTGGGGCTGGAGGACAACTTCATTTTTTTCTTAAAGCCCCACCCGACTTCATTAGACGTGTTTTATTAATATTGTTATGTGTAACGAATGATTCGAATATTATTTCTTGCTTTTTAGAGGTATTTAATTTTTAAGCTGTTTTTGTTTTCAGGTTTTTTGAAGGCGGTTTTTCTTTTTTTTTTTTAAGTTTTTTTATTTTCAACTTTTTAGTGGTAGGTATGTACGCGCAGCGTGTAAATATTTTTTAACTTTATATTATAACATTTTCAATGGTAAAATGCCCAGAACTCAATTTCCAAATTCACGCTGTTTGTTTTTGAGGAGTTCCGTTGTGTTTTCGTAGTCCAAATCTAGTCCAGAACGTTGCATCGCAAACCATGATTTGGTTTGTTTTGGATTGCCATAAACTTACCAAAACCTAAATCACTTTACATATACTATTTGACTTTGAGGAGTTCCCTTGTGTATCTTCAAAGTTCGAAGTCCAATAACGATGAAATTAAATTGTGACCATTCTTGAAGTATACCCTTTCAAATAAAAAAAGAATCATCTAAATCGGTTCATAAACAAAGATGTTATGTCCGAAATTCCATAAAAACTCGTACGATGGCGAGCTAAATAATTGATATTTTTCAGGATTATGAGAAAACTACTGGCCAGATCTCTGAAAAAAATTTATGGGACCACACACGAACTATGTTCTTTGAGATAAAAAAAGAATTGTACAAATCGGGTAACAACTGACGAAGCTATGTTAAAACATACATAAAAAAAAAAAAATAAAAAAAAAATACCGTCGACTTGAGAACCTCCTCCTTTTTTTGAAGTCGGTTAAAAATAGGTATTTATTTTGTCGTTTTTTTTTACCGAAAAAGACCCATTGACCCAAAATGGATATAAAAGACTATTCTACAATGCAAATTCTAGAATTTAAAGCGAAATTAATACGTTTTTATTCTTACAGGATTTACAATTTTTTTCTATATCCATATTTTTCGGAAATTTGTAAGTGCCAACATTTTTAAAGCACAAAAATACAGAACTTAGTCATTTTAAAGCTTAAAAAACGTTTTTTTAAAGTAAATTTTTTTTCATAGTTCTCGTAGAACAAGCGTACACAGCGCCATTTTGACAGATGCCTTCTCCATTGTTTTGTGAGGCCATGTGATACGTCAGTGTGCAACCATAAAGTTTGATTAAAGTAATGCTAGCAGATGAGTTCTAAAGTTTAAATTTGGAATACTACCTCTGAAGTATTGAAATTCATTTCCGCACTGAATTTCAAATTTAGAATGAGCTCAATCAAATCACCACTTAAATGTGGAACCTCCACATTCTTTTTTCAAATGTAATGATCATATTTCAGAGCATAAGTGAGAAATAGTAGTTTATGAAACTGATGCATAATGAGGGGTATTAACATGAGAGTGCGATTAAAAACCGAGTCGTAGGCAAGGTTTTTAATAGTAACTTTAGAAAAGAGAGCTAGACTTAGCTTGTATTAGGTACCTTGATTATGAGTCGCTACAGTTAAAATATCGGGCGGAATCAAATTTTCTTTACATTTACTGCTATCAGACATTTTTAAGCAAGATTAAATAAATTCTACAAAATCAGTACAACAAGTGAAAATCATAACTTACAAAAGTATTGCGTTAAAAATGACGCGCCTCGCACCACAAAATATATATGTCACCGTTAGAGTTCGGAATCCGTTAATCTGCAGATTAACTGCAGATAGCAGATTAACTGGTCGAGTCAGTTAAAGTGCGGAATTTTTCTTAAAATAGACGATTTCCTCCCTTTAAACTAGTTAATCTGCAGATTAACGGATGCTACACCGTTAAAGTGCGGAATACAGTGAGCGAAATAGCCAAAGCTTTAGGAAATTGAAGTAGAAGACCTACATTGAAAGTTTATTTTAACAAAACTTCGTTTCTGGCGCTTCGCCGGCCGCTCCCGCGGCACGCTCGCTCCGCTCGCTCGGCTCGCGCGTTTTTGGCCGCAAAACTAACCTAACCTAATGAACACTTTAGGACTTTTTCCACGGGGGGCTGGGCCACCCCCCTAAAAAAACCCATTACATTGCAGTCAACTGCATCATCAAATAACTTTTTAATTTTTACAGTTCACTTTTACTTTTTAATTTATTAGCGCGTATGGGCTAATTGTACTATAGATCTATGGTCTATGGTGCGGAACGCGCGAATTTTTAATGCAATACAAAAAAGTTTTGATTTCAATTTTAACTACTGAATTTGGAAGGATTTTTTTAATCTCGCTTAAAAATGTCTGTTAGCTGTGAATGTGATGAAATGATGAAAATTTGACTCCGCCCGATATTTTAGATGCAGCGGCGAAAAGGAAATCGAGCTAGGTAATGCGGTAATACAGCTAAGTCTCTCTTTTTTAACCTTGATCTTTTATTTAGTAGGTTCAATCCCAAATAGTGTGAGTGTAGATAAATTAGAGTATGAAACTGAACATAACTAGGTATTAAAACACTCATTATACATCAGTTTCATAAACTACTATTATGATGCAGTTGACACTGTAATGGTTTAAATTTTTAATGTTACCTATCCACGAACAAAAAGTACGTGTTAATACAACCTTTTTAGAATTAATATTTGGAATATTACGTTGAGTGTAGATAATAGTACATTACTGACGCGGTCAATAATGACTGCATTGCTGGCAGCGCGATGATGATGGCCGATAGCGTAGCTTAGCGCAGGTCCAGGCCGTCACAGCGCGGTCAGCATTGCAGCCCTTGATGGCCAAGCTGGAATAAAGGCCGAGACCGGAGGTCTAGGCCTTTACATTTTTTACATTTTTTTGACATTTTTGATATTTTTGACATTTTGATGATTTATTGAAATTTTTTTGACATTTTTGATATTTTTGACATTTTTGAAAATTTTGAATTTTTTTATTTTTTTATAATTTTTGTAATTTTTGACATTTTAGATATTTTTGACATTTATGACATTTTTTACTTTTTTGTCATTTTTGAGTAAAGCACTATACAAGACTTGGTCCAAAAAGACAAAAAAATAAAAAAGGCAAGAAAGTCAAAAATATCAAAAAGGAAAAAAAGTAAAAAAAAATACAAAAACATCATCTACAGCAATACAACACCCGCGCAAATAAAGAATGGGATTGAAAATGGCGGCTCACGGCGCTTACCACAACGAATGTAATCCCATTCATTAACTGCGCGGGTTGTACAATGTACTTTTTTCACGAACTATGTTTGAAACAAAACTCGACAATAATGGATTCTCAAAGGAAATTGCTGGTGGCTAAAACTCGAGAATAATGAAATCCCATACAACTTTGTTGCGTCACCATCGGAGGAGCACGGCAACCTCGACTTTGTTCAAAGAAGGTTGTCAAAATAATGGCCATATTACAAGCATTTTTGAGTAAAATATTTTACTTTTGTCATCCATCATCCATCAATCAATGTGTTTGTACAAGTCCTCTAGCTTGTTGTATCAGTTGGTATACAGTTAAAAATATTATCCTACATTAATGATGGTCATATTATGTAAAACTCACCCGTGTGTTATAAAGTTGACAATCAAACTAGTCATCCAATCCGTCATGTTCTCATCTGTGGCCGAAAATGGCACAAGCTGAGAGTTCACCTTCAGTATCCTAGCCAAGTCCTCGACGTGGCCGGCTCCAATGTAATTGAGGTTAAGTGCAATCTTGAACGCGCTATAGACGGCGCCGAAAGAGAACTTGTAAAAATAAACTGGGGCCCCGCCGCTCGCTGCCCTTGTCCTCGCCAGTTTCATCGCAGGGTACGCGAAGTAACTTTCTGTAACCAACTTTACGAACCGATCCATTGTCGCCGGTTCATCACCGAAGTACCTCGCTCTAAATTTTTCTCCCATAACATTCAGAGCACTCGTGGGGTAGGTGTATAACAAATTCACAGGCAGGCCCTCTAATGGATTCTCTTCATGACGTTTCAAAATGTCCATTCCTTCTAAACGAGGGCGAATTGTTTCCCCCTCCACGTTTGTAAAACCAATGACTAGTGATATATCGCTTCCATAACCTTTAGCTATCATTACTTCTGGATCTTCTGGTATTATTGGAGTGACGTTTGGTAAAGGTGACTCTATGACTGGCACGAAGCTGGTAAAACCGGATGCTTTCAATACTATACTGCTGGCATTCGCGATCACTTCCCATGGAAGCTTCACGAGAATATCGTGTGCCGCATTGTAGTCGGTTGAGTTTACTCCCAGAGTTTGAAGGAGCAAAGTAGCCACTTCATGTGCATGAACTGGCGAGCTGCTGTAATAACTTTGGATGCCAGTGCCGCTCATCACCCACGCCCTGAAAGAAACATAATAACAAAATTTAAGGTAATTAAAAACTCTTTGATTATCATGTTCATTAGAAAAGTGTGGCTACCTTTTGAATAACCCCTTAGTGACGGGAGAAAGAGTAAGCATATGTGCGCTTGAAGCGCCCGCACTCTGGCCAGCTATGGTGACGTCATCAGGGTTGCCGCCGAAGCTCCGTGCGTTTCTCTTCACCCAGCGCAGCAGCGTCACCATGTCACGTAGACCGTTGTTGCCGGGTATCTTAGTGGTGTTCAGAGAAAGAAAACCGAAGACATCCAGTCTAGAAAAATAAAATGGACATTCCTTCATTCAAATCTAGAGTTATTATTGTTTATTCTAGTATACGAGTAAAATACTTACCTATAGTTAAATGTGACCACTATGACTTTTTTTTTGACTAAATACTCTGGGCTATTGAGGTCAGAGTCTCCGGAGCCATCAACCCATCCACCTCCGTGGATGAAAACAAGGATCGGAAGACCAGGAAGTGGCCAGTTGACTCCGAAGGTAGGGTTAATAGGCACGTGGACGTTGGCATAGATACAAGCCTCGCTGATGCTCTGAGGCTTCAGGAGAGGGCCGTAGAAGACGTTCTGTAAAGGGCAGATGGGACCCTCAACCGTGGCATTGAGGCAACCGCTCCAGGGCTCGACTGGTTGCAGCTCCTGAAATAATTATATTAATTTTTCTACTATATTTTAAGTTTAGTTGGAATAATCGATCTGAACGGTACGTTTTCAAAAGCACAAACCGACATGCAGCATCTTTCAGTATTTTTATTTCAAGCTAAAAGCTTTATAACTGCGAGTGACAGGCACAACTTTGTCACTGGTATGGCAGCCCATCCGAATCAAAACAATAGTTTCCGTTTTGTGTTAGCATGTTAGCATTAATACACCGTCATTTTGTAGTCGTTTTAATTAACTTAAGGGAGTGCTCTACTAATGAAAATAATCATTTTTGCCAAAGAAATATGGGTCGAAAAACAACAAAAATTTTGTATGGGAGGACCAAAATTTTTCGGCGTTTTTGACCCATGTTTCTTGGGCAAAAATGTTTAGTTTCATTGGTACAACACACCCTTAAGGTTATTAAAACGACTACAAAATGACGGTGTATAAACATTAAAAAGATACATTTATTGTAAAATTTTGAAAAACTAAGGTAAAATTATAAGAAAGGGCATAGTTATATTATAGCAAATATTGTACCGATTGACTCATTAATCAAAAAGGGTGTGTCATATTTTCGCCATACCTTAAACCTGAGTTCTCCCAAGGGCTGCTTGCCGTAGGGCACGCCTCTGAAGCTGGCGTAGTGCGAGCCATCTTCCGCCAGTCGTGTCTGCCCGCACACCCATCCCGAGTCTATCTTCGTACGCGATATGTCGTCATTGTTATCCCATCCGTTTGCTGCAATCACAATAAATAACAAATAACTGGTTATGATCGGTTTATAAGATTCCTTTATCCTCTATGCACTTCTTTTACTGGGTACAAGCTTCTTGAGGAGCCACATCTTCAGATGATTATCTCATTTTACATGGTGTTGACTTTTCTTCTCCTCGTCATTATATCATCCGAACGAGTGTTATAATGTTGTACTGAATTTCATAATATAACTTGTCGGGCGTGGGCACGTGTAGCGTGACATCCTCGCTCAGATATTGTGGTTACTATGACACTGGTTGTTAAAATGTTGGCAGTTAGCTGGCTGTCTCAGAACCTTTTTGAAAGGATTTAATGCATGGGTATAGAGAAAATTGTATATTGTTTAATTTTGTTATTGTTAAAGCAAGGTGGTTCGGAAATCCTTAGAATTCAGCATTTTGTCGTTCGTAATCTTAATCTTTTTAGATATTCCAGTTGGCAGTCGATCATATTCTAAAGCACTATCTTATAATCACAGGTAAAAACCAATTGTCACCTAACTCCACTCACCGAAGGCAAAGAGGCCGGGCACCATCAACCATTTGAAACTCAACATTGTTCTCCACATTTCAGATAACGCACTCATATTCTTTACGCATGTTCTTATATATACTTTTCACCGACTGTTTTGTGTTGTTAATCGAGATAACAAAAGACATTTTGTAATTGATATCCTAATGCTCTAGATTTTTGGATAAGATGACGATGGTAATTATATTTCAGTTACTTGAAACTAAGTTATCGTTCTATCTTGTATTCGCGATTCGGTTGCGCGCGGCGGCTTTACTTTGAGTGATTCCACCGTAATCGATACCTATAATAAAATGGTTCTTACGTAATTTCGAAATTGTACCATCTGTTTCAACGCACATCACGTAAAAACCACTGAACGAAACTTTGTATAGAGGCAGTGTATATCCCGAAGTTCCGTAATTTTTAAAAACAACTAAATAAGTGGCCGTAAAAACCAGCAGCGAAAACCTTTGGTACAGTACAAAATTAGCATGCTTCAGATCTTTGTCGCAGTTATATTTTTTATACCGCAGATAGCTATATTTTTTATAATTTGAACAGCAAAAATAATGTTACCAATACGTGAAAACAGGTAGAAATTAAAGAAATTAAAAAGCGTCATTTGAAAAAGGTGATAAAGTTATTCAATAAGAAGATTCAGTAACTTTTTGAAAGACTGAATAATATTATTTTTACTAAGAAAGTACTAGAAAAAATCGACTCACCCGTAGCAGCTCGAGACAGGATTCGAACCCGCACCCTTTGGATTCCGGCCCAATGCATTAACCAAACCTATATTTGATGCACAGCACGGTTTCACGGTCACGGCGCTATCACTACATATTTTAAAAAAGAAGTTTAGAAACTAAAACTCGACTACGGAAAAATCGTGCTCTAAAAAGTAAGAAACAAGAAAATATTCATAAAAAGGATAACCGTAGTCGCATGCCACTTTGTCCTAGACACGCACGGCTCGAGCTGGAGGTGGCATGCGACTACGGTTATCCTTTTTATGAATATTTTCTTGTTTCTTACTTTTTTGAGCACGATTTTTCCGTAGTCGGGTTTTAGTTTTAAACTTCTTTTTTCATTTAAATATTGTTTATCCGACTACGGCGAAGCCAAAACGGAGGGTATATGATTTTGACCTGTATGTATGTATGTTTGTAAATTCATCTGTTCCCTCATAAATTCTAAACTACTTGCTATAATTTGACAAATGAGGCATCGTTAGAAGCGTCTTAATCGTCCAATGAACATAGGCTATATGACGTTACATTAAATTGAATGCGGCGCCCTCTAAAGGAGTTAAAGACATGAACTAAAAATATAATTTTATATATTATTTGTATTTTTTAATAATGCCGTGTTGGGTACCAAATGAAAGGGCTTAATGAGCAGTTTTCAAAAATATATAAATTGTTAGCTTTTGCCCGTGGCTTTGCTTGCTTTCACCCTATTGACAACTTCAAAATATTTAAAATAAAAAAGAAGTTTAAAAACTAAAACCCGACTACGGAAAAATCGTTCTCTAAAAAGTAAGAAACAAGAAAATATTCATGAAAAGGATAACCGTAGTCGCATGCCACCTCCAGCCCGTGCCGTGCGTGTCTAGGACAAAGTGGCATGCGACTACGGTTATCCTTTTTATGAATATTTTCTTGTTTCTTACTTTTTAGAGCACGATTTTGAAAGTCGCGGATTGCCAATATACCTAGGTATTTATCTGTAGACCTCATTTCACACATTTATAATTTCTCATAAAAATTAATGTACAAACTGTTCCAGTTTGTCGCGGAATGCCAATATACCTAGGTATTTATCTGTAGACCTCATTTCACACATTTATAATTTCTCATAAAAATTAATGTACAAACTGGAACACTCTGTAGCACCCTATATAAAGGAAATTTTCCAGAACCCTTTCTTAGTGCTCACCTACACCATGAAAGGTATTTACCCTCCAAAAATGGTGTCTCTACCTTCATACAAACTGGAACACCCTGTATAACGGAAATTTTCCAAAACCCTTTTCGTAGTGCTCACATACATTATAAAAGGAATATACCCTCCAAAAATTGTGTTTCTACCTTTATACAAACTGGAACAGCCTGTAGCACCCTGTATAACGGAAATTTCACAAAACTGTTTCTTAGTGCTTACCTACACTATGAAAGGTATCTCTCTCTACCCTCCAAAAATAGTGTCTCTACCTTCAAAATAGCTTTATTTCTGATAACAATTTTACAAAAATTTACGCCGAGACTTCCAAGTAAGTATTTGAAGATACTTGTGTCGGGAAGTTACGTCTAAACGTCAGTGAGCGTATCGAAGAAGTCCACCATGTCGCGATCCTCGTCCGTGATGGGGATGTAGCTGAACTGTGGACTGGTGATGTTCTGGTACCGCAGCGGACCCTCCGTCTCCGCCGGCCAAGCGCCCGCGCAGCTCCCGTACGCCGGATCACTGACAAATATTACAGTTGACGAGTAAAAAAAAATTTTTTCTTAGTAAAAATGTAGTTTTCTAATTGGTTTGTGTGGCCATGTGAAACGTCAGTCTACAACCATAAAATTTAATGAGGGCTTTTCGCAGTGAAAAAAAAACTGAAGGCTCGATAGATGGCGTTGATAAAAATTTATGTGTCAATGTGTTTTTATTTTACTAAGCTTCGAAGAGTACTCAGGTAGGCAGGCAGATGTAACTCTAAAATATTTCTCTTTGGGCAGATGTCAGTCGGCTCTAGAGTTGACAACTAAATCGGACTATAACTGCGGTCCCCTAAGATTAAAAAATACAGAGAATGTACAAAAATGTAATATATATTTAAAATTTAGCAATTAATATAAATGAGAAATTACCAATATGGAAATCTTAATGAGAAGAAATTAAGTAGAATAAATAAATAGAAATAAGAAATATAAATGGAAAGTAAAATGAGAAATAAAACTATAAAAGTAAATTGTAAACATGATTGAAAAAAATGAAACGAAAAATGCCCATGAAGCAAAAGAAAACGAAAAAAAAGAAGTAAAAAAGAAAAATTGGCAAAAAAGGCCTGCCAAAAAGCTGGGAGCTGAAGCAATAATAAAAAAAAACAGAGCTCTGGATTTGGTGCAGTATAATAGCAAGCCAATAATGTATCCAAATCGAATATAACATTGTGGTTTCTTACACTACTTTTCCACCAGTCAAAATGCTTGGCAATGTTATATTCGATTTAGATACATGATTGGCTTGCTGTTATACCATACCAAATCCAGAGCTCTGCAATATATATACTTCCAATCGCTTTTTCAGCCCCTTTGTTGCTCACCCACTCCCACCTCCTCCACAAAAAATCTACCAGGTGCCCGGATCTGTTAATAATAATAGTATGGCACACTAATAAAGGGGATTTCGTCACTCTGTTAATTGTCCACCTATTACCGGGGCTAGCTCTTAGTCCATAATGCTAGCTGATGAGTTCTACCGTTTGAATTTGAAATACTACCTCTGAAGCATTGAAATTCATTTCCGCACTGAATTTCAAATTTAGAATCTGCTGAACCAAACCACCACGTAAATGAGGAACCTCCCACATTCTTTTATTTTAAATGTAATGATCATATTTCAGAGCATTAGTAAGAAATAGGTTTTTTATGAAACTGATGCATAATGAGAGGTATTAAAACATGAGAGTGTGTTTAAAAGCTGAGCCGTAGGCGAGGTTTTTAATAGTATCACACGAGTGTTTTAATAGCTAGTTGTGTGCATTTTTACACACTACTTTATCTATACTCATACAATGGGGATTGAACCAAGAAAAGATAAAGAGAGACTTAGCTTGTATTAGGTACCTTGATTATGAGTCGCTACATCTAAAATATCAGAGTCGAATTTTCTTTACATTCTCTGCTATTAGACATTTTTAAGCAAGAATAAACAAATTCTACGAAATCAGTACAACAAATGAAAATCTAAATCATAACGTTTTTGTATTGCGTTAAAAATGAAGCGCCCCGTACCACAAACCATAGATACTACAATGAGCTCATCCATACGCGCCAATAAATTAAAAAGTAAAAGTGTGCTATAAAAGTTATTTTATGTATGACTGCACTGTAATGTTTTTTTTTATTTTACCTATCCATGAACAAAATGTAAGTGTTTATACAACCTTTTTAGAATTCATATTTGAAACATTACGTTGTGGGTGTAGATAAAATATTATACTTTTGTCATCCATCATCAATCAATGTGTTTGTACAAGTTGTCTAGCTTGTTGTATAAGTTGGTTGGTATACGGTTAAAAATATTATCTTAATTAATGATGGTTCTATTATGTAAAACTCACCCGCGTTTTACAAAGTTGACAATCAAACTAGTCATCCAATCCGTCATGTTCTCATCTTTGGCCGAAAATGGCACAGGCTGAGAGTTCACCTTCAGTATCCTAGCCAAGTCCTCAACGTGGCCCGCTCCATTGTAGGTGAGGTTGAGTGCAATCTTGAATGCGCTGTAGACGGCGCCGAAAGAGAACTTGTACAAATAAACTGGGGCCCCGCCGCTTGCTGCCCTTGTCCTCACCAGTTTCATCGCAGGGTACGCGAAGTAACTTTCTGTAATCAACTTAACGAACCGGTCCAATGTCGCCGGTTCATCACCGAAGTACCTCGCTCTAACTTTTTCTGCCATAGCATTCAGAGCACTCGTGGGGTAGGTGTATAACAAATTCACAGGTAGGCCCTCTGCTGGATTTTCTTCATGACGCTTCAATATGTCCATTCCTTGTAAACGAGGGCGAATTGTTTCGCCCTCCACGTTTGTAAAACCAATGACTAGTGATATATCGCTTCCATAACCTTTAGCTATCATTACTTCTGGATCTTCTGGTATTATTGGAGTGACGTTTGGTAAAGGTGACTCTGTGACTGGCACGAAGCTGGTAAAACCGGATGCTTTCAATACTATACCGCTGGCATTCGCGATCACTTTCCATGGAAGCTTCACGAGAATATCGTGTGCCGCATCGTAGTCGGTTGAGTTTACTCCCAGAGTTTGAAGGAGCAAAGTAGCCACTTGGTGTGCACGAACTGGCGAGCAGCTGTAATAACTTTCGATGCCAGTGCCGCTCATCAGCCACGCCCTGAAAGAAACATGATAACAAGATTTAAGATAATTTAAAACTCTTTGATTATCATGTTCATTAGAAAAGTATGGCTACCTTTTGAATAACCCCTTAGTGACGGGAGAAAGAGTAAGCATATGTGCGCTTGAAGCGCCCGCACTCTGGCCAGCTATGGTGACGTCATTAGGGTTGCCGCCGAAGCTCCGTGCGTTTCTCTTCACCCAGCGCAGCAGCGTCACCATGTCGCGTAGACCGTTGTTGCCGGGTATCTTAGTGGTGTTCAGAGACAGAAAACCGAAGACATCCAGTCTAGAAAAATACAATGGGCATCCCTCCGTCCGTATAAATCTCGAGTTATAATTTTTTTATTCTAGTATACGAATAAAATATTACTTACTGAGTCCTGACTTACCTATAGTTAAATGTGACCACTATGACTTTTCTTGGGACTAAATACTCTGGGCTATTGAGGTCAGAGTCTCCGGAGCCATCAACCCATCCACCTCCGTGGATGTAGACAAGGATCGGAAGACCTGGCCGCGGCCACTTGACTCCGTGGTCAGGGTTGATAGGCACGTGGACATTGGCATAGATACAAGCCTCGCTGATGTTCTGTGGCTTCAGTAGAGGTCCGTAGAAAACGTTCTGTACAGGGCAGATAGGACCCTCAACCGTGGCATTGAGGCAACCGCTCCAGGGCTCGACTGGTTGCAGCTCCTGAAATAATTATACCTATTTATTTTTCTACTATATTCAGAACAGAACGGTACGTTTTCAAAGCAGCTCTTGAAATAATTATATTTATTTTTCTACTACATTCTAATTTTAGTTTAGGAACAGTACGTTTTCAAAAGCACAAACCGACATGCAATTTCTTTGCACAAACTGACATGCAATATCTTTGCACAAACCGACATGCAATATCTTTCAATCTATTTACTTCAAGCTAAAAGCTTAATAACTGCGAGTCACACGCACAACTTTGTCCCAGCTGGTGTGGCAGCCCATCCTAATCATAAGAATAGTTTCCGTGTTGTGTTTGCATTAATATAAACATTAAAAAATTACATTTATTGGAAAATTTTGAAAAACTAAGGTAAAAATATAAATTATAAAGGACCCAGTTATATTAAAGCAAATAATGTACCGATTGACTTAGTAACCAAAAGAGCTGTGTCTTATTTCGCCATACCTTAAACCTGAGTTCTCCTAAGGGCTGCTTGCCGTAGGGCACGCCTCTAAAGCTGGCGTAGTGCGAGCCATCTTCCGCCAGTCGTGTCTGCCCGCACACCCATCCCGAGTCTATCCTCATACGCGATATGATATCTAATCCGTTTGCTGCAATCACAATAAATAACAAATAATTGTAAACTTTTAGATTTTTGCATTCACAATGCTATTTTTATATTAAGATGAATAAATAATGAAAAATATTAGAAAAAATCGGCTCACCCGTAGCAACTTAGACGGGATTCGAACCCGCACCCTTAGGAATCCGGCCCAATGCACTACCAATTATGCTACCAAGCTGCTGAGGGATGTGGCGAAATTTTCTAATACTTTCCACGCTTCCGCTGAAGATCAGCGCCATCTCACCAATGTGAAGAGAACTACTTCGACATTCGGTTGTAGCACCTATTGCAGGTGCCAGACAATCAATTAAGGTGAAACAGTACAATTTTAAACTTTTAGATTTTTGCATTCACAATGCTATTTTTATATTAAGATGAATAAATAATGAAAAATATTAGAAAAAATCGGCTCACCCGTAGCAACTTAGACGGGATTCGAACCCGCACCCTTAGGAATCCGGCCCAATGCACTACCAATTATGCTACCAAGCTGCTGAGGGATGTGGCGAAATTTTCTAATACTTTCCACGCTTCCGCTGAAGATCAGCGCCATCTCACCAATGTGAAGAGAACTACTTCGACATTCGGTTGTAGCACCTATTGCAGGTGCCAGACAATCAATTAAGGTGAAACAGTACAATTTTAAACTTTTAGATTTTTGCATTCACAATGCTATTTTTATATTAAGATGAATAAATAATGAAAAATATTAGAAAAAATCGGCTCACCCGTAGCAACTTAGACGGGATTCGAACCCGCACCCTTAGGAATCCGGCCCAATGCACTACCAATTATGCTACCAAGCTGCTGAGGGATGTGGCGAAATTTTTTAATACTTTCCACGCTTCCGCTGAAGATCAGCGCCATCTCACCAATGTGAAGAGAACTACTTCGACATTCGGTTGTAGCACCTATTGCAGGTGCCAGACAATCAATTAAGGTGAAACAGTACAATTTTAAACTTTTAGATTTTTGCATTCACAATGCTATTTTTATATTAAGATGAATAAATAATGAAAAATATTAGAAAAAATCGGCTCACCCGTAGCAACTTAGACGGGATTCGAACCCGCACCCTTAGGAATCCGGCCCAATGCACTACCAATTATGCTACCAAGCTGCTGAGGGATGTGGCGAAATTTTCTAATACTTTCCACGCTTCCGCTGAAGATCAGCGCCATCTCACCAATGTGAAGAGAACTACTTCGACATTCGGTTGTAGCACCTATTGCAGGTGCCAGACAATCAATTAAGGTGAAACAGTACAATTTTAAACTTTTAGATTTTTGCATTCACAATGCTATTTTTATATTAAGATGAATAAATAATGAAAAATATTAGAAAAAATCGGCTCACCCGTAGCAACTTAGACGGGATTCGAACCCGCACCCTTAGGAATCCGGCCCAATGCACTACCAATTATGCTACCAAGCTGCTGAGGGATGTGGCGAAATTTTCTAATACTTTCCACGCTTCCGCTGAAGATCAGCGCCATCTCACCAATGTGAAGAGAACTACTTCGACATTCGGTTGTAGCACCTATTGCAGGTGCCAGACAATCAATTAAGGTGAAACAGTACAATTTTAAACTTTTAGATTTTTGCATTCACAATGCTATTTTTATATTAAGATGAATAAATAATGAAAAATATTAGAAAAAATCGGCTCACCCGTAGCAACTTAGACGGGATTCGAACCCGCACCCTTAGGAATCCGGCCCAATGCACTACCAATTATGCTACCAAGCTGCTGAGGGATGTGGCGAAATTTTCTAATACTTTCCACGCTTCCGCTGAAGATCAGCGCCATCTCACCAATGTGAAGAGAACTACTTCGACATTCGGTTGTAGCACCTATTGCAGGTGCCAGACAATCAATTAAGGTGAAACAGTACAATTTTAAACTTTTAGATTTTTGCATTCACAATGCTATTTTTATATTAAGATGAATAAATAATGAAAAATATTAGAAAAAATCGGCTCACCCGTAGCAACTTAGACGGGATTCGAACCCGCACCCTTAGGAATCCGGCCCAATGCACTACCAATTATGCTACCAAGCTGCTGAGGGATGTGGCGAAATTTTCTAATACTTTCCACGCTTCCGCTGAAGATCAGCGCCATCTCACCAATGTGAAGAGAACTACTTCGACATTCGGTTGTAGCACCTATTGCAGGTGCCAGACAATCAATTAAGGTGAAACAGTACAATTTTAAACTTTTAGATTTTTGCATTCACAATGCTATTTTTATATTAAGATGAATAAATAATGAAAAATATTAGAAAAAATCGGCTCACCCGTAGCAACTTAGACGGGATTCGAACCCGCACCCTTAGGAATCCGGCCCAATGCACTACCAATTATGCTACCAAGCTGCTGAGGGATGTGGCGAAATTTTCTAATACTTTCCACGCTTCCGCTGAAGATCAGCGCCATCTCACCAATGTGAAGAGAACTACTTCGACATTCGGTTGTAGCACCTATTGCAGGTGCCAGACAATCAATTAAGGTGAAACAGTACAATTTTAAACTTTTAGATTTTTGCATTCACAATGCTATTTTTATATTAAGATGAATAAATAATGAAAAATATTAGAAAAAATCGGCTCACCCGTAGCAACTTAGACGGGATTCGAACCCGCACCCTTAGGAATCCGGCCCAATGCACTACCAATTATGCTACCAAGCTGCTGAGGGATGTGGCGAAATTTTCTAATACTTTCCACGCTTCCGCTGAAGATCAGCGCCATCTCACCAATGTGAAGAGAACTACTTCGACATTCGGTTGTAGCACCTATTGCAGGTGCCAGACAATCAATTAAGGTGAAACAGTACAATTTTAAACTTTTAGATTTTTGCATTCACAATGCTATTTTTATATTAAGATGAATAAATAATGAAAAATATTAGAAAAAATCGGCTCACCCGTAGCAACTTAGACGGGATTCGAACCCGCACCCTTAGGAATCCGGCCCAATGCACTACCAATTATGCTACCAAGCTGCTGAGGGATGTGGCGAAATTTTCTAATACTTTCCACGCTTCCGCTGAAGATCAGCGCCATCTCACCAATGTGAAGAGAACTACTTCGACATTCGGTTGTAGCACCTATTGCAGGTGCCAGACAATCAATTAAGGTGAAACAGTACAATTTTAAACTTTTAGATTTTTGCATTCACAATGCTATTTTTATATTAAGATGAATAAATAATGAAAAATATTAGAAAAAATCGGCTCACCCGTAGCAACTTAGACGGGATTCGAACCCGCACCCTTAGGAATCCGGCCCAATGCACTACCAATTATGCTACCAAGCTGCTGAGGGATGTGGCGAAATTTTCTAATACTTTCCACGCTTCCGCTGAAGATCAGCGCCATCTCACCAATGTGAAGAGAACTACTTCGACATTCGGTTGTAGCACCTATTGCAGGTGCCAGACAATCAATTAAGGTGAAACAGTACAATTTTAAACTTTTAGATTTTTGCATTCACAATGCTATTTTTATATTAAGATGAATAAATAATGAAAAATATTAGAAAAAATCGGCTCACCCGTAGCAACTTAGACGGGATTCGAACCCGCACCCTTAGGAATCCGGCCCAATGCACTACCAATTATGCTACCAAGCTGCTGAGGGATGTGGCGAAATTTTCTAATACTTTCCACGCTTCCGCTGAAGATCAGCGCCATCTCACCAATGTGAAGAGAACTACTTCGACATTCGGTTGTAGCACCTATTGCAGGTGCCAGACAATCAATTAAGGTGAAACAGTACAATTTTAAACTTTTAGATTTTTGCATTCACAATGCTATTTTTATATTAAGATGAATAAATAATGAAAAATATTAGAAAAAATCGGCTCACCCGTAGCAACTTAGACGGGATTCGAACCCGCACCCTTAGGAATCCGGCCCAATGCACTACCAATTATGCTACCAAGCTGCTGAGGGATGTGGCGAAATTTTCTAATACTTTCCACGCTTCCGCTGAAGATCAGCGCCATCTCACCAATGTGAAGAGAACTACTTCGACATTCGGTTGTAGCACCTATTGCAGGTGCCAGACAATCAATTAAGGTGAAACAGTACAATTTTAAACTTTTAGATTTTTGCATTCACAATGCTATTTTTATATTAAGATGAATAAATAATGAAAAATATTAGAAAAAATTGCATTGGGCCGGATTCCTAAGGGTGCGGGTTCGAATCCCGTCTAAGTTGCTACGGGTGAGCCGATTTTTTCTAATATTTTTCATTATTTATTCATCTTAATATAAAAATAGCATTGTGAATGCAAAAATCTAAAAGTTTAAAATTGTACTGTTTCACCTTAATTGATTGTCTGGCACCTGCAATAGGTGCTACAACCGAATGTCGAAGTAGTTCTCTTCACATTGGTGAGATGGCGCTGATCTTCAGCGGAAGCGTGGAAAGTATTAGAAAATTTCGCCACATCCCTCAGCAGCTTGGTAGCATAATTGGTAGTGCATTGGGCCGGATTCCTAAGGGTGCGGGTTCGAATCCCGTCTAAGTTGCTACGGGTGAGCCGATTTTTTCTAATATTTTTCATTATTTATTCATCTTAATATAAAAATAGCATTGTGAATGCAAAAATCTAAAAGTTTAAAATTGTACTGTTTCACCTTAATTGATTGTCTGGCACCTGCAATAGGTGCTACAACCGAATGTCGAAGTAGTTCTCTTCACATTGGTGAGATGGCGCTGATCTTCAGCGGAAGCGTGGAAAGTATTAGAAAATTTCGCCACATCCCTCAGCAGCTTGGTAGCATAATTGGTAGTGCATTGGGCCGGATTCCTAAGGGTGCGGGTTCGAATCCCGTCTAAGTTGCTACGGGTGAGCCGATTTTTTCTAATATTTTTCATTATTTATTCATCTTAATATAAAAATAGCATTGTGAATGCAAAAATCTAAAAGTTTAAAATTGTACTGTTTCACCTTAATTGATTGTCTGGCACCTGCAATAGGTGCTACAACCGAATGTCGAAGTAGTTCTCTTCACATTGGTGAGATGGCGCTGATCTTCAGCGGAAGCGTGGAAAGTATTAGAAAATTTCGCCACATCCCTCAGCAGCTTGGTAGCATAATTGGTAGTGCATTGGGCCGGATTCCTAAGGGTGCGGGTTCGAATCCCGTCTAAGTTGCTACGGGTGAGCCGATTTTTTCTAATATTTTTCATTATTTATTCATCTTAATATAAAAATAGCATTGTGAATGCAAAAATCTAAAAGTTTAAAATTGTACTGTTTCACCTTAATTGATTGTCTGGCACCTGCAATAGGTGCTACAACCGAATGTCGAAGTAGTTCTCTTCACATTGGTGAGATGGCGCTGATCTTCAGCGGAAGCGTGGAAAGTATTAGAAAATTTCGCCACATCCCTCAGCAGCTTGGTAGCATAATTGGTAGTGCATTGGGCCGGATTCCTAAGGGTGCGGGTTCGAATCCCGTCTAAGTTGCTACGGGTGAGCCGATTTTTTCTAATATTTTTCATTATTTATTCATCTTAATATAAAAATAGCATTGTGAATGCAAAAATCTAAAAGTTTAAAATTGTACTGTTTCACCTTAATTGATTGTCTGGCACCTGCAATAGGTGCTACAACCGAATGTCGAAGTAGTTCTCTTCACATTGGTGAGATGGCGCTGATCTTCAGCGGAAGCGTGGAAAGTATTAAAAAATTTCGCCACATCCCTCAGCAGCTTGGTAGCATAATTGGTAGTGCATTGGGCCGGATTCCTAAGGGTGCGGGTTCGAATCCCGTCTAAGTTGCTACGGGTGAGCCGATTTTTTCTAATATTTTTCATTATTTATTCATCTTAATATAAAAATAGCATTGTGAATGCAAAAATCTAAAAGTTTAAAATTGTACTGTTTCACCTTAATTGATTGTCTGGCACCTGCAATAGGTGCTACAACCGAAAGTCGAAGTAGTTCTCTTCACATTGGTGAGATGGCGCTGATCTTCAGCGGAAGCGTGGAAAGTATTAGAAAATTTCGCCACATCCCTCAGCAGCTTGGTAGCATAATTGGTAGTGCATTGGGCCGGATTCCTAAGGGTGCGGGTTCGAATCCCGTCTAAGTTGCTACGGGTGAGCCGATTTTTTCTAATATTTTTCATTATTTATTCATCTTAATATAAAAATAGCATTGTGAATGCAAAAATCTAAAAGTTTAAAATTGTACTGTTTCACCTTAATTGATTGTCTGGCACCTGCAATAGGTGCTACAACCGAATGTCGAAGTAGTTCTCTTCACATTGGTGAGATGGCGCTGATCTTCAGCGGAAGCGTGGAAAGTATTAGAAAATTTCGCCACATCCCTCAGCAGCTTGGTAGCATAATTGGTAGTGCATTGGGCCGGATTCCTAAGGGTGCGGGTTCGAATCCCGTCTAAGTTGCTACGGGTGAGCCGATTTTTTCTAATATTTTTCATTATTTATTCATCTTAATATAAAAATAGCATTGTGAATGCAAAAATCTAAAAGTTTAAAATTGTACTGTTTCACCTTAATTGATTGTCTGGCACCTGCAATAGGTGCTACAACCGAATGTCGAAGTAGTTCTCTTCACATTGGTGAGATGGCGCTGATCTTCAGCGGAAGCGTGGAAAGTATTAGAAAATTTCGCCACATCCCTCAGCAGCTTGGTAGCATAATTGGTAGTGCATTGGGCCGGATTCCTAAGGGTGCGGGTTCGAATCCCGTCTAAGTTGCTACGGGTGAGCCGATTTTTTCTAATATTTTTCATTATTTATTCATCTTAATATAAAAATAGCATTGTGAATGCAAAAATCTAAAAGTTTAAAATTGTACTGTTTCACCTTAATTGATTGTCTGGCACCTGCAATAGGTGCTACAACCGAATGTCGAAGTAGTTCTCTTCACATTGGTGAGATGGCGCTGATCTTCAGCGGAAGCGTGGAAAGTATTAGAAAATTTCGCCACATCCCTCAGCAGCTTGGTAGCATAATTGGTAGTGCATTGGGCCGGATTCCTAAGGGTGCGGGTTCGAATCCCGTCTAAGTTGCTACGGGTGAGCCGATTTTTTCTAATATTTTTCATTATTTATTCATCTTAATATAAAAATAGCATTGTGAATGCAAAAATCTAAAAGTTTAAAATTGTACTGTTTCACCTTAATTGATTGTCTGGCACCTGCAATAGGTGCTACAACCGAATGTCGAAGTAGTTCTCTTCACATTGGTGAGATGGCGCTGATCTTCAGCGGAAGCGTGGAAAGTATTAGAAAATTTCGCCACATCCCTCAGCAGCTTGGTAGCATAATTGGTAGTGCATTGGGCCGGATTCCTAAGGGTGCGGGTTCGAATCCCGTCTAAGTTGCTACGGGTGAGCCGATTTTTTCTAATATTTTTCATTATTTATTCATCTTAATATAAAAATAGCATTGTGAATGCAAAAATCTAAAAGTTTAAAATTGTACTGTTTCACCTTAATTGATTGTCTGGCACCTGCAATAGGTGCTACAACCGAATGTCGAAGTAGTTCTCTTCACATTGGTGAGATGGCGCTGATCTTCAGCGGAAGCGTGGAAAGTATTAGAAAATTTCGCCACATCCCTCAGCAGCTTGGTAGCATAATTGGTAGTGCATTGGGCCGGATTCCTAAGGGTGCGGGTTCGAATCCCGTCTAAGTTGCTACGGGTGAGCCGATTTTTTCTAATATTTTTCATTATTTATTCATCTTAATATAAAAATAGCATTGTGAATGCAAAAATCTAAAAGTTTAAAATTGTACTGTTTCACCTTAATTGATTGTCTGGCACCTGCAATAGGTGCTACAACCGAATGTCGAAGTAGTTCTCTTCACATTGGTGAGATGGCGCTGATCTTCAGCGGAAGCGTGGAAAGTATTAGAAAATTTCGCCACATCCCTCAGCAGCTTGGTAGCATAATTGGTAGTGCATTGGGCCGGATTCCTAAGGGTGCGGGTTCGAATCCCGTCTAAGTTGCTACGGGTGAGCCGATTTTTTCTAATATTTTTCATTATTTATTCATCTTAATATAAAAATAGCATTGTGAATGCAAAAATCTAAAAGTTTAAAATTGTACTGTTTCACCTTAATTGATTGTCTGGCACCTGCAATAGGTGCTACAACCGAATGTCGAAGTAGTTCTCTTCACATTGGTGAGATGGCGCTGATCTTCAGCGGAAGCGTGGAAAGTATTAGAAAATTTCGCCACATCCCTCAGCAGCTTGGTAGCATAATTGGTAGTGCATTGGGCCGGATTCCTAAGGGTGCGGGTTCGAATCCCGTCTAAGTTGCTACGGGTGAGCCGATTTTTTCTAATATTTTTCATTATTTATTCATCTTAATATAAAAATAGCATTGTGAATGCAAAAATCTAAAAGTTTAAAATTGTACTGTTTCACCTTAATTGATTGTCTGGCACCTGCAATAGGTGCTACAACCGAATGTCGAAGTAGTTCTCTTCACATTGGTGAGATGGCGCTGATCTTCAGCGGAAGCGTGGAAAGTATTAGAAAATTTCGCCACATCCCTCAGCAGCTTGGTAGCATAATTGGTAGTGCATTGGGCCGGATTCCTAAGGGTGCGGGTTCGAATCCCGTCTAAGTTGCTACGGGTGAGCCGATTTTTTCTAATATTTTTCATTATTTATTCATCTTAATATAAAAATAGCATTGTGAATGCAAAAATCTAAAAGTTTAAAATTGTACTGTTTCACCTTAATTGATTGTCTGGCACCTGCAATAGGTGCTACAACCGAATGTCGAAGTAGTTCTCTTCACATTGGTGAGATGGCGCTGATCTTCAGCGGAAGCGTGGAAAGTATTAGAAAATTTCGCCACATCCCTCAGCAGCTTGGTAGCATAATTGGTAGTGCATTGGGCCGGATTCCTAAGGGTGCGGGTTCGAATCCCGTCTAAGTTGCTACGGGTGAGCCGATTTTTTCTAATATTTTTCATTATTTATTCATCTTAATATAAAAATAGCATTGTGAATGCAAAAATCTAAAAGTTTAAAATTGTACTGTTTCACCTTAATTGATTGTCTGGCACCTGCAATAGGTGCTACAACCGAATGTCGAAGTAGTTCTCTTCACATTGGTGAGATGGCGCTGATCTTCAGCGGAAGCGTGGAAAGTATTAGAAAATTTCGCCACATCCCTCAGCAGCTTGGTAGCATAATTGGTAGTGCATTGGGCCGGATTCCTAAGAGTGCGGGTTCGAATCCCGTCTAAGTTGCTACGGGTGAGCCGATTTTTTCTAATATTTTTCATTATTTATTCATCTTAATATAAAAATAGCATTGTGAATGCAAAAATCTAAAAGTTTAAAATTGTACTGTTTCACCTTAATTGATTGTCTGGCACCTGCAATAGGTGCTACAACCGAATGTCGAAGTAGTTCTCTTCACATTGGTGAGATGGCGCTGATCTTCAGCGGAAGCGTGGAAAGTATTAGAAAATTTCGCCACATCCCTCAGCAGCTTGGTAGCATAATTGGTAGTGCATTGGGCCGGATTCCTAAGGGTGCGGGTTCGAATCCCGTCTAAGTTGCTACGGGTGAGCCGATTTTTTCTAATATTTTTCATTATTTATTCATCTTAATATAAAAATAGCATTGTGAATGCAAAAATCTAAAAGTTTAAAATTGTACTGTTTCACCTTAATTGATTGTCTGGCACCTGCAATAGGTGCTACAACCGAATGTCGAAGTAGTTCTCTTCACATTGGTGAGATGGCGCTGATCTTCAGCGGAAGCGTGGAAAGTATTAGAAAATTTCGCCACATCCCTCAGCAGCTTGGTAGCATAATTGGTAGTGCATTGGGCCGGATTCCTAAGGGTGCGGGTTCGAATCCCGTCTAAGTTGCTACGGGTGAGCCGATTTTTTCTAATATTTTTCATTATTTATTCATCTTAAAACAAATAATTGGTTATGGTTGGCTACAAGACATCTGCCCACATCATTCCTTTACCGGGTACAAGCAAGGTACAAGTACTAGGTACATTTTACATGGTGTTAGGTCCAGATCTTGTATTGTCGAAACAATCTGATAAATAAATAAAGTAATAATTAATGCTAATAAATAGAGAAAACATTCATTTATAGTTATTTATGTATCTGTACTATAATGAGGGGTATTTTCGCCTCGTGTGATGTATCACATGAGTGTTATAATACCTAATTATGTACAGTTGCATACAAGACTATCTACCTACACTACACCCAGGATATGTATCCTCTGTAAAGGGTTTCGACTTTTACTTTCCTTCTCCTCCTCGCCATTATATCTTCCGAACGAGTGTTTTAATGTTGTAGTTTGTAGTGAATTTCATAATGTAACTCGTCGGGCGTGAGCGCGGGTAGCGTGACATCCTCTCGTTCGGATATTGTGTTTACCACGTTTACCATATTCGGCTTAATAAGGCAATTTCCAATTTCCAAACACCCTGTATTGCTTTTCATTCTTTAAAAATAATAATAATTGTAATCGTAGTTTCAGGGATTACGCCTTACTTGGGAATCCGTATCTGTTTCAACATCCTGATTTTTAAGAACGGATATTTTGGTTAAATCCGGATTATCCGGATATTACGGATTTTTTATAAAAATATTGTTTTTAATTTAAAAATCAATTACACTGTCCTTATAAATATACTAATGTCATCACACGATTTCACACACAAATAAATATCTTAAATAGCCAAGAAATATGGCTTTATATGAAAGATATTTTTACCATGTTAATGTTTAGTCGCCGCAGCAGCTGGCGTGTATACGGCGTAATCTGGAGGTCCAATAGACAATACTAATTTTGACAAAATATTTTTTGTCAAAATAAAAAAATCTTTTTCTAGATTTGCAAACATAAGTAGTTTAAGAATTTTTAAAGCAATATTTATGGAAAAAATTATCAAATTGTAAAAAACCCTTAGTGACGTCACAGCTCGACGAACAAACACCACATAATAAAAATAGGTCACTCAACAAAATGTGACATTTAGAGATGGGCAAAAGATCCGTTTAAACCCGACCATTGGGTTTTAGCCCATAAATTCCCTCCCGTAGGTTATAGATTAGGGCCGAAATTAATTAAATAGATGTTATGCAATAAGTTGTTTTTAAAATGAAGATGATTGAATTAACAACTCAAATTACAATAGTAATTTATCGCTTGGTCGCATTTCCATTGTATTTGACTGTTTAAAGGCCTGGGCACACCGGATGCGTAGACACGCGCGTGGTCACGCGTGCGTGTACACGCGCGTAGTTACGCACGTAACCCCCTGACACACCGGGTTACGCATACGTCTACGTCTACGCTTACGCATACGCAACGCAGCCTGTCCCTTGCGTACCCAGCGGGCACACTGGATGCGTAGACACGCGCGTGTACACGCGCGTAGCTACGCACGTAACCCACTGACATACCCAGCCGCTGCGGCAGCCATACTTTTTATGTTTGCAATTCTTGTGCACGATGTCTGATGATGTGATTCAAGAGTCATTCAAGAGGAAGGTTTATAATTATGTCATCGTGTTAAATTCCACACTACACCGAAGCGAAGCGAGGGCGGGTTACAAGTCCTTTTTTTGCCAAATGCGACCTTTGATTTGATTTGATTTTTTTCTGACATTCCCCATTCCATAATACATTATTTATTTTGTTAGAGCTGCAAATTTATGCAGTGCTTTCGATACTAGGCTTCCCAGGCGGCTTAATTTTTGCCGACATCTTCATATTTCTACATACATAAAACCTCAACTTATAATTCACCTATACCTTCCTCAGGAATCACTCTATCATTTGGTGAAAATCGCATGAATATACGTTTAGTAGTTTTTGAGTTTATCGCGAAGCGCAGACAGACGTGGTGAGGGACTTTGTTTTATAATATGTATGTAGTGATATCAAGCAATTGATGACTAGTTTAAATTCATAGAAGTGACGAAGTTCTCTATTTGTAAGAAAAAAAGCAAATTTCATAGGTGGGGGTCCCGAACAAAACAACTGAATGCGTAGTCACGCGCGTGGTTACGCGCGTGGTCACGCGCGTGGTCACGCGCGTAGTGACGCGCAGGAAAGATACGTGCGTGTTCGTATTTGTTCGGTGTGACGTCCAATAGGGAATGCCATTGAGTACAACGTCATCAATGCGTTCCGCTCTGCGTAAGTACGCAGCCTGGTTGTCTCATGAGAGCTGCAATGCGTAGGGTTACGCATCGGTCTACGTGCACGCGTACGTTACGCAAGCGGTGTGCCATATCTCATAAAGATTCAGGCATTACAACGTCATGGTACGTCTACGTGCACGCTTACGCATACGCTTACGCATCCGGTGTGCTGGAGCCTTTAATCAAACGATCCGCATAGCAAATGTATTATGCTTAAGAAATAAATACTTTGACTGATGATACTAAGGTGGTTTTGTTGAATGGTTTTGATATGATTTTTTATTTTTTCTGCCATAACAGCACCTTTGCAGTTGCCGTGGTCACGGATAGACTTGCGACTAAAACTTATGACACAAAAACACTAGTCTCTTATTATTCAATCGCTTTTGCACTGTGTTCGTGCACTGTGATCATGTAACAAATCCTGTGTTCTGGGGTCTCTCTAATTTTCAAATAACATTTGTTTTCTTCCCTCTTTACATCTAAATCAAGAGTAACAATTTTAAGCATCGTGGGTTTTTTCAAATTTTGTTTTTTTGATTGGTCTTATATCAATAATAATATTAAGAATATGCAAGGATTCTGGCAAAATCGTTATTTTTTTTAAAAAGTCCCGGTTTTTACCCTTGCCCATCTCTAGTCACATTGTTTGACAGTGACGGCGTTTCCCGCGTGTTTTCTGAATGAATCACTACATAGAGCCTCAAGATAGCTACGTCGCTTCCGGATAAGTTTTTAAACTTTTAAAACATTTTTATTTTAATGAAAAAATATTTAACAAACACTAAAATATATGGGTCATCTCTTTTTTTTATTCTCTCTTCGAAAAGCAAATAAACAGGGTATGTTATTTTTTTGTCGTATTGTCCATTTTGTTTGTTTCTGGTTTATCGTAGTAGACATGCGACTTTACATATGCCCAAAGAAAGTAATCTAATAGCGTTAATCGATTTGACGAACACGTATACCACATTCATGCAATAAAAACATTTCTATTTCTAAAGCCCAATTAAGGTAAGTACCTACTGCGAAGAGTGTGTGAAAATTGGACCTCCAGATTACGCCATGTAAGCGCCAGCCACAGCGGCCACATGACCGAAAAAATATTCAAACATTAATAATGACAATAAAAAAAACCGGTTGTCTAGAAGAAGTCGTTCTTAGCGATAAGACCGCCATGTTTAGCACTGTATGTTTTGTTGTTAATTCTTTTTTATATATATTTCGTGGTGTTAAAATAAAGTATTAGCTTATCTAAAAAAATATCTTAAAGATAAAGTCAATTTCACGAATATTAAAAATATTTGTCTGTTTATTTCAATTTAAAGTTCTCCGCCTTAATTTTTTATTAGAAAAAATAATCTTTATTTGTGTAAATGAAATTTAAATAATCATCAGTCTATGATTCACGTCCGATTTGAGAATAACGAAACGTTAATAAAATAATGAATACCTACATTAAAAGAAACTCTGAAGACAGAAGCTAAGGATCGTAGACTCTTTATAAAATTCAACATATAATTAACAAAAGTACCCTTTGTTAAGTATTAAAGATGCTCTAAGTCAGGGATGCACAGACCGCGGCCCGCGGGCCACATGCGGCCCCCCGGCAATGTGCCAGTGGCCCGCCAGCAAAAATATTGCCTCGTACATTTGAAGAAATATTTTTTTTGTATTCATGCTGGTGGCCCGCCATTAGTTTATTATTTGGCCAAGTGGCCCATGTTCTCAATAAGTCTGTGCATCCCTGCTCTAAGTGAAATAGTCCAGTCAGTTGCTATTCGCCCAGTTGCTGTTCGCTGGATTGTTCTTCTGAGAAAGTAGCTCGTTTTGATTTTTTTTGTCATAATTTGTTATTTCTCAAAAAATCCGCATTTAATTTTCAAATCCGGATTCGGATGTATAGTAAAAATCCGGCCAAGTGCGAGTTGGACTCGCGCACGAAGGGTTCCGTACCAAAAAACGGCAAAAAATCACGTTTGTTGTTTGGAAGGCCCCTTAACTATTTATTTTATTCTGTTTTTAGAATGTGTTGTTATAGCTGCAACAGAAATAAATCATCTGTGAAAATTTCAACTGTCTAGCTATCACGGTTCATGAGATACAGCCTGGTGACAGACAGATAGGCAGACAGACAGACGGACAGCGGAGTCTTAGTAATAGGGTCCCGTTTTACCCTTTGGGTACGGAACCCTAAAAATGAGCGGATATCCGGATTTTTCGGATTACGGATTATCCGGATTGCAGTTCCTACGCCTTACATACAAACAAACAATAAAATGAAGTTTAACTCTTTAATATATTAGTGTAGATGTAAATTACCAATGTACGCAATTATTCAATAAACCATCCTTGAGTTACACGTGTTCAGTAGTTGATTAGCCTATTTTTGATACTAAAGTTGACAAACAAGTTGGCTGGATGACCCACGAAACATTTAATTATAATGGCACGTGCAAGCCGACCCGTACGTACTCGCGGCAGTTAAAATTGTAGCTTCAAGGCTATAAGGCTGAGGCTATAAGACGGATTCAAAGTATAGTCCAGTAGTCAGGTCGGTATATTCCACTCAGTTGGAAATAATTCAAATAGTTTTGATTACTTGTGCGTCAGATTGTACTAAGGGCTGGCAAGGGTTGCTAATCATACATTTTTTACTTAAAAATTAAGCGGAAATATAAAAAAAGACAAACATGTGATCGAGCCTTTGGAAATTTGATAGCATATGATATTGAACATTGAAAAAAAAAGTCTTAAAAGGAAAAATATATTTTTCTATGTTAAGAAAGCTGCAACAATTTATTGTACTAAAACCACAGAATACATAATAACAAGTCTAAAACATCAATCTAAACAAAAACAACAATCTAGAAGAGTGACAACATAATAAGCATTAGTAACAATAAGCAAGTTTCTTGACTTGATTGATAACTTGCACTTTCCATACAAAATTTTACGGAATTTCTGACGTCACAAGTCTCCTTTGATATATAATTTTATATTTTTTATTGAAATGTTGAAGAACAATTTGACGATAAACTTTAAGTATTAATGATTTTATTTCTCAAAATTCGTCAGGAAACTTCATTATTGTACAAACATTACTATGTTGATTGTGTTGTCATTGTCACTCTTTAATATTATAGATTTTATCAAAATGATGTAGCATCATAATTTTTTGCTAAATTTTCCCCATCCTAACATTTTTTTTCTCTTTTTAAGACATTTCTTGCAAAGTTCAGACAAAAAACTCGAAATCAACATCAGACACGCTCTGAACCTGCGATTACACGAGCTTTTCTCCCTCTAAGTTTACCTCAAAGCATTTCCCAAGTAGCAATTCAAAAGTACCTAATAGCACAGTATTCTAATATCTATACTATCACTATAATTGACAATAGTCAAGTGATTATTATTTTACTGTCTGTCACGTAATTTTTAAAACCGTATAACAAATGCGTTCGTTGTAAATACCTAATAAAATAAGAGTTAAATGATAAAGCTATTCAAAGAAATTAACTAAGCGTTTGTATTTATACATACTTATTTCCTCAAACCTATACATGGTCATGACATGGTTCTGAAACCTATAGAATAACATAAAATAGTTATACAAAAATGAAATATAAAATAGCAATTAATTTCTTCGTCTTTTTTTAGCAAAAGTTTGCGTCTTTGCTAGACGGGCCTTATTACCAATTTCGGGATTGTGTTGTGCCCTGAAAATTCGGAGTAAATGATGCGAATAATCAGCATTTATCAGCAAACATGGTTGGGGGGATGTGTGATATCCCCTCCACTGCAAGTGGGTACAGCCATAAGAATAAATAAAATTGGGTAGAACGGACACTCCCGCTCCGGACGGGCTCTAAGTCACGATATTAGCCTACACGTTAAACAGAAAAATCTGTCGGGCTGCCACGGCTGGCGTCGTCGCACGCGAGTTTGCCTGTTTGTGCGTTCCATATGATCTTGGAAGCAAATTACAATGGCGTCAAGTTATTGTGGTGTTAGGTTGTACTATCCCCGTCAATTGGTAATGCGCTGGAACCTTGTCAAATTAACATACACATCATCGTCATCCGCAACTAAAAATGACAAAAAACAGTTAAATTCTATTAGGTAATATAATATATTAATTATTGAATTCTTATTTTCAAAAAGAAAGGGTCTAGGTATATGAGAAAATTACAATTGTGTTTTTCGTTTTTGAGGTTAAAATCATGGCCGCCAGGCGCATTACCAATTGACGCGGATCATACAAACAAATCAAAAGCGATGCCACACTTATTTTTTATTATTAGGTACAGCTTAACATAGCGCGTTGATGTCTTTTCTATGGAGTGGACGACGACCGGCGGCGAGCAAGCACTACATTTGTTTCTCTTTCACCCAAGCTTGCCTTGACGAGATTGCTATGTAGCAATAAGGCCGTCTATTGTATGTTTTCTTCTTGTCTTTTGTTTCTCTGTATTATGTTTTTGTCGTATTTAATATTATTATTATTACATTTTATTTACTATTACGTCATATTAATATAACAATAATAGTTCTTAATTTTCCGAAATACGCATTTACATTATGAGACGTCCAGAAAGAAATTAATTAGTTTTGTAAACAACTTACTTTGGTAACTGATTATTTTAGAAGTCGCCCCAAGGCTCATAAACAATATTAATAATTCCTGAGAAAGTGATAGTCTAATTGAACATGTTATTTATTTACTCTAATCTTTATGATACTATTAATTGCTAATTAAACCTGTCATAATAGACTAATGAATACGTAAAATATGACTACAAAATGTATGTTTCTGTTAGGTAAACACTGGTTAATTACCAATTAATTAGGTTAACTGTGATAATAAATCCACGCTCACTTTAGCAAGAACTTTGGACACACATGTAAAGTGGGTAAGGTACTTACACGTGTTCAGTCGAGAGCTCAGACCAAATAAAAAAAGTAAGACGGAGTCTTCCGAACGAAGCGGTGAGGCCTGTAAAACTAC
Source organism: Agriphila tristella (assembly GCA_928269145.1). Taxonomy (NCBI): domain Eukaryota; kingdom Metazoa; phylum Arthropoda; class Insecta; order Lepidoptera; family Crambidae; genus Agriphila; species Agriphila tristella. Next base: position 1,754,979 of record OV743443.1, on the reverse strand, counting down.
GCTTTGGCTGTGTCCATACACAGTTCACGCACACACGTGTAACGAAACTACGCCTTGGCTTTCCATATAAAACCCTGCCGCCCGGCCCCCGCCCGCCCCCTTGTACGCACACATGTACCATCAAAAACCGGCCTCACTTCATTGTACACACGCTCCATCTTTCTTCTTTATTTGATCTGAGGTCGAGAGTTCCAAATACGAGCGCCTACTTTTTCAAGTGTTTTTAGGGTTCCGTAGCCTAATGGCAAAAAACGGAACCCTTATAGTTTCGTCATGTCTGTCTGTCTGTCTGTCCGTCCGTCCGTATGTCACAGTCATTTTATTCAGAAACTATTAAGTTCACACAGTTGAAACTTGGTAAGTAGATGTATACTGTGAACCGCTTTACGATTTTTACATTTAAAAAAATAAAGATTAATGGGGGCTCCCCATACATGGAACTGAAACTGAAAAAAAAAATTTCATCAGACTTATACGTGTAGAGTGTCTATAGATAGGTCTTTAAAAATGGTTGAATTTTTCTCAAAGTCAACCGTTTGAAAGATATATTGCCAAAGTGGTAAAATGTGTGTCCCCTTTTGAAATAAGAGAATGAAAAATAAAAAAAATAAATGCTGTAGATCCTAATAAATATTTTCAACGAAAGCTGGTTTGAACAAGATGTATTGATAATTTTTAGAGATATAGCACATTTTCCAAAACCGCAAATGTAACTTTGTCATTCATACAAACACTATGAAAAACAAAGTTATTTTTGACTACGAAAAATGAATGTAGTATTCAATATGGTATGGTAAAAGGTAACTACGGAACCCTACTGCGTGGCCCGACATGCACTTGGCCGGTTTTTTGTAGTTCCTTGTAGGAGTAGTTCCAGTTTTTGTCAGTTTTTCATGACATAAAACGTACAAACATTTTTGTGCGCGCTAGCTGGTCGTTGTTAACTTATTAAAATACGTTTATGAATAATGAACGTTTAATAAACCTTATCAGCGATTTAACAAAATAAGTGACACTTTATTTTAATGTATTATTTGTGTGTATTATTGACATTTTGAGACCTAGTTTTTATAGAATGCGCTGTTTTTCTTTTTTATCGTGTGTATTAATAATTTGCATGCTATTTTAATAGTGAAACCTGAGCACCTTTATTAACTTGATGTAACCACCATTATATACCATGTTTGATGTAAAAAAGAAATAATAAAAATATTTTAGGGTTCCGTAGGTCAATTTTATGAATAAGGCGGTTAGACACACTTACCTTGCTTAAAACAGTTGATACCTAATTAATGGAGGTGAAGTTAATCTAGAGTGTCATGTAATCATGTTATTTGGCTCGCGTTGTTATCTGTAGCAATCAGCGGCTATCGTATCGGTGACCCGCGGGCGCGTCGCCAGTGTCGCCACGCGGAAGTGCGCGTGCGCCGGCGTCTTTATCGCTAGCATGTGCACTTAGGGTTTCTGCTCGAACTCGAGAAAACTCGAGAAGTTTGGCTTCAGGTCGAGACGAGAAAAAAATGAGCGGAGCTCGAGAATTCTTGAGTTTCGAATTTGAATCGTTGCAGACGCGATGCGCGATTATTTTTCGCCGTTTAGGCGATTATAACCGTCCACTAGCAACACCAATTCGTTTATATTTATTATACGTAAATAAAACAGGTCAATATTTAAACAAAAAAGGAAACAACTATGCCCTCTTAAATCGTTTCTAATATTTTTTGATTAACTCTTCAACAGTTTCATTCTTTCTGTAAATTTTATAATCAATTTAACCAAAAGTCGCCACTGTAGTTTCAATTACGTTTTAAAACTAGTACAAATAATAAAAAGTATGAAATTGCTAAAAAAATATGTATAGAGAATTTTAAAGAATTTTTATTTTCCATACTAACATTGTCTTAATTTATTTAACAACGATGAACCCCATTTTTTTAAACTTTTATGCGTAAATGCTTAAACACTCAGCTAACTGATGCCACATGCTATTAAAACGAGTTATACTTTTTTAAACGTTCAGGAAAGAAATAAGAAATATTGTTTGGTAGTGTTCCGTCATGATAATAATTCTAAATAATAACTGAAGCATCTTAATATCATCATAAAAGATATTATGAAAGCCTCTGTGTGTGAAAATAAATCGGCAATTTCATACTTTAACCCCTATTATAAAAGAGTTATTCAAAAAATATAAGAGAGTTTTAAGAGGTCATAGTTGTTTTTTTAAATAGGTAATGATTTGGTGTACGAGTAATAAAAATAAGTGAATTGCCGGCGCTATTGGACGGCTATAAGAGCCTTAACATCGTCCGCTCTCCGTGCTCTTTCATTTATTTGTTCTCTCTTCTATTCTTGAAAGCCTATTTTTTAAGACAAAAGTAAGTTTTCGAATTATTTAATAAGTTAACGTTGCTTCTAGGCTGGTCTAGTCTAGGAATAGTCAACTTTAGTATTAATGACTATTGTTCCTATTAGTTATTTAAAGTTTTGATTTAATAATCAAATCAATAAAGATTTTAATTTTTGCTTCTTTCCTTATCCTTATCAAATAAGAGGTACCAAATTCTAAATATTGATTGTGGTGTAATAAAAGTATTTTAGATTAAAAGAAATCCTGTATTTTTATTAAATTTCAATAGATTTCAACAGTTTCAATTAAAAGACTCGAGACCCGAGAAAACTCGAGAATTAGGCCTCGAAAATTCCCGAAACTCAAGAAAAAAATAAGGTCGTGAAATCAGAAACCCTATGTGCACTGCACTTGACGCACATTAGGCTATGTCCAGATTTGTATCATCTTGAAGATCAAAATCAGGCGTATCGTATCACGAAATAGATAATAGTAGGTACTATCGTAATCGTATCCTAAGTATGGAAGCTCATTTCGACTGCATTGTACCACAATCTCCACTGGCCCAAAATGAGCCTAAAAGCCCCGTCCATACTTACGATACTGTATCTTGTCAGCGTGTCAGAAATGCGCATCGTGTTTGTGGACGCTCAGATATCTACTTTTATATCATATATACTTTTTCTCATATATCTTGCCTTAGCCAATTCGAGCACAACTCTCATTATATATCATAAAAAAACGTTAGGTGACAAAAAATGCGGGGAAACAAAAAAAATGTATAATCAACCAGCAGAGGAGAGTGGAAAATGTATATTAACACATACAAACTTGTCAAAATCGTGTAGCGGCATTGCGTATCCCTTTTGAAGATCGGAGAAAAACCGCCTCGAGATGGAATTTGATACAATGTATAAAATGTTATAGTCGTATCGTCTATACTACGTAATACTGCCGATCAAGATACGCGAATCTGATACACTAAAAATTTTACTCGTAAGCTTTACGCTCTAATTCACATATTTTTTTATGCACAACAACGGTATCCCGTATTATCATACTTAGCTTTCACCTCACCTGATGTTAAGTGACGATAAGGCCGAAGGTGGAAGCGCACTACACCCGGGATCCTCATCACTGGCTATCTTGCCTCTAACTGCCGAAACACAACAATGTTCAAATTGTTGTTATGGCGTCAGACTTAGGTGAGATGGTTGTAGCTAGTCAGGCGGAATTGAAATAAGCCCTACTGCCAGCAACCAAACCGAGTACAAATTGTACCCCCTGGGAATCGAACCCGGGACGCCTGCGTCTTACACGGGTGGGCGTACAGTGGTTCTAGTGAGACCACAGAGGCGGTTGAACAGCGGAGGACATCTTCTGTACCATACCATGGGAACAAAACCAATGTAAAGTATAGAGCACTTCGCTCCATGAAACCTTATTAAGTACTGGGGATCCTACTCACAAAATGGACTAAGGATCTCTTCGATAAATAATACCCTTCCAATCCCACCATACACACAGCGTCACCTTGTTGCGAGTTAACCCGGGTTTTACCTCAATCTGTGAAGCCAGACCGGCTTTCGACCACGATTTTTTTCGCACGTTCTTTTTTTTGTACGTAATCCACTTTTCAACCAGTTATCAGCTTCTTCAAAAATCGTTCGGTTTCATTACGTCGTAATAAAGAATCACAAATGAGTGCACTGTTCATTAGGTTTTTTGGTTTCTTTCAGTGAGCTCTTGAGGCACCCAAACATCGAGCTTTTTTTGTGTACCCAGCTTTTTTCAAATGCGCCAAAACTGTTGTGGTCAATTTCCAGGTCAGAAGTACAAGGCAATGGAATATTATGGTGTCATTGAGCTGATCTGATGATGAAGCCAGAAGAAAGCCACAGGAACTCTATGATGAAACCATACAACCCCATCGTGTTTGGACTCGTTAGAATCGTCCTGACGAGTATTCTAATGGGAGACGAGGTCCAGGGTCTGATGATGAAGCTGAAAGGCCATGCCATAGGAACTCAATATTGGAACCATGCAACCACATCAAATTTGGGCTCGTTTGAATCGTCTTGACGAGTTCTTTGTTGGGAAATAGTTTCCAGGGTCTGATGATGGAGCCGGAAGAAGGACACAGGAACTCTTTAATAAAACCACGCTATCCCATCGAGATTAGGCTCGTTTGAATCGTCTTGACGAGTACTTTCTTGGGAAACAGATTCCGAGGATCTGATGATGGAACCCGAGGAAGGCCATAGGAACTCTATAATAAAACCATGCAACTCCATCGAGTTTGGGCTCGTTTGAATCGTCTTGACAAGTTCTTTATTGGGAAATAGTGTCCAGGGTCTGATGATGGAGCCGGAAGAAGGACACAGGAACTCTTTAATAAAACCATGTTACCCCATCGAGTTTGGACTCATTTGAATCGTCTTGGCGAGTTCTTTATTGGGAAATAGTTTCCAGGGTCTGATGATGGAGCTGGAAGAAGGCCACTGGGACTTTGTAATAAAACCATGCAACCCCATCGAGGTTAGGCTCGTTTGAATCGTCTTGACGAGTTCTCCAATAGGAGATGGTATATTTTTAGTTTTAGCTCGTTAACTAAAAAGCAGAAAATAATAAGTTACTGAAAAAAAAACTTTTTTAAAAACACGTTTTTAAAACAGACTAAATTATTACAAAAAAATTGGACTAAAAACATTAAAACAGACTAAAAAGTAAAAAATAAATTCTTCTGTAAATATTTATAACCCTATACCTACAGAAATTTTAAACCTAAAAACGTGGGGCGCATTTTGTAAAATGTATCATCCATATTGTCTTGAGCATGCGCCCCACGTTTTTAGGTTTAAAATTTCTGTAGGTATAGGGTTATAAATATTTACAGAAGAATTTATTTTTTACTTTTTAGTCTGTTTTAATGTTTTTAGTCCGATATTTTTTGTAATAATTTAGTCGGTTTTAAAAACGTGTTTTTAAAAAAGTTTTTTTTCAGTAACTTATTATTTTCTGCTTTTTAGGGTAGGGTTATAAATATTTACAGAAGAGTTTATTTTTTACTTTTTAGTCCGTTTTAATGTTTTTAGTCCGATTTTTTTTTGTAATAATTTAGTCTGTTTTAAAAACGTGTTTTTTCTAATTAACTGCTCTAAATACACTTTTGGCGTATCCTTACTTACTAATATTATAAATGCGAAAGTCCGTTTGTTTATTTGTTTGTTTGTTTGTTTGTTACGCCTTCACGTCTTAACTACTGAACAGATCATCATGAAATTTTGCATACACGTTGTCAGGGGTACAGAGAAGGACATAGGGTACCGTTCATCCCAAAAAAAAGAATTGTTCCTGAGGGATAGCAAAAAAACTTTTCACGCAGACGAAGTCGCGGGCGGCCGCTAGTTAATAATAAATTATATGACTTAAAAGCCTTTCTCATTATCATCGCCTCTTTGTATCAAAATCAAATTTATCTTTCTAATAGTAATTTTCCGTAATCCAAAGGAGGAAAAAGCTTTCAAAAATCTTCTTGAAATCGTCAGAAAATCCGAACCCAATCGGTCACAGATAACCTGGCCGGCTAGGAACTGTAAGTTTCCCGATACGGAGGGTCACGATCATTTGAAGTGCATCTGGATGGTTCTACCCACACCTGGATGCACCTAAAAAGTGCCTGTGTTTCAAGTTCTTCCTTCGAGTTCTTTCGCGTGTTCGACACAGAAGTTCAATAGTTGTTTGTCTTGTCTTGTCTATAGTTTTATTCGCTTTTTCTGTTGTAGACAGTGATCCGCTGCAACTTCACTCGAGAATGTATAGCAAAGAGTAGATTTTACAGATTCAATAAAATACGTCGTTTTGTATTTTCTTTTCATTCTTTTGTTTTTGGCTCTGGGGGTTGAAGTGGAATATAAATTCTGACATAAGTGACATAATTATGTCGGCATCGAAATGTACTACTAAGTATATCGGTTAATTTTACTGTCGTCACTTTAATTAGGAACAAGTATGTTGTGAAACAGGAATATTTTTTACAAGTCGACATATTTCTAGATTTGTCAGTGATTCTTGACATGAGATTAGAACTGAGTCAAGTTTGCGTGACAATTGTCGACTTATAAAAATTATCCACTTGTTCACAACATAATTTGTCCCTTATTAAAGTAAAAAATACTGTAAAAATTGCCGACATAAATGTCACTGACAAATGTGAAATGGTGAAATAGGGACCTGAAGTCGCTTTTCTGTAGCTTCTTACAGATGCAAAAATAGAGAGGGGGCAATGAATAGGTACAGTCTCGACTAAAAATATGTACCTACTTAGGTATATAGTTTAGAACTTTGTCACTTTGTTTGTCATAGTTGTCATTTGTCATTTGATTTCTATTCAAAAATGTAATAGCTTATTTTACAGTAACAAGTGTAACAACGTTCTTAACTGTATACATATTTATATAGACGTGTAAGAAATAAACTAGAAGAAATTGACCTCGAACCAATCAGTAACAGAAGTTTCACGTGAAAGTTGGTATCATCAGTTGTTTACGCGCATGTGCATAATATGAACTCTGTCAACTCTTTTATTATCGCTCACTGTTGCACATCCGAAATAGACACAATCAGCTCTCGCGATTAGGGTAACCAGATCTAATAATGAGATTTCCTGACCTTTTCTCTGACTTTTCAGTTAATTTCCTTACACTTGGTACACCAACATCTACAATCATTAACATTTTCAAATCAGATTAACATTGTGTTTAACATTAACAAATTTTGTGTTTTCATTAAGTTACACTTTTTGGGATTTCAAAACCCTGACAACTACAGCTTCTTCACTTCTCAAGCTTACGCGCTCACTAGACATGAAATAAAACACTTTTTAACGGATACTAGCGCGGTTTTATCGAAAGTAGTTTGTATTTGGTTTAATTAGGACTGACAGTCCCCAGTGACTACGGCAGCTGCAAAGGTGCCGAAACCTCGGGAAAATAATAAAATCAAACCAAATACAAACTAATTACCAAAGTACTTTCAATAAAACCGCGCTAGTATCCGTTAAAAAGTGTTTTATATCATGTCTAGTGAGCGCGTAAGCTTGAGAAGTGTCTGTCAGTTTCTCCCCGTTTTCCTGAGAGTTGCCTTAAATTCCTGACATGTCAGGAAAATTCCTGTCATCTGGTAACCCTACTCGCGATTAATCTGAATCGTCCGCCCTTGGCCCCGCTTATTGTTCACACGGGCGGATCGTTATCAACGACAATTATGTCACCGAGTCTCATTTATAGCTCATTATCGAACAATAACATAATAGTTATCGAGAAAATAAAATTTTCCGGTTGCATAAGTGAGTTGGTTGTTTTGATTATAACAAAATGTTTTCCTTTCTAATATTATAAACGCGAAAGTCCGTTTGTTACGCCTTCGCGTCTAAAGCCCGTATTTATAAATCGCTCTAACGTTGAGAACTATCTTGAGATCGTACTTGAGATGCTCTTCTTATAGGAACAGCATCTTAGGTATGATCTCAAGATTTTTATGTTTGTACGTATATATAATATATAAATATAATATATTTTATATCTTTGATGATATTAAACGGCTGAACGGATTTGGGTGGTTGTTTTCCTTATTACTGTGTATCCATACTGTATCAGTAAACCAATGTTTTTACCTACATGTTTGACTGATACTCTGATACGTATTATCATATCATAATCATCGTTTATTACATAGCAACTTATTCCCAATCTTTTCTTATCTTTCTGTAAATAAAAGTAACCTTGACTAATTGTTTTTTATTAACTCTTAATTAACGGAGTTGACCCACATATCAGTAATTCCATTACTATTTATTGCTTCGTTATCGCGATGCATGTTTAAAAAGAATGAAGCTTTATCACGATGCATTTTTTTATGTGAAATCGACCGTATTGAAATAATAATAATGTAAGTATAATAAAATTCTGGATAAATCACACTACACCAATATTTTATGCTCAAACTAAGCAAAACTTGTATAGTAGGTACTACCAAAACTTGTAACCCAAAAAGTCATAAGTAAAAGATTAGTGATGCTGAAAAACATGAAATGAATAGTAAAATAAATAAAAAACGTTACTTTCATGTTTTTTAGCATCAGTAATCTTTAGCGATAGATTCTTAGTTTAAAAGATTGCTAATGACTTCAATTTCACCCTGTGTAGATAAACTGTAGAATCAGGGTCTGCGGATCGCAAAACCCATAGGTACCTACCTACTAACTTTAAAGAAAAATAAAACTCATTGCATATGTAAAAGTCGCATCAGGGCCTTATTTCACCAAGTCAGTGTCATTTATGTCGGTCAATTTTACAAGTCGACATTATTAGTAGATTTGTCAGTAATTCTTGACATGAGATTGTAGCCGAGTCAAGTTTGCGTCACAAATTGTCAGCTTGTAAAACTTATCCCTATTTCTTTACATAATTTGCACGTTATTAAAGTAAGGAAACTGTAAAAAACGCTGACATAATGTCACTGACAAATGTCAATTTGATGAAATAGGAGCTTGGGGGCATCGGACCGCAGCAGGCAAACGTGTGGGCCGCATGCAGCCCAGCGGGCATGTTCGACATGGCTGCTTTTAAAGTATTTGAAAAATCAAATAATAATGATTCGTGTAATAAATATAACGTATTCTGCAACAATTGATAATTTCCTTATAAATAAACGAGTCTGAAATTGAGGGCACAGGAACAGACAACTCTACTAAAGGGCAATCTATTGATATAGGGCTGTTAAACTTCAGATTTATTTATTATTATTATTATTATTATTTATTTATACAAACATCTTATAAGCTTACAGATGAGTCATCCAAAGCGCTTAAAGATTAATTATTTAAGCAATTTACATTTTTCAGTAAGTATATGTCATTTCATTAAAATTATTAATCATTAAATTAAAACAAATAAAAATTAAAAATAAAACATTGAAAAAATCTAACAAGTATACCCATTATTATTGTATTGATATTTTGCTGCTACGAAGAATCCTTTATCATTTGTATTTTTTTTAATGCAATAATCTAAAGTTTAAATTCTTCTAAGCAATTTCGCCAAAAAAGATTAAGATTTTTAAGAAAAGGTAAGATTTTTTTAGAAAAAAGTATTTTTTTTGAGTTTGAGACCTCGCTCAAATTGTTGTTTAAAAATTAATCTAATAGATGTTTTGAAAAGCAATATTATGTGCTGTTTGGTAGGTTAGGTATTATATTTGAAGCTAGATGGTGCTGCTAATTTTAATCATTTTTCGAAGGTGTATTTTTCATAAAAAAAATCGAAAAACTGGCTTGACAAAAAATTCTATACATATATTTAATTGTCGAACCAGCTCACAAAATTTCACAAGAATCGGTTGAGAAATACGAGGCTGCAGAGGAGAACAAACAGCCGGACAGACATATAAAGAATTTTTCCCAAGCTGAAGCAGAAACGCTTCGCACTCGCTCGGTCATTATGCGTTTTTTATTTTACGTATATGATTTATAGGTACTTATTAATCTCTACCCCTACAACCACCAGGCTAAACAGTTGACAGATATGACGTCATTGGCTATTTTAATCAGCTAAGTTTGGGTGATGTTAGTCCATCTTTTCATCACCATTACGGTGACAACCCTGGCGTCTGCATCCATCAGCGGCCGGCGGGACTATGTGGAGCATCGATCGCGAGACAGTTTGAGGTCGGGCCAGCGCTCAGTAACATGAGCTGCAATACGATTGAAGATGCACCAAGTGCATCGAGATGCTGGACTTAAGAAAAAAAGCAAATAATGCTACAAAAACCTTTACCCTTTGCTACATAACCACAGAATACATGATTGACATAAAGTAACTTTCTGTATGTAAGACTTTGCTACCACACGCTTTGCACGCTCGAGGGGTGAATAAACTTTATTTACAAAGAATAACATTTCGTTGTAGTAGTAGTATATAAGCAGAAATGCAAAAAGTGACCTCTCTAAAATTGAGAAGAAAGAAAGATATGGGTGCCACTTAAGGGCTATAATATAAGAGCCTTTAAAGACGCGCCGACTGTGCGTGTATCATAACTGGGTGATGGCTGGTCGTTGCTTGTGGCTCGGTTTCCGGGACGGGTTATCGCGGACAGCACGTGTCGCACGGCTAGCGTTGCCATCTCTAAAAATAAAAAAGCCGGACTCACAAGTTAAAAAAGCCGGACATTAGTGTCCTAAGGCCGGACGCTAAAAAAAGGATTTTTGATAAAAATGTCCAATAAAACAAAAGCCGGACTTTTGAGTACCAAGGCCAGAAGATAAAAAATGATTTTTTGGTTAAAAAAACGATCAAAACATATTTTTAAAGAAAAATTTTAATAAATAAGAGGTATCATCATTTTGCGGGCGGGACGATCTATAAAAGCCTAACAAAAGCCGGACGTGCCGTACGCAGTCAAATTTGGCCGGACCAGAAGTCAAAATGCCTACAGTTAACACTGTCCGGCTTTATCCGGACGGATGGCAACGCTATGCGCGGCTATTGTCGCTCCCTGACTGCCCACGCGGCTCCCACGCCTATTTTTCCATCTGTTCGCCTCGTTTCCTCAAATAGATGATAGACATCAAAATCCAATGCATCAATTTATCCCCAATATAAGGACAGTGAGAGATAATTATAGAACGGGAAATAACAAGTACTGTTTTTAAATCAACTTCCTGAAAAGGATAAATTGTGATTATAGGAACGGCCGTAGAAAGTAGTAGGTGACTATTAGTGTTCAATATGTAAATTATATATAACTTCCGCAGTGACTTCGTCCGCATGGACATTTTGGAAAAGTGTGGAAAATCCTTAGGTAACCTAAATTCATCAAAAGTCTTCGATCAGCCGTTTTACGTGATTATTAAAATCACAATAATATTTAGAATTGAGTCCAGAAATAATTAGTACCTAAGTAAGTAATTATCTCATATCCTGGAATTTGATTCGAAGGAGTGCGTAGGACAAGATCAAAATAGCCTTGAAGGCGTAATAAACGTATTTAGTATTGTTGTATGGTCTGTGGGCGTACATTATTCTAATACTAATAAGTGACACAACTCTCACTATAAAAACATTATGGCTCCTCCACACTCCTCGGCAGTCAATATTCCTCGTGACGTACGTAAATAACCAGTGCTAATGCCCCACACGTGTCTACCGTTTTTATTTAGATACACTCATCGCAGCATCTGCGGAAAAATTATGTATTTTCTTTGACCCTCACAAGTTCAACACGTGTCGTGCTGCTTGTCGTGATTGAGAAACTATTTCTTCCTATTCATTCTCAAGTTCATGGAAATTTTATAGAGAGTAATGATTTTTATTAACTTTGACTCAAGCCCATACTAGTCCAGTAGTCAGGTAATTTTGACTGGAAAAATACGAGGAGTTTTGATTTCTTGTGCGTCTGCTAATACAGGTGAATTAAGTATCCTAATAAGTATAATTTACCTAGGTGAATTAAACTTAAGGGCTGTTAACAATACATTAATTTTGCGATCTTGAAAACTGTGAAAGTTTAAAAAAATCTAAAAATGTTTGAAAAAAAAGTGTCTTAAAAGTAAAATAAATTTTAATAAAGCAAGGACAAGTACCTATAATAAATTGTAGCAAATATACCTACCTACCTATGAATGGACGTAATTCTTTATTTTGTAATTATACTCTTTATTGCACTAAAAACACAGTTATAATAAACATACAAGTTGCAAAAAAAGTTGTAATAAGATAATAACGGTTTAATTTATAGGATTTATTATATTATCTCAAAGCGATTATAATACCATTTATCATTAATTGAATTATGCCACTGGCACATGGAATCGGCGACAGGTCGTTATTTTGTTACCTTCAATTAAATTACCTGCAAAGGCCAGCACGAGCGAGTACTATTCATAAATAACATCGCATCGTTGCCACGGAAGCGTCAATAATTAAATATAGACATGTGTCGTACGACTCACGTAACATTACAGTTAAGGCCGTCGGTAACGATCAATTGCGATTGTCAATTTTTACGTCATTGACGCCCATTGATGTCAAAGTCAAAGTCAAATAAGCTTTATTCAAATTAACTTAATTATTAAGTACTTTTGAATCGTCTATATTTTCCTACCACCCGTTCCAGACTTTTTTTAGCTGACAAGAAGAACGGGCGCAAGAAACTTATCAGCTGTAACAGCCATAAGTAACGATATTTACAAACTTGAATATAACGTTACCAGATAATTACAACAGGGTGACAGGATTATTGGCAACAACATAGACTTATTATATTACTTCAACAAAGTACTTATAGTAGCAAGTTATGTGTTACATCATTTCCACGCATTTTGATCTTTAAGATAATCATCTACTTTATAATAACCTTTACCCATGAGCGTTTTTTTAACATGGATTTTAAATTCATGCAAAGGCAGATCAATTACTTGTTGCGGAACTTTATTAATAAAGGCTATGCCTTTCCCCATAAATGAACTTCTAGATTTTGCAAGCCTAAATCTTGGAACGGCAAGTTTATCTTTATTTCTTGTATTAAACTGGTGAATATTGCTGTTCTTAGGAAATGAATCATAGTGTTTCCTTACATAAACTAAATTTTCATATATGTATTGGCCTGCCAAAGTTAAGATGTTTATTTCTTTAAACAATTCTCTCAAGCTATCTCTTCGCCGAAGATTGTATATGGCGCGAACAGCTCTTTTTTGGAGTACGAAAATATTTTCAATACTGGCAGCTGAGCCCCATAATAGCAGTCCATAAGACATTACACTGTGAAAATAACTATAATATACTAACCTTGCCGTTTCAATATCAGTTAAAAGCCTTATTTTCTTAACAGCGAATGCTGCTGAACTAAGTCTACTTGACAAGGCTTCAATATGTGGATCCCATTGCAGTCGAGAATCTAGTGTAATACCTAGAAATTTTGTACTCTCAATAAACTCGACTTCATCGTTATTCAAATTAATATTTAATTTTGTCTGCTCAACATTAGGTAATGAAAATTTTACACATTTAGTTTTTTTGGGGTTAAGTGCTAAATTATTGCTATTAAACCAGTATGAAACTTTAGAGAGGGCGCTATTTACTTCGTCCGAACAGTTGTTACCTCTGTTTACTTTGAAAACTAAAGAAGTATCATCCGCAAATAGTACTGTCTCACATAAATTATTCGCGTAATTGGGAAGGTCATTTATATAAATTAGAAACAGCAATGGGCCCAATATTGATCCCTGTGGCACACCCATATTGGTGGGGGCTCCAGTAGATTGAGTTCTATTAATCACTACTTTCTGAGTCCTATTGTACAAATACGATTTCATAAGGCTAACTGATTTGTCAGAGACACCATAATGTTCTAGCTTCTTTAATAGTGTTTGGTGATCAACGCAATCGAATGCCTTAGAAAGGTCACAGAAAATGCCAATTACATCTTGCTTTTCTTCCCAAGCGACAAAAATATGTTTGAGAAGTGCAATTCCAGCATCAGTAGTATTTTTACCTTTGGAAAATCCAAACTGATTTTTATGAAGAATGTTATTGGATGTGAAATAATCTAGTAATTGGGAATATATAATTTTTTCAAATATTTTACTAAGTGCTGGTAGTATAGATATTGGCCTAAAGTTAGCTGGGTCACTTTTATCCCCAGATTTAAAAAGAGGAATCAATTTACTATTTTTCATTAAGTTAGGAAAGACCCCTTCATCAATACATTTGTTAAAAATAAAAGCCAAGTAAGGGGCTAGTATATCAATTATTGATTTAATAATGCTTGTTGACATGCCCCAAAGATCTTCTGTTTTTTTGACATTAATTGTTTTAAAAGCTTTAATAATATCTTCACTATTTATATATTTAAAGAAAAAGGTTTCCTTGCGCTTATCAACACTAGACTCTAGGAGGGAGACTGCGATGTTGGGACAAGCACTAAGAGTACTGGTTGTTTCTATTGGTATTCGAGCAAAGAAATCTTCAAAGACTTTAGCGACCTTATCGTCAGATTCAACAGTTTGATCACCAATTTTTAAACAGAAGGAATTTATATTGGATTTTGATTTGCCCGTTTCTTTGTTAATAATGTTCCAAGTAGCCTTAATTTTATTATCTGCTGATTTAATTTTATTTGAAAAGTACTTGGACTTTGCTAGAATACAAACTTCTCTGAATGTTCGTGAATACTTCTTGACAAATTCAATGAAGTTAGGATCACAGGAAGTAGCTTTCTCTGCATAAAGTTCGTATAATTTCCTTCTGCTTTTATATATACCGGGTGTGGCCCAGTCACTAAATTTCGTACTATCATTACATTTGATGACTTTTTGTTTAAAAGTTTCACTAAATTCAGTTTGGACTACGCTAAATAAATGGTTATATAAGTTATTGGCTTCAAAATTTGGTTCTGGTAAAGTTTCAATTTTACTTGTGACATTGTTTCTGAATTTTTCAATACAGTGTTTTTTTATTGGCCTACACATTATTTTCCTTTTAGACGGAACATGATGGTGCTCAATAGAGGCTAATTGTCCACTATGGTCGGACTTAATACAATTCAAAATTGATTTTTCAAGTACATTGCAGTTACAGAAAATATTATCTAAGCAAGTTGCCGATGTGGGTGTGATTCGCGTTGGTTCATTAAAAGTATGTAGCAAATTAAATGATTTAAATAGGTTTATGAACCTACTCGACAACTTAGCTAATTTAGGATCTAAGATGTCGACGTTAAAATCTCCACAAATCACTACTTTTTTATTTTTCCTACAAGTTATTTTTAAGACTTCCTCCATAGTGGACTCAAAGTCAGAGTAATTCGCTCTGGGGGGTTTATATACACATACTATAATTATTTGATCAAGTTCCACACAAGACAACTCAATGGTTCGTTCAATTGAGAGGGATACTACATCTTTGCGCTCTTTACATTGCAAACTATTGTGTAGAATAATAAGTGAACCCCCTCTTATAGCAGATTTCCTATTAAGTGAGCTAACAACTTTATAATTATCCAAACTCAAAATTAATTCGTGCTTTTTCAACCAATGCTCAGTAACACATAACACATCAATATCTTCAGAGTTTAAGAATAAGCTTATTTCTAAATCTTTGCCAGAAAAGCCTTGCATATTTTGGTGAACAATTCTTAAACAGTTTGGCTTTCCTACTGTCGGCTTAGCGCTAGAGGACGCCTCTATTGTCTCAAATGGTAATTTAAATTATTACTAAAATTATTAACAGAATTATTTGGAACGGATTCCAAAGTTGAATTGCACATGTCAGAAGTTAACTGCTCAATAGAAGCAGATGTTTTCCTAGCCAGATTATTGGCTAGTTGTTTAAAATAAAAAGATAGCGATAATGCTATTTGTCTCGTAAAAGAAGAAGGCAGATAATATCTATCTTTTGTCAAATAATGATGCGGAAATTGATCGTTTACAAGATCGTTCGCAAATGAAGCGATCGTCAATTGCTCCAACAATGGCATTGACGAAAAAATGACAATCGCAATTGATCGTTACCGGCGGGCTTTAGTGACGTGGGTAATCATCATGATACCACGGGTGTGATCTATTGATCTGATTCAGCAAACAAACAATTGTTTTATCGAGGCGCCACGTGTCGCCGTCACGCGCGTGTCTGCAGGCCTTCACCTCGGATGCAGTTGCAATAGCTTTTTAATAGCCCGATAACAGATGCAACTCTGACCTTCTAGGTTTTCGTGTCCGTCCGTTATTAAGTTATTAAACTACTGAACCATGCCCTTTTCCATCTAAAGACATAGATAATGATCTTCATCACGAATTCACGACGCTTTACAGACAAAAACCAGCTTACCTGTGCTACGAGTATCTTATTTATTACTTTTAAATATGTATGAAGAACTTTTAGATTTTTGCATTCACAATGCTATTTTTATATTAAGATGAATAAATAATGAAAAATATTAGAAAAAATCGGCTCACCCGTAGCAACTTAGACGGGATTCGAACCCGCACCCTTAGGAATCCGGCCCAATGCACTACCAATTATGCTACCAAGCCGCTGAGGGATGTGGCGAAATTTTCTAATACTTTCCACGCTTCCGCTGAAGATCAGCGCCATCTCACCAATGTGAAGAGAACTACTTCGACATTCGGTTGTAGCACCTATTGCAGGTGCCAGACAATCAATTAAGGTGAAACAGTACAATTTTAAACTTTTAGATTTTTGCATTCACAATGCTAATTTTATATTAAGATGAATAAATAATGAAACACTGGTAGTGCATTGGGCCGGATTCCTAAGGGTGCGGGTTCGAATCCCGTCTAAGTTGCTACGGGTGAGCCGATTTTTTCTAATATTTTTCATTATTTATTCATCTTAATATAAAAATAGCATTGTGAATGCAAAAATCTAAAAGTTTAAAATTGTACTGTTTCACCTTAATTGATTGTCTGGCACCTGCAATAGGTGCTACAACCGAATGTCGAAGTAGTTCTCTTCACATTGGTGAGATGGCGCTGATCTTCAGCGGAAGCGTGGAAAGTATTAGAAAATTTCGCCACATCCCTCAGCGGCTTGGTAGCATAATTGGTAGTGCATTGGGCCGGATTCCTAAGGGTGCGGGTTCGAATCCCGTCTAAGTTGCTACGGGTGAGCCGATTTTTTCTAATATTTTTCATTATTTATTCATCTTAATGTATGAAGAACTTCGTCACGAAAGCTCTAATACATGAATTTTTTTTTAATCCTAGTGCCAGACGAAGCCCTATAAGTGGCCTTGCTGCGCTGTAAGCTCATTGTACAGCTTAGGTTCCGGCGATGCGTCAGCTATTAGTGGGTGCTCATGGGCGTACCCAGGTTCTGGGTCAGCGGGGCAAATCAGATTTTTCATTAGCACCTAGTGAAATAAATAAACATACTCAAATTAAAATAGGTACTTTTTAAATGAGCTTTATACCATTACCTATATACCATTTATGCTTTATAGCTTTACCCATACATTCTCGAGTAGGGTTGCCAGATTAGAAGATCAAAATATCTGGAGAAAATTTGCTAAAGTCGGGATTTTGGGGTTGTTGTCAGGAATAAATATATCAAATAAAAATGGAACATATTGTTCTTGTACTTGTACAATTATCTATTCTGTGCCTCAACTGAAAGCTGAACAGATGGCGATGTTTTTAAAATATTTTGCACGCTTATTCACTTGTTTTTTTTTTAATCTAGAAATATAAAAAATAAAAACCTCCTTCAAAAAAAACCTGAAAACAAAAACAGCTTCAAAATTAAATACCTCTAAAAAGCAAGAAATAACATTCGAATCATTCGTTACATCTATCAATATTAATAAAACACGTCTAATGAAGTCGGGTGGTGCTTTAATTCTCCATTTATACTAACATAGTACTTAAGTATTTTTTCCATAATTGTTTTTTTTTTTAAGAAAAAAAAAACAAGTTGTCCTCTAGCCCCACCCGACTTTAATAGACGTGTTTTATTAATATTGAGATGTGTAACGAATAATTCGAATATTATTTCTTGCTTTTTAGAGGTATTTAATTTTGAAGCTGTTTTTGTTTTCAGGTTTTTCTTGAAGGAGGTTTTCCTTTTTTTAAGTTTTTTTATTTTCAACTTTTTAGTGGTAGGTATATAATATTTTTAATGGTAAAATGCCCAGAATTCAATTTCCACATTTACGCTGTTTGTTTTTGAGGAGTTCCGTTGTGTCTTCGTAGTCCAAGTCTAGTCCAGCCAGAACGTTGCATCGCAGACCATGGTTTGGTTTGTTTTGGATTGTCATAAACTTACCAAAATCTAAATCACTTTACATGTACCATTTGACTTTGAGGAGTTCCCTTGTGTATCTTCGAAGTTCAAAGTCCAATAACGATGAAATTAAAATGTGACCACTCTTATACCCTTTCTAACAAAAAAAGAATCATCTAAATCGGTTCATAAACAAAGATGTTATGTCCGAAATTCCGTAAAAACTCGTGCGACGGCAAGCTAAATAATTGATATTTTTCAGGAATATGAAAAAACTACGAGGCAGATAAAAAAAAATCCGTTGACTTGAGAACCTCCTCCTTTTTTGAAGTCGGTTAAAAATGCATTCAAGGATTGATTTTTTTATAAACGCATGTGCTTTTTGTATTTTTTTTATTCATTATTAACACTTAGAATGTTTTTTATCCCAAAGTAATAAAAAAATCGGCTAAGTGCGAGTCGGACTCACGCACGAAGGGTTCCGTACCAAAAAACGACAAAAAAATAATGTTTGTTGTATGGGAGCCCCCCTTAAATATTTATTTTGTTTTTAGTATTTTTTGTTATAGCGGCAACAGAAATACATCATCTGTGAAAATTTCAACTGTCTACCTGTTGCCGTTATTAATATCGAGCAAAAAACGGCAAAAAAACACGTTTGTTGTATGGGAGCCCCCTTAACTATTTATTTTATTCTGTTTTTAGTATTTGTTGTTATAGCGGCAACATAAATACATCATCTGTGGAAATTTCAGCTTTCTAGCTATCACGGTTCTTAAGATACAGCCTGGTGACAGACATACAGACAGACGGACAGCGGAGTCTTAGTAATAGGGTCCCGTTTTTACCCTTTGGGTACGGAACTCTAAAAACGTAATAAAATAAGTACTTAATTTCAATTAACTCAAAAACTATTAACTTTTCGAGAAAAAGTTTTATAACAAAAAATACTTATTTTGACCTTATCTATAACCCCTTAGCAGGAATACGTCATATTTCCAGTGACCCTGTAATAACGATATAAGTTGCCCATCGGCGAGAACTCGGATTTATCTAGCGACAGATCTGAAATTTGTACGGACGAGCAAGTGATGTCACTGAACAAATTTGACAACTAAACAAGAAATATACGAATTAAATGTTTAAATGTAAATAAATAGCAATAATACGATAAAAATGTATTTATACTAGCTTTTGCCCGCGACTTCGTCCGCGTGGACATTAGGAAACCTTTGACCGTGATAAAAAGTAATAGTGCCTTCCTTTAGCGGAAAAAAGGTGCAAAAAGGGGAAACCAGCGGCGTATTTTGGAAGCTGTGTTGTTAGGCCGCATGGTATTCTGACTTAAATCCATCGGGAGACAGTTCCTAACGTGGTTTGTTCTCCCGTTATGACGTCAACAAAATTGCCGCTGCCGCTTTCAGAATATGGCGTATACAACAGAAAGTATGTTACTTATAATATAAAGCTTGTGTGGGTGTCATAAAAAGCAAAATTAAATGCGCTATAATATAATTTCATTTTCCATCTTTATTTTATATATTTATTTATTAAGGCCTGTTCCTCAGCAGCGGGAGCATTAAAAATGGTTGATATGCTTGGTTATTTGTGATGCCGTCTGTATAAAATTTCGACTCATCGGCGGAAAATAATCCTGTCTCAAACTCACTCGGACGGGTATTTTTAGTACGCACTACCATTTATGGCAAACCAGCTTCCGCCCGTGACTTCATCCGTGTTGACATTCGAGAAAATCCCTAAGGAACCTTTAACCAAGATAAAAGTATCCTCCTATTTTTAATCCGGTTTATAAATTATCTGTGTGCCAAATTTCATCCAAATCCGTTCAGCCGTTTTGCGTGATTGATTAACAAACAACCAAACTAGCAAACTTTCACATTTATGATAAAGCAGGATAATACGGCCACCTCCGAAGCGCTTGAAGTAGGATTTTTTTACCTCATGAAATGGGATTACTATTACTTAAGTCTGAATTTCTCATTTTGTATTTAGGTAAGTTATTTATAAGTTTTATACCTCAACTAAAAGCTGAATAGATGGTGATGTTTTTAAAATATTTTGCACGCTTAGTTGCTTGGATTTTTTTAAGATATTTGCTGCTATTTCCAAAAAAATATGGAAATATAAAAAAATAATGCGTTTAAGGATTGATTTTTTTATAAACACGTGTGCTTTTTGTATTTTTTTATGCATTATCAACACTTAGAATGTTTTCTATCCCAAAATAATAATTATCGTAGTATTATAGTAGTTATCTTTTATTTTAAATTTTTGTGTCTGAAAGCGTTCTTTTGTTAAAAAAATAAATTTCAAATAACTCAAAACCTATTAACTTTATAAGAAAAAGTTATTTAACAAAAAATATTTGTTTTGACCTCATCTATAACCCCTTAGCAGGAATACGTCATATTTCCAGTGACCCTGTATAATGTTTGTCGATGAAGGACATGGTCCTGCCCCAGGCAGCTTACGCGCTCACTAGACATGAGATAAAACACTTTTCAACGGACACTAGCGCGCTTTTATTGAAAGTAAGTACTTTGGTAATTAGTTGGTATTTGGTTTGATTTTTGAAATCTGCAAAGGTGCCAAACGTCGGGAAAATAAAAGTGTAATAGTCCCGTGCGCTCAATAAAAAATACGGCGTTTGGTGATCGAGTGATATCCTTAACCCTTGGATCATTTTAAGAAGGGGAGCCATTTTGGATTTTTGTATATTATTATGGGAGGGAGATAAAATACAATCTTTTATTGTATGGAATTTGTTTTTTTTTTTCAAAACATATCGTGTGGGTTATCGAATGAAAGGGATTTTTGAGCTGATTCCAAATATGTACAATATTATTACATTGCAGCTACTGGTTTAAAAAAATTCGGAAAATAATTTTCCAAACATACTAAGTTTGGGCTCTTGCAGGAAGAAAACCACTAAATGAATTCTTGTGAAACGTACGCCAATCAACTTCTAATATACTCTTATCTAACGTCCTGGAAGCAATTTTGAAAAAAAATAACATTTTAAAATTTTGAAATATTTTGATCCCAGTATTCTATGAGTTAAAGTAAGTACCAGAATAAAAAAAATAAATAAAAAAAACCTTTTTTCAAAATGCTTTCAGGATGTTAGATAAGAGTAGGTATATTACGAGTTGTTTGACGTATGTTTCATAAAAAAACATTTAGTGGTTTTCTTCCTGCAACAGCTCAAACTTATTATGTTTGGTAAATTATTTTCCGATTTTTTTTAAACCAGTAGCTGCAATGTAATAATTTTGTACATATTTGGAATCAGCTCAAAAATCGCTTTCATCCGATAACCCTCACGATATGTTTTGAAAAAAAAAAAACAAATTCCATACAATAAAAGATTGTATTTTATCTCCCTCCTATACAAAAATCCAAAATGGCTCCCCTTCTTAAAATGATCTAAGGGTTCAGA
The DNA here is from genome assembly GCA_928269145.1 of Agriphila tristella. Lineage (NCBI taxonomy): Eukaryota > Metazoa > Arthropoda > Insecta > Lepidoptera > Crambidae > Agriphila > Agriphila tristella. The sequence goes on along the minus strand of OV743443.1, from coordinate 1,733,372 downwards.
AGGTGCACCCTGTCAAAGGATATCCCTCGATCACCAAACGCTGTATATTGCACTTTTTTGTCGTGAGGAAATGCAACTATAACCAAATACCAAGTAATTACCAAAGTACTTTGAATAAAACCACGCTAGATCCGTTAAAAAGTGCTTTATTTATTTATAATGCTTTTTTTAGTATTTTTTTAAGGTACCTTGTAGGTACATACATGTAAAACAACATTAAATCACAAAATACTTACTGGTAGGTTGGCAGCTTCCTTGGCAGCTTGCATGAACCACCAAAACAGCCAACGCGAATATAACGCGGATATACATTTTGTTGAAATAAATTTATTTAACAAAAGACACGATATTCTGTGACAGTATCACCAAAACTCTAAGGAGAATGGAATTAATGAATTATTTATATACTTAGGTGGTGGGTGAGGGGAATATGCGAAAAAATATTATACATTTCGCATTCGCTTAAGGAAGAATTCAAAAGAAATAACAATGCATTGTTGCGGCAATTAAAAATTCAGTATTCAGTATTATTTATTGCTTAATATGCAATAAATAATACTCAATAATACTTATTAAATGTTCCACCTCATTATGTAATTTTAATAAGGTCAACATGTAGGGTTGCTAACCCTACATGCTGTATAATATAATATCCTACTAAATTGCGGGCTCGCCTACTACATTTTTTGAAAAAATATACAAGGTCTTTGGTAAAAGCCTTATAAAGCCGAATATGGTAGATAAGGACCATCAAACTGAACAACTTTGTCTATGGGACCAACTCTGAAATCGCGAAAAAAAAATCAGCTGTTTCATACATTTTGATATTTTCGTTATTAATTTTAGCATATAAGCATAATAATCATTTAGACTAATTTGTTTTCGCATAATGTTATTAGGCATATTGTCTATTCGCCTAATATTATTTAGACATAAAAATCAAAAACAATAAGAATAAAGAATTTTACGTAACGTACTTATTTATTTATTTTCTTGCAAGAGGGGTATGTATTAAAATGCCGAAAATTTCATATTAATTTATTTACGACTGAAATATCGACGCATAAAACACCTATTTTCAAAATACCAAAAATCCTAAATATCGATATCCGATAGACCGTAACTTAAAAGATCGATTATTAAATGACCGATAGTTCGAAATCCCGAAAGTTAGAATGGCGATAGTTCAAAATCCCAAAAGTCTGTTAGGTGCGACGACGAGCGAGCGTAGCGAGCTAGGAGGAGGTTAAGTTTCATTACGACCTACAACGCACGAGCCGAGCGAGCGAAGCGAGCGTGCCGCGGCAGCGGTCGGCGAAGTGCCAGAACCAACCTGCTGGCATGTAACCCTCAATTAACCTTCAGTTTTTAAAGCTTCGGGATTTAGTAGTTAAAATGTCCTTTCGTGATTTTAAACGTACAGCCAAACAACCGTTCGACCATTTGATTTTCGGTGTTTCGTCCATAGGTCTTGTAAAATTCTGTGTTTTCAACTTCGGCATTGTAAAAACATACCCCTAGCCATGCATGTGACAAACATTATTAATATTTATTTCAACTGTAAATTTTTAGCAATAGCTTTTAAATGTGTAAGTTTCGAAGTGTATTCATTTTTTTGTTTATTAAAATATGCGTTAATAACATTATGCGTGTTTAAATTTATGCTAAAGAATATTATGCTTAAACATGATTATGCTTAAATTAGTTATGCCTAAAATAATTATGCATAAGCTGTTATGACTAAGTAATATTATGCGTAAACATCATTCGGCGAAATCATATTATGCTAAGACATATTATGCCTTAAAAGGCTGGAGGCTTTTACCATTGAAAATGATTATCAGATGCAAATCGCCTGAGACGTATTTTTGACCATATCTCCGAGGATTTTGGGAGGATCGAAATAAAAATAGTGCCAAAAGTTGAGGAATTTATCGAGACACGTGTGAATGTTTGAATTTTGAAAATCTACTGGAAACCTTTTTTTGTAATTTTGCGAAATTCCAAAAATTCCGGGTTTTTTGGGGGATGTTTGTTTACTAAATTGTAAATATTTCGAAAAAAAAAACCGACTTAAGAAAAAATGAAAAAAAGGGTCCTAGGGTATTAGTTTAGCTATGAAATGGCGAAATAATTTGAAAATTGGTTTATAATTGTGACCTGTAGGTGGTCCCTTTAGATTTGGTTTTGTAGAAAAACGGCTGTTTCTGTATATAAAAAGTGATGTAGCTTCTATGATTATTGACCGATCGTCATGGTAATAGTATTAAAAGATGCAGAAGCGGACGAGAAGTGCAGTCGTTGAAATTTCGAAAATTGGTTAATATTATTACAAAATACCTGGGCGTTATGCTTGATCAGCGTTTGTCATGGCATTGTCACATTGAACTTCTTATGAATAGAACAAGGAAACTTATATGGACGTTTAAAACATTACGGCATGTAGCCTCTGAACACCTCTTGCGCCTAACATATATATCACTAGCGCAATCTGTTTTATCGTACTGCTTAACTGTGTGGGGTGGGGCAAACAAAACTAGATTAATAGACTTAGAGAGAGCTCAGAGATCGTTATTGAAAGTGATGTATTTTAAACCACGTGACTTTTCAACAGACTTACTCTACTCCTCTACTGATTTGTTATCTGTCAGAAAATTATATATTTTGAACACAGTACTAAGCAAACACAAGTCGCTCTCTTACCAACATATTGTAAATAACACTAGAAGAAAACGTAATGTTGTACAACAAAAGCCAGTTAAGTCAGTTTTTGCGAAACGGCAATATGACACGAGAGCTGCTGTCTTATATAATAAAATTAATAAGGAATTAAATATTTATGAAATGACTTACGCAAAATTTCACTTATTAAATGGCTAAAAACTAAAAATTACTCTGAAATAGAATTGATTATTATAAGTTAACACACGCACAGACTCACACACGCACTACACACGCACACTCACACACACACTAACACACACATATAACAATAAGGCGCATTTATAATCATTTGTAAAATTCGTAAATAAATAGCAGGTATAATTTATCATAGTTTTAAAGTATTGTTTTGCTTAATTTTTATAGTATATTGTATTTCATAAAGTATCCATAATAAAAACTTAAATATTGGTTGTGACCATTTGCAGTTTTAACGTAGTCTATTGTAACCAAGCTATGGAAGAGCGGTGCTGCCTAACACAAGCAAACTTTTGCTTAAAAGGTTAGCTCCAACCACTTATTATTGTACTAGACTAAGATAATGAAATAAATATTTTGTATTTGTATTTGTATTATTTCGGCCACGTCGAGGCAGTCAGCGGGCGCTTTTGTGAAAATCGTATCAATCGTAAAAATAAATAGGTACTACCTAGGTAACTTTAAAAATATAATAGGACTTTGCATTTCATTTGATTTTGGTTTTTTGTAAATTTTTGTGTTCATTTAAATGCTCCGATTCTTGCGGGGACTGTAAAATCTGTGAATTTTTTTGTAACACGTTGTATATTACTGACTCTAGCTAGACAATATATTTTTCATTTCTCATATTCGGAAAGTGATGTATATTTAAACTGAGCAACGGGTCAAAAACTCTTCGTTCCACCCTAGGGTGTAAAAGTAATTTAAAAATAGAACTCAATTTGGTAACATAATCAACCATAGAGTTACCTCATCGGCAATGAAAAAGTTTACAATAATTAAAAACAAATAGTTTTAAAAAAGGTGCAGTCTTGTATTAAGGCGCATTCACGAACAACAACATAAGGGGGCGTCCATTAATCACGTGATGTTTTTTTGGCCAATTTTTAACCCCCCCTCCCCCCTGGTGATAAATGGTGAGGTTTTACGTTAACCCCCCCCCCCCTTTAAATCACGTGTATTTTTTTGGTACAAAATAATCTCAACAATTTTCAGTACGAATATGTCGCGGTGGGCGGGGAAATCGTCCTGGTAGGTTAATAGTCACACGTTCAACGAAAAAAATTAATACACGTGATATCTCACTAAACCCCCCCGTCCCCTCTTGTGATACTTCGTGATGTTTTCAACTACCCCCCCCCCCCCCCTTTCCGAGGCTCACGTGATTAATGGACGACCCCTAACATGGTATAAACAAAACAACCAGTGCAAAATTAAAAACATTGGGCGGAGCGGCCGGCAGACGCGGCGTGTTCCAAATTTAAAATAAGAAAAACTATAAAATATTAGAGGGATACCTAACTTTGTGACTTTGAGCTGTGTGTGCCGTATTAAAGTTTTGTTTGTGTTTTTACTAAAAAATAGTTTATACTAAAACAAAAAGTTCATACAAAATAAAAGAAACAATAAAACTACGCTCTAATTGGCCTCAAACAACTGCTTCAGGAGAGTCTCTGCCATGGACTTACCGTCTAACCAAAGACCAAAGAATATCTACAACTTTTACAGGCATCCAACAAAGCCAAATCCAAGGAGAATGTAAAAAAAAACTAGCGTTTTAGCCAAATCTGTCATCATAATATATCAAACTGTAAATATTTCAAGCAAGAATTTAACTTTAAATTTCACAAATAATTTAAATAGGTAGGTAGGTAAGTTAGTAAAATAATTATAAGGTCTACCAATGTAGTTACTAAGTACATGTTTTTATCAATAAACATTTTGGAAAAACTAAGACTTTTTTACTTTCTTTATATTCGAAATGAAAAGCAGAGTGTTTAACTCGGGCAAAAGTCATCAATTCCATCCTCGAACTATAGCCGCCCTCGCTACGCTCGGGCGACTAAATATCTCGTATGGGAATTACTTCCTTTGGACCCTCGTATAACAATCTACTATTTCACACCACATGCTAGACAATGCCGAATTATATGTCATGTAAACCTTACCGAAAGCAAGACATTATATCTCTTGGCTTTAGCCGGGTTATAATGTTCTATTATAACCCGTTGGTCAATAATGTGATTTTCACTTTCATAATTCTTATTGCTATGTCCATAAAGTTTAATTTCACTAAACAGAATGTGTCCTCAGCGGGCGCGGCCAACTCGATTTTCGAAGACCGAGGCCGTGGCCCACTAGATTCGCACTGAGACGAACTTCATTTGTTTGTCAAATCGAGTAGGCCACGCCAGCTGAAAGAAGTTGCTAATCAATTTGCACTTTTAATATGCTGTAATAAACACTATCTACTAAGCCTGGGCCCTATTGCATAAGATTACTAATAATATTAGAAAATAATATTAGTTACAAGTCAAAAAATTACAAGTTGTTGTAATTTCTGTTGCATAATTATTTTCGTTTTTATTATTAGTATGAAAATATTGCGTTGCATAAATCGCTAATAATATTATAAAATCTACAAGCTATTTTTACAAGTACTAGTATATTATGTTGCATAAAATGCTTTTCCGAACTTGTAATAAGGGCTCTAATAATATTAGCAAAATATACAAATTACAAGTAACTTTCCTTAGCTGACCAGGTGAAACCTTTAACCGTCTTGATTTTTCAATGAAAAAGAGTAATTTTGGCGAAAATTTGAATTTTAATCCCACTTCATTGGTATAAAAAAATACTTTTGGCGGTAATTAATGATTATAATATATTCAATCACACTAAATCACGGTGCCTATATTATTTAGTTATTGTGTAGTATATAGGCTATATGTTATGTTTATATTTAGAAAAAGCTAATATACAATGTACCTATAAAAATCTGTAGCAAATTTCTGTTTTCCACGATCTCAGCGTTGATCCTATAGTGAAAGTTGTTCATATTAGGCATGGGTAGAATATACCTACATTTTATTAACGTTCGGTTTAATTTAATGTTCGGTTTTTGTATGCTTTTTGGTTGCGCGTTATTTTAAATCCTTCATTTTCATCATCTGATGAAAATGAAGGATATAATGAAGAATATAATGAAATAAAATAAAATAAAATGACAAATGAAATTAATTTGACAATGTACCAGAGTTAACTAACGTTAATTTCGTAGGATAACATCACATCTCCGCTATATTGTTAGATTAAGCACACTATAAGTCCAACTAATAATTTGAAAATACGGTGCTCCTTAGGTTAGTAGAAATAAATACAAGTTTTTACCAATAATTTGTATTTTCGGATTGATATTGCAACAGAAGCTTGTAATATTAGCTAATTATATAGTTATTTTGACTTATATTATTGGTACTTGTAGTTTATTACTCATAATTTATTAAGCAACAGAAATCTACAAGTTACAGTTAAGTTTCAGTTAAAATACTAATATTATTAGCTTGTACTTATCGACTGGTATATTTGTGACTTATATTTTCTTATGCAACACAAAAATACAAGTTACAACCAAAATCACTAATAATATTAGCTTGTAATTTGTTATGCAATAGGCCCCTGGTTTTTTATTGTCTCGCATAAAGTGAGAAAAGTAGAGTATACACCACCGGGATAAAACTGTTTTTTTCTTGGGCGCTTGAATCCCTCACTGCACTCAGGACTCAATCTTAATTCCCTCGCTTTGCTCGGGAATTAAATTTAGAGTCCTTCGTTACGTTCAGGATTCAATGTAGCGCCCGTGACATAAAACAGTGCTTTATGCCCTTGGTGTATAATCTACTATTTCTCCTTCATATTGGGTAAATGTATTATTAGATAAAGTGGTGAAGTGCATAGGGCTTTCATCCCGGGATTTGTAGCGTGGTTTTTTTGTTGTTTTGTCGATTTCCCTTAAAGGGGAAGTTTTTTTGGTAGTTTGTTTCCATTAATGATAAAATTAATATTTTGGCAGTATGCCTCATGTCCTTTTCCTTATTTCCGTAAAAAGTCAGTTTTGAAATTTCGCGGCATCGACTAATAAAAAAAATAAAAAAATTAAAATCGTATTTCTTATGGTCGTCCTTCGCCCACTTCAGGGGCCTTTGCGATGAGCCCTTATCGCAAGGATTTTTATTCAATTATTTACCTTTCATACTAGATCTCAAAGGTTAGTGTGAAAGCAGGCCTTAGGCAGTCCTGTTTAAGGCCTGCTTTTGAACTGAAATGGTATTTTTTTTTGTCCGTAATGTCGTAGGTTGTTTGACCGTGTTTTCGGAAGTCCGATCCTATTGACGTCGCTTTCAGCGGCGCGATGTCAGTCCAGTCCACGCTCATCGATGAGCTATCGCTGGCCCTGTGTGTAGGAAGTCGGAATGCGTCGTGATGGTTGACACTTGGAACGCACCGGGGATGGATGAATTGCGAATATCAGCTGTGAATCATATCATACAAAATTTTTCGGTTGAAAAGAATTTGATTTTATATCGCTGTTAAAGTTATTGAATTCGTAATTGTTCCTGATTTAAATAATATCTTGCAGCTATTCATTGTAATTTTCGTCGGCACAATAGAATTTCGCCAAGAGGGTTTTGGCTAATAAAAGCCGCCGAGAAGAGTTCTAATTCGTGTCGTGATATCCGATCGAAGGAGGAATACTGATTGACCGGATTCTAAACCATATAAAATATATTGTTAACAAGGAGCCGCAGGTGAAGAGAACGTACGTCACGAGTCCAATTACTGCTCTGTCGCCCATTCATGCCCAAAGTTAGCGGAGAAAAGGCCGAAATAAAGAGGACCTTGATTTCTCACCCACGGCTCCGAGAAATAAGTAATAGGAAGCCGCCGTCGAAGCGTTCTCTACTAAATCGACTTGCTGCGAGTTAGTCTAATAGGTTAACTCTCAAATCTTTTTAACCCCTAAACTAACCGAAGTAGACGAATCCAGCTATCCGTACTTAGGCCTCCGAGTAACACCCTACGAGCTCGATTTATGTTAGATAATTACCACACCCCCTGATATCCTAGGGCAGGCAATCCTTACCCACATAACGCTCTGCGAATAGTTTTAAGTTTAACCTTTTAAAATAACCCCTTGGGAAAAATATTAGATTTATAGCTTCGTTTTCTTCGTGTCAAATCACCGTGTAAATTTGCAGATCTGCGATTACAACGTTTGATGTTTATTATTGTATAGAATCAACCATATTTAAATAAAACTATAGTTTGCTGTTGACTGTACATTAAGTGTTTATTTATTTTTCCCTTGAGTGTCATTAAGGTGAGTCATTCGCATAAGTTTATTTATTACTTACTGTTTCTTAAGCCAAAAGGCTATAAGAGGAAGAAATCATATGACAGATTCGAGTGTCTCGTTTCATTGTGTTTTTATATTGTTTATTAATTATTAGTATGAATGAAGTTCACTATGCAGTGACAAACAAAGGAAAAATCTCATTCACTTCTCAAGCTTACGCGCTTACTAGACATGAAATAAAACACTTTCTAACGGATACTAGCCCGGCTTTATTGAAAGTACTTTGGTAATTAGTTTGTATTTGGTTTGATTTTTTTGTCAATAAAACCGCGCTTTATTTCATGTAAAGGAAAAACCTGTTTCAATATATAGTATATTGCTATTGGTAAATGACTATAACTAAATAACTACTTATTGTCTCGTTTTAATTATTGCAAGTTAGAATCACGTAAATTGAAATTTTGGCTTCGTGAAATTCTGGTGCAAGTAATAGCATGCCACGACAAATAAAACCCACAAAAGAACTTTATTTTGTAGTTTTAAATAACAATTTGTTAGGTGAGAACAACTTTTTATTTAAAAAATTTGGTAAATAAAATTGCTTTATTTCTGAAAACAATTTTTCAAAAATTTACGCTTAGACTTTCAAGTAAGTAATCGAAGTAATTTTGTGTCGGGAAGTTATTTCTAAACGTCAGTGAGCGTATCGAAGAAGTCCACCATGTCGCGATCCTCGTCCGTGATAGGGATGTAGCTGAACTGTGGACTGGTGATGTTCTGGTACCGCAGCGGACCCTCCGCCTCCGCCGGCCAAGCGCCCGCACAGCTCCCGTGCGCCGGATCACTGACAAATATTACAGTTGACGAGTAAACAATAGTACATTACATCCGAGAACGGGAAGCTAGCGATTGCATTGTCGAGGATGGTTTGAATGCAAGTAGCTTCCAGTACAAGGTTTGTATAATACTTTACTCACGAAATGCGAGGAAATACAATTTTCTTTGTAAAAATGTGATATTTAAATTGGTTCGCGTGGCCATGTTTACTGACCGGTCATGCAACCATAAAGTTTCATAAAAAGAATGCTAGCTGATAAGTTCTACCGATTTGAATTTGGAACACTTACTTCCCGCACTCAGTGCGGGAAGAAAGTATTGAATTTCATTTCCGCACTGAATTTCAAATTTAGAATGTGATGAACCAGACCCCCACGGAAATGTTGAACGCCCCGCATTCTTTTTTCAAATGGAATGATAACATTTCAGAGCATAAGTGAGTAAATGTATTACTTCATATATTTTGATAATAAGCAATGTAGTCATAGAATACATTACAGGAGAGCGCGGGAAGTTAGAATCTAAATTGCTTCCCGCGCAAGGCTTGTATGCTTTTCTCAAGAAATGCGAGGAAACAAAATTTTCTTAGTAAAAATTTAGTCTTCTAATTGGTTTGTGTGGCCATGTAAAACGTCAGTCTACAACCATGAAATTTAATGAGGGCTTTTCACAATGACAAAAAACTGAAAGCTCGATAGATGGCGTTGATAAAAATGTATGTGTCAATGTGTTTATATTTTACTAAGCTTCGAAGAGTCTCTTTGGGCAGATGTCAGTCAGCCAGCGCTTACTTGCCTCTTTGGTACAGGCCGTTTATTTTTAAAAGCCAATTTTGACATTTCTCTTTCCATCAACGCCATCTAGTGCGGCAAATAGTTACTATTTTTATTTTTTAAATGTCACTTTGAAAAGCCCTTATTAAAAAAATATACTTTCTAAGAGATGGCCCTGGAAATAGGTAGACAATTTACGGAGCGACTAAATCCCTCTACCTCTAGTTAGTTTGCCATACTATCATTATTAACAGATCCGTAGGCTGATGATCTAAAAAGAAACTATTTAGCGACCGGTTTCATTTGACATACATTGCTACTTTTCTTTGGTATGTTTTTTTTTAATCCAAAAAGAAGTAGCAATGGATCACGATCATCTGTGAACTGCAACCAGTCGCTAGGTGGTTTTTAATTAGATAATCAGCCCGCCCGCCGGTCATTTGGCAGATTTTCTGTGGTCCCCACGACTGAACCGATTGTAGGAATACAATTAACTGAGCTCTATGACTCCTCTATGACCTCTTTGACATGATCTGGACGGGAAGAAAATTGGTCCTGATCCTGCTGGACATAGTCTGGAGACTGGATTAGGGCCCATGTCGGAGTGAAAGGGAACGAGAGGGCGGATCAACTAGCGAAGGAGGCGGCTCTGGAGTTGACAACTCAATCGGACTGTAACTGCGGTCTCATCTCGTTCATTAAGCGGCATATTCGCGCGAAAACGATTGAGAAGTGGGACAGCAGATATAAATCCGAAAGCACGGGAGACCACGAAGGTCTTTTTTCCTGATGGGGTGGAAGCATATAGCGTGGTGAGAAAGATGACCATTGCTTGGCATCGCAGATTTTGACCGGTGACTGTGGGTTCTCCGCATACTTGCACATATTTAAGCGTAGGGACAGCCCATCGTGCGTTTGCGACCCGGCTGAGAGCGAGGACATCTTCCACGTCGTGCTAGACTGTCCTTTGCACAGTGTTGATAGGTACACTCTACAACAGAAACTAGACACAAAACTGAGCAAAGACACCCTGAAAGAGATAATTAGAAACAAAAAAGAAAGAAAATTATTCATGTAATTTGCTAAATTACTGGCCGAGAAAGTAATAAATAGGAACAGAGACTGAAAAATAAAATTTTATTATAAAATAGAATATAAGAAATAGAAATAAGATTTAAGATACAGAGAATGTATAAAAATGTAATATATATTTAAAATTTAGCTATGCTATACAAATGAGAAATTACCAATATGGAAATCTTAATGAGAAGAAATTAAGTATAAGTACACTAGAATAAATAAAATAGAAATAAGAAATATAAATGGAAAGTAAGATGGGAAATAAAACTGTAAAAGTAAGAAACCACAATGAAAGTAAATTGTAAACATGATTGAAATAATGAAATGAAAATTGCCCATAAAGCAAAAGAAAACGAAAAAAAAGAAGTAAAAAAGAAAAATTGGCAAAAAAAGGCCTGCCAAAAATCGGAGAGCTGAGGCAATAATAAAAAAAATATTACAGAGCTCTGGATTTGGTGTGGTATAATAGCAAGCCAATAATGTATCCAAATCGAATATAACATTGACAGGAATTTTGACTTTTATCTTACACTACTTTTCCACCAGTCAAATGTTATATTCGATTTAGATAAATGATTGGCTTGCTATTATACCATACCAAATCCAGAGCTCTGTAAATTATATACTTCCAATCGCTTTTTCAGCCTCTTTGTTGCTCACCCTCTCCCACCCCAACACTAAAAATCTAACAGGTGCCCGGGTCTGTTAAAAATGATAGTATGGCACACTAATAAGGGGGATTTCGTTGCTCTGTAATTTGTCCACCTATTACCGGGGCTAGCTTTTAGTCCATAATGCTAGCTGATGAGTTCTACCGTTTGAATTTGAAATACTACCTCTGAAGCTTTGAAATTAATTTCCGCACTGAATTTCAAAAATAGAATGTGCTGAACCTAACCACCACGTAAATGAGGAACCTCCCACATTCTTTTACTTTAAATGTAATGATCATATTTCAGAGCATTAGGTGGCATTAGTGAGAAATAGTTGTTTATGAAACTCATGCATAATGACAGATACTAAAACATGAGAGTGTGTTTAAAAGCTGAGCCGCAGGCGAGGTTTTTAATAGTATCACACGAGTGTTTCAATACCCAGTTGTGTGCATTTTCATACACTACTTTATCTACACTCATACAATGGGGATTGAACCTACTAAATAAAATATCAACGTTAGAAAAGAGAGAGAGACTTAGCTTGTATTTTAGCACACGAATTTTGTTGCAAACTGGTTAAGCGACGTTGTTGCCCACAGTACCTTGATTATGAGTCGCACATCTAAGGCGGCCATTACACACGTCAATCTGGTGCAATCTGATCAAAACCACAGATTGATGGAATTTGATGCGGTTGGTTTGCGACGTTACACGGTCAATCCAGCGAGATCTGGATCGCAGTAGATCTTGGTAGATTGACAATCTACCACGATCCATGGTGGTCTTTGGCAGGGTTGCCAACTTTTTGCATTAATTTTCGCGTGATATCGATCGATGATCTGAGTGGTGCAGTATTCAACATGCCAGTCTACCGCGCAAGAGATCCTGGGTTCGATTCCCGGACGTAATTGAAATGATGAATTTTAATTTCTGTGACGGTCTGCGTATAATAAGTACCTAACTATTTCGAAAAGTAAGTAAGTACCTAGTAAAATCTGTTGTCTAGCACCCAATTTATGCCTTGATTAGTTAGGGTTAGATGAATATCGATATTTAATTTTACACACACAGGTGTGTAAAATTTCATCAAAATCAGTTCAGCCTTCTGAAGCTGAACTGATTTGGATGAAATTTGCCACTCAGTTCATAGCTTGGTAATATCGTATTATAAATTTTAATACGATTTTTTATAAATTTTAATACGATATTACCAAGCTATGAACTGAGTGCCAAATTTCATTCAAATCAGTTCAGCTTCAGAAGACTGAACTGATTTTGATGAAATTTTACACACATCATATACAAGGTGTTTGGTAAAAGCCTTATAAAGCCGAATATGGTAAATAGGGACCATCAAACTGAACAACTTTTACTATGGGACCAACTCTGAAATCACGAAAAAAAATCTGCTGTTCCATACATTTTGATATTTTCGTTATTAATTTTTGTATGAAACAGCAGATTTTTTTTTCGCGATTTCAGAATTGGTCCCATAGTAAAAGTTGTTCAGTTTGATGGTCCCTATCTACCATATTCGGCTTTATAAGGCTTTTACCTAACACCTTGTATAGTTTATAGCCTGGTATAGTAATAACATCAAGGTATAGTGCGAATCACGAAAGATGACCACAAATGGCGACCATCTTCGCATCATAACTCTTGAAGAAAAGACTTAAGACGAATAATATTTTATATACATACAGATGTATATATTATATAATATTATGTGAAATTATATTTCGTCTTAAGCACAGCCGTGACACACTCTGTACGTGAGAGTTCGAGCGCCAGCGACCTTGAGCCAGAGCGTGGAAGCGCTAGGGTTGATACCGAAATGGAATTTAGACTTGTGGCAAAGGAAATTACATAGTAGGTATGTTAGGAAATAAACTTGTGCAAGGACATGTTAATGAAAGATAGGTTTGATTTATAATAAGTTTTTGTAATCTTAAACTTTTAGATTTTTGCATTCACAATGCTATTTTTATATTAAGATGAATAAATAATGAAAAATATTAGAAAAAATCGGCTCACCCGTAGCAACTTAGACGGGATTTTGTAATCTTTTAATTATATTAGGTAAGTACACATCATAAATTGCAACCCTTATACTTTATTTTAGGTTATTTATCATATAATCATTTTTTTAATCTCTTAAAGTGTTAATGAAGGAAAGGTTTGATTTATAATCATTTTTGTTAGGGTTATCCCCAAAGGGTAAAAAACGGGACCCTATTACTAAGACTCCGCTGTCTGTCTGTCTGTCACCAGGCTGTATCTCATGAACCGTGTTAGCTGGACAGTTGAAATTTTAACAGATGATGTATTTCTGTTGCCGATAAAACAACAAATACTAAAAACAGAATAAAATAAATATTTAAGGGGGGCTCCTATACTTGTTTTTTTTTTGCCGTTTTTTGGTACGGAACCCTTTGTGCGCGAGTCCGGCTCGCACTTGGCCGGTTTTTTATTTATTGTCATTTTAATCGTCTGAAATCCTTATTTTCAGAGCTTTTTGTTATAATTAAAGTCAGGTTAAAGGAACGGTAAGGGCATGACTAATATTTCGTATATTTTAACTTATAAAATAGTCGATAAATATTTATTTTATTAAAATTCAAAATATGGTAAAGTTGCAATAGTAGGTCCCATCAACTATGGCAACTTTGACATATTTTTGTTATTTTAAAATAAGATATAATTTATCGCTTACTCTATAGGTACTTACTTTTCTGGATCACTGGGCAATACGAAGAAACTTTTATCAGGATTTTGTTTTTGGTTGTTGCCACAGCCATAAACACAACAATAACGCCCGCCGCCGGGCATGATTAATTATCTAACAATTAAATAATGTAAATTAAACGCGTAGTCAGTCCGTGCGAAATGCGGTACAATACGGATTGCGGTGGTATGGTGGGACAAGCGAGCGGCGAGCGAAAGTAAAAAGAACCCTTGGCCGAGTAAGTCGGCGACTAACGGCTGCACTCCCCGCGCGCCGCGCGCAGCCCCCGCGCGCCTCCAGACACGCACACATAGCCGCGAGCGATTTTACGAGCATACATGCGCGAGTGTCGTTTCTTTTTGCGTTAGAGTATATATTCTGTGTCTTAAGTCTTTTCTTCATGAGATATGATGCGAAGATGGGCGCCATTTGTGGTCATCTTTCGTGATCCGAACTATAAAATAGTATTTTTCAAAATATTGCCAAAAATATAGTAGGTAGGTTTATGGGAAATTTATGAAAAAATATAGTCCTCATTTATTTTTAACTAGCTTCCTTTAAAAATTAAAAATAGGGTACATAGAGTAGGTACTTCCTAGGGTACCAAACTAACTGTGTGCCAAATTTCATCATCTTTTACTGCAATCCAATATTTTTAACTGACTTAAAAAAGGAGGAGGTTCTCTTTTCATCTGTATATTTGCCAAATCAGTGCAGCCTTCATAAAAAACAAATATACATACGAACAGAGAACCTCCTCCTTTTTTGAAGTCGGTTAAAAACATCGGATCGCAGTAGATTGTGCTAGATTGTCAGTCTACCATGGTAGATTGACAATCTACCACAATCTACTTGCATCGGATCGCGGTAGATTGTAGTAGATTGACAATCTACCAAGATCTACTGCGATCCGATATTTTAACCGACTTCAAAAAAGCAGGAGGTTGTTTTTCTGTTCGTCTGTATGTTTTTTTAGGGTATTTTTCAAATGTCCACCCGGATGTAGTCGCGGGCGGAAGCTAGTTAAAAATAATCATGGGCTATATTTTTATAAATTTCCCAAAAGTACTACAAATTAATTTCAATGTTTAAAAAAATAAAAATCCCTAAGGTACCTTTGACCGAGATCAAAAATATCATAAGTTTTAATCCAGACTATAAACTGTTTGCCAAATTTTATCCAAATCAGTGCAGCCTTCATAAAAAACAAATATACATACGAACAGAGAACCTCCTCCTTTTTTGAAGTCGGTTAAAAATATCGGATCGCAGTAGATTGTGTTAGATTGCCAGTCTACCAAGATCTACTGCGATCCGATATTTTAACCGACTTCAAAAAAGCAGGAGGTTGTTTTTCTGTTCGTCTGTATGTTTTTTTAGGGTATTTTTACACGACTGCCCAAAGCAAAAAGAGTGTTATGTGTTCAGGATTCATGTATGTTTGTGGGTATGTGAGTTTCTTTATTCCACCATAACTTCTAAATGCCTGCCCAAAGCAAAAAGAGTGTTATGTGTTCAGGATTCATGTATGTTTGTGGGTATGTGAGTTTCTTTATTCCACCATAACTTCTAAATGCCTGCCCAAAGCAAAAAGAGTGTTATGTGTTCAGGATTCATGTATGTTTGTGGGTATGTGAGTTTCTTTATTCCACCATAACTTCTAAATGCCTGCCCAAAGCAAAAAGAGTGTTATGTGTTCAGGATTCATGTATGTTTGTGGGTATGTGAGTTTCTTTATTCCACCATAACTTCTAAATGCCTGAACTGATTAGGATAAATGGGGTATCGTTAGAATCCTTACAACATTCCGAGTGATACTGGCTATATTTTTTTTTGAAAAAATCAATATGGCGACGGTACGACGCCATTTTCAAATATGAAAAAAATATTTTTTTCTTCTTTTATTACAATATGGGCATCAAATAAAAGGCCTTGATGAGCACATTCCAAAACTATATAATATGTCACTAAAATGTGTAAAATAAAAATAAATAAATTAAAAAAATATTAAAAACACGACTGCCCTGCCAAAACGAACTAAAAAGTTAAACAACAAGTGTCATTGCAGTCGGGGGACCTCTTTGATCAAAAATTGTTCCATGATAAGGTCCCCCGACTGCAATGACACTTGTTGTTTAACTTTTTAGTTCGTTTTGGCAGGGCAGTCGTGTTTTTAATATTTTTTTAATTTATTTTTATAAATGCGAAAGTCCGTTTGTTTGTTTGTTTGTTACGCCTTGACGTCTTAACTACTGAACCGATCATCATGAAATTTTGCATACACGTTGTCAGAGGTACAGAGAAGGACATAGGGTACCTTTCATCCCGAAAAAAAGTATTGTTCCCGAGGGATAGCAAAAAACCTTTCCACGCAGACAAAGTCGCGGGCGGCCGCTAATTTTCTTATAAATTTCCTGAAAGTAAGTACTTACTACATATTAATTACAATGTTTAAAAAAAATACCTAGGATATCTTTGACCGAGATAAAAAGTATCCTATGTTTTAATCTAGGCTAATAAACTGTGCCTTAAATTTCATCAAAATCAGTTCAGCCTTATAAAAACATGTATCGGATAGCAGTAGATTGCGATGAGCAGACTACTGCAAGTTCTCTGTTCGTTTGTATGTTTGTTTTTTAATGATTTTTCGAATGTCCACCCACGCGGATGTAGTCGCGGGCGGAAGCTAGTTAAAAATAAATGTGTACTACATTTTTATAAATATCCCAAAAGTAAGTACTATAACGTTTAAATGTTTTGAAAATAATACTATTACCCCGAAAAAAAGGGGCCAACCCTAAGCCAGACCAAGCCAGATTGACGTAGATTGACAATCCAGCATAATCTGATCACGCCAGATCGCGCCAGACCGCGCCAGATTGAAACAGATCGCGAACAACGTTACACAATCAATCTCTGTCAATCTTTGTCAGTCTGGCGCGGTCTGGCGTGATCAGATTGTGTGTGTAATGGGTGCCTAAAATATCGGGTGGAGTCAAATTTTCCTTACATTCACTGTCACTGCTATTTGTCATTTTTAAGCAAGAATAAACAAATTCTACGGAATCAGTACAACAAGTGAAAATCTAAATCATAACGTTTTTGTATTGCGTTAAAAATGACGCGCCCCGCACCACAAACCATACATACTGCTACAATGAGCCCATCCATACGCGCCAATAAATTAAAAATTGGCCAAGTGCGAGTCGGACTCGCGCACGAAGGGTTCCGTACCAAAAAAAAACTGCAAAAAAACACGTTTGTTGTATGGGAGCCCCCCTTAAATATTTATTTTATTCTGTTTTTAGTATTTGTTGTTGTAGCGGCAACAGAAATACATCATCTGTAAAAATTTCAACTTCCTAGCTATCACGGTTCATGAGATACAGCCTGGTAACAGACAGACAGACAGACAGACAGACGGACAGCGGAGCCTTAGTAATAGGGTCCCGTTTTTACCCTTTGGGTACGGAACCCCAAAAAGTAAAAGTGTGCTATAAAAGTTGTTTTATGTATGACTGCACTGTAATGGTTTTTTTTTTATTTTACCTATCCATGATCAAAATGTAAGTGTTTATACAACCTTTTTAGAATTCATATTTGGAACATTACGTTGTGGGTGTAGATGTAGATAAAATATTTTACTCGAAAATGCTTGTAATATGGCCATTATTTTGACAACCTTCTTTGAACAAAGTCGAGGTTGCCGTGCTCCTCCGATGGTGACGCAACAAAGTTGTATGGGATTGTATTATTGTCGAGTTTTAGCCACCATCAATTTCCTTTGAGAATCCATTATTGCCGAGTTTTGTTTCAAACATAGTTCGTGAAAAAAGTACATTGTACAACCCGCGCAGTTAATGAATGGGAATACACTCGTTGTGGTAAGCGCCGTGAGCCGCCATTTTCAATCCCATTCTTTATTTGCGCGCTTCATCTTGTATTGTTGTAGATGATGTTTTTGTATTTTTTTTTTATTTTTTTACTATTTTTCCTTTTTGATATTTTTGACTTTCTTGCCTTTTTTATTTTTTTGTCATTTTGGACAAAGTCTTGTATAGTGCTTTACTCAAAAATGACAAAAAAGTAAAAAAATGTCAAAAATGACAAAAATTTCAAAAATGTCAAAAATATCAAGAATGTCAAAAATATCAAAAATGTCAAAAATATCAAAAATGACAAAAATATCAAAAAAATAAAATTTTCAAAAATGTTAAAAATATCATAAATATCAAAAATGTCAAAAATATCAAAAATTCAAAAATGATCATTTTGGTAGTTTTGGACATTTTTGTCATTTTTGTCGTTTTTGACATTTTTGACATTTTTACTTTTTTGACATTTTTTAGTAAAGCACTATACAAGACTTGGTCCACAATGACTGCACTGCTGGCCACGCTTTGATGGCCTCAAGCTGAGCTTAACTACGCTCTCGGCCTTCAAGCTTGGTCATCATTGCAGCCCTTGCTGTCCGCGCTGTGACGGCCTGGACCTGCGCTAAGCTACGCTATCGGCCATCATCATCGCGCTGCCAACAATGCAGTCATTATTGACCGCGTCAGTAATGTACTAATACTTTTGTCATCCATCCTCAATCAATGTGTTTGTACAAGTCCTCTAGCTTGTTGTAGCAATTGGTTGGTCTACGGTTAAAAATATTATCTTAATTAATGATGGTCCTATTATGTAAAACTCACCCGTGTGTTATAAAGTTGACAATCAAACTAGTCATCCAATCCGTCATATTCTCATCTTTGGCCGAAAATGGCACAGGCTGAGAGTTCACCTTCAGTATCCTAGCCAAGTCCTCGCAATGGCCGGCTCCATGGTAAGTGAGGTTGAATTTAATTTTGAACGCGCTGTAGTCGGCGTCGAAAGCGAACTTGTACAAATAAACTGGGGCCCCGCCGCTTGCTGCCCTTGTCCTTGCCAGTTTCAGCGCAGGGTACGCGAAGTAACTTTCTTTAACCAACTTTAGGAACCGGTCAAATGTTGCCGGTTCATTACCGAAGTACCTCGCTGTAATTTTTTCTGCCATAGCGTTCAGAGACCTCGTGGGGTAAGTGTATAACAAATTCAAAGGCAGGCCCACTAATGGATTCTCTTCACGAAACTTCAATGCGTCTATTACTTCTAAACTAGGGCGAAATGTTTCCCCCTCCACGTTTGTAAAACCAATGACTAGTGGCATATCGTTTCCATAACCTTTAGCTATCATAGCTTCTGGATCTTCTGGTATTATAGGAGTGACGTTTGGTAAAGGTGACTCTGTGACTGGCATGAAGCTGGTCAAACCGGATGCTGACAGTACAATCCTGCTGGCATTTGTGATCACGTCCCATGGTAGCTGCACGAGAATATCGTGTGCCGCATCGTAGTCGGTTGAGTTTACTCCCAGAGTTTGGAGGAGCAAAGTAGCCACTTGCTTTGCATGAACTGGCGAGCCGCTGTAAAAATTTTGGATGCCAGTGCCGCTCATCAGCCACGCCCTGAAAGAAACGTGATAACAAGATTTTAAGATAATTAAAAACTCTTTGATTATCATGATCATTAGAAAAATGTGGCTACCTTTTGAATAACCCCTTCGTGACGGGAGAAAGAGTAAGCAGATGTGCGCTCGTAGAGCCTGCACTCTGGCCAGCTATGGTAACGTCATCAGGGTTGCCGCCGAAGCTCCGTGCGTTTCTCTTCACCCAGCGCAGCAGCGTCACCATGTCACGTAGACCGTTGTTGCCGGGTATCTTAGTGGTGTTCAGAGACAGAAAACCGAAGACATCCAGTCTAGAAAAATACAATTGGGCCTCCCTCCGTATTCTCGAGATATAATTTTTTATTCTAGTATACGAGTAAATTACTTACCTGTAGTTAAATGTGACCACTATGACTTTTTGAAAGACTAATAAATACTCTGGGCCATTGAGGTCAGAGTCTCCGGAGCCCTCGACAAATGCACCTCCGTGGATGAAGACAAGGATCGGAAGACCAGGCCGCGGCCAGTTGACTCCTAAGATAGGGTTAATAGGCACGTGGACGTTGGCAAAGATACAAGCCTCGCTGATGCTCTGAGGCTTCAGGAGAGGGCCATAAAAGTTGTTCTGTAAAGGGCAGATGGGACCCTCAACCGTGGCGTTGAGGCAACCGCTCCAGGGCTCGACTGGTTGCAGCTCCTGAAATAATAATATTAATTTTTCTACTATATTCTAAGTTTAGTTGGAATAATCGATCTAGAAAGAACGGTACGTTTTCAATAGCACAAACCGACATGCAATATCTTTCAGTCTATTTACTTCAAGCTAAAAGCTTTATAACTGCGAGTGACAGGCACAAATTTGTCACTGGTATGGCAACCCATCCGAGTCATTAACAATAGTTTTCTTTTTGTGTTATCATTAATACAGGGTCATTCTTGGACCCCTTTTCAAATTTTTTCAGGTCATACTATAACAGCAGTACAATCGATTTGTGAAGTAAAAACATTTTTTTTTTGTCCCAAACTTTTCCTTACGCAAATTGAAATTGTTGTCACTGTTTGCGCATTGCACGGTCGACCCGCGCGAGCCCCCCTCACGCCAACCGCCTTCCCCCGCTCGCGCCGCTTGCGCGAGGGTGAGCGTGCGCGCCTAAATATTTTGGACATAAAAAGTGGCTGAAAACTGTGAATGAGGATCAGTACTAGGTCGATAAATTAACTCAAAACCAATATTAAAGTGTTCCACTAAGCTTTCTCATTAATACAGTTTTTAAATTATCGGAATCGGTCCATCCGTTGCGATTTTATAACACATTTTATACAGCAAATATTTATCGACGGGCTTCACGGGCGGCCGGTGCGTGCGACGTCACATCTCCCGAGGCACTCGAAATTTATATGGCCCGCGCCGCATTATGGTGGCTAGCGTCCTAAGTTATTAAGATAGAATAATGAAAATAGCGTCAAAAGATGCGCTACTAAAAGGCCTATAATACTGTAAAAAAATGTTGTTAAATGTTTATATACAGAGTGGATTTTTGAGACGGTACATTAAAAGCAGGTATCTCAACCGTTATAGTTACAGGAAAACGGTCCTGGGAGTCCTTCCATAACTTTTTATGATATTCCGAACTGCATTCATAGATTTTGGAACAAAGTTACCGTTAGCAAAAAAATGCTAGAATACCAAAAAAATTTTTTTTATGCCAATCGATCCTATTTCATGTGGGGTTCAAAAGACTCTATGGGAACATTAATGAGTACTAGAAACGACAAAAATCGCCAAAAACTTTTCCCATACATTTTGTACGGAAAAACGAAAAATTTACTCGATTTTTTTATTGCCAAACGATCTTATTTCTTACCGTCATCAAAATACTCTTTAAGGCCAACTGGAGTACAGAAACTACGTAAGTCACACACAAGATCGTCTTCACACGCAGGCACAATCTTTTACAACATTAGATAATAAAAGTAGTTTCTGTATTCAAATTTCAGTTGACCTTATAGAGTATTAGTAGGATTTTGATCACGGTAAGAAATAAGATCGTTTCGCAATAAAAAAAATCGAGTGAATTTTTCATTTTTCTGTACAAAATCTATGGGAAAAGTTTTCGCGATTTCTGTCGTTTCTAGTACTCATACCTTAAATGGTCCCATCGAGTCTTTTGATCCCCACACAAAATAGGATCGATTGGCATATTTTTGTCACCTTTTTTTTTATGGTATTTTAGCATTTTTTTTGCTAACGGTAACTTTTTTCCAAAATCTTTGAATGCAGTTCGGAATATCTTAAAAAGTTATGGAATGTCTCCCAGGAACTTTTTCCTGTAATTATAAGGGTTAAGGTACCTGCCCTTAATGTACCGTCTCAAAAATCCACCCTGTATATAAACTTTTAACAACATTTTTTTTACAGTATTATAGGCCTTTTAGTAGCGCGTCTTTTGATGCATTTTCATTATTATATCTTAATAATTGAGAACGTTAGCCTCCACAATGCGTTGGGGGCCATATAGAATTCATATAAACTTAGAGCGTCTAGGAAGATGTGACGTCACAGCCATCGGGCCGGTCTGTGCCTCCCGATCCGCGAACTGCGCTAGTAATATGATTAAAGCTTCGTCATTTTTTTTCGTAGAACAATTTTTTTTTATGGATTTTATGGAATCCTTAGCTCTCTAAATCTGCATTCTCAACTAAAATCGTTACGGATCCTCATTAAAAAAGAAATAATTCATAATTATATCACCAATTTTTTTTATTACTTCCTTGAACTAATATTTAATTTTGTAAAGAGCTCGCAAAATTACCCTGTATAAACATTAAAAATTAGTACATTACTGACGCGGTCAATAATGACTGCATTGCTGGCAGCGCGATGATGATGGCCGATAGCGTAGCTTAGCGCAGGTCCAGGCCGTCACAGCGCGGTCAGCATTGCAGCCCTTGATGGCCAAGCTGGAATAAAGGCCAAGACCGGAGGTCGAGGCCTTTATAGCGCGGACAGCAAGGGCTGCAATGATGACCAAGCTTGAAGGCCGAGAGCGTAGTTAAGCTCAGCTTGAGGCCATCATAGCGTGGCCACGGCCAGCAGTGCAGTCATTGTGGAATAAGTCTTGTATAGTGCTTTACTCAAAAATGTCAAAAAAGTGAAAATGTCCAAAATTACCAAAATGATCATTTTTGAATTTTTTGATATTAATGTCATTTTTGGTATTTTTGACATTTTTGACATTATTGACATTATGACATTTTTTACTTTTTTGTTATTTTTGAGTAAAGCACTATACAAGACTTGGTCCAAAATGACAAAAAAATAAAAAAGGCAAGAAAATCAAAAATATCAAAAAGGAAAAATAGTAAAAAGTAAAAAAAAAATACAAAAACATCATCTACAACAATACAAATACAACACCCGCGCGCGTAAAGAATGGGATTGAAAACTCACGGCGCTTACCACAACGAGTGTAATCCCATTCATTAACTGCGCGGGTTGTACAATGTACTTTTTTCACGAACTATGTTTGAAACAAAACTCGACAATAATGGATTCTCAAAGGAAATTGCTGGTGGCTAAAACTCGACAATAATGAAATCCCGTACAACTTTGTTGCGTCACCATCGGAAGAGCACGGCAACCTCGACTTTGTTCAAAGAAGGTTGTCAAAATAATGGCCATATTACAAACATTTTTGAGTAATATACATTCATACTACACCTGCTCGGAAAGTACCTTGATACTTTATCAAATTTACGGTAGAAAGTACGTCATTGCATATCGAACAAATATGCGGGGAGAAAACGCATCTGAGCGGGAGAGAAAAGTGTATGAAAATCCATTTCTTACGTGGTTTTTCTTTTTAATTTTGGGTAAGATTATGCGCCGGTAACCTAAATATCAAAAGCCAAAAAGTTTTTACAGTGAGTTTTTATCTCCAAGTTCGCAAAATGACACTGGCCACTAGCTGTGTGTCGGATGGTGTCGGGCTGGCAGTGCGACCCTGCGGCGGCAGGATAATAGTTATTTGTTATACAAGTGACCAAAGTCGATTTGTGCTGCGAGTGCCGACTTTAAATCACGAACAAGCGAAGTAGTCTAGAATTTTTATTCCAATATAGACTACTGAGCACAGTGAGTGATTTAAAGGCACGAGGCAGAACAAAAATTTGGTCTCGTGTTCAACATACAACTTTTCACCTCGACCAGCAAGAAAAAAATCATGTGGTTTTCCTGGTAAAAATCTAAATTCAACATTAGAAACTTGTTCTCTCAACTCTTTTGGAGTTAGACAACTATCTTCATCGCTGAACGCACTCATGTTTTGTAATGTATCACAAAAATAGTTCGATAAAACCTATGCTGAAAATTTTTATTCATAGATTAAAATATAGGTATTCCTGTCGTTTTATTTACATTACGTTGTGTTTTTCGCTTATTTATTATTATCCCATCTTATTGATTTATTTATATTTATAAACACTAACTTGTTTAATAATTTCATTGATTTTTCTTATTTAATATTCATTTCATACATGCGACCTCATTTCGTCCATACTCTTTATTTCGAATGATCAAACTGATTTTTTAATAATCCTTATTTAAAACTCCTTGGTATATCCGTGCATTTTATTTTTTATACTTTTTAATTCATGTATGAGAACATAAAGCTATCTTTCTATCCTTTTCCCACATATCAATTTTACAAGTCTCATCCTTGTCACACTATTTCTTTTTTCTTAATTATTTCAAAAGTTGGTGTTAGAAATTAAAAAAGCACTTTGCCTCACGCTCGCAGCAAAAATAGATTTTGCTGCGAGTTTTTACGCGCCAAAAGCGCCCTTTTCGTGCTGTAGAGGTGAAAACAATTTGAAAAAAGAACATGTGAAAATTGCAGACGCCATTGGCGCCATTTTCAATTTGTGTGTTGTTTGAGGATTCAGTTTTCGTAGAAAGTAAAATAAAACTATCAAAATGATAAGTAGTGATAGTGATGATGAAGATTTTTTAACTCCGCCGCAGTTGAAGGTAACAGCAAAAATACTGATTGATAACCTTTTACCACAGAAATCAATTAAAAAATATAATAAAACTTATGACAATTTTTTACAATGGAAAAGTAAAAAAAATGCGGCATCTTTTTCTGAAACTGTTTTGCTAGCTTATTTCAGTGAAAAAGCGCAAAAATACAAACCAAGTACGTTACAACAGCACAGCCAGTTATTCCTCCTACATTGTCGCAAACATCTCAAACAAACATTAATGGAAAAAGTGTTACATTAAGCTTCACTAACTGCAACAATTTCAATATCAATTAGTAAAGATAGTTTTTTACTCAAAAATGCTTGTAATATGGCCATTATTTTGACAACCTTCTTTGAACAAAGTCGAGGTTGCCGTGCTCCTCCGATGGTGACGCAACAAAGTTGTATGGGATTTCATTATTGTCGAGTTTTAGCCACCAGCAATTTCCTTTGAGAATCCATTATTGTCGAGTTTTGTTTCAAACATAGTTGGTGAAAAAAGTACATTGTACAACCCGCGCAGATAATGAATGGGATTACACTCGTTGTGGTAAGCGCCGTGAGCCGCCATTTTCAATCCCATTCTTCATTTGCGCGGGTGTTGTATTGTTTTAGATGATGGTATTGTACTTTTTTTTTACTTTTTTACTATTTTTCCTCTTTGATATTTTTGACTTTCTTGCCTTTTTAATTTTTTGTCATTTTGGACCAAGTCTTGTATAGTGCTTTACTCAAAAATGTCAAAAAGTAAAAAATGTCAAAAATGACAATAATGTCAAAAATGTCAAAAAAGTAAAAAATGACAAAAATTACAAAAATATCACAAATATCACAAATGTCAAAATGTCAAAAATATCAAAAATTTCAAAAATGATCATTTTGGTAATTTTGGACATTCTGGACATTTTTGACATTTTTACTTTTTTGACATTTTTGAGTAAAGCACTACACAAGACTTGGTCCACAATGACTACTGCTGGCCACGCTATGATGGCCTCAAGCTGAGCTTAACTACGCTCTCGGCCTTCAAGCTTGGTCATCATTGCAGCCCTTGCTGTCCGCGCTATAAAGGCCTCGACATCCGGTCTCGGCCTTTATTCCAGCTAGGCCATCAAGGGCCGCAATGCTGACCGCGCTGTGACCACAGAATACATAGTACAACAGAAGCCGCATTCCGCAACATAATTTAATTAAATAACGACTCTTGCTGCGACTCAATAAGGCGCAATTCAGATCGCACATCGCTACAGCGGCTACAGTTATATTCACCTAGAAGTTTTCTCTCTTTCTATCGCGTAGCTCTCATCTCTTCTGACGCCGTTAGGGTTGTCGTCTTTTAAATGAATTGCGTAGCATTATATCATAAAAGGAAAGCGATTTTACGTACTATGGTTAAAGAAAATCTTACAATAATATTCGAACATTTCTATAATATTCAAGAATCTAATTAGGTACCTACCTACCTATCTAGTTAGGTACCGTAAATATGGGAGACATAATAATAACAAAAGTCAACTTTTGGTACCTACCTAGTTAGATAGGTAGATACTTAGTTGTTTATCGTTACTTGTCCTATTTAGTTACTTATTATAGTAAACAGTTCTTGTTTCTTGTGTCATACCTACAACACCTTTCACAAATTATGCTTTCTTACGA
This sequence comes from Agriphila tristella, assembly GCA_928269145.1. Lineage (NCBI taxonomy): Eukaryota > Metazoa > Arthropoda > Insecta > Lepidoptera > Crambidae > Agriphila > Agriphila tristella. The sequence continues at coordinate 1,707,094 of OV743443.1, read as the reverse complement.
AGTCAAATAATTGTCATTAATAATTTATTACGTAGTTAAGTAAGTAGGTACACACGACGGCACTTTAGGCCCTCCGCTGCCTTGAGCGGGATCCCGGCGCGGGCGTCCGCTCCGGGTGCTGTTTCCTGTATTTTCATAGAGCAGCGCTGCGTGTGGCGGATTGCCCGCCGCACGTGGCGCGGGCGGCGAGCACGCTTGCGGGTCCCGCACGACGGGTCACGCGAGCGGGGCTGTTTCTTTTATATTCATAGAGCAGCGCTGCGTGTCCGCGCCCGCGACGGGTTATTTGTCCGCGACGGAGCACGGCGCGGGTCCCCGCGACGGGCTGTTTGTCCGCGACGGAGCACGGCGCGGGCCCCCGCGACGGGCTCCCGCACCGTGTACCCGCGCCGGGATCCCGCTCAAGGCAGCGGAGGGCCTTAGACTATACATATAGGTACATGTTGACCTTGAGACCGCCTTTATGCCCTACGACCTACGTAGTAAAAGCTGTTTTTGCAGTTTAACTGTATGACCTGTAGTGTGAACCTACCTATTCTGTAAATAATTATTTCAATAAATAGTTGGGTGAAGATTGTTTACTAACAAGGACAGGTAGGTACCTACCTAAGAATAAACAGACTAGGTACTAAATACTAATTAAACACCTACCTATAAGTAGACAAGCATTCTTCTGATCTGAATCTTTCGATGTCGTTTGTTTGTAAGTTTGAAAAACGTGAGGTTTGTTTGTATTCTTTTATTAGGGTTCCGTCGTCCGTACCCAAAGGGAAATAAACAGAACCCAATTTACCTTTGTTCGTCTCTCGGCAATGAAAAAAATAACAATTTTTCATTTGTTTTTTTACTCTGACACCCATCCACTGCACAATAATTACGTGGTTTCGACATTTCGACAAAGAAAATATACACTATGATTTCGAGGAGTAAGCGTGGGAAACGTGCGGTGCGAGCGCTCAGGCGGGCGTGCGGCGACCCTCTGCCAGATGTATCGTGGACGATACGCCGAACGGTAGGTGAATAACGCGTGACCTTGAGCGAGTGATGGAGGCCTGCTGTGACGGCCTGGACCTGTGCTGAGCTACGCTATCGGCCATCATCATCGCGCTGCCAGCAATGCAGTCATTATTGACCGCGTCAGTAATGTACTATTATTTTCCTCGTTTCAAACGACACCCTCGACAGTAATCGGTCTCTTTCTCCTCTCGGTGAACAATGTACCATTATTGTAAAATTTTGAAAAATTAAGGTAAAATTATAAAAAAACACCTAGTTATATTATAGCAAATATTGTACTGATTGACTCATTAAACAAAAAAGGGTGTGTCATATTTTCGCCATACCTTAAACCTGAGTTCTCCCAAGGGCTGCTTGCCGTAGGGCACGCCTCTGAAGCTGGCGTAGTGCGAGCCATCTTCCGCCAGTCGTGTCTGCCCGCACACCCATCCCGAGTCTATCCTCGTACGCGATATGACGTCATTGATATCCCATCCGTTTGCTACAAACACAATAAATAATAAATAACTGGTTATAATCGGCTATAAAATCCTTTATCCTCTGCACTTCTTTTACTAGGTACAAGCTTCTTGAGGAGCCACATCTTCAGATGATTTTATCTCATTTTACATGGTGTTGACTTTTCTCCTCGTCATTATATCATCCGAACGAATGTTATTAGGTTGTACTGAATTTCATAATGTAACTCGTCGGGCGTGGGCGCGGGTAGCGTGACATCCTCTCGCTGGGATATTGTTGTTATGATTGACACTGGTTGTTATAATGTTGGCAGTAAGCTGTCTCAGAACCTTTTTGAAAGGATTTAAAGCATGGGTAATGGGTATAGAAAAATTGTATATTGTTTTAGTTTGTTATTGTTAAAGCAAGGTGGTTCAGAAAAGAATTCAGCATTTTTGTTGTTCGTAATCGAATCTTCTTCTCTTATATAAAAGTGAAGGGGTGACTGACATATCAACGCACAGCTTAAACCGCTAGGTCTAGAGACTTGAAATTTTGTACAAAGATACTTTATAGAGTGTAGGCATCCTCTAAGAAGGGATTTTTGGAAACTTGACCCCTAAAGGGGTGAAATGGGGTTTCAAAGTTTGTATGGAAAAAAAATATTAAATAGACATTTCGACTTGAAACTTCGTAGGAGTACTTCTAAAGACAAATAAGTGAACACGTGTTTCGTGGTTTTCTGAAAATCAACCCTTTAGGTAGTAAATGGGGCAAAAATAGCCCAAAATGACTGACAAATCAATACACAGCCCAAACCTCTTGACCTAGAGACTTGAAATTTTGCACACAGATACTTATACAGTGTAGGTATCCACTAATTATGGATTTTTGAAAATTCCATACATAGGGGATGAAAAAAGGGATGAAAGTTTGTATGAAAGTCCCTCAGTTTGAAGCTAGGATCTCAAAATTTTGTATTTAGGCTGACGATTAGGATAAATACGTGTCTTAGCGTTTTTTAAAATTCTACCCCGAAGGGGTAAAGAGGAGGATGAAGTTGTGTATAGAAGAAAATTCTACATTTTCGAAGTAAAAATCGCTTAATTTATAATTTAGGATTATGGATGGAAATCTAACGCAACGTATATTGTTTTTGTTATTATTTTAATATGGGGATGAAATGGGAGTGAAAAGGGGTAAAAAACCTAAAAATAGATATGGATGTCGTTATCGAGGTTTTGTGGGATGACGATTGCAAAAATGACATTTATTTTGAAGTCCAACACGGTGGACATGATTTAACCCCTAAAGGGGTGAAAATGGGGTTAAAATTTTGTATGGAAAAATAATATAAAATAGACATTACAACTTTAAACTTCGTAGGAGCACGTCTAAAAATAAATAGGCAAATATATATTTTGTTATTTTGAAAATCAACCCCTAAGGGGGTAAATTGGGTAAGTAAACATAAAAATCAAAATAGATGTCGTTATTGGGGTTTTCTGGGATGACGATTGCAAAAATTCATTTATTTTTAAGTCCAACACGCTGGACATGATTTAAACCCTAAAGGGGTGAAAATGGGGTTCAACTTTTGTATGGAAAAATAATATAAAATAGACATTAGGTACAACTTTAAACTTCGTAGGAGCACGTCTAAAAATAAATAGGCAAACATATATTTTCTAATTTTGAAAATCATCCCCTTAGGGGGAAAATGGGGATAGATGGTGAGTAAACATAAAAATCGATATGGATGTCGTTCTTGAGGTTTTATGGGATGGTAAATGCGAAAATGAGATTTATTTTGAAGTCCAACGTGGTGGACATGAAACATCATGAACCTGGACCTGGACATGCACATCCAGGGGACGGGAACGGGAACAAGGACGGGGACGGGAATGGGAACGGGGGTGCGGACAGGAACGGGGGCGGGAACGGGAACGGAATGGGAACGGAACGCGAACGGGATGGCAAATAGACGGGAACGGGACGGGAACGAAACGGGATTGGAACAGGAACGGAACGGGACGGGAACGGGAACGGAATGGGAACGGGCACGGGAACGGAACGGAAATGGGACGGGAACTAGACGGGAACGGAAAGGGAACGGAACGGGAACCGAAAGGGAACGGAATGGGAACGGGACGGGAACTAGACGGGAGCGGGACGGGAACTAGACGGGAACGGAACGGAAATGGTACCAAAATGGAAAGGGAACGGGAACGGGATGGGAACGGAACGGGAACGAAACGGGAACGGAACGAGAAGCCTCATACGAGGCCCGCCACATGCGGCAAAGGTCTTGCCTCGCGACGCAGCGCGCTTGATGGGGACCCGCCCAATCGCGTAAAAATGGCTGGACGGATCCTGGTTGTTTCAGGTTCCCTGAGGATTTTCTCTTATATCTACGCGGACGAAGTTGCGGGCAGAAGCTAGTCTTTGTAAAAGAGTATGAGTATGTGCTCGACAATTATTTAAGAATAAATGTGAGAGAATTGTCGTTACTTCGGGGCCCCCTGAGAATGGCAGCCCTGGGCAAGGGCCCCATGTGCCCTTATGATAAAGATGTTTTTGAATGTATGGAGTTGCGGATTCAACATGATTTTCTTTCGCTGAGGTATTTCTTAATTTGGCAGTACCGATTTTATTAGGTACCTTTTTTAAACTATATTTTTTTTAGCATAATTGTATCTTATAGTTATCTCTGTGTTGCCTTCTAGGACCCCAAAGTTAGGTTGAGTTTATAAAGTTACAAGCTTAAGTTGTTTCAAGTTTAGTTTACTTACCGCCGTAAACCACCTCATGGTTAAGTTTGGTATTATGTTTCTAACAACTGGAGGTCAAGGTCACATGTATAGTGCAAATTTAATAATGAGATAGAATCTCGTTTGCGACAGTATTTAACGACCTCTGTGGTACAGTGCTGTAGGTAAACCGATTTTCATATTCTCGCAGTCTCTGATGTTGATGAATCAATCCTTGTCTAGGTCAATTTAACTTGTGATACCTTAGTAGCTTATCTGATTTTCAGTGCACTGAGCTTTAGCTACTTACTTTGGAATTAACAGCAATGTAGGTATGTGATGTTGTTTTTTTGGAATTGGATGTATTAATAAATACCTACTGTGATAGCCAAAGATTGTGTTATAAAGTATCCAGTAATCTCTACCTTCTCTCACAGGACATATAGTCCGGTCGTGGGACATTAAATTTCATAAAGAAGTTTTGATAATACTAAAAGTTTTAGTTTTTGCTGAGTGTATAGATTATGTGCATTGTGAGCTATTGTTGAAAAGTTAGAAGTTTTATGCCGGTGCTTTAGGTATAGTTTAGGTATTTCGTAATATTTCGTTTAACGTAATATATATAGAATTAAAGTTTGAAATGTTGATTGTTTCATAATAAGAACTATGTTATCTTCATGTTGTAAAATATTTAGAAAGTTATTATGTGTGGAAGTGCGTAAATCACAAAATCACTCTTTTGTGTTCGAATAAAATTTTAAAATTTCTGAAATCTTATTTTAAGACTTTCAGTGGTTATATATACCAGTTCAACAAAGTTTAGAAAGTTAAGTGGTGTGCTTCTTTGATATTTTCATTTTTCCTTTATAACATACGGAATAATGAATTAAAAATTGATAAGATCGCTCTTACAATACCTTTTCAATGCACTTATATACTACACAAAAAATTAGAAAAATACATACAGTGGCTTTTGTTTAATTACGGATAAAATATGTAGTATTGTCGCTACAGGCCGCTCGCGCCGGTCCGGTGCCGCTGGCGGCGCGCGGCGGCGCGGCGGCGCGGCGGCCGGCCGCCAGTCCAGGAGCCCTATTTTTAAATCGCTCGACTGGTGTCGAGCGCTCGTTTCTACTGATTTTCGTTCGACATCCCATACATTTGAGTCAAATGTCGAACGAAAATCAATAGAAAAGAGCGCTCGGCGCCAGTCGAGTGATAAAAAAAAGGGCCCCAGGCCCACTCGCGCCATAAATAAGAATAAATTATTATTAAGGTGGCGACTGATCTGTAACATTTCGTCGTAACATAACGTTACGTTATGATGAAATGTTACAGGTCAGTCACCACCTTTATGCTCGCGCGCGAAGTGTATGAAGGTACCTACAGCTACCTACTTACTTACAAGTTGTACGCTCGGCTACTTACAAGACGTGTCGACTCCTATCTGACCTATCTCTTATCCCGAAATGATATTATTATGATTCCACTAGTGGCCGCCCTCGACTTCGTCTGCGTGGAGTTTTTTTGCTATCCCTCGGGAACCATACTTTTTTCGGGATAAAACCCTGTCTCCTTTTCTATACCCCTGGCAACGTGTATGTAAAATTTCATGATGATCGGTTCAGTATTCATGACGCGAAGGCGTAACAAACAAACAAACAGACTTTGGCATTTATAATATTAGTATGGATAGTGCGACTCTAATCTACCTAGCTCTCTAACTAATGTACCTACCTACCTAATTTATACAATTGCCACAAAATAGAAGGCCCTAAAAGACGACAGTAATTTTATGAAATAAGCCACAGATGTAGGCAGCTACATAGATAAATAAGACAAGTTAGTTGGTTTAAACACTTTGATCAATACCGTAAACTGCTGCATCTTTGCACGAAATTTAAGTTTTTTTTTTAAATATCTCTTCAAGTATTTATTATCTGTGTCCATTTTTACATTAAGGCGCGAATTGGAGATGTATGCCATATATCTTAAGGTTCATAACGCCGAAACGGCTGTTAGATTGATCTCCAGAAACCGTCAAAGTCGTAGGCAAAGTTGTGATAAAATATCCTAACTTTGCCTAGAAGATTATAAGCAAAAATACAAGCCGCATTTAAAAACTAGTCTTAATTATAGAGCCATACAAATTGCGTTACCATCGAGATGTGCATGGATTACCACATATAAGCATCAATATTTTTTTCTGGCAAGCAGGCGAAGTTGGGCACAAGCAGGCAAACTTTGAGCAGTATCAGTAAATATTTCCATAGTAAATTTGTAGCATACCACGGGTTGCCAACTTGCCACAAATAGAAAAACACAAAATTTAAAAGACTTACTATAATTTCAATAAAAATGGGTAAATCCGGACGTAAACCAACTAAATTCACAGGACTAAATGAATTTCATTTGATTTGTTTTAATTTCTTCATTTTGAATTTATTATTTTCTTTTGAATTTATTTTTTTATAACTATTAAACCTTTAAACATTTATAATTACTTTTGTAAGATTGTTTTCTATTTTTATAGCTGTATATCTTTTTATTTAATAACTAAACAAAGTAAACATAGACTGCCCTCCAAACCGCTTTACTGTTGTTAAGTAGTGACAACCCTAGGGCTAGGCAAACTTGAGTCACTAATGCCCGAGAAGCCTTTTACAACATTGCCTACCGTGATTATAGCCGTAAATGAATGACATTAACAAGAAAAACACTTATAAATAGGAGAAACAGCATATTTGCTTACCCCGTAAATAGACCTGAAATTCTCGATTTTTCCAAGGAAAAACTAAAAGTTTAACACTCACCTAAAAAACGTGCACTCCGTCACAGAATACATAATAGTACAAGTACAGAAGCCGCATTCTGCAACATCATTTAATTAAATAGCGACTCTTGCTACGACTCAATAAGGCGCAATTCAGATCGCACACCGCTACAGCGCCTACAGTTATATTCACCTAGAAGTTTTCTCTCTTTCTATCGCGTAGCGCTCATCTCTTCTGACGCCGTTAGGGTTGTCTCTTTTTTATCTGTTTATCTGTATGTTTGTGCGCTAATAACTGAAAAATCGCTAACTCAATCGTAATGATGTTTACATAGAAATATACTATGTATTTTGCGAAGTAATTTAGTCTTTATCTCATCGCAATCAGTTCACTTAATCAAAAGATATACGACTTTTAAGTTTTTAAGAAGAGTTTACGATGAATTCGTTGTAACAATATCTAACGACGACTACCTGGACCTGGTGTTCCCACATCTGGCACGGTAAAATGGTCAATGGCTTAAAAGTAAACAATAAAGTGTCGAGTTTTGGGGTCTGTCTTTTTTAATTTCTCAGAAAAAAAATGCACGTGAATGCAGTAAAATCTAAGCCTGCTTTCTAAGTATTATATTATTTTATACTACTAGCTTCCGCCCGCGACTTGGTTCGCGTGGACATTCGAGAAAATCCTTAGGGAACCTTTAACCTGGATAAAAAGTTTGATATCCTGCCTTGCTAGGTGTGAACGTGCCTTGCGCGCAGTAGGCCTCTGGCTGGTAAGCGCGTACTATAGCGACCGAGTGCGATGTCGGACCGCATCCTCACGCGCAAGTGGCAAACGCCCTGCCTGCAAGCGAGGTACGTCCACACCAAGCGTACTGCCTAGCGAGGCAGGACGTTAGAACATAGAATACTTCGTATCCTGGTTAAAGGTACCCTTAGGATTTTCTCGTATGTCCACGCGGACGAAGTCGCGGGCGGAAGCTAGTATTCTCTAATTATTTTCTTTTCTCTGGAGCTACTATATTCTCTAGTGTTACCCTGGTGTCCCCTAATTTTTGATTACTTTTATCTTTGATCAAGAATACCCTAGATGTCCGGTCAGAGTCTCAAAAATGGCACCTCAAATAGCGTCCCACTACAAACTGGGTGCTTATTTTGCACAAAGTAAGTGATAAAAGATGTATTTTTGTAAAAAATAAGCTTATTTTGTGCAAAATAAGTGATATAAAATGTGAGTTTGTACAAAATAAGAGGTGATCATGTACAAAATAAGCGCAAAGTTTGTAAGTGGGACGCTATTGAGGTGCCATGTTTGCATACTGTTTTAGTTCGTAAGCGTTATCTAGGATATACTTGATCGAAGGTTTTTGTTCTTGATCGAATGTATAAATAATTTATACAATTCAATTATACTTGTAAACAATACAGTGAACGTAATATGTATAAAGAAAAGAAAGGTACTGTGTCGCGACCACTGCGTGAAACGGATCGAACGACGGCTGCGGCAATGTGATTGGCTGGCGATGAAGAAGCTGTAAAAACCAAATTCAAAACCGACGTACCTATATAAGCGGACTTTCAAAGGGAAAAAACGTTCATTCGCTATTCATTCGCCAATTTTGCTACTTTCTCTATAATTTTTTCTATGTACCATTGTGAAACGCAAGTAAAAGCTGTTATAATATTCGCAAGTTATTATTTATCCCTTCAACGACGACCCTACGCACGACATCTGGACCTTCGAAGCCAAATTTGGACTTTTTGATACCGAAGTTGGAGCGACCAATTGGAGAAACAATAAGGAATATACGCAGAATAACTGAGGATCGAGCCGAGAACAAAGCGCAAAAGGTACGACCATCAGTTATCATTTCCCTTCCTAATCCATTGCTAAAACTTGTGTTTATTACTGTGGTAAATTATTTAATTGTACTAGTGATTGATACGCAGGGAGCTCTATTATCAGTTGTCTATAGCAGCGTGCCGTTTGCTAGCACTAACTGCCACTGTATAATAAATCCAACTTTCACTAGCCGCCAAAATGAGTGATACCGAAACTACTGTGTCTCGTTCAAAATCACCACTTAAAATAACCGTCACCAACAATGACAGCACAAATCAATTAATTCGTGATCTAGTTAAAAAACGCGCCATTGTCAAGAGTAGATTAACAAGGTTTTGCAATTTTATTAATAATTTTGAGCGTGAAAAGCCTTTGTCTTCGCAATCAAAGGCAGATTTAAAGCTGAGAATTCAAAGTGCCAAGAGCCTTCACGCAGAGTTTAACGGTCTTCAAAGTACGCTAGAGGCATCGGTTTTAGAAATAGATTTAGAAGAACAATTAAATCAACGCGATCAATTTGAAGACAGTTACTACAGAGTGATGGCTCGAGCTGAATGTATGCTAAACGTTGAGAGTGAAGCTTCTATTTCTAAAGATTGCTCTAATAATTCAGTTAAACTACCTACGATATCTGTACCGAACTTTGAAGGTTCGAGTGAAAACTGGCTAGAATTCCGGGATACATTTTTATCCCTTGTGCATAATTCCACGCAGATAAGTAGCATTCAAAAGTACCACTATTTGAAATCTGCATTGAGGGGCAGCGCAGCCCTAGTAATAGATTCATTAGAATTTTGTGCAGATAACTATTTAGTCGCATGGGAATTATTGTTGAACCGGTACAACAATTGTAACTTGTTAGTACATAACCACGTAAAAGCATTGTTCAACATTCAAGCCCTGACTAAGGAAGAACCGGATTTATTGCGAAATTTAATAGATACGATATTAAAAAATTTGCGTGCACTAAAGATCCTAGGTGAACCAGTAGACACCTGGGACACACTAATTATTTATATTGTTGTTTCTAAATTAGATAAAATAACGGAACGCGAGTGGGAACAACATAAAACCACAATTTTAAAACAATCCGGTAATTCCAAGTCAAAACTGAAGGTAGATTCGCTATTGTCTTTTCTAAAAGATCGGGCGGATATGCTGGAAACGTTGCAGTTATCTAACGGTAGCACTAATTCCAATTTAAACACAAAAAATAGAAAACAATCACATTCACACTACCCAAAGATTCACTGCAACGTTTCCACTAACAAGCCACAAAAGCACTTCAGCAATAAGTCGTGTTCGTTTTGCAATAACGGTGTGCATCCACTTTACGCGTGTCAACTATTTTTAACCACTGATTTAGACACTAAAATCAAACACGTAAGCGTTAACAAACTGTGCGAGAATTGTTTGCGCCCGGGTCATAACGTAAGTTCATGCAGATTCGGTCCGTGTAGACAGTGCAACGAAAGGCATAACACCCTATTACACAAGCGAAAGGATGATGTTAGCCCAGCGGTGCCTGCGCGCGTATGCGAGAATAACAAACAAGTTTTGTCTATGCATTCTTCCCTCACCCAAGATCTGTCGCCAGCGGCGGTGCAGCGACCGGTTTCTAGCCCCCCCGCCACCGCTGCCGTGTCATGTAACACACACATAGAATCGGCCATGCATCTATCACACAGACAAGTTGTTTTGTTATCCACTGCACTTGTAGAAGTACTTGACGTTCATAATATTTATCACTCAGCGCGCTGCCTTTTGGATTCGGGAAGCGAACGTTGTTTTGTATCTAGTTCATTATGCAAACTATTACAATTACCATTAGTACAGTCCACACATGAAATTCGTGGTGTTGGCAATACGATCACGCAGTCTACTCAAATGTGTGAAATTGAAATAAAATCCTGCACCAGTACATACGTCACGCAAATTCAATGCATTGTGCTACCACACTTAACATATACGTTGCCCGCTATATCTAAGCATCATGCGGAGTTTAAAATACCAGAGCATATTCAATTAGCGGATCCATCATTCTACGAATCTCAAAACATTGATATCCTGATAGGCGCTGATAAGTTTTGGGATTTGTTAAAGAGCGGTAAAATGCGATTACCTAATGGACCGTTCCTTCAAAATACGCGTTTAGGGTGGATAGTCTCGGGTCCCATACATTTAAATACGCGCAATATGGGTAGTGTACAATGTAATTTTTCTCAAAGTTTAGATTTACAATTACGTCAATTTTGGGAGCTTGAGGAAATTATAAAACCATGTAAGACGTATACGGATGAAGAACAGGAATGTGAAAATATTTTCGTTAATACTACGATGCGTGACGAAAACGGGAGATTTTCAGTAAATATTCCTCTCAAATCATCACTACATGAGTTAGGCGAATCTTATCCTCAAGCCCTCAAACGATTTTTATCTTTGGAACGGCGCCTAGAAGCTAATCCCGAGTATAAAAAATTATACAACGATTTCATGCACGAGTATGAACAATTAGGTCATATGACGCGTGTTGACGAGTACGGAACCCCTAATTATGTAATACCACATCACGGTGTGCTCCGCGAGCAAAGCACAACCACTAAGCTACGTGTGGTATTTGACGCTAGTGCAAAGTCGAGTTCCGGGCAGTCTTTCAACGACCTTCAACTTGTGGGACCTCCGATACAAGGTGATTTGTTTGCCATTTTATTGCGTATGCGTCAGCACAAATATATAGCGTGTGCTGACATCGAAAAAATGTATCGGCAGGTATTAATCAACGAAAATCAACGTGACCTACAACTTATCTTGTGGCGTGACGATCCGACAAAACCAATTAATGTATATAGATTAAATACTGTAAGTTATGGTACTGCCTCGGCTGCTTTCTTGGCTGTACGGTGTTTAAAACAATTATCTTTAGACTGTCCGGATCCTGACGTCAAAAGAACAATAGCCGAATCATTTTTCGTTGATGATATGGTCACTGGGTCTAACGATAAAAACGAACTATTACAATTATGCGAAAATGTATCAAACACTTTAAAGGCGGGTTGTTTTCCATTGAGGAAATGGATCTTTAATTTTCGATGCGATCTAGCTTCCGATTGTTTTAATGACGCCAAAGATTTAAATATCAACGATAGTCACAACTGTAAAACATTGGGTATGTGTTGGAATTTTAATTCCGATGAATTTTATTTTGATACAAAATTTGTAAATAATAATAATACATATTCTAAGCGCATAATATTGTCTCATATATCGCAAATATTCGACCCACTAGGATTGTTGAGCCCTGCAATAATAGTAGCAAAGGTTTTATTACAAAGGCTATGGCTTCTCAAGTTAGACTGGGACGACGAGCTGCCGCGCGACGTCACAGCTGAGTGGAACCGGTTTGCTAACAGTTTATCGGCGCTCGATAATATTCGTATTCCACGACACGTAATAGCAAATGAACCAACGGCACTTGAGTTACACATATTTACGGATGCTTCTCAAACGGCTTACGGAGCGTGTATTTATGTCCGATCTGTTTTCGATGATAATAATGTGTCACCATCTGTGCATTTATTATGCTCAAAGGGCAAGGTTGCGCCGTTAAAGCTTGTTAGCGTACCTAGGCTCGAATTGAGCGGCGCGGTTCTTGGGGCGCGTCTTTATTCGTTGGTAAAAAATTCGCTTCATTGTCAATTTAATCGTGTCATATTCTGGACAGATTCTACTATAGTCTTAGGGTGGCTGCGCATGGCTCCTAGGTTATTAAAAACTTTTGTTCAGAATAGAGTAGCCGAGATACATGAATTAACTGAAGGGCAGCCATGGCGACATGTGAGCGGAAAAAATAACCCTGCAGATTTAGTGTCTAGGGGTGTGCACCTGCCTGACCTGACCACTTCACGTTTATGGTGGAATGGTCCGACCTTTTTACATGATGCTAATTTCGATTGTGACATTTTAGAAAATAATTCACAACATTCAATCAACGATTTACCTGAGGTTAAGGCTAATGTTGTACATGCGTTTAATTGTAATCAAAATGCGAGTATTGTTCCGTTTGCTAGATTTTCTCGTTTTGACCGATTAATTCGTACGTTTGCCTATGTATTACGTTTTTTGCACAATATTCGACAGCCAAAGTCGGATAGGTTAAGCGGCGCAATTACTATTAGTGAGTTAAGATGTTCTGAGATGATTCTTGCAAAATTGTCTCAATTGGAATCATTTCATGATGAATATGAAAAATTATCTAAGGGGTTATCACTAAAACATAATCCTAGCTTACAAAAATTAAATTTATTCTTAGACAAATCTAATACTATACGCGTTGGGGGTCGAATTAGCAACTCGGAGGATTTTAACTATGATAAGAAGCACCCAATTTTACTCTCATCGAAACATCAATTTTCCGTGCTATTGTTTCGTCACAAACACCAGTCTCTTCTTCACGTAGCCCCTCAGGCACTCCTATACAATGTGCGCGAGCAATGGTGGGTGATTGGTGGAAGAAACCTTGCTAGAAAAATAGTACGGGATTGCGTGGTTTGCAAAAAACTATTGGGCCAAACATTACATCCACTTATGGGTAATCTGCCTAAGGAACGATTGAGTGCTACTTATCCCTTTCTATATTGTGGGGTTGACTATGGGGGACCAATTTACACTTTGAATCGCAAGGGAAGGGGCGCAAAAACGGTCAAATCGTATATATGTTTATTTGTCTGTTTTACAACACGCGCAATACACTTGGAACTTGTAAGCGATCATTCCTCAGAGGCATACATTCTAGCTCTCAAACGCTTTATTTCACGCTACGGAAAACCTGTTGAAATATTCTCTGACAATGGCAGGAATTTTGTAGGAGCAATGAAAGAATTTTCTAATTTTTTAAATAATTGTTCAGAGGATATAGCTCAATATGCAACGAGCCAATCTATTAAATTTAGCTTTATTCCCCCTTACGCTCCTCATTTTGGTGGCCTGTGGGAGGCAGGAATAAAGTCTTGTAAACATCACTTGACGCGGGTCATTGGGAACGCGCATTTAACGTTTGAGGAATTTGCCACAGTACTAGCACAAGTGGCGGCGATCCTCAACTCCCGTCCACTTTCACCTATGTCCTCAGACCCTAATGATCTCCTACCCTTAAGTCCAGCCCATTTCCTGATCGGTCGTACACTTACAGCGCCAGTTTATGATGACATGCGAGCTGATCCAGGGCATCTACTCAATCGCTACAAGAAGGTGGAGCAGATTCGTCACCATTTCTGGGCACGTTGGGCGAAAGAATACGTCTCGGAGTTGCAGACTAGGTGCAAATGGACTGAGGGCGGTGACTCGTTGCAAGCTGGAACTCTCGTCGTCATCAAAGACGATAACTTGCCTCCTCTCAAATGGCAGTTGGGGCGCATCGTTGCTACAGTTCCTGGCAAAGACGGCATATCACGTGTGGCGGACATTCGCACAGCAAGTGGCACTGTGCGGCGGGCATTCTCAAAAATATGTCCTTTATTTCATGAAGATGCAGTGCAGTAATTTTGAAGCATCCTGGTGCTTCCAAGGCCGGGGGCATGTCGCGACCACTGCGTGAAACGGATCGAACGACGGCTGCGGCAATGTGATTGGCTGGCGATGAAGAAGCTGTAAAAACCAAATTCAAAACCGACGTACCTATATAAGCGGACTTTCAAAGGGAAAAAACGTTCATTCGCTATTCATTCGCCAATTTTGCTACTTTCTCTATAATTTTTTCTATGTACCATTGTGAAACGCAAGTAAAAGCTGTTATAATATTCGCAAGTTATTATTTATCCCTTCAACGACGACCCTACGCACGACATACTGCCTGACATAGACGTAAGTTTCAAGTGGCTGTTTAATATTAAATTATTTTAAAGTTTAACATACATTTATGTCAAAGTAACGCAGTGGAGTTAAAATCATGTAAATCTTAGAAACTATTACTATAAACATAGATACATTATTTTGATAGGATACTTTCTTGTTGTATTAAATACTAAATGTAAGTACCGTAAACTGCTGCAAGATTGCCCCTAAGCTTCAATTTTGCCTAATCTAGTAAAACTAACATTACTTCATAACCGCCATCTATTTTTTACTTTTGATAATGAGAGAAATACCTTCGTTTTATTGGCAACCCATTTCATTATTATTCAAAGTGGCAACACCGTTACTTTTTTGTCTGTCAGCTGTCAACGGTCGCAAACTTTTAGTTTTTCCTTGGAAAAATCGAGAATTTCAGCTCTCTTAGTATTTATAGGGTAAGCAAATATGCTCTTTCTCCTGTTTGTAAGGGTTTTTCTTGTTAATGTCAATCATTTACGGCTAGAACCACGGTAGGCAATGTTGTAAAAGGCTTCTCGAGCATTAGTGACGCAAGTTTGCCTAGCCCTAGGGTTGCCACTACTTGCACGGTGCTTGACACCCCGGTCCCGAAAGCCTTGTGTGTTACAGCGGGGCATTAGGAGGTTTTTAACTGATATGCCATTGGGTGTCACTCCGACTTGAGCGAATCTGCTTGTCGGAGTGACACGCAATGGAGAGCTCAGAACTCGCCGGCCCCCTCCTGTCGGATCGGAGAACGATCTTGAGGGGGTGGGTTGGAAGTTGGAAGGCGATAAAACCGCGTTTCCTCCTAGAAAAAAAAAGGGTAGCCACTACTTACTCAACGACAGTAAAGCGGTTTGGAAGGCAGTCTATGTTTACTTTGTTTAGTTATTAAATAAAAAGATATACAGCTATAAAAATAGAAAACAATCTTACAAAAGTAATTATAAATGTTTAAAGGTTTAATAGTTATATAAAAATAAATTCAAAATAAAGAAATTAAAACAAATGAAATGAAATAAGTTTAGTCCTGTGAATTTAGTTTGTTTACGTCCGGATTTACCCATTTTTATTGAAATTATAGTAAGTCTTTAAAATTTTGTGTTTTTCTATTTAGGGCAACCCGTAGTATGCTCCAAATTTACTATGGAAATATTTACTGATACTGCTCAAAGTTTGCCTGCTTGTGCCCAACTTCGCCTGCTTGCCAGAAAAAAATATTGATGCTTATTGTGGTAATCCATGCACATCTCGATGGTAACGCAATTTGTATGGCTCTATAATTAAGACCAGTTTTTAAATGCGGCTCGTATTTTTGCTTATAATCTTCTAGGCAAAGTTGGGATATTTTATCACAACTTTGCCTACGACTTTGACGGTTTCTGGAGATCAATCTAACAGCCGTTTCGGCGTTATGAACCTTAAGATAAATGACATACATCTCCAATTCGCGCGCTAATGTAAAAATGGACACAGATAATAAATACTTGAAGAGATATTAAAAAAAACCTTAAATTTCGTGCAAAGTTGCAGCAGTTTACGGTATCTGATTTTCTTTGAAGTATCATTTTCATTTACAAAAAAAAAAACACAAAATAGGTAACAGAGGGGAAATTTTTAAGACGATCTTTTGTTATTCTCAAAAATCTCAAAAACTAAACGTCAAACATCGTGGCCATTCGTGGCCACCTTTAAAATCTAAAAATTAGATAAATGATATAAATTCTTGTAAATTCAATTAAATTTATTTTTGCTTTCTGTTTCAAAATGCTCTGAAAGGAGTGCCTTAAAAGTTGATTTGCCAAACTACCTTAGAAAAACAATTATGATCAGCTTATTTAGTAGGTAGGTAGCTTTATTTTATTTTACAAGTATTCTGTGTAATTTCATCGATTACGCGACAAAAAGAGTGGCGCTTCGTAGGTGCTTGTAATATCAGGCACGCAACGCTGTGAAATTTGAAATTGTACTTTATTGCCATGCAACTAGAGTAGCTTATTGTTTGTGGCCCCGCGCCCGCCCGCGCGCCGCGTGGCAGTCAGCGGCCCCTGCATGCACCCGCTCGCGCGTCACGTATAATTCGTATTTTAGCGCAATAATTTATCCGTAATTTAAACAAAACCCACATTATATATGTTTCTAATTTTTTGTGTAGTATATAAGTGCATTGAAAAGGTATTGTAAGAGCGATCTTATCAATTTTTAATTCATTATTCCGTATGTTATAAAGGAAAAATGAAAATATCAAAGAAGCACACCACTTAACTTTCTAAACTTTGTTGAACTGGTATATATAACCACTGAAAGTCTTAAAATAAGATTTCAGAAATTTTAAAATTTTATTCGAACACAAAAGAGTGATTTTGTGATTTACGCACTTCCACACATAATAACTTTCTAAATATTTTACAACATGAAGATAACATAGTTCTTATTATGAAACAATCAACATTTCAAACTTTAATTCTATATATATTACGTTAAACGAAATATTACGAAATACCTAAACTATACCTAAAGCACCGGCATAAAACTTCTAACTTTTCAACAATAGCTCACAATGCACATAATCTATACACTCAGCAAAAACTAAAACTTTTAGTATTATCGAAGGTATAATAATAAGATTGAAATACAAAATGATCTATTAGATTAGGGTTTCCTACGTAAAATCGATTCACAAATTATCGATTTTCATTTCAACGAAAACCATTGATCGATTGCTCCATTGATCGATGCCTTATTAGTACCAAGCTTTAATTCCCCGATGTAACAATTCACCGAAAACCAACTTACCGATGTTTATTTCAACTACACTACACATGACCGACTAATTATTTTTTCGAATGTAACATTTCACCGAAAAATGAAGTAAAACTTTACAGTACTTAAATATCATTGTACTTTTAAATATTTTATTATTATAACATTACCTTAGTACAGTCACCAGCACGTCAGACTATAAATGTTGACCTTGTCTTTATGCCGTACGTAATAAAAGCTGTTTTCGTAGTTCAACTGTTTAACCTACCGTGTTATCGTGCGTACCCAAAGATATTAAAATTTTATTATTGTGCGTACCTATATTAAAGAGCTACACAAAACGGTACCTATATAAAAATACTAGCTTTTGCTCGCGACTAAATAGATTCCCCATATAAATTTCCACCTCTCTATTTACCCCCTTATGGGATGATTTTCGATATGAACTGAGAAGGTAAGGAAGAAAAAGTGTAATTTACAGTTTTTAACTTTTTGAGTAAATTGAGAAAATAAATATTCAAGTTGATCTAAGCAATTTTTATTATTTTTTATCAACCATGTATGTGTCAATTACTGTATAAAATTGAATGTATTAAATATAGGTTATGTTGCAGGTTTTGAAATTAAAAAAAAAAACAAAAATAAAAATAACAAAATACATATATCAAATGACACCCTTTGATCCATCTTTGTTAAAATAGCTTGTAAATGTCACTAAAAAATGTCACCTTTTGTATTGCAAAATCGATTAATTTTTTTAGGGAAAATATACTTGGTTTGAACCGACTAAAGACTCTTCAAACGTATTTCCTAAGAAAATTAATTTTTTTTTAATTCAAGTATTAATAATCACTGTCATTTTCTTATAATAAAAATGTTACTTGTTGAACAAAATCTTGGGAGTTACAGTTAGATTTTAACATTTTGAGCCGATAAAAAAAACCAAATGAAGCAAAATTCGTAAATGTAATAATACGTTGTTCCTAACCTCCTCAACTATCCTAAATTCTCGCCAAGCATAACAAAATATTTTAAGTACTAGTATTAGTACCCCCCCACAGGACCTTTAACATCATCGGATGCCTAGTCAAAATAATTATAGGTAATTGATAATCATTCCAACATGAAATTTTACTAATATTTAAGTACTGTAAAGCTATACCAGATTTTTCGGTGAAATGTTACATTCGATAAAATAATTAGTCGGTCATGTGTAGTGTAGTTGAAATAAACATCGGTAAGTTGGTTTTCGGTGAATTGTTACATCGGGGAATTAAAGCTTGGTGCTAATAAGGCATCGATCAATGGAGCAATCGATCAATGGTTTTCGTTGAAATGAAAATCGATCATTTGTGTTTCGATTTTACGTAGGAAACCCATTAGATTAGCGTCTATTGGTTTAGCATATTTTCATATTATTGTAATACCGCGAGATAGATTGTATCAAACGCTATTTATGAGCTAAACTTTAGCTGTCTTATTCAGAGAAGTTTCACAAAACTGGGGTGCAAGACTGTTCTAACAAAACGTGGTTTATATATCTTCTTAATATATAAAATCGTAAACTGAATGACTGACTGACTGACTGATCTATCAACGCACAGCCCAAACCGCTGGACCTAGAGACTTGAAATTTTGCACACAGATACTTTATACCAGGGCTTTATAACGTTACCAATTAACAGTAAAAATAACGTTACGTAACGTTATTTTCAATATGATACCTTGATAACGTTATTTTTTTTAACGATACTTAATAACATAACCTTAATATAACGTTATATTAATGTCGATAACGTTAAAAAATAACGTTATTTTTAACGGTAATTTTATAAATATTGCGTATTGTAGGTAGGTACCTCTACTACCTAGTACCTACCGCAGAGACTGATCATGTCACGGCGGCGTCAACGTCAATTACACATTGCTTTTAAATATTTTTATACAGTAACATAATAACGTTATCAAGGAAGGAAAAAAATAACGTTAAATTCTGTTTTACCGTTATTAATTTTACCGTTATTAATTTCCATTTTTAACGTTATTTTTTTTAACGTTACTATTTTTTAACGGTATTTGAAGCCCTGCTTTATACAGTGTAGGCATCCACTAAGGAAGGATTTTTGAAAATTCCATCCCTAAGGGGATGAAATAAGGGATGAAAGTTTGTATGAAAGTCCCTCAGTTTTGAAGCTAGAATCTTTAAATTTTGTGTTTAGGCTGACGATTGAAAATTAATAAATACGGGTCTCAGCGTTTTTCAAAATTCTATCCCCGAAGGGGTCAAAAGGGGG
This sequence comes from Agriphila tristella, assembly GCA_928269145.1. Lineage (NCBI taxonomy): Eukaryota > Metazoa > Arthropoda > Insecta > Lepidoptera > Crambidae > Agriphila > Agriphila tristella. The sequence continues at coordinate 1,687,363 of OV743443.1, read as the reverse complement.
ATGAAGTTGTGTATTAAAGAAAATCCTTCATTTTCGAAGTAAAAATCGCTAAATTTATAATTTAGGCTTATGGATAGAATCCTAAAGCAACGTATATTGTTTTTGTTATGATTTCAACTCCAAAGGGGATGGAATGGGGGTGAAAAGGGTTAAAAAAAACCTAAAAATAGATATGGATGTCGTTATCGGGGTTTTGTGGGATGACGATTGCAAAAATGACATTTATTTTGAAGTCCAACCACGGTGGACATGATTTAACCCCTAAAGGGGTGAAAATGGGGTCCAAATTTTGTATGGAAAAATAATATAAAATAGACATTACAACTTTAAACTTTGTAGGAGCACATCTAAAAATAAATAGGCAAATATATATTTTGTTATTTTGAAAATCAACCCCTTAGGGCGTAAATGGGGTGAGTAAACATAAAAATCGATATAGATGTCGTTATTGAGGTTTTCTGGGATGACGATTGCAAAAATGACATTCATTTTGAAGTCCAACACGGTGGACATGATTTAACCCCTAAAGGGGTGAAAATGGGGTCCAAATTTTGTATGGAAAAATAATATAAAATAGACATTACAACTTTAAACTTCGTAGGAGCACATCTAAAAATAAATAGGCAAATATATATTTTGTTATTTTGAAAATCAACCCCTAAGGGGGTAAGTGGGCTGAGTAAACATAAAAATCGATATAGATGTCGTTATTGGGGTTTTCTGGGATGGCGATTGCAAAAATGACATTTATTTTGAAGTCCAACACGGTGGACATGATTTAACCCCTAAAGGGGCAAAAATGGGGTTCAAATTTTGTATGGAAAAAGAATACAAAATCGAAATTACAACTTTAAAATTCGTAGGAGCACGTCTAAATATATATTTTGGGATTTTGAAAATCAACCTCTTAGAGGGTAAGTGGGGTGAGTAATATAAAAATCGATATGGATGTCGTTCTTGAGGTTTTATGGGATGGTGATTGCGAAAATGAGATTTATTTTGAAGTCCAACGCGGTGGACATGACACATATGGACCTGGACCTGGACATGCACATCCAGGGAACGGGAACGGGAACCGGAACGGGCACGGGAACGAGACGGTAACGGGAACTAGAACGGGACGGGTATGGGAACGGGAACGGAAGGGGTACGGGACGAGTACGGGACGGGATCGGACGGGAACGGAATGAAACGGGAATGAAACAGGAACGTAAAGGGGACCGAAACGGGAACGAAACAGGAACGAAACTGGAATGAAACGGGAACGGAACGGGAATAGAACAGGATGGGAACGGGAACGGGAACAAGAACTGGACGGGAACGGGAACGTAAGGCGTACGGGATGGTTAGGGGACGTTTACGGGATGGGAACGCAGCGGGAACGGAACGGGAATGTGAACAGGAACGAAACGTGAACAGAACGGTTACGGAACGGGAATATAACGGGACGGGAACGGGAACGAGAACAGGATGGGAACGGGACAGAAACGGGATGGGAACGGGAACGGAAACGGAAGGGGTACGGGACGGTTACGGGACGTTTACGCGACGGGAACGCAAACGGGACGGGAACGGAACGGGAACGGGGAACGGGAGCGGGAGCGGGAATGGGAACTGGAAGCCTTGTGCGAGGCCCGCCACACGCGGCAAATGTCTTGCCTCGCGAGGCAGCGCGCTTGATGGGGACTCGCCTAATCGCGTAAAAATGTCTGGCCGGATCCTGGTTAAATTCAAATTCAAAAATTATTTATTCAGTCTAGGCTGTTACAAGCACTTGTGAATGTCATAGAAGCTACGCCATCGGTTCGCAAACCCTAAGCGGGAGACCTTGTAACGAGAAGAACCGGCAAGAAACTCGTCAAGGGCTGCTTTTTTCTCCCGTATATTTCATACAGAGTCGTCAACATTGAAAAATGAGCTCCACATTTAAAGTGAGGTCATTTTCCATCACAATAATTAACAAAAGTTTGCACACAATGGGTAGGTAGGTTGAAATTAAATACTACTATCTAAATACTACTAAGTAATGAGAGTAAATAACTTTCAACTAGTTGAGAAATCACTGTGTCTGTTACTCGAAAGTGCACCTAAGTAGGCAAAATTTGCCAAAAAAAAACCACATGTTACAAGACATAAAAAAATAATTTAAAAAAACTTACAATTCAATATGCGTTAAGATAGGTACTCAGAAGCAGACCCTTTCCACTGGCAGCACCCGTTCACGAGCATGACGCATGGACCAGCCATCGCTTCGCTCAACCATATTTGAGGGAACGTAACGACCCGCCCCACACGACACCACCGCAGAAATGATTAAAGAGAGCATGACATACTTAGGCTACCCATCCTAAGGCACCGAATTGAAAACTATTATCCTAAAGCTTTTCATAGGCCTTTACTTACAAAACTACTGAATATAGAAAGCAAAATGATTGCAATGAAAAAAAAATTAGAAATCAAAACAAAGTTTAGTTATTAATTTAAATTTTGAGTAAGAAGTGCCATACATATTGATAATATTAATCAGAAAAATAATATATATAAATAAATATACGACGCCCTTAGTACAAGTAGACAGAAGCAGACCCATTCCCACTGGCAGCACCCGTTCACGAGCATGACGCATGAACCAGCCATCGCTTCGCTCAACCATATTTGAGGGAACGTAACGACCCGCCTCATACGACACCACCGCAGAAATGTTTAAAGTGAGCATGACATACTAAAGCTACTCGCATTAAGGCGTCGAGTCAAAAGCATACAATAAATTATAAGTAGGTAGGACAAATCTCTCAATTTTCACAAAGAATAGAAAAATCTACGACCAGGCTGTTTTATCAATTAAATAATCTTTAACGGTATAGTATCCTTTTTTGAGAAGACAATTTTTTACATGAGTCTTAAAGTTATCAAATGGTAAATCCAAAATATTACTTGGAATTTTATTATAAAATTTTATACCAAGACCTATGAAAGAACCACGAACTTTTTCTAATCTATACTGAGGCATTACAAGTTTGTCTTTGTTTCTGGTGTTCCGATTGTGCCAATCACTATGTTTTGTATATAAGTTAATATTGCGACGCACGAAAAGTATGCAGTTTAATATAAATTGAGATGCTGCTGTCAATATACCAATCTCTTTGAATCTATCCCTAAGAGATGTTCTAGAACTTAGTTGATAAATAGCTCTTATTGCTCGTTTTTGTAAAACAAAAATAGTATTTATATCGGCTGCTATCCCCCACAAAAGAATACAGTATGACATAATGCTATGAAAATAACTGAAATACACTAATCTGGCAGTTTCTACATCTGTTAACTGTCTAACTTTCCTAATGGCATAGGCAGCAGAGCTGAGCTTGCCCGCCAGAGTTGCTATATGCATATTCCATTGAAGTTTACTGTCAAGAGTAACACCCAAGAAAACTGTTGAATCGAGCAAATCTAATTTCTCATTATTGATTACAATTTCAGTGGGATTCGCCTGTACATTAGGTAAAGCGAATTTAACACATTTAGTTTTCTTAGCATTAAGCTGGAGATTATTTACATTAAACCAAGTAAGAACCTGCGAGAGTGCTTTGTTCACATCGTCAAAATCTGTTTTTTTCCTGTCAACTTTGAATATTAAAGAAGTATCATCCGCGAACAAAACAATATCACAGAACCTTTCTGCAAAAAAGGGAAGATCATTTATATATATTAAAAATAAGAAAGGGCCCAAAATGGAGCCTTGCGGAACGCCCATTTTTACATGAGAACCTGACGAACTTACTCCATTGATATTAACTGTTTGAGTCCTGGAACTGAGATACGACAGTATTAATTTTTGGGCATTATTTTTTACACCGTAATGATTAAGCTTCAACAGCAGCGTCCAATGGTCCACGCAGTCAAAAGCTTTGGACAGGTCGCAGAAAATGCCAAGGGCATTTTGAGACCCCTCCCAAGCCTCAAAGACATGCTTCAAAAGCGCAACCCCAGCATCAGTAGTAGAACGACCTTTCGTAAAGCCAAATTGTTTATTGTGCAGAAGTTTATTTACATTAAAATGACCCAATAACTGCTCAAGTATTATTTTTTCAAAAATCTTGCTTAGGACAGGTAATATCGATATTGGTCTGTAATTGCTAGGGTCTTCTTTATCTCCTGATTTAAACAATGGTATTACCTTGCTAAACTTCATAAGATCAGGAAATATTCCTTGATCAATACACTGATTAAAAATGTCAGCAAGATAAGGGGCAATAGTATGCACAATTTTTTTAATAACCTTAACTGATATGCCCCATAAATCAGTGGAGCTTTTCATTTTTAGAGAATTGAAAGCTTTAATTATATCTAAAGCAGTAATACATTTAAAATTAAACAATGAATCACTTTCAGCCACATGTCCCTTTAGCATAGATACGGCAGCCGCTGGTGAGGAATCCAAATTTGATGTAGTTTCTACTGGTATGTTTACAAAGAACTTATCAAAGGTTCAAAATCAAAGGTTGAAGGTTCCTTAAAAGGATTTCGTCTAATATCCACGCGGACGAAGTCGCGGGCAGAAGCTAGTATTATATAAAATTCAAAGTCCTGACTGACCGACTGACTGAGTGAGATATCAACGCACAGCCCAAACCGCTGAACCTATACCTATACCTATAGATACCTTATACAGTGTAGGCATCCACTAAGGAAGGATTTTTGAAAATTATATCCCTAAGGGGATGAAATAAGGGATAAATGTTTGTATGAAAGTCCCTCAGTTTTGAAGCTAGGATCTTAAAATTTTGTATTTAGGCTAATGATTGAAATTTAATAAATACGTGTCTCTGCGTGTCGTGTAAATGAGTTTTTAAAAATTCTACCCCCGAAGGGGTGAAAAGAGGGATGAAGTTGTGTTTATTTTTTATTTTATTTTTATTTATTGAGCACTGCCAGTGTTTAGAAGTTAATCCTTCGTTTTCAAAGTAAAAATCGCTAAATTTATAATTAAGGCTTATGGATGGAAATCTAACGCAACGTTTTTATTATTGGCAGTATTTTAACCCCTATGGGGATGAAATGGGGTAAATAAACCTAAAACAGATATGGATGTCGTTTTTGGGGTTTTCTGGGATGACGATTGCGAAAATGACATTTATTTTGAAAATCAACCCCTAAGGGGGTAAATGGGGAAAGTAAACATAAAAATCGATATAGATTTCGTTATTGGGGTTTTCTGGAATGACGATTGCAAATAATACATTTATTTTATGGATGGTGCACATGATTTAACCCCTAAAGGGGTGAAAATGGGGTTCCAATTTTGTATGGAAAAATAATATAAAATAGAATTAGGTACAACTTTTAACTTCGTAGGAGCACGTCTAAAAAAAAATAGGCATACATATATTTTGTGATTTTAAAAATCAACCCCTTAGGGGGTAAATGGGGTGAGTAAACATAAAAATCGATATGGATGTCGTTCTTGAGGTTTTATGGGATGGTGATTGCGAAAATGAGATTTATTTTGAAGTCCAACGCGGTGGACATGAAACCTCATGAACCTGGACCTGGACATGCACATCCAGGGGACGGGAACGGGAACAAGGACGGGAACGGAGACGGCGACAGGAACGGGAACGGAATGGGAACGGAACGCGAACGGGACGGGAAATAGAAGGGAACGGGACAGGAACGAAAAGGGAACGGAACGGTATCGGAACGGGATCGGGACGGGGACGGGAACGGGAACGGAACGGGAATGGGACGGGAACGTAAAGGGAACGAAACGGGAACCGAAAGGGAACGAAATGGGAACGGGACGGGAACTAGACGGGAGCAGGACGGGAACTAGACGGGAACGGAACGGAAATGGCACGAAAATGGAAAGGGAACGGGACGGGAACGGAACGGGAAGCCTCGTACGAGGCCCGCCACACGCGGCAAAGGTCTTGCCTCGCGACGCAGCGCGCTTGATGGGGACCCGTCTAATCGCGTAAAAATGGCTGGACGGATCCTGGTTGGTTCAGGTTCCCTGAGGATTTTCTCTAATATCCACGCGGACGAAGTCGCGGGCAGAAGCTGTCTTAGATATTACAGTTGGCAGTCGATCATATTCTTAAGCACTATCTTATAATTACAGGTAAAAACCAATTGTCACCTAACTTCACTCACCGAAGGCAAAGAGGCCGGGCAGCGTATATACAAAGGCGGCTGCAACACAGACCGTAGCAGCTCTGTAACGCAGCCGCGTATGTATGAATAAAGTATAACAATCACGGCTGCACCACAGATATTTGAAAACTATCTGCAATGTGATCGGCTTTGCAAGGCATTGTTTTAACGAAACCGGCTGCAATACAGCTTACACTTGCTCTGTAATGCAGCCTGATATGCATGTCTATAAATCACCAAACACGGCTGCACTGCAGATAATTTTTAGGGGTCGCGTCTATCGCCGCACTATCTCCCCCCGCCACGTCTGTCTCAACAGCTATTGTCTATTGTAGTAATAAATAATCTATTGTATGTTTTCTTTTTGTCTTTTGTTTCTCTCTGTATTATGTTTTTGTCGTAGGTATTTAATATTATTATTATTACATAACAATAATAGTTCTTAATTTTCCGAAATACATTTTTTAATACAGTTGCTCAAAAAGTGGCGTATTGCAGGGACGTATAGCGTTCGGGATGTGGGCTATTTACAGACTCGAGCTTTTTCTTTACCTTTTCCGAACTCGTGCGTTTTCTTTCCAAACTGTCAAAATAATGTCTATTAAAATTCAGCCGAACTGAGAACCTCCTCCTTTTTTGAAGTCGGTTAAAAAGGAAAAACCAACCACGAAGTTTTTACAAAAAAAAAATCATAGAAGTTTTTATGATTCATGCAAATATTTCTAAAAATAAGCTACTAATTTGTTTCAATACTTATCATATTTAAAAGTATTTTTCATTAAACATTAAATTAATATTAGTATCGGCCAAATTAAATTTATAAATATAAAAAAGTTGGCTGTATGACGTGCACTGCCATAGTCTCTGCTTATAGGAGTTTGCGCGGGTAAGTGAAAAGAAAAAGCCGCGGCAGCGGCCAGCGAAGCGCCAGAAAAATCTATTTCAAACTCAATTGGTAGATTTTGTTTGCCTGCTACTGAATCAGTGACTGGCACCGGCTACCGAATCAGCGGCGGAGGTACAGAGGTTAACACGCAATTATTTAACCAAATTATTAAGTACCTAAATGAAAGAAAGTCCCATTTCAGACACCAGCTCCTCACATACTATTTGCTTAAATGTCTTTAAATTGTACCAAAATATTGTTTTGTGAGGAAAAATACATACATACATACATACATACACTCACGCCTGTTTCCCATGGGGGTAGGCAGAGACTATGGATCGCCACCTGCTACGATCCTTGCACACTTCTTTCGCTTCATTCATATCCATCAATCTTTTCATACATGCCCTGCGGTTTTTGTCACTGCGTACACCAGCCTTTTTTATAATAACCTCTATTTGGTCCGCGTAGGTTTTTCTGGGACGCCCTCGTGCAATCGTTCCTTCCACATTCGCACAGTATATCTCTTTCGTGATTCGCCTTTCATTCATCCTCTCTAAGTGACCAAACCACTGGAGCATTCCTTTCTCAATTCTTGTCACTATATCATCTTTCAGACCACACCTTTTGCGAATCACCTCATTGCTCACTCTATCACTCAGTTTTACTCCACATATTTTCCTCAACGATCGCATCTCTACCGCATTTATTCTGCTTTCATTCTTCTTCTGCCATACCCAAGATTCACTTCCATACATCAGTGTCGGTACCAGCACTCCGTTATGAATAGCCATTCGCGCCTTTGCAGAAACGGTTTGGCTACTCATAACCGAGTGTATAGCAATATATATTCAATTTAGTAATACCCTTAAATATTTACGAAATGGAGCATGCTGTATGCAGGATTGCAAACATGTTTACTTTTAACTAGAAAAAAAAATGTGATCACCGCATCGCATCATACAATAGCTCTGCCGACTGCCATCTTTTGTCGAACTACACGTGTGTGTGTGTGCCCGTATGTGTGTTTTTCTTTTGTCCTGTTTCCGCGCACCACCGCCAGCCTAGCTTGTCTGTCGCATACCTACTTTTACTTTTAGATGATGCTTGAAAAATAATTATTGTAACTACTTGTAACTGTCTTACCTACATTCATGATTAACAGTGACGAATGCGTAGTGTACGAACAAACCTTTCTGGTTTTTGTTGCACTATTTAGATTAAGGTAAAAATGTAAATTTGTTTATTTAAATAAATTAAAAAAAAAAATTAGCACCACTCACCGAATTTCCTTTCTTCACTCGTCTTTCTATGTCTTCCTCACTCTTTCCGTCCCTTGTGAACAAACTCCCCAAGTATACAAACTCACGGACTTGTTCCACTTTTTCGCCACCTAACATTACCGTACAGTCAGTCATTTCTTCATCTCTCTCAAACACCATCACTTTAGTCTTAGTTACATTCACTTTCATCCCTTTTCTCACAAAATCTTCATTCATAACCGACATCATTTCCTGCAACTCTTGCGCAGAAGACGCAAGTATAACTTGGTCGTCAGCGTAGAGAAGGCACTTGATTTGAGTCCCATTCATCACAACCCCACAGTCACGTTCTTTCAGACCTTTCATACAACTGTCCAAAAACAGATTAAAGAGCCATGGTGACGCAACACATCCCTGTCTGACACCCCTAGAGATGCCAAACCAGTCAGTGTATACGCCGTCAATCCTGACGCATGCACGGGAATCCTCATAGAGAGATTTCAGTGCATGAATCAGTCTGCTCTCCAATCCGTATTCGGACAACACCTTCCATAGCTCATTCCTGTCAACTCGATCGTAGGCCTTCTCCAGGTCCACAAAGGCACAGTAAACCTTTTTGTGCTTAGCCAGGTGTTTTTCGGTTAAGCACCTCAAGGAGAAGACCTGATCCGTGCATCCCATTCCCTTTCTGAATCCCGCTTGCACATCCCAAATACCCTGATCAGTTTTTTGCATCACTCTTTCAATCAGTACCTTTGCATACAATTTACTGACAATGCTGAGAAGACTGATCCCGCGGTAGTTTTTAACATCCTGCCGTGACCCTTTCCCTTTGTACAGCGGCACGACCACGGCTTTACGCCAATCTTCCGGCACTTTGCCACTGTTCCAACATTTATTAAAGATCAGTTTTTGCATTCACAATGCTACTTTTAAACAATACTAAATAATATACTAGAAAAAATACGACTCGCACCAGATCAATACTCAGACGGGAATCGAACCCGCGACCTTTGGTAGGAAAATATAGACGATTCAAAAGTACTTAATAATTAAGTTTATTTGAATAAAGCTTATTTGACTTTGACTTTTGGATATCCGGTCCAATGCTCTGACCGCTGAGCTACCGAGTCACTAGTGACATCGTCGAATTTCTTCTAGTATATCCTGCTCTTACGCTGCAAGCCAGCGTTATTTCACCAATGTGAGGAATTACCTCGACATTCAATTGAAATATGTTTCCAGATATTTAGACAATTGATTAAGATGAAATAGCTATATAATAATTTTTAAATTTGAGATTTTTGCATTCACAATGCTATTTTTAAACAATACTAAATAATATACTAGAAAAAATACGACTCGCACCAGATCAACGCTGGCTTGCAGCGTAAGAGCAGGATATACTAGAAGAAATTCGACGATGTCACTAGTGACTCGGTAGCTCAGCGGTCAGAGCATTAGACCGGATATCCAAAGATCGCGGGTTCGATTCCCGTCTGAGTATTGATCTGGTGCGAGTCGTATTTTTTCTAGTATATTATTTAGTATTGTTTAAAAATAGCAATGTGAATGCAAAAATCTCAAATTAAAAAATTATAGCTATTTCATCTTGATTAAATTGTATTTTATTATTATTATTACTAGAGACTGCTCGCGGCTCCGCCCGCGTGGACGAAACTATACTGTGACAAACAATTTATTCTTTCAAAACCACCGTGATAATAAGTACTAAATTTGTAATCATCTGTAAATTTGTAATTTACAGAAAATGAACAGTTTAGGACCTACATAAATAATCATAATATAGATTCAGCTTATTTAGCTGAATTACTACAAAAAGTTAAACTCAGAGCACCTCGACGTATATCCTCACGTTCAAAACAATCTTTTCATGTACCTTCATGTCACACTAATTATGCTAGAAATGCCTTTTTCAGACGATCTTGCGATCTCTATAACAAACTATTGAATGGAGTCGACATCTTTGCTAATTCATTAAACTTGTTTAAGAAAAAAGTGGGTGAACTGTTATTCAAGATAAAGTGACTACAATGTACATCGTAATAGTCGTAGATGAAATTGTCTCAGTTTTTTTATATTTTTGTATTTTGTATCTCATCTTTATTGGTAGGTAAGGTACTTTGTTAAAGATGATAGCATCTGACACAATCTTGCACATGTAGTGTGTGTGCTTACATGTAGGTATATTACACACACGCATCTCTCCTCATATATAAGCTAAAACCCTTTATAATAAATCAGTTATGATCGCAGTCAGTCTATCATTCATACACCCGAACCGCCAACACTGCATGGCGACCCTGCCAGTGCTGCCTGTCGGCAGCGCTGCGCAGATGGTTTTCGGAAACAAATAATTTGTGCAAAAAAAAAACTATTACAAGTCAAAAGTGAACGAACTTGATGTGGAGAAAAATGAGAAAAAGTGACTTTTTCATACTTATTAAGGACAGTGAAATGACTGTAAAGTGAAAATAATAGTACTTAAATCTGAATGCTAAATCAAAATGAAATCTTCAAAACTTTAATAAATTAAACGAATTAATTTTTTTTTATACTTCGGCTGAAAATCTTTAAAAATTGCGTTGCGATTGCGACTGGCGAAACATGGTATGATGAGCTGGGTGCCGGGAGATGTTGGTGTCCGATGTGGACGCAGCAGGGAGCTGTTCCGGTCCATGATGTGGTGATGGAAGCGTTGGGCACACAGCGCGCAAAGAGTGTCTTCAAAATTTTTATCAGTGTTTTTAATGGTGTTTAGCGTTTGCGTACTTTAGTAAGTTCCAGAGGGAAAATTTGTTTTGAAGAGTTTGTTTAGACTTTTAAATAGGTATTCGTTATTGTGTGTAGTTTTTAATTTTAATCAGAAACGTGTATTCAAATAGCTATATGAAAAAAAAAATGAAATAGGTACTTAAATAGCATTACTTATAGTTTATAATAATTTGTTATACTTAAAGAGGAAACGATTGTTGACGATTTTTTCGAAAATTATTGTGAATGTAAATGTAAATTTTAGTAAAAGAATAGACTATGAAAAATTTAATCTTATTTTGAAAACGTAAGTGGAGAAATTGTGGTAATAAGTACATACATATTACTAAGTTTGAAGGAGAGTTTTTAATTTTTAGGTGCTTTTGGTTAATCGTTAATTTTATAAAAAGATTTTAATCGTTTAAATTTTGTATTATGTATTGAAAAAAAACCTAAAACGCACAGAGTTTGTTTTTGTTATCAATTGTGTAATGTAATGTCATTTAAATGCGAAATAAAGAAGTTTGTAGTTGTTCTAATGAAATTATAATTCAGACTTGCATTAAAATAAAACTTATAATTTCTTGCTTCTTGAATCAGGTCACGTAGATAGGTATGATTAGTAGAATCCGTAAGTTCGTTTTGTATTTCAGCGCGTCAGCGTAAACTTGTATGGGAGACATGAGGCAAGATTGTTTAAAATGAATTGGAATTTAATCACGTTGCCTGCCACATAGGTATCATGTTTGAACTAGATATACTTACGATGAAATTGTTATGCATTATGTACTTAACTATAATGAGAAGATAATTCCTGGACTTGACAAGTTATAAATTTTAATGGATATGACTATTATACGATGATAAAGACTATGAAAGTTAAGGTTTAGGATTGTGTAGAAAAAAATTTTAGATGGGTTTTTTTTTAAAGGATTGGTAAATTATTGTAAGTGTTGGATATAGGATAAGATAGGTTATGGTAATATTGTAAAGTTAGGAAGTAGTTTGATAGTGAAAGATTTTTAGATGGGAATTTAATTAGTCAGATTCTTACACAATTTGGACTGATCACCCAATATTTGAGGTTCTGTATAATTAATGAATTTTATGGAATGTTGAAATGTTTTAGTTTGTCTATGATCGTTAGAATGGAAAAATAAAGGAGGAGATTATAAAGAAGTAATGAGTTAATATGGTACTGTTAAAGGGCCTATCCTTCATTCAATCATGGTGTAAACGAGATTTCTCCGTGAGAATAGTTGGAGGCAGCTCATGACGAAGGAGCGCGAGATACGCAGCGTCAGAGTGGACCTTAAAATAAAGTCCCATGAAATAAATATAAATGAAAAATAATGTATGAATATATTACAAGTGCGCGCACATGAAAATAAATGTACCATGAGAAATAAAAAAAATAAAATGAAGTTATATAAAATTTTGTATGAAATATAAATATGAGTCGACTATAAATAAATGGAAATGTTACTGTGATGATGATATTATTGAGAGAATAATGTTAAAGTATGACCATGGCGATAATTTTGTGACAAATGTGGACTGGCCCTCCACAAAACTAAGTATTTACTAATACTGTATAACTATGATTTCAAGGATGTGACTTTAAGATTAATAAGATTGTGTTAAGTGTGTTTTTATTTTTTGTCAAAAATAAGTGAGAGAATCTTAATTTTTTTATGAAGTTTGAAATGACATTTTAGTAAGTTCTTTTTTACAAAAAAAGTTTAAATTTTAAGATCGTCAACAAGTCGTTAGCGTTAATTATGTATTGGTATTGTTTATCTTTGTTTGATTTCCAAAAACTTGAATCATTTAAAATGTAAGATTTCTTTTAAATTTAAAATAATTTAGAGCTTAGTAAGTATATTGTTTATGAAAAATGTTATTTTCTTTCTTTCATAATTTATTAGATGATGAGATTCAAAATTCATTAGTTAAAAAAGGTATGTATTTTTTTTAGTCCAAAAAGCTTGGAATAAGAGCAAAGTTTTAGATTGTTTCGTTTAGATTTAATAATAACTCATAAGTTTTCAAAAAATGTAACCGTTCGTTAATTTTTTTTCTTTTAGGGGGGAGGTGTAGTGTGTGTGCTTACATGTAGGTATTGTCGCCGAGCCGACCTCTTTTTGATACAAACTTTATGGTTTTTTAACTTATTTTTTATTACTTTTGATTTCTGTTCCTTTTTTTACATTGTGTCATGTTTTTGCTGTTGTCAGTGCGGTTTCTTGTGATATAAATATATTTTAAACGTTACAAATCTTCGTTTACTCATTTTCATTAGCTCGCTCAGTATCATTGGTCCTTCCACCGTAGAAATTCAGCGACGTATTTCACATTTTCTTCCATTCGTAGTTGACATTTAGTTTTCATACAGTTCATCGCTTTTAGATCCCATAAAACATGCTCACCCGTTCACAGTCACGTAAAACACCATCAGAAGGTAACATTCACACCACCGCCGAACCCCAACCACGTCAATCACGCTCCATGACATCCTCATCAGCCTCCACAATCAGGGCCCGTAAGGCCGCCGCAGAGGCCATTGCACGTCGCCGGCAGCTCGAACGCGAGTTGCAGCTCGCGGAGGAGGAGATACAGCGCAAGCGGCAGCTCGCGGAGGAGGAGATACAGCGCAAGCGGCAGCTCGCGGAGGAGGAGATGCAGCGCAAACGGCAGCTCGCGGATGAAGAGAGGCAGCGCAAACGGCAGCTCGCGGATGAAGAGAGGCAGCATAAGCAACAACTCCTCGCGATGAAAAACAAGATGGAGGAGCGCGAATTGCAAGCGGAGCTGGCCGCGATTGAAGCTGAAGGAAGCCGTAGCAGTCGACGCAGTCATTGCAATGGTTCTGTAAGCTCGTTGCGATCTAATAGGACGGAAGCATGGGTTCAAAACGCGGTACGTAATTCACAATGTTCCCTTCAACATCATCCAACAATTACAAAATTGTCCGAAACGGGGGCCCAACTTCAGCCTCCACTAACTCACGTGGGCAATGATCATCCTCATTCTTATCCTTTCACCACTAACCAACCCATACAGGCAACGAACGCGTCTGAGGGCGCGGCACGCATACCGCCGCACATCCCCACGGTAGACGACAACGTCCTGTGTGTGTCGGATTCCAACAAACTTTTGCAAGCAGTGGCAGACACAGCGGCAGCTGCGAAAGCTCTCGCAACCACCCGACACCAACCAACAAAGCATATTGAATTAACACCATTTGCCGGAGAAACATCTAAATGGCTACAGTTTAAAAGATTGTTCGACACTACAAAAGCTTTCTTTTCTCCTTTAGAAAATGTAGCGCGCCTGCAACAATCTCTACGAGGTGCAGCGCGTGAAGCTGTTGGCGCTCTCTTGATCTCAGCCAGCGAACCCGAAGAAATTCTCTCCGTGCTGGAACAAAACTTCGCCCGCCCGGAGATGATTATCTTCAAAGAAGTCGCTGCTCTGAAAAGCTTACCTCGCCTGGGTAATGATTTGCGTGAGTTATGCACTTTCGCAACAAAGGTACGAAATAGTGTACACACTATACGTATGCTAGACCACAACGAATACTTATTTTCACCCGAACTCTTCCACACCATTTTGGGAAAGCTGAACCCTACAGTAAAAATGAGGTGGACAGATTTCGCAGCTGACAACTGTTCGCGAGACCAGCCAAAGCTTGAGCTCTTGTCCGCATTTCTCATGCGCGAGTTAGACAGACACGTTAGATTCGGTTTAACACCAGAGCATGCAGCCGGGTCGCCTGTAGCTAGCTCGTCGCATGATAAACAAAGACGTGAGTACGTTCATACTGTTTCGCCACAACAAAAGCATGTAAATAGTTCCATAAATAAAACCTCGACCGAGGTCAATAAAACAAATTGTCTATTCTGTAAAAAAGAACACAGTATAAAAACGTGTCCCAATTTTAAGGCACTTTCTATAGAGAAACGATGGCTGTGGCAACGCGAAGCAAAGGTTTGTTATAGGTGTCTACGAAGTAGCCCACACACTTGGCGAACGTGCAAAGTCAACCCGTGCGGCGTCGACGGTTGTACTTTACACCATCACCCGTTGCTTCACGGTGCTCAGTGGCCTACGCCGGTGAACCATACGTCTGACGTCGCCCTTCAAGAGCCCTCAACGGCCAGCGCGGAGTGCGAAGCAGTTGTTGTGTCTACCACGTCCACAAAGGCATGGGATGATAATTCAAGTGGGCGGATTACGCTGCCTTCACGTCCCAGTACGTTACTCAAAATCATACCCGTAACCGTATTCGGTCCATTAGGTAGTCACGACACTTATGCCTTGCTCGACGACGGCAGCACTGCCACACTCATGGATGCCAGTGTTGCCGCGCGTATCGGAGCAGTGGGCCCTCGCCAAAAAATTTGTGTGAACGGTGTCGGTGGCCTCACAAAAAATGTTGACGTCGCGTATATTGATTTTAAAATTAAGGGTAAGTTCACACAAGACGTGTTTGAGGTAAAACGCGCTAAGTCCTTACCGTCACTGTCACTCCACACTCAAACGGTAACTAAGCAGAACGTTGCGGTATATAAACATTTACACGACCTAACAGAACTTTTAGTTTATGAAAAGGCGACTCCCATGGTTCTTATTGGTGCCGAACATTGGCATTTGTCCATAAACCGCGCTGTGCGCAAAGGTACCCGTAACCAACCAGTAGCCTGTCTCACACTTTTAGGCTGGACACTATATGGGTTGTCATCTAAAAATAGTACAAACTGTATTCAGTTTGTCAATCACACCACATTTATAGACCAGGAGTTAGCGACCAAAAACGAAAACTTGGAAACTTTAATTAAGGAACATTATAAGTTGGACTCGTTAGGAATATCAAAACACGAAACAATACTAAACAAGCAAGATAAACGCGCCGTTGAAATTTTAGAGAGTACTACTTCACGTTTGCCGACCGGACGGTTTCAAGTTGGTTTGCCATGGCGCGACGATATTACGCAAATACCGGATAGTTATCCACAGGCTTTGTCACGCCTCCTGAGTCTCGAGAGACGCATGCGGCGTGAACCGGTTTTTGCAGAGGCATATATCAAATTTATGAACAATATGTTTGAAAAGGGTTACGCAGAAGAATGCTCTTCTGAAACATATTATTCCCAGAATCTTCAAAATTCTAAAACTTACCGATTATATTTACCTCATTTTGGCATATTTCATCCGCAGAAACGCAAGCTTCGTGTTGTTCACGATGCCGCTGCCATGAACCAAGGAGTCAGTCTGAATTCTTTATTACTACAGGGCCCTGATCTTCTCCAAAACTTGCTGCACATTCTTTTTAGATTTAGAGAAGGCCGTGTTGCCTTAACTGCTGACGTTAAAGAAATGTTCCCTCAAATACGTATCAGGCCCGAGGATAGAGATGCTTTACGGTTTCTTTGGAGAGGTGGAGACCAAAAGCAACCTATCAAAGAATACAGAATGACATCCGTCATTTTCGGCGCCTCCTCAAGCCCCTTTACTGCGTTATACATAAAAAATAAAAATGCTATGGAACATGAACATAACTTCCCTAACGCAGCAAAGGCGATTGTCGAGGACCATTATATGGACGATTATCTTGGATCTCATGACTCCACTACTACAGCGGCACAAATTGCGAAGGACATAGTTACGGTACACAGCTTTGCACATTTCGAAATGCGAGGATGGGTTTCAAATGACGACGCTGCATTGAAGCTCATCCCCAGCGAACTGTGTGCTGAAAAACCATCACAAGTAGACATTGGGAACTCTCCTACGACAATCAGAGCATTAGGCATCATATGGGATCCTCTTTCGGACACATTGGGGTTCCGAACAGGTCTGGGCGAAACTATTCCCCAACAATTAACTAAGCGCATAGCGATCTCACACATTATGCGCGTATATGACCCTTTAGGTCTCCTCAATCCTGTTGTGGTTAAGGGCCGCATACTTTTTCAGGACATTTGGAGATCTAATATTGGTTGGGATTCTAATTTATCTCCCACAGAAACTTTGAAGTGGATGGAATGGTTTCAAGAACTTTCGGCCATTTCAACAATCAAAATCCCACGCTGGTACGCCAAAGCCAGCGACGAGGAACCTCTTCACCGCGAACTCCATGTTTTTGCTGACGCGAGTGAAGCGGCATATGCCTGCGTAGCGTTTTGGAGACTCGTATACGCTAATGGGTCGGTGAAGATGGCTCTCGTCGGTAGCAAGGCTAGGGTTACTCCCTTGAAACCAATTTCAATCCCACGGTTAGAGCTAATGGCAGCTCTGATTGCAACGCGCCTCGCCGTAACCATCAAGGAGAGTCACGTAAAAAAACCTTCCAACACATTTTTTTGGACTGACTCCCTTACTGTCCTCGGTTGGTTACGTAGCGACGCGCGCACGTTCAAGCCTTTCGTGGCCCATCGTATTGGCGAAATAACAGAAAATTCGAACATATCCGATTGGAGATGGGTACCGACAGGCATGAACGTGGCTGACGACGCCACTCGAGCGCGTTCAGTCCAGTTGGATCAGCACAGCAGATGGTTCAATGGACCTTCGTTTCTTTTTCTTTCTCCCGAGGACTGGCCTAAAGAACCAGTTTCAGAACTCCCGTCACTTCAAACTCAAGTCGAATTAAAACGTGCACCTTGCGAAATGGTGGGAGTTCTGACGGAATGTATTAGTCCGCCTTCAGCGGTAACAGTAGACAGCTCACGTTGCAGCAGCTGGTTGCGCTTGGTGCGCGCTACTGCGCGCGTACACCAAGCCGCGTTTATGTTTAGACAACTAATTCAAAATTCTTCGTCTTCTTATCGCGATCGATCACAACCATCACAACGTACGTCCACTACCGCCACTTTAGTTAAAATAACACCCAATTTTATGAAAGCCGCAGAAAGGCACCTTCTACTCAAGACACAGCTTGAAAGCTTTGGCATAGAATTCAAAAATATCCTCAACTCCAAGCCATTGCCCAGAACCAGTCGCCTCACTAAGCTGTCTCCTTTCGTTGGAGAAGATAAGCTACTTCGCCTAGGAGGGCGGATCAGAGCAGCAGAGGATGTGAGCCAAAGTGTCAAAACACCAGTACTTCTTGACGGTTGCCACCCCATAGTCCGTTTACTGGTGCATCACTACCACGTCAAGATGGGCCACGCAAACCACGAAACAGTAATCAACGAGCTACGCCAACGCTATTGGCTACTGCGGTTGCGAAATACAGTGCGGTCAGTAGCGCACCGATGTTTAATGTGTCGCATTCGCAAGACCTTGCCGCAAACACCCCCGACCGGTGATCTCCCACCACAACGAATGGCTCACCATCAGCGTTGCTTCACTTTTACTGGCCTGGACTACTTCGGCCCTATCGACGTGTCAATTGGTCGCAGGCGTGAGAAGCGATACGTAGCGCTATTTACGTGCATGACATCAAGAGCGGTCCACTTAGAGTTAGTACACTCCCTGTCTGCAGACTCAGCCATATCGAGCATTCGCCGATTTATTGCCAGAAGAGGAGCCCCAACCACTATATTCTCCGATAATGGCACTGCTTTCGTTGGCGCCAACCGAATTTTGAGAGAGTTTTACCAATCTAGCGTCGAAGACTTCACGACGAACCATGGAATTGGTTGGGCTTTTATACCGCCTGCTGCTCCGAATTTTGGTGGATGTTGGGAGAGATTAGTCCGGTCCGTTAAGGTGGCTCTCAGCGCTACACTGAGAGAACGTGCGCCGAAAGAAGAGACACTACTGACGCTGTTACTAGAAGCAGAAGCTGTGGTGAATTCGCGACCGCTAACCCACATTTCTCAGGACCCCGAAGACCCAGAAACCTTGACACCTTTTCACTTCTTAATTGGCTCATCCTCCACAACCAGTTTGCCCGCACGATTCGATAACAGTGTGCTGTTTGGGCGAGCAGAATGGAAAAAGGCGTTACGGCTGTCAGAGCTTTTTTGGTCCCGATGGGTAAAAGAGGTACTTCCGACGATGCAACCGCGTGATAGACCACACCGCCACACGACCGACCAAATCTCTGTTGGTGACGTCGTACTAGTAGTCGATGGCAACCTCCCTCGCGGAGTATGGCCCCGAGGCGTAATAGCTGCGACGTATCCAGGTCACGATGGGGTAGTGAGGGTGGTGGACGTATCAACCATGGCCGGTACGCTGCGCCGTCCCCTCACCAAGCTGGTGAAGCTCGATACATCGAGTGATTGATTAGTCTTTCGCCAGTTTGGTTTGGCTGTGCGCGTTCTTGCACGAGGGGCGGGAATGTCGCCGAGCCGACCTCTTTTTGATACAAACTTTATGGTTTTTTAACTTATTTTTTATTACTTTTGATTTCTGTTCCTTTTTTTACATTGTGTCATGTTTTTGCTGTTGTCAGTGCGGTTTCTTGTGATATAAATATATTTTAAACGTTACAAATCTTCGTTTACTCATTTTCATTAGCTCGCTCAGTATCAGGTATATTACACACACGCATCTCTCCTCATATATAAGCTAAAACCCTTTATAATAAATCAGTTATGATCGCAGTCAGTCTATCATTCATACACCCGAACCGCCAACACTGCACACAATTATAGATCGATTGGATCAAGTTATCATACTTTAAGGTCTGTTTCTTTCCAAATGTTAATTTAAGAATGATTGTATATGACCGTTTGTTACCTAAATAAATAAATAAAAAATGTTAAACTGTTTATGCTCTGAAAAGATTTTAATGCATTAATTGTTATTTACATAATAAACAGTATTACAAAATGTACAGTTTAGTTACAGAATAGTGACAATTTAGAGATTATTTACAAATTGTTAACAATTATTTTACAGAAAATTAACAGTTTAGGACCTACAGTACATGACCTCTACCATAGACGCAATTCTCCACCAACCTTCCTACCTTCTCGGTGTATACGGACCAAATCTCAGGAGAGTGCTTTCCCCGTTTTTTCACTTTTTTGACTCCCCATACAAATTCTGTTTCGTCCTTTCTTTTTGGCTACCTAAAACGGTACTTCGCGTCGGGCTACTCTCTAAAATCAATCGGACCTATTCATACCATCTTCTGATAGTGTACCAGATGCGCGCGGACTCGTGCAGTGCTTTCCAGTTTTCACGGCAACAGATGGGGTTCTGGTTATTAACGGGTACAGTTTCTGGGTATTGGTCAATCTCACAGTGCGTGATCTTGGCTAGCTTGGCTATTCCGGTGTCACACTTCCGAAGTCGCTGCCTGATACAAGTAAATATTCCTGGCTAGGCTAATTAAAAAAAATAACTTCGTTACCGTTGTAAGGAAGTTATTATTTTTATTAAATATTAAAATTTTAAATATCAATTTGAAACTTGCTTGTGATAGGTGCAAATTGTAGCGAATTTAGTTAGCTTTATAAAAGTATAGAGTAGAGATATCTGAAAAACGCTTTCTTAAGGTAGTTTTTTCGAAAATACTGAAACAAGTGCCAAGTTTTTCCAGCAGTACAGGGTTTCCAAGGGTTAAAACTTGGGTAAAACTACTCTCAAGGTACCTAAAAATATCTGGAAAATATCGTACTTACATGCGCGTGTCAGAAATGGTCAGAAACATGGAGAGAATTAAAACAAAATAAATCAATTTAAGTAAAGTAATGTTTATTAAATTGAATCGTCCAATTTCTTTTAACCTACCACCTGTTCGGACGTCTTTTTTTTAGCTGAGAGAAGAACAGGCGGAAGAAACTCGTCAGCTTTATCAAATCAGATATTTACAATTAAATCGTTACAAACTACAACAATATAAACTTAAAGTTATCAGTTAATCTCTTTATTAAACTATGATACTAGTTACCAAGCAAATGCAAAAGAAATCTGTCTATAATGTACTTTACTTATTATTACTACAAATAATCGGAATAATCATAAAATTGGGAATGAAAATTAACAGCGGATAGCCTTTGAAAAACAATCAACTCACACACAAAACAATTAATTCAAAATAACACAATACAATGAAGAATTTACTTAACTTAAATCCCGTAGTGCTCCGAACTTAAAAGTGAAGCGTATGCTCAATTTTCCATTCCTTAAATACCCACTAAATTAAACACAAAAAGTTTACCCCTCACACCACTTTTCAACCAATCACAATCGACTATACTATTTGTACGAAAAAGTAATATCAGAGATAATATTTTATAAAACAATTACGTTGTAATCTTTTTGAAACTAAATCCCAATGAATTACAATAATTGTTATATTCATTACTGTAGTCTTACTTGCTTAAATTCTTGAAAATACGTTCAGCCAATGATAGGCGTTACGACTAACTATCGTGAAATTATCAAATATAATAAATGGTAACTTATTTAAAACTTGCTAAGATATGTATAAGATATTTACATTATTTTTATAAGAACTAAATCAAAATTAAATGTTAAACAATACATGATTTGATCATACTATTACCAAACATTATTTATCTGAACGTGTAAGGCAAAGGCAAATGTTCATACAGCCAAAAATACAATTATTGGAAAAAAAGCTTTACTTAAAATCCGTCACGGCCATTCTGACAAGTACTTCGCTCCCGAAGTACAATTTTAAACTTATATGTTAGGTATATTAATAACAATCATAATGGTCTTTAAAATCTACAGAACAGTCACTGTTAAAACCACTACTGCCAAGAATGGGCATTAGTCTTAAAAATAGTCACAGTCAAATATGGCTCGCAAGCTTCTTAATCATGGCTCGCAAGCCTCTGCAACATGGCTCGTCAAATATGGCTCGCAAGCTTCTTAACTCCTCCAACATGGCTCGCAAATCTCTCCAACATGGCTCGCAAATCTCCCCATCATGGCTCGCAAATCTCTCCAACATGGCTCGTAAATCTCTCCAACATGGCTCGCATATCTCTCCAACATGGCTCGCAATCCTCTTCAACATAGCTCGCAAACCTCTCCAACATGGCTCGTAAACCTTTCGAATATGGCTCGCAAACCTCTCAAACATGGCTCTCAAACCTCCGCCCGCAGGCTAAGCACCCCCACTCTACCGCTACCCCTGGGCGGTGGGCAATTACAGTCATAAGTCAAAAAGCAATAGACCATCATGATTATTACCAATAAAATCTCCAACTTGTCCCATTTAACAAAAATCTTCACCCAACTCTTTATTGAAAAAAAAAAGAAATGGCAATTAAATATAAAATATAACAATTTAATTAGTGACAATTCTGATTTAATAAGACAATATACAAATATTATATAATATAAGTCGACGAAGACAACTGTCAGAAGCTGTTTGCTAAATAGGACAAGCAGCAAGATAAACACACTATCAATATAACTCATCATAATGTCAATTATTTTTAATCAATATGATCAGAAAACAAACCTACTAGAACAAGTATTTGGTAAGATCGATCATGTGGCTTCATCAATTTGCAAATAAATTATCATAACCATTATCATCATCATTACTTCAACAATCATCATTATAATCATCACTCGTCACTATCCTTATAATCTTCATTAACATAATTATCATCATTATTATAATTTTCAAATCGAAATCATAATGTAAATCGAAATCATAATCAAAATTATAATATAAATCGATGTCATAATTTAAATCGAAGACAATCCAAATCTAAATCATAATCTAGATTGAAATCATAATCCAAATCGAAATCATAAACCAAATCAAAATCAGAATCTAAATTGAAATCAGAATCCGAATCGAAATCAGAATCTAAATCATAATCAGAATCGTAATCGAAATCAGAATCTAAATCGAAATCAAAATCGAAATCAGAATCTAAATCGAAAACAGAATCGATACCAGTATCAAAATCAAAATAAGAATATAAATCGAAACTAAGTGTAAATTGAAACTCCAATACTATAAATCAAATTTCAAAATCGAAACTAAAATGTAAAATGTAAATGGATATCAAAATGGAAATTAAGATCAAAATGTAAATCGAAGTCAAAATATACATCGAAATCAAAATGTTAATAAAAATCAAAATGTATATAAAAATCAAAATATAAATCAAAATGTAAATTCAAATCGAAATCGAAATAAAAATGGAAATCGTAATCAAAATGGAAATCCTAATCAAAATGAAAATCCTAATCAAAATGTAAATCCTAATCAAAATGTAAATCCTAATCAAAATGAAAATCCTAATCAAAATGAAAATCCTAATCAAAATGAAAATCCTAATCAAAATGAAAATCCTAATCAAAATGAAAATCCTAATCAAAATGAAAATCCTAATCAAAATGAAAATCCTAATCAAAATGAAAATCCTAATCAAAATGAAAATCCTAATCAAAAACGAAAATCTTCATAAAAATGAAATCCTCATCAAAATGTCAATTCAAATCAAAATATCAATCCAAATCAACATGTAAATCCAAATCGAAATGTAAATTAAAATCATAATGTAAATCCAAATAATAATGTTCATCGAAATCAGCAAAATGTAAATCGAGATCGAAACCTAAAAATCGAACCTTTAATATAATCTATACCTTAATCGAAATTTAAATCTAAAAAAAAAATAAAAAAAAAACTAAAATTGAAATTTAATTTTCAAGGTTTAGACTTTATCCTAGATTGAAATCTAAGTTGAAATCTAACCCGAAATCTAATTCAAAATAAAAACCAAAATCTAAATCTATCAAAATCTAAATTTAAAAACAAGATCGAAAATCGAAACTGAAAATCGAAACCAAAAATCAAATCTTAAAATCAAATTCGAAAATCAAATCCGAAAATCAAGTCCTATAATCAAATCTGAGAAACAAAACCAAAAATCCTAATTATAATAACAAAACCAAAAATCAAAAATCAAAACCTAAAATCTAAATCGAAAATCTAAAATCAGAATAAAAATCTAAACCGAAAATCTAAACCAAAAATTTAAATCAAAAATCAAAACGAAAAATCAAAATATAATATTATCATGAACTTGGTTACAAACCAAAGTCTCTGAATAAATTACTCAAAACATACTTGTCTGTTGCAATTTAAACCCACCCAATATTAAATAATAAATCCGAATGACATCGAATCATACATTTTAAACTTTTAACTTCTTGGCGTAGCAAGATTAATGACTTAGGAGACAACATAATCAAACCTAAACTATTTAACTAAATCTATATATTTTAGATTATACACCTGAACAGATTGACTAACTGTCGTGTTATCAATAACAAAATAATTGAAAATTTATTCACTTCTCAAGCTTACGCGCTCACTAGACATGAAATAAAAGACTTTTTAACGGATACTAGCGCGGTTTTATTGAAAGTACTTTGGTAATTAGTTGGTATTTGGTTTGATTTTTGATTTTTCCGACGTTTCGGCACCTTTGCAGCTGCCGTGGTCACGGGGGACTGAAGCTACTCGTGAGCCTACCCTCAAGCGATGAATTTTTTTTTTAAGACGTTCAGAAATTAATATTTTACAATTTTATTTATCTTTTTAATTGGTTTAAGTTGATTTTGTGATTTAATTAATGCTGAAGAGAGAGAATCTACTGAAACTACCACCATTTCACAAAATTGGGAGGCCCCTCCAAGAAAGAAATGGCGAAATAAAACTTGGAGAGGAAAGCCGACCTCCGTCTTTTATATTTATTAATTTATTTGCAAAAGGAACTAACCGTATCATTAGATCTTGCAGTGTGTGTATGGGGCTTCAGCTTGTGAATGATGGGGTCCCAAGCTGGTGGAATTTTCCAACCATCATCTCTATTGAAATTAGGATATTTATTTATTTCGATAGCCTCGCGGAGCATTCTAGGAATAAATCTACGTTCCTTAGCAAGGATTTGGGGTTTGTCAAATCTAATGTAATGGTTGGGCCCCTCAAAGGCGTGATCACACACTGCAGACTTGTTATCGCGCCTATGTTTCATGTCAGCTACATGCTCTTTAACGCGGGTCCCTATACTTCTCTTTGTTTGCCCGATGTAGGAGAGCCCACAGTCACAATCTAGTTTGTAGACGCCTGCGGCTTGAAGGGGGATGTTACACTTGACAGGTCGTAAGAATTGGAGAACAAACCAAATACCAACTAATTACCAAAGTACTTTCAATAAAACCGCGCTAGTATCCGTTAAAAAGTCTTTAATTGAAAATTTATCAAATTTTTACCAAAACTATAAATATAAAGCAATAATATATAAAGCAATAGTAAAAAGTAATTAATATAAAGTACAATTATTAATTATAATTTTTAAGTAATTATGATTAATAATTGTGTTATTGTGTGAACATTAGCATAACAGTGTGAACATAGCATTTAATAATAATAATAATAAAAACACTTTATTGCACATTAAGAAAGGACATATTACAAAGAAAAAAACAATAAACAGAGAAAACACAAAAGGCGGCCTTATTGCTATATAGCAATTTCTTCCAGGCTTCATCCATTCTTCCATTTAAGCTTATTTCTTATCGGAAGAAAGCACAAATTAAAAAGAAACAATATCAGCCTTTTTAGTTACACATAAATTGCTTATCATTATTTGAATTTTCAATAATGCTAGGATTACTCTGCACAAACATTACTGAGCGGGATTCTATTTTATAGATAACTTTTCTAAGTAAAAGAAATATTATTATATACATTGCTCCGATTCTAAATAAAGAAACTAAAAGCATTTGTGTCGCCCAAGACAGCGCCTACAGAAAAGTTCGTCGTCTAAGTTGAGACAGCCAGGAATCGAACCCGGGTATCTCGAGAGACAGACACCATGAAAACCAGTGTACTACCCACTCGACGTTGTTGGTCGAAAAATAAATAATAGAATACGATATCTACCCGAAATAAAAACTTTCAATAAATTTAAAATGAGAATGAGAATGCTAAATACTGTGGCAGGGTAAGTAAAGTTCAAAAGTAAAGACACTCTGCTTTAAATAAGAAAAACAAAATAAACCCTCAAATGAAAAACATTAAATTCTTACTTAAATCTTACTACCTACTTTGCAATTCGAAACATACGTAGAAAGTAAAAATTAAGAAATGATGTAACTATTAAAAATTTGGTAGCAATGAATAATATTTTGTACTAGTGCAGAAGTAAATAGCTGTGCTTCAATAAAATTTGAATTTTCTAAAGTTAAAGTATCTACAAACCCAAATGTTTCATTGTAAACTTTATACAGACTTAGTATAAAAAGATCTACCTACTTATAACGTACCTACAAATGAACAATTTAAACAAGTTTTAATCGCATTTACTTAGACGCCAGACCAATTACTCAGGCTTTGATAAAACCACATCAGTATCACAAATACCGTCACAAATTAATTTTATAAACATCTTTAGTTAATATTGATTTCTCAATGTATTTGATGTTAATTTCGTCGTAACAAATTTTATTCTTTTTCCACATCAAAACAATAAATAAGTATTAAACTAGCAAAGTAGCAACCTCGTAAAATAAATTATTAAAACAGCCACTAATGGCCTTACCGGCTAGCGGACTTTGAAGGAAGATCTCTGAAGACTTCTCCTTTACTTCTCAATCTTCTTTCACTGACACCAGCTGGCTGCTACTCAGGTCTCAGGATCGCAATGGCAGCGGAGCGAGTTCTCGTCAGCATCCACCCTGAAAATCATCAGGAATTGGTGTTAATATTTTGTAAATGGACCGAGTCGATCCCACTTCTGATGTCAGAAATGGTCAGAAACATGGAGAGAATTAAAACAAAATAAATCAATTTAAGTAAAGTAATGTTTATTAAATTGAATCGTCCAATTTCTTTTAACCTACCACCTGTTCGGACGTCTTTTTTTTAGCTGAGAGAAGAACAGGCGGAAGAAACTCGTCAGCTTTATCAAATCAGATATTTACAATTAAATCGTTACAAACTACAACAATATAAACTTAAAGTTATCAGTTAATCTCTTTATTAAACTATGATACTAGTTACCAAGCAAATGCAAAAGAAATCTGTCTATAATGTACTTTACTTATTATTACTACAAATAATCGGAATAATCATAAAATTGGGAATGAAAATTAACAGCGGATAGCCTTTGAAAAACAATCAACTCACACACAAAACAATTAATTCAAAATAACACAATACAATGAAGAATTTACTTAACTTAAATCCCGTAGTGCTCCGAACTTAAAAGTGAAGCGTATGCTCAATTTTCCATTCCTTAAATACCCACTAAATTAAACACAAAAAGTTTACCCCTCACACCACTTTTCAACCAATCACAATCGACTATACTATTTGTACGAAAAAGTAATATCAGAGATAATATTTTATAAAACAATTACGTTGTAATCTTTTTGAAACTAAATCCCAATGAATTACAATAATTGTTATATTCATTACTGTAGTCTTACTTGCTTAAATTCTTGAAAATACGTTCAGCCAATGATAGGCGTTACGACTAACTATCGTGAAATTATCAAATATAATAAATGGTAACTTATTTAAAACTTGCTAAGATATGTATAAGATATTTACATTATTTTTATAAGAACTGAATCAAAATTAAATGTTAAACAATACATGATTTGATCATACTATTACCAAACATTATTTATCTGAACGTGTAAGGCAAAGGCAAATGTTCATACAGCCAAAAATACAATTATTGGAAAAAAAGCTTTACTTAAAATCCGTCACGCGCTTGTGATATTAGCCTTTTTTTGTCGGTATTGACTGGGATTTTTGGTTTTTCTAATAATTTACTGATATTTTTTAATTCTGCGTTATACTTTTTAAGTTTATTTCAAAACAGTTTCATAAAAGTATTATAATGTATATATATTTGGAATTGGCTATTTATTACCTTTCATTTGATACCCATATTGTTATGATAAAAAATATTAATATTTCCATAGGTGTAAAAGAAATTGACGGCACGCGACAGTTAAATTTTTTTTCGCTATTAATTGTTAATAAAAAAAATTGTAAGTTATATTTTTTCAAGTCTCCATTCTATAAGCTTTGTTAACGTATTTTTTGTTTGTAAATAAGATCATCAGTTTAATATTTACGGTGACTTAAAGTAAAAAAAAATGTAGTTGAAAATATTGGTTATTGTGTAATTTTTAGGAAACTTCTTAATAAATTGCAATTTTTATAGCAAAAATGAATTCTACGTCATTGATTTATCCGAAAATGATACCAAACTTGGCTTAGTATCTAAACTTAGGCAGTTATTAACCTCGGACTTCGTTAAGGGAGAATTCCCCCCTCCCCCCACCTGTTTGAAAAATCCAGGTGGCTCCACTTCGTAAACCCATTTTAGGAACCCAAGGATCAATCCTACCGAAGGAAATCTTTGGTTCATGGATAGCCGTATTCTTCGTTTTTTTGCTTCCTACGACTGGGGCTATTAGGTTGCTTTCGCGTTTTTTTGTTTGTGTGTTTCTCCACAAAGTTTGCGATTTTATCCTAGCTTCACGATGAGCTAGAGACTTGAAACTTTGAACATAGGTCAGAACTGGAAGGCAAGGCAATATTATGGTGTCATTGAGCTGATCTGATGATGAAGCCGGAAGAAGGCCACAGGAACTCTATGATGAAACCATACAACCCCATCGTGTTTGGTCTCGTTAGCATCGTCTTGACGAGTACTCTAATGGGAGACGAGGTCCAGGGTCTGATGATGAAGCCGAAAGACCATGCCATAGGAACTCAATATTAAAACCGTGCAACCCCATCAAATTTGGGCTCGTTTAAATCGTCTTGACGAGTTCTTTGTTGGGAAATAGTTTCCAGGGTCTGATGATGGAGCCGGGAGAAGGCCACTGGAACTCGGTAACAAAACCATACAATCTCTTCGAGTTGGGCTTGTTTGAACCATCTTGACGAGTACTTTAATGGGAAATAGTGTCCGAGGATCTGATGATGGAGCCGGAGGAAGGCCATAGAAACTATAATAAAACCATGCAACCCCATCAAGTTTGGGCTTGTTTGAATTGTCTTGACGAGTACTTTGTTGGGAAATAGTTTCCAGGGTCTGATGATGGAGCCGGAAGAAGACCACTGGGACTCTGTATTGAAACCATGCAACCCCATCGAGTTTGGGCTTGTTTGAATCGTCTTGACGAGTACTTTGTTGGGAAATAGTTTCCAGGGTCTGATGATGGAGCCGGAAGAAGACCACTGGGATTCTGTAATAAAACCATGCAACCCCATCGAGTTTGGGCTCGTTTGAATCGTCTTGACGAGTGCTCCGATAGGAGATGGTATATTTTAACACGTTTTTATTAGGTTGCTTTCGCGTTTGTTTGTTTGTTTTTTTAGTCTTAGCTCGTTAACTAAAAAGCAGAAAATAAAAATTTACTGAAAAAAAACTTTTTTAAAAACACGTTTTTAAAACGGACTAAATTATTACAAAAAAATCGGACTAAATCATTAAATGTGACTGATAACAGGACAGTTTATCAAAATATATAGATTTAGTTAGATAGTTTAGATTTGATTATGTTGTCTCCTTCCAGTCATTAATCTTACTACGCCAAGAAGTTAAAAGTTTAATGTATGATTCGATTTCTTTGGCGGGCTTAAATAGCAATAGTCTTATTTATGTTTTGAGTAATTTATTCAGAGATTTTGGTTTGTAACTATTTGTTTGTACCCATGTTCATGATTAATAGTTTTGGACAGTTTATTTAAATATATGTTTTCTTAAAAATAGAAAAACATGGGCCGTACCGGCTAACGCATCGATTATCGAAAAGTCTGCTGGGTTTCAAATTAAAACAGATAAATCGAGCCACAATTGGGCCAAAATGGCGAACCCCATCATGATGGGAAGTTATCGATGTCACACGAACATCGATAACTTCCAAAGTACCTACGTCAACAGAAAGTACAAGACGAAATTCCTTACTTTGATTTTTCTGTTTTAAGTTGAAACTCGGCAGACTTTTCGATAATCGATGCGTTAGCCGGTACGGCCCCAGTTCATGATATTATATTTTGATTTTCGGTTTAGATTTTGGGTTTTGATTTTGAGTTTTGATTTTGGGTTTTGATTTTGGGTATTGATTTATTTTTTTATTTTGACTTTCAATTTTGATTTTTGATTTTCAAAATGAATGAAAATGAAAAAAATAAAACGATTTTATTTTAGAATTATTTTTTTGGATTTTTATTTTAGATTTTAATTTTTAGTTTTGTCTTTATGGTTTCCATTTCATTTTCATTCAGTTTTGATTTTGAACTCGATTTTCAGTTTCGAGTTTCGTTTTATTATTTATTTTCGATTTTAATTTAGTTAGATTTTGATAGATTTAGATTTAAGTTTCGGTTTTGGTGTCGAATTAGATTTCAGTTTAGAAACTCTATTAAATTATTTTTAGTATTAGATTTCTACTTAGATTTTTATTTAGATTTTGATTTAGGTTTAGATTTCGATTAAGGTTTAGGTTTCGATTAAGGTTTAGATTTCGATTAAGCTTTACATTTCGATTAAGGATTTTTTTTTAGATTTAGGTTTCGATTTAGGGTTTGATTAATGGTTCGATTTTTGAGTTTTGATTTCAAATTTCGCTGATTTGGATTCACGTTTTGATTTGGATTTGGATTTGGATTTACATTTTGATTTGGATTATCATTTTGATTTGTATTTACATTTTGATTTTGTTTGTATTTACAGTTTGATTTGAATTTACATTTTGATTTGGATTTACATTTTTATTTACATTTACACAAACAAGCAAACGAGAAAGCAAACTAATAAAAACGTGTTAAAAAGAATTAGCGAAATCGAAATTGAAAATGGTATTTTAGCATTTTTTTTTGCTAACAGTATTTTTTTTCCAAAATCTGTGAATGCCGTTCAGAATATCTCAAAAAGTTATGGATGGTCTCCCTGGAACGTTTTCCTGTAACTATAACGGTTAAGGTACCTGCCCTTAATGTCCCGTCTCAACAATCCACCCTGTATAGATGCGTTTTTATTTTAAGGTATCTTGTACATACATGTAAATTCGCAGACAGTATCGCTGCCCAATGCTCAGTCAGCACCCAGGAGTGCGATCCCTCTCATATTAGGCAGGTAGAGGAGGAGCTAAACACCATAAACTCCCTCCCTCTGCCCTCTGACACCGACCCTATGACAGTCTCGACTGACGAAATTAAACTTCTTATTAAAAACCTCAAACCCAAAAAGGCGCCCGGTGCCGACGGTATCTCTAACATGGCCCTCAAGCACTTTCCCATCCAAGTGCTCGCCTTTCTCACCCTCATTTTCAACGCCTGTTTCGATCAATGCTACTTCCCAGCCGCCTGGAAGGATGCTATCGTAATAGGCATTCCCAAACCGGGAAAGGCCCCAAACCTCCCCAGTAGTCACCGTCCCATTAGCCTCCTCAAGGCTCTAGGCAAGCTCTTCGAGAGGTGCGTACTCGCTCGTATGAGAGAGCATCTCTTCGGGGAAGACTTGATTATCCCCCATCAATTCGGCTTTAGGCCTAAACACTCATGTCCCCGTCAGGTTCACCGCATTGTCGAGTATATCTCCAGTGGTTTCTACCCTAAAAGATACAAAACAGTAGCAGTCTTTTTCGATGTCGCCAAAGCTTTTGACAAGGTCTGGCACACCGGACTAATCGTCAAGTTACACAGATTAAATCTGTCCTTGCGTTTGGTCCGGTTAGTGGCATCTTTCCTCCATCACCGTACCTTCCGGTTCAGACACGAAGGCACTCTCTCTTCCCCTCGCCCCATAACAGCAGGAGTGCCACAGGGCTCAGTCCTCGCTCCTCTGCTGTATATAACTTACACAAATGACATCCCCATCCCAAAAGATGGCGTTGAATTATCCCTTTTCGCGGACGATACGGCTCTTTATAAAAAGGGCCGTAACGTCGAACAAATCCTCCCAAAACTTCAAACCTCCATTAATGCACTAGGCAAATGGTTCCGTAAATGGCGCATCGAAGTTAACCCGGAGAAATCCTCCGCAGTTTTCTTTGATAATAAGCGCCATAGATTGCCCCCTAAACACCGGCCCCCCACTATGCTAGGAAAATCCATCCCCTGGCAAAAGTCCTCCAAATACCTCGGTGTCACTCTGGACCAGAGTCTCTCTTTCGGGCCTCACGTCAAAAGAGTGACCCGTAATGCCCGTTTCTATCTCCACCGACTCAACGCCATGTTGGGTCGTCACAGTAAAATGTCCCTCCGAAACAAGCGAACACTCTATAAGGTTTGCATACGTCCGGTGATGACATACGCCTCTGTCGTATTTGCTCACGCCGCTCCCAGCACACTTAACAAGTTACAAGTAGTCCAAAATATTTTCTGCCGCAGAGCGGCAAACGCTCCTTTCTACGTCCGCAACGCGGACTTACATAGGGACCTAGACCTTCCCACCCTCCAGCAATGGACCATAAAGGCCTCTGAGCGCTTTTTTAAAGCGGCAGGAGACCATCCTAACCCCCTCATCCGTTCCGCAGCGGACTATGACCCGCCTGCTTCCTCCGCTCCGTCTTCCCGCCGACCTAAATCGGTCCTAACGGACCCTCCCAACAAGCTTTCGTCTGACCTGAACCTCCTCCTGGAGGCGATGGAGGACGATTAACCCCATCAAGCCCGACCCCTCAGGTCACCCCCCGTCCGCTCTGGCTGATCGATCCCCCTCAGGGAGTCAGCTTAATTGTACTCGACTTCTCGACGCACAATCACTTAGGTGAAATGTGACGTCTGCGCTGTCCTCTCCCCTGAGGGAGGGCAGTCGCCTCGGTTGAAGGTTCGTCGCCTGTCCGGGCACGTAACCAATATATGGCGGTTTTTAGTCAGTCGAGTCTGACATAACCAGATTAGCTCGGTAGCAACCGGCTAGGTGGTATCCAATGAGGATTTTCCGCCTCCTTCCCCCCCGCGGGGGAGGGTAGCTTGGATCCCCTAAGGTGAAGGGCTCAAAAAAAAAAAAAAAAAAAAAAAAATACATGTAAAACAACATTAAATCACAAAATACTTACTGGTAGGTTGGCAGCTTCCTTGGCAGCTTGCATGAACCACTAAAACAGCCAACGCGAATATATACATTTTGTTCAAATCTTTAACAAAAGAGACGATATTCTGTGACAATATCACCAAAACTCTATGGAGAACGCAATTAATTAATGATTTATATACTCAGGTGGTGGGTGAGGGGAATATTCGAAAAAAAAATTATGCATTTCGCATTCATAGCTTGAGGAAGAATTCAAAAGAAATAACAATGCATTGTTACGGTAATTAAAAATCCAGTATTCTGTATTATTTATTGCTTAATGTGCAATAAATAATACTAGGCCGGCCACACACAAACTGAATCCCGTTACGGAATTCCGTACATACGTGATTCCGAACGCAGCAACTGCATACAAAATCTATGGGCCTGCCACACATTATATGCTGGATTTTTCCGTACGGAATCTTCATACATTGTCAAAATTCCGTTCGGAATTCCGAATCGGGATTCCGTACATACGTGATTCCGAACGCAGCAACTGCATACAAAATCTATAGACCTGCCACACACATGCGGGATTTTTCTGTACGGAATCTTCCTACATTGTCGAAATTCCGTTCGGAATTCCGTAACGAGATTACGACTGTGTGTGGCCAGCCTAAATGTACCACCTCATTATGTAATGTGATATAGCATTTAATACGGCTAAAATAAACGGCTGGACCGATTGAAATGATTTAAACGTTACTTCATCAGGTTTGTTCCCAAATTGGTCCCATTTTTCGAAAGTTTGAAATCGGTTCAGTAGTTTTTACGGATCTACAGACATAACCTCTTTGTTTATGAACCGATTTAGATGATTCTTATTTTGTTTGAAAGGGAATACCTTGGGTGGTCTCATGTTAATTTCATTGGCATTGAACGTTGGACTTCGAAGATACACATGAAAAACCTCCTTCAAAAACCTTAAAAAACAGCTCTATAAAAAGCAAGAAATAATGTTCAAATCGATTAATTAAAACACGTCTATTGAAGTCGGGTGGAGCTGGAAGTATTTTTTTTACTTATTGTGATGTTTATATTCTAAAAGCCCCACCCGACTTCAATAGACGTGTTTTAATTAATCGATTTGAACATTATTTCTTGCTTTTTATAGAGCTGTTTTTTAAGGTTTTTGAAGGAGGTTTTACTTTTTTTTAAAAGCTTTTTATTTTAAACTTTTTTGTGGTAGGTATGTAAGCGATGATTTTATAATATAAAACGTTAAGTATAATGTTTCACATTTTTCAATGGTAAACCCCGAGTAACTTAATGTCCACAGGTGTTCCGTTGGGTCTTCGCAGTTCAAATCTAGTCCAGAATGTCCTTGACAATAATAAACCTACCAATATTTCAATCACTGTTCAGTTCCTATTTGATTTTGAGGAGTTCCCTCGTGTATCTTCAAAATCCAAAGTCCAATACCAATGAAAATAATATGGAATCATTCTTAAGGTGTCTTCTTTCAAACAAAAAAAGAATTGTCTAAATCGGTTCATAAACAAAAAAGTAATGGTTGAAAGTCGGTCTCAATTCATATAAAATGGCAACGAAAACGACAGTATTTTCAAGATTACTTGAAAACTACTGAACCGATTTCAAAATTTCAAAAAATGGGACCAACTTGGGAACCAACCTCATGTTATAACGTTTGAATCGTTTCAATCGGTTCAGCCGTCTTCGAGTAATCGGTGTACATACATATATAAAAAAAAAATATACGCGACGAATAGATAACCTCCTCCTTTTCAAAGTTTTTGAAGTCGGTTCAAAATTAAGGTATCGAAAGGTTTCGCATTAGCCATTTTTATTGGGATACAGGCTTTACTTACGGATTGATTAGAAGGATGAGCCATAACCCACCGCGCGGGCCCAATGCGGATTGGTGGGTATTAATAAGGCAAATGCAGCTGGAACTAATGGCTTAACGTGCCTTCTATAGCATGGAGGAGATCGAGATAATACACTTTGGTCACCCATCCCACGACTTACCCTTACCAAAGTTGTCTTCACTTCCACAATTGCAGGCCAACCAGACTTCCAAAGGTGGCGGGTTTGATTTCTGCCTGAGAATATGATCTGGTGCGAGTCGAATTTTTCTACTAAGTATATTATTTAGTAGCTATTATGTAAAAAAATAGCTATGTGCATGCTAAAATTTAAATATTTTAAATCTGCTTCTATTTATTCAATTATTAAAATATCTTCTGACATACCTCCACAAAAAAGTTAAAATACTTATTTTAGTCTTTTTAAATAAAGAGTAACAATTTTAACTGTCGTGGGTTTTTTCAAAATTTTTAATTTTGCTATTTTATTTTAAACTTTGTAAAGAATTCATACGTTATCTACTCTAAATACCGCATCTAAATCGGTCAAACCGTTCAGAAAATGATTACTACAGCGCCCCCTAGCGGCTGAACACCATAACACCAAGAACCATCGCCGACAAACTACAAAACTATTACAGAAAACCGCATCCAAATTGGTCAAACCGCTTTGGACATGAATGAGAAAATGATAACTGCAGCGCCCCCTAGCGGTTAAACACCATAACATACATCTGAGAACCATCGCCGATAACCTACAAACCCATTACAGAAAACCGCATCGAAATCAGTTGAGTAGTTTTTGAGAACTTTTCAAGCGCGACTTATCTGGTTGCTGCTGCGCCCCCTGTGATCTACCACCATGAAACATATCTAAGAACCTGCTCTGAAATGAAACCTTTTGATTGCAAAAAACCGCATTGAAATCGGCCCAGTAGTTTCCAAGGAAAATGTTAATAGACAATCTTGACTTATCTGGCTGCTGCAGCGCCCCCTGGTAGTCTACCACTATGAAACATGTCTAAGAACCTGCTCTGAAATGAATCCTTTTGAATGCAAAAAACCGCATCGAAATCGGCTTAGTAGTTTCCAAAGAAAATGCTAACAGACAAACATACAAACAAAATGTCTTCGTTCAATACACAAAATCTCCATTTATCTTTTTCATCAAAAATCAGTAATTACTAGAGATGGGCCGAATGTGGATTTAACCGAATACGAACTTCGGCCAAACATTCGGTTCACAAACGTGCCGAATTCGAACTTCGGCCGAATTTCGGTAATTTTGACCGTGATTTTGCCAGCGCGACGAAGGCGCGACGTATCGAGACTTGTTTAGACACGCTTTCCTGTGCCGTGCCGCGCAGCCCGCCCGGCCGGACATTTTTCATTTATTAAGGCGGTTGTATGAGCGAAAGTGGCGCCCTCAGAGGTTTTTATTTAATAAGTTATTAATAGAAAAAGATTTTAATAATGTTTATCGTGGAGATTTTAGGGTCTATGGTCTAATATTCTTAGAAGGTATCACTACATGCCCTGGTGGTCATTCGTAGAAGTAGATAGCAAATGTGTCAAAAACGGTCACTTTTAGCAGTTTTGCTGTTTACTTCTAGCAGTGACTACGAGGGAATGTAACGATACCGTCCAAAAATACTAGACTGTGGGCCATAAATCTCCACGATAAACATTTTTAAAATTGTGTATTAGAATTATAATATTAAATATAATTTACCACGGCGCCACTTTCAGCTCAGGGTTATAAAAGATTTTTGTGATAGGGTATATGATATTAAGTCGTCAAAAGATAATTAATAATATGTGTTGATTCTTTATAGTGTCAAAATATAATTAACAATTTCTGTTGAAGTCTTAAGAAATTCTTAAAATAATTCTTAAATGTATTTGAGATTTTTTCCCAGTTACCTATGACAGTAAATCAATACTAATTGGCACAGAGTTATATCCGAGAGATATGATTTTCTTTTCGGAGATACTGGAAAACGTTTACAAATCGATTTACTATGTGTGTACGATTTAAATTGTTATACTAGCTCTCCTTTAACTAGTAGACTTTAGTTACTAACTTAGATTTGTTCAAATTCGGTTCGGTTCGGTTAAAGTTCGGTTTAGACCGCCGAACTTCGGTTAAACCGAATGTAAACCGAACTTCGGCCCATCCCTAGTAATTACTTAGGCCAACTAAACATTTACTTAGTATGAGTAAAATTATAATTTACTCTAAGTAAAGTTAGTCTATCCTTACTTAATATTATAAATGCGAGAGTCCGTTTGTTTGTTTGTTTGTTACGCCTTCACGTCTTAAATACTGAACCGATCATCATGAAATTTTGCATACACGTTGTCAGGGGTACAGAGAAGGACATAGGGTACCTTTCATCCCGAAAAAAATATTGTTCCCGAGGGATAGCAAAAAAAACATTCCACGCAGACGAAGTCGCGGGCGGCCGCTAGTAAGAGATATATAAGATTTTTCGTATCAAGAATACATTTACTTGACTGTACAAAATAACGGTGTCTTGAATGAAACAACACGTGTCTGGGAATAAATTTATTATTCTTGTAACAACTAAATATTTTTAAGAATATTATTTACTATTACGAAGAAATTATTGTCTAGCGTCTATAGGGAGAGGATCATTTCTAAATATGTCTTAAGCCAAAGCAATTTGTCTTTTTATAAGAAATCTGTTTTTACCGTGTATTATTGGTTTTAGATGTTTTTATCTTCAAAAAATTCATTTAAATTATAATGATATTTAGTGATAAGAAATTCTTTTAATTGTTTAATAAAATGAGTAGGTTTTTCAAAGTTTATTATTAGGTATATAAGGTATATACTAAGGTATATATGTATGGTTTATGTATTATTAGGAAGGTATTTCCAAGGTGATTATGAATGTGGTTTAAAAACCTAACTAACATGGTATGGGGGCTAAATGATACTAATTTCATACTTGGGGAAAGGTACTTTTAGCTTGTTTAAGTTACGGTTATTTGTTTTATTATTGACTAGCGGCCGCCCGCGACTTCGTCTGCGTGGAAAGGTTTTTGGTTATCCCTCGGGAACCATACTTTTTTTCGGAATGAAAGGTACCCTATGTCCTTCTCTGTACACCTGACAACGTGTATGCAAATTTTCATGATGATCGGTAGAGTAGTTAAGACGTGAAGGCGTAACAAACAAACAAACGGACTTTCGCATTTATAATATTAGTAAGGATAAGAGGAGAATAAAATTCTTCAACAATTATCGTTTTAATTCTAAAAATGTTTATAAAACCTCAACTTATTATACACCTAAACCTTCCTCAGATATTACTCTATCAATTGGTGAAAACCGTATGAAAATCGTTCCAGTAGTTTTTGAGTTTATCGCGAACAGACAGAAAAACGCGGCGAGGGACTTCGTTTTATAATATACTAGCGGCCGCCCGCGACTTCGTCTGCGTGGACAGTTTTTTTGCTATCCCTCGGGAACTGTACGTTTTTTCTGGATGAAAGGTACCCTATGTCCTTTTCTGCACTCTTTACAACGTCTATGCAAAATTTTATGATGATCGGTTCAGTAGTTACCACGTGAAGGCGTAACAAACAAACAAACGAACAAACGGACTTTCGCATTTATAATATTAGTAAGGAAGTAAGGATAGTGATATGTAAATTAATGTATTTTTTTTATCTAATTAATGTAAATTATGTATATTTTATACCTAGATTAGTCTAGGTAAAGTACCTAAGTATAATAATTTATTTTAAAAGATTAATTCAACTTTTAAAATATAATTAGTGACGTTTGTATAAAGTTTTTAGTTTTTAACCGACTTCACAAAAAGGAGGAGGTTCTCAATTCGATTGTATGTTTTTTTTTTTATCGTTGTTCGCGCATATCTTCGTCATTTATGAACCAATTTTGATGATTCTTCTTTTGTTCGATTGAGTTTCCTTGCGAGATGGTCCCATTTAATTTTTTTTTCAAATCGGTTCAGTAGTTTTTGAGGAATCCTGAAAATACTATGATTTTGCATCAACTAACATGACGACTTTGTTATTTATGAACCGAATTAGATGTTTCTTTTTGTTGGGAAAGGGGTACTTTAAATGTAGTCTTTTTAACCGACTTCAAAAAAAAAGGTTCTCTCTCAGTTTGACCTGTATGAATGTATGTTTCTCCGCGAATATCTCACGTTTGGCTGAGCCGATTTTTCTACCCAATAATATACCTATAATAATATACCTAATATAGAAGGTACTTACACTAAAAATAAAAAAATAAAAAATTGTTTTAAAAAACAAAAAACCGACTTCAAAAACCTGCCTCTAAAAAGCAAGAAATAATATTCAAATCATTAGATACGCATTATCATTGTTATAATAACAACACGTCTATTGAAGTCGGGTGGGGCTTTTAGAATAAAAAAAAGAAGTTGTACTGCAGCCCCACCCGACTTCAATAGACGTGTTGTTATTATAACAATGATAATGCGTATCTGATGATTTGAATATTATTTCTTGCTTTTTAGAGGCAGGTTTTTGAAGTCGGTTTTTTGTTTTTTAAAACAATTTTTCTTTTCTAAACATATCTTTAATTCTTTTTGCAAGATGCAGCAAGTATTATTAGAGATTAAACGAACTTACCTGTATGTGAAGTTCTATCCTAATTATACGAAGGCTTCGTTCGAAGAGATTAGCATATAAGACACATGTAGTAACGCGTAGCAGTTGCCATTCCATACACTATTTTGAGAAATTTAAATCATTTTTATCTAAATTCCTCAATTTAGTTTTTTTTTTTTTTTTTGTTAGTGGGTATCCCCATATTCAAACCCTTCCGCGCGGACGCCATCTGCTTCATTTAGTTTAGAGTTCTTCCTTTCATATTTTGCAATTAAATGGGCATGAGAAAAGCGAGAGGGTGGGTGGGTTGCTAATCTCTTCGAACGAAGCCTTCGTATAATTAGGATAGAACTTCACATACAGGTAAGTTCGTTTAATCTCTAATTATACTTTACGCTTCGTTCTCGAGATTAGCATATAAGACACATGTAGACATTTAGAGATAGGCAAAATATGAAATTAAAATACTTGGAAACCAAAATCAACATTGTATTTATTTAAAAGATCAACAAAGAAAAATTAACAGTTATTCATTGATTGCAATAATATTGTTCTACCTAGGCCACAATTACTTTCATTTATGATAGGCCTTTTATAGAATTTTGCGAAAGTATGCGTTGTTGGACTCCAGCCAGCAGCTTTTCTTATTTGGTCAATATTAACACCTAATTTCTGTGCGGCTGATGTCGATGCATGGCGGGTGCTATGGGCAGTGAACCTAGATGTGTCTATTCCACTTAAACTAAGTACATTTTTAATCCATCTCGAAAGAGTTTGAGAGCCAACTGGTTTATGGGGCTTATTAAAACTAAGAAAGAGGGTATCACTGTTCTTTCTATGAATGTGAGTGATTTCAAGGTAAGCTATTAACGTTTTTGCAGGGCAAATCTCTGGCCTCTCATTGAAAAAAGGAAGAATCAAAATCGGTTGAAAAATACCAGGTTTGGAGGTTTTTAATAAATCTGGAATTTTTATTTTTACTTCCGCCTGACCTATTTCAATATTACAAGTCCTTATCTTGGAGAAGGTTTGCACTCTATGTGCTGTCACGAGAGCAAGAAGGCAAACCAACTTTTTAGAAATTTGAGTTATGCTTAGATTTTCATTAGGATACCATTGGCCAAGATAATTCAAGACCAGAGATGTATCCCACGTTTCATCGTACTTTGGCCGTGGTGGTCTAGACCGAAAGACACCTTTAAAAAATCTTTTCAGATCTAGGTTACCAGAGATATCTTGTGGCAGGATTAAAGCTAAGGCAGACCTATAAGAATTTAGTGTACCGTATTGAGCCCCTTCGTTGTACATAACTGTGAAAAATTTTAATAGATTTGAAACGGACACATCGTAAATGTTCAACTTATTCTTTTTACAATAAGTGAACCACTTTCTATAACATCCCTCATATTGTTTGTATGAATTATCAGAGAGAGAATTCAATACTATGTCTATGGATTCCTGGGGAATACCTCTTCTTAATATTGCTTCCCGGACAATATGCCTGCCACCAGGGTAATCGTTGAGTGGATGTGGCGGCGACTGGAATCAGAAGATATAATTAAATTATCTTCAGCTTGAAAAACAATAGGTTTTGATTTTAGCAGTTTCTTAAAGATTGGAAACCATGGCTGTGTAGGCCACTGAGGTACAATCATTATGCCTTCAGCTTTATCTGTGATGATTTTCTTTAAGGACTTTAATATCATGGTAAATGGTGGGAACGCGTAAAAATAAAATTCTGTCCATGAAATGGTAAAGGCGTTTATAGCGTACGCATCCGGATCTCTATGCCACGAAACATAGGTTGGGCACTTCGCATTAATTCTACTTGCGAATAAATCGATATTCGGAACACCTAATTTTTCAATGATTGTTTTGTAAGCGTAGTCTGCGAGCTGCCATTCAATATCCGGGTGCGTACGTCTCGATTCCTCATCAGCAATCTTATTATCTGCTGAACGAATGTATGAAGCGAATACAAATAGTTTCCTATGTTCGCACCATTGCCAAATTTGTTTTGTAACATCAGTTAAGTGTGGGAACTGAATGCCTCCCATACGGTTAATATAGGATATAGCCGTGGTGTTGTCTATACGGAGTAATATTTGTGAATTAGCAATATTTCTAGCAAATATTTTTAGCCCAATAAAGGCAGCTAAAATTTCTAAATAATTTATGTGTTTTTTATGTTCATCTATGCTCCAAAGACCGCTAGCTCTCTGATTCCCACAAGCTATACCCCACCCTGTAGTTGAGGCATCCGAAAAAATTTCTAGGTCATACTTGTCATCTTTAATTTTACAATTTGAATTGTGAATTGCATTTTTCCACCATTCAAAATCAGAATGAAGTGTTGTAGGGATGGCCATTATAGTATCGTATTCGTTTGATTCTTTTAAATTAAGATACTTAACTCTTTCAAAGAGCTTAGTATAAAGCCATCCATGCTCGACAGCCGGACAAGCTGATATTAAGAGCCCTACAAAACTTGCAAATGTCCTGATTGTGCAACATTTTAAAGTAGAAATTTTTTCTAGTTCTAATTTTATCCTATTTTCTTTGTCTTTTGGTAATAAGACCTGGAATTTTTTTGTATCCAAAATATAACCTAAAAATTTGCATGTAGTCGATGGTACTTGACTACTTTTTTCCAAATTTATGATAAAACCTAACGATATTAAAAGTTTTTTAGTTTGTTGTAAATTTTCAAAACATGTTTTATAATCATACCCTATCAGACACAAGTCATCCAAATATATAGTAGACTAGCTTCTGCCCGCGACTTCGTCCGCGTGGATATTAGACGAAATCCTTTTGAGGAACCTTCAACCAGGATCCGGCCAGCCATTTTTACGCGATTAGGCGAGTCCCCATCAAGCGCGCTGCCTCGCGAGGCAAGACATTTGCCGCGTGTGGCGGGCCTCGCACAAGGCTTCCAGTTCCCGTTCCCGTTCCCGCTCCCGTTCCCCGTTCCCCGTTCCCGTTCCGTTCCCGTCCCGTAAACGTCCCGTAACCGTCCCGTACCCCTTCCGTTCCCGTTCCCATCCCGTTCCTGTCCCGTTCCCATCCTGTTCTCGTTCTCGTTCCCGTCCCGTTATATTCCCGTTCCGTTCCCGTCCATTCCCGTTCCGTTCCCGTTCCGTTCCCGTTCCGTTCCCATTCCGTTCCCGTTCCGTTCCCGTTCCGTTCCCGTTCCGTTCCGTTCCCGTTCCGTTCCCGTTCCGTTCCCGTTCCGTTCCCGTTCCGTTCCAGTTCTGTTCCCGTTCCGTTCCCGTTCCGTTCCCGTTCCATTCCCGGTCCGTTCCCGTTCCGTTCCCGCCGGAGGTCTACTCTAATTCAACGAAAAACGAAATTTCGATCGAAATTTCGCTCATTTCCTACCACGGTTCCATTCGTTTCGAAACTTCGTTGAAACGAAATTAGTTTGACGTTTAATTTCTCTAAGCCTACTCTATTGCACTGAAGTAACGAACGAAAATTGAAGTTTGACAGATGATTGTTCGGAATTTTAACCTCAAATTGACGAAACCAAAAGTGTTACCTTTGTATTTTCGTTTTGGTCGATTTTCTTAAAAATTTAACTAAAATGGCAACAAGACAGCTTTTAATCGCGGCTGCTTTACGTGAAGAACGTTTGGAGCGTAGAAGGAACCGGCGCCGCCTGCGCAATCAATTAAATATTTCAAATATTCCCGATCTTGAGTTTGTCGGAAACTACAGACTCAGTCGGGAATTATTCGAAGAGTTGTGCCAGGACATAGTGCCCTTATTGCCTCCAAAGGCAAGACGACATGGAATCGAGCCCACACTTAAAGTAAGTTTAAATTGTAAACACTCCCTTCAATGAAATTTTCCATTTAATGTTCATAAGCCTCAACCTTGTGTTAATGTATTTCAGATACTTACTGCTTTAAACTTTTATGCCCGAGGAAGTTACCAAGGGTCTGTGGGGCAAAATATGGATGGGCCCATGGCACAGCAGACAGTGTCTCGTTGTTTACAAGAGGTCACAACTGTTGAGGGAGGTTTCTAACCTATATGCTCTGCTCTATGGTACATTCGGAATTCAAGTGAGTTTGATTATGTCAATCTGCCTGCACATCTGTAGTTTGACGTAGTCATTGTAAAGCCGTGGTATCGAAAGGTTGTCATAGAGTTATATTAGGAAAACTATC
Organism: Agriphila tristella; assembly: GCA_928269145.1. Classification (NCBI taxonomy): domain Eukaryota; kingdom Metazoa; phylum Arthropoda; class Insecta; order Lepidoptera; family Crambidae; genus Agriphila; species Agriphila tristella. The sequence goes on along the minus strand of OV743443.1, from coordinate 1,643,638 downwards.
TGTTGAAGTGTGAAATTATGTTATAAAGTGTAAGAGTGATCAATAAACATGTGTACAAAAGTCTCCTGGTCTCATTGCCACAACCCTTTAGGTTATGGGCCACACGCTAGAGGTTGTGGCCCCATAGAGACCGGGAGTGAAAATAATAAGAGAAATAGTGAGTTTTGCATTAGAGATGATTATTTTGAAATAACATATAACTGGCAGAGTTGCATAGAGGCCTTAGCAACCGAGTTTGTTGACAAAATAGTGTTGCTAAGGGCAATGAAATGAAAGTGTCAACAGATAAATAATGATTACAAATTTAAAAAAAAATGAATTTGAAATTACACTTTTGGCCGTGGAAACTATGATGTAGAAAATATGGTGAAAATAAATGGACTGATGATGAACAAACAAGAGAAGAGGAAACTAGTCAAAATTCAACAGATAGGAATGAAGGGTGTCGAGAAGATGGAGAAATAGAAGGAAATAGAAGTTTTGGAGAAACAAGAGATAGTAAAACAAATGACAGTCAAACGAAGGTAGAACAAGTGACGGTGAAACAAATGAAAGTGAAGAAAGTTATGGAAATTTTTATTATTTTGTGAAGAACTGTTTTTTGGAATAAGTTTATTTTGAAGAAGTCTTTTGGCGAGTATTTTATGATGGAGGAGGTCGAGCAGGAGGCAAAGAATAGTCGAGCAGGAGTTATATGATGATGAAGTTGAGAAGAAGAAGGTTTTATAATGTAATGATGATGAAGAAGGAAGAAGTTTTTTAGGATGATGAATCGAGTGGGAGAAAAGAAGTTTTTTAAAGATGATGTGTCGAGTGGGAGAAAAGTGTAGAAGTTTTATAATGATGATGAGTCGAGTGGGAGAAATGTAGAAGAAGTTTTATAATGATGATGAGTCGAGTGGGAGAAAAGTAGAAGAAGTTTTATAATGAAGATGATGTTGAGTGGGAGTAAAGGTTTATAAAGAAGATGTCGAGTAGGAGAATTTAATGAAGATGTTGAGAAGGAGAGGTTTTAAAATAGAAGATGTCGAGAAGGAGAGGTTTTATAGAAGATGTCGAAAAGGAGATTTTATATGAAGAGGTAGAGAAGGAGTAATTTTATAATATTGAAGAAGTTGAGTAGGAGCGGGATAGTTTTGAGAAGAATTATTTTATGAGAAGAAGATAGAGATGAAGAAGTTTATTAGAAGATAGAATATAGAATTAAGGGGGTGCTTGTGTTCGTCAAGGGGGTGCGTTAAATAATGATTCATTTAAGGGGGTGTGGGATTAGAAAGTAAATGAATCATCATTTAAAATGGAATGTTTTTGATATCCAAGTGTATTTTGATATTTTTTTGGTTTGGATTATTGTATGTGTCGTCTGAGTTAGGTTAAAGTTAGGTTCCTGGGTTGGGTTAAAGGTTAATGTAACTTGGTAGGACTTAAGAAGTCTATAAATTTGGCAGGTGATTCGAAATTTATCCTGATGTTGTACTGGTAGGTAGAAAACTGTTTTAGTCAGTATGGTCAGCATGTGCAGCAGATTGAGGGGGTGTGTTGAGGGAGGTTTCTAACCTATATGCTCTGCTCTATGGTACATTCGGAATTCAAGTGAGTTTGATTATGTCAATCTGCCTGCACATCTGTAGTTTGACGTAGTCATTGTAAAGCCGTGGTATCGAAAGGTTGTCATAGAGTTATATTAGGAAAACTATCTGTTGAAGTGTGAAATTATGTTATAAAGTGTAAGAGTGATCAATAAACATGTGTACAAAAGTCTCCTGGTCTCATTGCCACAACCCTTTAACAACTGCACTTAATGCACCCCACATACTAAGGAAGCACATAAGATTCCCACAAAATAGGAATGAAAGGAATCTTATTAAGCGGAAGTAAGTACTTACTTAGTATTGGCCGTTAAACTTAGTAACATCTGAAATACCTTATAATTAAAATTTTATTCTGTCATTTTAAATGAACAAAATTTACATGAGGCAATTTTTTTTTTACACAATTTACTATTGTATATTAATATTGTATCCTTATTGTAGATTTTATGATAAATATGGGCTACCCGCTGTGGTGGGGTGCATCGATTGTTCGCATGTAGCGATAGTGAGGCCTTCGGATTCGGAGCGCGAAGAACAATATTTTAATCGGAAACATTTTCATTCGATTAATACTCAAGTTGTAAGTTTATGAAAATTATTTTAATATTTTTCACTATTTTACTACCTACATTATAAGCTATGTTACATTGATTAAAAAATCTTTTTCAGATATGTGACAGTGATTTATTGATCACAAATGTTGATGCTTCATTTGGTGGAGCTACTCACGATGCCTATATTTGGAGGGAATGTGAGATAAGAAACCACTTGGAGGGTCTCCAGGATGAAACAGTTTATCTATTAGGCATGTCTTAATTTATAGTTTTGATATTCATTACTTATACCTAATGTGATGATGCAATTTACACTAATATTATATTTTTATTTTTAGGTGATTCTGGTTATGCTCTAAGGGAGCATATGATGACACCTGTAGATAATGCTGTTGAGAACTCTCCTGAGGGAAGGTACAATTACCTCCAAAAGCGAGCACGCTGCACCATAGAACGCACATTTGGTGTATTAAAGGGTCGATGGAGATGTCTTTTGGCAGCTAGGGAACTCCATTACTGCCCAGAAACAGCAGGTAAAATTATATTAGCCTGCTGTGTTTTACACAACATGTGTATAAGGGCTGGTATTGAAGGTCCCGAGTTGACTGAAGAGGAATACCAATCGGAGAGAACCAGGCAGGTTCCCTTTGAAACAGCCGCATCTTCGACTCAAGCGCTACAGGCAGGTCGAAGGGCAAGGAATTCATTAATACAAATGTTAGAAAGGAACCGGTAAGATAAACTCAAACCACAAACACACTCAAACAATTGTGCAAGTAGATTAAAATAAACTCATTTACCTAACTCTTTTTTTTGTTTTAGGAGATAGTCATCATCATCATCATATCAGCCACATTTAAGCCGTTTATTTGTCATCAAGTAACAATCAAAATCCATACTATACAATTAAGAAGTTACTACCTAAAATTAAGTACCTACCTATATCAAAATAAATTATAACTTATCTTGTTTTAATTGTAAGCAAAGCGTTTTTTTAATGTTAACTTTTATGTCTAATGAAATTACTTAATATTGCATATTGTACAACATTATCTATTTAGGTATGAATTTTCGAGTAGGTAGTAGACAGTGATTTGATTTCTCAACTAGTTGAAAGTTATTTGCTCTTACCTATCCGATGTGTAGATAATTAATTTCAATACCTACACATTTTATGTAAACTTTTGTTAATTATTGTGATAAAATTACATCTCTTTAAAGGCTTTTTTTCAAATTTGATGACTCTGTATGAAATATACAGGGAGAAAAAAAGCAGCCCTTGACGAGTTTCTTGCCGGTTCTTCTCGTTTCAAGGTCTCCCGCTTAGGGTTTGCGAACCGATGGCGTAGCTTCTTTGACATTCACAAGTGCTTGTAAATGCCTAGATTAAAACATTTTTATGGCATAAAATTAGTTCTGTTTTATTATTTCACCTACTTATCGTTACCCTACCTACCTAGATGTTTATATAATGGCAACAAATATTAGGTCTTTACCTATGAAATTGCAGATATTTTGTCACATACAGAGAAAATAATAACTTCTATGATTTAAAATATTTAACAGTATCTCGATATTATATCGAATTATGGCCGTGATAGTCAACTATCAGTAAAAATAAAGTTCTTATTTTAGCTTTCTTAACATTAATAAAAAAAGATCTTGAGAGTGACATTTTTTGTGAGCAAAAAAGTATGACCAGAGGGGTTGTAACTTGGCCAAAACGTATTTTTTTCGCTTACCTATCGTAAATGGAATAAGTGAGTAAGTATTAGTACATAAAAGCTTTGTTACATGAGTGTTCACGGTTGTTAAATGAACAAGGAAATTGCTCGTATGAAAAATGAAACTTCTTGAAAATTCTCAATACAAATCGGCAGTTTCATAAGTAAAGACCTATTATTAAAAAGACTTTATCAATGTTGTTGTGTGGTTAATGATTTAGGTAGATATTTATTTATTACTTCAATGCATGATATTGGACTTCAGTCTGTGGGAAAATTTGAAGGTGCTAATAGTCTCAAAAATAGTAAAAAGAAACAATAGAAAACTTAAATAAATTTATTAAATACATTATTACTAAAAGTTAAATACTTATGCTATTGCCTATTGCCTATTCTGCCTTAAAAACTCGAAATATTCTCTAAATAAAACTAAATACTGTCGTCCTAAATCTCTCATCTCTTCCAAGGCAGCCCTGATGCCTGCGAGCTCGGTGTTCCTCACCGTCTCTCTCTCTGCACGTCCATCTTCATACTGGTACAATCTGCTCCTGACATCGGAGCCAGCAGCAGATCGTATTCTTCTGGGACGTGCAGATTGTGAGGCTGCAAAACAACATTCCAATATTTACATTGCAGTAAATACTTAATCAATATATTTTTTTGTGACAAACAGTATTTTTCTTGTAATTTTAATTTCGTCTGTGGTTTAGTGGTGAGACCCTTCATGTATCAAATACATTCATACATACTTTGTGTATCAATATATTTTCTGTCATATACAAGTTAGGTACGATTAGATGACATTACTGAAAATCCATAGTAAGAAGAGGTACTTACAACTTCTGGAAGTCAACGTTTCTTGTGACCGTGATGGTTGACTCGCAGGCTGTCCGGCTGCCCCACTTTCTTGGCTTGGTTCAGCGTACTCCTCAACTTCTTGATGCACGTCCAGGCTCTGCTGCTGCAGTTGGCTTCCTTGACTGGAGGTTGATGGTATGGATTCATTCGTCTGAAATAAATAACAGATTGAATGCTTAATGTTTAAGTGAAGTATTATTTTTTAATGTCTACCACAATGCAAATTCTATTGTATTTTTAACTGATGGGTTAAAAGTCACTCACACACAACTCACATAAAAATTTAACTTTGTAATAAAAATGGTATGTACATCATGAAGATAAATATTTGAACGTATCAAAGCTTAGAAATAGGGAATGCAAAGAATGATGAGGTACTTACTTCAGCGAAAGCTGGCACTCTGGCTCCAGTTTGACGGTCACCGAACCCATCTCCCATTATGGCCAAGACTTTTAGTTCCCAATGGGAGAGTGGGGGTGCCACCGATGGACCACCTCCAGTCATTGAAGCCGACCTCCGGGAATCAGCAGCGGCTTTTTTGGCCAGATGTTTTCGATCAAACCATACCTATCAAAATAAAAGTAAATATTAAATCTTTGTCACTTTCACTTTTCACTGATAAATAGCTTAAACATTTAATTATATTACTATGAATTACCTTTTGCCACTGCTGAACTGTCTTTGTGCAACCGCCCATGGAATTGAGCGTATTGCACAATTCATCCCACAGCCTCTTCACCTGGACTTTTCCTTCTAGACTCCTCAATCTCCCGCGAGCAAGATCCCTATGCTCGTCCAGGAAATTGAGGAGTGCATCAATTTGTTCAGGAGTAGCCGAACCCGTATGTGGAGCCATTTTACACTGAAAAGATGAGATGAAAATAAATTATAGGTACATTATTACAAAAAAATATGTTATGTATTTTACGTGCAAAACAAATAATATTACTTACACTCTTTCTGAATATAAAACCAAATAGAAGTCTTTGTAAACCAAAGGACGCCCAAATGAAGACTGCGACTTGAAATTGAAACTTTGTCAGAGAATGTGTTTCGCCTTTGTAAAGTAGGCAAAGAAAAAAACACTTGAAACATTTCATTATCACTTCACTTGAGCACACAGGAAATAATCTCTACGTCTTACACTTGAGCTTGAGAAACAAACTTGAAACTACCGTCAACTGTGGCAACATTACCATATTTTTCGACATTTTAGCAAACTATAGATACATAGAGCATGATACTTTGATTTTTATTGATTCAATGTGTAAAGCAAACCCGTCTATTTATGTTAACCCATTGAACTCATCTAAATCGGACATAAGTTCATTACAATATCAATTTTTGAGCTCTAGGTAAAATTGACTCGTTTTTGGCAACTTTACCTCATGAACAGTTTACCTAGAAAAATCAATAGAAGAGGTTAGGCAACGTAATGTTACCATTATTTTTTGAGCAAAAATATCGATATTGCTGTCATAGAAGCTTTTTACTACTGTTTATTTTAGCACTAGTAACACTTAGGTAAAGTTGACCTTAGATTTTTGAAATTCTCATAGAAGCGAGCGGATGTCGCCAGGGTTGTCAATTTACTTATTAAGTTATAAATTCAAACAAATATAATTTATTGATATTTTTTATTAGGCAGGTACAATGTTATTCATTAGAGATCAATCAAAATAGTTATCTAAGTAACAAAAATCATATCAACTATTTGAAACAAAGAATTGCTGAAAAATAATATAGTATTAGAAAAAGTCGACTCCTCTCACAACTGTGCTCCGATGGGATGTGAGAGGAGTCGACTTTTTCTAATATTATAACATTTTTCAATAATAAATTTTGCATTGTAAATGCAAAAATATAAAAATTTGTCAAAAAATTGCTTCTAAACGTAAAAATTCAAGCGTTTAACAATTACGAAAAATGTTTACATTAAAGTAACACCTAGTATGGCATGATAGTTGCTAACTTATATAATGTAGGTAACTTAATTCTTTGGAATGGCACAAGTTAAAAACCCACGAGCCCTGCAAGTAGGTAGCTTACAGGCGGGAACTGTTTCATAGTTGACAACCCTAGTCGTAGGTAAAGTTGCCATCGAGCCAGGCGAGGCAACTTGACCTAACCTGTAGCAATATTACCGCTTCCCGTAACTCAGAAAAAAGGAGTTTTAAAGAATCATACAATTGAAATATACTTAAAAAAGTAAATACCCAATACAACTCGCCATAAATCACTTACCTACACGCCGATTTTCTGTAATAAACACAAATTTTTCTTTGTTGCCGCAGCGAGCACAATTGACCACATGAAATTAGAAGTCACACTACTTGACAGTTACCGATGTTGCTAGCTTAAAAAACTTTTTGTGATACCACAATTTATCACAAAATCTACCAATGCGGCAAAATTTGCACTGGCTGTAACAGATAAAAAAATATTCCATAGTATGCAGCGTAATGTATGCTGTGGTAAAGTTGCTCAAGGAAAGTTTGGTTGTTATACGATTCCATAGACGCCGTTTGTTCTTATTATACATCTTAACTTAGTCGGTTAACAGTCACTGAAAGGGTTCTTTTAGTGTCGCTGTGATTTTCATCGAAAACTTGAATTTTTATTGCTTATTCATGATTTTCTGGATAAATATGCATAATAAACCATGACTATTTCAATAAGTTCGTAAAATAAATAAAAATAACTTATAATTATTAAGTTTAAATAAAACCGGTGTTTTACCGTTAAGGACATCAAAAAGAACCTACGTAACATTGTTCGTTCCATTCGTTCACGAAAATTGTCTATGGATCCGAACTTTGCGTGCGCGTCCGAAAATGATATAGAGTAGGGTCAGCAACGAAACTTCGTTTAAATTTCGTCCGGTCCGGTCCGTTCCGTTCCGTTTCGTTCCCGTTCCCGTTCCCGTGCCCGTGCCCGTTCCGGTTCCCGTTCCCGTTCCCTGGATGTGCATGTCCAGGTCCAGGTCCATTTGTGTCATGTCCACCGCGTTGCACTTCAAAATAAATCTCATTTTCGCAATCACCATCCTATAAAACCTCAAGAACGACATCCATATCGATTTTTATGTTACTCACCCCACTTACCCTCTAAGGGGTTGATTTTCAAAATCCCAAAATATATATTTAGACTTGCTCCTACGAATTTTAAAGTTGTAATTTCGATTTTGTATTCTTTTTCCATACAAAATTTTAACCTCATTTTTACCCCTTTAGGGGTTAAATCATGTCCACCGTGTTGGACTTCAAAATAAATGTCATTTTTGCAATCGACATCCCAGAAAACCCCAATAACGACATCTTTATCGATTTTTATGTTTACTCACCCCATTTACCCCCTAAGAGGTTGATTTTCAAAATAACAAAATATATATTTGCCTGTTTATTTTTAGATGTGCTCCTACGAAGTTTAAAGTTGTAATGTCTATTTTATATTAAATTTCCATACAAAATTTGGACCCCATTTTCACCCCTTTAGGGGTTAAATCATGTCCACCGTGTTGGACTTCAAAATAAATGTCATTTTTGCAATCGTCATCCCAGAAAACCCCAATAACGACATCTATATCGATTTTTATGTTTACTCACCCCATTTACCCCCTAAGAGGTTGATTTTCAAAATAACAAAATATATATTTGCCTATTTATTTTTAGATGTGCTCCTACGAAGTTTAAAGTAGTAATGTCTATTTTATATTAATTTTCCATACAAAATTAGGACCCCATTTTCACCCCTTTAGGGGTTAAATCATGTCCACCGTGGTTGGACTTCAAAATAAATGTCATTTTTGCAATCGTCATCCCACAAAACCCCGATAACGACATCCATATCTATTTTTAGGTTTTTTTACCCTTTTCACCCCCATTTCATCCCCTTTGGAGTTGAAATCCTAACAATAACAATATACGTTGCTTTAGATTTCTATCCATAAGCCTAAATTATAAATTTAGCGATTTTTACTTCGAAAATGAAGGATTTTCTTTAATACGCAACTTCATCCCCCTTTTGACCCCTTCGGGGGTAGAATTTTGAAAAACGCTGAGACCCGTATTTATTAATTTTCAATCGTCAGCCTAAACACAAAATTTGAAGATTCTAGCTTCAAAACTGAGGGACTTTCATACAAACTTTCATCCCTTATTTCATCCCCTTAGGGATGGAATTTTCAAAAATCCTTCCTTAGTGGATGCCTACACTGTATAAAGTATCTGTGTGCAAAATTTCAAGTCTCTAGGTCCAGCGGTTTGGGCTGTGCGTTGATAGATCAGTCAGTCAGTCAGTCAGTCAGTCAGTCAGTCATTCAGTTTACGATTTTATATATTAAGATATATAACCACAAGTTCTTAATAGTTTGATCACCGGTTTCATAATTTTAGTAAACACATAAGGTGCCGTGTTCAAGCCAAACGGTAAAACGTTAAATTCATATACAGAATTCTGGAATTTAAATCTGAGGTACTTCCTGGAATCTTCATGTATTTTTACTAAAAAATATGCATCCTTTAGATCTAGATTACATAGAAAAGAATCTTTGGTTACGAGTTTAAGAACGGTCCTCAAATCTTCTAATTTAAAGTGATTTGTATTAATAAATTTGTTTAATGACTTGAGGTTTAAGATAAATCTCATTTTTCCATTTGGCTTGGGAATTAAGAAAAAACTGGATAAGTATTGGTCTCGACGGGAAGTACATTTTGAAATAGCTCCTAATGAAATCAATTCATTGATGGCATCATTAAAAAGAGTAATTTCAGTGTCTGAATAAACTCGATTATTAACATTAGAAGTTTGTATAGGTGGGCTAGAAAAAGGTATTTTGTAGCCTTCAATATAAGACAAGACTGTCGGGTCATTAGTGATCATACACCATTGTTTGTAAAATGCACTAAGTCTACCTGCAGGCTTTACCGTGTCTAGCGGCGCATGTTGTTCGGCCGTAGTTGTAGCGGATGCTGCGACTGCCTCAAGGAGTTGAATGGCCGATTGCGCATCGATGTCGGTGCAGGCTGTCTCATCCTCGGTGGACCCGTTGGCCTGCGGACCGGACCCGGATTCTGCCAGTTTAAATGTTTCTGTGCTGGGCTAGATGTACTGGGTGTTTGCTTTCTGAAAGATGATTTTGGTGCAGGTGGTTTCAAATCCGAACCAGATTTACAGACTGCCTTTGCAGATTTTAAGGTTTCGGCAAGGTTTTCACCGAACAAACATTTGTCAACTTTTGTATTTTGCAATTGTTCTTTCATTTCCGCTTTAAGGCCACCCATTACAAAGTTTCTGCGAGTAACACTGTCAGCATGTTGGCAATCGCAAGCGATGCGAGCTGCATCCATCAATAATTTGAGTAGAGCGGTATCTTTATCTTTTAACGTCATGAGACATGTAATAGCTTCACCTAAGCAGGCAATGGATAAGGTAAGCATTTTTTGTTTGCCTTCGATGGCTTTATCTCTTTTGACATTGGTGTCTGAAATCGCAGCTTTCATTTCTGCGTTCAACAGTGGTGGATCAATTAGTTTACAATTATCTGGAGTTAGATATTTGTCTTTTAATTCTTTGCGTAAATCCTTATCTAAACCAACAGTAGCCCAATGTTGTAATCTTAATGCCAAATCTTTTTGGATTTCTTTGCCATACTTTTTTTTCGGTGGTTGGATCAATACCTAGTATATCTAGTAAGTCACTATCCAGAATCGAAGATTCAGCCTCCTTTTGATCTGCTAACACAACAGGTTCACTAGTTGAAGTTGAGGGGCCAGCGAGATCTGTAGGTGTCACTACCACAGACTGAACGGAAACCTCTTTATCAGAAGATAATTTTTTTTCACCAGGACTCGGGTCTAAATTTTGGTCTTCTATTTCAATTGAACGAGAAAGATCGTCAAAATTATCTTCATTATCAATGAAGCTCATCATTTCATCATCTGAAAGAATATAGTTGAATGACTACTCATATATTAAACAAGGCTTTAAAACCTCGATAAGGTTATTGGGACAGTCCCCAGTTAAAATGTAACATGTACTGTCCGCAACCCAATGTCTAATTGTATCACAATTATTTTTTTTTTATTTTTATAAAGTTAGCCTTAATAAATGAAATTTTAGTTTTTTTTTTATTTTTATTTTTTATTTTTTTTATATTCGTTTAAAAAAATATATATCATTTAATACAAATATAATCAATTTATTTCTTGTTAAACAAACAAACTGTTATATGATGTCATAAGTAAGAAGCAGTCCCATAGTATTATGTTATGATACACGTACTGCTCGCAAACTTAATAAATTAGCACTGTACAACAGTCCCATTGTACTGTTCGAAATGCAAGTTATACAGTAAGGGATAGTCCCAATGCATAGCAAGTACTATCCGCAAACTGATGGAGTTGTATCATGTATATACATTGATAATAAAACAGTCCCAAAATGTACTGTTCGTAATATGAAATTTCTATCAAGGTTGTATTTTTTATTGAGATGAAAACCTTTTTCATTATTAACTCATTCTACTTTTATAAGTAATATTCTAACAATAAAAGTTAGGTACTTATTATGAACTCGATTGAGAATAGGTCGGCTAGTCGCTAAAGCCGCTATTGTATATATATTTTTTAATCTTTTACCTTGTTTTTCCGGCGACGAGCGTAATGAGCGGGAAGATAACGAGTCAGACACACTCGAAGTACTATGGCGCCTACGACGGCGCTTACGCGCCAATTTCTTTTCAAGCTTCCTTATTTTTCGTTCTATTCGACCACAATCATTATCACTTTTACGTTTTGGCATTATTAAATTCTTATTCTGTTACTATTTAAACACTTTTTCGCGAGCACAGTGTGGAACGGCGACGCACTACAAAGCGAATGAAGCAGATGGCGTCCGCGCGGAAGGGTTTGAATATGGGGATACCCACTAACAAAAAAAAAAAAAAAAACTAAATTGAGGAATTTAGATAAAAATGATTTAAATTTCTCAAAATAGTGTATGGAATGGCAACTGCTACGCGTTACTACATGTGTCTTATATGCTAATCTCGAGAACGAAGCGTAAAGTATAATTTTGGTATTCTTAAGCACCTTCCCCTCCACTCTTCCCTTCCACCCTTCTATAAGCACCCTTATAGTAGGTACGAGCATAATAATATATAATTTATTCTTATGGTACAAGTTAGGTTAGGTGTAGTGTGAGTCATCTGTCATTCTGTCAAAGAAGTTGCTATGACAGAGTACTATTAAGTGTTAAGTTACTTCCGTTGCTAACCGTATTTACCTTCTTATATTTTTATGATTTCATTCGATTCTCTTTACCCTTCAAGCAACAAAAGGCTAAGTCTTTACCTGTCTGATTTTATATACTTATTAATTATTGTACAATTGTACATGCACAAAACCTAATCGGCGCACTTTTACCCCAAGATGACTTTATAACACGAGGAAAATTGTATAATCTTTAATGAAGAATTACGCAATTTGATAATAATTCTTGGATATTGCACTTAGTTACGAAAATATTTACCTATGCACCTGCAAGATTATCAGGTGACCGCATTGTATATTTTGGAGAAAGTCACCTACTCCGTTATCTCACAAATAACCAGCAATTTTGTATGCAATGTTTTAAAGCTGGCTAGGACGAGTTTTAGATACTGTCAATAAACCATCTAAAAAGAATAGAGTTTTATAATGATAGTCCTAACACCAAACCACAGTATTACTAAACCCTATCAAGCCCGGATCTTAAGGCTTAAATCGCTATGGGATCATGAAGCGACGTGGCAGGCAACTTTAGTTAATTAGCGCTTTTTATCGACAATCGCTTGTATAAAATCTAATCTTAATTTCAATGAGGTCGCGATTCGATAAAAAGCTCGATAATTCTCGATAAGATTCGATAATAATGATCTTATTGAAATTGGGTTTCGCAAAATGCCACTGAGCAATCATTGTTCTGAACTTTTGAATGAACCAATTATTTTGTTTCCGCAGGGTGTGGTTGGGGTGTGGGGCGGCGGGGCGGGCGGCATGGAGGACGAGGTGACCTTCCTGTTCCAGCTGGGCGTGACGCGCGACGCGGTGTCGGCGCCCGCGCATCTGCTCACGCTCGCCTACCTCAAGGAGCTCGCCGTCAAGTTCGTGCACGAGAAGGTACCATAACTACTGTCCAATAACAGGCCGTCATAGTCCACTAGGCGTGACGCGCGAGGCGGTGTCGGCGCCCGCGCATCTGCTCACGCTCGCCTACCTCAAGGATCTCGCCGTCAAGTTCGTGTACGAGAAGGTACCATAACTACTGTCCAATAACAGACCATCATAGTCCACTGGGCGTGACGCGCGACCCGGTGTCGGCGCCCGCGCATCTGCTCACGTTCGCCTACCTCAAGGAGCTCGCCGTCAAGTTCGTGCAAGAGAAGGTACCATAACTACTGTCCAATAACAGGCCGTCATAGTCCACTAGGCGTGACGCGCGAGGCGGTGTCGGCGCCTGCGCATCTGCTCACACTCGCCTACCTCAAGGAACTCGCCGTCAAGTTCGTGCACGAGAAGGTAACATAACTACTGTCCAATAACAGACCATCATAGTTAGGGCATGCAGAACCGTGTCCGGTTCCAGGATTTTGAGACCCGGTTCTTACAGACCGTTGGAACCGGGGGAACCGGTTCCCCCGGTTCCAGCATACTTTTTTTAATTTTTCATTGAAATGCAATTATTCATAGGTATTTTGACAGGATAAGCAAATATTATGAGGAGTTTAATATAAAAAAAAATATTTAAATTCTCGAACCAAGCAACACTTTAGAGCAGCTGTGGCCCCGCGGTTAGGGGTTCAAAAACCGATTTTTTTCAAAACTCCCGTCTAATCAACATATATTTAGAACTTTTACATTAAGGCGCGGTGGTAGTGAATGTGGCGCCCCCACTACATTTATTTTTATTACTCGTAAACCAAGTCAATATTAAAAAAAAGCACAAGTATAAATCTCTTAAATTGTGTCTAATATTTTTTGAATAACTCTTCAACAGTTTTCATTCTTTCTGTAAGTTTGAAAAATCCATTTTAGCTCAAAGTGGCCACTTTTGGCAATTATGGATTTTAAAACTTACAGAATGAATGATAACTGTTGAAGAGTTATTCAAAAAATATTAGACACAATTTAAGAGATTTATACTTGTGCTTTTTTTAAATATTGACTTGGTTTACGAGTAATAAAAATAAATGTAGTGGGGGCGCTAGTTTCACTACCTACAGCGCCTTAATTCAGTCTTCATTTAGTAACAAATCAGTCTCAATTTAGTTACTTTTATTTATAATTTATTTATACTGGTGAACCTAAATAAAAATAATACCTAATAAAAAATAAAAATATTAACTATCAGCTTTGGAAACCCAAAATCTCCGAATAATCTTTTCATTTGACAAAACAAATATATGAATAAAATAAAATAAAAAACTTATTATACTAATACTCGTACTAATAAAGTTACCGAAAGAGTCTAAAACGCACACGTACACGGCCGGCGCGGGCATATAGATTGGTTTTCTGACGGATAGATGCTTGCAGTGCAAGAGTAAGCGCTAATCTATGTCGCCCCACGTCAGGATCCCGCTTAACGCAGCAGACGCCTTAACTCGACAATCTCGTCATTGCGAAAATACTACCTATATATTTTAGTAAAAGAATCAACATAAAAGATAATAAAAGTAAGGAGTCTAGCATGTATGCGAGTCATTGAGATTTTAAACTGAAAAGCACAACAAAAGTGAAGGCGCGCGCTTGTCGCGTGCTCAGGGAGAATGGAGCGCCGGTCTAAGTTGACCTCTTGGACTCCCCAGACGTCTCGTTTCCAATCCGCGAATGTAGACCATGCTCTGAGTGCAGATGCTGGGACCCGGAAGATGATAAACTATGCCTGATAAGTTCGAATTCAGGGGAAACTGATGGAGGACCGTAGCGATTCTGACGTGCAAATCGATCGTCAGAACTGGGTATAGGGGCGAAAGACTAATGGAGCCATCTAGTAGCTGGTTCCGTCCAAAGTTTCACTCAGAATAGATTTCGTCGAATCGAACAGTCTCATCGGGTAAAGCGAATGATTAGAGGCATCGTTGCTGACACGACCTCAAGCTATTCCTATTTCCAAACTATAAATGGGTGAGAACTCCGACTTACTCTAACGATGAAGCTGGAGATCTGATGACAAGCAGAAACTGGCGCTGTGGGAAAACCAAACAGAGTGTTAAGGCGCCTAAAAACGCTCATGAAAGGCGTTGGTCGCTAATGAAGCAGGACGGTGGCCATGGAAGTCGGAATCCGCTACGGAGTGTACAACGACTCACCTGCCGAAGCAACCAGCTCTGAAAATGGATGGCGCTGAAGCGTTTTGCCTATACACTATCGTTGCGGGCATGTGAGGCGTGTACGCAAGTGCAAGTGTGCATGTCATTAAGCCGTAACGAGTAGGAGCTGCGCGGCGGAGTGTAGAAGGGCCTGGGCGTGAGCTCACTTGGAGCTAGTAGCAAATACTCCAGCGAGGACCTGCAGGACTGACGTGGAGAAAAGTTTCGCGTGAACAGAGTAGTTACTCGCGAGTCAGTCGATCCTAAGCTCAAAGAGAAATCTTATGTCATCCAAGTTTTGTTGTTCAACAATTTCGATCTCTTTATTCCATCCGTAGCCGTGGTTTTATTGTAAAATACGATTGAGAGGGCTAGCTGAATTGCATGCGCAATGAATTTTTGGTACAAAGGCTTAATTTCCTTGCCAAATATTATCATTATGCTCCACCTGTGGTTTCTTCACATTCACAGTTTGTATTGAAAAAAAATGAGATCATTTAAGTTTTTTTCAAGAACCGGGGGAACCGGGTTTTCTCCTTTCGGAACCGGTTCTGTTTATACCTTCAAAGAACCGGGTATACCCGGTTCTGACGGAACCGGGTAGAACCGGGTGCATGCCCTAATCATAGTCCACTGGGCGTGACGCGCGACGCGGTGTCGGCACCCGCGCAACTGCTCACGCTCGCCTACCTCAAGGAGCTCGCCGTCAAGTTCGTGCACGAGAAGGTACCATAACTACTGTCCAATAACAGACCATCATAGTCCACTGGGCGTGACGCGCGACGCGGTGTCGGCGCCCGCGCAACTGCTCACGCTCGCCTACCTCAAGGAGCTCGCCGTCAAGTTCGTGCACGAGAAGGTACCATAACTACTGTCAAATAACAGACCATCATAGTCCACTGGGCGTGACGCGCGACGCGGTGTCGGCGCCCGCGCAACTGCTCACGCTCGCCTACCTCAAGGAGCTCGCCGTCAAGTTCGTGCACGAGAAGGTACCATAACTACTGTCCAATAACAGTCCGTCATAGTCCATTAGGCGTGACGCGCGAGGCGATTTCGGCGCCCGCGCATCTGCTCACACTCGCCTACCTCAAGGAACTCGCCCTCAAGTTCGTGCACGAGAAGGTACCATAAATTTTAATATAAATTTTAATTTATATAAATTTTAATCCGAAATTAGAACTTGAACATTATTGTGCAATTTTTTTGCATTTTTATAATACTCAGAAATATTATCTACAAAACAACATCAAAATCATTGCTCTGAAATGCATATTTCGAGAGTTGTTGTTGTTTGAATATGACCCTTACGTAACCAAATCAACCTCAAAAATGAAAAAAAATATCACTTTTGGAGATCAGAAAAAATAGGTAATGGCGCGGCGGGTTGCGATATGTAAAACTTGGGTTTTAGTAGGTATCTAAAATGTCGTAATAAATAACGGGTTGTATTTAATCGGATAACAATAAATTCCCATTTTGGGTATGAAAAATACTGAATATAGCGTACTGAAATACTAAGTGGGCGACGGACCGAGGGCAGACAGATATTGAAAATGGGTGACTTTAAAATACAAATTGGATAACTAGTTATTCAGAACGGGCGACCAAATTACTATTTGGGCGACAACCTTAGGGCACACAAAACATAAAAAATTTGGCATATATTTTAGGTCGTCCGCTGCCTTAAGCGGGATCCCGCCGCGGGTACACGGCGCGGGAATATAGATTGCTGGTTTTTGACGGACAGATGCTTGCGCAGTGCATGAGTAAGCTCTAATCTATGTCGCCCCGCGCGCGTGTCCCGCTCAAGGCAGCGGAGGGCCTTATTTGAAAATGATGTCTATTATTCTAATCGATATGACAAAAATCTCGATTAGAGATGACAAAAAACAAACAAACGAGAAAGCAGCCTAATAAAAACCTAACTTATATTATTTATCACCCATATGTAGTCGCCCGTCTTAAGTATTTCTGTAATCCACTGTTAGTCGCCCGTTTAGTTATTTTGTCGCCCAAAAAAAAGAACTGCTGCCCAGTTTAGTAATTAAGTATCCCATTAACAGTCGCCTTTAATTATTTCCAGTCATCCAATTAATTAATTGCCGTATATAACTACACTTGACGTCAGAAAAATCGCAACTCTTCGAAAATAAGTTTAGACTTGGCCACCTGCTATTTCTAGCAAACGTTTTATTATGCAACTGTTGATATCTATTGAAAGTACATTTAATGAACTTTCAATTAATATTTGTTTGATTTGATTAACATAACACCATAATAGGGAACATGCATAAGTCACCGATTTTAATAAATTTGAGCTTGATCGCTGCGGACACCTATAAAAACATGATTGAACAGAAAAATAATAAATGAAATATAATATTTTAGTTTTATCACACAGGGGAAAATAACGTTTTTTTTTTCATTTTCGGATATAATGTACTTAACAGTCGGATAGAATATCGAATAAGAAATAATATTTTGTATGACACATATGTACTTAAACGCAATATTTAAGGAGATATTTGAAAATTCTTGGCTAACTCCATAATAATGCGCCTGAAACGTGACATGAGTGACGTCACAAATGTTGACCGTTTTGTATGGAGCGTTTTCGGCGGGTGCTGCTGCGCGCTAACTTCAAGTGACTATATCACGAGAAAAAAACGCAAGAGAAAAGTTTTAATATTACAGTTGATTATCTCACGCGTTATACTTTTGATTTTGATACAAAAACAAATTGATGCATGTTCCCTATTAAACGCTTAAAGCGTTATTGCTTGCGCCGCCATAAAAGGGAAATAAAAGGGGTCAATTCAGGAAATGCGGGTAAATTCGCTATCAAGATGATTGAGAAAACACACTTCAACAGTTCAATAAAAAAGTAAAATAAAAAAAACCCGCCTGCATAAAAAGACAAGTCAACTGAAAAGATGGTAACAAGAGTCGGAGGCATGCATAAAGAAAGTGACGTTATGAATGATTTGAATTATATGCCTCCGACTGCATGTTATTATGTTGCCTTTAATATTTAATCTTGTTTCCATCTTTTCAGTTGACTTGTCTTTTTATGCAGGCGGGTTTTTTAATTTTTTTAATTATTTTTTTTATTTATATCTTCTTAGTTATTATACCTATATTACAGTTATGATATACCTTTTTTAAATCCTTATAATAAGCCCTTTAATTTGACACCCATATTGTAGTATTAGAAAAAAATTTTTTTTTTCTACTACCTATAATAGCACCGTACAGCCGCCATCTTGTTTTTTTTATAACGACACCTTCTTAAGAACACTTGGGCTGACGAGACAAATCTAACGATATCTTAATAACAGAAATCCATTCAGCCGTTTGAAAGATATGAGGTAATAAAGAATATTACATACAAACACACATACAAAAACAAACATACTTACTTACATACAAGATACGTGCGAAAAACATAACCCTTTCTTTGCAGTCGGGTAAAAAGGCTCGAGCCGTGAAAATAACTCGAAACCGGCCGAGCTCTGAAAAAGGCTCGAGCTTTGAAAAAGACTCCCGAGTCGTCGAGCTTCATAGAAACGAGGCGAGCCCTGTAAAACGACTCCGAGCTCTAGACAAAAGGACTCGGAGGACTCGAGTCTTGTACATCACTAGGCGCAGCAGGGCGGAGCGGGCCGCATCGCACGCAACCAAAATCCGCGACAGATTATGCCGCCCGTTGGCTGTTCCCCGGCATAGTGTGCGATAGTTCATATTATAAAATAGATACGAGCGATTTGAGCGGATTTTTGCGATGCGGTCCGCCCCGCTGCGCCCAGAGATAATGTGCGCGGTCCTTTATTCGTAGTTGTTTCCTATTATAAACTAAATTGAAACTTAAAGTTTTTGGTTATAGTAATGTATATTGTATCAATTAGGTTGGTTATTGAAATAATTTATAAAATTATTGTGAACGTTGTAAGCTTCGTTGTGATCACGGCGAATATATTTATTAATATAAAAGATAAAATATTAAATATTGTACACCATAGTAATTTACATAAAAATACACAAAAGAAAATGCAGATGAATTGGCGGCCTTGGTGGTCGAAATGCACTGTTCCGTGGTATTGTTTCTTCAGATGTCTGTTCAAGTGTCTGCATTTCAACCAATTCATTATTAACTCGTAAATAATTATGTAAGCAATTCGCTGCTTTGACAATATCAACTGCTGTGTCAACCTTTGTTTCAATAGGTCGAAAGAATATTCGCCACTTTTAATAAGTAATATGCCAAAGGCGTTTTCGATAACTCCACGAGATATCGCCACATTCGCCACGTCCTAAACAGACGTGATAATATTGAAACATAGAACTTCCCTGTAACCTTCAGGTAACCTTCCTGTAGCACGTAGTTTAGCATTAGTATATAAGATTAGCGGCCGCCCGCGACTTCGTCCGCGTGGATAGTGTTTTGTCTCTCCCTCGGGAAAAGTTCCTTTTTTTGGAATGATAGGTATCATATGTCATTTTCTGCACTCCTGACAACGTGTATGCAAAATTTCATGACGATCGGTGCAGTAGTTAAGACGTGAAGGCGTAATAAACAAACAAATAAACAAACAACGGACTTTCGCATTTATAATATTAGTAAGGACTAGCTTCCGCCCGCGACTTCGTCTGCGTGGATAGTATTTTGTCTATCCCTCGGGAACAGTTCCTTTTTTCGGGATGAAAGGTACCCTATGTCCTTCTCTGTACCCCTGACAACGTGTGTGTAAAATTTCATGATGATCGGTTCAGTAGTTAAGACGTGAAGGCGTAACAAACAAACAAACGGACTTTCGCATTTATTAGTAAGGATAGTAAGGATGTAATTTTGTTAATAATAGAAGAACATTTCACACATGACTGTGTTTCATTCTGGACGACACCATAAGTCCGTCGCCGCATGGCGACCGTAACTGCCTCCGCGCTTCGAGATCGGAATCGGAATCGGAGGTACCGTGAAAGTAAGTTCCGCGCCGCGCCGGTCTACAAGAAAACGATATGACAAAGCTGCTGTAAATCAAACATATTTTTTTCCGCTGCGATGGCTACATTTTCGGGAACCAGTCTCAGACGTCGGCAGAGCGGTTGGGATGGTGGTGCCTCAGAGATCAAAGAGTGGCTCGACGGGCGAGTGGACCAGCCAGCACAATATGTATACCTACTACATACTTACAATGTCTACAAATCCGTGTGTGTGAGTGATTTGTTTTATTACTGGCAAGATTGTGGGAACCATTGAGTGAGATACTTTTTTTTAGAGACTATATGTAATTAATACCTGGGCGACCGAGCTTTGCTCGGTTATTACTATTTATTGTAATATGGTGGTGTTTAGGTGATAATCTACATTGTTATCTCAAACATTAACTACATTTTTTAAACTTGTCTAAAAACAATAAAAAATTATATTATAAACTTGAACATATAAAAAAAAACAAAAGTAAGTCACCGAGCGGGATTCGAACCCAGAGACATCTCCAGCTAGAATGTCAATGTCAATTTAGGAACACCTCCTGCCGAAGAAATCAATTCAGAGACATCTCCAATAGAAATGTCAATTTAAGAACACCTCCTGCCGATTTAATCAATGCAGAGACATCTCCAGCTAGAAACATTCAGTTTCAGATAGTGATGATATCATTGGCCAATATTTAAAATTTAAGAAATATAAATAATTAATAAATACTTTAGACATATTGCAAGCCTTTTTTGGTATAAATTGTTTTTCGCCAGTTTGAATCCTGTTTTTTTTTTATTTTCTGGGGACATCCTAAAATATATATAAAAACATTCTTCATAGGAATATAATTCTCGATATAAGTTGCTGAATAGGGTATTACACCATTTTTTGAAAACTGCTTTAAATTAATCCTGAGGTTGTAATAAACCAGCGGAATTTTTATTTTAATTTAATAAAACCATTAAATGCCCTAAAACACAATTTTAATTTTTGATTTTGAATTTTCGCGCGAAAACACTAGCCACCATTTTGTTTATGCTCGTGACGTCATTCTGTTAGTAAACAATACGAATGCGAAGAGTGACGTCACACCGTAATCCAAAATGGCGAACGGCGTTTTGAACATTTGAAGAATAGATTAAAAAATACGATTTATATTGCATTTTTATGAATAAATATCGACGTTTCTTGTTTACTATTTATGAAATCTATCTTAAATATGCATTTTTATACTTTATTTTACATGCTGTAAAATAGCCTATTCTCCACATTGTGGACACATTACATTCAAATCGTGTAAATACCCACGCACGTTTTCTTTTATTGCTACGACTATGCAACATTAGCACAATATTTTCTTCTTCCTCGGTGATCATTGTCCTCGATTAAAACACAAAAGAACTGATCACCACTGATTCAGGCAGTCAAATGCCGTTGTTTGCCCTGCTCGCATCGCTGACCGGTTTCCTTGCCCGGACCGCTGACGGATTGCCCTGACCGGACCGCTGACCGATTGCCCTGACCGGACCGCTGACCGATTGCCCTGACCGGACCGCTGACCGATTGCCCTGACCGGACCGCTGACTGATTGCCCTGACCGGACCGCTGACCGATTGCCCTGACCGACAATGTTGTTCACCCGTCGCCCACCCGTGTAAGACGCAGGGGTTCCGGGTTCGACTCCTAAGGGGGGAGGGGAATACAATTTGTACTCGGTTGGGTTGCTGGTAGGGCTTATTTCACGTCCACCTGGCTAGCTACCACCATCTTACCTAAGTCTGACGCCATAACAACAATTTAAAATCAAAATATGTTCCGGCAGTTAGAGGTAAGATAGCCAGTTTCTCAGTGATGAGGAATCCGGGTGTAGTGCGCTTATACTTTCGGCCTTATCGTCACTTAACATCAAGTGAAGTGAAGGCCAAACCCTGCCTTATACTTGTTTCAAAGAGATTAATTTAATTTCCAACCGTACTTAAAAGTTTGTATTCTTTAAATCGTGTATTGTATTTGTCAGATCCCAGACAACGGTTTGAACCGTCTATCAGAGCGCATCCTGCTATTCCGACACGACTACTGCTCGCCCAACGTGCTGCAGCTGGTCAACGCCGCCTCTGACGTCACTGACGAGACGCTCGTCGAGATCGTGCTCACCGCCAACCGTGAGTCCAACAGCCACAGAACATATGAGCACATCAACCACAGACAATACACGAGTCTGACAACCACAGACAACACTGTTGTTCCGGCACGACCACTGCTCTCCCAACGTGCTGCAGCTAGTCAACGCCGCCTCCGACCTTATCGTCGAGACGCTCGTCGAAATCGTGCTCACCGCCAACCGTGAGTCCAACAACCACAGTACATATGAGCACATCAACCACAGACAATACACGAGTCTGACAACCACAGACAATACTGTTGTTCCGGCACGACCACTGCTCTCCCAACGTGCTGCAGCTAGTCAACGCCGCCTCCGACCTTATCGTCGAGACGCTCGTCGAAATCGTGCTCACCGCCAACCGTGAGTCCAACAACCACAGTACATATGAGTGCATCAACCACAGACAATACACGAGTCTGACAACCACAGACAACACTGCTATTCCGGCACGGCTACTGCTCTCCCAACGTGCTGCAGTTGGTCAACGCCGCCACCGACGTCACCGACGAGACGCTCGTCGAGATCGTGCTCATCGCCAACTGTGAGTCCAACAACCACAGAACATATGAGCACATCAACCACAGACAATACACGAGTCTGATAACCACAGACAATACTGTTGTTCCGGCACGACCACTGTTCTCCCAACGTGCTGCAGCTAGTCATCGCCGCCTCCGACCTTATCGTCGAGGCGCTCGTCGAGATCGTGCTCACCGCCAACCGTGAGTCCATCAACCACAGAACATATGAGTATATCGACCGCAAACAATACACGAGTCTGACAACCATAGACAACACTGCTATTCCGGCACGACTACTGCTCTCCCAACGTGCTGCAGCTGGTAAACGCCGCCTCCGACGTCACCGACGAGACGCTCGTCGAGATCGTGCTCACCGCCAACCGTGAGTCCAACAACCACAGAACATATGAGCACATCAACTACAGACAATACACGAGTCTGAAAACCACAGACAATACTGCTGTTCTGGCACGACTACTGCTCGCCGAACGTGCTGCAGCTGGTCAACGTCAACGCTGCCTACGACTCGTCGAGGTCGTGCTCACTGCCAGCCGTGAGTCCAACAGGCAAAGACAACCAACACATGTCCAGCATGACTACTGTCCGCCCAAACGCCTTAACAATGTGGACCACTTGCTTGTCACATCGGCTATTTCTCACTGTCTATATTTTATACCACATCATCGCAGAAAACTTTTTGGTATAATTATCCAATTTTTCAAAGTTATTGTTTGATATGATAACCCTGATTCCGTTTATCTATCTCTGGTAAACCAATGGTCTTCTATTCAGTGTTGCCAGACCTGATCAACACACTTGCCCACACAGGTTGTTAAAACTGCCCTTTCCAACACAAAATCGCCCATAATCGTTAAAACAACGACATGTAGGGGGGAAACTTTCGTATAATGACACGCTTTGTACCCAGGGACGTATTGTAAGATTCGGCGCCTAAGGTATGCCGCCCCTAGGGTTACGTGCGGGAGGAAGAGGATGCTTGTGTATACTTAAAAAAATGCCGCGCAGCGCGATTTTTAATCATTTTCATTAAAAAAACCCTGTAATTTTGTCAATCTTCAGTAAAAAAATTGTAATTTTGCCTGACTATGAGTACCTACTTATTAAAAAAATCGGCCGCGTAGCGCGATTTTTGTCAGTTCCATCCACTAATCTTGTAATTTTGCCTGACTATAAGTAACAAAAAAAACGGCCGCACACCGAGATTTTTTTTCAGTTTTGTCTACTAATTTCACTAATCACGTAACATCATGAACGGAAAATGAACATTCTGCACTGCAGTTCGTCAATAAATGATTGGTATAACTAATTATGAAATGCGCCCTTAAGCTAAGTCCTAGGGGCGGCTGACTGAAGCTATTTATTGTAAATAACAGGAACCCTACTCACTAATAAAAATACTACTAATCTTGTAATTATAAAAGTTATAAAAAAGACTGGATGAAACTGACAAAAAATAGCGCGAATTTTGTCAGTTTCATCCACTTATCTTGTAGTCTTGCTTTTCTATTGTAAAAACGTTAAAAAACGGCCGCGCAGCGCGATTTACAGTTAGTTTCATCTACTATGTAAAAAAAATCGTTGTAATTTAAATTAAAAGTAATTTAAATTGTTGTAAAAAAATTGTTATTTTTCTCACGAATAATTTCAAAAGGCGTCCCTAAGCTCGCGAGGGCCGGTTCACGCCGCCCCTCGCAGCCTGGCGCCGCCCTGGGCCATGGCCCCCTTGGACTCTAGGATAAATACGTCCCTGTTTGTAATTAGAACAATCTTAATTTTTCGAAAGCTCCCGCCCTTTAGCCATTTAAATGTCTGGACGACTATGGTCGATCGAAAAATTTTGGCAAAAAATGTAGTCCAGTGGATCTACATCGGTAAAACTGTTTTTATCTGCGAAATCATAAACGCAGGTGCTGGGCTTAGTTCCTAGATGGTTCTATAGGAAGAAACGTCTATGGATACCCAACCTTAGCTGTGATTTTGTGTTTTTGTACTTTGTGCCAGGTGTTTTTATGTGATTTCTGGTAAGTGAGTTCCGTGATTTCCAAAATTGCCCATATTTTACCGGTTCCAAGACCTTTCCGCTCTTTTTGCCCTTTTTTCAAAAAAATCCCAAAATTGCCCATGGCGTGGGCAATTGCCCACGATCTGGCAACACTGCTTCTATTTAAGGCTTGACCACAGGAGACTTAAATACCTAAATTAGTTTTTCCTAAAGATCTAATTTCCTTAATTATAATATTGTTGCAGCGCTAATATGCGACGGTGGGCTGGAGAGTTTGCCGGTGCTTAGGCCGCACGCGCTCGCCGTGCATTCGTACAAGACGCCCACTTTCTGCGACTTCTGCGGGGAAATGCTGTTCGGCTTGGTGCGACAGGGGCTTAAGTGCGAAGGTAAACTTGCCTCCTTACAGAATTACTATAAGGTAGTACACACATCACACATGAGATGTGGTTTAAACACCTAAGGGCAATATCGAAACTTATTCATTCTACTGTGACCTTTCTTTAGGGGAATTGATCCACATACAGGAGGTCCATATGACACTCTTTCAGATTTATAATGACAATCTGTACTGTAGAGATCCGGTCAGGGCAATCGGTCAGCGGTCCGATCAGGGCAATCGGTCAGCGGTCCGGGCAAGGAACCGGTCAGCGATGCGGGCAGGGCAAACAGCGGCATTTGACTGCGTGAATCAGTGGTGATCACTGTAGAGATTTTACATAAAATGTTAAAATTCAATGATTTTTAAAAAGGTGATTTAAAGGTGCTTTTAGATTATCTTGAACTAGCACTCAGAGTTTCCTACAAACATCTATGCCCTGACCTGTACTGTCCACAGGTAGAAGCCTCGGCATGTAACTTTAGGGCTGCCATTTTGTGCGCAGAAGTAATTTTTGGGGTCTCATTGGCGGGAGACGTGGTGCGGGGCTACGGCAAACATGCGCAGTATTCCCCTCTAATTTCTCTCACCGGTAAACTTAGGCACACCCCGGGCACTCCATACAACCGCCGCGTTTCAACTACCTATTACACAGAGGCTACACAGTGACGTTTTGCACACACGCAACTGTGTGCGTGAAGTCTGGGGCTATTAAATGAGCACACGATTCGGCACATGAACTCGCGCGGTGGGGTGAGGTAATTGATTGTGGGGCGGGGCGGAGAGTTTCCTTTCTGTACGGTAGTACTTATCTATTCTGTGCTTACGGGCCGCGGCCTATAGCGGGTATTGCTTACCACCTTTTTGTTTCCAGGTTGCGGTTTAAACTACCACAAGCGGTGCGCAGTAAAGGTGCCCTCAAACTGCACGTCGCTGACCGCGCCCACGGCGCCCGTGACTGCGGGTGGTGGGGGCGGGGGCGCGCGGCGGTCGTCCGCGGGGGCGGGGGCGCGCAGCCCCTCGCGCACCTCGCAGCACTCGCACGACGACTCGCTGGTAAGGCGGCTGGCTGACCTTGTTACTGGAAACAATTGAATGTTATTTTGTACTATCCCCATCAATTGGTAATGCGCCTGGCAGTCATGATTTTAACCTAGACCCTATCTTATTGAAAATAATAATTCAATAATAAAATTAATATATTAGATTTTCTTGATTCCTGACATTTTTTGTTGCGGATCACGTTAACGTGGATATTAATGTGACAAGGTTCCAGCGCATTACCAATTGACGGGGATAATATGTTGTAGTGCTTGGTCAAAATGCAAGCTTGCGGAAGTATTATATGGCCCTCGGCACGAATCTTAAGCGCTGAGCGAGAGATGCGCAGGAGTTATTAATCATCATTTGATGAAGAAGTTGTGATTCGTTGGTCGTACCTCTAGACTACGATTTAGGTACTGGGGCCGTACCGGCTAACGAATCGATTATCGAAAAGTCTATCGAGTTTCAACTTAAAACAGAAAAAATCAAAGTAAGGAATTTTGTCTTGTACTTTCTGTTGACGTAATTTGGAAGATATCGATGTTCGTGTGACATCATGAATTGGGGTTTGCCATTTTAGCCCAATTGGGCCTCGATTTATCTGTTTTAATTTGAAACCCAGCAGAATTTTCGATAATCGATTCGTTAGCCGGTACGGCCCCTGGTCCCGAAATGTAATACGCAAAGCGGTCCCGCTTAAGGTGCCTGTACATTGAAGCGGAGTGACGCGGCGGAGCGGAGTAACGAAGAAATGCACACATCAATTTTGTCTAGGGATACAAGTGTTAGGGGAGGTAACTTTGAAGCCTTGGTTTCCTGCCAGGGATGTACTGTGCTGTGATTTGATGATGGCTATCCAGGGAGTAAATGGAGGAGATTTAGATCGCTTTACACATCCAACTGATCTGACCAGATTCTAAAAGATTAAAGGACATGCTTAAAAAAACTGCAAAAATAACATGAAAATGTATGGAAATCCTGTAACTGAGAACTCTGACCCATTAATCTTTTAGAATGCTCATCAGATCAGTTGGGTGTGTATAGCGATCTGAATCTCCTCCATTCACTCCCTGGATGGCCATTATCAGACCACAGCACGGTACATCCCTGGCAGAAAACCAAGGCTTCAAAGTTACCTCGTTTGTATGAAAATAACACCTGTATCCCTAGACAAAGTTGATGAGTATATGAGTATATAGTACCAATAGGACTGCGGCGCGGAGATTTTATGCAATCCTATTGGTTAATATTTCCTCGTTTCTCCGCTTCGCCGCCTCGCTCCGCGTCAATCGAGAGGCACCCTAATCCAGCGCAGTTTCTTCTGCTATTATAAGTACCGGGGCTTATAATAGCCGAAGAAAGTGCGAGCGGTAAACGGCAGCGCTAAAACGAGCTCAAACCGAGCCCAAAAAAGCCCAGTTTGCAAGTTGCCCAAGCACTTTAGGATATGATAGACGGGAATTTAGAGAGTACTCCACACAAGACGAAAAGTAACAGCTATTTCAAGGAAGTTCTTATAAAATTTTATCAATTGTGATATGGACTCTAGTGTAAAGACATGACTTACATTCCATGTTTTGATTATACATAGTAACACTAACCTATTTAACACCGAATATATTTTTACGTCGAGGCATTATGATGAATGCCTTTCGCATCGGAATGAAAAGATGCTTTGGCATAAAGACGAGAATCGCGCTTAGTTTAGATGGCTTAATCATGGCAAAGTGTACTTAGCGACGCGTAAACGGAGTAATTTTCGCAATTCGATATAAAATATCATCTTTTTTAATAAAAGGATATTTTATATGGACTCAAAGAACTTTGATTTAGATTTGACAAAATGGGAGTTTTGAAAACTAGGCTCCCATTTACATATATAGTCAGGTGGGGTAAGTGAAACATACTTTATTTTATTTTTATTTAACAAGGTGTAGTAAAGCTATAAAACTCGCAATTAAAGTAGCTGTATTGGCAATGTACTCCTAATTAAATCAGCCTTTAACGGTATGAATATAAATATCTAAAGACTTGCATTAAGCAACAAAATCACGAAAAGAATATAAAAGCTAAGAAGTGTTTCACTTACCCCTGACCTGACAAGGGGGAAGTGAAACAGTGGCCAAAATAGCTTTAAATATTGTGTCCATTTAATTAAAAACAGGACAAAAGGATCACGTTTAACCGTTAATATCCAAAATGTATCAAATTCTCATAAAATAGGGTCCAGTTTTAAAGATTTATCAAAAAAACATCGTGTTTTGCGTTTTGACATCTAATGAATTTCTTTTTGGTTTACTAGCTAGTTTAATGATCGCAGCGATATCTGTGTTGTATTAAGGGAAGTAATTCGTCATTCCTGCTTTATCGACACATCGCTATGAGAATAAACTACGATAGTTTCTTAGATATGGTTGGGTGTTTCACTTACCCCGGTGTTTCACTTACCCCACCTGACTATACTTAATTTGAATTTTTTTAACCATTGTAAAACTTTTGAGTAATATGCGATGATGAATTCAACCATTATTTTTAATATTTTTTTATATTTTTTTTATTTATTTGATATCATGACGTATTTGCTTCGTTTAATGCAAAAAGTTCATTAAGTCATTCCACTAATTAAAAGTATTATGTTATGAAGTTTTAAAATGCATTTATTTTATGAATCTCAGAATATACAACAAGATAATTTTAACTAGTATTTTCATAGATCTGACAGTATTTTACATTTTTTTTACATATTATACTTACAATTAAAAGTAGAATAAGATAACACTAATAAGTACTCTCAGATCAAATAAAAAAGTAAGATGGAGCGTTGCGAACAATGAAGTGAGACCGGTTTATTTATGGTACATGTGTGCGTACAAGGGGGCGGGCGGGGGCCGGGCGGCAGGGTTTTATATGGAAAGCCAAGGGGTAATTTCGTTACACGTGTGTGCGTGAACTGTGTATGTACACAGCTAAGGGATAGTTTCACAGGCCTCACCGCTTTGTTCGGAAGACTCCGTCTTACTTTTTTATTTGGTCTGAGTAAGTACTATTAATAAGTATGTACCTCACATGGCAATCGTACAGTAAGTGTCAAACAGAATAATTAAAAATAATAATTTTACCTTGCGTTGTATGTATATGTAAATAGGTATGAATGAAGTTTACCGAATTAAACTTCTTAATATTTTAGCTCAAATGACTTTGGCAATTATTGTACATTTAAAGGTATACCGGTAAACAGGTGATTACCAACTTTCGTTCGTTGTAAATAAAAACAAGGATATATTCGATATAAAATATAACAAAAAATTCAAAATGAATCGCTTGGGATTGTTCATAGATCATATTTCTATAAAACTAATGAGGTCATTTTGATTTTTTTCTATCGAAAATGTCGTTGTTGTATTCACCACGCAAGTTGCTAATCACCCCAGTTTACGGTACTTATTTGTTGTTTATTTTTATCAGGTGGTTATTCAATTAAATTGAATGTTTTTTATACGAGACTACGAATCAATGTGTTATTTAAGTTATTTTATAGATTTTCCTTTTACGATTCGGTATAAATTTTAAATACTGTTTATAAGTAGATTTATATTTGTTTTTCTATTTTAAGGGCCGATTATTCAATCCTCAGTAAACATGTATCAGTCTGTTTAATTTTAAATAAAATAAATTACAGACAAATGTATGACAAACATTTTAAATTTAGCGGTATAATAAGCTATCAAAAGAATAAAGCTTTATCTAGGCATTGAAAAATCAGCCCTAAGGGCTGGTTTATACGGGGTCAGTGACTGGACCCAGTGACTCGGAATTTCGACCGACTTACAGACCCAGTTACTGGGTACTTGTAGACAGGATCGGCAGTAAGTCGTACTGTACCCGAAAATAAAACGGGTGGCTAGTCAGCTGGACTGACTTGCGGGCGAGAAGTCAGCACTGGACTGGGTTGAAACCAGCCAACTAATATCTATGGCATAAGCATTCCACTCAAAAAATGGCACCACACGAAAAGTACAACTAAGTGGATAGAGCTAATAATGCTGGCATTTAATTATGCAGCACAAAGCGTCTGACCACTGGTTGCTTATTAGCGACCATAATTTGTATACTTTTAGATATTTTCTATACTTAATTAAACAAAAAAAACTGAGATACGTTATTTCTGCATCTTTTTACTGCCTTATTTGCATCTTTTACACCATTTGACTATAAAGGCCGTAATTTTTAATAAACTCTTTCTTTCTCTCTTTTCTCTACAATACAAACTGCAATTATTGAAAAGAACACTAACGCGAGTCACCGTGTGCGTGGCTGGCCCGACTAAAGCTGAGCAGTTTGTACTTTTTCGGCCCAGTGGTGCCATTTTTTAAGCAATATTTGTTTGCAATTACACTTCCATATTTAAGTTCGCTGGTTGAAACTAGTGTCTACACGAGACCAGTAGCAAGTCGGCGCTGGACTGGATTACTGAACTGCCATGTTACTGACCCCGTGTAAACTAGGCTTATGTATTCAACTTGTGTTTAAAAAGACTAACAACATTCGGGTGGTGGGTAGCACTGGATTATTCACATTTTATATTTTGTGACAATTATAAAAAATAAAGACATTTTCAGAATATTAATGGTTTTCATTTCAACTCCTGTGTTATCCATCACCCAATTTATTTAATCGTATGGCGGTTATATGAATAGGCCGATACACGCTATACTGTTTTTTGTCATATTCAAAAGGAAATGTCGTAAGATCGATTCGAATTATTTACTGTCAAATATAAAGAAACATATTCATGAAATAAAACCCTTTTTTAACGGATACGAGCGCGGTTTTATTGAAAGTACTTACTTTGTCAGCTAAAAAGTCTGGAACGGGTGGTAGGAAAATATAGACGATTCAAAAGTACTTGCATGTCCCCCGTGACCACGGCAGCTGCAAAGGTGCCGAAACATCGGGAAAACCAATAATCAAACCAAATACGAACTAATTACCAATGTATTTTCAATAAAACCGCACTAGTATCCGTAAAAAAGTGTTTTATCTAATGTGAGCGCGAAAGCTTGAGAAGATGTATTGTAAAATCAAAAGAATAAATTAAATTTAAATACCGTTGACAGTAGATTCAAGAATGAGCACTGTGAAACTTTTTGTCAAACTAACAGGGCCCTGTTCCATAAACATTACCGTAGTAAATTACAACGATCGTTTGGTGTTCATTGCGTCGCCAATTTGAAAGGTTTAGTCGATAAATGCCAACTTCTACAAATGCCAACTTAGTTTAAAACGCCAGATTCTACAAATGTCCAATTCTACAAATGCCAACTTCTACAAATGCCCACACGGTAAAAACAGATTTCTTATAAAAAGACGAATTGCTTTAGCTTAAGACATATTTATTAAATCAAGAAAATGATCCTCTCCCTATAGACGCTAGACAAAAATTTCTTCGTAAAAGTAAATAATATTTTTAAAAATATTTAGTTGTTACAAGAATAATAAATTTATTCTCAGATACGTGTTGTTTCATTCAAGACACCGTTATTTTGTACAGTCAAGTAAATGTATTCTTGATATGAAAAATCTTATATATCTCTTATAGACTAACCTTACTTAGAGTAAATTATAATTTTACTCATAATAAGTAAATGTTTAGTTGGCCTAAGTAATTACTGATTTTTGATGAAAAAAATAAATGGAGATTTTGTGTATTGAACGAAGATGTATATTTTGTTGTTGTTGTTGTATATTAAGTGGAGATAATTGGAGAACACCGATGACTTCCTTTTCCTTGACTTCCTGACAAAAATCAAGGTAAAATGCTCGAATCGAAAGAGGAGTGGAGTCCGGGAAGCCGTTCCAAGTAGGTAGGACGCACCACCCAGAGGCAACAAACCCGATTGAGATTGACATAACAAAATTAATTCAGACTACTTAAAGAACTAGATAAAAATCTTAACACCGCGGGTCAGACCATGATGTCAACAAACCCAATAACTTAAGTCTAACTTAAGTCATCTTAAGTTAAATACACTGCTTTCTTACATTATTTTTTTTTTAAGAAAAGAAAACATACTCTCGTCTTCAGGATAATAATCTTTGTTGAAGGATAAATTTCTCAAAGTAAAAATGTTATCGTGTTTATCGAAAAATATGATTACGTTGTTTCAAAATTTTAGTATTTCTCTGTTTAAAACAAAATTTCCATAAGCCGAACAAAACCATTTCTAAGAACAAGAAATACAATTTTGTTTTTGTTAAATTAAATATATTAAATTCTTACTCCAACTTATTATTAAATTATTTTGCGCCAAAATTGCATGTCTATAAGTTAGACCGAATGTTTTGATTGAAGTAAATCTTTACTCAATTGTATAATTTCTTATGCTAGACCTAAAACGAAAAAAAAATATAATGAGCACACATTTTATCTTAAATTAAATATTATGTACTTCATAAACAATAAACTTTCTCTTAATCGAAGAAAATGATTTTTTGAAAAAGGTATATCTAAATCCAAGTAACTTGTAGTTGATTTAAGATGATTTTAATTTGATGCAAGAAGATGGACATTTCGTGATTTAAATTAAGTCAATTTCATTGATATAAGTTTAAATAAGCCTTGAAACAAAAATATTTCTCTTAATCATTAAGAAAAATATTGTCTGAGTGAAAGATGAGCACTATTTTTGTTTTAAAAATATTGCATTGGCCTAAGTAAATATATTTTTAGAATAACCAAATATTTCAAGAAATTGGTCTTTCTTATTTAAAGAAATCCTTTTTTACTGTGCACTTCTACAAATGCCAACATTTAGTTGTAATATTTTCAATCACTTTTTGATATATATTTTTGCGTTTATATAGTGTATTTTCTATCAATTTTGGAATTTGGATTTTTCTCTTTCCATCGTAATATAAAAACGTCCAGGATCACATAAATATGGAGAAGGTAAATAAAAAAAATATGAAAACGCAAAAATAAATATCAAAAAGTGATTGAAAATATTATAACTAAATGTTGGCATTTGTAGAATAAGGTTTTAAACTAAGTAGGCATTTGTAGAAGTTGGCATTTGTCGACTGAACCATTTGAAACAAGAAAATAAACTACTCACAGACACCGCAATGTACGCGAATCACCGTAGTAAATTACAAAACTGTAATATTTATGAAATAGGTCCCTGTGGTTCGAACAAACAAAGTTTTTCATGTAACGTAACAAAAATTGTCAACCGTGTACCCGCATAAAGCCGGATTAATGCTAGTCTGGGCTATGCCGTGCCGGGGCTCAAGTTACGTTGGACGGTCAACGTTTTGTATGAAATACCAGTGTTCGTTAAGCGCCGGTAGCCGCTCGGCTTCTGAAGCCACGGGGCTCAAAAGGTATTGGTCTTTATAAATAATATTAGCACGACCGACGTAGCTTGGGCTCTGGACACAGCACGGACCAGTTTAGCATAAATCCAGCTTTAAAGGTACGAGTTCGTAGCCGACTATACAGTGTGATTTTTTTTCAATCTCCAAATTTTTAGGAGGTGTTCAGTCCATGAAACTAAACAACTTTCTCCGTGAAACATGTCTCAAAATACACCAAAAAATCTTGGTCATCCCTTACTAAACTGATCACGTAATCACTTTGATTTGTATGGAAAGTCAATTTTATTTACATATTTGACCCTATGTTTCGTAGAGAAAGTTGATCAGTTTCATGGACTGACCACATCCTTAAAATTTGGCGAGTGAATAAAAAAACACCCTGTATACAGCAGCAGCAGACAACGTGATGCAGCGACAATACTGGCTTCTATGTATATTTCTATGAATGAAATACCTTCCGTAGCTAGCGACACGTCGTCATAGAAATACATCACACGTCATCTGTAGTCGGCTACCAACCTTGAGACTTGAAAAATTCCACAAATGTTGAAGCTATTTCATATCTTATAAACATTATTACTACCTATAAGGGTAATTTTGCGACCCCTTTACAAAATCAACTAAAAGTTCAAGGAAGCAATGAAAAAAAATAGTGAGATAATTATGGATGATTTCTTTTTAAATTCACAGTTTTCAAGTCACTTTTTATATCCTAAAAATCTAGGCGCGCACGCTCACCCTCGCTCTAGGGACGCGAGCGGGGGAAGGCGGGAGCGATGCGCAAACAATGACAACAATTTCAATTAGTGTTAGGAAAAGTTTGGGGTACAAAAAAAAACAAATTTATTGTACTGCTATTATAGAATGACCTGACAAAATTGGAAAAGGGGTCCAAAAACTACCCTGTATAAAAAAATGTAACAAAGGAATCTGTCGGTGTGTTCATTATATATATGCCTTTTATCTCTAAAATATTCATGAAAATGTGAAAAATCTTAAAAAATTGAGATGGTCTTCGTATAAAATGGCGATTAACATAAACACACATCATTTGTTTAGACCAGCACGTTTTGCTGAACAAGAAAAGTGGAATAACTTTATCAATGAAAGCGTTAAAATAACACGTTAGACAACTAACGGTCCGGCCACAGCCAGCCGCGGCGGGTGGTGCGGTAAGCGAATTCGATAATCACTGCACGATCGTGACGACGATCTGGGGCCCTATTTTTGAATCATTAGAATTCGAAATCGTGTATGAAATCGCAAGATTCGTATGCGAATCCCTAAAATCGCTATTTTTGAATATTCATACTCGTGAATTTTGCAACGAGTGGTCCGACCCACTCGTTTTCGATATTCTACCAGAAGAAATGAGGTGAGAGAGATAAGAGAGAAATATCAAAATCAAATGACTGACAGACAATGACATTATACCAACATTATCCCCGTAACTCATTACCGGTTTTTAAAATCAACGAGTTATGGCTTTCCGGTTATTATACTCGGATTCGTCCTTCGATATTAGTATATTGACTACTTGTAGTACCGCTCGTGTACTATCACCACTTAGCACGTTATTTTAGAGTAATAACCTAAAAACCCTAAAAAGAGAAGGTTTTGACTTCAAAATGACAGATTTGACATTTCCGGTTCGAGTCCTCCCCGTCACTACTTGGCGCCAACACTTCATTCGCTTTTTGTGCTTCGCCACGAACGCACGTACAGTCTCAAAGTGAGAATTCCTTAGGATATTATATTAAGTGAAAATTTAATTAAAGTTAAAATGCTTAGCGAAGAAAAGAATAAAGTCGGAGAAAAGTTATATTACTAACCAAAGATCTATTGCAATCAAAATAGTCAAACGGACTATTTCACCGCATGGGTCGGCTTAGTATTCGGCGGCATCAGTAATTTCGCGGCATGAACCATTAATATCTATTGCACCCGAGATAGTCATTGGATTATTTCACCGCATGGATAGGTTCTATTATTTCATCAATGATGAAGAAGATTATTTTGCCGCATGAACCAAAAATCTATTGCAATCGAGATAGTCATTGGATTATTTCACCGCATAGATTGGTTCAACAACGCAACTGTAACAAGCGCAGCAACCCAAAGCACCGCTGATGACAGTGACGACGCGACAGTGTAAAAATCAATCTGCTCAGCACCTCTCGGGTGACTACGCCGTCCGCCGAATCCGTCGCCATCCGCCTCCCAGGCAGGCGGCTGCTGTACTAGAGTTGCTGCTGCAGCAGCAGTTCGACGACAGCGTTGCTCATCAGGTATGCATTTTGATATCTTAGATATCCTTGGGTACCATCGGTTCTCAGATTGACATAATATTATTATGTATGATTAATTCATTGTACATATTGTTAGAAACAATGTGAATGTGAACCAATGTAGAACTACCAGTATAGCATTCATAAAACCTATACTTCATGGAACCACATATTGAGTTATGTAACTAGTTGATACCTGATGCCTCACATCTATTATGTGATATAGCTTTTATAATCTAGGTAAGCCTCAATCATGGGCCTGCTGATAGAAATTTCAATATGAAATGGAATAATAGACTCCTTAGTTTATCATCCATAAATTCAGTTAGTGTTTTATGGTACTATAAGCTTACATATGTAAAAAAAAAATTGTACCTGAACTAGAAGATTCTGTGTTTCATGCGAGTAGAACTAGCATGTTGAAAAACTAGTTAATCACTAACTATGTACTGTCTATTTCTAAACTGGGCACCCTTTGTACTCTTGA
Organism: Agriphila tristella; assembly: GCA_928269145.1. Lineage (NCBI taxonomy): Eukaryota > Metazoa > Arthropoda > Insecta > Lepidoptera > Crambidae > Agriphila > Agriphila tristella. The sequence continues at coordinate 1,607,294 of OV743443.1, read as the reverse complement.
TGCCTGTAGTACAGTTGGGATTGTTTATACAAATTACCTGTCTATTTCTTTTCAAATGAAATTTGTATGTGTGTGTAATAAAGATATTAATTTATTTTTATGATAATGATTATCGAAAAAGTATTATTAAAACTTCTTTTTTAATAACAGTTTAAGACAGACATCTTTTTTACATTATGCGGTCAGACAGTTTTTTGGTTATAACCTGTATATGGTCAAATTTGGTGCAGCTGAAGCAATTCACATATACCGTCACCGATAGTTCAGTTGAATGCAGTTAATGCATTGACTATGGGCCTAGAGTAAATGCACCATTAGTCAAAATCTTGAACAACGCAAAAACTGCAATTAAATCAGGCGCAGAACTCAAATGAAACAGTTTTTCAATTTATTTCTTTATTAGAAGGTACCTCATTCTTTTTTAAATAAATCAATCTGGAAAACAACGAATGAAACACACAGCTAGGTATACAGCATGCTCCAGCTCCAACGACATATGAGCAGCAGGATGCGGCGAGGAAACCCTACGAGCGATTTGTTTCGTTGACCGCAGCAGGCTACAGGCGCTAGGCGGCGTTTCAGCCCATACAAATATCTGCCGATGATGCATTCGTCTATATTCGCCTTGATAATCGTACGCAGGGTAAGGGCACTCGTCAGGGTAAGTACCTACTTGTAGGGTGCGTGCTGGTGCGGTATTTGTCTGTGTTCGGTGAATACAGGCAGTGGTCGCCAACCACAGGTGCACAGGCGTCTCCATACAATCGTGCGCCAGTATTCATCTATATATCCGTCATATGTAAAAGTACCATTTAGCCGCCATACGCAGGGCACATAGATTTGTTTTGAGCGCAAAATCTATATGAGAGTGTATATTTAAAGATTCACTTTTGTACCATATCCAGAGATATTATGGTCTCTTACTAATAGTATGATCAAAATCCAGGCAGAATGTAATATTCACAGAATAGATCATAGTACTTAACAGTGACGCCTTGAACCATTTGCCAACTACACATTTTGTTGAACATTCAACAGAATGTGTCCACTGTCTAACATATCTAAATAAAAAATAAAAAAATTAAACTAAACCGAACGATACTATCTATCAGGTTATTCTATATGTTTAGTTTAAATCTAGAAGAAGTAATATAAACTATCATAAATATCATAAACTGTATATGTATAACATAACAGTTAACTATAATAGTTTTTTTTATGTTGTCATTATCGTATAATATAGCCATTATACAAATTAATAGTAATAATAATAAATAAAATAATAACAAAATAGATGTGCTTGTTTGTAAAAATATATCTAAGAGATCTTATCTCCTTTAAGGTTTTAATTTTGATATGGAATATTGAATATAAAGATAATACTTTCTTTCCATAATGGAAAGAAAGTCTTACCTTTGCCCATATTTTACAAAACTATGAGACAGTTTTTTAGACATCATGATTTTGTACTCGTACGTGATATTTAAGTAAATAGGAACTATAATAATGGGTCTACAGAATATTTTTTGCTTTGCAGTTGACGATAAATTATTAAGTTTTTTTTTATTACGAATGTAATGGTTATACAATCCATATTAAGTAAGCCCCGAGTGGCCCGATGGGGCCGCACAACAATGGAGTATCCGTTGTGTCACAGTTTTCGGTCTTGAAAGTTAAGATTTTTCTCAAGACAAAACTTATACAAATTAGCACCATTGTATTAAGTCAATGTACCGGTAGATACCGGTATATTATCGATATTATAATATTGTACATGGTGATTGAATGTAATCAATACTTACACCGAATATTTGTATTGTATTGTATATACAACATATTAATGTAGATAGATTTTGTCTGATACCTCTCAACAAAGGGGTAGACTGGGACACTTGAGTGTGTGGTCACTCATGATTACATAATATTTGTATATGAATTTTGTTATATAAAACATGTTTTTTCGAAGTACTGGGTAGAGTTTTCTAGTTTTAGACAGTATTATTCTGGTACTGAACTAACTGAATAATAAAAATAAAAAAGATTAGCTAAATTAAAAATTATTACCAGTTTCAGTTTTTCCTACATAAAATTGAGTTAATTCGAATACAAGTCGAATAAGTTGAAATATTAATGTTTTCGTTTCCTAGCATTTGGATGCCAAAGTCGAATATGTTACTATTAGTTGAGAAAACTTCTTTTTTTATCATTTTCTACCAGTTTCTTATACTAGTAGTGTAAAGATTGTGCCATCATGACCATCACAATCTTGAACCTGGGTACCACTGGTTCACACGTAAAAAATAGTGTCTTATGTAAAGTAATAGGATTTTTACCTTGAACATCTTATGATTCCCAATTTCAAGGACGCAATATTCATCGCACAAGTAAACTGGTTGTTAGACACAACATTATTAAGATATTATTATTGTTTACACTTATATTATGCTATTACTTTCCTGCCTGTTAATACTATCGGAAAGAACAGAGTTTGGTTACCAAAATATTTTGATAATTCAACAGCAAAATATTAGTAAATACATTATATATTTTGTGATATATATAGATAGAAAAACACATTTTTTCTTACAGATGTGTAGAACAAATTTACTAGCATTACTTACATAATATTGGGTTCATTGATGAATGTACAAAACTGAGCTAACCTTTACTAAGTGTGGTAAAGAATTTTACTATGTCCTTGCGCAGATTTCCATTGCTCAAATACAACATATAGTTTAAGATTACCTGATATAGTTCATTTAATCTATTCTAACTGTCGAACAATTAACAACAAAAAATACATTGACTGCCTATTTTCAGAATACAAAAAATATAAAATCAATGGGAACAATACTTACAATTAATTATAAACAGTTCATTGTTTGGTTCAATTTTAAAACATCTCTTCTTAATTTGACGTAAACCATCTAACAATTACTTTTTTTTTCTCAAGAAGAACCGCTTTTATACACAGCGTATAATATAAACATTTCGTAATCATTTCATAATTGTAAAAAAATATATATATAAAAATAAAATAAAAACTATTTTCTAATATTATTAGAATGCTGAAATTAGATAGTGGAAAAGATTCGTGCTATCACGTCACCAAATTGTAGCAATCGACGTGCGCCGATACCCATTACCTATAGCTATAACATAAATGTTATTAGAGACATTCCACGTAATACGGGATGGCCGATTGCTCCACCATCTCTCCAAGATATTTAAAAAAAATACTTTATCATCGATTAATGATAATTATAGGTACTGAGTTTTCCGACCGTATGTACCATCTTTGATAATTGTAATAAAACATGCAGAATTATATTAAATATGAATGGCATTTTTTTTTAAATTTATGAGACACAAGAGATGATATTTCCTTTTTTCTTATACTCGTAAAATACTCTCAACATCTACAAGTAGTCAATATACTAATATCGAAGGACGAATCCGAGTATAATTGATGATTAAACGAACTTGCCTGTAAGTGAAGTTCAATCATAATTATACGAAGGATTCGTCCGAAGATATTAGTATAGTGTCCCACCCTCCCTACTGATAGATTGTAAATTACAATATTCACCCTTTGAGGAAACATCATACGATTTGGACTCTGAACTAAATGAAGTGTTGGCGCCAAGTAGTGACGGGGAGGACTCGAACCGGAAATGTCAAATCTGTCATTTTGAAGTCAAAACCTTCTCTTTTTAGGGTTTTTAGGTTATTACTCTAAAATAACGTGCTAAGTGGTGATAGTACACGAGCGGTACTACAAGTAGTCAATATACTAATATCTTCGGACGAATCCTTCGTATAATTATGATTGAACTTCACTTACAGGTAAGTTCGTTTAATCATCAATTATTTTTTCTGCGTGAAATGAAAAATGTTATAAGATTCGAGTTTTAGGGCAACACTCATTTCTATTGTTTCAAAAATACGTAAAATTGGAAGCAATCTATATTGATTTCGTAAACGTTTTGCTTTCGTGCATGAATTTAAGATTCATTTCGAATGATTAAAAAATGCGTCCCCTGGGGACGCATTTTGGAATGATTCGAAATAAACAATGATATTCCATTCCTAAAGGATGCACATGCCGTTTGACAAGTAAAATGTCAAGTTGTACGAGAAGTCTTGGGGGACTTTCATAGTAAGCTGCGTTTTGGGGGAGTTAAAAGTGTCCCACAAATGCCACTGTCATGCAATATCCACAGTATAGATTGATCGAAGGAAATAAATCTTAAATTCATTCACGAAAGCAAAACATATACGAAATCAATTTCGATTCCTCCCAATTTTACGTATTTTTGAAACAATAGAAATGAGTGTTGCCCTAAAACTCGAATCTTATAAAATTTTTCATTTCACGCAGAAAAATAAAAATCGGAAAGCCATAACTAACTGATTTTAAAAACCGGTATTGAGTTACGGGGGAACGGAACGTAAATTAAAAACTTATAATGTCATTGTCTGTCAGTCATTTGATTTTAATATTTCTCTCTCTCTCTCTCACGTCATTTCTACTGGTAGAATATCGAAAACGAGTGGGTCGGACCACTCATTGCAAAATTCACGAGTATGAATATTAAAAAATAGCGATTTTATTCGCATACGAATTTTGCGATTTCATACACGATTTGGAATTCTAATGATTCAAAAATAGGGCCCCGCGCAGGGATTATTGAATTCGCTTGCCGCGCCGCTCACCGCGGCTGGCTGTGGCCGGGCCGTAACACCTGAATTCACAAATAATGAGGTCTCACAGTCCCCGCGGACGCACAGCGTCCCACAAACCAATCACACCTAATACGTAAAACAAACGAACCAATCATACAACTTATAACGCAGTGCGTTCGTGTAGTCAAGGGTTGTTTGAGCGCTGTTTGTGGATACGCGTGTTAATGTATTAAAAGGGAGCATTAACAAAAAATACCGGGTGTAACAAGACCCTCAACGAAGCCGAAGTCTACGTATTCTGCCCATCATCAGGACCATTTATTAGTAACTTTATGAAATTTTTATAATTTATTATCAATTTCTTTCGTAAAATTATGCGTGGAAAACCATTTATTGTATTTTATAAATTATTATTTCAATTAAGAGTTGGGTGAAGGTTGTTTACCATATAAGACAAGTAAGGCTAGACAGACTTTACACAGCTGCGTGCGGCCGAGTTGAAAGGCAGCAGCGTTTATGTGCGTGCTCATGAGATACATTGAGTGATGGATGACGTTTTGAAACCATTGTTTGTTACGAAATACTTAAAATTTTGATAATGTTTCTTTTGACAAAAATTAGGAGATAACGAATAAAATAATATTTCATATTTTTTTTTATTTTGACTTTCAATAACTTCGTAGCTATTGGTTTCTCAGGCATAGTCTAAAAGACAAAAATGATCCTGATGATGGGCGGAATGCGTAGACTTCGGCTTTGTTGACGGTCTTGTTACACCCGTTATTTGTGTCCTTGATATAAGGTGGACAACCCTTGAGCCTCTGTAGCATGATGAGCTCGAGGGAGGTTTCCCGATGTAGATGAACCTTTAGTTATTTTGTCTGTCAAAAATTACATTTCGATGTTTTTGACGCGTTCGTCATGGTGGGTTATGTTGTGGCCCGGCCACGGTGCCAAAAAAGGCTGTAGTTATGTCGGTAGACTGTACGGGTAGGTACTTTATGATACCCACTAGAAAAAAACCAGTACCGCTGTATTTCACGAGTTACAGCACATTTCTTGTGGTCGGGCTACAACGTAATAATATGCGACTTGGCCCGGCCACGCTTCTATCAACAAAAATTGCTGACTTTATGAAATTATTTAAATGAAGGGTGACTGTACGTGTTGCTTACCACAGAAAAATGTCTTCTTTTTTTAAAGTTAGTTAAATGCAGTTCATTATAGAAATTAAAATTTACGAGACTTAACACCTAGCGTTATTATCAGAGCAATAAATTTACGTTTACGAGTTTATATACAGGCGCTATATTTTACGCTATTGCTCGGGTGGGCCACGACATAACAAACTTCGTCATGTTACCCCTGCAGGTTTATAACAGCATTAAAATGTTATTAGGAGGCGATACGACAGTCATTTCAATCACTACTCCCTGCTCAGCTGGGCGGCGACAGACGCAGCCGGTCCCCCTCGGCGACGGGCGTGGGCGGGGCCTACGGCGGGTGGGGCCTGGCCCACTCGTCGCTCGGCATCCCGCACACCTTCGAGGTGCACTCGTACACCCGCCCCACCGTCTGCCGCCATTGCAAGAAGCTGCTGAGGGGGCTATTCAAACAAGGCCTGCAATGCAAAGACTGCCACTATAATGCACATAGAAAATGTCTGCCGTTTGTGCCGAAAGACTGCAATGGCGAGATACGGGATATTCAGGGTGAGTCATTTTTCGTGTAAGTATTTTTTATTTTCTGTAAAGGAAAAATACCTTTCTTAATATTTAGGTAAAGTTGTAAAGTATAAAGTACTATCGTCGTATACCTATTGCAAGTCACAATAGCTTAGCAGCCATTTAGGCGCATTTGGTCCACTTCGCATGGTTATGTATTACAATCCCGAAGTTGGACGAAAGACAAAAAATTAAAAGGTTGAATTATTGTTTGGCCGTATGTTTAAAATCACGACATTTTACCTACAAGAATATCTCGAAGCTTAAAAAACTGAATGTTAATTGAGGGTTAAACGCCAGCAGGTCGGTTCTGGCACTTCTCAGCCGCTGCCGATGCACCCTCGCTTCGCTCGCTCGGCTTGTGCGTTGTTGGTCGCAAATGTCGCAATGGAACATAAACCCCTTGCTCGCTACGCTCGCTCGTCGTCGCATCTAATAGATCTTAACAGACTATCGGGATTTCGAACTTTCGGCATTATCACTTTCCGGATTTTGAACTATCGGTCACCTAATAATCTTTTTTTTTTCAAGTTTCGGTCTATCGGATATCGATATTTAGAATTTTCAGTATTTCGAAAATGGTGTTTTGTGCCTCGGTATTTCGGTCGTAGTATGAATTTTCGACATTTTAATACGTATGTATTCGCATTTGATCCAGTTGCCGAAAAGTCTCTTTCGCATTTGGTCTATTTCGCCCATTTCGCGAAATCGTCGTATTTTGTAAGTGACTTACAAAATACGACAACAGTACTTTGTACTTTTAAAGTTTACCCAATACCCATGTTATGTTAAGAAGGATAATATTCCTGTAAATAGCAAAATTGGCCAACCTTTCTAATGCAGCTTCGAAGTCTATTCTTTGTGTTGTATTATCGTTTGCGTTATTGTACGTTGTTTTCCCGCAGGCGATTACCAGGACAGCATCAGCACGGGCAGCGAGGTGTCGGACGGCGCGCGGCTGCTCGACGACGAGTCCGACGACGGCGACGCGCTCACCAAGCTGCCCACGCCCAGCGACGACGAGGTGCACACCCCACGGCCCAATACCGTTGTGACCCACTTTCGTCCCTTATATGGAAAACGACGTATTTTAATCTGTAAAATTTACTCTTTGCCATGCATTCTCAAGTGAAGTTGCCGTGGATCATTATCTATTGTCAATTTAATCGCATTGTACCATAGGCAACAGCGTAGCTTAACCACTCCTAAGGTTAAAATCGCTTGCACGCCGCGCCGTCACAACATTTAGTTCGTGCAGGGGCGAAACGCCCGCACACGAATTTTGTTGCTAACTGGTTAAGCGACGCTGTTGCCCTTATTAGTACTTCTCTCGTCTATCCATCACTATGCTGAACCAGTGTTTCAAATCAGTTAAAACATTAAATCCAGGTGCAGTTGCGGCGTAACCACGGGGAGGATTCGGAGGAGCCCCAACGCGACACGCTGCCCGAGCGCTCCGCGAGCCGGCCGAGCAGGTGAGGCAGAACATTTACTCACACATTACAATTCATTGAAGTTTGAAGGTTTAGTGCCAAAATGTACACTTCCCAAAATGTACGAGGCATATATCTTAATTTTTTTTCGACTGAGTGGGGATAAGTTCGCGCATGTGCTCTTGTGAGCGACCAATAGCCCGCGCCAGTCTCCCGCCGCCCGCGCCCCTCACCGCTACGCATGCCCAAAATACGCGTTCCGTGCAATCCCCACCCGATTTCAAGATTAATTGACTCGTACTGTACACCGGTTTCAAAAGGATTTTTTTATATATATATATACATTTTTTATAATAGGAGTTAACCTTCTCCATAATTATGTGATCCTGGTTCTTTGAAATCAGTTATTCCTATCTGTTTTAAAAGTGTACGTACATTTTGGGGAGTGTACATTTTGGCACTGAACGAGTTTGAACACCCCCCTACCCTTAAGGCTCTGTTACGCTTGTCTCTGTCTTTTTCTTTAAATGTAAATAACCTTACTTCAGCACTTTTCCGAGGTTTTCGTTGTTTTTTCGTCATCATCATTATCACAATTCTCTTTCTTGATTAAAAGTAGTTGAAACAACTTCAGAGTACGTTAAAGTGTGTTTTGTTTTAGAGTTCAATACGTTTCCTTCCGCTATTATTTACGCTAAAAACATGAACCTACACAAGCGCTTTTAATGATATTCTGATTTTTTTTACAATCATCTGTGAGGTTTATACGCAATTTAATATTTGTAGCAACTAGAGAATCTCTTAAGCTTGTCGGATGTTTTGCTTAAGCTTGAGGAATATAGTAGATTGTACAACAAGTGCATAAAACGCATCATTTTACCCGAGACGATATATATCCACCCGAGCCGCAGGCGAGGGTGGATAGTCAAGTCGAGGGTAAAATGGGTTTTATGTACGAGTTATACACTCTGCTTTTCACTTTGATTGTGAGGAAATTAAACAACAATAATGTAAAAATAAAAATGTTTCTAACATTTTAGTGACAAATTATATATTTTTGGAATGTGTTCATCAATACCTTTCATTTGATACCCATATTCAAAAATTGAAAAAAAAGAATTTCTCAATTTTTTGTGACAAAATATATATTTTTGGAATGTCCTCATCAAGGCCTTTCATTTGATACCCATATTCAAAAATTGAAAAAAAAAAAACATTTTTTTTCTTAGTGCTCATCAAGGCCTTTCATTTGAAACCCATATTCAAAAATTGAAAAAAAAAATTTTTCTCAATTTTTTGTGACAAAATATATATTTTTGGAATGTGCTCATCAAGGCCTTTCATTTGATACCCATATTCAAAAATTGCAAAAAAAACTCATTTTTTTATAAAAAAATATATAATTTTGGAATGTGCTCATCAAGGCCTTTCATTTGATACCCATATTCAAAAATTGAAAAAAAAAAATTTTTTTATCAAGGTCTTTCAAAAAAATTGATACCCATTTTCAAAAACAAATTAGTGAAAAAACAGAATGAAATAACAAGTTAATTCAATGAAGTTTAATTGCATGTGTGGCTGTTTACCTGACGACCTTTGTCTTAAAGTCTGAGACTTAGACGAAGATTTTACTTTATGCACTAGAGCATAAAAAGCGATTTTATGCAGCCTATACCCAACATAAAGACGAACTTTACGAGCATGAGAAGTGAAAAAGCTATTTTTGAATTTGACTTTGAATACCAACGTTCGATAACACCTTCGTTACATTTTAAACCTGCCGCTGCATATTGAGTCCAGTGTAGCATTATCGGCAGCTCATCATCGTCTCCCAGCGCCAATATTCCGCTGATGCGCATCGTCCAGTCCGTGAAGCACACCAAGAAGCGCGAGGGCCAGTGGCTCAAGGAGGGCTGGCTCGTGCACTTCACCAACAAGGACAAGACGGTGAGCCAAATACCTACACGTGCTAGGCCAGGGATGGCGAACCATAAAATACCAAAAAATATTGTGTCGACACAATATTTTTGGCACATCACCGATCACAAAATTCATTACGCGACGATTTGATGTCACATCTATCACCTTATTTTATTTTTTATTTATTCATTTTAGGTAACAAACAGTCATATCTTATTAAACATTAACATTTAGAAAAATGGCAAGTTGACACATAAGGTTCGCCATCCCTGTGTTCTGTGGCTATGGTACATACATAAGAACTTTCGTGGTACGCGAGGTTGTAAAATGTGCGAACGGAATAGCTATATTGCGCACTCCCTTGTTTATAGGCCTTATAAGCGGGCTCGGACTCATTTCAATGGCACGCGCAATCCTAATGACTGACGTCACTGACGCGTTTTCGTTTTACAACCCCGCGTGCCACGAAAGTTTTCATGGACTATAATTGGTTTTGGTTATCTATCTAGATTCTACCTACGGAAAGAATGTTTGTAAACAAACCGCCCATACTTGAACAAATACGTAGATCTCCCAACAAAATATCATTTAATTAATTAATAAAAGTCAGATATATTTTTTGTCTAAATATTTCAGTATTACAATAAATGGTTAATAAATACAAAAGAACCCTTCAAATTGTAAAAATACCATACCTTATTAAAAGGTTTTCGACAATCCTTCCAATTACTTGCTTCAATGATGCTACTAAAAATAAATGATGAACTATTTAGCGTAATATAAAATGCTTCTTTCGTAAAAACATGAGTCTACGTTCCTATGTAAAATTTTGACGTATGTCGATAGATACGGCGCCACTACTGGCGGTTGGACAGCAAGTCTATCACACTGTTCCAATCCGAGCAAGGCACCAAGTACTACAAGGAGATCCCACTCAACGAGATACTTGCCGTCGACACTGCCAGGCAACCGCACACCGGTAACGTTGATATATCTCCCATCAAGAGCGCCGACACATTGAGCCACTAGTCGTGGCCACTAAACGCGACCACAAGCTGCAGACGAGTTTTTCATACATTTTGTTTAGTGTTTAAGATGCAAGTCGAATGAAAGATTCTAGGCTACTGTTCACTGTTTATTTTCAAAATCCCTACACACACATTCACAATGTTTTTAAACTTTTAGAATAGCTACAAATCAAGGGCAACTGATTTATTTAATTAATTTAGGTGCGAGCGCGTGTCTTCTGTTTGAAGACCGAGACGGAAGAGGTCAGAGCGGGAAAGCTAAACAATTTCAAAGGGTATTTAGTTTGCTGAGGCAAGACTAAACATATTATTATACTGTGTTATTACAAAAGATTTTTAAACACTGTTCAACTAAACAACTGTTTAAATGTGATGCTGTCTCTGTCAAACAATATTGTCAAAAAAATAACAGCATCACATTTAAACAGGTGTTTAGTCAAACAGTGTTTAAAAATCTTTTGTAATAACACGGATAGTATCGGCGAAAACCGAGCGATCGAGTGGCCGCGTTCTAGCCCCAAGCTGCGGGTGTCGCCCGAATTCACTACTTATGGCCATGTTTTGTCGCTCGCATCTAGCGGCTGCGATCGGTGGCTGCGTCTAGTGGCTCAATGTGCGGAGGGTCTAAAGAAAGGAATCCAAAATGGCGGCAATATATGGCAGCAGTTATCGTGCTGTCTCAGTCATACAACTAAACGATAAACTGCGTGAGATGGCACTATAATAGGGAATATGCATCAATTTTTTTTTTAATCTTAATCAAAAGTATAATGCTTGAGAAAATTAACTGTAATATTAAAACTTTTCTCTTTCGTTTTTTTCTCGTGATATAGTTACTTGAAGTTAGCGCGCAGCAGCACCCGCCGAAAACGCTCCATACAAAACGGTGACGTCACACATCACGTTTCAGGTGTGTTTCGGCGCGTTTAATATGGAGTTAGCCAATAATCTTCAATTATCTCCCTAAATTTTGCGTTTAAGTACATATGTGTCATACAAAATATTGTTTCTTATTCGATATTCTATCTGACTGTAAAGTGCATTATATCCGAAAATGAAAAAAATAAATTGTTATTTTTCCCTGATTTCATCGTGTGATAAAACTAAAATAATACATTTTTTTATTTTTTTTCCTGTTCCATCATGTTTTTTATAAGTGTTCGCAGCGATCAAGCTCAAATTCATCAAAATCGGTGACTTATGCATATTCCCTATTGCCGCCATTTTAGATTCCTTTCTTCAATGGCGCGAGTTGTACAATTTACTATCATTTACAAAGTTACACAACTCTTTTAATTTATTGGTAGGGACTAGTTTTATCATAAATTGTTATAGTTATACTTGTCTCTATTTTGGTAAGTGTTTTTTTTTTCATCTTTGTTTTGTATTTAAGAAGTAACACATATTTTTTTTATGAAAAAAAAAATACTTGCCTCAAACTTTTGTCTTTAAATCAAATCACATATTAATGTAACTTTACGATTATTTTACTGGCAATATTTATGTTATGTTAATTTCTATTTCCGTAGATGTGATGCACTGTTTCGAGCTGCGCACTGCGAACGTGGATTATATGGTGGGGGTGGACCCATCTTGGCAGACGAACGCGGGGGCGGGGGCTCTACCGCCCCCCGACTCGGGGGTCGGCGCGTATGTGGCGAGGCCGTGGGAGACGGCCATTAGGAACGCGTTAATGCCCGTCACACATTCAGGTACGATAGAGTAGTGAACGTAGAGATTACATCGTAAGCGTGGAACTGTCATGATTTTGCTTTGGAGTGGGCGTGCATCAAGCAAGATTGTAGGAGTCTGCTATTAGATACACCCATATGCCGTGACGGCAGGATGCTGCAACTTTTTTTTTCAATGAAATAGATTTTGTTAAAATTACATGCTTGAGCGCTATAATTTAACAACATCTATTTCTTTGAAAAAAAAGTTACTCGTCGGAACTTACAAAACAGTGTGTAAATATTTTGAAACACAATTTTATTAGAAATAGATATGCAATTTACAGAGCGTCGAAATCCCTCTAAACTTACCTTAGTTACCTACTTTTCTACCAGCCAAATCATCAATTTTATATTCGATTTAGACACATAATTGTCTGGCTATAATACCACACCAAATCTCCGTAAATTATATACCTTCAATCGATTTTTCAGCACCTTTGCTGTCCAACCACTCCCACCCCCACCACTAAAAAGATACCAGGCGCCCGGATATATTAATAATGATAGTATGGCACACTCACAAGGGGGATTTGGTCGCTCTGTAAATTGCATGCCTATTTCAGGGGCTAACTCTTAGCCCGATAAGATAGTTTAACGATAACGAGTACGTATGTGTAACACAGGCGAGGGCAGCGCGGAAGGCGAGGGCGGCGCGGCGGAGGGCGAGGCGGGGGGCGCGGGCGGGGGGCGGCGCGCGGAGATGGCGCAGGTGTACCAGATCTTCCCGGACGAGGTGCTGGGCTCGGGGCAGTTCGGCATCGTGTACGCCGGCCTGCACCGCCGCACGAGCCGGCCCGTCGCCATCAAGGTTGGCGCACTTGCATTATAGGCGGCGGAGGTATACCAGATCTTCCCGGACGAGGTGCTGGGCTCGGGGCAGTTCGGCATCGTGTACGCCGGCCTGCACCGCCGCACGAGCCGGCCCGTCGCCATCAAGGTTGGCGCACTTGCATTATAGGGGGCGGAGGTATACCAGATCTTCCCGGACGAGGTGCTGGGCTCGGGGCAGTTCGGCATCGTGTACGCCGGCCTGCACCGCCGCACGAGCCGGCCCGTCGCCATCAAGGTTGGCGCACTTGCATTATAGGCGGCGGAGGTATACCAGATCTTCCCGGACGAGGTGCTGGGCTCGGGGCAGTTCGGCATCGTGTACGCCGGCCTGCACCGCCGCACGAGCCGGCCCGTCGCCATCAAGGTTGGCGCACTTGCATTATAGGGGGCGGAGGTATACCAGATCTTCCCGGACGAGGTGCTGGGCTCGGGGCAGTTCGGCATCGTGTACGCCGGCCTGCACCGCCGCACGAGCCGGCCCGTCGCCATCAAGGTTGGCGCACTTGCATTATAGGCGGCGGAGGTATACCAGATCTTCCCGGACGAGGTGCTGGGCTCGGGGCAGTTCGGCATCGTGTACGCCGGCCTGCACCGCCGCACGAGCCGGCCCGTCGCCATCAAGGTTGGCGCACTTGCATTATAGGGGGCGGAGGTATACCAGATCTTCCCGGACGAGGTGCTGGGCTCGGGGCAGTTCGGCATCGTGTACGCCGGCCTGCACCGCCGCACGAGCCGGCCCGTCGCCATCAAGGTTGGCGCACTTGCATTATAGGCGGCGGAGGTATACCAGATCTTCCCGGACGAGGTGCTGGGCTCGGGGCAGTTCGGCATCGTGTACGCCGGCCTGCACCGCCGCACGAGCCGGCCCGTCGCCATCAAGGTTGGCGCACTTGCATTATAGGGGGCGGAGGTATACCAGATCTTCCCGGACGAGGTGCTGGGCTCGGGGCAGTTCGGCATCGTGTACGCCGGCCTGCACCGCCGCACGAGCCGGCCCGTCGCCATCAAGGTTGGCGCACTTGCATTATAGGCGGCGGAGGTATACCAAATCTTCCCGGACCAGGTACTGGGCTCGGGCAGGCCTCCTCCACTCGCTCGGTGGTCGCGCGATAAGCACCTACCGCTAGCCGTTCCGCCGGCGCGCGGGACAAGGGAGCAGAGGGCAAAATTTTCATGATTCGTGCCACTGACTGTACATACTGCACAGTTCATTTAAAAGAAGACAACCTTAACGTTGCGTCGTCAGAAAGGGTAGGAGCACGCGATAGAAAGAGAGGCAACTACTAGGTGAACTGCGCGACCTGAATTGCACTTTATTGTGTCGGAGCTAAAGTCGCTTTTTATTTAAATGACTTTGCCGCGTGCTGCTTCTGTACTTGTACTATTAGTTATTCTGTGGCTCGGGACAGTTCGGCATCGTCTACGCCGGCTTACACCCCCACACGAGCCGATCCGTCGCCATCAAGGTTAGCACACTTGCCTTAATGGGTTGTTACACAAATCCTCATCGCCATCAGGCATGCAAAAGGCAAGCCAGGAAGTACATCATCATCATCATTGTTGAGGCAGAATCTCTTCACCATATATTCAGTGAAAAGGGAAGTACTTCCACCGAGACAGGTATCTGTGCTTGGGGACCGCGGTCCAACGGACCGCACGTAACGGAAAAAGTCCAACCCTAACGCTCGTATTATATAATTAAACTCAAACTCAGATCTTTGCTTAAGTACAGTCAAAAAGCGATGGCGCTATCAGAGATTTGAGTGAGTTTGATTCTATAATTCGAGCCTAAGTCACATCACACCACATTATCGACTGTTTTCGACCCCGTATTTGCATCTAACACAACCCATTCAACAGGTGATCGACAAGCTCCGCTTCCCAACGAAACAAGAAGCCCAACTAAAGAACGAAGTGGCGATACTCCAGAACCTATCGCACCCGGGCGTCGTGAACCTGGAGCGCATGTTCGAGACGCCCGAGCGGATATTCGTGGTCATGGAGAAGCTCAAGGGAGATATGCTGGAAATGATCCTGTCGCACGAGAAGGGACGCCTTACGGAGAGGATCACCAAGTTCCTGGTCGCTCAGGTGAGAAACTAAAACACTGGCAATTCGGTCGACGTAGACTTATGATGACAAATAAAGTGGTTCCGCCATTAATTTCATGAGTTTCTTTACAAATTGTAGTCAGAAATTACTCCTGTATTCACAAACAATACTTGTCTAAGTAAATAATCAACCCTGTGCTAAATAAAATAAAGCACTTCTCACAAGTGTTCAATATGGCAAGCCATTCAATTCACAAACAATACTCAGGGCGCTCTTTGATAGGTGATCGCACTGCATTTAATGCGGCTCTTTGATTGACCATATTTTGTGTTGCTCTGTTCACTCTAGTATTTGCCATATTTTTAACAACTAGGCCATAGACGATTGTAAGTAGTACAGAGTAGAAAAACACGTCAAATTAACACATTTTTAAAAAATCTATTCTGCACACGAAACAAGTTACTCTCTTCCATAGTGATATATAACGTTCTCTTTGCTCTCTTCAGTATTGTTTGAAGTTGATTTCAAGGTCATTGACATTTTTTGACGTAACATCTACACTATGCCACTTATGCGCACAGAGAAAGCAATAACTACTACGTAAGAAGAGACGGGACTTCATAGAGCAAAAAAATCTATGAAATGTCAAATCAAACATACCTCATCGTCGCCAACCTAACGACTGTAAAACAATATTTTGCCAACCTACAGGAAAAAAGATAGAGATGGGCGACCTAGTATCAAATTTTTTATCGATATCGATGAATGCACTGAACTGCGCTTACCTAAAGAATAATTTAAAAATCTCCACTAACATGGCACAATGCTCCGTTTTTTAACTAGTACTGAGTCACATAAGTATGTTGCAATTAATTATGAAGCATTTAACTGTTGGGCAGTACTTTAAAAAACAGAACATGTGTTCAGTTTAATATTTGAAATAAAGAAATTAAAAATTAAAAGTATTTATTTCTTAAAAATGTTCATTGTACTTCTTCAATTATTTCGACGGCTGATGGTAATGACCTGAAATAAAAATTATATGTAAACATTTTTATACATAAATGCAAAGATATTAGGTTCAAAATGAATTTTGTCAGTTTTGTATAACCTCATGTGCTGCTGACTGTACAATGCAACGGGAAAGTTATAAAGTGAAAATGGTAAATTTTTCTACATTTCAACTAGAATTAAAAACATCGATATCGATATTTATAGAAGTAAGTAGGTACCCTATTTCCCATCAGCTTATTATTGGACTAAAATTATTATTTACATTCAAATACCTACCAAAAAGTTTAAACGGATGTTAAGTTGATTAATGATTACTCACCGAAGCGCATCAAAAGAAAATTTGGCCATAAAAAAACATGTTGTGTCTTCATTTAGCGCCGATTTCAAACCACAAATTTCACATATGCTTCATTATGATTTAATTAGGTACGCACTTAAAATTCGCAACGACTTGACCATTAACCACTGACTTATTATATTATACTAGCGTACTATTAACACAAATTGATAATTTTATTTGTTATAATTTTATTAATACTAGAAACTTCCCAAAGATCTTTTAAATGTACCGCCTATAGTTGCTCTGACTGACAAATGAATGACGTATCATCAAAGAACGAGAAAGAATGAGGAAGAGTGAGACAAATATAGTTGCCATCAAAATTCGTGTCTGTTTCATAGAATTATTTTTTGTATGGAAGTTGCGACAGACTGCTTATGCTTTGCTTTACATACCTCGCCTACTATATTAGCTGTGCGTCCTTTTTTTAATGCATAGCGTAGCGTTGCTTCTGACTCAAGTGTTATTCAGAAATAGGTTTTTGGTACCTGTGCGTCCGCGCGCACCATGAGACCTCGTAGTAATGTTTGTTAATACGGGTGTTAAACACACAATGGATTTGTATGCAAAAAACTAGCAATAAGTTTTGCATCCATTTAATTTCACTTCCGCCAGGGTGCTCGACTATTTAATAAAAAATGTGTCCCAGATCCTGGTGGCTCTGAAGCACCTGCACGAGAAGAACATAGTGCACTGCGACCTGAAGCCGGAGAACGTGCTGCTGTCGTCCGACGAGGAGTTCCCGCAGGTGAAGCTGTGCGACTTCGGCTTCGCCAGGATTATTGGGGAGAAGAGCTTCAGGAGATCGGTCGTCGGCACGCCCGCCTATTTAGGTGAGTTTAAACACAATAGCATATTCTACATTGCTATGCTATTAGAGATGCAGCCAAAGTACTTGTTTTAAAAAAAAACAATTGGAATCAGACCAAAGAAAATTATCCAGTTAACTAGTTATTGAATTATTTTAATTTAGGGATTCATAATTCAATTTTTTATATTAAGATAATTAATATACTAGACAATTTATTGCAATAAAAATCGGAGTACTCGTCAAGACGAACTCTATGGGGTTGCATGGTTTTATTACATAGTTCATGTGGCCCTTTTCCGGCTCCATCATCAGACCCTTAGAAACTTTTCCCAACAGAGTACTCGTCAAAACGAATCAGACAAGCCCAAACACGATGTGGTTGCATGGTTGCAATACTGAG
Source organism: Agriphila tristella (assembly GCA_928269145.1). Lineage (NCBI taxonomy): Eukaryota > Metazoa > Arthropoda > Insecta > Lepidoptera > Crambidae > Agriphila > Agriphila tristella. The sequence goes on along the minus strand of OV743443.1, from coordinate 1,589,322 downwards.
TTCCTGTAGCCTTCTTCCTGCTTCACAACTGGTCGCTAGACATGTGGTCGGTGGGCGTGATCATCTACGCTACGTGTCTCTGTCTGGCACGTTCCCTTTCAATATGCCTGTACTATAATCTTTGTATACAGCGCCCGAAGTGCTCCGCAACAAGGGCTACAACCGGTCGCTGGACATGTGGTCGGTGGGCGTGATCATCTACGTGTCTCTGTCTGGCACGTTCCCCTTCAACGAGGACGAGGACATCAACGAGCAGATCCAGAACGCCGCCTTCATGTACCCGCCCACACCCTGGAAGGAGATCTCCGCTGACGGTGAGCCATTAAGAAGTTTTCCAAGGATTTTATATCCGGCTCGAAGGACCAAATTGTAGATGATTGTTTTTTAAATAGCTGAAAATTTCGTCATAATTTTGTGTTTCGGATAACAAATAACTTGGATGTTATTTATTTTGGTTTAACTACATAAATAATTAGATGGTTAAATACTAGAAGACTAGAAGTTTAAATTTAGGTTTCGGTTATATGTATATGGTTATATGCATGGACGATAAATGAAGATTATGATAACGGTATAAATTCATGCCCTTCGTTCCTAATATTGTGATAAATCGCGTTCACTTCAAACATCATCATCATCATATCAGCCACACGACACCCACTGCTGGGTATAGGCCTCCCCTAAGGATCTCCACGACGATCGGTCCTGCGCTGCCTGCATCCACTGGCTTTCCGCGACCTCCACTTTCCTTCAAACAAGTTGTGTCAATCACATCGCCACTCAAGCACAATCGTGCTATTGGTTAAAATGTCGTAATAGGGAATATGCATAAGTCACCGATTTTGATGAATTTGAGCTTGATCGCTGCGGACACTTATAAAAACATGATGTAACAGGAAAATGAAAAAAAAAAATGTATTATTTTAGTTTTATCACACGATGAAATCAGGGGAAAATAAGGAATTTTTTTTCATTTTCGGATATAATGCACTTTTTTTTATTTTTTATTTTATTTTATTTATTGAGCACTGCCACATGGTACATATTATGACTTACATTACACAACTTATAACTACATACAAAATAACTGATATGCACCACAATATCGGCGTGCATAGCACTTAAAATGTTATCAGTGTGCACTACGGTATAGATACTGGATTACAGAAACTTAAGATAAATTTAATTACCAACTTACTTAAAATAAATAGACAATTTCTTTTTAAATTTGTTAAAACTATCATTAAAAATGTCTAGATCTTCATTTTTACTATTTAAACTGTTATATTCCTCGCAAATTCGTGCCAATGGAGATTGATGACCAAGGTTAGTTCGCGAAAATGGTAGAGCGAAAAGTTTTCGAATACGGTTTCTTGGATACCTACCAGGCACTTGCAGAGAGATGTTAGACAGCAGATTACCGCAGCGAATACCACTATTAATAATCTTATGGAGGAAAAGTAAGTCCAACGTTTTTCGACGCGCATAAAGACTAACCATCTTAAACTTATCAAGCCTTTGGTCATACGGCTGTAACGCGCGTAATGCACTTTACAGTCAGATAGAATATCGAATAAGAAATAATATTTTGTATGACACATATATACTTAAACGCAAAATTTAGGGAGATAATTGAAGATTATTGGCTAACTCCATATTAAACGCGCCGAAACACACCTGAATCGTGATACGTGACGTCATCGTTTTGTATGGAGCGTTTTCGGCGGGTGCTGCTGCGCGCTAACTTCAAGTAACTAACACGAGAAAAAACGCAAGAGAAAAGTTTTAATATAACAGTTAATTTTCTCACGCATTATACTTTTGATTAAGATTAAAAAAAAATGATGCATATTCCCTATTGTCACAGCGATCGACTTGATCAACAACCTGCTGCAAGTGAAGCAGCGCAAACGACTCTCCGTGGACAAGTCGGTGGCCCACGCGTGGCTCCAGACGCGCGAGGCGTGGGCCGACCTGCGCGCGCTCGAGCGCCGCGTGGGCCCGCGCTACCTCACGCATCCCAGCGACGACGCGCGATACTCGCCCGATGCCGCCCACTGACCGTACGTATAGTAGTGGGCCGCGTGGGCCCGCGCTACCTCACGCATCCCAGCGACGACGCGCGGTACTCGCCCGATGCCGCCCACTGACCGTACGTATAGTAGTGGGCCGCGTGGGCCCGCGCTACCTCACGCATCCCAGCGACGACGCGCGGTACTCGCCCGATGCCGCCCACTGACCGTACGTATAGTAGTGGGCCGCGTGGGCCCGCGCTACCTCACGCATCCCAGCGACGACGCGCGATACTCGCCCGATGCCGCCCACTGACCGTACGTATAGTAGTGGGCCGCGTGGGCCCGCGCTACCTCACGCATCCCAGCGACGACGCGCGGTACTCGCCCGATGCCGCCCACTGACCGTACGTATAGTAGTGGGCCGCGTGGGCCCGCGCTACCTCACGCATCCCAGCGACGACGCGCGGTACTCGCCCGATGCCGCCCACTGACCGTACGTATAGTAGTGGGCCGCGTGGGCCCGCGCTACCTCACGCATCCCAGCGACGACGCGCGGTACTCGCCCGATGCCGCCCACTGACCGTACGTATAGTAGTGGGCCGCGTGGGCCCGCGCTACCTCACGCATCCCAGCGACGACGCGCGGTACTCGCCCGATGCCGCCCACTGACCGTACGTATAGTAGTGGGCCGCGTGGGCCCGCGCTACCTCACGCATCCCAGCGACGACGCGCGGTACTCGCCCGATGCCGCCCACTGACCGTACGTATAGTAGTGGGCCGCGTGGGCCCGCGCTACCTCACGCATCCCAGCGACGACGCGCGATACTCGCCCGATGCCGCCCACTGACCGTACGTATAGTAGTGGGCCGCGTGGGCCCGCGCTACCTCACGCATCCCAGCGACGACGCGCGGTACTCGCCCGATGCCGCCCACTGACCGTACGTATAGTAGTGGGCCGCGTGGGCCCGCGCTACCTCACGCATCCCAGCGACGACGCGCGATACTCGCCCGATGCCGCCCACTGACCGTACGTATAGTAGTGGGCCGCGTGGGCCCGCGCTACCTCACGCATCCCAGCGACGACGCGCGATACTCGCCCGATGCCGCCCACTGACCGTACGTATAGTAGTGGGCCGCGTGGGCCCGCGCTACCTCACGCATCCCAGCGACGACGCGCGATACTCGCCCGATGCCGCCCACTGACCGTACGTATAGTAGTGGGCCGCGTGGGCCCGCGCTACCTCACGCATCCCAGCGACGACGCGCGGTACTCGCCCGATGCCGCCCACTGACCGTACGTATAGTAGTGGGCCGCGTGGGCCCGCGCTACCTCACGCATCCCAGCGACGACGCGCGATACTCGCCCGATGCCGCCCACTGACCGTACGTATAGTAGTGGGCCGCGTGGGCCCGCGCTACCTCACGCATCCCAGCGACGACGCGCGATACTCGCCCGATGCCGCCCACTGACCGTACGTATAGTAGTGGGCCGCGTGGGCCCGCGCTACCTCACGCATCCCAGCGACGACGCGCGATACTCGCCCGATGCCGCCCACTGACCGTACGTATAGTAGTGGGCCGCGTGGGCCCGCGCTACCTCACGCATCCCAGCGACGACGCGCGATACTCGCCCGATGCCGCCCACTGACCGTACGTATAGTAGTGGGCCGCGTGGGCCCGCGCTACCTCACGCATCCCAGCGACGACGCGCGATACTCGCCCGATGCCGCCCACTGACCGTACGTATAGTAGTGGGCCGCGTGGGCCCGCGCTACCTCACGCATCCCAGCGACGACGCGCGATACTCGCCCGATGCCGCCCACTGACCGTACGTATAGTAGTGGGCCGCGTGGGCCCGCGCTACCTCACGCATCCCAGCGACGACGCGCGATACTCGCCCGATGCCGCCCACTGACCGTACGTATACTATACCGTACCAAATAAACGTATACCTACATACCGAGCGTACCGTAGAGGCGTGGGCCAACCTGCGCACGCTACATCCCAGCGAAGACGATTTTTAATCTGTTATTCATAATCTGCTGTACTTTTTCACTTATTAGACTGTGGTATCTGTCAACCAAATGACAGCTAAATAACAAATCGGCTTTTTTAATTTCTAAAAAAGGAAAATTATTATGGTTTATGCAGCCACGTTTTTACATAATAAATAATATCATAGTGACTTTTCTGCCCTTTGAAACTTAAATGTGGATAACGGAACGTTTTACAGTGACTTATTGTTTCCGTAGTGTTTCCATATAAAAAAATATTTATACTTAAATAAATTTTATCCACATGCGTTAAAAATAAGACAAAACTTGATCAATGTAGCAAATATTATTGGTTTTATTTTAAGGCTTGTATTATAGAATAAAACTCAAAACTCTGCTTGAGTACAGTAAGAAAGGGATGGCGCCGTATGCGATGAATAGCGCCCCGATCCCTTTCTAACTACTCAAGCAGATATTTGATTTTGATAATATCGGGTCATTTTGAACTTGTCATCCAAATTTCAAAGATGTGTCCAGTCCATGAAACTAAACAACGCCGTTCTCTAAGAAACATGTGTCGAATTTCGCCACTAAATTTTGGTCATCCCTTACTAAATTGATAGATAGATAGATAGATAGATAACATCTTTATTTCACAACTACAGACACACACATAAAACTGCATAAAACCAATGAAACTTAAAAATTATCATGCATTTAAAACCTAAAATTATCACACTAATATTAAGTATGTGTACTGTAGTAGTGCAAAAAGGTCACAGCTCAGCGTTGTATTTGCTTTTTTAGAGCAAATCACTGATTTTCAGCTGCAACCATAGAGGGCCCGCTGAGGCAAAAAGTGCTCGGGATTTATTATTAACATGCATATTATGATCATTAATATAATAACAATAAAACAAATTAAATTAAAGTAGTAATTGGATTCAATGTGTAAAATTAAAAATATATTCGTATTCTTCATCCCATTTCGTATAAATAAATAAATAATAAATAAATTGCTGCAAAATCGTGTAAAATGTATTCCATAAAAAATGATTGAAATAATAATAATAATAATACCTAATTAAACAAAAATTGTATACCGCCCGCCCATGCAAGAAGTGCTAGTACCCAAATTTCTGACACTCAAGTAGAAACATCTTAATTTTTTTCTTGAACGTGAACTTCGACGTCAAATTCCTCATTGGTGGTGGTATGTTATTCCAGCACTTCGTTGCGCTGTAGCGGAAACTGCCAGTAAAGGCTGCTGTTCTGTGCTGCGGAATCGCGAAAATTGGACGTACGAGTCTGAGATCACGACCTAAAAAAGTCTTACTAGCAGGATGTTTCAATTTGCAGTAAAGATATTCAGGACATTTAAACTTAACAATATCAAACATTAGAGAAGCGAGATGCAGTCGTCTCCGGGACTCCATGTTTAGTGTTGACGATTTATTCAGATAAGGTGTTATGTGACTTCGCGGTGGAATGTGATAGCAAAATCTACAGCATGCGTTTTGAACACGTTGCAGCAATCGCCGTGTTCTTGCCAAGAGACGTGGGCCATACACTATATCCGCATAGTTTAGTCTAGATAAAACTAATGATTCGCAAACAGTTATTCTTGCTTTCTCAGAGAGTAAATCACGGATTTTATACAGAATTTTTAATCTGTAAAAGCAATTCCTTACGAGTGCCTCCACGTGCTTTTCAAAACGCAGTTCACTATCAATCAACACTCCCAAGTTTCTTGCTTCATTGACACGTTGAATGTTTTGACCCTTCATACTCACTACGGGTTGACTGTCAACAATTTTCTTAATTTGTAATTTCGAGCCAAGCACCATAAATTTTGACTTAGCAGGGTTCAGTACCAAACCATTTCTATTAGACCAATCCATTATTGCATCTAGATCTTCATTCATTTTCTGCAAAGCATGTGATATGTTACTAGGAGTTTCAGATAAATACAGTTGTACGTCATCAGCATATAGGTGATATTTACTATGTTTTATTACATTGACTAGATCAGCACTATAAATTATAAATAAAAGAGGCCCAAGTATCGATCCCTGTGGGACACCACGTGTAATCGATTTTGGCTCGGAGAAAATACAGGTGCCATTACTTCTTTTGAGTTTTACAGACTGGACTCGCCCACTCAAGTAGCTATTGAACCAGTTTAATGTTTGCCAGTCCAATCCGTAAAAAGATAGCTTGGACAACAACAACGATACGTTAATACAATCGAATGCACGCGAAAAATCTAACAGGGTCAAAACAGTGCCACGCCCACAATCTAATTCACTCAAGATATTATCGGTGACGTCAAGCAGTGCCGTGACGGTACCCCGGCCCCTACGAAAACCTGACTGTAGAGGAGGCAGTATGTTGTGACTTTCCATATATAAAATTAACTGACTGTAAACTGCCTTTTCGAGTATTTTAGATAAGAATGGAAGTATGCTTATTGGTCTAAGATCTTTAAAGCCAGTAGGATGGTCCGTTTTAGGTATTGGATTTACTATAGCATTCTTCCATTCTACCGGTACGACTCCCGTTTCAATTGACTTATTTATAATGCTGGTAATCACGGCTAAAGTTCGGGGCAGAGTCAAGATGATCATATCCCTACTTATACCGTCAGCGCCCATTGCATTTGATTTAACGGACATAATATACTTAGACACTGTTGTTTCATCAACGGATTGCATTTTAAAGGTGTTTTCGCCGTGCCTATTAAATTCGAAAAAAGTCATGTCCGAAATAGACACAGAGTCACCGGCGGGTACATCCATAAAATGGTTGTTTATTAAATCGGGATCATTAAAACCGTCAGGAAGAAAATCATTTTTACTCGGATCTATTAATATTTTTTCTTTTAAATTCTTCCAAAATTGCTTGCCATCGCTAACGTTTGAATTTACGCTGTGGTTAAAAAACGCCCTTTTCTCCTGTCTGAGACTTAATATAACTTGCCCTTTAAGGTCCCTATAATATTGTTTATGCACATCACTTTTAGTCTTTCGATGTCTCTCATGAGCTTCATTCCTCAGTAACATCATTTCCCTAAGTGTGTCAGTGATCCATGGCAAGGAACGGTCGCTCTTTATGTACATAGTTTTTACAGGCGCATGTCTATCATAAAGTTCTTTAAGCAAGGTATTAAATTTACTCACCATAGTATCCACAGATGGTTCTCTAACCACCGACTCCCAATCTATTGAGTTTAAATCACTATTAAAACTACTAAGATCTATGCTTTTAAGAGGTCTATATTCAAAGCGTTTAGATGGTACTTTTAATTTTTTAAGAGATAGTGTAGCGTTTACCATTGAATGCCCCACTGTGCCTGTGATATTTGAGACCGAGATCTCACGAACTGGACAATTAGTACATACTACATCTATTAAAGAAGCGGATGCGGCTGTAAAGTGCGTATTTTCAGTTACGACCTGTTGCAGACCCATGTATCTCAGAAACTGATTAAATTTTTCAGTTTTAATATCAGAATGGTCAAACATATTTATATTAAAATCACCTGCAAGCACCATATAATCATATTTAGAAAACTTTGCAACCGACTGAGTCAGGGAATCTATAAAGGCATCTATATTCACCCAAGCAGGCCTATAGGCTGTTCCGACCACTAAGGAGTACCCATTAACTTTTGTAGATAGCCACATTTGCTCTATGGAGTCATCTGGATTTTTTAAATAACGCACTCGGAGTTTATTACAAGTATAGAATCCTACACCACCTCCCCGACCACCACACATATGTAGCGGGCGAGGAGTACAACGCAGATTATAACCAGGTGGCGCAGGTGCACACCCCTCCTGTCCCTTCCCCAACCACGTCTCATTGATAGCAACGATATCGGCTTTAAATTTATCCATGGCCACAAGAAAATTATCATGTCCTGTGTTTAGAGAGCCTGCATTATACAAACCTAACTTGATGAATTTAGTTTTGGGACCCATTATTGTAAGTTATATTGTTGAATAAATAAATAATAAATATAATGAAAGTGTAAGTAAATTTAATGTATAATGCAGTATATGTATATATTATACAGTTAGTCGTGAAAAAGACTATTAGCTGGTCAATACTATACACACTAAGCACATCATTTGCTTTTGGACTACTACAGCACAACATACAAAATTGCATCTTGCAGCAGGATACAACTTTAGACGACTCTGACGACATTTCAATTAATAAATCACAGCAAAAAAATGTGAGTAAATAAAAACATTCTGGATATAGCCAATAAATTAGATCAAACAATACAGAATTATAGTTGACATAGAAGCAGAGGATTAAATTACAGCATAAAAAAACAATTATTTGAAAGCATAAAAAAACAATTATTTGAAAGCAATATGATAAAAATTCATAAACCAGGCATATTTTTAAAAAGCGAGAATGCATCAGATCGTTATGTACAAAACAAATCACAAAGATACAGTGCAATAAGCTTTTACTCAAAAAAGCTAAATAGCAAAAAAATAAAATGTCGTTACAGAAATGCAATAGATCAAACATTACAAAAAAATAAGACATAAAAAAATAAAAATTCAATAAAGTTATGCATGAAAAAGCTAATAAATAATAAAATAGAATTTTGATTAAAACACATATTATTATTCTCAAATAGTAAAATATTTGGCAAATACTACACACGGTCAGCATACCAAAATGCATTAGATTAAACGCTAGACAATAATAAATCATGTAATGATATAAATGCAATAAGATTATACGTAAAAAAGGAGACAAGGAATAAAATTTTATTTCAATTAAAGTTAAAAAACATATTTTCAAATAGTACAAAAATTGGGAAACTAATTGACATAAAAATATCACAGAATAAAACATGAATAAACAGCAACAATGCATTAGTAGCGTATAAGCACATATGATAGAGAATTGAAGTTGAAAGGAAATACACTGCTTAGATATTGTTAACATCTTAATATACAGGGTGGCCCAAACGGTGACACTAAAAATTTTTTTTTTGATTCCTCACATCTAGTTGTACCCGGAAATACCCTATGTATGTTCAGCGATTTTTTGTAGTTTTCGAGCTATGATTTTTTTTTTAAATTTTGAGATTTTTTTACTTGACAGACTAAAATATTTTTTTTACCGGAAATTATACATCTTTTTTTTATTTTTTTTTTGTTACATAGACCTCATGACTTGTTCTTTAACACATAAAATACCCAGCTTCCTATCATCAAAATAAGTTCCAAAAATATTGACCGACAATAAAAAATTGAGGTAAAAGCAAGTCATAGTTAAAATTTCAACTTTGAATTAAAAATTAAAAAAAAGGTTCCATGACTTTTTAGTAATTTTAAAAACTTAACAAGACCCTAAGCTTTAATTCTAATTAAAAAAAAGTGGTGCTTAATAGGCTTTTTTTAGCCGAAATCTGCCTTCAAATGTACAAAGGTAATTTATTTTAAAAGCACTCATTGTTATTATCTAAGGTTAATTAGGTTTGATATAACATAATAATTGACATTTAGTATAGTTTATAAATTTAGAGTTCTAAATTAGTTTAGTGGTAGTTAGTATGTTGTCACTTCAACAGCACAAGTTGGTCTTTGTACAAAGAAAATGGTCTTTACCTCCAACCGGTTTATCTTTAGCGACATCATAAATAACAATAGTTCTGGCAGACACTAGAATCACAAACAATAGACTTCCCGCGCGCCGAACAAAAGAAGGGGGACCAACACAGCGTCGTCTATAAGCACGTCCTCTCTTTCTCATCTAGGCCGTCTTGCTCTATCTATCTTGCTGTCTTGCTCTATCTATCTTGCTATCTTGCTCTATTCATCTCATGTCGGTCGCATTCCTCCCTCCTTCACCTCAGTTGTTCACAGCTTTCGCTCGTGTTACTACTACTCCTGGTTTTGTTTTCAATTCTGATACAACTACTCTCGCTTGCTAACTGGACTCTGATTCTTCCTGTGACTGATTTACCTGTGCTTGTGTTTCGGACTTTGATTACCTACCTTGTGATTTGGACCTTTGTGCTGCAACATGAGCTATTCTTTGCGTGAATACGCAGAGATGCACTATTTTTACGGTGTTGCCCAAGGAAATGCTAGTTTGGCAGCAAGGCTTTATCGAGAGCAATTGGAACGGCGAGGAGAACAACGGGAGCATTACCCGAATTACAGAGTATTTCAAAATACTCACCATACATTTATGGAGGGACGAATTCCTGGACGTTCATCTCAGGAAGGAATACCCAGAATGGATCCAGATATTATGGATCAAGTCGTGGAACAAGTGGAAAGGGATTCATCGACTAGCACCAGAGCAATCGCAAGAAGGACTGGTGTACCACGAACCTCAGTTATGAGGATACTGAAGTCAGGTGGGTTAATTTCATCTTGTCTTTAAACCTCATAATTACGCACCCATTAGCTCGCCCACTATGCCCACGTGCTATTTTTTTTAGCTGTAATTATTGTGACTTAAAAAAAATAGCACGCACGTGCTTTATGAGCGACTTTTTGTAGCACGTGGTCTTTTTAAGTATTGAACTCTGACTGAATGTGTATTTGGCAACAAAATAATCACTCGCTAGTGGGCGAGAAAGCGTGGTACATACCAGTGATTATCACTAGCCTACTATTTGGTGAAACTGAAAAAAGACTATCTTACCTATGCTTTGAATTTACAATTTCGGTGTTTTTTTTTTTCAGAGGGATACCACGCTTTTCATATCCAACGCGTGCAACAATTGCAACCTGCAGATTATCCAAGACGAGTGACTTTCTGTGAAACAATGCTTCAAAAAACTCAAGACGATCCTGATTTCTTCGACAAAATTTTGTGGACAGACGAATCACGCTTTGAAAGAACCGGAGTTTTCAATATTCATAATTATCACAGTTGGGCCATTGAAAACCCACACAAGGCAAGACCATCCAATTTTCAAACAAGGTTTAGTGTAAATTTGTGGTCAGGAATTGTCAATGGGGAATTTATAGGACCATTTGAATTGCCGGCTAGGTTGAACGGAGCGCAATATTTGGATTTTCTACGAAATAGCTTGAACGGTTTATTAGAGGATGTGAATCTACTAACAAGAAGAAGAATGATATTTCAAAACGATGGTGCTCCGTGCCACTATGCTAGAGAAGTACGAGAGCACCTTAACCAGACTTTTCCGAGACGGTGGATTGGGCGTGGCGGCCCGATTCCTTGGCCTGCGCGTTCACCAGACTTAAACCCCATAGATTTTTTTCTGTGGGGCTATTACAAAGAGATGGTTTACGCAAACGAAACAAACACTGAAGCAGAGCTGCGTCAAAAACTAAGAGAAGCAGAAATAAAAATCAAAGAAAATACTAATGCTTTCCGAAATTTAAAACAAAATTTTTTAAGGCGATGTAGGTTGTGCATTGAAGCGGGAGGGAGACATTTTGAAAACTTATTGTGAAATAAATTTAATTGTTGAATTTGTAGTAATTGTTTTATTTAATATGATTTATCCTTAAAATAACCAAAATAACTATAACTAAATGACATCGATGTTACCGCTTCGTAATAACATACTTTTAAAGGTTGTTTTTAATTCTTTATTCAATAAACAGTACCATTTTAAACTTTATTTTGGTAAGAATCATTTTGTGAATGACAAAATAGTCAATAAAAAATCTTAGAAAATTTCACCTTTGTGCATTTGAAGGCAGATTTCGGCTAAAAAAACCTTATTAAGCACATTTTTTTTTAAATTAGAATTAAAGCTTAGGGTCTTGTGAAGTTTTTAAAATTACTCAGAAGTCATGGAACCTTTTTTTTAATTTTTAATTCAAAGTTGAAAATTTAACTATGATTTGATTTTACGTCAATTTTTCACTGTCGGTCAATATTTTTGTAACTTATTTTGATGACAGGAAGCTGGGTATTTTATGTGTTAAAGTTCAAGTCATGAGGTCTATGTAACAAAAAAATAATTCAAAAAAAGATGTATAATTTCCGAAAGAAAAATATTTTAGTCTGTCAAGTCAAAAATTCTCAAAATTTAAAAAAATAATTCATAGCTCGAAAACTACAAAAAATCGCTGAACATACATAGGGTATTTCCGGGTACAACGAGATGTGAGGAAACAAAAAAAAAATTTTTAGCGTCACCGTTTGGGCCACCCTGTATGTGTAGAAACTAAATACGCAAGTGAGATAACTACTGAAATTACTAGCTTGAAGCATTATTAAGAGCATCGGGACCAAAAATACGACTGATGTCTGCCTCCGTACGTAGACGATGGCGCGGTGCATCCTGTCGTTGCCGCACGTACAGTCGTCCATCTCTCGTCCAGACGTATTTCCAATCGTATCGTTTGGCAGCTTTGCGGACGCGGAGAAATAACTGCCTGTTAACACTGGTCAATCGCTCACTAATGTAGAAATGGCGCGACGGCGCAGATGGAACTATATCTTCAGTAGTGGCACCACGGCGCACACGAGCAGCTTGCAGAATCCGGTCGCGCACCGCGCGCCGCGTCAGCTTCACCACAATAGAACGTGGTCGCGCGTCCGCAGATTCAGCGCGACGACCAATTCGCATAGTGCTTACTATGTCTTGCTCTCCGAGGTCAACCCCTAGTTTTTGCGCAACGGTCAAAACAATGTGTGGCAAGCTTTCGCCCTTCATTTCTGGGATGCAAGATAACTCAATGTCGTTAATTAATAACTCTTGATCGCGATCATTTAGCTCAGTTTTAAGCTGCTCGACCGTAGTAAGTAGCGTACTATTTGTAGCCGCCTCTGCACTGCCATTATCAGATCGCCGCTCTGAGACCTCTATGCGTTCTTCAAGCTCACCCAGACGTTCTTTACAGCCACGTTCAGAGTCTTCCACACGTTTGATCAACCTGTTGAACTGGTCTTCACATTGGCGCTGCACGGTCTCCACGCATGCACCAGGCCCGTCTATACGATCTTCACATGCGACAATCCTAGTATTAAGGCGAGACATAGTTTCATTCAGCTCCTCAATCCGCGCCCTAGTCAGGGTGAGCTCCTTTCGAAACTGGCGTATTTCCATTATGAAAGATTTGGAATAAGATATCTCCTCCGTAGAGACGAGATGAGAGGAGTCATTCGAGTCATCAGCGCATTGAGCATCTGATATGTCCATCTGATCAGGCGGACTCGTAGATACCGCAGCGCCACGACGAACCGTTACTGCATCTGTAGCGGAGCGCACTGGAGTATTACTACATTTAGGTTCTTTATTCACACACAAGGAGCACTTCCAACGTCTCTTATGTTCATTCGTTAGCGTATTGCGGAATCGTAGTTCCGGCACATTTGCACACAAGATATCATAGTTCTGTTTACAAACACAACAGCACAAGAATCTATCATCCTTTATTGGGACTAGGCAACCGGCACAGCAAAAGTTATTAGGCATTGTGTAATCAGTCAAATCAATGTAAATTATACCAAATAAAAAAAAATATAAAAAGTGAATAAAAAAAGTATGGAAAAAAAATAAGATTAATTTTAAGTATTAAAATAATAACAAAAAGAAATCTAAAATGTGTACAATTATTTAAAAAAAAAAATTAATAAAGAAAAAAGTCCGTCAGCTTTGTGGAGGATCGAACTCAGATTTTCAGAGTTTAGATTGTCTTATATGCAGCTCAGCCGGTCGAGCTAAACTGCTTCGAGTAACGTGGACGAAATTAGAGTACTGGTTCGTGCAATTCACTCCACATAACACGTATCGATCGACGCAAATAAATAAAAAATGTTTATCACCCCACAGTCAGGTTTCACAAATTTATCACAAGTTTTTAGAAAATCCACAGAACAATCACTTGAGTGAAATATCACTGGATAAAGTGCACTGTTTATAACGGAGATTGTTTGTTTTCATTCCACCGTCACGTTTCACGATTTATCACAAGTTTTTAGAAAATCCCAATCGACAATCACTTGAGTGTAATATATCACTCGATAGCTCGCACTATGACGAAGATTTTAGTATACGAATTATGTAGAAAAAGTTTAAATTAACTGTTTTAAGATTTAATTTTGTACGGACTTCGTAAGACAAGTCTGATCGTTGTACCGCCCCGCACACCACACTCACGATCACGTGATCTCTTTGATTTGTATGGAGTTTTTTTTTACATATTTGGCCATCAGTTTCATGGACTGTACACATCCTCAAAATTTGGATGGTAGGTTCAAAATGACCCGATATAATACGTGCCTAAGACCAAATGCATTCGTATACAAATTATGTCTACTTTTCTATGGCGAGTGCCGGATCTCCTTTCACGTTGTTTGCGCCCCCCAGATCAACGGAGAAGCCTCCCGACGAACCGAGCAAAACCAAGAAGAGTGCGCACCGCAAGGGATTCGCGAGGCTTCGCTGGAAGAAACTCCTCATCAGAGTGAGATAGGTGAATCGCCCACTCTGTCACGAGCGTTTTGTTACTTTTGACTGAGTTTAGTGCGGCTCATAAAGACATTTTGTTACTTTATGTTCGTCAGAACTAAGTTACCGGTGTATGGACGAGTGTGGAGCAGCTTAGGAAAATAGATAGTATGTTCTAATCTTCATTTTTGTAATGAAGTACAAATTCAATTTGTACAACTAATTATGTACGATCGACAACTGTGTGCAAAAAAAATGTGTGCGTGCGTATCTCCCCTGCACGAACTAAACGTATGTTAGTGACAGCGCGGCGGCGTGCAAGCAAATTTTCACCTTAAGGCGGGTATCCACCAAAGAAACTTGGCTACTTTTGTGTTTCAACACATGTTAGTGACAAAAGTTTCTGTATTTACCTTGTATACACAAGCAGGCTGATTATCTAATTAAAAACCACCTAGCGACCGGTTTCAGTTCACAGATGAATGTGATACATTGCTACTTTTATTTGGTACCTATGTTTTTTTTTACCCCAAAAAGAAGGAGCAATGTTTTACAATCATCTGTCAAATGAGACCGGTCGCTAGGTGGTTTCTAATTAGATAATCAGACTGAAGTGTCCGCCAAGAATTTTGCAAAAACTTTTGTCACCAACACGTGTTGACAACACAAAAGTTGGCAACTTTCTAAGGTGGATACCCGCCTTTAGGAGTGGTAAAGAGGAGGTGTTGTCGATAGTACATTAAGAACATATTTTATTGATGCAGCTCGTTTAACAAATACAGTTAATTGGAAATTAACGTATGAATTGTCGTATTTTTTATACTAAACAGTTAATTGTTTTTGCAAGAGTGTGTTGGTAATTGTTGGTCATTGAACAACTACATTCCTACTTCTGTAGATGTGTTATCTTTTTAGAGTATTTTTTATTTTGATTATTATTAATATAAGATATTAATTTATTTATACAATGACGGTGGGATTTTAATGTTAGTCTTAAGGTTAAATTATATTTCTGTTGTAAACAACTAAATTTACTAATGCAATTCATGTGGTAAGTCTATATATCAGAATGTTGTATGCATTTGATTTGATTGTGTCTGTTTGAGTGTTGTCAGAATGAGTTGTGTGATAGTCTACAACACACGTATTTAAGTGCATTTGTCATTCAAACTCGTAAGTCTATTCCTAGTCTTAAGTACTTTTCTTCCGCTGACACTAACCTCGTATTCTGACTCGTCGACTTCCTTGCTAAATTAATAGATACTTCCATGCTTTATTTCTATGAACGTTATAATTATTGCCACTTTCCAGATTCGAAAGGTAGGATCAGATTTATTAAGGCAAAGAAAACACGCCACTGCGTACCGCCAAGTTAGACGATTATTTTAAGCATAAATATTATTTAAACATAAATGATAACGTGAATTGTTGTTATTGTTAATCTAATTTAAAAATTGTGTGTTAAACAGCAATAAACGAATTATCTATCTATCTATCTATCGAAGTGCAATATATTTTTCGCCCTAGAAAACCTATCCAATATCCTAAATGGAAAAGGATCTATAGTTCTTGAAATTGACAGGGTTTCTCAATTTACACTCAATTTTTTTATTATCCTATCGAAAGCCATGAAATCCCAGTTGTCACCCCGGGGAACAGTGCTAGAGGGGACTCCTGGGAATAAAGGTTGGATTCAGGGGCCGTACTGGCTAACGCATCGAACTTCAGAAAGTCTGCCGGATTCGAATTAAAACAGATAATTCGAACCCCAATCAGACCAAAATGGCGAACCCCAATGAGGATCAGTAACGATTTTTGTTTAGTGGCTAATTAGAAAGCTTATGCCACCACATGATTAACTGCGAAAAAATGTTTACAATATCTCTTAAACCTGAGAGTTATAAGAGCTAAAACACTGGTTTTTTGGGGGTCCTTATGTCGTCATCACGACGGACGCGAACCTTATGTCGTGCGTGATAAAGCACATATTGCATTGAGCTTGGCATTTCCTTCAAACCCTTTTAACTCAACCATTTCTAAACGGATTTCAAAACTTCTTTCACTGGGTTTCATAGCTATCAATATGTGTTTATATTATATCAATAAAACTATAGGATTCAAACCTGTTACTGATCCACATTCATGATATCACACGAACATCGATATCTTCCAAATAACTTCGGCAAATAGTACAACGAAATCCCTTACTTCGATTAATTTGTTTTAAGTTGAAGGCCGGCAGACCCACCGAAGTTCGATAAGTTATCCGTTAGGGCCCCTGGTTGGGCATACTTTTTTAAGGTAACTGACCCTTATAACGTGTTGTCAAAACCGTATTTGTATAGGTATTACCTGTACAACATTTTTTGTTCGTATTTTGTCTGATAGGAACAACGGCCTAAGTAGGTAGATTTAAAGCTAAGATGATATAGATGATGATATTTGAGAGTTGAGAGCAGATTTTTACTGGCAGCTTTTATAAAAAAAAACCAAATTAGTTAATCGTTGATAAATTATATCTTACATGGCAGCAGTTAGATAGAAACTAATTAATGCGATGGGTTTTAAAATACTAGAATTTTAAAGCAATTATATTAATATAATATTAGATACATTAATAATGGGCTACTGGTATAAATAGTAAATTTCTTAACTGCGTTTGAACTGATATTCGAAGTGGATTGACTCAATATTGCGTACGTTGTTTCACCAGTAATTGCCAATAAATATCTTCCAGTAACTTACTTAGTGCCAATTATCACATTCATATTTTAAATAGAATACAATAATACATTTTGCCGTATAAATGTACTTATTGAAATATTATACGATCAGTAGGTCATTAAACTACCAAACAATGTCAACCTTCTCTATACGTTTT
Source organism: Agriphila tristella (assembly GCA_928269145.1). NCBI lineage: Eukaryota > Metazoa > Arthropoda > Insecta > Lepidoptera > Crambidae > Agriphila > Agriphila tristella. The sequence goes on along the minus strand of OV743443.1, from coordinate 1,572,012 downwards.
ATGCTCTATGGACAGGATTGAAGAATAACTACGTTTGGGAAAATGACTTACTTATGCTATAAACATATAATAAATGTGTATAACTTAAAACTAAACCTATATCTTTCTCCAGGAATGTCTGAGAAAGCAAACTTTAACAGAATATTAAAGTATGTACTCTAAAATAAATAGTCGTAAGAATGGGTTACGGATTTAATCATGAAATCCTGTTGATGTCGTATTTATTCACATTCAGTAAAGGTATCGTTAAAAACGTAATGCGCTGTAGTAAACTAGTTAATGCAAGCGGCAGGCTGATTATCTAAATAAAAACCATCTAGCGATTAATATATTGATTGATTGATAACGACCAGTAATAATTACGGAATCGTCGCTGTCAAACCGTTTGACAGAAGAAATCGCGAATTCGTCGCGGTTAATAGGAATGAACGAACTGAGTTAGATAATACGAATTTTGGAGCATTTTGAAAGCGACGATTCTGTAATAATTACTGGTCGCTTCCTTCTTCTTTCTTATCGAATGAGGATTAGTGGCCACCTCTGGTGTTAGAGTTTATCAAGCCGCCTGTAAGGCCTCTAACTTGGCTTAACGATTGTTAACACATGACAACAGCCGGGGCCGACGGTTTAACGTGCCATCCGAAGCACGGAAGCTTTAGCAAGGTTGACATTACTAGTCGCTAGATAATTTTTAGTTAGATAATCTGCCTGCGGGACGAATCAAAGATAATATGAATTGAATAATAATAATGCGATGTCAACAGGTTAATGATCGAGGGATTTTAGCTAAAACGTGGGACCCAGATGTAAGAGTGTATACGGTAGGCTTGGGAAGTTTGTACGTTGGCACCGTGCGGGGAAACGTGCGAAGGCATATTTATATTTACTGTAAATATTACGTAGGTACTATTTGTCACAACGTAACCAATCCGCCATTCCAATGTTGTTTTTAATGAAACTGTGATTTTTATATTTTTTTATTATTATTATTTACATATAATTACAACAATGCAAGCTTCCATTTTCTGTGATCTCTAAACTTATTCAAGCTATTTTAATATTTTAAAAATTTTTTTACGTACAGCTAGTATATTGCTTATATTTTACAATAGGTAATTTCTTGTAGACTATATTTATGTGTACACATTGATTAGATAGTTCTTTTAAAAGAAACTCGTTTATACTGTTTTATTAAATATTTGTGTACTTGAAATTAATATTACACTTTGTGAAAGTTTTATCAATATTATATGGAATAGAAACAGATTTTAACAAATGTTACATTTTAATATACTACCTAACCTATCTACCTACATTTACTAAGAAATCATTTCTAATTTATAATACCCCATTGATGTCTGTTTTTTATTAGAGAGCCAAAATGACATGACAGCCTTATCTGTCTTTAAAATGTTATTGTTTTTATCATTTTACTATGTAAGTTAATAGAATTCAACAAAAAAAAACTCCCAATCGGATTTAATTCCTACAAAAGGTTTTATTATTTTAATAGCTTCATTTGTTGCCAAATATGACTGTCCTAAGTTTTCCCCCCCAGCGGAGTTGTGCTTAAGTGGTGGGGGGGGGGGGGGTTGTGCTTAAGGGGTATTTTCAGGGTGTTTTGGTTAAATCTCGTTTTTCAGCAAGATTGTGTAAAAACGGAACGGTTTTGATACGAACAATAGTTTCGGAGATACAAAACATACTACACCGTCATTTTGTAGTCGTTTTAATTAACTCAAGGGAGTGCTCTACTAATGAAAATAATCATTTTTGCCAAAGAAACATGGGTCGAAAAACGACAAAAATTTTTGACTTTCCCATACAAATACAATGTTTTAGCTGTTTAGTTAGTATGGGAGGACCAAAATTTTTTGTCGTTTTTTGACCCATGTTTCTTGGGCAAAAATTATTATTTTCATTGGTACAACACACCCTTAAGTTAATTAAAACGACTACAAAATCGATACCTCCTACGTATACTATCGTAACCAACAAATGTGCGAAAATGACATTTATATAGTTTTGTATTCCTAATAACACCCTTCGTCATACAAACTATAAAAAATAATTATATTCACAATATTACCAGAGATAACGAGACTGCAATTTATCGTATGTTCATTTAGATCGAAGAAATGTATCGTATAGTGCAGTTCCCACACTATACGCGGGGGCGGAGGGATCGTGAGCCGTGGCAAACGTGTAGTAACTGGCAGTAATGATAGATTACGCGGGAGGGCTTCTATTCGGAAAAAAAGGTAAATATTAAGTTTTAAAATTAATATAAATTATTAATAAATATGAAATAACTCTTACTTATACTACCATGCAATACCCGCAGTAAAATATCGTAAGTAGAACTTACTATAGTCTACTATGAATATGGATATTTTTGAACTGTCGTAACTAAAACTAACGATATTTTACCAGGGAAAATCTTTAAAAAAAATATAGTATTTTGTACTTACGATACTTCACATCGGAGTTACTTTTTGTAATTCTATCTTATGCTATACTTACGATATTTTACTTCGATATGAAAAATAACTTACAACAATATACTTTTAGAAAAAAGCTAAAATATGGAATGAGATTGTTTTTTTTACAGATTCACTGCTTCCTTCTGATGCAAATAATTCTGAGATTAATCGAATGATAGATTTGTTATCAGATACCGTGGAAATAATATGTCAAAGTCGTAATTCTCAGTCGTAACACTCAACAAAGTAATAGTAATAAGCAAACTATAATTATCGGTTAGTTGTAATTTTTTAATATCAGCTTGTACTTGCTTATCTCTATCATTTAAAAACGCTAAATTATTTTAAAATCTTTTACTCCCATAAATGACTTCAAACGTTTATGGTTACCTACTAACATTAGAATGATATTGTTCATCGGGATATTTACCGTGTATTATTATAATTGTTTTTGATTTCTCGATATTTTAGTAGTTACAACAGTACTTGCAACTCAAAACAATTTAGTAATACAAGGTAACTATCCCGATAAACAATATCATTCTAATGTTTTACTGCATTAGTGTTTTTTTTGTACGATAGTTAAAAATAATCTTAACATTTTTTTTATTTTAGGGTTTGCTTACGATTCTCCGGTTGTAGAAAATATTATACAGCATCCATCTCTCGATTGTAGCTTAAATCTAGATTTTGATAAACATTTTTGTCATACAAACTGCAGACTGAAATGTTCAACAAAAATTAGCGATTAAGAAAGACTTTTGATTTTTAATACTTTCTGAGGTTTAAGTAATCGTGAAAAGCAATGGGCCTATATTGCAAATTTTCTTGCTTAACAAAAAACGCAGGGTGCTTACTGACACACAATCTAAACGCAATTTCATTTTAATTTGAAGGCTACCACGGGCAGATATAGACAATCAAAGAAAATAATATAAATATGTGTATGAAAATGTTTCTAAATACTTTTTCAGTAGTGCGAGGGAATAAAATAAAAGAGGTGTGTATCAAACCTAAATATCCCTTTAGTTTGTTTTATAAATACGATTTAGTCGCCGATGATTACAACGTTTTAATTGTAAAGGCCTCTACGAGGTGACAATGTGACTCCAACGTAAATGCCCTGATATACTGCCGATTCCAAAGGCAAAGAAGAATGATTGTTTAAATATGTGCAAGTTGCCTTTATAATTAAAACGTAGCAATCATCGGCGACTAAATCGTATTTATAAAACAAACTAAAGGGATCTCCAGGTTTAGTACACACTTCTTTTATTTTATTCTCCCGCACCACTGAAAAAGTATTCAGAATTATTTTCTCACACACAGTTATATAATTTTCTTGATTCTCTATATCTGCCCTTGATAGCCTATAAATTAAAGTGAAATTGCGGTTAGGTTGTGTGTCATTAAACACCCCTGCCTTTTTTGTTAAGCAACAATATTTGCAATAAAGACCCATTGCTTTTCACGCTATTTTCAATAAAGACGCCCATTGCTTTTCACCAAATCGCTTTTCACAAAATTAGTAATGGGCGTCACCAATTTTTCCAGAGTCTGTCCGAAATTAGTAATACTTAACTTAAATTCAACTTCTGATTCCGATTCAAATTATTAAAGTTCACTTTCTAAACTGATTACTTATACTTATAATAATGAATAATGATCCAAAGAGTCTAATGTTTGAAGTACTCGTAAGGTTGGTTTATCGTTTATTTTTTACTAGCGGCCGCCCGCGGTTTCACCCGCGTGGTTCCCGTTCCCGTGGGAATATCGAGATAAAAAGTATCCTATGTTTTAATCCAGGCTATCTGTGTGCCAAATTTCAATGCGTGATTGAGGAACAAACATCCAAACCCACAAACTTTCACATTCACAATATTAGTAGGATTAAAGACTAGAAGTTCTTGATTGTTTATGTTAATAAATGAGTAAAGAAAATATATTTTATATATTTTTTTTAAAAAGATGTTTGTTTTTTTATTTGTTTTAATATTGGGAGTTCGTCAAATAGAGTATAAACTCATTATGACAAAGTTTGTGTTTTTGTTGTTTTTATGATTTTGGCTAAAGTAAAAACAAGTGCTAATACCATTTTGGAGAGAGATGCATTTTTGGACTGGTTTGATTACAAAATACATTAAATTTTATATTAACGATGGTAATTTTATTTCAGAACTTTATGATTTACGATATTTCATGACAACATTATTCCGTAGAAAATTATAGTAACTATGACTTACAATACATATTATTCTATTTACATCGCTGTAAATTGTAGTAAATACAACATACGTTACTTTTTGTTTCATGAAATTCAACGTAAATTGTAGTAAGTACTACATACAATAAACTACGACATTCGTTTCCCAAAGAAAAATATCGTAAGTGACTTTTTTAGCTATTCTGGTAAAAAAAAAAAAAAATCTTTCCAAAAATATTGTAAAGTTCATAAATGTCTACTTACATGCCAAGTTTGGTTCTTAAACAAAATAAATTGACTTAGTGAGCATCGAAAAACTACTTACTCGTCTTAAAATTGCTGTACTGTAAAGTTCATATAGTGCAGTTACGATATTATACGTAGGAGGTGTCGAAATGACGGTGTATATTTAATACCGCTAACATTTTTCGTTTGCCAAATAACTTTGTTTTTCATAGTGTTTGTATAAATAACAAAGTTATATTTGCGGTTTTGGAAAATGTGCTATATCTCTAAAACTGCTAACTATATCTCGTTCAAACTAATTTTCGTTGAAAACGTTTATTAGGATTTACAGCATAATTATTTTATAGATTTTTCCCTCTCTTATTTCAAAAGTTACACGTGGGGGACACACAGTGGAAATTTTGGTAACTTAAAATATTGGCCTAATTACGAAAAGCTGTGTCTCCAAAACTATCGCTCGTATCAAAACCGTTCTACCCTCAAATTGTTTCAAATTTAACCAACTTTAAAACCTTCTTAGATAATCTTGATGAACAACCAGTCCTTCCGGGTCAAATCCCCTATCGGGGTACATTTTTATACCCCACCACTTAAGCACAACTCCGCCGGGGGGGAAAACTTAGGATAGTCATATTGGGCACCAAAAGCTGCCATTAAAACAATAAAACCTTCTGTAGGAATTAAATCCGATTTAAATTCTAACGCTACTGAACTAATGATTGATATTGTTTTAATAATTCTGGTTCAGATTGAAATTACTTACGTAGGTAAAGAATAATGCAAAGAACGAAATATGCAATTACGAAAAATATGAATCGTCATTTTTTGTCCTTAATAAAAAACATACTTTAAGCGTTGGATGAGTTGTCTTTGTTGATTTAACTTTCGACTTAAATTGATTATTGAAAATAAGCCAAAATGTAAAGTTTTGTAACTTAGATACGATATATTAATATTTATGACATTAAACTTTAACAATAGTTATTTGTTATACAAGTGACCAAAACCAATTTGTGCTGCGATTGCCGACTTTAAATCACGAACTAGCGAAGTAGATTCTAATATAGACTACTGAGCACAAGCATTCAACCAATTGAATGCTCTAAGACTTTTTGTAACTAAGTAGCTACGAAATGCGAATAGGTAGGTAGTATAAACAATTTCTAATAAATAAAATATTATTACGCGTCCAGCAGAATACACGCCTTCTAACATACTGACTACAAACTTCTTTTGGCCCAAGTAGGACGATGTGTGACAGCTTTAATTTTCTTAATAGTATTATTTCTACATACATTTGCTAATTTATATATTATTCCGAAATAACGTAATTCCGGGTAGTTCTAATACTTTTGAATTTTGCCAATATTAACAATTTAATTTGTAATAAATGTGAAATACTGACTTCACGTAACATACTATCACCACAATCGCAGCTTTAATTTTAAACTGTTAAATACGAAAAAGTGTTGCACAGATCTTTAAAGGTCGTTACTACATTTACGTTTTCTTACAAAACTGAGTACACTGAGTAAATGAGTTTACAATAAAACGCATACATTCGGACCAAACCTGAAGTAATTTGTAAACATAGTAAATATTATTCGGTGAATAAAATAATTTTACCAACAAAAGTGTCAAAGCAAGAGATTATTTATTATCAAGATATTAATGTTATAGTCGTAAGATATAATTCATAACACGTACATTTAAACCGAAATAATGCATAATAAATTAATAAAATTACTCGTAATTTATAATTATTGTTGGAGGTGTAAGAACGAGTCGTGCGCTGCACCGTTGAGGTAAAATCTTTTTTATATATTATGAGCATAAGATCCATTTCACATTAATCATGACGAGATATGATCTGATTGCGTATTCGTGGTAGCACTAGAACGGTACGCCGCTCGACTCCTTGCTGTTGATGTTATGAAAGTAGTTAATTTTGTGACGAGATCGATTTACAAATTGTGTTACTATTAATTATTTGAATAAATGCTGTTTGGGATTTATAACGCGTAGTTTATTTTAGCTAGACATAGTATGAACTAACAAACGAATATCTAGCTTCACCCTTCAGTCAAAATCAGAAACTTTTCATACATACACCGTAGAGATGACGATAGGGAATATACACTGTTATATTGTAGGTCGTATTAATCTCTCAATGTGAGTGTTCTACTACTAATTAAACTAAACACTAACAAACTATTAATGGAAAAGTGTTTTTTTGTCGTTTTTCGACTCGCGTTTCTTTGACAAAAATGCTTTAGTAGAACATTCACTATAAGGGAGAAACGACTACAAAATAACGGTTATGTATTTATTAACCACTCTTTCCACACATTTAATAGAAAGCTCTTGTTACGGTAGCCGACTGAAATGAAGCTGAGACTAAGTTTATCGGCGCGTAGAGCAATCTTCGCGCGCACCCTCCGTGTCACACCGCTAACATGATCACTTGACATTCTCGGAATGAAACCTCGACCTCATTTCTCCACATAATATATCCCTTTTTAATTTTCACACTTAAACTGTCTTATTCAGAGTGCGTTCGTTAAACTAGGGCCAAAGTTAACATGGCGTTAGACTGTGGACTAACGCCATTTTAGCGCAAATCGTATTCAGAGTGGCAGTTTAACGTTTAGTCCCACCGTTTAAGGATTAAAAGGTGCATTGTGATTGGTTTACAAGCATTAAACCAGTTTTGTTAGAACGGTCTTGCATCCCAGTTTTGTGAAACATCTCTGGATAAGACAAAAAGGGTTTTTTGGAGGGAGAAATCGCTCATAGAGCGATAAGATCGCCATTAGAACTTTTTGATTCAGCTGTTTTCCATCCATATTAAGTTTTAACGTAAAATTTAAGAGGGTAGGTAGAACTTAGAAACAACACTCACAAAGTAAGCTATCATCTCCGAGAAATATAAAATTATTTCTACTCCAACATAAAATGTAAATAAATCTTGAATTTTGTTTTAGTGATTTTATTCCGGGGCAAGTAGAGACAAAGGAGTCCTACAGAAAATCGCGCTTTATGTTTTACTAGATAATAGTTGAGCACCACTGTCATAACAGTGAACCAGCAACTCAAGTGAGACACCACACGACACAGTACAGTTCACACGCTCAGGTGACAGCCACCGCGAAGTAAACATGATCATAATATTGCTGCTCCTCTCCCGCGCCGGCGCCGAGTGGGTCGAGATATCCCAGCAACACTACAGGAAGCCACTTCGAACGAACTTCAACTTTCCTGTAACAGAAAAAGTTATAGAACTCCCCCAAAGGAAAACGCAAACAATTTACACTAACGAAACCCTACAAGAACAAGTTTGGAGCAAAGGCAAAATAAACAAGGTCCCTAAACTGGGTAACGTACAGCGGGTGCAGTTAGATACCAACCCTGTGAAAGCTCCGAGCTTACGCGGTAACTTGATGTCTAGTGGTAGTGCACCGTTTGTTCACAAAAACAGAGAAACTATTGTGCCAGTGAAAGCTAAACAAGAAGACTATAATTTAGATAGTTCCTTTGAGTTTAATATGCAAACTTCTATTGATCCAGTGAGAAAGGTCGAACAATACGCGTTGAAGGAAAATACAAAAGATAAAATATTTGAAGAAACTGGAACAGACAATAAACTTAAAACTGATAAGTTGAGGGAACAAAATAAATCAACCACCAACAAAAATGTAAGCAATGAACCCGATTCTTCTAAAGTAAAACCTGAAATAGATATAACAAAAGGTATGAAATTCAATACAATTCCACCCACAACAAGTGCAATAGACGTCTTTACTAATTCAAAACGGACAAGCAACCAAGACAATGGACATTTGAAAAAAACCTCTAATCAGAGAATTAACCAGAACAACAACAAAGTAATTAAAGGTGTATTAATGAAGCCAAATTCAGAAACAGATGATTTTGAAGCAACAGTTGAGAACGAACATATTCGTGGAGATACTGTTTCAGATTTACCTACTCCAGCCAATTCGTTTAATGATAGTCAAGAAGAAAACATTCAAAATGAGAACATTGATCAAGATAATTCCGCAACTTCGGACAATAACAAGACGAATGCTATAGAAAATCTGATAAAATTTGTAAAAATAGTGGCCGATACTATAAGGAGGAACACGCGAAGGAGTGTAAACAGCAAGACAAGATACTTGGAGAATTTGAAAGAATCTATTTTAGCTAACATCGGTAAGTGACGAATATTTTTATTTTCATTTTCGGATTTTGAACAAGTTAATCTACATCAACATGGTGATGATGTTTACACACAGTGTCACTGGTCTTTGGGAAAAATATGACCATCAGCCATTTTAGCGTCCTCACTGCTGGGGCACAGGCCTTCCTTATGGGTGGATAAGGAGGATGGGCCATAATACACCACGCGGGGTCAGTGCGGTTTAGTGGGTGTTAACGATTGCAAATGCAGCCGGGACCAAAGGCTTAACGTGCCTTCTGAAGGACGGAGGAGCTCGAGCACCCATCCCATGACCGACCCTTGCATTGCTTTACCTCAGCAATCGAGCGCCATCGAGCTCCTCACGTATAAAGATATAATTATATTTTATTTTTAAGTGGTTTTCCTTTCGCTATTATGGGTATGGTGATGGTGAACAAGACAATCATTAATTAATTATCGTTACTCACATTTCAAAATGTGATCTCATTGAATACTTCAATTGAATTCCAGAAGACCAAATCGACGCAGCGTGGCCTGACGATGACGCCGCGCCCCGACACCGGCGCGCCGCGCAGGCGTCCTCCCGTGGACACGTGCAGATACCCTCCTCGGAGAGCGCGCTCATGACTATCTCCTTCTTGACTTTCGCCGTGTTCCTCATCAAATTAGTGCTGGTAACTATGCTCGATAGCGATGTTGAGGGTCGGTCGCACTGTTCCCATTACCCATTGCAATGGTAATACTGAGACTTATTTTTTTTCTCATAACAGCCCCACTATAACCATTGATTTAAGAATTGACCAATGACGTCCATAAGACGTAATAGTAATTGTGGGAAAGTTAGTACTACTATTACCATTAATGGTGATTCTCAAAATTCTTAATGGAAATAGTGGGACCAACCGACCCGATATTGAGTAGCTCGATGGCGCAGTGGTTTAGCGCGTGGCCCAGCGATTGGGAGGCTTAGTAACTTTCGCAAAGGTCGATCATAGAACGGGTGACCAAAAATTAATAATCTCAAGCTCTTCCTTGCTTCGGAAGGCACGTTAAGCCGTTGGTCACGGCAGCATTTGCAGTCTTAAACACCCACTAATACGCATTGGGCCTGCGTGGTGGGTTATGGCCCATCCTCCTTATGCACCCATAAGTAAGACCTGTGCCCAGCAGTGGGGACGGCTGATGGTCAACTATGATCACAGGGTCATGAAAAAATCACGATCTAGAATTTAATTTAATTTCTACCTCTGCATTGCATCTTTCAACTATACAAGAACAGCTATCCAGCAGCTATCTCTCAAACTCAGGCTGTGGTTTTGTAGCTGTCCCCCACATGAGAAATTCACACAATTTCAATACTAAATGGGATGGGTGAGATCAGAATAGGTGAAGGATGGGGAAATAGATTGTGAGATGGGCCGTTCAAAATAATTACCTACCTACAACATTTACGCGGGCCAAAGAACAGCTCATGAACTAATAGCATATTCCTGTGGAGATACCTGAAATAGGTCATACATACATACACCCTTCTGTCTGACCGAAGTTTTGAGAAAAACAGTATTTTAGAACACACGTTTTTTTTTGTAGGGTACTTAAATTTCTCTTACGAGAGATTGTATGAATGACGGGTTATAATCAACGAACTAAGATCTAGTTATAATCGCGGGTCGGATTGAATCTTTTCGCCGGCCGCCATTTCCACATCCCTGACATGGTACCTAGATAACTACAAGCTCCTGCATGTAACTTTAGCGCTGCTTTAATTTAGTGAAGTAATTTTTGGGGTCTCATTGGGTGGAGACCTGTGGAGACGTGGAGCGGGGTTACTGCAAACATACGCAGCAGTGGCGGATCCAGGATTTTGGTTTGGGAGGGGCTTAACGTAGGTGAGGGCAGGCTTTACCAAGGTAATCAACAGATTTGTTGGGTGGACCCAAATGATTTTGGGGGGGCTTGAGCCCCTTAGCCCCCCCCCCCTGGATCCGCTATTGATGCGCAGTAATCCCCTCCAATTTCTCTCACCGCTAAACATACTCGTACCTTCCGCGGCCTATATTGTACTTACTCATTATTGTTGTGACCTTGTTGCAGCAAGTGATCCAGACGTACAAGAACAAAGCCATGATGGTCGCGCCCACCGTTGTCGCCACCGTGGGACGAGCTGCCAGAAGTCGCGGCAAATCCAAATCTTAAAATTTGCTTTTTATAATAAATAAATACATATTAAACGGTTACCTATCTTAAATTCGAAATTTCTATGTGCGAATTTGGGTTTGCCGAAATCGTTTTGCTCTTTTTTGTTTTCCATAATTTTCATTTTACCGAAAACACTATTGACAAATTATTGAAACTCCGAATTTCACTTATAATTTTTTCAAATTCCATATGTTATGACATCCCACTCAACGTTTGGCCGAAACTATTATTGATAGATGATTTAGTATCCAGAAAAACGTCTCCAATATTATTAAAATACAACACTTTATCTGACAAATAATTAGAATCCTATACGTATCTAAAATCATTCTAAAATTAGAAATTTCTCTGTTCGAATGCTAGTTTACCGAAATCGTTTTCCTTTTTTTTTGTTTTCCATAAATTTCATTTTACCGAAAACACAATTGACAAATTATTGAAACACCGAATTTCACTTATATTTTTTATCAAATTCAATATGTTTTCATATCCCACTCAATGTTTGGCCGAAACTATTATTGGTAGATGATTTAGAATACAGAAAAACGTCTCCAATATTATTAAAATATAACACTTTATCTGACAAAGAATCTTATACCTATCTTGAATTCGAAATTAAAAATAAGAAATAGGTACTAACTACTAAACTTATAAGAAAATATTATTCTCAGATAGTTACATTATTGTAATAAAAATTCATGCATGTAGCATACAAGCAATCATGCAGCATGCAAGCAAGCATGCAACATGAAAGCAAGCATGCAGCATGCAAGCAAGCATGCAGCATGCAAGCAAGCAGGCAGCATGCAAGCAAGCAGGCAGCATGCAAGCAAGCAGGCAGCATGCAAGCAAGCATGCAGCATGCAAGCAAGCATGCAGCATGCAAGCAAGCATGCAGCATGCAAGCAAGCATGCAGCATGCAAGCAAGCATGCAGCATGCAAGCAAGCATGCAACATGCATGCACGCATTATGGAGCTCCACTCGCTCGGCTTCGCTCGCTCCGCTGAGCGTGATCAAAACCATAACCTAACCTAACCTAATGGTCTTCGCATTAAAACTTTTTCTGTATAGCAAGATATTAGGGTTACAAAAAATACACCCGAATTTTCTAAATAAATTAAATATTATGTAACACGAAATTCTATCAAAAGTTACTTCGATCTTTAGTAATTTCTAGTAAACAAAATTATGGTTAGAAAAACATCTGTCAGAAGAAAAATAAGTGATTTGATATTTGAGTAACAGTTTTTCAGGAAAATAAAACATACGAGAAATAAGTTTATGTTCTAACAAAATTATGTAAAATAACCAATCTGATATTTAAAACTTCGACATACTGTTTTCGAACAATGGAAATTCGAACAGAAAAGTTTCGAAATTATGAAAGGTTGCCTAGTAAAACATCTGTCAAAAGAAAAATCTATCAAAAGTTACTTCGATCTTTAATAATTTCTAGAAAAGAAAATTATGGTTAATAAATCATCTGTCAAAAGAAAAAAAAGTGAATGAATAATTGAGTTATCGTTTTTCTGGAAAGTGAAACATAAGTAAAATAAGTTTATGTTCTAACAAATTTATGTAAAACAACTAATCTGGTATTTAAAACGTCGACGTACCGTTTTCGAACAATTGAAATTCGAACAGAAAAGTTTCGAAAGTATGATAGGTTACCATATTAAACATTAGACACCGTGTCGTCTCTGTCACATAAATTTTTCCGACTCCAAAGCAGGGTTGCCAGATGCCTAACTGGTCAAGTCGCCACTTTGCGATGAAAAGATAGCCCAAGTAGCCCAATTTGAAAAAAACAAAACAAAAAAAACGTTTAAACGTGTCATGCTACTGTTCGATTACACTGGAATAACGATTATTTATATTATTATTTACCCCATTTTCACTTTTTGTTTGATTGTTTGTTCACTTACTCTCCCACCCTGCGCGCATAGAAAGACTAGACTAGACAATACATAGAGAAAACTATGTAAACTGATATCAATAAGTCGAGAAACGTGTCGCCCAACAGGCGATAAGTCGCCATTCCATAATTTTTAGTAGCCGCGACGGTCCCAAAGATAGCCCAATTGGCTATATGTCGCCCAATCTGTAGACCCTGCTCCAAAGGGACCTAGTTGGGGTTAGGCTACCACATGAACATGAAATAAATTTTTCAGACATGTCAGGAATTTAAGCCATTCGTCAGTAAAAACTGTAGTTGTCAGGGATTTTGAAATCCCAAAAAGTGTAAGCTTACTTGATTGAAAACAAATACAAATACAAATATCTTTATTGTCTCATGAGTTTTACATGGTGGTAAATATTAAAAGTATCATCATGAACCCCGTTAGGGCACTACAATTTTTCAATTAAATTAAGAACTCGCTTAATTAATTAATTATAACATTTTAAAATAAATAATAAATAACATACTTAATACTTACAATACAATTTTTGAAAATAGTCATTTACAGAGCTCGAAAAACTCCTGCATAGTGTAAAAACAGTTTTCCAACAAATACTCTTTAAGTTTTCTTATGAATGAATTTATATTATTTTCATCTTTAATTATTTTGGGGAGTTTATTATAAATTTTTATGGCGTTAACGTATGTTCCCGAACTATGGAGTTTTAGATTAGATTGAGGTAAGGCTAGGCGGTTCTTATGTCTTAGATTCATTGTTCCGGTGTAGCAGTCTTTTACTTGGGGGAATAAGTGAATGTTATTTCTGACGAATTTACAGATTTCTAATATATATAGTGAGGTTAAGGTCAAAATTTTAAGGTTTTTAAAGTGAGGTCTACAACTTTCTGTAACATCTATATTTTCAAGGATTCGTATACATCTCTTTTGAATAAGAAATATTTTTGGGGCATCTGTGCTGTTTCCCCACAAAATAATGCCATAACTTATCCAGGAATGGGCGTATGCATAGTATGCTATTTTTGCGGTTTTTTGGTCAGTTGACTTTTTCAAATGGTATAATGCGTAGGTGAAGCTAGATAATTTTCCTGCTATTTTAATTATATGACTCTTCCAGTTTATGTTGGTATCTATATTAATTCCTAGTAGATTAAAATCCTGTACACATTCTAATTTATTATTATTATAAGTGAAGTTAATGTTAAGTGGTTGTTTCTGCCAAGGTCTAAATTGTATAAGTTTAGTTTTGGAGAAATTTATTAGTAAGTTATGGTCATTGAGCCAGTCAGAAATATTATTTAATATATGATTTAGATTAGTATTTAAATTTTGTTCATTTTCACAAGGGAATATTACTGACATGTCATCGGCGAAAAGGACACTTGTCGTATTAAGGGGTGATATTTTAGGGAGGTCATTTATGTAAAGTAAAAATAATAAACAGCCGATTACGCTTCCTTGCGGTATAGACATTTTGACATCTAATGTATCGGAACGAATTTTAGTTATAGAGCCCGAACGATGATTATGGTTTTCCACCTCAACAACTTGAGTGCGATTTGTTAGGTATGATTTAAACCATTCATAAGCAACCCCTCTCACACCAATGCCATAAAGCTTTTGTAATAATATGCTATAGGATACACGATCATAGGCCCGACTCATATCCAGTAGGACACCCACTGCATATTTTTTATTGTTTATGATATTTAATGCCTCTTGTACATATTTATAGACTGCTAACGTAGTGGACTTGTTTTTCCTAAACCCATTTTGACTTTCATCTAGAATTTTATATTTATTACAATAGGAGTAAACACGTTGCGTCATTGCAGATTCAAATATTTTTGAGAAGACCGATAACAATGAGATAGGCCTATAATTTCGCTTATCTGTAGGATCCCCTTTTTTAAATACAGGTCGTACTATAGACGATTTCAGCAAATCCGGAAAGCTACCCTCTTCAAAGGATTGATTTATTAGAATCACAAGTGGTTGGGCCAGTTCTTCAGCGCAATGTTTGATTAATATGGAAGGAAATTCATCAATGCCGAAACTTTTTTTGTTTTTTAATTTTCGTATAATGTGGTAGATTTCATTGTAATCTGTAGGGCTTAAGTACATGGAGTTGTGAGAAGATGAAATAACCGGCCGACCCATGACTGGCTGGGACGTGGGCGGCGTCATAGTGGCGTCTTCCTCGCTTCCCACAGATACAAAGTAATTATTGAATGTATTTGATACTAAAGTGGGGTCCTCTATAGTGTTACCGCTTACGTTTAATTTAATATTATTTTTTTCTTTGTTTGTAAGTTTATTTGTACGTTCCTTAACAATATGCCACATTGTCTTAGTTATATTATCAGAACTATGTATCTTACTAATATAATCTTTCTTTTTAGACAATTGTACGGCCTTTTTTAATATTTTTTCATATGTTTTATGATGATTATTTAAAACTGAACTATTAGTTTGTAAGTTTAAAATTTTTAATATTCGCTTATGCCTAGAAGATGTTTTTATGCCTTTAGTGAGCCATGTTTTTTTTGTTTTCTTTTTTAGTTTACATTTCGTAAGTGGTATACATTTATTTAGAACACTCGTTATTGTTTGCAGAAAGTAGGTATAATTTTTATTAACTTTTTCGTTCTTATCGATAATTAAGTTCCAATTTATATATTTTAAATCCATTTTAAATTTATTTATATTTTCAAGACTGAATAACCTTTTTTCGACATACCATACGTTTCTTTCACTTTGCGTATTTTTGATTTTTACTAAAATACCTCTGTGGTCTGAAAGTCCATATTCAATGACATTAGTGCTCATTTGTTTATCTTCAAAGTTAATAAATAATAAATCAAGACAAGTAGCTGACGTTGGTGTTATTCTAGTTGGCTCGTTTATGAGTTGTTTGTAGTTATAGCCTTTCATTAGATTTACAAGAGTAGTTGCTAGGTTATCTTGTTCTAGCATGTCAATGTTAAAGTCACCACCGATCATAATTTTTCTTTTAGGGTTTTTTATTGTTAAGATATGCAGAAGCTTTTCAAGTGAGTTTAAGAAGAGTTCTGTCTGTCTGTTTTTTGCAGGCCAATATATTACAACAAATATCAGATTTAATTTGGGTATTTCTACTGCACATGTTTCAAAAATATATTCTGTTGTTAGTGATAAAATATCAGTCCTTTCTACAAACTCGATACCGTTCCTTATAAAAATACATACTCCTCCGCAATCGTAGGTCACTCTATGAAATGATGTGGCGCATTGGAAGCCCTCTAGTTGTAGCAGATCTTTTTTCACACCTGTGATCCAGGTTTCTGTCAGGCAAAGTATTTGTAGATCATTCTGTTCATTAGTTATATCATCGAGCAAATGTGATTTGTTGTAGAAGCTTTGTATATTTTGATACAATATTTCAAAATTTCCTAGTGTAGTTTCGAAAGTTACGATTTCCTGTATATTGTGTCTTTGGCTCTAGTTTTGATATGTTATTCGGACAATCTGGGTTGGTTGTCGAGTTGCTTTCGGTACAGTCGGCAGCGGTAGTATTTTCTACTCTGTTATAATGGTATTCGGCGCCATCAATGTAAAGTACGTTATTTCTTATTATAGCGTGATGTCCTTCACGTCTTGCTTTAAATAAGGATTCTCTCTGCCTTTTAAGAAGATCTAAGCTCTTTCCTTCCAAATATTCAGATATCATTAATCCTGTGTTCTTGAACGGCCATTTGTTTGCAAGGAGATATTTCGTCATTTTTTTGCTGAGGATTTCTATCATTATTGGTCTGCGATTGCCTTTTTTTCCGAGTCTTTTGATGTCTTCTAAATAACCTGTCAAATCGACATTAAGGATATCTTGGAATGCATAGATAATACGATCATGAAGTTCTTGTTCCGACTCTCTTTGGTATTCCATCAGTCCATAAAAAACTATCTTTTTTGAGTGGTCGTGATCATATTGGCATCCATTTGAACTTGAAAGTGTAGCTTTTTGAAGGTTGCCAGGTGATGAAATTTTTAATTCTAATTCTCTGATTTGTTCATGCAAGGTAGCATTTTCTGCTTTAGGCTTTTCTTTAATTTGTTGTATTTCCTGTATGAGTAGCCTATTTTAATTCTCCAATGTATTTATACGTTTAGTATTTGCTTCCGCAGCTTGTCGCATTGATTTTAACTCAGTTTCCAAATATGAGTGTTTATTTGTTATTTCTAGCAGACACGTTTGGAGCAACTTTATAGTCTCTGAGAGTTCTCGGTCTCGAGCATCCTGCTTTTCTGGTTGTTGATTTATTATTGTTCTTAACTCACGTAGCTCTGCTAGCAAGGTGGAATCTATGTTGGTCGTAGAGTTGGCTGTAATTATCGTATCACCTCCAGGAGGAGTATCGTCTAGAAATTGTGAATCCTCGTCACTGCAGCTTTTCGTAGATTTTTTATGCCGTATTGTAATATTGTTTGAATCCTTCACTGGAGTATGAGTGTTGTCATATTTTGGTTGTTTTGTCTTGCATTGTGGACATTTCCAAACTCGTTTTTTTTCTAAGGTCATCAAATAGAAAATTTTTTCAGATACATTTACACAAAGCAAATCATATTTTTCGGTGCATAATGAGCAGACCAAAAATCGCCTATCTGGTATTATTTTCAAGCAAGTTGCGCAATTATGTGCCATCTTTCGGAATTTAGTTCAGTTAATAACTTATTAAAAGCACAATGTTTAGCAAAAGCAGCTTTTTATGAATATGCTGTCAAAGCATGCGGAGATGCGCCCTAGATGGCGTTGAGATCCATTGCATACATTAAATATCTAAATTAATCACTTTTATTTTATTCACTTTTATAGGTTAGAAATTGTATTGTTTTTATTAAATCACTATTAGGAACATTTTTCTTTGGTCACTGTATTTTAATGTTCAACAATAACTCAATTTAATCATTATTTTCGTATATTATTTGATATTTGTTAGTGCAAAAGCAATGAGTTGCAAAAAGATGCTAAGCTAAAATTCACTATGTCTAAGGCTTAGTTTGCTTGGATAACACTCTCACTTATTTTTTGAACATAACACAATGTTTTTATTCACTCCACGTTATTAGTAGTCTACTTTATTATTTTATTTTAATTAAAGTATTATGAGCTGTTGTTCACACGGCAGCTAGCGCCACCTAGTCCTTTGTACACATCATAAGTATGTTATTCATTTTGGTAAGAAAAAAATATCAAACATCAACTGAATTAAGAATGTACAGGTAGGTGTACAAAGTATCAGGAAAACTGAAAAGTCATAAAATCTCGGTATTAGATGGTTATAATAGCTGTAGATCGAACCCAAGACCTCGGAGATGGCAAAAAAGCAATACTGTCAGTACTGTGGCTACTGCCACTCTATGGTCGAGTGATTCGCTCACCAGTTGTTGTTATGGCGTCAGACTTAAGTAAGATGGTGGTAGGTAGCCATGCGAACTTACCCTACCACCAACCAATCCAATTCCAATCAAAAATAGTTAGCAACGCTTGCCGCCTCCTCGCCGCGCCGGCCGGCAAAAGTTATTGTTCCTGAGGAGGCTTCGATCATCGAGAGCCAAACCAAACAAAAATAAATAAAAATTAAAACAGCAATTTCTCAAAAAAGAAATTGTTGACCTTCACTTGTTTTTCTGAGATTCATTTGTTTACCCGAAATCCACAAATCCAAAAATGTCAGAATGGTACAGTCAGTGGCACGAATCATGAAAATTTTTCGACGGAGTGGGGATAAGTTCGCGCATGTGCTCTTGTGAGCGACCGATAGCGCGCGCCCCTCTCCCTCCTCCCGCGCCCCTCTCCCGCCGCCCGCGCCTCTCACCGCAACGCATACCCAAAATACGCGTTCCGCGCAATCCCCACCCGATTTCATGATTCGTGCCACTGACTGTAGGTGCTGACCAATCAGACATTTTTTACGCTTTGCGCGCCAACGAAAAAGTGTAGCAAGTAAATACGTCCGCCTCCCAGTGTTGTTCCTGGCAAATTTAGGATTGCCGTATACAAAATCGAAAAATTGCCGTAAAAAGCCCAAAATTATAAAAAATTGCCGTAATTTGAAAAATATCATGAATTTTAGCCTATTTTAGCAATGAAAATTGCCGTATTTGTATGGACAGCGTTGTTGAATGGTGCCGTATTTCGAGTCAAATTCGATCTGGATTACCGTAGAATACGGCAATTGCCGTATCAAGAACAACACTGCCGCCTCCCGCAAGCTCGCGCGCATTACTGATCTTACGTAGTTATTGCTTTCTCTGTGATTACTGATCATAGATCCAGTGTTGCCAGTGGCCGATAGTCAAAAGTAACACAAGACAGATCAGTCCGGTCGTGCATGGAATATTGCTGCCACCTGTGGGATGGGTCCGCAAAGTACCAAATGGTACCAACTAGCCGCACTTGACTCGGTTGAACGAAGAGCCAGAAAACTCATAGGGGATAATAAGCTATTACAAACTAAGCTTCACAGTCTTTCCCACCGCCGTGAAGTAGCTTGTCTGGCGGTGTTCTACAGGTTATATTTCGGAGAGTGTGCTCTTGAGCTGCATGAACTCATTCCGCCATCACACTGAGAAAAAAATATTGCTATTGCAACAAAAAAACTTTGATGCTAGGGAGCCGTCAAAGGTAAATAGTTACAAGAGCAACGTCTTTATTGTCATTTTCTAAATTGCCAATGGAACAAAGTTGCCAATATTGATGTTATAGCAATTAAAAATTGTCATACTATCTAAGTGAAATTGATGCAGTCACAATGCTAAAATTGATCCTATCGCAATACTTGCTATTGCCTTTGTTCTGATGACAAAGGATTTTGCTAAAATGACAAAAGCAAATTGTCCCTAGATCTACTTTTCTTTAGTTGTACTAGCAATCTTCCTTTGTTACTTTATCAACATCACTGTTGCTGCTCCAACAAAGTCACTTTTGTCGAATATATTTTGCTACCCCAGCAAAGTAACATTGCCGGTCTCGATCCCTGCACTTGTTAGTGGTACACCATGGAAAAATTGAGACTCCCCGAAGCTTCTGCATATTATTCCAGGGGTATGCGTACCCTGAACGGAGTTCATTGTACATCACATATTTGCATTGCAGCATTTGCACTTACATGGTGCCAGAGAACTCCGGTCAAGATACGCAATATGCATACTCTGTAATAATAAAGGCAGAAGATACGAGGAGTATCAGTTTTTCCATGGTGTACCACTAACAAAGTATAGTGCAGGGATAAAGACAGGCAATGTTACTTTACTGTGATTGCAAAAGGCATAATGATAAAGAAAAATTATTATGAGAAGGTAAAAATGAAAATATATGAATATTCCAATCATAAAACTATTTATTTATGTTTCCACTACAATTATTAAATAAACGAAAAACTAATATTGTGGGCTAAAAGGTATAAATCGCAACAATAGAATTAGGTGGTAAAAGTTTCAAAGTCCTCCATAGCTAGGCAACTTTTAATGCACTGTTCCAGGTTCTCCGTGGCTAAGCAACTTGTAATGCACTGTTCCAGCCTCCATAGTTGGGCAACTTGTAACGCACTGTTCCAGCCTCCATAGTGGGGCAACTCGTAACGCACTGTTCCAGCCTCGATAGTTGAGCAACTTGTAACGCACTGTTCCAGCCTCCTAAAAGGGATTAAAATAAAACGTCATGAGCAATTAAAAGTTCTAGTTTTAATTGTATCTCTGTATAATTATTTTTGGTATTTAACAAGAATTCCAAGCATACAATTACTCGATATCATGGGGAAGTACTAGTATTACCAGTTTAAACAGTATTCAATACAATAATACACTGATACCTGACCTTAAGCAGTGGTATCTCTCCAGCAGGAATAGCGTATCGCGACAAATTTATCAAAGTCATCTGGTATTACGACTTTATTTAACAACTTTATTGAAAACACTTATTTCACCGTTCAACCTTTCACTGTGACGACTTGAGCACGACTGAGCGTGCCTTTACCCCGTCACCGCATTTTTAAACGTTATGCGTGGCGTGGTAGGGGCGAGCGTGGCGTGACTGGCGTGGTAGGGGCGACTGCAGTCACCTGATTACTACAACTACCGTTTAAGTACTTTTAATGGTATAAACACACAAATTTAGTTGTACTACATGGTTCATCACGAATAATAATTAAAGTAATTTATACAGTAACCTTACAGTCGGCCATCCTGCTAGAGCGAGTCCCATCGCGTAAAACAATATCTATTATAACTCTGAGTACATCCATTCAATTAGTCATTAAATATTATTAAATAAAAACATCATTTTATTAGAAGAAAAATAGCAGCTTCCAACAAAATCTTTCGCATTTTTGCGAAAGTCATAATAATTATTTAATTACATTACAAATATTTATTGCATGACACAAAGCGTAATTACGTTTTTATTTATACATAAGTAGGTATTCAGAAAACATCCCGTAAGAGAAATGGTATGTATATAAAGTAACATTCATTTATCTACAATTAACGTAATTATATTACTTAACTTAATTTAATTAACTTTAAAATTTTACAATTCAATACAACTCTGTTTACATCAATAAAAATATAGTCGTATGGCATTTCATCTGAGCACGTTATAAACACGAGCAATAGCTTGTTTGACGATAGTTTATCAACATCAAAATTCATTTATATAATTACAAGATACTTTAGAAATTAAAAATGGATGTATGTCTTAAATAAATTGCTAAGAAGATAATATATCATTGCACCGAATTATAAAGATTGCAAACTTAGATTTTTTTACCATAAGCTATTGCAACTTATTTTATTTACTTAAGTCTTAGAATAATTAGTTACGTGTAAGCATTTCAATATTTGTCTCCAATACAAACTTAGTTTAGAAAAATACCTACTAACAATCAACAAAAAGTCATCAAAACGCTATAAAAGGCTCATCATTAAAATAGAAAATTGAAGTAATCGTTTCTGTAAATATGTATATATATTATCAACTAAATACTAAATTGAATGTAATATCTTTCTCATACCATTTGTAATGCTTGAAATACTTTTATAATTTTAATACCATATTAATCAAAAAAAAGAGCGGCATTAATTGCATGGATTAGACGTTTCAATAAAAATTTGTCCTGAGATAACTTTGGGGTGCACCCAGTGCTCCAATTAGTGTAACACAGTGACAGAAAAAGCATATTTCAGTGACACATGTCATAAACTATTATGATATCCAATAATTTAATCATCAATATGGAAAAAGTTATTTCTTTTAAGTATTGTACCTATTGTATTATATTGTACCTATGTAGGTACTGTTATTACACTGGTAGTGTTATGTAACACTTGTACTATTATGTATTTCGTGACACAATTCAGTAAGAGTAAAATTTGTTACTTCTTGAACTAATAAAAAATAGTATCCTACATTACAGCAAGGTAAAAAAACTTTTTATTTTATTTACAAAGTATTCTGAAGGTCTTTTAAATTAGTAATGGTTTTAAATTTACCCTTACTAATTTAACCAGGTTAACCTTTTGTTTAGTTATTATACATTAGCATACTTCCCTATACAATGGATATGTAAATGTAATATGTACTAAAGAGGAGTTAAGATGTCTTAGAAGTGACTCCACTTTACACTCAGTACGTTACGTGGATGTACCTTCCTCGAATATAACTGCACATTTCAAAAACTCGATCAGAATGAACACTAAGTAATAAATGATTTTAGTAATCAGTATTTTAATAATTTTACTTTCCATAGCGGGCACACAGAGTCCAAATACAAATTATATTATGTATTATCAATCAATGTACAAAAGTAATTAGCTATAATCCCACACAAGCGCCACCCTTACTATCTATCTGTTTTAAGTTTTTCCAGTACCTACGGTGCCCAATATAATGTGTTCTAAAAGCAGATTGAATTGTCCTACTAAGTAAGTAGTTACTTCATTCTATCGCGACCCTCAGTCACGAGGAACAAGAAAAATCATGATAAAAGGTTTTTTTTATTAATATTATACTTAATTACTTATTAATATTATTTCATTTTAATGAAGAGCACTGTCATCACCAGGGCCGTGCGTTAGTCTACAGAATTACTTAAATGTTTTGTGAAAAGTTTCACCTAGTTTATGGATCGCCTTGAATTTCTCAAATAGAAAAGGCAGGGTAAATTACCCAATTATTGGTATTAAGAGTAATAATCCGATACAAAAAAAAAATGCCTATTGATTTTAGTAGCTCTATTTGAAATAAATATAGTGGGTGTTACACGCAATACACAATACAGATACTCTTTTTTTTGTATTTTGTATATATGTCGTTTTAAGCTATTACCACCATACATACACCATCATATTTATAAATAAATAGACCCGTAGTCCATTCAATGCTACCCTTCAACCTATTATTGGCATGTACCGATCAAGTTACTGGTACACCTTATGCCAATAATAATTTAATAGGCAACAGTTAATAAAACTATAGGTATTAGTCTCAGTACCTTTATTAAAATATTGGCATGCTTTCACCAATTACTGGTACAACTTAGAAGTTTTATTTTCGACTATTGGAATGGGGCCAATTTTTGAAGCCTTATAGAATACTTCATTATTTCCATTATTTGATTTAAAAAAATACATTAAATGATCTTGAAAATAAGGTTCTAAATTCTCATTAAATATTAAGATAGTATGCCAAAACATTATAATTGAGTTTTTTCCATAATTAGGTAAAACAGTTTATCGAATAGTATTCTTGTTTTTATGTTAAGTTTAGAGTGCCAACAAATATAAGGGTGTAATAACAGGTCAAGTCACCCCTACTTGATCGACGTGAGAAAATTATGTTTTTGATTAATTTAAAATTGTAATAATGCGGTATCGGAGATAAAATGCAATGAATACGAAAATAATTATTTTGTCTAGAAATTGTATCATTGATTACGAAATTTCATTTCATTTTTTTCATTTCAAAATTCTTTATTTCATATTATAAACAATATTGTAACAAGTACTAAGATAATACATGTACATTGATTAATTTAAATATACTTTATTAGGCTTAACTTACCACCTACGAAAGCTTTAGAAATAATTATGTTATTCCACTTTAGTTTTATTATCTTGAAATATTAACACACAGTGTTTAAATGGCACTATTCGCAGACAAAAAAAAATATACAAAACATTTTTAAGAGATTTGCTTATTGCATATCAAATTACGAAATAAAAAGCACAATAGTTTTATTTTTCAATAATATATTTGTAGGAATGTGAAAGAAGAATTAGAATTAGTATTAAGTATAGTAAAATTACTGTTGCATTATTGTGTATTATGAATATAGTTTTATCTTAAGATTTATATGTAATTATTTATTTTAGTTATTGTTTGTTCAATATTTTTTTCTTATCAAATTGGATCAATTATTGTTATCTGAAATAAATGAATTTTATTATTTTTCTTTTACTACCGGTAAACTTCAGTAGAGTAGGTCATTGCTCACCATGGCCATTTAAAAATATATACGCTCAATACACCATTATGAATGGCATCACATTCTATGTCTTGCTAATTAATCATTAAATGACTTGGCAACAGATGCATGAGCTGATCATAGCTGATAATATTTGAAATTGAATTACTACTTTATTAAAAAAAACGGTAAGTATAGCCATAATTGGCAATAATACATGGCTGGACTCATTGGACGCCATTAGTTGCAGTAACTACATTTAAAGAGGATTTACATTCAGCATACTTAATTATTTGCTCTTTATTGTACTCACAAAAGAGTTGTAGAGGAGTTATTAATCAAATCATTATAAGGAGAAGTAGATTTATCCTTCAGATAGCTTTCTTGCAGGTTCCAGCAAACCCAGGACATGTTAGGGATTTTTCAAGTAAGTATGGATAGTTATGTACTGCAAATATCTAGAGTACCTATGTTTATATTGGTTTTAGTGTGCGTTCAACGCTTCTATATCTATCATTTTAACTAAGATAGAACAGTAAGAATAAAACAGTAAAATAATACTTAATAAAACATGATTGTTTAGTGGTGGATTAGAAATAACGATGATAAAACATTCTGATGATTTAGATTTAATAGAAATGATAAACTTGACTTGACTTGTTAAAAATAACCTTACGGATGTTCGCAATAATTTTACTTGCTTGTCAAACAATAGGGCTAAGAACAGTTATTAAAAAAATAAATTTGAGTGGAACAAAATTAAGAGAACTTGCATGAGTTGCATGTTCAAAAACCAAATACTTAAACAGTTTTTTTTTTCACGCTACATACTTAATGTAGTAGTTTGATACGAACTTTTTAGACTATGTACATCTAACATAGCAAAAGGTTTAAATAATATAAACAGGTGGGTTATTAATTAAGATTAAGTTTAGTCGATTATCGCTCAATTACTCGCATTTATATTATTTTCATAAAGATTGCTATCAGATTCAAGCCTCGTACGTACTAAAGTCAACCCTACTCTCGATGATTTTATTACTTAGTTAGGTATTTACTTCCTACAACAGACAATGTATAAACATATATGTTATAATTGCATTCACTTGATAATGCTCTGATAAATTTTGAAAAATAAGATATTGAGAAGCAAGCTTCATGTCAAAGAAAAGTTATAGTCTACCTAAGACTTTCTTTATCCTCGAATTATTTATATTATTCTCTTTAAGCATTTGCGTAAATTATACACATTTTTGCTTTATTTAATAATCAATAAAACTTACTTAAATTAAGGTTATCACCTCAATCTATTGCAATTCTTTTCAAATAAGTATATTAATCGATGAAGTCTGTCTCAAGCCTAAGTTTTGACTCTTGATATCGTATTAACCAGCACGAATGCTTGCGACTTTGGCTGACTTTCAAGCGCCCGCTTCCTTACTCAAGATATTGCCGTCTGAATATTTTACTAGTTGTTACTACGGACGCCTTACGCTCTCACGGCTGCGTCTTAAATTGTACAATTTTTAACAAAGATTACACAGTATTACTTAATTTATCGATCCCAAAATGTATGAATAATATAAATATGATAACCAATAATAGACCTATAGTCTCGGAACATAATATAAAAAACGTAGCTAGCTTTCTAGTTATTCTTAATAACAGTTTTTTTTTTATAAGAAATAGTTTATTTGTTATTAATTAAAAATGTGATAATGCCAATAATTTCGATAATTCTTACTATGAAAATTCCTTCTAGCGTTGTACGGCCTCTCAAGGAGGATGCCTTACGTTCTCACAGCTGTATCTTAAAATATATATAAACAGCTTATATACGACACACCGAGCGCTTGCGGCTTTGCCCGACTATGTCAGGCTCCCTTCCGCTCCCTCACTCGTGTCGCAAAATATTACGATTCGAAATTGCGTTTGACGCTTTACGCCCTCATAGCTGCGTCTTAATTATATAAACAGAGAAAGTAAATAAGACATACCGAGCGCTTGCGGCTTTGCCCGACTATGTCAGGCTCCCTTCCGCTCCCTCACTCGTGTCACTATTACAATTTGAAATTTCGTGTAACCACGTAGTGGACGCTCAACAGCATCAGTTGGAGTCAAAATTGTTGCTATGAATCTTGCACTCAAATTCCAATTTGCGATATGCATTTTTCATTGCTGAAACTTGCACAAAATTTTATGTAATTAATCACTATTAGTCACCCAATAAATTTAGAATGGTCTTATCATATTTAATTAATTGGGCAACTGAATTGTTAAATATGATTGTAGGTACAGAATCCGTAATCTATGCTCAATATGTTACGTGACACGTGATCTTATTTGTATTCAATGTAAAAAGACAGCAGGGATGGGAAAATGCTAAATTAATCTTAAAATAACAGTTATTTTCCAACTTTAACTGTAATATTGGTAATATTAGTATTATATCAGTATCAACAAAACGTTTCATGAAAACTAAACCTGTATTAGAGAAAACTATCTTAGAGAGAGAGAGAGTGAAAAAAAAATGCTACGTAATCCGCCTCTGTGCACTAGAGTGAATAGTTATAGATGATTAGCACAAAAACAAAAAAACTTAAGGGTTTTAATGATTTCTATAAATAATTTCTCCCTCTAGTTATCATCATAGTATGCTTACGTGGAATTCTCCATTTTATTTATTTTGTGCGGGCAGGATAAGCGAGAATTCTAAGGAAATCTCGTTTATCCCACTTCTGAAGTTAAAAGGGATTAAAATAAAACGTCATGAGCAATTAAAAGTTCTAGTTTTAATTGTATCTCTGTATAATTATTTTTGGTATTTAACAAGAATTCCAAGCATACAATTACTCGATATCATGGGGAAGTACTACTATTACCAGTTTAAACAGTATTCAATACAATAATACACTGATACCTGACCTTAAGCAGTGGTATCTCTCCAGCAGGAATAGCGTATCGCGACAAATTTATCAAAGTCATCTGGTATTACGACTTTATTTAACAACTTTATTGAAAACACTTATTTCACCGTTCAACCTTTCACTGTGACGACTTGAGCACGACTGAGCGTGCCTTTACCCCGTCACCGCATTTTTAAACGTTATGCGTGGCGTGGTAGGGGCGAGCGTGGCGTGACTGGCGTGGTAGGGGCGACTGCAGTCACCTGATTACTACAACTACCGTTTAAGTACTTTTAATGGTATAAACACACAAATTTAGTTGTACTACATGGTTCATCACGAATAATAATTAAAGTAATTTATACAGTAACCTTACACTCCATAGTTGGGCAACTTGTAACGCACTGTTCCAGGTCCTGCATAACCAGGCAATTTGTTGTCCTCCATAAGAAGTAGCGAGCGCGGGCCACTCCCTCAGCTTGTGGCTCGAAGGCGGCCACTCGGACGCTCGGTTTGCGCCGAAAATACTCGTCCGCAGCTTGTGGTCTCTTAGTGGCCACGACTAGTGGCTCAATGTGCGGCAGCTCATAGTTTTTTTGATTATAAAGCAGGACCACAAAACACGCGTCTTACTCTGACCAACAACAAGAACAAACTAACTCGATTAATAAATAAATTGCCAGGTACGATTTAATAGCGGGGTGCCCACTATCGCACTTAGCCGAAGTTTTCAATAGTTCATATCCATTGAAGAGTTGCGGGAGAGAATTTTGGCAGTTGCCAATCAAATAAAAACCTCACTTTCAACGCGAGTTTCAACAGTGAGTGAAGTACGACGTCGTAGGCTTCGTGCTTGCATACGCAACAATGGTAGGCAGTTTGAACGGGATTTGTAATTTTTGTTAACTGTTTTTTTTTTACTAAACTTTATCAACTTACATTTATTTTTTATTCACAGTGTAGTTAGAGTAACACTGTTGACTTTCGAGCTAATTCAATTAACAATTCAAAATCAAAACTTTGACCTACGGCGCTCGTTTGCCGATTTTTTTTAAAACAGCTGGGAAAGTTAATGACATTTGTACCTTTTTGGAAAGCTAATGAAACTAGTTAGTTATTCTACTAATTTGTACGCGAACTTTCATACAGTTTTTTTTCAATAACTTACGACGATGTTCGGGAAAAAATACAGAAAATAAAAGTTATTGCTACTTAGGACCTTTTATTTCTGTGATTATGTATGTTTTGGGCCAACGTTTTTTTTTAAATTGATCACTTATTTTTCAGCTTTCAGAAAAGTATCAATTCAATGTTTAGAGTGAAGTAGTTTATTCATAATTAATGGTTTTTGGTAACAAGTCGGAAAAGGAGAATGGCAAACTGGGAACCATTTTCCAAATTCATAAATACTGAGCGTGCCCAATTCGGACCTTATGAGATTTAAAGGTCATAATTTGGTGGTTACTTTTCAATTTAAAGTGTTCGTAAAGAAGGAGGCAACATTTAGAAAAACAACGTCATCCGCAACTAAAAATGACAAAAACAGTAAAATTCTAATAGGTAATATAATATATTAATTATTGAATTCTTAATTTCAATAAGAAAGGGTCTAGGTGTATGAAAAAAATACAATTGTTTTTCGTTTTTGAGGTTAAAATGATGGCCGCCAGGCGCATTACCAATTGACGCGAATCAGTATCTACCTATCGTTATCATACTATGTTTCAGGTCAATGATAGATAGGTAGTAGTAGGTGATTGTCTATTACGGTCTAATGACTAAATATTTGTAGATTTCATGAAAGCTATTAAATAAAAATCATTCTGTGTAGGTTATGTAATGTATCCAAAGTAATTGCCTACTAGGTGCTGTTTTGAGGTTAGGTTTTAAAATCAACTTTTTATCCCCAGCTTTAAAGTGTATCTTACGATTACATAATTTATTAGGCTTTAATAGAGGATTAAAGTCATGCTATTTACTTCTTGGCACGCTAAGCCTTTATGTGGTTCTGAAAATATATGGGCACCTGCCATTCTCCTTTCTTAAATTCTTCGGAAGCTTGAACGCATTGGAGTACGAGGAAGTCAACTGGACCTCTTTAAAAGCTATCTCAGTGATAGGCAGCAAACTGTTAAAATTTCTTCAGCTGTGAGTGATAGTAGAACAATTCTATATGGCGTCCCGCAAGGGAGTGTGCTCGGGCCCACCCTCTTTATAGTTTACATTAATGATATCATTAATACTCTACTCAAAAATGGTAGAATTGTTGCCTTCGCAGATGACACAGCTCTCATTTTCACTGGTCGTAGTTGGGAAGAGGTGTTTGATGCCCAGGCTGGTTTTACGAACATAAAAAATCAACTTACTGCTAATTTATTAACCATAAACACTGATAAAACTAAATTAATGTCTTTTACTATAACTGAACAAACTCAACCATGCTCGAAGACTTTTTCAATCAGAGCGCATCAGTCGAGCTGTAATCTCAGGCATAACAACTGTACTTGTCCAAATTTAGAAAACGTTAAAACATATAAATATCTTGGCATTACATTAGATTCGTTACTTACATTTACACCCTATATTAAGATATTGTCACAAAAAATACGTAGACTTACGGCAATTTTTAGAAAAATTAGGCATATTGCTAATAAAAATCTGTTGAAAACGTTATACTATGCATTATGTCAGTCTATACTGACCTATTGCATTGGTGTCTGGGGAGGAGCACTTAAAAGTAACCTTTTACCGTTAGAAAGAGCACAACGCGCTGTGATAAAAGTTATTAATATGTTACCATATAGGTACCCCACAGCTAAACTGTACAGTGATTTTGAGGTACTTACGGTTCGCCAGTTGTACTTCTTTGAAATAGTTTTAAAGCAGCACGCAATACAATATCAAAATAATTGTGATACTAGTACAAGGCGCAGACCTCGTATTATTAGAGCAACTTGTAATACTTGTTTCGCCCATCGGTTTTCATATGTTGCAGGACCAATATTGTATAACAAAATTATTGAAAAAATTAACGTCTATGGCCAATCTCAACACACATGTAAGAAAATTTTGAAAGAGTGGTTGTTGACACTGGACTATCAATTAACGGAAGAACTACTGTCCATAGTAAAGTAATATTTTATAAGGCTGGCTTAGATTAAATAATTTATTTTATTTGATCTAAGGAAGCCGGGTGTTCTTTAAATTCTTTAAAATCTTAGTGAGCCGAATGGATTTGTGTCTATTAATGTTTACCTTATTTAAAATTATTTAATTAATTTTATTTATTAAAGAAAGTAACTTTTACACACACACACACACACACACACACACACACATACACACACACACGCACACACACACACACACAAGCATACATGCAACATACATAGCGCACTCAAACCATTTTTTAATAAAGAGCATAAGTGCCTATAAGAACGGGGGGCTAATTGTCTAATTTTAAAATCTATCGCAATCGCTTTCGTTTGACAGATGGATGTGGCACATCGCTGCATTTCTTTGGTAAGTTTTTATTTGTGTCAAGAAGAAGCTTCAATGTGTTACATCCTTGAAAGCGATTGCGATAGATTTTGAAATTAGACAATAGGAAGGCAGGGGGCTAATTGTCTAATTTCAAAATCTATCGCAATCGCTTTCAGGATGTGATACATTGATACTCCTTTTTGGCACAAATAAAAGTTTACCAAAGAAATGCAGCTATGTGTCACATCCATATGTCAAATGAAAGCGATTGCGATAGATTTTGAAAATTAGACAATAAGTAGGCAGGTTCGACCTAGTTTAGGTACTTAAGTGTCAATTATATTAAGCTATGTAATATTTTTTGGAACAATAAAACATTTTTATTATTATTATCATTATTAAATATCGAAGAACTGCTGCAGCTCGGTAACCATCAAGTTTTGACCCCTGGTTCACTGGACTTAATTTGTTGGTAATGATCTCTAGTATAACCCCTTTCAAGGAATAGGTCGAATTTCCATGTCACCGGCAGGCATTCCGCTACAACTAATAACAAAGTGCCTGCATATTTTGTGTAGAACTGTACTAAAGTATGCATTATACTATTAAATAAACGTGTTTATTGAAAAGTTGGCGAACTGCGACATAAATTCTACATTAAGAAATGCGACATAAATTTTCATAGTTCGCGCCGCGCGCCCAACCGTTAAGCACGCACATTTCCTTACGCTCGCTTATACGTCAATACCCACCGCGGTGTGATCTAATATCTGTTTATTTACCATACATCCAGAATGTTTACATGCCCGCTGTGTAATAATAATTATTCGGACGGTGTTCGGTGCTCGAAATGCACTATATCATATTGCTTCTCATGTGCAAACATTTCGGAAGTAAACTACCGTAAGCTCGGGCCGGCAAGACAAGCCAACGTACAGTGTACCGGCTGCAAGACGAATCAACTGAATGTGTCTACGATGTCTCCTGTAGCGCCATCAACGTCGTCACCTGCCACTCTGGACCTCGTCCTGCAGGAATTGCGTAACGGTATCAGTGGAATTAATACTCGCCTGGAACAACTACCGTCTATCATTCAAGAAATAAAAAATTTGAGGGAAAACTTGCAGAATCTTGAAGTATCCGTGAGTGGTATGAAACAAGATGTAATAGGAAACACTCTAAAATTAGCTGAAGTAGAAGAAAGAATAAATAACCTAGAAAAAAATGCTCCAGAAGATACATGCTACCCTCAGATACAAGCAGAAATTAGTAAATTATCTAAGGAAATTCTAATAAAAGACCAGTTTCAAAGACTAAATAATATTGAAATCAAGGGAATTCCAATGAAAAAAGGCGAAAACCTATTTGAGGTGGTATGTAAAATTGGAAGCTCGATTGGTCAACACATAGGCAAAAGTGATATCAATTTTGTCTCTCGGGTGCGCTCTTCGATTCAACCGAAACCAATCATCGTAGGATTCTTAGTCAGATATAAAAAGGAAGATTTTGTAGCTGCTGCCAGGGCTCACAAACCAGGTCTGACTGCTACGGACTTAGGATTCGCGGGTGACTCGACTAGGATCTTCGTGAACGATCACCTGACTAAGGAAAATAAACAACTACTAACAAAAACTAAGAAGATCGCTGCGGAAAAGAATTTCAATTATGTCTGGGTTCAGAACTGTAAAATCCTACTAAGGAAAAATGATACCTCGCCAATATTAGCCATAATCAGTGAAAATGATTTAGCCAGAATTAAGTGACTATTAATTCGTGTAACTAATCTGTTCAAAGTTTACCAATTTTGTTTTGTTGTTAACTACATTTCATTGTGCAAGCCATACCAATATATAAAAATAATTTATCAAAATCTGTGCTTGTTTTCTGCCTTGATAAGACGTATTTTCGTTAAAATTTATTATGCAATTAAACACAAGTTATTATTTACTATACCACATGACATTTTTACTGAAAAAAAATTCTATGAAAAAATATTAATTTACATTTTATCTCGCTTTAAACTAAGTCAGTTTTCTACTTTGCTATTTGCTGTGATTGTGTTGATTAGGCTATTAATCAGTCGTCAATTTTCTACATCCTATTTCTATTATTCTGTGATACATAAAATCGAATCAATTCGAATTGATTTATACTTACATAACCTAGAACTAAAAAGCATAAAAGTTGCATCCAGTCATTTGAACATTTATCCAAAAACATTAATTTTGTGTACAACCCACACTCATTCAAAAAAAATCTTATCGCCTTGGCACTTTCAACGCGTCTCCGTAACAAAAATGCAATATCTATATTCGCTTAACTATTGCTCCGTGTTCGTTCCGCGAATCTCTGACTTAAATAAAATAAATATTATAACATTAATCACAGTGGGGAGCGGTCGGGCTGAGAATCATCTCGGCTTGATCGCCAAACATTATGGTTAACATTTATTATCAGAATGTCAGAGGTTTGCGGACGAAAACGGTGCAATTTAAAAGAAATATTCAACTTCAAAGTTACGATATTGTGTTGTTAACTGAGACGTGGTTACTAGACGGAATAAATGATGCGGAGTTATTTAGCGACAGGTACACGGTATGGAGGCGCGATCGAGACTACTTGCAGGTAGGGCAGTCGCGCGGAGGTGGTTCTTTAATCGCCGCCCGATGTGACCTTGCAATGCACGCGCGCCCCGAATGGCACTCCACGGCGGAAGACATATGGGTTACTATTCAGATTAGCGCGCATGGAAAAAATGTTTCAACTATTCACATTGGTTGCTTGTATCTTTGTGAACAGAATCAAGGTTTGTCTTTCTCATCCCAACTTTCAAATTTTTCTGAAAAAGTTTTATCTATATTTGCTAATAATCCACAGGATAGTTTCTTTATAGCCGGTGATTTTAACTTAAGTGACATATCCTGGTCTTCGAGTAATGACGTCAACTATCTTACTCCTACCTTTCACAGTACAAATATTAATCATAATGAATTAAGTGATTTTATGAATTTATGCGACTTACACCAATACAATCATGTCAGAAATCATTTAAATGGTATATTGGATTTAATTTTTTCTAGCGGTGACATTACTGTCCAGCACTGCACAGATCCATTAGTACCGGAAGATTCGTACCATCCAGCGTTAGTTTGTCAGCCCAACTTTTTTGATCTTCCGATTTTGAATTCTCAGTCTAGACCCAAATACTTCTACAGCAAGGGAGACTTTAACGCTTTATGCCATGATCTTGATGACCAAGACTGGCAAACCCTATTGTCACGAGGTACGGTGGATGATGCAGTGCAATTATTTAATAGTTTATTAAAGTCCTTGAGAGACAAATATGTACCATTTAAGCTAGTACATCCGGGTCGCTATCCAGTGTGGTATTCCTCAGCACTTTTAAAGGTTCTTAATGATAAAAATAAGGCTCATAGAAGGATTAGGACATATGGTAATAAAAGCCACAGCGTCTCTTTTAATGTTTTGCGTCAGCGAGCAAATAAATTAGAGCAGGAGTGTTTTATTAATTACACAAAAAATATAGAACTTTCTATTCGAGATAATCCCAAGGCTTTTTGGTCTTACATTCGTGCTAATAAGCAACACAATTCATATCCGTCTGCGATGAATTTTAAGGGTGCCACTGTTTCATCAGGTGACGGTATCTGTGATGCTTTTGCAGAGTTCTTCAACTCCAACTTCTTAGCTTCTGATCTCGGGACGAATGTAATACCAAGGGACAGCCGGCTAGATGCGCCGTCATATGTATCTCCCGATATTTCTTCTATTGAAATAGTCGAAAATCAAGTTTATAAAATGCTGAAAAGTCTAGATTGTAATAAATCAGCCGGACCTGATGGACTGCATCCACTTCTCATTTCCAAATGTGCAGCTAGTCTGGCTCTTCCTGTTTGTCACTTATTTAAGCGTTCTCTTAGGGAAGCCACCGTTCCAAAGGTATGGAAAACAGCTACAGTTACTCCCATACACAAGAAGGGTTCTAAGCGCGAAGTTAGTAACTATAGACCAATTTCTAAACTTTGTGTTTTGGCTAAGATCCTGGAAAAAATAGTCCACCTACAAATTTACGAAGCTCTAAAACATACTTTCTTATCAGAGCAACATGGTTTCCTGAAGGGAAGATCAACGGTTAGTAATCTTGTAGCATTTACTGAGGATGTGACTTCAGGTATGCAGTCTGGAGGCCAAATTGACGCTGTATACACAGATTACACCAAGGCATTTGATCGAATTGATCATATGATCCTTCTTGATAAGTTGCATTCTGCCGGTATTCACGGAGATCTCCTGAGATGGTTCGGTTCTTACGTTGATCACCGATGTCAGACTGTCGTTCTAAATGGGTTTTCATCTCATCCACGTTTCTCTGCTGTGCCTTCTGGAGTACCACAAGGCTCAATTCTAGGACCACTCTTATTTGTACTTTTTATCAATGATATTAACAAATGTTTCCGTCATTCTAAATTCTTGTTATTTGCCGATGACATGAAAATCTATAAAAAAATTATAGGACTGAACGACTGTCTTCTTTTGCAGGAGGATCTCGATAGACTGCAACAAACTTGATTTGAACGTCTCTAAGTGTCATTGTATTTCTTTCAGTAGATCCAAAAATATTATCTGTTTTGACTATAAATTGAACAACCAATCACTTGTGCGTACTGATTCCATTAGAGATCTCGGTGTAATTTTGGATTCTAAGCTCCTATATGACAAACACATTGACGCTATCACATCTAAAGCTATTAGGACTTTGGGGTTCATTATAAGAAGCACCAAACACTTTGAAACGGTGAAGACGCTGAAAATTCTGTACTGTTCATTAGTGAGAAGTCAATTAGAATATGCAAGTCAAGTGTGGAATCCTCAATACCAATTTTACATTCAAAAAATCGAAAGAGTCCAGAAAAAGTTTCTTAAATTTCTAAATTACAAACACAGGTTGAACTTGGGCTCAGACTATGAGATCAAGTGCAAGCACCATCATTTAATTCCTTTGACCTTGCGAAGAGAGGCGACTGATCTAACTTTCCTTCTTAGCATAATTAATGGCAAAATGGATTGTAGTGATCTACTTTCTTTGATAAATATAAAACTGCCCGTCCGCATTAACACAAGGCGAAATTACCTTAAATTTCAAGTAGGTACATGTATTCCAAATTATAGATCTAATTCTTACTTTAACAGGGTATTAACTGATTTCAATCAAAATCATTTAGAAAATACTGACTTATTTACAGCGGGATCGAATTATTTCAAAAATAAAATTAATGTAGATTTCTTTGACAATTAAATAATGTAGTTTTCTTTGACAGATATTGGTATGGCTCTATATATATATATATATATTCATATATTACTCTATTTTTTCTTATGTGTTATTTTTATTTTGTCTATGAGTAGGTACAATATTAAAAAGCAATTTTGCTCTTAGTTTGATAATGCATGTTTTTCATCTTTTTTTCTTTTTTCATCTGGATTGTATTAATTTCTATCTGTGAAAACTGATAAAGGCATGTTTGTTCTAGTTTTATCTTATCTATAATTAATACATGAATGCTGTTTGTTTTCCATGAATAAATAAATAAATAAATAAATAAATTAATTAACAGAAAAGTAGGCATGGTGCGATCTGAAGTATGCAATTTTTATAATGTTGTCTTTGTGCTACAGACTGTAAGGTTACTGTATAAATTACTTTAATTATTATTCGTGATAAACCATGTAGTATACTAAATTTGTATGTTTATTCCATTAAAAGTACTTAAACGGTAGTTGTAGTAATCAGGCGACTGTTTATTCCATTAAAAGTACTGAAACGGTAGTTGTAGTAATCGGGTGACTGCAGACGCCCCTACCACGCCACGCCTGACTTATAAATATGCGGTGACAGAGTAGAGGAGCGCTCAGTCGTACTCAAGTCGTCACAGTGAAAGGTTGAACGGTGGAATACGTGTTTTCAATAAAGTTGTTAAGTCGTAATACTAGGAGGAGACTTCTGATGTTGTGTCACGCTATTCCTGCTGGAGAGATACCACTGTTTAAGGTCAGGTATTAGTGTATTATTTTCAATACTGTTATATTGGTAATAGTAATACTTTCCCATGATATCGAGTAATTGTATGCTGTGGAATCCTTGTTGAATATCAAAAACCATTATGCATTGATGCAATTAAAACTGTAACTTTTAATTGCTCCTGATGTTTTATTTAACTCCTTTTAACTTCAGAAGTGGGATAAACGAGTAGATTCCTTAGAATTCTCGCTTATCCTGCCCACACAGAATAAATAAAATGGAGAATTTCACTTAGCATACTGTGAGGATAACTAGAGGGAGAAACTATTTATTGAAATCATTAATTTTTAATTTCAGTAATTCTTAAGTTTTTTTTTTTGCTTATTATCTATAATTATTCCGCCTAGTGCTCAGAGGCGGATTATGTTACATTTTTTTTCACACTCTCTCTCTCTCTAAGATAGTTTTCGATGACTTTTGAATACAATACGGGTTTAGTTTAAATGAACTGATTTGTTGATACTGATATGATACTAATATTACCAATATAACAGTTAAAGTTGGAAAATAACTGTCCTTTTAAGATCGATTTAGAATTTTTATCCCTGCTGTTTCTTTGCATTGAATACAAACAGTATCACGTTACATTGATAAATCCTTAAGTAATTGATGGATGATTAAACCATTGTTGAATATATTATTTAAAAAAGTCGTTGAACGTAAAGAACTGAAATATAATTATTGAGTACTAGCTGACCTGACAGGCGTTGTCCTGTCTTAGTTATGATTTATGAATATTGAATTCGAATTTTAAACGACATTCAGTTTTTTTGGCATCCCGAATTCTGTCGATTCTATGTCAAACGTCATAAGATTACATTAAAAAAAAGTTTAGTCCAAATTAAATTCTGTATGGTGGTTAAGTATTCATATTTTCCACGCAATTTTCTTTATTTTTCTTGCATAAGAACCTTCTCCTGATAATAACAAATACAACAAAAAAGGAATTAGCGAAATCGGTTCAGCTGATTTCGAGATTCGCGCTTAGCAAGAGATTCAGCGATTCATTTTTTTTTATATTATAGAAGATAGATTACGGATTCTGTACAATAATAATAACAATTCAGTTAATTAAATATGATAAGACTATTCTGGATTTATTGAGTGACTAATAGTGATTAATTACACAAAATTTTATGCAAGTTTCAGAAATGAAAAATTCAGATCGGATATTGGAAGTTGAGTGCAAGACTCATTGTATAAATGCTGACTTCAACTGATGCTGGTGATCGACCACTGTGGTGATTCATATTTCATATCATAAGATTACATTAAAAAAAAGTTTAGTCCAAATTAAATTCTGTATGGTGGTTAAGTATTCATATTTTCCACGCAATTTTCTTTATTTTTCTTGCATAAGAACCTTCTCCTGATAATAACAAATACAACAAAAAAGGAATTAGCGAAATCGGTTCAGCTGATTTCGAGATTCGCGCTTAGCAAGAGATTCAGCGATTCATTTTTTTTTATATTATAGAAGATAGATTACGGATTCTGTACAATAATAATAACAATTCAGTTAATTAAATATGATAAGACTATTCTGGATTTATTGAGTGACTAATAGTGATTAATTACACAAAATTTTATGCAAGTTTCAGAAATGAAAAATTCAGATCGGATATTGGAAGTTGAGTGCAAGACTCATTGTATAAATGCTGACTTCAACTGATGCTGGTGATCGACCACTGTGGTGATTCATATTAAATGGGAAAGCAGAAGGGAGCCTGAAGATTCGGGCAAAGCTGCAAGTATATCGTATGTATGATATTTATATGTCTTAAGATGCCGCTGTGAGAGCGTAAGATATCATCCTTAAGAGGCCGTACAACGCTGGAAGGAATTTTCATTGTAAGAATTTATTATCGAAGTTATTGACTTTATCGTTTTTAATTAATAACGAATAAATTATTTCTGATTTTGGAAAACTATTTAAAAAAAATACTTGAGAGCTAGCTAAGTTTTTTTTTAATTAAGTTTCTAGACTAAAGGTCTATTATTGGTTATCACATTTTTAATTAATAACGAAAAAACTATTTCTTATTTGGAAAACTGGTATTAAAAAAAATAACTAGAGAGCTAGCTAAGTTTTTTTTAAATTAAGTTTCTAGACTATATGTTTATTATTGGTTATCACATTTAAATTCTTCATAACTTTTGGGATCGATAAATCAAGTAATGCTGTGTAATCTTTGTTCAAAATATGTATTTGACGTTGTACGGCCCCTTAAGACTCCGTCCATAAAATTGCGCTGGACGAAAGTAGGTATTTTAGCGCTTGAACACGTGATCGTGTAGTCGAGCACTCGAGTCGAGACAGCGACGTCGGGTCGGCGGCGGACGGCAGCGTATAGTTTGACCAACCAATTTTGATACTTTTTATAGTTTTTTGTGACAATTGTATAAATAAGTTTTTAGTTATTGTGTATCTGTAAAATTTTTAAATGGAATGTTATCAAAACAAATTATGAAACAGTGTTTTCAATTTGAATTTAAATAAAACTATAATAATAGCATAGGTACCTACTTTTAAAATTGTTACAGGGAATTTATAAAATATCTTATTTTCCTTTACTATTATAATGTATATTTATTTTAAAAACTTATATCTCTTAGTTCCATCGATCGACTTTTTCGTGAGTCGACGATTTCTGGAAGTAAGCAAGTGTAATAAAAATTTTCCAATCTGTCTTTAATTTTGATATTCCAGAAATCGTCATCTCATTCAATTAAAACAGTTTGAATTGCATAATCAGGGCCAGTCCAAACACCAAACAGGCAAAATCTTTTCTTGGTTATGTGTAACTGACCCTGTACTTGGTAATACCAATAGGGAATATGCATCAATTTTTTTTTAAATCTTAATCAAAAGTATAATGCGTGAGAAAATTAACTGTAATATTAAAACTTTTCTCTTGCGTTTTTTTCTCGTGATATAGTTACTTGAAGTTAGCGCGCAGCAGCACCCGCCGAAAACGCTCCATACAAAACGGTGACGTCACACATCACGTTTCAGGCGTGTTTCGGCGCGTTTAATATGGAGTTAGCCAATAATCTTCAATTATCTCCCTAAATTTTGCGTTTAAGTACATATGTGTCATACAAAATATTATTTCTTATTCGATATTCTATCTGACTGTAAAGTGCATTATATCCGAAAATGAAAAAAAAATATCGTTATTTTCCCCTGATTTCATCGTGTGATAAAACTAAAATAATACATTTTTTTTATTTTTTTTCCTGTTCCATCATGTTTTTATAAGTATCCGCAGCGATCAAGCTCAAATTCATCAAAATCGGTGACTTATGCATATTCCCTATTGTGGGTTTTATTCAGGACTATTTCATATTCTGGTTTATCTTTTTTTTGTCATCTTTTTAGCATCTTTTTTTTATTTTATTTTTCAATTTCCATATTGTTATGAGCTTTTCGTGTATTGCTGCATTCGGACTCATTCCATATGCTGATTTAGGGCATTTAATTTCAAGTACCTGGGTGAACCGAGCAAGCTCGGTTATTACCTTTATTCTCATAAATAGCGCATTTCTGTCTGTACGCATGCGCAAGCTTCCTACTTAAAATTTTTGAAATCATTAACACGGCTTATAAAACTTTTGAGAATCAGTCTTTTTGAGAATCTATTAATTTGTGTGTGCAGCTGTACCATTTTAGGGTTTTTGACAATCTGTCCTTTTGAGAATCTGTCCTTATGAGAATAAAGGGGTTATTACTATTTATTGTAATATCGTAGTGTTTAGGTGATAACAAAAGTGCTTTAGCTAGGTACTTTGGGATAGCAATGTCACGCAATGTATGTGATGTTTTTTCGATATTCGTAATCTCAACCTTACAGCACTTGTCACAGAGTAACGCTATCTATTGTCTATAGCTCGTAAGCTTTGTAATAAGATATAGTTAACTACATAATAATTCCGCGAGGCGTAGTAGTTAGTTTTTATGGCATTATCCGAGAGATGGCGTCATAAAACGTATCCGAAAAACTGTGTTTAAAATTTGTACCAGTAATTTTTTTATTTTGCACTATTGCTTCACAAGTCTCAATAAAATAAAAACTCGAAAGCAACATTAATTACATTTTTTAAACTTGTCTAAAAACTTTTAAAAATATATAAAACTTGAACATATAAAAAAGTAAGTCACCGAGCGGGATTCGAACTCAGAACACTCGTTTCTTGTGGTCCGCGTCCTAACCCACTGAACCAAACGGACATTGGCCGGCCGCGGACGAAATTAGTGACCATATTCTGCGTCGAAAAAAACGCATGAAAACGCGAAAACGCGCGTTTTACCAAACAGAAGACTAATCTAGATCGATTGTTTACCCCCGAAAACCCCCATATAACAAATTTCTGCGAAATCGTTAGAGTCGTTTCCGAGATCACAGAAATATATTTATATATAAACAAGAATTGCTCGTTTAAAGGTATAAGATTATCCCATTGTCATTATCATAAGTTCCGTCCGGTGAAGCTCCAAGAAAAAATACTCTTGGTCTATAAACAGGCCGCACCGTTTTATAGAAATATTTTCTTGACGAGCAAGCTGATTCAGCGCAGGCGACTCATTGATTTTGCCATGCTGTATAGCAGGCACATGATCCAATGAGTAACCGTATAACATCGTTTTTAGCGGAGCAGAGCTTATGTCCTAGCTCCTTTTGCAAATTTTGCCAAAATTCGATGCTGTAACTAGACAACGACGTAACTCGAGCCATAAAGCACTTTCAGCCTGCAATATAGTTTCTTTTTCAATAGCATTTCTATCAGAAATTTGTAATTTTAAATTCTCCAAGTATGTTGTCTGAAAATAAAAAAGAAAAGTAAAACCTCCTTCAAAAACCTTAAAAAACAGCTCTATAAAAAGCAAGAAATAATGTTCAAATCGATTAATTAAAACACGTCTATTGAAGTCGGGTGGAGCTGGAAGTATTTTTTTTACTTATTGTGAGGTTTATATTCTAAAAGCCCCACCCGACTTCAATAGACGTGTTTTAATTAATCGATTTGAACATTATTTCTTGCTTTTTATAGAGCTGTTTTTTAAGGTTTTTGAAGGAGGTTTTACTTTTTTTAAAAAGCTTTTTATTTTAAACTTTTTTGTGGTAGGTATGTAAGCGATGATTTTATAAAATAAAACGTTAAGTATAATGTTTCACATTTTTCAATGGTAAACCCCGAGTAACTCAATGTCCACAGGTGTTCCGTTGGGTCTTCGCAGTTCAAATCTAGTCCAGAATGTCCTTGACAATAATAAACCTACCAATATTTCAATCACTGTACAGTTCCAACTTCTTAGGCAAATACCAGTGTCGGCTGACAATTGGGATGTTGACAACTTTTTTTATTTTATATTACATAAAAATACCTCTCAAAAAAAGAAACATTGGTAAAATAATTATTTCGCTAGCTTGAAAACTGCCCGAGATATCATCAGTGTGAAATGCACACAAACGGACTCGCCCAAAAACGCTCCATACTACCGGCTACTGAGGTATGACGTCACGCCTCGCTAGTTTGTATGCAACGCGTAGGAAATTTGTTCGGCAGCTATATTAAATATTGTGTTTATCAAAATGGTTTCTTAGACAAATTTGCTGTACATTTTACGAACTAATTAAAGGTATCATTTATTTTAATAAATTTTATACTTTTTAAATGGACTTGTCCACCAAACTTTGAAGGGTCATAAAACAAATAATATGCAATATATAAAACCAAGAGGTATACAAGCTACTCTAAAAGTTTAATATGTTTACGATTTTTATTAGTATTTCGTTATTTTATTCATTAGTCAACATCCCAATTATGACAGGTCTTGGGATGTATTAAATGAGCGATACAACAATAAAAAATATTTATGTCATTGTATTATTAAACGGTTACTAAGTCAGAGAAATATTGTTTTGGAAAATTCTTCTTGTTTAAAAGAACTTATAGATACAACGTCGGAGTGTCTTGACGCGTTGACTAACTTGGGTATTAACGTGTCTACTTGGGATATTTTAGTTATACATATTTTGGCATTAAAGTTGGATTCAGAATCGAAAAAACAGTGGGAGCTTTTTGTTAGTGAACATGTATCCACTGATAATTTGCCAACGTTTGCACAATTTAAAAAATTTATTACAAATAGATATCGAGCTTTAGAGTTTTTGGAACCTCAGCGATATTCCAAAAGTGCACCTCAGAGTAGTAAAATAAGATCGATGCCTGTAACTAATATGCACTGTGCTTGTTGTGGTAATGAACATAAATTAAATGTGTGCAATGTCTTCTTAAAACAAAGTGTTGATGATCGTCGGGATTTCGTACTGCAAAAACGGTTGTGTTTCAACTGTATGGGTTCGGAACATTCAGCGAGGGAGTGTAAGGTATCGACTCGTTGTAAGATATGCGGTAGGTTGCATCACACTTTGCTGCATCCTAAGGGTCCGGTGGGAGTAAAAAATTCGTTAGTTACACAAACAAATGAGGATTGGGAATCACGGTCATCGGAAGACGTGGCTGGTACGTCTGCTGAGGCGGCGGCTCCGGCGTCGGGTAGCAGAGAAGATTTAAACTTAACTTCATGTTTTTCGGCAAATAAA
Source organism: Agriphila tristella (assembly GCA_928269145.1). Classification (NCBI taxonomy): domain Eukaryota; kingdom Metazoa; phylum Arthropoda; class Insecta; order Lepidoptera; family Crambidae; genus Agriphila; species Agriphila tristella. Next base: position 1,528,165 of record OV743443.1, on the reverse strand, counting down.
GTATCGTCACAGGTATTACTAGCTACCGCATTGGTTAAGGTTATGGCTAGAAACGGTACTCAGCAGTTAGTACGCGCTCTGATTAACCAAGGGTCTCAGGCGTCATTTATCACAGAATCCACGGTACAATTTCTGGGGTTAAAAAAGACACCGACGAGGGGTTTCATCTCTGGGCTAGGAGGGGATAAGAATGTTACCACGAGATCCACTGTGCTCATAAACCTGCAGTCTCGGGTGGATCCTGAAAAGAAAATAAAGTTAAAGGCGTACGTTTTAAGTTCCATTACAGCGTTTCTTCCAGCAAGGAAGGTAGTGACCTTGAACGGGCTGGACTTATCGGGACTTACCTTGGCTGATCCGCAGTACCATTCTCCTAGTAAGGTGGATCTCTTATTAGGTGCTGATATCTACGGTCAAATTATTCAAGCCGGAATACGGAAGGATAGTAAAGGAGGAGCAGTGGCGCAAGCTACGTCATTGGGTTGGGTAATATCAGGAACCATTACAGATGCACCACAAGAATCTACAGGCGTAGTGGTTATGCATTCTTTAATGGAAGAAGAGGAACTATTGAAGAAATTTTGGGAATTAGAAAAGGAACCTCAAATTCAAAGCAACAATTTGATGACGGAAGAGGAATTGAAATGTGAAAAAATATATCGGGAAACTACTACAAGGGATGAAGAGGGACGTTACATTGTGAAAATACCTTTTAAGGTAGATAAACCTCGGGTAGAAGGATCATTTGAAATAGCACATAAAAGATTTAAATTGTTAGAAAATCGGCTTAATAAAAATGAAAAATTTAGGTCAAAGTTTTCTGAAGTCATGGATGATTACTTGTCGTCGGGTCATATGGAGCTTGTTAAAAAAGAAGAAATAAAAAATCCAAATGCAATTTATGTGCCAATTTTGGCCGTTATAAGGGAAGACAAAGATACGACACAAGTTCGAGTCGTTTGTGATAATTCGTGTAAAGGAAAGGATGGTACATCTATCAATGATTTGATGATGAAGGGTCCAGTCCTGCAACAGGATTTGAGACAGTTGTTGATGCGTTGGAGAAATCATGTTTGTTGTTTAGTTGCGGATATTGCAAAAATGTACCGCCAAATAAAGGTAACGAAACTTGATGCGGATTACCAAAGGGTGTTTTGGAGACCAGATCCTACATCTGGTGTGCAAATTTATAAAATGCTACGAGTTTCATTTGGCTCTGCATCAGCACCTTACCTAGCGGTACGTACCTTGCAACAAGTCGCTCACGATGAGGGAGAACACTTTCCTATGGCCAAAGATCGTGTCTTAAAAGATTTTTACATGGACGATTTAATGACGGGTAGTGAAACAATAGAGGAGGCGGTTGATATTTATAAGGAAATTAACGAAATGTTAAGCAAAGGAGGTTTTACGTTAAGAAAGTGGACAAGTAACAAGGATGAGCTACTTAAGGAACTAGAAAAAAGACAGGGAACGGGTGAAGAGAGATTACACGAAAATTCGGAACATGGGACTCTGAAAATAAAAGTAGATGAGGTAATGAAAGTATTGGGACTTACCTGGGACCGAAGAGCAGATGAGTTCAGATACTCGGTGAATGTCACGCCGCTAAATGGAACTATAACGAAAAGAATGATATTAGCAGAGGTGTCAAGGTTGTTCGATCCTTTGGGGTGGGTATCACCTTGTATAATAATAGCAAAGACTATAATTCAAAAGCTTTGGTTGAAAGGTTTGGACTGGGATGAGCAGGTACCGGCTGATATATGTAAACAATGGGATACTTACCGGAATGAGTTAGTGTTGTTAAAAGATATAACAATCCCTCGTTGGTTGGGCACTACGAGAAATTGTCATATTGAACTACACGGGTTCTCGGACGCTTCAAATATTGCATATGCTGCGGTAGTATATGCAAGAATAATAGATCAAGAGGGCACAGTAAAAGTAAATTTAGTGACGGCTAAAACAAAAGTTGCACCTATCAAGGTGGTATCCGTTCCTAGATTGGAGCTATGTGGGGCTGTTCTTCTGACAAAGCTTTTAAGAGAAGTAGCAGATGTATTAGTCATAGAGAAAAAATATCTGTACGCGTGGACAGACTCCACGGTGGTTTTGGCTTGGCTCAATGGTCATCCACGTCGATGGAAGCCATTTGTAGGCAATAGAGTGTCGGAAATACTTACGGTTTTAGAACCATCCCAATGGGCGCATATTAATTCAAAAGAAAATCCTGCAGATATAGCGTCACGCGGTATGTATCCTTCTCAAATGTTAAAATGTGAAATCTGGAAGAATGGGCCTAACTTATTGAAAAGTAAAGTTGTAGGTAAAAGTAGACATCAAATTGTAGACACAAATGTGGAGGAAATCCGAATACATATCGTAACAGAAAAGGAAAGTATATTTGAGAGATTTTCAACATTGAATAAGATGATGCGGGTCATAGCATATTGTAGAAGGTTTATCCGTTTAGCGAAAATGAAACAGGCGGAACGAAAAATAGAACCATATTTATCAAGTCTTGAATTAACGGAAGCATTAAATATAATAATTAATAAATATCAAGAAGAACATTTTGAAGATGAGATAAAAGATTTAAAAGATAAAGGAGAAGTACATAAGAAGAGTCATATTTCATCTCTGAATCCCTTTCTAGACCGGAATAACACTTTACGGGCTGGTGGTCGGTTAGGTCAGTCAACACTTTCAAGGAATACAATGCATCCCATTATATTACCAAAAAACTCACATTTGTCAAAATTAATAGTTGGGGATGCTCATAAACAGACGTTACATGGGGGGCAACAATTAGTGCTAAACTATTTGCGGAACAAATATTGGATTATAGGGGCAAAGTTACTTATAAGTAGAGTTATACATAAGTGTGTCAGTTGTATAAGACATTCTAATATTACCAAGAATCAACTAATGGGTCAGCTTCCTAGCGCTCGAGTGTCACCAGCTCGAGCATTTCAGAATAGTGGAGTAGATTTTGCAGGGCCTCTTAACATACGAACTTCAAAGGGGCGAGGGCACCATGCGTATAAAGGTTATATATGCTTATTTATATGCATGGCGACCCGGGCTGTTCATCTAGAGGCAGTGAGTGATCTCACAGCGCAAGGTTTTCTGGCAGCGTTTAGACGTTTTGTGTCACGTAGAGGGCATTGTTCACAAATTTGGAGTGACAATGGTACGAATTTTATCGGAGCTTCAAAAGAACTTCATAAAATGTTTGCTCAGGAGAATTCTGAAATATCATTGGAAATACGGGAAATTTTAGCTAACAATAACACTACTTGGCATTTTATTCCTCCATATTCGCCTAATTTCGGAGGGTTACGGGAAGCAGGGATAAAATCAACTAAATTTCATCTTAGGCGAGTAATTGGGGATAGTACTTTAACTTATGAAGAACTATCTACGGTTTTAGCGCAGATTGAGGCTTGCCTTAATTCAAGGCCCCTATCTAGAATAGATTCAGACGGGGATACTTACACTGTTTTGACGCCGGGTCATTTTATTATAGGTGAACCCCTTCTAGCTGTGCCGGATCAAAATTACGAAAATTCTACACTTACTTCTTTGAAGCGCTGGCAGATAACCCAAAGGATGTTGCAAAGTTTTTGGAGTAGGTGGTCTGTAGAATATTTGAACCAATTTATGCAAAGGTATAAATGGGCAAGGCAAATACCTGAACCTAGCATAGGTGATATAGTATTGGTAAAAGAAACGGACTTACCTCCTGCTCGCTGGCTGTTCGGAAAAATTGTAGAAAAGCACCCTGGAGTTGACGGAATCACGCGAGTTGTCACATTGCAGGCAAAAAATACACAATTTAAAAGACCTGTTTCTAAACTATGTATCTTGCCGATTGTAGATTAAGTGTAGGTAGGTATTACTCAAATTGCCATTATTCTTAGTTGTACTAGTTATACTTTATTATAAAACTTGCTGTAGCTCTAGCTCCGTTATAGTTTTAATTTGGAATAATACTTAAAAAAAAAAAAAAAAAAAAAAAATGGTGGGCGGCAGGTGAATTGTAATTGTATTTTTTTTCTAGTTCTATTTGTGTAATGTAAATCGGTTAAGAACAATTTTGTAATAATTGTTCTTGGTGGGCGGAATGTTCAAGCTATTACATAAAAATACATTCGATTAAAATACTAAAAAGTAAATAACATTAAATTTGATATTATTTAATAACAGAAAACGGCCACCAGGAACAAACATGTAGGTAAGTAAAAGTTAGTAGTATTATCAATACTCGAGAGATGTCGCTGTACCGGGTCTGCATCTCGGTATGGTTTTACTCATCTATAGTAATAAGAGGTCAAGCTGCCTGTAGCTTGACCAGGTTCTAGCACCAATTGCTTTATACCTCGAATAAATGTAGTAATATCTTAGCGCTGGGTTTTACTACTGTTTACCCCTAAAGAGGGCGGGCTTGGACAGCAAGTAACTTACAAATATTCATAGACTAAATTATATTAGTAGCGTTTCCTTTTGAAATCATTGTAAATATTGATTTATTGCAAAATAAAACTTATTAAGTACTTATTTATTATCTTTCAGGTCTCTTCAAATGGAGATAAACTCAAGAGAATATCGAAAAACCAAGTCGGAAAAGAATAATGTGAGTACCTATACCTTTTTGCAGTGAAATTATTTTCTAGTTATTTTATTATCTAAGTCACCGAAAAATGATATGGGTATTTTTTTTCCTTGAATATCACTAAACTTATGAATTATCTTATTATGCGTATCTATACCATACCATATCATTTTTTTTAAGTAAAGTACACATCTACCTATTAAAATTAACTTAGGAAAAAAATACAATCCCTTTAGTAAACAATGAAAAAGATTAATTAAAATTGTGTTGTACTTGTACTTATTCATAGATAAAAAATTGTAACCATTACAAAATATTACCTTACAGATTTTGTCAAAATAACACTTATAAATGTATTGTTTTTTTATCTTTCAGGTCTTTTCAAATTAAGAGAAACGAAACTCATGGGAAAACCAAAAAACCAAATCGTAAAGACATCAATAATGTGAGTATTTGTAATGATAATAATTATACCTCCTACCTACTTATATGATTTCTATAAATAAATATTTAGTAAAAGAGAAATATTGATTGTTGAGAAAGTTTAGTACTTACCTATTTTGACAAAGTTTTTTTACATATTAAAAGTTAAGTTCTCACCTAATTCATGTATGATTTTTTCTTTGGTTCCCAAATTAAATTATTGATATTTTTCTTTCCAGGTGATGGAGGTAAAACAGCATGGTGTGTTAAGTGAGTGGTTTATTTCTGTGTAAAAGTGAAATTATACATCCGAAATCGTTTTTTTTTTTAATAAAAGTGATTTCTGTAAGTATAAAAGTTTTTAAATATATACAAGGCTTGTATTCGTATTTAACTATTGAGGCCTATTGAAAAGTAAACTTGTGCGTAGTTAGGAGTCTGTTCGGTGCATGATCTTACCATGGGCTTGCAGGAAGTTACTTACCATGGGGCTTCCAGCCGAACAGTTAGGTGGTGCTCGGTGCATGATCTTACCACGGGCTCGCAGAGAGATACTTACCACGGTTCTCTCAGCCGACACCGGTTAGGAGTCTGTTCGGTGCATGATCTTACCATGGGCTTGCAGGAAGTTACTTACCATGGGGCTTCCAGCCGAACAGTTAGGTGGTGCTCGGTGCGTGATCTTACCACGGGCTCGCAGAGAGATACTTGCCACGGTTCTCTCAGCCGACACCGGTTAGGAGTCTGTTCGGTGCATGATCTTACCATGGGCTTGCAGGAAGTTACTTACCATGGGGCTTCCAGCCGAACAGTTAGGTGGTGCTCGCAGAGAGATACTTACCACGGTTCTCTCAGCCGACATCAACATTTAGTGAAAGAATCTTACCACAGGGCTGGAACTCAATGTATTATAATATAAAATCTTGACCAGAAATATTAGTAGTTGAATATTGGGCACTAAAGCTCACGAAGTGAGCGAAGGCGCAAGCCGGAGCGAACGTAGTGGGCTAGAGTTAGGGTTGCCAACCCTACTATATAATATAGTATCCTACTATATTGAAGGCTCGCCTACTATATTTTTTGAAAAAATATATAGTAGGCAAAACTACTATATTTTTTCAAGTCAAATAAATAACCAAATCAACAAAAGAATATATTATAACTTATATGCACATAAGTAATTGCATCATATTTTTTGTGATCATACACTTGTCTTTATGCTTGTTGAATAAATCGTGAAAATGTTAGTACTTAACTATGAAAAATGCAACTTCTTCAAAATACTCCATACAAAACGGCAACTTACTATATTTTTTTGGACTTTTTCGCCATCTACTATATTTTTACACTAAAAATCTTGAAACTACTATATATGATTCAAAAAAAGATGGCAACCCTAATCCCATCATACTAAACAATATTTAAAATCATTAGTAAATGCGATAACTTTCGGGAAGAATTTTAATTTCGAGTGATACGTGACCATCGATCACAAACATTGGGTAATGATAATGATGATGTAATAATCGAATTTTACGAATCATGCCTAGTAGTGCTAGTATGTATGTAGCATGTAGCAATGCTAATATGTAGTAAAAAGCATTAAACACGATCCACATTATTGGGTATATTGTAGTTTCTAATAGTTTTTGAGTAGTATTTAATCGGGTAACAATCAATTCCTATTTTGGGTATCAAGAATACTGAATATAGCGTAGGTACTATACTAAGTGGGCGACGGACTGAGGGCGACTTTAAAATACAAATTGAGTAACTATAATTATTCAGAACGCGCGACCAAATTTCTATTGGCGAAAACCAGCGTAGTAGGGCACACAAAACATTTAAAATTTGGCATAAGTATATTTTATTAATAAAAGGCGACTATTAACGTTATTGAGGTGACAAAAATACCATGTTGGGTAGTTTACATCAGTTATTGTTACCTATTGGCATAATAGTCGCCCGCTCAGTATTTTTGTCACTCATTTAAATTATTTATCTCCCACATGTATTTGCTTGTTTTACGAATTTTTTGTCATCCACAGATTGTCACCCGTTTAGTTATTTTGTCGCTAACAAAATAAACCGCTGCCGGGGTTAGTATTTAATTTAATCCCATTAACAGTCGCTCTTTATTATTTCCATTCACCCAAATAAAATATCCCATTGTTTTTTCCTGGAATAGATTTTGAGTCAGTGCCAAGCCAAGATAATCTCTTTTTTGCTTATTTAAAATTATCTTTTGTGTCTAGGTATTTCTAAAAAGTGGGTGTCAATATTGTCTCACGCAAGAAAGGTAATTTTGAAATAAATATATTACCTAACTTTAAATATCAAAGGTAGGAAATTTTACTGAAAAAATACTTCAATTTGGTTTAAAAAAATAGAGCTGCATTTAAAGATTTTTGAAAAATTGCCTGCCTCAACCAGGAATCAAACCCACCAAATGTGGAAAAAACAATCTTTTATTTTTACGATACCGATCGAAAGGGTTACAGATAGGGTTGCCAACCCTACTATATAATATAGTATCCTACTATATTGAGGGCTCGCCTACTATATTTTTTGAAAAAATATATAGTAGGCAAAACTACTATATTTTTACATGTGAAAAAATTAAACAAAAGCAACAAAAAATTTATTACTTATATGCACATAAGTAATTGCATAATATTTTTGTGATTAAAAACTAGTCTATTATTGTTGAGTAAGTTATGAAAATGTTAGTACTTGAGGGCCCTATGATATTTTTTTGTCGATATTTCGATTTGGACAGAGTTTAGCGATACAATCTAGAGAAACCTTTGGGTCTAATAAATACATTTATTTATATGTGTCCGCGACAAAAAGTTATATGATGATTCACTGGAAAGTTAAAGGGTTAGCCCCTTCTTACACGAAGCGACTCAAAACTGACGAAACCAGTTTGAAACTATAGTTGCAAACTAGTTAGTGACAAAGATTCGTACACGGCGCTACTAAATTTAGTTGAAAAACCTACACAAAGCGCCTATTACGATAAAGTATCGCGATAAACGTACGATGTTTAATCCCACTTCTTGGCATTATTAACTCATATATAAGGTTCAAAATCAAGTAAATCGATTAAAAGATCGTCCGACTATCGTAATTCTTTTTTGTTAATAGACCTCAGTTTCCAGTTGCAGTTGGCAATCAGTTGCGCGCGACCAGCATGACCGGTTGCGAGTGATTAGTTACAAACGCATTGCCGACGCATTGCAAACCAGTTGGCAATTGGTAGCGTCGTGTACGGACCGCCATTGAAATACTAGTGCTGTGACTATTTCGAAACTCGTTGGTGATTAGAGTTTGCAACCAGTTTAGTTTGAGTAGCGCCATGTAAGAAGGGCCTTAGCTTGGACGAAGGCCTTAGAAATGAAAATGAAAGTCTGTAAACGATTTCTCAGAGTCAACTTTGAACATACACAGAAAGACAAACAAGTACAAACAACAAATAATAGTATGAAATTTGATTTTCTTATGAAGTACCTAAAGATTATTCTGATATAAATTTTACGTAGTAATATTAATGTATCTAGGAGAAATTCACAGTTAATTCTGAGCGTTTTTAGCAGTTTTATCGTTTTTGAGTGGGATTTTTCACATATTCCTTACATAATTTCAAAATTCCGAGGCCGCTATGAACTTTTGGACCATATAAGAGATAAAATAATAAAAAAACATTTGTTTAGCACAGTAGTTCAACCAATGAGCTCAAAAAAGTGCCTTCAAGCATTTTACGAAAATCTTTCTCTGCATTTTTATTAGGTTTAATTTTAAAATTAAGCAAATTTTCTAAAAGGCGTGGCTGCTATGAACTATTCCAATAGCTATTCTGCACTATTCAATAAGTCAAAATTGTTAATGTATTTTTGTTTCTGAGATCGAGAACACCAAAATTGCCCATTTTACGCAAAAATCACAGTCGAAACGAAATATTCCTCTTAAGTATCTATGACAAATCCAACTTCTTTAAAATCCTCCATACAAAACGGCAACCTACTATATTTTTTTGAACTTTTTCGCCAACTACTATATTTTTACACTAAAAATCTTGAAACTACTATATTTGACCCAAAAAAAGTTGGCAACCCTAGCTAGAGTGCCCAATATTCAACTACTAGTTCCAATTACTAATCTTGTAACCTTGCTTGTTTATAGTAAAAAACGGTCGCGCAGCGCAGTTTTTTGTCAGTTTCGTCTGCTAATCTTCTAATTTTGCTTATTACAGTAAAAAGAAACCGTCACGCAGCGCGATTTTTAGTCAGTTTCATCTACTAATCTTGTAATTTTGCTTGTATACAACGTGGATTTGACAATGCGACAATAAATGATAACACTGTAGACACTAGTTCATAGAAGTATTTTGAAACTATCAAATAATTCCTAGGAGCGAAATAAAAAAAATATTTTTTTCGAACAAACTAAATACCACAAATACAAGTACGAAATTAAACACCTTTGTAAATATTGGTTACTTACATATTATGGTAAGAGCGGCAACAGCGCGGTGTTAGATCACAGAATACTATTGACAGGTGTCAAGCCGCGAAATGAACTTTTGGCGCCATTTAATGCTGAATTAAAACAATGTTTTTCTTGATATCTACGGCAGCGACTCGAGCTACAGCATCATGTAACAACGCTGTCCATACGGCAATTCTCATTGCTGAGATTTGATATTTTTCAAAACCATGGCAATAAATTATTATTTTTTTGCTTTTTACGGTAACTTTTTATTTTGATTTGGATAAATTTGAATCTTAAATCACTGATTTAAACTTATTCTGTCCACTAAATACCTAGTCACAAATTAAATATTTCTTGTATTATTTGGACAGCTTGAACAATTTAGTGCGACCATTGGTAGGACTTAGGACAAACACAGTGTTACCATAATATCTCTCTCGGTATGTCCGTAGAGCTAAAGCAGCGACATTCCCCATAAATTAAAATCATGTAGGTGTACTCGAAAACTGTGAAATTATAATAAGGCATAGTAGAAGTAATACTTATTCGTATTATATCAGATTTTAATAAGACTGCGTCAATGAGACGTCAAGTCATCATAGACATGCTCTTTGGGCGTTTTTGTGTTGTGTTGTACAAAAAGTCAACAGAATAAAAATAAAATATTAAAAAGTCACAGACTAAAAATTACAGTATAATAGTGAAAACATTATACCATAGCTAAATGAATTTTCTCCACTACTCGCACATAGAGAACACATATTGTCATATCCGCTGCTATGAAAAATCAAAAACCGGACAACGAGCATTCACAAAAAAATCTGTTGCTGTCAAGTGTCAACATATTTTCCGCTTGTGCTTTGGATGTAGTTTGAATTGAATCTGTTTAATAAAATACAGGTTGGTTTCAAGTGCATTTATTTCAATTTCCATAAAACAAGAAACACCACTGTAGGTAAACATGTAGACAAGGTGTAGGACTTTGGCACGTAAAAAAAGTGTTTGTTTGGAAATTATCAAAATAAAATTTTGGAAAAAGAAAAAATACATGTCTCCTGTTTTCGTAAGTAATTTACTAATAATAAATACTCATTTTTACACAGGTAAAAAATTTCGAAACGTTGTCAACTTTATTGTTTGTTCGAAGTAGATTTTGTCTCATTCGCACATTTTTAGATGACACGCAATTAAAAATGACTCTTACGGCTTAAGCATAAGGTACAATTTGGCAACATTGTTTTAGTTTATACTGATGTAGGGGTTTTTAACTTGGCGGCAATAGCTTAGTAATAGATACAGCATGTAGAAAATGTTAAAAACGAAAAAATGTTTCTTGTGACTAAACTACTGGATATTTTTCATTGATATTTTACAGGCAGACTGGGAGCGTTACTAGATATACGAAATTTTATTTAATGTTGCATTGACCTCTCCACTTTGTATAGTAAAAAACGACCGCGCAGCGCATTTTTTAGTCAGTTTCAACTACTAATCTTGTAACCTTGCTTGTTTATAGTAAAAAACGGCCGCGCAGCGCAGTTTTTTGTCAGTTTCGTCTGCTTATCTTCTAATTTTGCTTATTAAAGTAAAAAGAAACCGACACGCAGCGCGATTTTTAGTCAGTTTTATCTACTAATCTTGTAATTTTGCTTGTATATAGTAAAAAACAACCGCGCAGCGCATTTTTTAGTCAATTTCACCTACTAATCTTGTAATCTCGCTTGTTTTTAGTAAGAAAAAACGGCCGCGCAGCGCGATTTTTAGTCAGTTTCAACTAATAATCTTGTAACCTTGCTTGTTTATAGCAAAAAATGGCCGCGCAATGCGATGTTTAGTCAGTTACATTCGTCGCGTCGACGCTCGTCACCAGGCAACAGTACGATTGATAGACGACCGGTGGTCGGGCGTTTTCGGCGCCCCACACACGAGGGCGCCCAGTGCAGTCGCACCGCTTGTAGTTGTACCGCCCTGCTGTCGGTACTGTATAGAAGACTTTTCTATTTGACGTGTACGATTTTGGGGGGGGTCATGTCCCCCGTGACCCCCCCCCCCTCCCTTCGGACCGCGCCTGGTCTGGGTCCTGGGGCCAGCCTAACGGCGTTCCAAACATTACGTGATTCCGTCTGTGTGTGGCCGGCCTTACTGTTTGAAAAACTTATATACCTATATATATACTATGATAGGACCTAAGCTATTTGACTAAACTCATACAAAAAACCAGGCTGGTGACAACCACAGAGGAAATAATCACTATGGTGACAACCTTTGTCACCACACCTCAAACATTGCATTCAGCCAGTCGACACTGAACCACAGAATATATACTACTGAACCTCTTTTAGGTACAACCTCTTTTGCGTCATCCATCATGTGAAAAAAAATACTGACATTTGTCATTCGTTTCCTTATTTCTGGCGATAACCTATTACCTACGGAAAAGAAGGGGACAAGAAGTTTGAAAACCGTTTGAAAACCTCCCTCCAAACCTACGATAACGTCTTTGTTAACTAGGTATTCAATAAAAATGGTAAGTTTAGTTTTAAGTGAACCGCCAGTGCCATCCTTTCTATTTTTACCTTGATGTACCATGGGCAACAGCGTCGCTTAACCACTGCTAAGGTTATAATTGCTTGCACTCCGCGCCCGCTGTCACGTATACGTTTAGTTCGTGCAGGGGTGATACGCGCGCACACGAATTTTGTTGCAAACTGGTTAAGCGACGCTGTTGCCCATAGTACCGGGTCCAGTACTTGGTTTCGAATGACGCTGTAGCGACACACGCTGTGGCGAAAAAATGTCAGTGTGGTACGCTGGAGCGAAAAATCATCCCGGTCGAATGACACGACAGCGACAAACTTTGTGGCGAAATATTATATAAAAGGCAGAACAATTCAGGACTACATTCAATGTACAATTTGTTCAGTGTAACTTTAAATTTTGATAAAAACTAATCTACCTACCTAATTGCGTTTCATTTCTTACAGTCGGCAATGGAGTTCCTGCCGTCAAAAGACGAACTAAACTTTAAACATTTTCATAAAAAAAACAATTACCGATTACTAAAAGGCCAGCAATATTCCTCCAAGCCGGAGATATTCCTTCTGGACAAAGTTGAGTATATGTTTCACTAGAGTTTGGTCAATGAGACTCGGTTGGAAATGGAACTAATTTTGCGCCTTATTTTAAGAGGGCTCCACACTCGCGCCGCGAAAGCCCGCGAAGGCCGCGAACCGCGAGTGTGGAGGGTTTCGCGGCTTCGCGCTCGGGTTTCGCATTCGCGCTTCGCGGCGTTCCCCGTCCGGTTGCGGTTTTTCGGTCCGCGTCAAAGGGCATGTGTGCCGAACTGCGGTTCACGCGCGAGTCTGGAGGGCTATATTTTTAGCACCGTTGGAGCCGGCTTTAAGGTTCAGTTTCCAATAACTTAACCTCTAAACGTTAATTTAACAGGGAAAGTGGCACCTCCATTTCCGGTTCATCTTTCGTTGACCAAACGCTAATTAGGCCAGTCATCGTAGGTAGACACAAAAATCGCGTTAGGTCGCAAAAATTTGCAAGGTTGTGTGTTTTTGTGATGTTGTTAGGATACATACATAGAGCATCGCGGCTCGGCTTAAGGATACTACGAATAGTGTAAATCTGCTAACTTCGTAGTGCTCGCAAAACCTCAACTTTTTTCAGTTTTTGGCTACCAATTTCTAACTTCAAAAAAATGCATTCTACGGCAAAGTCGTCTATGACACTTATAAAGAAGATAAAATTACCATCAATTTGAGTGTAATTTCAGCTCTGAGTGTCATATATATCTCGTTCTCGACATACACACTTCAAAAACGGGCCATTTTTGACTAAAGGTTATAAATTTGTAGTAAAGCTTGTGTTTCGAACAAAACATCGTCTAAAATACTCATTCTACGAGTAAAGATATAAGAAATAAAGTTGTAGAACAGCTATTTAGCTTTACTTTAAGAGTAAGAAAAACACTTAAGGACCAATAATTTTCTTGTCATCAAGTAAAAGAAAAATATTAAAAAACCTGATTTTTCAAGAAATTGAGCTTTGAATGTAAATTGTTATCAACATTGCACAGTTATCTATTAATTGTTAATTTATTATCTGTTTATACACCTTTTTATTGTAATTGATTAATAGATAGTAGGTAATTGACGTGTTGCGTGTTTCTGTCGTGGGTGTAAGCTGAGGTCCCTCCATCGCTTCGCCACTGTGACATTATTAAGAAATAACACATTAATATTAATTGTTTTCGATTTTATTTTATAGGATAAACAATTTAACGCTGATTGGTGTCTTTCTTACCATTTAAAAGAGTCCTACAATTCATCAGGCTTATTTTTTTTGAAATTTCCAATTTTCTATTTTTTGTTTACCTGTATAAATAAAATGCACTTGGATAATAACAACTGACTTTTATTTCTTTCTGAGAACAGTTACACAGAGCCACAGAATACATAATAGTCCAGGTACAGAAGATCCACTCCGCGAAGTCATTTAAATAAGTAGCGACTCTATCCCATACACAATAAAGTGCAATTTAGGTCGCACACCGCTCCCTTACCTACAGTTATATTCACCTAGAAGCACAGAATACATCATACTAGAAGTTGCCTCTCTTTCTATCGCGAAGCTCTTATCTCTTCTAACACTTTAGGGTTTCTTCTTATAAATAATAATTAAATAATAGGTACGTACTTAATTTATTGCAAGTTATGTGTTTGTGAAATAAAATGTATAGGTACTTAAATACGTTTCAAAAAAACCTAGGCTAGATACAGTCAACGCCACGCAAACTATACATGCTAACTTTGAGGCAATTTGCTTTTTTACGAAATCAAATTGTCCTTAATAATTTACTTTATTTTGAAAGTAGGTAAGTAAGTACCTACCTACTCGTAATCTATAAATCATTATTTCAATAAATAGTTGGGTGAAGATTATTTAGCAAATAAGACAAGTACGCAGTACTACGTAACGGATACTAAATACTAACTAGGTAGTAGACAAGCACTATTCTTACGTTTCGATGTCATTTGTAAAAGGAATTAAAATAAAACGTCATGAGCAATTAAAAGTTCTAGTTTTAATTGTATCTTTGTATAATTATTTTTGGTATTTAACAAGAATTCCAAGCATACAATTACTCGATATCATGGGAAAGTACTAGTATTACCAGTTTAAACAGTATTCAATACAATAATACACTGATACCTGACCTTAAGCAGTGGTATCTCTCCAGCAGGAATAGCGTATCGCGACAAATTTATCAAAGTCATCTGGTATTATGACTTTATTTAACAACTTTATTGAAAACACTTATTTCACCGTTCAACCTTTCACTGTGACGACTTGAGCACGACTGAGCGCGCCTCTACCCCGTCACCGCATATTTAAACGTTATGCGTGGCGTGGTAGGGGCGAGCGTGGCGTGACTGGCGTGGTAGGGGCGACTGCAGTCACCCGATTACTACAACTACCGTTTAAGTACTTTTAATGGAATAAACACACAAATTTAGTTGTACTACATGGTTCATCACGAATAATAATTAAAGTAATTTATACAGTAACCTTACAGTCGGCCATCCTGCTAGAGCGAGTCCCATCGCGTAAAACAATATCTTTTATAACTCTGAGTACATCCATTCAATTAGTCATAAAATACTCTTAAATAAAAACATCATTTTATTAGAAGAAAAATAGCAGCCTTCCAACAAAATATTTCGCATTTTTGCGAAAGTCATAATTATTATTTAATTACATTACAAATATTTATTGCATGACACAAAACGTAATTACGTTTTTATTTATACATAAGTAGGTATTCAGAAAACATCCCGTTAGAGAAAGGGTATGTATATAAAGTGACATTTATTTGTCTACAATTAACGTAATTAGATTACTTAATTTAATTAAACTTAAAATTTTACAATTCAATTCAACTCTGTTTACATCAATAAAAATATAGTCGTATGGCATTTCATTCGAGCACGTTATAAACACGAGCAATAGCTTGTTTAACGATAGATTATCAACATCAAAATTCATTAATATAATTACAAGATACTTTAGAAATTAAAAATGGATGTATACCTTAAATAAATTGCTAAGGGGTTAATATTTCATTGCACCGAATTATAAAGATTGCAAACTTAGAAATATTTTTTTATCATTAGCTATTGCAACTTATTTTATTTACTTAAGTCTTAGAATCATTAGTTACGTGTGGGCATTTCAATATTTGTCTCCAATACAAACTTAGTTTAGAAAAATACCTACTAACAACAATCAACAAAAAGTCATCAAAACGCTATAAAAGGCTCATCATTAAAATAGAAAATTGAAGTAATCGTTTCTGTAAATATGTATATATGTATATATTACTAAATACTAAATTGAATGTAATATCTTTCTCATACCATTTGTAATGCTTGAAATACTTTTATAATTTTTATACCATATTAATTAAAAAATCAC
The DNA here is from genome assembly GCA_928269145.1 of Agriphila tristella. Lineage (NCBI taxonomy): Eukaryota > Metazoa > Arthropoda > Insecta > Lepidoptera > Crambidae > Agriphila > Agriphila tristella. Next base: position 1,512,144 of record OV743443.1, on the reverse strand, counting down.
GCGCGGCGGCGCTATGGCTATGGGCAGCATTAATTACATGGATTAGACGTTTCAATAAAAATTTGCCCTGAGATAACTTTGGGGTGCACCCAGTGCTTCAATTAGTGTAACACAGTGACAGAAAAAGCATATTTCAGTGACACATGTCATAAACTATTATGATATCTAATAATTTAATCATCAATTTGCAAAAAGTTTTCTTTCTTTTAAGTAGTTATTGTACCTACATAACACTTGTACTATTATGTATTTCGTGACACAACTCAGTAAGAGTAAAATTTGTTACTTCTTGAACTAATAAAAATAGCATTCTACATTACAGCAAGGTAAAAAAAAACTTTTTATTTTATTTACAAAGTATTCTGAAGGTCTTTTTAAATTAGTAATGGTTTTAAATTTACCCTTACTAATTTAACCAGGTTAACCTTTTGTTTAGTTATATACATTAGCATACTTCCCTATATAATGGATATGTAAATGTAATATGTACTAAAGAGAAGTTTAGATATCGTAGAAGTGACTCCACTATACACACAGTACGTTATGTGGAGGTACCTTCCTTGAATATAACTGCACATTTTAAAAACTCGATCAGAATAAACACTAAGTAATAAATGATTTTAGAAATCAGTATTTTGGTAATCTTACTTCCCATAGCGGGCACACAGAGTCCAAATACAAATCACATTATGTATTATCAATCCATGTACAAAAGTAATTAGCTATAATCCCACACAAGCACCACCCTTACTATCTATCTGGTTTAAGTTTTTTTTTCCAGTACCTACGGTGCCCAATATAATGTGTTCTAAAAGCAGATTGAATTGTCCTACTAAGTAAGTAGTTACTTCATTCTATCGCGACCCTCAGTCATGAGGAACAAGAAAAATCATGATAAAAGGATTTTTTTTCTTTTTAATATTATTTCATTTTAATGAGGAGCACTGTCATCACCAGGACCGTGCGTTAGTCTACAGAATTACTTAATTGTTTTGTGAAAAGTTTCACCTAGTTTATGGATCGCCTTGAATTTCTCAAATAGAAAAGGCAGTATTTAGAGTAATAAACCGAAACAATAAATTTTGCCTATTGATTTTAGTAGCTCTATTTGAAATAAACATAGTGGGTGCTACACGCAACGCAATACACAATACGGATTCTCTCTTTTTTTTTGTATTTTGTATGTATGTCGTTTTAAGCTATTACCACCACACATACACCATCATATTATGTATAAATAAATAAACCCAAAGTCCATTCATTAGTACCCTTCAACCTATTATTGGCATGTACCGATCAAATTACTGGTACACCTTACGCCAATAATAATTTAATAGGCAACAGTTAATAAAATTATAGGTATTATTCTCAGTACCTTTATTAAAATATTGGCATGCTTTCACCAAGTACAGGTACAACTTAGAAGTTTTATTTTCGACTATTGGAATAGGGCCAATTTTTTTGAAGCCTTATAGAAAACTTCATTATTATTTATGAATTATTTAATTTCAGTCCTGAATACTAACATAGGATTTAAGTTAATTGTTACTAACAAAATGAATTGTAATATCTGAATTATGAAATAAATTATTATTATTATTTCCATTATTTGATTAAAAAAATACATTAAATGATCATTGAAAATAAGGTTCTAATTTCTCATTAAATATTAAGATAATATGCCAAAACATTATAATTGAGTTTTTTCCATAATTAGGTAACACAGTTTATCGAATAATATTCATGTTTTTTTTTTATGTTAAGTTTAGAGTGCCAACAAATATAAGGGTGTAATAACAGGTCAAGTCACCCCTACATGATTGACGTGAGAAAATTATGTTAAAATTGTAATAATCCGGTATCGGAGATAAAATGCAATGAATACGAAAATAATTATTTTTTTTGAAATTGTATCATTGATTACGAAATTTCATTTCATTTTTTTCATTTAAAAATTCTTTATTTCATATTATAAACAATATTGTAACAAGTACTAAGGATAATACATGTACATTGATTAATTTAAAGATACTTCATTAGGCTTAACTTACCACCTACGAATGCTTTAGAAATATATGTTATTCCACTTTAGTTTTATTATCTTGAAATATTAACACACAGTATTTAAATGGCACTATTCGCAGACAAAAAAAATCTACAAAACAAAAGTGATTTGCTTATTGCATATCAGATTACGAAATAAAAAGCACAATAGTTTTGTTTTTCAATAACATTTGTAGGAATGTGAAGGAAGAATTAGAATTAATATTAAGTATAGTAAAATTACTGTTGCATTATTGTGTATTATGAATATAGTTTTATTTTAAGATTTATATGTAATTATTTCTTTTATTTATTGTTTGTTCAAATTTTTTTTTTCTTATCAAATTGGATCAATAATTGTTATCTGAAATAAATGAATTTTATTATTTTTCTTTTACTACCGGTAAACTTCAGTAGAGTAGGTCATTGCTCACAATGGCCATTTAAAAATATATACGCTCAATACACCATTATAAATGGCATCACATTCTATGTTTTACTAATTACTCATTAAATGACTTGGCAACAGATGCACGAGCTGATCATAGTGTAGTAAAATTAATAAGAATAATATTTGAAATTGAATTACTAGTTTATTAAAAGAACGGTAGGTATAGCCATAATTGGCAATAATACATGGCTGGACTCATTGGACTCAATTAGTTGCATTGCAGTAAATACATTTAAAGAGGATTTACATTCAGCATACTTAATTATTTGTTCTTTATTGTACTCACAAAAGAGTTGCAGAGGAGTTATAAATTAAATCATTGTAAGGAGAACTGGATTTATCTTTCAGATAGCTTTCTTGCAGGTTCCAGCAAACCCAGGACATGTTAGGGATTTTTCAAGTAAGTATGGATAAGTTATGTACTGCAAATATCTAGAGTACTTATGTTTATATTGGTTTTAGTGTGCGTTCGTCGCATCTATATCTATCATTTTAACTAAGAAAAATAATATAAACAAAACAGTAAAATAATACTTATAACGATGATAAAACATTCTGATGATTTAGATTTAAAAGAAATGATTATAATAATTATAATCTAGAAAACTTGTTAAAAATTACCTTACGGCTGTTCGCAATAATTTTACTTGCTTGTCAAACAATATGGCTAAGAACAGTTATTAAAAAAATAAATTTAAGTGGAACAAAATTAAGAGAACTTGCATGAGTTGCATGTTCAAAAACCAAATACATAAACAGTTTTTTTTCACGCTACATACTTAATGTAGTAGTATGTAGCGTATAGTAGCGTGTAGTATTTAGACTATGTACATCTAACATAGCAAAACGTTTAAATAATATAAACAGGTGGGTTATTAATTAAGATAAAGATTGCTATCAGATTCAAGCCTCGTACGTACTAAAGTCAACCCTACTCTAGATGATTTTATTACTTAGGTATTTACTTCTTACAACAGACAATTATAATTGCATTTACTTGATAATGCTCCGATAAATTTTGAAAAATGAGATATTGAGAAGCAAGCTTCATGTCCAAGAAAAGTTATAGTCTACCTAAGACTTTCTTTATCTTCGAATTATTTATATTATTCTCTTTAAGCATTTGCGTAAATTATACACACTTTTTCTTTATTTAATAATCAATAAAACTAACTTAAATTAATGTTATCAACTCAATCTATTGCAATTCTTTTCAAATAAGTATATTCATTGATGAAGTCTGTCTTAAGGCTAAGTTATGACTCTTGATATCGTATAAACCAGCACGAATGCTTGCGACTGTAGCTGACTTTCAAGCGCCCGCTTCCTTACTCAAGATATTGCCGTCTGAATATTTTACTAGTTGTTACTACGGACGCCTTACGCTCTCACAGCTGCGTCTTAAATTGTACAATTTTGAACAAAGATTACACAGTATTACTTAATTTATCGATCGATATGATAACCAATAATAGACCTATAGTCTCGGAACATAATATAAAAAACGTAGCTAGCTTTCTAGTTATTCTTAATAACAGTTTTTTTTTAATAAGAAATAGTTTATTTGTTATTAATTAAAAATGTGATAATGCCAATAATTTCGATAATTCTTACTATGAAAATTCCTTCTAGCGTTGTACGGCCTCTCAAGGATGATGCCTTACGTTCTCACAGCTGTATTTTAAAATATATAAACAGCTTATATGCGACACACCGAGCGCTTGCGGCTTTGCCCGACTATGTCAGGCTCCCTTCCGCTCCCTCACTCGTGTCGCAAAATATTACGATTCGAAATTGCGTTTGACGCTTTACGCCCTCATAGCTGCGTCTTAATTATATAAACAGAGAAAGTAAATAAGACATACCGAGCGCTTGCGGCTTTGCCCGACTATGTCAGGCTCCCTTCCGCTCCCTCACTCGTATCACTATTACAATTTGAAATTTCGTGTAACCACGTAGTGGACGCTCAACAGCATCAGTTGGAGTCAAAATTGTTGCTATGAATCTTGCACTCAACTTCCAATTTGCGATATGCATTTTTCATTGCTGAAACTTGCACAAAATTTTATGTAATTAATCACTATTTGTCACCCAATAAATTTAGAATGGTCTTATCATATTTAATTAATTGGGCAACTGAATTGTTATATGATTGTAGGTACAGAATCCGTAATCTATGCTCAATATGTTACGTGACACGTGATCTTATTTGTATTCAATGTAAAAAGACAGCAGGGATGGGAAAATGCTAAATTGATCTTAAAAGAACAGTTATTTTCCAACTTTAACTGTAATATTGGTAATATTAGTATTATATCAGTATCAACAAAACGTTTCATGAAAACTAAACCTGTATTAGAGAAAACTATCTTAGAGAGAGAGAGTGAAAAAAAAATGCTACGTAATCCGCCTCTGAGCACTAGAGTGAATAGTTATAGATGATTAGCACAAAAACAAAAAAAACTTAAGGGTTTTAATGATTTCTATAAATAATTTCTCACTCTAGTTATCATCATAGTATGCTTACGTGGAATTCTCCATTTTATTTATTTTGTGCGGGCAGGATAAGCGAGAATTCTAAAGAAATCTCGTTTATCTCACTTCTGAAGTTAAAAGGAATTAAAATAAAACGTCATGAGCAATTAAAAGTTCTAGTTTTAATTGTATCTTTGTATAATTATTTTTGGTATTTAACAAGAATTCCAAGCATACAATTACTCGATATCATGGGAAAGTACTAGTATTACCAGTTTAAACAGTATTCAATACAATAATACACTGATACCTGACCTTAAGCAGTGGTATCTCTCCAGCAGGAATAGCGTATCGCGACAAATTTATCAAAGTCATCTGGTATTATGACTTTATTTAACAACTTTATTGAAAACACTTATTTCACCGTTCAACCTTTCACTGTGACGACTTGAGCACGACTGAGCGCGCCTCTACCCCGTCACCGCATATTTAAACGTTATGCGTGGCGTGGTAGGGGCGAGCGTGGCGTGACTGGCGTGGTAGGGGCGACTGCAGTCACCCGATTACTACAACTACCGTTTAAGTACTTTTAATGGAATAAACACACAAATTTAGTTGTACTACATGGTTCATCACGAATAATAATTAAAGTAATTTATACAGTAACCTTACATTTGGAACTTTTGGAAGTGTGAAAAGCGTGAGGTTCGGATTCTTTTTATTATAAGTACTAAGGCAGCCCATTGCGATGTAATATGCCTTCATTTTGGTTATATATCACAAACGTGAGAACGAACGACCGACGGCAACGCGGCAATATGCGAACGCGACGAGTGACGTGACTATCGAAATCGAACTGCTAACGTGCGACCCAGCCGGCATGCGGCAGCCTCTGAAATTAGTCCGTCCGGACGGACCCGCTGGCTACTTGTAGCTTCGTACCTAAGCCGCGGAGTGCGCCTAGCCTGACAGAGCTTCCGCTAGTACTAATGTTATTCTTCCAAAATTCTGCGACCAACTGAGCTCTCTTGACCAAGAACGCCCCTTATATAAGCTTACAGAAACGTTACGATTTCAAACTAAACTCAGTGTTGCCGTTTTAACTTTAAAAATAACTACTAGAAAATATTAATTCTTTACACAAAATATTAAACGATGCCAATTATAATTTAAAAAAGATTCCAAATGTTAGAAAACCCTACACTCGACCGTCCTGACGACGTGTATGTCCTCATTCACGTTTCATGTGGAAAACCCTACACTTGGCCAAGAGAAAACTCAATACCTAACAATAAATTATTTATTGTAAAGAGAAAAAAAACATTTGTATTTACCACAATTGTCACCTAAATAGGTATGCACCTATATGTATAAGTTCTTTTAAGAAGAATGATATGCATAAAGGTATACTTTTGTTGTTTATTAGCAATAGAATACTTGTTCAAGGTTACAATCATGTTTAAGATATTATGTACCTAATATGAACCTAATATTATTATACTCCATACAATTTTATTAGTAAACATAGAACTGTATCCTACTCATTGTAACATTATTATTCGCTTTCTATTCCTACACTATTTCTATTAAATAATATATCTTATACTATATAAACATTATATAAAAGATTTATTCAAAACTAATTAATTAATTGTATTAATCTATCTGTAGACATTTTGCATCGAACAATTTACAATTTCTTTTATACGAACATTGACAAGGTTATTGTGTTGTAAACATAATAGTGAAAATTGACAAGGTTAGTTACAAACTTTGTATTACCCTATAATTCATATACATATTATATAATATTCACTTAAGGACTAGGTAGAGATTTTGTAATCGACAGTAAACTTGGCAAACCAATCTTTAGTACACCGAATTATTTATTTACATGATTTGACAGATTTTATTGCAATCAGATCAATTATAATACTATTCAAACCGAGCCCGTGACGTGAACAATCAATGCCCGCCCACGCCCAGCATTCAACAAAGCCCGTGACATGAACCAATCTATTCTCACGTCCAGCTCTATCTCATAAAATTCACATCTTTAGCCTGTGACGTGAACCAATCGATTCTCACGTCTGGCTATCTCATTTAAGCTCATGACGTGAACCAGTCAATTCTCACGCCCAGCTTAGTTTTCTGACCCTTTCAACTCATGACTCCAACATGAACCAATCCATTCTCACGTTGGGCCTGAAACAATAATTAAACATTTGTAATAATTGTAAGGTGATGCAATTTTGCATCATAACATAACATAAAACACTATGCATCACTCTGATCATCAGAATCATCATCATTGTCACTCGACTTGTGTGAACCAGAGTCATTGTCTAACTGTAGCGCTGCTAAATGTACCCACGGCAGCATTCGATCGGCAGCTACCGTAGTAGTACGTTTAGTTGTGTTATTATTAAAACCTGGTATTTTCGTTATCTTATATCTATCTTGGCCCAATACCTTACTAACTTTAAATGGTCCAATGTAAGAAGGTAAAAGCTTCTTACTCTTCCCATCATTACTGAAAGAGACTTTGGTAATTTTAACTAGATCACCTGTTTGGGAATCTTCTTCAGCAATAATAACAACGTATAGAAGTAATGAATATATTGGCAAATATGAAATAAAGGAAAAAAATACAAGCAAGACTGCGTGCGTACGTCGCGCGTGGTATGCAGAGACGAGTGAGTCCAGGGGGGGGGTACAGCCGGCGGTCGTCGCCAAGCTGTCTAGCCGGTTTTCTGCGCAGGCGCATTACTTGCGTAAACAGGCTCCCCGGGTTGGAACGTCCTGTTCCAAGATGTCTTCAGAAGGCAACAAGCAGAGCCTATTATAAGCCCTTCTCAACACTCCTGTTGCGGTGTTGAAGTCTGCGACACGCGTGATGCCGTCATTGCCAGGATGCAGGCTGCTGATACGTCCAAGCTGCCAACGGTTTGGGGGCAGCCGGTCCTCCTTTATCACCACCAGGTCTCCGATGCGCAGTTCACCTCCACTGGTGCGTTTCCATTTCTGCCTCTTTTGCAAATCAGAAATGTACTCCATGTAGTACCGATTCCAGAAATGTCGGGTTAAGCTCTGTACCCTTTGATATCGAGGCAGTGTGCAGATTCTGGCCGGTTCTTCCACCTCAATCTGAGATGTAGGCAACATCGTGAGCGTGCGACCAATAAGAAAGTGTGATGGAGTCAATGGGATTAGATCGTTAGGATCTGAGGAGAGAGGGGTTAGGGGACGAGAATTTAATATACCTTCTATGCTTACTAGTACAGTAGTCATTTCCTCATACGTTAAGTTTGCTAGAGAAAGGACTCTCTTCAAATGATGCTTTACCGATTTCACAGAACCCTCAGCCAAGCCGTTGAAATGCGGGCTGTATGCGGGAGAGAATTTAAAGACGACTGACCGCTCCGCTGATTTCGAACTAATGTCACCACAGTTGGTTTTTAAAAATTTTGAAATTTCATTTGCGGCTCCTACGAAATTTGTACCATTATCAGAGTAGATGAAGTCAGGCTTACCTCTGCGAGCAACAAATCTGTTCAAAGCGGCTAAGAATGTCTCAGTGCTTAAGTCGGTCACCAATTCTAAATGAACCGCCCGTACAGCTAGGCATACAAATACACAAATATATGATTTTAACAATCTGCACCCTCTACCTTTTCTGTCCGCAAGCATAATGGGACCAGCATAGTCCACTGCAGTATTAGAAAATGGAAACTGGCCATGAAGCCGTTCCTTCGGCAGATTGGCCATTATAGGCTGAATAGATCTTCCCGTAAATCTACAACATGCATGGCACTCATGTGTTATTTTTCTAGCCAGATTGCGGCCTCCAATTATCCAAAACTTATGTCTTAAAATGGACAACAATAATTGAGGACCTGCATGCATAAGTATTGTATGATAATGTCTAAATATTAATTTTGTAACATGGTGCGATGCATGAAGCAAGATTGGGTGTTTTGTGTCGTAGTCATAATTAGAATTGGACAATCTGCCACCCACACGAATCAAATTTTCATTCGACATAAAAGGGTTTAAGTTTAAAATTTTTGATCGAACTGACAATTGTTTTGTGTCGTAGTCATAATTAGAATTGGACAATCTGCCACCCACACGAATCAAATTTTCATTCGACATAAAAGGGTTTAAGTTTAAAATTTTTGATCGAACTGACAATTGTTTTTTGTTGTATAAAGAAGCGTATTCATGTGAAAAAATATCCAACTGCACCATTTTGCACAATGAGTATGTAGCAGAATTCAACTCAGATAACCTCAAATGACCACTGAACTTATTTTTCGCTGTGCGACAGTTGTTAATGAACCGCAACATGTAAGCCGTGATCCTAGTCAGTTTAGCAAAATTGGAAAATTTGTGAGTAAAATTGGGTTGTTCAGTAACAAGTTTGCATTCAACCTTGATCTCGGGTAAGGAGATGGATACGTTTGTGGGTTGAATGGGCCACTGAGATTCCGTTTGCGTTAAAAAGGATGGCCCAGAGAACCATAACAGAGAATTCCGTAATTGATTTGCGTTGCACCCCCTAGACCCTAGGTCAGCGGGATTTAAGTGAGTAGGGACATACCTCCAAGCCTGTGGGTTACTGTGTTCGGTAATTTCATTGACCCTGTTAAGTACGAATGTTTTAAGGGAGGCTTTAGGAGTTCGAATCCATCCTAACACTATGGTGGAATCACACCACATAAAACAGTTATCAACATGTAATCTGAATGCGTTTCGAACCTTCTCCGTTAATCTAACTGAGAGCAGTGCACCACAAAGTTCCAACCGAGGCACAGTCATACCTTTCAACGGGGCCACCTTACTCTTGGCCATCACTAATTGAACAGTGGTGCTTTCAGTTGCCGAAACAGACCGTAAGTATACGCAAGCACTATATGCGTGTAACGACGCGTCGCTGAAGGCATGAATTTCTATAAGAGTAGGTGAGTCACACAGTGTACGACGTGGAATTATGATTTTATTTAGTTGAGGTAAAGTAATTAAAAATTCTGACCAAGCCCTTTCAATTTCAGACGGCAGAGGATCATCCCATGATGCTTTAGAAGCCCAGAGTTTTTGTAAGATTATTTTCCCCTGGAGTATGCATGGGTTTACAAGGCCTAAAGGATCAAACACCTGTCCTATTGTGGATAAAATTGATCGCTTGGTCATTCTGTTTGGAGACAATGACTCAATATCAACTGAAAATTGGAGTGTATCCGAGTTACAAGCCCACCTTAAACCTAAAGTTTTTGCATCACAATCATTCACTAGCTTAAGCAACCCATCATGGCCGTCATCTTCTTCAATATTACTTAGTATCTCTGGACAATTAGAACGCCACTTTCGCAAATGAAACTGACCCTGCTTCAGTTGATTAATGACACCCTGTATAATGTGTATGAGGGTTGTTTTTGATTCGTGACCACTTATATAGTCATCTACATAACAGTCCTGGATTATGGTTTCGCGTACTAATGGATCCGTACATTCTTGACCCAACTGTATCAGGCAACGAGTAGCCAAGTACGGCGCTGACGCTGTACCGTACGTCACCGTGTTGAGTTTGTATATTTTTAGTTCGTCACTAGAGTTAAACCGCCAAAGTATTTGTTGCAAGCACCTTTGATGTTCTGCAACTAGTACACATCGGTACATTTTTTCGCAATCGGAAGTGACCACGTATTTATGTTGTCGGAAACGAATCAAAATACTTATAAGATCGTCCTGTACAGTCGGCCCTATGGTCTGAATATTATTGAATGATAAGCCTGATGTGGTCTTAGCCGAAGCATCGAATACCACCCTCAGCTTTGTTGTAAGGCTAGATTCTTTAAGAATACCATGATGTGGCAAAATGTATGTGTGTCGATCCTTTTCACTATTAGAGTTTAGGGACATGTGACCTAGGCTGATGTACTCCCGAATAAAATCACAGTATTTTTGTTTAAATAATGGGTAACGTGAAAATTTGCGTTCTAAAGACAGAAATCGGTTAAATGCTTGATCATAAGATTCACCTAACGCTTCTGGTGACTGCTGTAATGGAATCTCGACAACAAACCGGCCATCATCTTGTCGTGTCGTGGTGGCGACAAAATGCAATTCGCAATCATTTTCTTGTTTTGTAGTTTTGCGGGGTGAGGGTACTGATTCCAGTTCAAAAAATCTATCTAGCTTATGTTGTAATTCAACGTCGTTTACAAAGTGACAATGGACTGTATTAATGTGCGTAGATTGTTGATTAATCGTATTACTAACCCTCTGTGACTGCATTGCACCCGACACTAACCAGCCGAATTTAGTATTACTAAGAATTGGCTTATTTTTGCCTAATGTGATGCGTTCGGCACCCAGTACATTCCAGAATACCTCAGCACTAAGCAACATGTCAATGTCAGAAGGTGAGTTAAAGGTTGGATCAGCTAACTTTATATTTGTGGGTATGTTTAATGATTGTATATCAAAATGTGTAGCGGGTAGCATTTGAGTTATTTGTGGTATGACGAAGCAATTAATGTTAGTATTGTATTTTTCAGTTCGCGAAAATAATGTGACAGTACACCGAGAATTAATGCGAATTGACTCGCGACTTAAACCTTCGACCGCTGTCAAAGTTGAATAAAAAGGCAAATTTAATTTCTTTCTTAAATCATCTGTCATAAAGTTAGACGTACTGCCGCTATCGAGTAAGGCACGGACAGTATGATGCACGCCATCGCTATCAGCCACGTCGATGAGAACCGTGGATAAGAGAACGCAACTATTATGTGTAGATGACAAGGCCACTTCGGTTTGGTCCGACATGTCACCGTCGTCGACAGAGCGTGAGTCATCGTTCGACGTGGTCGTTGAGATCTCCTGAGTTGTTAACATAACACAGTTGTCGTCATTAGAAACAGAGGCAGATTCCTTACGCTCAATCTGCGACTGAGCTTCCGTATGCAACAATGTGTTGTGCCATTTAGCACAAATCCTACATGGGCCCAACCTACATTTGTTTGCCTCATGCCCTTGGTGCAAGCAATTCATACAAAGTTTTAACTGGTTTATCTTATTAATTCTAGCTTGAATAGATAAGGACTTAAATTTTGAGCATTGATAAATGGCGTGGGTTTGTTTGCAGAGTGGACAAGAGTATGCAACCCGTTGCATCTGAGTGGTGGTGTTTGTGACAAATGTGCGCGACCTTGAGACGACTGGTTCACTATGTCGACGTTTGACCTGACTCAAATTTATGGTTTCAAGCAAACCAGCACGATCTTTAATAAATTTAATGAACCTTTCTAAATCAGGGGACTTTTCAGAACTGTTACTATATTCTTTCCATTTTCTATTGGTTACGTTGTCCAGTTTGCTCGAAGCCATATGTATTAATAGCATATCCCAGTTATGAGTACTAATATTGAGACTTTCGAGTGCTCTAAGGTTTTTATTCAAATCATCAATTAGTTTCCTCAAAGCGACAGATGACTCTCTTGGAATTGTTTCTATGTCAAATAACGCTTGAATATGGTTGTTTATTAACACTTTGTTATTATGATACCGTTCGCACAATAACTGCCAAGCGATATCGTAATTATTAGCGGAAAAATCTATTGAGCTTATAACGTCCGCAGCTTTGTCCTTTAACGACGATTGCAAATAGTGGAACTTGTTAATGTTGGGAATACTATTATTGGAATGAATAAGGGACGTGAATGTATCGTGAAATCGTAGCCATTCCTCAAAACGACCAGAAAAGGTAGGTAACTGAATAGTGGGAAGCGTCAAAGTTGCACTAGCTGTAGGGACAATACCTGTTACGGATGGTGCCGATGCGTAGCTGTCCTTGTCGTGCTGCGCAGACTTGAACCTGCTTGCCCACTCACGCGCGGTTCCAACTAATGCGAAATAATCGCTCTCAAACTGCTCACGATAAAGGTACTCTTTTACGCACTCCCCTTCTGAAATTTCCAAACTACTTTCAATTTCAATCTGTAACGCGTCAAATTCACCGTACCACTCTTCAATTTTTGTTAATCTTAAATTTAAATCACTGAGCTGCACTGCACTAGGTTTTTCTGATGATGAAAGAATTGCTAAGTATGATTTAAATTGCGTAAGCTTAGATTTATATGAACTACGCTTCCTCTTCAATTCGGCTAGCTTAGTCATGATTGAAAGGTTAAAAGTGAATGAAATAAAGAGAAATAAAATTAATTATTAATATAGGTTATGCGCACAAATAATGACCTAATTGTTTTTTGCAATGAATGCTTAAAGCTTGGATGAAATAAAGAAAAATAAAATTAATTATTAATATAGGTTATGCACAAATAATGACCTAATTGTTTTTGCAATGAATGCTTAAAGCTTGGATGAAATAAAGAAAAATAAAATTAATTATTAATATAGGTTATTCACAAATAATGACCTAATTGTTTTTGTAACGAATGCTTAAAGCTTATCGGTGTAGTCGGCTGATTTACCGTTATGCGCCAGCTGCAGGTAATGTAAACAACAAACTGTGGATCGCGCAAAATAATGACCAAGGTATTTAAGCACAAAATGGCGGAATGGTGATAGGTGGAAAAGAAGGAAAGAAATATCGAAATAGCACTGTCACTTAGTTGCACTTGCACTTTATGTCTGCGCCTCTTGCTCTGGAACGTTGAAAGCCGTCGAGTAACCTTCCCAAATATAGGTCGCTCAGCTGATGAATCCGGCTCGATGAACCAACTTGTTTGGGAATCTTCTTCAGCAATAATAACAACGTATAGAAGTAATGAATATATTGGCAAATATGAAATAAAGGAAAAAAATACAAGCAAGACTGCGTGCGTACGTCGCGCGTGGTATGCAGAGACGAGTGAGTCCAGGGGGGGGGTACAGCCGGCGGTCGTCGCCAAGCTGTCTAGCCGGTTTTCTGCGCAGGCGCATTACTTGCGTAAACATCACCTTCATTATAAATTTTAGCGGGACGTCGGTTCAGATCGTAACGCTGCTTTTGCTTCTCTTGTTCGGAATCTATTCTTTCCTTAACTTCAGACCTAATAATGGATAAATCAACATCTTCCCTAGTATCGTCTATGATTTCATTTAGACTGGGATTTATTTCGCTATTCATGGCTGTACCAAACATGACTTCAGAGGGTCTCCTGCCAGTTGTCTTTTGCACAGTGTTGTTGAGCCCCCACTGAATTTTTCCCAGCTGACAATCCCAATCCCTTTCATCGTGTCTCAAGTTTTGTGCCTTCAATGAATTGAGTATTGTGCGGTTATATCTTTCTGCCTGGCCGTTTGATTTAAGACTCGCGACTGCGTTTAATATTTGTTTTATGCCCTTATCATAACAATACCTTTTAAATATATTAGAAGTAAAACAGCTACCGCGGTCGCTAATCAAACGGTCAGGTATGCGAAACGTGTAAAATATATCATCTAGAACACGAATCACGTTTTGAGTATTCGTATTTCGTACTGGCTTTATAAATACGAATTTAGTGAATGCGTCTACCACTACAAGTAAGTAAGAGTAACCATGTTTGGACTTAACGAAAGGGCCGAGATGGTCGATATGCAGGGTGTGAAAAGGGGATTCAACTTTAGCAATTGGATGTAAGAAACCTTCGTTATTATTTACACATTTCTTTGCATATGCGCAATCAATACAAGCAGACACGTATTTTTTGACGAAGCGCGATAACTTTGGGAACCAATAACTCTTTTTGATTCTTTCTAAAGTTTTTTCCAATCCTAGATGCCCGATTTCATCGTGATTCATCCTGCATATCTGCCACCTCGCTCCTTTTGGTACTACCCAACGTATATTTTCTTTGTCACCCTTAATATACCTATACAGTTTATTATCCCGTAAAATATAGTTGTCTCTAATATGCTGAAGCCCAGTTGAATCAAGATCTTTTTCTAAAATTTGTTTTATTCTTTCTAACTCCGAGTCTCCTAATTGAAGAGTATGTAACCAATCTTCGCTACTAATCACCATTACTCGAGAACATTCAGTCACATCCTCAGGAAGGGGGTTTCGGGAAAGTGCATCTACATGTGACATTTTGGCGCCTGATCTATACTCGATACTGCAAATAAATTCTTGGAGCAATAGCCACCAACGTGCTATCCTAGGGATGAGGTCTCGCTTTAGAAAAGTGGAACGTAGAGCGCTACAATCCGACACAATTTTGAATTCCTTACCTAACAAATAGACCCGAAATTTTTCTAAAGACCGAATTACTGCCAACGTTTCCAATTCATAAGAGTGATAGTATCTCTCTTCTGGCGACGTCCTCCTGCTACAATAAGCAACTGGTCGAAACGTACCGTCTTCCTTACACCGCTGTAAAAGCATGCCACCAACTCCATCCTTGCTTGCGTCGGTATGTAGTTCCGTTTCAGCTTCGTGGTCATAGATAGCAAGGATAGGTCGCTGGACTAGTTTCGATTTAAGTTCCTGAAACGCATTCTCTTGTTCGTGACTCCACTTCCATACGCTATCCTTTTTCAATAAGTTCATCAATGGCGTTGCGATTTGAGCAAAGTTTTTGATGAACTTACGAAAATAGTTAGCAAGACCAAGAAACTGCCTGACACTATGAACATTTACCGGTTGCGGAAAGTTTGATACCGACTGAATCTTCTTTTCCCCGGATCTAACTCCTAACGACGAAATCTCATAACCTAAATAATCAATACTATCGCGCAAAAAGTCACACTTGGTCAAATTTAATGTAAGATTTGCCTTACTCAGTAATTCTAAAACGTCTTCGAGCCTATCCAAGCACTCAGTAGGGCCATTACCATAAATAAGAACATCGTCCATATACGCAGTAGCTTTTGTAAATCGAGCCGATCCCAACACTTTATTAATCATTCGTTGAAAGACCGCTGGCGCGTTTGCCAATCCGAACGGCATGCGATTAAACTCATACAAACCGTCCGGAGTGACAAACGCTGTTAGGTACCTACACTGCTCCGATATTGGCACCTGATAGTAACCAGATGCCAAATCTAAAGATATAAAACAAGACTGTCCAGATAATCGTGCCAGCTCATCGTCGATAATCGGCATCGGATATCTCTCTTTTACTGTAACAGAGTTTAACATCCTAAAATCGACGCACATTCTCGAGGTACCATCTTTCTTTTTCACCAATATGATGGGACTCGCGTACTCCGATACGGACTCCCGAACGATTCCAGCCTCCATCATTTCAGCTACCATCGACTGCACCTTATCCCGTTCGTGGTGGGACAATCGGTAGGGACGATAGACAATCGGACGTTGGCTATTTAATTCTATAGACATTTGTGTTACATCTGTACAACCCAAATTTTTCAAATTCGTAGCAAAACAATGCTTATATTTTGTTAGTATAGTCATTAGTCTTTGTCTATCGTCACTACTTACTGCATCTCCTACACGAACATGCATTGAATTGATATCCTGTTCATCATTGCACGACTCGTCCGTAGACTCTGCGATACCTGGAGGCTGTATTATTATTCTCTGGACAAACTCTACTATCTCACCCCTACCAACCACAAAGTCCTTCCGTATCTTACAAGGAACAGAACACGGATAAATAGGGACGTCCAAACGCCCATGATGGACATGGTAAACACCTCCTGAAACTACGAACTCTTGGTTAGGAGCTCCGACGATGTTGTTGTTTAACATTAAACAGCCACTGAAATCTAAATCGACATGTGCCCTTATTGATGCCGGGCCATAGAGCTCGACGTTTGCAGCAATTCGAACTCTACCACACTGCACACCATCGCCTTCCGGATCGAACATTGGGATTTCAGAATCTAGCCTATAAAATTTAAGGGTACGACAATCCTTGTACACAATGATGTGTGGCTGTTCAGAGTATGATTGACCTATTAAAATTGGTTTGTCTAAGAAATTATCTTCGACAACCCTACATGCAACCCTAGCTGCAACTCCGTCTACAACAATATTCAAAGGTAAAGTACCCAATGACTGCACCATGTCATTCCCAAATCCCTTCATATTTGTAGGGGCATGATCATGTTCCAATCCCAACTTTGCAACTATAGAACTTTTTACTAGCGTGACCTCACTCCCGAGATCGATAAAGGCCTCTACTGTCAAATCATTAACTGTTACTTGCTTGAAATATTTTGAGTTTGGATTGGAACTAGAAATGCACATTGTCTTGGGTGGCACAACATTTTTATCACCAATATTAGAAAGCTTCGAGTATTCCGAGCAATTATCAACTCTATGACCAATCTTATTGCATTTGTTGCACTTAACTAAAGGCTTAGGACAACGTAAAAACGGATGACCTCGTTCTTTACAGTTAAAGCAAAATAGGGGGCCGCGGAAT
Source organism: Agriphila tristella (assembly GCA_928269145.1). NCBI lineage: Eukaryota > Metazoa > Arthropoda > Insecta > Lepidoptera > Crambidae > Agriphila > Agriphila tristella. Next base: position 1,494,798 of record OV743443.1, on the reverse strand, counting down.
TGATTGGGCTTATTCTGATTTACTTTCACGTTTGATTGTGAACCGTTTCGATTATAATTACGTTCAGTAGACGGAACCTCTTTATTACTCATTAAGAATTGCAAGAGCTGGTCCGGCTGAGAACAACAAAGTGCCAAGGCGCTTGATTTCATAGTCCTATCTGAAATACCGTGTATTATGCAGTCTACAGCGCGTTTCCCCGTAATATCACACTGGGTTAATAATGCGAGTTTTTCATAGTAGTGTGACGTTTTGTCGTTAGGTAGTAATAAATACATTATATTGTTATGATAACAAATGAAATTGAAAGGATAATAGTAGTATCTTCATTTATTAGCCTGGCAACACCGCCCGCCGCTTGGCTCCACCGTTTCCCGCCACATTTTTCCCGCCATTTTGTAGTGGAATGGGGAGGTAAAGTGGTGGGGATAATCGGCGGAACGGTCGACGAAAGTCAGTTGCAGAGTCAGTCACAGTCCAACCGTCGAGGAGAGAGGTAGTTAGGAAAAACTGCTAACGTATAAAAGTGTTTCACCTTTATTACTGTTGTTTCATTATAAATCAGCAGTGGAAGAACCAAGGTATGTACGCTCACGATTTCTATCGTTTTAAACAGAGTTAAAATTACGAAATTAAGTTGGGTAGTTTCAAATTTTATTGCATTTAAAGAGATTCTTACTTTTACAATTTGCACTGCCATGCATACACAACTCACTCATTGCATGTGGTCGAGGCTACACTTCGATCGTGCATACACACTCAACAATCATTGCACGTGGCCGAGGCTACACTTCGGCCGTGCATACACAACTCACTCATTGCACGTGGCCGAGGCTACACTTCGGCCGTGCATACACACCATTATTCACAATCATTGCACGTGGTCGAGGCTACACTTCGATCGTGCATACACTGCACATAAAACTACACTCCATGATGAAATGTGCATTGACATTGGAACAGTAATTTTCATGATTGTATCAAACGAGTCGTGAAATGAAAGATTATTTAACTTTACTGCCCAACTGTAACTTTCGTGATTTAAACTCTGGAAATGCAGTTAATGAATTATGAAAATAGGAACTGTGTATATTTTTAGTATCTATTTTACTGTGTATTTTCATCTCAGACGAAATTGTTAAGTTTGTTTTTCATGTTTCATAGCTTTGTAATTGCCGTTAGTTGTTAATTCGTCTTTGACACTATACCCTGGGAATATACACGGGTACCTACGGAGAATAAAACGGCTAACATGATACTCACTGAATTGGCACCTAGGCAGGGAATATAATGATACTACCTAACATAAACGTGACTAAGTTATGTTGACGTTGGAAAAAGTTTTAGTAATAAGTACCATAACGCTATAGTATAGTAGTAGTTATACAGTTTTTTATTTTAGTTCAAAGGTAGTATTCTTATTCTATTTGGAGGCCGTTCACAAATTTTTTGCCGATATAGGTAATTAATTTAGGTTTTGTTTTAAAGAAGTGACCTTTCAGTTAAAACTGTAAACTTATCACTTTTTTATTAATGCATAATATAAAAGATTTCGATTTTGATCTAATGTACAATAATTGAGGTTATAATTTTGATTTTATTTATGTAGGTATTCCTAAATGATGTAAGTTTACTTTGGAATACATTATTTGTTCTAACCTCTTAGTTTTGCAAGGAATATTATAACGCTTTCAAATAATAGTTAAGTATTTGAAAATATTTCGTTACATTATTTTTATTTCTTAATTAAACATAGTGGTCGCCGAGATCTAAGACTTTAAAATATTGCTTCCGAGCGATTACCCAACCTGGTGACGAAAATAATGTTAATTATTTTGTATAGGTAGTACTTATACGACCAAAAAGGCCTTAAATTAAAATAATGTTGACATCTAGATGGATCCATCATAGCTCAACCACAGAAATTATTCATGCAACCATTTTTGAGATTAACGACGTTGAAATGATAAGATTTCGCAAATTTCTAGCGATTTTTGTGAACGAGCTCTTGAATGTTGAAAACTATTTTAAGTCTTAATTTAGTTGTCCTTATTTGGGGGGGCCGTAAAACGTCAAATTAACTCTTTTGAACAAATATTTCACATAGTATTACTTGGTTTATAGAAAATAGATTATAGAACTCGGTTGTGATTGACAGAAACGTGATAGCTCAAACTTTATCTAATATCGTAAAGTGACCTCTATAATCTTGTAGTTTATTACTGAAGTGCCAACCAATAATAAATCTTGAATCTATATAAAAAAGAAACCTTAGCTAGCTTCCTGGTTTTGTGGTTTTGTGAATAACAGTTTTCTAAAATATTGAATAGTTTATTAGTTATCAATCAAAAACTTCGACATTTTTTTCTATGAAAATAGCTTCCAATGTTGTACGCCTCTTTAAAGTGGATTTGTTTCTTACTATATTTTTGAGATAAGGCTCGATGCGCCATATCGGTTTGGCTAGAAGCGTCTTCAGTTTGGCTAGATGCGCCTGCAGTTTACAGAGCTAGACGTACCTACCTTTAGTTTACAAGATACGATTTATTTACTTTAAATAAAATTAAATAGATTAACGACGAAATATATTTGTAAATATTGTCACTTCTGATTTCCGATAAAGTTGATAAGTTTAATTGCCCCTGTCAGCTAAAAAGGTCTTAACCCTTTCTTAACGGATATGAGAACAAAAGAACAAAATTAATAATTTTATTCTTAAAAATATGTGGTAAGAAAACACATTTTTTTTATTCTTAGTATTATTAGGACTAGTACTATTTGGTACTATTAGTACTATGGCACGTAACCATAAATTGTGGATGTCGTTGCGCAGACTTGTCATTTACATTCATTGGCGTCAAATGAGTAATAGAAAAACACGCATGTTAAAGTTATTAATCTTTATTAAACGTGCCTCCGACTTACAAATAAGGTTTAGTTTTCGATATTAATATGAATAAAAATGTATGTCTTTGGCTTTCGAGACTAGCCCCGCCTTCAATTTGTAAGGTTAGAGACACTTTCATTAGACTAGATACGCCTTCAGTTTACAAGGCTAAGTTTAACTTAATACGCTTGTTTGACCACGTTAAGCAATTTTATTGATTTTGTGATCAAATTGTCATCTGTAAAACATTATTTAAGTTGTTGTTGTTTAGCTTAATGCACTTGCCCTTAAATAAATATATTGGGGTATTTTCATGAACAATCAGTACTCAATTATACATGTACAAAGTTCTGTCGAAAGATGAGTACTCCATGTAGTCCGCGTTTTCTGTGAGACACAAAGCTATATTTTATCTCTTGGTTTAGTAGGCTGCAGTTCAATGCTACTAAAATACAATATATTGATGTTGGAGAAAATAAGTCATACAAGGTTAGGTACATACCAAATGTGTTGGCTACAATTAAATATGGGCTAAGTGCGTCCTTAAGTGTAGAACTTGGTAAGCGGCCAAGTGTGTCGCGTTTAGGGCTAAGTGTGACCTTAAGTGTAGTATTTAGTAAGCGGCCAAGTGTGTCGCGTCTATGGGCCAAGTGTGTCCTAAAGTGTAGTACTTAGTTAGCGGCCAAGTGTGTCGCGTCTATGGGCCATGTCTGTCCTAAAGTATAATGGTTAAGCGGCCAAGTGTGTCGCATCTATGGGCCATGTGTGTCCTAAAGTATAATGGTTAAGCGGCCAAGTGTGTCTCATCTATGGGCCATGTGTGTCCTAAAGTAAAATGATTAAGCGTCCAAGTGTGTCGCATCTATGGGCCATGTGTGTCCTCAGTTGATAGCTCTGGCCTGAATATATCTAAGTCTTGGTAGGCCGTGAACACATGGCGGCAAAGGGTAGTCCTGACCTGAATGTCAGCCTTTTGGCAGGCCGCGTCTACAAGTAACAAACGGTAGCCCTGAGTATCAGTGTCTTGGCAGGCCTTGTCCGCATGATGACTAACGGTAGCCCTGGCTGGGTAGGCCGTGAACACATTGCGGTAAAGGGTAGTCCTGACCTGAATGCCAGCCTTTTGGCAGGCCGTGTCTACAAGTAGCAAACGGTAGCACTGAGTATCAGTGTCTTGGCAGGCCCTGTCCGCATGATGAATAACGGTAGCCCTGGCTGGAATATCAGTGCTTTGGCAGGTCGTGTCCACATAGTGGCAAACGGTAGCCCCGAGTATCAACATTAGCCATTACTAAAATTGAACACATATATACCTATCTAAACTGTCTGAAAACCACAAATTGTGAAATATAAAATGAATGAATTATCATGATAATTTAATAGCTTCAGTTCAGACCACGATAAATTATAAATTTATTATCATTATTAAAACGCTTTAATTGTTGCAGAAACTCTGTCTATAGGAATAACTATTTTTTTTATTATGATCAAATAAAGAAAGCAAAATTTTAATTATTACTTTGATATTATTATAATTTCAGAACAATGCTATTAAATCCCGACCACCAGGCTGGACACTTTCATGAAGGAGGACTTCTGGCCGCAGGGCGTGGTATACAGGCGCTTTCGAGGGACATTGCCTTGTGCCACCGAACTGACACAGAAAGTGCCAAATTGAGTTTATACTAACGTAATATTAAGTTATATTTACTAACAAAATTGTCTATATATATTATATTTTAGTTTTAAGGTATGTATCTATGGGCCATTGTTGCCTGATAATAAATAAATAAATAAATAAAAAAATAAAATAAATAGATATCTATCTATCGTTTTGTATGTGTGAATTTGTATGTCACAAAATTAGTTTACGACATCGTTCTTATCTCAAACAATAGGCATGATGACAATTTTTATTTTTATTTTATGTTACATAAATTACCTCTCAAAAAATTATGCTTGAGATATCAGTTTGAGATGCACACAAATGGACTCACTCAAAAACGCTCCATACTCCATAGGAAATTTGTTCGGCAGCTAAAATATTGTGTTTATCAAAATGGTTCCTTAGACAAATTTGCTATACTTACATTTTACGGACTACTTAAAAGTATCATTTATTTTAATAAATTTTATACTTTTTAAATGGACTTGTCCACCCAACTTTCAAGGGTCATAAGCAAATAATATACCTACAAAACCAAGAGGTATACAAGCTACTCTAAAAGTTAAATGTGTTTACGATTTTTATTAGTATTTCGTTATTTTTTTCATTAGTCATCATCCCAATTCTCCTGTATAGATTCAAATATTTTCCTTTTGACCCTGATGTTCATTTGGTTGAAATTTGTACTATGATATATGAACGGTTACTGTCGATTATGTTTTATTTATTTCAGTTACATGTGGCATCTAACAAGATACCAATGCGCTATAGAGGACGCTAGGTGGCGGCAGCAGGCTGAAGGATGTGCTACGGAACATTTTTGGGTGACTGAATGGTAGCAACGACGGTTGCGTTATTGGCTGACAGTAGTTTTGGTGGCACGACACGACGGCAACGACGGGCTGCGACAGATGATAGGTTTCAGCTGCAATTATCTTCTGGTTGAACTTAGAAATAGAACAGAATTTCTTTGAATTGATTTATCAAATGTATTTAAATCTTATTTAAAACCTGTTAGAGTAGGTAGTTTTAACTAAATTAAATATACACAGATACTATAAATATATTAAGTAGGTACCTAACTTAACCGAATTATGAAGTAAATAAATAATAATGCATCAAAATTTATTTTATTGTTGCAACAAAAATTTAGTCATTATATGATTTAGGTACGTGTGTAGTTAATTAGTAAATAATTTAATAAAATATTGTATAGCTGTAAATTTCAATTTTATACCATAACAAACCATAAAGTGGTAACATTTATTTTCTTCATTTTTATAAGACTCAAGATTGTATAGCCGTTGAACGTTGTTTATGAAGCACAGTTACTGTGTAGTATCAAAGCAAAGAAAGGAGGTTACATTTATATGAATTATTGCTAATTGAATAAAATTGAACTCTGTATTAAAATCATTGATAATTTCAGTTGGGTATCAGGGGTTGTCTGTCAAAAATCTGCAATTTGTGATTGAGTTTGTTTACCCTGTCGTCGTGGTAACCCAGCGTGCTGTTGGCTGCTATATTCTTTTTATTTTTGTATTCATTTAATATTACAATAAAATTCATAATTTAGTAGAAGGAACTAATAATAAGTGTTAACTTTGTACTTACTTAAAAATTATTTATTTGCTTTATTGTGGGTTTCTAAGAATTGAAGATGATTAAGAGTTAATATTTGTAATAAAATATTACAGGCTTTTATAAATGTCATAGCTTCAGGATCATGGAACATTTAGATTTATTTCTAGAATATTCCGCGAGGGTATTGAATTGAAATCAATAAATATCCTAATTTCAATTGAGGTGATGGTGGATAATTCCATCCCAGCGTGGGACCCCATAAGTCACAAGTTATAGCCCCAAACACATACTGCAGGATCTAATGATACAATTAGTTTCTTTTGTAAATAAATAAATAAATAAGTATAAAAGACGGAGGTCAACAACCCTCCAAGTTTTCTTTCGCCATTTCTTTCTTGAAGGGGCCTCCCAATTTTGTGAAATGGTGGTAGATTCAGTAGATTCTCTTTTTAGCATTTATCAATTCACAAAATTAAAATTAAACAATAAATTAAACGATTATTTTTTTTGTATAACATAAGATTTCTGAACAACGTTTTATAAATATCAAATTAATGCAATATAAGTTAACATACAACCTGCCGAATGTGACGATATTTTCACCGTGCATGAGGACACGCACGACATCAGGATGGACGAATGTGACGTTTTGTCGTTAGGTAGTAATAAATACATTATATTGTTATGATAACAAATGAAATTGAAAGGATAATAGTAGTATCTTCATTTATTAGCCTGGCAACACCGCCCGCCGCTTGGCTCCACCGTTTCCCGCCACATTTTTCCCGCCATTTTGTAGTGGAATGGGGAGGTAAAGTGGTGGGGATAATCGGCGGAACGGTCGACGAAAGTCAGTTGCAGAGTCAGTCACAGTCCAACCGTCGAGGAGAGAGGTAGTTAGGAAAAACTGCTAACGTATTGTTGCTATAACCTAGCTAATAATAATCATGGTGTATTCCTGCAAGAAAGTAAAAGTGTTTCACCTTTATTACTGTTGTTTCATTATAGTAGTAAACTTCAATTGGTTCACCAAGTTTACTTTTCCGCTTAAGCATGTCTTCCAGGATTTGGCCGTAGTTTTGATCGTAAGGAAATGCACTAATTAATTTTTCTTGCCATTCTTTCCATGTGTGTAATATTGTATTAAGGCCCTCGTACCAAACCTTGGCCAAACCCTGGAGTTTTTGCATTGCGAAGTGTATAGTGGTCTTATCGTCCCAGCCGTACACACTCGCGCATTCATTGACTTTACGAAGCCAAATATCTATGCGCTGGTTTTTCGCGGACGGATCAAAATTAGGGAGAATATTTTTATTGTCAATGCCTTTTGAAAGTGATGAGCTTGCGGCCGGCTGAGACGTTAACCCACTCTTAAAAGTACTAACTAAATCAAGAACATCTTTTATAGAAAATGTTGGAGTACATGACCTTTTATTCGGCGCGTCGTCATCTCGTCGTTTGTTGCTCGTGTCCTGGTCATCCAATCCCCGCTTAGGTGTCACGCTGCCTTCATGAGGACGCTGTGAGGTTGGACTCCGTCTTGAATAGTGTCGGTGACGGCTTTCTCTAACATCTCGATCGCGAGAACGACTACGGCTGTCTGCGTTACGCTCTCTATCTAGCAGCTCACGTTCCAACGCACGCAGCCTCTGACGTTCGTGTTCAACTTCTTTTTCACGATTCCGTAGCTCCGTCTCTCGACTGCGCAGCTTACTACGACTTCGGATGGGGCTAAGATTAGCATTTGGAGTCACACGTTCTCGTCGCGATCTACCATCACCAGGTGTACTTAAACGGCGGTGACTCTGGCCACGACCTCTATGGGGCGAGCTCGTATTATCATCTCTCTCCATTTGTTATCCTGAAATTGTATGAATTTTACGGACATTACTTATTCATAAATAAATTGTTGGATATCTGCGAACCAGTTACATAAATTACATCATAGCCTAGTGCGTCAAGCGTATTACGGGGAGTACCCCGACCAAATACGCCTGCGGCACAGCGAGCAACGCATGCTGCCATTATCAGGGAGTGCCCTGACCAAATGTTAGCATACTACCCCCTTATAAATAATTTATGCATCTTAAACTAGTGCATCATCAGACGCATTACGGGGAGTACACCGATCTAATACGACTGACAGTGCAAGCAACGTATGCTACCACTATCAGGGAGTGCCCTGATCAAGTGTTAGCATACTGCATTTTATTATTTGCTTAAACTACATAACTATAACCTAATTGCATCATCAGCGTATTACGGGGAGTATCCCGATCAAATACGGCTGACGCTGCATGCAACGTATGCTACCACTATCAGGGAGTGCCCTGATCAAGTGTCAGCATACTGCATTTTATTGAATAAACTACCATAACTATAACCTAATTGCATCATCAGACGTACTACGGGGAGTACCCCGATCAAATACGACTGAAGCTGCATGCAACGTATGCTACCACTATCAGGGAGTGCCCTGACCAAGTGCTAGCATACTGCATTTTTATTGCTTCAACGAGATAACTATAACCTAATATTGCATCGTCAGACGTATTACGAGGAGTACCCCGATCAAATACGGCTGACGCTGCATGCAACGTATGCTACCACTATCAGGGAGTGCCCTGATCAAGTGTTAGCATACGCCCTCAACCGTAATGAAAAGAAATTGACAAAAGAAACATGCAATTTTCTTTTGTGGGCAAATGGGGTAGGTAATAAATTAATATTCTATTGTACCTTACAAAAGAAAAAAAATGTCTACGTTACCTTTTCATTCGTATCCCGGCTTCTGAAGTATAAATAAAATGCACTTGGATAATAACAACTGACTTTTATTTCTTTCTGAGAACAGTTACACAGAGCTTCCGCTAGTACTAATGTTATTCTTCCAAAATTCTGCGACCAACTGAGCTCTCTTGACCAAGAACGCCCCTTATATAAGCTTACAGAAACGTTACGATTTCAAACTAAACTCAGTGTTGCCATTTTAACTTTAAAAATAACTACTAGAAAATATTAATTCTTTACACAAAATATTAAACGATGCCAATTATAATTTAAAAAAGATTCCAAATGTTAGAAAACCCTACACCTGATACACGAGAACTATTATTAGTACTAGAGCATTTTTTATAGTCTTGAATTAAAGCTAAATAACTGTTCTACAACGTTTTTTTTTTCATGTCTTTCCTCGTAGTATTCAGAATGAGTATTTTAGTCAGTATTTCGATCAAAAAACTAACTTACTTTTTTTAAAAAATTACCCAATGGGGAGGCGAAGGCTAAGTGAATTACAGATGGCGCTTCATTCTTTGGAACAATTGTCAGTTTGAGCTTATATTGTCTTGACTGTGTATTACGTGATTTTACTTTCTTAGATTGTATTTTTTCGGTTTTGCGGACAAACAATGTATTATATGCTAACTTTAGCTCATATAAAAGAAGAATTACGGAAAAGAAAAGCCAAAACAACAGGCAAGAAAGTTTATAGCAACTTACAAAAAATTGCTAACAAGCATTACATTTCTTTAAATTTCGTGTAAGATTTACAAGTAATCTTTTTATTTCAGATTAGAAGCATATGATTTAAATTTTAACAAAGCAACTGAGTGTGAATTTCCGTGTTTATAGTTGCCTGATGATGCCTTCTGTGCAATAGTAATTTCAGGTTTCTGTACTGGAATTTCTGTACCATCCAAAATTACACGAACCGTTTTATCATATTTATTTTATTATTCTAAGTTTCTTGAATGACTCTGGCATATAAAATTCTATTAATTCTCTGTTTGGCCCCAATATTGGGCTTATTCCATATTTGATATACCTATCAAATTCATCCAAGTTATAAATATGTTAGAAACTGCTAAGGTGTAAATATTAAAGAACAAAGCTGTTATAATTCAAATGTTGTTTTATTTTGGCGAAGCTTCATCAAATTCATGAAACATTCCTTTTGATTTAAAATGTTTCCCAGGCTCAGCAAAGGAGAAAATCGAGGGAAAAGCATCTTTTTTTTATATTTTTTTGCCCAATATTTTTTTTGTTACTGGGAAATCGATGAACTCCAATATTTTACAAGTTACATGCATAACAATGCGGAATTTTCTCAGTATAAAATTAAAAAGTGCAATACTCCAAGAGATTCCCATATGTTTTGACACTTTCTTTGAGGCGGCCCGGTACCAAAGACCAGACGCCACCTATCGGGATAAAATTGCGCTTTTCCTCCCCATTACAGATGGCGCTCAGTCTTTGGAACAATTGTCAGTTTGAGCTTATATTGTCTTGACTGTGTATTACGTGATTTTACTTTCTTAGATTGTATTTTTTTCGGTTTTGCGGACAAACAATGTATTCTATGCTAACTTTAGCTCATATAAAAGAAGAATTACGGAAAAGAAAAGCCAAAACAACAGGCAAGAAAGTTTATAGCAACTTACAAAAAATTGCTAACAAGCATTACATTTCTTTAAATTTCGTGTAAGATTTACAAGTAATCTTTTTATTTCAGATTAGAAGCATATGATTTAAATTTTAACAAAGCAACTGAGTGTGAATTTCCGTGTTTATAGTTGCCTGATGATGCCTTCTGTGCAATAGTAATTTCAGGTTTCTGTACTGGAATTTCTGTACCGTCCAAAATTACACGAACCGTTTTATCATATTTATTTTATTATTCTAAGTTTCTTGAATGACTCTGGCATATAAAATTCTATTAATTCTCTGTTTGGCCCCAATATTGGGCTTATTCCATATTTGATATACCTATCAAATTCATCCAAGTTATAAATATGTTAGAAACTGCTGAGGTTGAAATATTAAAGAACAAAGCTGTTATAATTCAAATGTTGTTTTATTTTGGCGAAGCTTCATCAAATTCATGAAACATTCCTTTTGATTTATAATGTTTCTCAGGCTCAGCAAAGGAGAAAATCGAGGAAAAAGCATACTTTTTTGATATTTTTTTGCTCACTATTTTTTTTGTTACTGGGAAATCGATGAACTCCAATATTTTACAAGTTACATCCATAACAATGCGGCATTTTCTCAGTATAAAATTAAAAAGTGCAATACTCCAAGAGATTCCCATATGTTTTGACAGTTTCTTTGAGGCGGCTCGGTACCAACGACAAGACGCAACCTATCGGGATAAAATTGCGCTTTTCCTCCCCATTTGAGGTGTTGTACGAGTTAGAAGTTGTAATCCAAAAACTGAAAAAAGTCGGAAAATTTAGAGGTTCCTCCATCATTTCACCACTGTGACTTCATTATTGAGAAATTGGCAACCTACTTAGGCTTCGCTTCGATTTCTTCCCTTGTTTTACCAATTACACCTTCCATAACCCCTAATAGTTAGCGAGCTATTGAAAATTACTGCAAGAGTTATCTCAAGGTCCTCCTCTCAATATGATAGAGTGTTTAGGGTGTACATGAGTCAGCACCTACTCCCAGCGCCAGGAAGTGGAACACCTGGCGTCAGCACGCTTCCAAACATGTAGCATTTCGAAGGGCTCTACAAGAGTTATCTCAAGGTTCAAATTTGGCAATATGGTAGAGAATAGTACAAAAAAATAATAAGACGGCAGTCAGACCGCAGTGTCATGGAACATGCCGAGTCAGCACGCCACGGAAGTTGTATGAATTTCGAGGTCGGTACAAGAGTTATATGGAACATAGGCAGTCAGCAGTCGCTCAAAGGGTGCAGTCCAAATAAGCTGTTTGGAGCTACAACGTGTTACCAAACAGGATTACACAGTTGAAACTTGGTAAGAGGATGTATTCTGTAAACCGCTTTACGATTTTTACACAAAAAATAAAAATATAAAAAAAATAAGGGGGGTTCCCCAATTCCCCATACATGGAACTGAAACTGAAAAAATTTTTTTTCTCAAAGTCAAGCGTTTGAATGAATCACTTCCAAAATGGTAAAATGTGTTTTCCCCCCTCGAACTTTTAAAGTAAGAAAGTGAAAAATCTTAAAAAAATATATGCTGTAGATCTTAAAATCACTTTCAACGAACATTAGTTTGAACAAGATATAGCGAGTAGTTTTATAGATATAGCACATTTTCTAAAACCGCAAATATAACTTAGTCATTCATACTAACACTATGAAAAACAAAGTTATTTTTGCAAACAAAAATAATAGTGCTATTCACTATGGTATGGTATAAGGTAACTACGGAACCTTATAGCGCGAGGCCCGACACGCACTTCGTAGAATTTTTGATTACCAAATATTTATATACAACGTGGATTTGACAATGCAACAATAAATGATAACACTGTAGACACTAGTTCATAGAAGTATTTTGAAACTATCAAATAATTCCTAGGAGCGAAATAAAAAAAAATGTTTTTTCAAACAAACTAAATACCACAAAAACAAGTAGGAAATTAAACACCCTTTGTAAATATTGGTTACTTACATATGGTAAGAGCGGCAACAGCGCGGTGTTAGATCACAGAATAGTATTGACAGGTGACAAGCCGCGAAATGAACCTTTGGCGCCATTTAATGCTGAATCAAAACAGTGTTTTTCTTGATATCTACGGCAGCGACTCGAGCTGACCACTGATCACTGATTTAAAGTTATTCTGTACACTGAATACCTATTCACAAATATTTCTTGTATCCTTTGGACAGCTTGAACAATGGTGCGACCATTATATTGCTTGGTAGGACAAACACAAGTGTTACCATAATATCTCTCTCGGTATGTCCGTAAAGCTAAAGCAACGACATTCCCCATAAATTAAAATCACGTCGGTGTACTCGAAAACTGTGAAATTAATTATAATAAGGCATAGTAGAAGTAATACTTAGTCGTATTCTAACAGATTTTAACACTTTTGACGCAGTTTGGACGCAGTCTTATAAGACTGCGTCAATGAGACGTCAAGTCATCATCGACTTGCTCTTTGGGCGTTTTTGTGTTGTGTTTGGTTGTGTTGTACAAAAAGTAAACAGAATAAAAATAAAATATTAAAAAGTCACAGACTAAAAATTACAGTACAATGGTGACCTATTTTGTTGGTAAAGTTAATATTATTACTATTACCATAGTTGAATGAATTTTCTCCACTACTAGCTTTTAGAGAACACATTGCATATCATAAAAATAAAAAACCGGACAACGAGCATTCACAAAAAAAACTGTCGCTGTCAAGTGCCAAAATATTTTTCGCTTGTGCTTTGAATGTTTTGAATTGGATTGCCTATAAGTACTAGTATTTTATTTAGTTTAACTTTATTCGAAAATAACATCAAGGTTTCTGAAGAATTTGTAATGGCCTTAGTTCGTTGGTAATGGCAGACAGTCGTAATGTAACAGTTCCTAGGTGGAATTCATGTCATGATACTGCTAAAACCGAAGTTTGCAGCGAAACATTTTTTTGAATTGCGAAATTAAAGTCGATATTGTTAACGTTTGAATCTGTTCGGAATAAAATACAGTGTGAAGTGAAGTGCATTTTTTTCAATTTCCATAAAACTTAAGAGACCCCACTGTAGGTAAACGTGTAGACAAGGTGTAGAACTTTAGCACGTAAAAATGTGTTTGTTTGGACATTTCATCAAAATAAAATTTTGCAAAAGGAAAAAATACGTGTCTCCTGTTTTCGTAAGTAATTTAATAATAATAAATACACATTTTTACACAGGTAAAAGATTTGAAACGTTGTCAACTTTATTGTTTGTTCGAAGTAGATTTTGTCTCATTCAAAATGACTCTTACGGCTTAAGCCTAAGGTACAATTTGGCAACGTTGTGTTAATTTATACTGATGTAGGGGTTTTTGACTTGTCGGCAATAGCTTAGCAATAGATACAGCATATAGAAAATGTTAAAATCGAAAAAATGTTTCTTGTGACTAAACTACTGGGTATTTTTAATTGATATTTTACAGGCAGACTGGGAGCGTTACTAGATATACGAAATTTCATTTATTGTTGCATTGTCCTCTCCACTTTGTATACAGTTGTGGCATAGCATTCTTAATTTCCAAGCCGTGAACATAAGTTTGGCAACGTCTGTTACTGTCAGTTCGTGGTCATGTCGTCCGCCAGTCTCCATACTAAATGTATGGGAATATTTCAATTTTAAGAGGTCGATATTTTTTTTCATAGTAATAGTGTGAGGTTTAAAATAAGAAAATAATTTAGTTCTTTTATTGAAATGCTTTGTATATTAAACAATCAGAAAAATATCAATGTTAACCAGGAAAAAATGGCTGTCAAAGATGTCATCTTTTTTGTTGATTTTCTTCAGCAGGGAGTTGATTAACACGCCCTCTAGCAATAAATGATATATCATTAGAAAGGTCTTTTAAAGACAAATATTTGCTGTTTATATACTTTATATCAATTGTTAATACTTTTGGAGTTAAAGGTTATTAAAGTATAAAAGTGGTTTATTGTCTATGGGAGTTGATCTACCACATCTATAGAAATGAATGATATATCGTAAGAACGGTTTTTATATGACAAATATTTGCTGTCAACATACTTTCTATTAGTTGTTAGTATTTTCGGAGTTTTAGGTCATTAATGTTAAAAAAATTGGTCAAGTTTAGAGCGTTATAACTCTCAAAGTACTAATAGTTGACGTTTATAGTGGTACAATAAAGTGTTTCAAATTTAAATACCTTTCCAATGATGTAAGATTTATTGCTAGAGGAGGCTTAGATCAAAATGCTCATCGTACTAAAGGACCCCCGAAAAGTTCAAATAATTTGACTCAAACCTTATGTTCTAATAAATAAATAATAATAATAAATATAAAACTTTATTGAAATAATCTTACATCACAATTTACAACTAGTTTAAACATAGATAATATAGGAAAAACAAATAATAAATAATTTTTAAAATAATTTTATACAATGTGCTTGACCACATGCGATGTTGCCGTTCTGCTCAACTTCAGGGCTTGGAAGATATAGAAGGCTATGGTTGTGGCCATATAATTAAGAACGATTTTTAGTTTAAAAAAAATTCGATAACGACCTATGATTTCTCGATCGTGTTTCTTCTTAGAAGTAATTTAATTCATTATGAAATAGGTACATGGATAAAGCAAACTTTATTAGGAGTACAAATATAAATTACACTTGAGTTTATTTACTTATGTACGTTTATTTCAAATCTAACAAATATGCATACAAATTAAGCTGGACAAATAATTAAGAACGATCAATAAAATATTCATCAGATGAAACTTATAGGCAATGAAGTTACACAAAGTAAAAGATCTTACATTAAACAAGGCAGTTGAATGTTTTTTAGTCTAATTTAATATTCTGTGGCATGTCCACGACTTTTAATTTCTGCATTACACCGGCGATGCATTGATTCTATCAATTTTTGACATTTTGTAACTGAAAAAGAGTTCCGTTTTTCAAAAAAAAGGACGTACAGATCTCTAAAATTGCCACACTGTCTATTTGAAACCTTTCTCTTAACTTCACACCAAAGATGTTTAATCGGATTTAAATCCTGGCTGTTAGCTGGCCAATTTAATACAAACAGATTGTGAGTCAAGGAATTCCGTTACTGAACGTGCAGTATGCTTTGGGTCATTGTCTTGCTGGAATATCCAAATGACCGAAAGGACGGCTTCAGCATAGAGTAACATCGTTTCCTCTACTATATTTATGTAGTGGAACTGATCCATGTTTCCTTCTATGAGCCTAACAGGCCTGACTCCATGACCAGAAAAGCATGCCCAGATTTTCACATTTTCCACCGCCCGGCTTTATATCACTTTTGTGAACTTGGGGTCAAATATTTTTTTCGAAGGGCGCTGTAAGTATTGCTTTTCATCAGAGCACACTCTGTTTAATTTAGTTTCATCAGAAAAAAATATCATTTTTCCACAGTCGGGATGACCAGTTTTCATAACGTTTGGCAAAAGCAATACGGGCTTGCTTAAGGCGCAATGTCAACATCGGTATCTTCCTTCCTGGCTATCCTCCTAAACAACTTCTCTTCCACCAAACGCCTTCAGATGGTCCACGCCGAGATTGCCGAGGGGTTGTTTTTGCAAAAAAAAACATTTCTTATCTCATTCTCAAAGGATATTGTTTGGCCAAACGTATGGTGTTTCTACACTGAAAAAAAGAATCAACCAAACCAGTTTTGTTACTTTAATTTTAAGCAAACTTTAGTCGTTAATAAATAAACTTTGACTAAATATACAAAACTAGTTTGTATGTGTGTTCCCAAAGGCAGTTGGGTTAATTTAGTAAGTATGTTAATAAATTACAAAACGTTTGGTTACTAGTAACTGAAACATCGTAGACCAATTAGTTTTTCTAAAGCAACAAAACTGATTTCTAATTCATAACTTAACTAATTGTTTACTATTATTAAAGTCTTTGATCGTAGTTTACAAAACGTGCACATTTAATAAATTACCAAACCTTTGTAGGTATTAGAAAGCTTAATAAATTTGTTAGTAACATATTACTTTATTTATTATCTACAAAGATTTTACAGATGATACCCTATTTATTTGACTAATATCGACCGTACTAAATGCTGTATTAATATAGTCAAACTTTAATTACAAATAATCTAACAATTTCAAAAATATCAATCAAACTTTGATCAAGTTTATTCCTGTTGGTCCAGCGAGTGGCATCAACGGTCACCGGCGCGTGTATTTCATCGTGATCAGTGTGTTTATTTGGTGCCAGGAACAAGAAGTGCCTCGTGGTTACTTTAGTTTTACCCAATAGTGTTTCTACGCAACAAGTGCCTAATGGCTTTCGTAAAAAAATTGATTCGTACAGCGCCTGGCCGAATATTTCAGAACATGGACAACTTCGCGGAGGCGGCAGAGTCAGACTTAGGCACTAAGCCGACTGAGCCTGATATCATGGAAGATTATTTAAAGTCTTGAGGCCTAGACATGTACACTCCGAAATTTAAAGGTAATTTTTTTTTCTGCCCATACAAAAAATAAACTTAGAATAGCTCCGTCGTGGGCTGCCCCTTTAACGACACCCTGATCCTGATTGTTGGAATATCTAGACCTTCAAAATGGGTACCTAAATGTACTTAGTGTGTATCAGCATTTAATCTTTTTTTTAATTATGTTAACAATTTATATTCTAGAACATGGCATTGACTAGAAACAATGTTGATGTTGACCGAGGACAACATTAAGGAACTGGTACCCAAGATTGGACACAGAACGAAACTGATGAAACAACTACTCGTATCAACAGTTAAAAATATGCTAACAGATGCTTTTCCACCAGACAAGCAAAGTGATGTAAGTACAATGTTCTTCTTAGCATGTGCTAGCTAACTCGTGTAGATTTAACTCTCTGGTGTAGTAATTTGTTTCACGACGACGTCTGCCGCTACTCACGGGAAGGGTCCAAGCAAAGCTTACGTCCTCCCCAAAGTACAATTAATTCCTCTTTTATTTTTTTTTAAGTCTACATCTCGCTGATAAACAATAATCAATCCTATTGTTTGAATTGTATCATTGAATTTTAGTAAGGATGAATTTTTATTTGCTTAATGCCCAACTAATGAACACATATTTGGTGTATAATGCATAATAATGTCAAAGTCAAAGTCAAAGTCAAATAAGCTTTATTCAAATAAACTTAATTATTAAGTACTTTTGAATCGTCTATATTTTCCTACCACCCGTTCCAGACTTTTTTAGCTGACAAGAAGAACGGGCGCAAGAAACTTATCAGCTGTAACAGCCATAAGTAACGATATTTACAAACTTGAATATATCGTTACCAGATAATTACAACAGGGTGACAGGATTATTGGCAACAACATAGACTTATTATATTATATTACTTCAACAAAGTACTTACAGTAGCAAGTTATGTGTTACATCATTTCCACGCATTTAGATCTTTAAGATAATCGTCTACTTTATAATAACCTTTACCCATGAGCGTTTTTTTAACATGGTTTTTAAATTCATGCAAAGGAAGATCAATCACTTGTTGTGGAACTTTATTAATGAAAGCTATGCCTTTCCCCATAAATGAACCTCTAGTTTTTGCAAGCCTAAATCTTGGAACGGCAAGTTTATCTTTATTTCTTGTATTAAACTGGTGAATATTGCTGTTTTTAGCAAATGAATCATAGTGTTTCCTTACATAAACTAAATTTTCATATATATATTGACCTGCCAAAGTTAAAATATTAATTTCTTTAAACAATTCTCTCAAGCTATCTCTTCGCCGAAGATTATATATGGCGCGAACAGCTCTTTTTTGGAGTACAAAAATATTTTCAATACTGGCAGCTGAGCCCCACAATAGCAGTCCATACGACATTACGCTATGAAAATAACTAAAGTATACTAACCTTGCCGTTTCAATATCAGTTAAAAGCCTTATTTTCTTAACAGCAAATGCCGCTGAACTAAGTCTACTTGACAAGGCTTCAATATGTGGATCCCATTGCAGTCGGGAATCTAGTGTGATACCTAGAAATTTTGTGCTCTCGATAAACTCGACTTCATCGTCATTCAAATTAATATTTAATTTTGTCTGCTCAACATTAGGTAATGAGAATTTAACACATTTAGTTTTTTTGGGGTTAAGTGCTAAATTATTACTATTAAACCAGTATGAAACTTTAGAGAGGGCACTATTTACTTCGTCCGAACAGTTATTACCTCTGTTTACTTTAAAAACTAAAGAAGTATCATCCGCAAATAGTACTGTTTCACATAAATTATTCGCGTAGTTGGGAAGGTCATTTATATAAATTAGAAACAGCAATGGGCCCAATATTGATCCCTGTGGCACACCCATATTGATGGGGGCTCCAGTAGACTCAGTTCTATTAATCACTACTTTCTGAGTTCTATTGTACAAATACGATTTCATAAGACTAACTGATTTATCAGAGACACCATAATGTTCTAGCTTCTTTAATAGTGTTTGATGATCAACGCAATCAAATGCCTTAGAAAGGTCACAGAAAATGCCAATTACATCTTGCTTTTCTTCCCAAGCATCCAGAATATGTTTGAGAAGTGCAATTCCAGCATCAGTAGTACTTTTACCCTTGGAAAAACCAAACTGATTTTTATGAAGTATATTATTGTATGTGAAGTAATCTAATAATTGGGAATATATAATTTTTTCAAATATTTTACTAAGTGCTGGTAGTATAGATATTGGCCTAAAGTTAGCTGGGTCACTTTTATCCCCAGATTTAAAAAGAGGAATCAATTTACTATTTTTCATTAGATCAGGAAAGACCCCTTCGTCAATACATTTGTTAAAAATAAAAGCCAAGTAAGGGGCTAGTATATCAATTATTGATTTAATTATGCTTGTTGACATGCCCCAAAGATCTTCTGTTTTTTTAACATTAATTGTTTTAAAAGCTTTAATGATATCTGCACTATTTATATATTTAAAGGAAAAACTTTCATTGCACTTATCAACACTAGACTCCAGAAGGGAGACAGCGATGTTGGGACAAGCACTAAGAGTACTGGTAGTTTCTACAGGTATTCTAGCAAAGAAATCTTCAAAAACTTTAGCGACCTCATTGTCAGATTCAAAAGTTTGATCACCAGTTTTTAAACAGAAGGAATTTATATTGGATTTTGATTTGCCCGTTTCTTTGTTAATAATATTCCAAGTAGCCTTAATTTTATTGTCAGCTAATTTAATTTTATTTGCAAAGTACTTGGACTTTGCTAAGATACAGACTTCTCTGAATGTTTGTGAATACTTCTTGACAAATTCAATGAAGTTAGGATCACTAGAAGTAGCTTTCTCTGCATAAAGTTCGTATAATTTCCTTCTGCTCTTATATATGCCGGGTGTGGCCCAGTCACTAAATTTCGTACTATCATTACATTTGATGACTTTTTGTTTAAAAGTTTTACTAAATTCAGTTTGAACTATGCTAAATAAATGATTATATAGGTTATTGGCTTCAAAATTTGGTTCTGGTAATGTTTCAATTTTACTTGTGACATTGGTTCTGAATTTTTCAATATAGTGTTTTTTTACTGGCCTACACATTATTTCCCGTTTAGGCGGAACATGATGGTGCTCAATGGAGGCTAATTGTCCACTATGGTCGGATTTAATACAATTTAAAATTGATTTTTCAATGACATTACAGTTACAGAAAATATTATCTAAGCAGGTTGCCGATGTGGGTGTGATACGCGTTGGTTCATTAAAAATATGTAGCAAATTAAATGATTTAAATAGGTTTATGAACCTACTCGACAGTTTGGCTATTTTAGGGTCTAAGATGTCGACATTAAAATCTCCGCAAATTGCGACTTTTTTATTCTTCCTACAAGTTATTTTTAAAACTTCCTCCATAGTGGACTCAAACTCAAAGTAATTCGCTTTGGGGGGTCTATATACGCATACTATAATTATTTGATCAAGTTCCACGCACGATAACTCAACGGTTCGTTCAATTGAGAGGGATACTACATCTCTACGCTCTTTACATTGTAAACTATTGTGTAGAATAATAAGTGAACCCCCTCTTATAGCAGATTTCCTACTAAGCGAGCTAACAACTTTATAATTATCTAAACTTAAAAGTAATTCGTGCTTTTTCAACCAATGCTCAGTAACACATAACACATCAATATCTTCAGAGTTTAAGAATAAGCTTATTTCTAAATCTTTGCCAGAAAAGCCTTGCATATTTTGGTGTACAATTCTTAAACACTTTGGCTTTTCTATTGTTAAGTCAGGGCTAGAGGACGCCTCTATTGTCCTAGATGGTAATTTAAATGTGAAAAATTATTATTACTTGAACTAAGTAAAATGTTATAATTATTTTTATTTGGAACAGATTCCAAAGTTGAATGACTAATGTCAATAGTTGACTGCTCAATAAAAGCAGTTGTTTTACTAGCCAGATTATTGGCTAAATGTTTAAAATAAAAAGATAGCGATAATGCTATTTGTCTCCTAAAAGAACTAGGCAGATAGAACTTATCTTTTGTCAAGTAAAAACTATTAAATAATTTATTGATGTCAATTATGTGTAGCTGTTCACTATTATGAAATGCTACCGTATTCAATGTTACGTTCAACTGATACCTAAAGTTATTTTCCATTTGTGACACACTTTTGCAATAAGGGAATGTGAACAAAATCACTTTTTTTACTTTTAAAGACAATAAGGAATTACAATAAGCTATCAGTTGGTGTTTGTTCACATTACCCCTATTTCCTATCAACATTATCAAATTAGTGTTTTTATTAAATGTTTTTTTAACAATAATTCTCATCAAGTCATCCAAAGTTGACCCAGGCATACAATAATTAATTATGTTTTCCTTAGTGTGTTTTTGAATTAATTGGCCTAAATTCTTACCCATCTCATCGCAGAACATAATTGTTTCACAACAGTTTTTATCAGAAGATGGATTATTTTTTGTTGAGTTTTTCAAATCTTTACAAGTGTATGAGACCTCTGGTTCTGGTTCACATACTGAGTGGGTAGTTAAGTTAGTTGGGTTATTATCAGAAACTTTAAGCTCACACACTGAGTGGGTAGGTAAGGGCTCTGGGGCATCCTGGACAACTGCATCACACTGTTGTCTTACAATAGTATTTTGGTTAAAACAGCTACAATTCTGTTTTTTGCCAAGGGATTCGAACCGGTCTGTATTATAGTTACACATGTCAATCATGTCATTTGCAGCTAGCTTTTGGTAATTTAGCTGTTTGCGAGAAAAATCACTTAAATTATTGTACATTTCCCTGAGTGAAAGTTCCAAATTATCAATTTTTTCACTTAATTGATTATTTACCTTTTCACATTCTTTACTGTTATTACATGATGCCCTATTAATTACATCTAATTGCCCTAATAATTGCTTACGCTCTTTCCTCAGCTTTGAAAATTGGCTATAATAATTTTGTCTTTTTATCAACCTTTGAGTTTTCTTAATATATCTATTTAAGCGGATATATTTTTTGATTTTCTTTCCACTATTAAGTTGACAATTATTTCTAATGACAACAGATTTGTCATTATAGTTATTACATGCCAAGGTTGAATTGTCATAATATATTGCAGAATCACATTGATGTAACTCGCTAAACAGGCTTTGAGAATGCTTCTCTTCTACAAAAGTTTTATTTTCTTTTTCTAACTCTAAAATGGTCTTTTGAGCAAGAGACAAACTAATTTCAAGGTCGGTAATGCGACTCAATGCCTGTTCATGAGTGTAGTGACATTCTCTAAATTTTTCTATATACAATTGCATCTGGTTGTATTTATCTACAATCTCAGAATACTTTGTATGAACTTCAGCAAGCTCATTCTTGAGGTCAGTGTTCCGGGATATGGTCTTAAGAATCTCGCGTTCACTGTCTTCACGTTCCAGCAATAAGGTGTCATTTAGCTCTTTGGCTGCCTTCAAATCCTCTAGTGCCATTTTGAGTTTGATCTCCACATCCTTTGCAGTTGCCTTACGGGTCATCATGTTGTTATTGAGCTAGATGGAACTTGCAATCCGCAATCACTGCAAGTATACAATAAGTGATCAATAATCAAATTTTATTACAAGTTGTCAGTGTGATTCCTATGTTACAAAAAAGAAATACAGAAATAAAATTAAATAAACTAAGTTAAGCAAGTGAGGTCAGTAAATTATAACATATGTTTATCATTTATAATAGATTTGATGTGCAATTGTAGCAAAGGTTTATCTATTACTAGGTATCAACTTTGACTATAAAAGCAAGGTCAAACCTTTCTTTTTAATGTATAAGTCAGTATAAGTTCCTATGAATTTAGTAAACAAATGTAGGTACCTATCTATACTTAAACTATACTTAAATGAAGTTAAAAACTGAGTGACTGATAGTCTAGAATGAAAATTAATTAATACCTGAACAATATTATACCTATATTACTAAGTTATATTGTAAGAAAAGGAGCAGAATGGTTGCCCAAAATTATTGTTTAAAAGTGAAGTAGATCTGACGTGTTTATGTACAAATATAATGCTTGTGAAGTGTAAAACAGTATATCGAATGTCTGTGACAATAGTAGTAATATTATATAAATACTGTCAAATTACAAATGAAGGGTACCTACATAAAAGCTTGTTCAATTAAGGGTTTTTTTTATGAAACTGAAAAGAAGTAGACTGGTCCATTGATGAGGAACTCTCTTCGACGACTTTGTTACTAATACTTCGTCAATAACATCCTTATCATTACTATGTGCTGAAGATCCTGTATAACTAGTAGGTATGTACTTATGTTTGCTTACAGCTAGCGACGAGGTAATGGACGTAGCTGCTTTTATGGCCATTCCCCTTCTGATGACCACTGTGAATGTTTGTAAGAGAAAATCAAAAAAAATGGTCTCATATTATAAGCTATGGTTATGATATGAGTATAAAAAAATTATGTTTATCATAGTTTCATTTTTGTAAGTTTCATCTGTTTGTATTTTTAATTTTGCTATTTCCATTCCTATTACCTATGTGAGATAAAAAATAAATAAGTGCAAAAGTAATGTATTATTTTATTTTAAATCAGTATTATTAGCCAAAAATATTAACCAAGTAATAAGTAACAAACCTAATTGAGTAATGGTATGGTTCATGAAGTCTAGCTTGTAGCATTTATACTTATTTTTTGTAACAGATGTAATTTAGCAACAGATGCAAATTATATCTACTACAAAAAAATAAGTATTTCAATGCTATAAGCTAGATTTCATGAACCATACCATTATTCAACTAGGTTTGTTATTTATTACTAAACAGTTCCCTACCATTACTCAACTAATTTTGTTACTTATTACTAAACAGTTTGGTAACTGCTAAAACACCAAGATATGTTAATAACAACCACACTGTTCACATATCAGTAACAATAAAAAAGTAATCCGTTGACAAAGTGTTTTGTAGCCAATAAGGCACATCGTTAGGTCCCAAGTAGCACATTGGCTGATCAAGTGTCAAATTATACACCTACATAAGGTTAAAAGTGTGATTAAAGATGTTTAAAGGTTTTCGTAGCTTCTCAAGGCTGATATGTTGCATTTAAAAAAGTTATTTATTCAATAATCTGTAAAAGGCACTCCAGAAATACTTAATTAAGCTATGGGCTGTTTAAGAGTTCATAATACATGTTTTACTACGTTTGCAGCTGAAAAGCGGCGTAAAGAAATTCTTCTATAATGTTTTTTGCTGTTGAATGGTCTAAAATTAATCCTTTCTAACACCAACTGGTTAACAGTACGTCTGAAAGGTATTGTAAAGTTAGAAGCTGTACATTGATCTTGAAGGCATCTTTTATGACGCTTTTGAGCTACATGTGGAGTAATATAATACCACTGTAAGGTTGTCTGGTTAAGATCATTAAGGAAATACTTTTAACAGCCTGTTGCTGCTGAAATTACGCCTAAGTAGAAAATAATAACTCTTCAAGCTGAAGAAGTGTATCAAAGCATATATTTATACAGCTTTATTTGAGAAACTGTTCTAAACCATTTTTCAAGCGCTTTGTAATTCTCAAAGAGTTAGAATGTAATTTGTCTATACTATTAAACAGTTTTTGGCACCCAATTACACCAAATTAAAGTTCGTTGCTGTTATTGACTCCATTTAACAGCTTTTCTACCTATCTGTTGCAAAATTTTATTATTTTGGTTAATAGTACCGAATTTACAAGAAAATAAGTAATATTTTAGACTATACCTACCTATAAGATAAATGTTAGTTGGAGGATGATTTTCTTTTTGGTAGAGGACCCCTAACTTGCTGCAAGAAATAGTTGTTGAAATACAATATAACTCATAAGTCATTAGAACGGCATTTCCGGAATCCATATATGAACTAAAAGTGTAAATTAACGTCTCTTATACAGAACACGAGCAGTCTATGGCTGATTAATGGTATTTTGTTCAGCAAATAGTGTCACAAGATAATATTTTAACGATTAAAGCTGAGCACCTCATGGACGCCATAACCCTAAAAATAGCTTTTTTTATTATTTTCTAAAACATTCTTAACTGCAAGAATCCGCCTTAATTTAAGCTCTTACTTCATAGGCAATTTAAAGAAACCATTTTTACTAAATATCTCATTTAATTTTCCATAATAATAGATTAAAACTTTTGCACTCGTGATTTGTCCATATATTTCCTAAGTTAAAATCTAATTATTCGAAGGGCGCATGAAAATTTTGTTGTTAATTGGTATTAACTTCACGATGTAGTTGCACTCGCATCCTGAACGCATTTGTATAAACTGCGCATTTGTAAAACTTTCTAACAAAAAATATCCCAGTAGAAATGGTGGACGATGATGGAAGATTGAATATAGTTAACTTTACACCATAACTTTTAACAGTCCTTTACATACTTAATTTATTTTAAGATGACTTGCTAAGAACAAAGATGTTAAAAAAGTTTGAATAGGGAGTTGCAAAAGGTTAGAAGCTGGTTAAGAGCTGGTTGGGAGAGTCCTGCACAGAATTAAACTTTTTACAGTGCTTTATTAATGCTCTATTAAAACTTAAATAAGCCTGACCGATGCTTCTCTCCAGCCATTGTAATACCAAAGGCTGTATAATTTGGGGCCCTTTTTAGCTGTTTAAGCGCTTAAACAGCTTTAGTACAGCCAAATTGGTATACCCTTAAACAGCTTTAAGATTCGATGGCAGCATTAATTAAGCACTTATGCAGCATTTGTGTGCTACTTGGGGTTACAGTAGATAAACAGTTTGTTAAATTGATACCAAATATTTAACCTATTAACAACATATCAACTTGTTAATAACAGCCGCACAGTAAAGGCAGTAGTAGGGCAAAGGTTGCTTAATAGATACAAAATATAAAAGTACTTAACAAGAAAATGAAGTGTTATACGTTCATAAACTGGTTGCTTAAAAACAGTAAAACATTTGAATTAATTGCAACAAAATAACTTTAGCAATTAGTACCTCAACTCAAACAGCAAAACCCCGTTTTGTAGCTAGTATAACATAGTTTGCAAGTCACTTTTTTGTGTAAATAGTAACCAAAGTTTTTGTAACTGTATACAAAACATTTCTTTCAGTGTATCGACTCAACAACATGTCTTCCTATTTCTAGGCACATGTGGAACATTTGAATTAGTTTGATACGTGTTAAAATGCTTTACAGCATGTGTTGTGGTTATTGCTTGAGGGCCCGAGAGTCCAGTCAGTCAATAAAGAAGACGATGCACCATTAGAATATATATTTATTAATTCTTCATGAGTTTCATGACACAGGAAAAAAACCGACAGATAGTAAACAAGAGTTATTACCATGGTTACAGAAAACAGTTGTTACAAATCCAAAAACAATACTTCCCCTTAATAACTGTTGTTAACATTTTAACTTCCTAACGAGACAGTTGGCAGTCCTAACTCTCTACAACAAAATTCATGTTTCCGAACATTCAGTGGTTTTGTCAGTATGTCGGCTGTCATGTCTTCCATACTTTTATAAAGTAATTCAATAAGTCCCTTTTCAATACACTCCCTTATGAAATGAAACTTAACATCAACATGTTTCGATCTTCGATGAAACACAAGGTTGATTGCTAGCTTTTGAGCCGACTGGTTGTCACAGAAGGCCACTTACTCTTTACAATATTTTTAACAAATGGTGGATGGACAAGCTCTCATACATCATGTTCAGCAAAAGAATTCATCTCCTCCTGCATTGCACAGCGCCAGAGATTTGAGCTTAGAGCTTCAGTCACGTTTTGTGGCTCACCTGGTAACGCGCAAAGATAATTTCTAGGACGGAGATTATAACTATGTTGCGAAATCAATGGCTCCTTACTTACAGACTGCTCTACGGCTGCATCTATCATATTATCCCATAACCTGTTGTGGTTATTGCTTGAGGGCCCGAGAGTCCAGTCAGTCAATAAAGAAGACGATGCACCATTAGAATATATATTTATTAATTCTTCATGAGTTTCATGACACAGGAACCTGTTGTGGTTATTGCTTGAGGGCCCGAGAGTCCAGTCAGTCAATAAAGAAGACGATGCACCATTAGAATATATATTTATTAATTCTTCATGAGTTTCATGACACAGGAAAAAAACCGACAGATAGTAAACAAGAGTTATTACCATGGTTACAGAAACAGTTGTTCCAAATCCAAAAACAATACTTCCCCTTAATAACTGTTGTTAACATTTTAACTTCCTAAAGAGAAAGTTGGCAGCCCTAACTCTCTACAACAAAATTCATGTTTCCGAACATTCAGTGGTTTTGTCAGTATGTCGGCTGTCATGTCTTCCGTACTTTTATAAAGTAATTCAATAAGTCCCTTTTCAATACACTCTCTTATGAAATGAAACTTAACATCAACATGTTTCGATCTTCGATGAAACACAGGGTTGATTGCTAGCTTTTGAGCCGACTGGTAGTCACAGAAAGCCACTTACTCTTTACAATATTTTTACCAAAAGGAGGATCGACAAGCTCCCATACATCATGTTCAGCAAAAGAATTCATCTCCTCCTGCATTGCACAGCGCCAGAGATTTGAGCTTAGAGCTTCAGTCACGTTTTGTGGCTCACCTGGTAACGCGCAAAGATAATTTCTAGGACGGAGATTATAACTATGTTGCGAAATCAATGGCTCCTTACTTACAGACTGCTCTACGGCTGCATCTATCATATTATCAGTTATTGCTTGAGGGCCCGAGAGTCCAGTCAGTCAATAAAGAAGACGATGCACCATTAAAATATAATTTTATTAATTCTTCATGAGTTTCATGACACAGGAAAAAAACCGACAGATAGTAAACAAGAGTTATTACAATGGTTACAGAAACAGTTGTTCCAAATCCAAAAACAATAGCATGGAAAAATAATTGTTGTCGAGCATTGCAAGTGGTCTGCTCCTTTGTTCGCTTTATGACAGATTCGCTTTAGGACAGATTCGTTTTACGACAGATTCGCTCTACGGCAGATTCGCTATATGACAGAAGTACAGTCAACTTGACAACAATAATGTTAGCGCGAGAGCGACAGAGATAAAGTATAGACGGGTCATTGTACAAAATTCCTTCTGTTTCTTGTTAACCTCCTCTGAATTTATGCTACCCTGGTACTTTGGTAAAGTAATTTGAAGAAGATAAAGATTTTTATTAACTGGCAGTCAAAAAAGGATTCAAAATGACGGCTCACAATACAACGGCAAAAGAGTGGGTAAGTGAGCGAGAAGAGAAACATGTACGATGCCATTTCTAATCCCATTCTTTAACTACACGGGTTGTATAATTTATTATATTTTTGTGAACGACTGTACAATTTCTGTCTTAAAGCGAATCTGTCCTAAAGCGAACAAAGGGGTCTGCTATATCTATTATTGGACGACCAGTTCTTCTCATGAAATTTTATTATAATTCCTCATAGATTTATCGCAACTTTGCAATTTCCCAGTTTTTTTTAAAAGCAAACAGATTTTCATAGTTTTCAGCAATAAAGGGTACCGAATAGTACCGATATTAAACAAAAAGTGACCTATAACAAACTGTTGTTTATTAAAATTATAATAATAAGAAAAATATTCAGCGATCTTAATTAAGTGACCAGCCTGTACCAATACTTCCGAGGTTCCGCTGCCACGATATATCCTGTATAAAATTTATCTATCTGTTTTTTTATATTACTAATATTTTAAACGAATGTCCTAATTGTAAGGAAGTATTTTGCGATACCACAAAAAATAAAAAATAAATCATGTAATTTATTATGAGACATTGTTTGTAAAAACTAATCTCATAAAATAATCGTTCTTAATTATATGGCCACAACTGTATATAATTACACGGTTATTTTTAAAGTATCTTAAAATGAAAAGGGGTGTTCAGACCACGTTATTGAACAACTTTTACTATGGGGCCAACGACGAAATCGCGAAAAAGAAAATCAGCTGTTCTATAGAAATGTACAAAAACGACTCGACTATAATGTATGGACGCACGTATCGGTTTAATGAAACAACAATTTTTTCCGTTTCAGTTCCATGTATGGGGAACCCCCCTTAATTTTTTTATATTTTTATTTTTTGTGTAAAAATCGTAGAGCGGTTTACAGAATACATTCTCTTACCAAGTTTCAACTGTGTAATCCTGTTTGGTAACACGTTGTAGCTCCAAACAGCTTATTTGGACTCCACCCTTTGAGCGACTGCTGACTGCCTATGTTCCATGACACTGTGGTCTGACTGTTATTTTCATAAATTATGCATAATAATTAAGCAGTATACAAATTTTCAGCCTTGAGATAACTCTTGTACCGACCTCGAAATTCATACAACTTCCGTGGCGTGCTGACTCGGCATGTTCCAAGACACTGCGGTCTGACTGCCGTCTTATTTTTTTTTGTGCTATTCTCTACCATATTGCCAAATTTGAACCTTGAAATAACTCTTGTAGAGCCCTTCGAAATGCTACATGTTTGGAAGCGTGCTGACGCCAGGTGTTCCACTTCCTGGCGCTGGGAGTAGGTGCTGACTCATGTACACCCTAAACACTCTATCATATTGAGAGGAGGACCTTGAGATAACTCTTGCAGTAATTTTCAATAGCTCTCTAACTATAAAAAGAAAACAAATACCTTCCAGTCGGCACCTTCATTCGCACCAAAAGTCTGTTTAGGTATTATAGGAGGGTTATCGCTCGGCTAATGTTTTATTTCAACTAATTTACATAAAACCTTAATAAATTAATACCTAAACCTTCCTTATAAATCACTTTATCTATAAATGAAAACCGCATGAAAATCCGTGCAGTAGTTTTTGAGTAGGTATATCGCGAACAGACAGACGTGGCGGAGAACTTTGTTTTATAATGTGAAGTGATTACACATTAACATTTTCCGCAGATTGTCATCTTTTTGATCCTTTAAAAGAGTCCTACCGCTCGTCAGGATATTTTTTTTTGAAAAATCTGATTTTCTGTTCTTTTTATCTGATAACAAAAGAACAATTATTGGTCCTAAAAAAGTTTTCTTTATCCAAAATTAAAGCTAAATAGCTGTTCTACAACTTTATTTCTACATCTTTCCTAGCAGAATGAGTATTTTAGACGGTGTTTTGTTCGAAAGACTAGCTTTACTACAAATTTAGTCAAAAATGACCCGTGTTTGAAGTATGTATCACGAGATGGTTATGACACTCGGAGCTAAAATTACGCTCAAATTGTTGGTAATTTTATCTTCTTTAAAGATGTCATAAACGACTTTGCCGTAAAATGCATTTTTTAGAAGTTGTGAGCCAAAAACTGAAAAACGTCAAGGTTTTCCGAGCACTACGAAGTTAGCACAGTTCTTTCAGCGTCGCATTGTCAGGGGTGCAGAAAAGGACATAGGGTACCTTTCATCCAGAAAAAACGTACAGTTCCCGAGGGATAGCCAAAAAACTGTCCACGCAGACGAAGTCGCGGGCGGCCACTAGTTTTCTATATTTTACTACCATTCGAGACTTTTTTAACTGACAAGAAGATTTCTTAAAGTGTGTTTTATCTTCTTCGTTTAAACTCAGCAGTTAATATTGCGAAAGAAAAAGACAAAACAGGCACCTATGATATTAAGTATACTAGCTTCCGCCCGCGACTTCGTTCGCGTGGACATTTGGAAAATCCCTATAGGGAACCTTTGGCTGAGATAAAAAGTATCCTATGTTTTAATCCAAGCTATGAAATATCTGTGTGTCAAAGTTCATCAAAATCTGTTCAGCTGTTCCGTGATTGAGGAACAAACATCCAAACCCACAAACTTTCACATTTATAATCTTAAGTAGATTTTTACTTAAATAATAATAAAGAGTTCAAAATCAAAATATTTCATTTTTTATTCGTCACAATGGTTATCCTATTCAATCAATGGCCTTAGCATCTGCCAGCCCGTTAATTAGATGTTCTTTTAGATGTATTGGCCGGATATCATTTAGGCTGCTGATGAAACGGCGACGTTCAATCTACGGCCTTAGCATCTATCATCATCCTTATCATCAGCTAAGGCCGTTGATTGAATAGGATAACCATTGTGACGAAAAGAAAAAGAAATATTTGGATATTGAATTCTTTATTATTATTTGAGTAAAATCCTACTTATTTAATATTATAAATGTGAAAGTTTGTGGGTTTGGATGTTAGTTCCTCAATCACGCAAAAAGAACTAAACAGATTTAGATTAAATTTGACACACAGATAGTTCATCATAGGTGCCTGTTTTGTCATTCGCAATATTAATTGCTGAGTTTAAACGAAGAAGCTAAAACTCATTTAAGAAATCTTGTCAGCTAAAAAAGTCTCGAATGTTAGTAAAATACAAAAAATTCAAAAGCACTTTATTACCTGTAAGTTTCTTTGAATAAATAATTTTTCATTTTCATTTTCATTTTTCTAATGCGTTTGATTTTTTTGAGAATAGGTAACACAGATAATGTTTAAACTATCAATAAAATAATATAAAATCAAGAAAAACATTTAAATGTACCAAAAGTTTCAAGGCAATGATATTGATAACAAAATATTTGTTATACTTAATTGATCTAATTTATCCTAACTTTAACAGCTGTCTTTGTCATAATCACGATATTATATCATGTCTTTTTCTGTCCAGTACTCATGGTCACCTAAACTTTCTCGTTTATCGTTTATAACCTCTAACTAAGATTCTTTCATAATGTCTAAACTCCAAGGAAAGAAAACACAAATCATTTTCATATTCAAACTTGACAAACATTGTTTACCTCAAATCACGGAACAAACAATAAATTAAGTAAAAACAAAACAAATCAATATATGGTACCTTTTTAGTCATATTCTGAGTTTTTTTTCAAAACATTCTTTAAAACGTTCGTTCAAAAATTTTTTTGCACTATTTTTTCACCAAACACTTCCATTTCACGATATTTTCGTGTAAACGTAGTGTAAACGTAATTTAATTGTGAAAAGTACCAGAAATCACAGCTGGTCGACGCCATATTACAGATTTGACAGCAATACCGCCTCAGCGTCCCTGGTGATAGAAAATGGAACCAAATTACAATGACTTGGCTAGGCAAGTGATTAAACGTTATCGAACCAAGTCATTTGATGCCGGGATGTTAAGAGGATACCTCGTGGATTTTCATGCTTTTCAATTTAGATTTAGTCCTATTGATCCTTCTACAATTGTTCTAATTTTGGAATATGTTAAAATAGACTA
Source organism: Agriphila tristella (assembly GCA_928269145.1). Taxonomy (NCBI): domain Eukaryota; kingdom Metazoa; phylum Arthropoda; class Insecta; order Lepidoptera; family Crambidae; genus Agriphila; species Agriphila tristella. The sequence continues at coordinate 1,462,443 of OV743443.1, read as the reverse complement.
ATAAATACATCTTTTGGTTAAGCTCAAAACATGAACGGAAACAATTTTCTCGATAAAAAAAAATCCAAAGTTGATGCCTCTCATATCATTTTTGCAGTACTGTAAGCAAACGGACTCATATTTTGAACTGAAATTAAGTTTATAAGAAAAGTAATAAATAGTTCCAGCTTCTGATAAAACCACTTTTTTCAAAAATAATTTAGTTTTTTAATAAATCAACTATTTTCATAATGTCGCTTACGTTATTTTATTTCGGAACGCGTGCGCTATTGTTGTCCCTTTCTTTGCGCTGGGAAGCTATATTACTTTACCTCTTTGCACCGGAACTTCAGACGGCCGCGAGCCTTTATTGAGGACGGACCTGTGCTTGAGCGCTCAAAAAATTTACCAGCCAAAACACGTAAAATGACAGTTATACTGACAATGACAGTTTTAATTGCTCCCACATTTCAAAAACAAGAGTCTATAATACTCATGCAACCTATTTTTAGGAGATGGAATTTATCAACAGAACAAAACTTCCAAGAGTCGCCATTGCGTAACAAAAAATGTATTATCCACAAAAAGAAGGTGGGTGATTCGAAATAAAGTGTATGGACGAAATGAGGTCGCATGTATGAAATAAATATAAAATAAGAAAAAATAAGAGGAAGCACAACGTAAAACAAAATGACGGGAATCTACTAAACTCTTTGAATATTTTTTTTCAGCAAAGCTTTGTTCCACAGTGTTTATGTTCTGTGGTTTGATCGAACTATTTTTAACATATAAATTAATGGGGAAGGCAACTGTCAAAATGGCGCTGCGTACGCTTGTTCCACGAGAACTATGAAAAAAAGGACTTTTACTTAAAAAATATTTTTTTAAGCTTTAAAATGATTAAATTCTGTATAATAGGCTCTAAAAAAGTTGGCACTTACAAATTTCCGAAAAATCTGGATATGGAAAAAATTTATAGATTCTGTAAGAATAAAAACGTCTTAACTTGGCTTTAAATTCCGGCATTTGCATTGTAGAATAGTCTTATAAAACAATTTTTGGTCAATGGGTCTTTTTCGGTAAAAAAAAAACACAAAATAAATATCTATTTTCCCATACATTTTGTTCTGAACGTCTACTGTCTTAGGAACAAGCGTACGCAGCGACATCTACAATTAGCTTTGCGTTGCCAACCCCATTAAGTATTACGTTTTGTATAGTACAAATACGGTCATATATTATTTCCCTCATCTTCACTTCGAACTTCAGATAACCCATCATTGTACTAAAGTCCGAAGAGATGCAATCGTGTATGAGAAGAGTTGTAAGTAATTAAATTGTAGGTATATACAAGGTGCATTTGTAAACACTCTCCAAATTTTAAGGATGTGTTCAGTCCATGAAACTGAACAACTTTCTCTAAGAAACATAGGGTCAAATATGTAAAAAAAAATTGACTTTTCATACAAATCAAAGAGATCACGTGATCAGATTAGTATGGGATGACCAAAATCTTTTGGCGTATTTCGATACATGTTTCATGGAGAAAGTTGTTCATTTACATGGACTGAACACATCCTTAAAATTTGGAGAGTGGTTACAAATGCACCCGGTATTATGTGTACATAATAGGTATATAAGTGAACTATTTTTCCATATTTTTAGTCATATATTTTATCATTTAAGTACTCTTCCTTTGACTTTATTATCGTTTGTTTAATAATACAATATGTTTGGTTAGCGATATCGGAACTTTTAAAGGCAGATAATATGATAAATTTTATCGGCAAAACCCCCCACATGTTGGACTCTATCCCTCTCCTGTAGGAATGACAGGCATTTTAAATTTGACTTTTTATTTTAGATGGCTTTGCACCTAAGTAAGTAAACTTTTAACTTTAATTCGTCATAAAAAACTACTAAAGTAAATGTTAACCTGAAATTAGTGTTTTTTTTAGTTTCCATAAAAAATTGAGCCCCCACTGCATCCTTTAGGTGTTGAATAATGTCCACCGTGTCGTGTTGGACCCTAAAATATATGCCATTTTCGCAATCAACATCCCATAAAACCTCGATAACGACACCTATATCGATGTTGGGCTTTTTTTAACCCATTTACCTCCTAAAGAGTTGAGTTTGGAAAACCGCGAAACACGTTTTTGCTTATTTGTTTATAGTACGAAGTTTTAAGTTGAAATGTCTATTTAATATTTTTTCCATACAAACTTTGTACCCCTATTTCAACCCTATAGAAGTGGAATTTCCAAAAAACCCTTCTTAGTGGGTATTTACATTGTATAAAGTAACTGTGTACAAAATTTCAAATCTCTAGGTACCATAGGCAACAGCGTCGCTTAACCACTGCTAAGGTTAAAATCGCTTGCACGCCGCGCCGTCACTACATACGTTTAGTTCGTGCAAGGGCGATACGCGCGCACGCGAATTTTGTTTGTTGCTAACTGGTTAAGCGACGCTGTTGCCAATAGTACAGTGGTTTGGGCTGGGCAATAGTCTGTCAGTCACCCCTTCACTTTTATATATAAGAGATTGTATTTTTGTATAATTAATAAACTAAACATGAAATAAAACATTTTTTAACGGATACTAGCGCGGTTTTACTGAAAGAACTTTGGTAATTAGTTGGTATTTGGCTTGATTTTTATTTTCCCGACGTTTACGTTTTTACGTTTATTTTCATTTTTCAATTTGAAGATACATAAATTTATCAAAGAAAATGTTCTAAATACAATGTATTGCGACTCCATCGTTTCTCAATTCTTCTTCTTTAAACTTTCGATGAAACCTCACAGGCATTTGGCGCGAAAATCAAACTTTACGATTGAAGGCAGAATGTCACTATGGGATACGAGGGGTGAGTGGGCGGAGCCTGTAAAAAATTTTTTTCACGAGGCGTCGTCTTAATTAGGCCGATGATTGAATGGCGCCTGTCAATGAAAAGGCTAGGCCGCTAATTGAACGACTGATTAAGACGACGCCTCGTGAAAAAATTTTTTTACAGGCTCCGCCCACTCACCCCTCGTATCCCATAGTGACATTCTGCCTTCAATCGTAAAGTTTGATTTTCGCGCCAAATGCCTGTGAGGTTTCATCGAAAGTTTAAAGAAGAAGAATAGAGAAACGATGGAGTCGCAATACATTGTATTTAGAACATTTTCTTTGATAATTTAGGTATCTTCAAATTGAATGAAAAATGAAAATGAATACAAATACCTAACAATAGTTTATTAATTGTAAAAAAATACTATTATTATTAATAAAGTTGTACCATTCGGCGTTTTTCAATACATTTGCGAAAAACAGATTTGTAACTTTTGCGACAGAGGTCCATTTGGGGCCATCCATAAATTACGTCACACGTTAAGGGGGTCGACGACGTGTGGAGGGGTCCTAAATTCGTCAGTTCCAATTCAATAATTATTACTAGATATAAATCGTAAAATATGTGACGCCATCGTTTCTAGTTTTGCCCTTCAGAAGTGCGAGAAAAATAGTTTTAGAATTTTTAAAGCAATATTTATGGAGAAATGGAGAATGTGACGTCACTAAGGGTTTTTTACATTTCATTTAAATGTAAAAACCCCTTAGTGACGTCACAGCTCGGCACGGCGAAACACACACCTTTGCTCACATTTTTTTATCTGGCCTACCCACATAAAAGAAATAGGCCATTCAAAATGTCACATAAAGAGAAATGGGCAAAAGACGCGTTTAAGCCCGACCATTGGGTTTAAACACATAATTCCCCCCCTCCCCTCCCCCCCGTAGGAGCTAAATTTAATTAAACAGATTTTATGCAATATGTTGTGTTTAAAATGAAGATTATTGAATTTACTCAAAAAAGCTTGTAATATGGTAATTATTTTGACAACCTTCTTTGAACAAAGTCGAGGTTGCCGTGCTCCTCCGATGGTGACGCAGCAAAGTTGTATGGGATATCATTATTGTCGAGTTTTAGCCACCAGCAATTTCCTTTGAGAATCCATTACTGTCGAGTTTTGTTTCAAACATATAGGTAGTTGGCTGAAAATACAACATTGTACAACGCACTTGACTTCGTTCATAAACACATCCCGCTCGCACACTATACGCCACACCTATCGCTCTCTTATTCACACTTGTTGTGGTAAGCGTGGTGAGCCGCCATTTTCAATCCCATTCTTTTTCTGCGCGTGTGTTGTATTATTGTATGTAGGGGGCGATGCGGGCGACGGGCGACGAACGCCTGCCGCCCGCACCTCTCACGACCCCCGTTCTCGTCTCCCCTCGCGCCTCTGTGCCCCGCAGGCGAGGACTCATTTAACGTGTGCGTTACCCCAGCAAAAAGTTGTGCTTTAGAGAGATGAGACCTTATCAGATAATTAGTGTGTCATGAGGAGAAATCCACCCACCAATCCGCATTGGGCCCGCGTGGTGGGTTATGGCCCGTCCTCCTTATCCACCCATAAGGAAGGCCTGTACCCCAGCAGTGGGGACATTAAAATGGCTGATGGATTGGAGGAGAAATCTGTTTACTAATAGCAAAATTTGTGTGAATTGTAGTTTTTAAGATATTTGAGAAAGACTGATTTTGCTGGGGTCACGTTTTAAACATTACCCTGGCAAAAAAAGTTGTTTCAGTCTGGAACCAAATACATTAATAGATAGCTTTTGTTGCATAGTAAATGTTAGCAAATAGCAAAAATTGTGTGTGTTATGGTTCTTGAGTTATTTAAGTTTTTGCTGGGGTAACGTTTTGGGATTTCCCAGATCTCGAAAACGGTTCAACGCAGAAGTTTGAAAAAAATGCCACTAAGAGACCTTAATTTGTTTAAATTTGTTTAAACGTTAATTTCTTATTTGGTTGTCGCAAACCAACGTAATTAAATGGTTTCGAAAAACAGAAAAAACGAATTTGCAAGTAAACAAGTGCACTTATAATTAAATAAACAGCTGTAAAAAATAGCCGTGGTAGACACTTACTACGTCAAGAATTTTAGGCTTTGTTACTTTACACGATATAAAGATATAAACAAATAGAACCATAACACACACAATTTTTGCTATTTGCTAACATTTACCATGCAACAAAAGCTATCTATTTATGTATTTGGTTCCAGGCTGAAACAGCTTTTTTTGCCAGGGTAATGTTTAGAACGTGACCCCAGCAAAATCTGTTTTTCTTAAATATCTTAAAACTACAATTCACACAAATTTTGCTATTAGTAAACAAATTTCTCCTCATGACACACTAATTATCTGATAAGGTCTCATCTCTCTAAAGAACAACTTTTTGCTGGGGTAACGCACACCATTTAACCGGTCGGCCTATAGTACCAATACGAACAAGAATTGTTAACGACATAATCGCCTAAAACGTCACGTTTTCGAGTTGTAAGCTATTAAAGTTGAACTGATGGCGACACCACTGGGTAGATTTGAAGCTAAAATAAAACGTAGGTATGGGCTCTAGAATATTGTTTTATGGTCATCTAGGTCCCGTCTAAGTTGCTACGGGTGAGCCGATTTTTTCTAATATTTTTCATTATTTATTCATCTATAAAACAGCTTATGTCACTTTGTTAGATACCTACTTATTATAGCGTGCGCATGATGCGTGCCTAAATAAATAACGTAATAATGCGAGACGTAAGTATTCGTTTTGAGATTATTTATTATTATTGCTATTATTTTTGCTTTGCCGTTGTCGCGTAAAGAGACTAATGATTCTGCAAAATAATAATATTTGTTCACGATCGAAACTTGTAAAAGTTAAAAGTTGTACCACGGGTCGGGAAAGAAATTTTATTTCACAATATTTATTAGTTTATTGTTTTGTTACGCAATGGCGACTCTTGGAAGGTTTGTTCTGTTGATAATTTTCATCTCCTAAAAATAGGTTGGATAAGTATTAGAGACTCTTTGTCTTTGAAATGTGAGAGAAATTAAAACTGTCATTGTCAGTATACTGTCATTTTACGTGTTTTGGCTAGTAAATTTTTGGAGCGCTCAAGCACAGGTCTGTCCTCAAGGAAGGCTCGCGGCCGTCTGAAATTTCGGTGCAAGCAAAGAGGTAAAGTAATATAGCTTCCCAGCGCAAAGAAAGGGACAACAATAGCGCACGCATTCCGAAATAAAATAAAGTAAGCGACATTATGAAAATAGTTGATTTATTAAAAAACTAAATTATTTTTGAAAAAATTGGTTTTATCAAAAGTTGGAACTATTTATTACTTATCTTATTAACATAATTTCAGTTCAAACTATGAGTCCGTTTGCTTACAGTACTGCAAAAATGATATGAGAGGCATCAACTTTGGATTTTTTTTCTATCGAGAAAATTGTTTCCATTCATGTTTTGAGCTTGATCAAAAAATTTTGTTATTAGTCTATTTTAACATATTCCAAAATTAGAACAATAGTAGTAGGATCAATAGGACTAAATCTAAATTGAAAACCATGAAAATCCACGAGGTATCCTCTTAAGCTAGTTGGCTGCGACATATATATTACCATCATACTTACTACACGTACACACACACCCTCCTACACACACTCACTCACTTTCACTATAAACAAAAGGAGGAACAACTTACAACTTACACAAATCCCCTTTGATTAAATCCCTCTCTATCAGGATGTCCTTTTCGCTAAAAGACCATTCACGTTAGATGACATTAAAGCAAGATACTAAGATTGCTGAAAGACAACTCAGCTACATGACATAAAAGCAGAATAGGTACCCAGTCAGCAGAGAGTCAACTCAGCCGGATTAGTATTTAGTCCGGATTCCTATTCATGTATTTTTTTTTCTTCTTTATGAATACTGATCCATAAAGTGTGAGCACAAGCAATTTTATCGTAAAATGTTCGATTGATCCTAGGGATGAGCGCTGTAGTGATACAGGTTTTCCGACCTAGTTCAGACGCAGATGATCAGAATATTATTATGTAACATTACATTTGGATATACCTACTTGAACTGTTTGTACTGGGCTATTTTGTTATTTGTACTGGAAATAAATGTATAAAAAAAAATACCGGCCCATATTCAAAACCCCGAATGCTTTCAACTCGAACTCCAAAACCGCTTCGAAGCCCTTGAGAACAGCATAGATGTGGACGATCTAAACAACATGATGGCGGATACTGTCCGTAAGGTAGGGTCCAAGATAAAGAAAGTCTCCCACCACCAACGAGATCTTAGTTCGTTGCCCACCACACATTCCTACTCATAGATCAGAGACGTGAAATAAGGCTCCAGAGCTCAGCGGATGCTCATCGTTATCGGCAGCTCAATAGACAGATATCTAAGTCTTTGACGAGCGACCTTCGCCAATTTAATACAAATCGTATTAAAGAGGCTATCGAGCGGAATAAAGGCTCCAAAGTGTTCGCGAGAGATCTGTCTATTGGGAAAAGCCAGATGACGAAGCTGAAAACTGACAACGGTCGCATCATTTCATCGAAGCCTGAAATCCTGAGGGAGACCGAGCATTTCTATGGGCAGTTATATTCCACTCATACACCTGTTCAAAGCGAGGCTAAAGACCCCAGAGCCAAGCTTACACGATATTGTAAAGGTGCCTTAAACATTATTTTAGTAATGACAACACTGTTCTTGTCTATTACGAACGAAGATCCGTATTCGGTCTGATTGTCTTTGCTTTTGCCCCGCTTCCATCACCATGCTTGACTGCTATTGTTTAAATAATTTAATTCTAATTTCCTTTGAGATTGAGATTTGTTTGTACTCGTGTCTATGTGCATTCGACCCAGTTATTACGTGTTGTATTTATTCTGAGAAATAAAAGGCTGTAATAACTACGCCGTGTTTTTCATATCGCTGCAAGCCCCGTTCTCAACCACTGCTGATCCACGTGCCTCCACTCATCAATAGGTTATAGGACCCAGGCTGACTAGAATACCACTGAAATTGTGAGTAAAACACGATCAGAGTTTTTATGAGAGCTTTGTGTGTGAGCGCGTTTGAATTATGGCGAATGGCACTAATGGCACTGACCGCGTGCTACAACATAACCTAAACGGCATTGAAAAGCTCGAAGGAGCTGCCAATTATCACTCATGGAAATTTTCTATAAAGAATGTACTAATATTAGAAGGCCTATGGAAGGCGGTTGAGGGCATTGAAAATGATGCTGTGCTTGTACAACGTGCTTTGGCGCGCATCTGTCTTTCTGTCAAACCCGCGCTATACCAATATGTGAGGAACGCTGCTACAGCTAAAGAAGCTTGGACTAAGTTATCTGAGGTCTTCGAAGACAAAGGTCTCTACAGGCGTGTGCTACTTTTGAGAAAATTGCATAGCATTACTTTTACTGAATATGACTGCATGAATACCTACATCGAAGCGATCACCACCATTGTTCAGCAATTGCATGATATTGGGAAAACCATTGAAGACGCTGAAATTGCTGAAATACTGTTGAGTGGACTGCCGGCCGAGTATGATCCCCTTGTTTCTAACCTGTCTACGGCTTCAGTTACTGCTCAAGTATCAAGTGAGTTGGTGCGCACTAGATTGTTGCAGGAATTTTCACGCAAGAACGCAAATTCTAACAGTGATGCTGGTTCTGCTCAGGGATGTGACTTTCATATCAAAAAATCGATTTTATAATAATCGATTATTTCTAGGCCGAAAATAATCGATTTACAAAAATCGATTATTTTTTAATGAAATAATCGATTTTTCACAAAAAATCGATTATTTTTTCACACTTTATTAATTTAACGAGAAATTACGTCTAAAACCTACTATAATAGTAGAAAACTACTGCATCTGATTACGCACTGGAAGAATTTCTTGTTCTCCTATTCTCCATCACGAAAGGGAGGGAGCCACAAGATAATAGAGTCCGACATACCTAACTTTGCAGTAGGATAAAGAGGACACCCCAAAAAATTCAAAACGGCAACACTCGCGGAGATATGTAACTATGTAAACCGAAACAATTTTGATCCTTTCTTTTAATTTTTTTATTATTTAATTTATTTTGATTTTATTTATGATCCTTTATCTGTCAGAATTAATTCATGTGATTGAATGCTTACCTTCAAGGAAAACCATCATTCCGTCACATACATCGCTAGTAAGAAAGAGAGAGAACCTAGCCTATCTCTAGGAAGTTGTATAACTGAGGCTCTATTTTTGAATCGCTTGACCGACTTGGAGCGCTCCCTTCCACTGATCTTCGATCGAAATCTCATACATTTGAGTCAAATATCGAACGAAAATCAGTAAAAACGAGCGCTCGACGCCAGTCGAGCAATTCAAAAATAGGGCCCCTGCATCTTTTTCCTTGAATATCTCCATCCCTATCCTTTCGTGCTGGACGACAAGATAAATTATACAAGTTGTGCTGCTGAACAAAAAAATCGAATGTTTATGTTGGAATTTTGATAAATTTAATCGATTTTTTAATAATCGATTAATCCTAATAAAAAAATCGAACAATAAAAATCGATTTTTATAGAAAAATAATCGATTATTATAATAATCGATTTTTTTTTCACATCCCTGGTTCTGCTTATATTTCAAAAAGTAAAGGATATTTCTGTGATTACTGCAAGAAGACTGGTCATACTAAATCACGCTGTTTTAAATTAAAAAAGTTCAAGAAGATGCAAAATGGAGAGAAGACTTTTTCTGCGACTGTCCTGTTGTCACAACTGAAAACATTATCGGACGACTTTTATATTGATAGCGGCGCTACCAATCACATGGTGAAGAACAAACATTTACTTCAAGACTTCAAAAACAATAATAATGTACAAATTAATATGGCTAATAATGATAAAATTGTTTGTAAAGGCTCTGGTACATTGAAATTGAAAACAAATAATCAGGTGAGCATTTTGAATAATGTTTTGTTTGTTCCTCAGATATCGGCCAATCTAATTTCTGTTTCAAAACTAGTGCAGTCAGGCTATAGTGTAAATTTTAATAAAGATGGATGTTTTATATATGACAACGTTGGTAAAACTTCTGGCAACTTAATTGCATCTGCTGCATGTTTGGGTGGTCTGTATAAGTTAAATATGTTTGTGTCTGAATGTGTTAACTTAATGGGATCCGGGTTATCGCCAAGGGAGCACTCTCTACTCCTTGATGACAGAGAGGACTTATTGAGTGCCGCAGAAGCAGCAGGCTTACCGGCTGAACTTTGGCACAGACGTCTAGGACACTTGAGCCTACAAGGTATGAAAACCCTACAAAAGGTTGCATGTGGTGTTAATATTGTGTTTCAGGATGAAGACTCATTGAAGAACTGTGTCCCATGTCTTGAGGGGAAGCTGACAGCTTCGGCTTATCCTAAAGACGGGACGCGTGCAACACAACCACTGCAGTTGGTTCATTCTGATGTCTGCGGGCCTATCCAGGAGCCTAGCTGGGGTGGGGCGAGATACCTAGTGACGTTCACTGACGACTTCACTAGAAAAACCTTTGGATACCTAATGAAGGAGAAATCACAGGTAATGACACATTTTATTCATTTTAAAACATGCGCAGAGAAACAGACTGGTTTGCCTGTTAAAGTTCTGAGATCTGATAACGGCGGTGAATACTGCAATAAAAGATTTAGTGAGTATCTTAAACAGCAGGGTATTATTCATCAGTTGACTGTCCCATACTGCCCTCAGCAGAATGGGGTGTCCGAGAGACTTAACCGTACTCTTATGAATAAAGTTAGATGTATGCTTTTGAAAACTGGTCTTAGCAAGCGTTACTGGGGTGAGGCAGTGATGACAGCAATTTACTTGAAAAATAGGTCCCCTACAGTGGCTTTAGCTGGACGTATACCAGAGGAAGTGTGGACTGGGTCCCCAGTTGACCTCAGTCACCTACGTGTATTTGGCTGTCTTGCGTACTATCTAAATCCATCTGAAAAACGACAAAAACTGGATCCAAAGTCTAAGTTGTCAATTTTTGTTGGATACAGTGAGACCTGCAAAGGATACAGACTCATTGAACCATCAAATCCTCATAAAATTGTCATGTCGCGCAGTGTGGCATTTATTGAAAATAAATATTTCAAGGATTTGGGCCATGATCGATCTCAGAATGATGGACATAATTTGATATTTTTATATGACAATAATATTATTAATAATCCATTATCACATAATCATTCTATTTTAATTGATAAGACTTGTGATAATATCTGTGATATAATTGATAATGATAATGATTCCCAAATAACTCAAATTAATGATAATTTATTACAAAATAATTCAAATAATAATAATTTTACTAATGAGAGCTCTGTCTCTGACATTTCAGGACCAAGAGACGACGACGACTTCTGTACCGGACCTGAGAATGGCAACTCTACCTGCTCATCCTCTGCTGAAGAGTCTGCTGACGAAATAAGCCCTAGGCCTCTAACGTCTGGCGAGGCGTCGGCTGGAGGGGAAGCTTCTAATAGAGAAATTGATTCTACTGGTCGTAATGTACGCTCGACGCGTAATATTCCTCCAAAAAGGTACAATGATTATGAATGTTTTATGTCTATGCATGATGGTTTGTTTGTGGAGCCACAATCTTATGACGAAGCGTTAGATTCTCCTCAGCGTGAGTACTGGCAAGCTGCTATGCAGAGTGAGTATGACTCATTAGTCGCTAACAATGTGTGGGAACTGGTTGACCGTCCATTTAACAAAAATATTGTCAAATGCAAGTGGGTATATAAGGCTAAGCATGACTCAGATGGTCAGTTTACCTGTTTCAAAGCACGACTTGTTGCCAAAGGTTTCACACAGCGTCAGGGCATTGATTATAATGACACATTCTCTCCTGTGGTACGTCATTCCACTATGAGAATTTTATTTAATATGAGTAATCAATTAAACCTCGAAATTGATCACATTGACGTAGCAACGGCATTTCTAAATGGCGATCTTAATGAGGAAATTTATATGGAGCCACCTATAGGATTTTTAGACAAATGTAATGGTAAAGTTTGTTTATTAAAAAAGGCCATTTATGGGTTAAAACAATCAAGTAAAATGTGGAATGAAAAGGTGAATGACTTTCTTGTTTCTCATGACTTTAAGCAATGTAAATCTGAACCTTGTGTTTATAGTAAAGCAGTGGGAGATGATATTGTTATTCTAGCTTTATATGTAGATGACTTTTATGTGTTTTATAGTAAAGATAGTAAAATAAAAATCCATTTGCAAGAGATTCTGGAAAGGCAATTCAATGTTAAAAACTTGGGCCCACTGAGAAATTGTTTAGGTATTAGAGTCACAAGAGATAGGTCAAAGGGCACTTTGTGTTTAGATCAATCTGAATATATTAAGAAATTACTTGTAAAATTTGGAATGACCAATTGTAAACCAGTAGCCACACCTATGCCACTAAATTGTAAATTACAAAAACCTGAAAATGCAAGTGCACATTTAGATGATAGTGTATATAAATACAGGGAACTTTTAGGGTGTCTTATGTATTTATGTGTTAGCACTAGGCCCGATATTGCATATGCTTGCAGTTACTTAAGCCAGTTTAGCACTTGTTTTGATAAAAGCCATTGGCTCACGGCCAAACATGTACTTAGGTATTTAGCTGGTACAATCAATTACTCTTTGTGTTTTACAAAAAGTATTGATTGGAAATTGAGCGCATATACTGACGCCGATTGGGCTAATGATATAAACGATCGTAGGTCTTATACTGGCTATGTAATAAAGCTAGGTAATTCTACTATCAATTGCGAATCTCGTAAACAGAGATGCGTAGCGCTCTCTAGTACTGAAGCAGAATACCTTGCTATTGGAGATGTATGTAAAGATATATGTTTTATTAGGAACTTGCTTTCAGAATTGACTTGTAACACTTTAACTGAATGTATTGTTTATAATGATAATCAAAGTGCTCAGAAACTATTAGAATCTAAAGAGTTATGTCACAAGCGTTCAAAACATATTGATATTAGGTACCATTTTGTGAAAGATTTAGTTAGAGACAACTTAATATCTGTTAGGTATATTTCCACAGAGAGAATGATAGCAGATGTTTTGACTAAACCCTTATGTAAGCAAAAACATAGAGACTTTATTAAAATTATGAATGTAATTGAAAGACTGTAATTTGTAGAGTACTTTATGCAATAATTTTAATGACCATGTAGAGTTCATGATTTATGTAGAGTCTTTGTTTTATTTTTTGACTATACCAATGTAGAGATGTAGAGTTTGGAATTTTATATTGTTTACTTTGGGAAATGTAATTAAAATATGTTTAAGTCAAGGGGAAGTATTGTAAAGGTGCCTTAAACATTATTTTAGTAATGACAACACTGTTCTTGTCTATTACGAACGAAGATCCGTATTCGGTCTGATTGTCTTTGCTTTTGCCCCGCTTCCATCACCATGCTTGACTGCTATTGTTTAAGAGGATACCTCGTGGATTTTCATGGTTTTCAATTTAGATTTAGTCCTATTGATCCTACTACTATTGTTCTAATTTTGGAATATGTTAAAATAGACTAATAACAAAATTTTTTGATCAAGCTCAAAACATGAATGGAAACAATTTTCTCGATAGAAAAAAAATCCAAAGTTGATGCCTCTCATATCATTTTTGCAGTACTGTAAGCAAACGGACTCATAGTTTGAACTGAAATTATGTTAATAAGATAAGTAATAAATAGTTCCAACTTTTGATAAAACCAATTTTTTCAAAAATAATTAAGTTTTTTAATAAATCAACTATTTTCATAATGTCGCTTACGTTATTTTATTTCGGAATGCGTGCGCTATTGTTGTCCCTTTCTTTGCGCTGGGAAGCTATATTACTTTACCTCTTTGCACCGAAATTTCAGACGGCCGCGAGCCTTCCTTGAGGACAGACCTGTGCTTGAGCGCTCCAAAAATTTACTAGCCAAAACACGTAAAATGACAGTATACTGACAATGACAGTTTTAATTTCTCTCACATTTCAAAGACAAAGAGTCTCTAATACTTATCCAACCTATTTTTAGGAGATGAAAATTATCAACAGAACAAAACTTCCAAGAGTCGCCATTGCGTAACAAAACAATAAACTAATAAATATTGTGAAATAAAATTTCTTTCCCGACCCGTGGTACAACTTTTAACTTTTACAAGTTTCGATCGTGAACAAATATTATTATTTTGCAGAATCATTAGTCTCTTTACGCGACAACGGCAAAGCAAAAAGAATAGCAATAATAATAAATAATCTCAAAACGAATACTTACGTCTCGCATTATTACGTTATTTATTTAGGCACGCATCATGCGCACGCTATAATAAGTAGGTATCTAACAAAGTGACATAAGCTGTTTTATAGATGAATAAATAATGAAAAATATTAGAAAAAATCGGCTCACCCGTAGCAACTTAGACGGGACCTAGATGACCATAAAACAATATTCTAGAGCCCATACCTACGTTTTATTTTAGCTTCAAATCTACCCAGTGGTGTCGCCACCAGTTCAACTTTAATAGCTTACAACTCGAAAACGTGACGTTTTAGGCGATTATGTCGTTAACAATTCTTGTTCGTATTGGTACTATAGGCCGACCGGTTAAATGGTGTGCGTTACCCCAGCAAAAAGTTGTGCTTTAGAGAGATGAGACCTTATCAGATAATTAGTGTGTCATGAGGAGAAATTTGTTTACTAATAGCAAAATTTGTGTGAATTGTAGTTTTAAGATATTTAAGAAAAACAGATTTTGCTGGGGTCACGTTCTAAACATTACCCTGGCAAAAAAAGCTGTTTCAGCCTGGAACCAAATACATGAATAGATAGCTTTTGTTGCATGGTAAATGTTAGCAAATAGCAAAAATTGTGTGTGTTATGGTTCTTGAGTTATTTAAGTTTTTGCTGGGGTAACGTTTTGGGATTTCCCAGATCTCGAAAACGGTTCAACGCAGAAGTTTGAAAAAAATACCACTAAGAGACCTTAATTTGTTTAAATTTGTTTAAACGTTAGTTTTTGATTTGGTTGTCGCAAACCAACGTAATTAAATAGTTTCTAAAAACAGAAAAAACGAATTTGCAAGTAAACTAGTACACTTATAATTAAATAAACAGCTGTAAAAAATAGCCGTGGTAGACACTTATTACGTCAAGAATTTTAGGTTTTGTAACTTTACAGGATATAAAAATATAAACAAATTTGATAAATTTTAGACCGGTCGTGCTTTAGCGATCGAATACACAGTTTCCATAACATTAAGACACATGGCATACATTAAACAAATTTAAGTAATTCATTAACATTCCTTCCTGTTAATTTCAGCTTTCAATTACGCCTATCATGAAAGTTTTAACAAAAACAAGATTTAGACAGCAATTCTTGAATAAGCCGACCAAATTGTAAAGGTCACTAATTATCTGATAAGGTCTCATCTCTCTAAAGCACAACTTTTTGCTGGGGTAACGCACACGTTAAATGAGTCCTCGCCTGCGGGGCACAGAGGCGCGAGGGGAGACGAGAACGGGGGTTGTGAGAGGTGCGGGCGGCAGGCGTTCGTCGCCCGTCGCCCGCATCGCCCCCTACATACAATAATACAACACACGCGCAGAAAAAGAATGGGATTGAAAATGGCGGCTCACCACGCTTACCACAACAAGTGTGAATGAGAGAGCGATAGGTGTGGCGTATAGTGTGCGAGCGGGATGTGTTTATGAACGACGTCAAGTGCGTTGTACAATGTTGTATTTTCAGCCAACTACCTATGATATCCCATACAACTTTGCTGCGTCACCATCGGAGGAGCACGGCAACCTCGACTTTGTTCAAAGAAGGTTGTCAAAATAATTACCATATTACAAGCTTTTTTGAGTAAATTCAATAATCTTCATTTTAAACACAACATATTGCATAAAATCTGTTTAATTAAATTTAGCTCCTACGGGGGGGGGGGGGAGGGGGGGAATTATGTGTTTAAACCCAATGGTCGGGCTTAAACGCGTCTTTTGCCCATTTCTCTTTATGTGACATTTTGAATGGCCTATTTCTTTTATGTGGGTAGGCCAGATAAAAAAATGTGAGCAAAGGTGTGTGTTTCGCCGTGCCGAGCTGTGACGTCACTAAGGGTTTTTTACATTTAAATGAAATGTAAAAAACCCTTAGTGACGTCACATTCTCCATTTCTCCATAAATATTGCTTTAAAAATTCTAAAACTATTTTTCTCGCACTTCTGAAGGGCAAAACTAGAAACGATGGCGTCACATATTTTACGATTTATATCTAGTAATAATTATTGAATTGGAACTGACGAATTTAGGACCCCTCCACACGTCGTCGACCCCCTTAACGTGTGACGTAATTTATGGATGGCCCCAAATGGACCTCTGTCGCAAAAGTTACAAATCTGTTTTTCGCAAATGTATTGAAAAACGCCGAATGGTACAACTTTATTAATAATAATAGTATTTTTTTACAATTAATAAACTATTGTTAGGTATTTGTATTCATTTTCATTTTTCATTCAATTTGAAGATACCTAAATTATCAAAGAAAATGTTCTAAATACAATGTTTTGCGACTCCATCGTTTCTCTATTCTTCTTCTTTAAACTTTCGATGAAACCTCACAGGCATTTGGCGCGAAAATCAAACTTTACGATTGAAGGCGGAATGTCACTATGGGATACGAGGGGTGAGTGGGCGGAGCCTGTAAAAAAATTTTTTCACGAGGCGTCGTCTTAAATAATTTAATTCTAATTTCCTTTGAGATTGAGATTTGTTTGTACTCGTGTCTATGTGCATTCGACCCAGTTATTACGTGTTGTATTTATTCTGAGAAATAAAAGGCTGTAATAACTACGCCGTGTTTTTCATATCGCTGCAAGCCCCGTTCTCAACCACTGCTGATCCACGTGCCTCCACTCATCAATACACGACACTATACCCATCAGTGGCGAGGGGTCAATTTATTGCGAAGGTAAGCCGAGGACCACAAAATTAGGTAAAAAGTAAAAAGATAAGATACCTAATACAAGAAAAATTACATAATCACTTTACCAAACACGCACATAAACAATGATATAATGGCGCACACATACTACTAATATCACTAAATTCTTTCCTTCCGACGACATCCAACATCTGCTTCCGATTCCGAAACAAATCGAACAAAATTATACTTCTAAATAAAAAATATCTGATTTGCGATATATTTTCTGGTTTCAATCTTATTTTGTTTATTTTTCATCATAAATACTTATTCATCTCTCCAACAGAAAGAGAAAATAAACTTAAAATCGCTTCAAATAGAAAGACAGGGTTACCTATCTTAAGATCGAATTTTGTGTTGGCCAATTTCATTTTACCGACAACTTTTCGACTATTTTCGTTTCGCCTTTTTTTACTTCGTCGAAATCACGTTTCCCACTGTATCAGTTGACCTAATATTAATTCGTTTTTTTTTTCGTTACTCCGACGTCTCATTTGACCGAAAAACTTTTTATCGAGGTAATGCTCGGTCGAAAGAACGTTTCCTCGAAGTATTATATTCCCGAACATTCATTACACCACTGATTTATTTGCCATAATTTCAGTTCACCAAACGCCTTAAAAACTTGTAGCACACTATTTCCAATTCCTAATCTTCGTAGCGAGTCGTATTTTTTCTAAAATAATATTTAGTATTCTAATGTTATTAGTTGATTTCCAAAATCGTTTTAAACTGGAATCGGATAAATTATCGTAATGTTCTGAAAATTATTTATTTATTAATTTAAATTATTTTCTGTTTGGCTCAATAAATATGCATGCAAAATAACTACCACACTCGATTCTAGGTTAACTAATATTTTCCCAAATTTTATACGCATGCAACATGCAAGCAGACATGCAGCATGCAAGCAGGCATGCAGTATGCAAGCAGGCATGCAGTATGCAAGCAGGCATGCAGGATGCAAGCAGGCATGAAGCATGCAAACAAGAATGCAGCATGCAAGCAAGCATGCAGCATGCAAGCAAGCATGCAGCATGCAAGCAAACATGCAGCATGCATGCAAGCATTTTGGTCTGCGAGTGGTCAAAACACTAACCTAACCTACTGGTAGGTGCATTAAAAGTTTGTCTTTATAGGGGGGGGGCCTCAGGCCCCCCAACCCCCCGAGCAGGGGGGCCAGCCCCCCTGCACCCCCCGGCAAGCATTTTGCTATTTGCTAGCAAGCACCCAACATGCAAACAAGCAAGCATGCGTGCAAGCATGCATCAAAGCGAGCAAGCAAACAAGCAAGCACGGAACCTGCATTCGTGCAAGCATGCATCAAAGCGAGCAAGCAAACAAGCAAGCACGGAACATGCATGCAAGCATTATTAAGCTCCACCCGTTTTGCTCGCCCTGCTACGAGTGGTCAAAACACTGACCTAACCTAACCCACCAATGTCAAAGTCAAGGTAAAGTCAAAATAAAAAATATCTTTATTCAAATAAACTTGCGGCCAAATGATATTCGGTAAAATGTTGGTCTGGTGAAGTGAAAGTATGGCAAATAAGTTATCTGGCAAATGAAAAAAAGTCAAAAGAGACTTCAGCCAATAGTGAAATAGTAGATAATACAACAAGTGAATAAAAAGGGAATTTAGTTCGAGGGACTAAGTTGGATCCCGAGAGTAGCGAAGGATTCTAGAGTTGAATCCCGAGCGTAGCGAGGGATTCAAAAGTAGAATCCTGAGCGAAGCGAGGCATACAAAGGACCGAGATGAAATTTTTTTTCACGAGTTGTGTACTCTACTTTTTACCATTGACTGCGAGAAAACAAATACCTAGCAGTATCTACTTTATACTTAGTATTTATAGTTGACCATCAGCCATTTTTAATGTCCCCACTGCTAGGGCACAGGCCTTCCTTATGGGTGGGAGGATGGGCCATAACCCATCGCGCGGGCCCAATGCGGATTGATGGGTGTTAACGACTGCAAATGCAGCCGGGACCAACGGCTTAACGTGCCTTCCGAGGCACGGAGGAGCTCGAGATAATACATTTTTGGTCACCCATCCCATGACCGACCCATGCGTGAAATTAGAAGTTTACCAATGACATAAAACAACCACACTAAGAGAAAGATTACATGATCAGTCTGGGATCAGTCCATTTCATCAGTCTGAATAGACTGAACTTTTTCAGACTGAATATAGTACCAGACTTACGTCACGTATAGCTTTACGTCATACTAAATAAGGCTTATGGCCCATCCTCCCACCCATAAGGAAGGCCTGATGGAATAGACTGAACATTCAATCTCCCTCTAATAGATGGAAAAGAACCCAAAGATAAGACACTAAAAAGAACCTAATTAAATTTGGCGGGATATTTTTTTTCGTTTAATTTTATTGTGTAACTATGGCTCTATGGAATAGCTCCATAGCAGCCAGTAGGTATAGGAACTTTTTTGTACTAATTCATGATGCGCGCTTGTTCCAAATTCAAATTATTTTTATTCACTCGGTGAATAAAATCGCTTATTATTCACTCTTATCGTTGAATTAAACGCACTTTTTAGAGGGGCGATGGTAAAAAGTTATTTTGAAAATCGGTGAAACGTAGTTCCGTAAAATGAGACATATGCCAAATGATATTTCGATGATTTAAAAATATGGCAAACAAAACATATAGCAACAAAGACTTCGGTCAACAGTTTTCGGTCAAATGAAATTACGTCAAGTAAATTTCGGACTTGTGATCGGTTACCGAAAGACAGAGAAAACATAAGCCGGCCTGCTGCGGATTACCTCTCACTATTTTCAACCGAAAGGCACGCGACTGTGTGTATTGGTGAAAAAGAGACAGAGTAATAACAATCAACCGTTACCCGTGGCAACCGCGCCAAGACACAGTACGAAAAGGTAAGCTAAAGGATGTTGGCTTGCCTCGAGGTTTTGTGTGCTAACGAATTTGATACTTCTCGCGTGCTCCTTGCGCTCGACGCGGCGCCGGCGCGCGAATTTTTTTCGCCGAGCGTTTTTACACTTAGAAACCCATAAATATTAATCGTAGGCATTACCAAAATGGTGAAAATTAATTAAGTAATGACATATATTATATGATAATAATATGAACTGCATGGTATATCTGTGGGGTGTGATTTTGAAAAGGTAAGCCGATGGGAATCGGCTTGTACTATGGACCCTTCGCCACTGATACCCATGATATACCGGACGTCAGCCTGTACGAGATTAGTATGGCTCTGAAAAACAACAAGGCGGTGGGTGATGATGGAATCACTACAGAACTTCTGAGAGCGGGCGGTAAGCTAATACTCAAAGTCCTTACGAATCGTCTTGCTCGCAGGTTCGACGACTTCCAACCTCCCCAACAAGCCGGGTTTCGAAAAGGCTTCAGTACCATGGACCACATCCATACGCTGCGGCAGGTTATACAGAAGACTGAGGAGTATAATCTGCCACTTTGCTTGGCGTTCGTGGACTATGAGAAAGCATTTGATTCGATTGAAACTTGGCCGGTGCTGATGTCTCTCCAAAGGTGCCAAGTGGACTATAGGTATATCGAGGTGTTGAGATACTTATAAAATAATGCCACCATGTCGATCCGAGTACAGAACCAGAGCACAAATCTTATCCAACTGCAGCGTGGTGTGAGACAGGGAGACGTTATTTCTCCGAAACTGTTCACAGCTGCGTTGGATGGAGGACATCTTTAAGCTCTTGGACTGGAAAGGACTCGACATCAACATTAATGGCCAGTACCTAACCACAGTTTTAAGGTACTTTCTTTATACTGTGACCTAACACACCTTCGTTTTGTTGATGATATAGTCCTTATGGCTGAGACCATGGAAGACCTGAACACAATGCTCAAAGATCTCCGTAGTGCTTCCCAAAGAGTGGGTCTCAGGATGAACATGGATAAGACGAAAATTATGTCAAATGCCCATGTTGTACCCTCTTCAGTTCATGTAGGGAACACTACACTTAAAGTTGTTGACTATTACGTATACCGAGGACAGGCAGTCCAGTTGGGTAAGTCCAACTTCGAGAAAGAGATCTCTCGTCGAATCCAACTCGGGTGGGCAGCATTCGGAAAGCTTCGAAAAATCTTCGCGTCCGACTTATCTTATCCAGCGTGCAATGGAGAGAGCCATGCTCGGCGTTTCCCTGCATGATCGAATCTGAAACGAGGAGATCCGCAAGAGAACTAAAGTATCCGACATCGTTCGAAGGATTGTTCAGCTCAAGTGGCAATGGGCGGGACAAATAGCGAGAAGAACCGATGGCTGTTGGAGCGGAAAGGTTCTGGAATGGCAACTGCGCACCGGACGACGCTCCGTGGTTAGGCCCCCGACAAGGTGGACCGACGATCTGGTGAAGGTTGCGGGAAGCCACTGGATGCGGGCAGCGCAGGACCGAGCGTCGTGGAGATCCTTAGGGGAGGCCTATACCCAGCAGTGGGTGTCGTGCGGCTGATATGATGATGACGAAACTTTTGGTGTTGTTTTAAGCATAAGAATTATTTGTTAAGAGAAGGATAAACATTTTTATTATATTACTAGCTTTTGCCCGCAACTTCGTTCGCGTGATTAAGATAGTTGTGCATTTATTTTGAAAGTCACGGATTACCAATATAATTTATCAGTAGACTTCATTTCAATTTCACATTTAAATTTTCCCATAAAAATTCATGTACAAACTAGAACACCCTGGTGTCTCTACCTTCAGCACTATACAAATCTCCATACAAACTGGAAAACCCTGTAGCACCCTGTGTAACGGGAATTTTCCAAAACCCTTTTTTTAGTGCTCACCTACACCATGAAAGGTATCTACCCTCCAAAAACGGTTCGGTTAGGGCTCTACGCCTATCCCAACAATCAGTCAGTCAATCAATTTAGATTTTATAGTTATGTCTCAGCTTCGATGATGTTCCTTTGCAAAGAAGTAACTTTCAGTCGAACCCGACTGCTGCGACGTGCTGAGAAATATTAATCCGCCCAAAATGTGCAATGGAACCCCATTGCACATTTTGGGCGGATTAATATTTCTCAGGATAATTATCGGAATTATTTTGTGCGCTGGAAGACCACTAGCAGTGAGTGAATTTAAAATTTTGAATTTTTTAATAAAAATTTCAAATAGATATATTAAAAGAATACCAAAGCAGCAGAAATAGTACGGTTTTTGAAGGTCAAGCTCAAACTGTATGTTGTTTAAAAATTCTCATAATAGATTGTCTATGATGAGAATTTTTAAACAAAATAGAAATTGAGCTTCTTCTTTACTTTTTATTTTATTTATTACTACACAAAAAGTTTAACAATAACTTCTTTAAAAATAATAATATGTAAGAGAGCAGTAATTTATAATTTATTGATATTTTTCTTAAGGCTAGCTTTTAAGCATTATCCTCTTGCTAAATGTGAAAACTTGTAAATGGCTGTATTTTGCTAGCTTTACTTTATATTATAATATAAATTAGCTGTAAGTTTTCCAAAAAACTGTAAAAAAAATAAAAATAAAATAAATAAACAACCGATGACCCTGAAATATTTACGGGACAATATTTATCTCCGTGGAGGTAGTGAACGTTACGGAGACGACCGCCCGCGTGCGATGGACACCCCCGCAGGCATATTCCTTCATCACAGGTTACACAATGAAAGCTATAGTCGTTGAAACTTATGCTGATGTTCTACTACCGCCTTTAGAGTGGCGTCTCTCTAATAAGACTTCCCACAATGAGCTTTTAAACCTACAACCGGGATCCACCTACACTATAAGTATTGCAGCTCTCAACTATGACGAAGAAGGCCCAAACATCACTACAACATTGACTACAGTTATTGGCACCCCTGACCCCAGTCCTCCAGAAATAGAGATAAGAGATAGAAAAGGCAATAGAATCTTAATATATAAAATCGTAAACTGAATGACTGACTGACTGACTGACTGACTGACTGACTGACTGACTGACTGACTGACTGACTGACTGACTGACTGACTGATCTATCAACGCACAGCCCAAACCGCTGGACCTAGAGACTTGAAATTTTGCACACAGATACTTTATACAGTGTAGGCATCCACTAAGGAAGGATTTTTGAAAATTCCATCCCTAAGAGGATGAAATAAGGGATGAAAGTTTGTATGAAAGTCCCTCAGTTTTGAAGCTAGAATCTTCAAATTTTGTGTTTAGGCTGACGATTGAAAATTAATAAATACGGGTCTCAGCGTTTTTCAAAATTCTACCCCTGAAGGGGTCAAAAGGGGGATGAAGTTGTGTATTGAAGAAAATCCTTCATTTTCGAAGTAAAAATCGCTAAATTTATAATTTAGGCTTATGGATAGAAATCTAAAGCAACGTATATTGTTTTTGTTAGGATTTCAACTCCAAAGGGGATGAAATGGGGGTGAGAGGGTTAAAAAAACCTAAAAATAGTTATGGATGTCGTTATCGGGGTTTTGTGGGATGACGATTGCAAAAATGTCATTTATTTTGAAGTCCAACCACGGTGGACATGATTTAACCCCTAAAGGGGTGAAAATGGGGTCCAAATTTTGTATGGAAAATAATACTTCGTAGGAGCACATCTAAAAATAAATAAGCAAATATATATTTTGTTATTTTGAAAATCAACCCCTAAGGGGGTAAATGGGGTGAGTAAACATAAAAATCGATGTAGATGTCGTTATTGGGGTTTTCTGGGATGACGATTGCAAAAATGACATTTATTTTGAAGTCCAACACGGTGGACATGACACATATGGACCTGGACCTGGACATGCACATCCAGGGAACGGGAACCGGAATGGGCACGGGCACGGGAACGGAACGGAACGGAACGGAACGGACCGGAACGGACCGGACGGACCGGACCGGAACGGACCGGAACGGACCGGACCGGACCGGACAGGACCGGACCGGACCGGACCTGACCGGACCGGAACGGAACGGAACGGAACGGAACGGAACAGAACGGAACGGGAACAAGAACGAGACGATAACGGGAACTAGAACGGGACGGGTACGGGAACGGGAACGGAAGGGGTACGGGACGAGTACGGGACGGGATCGGACGGGAACGGAACCAAACGGGAATGAAACAGGAACGTAACGGGAACGGAACGGGAACGAAACAGGAACGAAACTGGAATGAAACGGGAACGGAACGGGAATAGAACAGGATGGGAACGGGAACGGGAACAAGAACCGGATGGGAATGGAACGGGAACAAGAACGGGAACGTAAGGCGTACGGGACGGTTAGGGGACGTTTACGGGATGGGAACGCAGCGGGAACGGAACGGGAATGAGAACGGGAACGAAACGTGAACGTAACGGGAACGAAACGGGAACGGAACGGGAATATAACGGGACGGGAACGGGAACGAGAACAGGATGGGAACGAGACAGGAACGGGATGGGAACGGGAACGGAAACGGAAGGGGTACGGGACGGTTTCGGCACGTTTACGATACGGGAACGGGAGCGGGATCGGGAACTGGAAGCCTTGTGCGAGGCCCGCCACACGCGGCAAATGTCTTGCCTCGCGAGGCAGCGCGCTTGATGGGGACTCGCCTAATCGCGTAAAAATGGCTGGCCGGATCCTGGTTGAAGGTTCCTTAAAAGGATTTCGTCTAATATCCACGCGGACGAAGTCGCGGGCAGAAGCTAGTGGTCATACATATCCCAAAAGCTAAGAATGTGAATGGTCCAGTATCCATGTACAGAGTGGTAGTTTCAGTGGAATTATACCAGCAAGGATACATCGCAGAGACCCTCGGCAACTACACTTATGCCATGGAGCAAAGCCTGCCATACTATATAACAGCAGAATTGGATCCCTATGATATAAATAATGACTTTATCATTGGAGACAAAAACACTTATAATGGATTCTACAATGCCCCATTACCGCTCACTAATGATATTGATGTCTCGTTAGGTATTGTTAGTGAAAAAAATCATGTAAAGAAAATAAGGTATGCAGAATCAACTAAAAAGATAATTTTAAATATCAATGAGCCTGAGGATATGTCTCCGTTGGTGATGGGTCTCGGAGCTGGCATTGCAATCGGTGTAGTTCTGTTGCTCATAGGAATTGGGTTAATCATAATTCTCAGGAAAAGGATTCATCTTGCCAGACTTCAAAGAGGTTCCCAGACCTTGCCACTTAGTCTCAACGAGCCGTGTGTCGAGATTGAGAACTCTGGGTTCTTGCAAGAAGAAGACGAGAGAGTTGATTATTATGGAAACTTGAAAAGAAAGTTATGGAATATACCTAGAAACCTGTTGGACATAGATATATCCTGTGTAGTCGGTCTAGGTAGCTATGGGAAGTTTACTAAAGGCAAAATTCAGCAGCATGGAGCACAAACCCCCGGCCCTGGTCCAGGTCGTGGCCGACGGGGACCTCGAGAGGCCGGACAAGAAGCTCATGCTGCAAGAGTTGGATCTCCTCATCAAATCCAGCGAACACGAGAATGTCATATCTCTCCTTGGAATATAGTCAATAGTCAATAGTAATTTATTTGCTATTCTTGTGGTAGTACAAAAAGATCTTATGAGCTAGCAAGTTCACACAAGAACCCTGTAAGGGCACTGCAAAAAGGAATTTTTTTTTAAATAATAAATTTATACATACATTGTCGTTAATAAAAAATAAAAAATTTAACGTCACAAAAATTAAGTTAATATCAGATGTCACATCAAATTTATTAAATTATATAAAATAAATCATTAAATGAACTCTAAAATAAAATCCATCCATTACATTCATTAAAAGCAGGTAAATTTATACTCATTAATATTCGTCATTAAATAATAAAGTAGGATAATCAATATACAAAAGTCACATAGATGAATCGTCGAAAAATTCTTTTAAGGAATAGTAACATTTTTGAGCTAGGTGCTTATAAACACGGACGTAGCTATAGCTTTGACAAGGGGGGGGTCCTCAACGCAAAAAAAAAACAGTGCTCTAACGCCAATTAATCTATAATTTACAAATTAAACATTGCCTGCCAGTGCCGGTTTTAGCACTACCAGTGTCCTGCACGCGTAGCATGAGCAAACGGGACTCTTGTCTACGAAGACTTGTCGTCTCGACCCTCTAGATTGCTGAGCACAGTGGTGGGACTCGCTCTCAGAATTTTACAACCTTTTTATGTCTTTTAATACAAATATGAGTTTTAAAATATAATATTTTTATTTCAACATCAATAAACGTCGAAATTATCTGAAATGATTCGAAATGATTTAGTTTAAACATGATACTTATTTTTTAATAAGTTCTAAGATAAAGAGACACTCACAAAAGCTTTCACTTCCGTAGACAAAGCTCTCTCGAGCTCGAGAAGAATAATGTTGCCACTAGTAAATATTTATAATTATTTCCATCATTTCTCTTAAAGGGCGTTCCTTTCTATACGTTTCACGACGCAAAACTCTTAAAACCGAGTTAAATATAGCCGTATGGATATAGTTCGTTTGCCTTCCTTTTATTGAGAGATTTTTGAAAAGATGACACAGACCAACGCACTTGTTAATTAAGTAATAAATATTGAAATCAATGTATGAAAATAATTTTAATTTACGTTTTTAAGTAAATAAATTAAAATTAAGTAAAATAAAAGTAAAAAAAATACTGAAGGGAAAAAAGTGTAATATTAGGAAACAATATTATTGAATAGGTAGGTACATTTTTACAAGAAATTATTTATTGTATTATTTTAATTTATAAAATTTATGAAAAAATTTAAGAATAAAAAATACTTTTTCGTTATTTACTACTAGTAAATATTTAATATATTTCTTTTTTTTATAAATTTTATAATAAAAAAGAATTACTTAAATACAATTTTTCATTTTTTTTCTTTCCGGATAGCTGTTTTTGTCGTTTGTGCTGTAATTTCTCGTCTTACCTTAATAAAATATAAACACGGACAACTTAGATTTATTTTTATTGCGAAATTAAAAACTCAGAAAAAAAAATAAGTCGACAAATCTTTCTCGACCACTCGAAGGGTGGTAGACAAATTTCTCCCACTCAACTGTCAAATTAATGTCAGTTGAAGACAAAAGCTCGTGTTTGTCGACTTTTGACATTAGGCCACGACAAAGAACAATGCGAGTCTACGGTTGTAAAATGCGAGCATGAGTATCTCGATCTCAACCCGACAAAAGTGACATTTCGGTGTAGACAAGCCATTGTTCTGTGAGTCGAATCTTATCTCGATGTTGGTCATGCTACGCGTGCAGGGCGACATTTCTAAGAGGCGCCCCTTATCTGCGATTCCAAGATTTTAAATTTTGCCTGTTAGTTAAAAAATGGCCGCGCAGCGCGATTTTTAGTCAGTTTAACCTACTGATCCTGTAATCTTGCTTGTATTTTTGCTATAACAAAAAAAAATAACGGCCGCGCAGCGCAATTTTTAATCAGTTTCATCTTCTAATCTTGTAATTTTACTTATTACAGTAAAAAACCGCCGCGCAGCGCAATTTTTAGTCAGTTTCATCGACTAATCTTGCTTGTTTATAGTAAAAAACAGCTGCGCTGCGCGATTTTTAGTCGGTTAATCCACTAATCTTGCTTGTTTACACTAAAAATGGCCCCGCAGTGCGATTTTTGGTTAGTTTCATTCGTCGCGTCGTCGCTTGTCACCAGTCAACAATACGATTGATAGTTGACCGGTTGTCGGGCATTTTCAGCGCCCCACACACAAGGGCGCCCAGTGCAGTGGCACCGCTTGCACCGCCGCGCCCTAGGGCCGCTCCTGGATTTTACAATGGCCAAATCTTAAATGGCACATGGTAGCGAGCGATGAAGTTTCGCCAAGTTGTTCTGATCATGTTTTGCCATCATAACGATTTTGTCTTCAGATCAGTAGTTTTTTTAAGTTCTGTGAGGGCATATGTAAAACTTGATAGTTTGCCTACTAATTTTGAGATGTGGTCCTTCCAATTCAAATGTGCATCAATATTTAAACCGAGCAAACAATGAGATTTAACGGATTCTAATGGAATTTTATTATAGTGATAGTTTATTTCTAAAGGACGTCTTTGGTGGGGCCCAAATTGAAGAAGTTTTGTTTTTTTGAAATTAATTTCAAGGTTATTGTCTTCAAGCCAACTCGTAATTTCGTTCAGTTTGGAAGTTAGAATTTGATGTGTGATATGTGAGACTAAAACTACTTTATTTGTAGTTTTGCAGGATTCGAAACAGACATTGAAAGACATGTTATTGCAGAGCAGGCAAAGAGATCTCCAAAACAACAAGTTCTGTCTGATCACAGAAAATAAGTTGCTACAAATATGTGTGGACGTCGCAAGAGGCATGGAGTATTTGCACAGTAAAAAAATAATTCACAAGAAGTTGTGTTGCCGCAACATAGCAATAGGAGATGACGGTATGGCCAAAATGTCTGGGTTCGGGATGTCTCATATTAGGCCTTTGCATGAAACCCCCGATTACACAAGGTGGGCCTCTCACGAGATGCTGAGACAGAGTAGGTTTAATCCGAAAGCAGATGT
Organism: Agriphila tristella; assembly: GCA_928269145.1. Lineage (NCBI taxonomy): Eukaryota > Metazoa > Arthropoda > Insecta > Lepidoptera > Crambidae > Agriphila > Agriphila tristella. The sequence goes on along the minus strand of OV743443.1, from coordinate 1,433,967 downwards.
GTGGTCGTTCGGTTGTCTGGTGTGGGAGGCGTTGACGCTTGGAGCGACGCCATACGCGCACTCGGGCAACAAGGAAGTGGCGGCGCGCGTGCTGCGCGGCATGCGCCCCTCGCAACCTTCTTACGTCGCCGACGAGCTGTTCCAGCTGTGCCTCCAATGCTGGCAAGTGGATCCTGATGAAAGACCCAACTTTTCTTCCCTTCTCAATTAACTTTTGCCTTTCTCCGAAGGACCGGGCACTACATGTTTAAGTTTTACTCATTATAATGGCTTCAATTATGAACCTCACATTCCACAGTATGAAATAATCTCACAGCAATTAACTAGCTAAGGTTTAATCAATTTTGAGTGCCTAATGCAATTTTTTAAGCTATATACTCAATCACGGTAACTCTATTTTTTAAACTATTATAGTTTTTATAACGTGATTGATTAATATAAGTTAAAAAGTACCTTCTTTCTAACGAAAAAAAATGAGTCAAATTGGACTACGCGATAATGAATTACAACTAATTACATATTATGTCTTTCATCCCCTCTCCCAAAGGAACCGTGCTGAATTTCGGGATAAAGAGTATACGTTGACCTTCCTCGTAATATGCACTAAAATCATGCCAAGTTTTATTTGAATTCATTTAGTAGTTTCGGAGTCCATAGAGCCCGTGATACAGACAGACAGACACACAGACAGACACGAATGAAAAGTTACAGTTTTAGCCTCAGTATCGATTATAGAGCACCCTCCAAAAAAATTATTCAAAATATCTTCAATGTACAGAATTGGTCCTGTTACAGTTTTATTATAAGTATAGATTATTATTATAACAACAAACAAATAACTCACCCTTTTTCGAAACAACTGTACCATTGTGTGTACCACAGGTACCACTGTACCAATGTTTGACCATTTATATTTTGCACTTATTACACACGTTACAGTTTGTCAGGTTAGAATATAAATTAAATTTTAGTTTCTTTTTTACAGAAAATTAGAAAAGAAGGAGCCCGCCGGCGGCGGCGTCGGCGGCGGCGTTGGCGGCGACGGCGGAAAAATCAACGAAGTAGCTAAACTAAGTCAAGATTATTGTTGTATAAAACAGTTATTTTTCTAAAGTGAAAAAAAAATGTAAAAAAATATATGAAAAAAACGTGTTTTTTTTCTGGAGCATGTTTTTTTTTTTCAAGAGTACAGAAATTAAAATTAATAAGTATGTTTCCGTTAAAGATTAATACTTATGAGTTCATATTAAAGCTTTTTGTTCATTTTAAAACCAACATTACTTTTTTTGTTGAAAAGTACCAGGTGTTTTACAGTTGACAGCATTTAAAGACGCGCACGGTAAAATCTTAATTCGGTTTATGTTTTTTTAAGTACCAATGAACTTAGTTAGAACGAAGAACAGTGTCTCCAGATTGGGGGGTTTCTCCATTGTATGGTAAATTTTAATTATTGGGGAAAAAAGAAAATCTGTTCTTAATACAAAACGTATCATTTTGAAGAACAAAAAATCGCGTAAGGGAATAGTTTTTAATCTTCTCTTAATACAAATGTATCATTTTGGGGAAAAATTGAATGAAATTTGGGAAAAATAATTAAATTCATATCTAGAGACACTGACGAAAAATAAAAATCTAATATAATTATTCATGTGATTAAATAAAACATTTATTTTTTCAAAGATTGTGTTCTTGAAAAAAAAACAAATTTAGAAAAAAAAACAACGGTGCTGTGTTTTTTTTTCATGTTTTCTTTCAACATTGTGAAAAAAAACAAAGTTGTTTTTTTTTTATATTGCATCACTAGTCAAGATGTACATTATTATATTGCACATAATTAAACCTATAAGTATAGTGAGATTCGATCTTGTGGTTGTGCCTACGGAAGAGAACTCAGGTGATTGCCAGTAGGTACTCAACAAGCAGGAATGCAACTTTAACGCAATCTATCGTGTCATGTCAAAAATCAACATGCAAGTTATTTCTGAGAAGTGGGTGCTGGAAGAAAATTTAGCGCTTTTGAAGTCCAAGTGGGACTGGGAGCCCATCGACAAACTGCAATGGGTGATAGATTTTCAACTGAAGGCACGGTAAAGATATGTATGTCCTAAGTTAGAATACTGGTAGATTTCTTGTACCGTGCTGAAGGGGTGCCATGAACAATTCTATATGTGTAAAATAACATCGAACAAAAATACGATAAATTGCGTAAGAAGATCAATAGTAAAATTCATTCGACCATCCATTATCAACAGTCAGCACTGAGATTAGAAATACCAGAATTCTCAGGGAGCTACCAGGAATGGATTTCATTCAATAGTCTAATGTCTAGAAACTATCAAGAACTACCCTACAATCAACCCAGCTCAGAAGATGCTCAAAATATCTTAAAACCAAACTTAAAAGGAGGCGGAGTGACTTGTGCAACATTTAAACATAAGCGCCAAATACTTACACTTCTTGTTGGGGTATATTATCTCAGCGCTATGATAACCGTCGGCTCCAATACACATCTTTCATGAACGCGATGCTTAATCTTCCCAGCATCCAGCATCCAGATGCTTAGGGGAGGTCAGCTCAATGCGGCCATAGGAGGCAAAGCGGCCATGCCTCATTTCTCGGCAACTTATAACGATAGTACAATGTTTTATGTTCTGATATGCAGCAAACCTACCGCCCCGCCCCGAGCAACCATTTGGTAGTGGTCGGAACCAGCATGTGGCCGCGACAACATGTGAAAGATTTTTGTTCATATTGTTAAGAAAATCCAGGGTAAACTCAATCTGTTTTGATCAAAACTCTATAAAACTCAATGTTTTTATTTTACGTCTAATATTGCTTATCTATTTGGCTTTGTTTGTGTAATATTGGTTCCAACATGAGACAAATGTTATGAGCACAGTTAATTTTTAAAACAAAACGGTGGAAAAAGGCAAAGCGGTCCGGGCAAAGTGGCCAAGTGCTTTGCCTAGCTGTTGAATATTTTAATTTAAGTAGAAGAACTGTTGGTAGATAAGTATGAGAAAATTGGTGCGTACCTGTAACATAACTAAAATAATTATTAATATAATAATTAAAAATAAATTTAGGAAGTATTCGAAGATTTTAAGAGTGTAATAATAAATGTCTCATTTGAAACTTAAGAACATTTTTTTTCATTAGCATCGTTTTATTTAATTTATTTTTGGTCTTCTTGTTTTTTTAAGCACGATGTTTTTCAACTTTAAATGAATTTCTTGTAATCTTTTGGAATGACCACTTTGCCCTTACCCCCATGGCCGCTTTAGGCGCTCACTTGGGCAAAGCGGTTTTTTGAAAAGTTTTCGTAATTTACAAATTAAAAGAAACTATTAAAGTTTGTACGGTATGCGATTACACGTTATAAAAGTTTAATAAATTCCCTATCTATTGGTATAAAATACTTTTCCAAATTCTGTTTTTTAACAGCATTTTTTTAAATTCAAAGTTAAGGTGGCCGCGCTGAGCTGACCTCCCCTACAACTTAAAGAAGATGCATGACGTAATCACCGAGAGCTTGAACGGGATCTCTATATAACATTGGAATTGACACCGCGACATGGGATCCTATTAGTCACAAAAGCTTGACTCAACAACTTACAATGAATAGATGAAAGATCTTCAAGACCATCGAGAGCTACAAAACTTAAGCGATTTTATGTATTTCTTGGAAAGCAAGTTAATGCCTTACGAAACAATGAAAACTTCAAAAAGAGAGACCATCACCTCGCAGAAACCATCTTACTGAAGATCATTCAATAAAAATACTTTCGCTAAGAAAAATATAGCTACGAATTTTCTCGAAGCCTGTAACTAAAAATTATCATACGAGCTACGGTCAATGCCCGTGCTACGATGAAAATCACGTGCTTATGCAAGCACCTGATTAGTGGACGTTAGCTCTTATGGACTTTATGATTCTTATTTAAACCCTGTTATGTAGACTATAGTATTATGTAATCTGTGTATGTAGGTTTAAAGTACACAAGAAAAAATACTTTGAAATTAATTGACAGTTTGTGTATTAAAGTTTTAGTGAGCACAATTTTATTACTTATAGGAAAAATAACCTAAAAATTATGTTACTATTTTTAATAAGTACAAATGTACAATTCACTCAAAATTTGTTAATTTTGGTTGCGAAGGCCAGTTTACTGTGAATATTATATAGTAGAGTTCATCAAAATTTTAAAGCGCTCTTAAAATAATAAAGTTTTCGTGTAAATTCGGTTATTAAAAGTTTCGGTGGCGTGAATTGTCTTTATTGTAACATGCGAAATCATTACTGCAATGGTACACGGAGTGTATATTAAGGTTAACTGGCTCAAATAAATTGCAAAATGTAGTGTTGAATTATATTAATAACGTTTGGTTTTCATAAATTTTGTAAACAAAATGGTGTTAACGCTTTGGCCTACTTGTGACTGTCTTGTATCACTTATAGAAAGAGAAGGGGGATATGAATAGGTACTGTTTAGTCTAAGGTACTGTAAGGATTATATGTTTATAGGCTATATTAGCTGGTAGTAAATGTTTACTCTGTATGTATGTAAGCCTTTTTAGAACGGTTAATAATTTCAAATCATTGAAACGAAAAGTAAATTAAAAATGGAGGCTTGCGAGGTGACAGCTAGGGAGTCTGTTACGAACCGGCTAAGGGCCGAGATCAAAAAAAGTATAAAATTGTTTTAACCACAAGTTCTCTTAAATAAAATAATAGTTTGAAGTTAAAGCATTGCGTTTTTATTATGCTTAACGCCGCATAGAAGCGCCACAATGGTGGAGAAAGCCGGGTATTTTTTTTTCCAAGTGCGCCATAGTTCCTCGATGAAGTGAGGCTTATAAATCAAGAAAGAAAAAGTCGGGCCGTGAAACGGACGGAAAATATAGCGAAGAGAAAATTGGGAGAGTTCCATCGGGAAGAAAAATCTTGTGAGGAAAAAACTTAAAGGAAGTATTTTTCTATTTTAGTAGAATAGGAACTTAATGGTGCAAATAGCCTCAAGCTGCCAAGCGAGTGAAATAATATTTGATAAATAGTGCCGCCATATTGAACAATAATTTTATTGAAAATTTAAATTTTTCTTCGAAAGCTATTTTCGAGGCAGCCATTTGTTTTTCTTGTGTGTATTTTTTTTTTGGAACAATGGAATCCGTTTCAACATGTTTTTCGGGCCACCCCGAGGAAGCATTTGAAGATTTCCTGGAAGACTTCAGGGATGCAGCAGCGAAGCAGAAATTTATTTCATCGGCCGAGCTGAAATCATTATTCCCGTCATTTTTAAAAGGGGGGGCATTATATTTTTTTAGGGCTATCAAAGGCACTACTGAAACCTTTGAGCAGGTTGTAGAGAGATTTAGAGAAGAATTTTCAGATGTAGATTTTAATGAGCAGTTTTATAATTCGAAACAGGATGGGAGAAATTTATTAGATCATTATCACTACCTGGTAGATCTAGCAAGAAAGGCGGGCGTGACAAAGGATAATATTTTTGTGACACAATTTTTAAAAGGCTTGCGGCCATTTTATAAAAATAAACTGGTGGTCAGCCATTTTGAAAATAAGAAAGCATTGAAGGCAACGATCATACAGATGGAGAAGATTTATCCGGAAAATAGGGTAGAAGAATTGAATGCACACAGGAATCCTGCGGCATTTGGACCGAATGTGGTCTCAAACAATAATGGTGGGGGAGATCGTAGGCTGCCCACACCGTTTGGTACTCCATTGCAAGGCTCTTCTCAGGATCCACGTCGAGTGCTACGTTATGCGCCATCTCCGCATCCCCAAGAACCGAATGCGTCGCGTATTCAACCTAGTACTAATACATATAATTTGCGTTCTAGGCAGCCGGCTTTTCAATCACGTCGCCCTTGAAGGAGGTCCAAGGGGTTGACAATGTACAGGAGGGATATGACCTCTGGCGGACGCATGCACGGGACATGAATTTGCATAAGCAAACGATGGAAGAGGATGATTCAGACGAAGCGGATCAGCAGGTCAGACCACTTGTCCGTTTGCATGCAAATGGTGTAGATTTTTTAGCCCTTGTAATACAGGTGCCACAATTTCATGCATCAGCCAAGCCGCCGCAGACCAGATGAATGTGAGATGTGTGCAGGGAGTGAGAAGAAATGTTAAAGCAGTGAACGGCAATTTGCTGAAGATAGTAGGGAAATGTAGTGTAAATTTTGCTTTAGAAAATTTTCATTTTACCCAGGAGTTCGTAGTAGTAGCTGATTTAAGCTGTAGTGTTATTTTAGGAATAGATTTTTTAATAAAGAATAAAATGAGTGTTGATTTTGTTCATTTGTGTATATTTTTTTTGCAGGGAAAAATAAATTTTCTTGGAAATGTCAGTGAAAAACAAAAAACGATTTTCACTGGGATTCTTTCAAAACAAATGCTAGATCCAAATTTTCAAGACGATTCGAGACCGATCACGTCAAAACAAGTGGGGTTTGATGAAACAATGATTATCGGAAGTCGGGATGTAATTGATTTTGTTGATTCCCAAGAGTTAGGTAGAAATGATTATATTTATTTTTCGGGTTTATCAGATTCCTGCGAATTTGCTTTTCAGGTGGAGGAGACACGGTTTATCGTTAATGAAGGTTTAGAAACGAATGATAGGCAAGATTTGTTGACGTTATTAGAAAGAAACGTAGATAGGTTTTCTTTTTCCAATGAACAGCTAGGTAGGTCGAAGATAGTGACGGTGGATATAAAGACAAGTGATGAAGAACCAGTTCATTGTCATCCTTATCGTGTGTCGCCGGTTCAGAGAGAAATTATCGATAAGCAGGTGGCGGAAATGTTGAAGTTAGGAGTTATTAAAGAGTCGACGAGTTCGTATGCAGCGCCGGTCGTATTAGTTAAAAAACCCGATGATTCTTGGAGGTTTTGTATTGATTATAGGAAATTGAATAAGAAGGTTTGTAGGGATAGTTATCCTATTCCGCGGATTGATGATATTATTGATAATTTAGCAGGGGCCAAGTATTTCGCTGAGTTAGATTTTAATTCCGGGTATTGGCAGACGGTGATAACGGAAGGAAATCATAAAACTGCTTTCGTCACGACTACGGGTTTATATGAGTTTAATGTCGTTCCTTTTGGTTTAGCAACTAGTCAGGCGGTTTTTCAGCGGATGATGGATAAGGTTTTAGGGAATTTAAGGTTCAAAGGGGTTATGGTTTATGTAGATAATGTGATCGTGTATGGTAGGACTTTTCAGGATTTTATTGATACGTTAGAAGAGGTTTTCAGGCGTTTCAGAGAGGCGAATTTGACCTTTAAACCATCTAAGTGTAAATTTGGTTTTTGTGAAATTGAGTTGTTAGGGTATTTAATCTCGAGTCTAGGGGTGAAGCCTAGTGAAAAGAAGCTTAAGGCCATGCGAGAGGTTTCAGCTCCCACGTCGGTGAAGGAGGTCAAACAATTGTTAGGTTTATTTTCTTATTATAGAAAGTTCGTGCCGAAGTTTTCAAAGGTAACGTTGCCGCTTACTAAGTTGTTGAAGAAGGGGGTAAAATTTCGGTGGAATGAGGAATTGCAGAGTTCGTTTGATTTCATCAAAGAAGCTATGTGTAGTGCGCCGATTCTTTCGTATTTTTCAGGGGATAAGTCGGTCACAACGAGGGTGCATGTTGACGCGTCGAATGTGGCGTTAGGTGCGGTTCTTATGCAAGGGGTGGACAGGATGTGTCCGGTGGCTTATGCGTCTAGGAAATTAACGGATGCAGAGAAGAAGTATAGTACGACCGAGAAGGAGTGTTTAGGTTTGGTTTGGTCGTTGAAACATTATCGACATTGTCTATGGGGATCGTATTTTCAAGTGGTAACGGACCATAATGCGTTATGCTGGTTACAATCGAAGAAGGATATGAATGGTAGGTTAGCTCGGTGGGCTTTAGCGATTCAAGAGTGGAATTTCGATATCGTTCATTGTTCAGGGAAAAGTAATGTAGTAGCGGATTTTTTGAGTAGGAATCCTTTAGTTGAAGAAGAAGGGCAGAAGGTAGAGATTGAAACGGAACCTAATGACGGTTTAGAAGTTTTTAGAATAGATGTGGATTCATTACAGGAGGATCAGGCGAATGATGTTTTCTGTGCTAGATGGATAGCGCGTTTAAGGGAGCGTCCAGAGTTAAGGCGTAGCGGTTTTTGTTTAAGGAATGGTTTTCTTTATAAAAGTGTGCGCAGAGATGGGGAGATACGTGAAGTATTGGTCTTGCCTAGGAGTTTATTTCAGAATGTAATGCATGAACTCCATGATGAAGCTTGGACGGGAGGTCATTTGGGCCTTGCGAAATCATTGAGGAGGTTTCGTTCTAGATATTTTATGCAACATGCGGATAGGGAGGTAGAACGGTATATAGCCTCTTGTGTGCCGTGTCAGGAAAGAAAGGTGGTGAAAAATGTCGCAGAGTTGATGCCGATTAGGGTTACGAATATTTTTGAAAAAGCAGGGATTGACGTATTAGGGCCATTTCCACGTTCGTTGAGGGGTAATCGGTTCATTATCGTGTCGGTAGAGTATGCTTCGCGGTTTGTGATATGTAAGGCATTACCTAGGGTTACGTCGGACGATGTGATACAATTTTTAGTAGAGGAGATTTTCTGTAGATTTGGTGATGTGGGGGAAATTGTGTCAGATCGAGGAACGGTTTTTACGGCTGGGATTGTGAAGGAAGCTGTTGAACGGTTTGGAGCTAGGTTGATACATACAAGTTCTTTTCATCCCCAGAGCAATGGCTTGGTTGAGAGGTTTAATAGGACATTGGTGGCTATGTTGGCGAAATATTTAGGTGATGGTCAGCGAGAATGGTGTTTGGTGTTGCCTTTAGTAGTCCATGCTTATAATACGAGTGTACAGGCGTCGACAAAAATGTCACCGTATAGTATTTTGTTTGGTAGGGAACAGTGTTCGAGGGTAGATCGGTCGTTAGGATTAAATGTGATAGGATTGGATGAGACGATGGCCGAAAGAGTAGACCGTATGAGTAGGTTGCTTTCTAAAGCATTAAGGAATATCGCGAGGGCACAGGTGGTACAAAAGCGGTATTATGATAGGAAAGCTAGGGCTAGGTCGTTTCGTGTGAATGATTTGGTCTTATTGTATGTGCCAAGGCGGGTGACCGGTAGATGTTTGAAGTTGTCACGTCTGTATCGGGGGCCATATAAAGTTATTGAAGTGGTCGGACGGTCTGATGTGTTGATACGTCGCTTGAATGCGCGATCACGGGGCATAGTTGTTCATACAAACCGTTTAAAGCATTTCATGTCGCGTTGATGTGTCCGTATATATTAGGTACATTTGGGTGTACATAGCTGTACAGTATTAGGGTTATATAATGGGTAATAATGTAGGGTTGTGTTATGGTGTTGTATTGATTCGTTGTTAAGATTTATATTTGTGTTTCATGCGTTCGAGTGAAAAGATCCTGTGAAAAAAGAATACTGAGGTAGATGCGGAGTGAGGCCAGATGTTAGGCGCTTACTTTACTGAGATGTGCGAATAACCAAGCCCGAGGGAAAATTTGTAGCATTCTAGAATTTTCCGTGGTAGTCTGATATTATTTGAGAAATATTTGTTAGTTAGTATGATTTGTTGGAACAATCGTCTAGTTTTTGTTTTTGAGTGCAACATGATAAGGCAATAAGCTATTTGTCATGGGGTCCTGAATTGGGTCCCACGCGCTTAAAGATTGGAATTAGGACGATATGGTAAGATAAGCGTTGATGTTGGATTGTCCAACGTTGGTAATAAATATTTCTCACTGAAAGTAATTTCTGATGTTTTCTATATGCATTCGGAATTCCTTGTAGTAGCTTTACCTTGGGTAATTGGTTGAACTCATCATAGTTATCATGAAACTTTGAATAGTAACTGATAATTTCTTGAAATTCAATAAGTTATGTGAGATGATTATATACTGTTGCATCGGCTTTAAACGTAGTGGACTTTGCCATATTTTTAGGATGATGTTGCTGGCCTCATTCTTTAGCCTCTTAAATGTTTTGTTTTGAGGAGCTTTAGTGTCTGGTTTTGTTATGTTTATCCTGTTAATATAGTGGATATTTTCTGCATTTAAAAATGATTTTTTTAAATCTTTGCATACGTTAATTTTTGGAATATTTCTGGTCGGTAGAAATAAACAGGTTACTGTGTCGTGATTTAAATGAACTTGGTGAGCAAAGATTAAGTTGTGTTAATTTTAGTTTAACGAGAGGGTTTTAATCGTTTGACAAATTTTTTGGTCAGTTTTTTTTGCCAGAAAGTTTTTCGAATTGAAATCGTTCGAGAAGCTAAATCCTAGATGGATTCGATTTGATCCTCTTATGGTTTATATGTTTTTCTTTCTGACTTTAGGTAGGTTAGTCTTTTATTGTGAGATCTCGGCATAGGTTATTTAAGTAGGGTCTGCACCTTAAGTGTAGATAGGATTTTTTGCGGTAGGGTCTACACCTTAAGTGTAGGTGATTTTTTTGGGGTTTCTGCCTTTTGTGCGACCAAAGCTTAATGCAATAGGGTTGTCACTTTGAAAAAAAAATATTTTTTGATTTGTAAAAATTTTTTTTTTTGAACGGAGGGGGGAATAATGTAAGGATTATATGTTTATAGGCTATATTAGCTGGTAGTGAATGTTTACTCTGTATGTATGTAAGCCTTTTTAGAACGGTTGGTAATTTCAAATCATTGAAACGAAAAGTAAATTAAAAATGGAGGCTTGCGAGGTGACAGCTAGGGAGTCTGTTACGAACCGGCTAAGGGCCGAGATCAAAAAAAGTATAAAATTGTTTTAACCACAAGTTCTCTTAAATAAAATAATAGTTTGAAGTTAAAGCATTGCGTTTTTATTATACTTAACGCCGCATAGAAGCGCCACAGTACTCTACAAGTATACCCATTGTATACCTTTCTTTAGCATTTAACAGCCGTTTAAGGGCTGTCGTTGCATCTAAAGATGATTAGTTTTAGGGATCCATATAAACAAAATGGCGTTAACGCTGTGGCCTACTTGTGACTGTCTTTTATCACTTATAGCAAGAGAAGGGGGATATGAATAGGTACTGTTACAACTTCTAGCAGTTATTCAGGCCACAACAACAACTTCAAGTTATAATTAAGAGTTAGTTTATTTCTACTGTACGATGTTAAGTGATAAAAGAGGTCACCGTACCTATATCTTTGTGCATCCACAGTTATAAGCGGCGCTGCTAACACCGATTTAAGTACATTGACGGTTAAAACAGTTAAGAGAACCAATTGTGGAACTCTGTGGTATAGTTAACGCATAAAGCTACATGTAACGGTAATATTACGGAGATAATAATCACTTCTTTATTTCCTAGAACTGCTTATGAGATGCTGCTACCGCCAGATAAGTGTATTGGCTGTACGAGGAGTTATGTAAATCTCATATAGAACTACAAAGTAAATGTACAGTGCATGTTACAGCTAGAGCCGCAATAATGGCCATTATTAAAGCTCTCATATTCCTTCTTTATGCTTTTAAGCGGTATCAAAGATATATAGCGCTATCTTTCCCCTTTAAACAGCGCTGAGAGATTTGTGATTTGAATAATATCTATTATACCTATATGTAGTTTAAATCTACAACCGAAGCTTTACTACAGTCACTTTACCACCATAAACTATAAAAATAGTTCTAATTGGCGCTAGTTTGCTAGTTGGGACAGTAACGAAATTGGAATTTCAGTCACGAAAACAACGAACGCAAGTCAACAAAAACATGCACAGAATGTTGCACGGAACATCATACTTTGTTGCACAATTTCCACAAGAAACAAATGACATCAAATGGAAAAAGCAGCACTATGAGTCGTCAGCAGCAATCTCTTCATCTCAATCTTCATTTGCAACTAACCAACCAAGCTCCAATCATCTCTCAGATAACAACACTGAAATCTTATTAACTACGGTATAACTCAAGGTCAAAGCTATGGATGGATGTTACATAACACTTCGAGAACTTTTGAATCAAGGCTCCCAAGTCAATTTGATCACAGAAAATGCTGCACAGAGGCTGCGCCTACCAAGAAAAATGCTCAACGCTAAAGTCTCAGGATTTGGCTCAGTTTTGGGAGATTGCAAAGGACTTCTTCATCTCAGCTGTAAAGCCATCCATTCAGACTACAATTTTGAAACTCAAGCTCTTATTATGAAGAAATTCACAAACAACCTACCAAACTCAACTTTTGAAAACACAAACTGGCCGCATTTGCAGAACTTGAAACTGGCAGACCGGCGCCGGCGGGCTGATTATCTAATTAAAAACCACCTAGCGACTGGTTGCAGTTCACAGATGATCGTGATCCATTGCTACTTCTTTTTGGTTTAAAAAAAATCATACCAAAGAAAAGTGGCAATGTATGTCAAATGCAACCGGTCGCTAAATAGTTTCTTTTTAGATAATCAGGGTGGCGGAATACAACATCTCACGTGGCGTCGATCTCTTATTAGGCGCGACATATATTCCGAAATCATCCTGGAGGGGTCCTTAAGAGCATTACTGCGCTACGAGTACCTACACTAGCGCCGCCAATGGAAAAAAATCGTAGTGCTTAAATAAAGGCGTAATTGTGAATTGTGTTCTTCTAGTGTACTCCGAAGAAGCATTGTTATACTTTTTATCGTTAAAACAATATTTTATAATCTGTCGTTTAGTTTTCGTTTAGTTTATTGCTAAAAGTTGCCACTTTTAGCAATAAAACTCCATTTAACTAAACGACAGACTAGAAAATATAGTTAAAGCGATAAATAGTACCACAAATCTTATTCGGAGTACACTAGAAGAACACAATTCACAATTTCGCCTTTAGTTAAGCACTGCGATTTTTTTTCCATTGGCGGCGCTAGGTACTCGTAGCGCAGTAATCCTCTTAAGGGTAGCAACGACTCTCCTGTGGCTCAACAAACATAACTAGGATGGATTTTATGTGGAAAGAAGAAAACTTTAAACTGTTACGTGTCCTTGATAAACATGGAAGTGCTCACAAAATGGGGAATGTCCGAAAAAATCAAATTGGCCATATATTTTTTATAGGTAGGAATAAGCTCCCTTAGTAATAGAAAAAAGTTTAAGAATTTTCGGCTGCTTGAAAAAGTTTAAAAAATTAAAGTCTCTTCGACTTCACAAATATGCAAAAGTAACAGCAGAATGGAAATTATACCATTGCCGCCACCTGCCACAACCACAACATGGTATTTAAAAAAAGTTTCAAAACTTACAAAATGTCAAAACTTTTTATTTTTTATTCATGTTGTTGTTGTGGCAGGTGGTGGCAAAGGTATAACCTTCATTCTGCTGTTACTTTTACACATTTATAAAGTCTGAGAATTTAATTTTTTTAATTATTTTTACGCAACGGAATATTCTGAAACATTTTTGTATTACTGAGGGAGCTTTACCTTTAAAAAATATTCAGCCAATTTGATCTTTTTTCAGAATTTCCCTATTCTGGGATAACAAAGATATTAAAAACTCAAACAAAGTATCCCAAGGACGAACAATGTGAAACATATTAAAATGAAACTGTACGCCGGGCCTCAGATGGGAAATACTTCGTTAAAATGCCTATTTGCCCAGACTACAAGGAGAAAATAGCCAATTCAAGATCTATTGCACCCTCCCAATTTTTCCAACTGGATAAAAGGCTACAAAAACAACACAAACTAGCAGCTATGTACAAGGACTTCATCAAAGAATATCAAGATTTAGGTCACATGATACCTTCATCTCAAGATTCAAGATCAAGTTATCTTCCCCATCACGGCTCCTGGTTAGTCATGCGCACCCTGAAGCAGCTGGCTGAAGACGATGGTGATAAATACCCTGCCGCTGCGAAAGCTCTAGCAAATGAGTTTTATGTCGATGACGTATTGAGCGGCCACAGTACACTACAAGGAGCAGTAAAATTACGCGACTCACTTATCAAACAAATAAAAGGCGGCGGGATGAACTGCATGCTATTATGTTGCCGTTAATATTTAATATTGTTTCCATTTTTTAAGTTGACTTGTCTTTTTATGCAGGCGGGTTTTTTTTTTTATTTCTTTTCTGTTATTATATATTACGGTCATGATATACTTTTTTGAAATCCTTATAATAAGCCCTTTAACTTGACACCCATATTGCAGTATTATGTTATAAAAAAAATCCACTACGTATAATAGCACCGTACAGCCGCCATGTTGGATTTTATAACGCCACCTTAATTCTTAGGATCACTTGGGCTGACAAGACAAATTTAACGATATCTTAATCATAGAAATCCGTTCAGCCGTTTGAAAGATATGAGGTAATAAAGAATATTACATACATACAAGATACGCGTGAAAAACATAACCTTCTTGCAGTCGGGTAATAAATATTTTTTTCACCTCTCCAGCACGAAAAGGGTGCTTTTGGCGCGTAAAAACTCGCAGCAAAATCGATTTTTGCTGCGAGCGTGAGACAAAGTGTTTTTTTTAATTTCTAACACCAACTTTTAAAATAATAAAGAAAAAACAAATAAAGTGACAAGGATGACACTTGTAAAATTGATATGTGAAAAAAGGATAGATAGAGAGCTTTATGGTGTCATACACGGATTAAAAAGTAAAAAAATAAAATGCACGGATATACCAAGGAGTTTTAAATAAGGATTGTTTAAAAAGAAGGTTGATAATTCGAAATAAAGAGTATGTAGGTAATGAGGTCACATGTATGAAACAAATATGAAATAAGAAAAATTAATGAAATTAATTAACAAATTATATGTTTTATGATTATAAATAAATAAATAAGACGGAATATTAATGAATAAGAGAAAAACACAACGCAATGTAATCAAAACGACGGGAATCTACTTTACTGACTCTATGAATAAAATTTTTCAGCATAGGTTTGATTGAATTATTTTTGTGATAAATTACAAAAATGAATGCGTCCAACGATGAAGATAGTTGTCTAACTCCAAAAGAGTTCAGTGAACAAGTTTCAAATGCTGAATTAACCTTTTTTACCAGGAAAGTCACGTGAAAATTTTCTCGCTGGTCGAGGTGAAAAGTTGTATGTTTTACACGAGACCAAAATGTTGTTCTGCCTCGTGCCTTTAAATCACTCACTGTGCTCAGTAGTCTATATTAGAATCACTCGCTACGCTCGTGATTCAATTCTAGACTACTTCGCTAGTTCGTGATTTAAAGTCGCCACTCGCAGCACAATTTGATTTTGGTCACTTGTATAACAAATAACTATTTCACCTCTCCAGCACGAAAAGGGTGCTTTTGGCGCGTAAAAACTCGCAGCAAAATCGATTTTTGCTGCGAGCGTGAGACAAAGTGCTTTTTTTAATTTCTAACACCAACTTTTAAAATAATAAAGAAAAAACAAATAAAGTGACAAGGATGACACTTGTAAATTTGATATGTGAGAAAAGGATAGATAGAGTGCTTTATGGTGTCATACACGGATTAAAAAGTAAAAAAATTAAATGCACGGATATACCAAGGAGTTTTAAATAAGGATTGTTAAAAAAGAAGGTTGATAATACGAAATAAAGAGTATGTAGGTAATGAGGTCACATGTATGAAACAAATATGAAATAAGAAAAATTAATGAAATTAATTAACAAATTATATGTTTTATGATTATAAATAAATAAATAAGACGGAATATTAATGAATAAGAGAAAAACACAACGCAATGTAATCAAAACGACGGACGGGAATCTACTTTACTGACTCTATGAATAAAATTTTTCAGCATAGGTTTGATTGAATTATTTTTGTGATAAATTACAAAAATGAATGCGTCCAACGATGAAGATAGATGTCTAACTCCAAAAGAGTTAAGTGAACAAGTTTGTAATGCTGAATTAAGCTTTTTTACCAGGAAAGTCACGTGAAAATTTTCTCGCTGGTCGAGGTGAAAAGTTGTATGTTTTACACGAGACCAAAATGTTGTTCTGCCTCGTGCCTTTAAATCACTCACTGTGCTCAGTAGTCTATATTAGAATCACTCGCTACGCTCGTGATTCAATTCTAGACTACTTCGCTAGTTCGTGATTTAAAGTCGTCACTCGCAGCACAATTTGATTTTGGTCACTTGTATAACAAATAACTATTGTTACAGGTCTAAAGGAGCTACAAATTTGATGCGGTTTTCTATTATTAGTTTTTTTTTTATTAATTTTATTTGGTTTACAAAATATTAAATCATACCAGAGACAGTGTTTTCTTTCCAGTTGATTAACAAGGCTTTTACGCGTGGGCATTTGGTTGACGTCGCGCGGTGTTGGGTGTTGTTGGGCTTGACGTCATGCGTCTCTGATTGGTGTTCAATGTCACGTGATTAAATGGCCAATTTTGCCGATTTTATTTTCCGTAAATATTGGTAATATTTATTTATTTTAATGAAAAAAGTATTTTTTTGGTTACTGTTTAACATTATTAATCATTAGAAACCTTATGCTAGCCGATTTATTCTTAGTGGAAACAAGCCTATTGTCATACCGATACCTAAACCCAATAAATGATTACCTTAAAATCAGCTCTTTCAGTCCGATGGGCTTGTTAGATATCTTTGGCAAACTCCTACAAAAACTAATAACAAACAGAATTACCTATCGTCTTGACAGCAACAAGCTTAGCAATAGCAAACAATATGGATTCAAAGCACAAACATCGACAACTACTGCACTACTAGACGCCAAAACAAAATGAAAACGCTAGAAATCGAAACCACCAAGTAATATCACTTGACATCAAAGGCGCTTTTGACTACGCCTGGTGGCCCGTGCTACTTAAGCGTCTTAGAAAACTGAAATGCCTTAAAAACCTACATAACATCTTACATAGCTATCTCGAAAATAGAACAGTAAAGATAAACTACGCTGATACTAAAGCCACAAAAAAACAAACTCGTGGATGTTAGTTCAAATAGTATTAAACAAAATAAAACTTCAAATTGAATTTAATTCCTACAAAAGGTTTTATTGTTTCAATGGCATCTTTTGCTGCCGAATATGACTGTCCTACGTTTCCCCCCCGGCGGAGTTGTGCTTAAGTGGTGGGGGGTAAAAATGAACCCCTAAAGAGGTATTTTTGCGGTGTTTTGGTTATATTTCGTAAAGGACTTACAATATCGAAAACAGTCTGTGATAAAAGTTGTAGGGCATTTAATTTTGCATAGAATAAGACTAAATTCAGATTTTTTGACTATCATGCTAATACACATCAAAGTTGGACTTAGGTATTTTACATTTTTATGAAAAAAAATCATTTTAACTTCTGGTTTTTGGGAATATTATCTAAGTTATACCATTTATCACTAAAATGACTCATACTTAGTAATAAACGATTAATTCTGCGTTTGTTAAAGATGAAAAGTAAAAGAAGACTGGCGGGTCTTGGCCTGAAGTCCTACAGCATTAAGATTTTTACCAAAAAAACTATGACCATCAGCCATTTTTTTAATGTCCCCACTGCTGGGGCACAGGCCTTCCTAATTGGTGGATAAGGAGGATTACCCACCACGCGGGCCCAATGCGGATTAGTGGGTGTTAACGACTGCAAATGCAGCAGTAAAGCAAGCTGGTAAAGACGCGGACCACCTGATTGTTGGCACAGCCCTTGCGGTGTGGTAGTTGGTGAGGATACGGACCTGCTCATTATGCTCAATGCTCTAGCCACGCCATCGGCAAATATATATTTCTCAAAACCTGGAAAAGGAACAGCCCCATAAAAAGCATTTGGTCCCAAGAGCTTCAATCTAGCAGACAACATCAGAATGCCATTTTTATAAGCCATAAGTGGATGTGACACCACTTTAACTCTCTTCAGGCAGGGCAAGAAGAAGGTAGTCAAGTATTAGTCAAAAAGAAAAGTCTTTTGGAAAAAATACAACCTTTCTTAGAGAATGATACTCAAGCTGAAGCTGTTGCCGAAGCTGGCCTACAATTTTTAACAACTCTCTTCTCTATGGAGGTACGGCAGGAGATACTTTAGACAAATTGCGATTCGACCTGTTTTCCAATGCCCTCATAAAGTCCAAATTCAACCTGGCATCTCTACCGCCAACATCCGAAGCAGCCCGCTAACATTGCTGCAGCAAATGATCTCGAACTCCTCCGTGACTTTGAGAGGCACACAAAACCGTTATTTATGGCCAATGATAAGTATACCATTGTTTTTGACTGCTTTTTTAGTTGTTAACACCCCAGCAATCTGCATTGGGGCCCCCGTGGTGGGTTATTTATTGTTTATTCATGACAGTTTATGCAGAATGACGACGACCAAAAAGGTCGTGTTACTATGTATTTTATTTTATTCTTCTTTCAGTACTCTAGTTGCATGGCTTTCTCACTGTTTGCAAAAATATGTTAGCAGAAAACATTAAACCTAAAAAAATATTTAGATTTTTTATTATAAGACTTTTTGTTCTTTTGATTTTAATAGAAATAGTACACAATCTTGTTTGTAAATCATGTACTTACCATTATTTTATATTTTACTCTAAGTCTATGGTTTAACTTAATCATTTTGTTGGTAATATCATTCCAATATTAGCGCCTGAAAAAATATTCATTGCAGTTTTTTAAGTTAGTCACCGATCACAGATATCCCACAAATTTTTTGTTATACACATAAAAGGTACTAAAACCTGAGATAGATTTCATTTGCGCCGGAGCTCGAGCATTTTTGCGCATTCGCCTTTAAGCCCATTTATAGTTCGTATCCTGTTAGATGTTGCACGAGAGAAGATCACCCCTATCGATTGTTATAAATATCTCACATAAATATTAACAGGATTTTTTTCCTTTGTTCGCTTTAGGACAGATTCGATTTACGACAGATTCGCTTTACGGCAGATTCGCTTTACGGTAGATTCGCTATACGACAGAAGTACAGTCAACTCGATATAGAAAATCTGGCTTAAAGCGAAAAAAGGGATTAATAAAACATCAAACAATCACCTAACCCTAAATAATTATTTTATATTCAATTACAAAATAATGTTATATTCAGTCAAAAGTACCAGGGCAACATAACTTGAAAGAGTTATTTCGATTTATATTTTTGAAAAATTAAAGAGCTAAAAAGGAATTAGACATAATATCTTTGCAGTAAGAAATCAAAATAACTCCTCGTAAGTTATGTTGCCCTGGTACTTTTGACTGAATATTACATTATTTCGTAATTGAATATCAAATTTAAATTATCTAGGACCACCGTGGTCCTACTAGTAGGGAAAGTCGGTAGGTCCACGGGCCCTGAATGAATTAATTTCGCAGTGCACTAGTAATAATCTTGTCACGCAGTGCACTAGTCCTTTAATAAAAAAAAAATCTTCCTAGTTTTGTGTAGTATGAAAATATTTTTTTTGTAGAGACTTTTTAAAACGACTGTACAATTTCTGTCTTAAAGCAAATCTGGCGTTAAGCGAATCTGCCGTAAAGCGAATCTGTCGTAAAGCGAATCTGTCCTAAAGCGAACAAGGGATTTTTTTAAGGTGCATCGTGCGTCCACTAGTGGTGCCAATCTAAAGGTGGGGCGCTAGTGGAGGCTCGGTGCGCCCTGAAGCATAAAGGTACCCTTCGGAGATTGCTCCGGTGGCATGCTCCGACGCATGAGGCATTGGCCTCATGCGTCACTTGCGGCCATGCGGCTGTACTTTAAATTATAGGAGTGTATGTAACCCTTTCCGAGTGATGCGTCACGGCCGCATGCGACACGGTGCGTTGACGCATGTCGCAAGCCGCATTGCTCCGAAGAGTACCTTTAAAATACAACATGCTCAAATTGTACGAATGTGTCTGGAGGCATGTGCCTTCAGACACATTCGTACAATTGTCATTCGTACAATTGTCATTCGGGCCTGGTTTAATAGGGACTGGTTTAGTACCAGTGGGACCACGGACCCTTAATGCAATGTCGATGTCTCTTTGTTTTATTTCATGGAGCTGTGTGTGTACTTTGACCATTTCAAATGGTGACCATTTTTATAACGTCACTATTTCAAGTGGTCAGAATACGTAGGTACAGAATTCCCTTTATTCCGAACCAGGGGCCTTATTTTTGAATCGCTCGAATGGCGTCGAGCGCTCGTTTCTACTGATTTTCGTTCGACAGCTCATACATTTGAGTTGACTTGTCGAACGAAAATCAGTAGAAACGAGCGCTCGACGCCAGCCGAGCGATTCAAAAATAGACCCCCTGGCCAAAAATCCTATAGACATACAAACAATATTTTGAAAATTCTTTCAAAATTTTTTGATTATGAAAAAACATGCAAAATCCTTTGATTTTGAAAAAACTTTCACTAAGCGACGCCGGATCGTGTGCGAAATGTGCGAATTTGGGAGAAAAACAAATAGTTGGACCTTAAGCAGGCTCCAGTGGGCCTAGTACGAGTTGGTTTTTTGTTTTCACTTCACTTTTCGAATAGTTAACTATCGTCTTCTCTCTTTCACTCGTTTACTCACTCGCATGATTTTATCTCTTTCACTCGATACTATTCGCAAAGTGAGGTGAGAAACACAACTCATACTAGGCACTCAGATTCCTGCGTGATTCACGGCGTGAATTCACGACGTAATTTTGCCGCGAAGTCGGCGTGAAAAGCATGACCCTCCACACTCGCTATCGTTCACAGTTTAGTTCGCGCGCTCGTCGAGAATGGACGCCGAGTTATGCACTGCTATCTC
Source organism: Agriphila tristella (assembly GCA_928269145.1). Taxonomy (NCBI): domain Eukaryota; kingdom Metazoa; phylum Arthropoda; class Insecta; order Lepidoptera; family Crambidae; genus Agriphila; species Agriphila tristella. The sequence continues at coordinate 1,413,233 of OV743443.1, read as the reverse complement.
TGTTTTTTAGCATCCCATAAAATGGTTTCGGCATGATAACACTCAATCATCACAAGTTCCTGCTCGTTCGCCCAAATGACGGTCATTTTGACGCACCGTACTCCGCAAATAAATAAAAACCTCAAGGCACGGTACTGTTTTCACGCGCGAGTGTGGATGCGCTTGCGTTCACGGGAGGTTCGCGCACCGCGAACCCTTTGAAGCGGGCGCAAATACCGACACCGAACGGGGAACAAGGCGTGAACAGTAGTCCAATCAATGAGCATATTTGTTGTATGGAGACTTCCGAAAAATTCTCCCGTCTATGAAATTTGGCATGTGATGAAGTTAGGTAATACAGATTACAGATGAACAATAATCCAATAAATTTTGTTACGAGAAGTTAGGTATTTTTACCTAAACATGAAAATCGCTTATATCTCTCTGTGAATATTTCCTCGGGCTAAAATACTTTCTGTATACGTACTTATGTACTAGGTAGAATAAGTATGTAAAGGAATCCAATATTTTTTCGAATTCAGAGATACCCCAAATTTAATTTTTTAACATTTTTCAATATATCTTCTATTGAAAAAAATATCTGCTGATTATTATTTTTGATATGTTTTTATATCCTTAAATATATAGCTTTGTTTAGTAAGTCAATAAATTTTCTTCTTTAATCATATTTTTTATTTTTTGATCTTAAGAGGTAATGTAAAAAAATAGTCGATTCATTTTTATACGTTTATGTATAAATATAATTAAAGAAGAAAATTTATTGGCTTACTGAACAAAGCTATATATTAAGGGTATAAAAACATATTAAAAATTAATAATCAGCAGATATTTTTTTCAACAGAAGATATATTGAAAAATATTAAAATTTTAATTTGAAGTATCTCTGAAATCGAAAAAATATTGGATTCCTTTACATACTTATTCTAACTAATACATAAGTACGTATACAGATAGTATTTTAGCCCGAGTAAATATTCACAGAGAGATATAAGCGATTTTCATGTTTAGGTAAAAATACCTAACTTCTCGTAACAAAATTTATTGGATTATTGTTCATCTGTAATCTGTATTACCTAACTTCATCACATGCCAAATTTCATAGACGGGAGAATTATTCGGGTTGCATAAGCCCCGTTGATTGGACTACAGGCGCGAAGCCCGTGAACGGGCGCGAAAACCATCCACATTCGCGCTTTACGCCTTTCACGGGTGTTCACGCCGCGAATGTGGAGCGCTCTTTACGACAACGACTGGCTCCACTACCGACGATTTGTGCACATTTTTGACAAGTAGGCAGTCTGCGAATGCGAAGTAGTCGCTTTGAAAGTAGACTGTATGTTGGCTAGCTGCGAAGATGTTTCATTGAGAAGTAGTCGGAATGAGAAATTTGGCTATTTGATAAGTAGACGCCTGGCGCCGAAAGGCTACAATCAATACCATCGAGTGATAGCAGAGCAAAAACAAGGAAGATCCAACCCACAACAAATAGGGAACAGCAAATACTTACAGCGTCAGAGGACGGACGAACAAGCTACGCAGGATTTTACGGGCCTCAGGACTAATACGAATCAACAAACGAATGTCAATCTAAGACGAATGCACGCTACCACGACGCCGAAATTGATTTTTATCTCTCTATTGATTTTTATGAAGCCTGGAAGAGCTGGACACTAACTATTCTTTAGAGAGGTTATTTAAATGGATTTAAGACGAAGAAATAAATCTTTGGAAGAAAGTGCCTGTTACTAAATTCACAAGTTTTTCACGAATTGAATTCTTTTGACATATTATTATTAAGAATGACAAGCATAAAAAAGGACATTTTTTTCTTTTTCAAAACCATAGAGAATTAAAAATTGGAAGTGTCTATTCATCGGGGCGCCTCGACGAATAGTATTTTTCTCTATCTAGCGGTGCGCACCACTGAATAGCGCTTTCTCTAGGGATTGGCTATATGCCGGTGCCTCCTTTTTAGTTGTCTTAATCGTAAGTTAAACTATTCAAATAGGTAGTAATAATTGTGTAAATGCCTCTTAGGCTGGTGGTTAGAGTGTTGTTCTCTCGATCCAGAGGTCGTGGATTCGATCCCCGCCGCGGGAAGCAACATCTTTGAGTTGTTGTTTCCCGTTATATTCAATTTAACCGTTAGTGTTATTTTATTGCTGTGATGCCGCTTTTTATAATACAAAGTGTTTGGTAAAAGCCTTATAAAGCCGAATATGGTAGATAGGGATCATCAAACTGAACAACTTTTACTATGGGACCAACTCTGAAATCGCGAAAAAAAATCAGTTGTTTCATTTCATACAGTTTGATATTTTCGTTATTAATTTTTGTATGAAACACCTGTTTTCTTTTTTGCGATTTAGAAAACACCTTGTAATACTATTCCCGCAAATTGCTAATGAACCTGGCAGCCATTTTTAAACCACTAAATCGAAAAAAAAATGTAGATTTTTTATACCTTAAAATTAATGATTCAATAACTAATATTAATAAAAAAATACCTATTAGAATTTTATTGTTACATGTAGGTACCTAGTTTTTTGTTGCGGATGACGTAAACGTAGATGTTAATATGACAAGGTTCCATAGTGCGCATTTGCGGGTATAGTAGGTAATCATCTTTGGCCACAAACCACAGTTTTAGCAGATTTGTTAGTGCAGTGCGTAGTTTTGGTTTGTGTTTAGAGATTTAGATGCAGTTTAATTGAGATTTGAGAGAAAAGTGTTTGCACTGTCTTTTCCTTCACTCTCTATTTCCGATAGGACGGCAGGACGACCGACAAGACAGGAGAGGTCAGGCGCAGGATCTACAGCCGAAGCACGGATCATTTCTCTTATCGCATAATCAGGTGATCAGCCTGCAATGTCAAAACCAAACTAGAAACAACAACTCAAAGATGTTACCTACTTCCCGCGGGGATCATCGAACCCGAGGCACCGGCCTATAGCCAATCCCTAGAGAAAGTGCTATTCAATGGTGCGCACCGCTAGATAGAGAAAAATACTATTCGTCGAGGCGCCCCGATGAAAAGACACTTCCTTAAAAATTGCCTCTTGCAAGGAGGCGACAACAGAGTCGATACTTTATGGTTTTAAAAAGTTTCATACCAGACTTAAGCCGCGTTAGAATATATATTCTGTGCTTAAGCCTCAATTACATACGCCGATTTAGCTTCCTTACTGGGGATCCAATCTAGGAACCCAAATTGGATGTAGCAATCACACTATATGCCCCAATTAGGACATGATTTCACTGATTAGGGTTGTCACCAGTACTTGACAATAACATTATTGTACATAGATTAAACAATGAGTTTTCACTATTAACGGAAATGTAAAGGTAGGTTTTGATGAGTACTCTGATAGGAAATGGTTTGATGATGAAGCCGGACGGAAAAAGGCCACTAGAACTCTGTAATAAAAAAGATGGTGGTCAACTTTATTGTTTGTGGGCCGATTTCAATGAAACTCGGTTTTGTTACTATTTTGACAAAAAATAACAACGAAAAGTTGAAAATATTAAAAATCCAAGATGGCGGCCAACATTTTTGTTTGTGGGCCGATTTCGATGAAATTCGGTTTTTGTACTATTTTAACACGAAAATAACAACACAATTTTTCAAATACTAAAAATCTAAGATGGCGGTCAACTTTTTTGTTTTTGGGCCGATTTCGATAAAACTCGGTATTTGGTCCTATTTTGTCAGGAAAATAACAGCGCAATATTGAAAATATTAAGAAATCCAAGATGGTGGCCAACATTTTTTTTGTGGGCCGATTTCAATGAAACTCGGTTTATTGGTACTATTTTAACAAGAAAATAACAACACAATTTTTCAAATACTAAAAATCAAAAATGGCGGTCAACTTTTTTGTTTTTGGGCCGATTTCGATGAAACTCGGTTTGTGGTCCTATTTTGACAAGAAAATAACAACGCAATATTTAAAATATTAAGAAATCCAAGATGGAGGCCAACATTTTTTTTGTGGGCCGATTTCGATGAAACTCGGTTTTTGGTACTATTTTAATATGAAAATAACAACACAATTTTTTAAATACTGAAAATTCAAGATGGCGGTCAACTTTTTTGTTTTTGGGCCGATTTTGATAAAACTCGGTTTTTGGTCCTATTTTGACAAGAAAATATTAAGGCAATGTTAAATATCCAAGATGTTGGCCTATTTTTTTGTTCGTGGTCCGATTTTAATAACACTTGGGTTTTGGTACCTACTAACTACTTAAATAGTAACAATAATCATCATCATCGAAATCGAAAAATTGAGAAATCGGACCATAAATAAAAGAGTTGGCTGGTATATTGAATTTATTATTATTTTCAACATTTCGTTGTTATTTTTTCGTCAAAGTAGTAACAAAACCGAATTTCTTTGAAATCGGCCCATAAACAAAAAAGTTGGCCGCCATCTTGGATTTTTTGAATTTGAAAAATTGTGTTGTTATTTTCTTGTCAACATAGTAGCGAAAACTGAGTTTCATCGAAATCGGCCCACAAACAAAAAAGATGGTCGCCATCTTGGATTTTAGTATTTGAAAAATTGTGTTGTTATTTTCTTGTCAAAATAGTGGCAAAAACTGAGTTTCATCGAAATCAGCCCACAAACAAAAAAGATGGCCGCCATCTTGGATTTTTATTATTTGAAAAATTTAGTTGTTATTTTCTTGCCCAAATAGTACCAAAAACCGAGTTTCATCGAAATGGCCAAAAACAAAAAGTTGGCCCCCATCTTGAATTTTTGGTACGCACTCAAATGGTAGTGGTGGTGTTAATGCAATGTAAATTATTGACAAGCCATGATTGATCATCTAGCTAGGGGCTACTTATAATGTGATATAGGTACCGGCATATAACTTGGCAAAACAAAGATGAGACAAAAGATGCACCGAGTTTAGTGTTTGTAGCTGCTACGCAACTTTTGTCTCATCTTTGTCTTGCCAAATTACGTGCCCGTAGTAATAGACCCGCAGAAATGCAAACTAAAGAAAAAAATATGACTGAAGACTTGGCTGCATGATCAAAGTTTCATTTGCCTTACCTATATAGCCTTGGCTAGGGAGGCAACCCTTAAATTCCCCAACTAGGATCCAATTCGGGGCATCGTTTCCAATCTGAAATTGAATCCCCAGTAAGGAAGCTAAATCGGCGTATGTAATCGAGGCTTTAGGTTAAGCCATAGCCTTCTTCATTTCCAAGCCGTGAACATAAGTTTGGCAACGTCTGTTACTGTCAGTTCGTGGTCATGTCGTCCACCAGTCTCCATACTAAATGTATGGGAATATTTCAATTTTAAGAGGTCGATATTTTTTTCATAGTAATCGTGTGAGGTTTAAAATATGAAAATAATTTAGTTCTTTTATTGAAATGCTTTGTATATTAAACAATAAGAAAAATATCAATGTTGACCAGGAAAAAATGGCCGTCAAAGATGTCATCTTTTTTGTTGATTTTCTTCAGCAGGGAGTTGATTAACACGCCCTCTAGCAATAAATGATATATCATTAGAAAGGTTTTTTAAAGACAAATATTTGCTGTTTATATACTTTATATCAATTGTTAATACTTTTGGAGTTAAAGGTTATTAAAGTATAAAAGTGGTTTATTGTCTTTGGGAGTTGATCTACCACACCTATTGAAATGAATGATATATTATAAGAAAGGTTTTTATATGACAATTATTTGCTGCACACATACTTTCTATTAATTGTTAGTATTTTCGGAGTTTTAGGTCATTAATGTTAAAAAAATTAGTCAAGTTTAGAGCGTTATAACTCTCAAACTACTAATAGTTGACGTTTATAGTAGTACAATAAAGTGTTTCAAATTTAAATACCTTTCCAATGATGTAAGATTTATTGCTAGAGGAGGCTTAGATCAAAATGCTCATCGTACTAAAGGACCCCCGAAAAGTTCAAATAATTTGACTCAAACCTTATGTTCTAATAAATAAATAATAACAATAAATATAAAACTTTATTGAAATAATCCTGCATCACAATTTACAACTAGTTTAAACATAGATAATATAGGAAAAACAAATAATAAATAATTTTATACTATGTGCTTGACCACATGCGATGTTGCCGTTCTGCTCAACTTCAGGGCTTGGAAGATATAGAAGGCTATGGTTAAGCCATATCTTGTCAGGTGCTTCCTACTTCGGACCCCGACGATGATATGTTGATAACACCAAGCTAATTAGTTAGGTCAGTAGTGGCACTCATGTATGGCGAGGTCAAAATTTGTCATTAGATGAATTCACTTGGCACATATGTAGCTTAGGTAAAACTGATCTGATTTAGCCCGGTAGCCATCCGCCCCCCCTTGGCAGGTAAGGGGGGGTGGCATTCAAAGTTTCGCGCCGCCGCACTTCAGAAAAAAAATCATATCTCCTTCAATATACCTACCACCTTGAGTGTGGTATCATAATGTGATAAATCAAGGATGAGGAAGCCATTTTTGAGACATTTAATGTACAGTTTCATAGAAAAAAAGTGATATATTTTACTATATTGACGACATTATCAAAATCAGTTTGCTATTTTTTTTATTCAACAGTTGGTATCTTTGAAAATTCAAATTTTATGCAAAGGAAAAAAATACTATCTTAAAGTACATTTATTCAGCTTTAAATACATACAAACTTATATATAGTTATCATACAATATCTATCAGACAAAAATCGAACATTGTATGCGAAGGTGTTTCCAAACGTCTTTAATTTCAAGTTAAGTTGGTTTTTCATACAAATTGTATAGAGTACAAACTTAACTTTGCGGCCAATTGATGTTTATGTTTCTCTCAGCTATCGTACAGTCTAATTTATACTTAAATATTTTTGTGGAAGTCATAACGACAATGGGGAGGCGAAGGCAAAGTGAATTACAGATGGCGCTTCAGTCTTTGGACCCTTTGTCAGTTTGAGCTTATATTGTGTTGACTGTGTATTACGTGATTTTACTTTCTTAGATTATATTTTTTTCGGTTTTGCGGACAAACAATGTATTCTATGCTAACTTTAGCTCAGATAAAAGAAGAATTACGGAAAAGAAAAGCCAAAACAAAAGGCAAGAAAGTTTATAGCAACTTACAAAAAATTGCTAAAAAGGATTACATTTCTTTAAATTTCGTGTAAGATTTACAAGTAAACTTTTTATTTCAGATTAGAAGCATATGATTAAAATTTTAACAAAGCAACTGAGTGTGAATTTCCGTGTTTATAGTTGCCTCATGATGCCTTTTGTGCAATAGTAATTTCAGGTTTCTGTACTGGAATTTCTGTACCATCCAAAATTACACGAACCGTTTTATCATATTTATTTTATTATTCTAAGTTTCTTGAATGACTCTGGCATATAAAATTCTATTAATTCTCTGTTTGGCCCCAATATTGGGCTTATTCCATATTTGATATACCTATCAAATTCATCCAAGTTATAAATATGTTAGAAACTGCTGAGGTGTAAATATTAAAGAACAAAGCTGTTATAATTCAAATGTTGTTTTATTTTGGCGAAGCTTCATCAAATTCATGAAACATTCCTTTTGATTTTTAATGTTTCTCAGGCTCAGCAAAGGAGAAAATCGAGGGAAAAGCATCTTTTTTTTTATATTTTTTTGCCCAATATTTTTTTTGTTACTGGGAAATCGATGAACTCCAATATTTTACAAGTTACATGCATAACAATGCGGAATTTTCTCAGTATAAAATTAAAAAGTGCAATACTCCAAGAGATTCCCATATGTTTTGACACTTTCTTTGAGGCGGCCGGGTACCAAAGTCCAGACGCCACCTATCGGGATAAAATTGCGCTTTTCCTTCCCATTGAAAAAAATAGACAGACTTGATCTCAGAATGAGGAAGTCACAAAACGTCGACGCGACGTGGCGTCAAAAGATCAGCTCAAAACGATCAGGTAGGAAAACGTCCTATCCTACCATATTAAGTTTACAGTGCAAAAAGTGTTTAAATCATAATAGGTAGGTACCCTAAGAACCTAGGTATACAAATATATCGTAAAGATAAAACTACTGTTGCATTGAGTATTTTTATACACTCGTGAGCAGAAAAATGGAACAACAGCCCTATTTCATACAAACAAGGTAATTTTAAAGCTTTGGTTCTCCGCCCAAGATTAAACGGGGTATTATGTGATGATGGCAATTTAAAGAGTGAATGGAGAAGGCACAGATCGCAAAAGAAACCCAAAGAGTCGTTTACACCAGAGACCGTCGAGAGTGTTGAGTGTTACATTTTCCATACTTAAAAATTTTCGCTTGATATTGTTTTAAGTTCAACCCTGAGCTAAATGACTTATCTAATCCGTTCGATTTTTTTTGGCATTATAAGTCTCCGCCATCCATTCTTTAAACTGCCATCATCAGATAACATCTCGTTTAATCCTGAGCGGAGAACCAAAGCTTTAAAGTTACTTCGTTTGTATGAAAATAAGCCTGTTAATCATTTTTTTCAGCTCAAAAGTGTATAAAAATACTTAATGCAACAATAGTTTAATTTTTACGATATATTTATATGCCTAGGTCCTTGGGGTACCTAATAATTATAATTTAAACATTATTTGCACTTTAGACTTAATTTGGTAGAATATTTTCCTACCTGGGTCGTTTTGAGATCTAATCTTTTGACGCCACGTCGCGTCGTCGTTTTATGACTTGCTCGTACTGAGAACACGTATGTCTAATTTTTTCTATAGTCGTTATGACTTCCACAAAAAGATCTAAGTATGTATTAGACCGTAGGATAGTTGAGAGAGATTGTAAGACCGTAAGAACATAAGCGACAAAATATACCAAAGTTAAGTTTGTATTCTATACATTTTGTATGAAAAAACGAACTTATATTTGCAGTTGGAAATTCTTGGCAACACTGTCACATACTGTGTTCGATTTTTTTCAGAGAGACATTGTAAGATAACTATATTTAAAGTATACATATTTTTAAAGCTGAATAAGTGTACTTTAAGTAAAATTTTTTTTTCTCTGCACAAAATTAGTATTTTCAAAGATACTGACTGTTGAATAAAAATAATAGCAAAACATTTTTTTGATACTTTTAGCAATATATTTTTTTTTCAATGTCTATAAAATTAAATGACTCAAAAATGAATTTCTTTATGCTTGCTACAGAGTTAAGTTTGTGTTCTATACATTTTGCATGAAATAAAACATCTAATACTGGCTCTTGGAAACGTTGGGAAACACCGTCGCATACCATGTTCGATTTTTTTTCAGATAGACATTGTACGATATCTATATATAAAGTATATATTTTTTAAAAGCTGGATAAATTTGCTTTAATACAATTTTTTTTTCTTTGCACAAAATTAGTATTTTCGAAGATACCGGCTCTTAAATAAAAAAAATAGCAAAGAGATTTTGATACTATCCGTTATATTTTACATTTTTTCTATGAAACTGTACATGAAATGTCTCAAAAATGAGTCCCCTATCCCTAGTTTATCATAAAATGATACCACAGTCGAGGTGATAGGTATATTGAAGGAGATATGATTTTTTGTCTGAAGTGCGGCGGCGTGAAACTTTGAATATCACCCCCCACTACCTGCCAAGGGGGGGAGGATGGCTACCGGGCTAAATCAGCTCAGTTTTACCTAAGCTAAATATGTGCCAAGTGAATTCATCTAATGAAAAATTTTGACCTTTTGCCACTACTTCCTAGGCTAAATGGCTATCTTGCCAATGTGGTCTGGTCCCAATATGCGATATATACGCAGTGAGCTGATCAGTAAACTACCTTAATTAGGCTTTCTTCATTAATGGCGTTTGTAATATTTCCCAGGAGGAGCGCCTGCGGGCAGCAGAGCTGGTGCTGGCAATGCTGTCGGCAGCAGCATTGCGTCCGCGGCGCCGCGCCGCCTGCCGCCCGCCGACGGCCGCCGCAGATAATATTATTTTTCACTCCTCTTGCTTAAAAAGTAGGTCATTGTAAGGTACCAGAGCCAGGATAAAATAGCAAAATTACCCCTAGGGGATAAAGTTTTTTCTTTTTTAATGTTTGTCTTACCAATGAACCTACTAAAACGAAAAAGTCTTTATTCATAATCACGAATAAAAACTCGCTCGATTTTTGAAAATGGAACTAAAAGCAGCGATCTCTTCGGTGAAATTGCAGAATATTTGCAAAGAAAAGATAACGATTTTCATTAGCGTATAGTTGGCAGACTCACCATGGAATTAGAAGGTTTTGACTAGGTCAAAAAATTGTTAATAAATAGTGATAAATAGTGAACTATAGCATATAAATAGTGATACTATGATTCAAAAGATATTTGAGTATCTTGGTGAGGCTGCAAACTTGACGTCAAGTTGGCAGACACCTTAAGAAATACAGTTCGTATCATTATGATTTATATGCCAAAAAATTGTTAGAAAATAGTGAATCGTATACGCAAAATTTCAATAACATTGCTTCAATACAAGCCGAGATATTACGGTCTCTAAGTGGGCTGCTAACTTGACGTTTCAGGCAATAGCGATTCCAGAGAAACGGGTACAAGTTTTAAACAAATAAATATATCAAAAAATTGTTAGTGAAATTGTGATTCCTACGATATAAATAAAACAAGAATTCTTCATTGCTATTTTCTAAAAATCGAATGTTAACTTTTACATAATACTCTGAATAGGATGTCGATCAATATTGAACTTTGCTCCACAGGAATAAGGTTCCAACTTTATTGCAATCGTGAGGTGAGTACTATCAAGCAAAAAAGTGAGATTTATATTTTTAGCCATTTCCTCCAAGTATTATTACACTTGTTTTATTAATTAAGTGTTGGTATCAAACAATAACGATATTCATTAATAACAATCATAGCAATAGCGCCATCTCTCGGAAAAGATTGTCAATTTCTCAGTTATAATTTAACGTTAGGTACCTATTTATGTATGAGTTAGAATAAAGATATTATTATTATTATCTGGTGAGATTTATAGAACTAGCGGCCACCCGCGACTTCGTCTGCGTGGATAGAGTTTTTGCTATCCCTCGGAAACAATACTCTTTTTCGGGATGAAAGGTACCCTATGTCCTTCTCTGTACCACTGACAACGTGTATGCAAAATTTCATGATGATCGGTTCAGTAGTTAAGACGTGAAGGCGTAACAAACAAACAAACGGACTTTCGCATTTATAATATTATATTAGTAAGGATGAGTATCAGTTGGTATGTGAGTAGGTAGGAAGTAATATAAGTAGAAATTATTAATAGTTTCTCCTGAATTAATAATATTGAATTAAGAGTAGGGTATTGACCACAGCCTACTAAAGAGTAGTCTTTATACAGTCGATCATCGCCTTTATTGTTGGCGCAAAAGCCACCGTTCGTAAAAATAGACAGTTGACGCAACGAATAAAAGTGGTTGGCACGCTATGATTTGCCTTTTTGAATTTCAAAAATAAATAAGTAAAATAATACCTAATACATATATAGGCACCTAACTTTAAATTATAACTGAGAAATTGACAATCTTTTCCGAGAGATGGCGCTATTGTAATGAATATTATTGTTATTAATGAATATCGTTATTGTTTGATACCAACATTTAATTAATAAAACAAGTGTAATAATAATTCGAGGATATGGCTAAAAATATAAATCTCACTTTTTTGCTTGATAGTACTCACCTCATGATTGCAATAAAGTTGGAACCTTATTCCTGTAGAGCAAAGTTCAATATTGATCGACATCCTATTCAGAGTATTATGTAAAAGTTAACATTCGATTTTTAGAAAATAGCAATGAAGAATTCTTGTTTTATTTATATCGTAGGAATCACAATTTCACTAACAATTTTTTGATATATTTATTTGTTTAAAACTTGTACCCGTTTCTCTGGAATCGCTATTGCCTGAAACGTCAAGTTGGCAGCCCACTTAGAGACCGTAATATCTCGGCTTGTATTGAAGCAATGTTATTGGAATTTTGCGTATACGATTCACTATTTCCTAACAATTTTTTGGCATATAAATCATAATGATACGAACTGTATTTCTTAAGGTGTCTGCCAACTTGACGTCAAGTTTGCAGCCTCACCAAGATACTCAAATATCTTTTGAATCATAGTATCACTATTTATATGCTATAGTTCACTATTTATCACTATTTATTAACAATTTTTTGACCTAGTCAAAACCTTCTAATTCCATGGTGAGTCTGCCAACTATACGCTAATCGATTTTCGACTAATAAGTATTACCCGAGCGAAATGGATTTAAAAATTATAACGGAGGTAGGTTCAGGATTTTTTTCCAATACATGTATAACATATAAAATAAAAAAATGTAAAACAACAATGCTCTCTGATTTATAATGTAGTTTTTAACCGACTTCATCAAAAGGAGGAGGTTCTCAATTCGATTGTATACTTTTTTTTATCGTTGTTCGCGCATATCTTCGTCATTTATTGACCGATTTTGATGATTCTTTTTTTGTTCAATTGAGTATTCTTGCGAGATGGTTCCATTATTTTTTTTTCAAATCGGTTCAGTAGTTTTCAAGTAATGAGCGGTTTTCTGACAGCTGAGAATTTTAGTTTATTTTTATGTTGATAGATGGCGCTATTCAACTAGGTAGGTTTTTTTTCATTTTTCTAGCAGCTGAGTCAAGGGTCTGACATGCTTTGGTTTGGTAGAGCAAGATTGTCTTATTGAGATTCCTATAGGAGGAAATAGAGAAGAGTGTAATGTTTTATCTCTATCACCGACCGGACTTTTTTCATGGTCGGGTTACTGGCAACCCTGGCGAGGGGTCTGTCAGTCACTCAAAAATAATAAAATAACGCAACGCAATCGCTGCGGGATTGTTTGTAATTTTATTTTGAGAAATTACTGAGAAATGCACTAAAATGAATAATGAAACTGAACAAATATTTATAGTGAATACATCTAGTTCGCAACCATCTGCTTCAGTGCCCAAAATAGACCCAACTTCAGCTTCAACGGCGACAAGTAAGATGTAACCTAAAAACCTATATTTTGTTGGACTTTTTTTATTTTATCAGCTGCTTGCAAAATAATAACTTAATTCCTATTCCTATTATTGTTAACGTTACCTAATTAATAACACCAGTGAGTGAACATTGGTAGGAGAGTCAGGTTAGGATATTTTTTGTTCCTAAGAAGTTTGTGTATTTTTCCAAAGTTTAAATCGTTAGATGCGCCCTTGCCTTACTATAGCGGCCGAAAATGTAGCATCGTTGGCAAGAGTGAACTCACTCTTCCCATCTCAGTCGCTTGTAGAAAGCAGTGAGCGGTGCACGTTACATAAACATCTTTGGTTTAGCTAATTAGGTTTGTTAACCTACAAAAATGCCTTCCTGTGCCTTCAGAAAGTGATTGAATAACTGAAGAAACAAACAAATCCAAGGAATCACATTTCATGCATAAAGACATGGGCGTAGCCAGCCATGGTCTCAGGGTGGGCCAGGCACGTATCCAGACTTTTAATTTGAGGGGGGGGGACAACTGCATCCCGGACACCGGAGAGTGCCTCGCCCGCTAAATTTGAATTTAGTCCTGTACTGTGTGTTCTGGATTTCGGGGGGGGATAAATCCCAACAACCCTTGGATACGTGCCTGGGTGGGGCAGTAGTCTAAAATAATATGTAACTAGCAAGCTATAATCGCGGTCTTACCCCAGTTAATTTTTTCATACAAAAAAGTTACACCCTCAGCGGTCCCCGAATTCTTTTGGCTACGGAACCCCTTTGGTTCACCGTTTTTGGGCGGAATCCTAGCTCAAATAAGAAGCAAACTGAATTAACCAAAGTTGCCACCTTTAAGAGCAGAAAAGTCGGGAGAAGGGTGCGTGGCGAGCGCGAAATATTTGTGGGTCTATTTTTAAATGTTGAAACCATTAAATCAGTAAAACCACTGTAGAGTCTGGTAACTGGTAAATGAAGGACATATAGAATGTATGTAATTAAAAATAGGTACTCAAAATCAATGGAAACAAACGGGCGGGTCAGGGAAAAAAGATACTTTTTATATTTACGTAGGTGTTAGGTACCTTACAGGTCAGAGCCAGAGCCAGGGTGGGGCAAGCGGGGGCGTAGCCACGGTGGGACAGGGTGGGGACCCTGTCCCACCGTGGCTACGCCCATGCATAAAGAACAGAATTATTCATTTTTTGCGCTGTTTCTAATGAAATAAATTAAAATGGTGTCCAACACGTGTTTGTATGACAGAGAGCTGGATGGTTACAATTTGCACTATGAGTGAGCGAGATGATGCTGTGTCTCTTTTTTCGTCGTCATAGCATTGGTTACCTGTCAGATAAGACTGCGCTCTTCGATAACTGACCGTTGTACATACTAGGGGTCAAGTTTATGTAAACACTAGACGTACCTATCAAAGAAGCAGCACGCGCCCATGTGGTGTGCCTGTGAGACGTTATGCACACAGACATATTACATGGACACTTTTCAGAAGCACAGGGCGCATCTAACAATTTTCCTTTACATAAGTACTTAAGTACATGTATTTTACAGATATTGAAGACTTCTCAACAGTATGTAGAACTTGCGCCACAGTCACTGAGTTCGTGATCCCCATTTTTGATGGAGAAGGTGTGCAGAACAATCTGGCTGAGAAAATTGCAAAGCATTTACCAATCCAGGTACATTTACTAAACCAAATATTTACCAATACAGCCCCCCTAGCATAGGGCTGCCATAAATGCTGAGATGTTGACTGATACATAGTAAACCATGAATTTTTAAAAACTCTGGTCATATTTAAGTGATACTTGCTGACTGGATATTGGGACACAGTTCTAATTGCCGACTGGGTACACCGGGACACAGTGCTTCAAACAGGGACATGTCCCGGTGTACCGGGATGTATGGTAGCCCTACCCTAGCATGATCGCCAAATCGCAATATGATATAGCGATTTTAACTGTCAAAAGACATAGAATTTGACAGTCCAATGTCGATAAAACACTAAGGTGCAAAAGCACTAAACTTTAGAATCGCCTAAGTCTTTTCTTATCTACAACTCGACCAAGATAACTAATAGGTTAATGACAGCTACATGACGGCTAAGTTTATGACACCGTTTTAATTTGGTTGTGTTGTAGTTAGGAAAAGACTTAGGCGATCCTTAAGTTTAGTGCAATCGGGCGTACATCACACAATAAATATTGTTTTGGTGGACATGTTAGTGGGGTAGGTATATTTACTAAACCAAATACATAATAATTGTATTAATTGTGCCTCAAATTAGCGTTCAGATATAACAGGCCTGTTTTAACAGCTAGTCATGATGACAATAGAATGTAACTTATTTCACATAATTTCCTAAGTAACTCGCATCCTTTCAAACTATGCAGACATTGAATGAAAAAAGGATTCTTTATATAATAATAGAAATATCCATGACTGATTTGCAACATAACAATGGATGTATCATGAATATGAGCTCTACTAAGTTTGTGACTAAATAAGTAAAAGTGATCCAGATTTAAAAAAATCTAAAATATCTGAATTAACCAATGTATGCTCTGTAATCCATAAAATGTGTTTAATTCTAATTTAAAAAAATCCTTTCCATCCAGGTATCGGAACAAGATGTGTTACCACGTGTGGTGTGCTATCAGTGTGCAAGCACACTACTGGCATGGCACGAGCTGGTGCAGTGCTGCGTGCAGGCTGATGCTGCTTTACGAGCGAGGCTGGAGGCTAACGGACTCGCCAACAATGTGGTCAATATTTATTTTTTCTCAATTTACTATGTGGTATTCCCCATGTAGGTTCGATTAGGTTGAATCATTGGAGGCCATCAATGAGGGCAACCGCCTCCAAGTAGGGTTGCCAAAAAAAATTAAAGCAAAATATAGTAGAATTCCTTTTATGGGATCAAAAAAACTGGCCAAGTGCGAGTCGGAATCACGCACGAAGGGTTCCGTACCAAAAAATAGCAAAAAAAACACGTTTGTTGTATGGGAGCCCCCCTAAAACATTGATTTTATTTTGTTTTTAGTATTTGTTGTTATAGCGGCAACAGAAATACATCATCTGTGAAAATTTCAGCTGTCTAGCTATCACGGTTCATGAGATACAGCCTGGTGACAGACAGACAGACGGACAGCGGAGTCTTAGTAATAGGGTGTATGGTTACACTCTTGAGATGTAGAAGTTAGTTGGAGTGCAGGATGAAAAGATCGCTATAGATTGAAGTTGAGATGTATTTACGTAAAAGTTAGTTAAAATAGACAATTCTTTTCTCTAATGTGTGAAACCGATTAAGTTGGCGTTATAAATTGCACTGAGCTAAAATATGTATTTATTATAATAATTAAATATGATACTTTAGGTTACTGCGGGTCGATGACGCGTTCGCCGTGACGTTTGCTGTGTTAGCAAAAGTAAAATAAATATGTACATGTAAACCGTACAGTCCCGTTTTTACCCTTTGGGTACGGAACCCCAAAAATACAGTCTCCTTGTAAAAAAATATAGTATCCTTTATTTATTAATGAGATACAGTTGTTTACAACCTTTATTATTCAACCTACGACACCCTTAAGTCAAAGGTTTTGTTTACTTTGAGGTTTTCGAGTGCAGTAAGCTGAAATCGAATGGTACCTAGTTATTGAAATAATAACCCGACCAACAATGTTACCACGCACTTAATTGCTGAAATACTATAATATTATAGATAAAATATTATACTATTTATGATATTATAGATTTGGGTACTATTTTTTTCCAACAGTATACTTATCCCTTTACACCCAAGTTTTCCAACAGTATACTTAAAGTAGCATGCCCAAAAAAGCTTTTAAAAAAAAAGAAAAACCTCCTTCAAAAAACCTGAAACAAAAACAGCTTCAAAATTAAATACCTCTAAAAACCAAGGTTTTTTGAAGGAGGTTTTTCTTTTTTTTTAAAAAGCTTTTTTATTTTCAACTTTTTAGTGGTAGGTAGGATGTAAACAAGCGTGTAGATATTTTTTTACTTTATATAATATTTTCAATAAGGCAATGCCCATAACTCAATTTCCAAGTTCATGATGTTTGTTTTTGAGGAGTTCCGTTGTGTCTTTATAGTCCAAGTCTAGTTCAGAACGTTGCATCGCAGAACATGGTTTGGTTTGTTTTGGATTGTCATAAACCTACCAAAATCTAAATTACTTTACATATACTATTTGACTTTGAGGAGTTCCCTTTTGCATCTTTGAAGTTCAAAGTTCAATACCGATGAAATTAATATGCGACCACTCTTGAAGTATACCCTTTCAAACAAAAAAAGAATCATCTAAATCGGTTCATAAACAAAGATGTTATGTCCAAAATTCCGTAAAAACTCGTGCGATGGCAAGCTAAAAAATTGATATTTTTCAGGATTATGAAAAAACTACTGGCCAGATCTCTGTAAAAATTTCATGGGACCACACACAAACTATGTTCTTTAAGATAAAAAAAGAATTTTTAAAGTCGTTTGATAACTGACGAAGTTATGTTAAAACATACATAAAAAAAAAACCGACGACTTGAAAACCTCCTCCTTTTTTTTGAAGTCGGTTAAAAATATAGTAGGCTACTATATTATATAGTAGTTTTGGCAACCCTACCTCCAAGAGGAGAGGCAGAGAGCAAGTCCCTTATTTCAAACAACCTGCAGGCGAGGGATGCACAAATCAAAATAAATTTCTTTCTCCACGCCACCAGAAAAACTTTGTTTATTTGATGTGTTTAATTTTTTTTTTTTTTTTTTATTATTTCAGGAATCCAAACCAGAAAACAAAGAGATAATACTGAATTCTTCAGGAGAACAACAACAAAAGTAAGTATGCCTTTAGTATCCCTTTTAAGTACTACAGCTTTTATTAATTACTATTATTTGAAATGAGCAGTGCTAGTTTGTGACCAATCATGTCCTATTTCAGGTCACAAACCGATCTTAGTAATTTGTTAAGAAGTGTGTTGGTTGATTACTTACCTACATTATCTTCTGCTAGCGATGAGCTCGATGTGGAATGCGTGTGCCACAAGTGCCCCGCCACGATGACCAGTATAACAGATTTGACAGACCATTTCACCACAAAGCACCCTGATGATGTTGGTGGTTATGAAACGCTACAGCGATTCATTAAAGATTTTATTACATTTGAAGAAGTGCTGATTTCAGATGATTCAGATAGAGATATTGAATCCAAAGACGGTCACGACGAAAACAAATCTCGCTCGCAACAAACTGCTACAACCTTACAAAACTTATTTTGTTCCTTTTGTGAAAGTATATTTTCATCCACGACAAGACTTATCTCTCATCTTAACCAACATATTGAAGTCTCCTCAGATAAGGAAGTAACTTGCTGTGATGAAACTTACAAGGATAAGAAAATGTTTGTTCAACATCTACAAGAGCATCATGTCGATCGCGTCATAGACGAGGGCTCAAACGTCTGTAAAAGTTGTGGTTTTGGAGCGAAGAATTTGCATGAACTTCAATCTCACATATCCATGATCCATGAGATCAATCAATCATCGAGCATGGCAAGCTCAAAATCGAAAAAGGACCTGAGCAACAAAAATCAAAAATACATTCCCGCCGTGTGCCCGGAGTGCAATAAAACCTTCTCAAATAAATACAACATGTTTATCCACATGAAAAGTCACACCACAAAAGAAACGGAAAAGTATAACTGTGACAAATGTGACAAGTTTTACACTAGTCCATGGAACTTGAAGAACCACAAAAAAGTAGCGCATGATGGAATTCTGAATTATCCATGCACGTTTTGCGGCGAAGCGTTTCCCGTCCGGCAAGCGCGTGACACGCATATGCGCATTCATTCCGGAGACACTCCTTACGCGTGTCCTCACTGTCCTAAATCTTTCCGGGCCAAGAATACTCTCGATAGACACATCGATACACATCTGGATATACGGAAATATGAATGTTACATTTGTTCGAAAAGATTTAGAAAGAAATGCCATCTCGATTACCACCTAGGCACGCATAAATCGAAAACGTAAAGTAACGAAGATTGTTTGTTGCAGGTGGAAAACCTGCCCGGTCAAATTCGACCCCAGTGCCTGGGATGGAGGGACGACTGGTCTAAGTCAATATACGGTTTGCAAATACGTCAACGAAGTGGACGATAAGTTCGACGTCGACAGCAGCCTCGGGTCTGCCGACGAAGACGACGAACCGCTCTCGAATTTAGCTCACAAGAAATCTACAGATCTTTACAACAATTTCTACAAAGCTTTAATTAACTTTAAAAACCATTACGTTAAAGAACACAATTCCGACGGCATGAATTCAGAAACTTCCGATTCCGACTCGGAAATATTGGAAAACGATTCTGGCAAAGACGTAGACAACGTGGACAGCTACGACGACCTCTCGCACTGCAACATGAGGAAGGACAGAATGGATGAGGAGACACGACTCGAACTGAGCAGAGTGCAAACAAAAATAAACGGAAAAATCTTCTACACGTGTCCAACCTGCGGGAAGAACTTGAGTTCGTCGCACACGTACGTGTTCCACAAGCGGATCCACACGGGCGAGCGGCCGTGCGTGTGTCACGTGTGCGGGAAACAGTTCCGGGCGCCCAACGGGCTGCAGCGACACCTCATCGAGACGCACGAGCGCGCGCGTCGCTATTCATGCCGGCTCTGTCTCAAGAGTTTCGCAAACTCCCAAAATTTGAAGCAGCATCTGCGGATCCACACGGGAGAGAGGCCTTACGTGTGCGCGGATTGCGGGAAACGGTTCGCGCAAAGCGGTACGTTGTACGTGCACGCCAAAACGCACAGCGAGCAGTTGCCCTACGATTGTGCGGAGTGCGGGGCGAAGTTCCGATTGCGATCGGGGTTGACGCGGCACAAGTTGAGGCATACTGGAGTTCGGGCGCACGCGTGTGAAGTGTGCGGGCGCACGTTTAGGCTGCGGCACGAGTTAACGGCGCACGTGCGCGCGCACGACGGCGCCCGGCCGCACGCGTGCGACATGTGCGGCGCCGCTTTCCGCCAGCGCCGGGCGCTCAGGCACCACGCCAAGAGGGTGCACGGCCTTGACGCACTGCCACGAGATATACCACAGCCCTTACTACCCACCTACGCCCAAGTCGGAACCTATTAACTACTCGCTCGACTAAATTTAATGTACCTGATATATACCCGATTGTATATTTTACATAAAACTCAATTATTTTACATAAATTTAAAACACGACCGTGTTCCTCGATAAAACCCTCTCCATGATATTTCTCGTTACAGAGACGTGGGAACGCTCAAAGTATTGGAGGTCGAAATCAAAATAGATCCGGGGGACGAGGACGGCGCTCCGGATACAGCGGCGGTCATCAAACCGACTGATATAATTTTAACGGAAGAAGGAAAGAAATATTTGACTTGTGAGATATGCAAGAAGAATGTGCCGCTGGGTTCTTGGAAGCGCCACGCGAGGACTCACCGCGGAGAGAAACGGTACAGCTGTCACGCGTGCGGACTCGGCTTCAGTGACAGCGGCAATCTCGCGCGGCACACGAGAGCGATACACGGGGGACATAAACCGCACACTTGCTCCATTTGTCAAAAAACTTTTTCCCGCAAAAGTCACTTGCAAGATCACCTCCGATCCCATTCTGAAAACAGAGACTTCGTCTGTGACGTTTGCGGAAAGGCGTCTAAATCCAGCGCCGCGTTGCGCATGCACCGGAAGATCCATGATATTTGTAAATTCAAGTGCATGGAGTGTGGCTCTCAATTTAAGAGGAGAAGCGAACTTCGCGCTCACGTCACCGTTCACACCGGAGAGAAGGCGCACACGTGCGAGTGCGGGCGGAGCTTCAGACTGCGCAGTCAGCTAACGACACACGCGCGAACACACGACACGGCAAAGGATTAGCCTGCCAAGGTCTGCTTACATGCATTCCGTGACACAATCGGAGAATTTTGAAATATAAGCTACATAAGTTTCCTCGTTGTGAATCGGCTGCTTTGTTGCAGGTTCGAGGATATCGAGGAATTCGTAGTCCGCAGCCTCGAGCCGCCGCCGCAGTACGCGCCGCCCGCCCCGCCTCCACCCCCGCCCCCGCCCGCCCTCAAGAGCTGCGTCTACTGTCTCGCCGAAGTCCCGGAACAGTTGTTCAAGGAACACCTCGTCACCCTACACTCGGACTACTTGTTCCACTGCGACGAATGCGACACGTACGTCGACAGAAAGGAGTTCCTGCTCCACATGTCGTTGCATGCGGTCGAGTACGCCACCAAGCAGGAAAAAAAGGAACTCGAAAAGAAAACGAAAAAACACGTAAAGAAAAAGACGGACGCGAGGGACGAGAACGACAACGGCGAGCGTATCGCGCGGAAATGTTACAAGAAAGCTAACAGGAGCGTCAACCGAGGGGAGACCGATAAATCGCAGACCGTTAAAAAAACTGGCAACGCGAAAATCGCTCAAGAGAACGAATTTTCCGATCACAGCGACACGGACGGGTTCGGGCCGCTGCCGGAGTCCGTCTTCGAGGCAATAGAGGACTCGCAAGAGAGTCAGCCGCCGGAGAACGCCTCACCGACCACCGAAGACGAGCCCTCGAGCCGGGCTACAAGTCGCGCCGACGACCCCCCGCCTCCCGACACTCCGAAAGTAGGGGTCAAAAAGGTCCGAACGTGCCACATCTGCGGGAAGGCGTATACGGCCTCATCCAGCTACTTCTACCACATGAAGCACTTCCACGGGCAGAGCCGCGAGCACGAGTGCGCCACGTGCGGGAAGCGGTTCGGCACGCGCGCCGCGCTCGGCCAGCACGAGCCCGTGCACACGGGCGCCTGCGCCTACGGCTGCGAACAGTGCGGGAAGCGGTTCCGCTCGAAAGCCAGTCTGTACATCCACTCTCAAATACATGGGGGGGTGAAGCGGTGGGCTTGCGCTCAGTGTCCTCGCGCGTTTCGTTGGCGGCCGCAACTCGCGCGGCATACGGCCCGGCACGCCGCTGAGCGCCCGCACGCGTGCAGCCTGTGCTCGCGCCGCTTCAGCGTGAACGCGGATTTGTTGCGGCACACGCGCACGCACCTGCGCCAGCACCACGCGTGCCCTCACTGCGGGCAGGACTTCGCGCAGCTCAGGTACTTGAAGGTGCACTTGCAGCGGAAACACCCGAATGCTGCCACTGCCACGGCCAGTAGCGAACCGGCTGCCGACGCTCAGGGCGCCACCTAAGGCACCCTTTTCGTCTCTATGATTTATCCTGGTATTGTTTTACGAAAAAGTCTTTGTAATTTTCCATGTCTATGGTGAGTCGGTGTGACTACTGTTAAAAAAAATCCCCGTATTCACACTGGTGTGGTAAAACGGTGTAACTACGGGTCGGTAGTCGATTTCTTCGGCTAGGTAACGACGACTCTCCTGTTATTTTGTATTTAGTTTTACACTACCGCCCAAAAAAGATTGTTGTGTTCAGGGTTCATATACAGGGTAATTTTGCGACCTCTTTACAAAATCAAACATTAGTTCAAGGAAGTAATAAACAAAAAATTGGTGAGATAATTATGAATTATTTCTTTTTTAATTCACAGTTTTCAGCCACTTTTTATGTCCAAAAAATTTAGGCGCGCACGCTCACCCTCGCGCAAGTGACGCGAGCGGGGAAAGGTGGCGGGAGGGGGGCTCGCGCGGGTCGACCGTGCGATGCGCAAACAGTGACAACAATTTCAATTTGTGTAGGGAAAAGTTTGGGACAAAAATGTAAAAAAAAAAATTTTTTTTACTTCACAAATCGATTGTACTACTGTTATAGTATGACCTGACCAAATTTGAAAAGGGGTCCAAAAATGACCCTGTATGATGTATATTTGTCCAATATACCTGTCTTCAAGATATTTTAATAATAATACCCTGTATAGTATAGTTTCAATTTGCCCAGAAAAACTAAGGTCCGTGTTATAGGATGAGACTCAAGCACTGCTTGCTGCTTGAGTACAGTGAGAAAGGGATGGTGCTATTCATCGCATATAGCGCCATCCCTATCTAACTGTACTCAAGCAGAGATTTGAGTTTGAGTTTGATTCTGTAATACGAGCCTAAATGGCAAACGAATTTCAGTTGGGCGAGTAGTTACTTAACCTGATTATTTATTGTTTTTTTTTACTGTACATAAACGAATCTGAAAGTAAGCCAAAGAAAGGGCACCTGTAGATTGTTAAAAATCATGTTTAAGACTGAATAGATAGCCTTAGGCCTTCCCGTGAGCTTATAATTGTAGTGTGACTTTTCCAAAATAAAACTGGGGCCCTACCGCGCAAGTGTCGTCGGCATCGCTATCGGCTTCATTTGATGGATTAGATACATTGCTACTTTTCTTATGTTTTTTTTGTGCTAAAAAGAAGCAATGTACCACATTCATCTGACAAATGCAGAATATGTGCATCAAGTTCATTTTCAACTTACGAAAATTCGACCACGTATCCTCCTTTCGCCAAAAGCTTAATTGGCTCCCTATTTACTACTCGGCGCAGGGACTTACACACTCTTACGCTCCTGTACTCAATCCTTTTCCTACCAACTTCACCACTTTATCTTAAAGAATCTTTCGACTTTCGATCCTCTTCTTCACAGCGTACTCTGCGTTCTTTTTCTAATCTTACCCTCGATATTCCCCGTCATTCCACTGATTTCCTTTCCTATTCATTCTCTGTGCACGCTGTCCGTTTGTGGAACGCACTTCCAGAAGGCATCCGTAAAGCTCGTACCTTGACATCTTTCAAAGATCAAGTTAGAAGGCATTTCCTTTCTCCCACCTAATACAACTTTTTTCTCATATCTCCCTTTCAACTTTCATTTTATATACTTACTTTTTCTCTGTTCCTTACTTATGTACATCTATATCTATTGTCCTTCTAGTATTTATGCACCCACTCCCCCTTTTTTTCCTCTTCCCCTTAATATTTTTCTACTCAAGGTTGCCTGGAAGAGACTGCTACGTAGCAGTAAGGCCGCCTTTTTGTGTACTTGTCCATGTTTATTGTTTGCTTCTATGTAATGTCTTTGTCTAGTGTGCAATAAAGCGTTTATTATTATGTTTATTATTATTATTAAATGAAGCCGATAGGAATGCCGACGTCACTTGCGCGGTAGGGCCCCTTATCTAAGATCACGCGGTAAGGCCCCTGTATTTGTAAATATGGCAAAAACATTTGTGAAAGATGAGTGTAAATAAAAAATTGAATTAGATCTATTTTATTTTATTGTATGAAATCCTGAATAAATTATTTGCCGACAAAAACTTTCAAAAAGTGGCTAGGAAATACGTGCCGGACTACAGCTGGGCCACAAAAAAAAACGTTGGAAATCTTACTTTTTGACTATGCCATGATGAAGTCGATAATTTGTCGGAATTTGTCGCCAAAAACCAGATTTTGTCGGTCTTCCGTTTACGAGATACGTGTGGCCCAGCCGAAGAGACGTCTCTACAGCTGGGCCACACAGATCTCGAAAACGGAAGGTCGTAGCGAAAATCTGATTACTCGTATGTGTAGCCGGTATTTTGTCGGAATTTGTCGCCAAAAACCAGAGTTTGTCGGTCTTCCGTTTTCGAGATACGTGTGGCCCAGCCGAAGAGACGTCTCTACAGCTGGGCCACACAGATCTCGAAAACGGAAGGTCGTAGCGAAAATCTGATTACTCGTATGTGTAGCCGGTATTTTGTCGGAATTTGTCGCCAAAAACCAGAGTTTGTCGGTCTTCCGTTTACGAGATACGTGTGGCCCAGCCGAAGAGACGTCTCTACAGCTGGGCCACACAGATCTCGAAAACGGAAGGTCGTAGCGAAAATCTGATTACTCGTATGTGTAGCCGGTATTTTGTCGGAATTTGTCGCCAAAAACCAGAGTTTGTCGGTCTTCCGTTTAGGAGATACGTGTGGCCCAGCTGTAGAGACGTCTCTTCGGCTGGGCCACACAGATCTCGAAAACGGAAGGTCGTAGCGAAAATCTGATTACTCGTGGGTGTAGCCGGTATTTTGTCGGAGTTTGTCACCAAGAACCAGATTTTGTCGGTCTTGCGTTTAGGAGATACGTGAGGATACGCTGTGGAGACCTTTCTACCTGGATCTTGAGAAAGGAAGGTCGTAGCGAAAATCTGATAACTCGAGTGTGTAGCCGTTAGTTTGTCGGAGTTTGTCACCAAGAATCAGAGTTTGTCGATCTTGCGTTTAGAAGATATTTGAGGATATGCTGTAGAGACCTTTCTACCTGGATCTCGAGAACGAAAGGTCGTAGCGAAAATCTGATAACTCCTATGTGTAGTCGGTAGTTCGAGCGAGTTTGTCGCCAAATACCAGAGCTTGATCGCCTTACGTTTACGAGATAAATGTGATTTGAATGTACCTTCGCGAATGTACATTCGCGTACAACTGTGTTTGAAATAATTATACTACTTTAATGAATGCATGCATGCATGCTATCTAGGTAAAAATTTAGAATACTTGAGCACGAATTTGGTGGTTTTGAGGGAAGGGGGGAGGTAACCTCCCCGCTGGTGGTACTCCCATTCCGCGAAAGTACATATTTGCAGAGATATTGATATAAATGAATACACAAAAAAGTTATGATAACAGCCAAATTGCTGTTGTTTTTCGGCAATTAAAGGAGGGAGAGAGGGGGAGGGAAGGGAAACAACTCCCTCTTCCAATCCCCATCCGTCCGTGATGCGTAGTTTTCAAGAAATAATTGTTTGTGTAAACATAACCTCAAAACAAAAAATTTAGAAATTAAGCAGAGGAGGCTAAAAAGAGGTGGGTAAAGGGGAAGGGACGTACGTACAAAATTTCGCACGTAAAAAAAGTCGTTTCTGGCGCTTCGCCGGCCGCTGCCGCGGCACGCTCGCTTCGCTCGCTCGGCTCGCGCGCTGGGTTCATGTACACCTAACATGCTCGTCGCTACGCTCCTCGCACCTATCACGTGACCTGCGGTCTTTGATTCACCATCGCAACAATTTAGCAGTGCTACCAACCTAGTGCGCCGCCATTAAACGTCAAGAATGACGACACTGGTTTAAAAATTAGACTTAGATCTTTATTTTTTTCGAAAAATAAGTGTTTCCGCGGAAAATGAATATGTGCATTAGAATCTCTGCATGTTTTATAATAAGGTAGTAAACTCACTATATATAATTTCGTGCTCAAGTTTTCTAAATCCAAGCCGCTATCTAAGCTGCATGATGTTTTATTTCTTACAATATGCGGCCGCCCTGAATTAGCTTTAACGGTCACCCATCCGACACCTGACCGGACCGAGTGTTGCTTATAAAACGTTACCAGCAACTAGGGACCGACCGAACACACTTTTCACCGAGAATCGAGACCGCGATTAAAAAATAGTCTCGGCCGAGACCGAGACCGAGATTTTTGTTTTTTTTTAAGTTACTATAAAATGGCAAAAATAAAGCAAATCGATGTACTATGGGCAACAGCGTCGCTTAATCAGTTTGCAACAAAATTCGCGTGCGCGTGTATCGCCCTTGCACGAACTAAACGTATTATTATATTATTACAAAATTGCTTTCTTGTGGTTTGACATTAGGATATTAAATATATTTTAAGGTGTATTTTACAAAAAATAAATTAACCACATCGGATCTGCAGGAGCCTAAACTTGGTATATTTTGAAAATGTGTTTTGATTTAATTTAAAACAAGACAGTGGCTGAAATGTATTAATTTAATATATTTTAAGAACCGGCTTAGCAATACATGATAGGATTTAGAACAAAAAATTTTTTTCCCCATACAAAAAGATTACCCATAACTCCTCTCCTAAGGGAAGAATTTTTAAGAACTGCGGGTCCAAAATATTGTTTTGACTTCAAGTATACTTGTGCCAAACGGCTATGCTGTAGATGGGTTTGAGGTTTTCCATTGATTTTGAGCTCGTACGCCAACCACACCACTATATTAATATAACATTCACATTCTTAAATGGTAAAACTAAACTAGGTACCTACCTACACAAGTCATCAAAAAAATACCAAAAGACTGAAATCAACAATTTTGATTTGATTCGATTAATCACAGTGAAGGATGCGTCAGCGTATGCCCTGTGGCATGCGTAACAGCGTTAGTTCCAATTACGCATGCCTCAGCGAAGAAGAAAGTGCAAGACAAAAGCGCACGAGTGTAATCTCAGGCCTACGTAAGTAGGTACTAATAGGCCGAGATTCTCGGCCATTTTAGCCGAGCCGAGACCGAGACATAATTTTTGGCCGAGACTGGCCGAGATCTCCAGCGAAGTTTTAAATTGTAATTTCGATTTTATATTCTTTTTCCATACAAAATTTGAACCCCATTTTCACCCCTTAAGGGGTTAAATCATGTCCACCGTATTGGACTTCAAAATAAATGTTATTTTCGTAATCGTCATCCTAGAAAATCGTAATAACGACATCCATATCGATTTTTGGGTTTTTTACCCCATTTCACCCCCATAGGGGTCAAAATACTAACAATAACGATATAAGTTGCGTTAGTTTTCTATCCATAAGCTTAAATAATAAATTAAGCTATTTTTACTTCGTAAATGAAGGATTTTCTTTACACAAATTTATCCCCCTTTTCACCCCTTCGGGAGTAGAATTTTCAAAAACGCTGAGATACGTGTACATTAATATTCAATCGTTAGCCTAAACACAAAATTTGAAGATCCTAGCTTTGAAACTGAGGGACTTTCATACAAACTTTGGACCCCCGTTTCACCCCCTTGGAGGGTGAGTTTTGAAAAATACTTTCTTAGTGCACCCCTAGACCTCATAAGGAACCTACGTGCCAAATTTGGTGTCTCTAGACCAAGCGGTTTGGGCTGTGCGTTGATATGTCAGTCACCAATCAGTATCTTCTTTTATATATTAAGATAAATAAATTGCACATCAATCATACCATACTTTACGTTGTTTTCACTTGTTTTATTTTATTGACCATTTTCCTAAAGGTACATCGATAAATAACCAAATAAAACCTCATGAAACTCACTTAGCATGTCGTACTCATTAAATTACTACTTACATTTTTAGGACAGATGTACGCGACTGTACGATACACCACGTATATAGAGTAGGAGACCAGATACCAAACGTTGTCGATACAATAAACGTTGAATACATCAATTACTATTCGAAAAATTAATTGAAATCTTTCATATTTCCTCACTAAATTCTTTTAATCATATAAATTTTGGATTTAATATTAACTATGTACATAAAATAATACAAATCAACTATACTGCTTACGCATTTTGGATAAGGCTCTAAGACTATAATCATAAAAAAACAAATCCCTTATTTCTCTGGAAAGGGGAGTCGACCAAGTCTGTAACTTAAGGACAAACTCGGGAAAACTACCGGCTACACATACGAGTAATCAGATTTTCGCTACGACCTTTCGTTCTCGAGATCCAGGTAGAAAGGTCTCTACAGCATATCCTCACATATCTTCTAAACGCAAGATCGACAAACTCTGATTCTTGGTGACAAACTCCGACAAACTAACGGCTACACACTCGAGTTATCAGATTTTCGCTACGACCTTCCTTTCTCAAGATCCAGGTAGAAAGGTCTCCACAGCGTATCCTCACGTATCTCCTAAACGCAAGACCGACAAAATCTGGTTCTTGGTGACAAACTCCGACAAAATACCGGCTACACCCACGAGTAATCAGATTTTCGCTACGACCTTCCGTTTTCGAGATCTGTGTGGCCCAGCCGAAGAGACGTCTCTACAGCTGGGCCACACGTATCTCCTAAACGGAAGACCGACAAACTCTGGTTTTTGGCGACAAATTCCGACAAAATACCGGCTACACATACGAGTAATCAGATTTTCGCTACGACCTTCCGTTTTCGAGATCTGTGTGGCCCAGCTGTAGAGACGTCTCTACAGCTGAGCCACACGTATCTCCTAAACGGAAGACCGACAAAATCTGGTTCTTGGTGACAAAATCCGACAAAATACCGGCTACACATACAAGTAATCAGATTTTCGCTACGACCTTCCGTTTTCGAGATCTGTGTGGCCCAGCTGTAGAGACGTCTCTTCGGCTGGGCCACACGTATCTCGTAAACGGAAGACCGACAAACTCTGGTTTTTGGCGACAAATTCCGACAAAATACCGGCTACACATACGAGTAATCAGATTTTCGCTACGACCTTCCGTTTTCGAGATCTGTGTGGCCCAGCTGTAGAGACGTCTCTTCGGCTGGGCCACACGTATCTCATAAACGGAAGACCGACAAAATCTGGTTTTTGGCGACAAATTCCGACAAATTATCGACTTCATCATGGCATAGTCAAAAAGTAAGATTTCCAACTTTTTTTTTTGTGGCCCAGCTGTAGTCCGGCACGTCTAGGAAATTCTTAAAATTAGTATCACTGACAAACTTATGATTATTAACGAAACAACCACTGAATATACGAACAGATATTTATTTCACATACTTGCCTCAATTTAAACGCTTTTATAAACTGCAACATTATAACGTGATGATTGAGACGATATACTTCTATCACATCAATAAGTGAAGTTTTAATTTATTTAATTTCAGTTATTTTGTATTTTCAGTATAAACATTGTGTGTAACAACATAAAGATAATTAAATTAATTTTATAATAATTCATAAATATAACTTTACTATTTGAACATCAATGACGCTAAGGGCAAAGATTTGCTATGGTTTTGATTCGCCAATAGATTTAGAAACCAGGGAGAAGGGTGCTATAGTTACATCTATTTCTCGCTGTATATCAAATAAAAGAGACGCATTGATAGTAATTCAGAAAACTGGCAAGTTCAAACAAAAAATAAAATAAAGAAGGTATCTTCATAATGTGTCTAATATGTGTATTCGTTTTAAAACGTGGTTTTGGCAATCCAAAGAAGATCCAAAGACGAAATGTCGATCATCTACATTAAATATTTTCGTCATTGGCGTTCAAATTGTATAATGACTGAAGGTCGAAACAAATTATCGGACGCGGCTTACTGCCGCGGCTGATCTGAGGTGTGCAAACTATCGGATGTAGTAGGTCGCGGACGTAACCATAGACTAATATGACGTCATCGGACGTCCGATAGCTATCTGGCACGCAGGATGTAATTAGAGTGTGCACACTTATCAGCCGCGGCAGTAAGCCGCGTTCGATAATTTGTTTCGACCTTTACAATTACAAAAAATGTATGAGAGGGATTATACAGCGAAAATTTTTCTATGTCTATGAATTATACGATCATTCAGACTGACAGACTGATACAGGGAAAAAAATCTAAGAATAAATCATAAAAAATGGCAGTTCTGTGTCAGTCTGCATGATCTTGGAATCCCACTCTATCTTTTAGATTATTTAATGAGGGCTGATTTTTCAGTGCCTAGATAGTTTTGTCCGTTTGATAGCGATACCTATTATGTATTCTGTGGCGATACTGCCAAATTGAAAATGCTTGTCATTCATTTGCATGTCACATTTTTGAATGTCTTTTATTATATTTGGTTAATATTTAACTGACTGATATCAGCTGTTATCTGAGGATTGAAAAATCAGCCCTGAGAGTACAGACAGTAAATTTATTTTATCGTTTATTGGGAGTCTTATATTACACAGTAATAGCTTAATTTATGTTTTACTTATTTGCCAAAAAAGTTGCCATTCATAATAATTAATTATCTACTAAAGTAATGATGAAGGTGATGTTCGAGTTTAACAATGTGATCATGAACTATATTTATGATATTATGTTTATTTACTGGACTAATATATTAATTTTCTTAACGATACAAAATAATCTACAAATATAATTTGTACACTAAACAGTGTTATCACAATAGAACGAGAGTTTGCTCAAGAGTCGTCTTTTCCCGTCTGGAACAAAGAAAAAATATCTCAAAAGGTAAACTGGCTCCTTTTTGGTTAAAAAAGCCACTAATTTCAAAAGGTTAAACTAGCTCAAAAATCTCTAAACTCAAATAGGTAAACTGTCTCCTTTCTGGCTCAAAAAAATCTCTAATCTCAAAAGGTAAACTGGCTCCTTTCTGGCTCAAAAAATCTCTAATTTCAAAAGGTTAACTAGCTCATAAAAGATCTCTATTCTCAAAACGCAAACAAGTAAAAAAAAATCTCTTATCTAAAAATGAAAACGGGATCGCATTTAATTTTATCACAGGCACACTGCACTGTCGGTAAAACAGACTGGTATCTACCTGTGTTAGGGGCGGCTATTGCGTGCCATTCGGCGGCTCTCCCTCGTGGACCAGCCGCTGTACGTACATGGACACCTGGATGTTCTGGAGCTGGTATTCAGCTAGAACAGACTGTATCTACCTGTGTTAGGGGCGGCTATTGCGTGACATTCGGCGGCTCTCCCTCGTGGACCAGCCGCTGTACGTACATGGACACCTGGATGTTCTGGAGCTGGTATTCAGCTAGAACAGACTGTATCTACCTGTGTTAGGGGCGGCTATTGCGTGACATTCGGCGGCTCTCCCTCGTGGACCAGCCGCTGTACGTACATGGACACCTGGATGTTCTGGAGCTGGTATTCAGCTAGAACAGACTGTATCTACCTGTGTTAGAGGCGGCTATTGCGTGACATTCGGCGGCTCTCCCTCTTGGACCAGCCGCTGTACGTACATGGACACCTGGATGTTCTGGAGCTGGTATTCAGCTAGAACAGACTGTATCTACCTGTGTTAGAGGCGGCTATTGCGTGACATTCGGCGGCTCTCCCTCTTGGACCAGCCGCTGTACGTACATGGACACCTGGATGTTCTGGAGCTGGTATTCAGCTAGAACAGACTGTATCTACCTGTGTTAGTGGCGGCTATTGCGTGACATTCGGCGGCTCTCCCTCGTGGACCAGCCGCTGTACATGGACACCTGGATGTTCTGGAGCTGGTATTCAGCTAGAACAGACTGTATCTACCTGTGTTAGAGGCGGCTATTGCGTGACATTCGGCGGCTCTCCCTCGTGGACCAGCCGCTGTACATGGACACCTGGATGTTCTGCAGCTGGTATTCAGCTAGAACAGACTGTATCTACCTGTGTTAGAGGCGGCTATTGCGTGACATTCGGCGGCTCTCCCTCTTGGACCAGCCGCTGTACGTACATGGACACCTGGATGTTCTGGAGCTGGTATTCAGCTAGAACAGACTGTATCTACCTGTGTTAGGGGCGGCTATTGCGTGACATTCGGCGGCTCTCCCTCGTGGACCAGCCGCTGTACGTACATGGACACCTGGATGTTCTGGAGCTGGTATTCAGCTAGAACAGACTGTATCTACCTGTGTTAGAGGCGGCTATTGCGTGACATTCGGCGGCTCTCCCTCTTGGACCAGCCGCTGTACGTACATGGACACCTGGATGTTCTGGAGCTGGTATTCAGCTAGAACAGACTGTATCTACCTGTGTTAGAGGCGGCTATTGCGTGACATTCGGCGGCTCTCCCTCGTGGACCAGCCGCTGTACATGGACACCTGGATGTTCTGGAGCTGGTATTCAGCTAGAACAGACTGTATCTACCTGTGTTAGAGGCGGCTATTGCGTGACATTCGGCGGCTCTCCCTCGTGGACCAGCCGCTGTACATGGACACCTGGATGTTCTGCAGCTGGTATTCAGCTAGAACAGACTGTATCTACCTGTGTTAGAGGCGGCTATTGCGTGACATTCGGCGGCTCTCCCTCTTGGACCAGCCGCTGTACGTACATGGACACCTGGATGTTCTGGAGCTGGTATTCAGCTAGAACAGACTGTATCTACCTGTGTTAGGGGCGGCTATTGCGTGACATTCGGCGGCTCTCCCTCGTGGACCAGCCGCTGTACATGGACACCTGGATGTTCTGGAGCTGGTATTCAGCTAGAACAGACTGTATCTACCTGTGTTAGGGGCGGCTATTGCGTGCCATTCGGCGGCTCTCCCTCGTGGACCAGCCGCTGTACATGGACACCTGGATGTTCTGGAGCTGGAATTCAGCTAGAACAGACTGTATCTACCTGTGTCAGGGGCGGCTATTGCGCGACATTCGGCGGCTCTCCCTCGTGGACCAGCCGCTGTACATGGACACCTGGATGTTCTGGAGCTGGTATTCAGCTAGAACAGACTGTATCTACCTGTGTTAGGGGCGGCTATTGCGTGACATTCGGCGGCTCTCCCTCGTGGACCAGCCGCTGTACATGGACACCTGGATGTTCTGGAGCTGGTATTCAGCTAGAACAGACTGTATCTACCTGTGTTAGGGGCGGCTATTGCGTGACATTCGGCGGCTCTCCCTCGTGGACCAGCCGCTGTACATGGACACCTGGATGTTCTGGAGCTGGTATTCAGCTAGAACAGACTGTATCTACCTGTGTTAGGGGCGGCTATTGCGCGACATTCGGCGGCTCTCCCTCGTGGACCAGCCGCTGTACATGGACACCTGGATGTTCTGGAGCTGGTATTCAGCTAGAACAGACTGTATCTACCTGTGTTAGGGGCGGCTATTGCGCGACATTCGGCGGCTCTCCCTCGTGGACCAGCCGCTGTCGCTCGCGGTACATGGACACCTGGATGTTCTGCAGCTGGTGGTAGCGGCCGACCTTCAGCGTGGAGAACACCGCCAGGCCCACCCATGTAGCGAACGCGCCCCACGCACCGAACTAACAAACAACATTAATGCTTTATAACGGCCGTACTAAAAACGATTTTAAAACACTGTTACTCATTTTTTGGCGCATCATCGGTACGAAACATCAACGCACCGTAGCGCTGACAAATGAGTAACGCTCTATTGAAATACCTAGGAGTCCAGCCCCCCTAGCCAAAGTAACATTTGCAAATTTTCGCTATCGCTTCGCTTCGAAACATGTATGGATTTGACGTTTTAAAATTCGATTATTAACGAAACCTTATGTCAATCCCATACATGTTTCGAAAGCGAAGCGATAGCTAAGATTAGCGAATGTTACTTTGGCTAGGCCCTCTGGGGTCCTATTTTTGGATCGCTCGGCTGGCGTCGAGCGCTCGTTTCTACTGATTTTCGTTCGACATCTCCATACATTTGAGTCAAATGTCGAACGAAAATCAGTAGAAAAGAGCGCTCAATTGGAGACGAGTGATTCAAAAATAGGGCCCCTGAAGCTATCGTGCTATATGCTTTCGATATCGCGTATATCGAGAATGCTGATGTCGTACCGATGCTTCGCCGACAAATGAGTAAAGGTTTCTAGACTTTGCTTAAATGTGAGTAAAGCTGTCTCTATCAAACAATATTATCAAAAAAGTCACAGCATCACATTTAAACAGTGTTTAAGTTAAACACATTTTTAAACAGTGCTGTTAGCCCTCTTACACACTAGCGGCCAACTACGCAGCTCCATTTGAAATATATTTTATATTTTCTTTGTGTGTCCCAAGAAGCTTGTCTCTCACGAACGGATGAACGACGAACAACGAACACGTATTGTAACACTAAAGAAAGAGGTAGCAATAAGCCGTCACGTCACTAAAGGAGCTTTTTTTAATCTTCACTATCACACTGGCCGTGCAATCTCCATTGGGGGTATAAGCTTCTTGGTGTGTCCGAATTTAGAAGGTGTCCGAATTCAGTGGCTGTCACTCTAAGGCCGGCCGCACACACGACGGAATTCCGAACTGAATATTGAAAATGTATGAAAATCCCGTACGGAAAAATCACGCATGTGTGTGGTAGGTCCATAGATTTGTATGAATTAGCTGCGTTCGGAATCACGTATGTACAGAATTCCGTAACGGGATTCCGTCTGTGTGTGGCCGGCCTAATGCGTTTCATTTTTATTAGCGGCTTGAAGTTAGCCAGTATGCGCGTGTGCGTGCGTGCCCCACCACTCGTCTCTCCACTTACATCGAAATTATGTTCTGAGTATCGCCTCGCGCGATGTTCCGAGCCGCTAATGAGGATCAGTAACGATTTTTGTTTAGTGGCTTATGAGAAAGCTTATGCCACCACATGATTAACTGTGAAGAAATTTTTAAGATATCTCTTAAACCAGAGAAGTTATACAAGCTAAAACGTGCTAAAAGTTAAAACACTGTTATTTTGGGGGGTCCTTATGACATCATCGAGACGTACGCGATCCTTATGTCGTAAGTGTTAAAGCACATATTGCATTGAGCTTGGCATTTCCTTCAAAACCCTTGTAACACAACCATTTCTAAACGGATTTAAAAAAATCTTTCACTAAGTTTCATAGCTATGAATATGTTTTTATATTATATCAATATAATTATAGGATTCAATCCTGTTACTGATCCTCATTAGTTTAAAATGTAATGTACAGTCAGCAGCACGTCAGGATATACATAACTGTCAAAAATCTACAACTTGTTTTGAACCGAGTTAAGGTTCAATTTTATTTTTCATTTAAAATTTTAAATGAAAAGACCCTTTTATTGATTGAACATGATTACCCACATGTGAAAGTCCAGGCAGCGTGTCGTTGACTGTACTACAACAATAAGAGCCACTGAAAGGGCCGAGTATTTTTTATTGACATACAGAGCCATTATAGTTATTTATTACGTAAATTTTTAATTTTACTCACTTGGGCAGTGCCAATTTCTATGTAGAAACCATTCGTCGATATTTTATCTTCCTTGTCAATATCTTGACCGACAGCATCCTCACAACTGCAATAAAAGTTTCAACATTAGAACATGAATCTACCAAGATTGCTTAGTGCTAGACACATATCACGACAAACTACCAAATATGCCTCTTTTTTTCTTCCGAAGATAATGCCTTCACATACCTGCGCTGGGCGCATGGAACAGGGGGGAGGGGGTTATGTTACGTAGTACTTTTAATTTAGTACGTTGTCATAGGAACTGAATAGTGATGTCAAAAGATGCAAGAACTTGCGGGGCATGGTATGATACCAAATATTTGAAAATTGGTTCATAACTTTTTTTTTGAAAATTGAAAATAGTGGAAATGGGCAAAAAGTAGATTATTCTGAAAATTAAAGTGGGATATCGAAAAAATGCGAAAAAGTTCCCGAGGCAGATATAATTTTCTACCGTCTGAAAAAAATAATTTTTGAATTGGTTGAAATCTGTGGGCTAGACAGGTACTCTTACCAGATGAAAAAAGCCCCTAAAGATAATATGACATGCTGCATTTTGAAAAATCGAGGACCTCTATCTTTTACACTCTAGTTTGTATCTAGCTTATCCTTTGTGTAGCCTGGGCTGGGGCTTTACTATGAGCTCTTATTTGAACTGAACGACTTCTTATTTGCTGATGGTAAGCCCCCAGGGCTGCCAGATTAGTTTTATTTTATTTTTAATGTTTAAAACTGTGAGATATTGCTTCAATGCTAAGTGTACCTGGGGAACCTCTCCACGATGTTGGTGCACCAGGTCATGAAGCCGAGCGTGACGAGCAGCGCCGCGGAGACGGCCAGCGCGCACAGCACCACGCAGCACGCCGCCTCCAGGAACGCCGACAGGAACGAGCTGTCCTGCCCGCGGTACAGGAGCATCGACATCCTATCACCACCACAAATACATACGATTAATAATTATTTAATGTCCATCAGCCATTTTTATGTCCCCACTGCTGGGGCACAGGCCTTCCTTATGGGTGGATACGGAGGACGGGCCATAACCCACCACGCGGGCCCGATGCGGATTGGTGGATGTTAACAACTGCAAATGCAGCCGGAACCGACGGCTTGACGTGCCTTCCGAAGCACGGAGGAGCTTGAGATAATACATTTTTGGTCACCCATCCCACGACCGACCTTTGTGAAAGTTGCTTAACCTCCACAATCGCTGGGCCAGGCGCTAAACTACTGCGCCAGCAAGCTCTCAATAATTTAATGGGAATTAATTAATTGGGTGACTGGAAATAATTAAAAGCGACTGTTAATGGGATACTTCAATACTAAACCGGGCAGCAGATTAAAAGGCGACAAACAATGGATTACAAAAATACTTAAAACGGGCGACTTACATGTGGGTAATAAATAATCAAAGTTAGCAGTGAAAACTCTAAATGGGTGACAAAAATACTGAGTGAGCAACTACAAGTAGGTAACTATATAACTGATTTAAGCTGCCCAACATGGTATTTTTAACACGTTTTTATTAGATTACTTTCTCCTTTGTTTGTTTGCTTGTTTTTTGTCATCTCGATTAGGATAATAGTCACCTTTTTTAAATAAAATATATGCCAAATTTTAAATTTTAATTGTTATGTGTGCCCTAACCTAAGGTTGTCGCCGAAATAGTAATTTGGTCGCCCGTTCTGAATAACTAGTTACTCAATTTCGACGGTTGAAAGGCTAATTGGTCTAAGCGACATTTTTTGCGATATTGAGTTATATACATATTCGGAATCAGCAAATTTTTCTCCGTCGTTTGAGCCAGGTTTCGAATTTTTCTGACTACTTTTTTGGCGCTTAACACCCACAGCAAAACAGGCCTCATTTCTAAGCTCATTGATCTATACGACACAAAATTAGACCAATTTGAGGACTCGATGACTTAAGCTGTTTTGATCTTTCGAACTTTTATAAAGTGTGTCGATTATGTCATTTGGCTTTTTTGCCATGTTTGTGGTTTTGTCGTTTGGCCTATTTTGCATTACACCAAAACGATAAGCTAATGTCGCTTGGACCATTTTGCAACGAATTATATTAATTGACTATGTCGTTTGACCCATTTAGCCTCTATTAAGGACAATGAGTAGTAGTAGTTGTAGTATAAAATTGTATGAATTTATTATTGCATAACAGCCTCAAAATATTTTATGAATAATTTGAGTTATGCAACTTCAAAATTATCTTATGAACGTTGCTGAATAATGATGACCTTAAGTATTAATAAATCTACTATAACCCTAGGGTGTCGACCAGGGTAGCGTACTTTATAGTCAGAATATCCTAACGGTATTCGTTGAATGTTAAGTTTACACTCCAACCTCGACACATCAAGTTGACGAAATGGAGGCTATGAATGAGAAGATCTCTTAAACCATGCATAGCTACAAAACCTACTACACCACCGTTGCGATGGGGGACTTCAATGCAAAGTTGGGGAAACGATGTGGTAATTAGCTGAGAGTAGGACAATTTAGAGTTAGGCAACGGAAAGCCAGAGGCCAGACGCTGGACGACTTTATGGAGAAGAAGGACCTCTTTATAATGAACTCCTTCTTCAAGAAGCCGGAAAGCTGGAAGTGGACCTGGATCAGTCCAGATGGTATAGTCATTCAATGATGTCACTGTGATCAACGGGGAGCGATCACCGATTGGTACGTGACACATTGTATATCTACCTAAAGATCTAAAACTAAAGACTGATAAAATCCACGCTCCGACTATTACCGGCCTATATTCAAAACCCCGAAAGCTTTTAACTCGAACTCCAAAACCGCTTCGAAGCACTTGAAAACAGCATAGGTGTGGACGATCTAAACAAGATGGTGGTGGATACTGGCCGTACGGTAGGGTCCAAGTTCTTTAAGACCCGCCATCCCAAGCTTTAGAAACTCTCCGACCACACACTCCTACTTATGGATCAGAAACGTGAAATGAGGCTCCAGAGTTCAGTGGATGCTCATCGTTATCGGTAGCTAAATAGACAGATATCTAAGTCTTTGACGAGCGACCTTCGCCAATTTAAGTATTAAAGAGGCCATCGAGCGGAATAAAAGTCGAAGGCAGAATGCATAAGGCATGGAACATAAGTGAGGTGATTTTGTTCTTTAAAAAGGGTGACAAAGCCTCTCTTACAGAACTACAGACACATCTCACTTCCGAACCATGTCTATAAGTTGTTTTCGAGAGTCCTTACGAAACGTCTCGCTCGCAGGTTCGACGACTTCCAACCTCCCGAACAAGCCGGGTTCCGAAAAGGCTTTAGCACCACAGACCACATCCATACGCTGCGGCAGGTTATACAGAAAACCGAGAAGTATAATCTCCCACTTTGCTTGGCGTGCGTATGAGAAAGCCTTTGATTCGATTGAAACCTGAGTGGTGCTACAGTCTCTCCAAAAGTGCTAAGTAGACTACAGGTATATCGAGGTGTTGAGGTACTTATACGAAAATGCCACCATGTCGTTTAAAGTATAGAACCAGAACACAAATCCTATTCAACTGCAGCGAGGAGTTCTCACTCCTCGCTGCAGTTGGATAGGATTTGTGAAAGAAAGATGTCATTTCTCCGAAACTATTCACAGATGCGTTGAAGGATATCTTTTAACTCTTAAAGGACTCGGCATCAACATTAATGGCCAGTACCTAACACACCTTCGTTTTGCCGATGATATAGATCTTATGGCTGAGCCAAGGTCTCATCTTGGAAGATCTGAACACAATGCTCAAAGATCTCTGTAGTACTTCCCAAAGAGTGGGTCTCAGGATGAACATGGATATGACGAAAATCATGTCGAATGCCCATGTTGTGTCCGCTCCAGTTCATGTTAGAAACACTACACTTGAAGTTTTTGACCATTACGTATACTTAGGACAGGCAGGCAAGTTAGGTAAGTGCAACTTCGAGAAAGAGATCTCTCGTCGAATCCAACTCGGATAAGGTAGCATTCGGGAAGCTTCGAAAAATCTTCGCGTCCGATTTACCTCAGTGTCTCAAGACGAAACTCTATGACCAGTGTATGTTGCCAGTAATGACTTACGGCAGTGAAACATGCTATGGGTCTCATAAGGAGGCTTAAGGTCACCCAGCGTGTAATAGAGAGAGCCATAGCCATCAGCGTTTCCCTGCGTGAACGAATTAGAAATGAGGAGAACTAAAGCAACCAAAATCGCTCGAAGGATTGCTCAGCTGAAGTGGCAGTGGGCTGAACACATAGCGAGAGGAACCGCTGATGGGGCAGAAAGGTTCAGGAATAGCGACCGCGCACCGGACCACGCTTCGTGGGTAGGCCCCCGGCAAGGTGAATTGACGTGAGGATGAAGGTCACGGTGCGCCGCTGGATGCGTGTAGCGCAGGACCGATCGTCGTGGAGATCCTTGGGGCCTATACCCATCAGTGGGGGTCGAGCGGCTGATATGATGAAAACTCTACTAAATTTGTATTTTGTTTCATCCTGCAGTACTTCTAATGGGCATCAGCATTAAACAAATTCACTCTAGTACAACACCAGCATGTTGCTTAGACTCATTGGGCAAATTCAACCGTCAGTTGACTTGGTGCTAAATTCATTTTCTCTCATATTATTTTATTCTAAGTCAATGCTTGAGCCAGTTTACTTTCAGCTATTTTATTTACGCAAAGCGTTTGAACCATTTTGCCTTTCTCTAAAAATAACTATATTTGGTGAATTTTGGGCCAACCGACATAATTTTTCTAAAATAATACACTATTATCGACATTAATAGCTTAGAAAACTTCCTTACTTAGTTGGGGATATACTGTATTAAATAAATAAACGTCTATTCAATAGTTGTTTTTTTATGATTTTTTTTCCGAATAATAAAACTTTAATCGGTCCTCCTGAGAGTTTCACAAAATGTCGTTTAGATCAATTAGCCTTTCAACCGTCGATTTGTATTTATAAAGTCTGTCCATCCTTACTTGTCTTATTTAGTAAACAGTTTTTGACAGTTGTCATACGTCTTTTAAACTTAAATCATTAATTAAAAATATGTTAGTAACTTTATGAAATTGTTGTTAGTTTATTAACAATTTATTTCGTAATCTATGTGTGGAAAACCATTTGTTGTATTTTATAAATGATTATTTCAATAAAGAGTTGGGTGAAGATTGTTTACCATATAAGACAAGTAAGGATGGACAGACTTTAGTCACCCATTTTCAATATCTGTTGTCGCCCTCGGTCCGTCACCCACTTAGTATTTCAGTACGCTATATTCAGTATTTTAGATACCCAAAATGAGATATTATTGTTACCCAATTAAATACCACCCAATGACAAAACAAGGAACTTTTATCGGTTTGTACTATGAGAATGAGTGTAAATTATACAGAAGAGAGTCAAACCTGTATATCTGGACAAGGCAGACCATGAACATGAGGACGCCGACCACAATGACGTAGTCGCAGTACGCGCGCGACGCCCACGACACCAGCAGCTGGCCGTCCGATTCCTGCCAGTGGCCCTTAGAGAATAGCAGGCAGTGCCCCCTGCAACAAATCATTCAAGAGCTGGGTACAAAATATAACCTGGGGCCGTACCAGCTAACGCATCGATTATCGAAAAGTCTGCCGAGTTTCAACAGAAAAATCAAAGTAAAGCGCATTCGCTTAGATAGTGTCGCCCTTTCATCGCGCCGCCTTTGCACGTGCCGCTTCTTGTCAAAGGATGCCGCCGCATAAACAAAGGATACCGCGTGCGGCGTACACCCGCAAGTCAATTTGGATTTTGGCAGTTTACATCGAAGCGCCGCGCCGTAGTGAAAAGTTGTGTTTGTTGACTCTGCTACGTATACTAAAAATGTTTTTCATCCTTGGGAGGACAGTGAAGTGCCTCAAGATGAAACTTTAAGTGAACCAACAAAAAAAGACGGGTGTTTTGTAAAACATGTAAACACAAAAAAGTGTAGATAACGCAATTAAAAAAGAAAATCGATATTTTGGTATGAATTCGGAACGTGATGAAGTTGGATCTATTATTGTAAATACAGGTGATAATGACTCCGACACTTCAAGTGATGAAAAATAGTAGGTAGTCTTATTTTTTTTATTTAATTTTTCATTAAAATTCTCTTTCCACCTCGCTTGTGTGTATTATTTGTATTCGTATTTTTTTTCAATAAACACAAGTAGGGACTGACACCGTAATCTTAAAAAAACACGACGCCCGCCCCCCCCTCCCCCCGCCCGCACACTATGGTACAACTTAAATAATTATCGAAACCGATAACGATATTGTTTACTGTTATCAGTAACATTACCAAAAACTTGCCAGTATGCCTGTCTCTGAACACATTTGCTTGCGGGTGTACCGACACTATCTAAACGAACGAGCTTTAAGGAATTTCGTCTTGTACTTTCTGTTGACGTAATTTGGAAAATATTGATGTTCATGTGACATCATGAATTGGAGTTTTTGGCCCAATTGAGGCTCGATTTATCCGTTTTAATTTGAAACTCGCCAGACTTTTCGATAATCGATGTGTTAGCCAGTACGGCCCCTGATCTTATCAGCCTCTGTGGTCTAATGGTTTGCCCACCTGTTTAAGACGCAAGGGTCTCGGGTTCGATCCCCAGGAGGGGTACAATTTGTACTTTTGTTTGGTTGGTGGTAGGGCTTTAGTTGAAGAAGAATTTAAGGATTGTTAATTAATTTGTTAAGGAAAAGCTGCAGTTTTGTGACTAAGATCTGAAAATTCTTATTATGGTTTAACATTTCAGATATGGCTTCATAATACAAAATTAATAGTGAACTTCCTTTATGAAAGTTGAGCCGACTATATAAACTTACTTGAACTCTTCCTGATGCATGCTCATGGGCACTATTATACACAGAGAAAGAATCAAACCGATTATGTAGCCAGCTACCTGGCTCAGCAGCAGGACGTTTGTTATCGCCATGTCTAACCACACTATTGCTTAAACGGCGTATTGATTAAGAATACTTATTATTTAATTATTAAGCACTATAATACGTTTTGCGTTTATAAAATCGAGATGAGGCTGAAGTGAAGACAACAACAGAAAAAAACAAGCACAAAAAGCAAAAAGTGACAGTGCAGTGACAGCTTGCTTGTGGCTTAGCTGTCACATCTTTTTTTTTTTTTTTTTTTTTTTAATATCTTCTTCCCGTCAGTTGGGAAAGGCAAAGGCAGAGCCATACAGCCATTGTCTTATTTAAAATAATTTCAACTACAAGAATTCCAGCCTCTAGATTTCATTTTTCTGTAATTGAGTTTTGTAAGGCCAAAGCCACTTCTTTAATTATTATTTTCTCCGTGTCCAGGTAATGTAAGGCCAAAGCCACTTCTTCAATTTTCTTTTTCTGTGTCCGGGTTATATAAGGCCGTAGCCACTTCCTATTCCATTTTCCTTGTCATCTTCAGTGTGATATAAATCTTCAAAGTCTTATCCATGTTTATAGTTCCAAATCCGATGATACAACAAAGTTGTATAAATCCTTATAAGTTTCAGGATTTGTGAGAATGTCTTGAATGTCGCGCGGGATGCTATAAGATGTCTTATATATTTCTAATAATCTGTCCACCAGGACTAATCTCTGAATGTTGTAAGCAGGGCAATCAAAAAATATATGATTAAGAGTCTGATCCACACCTAAATTGCATTCAGTGCATGTTGGAGATGTGATAATACGCATTCTATGTAAATGTGAGTTAAATCGACAGTGTCCAAATCTCAGGCGTGTTAGGATAGTATAAAACTTTCTGCTATGGTATTCTGCTGATTTTGTGAACCAAGGACGACAGCCAAGAACATTATTAATCTTCGCATACCAAGTTCCTTTTACTGTTAGAGTTTCTTGCCAATGAGTGGACCAGTCTTGTTTTGACAAAAGTTTAAGTCTTGGTAGTAAATCAGAGTACGGTATAGCAACATTTTTAATGTCAATGTTGACATTTGCGGCGTCATTTGTAATGGCTCTAGCTAACTTATCGGCACTTTCGTTTCCAGATACTCCAATATGCGACGGAACCCACATAAAAACTATATCAATATTATTACTTTTGAGCTTGAAGTAGGTTGTTTTAATATCTTGTAGAATATAGTTACATCCGGTATCAAATCTGGTATTTTGCAAAGCTTTGAGACAGCTCATGCTGTCTGTTAGGACTAACCATTGAGTGCATTCTTGGGTGTTCTCCTCAATAAACTGTAGCGCAGCAAGAATAGCAAGACACTCCGCGGAAAATATGCTCATTTGGCCCGGGAGTTTAATTCCATGACCCGT
This sequence comes from Agriphila tristella, assembly GCA_928269145.1. NCBI lineage: Eukaryota > Metazoa > Arthropoda > Insecta > Lepidoptera > Crambidae > Agriphila > Agriphila tristella. The sequence continues at coordinate 1,369,284 of OV743443.1, read as the reverse complement.
TTTCAAATAAGGTATGTAAACAGCCATCGAAACATTATCATTATTTTTGGAACCATCTGTATAGATATGTCTATGCTGAGGGAAATTATCAGTAATTTCATATACTTCTTCTTTATTCTTTAAATCAGGGTGAATGTGGATATTCAGGTCACAAAAATGTGTATCATAAGATCCTGTGTAACATATCCAATTATTCTCAGTTTTATGAATGTTATACTGCTGATTGAACTCTACGATATCCGAGAAGTCATGAAACAGATAGGGGATTCGGGGTACATTCAAAGGAGAATATGTTGTATAGAGAAATTCAATTTTTCTGAGTAGGTGATGAGTAGACAGTGAAAGTAGTTTTAACAAAAACTATGATTTTAAAAATTTGAATCTGAATTGAAGTGGAGGTATATTGCATTCCACCTGCAAAGAGTTAATGGGAGTAGTCTTCATAGCACCAGTAATGCATCTCAGATTATGATTCTGCAGGATATCTAATTTTTTTACTAATTTGGGATCAGACCCAAAACAAAAAAAGCCATATTCAAAATGACTCCTCACAATTGATTTATACAACATTAATAGAATTTTAGGATCAATTTTTGATAAACTTTTAATGACATTGAATGCCTTATAGGCTTTACCCAGCAAATATTCTATATATTTATTCCAAGAAAGGTTATTAGCAAATATGACACCCAAGAACTTGACTTCACTTTCCAATGGCAGACTAATATTATTATATACAATATCAACATCAAAATCACATTCACCAAACACAACAACTTTAGACTTTTCTGGACTTACATCTAAGTTTAGGTAACTGAAATAATTATTTAATTTTTTAAGAGCAGAATTAACTATAGAGGATACTTGTCGAATATCAGATCCAGAGAAGTAAATAACTAAGTCATCAGCAAATTGCAAATTTTTTACTTGTGGACCTAATATGTAGTTCAATTTATGTACATATAGTATATATATCAATGGGGATAATATGCCCCCTTGACACACACCCCTGTATGAATATCTTGGTCCAATTAACTGATTATTTGATTTCACATAAACCTCACGACCATGCAAAAATTCAAAAATCCAATTAACCAATTTTTCAGGAATACCAAGAGAAAGAAGTTCACCAGCTAAAATATGGTGATTCACATTATTAAAAGCACCAACGACATCGAAGAAGACACCAATAAGAACATTATCTTGTTTGAGAGAATCAAAAATATCAAGTTGAAGATGTGCTATACTCTCTCTAGAGGATCTACCCCTACGAAAACCAAACTGATTTGAAGGTAAAAGATGATTACTTTCAATGAAGAATTCAAGCCTTTGTTTAAGAAGTTGTTCAAACACTTTTCCCATGCATGATGTTAAAGCTATTGGCCGATATGAATTTGCTTTGTTTTTTTTTTTTATTTTAGTTTATTAGGGAAACAAACAGCGATTTTACAATAAATGTGGGTACTACAATTGAATCACACATTTGCCAAAACAGTTTCCACAAATAGCTTACACATTGGTATCTAAAGTTGAATAAACAAATAACACCTTGAGTAAAAAAAAAATAAAACCAAAGACATTGGACACAAATTTAAATAAGGCAGCAAGCCAGTACTATTAAGGAAAACTATTGTATTAACAAACTTTTGAATTTCTTAGGCTTTGTACAGAAAATATCGATGTGACAATACTTCGAGTTATAAAGTCTCATGGATCTTAGTATAAAACGGTTACTTGCATAGTTAGTACGACAAAAAGATATAGAAAATGTATCACATGATCTCATGTTGAACCTTGGACATCGTAACAAAACTTTACTTAATAGATAAGGCGAATCGACATAATTATTAACAATTTTGAATAATAAATATTGATCATGATGTTCTCTTCGGAGAGTAAGGGGAACAATATCCTCAGCGTTGAAGTTTCTAAACTTGTATTTAATTCTTTTAATGAACTTGTTCTGTATCCTTTCAATAGAATTAATATATACTGAATACTGTGGATTCCAGACACTCGATGCATATTCTAACTGAGATCTAACGAGAGTATTATACAAAAGCATTAAGGTTTTAATATGAGTAAATTCAACACTTTGCCTTAGAACAAAACCCAGCATCTTGTAGGCCTTAGCGGTAATTTTATTTACATGAGACGAAAACAATAGTTCACTATCTAGATTGACTCCTAGGTCTCTCACCTCGGTCGATCGTTTCAGACTTTGATCAAAAAATTTATAATTAAAAACCATTGGATGTTTTTTCCTACAATAAGAAATTATGCAACATTTATCTATGTTAAGAGAAGAAATTATGCAACATTTATCTATGTTAAGAGAAACGTAAAAGTTTGGTTTTATCTTTGTTCGGTTTTAGAATAGGAACCAGACAATCCTTTTTCCAATCCAGAGGTATGGCAGAGGTAGACCACAACAAATTATAAACTTTCAAAATGATATTTTTGGCATTATCTGTAGTATGTTTTAACATTTTATAAGGAATACCATCGAGGCCATGTGCTGTATCTCGTCGTGAAAAAATTGCATTTTTAAATTCTTGAAAATTAAATGGTGCTAATAAATAATTACTATTACGTACAGGATTAATACTATTTACATATTGTAAAGGGGCCTCAACAGTATCTGGTGTATATTTTTTAAGAAATTCTGGAATCCAATCTGTATAAACATTTTTAAAAGAAACAGGTTGACCATTAAACCTCTTAGCAATCCTCCAGATTTTAGATATGGGTGTAGATCTATTTAGTGACTGACATAATGAAAGCCAACTTAAGTTTCTTTCTTTTTTTTAAACAATTTTTTTAACAGCTTGTAGCCTTTTAAACTTAAGAAAACTTTCTTCTGTAAGACTGTTTTTAAACTCAATATATGCCTTTTTACAATCTTCTACTGCTTTTGCACAATTTTTATTCCACCATGGTAGTGGTATACGTTTTTTGCGGATTCTGGACTGAAATTTCCTAACCGATTGATTTGATTGGTCAACAGAGAAAGACCTATTGCTGATAATAGCTGACTGCTGCAATGCAAGATCTAATAACGCAACCAAATTAGAATAACATTTTAATGGATTAGTTTGATCAATGTAAAAATTTTGTAATAAGTAATCAACGTTTTTGCTATATTTTTGCCAGTCTACTAAACGAAAATTGTAAGAAGTAGGAGGTGTAAGATAATCAGATGAATCATTATTATTATTACTAATAGTGATGTTTATAATTACAGGTAAATGATAGCTGCCCATAGGGTCGTCATGGACCGACCACTCACATTGCAATGCCAGAGAAGGTGATACCATAGTAAGATCCAAAGCATTCCTTTGCCATCTACTAGAACCAACAGTTGTCAACTGACCATCATTCAAAAGAACCAAGTTATTGTCGTCGATGCTTTCAAGAATATCACGACCACGTGTATCAATATTACTACAACCCCATGCTGTGTGCCGTGCGTTAAAATCGCCGGCAATCAACAAAGGGCCCGGTAAATTAGAAATTAAATTATTAAGTTTTATTTTAGAAAATGAAACATCACAATTACCAGGACTATACAAGGACATAAGCGAAATTTCTTTGTTGCCATACTGCAATCGCACAGCTATATTTTGAATTGAATCATCAAAAGAAGTGTCTATTTTAGCAAATTGTAAACTATTATGAACTAAAATGGCTACACCATTATGTCTTGTACCAGAATCTAATCTAATTATATTATAACCTTTCATATTAAAACGAATGTGAGGCTTTAGCCATGTTTCACATACTAAAGCTACATGAATCTGATACTCTTGCAAAAAATTTAATAATAAATATTTATGTGCAGGTAAACTCTGAGCATTCCATTGAACTATTCTTAAAATATCCATAAAAAAAATTAAATAATTTATTTCTTATTTTTTTTAATTGTTTCTAAGAGAGTATCTTTAATACTCTGAGTGGAAATAATTGTATCATTAGTTTTATTCATTGTTATCAATTTAACAACAGACTCAACAACCATATTCAGTATTTGATCAGAATTCAGGAGTGAAGCTAGCATTTCAATGGGATTTTGTTTCAGAGGAGGGAATGACTTCTCGTTTAATACAGCAGAATATGTTTTGCTTTGAGCTTTTTCTCTATTTAATTGTATTTTCTCTTTCTTAACAGGACATTGTGATGAGATGGCAACATGATTTCCCTTGCAGTGACAACAGATGGCTTCTTCAGGTGATTTCAAGCAGAATTTAAAATTATGAGACTCACCACATATGGAGCAGCGTTCGGAGTTCTTGCAATATTTGGCAATATGCCCATACCTCAAGCATTTGAGGCACTGCTTCACTGGAGGAATGTAAGGACGCAGCTCGAAGCGCCAGCTGTTGAGATCGACGCTTTCAGGAAGCACCGGGCACGAAAAAGTAATTGAAACTGTTTTTGTGGGTTCTAATTTGATTAGCCCATTATCCATCTTTGACCTTCTCATGAATCGCCTAATACTCACAATATTTTTGGTTGTAGTCAGTGCGGAGTAAATCATTTCATTTGATAAATCTATTGGTACATGTGTAATTACTCCTGTTACCTCGCTGGCCGCCGCAGGGATGCTGGCAGCCAAACTGTAAGCGTCCAAAAATTTTTTATTTTGTAGTGCCGCATTAGCCAGGCCTGGCCGCTCAAAAATTACTCCAATCTTGTGTTTGTTAATTCTTTGCAATTGTTTGACGCCCTTGTTGTATTTCTTTAAACAATTAGCCAATGACATCATGTCACGGTTGCCTATAGGTTGGTCACTTTTCGTACTCTCTATGAATACAACATATTCAAAATTGCCGCCTTGTTCTGGATAAAACCGAACATAATTTGGGATTCTAAAATCTTTGTACTTATCCTCTTCCATTTTTTCTTCCAGGGACTTCGTGGAGCAGGTATCACTGAAGTCGGACTCTCCACCTTCGCCTCCACTCCCGTCTTCAAGTTTTTTCTTTCGTTTTCGCCCACTCTTCTTCCCCATATTTACAGTTTTATTTTATTTACAACAATGAAATATTGATTATTTACACCTTTTTTATACAAATTATATACAAATTGCAACAATTAAATATTTTTTAGTTTTATTTGTTTGAAAAGACCGTCACTCCCGTCAAACGTTCCCGCGCTTTTCGCATGCAATATGCATGCATAGTCAAGTGACAATTGGTCACAGACGTAATAGAGATTACAGTAGACCAATCGCTAAGCTATCGATCGATCACCACAGTTTACATTTTAACCACAAACTAACTAGTGAGTAGAGATGCTAATACTTAAGCTGAGAGAGAAACAGATTAGCGTATAGTTGGCAGCCTCACCATGGAATTAGAAGGTTTTGACTAGGTCAAAAAATTGTTAATAAATAGTGAACTATAGCATATAAATAGTGATACTATGATTCAAAAGATATTTGAGTATCTTGGTGAGGCTGCAAACTTGACGTCAAGTTGGCAGACACCTTAAGAAATACAGTTCGTATCAATATGATTTAAATGCCAAAAAATTGTTAGAAAATAGTGAATCGCATACGCAAAATTTCAATAACATTACTTCAATACAAGCCGAGATATTACGGTCTCTAAGTGGGCTGCTAACTTGACGTTTCAGGCGATAGCGATTCCAGAGAAACGGGTACAAGTTTTAAACAAATAAATATATCAAAAAATTGTTAGTGAAATTGTGATTCCTACGATATAAATAAAACAAGAATTCTTCATTGCTATTTTCTGAAAATCTAATGTTAACTTTTACATAATACTCTGAATAGGCTGTCCATCAATATTGAACTTTGCCCTACAGTAATAAGGTTCAAACTTTATTGCAATCGTGAGGTGAGTACTATCAAGCAAAAAAGTGAGATTTATATTTTTAGCCATGTCGTCCGATTATTATTACACTTGATTTATTAATTAAGTGTTGGTATCAAACAATAACGATATTCATTAATAACAATCATAGCTATAGCGCCATCTCTCGGCAAAGATTGTCAATTTCTCAGTTATAATTTAACGTTAGGTACCTATTTATGTATTAGGTAGAATAAAGGTATTATTATTATTATTTGGTGAGATTTATAGTAAAATGTGTATCAGCTGGTATGTGAGTAGGTAGGAAGTAATATAAGTAGAAAATATCAATAGTTTCTCCTGAATTAATAATATTGAACTAAGAGTAGGGTATTGACCACAGCCTAAAGAGTAGTCTTTATACAGTCGATCATCGCCTTTATTGTTGGCGCAAAAGCCACCGTTCGTAAACAGTTGACGCAACGACTAAAAGTGTAAGGGTTGGCACGCTATGATTTGCCTTTTTGAATTTCAAAAATAATTAAGTGTAATAATACCTAATACATAAATAGGCACCTAACGTTAAATTATAACTGAGAAATTGACAATCTTCTCCGAGAGATGGCGCTATTGTTATGAATATTATTGTTATTAATGAATATCGTTATTGCTTGATACCAACATTTAATTAATAAAACAAGTGTAATAATAATTCGAGGATATGGCTAAAAATATAAATCTCACTTTTTTGCTTGATAGTACTCACCTCATGATTGCAATAAAGTTTGAACCTTATTATTGTGGAGCAAAATTCAATATTGATCGACAGCCTACAATGTTTTTGCTTTCCATGCCCGGTGGTAAACACGTACACAAAACATCAGTGTGACCAGATTAAATTTTACGAAAATACCGAAGCACCTCAAAAAAATACTGAAATATACCAACTTGCACATGCAAAATATACCGGTAAAATACTGATTCTCAAAACAGGTTTTCTTAATTTATTATCATAATATATGTAAAATTGTACCTATTAACATTCTATTCGAAGGCAAATATGTTTTCCGGATGGATGCATCAAGTAAAATAAACCAAAGAAAAAAAACACGCTCTTGCTAAATCTACTTGCAAAATGGAAACAAAAAATGACACTGTCAAACTGACCTTGATAGTTACATTTTCAGATATACCTACCTACCTAAACCTTTGGTCACTTATAAATTTATTTCATACTATCCCCGTCAATTAGTAATGCGCCTGGCGACCGGCGGCGACCATGATTTTAACCTCACAAACAAAAAAACAATTGTAATTTTTTTATATAGGTACCTAGACCCTATCTTATTGAAAATAATAATTCAATAATTAATATATTAGATTTCCTATTAGAATTTTCTTGTTTCATGACATTTTTAGTTGCGGATCACGTCAACATGGATGTTAATGTGACAAGGCTCCAGCGCATTACCAATTGACGGAGATAATAATAGGCTAACATAAAATGCTAAATTGGCAACACTGAAGTTTTGTCTACACAAACCACGCAATCGCTGTGGACGGCGTGTGTAAAGAAACATGTTTCGCGAAACAATGTTTTGTGTAGATGTTTTTGTTCATTGTGTAGAGCAACTATTTAGCGACTGGTTGCATTTGACATACATTGCCACTTTTCTTTGGTATGTTTTTTTTAACCCAAAAAGAAGTAGCAATGGATCACGATCATCTGTGAACTGCAACCAGTCGCTAGGTGGTTTTTAGGGTTCCGTACCCAAAGGGTAAAAACGGGACCCTATTACTAAGACTCCGCTGTCCGTCTGTCTGTCTGCCTGTCTGTCTGTCTGTCTGTCACCAGGCTGTATCTCATGAACCGTGATAGCTAGACAGTTGAAATTTTCACAGATGATGTATTACTGTTGCCGCTATAACAACAAATACTAAGGTCCGTATTATAGGACGAGACTCAAGCACTGCTTGCTGCTTGAGTACAGTTAGAAAGGGATGATGGTGCTATTCATCGCATATAGCGCCATCCCTATCTAACTGTACTCAAGCAGAGATTTGAGTTTGATTCTGTAATACGAGCCTTAAAACAGAATAATATAAATATTTAAGGGGGGCTTCCATACAACAAACGTGATTTTTTTGCCGTTTTTTGGTACGGAACCCTTCGTGCGCGAGTCCAACTCGCACTTGGCCGGTTTTTAATTAGATAATCAGCCCGCGGCATATATAACTTGCCAAGACAAAGATGAGACAAAAAATGCACAGCAGCTACAGCATGTGCAAAATATAACTTGAACTAAACCATAGACAATGAAGCTTGCGCAGTAGCAATTTTCAGATTTTTCAGTAAAAAAATTGTAGTACGCAGGTCACGTGGTATTAAAATTGGGCCAAGTTATGTTGTGCGAGCTGTAAAAACACTAAACTCATCATCATCTTTTGTCTTGCCAAGTTATGTGCCGGTATCTGTACGTGTGCACAGTTAAAAACATCCGATAGCGTCATAATATTCTATGGTTACGTTCACGACTTACGTACGGCCGGGCCAATAGTTTGCACAGCTCAGTGTATTTTCATAGTTCCAGATAACTATTAAATGGGGAGGCGAAGGCAAAGTGAATTACAGATGGCGCTTCAGTCTTTGGAACAATTGTCAGTTTGAGCTTATATTGTCTTGACTGTGTATTACGTGATTTTACTTTCTTAGATTGTATTTTTTTCGGTTTTGCGGACAAACAATGTATTCTATGCTAACTTTAGCTCATATAAAAGAAGAATTACGGAAAAGCCAAAACAACAGGCAAGAAAGTTTATAGCAACTTACAAAAAATTGCTAACAAGCATTACATTTCTTTAAATTTCGTGTAAGATTATCTTTTTTATATTTTTTTTTTATATTTTTTTGCCCACAATTTTTTTTTATATTTTTTTTGCCCACAATTTTTTTTGTTACTGGGAAATCGATGAACTCCAATATTTTACAAGTTACATGCATAACAATGCGGCATTTTATCAGTATAAAATTTAAAAAGTGCAATACTCCAAGAGATTCCCATATGTTTTGACACTTTCTTTGAGGCGGCCGGGTACCAAAGACCAGACGCCACCTATCGGGATAAAATTGCGCTTTTCCTCCCCATTGCGGCTAGCAGCCAGCCGCGTCCGATGTAGTGTTTCCAGCTTATCTTTAATGCCGGGTCCATAGCGCGTTTTGCTCTACACATTCAACAAAAACAGCTGAAGGTCCAAACAAATTATCGGACGCGGCTTACTGCCGCGGCTGATCTGAGGTGTGCAAACTATCGGATGTAGTAGGTCGCGGACGTAACCATAGACTAATATGACGTCATCGGACGTCCGATAGCTATCTGGCACGCAGGATGTTATGAGAGCGTGCACACAATTATCAGCCGCGGCAGTAAGCCGCGTCCATAAGCCGCGTCCGATAATTTGTTTGGACCTTCAACATTCAACAAAATCGTCTACACAAAACATTGTTTCGCGAAATATTTTTGTGTAGAGAAACAATGTATTTGCTTTCCATGCCAGGTGGAAAACACGTACACAAAACATTTTGCGCAGGTCGAGGGGCAGGGTAACGTCATAATCATCTGTCATTTTGACATCTTGCTAGCGTTTTGTGCGCCAAGTTTCAATGAAAGTAATTCTTCGAAAGTTGACTCGGAGCAGCGAAACTGTAATAAATTGGGTCTAACTTGAAAGTAACGCTTTTTTCTGGTGCTGTGCATAAAAATAATGCTAAATTGGCAACACTGAAGTTTTGTCTACACAAGCCACGCAATCGCTGTGGACGGGGCGTGTGTAGAGAAACATGTATCAGAATCAAAGTTTTGTTTATGTGTTTTGTTGAATGTTTTCGAAAAAACTTTGCTATGGATGGACCCGGCAAAAAAAATAAGGTTAATATAATGTACTCTATAGCCACCGCTGACTCAGCGATTAGTCTGCTGGAATATACATTCCGAATCCTATCTCTACACTTCACAATCTACGTCATTGTCATTGTATGACACTGGAATATATTTGGTATAGAGGGTAAGCATCAACCGGCATTAGTCTTGTAATAAACGCTGTACCGGACGCACGTCTATTATTCTCCACTGGCGACAAGCGGGTATCTCACGAACGGCAGAAGCGGAAGTGTAATTATTACGGAGACGTACTTACAAATCTGTGTAATCATGGGGGGCGTTGGGAAAATCCAGGAATTCGATGTGAAAACAGGGAACTGGACTGTGTATTGCGAGCGTATTGAAATGTATTTCCTCGCGAACAAGATTGAGGTAGGTGTCAAATTACCTACTTTGATTGCGGTGATGGGGGAAGAAGCGTACCAGTTACTGTCAACGCTATCGAGTCCAAGAAAGCCAGCAGAGTTAACTTATGAAGTGGCAGTGGCACTAATGACGAATCATCTACAACCAAAACCATCAATTTTAGCGGAACGTTACTTATTTCGCCAACGACGGCAGGCAGACGGAGAAACAGTCGCCGATTACGTAACCGAGTTAAAGCGGCTCGCTAAAACCTGTGACTTCGGGGCGACCCTGGAAGAAAATCTACGGGACCAAATTGTTTGTGGAATAACAAGCGAAACTACGAGGCAAAGGTTATTTGCAGAGGACGATAATATATCATTCAATCGGGCGATGAAATTGGCGGTAACGTTAGAAACAGCCGAAAAAAAATGCATGCGCGGTCGAGCGCGATACTAGTTCTTCGGTTGCTGTGAATAAGATCCAGAATAACTTTAAGTGCATGACGTGCGGTGAAACTGGGCATAAAACGGAAAATTGTCGATACAAAAACTTCGAGTGTAGTTTTTGTAAGAACGTGGGCCACCTAAGACGTATGTGTCCGGAGAGGAATACAAATGCAAGACTCGGTTCGGCGGGAAATCATCACCCACGCGGCGGGGCTTTCACCAGTTACGGAGGTCGCGGGGGGTGGCAGGCCAAGAGAAGCGGCGGCGGGACAGCTGGCGGACGAGCGCGGCGAGCGCCCGGGGGCGGCCGGAACGCGGACACGTACTGGGTGAATCAGTACAGTGACGAATCAAGGGATCAAGTTGGAGAAAATAACCTTGATCACGGTTTTTATGAGACACCGTCGGTGTCAGGCGTCAATGATATAGAAGATAAAGGGAGTGATGACGATGTCGACGAGCCTATGTACCAAATGTCATTAAGTCAATACAGACCGGTAGGTATAACTCTATTAGTACATAATAAGTTCTTGAAAATGGAAATTGATACTGGTTCTGCTTTGTCGTGTATTAGTACAGAAACTTATCAAAATAACTATAGTCATTTACCTTTGCATTCTTGTCAATTGAAGTTAAAGTTTTATAATGGCTCAATCATTCAGCCGCGCGGTTATGTCAAGGTTGAAGTAATGTATAAAAATATAAAAAAATATTTAGACTTGTATGTGATAGACCAGGGCACTACTACTCTGTTGGGTCGTCAATGGCTTTCAGAATTAAATATTGTGATACCTAAATTCAACTTGTATAATGTAAACGTAGATAAGGATAACAAAAAAAAACTATTGAATGAAATAATTTCCAGGCATGAGTCATTGTTCGACGGTACACTGGGACGCTATACGGGACAACCGGTACAATTACATGTGCGCGAGGGAGCGGAGCCGGTGTTCTGCCGCGCGCGCGCCGTGCCGTACGCGCTGCGCCCGCGAGTCGATACCGAGCTGGATGCCATGCTGCGCGCCGGCGTCATCGAGCCTGTGGAGCGCTCCGACTGGGCCACACCTCTGGTGATTGCGAGTAAAGCGGATGGCGGTATACGTCTATGTGCAGATTATAAGGTAACCTTAAATCGTGTCTTATTGGTCGATAGGTACCCGGTTCCAAAGGTAGAAGATTTATTTAGTAATTTATGTGGAAACGAATATTTTACAAAGTTAGATCTTTCTCAAGCGTACAACCAGCTGGTTCTCGATGAGTTGTCCAGAAATTATACAGTCATAAACACTCATCGAGGGTTATTCAAATATAACCGGTTAGTGTACGGACTTTCTTCAAGCCCGGGAATCTTCCAAAAGTTTATGGAAAACTTATTTAAAGACATACCAGATGTTATAATATTTTATGATGACATTTTAATTAAAAGTAAAGATATAAATAATCACCTAAAAACGATTGATCAAGTTTTAGGCATTTTACAAAGTAACGGGTTAAAAATTAAAAAGAGTAAATGTAATTTTTTATCGGATCAAGTAGAATACCTAGGTTTTATTGTAGATAGGAACGGTTTAAGGACAAATCCCGATAAAATTAAACCGATAATTGAAATGCCCCCACCGCGTAATACGACAGAATTAAAATCATTTTTGGGAATGGTGAATTTTTATGGGAAGTTTGTTAAAAATCTGTCAACTTATTTAGCACCACTTTATGAGTTATTAAAAAAGGGAAAGCATTATTATTGGGGAAAAGAGCAAAATGATTGTTTTTTTAGGGTAAAAAAATTATTATGTAGTACTAGTGTATTAGTACACTATAATACGGATTGGTCAACGGTAGTAACGTGTGACGCGAGCGCATACGGAGTTGGCGCGGTGTTGGCGCAGCGCTCACCAGACGGTGCGGAACGAGTAGTCTCATATGCGTCGCGCGCACTCTCGCCCGCGGAAAGAAATTATAGCCAAATACATAAAGAAGCACTAGCGATTATATTTTCGGTGGAGAAGTTCCATCAATACCTATATGGAAGGAAATTTATATTACGGACTGACCACAAACCGCTAGTAAGCATTTTTGGCCCCAATATAGGAATACCTACCACGGCAGCGAGTCGTCTTCAGAGATGGGCAATAAAACTTTCAGCTTACGATTTTATAATCGAATATGTTAATACCGATAAAAATACGGCGGATTCTCTCTCGCGTTTAATTAAAACTCACAAAGAAGGTACGGAGTCCGCAGTAGAAGATCTTCCAGAACAAACGTACTTACATTTTGCCACTACAGCGCTCCTTTTAGACTATAAAATGTTAAAAAAAGAAACGGCATCTGACCCTTTACTAAGTAGAGTGATGAGTTACATTACGGATGGATGGCCTGTTGATGTAGACTTAAAAGAACTTAAGCCCTATTTTAATAGGAGAAACGAGTTATATTGTGAACTGGGTTGCATTATGTGGGGTCACCGTGTTGTCATTCCATCTACTTGTAGAAATAGAGTAGTACAGGAGCTCCACGAATCTCATATGGGCATAGTAAAAACAAAGGCATTAGCACGCAGCTATACGTGGTGGCCGGGTATAGATGAGGCGCTGGAAGCGGCCTGCCGGGGCTGCGCCGTGTGCGCCAGCGTCGCCGACGCGCCGCCAGCTCATGCGCCGAGCCCCTGGCCATGGCCAGATCGTCCATGGTCTAGGCTACATCTCGATTTTTTAGGGCCCATGCTAGGCACCACTTACCTGGTAGTAGTGGACGCTTGCTCAAAGTGGATTGAGGCTATTAAAATGAAAGGTACCACCGCAGGGGCGCTCATAGCGGTTTTACGTGACATGTGGGCGAGATTCGGCCTACCCAAGCAGGTGGTCAGCGATAACGGTCCCCCCTTTTCGAGTATAGAATTTGGATGTTTTTTAAAGAATAACGGTATTGATCATATTTTTTCAGCACCGTATCACCCAGCCTCTAATGGAGCAGCGGAAAACGCGGTTAAAATATGTAAACGAGTAATTAAAAAGGCTCTCAAACAGAAAATAGATATAGATACGGCCCTTAACAGATTTTTACTAGCTTATAGAAACACGGAACATTACACCACGGGCGACAGCCCTGCGAAAATTCTCTTAGGTAGGAGTTTACGTATGCGTCTAGATAAACTTAAACCGGACCGCTCGCGACGAGTCGTTGAAAATCAGGTGAAGAATGACAGGGACTCCGGTCCGACACGACAACGCCAGCTCCAGCAGGGTGAGGATGTTTGGTGCCGCGATTTTCGTTCCAGCGACAAATGGGTCCCCGGTAAAGTTGCGGAAAGGTTAGGTAATACAGATTATAAAGTAAAATGTGATAGTGGAACCGAGGTACATAGACACGTAGACCAATTAAGATATAGGATCTCTGGGTTAGATGAAAGTATACCGCCTAAGCTTTCAGCGCGCAGAGCGAGTTCTCTGGTAGTTCCTATGACAGAGAGGGAGGTACCAGAGGAGCGCTCTTCTATGATACCAGGAGGGATGACGTCGGAGTCGCCAAACGTTACAAAGTCACCAAAGTCAAATGTGGAATCGCAGCCCAGTGTACCCGAGAGTAGCGACTCGCCTCCATCAAATGTTAGAAAGAACAGACGTTTAATTCAACCTCCAATTCGTTATGGGTTAGATGAATATTTTTGATTATTTTGATATGATTGTTTTACTTACTATTGTGCACATTTAGTATCAACATAACTTAATAAGTATACCTAGTTAATATTAAAACTTTGTGTCATATAAGGCTTGTACTCATATGTTCTGTGCCTTCTGCAAAAGCTTAATTCTTATTTAGTTATTTACTTAGTGTTAATTAAGGGTGAAGGTGTTGGAATATATTTGGTATAGAGGGTAAGCATCAACCGGCATTAGTCTTGTAATAAACGCTGTACCGGACGCACGTCTATTATTCTCCAGACACCACTTTTAAATATATAATAACCAAATTAGTAATGTTTATTTAAGTGTTTTAAACTTTTTTGATAAATATGAACTTTATAAACGTCAAAGTATTGAATTAAAGTGGTTTTTAACCATTTTTTAAATAACTTTATTTTTACATAAAGTTTGAATCGGAACTAAATATGGCCATGATCATAGATTAATATTATATACTGGTTATAGATGGCTCTCTCACTCATTTTTTTGTATCCAACCGGATACCAGCATACAGCGCCATCTTTTTTACACGAAGTGAACTACGTCGCTATAGGTATACGTAGGTAGGTACCTACCTACCTACCTATTCAATATTTTAATGAAAATTAGTTGGCAAAGTTATCTGATGTTTATTGTACAAAAAATTACAAACTGTTAAGAGCTTGTAATTTACTGTACAATAAACACCAGATAACTTTGCCAAAGAGTTATCTAGGTTGGTAAAAAATGAAAAACATCCTAATATACTAAAAAAGATTTTTATTTCTTTTTATAAATAATTATATCTATTATGCTAAGTATAAATTACAGGTGTATACACACTATAGACACATAGGTAATGCAGTACAAGTAAGTAAGTAGTAAACATCACAAAAATAACAATCAAAATGAGTTACATTATTTACCCGTTGCTCAAAAAATACTTCCAGTAACTGCTGCGCATGCCTCCAACTGTTTTTCAAGAGTGATAGCATTGTGACGAGGAGTAGCAAGTGTAGTAACATCTGAAACAAAGAGTTGTGATTTTACTTCAATTACAGATCAACATTAAAGAAAATATACAATAAACTAATATTATATTTTAGCAATAAGTTTGTTTCAAAAAGGTTAGGTACCTTTATTGCTTTGTGTTTTTGTTTAAACAAAGGTAAATAAATGGTACGAATGTCGCAGAAAAGGTTTAAATATTAATGCATTTTTCATTACCATGAGGTTATGTTAGGTACTTTGAAATGTTTATGTTTTAATAGAGAAAACTAAGATAGCCAAAATGTATTATTTTATTTACCTTGCTTGTGGCACACACTGCAAACAATCAGGAACAACATAATATATTGTAAATAGGCGCCGTAGGTACTTGTTTGTACCAAGAACTGAGAACATTGTTGATGTAGTTCGTTAACACTTCACATAGTCTTTTCTCGAAATAATGTTTATAAAAACAGCCGCAAATAGCACTCGACGATGATTAGTAGGAAATGAAGCACAATTCAACGAATATTAATGAAGAAATGACTATTAATTATTATGACTGTGACTTCAAAAAAAGTGAAAATTTTCCAAACAAAACACGCACTAGATTCGAGTTCACACAATAAGGTCCGACCGAGTTCTCGGTCTCGTCTCGACCAAAATTAACTCTCGGTCTAGGGTCTCGTTCTCGGCCAAAATGGTACCTACAAATCTGTGTACAGTGCGGTCCAGTGCGTCAATATAAGTTTACGTGTGGTAGGAAAATAATTTTTTCTTTAAAATTGTTACGCCTTATTTTTATTATATTTTAGAAGAGGGGACGCCAGCGAAGCCGGGCGGGTGATCAGTCACCTTATTGTTACGCCTTATTAACAGGGGTTAGTTTCCAATAACACTTTCATTTTATTAGGGTAAGTAGTGCCACCATTGCGACGTCAACTTCGACTCTAGTAAAATCGTCAAAAATTAGCAGTTAGCTAATATAAAAAAAAAAGATTACTCGGATAGTAATTTTTTTTCACATTTGGAAGAGGTGAATCGAACTTATATTCGAGAATTTCAGCACTTATTTTTGATGCAAATGTATAGGTATACGATACGACCGACACGGCACATCAGACGTAACAAACATGTTGATCTAGAGACCGTCTTTATTTACTACGTAGTTTTGCAATAAAACCTGTATTATTTGATAAGTAATTAATTTTAAAATTACTGGATCAATTTAGGACCCCTTGCGAAAAATAAATACGGTGTAAGGGAAGAATTATCAATGTCTTTTTCATAATTCACAGTTAACAGATACTTTTTTATCCTAAATTCCTAGGTGCGGGGTGGGGTAAGGTAATTGATTTTGGGGCGGAGCAGAGAGTGTCCTATCTATACGGTAGTACTTATATCTATTCTGTTGTGGTGTGCAAGATGTGTTAGGGTGGGTACTCACTTAGGTTCGCGAACCTTCGCGCTCCGCAGACCTGGGGCCTTACTATGAGCTCTTATAGCAGGACTTATATTGAACTGTCTTACTTTTTCGTACTATGACCTCAAAGGTTAGTATGAAAGCAGGCATTAAGCAGTCCCGGGTACTTATTGTCTAATTTCGAAATCTATCGCAATCGCTTTCAAGATGTGATACATTGATGCTTCTTTTTGGCACAAATAAAATCTTACCAAAGATTAGCAGCAATGTGTCACATCCATCTGTCAAATGAAAGCGATCGCGATAGATTTTTGAAATTAGACAATTAGCCCCCTGTTTAAGGCCTGCTTTTGAACTGAACGGTTTCTTATTTGCTGATGGTAAGCCCCCTGGAAGTGTGCGCCATAATAGCAAACATTTTATTTTCACTTTAACTATAGTGTGTATGTGTGTAAACCAGGTCCACATACGTGTTCGCACACGTATACACTATGGCGCACTGTTTCAGCACAGGATAAACACATATTTTGGTGCAGGTTCGCGGAGCGCGGAGGTTCGCGAACCTTAGTAAAGAAGTGACAACTTCGATTTGTTTGTAGTAAAGTTGGAACAAAATAAAAAAAAATCAAAATTTATGGTACTGCTATTATAGAAAGACATGACAAAATTTGACAAAGGGTCCAAAAATGACCCTGTTTAATTATTTTTTTATAGATAACCTTCACTTAACAAATTTTGAATATTGATTACGTACAAACAATACAATTTCTAGTATGTTTTGTTGATTTCATCAATAAAAATAAATCAAAAACACTTTATTTTATTCAGTTAAACGTGTTTTTCATCAGTTTCTGCCAGATTGTATGTATGTACCATTTTATTACAAATTTCATGTGGAATAAATGAATCTATGATTGTTATAAGATTTCAATAATGTTCATAATCTCGTTCTCAGTCTCGTTCTCGGTTCTCTGCAGAAAAGTGGTTTCGGTCGGACCTTAGTTCACTTGACAGTCCAACATTGCCACATGTGAAAAAAATATTAAATAACATTATTTAATAATTAACTAAAATGGTAACACTGATACGGTGCAGCAGAGTTGCGTTACGTTCAAAATAGATGGCGCTGTATTTTTTGAACCCTATAGAAATGTACTAGGATTCCCTACCATGGCCATGATCTGTCATCCTTGCTTGGGTGATGTGACAGCTAAAAAAAAAAAGCGCGGGAACGTTTGACGGGAGTGACGGTCTTTTCAAACAAATAAAACTAAAAAATATTTAATTGTTGCAATTTGTATATAATTTGTATAAAAAAGGTGTAAATAATCAATATTTCATTGTTGTAAATAAAATAAAACTGTAAATATGGGGAAGAAGAGTGGGCGAAAACGAAAGAAAAAACTTGAAGACGGGAGTGGAGGCGAAGGTGGAGAGTCCGACTTCAGTGATACCTGCTCCACGAAGTCCCTGGAAGAAAAAATGGAAGAGGATAAGTACAAAGATTTTAGAATCCCAAATTATGTTCGGTTTTATCCAGAACAAGGCGGCAATTTTGAATATGTTGTATTCATAGAGAGTACGAAAAGTGACCAACCTATAGGCAACCGTGACATGATGTCATTGGCTAATTGTTTAAAGAAATACAACAAGGGCGTCAAACAATTGCAAAGAATTAACAAACACAAGATTGGAGTAATTTTTGAGCGGCCAGGCCTGGCTAATGCGGCACTACAAAATAAAAAATTTTTGGACGCTTACAGTTTGGCTGCCAGCATCCCTGCGGCGGCCAGCGAGGTAACAGGAGTAATTACACATGTACCAATAGATTTATCAAATGAAATGATTTACTCCGCACTGACTACAACCAAAAATATTGTGAGTATTAGGCGATTCATGAGAAGGTCAAAGATGGATAATGGGCTAATCAAATTAGAACCCACAAAAACAGTTTCAATTACTTTTTCGTGCCCGGTGCTTCCTGAAAGCGTCGATCTCAACAGCTGGCGCTTCGAGCTGCGTCCTTACATTCCTCCAGTGAAGCAGTGCCTCAAATGCTTGAGGTATGGGCATATTGCCAAATATTGCAAGAACTCCGAACGCTGCTCCATATGTGGTGAGTCTCATAATTTTAAATTCTGCTTGAAATCACCTGAAGAAGCCATCTGTTGTCACTGCAAGGGAAATCATGTTGCCATCTCATCACAATGTCCTGTTAAGAAAGAGAAAATACAATTAAATAGAGAAAAAGCTCAAAGCAAAACATATTCTGCTGTATTAAACGAGAAGTCATTCCCTCCTCTGAAACAAAATCCCATTGAAATGCTAGCTTCACTCCTGAATTCTGATCAAATACTGAATATGGTTGTTGAGTCTGTTGTTAAATTGATAACAATGAATAAAACTAATGATACAATTATTTCCACTCAGAGTATTAAAGATACTCTCTTAGAAACAATTAAAAAAAATAAGAAATAAATTATTTAATTTTTTTTATGGATATTTTAAGAATAGTTCAATGGAATGCTCAGAGTTTACCTGCACATAAATATTTATTATTAAATTTTTTGCAAGAGTATCAGATTCATGTAGCTTTAGTATGTGAAACATGGCTAAAGCCTCACATTCGTTTTAATATGAAAGGTTATAATATAATTAGATTAGATTCTGGTACAAGACATAATGGTGTAGCCATTTTAGTTCATAATAGTTTACAATTTGCTAAAATAGACACTTCTTTTGATGATTCAATTCAAAATATAGCTGTGCGATTGCAGTATGGCAACAAAGAAATTTCGCTTATGTCCTTGTATAGTCCTGGTAATTGTGATGTTTCATTTTCTAAAATAAAACTTAATAATTTAATTTCTAATTTACCGGGCCCTTTGTTGATTGCCGGCGATTTTAACGCACGGCACACAGCATGGGGTTGTAGTAATATTGATACACGTGGTCGTGATATTCTTGAAAGCATCGACGACAATAACTTGGTTCTTTTGAATGATGGTCAGTTGACAACTGTTGGTTCTAGTAGATGGCAAAGGAATGCTTTGGATCTTACTATGGTATCACCTTCTCTGGCATTGCAATGTGAGTGGTCGGTCCATGACGACCCTATGGGCAGCTATCATTTACCTGTAATTATAAACATCACTATTAGTAATAATAATAATGATTCATCTGATTATCTTACACCTCCTACTTCTTACAATTTTCGTTTAGTAGACTGGCAAAAATATAGCAAAAACGTTGATTACTTATTACAAAATTTTTACATTGATCAAACTAATCCATTAAAATGTTATTCTAATTTGGTTGCGTTATTAGATCTTGCATTGCAGCAGTCAGCTATTATCAGCAATAGGTCTTTCTCTGTTGACCAATCAAATCAATCGGTTAGGAAATTTCAGTCCAGAATCCGCAAAAAACGTATACCACTACCATGGTGGAATAAAAATTGTGCAAAAGCAGTAGAAGATTGTAAAAAGGCATATATTGAGTTTAAAAACAGTCTTACAGAAGAAAGTTTTCTTAAGTTTAAAAGGCTACAAGCTGTTAAAAAAATTGTTTTAAAAAAAGAAAGAAACTTAAGTTGGCTTTCATTATGTCAGTCACTAAATAGATCTACACCCATATCTAAAATCTGGAGGATTGCTAAGAGGTTTAATGGTCAACCTGTTTCTTTTAAAAATGTTTATACAGATTGGATTCCAGAATTTCTTAAAAAATATACACCAGATACTGTTGAGGCCCCTTTACAATATGTAAATAGTATTAATCCTGTACGTAATAGTAATTATTTATTAGCACCATTTAATTTTCAAGAATTTAAAAATGCAATTTTTTCACGACGAGATACAGCACATGGCCTCGATGGTATTCCTTATAAAATGTTAAAACATACTACAGATAATGCCAAAAATATCATTTTGAAAGTTTATAATTTGTTGTGGTCTACCTCTGCCATACCTCTGGATTGGAAAAAGGATTGTCTGGTTCCTATTCTAAAACCGAACAAAGATAAAACCAAAGCAAATTCATATCGGCCAATAGCTTTAACATCATGCATGGGAAAAGTGTTTGAACAACTTCTTAAACAAAGGCTTGAATTCTTCATTGAAAGTAATCATCTTTTACCTTCAAATCAGTTTGGTTTTCGTAGGGGTAGATCCTCTAGAGAGAGTATAGCACATCTTCAACTTGATATTTTTGATTCTCTCAAACAAGATAATGTTCTTATTGGTGTCTTCTTCGATGTCGTTGGTGCTTTTAATAATGTGAATCACCATATTTTAGCTGGTGAACTTCTTTCTCTTGGTATTCCTGAAAAATTGGTTAATTGGATTTTTGAATTTTTGCATGGTCGTGAGGTTTATGTGAAATCAAATAATCAGTTAATTGGACCAAGATATTCATACAGGGGTGTGTGTCAAGGGGGCATATTATCCCCATTGATATATATACTATATGTACATAAATTGAACTACATATTAGGTCCACAAGTAAAAAATTTGCAATTTGCTGATGACTTAGTTATTTACTTCTCTGGATCTGATATTCGACAAGTATCCTCTATAGTTAATTCTGCTCTTAAAAAATTAAATAATTATTTCAGTTACCTAAACTTAGATGTAAGTCCAGAAAAGTCTAAAGTTGTTGTGTTTGGTGAATGTGATTTTGATGTTGATATTGTATATAATAATATTAGTCTGCCATTGGAAAGTGAAGTCAAGTTCTTGGGTGTCATATTTGCTAATAACCTTTCTTGGAATAAATATATAGAATATTTGCTGGGTAAAGCCTATAAGGCATTCAATGTCATTAAAAGTTTATCAAAAATTGATCCTAAAATTCTATTAATGTTGTATAAATCAATTGTGAGGAGTCATTTTGAATATGGCTTTTTTTGTTTTGGGTCTGATCCCAAATTAGTAAAAAAATTAGATATCCTGCAGAATCATAATCTGAGATGCATTACTGGTGCTATGAAGACTACTCCCATTAACTCTTTGCAGGTGGAATGCAATATACCTCCACTTCAATTCAGATTCAAATTTTTAAAATCAAAGTTTTTGTTAAAACTACTTTCACTGTCTACTCATCACCTACTCAGAAAAATTGAATACAACATATTCTCCTTTGAATGTACCCCGAATCCCCTATCTGTTTCATGACTTCTCGGATATCGTAGAGTTCAATCAGCAGTATAACATTCATAAAACTGAGAATAATTGGATATGTTACACAGGATCTTATGATACACATTTTTGTGACCTGAATATCCACATTCACCCTGATTTAAAGAATAAAGAAGAAGTATATGAAATTACTGATAATTTCCCTCAGCATAGACATATCTATACAGATGGTTCCAAAAATAATGATAATGTTTCGATGGCTGTTTACATACCTTATTTGAAAACGGGTCATGGAATTAAACTCCCGGGCCAAATGAGCATATTTTCCGCGGAGTGTCTTGCTATTCTTGCTGCGCTACAGTTTATTGAGGAGAACACCCAAGAATGCACTCAATGGTTAGTCCTAACAGACAGCATGAGCTGTCTCAAAGCTTTGCAAAATACCAGATTTGATACCGGATGTAACTATATTCTACAAGATATTAAAACAACCTACTTCAAGCTCAAAAGTAATAATATTGATATAGTTTTTATGTGGGTTCCGTCGCATATTGGAGTATCTGGAAACGAAAGTGCCGATAAGTTAGCTAGAGCCATTACAAATGACGCCGCAAATGTCAACATTGACATTAAAAATGTTGCTATACCGTACTCTGATTTACTACCAAGACTTAAACTTTTGTCAAAACAAGACTGGTCCACTCATTGGCAAGAAACTCTAACAGTAAAAGGAACTTGGTATGCGAAGATTAATAATGTTCTTGGCTGTCGTGTTTGGTTCACAAAATCAGCAGAATACCATAGCAGAAAGTTTTATACTATCCTAACACGCCTGAGATTTGGACACTGTCGATTTAACTCACATTTACATAGAATGCGTATTATCACATCTCCAACATGCACTGAATGCAATTTAGGTGTGGATCAGACTCTTAATCATATATTTTTTGATTGCCCTGCTTACAACATTCAGAGATTAGTCCTGGTGGACAGATTATTAGAAATATATTGGTAGCCCAGGTACTGCTCGTTGAGTAGATGAAGTTGTGAAGGGCTCGCTCGATGGCTGGCTCGCTGCGATGACACGTTGCGTGAATGATGAGGTGATGGAATTAATGGTGTTTAACCTTTAAATAAAACTTGGGAGTTTCTATAGCATCTGCTTTACTTCTTATAACAATTGTTTGGTACAATACAATATGGCAATAAGCTTAGATTCTAAATTTTGTTGGGTGATAGGAGCGTGTACACGCTCCGTCGTTTGTATGTCAGTCGTGGCCGAGAGAAATAATGAAAGTGAATTGTCTTCTGACGTTGACGTCTCGATGACATTTGATGCAGACAGGCGCTCCTAATTGGCTGCTTCTAGGTGTCGTCTATCGATATCACGGCATTGGCCTCATGCCTTTTTCGCCGTTGGCAAGCTTGACAAACAGTTATGCTTGCAGGCGTTAACAGGTTGCCGCCTCGGGAACAGGAACTGTCACTCGTGGGACGGCCGCTGGAACTGGATCCTCAGGTCGGTCTAGAACAGGCAGTGGGCATAAGCGGTTGTAAGCTCTTCTTATAGTCCCTGATGTTGTCCTGACGTCGGCTACTCGTGCCACACCGTCGGAGCCTGGATACACGGTTTCCACTCGACCCAGCAGCCACCTGTTCGCTGGGAGTCGGTCATCCTTGATGAGGACCATCTCGCCGATTGCTAGTTGTTTTCCAGCCTGTTTCCATTTGTGGCGTTTTTGAAGCTCTGAAATGTACTCTTTGTAAAACCGTTGCCAAAAGTGTGCTCTCAGTTCCTGCGTCCTCTTGTAACGTGAAAGAGTACTTAACTTCTCTAAGTCTCGAGGTTCTGAAGATGGCAAGACTGTTGATGCTCTTCCGATGAGGAAATGGGACGGAGTTAAGGCAGCGAGATCGGATGGATCAGATGATAGAGGCGTCAAAGGCCTTGAATTTAAAATTGCTTCTATTTGTGAAAGGACTGTGTTCATTTCCTCATAAGTGAGGTTTGCATATGCTAAGATTCTTTTTAAATGATGTTTCACTGACTTTACGGCACCCTCAGCTAAACCGTTAAAATGTGGACTATAGGCTGGCGAAAAATTAAACTTAATGGATAAATCTAAGGCGTGCAATGCTATGTTATCTTTGTTTAACTTAAGAAATTTTGCAAGTTCATTACAAGCCCCTACAAAACATGTTCCGTTATCTGAATAGATATTCGTGGGTCTTCCCCTACGAGCAATAAATCTGTAAAGAGCGGAGAGAAACGTTTCAGAACTCAGATCGCTTACAAGTTCTATATGTACTGCTCTGACCGCCAAACACACAAAAATGCATAAATATGCTTTAATTAATGTAGCACCTCTACCCTTTCGGTTCAATATCATGACAGGTCCGCAATAATCTACGGCACAGTTAGTGAATGCATACTCTGTATGCAATCGCTGTTCAGGGAGATTTCCCATAATTGGTTGTTTCGTTCTGCCTGAAAAACGACAGCACACATTACATTTATGTACTGTTTGTCTTGCCAGATTTCTGCCGTTGATTGCCCAGAATTTATGACGAATGTTAGCAAGCAACAATTGTGGACCAGCGTGTAAAAGTAAGATATGATAATGTTTAAAAATAATGTTTGTTAAATGGTGAGATGCGTGTAATAATATAGGGTGCTTTGTGTCATAATCATAATGAGAGTTGGATAACCTGCCACCAACGCGTATGACATCGTTCGAGTCTAAAAAAGGAGAAAGATTAAGCAATTTATTTTTAGCTGGCAACTGTTTACCATTTTTTAATAGTTTATATTCATATTCAAATGTTTGTAGTTGTGTTAGTTTACATAAAGTGAGTGTTGACATTTTTAATTCATCTAAAGTTAAATAGCCTGTATGCCTAGTGAGAGAGTGTCTACAGTTATGAATAAAGCGTCTTATGTAGGCTGTGATTCGTTGGAGCTTACTGAATTCTGAATATTTAGTAATAAAATCCAATGGAGGTGATTCTGAAACATTTAAATGAGTTAAAACTTTGAGCTCCGGCAAATCAACATTGTTTACTTGTGTTACTTGACTTGGCCAATCGGCTTCTGAATTGATCAAAAATTCAGGACCCGACCACCACAATGTGTTGTTTTCGATTTTTCTCGCGTCCATGCCGCGTGACCCTACATCGGCCGGGTTCATACGCGTAGGCACATAACGCCATGAATCTGGTTCTGAAATAGTAGTAATTTCATGAATTCTATTGTGTACAAATTGTTTTAATAAATTGGTCTTAGACGACTTAATCCAACCTAGGACAATAGTGGAATCGCACCAATAAACTGTTTTCTGAATATTTAATCTTAATGAGGATTTAACTTTATCCGCCAGACGGGCAGCAATTAGCGCACCACACAATTCCAAACGTGCTATTGTCATTTGCTTGATTGGTGCAACTCGACTCTTTGCAGTAACTAGGTGAACTGAAACATGATTGTTGTTAACAGATCTAATGTAAACGCAAGCACTATATGCTTGAGTTGATGCGTCACTGAATACATGTATTTCTAATAATGTAGGACATTCACAAATAATGTGTCGTGGTATTTTAATGTTTTTAATGTAAAGTAATGATTGTAGAAAGTTACCCCATGCCACACGTAAATCTGTGGGGATATCTTCATCCCAAGATATCTGTAACGACCACAGCTTTTGCAAAATTATTTTTGCTTGTAATATGCAAGGATTAATAAGTCCTAAAGGATCAAATAATTGTGACATGTTAGATAAAATTGTCCGTTTTGTAATGCGTTCATGATGTGTGATGTTAACTGAGAATAATAAAATATCTTCCTTACAACCCCACAGTAAACCTAAAGTTTTTGAATAATCATGATTACTTAAATTAAGGAATTCGTTATCACTGGCTTCACCTACAAGTTGTGTAATGACCTGCGGATTATTTGAATGCCATTTTCTTAAATTAAATTGACCACTCTTTAATTGTTTAATTACTCCCTTACAAGTACAAATCAACTGATCTAGATTGTCATTACCACTGATATAGTCATCGATATAATAATCATTAAGGATGCAAGTTGAAACTGACTCATCGGTACATTCCCGGCCCAGCTGACACAAACATCTGGTGGCGAGATAAGGAGCCGAAGCAGTTCCGTAACTCAGCCTATTTAATTTGTATTGTTTGAGTTGCTCATCGGGTTCAAAGCGCCAGAGGATTTGTTGTAAAGAACGTTGATCTTCTGTTACTTTTACCATACGGTACATTTTTTCAACGTCTGCCGTGACCACATACTTGTGTTGACGAAACCGAATTAATATACTAATGAGGTCATTCTGAACCGTAGGGCCCACTCTTTGAATGTTGTTGAATGATACACCGGATGTGGTCACAGCGGAGGCATCAAACACGACCCTTAGTTTAGTAGTTAAACTTTCCTCACGCATTACCCCATGATGTGGCATAAAATATGTGAACTCGTCTTGTTCGGGTGTTGTATTTTCTGTCATATGACCTAAAGTGATGTACTCTTTAATGAATTGAGTGTATTGTGCTTTAAAGTCTGGGTCACGCTTGAATCTACGTTCTAGGGAAATGAACCTAGATAGCGCTTGTTCATAAGAGTCACCCAGCTGTTGTGGCGATTCCTTCAATGGAATCGTTACAACAAAATGACCGTCGTCTTCACGAACTGTAGTATTTGTAAAGTTATACTCACATTCTTCTTCATCCTTCGACATTGGTTTACGAGTTGCAACTGTTTCAAGTTCAAAAAATTGTGTTAATTGCTCGTGAAGACGATCATCGGTTTGTGTTAATGAATGATTGCAATGGACTGTATGATTTTTATGTGATGTGTGTATGGGACCAGATATGACCCATCCAAGCTTTGTCTCACTTAATGTCGGTTTGTTTTTACCTAGTGAGATATTGTTTGAACACAACAAGCTCCAAAATAGATCTGCCCCTAGTAGCATATCGACTTTGGATGGTGTATGGAATGTAGGATCTGCTAATGTAATGTTTTGTGGAATATCTAATGTTGTATAATGAATGTGTGTGCTTGGAAGCAACTGTGTAATGTTTGGAACGACAAGACAATTAATGGTTCTTGTGTATGATGTAGCATGTGATGATATAATGACATCACAGCGCTTGAATATGGATGATGATTGACCATTCAACCCTTCAACTGTTGTTGAAGTTGAAGTGGTAGGCAAATTGAGTTTTGTATGTAAACTGTCTGTAATGAAGCTCGAAGTACTCCCACTGTCCAATAATGCCCGGACAGTATGCTCATGACCATCGTGGTCCTTGACTTTAACGAGAGCCGTTGACAGTAAAACGTTTTGAAAATTCTGAATGGAAGATAATGATATATCCTTTGTTTGTGTGAGAGGAGTACCTTGAGTTTGTGGTGATTGTACACTGTAAAGAACAACACCATTCGCACTTGTAGCGGGTAATGTGGATGTGTCTGTACTCGACTCATGTGAGTTGGATGGTTCGTTTAAATGTAATAATGTATTATGTGGCTTGTGGCACAGTCGGCATGAACCTAATCTGCATGTGTTAACGTTGTGACCTTGACGTAGACAATTAAGACATAATTTAAGTGCCTTTGCTTTCTGAATCCGACTTTCAACAGGTAAAGATTTGAAATTTGTGCAGTGATAAATAGCATGTCTATGTTTGCAAAGAGGACAACAAAATGTTTGCGGTGATGGAAGTGAATGTGACTTGACAGTGAACGCCTTTTGTCGTGTATGTGTAATGTCACTATGTCTACGGCGCATATTACTATGGTTTGCTTCCTCCATAGTTTCTAGCAAATCAGCTCGACTAGTTAAAAATTTATTGAAATCAGCAAGGGTAGGCAATTCCGTTAATGAATTTCTGAATGTCTCCCATTCACGCGTTGTTGTCGAGTCCAATTTACTAGAAATAATGTGAATAATAAGTAAATCCCAACCATCAACTGGCAAATCTAATGTTTTTAAAGCTCTTAAGTTGCGGTTGACAGTATCTATTATGTTCCGTAATGATTTTGTGGACTCTTTAGGAATTGAATCTATGTTGAAAATAGCTTGAATGTGATTGTTGACAAGAAGTCGCTTATTGTTGTAGCGGTCACATAAAAGTTGCCATGCTATATCATAGTTCTCGGTTGAAAGATCCAAAGAACGTATAATTAAAGAAGCACTGTCTCTTAACGATGACCGCAAGTAATGAAATTTGCTAATTTTAGGAATTGAGCTATCTAAGTGTATGAGTGATGTGTATGTGTCACGAAATTCTAACCAGTCATGATAATTTCCCGAAAAGGTAGGTAAGTGTATAGTTGGAAGTTTAAGGTTTGGCCCACCTCGATGTCCAGAAACAGTACCAGCAGAACCTGCAGCCGATCCGAAGTCCCCCGAGAGCTCCTGCTTGGTAGCAGTCAGCTCCCGTGCCTCAGCAACCGCAGCGAAGTACTGGGTTTCGAAGCTCTCACGCTCTTTGTATTGCTCGTCTGGAATTTCACACAAATTCTCTATGTCAGTTTGGATGCAATCAAAATCAGAATAAAGTTCTTCTATTTTGGACAATCTAATATTTAATTCTGTTACTTGCAATGTACTTAAGGTACTTAAGCCTCGAACGCCTTGTACATGTGTTTTAAAAAGAGTTAATTTAGCTTTAAAACTACCTCGTTTCTTAATGAGATCCTTGAAATCCATTTTTAACTGATTAAAATTGAAACTATACTAATCTTACCAGCCAATAATTCACTGAAATGAATACGTTACGTTTATGCACTTTGATAAAAATGAAAGTAATGTGAAATAAATTGGTACTTAAATTTAATGAACGATGCGATGAGTGAGGGTGCACGTAAGCTTGAATGTGCAGCAAGCAGTGAAACAGCATACACGCGCAGCGAAGCTAGGCCCGCGACAGGCAAAGCACAGTTCTGCGCAAGGCCAAACACGCGGTCGCTGCCCCACAACGTGGCGTCTCTGTATTTCTTCACAAACTTCACTATTGGCGAACGTAGTACTTCCTAGGTGTTGGCGGCGGCGCGTAACTCAGCTCGACGTGCGGCTCGAGGACCAAAACTTGGTAGCCCAGGTACTGCTCGTTGAGTAGATGAAGTTGTGAAGGGCTCGCTCGATGGCTGGCTCGCTGCGATGACACGTTGCGTGAATGATGAGGTGATGGAATTAATGGTGTTTAACCTTTAAATAAAACTTGGGAGTTTCTATAGCATCTGCTTTACTTCTTATAACAATTGTTTGGTACAATACAATATGGCAATAAGCTTAGATTCTAAATTTTGTTGGGTGATAGGAGCGTGTACACGCTCCGTCGTTTGTATGTCAGTCGTGGCCGAGAGAAATAATGAAAGTGAATTGTCTTCTGACGTTGACGTCTCGATGACATTTGATGCAGACAGGCGCTCCTAATTGGCTGCTTCTAGGTGTCGTCTATCGATATCACGGCATTGGCCTCATGCCTTTTTCGCCGTTGGCAAGCTTGACAAACAGTTATGCTTGCAGGCGTTAACAATATAAGACATCTTATAGCATCCCGCGCGACATTCAAGACATTCTCACAAATCCTGAAACTTATAAGGATTTATACAACTTTGTTGTATCATCGGATTTGGAACTATAAACATGGATAAGACTTTGAAGATTTATATCACACTGAAGATGACAAGGAAAATGGAATAGGAAGTGGCTACGGCCTTATATAACCCGGACACAGAAAAAGAAAATTGAAGAAGTGGCTTTGGCCTTACATTACCTGGACACGGAGAAAATAATAATTAAAGAAGTGGCTTTGGCCTTACAAAACTCAATTACAGAAAAATGAAATCTAGAGGCTGGAATTCTTGTAGTTGAAATTATTTTAAATAAGACAATGGCTGTATGGCTCTGCCTTTGCCTTTCCCAACTGGGGGCCTACTCAAATGGCCACTTACTACAATTAACGCTAGTAGAATAGAAAGACAATGTATGGGATTGACATAGGTCACGTGATCAAGCGTCACGAATTTGTTGATTCGTACTCAAATGTACAATGTTTCTATTTGATCAAATAAAACTATGATCTTACCTTAAATTAAACAAATAGTCGTCCATCGGATGCCTGTGACTGTATTACACACATAACATTGCATTATTGTTAATTTAAAACCATAAGTAATCCAAAATCAAGTCAAATCATATTGCATAAAAATATTTCTAAGCGTTTCTCTATACAAAATCCTACGCTTAAACGATATCGACACTAATTTGGTACTCAAAAGTACATTAACATCACAAACGCTTGTTCCATTCTACAAACACAGAATACATAGAACGAAAACACCGATAGTCTCGTGTCATGACTTTGGGTGCATTCTAACAGACTATTCGCTGAGTCATCGATCATTTTTCAGAATCGACTAGCATGGAAAAAATAAAATTCGTCCTAGTTATTTTCAGCCCCTGATTTTTTCAGCACGCATTAATGTGGTGCATTCCGGTAAATCGAGTAAAAGTACATTACAACCGAGAACGGGAAGCTAACGAATTAGACGAAATTAGAAAGTCTAACGATTAAAATGTCGAAAACGAAAATGTAAAACAC
Organism: Agriphila tristella; assembly: GCA_928269145.1. Lineage (NCBI taxonomy): Eukaryota > Metazoa > Arthropoda > Insecta > Lepidoptera > Crambidae > Agriphila > Agriphila tristella. Next base: position 1,338,898 of record OV743443.1, on the reverse strand, counting down.
GGTCAGATAGTCATAATTTAAAAAGTCTAAGTTCAAATGAATTAAATTTAAAATGTCTAATACTCCAAATACATATCACGTATAGAATTTACTTATGCCTTTCTTTCATTTAGGTACTTAATTAATTAGGTTAAATAAATTGCGTGTTAGGCTGGCCCCAGACCTACCGGTTCCGTTTCTTTGCTTTGCTGTGCTACCTTGCTTGAAAGACCGCCGGCCAACCAGGGTAATTTTCAATCTATCGCATTTTGGGACTAGACCAAATTGGCAAGATAGCCATTAGCTTGGTTTTATCAAATATAATCGCCTGGATTGCGAAGTAGGAAGCTTTTAGGCGATATGCCACCCTGAACATGGACTCCGATCGTTAAAAATAACTCGATCGCTTATTTATACAAGATGTTTGGTAAAGCCCTATAAAACTGAATATGGTAGATAGGGACCATAATAAAACTAAACAACTTTTACTATGGGACCAAATCTGAACTCGCGAAAAAAAATGAACTGTTTCATACATTTTGATAATTTCGTTATTAATTTTTGTATAAAACAGCAGTTTTTTTTTAAAACGAAAACTAAAACTTCTCATCGCACCCCAGACGACGATATTTGATAACACCAAACTAATGGCTATCTTGCCAATGTGGTCAGGTCAAAATATGCGATAGATTGAAAATGAGCCTCTTGGCCGGCGGTCCATGGTAGAACAGCAAAGCAAAGAAATGGAACCGGTAGGTCTGGGGCCAGCCTTAAGTCTCTGTGCTTCCGCCGCATATTACCGTAGCCGCGCCGCTCCCTGATTCGGTATTTCTTCCTTATTCGTTAAGCCTCGATTACATACGCCGATTTAGCTTCCTTACTGGGGATCCAATCTAGGAACCCAAATTGGATGTAGCGATCACACTATGCCCCAATTAGGACATGATTTCACTGATTAGGGTTGTCACCAGTACTTGACAATAACATTATTCTACATAGATTAAGCAATGAGTTTTCACTATTAACGGAAACGTAAAATAGGTTTTGATGAGTACTCTGATAGGAAATGGTTTGATGATGAAGCCGGACGGAAAAAGGCCACTAGAACTATGTAATAAAAAAGATGGCGGTCAACTTTATTGTTTGTGGGCTGATTTCGATGAAACTCGGTTTTGTTACTATTTTGACAAAAAATAACAACGAAAATATGGTCAAAATATTAAAAATCCAAGATGGCGGCCAACATGTTTGTTTGTGGGCCGATTTCGATGAAACTCGGTTTTTGGTCCTATTTTAACAAGAAAATAACAACACAATTTTTCAAAGACTAAAAATCCAAGATGGCGGTCAACTTTTTTGTTTTTGGGCTGATTTCGATAAAACTCGGTTTTTGGTCCTATTTCGACAAGAAAATAACTTCTTATTGGATATTCTATCTGACTGTTAAGTGCAATATATCCGAAAATGAAAAAAAAATTTCGTTATTTTCCCCTGATTTCATCGTGTGATAAAACTAAAATAATTCATTTTTTTATTTTTCTTTCTGTTCCATCATGTTATTTCAAGTGTCCGCTGTGATCAAGCTCAATTTTATGAAAATCGGTGACTTATGCATATTCCCTATTGAGTTTGAAATAGAGTTTTTGCTGGCGCTTCAAGAAAAATCCGTCTGGGGCTGCCATTGCTATCTCTCTAACTATTAACATAAATTAATCACAATACTAGTTTATTTCGGGGCAGGTAATGCAGCCCCCGACGGTTTTTTTGCGTTTGTATAATTAGTCAGTTTTATCCACTAATCTTGTCTTGTGGTTTTATCAAAAAAAAACGGCCTCGCAGCGTCATATTTAGTTAATTTAATGTTATCTACTATTCTTGTAATCTGTGGCTTCATCCGGGTGGACGGGTATATTGCGCAGCAAGGCTTGCGTGATTGAAGCATGTACCTATGCGAGATTTCACAGCGAGACCCGCGAAATTAAAAAATGCCTGTCTCAGCCTTGAGTCATTCATTTCCGTCGCTGCATCTAAAATATCGGGCGGATTCAAAGGACATCAGGCAGAGTCGCATAGAAAAAAACCAAACAATGTATAGCATTTCTGTTTTTTTTTTCAAAATGTAGGCATGTAATTAGTAAGTCATAAAAAATATTCATATTTTTACGAAAATTTATGTTTTAAGAGTTATTTATGTTTGAAAGTGTTTTTTTTTTGTAACCCCGACACTAAATAGCAACACGTACCACGACCAACACGTTTCGTTAGTGATACAGATTAGCACCACAATGTATGAGTCAGAACCAGGGCCTTACTATCTTATATCTTTAAACGAGCAATTCTTGTATATATATATATTTCTGTGATCTCGGAAACGGCTCTAACGATTTCGTTGAAATTTGGTATATGGGGGTTTTCGGGGGTAAACAATTGATCTAGATTGGTTTTACGTTTGGCGAAATGCGCGTTTTTGCGTTTTCATGCGTTTTTCTTTCGACGCAGCATATGGTCTCTAATTTCATCCGCGGCCGGCCAATGTCTGTTTGGTTCAGCGGGTTAGTACGTGGACCACAAGAAACGAGTGTTCAGAGTTCGAATCCCGCTCGGTGACTTACTTGTTTTATGTTCAAGTTTATACATATATTTTTTATTGTTTTTAGACAAGTTTAAAAAAATGTTGTTAATGTTGCTTTCGAGTTTTTATTTTATTGAGACTTATGAAGCAATAGTGCAAAACGAAAATTTACCGATACAAATTTTAAAAAGTTTTTCGGGTACGTTTTCTGACGCCATCTCTCGGATAATGCCATAAAAACTAACTACTACGCCTCGCGGAATTATTATGTATTAACTACATCTTATTCCATAGCTATGTAATGAGAGAAATTGACAATAGATGGCGTTACTCTGTGACAAAACGAGTAATGTAAGGTTGAGATTACGAATATCGAAAAAACATCACATACATTGCTCTGATCCCAAAGTAAGTAGCTAAAGCACTTTTTTATCACCTAAACACCACCATTTACAATAAATACTAATAACCGAGCTTGCTCGGTTCACCCAGGTACTGAGCTCTTATAGCAGGACTTATATTGAACTGCCTTACTTTTTCGTACTTTGACCTCAAAGGTTAGTATGAAAGCAGGCCTTAAGCAGTCCTGTTTAAGGCCTGCTTTTGAACTAAACGGTTTCTTATTTGCTGTTGGTAAGCCCTCTGATCAAACGGAAAATCTGTGCATATGTCGCACGTAACAAAACGCTTTTGACAGTTGACTGACAGCTGGCAGACATTCTTTGTTTTTAAGTGAGCATGCGACTCTCCGTACCACATGCATAATTCCATTCTAAAACCACCTAGAAGTAATGTACTGATGATATACGTTCTTATTTCTGATATCAATTCGATTGTACCGGCTTCTCGGCAGAATTATGGACAAAAGCATGTGGGCCGGAGAGTCGCATGCTTTGAGGTTATGTTTTTGGTTAAATCGTCGAATTCCAGATCAATCTGAGCCTGTACCGGTGGGTTGATGTATTTGTAGCCGTTACATATTCATTGTTACAGCTACGAACACATTCGTTACTCATGTAACGCGACAGGGACAAAGATATCGCGATCTAAAGTTTTAAAAGCATGCGACTCTCCGGCCCACACGCTTATGTCTAAAATATTGGTGAAAATAGTATAAGGATTAAAAATAAACAGGTTTTCTTAACAGTTTAATCACGATAAAGCCTCAATATAAAGCCGGCTCCACACTCGCGCCGCAAATCACGGGCGCGGTTCGCGCATGAAAACGGTGCGAAAAATATAGCCCTCCAGACTCGCGCGTGAACCGCGGCCACGAATCACGGCAACCTTAGTTCGGCACACAAGCCTTTTGACACGGACCAAAAACCACCGGACGGGGAACGCCGCGAAGCGCGAACGCGAAGCCGCGAAACCCTCCACACTCCACACTCGCGGTTCTTGGCCTTCACGGGCTTTCGCGGCGCGAGTGTGGAACCGGTATAAGATTTAAATTATTAATTTATTTATATTTCACTAGAAAATAATTAAAGATGATGTTGTTTTAGAACGTGAGCAGCAGTGTTGCAAGTCACATTCGTTATAACCAGTGTGTATACAATGAACCCAATACAATGAAAGTCTTTATTTGTAAACAACTGTGTACACGATCTATAATACCTCTATCACTGTCATAGCTTAGCTACACAGCTGTTAAAGGGGTGGGTTGCAGTTCCTTATTAGTAAGGCGGATAAGATTTAACACTCGGACATCGTACAAAACAGAGCAGATCTCATAAAATCGTTGTTTAAACATGGCACATACAGAACCGTCTGTACCAGTTTTCAGTTGTAAAAATATCGACAACTAAACCGTTTGGAGCCAAATGAAGCAGTCTGTAATAGCAGCGTCACGTTTGATAAGTGACAGTATATAATACTTGAAATTCGTTCGCATAACGACACCTCAATAGAAAAAAGCGAAAACAATATTTCGAACCATCACACTGTATGGCCCATACATACATACTTAAAACTGTCACATTACGTGAATTTTGCTTCACGCAAGTTGTAAAGCAATTAATATTAAAAACAAGTTCCGTCACTGAGGATCTAGCTGCATCTAAAACCAATCACTGCAGGTAGTTACAATAAAATCCATGATTAAATTTGTATGAGATTTTTAAGATAGGGTGACAACAATGTACGTATGTTGATGGACAGAAAGGCTATAATCGTTATCTTATACCTTCGAACGAGCAATTTTTGTATTTATTTATTTCTATGATCTCGGAAACGGCCCTAACGATTTCGCTGAAATTTGGTATATGGGGGTTTTCGGGGGTAAACAATCGATCTAGATTAGTCTTATGTTTGGGAAAACGCGTGTTTTCGAGTTTTCATGCGTTTTTCTTCCGACGCAGAATATGGTCGCTAATTTCGTCCGGCCGGCCACTGTCGGCAAGAAACAAGTGTTACGGGTTCGAATCCCGCTCGGTGACTTATTTTTGTTTTTTCAAAAAGTCTAAAAAAGTCTGGAACAGCTGGTAGGAAAATATAGACGATTCAAAAGTACTTAATTATTAAGTTTATTTGAATAAAGCTTATTTGACTTTGACTTCATATGTTCAAGTTTATATATATTTTTTTATTTTTATTATTTAATTTTTATTTTATTTATTTTATTAAATAAGTTTAAAAAATGTAGTTAATGTTTGAGATGACAATGTAGATTCTAGATTATCACCTAAACACCACAATTTTTGAGTTTTCATGCATTTTTCTTTCCACGCAGAATATGTAGAAAAGCGACATCTTGAAAACCGGTTTATAACCATTCGACCACGGAGGCAGTCAAACCACCAGAAAAAACCTGTCAAGTGCGAGTCAGACTCACGCACGAAGGGTTCAGTACCATAAAACAGCAAAAAAGAACGTTTGTTGTATGGGAGCCCCTCTTAAATATTTATTTATTTTATTCTGTTTTTAGTTTTTGTTGTTATAGCGGCAACAAAAATACATAATCTGTAAAAATTTCAACTGTCTAGCTATCACAGTTCATGAGATACAGCCTGGTGACAGACAGACAGACGGACAGCGGAGTCTTAGTAATAGGTTCCCGTTAATACCCTTTGGGTACGGAACCCTAAAAACCACCAGATGGCGCTATCACCACCATATTACAATAAATAGTAATATCCGAGCAAAGCTCGGTCACCCAGATATTAAATTAATAAATGCTTGGACAATTTCACACAGCGCCATAGTGATGCGCGATTATTACTACTAATTTCAATAATCGAATTAACTACTAATTACTAATTTCAATAATCGAATGTCAGATTAGTAATAAACTAATTTAAATAATCGAATAATTACTACTAATTAGTAATACTTTTGAGAAGTGGCTCTACGAGGCTCAAGAAAAAACGCCGTGGCGCTATAAAATAATATAAAAAATATCTACTTTACTAATTAGTAATACATGTTGATGGTCATTCGAATTATTCGAATGATTGATTGATTACCCCAACTATGCAAAGCTTGTAATATGGGTGCTAGACAACTGATATACTACTTATATACTTTTTAAATAGATAATTATTATACATAGTAGCACCCAGACCCGTCACAGAAATTAATTCTTATTCACATTTAAAAGTGGCGTCGTACAGTCGCCATATTGACTTCAAAAAAATATATAGCCATTGTCACTCGGAATGATGTCAGGATTCTAACGATACCCCAAACATCTAATTCCGTTAAGCTAGTTAGAAGTTATGGTGGAATAAAGAAACTCACATAGGTAACTACAAACATACATGAACCCTGAACACAAAATTATACAATTTTGGGCAGTCGTGTAAAAACCTAAAAGTAATGTGCACATACGCCACATACAGTCTCAATAAACTTCAATACAATGTCCGCAAAAAATAATACTTCATGGTCACCCTAGCTTATTTACATACTAATTTTTTTTAACCTCGAATTGCATCGTAAGTTCTGCAGTAATTGGTTTCAGATAAAGCTAGATCCTCAGTGACGGAAATTCTTTTTTGTGAACGTTAACTAACGCTTCATTCTAGCGCTATTCGGGTATTTAATGAAAGACTTTCGCCTAAATCTAACAAAGTGGAAAATATTCGAATATCACCGACTTGAGTATTCGAATAGCAAAATAAGCCGAATATTCGAAGTATTCGAATTGCAAGCCCTACTCACAACTCACAAGCCAGAAGGAGTAAGAGTGAGTGAGTAAGCACATACGAGATGACGATCATATTATACTGCCATTTCTTTTCATGGTTAAAATGTTCTTTATGGTGATCAATGACTCAGCGATTAGTCTGTTGGAATGCACCTAATGTCAAATTGTACGTAAGGTACTTTACTTACTACGTGGTGATTATTTCCTCTGTGTTGTGTAATGTGTTTACTACTACTAAACTAATTAATTAGAATAGTATAGTACCTACCTAATTTTCTTTATAATAAACCCTTGCTCAGTCAGCAATCATATGCCATGGATACCTATAATAATAAATAAGATATATTTACTTTGTAAGTAAGTAAGTTCTTTATATTACTTACATCAAAATACCACACTTAAGACTTATCGTATGGATTTATCAATCATTACTTACATTTAAGAGCTTATTAGATCATCCTGAATTAAGGTTACGGAATTCAGAGTCCGATTTAGGACGAGAAATTCAGTCGCCAATTAGACCGTCCTGAATAACGGATCCGATATCACAGCTTAACGATCGTACAGTAGTTACACAAATGTACTTGCGCAGAGGAACGGAGGCGAAAATACAGTGACCGTAAAAATACATGTAGGTAAGGTAGGAGGTATAGGTAGGTAGTAGGTAGGTACGTGTAATTTTCAATGCTAATCTGAAGTAGGTACTAGTATGTAATTTGCGAATAACTCATCTAATAACATACATAAAATCAAGTTTAAAAGCAAATACCAACAGATTAAAACAGCAATTTTTAAGACTTTTATACGATTTTTACACAAAATATAAAAAGTATAAAAGATTAAGGGGGGATGGAAATGAAATACATGGAACTGAAACGGATAAAAAACATTTAACCTATACGTGTGGGGTGCCTATGGATAGGTCTTTAAAAATGACATTGAGGTTTCTAAAAATATTTTTTCTCAAAGTCAACCGTTTAAAAAATATACACTTTCAAAGTGGTAAAATGTGTGAGTCCCCCCCCCCCTCTAACTTTTAAACTAAGAGAGTGAAAAATAAAACAATAAAATATGTTGTAGATCTTTATAAACACTATTTACGAAAATTGGTTTGAATGAGACATATTTAGTAGTTTTAGAGATATAGCACATTTTCCAAAACCGCAAATATAACATTGTCGTTTATACAAACACTATGAAAATCAAAGTTATTTTTGCAGATGAAAATTATAGTGGTATTAAATAAGGTATGGTATATGGTAACTACGGAACCCTACTGCGCGTGGCCCGACACGCACTTGGCCGGTTTTTTAAATTCAAAAAAGCAAATCACGGTGTTATTATGCCCTTGTACACTTAGTTTTGTAACTGTCTATCTAAACGACTTTTTTTTCACCAACATAAAAAGCGTTGACTGACTATATACTCTTTAGGCTGTGGTACTACTGTATCGGGGCAGAGCGTCCTGAATGCGATTACACTGTCCTAAGTGCTTCCGATTTAGCATCCTTAACGCCGGAGACCATTTTCTATCCTAACTAGGATCCTAACTAGGATCCTACCTTCCTGAATGCAATTACACTTTCTGAATTAAGGAGCGACTGCATTCCGGATCCTTAATTCAGGATGATCTAATAAGCTCTTTATTTCAGTTCAAGATACCTACAATACTTACGGAATATAATTGGCAAGAAAACATGACTCTCTTTTCTGACCAAAGGATGAAACAAACAAAAAAGTGATCAAGAATGCTGGTAAATAATACTTATTATTACATGGTTCCTATTAAGTATATAATTATAATGTTACGGCTAATACCCAAAGTGCGGATAAAACTAGGTGTAGCCGATAGGCCTATACCCAGCAGTGGGTGTCGTGTGGCTGATATGATGATGATGATTTTTTTAACAGATAATACAAATAACTTTCTTCATACCCCAAACTACACATAGGCTACACATAGTTTTAGCCAGCTATTCGGGCACTTCGGCAAATAAGCCGTAACATTATATACTGACTACTTATTAGATCAAAATACCGCTATGGTTTTTAATAAGTCTTTTATTTACCTAAATTGTTATTAACTCAATCTTATTGAATTTCAGATACATACAATTCAATAGGTATATTGACATTGCAGAATATAATACACAAGTACCTTTTAAATTGGCTAGAAAAGAATTTGGAAAAAGCTAACCCTTGGACGTCGAACGTGCCCGATGGTGCACAGGAAATATGCTGAAGCTATTGAACAAAATTATAGTAATGAATATTTTGCTCCAAGCGACAAACAAGACTATGAAACTTTAGGTACTGTAATAATAAAATAAAAAGAAGCATGATGGAAAAGTTTTGGCTGTACCTACTTTGTGCTTTAAAATCATATACCTAATTGTATTGGTTTAGATATAATTATAAAATAAAATATTGACTACCTACCTATAACCTTTCATTTTGTGTACTATCTATCACATCTACAAAACAAAAAAAAATTTCAACAATATGTTGTTGTTTTGCATTATCAAAATAATAGGGTAGTTATAAGGTGTTAGATTAAAACAAATTTAAATTTAAATCAAAGAGAACATTTACTTTTTGAACTTAAAAGTATAAAAATAATAATAACAAAGCAACCACATCCTTACTAATAATATTATAAATGAGAAAGTCCGTTTGTTTGTTTTGAGGTGTAACAAACAATTGTTAGAATCATCATGAAATTTTACATAGGTACATGTTGTCAGGGGTACAGAGAAGGACATAGGGTCCTTTCATCCTTAACAAAGTTCCCAAGGGATAGCAAAAAAAGCTTTTCACGCAGACAAAGTACTGAGGCCCATGATTTTGTTAGATACCATCTTGTATCAGTAGTTGAATCAGTCTTGCTTGGCTTATTGTAACTAGTATATCTTACAAACAGGCCTTCTTCTAAGTGTCACCTGTAAAAAAGTAGGTATTTATTTATTTAAGTTAACATTATATTAAAACAATTACTATTTTTATTCTATTTTTATTTTTTCACTCATTAAAGAGGTAAATTTATGACTATGTGATTATTATTAGTGAATTAGAATTTATTAGAATTAGCGAATATTAATTACCAAGTAACATTCCTGACATGTCAGGAATTTAAGTCATCTATCAGGAAAACAGGGATAAAAACTGTAGTTGTCAGGGATGTACTCATAACTGTAGCAGTAAAAACTTAATGAAAACACATAATTTTTTAAATCACTTGGTGTGAAAAGATTATTAAATATCAACTAAATTAAGAATGTAGATGTAGATTTACTAAATGCCAAGAAATTTCCTGAAAAGTCAGGGAAAAAGTCAGGAAATCTCATTATTAGATCTGGAAACCATAGCCCCGATGCAACTTAAACATAAAGATTGGGTGTTATTGAAGCCTTATGTCTGTATGTCTGCATTTAACTTCCAAATATGTGTCGGGGGACCACTACTCAACTCAGATCAGACCCACCAAGCCAACCTGCACTGAATTATAGCATGTCAGGATATAGTCTATGGTGGTGAAGTTAACTATATATATGTTATGTATAATATCAAGTTTATATTTAAAAGTGTTAACACTTACCATCGCTCGGCCAGCTGCCGAGCTGACCTCTTTTTTGATACATGCTTTATAGCTTTTACTTTTAATTTATTATTTTTTAATTGTTGTTCCTTTTTTATACATGTGTAATAGCATTACTATGTGCTTGACCACATGCGATGTTGCCGTTCTGCTCAACTTCATGGCTTGGAAATATAGAAGGCTATGGTAATAGGTATAGGTACAACATAGAAGTCTTTGACTTATGACATATTTTTCTTATGTTTTATACACTATTTTGTTTGCCATTGTATCAAATTATCAATGCTTTCTCTGTGTTGTGTTTGTGATAAAATACATTAGTACAAAGCTTCGCTCACTCATTACACAGCCCATTAGCTTACCACAGTTTCAGAAATCATAACTATAATTGTCTTTACACTTCTTCTTTATCTTCTTATAATATAGGTAGTGCAAATTCTATTTTGAACGAAAATTCAAGAAGAAATTATCACAACCTGAAACAATAAAAAGTACTTAATTGAAAATTTGAAATCATTACACAGCTCAACTAATCCTTCATTTCCATGCTACATGAAAGATAAATGTTAATTATAAGGGAATCATATTTTATTGTGATTACCGACTAAAGAAAGGGAAACTAATGAAAAAAGATTTTTACATAATTAGGTATTGTACCTACGAGTAACTGGAACTAATTTATACTTACGAAATGACAACCTTCAGGCATTGGCAGGAAGGGGGTGGGCCGGGTGGGCCGTGCACACCCCAGAACAGCCTGATACCCACCCCAGAAAAATACCAGCTATAATACTTTTCTATTGCCTTTCAAAACTCCAACGCGGCTCTAGTCAAGCACCCTAGGCTTTGCCCCAGAACTAGATCCGGCCCCACTGGAAATAATCTTTAGGTACGCCAATGCCTTCAGGCTTTTGTAAAGAAGAATACTCTTCAAAGTACCTACTGCATAATTTATCAATTAATTCTAAGTACTTACTGATGATTAGGGGTATAGGGGTTTTAATTCCGAGGCCCCACGCCTTAAGTGGCCTGTTTCAGTGCTTCTTACACAGATCACTATTATGATTTATCTCCTCCATTAGTTTTATTGGCAGAAATCACAGGAAACAAAAAAACCCTTTTCAAAATTGAAAATAAAACACGTGTCGTACGACTTTGTTTCTTTCTACAGGGTATGGACGTTCGCTGCGTTTTAGTACGATTGCTGGCTATCGTCGGCAAATCTACATGTCAAAATAGCCATTTGAGTACCATTTCTTTCTGTCGGAGCCAGCGTAACGTTAAACACAGATCATACAGTACAATACAAGAGGGGCACACTTGGAACAACGCAAACGGTCGAAACAAAAGTAGCGTCATCTCTGAATCTTAACCATCAACTTTCACAACAAAATCTTCAAGTTTGCCAAATAATTTCAACTGGTTATAAAGTAGGTAATTAAAAACAAAATTATATTAAAATATGAAAATGAAAATCGTTTTTGAGTTTGGTCATGGTGCGAATTACAATAATAATGATAAAATTCGACACCCGAATTAATGACCCAGTCCAGTAGCGTAGAGCGGATTACCACACCACCTCCGTTTATTTACATGACATTACTATCAAGGTAATGGTACAGTCAGTGGCACGAATCATGAATATTTTTCGACGGAGTGGGGATAAATTCGCGCATGTGCTCGTGTGAGCGACCAATAGTGCGTGCCCCTCTCCCGCCGCCTGCGCCCCTCACCGCAACGCATACCCAGAATACGCGTTCCGCGCAATCCCCACCCAATTTCATGATTCGTGCCACTGACTGTATCTATCAGTATTCCAACTTCAACAATACTCGGTACACGAACAGTCGCGAATGCGCCGCAGTGACGAACGTAATATACCTACGAACTAATTATTGTTTGAAATACAAGTACTTACTTACTATGGTAAATTGCAGATTGTGCTGTTTGTATTATATTTATTATTTTATTACTCCAGAGATGACATGTTTAAATACCCGGAGTCCAAAAAATAAGATTAAGTATACTTTTATTAAAATATTTTTTTTTACTATAGGTATTGCCTACTAACTACGGCCAGAAGGATTTGAAAATAATTTGTTTCTCTCTTTAATATGTAGGTATTTAGCTTTTTCAGTTTTTTGTTTTTACTGTTAGTTTTGTTAACCTAGGTACCTACCTATTTCATTTTCCCTATAATATTATGGATTCTAAAATATTACGCAGGTTATACGCAATTACAAAACTAGAAAGATACGAAAGTAGGTACTTAGCTGAAATTAAAATACTGTAGACGGGTGTATCGTGCGACAAAAAGGTCTCAATTTAAGGTTGCCACCTGTACTTTATTTCGGGGTTATTGTACTCTCTACTTTATGAGGAAAATAAAGTAGGTACGTGAAAATACTTTATTTCACAAGATTTGTTTAAATATTGCCAAAAGTAATAAAAAGTATGTTTTAAAGGTAAAAATAAATATTACTTTATTTCCATACAACGTACTTTTTACTAGCTTTAGCAATCAAAATACTTTATTAGTTCAAAAAAGGTGGCAACCCTAGTTACAATATTAATAGATATTTACCGTGCTACAACATTTATACCGTTGTACGAATACCGAGCCAAATCATAGTTGTTTTTGTATTTTCTTTGTTTTGATTTGTTCTTTTTCATTAATATTTTCTATTTTGTTATAAATAAAGATATTACAAAAAAGTAAAATAAATATATAATAAGAAACAAAAAATACATTTTCAGCTATTATAATTTCGTGTCAGTAGTTCCGCATCGATTTCCAGAGGCGCTAGTGGACTCTTTGAGTTACTCTCTCTAGTTACTCTGTGATACAAGCGTTTGAAGATTGAATGCGTAGTGACGGGTTGAGTACCAAAATAATAGGAAGTGTCTATTCATCGGGGCGCCTCGACGAATAGTATTTTTCTCTATCTAGCGGTGCGCACCATTGAATAGCACTTTCTCTAGGGATTGGCTATAGGCCGGTGCCTCGGGTTCGATGATCCCCGCGGGAAGTAGGTAACATCTTTGAGTTGTTGTTTCTAGTTTGGTTTTGACATTGCAGGCTGATCACCTGATTATGCGATAAGAGAAATGATCCGTGCTTCGGCTGTAGATCCTGCGCCTGACCTCTCCTGTCTTGTCGGTCGTCCTGCCGTCCTATCGGAAATAGAGAGTGAAGAAAAGACAGTGCAAACACTTTTCTCTCAAATCTCAATTAAACTGCTACTAAATCTCTAAACACAAACCAAAACTACGCACTGCACTAACAAATCTGCTAAAACTGTGGTTTGTGGCCAAAGATGATTACCTACTATACCCGCAAATGCGCACTATGGAACCTTGTCATATTAACATCTACGTTTACGTCATCCGCAACAAAAAACTAGGTACCTACATGTAACAATAAAATTCTAATAGGTATTTTTTTATTAATATTAGTTATTGAATCATTAATTTTAAGGTATAAAAAATCCACAATTTTTTTTCGATTTAGTGGTTTAAAAATGGCTGCCAGGTTCATTAGCAATTTGCGGGAATAGTATTACAAGGTGTTTTCGAAATCGCAAAAAAGAAAACAGGTGTTTCATACAAAAATTAATAACGAAAATATCAAACTGTATGAAATGAAACAACTGATTTTTTTTCGCGATTTCAGAGTTGGTCCCATAGTAAAAGTTGTTCAGTTTGATGATCCCTATCTACCATATTCGGCTTTATAAGGCTTAACACTTTGTATTATAAAAAGCGGCATCACAGCAATAAAATAACACTAACGGTTAAATTGAATATAACGAGAAACAACAACTCAAAGATGTTGCTTCCCCGCGGCGGGGATCGAATCCACGACCTCTGGATCGAGAGAACAACACTCTAACCACCAGCCTAAGAGGCATTTACACAATTATTACTACCTACCTATTTGAATAGTTTAACTTACGATTAAGACAACTAAAAAGGAGGCACCGGCATATAGCCAATCCCTAGAGAAAGCGCTATTCAGTGGTGCGCACCGCTAGATAGAGAAAAATACTATTCGTCGAGGCGCCCCGATGAATAGACACTTCCAAAATAATATCGCTTTCGCCGAGTCGAAGAAACATGTAGAATATAGAAACGCTTATAACGTTTGCCATTTGAGTAGGCCCCCTGACGGGAAGAAGATATTAAAAAAAAAAAAAAACATATTGCATGCTTTTTTTCGCGCGGGAACCTTGAACAAGAAGGGCGCCTTCTCTTGAAAATTTTTTCAAATAACTTTAAATATTGTTTATTTTGTATATTTTTTCTGTAAATAGTGTAATTTGTATATATTGGAGTGTAAATTCATATGTAATTAGTGTAAACTATGGGGAGAGTAAAGAAGAGAAAAAAGGATCCTCCTGATCGAACGGCGGGAAACTCCACGGGTGCCTCCTCTGAAACCTCGGATTCAGAGGATGATGCTAGCAGGAAGTACCAAATTTATAAAGTCCCTGGGTACTCAAGAAAGTACCCGGAAAACTGTAAAAAAAATGAATATGTAGTATTTCTCTCGCATTCAGATGAAAAACAATCGTTTACGGACAAGGATAGACTGGCCATTTCCAATGGCATCAGGAAACATTGTGTCACAGGTGTATTACACCTGCGGCCAGTTAATAAATTCAGAGTTGCAATTACTTTCGATGTTCCCAATAACGCCAATGTATTTTTAAATAACATAAAACTTTTAGATGAACTGTCTTTAAAAGCAACCATTCCTGCAGCTGATACAGAGGTGACTGGAGTTGTGACTTCAGTCCCAATAGGCCTGTCCAACCAGCGAATTTTTTCGTTAATCGGCAGTACACGCAATATTATCCAGGTCCGGCGCTTCATGCGACGAGTACGAAATGATAATGGGACGATTTCGTTTCAGCCGACGCAGACTGTCGCCGTCACTTTTGCTTCTACAGAATTACCTGAATATGTATACTTGGACAATTGGAGGCACGAAGTAAATGTATATATACCCCCCGTAAAGCAGTGTCTACACTGCTTACGCTTTGGTCATATCGCGAAATATTGCAGGAATGCCGAGGTTTGCTCTATCTGTACTGAGAATCATAATTATAAAAATTGTAAAGAAGACCCTAAAAATGCCAAATGCGCGAATTGTGGTGGCAATCACGTTGCCATTTCAAATACATGTCTTAAAAAAAAAGAAAAAATTGAAGAAAGTAAAATAAAATCAAAAGCTACAACTTTTTCAGCATTATTTAATGAATCATCCTTTCCACATCTACATGCAAAAACATTGGAAACCCAAATTCAAAATCTGACAAAATCTGATACATTTATGAATATTATTACAAGTGCTATAACTAAAATTATTTTAAACCAAAAAGATAATCCAATAAATCACACATCAATTAAAGAAACCCTGTTAAATTCATTTAGAAATAATAATAGTACTATCAAATAATGGATTATATCAATATAATGCAATGGAACGCCCAAAGCATTATCAGTAATAAATTTTTGCTTACTCAATTTCTTTATGACAACAACATTCACATAGCAATTTTATCTGAAACTTGGTTACAACCTACCCCGCGTTCCGAATCACGCTCACAGCGCTGTTAGCGCGTATCCGACCAAATTAAATAGTCACAAAATATTACACAAATAGGGTTATTGTGTACCTACTTTATTTAATGGATTATACGCTAACAGTGCTGTTGGCGTGATTCGGAACGCGGCCCTAATAAAGTGTTTAATATTAAAGGATACAAAATAGAACGCAACGACATTGGAAGTAAACATAATGGCGTTGCTATTTTAATTCATAACAGTATAAACTATCAAAAGATTGATATATTTTTTGACAGTTGTTTACAAAATATATGTGTAAAAATTAATGTAAATAGCAAAGAAATATCGATTGTAAGTTTTTATTGTCCGACAAATTGTACTCCTTCGTTTGACAAGCATAAACTTGACGCCTTAGTGAAGTCAGTACCTAAGCCAATGGTCTTCGCTGGTGATTTTAACGCTCACCATACATCTTGGGGATGTAACTCCACGAATTCCAGAGGAAGGGATATCTTAGAAATTGCAGATGATAATGACTTGGTCCTTTTGAATAATGGCGAGGCGACTACGGTTGGTTCTTTGTCGTGGCGTCCTAACGCCCTAGATTTAACTCTTGTTTCTCCATCACTCTCTCTTTGTTGCGATTGGTCTGTACATAATGATCCACTTGGCAGCTATCACCTCCCTGTAATTATCAAAGTACTTATTGATAACAATGTAAATAATAATACTCAAACTTGTGGTATCGATAGTAGACATTTGCCCATCTACTCTAATTTCAAATCAGTAGATTGGAAAATGTATACTCAAATTGCAGAGTCTTTATTATCAAGTTTTCAGGAACAAAACTATACACCCTTGGAAGCATATGAAGAGTTTTGCAAAAGATTACATTCAGCCGTTGAAAGGTCTCTTCCCTCAAAAACTCCGTCTTCTTTTTCGCTTAACCCCAATAGTATTAGGAAACCATTTAAAAAAAATCCTTTGCCATGGTGGAATAAAAAATGTTCAGAAGCAGTTTTAAATTCTAAATTAGCATATATTAATTTTAAAAATAATCCTTCAATTGAATCTTACATTGAATTCAAAAGACTTCAAGCTCTTAAAAAACTTACTTTGAAATCTGAGAGGTCTAATAGCTGGGTTGAATTGTGTAGTTCCTTTCATCGTTGCACTCTGCTGTCTTATATCTGGAAATTTATGCGTAAGTTTAATAAAACATATTCCCACAGTAATAAGGATGATAGTTGGATTCCTCAATTTTTGCAAAAATATACTCCGGACTATGTAAATAATCAATTTGAATTTTCGACATCAAATTCAACAGACCCTTCAGATAGCTTCATGATTAAGCCTTTCTCATTACAAGAGTTAGAGTCTGCAGTTTTCTCTAGAAAGGATAGCGCTTTTGGCTTAGATGGCATTCCCTATATGATGCTTAAAAAACTCAGTATAAATAGCTTTCAAATTCTCTTAGATCTCTTCAATTATTTATGGTTGAATAATGAAATACCACAAACATGGAAGTCTGACTGTTTGGTGCCTATTTTAAAACCAGATAAACCCAGTTCAAACCCTGATTCCTATCGTCCTATTGCACTTACTTCTTGTGTTGGAAAAATCTTTGAACAACTTTTAAAACAAAGACTAGAATTCTATATAGAGCAAAATAATATCTTACCTGCTAACCAGTATGGATTCAGAAGGGGTACGTCTGCTCGTGAAAGTATTTGCCAATTTCATCTCGATATTGTAAATAGTTTAAATAGTGGAAAGTCTTTGTTGTCTGTATTTTTTGATGTTGCTGGTGCTTTTAATAGTGTAAATATTGATATTCTTTGTTCTGAATTATTGTCAATTACTATTCCGGCCAAACTGGTTAATTGGATACATAAATTTTTAACTGAAAGAGAAGTTTTTGTGAAATATGGTCCAAGGAATGCCTCTGTTGGGGTTTGTCAGGGTGGCATACTTTCTCCATTGATATTCATTTTGTATATTCGTCGGATAAATTTAATTCTTGGTCCTGATGTCAAAAATCTCCAATTCGCAGATGATCTGGTTGTTTATTCTTCTGGAAAAAATGAATCGGAAATTAGCAATAGCATAAATAAGTCTTTAGAGGGACTGTATAAATACTTTTCATATTTAAATCTAGATATTAATGCAACTAAATCAAAAGTGGTTGTGTTTGGAAAAAATAACTCTTCTCCAGGTGTTTATTATAACAAAGCTCCTATTCCCGTTTCAAATGAGGCTAAATTCTTAGGTGTAATATTTTGTCATGACTTAAAATGGAATAAATATGTTGATTTATTAAGTATAAGAGCTAACAAAGCCTTCAATATTTTAAAAACATTATGTAGAACATCTTGGGGTGCTGATCCTAAAATATTACTTCTATTATATAAATCACTTATTCGTAGCCACTTTGAGTATGGGTTTCTCTGTTTTGCAGGTGATAGTAAGTTGGTTGATATTTTAGATAAAATTCAGAATAAGGGCATGAGACTTGTTACTGGAGCGTTTAAAAGTACTCCAATTAATACATTACAGGTTGAATGTAGACTGCCTCCCATGAGTATAAGGTTTAACTATTTAAAAGAAAGGTTTGTTTTAAAATTATATAGTAAAAGTAACAATCACTTGTTCTCAAACTTGAAAAGCTTCCCTACCATATCTTGTCGCAAATATCCTTACATTCTTCAGGGTTTTACCCAGTTCAATAATTTTCTAAAAGATTTGCAAATATATCAATCAGAGTTGTTACCATGTTATCAAGGTGATTTTCATAGTAAATATCCTGCTATTAACATAATTATTGATCGCGATTTGAATTATAAAGAAGATGTTTACAATAGATTTTCTGAATTTATTGGCTTCAATTTAATTTATACTGATGGCTCAAAAACTGAGTCAGCTGTTTCATTTGCATTTTATGATGAAAAATTGAATTCTGGTTGTGGTTTTAAAATTAACTCAAATACAAGTATATTCACAGCTGAGGCTGTGGCTATTCTTGCAACTTTAAAACATATAAAATATAAAAATGGTGGTTGTCTTAAATGGGTGATAGTTAGTGATAGCATGAGTGTACTTCAAAATCTTAAAAATAACAAAGTCCATGCTAACACTAATTATATAATTTCATCAATCAAACAGCTTTGGCTAGATTTGTTCACAGATGGTTTTGAGGTTATGTTTATGTGGGTTCCATCACACTCCGGCATATTAGGAAATGAAAGGGCTGACTTTTTAGCAAGAACAATAACCGACTCTTCAGTCCCTATTCCAGATTCAAGTTCCAGACTTAATGTCTCTGTTCCACCCTCAGATATTGTTTCTCTTTTAAAGAGAAGATCAACAGATGTTTGGAAAATACACTGGAATCACGCAGTACAAGTAGAAAATAAAGGGTTATGGTATGCTACATTCAACATTCCCATAGGTTCCATGCCTTGGTTCTGCCAGGGCAATAATTACCTTTCTCGAAAGTTTTATACAACTATCCTGAGGCTTCGTTTTGGACACTGTCGTTTAAACTATCATCTGCACCGTTTAAAAATGGTACAGAGTCCCTCTTGTGATCATTGTAACTCCCAGTCAGAGCAATCCTTGGATCACATTTTCTTTAATTGCCCATCCTTTGGCATTCAGCGCCTTGTGCTGATGGATGAGCTGATCGAAATATATGGTTGTCCAGATTCGGTACCGCGCTCCATCTAGGCTCTTCTTGTAAATAATGATACTTTTCTACCTCTTTATAAATATGTTATAAGTACTGTAGGGCAAATTTAAATGTAAACATGTATGGTATTTAACTGTAATATTATAAATAAGTTTTTGGTGTAAATATCTATTGGTTAAGTTTTGTACAAAATAGCGAATTCAAAAAATTTTGATTTTTGACAAATTCATGCGTCATGTCATTGGACATGTCAAATGGATTGGATGGCTCATAGCCTTCTATATCTTCCAAGCCCTGAAGTTGAGCAGAACGGCAACATCGCATGTGGTCAAGCACATTGTATACAATTATTTTAAATATTATTTATTATTTGTTTTTCCTATATTATCTATGTTTAAACTAGTTGTAAATTGTGATGTAAGATTATTTCAATAAAGTTCTATATTTATTATTATTATTTATTTATTAGGACATACGGTTTGAGTCAAATTATTTGAACTTTTCGGGGGTCCTTTAGTACGATGAGCATTTTGATCTAAGCTTCTCCTAGCAATAAATCTTACATCATTGGAAAGGTCTTTAAATTTGAAACACTTTATTGTACTACAATAAACGTCAACTATTAGTACTTTGAGAGTTATAACGCTCTGAACTTGACCAATTTTTTTAACATTTATGACCTAAAACTCCAAAAATACTGATAATAAATAGAAAGTGTGTTTGCAGCAAATATTTATCATATGAAAACCTTTCTAATGATATATCATTTATTGCTAGAGGTGGGGTAATTCAACTCCCATAGACAATAAACCACTTTTATACTTTAATAACCTTTAACTCCAAAAGTATAAACAATTGATATAAAGTATATAAACAGCAAATATTTGTCTTTAAAGGACCTTTCTAATGATATATCATTTATTGCTAGAGGGGGTGTTAATCAACTCCCTGCTGAAAAAAATCAACAAAAAAGATGACATCTTTGACAGCCATTTTTTCCTAGTTAACATTGATATTTTTCTTATTGTTTAATATACAAAGCATTTCAATAAAGGAACTAAATTATTTTCATATTTTTAACCTCACACGATTGCTAGGAAAAAAAATATCGACCTCTTAAAATTGAAATATTCCCATACATTTAGTATGGAGACTGGCCGACGACATGACCACGAACTGACAGTAACAGACGTTGCCAAACTTATGTTCACGGCTTGCAATTATAGAAGGCTATGGATGGCTTCATGCATAGCCTTCTATCATAGCCTTCTTTAATTGCAAGCCGTGAACATAAGTTTGGCAACGTCTGTTACTGTCAGTTCGTGGTCATGCCGTCGGCCAGTCTTCATACTAAATGTATGGGAATATTTCAATTTTAAGAGGTCGATATTTTTTTTCATAGTAATCGTGTGAGGTTTTAAATAAGAAAATAATGTAGTTCTTTTATTGAAATGCTGTGTATATTAAACAATAAGAAAAATATCAGTGTTAACCAGGAAAAAATGGCTGTCAAAGATGTCATCTTTTTTGTTGATTTTCTTGAGCAGGGAATTGATTTACACGCCCTCTAGCAATAAATGATATATCATTAGAAAGGTCTTTTAAAGACAAATATTTGCTGTTAATATACTTTATATGAATTGTTAATACTTTTGGAGTTAAAGGTTATTAAAGTATACAAGTGGTTTATTGTCTATGGGAGTTGATCTACTACACCTATAGAAATGAGTGCTATATCATAAGAACGGTATTTATATGACAAATATTTGCTGCAAACATACTTTCTATTAATTGTTAGTATTTTCGGAGTTTTAGGTCATTAATGTTGAAAAAATTGGTCAAGCTCAGAGCGTTATAACTCTCAAAATACTATTAGTTGACGTTTATCGTAAAACAATAAAGTGTTTCAAATTTAAATACCTTTCTAATGATGTAAGATTTATTGCTAGAGGAGGCTTAGATCAAAATGCTCATCGTACTAAAGGACCCCCGAAAAGTTCAAATAATTTGACTCAAACCTTATGTTCTAATGAATAATTAATAATAATAAATATAAAACTTTATTGAAATAACCTAACATCACAATTTACAACTAGTTTAAACATAGGTAATATAGGAAAAACAAATAATAAATAATTATTAAAATAATGTAATACTATGTGCTTGACCACATGCGATGTTGCCGTTCTGGGGCCTTACTATGAGCTCTTATAGCAGGACTTATATTGAACCGCCTTACTTTTTCGTACTACGACCTCAACGATTAGTATGAAAGCAGGCCTTAAGCAGTTTTGTTTAAGGCCTGCTATTGAACTGAACGTTTTCTTATTTGCTGATGGTAAGCCCCCTGCTCAACTTCATGGCTTGGAAATATAGAAGGCTATGCTTCATGGCTTTTCTTCTTTTGACGTTTATCGTTTATTTTGCTACAGCTTGACCATAAAGAGTTGAAATTAAATAAAATGGAACTAAAATTTTTCAGTACAAAATATAGTCAGTGTTGCCAAATTATTCGTGATTTTGACGTGTTTGCATACAAAGTGGCGCCCTCAATTTTTGTCAACTCTTTATGGTCAAGCTGTAGCTTTGTTGACAAAATATTCTTGGACTGACTATTATCGAAATATGACTTGAATTTTCTTCATGGATTGACCAAAAATAACTAAAGAATTAAACTTTAAAAAAAACTACTTATGAAAAAATTTAACTAATGACGAGGCAGCATGGTCTATGACCTTAGCCTGTTCTACGGAACGAAAAAAAAAAAAAAAAAAAAAGCATATTGCATTGCATGCGTCTAGGCCGCGTTCCGAATCACGCCAACAGTGCTCACAGCGTGTGACGTCATTCTACACCGGTCCAAATCATTAGCACGCTGTTAGCACGCTCACGATACTATTGATTCGGACCACTCGTGAGAGCGCTCACACCGCTAACGTTGGATTGTTTTTAACAACGTAACCTCCAAAAGGGGTTATCTCGATAAAGTAAATATTAATTTTATGGGATAAGTATGGCAGTAGTGAATATGAATCAAGTTCCTTCACTCTGACCAGTTATTTACTTACCAATTTATAAACAATCAAAGATTCAAAATACTTATCACCACTGCTAGCTCTCTCAACATCAATTTGTTATAAGTATTTCGTTCGTAGCTTCACAAAACACCTGCAGATCAATAAATTCAGCCATCTTTTATAAAAATCACAAATAATAACCACAAATTTTAACAAGAATGAACTTTGACAAGGAAGTTTGACAGCTACACCGACAACGCTCACAGTGCTTTGGTAGAATACGCTGAGCGTCGTAAGCACATGCGATGACGTCATCTGTGACGTCACTGTAGCTTACGTGAGCGTTGTTAGCATGAATCGGTCCGGGCGTTAGCGCGCTCACAGTGCTGTAAGCGTGATTCGGAACGCGGCCTAACTGACTGATGATGTGTAGAAAATGGATGTGAACTTATATTATTGAAATAAATAAGAATTATAACTAGTATGTTATCACGTTCCTCATAACATAGAATACCTCATAGAATGAATTTCAATGCTTCCAGAAACGGTGAGTGCTGTAATTTAATGATTGATGGTGGGTTAATGAGTGTAATTTGACAGTATGTTGTGTTAAATTTTGTTGTAGTTGGGCAACCGGGTGGTATTCGTAAGGCGAAGCGAGTCAGCGATGTAGCAGCCATGGGGGCGCCGTCGCCCACGCCGCAGTTCCCTGCTGCTCCCGCCTACAGCCCCGCGCAAGGGTTCGCGCCCGCCGGCCCGCCACCTCCATATGAAGGAATCCAATTAGATCCTCAACAGAACTTCGGTTCACCAGCTCCCGCAGCAAGTAAGTTTTCTAGCATCCGAACAGTAAACTTTTTAGGTAACATCTTAGAATAATAGCACATGAAGCTGAGTTCTCGTATGTAAAGAGAGGCAACTAAAACAGCCATAATGACATAGTTTTTAGATTTATATCCTTCATATGTTACCTAATAGTAATTAAAATCCAATAAAATCATAACTAATCTCCTTTATGTAGGGAAATTAAAACTGTTTCATACTTATAGGTACGATTGGCTAACGTATGAAGGACAAAAATTCGAAAACTGAACCACTATTGACTTTTGACAGTGTGCTTTGTAGGTTCTACGGGTGTTATTCCAAGGGTAACATGTTATCTCTATTAGGGCAAACTTTGGTTGTTATAAGACAAAATAACTATCTTATTGAATAAATGACCTTAAAATGCATGATTGTTTTGGAATTTGGAATTGAGTTTAATTTTAAGGTAATATAATATAAACCTTTGACATACTGGAGTTTTCTGCTATTTAAATGCACACAATGCACCATCAGTGGTCCATTAGACTGGTTTCAAGTAGCGATGGGCGATTACTACTAAAAGTAATCGAATTAGTTGATTGTTCAGTTTAGTCGATAAAAGTCGATAACAATCGATGACAGTCGATTGTTATCAATTGATAACAATCGATGACAGTCGATTGTTATCGTCTCACGGCGCGCAGCACGCAGTTATAGTCGCTGCGTGCGTGCGGTGCGCGTGTCAACTTTTTAACTACTAATTTGAAGCGCAGCACACTCGTACTACTAAATCAATAATTACAAAAGACGGTGCGTGCATGCACTGCGGTACAAATCAAGGTCAACGGTCAAAAGGGCGCCACTACTTACGACTGCAGTTACTAAACGATTGGCGCTTTTAGATAGATTATTCAATAGAGGGAACGTCCATTTGTAGTGTAAGTTGGTACTACCTACATTGATAGTAACCTATAAACAAATAGATGGGTAATTAAGGAGTTTCTAACTAAGTAAGACTAGAATAACAAAAAAGTTATATGGTGTATTAGTAATAGTCTGAATATGTTTTTCACAGTGTTAATACTTAAATTAGTCATAGGTATAAAAGAGATAAATCAGTGTAGGTATCTATTTAATTTCTAATCTATCTTAACGATGTTATGGGAACAACTAAGAAAGTTAGGTATTGTCTAATCCAATACAAGATTGGTACAACTTTAGTCATCACCAGACCCCAGATTTGCGGTAGCACGAATAAAATGACATTTAATAGTGCGTGGACAACTTGATTATCTATTTGTGTAATTTATAGATAAAAAAAATATAATTATGTAACGTGATAATATAGACTTACTGTCGGAAATAGTAGAAATTACCTACCTACATTAAGAAAAGTGAAAATCGTGAAATGTATAAATAATAAAATTCACTGCAGTTTTTCTTGATGCAAAGATAGCAAAGTCAAAGTGGGTGAAGTAAAATGTCAAATTTTTAAGAAATACATCCTCCTTGGTAAAATACAAAAAATAAATACAGACGCGATCAAAGAAGTTCCACTTCAAAAATATACAAAAACATCGATATATAAAAACATTTACGATAATTTGGTAATCACTAGCAAGTTTGTATTCCTGCCACCGCAAATCCGGCCTTTACTCATCACCCACGCACATGACCTTGCGTCAAAAAGTTAAAAGACAAACTAAAGTCGAATATCGAAATTGAAGTAATAGATACTTAAAAACAATTGATGTAACACCACCCCTCTCCGCGGCCTCCCGCCACACATCGAACGCAGTCGCTTGCGCCGCACACCGCAGTTCACCGCACGCACACCTCGCCTGCATAGTGGATTGTGCAAGCAAAGTAGTGTACAAATTAGTGGTTCAGTTAGTAGTTCATCGATTGTTATTCGAATAATCATGACGAGGAACTACTAAATCGACAATCGAATGTGCAACTGCTCGATTTTCAATTCAGTCGATTGTTTTGTTCACATAAAAGTTAGATTTCTAAAATACTATTTCCACATACATAAGTTTTTCAGATATTAATATTTCTTATACATAAAATGTTTAATACCTAATTAATTAGATTTCAGTTATGGCTTTGGTCCGACTCCGATGGCATCCCCTGCACAGCTGGGCTCCATGCTACAGCAGCCAGTCGTGCAAGTGCGTATATAAAACAATATTTATTTCAAAACAATAATTCAATCACAAAGAAACCTAACTACCTGAAATATTTACTGCAGTGGTTCTTATTAACCAGTGGTCTACGGACCACTGGTGGCAGGCGTGGTTGCAGCCTGTAATTTTTGGGGGGGGGGGGGGGGTCACTAATGTACGATTTTGGGGGGGTCATGTCCACTGTGATCCCCTCCCTCGGACCGCGCCTGACTGGTGGCCCCTGGAAGCACCAGAAGTGGTCCGCAAAGTCATCCTAAAATAACAGCCCTTCATTCATTTACTTACATTTACTGCATTTTACCTCCAATCTAAACAGTGGGTGGTCCATGGCAAAACAGAAATTCTGTGTAATGGTCTCTCATCACTAAAAGGTTAAGAACCACTGATTCAGTGAGTCTAAACCAATCTCCAAGATCCTCTGTATGTACCTCAGGAGGTAAAGAAACAGAGTACTTATTGGCTAATTTCAATTTTATCGCAATCGCTTTCATTTGACAACTAAATAAGTTGAAATTCATGCATTATAAAAATCATTAAACATTATTAACTGCATCACATTACAATATTAAATTAATTTTAAATAATTTCTAAATATTTTAATAATCTACTCTGTGTGCCTTCCGGCAAAGGCCTCCTCCAAACTTTTCCACTTCTCCCTTTCTCTAGCCATTCTCATCCAGTTTCTCCCTGCTATCTTTACCAAATCATCCTCCCATCTCTTCAGTGGCTTCCCAAAAAAGTCTGGAACGGGTGGTAGGAAAATATAGACGATTCAAAAGTACTTAATAATTAAGTTTATTTGAATAAAGCTTATTTGACTTTGACTTCCCTTTTCCTCTTTCCCCTCTCTAGGGTACCAATTGGTTACCACCTTACTCCATCTTTCGTCACCTCTTATAGTGTGGCCAGCCCATTTCCATTTAAGGGTTCTCAGTTTTACCACAACATCCTGTACTCTGGTGGCTTTCCTTATATTGGTGTGTCTGATTTTATCTATTATTTGTTCCGTCATCGATATCCGGAATCCATATTGAATCCATATTGAGTTAAGCCTTCCGTTTTTCTTGCGTTTCCGTCTGTCTTACCCTCTTTCCGCTAGGAGCGCCACCTGTTTCCGTATCCTGTTGTCCGTATTTCCGGCAAATGGACGCCATGTTTGCGGCCGTTTATTTCATCATTATAGCGTCGTTTTTCGTAGCGTTCACACGTCTAAGAAATATTACGGGAGATTTCCCTATTTTAAATTTAGTTATTTTGCCCTCTTTTTCGCGATTAAAAGTGCAATCGTCGAGTAAAAACAAGTGCGTCGCAGTCATCATGTGCAAACTGTGGGTAAGCTGGCAGCAGCTGGGGCCGGCCCGCGGCCTAGAATGCGGGCCATGACACGTAAGTGATTCCAAATCTGTGTTTTATAGTAATAAGTGAGTTTTTTTTATTACTACTTTGATTACACACCCACAGTTAATCATTGTAATATCTGGCATGAAAATGAGTCACACTCGATATTACGCACATTTTAGAAAATAGCGATGCTGTTGATGTATTCATTTTGTGAACACTATCTGCCACGTGTATCGAGTATTCTGCGCAGTGGAAGGAGGATCCTAATCCAAATTTGATCCGACGTTAGTAGTACGTGGTTTTAAATACCGGCGAGTAACATTCTATCCAATTTGTTGCCGATGTGAAAAAGAAATATTTATAAATCCTGGCTTTTTCTATCTTAAAATTAATAACAAGATATTATAAAGACTTACGAGTAGTCTTTCAATAACAAGGATTTATGTTTATAACTCTCCTTTACTGTGCAGTAACTGGCTATTGCCAGTTACGAATGTAACGGTTATTTATTTTTAATCATATTCTTGATTAGTCGCTTAAAACTGAGTGGACACCGATACCAGTTATTTAAATAGTTAGCTTTTATGAAAGTGAGCGACAATAATTTACAAATAACATGCGGCACATAAACCAGATTAGTTAACGCTGCGATTTCCATCCTGGCTGCCAAGCATGGAGATTATAGCGACATCCTCGCAACTAAGAGGTTTTTGTCTTGCGGTGGAATATATCATCACCATCATCATATCGGCCGCGCGACGCCCACTGCTGGGTGTGGGCGTTCACCAGGGGTCTCCGCGACCGTCGGTCCTGCGCTGCCCGCGTCTGGCGGCGCACCGCGACCGCGCGCCGGATCGTCGGTCCACCTTGTTCGGGGGCCTACCCAAGGAGCGGTGGAATATATGAGGGTTGTAATGATAAATAAAATAAAATAAAATAATTAAAAAAATCCATTTATTTTCAAAAACACTTTTACATTGCAATATTGATCTGCTCTCATATGAGGTCAGCCTGTGTTATGAGAATTATAAAAGATAATGTAACGATGATGATAACGTAATTATTTCTTGAAATCTTTAATGATTATTTCAGTGCCTGGTTGGGTTGCCTTATCTGCTCCGTGCAGAGGTATTAATTGATGCTTATCGCTTTTTATAGTCAATTCTAATTCTGATACTTAGTCGAGGCATCTTCAGCAGGCTCAGCACTAGTAGTGGTCCCAGAAGAAAGGTTCCTGCCTACAACCAACTGAAAGAATAAACTCTTTCATTCTATGGCTACTAAAGCAAAGGTAAGACCAATCAATTCACAACAGAAACTAAAGCAGTCAAGGACAGAATGATTTGCTGCCGCTCCTCACCAAGATGCAGAAATTGTCGTGCTTGATTTGACGACCGTTCGAGGTTAATCGTAAGGTCTTTCGCAAATTAACTTTTTGGCACCTATTACATCTGACTGCATGGTGCATTAAACATACTTACAAACTCTGAAGGTAAATATACAAAATCTTTCATTTTAAAACCACCTCATGTCTGGTAATGTCAAGTTTTGCAACAAAACGATCATATCAAATGTCTCTTCAGATAAATGACATGATTAGCACTGTGTGTTCGAGGGAGCGGTTCCGTCATCCAACTTCCTGTCAACTCTTTTCCTGATTTCGAAGTTGGACGGATCATTTCGATCAAATATCAGTTTGATAAGACTGAACGGGTTTGTATGTAAGGAAGTTACTTTCATTTACCTTTATTACTTGCCTTAGTCCTGCAATTGGACGGCATACAATACAGTTACATTTGAGCGATGCTTATGTTCTATTGCTAATAACTCAACAGCGCCGCAGTTTTCTCAGGCCGAGCTACTGATACACTTTACCAGACAAACTTGCCTTTCGGGCTGTCTGCAACACCAGGTATTCTTACATCAGTCACCAATTTGGTCACAAAACCCCACGAGCCTCGACTTTCGCTGCTTCATCTACCTGGCTGATTTTCTACTGGCTAATCGGTCGTACAAGTGGCTGCAACAACAGGTCAGAAATACTGTCGCTTTACTACGACTGGGATGGACGGTCTCAATTTTGAGAAATCTGTTCTGGTTCCGACGTAACGTCTGGAGTTTCTAGATGTTACCTGGGACTCACGAGGCAACTCAAGTCCCTGTCGGAACCTTAGTGCCACACGCGCCGCAGTGCACTTACAGAACAGAGAGGCAGTTGGTCCCTCAGACAGGCCTAGCTCCTAATGGGGTGACCCAACTGTGCCTCGTCCGTCATCCCGAGGGAAAGGCACAGCAGTCAGACCCTGCAATACTTCAGCCGACAGCTGCCTAAATCCCAACCAAACTTACATATTTATTTCCGGAACCAGTCTTGCCGAAATGAATTCGTAAGTAATGATGGCATCGAGTTCAACACCACTGCACAAGTGAACACGAAGTCCATCTTGCTCAGCACGCATCCGACGTGGAGCACAACTAGGACAGAAGTCCGTACCAGGTCAGTCGTCCACGAAACAATGGAACTGGCACCTCTACTGCAAGGAGCTGGCTGCGATACATCTGTCCAACAGCATCCGAGACATCCTGACATACTCCTATAAACGGGTAACTGTACTATCATTGCCTTAATTTAGAAGGAAGAACGAGGACCACAAAAGTTGTAGAACTGACCAGACAGCTGCAGACCTTGTTCGATTATCTAAACGTAACTTTGATAACTCAGTACTTCCCCGGGCGATACTATGAAGAAGTATTTAGATTGCACTGTCACATAAAACCGATCCGGAGTGAGTCTTGTTACCCGTTACCGCTGGCAACGACGACCATGCTCTAGCCCCAGGGGAAGCCAGTGGTGGTCCTGTTTGCTTCGAGAGCAACACACGTCGTGTCGCAATTCGTATCGATATTTATATCCACGAGACCACGATGCTGCATTTCACAATGCATTTCTCCGTCGATAGAACAACCTACCTATAGCTTGCATAGTAGTTTCTAGCATCCAACCTTGTACCCTAAGGCTAAATCGTCTTGACTCAGCTCGTGGCCTTATCGCTTCATCTCGGCTCGTGGTCTCATCACCTTAGGTCAGTCTCGTGACCTTTTGTAACGTCTAGATGGGACAAAGTATTTTGGTCGATGGATCTAAAGCAGAAGCTGTTCAGATGTCACGTTAGATTCAGTACCTGCACCTGCCACAAGTTTTTCGAGATAAAATCAAAATCCGGCGAATGTTTGCAACGTGTTCTTGAGACAATTCTATTTTTGCCTGTAAAGTCACTGTTCGTTTACGGCAAACTGCAGATAGTCGACCATTCAAACATACCTATATGCATCTACATGGAGTGAGTGAAAAAAGTTACGCTTACCTAATTTAGTTATTTAACCTGAATCTGGCTTGTTTCTGGAGCTCAACAGCACCGCTCAGCAGTACCGCAGCTTTTCAAGGTGAGCCACGTTTACCAGTTGACATGCCTGCCTTGCAGCCTGTCTGCAGCGCCAGGTATTCCCGCTTCAGTCGCCAAGTGATTCGCAGAACACCTCAGGCCTCATCTCAGACTCAACATTCACTTGCGTTTTGTGCCTGGATGGTTTCTATTGGCTTGAACTATAGATCAGGAATTGTCATTTTACTACTACGACTGGGACGGACAGTCTCAATTTCGAGAAATCTGTTCTGGTTCCGACGTTACGTCTGTAGTTTTTAGGCGTTACCTGGGATTCACGAGGCAACTCATGTCCCTGTCGGAACCGTAGTGCTACGCACTCCGCAGTGCACTTACAGAACAGAGAGGCAGTTGGTCCCTCAGACAGGCCCAGTGCCTAATGAGGAGACTCTATTTTGCCTCGTCCGTAATCTCGAGGGATATGCACCGCTGTCGGACACTGCAATTCTTCAGCCGACTAAATGGTGAGTAAAGATGGCTTCGAGTTCAACACCGCTGCACAAGCACTCGACGAGCTCACCACAGATCGAATATGGTCTAAGGAGCACAACTAGGACAGACAGGCGTCCTTATCAGGTATTATCCCTCACCATTGTAAGCTGTACTTCGAGGAAGCTGGAATTGAGGCGTCACCTGGATCTGTTCGAACAGCGGTTTCTTCATCGGCTAGAAAACTTTTTATAGATCAGATTTTTGCCAATGGAAACTGGTGATAAGAACAGAATTTTTAGTATTATTACCAAAATGCAATTTTATTTGCTATTATTTTATGAAATCTGTCGAATAAGCTACATAATGCAGTTCTGAATTTACTTAACATGTTACAAAATTGTTAAGTTGGATTTTATTTTAAAGCGAATACGTAAATTGTTGTCTGTTTCTATCATGATCTTTTACAACTTCAAGGTCACACTTCGTTTACCTTTATACTACACATTATAGCATCACATCGTATACCAGGAGAAACCAAACACATCACTCAATATGGATTCCGGATATCGATGACGGAACAAATAATAGAGAGTTTTACCTACCAATAAAACTTACCTATTATTTTTCCTGAGATATCGGAATCCAAGTAATTCCTACCTGGTATTAAAACGTATAATGATGAAATAAACGGCCGCAAACATGGCGTCCATTTGCCGGAAATACGGACAACAGGATACGGAAACAGGTGGCGCTCCTAGCGGAAAGAGGGTAAGACAGACGGAAACGCAAGAAAAACGGAAGGCTTAACTCAATATGGATTCAATATGGATTCCGGATATCTCAGGAAAAATAATAGGTAAGTTTTATTGGTAGGTAAAACTCTCTATTTTTCTCTTGCCTAGCATGCTTCGTTCCATGGCCCGTTGGCAAGTTTGTAGTTTAGTTTGCTGAGATTTAGTTAACGCCCATGTCTGACACCCATATGTTAGGATAGGTAGGATGCTAGTGTTGAAAACTACTACATTTCTATAGTAAGTGTTTATTTGTGCCAAAAAGAAGTATCTATGTATCACACCCTGACAGCAATTGTGATAGATTTTGAAATTAAATAATAAATAAAAACACCCAGGTTTGAAGAAATAAATGTCAAGAACTGCATGTTGTCTTTTTGTTGTGGCTCTCCTCCACTACTCGAAGTTCGCCGTCAGCTCAGCGAATTTCGCGCTGTTTTGCGCCACGTAAAAAAGTTGTTCATGTTGTGTATGTTGTAGGACATGGCATACCAGTACGGCAACCAGCTAGCGGCGCAGGGCCGCGAGGCGGTGCGCCAGCAGATCGACAAGTACGTGCCCGTCTCGCGGCTCAGGTACTACTTCGCCGTCGACACCAGATACGTGCTCAAGAAGCTGCTGCTCATCATCTTCCCATTTACACATAAGGTAACTCTTGATTTGGTTATAGTATGGGAAACATAGTTATTAAAAATTATCTAATGGTTTAAAGTTGAAGTTTTAAACTAACAATAGACAGTAAGTCATTTTCATTGCTTTGATACTAAAATGCCAATCTCTAGTATGATGGCTCAAGGTAATTTCTAGAATATAAACTATCTTGTTATATGACATACGTACCAGTGGCGAGGGGTCAATTTATTGCGAAGGTAAGCCGGGGACCACAAAATTAGGTAAAAAGTAAAAAGATAAGATAATACAAAAAAAATACATAATCACTTTACCAAACACGCACGTAAACAATGATAATGGCGCACACATACCTACTACTAATAAAACTAAATTCCTTCCTTTCGACGACATCCAACATCTGCTTCCGATTCCGAAACAAATCAAACAAAATTATACCTACTTCTAAATAAAAAATATCTCATTTGCGATATTTTCTTGTATTATTCTTATTTTGTTTATTTTTCATCATACATACTCATTCATCTCTCCAACAGAAAGAGAAAAGAAACTTTAAAATCGCTTCAAATAGAAAGACAGAAAACTTAAGCCGGCCTTCTGCGGATTACTTCTCACTATTTTCAACCGAAAGAAAGGCATGCGACTGTGTGCATTGGTGAGAAAGAGACAGAGTAATAACAATCAACCGTTACCCGTGGCAACCGCGCCAAGACACAGTACGAAAAGGAAAGCTAAAGGATGTTGGCTTGCCTTGAGGTTTTGTGTGACAACGAATTTGATACTCCTTCCTTGCGTGCTCCTTGCGCTCGGCGCGGTGCGCGAGTGTTTTTCGCCGAGCGTTTTTACACTTAGAAACCCATAAATATTAACCGTAGGCATTACCGAAATGGTGAAAATTATTAAGTAATAACATGTATGATAATAATATGAACTGCATGGTGGATCGGTGAGGTGGGATTTTGAAAAGGTAAGCCGATGGTAGTGATGGGCCGAGACAAGGCAGACTCGAATACTAGTTCGAATACTTTCTTGGTACTCGCATACTCGAGTACCGAAAATACACTATTCGGATACATAAGTACTCAAATAGAGAATTCTAGTGTTAAAATTATGCGAATGCCAAAGCGGGTCGACAATCAGTTTTAGCGCTAAATTTATTGTTTATTGTGGGAATACATACATAAAACCAGTGTCATTTTGTGCAGTAATACTTACTTTTTGAACTATTATGTGGAACAATGCAAATTCACGTTTCAGAAGTGTCAAAACAGTATTCGAGTCGAATTGAGTATTCGAATACTAGTCTCAGTACTCGAATACCCAATGCGAGTACCTGGACTCGAATACTGATTCGATTTTTTTTTAACGAATACCAAAATACTCGAATACCATAAAAAGCGGACTCGGCCCATCACTAGCCGATGGGAATCGGCTTGTATGGACCCTTCGCCACTGATACGTACAATGTTACGTACGTACAAGTTTTAATAGTTTTTTTTTATTAGAAGCGTTCCAGCCTGCCTAGCATGACCGATTTATATCGCGTGATATAGCGTTTTATCACGTTTAACTGTCAAAAAGACAAAGGAATTTGACAGTTGAGTGTCGATAAAATGCTATATCACGCGATATAAATCGGTCATGCTAGGCAGGCAGGTGGAGCTTATGATCTGTCTGTCGATTGTACTCGATGACGTTTGTTAAGCAACACTCGGTCTGGTTAGGTGTCGGATGGATAACCGTTTAGTGGCATTACAAATGAGCGCTTGCTTCGGAGGGCACGTTAAACTGTCGTCGGTCCCGGCTGTTGTCATCTCTGATAACAGTTGTTAAGCCAAGTTACAGGTGGCCACTAATCCTCATATGATAAGAAATAATAGTTTTTTTTTCTAACGCATTTGAATATCAAACCTGAGCTTTGATCTAGCTAGACTAAGATAGCAGTGCCATCAATGACCGTGTGAAGATCATATAATGTTCAAATCGGTTGTTTGTTGATTCAGGAGTGGATGCTGAAGTACGACCAGGAGTCGCCGGTGCAACCGCGCTTCGACCTTAACGCGCCCGACCTGTACGTGCCCGCGATGGGCTACGTCACCTACGTGCTGCTCACCGGGTTCGTGCTCGGTATGTTCCCTTGAACTTGAAGTTGTTGACCATTATGTATACCACAGATTACATAATACTATAGTACAGATACCTCAACCCATACTAAAGAAATGGCCGTCGTAAGGCGACTATCGGGGTGATTAAAAATGTTTTTCTTGTAGCATGCTAGATGGCGCCCATTGGTGGATCCAGGGGGGGGCCATGGGGGCCATGGCCCCCCCCACGAGGTTGGTTACCTTTGCGGATTGCATTGAATTTTGAGGCTGAATAATTGAGCTCTCGTGCTATCCTGCTGACTATCGCTCCAATTCGGAACAGTTATTACGTTAAAATTTATTTATTGAGATATTATTAAAATTATTATTTTCCGTTTACTTAATTAAAGGCTGTGTGTAAAATTCGGAGATTACCTACCTCCTATAATACCTACTCTTCCTCTATAAAAATCTTAAAACGTTTAGTTTTAAGATTTAAAAAATCCACCAATTTGAAATCCTGACTGGATTCGCCTTTGGTTGCGCGCCCGTTTTTTTTCAATAGGTAGACAAAAGTACCTATAAGATTAGCGGATGAAAATGACTAAAAATTGCGCTGCATGGCAGTTTTTCTGCTATAGACAGCACTACATAATTAGTGGCTAAAACTGACCTAAAATCGTTTCGTGTAGACAAGAGTACAAGATTTGTGGATGAAACTGATAAAATAATCGCGCCGCGCGGCCATACAAGTGGCTAAACTGACAAAAAATAGCGCTGCGCGGCACTTTTTCTACTATAGACAACACTACAAAATTAGTGGCTAAAACTGACTTAAAATAGCGCTGCGCGGCCGTTTCTTGTAGACAAGAGGAAAAATTTTGTGAATGAAACTGACAAAAAATCGTGCTGCGTGGCCGTTTTTTTTTACTATAAGTACATAAGAGTACATACAATTGGCTAAACTGACAAAAAATCGCGCTGCGCGGCAGTTTTTCCGCCATAGACAGCACTACATAATTAGTGGCTAAAACTGACTTAAAATCGCGCTGCGCAGCCGTTTCTTGTAGACAAGAGGAAAAGATATGAGAATGAAACTGACAAAAATCGCGCTGCGCGGCCGTTTTTCTTCCTGTAAGTACATAAGAGTACATACCATTGGCTAAACTGACAAAAAATCGCGCTGCGCGTCATTTTTTTTACCATAGACAACACCACAAAATTTGTGGCTAAAAATCGCGCTGCGCGGCCGTTTTTTCTATAGACAGTATTTTTTTCTGAGTCAGGCATTTTGTCATCCTAGACAGGGATCCCCAACGTAGACCCTGCCCTAGACCCGAGGCTCCGAGGGCCCCCCCCCCCAAAAGAGATGTTCCATTTTTGTATGGAGGCTGGGCCCCTTTGGGTAAACCGTGGCCTACGGTCATAAAATTATATTTCATGGAAAGAGCACAAGATAAGGAACCTTTACATGTATAAATATATTTTTTTTATCCCTGCAAACATTAGATTTTTCAAAAAATAGTTGGTTAGTTAAAGTTAACAAAACAGCAACCCAAAACTTTTTTTACCTTGGCAACATCGATTTTCTACTGTCATATATCACATTGATGCTGTCAGATGTCAAATAAAATGACAAATGACATATCAACAGCCAATCTAGCCATTTAAATAGAAATAAAAATGCAAAGGAATAACCCTTAACAGCCGGTAGCCGCTCAAAATGGATTTTCAGGATTAAATCAGCTGTAAAATCTTGTAATAAGCATTAGAATTTTTTGATATACTCAGGAGAGTAAAATTAATAGTAAGACACTTTAATTTAAAGCGAAAACATTAAGAAATACACGATGAAGGACACCATTATTTGAGTTTTTAAATATTTTTTTATTTTTTTTTGCAGGGATTAATATTTTTTTCTTTTTGGAAACCTTGTCCCATGAGAGGAATCTACCAGAAAAAAAAATATTATGGGTGTAGGAAAATAAAAAAAAAACTGGACCCAGGAAAGAACGACTCCTTTAAATCCTGGATCCGCCCTTGATGGCGCCGCTATCGTCGCAGCATGCCTAGCACAGATAGCAACAAACTTTACCAAATTTTCAACGCAACGACTCTTGCTCCGACATAATAAAGTTCAATTCAGGTCGCACAGTGCTCTCTTCGCCCCAAAACATTCACTTAGTAGTTGCTTCTCTTTCTATCGCGTAAGTCTTATCTTTTCTGACGTGTGAAATTTGTCCCGACCGATGTATGAAATTTGTTCTCTCAGAGGACTCCGAGCGCTTCATACTCACGCGCGGAGTAATAGAGCCCTGATTTTAATCAAAACTTTGTCGCTTTTCACTCTTGACCATCAGCCATTTTTAATGTCCTCACTGCTGAGGTACAGACCTTCTTTCTGAGTGGATATGAAGGATGGGCCATAACCATAACCCTCTACACAGGCACAATGCGGATTGGTGGGTGTTAACGACTGCTAATGCAGCCAGAACTAACTGTTTAACGTGCCTTCCGAAAGTTCCGAAGCATGGAGGAGCTCAAAATACTTTTTTCTGGATGAAAGGTACCCTATGTCCTTCTCTGTACCCCTGAGGACGTATATGTACAATTTCATGATGATCGGTTCAGTATTTAAGACGTAAAGGCGTAACAAACAAAGAAACGTACTTTCATTGCATTTATAATATTAGTAAGGATAGTAAGGATGGTTGATATTCAATTCTTTTTGCCAGCTTCAATTAATTATAATAGTACCTACATTACTGACGCGGTCAATAATGACTGCATTGCTGGCAGCGCGATGATGATGGCCGATAGCGTAGCTTAGCGCAGGTCCAGGTCGTCACAGAGCGGTCAGCATTGCGGCCCTTGATGGCCAAGCTGAAATAAAGGCCGAGACCGGAGGTCGAGGCCTTTATAGCGCGGACAGCAAAGGCTGCAATGATGACCAAGCTTGAAGGCTGAGAGCGTAGTTAAGCTCAGCTTGAGGCCATCATAGCGTGGCCAGCAGTGCAGTTATTGTGGACCAATCTGTATAGCGCTTTACTCAAAAATGTCAAAAAAGTAAAAAAATACAAAAATGTCCTAAATGTCAAAAATACTAAAAATGACAAAAATGTTTAAAATGACAAAAATTTTCAAAATGTCAATAATGACAAAAACGTCAAAAATGATAAAATTTTCAAATATGTACATTTTGTTGGTTTTTGAAAATGTCAAACATTTTTAATATGTTTGACATATTTGACATTTTTGTCATTTTGACATTTATGACATTTTTGAGTAGTAGTAGTTTAGTAGGTAGGTATTTTGTTGGTTTTTGAATTTTTTGACATTTTTAATACCGATTTTTGTCATTTTTGACATTTTTGTCATTTATGACATTTTTGTCATTTTTGAGTAGTAGTAGTTTAGTAGGTAGGTGAAAAAACTACTAACCTATAGTAGTTTTTTCACCAACTATGAAAACGACAATAGTGAAATCCCATACAGTTGTATGGGATTTCACTATTATTTGTTGCGTCACCATCGGAGGAGCGCGGCAACCTCGACTTTGTTCAAAGAAGGTTGTCAAAATAATGGCCATATTACAAGCATTTTTGAGTAAATCTATGTTATCAAACAAATACAATATGACAAAATGCCTATAATAAATATTTTTACATATTTGGACAGAAATACAAGACCTTTTACCCCCACAGGTCTCCAGCACCGTTTCTCCCCCGAGCAAATAAGCATCCAAGCGTCAAGCGCGCTCGCTTACATAATCTTCGAGATGATAATGTACCTAGCGACGTTATACATCACCAACACGAGCACTAGCCTGCGCACGCTGGACCTGCTGGCGTACTCGGGGTACAAGTACGTGCCCATGATCGCGGGGCTGCTCTGCGGACTGGTGTTCGGGAGGACCGGGTACTACTGCTGTTTGGCGTATACTAGTTTAGCGCTGTCTTACTTTTTGGTAAGTTGCTATTGTAGTGATATCTTATTAAGAGAGTGTAGTTTGCACACTAGTGCTGGAAAAAATAATAGTTAAATAAAGACAAAATTGTGAATTATCTCTTTGTAGTGCATTCCGAAGAAGCTTTGTGGGTGGGTGGCCGTTAGTTTAAAAATATATGTTTAAAAATTGACAGAGACTAGTATTTTGTAATCTTGTGTTGTGTGAATGTCAATATGAAGGCGACGGAGCAGAATTAAAATTAATTAAACATATATTTTTAAACTAACGGTCCTTGACTCTATAGTCTAAGCCGCGTCGCTAATATGGTGTTTATTATCGCTTTA
This sequence comes from Agriphila tristella, assembly GCA_928269145.1. NCBI lineage: Eukaryota > Metazoa > Arthropoda > Insecta > Lepidoptera > Crambidae > Agriphila > Agriphila tristella. The sequence goes on along the minus strand of OV743443.1, from coordinate 1,300,322 downwards.
AATTAAAGTATCACTACAGAGAGATTATTCAGAATTTCATCTTTATTTAAGTTTTATGTTTTTTTTCCAATGGCGGCGCTAGTGTGCAAATTACGTGAAGAAAGTGCTTGGTAAAGAATAGCATAGTTTTGCTTAGCAAGGAAAGCTTGTCTTGACAAAAAAATAAAATATCTAGTTTATTAAGATTGCGTGTACTATTGTTTGTTCTTAAACAGCAAATGCACTTTAATTTCTTGAGACAAAGTTGATTTTTGCGAAATGATTGGCTTTTTTAGTATGTTTGATTGAATGTTCAGATCATTTTGGCGTTGATTGTAAGCTAACTAAGCTATTAGTCGCTCTGTGGTTGTTTGTGATATATTTCAACATTTTTCGAAATGGCTAAAATATGATTGTTCTCCATGTCTTCGTTATTTTGAATTGCTAAAACTAATTCTACCTAAAAAAATTCTGCTTACAAAATTTCACGAGAATCGGTTGAGAAATTGCGACCTGTACCCCAAGCACGAACCACGCTCGTAATAGTATAGTAATCGTTTTTACTTACTATTCGATAACGATCACGATAATGAATCGGTAGCATGAAGCTTTGCTAGGTTACTATCGTCAACTCGATAGGAATACGATGCCGGAAACCATCCGGATAAAGTAGGCGTCATGTAAAAAGAGCGCTGATAAGCGCCTCAAAGGTGAGCGAAAATGTATCTTATGTCTTTCGATTACAGTATAGATTCCTCCATTATTTGTTTGTTAGCTAGCGCTCTTTTTACATAATGCGATTTATACTACAATAAACTACTACGTAGTACGTAGGAACATAGAGCGTTCATAAATCCCTGTTACGTCATTGTGGTTTACCAATAAATGAAAAAACTACTTAATTGTTATGAAATTTATATAAATAAAAATGGGTGTTTATTTATTTACTTTTATACTTACTAAACCTAACAAAAATATGACATAACAATGTAGTTCGTTGTTTTTTCTGCACCGACCGACCGATCGATAAAAATTAAATTTCAGACTCAAATCATTGTCAACTCTACACTCTACAATACAATTTTAACATAAACAAAAAAAAACATTTTAAAAAACAATAACTCGTGGAGTCAAGTGGTTATTCAAGTTTATTGCTTAAAATGTGCAATGTGCAAGTACTTCAACACGTCTAGGTTGAACATGAAAAGGGTTTATGATGGAAGTTTCGTATTTGTTTGCCGTGTACTTATGGATGGAGATGTAGTATTTATAGGTATATTAGTTTCGGGATTATTCTCAGCTGCATCGGAAATAGCCATGTCAGCCAGCAAACCAGCCAAGGTCTTTGTGTATATCCAGAATTGCCTACAATAAAAGAAAATTACGATATGATAAAAGGCTTTTTTTTAAATATTTATTTTTTATTGTTTTAAGTTCTCTGTTTAATTTCTCTATGTAGACAACACGAAAATAAAACCAATTATGAAAGAATATCCATAAATTCAATAAATTTAACAAAAAATACGCACCTTCTGATTTTTTTACTCCTTTTTATTAGGCTGCTTTTAATATTTACTAAACACCAGAGAAAGTAATAACTTCACAAAGGATGGTTTCATAATAACATACACATAATTTTCAGTCACTAAAATTACCAATTATCAATAAAATAATCACTTTATATCCCACAAAAATCTTAACGATAGTTCTCTCACTGAAAAATTCTCGGTGAGTGATAATACGATGGCTAGCTGTCGAGTAAAATGATACGATCCATCAAAACTTAGTTCGTGCTGCCGATTCCCATACTTTAGCTTACGTTAACTATACCATTACGGTTACGATTACGAGACTCGAAAGTTCGTGTTGTTGAATTTTAGTTTCTTAAACGACCGTAGCGGCGCTGCTCTGGTTTTCATACAAAAATAAACGATAACGATTACTATAACCAGAACGGTAGTGGTTCGTGCTTGGGGTACTGTATGTAGAGGAGAACAAACGGACAGCCGGGCATACGAAAGCATTTTTGTCCAAGCTGAAACGGATCGCTTCGCGGTTTCTCGGTCAATAATGTTAAAAAAACTTTGTCCCGCAGGTGAAAACCCTCCGCGTGCAAGTGCTGGCCGGGTCGCAGGCGTCGGCGGCGGCGCCGTACGGGCTGGCGCCGGCGCCGGCGTACGGCGACAACCCGTACGCGGCGGCGGCGGGCGGCGCGGCGGGCGGCGCGGCGGGCGGCGCGGCGGGCGGCGCGGCCGGCAGCAAGCGCCGCGTCTACTTCCTGCTGTTCGTGGCCGTCGCGCAGCCCGTGCTCACCTGGTGGCTCACTTATCACTTAATACCCTCCGACTCTCCCTCCCCCGCGGCGGCCGGCCCCTCCCCCGCGCGATAGCACCCCGCTATAAAGCGTGATCCATAACGAGGCCTGGCATAGCGATGCGGGCGCAACCCGTCGTTCCCCCCTGGCGGATATAGGGAAATAAAGTATGGACGGTCTATTCCCGTCGTCCACCACTGGGGGATATCGGGAAGAAATGTATGAAAAAGACTTTTTTTTCGATATCCCTCAGTGGTGGACGAAGGTGGGGGACGACGGGAATACTGGCATTCCGGGAGAGATACTCGCTTACATCACCATCCACTTGCGCGACTTTATAATAACAAGCGAAGAATGAAGGGGTTTTTTTAAATGTTTTTTAGCACTTTAAATTTGATGAAAACAGCTATAAATTGTTTATCAATAATTTCTAAAACCACTTAGTTTAATTAAAATGTCAGATCGAAAACTGTCAAAAAGAGATAGCAAGATGATAATAACTCGTGGCATAATACATACACTACCGTGTATGCAGGTCGGTTCTGGCACTTCGCCAGCCACTATCATGGACCGCTCGCTTCGCTCGCTCACCTCCTACGTTGTTCATCGCAATAGGACCTAATTTATAGCTCGCGGCGCTCGCTCGTCGTCACACCTAATCGTCTTTTTACCAAAAGTCTACAATTACTAAAGTTATAGATTAAATTGTATAACTTTAAAATTTAGCAAAGTATATTTTTATAGTGGAAACCATTATTTTTATAGTTCATTCAATTAATCACGGACGTAGCTATAGCTTTGACTAGGGGGGGGTCCTCCACGTAAAAAAAACCGTGCTCTAACGCCAATATCTATCATTTACAAATTAAACATTGCCTGCCAGTGCCGGTTTTAGCACTACCAGTGTTCTGGGCGACATTTCTACGAGGCGCCCCCTATCTGCGATTCCAAGATTTTTAATTTTGCCTGTTAGTTAAAAAATGGCCTCGCAGCGCGATTTTTAGTCAGTTTTACCTACTGATCTTGTAATCTTGCTTGTTTATAGTAAAAAAATAACGGCCGCGCAGCGCAATTTTTAATTAGTTTCATCTACTAATCTTGTAATTTTACTTATTACAGTAAAAAAACCGCCGCGTAGCGCGACTTTTAGTCAGTTTCACCTACTAATCTTGTAATCTTGCTTATTCATAATAAAAAAAAAACGGCCGCGCAGCGCAATTTTTAATCAGTTTCATCTACTAATCTTGTAATTTGACTTACTTATTACAGGAAAAAACCGCCGCGCAGCGCGATTTTTAGTCAGTTTCATCGACTACTCTTGCTTGTTTATAGTAAAAAAACAGCTGCGCTGCGCGATTTTTAGTCGGTTAATCGACTAATCTTGCTTGTTTACACTTAAAATGGCCGCGCAGTGAGATTTTTGGTTAGTTTCATTCGTCGCGCCGTCGCTCGTCACCAGGCAACAATGCGATTGATAGTCGACCGGTTGTCGGGCGTTTTCAGCGCCCCACACACGAGGGCGCCCAGTGCAGTCGCACCGCTTGCACCGCCCTAGGGCCGCTCCTGGATTTTACAATGGCCAATCTTAAATGGCATATGGTAGCGAGCGATGAAATTTCGTCGAGATATTGCCAAGTTGTTCTGATCATGTTTTGCCACCATAACGATTTTGTCGCTAAAAGGGAATTTACGATAGTAATTGTAGGACTGTATATTCTGTATAAAGGTAAGGGTGTGCGGCTGGGGATATAAAAGGGAGCCCCGGGCGGTCGCCCCTGCTTGACCTGAAACCCTGAAAGACCTGTGCTAACTTCGTAGTGATCGAAAACCTCAACTTATTTCAGTTTCAACTTCTAAAAAATGCATTCTACGGCAAAATTGTCTATAAGACTTTTAAAGAAGTTAAAATTACCCTGCGGCGGACTAAGCATCTATCGTTTTCTACAATCGGCGCGGTGCATGTTTTTTTTTTCTGTTGGACAAGTAAGATGGATATGAATGGGGGGGGTCCGGACCCCCAAAACCCCCCCCTTATATACGTCCGTGCAATTAATTTTAAAGCTAAACATTTAAAAATGTATTACATTACTTTTAAAGTGCGTTAATACGATATGTAAAAAAACCCTGTCAGCTCCTGATTGTGCTGCTGAAACTGAACAACTTTCTACAAGGAACATAAATCGAAAAACGAAAAAATAAATTCGTACTCCCATACAAAATGTTATGGTCACCTGACTTACTATGGAAAAAAAATCGTTTATCGACCTATGTTCCTTGGAGAAAATTGTTCAGTTTCAATGCACCCCATACTATATTCCCCATTTTTTCTCTCAGCTAACGAAACAGTTCACGTTAAAGATGAATGAACGTAATTTTCAATATTGATAGCGGAGATGATATAACCAAGTGTCACCCACGTGATTTCCTCTCTCTCGGAATCATGTGCTTAGGCCTCGAGTGGTGAGAACCACAGAAATCAAAAGATGGGTTTAGGTGGCAACTCGACCTTGATGAAACTCGAGCGCAATTTTATTTTGACTGCTGGTTCCAGTCCTAACTTACGTACTGCATGTCAGTATTTTGAATAAAAAAAAATGTTACTTATGGTTAAGGTTTAATATTAAGTCAAAAATGTAGCCGAGTTTTGATAGGGCGAGTTGCCACCTTAGCTGAAGACGGACGAGACTAATTAAAAAAAACCGATCATCGAAATGATATTGGTTTTACTTATAAAAACTGCCACGAGATGGCGTTAGTGTCCATTACGCGCGCGAATTCCTCATATGCTTGCTTAATTTTTATACGATTATAGTCGTTGTTTGTATGGAGTTATGATTCATATTGCAAATTGTTTTGTACAGTAGCGCCACCTGGTGCAGTTCACGTTTACAACTACCGTTAACTAATGTGAGAACTGTTTATGTACATAGAAATAAAAAAATACGAAATATATCTAAATTGTTTTATATCGTAGTGAAACATAGTCAAAATATCACAAGTTATATTATATTTTATATGTTTTTCACACATGCTATTTTATTAATATCTGTCCTAACTTTTTTGTTAATATACCTACCTACTTACACGTACACGGCAACTTAAAATTATAATACAGTGTGTTTGGCAAAAGCCTTATAAAGCCGAATATGGTAGATAGGAACCATCAAACTAAATAACTTTTACTATGGGACCAACTCTGGAATTGCGAAAAAAAAACAGCTCTGTTTCATACAAAAATTACTGACGAAAATATCAAAATGTATGAAACAGCTGATTTTTTTCGCGATTTCAGATTTGGTCCTGTAATAAAAGTTATTCAGTTTAATGGTCCCTATCTACCATATTCTACTTTATAAGGCTTTTACCAAACGGCGAACACCCTGTATAACGAAGTATTTTTAATAAGGTTCTAAGTGAAATCTCGATATAGGTATGTAGCTTTATACAGCGTGTTTATAAGTATAGCTCTTACCATCCGCCTTTCATTCCTAATTAATATTGCCAAGAAATAAAATATTCTAATAAATTATTAGATTATTTTTTGTTTTATTTTTTAATCAGTGAATATAGCTACGGATAATTGTGCCTAAAACTTTTATATTTTTTTCCTCATTTGCTTTATATTAACGGTTTGACCTCGTATTATTTACTGTACAGTCAGCTTCAAAAATATGCGCGTCTAGAGTAGTCAAAATGATCTGAAAACTTGGACGAATCAACCACTGATTCGTCCAAGTCTGAAAAACATAAAAGCAATTTGATATAGGTACGCAGTTCGAATCATCATATTGTTGTAAGAACACAAGGTGTTCAAAATATCTTACTATTTTCATTGAGCAGTCAGGATGTTCGAAATTATCTTAGCAAACAAAGTTATCTGTGCATAATGCTTTATTACTACATTGTATGTGTAAACAAAAGTAAAAAAGAATGAGAGCAGCCTGGTGCAACTGGAGTTTAGTCCAAAAATAATGGCGGATAAAACGTAGTGATTATTTCCTCTGTGAATGAAAATTCAGCCTAAGGACCCACGTGACCCACCATACAATGGTAAAAGTAAATGGTAAGGATAAGTGCCATGTTTGGCCATCACATCGGGGGCGGCGCGGCGCAGCGGGACGTCAGACCTAGTGATCATGGATTCAATCCAGGAGGTGGATTTAAATTAAGCCAGCCCCTCTAGCATGACCATTGGAACGCTGCAATTTATCACGTTTAACTGTCAAAAGACAATGGATTTTGACAGTTGAGAGTCGATAAAACACTATATCAAGCGATATACTTAAATCGAGTTTCGGTGGTCATGGGCAGATGTGACTAAGAAGGTAGTTACCTACTATGGGAAACAGCGTCGCTTAACCGGCGTAACGCGCGTATCGCCCCTGCACGAACTAAACGTATGTTGTGACGGCGCGGCGTGCAAGCGATTTTAACCTTAGGAGTGGTTCACACAGTCCAATAGTAAGCGACGCTGTTGCTCATGTTTACAGTCACGAGCAAGATATACACACTTTAGAACTATGTCACATTCAATCAATATATCTCAGTTGATAATGTTATACTTAAATTATTCAAAACGTAATGTGACAAAGTTGTGTACATCTTATTGCTCGTGACTGTACCTACATACTATCCCCGTCAATTGGTAATGCGCTGGAACCTTGTCAAATTAACATACACATCATCGTCATCCGCAACTAAAAATGACAAAAAGCAGTAAAATTCTAATAGGTAATATATTAGTTATTGAATTCTTATTTTCAATAAGAAAGGGTCTAGGTATATGAGAAAATTACAATTGTTTTTCGTTTTTGAGGTTAAAATCATGGCCGCCAGGCGATTTACCAATTGACGCGGATAGTACATAGGCCTATTCACGTTGTCCACCACTGGGAGAAATCGGGATTTATACATTTCTTTCCGATATCCCCCAGGACAACAGGAGTGGACAGTCGATACTTTATTTCGTGGACAAACAGTAGGAAATAGGCCGTACAAAACTGTCTTCAATCCTCCTCCTCAACGTAAAAATATTTTTTGAGCGGTGTCTAAAGTAAATATGTACTTAAATAATCTAATGTCCCAAAAACTATAAAAACCAGTTCTCTTGATTCCCGCATGACCTAATACGGCAGTTGGCGCCGAATCTAGGCAAACATGTTATGTTAGTGGAAGCAAGACGGATGTTCAGCCTTGACCTAGTGAACGTTGCAGCCACAGAACAAATATACGTTGCAGCATAGACCGCGCCTACATCTTCGCGCCATATTTGAAATGTGTTAGCTCGGAACAAAATTTTTTTGGGAATGTAGGAGTAAGGTAGGTTACTTTCCAATGCAGCAAACTTGTGGAGCCGATGTTAGATTTACAACAAAAACATTCTGAAAAATGAAGAAAATGTACCTATTTATTAAGTAGGTACCCAAAGAATAAAGAAAAGAATAATACCAATGCTAAAATATTACAAAATATTCAGCAATGAAATGCCATAGGTATATTTTAAATTGCCAAAAATTCTATTTTTACTACAACTTTATCGCTAAAACCACTGAGCAAGTAAATCACAAGCTAAAACTATTTAAACTTGCCGCCCGCCTTATCTCGCTTCAATACGACGGAAGTTAGCCGCTGTTGGTGATTGGCTGGTGAACGACCTTGGCGCATTATGACATAATAGAGATGTCTCAAACGATATTTACAAATCGAAATCGAGATATATATTGTGAAAGTGAAAGTGAAATATATTTTATTTAAATAAGCTCACATAATAAGCATTTTTAAATCATCAATTCTTTTACCCTACCACCCATTATGACGTCTTTTAACTGACAAGAAAAATGGGCGCAAAAAACTTGTCAGCTTTATCAATCAGATGGAACGATATTTACAAATATGTATATCGTTTCCAGACTTTATATTAACAAAGATTAACAAATAAATAACATTATTGAATTAGCTCATTTCTTAATGAGTTTTAAATTTCTTAATCAATTTACAGATTTTAAGCTAAATTCAAAGTTTGAACTTGTTATTCAGTCTAGGCTGTTACAATAAATAAAAATAAAAGAAAAACATACAATTCAATATGCATTAAGATAGGTAGTCAGAAGCAGACCCATTCCCACTGGCAGCACCAGTTCCCGAACATGACGCATGAACCAGCCATCTCTTCGCTCAACCATATTTGAGGGAACGTAACGACCCGCCTCATACGACACCACCGCAGAAATGATTAAAGAGAGCATGACATACTAAGACTACCTATGTTAAGGCATCGAATTGAAAATTTATATCCAAAAGCTTTTCATAGGTCTTTTACTAAACTACTGACTATAGAAAGTAAAAATATTGCAATTAAATAAATCAAAACAAGGTAAGCTATTAAGAATTATATTTTTTGAGTAAGAAGTGCCATACATACAGATAATATAAAACAGATCTTTTATATACGAGTTATCCGACGCCCTTAATACAAGCAGACAGAAGCAGACCCATTCCCACTGGCAGCACCCGTTCACGAGCATGACGCATGAACCAGCCATCGCTTCGCTCATTCGCTTATTGAATATGAAGTAAATATTGAAAAGAACATTATTGTAATAATATTTATTCGGATATTAAATTTTCATAATAAAGAGGCTGTCCACGTTTTCGTGCTCTCTCGCTCGCACATTTCATGTTTTCACAAGATTTCTGAAACTGATTGTGTGATTAAAAAGTGTGTCCCAGCCACTTTTCGCAATATAAGATTACAGACATTTACAGTTCCGTATTGAAGCACAGAATACATAATAGTACAAGTACAGAAGCCGCATTCTGCAACATCATTTAGTTAAATAGCAACTCTTGCTACGCTACGACTCAATAAGGCGCAATTCAGATCGCACGTCGATACAGTGCCTACAGTTATATTCACCTAGAAGCTTTCTATCGCGTAGCTCTCATCTCTTCTGACGCCGTTAGGGTTGTCTTCTTTTAAATGAACTGCGTAGCATTTATAGCATAAGGAAAGCGATTTTACGTACTATGGTTAAAGAAAATCTTACAATAATATTCGAACATTACTATGATATTTAGGCTCGTATTACAGAATCAAACTCAAACTCAAATCTCTGCTTGAGTACAGTTAGATAGGGATGGCGCTATATGCGATGAATAGCACTATCCCTTTCTAACTGTACTCAAGCAGCAAGCAGTGCTTGAGTCTCGTCCTATAATACGGACCTAAATAACCTAAGTAGGTACCTAGTACGTAAATATGGGAGACATAAAGATAACAAAAGTCAACTTTTGGTTAACAAAGGTAGGAAGGTACCTATCCTAAAGTACAAACTACAGATACTATAAAGGTAGTTAGTTGTTTATCCTTACTTGTCCTATTTAGAAAACAGTTTTTGTTTGTTGTCATACACAACGCTTATTAAAAAATTATGCTTTCTTACGAAATCAAATTATCATGATAATTAACTTTATCTACTAATTATTATTTCAATAAATAGTTGGGTAAAATTGTTTAGCAAATAAGACAAGTACCTACTTAATATTAAACGGACTATAAGTATATAAACTAGTTATCTACCTACCTATAAGTAAAGTAGACAAGCGTTCTTCTTACCACTTTACTATATTATGAAAAAATTACGAGTAAGCGCGGGAAACGTGCGGGGCGAGTGCGAGCGCTCAGGCGAGAGTGCGGCCCTCTGCCAGTTGTATCGTGGACGATACGCTGAGCGGTAGGTATATAACGCGTGGCCTTGAGTGAGTGACGGACGCCTGGCTGAAGTACAAAAAGTTGCCGTTTGTAAGGGCTCATACGATCGCCAACAGTTAATTGAACTGTAATAAACTACAACTTTTTGTATTTAAGCAACAATTTCACAACAACTTTTGTTTTGTTTTGTTGCAGTATGGTATAGTTCATAATACACTTTCGAAAGTTTATAATCTCATGAGATACATTATAATTTTACGGTGACGCGTCACCGTAAAATTGTCAATACGTCATGCATGACGGATTATATAAAATAAATTACAATAAACTTACAGCTTGGCTAGAAAGAGAAGAAATAAAATACTATTTTTCAGTACAAAATAAAGTCAGTGTTGCAAAGTTGTTCGTGTTTGCAATTTTGCACATTAAGTGGCGCCTTCAATTTTGTCAACTCTTTATGATCAATTTGTATATTCCGTCACCGCGTTATTACTCATCTTTTAATAGCTTTCTCATTTTAGTAGTCTGCTGTTAAAAATTCGACCGATAAAAAGCTTCTGTCCTACTGACACTAGACTCTGTCGTTTCACTATTAACATAATAAATACCATCATAAATAAAAAAAAAATAATCTAGTAGAATAAATAAATAATAGAATGAATAAACTCTTCCATAGTTTTCATTCTTTCTGTAAGTTTTATAATCCATTCTAGCCAAAAATGGCCACTTTGAGCTAAAATGGATTATACAACTTACAGTAATAATGACAACTGTTGAAGAGTTATTAAAAAAATATCAGAGAGATTTTTTTAAATATTAACTTGGTTTACGAGTAATAGAAATAAATGTAGTGGCGGCGCTAGTTGTACTACCAACAGCGCCTTAAGTACTTAGTTAAGTAACTACTAGGTGTGTGAAAATGATATTATTTGGCAGTAGTGTTCGCTCAGCTATTACCTTGAGGTTATTGTGTATGTTTTTATTATTACGTAGGTATATTATATCAACAAACACTTATTTTCATAATTCATATCATAAACCAACTTAACTTTGTGGTCGGGTAACATTATATTCAATATTATAGTTCTTGAAATTATTACCAGATGGCGCTGTACAGTTGTGGATTGCAGTATCGTCTGTCTTAGACAGCTCTTTAAGAAGGCTGCCAATATTTATTTAGGTTTGCACAGATGAACAGCTTTACGAAACCCTTGTGCAAAGTCTGACATGCACTTGGCCGTTTTTTTCAGTATCGTTGCTTGGTGTAGTGAATGATACATTTAATTTTTATTTACTTTATTTTTAATAAATTGGCTTGAATGTTATTCTTCTTTATCCATTTCAACTTATCGAATAACGCAAAATCATAAATTAATGACTTGAATAAATAATGTTTTGCTTGTTATGTGTGTATTTACACAATAACTAGCAAGCAAGAAAGAAGTTGTTGATTAAAGTTTATATTATCAAGATACTTGGTTTGATAAAGCTAAAAAAAAAGTAACAACAAATTCATTCGGAATATGGATTTACAAATTTTACTAAGTCGATCGATTAAAGCTTTGGCTCATCACTATACAAATCAGCTGGTTGCTGTCAAAAAAACAGTGTAGCCAACATGACGTAATGACATTGACAGTGACAGGTGTTTCAGGTTGGTTGTGCGCCACACCACACAACAATCGCAGTATCGACAAACGTTCACAAAACGTTTAGACGTAAAAACTATAGTGTCACTTCTCCTCTTATTTTAGTAATTAGACTATACAAATTTTCTATTTTTCCTTCGTTTTAGTTGTTTAAGTGTTAAGTGTACCCGTTAAAGTTTAAATAATGCACAGTGCCGCAATCATATACGCATTCTGAAGCAATTACGTAATGGGAATTATGCTACAGAAGTTTAAAGTTTTGCCCTGAAATTCAACATGGCCGCTGACACAGGAATGGATACTTGCCCCAGTCCGGAAATTACGGACTCCAGAAAACGACCCCTGGACGGAGACTCAGAAAATGGGGATGTCAAGAGGTCACACTTCAGCTCGGGTAAGTTTAGCTTGAGTTACATGCACCTACACTATACATAAGTATGTTGATTTACTTCATTGCGTAGGAACTTGGCAAGGCAAGCATAACATTGACAGCGAATTGGTGGTCGATTCAGCTATGTCGGGTTCTGTCAAGATTCTTATCAGAATATACCACTGTTATCAGTTTGACCTATAAACAATGATAGTGAGGTCAATAAGTGCCGAAATGAAGTTTTAATGATTATAAAGTGAACATCTAGGTGTAATATAAATGCTTCGAAGCATAATTCCACTTTATTGCTCCAATATATGTTTGTAATCCCCTATTTTTTGATAATTGTATTGTATGCGACATTAAAGTAAGTTTATCAAGACTGTGTCGACACTAGTTGATAAGAGGCAGTACGCTGGGTGTTAAGTACTTTGTATTATTTGATGTTCTTAATTTTAATGAAATGTTAAAAGAGAGTCGTTATTTTTTAGTGCAAGACTTGGTGACGGCCTTGCCACTGGCCAACGGCCATGGCAATATAACGTCTCATTTCGGTGAGTCGTCAGTCAACACATCTGATCGCTCCTCATTGGCTTTGTGGTTGTCGCGGCGCGCATGGCCGCGCGCTCTCACGCGCATCACCCTGCTGTCGCTCACCGCCCCCTGCACCACTATCGAGAGCTCGCGCACTCTCGCTCCCCCGCCTGCCCCCAGGCCCCGAGCGGACCGTGAGCCAGCAGCGTAGGTGTTAGCGTTTTATAGTCGACTCGTCCATTGCGCACAGTAAACATTGCCTCGATGTCGTGAGCCATGTCGTACTTAGCCTCACATCGTCCACTCATGGCTTAGTCGTTGCATCTATGGTGTGATCATCACCTCAGTGTACAGTCCTCAGCATTATTTACTTGGTGTAACTGTTCGCAAATTCTCTTCTTGAAATTTATTATTTCCCATCTTTGAACGCTTTTTGCTTTATTTATTTGAAGTCATACATTTACTATCACTAACAATTGGAAAAGATAACATTTTTATTTGCATAATTTATTCATCGATTCGTTTTTAATAATATTACCACACAAGTATGTAGGTTCACCTAGATTGGCACAATATCATTATCATTTATTAATGAACAAAAAAGTAGACAAACTATATTCTTATTACTGGATAATAACATGATTTTAAAGTTACCAGCGTGTATAGATACTTAATGTGTGAAGGTTTAGCAGGCTCTCAGCAAGGCTGTGTGGCAGCAAGGTCACTGCCGGCTCTATGTGTAATAGTTGCAGTTGTCTAATATTTGAGTCTAATGCCACTAGACACAAGGTTGATAATTTTTTGTCCAGCATTTGATTACTTCATGGCCATTCGGTGCAATTTGTCATATTCACATTACAGAACTTGAAGGTGGCAGTGTTGATATTGCTTAATGTCTACTATTCATCTTGTGTGATTTCTTGGTTTTCTAATAGCAGTTAAAGACAAAGGAGCAATAGAAAGTAGTTGTTAATGAAATTAACATGCTATGAATATAGTTAGTTATATTATTTTTAATTTGGGAGGATTATAGTATAAATAAGCAATAAAGGGCATTTCATCTCTGTCCCTTATCTGTGCTGTGGTAAATAGCCATTATTTGTGTGTTATTTCAATATCAGCAATTTTCAGGAAAATTAATGCAAAAATGTATGTTGAATGAAACTAAGTATTAAAAGTTAAAATTAAAAAAGTATTAAAAATTAAATTAAAAGAACAACATGTTCTCACATATCTCGTTTTAAATATTTGTTGAGCAAACACAAGTTGACGTAAATCTGAATATTAAAGCTTAAGGATTGATATAAATATAAAAGCAGAGTAAAAGTACTCATCATGAACTGATGTATGAAAAGCATGAAGCATAGGATCTAGCAGTAGTGTGTCAGGTTCATTGCCGATGAATATCTTTAATCTCTACCTACTTTACTCAGAGATAAGACAGATGTAATGATAATCACTTGACAGATTAGTACAGTCTTAACACTTTGAATATCTTTACCCGTATAAGACGCAACAGTCCCTGGCACGGTTCCCAGGGGGGGTACATTTGTACTTGGTTTGGTTGGTGGTAGAGATAATTCAAGTTAAAAAATTGTTGTGTTCCGGCTGATAGAGGTAAGATAGCCAGATCCTCAGTGATGAGAATTCCGGGTGTAGTGCGCTTCCACCTTCGGCCTTATCGTCACTTCACATCAGGTGAGGTGAAGGCCAAGCACTAACCCAATGTGCATAAAAATAAAATGTTCAATATTTATAAGTAGTTTGATGAGCTATTGATTGCGTTAACACATGCGAGATGAGACCTTGAACTCATTAGTTGTCGATGAGCAAACTATTATATATGTTCGACATGAGGCTGATGGGACGATAGTTGGCAATGTCGTATTGATCTCCTTTTTTGTATAGCAGGTCCCATCAGCCTCATGTCGAACATATATAAGATATTCGCAAAGATTATACTAAAACGAATAGAAGGGAAATTAGATGAACACCAGCCGATCGAACAAGCAGGTTTCCGCAAAGACTACTCAGTGTTAGACCACATACATGTTGTGCGCCAGATACTAGAAAAATACAATGAATACCAGCTCACATACTATATAGCCTTCATCGATTACGCCAAGGCATTCGATTCATTGATACACGAAAAAATATGGGAAACACTTAAAGACCAAGGGATCGAACACAAATACATCCGACTAATCAGAAATATATATAAGAATAGTACAGCGAGAATCCAGCTGGAAAAGAAGGGTGACTCGTTCAATGTGGAAAAAGGTGTAAGGCAAGGAGACCCCTTGTCTCCAAAACTGTTCTCAGCCGTATTAGAATCAGTATTCAGATCTCTAAACTGGGACAATTTGGGCATCAATGTGGATGGCTACCAACTGACACACTTAAGATTCGCTGACGACATAGTGTTATTCGCTAAAACCGCAGACGACATAAACATAATGATAAATCAGCTGGCTTTGGAGAGTGAGAAGGTGGGCCTGAAAATGAATCCCGAAAAAACAAGGGTAATAACAAATGGAGAGAAGAAGACCATAAAAGTTGGGATTACACAAATCAACTACACAGACGAATACATCTATTTGGGACAATTAATGACACAAAACGATTGCATAAACAAGGAAGTCGACAGAAGAATAGCTAATGGCTGGAAAAGATACTGGGGCTTGAAAGAGATAATGAAGGACAAAACGCTTGACATACATTTGAAAAGTAGACTATTCAATACTTGCATACTACCTATACTAATGTATGGCAGTCAAACTTGGGCTTTAACACAAAACAATACAAAGAAACTAGCAACATGCCAACATGCAATGGAAAGAAGTATGCTGAATGTAAGGAAATTGGATAGACTACACAATCAACATATTAGAAACAAGACTAAAGTCCAAGATATTACCTATAAAATAAGAAGGCTCAAATGGCGATGGGCAGGCCATATGGTGAGGGGTAAGGATAAATGGAGCAAAATTGTAACACGGTGGTATCCCAGAGAGGGCCACAGAAAGAGAGGTCGACCACAAAAGAGGTGGGACGACGACATTAGGAAGGTGGCTGGAGTTAGTTGGAGCAGAGTGGCGGAGAACCGGTGGGAGTGGAAAAGGTTGGAGGAGGCCTTTGCCGATTGGCAATCAGACTTGCAGCATATAGTTAAAGCCCAAATACTTAATTAACAGATGTCTGAAGCAAGAGGCTTGAATTTGAGCAAACTATTAACACTTACCTAGTTGCTGCCTTTCAAATGCAGTCGTGATTTTATCGAAGCAAGATGCTCGCTCACCACCGGACCCGCTCAGCGTTGCTTGTAGGCGAAGGGTCGTACGTAGCACACAAGTGCCAGATAATTAGAGACATCAGTTGATTTTCATACAAACGAGGTAACTTTGGTTTAAGCCTTGGTTCTCCGCCAAGGATTGACCTAGTTGCAGGGTTGATAAAAATCATGATTTTTTTAAATAAATCAAATTAATCGGATTTATTTGATTTAAATCGGATTTTTGTGATTTTTTTTTTATTCTGATATATTTATTTGAGTAGTCAGTTATTAATAATAAAAAAACAACATACTATTTTTTTATGACAATTATTAATCAAATGAACAAAAAATATTTTTTTTTAAACAAATCTGTTCCACTTTTAAATAGTACCTTACATTACATACAGCGAATCGAAGCGAACCTTCTTACTCAAGTAAGCTAAAACATTATAAAAAAACGGGTCGAATTGAATACCTCCCTCCTTTTGAAGTCGGTAAAAATTATCAAACATCAAAAAGTTCTTCTAAAATCAAATCACTTAAAAAAAACACACTGTCATTTTAATGAATATGGAAAATATTTTTAGTTTAGTTGTTTCAAAAGAAATACTAATGGGGAGGAAAAGCGCAATTTTATCCCGAAAGGTGGCGTCGGTCTTTGGTACCGGGCCGCCTCAAAGAAAGTGTCAAAACATATGGGAATCTCTTGGAGTATTGCACTTTTTAATTTTATACTGAGAAAATGCCGCATTCTTGTGCATGTAACTTGTAAAATATTGGAGTTCATCGATTTCCCAGTAACAAAAAAAATAGTAGGCAAAAAAATATCAAAAAAAATATGCTTTTCCCTCGATTTTCTCCTTTGCTGAGCCTGAGAAACATTATAAATCAAAAGGAATGTTTCATGAATTTGATGAAGCTTCGCCAAAATAAAACAACATTTGAATTATAACAGCTTTGTTCTTTAATATTTCAACCTCAGCAGTTTCTAACATATTTATAACTTGGATGAATTTTATAGGTATATCAAATATGGAATAAGCCCAATATTGGGGACAAAAACAGAGAATTAATAGAATTTTATATGCCAGAGTCATTCAAGAAACTTAGAATAATAAAATAAATATGATAAAACGGTTCGTGGAATTTTGGATGGTACAGAAATTCCAGTACAGAAACCTAAAATTACTATTGCACAGAAGGCATCATCAGGCAACTATAAACACGGAAATTCACACTCAGTTGCTTTGTTAAAATTTAAATCATATGCTTCTAATCTGAAATAAAAAGATTACTTGTAAATCTTACACGAAATTTAAAGAAATGTAATGCTTGTTAGCAATTTTTTGTAAGTTGCTATAAACTTTCTTGCCTGTTGTTTTGGCTTTTCTTTTCCGTAATTCTTCTTTTATATGAGCTAAAGTTAGCATAGAATACATTGTTTGTCCGCAAAACCTAAAAAAATATAATTTAAGAAAGTAAAATCACGTAATACACAGTCAAGACAATATGAGCTCAAACTGACAATTGTTCCAAAGACTGAGCGCCATCTGTAATTCACTTTGCCTTCGCCTCCCCATTTGGCTGCCTTCTCGGTGCCTAATCTATTTCTTTTTATTGCTTAAGGGAGCAAGAAGTTCTTTGACACATTTTGGCTGATTTGGTTGCAGTAAAAAAGCATTGATTTAAATCATTAATTTTTATAAAAATAACACTTGATTTTAATCGCGATTTAAATCACTGATTTAAATCAAGTGATTTAAATCATATCAACCCTGCCTAGTTGTGATCTGATAATGCCCATCTAGGGAGTGAATGGAGGAAATTCAGATGGCAATACACATCCGACTGATCTGATCAGCATTGTAAGAGATATAAGGGTCAGAGTTTACTGTTTCAGGATTTCCATACATTTTATTCTAATTTCGCAGTTTGTATAAACATATGCTTGTGTGTTGGGTGTGTGTAGCGATCTGTATCTCCTCCATTCACTCCCTGGATCATGGGCATCGAAATAAGATCTATCATGGGCATACCCAGGTTCTGGGTTTTTCATAAGCACCTAATCAAAACATAGACAACAGACAGCTGCCCCTCCCTGCCCCCCCCCCCCCCCCCCTCGGTACGCCTATGCCCTGTATAGCCATCATCAGATCACAGCTAGGTCAATCCTGGAGAACCAAGGCTTCAAAGTTACCTTATTTGTATGAAAATCGGCTGGTGTCCTTAATAATCTGGGCACCACTATATGTATGTAAATTATATGTAAATAAGCAAAGATGACAACAGAAATATCTGCACTACCCATGTTGAGAAAAGCAAATTTTGAACCTAAAATAATTATACATTTTCAGCTACATTTAAGTAATAGCTTCTATGGCATTGATCACGCACCTGAACTAATAAAGAGATTGTGATTAAAACATTAACACTCGAAAATGTTCACTTCCAAGATTGTTTACAATTTACATCCAACAGTTGTTCACAGAATATTGGTTGTATTAATAAATAAAACTATCTGACTTCTACTTTTGAATTTAAATTGTGTTAAGGCTCTAAAATCCCTCTTTACATAATTCATCATTTGGGTAACTATCCATTTTAATTGTCGTAGCATAAAATCAGGAAAGATAAAGCAACGAGGAAGTACCTACCTAATAAGAAAGAAAGAAGGAAAAACATTATTTTCATAGTTTCCTAGGGTTTCCTTAGTCTCATGTGAATCGATATCCATACCAATTCATTGTGTCCAGTCACCAACACCATTAAATTTATATAGAAACAAGTTAAGATTTCCACGACTTATTTTTTTCTATCAACTGTAGGTACCTACTTACTTGTTAAAACACTTGTAGGTATATTTCGTCGCCATTCCTGTTATTGTCATTTGTTATTGCTTTCGTCGTGTCAGGGAGTTCAATTAACTTGTTTGTCGTTAAATCAAACTGCCGTTTCGTAAGTCATCCCAGTAGTAAAGTTGATCTACTTTATATATGGGTTCCTCTTCGGCAGGCGCACGCTAGTGTAGGCGCAGTTATGTTTTATTTCCTTCTACTTTGGTTTTTGTTGGGTCATACATATTGCTCCGATTCCACAGTGAGTTAGCACTTGTGTCATGGAGATCAGTAACAACTGAGCTTCCACTGGTATTTCGGTGATGACTAATACCGATATTGAAATGTCAATACCGGTATTAGCCTATACTGGAATACCGGTATAGGAAGTCCTAGTAACAACGACTGACGGTACCGCAAACATCCAGACCTTAAACCATTTTAGAAAAAGTTCCTTTTCTAAATTGATTCTGCCGGTGATCCTACCCGGGACTTCAGATTGACACGATGATACATGTGTATTAGTCACTCGGCCACAGAAGTTCATATTTACTCAGTTAGTCAACCACACTACACAATGCTGTGCATTGTAGGAATCATTACGACTTGCGGTTATAGACTAACTTTGTGGTAGACAAGCGGCCGCAACTTTAATTGCATATAATTTTTCGTTCCCGTGAGAATGCAAAGAAATATAGAAAATTCGAGAGTATTTTATTAATTATTTTTATTATTCTTTAAGTTTTTTTTAAAGAACTCTGGAAGAAATAGTCTACATTAAACTAGATCTAAGAACATGGCGCAGCGTCAATAAAGATGAAGAACGAAATATTTACTCGGTTAAAATGGCATGGCATTAAAATTTATGTTATTAGCAGAAGTATCCATTACAATATCACTGTTTAAGTGGTTACTGCCTACATTGATAAGTATGATAGATAAGTGCCTCCTCTCGACTCCATTTCCACCGCAATCAAACTTATACATCGCGATAACATCGGATGATAACAATAGCCAACTTATTACCAACTAATTTACTGATATCGCGATCCTTTCCTTGATAACTGATAACTCGGAACTTGTCGCTTCGAAGCTAAATCTCGTTACATTTTCCATAAATTCTGAAGGTATCGTAAATCTGTGTAATTTTGCGTGCATGCAGTTATCTCTAAAATGCATATTATGCATGTCCGATGCAACATTGATTTGCTGTGACAAACTACTGAACCAGTTATTTCAGACGCAAGCATTAATATTACTTCTAATATCAATATTTTCTATTTTAAATTAGAAAACATGCTCTGAAAATCGACCGCCACGTTCGAGACTCGAACTTAGATCTGATTCGTACCTGACCTTTTACGTGCTTTTACTTACCTAATATAGTCCAACATACATACATACATACATATACTCACGCCTGTTTCCCATGGGGGTAGGCACAGACTATGGATCGCCACCTGCTACGATCCTTGCACACTTCTTTCGCTTCATTCACATCCATCAATCTTTTCATACATGTCCTGCGGTTTTTGTCACTGCGTACACCAGCCTTTTTTATAATAACCCCTATTTGGTCCGCGTAGGTTTTTCTGGGACGCCCTTGTGCAATCGTTCCTTCCACATTCGCACAATATATCTCTTTCGTGATTCGCCTTTCATTCATCCTCTCTAAGTGACCAAACCACCGGAGCATTCCTTTCTCAATTCTTGTCACTATATCATCTTTCAGACCACACCTTTTACGAATCACCTCATTGCACACTCTATCACTCAGTTTTACTCCGCATATTTTCCTCAACGATCGCATCTCTACCGCATTTATTCTGCTTTCATTCTTCTTCTGCCATACCCAAGATTCACTTCCATACATCAGTGTCGGTACCAGCACTCCGTTATGAATAGCCATTCGCGCCTTTGCAGAAACGGTTTGGCTACTCATAACCGAGTGTATAGCATCACTCACCGAATTTCCTTTCTTCACTCGTCTTTCTATGTCTTCCTCACTTTTTCCGTCCCTTGTGAACAAACTCCCCAAGTATACGAACTCACGAACTTGTTCCACTTTTTCGCCACCTAACATAACCGTACAGTCAGTAATTTCTTCATCTCTCTCAAACACCATCACTTTCGTCTTAGTTACATTCACTTTCATCCCTTTTCTCACAAAATCATCGTTCATAACAGACATCATTTCTTGCAACTCTTGCGCAGAAGACGCAAGTATAACTTGGTCGTCAGCGTAGAGGAGGCACTTGATTTGAGTCCCATTCATCACAGTCACGTTCTTTCAGACCTTTCATACAACTGTCCAAAAACAGATTAAAGAGCCATGGTGACGCAACACATCCCAAATATACTGAAAAACGGAAAACGATCAAACGAAATGTCTAGCTAACATCCATTGTTTTAGAGGCTGGACTTATACTAACAATAATAAAAATTATGTCACCACTGATAAAAAACCGATAAAAACACTCGACAATAGGCAGATAGAATACTATCTACCTACTTATTCTGTGAAAAAAGGAAAATATTGTACAAACAAGTGAAGAAGTATCACGATTCAGTCAGTAGACTCCGTCGGGAATACAAACAAGGGAACAGGGGATGCGGGAATTTTATTTAAAAAGTAGATCGTGTTTTATTTTATTAGGAACACCTCTCACCGTCCGTCCTAAGGGATTTTAATTCACGGTACAGCAAACTTCTAATATACAAACAACCCAACTCGTTTACGAGTTCAAAGTGAGGGAATTAAATGAAAGATTTTAATTTTTATATTTTATTAGGTCTATATCATCCCATATGAGAATACATAAACATAACGCGTATGTTTATTATTCATAAATGTCATAAAAATATAAGAAAAAGTTACAAATAAAAAAACTACAAGATATACTTAGAGTGCGTAGGTTTTTTGATTGAGGTTCGCCAAAGAGCTACTAGAACTATTCTAATCTTTTTACTATGTTGACCCATTTCACTTTTTGGCTTGTAGTCCGTTCGGCAAGACCAAGAGGGCTTATTACATTTGGTAATTAAACTAGTTTGATGAAACCAATCTGTAATTAAAACACACAAGTTCCATCTGAAACTGGTTCGTTCGCAGTAATTCTGGAAATTGTTGGAGCACTCGCTTGTAATGAAACTATCTTAATAGTGCTGATGACTTTGTTATTGTTAGATTTGAGTAAAATACTAATTACTGTGTTTGTGTGAGCAAATTACGATTTTGTTTAAGTTAATTACTTTTTACTAGTTTTCATAACTTCTTTGTTTTGCCTTGGCTTTGATGTTTTAATACATACCCTTCCAAATGCTTGTTGATTAAAAGTTTATTTTATTTTTAAAGGCAGCTAGCTGATTTTAAGTCAAAGTCAAAATATCTTTATTCAAATAAGCTTAAAAAATAAGCGCTTTTGAATCGTCTATATTTTCCAACCACCCGTTCCAGACTTTTACAAGAAGAACAGGCGTGAGTTGAATTCCACTATTGTTTAAAAAATGAAGTAAATCCCTCTCAATAGCAGAATTTAACACAGATGGATGTTCAAAATCCTCGATTCCGTTGCAAAGAGGATCGTAACATTCAATATTTTCTCCCGACTGTCATTAAATCGTTTTCCTCAATCGGATTGCCATGTTTTTGCATCGGATTGAAATGCGGCATCGGATCGGATGCCCATCGATTGTCCGCCAATTCTTATTGATTAGTCGTGAGTGGGTGTGCTATGACTGCTGGCAGTCGTACGTAATGTACCCTTTTGAATTAACGTCACAGGGGCCGCAGCATAAATAAGTAATTAAAACCCGGCTTCATGTCATTTTGGGTCTTTTGTTTCACGACCATTTAGTTATATTACAGTTGCCATTTGCCATCGCTTTAGTGTAGTTTCGGTAGTAGATGGCAATGAAGATTGTAGAGTAGACTCTATACGACATTTTGGTAAAGTAATGGAGTGCTTGTTAAAAATATTGGTACACACTTTACTACTGACACGATTTGGTTTGTAGTAGGGCTTCTTTCAAGTCCTGGCTAGCTACCAACATCTTACCTAAAGGTCAAACCGCACTACAGCGGAGCGGCGCGGCCTCTCCTAAACGCACTATCGCGGCAGCGGAGCGGCGCGGCGCGGCTCAAATTGCCAGACGTGGCAAGATTTCATTGAAGTTGGACGCACGAACGAAAAGGGAACGCTCGGTCACGCGTTCCCTAGAACGAATTTCCAAGGAACGATTTAGCAACACATCCTCATATTTTTTATTTATTTATTTGTGATGAGTTATGATTATGATGATTTATGAAATGATCACGTAAAATACCACTTTGTAATTTAATCAAAATTTGTACACAAAATATCAGTAGAAATAGATATTTCCAAATACCCTCTATAGACTGAAGCTCGATTATGAAGAATATTCGGCCGCGCCGCGCCGCGAGCTATACCGCACTAGCGGCAGCGGAGCGGCGCGGCAAAATATTTTTTTGCACCCAAATCTGCCGCGCCGGTACGCGCCTGCCGCGCCGCGCCTCCGCTATAGTGCGGTTTGCATCATTGTAATCAATAGAAATAATATTTGGCCGCGCGGTGCGGCGCGGCGCGTACCGGCGCGGCGCTGCAGACTTGGGTTCGAAAGAATATTTTGTCGCGCCGCGCCGCGCCTCGCCGCGCCGCGCCTCTGCCGCTAGTGCGGTATAGCTTGCGGCGCGGCGCGGCCGAATATTCTTCATAATCGAGCTTCAGTCTATAGAGGGTATTTGGAAATATCTATATCTAACTGATATTTCAGTGTACAAATTTTGATTAAATTACAAAGTGGTATTTTACGTGATCATTTCATAAATCATCATAATCATAACTCATCACAAATACATAAATAAAAAATATGAGGATGTGTTGCTAAATCGTTCCTTGGAAATTCGTTCTAGGAAACGCGTGACCGAGCGTTCCCTTTGCGTTCGTGCGTCCAACTTCAATGAAATCTTGCTACGTCTGGCAATTTGAGCCGCGCCGCGCCGCTCCGCTGCCGCGATAGTGTGTTTAGGAGAGGCCGCGCCGCTCCGCTGCAGTGCTGCGCCGCGCAGCGTCGCTCCGCTGTAGTGCGGTTTGACCTTAAGTCTGACGCCATAAAAACAATTTAAAAATTGTTGTGTTCCGGCAGTTCGAGATGAGATACCAGTTCCTCAGTAGTGAGGTTTCTGGATGTAGTGCGCTTTCACTTTTGACCTTATCGTCACTTAAATCCTCCTAATGAATAAAATAAAATAATATAAGGTAAAGTAAAGCCAAGCACTATCCAGTTGTAGATAAAAACAAGCCCAAGATGTATATGACGAGAGGCTATTCTAAAGAATTACCTACCCAATCGATGTTTGTTTATCAAGTCTCTGCAAGTCATCTTATTTGTGACCAAGTTTTCTCTCGTAAATATTGAGCTATTTTGGTACTTTTAATTAAATGAATAACAACTTATCACGCAGTTGAAAACAATAGTACCTACTATTAAGGCTCGCTTATGCGAAAACATTTGTCTCTGTCTTTTTACGTAAAAACACTGTTTAGAAAATAACCTCACTTCTGTACTTTTTCGATGTTTTTCGTTGTTTTTTCATCATTATCTTAGCACAATTATCTTTCTTGAAAAACAGTTATTGGGGCAACTGCACCGTATATTATAAAGTGTATTTTGATGTAGAATTCAATACGTTTCCGCTATTATTTACGCCAAAAATATGACCCGCGACAAGCGCTTTTGATGATATTCTGTTTTTTTTACAATCATCTGTGAGGTTTATACGCAATTAAATACTTGTAGCTACTAGATAATCTCTTTAGCTTGTCGTATGTTTTTTTGTGATTACAGCTTTACGTTTTCTATATAAAAGTATGGCCCGCGCAAACCATGTTTTCCTATCATGGACCCTAACATTATTATTTTTCGAACGAATACACATTTAGCTCTACTATCTCTGCTTAAATTGTTACCCTCTGGATATTTCCTTGCCAGTTTTCTGATTGAACAAACCTATGTCAACTCTGTCGCCGCTGTATTACTAGTAACTAGCTCAAACGTTGACTTACGTCAGCAGTTCAGTAGGTGGGTGCCGATACTCGGTGCCTCAATAAACTATTCACATAGCAATTATTTATTCGTGCCTTGATTGCTGGCTGAGGGACGCAGCACGGAGAAACTAGTCGTACTATTACTTCTATTTTGCTGTTTTGATAACTTTAAAAGTTGAAATTAAGGTTTGAAAAAAATAATGTACCTATGTAGGGTTGAGGTGGTGAATAGGAAACACGTAGTTTGTTTTCTACTCAGAGTGATAAAATACAAATTATCACAATTGAATTAGGTACATTTGTTTGAATAGTGTGTGCCCGCGCAACAGAGACGCGCTGTAAATATTTTATTTGATCTACAGCTAAATGCATTTTAACTGTCATTAGGATAATTTGTCGCTTCTTTATTCCCGACAGTCAAAACAGTCTACTTGCTCGATCAATACTACCATGTCAAATTAAATCACACCTATTTAAATTTAATAGAATACCAAGATATTCGACCGTAAACACAAGACATAATAAACCTCAACTATAAAGGATCGGAATCTCGGTTTGGGCTATGACAACAATCCCGCCGGTAGTCGAGAACTCGAGACTCGAGAGGCTGTAATATAATCTGCTACCTTGTTGTTGATAAGGAGCTTCCGTACTCTACTCGGCTGCATACTCTCTGTACACAAAGTTAATAGAGGTAAAGCGGTGCCTTTGTTAACTGTAGGGTTGCCAACAGGACACATTAAAACCATGTCCAGAGCTACGCTTAAATAAGACGCGTTTCGTTATACAACGTTCGCTTGCTACCAGCGCAGCGACGTCAGCAACGTGTGCAATAGTACCGTGTGGAGGCATGTAGGTATCTTGAATTTTTTTCTACGGAGTGAGATAAGTTCGCGCATGTGCTCTTGTGAGCGACCAATAGCGCGCGCCCCTCTCCCACCGCCCGCGCCCCTCACCGCAACGCCTGCCCAAAATACGCGTTCTGCGCAATACCCACCCGATTTCAATACTGTAACAGCATTGTAACCATAATCGCGGCGAATTCGCCCTTTTCCATAAAAGATTACAAATTACAAGGTCCATCCTCCTTATCCATACAAGGTCTAACAGCAGTAACAATTTTGTTACATACTCTTTAATAGAACTAGGTTATCAAATAGTTATTTGCTATACAGTTCCTTGAAGTGTCAAGAAAGATAATAATTATCTGCATTTTTTATAAGATATATTACCTATTTTATGAGTCGATGTCGTTTGCTAAAAAAACAAGCACGATTACAAATCTAATAGATAGATAAAATACGGAACCATAAAAAGACTAGCTCATCATAGCTAATACTAAAAGGAAAGATAAAGCAACTTACTCAAAAACAATTTATTCATACTTAAGCTCCCGTAAACTTTATTTTCTCTTTTCGTCGAAAGGATGAAAGTTCCTTGTTTGGGGAACCAAACACTGTCAACCCTGCAGGACCCATTGGGCCGTGCTGTTGAGGACTGTTTGTTTAATTCTAAATTAATTTCCATTGGTGCGTACTTAGAGCTCTTGCTGGTAGCATCAATGCGCCTGCGTACAACGCCACCTTAATTAAAATCCGTTTCTACAATTCTTCTGTCCTAATTAAAAGTTACACGCCGACTGATTAGAACGAATACCTACGTGTATTAATGAGGATATTTTAATCTGATAAAACCGTTACTCGAATGAATCGTAGTTTAGTTCTGTAAGCTTATAAAGATTGTTCAGTATAAAGTCCACAAATATACATTTTAATAATGGCGAGAAGAACGAATCGCTGTATAAGAGGGTGTCTGACTTCAATCATTATTACAAGATTGATGTTATTGTTTTTTAAATATCTAAATAAAATTAATTATGGCGAGACACACGCTAGAGCCACTTCTAGAGCGACCAATGCCAAATGCTTTAGACATTAAAATGGGCGTCACGCGCCAATATGTATACGACAAGACAACGATTTAATATTATCCCTAAAATTAGCAAGAAACACGTGCGAATGAAAGTCTTGGACACGAGTACAAAAATGCGTTCATCATAATATCCGATCAGGGTTGCCAATCGTTGTACTAAAGATAAATCGAATTATTTTTTGTTCAACATAATCAATGATTTTAAATAAGGGTTGTCTCCCAAAGAACTAAGTATACAGCCGAAAATCTGTCGAAGTAATTTTGGCCAGATACTCCTGTTGCTCAGGTGCCAGTTGCCTCATCATCATCATCATCATATCAGCCACACGACACCCACTGCTGGGTATAGGCCTCCCCTAAGGATCTCCACGACGATCGGTCCTGCGCTACCTGCATCCACTGGCTTTCCGCGACCTCCACCAGATCGTCGGTCCACCTTGTCGGGGGCCTACCCACGGAGCGTCGTCCGGTGCGCGGTCGCCATTCCAGAACCTTTCTGCCCCAACGGCCATCGGTTCTTCTCGCTATGTGTCCCGCCCATTGCCACTTCAGCTGAGCAATCCTTCGAGCGATGTCGGTTACTTTAGTTCTCCTGCGGATCTCCTCGTTTCTGATTTGATCACGTAGAGAAACGCCGAGCATGGCTCTCTCCATTGCACGCTGAGTGACCTTGAGCCTCCTTATGAGACCCATAGTTAGCGGCCACGTTTCACTGCCGTAAGTCATCACTGGCAACACACACTGGTCATAGACTTTCGTCTTGAGACACTGAGGTAAGTCGGACGCGAAGATTTTTAGAAGCTTCCCGAATGCTGCCCACCCGAGTTGGATTCGACGAGAGATCTCTTTCTCGAAGTTGGACCTACCTAACTGGACTGCCTGTCCTAGGTATACGTAGTGGTCAACAACTTCAAGTGTAGTGTTCCCAACATGAACTGGAGAGGGTACAACATGGGCATTTGACATAATTTTCGTCTTATCCATGTTCATCCTAAGACCCACTCTTTGGGAAGCACTACGGAGATCTTCGAGCATTGTGTTCAGGTCTTCCATGGTCTCAGCCATAAGGACTATATCATCGGCAAAACGAAGGTGTGTTAGGTCCTGAGGGAGATCGAGAGCTTCTATGGGCAGTTATATTCCACGCAGACACCTGTTGAAAGCAAGGCTAAAGACCCCAGAGCCAAGCTTACCCGACACTATACCGAAGATATCCCGGACGTCAGCCTGTTCGAGATTAGTATGGCTCTCAAACAGCTGAAAAACAACAAGGCGGCGGGTGACGATGGAATCACTACAGAACTTCTGAGAGCGGGCGGTAAGCCGATACTCAAAGTCCTCCAGAAGCTCTTTAATTCCGTCATCGTCCAGGGCAGAACGCCAAAGACATGGAACATAAGTGAGGTGATCTTGTTCTTTAAAAAGGGTGACAAGTCCCTCTTAAAGAACTATAGACCCATCTCGCTTCTGAGTCATGTCTATAAGTTGTTTTCGAGAGTCCTTACGAATCGTCTCGCTCGCAATTTTTTTTTTTTTTAATTTATTTTCCATTAATTGAGTATACAGTGTTTCACAAAAATAACGCAACGCAAGTTCGACGACTTCCAACCTCCCGAACAAGCCGGGTTCCGAAAAGGCTTTAGCACCATAGACCACCATCCATACGCTGCGCAGGTTATACAGAAGACTGAGGAGTATAATGAGCCACTTTGCTTGGCGTTCGTGGACTATGAGAAAGCCTTTGATTCGATTGAAACCTGGGCGGTGCTGCAGTCTCTCCAAAGGTGCCAAGTGGACTATAGGTATATCGCCAGTTGCCTCAGTAAGGTTTTATTTGTGTCAGGCTTATGCAATGGCGAATGTCTGAAAAAAATCAAATTGGCTGAATATTTTTTAATAGGTTTTATAGGTTGCGTGAAAAAAGTTAAATGATTTAAACTCTTTGACTTCACAAATGTATGAAAGTAACAGGAGAATGGAGATTATTCCCTTTGCCTCCACCTGCCCTGCCACACACAACCACAAGACGTGGGTGGTAGGAAAATATAGACGATTCAAAAGTACTTAATAATTAAGTTTATTTGAATAAAGCTTATTTGACTCAGACTTTGAACGTATTAAAAAAAAGTTTTGCGTCTAAACTTTTCACGCAACCGAAAATTCTTATAAAAATAATCAGCCAATTTTTTTTCAGACATTCCCATTCTCGAAAAAGCTACACTTATTTTAGGACTATTCGTCAAAAATCAAAATGTTGGCTTAGCAACCCTGGTGGTGATACCAATCTGCAATCAGCGCGCACACGTCATTCCGTGGGATGTGGTGTTGTGATGGCATACTTTCGTTTTTTGAACGCGGGTAGAATCCACGCCATTACGCAAACTGCTCGGTCACGTTTCGGATTCTATCTCGACAGTGTATCTGCGAA
Source organism: Agriphila tristella (assembly GCA_928269145.1). Taxonomy (NCBI): domain Eukaryota; kingdom Metazoa; phylum Arthropoda; class Insecta; order Lepidoptera; family Crambidae; genus Agriphila; species Agriphila tristella. The sequence continues at coordinate 1,271,229 of OV743443.1, read as the reverse complement.
AATCTGACGGTTGACCTTTTGTTACACAACATTTTTTTGCTTTTGAATAGCTAATTGGCTACTAGTAGTTAGCGATTGATTGTTTCTGTTATATTAGAGGCGCTAAGTGGCCTCTAGAGACCTGAGTTTTAGTATTTTAAAAATCGTTTTCGGGACCAAAAATCACTAACATTTATTTTATTGTTTTACTTACATTCAGTTTTGTGTAACATTTTGCAATCTAGCAGTCAACTGACCAATGATGTGCATGTAAATAAGTGTACCATTTTACTTACCCACCTATTAGATACAGTATCGAGGTTTTGTCAATAGAATGGCACGTGTCACTCTCGCCATAGAAATTCCAAGCACACGCGGGCCATTGACAAGTTAATCATATCACGTGTAATGGTACACGCCTCTCGAAGCCTTGGCCAATCAGCTTAGTCTAAGCAAGCCTTTAAAGAGATGGTATAAGCATAGAATTTAATGGTTTACTATTTTGAGTGCTTTTATCTAGCTATCGGCTTATCTTTTAGAAATTCCACCCCACCGATCCCCAATGCAGATCATAACATTTTTGTACAACGGCTTACCTTCGCCACAATGTCACCCCTCGCCACTGATAACTAGCTTAAGTAAGCGACTTCGTCCGCGTGGATTCCCCTCCTCAAGGGGCGAATTTTCACTAATTATTTCTTAGTGCTCGCCTGCATTGTAAAAATAATAATTTCCTAGGTCCTCCAATAGTTTAGGGCTTCTTAGCCTTTGCGCTGATATGTCAGTCAGTCAGACTCATAATCTTCTTTTTAAAACAGTTTGTAGTATACAATGCAGGCTTATAATTTTATCGTACCTGCCAAGTGTCATGAAATCTTTATTTCAGCAGTAACAAGAGCGAGTCAAGAGTCCGCTGCTAATTAGCCCGGAGGTAGCGAGCAGTGTTGCGTGACACCCCAGACACATGGTGAAGTGTTAACGAAGTGCTAACACGCTTGCAAGTTCGCTGCTTATGTCTAGCTTCTAACTTCTTGAACTGTGTAGATCAAAATATCTTCAAGTGCGTTTGTTACCATACCTATTGCATTTTTATATTATTGTCCTTCTCAGATTTGTTTATACTTCTAAATATCTCGGTATCCTCTTTTAAAACTAATGTGTAAAGTCGCAAATTAATAGTTTCAATAGTAATCAAGTCGAGAACGTTAAGTGCTGTATCAACAGATCATAATAATGAATTTCACATTTTCTGGTTAAATTTTCATTCCATCATGACTGACTTGTTGAATTGGCTCATGTAGTACATTAGCTGTGATGTGACATACACATACATCACGCACGTTCGGCTCATAGGTATGTATGTATGAATCACAGATTTATGTGATTATGATTATATGACGTGAGCAGCATTTAAATTGAACTAAAATGAGCTAAGCATTTTTTAATTTACACCTGTCTCGTGACTGGCTTTTTCTAGATGTGTGCAATTTTCAAGCAATATCCTTGAATAATAATACTGCATCTGCACTGCGGTGTCCAAAATTGCAACGGGTTCGGAGTCGATCAATCGAATTCTGATAGGTTCTATGTTCAGTCAAAGCGTATTGGAATCCAATTATTCAAAGGAGTTCATTGTAAACATTTAAGATCCAAGTGATAACATAGACATGATCAATAAAGCATTGATTTTCCCTGCACTGTTTGCGTTTTTGCCTATTTATGTCGGATTGACTACGCCAGTGCCTTGCACCATTAGAACAAACGGCTTCATGGCAGGAAATTCCGTTGCATTGACCTGCACACCTGCCAGATGTTTACCGATATGTGAACAAACAATCATTTACATTACGCCTAATATCTTTCCCCTTTATTTGTCTCTACGTATTAGATGATCGACACGATTCCGCTGAAAGCATTACTATTTTGTCATTGTTCCACTTTAGTTGTAAAGTTAGATGGATGCGCTAGCAAAATGGATGACGTGAAATTTAAAGGATCTCGCAATATATTTCCCTCCCCGATACTTATCTAGATGACATCGCGGAAAGATAATATCCACTTGGATGAAAGCTTCAAAAGAGGTCGACGTGCTTCTTAAATAACATCATCAAACAATTTTAGATTTAACCTAGTAGGTATAGGGCTTAGGAATATGCTGTTATTTTGTTAATTTGTCTCTCTTATTATCTCGTATATGTATTGGCAAGGCCAACAATGCAGGCAGGTGAATTGAATACCAAACTCGACATTTTTATGGCTGAATGCCAAATTCTTCTTTGTAAGATTTATTTATCGCAAAAACAGATTCAAACCATTCATTGTTCGGTTTCATATCTTAAGTTGAAGAAGTCAGACGTAAAAGATATAAAGTTCGTGTTATCATAAAAACTACAACTTATTTATTGGTGGATTTTTATCATCAATAACTTTCGAATGTAAACAATCGATTCGGAGAGAAGATAAGCAGTCCTATAACAACGTTTTTACGTAAACATTGAAGGCTAAAGCAAACATAGTACGCGACGAAGCGAACATAACTAAAACGAACGACTGCCTCGTAAAACCTGCCCGTTCGCATTCGTGGAGTTGTAAATTGAAGTGGTTGATCCTCGACGAAAGTATAAGGCGCGGTGATTGGAGGGCCCTACACACATCTCATCATATTTATATGCAGTTCAGGATTTTCCTTCTTTTGAAATGTTACTTCTATCTAAAGTAGGTCAGGAGTTTACGTTAACTCTATCCCTCGTTAATGATGAACTTGATACAGCTGGACTGGAGACCAACAGCAGCTGTTGATAAATTGTCATTATGACGAGCAATATCTGAAAAGGGAGGAAACGTAAACACAGAAGATTTTTATTTATTTTTAATTTGTTAACCGAGATACATTTGCTTATATTTTATGAATCTAATTTTAATACATAATGACTTGTAATAGCTGTATGTAAAACTATTTCCGTCTAACAGTATTACTGCAACTCGTCGTGATAATATCAACAAGAATCTAGTATATAATACCTACCTAATATAATTATGATAACAATCTATTTCTTTTATCGAACAACAAACACGAAATACTAGCTGAGTATTTGCTCATCAAATAATTACAAGTAATTCACATTTAATGGGTGGGACGCATTAAAAACCAATCGACTATTCAAATAGAACTTGTTTTTCCTTCACGCGACCATTTGTAGTTAGTGAAATCTTTTAAAAATGAGATTATTTCCGAGCTTCCTTATAAATAATGCGCCAGGCGCCTGTGCTGTGAGGACTGTTAATCTAGATAATTTGTCAACGTCTAGCAGCACACTTGGTTCTGACTTTATTGCCCAGCTTAAGAAGCAGGAGGCTGGATCTCCGCGGATTTATGCCCAGCCCATGTTTTGTTGTTTATTGTTTATTCCGAGTCGTTCCCACTCCACTAAACGGTGGTAAAACTACTTTGTTTACTCCTTACACAGCGAACAATAACGCTCGACGCCACGTCTCGCTTAGATGGTCGAGATTTAATACGCTCTTCGCTGCGGTCTCTTAACGATCCTTTTGAAACTATTCACCGTGGACGTTTCGGCCTTTATTCAATTCCACTACAATGTTCTTTATTTTAGTTTCAATCAATTTTTTGCAATTGCAATGTTCTTAATTTACTGAACTGTACTGAAAATATATTTTGATATTCTTAACCTTATTAGCAGTACGTACGTATATCCCGTGTACCGTCATGAGCACATCTAACCAGACAATTAAATCTACAGATTATCAAATCCTCAAACGACGGTGTCGTAACTTGGTGTTGATGATATTGAAAGTCTCATCAGATCTTTTACGTTCACCAACAAAGCTCCGTTTTATGCGCCATTCCCAAAAGCCTCATTAAACTCGTGCTACCTGCCAGGTGGCTACCAAAACACGGAAAATAATTTTACGGCTCCTTCAATTTTCGACGCCTCATCAAAAGCCATAAAGTCTATTATGAGTATTGGCACGGAAAAGTAAATTATATTACTTACAATTGGAGGGAAGGCTTTCCCTCAAATTGGTACCGTCATTCTTCATTTTGAGATGCTGGAGTTTCTTGTCCGCTTTATCGTTATGAAATCATGATTCATTTTTAGTTAATAAAATGTTACCGTCACAGACTTGAAAAGAAAATATTCATGTCCTAAATTCTGTTAGTCGATTGCAACGAATTTAAAATGTAATGCTAATGTACGCAGCCGCCAGTGTTCGAAACGGGGTCGTCCTGCGATACGATTGTATAAAAATAAATGAACGTGACCCAAAATATCTAATTCTAAACTATAGTTCGGACGAATCCGTTGAGTTATTATTATTAGGTAATTGGTATCGCACTGCCAACAACTCGTGTGAACTTTAAGCAATTAAAATTGTTATGTTCGGATATATGTCTGAAGTCTTGCGTGAAATATGCACGCCGCTTATCCAACCGCTTATCCGATTCGATTACGTGTTAATTATACGTTTAATAACGTCTTGTAGCGCAAAGGACGCTATTTTCATATTTACTTGCTTGAAGTTTGCACAGCTTGTTGCAATGTAATTGGTTTATTTGCGATTGAATGAACTCGCTGAATAGAAATAGGTTTGACTAGCGGGAGCATTCACGTGTAATGGAGTTGTCAATACTTCTTTTTCCTGGAGATAGGTTCATAGCGCGCTGTGTCGCCGCGACCTGTTTTCCATGACGGCTCATTTCCGCAGTGGTAAACGCAGATTCTCCCCCCTCCTCGGTCCTCCACTCACTCACACCCTTCTCGTCGTACTGCGAAACTCATTGTTCTGCTAATACCGTCTTGAGCTTTCCATCCTGGGTTATTATCCCCAACGTCTTAATTTTCAACGACCTCATTTGTCACTTTTGAATCTGGAGTGTAATTTAACACATAATTCTACCGCAAAGAAGTTTGCGTTCAACATTCTACTTGTGGATTATTGTGAACTTGTAATTTGTTTAGTTCTTCCCATAAATTGTAGTCACGGTCCATAAAGTTTATTATTTACTGCATTTTTCTTTGTTTCTCGGGGGCCCTTTTTTCGGTAAATGCAACGCAATCAAATAGAAAGCAATCTTAGAATGAAAATGTTCTTTCAGCTGCTAATATTTATCGAGGTGTTCTAGTCTAAGCAAATACGTGGATACATAATTTACACCACATCGAGCGATATATCGATGCTCGTATCGATTCGGCCATCGTGATGAATGCGGGTGTCGTCATGGGCGTTTTTGAGCGATAACCCGCCGCCCGGGTGATCCGATCACGCGTGATTTATGTACGCCGATGGACGATACATCGCTGCGCTATTTATTTTAACGATATTTATTAAACATTATCGGCAAAACAATTTGGGACTCGCAAAATGATAAGTTTGGGGGAATAGGTGGAACTTGTAAAAAAATAGAAGGGAGCGAATCGGTATACGGAAGAGAATTTCAGAAATTTTCACTAGGTATGATGGGATGGGAGTAAATTAGGTAGATATAATTGTTGCTTCCTCAAATCCATCTACCATTGCCTAAATATTACTCATAGGTACCTATTATAGGCATTGTAAACACTGATGATGGATGTAGAGATTGTAGAGTGATCGACCGAATGTTTGCAATCATGATGAGATTATGAAAGAGTGAGTGGACAGCTTTGGTCCAACATTAACAAAGATCCCTAGGTCCCATTCTATATTCCTATTGAATTATCAGATAATTATTATAACTCACCAGTCCAGAACGTAAGCTTATTAACGTTCATCATGAACTTTAACCAAATATTTACACACAATGTTGATAATCATGTCATGACATACACGAAAGGCACCTGCCACCAGCAAGAAACTATCATCGATTTGCGTAATTAATTATCCTAAGTGTTTTTTTTTCTTAACTGTTAACTTTACACAATTCGTCGCGTGAAATTTCTGTGTTTGGTGGTATTTGTATTATACAGTTTTGTTATTTAACCTCTGAAGGGTGACCCTTCATTGGCATTACAAAGGCTCATAGTACTGTAAAATAATATTTTGAAAGATTTTATTTTGCAGAGTTAAACAAGTAGTCATTTTTGAAAAAAAAAATGTATTATGCCAAGATACTAATTTCATAATTTCAGTGTTCGTTACTTTTGTTGTATTTGAGGCTTCTACTTTAATAATTGTATGACGTCAGAATTGTGATCTGTGTGTGAAATTCATGTATAAATGTATTGTTTAAGCTACTTTAATAATTTCACATCCTACATTTATTATGCTTTTAAAAAGCTAAAATTCATTAAACCCTTATAAATTAAAACGTTAGCGATAATTGTATTATGACTGAAATTCTTCCAAAGTTGGCCCAACCGAAGTTCGACTTTGATAGAATAATTTGCCAGAGTTGATCCACTCGAGATGATACCAAAAGTTCAACGGGCGAGTTAAGGACTAATTCCTTTTGTTATCAAAGCAATTGGATTAATTGGAAAACAGATAAAGCTTATAGCCGTTTATGAAAATGTAATAACAAAGATGATGTTAGTTTATTTTTGGGTTTAAATAATTGATTCAGCAGTTTTTGGTAAAATTTTCAAGTTTCCCACATTCAACAAATTGCAAACCACAAAGTAAATGACTTTTCCTGAGTTGTAATATTTATGAAAGTGGTGTAGATTTCTGTTCTCATTTAAATATCTGGCAATTTGTCAAATCTTCCACCCATGGAAGATCTCCCAAGATACGAAACCCGATGCACGACCCAATTGGCTCACGGCTTCAGATGTTCGGAGATTTCGTTGCAGGAATGTGCATTTTTACGTTAATTATGATTTATATAATTTTAATTACACTCGCTGAAATGATTTTAGTCAAACTAAAATACAACAAAAAATCTTTTTTTACAGGAATTTTGAAATTTGGTTCAATTATTATTGAGTCCTTAAATATGAGTACCTAATCACAATTTGTATCAATAATATGAGGTTGTTTATTTGAGTGTGCGATCCAACGATCTCTAGTTGGTGCGATCAGTTCGGTCGTAATTATGCCTTATAAAGTATTCTTCTAAACATAGCTGCAAGGTTAAGCGCATTGTGGCGCAGCGCGCAGCGTGCTCTTACGTCACGATTGGTCACGAAGCGGCCGACGACGACAATGATAATATTCTGATTCTGATCTTCGATGTTTTGTTGAGCCTGCTAGTAAAACTCAGTAGGTACAATTGAAACTATGACCTTGAATTAAAGATTTGGTAAATCACTGAAATTCTTACATGCGTCGGCGTCGTATTGTATCATTATGTCAAATACATAATGTTTTCAAACAATGAATAATAGTCATGATTATGTAGTAAATACTTGTTATTTCCGTGCTGCTAATAGTCGCTTGCAATGCAATGTTATAGAAATAATTTTGTATCGATCGGAATGTTTCAATGTCAGCAGGATTCCGTTTTGACTCTATTTCAGTAAATTATGCAAAAGGACAGGGAAAAAGATACAGATTGTGTCTTCATCGTTTTTAAATGATCTGATCTTTTTAATAAAGTCGTTATTCAAGATTGGATTATAATTCATCTTCTTAATTTGTTTCTTGATGGCTACAGGACTACCTAATCATACGTTGCAGCAGCGTCAGGTAGGATCGCTTTATTGGTAACGAGGTCAGATGCAGCCACGACTCATATTGTCGCACAATTGATGTGGGCGGGGCGGTCGGCGCAATCGTTTCTAGTATCATACTTTACTACTGCGTTTATATCTAATTTTTTTCGTTTTTTTTTTGTTTCGAATTTGTTGTTCATTGATTATCTTTTTTTTAAAAAGGGTTTTGCGTTTTCGTCGTTAAACACTCGTATCGTTGGTTTTGTTTATGTGAATTATTTGACTTAGCTGGTTCTAATCTTTTTATTTTCCTTGAGATTATCACCTAGTTTTTGAAATTTTAACAATAATAAGTATAATAACGACAAAAGTATCCTGAGAATATAGATCATCATCATAACTCTTCTAAGCGTTCTTCTGTTGTCTGCCAGACTGCCTTAATAGACATTTTAAACTACCAATGATAAAATGCATGATACATTGGAGATGTACTGACTCTAATTTGAGTAATCCATTTAGTTTTTTTTTACTGAGATTTAAGTTCTGGGACCTATATTTCGACTTGCTTCCAGGTCTGTACAGTACATCTCTATCAATAAATAACTCCTTTATACTATAATAAAGTCACTGTATTTATATGTTCCATTAAATAAATAATAGTAATCCATTTAGTTTTTTTTTTACTGAGATTTAAGTTCTGGGACCTATATTTTGACTTGCTTCCAGGTCTGTACAGTACATCTCTATCAATAAATAACTCCTTTATACTATAATAAAGTCACTGTATTTATATGTTCCATTAAATAAATAATATGATTTAAATGCGTAACACATGCTAGCACGTAAGGTATTAGACAAATCACTTTTGTAACTCGCTGTATGTTATTATTCTCAAGCGACTAGAATAATACCTATGCATTTAATTTTGATGATTGGCCAAATATCAGCGTTTGTTTGTCGAGGTTGGCTTGTAGTAACCTCGACGTTGGCCAAACGCTTGCCACCTCTCGATCTGACATCAGCACCGGCTCCGAAGGTGTGGTCTCCGACATACACGTAACATGCACTTCACACTGACTCATGACTTGTATTATTATTTCAATCTAGTGATCAAACGCACAAACAATTTGTAACTTGTTTTGCTTTTGTTCGCTGACCTTGACTTGCATTTGTCATGGGGTTTTATGGTTCATAATTGGTCACTTTATCACAAAATTATTTCCTTTTTATTTAGCTAATCACACATAAAACCTCATTCATCAAAACAATATAAAATAATATTTAAATCTTGGAGTACTGTGTTTAAAGTTCAAGATTTTGAACGCTTGTGTCATATTTAAGTCACGTAACGTGCCTACTTTTTCAAGGCTGATTAACTGATTTGTTGTAACTGAAATTGCTTCTTGAGTTCTCAATTTATACTTTTGAATTTATAGTCAAATAATATTTTCTTTCATAATGTTTAAATTCTTTGAAAGTGTTTTTCAAACAATTCCGTGACACAGTACTCCAGAATCTTGTTAGCTCACAATTAACATGTCCGTTTTGCTTAGCAGTTGAGCCGACGTACCACTTCAAGGTCCTGGTGCCGTCGATGGTGGCCGGCGCCATCATCGGCAAGGGTGGCGAGACCATCGCGCAGCTTCAGAAGGACACCGGCGCCAGGGTCAAGATGTCCAAGTCACATGACTTCTATCCTGGTAAGTGCTGTAACGATGCTATTACACTTTTTAGTGGAACGATCAGGATCTTCCTGGAAGTCTCAAATGGAATTCTGTTCCAATCCAACTGCTGCGGTTACACTTTTCGTTTTTCTTAAGTCTGATCCGGAAAGATGATTTTGTAGAATGACGCTTGAATCCTTTTCTCCAAAGTTACATACTTTTGATGCAGTGCTGAGGTCAGCAAATTAATAAAATGATTAGTTATTTCTGAACAAGCAATCAAACAGTTTTCTGTTTTTGACATCAACATTTTGGTGCACCCATTGTTGTTAAAATTTCTAAATCGTTTCTTCGCCTGTCACAACAATTCCCAATATGCAATTACGCTTGGTTATTAACTAATGTTAATCGAAATTAATAATTCTATTAGCTGGTCAAATGCATACCAATACCAATAGTACCATTGTATCTATCTGACGTGCTATTAGGTTGCCGTAAGATTAATTAAACCATGATTATCCAATGCCTGATCTATAAAGCGTTTACTATGCTGCTATAAAATTTGTGCATTCTTGTATGTAGACTGATATCTGGAAAATTTAAAATACATAATACATAGCTCTGTTTTTTTGATATCAGTAAGATTAAATATGCTTCTATACTTCAAACTTGATTTGTTTCTAAAATTCCCTCAAAATTCGGATATACAGTCAAGGGTTAGGTTTTAAGGAAGTTGGGTAACGTTTATCAGGAAGATTTAATAATGTTCGTTAACGTAATCCTTAAACGGTTCTTTACTGCTATATCTTGCGTAGTTAAAACGGTTTATTACAGTATCTACAGAAAATAGTCATAATATCGATGTCAAATAGTAATAAACAGAACTCTATTAACACTGAGTTACATTCATAACGAGACATTGTTCTCTTCAAAGGGAGACAGCGAAATGTATTAACGGAACAATGTGCAGTCGCTAACAAGAAAGTTTTAATATGAATTGTGAAACAGTTTATTACTTATTTCATTAACGGACGCCGACCCAGATCACCATTGTTGGGCTTGGAAGTAATAACTGGCTTTCGGACCCTAACTCGCCTCTGGGTAAAATCACAAAATTGTTAGAAAATTTATTACACTTTGCTCGTTATAAATGTGAAGAATGGAATTCTGAATTAAGAAATCGATTTGAAATAAATAAAATAGCCAATTAGGGAGCAGAGAATCCATGGGACGTTATTTATATTATACTATTGAAATAATCCTAAAGGCTATTGAAAATGTTTTTTCGAACCTTGCAGAACAAGTTATTGTTGATCAAGATTATTTTCCATCTGCAAATTGTACTGTAGTTGAAAATAGAATATAAGCACACCTAAGTTAGGTTCAGCTTCATCGATGTAGATAAGTCGAAGATTACCACCTAAACACTCCAAATCCCCAATCAACGTGCCTGCGGTTAATCCTCCTATACTTAAATGTACTCGACAACGCCCCCCTCTCACATTCCAAACTCCCAACTCCAAAATGGAGGGATAAATACTTTAGTATCTTCATTACATTCCTTTCTATTTCTGATAATATGATGTCCATTATTTTTTATTTTATTTTTTATTTTATTATTTATTAGGACCGCCAGAGAAAATTACATTGAGTCTTACATAGTAGGTATTTACGTTATAACATAGAGAATGAAAAATTCTATTGAAGGCGGCCACAACATGCCTTATAGTACGGACGGATAATTGACTATATAAACATTAAGTACTAACCTAAGGGACCGTCTCACAAAGTCCGGCCAAGCTGAAACTAACATACATGATGAGCAATTTTATATAAATTCTACTCCATTCCCAAATTAATCCAGTGCCCAATCAGAAATTGTGAAACAGGTACCCAATTAAAACATTAATCTATTATATTATTACTTATGAACATAACATAATTATGAGAATAAGCCAAACTACACATCTCTCAACAACCCCAACACATTTATTCGAAACTGATGAAAAGATTCATGAAATATGTCGACTTTTTCTGCCAGTCTATTGTAAGCTTCGGGTATACGATATGTTGCGGCGTGCCTCAGTACGTTAGTGCGGGCAAATGGTTTAGCAAATAAAGGTAGTGGATAACGTGGTGGTTTACGGGGAACTCTGATACTAATATTGCTTAGAAGTTCGGGACAATCCAGTACACTTCTGACCACTTTAAATAGAAAAGATAAATCCAAAAGTTTCCTTCTGGTTAGAAGACTGTCCATGTTAAAAGATCGAAGTCTCTCGTTGTAGCTATTGGCTTTTTTACCCAGCCCACCACAAAATGCGAGATGCCGTGTGAACCGTTTTTGAATGCGTTCGATACGTAACTGGTGCACACTGTATTGGGGAGCCCAAACCACCGAGCAATACTCCAGTATACTTTGACGAAACAGTTATAAATAATTATCTTGGTTGCGGGATTTTTGAAAACCTTGCAATTTCTTATAATAAAGCCAAGAGCTTTCGAGGCTCTGGCAACAATGTCGTCGATGTGCGGAACAAAGGTAACTTTGGAGTCTATTGTAACGCCTAAGTCACGAATGGTATCCACTTCCTGTAAAATCGTATCATTAATTTTGTAATGCGTTTTAAGAGGGTGAGACTTTCGCGACAGTTTGATGTGGTAACATTTTTTAATGTTAAGGGACATCTTATTATTCTTGCACCATTCAACTAAACCATCGAGGTCCAATTGCAGTAGAATAGCATCTTCTATACAATGTATAGCTCTTGTTATCTTCAGATCGTCCGCGTACAAAAATACATCAGAGTGTTTGATAACATCCACAACGTCATTTATGAAAATGTTGAAGAGCAAAGGCCCAATATGGGAGCCCTGGGGTATTCCTGATGTGGCAAAATATGTACCAGAACGGTAGCCTTTCACAGTTACATACTGAGGGCGATTCGTTAGATATGACTGCAACCAAAACAACAAAGAATCTCCAAACCCGCACCTTGACAACTTATTTATGAGGATTTCGTGATTGACCCTGTCAAATGCTTTAGAGAAATCTGTATAAATGGCGTCTGTTTGCAGCTGGGAGTCCAAGTTATCCACTATAACATTTGTAAAGGTAATGAGGTTAGTACTGGTCGATCTAGGCCTCAAGAACCCGTGCTGTCGGTTGGTAATTAGATGTTTTACTTGGGCATAGAAATAAGGATATATAAGCGCTTCGAATACCTTTGGAATCACTGACAAAATGGAGATTGGTCTGTAATTTGCGATATTACTTTTATCTCCGCTTTTGAAAATTATCTAAGTTAAAATGTAAAAATGTTGATTAGGATTCCGGGATACTCAGTGATGAGGATTCCGGATGTAGTGCGCCTCCACCTTCGGCCTTATCGTCACTTAACATGGTGAGGTGAATGAAGGCCGAGCACGATCCCGTTGTGCATTTAGAAAAAGATTGTCACTGTCTAGCTCATGTATTATTTTTAACTAATAATGAGGAAAACTCCTGTTTTTATTCGCAACAATGAATAAGTTTACAGCCATATGCTAATAAGGGTAACAAAACGAAGAAATCATTTTGAAGGAGTTTTTTAATTAATCACTTAAGAAAATCTATCGAAATGATTAAAACCTAGCGGATTAGTTATTCCGATTGAAAATCTATTGAAAAACAACTTTAGACACTTGTATTAGTCTTGTAACAGAGATATATACGTTTGTTGTTGGGATGTTGATGGAAAGCTTCTGAATACGTGTGCACGAGTAAACAGGAGCATAGTTTGGCGGGTCGTTGTTCCGTCCCGGACGTGTCTCCCTGGGGATAACTTCGAGAGCTTGGTCCACCGGATGGCGACCAACAACGGATTCATCCTAGACTAGTAGACTTGGCCACAATAGGGTTACAACGACAAAGCACTATGAATGTGATGCCCTGATTTTTTTAAATAAATTCTATTATGTTCATTCATTACCGTGCCTAAAGTTATCTAATCCGAACCGAAAGCTTAGATAAGTGTATAAGCAAACGTTGATCCAGTAGATATGCTCGTTTTTGTTCAATAGAAATATTTGCCTTCAACGAGAGTCGAATGCGCTTCGATTAGAGTAACTCTGCCGTTAATTTCACTCTTCTCTGGAAATACTTATGTACCAGTCTCAATTTTTTGTAAGACCTTCTGATATAATAATTTTATGTAGGGTGTTCATAATATTATTGAATTTATGGTTTATTCATTAATCATTCATCAGATTTGGCGTGACCTTGCTCAGAAAGAAAATATTCCATTATTGTTGATGTGACAGTAATTGCAGTGTTTGTAAATATAATTATTATTTATTTATTTTTTGCTGTTTAGTCTGTTTTTGTATGGTATCTTTTTTATCGCAATTTTATCTGGGTTTACAATTGCTTTTGTTGTTATGAATGATTGCAGACATTTTATTAAAATACAAATTATCATTTAATGTTCTAACGAACATCCTTGTTTTCTTTTATGAGTCAATGAATACTTTAAAATAACAACTACTAAAGCAAGCTGCCTCCACTGATTACGCAAAGGAGAATGGCAAACTGGGAACCATTTTCCAAATTCATAAATACTGAGCGTGCCCAATTCGGACCTTATGAGATTTAAAGGTCATAATTTGGTGGTTACTTTTCAATTTAAAGTGTTCGTAAAGAAGGAGGCAACATTTAGAAAAACATGATAGTAATATTCTTCTTTGCTAGAAACAAAACGCAATTGATCTGAAACAAAACGCTTTTGTGAGGTTTGGTTTATTATTGTTATATTGGCCCCTCTAGAAAAAAAGACAGGGAACCAATCACGTCACGTAAATATATGTATCCAGGACAGCCAACATGACATGACAGCATTCTAAGAACGGCAATATTATTAAGGCTATATTCCGAATCACGATAAAATCGATGTCAGCGCTCACGTTATCTGTCAAACCCATACAAAATCACCGACTCGGAACGCATTTTAGTGCGCTGTCATCGATTTTAGTGTGATTCGGAATGCAGCCCATGTTGGTTTGCCTACTAGGTGCTGTTTTGAGGTTAAGTTTTAAAATCAACTTTTTATCCCCAGCTTTAAAGTGTATCTTACGATTACATAATTAATTAGGCTTTAATAGAGGATTAAAGTCATGCTATTTACTTCTTGGCACGCTAAGCCTTTATGTGGTTCTGAAAATATATGGGCACCTGCCATTCTCCTTTCATGACCATATACGGGACGTAAAAATACAAAAGCCAGCTGGAACGTGACCAGCAAAGCTTTGCAGAGAAAATAATAACGACCGTACCAATACAAACAACTAAGTCCACAGGACTGGACGATATGTGCTCGTCGTATTAGCATCCAGGGCTGGCACTTTATCAACAAACAACTGCTTCGTCTAAATGCATTTTCCTTTTGAAGCGAAATGTATAACGTCCACTGTATGCCTATCGTATTCATATATAATGTCGTGCATATGCCTCATCGCTCCCGTGCTGCCCCTTTCAGCAGCTTTTCGCGACCTTCAGACGATCGTTGCTCCACCTTGTAGAGGGCAGAAACTGTTCCACTCTAAAAATAATTAAGACAAAAAATATCCAACTCAGTTCTCCGAAATTGTGACAGTTTCTCCGTACAATGTAGTCTGGTTAAACGCCTATCTGACAATAGAAGCGACCCTGTGTGCCTTAATAAAATCACATGGGATCGCATTATCCCAAATCCTGACGTAGCGACGACGGTATGAATTTCCTGTCGGTGCCTTCGAGTATCCATTCATTGTCGGTGGATTCAGTCATTTTCTTGACAGTAAATAATGCTTTCTGAAATGCGCGTCATTATGATTAGCATACGGTGATATTGCGAATTGCTATTTGGAACACATATCGAAATAAACCTTTTAGATGCAAACGATCTTTAAACAAATAAGAGTCTGTTTATTGTATCAAGATGGAGGATCAGAAGCTGTATTAAAAATTTACGACTTTTTGATCGTGTTTTGATGCGATTTCGATACATGGAGGAAGGAGTAAAATTCTCCATCGTTTCCTGGATGAAATGGAAATTGGAACGTGTAATATTTATGTTTGCCTTGGGATGCAAGCAGCCTGGATGTCGGATCTTCCGGTGAGATCGAACTACGGATCTTAAACGTGATTCCGGTCGGAAATCTTCTGCAAGCATTGTCTTGCATCATATTTTTATGACATATGACTTGACTATCGTTAAAACACTTCTAATGCCTTGGCATTTCAGAAGTGTTTAGAGTGTGCTTAAGAACAAACAGGCTCAAGGATGATGCACCAATCAACAAATTATCGAATGAAATGTTATAAAAATCATTGTTCCTAAATGTCAAGGTATTTTAAAACAATGTGATGATATCATGTTGATAAACTAAAAAAAATTGATGCCAATATATTTGCCTTTAGCAAGATTTGATGATTTTAACAGCAAAAAGCTTATGATTACCCAATTTCGTTAGCATATTAATTCTGTGAGCCGGAATGTGATTAAAAAGTTTTAGTCACGAAATCAGACGACAAGTGATTTTAATATCCAAATGGCTTTGCGAAATTACCTAAGCTAACAAGCCCCGCCTAGAATTTTCACAGGAGCCCAAAATACCAAAGGCTGAGCGTTCGTTGCTTACATCATGTTTTCTACTTAGATAGGGCGTGTCAAGGCTCTGTGCCTAGAGGTCTTTAGTTACACAATCGTCGAATAATTTATAGCGATAACTGTTTTTGTGGAATAGCTTTATCTTTTAAACAGTCAAGTAGCATTACTTTTCGTCAATTGTCAAATAAAGTTTGTTGGCTCTGGCTGTAGTTTATTTAAACTTATTTCAATTTCAACTATCCATTAATTAAAATATTTACTCAAAAAATCAGTACAGGGATCAAACTTGACAAAAAAACCAAACTTTATTTTTTTATTTTTATGTATAAAATAGCTAGGTATTGCTATTCCCTCAGTAATTGATTCCATCTCCACTTGTGTTACCTCTTTCACGAAGCCTGTAATGAAATTGCGTATTCCACAACCTTCATCAGATTATACGTCGATCTCGAAAACATTATACCCTAATCTAGGGGTTCGTTTAATTTTAACGCACAGAGAGATAAAACTTCTCTTTGATGTAAAACCCATTTTATTTTATGATTAATAAATAAGCAGAGGTAGGTATCGATTTGTTGTGTCGTTCGTTAGCAAGTCTTCAAGCTTTAAATTTAAATTTCCAACTGCAAGCTTCGCCAATCTCCATTCAAAATCGATCTATTTGGGTTGGATGAATTCCATGCTTGGTTTGAGCATCGGTACGGTGCGGTAACTGTAAGTTACGTTCCTGGGCATATACCTATATAAGCTACCTACGTTAAAGTTTGGCTTTGTTATAGGCTGACCGAATGTCGTCAACCAGACCTTTGTGAACTCTTTTACGTCTGCTCCAAACTCCAAAGGCCGTTTGTCCTTTGTCAAATCAATAGTGTTAAGTGTCATTGCTACATTAATATCGTTTTTACATTTTACTATCGAAGACACTGCGTAAATATTTACTCATTTTTATTTACAAACTGCTAATAGCAACAATCCGCTAACATCGTGAGACAACACTGACTAGTTATTGATTTGGATTGTTAATAATAAACATTTTTAATTGAAATCATGGGGTTTTTAGTATGAACCACTTTAACTAGGCATCTGTACAGAAATATAAACTATCTCTTCAAACTCAAACCCTGACCTTTGTTAACTTTTTCCTGCAAAGTCTATCTTGCTATTTGTAATCACCACAACTTTTGGGGTTTCGCTCTAAATTACCATTTTTAATGAATTCGAATGTGATAAATACTCTAATGCCAGATATTCGGACAACCACACTTTGCGGACGCTTCCAAATTAATCATTTGAATTTATAACCGCGTTGTTTGCTGTTTTCATTACAATCGTTGATACGTAAATTGCTAATGAAATGGATTTTCATTTATGTGCCGATGTGTATTAATGCTCTATTGCATTTATTTGTGACCACGTATATAGCGTTAACAATAACTTTATCTGCTCTAAAAGTATATAACTATATTGGTGGCCAAGGAATTGATGCCTTGGGTTCTCCGCCAAGATTGACCAAGCTGTAATCTGGTGATGGCCATCCAGGGAATGAATGAAGGAGATCCAGATCGCTATACATATCCAACCGATCTGATCTAGGTACGTCCTAAAAAAATGTTTTTTCCATTCAAATATTATTCCCGACTCGACTTAAATATTCCATGAAACGAATGAACTTGAAGAACTAACTTACTGAGTAAACCTAACTAAACTTACTTAATACGGAATTCTGTCAAATTGTGTCAAGTATAATATTTGTTGAATAATTAATAAGGCTCGAAGGACCATCTCAATACATAAGTTAACAAAGTTGGTAGAAAAGTTGGTGCTAAATTATTCAAAAGAAAACAGTTTCTTTTTTATTCTTATAAAGGTTCATTTTCGTAAGTGTCATTCCCTTTAAAAACTTCAGTACAATACGGACGTTTAAAATGTCTAAAATGCAAAAATGGTCGCGTCCTCATTTTTAGTAGTTAGGTAATAGTTAATTTTACCCACATTGACTTTAATTCGAGCTTCCTGTGCTAAATACAGCGTATATAAAAAAAGTACGCTGCGGTGATAGCCATGTGACAGGGTGTTAAAATTGTTCTTCCATAATACCTACTATGGACGAATTCGTCCATGATAATAATATTAGGTAAGTAAGTGTTAAAAATGTGCAAAATATCATGACCTATTTAAAGTACTCTTAAATAAATAAGTCGCACCAGCCTGTAATTTTACGATCTGCCGCAAAGTGTATATTGGCCGGCCGTGTTGCGACGATAATAATAATAATCCTCTTTTTAATGAATACGCAGCAAAAACGCCGGTTACCGCTGTTTGCGGCCGAGCTGAATTTAATATGTATCCCTTCCCTTGATACGCATTACGGGTTCTCTTCTAAATATTTGCGCACGGATGTGAAAAGGCTTGTTTGGATGTTGTTGTTGTAATTATAATTTTCGGTGCTTTACTTTACACAGTTTACACGGTATAACCACGTATAACAAGCTCATGAGGATGCTCTTAGTAAAGGTTTTGCCGTCGAAACACGTGTAGAGTTGTTTAATAGGTGCAATGTCGCTTTCAGTGTATCTGCAGGTTTTCGCATTTATTTACATAGGTATTTGTTGTGTGGAAGTTATTGCTTGATTTTGTGGATTTTGTATCTATGTATTGTAAATTGTAACCTCGGACTTTCGATAATGCCTGATTTTATTAAATATTTTTTAGTATTACCCAAAGGGTAAAGACGGGACCCTATTACTAAGACTCCGCTGTCCGCCTGTCTGTCTTGTCTGTCACCAGGCTGTTTCTCATGAACCGTGATAGCTAGACAGTTGAAATTTTCATAGATGACGTACCAATTTCTGGTGCCGCTATAACAACAAACAAACACTAAAAACAGAATAAAATAAATCAACAAACGTGATTTTTTACTCAAATATGTTACGGAACCCTTCGTACTTGCCAATTTTTTTACATATTGTCTGTCAAATGGTGTTACGAAACAACAGAAAATAATGTTTATTGGTTTAGTCACGACTTCGCGAGATGTTAACAAGTGTGTTTGTGTGAAGTAATGAATTAATGTGTACGTTGAACATGTGTGATAGTATCGTAACATAGAGATAACTAGTAAACTAACATAGAGTTGGCAATTAGTAGTAAAACAAGGTGTTAAAGTGTATACGTTTAAACGTTAGTTAGTAGTACAAGGAACGTAACAAGTATCTATGAAATAGGTAAAATTTAAGCTCTTTATAAAGATTTCTTTGTGCTTAGATTTAATATATTCGGTCCAGTCTATAGACACAAAGTATGGTAGCGGCGGCGTGTGCTATAGACCAGTATTTTTTTTATTACTGTGAGTTCCTGTTCTGTTTCAGAATTCGATTTTACTTTTTTTTGTTAGTAGAATAATAGTCCCCTCGATGACTTTAAAGACCTTCTCCTAAGTGGATAAAGTATTGCCTCGGGACGCATCGTAAGGATTTTCAGTGACTAATCGAACCACAAATAACTTGTGGTGTTACTCTATCTTGGCATCATTTGTTTATGTTTTATTAAGAATTGTAATAAAGCAGAAGAGATTCACTAAAATTAACAAAACTAACAGGCGAAACCGTGGGCGAGCGCTAGTAACCATCATAGTAGATGTTATAGTAATCAAAAAATTGGTACAGCGTTAGTTTGTTGGTTGGTTTTGTAATTATTAGCATTTAATACCTCGAGAATAAAAAAGTTCTTTAACTAACATTATCTCAAGAAATTTAATTTTTAGGGTTCCGTACCCAAAGGGTAAAAACGGGACCCTATTACTAAGACTCCGCTGTCCGCCTGTCTGTGATAGACGGACCGTGATAGCTAGACTGGTGAAATTTTCACAGATGATGTATTTCTGTTGCCGCTATAACAACAAATACTAAAAACGGAATAAAATAAATATTTAAGGGGGGTAATACAACAAACGTGATTTTTTGCTGTTTTTTGGTACAGAACCCTTCGTGCGCGAGTCCGACTCGCACTTGGCAAGTTTTTATATCTTACTTATAAATGTTACTAAAAAACAAAATCTGTATAGAAATAAATCGGGATAAGTGTAGGGGGATGATGATCAATCCATAAAGCGTCTGATGAATACAGGAAATTGCAAAAGTCTTTAGAGTCCTTCCTCTCATTTTAACGCGTTTTTTTTACTTATATCCTATAAATAGGACATAAAATAAACATATTATTTTATTACAGCGCCCACGCGGCGAATGGCAAATCCATGTCTTACGCCCCGTTCCGTTTAGCGGTACACCCGTTTCAATTCTAGTGGCTTATTCGCCATTATCTCCGGCTCCTCGGACTGGGACAAAAAGCCCGGTATAAATCTGCCGGGACCCGGTTCACGGTTATCGCTCCGGAATGCCTCCTTACCTTCAAAACGCTGAAAGCTCTCACCGGGATTTTCACGTTTCGTCCATCCTATTCATGATTTTTACCTGTTTTGGCCTTCCTTTGAATTTCCTTTAGTATCTCACTATCACAGGTTGAATAAACTTGTGCTGTGTGATAAAGAAAGATAGCTTGTAAGCTTGTAATGGATGAAGGGTGCTCTAAAGAGCTTATTAGATCATCCTGAATTAAGGATCCGGAATTCAGAGTCCGATTTAGGACGAGAAATTCAGTCGCCAATTAGACCGTCCTGAATAACGGATCCGATATCACAGCTTAACGATCATACAGTCGTTACACGAATGTACTTGCGCAGAGCAACGGAGGGGAAAACACAGTGACCGTAAAAATACATGTAGGTAGGAGGTATAGGTATGTAGGTAGGAGGTATAGGTATGTAGCTAGGTAGGTAGTAGGTACGTGTCATTTTCAATGCTAATCTGAACTAGGTTTATTGATGTAGGTACTAATATTTGCATGAAAGTACGCGGTAGAAAGAGAGGCAACTTCTAGGTTGACTTCGCGACGCGCAACGCCCCGTTTAGAAAAAGGTTGAATTTTCAAGTACCCAGTTTTTTATCTTTATTTTTTAGGGTTCCATAGCCTAATGGCAAAAAACGGAACCCTTATAGATTCGTCATGTCTGTCTGTTTGTCTGTCTGTCCGTCTGTCCGTCCGTATGTCGCAGCCACTTTATTTCAAAGCTATTAAAATTACACAGTTAAAACTAGGTAGGAGATGTATTCTGCGAACCGCTTTACGATTTTCACACAAAATAAAAAAATATATAAAAGATTAAGGGGGAAAAACGGAAAAAAATCATCAAACCTATACGTGTGGGGTGTCTATAGCTAGGTCTTTAAAAATGACATTGAGGTTTCTACAAGTATTTTTTCTCAAAATCAACCGTTTGGAAAATATACACTTCCAAAGTGGTAAAATGTGTGTCCCCCCCCCCTCTAAAAATCTGATAAAATATATGTTGTAGATCTTAATAAACACTATCAACGAAAATTGGTTTGAATGAGATATAATTAGTAGTTTTAGAGTACCTAGCACATTTTCCAAAACCGCAAAAATAACTTTGTCGTTTACAAACACTATGAAAACTAGACGAACGGCGACTTTTTTTCGCCAACATAAAAAGCGTTGACTGACTGTATACTCTTTAGGCTGTGATACTACTGTGTCGGAGCCTAGCGTCCTGAATGCGATTACACTGTCCTAACTGCGTCCGATTTAGCATCCTTAACGCCGGAGACCATTTCCTATCCTAACTAGGATGCTAACTAGGATCCTAGCTTCCTGAATGCAATTACACTTCTCTGAATTAAGGAGCGACTTCATTCCGGATCCTTAATTCAGGATGATCTAATAAGCTCTTAATTCAACTCTTTACATGCACGGCACGGCATGTTCCACACCAGTCTGAACTGAATTGAACTATTACTTTACAGTTTACACCAATGAATGGACACTTATATCGATGTGATACTAGTTCATATCATTTAGTATCGAACAAAACTATTCCCAGCTTTAGCCAAATTTATCCTATCCTCTAGACTAGCACTGGGGTAATGTTTGGTAACATGCCTGCCTTAACCCGGTAGATATTTTTCGAAAAGTAAGACTGAATACTTGTCTAAGTCGTATTTATTATCAAAATGAAATCGGGGGCGTAAATTTGAAAAAATTTAATAAACTATGCAACGACTCGTTTTCTCACCACACCACAATGAAGTGAAAGGGATCCCTTGTTTTCGCATAATGGTTTTATACCTAATTTGATTTGGCATAACGGATTTTGCATAATTTTATTTGTCATAATAATACTTTCGCATAATTGTTTTTTGGCATACTATTTATATAAGCATAATAATCATTTAGACTAATTTGTTTTCGCATAATGTTATAAGGCATATTGTATATTCGCCTAATATTATTTAGACATAAAAATAAAAAACAATAGGAATAAATATTTTACGTACTTATTTATTTTCTTGCAAAAAGGGTATGTATTAAAATGTTGAAAATTCATAACACATAATTAACGTATATACGACCGAAATATCGACGTATAAAACACCAATTTTCGAAATACCGAAAATCCTAAATTATCGATATCCGATAGACCGTAACTTAAAAGATCGATTATTAAATGACCGATAGTTTGAAATCCTGAAAGTTAAAACGCCGATAGTTCAAAATCCCGAAAGTCTGTTTAGGTCTATTAGGTGTGACAACGAGCGAGTGTAGCGAGCGAGGAGGAGGTTAAGTTTCATTGCGACCTACAACGCACGAGCGGTCGGCGAAGTGCCAGAACCGACCTGCTGGCATGTAACCCTCAATGAACCTTCAGTTTTTTTAGCTTCGGGATTAAGTATTTTAGTTAAAATGTCCTTTCGTCGACTGTCGACCATTTGATTTTCGGTGTTTCGTCCATGGGTCTTGTAAAATTCGGTCTTTTCAACTTCGGCATTGTAAATACATACCCCTAGCCATGTGACAAACATTATTTATATTAGGTCTTTACCTATGAACTTGCCGATATTTTGTCACATACAGAGAAAATAATAACTTCTATGTTTTAAAATATTTAACAATATCTTGATTTACTTATGTCGAATTATGACCATGATAGTCAACTATCAGTAAAAATAAAGTCCTTTTTTTAGCTTTCATAGCATTAAAAAAAGATCTTGAAAGTTACTTTTTTTTGTGAGCCAAAAAAGGGTGACCGGAGGGGTTGTAACTTAGCCAAAACTTATTTTTTTCGCTTATCGTAAATGGAATAGGTTAGCATAGTGTTCAAACATTAGTACATAAAAGTTTTGTTACAAGAGTGTTAACGGTTGTTAAATGAACAAAGAAAATGCTAGTATGAAAAATGCAACTTCTTGAAAATAGGTAAAGACCTATTATTTAATTCAAGTGTAAATTTTTAGCAATTGCTTTTAAATGTGCAAGTTTCGAAGTGTATTTTTTTTTGTGTAAAATATGCGTTCATATCATTATGCGTGTTTAAATTTATGCTAAAGAATTAGCTTAAATATGATTATGCTTAAATTAGTTATGCCTAAAACAATTATGCATAAGCTGTTATGACTAAGTAATATTATGCGTAAACATCATTCGGCGAAATCATATTATGCTATGACATATTATGCCTAAAAATTTTATGCAAATTCATAGGGAACCGAAGTGAAAGATGTTATCAGAGTTATTACCAATGGCAACATATCAAATATGAGTTCAAAAACCATCGATTCAGAATCTTGATTAAAGATGGAACGCACATTTGTGGTCGGTGAGCTTAACGTAAAATCGAAGCACAGAATACTAGATTTGACGCAGTGGCTTGGATGTGCTTTCCTGAGCTAGTAAGTGGGTCGGTGCCGTGCCAGGTCAAAGTTAGGTCGGCCAGCGCTCAGACTCCTACGAATGCTGTTACCTGAACCCGCGCATTGCCAGAAATCCAACTCCTAAAAGAAACAGACAATTGCGACTACAATAGCTGGGATATGCGCTATGGTTCTAAAGTAACTTTTTTGCCTCTAAATGATTTAACCAATATTTGTAATCAGAGTGGTAATAAGAATAAAACAAAAATGTATGATAAGAAAATAGTCAAAATTGTGGTGGTAACAATGCCATAATACTAAGTTAAAATAAAGTGTATACATTTCAATATACGTATTTCCTGGAAAAGAAAGGGCTAGACATCACATAAATCAAGGTGATCAATCATTTTGTGTCCCCGGGGATGGTCCGAGAGGAACACATTGATTGGGTTCTTGTGTTCTTTCGGCGAATGTTGAAATGTAAATTGGCAGGTAATCTATCTCGTTTTTTCGTATATTTTCTCTTCAAAAGCCATATGTAATGTTTGTAGACTGTTTTAAATGTTCAGCATGAATACATGTATACAATTGACCCATAAAATTAAATTAGTATTGATAGAGTCAGAATGTTGCAGTTGGTTGTCTTGCCTAGCTAACATGCGGCAAACTCCTGATAGCTGTTACATTATTCATGTCTTTATTTTCTTGCCTTCCCTCCCATTCTCAAATACTAATAAGACTGTCTTGTCGCGTTGACGAAACGTCCAGGCGATATTTACTTACAATTTGCAGATAAAATAGATCCGATTCCTGCCGTTTACAAGAGAGCTATTGACTTTATCCAGTCCAATACATTTGTTCTACGTCCTTGTTATTTACTTGAACCGCACTAGCTAGTATCCTTTACACTGACTTAGATGTGTCACCGTTCGTGACTGTGCTATCTAAAATTGCTTAATCACGCGTTCCAAATCAGGGTCACTGTCGTTATTATCATCAGTGGAACACTTTTCGTTTAATCGAGATCGCAAGTGAAGCCCACACAATAGAGTCGCGGCGCGCAGCCCCTGTTGACCTAGAAACTTAAAGCCGCCTGTACCGGTGGTAATTTTTAATCCACTAAAGAGTCTACGAAACGTCGTCTTGTCAGTTTCATTTGTGCCTTTGTGAGTTGAGAGATTGCTCCCTGAAATCGAAACGCTACTGCCGGCACTTTAGAAGTTTGAAACTTCCTTGTTTGTAGGGGATCTTGATGGTTTGTTGTTATGCTCACGGGAAACATCAAACTTTTGTAAATTAATACGTTTTGACTATTCTTCTTTTTGTGAAGCATCTGTGAAAATATTAATAGACTTTCCAAAGAGCAACGTTGGTATGCATTGAACCCACTATAATAGCGAGATGTTATTGGATATGCAAATGATACGACACCCACAAAAAAAATTGTTTGTTGTTTTGAAGCTAGTGCAATTTTTCAATCTCTACTCAAGGATGCTTACAAGCTCCGGTACGTGTGCGAGTGATGTCACCGCAACGAAAATAAAAGTGAATCCATTTCAACGGCACAACTATTGCGGAAACTTCCATTCTATTCACAAAATACCGTACAGTTCCATTTAAATATTTAGGTCACAGTAATAACTGAATCTAGGGCGAGAATTTTATTTATACAAATTGCTTTAATGTCCATTTTATGATACTAAGTTGTTGAAATTGATAAACAACAGCGGACTTTGTGCGAGTATTTATTGGCTCACTATGGAAGTAACATCCAATCCCGCTCAGTCTCGACCAATACCACAATCCATTGTATTCTGTACCGAAGTGAATTCTGGACATATTAGCAGGATCGAGAAAGCAATAATAACTAAATAACTTTGGATAATTTTGTTAGAAAATAAATCCATTTAAGTACCTATCCATATGTTTAGACAGACGTGGAATAAAAATTTCGTATCGGTACAGATATTGGTACATTAACGTATATCTTCTGTATACAGCAGCGTAATTGTAAAATTTGATTGTGAATTAGGAAATGGATTCGCTATTCCTGATGGCAAATAGGATTACGTGGTACGAAACCAGTCAGGCGTCCCGTATCTAATTCCACATATCAGACCTGCTCCATTTTGCGTTCTGCGTCAAATGTATTAGAATATAATTATTTGCGGGGTCGAATTGACGGATGTGTTCCGAAATGGTATTAATTATTCTACAAGAGCATGTTCCGTCATCATGATGATTAATTTAATTTGTCTTAGATCTCAAGCGTTTTTGTATTTCAAAATTGCTTAATCAATTAAAAGAGCTCAAAGTAGGTTACTCACAGAAAGAAGCTGAACTTTATCAACTCCTAAATTTCGTCAAAACTAGCCAACAACTATCTACTGCATAACACTGCTGGTCGTCAGCTAGTTTTAACATACGACTATAAAACTATTTGCAAATTTTGCACAACTCGTTTTGTACGATTCATTTGCAAGGAACTGGTTCCAAATGATGGCCACAGTAATTATCATCTTCAGGTGCGCTTTTTTTTTCAATACAATTTCTGTAACGTCACTGACTGTACGCTGTTTAGTATTCTTCGCAGGTGGTAGAACCTTAACGAATGCGTTTTGTTAAAATTATGGATACAAGATAATAAGCAAAATGTTTACAAAACATTGTCTCGACGGGGAATGTTTCCTTTGCGTATTGCAGAATATAGCCCTAACAATGTAATTTGCATCGTAATAGGAAAACAACTTCGGTATATAGATGAGCGTCATTTAAAGACACGAGGCTGTTAAATGTTAAAAAAATATGTAGATATTATAGATATGGTAGCCCGTCGTAAATAAATACAAGGAAATTGGTATGTCGTACATACGTATGCGAAAATAAATAAATGATGATCTTTTAGAGAAATGTCAAACTCTTTACTTGGAAATGGATGGAATTAATGACGTCTTAACACGTTAAACGCCAAGGTGGAATTGGTGATTTTTGTAAAAAAACTTTTTGCTGTAAATTTGTTTCTTATAACCGGATACGTGTACAAATAATTTTATTTTAATATCTGAAATGTAGTTTTTGAGTTATTTTAAAAAAACTGACTGAGGTCACCCATGACCCCCATGGCGCCCTGTGACGGAAAGTTAAAAAACCGTTATGGCAGCGCCGCGTCGCCCACTATGCCGGTCACCCCCGCGCCTCAGTCTGTCATGTATGTTTTAATAAAGTGTACTGATATAAATAATATTGTTTTGTTTTATTCCATAAACTAGCTTTTTCTCTTATAGGTACATAACTTTTCCGTCGGAGTGGTAGTTTCCGAGAAAACATAGGTAGTTTTTCAATCTATCAATCATTCATAAAGAAGCTATAAATTTAGTATATGTTTATGATGATTATCCACATGGTTTATGCCAAACATTTTCTGAATAATTTCAGAACATTTTCTGAATAATTTCAGTGACAAACAATCACATTAATCACAAACAAAAAGGATTCGCAAAATTTTTACATTTTTTTTTCATACACTGTCTTAATTTCATAACTTCCGTCTGTGGCACCTAAGTCCCAGACGAAAGTTTTATACTTGGGCGCCATGCCGGTCATCTCAGTACACCAAATAGCTACAAACTAGCGTGTACGGCGCAGGGCAATCTCTTGAAAACAGGTCTGACTTGAGGTCACTGGTGACCCCCAAGGCGTACTGGGACAGAACATATGAGGTCACCAGTGACCCCCATGGCGTTTAACGTGTTAATAAGTAAGTACTAAATTGATTGAAGAATTAATTTTAACGCTATTAGATGTGAAGAACGCTAACTTTTTAATGAATATGAATTAAATATATACAGAAAGAGTACAGGAACTATTAATATTGATACTAAAATCTAAAATAAAAACTAACTCACTCAATGAAATAGAAATACGTATGTCAGAAAAAAGCTTCCAACACGTGAAGAGTGTACGCAATGACAATGATGACGTGACGAAAAACAAAGCTGTCACTGGGAAATATTCGAGGACGTCAGCGTATCACCTATCGCCAAGTAGGCGGGTGGCGGTGACCTTGACCCAAAAATAACAAAACATTCGTCTTGACACGTTGACATTGAGGAGAAAAGCTTTTTCGCATACATGCTAATTATATAGTGGCAAGCCATTGAAAGAGTCGTCCGTCGTAGAGGTGTAAATGATTTTCTTTCAAAGACGACCGTATGAATTTAGATGCCACCAAAAACGAACCAAATATTACTCAAAAGTTATTAAAAAAGGTATTTGAAATCGATATCCGTCAGGGTATGGAATTGCTATTGCCAATAGTGGGCGAATGAAACTCATGGTTTTAGCAGAAGCAACGACGACGACATGCAAAAATTCTTCCTATCAAGTATGAACAGTTTTGCACTATAGAAAAGTTTTTACGAGTTATGCCATCGTTTGGCTTACCGTATTTAAAGTGTGCTATAATTACGTACTTAAAAACTTAAACGACCCAGGCAATAACATTCGTGAACGATAACAGGTCTAATTCCACGTTTCCTAACTGAGAGTATGTTAAAAATTCGTTTGCATGTCTCGTAAAGCTATACAATGGAACAATTTTAGCATTCGCAAAGTCGTATAAAAGTCCTATAAATGAAACATTTGGTAATTTATTGCATTTGAAAGTTGACATTGGTATCGTATATTGTTATTCTTTACATTATAGTGTTTGTTTTTCATCACAAAAATAGTGCCTGTCATGTCACTTACTAGATGATCCTTCTAGTCTAGACCTTATGTTCGGTAGGTAGCGCTTTAGTTACCTTAGACTTATCTTGAAATCTTCTGTCTGCAAAAACTTTGATCCTGTTATTAATGGGATATTTCGTATTTATTCGGTTTTTCAAACGTACACACACACATACACTCACATGACACGATACTTCTCAAATTTTACTAGTAGGTTATGCTTCTAATATTTTCGTGGAAACATCAATAATTCAAAGATCATTTGGGCCACCTTAGTCTTGTTATTTATCGTAAATGGCCAGTCAGTAGTACCTACTACCTACATATTTAATTCCATTCGTTGGGCTGGCATTAAACTCTTAGCGCTATAAAACACAATAAATTATTTTATTGTGTGTGGGATTAGCATGACCTGGCACGTACCGCCACTACCCGTACTCAAAGTTATTGGTGCTAGCTAATGTATTGTTCACGACGGCATAATTTATAGATTTTGTGTTTGATTGATTTTCTTGTACCAAATTATTAATAGAAGTTACTTTAGCTGAGCGTGATTCTTTTGTGAAAATTCTCTATTCTGACTATAACAGTATTCACTGTTTTTTTTGTATACTTAGGTCTATTATCTTGTCTGATCACATGCAAATTGCTTCGTGTCTATCACTATTGTTATGATGCTATTTAATAAGTGCCCGATATCTATCAAGTTGCCTTGAGGAAGAATTAACCGAAATAGGTTTACCAAAAACACAATATGATAATTTATAAACACTGAACTGCTAAATCTGACAATTGGTTACACTTACCAAATGGCATTCACGAAGCAGTGAATTAAATTTACACCTGATACACCCCGAATGTGACAATGTTTGTTATTATTTGCGCTAAACCTTCTCGGAATGAATATTTCTTTGCAAAGTTCTACAATAACTCAATAGCATGTTTAATTGGATAATGGTGATAATCTCTTGTTATGACTACGGCCTTGTACTGACCCAGCGCGGCGTATAACGTGGATAATAGAAGAACGTCATTTGCTTAACGCATACCTTTTGCATGCAAACCTTTTCAATCGGTCACATTATTATGTTCCGTCAAGCGAGACAAACGTGTGCTCCAACTCCAACCACGCTTTACGAATTGTATTGTAACATTGTTGGAACATTACCAACACGCTACTCCAAATCTAAATAGGAGATATAGTTTTTTGGCCCACTGCTCCAAATTATAGCAGCATTGGACAAACACCAAATGATAATGACCGAGTTGCAGGCGAGAATGAGCACTAAATTACAGGTGTTACGTTTTCAAGTTTGTCGGCTTACCTTACGTAGCATTCAAGGTCAAGGGAAGTTACTCAATGTACCGGACCGGTTGTGGAGATCGTGTCTCCGTCTCCGTTGCATAATTTCACCCGGTTCTGCTCGACTGGGCATCTGAAGATGTTCCATTGTAACCAGTTCTGTGGGCTCGTTATCGCAAAACCTGTTTTAAGGCTTTTCCGAATTCTTTCGCATTTATCAAAGCTATTATTCTCTTCTTGGACTTATTTCAATCATTCGATTATTCAGTATTGTTATCCTCATCTTGGTCAGTAGTTTAACTTTCTGCATGCTTGTTTGTATGAGTTATTATTCCGGCGCTATTTATCATATACAATTTCAGTATCGTTACATCTGAACAATCACACGTCGTAATTAAACATTTATTTGTACGTACACTTCCATATGCTGTGACCTCGCTTGGATATTACACCATTCTAATTGAAATCATGACCAAAGCTTCGCGCCGCGCCGCGTCCTTCCGGGCGGGCACATAAATTATTTTTCTCAAACATGCTTGGAAATTCGAACATTATTTTGACAACCTTCTTCGTGCTAAATCGGAGTTTCCCGACAGACCTAAACCGCGCCGGTAACTTTTGTATGAAAATCCATTACTAACGTGTAATAATGGATTTTCATACTAAAATTGCCTGCGTCTGACCGTAAAGGTTAGTACTGAAACTCATTATACACGTGTAATTCAGAAATGGAACGAAATTTTAAATGAAACACGACAGCCAATGAGGTCTGTGATCATCATCAATATTTAAAATTAGAACTGGCTTTGTAAATGGAAAGTTCCGAATCACGGTAACAGAGTGTCATGAGCGCAGTAACGCCCGCCCATTAATCCGTATTCCTGGTTACAAAACTTACGTGTAACATACGATTCGGACAGGCGGCATAAAAATAACGTTGTATTATCTATGGCTCTTGGCGCGGGAAGAATATTTTGTTGAAATTGTTTGTTGTTTTGTCAAATATTTTATATTCGATTTAAATTAAGTAATTAATCTATTATATAAATGAGTTCAAGCGACGAAAGTGATATTTTGACGCCACCTGAAATACAAGAAGCGGCAAGAACTGTAATAGAAAACATGTTGACTCCAAAATCAAAAAACATTAAGTAAACCAGATGTAAACCTAACTGCAATGCACAAAAGACAATCACAATGGTATAAATGTAGAAAGTCTGCATCAAACTTGCAAATTTTCTTGTCTAGCATCAGACAGTGTGTATTTGGATCCTAAAGTAAGTTTTCGTATTGATAAGTACCTAGGTACTACGAGTAATTTACCACTTTGTTTTAGTCAAACAGAAAACAACAGTTAAACAACACATCACAACTTTACACGTTCTTTATTTTTGTTGCAGGTTTGATTTTTGGCATTTTCGGTGCATGAATATGCAACGACATATATAGAGTATTTATGTAAAAGACGTTGAAACTCAAGACAGTGCGATTTTACTTTCAATGTAAGATTAAATCTTTGCTTTTAATTACTGTAATTTTAAATAAAAATTAAATGTTAGAAAAGTTACTACTTGGTTTGAATTTCCGCGCATTATTTGAGAAAAGTACTATACAAGCCTTGGC
The DNA here is from genome assembly GCA_928269145.1 of Agriphila tristella. Taxonomy (NCBI): domain Eukaryota; kingdom Metazoa; phylum Arthropoda; class Insecta; order Lepidoptera; family Crambidae; genus Agriphila; species Agriphila tristella. Next base: position 1,239,948 of record OV743443.1, on the reverse strand, counting down.
AGCAACTGGGCATTGATGGACTCACGTATGTGTGCCTCGGCTTCGCCTCGGCCCACATTTTCACGTTCGTCCTTCAATGCCTGAGTTGCCTGCCGCTGCAGTAATGTACTAATATTACCTAATTACAAGAACATTACCACGTTCATTTATTTATGACATTGTCTTTGTTGTCTAAATCCACCCGATTAAATTTATATTTTCTCAAACATGCTTGGAAATTCGAACATTATTTTGACAACCTTCTTCGTGCTAAATCGGAGTTTCCGGACAGACCTAAACCGCGCCGGTAACTTTTGTATGAAAATCCATTACTAACGTGTAATAATGGATTTTCATACTAAAATTGCCTGCGTCTGACCGTAAAGGTTAGTACTGAAACTCATTATACACGTGTAATTCAGAAATGGAACGAAATTTTAAATGAAACACGACAGCCAATGAGGTCTGTGATCATCATCAATATTTAAAATTAGAACTGGCTTTGTAAATGGAAAGTTCCGAATCACGGTAACAGAGTGTCATGAGCGCAGTAACGCCCGCCCATTAATCCGTATTCCTGGTTACAAAACTTACGTGTAACATACGATTCGGATTCGGACAGGCGGCATAAAAATAACGTTGTATTATCTATGGATCTTGGCGCGGGAAGAATATTTTGTTGAAATTGTTTGTTGTTTTGTCAAATATTTTATATTCGATTTAAATTAAGTAATTAATCTATTATATAAATGAGTTCAAGCGACGAAAGTGATATTTTGACGCCACCTGAAATTCAAGAAGCGGCAAGAACTGTAATAGAAAACATGTTGACTCCAAAATAAAAAAACATTAAGTAAACCAGATGTAAACCTAACTGCAATGCACAAAAGACAATCACAAGGGTATAAATGTAGGAAGTATGCATCAAACGTGCAAATTTTCTTGTCTAGCATCAGACAGTGTGTATTTGGATCCTAAAGTAAGTTTTCGTATTGATAAGTACCTAGGTACTACGAGTTATTTACCACTTTGTTTTAGTCAAACAGCTAACATCACAACTTTACACATTCTTTATTTTTGTTGCAGGTTTGATTTTTGGCATTTTCGGTGCATGAATATGCAACGACATAATAGAGTATTTATATAAAAGACGTAGAAACTCAAGACAGTGTGATTTTACTTTCAATCTAAGATTTAATCTTTGCTTCTAATTACTGTAATTTTAAATAAAAATAAAATGTTAAAAAAGTTACCTACTACTTGGTTTGAATTTCCGCGCATCATTTGAGAAAAGTACTATACAAGCCTTGCCAGCAACTGGGCATTGATGGACTCACGTATGTGTGCCTCGGCTTCGCCTCGGCCCACATTTTCACGTTCGTCCTTCAATGCCTGAGTTGCCTGCCGCTGCAGTAATGTACTATTTCTTGTTGATGTAGAGTTCGGCAATTTTTTATTCTTTAACTTTTAGTACTTCTTCAATATTAAGGCGTTTTTCCAACGAGTATTTTCTGATATTAGCTGCGGATTGCGGCGTTCAAATTCTCTTGAGACTTCATTTTGTTGTCTGTGCGGAAAACAAGTCGCCGGAGTCTTTTAGTTATCCCCTGGACACTGATCTCGGGACCAAATTAACGCAATGGATCCCATTAACCTCATTGCTTTGTCTTTGTGTTCCCAAACAACACCGCTTAGAAAGTAAGACCGCTTAAATAATTCCCTGTTGTTGCGTAATTGGCTGACAAATTGGATCACCTGCGAGGATCCGCGGCGTATCTAGGAGTTTATTGAAGTATTGGGTGCAACAATAAAGTTTGGAGAGGCAATGAAGCGTGACGGCGGGCCATTCATCGCGGCAGAGCCGCCGGGCGGCGGTGGCGCGCCGCCGATCGATGCCGCCGGAACGCCCAATATGCCATATCTGCGGATTGGGACACCCAGATTTGGTAACTGTTTGTTCCCATTTTTGTTAGCTACTCTAATTGATTTTGCTTTGCACGCTGGCTTGGTACCGATGATCTAATTAAGAATATTTAACTTTACCGAAACAAAGTACCTATTTTCTGTTGATGAATATTACGATTACATCATTTAATTAAAAAAGGTTTATAAAGTAAAACATCAAGTGCCACTAGACTGGAGTACGGCAAGGAGTATCTTTTAAAAGGGTTTAGCGTAAACAAACTGAGGCTGGTTGGTTTTTCATTATTAATTCTCATAACGGTTTTTCACTCCGTTATTGTCATAATATACTGAATAAATTCCTATGATATTTTTACTATTATTGAAATACATTATAATTATGTACAAGTATATTGATACCAGAAGAGCATATTATTTGAAATAAAATTGAGTTCTGGACAAAGTGATTATTGAATTGTATAAAAATTCACAACTTTTCACGGCTATTAACTTTGACACCGAAGCAATTTATACCGACAGTAATGTAGCGGGTGAAAATGATGTTGGGAATCGATCATTTTATAAATAGTTTCAGCCTATTAATGAGCAACAAATGATTCAGTACTTAAGTAAAATTATCACGTTCTCATGGCTACTTACAGTAGCGTAGGTAATAGCAATCTCAAATCAATCATTGTCATTTTGTATCTCCCTTTAAATGTTGTACTCCCTATTTTACTCATACTCGTACGATTTGTCATCTGTTGAGTAAAATAAATCTAAACTTGTTAGTGAATTTAACTTTTTTTGGAGTAGATCTAGCAGTATAGAGATCCGAATTATTACAATCTCTTTTGTTTGAAAATATTAATGAATTTAATGTTATGTTAAAGTTTTCTTAAAAGTTTCCGCCTTTCTCAATAAACGAACTATTAAATACTAATAATGTCACTTGACTCTCTAAAATCTATTGTGAGCTGACAGTTTCGATTTTATTACTCAATTCAAATGGCTCGTGTACCTACTGGTTTCTTGAACTATAAAAAAAATGGCAATAGTAAAAAATGACCACGACCTTCACGGAACAGGCTTTGGAACGGTAATAGTTTCATCAAATGCCATAAGATTGCGTGTCACGTGGTCGCCGGCATTCCTGTCTCTCAACAAATTAATGTCGGGTTTAAGTAAACTAAGCATTCGGAGTCACTCTGGAAAGCCGACCCTCTACCCGAAAGGGCTGAGCGGAAACAACGATTAAACTGAACTTAGACAAATGTGATTTTAACCTGTTTCTCATACGCTTACACGAAACTGGTACTTACGTACTTAAATATTAACGAGGATCCTCAACCTCATGAACTGAAATGAGTGTGTTGTTTTTAAAAAAGGAAATAATGTAATTTATACGTGAAAACCTGAAGTAATACTTTCGAGGGTTTGCATCTATCATACGCGTTCTTTTTTTAAAGTAGAGATAGATTGATTCCTGAGTCCTGACACAGGATTAACTTTTTCGAGATTCAATCTATCCCCTATTCTCTATACCAAATTTCAACGAAGTCGGATCTTCAGCTTATCTGCGTAAAGGTAAAAGATTTCATTTAAAATATTAGAAAGGATTTCTTGGCATTGCCTCACTTTACGCACTGCATACGAAATTTTCGGACGTATTTTAGGCAATAAATTGACACGTCTCAAAAACTTGTTCATGCTAATTTTATTCGTGGTCTTTGTCAGTAAATACTTTATAATTAGAAATGTCAGGAGCTCAGGAGGTCAGCAGACAAAACTTAGGCAAGGGGTATCATTCACTTTTGCAATTTGTATTGCTAAGTTTTTTTCGCTTCTAGTAAGTAGATGTTGATCACATTTAGTTGTAAAGATGATCCTTCGATGGGTTTCTGTTTCTGAGATCGAGTTTATGAGTAGCACCACAGGTATATCACGTCAGAATTCTAAAGAAATTGCACAGCTAGGGTGTCATGCCATTGCTTGCCATTTGTATCGTTACTTTCCTGATGTTTTGTATTATTTACTTGAGCGATTGCATGCAAGCAACCTTTTGCCTTTCACGTATGTGTTTTTTTATCTGTAGTTGGATCGATCCTAAATCGTGTTGTCTGTAATTGATGAGCATTTCGGCGTGAGAGGTCGCTGGCTAATGGACCGACTCTCCATCGTCTTCTGGCTCTCGATTGACTAATTTTCCTCAAGCTATTTATAGGAGCCTCTTATAAAAGGGCAGTCCTATCTTGATGAAATAAAGCTCATTATCGTAGAGAAATCAAGGTAAACATTTGTTATTTCTAACGTGTCATTTTCTGTGTAACGCCAATATTTTCCTTGTAAATGTAATTGATACTTTGTTTCTTAAAGAATTAATATGAGAGAAGCTCGTAAAATTGTTTCTGTAGATTTTAAAAAGACACTTTGTACTGTTGCGTGTGACGTAATATGATTTATCACACAGTAATAGCAATTAATTATTGACTGAGTAATAATAAAAAAACGAATAATGTTGATATCTGTTTCTAACGAGATAGTGCGTTTTCTTCGTCAAGCCTTTATTTCATTTATCTTAAGATTTGTGATTGCTTTGCCTTCAAGGTTTTCTTTCCATTTCCAATCCAAACTAAGTTCTCTACTTTAGGTTAGGCACTTCATGCTAGTAATATACTTATTTACTCTGTGCTGGTCAATTGAAGATTCTTAGCCTGTGTTCTTTGCTTGTGCTAATATCTAGTAATCAATGAAAGTCACTGCATTGTAATGTAGTCGTTTCGATAGAAGTATCGATTGTATGACTTGTATGCCGAAGGCATCGTTTTGTTACCATACTTTAATTTGTTATCGTTTTGGCCCACTTCTGAAGTTCTTTTGATTACGTTGTTACATCGCATTTGCCTAAAGGCTCTTTCTAGTAGCCACTTAGATAATAATAGGTTCTAGTAAATTATACTGTGCCATATGTATGATGTATGTAATGTATGTATCTCACGTTTTGCAGATTAAAAGTTATAACGTCCTAATTATTTGTTATGTAGAAGTAGAAGATACATACATAAATTTGTTCTCGGTGCATTCGAGAAGTGGTACCATTAATAACATAGCATCTGCGCTGCGACTCGTGCAAAGGAAATCCTTGCAGTTAAATAGGAAACTACTTTCTTGGTTACATATCTTTTCTGTGTTCCTATGAGACATAAATGAGGACCGGTTGCTTAGAAAAATGTGAAGAAATAAAATTATTAAAACTTAAATAACACGATGTGACTTGCTTGAGTAACTTTGCTATTAAAAGCTACACTTGGGTTTCTCATAATCTTTTTAACTGTTTCATATATTTACCGTACTGTGTGTGTTTTTGTAACGATATGACCAAGATTAGTCGCATTAGGTAATGCTCCAAATAAATTATTGAAATTGAACATTTGTGCCTTCTCGATTAGCTCATGAGAACTATAAGCAATTAAAGCAATTATTGACTCGGTCTTACTTTAACTTACATCATAAATTTAAGCCATTTAGCGTTCTTAGAGTAAACTTTGTTTAAGATACCTTAATAACATGAGTGTTGTTTGTTCTAGGTACGACAGAGCGTGCGTGCCTGATCACGGGCTCCGTGGACGGTATCATGGTGGTGCTGGACTTCATCATGGACAAGATCAAGGAGAAGCCCGAACTGGTCAAGCCCTTCCCAGAAGGCGTCGACGCCAAAATGCCGCAAGATAGAGACAAACAGGTATTTACCATGTCGGATTTTTAAGGTTTTCAAAGTGTTCAAATCAGTAATTCAGTCCCATGACGGGTGGCATTCGCAGGACACAATTCTGCCGCGCTTGTCGCTATTTTGTTTGGACACGTCTCAGTACGTCAATAATAATTGTATTGTATGTCTGTTCGTCACAAGGAACTTCTAGGAATCAAAAACCAACTAGCCCTATTATTGGAATCTCTGCGAAGAAAAAATTCCAGTACTTCCTTTAATTGAACCTCTTGGAAGAATAATCCCAGAAACCCCATAACGTGACAACACTAACGGAACTTCTGGAAATACACGAATTTGGAATGGCATACATACATGATAATGTACTTTGATGATACATATTTGACAATTCGTTTCCCTTCAACTTCACATTGACAATTGTTGAAGAGATGTCGCGTTGTCGTGAAAAAATGGGAGAAATAATTTTATATTTTCACGAGAAACCTTTTAAGTAAATGGTTTAAGGAACGCGATCTTGGGCCGTAATTTCATCAGCTCTCGTTATTTCTCTCCTGTTTTCTTTAACGACGTCAAGGTCTTGACTGAGAGCGGCAGTTGGTTTAATACTAGCTTTTACTAGTTGTAACTTATCGATATTCTCACGGTTTAACGTAGCTCCTAAAACCAACCTAAACTAACGTAGTTAAAATAACAGCAACATGTACAAATTAATATTCTCGCCGCATCCGTTACCGCGTTTAAATTATTAACTTGTCCAGTTTTTCAGTACAAATCCGAGACGGAGGGTTGCCAGTGATAAATATACTGGATTACATCGGAACCCCTAAAATATAAACGAATACGACGCGGCGTTATACGAAACTCCAATTTATCAGAGGAGCAAAAACTACTGTGAAGCTTTTTACTCGCCCAGACTGAGCTTGTGGTAAAGGGTCTGTAAAAATTTAATGTCAAACATTATGGTGAATCCAGCAAGAAATTGAATCACAAATTTGATTTAACCGTCTTGAGGAAATACAGATGCACTGCTTGCGTTTTTAATTTTGCTCCAATCTAAACGTATCAAAAAGACGAACAAGATTTTCTGACACCTTTTTTCAGCCAACTACTCAATCTGACATCCCTGATGACGGGCATTATGCTCTGAAACCTGAACAAAGGATTTTAGAGAGGGATGGTTTTACTGCCAGCCCGCCATTTAAATGAAAAATAAAGTGTCGCTCTGTCTCCCTCATGCATGCGTCGCACGTGTGACAAATGGCTGGTTATGGGAATATGCCTCCGCCTATTAACATGGACATCACGTACCGTTTAATATGCTGTAGTCGGAGAAAGTGATTTTGATAGAAGCGCATTTTTTCTCCTTTGTGTGAAAATATTACGTTATGTCGAGCATCGTTTTTTGTGATATGCATTGTTGATGTAGCTGTGTTCTGAGTGTTAAAATTTTTCGAAAAGTTCGTCGAATCATTTTTTTTATTAAATATGAAAGTTTGCAATTACTTAGTAAAAAGCAAACAAAACGTGTAAACATCACTAAAATCGTGAAAAAGATAAAGATCCCATCCAAAGTATCCGTCTCCGTATCAGATTGGAATATCCCCACTTGGAAGACCTCAAAATGTCGAGCCTCTTTGTGATGAAATGGCGTGGAAATTTCAGAGGCGTACTCACGACAAAAAGCTGACGGCACTCAAACCTTAACAAGAGGTAGGAACATTGATTTAAAAAACCTTTCCAGTTAAGTCTACATCAACTTTCAAGATCCCTAGGATGTTGTTTGCTTTGTGCCATAAATAACGTCTTCCAATAAAGAAGTATGTACTTCCAAAATGTAACATTTATTTGGTTCAATTTATTGCGCGTGATAGAAATTTCTGAATTCATAATAGGTGTATTGAGTTCTTCATTCTTGCCAATTGTGTAAGGTCTCGGATCTCGGGGAGCGGACGTAAGGATCGGATATTCCCAAGGATCGGATATTCCTAAGGATGTTTGCCCAAAGGCTTTTCGGAAATTTTCCACACCACCGAAGGGTCAACGTAACATTCATTTTCTTGGGTTCCGGTTTGAACTTTAGGGATCGCAGCGCAGTTACATTGTACTACGGAACATCATTATTAAGTAAACAGCTACTGTAAAACTTTGCTGTTTGGAGTACAACTTCGACAATAAACAATGGATTTATACCGTTGGTTGTTGGTTTGTGGATGCTTAGTTGTTTTTAGAATCAAAAACTTTAGTCTGTGGTTTGACTGGTTTAATTTTATCACGAAATCATGGACGAAAAATTCGTCCATGACGAAATGAAGCGAAAACTGAATTTAATAACTTTTATAGTTAAAGAATAACAGTGATTAGTGTGGTATTGCTCCTGATTTGATTATAATGCAAAATGGGATTCTGATTAGCCAATGTGATAATGAAACTCGACTATAAATCCAAATAACTACACTCGACTGCTTGAATTATCACATTTTGTTGGTTTTGTTTTGTATCATTGACAACAATACAATACAAACGAAGAAAATTGACACAATTTTTCAAACAAGCTCAAAATTTTTAAAGTTTTATTCTATAGGTTCCATGGGTGCATAATTCCCATATCCTTAAACCCAAAGCCGAGTACCAAAACTGCTTGCAAAACTAGAACACAATATAGCCTTTAATCAGTGCGCATGTGGAGCTTTTAGCTCCTAACTTGAAGTTGAAGAGATGATCATGGCGAAATGGCTGAAAGCTAAATGTAGTAACATTAAACTTGGGAATATTTTGCTAATGTACAATTAATTTGTGCTCTCGGATAAAATGTATTATGTGGTAAAAGGTGAGGAGACGTGACGAGCACTCTTGATAGGCTCTTATTATTCATAATAATACTGGATTTTGCTTCCTCTTAAATTGCTGCTTGGAAATTACGATGCACATAAGCTTCAATACTAACTCCAGAAAACAATCCACCGGATATTTATCCACCATCTTTGTGAATCTTCGAGGAAATCCTTATTCACCATTCTGGCGACGAAGCCCTTATATGTGTGCCTCGGGCCTTACGGGATTAACGATCACGGCTCATTTGCCTGATCCTCAGCGTATACACCCACTCTGAAACTCGTACAGTAACCAATCCTGAAGATTATTGACTTTGTAGATTTTTACTTTCACATAATTTTGAAGGTTAAAGGTAGGTACGATACCTCATTTACTTTGCGGAGAAAAAAAGGGATCTGTTGTTCAAATAAATTGATCCTGAAATGGGATGAAGATAAATTGAGATTATTAGGTTTGGATTCGAGATTGTTTCATGTTTAACAAAACAAGGAACATTGATTCGTTAGCTACTGCAGACCGAACTGGGATCAAAATTTGGCAAATAGAACTTGCCATTTAAGGTTTTAGAATTCAGGGATTGAGCTGTGTATCTTTAGCTTATTTTTTATTATGTGTAGCTGATCTATTCTGGTGTTCCATAAAACAACTGTAACTAGAATTAACTTTGATCAAAAGCTAGTTTGTCTTCTAAACTAACGAGCTTCTAAAAGTCACACTAGTTGGCTTTAGCTTTACCAACTAAACTGAATCGACAGCGGGTTCAAGTTGAAGCTCTAACTCAAATACTGTAACCGTTACTATCGAAGTTATCCAACCGAGAATATTTGGCATGATGGCTCCTTGTGTTTACGTTTTGTAAACACTTGGTATTCATAGGATCTGTTCTATGCAGATGACAGCCACAAAGGGCGGCTCTAAAACCCAAATTAAAGCTTCATTGTTTAAGATTGGCTTGTTTGTAAATATTTCATTATTTCTGTTGATGGAGATAGAGTTAAATATATTATTATAAATATGTTGAATCTAAGCTTGGGTAGAATAAAATTATAATCTATTACTAAAGTGTTTTTTTCTTTGAAATCAGGTCTTACATGAATTTTGTAGTGTTTTAACAAACAAGATACTATTTGAATCAATAAAATGTTGATCATTTTAGTAGTCATGAAAACTTGACTGATCAAGCTATGCTATGTATAATGACAATAATAAAGTACAAGACATTATGTAAAATGACAATAAGAACAAAGTAGTTGAATTATAAGCTTCCGCTGTGAACCTTGAAAATGCTGGGAGGATAGTAATACCTGCTGCATTATGCACACCGTGACCCAGTATGCACTAAGCACTAAACCCGTAGCTACAAAGGGCAAGGCCGACCCACTTTTTGTGCTGTAAAGAAAGTACTAGCTATATGCCCCTATGTAGTCGACTACGAAAAGCAGATATAAATAATTGCGTTCGAGTTATTTAAGCTGAAGCAGTCTGTGTTGTAATAGTAGTTTGTTACACAAGGGACGTAAGTGAGCTATTACAGAACAAGATCCAATTTAGCTACTTACAACCGAGGTAAGCATACTACTTTACATCATTCATGCGAGGTAAATTTAATAAAAAATAAAAATAGAAATAAAAGTAAAAATAAAAATAAAACATACAAGGTTATTTTTAGTTCATTAAAAACTTCTCGTGGGATTGATCAGACCATTAAACTGAACAACTTTCATTATGGGACCAACCTCGAAATCACGAAAAATAATCAGCTGTTCCATACAAAAGTACAATGCCTACTCCATCGAAATGTAAAAAGTAAAAAGTTTCGTCAGTTTATAATGTAAGAAAAGAGATTGGTTCACTAAGGAGTTTTAAATGCTTGAATTGTAAAGTGTACTTTACAGTTAAAGCATTCACCATGCTTGAATTGTAAAGTGATTTGAAAATGGAACGTTCTATCTAAACAATGCACTGTGTTGCACATGCCAACTTACACAGCTTCATACTATATTAGTAAATCCTAGTTACTGAGCAGTATGATGTAAACGCTATTGATTGAATATTTTGTACGCACATAGTGTTCTGTAAGTAGGTGTGTGTGTAGCGATGCAATAATATCGCTACTTGTGTATATTTTCTTTGTGGCTACAAAAGTAGTCGTTAAATATCGTAAAAAATAAAGGACCAGAAAAAGTAAAATTGTAAACATTACGCGCAAACGTGACGTCGCACCTACGTCAAGCAAACATCGAGGCAAAATATATGAATTCGGTCTTGCGATTATTAACTTTTTAACCAACATTTAACAGTTGGATCGCTGTCTCCGAACACTGATTCCTAATTCGGTGGAAGTACTTCCCTTTTCGCCGAATAGGTATTTGGTAAAACATACTTGTTACGGACAGCTTCAATCAAGTGAAATCAGTGGAAAAAGTGATTAAAATGTGTATAGCAAAAAGACTATTTGTGGACACTAAGTGCGTTCCTAGTGATAAAATCTGTGTTTGTGATTTTCTCATGTAAGTACTGTAGTAGCTTGTTATAACTAATTGAGTTAATTAGTTTGTGTTTTTAATTACTTTGAAGTTTATTAATGTGTAACGTTCTATTTGGTTTTAAATTGTTGCTTTCAAAATGTTCTGTAAAATGAGATATTTAGCGTAGCTGTAAGTTTTATACTTTGTGAGATATTCAAGTTTTAGCTCAAATAGGTATTGTTTAGGTATTTAGGTATCCTAGGAATTAAATGATATTAACGCTTGTGTTTTACTTACAAAGGTACTGGTAAAGGTTTTGAGGTAATGGGCTAGGTAATATGGGTCTAGGAGGTGGTAGTTTCGACCTAAAAGATGTCTAGGTCATACGCCAACCTTTGTCCCATAAGCCCTAAAGGTTTTGATGTGGTACTAAGAGGTAAGATTATAAATAAAGGCCTCTTGTATAGGTCTCTGGTTAAAATAATGAGGTGCCTAAATACCTAGATCTTCTAACATAAAATGTAAAAGGTAGACAAATAATAAAATGAAGTAGGTAGTCTCGCAAAGAAAAAGGAGTGGGGGCTTCGCTACCCCCACCACCTCTGCTAAGTTGATTGCAGGCGAGGAGTGGGGGTAGGCGCACTCCCCACCACTGCTAACAATTTGTAATAGCGTAGGGTAGTCATAATTTGAATTTTGTAAACTACCCCAGATAGGTAGAAAATATAAGTTTTTGTACTAGTGGATATTTGCTATCATACAAAATGTTACCTTAGGACGTGTGAACGTAGGAAAATTTGTAAGCTCGCACGCCCATCTCAAGTTGTAACCATAACCACAATATATGGGCATATAATCAAGAAGGTGTTTTCATTCTGCTCTGCTCCCGCTCCTGCTGCTTGGCGTTTCATCCTATGGTACAGTGTTGAGGTTGTCGTCATCGGCAACAGTGCTGTTGGTCCTTCTGCGCGCGGATAAGAAGAACCCGAGTGCTGCGTGGTTCTCCAGAGCTCGGATAAGAAGAATCTGCGTGTCAAGCGAGAAGAAAGAAGCGAAGCATCAGAGTAAACATAATTATACGTCCAACGATCACTGAAGACTGAAGAAAAGAAGAATCACAGTAACTAGTCACCAGTACGCGGGTGGACCGCGGCTCACACTGCCACACCCTAACGGTGCCAAGTGTGGTTAGTGTGAGTAACGCCGTTCAAGGCGGTGCAGCCTAACGGACACGGCTGCCAGCCGCCTTTTTCAAGGCAGCTGAAATTGTCCGGCTACGCCGGTACGGGTTTGTCAATCTGAGGGCCGGACTGTAGGCACGCACGAAGTTGCCGGGCGTTCCCCCCGGTGACAGAGCACCTCGGAGCGGCATATCCCCACTGCCGGGTAGTTCCTCCCTTCCACTCCTGCTACGACCTCCATCCTCACCTGGGCTCCCCACGGTAGTGTGCCCGGGCGAGATTGTTAGGAGTAGGCTTCAAAGGGGAAAAGGGGTAGGCTTCAAGAAAGAAGAAGATGCCAATCACAAGAAGCCAAGCTGGAGGGAAGAAGAGGGGGGCAATCACACAGGAAGAGCCACCGGCGTCACCTTCGACGATCGCGCCACAGCCACCGCCACCACCACCGTTATTGACTACAGTCACGATGCAAGAAGAGGCCACAGAAAGTGGTACAGAGAGACCGTTACCGCCGCCGCCGTCCACCAAGGAAGTTGACGATGGCAACGCCGCCGCCGCCGCCGCCACCGGCACTGAGGCTTTGAGACGTAACCCGCCGTCAGTGTGTTCATCGAGTATCGCTGCGCGCGTCCGGCAGGCGCAACTTCGGGCTGCGGAACAGTTGGCCGAGATTAAGAGACGAGAAATGGAATTAGAACGTGAATTAATTCAACAAAGGTTACAAGTTGAAATGGATACTATTATGGAAGAGGAGACCCGTGCAGACTTACCCACCGAGAGCATCCCAGAGAGGCTGAAAGAATGGTTGGATACCACAGCCGATCCTCGGTGTCGGGTAGACGAAAATTTAGAGAAAGACAGAGATATCGTTCCCGTCGTTTCGCAAGACAGAGACAGAGAGATCGCTCCCGTTATCGTGCAAGACAGAGACAGGAATATGAAGCGCAATGAGGCGCGCGCCATTGAAACAGATAGAAACCGAACGTTTTGTGTAAATCCAATGGAGACTGACGCGAGGCCCGTAGTCGATACGCAAAAGGGCTACGGGGTGGAAAACCTCGCTGAAACATTGGACAGGGTTCTAACTAGACGACCGATGCCGCGGTACGCGCAAGAGCTGCCCGTGTTTTGTGGCTCACCGAATGAATGGTTGTTATTCAAGGCCGCAGTGCGTGATTCCACACGATTATACAAGTTCACTGCAGAGGAAAATCTAGCAAGATTACGCGTGAGCTTGAAAGGGGAGGCGAGAGAAAGTGTGTCGGCGCTATTATGGAGTGCGACCGACCCCGATCGTATTATGACCACACTAGAGCAATGCTACGGCCGCCCTGAAGTGCTTATAGATAGAGCACTCGAAGATATGAAAAGTTTACCGCGTTCTGGTACGAGTGCCACAGAGTTGAATACCCTCGCTGTGAAATTGCAAAATATAGTTTGCGTTATTCAAGCGGTTGATGACCGAGGGTACTTACGAAATCCGCTATTGGTTCGAGAGGTAGTCAAGAAGCTCAGCCCGCATTTGTTATCAAACTGGGTCGCCTACGCTGAGAAGAATGAATCGAGTGAACCTGAAATCATTGTTTTATCTCGATTTCTTATGAAAGAGGCCGACTGCGCGCTGCGTTTTGCCTACGTACCGACTACGTCACAGCAAAGAGAAAACGTCGCTGTAAAAAACCGTAGCGAGAAACGCACCGATAAGAAGAAAAATGTAGCAAGAATATACACTTTGGGCCGGAAAGAGACGCCGTCTGCACCGTGTTTACTATGTGGAAACGATCATGAAGTACCTCACTGCAACAAGTACGAAGCCATGACGGTAGATGAGAGATGGCAGTGGGCAAGAAATAATGGAGTGTGCTTTCGGTGTGTGAACAATAAGCACCGGAGGTTCCGCTGTACACACAAACTATGCGGGGTGAACAACTGTAATGCGCGTCACCACGCTACGTTGCATAAGGACTGTGCCGCTAGTAATGAAGAGACGTTGGTGCGAGAGTCGCAGACTGAGACGATCGCCACGATTAATAGGGCCAACGTCGCGGCGAATGTCATGTTAAAGGTGTGTCCAGTGACAGTTAAAGGACCCAGCGGCGCTGTACAGACATACGCGTTGCTGGACGAGGGATCCACAGTGACGATCCTTGATCAAGACCTGGCGGACGAAATAGGTGCGAAAGGGCCTGTAAGCGACTTGCGCATATGTAGTATAAACGCGCAAGGGAGCGTAGCGAACAGTGAAGACGTAAGCCTGGTGTTAGTAGCAAGAGATGAAAGCACCCATCATGTTCGCGCTAAAACGATGACAAGTTTGACGCTCAATCATCAGACAGTTAGTGAAGATTGCTTACAGTACGCACACTTAAGAAGATTAACGGCTAGTGACGTGTGTTATGACAGAGTGAAACCACGTTTACTGATCGGGGCCGATAATTGGCATTTGATTGTGTCAAGAAAGTTGTTAATGGGCAATAAGAGACAACCGGTAGCGTCATTAACGAAACTAGGGTGGGTCATACATGGAACGGCGCCTCGAATCACGGCGCTAGAGGGCGCCTCGAATCACGGCGCTAGAGGGCGCGTCGAACGTATACAAGACGGAGCTCATCGCACCCGAGGTTGAATTGCACGACATGGTGAAACGTTACTTTGAAATAGACGCACTCGGTATCGCTAGGAGGGAACGCGAAAACCCAATGGAAGTGAGAGCGGTTAAAGCGTTCAATGAGAGTATTAAACGAGTCGGCGGCCAGTGCGAAGTACGACTACCGTGGAAGAGAGATGACGTCACGCTACCACCCAGCTATTATAACGCTGTAAAGCGCTTGAAGTCTATAGAACGCAAGATGGACCGGTCAAGCGACTTTGAAAAAGCTTATACGACACAGATAGAAAATTTATTCACGAAAGGCTACGCGGAGCAGTGCAGTGGGAAAGAGACAGACGATCCACGAGCATGGTACCTGCCTCACTTCGCAGTTACCAACGTGAACAAGCCGGGGAAGATAAGATTGGTTTTCGACGCGGCAGCAAAAGCCAATGATGTTTGCCTCAATGATGAGCTTTTAGAGGGGCCCGATTTATTACAAGATTTAAATGGGCTGCTTTTGCGGTTCCGTGAGAAAAGGATAGCAATAACAGCCGACATTCAAGAGATGTTTTTACAAGTGAAGATTGCGCCTATAGACCAACCGGCACAGATGTTTCTATGGAGAGGCGGCGATAGAGATGGACCGCCACGAAAATATAAAATGACGTCGATGATATTTGGTGCAAAGAGTTCGCCATTCTTAGCACATAGTGTGCGCGACTGGAACGCGAGAGAGAGCGCCGACGAGTACCCGCTAGCATGTCAAGCGATAACGAGCAATCATTATATGGACGACTGGGTGGACAGTTTCGATGATAAGGAACGGGCGATTGCTACGATGAAACAAGTGATTGAAGTGCACAGGCGAGCAGGATTCAAGCTGACAGGCTTCAACTCAAACGAAGCTAGAGTCTTAGCTGAGCTGCCATTGGAGAGCCGTGCTACGTCATCGCCCAAGCAACTGGGGTCCAACCTAGACGATTGTGGTCGCACGCTGGGGCTACTATGGGATGCGGCGACCGACACACTGGGGTTCAACACGACGCTCGCGAGGGTACCGGCTGAAGTAAAGACGTTAGCGAGGCCGCCGACAAAGAGAGAAGCGCTAAGCGCGGTGATGTCGGTTTTCGATCCGTTGGGCTTACTAAGCTACTACACCATTCGAGCGAAGATTGTATTACAAAATATTTGGAAACTAAATATAGAGTGGGACGAGGCTCTACCAGGGCCGGAGGCCGAAGAGATAATCCAATGGCTTAGAGACATAGAAAAGCTACGAACACTAAGATTACCGCGCCTCTACGCTCGAACGGGGGGAGAGCCGAGCCGAGAACTACATGTATTTTGTGATGCAAGTGAAGTGGCTTACGCGACCGCGGCTTACTGGCGCGTCAAGAATGAAGATGGTGAAATAGAGGTGACATTAGCGGCCGCTAAAGCACGGGTAGCGCCAATGAAACATCATAGCGTACCAAGACTCGAATTACAAGCGGCTCTGATAGCGACGCGTCTGGCAAGCTCTATCAAGAGACAGCAAGGCTGGGAACCCGAGAAAATTGTATATTGGACGGATTCGCGTACCGTGTGGCATTGGATACGGAATGATAGCGTGCGTTACTCACCATACGTAGCGCACCGCTTAGGAGAGATAGCCGAGACTACGGACGCTAGCCAATGGAGATGGGTTCCGACAGCGCTGAATGTGGCGGACGACGCAACGCGCCCTAATGTAGAGATGAAGACGTGTAATGACAGATGGTTTAAAGGACCCGAATTTTTATATGAAGATGAGGCTTTATGGCCAACATGTGATATCGTAACGGAAGAAGACACGGTAGAGATAGTGCTCACGACAATGGGAGAAGCAAACGATAGTGTGCCCCGAGCCGAGCGTTTTTCCTCATATGAACGCTTGGTGAGAGCGATGGCGAGAGTATTACTATTCGTACGCAAATGTCGTGACCGTGCCGCTACGATGAATGTAGAGCTTTTAGAAGAGGCTGAGATGAGATTGCAACGAGCTTCGCAGCGCCAATGTTTCGCTGAAGAGATAGAACGCATCACCGCAAAGCGAAACCTTAGAGCGGGAAGCCGGCTGCGAAAGCTAGATCCGTATTTGGACGAACAAGGTGTGCTGCGTGCCAGGGGACGAATAGGGGCAGCGGGTGTGTCTGCCCCCGCTACTCACCCCGTAGTACTGGACGGCAGGCACCCGTATGCGCGGTTGCTACTATATCGTGAGCACCGTCGCGCCCACCACGCACACAATGAGCGCGTTGTGAATGACGTCAGAGCCAAATACTGGATACTGCGACTGAGACCGACGATACGTACAGTCGCTAGCAAATGCGTGTTTTGTCGCGTAAGAAAGGCACGTCCTGTGGTTCCAGTGCACGGAGATTTACCTAAGGCAAGATTACAGCCATTCACAAGGGCCTTCACATACTGTGGGGCTGACTATTTTGGACCTCTAACTGTGACGGTGGGACGGCGGCACGAAAAACGGTGGGGCGCACTATTTACGTGCCTCACGACGAGAGCAATACATATAGAGTTGGTGGGTTCGCTATCGACAGACTCGGCAATCATGGCTCTAAGAAGAATGGGCGCGCGCCGCGGGTGGCCGCGCGTTATGTACTCAGACAATGCAACAAACTTCAGAGGCGCCGACGTAGAGTTGCGTCGTGCGATAGAAGAATGGGAACCGGCGCTACGTGATTACGCACTAACAGAGCGTATGGAGTGGCGCTACATCGCTCCGGGCGCGCCACATCAGGGAGGCGCGTGGGAGAGACTCGTGCGCTCAGTCAAAAGCGCGCTACGAGTCACACTGAACGAGAAGTCACCGCGAGAAGAGGTACTAGCAACGCTGTTGGCGGAGGTAGAGCACACCATAAACGCTCGCCCGCTAACCCATGTACCAGTCAGCGAAGAAGATCCAGAGGTGCTCACCCCAAATCACTTTCTTCTGGGGGGTTCGCGCGGTCTGCCACTCACTGGGCCGTGCGAGCCAGCTTCGCGCAAGCTGTGGCGTGCTGCGCAGGCGCTGGCCGACGAGTACTGGCGCCGCTGGGTGCGCGAGTACCTGCCAGAGCTCATTCCGCGCGGGGGCGCGCGTGACGTCACGGGCCGCTCACTTAAGCCCGGTGACGTCGTCATCATCGTCGACTCCAGCCTGCCTCGCAATGTGTGGCCGCGAGGCGTCGTGACGGCGGTGTATCCTGGACCAGACGGCGAGATTCGCAACGCTGATGTCAAGACAAGAGGAGGAGTTTTTCGTCGCCCGACAGCGAGATTGGCTGTCCTCCCTACTGAAGAGGAAGGTGCCGCGAGTGCTGCACCGGGGGGAGACTGTTACGGACAGCTTCAATCAAGTGAAATCAGTGGAAAAAGTGATTAAAATGTGTATAGCAAAAAGACTATTTGTGGACACTAAGTGCGTTCCTAGTGATAAAATCTGTGTTTGTGATTTTCTCATGTAAGTACTGTAGTAGCTTGTTATAACTAATTGAGTTAATTAGTTTGTGTTTTTAATTACTTTGAAGTTTATTAATGTGTAACGTTCTATTTGGTTTTAAATTGTTGCTTTCAAAATGTTCTGTAAAATGAGATATTTAGCGTAGCTGTAAGTTTTATACTTTGTGAGATATTCAAGTTTTAGCTCAAATAGGTATTGTTTAGGTATTTAGGTATCCTAGGAATTAAATGATATTAACGCTTGTGTTTTACTTACAAAGGTACTGGTAAAGGTTTTGAGGTAATGGGCTAGGTAATATGGGTCTAGGAGGTGGTAGTTTCGACCTAAAAGATGTCTAGGTCATACGCCAACCTTTGTCCCATAAGCCCTAAAGGTTTTGATGTGGTACTAAGAGGTAAGATTATAAATAAAGGCCTCTTGTATAGGTCTCTGGTTAAAATAATGAGGTGCCTAAATACCTAGATCTTCTAACATAAAATGTAAAAGGTAGACAAATAATAAAATGAAGTAGGTAGTCTCGCAAAGAAAAAGGAGTGGGGGCTTCGCTACCCCCACCACCTCTGCTAAGTTGATTGCAGGCGAGGAGTGGGGGTAGGCGCACTCCCCACCACTGCTAACAATTTGTAATAGCGTAGGGTAGTCATAATTTGAATTTTGTAAACTACCCCAGATAGGTAGAAAATATAAGTTTTTGTACTAGTGGATATTTGCTATCATACAAAATGTTACCTTAGGACGTGTGAACGTAGGAAAATTTGTAAGCTCGCACGCCCATCTCAAGTTGTAACCATAACCACAATATATGGGCATATAATCAAGAAGGTGTTTTCATTCTGCTCTGCTCCCGCTCCTGCTGCTTGGCGTTTCATCCTATGGTACAGTGTTGAGGTTGTCGTCATCGGCAACAATACTGTTTCAACGATGCCTTTGATGAGTTTGATGGATTTTCAAGGACTCAAACACCAGTGTGATATTTACTTTGACGAACTGCCTAAAACTATACCTATTATTTTAGACTTTGGCTAATATTTTTCTGAAAAGGCACATAATTTTAAGAAAACTATAATTACAATCTTTTGTGCCGTATAAAACTACAATTAGCATAGAGAGCGTAGTTATGTGAAGCGTGTTGTAGACTTTCCGTGCATTTTCTTCAGAGCTTTTCAGTCTCTGTTTCTTTCAGTAGTGTAAACGGCTTGATACTTCAGTTTCTTAAATGATCCTTTGTCCTGAAACTTTCTGAGCATTCAATACTTTCTTGGTAAACTGATATTTTAAGATTTGTATACTATTTAAATTAAGTTGCGCCTAGTACAGTACCTTGTGAGAAGACTATTTATATACAATTACTGCTGCTACAAAGTTCAATTCAAACGTTGCCTGCGGGACCGCTAAAATGCCCTTGCTATTGCTACGAACTTGTCCGCTCGAGGTCTGATATTACTCACGGATTGTTAGACTGTTACGGCTTGAAGGAGTTCGTTTTTATTCCTGTGTTGAAATTGTTTGTACCTCGGTCATTGATACAGTTTAGAAAAGCGTGACCTTATTATGTTTGTAAATAAGTGTTATGTGGGATTTTTCTTCCTTACATAATTTTTTAATTAATCTTCATGAAGGTCTCAACAATAGCTGACGGTCAAATTTGACCTCCATTTTGATTTAATTGCTACTTTTAATAATTGTGGACACTTCCTTTTTTTTGTTTTTTATTTACAGCTGTTTGCAGCTTTCTGCACATTTCCCTTTGGACTTTACTACCTGATGATAGAACTCACATTTGTAAAGCACGTTGTTGCCGAGATCCTTCCGGAATAAAGATCAAAGAACGATCACAGGATTTTTAAGACAATACCGAAGTTTCTAATTAGAATTTCACTTAGAAATAACAGGCAGGATTTCCAGCTGTAATTACATTTCAGTCTAAACAGAAGGCTTTAATTAATATAAACTTCGAGGCGAATTGAACGGACACTTCGAGTTGCCATTAATTACAGAGCTTTCAACTTCTGGTTTCAAAGTCTTGAAGTATTTTCAGGTGCAGAGGTTGCATCGAGACTTAGATTCATGCGAGAATTCTCAATTGCAATCCAATCCTTGTCTAGGACATTTCTTTCTCTAAACGAAGTTTAAAACAGCAACTGGGTCTGCACTGACAATAATTTCTGTTCTGTCACTTGGAAATTTTGTTGGTTTTAGTATCTCAGCACAACTTTAAACTTATAGACTTCCTTAGTCGGGGTCGATCCACCGGCTGATAAGCCATAGCCATTAACGTTATCAAATATTGATGAAACCCCACTAAAATCATTCATTAGAATCATTAGATATCTACAATCGACACGATATGTAACGTAGATCCCGTTTTTATCCTACATTATCGTGTATCTTTAAAAATCATACTAATTCTTCAAATCCGCGAACGCTTCAAACTCCTTGAAGTGTTCGTTCTAAACAATTTAATTGATACAAAAAACCTAACGTTGCAATACAAACGCTGACTGAGAGGCACCGCGCGCATGACGCGTGCCCACGCGCATAAATTGACGGCAAGGTCACACACGGATGCAATAGATCGCATATAAACACCAGCACTTGTTACAGTCGTTAGTGAATGGATGCCTTTATTTACGGCTCGGCATGACATAATATGGGACAAAAACGAATTAAACTAGCACATATTATTATACGAGTATGATCTTCTTAAATAAGTGAAACGTAAGGAAATCAAAAATATTTTTAAATCAACTGAATAAAGAATCCAGCAACTGTTTAAGTTCATTTCATAATAAAGATAAGAAACGATTTTAAACAACTTATAATGTGCCAAGCCAATATAGAAACAAGACGACCCTCCGTAGCCCGGGTAGAGCATTAGAGCTCTGGATTGGGGGAAGTGGATTTTTTCCGGCAGATTTTTTCCCTTAAATTCAGTAACAGAAAAAAAATCTTATTTAATTTAGTCAGTCAGTCACTCAGTTCATTACAGAAATTGTTTAAATGAATGCTTGATCGTTACTTTGCCTATTTCCTTAAATTGTGCGCATTCTTTAAGACGCTCTATGTAATTACATCTGTCTGAGAAAAGTCTCATCGGTTTCGTATAGATATGTAGAAAAATTAAACTGTGAATATGTTTTTACTTAGGATTTCGACTATTTTCGTTCGAGTTTGTGTTATTGTAACTATTTTGTTTCATTTGTCGTGATGACGATGACGACGACAGTATTATATGATGTCACACTTCTATTTCTATTGCGTTGCGTTAATCAAATGTATTTAATGGATTGGAATTGTTTTTAATAAGAAGTCGATCCAATTACGCGGTTTGTTGGTTATGCACGCGCATGCACACGGTCCGGTCAGGGCACAACTGATTAGATATTACTTATGGACGCGGTTGCATAATATTTTGAATAAGTTTAAGTCACATACCTATTTACTCTTGTTTGTTCTCAATCGCATGATAAGAGGATCTCTACATCCATGATTTCGATTCTTCTTGAACTTTTTTGTTGTTTATAATGCGGAAGATATTTTTATCGAGTATAAAAACGTTGAAAATCATCGGAGCTACCGAAGTGAAGTCGTACACAACAAAAAATAATGTTCTCAAAAACAAAACTTTCCAATCTCCTGAGAGAAATTAGAAAAGTTAACTTGCTCTAGCTCCAGAAAGTTCTAACCTTTTTGGCTTCCCATTTGTGTTACAGGAAATTAAAAACGAGCGCTTCTTTTTTAATAAGACTGGCAAACTAGCTCAAGAAGATAATGTTATTTTAACAAACCTCATTTCGAACATCCTGTGTTTATGTGATCATTTTAACTATTCTTCAATATGTTTGCAATAATCGTCTCTACTTGTTAAAGTGTCATAAAACGTTGTCATTTATTGCGTAGATCTATTGAAACGTTACGTATGAGGTGATTTCGGCCTTTTATGTCTTCCACCATTTTGGTTTCCCATTTGTGTTAGAGAAAATTAAAAAAGAGCACTTCTTTTTTTTAAAAAACAGGCAAACTAGCTCAAGAAGAGAATGTTATTTTAACAAACGTCATTTCGAACATGCTGTTTTTATGCTTGCAGTTAATTTTATGTAATAGCAGTTTAACCATTCTTCCATATGTTCCGCAATAGTCGTCTCTACTTGTTAAAGTGTCATGAAACGTCATTTATTGCGTAGATCTATTCGACCTATCTAGTTGATTATGAGTTACGCATGAGGTGATTGTAAATTCGGCCATTTATGTTTTCCACTAATGTTAACGCATTGGTTCATCGCGCTAAACTTTTAAAAGCTTCTGATAATTTAACTCAATTTTTATTAAATACTGCTTCTAATCGATTCTCTTAGATAATGTTAACAAATGAAGGCGCAGTTTCTAGTTAGTAGTTACGCTTGTGATGTGAACTAATATAAGTCATTCATTGAAAACAATTAAGTCTCTAACATAGCAACATTGATTGGCTATATTAACTCTCAATGTCGGTACCAATTCTATTTTGTCCTATTATCATTTAACTACTGCACTAGATATGAATGTTGTTATAGATAGAATGAGATTTGAAGTGCTATTTGAAGAAGATAACTAACTAAGGTTCAATATAGAATATATCAGAACAACGAATTCTGTACAAACTGGGGAGACTTCCATTTAAGATAATGCTTAATGAGGTATTAGAAGATATCTAAAGATCTTTAACAAAGAGACAACTGCATGGAAGTACCTAATTAAATAATAAGATGTGACATCGTTCTAAGATAAACGGTGTTTGTTGGTTCTTCCATCATCGTTGCGAGTTAATTTAGACTCCTTAAGTGTAGACAACGACCTAAAAGCTATTGTCGTCACATCATTAGTAAGCTCATTATCGGATATTAACTGATCCATAACCAATACGTTGATCGCTAGATACAGTTTTCGTGTGTTTTTAGACTGCGTTGTTATCATACTTTAGTGTTTTTCGTTCGCGTCAATCTAACTTCATACTATGATTTCGAAAAGTACAGACCAAATACTCAAACCGAGTGGCTTTCCCTTTCCCTTTCGTCTTCAACTTTCAAATTATCTTGCGTCAAACGCTTGCCGTACATGACTGTTTTTGAGTGAGAAGATCCCTATCTTCTATCATGCGCTATTGCATGCCTCAAGGCATGCCTCTGATGAAAGCACAAGAGGAAAGATATAAATTATTTATCTATTTTTAATACCCAGATCATGACTAGAATAAATATAGAAACAAATAATAATGAATGAAGCAACAACTATAATAGTTCCGTTACACGTAGGTACGAGCGACAAAAAATGTTAATAAGCGCCATTGTCCTTACACAATAGAGTGTAATCGCAATTAGGCCGTCGAAAACGTAAGTGATCCTGAGTGAGAGTGGTTGCGTGAAACGAATCGTTTGTTATTCAAATCACATACAGACACTCCTAACACACATACACTGTTGCTTCTATGTTTAGTTGTACATGTAATGTCACAGAATACATGTACAAGTGTAATTTCACTGTAATTTTACGGTATCTGTTACTTATTTGTTACAAGTATTCGTAGGTGCAGTTTGGTTGGTGGTAGGGCTTATTTCATGTCCGCCTGGCTAGCTACCACCATCTTACCTAAGTCTGACGCCATAACAACAATTTAAAAATTGTTGGGTTCCGGCAGTTAGAGATAAGAAGCCAGTTCCTCAGTGAGAAGGATTCCGGGTGTAGTGCTCTTCCACCTTCGGCCTTCCACCGTCACTTAACATCAGGTGAGGTGAAGGCCAAGCACTATGTAAATAAAAAGAAAACCGGAAACCATTTGTAAATCCGCGTATGGCACATAAACCGTCTGAAAAGGGCTACACGTAGAAAATGAGATCACAACGCAACGTAAACACAATGTGCCGTGCCCTTGTGACAGGCGGCGGTAAAGTAATGAAACGTTTGCCTGAAAAAACGTCGACACGGTTTGTTTTGAGGGCGCCATGACGTTTGGTCCACTTTTCTTTATGGTTGTTTTGGCATAGTTTTTAGTTCGATTGTAATAATAATAAAAAAGACTTAAATGACCTCTACGTATTGATTACATTTCCAAACGCAAGCCGCGTCACTTTGACTGGCGAGTTCCATTGCGTGCAATGCGTTTTTTCGCCACAGACTAATCTTAAACTATGCGATAAGCATTTACCTGTCAGTTAGTACACCATGCCTCCTAGATAGAGCATACAGTGAGTAAATGTACAATGTATTGGATGGTATTGGACGTGAGTTGCGATGTCATGATTTAATGATTATAAAGATTAAAGGCCCAACCTGTCGATAGTTAAGTGGAGTAGGTTTTTACCGCATCGTATTAATTTGAGGACGCTAACCTGATGTGTTTGTAATTAGTTATTACTTAACTTGCAGTCCATTTAAGTTGCCAACTCTACTATGCGTAATTTCGGTAGCTATTTTGTCTCAAATGAAAATATAGTTAACTTAATATTTCTGGCAGATACTAAGGACCAGGAATAGCTATATGACCCTGACCAGGAGCCATTTCTTTGTACTGTGGCACAGGCCTTCCTTATTGGGTGGATGGATAAGGAGGATGGGCCATACATAACACACACACCACGTGGGCCCAATGCGAATTGGTGGGTGTTAACGACTGCAAATGCAGCTGGGACCAACGGCTTAACTTGCCTTCCGAAGCACTGAAGAACTCGAGATAATAAATATTGGTCACCCATCATCCCAGCTACCGTACGTCGCCATGTTTGCTTGGGGCGGCCGCGTTTGCGCTTTCCTTGGGGATTCCAATCGAGGGCCTGTTTAGGGATATGATCGGAGTCCCTGCGTAAAGTGTGGCCAATCCAGTTCCACTTGCGGCGCTTGATCTGTTCGTCGATCGGTGTTTCGTGGCAGCGTTCCAAAAGTTGTTCGTTGGAGATCTTCTCGGGCCAGTAAATACCGAGTAATCGACGAAGGCAACGATTAACAAAGACCTGAATCCGCTGCGAGATGGTTTTAGTGACCTTCCACGTCTCGCACCCGTATAGCAGTACAGACTTGACGTTGGACCCGAAGATCTTAAATTACACGCGACGGGTCAGTTTCCGTGACTGCCACACCGGTCGCAATTGTGCGAAGGTGGCTCGGGCTTTGGCAATTCGAGAAGTGATGTCCTCTTCTGTACCTCCAGTTTCTGACACGACACTTCCGAGGTATGTGAATTTGTGGACGCGTTCCACATCCTCTGCACCAATCTGTAATGGTGTGCTATTTCCCACTCCAGATCGCATTTCTTGGGTCTTTCGGGTGTTGATTTTTAACCCTGTAATCTCCGCCTCCCGTCGCAGGTCGTGCAACTTAGATTGCATATCACGGTGCGTGTGGCTCAGCAGGCATAGGTCATCGGCATAATCCAAATCTTCCAGAACGTTGGATATTCCCCACTCTATCCTGCGACGCTTGTTGTGATAAGTGCGATACATAACCCCGTCGAGCACTACCAGGAAGAGAAGAGGCGAGAGTAAACATCCCTGGCGCACACCAGCATGTACCGCAATGTCTTCTGAAACGAGGCCGTCGTGTGTAACTCTGCAAGAATATTTCTTGTAGATGGCCTTTAAAAGGTCGATGATTTTCGGCGGGACACCCATGTCGGATAAGCGAGACCAAATGCTAGACCACATCAGCGTATCAAAGGCTTTTTCGAAGTCTACAAAAGTGAGATATAGTTCCCTTTGCCATTCTGATGCCTGTTCGAGGATGATACGAAGAGTGTTGATCTGGTCGGTACACGAACGATTCGGACGGAAACCAGCTTGCTCCTTGCGTAATAGAGGTTCTACGGCCTTCGATAACCTGTCCAGGATAATCTTACAGAAGACCTTGGATGGTACCGAAAGCAAGGTGATGCCTCTCCAGTTACCACATTGGCTTAAGTCACCTTTCTTGGGCACAGTTATAAGCAGCCCTTTATTCCAGTCATCTGGAAGCTCCTCGCTTAACCAGATCTTCTCGATTAAAGGTGTCAGTACTTCGACGGCGGAGGTTAGGTCAGCTTTCAGCATTTCCGCAGTTATAAGGTCGAGGCCTGGGGCTTTGCCAAGTTTGAGGGAGCTAATGGCCTTGGCCACTTCTTCGTGTGATGGTGGGTCGACGTTGATGTCAAGAAGCCTAGTTGGTGGGGGATTGCCTTGCGGTACATCAAGCGTGATCGATGCTGTTGAGCGAAAGACCTCTTCAAATTGTTCACGCCAGCGTTGCAGTTGCCCTTCTGATGTTACGATGAGCTGGTCGTCTTTAGATTTCAGAGGCTTCTTTTTGTGGCTGCTATTTCCTGCCAAGGTTTTAGTGGCTTTATATAGCTCCCTCAGATTACCGGAATTAGCAGCGTGTTGGGCGTTATCGGCAATACCGTCAGCCCACATTCTCTTATCTTTTCGCGTGCTGCGATAGATTTTCTTGCGGGTCTGACGGTACTGCTGTTTGAGGTTGGCTCGGAGTGATTCGTCGGATGTCTCCAGCAGTTTTAAGTGAAGCGCTCTTCTATCATTAATGAGCTCCCAAGTTGAAGATGATATCCAGTCTTCTCGAGTGCGAGTTGTGTGCCCTAAGACGATGGAGCTGGCCTGTGTATAAGCCATTTTAATTTGGTTCCACTCCTCATCTAATGAGTCGCCATCTGTTCTGAGTCCGGAAAAACGATTACGGAGTTCGAGTTTAAACTCATTGCAGGTGTTCGGGTCATTGAGTTTAGATACGTCAAACCTTCTTCCAACCTTGCCAGGTCCTGCGACTGGTCGTGCTACCGCAACCTTGAGACGCAATTCCGCGACAACCATGTGGTGGTCACTGTCTATATCAGCACCTCTACGGTTCCGGACGTCGAGCAACGAGGAGCGCCATTTAGAACTGATGGCGAGATGGTCGATTTGGTTCTTTGTTGTGCCATCGGGTGATGTCCAAGTGTACTTGTGTATGTCTTTATGTATGAATAAGGTACCTCCAATAGTCAGATCGTGGTTCTGACAAAACTCTATAAAACGTTCACCATTCTCATTACATACTCCAAGTCCCTGCGTACCCATGTGACGTTCGCAGTTTTGATTTGAGCTCCCAACTTTTGCATTTAGGTCTCCCATGACGATGACAATGTCTTGTTTCTTTATGCTCTTAAGGGTGGCGTTGAGCGAGCTATAAAAGTCATCCTTGGTCTCCTCTGCAGACATGTTGGTAGGAGCATAGCACTGCACAATGGTGATCTTCCGGGCTCTTGAGTTGAATCTAGCACAAATGATCCGGTCTGAGATCGGTTTCCAGTCCAAGAGACTTTTCTTTGCAGCGTCAGAGAGAAGGAAGCCCACGCCGTATTCATGCACGTCATCTTCCTCCTCTTTGCCGGAGTATAGTAAAGTTAGGCCTTTAGACATTCTCAGTTCACCAAAACCATTCCTGCGAACCTCGCTAAGACCAAGAATATGCAGGTGGTATCTAAGCATTTCTGCTTCTGCCTGGGCAAGACGGCGAAAGGCATCGGGATGACTTGGAGCGAAGTGAAACGCGAAGCTCAAAACCGAACGCGATGGCGGATCACTGTGGACGCCCTCTGCCCCATCTAGGGGTCACAGGATATTAAGTCAAAAGTCAAGACCCATCATCCCATGATCGACCCTTGCGAAATTTGCTTAACCTTCGCAATTGCCGGGCCGCATATAAGCAAAATCTAACTCTCGAGTTTCGATGGTGATCCCTGATTGGTCAAGAAACTCGGTAGTTAGGTTTTGCGCGCAAACTCTAACTCCCCAGTTTCGCGCTAGTTCGATAGTGATCTCTGATTGGTCAAAAAACTCAGTAGTTAGGTTTTGCCCGCAAACTCTAACTACTGAAGTTCGCATCTTTATTTTTTTTCCAGTAGTAATGTATAGCGCGTAATGGTATGATTTCAGGGACTTTGCTAATTTAGTTATAACAAGATGTTTTGCAATATATTTTCGTCAGTAAGTAATTTATGGCACTTAATAATTAGGAAAAAATTTATCAAATTATGTTGAATAATTTCCGTTGCTGGCTGTACCTACTGAAATAAAAAGATGTTTACAGATAAACAATAAACCAAAAAAATACTTCAATGTGTAAAGAAAGGCGAATACCTTCAAACCATTCAGCCTTATACTAGGTAAAGTCCATTCGTTTAGATAGTGTCGCCCTTTTATCCCGCCGCCTTTGCACGTGCCGCTTCTTGTCAAAGGATGCCGCCGCATAAACAAAGGATACCGCGTGCGGCGTACATCCGCAAGTGAATTTGGATTTTGGCAGTTTGCATCGAAGCGCTGGCGGGCGGCGCGCTGTAAGGTTGTATTTGTTGACTCTGCTACATATATGCACTGAAAATGTTTTTCGTCCTTGGGAGGTCAGTGAAATGACTCAAGATGAAACTTTAAGTGAACGAACAAAAAAAATACGGGTGTTTTGGAAAACATGTAAACAAATTATTATAACCAATGTCCATCGAAATTGTGTTGAAATATCGATATTTTGGTAATTCGATTCGGAAAGTGATCATGTTGTATCTATTATCATAAATACAGATGATTATGACTCCGACACTTCGAGTAATGAAGAATAGTGATCTAATTTTACTTTACGTATACCTACATACTCAATTTATTTCATTAAAATTGTCTTTGCACCGCGCTTGTGTGTATTATTTGTATGCGTATTTTATTACAATAAACACAAGGGACACAAGTGCTTGCGGGTGTACCGACACTATCTAACCGAATGGACTTTACTGTATTGAGATTAAGAATAAAATTCACAATGGCATAGCGCATACCATAGGGCATAGCGCAACCAAATAGGACAAGTAAGAGTAGTAGATACTAACTTGCAATTATGATTCTTTGCGACGCAGGTTTGGTTTTCTTGACAATCCATTTCGTCAATTTTATTCAGCATTCTTGTATCCATATGGATACACTGGAGAACTTGGCATATGCCACAGTTTTCCAAACTATAATATTGGGTCCTTACCTATGAAATTGGCGTTTTTTTCTCACACACAGTGAAACATATAACTTCAGTGATTTGTTGCTGGATATTACGGCTATATAACTATCAAGTTGACGGCTATGCTTATAATTGGATGTAATTTGAGTGTACTGTGACTCTTTTTTGTTGGCAAAAATGACCTCATAATCTATTGTAACGTAGCCTAAACTAATTTTTTTCGAGTAAGTTATGTTGCCTAGGTTATCTCAATGTTCAAACATTTGTACTTACAAAAAATTTTTTGTTGCAATAGAGTTCACAGTTGTTAAATAAATTGTGAAAAATGTTAAATTGAAAAATGCAAAAATTTTCCATACAAAACTTCAATTTCATTGGCAAGGAATATTTAGTTTAGCAGAAAAAAACTTTTGCGTTCAGATCTGGGTATAATTACTGGATTATATTCCTTCGTAAAAACTTGGAAGATTAGAAGTCATTTAAAAAAAAAAATGTTCTACCATAGTCGTGTTCAAAGACAATTGACAACTAAATTTTGTATCGCGCTCATTGGTGGTTGCGCACTCAGTAGTTAGAGTTTGCGGGCAAAACCTAACTACTGAGTTTTTTGACCAATCAGAGATCACTATCGAACTAGCGCGAAACTGGGGAGTTAGAGTTTGCGCGCAAAACCTAACTACTGAGTTTCTTGACCAATCAGAGATCACCATCAAAACTCGAGAGTTAGATTTTGCTTATATGCTGCCGGGCCAGGCGCTAAACCATTACGCTATAGAGCTCCTCAAGCTATAAGTAATTTAATATAAATGGCATTCATTATAAATCACAAACCTTGCTAAAAGCGCAATATCTCATCAATGAATAAACTACAGTTTATCTATTGTCCTATACCTGACATACATTAACATAGATATGGTATGGTGATAAAATCCAACCAGAGCGACGAATCACGGCCTTGCGCAACACAATCTCATAAATGTTACTATTTGTGGCGCGCTGATAACCATATATTTTCATTATTAAAGCGACGTTCTGCGTGTGTTTGCGATATAGATTACATGCATGGTTTAAGTCCAATGGACTATGTGGACGGAAACTATCGATATCAAATGGGTATCATATAATTGATAAAAATCTCGAGAACCAAAGTTCTGTAGTTTTATAGATTTTTACCTTCTAGCTTTCAAAACTAGACAATTTTTCATTACGTAATATGATCTCATTTAAGAAATATTTAAACAATATTATTCATTTAATTTTAGAAACTATATTAAAGTAAAGTGTTTTATAATTTAAAATTAATATGTAGATATTTCAATTACGTCCCTACACTTAGCTAAATGATGTTCAATTTAATTTATACTTATTATGTGAGCGTGACTTTATCTTCGCAGACAAACTTAGTAATAAGTTTTGCGAGACTATGTATAAAGTTGTCTCTGTATTTTTTTATATTAATAAATAATAACAATAATCCTTACTTAATATTATAAATGCGAAAGTCCGTTTGTTGTTACGCCTTCACGTCTTAACTAATGAACCAATTGTCATGAAATTTTGCATACACGTTGTCAGGGGTACAGAGAAGGACATAGGGTGCCTTTCATCCCGAAATAGTGTTGTTCCCGAGGGATAGCAAAAAAACTTTCCACGCAGACGAAGTCGCGGGCGGTCGCTAGTAAATAATAATTTTAACAGTAAATTATTAAATATCAGACTACATCTAATGTATTTATAATGGCAACATTTTGTAGCCTACGTTGCCGACTGCCGTCAATTTTAAGAAAAATACGCTAAAGATCGTCGTCAAACCTAGAACTTTAACATTTTGATTACTTATCTATCCACTTCTCAAGCTTACGCGCTCACTAGACATGAAATAAAACAATTTTTAACGGATACTAGCGCGGTTTTATTGAAAGTTCTTTGGTAATTAGTTGGTATTTGGTTTGATTTTTGGTTTTCCCGACGTTTCGGCACCTTTGCAGCTGCCGTGGTCACGGGGGACTGAAGCCACTCGTGAGCCTACCCTCAAGCGATGATTTTTTTTTAAGACGTTCAGAAATTAATATTTAACAATTTTTTTTTTAAATTGGTTTAAGTTAATTTATAATTTAATTTTGTGATTTAATTAATGCTAATAAGAGAGAATCTACTGAAACTACCACCATTTCATAAAATTGGGAGGCCCCTCCAAGAAAGAAATGGCGAAAGAAAACTTGGAGAGGAAAGCCGACCTCCGTCTTTTATATATATTAATTTATTTGCAAAAGGAACTAACCGTATCATTAGATCTTGCAGTGTGTGTTTGGGGCTTTAGCTTGTGAATGATGGGATCCCAAGCTGGTGGAATTTTCCAACCATCATCTCTATTGAAATTAGGATATTTATTTATTTCGATAGCCTCGCGGAGCATTCTAGGAATAAATCTACGTTCCCTAGCAAGGATTTGGGGTTTGTCAAATCTAATGTAATGGTTGGGCCCCTCAAAGGCATGATCACACACTGCAGACTTGTTATCGCGCCTATGTTTCATGTCAGCTATATGCTCTTTAACGCGGGTCCCTATGCTTCTCTTTGTTTGCCCGATGTAGGAGAGCCCACAGTCACAATCTAGTTTGTAGACACCTGCGGCTTGAAGGGGGATATTACACTTGACAGGTCGTAAGAATTGGTTGATCTTCTTCGGTGGCTTGAAGTAAGTTTTGATTGACGCTCGCTTCAGAATGTTTCCAATCTTGTCAGTGACACCCTTCAAGTATGGTAGGATGGCAGGTTGACGCTCTACTGTGGCTGGTTTGTCGCGTTTTCTGTGACGAAGGCGTGGTACTTGCAACTTGTTGTTACGCAGTACTTGTTTCACGTGCTGAAGCTCAGCCGTCAGGTGTTGTTTGTCACATATGCCGCGGGCTCTCTGAAACAAAGATTTCCCTACGGTAGCTAACTGTATTGGATGATGGTGAGAGTCACCATTGAGGTATCTGCGTATGGGTTGCTTTACGATACACTGTATGGCTCAAGGTTTGGTTCGGATTCCTGATAATGAGAATGTCTAGGAAAGCTAGTTTATTATCTGTCTCTAACTCCATAGTAAATTGTATGTTGGGGTTTATGGAGTTAAGATGGTTCAGAAATGCAGGGACACTGTCTCTAGGTAGTATTGTGAAAGTGTCATCTACGTACCGTTTGTAGAACCGGGGAGTCACAGGTGCTGTGGATAGTGCTTTCTCCTCAAAATCCTCCATGAAAATGTCGGCAACAATGGGGGATACAGGAGAGCCCATTGCTACGCCATCAACTTGCACGTAGAACTCCTCGTTCCACAACAGATAGCCAGATGTAAGGCATAATTCTAGTAGTTCTGCATATTCAATTGGTATGTTGTTATCAACTAGCTTTTTCCTGATGATATCAATGCAGTCCCGTACTGGTAAGCATGTGAATAAGGACTGAACATCAAAACTAACCATAGTTTCATCATCAGCGAGATGTAGATGTTGTATCTCACTGACAAACTGGTAGGAATCTTTCACATAGGCTGATGTATTACCTCTCAGTGGTGTGAGTGTTTTCGCTACGTGTTTAGCCAATTTGTAGGTTGGTGAGTCAATTTGGCTTACAATAGGACGTAGCGGAGCATTGTCTTTGTGTATTTTCGGTAACCCATACAGTTTCGGCGGTGTAGGGCAGGATGGAATGAGATAATCGACGTCAAGATCTAACTGTTCTGAATATTCTTTGATGAGTTCCTTCGTTTTATTAAGGATCTTGGTGGTTTGGTCACAGTTGACATGTTTGTACGTTTTCTCATCACTTAAAAGTTCTTTTATTTTTGTGTTATAATCCGACGTATCCATAACTAACGTTGCGTTACCTTTATCAGCTCGAAGGATAGTTAATTCTGGTCTAGTGCGTAAGCTTTTCAACGCGACGTGTTCATCATATGGAAGATTTTGTTTGGGCAGTTTACTACGTCGTAAAACAGATGAAATATCTTGACGTATAGCTTCACTGTCTTCTTTTTTTATTTGGTTTTTAACTAGACAATCCTCTACGCTGCAGATAATATCCTCATACGGTATTCTGCGAGGTGTTACCGCGAAATTCAGACCCTTATTTAATACTTTTAGAGTCGATTCATCCAATATTTGTTTTGATAAATTGACAACTGCACGGGTTTGACATTGACGGGTGTCATCTACTCTATGGTTCGTGTCGTACGGAAATGCATGGTGACGTTTGTGCAACTTCTCATATTTAGAAATTTGTCTATGCTTACATTCGTTGTATACGGCTGTTTCGCGTTTATTAAGCACCAGAATGTAATGGTTAAAGCTCTCCGTGGCAAGTTGTATTTTTAAGTCATTGGACAAGCGATCTATTTGTTGATTTAATGCTACTAAACCGGAGCGATGTTCGCGGATAAGACTCACGAGTAACTTTTTGCTTGCCTGTTGTAAGATCTTGGCGCTCCCTCGTATGTCATGTTTTGGAGAAATCCTGACACAGTGCGGGATGAGATCTTGATCACGACATCTCTTCAAGAAGTTTAATGATGTTATTCTTCTTGCGCGCTTCGTCATAAGATCTTCCAACCGACGGAATTTGTTTGCAACATCCAGTCCGTACTGGTTGACATATTCACTTCTCAAGCTTACGCGCTCACTAGACATGAAATAAAACAATTTTTAACGGATACTAGCGCGGTTTTATTGAAAGTTCTTTGGTAATTAGTTGGTATTTGGTTTGATTTTTGGTTTTCCCGACGTTTCGGCACCTTTGCAGCTGCCGTGGTCACGGGGGACTGAAGCCACTCGTGAGCCTACCCTCAAGCGATGAATTTTTTAAGACGTTCAGAAATTAATATTTAACAATTTTTTTTTTTTAATTGGTTTAAGTTAATTTATAATTTAATTTTGTGATTTAATTAATGCTAATAAGAGAGAATCTACTGAAACTACCACCATTTCATAAAATTGGGAGGCCCCTCCAAGAAAGAAATGGCGAAAGAAAACTTGGAGAGGAAAGCCGACCTCCGTCTTTTATATATATTAATTTATTTGCAAAAGGAACTAACCGTATCATTAGATCTTGCAGTGTGTGTTTGGGGCTTTAGCTTGTGAATGATGGGATCCCAAGCTGGTGGAATTTTCCAACCATCATCTCTATTGAAATTAGGATATTTATTTATTTCGATAGCCTCGCGGAGCATTCTAGGCAAAGGCATGATCACACACTGCAGACTTGTTATCGCGCCTATGTTTCATGTCAGCTATATGCTCTTTAACGCGGGTCCCTATGCTTCTCTTTGTTTGCCCGATGTAGGAGAGCCCACAGTCACAATCTAGTTTGTAGACACCTGCGGCTTGAAGGGGGATATTACACTTGACAGGTCGTAAGAATTGGTTGATCTTCTTCGGTGGCTTGAAGTAAGTTTTGATTGATGCTCGCTTCAGAATGTTTCCAATCTTGTCAGTGACACCCTTCAAGTATGGTAGGATGGCAGGTTGACGCTCTACTGTGGCTGGTTTGTCGCGTTTTCTGTGACGAAGGCGTGGTACTTGCAACTTGTTGTTACGCAGTACTTGTTTCACGTGCTGAAGCTCAGCCGTCAGGTGTTGTTTGTCACATATGCCGCGGGCTCTCTGAAACAAAGATTTCCCTACGGTAGCTAACTGTATAGGATGATGGTGAGAGTCACCATTGAGGTATCTGTCTGTATGGGTTGCTTTACGATACACTGTATGGCTCAAGGTTTGGTTCGGTACTACAAACGGTACGTAGATGACACTTTCACAATACTACCTAGAGACAGTGTCCCTGCATTTCTGAACCATCTTAACTCCATAAACCCCAACATACAATTTACTATGGAGTTAGAGACAGATAATAAACTAGCTTTCCTAGACATTCTCATTATCAGGAATCCGAACCAAACCTTGAGCCATACAGTGTATCGTAAAGCAACCCATACAGACAGATACCTCAATGGTGACTCTCACCATCATCCTATACAGTTAGCTACCGTAGGGAAATCTTTGTTTCAGAGAGCCCGCGGCATATGTGACAAACAACACCTGACGGCTGAGCTTCAGCACGTGAAACAAGTACTGCGTAACAACAAGTTGCAAGTACCACGCCTTCGTCACAGAAAACGCGACAAACCAGCCACAGTAGAGCGTCAACCTGCCATCCTACCATACTTGAAGGGTGTCACTGACAAGATTGGAAACATTCTGAAGCGAGCGTCAATCAAAACTTACTTCAAGCCACCGAAGAAGATCAACCAATTCTTACGACCTGTCAAGTGTAATATCCCCCTTCAAGCCGCAGGTGTCTACAAACTAGATTGTGACTGTGGGCTCTCCTACATCGGGCAAACAAAGAGAAGCATAGGGACCCGCGTTAAAGAGCATATAGCTGACATGAAACATAGGCGCGATAACAAGTCTGCAGTGTGTGATCATGCCTTTGAGGGGCCCAACCATTACATTAGATTTGACAAACCCCAAATCCTTGCTAGGGAACGTAGATTTATTCCTAGAATGCTCCGCGAGGCTATCGAAATAAATAAATATCCTAATTTCAATAGAGATGATGGTTGGAAAATTCCACCAGCTTGGGATCCCATCATTCACAAGCTAAAGCCCCAAACACACACTGCAAGATCTAATGATACGGTTAGCTCCTTTTGCAAATAAATTAATATATATAAAAGACGGAGGTCGGCTTTCCTCTCCAAGTTTTCTTTCGCCATTTCTTTCTTGGAGGGGCCTCCCAATTTTATGAAATGGTGGTAGTTTCAGTAGATTCTCTCTTATTAGCATTAATTAAATCACAAAATTAAATTATAAATTAACTTAAACCAATTAAAAAAAAAATTTGTTAAATATTAATTTCTGAACGTCTTAAAAAATTCATCGCTTGAGGGTAGGCTCACGAGTGGCTTCAGTCCCCCGTGACCACGGCAGCTGCAAAGGTGCCGAAACGTCGGGAAAACCAAAAATCAAACCAAATACCAACTAATTACCAAAGAACTTTCAATAAAACCGCGCTAGTATCCGTTAAAAATTGTTTTATTTCATACTTATCTATCGTTGTAGACACTCCAAATTGGTTTGATACTTACCCGATTACTAATTGAAGGCAATCAAATTGTTGCAGGTTAAAATTTTAGTGCCGAACTCAACGGCGGGCATGATCATCGGCAAAGGGGGCAACTACATCAAGCAGATAAAGGAGCAAAGCGGCAGCTACGTGCAGATCTCCCAGAAAGCGAAGGAACTATCACTGCAGGAGAGGTGCATCACTGTAGTCGGTGAGTGTTCATTGTCATCAGATAAAGGAGCAAAGCGGCAGCTACGTGCAGATCTCCCAGAAAGCGAAGGAACTGTCACTGCAGGAGAGGTGCATCACTGTAGTCGGTGAGTTTCCAATGTCATCAGATAAAGGAGCGAAGCGGCAGCTACGTGCAGATCTCCCAGAAAGCGAAGGAACTGTCACTGCAGGAGAGGTGCATCACTGTAGTCGGTGAGTTTCCACTGTCATCAGATAAAGGAGCGAAGCGGCAGCTACGTGCAGATCTCCCAGAAAGCGAAGGAACTGTCACTGCAGGAGAGGTGCATCACTGTAGTCGGTGAGTATCAATTTTTTTATAATGCACAACGGGGTAATGCTTGGCCTTCACCTCACCTGATTTTAAGTGACGATGGTGTAAGCGCACTACACCCGGAATCCTCGGAGGAACTGGCTATCTTATCTCTAACTGCCGGAACACAACAATTTTTAAAGTGTTGTTATGGCGTCAGACTTAGGTAAGATGGTGGTAGCTATGGCGGACTTGAAATAAGCTCTACCACCAACCAAACCAAGTATAAATTGTACCCACCCTGGGAATCGAACCCAGGACCCCTGCCTTTTATAAGTATACATATTGTCATCAGCAATAATGGTGAAATCAACAAAGCAAACCCAAAAATCGCAGATGTCCTTGTCAACCTCTCTCCCTGGCCCGGCTAAAGGCAAAGAATAGAGTGAGCAGATTCTAAATATTTACAAATAAAACAGGAAGATTAAAGTTGTACAAGTATATTTATAAAATTTAAACATTTAAAGAGGAGTAAGAATAAGTATTTAACTTAAAACAAAATCTTATGTTTAGTAAGTAGTTCAAATGGTAATATTACGAGGTACAAAATGTACAAAATGAAATGGGGTGGGCACCTTAACTTTTGCTCTCATAAAATGAAGAAAATTTTAGTAAAATTATTTAGCTTGCGAAATTAAAACTTGTTTACACGAAATCGTAGTCGCTGCACCGAAGACGCAGTTTTCCTCGCCAAATTAAATAAACGAACGCCCTTACTTGTTGCGACTTCGAAAGAATAAACAGCAGGCCTCAGCATGAACCCTTAGACTTCAGTCAAGCAGCATGAAAATAGCTCGTTGACGTCGTGGCGATAGAAATCGTCACGGTGAGGTTTTACATCCGAATCTTCCAATAATCAAAATAATCATGAAATATTATTATATAATATTATATTTAATATCAATGAATTGATGTATATCTATTTATCCCTCCGCTTCCCTCCTGAAATCAAGGAA
Organism: Agriphila tristella; assembly: GCA_928269145.1. Classification (NCBI taxonomy): domain Eukaryota; kingdom Metazoa; phylum Arthropoda; class Insecta; order Lepidoptera; family Crambidae; genus Agriphila; species Agriphila tristella. The sequence continues at coordinate 1,202,192 of OV743443.1, read as the reverse complement.
AAAAAGAAGGTGTTAAGACAGAAAAAATCGAACAATAACAATACACAAATACATAGAAAGGTTTAATGAAATTTAAGTATAGAAATTAAATACATACCCTTAATCCAATATTAAATACATATAAAAGGTCAGCGTTTGCTTCTCCATGGAAATCTCCTCTATAATAATTTGTACCTAGGTACTTATTTCAAACCTACAATAAATCAATAAAATCTGAAAACTGTGAATCTTAAATGTGAAAACTTTTATTAATATCAACAAAGATCCATCGTGTGATTACTTACCATTTAAAATAAAAGTGATTCGTATCAGGAATCGTCAAAAGGAAACGTTTTCATAAAAAAATTGTTTCCAGAAACAAAGTGTGGAGTGAAAAACGCTTCGCGCCGTAAAATGTCAAAAATTTTCTCAAGAAAGCGCGGGAAAAGCCACGAAGACGGCCAACCCAAGAAAAAAAGTAATAGTGTGAAAAGGATGAATGATATAAAATGGCTGTGTAAGAAAAGGATAGTAGAATACATCAATATTTTTAAATGTTGTCGACATGAATTAAAAAGTTATAAAAAATAAAATAGATACCAAAGAGTTTTATACAAGAAGGTTGATAGTTCGAATTTGGAGTATGGATGAAATGAGGTCGCATGTATGAAATAAATACAGATTAAGGAAAATTAATGAATTTTAATAATAAATTAGTGTTTTATACTTGTAAATAAATAAATAAGATGAAATATTAATAAATATGAAAATGGAACGATGTTTTTTCTATAAAGAAAAAACACAACGTTACATCCTAAATCAAACAACAATTTGTTGAGGTTCGATAAATGTATTGGGATGACACTTTTTGGAGGAGTGATTAGATAGACTGTATTATATAATATAAGGTAACCTACAGTTTTTAAATTATCCATTGCGCAGTCAGACCAAAAGCTAATATCTGCTGAATTAAATGTCTTAATAATCAGAACCAGAACACAAAAATGTCCTGTTCCTGCCCCCGTTTTACAAGCTCACAGTTTTCTGAATGGCTATAAATGCGTCCCTTTTAGTTATTATACAGTGAGAAAGAGATGTGACTATAGCAATTCATAAACCTGGCATTTTTTAAGAGCTTGTAATAACCCCCATGGATTGTATTGAATTGGATTAGATGGAATGGAACTGAACAGAGCTATTAATCGCTACGATATGCAAGCCATGGCCTTCATATTACGTTGCATTGCATACATTAAATAAAAGCACTCTCGAACAGAGAAATATCCTGAATAAATACATTACCTTTAACGCAAATCTATAAGTACTCCTTTTATACTCGAATCGTCAAACAACCTTCTGTAAAAGCTCTACAATGAAATGGATCGAGGACAATTTAGGTGCATAGCGACGAATAATGCAGGCATCTAACTAGGTCAAAACGTGAGGAGCTGGTGATGAGTTGGTGTTTTTTTCTTTCAAATTATTTAACCAAAATAGGTAGGTCAAAACCTTTAGAAGACACCGTTCATTACGAATATTCAGTCAGAAGTGATAATGGCGGCACGCCCCCTTCACGTCAGCTGAGCGAAGTAAATTATAGTTTAATGGCAACAACGGAACGAACGCGTTGATGAAAATTGATGATGTCATTATATTTCGCGGTACGTCAACGAAAACAATAACAGGGGATGATAATCTACTATTATCTACATGATGTTACAAAAACTTAGCAATATTAAATGGTTATCTTTAGTTCTAAATTATCGCCCTACATATTTTGTCTGCCACGCGTTTAGCCTTATAAAAAAATCTAACAATACTAAACAGGTAGTGTTGCTTAAACTGATCAACTTTCTTCAAGGAACATAGGTCGAAAAACGACAAAAAAATTATCCCATACAAAATGTATTGGCCAACTGATCGACTTACTATGGAAAGGCGAAAAAAATATTCGTTTTTCGAACTAGGTATGTTCCTTGAAGAATGTTGTTCAGATAAATATCACCTGTTTCAGTTTTGTTACATAATTTCTTACATACCTACTGCAAGGATACTTATCTCTATCACGAAATGTCTATGAGCAAAGCAAAAGGTTTTTCGGAATCCTTTCGCAAAATACCCCATTTAAAACTTGTCTTTATATCACCAGCGAACACCACAGGGTTGGAAAAAATCATGATTTTTGCAAAAATAAAAAATCCACAAAATCGGAAATATCAGATTCTTTCGATTTTTTTGCTTCAGCCCTTAAAATCCACTTAAAATAGTGCGTACAACCACAACACGCTTTTATTTTACTTATTTCACACTTTAATTCGGAAGAAACACAAGTAAAGATCAATAAAGAAAAAACAGTATTATCCAGTTATTCTAACACAATGTTAATTTTAACATACATTTGTGGGTGTCTATCAAATATTAAAAATTTAGAATTTTATTTTTTTATGCAAAAAGGGAAGAAAATTACAATTTGATTGAATCAATGATTTTTATTAAAAAATCACTTGATTTAAATAATTATAGGCATTTAAATTCGTTAGCTATCTTTGCGAATTCTTATGGCTTGATGAGTTGCCGTAATCTGGAGCAATAAAACACGCGCTCGTGTTTTGAAGCGATGTGTCGTGTCCCACGGCTGATAAGCCTCAAACCTTGTAGTTATAGTACAATCAAGAAGTTTCCGTGCTTATGTCGGACACGCGATGCTCAAGCGATTCGCAATCTACTGAATCAATTCTTGACAAGTCACACCACTTACTCTATTCCAAAATCGGCGAAGTCTGATTATTTCTCTCTCTGTAAGTATTCTCTCAGAGAATACTAAATAAGTAATAAATTATACTAAAGACAAGTATAATACTACTTAATAATTAAGCAGTGTAGGAACGAATCCGCTTGATATCGAAAAATCAGAATGTTCCAGCCTGGAATATTTACCGGAAAATTTAAAAGCTCGCTCTGTATTCTTCGATTTGCAGTCACAAAATTTTATTCGTCTTACTTATTGTAAACTAAAAGCTTATTCCTTGTACTGCACAGACAATAAAGATGCTTTCCTAGTTTTCCAAATCAACATAATTTTAACTGAATGCATTCGCGGTTTAATAAAATAATTAAATGGTCCGATACAAAACGTAGTTAAATACTCTGTGGTTGAAACCCCTTACATTATAACGAACGGGGAAACGGCCTGAAAACATAAATTGGATATTATCTATAATTTTCCATTGCAGGTGAAAAAGAGGGCAACAAAAAGGCGTGCCTGATGATCCTGCAGAAGGTGGTGGATGACCCTCAATCAGGGTCGTGCCCCAACGTGTCGTACGCGGACGTGGCGGGGCCCGTCGCCAACTACAACCCCACCGGGTCCCCGTACGCGGTCTCTGCAGAAGTGGCCGAGGTGACTATTGCCGACGTGAGGGTTATTTTGTTCATTTCTGTCGCTCCTGCTTTAGGTGATAGATGGTCTACAGTCGGCTCGTGCCCCAACGTGTATGTTGATGTGGCGGGGCCCGTCGCCAACTACAACCCCACCGGCTCCCCGTATGCGGTCGCCACGGAGGTGACTACTGACTGAGGTGCTTATTGCCGACGTGAGGGTTAATGTGTTACTTTTTGACGCTCCTGCTGTAGATAGTGGATGGTCTAAAGTCGGGCTCGTGCCCCAACGTGTACGTTGACATGGTAGGGCCGTCGCCAACTTCCACCCCACCGGATTTCCGTACGGGAGGTGACCGAGGTGACAATTGCTGACGTGAGGGTTACTTTGTTCATTTCTGACGCTTCTCTCTGTAGGTAGTAGACGGTCTTAAGTCGATCTCGTGCCCCAGCGTGTGTGTCGACGTGGCGGGGCCAGTCGCAAACTACAACCCCACCGGGTTCCCGTATGCAGTCTCCAAGGAGATGACAACTGCAGACTTGAGAGTTTGGTCACTAACTTAGTTTAGAACATTTTATGCGAAATAACTTGTGTCATAAAAATATACTAACTTTATCGCGATATCATACATCGTTCTGCTTAAATTGCTTGTGTTTAACGCCTTCTAGAAGGCAAAGAGAGTCTTTACCTACCGTAAGTGTCTGTAATAAACATTTTTTGTAAACAAATATATGATTTTCGCCATAATTTTGTTAGATTTTGAGGATAATATGATATAATGTATATTTTTTGTTTGCAATTAATAACTTACAATCTGCGGTTAAGAAGGACATATAATATCAAGTATCATGAATTCATGACTTAAGTGTTTGAACCGCAAACGTGATGTAATCGAAGCTATCTTGGTTTAACGATTAAATGAAATCTAGCTTTACTATCTGTCAGTGTATTTTGAGCCGTAAACCCTACACTATAAGGTGCATATTGATCTACAGTGTTGATAACCAGTGATTTTTAAACGGGTTATAATTAGGGTTGGCAGTGGGTCGGCTAAAGGGTGGGCAACACTCGCGGACGTGTTCAAGTGGTCACACTTGCGCGTTCTGGATGATGCTGAACATCAGATTTCTTTCAGATTCGATAAGTGCCGCTTGACTTGGCTTCCGTTAGTGTCGATTTAGGTTTTAGCTAAGCTCATATGAAAAAAAAACTAATAAGGATTGTAAGGCGGGTGTAGCCTGTAGATAGGTAGTTAAACAACGGTAACTCTCTGTCATATTATTTAAATTTGACATTATAAATTAATCACTTGCTATATACGAGTATAACGTTTATTATTGAAAGCGTTTGCACAATTTCTATATGTTTCTAATTGTTTTAAACGAACTTAAATTAATTCGTTTATGTTGCATTAGAGTGTCATTATTTATATTATGAATTATTTACACGGAGCCAATCTATGAGTTAATCATATAAGTATCTATCCAACATTGACAGAATGGGTTATTTTATGGGTTGGCGTTGTTTAAAATAACCATATACAAGTGATCTGCATCGTATACGAAATGTATAATCAGATTAATTATTTAATTTCTCTGTATTTTTTAAATTTGTTAATGCGATGCGAACGTTGTACAGTCGAGTTAACACGTTTGACTTTTATAACTAAGAAAATAAGGTTGATAATTTGTCAAAAGGGTATAGAATACTTGACTGTATGGTGCCGATCGGTGGACGTTTGGCTTTATACGGGAAAAAAGGCCTATCTAGGGAATTATTGATTCGTTTCAATGTTTCTGAGTATATTTGTGTGTCGCTTCAGTCGCACGCGCTGGGCGGGTCGGTGGGCGGAGTCGGCGGGGTGGGCGTGAACGTGGGCGGAGTGCTCATGAACGGCGCGGCCGCCGCCGGCCTGGGCGCGCTCGCGCTGTCCCTGTCGCTCGCGCCGCCCGGCACGCCGCCGCAGGCGCCGCTCACGCCGCACACGCTCGACCACATCAAGGTGCGTGCTACACTACACTACACTACATGTAGTACATACGGCGCGGCCTGGGCGCGCTCGCGCTGTCCCTGTCGCTCGCGCCGCCCGGCACGCCGCCGCAGGCGCCGCTCACGCCGCACACGCTCGACCACATCAAGGTGCGTGCTACACTACACTACACTACATGTAGTACATACGGCGCGGCCTGGGCGCGCTCGCGCTGTCCCTGTCGCTCGCGCCGCCCGGCACGCCGCCGCAGGCGCCGCTCACGCCGCACACGCTCGACCACATCAAGGTGCGTGCTACACTACACTACACTACGTAGTACATACGGCGCGGCCTGGGCGCGCTCGCGCTGTCCCTGTCGCTCGCGCCGCCCGGCACGCCGCCGCAGGCGCCGCTCACGCCGCACACGCTCGACCACATCAAGGTGCGTGCTACACTACACTACACTACATGTAGTACATACGGCGCGGCCTGGGCGCGCTCGCGCTGTCCCTGTCGCTCGCGCCGCCCGGCACGCCGCCGCAGGCGCCGCTCACGCCGCACACGCTCGACCACATCAAGGTGCGTGCTACACTACACTACACTACATGTAGTACATACGGCGCGGCCTGGGCGCGCTCGCGCTGTCCCTGTCGCTCGCGCCGCCCGGCACGCCGCCGCAGGCGCCGCTCACGCCGCACACGCTCGACCACATCAAGGTGCGTGCTACACTACACTACACTACATGTAGTACATACGGCGCGGCCTGGGCGCGCTCGCGCTGTCCCTGTCGCTCGCGCCGCCCGGCACGCCGCCGCAGGCGCCGCTCACGTCGCACACGCTCGACCACATCAAGGTGCGTGCTACACTACACTACACTACATGTAGTACATACGGCGCGGCCTGGGCGCGCTCGCGCTGTCCCTGTCGCTCGCGCCGCCCGGCACGCCGCCGCAGGCGCCGCTCACGCCGCACACGCTCGACCACATCAAGGTGCGTGCTACACTACACTACACTACATGTAGTACATAATTCGGTACTGTCCCTGTCGCTAGCGATATATTTGTGAAAATTTGGTTTTAAACGCATAAAAAGTAACAAAATGACAAGTTTACATCTACAAGTGCTAAGTTAGACTGGTGTGTTGATTGATGGACGTTTTGAGAATCGGTCAAATTATTCTGCCATTTATATGAAATCTTAATGGGCAATTATACGAAACCAAAAAAAAATTATAGGTATATTTGTGAAAGCCGAGCCGTCGTAAAGTTACTTTTATGTGTCTATCGCTGTTTTAACCCTTTCGCCATGTTTATCACTCTTGAAGGTGGAAGGGTACCTACAACATTTGTGATCAAAATTTTCAAAAAATTACATGCGATAAATTGCTTAATGTGAAGGGGGTTTAACTTAACGGTTGTTGAACTGTTACGACCAATTTTTTTTAACCATTTTGTTTTCTTTTATTTACGCTGTCAGAAAATCGCCTATTAGCGTTGCAAGTATTGAATTCCTTGTGTTTCGCAGGTGGCACTCCGCCAAGCGGGGTACAGCGAGGCGGGCGTGTCGGAGATCTCGGCGGCGCTATCGTTGCTCGTGAAGCACGGCGTGCTCGGGCTTGCCCTCCCCACCGCCCTCCCCGCGCCGCTGTCCGCCGCCTACTTCCCCATGCCCACGCACGCGCATGCGCACGCGCACGCGCAAGACACCTCCGTCTTCGGACCCATCGGACAGGTCGGACTCGGTGAGTACGACACACTAATTCTACTAACACGACACTCACATGAACAGGGATTTCCTAACTATTTTGGGCTAAAGACCCCTTTTCCAATATGAAATTATACTTCAGACTTCTATAGCCAAATTACTTTAAAAATCCTATCAAATATCAAGTGTAATTAATAGTAGATTGTTATACAAGACGCTAAAATGACCCATTGCATACGAGGTAGTTTTATTCCCGAGCTTTAGCGAGGGAATAAATAGAAACCGAGTTACAATGGGTTTTAGCGTCGTGTGTTACACTCTACTTTTCACTACGATTGCGAAAAAATAAAATCCAATATTAAATACCTATAGTTTATACTTTCGTAAACGAATCCACTCGTTTTTCTATCCTCCATTTCATAAACTTTTCATACAGTATTTAAATACGCAATTTGTGATTGACGGCAAAAGATTAAAATTATTTCTATTCTATTACTTACTTGCAGCCACACAATTCAATCAGTTTGGAATTAGAGAAAAATTCTAAAGATTTCGCGCCAGTGCCTTTTTTAATTTCTACTTATAATAGCAGCTAAGAAACACAATGCACGCATTTTAAACTAAAAGTCTCAGAGTATAAATAAGTCTATGATTTCACCGAAGAGATCGCTGCTTTTAGTTCCATTTTCAAAAATCGAGCGAGTTTTCATTCGTAATTATGAATAAAGACTTTTTCGTTTTAGTAGGTTCATTGGTAATAGACAAACATTAAAAAAGAAAAAACTTTATCCCCTAGGGGTATTTATGCTATTTTATCCTGACTCTTGTACCTTACAATGACGGACTTTTTGAGCAAGAGGAGTGAAAAAATAATTATTCGTTTGTCGACCGCTGGAAAACCGATTTCGACGTACGGAACTTCGACCACTTTGGAAATCCCTGGACATGAATATTGAAACATGAAAAGAACAAAATAAAAAATTTGCTTCACCCATCGATCGACGATACCACTGTTTGTTGATCGACGACTTCACCATTGAACTCTGACTGAAATGAAGGCTACAGATACCGGCACATAACTTGACAAGACAAAGATGAGACGTAAGATGAGCAGCTACAAACACTAAACTCGGCGCATGTTTTGCAAGGACCGGAACCGTTTACCGTTGTAGTGTGTGTACTAATCAATATGTTCTCACACACACTCATCTCTCCTCATAATATACAGGGTGTCCCAAAACTTTGCCACATGAAAGGAAAGTACCTTAAATATTGAAGATAGGTAATTTTACTGAAGGAAGACTTCGTTTTGTTTTAAAAAATAACGCGAACTGTATTCAAAGATTTAATTAAAAAAAATCGCATTCATTCCTATACAAATTGATACAATACATAATAATAAAAACTTAAATGTTAAATTTCATGGTCTTCCTTTTGTTTAAGTTGCTGTGTTACTTAACAAAAAACAATTTTAATGACTAACCCTTTCGATCGGTATCGTAAAATAAAAGTTTTTTTTTTCTAATTTGGTAGGTTCGATTCCTGGTTAAGGCATGCAATTTTTCGAAAATCTTTGAATGCAGTTCCAATTATTTTAAAAATCAAAATGAAGTCTTCTTTCAATAAAATTTCCTATCTTCAATATTTAAGGTACTTTCCCTCCGTGTGGCAAAGTTTTGGGACACCTGTATAAGCGAATGCAGCGCACCAATAATAACAAACTATGGATCTTTGGTCTGAAAATAAATTATTTTTATATTTTTTTTAATAAACGAGTTATTAATCGCAATCAGAACTACACCGTTAAAGGGGTTTTTGATTGGGTATTTCATAGACTTATTTTCAAAAACCCTATCAATACGGTAAGCATATCGTCATCTAATCCTGTCGAAAAGGAAATCGTATCATTTGGTAAGCTTTTTAATAGGGTTTCCCTAACAATTGGCTTAACCAAAAAAAGGGGTTTTCCGGTCCCTGATTTTTTGTCTCATCTTTGTTTTGCCGAGTTATGTGCCGGCACCTATGCCGAGCGTCGTATTAATTCGCAATCGATCGAATCACATTAATTCACCTCTTTGATACACATTAACGAAATTGCGATTGTCGATTACTAACTAAAACATGCGATTCCTTTCGCCGATTTAGTCGACGTCGACCTTTGAAGATGCATGCAAATTAAAAACCTGGCGCCACTTACATAAAAATCTAGGATCGAATTGAACCGACAACACTTGAAAGTTTCAGGGGCCTTATTTTTGAATCATTTGTTTGAAATCGTTCGTATAACTTAAGTCACATGTGACGTAAGGCACAATTGACAACACGCCACTCAAAACAATAACTACTTATCTGACCCAATAACGGCATGTAATCGACGGCGTAACCTAGGTAACAATATGTAATACGCATAGTTGCAATTTTGGCCAACGAATCAGAAAAGTTTGTGACACTACCACAGAATATTATTATAGTACTAAACATACAGAATTCCATACGTGCGAGGACAACAAATAATACGCTCTCGCTGCAAGGCAATAAAGTACAATTTCAAATTGCACGGCGCTGCGTACCTATAAGTACCTCCGAAGCGCTTCTCTTTGTGTCGCATCTCTGTCTCAACTGACACATGACATCCCTCGCGCACTGGCTCGACTGAGTGAGCCGCGAGCAGTAGGCTAGCGCTGAGAGAGACGCCCCTGACTTTTACTAACAACACGAGCAAATCAAAAATACGGACTTTGCTTAAAGAGCTTATTAGATCATCCTGAATTAAGGATCCGGAATGAAGTCGCTCCTTAATTCAGAAAGTGTAATTGCATTCAGGAAGGTAGGATCCTAGTTAGGATCCTAGTTAGGATAGAAAATGGTCTCCGGCGTTAAGGATGCTAAATCGGAAGCACTTAGGACAGTGTAATCGCATTCAGGACGCTCTGCTCCGATACAGTAGTACCACAGCCTAAAGAGTATACAGTCAGTCAACGCTTTTTATGTTGGTGAAAAAAAAGCCGCCGTTCGTTTAGAAAGACAGTTGGCGCAACGACAAAACTAAGTGTACAAGAGCATAATAACTCAGTGATTTGCTTTTTTGAATAAAAAAAAACCGGCCAAGTGCGTGTCGGGCCACGCGCAGTAGGGTTCCGTAGTTACCATATACCATACCTATTTAATACCACTATAATTTTCATCTGCAAAAATAACTTTTTTTCATAGTGTTTGTATAAACGACAATGTTATATTTGCGGTTTTGGAAAATGTGCTATATCTCTAAAACTACTAAATATGTCTCATTCAAACCAATTTTCGTAAATAGTGTTTATAAAGATCTACAACATTTTTTATTGTTTTATTTTTCACTCTCTTAGTTTAAAAGTTAGAGGGGGGGACTCACACATTTTACCACTTTGAAAGTGTATATTTTCTAAACGGTTGACTTTGAGAAAAAATACTTTTAGAAACCTCAATGTCATTTTTAAAGGGGTGCCTATCCATAGGCACCCCACACGTCTAGGTTAAATGATTTTTTCCCCGTTTCAGTTCCATGTATTTCATTTCCATCCCCCCTTAATCTTTTATACTTTTTATATTTTGTGTAAAAATCGTTTAAAAGTCGTAAAAATTGCTGTTTTAATCTTGACAGCTGTCATCTGTTGGTATTTGCTTTTAAACTTGATTATAGGTATGTTATTAGATGAGTTATTCGCAAATTACATACTAGTACCTACTTCAGATTAGCATTGAAAATGACACGTACCTACTACCTACCTATACCTCCTACCTACATGTATTTTTACGGTCACTGTATTTTCGCCTCCGTTGCTCTGCGCAAGTACATTCGTGTAACTACTGTATGATCGTTAAGCTGTGATATCGGATCCGTTATTCAGGACGGTCTAATTGGCGACTGAATTTCTCGTCCTAAATCGGACTCTGAATTCCGTATCCTTAATTCAGGATGATCTAATAAGCTCTTAAGTTGAATGAAACTAAGTAATAAAAAACGCTCGACTCGACTCCAGCCGAACGATTCAAAAATAGTGCCCTCTTACGTTACAGTAACATCACGTCACTTAACCGACACCTTAATTAATAAGAAACAACAGTTCTAAGCTTAAACCTTGTTTATTTATATTGCCTTTAGTCAGAAAACGTCAAATACTTTTTTTGTGTCAAGTGTTTAAAATATTTCATTATTTTATATTTAAGTAATCGAGTAATAACATAAAGACGGTTTATCCCTTCAAAGAACAAATTATTGATACATTTTAATTTTGATAGCCACGCAATTTTAAAAAGTTAGTACTAAGATGTATAAAATAAACCATCTTTTTGCTTAATTTGATATTCAAATAAAAAGATATCTTATTTTTGTGTATTAAAAAAACATGATGATTATCATGCGTTTTATAGGAACATCGCGCGATACATTTCGATGTGAGTGAGAGAGGCGAGTGGGCATATTACGATACGCGCATACTGGATAACTTCCGAACAGTCAATATTTAAAACGCATTATAATAACTGTTGCAAAAATGCATGGAGTATCTTCTTATTTGGAATGATGCACTGAATGATATTATTTTTTAAATAAAATCTATTAAAGCGTCGTATTTTTTTATTATTACAAAGTTTGATTTACTCAAAAAGTACATTCCATTATTTGTCATTGTAAATCAAACTTTGTAAGTTATATTAAATTTTTGTCAAAATTTTTGTTTTATAAAATTAATGTATGTATGGAGATGTAGCGGGGGTCTACCATACATATCTTTTGTCCTGGTTTTTCTCGAGCAGTCGCGTTTATTCGATTCGAAAGTATTCGATTAAATTTACTAGAAGTAGTAGGCGCCATCTTTCATCACTCCGCTTCCAAATTCAAAATTTCTTCACACCGCTTTCGACCATTTCTTTCGATGTGATTGGCTGTTGAAATTAACAATTCTTTCCTTTTGGTTTTAATAATTTTGATCTATGAAAAACGCTTTAACGACGCTGTAGATTTTTAACTCTATGGGAAACATTTTCAATATCGTTTTAGATATTTAAATTTTATTGAAAATACACTCATTTTACCATATTTGACTGCTGGATTCCAGCATAGACAGTATGAAAAAAAATCCATAGATCCAGAAATCCATAATCAAATTAAGTTTCATTTATCATAAAAAATACGCCTGTGACTGAAGTTAGGAATAAAAAATAATAACGGAATATTAAAGTGAAAGTTAAAATTGAAAATGTTTCCTGCCACTATTTCATATTAATCAGATCTTTACTTTCTAAGTTGTTGTAAATGTACGCATGCGTTCATGTCTGTGTAATTGTCGTATTGCTGGTCCATAAAATTGGCTGAAAGACGCCGTCGCTTGCGCGCGCGTTTACAAATTCTGAGCATCGCTTCACCATTCATCCATCGGCAATACATTGACGGATACGCCGCGGACTTTGAGCAGTGCCAACTTATTTTGAACAGTCAATAATGCAATAAATTATAAACCCTTCGAATACGAACCATTTTTTTATCTTGGTGCCATTCGTATGTCATTCAATATGTTTTTTTTTCTTTAAAATATAACGATGTAAATAAGACATACAACCACTAGGTATGCCTAGCTATCTGAAATTTATAAAACACTTATTGACATATGTTATTTTATTTTAAATGGTAACAGAGCTAAATGACGTCAAAATTACGTGACGTACACACACCTATAGAATCAGAAATACACAAATACATGCACGATTGGTGTTTCATATAATTTTTACTGTTCTTCATAACTACCTAATTTATAAAGTAGCAAAGCAAGCAAGCTAAATTAACATTCAAAATTAGTTCATCTGACCGCATCGTCCGTGGCGTAACGTTAGAAAGAACAACAAATATACTACCTACTACCTAATCTAACACTACGCTATCGACTACATCATACATACAGAGCCTTTAGCGTAGTGTTATACAATCGTCTGCAGAAATTATACAACTTATATCTTAAAAATACCAATTTATCTTGAAGTAAAACTTTTGATTTTTGACAATCATGCAATTCAGCCCCCTAACTAACCTGACCACCGAAACACGATATAGGTCCATTTATCGCGTGATATAGCGTTTTATCGATACTAGACTCAAAATCCGTTGTCTTTTGACAGTTATAGGCCGCGGCACGTAAGTTTAGCGGTAAGAGAAATTGGAGAGGGAATTACTGCGCTTGCTTGCAGTAGCCCCCCACCACGTCTCCCACCAATGACACGCCAAAAATTACTTCTGCGCACAAAATGGCAGCGCTAAAGTTACATGCCGAGGCTTGTAAACGTGATAAATCGTTACGTCATACCGCGTTTCGGCGGCTCTAATGATTTCTGCGGATGGTTGTAGTTTCGACTGGTTTAGTGAGCGGGTAGTATATGGTTGTTGTTTCTATGCGCACCCAGTGTACCTCGACCGCACCGCAGCGCTGCAAGGGCCGGTCTAGCCGCCGCGCCGCCGCCCACACTCCGACCTCCTTCGTTAGCCGACCATAGAGTATCCTCTCTACCCGAGTATACTCTTTACAACCGCTTCTAACAACTGTTAGGTTTTTAGTCTGTGATAGCACGGTGTTGATTTGGGCGTTCCTTGTTTTCGTAGGGATTGAGTTTCGTAGTTAGCTTTCGATGTCGATGTTATATTTAGTTTTCTTCTACACTTATGTAGTTTGGTTTTCTATTTCATATTTATAGTTGTAATATAAGTTTTGTAATGGGTATCGGATGTGATAAACATCTTTATAATTAATATGACTATGGTTAATGTTTCTTTGGTTTATTTTAGATGATAAAAATAGTACATGCATCAATGGTGATATAATAATGAAACAAGGGATTCAGATAAGACTTAATTTCAAAGCTCAATCCCTACAATAAATCTTCAAACAACGCTGTACATGGCAATAGGGAAAGTAGCGACGGGTTTAAATAATTTAAATAGTAAATCACACTTGTAGTTTCATATCATTCTTTCCTGTAGTCGATTATTAGTATAGAGCATAGGTCGCCAAACTTTTTAGCCTAAAGGCCAGACTAACTCCTCAACGAAGTCCCAAGGGCCAGAACCTAGCTAGTTCATCTTACCAACATACTGTAAATTACAGTACGAGGGTGGATTGATAAGTCCATGACTTTGAAAAGAAGAAATACTTTTTTTTCATAATTTGTTTTTGTATCTTAAAAAGAAACTGCTTAAGGAATCTTTACACTATTTTTTTTTTCAAATTCGGCAAGAGATTATTATACTTTTGGAAACAAAAAGCTCAAGCGACTTCTAACTTTTCTTAATGATCCTGTCGACCCTCTTGGCGGCACTCATGACATCAAAACTTATCGAATGAAGATGCGAATCCTACTTTTTCTCTAGATTCAACCCAGTGAGATTTTTTTCTCCTGCCAAACATGAATAAATGTCTTGCCGGGCAAAGATTTGCATCAAGCCAAAAGGTGGTGTCTGAAATGGGCCATCATCTCAGTTACCAGTTTTCAGGCGATGAAAGAAAAATAATGGGTTAAAGAGTTGGAACTTCGTTGGACTGAATACTTCAACAAGTACAATAAGATTATGTAGAGAAATAAAACAAAATATTCCGAAAAAAGTATTTCTTCTTATCAATCCACCCTCATATGTTGGTACGATTCGCTTTTGCGGGCCGGAGCTGGCCCGCGGGCCGTCTGGAGACACCTGGTATAGAGTAGGCGCGTTTTTTATACGAGCAGTATCACATCGCGAGTAGGTCAGTTTCCGGCGTCCGGCGGCGCGAAACGTTCTAATGTAGGGCCCCCACCCGCCCCCCCGCGCCCCTCCCGCCCGTGACGTGTCGGCCCCGCAGGCGGCGCGCGCGGCGGCTCGTTAGAGCGTTTCGCGGAGGTTGCATTCGAGGCGCTTCGCCCCCCAGCCGTGGCGCCCATCTCGCTGTCGGGCGGCGTCGGGGCCGTGGGCGGCGTCGGGGGCGTGTTCCCCTCGTCGCTGCTGCCGCTCAGCAAGAGCCCCACGCCCGCCGACCAGGGCGCCAAGGACTCCAAGAACGTCGAGATCGCGGAGGTCATCGTTGGGGCTATACTCGGTGAGTTCTGCACCTGTGGCTCTACCATGAGTTGATGGAAACTGTATTCGCTACCGTTAACTATCGTTTTCTCTATTTCATTCGCATTTATTGTAATCCCATAAGTTACCGAAGCGAAAACAGTTTGCATCAACTCATGGTAAAGCTACTGTTCTTCAATTACTCATGTATTTTTTATTGTACTCTATGACCCGATTTCCTTAAAAGATTGTCGAATTAGACGTTCGAGACGTTGACTGTGTATGCTACAGTATGATTGATTACATAATCAAGACCAGATCATCACATTACTTTGCAGAAAAATAAAATCTAAGCAATCATTTTTGAACAATTTACACATTCACTGACGTCCAAACAGATTTTTCTGTTAACTAGAGGCCGCACATTTTTTTTATTACTTGCGTAATAAGGTTAAACTTCTTTTGTCCAATTTTGCTGACTACAATTTCAACTTAATCACAGCCGTGACACACTCTGTACGTGAGTGTTCGAGCGCCAGCGACCTTGAGCCAGAGCGTGGAAGCGCTAGGGTTGATACCGAATTTAGACTTGTGACATAGGAGATAGCATAGTATGCTAGGAAATATAAACTTGTGCAAGCACATGTTAATGAAAGATAGGTTTGATTTATTAATACCTAAGTGTTTGTAATCTTTAAATTATATTAGGTAGGGTAGGTATATCATAAATTGCAACTCTTAATATTGCAATGCAACAACAATTGCAACTATATTTTCTGTTATTTATAATAAATTTATTAATCTTTAACATGTTAATGAAAGAAAGTTTTGATTTGTATTTTCTTTAATTTATTGTCAATTTTACCTACTTGCGAGTTTACGAGTTTAATCGTCTGAAATCCTTGTTTTCAGAGCTTTTTTATAATGAAAGTCAGGTAAAAGGAAGGGTAAGGGCATGACTAATATTTCGTATATTTTAACTTATAAAATACGAAAATACTTTTATCAGGATTTTGTTTTTGGTTGTTGCCACAGCCATAAACACGACAATAATGCCCGCCGCCGGGCATGATTATCTAACAATTAAATAATGTTGCGTCGCGTCGCGTAGTCAGTCCGTGAGAAATGCGGTACAATGCGTATTGCGACGGGCCAAGCGAGCGGCGAGCGACAGTAGAACCCTTGGCCGGGCCAGTCGGCGACTAGCGGCTGCACTCCCCGCGCGCCGCGCGCTGCCCCCGCGCGCCTCCAGACACGCACACATAGCCGCGAGCGATTTTACGAGCATACATGCGCAAGTGTCGTTTCTTTTCGCGTTAGAGTATATATTCTGTGACTTAATGGAGATCACTCACATCACCATCATACCACTTGATTCAGTGATATGATATCCAGTGGCATGATAGAGCATATACGGTCAAGCGGCATGAAGCGGTGTTTAGATACGATATGAAAAATCGATTCTTCCGTCAAGTGGCATGTCCTTCCAAAATGTCTCACCACACGCGGTCAAAATGGCTCGAGTCTGTCTATTTGATCATGTCACTGTATCAAGCGTCATTATCGTGAGTGGTATTCATAAGGGTTCGTTTACACTGAAGGGACGGAGCGGAGCGGTATTTAGCGGTGCGTTCACGATGCACCAAGCACAACTCCGCCTCAGTGGAAACCCTTACAATCTTTAATTATACGTGGACTCGATTCGATCGCATTAAAAACTTCATTATCTGTTTGCACTAAATTTAAGAACCGCGTGTCTTTTCTGAACTACAATTCGACCAAATTAAAACGGACTTATGATCATGAACTTAGCTGACATTAGGGTTGCCATCTGCCACTACTTGATTTAAAGGTTACTAGCATAGTAGAATATAGCTTTAAAATACGTGTTTTAGATTTTTTACGGGAGACGATTTGTTTTAAATCGTCTCCTAATCTAAAAGCAGTGTTTTATTAAGATAAATTCATACACTAGCTAGACATACTTTTAAATCTTTCTCTTATGTAGGCCACACACCATCCAATCGATCGTCCAATCGGCATGAAACTACCGATTGGATCCAATCTGCAGCTCGTCCATACACACCACACACGATCAATTCTAACTGTCCAATCGGCAGTGGCGATCGATCGTATGATTTTCTTAACCGACTTCAAAAAAAGAAGGAGGTTCTTATAATTCGATTTTATATAATAAATGTTTCATCATTGTTATTTTAATTTGAAAGTTGTTTTTGTTTTTATTTTTAGGTTTTTGAAAGAGATTTTTATTTTTTTAAAGCTTATTTACTTTCAGCTTTTTGGTGATATCTATGCGTATAATATTTTTTAACTCTATATATTTTCAAAATGCTAATGTCATTACTCAACTCAATTTCCATATTCACGCTGTCTATCCATTTTCCAATAAAAAAACATATAATTCGGTTCATAAATAAAGTCATCAAGGTAGTTAATCATAGTATTTTCAGGATTACTTGAATTGAGAACTGCTGAACCGATTTTAAAAATAAAAAAATTCGCAAGAAAATTCTTTGAAATAAAAAAAATAATCATCAAAATCAGTCTATAAATATCGAAGATACGCACGAACAATGATAAAACAAATAAATACAATCGAATAAAGAACCTCCTTTTTTGAAGTCGGTTAAGAAAATCATACGATCGATTGCCCACTGCCACACACCGTCCAATCGGCATGATCCAGCCATTTTGATTTTTCCGTCAGTTCGATCGTCCAACCGATCCACGGCCACACACGGTCAGTTTGGTTGGATCCAATCGGTAGTTTCATGCCGATTGGACGATCGATTGGATGGTGTGTGGCCTGCATTACTTTGAATTTGTTTCTGGGCGTCCATTCGTTCATTATTTAGATATCTATGTAAACACACAACAGGCTCTGCGCCAAAACGTTAGCATTTGGTTTCGCTAGCTAGTAACCCGTAAAATACGGGGCATCTGGCAACCCTAGCTGTCATGCACCTAATTTTCTTGGTCGAATTGTAGTTAACACTTTACTCTTATTAAGAAAAGGCGAAGAATAGCGCTAAGAAATTCGTTAAGTACAAACGGGTGTAAACATTTACTGTTAAATTAAATAAAAATTTAATTTACATTTAAACAATAGCAAGTGGCCGAAGTCTCCCTTTAAACAATAATACTTGTGCCAGAAAGTTCTTATCTAACGGTAGCATATCGTCCTTAGGCCCCGGCGGGCGCAGCCTGGTGGAAATCCAGCAGATGTCCGGCGCCAACATCCAGATCTCCAAGAAGGGCACGTTCGCGCCCGGCACGCGCAACCGCATCGTCACCATCACGGGCAGCGCCACCGCCATCTCCAACGCGCACTACCTCATCGACCAGAAGATCCAGGAGGAGGAGCTCAAGCGCACCAGGCACAACGCCATCAACACGCTCATGCAGTAACCGACCCCACATACACTCCTCATACACTATTACACTGGCCACACAGACGGAATTTCGTTCATACATACGTAATTCCGAACGCAGCTAATCCATACAAATCTATGGATCTACCAGACACATGCGGAATTTTTCCGATACATTATTGATATTCCGTTCGGAATTTCAAATCGGGATTCCGTCTGTATGGGGCTGGGCTTACATGGGAATAGGCTTGTTCGCTTAGAATTCGGTTGTTTTTCATTCATCATAAAACTGTAAGGGTGTTTTTAGTCACTTTCTTTTAGAAACATGGGTCGAAATACGTCAAAATTTTATCGACCCCACTTGAATCGGTTTAGTATGGAAAGTTCAAAAATTTTTGCTTTAGTGTCGACTCATGTTTCTTAGAAAAAATTTGTTCAGTTACATGATAAAAATAAATCCTCAAATTTTTATGATGAATAAAAATTACCAATTATACAGTTGATACAACCATCTTCCAAAATCGTGGATATTTGTAGTAAAAAGGAGGTTGTAAATGGCATTTTTTTGTAAAAAGGAGGTTGTACAACTCTATATCAGTTCCCATCCGAAACTTTGGAGAATAAGCCCTACATATTCCCTTAACTGTTACTTATCGAGTCCATCAGAACTTAAAGAGATTTATGAATACAATTTTTTCTATATTTTTGTTTCAAATAACTCTAAGTTATTGTTACCTTCGGTAATTTATTGTTTTTTTTATATTCTGCTAAACTGCAGCTTCTAAAAAGTTTATATACCACGCTAGATTGTTCTGCCAAACTGTACCTCTAAAGAGGTTTTAGCTAGTTTTAAATAAAAAAAAATATGAATGTCTGTAAGACATTATAAATAATGATGGACTCGGTAAAATTATTAAATTTGTTGGATTTATCATTACGCTGTGTTTACCGGAAAATCTGTGCTGGAACTTTCTGTTGAAACCTGTAAACTTGCCACTTATTGTACACTCAGTACAAAAGTCGCTTAACAGTTTAGTACATTGTCATAGCAATTGTTTTGCTAAAGTGTTAAGCTGAAAAAGTTGCTATGAAAAAGTACTAATATGTTAAGCTATTTTTGTTGCTGACCTACTTCTAATCAGCCGCTAAATTCAGCGTAATGGAAATTGCACCTTAAAACCCTTCTTTATTTGATTCAGAATCGTTCTAAATAATTGTATTCCGGTAAAATGATTGTATTGATGCAGATATAAGTAAATAAGTAACCAGATGGATTCGATTGTGTATAAAAATGCGTTTTACTGGCTGGTTTTAATGTTAAAAAGTTGGTTAACTTTAAAATGTTGTATATTCTGAATCAAATGAGGAAGGTGACTGTTACCAATATTTCGAAGGCGCAGATCCTTAAGTTTAAATTGTTAAACGGATTGAAGTTATTACCTAAGGTAGTCCAGAATAGATGTAATGCAATATAGATCCACGTCAGTTTTAAGGTTTGGCTGGTACATTCACCTTCAGATATATTTTAGCAGATAAAGTGACCAAAAACTTGTGAACAGTTTAAAATGTCAACAAGTTACCAATAATATCTGATACATGACTTCATTCATATCTGAGCAGGGCCCTATTTCACAAAGTCGACATTTGTCAACGACATCATGTTGGTTAATTTTACAATTGTCGTAACTCTAATAAGGGACAGGTATGTTGTGATTGTGAAACAGGGATATTTTTTACAGACATTACAAGTCGACATATTTGTAGATTTGTCAGTAATTCTTGACATGAGATTGGAGCTGAGTCAACTTTGCGTTACAATTGTCGACTTGTAAATATTATCCACTGTTTCACAACATAATTGTCCCTTATTAAAGTGAAAAAGATTGTAAAAATTGCTGACATATGTCACTGACAAATGTCAATTTGGTGTAATAGGGGCCAGATGCTTGTCATTTTCTATACAGAAAACTAAATTGACTAACTTGTGTCTATATTGACTAGCATCTGCTCGATATTAATGAATGTTCAGATATTAATGGTCACTTGGTGTAGTGTATGTAACTTATTGACAATTTAAACTGTTGTTCAGAAGTATTTGGTCACCTTGTTTGCCACAATATATTTGACGGCGACTGTACCCAAAACGGTAAGGTAGCAACGAAGGGTGTTATTAGATATTCTGTTTGTTGTTGTGATTGGTTCGAAAATAAGTAGTCGTATAACTGGGTCGGAATGCGGTCTCGGACTCGCATATTGTCTATTGTAAGGCCATATTAGAAAGAGATGGCGGTATAAGAGTGATAAGGGTTACTGTATTCTGAGGGGAATATGATTTTTTGGCTACGATCGTAGTTTTAAGCGGTCTCGGATTAAAAATGGGGGCTGGCTCGCATCGAAGCTAACTTAGGAAGGCAGCAAACGTTACATTGCAATCTTCGACTTAAAACTATAGATGTTAATAATTATTAAAATGAAAATGTTACAATTTAAACAAGCGTATAAAATACGCGCTCAGGATTCTCGGATTTTGTGCGGATAAATGATTTGATGCGAATCAGTGCCGGCTGTTCGAGTCCGAATTCGGAAAGTAAATAGCGCGTCAACGCGTAATAGTGTATGTGGTTCGGAACGGGCTATGGCCGGTAAAGTACAACGCGAGGACAGCGCGCCTGTACCTCTAGAGTAGTCTAGTCTAGTCATGTCTGACCACGGCCCAGGGTTGCGGCGTTAGGTCTGACCACAGCCTAGGGCTGCGGCATTGTCTGACCACGATCCAGGACTGCGGCATTATGTCTGACCGCGGCCCAGGACTGCGGAATCATGTCTGACCACGGCCCAGGGCTGTGGCATCATGTGTGGTCAGGTCACCTTTACTCGGGCCGGCTCACTAAAACGTCCCTAGACTTTTGCAGCGAGTATTTTATGTACATTTGACAGTTCACAGTGTACAGGACGTTTGCTAGTACTCTTATTAATAGGATGATTATCGAAAACAATAGTCAGGGTTGTCACTTTAGTTTTCCGTAGAAATTAAAAAAAAATCTCAACCATGTGGTGGTGTGGTACTGGTTGTTCTCAGGCTTATAATAATAATAATCTTCTGGGGTTGTGTGCTTGGGACCCTGTCTACTATATTCGGCTTTATAAGGGTGTTACCAAACAGTCTGTATGTCCAAATTGAGATCGATGCATAGTGATCGATAGATGTGTTTAACCGCTGCACGGCGCGGGCGTTGGGCGGCCCGAGGCAGTTCTCGACGGCGGGCGGCCTCGAGCGAGCCCGCCGTCGACACATAGTTACCTATTTACAATAATAGATATATCTATATTGATTTTATGCATGTAATAATTAATAATAGTGGTGTTGATCATAATATAACTCGCTACGTTTGCGCGGCGGGCCGCCAGGCGGCGCCGCCCGCTGTGATACGTCCCGTCACGGAGATTCCTATTCCATGCACATTTTATTTTTGTACATTGTTCACTTCCGCGTTACATATTATGTTTACAGATTGATTTCATTGTAAATGTTACCATTGATAAGTTATTTTTTTAGTTTACTGACTTGGTATAGTGTTAGAAGGGTGATATCGGTAGGAGCCTGGAGCCACGAGTCGCCGGCCGGAGTACACTTCTTGTACCTCGGAACCGGTTAGCAGAATTTTTTCGTCATTCCTGATTTCTCTCGGCAAAGATCTTTATTTTTTATACATTTATAATGTTGTGTTATAATTTTATTAGGAATGTTTAATAATTATTCATTTGTTGTCGGTCTAAATTTATTATTATTACGATATAAGTACAATTTAAATGTTAATGAATTGATGCATGTCCAGATTATTAGAAAATTATATGTATATTTTAAATGTTTTAAATACAGATTTCTATTTAATATTCGAGAGGACAATATTATATCGAAATATTCTTATTTACAGTGGCAATATTATCTAATGTTTATTTTTGCGCCGTTATAATGTACACGTAGTTTCGTTTCCGTTTCCGTGTAGAGTTAACGAATTAGTAATATTTAAGCTGTGATCGTTTCGTGGACATTGTCAAGGTACGAGCCAGCCGAGGCGGCAGTAGGTGCAGTCGCAATACCTCCGCAGTGCCATGGCGCGCCCCACGGTGGGCGCCAACCAAACTTAATCGGTAGCTTCGTTACTTATCAACAGACGGACACAAGTACAAAAAGAAATTGTATTCATAATAAATGTAACTATAACTTGAATCGGCTTAAATGAGTTATTTACGATAGTGTTTAAGAAAAGGAATTGAGAGATGACTTCTCATCGAAATATTCACGATTTAATAATAATGTTTAAAGTTTGAAATGGAGCACTTTCGAGACGCCATAACCTCGGTACTTCCATGAAAAGTGAATAAATGATCTAGTGATAGATAAGTAATTATGAAATCGTTGTAAGCTCTCCAACTGTCCAACGACATTTCGATAGCTAAGTGGTACTGTTACTGGTCTATACGTGTGTTATGTAGGTAACATTACAGTGTAGTTGCATTCGAGTAGGTAGATATTACTATATATTCAATCTTTAAAGTGTATAGGTATTGCTGTTCGAACTTTTTGGTGTTTTCGACTTTCTCATCTTATTATACTTAATGAATATTTGGGGGTAGGTTCAGATATCGTCTTTTGTCAATTAAAGAGGCACGATGCGCTCGCGACCCTTTCGACACGTGGTCCTTACTCCTTCGAGTATCTTCACCAGATCTTTTGGAGCATTATTGCCGTCCAGAAAATGTCCATAATATTTGGAACCCATTATTAGTAAGGGGTTTATATACGTACTTCACTATTTTATTCTTCGGTTTTTTAAATTATTATTGTTTTTTCTCACCAGGAAATAATTGTCTGTAAAACACCTAGTTGTTTAAACATATTCGCCTAATGTCGAAGGGATCGCGGACGCACCTAAATCCTCCAGGGCGTGTTGGCGGAAACCTCCCAGCATTAAGCCTGGACTCGTCGATTTTACAAGCTCAATTTTATCGGAACTAAATCTTGTTTAGTGGGTACGTCTAAGGGATATCGTCAATTATTCTAAAGGGAGCTTTTCGTTCGGACGTGCGCTCATCGCGCGAGCCCCGGGGCCTCATCATTTCCACCTTCTGCACTTTCCTTCCGTCGAGTTCGCACCCGCCTGCGCGAGTGTTCCCGCGGCGCGCCCCCGCCCCCGCCCCGCCCCCACTACTCTACACCACCATCCCACGGGCGCACCGCGAGATACATTCCACACATTCATATAGTTATCGATGGAATTCTAGGTAGTTAATTATCATATTAAAACAATACTATGGGTACGTATAGATAATTTAAAAAAAATACTGGAAAAATGTTAACGTTGTTATACTGAAGTTGTTACAATATTTGAGAGTATATTATCGTGACTACAAAATAATAATTTTAATGCGGTAACATTATCCGAATAGAGTCGAGCGTGGAAAGATGATAATAAATAGTGCAACTTCGTCCCGACTACTCACGCACGAGAACGCAGAGGTTCGGACGCGACCGGCGCCGGCGCCGGCTGCGGCCGAGGCGAGGGATACCGTTTCTGTGATACTGACGATTGTGTACGCACCGCACGCGGCCGCGCCCGCCCGCGCGCCGCCCGTCGCCGCCGCGGCGGCACGAGCCGACGCGCGCGCCGTTTCTCCGCTCTTCGGCGATCACTGTTTTTAAGACACTCTGTTAAGGTTAAGGTTTTCAATGTTGTAGTATAAGGTAGCTAGTTGTCATTCATTATTCTACGGTTACGGTGTTTCGAGAACGGGGTCGAAAACGTTGAGCCGGGACGGGTGGCGACTCGGAGACCGCGCATCTCATCCTCCTTTTAATTTAATAGCTAAATGTTGTTGAATTTGTTGATAGAGTGGTTCGTGGAGATCACTGTAGGTAGCGTTAGTGGTAGGTATGCGAGCTAGATGGCGGGCCGGGCGCGGGCCCCGCCGCGCCGGACGCGGCCGCGGCGCGCGACCGCACGCGACCGGAGGCGCTCACGATCTGTATATAATTGCATTGCATAACATTGTTTCATTTACGTTCTTCTCCTTGCTCATTGTCATCAATTTATTAAAGACTGAGGAATCAACTTGCGCATATTGACATCGTCACGAACGCGTCCCGATCGGTAGGGATTATTGTAATATATATTGTTTATGGTCATTAAATGTTTCGCTCGGTTTCATGCGGTGGAGTCGCGTGCGGCCGGCGCGCGCCGCGCAGTCGCTGTCGCCTCAACCTTTACACATGTTGAGATTGATATGTTATACTAATTCTATTGAATTATGACTTGTTGCGTATTTTAAGTGTACAGTAGGCAGGCGGCGCCCCGCGCCGGCTCGGTGCGTTGTCTACGATATGTTGAAAACGTTTGTCGCTGTTCTTTTCAGTGATGGAGTTTTTATTTTTATTATTAATTTTGTTATCTCGGTTTACGATAAACGGGTCTGCAATGTTATGTACGAGAAATAATTTTAATTAAGTTTGAATTGAAATGTTAAATGTTTTGAATTTAAAATTCGGTATATTTTAGTCAATGTTTATTGTTTAGTTGTCAAGATTGATTTTTAATGAAGTGTTATTTTGCAAAGTTGTATAAGATAAAGGTAAAATGGAAGGTTACAATGTCTTAGTGTTTAAAAGCTCGAAAACCAATTAAAAGGTACCTTGAACATTGTCTATATTATATTAACATTAAATAAATGCAAAACTATCCTTTGTTTTAATTAACTTCTCCTGCAATTCTTAAACATATCCATAGGCAACAATATTGATACTGATCAAATAGTTAATAGAGGAATATAAAAACAAAACAGTTTTGAATTTTTGTATGTAAGTATGTATTATAGAAATACAAAGGTATTTAAAGTATTACACAAACTAAATATCTACTTACAAAAGTCATAATGAGATTCAAACCACATCAATGGACGGAATGCAAGACTACAACAAAAACTCTTAAAATAATACTTAAGTAAGTAAATGTCATGACAATAAAATCCATTTACATGAGTCATTATTTTGAATTCTATTTCATTAAAATATTGTAAAAAAATATACTACTATCTACCTGGTAAAATTTAAAAAAGTAATGTCTATGATTTTTTTAGGGCAATACCTTTGCATATTTTACTTCCGTGTTCTAGAGGTACGGCAGTCGCTCGCATATACCACAAATTCTACATGAAACCATGGTAATGTTATTTGCCGTGTCGAAACAAATGTTATTGAGCAGTCTACCTACCTCATATTAAAAGATTTACACTTTGGAGACATTTTCCTCAGATCAGCGACAATTCAGACGAAAGTTATTTCTGTAATAATAAAACTGTAAACTTTTGATTATTAGTAGGTAGACATGTTTCAAGCTATGGTACTTATGTGGTAGTACCACATAAATAACGTACTACAGCACAGTGCTACGGTAGCACTTAATCTATACTGTGTGGCTGTGCATACTTTTTTATGGACTGAACTAACATTACACTTCGTTTTAGGTACATGATGCTGTTTACAAAATGAAGGGCACAAGGCTAGAATGATGAGATGAGGTTCCAAAAACTGTTTTTTAACTGTCTATGGTAGTATTCCATGACCTTTATCTTTTTGTCAAAGAACCTTAATGCTTAAAAGATGAGTTTTTGAAGAAAACAAACGTATTACACTGCTTGACTGCTATAAGTAATGCTGAGATTTTCAATTTTCAACATTTTCAGCTAATCTCAAAAACCTTAAGAATGGACGCTCATCATTCTAGCCTTCTGCCATTCAAATGTAAAACCAACCTGATACAAATGTTTAAAAAGGATTAGTTGCCTATTGTTAGAATAAGCAGCTCAATTTATGAGCAATGACATCACCTGACCATTGCAATGCAATGCAACTCATGGTCAAGCTAATGTATAGATATAATTTTATCAGAAAAACTTATGGATTCCTAACCCAATCGAGTCTAGAAGCGTATCTGGACTTTTGACATCTTTAAAATTACAAAGTGATAATTTATAATCTAGAAATGGTAACACTAAATTATTGCTTCAAGTTTGATAGGCGAATAGTCATGCACACGAAACCCTTTAGGCTTTTAGGATTGTTTGATCTAATCTAGCATTATCTAGTTTCAAAATGACGAAATCTCTAATCTACTAATTCTAATCTACAATTTATTCACCAGGGGCCTATGTAATCATAATCATTACAGTTTTGTAATTTACTACGGTGATTCGCGTACATTGCGGTTTCTGTGAGTAGTTTAATTTCTAGTTTCAAATTGGCGAAGCAATGAACACCAAACGATCTTTTAATTTACTACAGTGTTTATGAAATTGGGCTCAGTTGTTAATGAGCAGAGGCCTTTAGGCGCAATTGGTCCAATGTTCAAAAAATGTCCAATTCGCAGTTGGTCCAATTCGCAATTGATCCAATTCGTAGTTGGTCCAATTCGCAGTTAGTCCAATGTGCAGTTGGTCCAATTATAGTATATTAAGTTCTTGTATTATATACAAATTGTATTAAATACAAATTTACTAACTTAAATATTCATATATTTTTGCAACTTATGCATTAATCGGTTGCGATACCTAATTAATCACGATTACTATTAAATGTGTTATTTTGTTTAATTTTGGAAATACACTTTATATTGGACCAATCGCGAATTTGACCAACCGCGAATTGGACCAACTGCGAATTGGACAACCGCGAATAATGTGAATTGGACCAATCGCGAATTGGACAAAAACCTAAAATAAATAGGCATGAAACAGCATAATACATACACGTATAATATAAATCTCCTGAAAAAGTATTCTGTAAAGATTGATAGCTGCCAGACAAACATGTCATGTAAATACATATATCCAACATAGTAGCTACCATATTTGATTTGTGCTTTTGAGATAAAATGCATACTTATGGTGAATAGCCAATACTTAATATTGTCTTTGGGTTAAAATAAACTGTTACTTGGCAGTGGTCCCCCAGTCTATGTTCCCCTTGGGGTACCACGAGCAAATATTTTACCCTGTGGAACTCCCAAGGAGGACAAAGGAGTACTATGGGAAATTTTAATATGGCCTGTGGTACTCCTAATCTTTTTTAAGTCAGATTGAAATGTTTGAGACGGGGTACCCGGGTAATAAGGAGATTGTTATTCAGGGGGTTCCGTGGGCAAAAATACTTGTTTGTGGTACCACAAGGGGAACTTAGCCTGGGGGACCATGGGCAAGTAACAAAATAAACATTACATAATTAATCAATTGCTACAACTATACAAAAATAAATGTCTAATAGTTTCATTAAGAGTGCCTAATGAGTTTTTTTAACTTATATTAACATAATAGTTAAAAAAATAGAGTTACCGTGATTGAGTATATAGCTTAAAAACTTGCATTAGGCACTCAAAATTGATTAAACCTTAGCTGGTTAATTGCTATGAGATTATTTCATACTGTGGAATGTGAGGTTCATAATTGAAGCCATTATAATGAGTAAAACTTAAACATCTAGTGCCCGGTCCTTCGGAGAAAGGCAAAAGTTCATTGAGAAGGGAAGAAAAGTTGGGTCTTTCATCGGGATCCACTTGCCAGCATTGGAGGCACAGCTGGAACAGCTCGTCGGCGACATAAGAAGGTTGCGAGGGGCGCATGCCGCGCAGCACGCGCGCCGCCACTTCCTTGTTGCCCGAGTGCGCGTATGGCGTCGCTCCAAGCGTCAACGCCTCCCACACCAGACAACCAAACGACCACACATCCGCTTTCGGATTAAACCTACTCTGTCTCAGCATCTCGTGAGAGGTCCACCTTGTGTAATCGGGGGTTTCATGCAAAGGCCTAATATGAGACATCCCGAACCCAGACACTTTGGCCATACCGTCATCTCCTATTGCTATGTTGCGGCAACACAACTTCTTGTGAATTATTTTTTTACTGTGCAAATACTCCATGCCTCTTGCGACGTCCACACATATTTGTAGCAACTTATTTTCTGTGATCAGACAGAACTTGTTGTTTTGGAGATCTCTTTGCCTGCTCTGCAATAACATGTCTTTCAATGTCTGTTTCGAATCCTGCAAAACTACAAATAAAGTAGTATTAGTCTCACATATTCCAAGGAGAGATATGACATTCTCGTGTTCGCTGGCTTTGATGAGGAGATCCAACTCTTGCAGCATGAGCTTCTTGTCCGGTCTCTCGAGGTCCCCGTCGGCCACAACCTGGACCAGGCCGGGGGTTTGTGCTCCATGCTGCTGAATTTTGCCTTTAGTAAACTTCCCATAGCTACCTAGACCGACTACACAGGATATATCTATGTCCAACAGGTTTCTAGGTATATTCCATAACTTTCTTTTCAAGTTCCCATAATAATCAACTCTCTCGTCTTCTTCTTGCAAGAACCCAGAGTTCTCAATCTCGACACACGGCTCGTTGAGACTAAGTGGCAAGGTCTGGGAACCTCTTTGAAGTCTGGCAAGATGAATCCTTTTCCTGAGAATTATGATTAACCCAATTCCTATGAGCAACAGAACTACACCGATTGCAATGCCAGCTCCGAGACCCATCACCAACGGAGACATATCCTCAGGCTCATTGATATTTAAAATTATCTTTTTAGTTGATTCTGCATACCTTATTTTCTTTACATGATTTTTTTCACTAACAATACCTAACGAGACATCAATATCATTTGTGAGCGGTAATGGGGCATTGTAGAATCCATTATAAGTGTTTTTGTCTCCAATGATAAAGTCATTATTTATATCATAGGGATCCAATTCTGCTGTTATATAGTATGGCAGGCTTTGCTCCATGGCATAAGTGTAGTTGCCGAGGGTCTCTGCGATGTATCCTTGCTGGTATAATTCCACTGAAACTACCACTCTGTACATGGATACTGGACCATTCACATTCTTAGCTTTTGGGATATGTATGACCATTCTATTGCCTTTTCTATCTCTTATCTCTATTTCTGGAGGACTGGGGTCAGGGGTGCCAATAACTGTAGTCAATGTTGTAGTGATGTTTGGGCCTTCTTCGTCATAGTTGAGAGCTGCAATACTTATGGTGTAGGTGGACCCTGGTTGGAGGTTTAAAAGCTCATTGTGGGAAGTCTTATTAGAGAGACGCCACTCTAAAGGCGGTAGTAGAACATCAGCATAAGTTTCAACGACTATAGCTTTCATTGTGTAACCTGTGATGAAGGAATATGCCTGCGGGGGTGTCCATCGCACACGGGCGGTCGTCTCTGTCACGTTTACTACCTCCACGGAGGTCGGGGGTCCCGGCGCGGTCACTTCTGTGTCATAAACACTCGACGCGTTCACTCCACCACATTTCTGTGTCTCATTCTTAGGGCATGGTGTATCACAATGCTCGACCGGCAATATTGACTGGCCGGGTGAGTTACCACAGAAACAAGTAGACTCGTTACCGATCACAGCGTATTTGTAGTAAACTTGCTCACATGCAGAAAGACACACATCCACTGATTGACCAGTATGTGTATTCAGTAAATCTTGAACGTTGAATGTGAAGCAGCCGAGATAGTAACCGCGCTCCCCGTCACAGACGATAGCACATAATGTTGTTAATGCAACGAGATACACCCACAGCTTCTCCATTGTTTATAGCATTGAGTCATAGGTACCTGCCACTAGCCAGGCTCGCCCAGTCATGTAAAGTTGTCTTCACAGCGTTATGTATGGAAATACATAGTTATATAACATGATAATCTGAATAGAAGATGATACTGTCTACGTCGTCGATATAAATTGGTTTTATGTAAAATAAAAATCAATGTAAAAAAACATTGCAACCGCGAATCTAAACCGCTTGTATTGACGTTTGATTTTCTGTCAAGTGTCATCTGTCACTGTCAGTCAGTCTGCCTGTCACACAGAGATCACAGATCACTAAAAAAATATGTCACACAGATCACTATGTCTCACACAGCCAGCAGCCAGGCACACAATGACTGCGTTCCGAATTAAGGTGCGGTCACATTTATTTTGTCTGACGCCACGCGTTAACATGCCGTCCCAAAACTCAAAAAGAAGTAGCAATGTATCATATTTATCTGTCAAAACAAACCTGTAGCTAGGTGGTTTTTAATTAGATAATCAGCCTGCGGGGCAAGGACAAAATCAACCCGCACCCTGATTATCTAAAAAGAAACTATTTAGCGACCGGTTGCATTTGACATACATTGCCACTTTTCTTTGGTATGATTTTTTTAACCCAAAAAGAAGTAGCAATGGATCACGATCATCTGTGAACTGCAACCAGTCGCTAGGTGGTTTATATAATTAGATAATCAGCCCGCAGAGTTGACGACGGGCTGAAGAAGTACCTCGAGTTACCCTTAATTTGCGTGCACATTTGTCTAACGCCACGCGTTAACACGCCGTCAGATGACATCGGTTTTCTTAGTAAATGTATGCACTAGGTGCACATTAATATAATACGTCCATATAAATACGGCGTGTTAACACGTGGCGTCAGACCAATGTGCCCGCATCATTATTTGACTCGAGTACCCACCACTATTGAACAAAACGAACGAAACGTTTTGGGCTGCGGTCCACTGCCGGATTTAAGCATAGGCTACATAGGCTGCAGCCTAGGGGCCCGCACCACAAGGGTGCCCACACCACATGTTTTTTTTTGCATTTTTGAATTACGCGTATGAAACCACAGATTACAAAACTAGTGGGTGAAACTGGCTAAAGACTCGATTACATACGCCGATTTAGCTTCCTTACTGGGGATCCAATCTAGGAACCCAAATTGGATTTAAGCCTCAATTACATACGCCGATTTAGCTTCCTTACTGGGGATCCAATTTCAGATTGGAAACGATGCCCCGAATTGGATCCTAGTTGGGGAATTTAAGGGTTGCCTCCCTAGCCAAGGCTATATAGGTAAGGCAAATGAAACTTTGATCATGCAGCCAAGTCTTCAGTCATATTTTTTTCTTTAGTTTGCATTTCTGCGGGTGTATTATTACGGGCACGTAATTTGGCAAGACAAAAGATGCGCAGCAGCTACAAACACTAAACTCGGTGCATCTTTTGTCTCATCTTTGTTTTACCAAGTTATTTATGCCGGTACCTATATCACATTATAAGTAACCCCTAGATGATCAAGCATGGCTTGTCAATAATTTACATTGCATTACCACCACCACTACCATTTGAGTGCGTACCAAAAATTCAAGATGGGGGCCAACTTTTTTGTTTTTGGCCTGATTTCGATGAAACTCGGTTTTTGGTACTATTTTGGCAAGAAAATAACAACTCAATTTTTCAAATAATAAAAATCCAAGATGGCGGCCATCTTTTTTGTTTGTGGGCTGATTTCGATGAAACTCAGTTTTTGCTACTATTTTGACAAGAAATTAACAACACAATTTTTCAAATACTAAAAATCCAAGATGGCGACCATCTTTTTTGTTTGTGGGCCGATTTCGATGAAACTCAGTTTTCGCTACTATGTTGACAAGAAAATGACAAAACAATTTTTCAAATATAAAAATCCAAGATGGCGGCCTACTTTTTTGTTTATGGGCCGATTTCAAAGAAACTCAGTTTTGTTACTACTTTGACGAAAAAATAACAACGAAATGTTGAAAATAATAATAAAATCAATATACCAGCCAACTCTTTTATTTATGGGCCGATTTCTCAATTTTTCGATTTCGATGATTATGATTATTGTTACTTTTTAAGTAGTTAGTACCAAAACCCAAGTTTTATTAAAATCGGACCACGAACAAAAAAATAGGCCACCATCTTGGATTTTTAATATTTTTAACATTGCCTTGTTATTTTCTTGTCAAAATAGTACTAACAACCGAGTTTAATCGAAATCGGCCCAATAGCAAAAACGTTGGCCGTCATCTTGAATTTTTGAATATTTTTAACATTGCGTTGTTATTTTCTTGTCAAAATAGGACCATAAACCGAGTTTCATCAAAATCGGCCCAAAAACAAAAAAGTTGACCGCCATCTTGGATTTTTAGTATTTAAAAATTGTGTTGTTATTTTCTTGTTAAAATAGTACCAAAAACCGAGTTTCATCGAAATCAGCCCACAAAAAAAATGTTGGCCGCCATCTTGGATTTCTTAATATTTTCAATATTGCGTTGTTATTTTCTTGACAGAATTGGACCAAAAACCGAGTTTTATCGAAATCGGCCCAAAAACAAAAAAGTTGACCGCCATATTTTTTATTACAGAGTTCTAGTGGCCTTTTTCCGTCCGGCTTCATCATCAAACCATTTCCTATCAGAGTTCTCATCAAAACCTACCTTTACATTTCCGTTAATAGTGAAAACTCATTGTTTAATCTATGTACAATAATGTTATTGTCAAGTACTGGTGACAACCCTAATCAGTGAAATCATGTCCTAATTGGGGCATAGTGTGATCGCTACATCCAATTTGGGTTCCTAGATTGGATCCCCAGTAAGGAAGCTAAATCGGCGTATGTAATCGAGGCTTTAGCGATCACACTATGCCCCAATTAGGACATGATTTCACTGATTAGGGTTGTCACCAGTACTTGACAATAACATTATTGTACATAGATTAAACAATAAGTTTGCACTATTAACGGAAATGTAAAGGTAGGTTTTGATGAGTACTCTGATAGGAAATGGTTTGATGAATTGATGAAGCCGGACGGAAAAAGGCCACTAGAACTCTGTAATAAAAAAGATGGCGGTCAACTTTATTGTTTGTGGGCCGATTTCAATGAAACTCGGTTTTGTTACTATTTTGACAAAAAATAACAACGAAATGTTGAAAATATTAAGAAATCCAAGATGGCGGCCAACATTTTTTTTTGTGGGCCGATTTTGATGAAACTCGGTTTTTGGTACTATTTTAACATGAAAATAACAACACAATTTTTTAAATACTAAAAATCCTAGATGGCGGTCAACTTTTTTGTTTTTTAAAAAAAGACTCGGTTTTTGGTCCTTTTTTGACAAGAAAATAACAACGCAATGTTAAAAATGTTCAAAAATCCAAGATAACGACCAACTTTTTTGCTATTGGGCCGATTTCGATTAAACTCGGTTGTTGGTACTATTTTGACAAGAAAATAACAAGGCAATGTTAAAAATATTAAAAATCCAAGATGGTGGCCTATTTTTTTGTTCGTGGTCCGATTTTAATAAAACTTGGGTTTTGGTACTAACTACTTAAATGTTAACAATAATCATCATCATCGAAATCGAAAAATTGAGAAATCAGCCAATAAATAAAAGAGTTGGCTGGTATATTGATTTTATTATTATTTTCAACATTTCGTTGTTATTTTTTCGTCAAAGTAGTAACAAAACCGAGTTTCTTTGAAATTGGCCCATAAACAAAAAAGTTGGCCGCCATCTTGGATTTTTTGTATATGAAAAATTGAGTTGTTATTTTCTTGTCAAAATAGTAGCAAAAACTGAGTTTCATCGAAATCAGCCCACAAACAAAAAAGATGGCCGCCAACTTGGATTTTTATTATTTGAAAAATTGAGTTGTTATTTATTCACTTCTCAAGCTTACGCGCTCACTAGACATGAAATAAAAGACTTTTTAACGGATACTAGCGCGGTTTTATTGAAAGTACTTTGGTAATTAGTTGGTATTCGGTTTGATTTTTGATTTTTCCGACGTTTCGGCACCTTTGCAGCTGCCGTGGTCACGGGGGACTGAAGCTACTCGTGAGCCTACCCTCAAGCGATGAATTTTTTAAGACGTTCAGAAATTAATATTTTACAATTTTATTTATCTTTTTAATTGGTTTAAGTTGATTTTGTGATTTAATTAATGCTAAAGAGAGAGAATCTACTGAAACTACCACCATTTCACAAAATTGGGAGGCCCCTCCAAGAAAGAAATGGCGAAATAAAACTTGGAGAGGAAAGCCGACCTCCGTCTTTTATATTTATTAATTTATTTGCAAAAGGAACTAACCGTATCATTAGATCTTGCAGTGTGTGTATGGGGCTTCAGCTTGTGAATGATGGGGGTCCCAAGCTGGTGGAATTTTCCAACCATCATCTCTATTGAAATTAGGATATTTATTTATTTCGATAGCCTCGCGGAGCATTCTAGGAATAAATCTACGTTCCTTAGCAAGGATTTGGGGTTTGTCAAATCTAATGTAATGGTTGGGCCCCTCAAAGGCGTGATCACACACTGCAGACTTGTTATCGCGCCTATGTTTCATGTCAGCTACATGCTCTTTAACGCGGGTCCCTATACTTCTCTTTGTTTGCCCGATGTAGGAGAGCCCACAGTCACAATCTAGTTTGTAGACGCCTGCGGCTTGAAGGGGGATGTTACACTTGACAGGTCGTAAGAATTGGTTGATCTTCTTCGGCGGCTTGAAGTAAGTTTTGATTGACGCTCGCTTCAGAATGTTTCCAATCTTGTCAGTGACACCCTTCAAATAAGGTAGGATGGCAGGTTGACGCTCTACTGTGGCTGGTTTGTCGCGTTTTCTGTGACGAAGGCGTGGTACTTGCAACTTGTTTTTACGCAGTACTTGTTTGACGTGCTGAAGCTCAGCCGTCAGGTGTTGTTTGTCACAGATGCCGCGGGCTCTCTGAAACAAAGATTTCCCTACGGTAGCTAACTGTATAGGATGATGGTGAGAGTCACCATTGAGGTATCTGTCTGTATGGGTTGCTTTACGATACACTGTATGGCTCAAGGTTTGGTTCGGATTCCTGATAATGAGAATGTCTAGGAAAGCTAGCTTATTATCTGCCTCTAACTCCATAGTAAATTGTATGTTGGGGTTTATGGAGTTAAGATGGTTAAGAAAAGCAGGGACACTGTCTCTAGGTAGTATTGTGAAAGTGTCATCTACGTACCGTTTGTAGTACCGGGGAGTCACTGGTGCTGTGGCTAGTGCTTTCTCCTCAAAATCCTCCATGAAAATGTCAGCAACAATGGGGGATACAGGAGAGCCCATTGCTACGCCATCCACTTGCACGTAGAACTCCTCGTTCCATAACAGATAGCCAGATGTTAGGCATAATTCTAGTAGTTCTGCATATTCAATTGGCATGTTGTTATCAACTAGCTTTTTCCTGATGATATCAATGCAGTCCTGTACTGGTAAGCATGTGAATAAGGACTGAACATCAAAACTAACCATAGTTTCATCATCAGCGAGATGTAGATGTTGTATCTCACTGACAAACTGGTAGGAATCTTTTACAAACGCTGATGTATTACCTCTCAGTGGTGTGAGTGTTTTCGCTACGTGTTTAGCTAATTTGTAGGTTGGTGAGTCAATTTGGCTTACAATGGGACGTAGCGGAGCATTGTCTTTGTGTATTTTCGGTAACCCATACAGTTTCGGCGGTATAGGGCAGGATGGAATAAGATAATCGACGTCAAGATCTAACTGTTCTGAATGTTTTTTGATGAGTTCTTTCGTGTTATTAAGGATCTTGGCGGTTTGATCACATTTAACATGTTTGTAGGTTTTCTCATCACTCAAAAGTTCTTGTATTTTTGCGCTATAATCCGACGTATCCATAACTACCGTTGCGTTACCTTTATCAGCTCGAAGGATAGTTAATTCAGGTCTAGTGCGTAAGTTCTTCAACGCGACGTTTTCATCATAAGGAAGATTTTGCTTGGGCAGTTTACTACGACGTAAAACAGATGAAATATCTTGACGTATAGCTTCACTGTCCTCTTTTTTGATCTGATTTTTAACTAGACAATCCTCTACGCTGCAGATAATATCCTCATACGGTATTCTGCGAGGTGTTACCGCGAAATTCAGACCCTTATTTAATACTTTTAAAGTAGCTTCATCCAATATTTGTTTTGATAAATTGACAACTGCACGGGTTTGACGGGTGTCATCTTCTACTCTATGGTTCGTATCGTACGGAAATGCATGATGACGTTTGTGCAACTTCTCATATTTAGAAATTTGTCTATGCTTACATTCGTTGTATACGGCTGTTTCGCGTTTATTTAGCACCAGAATGTAATGGTTAAAGTCCTCCGTGGCAAGTTTTATCTTCAAGTCATTGGACAAGCGATCTATTTGTTGATTTAATGCTACCAAATCGGAACGATGTTCATCTGTGACAAACAACACCTGACGGCTGAGCTTCAGCACGTCAAACAAGTACTGCGTAAAAACAAGTTGCAAGTACCACGCCTTCGTCACAGAAAACGCGACAAACCAGCCACAGTAGAGCGTCAACCTGCCATCCTACCTTATTTGAAGGGTGTCACTGACAAGATTGGAAACATTCTGAAGCGAGCGTCAATCAAAACTTACTTCAAGCCGCCGAAGAAGATCAACCAATTCTTACGACCTGTCAAGTGTAACATCCCCCTTCAAGCCGCAGGCGTCTACAAACTAGATTGTGACTGTGGGCTCTCCTACATCGGGCAAACAAAGAGAAGTATAGGGACCCGCGTTAAAGAGCATGTAGCTGACATGAAACATAGGCGCGATAACAAGTCTGCAGTGTGTGATCACGCCTTTGAGGGGCCCAACCATTACATTAGATTTGACAAACCCCAAATCCTTGCTAAGGAACGTAGATTTATTCCTAGAATGCTCCGCGAGGCTATCGAAATAAATAAATATCCTAATTTCAATAGAGATGATGGTTGGAAAATTCCACCAGCTTGGGACCCCATCATTCACAAGCTGAAGCCCCATACACACACTGCAAGATCTAATGATACGGTTAGTTCCTTTTGCAAATAAATTAATAAATATAAAAGACGGAGGTCGGCTTTCCTCTCCAAGTTTTATTTCGCCATTTCTTTCTTGGAGGGGCCTCCCAATTTTGTGAAATGGTGGTAGTTTCAGTAGATTCTCTCTCTTTAGCATTAATTAAATCACAAAATCAACTTAAACCAATTAAAAAGATAAATAAAATTGTAAAATATTAATTTCTGAACGTCTTAAAAAATTCATCGCTTGAGGGTAGGCTCACGAGTAGCTTCAGTCCCCCGTGACCACGGCAGCTGCAAAGGTGCCGAAACGTCGGAAAAATCAAAAATCAAACCGAATACCAACTAATTACCAAAGTACTTTCAATAAAACCGCGCTAGTATCCGTTAAAAAGTCTTTTATTTCATGAGTTGTTATTTTCTTGCCAAAATAATACTAAAAACCGAGTTTCATCGAAATCAGGCCAAAAACAAAAAAGTTGACCGCCATCTTAGGGCCGTATTATAGGACGAGACTCAAGCACTGCTTGCTGCTTGAGTACAGTTAGAAAGGGATGGTGCTATTCATCGCATATAGCGCCATCCCTATCTACCTGTACTCAAGCAGCACTATAATGTGGTGTAGGTACCAGCATATAACTTGGCAAAACAAAGATGAGACAAAAGATGCACCGAGTTTAGTGTTTGTAGCTGCTGCGCATCTTTTGTCTCATCTTTGTCTTGCCAAATTACGTGCCCGTAATAATACACCCGCAGAAATGCAAACTAAAGAAAAAAATATGACTGAAGACTTGGCTGCATGATCAAAGTATCATTTGCCTTACCTATATAGCCTTGGCTAGGGAGGCAACCCTTAAATTCCCCAACTAGGATCCAATTCGGGGCATCGTTTCCAATCTGAAATTGGATCCCCAGTAAGGAAGCTAAATCGGCGTATGTAATCGAGGCTTTAAAATCGCGCTGCGCGGCCGTTTTTTTATCGAAAGACAGGCAAGATTACAAGATTAGTGGCTGAAACACTAAAAATCGCGCTCCGCGGCCATTTTTTTTTTTACTATTGATAGGCAAGATTACAAGATTAGTGGATGTAACTGACTATAAATCGCGATGCGCAGCTGTTTTTTCCTAAAGATAGGCATGATTATAAGATTAGGTAGTGGCTTGAACTGACTAAAAATCGCGCTGCACGGCCGTTCTTTTATCGAAAGACAGGCAAGATTACAAGATTAGTGGCTGAAACACACTAAAAATCACGCTGCGCGGCCGTTTTTTATCGAAAGACAGGCACGATTACAAGATTAGTGGCTGAAACACTAAAAATCGGCCATTTTTTTACAATCGATAGGCAAGATTACAAGTTTAATGGATGAGACTGACTATAAATTGCGCGGCGCGGCCGTTTTTTTCTTAAAGATAAAAAATTGCGCTGTACGTCCATTTTTTACAAAAGTCAGGAAAAATTATAGGATCAGTGGGTAAACTGGCTAAAAATCCAGCTGCGCGGCTTTTTTTTCAACTATAGACAGGCATTTCTCTGAAAAATCGTGTGTTGACACCTCTCTACAACTGCGTTTTACTACTAGACGGGGCACAGTGGGAAAAAATTCGGCTCTAAAGGAAATAGGATTAAAAAAAAAACAACTTCGTTTCTGGTAAAAACTGTTAATGTACTTAGATTTAGATCATAATTATAAGACTTTTTTATTATGACCACTTTTTCTAATAATGCATAGTTTAGGAGAAAACGGCCACATTCGTTTCTTATAATAACATTGGCTCATTATACACTAACACATTACACAATCACACACACTTACACACACAAGCACTCATAAACACACAACCACAAAATTCTGCTACTATTTAAAATGTTTAGTATGTATTAGTTCTCTAAGTTATCTTTATTAAGATTTTTTTTTTCTTGCAACAATTAATACCACCTATGAAGAGACATAGGTCTACAAATACGATTAACTGAACACATTTTGTATCCTTTTGCGGGGGTGGCCTGGTGACCTGTGTAACCGGTTTTCTTTTTAAACCTATTGCGGGCACCAGCTTCTCACACTTCAGGTCTACATGTACTCAAATATTATGTTCTAGTCTTAAGCTACCTATTGTGAGAAGAGAAATAAATGATTTATTTATTTATTTTATTATTTATTATTACTTATTGTATGGAACCAGGGGACTAATTGTCTAACATCAAAATCTATCGCAATCGCTTTCATTTGACAGATGGATGTGACACATTGCTGCATTTCGTTGGTAAGTTTTTATTTGTGCCAAAAAGAAGCATCAATGTGTTACATCCTGAAAGCGATTGCGATAGATTTTGAAATTAGACAATAGAAAGGCAGAACTTTAATGTGATCATGTTGCTTTACCTTAAGTTTCCTAAAGCTGAAACTTTTGCGTGTCTATAGACCCAATG
Organism: Agriphila tristella; assembly: GCA_928269145.1. Classification (NCBI taxonomy): domain Eukaryota; kingdom Metazoa; phylum Arthropoda; class Insecta; order Lepidoptera; family Crambidae; genus Agriphila; species Agriphila tristella. The sequence continues at coordinate 1,162,548 of OV743443.1, read as the reverse complement.
GTTGAGTATTTGACCTATATACCACTTTTCCCCCTGCGTCCCCTAACTCGAGTTTTAGGGGATCTAAGATCACGTCTTTTCGTGTAAAATCAAGTACATTTAATTCTATTTAAAATCGGTTCTTTTATGCTGTAATGGTTGTTAAAGGCTTGTTTATGCATAAAACACAACAAACAGATTACAATAATATAAAAAGAAATAACTAGGGTGACCACCCGTACATAAATAACAAAGACAAAAATGTATGACTCATACAATGAACAATAACAAACGAATCGTAAAAAGTAACGCATTTGTTTTGATAAATATCTCATCAGGGTGATCAGGGTCACCACGCAGGTAAAAATCAATGGGGTCACCACGCGCAGGTAAAAAAACAAAGACAAAATATTCAATACGTGAGTCATCAAGAGTTGTTTTGACCAAAGATTGTGACCACCCGTACATAAAGGATTCAATGGATGATATTGCGCGCAATATCACTGAAAATCGTCTTATAAGAGTTTGATCAATTTGTGTGATTTCAGAAGTTTTTATGGGATTCGCGAAAAACCTCATAGCTGTATTTCCAACATTAGTTGTGCTCGAGCCCTGTTTTACAATATCTACAAGTAATCCGTTCATTTCGTTCCCTTCATTTTTTTCCCTTTTTTCATCTATGTTTTGTCCCGAAGCTATGCGTTTTTTTTAATCTAAGGCAACGTGCCCATACTACGTGACCCGTCAAGGGGCAAAGGGGGTCTTTAAAATACCACGCTTGGTCACAGGGGTGGGGGGGGGGGGGGAGGGGGGCATATGTTTGTCAAGTAGTCGATATTCTCAATGGAAATCTGGTTCTTTTTTTCAAGCTGTATTCAAATATGGCACGCAGTGGATTTTTTTTTCATCTTGATACATTTTTTCACTTGTAATTGTATGTAAAATTATAGTACACACTCTTGGTATTACGTGGCAAGAGCCTTACTTAAAAAGACAAAAATGAGCAAAATGTTTTTAGATTCCTGTTAAAAATGAGGTAAAACCATTATCTATGAAATACTACGTGAAAACCAGGGGGGTCTTGGAGTATACTACGGGTGGTCACCAAGGGGGGAGGGGGGTCAAAATTTTTAAAAATGGGTCACGTAGTATGGGTACGTTCCCTAACCTATATGCAATATGTAGGAGGTATTCCATGCAACGTATCCATGCATGAAGTGACAAAATACCATATTTGTAAATTTCGGTAGATGGAGGTTTAGTTAAAATTAAATCAAGTTTATTATTATTAATAACTTCAGAATGAAGTTCTTTGCAAATTTAATATCACATTTTAAGGATGACGTGTTTAACAAATAAGAAGTAATTTTACCGTCAATCATTTTTAAAAGTAACTCGTGTTTAATTTCGATATCTTTTATTTTAGTTATAAGGAGATTATATTACTTCAACATTTTCTGAATTTTCTTTTATAAAATCAAAACGGATAGGTCGACAATACCGAGAAGAATTAGGTGTTGAATTTTCCCATATTTTTGCCCCTCTGCTAGATTCTAGTTTAATCGGTACTAAGCTTGCCATAAAAATACTAGGATCGTCTCTAATGTATCTGAAAAAGGTTTTTGTTTATAGTTACTTTGGTTAGCAGCACCATCTACACTCCATTTTGTAAATAATTTTTTTGTTTCTGTATTCTTGCCTATAGTCATTAACAATATTTCTAAAGATTGCTAACGCATGTCCACTAAAATCCGCACATATTTGGTCTGTTCGATTACGTTTCTGTTTGTTTATGAGTCTACCAAAAGGTTTTCTACGTTTTGGGCAAGGAGAAGAGGTTTGCGTGAAATTGTCTGAATTAGATATCCTCTGGACCGGGTATTAGAAATGTTAAGAGATGAAGAATCACTTACTTCATTAACATTAGATGATGTGGACAGAATTTCAGATGATATAGAAGGAAATAGAATAGTTTTTTATGTTTTGGGGCTATGTTGTGTTATGTTAGAATGAAGCCAATCAGAGTTTTTATTATTGAACTTTGTATCATCGTAATTGCATTTTATCCATTTGGCCTATAAATTAGAACAGTATTTTGAGCAAAAATCTATTAAAATGTTTTGATCACTATCATTTAATTTGGATGGAATTTGAAATTACAAATTTTCATATAGTAGTTTATGATCTTTAAAGTCACTACAGCTCTTAAACATCACATAAATATCTAAATTTGTCGCAACACTGTCCATACTGGATATAGCTTCGTAAAAATAAAGTTAAAAAGTAGCGAGACGTCTGCACTGAATGAAGATTCAATACAAACTAAATCACGATTTGATATTTTAACAAGAATAAGTGAAATTATTCGGTCAAATCAACTCTTCATGACTCACTTATTACATATTTTGACTTTGTTTTTTACCTGCGCGTGGTAACATCATTAATTTTTACCTGCGCGGTGACCCTGATCACCCTGATAAAATGTTCATCAAAACAAATCCATTACTTTTTACGATTCGTTTGTTATTGTTCATTGTATAAGTCATACATTTTTGTCTTTGTTCTTTGTGTACGGGTGGTCACCCTAATTATTTCTTTTTATATTATTGTAATCTGTTTGTTGTGTTTTATGCATAAGCAAGCCTTTAACATTTTTAACCGATTTTAAATAGAATTAAATGTACTTGATTTTACACGAAAAGACGTGATCTTAGATCCCCTAAAACTCGAGTTAGGGGACGCAGGGGGGAAAAGTGGTATATAGGTCAAATACTCAACCATTGGGCCTAAAGACACGCAAAAGTTTCAGCTTTATGAAACTTAAGGTGCCCGACCACGGGTAACATGATCACATTAAAGATCTGGTTCCATACAATAAGAAACGAATGCGACCGTTTTCTCCTAAACTATGCATTATTAGAAAAAGTGGTCATAATAAAAAAGTCTTATAATTATGATCTAAATCGAAGTACATTAACAGTTTTTACCAGAAACGAAGTTGTTTTTTTTAAATCCTATTTCCTCTAGAGCCGAATTTTTTCCCACTGGGGGGGCCCGCACCACAGAATGAGCCTAGGGGTCCATAGTTCTTAAATCCGGCCCTGCTGCGGTCCGCATGGCGATGAAATCGATAGCGCAAATTCGACCAAGGGGCTTACCATCAGCAAATAAGGAACCGTTCAGTTTAAAAGCAGGCCTTAGGCTTAGGCCGTATACATAGAGAAAGCTGGGGCCTTACTATGAGCTCTTATAGCAGGACTTATATGGAACTGTCTTACTTTTGCGTACTATGACCTCAAAGGTTAGTATGAAAGCAGGCCTTAAGCAGTCCTGTTTAAGCCCTCCTTTTGAACTGAACGGTTTCTTATTTGCTGATGGCTTAGGGCGGGTCCATAGCACATGTTTTGCTCTACACAATCAACAAAAACATCTACACAAAACATTGTTTCGCGAAACATGTTTCTCTACACACGCCGTCCACAGCGATTGCGTGGTTTGTGTAGACAAAACTTCAGTGTTGCCAATTTAGCATTTTATGTTAGCCTATTATTATCCCCGTCAATTTGTAATGCGCTGGAACCTTGTCACATTAACATCCACGTTGACGTGATCCGCAACTAAAAATGGCATGAAACAAGAAAATTCTAATAGGTAATCTAACATATAGGACATCAAGGAATCAATAACATCAAGGACGTGTTGCATATCTCCGTGAGTTACGATTGGTGTCACCTACCTACATTACGTGCTCCGAAATGGTACAGTGCAAAAAGTGCAAACTCTTTGTTTCTATAAACAAGGACGACGTTGTTCGATGCAAGGGAAGTTGCGAAAGTGTTTACCACAAGAAATGTGCAACAAAATTGCTGCAAAAAGATTTGTGCGAGTTATGTGTGAAAAAAAATGAAACTAGTTCACCTGCCGCGCCGTCTTTAAAATTGGACCTCAAACATACATCATCGGTCGAAGCGATGTTAGAAGAAGTCAATAAAAAGATAGAAGTGATTTATAAGATTGAATCAAAACTTGATAATGCCTTAGAGTTGATTGATTTTTACTCGGAAAAATATCAAGAGATGGTCGAATTTAAGTCGAATGCCGAAAAAAAGATGAAAGCTCTTGAGCAAAAGAACGTTTATTTAGAGAAGTATAATAAAGCGCTTGAAGAAAGAGTCCAAAATCAAGAAATGAAAGAAAAAGAGAAGAGTGTGGAAATAATAGGATTTGAAAAAACTGATAAAAATGAGAATACTCTCGATGTAACAAAAAAACTCTGCCAGTTCCTGAAATTAAAGCCAGAAGAAATAGAAAATGCAAAGCGGGTAGGTAAAGAAAGAACCGATGGCAAACCCCAGCCGATTATTGTCCAACTGCGCACGAAAAATGCCCGAGACCAATGGATAATGGCTCGTAAAACCCGTCTTACTAATGCACAAGTTCTAGGCAGCAGCAATGAACAAAGCATTTATATCAACGAGGATTTACCGAAACATATACGACAGCTGTTCTGGGAAACTAAAACTCAACTTAGATCTAGCTTTCGTTACATCTGGGTGCAAAACATGAATATATTAATTAAAAATAATGATTCCGAAAAAATATATAAAATACGTTCTGAAAGCGATATTGAGAAATTTACCGATAACAAAAGCAAGTGAGGCGCTTAAGCCGTGTGTACACGCTATGTGATTTTATTTTGTATTAAAATTCAATGCTCCACAGGATGGACCACCAGACATGGAATTTATAAGGTACCAAGATATGAACCAGTGGACTAAAAATAGCGTTCATAATGGATTACATATTGCACATCTCAATATCCGCTCAATACGTAAACATTTCAACGAATTTTTGATTTTGTTAAATCAAAATAAGTATCGATTACACATAATTATCCTCACTGAGATTAATATTAAAAAAGAAGAATTATGTCTTTACAATATTAAAGGCTATAGTCTACATGCTAATACTAGAGAAATATCAAAGGGCGGAGGAGTGTTGATATATGTAAAAGAAAACTTAAGCTTTTCACTATCCAATGTAATTGATAACAATACGGCGGAACTAATGCACGGTATACTGAATATCGAAAACACAATTTTACACATTATTGGCATATATAGACCTCCAGAAAAAAACAAGCTACTTTTTTTGGACTATATAAAATCATTTATTAAGGAAAAAATCCCGCCTCGAGAAGAAATTATACTACTTGGAGACACGAACATAGATTTATACTACAAAACAAATCCAACTGTAACTCAGTACAAAATGACGATGTGTGAGCGCGGCTTAAGTTGTGCATTGCCGTGCACTGAGATAACGCGTGAAGCAATAGTTGACGGTAAGCACGAGCGATCCTGTATCGATCATGTGTGGGTGCGAGCGAAAACATCTAGTGCGTCTACGATGGCTTACATAATTGACTGTTATATCTCGGATCACCATATTGTGGGAATTTCGTTGGACTTAAACTCAGAAAACAATGCGTTACCAGTAGTGATAAAAACGAACGAATATATTAGTGATACATTAGTTTTTAAAAGACTAGCAGATTATGATTGGTCCCAGTTATTAGTGATAAAGTGCCCTTTAGATCTGTATCAGAAGTTGTGTTGCGTATTTGGTGGTATTTATCAGGAAAGTAAAATCACTTGCAATACTACGGAGAAACGGGTAAGTCAACCGTGGATTGATAGTAAGCTTAATAGTTTGATATTAAAAAGAGATTCTTTGTTTAGAGCGTGGCGCGGGTCACCTAAGAATATGAATAAACGTTTAGAGTACACCAAGTTTAGAAATAAATTAAATAAACAAATAAATACCGCCAGAAACAAACATAGACAAAAAGAAATACAAAATTGTAATGGGGATTGTAGAAAAGTATGGGCTTGTATAAATACATGGTTAGGTAATAAAAAAGGAAGTTTAGATAGTGTAATTATGAAATATATGGGTAAGCAGGATAATTTGTATAATATATGCACTAAATTTTCTCAAACATTTACAGCTGAAGTAGAAAGTATTAAACATAAATGCAATGAAAAATTTTTAGATCGTAAGATGTATGTAAAGGAAACTGATTTGTCTTTTAGGTATAGAAAAGTAGACTCGTACGACATAGAAAAAATTATAGATAAATTGCATCAGAATAAAGCACCAGGCGCAGACGAAATAAGAATAAAAGACCTAAAGTTTATAAAAAAACATATTAGTCCTGTGTTGGCTCACTTTATAAATATGTGTTTAACAGAGGGAATCTATCCTGAACTGTTAAAAAAATCTATTATTCGACCTATTTACAAGCAGGGAAGTCATTTGGACTTCACTAATTACAGGCCAATTGCTATTCTGTCAGTAATCAATAAAATAGTCGAAAAAGTAATAGTAGGCCAGATTTCGAATTTTTTGGATAAAAATTGCATAATATCGGAATCTCAACACGGATTTAGGAAAAATCATAGCACTGGTACTGCACTCACTCAGTTTTCTGATAAAATTAACGACAGCTTAAACAATGGAAGACAGGTTATCGCTTTATTTATTGACTACAAAAAAGCTTTCGAAACTCTAGATCACGATGTGCTGCTTCAGGCAATGCAGGAATGTGGAATTAGGGGGCCTACTAATGACTTTTTTCGAAATTACATATCTAACAGAACAATGCGCACAGCAGTGAACGGAACTGTGGGGGAAGAGGCCAGTGTTACACTGGGCGTGCCGACCGGGTCCGTGTTCGGGCCGGTGGGCTACCTAATGCATGTCAATAGCGTTTGTAATGTAATTAAAAACTGCGATGTACTTTTGTATGCTGACGATATGTGTCTGCTGTATGCCTCGAAAAACATCAGAGAAGTACAGAGTTGTATACAAAGTGACTTTGAAAATATAACAAAATGGGCTCACGATAATGGCATAATTCTTAACCTTTCTAAAACAAAATGTATGCACATACACTCGCCCTATAATGCGATAGCTAAGCATGTGAACCACTCAGAAGTAGCCATAATAGGTCACAGTTACGAATGCCTGCATAAAAATAAATTAAATTGTAAATGTTCTAATATAGAATTGGTAGAAACCTATAAGTACCTAGGAATAAGTATAGATAAACATTTTAATTGGAAATCCCATGTAAATAATGTCTGTGCATGGTTGAGATCCATTTTGTGCAAGTTTTACCAGTTAAAGCATGTGTTAGATAAGAAGACTATGAAAACAGTATATTATGCGCTGGCAGATTGCTTAATAAGTTATGGATTAAATATATATGGTCGTACTTTTGCTTCCTACTTAAAAGATATAAAGCAGTTACAAATCAGATTACTTAAATATTTGGTCACTAAAAAGGTAAAAGAGAAATGTAATAGGGATTATGATAAATTATTTTCTATCTGTCAAATACTTCCATTAGAAAACAAAGTAAAATATATGATAGCAATAGATCACTACTATAGCGAAGAATATAAAGTGAAAGTAAGAAATAGATATAATACAAGAAGGGTTAGACAGAACAAGTTTATAAAGCCAAGTACAATAAACTATTATGGTAAAAGATGTTCAAGATACTTAGTGCCTGATATATGTAACGAGGTGGATTTACTAAGAGAGGATAATAAAGTTTGTAAACCCATTCTTAAGAGAAAATTAAAAGATCATTTCATGCAAATAGTATAAAATAACGTAAAGTATTTAATAGTTAGCTTTATAATACTGTGATGATAGTAGGTGTACACAATCAATTTAATTGTTAATGAGTGCTTTTCTTCGCCAACAAACTGCCATGCAGTTTGGCGAATACTTGTGTTTTGTTCAACCTGCTTTGTAAATGTTGTTTAAATAAAAAAAAAAAAAAAAAAAAAAAATATTAATAATTGAATTATTATTTTCAATAAGATAGGGTCTAGGTATATAAAAAAATTACAATTGTTTTTTTGTTCTTGAGGTTAAAATCATGGCCGCCAAGTGCATTACCAATTGACGGGGATAGTACTTATCATGAATCGAAAATGTATGAAATAAAGTTGTAAGTGACCAATTAAGGTTTAGGTATATCTGAAAATGTAACTATCAAGGTCAATTTGACAGTGACATTTTTTTGTTTCTATTTTTGCTACTAGATTTAGGTAGAGCGTGTTTTTTTTCTTTGGTTTATTTTATTTGAGGCATCCATCCGGAAAACATGTCTAGTTTTGCCTTCGAATAGAATGTTAATAAAATAGATACAATTTTACATTTATTGTGATGATTTGAGAATCAGTATTTTTACCGGTATATTTTGCATGTGCAAGTTGGTATATTTTTGTATATTTTTTGAGGTGCTTCAGTATTTTCGTATAATTTAATCTGGTCACACTGATGTTTTGTGTACGTGTTTTCCACCGGGCATGGACAGCAAAAACATTGTTTCTCTACACAAAAATGTTTCGCGAAACAATGTTTTGTGTAGATGTTTTTGTTGATTGTGTAGAGCAAAACTCGAGCTATGGACCCGCCTTTAGTTAGAGCAAGATACCATAGAGTCTTTTTTTTTTTTTTTCTGGCTCGTTCGATCAGTACATTTGCCAATGTCGAGTAAAAATTAGGGAAACGGAATTAGGAAGAAATGGAATTAGGATAACGGAATTTAGGTGGGATCAGGAAAACTTTTTAGTAGGTATTTACATAAATAGGATTATATACATAGTGCGTTTATAGTTTAATATTGTTAAGGATAAGGAAGGATATTATACATTTATATACATTGCGATCATTAGAAGATAATAGAGTTACAATACTGGTCGGGAATGGAACACGAAGCGTTAGTAGGTCCTTCCAAAAATCATCTCTGTTGTATTTTGGACAAGCTAATATTATATGATTTGGGTTTCCCTCGTCCAACCCGCACTCACACCCAGGGTCGTTAACGATATGGAGCTTGGCAAGATGCGATGGTGTACAGGCATGGCCTAATCTTAAGCGAATGATGATAGATGTTTCCATTTTGCCAAACTTCATTATTGAAAACCAAGGTTTCATGGGGATATTTTTTTGTATTTGAGAATAAAATCTGCCTCTTGTTTGCTGACTGTATTCCCATGCATTTTTCCAATTGTCCTGTAAATATGTTTTGGGAAGTGTTAACAGATCTTGACAGTAATTCTGATAAGGATAAACATCTCCACAAGACACCGCATCGTGAGCAAGTTTATCTGCGATAACATTGCCATCAATGTTTGAATGTCCCGGAATCCACGTGAATTCTATGTGTAAGCCTTTATCCAGACATTCTTTTGTGATTTTTCTAATATCGAAAATTAAAGGAGAGTATAGTTTTAAGGTAAATGGATTTTTTTGTAAAGCCTGTAGGCAACTTTTCGAATCTGAAAATATCACAGTCTTGTTTAATTTCATAATTTTTATAAATTCGACAGCTTTTAAAATTCCTAGACATTCGCCAGAATAGACCGATGACTCGGGTGGCAGCTTTACTTTTTGTACAATATTAGATTGAGAATGGTACACTCCTATGCCGACACACTCAGAGGTGGAATGCTTAGAAGCATCAGTGAATATATAATGGAAATCCTTGAACTTGGATTCAATAAGATGGTTAAATTCAGTTTTAGGGCTTCCAATTTTGACAAAATTAAGATGGATGACTAAAGGATAGATTAATGAATCATAACTAATACTAAATAAAGGAAGAAAATTAGATCGGTAAGTAGGAGAGTTTAAAGATAAATATTTTTGATAGCTAACTAAAAGACATGGAGGAGATTTATGTGTCCAATAACTTGACTCTTGGTACAACTCATATAAACACTGGAGTTTGTCAAATAAAGGATGGTTGTTAAACTGTAGAGTACGGAAAAAGAACTTGTCACATAGAAATTGCCGTCTCAAGTGCAGTGGTGGGTCGCAGCATTCAACCTGCAATGCATTGGTAGGACTAGACTTCATGGCACCGGTTATTATTCGTAAGGCTTTGAATTGAATCAAATCTAATTTCTTGTAAGCTGTAATGTTTCCTGGTTCCAGTAAGTATGTACCATAATCTAACACGCTTCGAATAAGAGCATTATAAATAAGTTTTAATGAGTAAGGATGAGCTCCCCACCATACGCCCGCTAAAAATCTTATCATGTTTATCAATCGTTCACATTTGCCAATGACATAGTCGCAATGTTGAGCACCCGTTAATTTAGTGTCCAAAACTACACCCAAGAATTTAACATGAGCCTTAACCGGTATGGTTGCATTATCGTAACTCAAAGTGATATCTGGTGGTTTATTCATACGTGAAAAAAGGACAACTGTACTCTTTGAGGCTGACAATTGAAGGCCATTCATATCCATCCACTCTTTTAGATTCGCTAATGCAACTGACAAAGTGGACAGCGAAATATTGATGGAAGAATTAGCGCTATATAATAACAGGTCATCAGCATACTGTAGTATTTGTATGTTTTCATTTACACAGATATGGGATTGTAGATCGTAGGTGTAAATATTATACAAAAGAGGACTGAGAACAGATCCCTGAGGCAGACCTTTGGAAACAGTTCTAGAAAAATTAAGACCATTTATATTTAAATTTATTGTTCTTTCCGACAACATATTAAGAATAAAACGTATAAAAATTGGAGGAATTTGCAAAGACTCTAGTTTAATTTTAAGGACATTTAGAAGGACGTTATCATAGGCAGAACATAAATCTACAAATACGGCTAAGAGTGAGTTATTGTTGGAAAAAGCAATGCGGATATCTGAGGTCAGAATGGCCAAATTATCTATAGTGCTCTTACCCTTTCTAAAACCAAATTGAGTATTTGCTAAAAGCCCTTTACTTTCTAAGAACCATTCTAATCGATTCTTTATCAGGTGCTCGGCTAACTTTATTAGTACAGATGATAATGCAATAGGCCGATATCCTGCAACATCGGTTGGTTGTTTGTTTTGTTTTAAGAAGGGCAACACTGTTTGTTGTTTCCAAGATGGAGGAATATTCCCTGTCATCAACACTTTATTTATTAAATCCAAGTAATAGTATAATGTATCATCGCAAACGTTTTCAAGAAATGCATACGGTATGCCATCATTCCCAGGAGCTGAGTTTTTACATTTGTGGAGGATTCCTTTTAATTCGTGCAAAGTAAACGGAGCGCTGAGACCTGTTAGGTTATGAGGTGATAAGAGGGGACAAGTGGGAATGTTGTTATCAGCAACCCAAGAAGGAGCTAATTTATCCATAAAAGAATCGGCTAATTCTATTGGAATTGTTGCGGAAGGCTTATTATAAGTGGCAGATTTATATCTGTTGATGTATTGCCAAACTAGGCTTGGTGGAGTATTTGGGGAAATTGACGAACAGAATGAACGCCAGCCTTCAAATTTCTTTTGTTTGAAAAGTTTTTTAGTGTCTGCTATGGCTTTAATCACTAAATTGTAATTACTATCCGACATGTCCTCTCTATACCTCTCTTCAGCTTCTTTTCTGTTTTTTATTGCATTGGTGCACTCGCTATCCCACCATGGAGGCGAGGGAATTTTATTGGAGCCACTTTTTTGTGGAAAAATTTCATTAGCAGCCTCAATAAGAACATTGCCTAATGCCTTTGCACTCTCTTTCTCAGAACCATTAGTCACATCTGGGAGTAGAGATAGTTTGGACTGTACATTACATTTAAATTTTTCCCAATCTTTATTATCCTTATCAGGAAGCTTGTGTTTTAGATGAGAGGTACGTTTTATATTTACAGGTTTATCAAATGGGAAGGTTATGATGATGGGGTAATGATCACTGCCATAAACGGATGGAAGTGTATCCCATAGTAAAGAGCTTGCAAGAGATGGAGAACATAAAGAAAGATCAACTGCACTATCAATCTCATTTGGTTTTGTTAAACGAGTAACCTTTCCCGTATTCAAAATACATATATTAAGAGAATCAATAATATCTATCATTTCTTCTCCATAATTATTTGTTTTAGAGCTGCCCCAACTCTGATGATGACAGTTAAAATCACCTAGTACCAAAAAGGGCTTAGGTAATTTAGAAGTAATTTGTTTAACTTCATTGAGTATAGGTAGAGATGGATGAGAAATGTATATAGAAACAAAACACATATTATAAGTTTGTATGGCAAATATAGAAATTTCTTTATGATGAGACGGTATAGGTATTATAGAATAAGATATTGAGTCTTTAATAAGTATAGCCACTCCGCCATGGCCATCATCTCTGTCCTGACGAAGAGTAGTGTATCCAGCAGCCTTAAATCTTTGATGTGGTTTAAGCCATGTTTCTGATAAGACGAACATAAAAGGGTCAAACTTATTTAAAAGATAAATTATTTCACTTCTTTTACCAAGTATGCTTTGACAGTTCCATTGCAATACTTTAGCCCGACTGTCCATTTTGGAGGATTTGAATTAAATTAGTTATGATAGAGGCTGCGTTGGACGGTGGATTATTGTCATTTTTGTTATTATTACTAAAGCAAGTAAGCAAATTGAGGATTAATTTAATTATTTCAGCTATTGATATATTTTGAGAATCAGGTTCTTTTTCAGTTCTACTATAGCCACACCCATTAGTTGGTGATGGCATATCAAATTCTTTAAGAATGTTATTATGTGCTTCAATGTCATAACCTTGGCTAACTTTAGGAGGAGAGCGGGGTTTGAGAAAAACTGTTTTTTTATATGAAACTGACTCTGGTCTATTGTAAGTTATATTGTTTTGAATGGATTGATTTTGTTTGTGCATAGTAGAAGAGGAGTTTTTAGCAGTAACTTGAGAATATAGTTTTGAGATATTAGGGAAATATTTTGAAGCCTCTGCGTAAGATGTACAATTGTGTGCCATGTAACTTTTGATTTCCTGCTGTCGATTAAACTCGGGGCAAGATTTATTAGTAGCAAAATGGGAACCTTCACAAGAGCAACAATAGGCGTTAAAGTTTTCCTCTCTATCACAGGAGTCACCAGAGTGGCTGTCTCCACATTTGAAGCATCTGGGTTTAGATCTACACTGAGTTTTAGTGTGTCCAAAACGACAACAGTTGAAACATTGTATTGTTGGGAAAATGTATAGATCTACAGGTAATGCATTAAAGCACATAAAAATTCTCTTTGGTAGCACCTGACCATCAAAAGTTACAACAATGGACTGTGAGGGCTTCCACATTGCTGATCCGTCTTGAGATACTTTATAATTGATGCGTCTCACTTTAATTATTTTTCCACAGCCAATTGGGACTGAGATATTTTCTAGTATTTCTTCCGGGGACCATTCTGTAGGGACTCCACGAACAAGCCCCATCCTAGTTACACTAAATGTCGGGATAAAAGCTTTCATTTTGTGAGTTTCTAAGTTCTTGTTGGTCAGAAAGGAATTAGCTGACACATAAGATGAAAAGGATATAGTGATTTTGTTTCGGCCAATGCGTTTTACACTTCCATTTATTATATCAAGAATGTGATTATTTTTTAAAAATCTACCAAATGCAACTGGATGGAGCGAAATGTCATCATTGGGTGCAGATTGTATTCTCTGGACATGGATAATAAATGGGGAAATATCCGTTTCATTGAAAATTGAACGTCCTATGGGCGTGGGCGCGGGTATAGGCGTGGGCGTGGGAGCAGGGGCTGTTGTGGGGGCCGGACTTGAAACCGACGCATTAAGTTCCTTAACAACTGACTGAGTCTGTGAATTTACATCAGATTGATCAGCTTTTATAACAGTTAAATCCAAACACTGGCAATTATTGTGGCTGACATCTGAACCTTGGTGTTGGCGACGCTTCTTGTTACAATGTTTACATACGTGTAAGCGACTACGTTTGCGTGACCTACTTGTCCAAGAACCATCGGTTTCCATTCCAGACTCATTGGAAGCTACTGTAACAAACTTTCCCGCCGGAGGAACAAAGTCCCCCGGGTCGGCCGGGTCAGGAGGTTCATTCATAATGAGTTAAAAAACTTACCAAATATCAGCTATATACAGTACAGAACTTATACAATTTACACACTATATATACAATTAGATACAAATGTGATAAAATTAAGTAATTCTGATCACCACTATCACTATGAATTAATTAAACAAAATCGCAAACCAAAAAACGCGTCCGACAAGTCAAACGTTTCCCGCCTTTTTTTCTACCATAGAGTACATTATTATACTAGAGACAAGATACTAACCGTTGAGGTCATAGTACGAAAAAGCAAGGCAGTTCAATATAAGTCCTGCTATAAGAGCTCATAGTGAGGCCCCAAATTAAGGGCCTTACTATGAGCTCGTCTCAAAATATTACAAAGGGTTTTTGTACCTACTGCATTTATAAAGGTTGCCGGTTCGATATTATCGCTAGAGCCATAGCCTTCTATATCTTCCAAGCCATGAAGTGAGCAGAACGGCAACATCGCATGTGGTCAAGCACATAGTATAATATTATTTTAATAATTATTTATTATTTGTTTTTCCTATATTATCTATGTTTAAACTAGTTGTAAATTGTGATGTAAGATTATTTCAATAAAGATTTTATATTTATTATTATTATTTATTTATTAGGACATACGGTTTGAGTCAAATTATTTGAAATTTTCGGGGGTCCTTTAGTACGATGAGCATTTTGATCTAAGCCTCTACTAGCAATAAATCTTACATCATTGGAAAGGTCTTTAAATTTGAAACACTTTATTGTATCACAATAAACTTCAACTATTAGTACTTTGAGAGTTATAACGCTCTGAACTTGACCAATTTTTTTAACATTAATGACCTAAAACTCCGAAAATACTCATAATTAGTAGAATGTATGTTTGCAGCAAATATTTATCATATAAAAACCTTTCTAATGATATATCATTTATTGCTAGAGGTGGGGTAAATCAACTCCCATAGACAATAAACCACTTTTATACTTTAATAACCTTTAACTCCAAAAGTATAAACAATTGATATAAGGTATATAAACAGCAAATATTTGTCTTTAAAAGACCTTTCTAATGATATATCATTTATTGCTAGAGGGCGTGTTAATCAACTCCCTGCCGAAGAAAATCAACAAAAAAGATGACATCTTTGACAGCCATTTTTTCCTAGTTAACATTGATATTTTTCTTATTGTTTAATATACAAAGCATTCCAATAAAGGAACTAAATTATTTTCATATTTTTAACCTCACACGATTACTAGGAAAAAAAATATCGACCTCTTAAAATTGAAATATTCCCATACATTTAGTATGGAGACTGGCCGACGACATGACCACGAACTGACAGTAACAGACGTTGCCAAACTTATGTTCACGGCTTGCAATTATAGAAGGCTATGCTAGAGCCATAGCCTTCTTTAATTGCAAGCCGTGAACATAAGTTTGGCAACGCCTGTTACTGTCAGTTCGTGGTCATGTCGTCCGCCAGTCTCCATACTAAATGTATGGGAATATTTCAATTTTAAAAGGTCGATATTTTTTTTCGTAGTAATTGTGTGAGGTTTAAAATATGAAAATAATTTAGTTCTTTTATTGAAATGCTTTGTATATTAAACAATTAGAAAAATTTCAATGTTAACCAGGAAAAAATGGCTGTCAAAGATGTCATCTTTTTTGTTGATTTTCTTCAGCAGGGAGTTGATTAACACGCCCTCTAGCAACAAATGATATATCATTAGAAAGGTCTTTTAAAGACAAATATTTGCTGTTGATATACTTTATATCAATTGTTAATACTTTTGGAGTTAAAGGTTATTAAAGTATAAAAGTGGTTTATTGCCTATGGGAGTTGATCTACCACACCTATAGAAATGAATGATATATCATAAGAAAGGTTTTTATATGACAAATATTTGCTGCAAACATACTTTCTATTAATTGTTAGAATTTTCGAAGTTTTAGGTCATAAATGTAAAAAAAATTGTTCAAGTTCAGAGCGTTATAACTCTCAAAGTACTAATAGTTGACGTTTATTGTAGTACAATAAAGTGTTTCAAATTTAAAGACCATTCCAATGATGTAAGATTTATTGCTAGGAGAGGCTTAGATCAAAATGCTCATCGTACTAAAGAACCCCCGAAAAGTTCAAATAATTTGACTCAAACCTTATGTTCTAATAAATAAATAATAATAATAAATATAAAACTTTATTGAAATAATCTTACATCACAATTTACAACTAGTTTAAACATAGATAATATAGGAAAAACAATTAATAAATAATTATTAAAATAATTTTATACTATGTGCTTGACCACATGCGATGTTGCCGTTCTGCTCAACTTCATGGCTTGGAAGATATAGAAGGCTATGCTAGAGCGGACCGCAGCCTTGTTTGATTGATTTGACAGTTGACATGACAGCATCCCCTCAGTCCTCTTCACGTCCTCTTCTCGTTCAAAACTTAAAAATAAACGGTTATTTATTTTCATGAATAACAAATCTAGGAAACGAACAAGCAACAAATTATTGGAAATATTAGAATTCTATTATCATTTGATGTCCTGTGTGTTTATAAGACCGTAATAAACTAAATATAAAATGTCAACTCGATCGGGCAAACGTAAGTTATCAAAGTTTTCAGTCCTATAAATTTTGAGTTTGTTACATGTTTTTATAAAATAGCCTATGATTTTCAGGGATTCATGGCTCATTTCACGAAAATTCTACAAAAGCTGAAGATGAACTTATTGTTAAAACCGGAAGAAAGACCAGAAGCAAACGATTAAAAGAAAATTTAGATGAAACTCTGCCTACAACAGTCAAGAAACGTAGTAATTATGTCAGCTACCCAAAAAGTGAGGAAGAGGATATGAATGAAAATATTATTTGTGAAAAGAAATCCAAGATCTTAAGCCCTAAAGTGACACTTAGGGAACAGAATCTCAATGTGTCAACAACAGTTGAAGAGGCACATCTTGGGAAGTCAACCAGACAGACTCGTCGTACTAAAAAATCCATCGGAGTCCCTGAAGACATTAGCAATGGAGTCATGGAAGAAGTGCCTAAAAAGAAAAAGAATTCAAAGAAAAATAAGAAAAAGAAGACAGAAATAGAACTAAAAGTATCTCAAAATGAAGCAGTGCCGGTTGTTGTAGCAAAAAAAACTAAGAAGAAGAGAGGTAAACAAGAAGGCGAAAGTGTCGCTTTGAACAAAAGTAATGGATCTGTTGATTCATTTCACAGCGCTGCGGGCAGCCCTGTGCCTGTTCAGGCATGTCCATCTGACACTGTTGCTCTGCTTGATGCGTCGCACGGCAAGTCATCTAGAAGGAGTTCAAAACGTAAGTCTGTTATGATAGATTATGATAATGGCGCAGAAGAAAGAAGTGCTAAAAAAACAAAACGAGCTGATAGATCTGAAATTAGCATGGAAGCAAATGATTCTTCTGGCAGCACAAAGTTTAATGATGTTTGTGAAAAGAAAGATGTAACATTTGACAAATCTGATAATGTGACTGAAGAAAAGTTGAATACGACATTTGAAAAAGAACCTAAAAATAGGAGAAAGTCAAGTATAAAGAACTCTTCAATACTTGAAATGAGCAGGGAAGTAAATGATTGTCCTGCCAGGATAAAAAGTACTGATGTTTGTAAACAGAAAGATGCATCATTTGACAAGTCTAATGAAGTAACTGAAGACAAGGTGAATACAACATTTGAAAAAGAACCTAAAAATAGAAGAAAGTCAAGTTCGAAGAGCACTACTTCACTTGAAATGAGCAGGGAAGCAAATTATTGTCCTGGCAGGACTAGGAGTACTGATGTTTGTGAAAAGAAAGATGCAACATTTGACAAGTCTAAAGAAGTAATTGAAGAAACTTTGAATACCACATTTGAAAAAGAACCTAAAAATAGGAGAAAGTCAAGTTTGAAGAATACTACTTTTGATAAATCAGATATATCAATATTAGAATTGAACTCTATGAATGATAAAACTAATATACTGGTGAAATGTAATTCAACATTTGAGAAAGACTCAACGAATGATAAAACGGACATACATAGTAATTCAACATTTGAGGAAGACAATAAACCTAAAAAGAGGTCTCTAAGGTCAAACACTACTATAGAAGAGCAAGCACCTGTGGAACCTCTGAACAACACCTATGAAAAAAGTAAAACATCTGGACCAACTTCATTAAATTCAACTTACGACAAAGATATCAAACTCAATGTGACTAAGGAAAAAGTAGACTCTGATGATAAAAAAAGTTCACTAATCAGCACCGATAGCTCCACTAACATGACATTTGACAAATCCGACTGTTCCCGCATCAGCATTACGAGTGACGACTCAAATGTTGAAAATATTGTCAATACTACTCCAGTACTAATTGAAAGTAGCATGGATGACTCTCAAAGACTAGATGCATCACCGACAGATAATAAGAATCGCTCTCAGAAAAATTCCAATTTAACAATGACACCAGAAAGTTCTAAAGGTTTGGCTGAAACATCGGCAACACCTTTAAAACGTGAAGGCACCTTCACAAAAGATGGTCCTGACGTAGTTATGTCTCCAAAACTAAAATTGTCTTCTGAGAGAACACCTGTTAAACGAATGTCACTGCCGTCTCCTGGTTACACACCGTATCATGTCTCAAAGAGCTCACAAAAAGAGAAAAGTACCTTAAATGTAACTCATTCAATTGAGAAAGTGGGTCGACGATCATCGGTGATAGAATCCATTCCAAGGACCACTAAGGTGATGTTCTGCAGCCCCGTCAATAACCTTGCTGTTGTCGTGCAGCAGAAAAAGAAAGTGATCAAGTCCAATTTGAAGGGATCCAACAAAAGCTTCATATTTGATGAAAGTGGTGAGTAATAGTAGTTTGTTACACAAGGGACGTAAGTGAGCTATTACAGAACAAGATCCAATTTGGCGCCCGTGCGAGCGCAGCTCGCAAAGGGCGCTAATGGATCGAGTGCACCCGAGATATTTAGACGCCCGAGCGAGCGAAGCGAGCAAGGGCGAATATAGTTCGAGGGTGTGATAGCTACTTACAACTGAGGTAAGCATACTACTTTACATCATTCATGCGAGGTAAATAAAACATTGACAATGATATTTTTCGTTCATTAAAAACCTCTCGTGGGTTTGATCAGACCATCAAACTGAACAACTTTCATTATGGGAAAAATCTCGAAAAAAAATCTGCTGTTCCATACAAAAGTAAATACTCCATCGAAATGTAAAACAGCAAATTTTTTTTCGCGCTTTCAAAACGAATGTTATCATTTTATGAAAAAAAAATTGTTTGACCAAGGAGTTTTGCATAGCTTGAATTTTCATAGTTTTTTTTTAGTAAAAAGTTTCGTCATTTTATAAGAAGAGAAATTGGTTCACTAAGGAGTTTGACATAGCTTGAATTGTAAAGTTACTTTACAATTAAAGCATTCACCCATGCTTGAATTGTAAAGTGATTTGAAAATGGAACGTTCTATCTAAACAATGCACTGTGTTGCACATGCCAACTTACACGGCCTCTTACTATACTAGTAAATCCTAGTTGCCGAGCAGTATGATGTAAACAACATTTTTATGTTTACAGCAATGAAATTAGGCCTGGTTCCTTCATATTCATTTGATTTCCTTCATTTTGTAATTTTCGTTTCGGTAAAGTAAAACAACCATAAGAGGTCATCAGCTCATACTACTTAATAATCTGAAAGGTATGATAGTCCAGGGGGCTAATTGACTAACTTCAAAATCTATCGCAATTGCTTTCATTTGACAGATGGAAGTGATACATTGGTACATTTTTTTGGTAAGTTTTTATTTGTGCCAAAAATAAGTATCAATGTATCACATCCTGAAAGCGATTGCTATAGATTTTGAAATAAGACAATAGATAGGTAGGCAGTTAACATCAATCAAAGTTAGACTACTCCTCACTAAGAGGTACACAGAACTCATCCGTTTTTTATGTATTTTATTATTACTTATTTCTGATAAAGCTAATACGTTTCTTGCCTGTTCTTCATGTCAGTTAAAAAAGTCTGGAAAAGTCGGTAGGAAAACATAGATGATTCAAAAGGTTATTTGAATAAAGATATTTTGACTTTAACTTTGACTTTCCTGTGATGAGCTTTGCAGTATTAATAGCTTTTGTTTGACATTAATTTCGATTTCCTTAGATGTTTAGTTATGAGTATTATCATAAGTTTGTTGTGTCCCAGTGTCGGAGCAGCCGCGGGCGCCGGCGCCCCGCAAGCGCTCGTACACACAGAGCGACGCCGACGAGGCGCGCGCCAAGCGCTCGCGCCTCGGCGACGCGCAGCACGCCGCCGCGCAGCGCCTCTCGCGCCCCAGGACTGTTAGCGCCACTGGTATCTATACTCATCATCATCACACATTTATTTTAACTCGTCAGGTACGAGAAAATGAGACAATAGATATTTAATTGTTGTCCGACCTCATGTGGTTGCCTTGCATGAGATGCACCTTTAAGGGCGCCTGAGCCGGAAACGATCAAGTACTATAGTAAATTTTTATGTAATTGACACTCATTGATGCGAAAAGATCGTTTAAATGTGCAATTGAAGCGATTATCAATTCTTCTATCTATACAATACCCCTAGGCTTCGGCCAAACCTGACTGGACTGGACGCTCCTCTTGTTTATCTATGTCGCCTTCCACACCTATGCGACCACAATGCGGGTTGGTTTTCATTCGAATTCTGGACACCCTTGCTCCGTGTCCCGCTTCCTGCTTCGCTGACTCGTAGGTTTGGCCGGAGCTTAAAGCTAGGAATTTCCACGTCAGCGTGGGACATAACGGACGTCATCGTTTTGTTCACCCAGCTATGGCGGTCTTACTTACTTAAATAATAACCCCAGCCGCCAGGGGTACGAGCTTTGGATATATAAGTGGTTTGGGACATATAACCTCAGGCGAGCCCAATGCAGATTGGTGGATAATAATGGTTGTAATTTTTATAACTGTGAAGTTATTTTATTACTAAAAATCGATAAAGAGTTTATCTATCTGATGCGTTATCTGCAGCGCAGGTGATAGTCGCACCTGGCAACTAACTGATGTAAATAAATCATAAAAGCAAAGCTGAAACAGAGTCTAGCGGGCTTTCGCCACTTCATATAATATCATCATTCAGCCGCACGATACCCACTGCTGCAGCAGGACTGATCGTTATGAAGATCCTTGGAGGATCGGTCCTGTGCTGCCCACATTGCCACTTTCACTGCGGTGCCTTTCGCCACTTCGTATGTTTTGATTCCCTTCATAGTATGGCGAGTTCGAGAGCTGTTTTGTTTACGTTCAGATGTCAAAAATTATATTCCGACGCAGGCAAAATATTCATTTAAATGTATATATTTTTTTTTGTGGGTTTTGTCATACTAAACTACGCATATTTATTCTTTGTACTACACCTGGGGCTGTACTGGCTAAAGCATCGAACTTCGGCAAGTCTGCCGTGCCAGGCTTTCAAATTAAAACAAAAATGAACCCCACTCAGGCCAAAAACCCCAATTCATGATTTCACACGAACATCGATCTCTTCCAAATAACTTCAGCAAATAGTATACACTATAAAATTCCTTATTTCGATTTAGTTGAAGCTCGGCAGAGCCGCCGTAGTTCGAAAAGTTAGCCCCTGGATTACCAGATGATAGATGGGAATCTGTTTTTAAGGCGTGAAATTGTTGCTTCTTTCTTGCATAAAATAGCTTTTATGAAAGCAAGCCTCTTCTCGCTATTTATTTCATCTCAATTACGATCTCTTCCACAGTTAAACTTTCGGAACCATCCACTCCATCCAAGAAACAGTCAGGTCTGACGCTTTCCAAAGGCAAGTCGGACGCGAAGGTGTCCCGCACGAAGCTGCCCAACTTCGCGGCGCTGCACCAGAAGCAGTTCGCGCGCATGGAGTCGCTGGACGAGTGCCAGGATCGGAGGGCCAAGCGCGCCAGGCAGCTGCTCACGCCCACGGGCGCCGTCACTGTGCTGGACCGCAGCAGCCCCAGGACTAGAGGTACTGGAATCTATAAATAACGGGTGTAAAAAGACCCTCAACGAAGCCGAAGTCCACGCATTCCGCCCATCATCAGGATCATTTTTGTCTTTTAGACTATGCCTGGGAAACAAATAGCTACGAAGTTATTGAAGGTGTAAGTAACATTTTTTTTATGATATTATCTTATTTTATTCCTTATTTCCTCATTTTTGTCCAAAGAAACATTGTCAAAATTTTAAGTATCTCGTAACAAACAATGGCTTCAAAACGTCATCACTAAATATATCTCATGAGCACGCACATAAACGTTGCCTTCAACTCGGCCGCACGCAGCTGTGCAGCATACACTCGCAGGCGCGGTCTGTTGTACGTGTTACATTGCGTGGTAATGTATGCAATGCTTTTTTAACGCCAAAAATTAAAATCATTCCCCAGCAAAAAAGAAATGGTCCTGATGATGGGCAGAATACGTAGAGCTCGGTTTCGTTGAGGGTCTTGTTACACCCGGTATAATTTAATAATGCTTAATTTTATATTTCCGGTGTTACCGCCAGTTTCTTGTATTGTTATCTTGTGATGTCAGCGGCGATCGCTATCACGCCTGATAGCGGCCGCTAAGCCCCGCAATATTCTTCTTATCATATCAGTACAAACCATAATTTTCCCCTGTAACGAGTTCGCCTAATCGTAAATTACAAAACATGATGGAGTCGAGTGACTTTACAGTCGGTGATTGTTGTTTTTATTATCACTCTTTGTTTCATATATTTGGCTTTTTTGGTTGTATTTATTCTCTGATAAGTATATCAGTAAGGCGGTGTGCGCACCGGCAGGGGGTTTGCTTAGCGCCTAGACTTGTAGATATGTATTTAATAGGCGCGACCTAGCGAGGCGCCAAAAGCGCAGTGCGGCCTGTGCGGCTGGTTGCAAACATTCGTGAATGTTACTTTTACTTCGATAGCAAGCTAACTGTCGGTGCGTACGCAGCCTTAGGCAACGCACCGAATCATGTAGCTTCCTTAGCGCCTAGCGCCTAGATTCACCTAGCGTATAGCGAAGTGAATGGAATGTTCTATAATTTTCGTAACTGGCCGCATAGCAAAGCCGCTAAGCGCGCAGTGCGGCCAGCTGTGAATATTATAGAACGTTTCTTTTATCTAGGCGCTAAGCAAGCCACCTATCGATGCATATACATACATGGCCTAAGTAGATAATATTTATTTATTATGATGACTGGCGCCTGCCAGTCATCATGCTATACGCCTGTAGAGCTTAATAAAATCGACAAAACAATGTTCTCATCGAACTGTAATTTTTGACAGATAAACAATAGATTTGTCTACCTCATGATGTCATTTTTGACATTCCGAAATAGACAAAACCTTTTGGTTCACCGTTTTTGGGCGGAACCCTAGCTCAAGTAAGAAGTAAACTAACTGTAACATTGTTTTTTTACTTGAAATCACATCAGGCTTTTTGGCTTGGTGTTCGCATCTTGTAAGTATAGTTGAATTTAAAAGAAAGACTTTTTAAGATAAAAACATTTATTTAGTTAGAATAAAAAGATATTTACGTAACTCTTGCGACTTACATTTTTGCGGAACCCCAGAGAACTTCTTACGGAACCCCAGGGTTACGCGGAACACCGTTCGAGAACCGCAGAGCACTGCATAGACAATTATAGATTTAAAAAAAACTGTAAAGTGAAAAGTTTGTACAGAAATCACGCACTGACAAACGACGTATCTACGCGCGTTATTTATCTACTCAAGTCTTCATTACGGAGCGTCATGCGTGGCTACTAATATTCTTAGAGCATGGCGGGCTTCCAATTGCTCTAAGCTAATATTGTTGTATGATCTGTGTTGTTGTGCGGCAGACATTGCATCTTGTGAGATCCGTCTTGCCAGAAACCCTTATTGCAGTTGTGCAATTGAAATACTGTTAACTGCTAATTTCACAAAATATGCTATCATAATATTCAGACCCACGCCACTTTTATTATTATGCTAAGGTAATATTTAAGCCAAGCATTTCTTATTTAGTACGACGCAGAAATGTACAATACAATACAACCCTTCTAAGTTCCGAAACGTAGATTTATTAGCCAATGGCGTAGGTTTTATAAATAGCTTTATTTTTATTTTCCAATATCTCAAGGTTTCTTTTCCCAATTAGAGTAAATACTAGCGGCCGCCTGCGACTTCGTCTGCGTGAACAGCTGTTATTTTTCTATCCCTCGGGAACAGTACTTTTTCTTTCTGGAGAAAGGTGCCTTTTTCTGTAGGTATACCCTTGACAACGTGTATGCAAAATTTCATGATGATCGGTTAAGTAATTAGTTAAGACATGAAAGCGTTACAAACAAACACACTTTCATTCACATTTATAAAAATAAGTAAATATTCTGTTTCGCCTTAATTTATCTTTTTTCCCAATTCAAGTAGAAATCGCCAATCAGTTCCTACTATAATAAAATAAGATAAGAAAACGTGTGTTATTTTCAATGTGTTCCGTAAATGTAAAACCTGTTTTCATTTTAATCTCGTCCGTCATTAATATGACTAATTACACAAGTTATTAAGTTTCGGAGATAAAGTGCTCAAACATTAGCATTCGTCGCTTGATAAATTGAAGTTAAAAAAAATAAGGGAGGCGTGTGCCCCAGCAGTAGGGACACAAAGTAAGTAGTGGCGGCGTAAAAAATAAAGAAACAAACAAGAAAGCGAACTAATTAAAACGTCTTAAAAGACACTTTCTTAATTAAAAAAAAATAATTAAAAAATTAAAAAACCCGCCTACATAAAAAGACAAGTCAACTGAAAAGGTGAAAACAAGATTAAATATTAAAGGCAACATAATCTGCCGTCTATAAGCTTAAAGGCCGCTAAATGACATTTGGCCATTTTTCACTTTTTAATGCCATAGTACATTAAAAAAAAAAACTCTATCGATCTGTCTAGGAACGGTTACTCTATCTTTTACCGTTTTCAAGATAGTAAAAAAGAAAGAACCGCTAAATACAAAAAAAATATACTTTACATCGCATAAAGGTGGCTAAACAGCACAACTAGATCAGAAGGCAGCTAAAGGACTTTAACGTTTGGATCAATTGAACATTTTAAATATTATTGCTAAGTTAAAAAACAGTTATTAGTTTGCAAATAACTAAAAGGCAGCAAAGTTGTTTTAGCGGCTTTTTAGCTTGGTTACATTGGAGTATAATACCTTGCATAGACTTAACTAAAAGGCGGTTATAGGCTCTTACTTAACTAAAAAGCAGTTAGAATCATTTAGCGGCCTTTTAACGTTGTATTGTTACTACTTTTACAATAAATAAACAATTAAAGAAAGCCATGTTAGTCCGTAGGCCAAGTAAAATAAAATTTTTTTTCTATGTCTTGCATAACAAAACAGCCGTTAAATAGCAATACATCGCTAAAAAGCGGCAAACTACGCAAGCCCCCTCACCCCTCAAAGGGATTTTTCTGGGTTGTGGGGGACGCGCCTGGGCGCGGCTGGCGAGCCGCGGGCCTTTTTTTTTATAACAATTTTTTTATGAGTTTTGACGCGAACACAAATTAACATACTGTTTTACAACTAAATGAGACTCTTTTTAAAATTATTATTTTAGTGCATGCATTTTCATAGTACTTTTTTGCATTCACAATGCAATTTTCATTATTGATAAGGAAAAAACGACCCGTCTCAGAACTACCTCCGATGGGACTTGTAACTCGTACCCAAGACCTTTCACTGTCCGGGCGAATGCTCTTACCACTGAATCCGTGTAAACGACTTCATAGCTCAGTGGCTAGAGCATTCGCCGACAGTGAAGGGTTATAGGTTTGGTTGTGAAACGGGTTCGTTCTTTCCTAAAATATACTTGCTTCATTTTCAAATGCATTTTCTTTCGAGTTTGACTTAAAGTATCATCTATATTATATAAAATTCAAAGTCCTGACTGACTGACTGACTGAGTGAGATATCAACGCACAGCCCAAACCGTTGAACCTAGAGACTTGAAATTTTGCACATAAATACCTTATATATTGCAGGCGTCCACTAAGAAAGTATTTTTGAAAATTCCATCCCTAAGGGGATGAAATAAGGGATGAAAGTTTGTATGAAAGTCCCTCAGTTTTGAAGCTAGGATCTTCAAATTTTGTGTTTAGGCTGATGATTGAAAATTAATAAATACGTGTCTCAGCGTTTCTCAAAATTCTACCCCCGAAGGGGTGAAAAGGGGGATGAAGTTGTGTATAGAAGAAAATCCTTAATTTTCGAAGTAAAAATCGCTAAATTTATAATTTAGGCTTAGGATGGAAATATAACGCAACGTATATTGTTATTGGTAGTATTTCAAACCCCCATGGCACAGTTTTAATACTACTAACAGTTGTCCGACTCATGTACTTGCGCGGGGCAACGATGGGGGGTACGCGGGGAAGTGAGCGGCAGAGTCGGCGAGCGCAATCTCCTCTAGTTTGCGCTCTCTAACTTTAAGGGGTGTACGTTTTAAGAAGCGTAACGAAATTTCAAAACGTCATTATGGTTTACAGGATTTGTTGCGTTTTTAATTGTAAATCGACGTCAAGGTTTGATAGGGACCATCAATCTGAATAACTTTTAATGTGGGACAAACTTTGAAATCGCGAAAAAACAATCAGTGGTTTCATGTTTGCTGTTTGTGTTTTGTCGGTTACGATGTTATTATTGAAAAGGCTCCTATTGACTACTTTTATTATTTCGTTACTACACATTCAAACTTTTATGCAATATAATTGAGTAGGTTTTTTTGTGACAACCCTGACCCTTAACGGAGTTTCTGTGCGTATACCTACACAGTGGCGGCATGCGTTTATCCACAAAGGAGTCGGATTACTGGTATGGAAAAGAATATAAAATAGACATGTAACTTTAAACTCCGTAGTAGCATGTCTAAAAATAAGTAGGCAAACATATATTTTGTGATTTTGAATGGGGTAAGTAAACATAAAAATCGATATGGATGTCGTTCTTGAGGTTTTATGGGATGCTGATTGTGCAAATGAAATTTATTTCGAAGTCCAACACGGTGGACATGATTTAACCGCTAAAGAGGTGAAAATGGGGTTCATATTATGTATGGAAAAAGAATATAAAATAGACATTACAACTTTATAATTCGTAGGAGCATGTCTAAAAATGAATAGGCAAACACATATTTTGGTAAATGGGGTAAGTTAACATGAAAATCGATGTGGATGTCATTTTTGAGGTTTTATGGGATGAGAAATGCGAAAATGACATTTATTTTGAAGTCCAATACGATGGACATGGTTCAGCCTTAGGGGACGGGAACGGGAACGGGAACGGGAACGGAAACGGAAACGGAAACGGAAACGGAAACGGGAACGGGAACGGGAAATATCTCTGGACCTAATTCTGATTATTGTAATAAACTAGCGTCCACCCGCGACTTCATCCGCGTGGATATTAGAGAAAATCCTTAGGAAACCTTCAACCAGGATCCGACCAGCCGTTTTTACGCGATTAGGCGGATCCCCACCAAGCGCGCTGCCTCGCGAGGCAAAACGTTTGCCGCGTGAGGCAGGCCTCGCACGAGGCTGCGCGCTTGGTGGGGACCCGCCTAATCGCGTAAACGGCTGGTCGCGGTCGGACGCTAGTATCATTGAGTTTGACTTAGTTGTAGAACTCGCAGTATGTATGGTTCTGTTAATGTAGACATCGATAATGATGAATGACTACATTAACTATTTTTAAGTAAGAATATTCCTGAACCTGAAATTTCAGTTTCAGGAAAATTGTGTGATTTGCCATAAAAAGTGCAATTTATGGTGAAATAATTGTTAATGTTAGGTTTTAAAAATAATTATTTGACATTTAATTTGTTTGGAATAGGTTACCATTTTTATTTTTTAATGTCTTATGTCTGATGTATAAAACATTTTTGCCACAGTTTTGTGACAATATATTACTTGTCGTTGCAATAATTTTGTTTTATTTCTGTAAGCTAACATAAGATTTTGCAGGATTCGTAAAAACTAATTCGGATAATGCTTGCCTAAAAAGCAGTTTTATGAAAAGGTTTAATAATTAACCGCTTTTAAGATATGCACAGTTGTATTAAAAGTTGTTAAAAAATATTGGAAGTGAAGCTAAGCGATACCTTCTTGGCTAAAAGGCGGCTAATTGTAGTTAGCCGCTTTATTGTTATGGAGAAGATTAAATAAAATAATTTAGTTATAGGTTTGAGAAACGCAAAAAGTTAAAACTGCTTTATAGCCATTTAAATATTGATAACTTCTTGTCTCAAAAAAATGCTTTTGGCAGTTATCGATAAATCCATAACTATAAAGCAGTTATGAACCTTTAGCCGCCATTAAGTTCTGCATACTTGTAACGATCTTTAAAATTTTACAAGGTTAGAAAGGAAAATACGTGTTTAGTTACATGAATATTAATATTTAACAAAATCAACCAATTTCATGTGAAGGCTGAAAAACAACCTTTCTTTTGGTATACGGCAACATGACTAAATGTTTATAAAAAATGAGAAGCATCGGTTTAAAAATTTTGCCGCCTTTTTTGGCTCTAGCTCATAATTTGTTTTTGTCATTTAGCGGCCTTTAAGCTTATGGACGGCAGTAATAACATGCACTCGGAGGCATGCATAAAGAAAGTGATGTTATGAATGATTGGAATTATATGCCTTTTAATATTTAATCTTGTTTCCACCTTCTCAGTTGACTTGTCTTTTTATGCAGGCGGGTTTTTTAATTTTTTAAATTTATTTTTTTATGTATATCTTTTTAGTTATTATTTATGACGGTAATGATATACCTTTTTGAAATCCTTATAATAAGCCCTTTAATTTGACACCCATATTGTAGTATTCTAAAAAAAAAATATTTTTCCACTACGTATAATAGCACCGTACAGCCGCCATGTTTTTTTTTATAACGCCACCTTCTTAAGAACACTTGGGCTGACGAGACAAATCTAACGATATCTTAATTACAGAAATCCATTCAGCCGTTTGAAAGATATGAGGTAATAAAGAATATTACATACAAACATACTTACATACAAGATACGCGCGAAAAACATAACCCTTTCTTTGCAGTCGGGTAAAAATAGTAACGAATATTTTAATTATTTTACATTTTGAGATACCAAGGGCCTCCCTCACTCATTCAGAATCAATATAGTAGCAACCCTAGTGAGTCCGGCAACTTTAGGTAACAATTTTCGCGGAAGGCGGGAGTGGTCCTTCTGTAGATTCTATATTTTGTGGTAGGGAGTAGAGACGTTGAAAATGGCGGGTGTCCAAACGTTTTCTAAGTTCCCTGGTGTGCGAAAACGTTCACTGAATGGGCACTTAGGATTGCAACTCATTGAACAAGCACATAGTGACTATGTGTATATGTATTATAGTGTACCCTGTCACCTAGACAGGGTACCTAATTGACTTTTGTTATTCGTTGTCAGTTATTTAAGATTTGATCTCTAGGCGAAGGTCAGATTATATCAGAGGCACCATTTCTGTTCCTCATTTTCCACGGCACATTAAAAGCTAATGAATGGTAGTGTATTGCATTGTGTATTAGAATTTAAATTTAAACAATTTACTGAGCTGTTTTGTAAATGTATATTCATGGATCGATATTATAATAGAGATAGCTATCACAAGTCATTATAATATTCCAATTTATTCCATACATATTATATTAAAAACCGCAGGATGATTGCGGGATTTAAATACTGTTTTTTACTTACATTGCAAATACAGATTACATTTATAGTAAAATCGTTAAAATAATACTGCTAGTAGTTGCCTTGGCGGAGGTTTGCCCAGCAGTGGGTGTCGGGCCTCTAGTATGATGGTACCGACATCCTTCATATCAAACTAGCGGACGCCCGCGGTTTCAAACGCGTAGTTCCCGTTCCCGTGGGAATATCGGGATAAAAAGTATCCTACGTTTTAACCTTGCCTATCTACTATTTGTGTGCCAAATTTCAACCAAATCTGTTCAGTAGTTTTTGCGTGATTGAGGTTCACGTTTATAATATTAGTAGGAAGTAGGATACTTATTGGTCAACTCAGCTTTACAAAATGGACAATATTACTTTACGCGCAGCATGTCGGAAACCTACCACAAAACGAGTATAGCAGTGGCGAAGGGTCCATACATGTCGATTCCTATCGGCTTCCCTTTTGGAAATCCCACCGCAGCAATCCACCATACAGTTAAGAGAATTTTTGGCGAAATTATTGGTCCGGCTTACCTTTGCCATATTTTGACTCCTCGCCACTGGAGTATAGTAGTACCTAGGTACAGATTAGTACCTATAAAAAGGCGGACAGCCAGACTTCAATAATTTGGTTGTTAATTATTGAGCGCTCAGTTGCCATGATTTATCAATAGACTAGCTTCCGCCCGTGACTTCGTCCGCATGGATATTCGGGAAATCCCTAGGGAACCTTTGATCGGGATAAAAACTAGGTCCTATGTTTTGATCCAGGCTTTGAACTATCTGTAAGTATGTCAAATTTCATCAAAATTTGTTTAGCCGTTTTTGCGTGATTGAGGAACAAATATCCAAACCCATAAACTTTCACATTTATAATATTAGTAGGATGGGTAGAGAAATACCCCATAGTATCTTGCGTTCAAATAACACAACTTTGTTGTCTTTATAAGTTTCTCGACGAATTTAATCCTCATACATTACATTAAAATGTTCTTCTTTTGTTCAAGCTTATTTGCTAGGAACCACCTGCGTGACGCATGAGCAAGTGGCTGCATAGATATAACGCCGCACCTTATTGTTGAAAGCAGAATCTTATATCTATTTTAACACGTTTTTATTAGGTTGCTTTCGCGTTTGTTTGTTTTTTTATAAAACACTTTTTGTATTTATATAATCTTCATTCAACAAATGACATGACACCCCACCCGTATCCAAACAATTTCATGTGAAACAAAATCTATTTATTCTATCACTGCACTCTGCATACAGAATATACCGTTCCGTCTAGATATGTTGTATTGTATTATTCTGGTTAAAAACGTGTCATTCTTTTTTATTAATTATAAAAACAGCTGTTCATGTACTTACAGATAAGAGATCATTAAATTTGACGACGGTCTTGTCTTGCGGTTAGCACGCCTAGTCAAAGGTCCCGGGTCCAATTTCCGGACGAATCAGTTTTAAGTAAAAAGTTATTTCCTATCTCGGTTTTGGGTGTTTACGTGTTAGGAATATACCTACTTCATTCGGAATTTTAAAAATGCCAATGATTTAGTCACATTTAATGAGCTTTCTTTTGATAATTGTTTGATTTAGTTAACATAACAGTTACCATAATTACATACTTTCTTTTATTGTATTTTATTAATTTGTGATTGTTTAGCTTTGTCTTGTGTAGTTTTATCTAAGTATTTTATCTTGGACGTGTCCGTGCGCACTAGTAGGCCCTGCCAGAATACCAGCGTTGCCGCAAGGCAACACTATGCTGAGGCAGGGACCTTTTTGACCCAAGGGCCACAAATGTAATTTTTTTTTCTTTCTTCTTTTTATTGTTCTGTGCTGTGTACCGACTTACTATAACATCACTGTTTTGTTATTTTTTGTGTTGTGTGGTCTTTGGTTAAAATAAATACTTTCTCTCTCTCTCTCTCTCAATTAAACGATTAAAGCGTTATTGCTAGCGCCACCACAAAAGGGAAATAAAAGGGGTCAATTCAGGAAATGCGGGTAAATTCGCTATCGAGATGATGAAGAAAACACACTTCAACAGTTCAATTAAAAAAAGGAATACCCAAGATGGATTTCTAGGCTAGATCTATTGCCCATGAAGTTACTCAAATATTGCAAAAAAATTAGGCAATGTAATGTGCTCGGAAACTCAATCTCAGTAATTGATTCCGTTCGACGAGTATTCCAACGGTTTCTAAAGACTGTTGGCTATGTCCGAAGGGGAAGAAGTATATAATAACAAACACTTATCATTAAGATGAATAAATAATGAAAAATATTAGAAAAAATCGGCTCACCCGTAGCAACTTAGACGGGATGGCTACGGGTGAGCCGATTTTTTCTAATATTTTTCATTATTTATTCATCTTAATATAAAAATAGCATTGTGAATGCAAAAATCTAAAAGTTTACTTATCATTAAATTATATGGGATTAAATTAACTTTGAAGAAAAGGTGCGGTTTTTCTGACGCCGAGTGTATATCGGACTTATTCAATAAACGCTCTTAAAACCAAATGACGCCTTAAGACGTGAATCGTAAAGAGTAATATTGCTAAGCAATATTGTTTAGCCAGAGTGTAAAATGTTTAAACTTATTCTTCGTTTATAAAGAGCCGTAGTATAGTCTGCACACTAGCGCCACCGTCGAAAAAGGATGAAGGTGATTTCACAGTGATAAAAGTGGCTACTTTTAGCAAAAAAACTCAATTAAAGCTAAACCCTTTCGGAGCTTTAGGACCAAAGTGTTAAAATGATCAAGGTGCTGAAGTGTCCAAAGTTGCAAAATTACTAATATATTTCGGATCCTAATGACCAAGGTGTTAAATGACCAAAGTTGCAAAATGACTAATATGTTTTTGAAGTCTAATGACCAAGGCGCTAAAATGACCGAGGTTGCAAAATGACCAAGGTTGCAAAATGACCAAAGTTGCAATATGACTAATGACTAATCATTGGTCCAAGTGCTAAAATATCCGATGATACCAAAAGATTAAAAGGACTTTGACAAGCCCCCTGATTATGTAACTTTGTTGCAAGCAACTCTGACAGAAATCGCAGTTAATTTTTAATTTGTTATTGGTAAGTAGACAGGCTTTTGACCACCATCTTGCTTGGTAAACAGGATGTGTTCTAAAAGGTGTAGCACGCTTGCCCAAGAAATGCCTATTCACTCTTAAAAAGTTACATTGCTGCTTTAGTAAACTATCTTACATAGAGCAGCAATGTAACTGCGGTTTCAATCAATTTCAATCGAGAATTGTTAGCAACAGAGTTAATAATCAGCCCGATCAGCCCCAATGAGTTATTTTTTTGAAGATTTCCCTTCCTCAAACAAAAACCCCCCTCATCAAACATACCCCTATACAATACGACCGTTTTGACGAAAAGCAGCCCTAAGCAAATATGCCATTTTGGTACCTTGGTCATTCCAGCACCTTGGTCATTTCAGCACTATGGTCAATTCAGCAATATGGGCATTTGAGCACCTTGGGCATTTTGGCACCTTGGGCATTTTAGCAGCTTGGTCTTTTTATCACTTTAGTCATTTTAGCACCTTGGTCCTAACGCTCCGAAAGGGAGATAATTCACAATTTCGTTTTTATTTAAGTAATATGTTTTTTTCCCAATGGCGGCGCTAGTGTGCAGTCTAAGCACTTTAATAAGGCCGAATGTTTATATCACTGAGTTAACAGTTATCACAACGATTGTCTGTTCCAGGAACGTCGATCGCAGACCCAGTAAAAGAATCGGCGAAGAAAAGCGATACACCAACTAAAGCACCAAGAACATCCACCAAATCGGCCACACTAACAAAATTGCCTTCATCCACGCAATCCAAATTGGCTGCTGTACCCACTCAGACAAAATTGCCTACTCTGGAGTCGATAAGACCTGGCTTCACGAGGTTCGGTTTTAAAATGCACACGGACTTTAATCCCTTCAGCATCCCCCCCAAAACCGACTCCAAGCCAAAGGAATTTAAACCTAATGGGCTTATGAAAAGGCAGCTTACACAACCTTCTCTAAACGGCGCTACCACGAGAAAAGAGGTTGCCAAGCAGTTGGTGATGAGGGAGAAGTCTTTCACATCTCTTTCTGACAAACGGGATGTGAAAAGGAAGGAGAATAGGTCGATTATAAAGGGCGTCAGGACGAACAGAAGGTTTGACCTCCAAATGCAGATGAGAAATGTGAACGCGTGAAATGGTAATGTATAGAATCTTCTTTGGCAATCAAGTACAAAATATAAAATAATTTAGCTTTAGCAGTTTTTTTGCCATTTTACTGGATTTGGGGACAATCACGAAACACAATACAGAAACTTTGTCCACAGAGCCGTTCAAATTCATTGTGATGTTTGAATGACTTAGAAAATACATCACAACTAAGTATATAAACAAAAGTAATATTACACGGTATTTATTAGTTTAAGATGATTCATATTTTATTCTGTCTGTGTTCTGGTTTTAGTTAGTATTTAATATCTTTCTAATAGTTGTTAGAAAAGCTAAATTTTACGGCTTTACTAATCTTAATACTAACTATTTTGGTAACAAAATTATTGATAAGTTGATGTATGATTTGAAGACGATTAATCATGGTAAATACTACTATGACACAGTTTGTCATTATTTTTGTAGATTTTGTTAAGTTTTTGTACTTTGGACCTTTAGTATTATTAATTTTAGAATATGAGCTAACTTTTTTACTAAATATAATTAACACTTTAGTAATAGGTATGAGATTTTTTAATACATAGATTTAGATTTCCTAAAATGTAGTCTTTTATTACAAGTTGGAAGAGAATATTAATCAATACTAATGAATGAAGCATAAAATTATTAAGCTTATTTTTGATGGATATTGCAAAGACTCACTAAGCGTTTTGCTTCAAAATCAAATTCCATCATTCGTACCCCTAGAGAGTGGAACTCCTTGCCTGAGTCTGTGTTACCCGATAGGTACAATCTGGGGCCTTCACGTCGGGAGTAAATAGGTATTTTCTAGGCAAGCGCATCTAAACGAAAACTTAAATATTGCAAGATTGCAATAGGGAATATGCATCATTTTTTTTTAATCTTAATCCAAAGTATAATGCGTGAGAAAATTAACTGTAATATTAAAACTTTTCTCTTGCGTTTTTTTCTCGTGATATAGTTACTTGAAGTTAGCGCGCAGCAGCACCCGTCGAAAATGCTCCATACAAAACGGTGACGTCACATATCACGTTTCAGTTCTGTTTCGGCGCGTTTAATATGGAGTAAGCCAATAATCTTCAATTAACTATCTGACTGTAAAGTGCATTATATCCGAAAATGAAAAAAAACGTTATTTTCCCCTGATTTCATCGTGTGATAAAACTAAAATAATTCATTTTTTTTCCTGTTACATCATGTTTTTATAAGTGTCCGCAGCGATCAAGCTCAAATTCATCAAAATCGGTGACTTATGCATATTCCCTATTGCATCGCCGCAGGCCGTGATAGCGATCAAACGCTTGCCTGTCATTAAAAAAAACATTATACAAGATGGCCCAAAACTTTGCCACACGGAGGGAAAGTGCCTTAAATATTGAAGATAGGAAATTTTACTGAAAGAAGACTTCATTTTGTTTTTAAAAAGAAATGTAACTGTATTTAAAGATTTTTTAAAAATCGCAGGTACTTATATACTTTCCCTCCGTGTGGTAAAATTTTGGGACACCCTGTATATTCTGTGGCACTACAGTAATTAGTAAGCCATAGACATTCTGGCTTCAACCTTTCCTTTTTGTCACCTACTCATTACCATCATTACCAGCAAATGGATTTCTTTTGTCACGTTTCGACGGCCAAGGTCACGCGTTAGTATCATTGCCGAACTATCGATTTTAATAGCTTCACAGTTTACAGACATTTTAGACCACTGCTAGTAAATAATTACGGCCTACTACCTAATGATTTGACACTACAAAGTAATTTATATGTAATTTTGTCGTTCGATGGAACTACATATTTCAATTCACAAAATTAATTTAATTCTAAGTATTCTGAATCGCGCCACGAATTTACGCTGTACATGTGTTTATTTTTTACATAAAGTACCAAGCCAAAGTTTATTTAGTGACTGAAATATCTCGCGTTTCTAGAATTCTATGTGATTTTAAAGTAAAGTTTGTTTTTATTTAATGATGTACTACAGTCGATTAAGAAACTGGTTTTGAGAACAATTATTAATAATCACGTTCAAAATTGCACCTTTCATCTTTTTGCTCACAACGCATATAGGTAATATTTTACATACATCTGTTCAATAACTCAGACAAACAAATAGTTGGCTAATGAGGCTCCAAAAAACTCCAAAGCTGTTGGGGAAATTTTTTGGTTGAGATGGGTTTGTGCAGTGGGCCGTGGAGCGGTGTCGCCCAAGGTCGGCGATCGACGGTTGCTTCATGGCATCGTTTAGGAAATATCCATTGTTTGTTTTGCAATCTGTACATTGAATAGTGATGACAAACAGGTAGCACAGTAATTGGAGTTTTAATGATATCCGGAAATAAGCTCATCAGTACCAAATATAAATAATGTAGGCAGGATCTTTCATGTTTGTGAATATTTTACCTCCATTATCTCTTTCACGTCTTCGTAGTAATTACATTTCACAATATCATTTACATTATTACTTATCAGTGAGATAACTATAAAAAATACTAGGTACCTACTGATGAAAATTATCTATTTATTTTATTATTTCCGCCTTCTTTACTCATTGAAATTAACTTTTTATGAAGTAGTTTACGAAATCGGAAAAGTACTTACACATAACACAATTAAAAATCTTTTATCAAAAAATCTGGTTCGATTTAATAAACTACCGCTTTAATCTGTGCATGTGAATTTTCTATACATCATGTACAGTCAGCAGCACATTAAGTTATATAAAACTGTCAAAAATCAGTAATTTATTTTGAACCTTAATAGCTTTCAAGTATAAAATTGATTGAATATAATTACCCTGTCGTGGAAGCCCAGCGTGCTGACCGTACTTGGCGAGAAATAAATTTAATTAACATAAGGGCGCCACTTAAGGGCTTTAGGACCCTTAATGTAAGTATTTGGTGAGTGTATTAATATTATTGTAGCGCTATTAGTACGTGTTGAAACTAGGTTTTATTTTTTATATTTAAAAATCGTTTCACATATAAATCACATACCTACTTAGCCACGTCATCAAACAGCTATAAAACA
This sequence comes from Agriphila tristella, assembly GCA_928269145.1. Lineage (NCBI taxonomy): Eukaryota > Metazoa > Arthropoda > Insecta > Lepidoptera > Crambidae > Agriphila > Agriphila tristella. The sequence continues at coordinate 1,125,604 of OV743443.1, read as the reverse complement.
CAACTTTATTGGTAATTACAAAATGTGCCATTTGTTTTATTGCCCATTATGTAGGAGTAGAATTAATTAGCTTGTACTTATTACCTTAACATATTAAAATGATTTGTACCTAATATTTGTCGTAATTATTTATAGTTGGGGCCTATTTAAGCATTACAATTTGTAATTTTTTACGGTAAATCGAATACATTGCTGTGTCTGTGATGTGAATAGTTTATTTTCTAGTTTGAAATTGACGACGCAATGTAATTTACTACATTTATGAAACAGGTTCTTGTATAAAAAGTCGTGTGTATTCCCAACATGTTCCAAAGACAGGACAGGACACATAGGTTAAAATACCTACATCTAGGTATTACACAATTTCGCATTCCACTCCGGTACATTGGATCGTTGCCAGCTGGTTCTTTTAGGGGTACAATAGGTATAAAATAACACATTTTGGCTACAATCAGATTTATTAATGTTTCAACATAGAAGCACAGTATCGCAAATGATCACACGACTGCGGCGTCACACTCCGACACCGACCAGTCCCATTCAACTCAACATACTTCAAAATATTTAAGATTCCATATCGTTAAAGTTACGACTAAATAATAACTCACAACAGAGGGCCTAGTACGAGTTGGTGTTTTCACTTAAATTAAAAATCGTTTTCTCTCTTTCACTTACATTGACTATGAGCAGTATATTCGCTAGTTAACTAAGGCTCTTATTAAATCTCTGCCTTCACAGCATATAGCGCCATCCCTTTCTAACTGTACTCAAGCAGAGATCTGTGTTTGAGTTTGATTCTACATTATAATACGAGTAAGTATGCGAAAGGGGAGAACACCAACTCTAACTAGCTTAGGCCCTCTGTTTTCAGGGGCGACGTCCCCCGCTGCCCGGGCGGGGGGTGAGATCACGGCGTATAATGGGCCCTCCACATCACAGGCCCGGCCTGCAGGATTATACGGAGAGGCGCAGCCTTCCGGCCAAATTTTTACGTGTAGGGACAGGCGCGGCCTCCTCAGGACTGAAGAGGCCACGATTCCCCCTACACACGTCAAGATTTGGCATTGCATGTGGAGGGCTCATAAACGCGCCCGCGCCGGGCAGCGCTGGACTGTGCAAATCTGACAGGAACAATCCAGCAATCGGCTTATACCGTTATCCACCCTAAAACAGTCATCCTTAGGTGGATTCTCGGATAACGCGTGTTCATCTATCCACCCCATTAAACTATCAAGCATGATGGGGTGGATAGATGAACAGGTGTTTTCCGAGTATCCACCTTAGGGTGGTTGTTTCACGGTGGATAAACGGAATAAGCCCAACAATCACGAAAATGCTACTATTTCTGGACATATATATTTCTTGAAATATAGAAATAACGAAGTCTGTATGGTAAAAAAAACTACAAGTTTTTCTCAGTTCAAATTACATTTAAAATGCTCATTATATGTCGCTCCGCTAGACGCTAGACATAAGCTAGGATTCATCGAAGCGACAGTGTTCCGGCCCGGCCACAGCCAGCGCGGTAGGCGGCGCGGCAAGCGAATTCGGTAATCACTGCGCGATCGTGCCGACGAGCTGAGAGGCCGCATAGAGATAGCGCGCAATGATTTATTGAACACCGGCTGTGGCCGGGCCGTTCGGCGTCGACTTTGCGCGTGGAATCATTCTACGCTCTATCTATTTTAAATAGATGTTATTATTTAGTCTTACAATACAAAAATTATCCCTTGTGCACGGAATACATATTATCACTTTCCATATTTGAACAAAGTTCATGGAAAATTCACTTGTACTGTTCTATTAAAATATTTTACCATTTAAATACCATTAGGGAAAATAAATATCTCACTCTTGATGAAATGCTTAGCTTTTTCAGTTAAGAAGGTTTAGTAGGTACCTATAAGAAGGTTGAGTAGGTACCTATATATATTTTTTTTACAAATTGCGCTTGTATAGACCGTGTCAGCATCGACTCGCGGGTACTGTAGGGATTTGAAATAGGTTTTAAAATAATCAAGGTTTAGTTGTGCTTTATACAATAGATGTCAAGAGGACGGATTGTGTCAAGGCAATGAGAAGAAACCACTTTGCGAAGAACAATATCAGATGGTCGATACATTTCATGATAACTACCTACACAAATGATAGCCGATAACAATAACTGTTTATTAAGAAAATTAAAAGACACGTTGACAATTTGTCATAGATTGTACTTCAAGGATTATGGCAATCCGATCCCAAGCTTCTCTTTTGAGTGGCACTTACGGTTACCAGATGATATAGGTAAAATCGTGACAAAAAGCCTGATTTCTACTAAAAAGTCCTGACATTACGCTAAGCGCGCTTTTGTTTTTGAAGGCCGACCAGTGAAACACTTTTAATATTTTCCTTTTTAGTTGTGTTGATATTTTAGTTGATTTACTGCAAATGTACTAGTTGATTGGTACCAAAGAAAATACAAATAAATAAAACTTTAATTTCCAAGGTTTTACTACAAAAAGCTGTCATTTTCCAACTTCAGTCGGAATCCTGAGGGACCAAAAAAACCTGACGTCTGGTAACCCTAGTGGCACTGGATACTTAAAGGCAATCTCGAGAGCGAAGTTCTTGAGATCGGTTATTCGGATCTTAGGGGGAGACTCGAACATGTCTCGGAAAAAATAACTAAAATATTTCCAAAATGGCACCTTATTTAGTAACCATTATTAAATAAGCTGAAACAAACTCGATAGATTTTAAGTTGATAGAGGCATGTGGCGGTGGTACCACTGTCACCTAAGAACGGGCGCGGCGAATCAATGACTGACATGGCGCCATAGCGTACGCGCGGCGTGCTCGCCACTGCTAATTGACCGCGGTACAGGCCGCCTCGTTACTACTGAAATAGCTATAATAATACTTCTATTCACTATGCATTACTTATGTCATTAACACTATTTCTCTACAGACTTTTTGGCAATTTTACAAAACAATTTTTAAATATAGGCAAGGTATAGTAAATTTCACTCGATTTTAATCAACAAAATAATAGCAAAGAAAAACTAACGATGAAACAAACACATTTTTAGAAGATATGTCAACTTTACAGTAATAAAAAATATCTCATATTCAGTGCTTAATATATGGTAAGTAATAAAATAATTCTATATGATTTTTTCGCTATACTTATTTCACAAATTCAATAGATATTATAAATATACATACGTGATGACATTTGCTCAGGCACCTAATAATAGTTAATTAAATACAAATCTACATTTTAGCAAGAAGATTTTTTATTAAACTTTTTATTTTACTTGCTAACTCCAACTCCGCCCAAAAAGTATGTTTCTCTCAACACAAATAAAATGTGAATGTCTCAACACTTACTTGCTAAAGAGAAACAAATTACATTATTTTACAGTCCTATTTACATAATACACAGAGTCCTAGCTCTTGTTGAGATGCACCCGTACTCGATCCTAGTAGGTACGCTAAAATAATAGATAGCTAAATTTTACACTGCAGCTGTACTAATTACAATACATACAGAACCTCCCACGCGGTCAAAATACATTAGGTATGGGACAGCACTTATTTCAGCTGGTTCTTGTATTTAAACGGCATTATTATCTAAAAGTTTAGCGTACATACTCGTACTTAATATTTTAGGATCGCGTCCATTTCAAAATCCTATCGAAGGATACAGTCCCACTTTATTTTTCAGTAGTCAATACTAAGCAACGAATAAGTGGCATCCTACCTAACAAGCGCTTTGGTCTACACGACGCATTCAGAGACACTAGGAATTAGCCCAACTTTATAAGGATTGGCCAATGTCTCCTATCTTGATGAACGCGGCAATGACTATCGGATATAAATGCAACTGTCGACAGGGCTAACACATACCAAGATGGAACTTTCGCACTAGGACACTGTTACAAAATGTTATACAGTTATCCAATCACTGTACTAATGCGAAAGTCGCCAGTAGCAATTAAATAGGTACACAAAAACCGAAATTCACAAGTAGAGCACACATCACACAATAAATACAAAATAAAAACTCAAGTTACTGTTTCAAAATATTTAACTGTTCCGTATTAAATCGTGAACTAGAAACAACTGATTGCATTAACACACCTCTATTGCACACAAACAAAAATCTATTATCTCCTCGGGAGTTTTTAGCTAAATTACTGATTATTTTAATACTTTTAGAGACGCCAAACAAAATTCTATCAAAATATGTCGAAGGCGAGAAGAAACGTGCCTAAATTACGATAACAAAGTCGCTTCATCAGGCAATATGATAACAATGGTATGACCTCAAACGTCTCCCCGGGCGACTTCTCTCCTAATTGCTAATTAGCTCACAGTCGCAAACATTACGTGTTGTTTATGTGGAGCATCTTATCGATTGTTTAAGACAAGTGTTTTCTTTAATATTTTATTATTTACTTATCAAACATCCTCTACGTATCATCGATCGTATCCTAAAAAATACCCACTCGACCCGTGGTCACACCAATTTATCACATAAGTGTGACTATGGGGATTTTTTTTACCAGTCACCGATTAACCCCGATATGGAACGCAAAACACGGTTCCTCTATTAGTAACCGACAAACCACTCTTTCCACCTGGACCTGGTGGGACGGTTAGTATTTTTAACCAATAACCAGCAACCATTAAAATCTTTACCGACAGAATTTAAATGAAACAGAAAGCCTAGCTTTGATTCGTTACTAAAATATCAAATTTAAAGTAGAAAATCAAGTGGAACTAATCATCTGATAACAAAACATATTTTATCGATATCGAATCCAGTATGTATTTTTCTTCATTTTCGCGACAAGGCAGACCAATAATGTTATTAGTGAACAGCGTTATTTGATTCAAAACTGGTAAATTCTATTAAAGTTAAATCACACGTTTACAGTTGACGATTGCGACGGTCGGCAATATTGCGTATTCTTCAGATTAGTCTAGCATTATGTGTTCGCGTGTGAAATAATAGAATTCCCATCCCATGCTTCAATCGCCGACAGAATTGGGTCAAATGAACGATATCAGTGGCTGTTTTTGTAGAGGAAACTACCTTATCTGTGTTTACACAATATACATTGCACTTTTATCCAACATAAAGTCTATTTTTAAGGTCGTTTTGTATTTTTCCTATAGTCTAGCAATAAATTGATGCATATTCGTGCTCGTCGAATGCAGTAGTAGTAAACTTGGCCTTAGCATTCAGTTTATTGCTGTTTTAACCAATTTAACTTTATAATTAGGCTCGTGAAGACCAGTTCTCAGGCTATGAATTATGGCAGAGGTAATTTCAAGTTAGTTTCGAGTGAACTAGTGATATTGTTAACTAGTAGTTAGCTTGTCTAGTAGGCTCGTGACGTGGTACAATAATATACATAAAGGGCACGGGGTTTTACGGAGTGACTAAGTATTCTAATTGATTGACTTAATGAATGTAGAATTGCAGATATCTAGTGTTTTATTTGTCATTTTTATTTGCAACTTGAATTGCAACCTATTTTAAAAGGCGCTAAGCCACGATTAGGTATGTATAGCAATGTGTTGGTTACTTAATAAAGCAATATTTCAGCCCCTATACACGATACACGCTTCCTAAAACAAAAGACAACAAGTTACTATAATGTCGACCTTGTTTTAGAGATATATGCTTGAAAAGGGCGAAAAGGACATTTTCCCAGATAAAGCTCAATGAAAAAGCGTAGGCAGCGTTGCCGTAGTGCCGTCACGTCCCGCGCTACACATAATAAGTACTGAGAAAGCGAATCAAAAGGGGAAACCACCCCACCTACCCAATGAGACTACTTTTGTGAATTTAAATATGAAGTTCGGCTTTTAGCATAAAAATATTTTAAACTTATTGCCTGAGCTCATAAAAATCAAGTCAAGTTGAACAAGAGTACCTACCAGTTCTTAATTAATTCAGAATATACAGACGCCAGAATATACATTAGGTATCCAAAAAAATCATAACTCTATTGGCGTTGTAACCGATTCATGAACGTCTGGGAAAAATAAGGATGTTCTTTTGTACAAGGAAAAATAAAGTGAAACCCTAGATTTGACGTCACTGAAGGTGACGAGTTTAATAACAATGGCATACGTCACCAACCATAATATAATATGATCGGCTGAGTAAATAGTTTGTTTGAACAAATTATAGATTGAAGTCACCAAAAGTTAAGCCTCTGTTAATATTCCTAGCCGAGACCTACGAAAAATCACTAACTTAGATTTAATATTAAGTAAATTTTAATATTTATCTACCTCTAGACGCTTATCATCCTCAAAAGCGTCGTTTCCAAATCAACTTAACATAATATTTGAATTCCCAAATTCAAGGTTTCTGTTTTAGATTCAAGTGTTTTTTTAACGTTAGTTTCGTAAAAAAAACGACGTGTGATAATGAGGAGGACTTTTCAAGATGTATTTATGACTTTGTGTTTCAGTTCGTGTAGTGTTTGCTGGCTCTACGTGTCGTTGAAGTTGGAATTGTATTAATGAGTCACTTGATAACGTTACGTCTTATCGCCCACCCGTTACAAAACGTCGCGTCGCATCGAAAACATTTAAAAACCTAAATGATAGTATTTTTAATTGTAGTAAAAACTTGCTAATTCCTAGAATAAGAAGTTTTAATTACTTTTCCAGACGAAACAAACATAAAAAATTATTGTAACTAGGTAGCTAACCCATTGGGAAATTGTGAAGTATCAAAAGATTTTCATCAAAATGTTCTTAAGCACCTAAACAGATAACGATAGACGTGTGCTAAATAAATAAAATAAAATTCAATACGATTTTTAATTAGACTTTCTGCCTGAATGACGCCTATTACCGAAGTATAGTATTCCAAGGTTCTATTTAAAGTTCAATATAGTTTCATATTGGTGCCCACTTTTCTGATTAGGTAGGTACTTTTTTTTAATAATTACAATTTACTTTGCAATTAGTCTAATGCAGAGAAATGCATGCGGTTGTTTTTGTTTTGAATACTCGCTTTTCGTATATGAGCTGACGTTTGTTTCTAGGTTTCATTATTCTTGGAAGGACCACTGTTATTGGCAAATTGTTCCACGTGATGTACGTTAACTCCTATTTGACACTTAAACCTGATTTATCTTCAAGTATCGCCAACCACTTACGAATACACAATGATAAGTGATTCAACCCAAGTTTATCAGTCTGTGAGTAGAATTCATGGAATTTTACATCAAACCGAACTTGAATGAAGCTACTCCATACCGACGTCATGTATTGGGCAACGTTTCCGCGTCACCCCTTTTCCGTTCTCAACAAATTGCGTTAATGTCATTGCCTTTGCCAAAATTATACCTAGTTCAAGACTGTACAATTTTAGATAACAGTTCAAGATCATATCGTCACAATCTTGAAACTCATTCATAAATCCGTCTAACCTTATACAACACCTAGTTCAAAGACAGCATTAGATAAACAAATGCAGTCGGCTTTGCCGTATTTTAATTCATTAATTATTTTGATTATTCTCCAAGTCTCTAGACAATTCTTTAGTGTTTACTCGAATCACGATGAATTTATTAAAATAATAATTCCTGAAACTCATTCAAACAACAATGATGTAATTAATAGTCATTTCGCGAAACGCATCTGTGGGGCTACTCAAATGGCCACTTTTCTATTATTTCGCTAACTTAAAGCTCAAAAATAAGCAATTAAACGATCAAGTCACACGTCGTAAGTTTATGTAAATCACAGACATTGTTGTATTGTATGGAAATGACAAGTCTACGACACGTAATTTTAGATTTTATGGCTTATTTTTCATTTTTAAGTTAGCGAACGAATAGAAAAGTGGCCATTTGAGTAGCCCCCCAGATTAGATTAATGTAAAAAATAGTACGATTGGAAAATTATATTAATTATTATTGTATTCATCATGTCATGACTCATCGTCATGTAGAATGAGTTACTTTGTAAAATTACAATCTCGAATTTGACCTCATTAAGTGAGAGTATCTCGAAGATTTGGGCGCTTTTCCTTTTTTGCCGATTTAATCACTTCAATCAATTCTATTCAAAATCTCGGCTTCCTGTGGTGTGGGCTCACTCTAGTGTAGGGTTGTCACCAGCCACTACTTGATTTAAGGGTTATCAGCATAAAAATACGGGTTTTAGATTTTTTACGGGAGACCATTCAAAACAGCATGTTTTATTAAGATAAATTCCGTCTCATTCATTTTTTAGGGGTTCGTACCTAAGGGTAAAAACGGGACCCTATTACTAAGCCTCCGCTGTCCGTCTGTTTGTCTGTCTGTCACCAGGTTGTATCTCATGAACCGTGATAGCTAGACAGTTGAAATTTCCACAGATGATGTATTTCTATTGCCGCTATAACTACAAATACTAAAACAGAATAAAATAAAAATTTAAGGGAGGCTCCCATACAACAAACGTGTTTTTTTTTGCCGTTTTTTGCTTGATATTGATAACGACTACAGGTAGACAGTTGAAATTTTCACAGATCGTGTATTTCTCTTGCTGCTATAACAAATGCTAAAAACAGAATAAATGAAATAATTAAGGGAGGCTCCCATTCAACAAACGTGATCTTTTGCTGTTTTTTTGGTACGGAACCCTTCGTGCGCGAGTCCAACTCGCACTTGGCCGGTTTTTATAATTTCAAACATACTTTTTCTCTTCCGCTTACTTTGAATTTCTGATTAGCATCTCTTGAACCGCTTAAATCACTCATTATTTAAGTACATAAGTATATAAATACAAAGCACGCGCCAGGCAGCTAAAACGTTTGCGTTTGGTTACGCTATTCAGCTCCGGATCAGTTTGTAAAAAATACGGGAGCTTTATTTACCCCGTATTTTAATTTTCGAAATTACGGGATTCTGTATTATCTTAGCCTGAAAAACGGGGTAACCCGTAAAATACGGGGCATCTGGCAACCCTACTCTGGTGTTATCGAGTTTTTGTAATATTCGTGCGAAAATCTTAGCGCAGGTTTGAAGTCCACGTCTCGCGTCCGTTACAGAACTTGTAGAGAAAATAGGCAAAAATTTTGTTTTTCAGTGCAGCAGCGGTGGTGCGGTCTTGGCAGATACACTACAGCAGTCACGCGAGTGAGCTGTACAAAGACACTAAAGCACCGTGACCTCCACGACAATAGATTTACATTTCGCCAATGTGAAAGTTATGTGCTAAGATTTACGACCGAGGGAGTAGAGTACGCCATTTTTAGGGACTCGCGACGAAACTACTCAAACTACCTATCTCTTTAACATTTTGTAGCAAACTGACTATTGATTATTGCTTTATAAATTACTTTCTTGAGTCTTCACAGCAGTAAATTATTCCTTTGTTCAGCTGTCTTGGTCAAAAGTTCATAAGTAAATAGAAATTAGTTTATGCCATTGTATTTCGAAACCAAGTGTTCAATATTTATTAATAGGTATAGTTAGAGGTGTATCTCTTTAACATTTTGTAGCAAACTAACGATCAATGATTGCTTTATAAAATGACTTGAGTCTTGATTGAGTAATTCATCACATTAGTGATTATTTCTTTTGTCTTGGTCAAAACTTCGTAAAGTAAATAGAAATAAGTTTATGCCATTGTATCACAGTTTTAATAATTCGAAACAGAGTGTTAAATATTTATATAGTTAGGGGTGATGTTCAGGAATCATTATTTTATCTAATATATAAAATCAACGAACTAAATAATGAATCCTGAACAGGTCGCAGTCATCGGCAAACGTGGAGAGTTTAAACTCATGGTCAGGGTTGGCATGTTTAAATCACTTTGATTTAATCAAGTGATTTTTTGAATTAAAATTATTGATGAAATCAAATTGTTTTTCTTCTACAAAAACTGCAAAATCATGTGTCCTTATTATCTTCCACCAGGCATTTTTATTTTAACTATTTTATTGATCTTTACTAGTGTTTCTTCCGAATTAAAGTAAAAATATGTATGTAAAACAAAAGCATGTTGTGTATTTGTATTTTGAGTGGATTTTAAAGGCTTGAGCAAAAAAAAAACAAAAAGATCTAATATCAAAGTAATTTTAGATTTTTTGCAAAAAAACATAATTTTTTCCAACCCTGCTCATGGTTGATACCACTAAACTAAAAATCTGTTAAATACTTTTTAAATCATTACGTCGTTTGTGGTTTTTGACTGTGCAGCGGTAACTGGCGGCGTATCCTTGGCCTCACTAGACGTTTCTTGTTGAATAAATACAAACAAGAGTTTTAAGAACGTATTTAACTTTTTATAAAAGTTCATCATACATACATCACCTGCTTGTGATGAGCAGACAACCCGTCTGCTTGACGCAATATTTATGGCCAATATGGGCTCGTTTACATGCTGACCCCATTTCACGATCCATAAATGACAATGCCACACAGTTTAAGCCACAAGTATTTGTTTGAGAAACAAATAAGTATCTTACTTTACTTACTCAAATTGAAGAATTAACAGAAATGCAATCAGTTGAAAAAAATACACTAATTAGATTTTATAGAACTTGAAACAGTAAGTTTTTAAATAATCATAAGAAATTTTGCACAATCATAGGTGTATTAAGAAACCCCCATGGTATTGCACTTGGATTAATACTGACATGTTCACAATTTAGCATATGTGCCATAAAAGAAGTTGGTAAGTAATGTTGTTTTACAACCAAACACAAATTAGGTATAACAAATTTTGGCCACAAAGCATTTCATTACATATTTTTACATAATTATTATGCTCATATTAGGTATACTTTTTTATTAAGTATTGACATTAAGTCTATTTTTATTTAGAAATTTTGCTCTGAATATGAATTTTAAATCACATTTAAAAGTATAATCAATTCCAGGCGGTGTGATAATGATAACAAGAGTGACATCATAATGTTTCATTTTGTGCTCGCTGTATGACTCACTCTATCTCAGAAATAACTATCTACACATGAAAATAGACGGTCGTGTGATGTTCAGCTCGAAATTCGAAACAAGGGTTTCAAAGATGATTTCAATGATTTTATTCTGACAAAATATGTACACGCCCGTCGGCGACTCGGAAAGTATTATAAAAATAGTTATAAAGCTTAAAAACACGAACATCAGACGAAGCGTACGGTTCACGAGAGACGCGGGAATGTAAACGGTGCAACAGATCGGAACTCACTTCACTCACTGGAGTCAGGTCGCGGAGCGCCGGCGCCGGCGGGGCACCGCACTGAGAGTCACACGCTGGCTGCCCGGCAGGGCTTCGCCGCCAGCTAGAGCGCCGCCGATTCGGGTGCCATGAGCGGCGACAGCGGGCCCGCCACGCGCCGCCCGCGCTCCACCTCGAACCGCAGGTCCGGCGACCCGCGCCGTCCCATGCCGCTCGCGTTGTCCTCCGGCAGGAATGCTGCCACCAGCAGCGCACAGATCACCAGCAGCGCGCCCAGCACGAAGGGCGGGCCCGGCACCATGCGCACGTACCGCTCGTGCTCGGGCTTGCCGTCTGTCCCTAGCGTCGCGTGCTCCTCGTTCAGGTCCACGTGGAACAGGTAGAATATGACCCCGAACATGGCGGGGCCGAGCCCGTTGCAGAGGCCGCGAACGCCCGTCACCATGCCCTGCACGACGCCCTGCCGGTCGGCGCGGCTGTTCACCGACACGTACGCGCTGATGGCGGGGTACGTCACCGAGCCCAGCGCCGCCAGCACGCCCGCCGCCCACATCATCCACGTTCGGCTCCCGAATCCGTACCACATCAGTTGAAGCATTTCAAAAAGTAGTCCTAACATTATAGTGTGCTTCGCTCCTAACGTTTTCATGAGAAAACCGAGTACCACTTGCACTGCAATACTGAGAACACCGACGATCGCAATAAATATTGCCACCTGCACTACATCGAAGCCCATCACTAATTTTAAGTACACAAATATGCACGAGTACTGTCCGGCTTCGGGTAAATATGATAGAAATACTGCCACACACAACATTAGCACTGTACGTTCTGCTCCAACTTTTCTTAAAGCCGAGAAGGGGTCGGCTTGTTCCCAACTGATAGCCGGGCCCCAGCCGCTCGGGCGAACTTTTTCTGGCAAGCTTTCAGGTACGGCCACCATGATGAAGAAGACGTCTAACACGGCTACGGCCGTAGCTGCGGCGACGACTAGCGCTTCACCATAGAGATCCATCAGGTAGGCGCCGAGCGCTGGGGAGATCACCATACTGGCGGCGAATGTGGCGGACACCAGCCCGTACGCCCGCGAGCGCTCCGCCTCGGTCGTAACGTCGGCCACGTACGCGAACACGATCGAAAAGGTCACTGCGAACACTCCACTGATGCTGATCATGGCGAAGAACCACCATGTGTTGATTGTCATTAACGGGATTGGTGCACAAGTGAAGAACACGGTGACCAACAGGAAGAATTTGCGTCCCCACACGTCCGATAGAGCTCCGATGAGCGGCGCAGACAGGAACGACAAAATGCCCTTGATGCCCATTATCAGACCGTTCATTAGGAACGTGTGATCGGGGAAAGTGGCGTTTAGTACCGAGATGATAGGCATGGTAAGCAGGCCCCATGCGAAGAACTCCAAAAAGATGACCACCAGCGCGTGGAAGACCGAAGGTTCGCCGATTCCCGACATTGTCATAATCCCGTCTTTCATAACAGTCTTTCTATTTCTTATCACCATTTCTACTTCAGTTTTTGTGGTCTTCGTGGTCGTGGGCGTCATTTAAAATTTAATTAGTATTTCCCTACTGAACTACTTATATTAGAGACATTATGGAAATCTATCTAAGCACTACATGGAGGAAAACTTGATAAAAACGAGCTAGATAGAAAAGCAAGCAACGTCAAAAATCCACCAAAGAGAATAAAACACTACAGAGCAGAGCAAGCTGAGCAAGCAAAAGAAGAACAACTCGATATTTGTCGCAGAACAGATTATAAAAAGTGTTACCAGTTTCAAAAACCTTGAGGAGCTCGGTATAACGATTGTAACGATGACGCAGTGGTTCAGTGCAGGGATTCCCAAACTATTTTGAGCAAAGACCCCGTTTAAAAATGACCTGATACCTCAGACCCCCAAAATTACTTACAAATTACTTTAAAAGTCATATCAAAATCAAGTGTAAACTCCTGGGAAACTGATTTTGACCCCAAGGAAATCTCAAATTCTCTCTTTGGGAATCCCTGTTTAGTGCCTGCCTGGGGCCTTACTGTGAGCTCTTATAGTGGACTTATATTGAACTGCTTTACTTTTTCGTAATAAGACCTGAAAGGTTAGTATGAAAGCAGGCCTTGAGCAGTCCTGTTTAAGGCCTGCTTTTGACCTGCACGCGTAGCATGAGCAAACGGGACTCTTGTCTACGAAGACTTGTCGTCTCGACCCTCTAGATTGCTGAGCACAGTGGTGGGACTCGCTCTCAGAATTTTACAACCTTTTTATGTCTTTTAATACAAATATGAGTTTTAAAATATAATATTTTTATTTCAACATCAATAAACGTCGAAATTATCTGAAATGATTCGAAATGATTTAGTTTAAACATGATACTTATTTTTTAATAAGTTCTAAGATAAAGAGACACTCACAAAAGCTTTCACTTCCGTAGACAAAGCTCTCTCGAGCTCGAGAAGAATAATGTTGCCACTAGTAAATATTATAAATATTTATAATTATTTCCATCATTTCTCTTAAAGGGCGTTCCTTTCTATACGTTTCACGACGCAAAACTCTTAAAACCGAGTTAAATATAGCCGTATGGATATAGTTCGTTTGCCTTCCTTTTATTGAGAGATTTTTGAAAAGATGACACAGACCAACGCACTTGTTAATTTAGTAATAAATATTGAAATCAATGTATGAAAATAATTTTAATTTACGTTTTTATGTAAATAAATTAAAATTAAGTAAAATAAAAGTAAAAAAAATACTGAAGGGAAAAAAGTGTAATATTAGGAAACAATATTATTGAATAGGTAGGTACATTTTTACAATAAATTATTTATTGTATTATTTTAATTTATAAAATTTATGAAAAAATTTAAGAATAAAAAATACTTATTCGTTATTTACTACTAGTAAATATTTAATATATTTTTTTTTTTATAAATTTTATAATAAAAAAGAATTACTTAAATACAATTTTTCCTTTTTTTTTCCGGACAGCTGTTTTTGTCGTTTGTGCTGTAACTTCTCTTGTTACCTTAATAAAATATAAACACGGACAACTTAGATTTATTTTTATTGCGAAATTAAAAACTCAGAAAAAAAAATAAGTCGACAAATCTTTCTCGACCACTCGAAGGGTGGTAGACAAATTTCTCCCACTCAACTGTCAAATTAATGTCAGTTGAAGACAAAAGCTCGTGTTTGTCGACTTTTGACATTAGGCCACGACAAAGAACAATGCGAGTCTACGGTTGTAAAATGTGAGCATGAGTATCTCGATCTCAACCCGACAAAAGTGACATTTCGGTGTAGACAAGCCATTGTTCTGTGAGTCGAATCTTATCTCGATGTTGGTCATGCTACGCATGCTGAACGGTTTCTTATTTGCTGATGTGCCCCTGCACGCGTAGCATGACCAACATCGAGATAAGATTCGACTCACAGAACAATGGCTTGTCTACACCGAAATGTCACTTTTGTCGGGTTGAGATCGAGATACTCATGCTCGCATTTTACAACCGTAGACTCGCATTGTTCTTTGTCGTGGCCTAATGTCAAAAGTCGACAAACACGAGCTTTTGTCTTCAACTGACATTAATTTGACAGTTGAGTGGGAGAAATTTGTCTACCACCCTTCGAGTGGTCGAGAAAGATTTGTCGACTTATTTTTTTTTCTGAGTTTTTAATTTCGCAATAAAAATAAATCTAAGTTGTCCGTGTTTATATTTTATTAAGGTAAGAAGAGAAGTTACAGCACAAACGACAAAAACAGCTGTCCGGAAAGAAAAAAAAATAAAAATTGTATTTAAGTCGGTCGAACATGTCTGTATCTGTATATCGGCAATTTTTAACTTGTCTTCACATATACGCAAGTGGTCCATTGCGTCGTCGTACGTTTTTCTTATTTGTGTGTCGAAATAATTTAATGTCATATATTTATGAGTCGATAATATTTCCTGTTCTTGTAATAGTCGGTGGTTTTGCGCCGCTCGATGGTAAATACTGTCAATAGTTACTCTTCGGTCTTCAATATATTTTTGAGTCTTCCTGGTTGATGAATCCTTTTTGATGTTATCCCTTATTCGTTTTAATTCTGCACAGTCCGCCTCTTGGCTTTTAATAAGGTCATTGATATTTGAGATTTCCATTCTTCTTGTTTTCGTCCTTTTGGTATCCCTACGTCCCTAGTTTCCCTATCACCCTACTTTCCCTACTTTGATAGCGAATATGTCGAATATGTCAGTACTAAGTGCCCCTGCGTCCTCTTTTTACGGTATTTTGCGACTTCTAAATTACTGGTGAGACCCGCTTGTGGGAGGCCAGCAACCGATCCGCTACCGTACGAGTAACCTTCCAACAGGAACACTAAGCACTTTGTACCCCAGATCACTACGCAACTGATGCTTGTTGAGTACACCAGCACGCAATTCTCTAGAGTGTCAGTCAGTCCAATGTCAGTCCTATACCTAACAGGGAAAAAGAGGGACCGCGTGGTTCAGTTTTAAAAGGACCAAATGTCCAAACCAAAATTTCTCGAAGGACCAAAATGTAAGGGAGCAAGGTTTCCCCCAGCCCTCTTTACATGAATTGGAAAGGGTAGAACTATCCTACTTGACAACCCTAGTGCCCTACAGCCCTAGCGCCCTAACAGCCCTAGCCCTAACCATAAGTTAATAAATACACATATAAATAAATAAGGATGCTTGTACCAGTCGACCTAAGGTGACAAGCGGAGAGTGGAAGGAATAAGGTATGAGGATGGATTTTCTCACTGCCAGTCAAGCAGGCTCACAAGACTGATCAGATATCTGACGGCTAAAGGTGTCTTGGCCGCAGTGAGAGGATTCGTAGATGATGGGTCGATCTGTCCGACAGAGTAACAACGTCTGAAGTCCAGTTGGTGAATGTCACATTTATTTTCTTTTGCTATGCTAATTTATACAAAATTATTTACATATGTGTATATTAATTTATTTACAACGATGTGTGAGTAACAAGATTCAGATGCTGTATTTGTTTTGACAATGCAGCAATATTATTCTAGGTCAATTCCGTGTTCCGTGTTGCGCTGTGAAATGCATGTTTACGGCACGTAAACATAATTCTTTTTTATTATAAAATTTATAAAAAAAGAAATATAATAAATATTTACTAGTAATAAATAACGAATAAGTATTTTTTATTCTTATTTTTTTTTATAAATTTTATAAATTAAAATAATACAATAAATAATTTATTGTAAAAAGGTACCTACCTATTCAATAATATTGTTTCCTAATATTACACTTTTTCCCTTCAGTATTTTTTTTACTTTTATTTTACTTAATTTTAATTTATTTACTTAAAAACGTAAATTAAAATTATTTTCATACATTGATTTCAATATTTATTACTAAATTAACAAGTGCGTTGGTCTGTGTCATCTTTTCGAAAATCTCTCAATAAAAGGAAGGCAAACGAACTATATCCATACGGCTATATTTAACTCGGTTTTAAGAGTTTTGCGTCGTGAAACGTATAGAAAGGAACTCCCTTTAAGAGAAATGATGGAAATAATTATAAATATTTACTAGTGGCAACATTATTCTTCTCGAGCTCGAGAGAGCTTTGTCTACGGAAGTGAAAGCTTTTGTGAGTGTCTCTTTATCTTAGAACTTATTAAAAAATAAGTATCATGTTTAAACTAAATCATTTCGAATCATTTCAGATAATTTCGACGTTTATTGATGTTGAAATAAAAATATTATATTTTAAAACTCATATTTCTATTAAAAGACATAAAAAGGTTGTAAAATTCTGAGAACGAGTCCCACCACTGTGCTCAGCCATCTAGAGGGTCGAGACGACAAGTCTTCGTAGACAAGAGTCCCGTTTGCTCATGCTACGCGTGCTGGCCCTGCGATTGTGGAGATAAAGCAACTTTCACAAGTGTCGGTCATGGGTAGGGTTGCCAACTTTTTTGTACCAAATATAGTATTTTTGAGTTTATTACGTGTAAAAATATAGTAAATGGCGAAAAAGTCCAAAATATTATAGGAGGTTGCCGTTTTGTGTGGAGGATTTTAAAGATGTTGCAATTTTCACACTTGTGTTAGTTAACTAACATTTTCATAATTTATTCAATAACCATAAACACAAGAATTTAAACACAAAAAATATTATGTTATTTATGTGCACATAAGTAATATTTTTTGCTGCTTTTGGTTATTTTTCTTTTCAATTTAAAAATATAGTAAGTAGTTATGATCGTCATCTCGTGTGTGCCTTACTCCTTCAGGCTTGTGAGCTTTTAAATCCTTCAGTGACGGATAAACAATTTCTTATTTTGGTATTCAGAACAAACGTAACGCTAGAATTTATGAATTATTGACGTTTAAACATGGTCCTCACGAAATGACACTGAAGATCATGGATGCTGGAAATAACAAAAACTAGCTAACGAAAGTGCAGTTTTACTCCATAGATGCTCAGTGACGCAAAAAAAATAAGATTTAACATTCGAAAACCATACAAAACAGAACAGAACTCATAAAATCGTTGTTTAAACGTGGCACACACGGAACCGTATGTGCCAGTTTTCATTTGTCAAAATATCGACAACTAAACCGTTTGGAACCAAATGAAGCAGTCTAGCAGCGTTACGTTTGATAAGTGACAGCATATAAAACTTTAAATCCGTTCGCGTAACAGCACATCAATAGGAAAAGCAAAAACAATATTTCGACCCATCAGACTGTGTGGCCCACAATTAATACCGTTACGTTACGTGAATTTTGCGTCACTTAAGATGTAAAGCAGTTTATAGTAATAAGAATTTCCGTCACTGAGGATCTAGCTTTATTTGGAACCAATCACTGCAGTAGTTTCAATACAATTCATGATACAATTTGTATGAGATTTTTAAGATAGGGTGACAACAGTGTACGCACGTTGATGGACAGAAAGGATATAACCGTCCTGTTAATGAGGGCTTTTCAATCAAAATGACAAAAAACTGTCTGCTCGATAGATGGCATTGATAAAAATGTATGTGTCAATATGTTTTTTTTAATAACCAAGCCTCAAAGAGTATTTTTTTTATTTATTTTTTATTTATTTATTTATAATCTAATCTAATATTTAGGTAGGCAGGTAGATGTAACCCTGAAATGTTTCTTTCTGGGTAGATGTCAGCCAGCGTTCGCTTAAGCCGAAATTAGATGGTTCATGTTTACGTTTATTATCGATGCTTCATTAGTGAAGCATCGAAAATGAAGTGTCTAATTATGAATTCATCTTTCATCACTGATGTGCCTTTTTGATGAAAGTCACTAGACGGCCGTTCGCTTTCATCGGTATCTGCCTTTCATCAATCATCGGCATCGGAAGTTAACGATAAATGAAACGTGTTAACAGCGCCATTCACTGCAGTGAACGGCATGTCGTCAGCCATGTTTTTGTTTTTATTTTAATATGCCTTTATTTTTCGTTTTTCGACGTTTTTCAACCTGCATCAGACAACATGCATACAAGCAATGCCAGCAAGCATTTTCTCGCTCTTTAATTAACTACTAATTCTTTAATAAAAATTATCACGCACAACCTGTTGCCGCGAAAGAGGAAAATAGTAACAGACAAACATACAAACACACATGCAAACCCTTACCCCAAATGCATATACCGCCTCCGTTCCGTTCCATCCATCGTGGGTTGTAACGATACGCTGCAGTCTCAGTAAACATCAACACGATACGATGTCCGCAAAAAAATACTTCGTGGTTACCCTAGGTGATCTACATACTAATTTAAATCTCGAATTGCATCGTAAGTACTGCAGTGATTGGTTCCAAATAAAGCTAGATCCTCAGTGACGGAAATTTTTAAAACTATAAACTGCTTTACAACTTAAGTGACGCAAAATTCACGTAACGTAACGGTATTAATTGTGGGCCACACAGTCTGATGGGTCGAAATATTGTTTTTGCTTTTCCTATTGATGTGTTGTTACGCGAACGGATTTAAAGTTTTATATGCTGTCACTTATCAAACGTAACGCTGCTAGACTGCTTCATTTGGTTCCAAACGGTTTAGTTGTCGATATTTTGACAAATGAAAACTGGCACATACGGTTCCGTGTGTGCCACGTTCAAACAACGATTTTATGAGTTCTGTTCTGTTTTGTATGGTTTTCGAATGTTAAATCTTATTTATTTTTGCGTCACTGAGCATCTATGGAGTGAAACTGCACTTTCGTTAGCTAGTTTTTGTTATTTCCAGCATCCATGATCTTCAGTGTCATTTCGTGAGGACCATGTTCAAACGTCAATAATTCATAAATTCTAGCGTTACGTTTGTTCTGAATACCAAAATAAGAAATTGTTTATCCGTCACTGAAGGATTTATAAGCTCACAAGCCTGAAGGAGTAAGGCACACACGAGATGACGATCATAAGTAGTTTTGCCTAATATATTTTTTCAAAAAATAGAGTAGGCGAGCGAGCCCGCAATATAGTAGGATACTATATTATAATTAGTGGGGTTGGCAACCCTCGTCATGGGATAGGTGACCAAAAATATATTTACTCGAGTTCCTCCTTGCTTTGGAAGGCCCTTTAGGCCGTTGGTCCCGGTTCCCGGTTGAAAGTGAAAGTGAAAGTGAAAGTGAAGTGAAAGTGAAATATATTTTATTTAAATAAGCTCACATAATAAGCATTTTTAAATCGTCAATTCTTTTACCCTACCACCCATTATGACGTCTTTTAACTGACAAGAAAAATGGGCGCAAAAAACTTGTCAGCTTTATCAATCAGATGGAACGATATTTACAAATATGTATATCGTTTCCAGACTTTATATTAACAAAGATTAACAAATAAATAACATTATTGAATTAGCTCATTTCTTAATGAGTTTCAAATTTCTTAATCAATTTACAGATTTTAAGCTAAATTCAAAGTTTGAACTTGTTATTCAGTCTAGGATAAAAATAAAAGAAAAACATACAATTCAATATGCATTAAGTGGTTCACATTCACAACGAACCACGAAGTATTGCATAGCAAAACGTAGTTGGAAATATCGCAGCGCAGTAACTGTATTGCGTAGCACACGTGGCAGGCAGGTTAGGAGATGGCGTGTTAGCGGGTAGGTAGGAAAAAATTGCAATCAAACACATTAAAACTGAACAAAAATTCCGCCCGCTAAATATTTTTTCTTTTATCCAGCACGCACGCCTGTCACTGTCAATGTCAACTTGACACTACACTTGTATCTTTGCCACAGACTAGAGTAGGTAAACGATATAGCCAGGGATCGTATACATTCTGCCTTTTTTATATTTTTTTTTATTGTATCTAGGTATGTATTATTTTTATTTGTCATAACCTCTATGATACTTTTATTATATTATAAGACCACAGCTCCCTAGGCCCTGTAAGAATAACAGCGTGCTGTGGCGTTCTCCGAACGTCGCAGCAACACACGCTGAGACAGGACCCATTAGTCTCCTTTTTGTCACTTTTTGTACTTTTTTAGTTTAAGATTTTGTTATTCTTCTTATTTTTTTTTTGTTGTTTATTGTGTTTATTTGGGGCTAATAAAACATTTTATTATTATTATTATTAAGATAGGTAGTCAGAAGCAGACCCATTCCCACTGGCAGCACCAGTTCCCGAACATGCCGCATGAACCAGCCATCTCTTCGCTCAACCATATTTGAGGGAACGTAACGACCCGCCTCATACGACACCACCGCAGAAATGATTAAAGAGAGCATGACATACTAAGACTACCTATGTTAAGGCATCGAATTGAAAATTTATATCCAAAAGCTTTTCATAGGTCTTTCACTAAACTACTGACTATAGAAAGTAAAAATATTGCAATTAAATAAATCAAAACAAGGTAAGCTATTAAGAATTATATTTTTTGAGTAAGAAGTGCCATACATACAGACAATATAAAACAGATCTTTTATATACGAGTTATACGACGCCCTTAATACAAGCAGACAGAAGCAGACCCATTCCCACTGGCAGCACCCGTTCACGAGCATGACGCATGAACCAGCCATCGCTTCGCTCAACCATATTTGAGGGAACGTAACGACCCGCCTCACACGACACCACCGCAGAAATGTTTGAAGTGAGCATGACATACTAAAGCTACCCATATTAAGTCGTCGAGTCAGGAAGCCAGAAGTACGTTTTTAAGTAGGTAGGATACTTCTCACAATTTTATACTTAGAAAAGAAAATCACGATTCGAGTTTAATTAAAGGACTTTTATCTAGACCTATGAAAGAATTCCGGACTTGTTCTAATCAATACTGAGGTATTAGAGTAATAATTAACAATACAAAAGCTATGCCCATGCCTTTTTATCCTTCAAATAATCGTCAACAGTGTAATAACCTTTACTCATTAAATTGGATTTAACAGTATTTTTAAATTTTTCCAAGGGCAGTTCTGTGACTTGTTCTGGTATCTTATTATAAAAGGTAATACATCTACACAAAAAAGAGCTTCCGGTTTTATGCAGTCTGCGCCTTGGAACAGCAAGTTTGTTCTTGTTTCTTGTATTGAGTTTATGAACATTACTATTTTTTACAAAGCTATCTAAATTTTTCTTTACATACATTATATTTTCATAGATGTATTGGGAAGCTACCGTTAATATTTTAATTTCTTTAAATAGGTCACGAAGAGTATCTCTAGACCGTAAGTTGTATATAGCGCGCACTGCCCTTTTTTGTAAGATGAATATGTTATTAATATTAGCAGCTGAGCCCCACAACAACAAACCGTAGGTCATAATACTATGAAAATAACTGAAGTAAACCAATCTTGCTGTTTCAATGTCGGTCAGAAGCCTTATTTTCTTAACTGCAAAGGCAGCAGAGCTAAGTCTGCTTGACAGGATATCGATATGAGGGTCCCATTGCAACCGCGAGTCTATAGTAATACCTAAAAATTTTGTTGAGTCAACAAATTCGACTGCTTCGCCATTTACATGTATAGTCATATGAACCTGCCTCACATTAGGAAGTGAAAATTTGACACATTTAGTTTTACTAGAGTTAAGCTTCAGATTATTAATAGTTAACCAATGCATCACCTTGGAAAGAGTGCTGTTTACATCGTCACTGCAGTTACATCCTCTATCAACTTTAAAAATTAAAGAAGTATCATCAGCAAACAGTACTATTTCACATAAGTTTTTAGTATAGTAAGGAAGGTCATTAATATAAATAAGAAAAAGCAATGGACCCAATATCGATCCCTGCGGCACGCCCATAGTAATAGGTGCTTCATAGGATTCTGTTTTATTTACAACAACTTTTTGGGTTCTCGCCGACAGATACGATTGCATAAGGCTTACTGCATTTTTTGATACACCATAATGTTCCAATTTATCTAATAAAGTACTGTGACTGACACAATCAAATGCTTTAGAGAGATCACAAAATATACCAATTGCATCTTGTTTACTCTCCCATGCTTCAAAGACGTGTTTGAGAAGTGCAATTCCAGCATCAGTTGTGCATCTACCACGAGTAAAACCAAATTGTTTCTCGTGAAGTAGTTTGTTGATAAGAAAATGTGCTAATAATTGATCATAAATGATCTTTTCAAAAATTTTGCTTAGTGCTGGCAAAATGGAAATGGGTCTAAAGTTAGCGGGATCGCTTTTGTCCCCAGATTTAAAAAGAGGGATGATTTTACTATATTTCATTAAGTCTGGAAATATCCCTTCATCAACACACTTATTGAAAATAAAAGCAAGATGGGGAGCAATAGTAGTTATTATAGACTTAATTATGTGAGTTGAAATGCCCCAGAGATCTTCAGTCTTTTTTATATTTATTGAATTAAATGTTTTAAGAATGGTATCACTATTGATATGTCTAAATTTAAATACATTATTGCACTTATCAACACATGATTCCAAGAGGGAGACAGCAATTTTTGGAGATGAATTTAAATTACTGGTAGTTGCAATAGGTATTTTAGAAAAGAAATCTTGAAAAATTGTTGCCACTCCTTCATCTGACTCAATAATTTTATTGTCTGATACTAATGAGTATTCACGGTCATTATTTTTAGTTTTCCCAGTCTCTTTATTTATAATATTCCAAGTGGCTCTTATTTTATTATCTGACTGATGAATTATTGAAGATATACATTTTGCTTTTGCTAAAGTACATACTTTATTAAACATTTTTGAATAGTTTCTTACATATTCATGAAATTCGGGATCATTTGAAATTGTTTTCTGACCATATAATTCAAACAACTTATTTCTGCTAACATATATGCCTGGTGTTGCCCAATCACTAAATTTCTTTTTAAAGTCTTTGGATTTAATAGATCTTTGCTTAAATGTTTTATCAAATTCTACTTTAATTAAATTAAATAAATCATCATAATGAGTATTGGGATTATCATTACTAGGTAAGCAAAGAGTTTTGGCAGTGACATTATTATGAAAATTTTCCAATTTTCTTGCTTGCTCCTTGCAGTCATTAACACCCACGAATTTGCATTGGGCTTGCGTGGTAGTAGCCCTAACCCAGGGGGGTAATTATCTAACTTTGTTGCAATCAACTCTGACAGAAATCGCAGTTACATTGCTGCTTTAGTTAGGAACCAATGTGACAACTATCTTCAAAAGCAGCAATGTAACTGCGCTAGGAAGGCCGGGGCCCTACCGCCTAACTCAAAGCTTTAGCCAGAGCGATAGCAATCAATACTCTGTCCGTCCTTGTCATATCATAACACGATGACAAGGATGGATAGTGCACTGACGCCATACACCAAAGCCAGAGTCAAAGCAATAGAGTTAGGTTGGCCCCAAACCTACCGGTTTCTTTTCTTTGCTTTGCTGTTCTACCTTGCTTTAAAGACCGCCGGCCAACCAGGGTAATTTTCAATCTATCGCATTTTGGGACTAGACCAAATTGGCAAGATAGCAATTAGCTTGGTGTTATCAAATATAATCGCCTGGATTGCGAAGAAGGAAGCTTTTATGAGATATACCACCCTGAATATGGACTCCGATCGTTAAAAATAAATCGATTGCTTATAATACAAGATGTTTGGTAAAGCCTTATAAAGCTGAATATAGCTGATAGGGACCATAAAACTGAACAACTTTTACTATGGGACCAAATCTGAAATCGCGAAAAAAAAATGAGTTGTTTGATAACACCAATCTAATGGCTATCTTGCCAATGTGGTCTGGTCAAAATATGCGATAGATTGAAAATAAGCCTCTTGGCTGGCGGTCCATAGTAGAACAGCAAAGCAAAGAAATGAAACCGGTAGGTCTGGGATCAACCTTAGGCGGTAGACCCGCTGTGCGGCACACACACCACTGACCTGATTTTTTTTTTTCTATTTAATTGGACTGGCTGTCTGTATGATTTGACAGCAAAGTTTTTGTGCCTATTTGAAACAGTCTCTCTAGCGTCTGTCTAAGGTTAATTGGTTGCCATGATGGTCTCTCCAGACACAGACTTTAGTACCATGTCCCTCACGCTATGCTCACGCTACGTCCTACAGCGCCAAAATGGTGGAAATCAAATAGGCACAAGAACAGTTTGACAGCTGCCAGTCTATATATAAAAGTCAATGACACACACACACACACACGGATAAGGATGCACAGGCATAGGCTGTGCCCCGGCAGTGGGGTTCGGTTTAATTTCATCGTACAATTAACTCTATGGTGCCCGATGGTTTAGCGATTAGTCTGCCGGAACTGGAATGCACCCAATGAATTTTTTTACATGACAACATTTAACGTCAAAATTATAAATTGTCAAAGTCAATGTCAAAAAAATACTGGAAGGAGGCGTTAACGATAACATACTCATCGATTTCAATTTATTTTCAATTTCAATAATGGTACGAACTGTATTTATATTGTTAGATAATAAATAAGTGATGATTTAAGTAATATCTAATGTTGTTTTGTAATCATCCACAGATTCGCTTCATATTAATCCAGAACCGTGCTGGCAAAACTCGCTTAGCGAAATGGTACATGAACTTTGATGATGACGAGAAACAGAAGCTCATAGAGGAAGTGCATGCCGTCGTCACTGTAAGGGACGCCAAGCACACCAACTTCGTAGAGGTATTTATAAAATAAATAATTATATTCTGATTCAAAGAGAGGGCTAACAGTAACAGCAATTGCTGATTTCACAAAGCAATAAGCAGTCATAAATCTATTCTAATTGGTTTCAGTTCCGGAATTTCAAAATAGTCTACAGGAGATATGCAGGCCTGTACTTCTGCATATGCGTCGATGTGAACGACAATAACTTGTGCTACTTGGAGGCGATACACAATTTTGTAGAAGTGCTAAATGAATATTTCCACAATGTGTGCGAGTTAGATCTTGTATTTAACTTCTATAAGGTACGTTGAAGCTATTTTGCAATGCACAGAATAAATAAATATCAATTAAACTGATAATTTGATTTCAGTTTACTTTGGAAAAGTTCTACGGCCCGTATTTGTAAACCGCTCTCAACGTTGTGAGCTATCTTGAGATCATATTTGAGCTGTTCTTCTAATAGGAACAGCAGCTCAGGTATGATCTCAAGATAGCTCTCAATGTTAAGAGCGGTTTTTAGATGCGGGTTTTTAGATAAGTTTATCCTGATAATTAAGGCTTAAGATTAATATAGATTTTTTAATTTGTCTAAATACTTAAGTAGTTACTTTCATTTGTTTCAGGTTTACACAGTGGTAGATGAAATGTTTTTAGCCGGAGAGATTCGGGAAACATCACAGACCAAAGTCCTGAAGCAGCTCCTCATGCTCAACTCATTGGAGTGAATTTATTATTGTTACTTACTCTCACTTAAGTAACAATACCGTGCAAGGCAAAAATGGCCATATGACGTTTTATACCTCTTTGGATGGCTATTATTGACATGCATCCAATGATGTTACTCAGAATTTCAAAATTAGTCTATCACAGCACTTAACTGGAAAAAACTGATAGTGCTACAACTGCAAAACTCAACAACTTGTGTCGATTTATTAGTTTCGAACCGCACTAATCGTCAAGTTTTGCAGTTGTAGCAGTAGTAGTCTACTGCCATACTATCGGCATTGATGTGAGACCGTGCACAATTCAGTTTTGTATCCCCAGAAAACTTGTCAAATATAACTTGCACAGTATTGTTATATAAACGATGTTATGTAACGAGGGCTCTAACTTTATCTGTATTAACTTTAATGGCTAACTTACTCATTCCATTAGCCAACCTCTCAGGTGTAAGAAAGTTAGTTTTAAGAGCTTATTTTATTTTTAACCATTTTTTAGACAATGTTAATATACCAATAGGTAATATGTTAGTGCTTATGATTTTTTCCTTAGTCTTTTAGTTTCTATACTAACGGTATTTAGTTTATTCTCAAATCAATTTAAATACCTTTTGTGGAGAAACAAAGATTGTTTTTCATTAAGTTGAAACAACAAATTTTAATAAGTTTTATTTAACTATAATGGATTATTTATCAATGAAATATTATATTATATTAGATCAGAGACCATGTCAATATGTTTAAAATTTTTTCGTACTATTGTTGTCTATGATAATTAAAACTTGCAATAAGAAGCTTGTAGCAGAAATGATAACCAATAGTATTACTTAATAGAAGTTTCATCTTTATAGAAATGGTAAATTGGTAACCTATATTGTACATATTGGCATTGTTACATGCATTTACCCCCAGCTCCAATAATCAATCCACGTATTATAGGGATACGCCTAATCCTGTCGTATTTTTTTAAATAATATCAACCGTTACATAGCAACTGATCTCAATTAAGCCTATCTGTGGATTGATTATTGGGCTCGGCCGAGTTAGTGTTTTAGTTTGAGAATGCTGTTCACATGTACTGGGAAAGAAACAAACAACAGCATACAGAGTAAGGGAACTGAAAAATATCTGTGGCAGCCTCTTTTTTTAGTAAATTTTGCACATGTATGTAATGTTAGGAGTTGCATTCTCATTGACCGAGCGAGCATGAAGCGTCTGGTTCAGCTTGGGCGAAAATGTTTTCGTATGTCCGGCTGTCTGTCTGTTCTCCTGTACAGGTCGCATATCTCAACGGATTCTCGCGTTTTCTGAGCAAGTTCGGTATTTATATGGATTTTTTTGTTGATACAGTTTTTCGAAATTTTTCAAAATGGCGGAGATATGAGGAAATTAAAATTTTCAAAAATGTCACAAACGTGAAATTTACACTTCACAGAGCCACTAGTTATAATTTCCTAAGTAATGTCTTTTAATTTTTAAACACACGGGGTTTTAGTTTGTTATTTATATTATCATTATAATATTAGTTCTTTTGCAATGGAAGGTAGGTTATGAAATTAGTCTGGAGTCTTAGTAATGTCGATAGTTTTTTGTATATAGGTGTTTTGTTTATTAGAAAAATAATGTAAAGCATGGCATATTTAAAACATGATTTATTTATAAAAATAAGAGTATGTAAAACATAGTATAAAAATCTTTCAAATATATTACTACTGATAATGATGATTTTTATTCACTGGCTATACTGTCATTTCTTCATACTATCCGCGCCAATTGGTAATGCGCCTGGCGGCCAAGTTTTTAACCTCAAAAACGAAAAACAATTGTAATATTTTATATACCTAGATCTTAGCTCATTGAAAATTATAATTCAATAATATATTAATTTACCTATTAGAATTTTATTGTTTCATGTCATTTGGAGTTGTGGATGAGGTTGACGTAGATGTTAATGTGACAAGGTTCCTGCGCATTACCAATTGTCGCAGATAGTAGTATAAAAGACAGTTCAAAGTACTTAGATTACATAAATCTAGAACTAATAATTCGAAATTATGAGTGGAAAATCTTATTATAGGTAATAAACATTAATTATAAAATATCACAAATGAGACTTCACATATTCATAAGATTACAAATCGAGTAAAAAATTATGAGCTATGAAATGGCTTATCTGCCTGAACGCCAATTTTAAATTATAACGACCAAGCTGAGACCATATAGGTATGATTGTCTTTGCTCTCAAATAATAAAGTTATATGCACTCTTCAATATTCACGGTTTCTTCTACGTCCAATAAAACACAAAAATTTACTGAAAAAAAACTTTTTTAAAAACACGTTTTTAAAACGGACTAAATTATTACAAAAAATTCGGACTAAAAACATTAAAACGGACTAGTAAAAACAGACTAAAAAGTATAAAATATTTTTTTCTGTAAATATTTATAACCCTAGAAATTTTAACCACTTTTTTAGGTTAAAAATTTCTATGGTTATAAATATTTACAGAAAAATTTATTTTATACTTTTTAGTCTGTTTTTACTAGTCCGTTTTAATGTTTTTAGTCCGAATTTTTTGTAATAATTTAGTCCGTTTTAAAAACGTGTTTTTAAAAAAGATTTTTTTTCAGTAAATTTTTTTTTTCTACTTTTTAGTTAACGAGCTAAGACTACAAATATACCATCTCCTATCGGAGCACTCGTCAAGACGATTCAAACGAGCCCAATCTCGATATGGTTGCATGGTTTTATTACAGAGTCCCAGTGGCCTTCTTTCCGCTCCATCATCAGACCCTGGAAACTATTTCCCAACAAAGTACTCGTCAAGACGATTCAAACGAGCCCAAACTCGATGGGGTTGCATGGTTTTATTATAGAGTTTCTATGGCCTTCCTCCGGCTCCATTATCAGATCCTCGGACACTATTTCCCATTAAAGTACTCGTCAAGATGATTCAAATGAGCCCAAACTCGATGGGATTGCATGGTTTTATTACCCAGTTCCAGTGGCCTTCTTCCGGCTCCATCATCAGACCCTGGATACTATTTCCCTACAAAGAACTTGTCAAAACGATTCAAACGAGCCCAATCTCGATGGGGTAGCGTGGTTTTATTAAAGAGTTCTTGTGTCCTTCCTCCGGCTCCATCATCAGACCCTGGAAACTATTTCCCAACTAAGAACTCGTCAAGACGATTCAAACGAGCCCAAATTTGGTGGAGTTGCACGGTTTCAATATTGAGTTCCTATGGCATGGCCTTTCGGCTTCATCATCAGACCCTGGACCTTATCTCCCATTAGAGTACTCGTCAAGACGATTCTAACGAGCCCAAACACGATGGGGTTGTATGGTTTCATCATAGAGTTCCTGTGGCCTTCTTCCGGCTTCATCATCAGATCAGCTCAATGACACCATAATATTGCATTGCCTTCCAGTTCTGACCTATGTTCAAAGTTTCAAGTCTCTAGTTCACCGGGAAGTTAGGATAAAATCGTTCGCAAACTTTGTGGAGAAACACACAAACAAACAAACGCGAAAGCAACCTAATAAAAACGTGTTAATAAAAAGAGCTTATAGTTTAAAATAATTACAAATTATAATATAACTCACTCAATCGAAAACATTGCGAGTTATACTATCCGTAAATAATTTGACACTACAACATTGCAAGCATTTCATCAGCACCAGCCTTATCCAGTCGAGCAAAGTTTCGCGCACATAAAGGCTGCGGTCCGCATGGCAATAATTTCGATAATTGGCGCGTGCAACGCTCACGCACGGTCCACATTCGATATCGCGCTTAAATTGATAAAATCGACAATGACAGTTGGTGAATGCGGACCGCTCGTAAGCGCGCTCACATTTTATCATAACCTCAAATACAACACGGAATGATTGCTAGAAACTATATTTGGTCGCTAAAGCGATGATAGTGACGAAAAACGTTTAATTTTTTAGTCGTGTGCACCCAACATCTTTTTTTCACCTTTTAACATCAGTCACCTTTTCTGATAAGCTCAAAATTAATAATAACAAAATACTAACCAGTAGTATAATGCTATATCCTTTTGTTGTGAAGTGAGTAAAAGCTCATTTTGTTACGAACACTATATTTTTTTTACTTTTTGACGAAATAAAATTCTGACACTCGATTCGTTTGACAGTCACTTGAAACTTTTGACAGGACGTTCACAGTGATTACGCTCCGAGGCATGGTCGCTGTAAGCACAAGATGGCGCTGGTAATGACGTCATGAGTGACGTCACGCTAGATATTGTAAACGCGCTAACGTGCATGCGGACCGGCTGTTATCGCGATAATATCGATATTATCGCTATGCGGACCGCAGCCTATGTATGATGGGTCCGCAGCGCAAAAAACCGCTCTAATAGTTTTATATGAACTATCGTACACAACCCTGGGTCGCAGCGGGCCGCTTATCCGCGATAGTTCATAAAAAAAGCGCTGCGATATGCGACCCGCTGGCATATTCGTAAATACCCGACGCGTTATCCACTCGGGAACGGCAGTCGCTCGGGCGCTCGTATTATAGATGAGACAAAGCATCAAGCGATGATCAATTTTGCCACTAGTTGTCAATGTTAAGTCACCGTGGCTCAGTGGTGGGAGGTCGCCTTATACGCGAGAGGCATCGGATCGATCCTTTATCGGACCCAAAGTGTTTTTTGATGGTTTTTACGATATTACTAGAATGTTTACAATGCCTATACAATATTTTTAATGGTTTATTAACATATTCCATAATGTTATCCACTCGGGAAGTTTCGGCTGCCGCTCGGGCGTTCGTATTTGACCTGACGTGTAGACGATCGATCGAATCGAACTGCTTTATTCCTGTAGGTCCCGCGTATAGGTTAGAAATTTCGAGGCTATTTTTTTATAATAGATAACAGAAATATTTTCTTTTATTCTAATACTTAACTGACGCGGTAGTCGGTAGGTACGTTTGCTGTTTACAAAGCCATTCTGGTTCTTGTAAATAGCGCATTATCCCGACACGTCTGCTATTTACGAAGCAATTTCGGGTGGTTAACGCGTCAGGTATTTACTCCGACACGTCTGCTATTTACGAAGCAACTTCATAATGTGCGCGAACCCTTAAGATACATTTGAACGTGCTCCTTATGTGGCTACAGTAGGGTCTACTCCCACTCCCAGCGGTGCAGGCCGGGCGGGAACGCCCAGCGGTCGGGGTGGCCCACGTGGCTCACCTGCGCGCCCATGTCGAACTCACTCCACCTACGACAGAAAAAAATGTGAATGTAGGT
The DNA here is from genome assembly GCA_928269145.1 of Agriphila tristella. Taxonomy (NCBI): domain Eukaryota; kingdom Metazoa; phylum Arthropoda; class Insecta; order Lepidoptera; family Crambidae; genus Agriphila; species Agriphila tristella. Next base: position 1,094,295 of record OV743443.1, on the reverse strand, counting down.
ATAGTCAAAAGCACCTAGTGAATTAAGTTTTGCGATGCGGGATTTGTCGGAAAACCAGGGGGGGGGGGGGGGCAGTTGCTCTTCCTGCCCACCCATGGCGACGCCCCTGAGCAGGGCAGTGCCTAAACTCTTAAGAATAAGAACCTTCGTATTGATTATTCAAATAATAATTTAATCGTAGTAGAAGTGTTAAGTGAAGTGTAAGAAAGTCTCGCCTACCAATCTGCGTGGTAGGTTGTTATGGGTCATCATTTTTATTTATCAACAAGGAAGGCCTGTGTAGTGAGCAGTGGGGAGTGTAGGCAGGCTGGCGAACTGGTAGTGTATAAAATAGAGTGACTAGTGTAGTGTAGTGTAGTGTAGTGCACACGTGAAGGGCGGGATGTCGCGGGAGATGTTGTGCGGCGGGCTGGCGACGGCCACGAACTGGTAGCCGCGCCGCAGCCACGCGCTTAATAGATTAGTGATAATAAAACTATGGAAAATAATGTAATGTCATAGTTAGAATGATTGATGTAAACCTTATTATTTGTTTGTAAGTTTATGTAATACTTAAATCATTATTTGTTGCTAAGTTTATTAAAATGATTTGATTTGATTACGTGATCCATGACGATCTGCTACCGTTTCCTGTTATTCGATTATTTTTGCCTAATTGTTATAAAAAGGAATTGATTTGATGTTGGTCTGCTACCGTTTCCTTTTATTCAATTGTCATTTTAAAATAGGTATAAAATAGATATCTTTATTATTAATTCAATGATAAATAATGTTAATTATATTATATTTTAATTGTCATAGGCTATTTATTTAATTAATGGTTATTTGTATAAAAGTATTGATTTGATCGTTTGGCGCCATATGGCAGACTTGTTTTCTGTAATGCTTACTCCTGATTGGTTGTTAAAATATTGGCGGGATATATCTTGCTCCTGCGGAGCGTAGCTTATTTTTAGTCACATTCTACTGTAGTGAGTCAAGTGAAAAGGTTGTGGAACAGAAAGTTAAGTATTATTCTAACATGTTTTATTTTTACTGTTCACAATATTCCATTCAATTATCCATTATTTTCTGTGTTTAATGCTTGTGTTATTTATTTAATCTGGTCGATAGTTGTTGCATAATGAACGTTAGTGTTACGTTAATTGTGTTACTTATTTGATGTGGTTAATAGAATTGTTGCTTATTGAACGTTCATTTTTTGTTAAATGTGTTATATATCTAAGTTAATTTGGTTGATAGAATTGTTGCTTAATGAACGTTCCGATTATGTTAATTATTTAAGATAATAAATTATTTGAACAATTGTTGAAGGACTTCTTACGTTTTATTAATAGTATTTCCCCTTAGTTTTCCTACATTCAGTTAGTCTATATTCAGTTAAATAGTCTACATTCAGTTAAATAGTCTACATTCAGTTCAATAGTCTACATTTAATTCAATAGCTTACATTAATTGCACTTTAAACTAAAGAGATATAATAGACAATAGCTTAGTTTTTGATTATATATTGCTCTATCTTACAAAAGCTATCATCAGAAGTGGGATTGTCTCTGTCCATTTCAAAATATTAACACCGTTTCCTAATAATTTTCAGGGTGGATGCTGATGTGATCGGCCAGATGACTCCACTCCGCTGCCGTTGTGAGGTCTTGATCCCGAAACCTGCATCGGCGGAGCTACAAGCTGCTGTCGCAACAATTTCGAGTTCCTTGCGTCGAAAGGAGAAAAAAACATCCGGACTCGTTCCCTGGTGCAAAGGCCGGTAAGGCCCTCGGTGGCTGTGTTTTTTTTACGATAACTGTGATTTATACACACAACCTGCTAGTCAGTTAATTTAGTTTAGCGAATTATTGTCGTAAAATTAGTAGAAGATAAGTAATTGAAATAAAGTAAAGATATTTATTGAAAAAAGTAATATGTGATGGTATTTGTGGTACACATTTGTGGTTTCATTAGTAGCATATAGTAGGATAATGCATTTAAAATGAGGTGAACAAAATATTTGTTTATTTAAAATAGGTTCACAAGTAGGTGAGCAGATTTTACTAAGTATGTACAAAGGTTTTATGTATTATGTCCAAACTTTTTCAAGTGCATAGAAATTGGTGACCGTTTGGGTTTAGCAAATTTTTTTTTTTTGCGGCATGGCTTATTAACTACGTCACTAGTACTATTATAAGTCTACACTACGAAATAACTTAATAATTTAATATTATTTGTGTATTTTGTTTAGTCATATTTTCATATTTTATGCATTATGGACGTTTTGGTTATCCTTCCCAAAGTAGTAATAAAATCATTTGACGAAAGCAGTCTTCTAACCTTTATCAAAGCATTAGTATCAAAGGTATTTAGCATTTTCATTAATTGTTTTCTTTAATTAAATTATCTATTTGAAAGTGTGTGAAAATAAAATCGGTCTAATAAGCCATTTTCTTTATACTCTTCGAGTATTTTAATGAGAGTAAGCATATTAAACACAATAATCTGAGCATGCTCCTTGTTCAAAATTTGTTTTTGTTCTGATTCAAAAATATGCTCAACCAAGTAAACTTGGGTTCGCTCGCCCAATGGTCGGAATTATAACGTTATTATTACTGATAATTCAAATTATATTTTTTTTATTATTGCTGGTTACTAAACTATTACTACCTATTTAGGCATTATACCTCTAATCATACTTATGAAAGGTTAGATTTATTGTCCTCGTTACAAGGTCTCCCGCTTAGGGTTTGCGAACCGATGACCTAGCTTCTATGAAATTGACGTGGTTGTAACAGCCTAGACTAAATTAATCATTTTGAGTTGAGTTGAGTAGAGTTGAGTTGTTGTCTTTTTCTAGTTTAAGAACTGCGTGTTCACGAAATCTACTCTTTTGCTATCTCTGTAAAATATGGTGGATTTGCACTATAGCTTCATTTGCCAGAAATTTGTCAAAATTTAGTACATTTTAATTGATTCCTGAAATACTGGACCATAAAAAAAAAGATACCCGGTATAGCAAAAAGTTATCCTTTTTGTATAAAACATCATTATCATTGTCGTTGAAAATTACAAAATCTGACAAATGGAACTTTATTTCCTATGATGATATTTACGATTTATTTTAGAATTACCGAGCCATTTTTCAATATTCTGTTCGTTTATTGTTTTATGATTCTTTTTTTTAGTAGACAGTATTTTTTTTTGTGTAGTAGAATTCTAAATAATGTCCTCACACTGAAAACTAAAATATATAAATTTTCGTCAGATCGTAAACTCGTCTAGCCTTACTTGCTATTGTGCTACTACTACATAGGTACAGACAGATAGTAGTAGGTACTACTATCTATTATCTATCAACTACTATAATTACTTCTACTTCTACCATTTATAAACTATCCCAATAAGTTTATATCTATCAACTGATTAGACTTTTTTATTTTAATATTTACGTTTTAGTGAGTCTTACAGAAGGCTTAATATTTTCAGTCAAATGTTTTTGAGTTACTTAGTTTTCGTTTTTCTTGAGATCTATATTATTATAGTTTTAATTGTTCACTTTCGAACTAGTCTACAAGATACTTTTGGTGACTGTTACCACTTGAAAGAAGAATGGCGTGATACTTAGAGCAACGCCGGCCAACATCGGCTTCGTCCCAAACACAATTTTTATTAAAACACAAGGCAGTTGTACTATTATCTATTCTGTGACAAGGCTGATATAATGTATATTCAATTAGGTATTAGTGTTATTACCTATGCTATGTTACATTTTCATGTTATTGAATAATGTAAAAAGTTATCGAGTAGGTACAAATTTCTTTGACAACTTTCTTTGACAACTTTCTTTGCGGTTGTGTAAAAAGCTGTGGTCATAACCAAGAATCTTAAATATTCATATTCTATGGTCATATCTACCGAAGATTTTTACTGGTCGAGTATACTATTGGTCTGATAACTATGTTGTTAGATAAACTAAAAGCTTAGTTTCTATATATATACGAGATTCTGATAGAATTTATACTTTTGGAATTCTTAAATATGTTGTAGGTATTAAATATACTATCAGATGCCTTGACTTCAAATCCTTTTTGGAATCCTTTTTGGTATTGATGTAGGCATTGACGTTGCTATTGATGTTGGTATTGATGTTGGTATTGATGTTGGTACTGATGTTGGTATTGATGTTGGTATTGATGTAGGCATTGACGTTGCTATTGATGTTGGTATTGATGTTGGTATTGATGTTGGTATTGATGTTGGTATTGATGTTGGTATTGATGTTGGTATTGATGTTGGTATTGATGCTGGTATTGATGCTGGTATTGATGCTGGTATTGATGCTGGTATTGATGCTGGTATTGATGCTGGTATTGATGCTGGTATTGATGCTGGTATTGATGCTGATATTGATGCTGGTATCTATGCTGGTATCGATGCTGGTATTGATGCTGATATTGATGCTGATATTGATGCTGGTATCGATGCTGATATTGATTCTGGTATTGATGCTGGTATTGAAGCTGGTATTGATGATAATGCTAATGATTCATGATTATGATAATGAATGATAATGCTTATTTATTCGCAAACTGATGAAGCCACATGATATCCAACCACATATTTGTTTAATAGAATTCTTTTCTAATCATACATTGATTGATTTTAATTGTAGACATTAGTAATAAGTATAGTGGTCTAGTGCTTTGACTGTTTTTGGGCTACTATTTTAGCCCAGTCCAAGTTTTGACCATATGAATAAATTTATTTATTATTTGACTTTGTTGTTGTGGCTGATGGCCATCAATAGGCAGTGGTTTTGAAAATAATATAGTTATATAACTGTTTCAAGTCAGATTGGCCGAACGGTTTGTGTAAAGTGCAAAAAACCACTGTTCAAAAATCCACTGAATTTAATACCTTTGTGATTGCTGATAGCAAAAGAACCAAATTATACCCTTACTTGTATTCAAGTCTGACGTGAACTCCACTTTTTAATAATAATTTAAAACGCTGCTAAGCCACATGCTTGGTATCGAATCATCTCACTGGCAGCGGGTGAATGTGATCGGTATGTCTATGTATGATTTGGCAGTTGTGTTTATTCCATTTAGTATAAATAAATAAAAATAAAAATAATTTATTTTCAGACCAAAGATCCATAGTTTGTTAGTAACAATAATATTTGAAACGCTGTTAAGCCACATGCTTGGTACCAGAATCATCTCACTGGCAGCGGGTGAATGTGATCGGTATGTCTATGTATGATTTGGCGATGAATGTTATAGGTATACCAGGTACACGATATTCGCTGGTCGGCCTTATGCTTGGTACTGGTTGATCTCACTGGCAGCGAGTGAATGTGATCAGTATGTCTATGTATTTGGCAATCGTGGCCTCGGTACATGGTATTCGCTGGTCGGTCAGATGCTTGATGTCAGTTATTCTCACCAGCAGCGGGTGAATGTTATTGGCATGTCTAGGTGTCTGGCAATACCTACCTATAAGTTATGTTGATATTAAGAAATTGGTATTCGCTGGTCGGTCAGATGCTTGGTGTCAGTTATTCTCACCAGCAGCGGGTGAATGTTATTGGCACGTCTAGGTGTCTGGCTATACCTACTAAAAAGTTGTTGTTATAAAAATGGAATAAAAAGTTTATTAATTAATAAAAAAGAAAGGTGGAGTAAACGTATTATTATATTAATAAAAGAAAGTGTCTCACGGATTCCGGTTAAATTCCTGTTAAGTTTGTTGACAACTAATTTCATTTCTTTAATTTCCTTAATTCTTAGATTCAAAGTGTTGAAAATATTATTAACCGAAAGTGGCGGAAACTCGTGAGATTTATCAAAGTACTAAATTACTCATTATGAAACAATGTTCAAAATATACTTAAAAATGGGTATGTATTGCAATAATGTTATGAAGAATAAAATAAACATTGTATTTTTTTTCTTTTCTATATTTTTATGTACACACGACAGCACGTCAGGTTATACAATTAAGCTGCGAAAACAGCTTTTATTATAGGGCATAAAAGCGGTCTCAAGGGCAACATGTATAGTCTGAGGTGCCGTTGTGTGTACTTCGAGGACGAAGTACTGTCAGTATGGCCGTAATAGATTAGTGATAATAAAACTATGGAAAATAATGTAATGTCATAGTTAGAATGATTGATGTAAACCTTATTATTTGTTTGTAAGTTTATGTAATACTTAAATCATTATTTGTTGCTAAGTTTATTAAAATGATTTGATTTGATTACGTGATCCATGACGATCTGCTACCGTTTCCTGTTATTCGATTATTTTTGCCTAATTGTTATAAAAAGGAATTGATTTGATGTTGGTCTGCTACCGTTTCCTTTTATTCAATTGTCATTTTAAAATAGGTATAAAATAGATATCTTTATTATTAATTCAATGATAAATAATGTTAATTATATTATATTTTAATTGTCATAGGCTATTTATTTAATTAATGGTTATTTGTATAAAAGTATTGATTTGATCGTTTGGCGCCATATGGCAGACTTGTTTTCTGTAATGCTTACTCCTGATTGGTTGTTAAAATATTGGCGGGATATATCTTGCTCCTGCGGAGCGTAGCTTATTTTTAGTCACATTCTACTGTAGTGAGTCAAGTGAAAAGGTTGTGGAACAGAAAGTTAAGTATTATTCTAACATGTTTTATTTTTACTGTTCACAATATTCCATTCAATTATCCATTATTTTCTGTGTTTAATGCTTGTGTTATTTATTTAATCTGGTCGATAGTTGTTGCATAATGAACGTTAGTGTTACGTTAATTGTGTTACTTATTTGATGTGGTTAATAGAATTGTTGCTTATTGAACGTTCATTTTTTGTTAAATGTGTTATATATCTAAGTTAATTTGGTTGATAGAATTGTTGCTTAATGAACGTTCCGATTATGTTAATTATTTAAGATAATAAATTATTTGAACAATTGTTGAAGGACTTCTTACGTTTTATTAATAGTATTTCCCCTTAGTTTTCCTACATTCAGTTAGTCTATATTCAGTTAAATAGTCTACATTCAGTTAAATAGTCTACATTCAGTTCAATAGTCTACATTTAATTCAATAGCTTACATTAATTGCACTTTAAACTAAAGAGATATAATAGACAATAGCTTAGTTTTTGATTATATATTGCTCTATCTTACAAAAGCTATCACGCTCGTCACCTTGTGTAGTGTATAGTGTGTAGTGTAGTGTAGTGTAGTGCTCACGTGAAGGGCGGGATGTCGCGGGAGATGTTGTGCGGCGGGCTGGCGACGGCCACGAACTGGTAGCCGCGCCGCAGCCACGCGCTCGTCACCTTGTGTAGTGTATAGTGTGTAGTGTAGTGTAGTGTAGTGCTCACGTGAAGGGCGGGATGTCGCGGGAGATGTTGTGCGGCGGGCTGGCGACGGCCACGAACTGGTAGCCGCGCCGCAGCCACGCGCTCGTCACCTTGTGTAGTGTATAGTGTGTAGTGTAGTGTAGTGTAGTGCTCACGTGAAGGGCGGGATGTCGCGGGAGATGTTGTGCGGCGGGCTGGCGACGGCCACGAACTGGTAGCCGCGCCGCAGCCACGCGCTCGTCACCTTGTGTAGTGTATAGTGTGTAGTGTAGTGTAGTGTAGTGCTCACGTGAAGGGCGGGATGTCGCGGGAGATGTTGTGCGGCGGGCTGGCGACGGCCACGAACTGGTAGCCGCGCCGCAGCCACGCGCTCGTCACCTTGTGTAGTGTATAGTGTGTAGTGTAGTGTAGTGTAGTGCTCACGTGAAGGGCGGGATGTCGCGGGAGATGTTGTGCGGCGGGCTGGCGACGGCCACGAACTGGTAGCCGCGCCGCAGCCACGCGCTCGTCACCTTGTGTAGTGTATAGTGTGTAGTGTAGTGTAGTGTAGTGCTCACGTGAAGGGCGGGATGTCGCGGGAGATGTTGTGCGGCGGGCTGGCGACGGCCACGAACTGGTAGCCGCGCCGCAGCCACGCGCTCGTCACCTTGTGTAGTGTATAGTGTAGTGTAGTGTAGTGCTCACGTGAAGGGCGGGATGTCGCGGGAGATGTTGTGCGGCGGGCTGGCGACGGCCACGAACTGGTAGCCGCGCCGCAGCCACGCGCTCGTCACCTTGTGTAGTGTATAGTGTAGTGTAGTGTAGTGCTCACGTGAAGGGCGGGATGTCGCGGGAGATGTTGTGCGGCGGGCTGGCGACGGCCACGAACTGGTAGCCGCGCCGCAGCCACGCGCTCGTCACCTTGTGTAGTGTATAGTGTGTAGTGTAGTGTAGTGTAGTGCTCACGTGAAGGGCGGGATGTCGCGGGAGATGTTGTGCGGCGGGCTGGCGACGGCCACGAACTGGTAGCCGCGCCGCAGCCACGCGCTCGTCACCTTGTGTAGTGTATAGTGTAGTGTAGTGTAGTGCTCACGTGAAGGGCGGGATGTCGCGGGAGATGTTGTGCGGCGGGCTGGCGACGGCCACGAACTGGTAGCCGCGCCGCAGCCTCGCGCTCGTCACCTTGGCGTCGGTCGCGCCGTGGCTTCGGTGTCCGAGCGCACGGAACGGATACGTGCCTGTTCATATGGAATCATAACATTAGCTGGCACTCTACACGGTAGTACTTATATCTATTCTGTGTCTACTAAAAATTGTGTAACGCGGGGAGGAGATAAAAACGGCGTTGACGTTCAATGAATAGAAATTCGAATTAGGGTTTCAAAACAATCCAAAAAAAAACATTTATGGAATGGGCGATTTTCAGATAGCTAATAAAAATAATGTGATATAAATATCGTTTAGGTAGAGATATTTTTTTATGCAAAACTTTGTTTATCTGGTCAAATTAAGTAAGAAGAAATACTAAGTGGTAGGTATATGTATTGAAATAAAGTTTAATTGAAAATTGAAGTATGAAATATCACAGAATGCTTACCGTTGGCGGGGTTGAGGTCGTTGCGCGCGGCGATGGCATTGCACGCGCTGTAGGGGGGGTTGCAGCGCTCGCACTTAGCCAGGGGGTCGTGCTTGTAGTCGTTGTAGCGCATCACCATGTACATGTCGCGCAGGTTGCGGATATCAGCCTGTACCGACCAGACTACGAGTTATTATGTGGCTGAGACTAGCAAGTAATGCAGGCGTGTTGTGTATCGCGCATATTACTAGAGACAGGGGGTCGTGCTTGTAGTCGTTGTAGCGCATCACCATGTACATGTCGCGCAGGTTGCGGATATCAGCCTGTACCGACCAGACTACGAGTTATTATGTGGCTGAGACTAGCAAGTAATGCAGGCGTGTTGTGTATCGCGCATATTACTAGAGACAGGGGGTCGTGCTTGTAGTCGTTGTAGCGCATCACCATGTACATGTCGCGCAGGTTGCGGATATCAGCCTGTACCGACCAGACTACGAGTTATTATGTGGCTGAGACTAGCAAGTAATGCAGGCGTGTTGTGTATCGCGCATATTACTAGAGACAGGGGGTCGTGCTTGTAGTCGTTGTAGCGCATCACCATGTACATGTCGCGCAGGTTGCGGATATCAGCCTGTACCGACCAGACTACGAGTTATTATGTGGCTGAGACTAGCAAGTAATGCAGGCGTGTTGTGTATCGCGCATATTACTAGAGACAGGGGGTCGTGCTTGTAGTCGTTGTAGCGCATCACCATGTACATTTCGCGCAGGTTGCGGATATCAGCCTGTACCGACCAGACTACGAGTTATTATGTGGCTGAGACTAGCAAGTAATGCAGGCGTGTTGTGTATCGCGCATATTACTAGAGACAGGGGGTCGTGCTTGTAGTCGTTGTAGCGCATCACCATGTACATGTCGTGCAGGTTGCGGATATCAGCCTGTACCGACCAGACTACGAGTTATTATGTGGCTGAGACTAGCAAGTAATGCAGGCGTGTTGTGTATCGCGCATATTACTAGAGACAGGGGGTCGTGCTTGTAGTCGTTGTAGCGCATCACCATGTACATGTCGCGCAGGTTGCGGATATCAGCCTGTACCGACCAGACTACGAGTTATTATGTGGCTGAGACTAGCAAGTAATGCAGGCGTGTTGTGTATCGCGCATATTACTAGAGACAGGGGGTCGTGCTTGTAGTCGTTGTAGCGCATCACCATGTACATGTCGCGCAGGTTGCGGATATCAGCCTGTACCGACCAGACTACGAGTTATTATGTGGCTGAGACTAGCAAGTAATGCAGGCGTGTTGTGTATCGCGCATATTACTAGAGACAGGGGGTCGTGCTTGTAGTCGTTGTAGCGCATCACCATGTACATGTCGCGCAGGTTGCGGATATCAGCCTGTACCGACCAGACTACGAGTTATTATGTGGCTGAGACTAGCAAGTAATGCAGGCGTGTTGTGTATCGCGCATATTACTAGAGACAGGGGGTCGTGCTTGTAGTCGTTGTAGCGCATCACCATGTACATGTCGCGCAGGTTGCGGATATCAGCCTGTACCGACCAGACTACGAGTTATTATGTGGCTGAGACTAGCAAGTAATGCAGGCGTGTTGTGTATCGCGCATATTACTAGAGACAGGGGGTCGTGCTTGTAGTCGTTGTAGCGCATCACCATGTACATGTCGCGCAGGTTGCGGATATCAGCCTGTACCGACCAGACTACGAGTTATTATGTGGCTGAGACTAGCAAGTAATGCAGGCGTGTTGTGTATCGCGCATACTACTAGAGACAGGGGGTCGTGCTTGTAGTCGTTGTAGCGCATCACCATGTACATGTCGCGCAGGTTGCGGATATCAGCCTGTACCGACCAGACTACGAGTTATTGTGTGGCGACTAGCAAGTAATGCAGGTGTGTTGTGTAGCGCACATATTACTATAGACAGGGGGTCGTGCTTGTAGTCGTTGTAGCGCATCACCATGTACATGTCGCGCAGGTTGCGGATATCAGCCTGTACCGACCAGACTACGAGTTATTATGTGGCTGAGACTAGCAAGTAATGCAGGCGTGTTGTGTATCGCGCATATTACTAGAGACAGGGGGTCGTGCTTGTAGTCGTTGTAGCGCATCACCATGTACATGTCGCGCAGGTTGCGGATATCAGCCTGTACCGACCAGACTACGAGTTATTATGTAGCTGAGACTAGCAAGTAATGCAGGCGTGTTGTGTATCGCGCATATTACTAGAGACAGGGGGTCGTGCTTGTAGTCGTTGTAGCGCATCACCATGTACATGTCGCGCAGGTTGCGGATATCAGCCTGTACCGACCAGACTACGAGTTATTATGTGGCTGAGACTAGCAAGTAATGCAGGCGTGTTGTGTATCGCGCATATTACTAGAGACAGGGGGTCGTGCTTGTAGTCGTTGTAGCGCATCACCATGTACATGTCGCGCAGGTTGCGGATATCAGCCTGTACCGACCAGACTACGAGTTATTATGTGGCTGAGACTAGCAAGTAATGCAGGCGTGTTGTGTATCGCGCATATTACTAGAGACAGGGGGTCGTGCTTGTAGTCGTTGTAGCGCATCACCATGTACATGTCGCGCAGGTTGCGGATATCAGCCTGTACCGACCAGACTACGAGTTATTATGTGGCTGAGACTAGCAAGTAATGCAGGCGTGTTGTGTATCGCGCATATTACTAGAGACAGGGGGTCGTGCTTGTAGTCGTTGTAGCGCATCACCATGTACATGTCGCGCAGGTTGCGGATATCAGCCTGTACCGACCAGACTACGAGTTATTATGTGGCTGAGACTAGCAAGTAATGCAGGCGTGTTGTGTATCGCGCATATTACTAGAGACAGGGGGTCGTGCTTGTAGTCGTTGTAGCGCATCACCATGTACATGTCGCGCAGGTTGCGGATATCAGCCTGTACCGACCAGACTACGAGTTATTATGTGGCTGAGACTAGCAAGTAATGCAGGCGTGTTGTGTATCGCGCATATTACTAGAGACAGGGGGTCGTGCTTGTAGTCGTTGTAGCGCATCACCATGTACATGTCGCGCAGGTTGCTGATATCAGCCTGTACCGACCAGACTACGAGTTATTGTGTGGCGACTAGCAAGTAATGCAGGTGTGTTGTGTAGCGCACATATTACTATAGACAGGGGGTCGTGCTTGTAGTCGTTGTAGCGCATCACCATGTACATGTCGCGCAGGTTGCGGATTTCAGCCTGTACCGACCAGACTACGAGTTATTATGTGGTAGAGACTAGCAAGTAATAAAAAAAAAAAAAAAAAAATAGTTTTTATTTCCCAATTACAGAAAATAGTTTGAGGTGAGACCCCCCAGAAAGTAATGGAATACTTGTGTTGGGGGTGTCTCGCTCGTAACCTTAGTGCCTAATTACAAGGTGGGAAAGACTTAGACTACTAATTAACTTAGCAACTAAAGATTCAAGTAGGTATATAGTGTGAGTGTGTGTGTGTGTGTGTATTGTGCGTGTGTGTAAACAAATGTGTGAATATAAGTAGTTTTAAGAATTATTTAATTATTTATATGCATAATTATAACGGTATTTTAAGATTTAAATTTAACTATAATTAAGTTATTCTTTCCAAAATCATTTCAGTTTCTTCATATTCAAGGGTCTTTAGCCACTCCGTCAAAAGTTTTTTGCATTTGTATGTCAACATTGGGTAAATATTGTTTTCCATTCTACGATTTATAGTGTTATAAATGTGAATACTTTGACTAGGATATTGACGTCTAGCAAACACTGTGCGAGTTGGAAGTGGATTTGCTACACTGTCATTTCTTCTTCTGGCTAGTCTAGTGGGATCAAAGGGTAAATTTTTATGTAGTTGAAGCGTTATGTTCAGAAGATACAGTTTTCTTACAGATAACAGACCACAGAGCCTATACAGATCTCCGGTAGGGTAACGGTAGGGTAAAAACTTTGTATGGTTCATACAATATTAATTGATATGATAGTAAAATGATATATGTAGTGATAAATTCGGGGATGATAAATCAAACTGCCCGTGTAGAATGCCGTAATTGCACTAACTTTATTTCGTCATATAATTGATACCCGCGTTGCGATCCAGTACATAAAATAGCGACGTAAGCATACGTCAATGAAATGCATTATTTCGTAAATATGTATATAAAAATAATTGTACGGTTCCGTACATCCTCCGCCCTCAGAAAAGATGGGACAGTGATCTATGATTATAAATGATACAAATTAACAAATACAAGAAAATATTAATCTACACTTTAAGTTACACTAAAAATTTTTAAACATGTTTGCTAAATTATAAATAATTGTAAGAAAATGTCTTTTGAAAATAGATTAACTTAAACTATTAAGGGATCGACGCAAGTCTTTGTTATTCGGGACGCACCACTGGGCTCACTAATCGGGGCATAAACAAGGGTGAAGTTCCCTTATCACTAACACTGATAACGGACCCTTTTAGGTCACTTGGGACACTACACAGATTGGACGCGTTCACTTTCTCGCTAATCGTGCTGTAAACAGCACAAGCCACGTTGGATGCGTCGCTGGCGCTGCTCGCGCCGCCGCCGCTGCCGCTGGCCGCCTCACGCGGGGCCGGCACCTCTGGTCGGTTCGCCGCCGGTGATGATGATGCTCTACCGCGGCCCTTCCCACATCTTTTCTTTAACTTCCAACATGCTATTATGCTGCCGATCGTGATCAAAACGGTTATAATTATGTATAGCAAGCTGTAATGATGGATATCATGTACAGAAAAATTTTGATTAGACTGTTCCTTGATCGTGTCGATCTGCGTTTGAATGTCGTGCCATATTGATTCGTGATTCTCAATCTCGGTGAAATTCAGCGTAGATGAAGAGTTGATGATTTTATTCAGTACTGCTAACCTAGGGGCTTCGACATCACTCTGAAGTTTCGTACTATGCAAATAATTATTATGCGCGGTGATACTATAAAATGGTGTCTCTACAGTACAGCCCTGACCTACATTTATAATCCCGTTTCCAATTAATGAAGTCATTGTCATTTCTGATGCACAGAAAATGCGAAGCTTGCATTCCTCGCAACACGAGAATAGCCAGGCGTTCGGACTGTGCAACTTAAACCACCGATCCCCGCAACCTGATACTACAGATGTGCACACCTTATCTTCATTCATAATTTTTATATCACAAAAAGATTGCTTTATTTTTAAGTTATAAACGGGTTCGTCTACTGAGCATATTAATTTATTAGAGATATGGAAACAAGAATTTAAGTTACCATCTGATAAAAATATCGCTGTATCCTTTCTTATATTGTAAGCGATGTAAGGAAAACTGGAACGAAGAAGATGATAATTTTGGTTATTTTTAAATGGTATTGGAATGATCTTATTCAATTCAAACGTATCAGTTGTTATTAGGGGTATTTTTATTTCAATGATAAAATAGTTGTCATATATTCGAGCTGATACTTTAAGTAGTTTATATAAATCTCGTACATTTTCACAAGGAACGGTTAAGTCACCTCTCACTTGTGCAGTTATGATACTCACTTGGGATTCAAGTTGGTCAGGTGATAATAAATGCATATTGATTTGTCCATGACTTATGTCTGTGGCGGTGTCTAACAGAGATTGCTGTGTTTGTTTTAAATTTGATATAGCTATGTACGCTGAAAGAGCTGATGATAACACATATGAACTAGTGCGGTCAACCAGTTTTACTCGGTCTATTTCAGACGAAATATTTTGTAAGTGTTCCTTAATAAAATTAAATTGATTACGCATAGAAATTTCATTCCTTTTGATAACATTAAGTTCTGATTCTAATACTGACGTTTGATTCTTTATAAGGAGCTGCAAATGGTTCTCATTTTGGGCTACAGACTCTATATCCTTTTTATATTGGGCTGCAAATCTTTCGTCTAGAACGCCAAATAACGTATTTGCTATATAACCTACTCCGTTAATCAATCCACGTTTCGATCTTTTTAAATGTTGATTCCTAAGTAAAACGTCATAATGCTCAATTTCCGTTAGTTCGTGTTCGAGTTGATAAATTATTTGTTGATACTGCATATTCATGTCATTACACGTACCTTTTAAATGATTAATATAATTTCTGAGATTATGGACACCGTGATTATAAGTAGATATATTGTAAAATACAACTAATTTCCAATCGTCCTTAATACATTGAAGATCGGATATCTTATCAAAATAAAATCCGGACTGATTTTCGAGAGGAGCTACGCTAAATGGTTCCGTACTCATTTGCAAGCTAGAACTAATAAATGTAAATAATAACATTAGTGATAAGAAAAAGTTTTTAAATGAATACCGTGCGTGATTTGATTGCCGGTTGACCTTTCTTTTCGCGTTGTTCAAAGATATTTGATCCGGGGAGTGCTTAGATTTTTCAGATGAATTATTATAATTATGTTCGTGCACCGGTAATAATACCAACTTATTTACAGGACGTTGCATTGTATTGTTACATGTTTTTAGGGTCACCACCCTTACGCAACCGTCTCCGCCTGGATGTAGTGTAAGGACTCTACCCATCGCCCATTTCCCGGCGGGTAAATTGTCGTCCTTTATAAGCACTACATCATTGACTTCCAGGTTTTTGGAAGGTTTTTGCCACCTTGTTCTGGTCTGCAGTTGTTGTAGATATTCGGAAGACCATATCTTCCAGAACTGCTTATTGATGGACTGAACAAGTTGCCAACGATTCGACAACGTGCAAGAATCTGGTTCAGTCTGCGGCCTTGATAAGAGGGGGGCACCTATAAGGAAGTGTCCCGGCGTCAGCACTTCGTCTTCCGCGTCATCGGTGAGCCGACACAACGGCCTTGAATTAAGGCAGGCCTCAATTTGATAAAGAAGAGTAGTAAACTCTTCGTACGTTAGGCGCTGTTCGCCTATAATCCTTTTTAAATGATATTTCAGACTTTTTACAGCGGCCTCCCAGAGACCGCCGGCATTTGGCCACACTGGGGCATTAAAATGCCACTGGATGTTAAGGTCACTGATATCATTTAAAAAGTCTGCATTGATGGTCTCTATGATTTCTTGATATTCCTTTTTAATGATTCTGCTAGCGCCCACAAAGTTCCGACCGTTATCGCTGTACACGTGACTCGGTGTACCGCGCCGAGCGCAAAAACGACGGAAGGCGGCGAGAAATGCAGGGGTACTCAAATCTCCCACGAGTTCTAGATGAGCTGCCTTTGTTGATAGACAAACGAAGACAGCTATATACCCTTTCACGGTCTTGATGCCACGACCCTTATTCGCCTTTAGTTCTAGGTGTCCTGTAAAATCGATAGCACAATGAGTGAAGGCTCGCGAAGGTGTGACCCGTGGTTCTGGTAAGTCAGCCATGATCGGTTGACTGCTTTGTTCATTGAATCGGCGACACGTTACACAGCGTCTAAGTTGACTTTTCACCGTCCGTGTCCCGCTAAGTAACCAAAATCTGTCTCTTATGTAGCTTAGAGTCAATTTTGGGCCCCCATGCAAAGTAGTCATATGCGCTTGATGAATGATTAATTCAGTGAGTCGACTGTGAGATGATAAAATGATTGGGTGTTTCGCCGCATAACGAAGTTGCGAGTTTTTAAGCCGCCCACCAACCCTTAAGATACCACTGTCATCAATAAAGGGTTCCAAAGTATATAAACGACTACTTGGGTGTACATGGCCCTTGTTTTTCAAATCAGATAATTCTTTTTCAAATTCTACTGATTGAAAAGATTTGATAATTAAGTTTTGAGCATTTTGCATTTCCGCTGATGTTAATATTGTATTACGTTCATTTGAATTGTTCGTGTTTCGCAAGACAGAAATGAAACGTAATATCCATGCTACTATTTTTGTAATTAGGGTTATTGAACTTTTATTGTGTGCTAATTGAGTGATAAAAGAAGAAATATTTTGATTTAAAGCTGCATGAGCATGATATCGTTTCTCTTCAATTTTTGGAGAGGGATATGTCAATTTGTTTGTATTTGTGGGGTTGAAGTTACGAAGCCACTCTGGGCCTTCCCACCACAAGGATTTGTTTAGCAGACATTCGGCGCTCACTCCCCTAGTCGCACAGTCCGCGGCGTTTTCTTCCGAACGCACGTGGTGCCAACACGACGCCGGGATGATATCTAAAATTTTCTTGATGCGGTTGGCCACAAAAGGCTTCCACCGAGACACTTCCCCATTGAGCCACCCTAATACGACCATGGAGTCGGTCCATGCGAATATTTGAGCCGCGTGTTTGGGCAATGAGTCTAAAACTTTATTTAATAATGAGCTTAATAAAACCGCGCCACATAACTCGAGACGAGGTAATGATACCTTTTTTGCTAATGGTGCTAATTTAGTCTTAGCCGCGACTAAGGTCGTTATCTGTTCGCCCTTATCATTTACGCTAACTATGTATATGACACACGCGTATGCTTTATCAGACGCGTCGCAAAACGCGTGAATTTGATATGATGTCCCTGTATTACCGTAATACCTCGGCATGCTAAATTTATCAATACTGCTCAAATCTTGTTTTAATTGCTTCCACTCACCTTGTAATGATGTTGATATCTCTTCGTCCCATTCACCACCTGCTGACCAGACCTTTTGAAATAATAGTTTCGCTCTAATGGTGAGCGGTGACAGCCAACCCAACGGATCAAATATCTTTGATATATTAGACAATAATTGACGTTTAGTGATGTTACCTATTTCCTGCTGATGTAACTGATTTTGAAACATAAATTTATCATCCGAAGGGCTCCATCGCAAGCCAAGAGTTTTTCTTGTCTCGGAGCTCCGAAATTCGTAAGGACTATTTAATTGATCAGCTGATAAATCTTTGATAAGCTGTGGTTCATTGCTGGACCACTTACGCAGGTTCATTCCTGCATCTTTTAACATATTAATAAGTTGCTCTTGTAATTCCTTTGCTCTGGATAAGCAACTTTCCCCACTCAACAAATCGTCCATAAAAAATGATGTTTCGGCTACACTCGCGGCTAGTGGATACTTACCCTTGCTGTCCCTAGCGATCTGTTGTAACGTTCGCATCGCCAGGAACGGTGAGGCCTTGGCGCCATAGGTTATGGTCGAAAGATGAAAAGTACTAAGTACTGAATTCGGTGATTCGCGCCAAATGATTGCTTGGAATTTTTGATCAGAATGACGTACCAGAATTTGTCTGAACATCTTTTCGATGTCAGCTGTGAGAACATACTTATGATTTCTCCATTTTAAGATCAAAGAAAGTAAATCCTGCTGTAAATTGGGTCCGCAGTACATTACATCGTTAAGACTGCGGCCCGAGGTAGATTTGGAGGATGCATTGAAGACCACCCTCAATTTAGTGGTAGTGGACTCCAAGTTTGTCACTCCATGATGTGGCAAATAAAAGGCTGATTGCTCATTATTACCTACCTTATGCATATGACCTAACTGTTCATATTCCTGGAAAAAATGTTTATAATCTTTTGCGAATTGTACATTTTTGGACATTTTAGTTTCCAACTGGTTGAACTGGGAAATGGCCTTTGGCTTAGACATTCCAAGTTCTGATTCAAACCCTGGTTTTAATGGTAAAGCGACCTCGTAGCGGCCATTTTCTAACCGACGCGTGGTATTCACGTAAAAACTTTCACATAATTCTTCATCCTCAGTCAAGTTAGAAGAAGAATCGTTAACGTCCTCGATTTCCCAGAACTGTGATATCTCTTGAATATTATTAATAACTACATGACATTTAAAACCTGATAAATTAACACTACCTGACAAAATCCATCCTAACTTTGTCTGCTGCGCTATGGGCGCCTGAGACGGGCCCTTGATCAAACCATTTAAAATTATTTCCGAATATACGCTTGCATCTAAGAGAAGATCGATCGGCCTAGAAACGTTGTATTCCGGGTCCGCTAATTGAAGTGATTGAAGATGTGACCAGGATTTTTTAGCAAACGAAATATTAGGTAAATTATTAACTACTTTATTAACCACCAGTGCTCGAGTGGATATGCAATAGTCCCCATAGATAGAATGACCTTCAATTGATACTATCCCCTTACTTTGCTTGATACCGGGACCTATACCGGATACGGATGCATTGTATCTTTCCCGTCGCAAACCTAACAACTGAGTAGCGTTTTCTGAAATCAACGAAATTTGTGATCCCTGATCTAAAAGCACCCTTAACGTAACGTAATTTCCGTCAGCTGATAAAACATTTATAAGCAAAGTTGTTAGCAAAATTTCTTCATTTTCAGCCGCAACGTGATTTACACTATGTTGTTTCGTGTTTGGCTGAGTGATAGATTCTAAATGAGACATTGATGCTGCCTTTTCATTCTGATAACTAAGAGGTTGACGAGACGTGGATGGATTCGGGGTTGATACAAAAGCGTCATGTAGCAACGTGTTATGTTCCGCGTGACACTCTTCGAGAGATGTAAATTTATTTTCCAAGAAATTCATCATTTCATCCAATGCTGGGAGCTCCCTAGGCGATTTGCGGAACTCCATATAGTTAGTGTATGATTCTGAATCTAACTTTTTGCAAATTAAATGAACAAGCAATGGATCCCAAGATGTTGTATCTAATCCGAGATTATGTATTGCGTGGATACATTCTGTAGTGGTGTCGTGTAATCTTTTTAACTCCGACGATGATTGTTTTTGAATAACCGGTTGATTTAAAAATATTTCAATCTGATTGGTGAATAAAATTTGAGGATTGTTATATCTATGAATCAAAATATCCCACGCTGTTTCATAATTTTCGGATGAGATATGCAAGTGCTGAATTAACCGTTCAGCTTCACCCTTAACTTTACTTTTTAAGTGCTGCATTTTTTGCGCCTTAGTAATTGAATTATTTGAATGAATAGTTTCCGAAAAAATGTCATAAAACGTAGGCCATAGAGAATATTTACCACTAAAATTCGGTATTTCTAATTGGGGTGTAGATTGCTGCACATGAGTTAATGATGATAATTTTTTATTGATCTTACACTTAATTTCCCGAAACATTTTTTCGAAACTACTAAATTGCTCCTCATAAATTAAGTCTTCCCCTGATAACAAGTGATCTATTTGCAAGTGTAAACTATCGATATTATTCCACTTTGCCTGAATATTTCGCAACTCATCTTCTAGTTCCCACTTATCTGATAAAATTTCTATGTCAATACTCTCAAGGAGTCTATTAAAAGCCCGAAAATTAGTCTTTTGCAATGCTAATAATTCATCTGCCTTTCCACAAGGCGCGGTGGCCTTGTCCTTCTTACCAAAAGAAGTAAAAAGCTCTCGAGTCATCCGATAGAACTCCTGACCCTGCTGATACAAGTTTTGAGAGAAATAATCCTCGGCCTCGGAAGGAGATGCCGACAACTTCAGATGATTTTGTTCGAACTCTCCCCAAAGGTTATCCAGTGACTGAATTCTTTTCTGGAGATAATCTGGGGTCTTCCTGACCGCAGCGTCCTTCCCGAAGTTGACCTTGATATAATTGATGTTGTCCAAAAGCTCACGCTGGCGGGCGACTACAGCTTCCATGGTTGATGAATAAAAGGAACAGTCTTACTTGATTTGATGCTGGGAAGGGCTACCTCCTTGCTGCTTTCTGCTCCGACGTAGGATGATCCTTGGACTTTTGCGCACCCTCACTGTCCGTAAGTCACTTCAAGAGACTCTCAATTCGCGTGATAACCGTTCGCGAATTTTTTGATAGCAAAAAATATTTTTATGATAATAACAAAAAAAAAAAACAAGCAAGTAGTGCAGGTGTTTTGTGTAGCGCGCATACTACTAGAGACAGGGGGTCGTGCTTGTAGTCGTTGTAGCGCAGCGCATTACCATGTACAGTCAGCAGCACAGTTGTCAAAAGGACAGATGATTGTGACATTACCCTGCCCCTCGACCCGTGCAAAATGTTTTGTGTACGTGTTTTCCACCGGGCATGGAAAGCAAAAACATCCTTTCTCTACACAAAAATGTGTAGAGAAACAATGTTTTGTGTAGACGATTTATTAAATGTTCAGATGTTTTTGTTGATTGTGTAGGGCAAAACACGCGCTATGGACCTGACTTAAGGTCAAAACTACACGAGGGCAACTCAATGTTATTTCGAAGCAGAGATTGAAATAGTTACTAGTTTGTTTTTTATGTTTTTAGTCAGATTTTTATACTTTTAAGTTAGGGTATGTAGAAAAACTAATTGGGAACCACTACAACATGGTAATGTGTCGCACTGACCTGTTTCTGCTTGAATATCTTGGCGCGGGGGTTGGTGTGGTAGCCGAACCAGTCGCCGAACGTCTTCACGCGCACGTTGCCGCCGCTCAGGTTGAACACGGCGGGGAAGTACGGGATGTTGTACGACGGGAAGTACGACGTCTTGAGGAGCACGTCTGTTCTGAGAAATTACGGTCCTTGTTAACGAACAGTCCGATTCGGTCCGGGAGTAGCAAAGGGGGTGCATTAAAAATACACTCTAACTTTGTATCGGTCACCATTTTAGGGGGTCACGAGGGTGGGGTTTTTACAAAAACGTCGTGTCTAGCGCTTCGCCGGCCGCAGCCGCTGCACGCTCGCTCAGTTCGCTTAAATCGCGCGTTTTGGTCGCAATACTAATCTAACCTAACGATGGGAGGGCAAGAAAAGAATCTCTGTCCTCCTGCTTTTGTGTCTATCCCATTTTATGTTCCATACAAAACCAGCCCAACGCGCTCTGCTCAGCTTGAACTTATTGTAAGTTCACTACGTACCTACTACTTATTGCCCCACACTACAAACGTGAGCGTGACACTGTGTATGGGGTAAGTAATCGATTACTTACAAGTCGGCCGCTTCAGTATACCCGGGCAGTTGCTCCAGCACCCACCGCAGCCCGGGCCCGACGGCCCCGGCGCGGCGCGGCTTCAGCTTGTTGCAGTCCAGTATGTACTATAATAACTCCAGCACTATAAACGTGGTATTGTGTATGGGTCAAGCGATCCATTACTTACAAGTCAGCCGCTTCAGTATACCCGGGCAGTTGTTCCAGTACCCACAGCAGCCCGGGCCTGACGGCCCCGGCGCGGCGCGTCGTACGCGGCTTGAATTTGTTGTAGTCCACTATGTACCTGTGCGGAACCACCGCGTTAGTTATATCTGCTCTGCTTTAGTATTTAACTAGTAGTTACGATTAACTATTTTCTGTTTTTGTAAAAATCATTCAAATGAAAGTAATGAAAATTTACTTTTTTTTTAATTTAAAAACATATTTATCTACACAAATTTTTTTTTTTAGTTACACTTCAATATTCGGTCGTGACGACGAACTGAGATGCCGACACCGAGACGGCGGCGCGCAGTTGTCTGCACTTGCGCGACGCGTCAGCATCGCGCGCTTATCGGAGAGTAACCACTGTTAGATTACTTTACACTACGCTATTAGTTCACACTACGCTATTAGTTCACACTACGCTATTAGTTCACACTACGCTATTAGTTCACACTACGCTATTAGTTCACACTACGCTATTAGTTCACACTACGCTATTAGTCTACACTACGCTATTAGTGTACACTACGCTATTAGTGCACATACCACTGGTTGTTGTAGGTGCCGCTGTTGTGCTTGCGGAACACGTCGGCCCACTGGCGGCCGTCGCGCGCCAGACGGTTGGCCACCATCGCGCGAGCATACTCCATTATCTACATAAATACAGAATTCTCAACTTTTTTTATGCACGGGATAGTGCTTAGCCTTCACCTCACCTGATGTTAAGTGACGATAAGGCCGAAGGTGGAAGCGCACTGCACCCAGAATCCTCATCACTGAGAAATTAGCTATCTTATTTCTAATTGCCGGAACACAACGATATGTCAAAACAAGTTTAGATGCGTCATAGGCCAACATCATGCAATTTAAAACAGCGACAGGTACTGCAGATACACACATTGACATTATTATGTCAAGAGAGGGACAAAAATGAACGCCACCATACGGAATACTTGTCGTTAGAAAGAGATAAACAGACATCATATAAGTTTCGTCTGATACGCTGCATGCTCATTGGCGCGATACATAGTATATCTCGCTCTTTGTAAATATGGCCGATTAGAGTAATATTTGTATTACGAAAATACATTTTATAGTTAAATACTTTACTCACGTGTGAAATGAAACATTTTTCCGATCTCTGACTGTTGCTGTATAATTTGTACATCCTTTAAAGACGCAGGAAGGCATTTTTGATAAGAATGTCACGGTTTTTTAGTGTCTGACTGACGAGAGTGGTGTGTGTTTACGTGTCACGAGCCTGTGCCTGACTAATTGAAAGTCGGGCAATTACCTGACTTTCGTCTTGCCATTGTGGAGCGCGGGTAACGTATCTAAACTTGTTTTGACATATCGTTGCCGGAACACAATAATTTTTAAATTGTTGTTATGGCGTCATACTTAGGTAAGGTGGTGGTAGCTAGCCAGGCGGACTTGAAATAAGCCCTACCAACCAAACTACCGGTCTATCGATCTATTGATTTAACAGATAGATGTGATACATTGCTACTTTTTAACCGACTTCCAAAAAGGAGGAGGTTCTCTGTTCGTCTGTATATTTGTTTTTTTTGTATGTTTACCGATTACTCGAAAACGGCTGGACCAATTGAAATGATTCAAACGGTTTTTCATAAGGTAAACTCCCAAGTTGGTCCCATTTTTTAAAATTTGGAAATCGGTTCAGTACTTTCGAAGTAATCTTGAAAAAAGTACGAAAATAGTATGATTTTGTGTGAATTACCTCGATGATAATGGTCGTATTACTTATTTGTTTATGAACTGAATAAGATGATTATTTTTGATTCGAATCGTTCGATTCATCACCCGATTCGAACCACTTACGGGTGATTCGTATTGATTCGAATACATTTTTTTATTCGAGTCCCATCCCATCACTAATTACCTATTATTAATGTGGTCCACTTGAACGCACAGAGCATACCAGCGCACTATACCGACTTAGTGGCCACCATCTCTAACAACCCCAACATTCATGCGGTTTTAGTTTCGGAAACGTTTTTAAAACCCTGTCTGCCTTCTTCCTCTTACTCTCTTCCTGGCTTTCACCTTATCCGCAATGACAGAACGGGCAAGGGAGGCGGTGGTGTTGCCATTTACCTTCGAAACCACCTCTCCTTTAAAATTGTAGACAAATCTCCTACCTTATACTCTGAGTCTTCTGAACATCTCTTCCTGGAGGTCCTACTTGGCCATATTAAGGTACTATTAGGAGTATTCTATAGTCCCAATCTTCATATTGATTACTTCTCTAAGTTTGAATCCTTATTAGAGAATCTTGTTCCTACGGTCGATCACACATTAATTTTAGGTGACTTTAATACCTGCTTACTCAAGCGTGACTCTCGATCTTCTCGTCTAAACTCTATAGTAGATTCTCTTAACCTCAATATTCTCCCGTCTTCTTCCACCCATCACTTCCCTGGTTGCCAGCCTTCCTTGTTGGATCTTGTCATTGTATCCTCTACTGACCACGTGAGCAGTCATGGACAACTCTCTGCTGAAGCCTTCCCCTACCACGACCTTATCTTTCTATCTTACAAAATTCGGTGTCCTAAAGCCAAGCCACGTGTGATCCTTCAGCGCGATTTTAAGAACATTGACGGGAAGCGCTTTATGTCGGACCTAAACGATATCGACTGGGATGCAGTCTTGGAAGCACCTACTATCGACCAGAAGTTGGAGGTCTTCAATTCCATCCTCATTCAACTTTTCGATCTTCATGCCCCGTTGCGACCCATTCGCCTTAAGCACCTGCCTACTCCTTGGCTTACCGCAGATATAAAGGCTCTGATGAATCGGCGTAATGCAGCAAAAGCTAGATATAAGCGTAGCCCTTCAGAGCACAGCCGAAATCGATATAAGGAGCTTAGAAATCGATGTAATAGGTTGTGTAGAGATGCGCAGCGTCGACACATACATAACTCAGTTTCGAATGGCAACCCAGCTAAGGTATGGTCTTTCTTGAATTCGTTAGGGATTGGTAAGACGAAGTCAACTCCTCCACATAACCTCGACCCCGACTCCCTTCATCGTCACTTTATAGCCCACTCTCCTCTCTCCCCTAATGTTAAACAGACCACGCTTCGATCTCTTGCGTCCTTGCCTGTCGTGCACCGTTCTCCCTTTTCATTTAGAAGCGTCTCTGAGCGTGAGGTTGAAAAAATTGTCATGGATATTAAATCGAATGCGGAGGGTGCAGATTGTATAAGTCGTAAAATGATCCAGCAGTGTGGTTCTGTTATTCTCCCTATTCTCTGCAACATCTTCAACTTCTCGCTCAACTCCGGCACTTTTCCGAGCTCCTGGCGCCTAGCCATGGTCATCCCTGTCCCTAAAACTTCTAATCCTTCTCTTCTCTCTCACTTCAGACCGATTTCTATCCTCCCTTTTCTTTCGAAAGTCCTCGAGCGTCTGGTGCTTCACCAGCTTTCTGTGTTTGTTAACTCTGAGAACCTCCTGTGTCCTTTCCAGTCTGGCTTCCGCCCTGGGCATAGCACAGTTACTGCTTTGACCAAGGTCTCTGACGACATTCGAGAAGGTATGTCAAATCAGCAGCTCACCACATTAGTTTTCTTAGACTTTAGCAACGCTTTCAACACTGTTGATTTTGACATACTCTTGGCAATGCTCAAGGTTGTCCTTGGTTCGGATGATGTGGTCAAGTGGTTTCACAGCTACCTCGCTGAGCGTCGGCAATGTGTCCGGATTGATGACAAATTGTCCACCCCTCGTGACGTGGTGGCTGGTGTGCCTCAGGGTGGTGTCCTCTCCCCTCTTCTTTTTTCTATATTTATTAGTTTCTTGACACCTCTTCTTTCATGCCAGTATCATCTGTATGCCGACGACCTCCAAATCTACTCCCAATCTTCCTCTGAAGACATAAGCGCTACGATTTCCAACCTTAATGCAGACCTTGCCATCATCCATGAGTGGAGCCTAAGTCACGGCCTCACAGTGAATCCCCACAAGTCACAATCCATTATTTTTGGAGGATCAAAACAGATTGCCAAACTTAATCATATCAATGTACCACCTCTTCTTTTTGATTCTGTTCCACTGCCCTTCAGCAATGTTGTCAAAAACCTTGGTGTCCTTTTCGACAATACCCTGTCTTGGTCTCCACACATTGCCGAAGTGAGCAGGAAGGTGTACGCAGCTGCTGGTTCCTTGCGTAAGTGGAAAAACCTACTTCCTATGAAGACCAAAGTAGAACTTTCGCAGACGCTCCTTCTCTCGATTTTGGACTATGCAGATGTTGTTCAAACTGACCTCACTCAAGAGCTGTTGAGCAAACTACAGCGTCTACAGAACTTATGCATCAGGTTCATATATGGGTTGCGCAAATTCGATCATGTGTCGGATTACAGGAAAGAACTTGGATGGCTACCTATCAAGTTACGTCGTGAGGAGCATGTTCTTGTGCTGCTCTTCAAAATCCTTTACGACCCCAGATCTCCTTCCTATCTCAAAGAGCGTTTCCAACCCCTTGGCGTGGATCATGATCGGGATCTTAGAAGCAAATCCGACAATCGCCTTAGAGCTCCTCACTCCGGCTCTGGATACTACAGGGACTCGTTTACGGTTACTGCTACTAGCTTATGGAATAACCTTCCACCTGATGTCCGTCACTCGAAATCCCTCGCCGTATTTAAGACACATCTACACGCTTACCTACTGGCTAAATCTTAGTTTGCAACAACTTATATATTTATTTAGGTTTATGTAGTGTATGTTTGTTATTCGTACCGTATTTGTGTAAGTTTATTGATTTTGTATGGGTATAAGCTTTTCTTTTTATTTTGTTTGTAGTTGGCACACTGTTTTTATATCTCCTCTCAGGTTCCTATCCTCTGAATCAAAGGTTGTCTGGAAGAGATCGCTTCCAGCGATAAGACCGCCTTTGCCCACCATTAGTCTTAAGCTTTAAGTTTTACTGTATTATTTTTAATGTGTGTGCAATAAAGAGTTAATCTATCTATCTATCTATCTAATTACCTGTCCGGTGGGCGAGACATGGTGGAACAATGTGCGGTTGCTGTTGCCGATGGTGGTCTCGGCCGCCACTAGGCCCGAAGATATTACGTAGAAGTCGTCCGTCGACTGCAAATGTTACACTTTATTGACGAAGTGAAAACGGTACAGTACCAGGGCAAACATCTTGACACTTTTCGACGGAGTGGGGATAAGTTTGCGCATGTGCACTTGTGTGTGAGCGACCAATAGCGCGCCCTCTCCCGCCTCCCGCGTACCTCACCGCTACGCATACACAAAATACGCGTTCTACACAATCCCCACCCGATTTCAAGATGTTTGCCTCGTACTGTAAAAAGTCCGCACTTAAAAATAATAATATGGGGTTAATTATTTTGTACTGAGATTTAGTTTTACAAGAAAATTCAAATCAACATAAAATGGAGTCTCGGGAGGATTAGAGTGCGTTTCTACTGAGGGGAAACTGAGCGGAACGATATTAGACCCGTATTAGAGCGCGTAGTCTGTACACTAGCGCCGCTTAGGAAAAAATATCTTGAAAACCGACGTACAAACCACTGGGCCACGGAGGTCATAAAGTAGTAAACAAACCTACCGATTGCTATGACTAGTCCCCTAGCCCTCCTTGATCAGCCACTAGTGGCCTAGCTTACTAGTAATTACGTCAAAATGTTATCGCTAAAATAAATCCAGTAGGTACAATAAACCAAGGGTATTAAACAGTCACCTGAACAAATGCTGGATATGAAGAAAAGGACATCTTATAGCCGGGAATGAGGTCGGTGCTGGCGGGCGTCATGTGGAACTTCAGCACGTACATCTTCTGGAAGCGCAGCATCGACTGGTAGCTGCGGACCACAACCAAAGAAAATATGTACTACGCGGAAGGAATCGACACTTACGCATGTGTGCTGTAAGTGCTTACGGCTGTGTGAGTGGCGCGAGCGAGCGCGGAGTTAGCGCGGAGCCATCGGGCCGAGGAATTGACTACGCGGAGTCGCGCCTGATGAGAACGACATACACGAAACCACAAAATAGAGAGAGACAACACTAGTCCCCAACGCAGTTCAAGGTCGACGGTGCCAGAGTTCGCACGTACAGGGGAGTGTCGCCGCTGTGCCACAATTACACGGGTACGGGTGGGCGAACTAGTACACAATACCTGTTCCAGGTGACCTGCGACGTGTACAGTTCGGTCAGGTCAGGCAGCAGCTTGACGAGCCCGGAGCAGTGCTCGGGGAACAGCATATCGGAGTCGGGCGGCGCCACCAGCGCGAATGCCAGCTCATCCAAGTCGCCCAGCATGTTGATCCAGCTGGAGAGACACTTTTTTTGACAATTTTATCCACACTAGACAACTGACTAACTACTTATACAGGGTGTTAGTAGCACCCAAATAATAACTTTAAGGAAGGATTCTAACCTAGAGTTAAGCAACTTTCTCTATGGAACCACTTGTCGCAAATGTATAGTTAAGAATTTGATTTGATTGCCGTCAGCCGGTACCGCGGGCCGACCGAGCAGTGTCAGATCAGTACGAACGATAGCAAGAAGCTGTTGTTGTACATTGCAGGTTTTTTAAAATTTCGATATTTTCATTATTATTTTCTGTAAATTTAGGTTCTATGCAACTAGGACAGAGTATACCTTGAAAAAAATAAAAGAATCACTAAATTTTTCATGAATTTTACAACGGAAAATTCTACTTCAGATAGACTCAGAATCATGAGTCAACTATGCCCTGAAAGTTTTTGCTAGGGTGCTATTAACACCCTGTATACTTTTAAAATATATTCTTATTATACATAGCACCCAGACCAGTCTTTTACTATGGGACCAAGTCTAAAATCGCGGAAAGAAAATCTGCTGTTTCATACATTTTGATATTTTCGTTATTATTTTAGTTTAAAAAAATGCGTAGCTAGTTGATTCAATATAGCTTAACACATAAACAGAATACTGCAATATAGTGCAAGTACATAAGAATATTTTACAAATCATCAAATAATCCAAGTACAGCTGTACGAGCCAAAGTACATATGTTAGTAGGTGAAAATATTGCCGCGTTGCATTTGTAGTGCAACGTTCTTGACTTCGATAACTTTACTTGTCATATAATTTTATTGCATTAAATCAGTGTCACAACAGCGCTTATTGGGTTTGGTAATTTCCTACGTCTTTACCCTTCCCTAACTATCAAAGCTCTAAAACTGTAGTCCACTACAACAGCCTTCCTAGCATGACCACCGAAACGCGTTTTAACCACAAAATAGAGCCACAAAATCCACTACTTACTTTGTGTTTTAACTGTCAAAATACCTACAATGGATTTTGATATTGTGTCGATAAAACGCTTTAACACGTGATATACCGGGAGTAACAAGACGCAACGAAGCCGAGGTCTACGAATTCTGCCCATACATTACCACACAATGTAACGCGTAGGTACAACAGACCGCGCCTGCGAGTGTATGCTACACAGCTGCGTGCGGCCGAGTTGAAAGGCAGCGTTTATGTGCGTGCTCATGAGATACGTGTACATTGAGTGATGACGTTTTGAAGGCATTGTTTGTACGAAATACATAAAATTTTGATAATGTTTCTGAAAAATTATTTTCAAAAATTAGGAAATAACGTTTAATAGTAGATTGTACAACAAGTGCATAAAACGCATCATTTTACCCGAGACGTATATATATCCACCCGAGCCGCAGGCGAGGGTGGATAGTCAAGTCGAGGGTAAAATGGGTTTTATGTACGAGTTATACACTCTGCTTTTCACTTCGATTGTGAGGAAATTAAACAACAATAATTTAAAATTAAAAAAATATAATTTTCTTACATTTTAATGACAAATTATATATTTTTGGAATGTGCTCATCAAGACCTTTCATTTGAAACCCATATTCAAAAATTGAAAAAAAAAATTTTTTTTCTCAATTTTTTGTGACAAAATATAAATTTTTGGAATGTCCTCATCAAGGCCTTTCATTTGATACCCATATTCAAAAATTGAAAAAAAAAATTTTTTTTTCTTATTTTTTTGTGACAAAATATATATTTTTGGAATGTGCTCATCAAGGCCTTTCATTTGATACCCATATTCAAAAATTGAAAAAAAATAACTCATTTTTTTATAAAAAAATATAATTTTGGAATGTGCTCATCAAGGCCTTTCATTTGATACCCATATTCAAAAATTGAAAAAAAATAACTCATTTTTTTATAAAAAAATATATAATTTTGGAATGTGCTCATCGAGGTCTTTCATTTGATACCCATATTCAAAAATTGAAAAAAATTTTTTTTTATGAAGGTCTTTCAATTAAATTGATAGCCATTTTCAAAAATAAAAAAGTAATAACACAACAAAAAATGAAGAAACAGAATGAAATAACAAGTTAATTCAATGAAGTTTAATTGCATGTGTGGCTGTTTACCTGACGACCTTTGTCTTAAAGTCTGAGACTTAGACGAAGATTTTACTTTATGCACTAGAGCATAAAAAGCGATTTTATGCAGCCTATACCCAACATAAAGACGAACTTTACGAGCATGAGAAGTGAAAAATATGATTTCATAAAAATATTGAAAAAAAATATTTGACTTTGACCTTCAATAACTTCGTAGCTATTGGTTTCCCAGGTATAGTCCAAAAGACAAACAAAAATGATTCTGACGATGGGCGGAATGCGTGAACTTCGGCTTCGTTGAGTGTCTTGTTACACCCGTTATAGCGTGTTTTGGTAGTCATGCTAAGGGGGCTGGCTAGTGGCTAGCCAATAATGAGTATAATGATCAACTGACATGATGTCGCGCACCGAGAGCAGCTCGTAGGGGTCGGTAGTGGCCTCGTTGTAGCCGATGGCCAGCCCCTCCAGCTGAATGTAGTACAGTTTGATCTGTACAACAGTCAAATACATTTGTATGCAACACTAGCGTCACTCCCGCAAAAAAAAAAAATACAATGTAAATACATAACTTATTAAAAATCTAAGCTGATGGTCCTCTCGCAAAATATAAATCATTACTTATTAATGAACACACAAACTCAGTGACAAGTTTTGGTGGTGGAAAAAGCTAAAACAATAAAAAAATTCTGGCCTAGTTTGAGTCGGACTCGCGCACGAAGGGTTCCGTACCAAAAAACGGCAAAAAAAACACGTTTGTTGTATGGGAGCCCCATTTTAATATTTATTTTATTCTGTTTTAAGTATTTCTTGTTATAGCGGCAACAGAATTACATCAGCTGTAAAAATTTCAACTGTCTAGCTATCACGGTTCATGACTTACAGCCTGGTGACAGACAGACAGACAGACGGACAGCAGACTCTTTAGTAATAGGGTCCCGTTTTTACCAAAGGGGTACAGAACCCTAAAAAGAATAAATCTTCAAAACAGCATACAGATAAGCTACATACCTGATACCAATAGGGATCATTGGGATACTTCTCAATCATGGAAGACATGTATACCTCATTTTTGTCAACAAATGCTTCTATCAGACCACAAACATCAGTCTTGTTGAAACAGTATCTGAAATTAAACTTAAATAAGTATACACAAGTGAACTGGTGAAACGAAAATAAATAAATAAAATAAAACTGGCAACATATCCTGGAGGAAGTTTTAGAGCTACACCCAAAAATACTAGTTTTTATTTAAAAATGTTAAAGAATTATTTTAAGTTGTACAAGCTACAAATAAATTACCCTTTTAGAACATTCTGCCAATGCATCCATATGAGTTCCCGGGTGAGGTAGCCCTCGAGGTACCCCGCAGCGTACGCCTGCTGCTCGTCGGGGGCATCTCCTGATGTGTGAAGCTCCAGAAAGGCCCATCTGGAATCAACAGTATTTAATTTTAATGTAGGTATTGATGTTAGGTAACTTTTCATACTAAAAAAAAACTTTTTTCTTTATCTAGTTTAAAATGACATCTTTGTACCCCGATATTGATAACAATACAAAGGATGCCTTTCCAGTTTAATAAAAGAAGATTGATGAGCTTATGTATTAAAATCATTCATAAAATTAAGCAATTTACCGACATTAAGAGCATTTGATTTTGTCAAAAGATAGTTAGAAAGGTTAAAAAAAATATTGTTGGCATATTCTTCAAACTTTAGTTCTGACTTTCAACTTTCTGAGTTCGGCTTATGTGATGACAAGGGCATAGCCAGGATTGTATATGAGAGAGGGCAGACAAAGAAAAAATTCTAAATTATATTGTTTTGATCGTTGTTTTGTTGGATTTCACAAGCCAGACTTCAAGCCTGTTAGTTTTTTAGTTTTTAGGCGTTGCAAGCTATGAAGCTCGTTAGAATTAAAGTTTACCAGCGAAGGACTACTCTTCTAAGGGGGGGATGGAGGTGTTTTTATTATTGAATGTCTTTTAACAAACTTCTCTGTAAATAATGTAAGTTAAAGACAATTTTTCAGTATGAAAGATACTGTAATATTTTATTTAGAGCATCGCATCTTGATACTAATATTGTTTTAAATAAATGGTGGGCAGTAGAAGTGATTAATAAGAATCAAATACTAAATATACAAACCCAGTGGAGTTGATTTCATTGCTGTATGTGGCTTTTGCGACGTGCACATCAGGTATATCAGCATAATAATCACTTACGGATATCTCTGCATTATTACCGGTCCAAGTTACATACCCGTATTTACATTCACAAACTAAAACAAACCCAAATAACACTAATAAACAAAACTTAGAAAATTTCATATTGTGTGTGGAGCCGCTTTTAAAGTTGGCTTGATAATGGTGTCAATAAAATTACTCTGATTACAATGATGACTAATTACTATTTATAAAACATTTAGAGCAATTATTTGAGGTCAAAAGTGATAAAATAAGGAAACGGCGACAAAAACAACATTTATAAATTGTCATTCGCGCAATAACATTTGTTTTGATTGGAAAGGCAGTGTTGCTAGGTAATAAAAAGATTACCCGCATTCCAACAGGCTAATCGCTGGGTCATCGATCGCCATAGAGTAGATTTTAACCATGGGAAGAAATGAGAGCTTTTCAAATTGACATTTATAAAATAAAAATATTGATTCACTAGATGGTGTTGATACTCTTCGAAGTCTGAAAATAATAACTATTTCCCTCACTTGTGTTGTTACCCCGGTCACTCACATGCGTGCAAAGGTTCGTACATTGTACGAACCTTTGCACGCATGTGAGTGGCTGTCAGAAATTCATTCGCAAAGTCAGAAACTTCGCGAATAGGTTCGCATATGAGTGTGCGAATCCATTTGCACTTCCTCCTACACTTGTTCACGAATGTTTATTTTTACTTGCGATTTTGTGAACAATGAACGGTGAAGATGATTTTAATAAAGCTGTTGGACTGTTTTATGTATGCTCATATGCTGACTATTTTCAATATAGAAAATAAAGGCTAAATAAAGGTCGCCACAACTACGAAAATACGCGTAACCACAGATTACTAATGGTCGTACGAATGCTTTCGTCTGTGGCACGAATGTGTGGGAGGCTAAGCGAAGGTTCGAGGTTCGCGCGCTTTGATGTGCGTCAAAAAACCGACACAGCTTGGAAAAGTACGAATGTCTCGAAAACTTCGACAAGTCATTCGCGAAGGTCGTCCTACACATGTGGGTTTAACGTATTCGCGAACCTTTGCGCACATGTGAGTGACCGGGGTTATGCTCATATTTTATAGGGTGCCGGCATATAACTTGGCAAGACAAAGATGAGACAAAACATGCACCGAGTTTAGTGTTTGTAGCTACTGCGCATCTTTTGTCTCGTTTTTATCTTGCTAAGTTACGTGCCGGGCAGTATACATGAAATCAATAAAAACCGAAATAAAACACAATGGCCTACTTCCCTAATCAATGGGTAAAAGCCGTCATCAGGCAGCTCCAATGGGGAGGCGAAGGCAAAGTGAATTACAGATGGCGCTTCAGTCTTTGGAACAATTGTCAGTTTGAGCTAATATTGTCTTGACTGTGTATTACGTGATTTTACTTTCTTAGATTGTATTTTTTTCGGTTTTGCGGACAAACAATGTATTCTATGCTAACTTTAGCTCAGATAAAAGAAGAATTACGGAAAAGAAAAGCCAAAACAACAGGCAAGAAAGTTTATAGCGACTTACAAAAAATTGCTAACAAGCATTACATTTCTTTAAATTTCGTGTAAGATTTACAAGTAATCTTTTTATTTTAGATTAGAAGCATATGATTTAATTTTTAACAAAGCAACTGAGTGTGAATTTCCGTGTTTGTAGTTGCCTCATGATGCCTTCTGTGCAATAGTAATTTCAGGCTTCTGTACTGCAATTTCTGTACCATCCAAAATTACACGAACCGTTTTATCATATTTATTTTATTATTCTAAGTTTCTTGAATGACTCTGGCATATAAAATTCTATTAATTCTCTGTTTGGCCCCAATATTGGGCTTATTCCATATTTGATATACCTATCAAATTCATCAAAGTTATAAATATGTTAGAAACTGCTGAGGTTGAAATATTAAAAAACAAAGCTGTTATAATTCAAATGTTGTTTTATCAAATTCATGAAACATTCCTTTTGATTTATAATGTTTCTCAGGCTCAGCAAAGGAGAAAATCGAGGGAAAAGCATATTTTTTTCGATATTTTTTTGCCCACTATTTTTTTTGTTACTGGGAAATCGATAAACTCCAATATTTTACAAGTTACATGCATAACAATGCGGCATTTTCTCAGTATAAAATTAAAAAGTGCAATACTCCAAGAGATTCCCATATGTTTTGACACTTTCTTTGAGGCGGCCGGGTACCAAAGACCAGACGCCACCTATCGGGATAAAATTGCGCTTTTCCTCCCCATTCTGAAGACGTGTTGCCATAAGCAAAAATAAATAAATGTCTCTTTAGTGCCTTTCAGTTCCGTTAGATGTCTCTCTACTACACAAAATAAAGGTTTTGCGTTTTGCGTCGACTGAATTTTATTACGAGTATGCGAGTAGGTATGGTAGTCATCCTTTTCTCTCCCACCTCGCTCCTCTGAAAATTGGAAATCCCGCCAAGGATGTTTTTTCATCTATTTGACTTCTATGTTGTATTGTTTATTTACTAACACGCTAAGTTACACGCTCAGGGGGCTTACCATCAGCAAATAAGAAACCGTTCAGTTCAAAAGCAGGCCTTAAACAGGACTGCTTAAAGCCTGCTTTCATACTAACCGTTGAGGTCATAGTACGAAAAAGTAAGATAGTTCAATATAAGTCCTGCTATAAGAGCTCATAGTAAGGCCCCAGGCGTTGGGCTGCAACAAACGCCGGTAGTGACGCGCTGGAAGCCGCGTCCAGCGTCCCAGACGCCGGACGCGGCGTCCAGCGTCACTGGGATGGTCACTCGGAACTGTTTTTAAGTTTCGCATACGCTCAATGTAAACGGACGTGAGCGATTAAAATATGGAAGACCTGCATACCTACTTTAGGTATACCAAAGTGAAGAATGAAGATAGTCATGAATGTCAGTACTTAAATTTTAAGTTGATTTTTATCGCATAGTACCTACGCAAGGTAAATAAATACAAAACCTTAAAATAAAGTACCTAGGTACCTACACAATACAAAAACAAAATAGATAAGTAGGTACCTACTCAAGTGACAAAAAAGGATTCTCACCGTTGACGAACAACCAAGCTTATTTCTTCCCAACGTTTGTGTTTCAACACAT
Source organism: Agriphila tristella (assembly GCA_928269145.1). Taxonomy (NCBI): domain Eukaryota; kingdom Metazoa; phylum Arthropoda; class Insecta; order Lepidoptera; family Crambidae; genus Agriphila; species Agriphila tristella. Next base: position 1,058,580 of record OV743443.1, on the reverse strand, counting down.
TGTTTTTATTGCTGGCATCATAATAATATGAAACTATGTTACATTTAACTAATTCTATCAGTATCAAGCAACTGCATTTGGAAAGAGATGAGAATGAAAAGGAATTGTTAGATGTGCTTCAAAGCAATACACAACTCAAAAAGGAAATGTCTGAGTTACATTTGTCACAACAGAATATGTTTGAGGAACGTAATAGGTTACAAACTTTAATCGATGGGTTCGACCAGTGCAGAGATGAGTATGAGAAGGCCCTCAGACTCATCTCTGGACTGGAAAAGCAGCTACATGACGCTAATAACCGTATTTATAAGTTAGAGTCAGAACAAAACCAAGCGGTAGTCACTCAGAACTTGAGTCTTTACGATGAGTTAGTCGGCTGTGACCCAAAACTTGTTTCTCCCTCACTTAACCATAAGCCAACAATCACAATTGATTTAACTTCTGAAGACTCAATTAATTGCACTATGAGTCAGGCAATGGTTGGTTGTAGTAGAAACAAGCTAAAGAAATATGTAAAAATTAACAAATATATTTCAAAAACAAAAAAGTTACTAAATAAGCAGAAACACTTTTTCAAAAATATTAGTCACATTAGAGAGCGTAGACAACTAATTGAAAAGCTGGATACATGTCAAATTATAATCAATGAGAATAGACTGACATATGAAAATAACATTGCTATGTTAAATACTAAAATTCACTCATTACAGGAGTCATTATCCAGGATGACCCAAAATTATGACCGTTCCAAAAAAGAGATAGGGGAATAAATAATAAATAAATAGGGGAATTATCCACCCCCTCTCTGTCAGAAAACCATTCAACCCACAATGATAGCTCCTTAGCGTCAGGCCTAGATGCTCGGGACCATTTACAAGACCAAACAGTGTATGAGCCCTTAATCTCAGAACATGTAAATATTTTAGCAAGCACAAGTGAAAATAATTCCTTTGCCACTAACAAATGTTCAAACATTATGTTGTGTGATGAAATTGGAAAAGATTTAGGCTACTTATTCAATAATCAATTGGGAGAAAAAGTTTTAAATTATTGTATACCGGGTGCGACCCTACATGACATTATGAGAAAAGTAATAACTTTAAACTTAAATGAAAATACCAATTTAATTATATTAGTTGGTCAAAGAGGTAATGTAAACAAGAAGGATCTCATTTCATACTACAATAAGTTATGCAGTTTAAATATAAATAAATTTGTATTGTTTACACTACCTTACAGTGCTAGCTTGCCACAGGAAGAAAATAATATCAGATATAATTTGAATTTAACACTAAGCAATATGACTTATTATAATAGTCAGAGATGTCACATAATAGACATAAATAAATTAATATTTAATTTTAAATTGACAAAAGATAAATATTATCTTACAAATTATTTTAAAAGACAAGTAGCTTTAGCGCTATTATTTTATTTTAAACATTTAGCCAAGAATTTGGCTATCACTTCTGCTTCTATTGAGCAGAATAGTTTTGACATTTTGAATGTGACCTTGGAATCCGTTCCAAGTAATAATACCTACCTAATACAATTTTTACTCCTGCTCCTATTGAGCAAAAAATTGTTGACATTAAAAATAACACTTTGGCATTTGTCCCAAGTAATTCTTTTATTAGTAATTTAAATTACATAATAAGACAATAGAGGAAGTCTCTAGCCGTGTAATGACTAAGGAAAAGCCTAAATATTTAACTATAGTTCACCAAAACATTCAGGGCTTTTCTGGCAAAGAATTAGAATTAGAACTTTTTTTAACTGAAAAAATTTTTAATATTTTATGTGTCACTGAGCACTGGCTTAAGGAATATGAATTAATTACAGGATTTCAATGTTATAAAATTGCTAGTTCATTCAGTAGGAAATCCACCACTAGAGGGGGATCTTTGATAATTTTGCAAAACAATATGAATTTTAAGGAACGAAAAGATGTGATATCCCTCTCTATTGAACAACACGTTGAACTGTCATGTGTGGAATTAGATCAGTTGATAATGATTTGTGTGTATCGCCCACCAACTGGTAACTACCCTCAATTTGAGTCCGCTATGGAGGACGCTCTAAAATTAGTCATCAAAAAGAATAAAAAAATTGTGGTGTGCGGTGATTTTAACGTAGACATCTTAAAGCCGTCCTCAATTGCAAGTAGGTTTCTGAATTTGTTTAAGTCCTTCAATTTAGCAAACACCTTTTGTGAACCTACAAGAATCACTGCTACATCTAAAACTTGCCTAGACAATATTTTTAGCAACTGTAATGTACTTGATAAAGAAATAATAAATTGTATTCGTTCTGACCATAGCGGACAAATAGCTTCCCTTGAGCACCATCATGTTCCTCATCAGTGTAATATAATTTGCAGACCTCTAACTAAAAATAAATTGGTAAATTTTCATAATAATGTCACTGCCAAAACTCTTTGCTTACCTAGTAATGATAATCCCAATACTCATTATGATGATTTATTTAATTTAATTAAAGTAGAATTTGATAAAACATTTAAGCAAAGATCTATTAAATCCAAAGACTTTAAAAAGAAATTTAGTGATTGGGCAACACCAGGCATATATGTTAGCAGAAATAAGTTGTTGGAATTATATGGTCAGAAAACAATTTCAAATGATCCCGAATTTCATGAATATGTAAGAAACTATTCAAAAATGTTTAATAAAGTATGTACTTTAGCAAAAGCAAAATGTATATCTACAATAATTCATCAGTCAGATAATAAAATAAGAGCCACTTGGAATATTATAAAAAAAGAGACTGGGAAAACTAAAAATAATGACCGTGAATACTCATTAGTATCAGACAATAAAATTATTGATTCAGATGAAGGAGTGGCAACAATTTTTCAAGATTTCTTTTCTAAAATACCTTATGCAACTACCAGTAATTTAAATTCATCTCCAAAAATTGCTGTCTCCCTCTTGCAATCATGTGTTGATAAGTGCAATAATGTATTTAAATTTAGACATATCAATAGTGATACCATTCTTAAAACATTTAATTCAATAAATATAAAAAAGACTGAAGATCTCTGGGGCATTTCAACTCACATAATTAAGTCTATAATAACTACCATTGCTCCCCATCTTGCTTTTATTTTCAATAAGTGTGTTGATGAAGGGATATTTCCAGACTTAATGAAATATAGTAAAATCATCCCTCTTTTTAAATCTGGGGACAAAAGCGATCCCGCTAACTTTAGACCCATTTCCATTTTGCCAGCACTAAGCAAAATTTTTGAAAAGATCATTTATGATCAATTATTAGCACATTTTCTTATCAACAAACTACTTCACGAGAAACAATTTGGTTTTACTCGTGGTAGATGCACAACTGATGCTGGAATTGCACTTCTCAAACACGTCTTTGAAGCATGGGAGAGTAAACAAGATGCAATTGGTATTTTTTGTGATCTCTCTAAAGCATTTGATTGTGTCAGTCACAGTACTTTATTAGATAAATTGGAACATTATGGTGTATTCACTTCTCAAGCTTACGCGCTCACTAGACATGAAATAAAAGACTTTTTAACGGATACTAGCGCGGATACCCGGATGCGGATACCCGCGCTAGTATCCGTTAAAAAGTCTTTTATTTCACATTATGGTGTATCAAAAAATGCAGTAAGCCTTATGCAATCGTATCTGTCGGCGAGAACCCAAAAAGTTGTTGTAAATAAAACAGAATCCTATGAAGCACCCATTACCATGGGCGTGCCGCAGGGATCGATATTGGGTCCATTGCTTTTTCTTATTTATATTAATGACCTTCCTTACTATACTAAAAACTTATGTGAAATAGTACTGTTTGCTGATGATACTTCTTTAATTTTTAGAGTTGATAGAGGATGTAACTGCAGTGACGATGTAAACAGCACTCTTTCCAAGGTGATGCATTGGTTTACTATTAATAATCTGAAGCTTAACTCTAGTAAAACTAAATGTGTCAAATTTTCACTTCCTAATGTGAGGCAGGTTCATATGACTATACATGTAAATGGCGAAGCAGTCGAATTTGTTGACTCAACAAAATTTTTAGGTATTACTATAGACTCGCGGTTGCAATGGGACCCTCATATCGATATCCTGTCAAGCAGACTTAGCTCTGCTGCCTTTGCAGTTAAGAAAATAAGGCTTCTGACCGACATTGAAACAGCAAGATTGGTTTACTTCAGTTATTTTCATAGTATTATGACCTACGGTTTGTTGTTGTGGGGCTCAGCTGCTAATATTAATAACATATTCATCTTACAAAAAAGGGCAGTGCGCGCTATATACAACTTACGGTCTAGAGATACTCTTCGTGACCTATTTAAAGAAATTAAAATATTAACGGTAGCTTCCCAATACATCTATGAAAATATAATGTATGTAAAGAAAAATTTAGATAGCTTTGTAAAAAATAGTAATGTTCATAAACTCAATACAAGAAACAAGAACAAACTTGCTGTTCCAAGGCGCAGACTGCATAAAACCGGAAGCTCTTTTTTGTGTAGATGTATTACCTTTTATAATAAGATACCAGAACAAGTCACAGAACTGCCCTTGGAAAAATTTAAAAAACCGACTTCAAAAAAACCTGCCTCTAAAAAGCAAGAAATAATATTCAAATCATTAGATACGCATTATCATTGTTATAATAACAACACGTCTATTGAAGTCGGGTGGGGCTGGAGTACAACTTCCTTTTTTTATTCTAAAAGCCCCACCCGACTTCAATAGACGTGTTGTTATTATAACAATGATAATGCGTATCTAATGATTTGAATATTATTTCTTGCTTTTTAGAGGCAGGTTTTTTTGAAGTCGGTTTTTTTGTTTTTTAAAACAATTTTTTATTTTTTTATTTTTAGTGTAAGTACCTTCTATATTAGGTGTATTATTTGGTAGAAAAATCGGCTCAGCCAAACGTGAGATATTCGCGGAGAAACATACATTCATACAGGTCAAACTGAGAGAGAACCTTTTTTTTTTGAAGTCGGTTAAAAAGACTATACTAAAAGTACCCCTTTCCCAACAAAAAGAAACATCTAATTCGGTTCATATATAACAAAGTCGTCAAGTTAGTTGATGCAAAATCACAGTATTTTCAGGATTTCTCAAAAACTACTGAACCGATTTGAAAAAAAATTAAATAGGACCATCTCGCAAGAAAACTCAATCGAACAAAAAAAGAATCTTCAAAATCGGTTCATAAATGACGAAGATACGCGCGAACAACGATAAAAAAAAAAAAAAAAAAACATACAATCGAATTGAGAACCTCCTCCTTTTTGTGAAGTCGGTTAAAAATACTGTTAAATCCAATTTAATGAGTAAAGGTTATTACACTGTTGACGATTATTTGAAGGATAAAAAGGCATGGGCATAGCTTTTGTATTGTTAATTATTACTCTAATACCTCAGTATTGATTAGAAAAAGTCCGGGGTTCTTTCATAGGTCTAGATAAAAGTCCTTTAATTAAACTCGAATCGTGATTTTCTTTTCTAAGTATAAAATTGTGAGAAGTATCCTACCTACTTAAAAACGTACTTCTGGCTTCTTGACTCGACGACTTAATATGGGTAGCTTTAGTATGTCATGCTCACTTCAAACATTTCTGCGGTGGTGTCGTGTGAGGCGGGTCGTTACGTTCCCTCAAATATGGTTGAGCGAAGCGATGGCTGGTTCATGCGTCATGCTCGTGAACGGGTGCTGCCAGTGGGAATGGGTCTGCTTCTGTCTGCTTGTATTAAGGGCGTCGTATAACTCGTATATAAAAGATCTGTTTTATATTGTCTGTATGTATGGCACTTCTTACTCAAAAAATATAATTCTTAATAGCTTACCTTGTTTTGATTTATTTAATTGCAATATTTTTACTTTCTATAGTCAGTAGTTTAGTGAAAGACCTATGAAAAGCTTTTGGATATAAATTTTCAATTCGATGCCTTAACATAGGTAGTCTTAGTATGTCATGCTCTCTTTAATCATTTCTGCGGTGGTGTTGTATGAGGCTTAAATATGGTTGAGCGAAGAGATGGCTGGTTCATGCGTCATGTTCGGGAACTGGTGCTGCCAGTGGGAATGGGTCTGCTTCTGACTACCTATCTTAATGCATATTGAATTGTATGTTTTTCTTTTATTTTTATTTATTGTAACAGCCTAGACTGAATAACAAGTTCAAACTTTGAATTTAGCTTAAAATCTGTAAATTGATTAAGAAATTTGAAACTCATTAAGAAATGAGCTAATTCAATAATGTTATTTATTTGTTAATCTTTGTTAATATAAAGTCTGGAAACGATATACATATTTGTAAATATCGTTCCATCTGATTGATAAAGCTGACAAGTTTTTTGCGCCCATTTTTCTTGTCAGTTAAAAGACGTCATAATGGGTGGTAGGGTAAAAGAATTGACGATTTAAAAATGCTTATTATGTGAGCTTATTTAAATAAAATATATTTCACTTTCACTTTCACTTTCACTCCGTTTTGTTTCTACCCAAATTACCTAAATTTCACCATTTCCAAAGTGACCGCGCGACAAAAACGCGGCGTCCGTGTACGCCAGAATGCTCCGAAATGACTGCGTAGGCGGCGTACGGCCTACGGACGCGGCGCACGGCGTTCGTGCGCTGCGTCAGGCGTGCGAGAGAGACCACACTAGTACATTTCCATAGTATGCATTCGTAGGCCGCGTACAGCGTTACGCCGGACGCGACCTACGGCGTTTGTTGCAGACCACCGCCTCAGAGGGCCTAGTGCGAGTTGATGTTTTCACTTTTCTTTCGCTATCGAAAACTATCGTTTTCTCTCTTTCACTCGCATTGGCTATGAGTAGCATATCCGATAGTTTTCGATAGTGAAAAGTGAAAACATCAACCCTTTGAGCAACATCGGCTTCGACCGAAGCCCGCCATGCTCTAAAGTCTCAAATCAAACCTCATTTTTCGGCTTATATTATTGCAAGAACTCATTATGTGACCAAAATTTAATGTTGTCAATAAATGAACTTTTTAAAGATCATACCATACTGAATCATGGTAAATACAATACCTACTTACAATATGTTGAAAAAACTATATGCAATTTAATAGTGTTAATAGGGTTATATTTTGATTAGGTAAGGTGACTGGGTCAAAGTGCGCCTGAGTGCGCCATACTTTTATCATAGTTGACTTTGGTGCAATATATATGTTTAAGTTCACATAATGATACTTGTCGTGATACCATAGGGATCTGTGATATTTTGCAAATACAACCAATGATGTGGTGTCATTGGAATCTGACTGTAAAATAATTATTTTTAGCACAAAATTACAAAACAAGGACCGTAGAACAATTCTTATGCCGTAGGCGCACTTTGCCGACAAATCGGGTAAGTGCGCCTGGTATTAATAAAATGCAATAATGAAGCATTAGAATTAAAACATACACATATTATTTTGAGAAAACAAGCAACAAAACGCATAATTTTTTTTTCTCATAGCCACATTCTAGAAGAATCTATGGTGTTGAAACAAAATTTCGGATAAGTGCGCCATACAGTCTTAAATCAGAGGCCATAGCCATTGCCATAGCAATTCTCTAGCAATAGCTTTGGCAATGGCTATTATGGCTTTCGCTTTGAGTTAGGTTATCAAAATTCCCGCAACGCGATCGAATTCGCGTCAGTTGATATGAAGCTTAAAAACACAACGTAAAAAAATATTAAAATCTTTTTCTATTAATAACTTATTAAATAAAAACCTCTGAGGGGGCCACTTTCGGTCATACAATCGCCTTAAGTAAAAGACATTCGGCAACTGTCAAAAGCTGTTTCGTATATTGGACAAGCTGGACAAGTTAGGATTACAGACGGTACCTATGTTCAAAGTTTCAAGTCTGCTCATGTAGCGGGAAGCTAGTATAAAATCGTTTGCAAAATTTTGTAGGCAAAACAAACAAACGAGTAAGCAACCTAATAAAAATGTTAAGAGGCATATTACATTTTGATTGTGATTTTTGCGTAAAATGGCCAATTTTGGCGTTCTCGATCTCAGAAACAAAAATACATTAATACTTTTGACTTACTGAATGGTGCAGAATAGCTATTGGAATAGATCATAGCGGCCTCGCTTTTTTGAAAATTTGCTTAACTTTATAATTAAACCCGAAATTGCAGAGAAAGATTTTCATAAAATGCGCGAAGGCACTTTTTTGAGCTCATGGATTGAACAACTGTGCTAAACAATTGAAATAAAAAATTGAATGTTATCTCTTACATAGTCGAATAGTTTATAGCGGCCTCGGAATTTTGAAATTATGTATGGAATATGTGAAAAAAAAATCCCAATCAAAAACCATAAAACTACTAAAAAAGCTCAGAATTAACTGTGGATTTCTCCTAGATACATTATTATTATTACGTAAAAATCATAAAATCATAATAATCTTTACTTCATAACAAAATCAAATTTCATACTTTTATTTGTTGTTTGTACTTGTTTGTCTTTCTGTGTATGTTCAAAGTTGACTCTAAGGAATCGTTCACCAACTTTCATTTTCCTTTCTAACCCTTTAACTTTCCAGTGAATCATCATATTACTTTTTGTCGCGGACACATATAAATGTATTTAGTAGACCCAAAGGTTTCTCTAGGTTGTAACGCTAAAATCCGTCAAAATCGAAATTTCGACGAAAAAATGTGATAGGGCCCTTAAAAGAAATAACTTTAAAGCTACACTAAAATAGAATAGGTTTATACCTACAATGCGAATAAAATGACAATATAAAAGTCGATTTGCTATTTGTTTACCGTGTTTTATTAGAGCATAGCACAGAATAATAAATACTTAGCTATAGATAGTTTTTCGCGGAAAGTGTTTTTATGAGTTTTTCAAAAACTATCAGTGGTTTGTATCAGTTAATGGGGAATGTCCGAAAAAAATCAAATTGGCTGAATATTTTTTTATAGATATTAGAAAAAAGTTTCAGAATTTTCGGTAGCGTGAAAAAAAAACTAAGGGATAGGTAACGTCCACGAGCGATTATTAATACCTACCTTTGCCACCACCTGCCTTAGCCTGCCAACCACAAAAAGTATTTAAAAAAGTTTTTATCTACACTCACAACGTAATGTTCCAAATATGAATTCAAAAAAGGTTATATAAATACGTACTTTATTTTCGTGGATAGGTAAAATTAAAAAATAAACTCATTACGATGCAGTCAACTGCATCATAAAATAACTTTTTTTCTCATTACGATACAGGGCAAATCCAAAAAGAAGGCAGTGCCGTAACATTAAAAAAAACAACGATATTTTCCTTTTCCCACATATTTTTCATGATTAAAATGTACTCTATGCTTGTCGATGACTTTAGTGCGATTAGTTTGTTGAAATGCACTGATCAAATTTTTTTTTCTAATGGAATGCGCGCCAAGCATTTCCGATAAAATTTGGTTTCAATTTTTACATTTTGTTATACTTACTGAATTTTGTAGGTTTTTTTATTCTTGCTCTAAAATGTAAAAAAAAAATTACTCTGCCCGATATTTTAGTTTAGATGCAGCTAAGGAATTGACTTATTACAAGGTAGGTAGGTACCTTGCTAATACAAACAAAGTCTCTCTCTCTTTTCTAACGTTGATCTTTTATTTAGTAGGTTCAATCCCAAATGTATGAGTGTAGATAAAGTAGTGTATGAAACTGCACATAACTAGGTATTAAAACACTCGTGTGATACTATTAAAAACCTCGCCTACGGCTCGGTTTTTAAACACACACTCGTGTTTTAATACCCCTCTTTATGTGTCAGTTTCATAAACTACTATTACATGTTGTGTTGAAACTTTTCAGCCAATTTGATGTTTTTCGGACATTCCCTATTAACCATCGGCATCGCATACTTTGCCCCTATTAATAATTTGCTTCGTTCGCTCGATGAGAGGTGGGCGGCAGTTTAATTTCACGCGCGCCCGACCGGTGCGCGGGCGCAACCTGTCACCGCCGTGGACGAACGTGGATTGATTTGTGGCTACGTGTTGAGTTTTAATTACTTATCTAAAGTTATCTGGGTAGGTGAGGTTAATATGAGCATTCTTACCGTCCATACGGAAAGCATGTGCCCCAGCAATGAGGATAAAAAAAAGCTTTAAAAAAAAAGCTAACCTCCTTCAAAAAACCTTAAAAAAACAGCCCTATAAAAAAGCAAGAAACAATGTTCAAATCGATTAATTAAAACACGTCTATTGAAGTCCGTTGATTGTCATAAACCTACCAATATTTCAATCACTGTACAGTTCCTATTTGATTTTGCGGAGTTCCCTTGTGTATCTTCATAATTCAAAGTCTAATACAAATGAAATTAATTTATTTTTTATTTTTTTTTATTTATTTATTTATTAACACAGACACAATATCATGACAGGACATATCCCAATTCGATAAAGTGGTCACTACTGCTTATAACATATAATATACAATGACACTTTGGCGAATTCACTCAAAGAACACGAAAAAATATCAATACTTTGGGAAATTTCGTTGAGTGTGTGCAGAGCGCGTGTGATTGGGGCTTTATTTAGCAAATTAGTCCTGCCTCGCGGTACCACCAGCAGCCGTGGCTGTCGTCTCCTCCCCACATAATTGTCAGGTGCCTGCAACATCACCTCCTTTAGCATCCAAGGTGTCTTCATTCATACAAAAAAAGAATAATCTAAATCGGTTCATAAAAAAACTAAAAAGAACATCCGTCTGAATTCGTATAAAATGGTAACAAAAACGACAGTATTTTCAAGATTACTTGAAAACTACTGAACCGATTTCAAGTTTTCAAAAAATGGGACCTACTTGAAAAGAAACCTGGCCCCCTAGCCAAAGTAACATTTGCAAATTTTCGCTATCGCTTCGCTTCGAAACATGTATGGGTTTGACGTTTTAAAATTCGATTGTTAACGAAACCTTATTTATATCAATCCCATACATGTTTCGAAAGCGAAGCGATAACGAAGATTTGCGAATGTTACTTTGGCTAGGCCCTCTGATGTTATAACGTTTGAATCATTTCTATTGGTTCAGCTGTCTTCGAGTAATCGGTGTATACATACATATAAAAAAAAATACGCGACGAATAGCTCCTTTTCAAATATTTGACGTGTCGGTTAAAAAGTGATAATATTTCTTCATGCCTATCGACTATAGATATTTGTTTGGGAAGGCATACTTATATTGAAAAAAAGTTATTTGTCGCTAAAAATGTATTTAAAAAATCAACCAATCTAAGTCGTAACACTCGTAACAAGAGTTCCTTAAAAATATATAGGTAAGTAGGCAAGGGCGTCGCCAGGGGTGGGCAGGGGGGGCTGCTGCCCCCCCCTAGAGGTTAAAAAATCTAGCCAACTGCAAATAACCAAAGTCCTAAGGCCGTGCAATTGACTTGCTTTTCCGATAAATCCTGCCCCATCTCAAAACTTGAATAAATTCACTAGGTGCTGTTGACTGTACCTACAATTCATATCATTCTCATCCTCTTTAATATTAACTTGCCCCCCCCTGGGCCCTTGGCTGGCGACGCCCTTGTAAGTAGGTAATTTAACTTGGGATTTTTTTGCGTCATTTTAAAACTAATCCTTACTAATATTATAACTGCGAAAGTCCGTTTGTTTGTTTGTTTATTTGTTTGTTTGTTACGCCTTCACGTCTTAACTACTCAACCGATCATCATGAAATTTTGCATACACGTTGCCAAAGGTACAGAGAAGGACATAGGGTACCTTTCATCCCGAAAAACGATACTGTTCCCGAGGGATAGATAAATAACTGTCCACGCAGACGAAGTCGCGGGCGGCAGCTAGTATCTCATATATGTATGTACCCACTGACGTCCATTATACAAGTATACGCTGGACAGGCTATTGTCATGAAATGACAGCAATTTATGGTAATGACAGCAATTATGGTAATCGGAACAAACGATTGGTGACGTTCGCCAGTCCAGCGTACTTGTATAATGGACGTCAGTGTATGTACCTAATTAAAATTAAGCACCTATTACATTCATGAACTAGCTACCGATGTCGGTCGGCAGAAAGAAAGATTTCGTACATCTAAAAAACAAGAAGCGGCAAACACAAAGTCATTTTTTATAAGTATAAAAAAAACTTACTTTGACGTGCTTTGACATTGATACGGCAGTGTCCCGTGACAAGTTCAACGTCACATATTCATGTTCCCGCCATAACTCCGTCCAGCGGAGCGTGCATCCTCCTTCCCGCCAAAAGAGGCGCACTGAAAAAAAGCAATTAGCTGAAATGCGCGCGCGCAACGGGCGACGGGCGCGCGGCTAAATCCGAGCGCATCTCATGCGTTCACGCGTGCCATGAAAAATGGTGCGCCTGGACGACAGGACATGCGCGATCAGGATAGAAACAATCGGGTATTTTGGTCTTAACTAGGTAATTAGTTAGTGTGCAGAAGAAAACACATTTTACTTTTTACACTCGAATTCTTTCAAGTGTAAAAAATAAAATGTGTTTCTTCTGAAGCTTTCGAAAGGATTTTGTTACAAAAATCTGGATGGTACTACTGGTTAGTGGGTGTTGTTACTGCAGGGTGACTGTAGGTACCAGTATCAGTACCATGGGGGAAATGGTGAAAGTATATAAATAGGTACCGTACCGGACCTTCGGGTATTCGACTAGGTAGGTGTACCATAGAAGATACCAGAGCTTACAGCATGCCTACAGCTTACAAATTACCTTTTTATGCAATGTTTTCTACCCTTTTTTTCATTAAGGCGGCCCCGCTGCTATTTAATAACGAACATAAATAAAAAACTAGCAATATGTAGTAATCATTCACGTCGGGAAAAGCGATCAAAGCGCGGGCCACGCCGCCGCCATTTGCAATCAATTCCGCCGATGGTACGCGCATTTTGTTTTGTTATTTCGTCGTTCAACTGTCAGCCGCACGACGTATTTGCCGGAACCGCGGCGAGCGAGCCCCGCTAATACAACAGTTATACTGATTAATTGCAATGCCCATTAGAAATAACTTTGAGCAACTGCCACGGTTTATTTGTTAATATCTTTAGAACAGCGGCGGTGAAAATTAAAAATAATAATGTTGGCGGAAAACGCGCGTAACTAAACGTTTTACGGCGTGCGACCGCGAGGCGGAACCAGCGCTATTTTTTAATTTTTCACTGCCCTGACGAATTGAAATAAATCTTGAGCAGAAATAGAAATCTAAATATTATTCTAGCGCTCTATACCTATTACTCATAGCTTTTGATGACTAAACTTCTACCACAATTTTGTGAAACAATGTTGCAAGAACTTTTTCAATACGTAAAACAAGTAATTACTTGTACATATATATATAACTTTTTTAAAGAGTTTTGTACTTTAATAGGTGGTGTGTCCGAAGTCAGTTTGCTAACTGAGCTTGAAATGAACAAACCCTATAGTTAACTTCTTTTCCGAGGCGGCGGCGAGGCGACCCCATCTCACGCGCCAATGGCCTGTGCAGAAAATGTTCGCTAGTAAGTAGAGTGATGTCCTCTGTAAAAGTGATGGGTAAAAACATTTGTAATTATCTCGTAACCTAATTGATTGAAATAAATAATGTGTTTATTCAGCCAGAGTCAAAGATGATTCCACAAATACTTAATCCAGACTCTCAGACATTGAGAGATTTAGCAATCGTGCAAACCAAACTACTTTCGAATGGATGTTGTCAGGCAGCAAATGAAATGAATTCGCAAAGTTGGGAAGACGAACTCGAAAGACGGATATTAAAGGAAACAAAGGACTACCTTATTTGAGTGTCAGTTATTGATAGAATTTATAAAACATCTGGTTTAATAATAAATTCAGCAAAAGTTTCTCATCATAATTCAGAACTCTCGATACTCCTCCTTGTTCATTTATTTTTATCAGTAAGTATTGATATAGATATCATATAATAAAAAAGCCAAGGACAATAGAATATGCACTTATTAACTTATTTATATTAATTAATTAATTTAAATTAATCAATAAGTATATTCATTTTCTTATTAAATTCAAAAGTGCAGTTCGCAGGCATTTAGGTAAATGTATTCGCAGGTGTGTTTACGTAGCATTGTCATTGGCGTAGGAAGGAGGGGGGCCGGGTGGGCAGTGCCTACCCCACAAAAAACTTGATATATTTTTCTATTGCCCTTCAAAAACTCTTACTCGACTCTTGCACCCCCCTCCCCCTAGCTTTGCCCCGGAACTAGAAGTGGAGGCCAGGCCCCTCTTGGAAAAGGTCCTAGATTAGATACGCCCATGAGCATTGTTGCAATAAGAATCTCGCATCTAATGCTTCGCTACTCGGCACATGAATGAAATCTCAAAATTTATGCATGTTGATTTTTTTATAACGAAAATATTTTCGCGGAACACTATTTTGTTGTAACTTGTCTGTCGTTTGACAATGGAGACTTTTATTCCAGTTTGCCAGCCGCACTAGCGTCGAGGCTGGTTGCGCGCTCACCAACGCGCTGCTAATGGCGTGCGGCGAGGCGCGCTGCTCGCAACGCGCGCTAATTGTGCCCTAACATTACGATTTTAAACGCATTTACCATTTGTAATTAATGTTTTTGCTGAAAAAAACAGTAACATCAAAATTTTTATCATTTTCATATCAAAATATGCAAAATGGAAAAATATTTTCTATTAAGGGTGCACCGAGCGTCCACTAGCGCCGCCAATCAAGAAAAAATCATTACAACGAAATAACTATGTTTAACAAAATTCTGAAACATATAAAAACTAGTATTAGTTATAAACTATTTTTGTATGCGTAAAATTCTAAGTTTAAATGCGTTCGTGTGGTTAAAATCTGGATTAACGCCTAAAGTGGCCACTTAAGGCGTTAATCCAGGTTTTAACTACACAAACACAATTAAACCAGGAAAAAAACGCATACAAAAACCTTTTTAAAAAAAAGAAAAACCGCCTTCAAAAAACTGAAAACAAAAACATATAGGTATTTAATTTTTAAGCTGTTTTTGTTTTCAGTTTTTTGAAGGCGGTTTTTCTTTTTTTTTAAAAGGTTTTTTATTTTCAACTTTTTAGTGGTAGGTATGTAAGCGCAGCGTGTAAATATTTTTTAACTTTATATTATAATATTTTCAATGGTAAAATGCCCAGAACTCAATTTCCAAATTTACGCTGTTTGTTTTTGAGGAGTTCCGTTGTGTCATCGTAGTCTAAGTCTAGTCCAGAACATTGCATCGCAAACCATGATTTGGTTTGTTTTGGATTGCCATAAACTTACCAAAACCTAAATCACTTTACTTATACTATTTGATTTTGAAGAGTTCCTTTATGTATCTTCGAAGTTCGAAGTCCAATAACAATGAAATTAAATTGTGACCACTCTTGAAGTATACCCTTTCAAATAAAAAAGAATCATCTAAATCGGTTCATAAACAAAGAAGTTATGTCCGAAATTCCATAAAAACTCGTGCGATGGCGAGCTAAATAATTGATATTTTTCAGGATTATGAAAAAACTACTGGCCAGATCTCTGTAAAAAATTTATGGGACCACACACAAACTATGTTCTTTGAGTTAAAAAAAGAATTGTACAAATCGGGTAACAACTGACGAAGCTATGTTAAAACATACATAAAAAAAAATAAAAAAAAACCGTCGACTTGAGAACCTCCTCCTTTTTTTGAATTCGGTTAAAAATAGTTTATAACTAATACTAGTTTTTATATGTTTCAGAATTTTGTTTAACATAGTTATTTCGTTGTAATGATTTTTTTCTTGATTGGCGGCGCTAGTGGACGCTCGGTGCACCCTTAATAAGTTTACAAGTGAAACCACAGAATACATACGGTGAAACTGCAAAGAAAGAGATGTCTCTTCTAACTACCTCAGAATAATCCACTAATTAATGTCTTGTAGGCAAAAATGGCAATTATGATGACCGCGAACCGGACGACGCTCCATGGGTAGGCCCCCGACAAGATGGACCGACCGACGTCAGGGTGAAGGTCGCGGGAAACTGTTGGATGCAGGCAGCGCAGGACCGATCGTCGTGGATATCCATGGGGGAAGTGGGGCAGTGGGTGTCGTGCGGCTGATATGATGATGATGAGGCAAAAATACGTTGGTATTGAAAAAGTTTATGTAAGTAATCGTGACTGTTTTTCCAAACACCTTCAATGTCTAATGTATTGACGTAATGCATTTACAAGCTTATTAATAGTTCCTCGTTACGGACTACATAACCACAGAGGAAATAATCACTACTACGTAGGACCAGAGACAAAGCTTCATACAACCGCGCAAATCGGTTGCTTTTGCATAATAAAACTATTGAACTTATGTTTTGTTTAATTTGTAATAACCTATTGTGACAACCCTGCTCAAATATGTAACAATTTTGCACGTTCTTAAGAAGCTTTATCTCTGGTGACATAACGCTAGTTGGAATCACATGATTGATGTGGCACCGAGTTCGCAGTAACGCCGGCTCTGGCTGGATGAGCCGCGCGCGCAGCAACGCTCGGCCGCGCGCGGGCACGCGCCGGCGCACGCCGCCGCGCTCCGCCGGTACACTGCGCTTTGATTGAATGCTCGAGATCTTTCATACTAATAAGTTAAGTACACATGGAAATTACAAGTTATTTTTCCAATATTCGTATGTAGCTCTAAGTAAATCTGAGTAAATCTCTTTTTCTATGATTGGATAAAGGTTTTTAGTATAGGTATGTAGATACTTAATCTCTACTCCTAATACGCTGTAGAATTTTTGTGACTTCGAACAAATAAACACGATAATTTATATATTTTTTTACGATACTTCCACATACTCGTATTTTAAAATTGCGTTGAGGAACTTTGCATAACGACGTGAAAAGGTAAAAAATGAATAAATTAAAAAAACCGCATTGTAATCGGCCCATTAGTTTGGGAGCCGATGCTACAGATAGACAAACAAAAATTCACAGATTTTACAGTTCCGCAAGAATCGGAGCATTGAAAATGAACACAAAAATTTACGAAAAATCAAAATCAAATCAAATGCAAAGTTCTATTATATTTTTAAAGTTACCTAGGTAGTACCTACCTATTTAATTTTACGATTGTGACACTCGGCTCCGCCTCGTGTCACTAAAGCGCCCGCTGACTGCCTCGACGCAGCCGAAATAATATTAACCAATTTTCAAAATTTCAACGAATGCACTTCTCGTCTGCTTCTGCATCTTTTAACACTATTACCATGACTATCGGTCAATAATCATAGAAGCTACATCACTTTTTATGTACGGAAACAGCCGTTTTTCTACAATTCCAAATCTAAAGGACCACCTACAGGTCACAATTATAAACTGATTTTCAAAATTATTTCGCCATTTGATAGCTAAACTGATACCCTAGGACAACGGTCTTCAACCTTTTTGAAGTCAAGGGCCTAGTATACTCTGATAATAGTTCGGTGGGCCGCAACACAAGAAAATTGTTTTAATCTGTAAATAGGTATAATTTGTAGACATGTGAATTTTTAGGTCCTAGGGCCTTTTTTTCATTTTTTCTTAAGTCAGTTTTTTTTCCGAAATATTTACAATTTAGTAAACAAATATCCCCCAAAAAACCCGGAATTTTTGGAATTTCGCAAAATTCCAAAAAAAGTTACCAGTAGATTTTCAAAATTTAAACGTTCACACGTGTTTCGATAGATTCCTCAACTTTTGGTACTATTTTCATTTCGATCCTCCCAAAATCCTCGGAGATATGGCCAAAAATACGTCTCAGACGATTTGCATCTGATAACCATTTTCAATGGTAAAACACACGTCAAACTTATAATAACACCTCTCTTTTTGTGTTGGGGGTAAAAAAGGAAAGCAAGATGCGTCATGCTTCACTACATCCCCGTAGCGACTACGGGTGTGCTACGATTTCCGTAGCAATATTATGCTACGGAATAATGATTATATTCAACTTGTATATGGATTCTATGTATTTCTTGTGATTCAGTACTATGTATACTACAAGGCGAATGTGCATACAAGTACTATCTCCGCAAATTGCTAATACGATGGAACCTTTTCACATCAACATCCACGTTGACGTCATCCGCAACTAAAAATGACGTGTAAGAGTAACAATAAAATTCTTATAGGTAATTTAATTTATATTAATTATTGAATTATTATTTTCAATAAGGTAGGGTCTAGGTAAGTATATAAAAATATTATTGTTTTTCTTTTTGAGGTTAAAAACATGGCTGCCAGGTCCTTTGGCAATAATTTGCGGAAATAGTATCTGGATACTATACACACTTTGCTTAGCTGCAAGTATTTGTTGGTTAAAATTGAAACAAATAATTCTTCAAGTGTTTTCTTGAAAGTTAGGATAGGTGTTAGCCAGCCAAGCCAGGAATACTACTCGAAAGACAAACCCAATTATACCGAGCAGTCTATCCAGAACCATGACTTTAGGATCTTCTATTAGTAATCAAATCGCATGCAAAGTTGATTTTAAAAAGTTAAATAAAAAGTTAAATCTTTTTGCTGTCGAAAGCTAACTGCAAGTACAATAGTTTTACGGTGACCATCAGCCATTTTCAATGTCCCCGCTGCTGGGCACAGGTCTTCCTTAAGGGTGGATAAGGAGGATGGGCCATAACCCACCACGCGGGCCCAATGCGGATTGGTAGTTGGTGGGTGTTTTCGACTGCAAATGCACCCAGGACCAACGGCTTAACGTGTCTTCCGAAGCATGGAGGAGCTCGAGATAGTAAATCACCCATCTCATTACCGACCAGGCGCTAAGCCACTGCACCACCGAACTCCTCTCTGTTTTACGGTAGTAGTGTTCGAGACAACAAAACCAAATTGATCATATTATCATAAAAGTGTAGAGTATATGTTCTTGCGCAGCGTTTGATGTGCGCGCCGTAAATCAGCGCGCAAGCGGTGCGCTCGCGCGTGCACAAAGCGGCTCGGTTTCTGCTTATTTGCTTATTGGGTTTACGCGTTGCTGGGAGTGACACGTTAGCTAGAAAGTACGCTTTCAAATGCTCCTATTTTTTTAGCTGGAATATTTTGAGATAGTTAAAAATATATTGCTGATGAAACTAAATGTAGATAATGTAAAGTTCATAGAAAATTTTTAGAAAGTGCAGAATTATGAGGCAAAATAGTATAGCTTCATAAAATCTACTCTACCATGGAAATAAGAACCAGATAATGGCGCGGTTGTAGTGTGTTAGGTGTCTATATATTTGTTCCACAACCACAACGGAAGTCGATGAGTACCTACCTACACAACAAATCGCCTTTTAAACTGGGATAAAATAAGGGAATTTTGAACACTCACTAACCACCCTAGACAACAATATCAGAATTTAGAACTACTGCCTCCCTACTCAAATGGCCAATTTTCTATTTGTTCGCTAATTAATTTTTTTTAAATAAGTATTAAACTCTATGCGTCGTAAGCTTGTCAATTTCATACAAAACAACAATGTATGTGATTCACATAAACTTGCGACATGTGACTTGATCGTCTAATTGCTTATTTTTAACACGTTTTTATTAGGTTGCTTTCTCATTTGTGTGTTCGTTCGTTCGTTTGTTTGTTTGTTTGTTTCTCCACAAAGTTTGCGAACGATTTTTTAAGCTTTAAGTTGGCGAACGAATAGAAAATTGGCCATTTAAGTAGGGGGGCTGGACCGTATGTAAGGTCCAGCCCCCTCTTTTAGTCTCTATTCACTGTATTAATAAACCTTAAATACAATGTGTGTCTCTTGTCGTTCTTTCACATAAAAAGTATTAAAAAATATGTGCTTTAGTATCACATTACAGAATCTGAGGTGTTTGTTTTCACATAACTTTGTATCGGATAGGTTCCCTGTGCTTTTTTCTCCCGTAACGTAACCCGCGGAAGTGCGTGGTAATTATAAACATGAGCCGCATGCTTGTGATGCGGCGCCGGCGCACGTTAGCTGCATGTGACGTCTGTCCGTCACGCCATCGTAAAACATCTTAGGTTGGTGAAAAGGTACACTTTTCTCTTCCTGTAAAGAAATGTGGTAGTAGGTATACGTATTTACAGAAAGCGTTGTTTGGGCGGAAAATTATTAATAAACGCAGACAATTTTTTTCAGTGTTTAAAAGCTTATAACAGCCGAAAATTCCAGGAAAACACTATTTTATTCAGGCCAATTTATATTTTTTGTCAAAAAGCTTTAGACCGATTTTGGTATAGTTTTCCCTTTATTCGCAAAATATAATATTACATTCTCAAAATATTATACTTTGAACAATCACAGTCAAAGTAGTTAGTTAGAAATAGAGAAATATTATTTTCAATAACTATTTTTTTTATAAGTGTATATATTTGTACGAGTAAGTATGTCACCAAAGTACTAGGGTCACATAAATGTGAAGAAGGTTTATTTCTACAATATTCAATCACTTTTCGGTTTTTTTTTTCTTTTTTTCGTAATGCGTCATCTTCTATCATTTTCAATTAGTTTTTTCTTTCCTTTGTAATGCGTCAACAAAGTTCCAGGACCACATAAATATGGAAAAGGTTAAGGTCTATATTATCTTTTATTTTTAACATAAAATTTAAAAATATCAAATGTTATTTACAGAACTTAACCCATGCCATATTTATATGATTTTGGTACTTTGGTGACGTATTAGAAAGAAAAGAAATTATACAAAAACACAATAGGTACCTACTCTATTTTGTTTGTGTTTGATTGTAGGTATTTATAATATTTTGAGAATATAATATTTTGCGAATGTAATATTTTGCGAACAAAGGTAGTTTTCAACGGTATCTTAAACGTAATCTTGTTTTAAAATTTTGATAACAGGTGCACATTTTGCGTATTGTACATTATGCTACGCAGGGATTTTGAATAACATAGTTCTTTCACTCATCCTTCTGGCTAGGTAAGTAATCCACCGCGTGGTGCATTTAAGTAGATAGCGTAATAAATAAGGAATTAAATGTTTTACAGGCTAAACATTTACGAGCGATTGTACCTTCACTTGATATTGGCGCCTTTAATGCCGACACTGCTCAGATTGTCACTTGTCACTTGGCAACAAAGGGCACCAAACTGATACGTGGTGTCACGTATCAGTTTATCATAAACTTACCGTTCTCATAAAACAATTTAACAACAAAAAGATAGGAAAAAAGTTAAAATATTATAATAATGGGTTTAGAATACTGATGGGGCTGCTGCCATGTTTCTGCAGTGCATCCGGAATGTTCACAGAGTCACATAGGGCTTCCATGCTATTATCAGAAAGCGTGTCGTGTCACATCATTTTTGAGAGAGCCCCAACAGCATTGTAAGTACACTGGCGAATAGTGGGACTCTCTACTGACAAGCTTTTTGCGCCCTTTTTCCTGTCAGCTAAAAGACGTCTTCTTCTTCTTTTTTGTTTTGGCAATCTACTTATTTGGGTGGTAGGGTAAAAGAATTGCTATTTGAAAAAATATTTTTTCACTTTCACTCAGTTCGTCCGTCTGATACAGCTGGACATCTCTGGAGATAAGGGGGGTCTTAAAGATTCGAAGGGCTTTTAGGGCATGTGAGGTATCATAATTATGAAAGAGCGTTCTTTACACATAAAGAAGCAAAGGATAAGTGGATAGGTAGCAGCAAAGAAAAATGTCTAACCGTCGGGTCACTTCTTCCAGACGTACCTAAAGAAAAAGCTAGCCAGAGGGTCTACATTCGGGAAGCCCTAACGAAGCAAAATAAGACACTCTTGTATAATGCAAAAAGCCAGTTAAGTATAAACTTCAAGTTTGTTTGGTGTAAAAATGGTAAGGTTTTTGCTAGAAAAACAGAGGACAGTAGAATTTTTTATATTCGCTCTATGCAAGATATAAATGAAATTGGCAAAATGTCTAACACTTGCACATAAATGTCACTTAAATTTCCTTTGAGTTAAAATACTTACTTACCCGTTTAAATTAAATTATAAGTATTGTACTAATGGCTAATCAAATTACTGAATTATTTAATTGTGTTACTACTAACGACCTATATAAACAGTTACCTAAAAAAACAAATATAAACGTTTCATGTATTCATCTAAATATTAGGTCACTATTAAAATTTTTTAATAAACTGTTACTAACAATACATAGCTGTAGTTTTCCTTTGGATATTATTGTGATAACAGAAGCCGGAATTAAAGATAGTATAGCTAATTTATTTCAAATTCCTGGCTACAATATGTACACCCAACTAAGAAATAAATAAAAGGCGGTGGTATTATTTGCTACGTTAAAAATCACTTAAAGTTTACTGTGTTCCAATATAAAACAAAATTATTTGAAAGCTTAATAGGTAAAGTAAAATTAACTCAAATCAAGAAGTAAATTTACTTTGTGTGTACCGGCCACCGTCCACTAATAAACGCTTTTTTATCAAGGAGCTAGGTAGGTGCATTTCGCAATGTCACTCAAATCAAAACTTTTTACTGATCGGTGATACAAATATCGATTTAAAACTGTTATCCTCATACACTCACTCATACCTAGAAATGCTAAGCGAGTGCGGGCTGACGTGCGGCATAACTGATTATACAAGAATTGAAAAGGTTACGAAGTCATGCATAGACCACATTTTTGCGCGGTTCCCCACATCACGCCTGTACTCGGCGGCGCTCGACGACGTACTGACTGGCTGACCATCGAACGATCCTTTTTACCTGCATTGCTGACGGGAATGCAGTGGAGCGTATACAGGCTGCTTCTAAAATGAAAACAATTATTGACTTTGATTTATTGTCTGATGAATTAAGGAATGTGGAATGGACTAAAACTAATCTAATGCATTGTCCTAATGAAATCTATACATTTATAAAGAATGCATTTCTAGAAGCATATAAAAATGCATCAACTACACCTAAACAGAATTATAGTACAAATAATAAATACTTACATAAATTTCCCTGGTTGGATGATAACGTTGTACGTATGCGTAATAAATGTAATGAACTTTTTCGATCATGGAGGACTAGTGGAAATGATCCTAAAATTAGGCTACAATATAACAAAGCCAGAAATAAATTACACAAAGTTTTGGAAAGTAGGAGAAACAGTTACTTTACAAAACAAATAAAAGATAATTTTGGAAACACAAGAAAAGTATACCAGTTAGTCAACCATATGTTAGGTCGCATAAGTCGTTCCATTGATGATGTGATACTAAATGCATTCGACGCTCAGGGTCTTACTCCGAAATGCATAGCCCAAAACTTCTCAAAAGAATTTGAAAACGCGGTTAAAAGTATTACTCCAAGCTGCAGCACTAGATTACTGGATAGTAGTACACATAACTCACCTGTTAACTCAAGTCTATTATTCCAAAAGGCGACAGTCGATAAAATTCATAAAATCATTAAAAACTTAAATCCGAAGAAGTCACCTGAGTGCTTAGTGCGAGTTTCGTAGATTCATGCGAATTACTTTACTATCGCGTTAAACGAGTAAACGCCAAACGCGGCGTAAATCGAAAACGAGCGAGTGCGAGATGAAGTTACATGTTACCGCTCGATCCGCGTTTACTCACCGTGAATAGCGTTTAGTTAGCTTCTTATGTTGGTAGTACGGTGGTAGTACGTTTACGTCGTGACATAATCCAACCTAATAAAGAATGGTCTTTTTATTGGTTGGTCAAAGGAAATCTGCTGCTTTTTGATCTGGCAGGGTTATAAGTAGGAATGTGTTTATTTAAGAGAACAACCAAAGTTGTGTTTCAAGAATTCAAGATGCTTTAAAGAGAAATTTGGGTTCAAGTGGTTAATTTATTGCGGGAACATGCTTATGTTTACTTGTGGATTTGGTCATTTGTTATTGATTTTTTATAGTTAAAAGCTAAAACATTAGTACCGTATGACGAATTTGGAGGTTATCAGCTTATCAAAAGGTGGTTTATGATTCTTTTCAAGGAATCAATAATGAATACTTTTTTTAACTGAATACTTTATTTAGAACCATAAATACTTACTTTTTATTATGTTCAATAAAGAAATTACAATAAATAAGTACCTAGGTAAAATAATAACAAACCATTGCCTTATATTAGCGATTGTTATAGACATATAGTACTTAGGTAGGTTGGTAGGTACTTTAAACCTGAAATTATTAAAATAAAAAGACTTCAATTCAAATAAAAAGGATTTATTAATATGTTAACCTTTAAATTAATTATTGTTATAGACATATAGTACCTAGCTAGGTAGGTAATTTAAACCTGAAATTATTAAAATAAAATAGTTCAATTCAATTCAAAACAATTTATTAATAAGTAGAATAATAACCATTTGCACCTTCAGCAAATAACAATGTTTCTTGCTGAAAAGTATAGATGTTCTTCTTTAATAATGGAACAACTATTTTGACAATGACCTTGCTCGGTATCCCTTACTTTCTGTAACAAATAAACAATGACAATTAAAATTACAAGATATAGGTTTTGACTTTATTAGCAAGCCAGAATATAGGCTTTTATTTTTTGCTTCTTTACTAGAATATCTGATACTCTTTGATCAAGAATACCCTAGTGTCCGGTCAGAGTCTCAAAAATGGCACCTCAAATAGCGTCCCATTTACATACTGGGGCCCTATTTTTGAATCGCTCGGCTGGCGTCGAGCGCTCGTTTCTACTGATTTTCGTTCGACAAGTCAACTCAAATGTATGAGCTGTCGAACGAAAATCAGTAGAAGCGAGCGCTCGACGCCAGCCGAGCGATTCAAAAATAGGGCCCCTGGGCGCTTAATTTGCACAAAGTAAGAGACAAACGATGTGTTTTTCTACAAGAGAAGCTTATTTTTTACAAAATAAGTGATATAAAATGTGAGTTTGTACAAAAGGTGGTTGTACAAAATAAGCGCCAAGTTTGTAAGTGGGCCGCTATTTGGAGTGCCATTTTTGCGTACTGTTTTAGTTCGTTAAGCGTTATCTAGGATATTCTTGATTGAAGCTGATACTAACCGTTGACTAACAGTCAGGCTGGCAGCAGGAGAGGAAGTTGTTTATAGGTTTATAATATCTTTAGGTGTCAATTGACTCAAGACTCCCATAGACTTCATAGTTCATTTATTTAGGTACACACTGCACATTTTGCGACACATGTTTTCAACACTAATAAGCCTTTGGTAGGGTCCATCTTTGACCTGAAATTAAAAAGAAATTGTTTAGTCAAACAAGCTTAATTTATCCTATCTTGTTCTTAGGTTAGGTTATTAGCTGTGTACTACCTATGTGTTGAGAAAGGAGGCGTATACATACCTTTAATTCAACATTTATGCTCTTTAGGATGCCTTTGAATTGGGTTTTGTCTTCCAATTCCTTGAAAAGAATCATAAACCACCTTTTGATAAGCTGATAACCTCCAAATTCGTCATACGGTATTAATGTTTGTTTGATGAAACATGAGCTCTTGCTTCACTGGCATAGTTGTAATTTAGATTATTTGAGCCTCTGCGGCACCTAACATCTTCCAACAATCAAATAAAGCACATTTCCATGTTCTCACTACAAAATATTATGCTTTTCACTGAATAAAAGTAGGTGACAAAGTTACGGTATCTTCTCACTCGATTTCACGTATTTCTCACCGAAGTTAACTACACGAAATGTCAAAATTGCAGCTCGCACTCGCATCTTAAAACAAACGACCAATCACGATCAAAAACGTTCTCACGTGGTCACGTGGTGTCCTCACTTTTCGATTGTCACTGCTCGGTATCGACCGCGTAAAAAACTGGCACTCACGATTTCTAGTACAGCCTTTCATCACGAGATGGCGTTGTTCCGATTCCATACTAAATCGCGTTTACTTTAACGCGATCGAATAAGTAAAGTAATGGTAAGAAAACTCGCACTAAGGACCCTGGAGCCGATAATATCGGAGTTTCTAACATTAAAATGATAGGGAAAGAAATGTCAACAGCCATGGTTAACTTGATAAATACTAGTTTGCGGTCTGGCTTATATCCGGATGAACTTAAAAAAGGATACGTGAGACCTATTCATAAGAAAGGCAAACTCAATGATTACTCCAACTATCGTCCAATTACTTTACTCTCTTCCGTAGTAAGTAGTATAAAATAGTGGAGAAATATGTATGTAATCAAATTTATGAATTTTATAGAAAGCATGGCGTAATATATGACAAACAGTACGGATTTCAAAAGGGAAAAGGTACGGATAGTCTGCTATCAAACTTCACTGATACCGTAAACGAACACTTAGACAATAAACGCCAAGTGTTGGTTTTGTTTATTGACTTTTCGCGCGCGTTCGATACCTTAAATCACAAACAGCTGATAAGCAAACTACAAAATTGTGGTATCCGTGGATCCTTGTTGAAATGGTGTGAAAATTACCTTGACAACCGAACGCTTAACGTAAAGATCGACAATCAACTGAGTGACCCCGTGATTGTAACGCAGGGCACAGCTCAGGGTTCCGTTTTAGCACCACTGCACTTTTTGAGTTACGTAAATGATATGTATAAAATTATTAAAAACTGCACATGTTACCAATTTGCAGACGATACTTGTCTTATAGCAGCTGACAAAAATCCACAAAAAGCCCTTGAGCAAATCCAATCTGATTTTGATTCTATAACAAAGTGGTGTCATGACTCCGGACTGGTAATTAACCCAAATAAAACCAAATTGTTACATATCACGTCTCCCTACTTGCGTAAACCGACTAACCTACTATTACTAACCTTGTTGCCCATGAGCATGCCTGTCTACACGCTCCTCACTATAGTTCTTGCGTCTGCCCAGTAATTGAAGTCGTGAAGTCACACACTTATCTAGGCTTAGTAATGGATGGTAAGTTTCATTGGAAACTTCAAATTGAACGCTTCTGCTCCAAACTCAGACAGTTTTTAGCTAATTTAACATTATTAAAAAATCGAATTCCATTCAAGGTTAAACTAATGTTATATAATTCACTTGCTGACTCTTATATATATATCGTATACTGACCAAATTTATAAATTACAACTAAAAATTATTAAATTAATCGTAAGTAAAAAAATTAAACAACTATATTATTCTAGCGAGGGAAAATTATTTGATCACTGTGGTATTTTGCCGGTACACATGCTATTTAAATATAATTTAATAAAAGAAAACTTTTTTGATCAAAGTTTTAGACATCCAGTGAAGCATCCTGTATATACCTACTCGTGCTGTTGCAAAAAATCGTCTTTGTACGACGCGCGCGCACAATGTGTATGGGAAGAGAACGTATTAATTGGAAAGTATTTTCCAATTAATACGGGTTTCTGATATAATTGTGAACACCGACAACTAACAGATAGACATTAACCAAATTAATGAACCAATTATCGCATTGGATAACTCGCATTTCTTAATTAAAGCTAATTAAAGAAGCAGATAGCATCGAACGCGAGCCGCTTCCGTTGTTAGACGCCCTTTGTTTTAACTACACTCAAACGTCTATTCTAACCTCAAGCAATGAAGTTTAAAATACGATGTACAGTGTTGTTTGGGAATGTTTGGTTATACAGCTGTTTTGCTTGGTTTGAAATTGAAGTGTGTGCGGTAGGTTTTAAGGTTGTTTTTTTGTTGGTCGGGCGGCGTGTAAAGGGTGGGTAGGCGTTACTATTACCGGGTGCGGCGGAGCGTGACGCCCGCCGCGGAGATCAAGGAGCAACCGTATTTATAGTGATAACGCCAGCCTCTGCCGGCTGTTTCCCGCGCAATCAGGGTTGCCAAGATTTTTCTACCATTTTAGGAGCTTTTGGAAATTAAAGGATTTCGAAAATTGTTTTCAGACACCGGGTGACCAGTCGACGGCGACTGTATACTTTCTGCTAGTTTAAATAGATGTGTACGCACTTGGTCGAACTTTGAGGCGATACACAGACAATTTTCATTCGTTTACCTAAATGTTTTTGCAACAAAGGACGTGCCTTTATTTTTCCTCATTTTGTTTCTCTATCTCTGTATGAATATACAAGAAATATGAACCCTACCCATATTTAAGTTGCCCGCTTGGTCATAGTGCGTATTGACTCTTAAAAACATTTCCAACAATAGGAAGAATAGATGAACATTTTCTGAGCGAGATTTGACTCTACATTCTGAGTAGAGAAATTAGAGATCTGGAGCAAAACTTATCTTACCAATAAAGATTGAAAAGTTTATCAGAATGTAGAGTCAAATCTCGCTCAGAAAATTATCAGCACTGGATACAAAACAGTTTCCAAACAAAAAACAATTGATGTAGACTCTTTTTTTTTTTTTTTGGTTTGAATCAATGCAATACTTAGATATCAGCATGGTTAATTCTAAATACTTATCGTAAGTATTATTTATTTATACTAAGGTAACCGTATTTAGATACTATCATCATTAATGTGTATTAAAAGATGTTATATATATTTGTATCAAATTATTAAGCCAGAACATATTCTGTGTAAGAATCCTAATCCTTACTAATATTATAAATGCGAAAGTCAGTTTGTTTATTTGTTACGCCTTCACGTCTTAACTTCTCAAGCGATCATCATGAAATTTTGCATCGTTGTCAAGGGTACAGAGAACATAGGGTACCTTTCATCCCGAAAAAAGTACTGTTCCTGAGGGATAGAGGAATAACTGTCCACGCAAACGAAGTCGCGGGCGGTCACAAGCATACTAGTCTCATGAGTTTTATATTCATAGAATATAAAACTTATTTATAATATGATATTAATATGGTACTCTTACGCTATTTCTAATTTAAATTGACTTGTTGAATTGAATTGACTGTTATAATATAGTGAAGTAAATAATTTAATTGTCATTTTGATTGAATTATTTAGATTGACATTCCATTGATTTATATTTAATTATTGACATTTCGAATTGTATTATTTAGATTGACATTCCATTAATTATATTTTTTTTGTACTTTTGTGCATGCTGAATGAACAATCAGCGAAATATGTAGATCGATAACTGTTTTTCCAACTGACATGTATACCCACCGTGTTTCGAACAAAATAAAATATTCTTATTCTTCTTATTCTTATAAAACTCTTGAGACAGAACAACAGACAGCCCTTCCATATTGTAGTGACATGACATGTGTGTTGTCTCCTTTGTTTTCTATTCGATCTGTTTGTGTTTGGTATAGTGTCTCGTGATACTCGACTGAGTGGTTTAACTATAAAAAATATTTTAGTGATTTTCGTTTTTTAATATTGAAAATGTTTTTTCGATCGCTTCAGTAAGGTACCCAATTTCAGCCAGAGTGAGACATCGCCCTGAGGGCCTAGTACGAGTTGTGTTTCTCACCTCACTTTGCGAATAGTATCGAGTGAAAGAGAGGAAATCATGCGAGTGAGTGAACGAGTGAAAGAGAGAAAACGATAGTTTACTATTCGCAAAGTGAAGTGAGAGCAAAAAACCAACTCGTACTAGGCCCTCAGGTCCCGTGAGTTTTGGGTCTACGTAAATGTGATATATGTCAAAAGATGCGTCTTGGCAAGGGCTACAATATGGTGAAAAATTTTTTTTAAAAAGTTCCAAAACTTTTTTCGAAAATTGCATAAATGTAGAAAAATGACACAATTTTTCGGGGTCTTTTCTCACTAAATCGACAATTTCTCAAAAACGAAAAGCGATATCGAAAAAATGAAAAAACCCCTAGAGATATAGAGTTGGGTTACATTTAGAAAATATTATATATCCCTGACTTTTACGGTCTGGGCTGTAGCTTATCCTTTATGTAGCGAAATGTCGGGATACCGCGGGCGACGCGCGCGGCGCGGGATACTGGTTATACTTATACGTAGTACGATTGAAATTTGTAAATTATTGTATATTTCAAAGCTAAAAAATATTTAGATATATTTCTGGCGATTTGTTATTTACTAAAAGACAATGCAACTTTTCCCTTGACGGGTAGGCCTAATTTTTTTTAAAGTATAGTACGGGAATGAAACTTGTTTCGAAATTTCGATATTATCATTAGGGCTGACTTTTACTAAGGCACCAAAAAAATCTATCCTGGTGAAAAAAAGTTACAACTGCACTGAAGCCAAAAAAAATATATGAACGATTAATGCGTTATATGGCTCAATGATTTTTTGGTGCCATAGTAAAAGTCAACCCTAATGATAAAATTTATACTTACTTTGAAACAAGTTTCATTCCTGTACCATACCTTTAAAAAAATTGGGCCAATAAGTTGCACTGTCTATTTAATTTGAAGCTAAAAAATAATGAAAAATGTTAAAAACTTAATATTGATATGGATTAGCTTTAGTAGATCAACAGATGGTATGACGCGAATAGAACGTAAAGCAAGTGCTGATTCCAGATCTAGTCAAAGATTTAAATCGTTAGATACGGCGGCGCGGCACGGTACCATAGTGTGACTGCGCTGAAATGTCTCCATAAGTCTATATTCAAGTAAGTGACGTCGCTTACTATGTGAAAACGAAAGAGAAAGTAGCGTTAGCAATAACTGTAGGAGCAAAAGAGATGACGCTATTATATCCAGTACACGTGCTAGGCGTCGTAGTGAGTTTTTGTGTGTAGAGGTTTCTCTACATTTGGATATACGAATCTTAAGCGAAAGTTCAACAGAAGAGAGGTTTTAGTTTGTACTATGGGCAACAGGTACTATGGCCTCAATAGGTACTATGGGCAACAGCGTCGCTTAACCAGTTTGCAACAAAATTCGTGTGCGCGCATATCGCCCCTGCACGAAGTAAACGTATGTGACAGCGGGCGCGGCGTGCAAGCGATTTTAACCTTAGATACGATGGTTAAGCGACGCTGTTGCCCATGGTACTTACGAGTAAATACAGAAAAGTAGATCCAAAATATTATATCGTGGGTTGCGGTTATTTCAATTTCGAGATTTGAAATTACTCGATCAGTGATGTCTTTCTTAGTTACTCTGCGATTCCAAATGAATTTTTACATCGATCTCTGAATGAGAGTGTGATGATGATGCCTAGGTAAACATAGTTTACAGTTGCAATAAAATGAGGGTTGTTATAGCACATTCGAGTGATGATGAAGTCGGCGCGAGAGTCTCGCATGCTGAATTTGATTTCGATTTTTTTTATAAGGTTATTTTAGAATAAGTTTTAAAAATTTTAGAAAAATTTAATAAAATAAGTCACCTTCCAATAAAATATTTATATTTTGTTAAATTCATTAAATTAATTTTCAATGAACCAGAAGGTCGTGAAAGGCACGAGATCTGTGAATTTTTGTAGGTGACAGTTTTGTAGTTTTAGAATTTGTCCCTCTGTAATGCAAGCGCCTCAAGAAGCCGCTTCTATGGTCTAGCTAGTGGTTCGCCCACACCCGTGTAGGCCGCAGGGGTCCCGGGTTCGACTCCCAGGGAGGTACAAGTTGTATTCGGTTTGGTTAGTGGCAGGGCTTATTTCAAGTTTGACTGGCAGCTACCACCATCTTACCTAAGTCTGACGCCATAACAATAATTAAAAAATTGTTGTGTTCCGGTGGCAGTTACAATAATAATAATAAAAATACAACGTTTTTTAAAACATCTCATACTTAAATGAACTAAACATCTTTGAAACAAACAAATGACATCTGCACCCGAACTAGTTATAGGTATAACTGTATCTCGGGCACAGCGCTCTTATTAAGACTCAATTCCCTAGATGATAATAATACAACGCAAGAATGTGGTAACATTTCCAAAAACTTAATACTTAATAATAGTTAAAAGTGAATAAGTGAAGGTCCAAATAAATTATCGGACGCGGCTTATGGACGCGGCTTACTGCCGCGGCTGATAAGTGTGCACACTCTAATTACATCCTGCGTGCCAGATAGCTATCGGACGTCCGATGACGTCATATTAGTCTATGGTTACGTCCGCGACCTACTACATCCGATAGTTTGCACACCTCAGATCAGTCGCGGCAGTAAGCCGCGTCCGATAATTTGTCTGGACCTTGAATCCTCTCTTATTCATTTTGTAAAATTTATCATCCATATTGTCTTTAGCATGCGCCACACGTTTTTAGGTTTAAAATTTCTGTAGGTACAGAGGGTTATAAATATTTACACAGAAAATTTTATTTGATGCTTTTAAGTCTGTTTTTACTAGTCCGTTTTAATGTTTTAGTCCGATATTTTTGTAATAATTTAGTCCGTTTTAAAAACGTGTTTTTAAAAAAGTTTTTTTTCAGTAAATTTTTATTTTCTGCTTTTTAGGTAACGAGCTAAGACTAAAATTTAGTCCGTTTTAAAAACGTGTTTTTAAAAAATATTTTTTTTCAGTAAATTATTATTTTAAGGTTTTTTGTTAACGAGCTAAGACTAAAAATATACCATCTCCTATTGGAGCACTCGTCAACACGATTCAAACGAGCCCAAACTCGATGGGGTTGCATGGTTTTATTACAGAGTCCCAGTGCCCTTCTTCCGGCTCCATCATCAGACCCTGGAAACTATTTCCCAACAAAGAACTCGTCAACACGATTCAAACGAGCCCAAACTTGATGGGGTTGCATGGTTTTATTACAGAGTCCCAGTGCCCTTCTTCCTGCTCCATCATCAGACCCTGGAAACTATTTCCCAACAAATAACTCGTCAGGAAGATTCTAACAAGCCCAAACTCGATGGGGTTGCATGGTTTTATTATAGAGTTCCATTGGCCTTCTTCCGGCTCCATCATCAGACCCTGGACACTATTTCCCAACAAAGTCCTCGTCAAGACGATTCAAACGAGCCCAAACTCGATGGAGTAGTGTGGTTTTATTATAGAGTTCCTATGGCCTTCATCCGGCTCCATCATCAGATCCTCGGATACTATCTCCCAACAAAGTACTCGTCAAGACGATTCAAACAAGCCCTAACTCGATGGGGTAGCGTGGTTTTATTATAGAGTTCCTATGGCCTTCTTCCGGCTCCATCATCAGATCCTCGGACACTATTTCCTGACAAAGTACTCGTCAAGACGATTCAAATGAGCCCAAACTCGATGGGATTGCACGGTTTCAATATTGAGTTCCTTTGGCATGGCCTTCCAGCTTCATCATCAGACCCTGAACCTTATCTACCATCAGAGTACTTGTCAAGACAATTTTAACAAGCCTAATCACAATGGGGTTGTATGGTTTCATCATTAAGTTTCTGTGGCCTTCTTCCAGTTCCATCATCAGATCAGCTCAATGACACCATAATATTGCATTGTATTCCAGATCTGACCTATGTTCAAAGTTTCAAGTCTCTAGATTATCGGGAAGCTAGTTTAAAATCGTTCGCAAACTTTGCGGACAAACACTCAAACAAACGAGAAAGCAACCTAATAAAAACGTGTTAAAATATACCATCTCCTATCGGAGCACTCGTCAAGATGATTCAAACGAGCCAAAACTCGATGGGTTTGCATGGTTCTATTACAGAGTCCCAGTGGCCTTCTTCCGGCTCCATCATCAGACCCTGGTAACTATTTCCCAACAAAGTACTCGTCAAGACGATTCTAACGAGCCCAAACTCGATGGGGTTGCATGGTTTTATTACAGAGTTTCTATGGGCTTCCTCCGGCTCCATCATCAGATCCTCGGAAACTATTTCCCATTATAGTACTCGTCAAGATGATTCAAACGAGCCTAAACTCGGTGGGATTGCATGGTTTTATTACCGAGTTCCAGTGGCCTTCTCCCGGCTCCATCATCAGACCTTGGAAACTATTTCCCAACAAAGAACTCGTCAAGACGATTCAACCGAGCCCAAATTTGATGGGGTTGCACGGTTTCAATATTGAGTTCCTATGGCATGGTCTTTTGGCTTCATCATCAGACCCTGGACCTTGTCTCCCATTAGAGTACTCGTCAAGACGATGCTAACGAGACCAAACACGATGGGGTTGTATGGTTTCATCATAGTGTTCCTGTGGCCTTCTTCCGGCTTCATCATCAGATCAGCTCAATGACACCATAATATTGCATTGCCTTCCAGTTCTGACCTATCTTCAAAGTTTCAAGTCTCTATCTCATCGGGAAGCTAGGATAAAATGGTTCGCAAACTTTGTGGAGAAACACACAAACAAACAAACAAACGCGAAAGCAACCTAATAAAAACGTGTTAAATAGTTATTTGTTATACAAGTGACCAAAATCGATTTGTGCTGCGAGTGTCGACTTTAAATCACGAACTAGCGAAGTAGTCTAGAATTGAATCACGAGCGTAGCGAGTGATTCTAATATAGACTACTGAGCACAGTGAGTGATTTAAAGTCACGAGGCAGATCAAAATTTTGGTCTCGTGTAAAACATACAACTTTTCACCTCTACCAGCGAGAAAATTTTACGTGAGTAAAAACCTGGTAAAAAGCTAAACTCTGCATTAAAAACTTGTTCACTCAACTCTTATGGAGTTAGACAACTATCTTCATCGTTAGACGCACAAATTTTTTGTAATTTATCCCAAATCTTCATCGTTGGATGGAATAGTTCGATCAAACCTATGCTAAAAAAATTTATTCATAAAAGTAGATTCCCGCCGTTTTGTTTTACATTATTACGTTGTGCTTTTCTCTTATTTATTAATATCCCATCTTATTTATTTATGTATAATCATAAAACACTAATTTGTTAATAAATTTCATTATTTTTTCTTATTTAATATTTATTTCATACATGCGACCTCATTTCGTCCATACTCTTTATTTCGAATTATCAACCTTCTTTTTTAACAAATCTTGTTTAAAACTCCTTGGTATATCCGTGCATTTTATTTTTTTACTTTTTTAATCCATGTATGACCACAGAATACATAATAGTACAAGTGTATGACACTATAAAGCACTCTATCTATCCTTTTCTCACATATTAATTTTACAAGTCGCATCCTTGTCACTCTATTTCTTTTTTCTTTACTATTCTAAAAGTTGGTGTTAGAAATTAAAAAAGCACTTTGCCTCACGCTCGCAGCAAAAATCGATTTTGCTGCGAGTTTTTACGCGCCAAAGCCGCCCTTTTCGTGCTGGAGAGGTGAAAATAATATTTTTATTGAGTTGTTAAGAATTTGACGATATATTTTGACAATCAAATAAGTCAGCCACCCAACAAATAGGAAAATTCTAGTTACCTTATTAGGCCTATTATTATAGAAAACCCAAAAAAAATATGCTTTAATAAAATCGCGTAAAAATTCAAGAAGTGGATATGCTACAGCGTGTTATGATTTGATTTTGAAATTGATTAACTATGAACTATAATGTTCTAACTATAACAAAAGAATGTTAACGTAAACGTAATAGTTTTAAAACATTTTTAAGTGACGAAAATTGAAAACGTCGGCGCACCGCCATGCTCGCCGGCGCGTGAGCCTCTCAGACAAGCAAGACCTGCAACTTTTATCCTGAGTTTTTTAATGACAACACATTTTTTCGATATATCAAATTACACTGTAAGGTAATGATGACATTTTCTGGAACTAAATTAATTGCCAACATCGACTTAGGTACGAAAATATGAAAGTTGTAGATATTATTTAGAAACAGCGGAAAATCTCAACTTTTCCTTTTGTCGTGGAAATTCAATGTGATAAAAGAGGTCAGCAGAAACAACCAATTATTTTACTATAAGGTATTATGCCAAAGCTGAAATGATGTTTGTTGCAAAATTTAAATCACCAATTTATCTGTAGACATTGCAATACAATAGGCAGGTAAAAGTATTGATCAAAAAAATAGTGAGAAAAACGAAATCAATCCAGAATTTGGTAGGATCGATACGACCTGGCAATGATTATTTTACACAAAAGTCTGAAAAAGCACATAATACAACTCAGTGACTTTTCAAAAACTTTTGAAACTCAAGCGTTACTGATTCAGTTGCGATTTCATTACTTATAATACTTATTTAAGTTTTCTATTTGAACAAAGTTTTATAAAACAAAGAAACTTTCTGAAAACTGGAAAATATAAAATTTCAAGATCACTGCTATCAAAATTTTCAGCTTTTCAGCGCGCAACCGCGCGAGCGCAGCGGCAATAAAAATTCAATTATCACACGTTACCTTTCCAGTAATGAAACGATATGAAAAATTATTTTGTTTTCCACAAAAGTATCGCATTAACGACCGCCATAAAGTGTTCCCATACAAAAGATAAAAATGTTAAAACAATGCTGCGATAGGGGCCGCGTTGGTGGGGTAATGGCCCACAATGGGCCGTATTCCACGGGGCTGGTCGTGAACAATGCGCGCGCGCACTGTAATAACGCCACGTAGCTCGACGCGCCACTCTGCAGCGCAATTCTTGAGATATTCCACGAAATTATTCCGTACAAACGAGCCTGTTATTGATATTTTATTTCCGTATGAAAGTTAATTTCGCTTTTGTGGCTAAGTTTTGGATGTAGAGAATGACCGTGACTACGGCAGCTGTAAAGGTGCCGAAACGTCGGGAAAATGCTAGTATCCGTTAAAAAGTGCTTTATTTCATGTAGAGAATGACTTGTGAAACCGATAGGATAATATTATTACTTTTACAGTTTTCTAAGGGGGCGAAAGAAATCCGCTGTTTCATACAAAAATTAATAACGAAAATATCGAAATGTATGAAACAACTGACTTTTTTTCGCGATTTCAGACTTTCAGAGTTGGTCCCATAGTAAAAGTTGTTCAGTTTGATGGTACCTATATACCTACCATATTTGACCATAGGGGTTTTTCTTTTTGTACCACTTTGTATTTTAAGTTATTAGAGTAATTTCTTTAATTCAAAAAATCAAGCGCGGTAGTCGCAGGAAAATTTGCTAAATTGTGGTCGGATATACCTACTCGGATAGTAGGTACTTACGCGAGTTAATGTTCACAGGTTCGTTTTAATTTCTGGTAGTGTTGTTTTGTGCTATTCATTTCAAACACTTAGTATGTATATCTAAGTGTTTGAAATTAATTAAAAACCGGCCAAGTGCGAGTCGGACTCGCGCACGAAAGGTTCCGTACCAAAAAACGGCAAAAAATATCGTTTGTTGTATGGGAGCCCCCTTAAATATTTATTTTATTCTATATTTGTTGTTATAGTGGCAACAGAAATACATCATCTGTGAAAAATTCAACCGTCTAGCTAGCACGGTTAATGAGATACAGCCTGGTGACAGACAGACAGACAGCGGAGTCTTAGTAATAGGGTCCCGTTTTTACGGGTGTTAGTTACTCGTCGCGATCTACCCCGAAATAGTAGTTTATGAAACTGATGCATAATGAGGTGTTTTACTTTTAGTACCTAGTTATGCGCAGTTTTTACATATCTCCGCCATTTAAAAAAAAATCAAAAAACCGAATCTGAATCGACAAAAAAGTTCTATGTAATGTTCAAACCTGCTCAGAAAATGTTACGATAATCGGTTGAGAAATGCGACCTGAAGAGAAAAACAAACGGACATCCGGAACGACATTCGAAACATTTTTTGTCCAAGCTGAAGCATAGACGCTTCGCTCGCGCTTCGCGCTCGCTCGGTCAATTAAATATTGTAAGGTTAAGAGAGAGAGAGAGAGAGAGACTTTGCCTTTGCTGGTATTACGTATTACCTTGCTCGATTCCCTTTCCGCCGCTCCATCTAAAATATTTCAGGAGTCAATTTTTCTCATATTCACAGCTATCCGACATTTTTAAGCAAGATTAAAAAAAACCTACGAAATTCAGTACAACAAAAACTGAAAATTGAAATCAAAACTTTTTTGTAATGCATTAAAAATTTCTGTAAAATAAAATTTGAACTCGTGTGACTTCAAGGATTTCAAGCAAAATCTTACCTACGTCATTTAGGTGCATACCTCAAATGTTGGTTCATATGAGACTGCCGAAAAGTTGTTCGTGAATCAAACGTGTGGAATCTCAGCTACTCTCTTCACCCAGTCAAAGGGGCGCATTAAAATCTGACCCAGAAGTTTTGAGAAAAACTGTATTAC
Organism: Agriphila tristella; assembly: GCA_928269145.1. NCBI lineage: Eukaryota > Metazoa > Arthropoda > Insecta > Lepidoptera > Crambidae > Agriphila > Agriphila tristella. Next base: position 1,020,605 of record OV743443.1, on the reverse strand, counting down.
TTATAGATATTTTTAATACATTATTTTGTAGTATGAGAGACTTTTTGAACTGCTATTTCGACTGTTTTTCTGTCGGCCCAAAACCATTTACTGCTTCAACATCGTTTTTAAATGGCTAAGTAGGTTGTTCGTTGATTTAAACACGTTTTTAGAACAGATTTGAAAATCGTCATCTGTGCTAGCAGGAAACAGACTCAGGCAAGGAGTTCCGTGGAACTCCTACAGTACGGATGATAAAATTGCGTATACATGTAGGGTCGAGGTTTGCTAATAAAATACTTTATAAATTTACTTCTTTTATTTTAAATTCAACGGCACGCCATTATATAAACGTGACACATCTTCCATAGCTCAAACCAAACCCCTCTCCAAACCTTTCCTCTCGCTCACTCCTTCATCCATCTCCTTTCTTCCGCTTCGTTCAACACTTCATGCTTATAAACCCTACAACTCGGCCATCCTGCGTGGAGGCTGCCCACAGACCCCTTACACACCACAATTCTTCTCTCATACCCCAGACACACACCTTAACAATAACAAACAACTTTCACGCTGACCCTTTATATCAAAACTAGGTGTACTTACTTCAAATCGAAGAAACAAGACATACAACTTAACATGCCATGTCAAACTAACACCAATACTTAAAACTATTATAACATGGCTTAGTTACACAGCGCTTTTACACAAGTTCTATTTTTAAATAAACAAAACACAACACAACACACTAACAACTTATCAAGAATAATAAATAGCCATCAACATAACATAGGTTTGACCAAGCGAATGCAATGCCCTAAAACCATCATGTCACCACTCCAAACAATAAAATAAAAACAGATAGTAAAGTAAGAACAGTTTTAGGAACTAACCTCTGGCCACCTCTTCATATAGTCCGCCGACGTAGAAGTCCTACCTGGCCCCTCAGCTGCAGAATCAGCCTTCCGCACATCATAACGATCCTTTCCTTTGACATGGATAACTTCATAGGGACCTAAATACTTCTGTTTCAGCTTCATGTTAGTGCCAAACTGAGTCCTCTTTATTGCAACAAAGTCACCAACTTCATATTTAATGCTTTCTTTACGCTTTCTGTTATAACCTCGCTTGTTTTCTTCCTGTATCTTTAATATCTGTATTTTAGCATGCTCTCTTATTCCTTCTCTGTCCGAAATAAACTGTTGTCTATTTTCTTCTTGTAATAAACCCAAAATTTCTAAATCTTCTCTTTGTTTCATTTTTACTCCAACCATTAATTCAAAAGGACTGGTTCCAACGCTTCTTTGGTAGGTACTGTTAATGGCCCTCTGCACCCTGCTGACATACTTATACCACTGGCTTTTCTCTTCTATGCAAAGCTTTGTCAAGACTGAAACTAAGATGCGATGGATTCTTTCCACCTGGCCATTACCTCGAGGTACCCCGGTGGTAACCAGTACATGCTGGATATTTTCATCCTTGCAATACTCTTCAAACTCCTTACTGGTAAATGCTGCGCCTCTGTCAGATACAATCCGATCAGGATTTCCAAAAGTTTGCTGATGAACAAGTAACTTATTTAATGTCTCCTTAGCTGTAGTATTCTTCACTGGAAAAAGCCAAACAAACTTTGTAAATGCATCTACGACCGTTAAAATATAATTATACAACTTTGTGGTTTCAGTAAGCGGGCCTATGTGATCAACGTGCAATGTACTAAGCGGCACAACACCCTTATCAATAGCATTAAGGAAACCCTCCTGCTTGCCTTCTTTTTTCATCGCTAACAAGCATGGTATGCAAGTTACCAAGAAGCTATCTATCTTGGCAGAAACATCTTTAATGTAGTAATCTCTGTTTAACATTTCTAACATCTTCTTTTTACCAAAATGACCGTTTGTGTGTACTCTTTTAATAATTTCCATTTCCAACCCTCTAGGCACGAGCAGCTGTCCTTGATCACCTTTAAATATCACTCCATTCTGCTCATAGTAATCTTTGTAAGATCTTTCTGCAAGAATGTCTGAAATCGCCTTAATGCCCTCATCGGCTTCCTGCGCCCTCTTGATTTGGTCATGGAGACTTTTGGTCACAACATTAACACACGGGTTTCGACTGAGGGCATCCACATGTCTCATTTGAGCGCCTTTTCTGTGCTCCACCGTGTAGTCATACTCCTGCAACAACAAAACCCACCTTGCGACCCTTGTAGCTAAATCCTTCTTTTTCAACGTCATCTCAAAAGCTAGACAATCTGTCACTATCTTAAAAGGTATCCCAAGTAAGTACTTTCTGAACTTTTTAACTCCCTCAATTATTGCCAGAGCTTCCAACTCATAACTAGTAAACTTCTTCTGATCATCTGTGGTCTTCTTACTCAAAAAATAAACCGGATGCAAACACTTATCATTTGGATCTCTTTGCATGAGCACAGCAGAAACTGCTTGCTGCGACGCATCGGTGTGCAGCTCTGTCTCCAATGCTGGATCAAATATCCTTAGTACGGGTCCTTGTGACAGCTTACTCTTCAAGATGTTAAACGCTCTTAACTCCTATTCACCCAATGAAAATTCACTGTCCTTTCTTAACAAATCTGTTAGAGGTCTCGCAACCTGTGCATATCCCTCAATGAACTTCCTAAAATAAGATGTGAGTCCTATAAAACTTTGGAGCTGTTTTATATTTCTCGGCTGCGGAAACTTCATAACAGCATCAGTCTTATCGGTAGTCGGCTTTATGGTTCCCTTTTTCGATCACATATCCCAAGTATTCAACTTTAGTGGTAAGTAACTCACTCTTTTTCCAATTAATTTGCAATCCGTAGTCAGCCGCTATCTTTAAAGCTCTCTTTAATCGTTGTATACCTTCTTCATAACTTTGAGCTGGGATGATCGCATCGTCTATGTAAATCATGATCAATCCCTCATCAATTAATGCCCTGAAAATAAATGTAATGTAGCGGGTAAAGTAACTAGGACATATCGTAAGACCAAAGGGGGCTCTCGTAAATTCATACTGCCCTGACTGCGTGACAAATGCTGTAAACTTAGTACAGTCCTCCTTTATCTTTAAATGAAAATATGCATCTTTTAGGTCAAGTTTACTAAATACTTTGGCATGAGCAAGCTTGTCGATATGATCTTCAATTATAGGCAAAGGGAATCTTTTGTAGGGTCGAGGTTTGCTAATAAAATACTTTATAAATTTACTTCTTTTTTTTTAAATTCAACGGCACGCCATTATATAAACGTGACACATCTTCCATAGCTCAAACCAAACCCCTCTCCAAACCTTTCCTCTCGCTCACTCCTTCATCCATCTCCTTTCTTCCGCTTCGTTCAACACTTCATGCTTATAAACTATACTATATCTATGTTATAAACCCTACATACATTTTAATGCTATACAACGTGTTACATGTTACAAAAATAACCCTAATAGAAAATCTTCCACTTCCTGTCAAAATTTTAAGATTATAAGCGAAAATTTTTCTAAGTCTATGGATTATATTTACGTCATGTTTTCAATCGTAGAGAGAGTAAACATGTCTGTCAGTTCTAAAATGACTAAAAAACAAAAATTTTAAGTGTTTAAGCCTCGATTACATACGCCGATTTTAGGATCCAATGGGGAGGAAAAGCGCAATTTTATCCCGATAGGTGGCGTCTGGTCTTGGTACCGGGCCGCCTCAAAGAAAGTGTCAAAACATATGGGAATCTCTTGGAGTATTGCACTTTTTAATTTTATACTGAGAAAATTCCGCATTGTTATGCATGTAACTTGTAAATTATTGGAGTTCATCGATTTCCCAGTAACAAAAAAAAAATTGGGCAAAAAAATATCAAAAAAAAGATGCTTTTCCCTCGATTTTCTCCTTTGCTGAGCCTGAGAAACATTATAAATCAAAAGGAATGTTTCATGAATTTGATGAAGCTTCGCCAAAATAAAACAACATTTGAATTATAACAGCTTTGTTCTTTAATATTTCAACCTCAGCAGTTTCTAGCATATTTATAACTTGGATGAATTTTATAGGTATATCAAATATGGAATAAGCCCAATATTGAGGCCAAACAGAGAATTAATAGAATTTTATATGCCAGAGTCATTCAAGAAACTTAGAATAATAAAATAAATATGATAAAACGGTTCGTGTAATTTTGGATGGTACAGAAATTCCAGTACAGAAACCTGAAATTACTATTGCACAGAAGGCATCATCAGGCAACTATAAACACGGAAATTCACACTCAGTTGCTTTGTTAAAATTTAAATCATATGCTTCTAATCTGAAATAAAAAGATTACTTGTAAATCTTACACGAAATTTAAAGAAATGTAATGCTTGTTAGCAATTTTTTGTAAGTTGCTATAAACTTTCTTGCCTGTTGTTTTGGCTTTTCTTTTCCGTAATACTTCTTTTATATGAGCTAAAGTTAGCATATAATACATTGTTTGTCCGCAAAATAGAAAAAAATACAATCTAAGAAAGTAAAATCACGTAATACACAGTAAAGACAATATAAGCTCAAACTGACAATTGTTCCAAAGAATGAAGCGCCATCTGTAATTCACTTTGCCTTCGCCTCCCCATTTCGGGTTGCCACCCGTACTTGACAATAAAATATTGTAGAATAAGTTTGATTTTAAAATCGAATCTACACTATAACGGAAAAGTAAACATTGTTTAAGATTGGAGATGAGAATTGAAAATAAAAAATCATAAAAAATGTTGACCTTTCCGTCATTTGTGCAAATTCACTGTTAAAATTTAACTTATTTATACGAGTGGCAACTCTAAATTGGGTCCTTAAATCGGCGTATGTAATCGAGGCTTAAGGTATTCCGGCCATTTCAGAACTGACAGACTTATGTTTACTCTCTCTACGATTGAAAACTAAATGATGACACGGGTCTCTTACTGATGTCACATGACGTAAATATAATCTTGAAATTTTGGCCGGAAGTGGAGGATTTTCTCAAGCTTCCGGCCAATTTTATTTGCGTTAATCTTCTGATCCTCGCTCAGTACAACTTTTCCGACCGTGTGCCATGCATTTCATCGTGATGTCATATGACGTAGGTAATACTGTCGCGGGCTCACGGACTATAATGCATATGATATGGTAGATAGAGACCACCAAACAGAACAACTTTTACTATGGGAGCAACTCTGAAATCGTGAAAAAAAATTGCTGTTTCATACATTTTGATATTTTCGTTATTAATTTTTGTATGACACAACAGATTTTTTCCTCGCGATTTCAGTGTTGGTCCCGTAGTAAAAGAGTTTGATGGTCTCTGTCTACCATATTCTACATTAGGGGTATTTTTGTAACACGTTGTAGTTATATTCATTGTGAACTATTGTTTATCAGAAAAGTAATAATAAACAGTGAATAAATTTTCCCATGTAGCGAAATGGCCAAGCCGCATATTTTGACTAAGGTGTAGAGTTTGTGAATTTAGGGCTTGTAGAGTTAGGGCGTGTAGAGTTAGAAGCTTGGCTCTACATGAGGTCTCATAACTTTTTGACAGTGCGAGCGTGCGTCTTGGCTACGTTTTACATGAAAATGTTTTTTGTGGGTAGTTATTGTTTCAAACCACTATAAAACATTATGCAAAGTGATTACACTCTTTATACAAGATGTAGGACAAAGACTCCAACAGACATAAGGGCCAGAATTCGACGGCAAATGACTGGTCGGCGCGTTTGTGTCTGCGCGTCCGAGCCGCTTCATTTGCGCGCCGCAATTTGTCGCTGCGCGGGCGCACCGCAGCCAACTACAAACAACACATATTTGGGGTAATTAACAGAAATACGCCCCGACACGGAACTTTTGAAGCGTTTTTGTCGACCAACTTAATTACCATTTTTACTCTGAATTTTATTCGTAGGTATCACATGCGAACTTCGGCTTCCGTAAAGGGATTAGTTTGAGGACTCGTCAGTGCATGGCTTTATTACAACAGAAAGAAATGAGGAACAAAAAATTACAACGTAAAATCTGGTGCAGGAAATTAATGTAGAGACATTCTAAAATTAATTTCGCACATTGTACGGTTTCGATTTATCGATTTGCAATCAACGCGCATAAAAATATCAATTACAACAGCAGGTAACATGGACTACAAGGCGCACGTAGCGAACATACACAATGATACATAAAATACACACAGACACAACGACGCGGACACATAGAGAGCACATAGCGTCGACCCTGCCTACTCGAGCGACGCATTTTCTTTCGCCCCAGTCGCTCCGCTGCCCGTGCGCAACCGACCGAAAGGGAAAACAGAGATATTGCCACAACAACTTGAAAACGAATCTCAACTTTACTACTTGAAAGTAGAGTCGAGATTGACTCGGTGCTAAAGGAGGATGCATCAACACGCTTCAAATAGAACGCGACATGGAAAAAGGAAAGCGTTCGAAATGAAGCGCAGCGATTGGCCGACGCGCACCAATGGCGGCGGGAGGCGGGGCGGTGAGCGCGCCCGCGTTGCGCGCCGGCGCACGCGCACATGTCACGGTCGCGCGATCCGTGCCGAACGTATCGCTCGTAACGCTACATAGAGTTTGACCAATTTTTTCTTGTTGACTCGGTTCAGGTCACTTGAGTTGGCTGAAATTGCATAAGAGTATTTTAAAAAATTCACAGTGGGTTTGATGCTTTTCATGATAAGTCTTTAGACATTTTATGGACTGGAAAGTTTTTAAGTGCGTTTGGAAAATTAAGAAACTATTTTTCAATTACATTTGTTTTCCTAAAATTTAGAAGAAGGTGGTATTGGTAAATAGTGGTGGTTGTAGGGTGCGGTAGGTTGGGCGGTTGGTGGGTGGTTGAGGGCATGTGCAGTGCAGTGCAGTGATGATGCTGGGCGGCATGGACGGCAAGGAGTACGGCGCGCTGCACGCAGCCGCCGCCGCCGCCGGCTACCCCATGGAAGGTGAGTCTACCCACCAAGGGGAGGTTCTGTTTAAATACCTAGTTGTAGTTTAAATTTCCTTTGACAAAATACTAGTAATTTATTTTCTTAAACTTGTGTTTTATAAGGTTGGAAAAATAAAAATAATAATTTAAAAAATATACCTATATGTTAAATATTTTAATCTATTTTAACAATTCGAATAAGTACTACCTTAGTACCTTAGTATTTTTTCTTAAAGTGTTTTCAATTCATGTTCACATATGTAGAATTATTTAGCTCAACTGATATTCCTTTTCATCAAGAAACATTTAATTCCGCGAAGACTCGCACTACATTATTTTTTCCTGAAAAGTGATCTATTTAGAGTCGCATTCGCCATCGATTTTTCTCATAACATGTCTTTTACATTAAAATCCTGTTTTATTTGAAGCACCACCTGACGTGACAGTCTTTCATCAATTGTCTTCGTCATTCCAACCACTGGGGTGTTAGAATGTAGTCCGTATTGGTCGGCTAGCCTAAGTCGCTGTGAGTTTCATATATATCTACACCTCTATGAGCCTGCACTGTTACTGTAAAACAATCATGGATTTTTTTAAGGTTCTCATAAGGTTCGCGCCTTACTCAAAAATTAAGCTTATCCTCTGAAAAATTTTAAAAACTGGTCATGAAAAAAATCTATTTAATTTTCAAACCTGCTCACAAAATTTCACGCGAATCCTTTGAGAAACGCGACCTGTAGAGAAGAACATCCAGCGCCAGAAAGCCTGACTGAAATATTTTTATTTTACATCTCTTCGCCATTTTGAAAAATTTCAAAAACAAGCATGACAAAATAGTCTACATAATTTTCGAACCTGTCCACAAAAATTCACGAGAATCTGTTGAGCAATGTGACCTGTAGAGGAGAACATCCAGCGCCAGAAAGCCGGACTGAAATACATTTTTTTAACATATCTCCGCCATTTCGAAATATTTTGAAAAAACTGGCTCATTTAAAAAGAATCTATATAATTTTCCAACCTGCCCACAAATATTTCACGAGAACCACTTGAGAATTAATGCAACCTGTAGAGGAGAACAGACAGCGCCGGTAAGCCGGACTGAAATATGTTTTTTTTACATCAGGTATCTCCACCATTTTAACAAAATTCAAAAAACTGGCATGACAAAACATTCTATATAATTTTCGAACCCGCCCACAAAAATTCACGAGAATCGGTTGAGAAATGCGACCTTTAGAGGAGAACAAATCAGCCGGACTTACGAAAGTTTTTGCAAGACTCTTCGCTCGCACTTCGTGCTCGCTCGGTCAATGAATATTACTTAGAAATTTTTAGGTCCCATGGTCTAGTATTTTCAGAAGGTAGCACTTCATTCCCTCGTAGTCACTCGTAGAAGTAGATAGTAAATGTATTAAAAACGGCCACTTTTAGCAGTTTTGCTTTACTTCTAGCAGTGACTACAAGGAAAAGTAATGATACCGTCTTAAAATACTAGACTATGGGCCCTCAAAATTCCACATAAAGTATTATTAAAATTGTGCACTTATTAGAATTACCATCCTACTTCCTACTAATATTATAAATGTGAAAGTTTGTGGGTTTGGATGTTTGGATGTTTAGATGTTTGGATGTTTGTTCGTCAATCACGCAAAAACTACTGAACGGATTTGGTTGAAATTTGGCACACAGATAGTAGATAGCCTAGATTAAAACATAGAATACTTTTTATCTTAAGATGAATAAATAATGAAAAATATTAGAAAAAATCGGCTCACCCGTAGCAACTTAGACGAGATCCCGTCTAAGTTGCTACGGGTGAGCCGATTTTTTCTAATATTTTTCATTATTTATTCATCTTAATATGAAAATAGCATTGTGAATGCAAAAATCTAAAAGTTTAATACTTTTTATCTCTATATTCTTACGGGAACGGGTGAAACCGCGGGCGGCCGCAAGTATCAAATAAAATTCGTCGCGGCGTGGCGCCACTTTCGGTCATGGTGCCACCTTAGCTCGTTTTTTATGCAGTCCGAATGGAAAAAGGGAGCTTACATTATGTAGTTAAATAAATTAAACTACTTTTACCTACTTTGTTTGGCTGAGCATTGATATCTCATTCTGTCTGTTCCATGTTTCATGGATTGAAAATGTATTTCTATGACAAATGGACATTTGCTTTTCAAATGAACACTTACATAAAAGCTTTGTATATCATTAATTCATAACTAGGACCTTTTGGTCAACAAATGAAACGAACCAAATAAAATGGTCACCATTAATAGCGGCCATAATTAGGGCGTAATGATTGGAATAACCAGAATCGATAAATATAATGGCCGAGTTTATCGATACACGTGTTACAACACTAGCTGGTTTCACGGCGAAATGTGGAAATTGGTTTCATGTTGGATACTAATACCACAATGCTCCACATCTGAAGTGTAACTATAATTGCAATTTATATGCGATTGTAGCTGTGATCCGTATAAATAATTATATACTTAAATATTAAACTTTCGCATTTTATTTTACATCACAGTGTTTATCTGAATGATATCGTAGTTATTGGTAGAAGAGTCTTGCCGTAAAAATTGTTAAAATTAAGGAACTGAACCCACGCTTGGCTTTGAGTTAAGAATCTATATGAGTATGACTTTTTATCTTTGGATAATATACAACGTGTTACAAAAAACCCCTAATGCCGAATATGGTAGATAGAGACCACCAAACTGAATATCTTTTAATATAGGACCAACTCTGAAATCGCGCAAAAAAATTGCTGTGCCCTACAAAAATTAATAACGAAAATATCAAAATATATGAAACAGCTGTTTATTTTTCGCGATTTTAGAGTTGATCCCATAGTAAAAGTTGTTCAGTTTGATGGTCCCTATCTACCATATTCGGCTTTAGGGGTTGTTTTGTAACACGTGTATACTTACAGGAATTATGACTATTTATGACCATTAATTTCTGGACTTACCACTTGATATTTACTTAGGTATTTATTTTTCTTTCAATTTTAGAGCACCATCAAGTTTTATTTGATACCTGTCTAAAATACTTATATGATTTATATTTTGTCTCGCATTTGACGTCAAACCGAGTGCAGTGCAGATTGCTTCTGAGAGACGGACGGAAATTTTAGTGAATTAGTTTAGAAGTCAATTCATTAAGGAGCTGCATAAAATACATGTGGTTATATCATCTTCGAAAAGTAGAATCATCGTTTCTGGTATCCATATTTTTGCTCCGTATTTTATTTACATTCATCTTCTCAAAGAGTCAAATCTACGATAGTATACCGATATCATCTTGTTAGCTATCGATCTCTGGCGATCGCGGCGTTAATCAGCTATTAAAGGCGCGCGGTGCGCAGGCGCAGTTCATCGCGGTCAGAGGCGGCGGGGTTATCGATACGCGATACGACTCACGTCACTACCATACTCGCTTTTAGAATATTTATTACAAAGCAGCAAGTAAACTAAGTATCAAGCGCGTAATGAAACCTGTGTTTAATTTAAAAATCGTGTGCTCGTTTGGTAGTGTTTGTCAACGTCAACCTATTTTGATATTCGTAGCAATGCGTCGTAACTTTTTAGTGGTGTTTGTCAACTGTCAACTAATTTTGATATTCAAAGCAATGTGTCGTAACTTTATTTACCAAAAAGTTCGTATTATGAATTTAACGCCGCTCATACAGTACAAGCAAGCTGTATGGTAGCCCTAGCTAATCCATTGTGGATCTGGCCAATGGATCTACTGAGAATGAAGGTAGACTTACCTACACACAGTTGCGCATGTACAAAAACGTCTTCTGTCGTCATCTGTTGGTAATGGCGCGATTGTATGGAGTGTCCGGGGTGTGGCTGTACTATAAGAAATGCTAAATAAATAGTAATAAATGAAAACGTTGGAAGTGTCGGAAACTCAAATGACCTAAACAATTATGATTTTTGATCACAAACTTCTCAAAAATTCTTAAAGAAAACGTAATTTTATAAAAGGCAAAAAAATAATGTATGTGGTAATACCTACTTGATCTCAAACATATGATGGCCGCGTTAGAAATCCTGCTAGTACGTTTCTATTTCTTAATTAGGTATTAAAAACTAATCAGAATATGTAAAAGAAACACGTTAAATTACCTTCACAACAAAACATCTAATCAGCATCCAACATTCATTAGTAAACAAAAAATTTATGAAGTTTTTATTTATTCAATCAATGAAGTAATTTATATTATCGATCGAGTAACATGGCGGTAACGACGTAAACTAGTGTTGCGCGGGAGTCGACGGCGGGTTTATCGGCGGGGTCGCGATAATCGGCGGGGTCGCGATAATCGGCGGTTATCGGCACGAGCGGGCAGCGCTTAATTACGACACTAATCAGCGGTGATCCGACGCCACGGCCCACTGATGAATTGGGAAAAAATAAGTTGGTGCGTTTCATGCGATTCTAATTAAAAAAAGTTGATAAATCAGGGTTTTGGTAGTTACAAAAATATGATAGAACAACCTTTTTTTTTTGTTGAGTCACTTGCTTATACAAACAACAGCCTATAACAAACTTGGGTTTATCCGTCAAAATCCCGACGTAGATAATTAATCTATTGTTTATGCGTCAAAAACGACATTTAGGTGTATGCTCAGACCAAGGTGTATGTGGATTAAAAACTTCAAATTCAAAATGTAGACCATAAAATTAATTAAGTACTTTACGCTAGCGTACTTCATACTAGTTCTAGCATACTATGTCGGGACCGTCATGTCAGGCTACGCCTGCACGAGACCCTGGGTGTAAAAACGACTTTCATATTTGAGTGGTTTTCTAGCGTCTCTGCATCATTTTGTTTTTATATGTCGAATGAAAATCTTTTATTTTCACATTTTTCACAATATGGGGTAAGTTACTTGTTTTATCTTTGGATGTAGGTATTTGATATTTTTCAACAAATATACTTATTTATATAGAGAACGGTAACTGCTTAGAAAGGCAATGCTTTTGTAAGTTAGTCTGTTCCAATTAGTGGGAGTTCGATGGCGCACTGGTTTAGCGCCTGACCCTTTCGCAAGGGTTGGTTATGGGATGGGTGACCAAACATTTTTTATCTTGACCACCTCCGTGCCTTGGAAGGCACTTTAAGCCGTTGGTCTCGGCTGCATTTGCAGTCGTTAACACCCACCAATCCGCATTGGGCACACAATAACCCATCCTCCTTATTCACTCATAAGGAAAGCCTGTGTCCCGTGGACTTTAAAATGGCTGACGTCCCATTAGTTTCAAAAGAATTTGTTTTCCTAGATTATTATTAATAATAAGTACAGGTTTACTTTAGTAAAGTGCGCAAGTTTGGTCTCGTTCGTATTGGCAAACAGTGAGTGTGTTTGTCTGCGCATGCGCCGGTCGGACGCCGCGCGTGCAAACACCGCTACCGGCCGACGGCGGCGGCTTAACAAAACACGCTTCTACCAACATTCATACGCTAGAAAGTTGAAATAACAGATGAGGAAAGCAGGTAATAATACGTGGACATTTTTTTAATTCGATTGTTTGCTAATCAATCTCAGTTGAGGCAAGGATTAAACCACGAGACTATTAAAAACAAACATCATAAATCGGTATGTTATTTCGTTTTCTGACAGTAATTAATTAAGTATTTAACTCAAAATTTAAAAAAAGCTTGACAAATATTAGTTCAATACATTCAGAGTGATTATTCTCGTGTGTAAACGCGACGCGAAACTAACTAGTGTCACAAAAGCGCTTAGGTATGAGCCTTGACTTTGTACTATGTTACAACCCGGGGACGGCCGTGGTGTTTATGCACTCGCAGTCCCCAAGGTGCACTCTACTCAGCAGCTCAGATGATCATGAGACTCGGGAGAGGCTCGCGGGTTCTACCTTGGCTGGCTGTTACACTCGGAAGGAAAGACAGAGATTAGGTCACTATTCTAAATTCTTATTTCTAAGGGCGCCACCAACACTAGAGTGTTGGGATAAATTAAACAAAGCTAGTTCTGTTCAGATATAAACTGTATTATTTCCAAAATTTACCACATCTCTATTGTGTGAAGCAAATTAACTATAGAAAAGGTTCTAATTCTTTAAACTGGTACAGAATATAAGTACTAGGTAGGTAGTATTCTAGGTTACTTTACAAGGTGTTCTGGTCATGACCGAGACGGTAGAAAAAGGGGAAGCGTCCTTCTGTGAAGCTTTTCTCTATATAGAAAAGTATCAAAATACATGCATTTTAACTTAAATTAAGTTAATTCTAAACATATTCTTGACTCTAAAATGCGCCGACATCACGACATGTTGAGGAGTGAAATTACAAAAAAAAAACATACGGAGCGAGTTCCTTATAGCTTACTCAGCCAGCCTCCAAGGTGATCCAGGTCTGCCTTCCTCACATGCATCAGGAAAGGTCCTCAAATGTGGCAAAAGGTGAAATGACGCCACGCGGTCGCTGCCGATGTCGGGTTATTTAAGTACGCGCATCGCTGAGCGAGTACTTCTTGTGTATACAAAAATGAAGTTAAATTAAACAAAATTGGAGAGTAAAAGAGCGACTTCTCCTGCAACAAAGAGATGACGCGATATACATTTCTGTGGTTCCACGACATGGTTTCGAAGACTGCCAAAATCACACAACTTACCGGTCGCTCTTTGTAGTTTCTCATTACTAACACATTTTCAAGAGGGGCTCAGCCCCGATGAAAGGAATTTCACAGCATTTAGAACTGATTTCTAATATTCATAACAAAAAAATCTACATGCGCAGTCGCTTTTGCAAAGACAAAAAGTGAAATGTCATTGAGGGGTCATCCATCGACAAACGAGAACCAGATCAAAGACAAATACTACCACATTCTGGAAACTTCTCGAAATAAATGGATTACTTCTGATTTAATTAAATAAATATCCTGACTGATTTAGGTATTTTATGAAACACTGAAAATATTCTGCAAATAAACTTCATATTATTATAATTTTGCAAGATCTAGAAAAATGAGCAAACGAAACGAGCGATCAGTCTGCTGGAATGTGTCATCAAAACGTCAATGTCTCAATGTCATTCGCCTCCTGTCAAAACCAATTCTCTTTCAGGTTAGAAAAACAAATGTTGAAAATTATAAATAAAATACGAAAAGCAGGCACAAATGCCGCAAAATGCTATTGTAAATGGTAAAGCAAACCGATATGTATGTGTGGAATGTGTCAGTAAGTAACATACTCCAAAAAATATCGAGGGATAACGTTAAATGATAACATTTGTGGTGGTGTGTTTCATGTTCACCTCTTGGGATCACTGAAAGGATTTCAGCACTCATCTTGCGACGAGCCCTACGAACTGGCCATAAAACACAACACCACTATGTTATAATGGTAAAATACCACAGTTGCGAAACATACACGCAACAACTACTAAAAATACTAAACGACTACTACTAAATGTACATATAGGTAGCTTCGATGCTGACAGAGCTATTAAAATCCTATTGGAGTTTTTGGCGCCATTTTGTCTGGTACGGTTTGGTGTCTATTTTAATTATTTGAAAATTGATTCATAGTGGATATTGTGTCTTAAAATTGGTGCAGTTTTTTGGTACAAGTGTCTACGCAACTGAACAATATGTGGGATAATTGAAATAGGCGCGATCTTGGTTGTGTGAAGCTGAGACTTTTATTGTACTACTACATCGGCAGAACTTTCCGAGTAAACTGTCTTGATATACTTGTTGCCAAATACTCCAAGCAGCATTAGAATGCAATGCACCCGCATTCTAATTTAATGTGTAAACTGAAACAATACCTACCACTGAACTATTAAACACTTGACACTGGCAAAAATTACTTCCAAGAGGAAAGTAGATTGCCAAAATAAAAATAGAAGAAGAAAAAGAAAATCCTATTGTTGATTTTACAAAACTACAGATAGATAAGTGCAACAAGTTTCACGAAATTGGTTTCATTATGCATGATACTAATTTCGTAATATGTTGACACTAATTTTGACAGAAGTAAAGCCGCAGAGCTTTTTACTTCTATCAAAATTAGTGTCATCAGAAATAAAGCCAGAGCTTTAAAGCTGTCAATGCACAGAATAAAAAAAAATGTGAAATAGATTTCCTCGTATAATTTTGGAAGACCATTAATTATTTAGAATGTTAATGGATTGATTTATATTGTGTCTGTACATAATCAAATAAGTACGAATGTTACCAAATTCAGGTTTTTGGTTAATACCAAGATTTCAGTTTATTTTGTGAAAAAACACTGCCTTCTGATATAATGAAGTTGCTTATTGTTGCTCTAAATATTGAACAAATGTGTTAAACCACAATATCGCCATAACCTATTTGTACATAAGGCGCCACATAAAGTTGTTCAAACATAACCCAAGCGTAAGTAGATATCCAAACATTGAGTAAAGCTACAGTTTCCTGTCATTAGCGATGTTTGCCAACCCATGTACGAGTCGCAATGATTTCTGTTTGATTTTCCTCGTCAAACCATTTTCGTGTTTGTTGCAGCATAATAAAGTTGAATTTGAAGGTTTCTTGCTTTTTTTAGGGAGCTAGGTAAACAAAAGCGTCGCCTATTTGTAAGTGTCTGTTCGGTAATCTTATTAAGTAGGTAGTCTTTGTTTAAGGGAACATTGACTTGCTAATATTTGAGTTTAATAATGTATGGAAAAAGTCCATTAACAGATTTGAAAACTAAGGTAAGGTAGTTCGTAAGTGACTATAAAATAAATATAGGATTTCGGGTTAGGTTCGGAATAATCGTTCTTTATTACTTATCTATCGATACGGACACTACGATATTCTAAAAAGACCTAGTCCAGTAGGACCACGGGTACATAGTGGTATACCGTGGTCCTACCAGTAGGTCAAATCGGTAGTTCCATGGGCCCTTAATGCTTTGTAGGCATTTAACTAGCACCGTAGGCATTAAACTAACTTTGTAGACATTAAACAAGATAGACATTTTGCTTCCTAGACATTAAAACCTTATAGACATTAAAACTTTATAGGCATCCTGTGTTTTAGACATTGACTTTAGGCATTTTGCTTCATAGGCAGCGTGCATTTTAGGTACTTCGCTCAAAAGGGGATGTAGATAACAGATAATAAGACACGGTTTAGCCAAAATTATTAGCATGCAAAATTCAATATATTATACAAATATTTTCGTCGAACTTCACAGCTAATTGATAAAAAAATTACCATCTCTGAAATGATTTATAATTATGTCGATGGATGATTTGGATGTTCATGTGTCGATTATGGATGTCAAAGAAATAATAACACCTTGATTTCCTCAAAAAAAACCCACGACAGTTAAAATTGTAACTCTTTATTTAAAAAGACTAAAATAAGTTTTACAAAAATCCCTCGACTAAAAGTGATGTAGGTACTATACATACTTTATCTACCTATTCATAAATTACAAACGCAAGAAAAATCCGTTGGGGCGGCCATATATTATCTGCCCCCAAATGAACAAATATTTTTTAGTTATAGTTACTTTAGAGAAATGGCAGTGGCAGCCCCCGACGGATTTTTCTTGCGTTTGTAATTTATGAATAGGTAGATAAAGTATGTATGGTACCTACATCACTTTTAGTCGAGGGATTTTTGTAAAACTTATTTTAGTCTTTTTAAATAAAGAGTTACAATTATAACGGTCGTGGGTTTTTTCAAAATTTTTAATTATGCCATTTTATTTTAAACTTTTTAGAGAATTCATAGGTTATATATACTCTAAAAACCGCATCTAAATTGGTCAAACCATTCGGAAAATGATTACTACAGCGCCCCCTAGCGGCTGAACACCATAACACCAAGAACCATCGCTGACAAACTACAAAACTATTACAGAAAACCGCATCCAAATTTTGGAAATAAATGAGAAAATGATAACTGCAGCGCCCCCTAGCGGTTAAACACCATAACATCTATCTGAGAACCATCGCCGATAACCTACAAACCCATTACAGAAAACCGCACCGAAATCAGTAGAGTAGTTTTAGAGAACTTCTCAAGCGCGACTTATCTGGTTGCTGCAGCGCCCCCTGGTGGTCTACCACCATGTAACATATCTAAGAACCTGCTCTGAAATGAAACCTTTTGATTGCAAAAAACCGCATTGAAATCGGCCCAGTAGTTTCCAAGGAAAATGGTAATAGACAAACTTGACTTATCTGTATGCCTAGTACGAGTTGTGTTTCTCACCTCATTATTTTGCGAATAGTATCGAGTGAAAGAGAGGAAATCATGCGAGTGAGTGAACGAGTGAAAGATAGAAAACGATAGTTAACTATTCGCAAAGTGAAGTGAGAGCAAAAAACCAACTCGTACTAGGCCCTCTGGTTGCTGCAGAGCCCCCTGGTGGTCTACCACTATGAAACATGTCTAAGAACCTGCTCTGAAATGAAACCTTTTGAATGCAAAAAACCGCATCGAAATCGGCTTAGTAGTTTCCGAGGAAAATGGTAACAGACAAACACACAAACAAACAAACAAACAAACGCACAACCTCTAACCCCAAACGCATATACCGCCTCCGTTCCGTTCCGTCCGTCGTGGGTAAAAAGAATAAACGTGAACCGCAATTATAGTAGGTTTCATCAATGACTTTACATCATACTGCTCGGCAACTAGGATTTACTAGTATAGTAAGAGGCCGTGTAAGTTGGCATGTGCAACACAGTGCATTGTTTAGATAGAACGTTCCATTTTCGAATCACTTTACAATTCAAGCATAGGTGAATGCTGTAATTGTAAAGTACACTTTACAATTCAAGCTATGTCAAACTCCTTAGTGAACCAATTTATTTTCTTATAAAATGACAAAACTTTTTACTAAAAAAAATAAAAACTATGAAAATTCAAGCTATGCAAAACTCCATGGTCAAACAATTTTTTTTCATAAAATGATGATTCATTTTGAAAGCGCGAAAAAAATCAGCTCGACTGTGGAAAGGAAAAAATGCTAAAGCGCCACTTTGGCCATTCTGAGTTATATATGTCATTGGATAGGGCTTTTACCATTGAAAATGGTTATCAGATGCAAATCGCTTGAGACGTATTTTTGGCCATATCTCCGAGGATTTTGAGAGGATCGAGATGAAAATAGTACCAAAAGGTGAGGAATTTATCGAGACACGTATGAACGTTTGAATTTTGAAAATCTACTGGGAACTTTTTTTGCAATTTTGCAAAATTCCAAAAATACCGGGTTTTTTGGGGAGTGTTTGTTTACTAAATTGTAAAAATTTCGGAAAAAAAACTGACTTAAGAAAAAATGAAAAAAGGGTCCTAGGGTATTAGTTTAGCTACCAAATGGCGAAATAATTTTGAAAATCGCTAAATAATTGGGGCCCTTAGGTGGTCCCTTTAGATTTGGATCGGGTGTTTCCGTACATAAAAAGTTTTGTAGCTTCTATGATTATTGACCGATCGTCATGGTAATAGTGTTAAAAGAAGCAGACGAGAAGTGCATTCGTTGGAATTTTAAATATCGGTTAAATAGTATTTCGGCTGCGTCGAGGCAGTCAGCGGGCGCTTTTGTGACACGAGGCGGAGCCGAGTGTCACAATCGTAAAAATAATAGGTACTACCTAGGTAACTTTAAAAATATAATAGGATTTTGCATTTTATTTGATTTTGGTTTTTCGTAAATTTATGTATTCATTTTCAATGCTCCGATTCTTGCGGGGACTGCAAAATCTGTGAATTTTTTTTCTGCGTCGATCTGTCTAGGTTTCAAAGCAATCGGAGTACTTTTTTGGTGCTTTAGCATTTCTAAAATTCGATGTTTTCTCAAATCTACGCTGTCAATACGACTAAAGCGACGTATTTTTATTATTTTTGTAAGAAATGTAGCATAAGAATTTTTATCCGGTCCACCTTTATTTCATTTGTACCACTTAAGCAATTTTCGTTTTTTCAAATTTGAAAAGTAATGGTGATTTAGTAATTTAAGCATTTTGTAGACTGCAATGCTGACGGCTAGGCTCGGAGTTTCTCTGAGAGATAGGATCCGAAACGAGGTGATCCGACAGAGAACTAAAGTCATCGACATAGCCCTCCGGATTAGCAAGCTGAAGTGGCAGTGGGCCGGCTATATTAGCCGTAGAACCGATGGCCGCTGGGGCAGACGAGTTCTTGAGTGGAGACCCCGAATGGGCAAACTTAGTGTGGGACGCCCTCAGACAAGGTAGAGCGACGATCTTCGCAAGGTGGCTGGCATAAACTGTTTGAGTATAGCCGCGGATCGTGCTCAGTGGCGTGCACTCGGAGAGGCCAATGTTCAGTAGTGGACGATGATAGGCTGATGATATACTGCAATGGTTTGGCGCTTTAGCAAAACATCATTGGTTAATGAAGTAAGAACGGTTGGCGCTTAAGCATTTTTTATAATAAATTATAAATATTATTTATTTAAATAAATACTTGTTTGCATTTATTCTACAGCATTGGTGCATTTAAGCAATTTTCCCTAAAGGGTTAGGGTAAATCATCGCCTCATAAGTAATTTTTTATTATAACATGGGTAATTTAATAAATCTTTCTTCACTGCATCTGTTAAAGTTATGGTCACTAAGCATTTTGTCATTGCCCTAAAAAAGAACATTTCGACTTATAAGCAGTTTTCACTGACTGGGTTCTTACAATATTGTGGACATAAGTATTTTTTTCCTGACAGTAATTTTCTCAAAAAATTAAGTATTTTTGCTTAAGCGACAAGTATTTCGCGATATAATAGAATTAGAAACCAATGAGTATTTCCTAAATTTGGGAAAAATAATAATAATATGGTCTTTCATATGCATGAATTTGCTCACGTTAATAACAAAAAAGTTATGATTTTTTTTCGAAAAAATTAAACTTTAAACCTCATTTCCCACAACTAGCATTTTGGCGTTTTAGCATTTTTACCTTTTCACAGTCGAGCTGTTTTACATTTCGATGGAGTAGGCATTTTACTTTTGTATGGAACAGCAGATTTTTTTTTCGTGATTTCGAGGTTGGTCCCATAATGAAAGTTATTCAGTTTGATGGTCTGATCAACCCCACGAGAGGTTTTTAATGAACTAAAAATATCCTTGTTAATGTTTTATTTACCTCGCATGAATGATGTAAAGTAGTATGCTTACCTCGGTTGTAAGTAGCTATTACACCCTCGAACTATATTCGCCCTTGCTCGCTTCGCTCGCTCGGGCGTCTAAATATCTCAGGTGCAGTCGATCCATTAGCGCCCTTTGCGAGCTGCGCTCGCACGGGCGCCAAATTGGATCTTGTTCTGTAATAGCTCACTTACGTCCCTTGTGTAACAAACTACTATTAATCATGATGAACTATTTTCTTGTATTTGAGGTTATGGTTTACTTATTGCTAAGTTGAAAATTTGGTTTTGAAAATTTTGGTTAGGAATCGATTTATAAACTATCGCAGACATGCAATTTTTTTATCAATGATGACTGTGAAGTGAGCTAGTTTCTTGATATTTGCACGAAAATAAATTGATGACCCGTTTTCATTGCGGCCCTGTATTTCATGAACAAAATAAAAATATCCTAAGGTTTTTTTTACTAAGTATCTTGACAGTTTAAATTACTTAAATCTATTAGTCAGTACTATGTCGTTACATCTAAGCTGATAATTCTCTTGCACCCGTTCTTCTTAGAAGCTAAAACCGGCCTGAATGGTTGGTAGGTGAAAAATTGATGGACGCTCTAAATAAAACGTACCTACCTAGATACTGCTAGCCTAAGTGAGTCTATTTGTATAATAAATTGTTTCATTTTCATTCCCGTACTTGCAACGGTAGAGGCGTAATGTTTTATTAGATCGCGATACCAACCGATTTATGGCAAATGAAATTGGAATCGCCGTGAACATTCCGAACCTTTTTATACTGCATTGTTGTTCTGTTTTACCTTTTTGTGTCCACAGCTGAAATATAAAAATTTATTACCAAAACTCGATATCTAAACCGGAAAATCCGTGGCATTACCAATTATTACCATAGAAAGTGAATTGATTAAATAGTAACAAATCAAATACTCAAATATTTTTTAGACTACAGACCATCATTATGTTGATTTTTAGATCAATTAATGGCCCGATCTTGTGAACAATTTTCTTCCCGTGTAAGTAGTATATTTTTTGAGAATCTAAATCAATTTCATGTAAGTATTTCTAATGCCCTATCTATTGAATGTAGACGGCTAGGTTATGGGTTGTTAAATCCCCCATCTGATGATTTAGTAGAGCAAGAGATGCTTTTTCTTAATAAATAATTTCAGAAACCCTGACTGAAGGAGCTCGGATTAGCAAAATTATAGTGGTAATTCTTGCAACTTATAACATCTTCCATGCACCCGCGATTTCCTCCGCGTAGACATTCGGAAAATCCCTAGGGGGTTCCCTAATACTTGGGGTACTAAGGGTACTTTTTATTGCGGTCAAAGGTTTTTGACCGCAATAAAAAGTACCCTATATTAAAATCCAGGCTATAAACTATCTGTGTCAAATTTTATCCAAATTTGTTCAGCTGTTTTTGCGTGACTGAGGAACAAAAATTTAAACATTCAAACCCACAAACTTTCACATAGTAGGATATTAAAATTTTCCGACTTCTTCGAATTTAGTAGTTGTACACATGCGTTTAGTCACAGAATATATATAAGTAAAACTTGATTCAAAGTTGATTGCTTACAAAACTCCACAGAGATATCTGTACGGCACAATAGTGTCGTGCCTGGTTACCGGCGATGTCAAACCCCTGTCGAGTGGAGCGCGCGCGCAGCTCTGTTTGCGCACGCATTAGCCGCGCCGCCTTCTGTCAACAGCGTAATGGACGCAAACAACCCCCCTCCCGCCGCCCGCGCCCTGCCGGCTACTGTGCGCCCGCGCAACGGGACTGAGACGTGACTGCGGCCTGCTAATAAACCTATGACTATAATATAAGGTGCTGATGTCAAATAACGCCTACCTAACTTTGAACCTGAATATATCTGGAAAATAAAAAATAAAATTAAAGAAAACAGCACGCGTTGAAAGCATTTTTTATTCTAAAATGATAAATCTTGGAAATTATAACAACTTCTTAAAATTTTACAAAATAAGGACCTAAGTCCAAAAACAGTCCTGTTGGCAATATAATACTATAGGGGCTTAATTCCGCCTGTGAGTACTTTCTTACAGTAATTATATAATTAAGATCTTTCTTAAATTTTCTTATATAGACACAGAATCAGTCTTTCGAATACTATCTTAACAATTATTCCTATATTTTTAAAAGTAGTATTTGGTACTTAAAGAGTCAGTCAAAAAGAATTCTTAATTTTTAACCTTAGTATTAATTCAATGCAATTTTCACTTATGGCACATAAAAGAAATATAAAATGTTATTATTTCACCTTAATAACAAATGAAAATACCGACAATTCAATTAAGTACAGTAGGCGTTATTAAACCTCGATGGTTTAATGACGCCTACATATATAAATTGTTTCAAGTCGGAGTCAAATCGAATGTTCAGATATCTTCCCACAGCTTCCCACAACACACACACAGACACACATAGCGGTCAAACTTATAACACCCCTCTTTTTGCATCGGGGGTTAAAAATAGGCATAAGGTTAATAACACCTAGGGTGTGGGTAGTAGCGCCTAGGGCGGTTAGTAACGCATAGGCGTTATTAGCTACGAACGACTAATCAGCATTACATAAATGAAAAAAAATATCATATCACATATTTGCACAAAACATATCGAATTAAGGTAATTAGACAGGCAACGTAGCGATGTAAGACTTTAGTAAAAAAAAATATCTGCAAATATCGATGGTGCTTACCAAAAACTTTTCACAATTTTTATAAAACACTGCGAAAAAGACCACCTCTAACGGACTATGTGAGACGACTGGCGTTTGGAGCAGGAGGGGTACTCGCGGCGACCGGCATTGACCTTGCGGCGAGAGACTTTAGCGTTAAGGTAATAAGGGTGAATTTTTGAGTAGTTTTAGTAGGATTTTTAGAGTATAGGCGGTAATTGACGCCAGGCGTTATTTGACATCAGTACCTTATCTCTGATTATAATTGTATTGTTTGTGCACCTCTACAGTAGCTGTCCCAATATGGAAGACATAATGTACATGGGTTTGCAGTAAAAATAAACTACCCATTTCTATCTAGTACCTTTATCCAGGTCAATTTATGGTTGCCTGGAAGAAATTGCTTTTTAGCGATAAGACCGCCAATTGTTCTTCTTTTGTTTATTTCTGTATACATTTTCATGGTGTACAATAAAAAATATTTTATCTTTTATTATCTTAAATATAAGGCAGAACAAGCGTTCAAAATTTTCACTCAAAAAATCTCGAAGATATTTTCGCGTTGGGGTGATTAATTTTAAATAAGGGTTATTGAAAACTCGTTTATAATATTTTGCAACATGAAGTACCAAGTAACTAAACAAGATAACATTGGCACAACTATGAGTATAAAATTACATATTTAGTTAAAAGTTTTGTCAAAACTAGTATGTAGTTACAATCTCTATATTGGAAAATTTTGATCCGTAAGTCACGACATAGTAGGTCACGATTTAGAAACCGTTTTAAACTGTCAGATGTATATTTTGGAGTAGATGAGTGGTCTCCGTGCCCGCGGCAGTCCATCTGCACTTCACTAATTGTCTACAGATAATTCTAAAAATAGGACGACAAATCAAAATCACCCGTGCAACTGCCACAGCATAACAAATTGCCAGCACACAAACTGCTCGGCTGCAGCTATCGAAGGATTTATCAGGGAAGCTTGTTGCTCTGTGGCGGCACGTGGCCAGGTAATTAGCAAACAGTGAGTTATGACTTGACACTGGTTAGGGGTTAATGGGGGCAGCTGAGAAATCTAGCGGCCATTTTTCATGTTCGATTTTGGGGTATGTTAATGATGGCGCTTGTTGCGACAGTTTTGAAGTCATACGTGGTAGTCTGCTTCAAGAATAATAGTTGCAATATTGTTTTGCTTTATTTTCTACAAGGTGTGAAAGAAACTTTGAGCCAACATTTTATTTAAAGGTAAACTAACGCCTCTTTGTACTTTCATAGAAATCATAGAAAAGAGTATGTATAGGTATATTTCCCATAAAAGGGGGGCGCATAGTGTAAAAGGTTCTCTAAGCATAATAGTTGTAATAGGTATTGTATTTCGTTATTTTCTACAAGGTGTGAAAGAAACTTTGAGCCCACATTATATTTTAGGGTAAACTAACGCCTCTTTGTACTTTCATATAAATCATAGAAAAGAGTATGTATAGGTATATTTTCCCATAAAAGGGGGGCGCATAGAGTAAAAGGTTGGGAACCCCATAAACGAACGAGTGTTAGTTCTAGAGCGAACAGAGAATAAGTAGAAAAACTTCAGGGTAGGTATATAATTCTTGATATTCAACGTGCAAATAAAGTTAAATATGATGATGATGAAATAGATTACAGGTGTTTGGTAATTGCTATCCTTACCACAGAATACATATCCTTACTATCCTTACTTAATATTATAAATGCGAAAGTCCGTTTGTTTGTTTATTAGTTTGTTACGCCTTCACGTCTTAACCACTCTACCGATCATCATGAAATTTTGCATAGACGTTGTCACGGTTACAGAGAAAGACATAGGATACCTTTCATCCCGAAAAAATGTTTCGTTCCCGAGGGATAGCAAAAAAACTTTTCACGCAGACGAAGTCGCGGGCGGCCGCTAGTAAGCTATAAAGCCGAATATGATAGAACGGTCCATGCATACGACCGTAATATTTTTACAGCCGCATATTTTGACTAAGGTGTAGAGTTTGTGAAGTTAGGGCTTTTAGAGTTAGGGCGTGTAGAGTTAGAAGCTTGGCTCTACATGAGGTCTGATAACTTTTTGACAGTGCGAGGGTGCGTCTTGGCTACGTTTTACATTGAAAATGGTTTTGGTGGGATTTATATTTTGCATTACCTATTACCTAATACTACCGAATAAGTACAAAACAGTTTTAATTTTACTACATTTATTTAGGAGATTACTATGTTACTATATTATTGGATTTTAATTACAATTAGATAACGTATGAAGGATATAAATCTGAAAACTAAGTCATTTTGGCTTAGTATTAGTTGCCTCACTTTACATACGAGGACACGGCTTCTAGTGTTCTTATTCTAAGCATAAACCCTGAAAACCATCACATATTTTTAACTTCCCTTTCGAAACATGTAAGTATGGATTGACGTTTTAAAAATAAATTATTATTAAAACTTATTGTCAATTGCATCTATCTTTCGATAGCGAAGCGATATTGAAGATTTGCAAAAGTTACTTTCTAGAGTACTAGACCCTCGTGGCGGACAAAATGTCGACACATCCAACCGACGCCGACGTTGCATTGGTACACCAGATGATACCCCCGACGCATCTTCCGTCGACAAGCGTGGCCCACACATTCTTCAGTTAAAAAGTGCTTGAACCTCAGCGGTACGCGCGCCTATAGTAGCTGTTTGTTCTGCGGGACGATTGTCGGCGGCCTGTCGCCGTGGGGGGCCGCGACTCGGTTGTCCAAATAAAGGCCTGTATTAAAAACGGGGCTACTGGTAGTCGGATTTGTGTGTTGAAGGTTCTGGACGCTGAATTGACATGGCCTTTTATTATTAAGTTTAATGAACTTGTCTGCTAGTGATACCTTAGGGTGGAAAAGACTGCACAATCTCGTATAGTTCTACAATTATGTATGTACATACCGTTGAGTTTTCAGAGAAAGTTCATGATGAATTCCCAACAGCTATTAGGAATATCAGCCCCCCTACTCATATGGCCACTTTTCTATTCGTTCGCTAACTTAAAGCTTAAAAATAAGCAAATAAACGATCAAGTCACACGTCGCTAGTTTATGTAAACCACAGACAAGTTGTATCCCACCAAAAACATTTTCATGTATAATGCTGCCAAGACTCCATAAGGCTTTCACTGTCAAAAAGTTATGAGACCTCATGTAGAGCCAAGCTTCTAATTCTACGCGCCCTAACTCTAAGTTCTAACTTCAAAAACTCTTCACCTTAGTCAAAATATGTGGCTTGGCCATTTTGTAACTACTAGAACTATTATCTATTGTTGAACAGTGAATACATTTTTCCATGTAGCGAAATTGTCCAAGCACAAAAAAAAAAAAAAATGGCCAAGCCACATATTTTGACTGACAATGAATTGACAAGCCTACGACACGTAATTTTAGAGTTAATGGCTTATTTTTTTTTAACTTTTAAGTTAGCGAACGAATACAACAGTGATTATTTGAGTAATAGGGGGGTAGGATTTTAAAGCCATTTTCAAACATTTTATAGGTATATCACAATCTAGCTATGTGTACCACAAGAGTTTAGGTGAAGTGACTACATCGGTTACGAAATGAAAACATTGGGCAAGCGTGCTAATAAGTTCAACCGAAGTTTGTTTACCCCTGGGCGGGCACGCTGAACGGCGGCCGCTGATTGGCCGGCCACGTGTGTGCGTGTGTGTTTACATTCGCGTCACGGATACGCAACATTTGTAATTTTATTAAGCCGTAATTCACTACTGTCAGTTTTACGGTATAACATTTTGTGTATACGATAGTTTTATGGGATCCAATTTAGATATTAGTGGAAGTTTTATAATCGTTTTTTTAACAACTAATGAATGGCATAAAATACAAAAAAAACTATCATTTGATGTTTCTTTAATCAATCATAACATAAATAAATAATTAAGGATCAAGTTAAAAACTTTAATTTTTGTTCTGTGGATTTATCTAATGTTTTACTGATGGCACTTCTATTTGTTCAAACTGATGTCCAAATAGGCACGCGCACACAGGCAACTTAGTCGCCCAACAACTTGTTTGTCTCTGTCGCTGTCTCCTTGTCGAGATTTGGAAGGACACGGAAGCGACAGCGACGCAACTATTTCGTAAAATTTGGCCTCATTCATCAATATGGATTTCGAAGAGACACTGTGGTCTGTGCTCTTGTTATTAGAAACCGAAAACAACGAAAACACAAAAGGCAGGTTTTTTATATTTTAAAAAGGGAAATATATAAATGCACTTTAAAAATAATGTAACACACTATAAAATGTCTCTTCAAAATTTAATGAATGAACTATAAAAATAATGGTTTCCACTATAAATATGCTTAGCTTTAAAATTAATACTTTGCACTATACAATTTAATTGATTAGCTTTAAAATTAATACTTTGCACCTTACAAATTAATTTTATAACTTTAGCACTGGTAAACAGACGTCTAGGTGTGACGACGAGCGGGCGCAGCGAGAGAGGAGCCCAGGAGGGTTATTCACGATTGTCGAAAACCAACTTTTCGAATCGAACTGGAAAGTCTATAGTCTTCGATCTTATTTTCTACTTTGTAAATGCATTGCGCTTTCCCGTCGGAAAGTGAATCGGATGCCAGTCAAATGGATTTGTGAATAGCTATATTTTTGTAATATCGGTGGATACGGATTTGAATCGAATGCTTTCGAGTAGATTTCCGACAATCGTGAATAGCCCTACAGGAGGAGGTTAGGTTCCATTGTGACCAACAACGCCAGAACCGACCTGATGGCGTATAATTATGCCACAAGTTGTTTTCATCTTTCCATCTCATTTTAACAGTGGTCAGTCTGACATGGTTGGACAGAAACTAAATGGTTTCGGAGTTGGGACCAATGGTTGGGACACAGTTAAAGTGCAAGCATTATTTTTGTAGTGATAATATTAAATTATAGGTCTATTATTATTTTAAAGTGCTGATATATAATTTTATAGCTGTTTTCATAAAATTTAAAGTGCTATTAAATACATCCCTTTTAAAAATTCTTCTGCAAATGTATTTCAATTTACTTTATTTTCGTCTTATGTAACAAACGTTTTAATTTGACTCATTCTATTGATAAATCCTATAAAAGATCAACAGAAATACCAAAATAATACCATAAAAGATCAGTAATTAATATTTTACAACTGGAACGCGGCTATCCTAAATTTTAACGAACCATTGCGTCCTTTGTTCCATCAGAGAAAGGGCGCTCAAACGGACTGAGTAATATATCTCTTCCAACATTAAACTTTAGACGTTGTGCATGAATTAATGAAAGCGTTATATTCACAGAAAACACTAGTAACTGTCATCGGACGACGTCAAAGACGCCTCGTAAATTAGACGCGTAAAGAAAGATGTATCCCGCCTTGTATACTTTCATCCTTTTCCAACTTTAGTATTGTCAGATAAATCTGTCCCCCTCTTTAACCAATTAGTCGAGATCGAGTCTCAAAGAAACCGATTTAAAGTGATGTGATAAGAACGGCTACCGTTTCGCGCGATGACTGATATCACGATGCCTTTATCTTTGTGAATTGTTTGATTATATCATTAATTATTGCGTAACTCATAAGATTATCACAATGTCAACAATGACTGATAACAGAATAAGGCAATTGAGTCAGATATTATTATAAGTAAAATGATATGTAACGTTGAATTCAGTAGCATTAACGTCTAAAGATTTATAATCCACATTTTCACCCATATCGGTAAAGTTGTGACATAAGTTTTAAAATTAATGTGATAAGTTTCTTTGGTTGTTGTTGGCTTAAAAGTAATAACTAGGTAGTTAAAGAATGAATATCTACGACTATAAACGATTTACAAAGCACCGTTTTTTTCAAAGTATACCAAAAACAAATATATAAATTAATGACTTAAATATATTTTATCGACTTGTACCAACATCTTATACATCACTAGCCCTGAAAGTGTCCCACTAATATGTTGATCAGCACTTTGCGAGTGTGGATGAATAATTTTCAGGTATTTTTATTACTTTTTTACGTTAAATATTAACGTTTAAATGATGCAAATGACGAGGTTTTTCCGAAAATAAATAGTTATTTTGCGCGTACTTAGTTATCTTACGAGTATAGACGCGCAAGAGATTGTGAAAATAATTAATACGATCGATCGATTAGTACACTCACGTTAATAAACATCACAAAAAACTTGTGATTGGCATTGATTTTAGTTGGATTTTTCAGAAAATTATTCGAAAACTTGTGTTATTTTTTACCGACTTCAAAAGACTCAATTCGACCAGTTTTTTTTGTTTTTTGTATGTACACCGATTACTCGAAGACGGCTAAACCGATTGAAATGATTCAAACGGTATTAGATCAGGTTTGCTGGTCCCATTTTTTTAAATTTTGAAATCGGTTCAGTACTTTTCAGGAAAACCTGAAAATACTGTCGTTTTCGTTACCATTTTGTGAACTTATACAGATGATCAACCATATCTTCTTTGTTTATGTACCGATTTAGATGATTATTTTTTTGTTTGAAAGAGAATACCTTAGAGATGATACCATTTTTATTCATTGTTATTGGACCTTGGATTTCAAAGATACACAAGGGAACTCCTCAAAATCAAATAGGAACCGTATAGTGATTACACTAAAAATAATGAAATAAAAAATTGTTTAAAAACAAAAAACCGACTTCAAAAATCTTGAAAATAAAAACAAAAATAACTTCAAAATTAAATACCTCTAAAAAGCAAGAAATAATTTTCAAATCACTAGATACCTACGCATATCACTGTAATAAAACACGTCTAATGAAGTCGGGTGGGGCTCTTAGAATAAATAAAAAAAGAAGTTGTCCTCCAGCCCCACCCGACTTCATTAGACGTGTTTTATTACAGTGATATGCGTAGGTATCTAGTGATTTGAAAATTATTTCTTGCTTTTTAGAGGTATTTAATTTTGAAGTTGTTTTTGTTTTTATTTTCAAGATTTTTGAAGTCGGTTTTTTGTTTTTAAACAATTTTTGCATTAACACTCGTTTGTTTTACCGTGCGTTTCCACGGTCAACCAATGTTTTAAACATCGTTTTGAAATTAAGTTCGAAACAGAGTCTAATAAATAGGTAGTGAGAATAGGGATTTCCCTAAGATATATATGTTATAGTCAAACCCCGAAGTCCAGGCGCTCCTAGGTTTGCCTAGTCAAACCTCAGGTTTGACAAGAAGGCTTAGGCAAAGTACAAAACTAAAGCGTATTTCGGGCTTTGACTAACGAATTTATGGCCAAACCTAGGAGAGACCAACTTGGATAGTCAAACGCCGAAACTCAATACGATCAAATCGGGGTTTGACCAGTCAGACTTAAATTAGGGTCAGAATGTGTTATTTTGCATGTAAATATGTAAAAATACATTCTTTAGAGTGATAATGTAACTAAATTAACAATCTTCCTGTGAAACAAAGATTTCTGTTGTCTGTTAAAAAAAATAACCACGAAATTTCTGACCTAAACGTGACCTACAGGAATAAGGCAACTTTGACTAAATCTAACATCGGAAATGAATGCTGTTTCTCATACATATTTAGGTTAATCTTAGTCAAAGCTGCCTTACTCCTGTAGGTCACGTATAGGTTACAAATTTAAGACGATCGTGAAGCGCAGCGAAGTGATCGTCTTAAACTTCGTGGTTTTTTTTTAACAGACAACAGAAATCTTTGTTTCAAAGGAAGATTATTAATTTAATTTAATTATCACTCTAAAGAATGTGTTTTCATACTTTTTAAATACTTTAAAACATATTCTGTACCTAATTTAAGTCTGACTGGTCAAACCCCGATTTGATCGAATTGCGTTTCGGTGTTTGACTGTCCAAGTTAGTCTCTCCTAGGTTTGGCTTTAAATGCGTTAGTCAAAGCCCGAAACACGCTATTAGTTTTGGACTTTGACTAAGCCTTCTTGTCAAACCTGAGGTTTGACTAGGCAAACCTAGGAGTGCCTGGACTTCGGGCTTTCGTATTACATATATACGAAGCTTATGTTCAGCAGTGGACGATGATAGGCTGATGATGATGATGATGAATGTTTAGAATTAACAATAAACTTGAATGTGTTTGAATTTAACATGGTATTTTAATATTTTCTATCATATTGTTATTAAATGTATTGATTGTTAAAAATCAAAAAATAATATTTGCTTGCTTCCTTAATAGTTAATAATTTTATATTGGACACAAAAGTTTAAAATAAGATGAATGCACACAAGCTCCCATCCCGCTACGCTGCGCGGTCGCACGTGTGCAGTTTTTGCCGGTTCCGAGAAGAGAGCCCACTTCGTTTGTGTCACCGGCTCACCGCGATCAAAGGGTTGCGCCCTCTGGCGGCCGTTCCTGAAACTGGGGGGCTGGCCCGACATTTTTCTCCTTCAGACTTCTGAAGTTTTACGTTACAAAGTTGCGGGCTATTAAGCCCTTTGTAGTTGGTCTTTTAGCAAACATCTTAGAAATTACTATTAATTTTGTGAGTTGACGATACAGAAAGTGGTTACCTAAGTAGTATAACTATATGCAGGGTGTGGCAAATATGAAACAGATTTACAAATCACCATATTGCGCATTTGTTTTCTCTGAAAAAAGGTAGCTACTTAAAGCTATTTGATGTTGTTTCGGTCTTACTAACAACGATTCAGTTATGGGCTAGTACCTACCATGAAGTCTTGAGAAAAGCACCTAAAATATTAATATTTTATTCTACAGGCTAACCATGGGCCGCAAAAAATAATAAATAGGAAAGGAATTTGTTCATACTACTGTATAAGATGCTCATGTTTTAGCAGTTATACTCGTTCATACCTTTAACGCCATCATCCATTGATGGCTAATTTTGTGCTACTTATGTTCATTTATGTTTTATTAAAAGGGCTGAAAGAAAAAGTTCCTTCTTGAATTCGTTTCGCGTTGTAACTAACTCCACGTAGATATTTCAAATCAAAGTGACGTCTTCAATGATGGTGAGCAACATGAAAGTTATGCAGGCTTACCCGAATAATAAAGTAAAGAAGAAACACTGATTCTTTTGTAAGCTATTAGGTATACTGAAAAAAGTATAATATCGCGAATTGGATATCGGTAATTAGTGTTTTTGCACGTTGTATTGAAATAATAGCAAACAGTCACCAAATGTAGTGGCGATGGCGGTTTGCTTTGACGTTGCGGTGGGCGGGGCGGCGCGCGGTGGCGGCGCGGGCGCACCCGAGGCGTGTCGCTACCCGCTACCGCGCATGTGTGGCTTGACCTTTGTCTTTCCACTACCGCTAATGACATCACTTTGGCCAAACTTAATCTAAACCAGCTGAGGCGAAACGAAGTTGGTCATGCTTGAATTAGTTATGATAATTTCTGGATAATATCAAAAGATTTATATTTTTTTTCATTTGAACAATGTTTTTTTATTTTAAATTTTGCCTGTAACTTCCGTAACTTTACAAAAATTACTTTGAAAGCGCTTCCCGATAAACAGAGAAACTCTTCAGTTTCTGTGTGCAAAACACACCAGTTTTTTTCAAATCACGGCGACGAAACTCTGCGTACATCCAATAAAATTTCCCAAGTACTGTTCCGTTCATGATTCCATTGCATCTACACTTGTGAGCAGAAAAATGGAGTCTCAGCCTTATTTTCATACAAACAAGGTAACTTTGAAGCTTTGGTTCTCCGCCCAGGATAGAATGGGGTGTTATCTGACGATGGCAATTTAAAGAATGAATGGCGGAGGCCCATATTGCTAAAAAATTAAACTGATTAGATGTGTCGTTTAACTTCAAAAAATAACAAGCGAAAATTGCATCAAAAATATAGAAAATGTGACACTAAAAACTTTAAACGTTCTCTGGTGTAAACGTCTCTTCTGATCCGTTGGGTTTCTTTAGGGCCTCCTCCATTCACTCTTTGAATGGACATCATCAGATCCCACCCCGTTCAATCCCTGACGGAGAACAAAGACTTCAAACTTCAACCTTGTTTGTATGAAAATAAGCCTGTGTGTGATCTGCTCACGAGTGTAGTTCTTTAGAAATTAATTTTATCTGTTAAATCGTCGTTATCAAGGTGTGCGTTGCACCCTATGCGTGGGCGCATCAATCAATCGTTTTCGCGACGTCTAATTTGTGAGCGTCGAGGCGGGGGCGGGCGGGCAGGGGCGGGGGCACTTCATCACCCCCTTTGTCTGGGCGCAATTAGTTAACAGCTCCACTCGCGACCGAGAGATTTATCACGGCGCAAACGTCCGCGATTTGTAACAAAATACAACTTTGATAAACTTCGCGTATTCGTAAGACAAGACAAGGACGTGACAAATTGGACATGCTTACTCTTCTCTATTTGTATGTCTTCACCCCTTGCAGACGAATTAAAACGATTTCAGTCTGCATGGGCTTGCATTTGTGTTTTGTTTCATGCTCATAATTTTTGCCACTGACTTATGATAGGATAATATTTTGTGACAACTTTAACTTTCTGATTTTTTATGACGTTGTTTGTAAGATCTAAAATACTTAAATTTATATTTTAATCCCTCCATTCTTTAATAATTTATGATTTATAAGTATTTTCAAGACCATAATTTTAGAATTCACATCAAGGAAAAAAAACACATGAAATCAGGACTTAATTGAATGGAAATAAGTGGACAACAGAATGTGTCAGTAGCTGAAGCATCCTGAAGCCGTAAAAAATTATAAAAGTTATTTGTTTCAGCCGATGTGTCGTAACTATTTTGGTAGTGCAGAAGTACAAACGCAAATAAAACATATGATTTGCATCTGTCGTCAATATAAATCACTTCACGTAAATCAAAGCGTTGCCTTTCACAATTAATATAAAATTAAGTTTTCTGAAATCTTTAGGTATCCGATGTGCATAGAAGCAAATCTAAATTAAAAAAGCTATTACAAGAGAAGTTGCAGCAAGTCTCGAGTCAAACGATTATTAGTTGCAACACTTCAATCACTTTATTTATAGGAGCACAAATTGAACTCGTCTGTTCTTTAACGCCATAATCGTTACATTCATTTTAACTGTCCTGACTTAAACCAGTGACATGTTGTACAGTATAGTTACCTACCCCCCTGTCACGGCTGTCACGCGGACGTGACGAGTCGTCACGGTGACGGGAGCGTGTTTGTAATTTGTGGTGTCGGTTTCGTGACGGGCGCTGGTAGGGTTTGAGTGTCGTGTCAGATTGTCACATGTTATTCCCACATTAGTTGTTATAGGAAAAAGATGCTGTTTTATTTATTTGATGTTTTATTTTTTAACCGACTTCAAAAAAGGAGGAGGTTCTCAATTCGATTGTATTTTTTATCGTTATTCGCGCATATCTTCGACATTTATGGACCGATTTTGATGTTTCTTTTTTTGTTTGATTGAGTTTTCTTGCGAGATGGTCCCATTTTTAACCGACTTCAAAAATTTGAAAAGGAGGCGTATATTTTTTTTTATTTAAATGTATGTACACCGATTACTCGAAGACGGCTGAACCGATTGAAATGATTCAAACGTTATAACATGACGTTTGTTTCCAAATTGGTCCCATTTTTTGAAATTTTGAAATCGGTTTAGTAGATTTCAAGTAATATTGAAAAAACTGTCGTTTTCGTTACCATTTTATATGAATTCAGGCGGATTTTCAACCATTACTTTTTTGTTTATGCACCGATTTAGATTATTCTTTTTTTGTTTGAAAGAAGACACCTTAAGAATGATACCATATTAATTTCATTGGTATTGGACTTTGGATTTTGAAAATACACAAGGGAATTCCTTAAAATCAAATAGGAACTGTACAGTGATTGAAATATTGGCAGGTTTATGACAATCAAAAACAAGTTAAGTACCTATTTATTGTCAAGGACCTGCTGGACTATAGTTGAACTGCGAAGGCCCAACGGAACTCTTGTGGAAATTGAGTTACTCGGGGTATACCATTGAAAAATGTGAAACATTATAACGTTTTATGTTATAAAATCATCACTTACATACCTACCACAAAAAAGTTTAAAATGCCAAAAAAAAACAGCTCTATAAAAAGCAAGAAATAATTTCTTGCTTTTTATAGAGCTGTTTTTTTTATTTTTGAAGGAGGTTGTGCTTTTTTTAAAAAGCTTTTTTATTATTTATTTTTTGCGCGTTTTTTTTCTCGATAAGTATACCTACCTACATATATATGTTCGTGCAGGTGCTAGGGGTACAGCTAACGCATCTAGGGTTACCATATCTCAGGATTTGTCCTGAGATCTCAGGATATTTGGACTTTTCTCAGGATTGCAGCCGGATTTTAAAAATCTCAGGAAATATCAGGATTTTTAGAATTTTTAATATAATAGCCCCACCCGACTTCAATAGACGTGTTTTAATTAATCGATTTGAACATTATTTCTTGCTTTTTATAGAGCTGTTTTTTAAGGTTTTTGAAGGAGTTTTGCT
The DNA here is from genome assembly GCA_928269145.1 of Agriphila tristella. Taxonomy (NCBI): domain Eukaryota; kingdom Metazoa; phylum Arthropoda; class Insecta; order Lepidoptera; family Crambidae; genus Agriphila; species Agriphila tristella. Next base: position 985,313 of record OV743443.1, on the reverse strand, counting down.
TTTTTTAAAAAGCTTTTTAATAATAAAACCAAATGTCATAAGTTAAGCTTATAATATTTGATTTATCATCTATCATTTTGATCCTACACTAATCTAATGAATTTGAGAATTGAATAGGGAACATGCATAAGTCACCGATTTAGATAAATTTGAGTGTGATCGCTGCGGACACGTATAAAAACATGATGGAACAGAAAAGTAAAAAAAATGTATTATTTTAGTTTTATCACACAGGGGAAAATAACTTTTTTTTTTCAGTTTCGGATAAAATGCACTTAGCAGTCCGATAGAATATCGAATAAGAAATAAACGCAATATTTAGGGAGATATTGGAAAATTCTTGTCTAACTCCATAATAATGCGCCTAAAACGTGACATACTTAAGTGACGTCAGTCTTAATAAATGTTACAGTTTATTTTCTCACGCATTAAGTATACTTTTGATTTTCATACAAAAAAAATGATGCCTGTTCCCTTTTAATTGAGTACGAGTAGGGACTCGTGTTTTAAGCTTTCACACTCAAACCATGAAGCTACCATTCCACCATTCATTTCGAAACCCGTCGCGAAACATCCGCAGCACCAATTGGAAACGTATTGAACCTGACTCCCGGAATGTTCCAATTATACTAATAAAAGAACAATACGTCGGCGGCGGCGTCAAAGGAGGACATCAAAGGTCGCGGCGCTACGTGACACTTCGCCCACATGTGCCCGACGCCCAGACACAAGGATCGCGTTAATAAGCAGATGAAGTTACAGAATCCGTTTTGAAACTGAAATGAAATTAATATACTATTCATTTTTAATATGAGGGAGCACGATTTCTCTTGACTTGCCCGTTTCCCTAGATGAAAATGTAATTTTACTCTAACGGATAAAGTATAATTCTAACTTAATCAAAATAAACTTAAAAAGATGGTGCAACTTAAGAAAATTGCCTTTCTTTGTACCTTTAAAAAATCTTAGATTTAACAATAGGTAATATCCTCGAATTATTTTCGTATAATGTGTCATTACCACAAAGAAAAATTGCATCTCTAATTTTTTTTGTTGAAATTAAAGTTATTTTATTTTTGTACAATTTGAGCCACTTTTTATCGCGAGGTCTACAGCTCACGGAGCCACTAGTTATAATTATCAAGTCAAGAAGCTTGCTGCTTTTCCAACTAAATGGATTTTTTTTCTGCCTACACCTTTGACGTCCTTAGCAATTGGGGCGCAAACTGAACTTATAATACCTTTATTGCATGAAATTCATCATCCTTATCATCATATCGGCCGCATGACATCTACTGCTGGGTATACTGCTCCCCTAAGGATCTCCACAACAATCGGTCTTGCGCTGCCTGCATCCAGTAGCTTCCCGCGACCTTCACCAGATCGTCAGAATACAGCGTAGGCACAGAATACAGCGTCGGTCGTCCGGTGCGCGGTCCTTTTCCGCCCCAACGACCTCGGTCCTCGCTATGTGTCCCGCCCACTGCCACTTCACCTGAGCAATCCTCCGAGCGATGTCGGTTACTTTAGTTCTCTTACGCATCTCCTCATGATAAAATCAATGTTTCCTATTGTTGCAGACCCAAGCGCGGGCGGCATGGGCGCGGGCGGCGTGGGCGGCGCGGGCGGGCAGCAGTACGGCGAGGTCAACCAGCTGGGCGGCGTGTTCGTCAACGGGCGGCCGCTGCCCAACGCCGTGCGGCTGCGCATTGTGGAGCTAGCACAACTAGGGATCAGGTGAGGGGGTTGTAAAACAATGTATGCCAATCGGTAAAAGAATTCTGCCCCTTAGCATGACCATAAAAACGATATATTTATTTAGCGATTTATCGCGTTTAAGTGTCAAAAGACAATATGGATTGTGACAGTTGAGTGCTTATAAAATGCTATATCACGCTTTATATTTTGTGTTTCGGTGGTTATGCCAGGGGGTCAGCAAGGGCGCCGGCAGAAATAATTCCCAGTGGGGCAGCTTTTAGTTTTACGTTAGTGCCATCCCACAGAATAAACAATTCTACAATACATTGATCTCGAGATGTCCAAAGGATGCAACTGCAACACCTGGCACTCCCCTGCCGGCCATGGGGGGCAGTTTATCCGCAAGCGGTCAACGTATTCCGCTAATTTATTGAAAAACTAGATAAGATCAAAAAACCCTAAAAAGGCTAAACATGTAAATATTGGCAGGCCATGCGACATCAGCCGACAGCTGCGGGTGTCCCACGGCTGCGTATCCAAGATCTTGGCGCGGTACCACGAGACTGGGTCTATCCTGCCCGGCGCCATCGGCGGCTCCAAGCCCAGGGTCACCACGCCCAAGGTATGTCGACATTATATATTAGAGGTATAGGTAATTTTAATGATACATTTAACTATGATAAGCTATAGGTACTAGGTGTTCTGTTGTTTGTGTTTTGCGAATGCTAATGGAAACCAAATATGTTAGAGCTATGACTATCAGCTATTTTTAATATCCCCACTGCTGGGGCACCCACTACGCGGGCCCAATGCGGATTGGTGGGTGTTAATGACTGCAAATGCAGACAGGACCAACGGTTTAACGAGCCTTCCGAAGCATGGAGGAGATGGTGGGATTACACATTTTTGGTCACCCATCCCATGCAAAAGTTGGTTAACCTCCGCAATCACTGGGTCAGGCGCTATATCACTGCGCCACCGAGCTCCTCAAGCTAGAGCTATACCAACTCTTAAACTCATATCCAGGTGGTGTCCTACATAAAGCAGCTAAAAGCGAAAGACCCCGGTATCTTCGCGTGGGAGATCCGCGACCGGCTGCTGGCGGACGGCGTGTGCGACAAGTACAACGTGCCGTCGGTGTCCAGTATCAGCCGCATCCTGCGCAACAAGCTCGGCGGCGGCGCGCTGTACCCCGTGCCGCCGCTCTACCCGGTGCCGCCGCAGCGCTGCTGGCCGCTGCACCAGCCCTATGACTACTACGTTTACCTCCAGGTGAGCTAATGATAACCATTTCCTACTTTAAATACTCTCGCTGGCCACTGTTCGCATCAGCCGCATCCTACGCAACAAGCTCGGCGGCGGCGCGCTGTACCCTGTTCCCCGCTCTACCCGGTGCCGCCACAGCGCTGCTGGTCGCTGCACCAGCCCTACGACTACTACGTTTACCTCCAGGTGAGCTAATGATAAGCATTTCCTAATTTAAATACTCTCGCTGGCCACTGTACGCATCAGCCGCATCCTGCGCAACAAGCTCGGCGGCGGCGCGCTGTACCCGGTGCCCCCGCTCTACTACGTTTACCTCCAGGTGGGCAGATGTTTTATAACCATTTCCTACTTAACATACTCTCGCTGACCACTGTTATCTAATTCATCATCATCATCATCATATCTGCCGCACGACACACATTGCTGGGTATAGGCCTCCTCAATGATCTCCACGACGATCGGTTCTGCGCTGCCCGCATCCAGCGCCGCACTGCGACCTTCATTCTCGTTCTCTAATTACTAATTTAATTTTATTGTTCCTTCTGTTACTATTCTTTTGCAAAGTATATGCCCTTCACCAGTTATGATACACGATTTTAGGCTGCTGCAGATGTACTCTTCAGAGCGAAAGAGAGATCAGTACTCCTAGCACGAACATCTTAGTTCTACAGTCTACTAGAGAACTAGAGAACTACTGAGTTCTTCATGGGAAATTTAATTTCGCTCTTCGGCTGTACAAATTTTCCATACAAAATTACTCTATCGAATTTCATTACGCGCGTGTTTTGATTGATAGATGTTCTGCTATGGGTACAGAGGTCAAGTTTTCTTCAACAGCTACATATATTTTGATTTCTGATATTAACATAAATATCTGCAGTTTTTTTTATAATGGCAATCATTTTACGTTTCCTCTGATTTTTGTTCCCAGGGTCGGCAGCATGCGGCCAGCAACCCCCACTCCCTGGCGCACCCCCACCAGCAGCCGCCGCACCACACGCACGCGCTCTGACCCCCGCCACTCTGCGCGGCGCACTGACGCTGCGCCGCTGGCCTCATCAACACGTGTTGCTGACATCATCATGCATTCTGACCGACTCTGTCACCTGTGTTATGCACTATGACCGTTCTGGTTGTATGAGTGTGACCTTTAAGATCGCTCCTCGGTGACCTTCGTGGTCACTCGTAAGCGTAGGTTTCCCGCCTAAATAAGCCCCTTCTTACACGGTGCTACTGAAACCTGACGAAACCAGTTAGTAATTATAGTTACAAACCAGTTTGTGACAAAGATTCGTACTCGGCACTACCAAATTTATTTGAAACCTACACGAAACGCGGTGTGTGTGTTGTTTCGGGATATTATTGAAATGGTTAGCGATTCGAGTGATGAGGAGTTAATACTTCTATACTACATCAGACTACATCCCACTTCACTCCAAGCTTTCTCGGTCACATCCCAACGCGAAAACTCTTTTAATGTGTAATTACACAGACACTTATGCTTTTCTACTTCTTGGACAAATTGTATATTTACTATGGTCATCCATTTTCACTGAACCGCAGCCGAGTTTCCAGTTTCCATTAGTAATCAGTCGCGCGCGACCAGCATGACCGGTCACCAGTGATTAGTTACTAACGCGTTATTTACTAGTTTGTGATTGGTAGCGCCGTGTACGAACCGCCATTGAAATACTACTGCTGTGATATTTTAGAAACTCATTGGTGATTAGAGTTTGAAACTAGTTTAGTTTAAGTAGCGCCATGTAAGAAGGGCCTAAGGGTGTTAAGTTTATGAATAAAGTTACAACTTACAAGTGCTTGGTGAAAATACCCATCTAAAAAAAACTGGATAATACGCTATTTGTTGAATTTACTTATCACTGTTACTTTAATAGATTGTAGATGCTTACTCAGATTAAATAATTCATGTAATAAGTATTAATTAATACTTAAAATCTTTTTTAATATATATATAATTATTCTTTATCGAAATTAATTGTTTCGATTGGCAAGATAAAGAAAATAAAGTATCTATACTTACGAATTCAAAGTTACAAAATAAAATACCTAATGTCAGCCTGCATTTAAAATAATAGGCCGAATAAAATTTACTTGATATCACAATTATTTCTTATAATCAGGTATGTAAATTACATAAGTAATTATGTTTCCTAAGAAATATGGAGAGTAAAATCGAGTGCAAATTCTAAAAATTTAGACCACAGCAAAGACCTAATTTATTTATGTCTGTGATTAAGACTTATGCCTGTATAGAAATCTCTACCATTCTTGTAATGAAAACGAAATAATAAAGCAAAGTTTCAGCAGTGTTTGTCTAAATGTTTTATAAATATCCGAAAGATATAAAGTATTATAGTGTACAAAGTTGTGGCGATGTTGTAAGATAGTAGAAAGAAATTAGAGATTAAGTGGTGTAGATTTATTTAATGTTTCGGTTGTTAAGAGAAATTTTATTTTGGTTCATTTATGTAAAGAAGGATTTAAAAACAAAATCTAATAGAGAGCAAATATGTTTTCTCAAATAAAAAAATATCCTTTGATTGTCTAGCTACTACATTAACTTGTTTTTAGTTAAATAATTGTATCAACTGCCACAAGATTTTCGTTTGTGTAACCTTGTAAACTACATTAGGTAAAAAGTTTAAAAATGTGGCTAAATTAATTTTGGATTAATTGCATAGGCATTCAGGCTAATGCAAAAAAATAAATAAACCTGATTAGTCCCTGGCCGAAAATTATACATAAATCGATATACTCCTAAATGTGTCCATGGATATCGATTTAGATAAAAAAAAGTCTCGAATGGGTGGTCTAGAAAAAATAATACCTATATCGTGTTTCGGTGGTTATAGGTAGGGCATGCGGTGGGATTGTTCAAATCAGTGATGTATTTAGAGTCAAAGTCATATTATGTATCTGTAGACTTTTTAGTAATGAATGTGTACCTAATTCCTGATCAGGGTCTTAAGCTTACGAGGTTATTCTTAACGTGTTGTAGGTACTAATCGTGGACATAGGGCCCGTATTTATAAACAGCTCACAACGTTAAGAACTATCTTTAGATCATATTTGAGATTTTCTTTTTAGGTACAGTTATAGGAAGAGCAACTTAGGTACAACTTAACGTTGGAAGCGGTTTATAAATACGGGTCTAAGATTGATTAAAAAGACTAAATACAAAGAAAACAGACTTCAAAAATTTGGCTGTAGTTCACGTGTTGTTTCGAGGCATTAAGGTTTGAAATCGTCTGACTTTAAGACTAAGTTGGGTGCAATGATGTAAATATTATAATAAGTAATGATAATATAGTGAGTACTTAAATAGACTAAGATTTATGTATGGAATGAGTGGTCACTAGTTAAGGACTGTACAAACAAAACAATATTTATATGTACCGACTAACTACTAGATTACGGAATACGACAATTTTGAACATATCTTCGGAATAAAATGGTTTGTTACTGTACATTTGTTTTTTTTTACCTACCTAATATCAGGATAATAGTTCCAAACAAGGTTTTTTCAAATAGAAATGTCAACAATACATTCATAGTTTAAAAATCCAAACGAAACAATTTACGTGAAATTCATGACAAAAATCAATTTCATCAGTGCAATAAAGAAATCCCATTACATCGTATTATAAAACGCACTATTTTAAAATGGAACCGAAAGAAATTATAATTGAATCCGAACACAATGGCGGCCAGTTTACAACCAAAACGATAAACGGATATTGCGCCCGCGCAGACACGTATTGCCAATTAAACCGTTGCTTTGTTTCGAATTTAATACTACCTAATCCGAAATTTTACTGTATTAATAACAAATTTTACGAGCGCGCGGAAAAAGGTTGGCGACAAAAATACAAAATGGCTGCTTTAAAGGTGCGTTTGCAATGTTCATTTTGAGGTTGCGATTTGCTGACGAAGAAGAACAGCACAGTTCTGCAGAATAATTGGTGTAGGTTACTACTTAGAGATAAAGATTACATTCTTAGTATTTTAGTTGGTTCATAAAAAGTGCTCGAATGGATCACGGACTTTCTTAGAGCTATTGATAGATAGATATAAATACCCAATTATTTATTTAGAAACCACTATAACACACAACAAAAACATTGAGGCAATACAAAAAAGAGATTAATGCCTAATTGACTAAAATAGTACCGTAAGGTGCCGAAGTGTGCAGCAGCGGCAGACTAAAGGAACTCAGCTTAGTGTTCCAAGAAACCAGACACTGCTTTTCAGCTGTGTCCCTGTCATCGTTTCAAAAAAAATCTGCTGTTTCATACATAAAATAATATCGAACGTATCAAAATGTACAATGGGCAACAGCGTCGCTTAACCAGTTAGCAACAAAATTCGTGTGCGCGCGTATCGCCCCTGCACGAACTAAACATATGTGACAGCGGGCGCGGCGTGCAAGCGATTTTAACCTTAGCAGTGGTTAAGCGACGCTGTTGCCCATGGTACCTATGAAACAGTTGATTTTTTTTCGCGTTTTCAGTTGGTCCCGTGTATAGAGGAGCTCGGTGGCGCAGTGGTTTAGCGCCTGGCCCAACGATTGCGGCGGTTAAGCAACGTTCGCAAGGGTCGGTCATGGGATGGGTGACCAAAAATTTATTATCTCTAGCTCCTCCGTGCTTCGGAAGGCACGTTAAGCCGTTGGTCCCGGCTGCATTTGCAGTCGTTAACACCCACCAATCCGCATTGGGTCCGCGTGGTGGGTTATGGCCCATCCTCCTTACCACCCATAGGGAAGGCCTGTGCCCCAGCAGTGGGGACATTAAACATGGCTGATGGACCCATGTAGGGGTTACCAGATGATATGAATTTTTCTGCCATGTCAGGAATTTAAGGAATCTGTTAGGTCAACAGGGAAAAACTGTAGTTGTCAGGAATTTTTGAGTAAGATTTGTTAATCATTTGGTTGATTTAAAATTATCAAACGCCAACTAAGTAAATGAAGAATGTAGTGTGGCTGCCAAAATGTCAGGAAATTTACTGAAAAGTCAGGGAAAAGGTCAGGAAATCTCATTATTAGATGGGTAGTTCTCCGAGGTCCTTTTTTTGGCGGTCACACGCTTGTTATTCCTAACCTATTGTAAATATAGCTTTAAGAAAAAAACTTAGTGATCCTTCATTTACAGTTCTATTCAATTTTAATAAAAAATGCGTGGTATTTATTAAAATAAAATTTAAAATAATTTTCAAAGATCGAAATCGGGTGTAAAAACGCTGTTCTTCGGGTGTCACACTCTATTCGCACTTAGGACGACCTTTAATAACTTCTTTGTCTTTTAAGTAATATGTATGTATTATACATCAAAATAATTGTATTTAACTCTTGTTTAATAGTGCTAAAAACTAAATTTTTATCGTGAATAAAAAAAAACTTGCAGGGCATTTTCTCTCTGTCACACGATTTGGCAATTTTTGGAGCGCGCAGCAAAAAAAAATCATAAATATAAAGCTTATCGCCTTATAACTAGTTTTAATAGCCGCGCTGCTGCTCTGATGATCATACTAGCACTTGATGATACACATATTGTTCATTGCTATGCTGAAAGACAAATATCGGTCCGTAAGTCTCCAATAAATGTTTGATGCCCTTAGTCAAACAACTTTCGTATCGATTTTTGCTATATATTTTAGAATAGGATAGGTCCTCGAGATTATATATAAGTATTTACTTTCATAATTTGTCCATAACAAAACTTTGAAATTTAAAAAAAGTAAATTATCGTAATTTGCGTGGCATAATTTTCGTGGCAATTCGTCCACGAAAATTACAGACCATGCTATGAAATTTAAGTTTCTTCTCAAATTGATAAGAATCCTGTCTGCTAGTTTGAGAATAATAAAATGATTTGATTTGATTTGATTGATTTGAATATTCTTGTTACATATACTAACCTATTCTCACACAGAAAAGGAGAGAGGGTGGTGATATTTACTTAGTCACGACATTGAACTAAAACATCGTTTCTTTTACTTATAAACCAAGTAAAGGTACGAAGCTTTCAATATTAGGTTTTCAGTGCCCTCACTGGCTGTATAAGCATAAGCAGTACTTTGTAGTAAATCGTTTCGTAATGTTTGTGAAGTGCATCGTAACTTTCGTGGCTTTCAAATTTTCAAAATTTAATATCTCAATGATTTATGTACCGATTAACATGTTTCGAGTATACTATTTATTTATTTCTTGGATTCTTTAATATACTAATTTTATTTATTCAAATAACTCAAAGTGACATTTCGCCACAAAAATTGCGCGGAGAACGCTTTTCAAATAATGACCCAGATCCGGTAACCCTCCCATAGTAAAAGTTGTTCAGTTTGATGATCCATTCGGTATTTGGGATAGTTTTGTAACACGTTGTAGATATTTTCTACAACGTGTTAAAAAATTATCGTGCTGAAATCTGAAATTTAGGAGACAATAAGTTCAAAAACTTTCCTTTTCTGTTTTAAAAAAAGATACATGCAAAGGGCAGTGTAAGGCACAGCAAATTTGAAGTAAAATATCGTATGTTCACCGCTTTACCAGTCACCCGACTCCTGCGCAGGGTGGCGGGCAGCGTAACGAAGGCGGCGGCTTTGTGGCGCGCGCAGCCGCGCCGTCATTACGCCGTGGCTGCCGTGAAATGGACCTGCGGCTCCCACGATTTGTTGCTGCTTTACGACACACTGCCTGAGTGTATGACAAATTGAAAGGCAGCGTCAGCAGCTATTTATAATGTCCTCACTGCTGGAGTACAGGCCTTCCTATGGATAAGGACGATGGTCCATAGCCCATCTCACGGCCTCGTACCTACGGATTGATGGGTTTAAACTACTGCAAATGCAACTGGGACCAACGGTTTAATGTTTGTTACGAAGCACGGAGGAGCTCAAGATAATTATTTTTGGTCGCCCATCTGATGACTGACTTATGGGAAAGTTGCTTAACCTCTGTAATTGCAAGTCGAATGCACGTATTGTGAAATAATATTGTCCATCAGCTATTTTCAATGTCCCCACTGCTGGGGCACAGGCCTTTTTATGGGTGGATAAGGAGGACGGGCCATAACCCACCACGCGGGCCCAATGCGGATTGGTGGGTGTTAATGACTGCAAATGCAGCCGAGACCAACGGCTTAACGTGCCTTCCGAAGCACGGAGGAGCTCAAGATAATACATTTTTGGTCACCCATCTCATGACCGAGCCTTGCGAACGTTGCTTAATCTCCGCAATCGCTGGGCCAGGCGCTAAACCACTGTGCCACTGAGCTCCTACTCCTCCCCGCGAAACAATATTATTCAAAAATATTTGAATCAAATAAAAAAAAATCGTATTAAGTTTTTTTTTATTTGACATTTTTCAAAATCCTAAAGAAATATTGATTTTGGGAATTTGTTCCCACCACTGCTCTTGATTAAACCAAAATTCAAAAAATTGGGAACTATTTACAAGTATAAATATTACAGACAGATTATTACTTCTTGTTAGACCACTAAACGAAACGCGCGTTGCGCTTTCTTTGATAAGGTCCTGTTAGGATTTATATTTGAATCAAGTAAGTATTATTAATATTTCCTGCAAAAGTAGACACTGAGTCCGGATTTTTTATTAAAGTGTAGGTTTCCAGGCGCCACATCGTCATCTTTTGGGAATCGAACCCTGTCCGGCGGCTCCCGTTACAAAGGTGCCGCACATGTGCGCGCGCGCACTGCCCGTCACGGATCGACGCAGCTAAATTATGAATCATATTTTGAATTTGACCTTTAATTTGGTGACAACTAAAATGGTGTTAAAAATTGCTAGGTAGTTATTGTCGTATAGACCCGTAGAGATTGTAATTTATAGTAAAATATGTAGTTCTTGTTTGGTCTCTGAGTCAATGAGTTCAGTCAAATTATACAATGCCTTCATAGCAATTAAAAATATTTTTATTAAATATATACCTACCTTAATTATTTTTCAGTATTCCTTTTTGAGCTTGATTTAAATATATAATACATTAAAATGGCGTAAAAACTTCAATACTTTGGGTTTGTTTGTTGGTTGCATTGTTATCATCCACAGAACAAAAAAGTTTTCCCCGTCAGACTATTTTGTGTCTATGTCTACGAACTTGTTCGTAGGTCTATGTTATGTAGAGCAAAGAAAAGAGCATTGTAGTAGAGTCACAGAATAACTAATAGTTGGTAGAGTTCGATCAAAATAGTTTTTAGTAACATTACGCCATCTAGCGACGAGTAGCAAGAATGTTGCGTTTTGTTACAACAATATTTTTCAAGCAGTCACACTTGCTCAACTCGACCGTAGATTCATCTCCGTGTCACTAGATGTCGTAACCAGTACACGATCGTATAGATTTCAGTAGATAATTTTTGTTTATTTTGTTTTTATTTTTTTATCAATAAAATAAAACAGAACGCAAGTGACATAATCACTGTTTTTTTATAGTAGGAAGGTACATGTTTTTGATGTCTGCCAAATAAATAAATAAATCGATGACGGTCCTATCTTGCCGCAATCCAAAAAGTGACTATTTTCGTTTTTCATCAGTATCAGATGTAATTATCAGCATTATCCTGATAACAATAATTATTAAAGCTTTTTTTTTGCACACGGCCCATAAATTCAGATTTATTGGAAAACACGTACCTATCTACAGTCTGTAGATAGGTAGGTATGTACTATGTCACAGAATGCATAAAAGTACATGCATTTTGTATGGAATAAATGAATTGAATTGAATTATTGAAAAATACACTGTGTTGAATATTGTTTATTTTATAGAATTTACAATTCATTAGAATAAGATTGATTAATATTAAATTACTCAAATAAATATAAATACTGTAGGTAAGGTAGGTGTAACTGTAAGCAAAATAGATACATATAACGCTAACCTACCTACACAAGCATTAAAACATAATTTAACTTGTATAGACCAGTTGTTAATTAAAATTGTATTAATGGAAAGCTACTATCAACATTATTTGCTAGCAAAAACTTTATACTTAAATTAAAAAATAAACTTATAAATTAATTCCTTATAATTGATTTCGATTTATACTTATATCTGTCAACAGTAATACAATAAAATATAATAAAATCTAGCTTCAACCATAAATAATTCCATTTAAATTATTAGCGAACTAGCTTCCGCCCGCGACTTCGTCCGCGTGGATATTAGAGAAAATCCTTAGGGAACCTTCAACCAGGATCCGACCAGCCGTTTTTACGCGATTAGGCGGGTCCCCACCAAGCGCGCTGCCTCGCGAGGCAAGTCGTTTGCCTCGTGAGGCGGGCCTCGCACGAGGCTGCTCGCTTGGTGGGGACCCGCCTAATCGCGTAAAAACGGCTGGTCGGATCCTGGTTGAAGGTTCCCTAAGGATTTTCTCTAATATCCACGCGGACGAAGTCGCGGGCGGAAGCTAGTTTTTTACAATAATCAGAATTGGTCCAGAGATATTAGTAGGTATCTCGTCCCCGTCCCTGTCCCCATAAAAGCTCAAAAACGACATCCACATCGATTTTCATGTTTACTTACCCCATTTAGGTACCCCTATGATTTTCAAAATAACAAAATAGGTATGTAATTGCCTATTTATTTCTAGACGTGCTCCTACGAATTTTAAAATTGTAATGTCTATTTCATATTCTTTTTCTATGCAAAATTTGAACACCATTTTAACCCCTGTAGGGGTCACATCACTATTTCAACCCCTGTAGGGGTTAAAATCATGTCCACCTTGTTGGACTATAAATTAATGTCATTTTCGCAATCACCATCCTATAAAACCTCAAAAACGACATCCACATCGATTTTCATGTTTACTTATCCCATTTACCCCTAAGGGATGATTTTCAAAAAAACAAAATATATAATTGCCTTTTTATTTTTAGATGTGTTCCTACGAATTTTAAAGTTGTAATGTCTATTTAATATTATTTTTCCATACAAAATTTGAACCCCGATTTCACCCCTTTAGGGGTTAAATCATGTCCACCGTGTTGGACTTCAAAATAAATGTCATTTTCACAATCACTATCCCATAAAACCTCAAGAACGACATCCATATCGATTTTTATGTTTACTTACCCCATTTACTCCCTACGGGGTTGATTTTAAAAATAACAAAATATATGTATATTTATTTTTAGACGTGCTCCTAGCCTCCTATGAAGTTTAAAGTTGTACTGTCTATTTCATATTGTTTTTCCATACAAAATTTGAACCCCATTTTCACCCCTTTAGGGGTTAAATCATGTCCACCGTGTTGGACTTCAAAATAAATGTTATTTTCGCAATCGTCAACTCAGAAAACCTCAATAACGACATCCATATCGATTTTTAGGTCTATTTACCCCATTGCACCCCATTTCATCACCATGGGGGTTGAAATTATACCAATACAATATGCGTTGCGTTAGATTTCCATCCATAGGCCTAAATTACAAATTTAGCGATTTTTACTTCAAATATAAAGGATTATCTTCTAAACACAACTTCATCCCCCTTTTCACCCCTTCGGGGGTAGAATTTTGAAAAACGCTGAGACACGTATTTATTTATTTTCAATCATCAGCCTAAACACAAAATTTGAAGATCCTAGCTTCAAAACTGAGGGACTTTCATACAAACTTTCATCCCTTATTTCATCCCTTTAGGGATGGAATTTTCAAAAATCCTTCCTTAGTGGATGCCTACACTGTATAAGGTATCTGTGTGCAAAATTTCAAGTCTCTAGGTTCAGCGGTTTGGGCTGTGCGTTGATATCTCACTCAGTCAGGACTTTGAATTTTATATATATAGATATGAAGGTTACCGGTATCTTCTTAATTTACGATAGCCGATCGTACAGTGTGTTGCCGACCGGTCGGCAGACAGACTACAGCCGTCACATCGCAGATAGTGGCCGATATGAAAGCCTCTTTGCGCACGGCACTGCGCACGAGTGGCTCGTGTGAACACCCCAGAGGGCCTAGTACGAGTTGGTTTTTTGTGCTCACTTCACTTTTCGTATAGTTAACTATCGTCTTCTCTCTTTCACTCGTTTACTCACTCGCATGATTTCATCTCTTTCACACGCTACTATTCGCAAAGTGAGGTGAGAAACACAACTCATACTAGGCACTCTGAATTGACACTAATCCAATGTAATTACATATTGATTACTGATTGCGCCGTTTCAGAATATTGAAACCCCTCAACAACAATAAGAAACGTACTGAAAACTCTAGATACTTATGACTTCATAATTTTATTATAGAAAAGAAAATACTTACTAAGGAGCTAAGTTGTGATTTGGTCATTAATATTTTTTTTCGTAAGTAGGTATGTGATATTGCAAAAATTCCTGTCGAATCAAAAGACGAGAATAAAACTGACATAGAATTGTAATAAAATAAATTTTCATCGATAATAATAAATCCTCTTCTTCTTTATTCTTTATCCGGCGTTCATTCAACCTTTTCTCCTCAGAGATTTTCCTTTCTCCTGCTGATTCCTGTAGATAATTTCGCACTGGCGGCACTAGCTTTAATTTTGACACTTTCAGCTACCTATCAGCCATATTTTTCGCGATGACGGCTTTGTCTAGATTGAATTTGAAATTGTTAAATTGCAATTAATTGAATGTCGTTGAGTTTGGTCATGCGTTGATGTCTTTTGTATGGCAACACGTGACCTTCAGCAAAAACATTAATTTCTTAAAAGATAAATAACTCTGTTGTTTACTTTTATTTTATAATAAAAGTTTATATTCAACAGAGATTGTTACCTAACACGATAGCCATCATTTTCTACTAAATGGAATACCTATTACATATTATTATTTTCATAAAATGTTATAAATTTAAAAAACCTTCTTTTTCCGTTTTACCGTTTTTCCATCTTTAGACTGACTCGTGTCATAGCGCTACAGTAAAGTGGGTTCGTTTCTAAAATTGACTTAGAAAATTTATTAATAAAAACCCATTCGTTACGTTAAGGAATCATTCAATAATTTTCTAAGTTATTAATATATCTTAAACGAATCTAATCTAATTTTTTATCTTCTTCAGTTCCGTTAAAATAAAACAACCACAGGTGATTCGTGGTCAACGCACTATATTGATGCTAATTAACTTTACATCATACTGCTCGGTAACTAGGATTTACTAATATAGTATGAAGCTGTGTAAGTTGGCATGTGCAACACAGTGCATTGTTTAGATAGAACGTTCCATTTTCAAATCACTTTACAATTCAAGCATGGTAAATGCTTTAACTGTAAAGTACACTTTACAATTCAAGCATTTAAAACTCCTTAGTGAACCAATCTCTTTTCTTATATTAGGTATAAACTGACGAAACCTTTTACTGAAAAAAAAAAACAATTAATATGGCGCCATTTCATTTCAGTTCAACCTATGCAAAACTCCTTGCTCAAACAATTATTTTTCATAAAAAGATAAGATTCATTTTGAAAGCGCGAAAAAAAATCTGCTGTTTCATACATTTCGATGAAGTAGGCATTGTACTTTTGTATGGAACAGCTGATTTTTTTTCGTGATTTCGAGGTTAGTCCCATAATGAAAGTTGTTCAGTTTAATGGTCTGATCAACCCCACGAGAAGTTTTCAATGAACTAAAAATAACCTTGTATGTTTTTTTTTATTAAATTTACCTCGCATGAATGATGTAAATTAAAAGTAGTATGCTTACCTCGGTTGTAAGTAGCTATTACACCCTCGAACTATATTCGGCCTCGCTCGCTTCGCTCGCTCGTGCGTCTAAATATCTCGGGTGCACTCGATCCATTAGCGCTCTTTGCGAGCTGCGCTTGCACGGGCGCCAAATTGGATCTTGTTCTGTAAAGTCGCATTACTAATCTCCCAGCAAAAATGTAAACAAAGAAACGTCACTGTCAAATTGACAAACTGACCCTGATAGTGACATTTTCAGATATTGAAAACCTTTGGTCACTTTTAAAACTTTTTAATTTGTTTATTATATTTTGAGTCATTATAAATATAATGTCATCCAGGGTTAATTTAAAGTAGGATGGTAATTAGAAATTTTATCTTTATAACCTATCATAATTTTTGATGTTAAAAGTTCTTGAAACGAACTGATAAGAAAACTTTACTTAGATATTGCCTGTATGTAAGTAAACTATCAAAATACTCGTACGTAGCATCACCGCCTGTTCCCCCCCAATACCAAAAGACAAATGTTTCTACTACAGCTACTACTCGTAATACTAATTTATATGAAATTTTATAAAAAGACCAAAGGTTGATTTGTACGGTTTGCAGTTGATGTGTGCACAGCGTCATAAAATGTTTTTTACTATAAAACTGTTATTATGAAATATTAAATTATATTACTCTTTTTGACGCAAAACTCATGATTCAGAATATTTATCTAATCTATTTTTGTTAGGTTTGTGATGAAAAACCATGTAAGTGTGTTTATCTCTTGACTTAGCAATATACTATTTCTTCTTGTGTTGTTTTGCTCTGGCAACACCTTTGTTTACATTTTTGCTGGGAGATTAGTAATGCGACTTTAATAGCTCACTTACGTCCCTTGTGTAACAAACTACTATTACCTATTTGTTGGAAGGGCGGATTGAGCCTGGTGACTTGTAATCACCGGCGGATCCAGGGGGGGGGGGGGGTCATGGGGGTCGTGACCCTGAGCTAGTTCCAGGACTTAGGTGGACCACTAATTGAACATAATGATTTTATTTATATGTTTTGTCACCATACAGATTTTATGTAACTATATACCTTCAATATTTAATTAGTTTAAATATAATATAATAACTTTGTATGATGGCAAACGTTTGGGAACGAACGCATCGAAAAATTGAATTTTACCGCGCCACACTTGCGCGCGCTTGTCGATATATACTCCGACACGTAATTCGATGCAGTGTTTTGACAGCTCGAACTGTTAGTTAGTAAAATTATCAAAATTATCAAGATTATCAAAATTAAATTATAAGTTCTTGATTTGACCACGACTACGTGACCCCCTCCTGGCGCCAAAGCTGGATCCGCTCTTGTTAATAGCGGGCACCAGATCTCTCCAATATTAGTTTAATTAACATAGGTAGTTTATTTAATTGCTCAGCTGAAGTGGCAATGGGCGGGCGGGACACATAGCGAGAAGAACCGATGGCCGTTGGGGCGGGGCAGTTCTGGAATGGCGACCGCGCACCGGACGACGCTCCGTGGGTAGGCCCTCAACGAGGTGGACCGCCGTGAGGGGGAAGGTCGCGGGAAGCTACTGGATGCGGGCAGCGCAGGACCGATCGTCGTGGAGATCCTTAGGGGAGGCCTATACCCAGCAGTGAGTGTCGTGGGCTGATATGAGGATAACATAGTTTATAGCTTCATATAGTTAACATTAAGCAAGAAACTGTTGGAGAGAATTTTTGAAATAGAGCCCTTGGAGATGGAGAATGATTATAATGAAGTAATTATAAATATGTATATGTGTATACAGGGTTATTTGTAAAACACAACCTCGCAGGAGTAGATTACTAACATCATAAACAACAACATTTGTTCTACGACTTTTCCGAAAACAGAAAATAAAATATCGACTTTTCATACAAAACCCGATCAGCTGTTCGGGACATTTGTATGGAGAGTCGAATTGTTTTCGTCGGTTTTCGAAAAAGTCGTAGAACAACGTTGTTGTTTATGATGTTAGTAATCTACTCCTGTGAGGTTGTTTGTGTTTTACAAATACACCTGTATAACTACAGTGTGCGTTAAAATTTCTGTATTTTCGTGTCTTGTTGGTTGATTTATTTACCTGCAAAAAGTTAAACAATTTTTAAAAAGTTCCTTTTTAGGTTCATTCTCACAGAGAAATCGTGAAGTTTCACACGTAATTACAATAGTAGTAGATGCGTACGGACGTCCTCATAAATGAATGTGTCCGGTCAATTGATCGATTGGAATCGATTGACGACGTCTTCGATATGAAATGATAAACAATCATAATTCATAATTATTGTGAAAGCCTTTTTGCACACGGCACTGGTGTCGTGTGAACATCACTTAAGGAGGAATATAACTTGGTACTTAGTACTAGTTTTGTTTTATTACATTGCGCCATTTCTTTATGTAAGCATACCAATGTTAGTGACGAACCCTCGATTAAAATATACGTAACATAACTTTAAGATCTAACAACTACGTTCACGTTTCTACTTTGTACGATTCAACGTTATTTACGTGTCCCACGGAAATAAATTATATTTACCCTAATCATGGAATATTTTTTCGTCCATGCCCTAATGAAACCATCCTCAGACCTTAACCTCAGAGATGGCGACGTCATTTACTCAGACGGCGAAAGTCATCAACTGAATAAAATACAATGGGGAAAATATTTATGCACTGCTGTGTTCTACCAAAAGTACTTATGTTAATATTTTTTTGTTTTTGGATAATTTACTCCTTTGTTTTTCCATTTCTCGTACCTACGTCTTCGCCTTAAGTGTAGTGCGCACGGCCCCAGCCACCGTTATCATTACTTTAATATATCAATTATATCAGATATTCGCTTGCCGGCGACCGGCGCCCGCGCACGCTGTTGCTATGAAACCATTATCGTTCATCGAACATTGAACGCACCCACTGTCTAAAAGTACCTTTTGTCCTGATGATAACACTCTATTTAGTTAACTGTATCATTTTGATCATAATAATGAAATTGATAATAATGGTGCTGTTACAAATGATGTTCATTCTTGTTATATGTTCTGTTTTAATATTTTCTTTTATAGAACGACGAATTGAGAGTTGAGAGTAAAGTCACAGTACATATATAAGTTTTTTCAAACAGTATGAGAGCTCCATGGAAACGTTTGAATTTGACGGCTGACGTCACTCTAAGAGCTCTAAGCAAAGTTCGCAGTACTTTGGTCAGGGTTGTGACATCGCGTTGCAGTTGTTTCCATAGCATTCGCGCGTAGCATTCCACGAGACGACCGGAAAATGCCAACCCTAGCGATCCGACGGAGTGCAATGACAAAAGGGCCTAAGTGACGTTAGCTTCCCTACTGTTTGAAAAAACTTACATATGTACTGTGGTAAAGTCTTTGCTTTCGGGGTATGTATTACAACGCCGAAGATCAATAGACCGAATTTTACAAGACCTATGGACGAAAGACCGAAAATTGAAAAGCCGAATGGTTGTTTGGCCGTACGTTTAAAATCCCGAAAGGGCATTTTACCTACAAGACTAAATCCCGAATCTTAAAAAACCGAAGCTTAAAAAGCCGAAGGTTAATTGAGGGTACACGCCAGCAGGTTGGTTCTGGCACTTCGCCGGCCGCTGCCACGGCGGCACGCTCGCTTTGCTCGCTCGGCTCATCTCATGCGTTGTTGGTCACAATTGAACCTAACCTCCTCCTCGCTCGCTACGCTCGCTCGTCGTCGCACCTAATAGACCTAAACACACTTTCGAGATTTCGAACTATCGGCATTTTAACTTTCGGGATTTCGAATTATCGGTCATTTAATAAATCGATCTTTCAAGTTTCGGTCAATCGGAGTGGACATTTAGGTTTTTCGGTATTTTGAAAATAGGTGTTTTATGCGTCGATATTTCGGTCGTATTGTGTTATGAATTGTCGGCATTTTAATACATACCCTTATTTTGAGGTTTGATGGCGGCGCGACGCGAAGTCGAATCAAGTTTACCTAAGTATAATAAAAAAGTTGAGTAAACAGTCGCTTAAGCTTGCTTAGTCTTAGTTAATATGTATACCTACAATACCTACCTTCGTAAATAATTGAGTAATAATTAAAATATGTTACTCTACCAGCATCATTGTAAGATTTCTATGAAAACGGAATCGCTGCTAGATTCGAATCATTTAGATTTTTGACCGAGCGAGCAAAGCGCCTATGATTCAGCTTGGGCAAAAATGCTTCCATATGTTTGTGCGTTTGTTCTCCTCTACAGCTCACATTTCTCAACCAATCTCGGTTCGTTTTGTCGAGCAAGCTTTTCAAAAAATAAACACATTTCAGTCATTTCGGAAAATGTTAAAAATGACACAAAAAGGTGTGGTACAGTAGTTATAATAATCCTTTCAGTAATAGAATTTCAAAACTTTGTGGAATTTTTTTACTAAAATAGCCCGGTTATTTGTGTCTGTTTTTTTATTACTGACTTCTGATATTATAGGAAAAAGAATTTGTTAAATATAATGACCGTTTTGCACGCGAAGTGCTGTTTGCACACGGCTGTTAAAACTCCACTCGATTAGACAACATCAAACACTATCTATCTAGTCTGCATACATTTCCACAAGCGAAAACAATTTTTACTGAAACTGAAACTTAAATAAGTGCCGGTAAAAATAAATGCTCTCGAGTGATAATTTCCAAACGGCTATAAAAAGTTTAAGTGCAAGAAAATGTATTCGTTGAAATTAATTTTATCTGCAGTTGTTTTGTCAAAAGTAAATTGTTGTCAAACTAGATAAATCTCGACCATTTTGCTGTGTAGTTGTGTAGGTACATCTCCTAATGAGATCATTTACAATGAACGCTAAAACTCCAAAAATTGCCGGAAGGTGATAAAGTGGTGTGCAAATTATGACTTCATGTCATATAGTAAAACATGCATTCATCGGATTTAGGAATGCCTCTTCTATTTTTAATTAAGGTAAGTTATAGATGCCAGACAAATACATTTTGACTAAAAATAAAATTTTTTATTCTTTGATTGTCCATAAAATACAAAAATAGCAAAAATCAAAAGCGATGAAATACAATAAAATTAATATAAGTATGTGCGCGTATTTTATATCGGCTTAAAACTATCGAAAAATGTGAATGTCCATCAGCCATTTTAATGTCCCCACTGCTGGGGCACAGGCCTTCCTTATGGGTGGATAAGAAGGACGGACCATAACCCACCACGCGAGTCCAATACGGATTGGTGGGTATCAACGACTGAAAATGCACCCGGGACCAACGGCTTAACGTGCCTTCCGAAGCACGGGGAGCTCGAGATAATAAATTTTTGGCCACCCATCCAATGACCGACCCTTGCGAAAGTTGCTTAACCTCCGCAATCGCTGGGCCAGGCGCTAAAGCACTGCGCCACCGAGCTCCTCGAAAAAAAAGAAAAATATGAATAATGTGGTTCAAATGCTATTGAGAATCTAAAATTAATTGCAATTTTTAATTAACGTAGTAAAGATATTGGTAACCCAGGTTGTCAACATAGTTTTTTGCCTAGATTCAGAAAAAAACCAGTCAAAGAACCCCTTGACAGATTACTTTTATTACTTACCTACTTTAGTAAGCCCATTAATTCGAAGATAAATTTTAATAACTTTATAAATCTTAGCTCTTAACAGTTAATTCGTTTATGTAGATAATGTCAATCATTATATCGACAATAATGTCCTCATTGATCACTACAACGACATCTACTGTATTGATCATTTATCGATCCATTTGAGATACTCATTGACTTGGAAATTGCATTATTATTGGTTAGGTAATTCAGGCGATTATCGATCGTTTTACCAAAATAAAGATTACAGTACCCGGAGCACGAAAAGCTATCGAAAAAAATTACACGCGAAAAACATTCGATAGAGTAATTTTGTATCGGAAATTTGTACAGCGTCATCTATCGCCGAAAAGCGAAATTATATATTTTCCATCGAGGATTACTCTGTAGAGTACTTTTACGTGCGTTTTTTTTTAGAGCTGCCTTTCTATTGTCTAATTTAAAAATCTATCGCAATCGCTTTCAGTATGTAACACATTGAAGTTTATTTTTTATTTTGTACCAATACAAATAAAAACTTACCAAAGAAATGCAGCAATGTCTCACATCCATCTGTCAAGTGAAAGCGATTGCGATAGATTTTTTAAATTAGACAATTAGCCTCCTCCCAACTAACAATTTATCGTCGTATCAATCGTCGTACAAACGTTATCTTATTACCACTGGTCGCAAAAGCTAGGTCGCACTAACGTTATAATAACGTTTGCTCAACGCGAAAAGGGCCCCATTTATACGACCAACATTGTTGTTTAATGGTCATACAAAAGTCACAAGATGACTTTGTTAACGTCATTCAAAAGTCGTATGAACGTTATGGAATTACCGCTCATCGTACAGTTGTCGCATCAAAACTTTACAACGACTCTCTCATCGTACAGTAGTCGCATCAAAACGTTACAACGACTCTTTCGTTATATTGTGGTCATACAGATGTTTTTGAATGACGAAAACGTTCTATTTGAGTCAAGTCACAACACCTGTACGACTGATTTTTAATGTTCGTTAGTGGCTCGTGTTTGTGGTTATGTTTCGAGATCTGAGTGCAAAATAAATCAATAAGTACAAGGATATAAAAGGTGAGTACTATTTAACTTTCATATTATCTTAGGTACTGTATGTCTCACATACCGTTTAGTTCGACTGGGAATTAAAGTTTTATGATAATTATACCTATGTAAATACAATTCATATTTTCATGCCCCTTCGTAGTTTTGCGTTTAACACATAATATTTTAATTCATAAAATTATGTTTAATTCTAAAAATGTCAGCCATGTTAATTTTGTCGCACACTTATCTCTTTATGACGTTATGAAGACAAAAAGTCGTTCTGAGGTTATTTGATGACCAAGTAAAGACATACAATACGCCATTGCCGCTAACTATTAGGGTTCTTTAAACAATTAAAAACCCTTTTTTGATTATGTCAATATTAACCAAAATAATGATTTTGATTTTTTTTTTCAGGCAAAAACTGGTCGTTGTATAAGTTCAGTGTAGATTATATTCAAGTACTTATCTAAATGTATCTGAAACATGATTAAAAGATTAAAGGATCTCTAAGGATTTTCTCGAATGTCCACGCGGGCGGGCGGAAGCTAGTACCTACTGGTAGGTAATACGTTACGAAAAAAGCTTACCATATGGGAACACTTTTAACAACGTCAACTGTAATCCAAATTAAATTCACTTTCATATGAGAACATAAATCATTTCAACATTTAGGTAGTTACCTACCTACTGATAAAAAAATTCAATATCGGAAAAAAGCATAAACAATATTTTTTTTATAGGTAGTTAATAAAATAAATATTGATACTGAACCTTCCTGTTGTTCATGTGTTGTACACTTTTCTTCTTCAACATTTGTGACTAATGCCACAGTTGTTGGTGTTGTACTTTTTAATAACAGGAAATTTCGTTTTACTTTCCTTTTGAAAGCTCCACTACGTTTTTTTGTTTTCTCCACGAATTTTTTGCTTCCATTTTTCGTATTTGATTTATCATATGTTCCTTAAATATGGCGGCCAAGTCGTTTTAAAGTGAAAACTTGACTCAAATGCGACTACAAGGTTTATTAAAGTCAGGGCATGGCATTAAATGGACATCACGTAATACAAAGGTTATATTTGAGTCGTAAAAAAACACCAAGTCATATAAATGTCTCAAATTGACTTCTGTATAACAAAATAGTGATAGTTTTATAAACGTCACTGTAAAAACGTGTATACAACTGCCACAAAGGTATATAAAGGTCGTTTATAGGTTTTTCAAACACCTAATTTGGTCAGTTGAAAACGTCTAACGGACTGTAACGTTAGTACGACCATAGTACGACTATTGCGTTGTCGTATAGACGTTTTAGCTAAAACGTTAATGTAACGTCGTATAGTTTAGTCTTACCGACGTTGCTATGACCAGTTTATTATGACATATTCGTCGCACGACTAAAAAGTTAAATTTAAGACATCTATACGACCTAGAAGTCATCTCATTACTATTATAAGACTGCTATCCAACTTAAAGTCGTAAAAGACAGAGCTTATTATGACGTTTTTGCTTGTTGGGCTGTTCGTGCTAAGGTTTAGGATCTTCATCGCTTTTATTAACAGTAATAGTTACCTATTACCTTTAAGAAAATGATATATAATACAATTGAATTTTTTGTCCATGTTTCCATCCTGTTCCATTGTAAGGGAACGGTTGCAAGCAACACTGAGGGAAGCTGTTGCATTCTCAGAATATAATCGACGGGCTCACCCCTTTTTAATTTTTGTTATTTTGTATTTTTTTATGCGGGGACAGTTTTCTTAGTTCTTTTTTCTTGATGAAAGGTACAAAATGTTCTTTCTGTACCCCTTACAACAGAACGTGTATGTAAAATTTCATGATTATGGATTAAGTAGGTAGCTAGTTAAGAGACGTGAAAGTGCCACAAAATATGATAGGTAGTTTTTGTATGAGAGAATACTGGAAATTATTAAATCCAGCAAACATAAATATTCGGGACTAGCTGATGCACGCGATTTCGTCCGCGCGGACGAAACTGAATATCACAATCAATATTTTTCTTTCAAAACTACAGTAATAATTATAAACCAAATAGTTACGCGACTTCGTCTGCGTGCAAATCCAGCAAACATAAATATTGGGGACTAGCTTTTGCCCGCGACTTCGTCCGCGTGGACATTTGGAAAATCGCTATGTAACCTTTGATCATTTGTTTATAGAAGTACTCCTACGAAATTCAAGTCGTAATGTCTATTTTATATTTTTTCCATACAAAGTTTGAACCACATTTGACCCCTTTAGGTGTTGAATAATGTGTACCACTTCAAAATAAATGCCATTTTCACAATCAACATCACATAAAACCTCGATAGTGACACCCATATCGATGTTGGGCTTTTTTTACCCCATTTACCCCCTAAAGGGTTGAGTTTCAGAAAACCACGAAACACGTGTTTGCTTATTTGTTTTAAGAAGTACTCCTACGAAGTTTCAAGTTGAAATGACTATTTAATATTTTTTTCCATAGAAACTTTGTACCCCCGTTTCAACCCTTTAGGGGTGGAATTTCCAGAAATCCCTTCTTAGTGGGTGTTTACACTGTATAAAATATCTATGTACAAAATTTCAGGTCCCTAGGATCAGTGGTTTGGCCTGGGCAATAGTCTGTCAGTCACCCCTTCACTTTTATATAAGAGATTATAATTTAAGTCATTATACCTGCACACAAAAACACGACAAAAAAATCAACAGAATATTTTCTTACATCAAACAATTGTGTTTTGGTTAAATAACTGTTACCAAAATAAAATTAAAATTAAATTAAAATGAAATCCAGATTCAACATGCATATTTAAGTATATCAACGTCGCAAAAGCTATTTAAATCTAATCTATTTTTTTAAGACATAATATTATTCAATACACGTAATCGATCAAGGTAAACGAATAATAGTAACTGAAAATGCGCAATATTACTGCTTAAATACCCATCTTGTTTGCAACTCAGGTACCTACTTAACAACCTATTTGTCATGACCTTGGGCTTTCTGTTGCTATGTAAATTATTTTTATTAATTTTAATTTTTTTATGTAAGTTATTTTCTCTGTTTAATATAGCTGTTAGCTGTTGGTCGTCCTAAAATAAATAAATAAATAAAAAACTAAACAAAACCACACACAAGAAGCCAGGTAGTCAAAGCGTGGGCGAGCCGGAGGATCTTTTAAAAATACAATTTTTAATATTTTAGGACGTTTATTCGTCACAAAAGACAGCTAAAGACTAGTTATTATTCTAATACAATTTCATCTCATGCACCCAACTACCTGGGCTTATCGGTTCCGGCCGCTGACTCAGCGTCTGGATTTCTAGAAGATGTTTTGCCGACTCGGGGCGATAGTAGAGTCAGCGGACGTAACTCTTCCCTCCTTAAGTTCGAAGTTATCTTCTTTAAGAGAACTTCGAAGACATGATTTAAACAATTTCAAACGATACTTATGAACTAGGAAACAGAGCAGTACAAAAATCAGAATATAAACTATCAGAGTCCAAACGCTCACAGACTTCACTTTAATGACCATATTTTCACATTCACTTCTTTCACTGATTCTCTTCTTAATGGCGAACGATAGGAGTTTCAGGTCTTCAAGATCAACACCTTCCAGGTCCAGAGGCTGCGAAGATGCTGCTTCATCAGGTAAGTATATTGTAGGTAAGTTCATTATTGGTAATTTAGTATATGTAATATTTTCTGCATTGATCTGATGCATTTTCAGGATTATGTCTGAGATCTTTACTTCACAGGCCGGGTCATCCAGGGTGAGTATAAAGGTTCCTTGAATCTTTTGACGAGATGCTTCTCCGTCACAGCTGCTGGTAAGTAACTCTTCATCTCTACTGTAGAGTATCCATCTGTTGGTTTGTAGTGGCTGAACTTTAACTTTCTCTATAACTACTGGAATCTGTGTGCATGACGTCACGTTTTCAACGTACGTAATCAGGTCGTTGATGCAGGGGTCCTGGACGAACTGGTGCGTTACATCGTTGGGGCAGAGGAAGTTGAGCTCGTCGATCTCCTGGCAGGGCTGATAGAGCAGTCTGATCTTCGACCCTTTCACCAATAGGTAAGGATTTTTGGGTATAATGACGACGGTGGATTTACGGGATAACACAGGTAAGGGAATCAGTTTATAATAGATATAAGTGTCTTTCTCAATTAAAGGTATTTCCAACAGGTAGGTGATTTGACTTCCCATAAAATAAGCTTTTATAGTAATGCTCTGCTCTATCTTAACTAAATTTCCTATACTAGGTGTATATACTAACTTTTCTATCTTACTAATATCTTTTAAAACACTTAAAAGCTTGTTAGATTCTATTATAGATTGATGTAAAATACCTAATCTACTTAACGCAAAACTAGTCTCAATTTCGTTCAATTTAGTATAGATTACTTGAAAATTGTGAAAAAGTAAATTATATGTATTTAAAATCTGAACTTCAAAATGTTCTCTTTTCAAACCTCTACTTATATTCTTGGCAACTTTTATTATTTCTTTATTTAGTTTATTTAAATTGTTATTTAATTTTAATGTAGAGTTAGTTAGAACTTGTACAGTTTCAGTGATCAACGTCAATTTTTCGTTACTTGAACTCTGTTTGTCTTTTACTTCTTTTATCAATTTATTATATTTTATGGCATCATCATGGTCAAGATTACCGGTAATGAATTTAATAAGTGATCCAAGTGGATCTACTAGACCACGTCTAACTCTAATAGATGGCGCAATCTGTTCTAACTTGTTGACTGTAGCTAATTTTATATAATCTACTTGCTTTCTTATATCTACAAAATTATACGTAAAATTTGTTTCAAACTTATCTCTAATTAACTTATCTAATTCGGAGAGCCGATCGATGTTGAATTTCAGGTCTTCTTTAATAGGCGTGAAGTCCAACACCTTTGCGATTATCCATTTGTCTTTACTAAGTACAGCAACGCCATTTCTTAGTAGCAGGATTCCAGGGTTTCTATTCAACTCCTGCAGTTGAAGTGCCTGGAGATGGATCGTCATAGACGCCACCAGGAGGACGCGGACGCACCTGTGGAGGTCGTTTGACATTCTTTATTGGAACTTTTGTATCGCGATTTCTAATTTGTATGGGTACTATGTTTCTAGTTGCTTCGTTTGTAACCTTAGCTTTATGGTAACGAGCTTTGTCTTTACTGCTTCTTTTATTAGTGTCTTTAGCAAAAATAGTATCACCAGGGTTTATATCAAATTCTGTTTCGCCACCTCTTTTCTCAATAATATTCTGTTTTCGTTTGATCGTCTGATTCGTTATGTGTTTATACAAAAATTTTGTTCTTTTCTTATGTTCCCTAACCAATTGCTGCATGTACTCCTTTTCAAAGTCCATATCGAACGCATGTCTAGAGTCGGTATGTCCAAATAAAACTTCAAATGGGGTTAAGTTAGTGGTAGAATGGATAGAATGGTTGTATGCCATAACGGCGTAAGTCATTATGGAAGCAGCGTCAGTGTATTTTTGTTCGTACTTTGCAAGTCTGTAAATTTCGGTTATTGTTGAGTGGAACCTTTCAATGAGTCCCATGGAATTGGGGTTATTGGGTGTGCCAATGTGAAGTTCTACTTTGTATAGGGAAAGAAGTTCTTTTAAGAGAGCATTGTTAAACTCTGAGCCTGGGTCTGAGCTGATCTTAAGAGGAACACCATAGAAAGAGAAATACTTGATAAGGGCCCTAGTTACTTCTGGAGTTGATCGGTTCGGAAGTTCAAATGCTTGTCCTAACTTGCTAAATGCATCAATTATTGTCAAATAATAGCGTGATTCTATAGAGAATATGTCTATAAAGATTTCTTGTAGTGGTTTAGTCTGCGTTTGTGTCCGTTGAAGTTTAGGCTTTAGCGGTTTTCGGTCATACTTCATCCTTCTACAGGCTTCACAAGAATTTATGAAACTGGATATGGTCTGTTCCATATTATGCCAAAAGTAAGTACGTCTAATGTGAGTCAGGGTTTCCTTTATACCACGGTGGCAGGTTTTGCCAAGGTGATATTTTTCTACTATATCTCTCTGTTCTGATTCGTTGTCTACAAATACTACTCTTTTAGTGCATTCAAAAAATTGGACTTGTTCCTTTTTAAATAAGAATATTACCATTTCAGTAAACTGTCGCTTATGTCTGTCATCCTCAAAGTAGATAAAATATTTTGTGTTATTTCGAATGTATTCTTTAAGAAACTGTTTTACAAGATCTGGTCTATTTACGGGCAAATGTACTTCTAACACCTTTTGTCTTTCTCTGGATATGTATTTTACTGCTAATTTGTCAATGAGCCAAGTATATACTAAAATCTGGTTGGGTTTGGTGTCTATGGCCTCATTCAGAATAGGTATACCTTGAGACTCAGTATCCTTTCCTGAATGAACTGTATTACTATTTGATTTACTTGAAGCTGTCAAAGTTGAACTTGAAGGACATGGTATAGAATAAGGAGATTTAACATTACCGGACAACATTCTTTCTGAATCTGAATCTGAAATTACTACTGTTTTTTCCGAATCGGAATCCGAAATGGACATGGCTTCCTTTTGTTGATTTTGTTCTTTACCTAAATTCACTATTTCTTTAGTAAGCTCTTCTATATATTTATTTCTGTCTTCATCTTTATCAACGTTAACTTTTGTAGATATATTATCTTCATTACCTAAAGCATTAGTTATTATACGCGAAAGAGCATCGGCATTGCTATTTTGTTTGCCACTTTTGTGAACAATGTCGAAATTATATTCAGATAGTCGTAAGCGCCAACGGGTGAGTCTACTGTTTGTTTCTTTCAAGGTATTTAGCCAAGCGAGGGGTTTGTGATCGGTCACTATTGTAAATTTGTTACCGTAGAGGTATGGACGGAAGTGTTTTACCGCCCAAACTATGGCAAGTAATTCCTTCTCAGTGACACTGTAACGCGTCTCGGCATCGTTTAGCGTGCGGCTCGCATACGCAACTGGCTTGTCGCTACCGATCGTGCCTTGGGACAGGACTGCACCAAGAGCAAACTCGGAAGCATCTGTAGTCAGTATATACGGTCTGCTAGGATCAGGGTATTGAAGTAAGGGTGAGTTCACAAGTAATTCTTTGCATTTCTGAAATGCAGCTATGTATTTTTCATCATTAATGGGTTTTACACCTTTTTTCTTTAATCGTGCTGTCATTGGTTGGGTAATTTTTGCAAAATCTTTTATGAAACGGCGGTAATAGCCAATGAGTCCTAAGAAGCTTTTTATTTCTGTAGTTGTACGAGGCAAAGGATAATCTAAAACAGCTTTGATCTTATCATTGTTGGGTTTCAAACCGTCATTAGTAATCGTATGTCCGAGGTATAAGACCTCTTTCCTAAGAAATTCTGACTTGTCTAGTTGGATTTTTAAATTGGTTTGTCTCAATCGGTCAAATACGGTTCTTAATTTTGTCAAATGCTCTTGTAAACTGGAAGAATATACAATTATATCGTCCAGATACACAAGACAATGGATTCCTTGCAAGCCACGTAACACGTTATCTATCGTTCTTTGAAATGTCGCCGGCGCTGTCTTCAGCCCGAACGGCATACGGGTGAATTCGTAATGTCCTGAGTTTGTGGTGAATGCTGTTTTTTGTCTGTCTTCTTCTGCTACCTCTATTTGGTGGTAACCGCTAGCCAAGTCGAGAGTAGAGAAGTAACAACTGCGTCCTAGTTTGTCAAATAAGTCTGTTATGTTTGGGAGAGGGTACTTGTCGTCTATTGTAATTTCGTTAAGACGTCTATAGTCAACTACTAAACGGTATTTCTTTTCATTACTAGCATCTGCTTTCTTCGGAACCAAATGTACAGGAGCACTCCAGGGTGAGTGAGAATTGATAACTATATTATTTTCTAGCATTTTATTTACTTGTTGGTTTATTTCATCGTTAATAGCTTGTGGCTGTCTATATGGACGTATGTAGATAGGGTCTTCGTTACGTGTTCGAATATGATGTTTAACCTCGTTGGTAAAAGTTAACGGTAGTTCATTGGAATGAAAAATGTCTTTGTACTCTAGACAAAGTTTAGAAATAAGTTCCTTTTCTTCTGAATTCATGTGGTCCAAACGTAGCTTTTCAAGATTTTCAGTCAGTATTTTGTCAACGTCTAAGTCACTGTTATGGTCTATTTTATTAAGTTCACACTTTTCACCGTTATATTTAGTTACAATAAATGGACTGGTAACTGTTAATGTCATTTCTGTTTCTAAGGTGTTTTGGATAATGGTTGTAGCAAAACCATTTTTACAAGTTACTAAGGCGGCTGGCATTCGCACACCATCACAAAATAATTTATAATCCATTATAGCTTCACCATTTTCTACGTTAGTTGGCAATCTAACTCTCTGTTCGCAACGCGGAGCTAATTTAATTGTAGTAGGGTAATTGTATATAATAGGTATAGACGACGAATTTGTAAAAAGTATTTGACTTTTCATATCTATTTTAGCATCTAATTGTTTTAGTAGGTCACTTCCTATAAGTCCATCATAATGACTGTCTACTTCATAAATATAAAATTTGTGTGTTTCAGGGTTATTAAATGTTGGGAATAATGGTATAACTATAACTTCATCGTGCTTGCTGGAGGCGTGTGTGCTGATTACTTCAAAAGGTTCGTACTGTTTATAGTTATTATAATATTCGTTCACTTTTCTAGGACTAATAAAAGATCGCGAACTTCCGGTGTCTATCATTAGTTTCGCATTTATCTCGGGAATATTGATGTAAGGTAACTTTAATGTATTACAATTAAGATTTATTATCTCGGGTTTTGGTCTGAGGCACCTATATGAAAATTTTCAACACTTTGGACAGGGGCATCATGACTATTTGGATCAACGACGCATTCGTTCAATTCGACGTTTTCCAAATACTCATCATACTCATTGTTACACATATTATCATCGTACTCATCATTCATGTAATTAGGTTCCATATCTTGAGATTCGTTTAGATTATAAAGTTCATTCATACGAAATCCTTGAGGTTTTGCAGGTGGAGCTGTACGCATGCTAACGTCAGTAGATTGTTGAGGTGGTAATCTTTGTGGAGGTTGGTAACCGAATTGTTGACCTTGGTTGAAGTTTGGTCGGTAACCGAACTGTTGACCTTGGTTGAAGTTTGGTCGGTATCCGAACTGTTGACCTTGGTTAAAATTTGGTTTATAGCCGAATTGAGGCTGATTCTGATTTAGCTGGGGACGATACCCAAACTGGTTGAACTGGGGTTTATAGCCAAATGACTGTTGTGGCAACTGCGATTTATAATTAAATTGTTGCGGTTGTGAAGCAGGTAATTTCATCTGTTTACTTGGTGGAATACCAAATTTAAATTTTGGTTGATTTTGCTGCTGATTAAAATTATTATTAGGATTACTATTTGGTGTAATTCCAAACTTAAATTGCTGTTGTGGTTGAACGTGAGCTGGAGTAAAATATGGTTTCATTCCAAATTTATCTACAAATGGATTATGGTTCATAAGTTGTGGTTTTGAATGTAAAATATTTTGTGATTTCAGCATTTTATTTTTGGAATTATATTGGTATAAGAAATTAACTTCTTCAAGTACTATGCTAAGCGCCTTTTCAAGAGAATCGCATCCTTTTAGTCGCACGATGCGAAGGAGATCCTCAGGTAAATTAAATAAAAACACATTCATTGACATATTATCATAAATAGTTGTCTTACTTCGGCGTAAACTCGGATCATTGATTAAATTCACTTTGGCAATCAAAGTGCTTTTTACATACTGAATTCTATTACAAAAATCAAGATATGATTCGCCACTGTTAATTTTCATAGTTTCCAATTCTATAGCTATACACTCTTCCGAACGTGGATCACCGAAATGTTGTTCCAACGCTATCTTTAACGCGGGCCATGTATCTAAATCTTGTCGTTCACTAATAAGATTAGCCGCTTTCCCTGTTAATCGAGATGTGATTACATGAAAAACGTACAAATCCTGAATTTCGTTATTTTCTAAACGGCAACACTGTATAACATATTCGCACTTTCTTATAAATAAATTTAATAACTTTTCATCTCCGTCAAATATAGGAATGATGTTGGACATTTCCCGGGGAATTTGCACTATTCCTTCCATTTTGCAATAAAATAGAGAGAACAAGTAATGTATTAATTATTTAAAATATAATCTAAAATTATGTTTGATGTAAAAAAATAATGTTTTACGTAAACTATTTTAGGTAAGTACTTAATTTTCTTAAAAAAATAACGTTTGTTTTTGTAAAAATCTTTAGTTAAACTTTACTTAAATCTACTCTAATAGAAACAATTAAAAGTACTTCGATTGTCGGAAATAACTTTAACCACTTCCTAGAAACTTATAACTATTATAGGTGAAAATGATTGGGAAAAGACTGGAAAAGCGATTTTAGGTCTACTCACAGACTGCCCATATCACTCGTTGAGTCTTAGCTGTAGATCCTTCGGAGGTCTCGTCGTGTAGAGCACCCACATAAAGTTCTCGACTTATTTATTTGGTTCGTTGGATTTCCGTGGAAAACGCGTGAAAACGTTCGGCGCGATACTAAAGTTGAGTATTTTCGCGACGCGGAAATCCTACCGGCTGCGCCAGTCAAAGCGTGGGCGAGCCGGAGGATCTTTTAAAAATACAATTTTTAATATTTTAGGACGTTTATTCGTCACAAAAGACAGCTAAAGACTAGTTATTATTCTAATACAATTTCATCTCATGCACCCAACTACCTGGGCTTATCGGTTCCGGCCGCTGACTCAGCGTCTGGATTTCTAGAAGATGTTTTGCCGACTCGGGGCGATAGTAGAGTCAGCGGACGTAACTAGGTTGATGAAGAAAAGTTTTATTTAATTTGGTCTTCTGTTGTAGTGCCGTAGCTCGTAGCAATTATTTTCGTAGCACGTAGCATTTGTTATAATAAATTATAAAAGATGATTGATATAAGTGAGTAATGTTGTGTACCCTCTATACAAAGTGTTACAAAATAACCCCTAATGCCGAATATGGCAGATAGGGACCAGCTGTTCGTGCTAAAAATCTGCTGTTTCATACAAAAACTAATAACGGAAATATCAAAATAAATGAAACAGCTGATTTTTTTTCGCGATTTCAGAGTTGATCGCATAAAAAAGTTCTTCATCTTGATGGTCCCTATCTACCTTATTCGGCATTAGGCGTTATTTTGTAACACGTTGTATAGCCACGGCAGAGTAGAATGTCACCCACCCTATATCAGCAGCCCCCCTACTCAAATGGCCAACATTCTATTCGTTTGACGCAACGCTTTCTTTTAAAGCTTAAATATGAGCAATAGATGATTAAATCCCATGTTGCAAACTTATGTAAATCTATTACATAAGGGGGGGGGGGGCTATTACATAAAAAGAATCACAATAATCGGACGCAATTTGTCGTCCAATTTACTTGATATTGAAATTGAGTATCGTATGAATCACACTCAAACTCAAATCTCTGCTTGAGTACAGTTAGAAAGGGATGGTGCTATTCATCGCATATGGCGCCATCCCTTTCTAACGGTACTTAAACAGAGATTTCAGTTTAAGTTTGATTCTATAATACGAATAGACTAATTTTATATGGGAAATGCCATCTATGGCCGTAAAACGAAATGAAATTTTTCATAGATATTACTCTAACGAGTTCTTTTACGCGCTTTCTTTTTCAAAGAACAAACGTACGTAATAAAAGTACTCGACAAAGTAATTGTCAATTGAAAATCTCATTATGCTTTTCGGCGGTAGATGGCGCTCTATAAACCCATACAAAATTATCGGTTTTTTTAAACATCAGAATACTAAACAAAGCACATCTTTGTCGTCCTTGACGTCCTTGACGTCCTTGATCCACAAAGGAGGGCTATAACAGCAATCCCGAATCAGAAAGAGATTACGAGAGCATATCGTTAACGGATTAAATAATGAATTAGATTGTACGCATAATTGCCATTTGCGATATCGAGTCATTTATATGAGAGCATTTGGTTCGCCGCCACATTGTGAAGGAGTCGCTCGCTGCCGTCCGTGTGTGCAAGAACCAAGAATTTATTTCATCGAAGTCGCGGTAAGTGATAGTAAATAAAAATTTATAAAAGTGGTTATCTATCAAAGATAATCGCTCGGTAGTAAATATATTTATAGCTTTTTGTGATCATGGTCACATCTGGAAATATTAATATTTCTTTAATTCTGTGTTATTCAGATGCAATACGACATTTTTCGTTGATCCAATTAGGTAAATTATAAAAATTAAAGATTAACTTAAATCATTAAAAACTCTGTTTTATTTTTTTCTATTTTTTATTTATTTCATTCTTGGTTGTTTCCTTTTTCTTATCTACATTAATATTTTTTCTTATCTTATTAATAACCTGCCCAAAATAATAAAAAACGATATAACCCTTCCAGTATAATTTGCGGATTATATATCCATTCTAATAAAATGTAAAAATTCAGAAAATGCAAACTTCGTTCTCAAAGAAACAATCCAAACTTTAACAACTTGGTTAAAAAGTCACAACTTAGAAATAAACTATTCAAAAACAAAAATATTGCAATTCGGACCTTATTGTAAAGTCCCCTTAAACATAAATAATAAATTCGAAAATAACGAAATAGAATCAGTTGATACATTCAAACTTCTTGGTATAGTAATAGATACTCACCTAAATTGGAAAAGTCACATACAACACATTAAATCGAAACTATCTAAATTCAGCTACGCTCTTTTTGAATTAGTACATAGCACGAATACAGAAGCAGCACTATCAGCATATTATGCAATTATGCTTATTCACAATTAAAATACGGAATAATGTTATGGGGAAACAGCAAAAACGTAAATGATCTCTTTATTATGCAAAAAAATGTGTTAGAATAATAGCTCAAATAGATAATACTCAATCGTGTAGTCCATATTTTATCAAATTTAATCTACTCACACTCCCATCTCTCTATATATATGACATATGTATATTTACCTATAAAAATATAGAAACTTTTACCAAAGTAAAAGATACTCACAACATTAATACGAGACACAAAAACAGATTATACTTACCACAATCCAGAATAAAAATGCTTAATACCAGTCCTTATTTTATGTCAGTTAACTGTTAAAGTCTTCAATAAACTACCAACTTTTATTAAAAACCGGCCAAGTGCGTGTCGGACCACGCGCCCTAGGGTTCCGTAGTCACCTTATACCATACGATATTTCATACCACTATTATTTTTCGTCTGCAAAAATAACTTTGTTTTTCACAGTGTTGGTATGAATGACAAAGTTATATTTGCGGTTTTGGAAAATGTGCTATATCTCAAAAACGAATTATTATATTTCGTTCAAACCAATTTTCGTTGAAAGTGTTTATTAAGATCTACATCATATATTATTTTCAGATTTTTCACTTTCTTATTTCAAAAGTTAGAGGGGGGGGGGGGACACATTTTACCACTTTGGCAGTGTTTATCTTTCAAACGGTTGACTTTGAAAAAAATTCGTCTTAAAAACCTTAATACCATTTTTAAAGACCTATCTATAGACACCCCACACGTATTGGTTTGAAGAAAAAAATTTTTTTCAGTTTCAGTTCCATGTATGGGGAGCCCCCCCCTTAATCTTTTTATTTTTTATTTTTGTGTTAAATTCGTTAAGCGGTTAACAGAATACATCTACCTACCAAGTTTGAACTGTGTAATCCTGATACTTTCGGAATAAAGTGGCTGTGACATACGGACGGACAGACAGACAGACAGACATGACGAATCTATAAGGGTTCCGTTTTTTGCCATTTAGGCTACGGAACCCTAAAAATGAACCAAAGCTCAAATTATTCTCTAAATCATGTTACTACTCTGTAAAAGAGTTTATAAATACATAAAATATATTAATAATATTAGGATCTGCCCAAAGATATATATTTTTATTCTTATAGGTTTAAGTGCCTATTTGTAAATGTTGATTAAAAGTACCATAATAGTACTGTCAAAAATTTGCTATACCTAAATAAATGGTCACTAAGTCATGCACTTCATTATTGTATTGTAACACCTATCTGTACACTTAGTTGCAAATAAACATTTGATTTGATTTGATTTGATATTTCTCCAATCAAATGTCTGTGTTTAAATAAAAGACAATAGAGAATCCCAACTGAGGTGTTCGGATGAGTCGATTTTTTTTTCTTGTAAAGTAATTATTTTTTTAGTATAGAAGTAGCATTGTGATCATACGACATATCAAAATTAAATAGATTCTAATGTGCTCCGACAAGGGACACACAAAATGAAGTAGATTTTGTTGAAAAATTGATTAATTTGTTTCGTTTTATTTACTGGAAGGTGAAAAGGAACTAACGCGCAACTGCGATGGTTAAAGTGCGATTTTTATGTGCCTGATATCACCAACAGTTGTTAACTTGTTACCCAATTTGTATAAAATAATATTTTTTTGCATTTACGATAAACCTTACAGGTTTTATTTAATCAAAAAATTTTTTTTACCTAAAGATTTAGGTCTACATTAGGATATCATACAATTTTTTCGATAAAAAATTAGATAATAATTATTTATTGATTGAATACCTAGATGACAGCAGATCGCGATGCAATATCAAAATGTTTATCAAAGTCGATGATTAAAATGATTTATCTCTATGATCACAATCAAAACAAATGGCATCATTAGAGTTAAATACAGAAAAAAATATTAAAATATAAAATTCAAAATCATTTATTTAGTCTAGGCTGTTACAAGCACTTGTGAATGTCATAGAAGCTACGCCATCGGTTCGCAAACCCTAAGCGGGAGACCTTGTAACGAGAGAAACCGGCAAGAAACTCGTCAAGGGCTGCTTTTTTCTCCCATATTACAGAGTCGTCAACATTGAAAAATGACCT
Organism: Agriphila tristella; assembly: GCA_928269145.1. Classification (NCBI taxonomy): domain Eukaryota; kingdom Metazoa; phylum Arthropoda; class Insecta; order Lepidoptera; family Crambidae; genus Agriphila; species Agriphila tristella. The sequence continues at coordinate 947,989 of OV743443.1, read as the reverse complement.
CTACATTTAAAGTGAGGTTTGCTAGATTAGATACCTAGGTATATTCATCTTTCTAATTCGACTTCAGTTCATAGACTTTCAGATGAGATTTCTATGTCTTAATGCAACTTTATTATAACATTAACTTGTGAGCTAGTCTAGATATTAATTTTGAGTACAGAATATAATGTGTAAAAAACCTTGTATGAAAACCTTTTTAAAATCTCATACGCTCCAACGTAATGCACCTGCGCCATTTTCACTGACATTATTTGGACTTGAGTCAATATTGCGATTTTTTATTTATTCACTAGCAGCCGCCCGCGACTTTGTCTGCGTGGAAAGTTTTTTGCTATCCCTCAGGAACAATACTTTTTTTCGGGATCAAAGGTACCCCTATGTCCTTCTCTGTACTCCCTGACAAAGTGTATGCAAAATTTTATTATGATCGCTTCAGTAGTTAAGACGTGCAGGCGTAACAAACAAACAAACGGACTTTCACATTTATAATATTAGAAAGGATTAGTAAGGATATGAAGACCAACAGCAACAATCAATAATAAACAATTATTAGCAGTGGATGGGTACCTAATTTAAGGCCATCAGAAATAGCACTTAAGAGTACGTAAGCATACATACAAAAATTCACTTTACACATCATCAGAAATCATTGCCAAGACTTCCATGTGGCTTGCACTGTCAAAAAGTTATCAGACCTCATGTAGAGCCAAGCTTCTAATTCTACGCGCCCTAACTCTACAAGCCCTAACTTCAAAAACCCTACACCTTAGTCAAAAAAATATGTGACTTGGCCATTTCGCTACATGGAAACCTTTCTAACAAACAATAGTTATTTTAGTAACGAAACGGCCAAGCAAACATATTTTGACTAAGGTGTAGAGTTTTTGAAGTAAAGGCTTGTAGAGTTAGGGCGCGTAGAGTTAGAAGCTTGGCTTTACATGAGGTCTGATAACTTTTTGACAGTGCAAGCCATATGGAAGTCTTGGCAACATTATACATGGAAATGTTTTTGGTGGGATATTACTTTACAGTTTCAGAAAGCATTCAAAACATACAGCTAATATCTAATCTTATGACGTTTAAGTTCACTAGTTCACTAGATGTTTATACATATTGGTAATGAAAAACTACAATAAGTACTCTCATTTAGGTGCTAGTATGTTTTGAATCGTACGACTACCTAGTTACCAGTTGGTAAAATACATTAAAACATTGTTCTAAATTGATAATGATTCGAAGCTAAAACAAGCAGTCAGAGATTACCACCGGATTTGTGCAATTACTGCAACGATTTGCGCTCGCGCAGCGCAGAGCGTCGCGACTACAAAATGACAAAACACGTCTCGATTCGACGCTCTCGGAGTCTCGTCTCGACTAACTGCGGTTACATCACAGACTTCCTCGAGCTAAACCCACATGGAAATCAAATTCGTTTGGCATTCATATCGCGATTTGAGGCAAATAACCAACAAATTATGTGGAACAAGTTAGTCTAAAATTAAGGTTTAACTTCAATAGATCTTTCATCATCTTTCTTTATGTATCGTAGTATTTTTTGCAATTCTGCCTAAGAGTTTTGGAGGCTGATGGTCCGTCGAAGATATTCAATAGGTCAGTATAAATAGTGAAAATTTAATCATTTGTTTCCCGCAGTGGGGTGGATTCACTCATGATTATTAGCAACTTTTACAACGGGGCCAACTCTGATATCGCGAAAAAAATCTGCTGTTCCATACATTAAGGTCGAGTAGGTATTGCGCTTTTGTATGGAACAGATGATTTTTTTTCAAGATATCAGAGTTGGCCCCATAGTCAATCTTGCTTGTAATCATGAGTAGAGCCACCCCACTGATGAAAGAACCAAATGACGAAAATATCAGCGTGTATATTATTGTGTAGTTTGATTGTAATAAATTGTATTCAAAATATTAGATACATTGAACTAGCATTAATATTCAATATATTTTTCGTCTTAAATAAACCATTGATTCACTCAGATAATGTTATCAAAACATGTAGGTACCTGTAATAATGTGATACCTACTGATACATGGTTTTATATCTTGACTGGAAAGAAGAGATAAAATAATCTGCATTATTGTTTAAATAACTATTTCCACAACTTCCTGCCATATTTACCTCAATTGGACAATATTAAAAATTATCTGCGGTGTGTGCGGGCGCAGTGAGCCGCGGTAGATAAAATAAATGTTGCTTGTTTGTTGTGTTGTGGCGCAATCCCACCAGCCACTCGGGCTCTCGCAGCGTGCTCGCCATACTGTTGCGGCCCGCCGACTAGCGAACACGTTCGCGCCAATTTTTGACAGCTGTCAAATCGACAATTTATGTTTTAACCGCGAGTGCAAACTTTTTGGATCGAAAAAACTAAACGCGTTTTGTTTTTGTTTGTTGCTGTTTTTGGTGAGTGTAGAGTTTTGATTTTTTTGCGATCGTTTGGAGTTCGGTGTTTCTACGTCCTTGTAAGGTTACCCAGTTACCTATTAGTAATTTAAAAAGTGAATGGTTTGTTTTGCTCATGACTTCTCATCTTTGCAAGAATCATGTTCGGCAAATTGTAAATTTCATATTCAAAGGATCGATTAAGTTTTGAGTAAGTTACAAAGATTTAGAAAACACCGAAGAAGTGTATAATAGTTCTGTGGAAGTGGGATTTTTATTTCTATTCAATCCAAGATAAAGTCGAATAAACAACTAGAAAACAAAGTGTTATTGAAAATATTGTGTCTTTAAATCCTACTTATAAATAAATACGCCGTAGACAGCGATAGTAGCGTACATAAACCTAGGCTAATGCTCTCTTATCTTAACTTTGTGTGTAAATAAATCCTTTGGTCCGAGAATTTCCTTGAATGTTTTTTATGGACTTTTATTTTTATCACTTGTTTGTGAATATCCTTGTGTCGCCTTAAGTTCACGTTATCTTTCGTAAAGATATTACAATTTCATTAATTGATTATGTACAACATTTTTATATGAATAGTTTAACAAACGCAGGCAAACTGGTAGCGTACAAAAAATTCAATGGTAACGTACCTAGTAACCTAGTGAAGAGTTTGAAAACCATTCAATATCTTTTTACACACGGAACATAGGTACAAAGCAACGCACGTTACCTCATACCTACATTATCTTTTCAAATGGGCACATTTTTCATAATGGACAAATAAATAAATATAGGTACCTAAACACTTCTATAATATAGACGCACTAAAGGATAATTTCATTCACAAAGTTTATCATCGCAATATGTAGCTGTATTGATAATATCTACGCCCCGGTAAGTAAAGCATCTAAAAAACCCATTAGTCGTGAAACAATGAAGATTTTTCCAAATAAGAACAATTCGTGCCCAAGTTGCGCGCGCGGCTGACCTTCACGTAACGCGCGGCACTCGTACGTTACGACGACGCGTTACGTTACGTTACGTTACGCTGCGTGTGCGACGATCATGCAACCGAATAAAAACTACGTCAGTCGCTGTGCTTCGCCGATTCCGCGTCTACGGAGCGAGATGGAATACCGATATTTATGATAATCAAACTGATTCATTTGTATGTATTTAGGGAAACTGTACTATAACGATTGTACAGTAAATTAAGGAAAACATAAATATACTTTGATTCTAAAACTTTTATCTTCGGAATATAATAATTTAGAACTTAGGTATTTAAAGTTAAGAAATCTTAAATTTATTACAAACTAGAGAAGAAGGTTTACAGTAGCTTTTACTTATTGTCAATTATAAGAATTAGATAAGCACACGTTTTTATTAGGTTGCTTTCTCAACAAAATAACATGTATTTACGTTAAATTCACTTATTGTCGGATTTGAAGGAAGGAAGGAAAGAAATCCTCATACGTTTTTAAATGTAAAGAGGGTTCCACACTCGTGCCGTGAACCGCGGCCGCGAATCCCGGGCGCGGTTCGCGCATGAAAACGGTGCGAAAAATATAGCCCTCCAGACTCGCGCGTGAACCGCGGCCGCGAATCATGGCAACCTTAGTTCGGCACACAAGTCCTTTGACGCGGACCAAAAAACCGCCACTGGACGGGGAACGCTGCGAAGCGCGAACGCGAAGCCGCGAAGCCCATACGCGAAGCCGCGAAACCCTCCACACTCGCGGTTCGCGGCCTTCGCGGGCTTTCGCGGCGCGAGTGTGGAGCCCTCTTAATTGGATTTCATTGTCACCGTTGGATATTATGTATGATAGGATTATGACGTCAAAATATGTACGATATATGAGGCCGCTTTCTTAAAAAAACTGAACTAATAATAAGGCATTAGTTTTTTTACCATAACACAATATTATGTTACGGTAAGAGGGATACATAAAAATTACATAATATGCAGTGGATCAAAATCTAAAACAAAAAACTAAAATAGCTTTTTTTAGCAGGCAAAAAATTATTTGTGTTCGTAGACTACTATAAAATAAAAAGTAAGTAATAGAAAGAAAAGATCCTGCTGCTGATATTAAATAAAAAAGTTGCCATCATATCATGGTTGTTATACTTTTACAATAGGTATAGTAGTACCTAGTCACTCGAATCCTAATGTATTTGATCTCAATAATCTGCACAGCTCGCGCCGCGCAACCAGATCCCGGCACAGCGCGGTTATTGTTTTAAATTAGAACAAATCATAGGAATAGACCACTCAGTTGCGTCTGCACCGGACTAAGGTTAGGGGCATTACGAATCCAACTATGTTTACGATTACAAAAATACAGCGTAGTTGTTACTTCTTTTGTTGGATTTACATTCACAATCAAAAGTAGGTATAGTTGCATATCGAGCACAAAATAAAGTATGTCATTAGCAATTTTGCTAAAGCAACCAAATATATAAATATTTGGTTAGTAAAGTGAATAAATAAATAAGTGTAAATTAGTTCGATTCATTTACAAAATGACAGCTAGACATATAATCTATCGATTTAAAAAAAGACCGCTATTGCAAATTATTTCAATTGTGTCATAACTCCCGTAATTTTACTGAACTATGCATAAATTATGAAATTAAGTGGTTTTTCTTTATTAATTGATTGTGACTTAGTTGCATATTGTGGTCTTTTCCTTCGTAGTGTTTGATCCTCAACAGTCACATTTATAAAAGTGGGGATAAAGATTGCAAAAAAAATTGCTATAACCAAGTTGGCAAAATATAAAATACTGAGATTTTGTGAATATCGACGAAATGTACATTATCTTTGTTTTTGTTTTTTTTTTGTTTTTTTTTTTATTCAAATAAACTTAATTATTAAGTACTTTTGAATCGTCTATATTTTCCTACCACCCGTTCCAGACTTTTTTTAGCTGACAAGAAGAACGGGCGCAAGAAACTTATCAGCTGTAACAGCCATAAGTAACGATATTTACAAACTTGAATATATCGTTACCAGATAATTACAACAGGGTGACAGGATTATTGGCAACAACATAGACTTATTATATTACTTCAACAAAGTACTTATAGTAGCAAGTTATGTGTTACATCATTTCCATGCATTTTTATCTTTAAGATAATCATCTACTTTATAATAACCTTTACCCATGAGCGTTTTTTTAACATGGATTTTAAATTCATGCAAAGGCAGATCAATCACTTGTTGCGGAACTTTATTAATAAAGGCTATGCCTTTCCCCATAAATGAACTTCTAGATTTTGCAAGCCTAAATCTTGGAACGGCAAGTTTATCTTTATTTCTTGTATTAAACTGGTGAATATTGCTGTTCTTAGGAAATGAATCATAGTGTTTCCTTACATAAACTAAATTTTCATATATGTATTGGCCTGCCAAAGTTAAGATGTTTATTTCTTTAAACAATTCTCTCAAGCTATCTCTTCGCCGAAGATTGTATATGGCGCGAACAGCTCTTTTTTGGAGTACGAAAATATTTTCAATACTGGCAGCTGAGCCCCACAATAGCAGTCCATAAGACATTACACTGTGAAAATAACTATAATATACTAACCTTGCCGTTTCAATATCAGTTAAAAGCCTTATTTTCTTAACAGCGAATGCTGCTGAACTAAGTCTACTTGACAAGGCTTCAATATGTGGATCCCATTGCAGTCGAGAATCTAGTGTAATACCTAGAAATTTTGTACTCTCAATAAACTCGACTTCATCGTTATTCAAATTAATATTTAATTTTGTCTGCTCAACATTAGGTAATGAAAATTTTACACATTTAGTTTTTTTGGGGTTAAGTGCTAAATTATTGCTATTAAACCAGTATGAAACTTTAGAGAGGGCGCTATTTACTTCGTCCGAACAGTTGTTACCTCTGTTTACTTTGAAAACTAAAGAAGTATCATCCGCAAATAGTACTGTCTCACATAAATTATTCGCGTAATTGGGAAGGTCATTTATATAAATTAGAAAGAGCAATGGGCCCAATATTGATCCCTGTGGCACACCCATATTGGTGGGGGCTCCAGTAGATTGAGTTCTATTAATCACTACTTTCTGAGTCCTATTGTACAAATACGATTTCATAAGGCTAACTGATTTGTCAGAGACACCATAATGTTCTAGCTTCTTTAATAGTGTTTGGTGATCAACGCAATCGAATGCCTTAGAAAGGTCACAGAAAATGCCAATTACATCTTGCTTTTCTTCCCAAGCGACAAAAATATGTTTGAGAAGTGCAATTCCAGCATCAGTAGTATTTTTACCTTTGGAAAATCCAAACTGATTTTTATGAAGAATGTTATTGGATGTGAAATAATCTAGTAATTGGGAATATATAATTTTTTCAAATATTTTACTAAGTGCTGGTAGTATAGATATTGGCCTAAAGTTAGCTGGGTCACTTTTATCCCCAGATTTAAAAAGAGGAATCAATTTACTATTTTTCATTAAGTTAGGAAAGACCCCTTCATCAATACATTTGTTAAAAATAAAAGCCAAGTAAGGGGCTAGTATATCAATTATTGATTTAATAATGCTTGTTGACATGCCCCAAAGATCTTCTGTTTTTTTGACATTAATTGTTTTAAAAGCTTTAATAATATCTTCACTATTTATATATTTAAAGAAAAAGGTTTCCTTGCGCTTATCAACACTAGACTCTAGGAGGGAGACTGCGATGTTGGGACAAGCACTAAGAGTACTGGTTGTTTCTATTGGTATTCGAGCAAAGAAATCTTCAAAGACTTTAGCGACCTTATCGTCAGATTCAACAGTTTGATCACCAATTTTTAAACAGAAGGAATTTATATTGGATTTTGATTTGCCCGTTTCTTTGTTAATAATGTTCCAAGTAGCCTTAATTTTATTATCTGCTGATTTAATTTTATTTGAAAAGTACTTGGACTTTGCTAGAATACAAACTTCTCTGAATGTTTGTGAATACTTCTTGACAAATTCAATGAAGTTAGGATCACAGGAAGTAGCTTTCTCTGCATAAAGTTCGTATAATTTCCTTCTGCTTTTATATATACCGGGTGTGGCCCAGTCACTAAATTTCGTACTATCATTACATTTGATGACTTTTTGTTTAAAAGTTTCACTAAATTCAGTTCGGACTACGCTAAATAAATGGTTATATAAGTTATTGGCTTCAAAATTTGGTTCTGGTAAAGTTTCAATTTTACTTGTGACATTGTTTCTGAATTTTTCAATACAGTGTTTTTTTATTGGCCTACACATTATTTTCCTTTTAGACGGAACATGATGGTGCTCAATAGAGGCTAATTGTCCACTATGGTCGGACTTAATACAATTCAAAATTGATTTTTCAAGTACATTGCAGTTACAGAAAATATTATCTAAGCAAGTTGCCGATGTGGGTGTGATTCGCGTTGGTTCATTAAAAGTATGTAGCAAATTAAATGATTTAAATAGGTTTATGAACCTACTCGACAACTTAGCTAATTTAGGATCTAAGATGTCGACGTTAAAATCTCCACAAATCACGACTTTTTTATTTTTCCTACAAGTTATTTTTAAGACTTCCTCCATAGTGGACTCAAAGTCAGAGTAATTCGCTCTGGGGGGTTTATATACACATACTATAATTATTTGATCAAGTTCCACACAAGACAACTCAATGGTTCGTTCAATTGAGAGGGATACTACATCTTTGCGCTCTTTACATTGCAAACTATTGTGTAGAATAATAAGTGAACCCCCTCTTATAGCAGATTTCCTATTAAGTGAGCTAACAACTTTATAATTATCCAAACTCAAAATTAATTCGTGCTTTTTCAACCAATGCTCAGTAACACATAACACATCAATATCTTCAGAGTTTAAGAATAAGCTTATTTCTAAATCTTTGCCAGAAAAGCCTTGCATATTTTGGTGAACAATTCTTAAACAGTTTGGCTTTCCTACTGTCGGCTTAGCGCTAGAGGACGCCTCTATTGTCTCAAATGGTAATTTAAATTATTACTAAAATTATTAACAGAATTATTTGGAACGGATTCCAAAGTTGAATTGCACATGTCAGAAGTTAACTGCTCAATAGAAGCAGATGTTTTCCTAGCCAAATTATTGGCTAGTTGTTTAAAATAAAAAGATAGCGATAATGCTATTTGTCTCGTAAAAGAAGAAGGCAGATAATATCTATCTTTTGTCAAATAAAAATTGTAAAATAATTTATTAATGTCAATTAAGTGCAGCTGTTGGCTATTATAAAAAGCCACTGTATTTAAAGATAGATTTAAGTTAAATCTTACATTATTTTCCACCTGTGACAAACTTTTACTGTAGGGGAATGTAAACAAAATTACTTTACTGACATTCAGAGAACAAAGGGAATTACAATATGTCATCAATTGGTTTTTGGTGACATTAGCCCTATTTCCAATTAAAATTATCAATTTTGTGTTATCGCTGAATGTTTTTTTTACAATTATATTCATAATGTCATCTAAAGTGGACCCAGGCATACAATGATTAATGACATTTTCCCCTAATTGATTTTGTAACAAATGGCCTAAGTTCTTTCCAATTTCATCACAATACATAATGTATTGTGATGAAATTGGTTTACTACAATCATCTTTTATACATGAACTAATTTTGCTAGCACTTAGTATACTATTGGAAATATTAGAAACTTCAGGCTCACACACCGAGTAAGTAATTGCACACTCTGGGGCAGACTGGGTCGATGCTTCTTTTGTTATTAAATCAACATTTCGGTTTAAGCAGCTACACTTCTGTTTGTTGCCGAGGGACTCAAACCGGTCTGTATTGAAATTACACATATGATAGTTTGTGCATTGTGATAGTATCTGTAGTACAAGAGTTTTGTAATTTAAGAATTTGTTTGCTTAATTTAAAAAAGTTTTGAGTAGAAATGCCAACCCTGACCACTTTAAAGCTAGGACTGATACCATTCTATCTAACCCATAAAACTAAAATTGGAATTTAAAAGACTGTCAATTCCATTATTGTATTGACTGAAATTACTCGTAGGTACTGGTAAAATATTTATTTTATAAAATTTACTTACAAACTTATAAAGTGCAGTGCAGTATCATAGGTACACTTGTTGCTTTTATCTGCTTAAAACATGTCTCAAGAAACCCTGATGTGGCTCTGCGTTGTGGCAAAACCCAAGAACTGGTTTCAGACTGGATTACGGCGACCTGTTTTTTCCTAGATTATTTTATAAAAATAACTTAATTTTTACAAACATAGCAGTCCATTATGGGTGGTTAATGTCCCTTCTTACTGGAGATCTTTTGAGACAAATCTTTACATCGGCATCGAAGTCTGTAGGCATATTGTATTATTTTAATTTAAAATAAATCCATATGTAACATTACACCGTTTAAAACTCGGTCGTTCAGTCACGGACATTCACATCATTTTACATAGAAGTCAGGAAAATAATTATGAACCCGTGTCGTAGACTTAATTCACCAGAGCTAATTTTATTCACCTAGGTAGGTGAATTAAGTACACTAATCGTAGACTTAATTCACCTGCATTGATTTTTAGTCTGCAACTGCAAAGATGTCAACTTTAAACATTAAGTGCGTAATCTTTAGAAGGGCAAAGTCGCTGGGACAACACTACACTTACATATGAATCAAAGGTACTTACCGAAATAACTACATTGGAATCATTTAAAATCTCTTTAATTGATTTTTAAAATTACTGAATTTCAATTTTTTAACTCAATTAATTCTTTTCTGAAAATAGGTGGTCATAAACGGGGTGGTTCCCCCGTGCTTGCCTGAACACTTTAAGGAAAAATATGGCATTTTGAGAATAGGTCATTGAGAATAAGTCTTTCTGCGAATGAGTCCAAATGGGGCATTTGAGAATGAGGCATATCGCGAATAAGGCAATATGCGACTGCAGGGCATTTTGCGAATAGGACCTTTTGCTACTAAGCCAGCATTCTGTAGTTTCGGAAGCTGCAAAAAAACTAATAGACATTGATGTTGGAATTGGTCCAGCTGCATCCGACAGCGTGGTCGTTTCGCAAAGTGTCGCAAACGACCTTGACTTGTCGCTGGCCACTTTCCACTAGCGGCCACTGCGACACCCATGACCAAACAAACTGATCAATTTTATACTGTGGCTCTAATAAAGGAAATAACATTTGGTTCTCAATGTTTCCGAACAAAAGTAATTTTTCACGCTGGCACGCATCACGCTGCATTTACGCTATACGTGATTACAGATTTTAAAGTTGTTCGCAAAGTGTTACTTACGCTTGTGCAGAAATCCGCATGGTGTTACATGCACAATGCACCTAAGCTTAAGGCCAAGGTTAAGGAAATGCTTACAGATGAGCTACTGTCGGTGGCCTTCAGTCTGTCGCTGAGAAACTGTCGCTCATCTGTAAGCTCCCTAATGAAGTATTGCTTCAAGAGACGCAAGTGAGCCATAGATTTAGGTAAAAATATCTCTCATTTTTAGTGCAGGCAGATCGATATAAATGTCTTGCCACCCTTGGCTCGGTCTGTCACATCCATGGAAATGGAATATTTTAAAGTTGCAAGTAACACCTGTCTGTTATACGTTTATTAGCTCTAACGTCTATCGAGAGAGAAAAAATTCACAGTTCTCGTGCCTTTCACGACCTTCTGGTACATTGAAAATGAATTTAATGAATTTAACAAAATATTTTATTATTCTTTTCTTATAGACATTAATATTTTATTGAAAAGTAACCTAAGTACTATGTAAAACTAAAACATCTGAATTTCTAAATAAATTAACCCTAATAAAAAAATAAATCAAAATCAAATGCAGCATGCGAGACTCTCGCGCCGACTTCATCATCATTCGAATGTGCGATAACAACCCTCATGTTTACCTAGGCATCATCATCACACTCTCATTCTCAGAGATCGTTGTAAAATTTGGAATCGCAGAGTCACTAAGAAAGACGTGACTGATTGAGTAATTTCAAATCTCGAAATTGAAATAACAGCAACCCACGATATAATATAATATTTTGGATCTAGTAGAGGCCCTCGGCTTCGCCTCGGGCCTCAAACTAAAACCTCTCTTCTGTTCAACTTTCGCTCAAGATTCGTTTATCCGTTTCTCTACACACAAAAACTCACTACGACGCCTAGCCCGTGTACTGGAGATAATAGCGTCATCTCTTTTGCTCCTACAGTTATTGCTAACACTACTTTCTCTTTCGTTTTCACATAGTAAGTGACGTCACTTACTTGAATATGGACTTATGGAGACATTTCAGTGCAGTCACACTATGGTACCGCCCCGCGCCGCACCGCCGTATCTAACGATTTTTAAATCTTTGACTAGATCTGGAATCGGCTCTCGCTTCACGCTCTATTCACATCATACCATCTGTTGACCTGCTAGAGCTAATCAATATCAATATTATGGTTTTAATATATATCTAAATACTTTTTTATTTATAAAAAATGTGGAAATAAATAAAAAATACAAAATATAAAACACTATTACAAGCTTTGAAATATACAATTATTTAAAAACTTCAATCGTACTTACTACGTATTACCATTATCCCGCGCCGCGCACGTCGCGTCGCCCGCGGTATCCCAACATTTCGCTTCATAAAGGATAAGCTACAGCCCAGACCGTAAGAGTCAGGAACATATACTAATTTCAGTAGGTAGCCTAACTCAATATCTCTAGGAGTTTTTTTCATTTTTTCGATATCGCTTTTCGTTTTTGAGAAATTGACGATTTAGTGAGAAAAAACCCCGAAAAAGTGATGCGAGTTTCGAAAAAAGTTTTTGACTTTTTCAAAAAAAATTTTCACCATATTGTAGCCCTTGCTAAGACGCATCTTTTGACATTTAGTACATACACGTAGACCCAAAACTCACGGGACCGGGCAATGTCTCACTTTGGCTGAAATTGGGTACCTTACCGAAGCGATCGAAAAAACATTGGGGAATATATGCAAATGCATATTGCATATGCATTTGCAAGTTTTTGAGTCCGCGTTATATTACTGCGTGTACCTGCAAATAAGAGCCCAGTTATCAGATGCGCAACACGGGTTCTGTCCTTCGCGCAGCACTGCGACCAATTTACTCCAGCTGATAACCCAAACTGTACCAGTAGTGGACTCGGGAGCCCAGGTAGACGTTGCGTATTTCGATTTCCGAAAAGCCTTCGACACGGTGGATAATGACATCCTTCTCATGAAACTGGCTCAAGTGGGTTTCACACCGAAAACACTTTCCCTTTTTGCCAGTTACATGAGGGACAGGCGCCAATTTGTCGATTGGGCTGGAGAGCGTTCAGATCTATATTACGCACGGTCGGGAATAAGCCAGGGCAGTAATTTGGGTCCATTGGAGTTTGTGATAATGGTTAATGACTTACCGGAAGTCGTTGAGAACTCTGCTTGCCTTCTATTCGCCGATGACTTAAAATTAGTTAAAGAAATTAGGAGCGGTGATGACTGCATGCAACTACAAGCGGATATTGACAAGGTAGTAGAATGGAGTCACAAAAATCGGCTATATTTTAACGTCGCTAAATGTTCCCTAATGTCATTTACATCGTCACGACAACCTCAACAATTTAAATATTGTGTAGACGGAGCTCCTTTGCAACGTGTGACAGAGGTAAGAGATCTGGGGGTTCACTTCACCGCAGATCTTAAATTTCTATTAATTAATAAATATATAAGATTCCTTTATCACAAACTTTATGGCGTATATCCATTCTACCCATTGATGTATCCCACATTATTCGTACTAGGAATGGTGGGATACAATAAACTTGAGGTGAGGCGAGAGCTAGGTTTGACTACCTATACTTATACTTAAATTAATACGGGGTAAGACATATAACCAAGTGGTACTGCAGGCGATAAGCATTTCTGTGCCGGACCGGTATGTGTGGCGACGTCGGCGACCACCATTGTTTGCTATACCGCGCGGGCGCACCAACTTGTTAAAAGAAGCACCTTTTATTCGATCATTGCGAACATTAAATATTGTTGCCAAAACTGTTGACGTATTTTGTTGCTCATTGGATGAGTTCACAAAAGTTACTCTGTTTGTGCTGTGTTACAGTCAAAGTTAAGATAATTTAGTTTTTATTTTTATAATCATATAATATTTTGTCCATATAACAATAATATTAGTTAAGTATCTTAAATTTTGTCTACTCTATCGCATTGGGTGTACCTGTAAAGATAGATGTGTGTTATAAATAAATAAAATAAAATAAAATAAAAAATATTTAGCCCCTTTTCAGTGGTAGTTGCATATTTTGGCAAAAAATTTGGAAAACATGCATTTTTACCTGACGACCTCCGTGGTCGAGTGGCTCGCACGCCGGTTTTCAAGGAGGTCCCGGGTTCGATCCCCGGCTGGGTCAATGTAGAAAATGAACTTTTTAATATTGTCTCAGGTCTGGGTACACACACAGACCAGACCAGTGGTATGACACACGTCATACCACCGTTGTTTCTGATTTCCATCGGTCCTAGACACAATTCGTCTTTAGAACATTTTGAACAGTACAGTCGTATACATTTTTAATGGTAAATTTCAATGTCAAATAAGTTTTGAAATTGATATTTTCGCAAACAAGATTGTTATCGTTAGGTAATTATACCTTTTATGAATAAAAAAACCTTAAAAAAACATCTTTTTCATGGATTTTCGTGCATATTTTAGCAATTTTTCTTGCATATTTGCATGCATATTTTGGGCTTTTTTAATCAGGTCATTTTTTTTAATCAGGTCTCTAGTAATAATAATTAATTGTTGAGGAATAATTTAATTTCACTTTTCAGCGGTAGATAGCGCTCTACCGATCGGATATGGAACTACTGAACCAATATTGATGATACCTAGTAAGATTGGGGTAATAGGAAAGATGAAAGTTCCTACGAGGACTTGAAACCATACGAACGATGTTTCGGGCGTCCGCTAGTAAACAATACATTTTAAAATTCTAAGTAAATCCCATGACGTGACGAGACGGAAGTCTCATATTTTTAAAAGTCGCAAAATGTGATTGTAATAGGTAGACCGGATTCGTTACGAAGCGAAGTGTTTTTGAAACTTTCTGACGAATTTCAATAAACCGTGCTAAATTTACACATACTATTACTACCTACATTCGACACGGCTACCGGTTAAAACGATAATATTCCATTTACACGTCTTGTACTAGTTAGTTATTGTTGTGTCAAATACCAAACCTAAGGTTTCTGATAAGATAACACGTATCGATCTACGACTTGCCGTTTAGTTAAAACAAAATATCACTTTAATTATAAAAATGCTAGATAAACTAATAATTTGCAATTCCTTATTATATCTGCATTTTATGAGTTTTACCAACACGACTTATTTCCAGAACCACCAAAGAAATTATATTCATCAAACTATTGACGGTGTCAGACACAAAATACCAACTCGGTTCATAAACATTTCAAATTATTCACAACTAGCGGCCGCCCGCGACTTCGTCTGCGTAGAAAGTTTTGCTATCCCTCGGGAAAAGTTTTTTTTCTGGAGGAAAGGTACCCTATGTCCTACTGCTGTACCCCTGACAATGAGTATGGACTTTGAACTTCGAAGATACTCAAGGGAACTCCTCAAAGTCAAATAGTATATGTAAAGTGATTAAGATTTTGGTAGGTTTATGACAATCCAAAACAAACAAAGTTCTGGACTAGACTTGGACTACAAAGACACAACGGAACTCCTCAAAAACAAACAGCATAAATTTAGAAATTTAGTTGTGGGCATTTTAACATTGAAAATATTTTTTTAATCTTTGATTGAATATTCTAGGAACGAAGACATTCATGAAATTACAGTCAGTGCAAGGAAAGAGACATACAAATTCTTATAGCCAGTTTGACAGGGTCCGACACTCTGGTGTAATTTTAAAAATGTGAAATTATCTGCCACTTATTATATCAGGAATATATCAGAATATCTGTGAAACTGAGGCTATGTTCTGTGTGATATATCGTGTTCTTGTGTTGATAATTCGAGTTGAGTTTTGAAGTGTCTTCTATATTTCCAACGTTTATTGTTTATGCTATCTCGAACGATACTTAATTGACCTAATTCAGCGGCATGTTTGGTTTGGATCCATTGATAATCCTACCCGATGCAACCGACATCCGGCCATCAAAACGCGCCGATGTTTGACAATGATTCTCATTAAAAGGTAAACTAGATAGTTGCGGCGATCGGCGAGTGTTGTGAGTCGCAGGCGCATGTTGACACAACACCTAGCGCGACGTAGTCAACATCCGTATGGCGACGGGTGACATTTTTCATTAAAACAACCCAAATGTGGAATCTATAGTGGGGCGAAGTAGCGTAAGGAAATTCCCCTAGATCTACTAAGATCCATTGATGCATCTTTTTTTTTCTTTTATGTCCACTTCGGTCTACACTACAGGTTCAAAATTGAAAGGCAGCTGTTGTGATAACACTGATAAGTTATCAGTGTTAGTTAAGTTATCAGTGGATCCAGGGGAATTTCTTTACGCTTTTTCGCCCTTACAAGAAAAGCTACTTTATTAGTTCCTAAGTGATTCATACAAAGCATCAGTTCCTAAGTGATTCATGAATCATCGAATGCGTCGCTGCCAATACCAACTTATCGAGACATTGTTCACCGCACTGATTACCGCCACAGTATTATGGACCCTATAGCTAAAGATATAAGCCGTGAAATTAACGATACAGTTAAAAACGATGATGGTTTTAAAGTCGTGGAGTCCAAAACACGTAAGAAAAATCGAAATTATAACATGTGCGGATCGGCGCAACGCGCGTGTAAAATACAAGCGGCGGATATGCCTGTTATTATTTATGTATCGAGATTATCAAAGGGAACTACAATTGATCATATGAAAGAATATATTGAAGAGATGGGGGAAAAATACTTAGATATTCAATTACTTCATCAAAAACAAGAAACCGACTTCTCTTCTTTTAAAATTTCTGTATCGAAGAATAAAATCAATAAATTTTTATCAAACGAGTTTTGGCCTGAGGGCATTAAATATAGAATATTTCGTGAAAAACGAGATCTTACAAAAAAGTTTGATGGCCGAATTAATAATTGATTATGGAAAGTACGTTAAACAAAACTTCATTAATATCTTTTAATTGTAAATCGATAAAAAGATCAGCTCCCTTTATTAATGAACTGTGTAAAGAGGCAGACATTATTGCCTTACAAGAAACGTGGCTTTTGCCTCATGATCTGGGCTTTATACAGGATATTGATGAACGTTTTGCCTATGCTGCAACGTCCTCAGTGGACACATCGGCTGGCGTCTTGAGAGGAAGACCGTATGGTGGACTTGCGCTTATGTGGAGGAAGTCAATGTTCCCGAATGTGTCTGTTATAAATAGCAAATGCACTAGAGTGGGTGCTATTCGTATTCAAATGGGTTTGCGTTCTTTCCTAGTTTTTAACGTATATATGCCGACAGATCACCCTGATCACCTTTCTGAGTATACAAGTTGCCTAGGAATAATAAGCGCTATAGTAGAGGAGAGTGGCGTGCAAGCGGTGTACATATTGGGTGATTTCAACTCTCATCCAAGTGCTAGCTTCGGTCGCGAACTGCTAACGTTTTGTGAAGAGGAAGGATGGATTTGCGCGGATATAATGAAGTTGGGGATTGACTCCGACACGTTTACATACGTAAGTGAAAGTCACGGCACCACGAGTTGGCTCGATCACTGTGTGACAACCGCAGCAGCCTGGGAAACTATTCACTCGGTCAATGTTATGTATGATGTCGCATGGTCAGACCATCTCCCGTTGCGCATTGTATGTGACATTGGTAGTGTAGCAGAGAGTCAAATGAGTGGTAGCGGTATCGTAAACAATAGTGGAGTATGCTGGGGAGACAGAGATACTGCCCAAGCTGAAAAATATTACGAATATTGTAACAATGCACTACTAGACGTTAAGGACTATTTTAATTGTGTTCACTGTGATAATTATAGTAATAAGCGGAAATGTATTTATTTAAAGCAACATTTTAAATTTATTAGTGATTTTTATGATAATATTGTGTCAGTATTGCAAACGGGTGCTAAATTAACTGCGGTACGTCGCTCCGGTGCACTGAATAGGCGCAAGGTTGTAGGTTGGAACTTTCACGTAAGAGAAGTACATTTAGCCTACCGTTTGGATTTTAGTTGCTGGGTGGCTGCTGGTAAACCTTCGTGTGGTGAGATATATAGTAAAATGATATGTAGTAGAAGAAGTTTTAAAAATAAGTTAAGATGGTGTCAGAATAATGTGGAAAAAATCAAATTAAATATATTAGCTCTTTGTAGAAAGGATAAGAATTTCGTAAAATTTTGGAAAACTATAAAAAAGATGGATGTAAAGCAGAGCTTACCGGTGAGTGTGGATGGCGTGCAGGACAAAGAGCAGATAGCTAACTTGTTTGCCCAGAAATTCAGAGCTGATCCCTTGCCTGCGTCGGAGCGTTTGCTCGGCTTGAATGATTTTGGTGTCGCTACTGATACGCTCAAAACCACCTTACATTTTAGTCAAGAAGATGTAGCGAAAGTAGTCGGTTCTATGGCGCGCGGTAAGTCACCGGGTCATGATGAATTGACTATCGAGCACCTGTTCCACGCGGGCGAGGCTCTTTGCTTGAAGGTGTCTAAACTGTTTAATCTTTGCCTTAATTACTCATATCTGCCTCCAAATTTGATGAAAACTGTTGTGGTTCCGATAGTTAAAAATAAAACGGGTGATGCGAGTACAGTTAATAACTACCGACCGATATCTTTGGGTACGGTATTAGGAAAAATTTTAGAGCGACTGTTGCAGCCTGAAGTGTCGAAAAATATACAGATTGACGACGCACAGTTTGGTTTCCGTCCCGGTGTTTCTACGGATTCCGCTATTTTGACCGTCAAACATGCTGTTGACTATTATGTACGCCGGAAAACATCTGTATACGCATGTTTCCTTGATCTGAGCCGTGCATTTGATCTAGTGAATTATGACATTCTCTGGAGAAAATTGCGCGGCACAGATGTCCCGGCTGAAGTAGTGGATTTGTTCGAGCATTGGTACGGAAACCAAACTAATTATGTAAGATGGGGCGACGCGACCTCTAGCAGCTACAGGTTAGAATGCGGTGTACGCCAAGGAGGGTTGACTTCTCCGGATCTCTTCAATTTATATGTCAACGACTTGATCGGGGAACTGAGGGGCGCTGCCGTCGGCTGTCACGTTGGTAACGTTTGCGTTAATAATTTGAGCTATGCCGATGACATGGTGCTCCTCAGTCCCTCGATCAAGGGGCTCCGTAAACTTCTTTCGATCTGTGAGTATTATGCTGATACTCACGGTCTGAAATATAACGTCGCAAAAACAGAAGTTATGGTATTCAGAGCAGGGAAAGGTCCGGAGAATATACCAGATGTGTTTTTGAATGGTTCGGCACTTCGGGTGGTACAACAGTTTAAATATCTTGGGCATATTCTTACAGAGAATAGAAAAGACGATCTCGATATAGAACGAGAGAGACGAGCACTGTCTGTTCGCTGTAACATGCTCGCGCGCAAGTTCGGTAAATGCAGTGACGAAGTCAAATTAACTTTGTTTGGCTCATACTGTCAATGTTTTTACACTTGCCAGTTATGGGCCAACTTTAACCGTACGTCCTACAGTTCCATAAGGGTACAATACAATGACGCTTTTCGTATCCTTATGAAACATCCAAGATACAGCAGCGCGTCGAGCATGTTCGCGGACGCCCGTACAGCGGACTTTTATGCTGTTATGAGAAAGCGCATAGCTTCGTTTTGGACGAGGATATGTCATTCTGATAATAGCATAATTAGAGCCGTAAGTCGGGGCTTGGACAATCCACTATATAAGTACTGGATTTCGGTGCATCGGAGCGACAACAGAAAATAATGTCTGACTTTTAATGTAGAAACCTACTGAATTATTTTATTTTATATTATTTTATTTTAGTGTAATTTTGACTTTTAATTTATTCTGTATTTGTATTGACTGTTTATTGGGTTTTTTATGCCTTTGAATAAATCATTATTATTATTATTATTAAAGCGTAGTAATGTTTTAGGATAGGTCCTATTATATAGCAATGAACCATCAGCTTCCAGCATCTATCGCCCTGCACTTGCTGCGGCGATGTGAAGTGATAAATGTTCACAGATTGCCATTTTGAAAGCGATAGTGATAGAAGCTAATCGGCCCCAGGATGCAGTCTATTGTCTGTCGCGATTATCGGCCAATAAGGATGGTGCAAGCAGCTAGGGCTGTCAACATCATGCTAGCGTGCGAGAACCATTTTGGCTACGAGTTTGATCTGAAGAAAGACATCTCAATTTATGCCAGTTTAACCGCCTCGTGGTAGAGTGGTTCACCCACCCGTGTAAGACGCAGCCGGTCCGGATTCGATTCCCAGGGGGGTACAATTTGTACTCGGTTTGGTTGGTGATAGGGCTTATTTCAAGTCCGCCTGACTAGCAACCATCTTCCCTTAGTCTGACGACATAACAACAATAAAAAAATGTGTCCCGCCAGTTAGAGGGAAGATAGCCAGTTCCTCAGTGATGTGGATTCCTGTAGTGCGCTTCCACCTTCGGCGTTATCATCACTTAACATCAGGTGAGGTGAAGGCCGCACTACCCCGATGTGCATAAAAAATGTTAATCTATCTAAGTTTGGGTAAAAATAAATATAAATTGGGAAGAGATTAAATTTTATCATAACCACGCAAACGCATAATTCTTGTCGGGTAAGGAAGGGTTAGACAGCTCTCTACAATCCTAAAATAAATAACTCTACATTACGAGGGTGGATTTGATAAGTCCATGACTTTTTAATGAAGAAAGACTTTTTTTCGGAATATTTTGTTTTATTTCTGTACATAATCTTATTGTTCCTACCTCTTTAACCCATTATTTTTTCTTTCATCGCCTGAAAACTGGTAACTGAAATGAGGGTCCATTTCCGACATCACCTTTTGGCTTGATGAAAATCTTTGCCCGCCAAGACATTTATCAAGACATTTATTCATGTTTGGTAGGAGAAAATATCTCACTGGGGTTGAATCTAGAGAATAGGAAGGATTCGCATCTTCATTCGATGAGTTTTGATGTCATGAGTGCCGCCGAGAGGGTCGACAGGGTCATTAAGAAAAGTCAGAACTCGCTTGAGCTTTTTGTTTCCAAAAGTAATAATCTTTTGCCGAATTTGAAAAAATTTAGTGTAAAGATTTCTTTTTAAGACACAAAAATAAATTATGAAAAAAAAGTAAGTATTTCTTCTTTTCAAAGTCATGGACTTATCAAACCACCCTCGTACATTCAACATATACAAAAAGCATCTCGAAGGTTTTCTTGAGAAATCGCAACGTAAATATTCAAATCCCTCGGTTTCAGAGTCAAGGGTGCGCGCGCGCAGGATGTCGCGCGAGTTACGTCACTGCCATGCCACTTGCCTCACATAATTACGTCGCTCGAATGTCAATGACATTAGATATATTGACACCAGGGTTTATTATGGTGGATTCTTTTTGCAATAAATTCATTAATTTTCTGTTTTTATGTTACTGCATAGGCTATCTGCAAACTCGAGATAATGTAGCTTTTGCATAATGAAAATATTACTTCTTAAAAGCCCTAGCCTAACATAATGTCTGGTTAATTTTATCAGATTACGAGATTAGCGACACGTTGTTTTTTACACGACTGCCCAAAGCAAAAAGAGTGTATATGTGTTCAGGGTTCATGTATGTTTGTGGGTATGTGAGTTTCTTTATTCCACCATAACTTCTAAATGCCTGAACTGATTTGGATAAATGGGGTATCGTTAGAATCCTTACAGCATCCCGAGTGACGCTGGATAGTTTTTTTTTAAATCAATATGGCGACTGTACGACGCAATTTTCAAATGTGAATTATTTTTTTATAGTTACACTACTTTCGATGACTTCCGTGGTCGAGTGGTTGGTTTTCAATGTCTGAGCTTCCGGGTTCGATACCCGGTTGGGTCAATTAGAAAACGTACTTTAAGATCAGTGTTTGTAGGTCCAAGACAATACTTTGGAATTAAAGCAATGCTCGTGATGTTGTCTAATATTTATTTATTTGTAAAAAAACTATAGGCTAAATATGTTACTTCTTCTTCCAGTCCACGGCAAAATTGGGACATTTAAAGTTGACATTGAACCATTAACGATGTAAGCGGACTAGCTCCGACCTCTGACATAACGCGCCTCGGTTTCGGTCGCGGCCTAAGAAACTCAAAACAAACACGCCACGAGACGATTATGTATTACGTATGTTACACAACGGTTTACTACCTGTAGAAGGTGCCTAAGTGTTTATTCATACGAATTCTGCTGTAACAAAGTTAATTCGTGTTAGTGAAGTAAATACCTATAGGGTTTCATGGTTGTATATATATAGGTTATTTATACCTATGAATTATTCATTCAATATCAAAGATAGTAAAATATCAACGAAGTGGTTACAGGTTTCTGCTAAACCTATTTCGGGCACCAGTCCTTCACTTTTGTACACATCACATCCATGTATTAAGTTTGTGAATTAACCATAGACACATTTTATTATTATATTCTATTTTTATTTTTTCACTCATTGCTGAGGTAAATTCATGACTATGCGGGTTTATTATTACTAACTGTACCTATTAATATGTCTAATAGTTTCAATGATTTAAAAGATAGCGACCTTTTCCGTGATTCTTCGTAGATTGTAACCATAACACAAACTTTTTAAACAACATTTGTTTTTTAAGATCTAAGGTAAATAAATAGACATAGTTCTTGCGCGTGCGCATCGCAGTTGAACCGAATCAAGGTAAACAACAAGTAGGCACGCGGTCGTGTTGATTTAGCTATCGATTATCTTACGTCAGCATATTTAGCGATTTGTCGGAACGGAAACTCCACTAGATATTTTTTTACACCATCGCTTTACAATGTGAGTGCTTACCCTGTAACTGTGCAACCCCATGACGGACATTTTGCGAGATATACGTATTATATGTAAGTATTTTTTATTTTACGGTTTTGAGCGGCCGCAACCTAGACTTTGCTTGAGCTCCATACAATCGAGGCTTTAAACTTAGCTGATTAAAAAACCTCTTGGAATGGGTACTTATTTTCTGGATGTAAAGTTCTAGAGAAGACTTTTCTAAAAATATCTGATAATTCACAAATTATCGCAACATATTAAATAACAAAAACAACATTGGCATTTTTTAACCGTGTTGTTATACAGGTAGGTACATAATTTATGAAAGATTTGTGTTGTGGTATAATATAAGCGTATATAGTATGCACATTCTATAGATAAAATACTGACAATATTCGAAGATAATAATTACCTAGGTGTACATAGGAATATACCATTTGAAAATAAATAAAATACTTACTACATTGTGCAATGGCTGTTGCCACAGTCACAAGTCACATCACAATATGATTGTTTAAATTATAGCTGCTGTAGTTACCGTAATAGTACCTACATAAAAAAAACCGGCCAAGTGCGAGTCGGACTCGCGCACGAAGGGTTCCGTACCAAAAAACGGAAAAAACACGTTTGTTGTATGGGAGCCCCCCTTAAATATTTATTTTATTCAGTTTTTAGTAATTTTTGTTATAGCGGCAACAGAAATACATCATCTGTGAACATTTCAACTGTCTACCTGTTGTCGTTATTAATATAAAGCAAAAAACGTCAAAAAAATTACGTTTGTTGTATGGGAGCAACCCTTAAATATTTACTTTATTATATTTTTAGTATTTGTTGTTATAGCGGCAACAGAAATACATCATCTGTGAAAATTTTAACTGTCTAGCTATTACGGTTCATGAGATACAGCCTGGTGACAGACAGACAGACAGACAGACAGACGGACAGCGGAGGCTTAGTAATAGGGTCCCGTTTTTACCCTTTGGGTACGGAACCCTAAAAACCACAATACTGAATAGATGATAACTGTAAAGTTATAATGTTAGTTGGATCTGTCTAAAAACCTAAAAAGAAATTTCAATTATTTTTCGTTACTACTGTGTCTAAATAAAATAAATTGGAGAAGCTTAAAATAATTCTTAAAAAAACTAACAAAAATTAATCCATTAGGTAAGCAAAATGAAACAATTTCATTATTGTCCTGCCATTGGTATCTATGTGGACGCGTGGAATTTAATGAATTGAGGAATAAAGTCTGCATCGTGTCAAGACATTATGTCACTCTGGTGCCTAAACAGTCTTTCAAATAAGAAACGAAAACGTTGCTTTATGTGCTAAAACTGTTAAATATCCAATTTGTTATCAATATTCAAAGGCACTGCGTATCACTTTAGCATCACCGTTAGGTACCTTAGAAGGATAAAATGTTTTTTGCAATTTACCTTTAACACTAAATAATTGGAAAAGCCCTTGACGCAGAACTGCAACGGACTTGCGCAAGCGCATAAACAGTGAAAGCTTACGTTGCACAACGCGTAGCAACTACCTGCTATCTGAGATTATTAAACTCTTCGTTGCACCATACTGTCCGACCTTGGGTCGGTCGTACTATCAGCTGTTTTAGTATGAAGGTGTGACTGTCAGTTGTTTTTAGTATTTTAGCATGAAGGTGCCAAACAAACGGCTCTCCTAATGGTAGACGGTCATAATTAATGAGGATATTCAGAGCATATATACAAACTCACTTCTTTATAACTTCGCATGATTGTCTTGAAGTAAAGGTAAATAATTTACACAAGCGTAACTTTAAAGTAAACAATCTAGAGAAATAGAGCTACTTATTTGATATTTTACTGAAATCTTTGGTTTTCTACTAGCAAGAAACTAATTCAAGCAGAATCACTAAGTATTAGTGACAAAGTAAATTGTTTCTGATTTACATAACAAAAGTGTTTCTGTTAGACTTACTTTGGAATAAGTATTATAATACCTAATGTTGTGGTTACAATACTTACTCATATCAACATAAGTAGTCCAAATTAACAATTTAGGTTCTACATTGTTTTCATCTGAGTCAGTTACCGGTAGTAGTCTTTCGGTACAAGCTCCAATTTTTTCAAACCAACTCATCTACTCAGTTACTTTATCACTATTTCAAGTCAACAAGCCATAAAAATAAGTATTTAAAACTTGATTATTTGATACTTAACTCTAACTTTTAAAACATCTGTATTATTACAATATTAAATTACCATAACCATGGCATGCCACGTCTCGCACTTGACTATTAATACATTTATTTAATTGAACATAATATTTAAGCAGCTGTTTTCAACACTAATTAGTGTTGTTATGTTTAACAATAGAGTGAATGTGACTCACAACACGTGTCCTGAGGACACGTCGAAGTTCAATGGCGAAGGTGGAGGGTAAGCATGCTTCATGCTATGGCGGTCTTAAACACGCAAAAACAATTATTACACAATTCCCGAAAAGGTAAACATTTGCACAGGCAAAAAAGGAACTTATTAAATGTAAAGAGCAACCTATCTAGAGATTACTGTCGAAGTAATAAATTTGCAGTTTTATGTATCCTTCTGGAGTGAGGTATAACTTTTCCGCACTCAACACTACAATGATTTTGTGCCCCAGTATTTCCAAATTTTGAAATCTGTACTCCATACATGCAGCAGCGCTTGAATTAGTTATTCGTAACTAACAAGTCAAAGTCCTCAACATCAAAGAATACAATATGTTTTTCGAGACTAAGTTTTCCGAGTAAACTACCTGTATCTTTCTTATATTATCATATGAATAACAAATAGCATGAATCATGTAAGTAGGTAGTAGTTATTTTTTCCAATTAGGTACATTAAAGTATGTATATTCTGTTATCACCGAACAATAGTCACAGTTTTATTATCTACATGGATTGAATGAAACAACGTTTAACATTCTGTCACGTTCAAGTAAGATATAGGTATCTATTTATTAATATTTTTTTGTTACTTGTGTGACATAGAAAATTTTATCAATTTAGAGATTGGATTTTATCATAATTTTGAGATAAAAAGCAGAGTTTATGCGTTCTGTCGAGTGGCGGAGCACGCGATTGTTAATACACCTGCGGATTATCCATTTTCCTTATAGAAGAAACTCGATAATTTTCCTCATATTTAGCAAGAATGAGTATGTAAGTTGTGAAAGCAGTGTAATCGTCGAGATATACCTACTTAGGAGAGTAATTTTTATTGTTTCTTTACCTCATTTCGAAATACTTTCAATTATATCCAATCCAAGGCTCTAAATATTATAAACGGTAAAACTAATATAGGTAGGTAACACAAACCGAAGTTAATAAGAAGATAGATAAATTATTACCAATGTTGTATGGATGGTGATTGATAATTTTCTATGATATCCTACTAATATTATAAATTAATGTGCAAGTTTGTAGGTTTTGATGTTTGGATGTTTGTTCCTCAATCACGCAAAAACTAAGGAACGGATTTGGTTGAAATTTGGCACACAGATAGTAGATAGCCTAAATTAAAACATAGAATACTTTTGATCCCGATATTCCCACGGGAACGGGAACCACATGGGTGAAACCACGGGCGGCCGCTAGTGTTTTATATAAATCTTGTAGACTAAACTTCGTACATAATTATAAGTGAGAAAAGAACTATAATATAAATAGAACATGGTGAGAAGTTTCTATAACGGAAAACAATAAATGCGTGAAATAATTGATATTATTCGTTTTGTAAAAACAACAACCACATGTGGCGACGACGTAGAAATTGCCAATTTTTTTTCTCACACGTAGAGACTCTCATAATCATAAGTATTCATAGGATGATGTTAAAGTTGCTTGTTATTATTTCGTATTATTTCTGAATATGGCGGCCAACTACCAGCAATAAAAATATTTCTTACTTTATTTCCTTAAACGGAAAAAAAGTTCCTACCTACTTACAACAAAAGTGACTAATTTGTTTTATCAGAAATTACCACTTAATTCGTTGTTATTTTTTTTACATTAAAAGTAGACACATGAAAAATGCAAATTCTTTAAAATTCTCCACACAAAACGGCAATTTCATACTTATACATACTCCTAATTGACCGAGCGAGCACGAAGTGCGAGCGAAGCGTCTCTGCTTCAGCTTGGGTAAAAATTCTTTCGTATGTCTGTATGTTCTCTTCTACAGGTCGCATTTCTCAACCAATTCTCGTGAAAATTTGTGAGCAGGTTCGAAAATTATATAGAAATTTTTTGTCGAGACAGATTTTATTAATTTTTCAAAATGGCTGAGATATGTTAAAAAAACAGGTTTTACGGCTTTCCAGCGCTGTCTGTTCTCCTCTACAGGTCGCATTTCTCAACCGATTCTCGTGAAATTTTGTGAGCAGGTTTGAATTCTCGTAAAATTTTGTAAGCAGGTTTGAAAATTTTAAAGATTTCTTATGTCAAGCCAGTTTTTCATTTTTTTCTAAATGGCGGAGATAATGTAAAAAAATCAAATTTCAGTCCGTATTTCCAGCGCTGGCTGTTCTCCTCTACAGGTCGCATTTCTCAACCGATCTCGGTGAAATTTTATGAGCAGGTTCGATAAATATATAAAAAAAATTGTCGAGACAGTTTTTCGAAATTTGTGAAAATGACGGAGATATGTAAAAAACATATTTCATTCCAGCTTTCCGGCTGTTTGATCTCCTCTACAAGTCGCATTTCTCAACAGATTCTGGTGACATTTTGTGAGTAGGTTCGATAATTATATATATAACTGTTCAGTCAAGCCAATTTTTCCAAATTTATAAAAAAAATACTCACCCATTTTGAAAAATGATCAAACTAGAAGCACCATCTAGCTGCAATACTCACGTACCTACTGTGTGCTTTGAAAACTTCATGGCGACATTTTATTTAATTTTTTCGCGAGATCTACTCACAGAGCCACTAGTTTTAAATTGAGACAGTTTTTTCAAATTTTTCGTAATGGCGGAGATATGTAAGAAAAATGTATTTCAATACGGCTTTTTGGCGCTGGATGTTCTCCTCTGCAGGTCGCATTTCTCAACCAATTTTCGTGAAATTTTGTGAGCAGGTTTGAAAATAATATAGATTTTTTTTATGTCACGCCACTTTTTCGATTTTTTTCAAAATGGCGGAGATATGTAAAAAAACATATTGCAGTCCAGCTTCCCGGTTCTGTCTTTTCTCCTCTACAGGTCGCATTTTTCAACCGAATTTCGTGAAATTTTGTGGGCAGGTTCGAAAATTATATAGATTTTTTTAAATTGAGACAGTTTTTCCAAATTTTTCGTAATGGCGGAGATATGTAAGAAAAATGTATTTCAATACGGCTTTTTGGCGCTGGATGTTCTCCTCTGCAGGTCGCATTTCTCAACCAATTTTCGTGAAATTTTGTGAGTAGGTTTGAAAATAATATAGATTTTTTTTGTCACGCCACTTTTTCGATTTTTTTCAAAATGGCGGAGATATGTAAAAAAAAACATATTGCAGTCCAGCTTCCCGGTTCTGTCTTTTCTCCTCTATAGGTCGCATTTCTCAACCGGATTTCGTGAAATTTTTGGGCAGGTTCGAAAATTATATAGATTTTTTAAATTGAGACAGTTTTTCCAAATTTTTCGTAATGGCGGAGATATGTAAGAAAAATGTATTTCAATACGGCTTTTTGGCGCTGGATGTTCTCCTCTGCGGGTCGCATTTCTCAACCAATTTTCGTGAAATTTTGTGAGCAGGTTTGAAAATAATATTTAATTTTTTTGTGACGCCACTTTTTCGATTTTTTTCAAAATGGCGGAGATATGTAAAAAAAACATATTGCAGTCCAGCTTCCCGGTTCTGTCTTTTCTCCTCTACAGGTCGCATTTTTCAACCGAATTTTGTGAAATTTTGTGGGCAGGTTCGAAAATTATAAAGATTTTTTTAAATTGAGACAGTTTTTCCAAATTTTTCGTAATGGCGGAGATATGTAAGAAAAATGTATTTCAGTCCGGCTTTTTGGCGCTGGATGTTCTCCTCTACTGGTCGCATTTCTCAACCGATTCTCGTCAAATTTTGTGAGCAGGTTCGAAAATTACATAGATTTTTTTTTGTCACGCCAGTTTTTTTCAATTTTTCATAATGACGGAGAAATGTAAAAAAACATATTTCACCCCGACTTTCCAGCTGTCCATTTTCCTCTACAGGTCGCATTTCTCAACAGATTCTCGAGAAATTTTGTGAGCAGGTTCGATAATTATATAGATTTTTTTAAATTTTGCCAGTTTTTTCTAAATTTTCCAAAAATCACCATTTCGAAAATGTTTAAAATTAGAAGCGCCATCTACCATGCGAACATACCTACCAAATAATACCAAACAGCACGTACTATGGGCAACAGCGACGCTTAACCAGTTTGCAACAAAATTCCTGTGCGCGCGTATCGCCCCTACACGAACTAAACGTATGGTTGTGACGGCGCGGCGTGCAAGCGATTTTGACCTTAGCAGTGGTTAAGCGTCACTGTTGCCCATGGTACCTACTACGTGCTTTGAAAAGCTCGTGAACAGTGAGGGAAAAAGGGGTGGCGACATCTTTTAGATAATTTTTAAACAACATACAATTTGAGCTACTTTTTAACGCGAGGTCTACAGCTCACGGAGCCACTAGTATTTATCAAGAACCAAAAATATTTACTTACTTATTTTATATCCTGTGATTGATGCTGAAATCAATTCAAATAATGTACCTACTTATTCGGAATATTGGGATAGAGAAATTACATAGAATTCATTTGTGTTTTAATTTGTTACAGAATTTCTTGAAAAATGGAGCACATTCATGAAATGGAACCGATGCACCACGACCATGACCACGACCACGGCGACGGCCCCTGCGGTGACATGCACCACCACGCCATGGTGGTCAGTACCCACTCTACTTTACACTGTACTAAATCACAGATGAACTAAAAAAACCGGACAAGTGCGAGTCGGACTCGCGCACCGAGCGGGAACCCTCGGTACCATCATAATACACACATCAACTTTGTCTAGGGATACAAGTGTTATTTTCATACAAACGAGGTAACTTTGAAGCCTTGGTTTCCTGCCAGGGATGTACTGTGCTGTGGTCTGATGATTGCTATCCAGGGAGTGAATGCAGGAGATTCAGATCGCTATTCCACCCATCTGATCTGACCAGCATTCTAAAAGATTAAAGGACATGTTTAAAAAAAGCTAAAATAGCATGAAAATATATGGAAATCTTGAAACTGAAAACTTTGTCCCATTAATCTTTTAGAATGCTGATCAGTTTGGTGTGTATAGCGATCTCAATCTCCTCCATTAACTGCCTGTGTGGCCATCATCAGATCACAGCACCGGTACATCCCTGGCAGAAAACCAAGGATTCAAAGAAGATTCAAAGTTACCTCGTTTGTATGAAATGAACACCTCTAGACATCTCTAGACAAAGTTGATGAGTATAAATTCGCTGCAGAGTAGAATAATAAAAATATTATTGCAGTTTTAGGTCAGCGCCATCTGTTGACCGATAGTGGAACTAATGTATTTTTTTCTTAGGTCAGCGCCATCTCTTGACCGATAGGGGAACTGATATATTTTTTCTTGACCATCAGACTTTTATAATGTCGCTACTACTGGGGCACAGGCCTAAGAATATGTATGACTTATGTATCTAGATACCTGTCTATCTAATTCTCTCATTTGCTCTCTACAGTTGAGCCACCTAGATGTCGAAATCAGTACCCGTAGCACGAACAGCTATCGAAAAAAATAACGCGCGTAAAATTACTAGATAGAGAATTCTCTATGGAAAATTTAATTTCGCTATTCGGCGGTAGATGGCGTTGTACAAATTTTTCATAAAAAAAATTGCACTATCGAATGATTTTACGCGCGTTATTTTTTTCGATAGCTGTTCGTGCTAAGGGTACCTGGTACCCTTAGCACGAACAGCTATCGAGAAAAATAACGCGCGTAAAATTACTCGATAGAGAATTCTCTATGGAAAATTTAATTTCGCTATTCGGCGGAAGCTGGCGCTGTACTAATTTTTCATACAAAATTGCACTATCGAATGATTTTACGCGCGTTATTTTTTTCGATAGCTGTTCGTGCTAAGGGTACTGATCTGGTACCCTTAGCACGAACAGCTATCGAGAAAAATAACGCGCGTAAAATTACTCGATAGAGAATTCTCTATGGAAAATTTAATTTCGCTATTCGGCGGAAGCTGGCGCTGTACTAATTTTTCTTGCACTATCGAATGATTTTACGCGCGTTATTTTTTTCGATAGCTGTTCGTGCTAAGGGTACTGATCTGGTACCCTTAGCACGAACAGCTATCGAGAGAAATAACGCGCGTAAAATTACTCGATAGAGAATTCTCTATGGAAAATTTAATTTCGCTATTCGGCGGTAGCTGGCGCTGTACTAATTTTTCATACAAAATTGCACTATCGAATGATTTTACGCGCGTTATTTTTTTCGATAGCTGTTCGTGCTAAGGGCACTAATCTGGTACCCTTAGCACGAACAGCTATCGAGAAAAATAATGCGCGTAAAATTACTCGATAGAGAATTCTCTATGGAAAATTTAATTTCTCTATTCGGCGGTAGATGGCGCTGTACTAATTTTTCATACAAAATTGCACTATCGAATGGTTTTACGCGCGTTATTTTTTTCGATAGCTGTTCGTGCTAAGGGTACTGATCTTGTGCCCTTAGCACGAACAGCTATCGAGAAAATAACGCGCGTAAAATTACTCGATAGAGAATTCTCTATGGAAAATTTAATTTCGCTATTCGGCGGTAGCTGGCGCTGTACTAATTTTTCATACAAAATTGCACTATCGAATGATTTTACGCGCGTTATTTTTTTCGATAGCTGTTCGTGCTAAGGGTACTGATCTGGTACCCTTAGCACGAACAGCTATCGAGAAAAATAACGCGCGTAAAATTACTCGATAGAGAATTCTCTATGGAAAATTTAATTTCGCTATTCGGCGGAAGCTGGCGCTGTACTAATTTTTCATACAAAATTGCACTATCGAATGATTTTACGCGCGTTATTTTTTTCGATAGCTGTTCGTGCTAAGGGTACTGATCTGGTACCCTTAGCACGAACAGCTATCGAGAAAAATAACGCGCGTAAAATTACTCGATAGAGAATTCTCTATGGAAAATTTAATTTCGCTATTCGGCGGTAGCTGGCGCTGAACTAATTTTTCATACAAAATTGCACTATCGAATGATTTTACGCGCGTTATTTTTTTCGATAGCTGTTCGTGCTAAGGGTATTGATCTGGTACCCTTAGCACGAACAGCTATCGAGAAAAATAACGCACGTAAAATTACTCGATAGAGAATTCTCTATGGAAAATTTAATTTCGCTATTCGGCGGTAGCTGGCGCTGAACTAATTTTTCATACTAAATTGCACTATCGAATAGGGCATGCAATATCGGAAGGTTATCAATTCCGGAACTGAGTTACGGTATTGAGACCCAATATCGGAATTCCGGTACTAGTTCCGGTATTGGCATTTTTTTTATTAATATTGTATTTCTGGAATAAAATGACGTATCCATTAAAGAATCAAACAAGTTATGTTACGTTCATCAGTAATTGAATAACATGAGACTTGTGAGATTTAAAAAAAAATATTAGTAAATTACTTACTACCGAACTTCTGAGAGCGTGCGGTTAGCCGATAACTAGCTACTCAAACTCCTCCAAGCTTTTTAATTCCATCATCATCGAGGAAAGAACGCCGAAAGCATAGAAAATAACGATGTGATTTTGTTTAAAAAAAAGGATGACAAGACCCTCTCGCAGAACTATAGACCCATCTCACTTCTAAGCCATGTTTATAAGTTGTTTTTGAGAGTCATTACAAATCGTCACGCTTGCAGGTTCGACGACTTCCAACCTCCCGAACAAGCTGGTTTCCGAAAAGGTTTAAGCACCATTAGACTAACACACTAGTCCCTTTCTCGTTCTTATAGCAAATAATAGAACTGAAAGCAAATTATAAAACTGACAAATTTTAAGAGATTGTAATACGGAGGCTGAGTTGTGCTGCAGTCTCTTAAAAGTTGCCAAGTGGACTACAGCTAGCTATATCGAGGTGCTGGGGTGCTTAATTACCGATATGAAAAAACTAGAGCACAAATTCCATTCCATTGTAAGACAGCTAGACGTAATTTCTCCGAAACTGTTCACCGTAGAGTAGAATGTGCACATGCTCGTAAATTAGGTCGCGAATGACGCAGGTACGTTAAGTTTAGCTCACGTTTAGCTGATAAACCTTCTTATGGCTGAGACCTTTGAAGAAGAAGTTTGTTCAGGAACACGATACTCGAATCGAAAATCTTTGTAGTGCTTCCTGAAGAGTGCGACTTAAGATGAACATGGAAAAGACGAAAATCGTGTCGAATGCCTTCATTCTACCCGTTCCAGTTCATGCTGGAAATTCTACTAACACTCGGTTGATCATTACGTATATCTAACCTTAGAGAGACACTCCTGTTCATGAAAAAGATCTGTCGTCGATCGTCGTCGAATTCAACTCGGATTTGCAGCACTCGGGAAGCTCCGAAAAATATTTGCGTCCAACTTACGTACCTGTCTCTTTAAACGAAAGTCTTTGACCAGCGGCAGTTGATGACTTACGGCAGTGAAACGTGGTCGCTTACTATGGGTCTAGAAGGCTCAAGATCACCCAGGTACCCAGCGTGCAATGGAGGGAGCCATGCTCGGTGTTTCCCTACGTGATCGAATAAAAAAAGAGAAGGTCCGTAGGAGAACCTAATTAACAGACATCGCTTGAATTGAAGTATTGCTCAGCTAAAGTGGCAGTGGCGGGACACATATTACACATAGCGAGAAGAACCGACGCGACGGCCGTTGGGCAGGAAATGTTCTGGAATGGCGACCCAGCAAAGGATGACTCTTCATGGGTCGGCTCAGCCCTCGACAAGGTGGCCATATAGCGATGATAATTAACTGGCAAGTACGTGACAATAAACTAGCCTAATCTAGCAGTAAGATACTTTAATGTCATGCTTCGCACTGGCTGTAGACGCTTCAACTTTCTTTGGCAGAAGTAAAATGAGCTCTGATGATCGCTAGTTGGTGTGTATCGTACATAAATCTGTAACTGTCTGACTCTGTAGCGATGCGGGGACGTGCGGGAGACGCGGATGAAGGAGTATCAGTGTGGGATGAGTGTAAATAGGCGTGTTATCAAAGCAAAATTATATAAAAAAATGTCACTTTGTGATATTTATCAATATCGGGATTACGATATTGGGTCTCTCAATTCCGGTATTGAAATATCGGAAAAATCTGTCCGAGATTCCGGAGTTACGAGATTCCGGAATTCCGGTATGCATGCCCTACTATCGAATGATTTTACGCGCGTTATTTTTTTCGATAGCTGTTCGTGCTAAGGGTACTGATCTGGTACCCTTAGCACGAACAGCTATCGAGAAAAATAACGCGCGTAAAATTACTCGATAGAGAATTCTCTATGGAAAATTTAATTTCGCTATTCGGCGGAAGCTGGCGCTGTACAAATTTTTCATACAAAATTGCACTATCGAATGATTTTACGCGCGTTATTTTTTTCGAAAGCTGTTCGTGCTACGGGTACTGAACGTCTCGTATCGTAGTTTGGTCTTTCCTTTTTTAAGGTTATGGCCCGACACACACTTGGGCAGTTTTTTGTAGTGGACGGCTAAGAGTCGTACCATCAGAATCACAAATGCCACTACTAACGTTTTTTAAGATCATCGTTATTTTGATCGTCTAGGTATTTTAGATGTTCAGCCTTGTCATTTTGTAGCAGTTACATTGTAGTTAAGTTATTTATCGCCATGCATGCCGATACCGACCGCAAGCGACAGATAGTTCTCACCGATAGTTGTCGCCACAGGAAACGCACACCACACCGATACTCAAAGAAAATTAATTGTTACATTGTTATCGCGGTTTGTTTTTGGCAATCTAGGCTTGTGCCTGAAACTTTACAATTTTTATTTGAAAAAAAACGAGGTTCTAATTTGTCTGTACACGAATAAAGCACAATTTTTATGAATTTTATTTCAAAAAGGTGCAATGAGATGATTCTCAAATAGGTACTTATGTCTGATCAAAAAGCCAGTACTTACTTACTTATCGTATGAGGATTAATGGCCACCCCAGGTGTTGTACTTTACCAAGCCGCCTGTAAGGCCTCTAACTTAGCTTAACGACAATGCGATCGAGTATATCAGTCTGTCAAGCTCCGCCATGCGCTTCATGAAAAAGCCAGAAGCATGGCTTTACTAACAGTAATTCTGGAAAGTTAACCTTAGATTATGGATAGAGTTTAGTATAACATACTTATAAGCGATAGCGAGCGATGTTTTGGCAGCTGCGCTTGCGCCCGCTAACCCAGATTACTGCACGTAGGACTCGCGATTGTGGACGTGAGGGACCGCGATAGGAAATGTAAAATTGCGTTTTTAAAATTGCAAAATTTAACGATGTTTTTTTTTTATTTTGAGTAGATAATCCTGAGACAAAAGTCACAAAGTAGAACGGGCGTCATCCATTTATTCTGGGTGTGGATTTCGGAGTAGTACCTACCTGTCTGTACCCTTAGGAGCTCGGTGGCGCAGAGGAGCTTGGTGTCGCAGTGGCTTATTGCCTGGCTCAGCGATTGCGGAGGCTAAGCAACGTTCGCAAGGGTCGGTCATGGGATGGGTGACAAAAATTTACTATCTCGAGCCTCCGTCAGTGGGGACATTAAAAATGGCTGATGTCAAGACAAGACATGCCTGTACCCTTAGCACGAACATCATAGAGAAAAAAACGCGCGTAAAAGTACTCGATAAAGGAAATATCTATGGAAAATTTAATTTCGCTATTCGGCGTTAGATGGCGCTATACGAATTTCCCTTACAAAATTACCCTAACGAACAATTTAAGCGCGTTATTTTTTTCGATAGCTTCGTTTCGTGCTAAAGGTACTGAAGGTCCTGAGGTCATGTTGCCCTGTTCCAGTTCCACGCCAACGTGTGCAATGAGATCCTGTTCAACGGCTGGGTGACCACCACCGCGCTGGAGCTGTTCGGCTCCTGCGTCGCCATCTTCGTGGCCGGACTGCTCTACGAAGCGCTTAAATATTACAGGTAACTACATTAACCACACGTTGAACCGGCAAATATTACAGGTTACTACATTAACCACATGTGCCACCGGCATTGGCGTAAGAAGGGCGGGGGCCGGGTGTCGAATACTAATATGCCATTTAATGTCAAGACAGAAAATGAGGTTGGCTGATGCCAAAGTGGATTTCAAATCTAAAATTAAAACATATCAAAAATTTATGATTACGAAAATCTTAGTTGCCCAAGATAATATTAGAAAAAATACGTAGGTACTCGTACTAGGTACTTATTTAATTATTGTTTTTATTCGTGTTTCAGAGAGGTTCTGCACACGAGTGCGACCACCGTGACGGGAGACTCCAGGGTCAACATCGCCAAGAACGAGTGCGGGGCCAACGGGAACTGCAACGGGCCTGCTGTCGTCAAGTAAATACATTTTAACACGTTTTTTATCATTATTTCATTAGCTTGGTTAGGTAAACATGAGTGTCAGAGTAGCGCAGGATCGCTTTACGATAAGAACTTTTTTAATTTTGGGAAGTTATAGCGCTCTTACAAAATAAAGTTGTTATAATGCTACCTACTACTAATACTACTATTTTTATTGGTTTGCTCTTGATCCGAATCTAGCCCGCGCCGCGAGCCAAGATAGGATCTGTGTAGGGTTATTCACGATTGTCTGAAATCTAATCGAAAGCATTCGATTCGAATCCGTATCCTCCGATATTACAAAAATATAGCTATTCACAAATACATTCGACTGGCATTAGATTCACTTTCCGACGGAAAAGCGCAATGCATTTACGAAGTTTGGTAGCATAAGGTAGAAAAATAAGATCGAAGACTAAAGAGTTTCCGATTCGATTCGGAAAGTTGGTTTCCGACAATAGTGAATAACCCCCATGGTAGAGCGAGCTCTCCCAGAAAGCAGCGTCGGTTCTAGGTTTTCAAAAGGGGAGGACAGAAGGCAATTTGCTCTGCCTTCTAGGAAACAAATTTCATCCTTCCATCCTCCTCGCACGCGCCTAGGGTTACCATCTACGTAAGGGAGGGAGGATGCTTGTCTAGGATGCACAAAATGCCTGATTTTTCAAAAAACTGCTTGTGTATATTTAAAAAAGGCCGCGTAAAACTATTTTTTGTCAGTTTTATCATAATCTTGTATTTTGCCTAAGTTTGGTATAAAAAATCAGGCGCTCAGCGCGATTTCTAGTCAGTTCCATCCGCCAATCTTGTTATTTCAAGTCTCGCGGGCCGGTTTCGCGGCCGGCGCGGCGACCGCCCCCTAGTATTTGCCACCCGGGACAAGCCAACCCCGCAGCCCCCTAGATTCGGGCCTGTCAGGAAGTAGGGTCTACCCTGGTTCTAAAGCTACCATCTCAATACAGAAACAGGAAGGGTTTCGTTATAAAATTACTAAATTCAAACCATTTTGTTGCAGATATTCGATGCTATCTTCCGGGCACTTCGTCCAGACGGTGCTGCACATCGTGCAGGCCACGGCGTCCTACATCCTCATGCTGGTGTTCATGACCTACAACGTGTACCTGTGCCTCGCCCTCGTGCTGGGGCTGGGCCTCGGCTACTTCATCTTCGGCTGGCGGAAGAGCTCCATCGTCGACTCCAACGAACATTGCCAGTGACAAATTCACGGTTAAAACTACACAGATTACATCATAAGTTTATTTAGCGATAGATTTTTTTTATATCATAAAACACATTGTTAAAGATTGCCACATCTTATTGACCACGCCATGAGTATCTATTTTTAACTTTAAAATAAAATCTAATCAGCCTAGTGAGGCATACATACATATACATACATACATTACATACTTTTTCGTTGTCTAGAAATAGTAAGTATAGGTACCTAAAATACATTTTCGTTATATTTTACATGTTTTGATATTGACACAAAAATAACATAGCATATCTTGCCATTCCAATGTAAAATAAAGATAGGTTCTACCATATTATTTTTTGTGGTAATGCCACAAAAGTATAATTATGAGATTCACAATAATATAATTATCTATCGCATTATTGAAAAGATTCAATTACTTAAGTATTGGTAATGCACGATTCTAAATCGTTTGGCAAATCATCTCATTTTACATGTTATGTAAATGTATATTTTATTTTATTATTTTTGTACATAGCGAATTAGCGAAGATTACAAAATTTATCTATATAAAAAAACTATATTTGTAAATAAAAAGATTTAAAAACCGTTTGGTATTCAATTTTCCAGTTGTGTTAATCAAAAAATCTCTCTCTCTCTCTAATGAGTAAAATAATTTGGATTATGTTTAGGTAAACAAAATTCTAATTATTTATTCTAATTAAAATACCTTCCACCTTAATGTTATTAAATAGGTGTATTCCACGTAATAAATAAATTTATTATTATGATAATTTGTATTTGATACTTTTCTTAATATAGAGTGTTTAGTTATAAGTAATACCTAGACATGTAAATAATCTAATTTTGTGATATTATGAGACATACATTCCTGAGACAATAAAAATAATGATTATTGTTTATTTGTTATTTATATCATTACACCCCTAAATAAATCCAGTTTATTCAAAATATAAAACAAAGTGTACCTTCATAACTGTCTCCGTCTCGTGTTATCCTGGGGCTCAATTCTGCTAATGTTAACGTCGAAATCGTGGTTCAATGGTGTTTGAATGGTAATGCTTTCCTTTCCTTTGGTGGTAGTGAGACTAGCGCCGCCACTACATTTATTTTATTACTCGTAAACCAAGTCAATATAAAAAAAAACTCATGCAATAATCTCTTAAATTGTCTCTAATATTTTTTGAATAAGTCTTCAAAGGTTTTCATTCTTTTTGTAAGTTTTAAAATTCATTTTAGCTCAAAGTGGCCACTTTTAGCAATTATGGATTTTAAAACTTACAGAATGAATGATAACTGTTGAAGAGTTAGGTATTCAAAAAATATTAGAGACAATTTAAGAGATTATTACTTGAGCTTTTTTTAAATATTGACTTGGTTTACGAGTAATAAAAATAAATGTAGTGGCGGCGCTAGTTTTACTTGACCGCCTGCAAGTGCAACAAGCTACAATGCAACTGAAATTAATACAGGCTTACGCAAGTATAGACGATGGCACATCATCCGTAGCACACACTGCTATCGAAAAAAATAACGCGTGTAAAAACATTCGATAGAGCAATTTTGTATGGGAAATTTGTACAGCGTCATCTACCGTCTAATAGTGAAATGAAATTTTCCATAGATTTATAACTCTATCGAATATATTTCCACCGGTTCCCTATGATTTTGCATAAAAAAAATTGTCCTAATATGACATAGCATAATATGATTTCGCCGAATATTATTTACGCATAATATTACTTAGTCATAACAGCTTAGGCATAATTTTTTTAAGCATAACTACTTTAAGCATAATCATATTTAAGCATAATATTCTTTAGCATAAATTTAAACACGCATAATGTTATTAACGCATATTTTTAATAGACCTAACACTTATACGCAGAATAATTAACTCCTAAAACTTTATACATTATATAACATCTTATAATTATAATATTGCTCTGATGAAATTTGTAGGCGTTTTACATTTTAGGTAGAACGTAGCAATTTTTTATTTTTCAAAGACGACGGTGGACGTATCGTTAACTATTCTGGGTCTAACTATATTATTGCAAAGTTGTAATTTAATCATTTTATATTAAAAGTAAAGTGAATTATAGTTACCAATGCACACTTTTATTAGTAAAAGAGGAGGAACTAAATTAAATGTTAATGGTTTCATATATGAGAAAAATCGTGAAGTAAACAACAAATATTATTGGGTGTGTGAATTGAGAAGAAATAACAATTATAAATGTAACTGTCGACTTATTACGAAACTGAACGACGACCGACATGAAATTTTATCAAAAAAATTACAGAGTCACAACCATGAACCAAATGCTCTCAGAGAAACGGTAAATTTTGTGTTTACATTTTATGAAATAATTATCGTGTGTATTACAATCATGTTGGCGGCTTACGGGTGGCCCAAGGGCCACCCACGCCGCACCTTAACCTATTATTACTCTATATTACCCAAGTAAGATTGGTAATAATTAGTACTTTATTTTTGTGTTTCAGGTTCAAAATACCATGAGTAAAATAAAAGAAGATGCAAAATCAAATCCTAATAAAAAAATAATAAAAATCAAAAGATAATAAAAATAAATAAATGTATTGGCGGCATATAATAATTTATAAATTTCATAAACCTTATATTTTTGTATAATACCTATGTTTTTTGCATGAAAATAAATGAAGTAAATTTATTCTTATTGTTTTTTTTAGTTTTATGACTAAATAATATTAGGCGAATAGACAATATGCCAAATAACATTATGCGAAAACAAATTAGTCTAAATGATAATTATGCTAATATAAATAGTATGCCTAAAAACAATTATGCCAAAGTATTATTATGACAAAAAAAATTATGCCGAACCTGTTATGCCAAATCAAATTAGGTATAAAAACATTATGCGAAAACAAGGGATCCCATTTCCACCACATGTACAGTAGCCTGGGGCGTCCGACCGGCGCGTTGCTTGATCAACATAGGCCCTTTTGGCCCTCTATTACTAACCGAAAAATCAGAGACAAAGTAGGTAGTTATATTCCGAGGATCGAATCTGCTGCATGGGGCCTCAGAGGTGGCGACACTATGAAAACTGCAAACCACTCGACCACGGAGGTCATTTTATTTTATTTTTTATTTTTTTTATTTTATTTATTTGGAAACCCAACAGCTCATTTATACAAAACTTACACTAACACTTACTTCTAAGATCTTAAGCCAATTACAGGATTTCACCACTAAGTTTAAAGAAAGCTAATTATCATTATCATAAATTAATTAACTAATTAATTAATTACTTTGGATACATATTGTTTTGTTTCTCTAAATTAACGCTATTTAATATCATATACCTAATTTCAAATAGAAAACAATAGAACCACTGATGTACAAACATATAAATATAAGGTATAATATAAACGATACACAAAATACATAAACTACCTACAAAATACAGATATTTAATTATATATACAAATATATCGGTTATAATACTTATAATTCACCCATACCCAGATATTCCCAATCCGTAATACCATAACTGTTCAAAATAATATTGATAATAAAAAAGGGAGAGAGAAAAAAAAAAAAATGAATTTATTAATGAAAAGGAGGAAAAAAAAGGAGTTTAAAACGATCCGCTTGCCGCCCTTTTTAGAGAAGTTTTACTTACATTAAAAATATCAATATGCTGAAATTTCTTGTTATAAGTTCTTGGGAGACGTGTCATTACGGCATTTTTACCGTAATTAGTGCGATGCCATGGTACATGGAACAAAGGTGTATGTCTAGTGCGGGTCCTAGGAGTACAGAAACCGACGAGTGCTAGGAGATTAGGAGCATCCAAATTGCCGTGTAAGATGTCGTACAACAAGCACAAATCAAGTAGATCACGACGAGTACCTAAGGGCAGAAGATTGTAGTGCTTACAATCTTCCGCATATGACTGTCTGCGTCTTGAGGTTTTAAAGTTAAGATGCCTAATGAAGCTCTTCTGTATTCTCTCAATTTTAAGAGAATGAGTGATATATTGTGGGTTCCAGATTGGACATGCATACTCAAGGACACTTCTACAATACGAGTAGAAAATAGCCTTCAGACCGCGAACACTTCTAAACGGTTTACAGGTTCTCATTAACCATCCCAAATTACGGTACGCCTTGTTAGTTATATATTCTATATGATCTAGAAACAACATCTTGGAATCTAAAAGAACTCCAAGGTCTCTTACAGTCTCAGTTCTATCAATGAGAGTACCATTAAAATGATATGGGAACCTGATTACTTGCTTTTTACGGCTAAAGCTGATGCATTGGCACTTGCTAACATTAACAGTGATGTTATTAACCCTATAGTATTCATATAACTTATTTAAATCTCGCTGAATTAGTTCACAGTCGGATGACGACTCTATTCTCATAAATATTTTTTTGTCGTCCGCATAAAGTAAGTGCCCGGATCTTTCAAAACAACGATGTATGTCGTGTATATACGCACAGTACAAAAGCGGTCCAAGGTGTGACCCCTGCGGGACGCCAGAAGGAATCTCTATAAAGTCCGACCTGAAACCTCCTACGACCACGGCCTGTGAGCGATTACTGAGATAAGAGGAGACCCATCTCAAGAGATCACCCCTAATGCCAAGATTAAAAAGCTTATTGAGTAGGATGACATGATCCACACGATCGAATGCCTTTTCGAAGTCTGTATATATGACATCAACCTGACCACAGCCTTCCATCTCACACAAAACATAATTACTAAACTCAGCAAGATTCGACACAGTAGACTTTCTCTTAAGAAATCCATGTTGATGGTGTGAAATACCTTGAGTAATGACGTGGTATATAGCATCATATACGAGTTTTTCAAGCAGTTTACTCATGATATTTAAGATAGAAATGGGACGATAGTTACAGATATCCATTTTAGATCCCTTTTTATGCACCGGTACTATATGTGCTCTCTTCCAGGTATCGGGACAAACGCACTGCCTCAACGATTGCTTGA
Organism: Agriphila tristella; assembly: GCA_928269145.1. Taxonomy (NCBI): domain Eukaryota; kingdom Metazoa; phylum Arthropoda; class Insecta; order Lepidoptera; family Crambidae; genus Agriphila; species Agriphila tristella. The sequence goes on along the minus strand of OV743443.1, from coordinate 905,694 downwards.
ATAAAATGGAAATGGGATGTGCCAGAGATGTAGCACAGTTTCGTAGAAAAATCGCTGGTATTCCATCACATCCATGTCCTTTGTTAATATCGAGAGCTTTGAGCATTTTTCCAATTTTTTCCACAGACACAGTGACATGCGTCAAAGCTTCACCTGTATTATCGCATGCAATAGTTTGAGACGCCCCACTACTCGTGATTGTTTGTGAGAACATGCTCTGAAAATAATCACTAAATCCCTTACATATAGCTGGGCCCTCAGTTACTGTCTCATCTAGATAAGTAAATTGCTTGGGGTAGTGGGAGCCACCACGTTTCGATTTTACATATGACCAAAAAGTCTTAGGGTTAGTACAATTCTCTTCTATGCCCCGTATGTATTGGTCATAGCACTGCCTTTCCATCACATGTTCTCGCCTACGAAGACTAGAGAAAGCATCATAGTCTCGAGGGTTACCGTAGATTTTAAACTTTGTATGAAACTTCATTTTTTCACGTATCATTTTAATTAGAGCTTTACTATACCAAACAGGATAACTTTCCCTGGAAGTTTTAATTTTACCTAAGGGAACGAAACGGTCAAAACAATTGTTCAGAATATTATAAAACCTTTCTACAGCAATATCCACGTTAACATTATTAAGTACACTGTCCCAGTTAACCTTACCTAGAAATTCGTTGATGGCAGTATAATCACATTTACGAAAATTACGGCGTGGGGTATTGATTTCTTCTAATGGTTTAATAAACAAATCACTAACGGTCACGAGAAGAGATGGATGTAGAGCATCTTCGTTTATAAGAGGCAATGTAGCTCTAGTTACTTCACTGTGGGAATTACAAAATACTAAATCAAGTGTACGTTCTTTACTATTAACAATTCGATTATATTGAGCTAAGCCTGCATATGCCATATCATCCACGAATGATTGAGCAGCGTTTTGCATTTCCACGCCAACACCAACATTATGCAGCACTATGTACCTGTCAGCAAACCATCTTATGCATGGCAGATTGAAATCACCAATCAAAAGTATTGTCTCATTTGGCAAACACTCCACCAACTTATCAATATATTTCTTAATTTCCTCTAATTGTGCGGGTATAGTATCATGACTTGGTGGAAGATAGACTAAGATTATATTTAAATTATGCTTGGTGTTGATATTTTTTGCTGGAATAGTTATATACAGGAGTTCGGTACTATATTCAGACGAGAAGCCGTACTTCTGCTGTGCACCTAAAGTGCGCTTTAGACAGGCCATAACACCCCCACCTGTTTTTTTGTTAGTTTGTATCAAATCACGATCCACTCTGAACGTATCATATCTGTTATCACATAGTTCTGTGTTAAATATATCATCCTGAAGCCAGGTCTCTGTGATAAGTATTATGTCTATATCAGCCCTACTTATATTGTTGAAAAGTTCCAAACACTTTGTTCTCAACCCACGTACGTTTTGGTAGTACATGTTTAAACTATCATTCATTGTTATTACAGTATCGGTTAGACACATTGACATATTCATGGAAATAACAAGTATACAAAGTACTACCAAATCGAAATACTATGTATCCATCATAATAAAGTCCAAAAATATTTTTTACCGAATGGATTGGTGCAAAAATATCTATTTTAATACTAGTGGCTCCGTGAGCTGTAGACCTCGCGTTAAAAAGTAGCTCAAATTGTATGTTGTTTAAAAAATTCTCTGAAAGATGTCGCCACCCATTTTCCCAGACTGTTCACGAGCTTTTCAAAGCACGTAGTAGGTACGTGCTGTTTGGTATTATTTGGTAGGTATGTTCGCAGCTAGATGGCGCTTCTAATTTTAATCATTTTTCGAAATAGTGATTTTTGGTAAATTTAGAAAAACTGGCTAAATTAAAAATATATATATAATTATCGAACCTGCTCACAAAATTTCACGAGAATCTGTTGAGAAATGCGACCTGTAGAGGAAAATGGACAGCTGGAAAGTCGCACTGAAATATGTTTTTTTTTACATTTCTCCGTCATTATGAAAAATTTCAAAAAACTGGCGTAACAAAAAAATTCTATGTCATTTCCGAACCTGCTCACAAAATTTGACGAGAATCGGTTGAGAAATGCGACCTGTAGAGGAGAACATCCAGCGCCAAAAAGCCGGACTGAAATACATTTATCTTACATGTCTCCGCCATTACGAAAAATTTGGAAAAAATGTCCCTCCTTAAATAATATATATGATTTTCGAACCTGCCCACAAAATTTCACGAAATTCGGTTGAGAAATGCGACCTGTAGAGAAGAAAAGACAGAGCCGGGAAGCTGGACTGCAATATCGAAAAAGTGGCGTGACAAAAAAAATATATATTATTTTCAAACCTGCTCACAAAATTTCACGAGAATCGGTTGAGAAATGCGACCTGTAGAGGAGAACATCCAGCGCCAAAAAGCTGGATTGAAATATATTTTTCTTACATATCTCCGCCATTACGAAAAATTTGGAAAAACTGACTCAATTTTAAAAAATCTATATGATTTTCAAACCTGCCCACAAAATTTCACGAAATTCGGTTGAGAAATGCGACCTGTAGAGGAGAAAAGAGAGAGCCGGGAAGCTGGACTGCAATATGTTTTTTTTACATATCCCCGCCATTTCGAAAAAAATCGAAAAAGTGGTGAGGCAAAAAAAAACTATATTATTTTCAAACCTGCTAACAAAATTTCACGAGAATCGGTTGAGAAATGCGACCTGTAGAGGAGAACAGACAGCGCTGGAAAGCCGTAAAACCTGTTTTTTTAACATATCTCCGCCATTTTGAAAAATTAAAAAAATCTGGCTCGACAAAAAAAATCTATATAATTTTCGAACCAGCTTACAAATTTTCACGAGAATCGGTTGAGAAATGCGACCTGTAGAAGAGAACATACAGACATACGAAAGAATTTTTGCCCAAGCTGAAGCAGAGACGCTTCGCTCGCACTTCGTGCTCGCTCGGTCAAAAAGTGACCGCTTTCGTTATAACTTATAGCAAAGTTTTAAAAATTAATAGAAAACAAATAAAAAAATGAAGAAGTCATAAGTATCAACAAAATAACGCAATTAATTGCTAATAATATAAAAAAAAATGTTTATTACTAATGGTAGGTAGTTTTTAATTTTCAGAATGAATCAAACTCAAACTCAAATCTCTGCTTGAGTACAGTTAGATAGGGATGGCGCTATATGCGATGAATAGCACCATCCCTTTCTAACTGTACTCAAGCAGCAAGCAGTGCTTGAGTCTCGTCCTATAATACCAAATATTATAGACTCGGTAGAGTTTCTATAGTATTTGATAATACGGACCTTAGTGTTTTTTACTTGGCGCTAGTGGAGGCTCAGTTGGCTCATAACAAACCTCATACTGCCATCTAGGGGCGAATAGAAATTTTAGTTTAGAACACCTCTGAGGGCCTAGTACGAGTTGTATTTCTCACCTCACTTTGCGAATAGTATCGGGTGAAAGAGAGAACATCATGCGAGTGAGTGAACGAGTGAAAGAGAGAAGACGATAGTTAACTATTCGAAAAGTGAAGTGAGAGCAAAAAACCAACTCATACTCGGCCCTCTGTGCGTGCACACCATCTATTGCTAAGTAGATAAAACTGCATCACTACAACACAAGCAAGACTGGGTGAATTCCATTTCAACAGACTAACTGCTTAGTCATCGATCACCATAGAGTAATATGATGTGTAGGGTGGTGGGGGTTATTATTAATAAAGGTCTAAACAAATTATCGGACGCGGCTTATGGACGCGGCTTAAGCCCGATTTACACATCCATAAGTAAGTAAGTAAGCATAAACTTAATATCCACTGGAATAGACGAACAGAGTTCACTTGGCTGCGAAACCAAAAGTGAGATGAGCAAGTGTTTGTAAATATGTAAACGTGTGCGTGGATTTAGAGATGCACTGAAATCCATTTTAGGTTGTCGATAACCATAATGTATTATTACTCTAATAAATAAAACACAAACAAGATTTTGAACAATTTTATTTAAATAATTTCTTAAGGTCTCCTTTGAGGCTCCCTGCTTATTTATTTATGACATTTATCCAGTTTAATTTAATCACTGGATTTACAGAAAACCTGGAAATAATGGTTAAATTAGTACATAAGTTGGTATAATTTACCAATTGAAAACTGTGTAACCGTCCAAAAGGCACAAAAGGAACTAGATGAACACGGCCTATGAAAGAGACTAAAACCTAAGTGGAAACCTAATAACCTACAGGACAGGAGGACAATCAAAATCCGCTTACTATTTACCGTTGATTATAACTAAACTACTGGAACCTAATTTTACTGGATTAAATAACCTCCAAAACGCAATTTACTAAGTTTACTTTATTCAACCTTAACTAACCTGCAAAGAACCTTACTAACAAGCTTTGTGTGATCTGAGAGGACCTGTGAATGTCTAATGGAGGAACCCTGGGTGTGATAATTAGTGAACCCAAATTCTTTTAAAAGTGTGATTAGTATTGATTTTCATTTTCCAATAGAAGTATTCGCTTTTATTACTAGATTTTAATTATTCCTGCTATTACAATTATTTCTAAATAAAAATACCACTAAAAGAAAGTTATTGCTCTTTTGATACAACCAGAGAAATAGAAATTAAGTCTGTGTTTTTCCTAAGTGAGCCTACTTTAACTTCATATTAATTCTTAATATCTGTCATATTGCCAAGGGAAACCCCATAGCTCTTTAGTGTCAAAAATGGGAATACTATAAATAGAGAGGAAAGCGTTCCCAACTACGTTCCGTTGATGAAGTAAGTATGAGTGAAATAAACCTACGTTGATAGGAAATGATCAAAGTGAATTTATGAGTTAAATGGAGGATTGTTATAAGGTAAAAGAGGGTATGTTCAGCCATAATAGACTGTAAGGTAAAAATAGGTAAGTCGGGTTATAGAGAAAAGTTAAATTTGGATAATTCTCTTCCGCTGCCAAGTGTCAAATTATAGGTCATGTATGACGTTATCCTAAATAATGTAAATTATCTATTGTCAACTTAATTCATTAAAATAAGAGAGATAATTGGAGATAAGTTAAGAAGTTATAGTCGCCTGAGATCAAAGTATAATAAAACCCTCAACGCTTTTAAATAAGGATTCTTTTACTTTCTTAAGTTATTGTACAAGTAGTGAATATGCAATTGTGGTGTTGCCAGCTAAGGTACAAAGCACCGCCCCGCTTTATACAATGGATCTCGACACCGAACGTGGGCAACCCTCTTCTGGCCAGCCAAATTGTTTTTCATGATAAATCTACTTAGTAAATTTTATTATATTAAGATATTTGGTCTTTGTCAGTCTGTTTCTACAAAAGAGGACGGAGCAAAATGCTCCCAAGCGAACTATCAGTTTTCACAATGAGGAATTCTCCTTCAATTGTGATGGCTGATTTACATTTTTTTTTTTTCTTTAATAATTAATTCTAGTATGATTGTTTAACATTATAACAGATGGACACAACATTACTATCCATTTACTTGGGACACTGATAGTTCTCATATTCTGAAGGAAAGACAATTCTAAACAAGGTAATAAAGCTCTATGAAGGATTCTTCATACTTTAATCTCGGCTAAATTATAAATATACAACCATAAACCGAATTGACTTCAGTTCATTTCATTTAAAGTTAAAGGCGATATTTCAATTAAATGTTGAGTAGACTAGGCAATATTTGATTTCAATAAAATTCTATTTCTTTCATCCTCAAATTGAGTTGGTTGAACCTAGTTGTAATATTTGAACTCAGATAATATGTTGAACTTATTATTTGTGAATTTAATGTATTCACTAAATAATATAATATTTTCATAGTAGGTAGATACTTTTCAAAGTATTATCTCACTGTTAGTCATAACCTTCATTCTGTTAATTTGAAAGGTTTACTCAAACTATGATCTAGTGTTCCATAAACTGTGATTCAACATTAGTTTAATGGTTACACGGGCTTATTCCATACACCCAGATCTTGTTTTAGCACTCCTTCCTCAATCACCAAAACAGATTATCTCAACTGTAATCGACCATTTGAAAACAGGTTCAATTTAACCAATCCAATTCAAAGATGAATAACTAATCTTTATTTATGAATCAACTTTCACTATTAAATCATTATCCAATGTTAACAGAAGAATTTGTCTAGCTCTAATTAATAGTAAATCAAACTGTAGGTACTACTGAAGCTTGCAAAGTCTACTCAATTGAGCACATTATAATGATTATTCACAACACTGTGTCAAAGCATTAATAGATCTTTGTTAAGGCGCCTACTATGGAAGATTGATAATTTTCCTTCGGATCGGTCAACTTGTGGGTACTTACTGGAGCTTGCAAAGTCTACTCAATTGAGCACATCGTAGTAATTATTCACAACACTGAGTCATAGCGTTAATAGATCTTTGTTAAGGCGCCTACTATGGAAGATTGATACTTTCCCCTCGGATCCTATCCAGTAGTTTCACATAACCTTTCGTTCACTATATTTAACACTTCTGCGCTTCCTAGATTCCGTTCCTAAATCATCCTACCTCATCACAACCTAGTCAAGTTCCTATGTACCACTGAATGACCTGCGGCAGCCATCTTGTTGGTACCATTCTCGACACCACCTGCCTATGTCTCGCTTCGACAGCCATTTTGTCGTACACCAACCTATTTGCGGCCTACCTAAATCTGATACACTGCGAATTGACCTACCTCTTCTTCGCCTATGTAAGAGTTCCTAGCTTATCTAACGTTACTGCTGTTACCTTGCTGACAGCTCGACCTTCTTGAGAACGTCCATTCTTTTACCAGCATCCAAGTTTCCCTCCCGCCTTGAGATGCAAACCTAACCTACTGTTCCTACGCGCCTAACAATGAATTTATAAACCTAATGAGTTTACCTGCCTACCAGCGACTAAATTTAGATTTCCTATGCAGTATTTGTGATGCTTACCCCATCACCGAAGCCCGAATCTGTACAGCGTGAGCAAGCATGACTCGCCTAATTCTCTCCTAACAGCTTGGACGTGCTCAGCGCTGGTGGGACGGGACAGCGCTGAGTCCTGACAGAAGAGGATTAACACCACCAAGTCATATCCTCCACGATTGGGCGAGGAACACTCCTGCGCGCCGTTCGGTTCGTTGGCTCCCAAGCGAGTTGGCTAACTTGGTGATATTAAGTGACTGAACTAGGTGTCTTTTAACAGAACCCGCATTGCACGCCACAGAGCAATGCTACATTACCTACCCCTTTGAGGATTGACCGAACGCCCCTTAGAGACACAAAACTATTGATATTTATTCAAAATCAAACCCCCTTTATCGTTCCCCAACTGCTTATATAAATTTCAAACTAATTTGATTCGGAAACTTCTTCGATTTATTGGGAAATTTACTTTACTTTATGAACATTCGCAACCAAAATCTACCTACTTTAATTTCAAGCTTACTTATACCATATAAGCCCTAATTAAAGCGTATATGCAAGAGACTCGCACCCGGTTGCGGACCTATACGTCAAAACCTCAAATAAGCACTTTCTTCCTGACTTCTTGCTGTTTTCTTGCGTTATAAAAATACTACTTGTTCGAAACTATCTTACAAAGAGGGTATTGACGGCTTCTACCGAGGTTCCACTTGATGCTACGTTGACGACGAGGAAAGTAAAGAGCGATTTCCCTCGAGCCGCGTCTTTTATAACCCCCCAAAATCATTCACTCACTCCAGGAACCTCTCCCCACACGATCTAAGCATCTTTTTTTTCTACCTTCATTTCCCTACTTTACATAAATTGTTCCTAAAATTTTCCCTTCTCCTTCAAAAACGGGGAGAATTCAGTTTTGTCTTACTCAACTTGTAAATATAATATTTAAGTTACTAATCTTACAAAATGAACCCCTATACTAATCAATAATTTCAACGTACAATTCAACTAACTAATGACCTCCTATGTTCAAGATTCTCTATACTCAAGCGCACAATGACGCTCCATTTTTAACCAAATTAAAATTAATCTGTTACCTAAATATTTCTCTATACTGATATTTCAGCTACATTTGATTTAAGCAATTCATACAATTGTATGAAATAACGTTTCAATCATAAATAAATCAACAAGTTTTCCCCCTTACATCATTTCTAACAAAACTAACAACTTTGAGTAATATTCAGCATATTTATCCAGAATCATATGAAATTATTGTACTATAATCATAGAACTCTGATTAATACGAATTTTATATTCACAACAAATTGAACCTCCCATATGCTACAATTATAATCCAACCTTTTCAATCTTTTTATCTCGCCTTCCCCAAAATATCATAACCTCTAGAATCAATTTGCTAAAATACGTATTACAACATTTTCCATTAAGTATTCGGTCCAATTAAACCTAAAATTTCCGATCAATTTAGCATCACAATGTTGGTACTTTAAAAACCCTAACTGGCAACACTCATCCGACTACTTTTACATTTTCTAAATGCCTACCCTCATTTGAATTATAAACCTGCAGCATAAAATCCCGCTTTCGAAGAAACTTCATATCAATCTTTCTTCGTACAACACCCAACGACAAGACAAACTTTATTAGGCTCCATCCACATTTTCCCATGAAATACTTTCTTATTACACCTTCAATAACTATTGTTTATGTTTTTTTTTAATAATATTTCTAGATTTATCCTTACAATATTTCTATTAATTAATTATCTCCCCTTTTATTTTACAATTCGAGTTTTCAATTTACCACTAAACTGTCAACTAAACTCCGCCCAGAATAAAACATAGTTTCACTTCTTTTCTTTCCCTCTGTATTATCCCTGAACATCAAACCATATTATAAAATCAAATTAAACTTCCATTTTAATTTAAAATCTCCAATTTAACTGTGTCATGAAGCAAGGCATGATATAACAAAATACCCTTATTTAAGCAAATACCGCCTACGATTAACGAAATGTACTAGATCCGCTACAAAATTCTCCAAGCCAACTAAACTTGCATTTATCCCCCAAATCTAACTAATGTCTAATATTTCCTAAAACAAAATTTAAATTTACAACTATGGTTTGGCAAAGAATATGGGACTTGCCTTGCGACCCTCAGTTACCATTTGGCAATCGATTTCTCATCGATTGATCCACTGGAATGACCTACTATATTTAATTTCGTTCTTTAGCTAAAACGCATCACGTGGTGTGACACTACTGACAACTTACAGAAATAATTATCATCGAATTCAATCCTTTTTTAAGTAATCTTCTAAAATAAACTATTATAATGATATTCGAGAGGCTCTAATAAAATTTGATAAATAACCAATAATAAATATAAATAAATTTTAGGCCTATTAGCGTCGTTACTTAGACAGAGACTAATATTTGAATTTTAGCGCCGTGAAAGATTAAAAGAACTTCCGACATTATTGCTAACTCAAAACCTGAACTACTCTTTATTATAATAACTTGTTCGATAGTTAAATAATATTATGCTCAATATGAAACAAAATTCGAAAAATATTTGAGACAAAATAACATGTTCAGTTTTGAACCGTTACAGCTCGACCCCAAAATCCTGCACAGGTGACAAGACTACGTATTGGATCCGGAGTAGGATTTTCCTTCTCAATTCTCAAATATTTATTCCGTCTCTACTCTTATTCCTCAATTTTTACTCATACATCCCTTTTGTATAAAAAAAAACCTTCCCCTTAATAACCCTAACCATTATTATTTCTCCAAGATCAAAGAATTGTTGGGTGAACCCTAATGTAAATGAGATTTAGATTGTAGAGTGTATTTAAACCAAGACAATATTGAAAAGTTATCAAGCGAGTTTTAAGTTTTATGTTACTTTTGCCAATTCCGTCTTATGCATATTCAACACCAGAGTCGTACAAAATCACGGTAAGGTGTGGGTTGTGAATCCACAGCTCCTAGTAAGCCTACATGGACAAATAAGTCTTTTTCTAACCTTATGAAAAAGTCCGCGTATGACGCTACATATTTGTGCATTGTACCCTTCCACAATCAAGTATTACTCCTTTCTTGCCAACAGGGCCTACTCCGTCGGTTCGAAGTGAGCCTATACAATGACCCTATATTTCCAAAAGCTTACTTAAGACTCTAGAACAACCCTAATATCGCCTTGGAGAGTGTGCAGTTGTCGAGTTCAATTCATAGCTCTTAGCTGCTTGTGTAGTACGAATTTCGGACAGTTGTTCACACCAGGACAATCACAAACATCAACAGTGTTCGTTTTTCTAATTTTTTTTCTCTATCCTAACACCAAAAGTCCTACTGTACAAAATTCAAGTTGTCAACTCTAGAACGCCAGTCCGGCCGCAAGCACAAACGAAGCGCTAAAGCAGTGTGATGGTCTTATCTCTTGAATCAATAATAAAGCTTGCATTCAGGTTTCACATATGTTATAATCCAAAGCCCTCCATATAGAATCTAAATTTAGCATCTACTCTTAATTCACATTAACTCTCATTCCATTCAACCCTTTAAATTAACATTCAAATCATACTCATAACCTATATTAGATTCTCATTTTATTCATCTGTTCTCATTACGCTGCATTCACTGTCTTCATTCACTAGCCTACATTCACGCCACCTAAGATTATATCATAACTACTCCCTGAATGCAAATATAAATAACTAAATTGTATAGAGATTAATTATACCGTGTTAGACTCAATACGCTGACTGTCACTCGATGAAATTATATGTAACATTTGCAATAATGTATTATCTCAAACACATTACGAAAGAGAAAAGAAAGAAAAAATAATCTTATATTACGCACTTAATACACTACGCTTTACACTCCTCCCACATTATACAAAGTTTTTTTTTTTTTTTTTTTTTTTTTTTTTTTTTTTCACGATCAACTCTAACAAAACGCATTTCAAACTTACGTTAACGTAAAACTTTAAACTACCCCTTTATATATGAGTTTATTTCATGTAACTGACTCATTATCAATTTTAATTATGGTGTATTTAACTGTATATGCCTTTTCCTCTTCATAACCCTGCCTAAACACAGTCGGACCTCCTGCCAACTACCTAGCTCTATATCATCTTAACGACTGCCTAGACCTATATTTAATCAAAAAAAATTCCCCCCCGGAAAAAGAAATTGTGTGTTGGTGGCTTTTCTTTTTATAACCTATACCTAAAGTCTTAAACTATTCTACTCTTAAACTATACCAAAGATCTTCCAAACTACTTTCTATACCACTACCTAAAACTAGCAAAGCTCCGAAACACATGTTAAATCACTACCTGTATCTAGTTAAGCCACAAGACCTTCATCTTACCGCACACGACATCCAACATAGTCTCAACCCAAAAAACCGTAGTTCCGAGACATAGCGTTTCAAAGATTTAGAAAATCTTAGTCCGACTGTAAAGTATTTTTAGCCTGATCGTATATTGTTAAAAGCTACATTATTCTATTTTGTATAATTTAAAAATAAAGTCTTAGGATTAATATATAAGGATATTCAAGCTACTTTCTAAAACCACCTAGACTTCTAGAGCGCAAAGAGTATTGACTAGAAAGAAGTACTAAATTAAAAATAAACAAGCAAAACAGTAATCATCATCATCATATCTGCCGCACGACATCCACTGCTGGGTATAGGCCAAAACCAGTAAAACAGTAATAACTCAAAATAACAATTGATTTTATATTACATTGACAGGCAAAACGGGATCAAGTCACAGTTAATACGCTCACATTTATAAATAACTAGAGGCCGCCCGCGATCTCGTCTGCGTGGACAGTTTTTTTGCTATCCCTCGGGATCTGTACTTTTCTTTCTGGATGAAAGCTACCCTATGTCCTTTTCTGTACCCCTAACAAAGCCTATGCAAAATTTTATGATGACCGGTTCAGTAGTTAAGACGTGAAGGCGTAACAAACAAACAAACAAACGGACTTTCGCATTTATAATATTAGTAAGGATTTTCTAATTTGGTGTGTTAGTTCGAGATGTAACACTAACTTATGTTTTAATAGCCTCGGTACCAAACAACATCATCTCAAAATGCAATCCAAACGACTTAAGACTACGACAATTTTACTAGATTGTACAGAAAAACTGCTGATTCCGAATATATAAATAACTCAAAATTCAATTCCTTCCAGTCAACCCCATGCCGAATATCATGTGCGAAATATTTAAACTAACAATACCGACCTAAATACCCGCATATCAATTCTACTTATAGTCTCCTCACCAAAAATTGCACTTACATAAATGTTAGTATCAACCAAACATTACCCCATTCCTAACCTTAACATCTCCACCACTAGTCTAGGAATAATTTAAACTATATCCTAACCCTACCTTTACTTCTCAAATGATTCATAACACTTGAGTGCGCAACGAACTCGAGTCCGAACTCTACCCAGTTTACCCTAAAGAAACTTAATTTCTACGATAGCTCTTGCAACTCCTCTTGTCTTTCTGGTTGCAAGATCAGATCTTCAAATAAATTAAAATATAGTACCCGTGCTAATTTGGTTTTAAAAAATCCACCGCCTTGGACTCCACAAAACCACGCTCCCTAATACTCGACTTATGTAAATGTTGAAACTAATCATTTCGAATTAAATATCTAATTCTCAGAAAAACGTCAATCACATTCTTTGCTACCATTACTATTCTACATGATTTAAATATTTTAAACTCTCCTTTTATCATTAAATCCCAACACATTATTCCTCCCTAAACAACTTTCTCAACATTGTTTCAACAACTAAAACGTCTTAGTAACTAGTTCTACAACGACCCCCAGTTAGATAATTTTCGAAAGTCACAACGATTAGTTTCAAAATCAATTCACCTCGGATAAATATTTCAAAATGATAATCTATAAATGACTAACTCAAATCTTAAACGATCACGATCCCTTCAATAGTACAATCTCAAAGGTAGGTTACACTAAAATCTAATCACCACATACTAGGTTTTCTAGTTTCAATTTTAAAAGTTTATTAAAATATTTCACGACCCCATCATCCTATGCTACTAATAACCCTCTAGCTTCACTATTACTATTCAGAAGTTAGCGATAACACCCAAACTCTAAAACTATTTATTACATTATACGCTAATATTTTTTTGTAACTTTGTAAGTTGAACCTAGAATCATCTTACAACACTCACTAACCCTAAATTTCTCCACGACTTCAGTATCACTAAACGTTACTGCCGCTCCTATTAACTAACGCATCAATCGTATAATATTAAGTTAACCACAAACGTGATAAAAGCAACGACAGATTTCATCTCTCAAACTGCCAATGACAAAACGTTAATCCCTCTTAATTGCTTAGAGTTAATCGGTTATCGTATAACTATAAAGTAATTATGGACAAAACCTTCTGCATGTCCACTTCCATAGTTAATTTTCCGTTGGCATATGCCACCATTACCCTTACGTCCCTTTTATCGTACAATTATTAATAAAGTCATGGCCACTGAACCCTAATCTCTTATCAAGCTTGCCATTATCAATTTCCTATCACACAATCAAATTGTAAACACGCAATTGAATCTCTCTTTGCAATGACATTTACATGTTATTCTAGTTAACTGAAATGACTGAAATTGAAATTTTACTCACCGAATAAAGAACTAATAACCATTGACCTCAACTCGAGAACACAATTATGTACCTCTTCACTTGTTCAATGTAAAAATTCCAATGCACTTTGCCTCTCTGAATCGCTAGTATGAAATTATCCAACAATAGCAAAGTATTTTTGTTAAAAAAAAAACCACCGATTAACGAAACAACACAAACAAAGGATTACTCGTTTTCTCATCGTTCCCCTTTAACACCCTTCTTATCACTTTCACTGTTAAATAACGCTGAAATCTTACAAAATATAATTTAACCTTATTGGCATAAACAAAACTCATTATATATGTCATTAAATTCAAGGAGTAGGAATCTGTCAAAGGCTGCACTCCGAATCACACCAAAATCGATGACAGCATACTAAAATGCGTTCCGAGTCGGTGATTTTGTATGGGTTTGACAGATAACGTGAGCGCTGACATCGATTTTATCGCGATCCGGAATATACCCAAGTTGACGTTTCGTTCGGAAATCGATAACATGTAATTTCTTTGGCCGCGTTCCTGACCTTATTCACATTCAGCCATTTACGTAACAACACACTATTACTAAAAGCCACACAGATGATGTTACGCACACGTGCGTATACATTTACTAAAATTACTACAAATCCCGTGTCCTATCAACCACACTTTTGAGCAATTTATTCGATTTTACGAGTGATAAAAAATAAATAAAAGTGTGCACACGTGTGACCATACATTTTTTTTTTTCTTTAAGAATCATAGCTTTGACACAACAAAGCACCTATGATTTCGCTATAGCCGTAAATTCAATTGACAGTCCACCTATCACCGCCATCCTACTTCGCAATCATCAATTTAACACGACTAGAATTTTATAATCGAACATATCCTATGATCTGCTTTATTTATTAGGTATAAACAAAAGAAGAACAAAAGTTTTTTTTTTTTTTTTTTATAACGTGTCTTTAAAAATAACGTTGAAGTTTCTTACTTCACTTTCCCTCAAAGTCAATAGTTTGGAAGTATTGATCCCCAAAGTGATTTATGCTATTATTTTGTCAATCATCTTTGACACCTGATGACAATATTGATGCGTATTGACATATGATTGATAAGAAACCGCCAAGCTCTCGTCGTCCTTAGTTATACATTTAAAATCGTATATGTGGTAATCTATAAAAAGGTCCCTTTTTTTTTTCTAACTTAATCATATCAGTGAATAAAATCCGAGTCAAAATTCAATTTTTAAATCGATCTCGGTCCATGGCCGAAAAGTGGATTCGGTCGGATCTTGATGCGGACCTTTGAACAGAGTAAAATAAATTTGACTTGAATAGATAAACCGGAACTGGGAAAATAATTATATCGATTATCGATAGTGTATATCAATAAAACCTATCGCGATACGATTTGCTTAACTACGCAATTTACCTTAAACGAGACTATACTGTATGAACAAGTAATAATTTAGCTGCATAATTGTATCATTGTAACCAAACGTAGTGTGTAAAATGACTATAGAACCAAATGCAATACAGTTAACCTAAGTGTCGATAGTTTACGTAAATATCGATAAGGTATCAGAGGCGTCGATAGTTTTGGCAGCACTATAATGACAATGAAAACATTAAGGCCGCGTTCCGAATCACGCTCACAGCGCTGTGAGCGCGAATCCGACCAAATGAAAAAGTCACAAAATATTACACAAATAGGGTATTTGTGTACCTACCTAATTTAATGGATTATACGCTAACAGCGCTGTTGGCGTGATTTGGAACGCGGGGTATATGTATCGAAAATATTTTACAAAATGTGTCCTAAAACAGTGGTTATTTGTGTATTTGTTTTCAGAGATATTTAACTAAGATCTTACAAATGATCCGCAAAACGAAAGTTTCAAGGACCAGCCAAAGTGACAAGTTAATCGCCATAACTCGTACCAGAATGATAACTTAACAACCATTGGAAAAGAAAATCAGTGTTTTAACATATCAAACCTTTATACCCACTTCACCGCAACAAAATGTGACTGTCACAATCTCACTTGTTAACAGTCACTCACTCCCAAACCACACAAAACCTGAAGATTCGCAATAATAATATGACATCCTGGTCTCACGGCACCTATGATGTAACCGTCCAAAAGGCACAAAAGGAACTAGATGAACACGGCCTATGAAAGAGACTAAAACCTAAGTGGAAACCTAATAACCTACAGGGGGCCTACAACGAGCTCTTATAGCAATGTCTTTTAGGTCTTACATTGACTTTTCGTACCACGACGTCCTATAAAGAAGGTTGTTTCTACCTCAAATTTCTTAGCGATTTTGTTGCGATCATCTTTAACTCATTCACTCTTTGTCAAAAAATATCTAAGGTTGCCAACTCAACGTAAGTTTAAGTAAGTAACTATCTTTTACAAGTTCTATAACATTTTTTTCTGGAAGAAACAAAGTTGTCATAAGAATGTCAACTTGTCGATACCAATAACATGAATTTTTAGAGTTAATGGTGTAGTCAACGAGTGCCCAGAATTTGAATAGTTTACACAACCGGGATTTGACCGGCTATCCTGATACATAAGAATAAGTTTTATTTATTCTTATGCCTGATATCCGAATGGCTGGTCATTTTGAAGTCCCTTTATTTTGTTTCAAAGTTTAGCAATTATTAGACTGTAGGTAAATCGTAAATGGTAGCAAATAGGGAGCAACTTTTGGTCTCCAGCCTGACGTGAATCGATACAGACAACCAGCCATTCTAACGCTCACAGAAATCCGTCACATTCTTATACCTAACATTAACATTCTTCCTATAATCGTAAGCGTTAATACGTCTAAGTAAGTCTATCTAAGTGTAAAGTATTTTTGATACCTACTTATTTTGTAACTACCCATGAAAAAGAAAAATAACGCTCGATACTATGTTGGTTAGCAACCAAGAATCTTATTAATATAAGATTCTTGTTAGCAACCCTAAGCATACATTTTAATACGTCAAACTAGCGATCTTTTGGCGATCATAAAAGTGACAGGCAGGATGGAATCAAAATTATTAAGGCGTGTAGACACGAACGAACAAGAGCATGATGAACACGAACATTTACGAATATTTATTTGGTTCGCACAGTCACCATCAGAACTTGTAAAGGTAACTTGTATTGTAGTGCATGGAACTTATTGACATTTTAAACTGATCAAAAGTATTTGGTCACCTTGTCTGCTACGATATACTGATGGCGACTGTCCGTGTAAACGTAAATCTCAGACTCCCAAGTCCTTTAGAGATAGAGTTAGAAGGCATTTCCTTTCCTCTTCTTCTGATTGACCATTTATTTATTTTCTCCTTTATTTTAATTGTATTTATCTTTAGGTATAACTGTTGTTTGTATTCATACAACACACTTGTTCTTCCCTTTTTTTATCATTGCACCCTATATTTCACATTTTCTATTTATTTTACACCCAATGGTTGCCTGGAAGAGATTGCTGATTGGAAATAAGACTGCCTCTTCTATACTTTCTTCTTTGTATGTTTGTCCCCTTTTCTGTAATATTTCTACTTGTGTGCAATAAAGCGTAATTAATTATTATTTTTAAATAAATCATCAGAGTGAACACGAACACTATAAATACTACACTTTCACACTGAACAACAAAATATTTTAGAAGATTTTTGACGCACACTGTGGAAGCCGTTCGTTTGTATAACAAAGACTTACCTGTGCTCGTGATGAGGAAGTCTTGATGATGAAAATTATTAATGCAAAATGTAATGTGTTATAATGACAAAGCAATAACAGCTTGTTTAAACCAGCCTTTTTCAAAACGATCTTTTTTCCAGCGATGTTGATATGAGCTCTACATAGATTCGTACCATGACATTTCTGTCAAACAAACTATGATAATATAATAACCTTATATTATTCCCGCAAAGTACTGGGAAAGAACGAATAATTTTACTAATAATTTGTCTATACCTTGCTTAGATATAGGAAAAAATACGCTATGTAGTGATTATTTATTCTGTGGTTTCAACAATAGACATGAACAAAGAGGTAACCTACCTACTTATGTCATACGTAGTGTAAATATGTCACTCGTCTCGTGAAAAATAGTAATCAAAAAAATATTTACTTAAACACTAAACAGCTATAATCCTTCGATTGATATAATTTATAACCACGTATTAATAATTTATTGATAAATCAACCACACACGTGATATCTTAAAAGTGGACTATTTAATACTTTTGCAGTCAACAGGATAGGATTCTACTCCAAAGAGCTGAATATCGTCACAACGTCTTTTAAGTTCATGTAAGTAAATTGGTGTATTATATTTATTGTTTTATGGTCTTATAAGCAAGTACCTAGTGTAAATAAGTCGTTTTATACTGAAGTGCTCGTAACCGCTTGATTGAATTATGTTAGAGTATCTGACTACCTACTTACATTATTTTTGGTTATTTGCAGGTTTGCCAGGGAATCATACGGTGATAAACCCATAAAAGCCATAAGCTTCCGACTTAAAAAGGATAATTTTGTACAACAATACTGTGACAATTTTATTAGATACTTATAGAAAAGATGTTTCATTTTGAAAAGTGAATATCATAAATAAATACCCATATCAAGTAATAAAGTAATCATTTTCTTTGCTCTTATTTATTTTGTACCATTGCGCTAGCTATAGCTAGCCTTAGCAAAAGGGCCGTGACTTTATTTTTATAAATTGGTTTTGTAAAATTTGTAGTTTGGTTTTGTGCATGTTATACGACAAAAAATCTAGGGTACCTACCTACCTAAACATAGCACTATCATAGGTGGGCGTGCTGTAATTAATGTTGATTTTGTTTATTTAGTAGGGACAACTTGTCTTAGTAATATGTTCCCATTAGAAGAGATTAATAAAAAGGCAATAATACAATACATGTACTGTTTTATTTTAAAAGGAAGTTGTGTAGATTTATAAGAACACAAGCTCACTCACAGAAACAAAACTCACGAACAAAATACCAGTAGAATTTGAGATTTTTCATCACAAGCCTCCAATTGTCGCACAGGTTATGAACAAGCTGGTTCTGCTACAAATGAAATCACCCGATGAACAAATAATCATCAAGTTAAAAAAAAACACATTCTGGGCGTAGTTAAATACGACGCCTTTTTCTTCACAGTAAATCTTCGTTATTTCGTACCATTATTTTGTCATCTAAAAATAATTGTAAAAGATAACTTATTTATTAGTCATATTTTAAAGAAAGTTCACTCAATATGCCTAGAAATATGAGTAAAATATGCATATTGTGCACTATGAACAATCTACTTTTGGAACATTTTACTTTAAATCATAGAAAAAAATACTCCATCATGTTGATTGTGTCGCACAAAAACACCCTTTTTAAGATCGCTGAAAGATCGCTAGATTTGACATAATTGACGTAGAACAAGATCGCTAGTTGTCAAAAAGGCAGCTCATGGTACGGATTTATGGTACGGATTGAGTGAACGAGTTATGAATGATGACATGAAAAAGGGAATTAATTAAATGGGTGACTGGAAATAATTAAAGGCGACTGTAAATGGGATACTTAAATACTAAACTGGACAGCAGTTTATTTTTTGGGCGACAAAATAACTAAACGGGCGACTAACTTACAAAAATACTCAAAACCGGCGACTACATATGGGTGATAAATAATTTAAGTTAGCAGAGAAAACTCTAAATGGGTGACAAAAATACTGAGTGGGCAACTATTATACCAAGTAGGTAACTATTATAACTGATTTAAGCTGCCCAACATGGTATTTTAACACGTTTTTATTAGGCTGCTTTCTCGTTTGTTATTTGTCATATCGGTTAGGATAATAGTCATCTTTTTTAAATAAAATAAATGCCATTTTTTTTTATTTTGTGTGCCCTAAGGTTGTCGTCCAAATAGTTATTTGGTCGCCCGTTACCCAATTTGTATTTGAAAGTCACCCATTTTCAATATCTGTAGTCGCCCTCGGTCCTTCACCCACTTAGTACTTATTTCAGTACGCTATGTTCAGTATTTTTGATACCCAAAATGGGAATTTATTGTCGCCCAAATAGACGGCAAGGGGAATGGGAGAGGGAGATTGAGAGGGAGAGGAGACATAATATGTGGATTCAATTCTAAACAGGATTGGGAACGGGAACGAGCACTAAGGGGAACTGCACTGCACCTAACGGGGACGGGTCCAAACAGGAACGGGAAAGGGTAAAGAAACGGGAACGGGATATTTATATCTCTCGACCCATTTCTGTTTATTGTAAAAAACTAGCTTCCGCCCGCGACTTCGTCCGCGAAGATATTAGAGAAAATAATTTGGGAACCTTCAACCAGGACCCGACCAGCCGTTTTTACGAGGTTAGGCACCCCACCAAGCCACAGAATAACTAATACCAAGCGAGTAGCTTCGTGCGAGGTCTGCCAAATGCGGCAAACGTCTTGCCTCATGAGGCAGTGCGCTTGGTGTGGACCCGCCTAATCGCGTAAAAACGGCTGGTCTGATCCTGGTTGAAGGTTCCCAAATGATTTTCTCTGATATCCACGCGGACGAAGTCGCGGGCGGAAACTAGTTACATACATATACATAAAGTTTTATTCCAGGTACATATATTTCTTATAAAATGGTATACTATTTTCAAAGCATAATTTTTTTGCTTTTTCCAAGCAATATATGTGTAATCATTCGTTCATTCCCAGCACAAAACAAGATTGTTATTTGATGTCGTGGTACGAATTTGAGTGATATCATTTAGAGCTTGTAACAAGCTTGCTGGATATAAGCTTACTTATAAAAAAGGTGGGAGTAGGCCCCCAGGACAGGAGGACAATCAAAATCCGCTTACTATTTACCGTTGATTATAACTAAACTACTGGAACCTAATTTTACTGGATTAAATAACCTCCAAAACGCAATTTACTAAGTTTACTTTATTCAACCTTAACTAACCTGCAAAGAACCTTACTAACAAGCTTTGTGTGATCTGAGAGGACCTGTGAATGTCTAATGGAGGAACCCTGGGTGTGATAATTAGTGAACCCAAATTCTTTTAAAAGTGTGATTAGTATTGATTTTCATTTTCCAATAGAAGTATTCGCTTTTATTACTAGATTTTAATTATTCCTGCTATTACAATTATTTCTAAATAAAAATACCACTAAAAGAAAGTTATTGCTCTTTTGATACAACCAGAGAAATAGAAATTAAGTCTGTGTTTTTCCTAAGTGAGCCTACTTTAACTTCATATTAATTCTTAATATCTGTCATATTGCCAAGGGAAACCCCATAGCTCTTTAGTGTCAAAAATGGGAATACTATAAATAGAGAGGAAAGCGTTCCCAACTACGTTCCGTTGATGAAGTAAGTATGAGTGAAATAAACCTACGTTGATAGGAAATGATCAAAGTGAATTTATGAGTTAAATGGAGGATTGTTATAAGGTAAAAGAGGGTATGTTCAGCCATAATAGACTGTAAGGTAAAAATAGGTAAGTCGGGTTATAGAGAAAAGTTAAATTTGGATAATTCTCTTCCGCTGCCAAGTGTCAAATTATAGGTCATGTATGACGTTATCCTAAATAATGTAAATTATCTATTGTCAACTTAATTCATTAAAATAAGAGAGATAATTGGAGATAAGTTAAGAAGTTATAGTCGCCTGAGATCAAAGTATAATAAAACCCTCAACGCTTTTAAATAAGGATTCTTTTACTTTCTTAAGTTATTGTACAAGTAGTGAATATGCAATTGTGGTGTTGCCAGCTAAGGTACAAAGCACCGCCCCGCTTTATACAATGGATCTCGACACCGAACGTGGGCAACCCTCTTCTGGCCAGCCAAATTGTTTTTCATGATAAATCTACTTAGTAAATTTTATTATATTAAGATATTTGGTCTTTGTCAGTCTGTTTCTACAAAAGAGGACGGAGCAAAATGCTCCCAAGCGAACTATCAGTTTTCACAATGAGGAATTCTCCTTCAATTGTGATGGCTGATTTACAATTTTTTTTTTCTTTAATAATTAATTCTAGTATGATTGTTTAACATTATAACAGATGGACACAACATTACTATCCATTTACTTGGGACACTGATAGTTCTCATATTCTGAAGGAAAGACAATTCTAAACAAGGTAATAAAGCTCTATGAAGGATTCTTCATACTTTAATCTCGGCTAAATTATAAATATACAACCATAAACCGAATTGACTTCAGTTCATTTCATTTAAAGTTAAAGGCGATATTTCAATTAAATGTTGAGTAGACTAGGCAATATTTGATTTCAATAAAATTCTATTTCTTTCATCCTCAAATTGAGTTGGTTGAACCTAGTTGTAATATTTGAACTCAGATAATATGTTGAACTTATTATTTGTGAATTTAATGTATTCACTAAATAATATAATATTTTCATAGTAGGTAGATACTTTTCAAAGTATTATCTCACTGTTAGTCATAACCTTCATTCTGTTAATTTGAAAGGTTTACTCAAACTATGATCTAGTGTTCCATAAACTGTGATTCAACATTAGTTTAATGGTTACACGGGCTTATTCCATACACCCAGATCTTGTTTTAGCACTCCTTCCTCAATCACCAAAACAGATTATCTCAACTGTAATCGACCATTTGAAAACAGGTTCAATTTAACCAATCCAATTCAAAGATGAATAACTAATCTTTATTTATGAATCAACTTTCACTATTAAATCATTATCCAATGTTAACAGAAGAATTTGTCTAGCTCTAATTAATAGTAAATCAAACTGTAGGTACTACTGAAGCTTGCAAAGTCTACTCAATTGAGCACATTATAATGATTATTCACAACACTGTGTCAAAGCATTAATAGATCTTTGTTAAGGCGCCTACTATGGAAGATTGATAATTTTCCTTCGGATCGGTCAACTTGTGGGTACTTACTGGAGCTTGCAAAGTCTACTCAATTGAGCACATCGTAGTAATTATTCACAACACTGAGTCATAGCGTTAATAGATCTTTGTTAAGGCGCCTACTATGGAAGATTGATACTTTCCCCTCGGATCCTATCCAGTAGTTTCACATAACCTTTCGTTCACTATATTTAACACTTCTGCGCTTCCTAGATTCCGTTCCTAAATCATCCTACCTCATCACAACCTAGTCAAGTTCCTATGTACCACTGAATGACCTGCGGCAGCCATCTTGTTGGTACCATTCTCGACACCACCTGCCTATGTCTCGCTTCGACAGCCATTTTGTCGTACACCAACCTATTTGCGGCCTACCTAAATCTGATACACTGCGAATTGACCTACCTCTTCTTCGCCTATGTAAGAGTTCCTAGCTTATCTAACGTTACTGCTGTTACCTTGCTGACAGCTCGACCTTCTTGAGAACGTCCATTCTTTTACCAGCATCCAAGTTTCCCTCCCGCCTTGAGATGCAAACCTAACCTACTGTTCCTACGCGCCTAACAATGAATTTATAAACCTAATGAGTTTACCTGCCTACCAGCGACTAAATTTAGATTTCCTATGCAGTATTTGTGATGCTTACCCCATCACCGAAGCCCGAATCTGTACAGCGTGAGCAAGCATGACTCGCCTAATTCTCTCCTAACAGCTTGGACGTGCTCAGCGCTGGTGGGACGGGACAGCGCTGAGTCCTGACAGAAGAGGATTAACACCACCAAGTCATATCCTCCACGATTGGGCGAGGAACACTCCTGCGCGCCGTTCGGTTCGTTGGCTCCCAAGCGAGTTGGCTAACTTGGTGATATTAAGTGACTGAACTAGGTGTCTTTTAACAGAACCCGCATTGCACGCCACAGAGCAATGCTACATTACCTACCCCTTTGAGGATTGACCGAACGCCCCTTAGAGACACAAAACTATTGATATTTATTCAAAATCAAACCCCCTTTATCGTTCCCCAACTGCTTATATAAATTTCAAACTAATTTGATTCGGAAACTTCTTCGATTTATTGGGAAATTTACTTTACTTTATGAACATTCGCAACCAAAATCTACCTACTTTAATTTCAAGCTTACTTATACCATATAAGCCCTAATTAAAGCGTATATGCAAGAGACTCGCACCCGGTTGCGGACCTATACGTCAAAACCTCAAATAAGCACTTTCTTCCTGACTTCTTGCTGTTTTCTTGCGTTATAAAAATACTACTTGTTCGAAACTATCTTACAAAGAGGGTATTGACGGCTTCTACCGAGGTTCCACTTGATGCTACGTTGACGACGAGGAAAGTAAAGAGCGATTTCCCTCGAGCCGCGTCTTTTATAACCCCCCAAAATCATTCACTCACTCCAGGAACCTCTCCCCACACGATCTAAGCATCTTTTTTTTCTACCTTCATTTCCCTACTTTACATAAATTGTTCCTAAAATTTTCCCTTCTCCTTCAAAAACGGGGAGAATTCAGTTTTGTCTTACTCAACTTGTAAATATAATATTTAAGTTACTAATCTTACAAAATGAACCCCTATACTAATCAATAATTTCAACGTACAATTCAACTAACTAATGACCTCCTATGTTCAAGATTCTCTATACTCAAGCGCACAATGACGCTCCATTTTTAACCAAATTAAAATTAATCTGTTACCTAAATATTTCTCTATACTGATATTTCAGCTACATTTGATTTAAGCAATTCATACAATTGTATGAAATAACGTTTCAATCATAAATAAATCAACAAGTTTTCCCCCTTACATCATTTCTAACAAAACTAACAACTTTGAGTAATATTCAGCATATTTATCCAGAATCATATGAAATTATTGTACTATAATCATAGAACTCTGATTAATACGAATTTTATATTCACAACAAATTGAACCTCCCATATGCTACAATTATAATCCAACCTTTTCAATCTTTTTATCTCGCCTTCCCCAAAATATCATAACCTCTAGAATCAATTTGCTAAAATACGTATTACAACATTTTCCATTAAGTATTCGGTCCAATTAAACCTAAAATTTCCGATCAATTTAGCATCACAATGTTGGTACTTTAAAAACCCTAACTGGCAACACTCATCCGACTACTTTTACATTTTCTAAATGCCTACCCTCATTTGAATTATAAACCTGCAGCATAAAATCCCGCTTTCGAAGAAACTTCATATCAATCTTTCTTCGTACAACACCCAACGACAAGACAAACTTTATTAGGCTCCATCCACATTTTCCCATGAAATACTTTCTTATTACACCTTCAATAACTATTGTTTATGTTTTTTTTTAATAATATTTCTAGATTTATCCTTACAATATTTCTATTAATTAATTATCTCCCCTTTTATTTTACAATTCGAGTTTTCAATTTACCACTAAACTGTCAACTAAACTCCGCCCAGAATAAAACATAGTTTCACTTCTTTTCTTTCCCTCTGTATTATCCCTGAACATCAAACCATATTATAAAATCAAATTAAACTTCCATTTTAATTTAAAATCTCCAATTTAACTGTGTCATGAAGCAAGGCATGATATAACAAAATACCCTTATTTAAGCAAATACCGCCTACGATTAACGAAATGTACTAGATCCGCTACAAAATTCTCCAAGCCAACTAAACTTGCATTTATCCCCCAAATCTAACTAATGTCTAATATTTCCTAAAACAAAATTTAAATTTACAACTATGGTTTGGCAAAGAATATGGGACTTGCCTTGCGACCATAGATATAGTATATTAAAAAGGGGTAGATGCGCCACCGAGCGACCGGGTGTAAGGGATAGATATATTATGACGTCAAAATATGGGGCTGCCATGATCGCAAAAAAAATACCCTAAAATGTAGTTGGAATCGTTACAGTACTTGAATTCCGTAGTGAGTGAAAGTCAACATTTTGACTCGCTAATTAAACAAAGTATTGCAAGCGAAATCGCGAAAATAGGTGGTCCCGACCAACCACTCTTTTTGTCCAGACCGATCCTAAGTTATGCCCAGGCTTAACAGCTATATAACAGAAAAAGTTTCATTCGAATCCATTCAGTATTTTCGGAGATTAGCGTGTTCAAACAGACAATCAAATTTTTTTAAAAATATAATATGTAACTAGCTGATGCCCGCGACTTCGTACGCGTGGACTTTGACTTGCGCATGCATATGAACTTATGTAGTTACATAAGAAAATACTTGTAGCAGTGTTATAATGTTAAAAGTTACTAAATCAAAAAATGTTCATCAGGCTGAACAATTTTTGCTAAGGTGTCATTTTTATATTTTGTATAGTTTAGCTGGACCATTATGGTTCTGCATCAGGTGTTCCCAGATCATGGATTTCTATACCTCAACAAAAAATACTCATCTGGCTGAACAACTTTTGCTAAGGTGTCATTTTTATATTTTGTATAGTTTAGCTGGACCATTATGGCTCTGCATCAGGTATTCCAGATCTCCAATTTTTATACCTCAACAAAAAATGCTCATTAGGTTGAACAACTTTTGCTAAGGTGTCATTTTTATATTCCGTATAGGTTAGTTGGGCCATCATGGTTCTGCATCAGGTGTTCCATTTTCCAAAATCAATTATACCCTAAGTTATGCCCAGGCTTAACAGCTATATAGCAAAAAAAATTCATCCGAATCCGTTCAGTATTTCCGGAGATTAGCGTGTTCAAACAGACAAACAAACAGACAAACAGACACACTTTTTTTTTCAAATTCCTACTCTACTAATGTATCCATCGCCCCAAATATTTTTTTTGAAATATATGTAATGTACAGACACACTTTTTTACTGTTTTATTATAAGTAAGGATGTACAGACACACTTTTTTTACTGTTTTATTATATGTAAGGATAAGGATGTACAGACACACTTTTTCTACAAATCAATTCGTGTGTACTTATGCCAATTCTTTTTTCCAGTTGCTTCTATCCATTTCTCACGAATTTTATCTTCCGTCGGAAATCTGGAAAAATCAAATCGCTCTAAATTCCCTGAAATATGGGGTAATTTTTGGGGAAAAATTTCTATATGGGTAGGCATCCGGAAATCGATTTATAAACCTACTGATTTTAGTGGACGTCAATGCTAAGCTGGCTTCTATTACGTAGATTAATACGCAATTTTCCTGGTTTGCATGTCAAATGTTTCCGAGGTTATTTTTAGAAATAATTTTTAGAGTTTTCCTATTTATCAGGTTTTTCATGATATAACTAATGATTTAGCTCAGAAACTTGGTTCCTGTGAGGTTTGAGAAAGAAATACGTGATCAATATATAGAAAACAGTGTACTTACGCATGAAATGTAACACCCGCTTCTTTTCTTTATTTGTTGCTTTTGCAGCCAAATATTGAACACCCCACCATTTTATTGGCTAGACACAAACACTACACATTCGATTTATAATAAATTTTATGTATAAATTAGGTAGTAATCCACAAAACCTTTAATTTCTTTGGCACTTTTGATATAACCTCACTTGTTTGTTTTGCCTAGTTGAACTGTGCCTATAACCCGACCATGAAAAAAAGTCCGGTCGGTGATAGAGATAAAACATGAAACTCTTCTTTATTTCCTCCTATAGGAATCTCAATAAGACGATCTCGCTCTATCAAAGCATGTCAGACCCTTGCTTGCGACCCTCAGTTACCATTTGGCAATCGATTTCTCATCGATTGATCCACTGGAATGACCTACTATATTTAATTTCGTTCTTTAGCTAAAACGCATCACGTGGTGTGACACTACTGACAACTTACAGAAATAATTATCATCGAATTCAATCCTTTTTTAAGTAATCTTCTAAAATAAACTATTATAATGATATTCGAGAGGCTCTAATAAAATTTGATAAATAACCAATAATAAATATAAATAAATTTTAGGCCTATTAGCGTCGTTACTTAGACAGAGACTAATATTTGAATTTTAGCGCCGTGAAAGATTAAAAGAACTTCCGACATTATTGCTAACTCAAAACCTGAACTACTCTTTATTATAATAACTTGTTCGATAGTTAAATAATATTATGCTCAATATGAAACAAAATTCGAAAAATATTTGAGACAAAATAACATGTTCAGTTTTGAACCGTTACAACTGTCGGTTACAAGCAGCTTTAAATAAAACTATCAGTGTTCACAAAGACAAACAAAGTTATATTGGAAATCATCGACATGAGTATCGATATCGATAATTTTTGATCAATATCTACGCTTTATTTTCTCAAGTTCACGGACATAATATCTTTTTATCTAACACATAATGTTTAGAAATCAGCCTTTATTTAGGAAATAGGCGTTTAATTGCATCATATTAGTATATAACTTAGTGTGTTTGGAAATATATTCAACTAAAATAAGAATTATGAAAATGGTAATAGTACAATCATATTTACCTGTGAAATGAGTGTTTATTTGGGTTATTGTCGTAAGTAACATTAAAATCCAGTACAGAACACGACACCATTATTGATTTATATAGCTTTGAGAGCCAAACCGACCCGATCGCGATCAAAATTACAAAATAATCTTGTTGACGCTTTTCACCAAGGTGATAAACGATGATAAATGAAGTCAAACCCGGTTTAGCTGTCAGTTTTTTTTTACTCTTTCTCGCACATCGCATAAGCCGTAAGAATCGGTTTCTCACTCGCACCTTTGTCCGTCTACTTGAGCATAGCGAAAAATTTTCTAAGTCTATGGTAAGTAAGTAGAAACCGCGTGTGGACACCGCCCGGCAAGTAAGTAAACCGGTAAGTAGCAACTTGCCGCAGGATAGGATCGGGTTCTATTTTTTGGACAGGCAAGTAGCGCGCACCCCCCTCCCGCTTCGTCTCCCGCTCCCCGCCAACTTACTTGCCGCCGTGTAAACGGCACTGTCCGCAGGCAAGTAAGTAAGTTCATAAGTTGACATCTGTCGCAGTGGAATGATCTATTCCGTTCTAATACAAAAAACTTATGCCAATGGTATTTGTTTATTATCGTAATTAATTTTCTATTCCGATCGAATACCATTCATAAACAAATCCTTAAACAAGTTAGATGAATAGATTTTGAGCTTCATTTAAATATTTTTTTTAGTTATTGTCTCAGTTTCTGTTAGCTACATGAGCGGTTTTTGTATTTTTAATGTTTTTAAGCTTGCTTAGACTATAATTGTAGCTTAGGAACACCTGATTTAAAGATAATGTTGTTAATGTTTGTGCAGTTAGTACTTAATTTTTTATTCTTAATGAGTTCCGCAGTTCCTGTGGATCTTCATCAGACAATTCTCTGAATAGCTGATAAGTTGCGTTATGAACATTTCTTCTGCTAATCAATTTTCGTTCCTAAATTCGTTTAGAACTTTCGCGTTCAATATTTATTTGATTTTCGATTTCTCCTAAAATCACACTTAATGACTCTTTAACAAAATCACGAAGTTGCTCACGCACTTCACCACAATCCATGGTTGGTCGCAATTTAAATAAAATTATTTATAAAGAGGGTAGCAATATGTCGTCATCCAACGCGAGCGGTCGACTTATGAATTCACTTACTTGCCGAAGTCAATTCACCGTTTGGACGCAGCTGTCCGTTTTCCGATTAAGTAGTAAGTAGAAGGACAGTTGAACTTACTTACTTACTTATGGATGTGTAAATCGGCCTTTACTGCCGCGGCTGATAAGTGTGCACACTCTAATAACATCCTGCGTGCCTAGAGTTGGAAAAAACGGCTTAAAATTTTTAAACGTTGAAACGTTGTACTTTTTTTAATAAGCACGCTTAAAAAAGTGCTTTTTTGCTTAAATGCTTTTTTTCGTTTGTACGTTGTGTTGAAACCGTTGAAGTAAAAAGCTTGCAACGTTGTGTTGCCAATAAGAAACAAACTACGCGGAGAGCTTTTTAAACAGAACGAAATTGTTGTGATATAAACAAAATTTTGAATAAAACCTAATTACTTTTTTATATTTCAATTAACTTTAACTTTACAGATATTGCATTCTGCAAATTTTTCCTGAATTCTCGACATTTTATTTATGTTCACAACTTTAAAACTAATGCAGTTCAAATCCACCTCACACCACCTCATACATACGTATTAACAATGTTTATTAACAACAAAACGTAAATAACGTTAGCAATTTAAGCAGACAACGCAAATTACGCAACAAACTGAACGAAAACGTGACACGCGCTCACTCCCAGACAGCAAAAAGCGTACTGCTTACTGCTTTTTTACTTTTCGTTTAAAACATTCAAACCAACCAAATAAAGTTGCATATATATACGCTATCGAATGGCAAAATCGCCAAATAGGAACGTTGAAGCAAGTAGTTCTACCACAACATGATAGATGGCGGGACTTTTACAATAAGTAGAAAGCATACTTTGCTTAAAATTGAAAGCGCGCTTTTGCACTTATTTAAATAAGCACGCTTATTTAAGTGCTTTTCGTTTAAACGTCCAACTCTATGCGTGCCAGATAAGGTCCAAACAAATTATCGGACGCGGCTTACTGCCGCGGCTGATCTGAGGTGTGCAAACTATCGGATGTAGTAGGTCGCGGACGTAACCATAGACTAATATGACGTCATCGGACGTCCGATAGCTATCTGGCACGCAGGATGTTATGAGAGTGTGCACACTCAAGGTCCGAACAAATTATCGGACGCGGCTTATGGACGCGGCTTACTGCCGCGGCTGATAAGTGTGCACACTCTCATAACATCCTGCGTGCCAGATAGCTATCGGACGTCCGATGACGTCATATTAGTCTATGGTTACGTCCGCGACCTACTACATCCGATAGTTTGCACACCTCAGATCAGCCGCGGCAGTAAGCCGCGTCCGATAATTTGTTTGGACCTTTATCAGCCGCGGCAGTAAGCCGCGTCCATAAACCGTGTCCGATAATTTGTATGGACCTATAGCTATCGGACGTCTGATGACGTCATATTAGTCTATGGCTACGTCCGCGACTTACGTCCGATAGTTTGCACGCCGTGTATACATTTTCATAGTCCCAGCCAGATACCTATCAGCCGCGGCAGTAAGCCGCGTCCGATAATTTGTTTCCACCTTGATACTTTTTTTTTTATTATATTTTTTGAATGAAATAATCAATATCGGCCACCGTTCATGTCAGCGTACCATGTGCGTTCTTCTTCCATTTTTATTTTATTTAACAAAAAAATATTTTACTTTCCATGGTTAAAATCCACTGTATGGCGATCTATGACCCAGCGATTACTCTGCTGGAATGCACCCATTTGATCATAAAAAAAAACAAAAATCAAATCAAAGTAAAGTGCTCCCTTTTTTCGCGCGGGAACCTTGAACAAGAAGGGCGCCTTCTCTTGAAAATTTTTTCAAATAACTTTAAATATTGTTTATTTTGTATATTTTTTCTGTAAATAGTGTAATTTGTATATATTGGAGTGTAAATTCGTATGTAATTAGTGTAAACTATGGGGAGAGTAAAGAAGAGGAAAAAGGATCCTCCTGATCGAACGGCGGGAAACTCCACGGGTGCCTCCTCTGAAACCTCGGATTCAGAGGATGATGCTAGCAGGAAGTACCAAATTTATAAAGTCCCTGGGTACTCTAGAAAGTACCCGGAAAATTGTAAAAAAAATGAATATGTAGTATTTCTCTCGCATTCAGATGAAAAACAATCGTTTACCGACAAGGATAGACTGGCCATTTCCAATGGCATCAGGAAACATTGTGTCACAGGTGTATTACACCTGCGGCCAGTTAATAAATTCAGAGTTGCAATTACTTTCGATGTTCCCAATAACGCCAATGTATTTTTAAATAACATAAAACTTTTAGATGAACTGTCTTTAAAAGCAACCATTCCTGCAGCTGATACAGAGGTGACTGGAGTTGTGACTTCAGTCCCAATAGGCCTGTCCAACCAGCGAATTTTTTCGTTAATCGGCAGTACACGCAATATTATCCAGGTCCGGCGCTTCATGCGACGAGTACGAAATGATAATGGGACGATTTCGTTTCAGCCGACGCAGACTGTCGCCGTCACTTTTGCTTCTACAGAATTACCTGAATATGTATACTTGGACAATTGGAGGCACGAAGTAAATGTATATATACCCCCCGTAAAGCAGTGTCTACACTGCTTACGCTTTGGTCATATCGCGAAATATTGCAGGAATGCCGAGGTTTGCTCTATCTGTACTGAGAACCATAATTATAAAAATTGTAAAGAAGACCCTAAAAATGCCAAATGCGCGAATTGTGGTGGCAATCACGTTGCCATTTCAAATACATGTCTTAAAAAAAAAGAAAAAATTGAAGAAAGTAAAATAAAATCAAAAGCTACAACTTTTTCAGCATTATTTAATGAATCATCCTTTCCACATCTACATGCAAAAACATTGGAAACCCAAATTCAAAATCTGACAAAATCTGATACATTTATGAATATTATTACAAGTGCTATAACTAAAATTATTTTAAACCAAAAAGATAATCCAATAAATCACACATCAATTAAAGAAACCCTGTTAAATTCATTTAGAAATAATAATAGTACTATCAAATAATGGATTATATCAATATAATGCAATGGAACGCCCAAAGCATTATCAGTAATAAATTTTTGCTTACTCAATTTCTTTATGACAACAACATTCACATAGCAATTTTATCTGAAACTTGGTTACAACCTAATAAAGTGTTTAATATTAAAGGATACAAAATAGAACGCAACGACATTGGAAGTAAACATAATGGCGTTGCTATTTTAATTCATAACAGTATAAACTATCAAAAGATTGATATATTTTTTGACAGTTGTTTACAAAATATATGTGTAAAAATTAATGTAAATAGCAAAGAAATATCGATTGTAAGTTTTTATTGTCCGACAAATTGTACTCCTTCGTTTGACAAGCATAAACTTGACGCCTTAGTGAAGTCAGTACCTAAGCCAATGATCTTCGCTGGTGATTTTAACGCTCACCATACATCTTGGGGATGTAACTCCACGAATTCCAGAGGTAGGGATATCTTAGAAATTGCAGATGATAATGACTTGGTCCTTTTGAATAATGGCGAGGCGACTACGGTTGGTTCTTTGTCGTGGCGTCCTAACGCCCTAGATTTAACTCTTGTTTCTCCATCACTCTCTCTTTGTTGCGATTGGTCTGTACATAATGATCCACTTGGCAGCTATCACCTCCCTGTAATTATCAAAGTACTTATTGATAACAATGTAAATAATAATGTAAATAATAATACTCAAACTTGTGGTATCGATAGTAGACATTTGCCCATCTACTCTAATTTCAAATCAGTAGATTGGAAAATGTATACTCAAATTGCAGAGTCTTTATTATCAAGTTTTCAGGAACAAAACTATACACCCTTGGAAGCATATGAAGAGTTTTGCAAAAGATTACATTCAGCCGTTGAAAGGTCTCTTCCCTCAAAAACTCCGTCTTCTTCTTCGCTTAACCCCAATAGTATTAGGAAACCATTTAAAAAAAATCCTTTGCCATGGTGGAATAAAAAATGTTCAGAAGCAGTTTTAAATTCTAAATTAGCATATATTAATTTTAAAAATAATCCTTCAAATGAATCTTACATTGAATTCAAAAGACTTCAAGCTCTTAAAAAACTTACTTTGAAATCTGAGAGGTCTAATAGCTGGGTTGAATTGTGTAGTTCCTTTCATCGTTGCACTCCGCTGTCTTATATCTGGAAATTTATGCGTAAGTTTAATAAAACATATTCCCACAGTATTAAGGATGATAGTTGGATTCCTCAATTTTTGCAAAAATATACTCCAGACTATGTAAATAATCAATTTGAATTTTCGACATCAAATTCTACAGACCCTTCAGATAGCTTCATGATTAAGCCTTTCTCATTACAAGAGTTAGAGTCTGCAGTTTTCTCTAGAAAGGATAGCGCTTTTGGCTTAGATGGCATTCCCTATATGATGCTTAAAAAACTCAGTATAAATAGCTTTCAAATTCTCTTAGATCTCTTCAATTATTTATGGTTGAATAATGAAATACCACAAACATGGAAGTCTGACTGTTTGGTGCCTATTTTAAAACCAGATAAACCCAGTTCAAACCCTGATTCCTATCGTCCTATTGCACTTACTTCTTGTGTTGGAAAAATCTTTGAACAACTTTTAAAACAAAGACTAGAATTCTATATAGAGCAAAATAATATCTTACCTGCTAACCAGTATGGATTCAGAAGGGGTACGTCTGCTCGTGAAAGTATTTGCCAATTTCATCTCGATATTGTAAATAGTTTAAATAGTGGAAAGTCTTTGTTGTCTGTATTTTTTGATGTTGCTGGTGCTTTTAATAGTGTAAATATTGATATTCTTTGTTCTGAATTATTGTCAATTACTATTCCGGCCAAACTGGTTAATTGGATACATAAATTTTTAACTGAAAGAGAAGTTTTTGTGAAATATAATTCTAAACTATATGGTCCAAGGAATGCCTCTGTTGGGGTTTGTCAGGGTGGCATACTTTCTCCATTGATATTCATTTTGTATATTCGTCGGTTAAATTTAATTCTTGGTCCTGATGTCAAAAATCTCCAATTCGCAGATGATCTGGTTGTTTATTCTTCTGGAAAAAATGAATCGGAAATTAGCAATAGCATAAATAAGTCTTTAGAGGGACTGTATAAATACTTTTCATATTTAAATCTAGATATTAATGCAACTAAATCAAAAGTGGTTGTGTTTGGAAAAAATAACTCTTCTTCAGGTGTTTATTATAACAAAGCTCCTATTCCCGTTTCAAATGAGGCTAAATTCTTAGGTGTAATATTTTGTCATGACTTAAAATGGAATAAATATGTTGATTTATTAAGTATAAGAGCTAACAAAGCCTTCAATATTTTAAAAACATTATGTAGAACATCTTGGGGTGCTGATCCTAAAATATTACTACTATTATATAAATCACTTATTCGTAGCCACTTTGAGTATGGGTTTCTCTGTTTTGCAGTTGATAGTAAGTTGGTTGATATTTTAGATAAAATTCAGAATAAGGGCATGAGACTTGTTACTGGAGCGTTTAAAAGTACTCCAATTAATACATTACAAGTTGAATGTAGACTACCTCCCATGAGTATAAGGTTTAACTATTTAAAAGAAAGGTTTGTTTTAAAATTATATAGTAAAAGTAACAATCACTTGTTCTCAAACTTGAAAAGCTTTCCTACCATATCTTGTCGCAAATATCCTTACATTCTTCAGGGTTTTACCCAGTTCAATAATTTTCTAAAAGATTTGCAAATATATCAATCAGAGTTGTTACCATGTTATCAAGGTGATTTTCATAGTAAATATCCTGCTATTAACATAATTATTGATCGCAATTTGAATTATAAAGAAGATGTTTACAATAGATTTTCTGAATTTATTGGCTTCAATTTAATTTATACTGATGGCTCAAAAACTGAGTCAGCTGTTTCATTTGCATTTTATGATGAAAAATTGAATTCTGGTTGTGGTTTTAAAATTAACTCAAATACAAGTATATTCACAGCTGAGGCTGTGGCTATTCTTGCAACTTTAAAACATATAAAATATAAAAATGGTGGTTGTCTTAAATGGGTGATAGTTAGTGATAGCATGAGTGTACTTCAAAATCTTAAAAATAACAAAGTCCATGCTAACACTAATTATATAATTTCATCAATCAAACAGCTTTGGCTAGATTTGTTCACAGATGGTTTTGAGGTTATGTTTATGTGGGTTCCATCACACTCCGGCATATTAGGAAATGAAAGGGCTGACTTTTTAGCAAGAACAATAACCGACTCTTCAGTCCCTATTCCAGATTCAAGTTCCAGACTTAATGTCTCTGTTCCATCCTCAGATATTGTTTCTCTTTTAAAGAAAAGATCAACAGATGTTTGGAAAATACACTGGAATCACGCAGTACAAGTAGAAAATAAAGGGTTATGGTATGCTACATTCAACATTCCCATAGGTTCCATGCCTTGGTTCTGCCAGGGCAATAATTACCTTTCTCGAAAGTTTTATACAACTATCCTGAGGCTTCGTTTTGGACACTGTCGTTTAAACTATCATCTGCATCGTTTAAAAATGGTACAGAGTCCCTCTTGTGATCATTGTAACTCCCAGTCAGAGCAATCCTTGGATCACATTTTCTTTAATTGCCCATCCTTTGGCATTCAGCGCCTTGTGCTGATGGATGAGCTGATCGAAATATACGGTTGTCCAGATTCGGTACCGCGCTCCATCCAGGCTCTTCTTGTAAATACTGATACTTTTCTACCTCTTTATAAATATGTTATAAGTACTGTAGGGCAAATTTAAATGTAAACATGTATTGTATGGTATTTTACTGTAATATTATAGATAAGTTTTTGGTGTAAATATCTATCGGTTAAGTTTTGTACAAAATTTTGATTTTTGATAAATTCATGCGTCATACTCATGTCATTGGACATGTCAGATGGATTGGATGACTTTTCTTCTTTTGACGTTTATCGTTTATTTTGCTAGCTTTGTTGACAAAATATTCTTGGACTGACTATTATCGAAATATGACTTGAATTTTCTTCATGGATTGACCAAAAATAACTAAAGAATTAAACTTTAAAAAAACTACTTATGAAAAAATTTAACTAATGACGAGGCAGCATGGTCTATGACCTTAGCCTGTTCTACGGAACGAAAAAAAAAAAAAAAAAAAAAGTAAAGTGCTCCGTGAAATATTGATATTTTTGTGATTATTTTATCATGGGGACAGAAGTGGCTATATCTTTTAGTGCATTACGTGCTCAACTAGAAAATGAAAAATCGAGTTTGTACAAAATAGATGAAAACATAAAGAAAATACAAGTTACTGGACGGTTTCCGAATGATAGGTTAGTGATTACCTTGAAGACTGGCTGGCGAGTCTTTAGGAATTAATTTTAATATGTTCCTTCTGTTATCAGATTTAATAATCCTTCGGGAGATTATGGAAGAGGCGGTATACGGTTAGGTGGTCGAAATTCCTACCAAGATGCTGGCAATAACTACAACAAGAATGAAGACCAGTTTGGCAAAAGGAAACATGAAACTAAGACTGTGTTTAGCAGGTTTGTTAATCAAAAACGTTCTTCTTACATCAACACTCAAATGTAAACAATTTAAGGCAACACGGAGCTAGAGGATTTAAGACATTTTATTTTCATGATTAGGTTATCGGCGCGAACACAAGACAGCGATGGTGAAGATGATGGTCCTGGTAACAAAAGAGTCAGAATGCCGTCCGCTGTGTCCCGTGAGTTGCCAACTAGAGCTGCTGTGCTCCGAGCCCAAGGTGACGATGTACAGGCTCGGTCTAGAAACCGTCGCATATTTGGATCTCTTCTTGGAACACTGCAGAAGTTCAAACAAGAAGAAATCGTACTACAAACTAAGGTAGATATGTTTAAAATATCTAAGGGGCTTTGTTTATCAGTAATTCATACTTATTTCACTGATTTTACTACTATGTTGTATTGCAGTTGAAGGGCAGGTATTGATTAATCTTCAGAAGTTTATCATATAATAAGCATTTTTTTTATTTCAGGAAGATAAAAAAGCCCAAGTTGAACGCAAAATTGAAGAACAGGCAAGATTAGAAAAAGAGAGGGAACAGAAGGAAAGGAAAACTCTGTTTCTGGAGAGGGAAACCAAGAAAGCCACCATCAAGGCTTTAGAAGCGAAGATGGCTCGTGTTCAGGAATTTGAGAAGTGGGAAGCTTCACAAAAGAATCTGGGCAACTTCATACTGACCAAAGCCAAGCCTCACATATACTGGATTCCTAAGAAAATGACAGACAAAGCCACTGAGAAACTAAACTTGAGTAGAAAGTTCCATGAAAGTAAGTTTTATTTTATCTCAAAGCTTACTGTTTGGTTGAGTTTTTTATTTTGATTCTTTCAGTAAATGTCATAACGTTATATCTCACAATATAATAATTGATTTACAGCTAAATATGGTTATTTATATCTCAGTAAGTAAAAACAAAGTAGTCATCGTACAGTCACGAGCAATAAGATGTACACTCCATAGAACTTTGTCACATTACGTTTTGAATAACCTAGGTATAACCACAGAATACATAATAGTACAAGTATAGAAGATCCACTCCGCAAAGTCATTTAAATAAATAACGACTCTATTTCATACCCAATAAAGTGCAATTAAGGTTGCACGCCGCTCTCTTGCCTACAGTTATATTCACCTAGAAGTTGCCTCTCTTTCTATCGCGTAGCTCTTATCTCTTCTAACGACTTCAGGGTTTCTTCTTTTAAATAATAATTAAATAACTGGTAGTTAATTTATTACAAGTTATGTGTTTGTGAAATAATGTGTAGTTAAATACGTTTAAAAAAAAACATAGGCTAGGTACAGTCAACGCCACATCAGACTATACATGCTGGCTTTAAAGCAATTGGCTTTATTACGAAATGAAATTGTAATTATAATTAATTTTATTTCGAAAGTAGGTAGGTAAGTAAGTACCTACCTAATCTATAAATTATTATTTCAATTAATAGTTGGGCGAAGATTTTTAGCAAATAAGACAAGTAAATACCTAAGAATAAACGGATACTAGTTACTAACTAGGTACCTAGTAGACAAGCACTTCTTACGTTTTGATGTCGTTTGGAACTTTTGGAAGAGTAAAAAACGTGAGGTTCGGATCCTTTTTATTCGTATTAAGGCATACTATCGAAATCGAACTGCTAATGTGCGACCCAGCTGGCACGCGGTAGCCCTCTAAAATTAGTCCGTCCGGACGGACCCGCTACCTACTTGTAGCTTTGTACCTAAAGCGCGGAGTGCGCCTAGCCTGGTATAACATTATCACACTGAGATATATTGACAGTAACAACAAATTTAACACATAGTTCTAAAGTGTGTACATTTTATTACTCGTGACTACACGTACACTTACGATTTATTAGAGTTAACGAATCCTGATTGTTAAGAGTCATGTTGCCATAGCTTCAAGTACAGTTCTCCTTTGACAGCTTTAACAGATGCTCCTTGGAAGTATTTAGTTTTATCTTATTCTTTGAAAATTTGTTCAGCTGAATAGCTGAACCATCATCTATCATCAAATATATCCTCAAAGACAACATTCTGTGCTACAACTTAATCCTTACTAATATTATATATGCAAAAGTCCGTTTGTTTGTTACGCCTTCATGTCTTAACTACTGAACCATCATGAAATTTACAGACACATTGTCAGGAGTACAGAGAAGAACATAGGGTACCTTTAATCCCAAAAAAGGTACTGTTCCCAAGAGAAATAACTGTCCACACAGATGAATCCCGGCTGCTAGTTTTAATTTATTTCATTATATAAGTCTCTAATTATTTATTTCTTAATTGGTAGAATGCATGGCAAGGAAGCGTGAGGAACTGCAAGAAGAATTACAACGAATAGAGCAACGCTGTCTTCGACAGAGAGGACCTGGAACCAAGGAGAACTACCCTGAAACACAGGACGATAAAGATATGTCTAAACATGATGATTCCATCGGCCATCATGATCACGAGATGAAGGCAGAGGAGAGTGATGATAAAGTCAGTAAGAGGAATAAGTTTGCCACGGACGCTGATGACAAGGAAGATAGTGATGTTGATGATGGACATGATGAGCATGAGGTTCCAGCACCAGAAATAATTCCCAAAGAAGAGAAAGGTAATTTTTGAAATGACTTTGCAACTGTTTTACCAGTTAATGTAACTTATAATATGCCATAACATTATTGATCGAGCGAGCACGAAGGGTCTCTGTTTCAGCTTGGCCAAAAATGCTTTTGTATGTCTGTCCGTCTATTCTCTACAAGTCGCATATCTCAACCGATTCTCATGAAATTTTGTGAACAGCTCCGATAATTATATAGAATTAATTTGTCAGATCAGTTTTTTAAATTTTTTCGAAAATGAAACCTTTTCAGCCATTTCGAAAAATGACAAAAAATGACACAAACGCATGGTCTAAAACTCACAGGCCCACTAGTATTTTTACAAAACAAGTATTTCTAATTTAAATTATTTCAATTTGTTTGTAATACTATTTCATTGTTAAAATCTACTTCTTTTAGAATCAGATGAGAGTAAAATGGATACGAGTGTGGATCAAAACACTAGTGCAGACCAAACCATGATGACGGAGACTGCAGATGAAAATATGGACACAACAAAAAACACAAGTGACGGCAACAATACTCCCGATGAGAAATCAACAACAAAATCTGATGACGACAAATCTGATGACAAGCCAGATGCAGAACCTTCAGAACATTCCTAACAACAACTGTACTAACCATTTTATTAGGTCTTAAACTATGTGTGTATGTAAAGTTAAACATGAAAAATAAAATTATGGGTCAAAATTTTCCAAATGAACTAGTGAAACGACATTGTTAAGAAATGTTTATATTTATAAGTTCAATAATTAAGTTAACATCACAGTTTGTAATTTGCATTAGAGGTTACAAGCGATTCAGTAAAGTGATGGAATGGAGTTACATTTTTCATTATAATTTTTTCCTCAAAGATTATCTTTTTCAATGTCGTCCTTACATTTCAAATTCAAGCACAAACATAAAATATACAAAGGGCAGTAAATGCTATTTGTGCTTACAAAAATGTAGTCAAATAATTGACTTCAAATGAATAAAGGGAAACAAAAGTTTCTAATCTTTGAGAGATTTCAAAGTATAAATTTTTTTTTGTTATGTCATTTTAACATGGAATTTTCAATTTGATTTGCTTGCTTACACAGTGAATTCCTACACCAAAGAACATAACATTTTCAACCCACTTTGATATAAATCGTCCACATGGCGCACTAATTGAGGAAGCGCCAAAGCTGATCGATTAGATTGAGAAACACCTAATAATATAAATTTTCTCACTTATGCTCTGAAATGATCACAAATAATGCAGGTTTGATTTACATGGTGGTCTGGTTCATCACGTTCTTTTGAAATTCAGTGTGAGGAAAATAATCCCACACTATTAGTGCGGGAAGTAAGTTAAGAGTATTCCAAATTCAAAACGGTAGAACTCATCCATCAGCTATACTGAGTCCCCGCCCGCGGGGCACAGGGGCGCGGGGGGAGACGAGAACGGGTGCGATGCGGGCGACGGGCGGCAAACCCCTGCCGCCCGCACCTCTCGTGACCCCCGTTCTCGTCTCCCCTCGCGCCCCTGTGCCCCGCGGGCGGGGACTCAGTTAACCGGTCGGCCTATAGTATTAATTTTAAAACTTTATGGTTGCATGACTAGTTTAACATGCACAAACCAATTTAACGATTACATTTTTACAAATAAAAAAATATTTCCGCGCATTTAGTGAGAAAAGCATTATACAAGCTTCGTGTGGGAAGCATGTTAATTTACAATGCCTCGATCGAATGATCAAACCATCTTCGACAATGATACTTCCCGCGTTCTCCTGTTATGCATTATTTGTCCCCACGCGGTAACCCAGCGGTCTAATCGAGTGTGAATATCCTGGAGGCGATGTCATCGAGCATCCAGTCCATGCCGTCGAGCAGGTTCTCGCCCGTCACCGCCGAGCACCGCACGATGCGCCAGTGGTGCGACTTGATGCTGTCCAGCTCCAGCGCCTGGGAATAAACACAACACAACCAATCAAGATACTTTAGTAAAAAAAAAAGTTTGATATTGCTTGAATGCTAAGATTATTTAAGCCGAGGTAAAAACTACAAAAGACGTTAAGGCCCTCCGCTGCCTTGAGCGGGACACGCGCGCGGGGCGACATAGATTAGAGCTTACTCATGCACTGCACAAGCATCCTGTCCGTCAAAAACCAGCAATCTATATTCCCGCGCCGTGTACCCGCGGCGGGATCCCGCCTAAGGCAGCGGACGGCCTAAGTATAGTATAGT
Organism: Agriphila tristella; assembly: GCA_928269145.1. Lineage (NCBI taxonomy): Eukaryota > Metazoa > Arthropoda > Insecta > Lepidoptera > Crambidae > Agriphila > Agriphila tristella. Next base: position 864,098 of record OV743443.1, on the reverse strand, counting down.
CGGCTTCAAAGTAGATGAATATTCCAGAACTATGTCTCTAGATCTAGGTACTGACGCGTTTGTAGAGATGTAACTTACTGCGCTGGTAGATGGCGTGACAAAGTACTAAAGTGTTAAGCTACTAATAGTACTATTAGTTATTCTGTGCTAGTGCTAATAGCAGCAACCATTATTGAACGGGAAATGAATCTGGAGTATCAAAGGTGTCGCCAAAAGTGGCGTGCTATTTCAGTCTGACTTAAAAATAATGGGAGTGCCTTCTTTATTAGTGTATCTAAATAGTTTCCAACTACTTTTGTATAGTAACAAAACAACATTGCTTGTTAGCAATCAACACAAGGTACTATGCAAGCCAAATAAGAATAGTACTGTCAAAGCGGTCATTTTTGTTTGCATTTCGCTCCCACTTTAGGGTGTAGGAATGTGCAAGAAAAGGAACAAAGATCAAAATGGCCGTTTGACAGCACTATTCTTATTTGGCGCGCATAGTACCTGTGGCATCAGTGTCACAGAATATATAATAGTACTACGTACTTCATACAGAAGTCCATCTGTGCGACAACAATCAAATAATACTCTCGCTGCACGGCAAAAAAGTACAATTTTAAATTGCACAGTAGCACAGCGTTGCGCGCCTATTATTTTATGCACCTTCTTTTTATGTCGCGTTACCAATACAAGACATTTCTCATGCGCTGGCGAGATACGCTAATATAAAAGTTAAAGCGCGGAGTGAGGCCCCCCTGCTTATGTAATTAAATAACTAGTTTATTTGTTGAGTTACATTAGGCCTATCACCCATGTCAAGCTACCTCTCCTATCTCCTGCAGCGAGAGCGCCCCGGGCAGGTCGGCCTTGTTGGCGAGCACCAGCAGCGTGGCGCCCGCGAGCCGCTCCTCGCGCAGTAAGGTCCGCAGCTCGCGCCCGCAGTCCGCCAGCCGCCGCGCTGTATCACACACGTCACGCTACCTCTCCTATCTCCTGCAGCGAGAGCGCCCCGGGCAGGTCGGCCTTGTTGGCGAGCACCAGCAGCGTGGCGCCCGCGAGCCGCTCCTCGCGCAGTAAGGTCCGCAGCTCGCGCCCGCAGTCCGCCAGCCGCCGCGCTGTATCACACACGTCACGCTACCTCTCCTATCTCCTGCAGCGAGAGCGCCCCGGGCAGGTCGGCCTTGTTGGCGAGCACCAGCAGCGTGGCGCCCGCGAGCCGCTCCTCGCGCAGTAAGGTCCGCAGCTCGCGCCCGCAGTCCGCCAGCCGCCGCGCTGTATCACACACGTCACGCTACCTCTCCTATCTCCTGCAGCGAGAGCGCCCCGGGCAGGTCGGCCTTGTTGGCGAGCACCAGCAGCGTGGCGCCCGCGAGCCGCTCCTCGCGCAGTAAGGTCCGCAGCTCGCGCCCGCAGTCCGCCAGCCGCCGCGCTGTATCACACACGTCACGCTACCTCTCCTATCTCCTGCAGCGAGAGCGCCCCGGGCAGGTCGGCCTTGTTGGCGAGCACCAGCAGCGTGGCGCCCGCGAGCCGCTCCTCGCGCAGTAAGGTCCGCAGCTCGCGCCCGCAGTCCGCCAGCCGCCGCGCTGTATCACACACGTCACGCTACCTCTCCTATCTCCTGCAGCGAGAGCGCCCCGGGCAGGTCGGCCTTGTTGGCGAGCACCAGCAGCGTGGCGCCCGCGAGCCGCTCCTCGCGCAGTAAGGTCCGCAGCTCGCGCCCGCAGTCCGCCAGCCGCCGCGCTGTATCACACACGTCACGCTACCTCTCCTATCTCCTGCAGCGAGAGCGCCCCGGGCAGGTCGGCCTTGTTGGCGAGCACCAGCAGCGTGGCGCCCGCGAGCCGCTCCTCGCGCAGTAAGGTCCGCAGCTCGCGCCCGCAGTCCGCCAGCCGCCGCGCTGTATCACACACGTCACGCTACCTCTCCTATCTCCTGCAGCGAGAGCGCCCCGGGCAGGTCGGCCTTGTTGGCGAGCACCAGCAGCGTGGCGCCCGCGAGCCGCTCCTCGCGCAGTAAGGTCCGCAGCTCGCGCCCGCAGTCCGCCAGCCGCCGCGCTGTATCACACACGTCACGCTACCTCTCCTATCTCCTGCAGCGAGAGCGCCCCGGGCAGGTCGGCCTTGTTGGCGAGCACCAGCAGCGTGGCGCCCGCGAGCCGCTCCTCGCGCAGTAAGGTCCGCAGCTCGCGCCCGCAGTCCGCCAGCCGCCGCGCGTCAGCACTGTCCACCACCCACGCCACGCCGTCCGTGCTCTCGAAGTAGTTCTTCCAGTATGATCTGTGGATTACAATTAAGCCTTTAGCACACCGCCGACGCCGCCGTGAAATACCGCAGTAGGTTCCGCCATGAGTTCGACAAGCAGGCACGTATCCAGAGGGGGGGATAGTTGGGATTTATCCCCCCCGAAATCCATAACACAGAACAGGACTAATTCAAATTTAGCGAGCGATTCACTCGCCCGGCTTGCAGGATGCTATCGTCCCCCCCCGAAATAAAAGGTTGGATACGTGCCTGTCGACAAGCGAAACAAATGAACGCCCGCCTGTTCTAATGCATAGATTTTTAATGAGTGATTCCGGTGATTCCACCCGATCCGCTCCGACCGTCGACACGCGAAAGTAATGACGCGAAACCGCAACGTAGATGTAATCTTCAGAATATCGTCGTCGATAGTAATAGAAACAACTCATAGCGGAACCATGGCGGAACTACCACGGTGTTGCTGGTACGGTTTCGCGGCTGTAAGTGTGTAAGTGTTCTGCAGGCGTTATTATATAACCATTTAGTACATCTCTACTCTAAATAAGACAAAGAAAAGGCAACCCTCGAGTAGTTTCTTGCTGGTTCTTTCTTCTAGTTATAAAGTGTGTATGCTACGATCTACGATGTATGGACGATTTATTTTCCTCTAGCAGAAGTAACGAGCACAAAGCGATTTGAAAATTTGAATATTTTTATCTGGGTATAAATTACTATTCTTTTCAAATTCAAGAAATAATGATAATCATCATCATCATCATATCAGCCACACGACACCCACTGCTGGGTATAGACCTCCCCTAAGGATCTCCACGACGATCGGTCCTGCGCTGCCTGCATCCACTGGCTTTCCGCGACCTTCACCAGATCGTCGGTCCACCTTGTCGGGGGCCTACCCACGGAGCGTAGTCCGGTGCGCGGTCGCCATTCCAGAACCTTTCTGCCCCAACGGACATCGGTTCTTCTCGCTATGTGTCCCGCCCATTGCCACTTCAGCTGAGCAATCCTTCGAGCGATGTGGGTTACTTTAGTTCTCCTGCGGATCTCCTCGTTTCTGATTTGATCACGTAGGGAAACGCCGAGCATGGCTCTCTCCATTGCACGCTGAGTGACCTTGAGCCTCCTTATGAGACCCATAGTTAGCGGCCACGTTTCACTGCCGTAAGTCATCACTGGCAACACACACTGTTCATAGACTTTCGTCTTGAGACACTGAGGTAAGTCGGACGCGAAGATTTTTCGAAGCTTCCCGAATGCTGCCCACCCGAGTTGGATTCGACGAGAGATCTCTATCTCGAAGTTGGACCTACCTAACTGGACTGCCTGTCCTAGGTATACGTAATGGTCAACAACTTCAAGTGTAGTGTTCCCAACATGAACTGGAGAGGGTACAACATGGGCATTTGACATAATTTTCGTCTTATCCATGTTCATCCTAAGACCCACTCTTTGGGAAGCACTACGGAGATCTTCGAGCATTGTGTTCAGGTCTTCCATGGTCTCAGCCATAAGGACTATATCATCGGCAAACCGAAGGTGTGTTAGGTACTGGCCATTAATGTTGATGCCGAGTCCTTTCCAGTCCAAGAGCTTAAAGATGTCTTCCAACGCAGCTGTGAACAGTTTCGGAGAAATAACGTCTCCCTGTCTCACACCACGCTGCAGTTGGATAGGATTTGTGTTCTGGTTCTGTACTCGGATCGTCATGGTGGCATTTTGGTATAAGTACCTCAACACCTCGATATACCTATAGTCCACTTGGCACCTTTGGAGAGACTGCAGCACCGCCCAGGTTTCAATCGAATCAAAGGCTTTCTCATAGTCCACGAACGCCAAGCAAAGTGGCTCATTATACTCCTCAGTCTTCTGTATAACCTGCCGCAGCGTATGGATGTGGTCTATGGTGCTAAAGCCTTTTCGGAACCCGGCTTGTTCGGGAGGTTGGAAGTCGTCGAACTTGCGAGCGAGACGATTCGTAAGGACTCTCGAAAACAACTTATAGACATGACTCAGAAGCGAGATGGGTCTATAGCTCTTTAAGAGGGACTTGTCACCCTTTTTAAAGAACAAGATCACCTCACTTATGTTCCATGTCTTTGGCGTTCTGCCCTGGACGATGACGGAATTAAAGAGCTTCTGGAGGACTTTGAGTATCGGCTTACCGCCCGCTCTCAGAAGTTCTGTAGTGATTCCATCGTCACCCGCCGCCTTGCTGTTTTTCAGCTGTTTGAGAGCCATACTAATCTCGTACAGGTTGACGTCCGGGATATCTTCGGTATAGTGTCGGGTAAGCTTGGCTCTGGGGTCTTTAGCCTTGCTTTCAACAGGTGTCTGTGTGGAATATAACTGCCCATAGAAGCTCTCGATCTCCCTCATGATTTCAGGCTTTGATGAAATGATGCGTCCGTCGTCAGTTTTCAGCTTCGTCATCTGGCTTTGCCCAATAGACAGATCTCTCGCGAACACTTTGGAGCCTTTATTCCGCTCGATGGCCTCTTTAATACGATTCGTATTAAATTGGGGAAGGTCGCTCGTCAAAGACTTAGATATCTGTCTATTAAGCTGCCGACGTCTCTGATCCATAAGTAGGAGTGTGTGTTCGGAGAGTTTCTTTATCTTGGGACGGCGGGTCTCAAAGAGCTTGGACCCTAACGTACGGACAGTATCCACCACCATGTTGTTTAGATCGTCCACATCTATGCTGTTCTCAAGGGCTTCGAAGCAGTTTTGGAGTTCGAGTTGAAAGCTCTCGGGGTTTTGAATAAGGGCCGGCAATGGTCGAATTGTTGATTTTATCAGTCGAGATCTTTCCAGCTTTGGGTTGATATTCAATGTGCCACGTACCAATCGGTGATCGCTCCCCGTCTTAACAGCGTTGATCACAGTGACATCATTGAATATTTGCTTTTTCGTCGACATGATAAAATCTATCTCATTTCTGACTTTACCGTCCGGACTGACCCAGGTCCACTTCCGGCTTTCCGGGTTTCTGAAGAAGGAGTTCATCATAAAGAGGTTCTCCTTCTCCATAAAGTCAGCCAGCATCTGGCCACTCCAAATTGCCCCACTCTCAGCTCATCGCCGCATCGTTTCCCCAACTTTGCATTGAAGTCCCCCATCACAACAGTGTAGTGGGTTTTGTAGCTATGCATGGCTTTAGAGATCTCCTCATACATAGCCTCCACTTCGTCATCTTGGTGTCGAGGTCGGTGCGTAAACCTGTATAACATTCAGCGAACACCGTTTGGATATTCTGAGTATAAGGTACGCCACCCTGGTTGACACACTTCCGATGGTAATCACGTTGTTGACAAGGGACTTATGGACGAAGAACCCGACACCACCTTGGGACTGTTGGTCGCCCTCCCGGTAGTAAAGCAAGTTACCGGAGTTTAGGATTATCGAGTCCTCTCCCGCTCTTCGGACTTCAGATAACCCGATAATGTCCCAGTGTACCTTGCTGATAACTTCTTCCAACTCGGTTAACTTCGCGTCGGTCCTTAGTGTGCGCGTGTTATAGTTTGCCAGGTGCATCGTCGTTTTTGGTAGCCGAGCCGCACCCGGGGATTCTTAGCACCCCCTGCCCCGCCGTTACCGTAGCCGCTACCGTAGCTAGGAATAGCGGGGCTGCCGGGGACTAGGGGCCAATTTTTTGATCCATTGTGCATGAGGGGGGGGGGGGGGGGGGTTTTGCCACTATCGCCACATTGGCAGGCGGGTTGGCGATCGCAGTAGGCCAAGGTTTTTTGGAGACGCTGCTGCCCGTCTCTTGAAGGCTATGCTCCCTTAGTCGCCTTTTACGATACCCACGGGATGATAGGGGGTAGTGCTATTCTAGGCCGGCACATACACGGCACATAATGATAATACTTTGTACAAAATAAGCTCCCAATTTGATATGGGGTGTTATTACGAGGTGACATTTTTGAGACTGACTGTCTGGTCAGTCTCAAAAAGGTTATTCTACCTAGGATTGATCTAATAAGAACTAAACTATAGTTAAAACTAGTGGCTCTGTGAGCTGTAGACCTCGCGTTAAAAAGTAGGTCAAATTGTATGTTGTTTAAAAACTAATCTAAAAGATGTCGCCACCCCCTTTTCCCACCACGAGCTTTCCAAAGCACGTAGTAGGTACGTGCTGTTTGGTATTATTTGGCAGGTATATTCGCAGCTAGATGGCGCATCTAATTCTAAACATTTTTCGAAATGGTGGTTTTTGGCAAATTTAGAAAAACTGGCTAAGCTAAAAAATTCTTTATAATTATCGAACCTGCTCACAAAATTTCACGAGAATCTGTTGAGAAAAATGGACAGCTGAAAAGTCGGACTGAAATATGTTTTTTTTACATTTCTCCGTCATTATGAAAAATTTCAAAAAACTGGCGTGACAAAAAAATCCTATGTAATTTTTGAACCTGCTCACAAAATTTGACGAGAATCGGTTGAGAAATGCGACCTGTAGAGGAGAACATCCAGCGCCAGAAAGCCAGACTGAAATACATTTTTCTTACATATCTCCGCCATTACGAAAAATTTAGAAAAACTGTCTCAACTTAAATAAATCTATATGATTTTCAAACCTGCCCAAAAAATTTCACGAAATTCGGTTGAGAAATGCGACCTGTAGAGGAGAAAAGACAGAGCCGGAAAGCTGGACTGCGGTATGTTTTTTTAACATATCTTCGCCATTTTGAAAAATAAAAAAATCTGGCTCGCCAAAAAAATTCTATTTAATTTTCAAATCTGCTCACAAATTTTCACGAGAATCGGTTGAGAAATGCGACCTGTAGAAGAGAACATACAGACATATGAAAGAATTTTTGCCCAAGCTGAAGCAGAGACGCTTCGCTCGCACTTCGTGCTCGCTCAGTCAATGAGAATACTAGTGGTCGCCCGTGACTTTGTCTGCATGAACAGTTATTTTCCTATCTCTGAGGACCAGTTTTTTTTTTGGGATGAAAGTACATGTCTTTTCTGTACCTATGTCAAAAAGTGTAAGCATAACAAATAAACAAACTGACTTTCACATTTATAATATTAGGAAAGCATTCTGCCAGCAGCAGCTTCACCCGCATGGACTACAGGTGAGAGTACGGGCGGAGTACCATGTCCAGCACTGGGACAATAAATAGCTAAGGCCCACCCCCAAGTTATCATCTATATTCATGAAAATTTTTGACAATATTGGTCCAGCAGTCTAGGTATTAAAACGTAACAGACAGATGGTTACTTTCGCATAAATTTATAATATTAAATAGTATGGATAGTAAGGATAAAAGTGCTTTATTCACACCTATTAAAACTGCTTGCCATCGTAAGAAAAACAATTATGAAGTCAAAATTGAATATCGTTGCTCAGATCTAAATACAACACCTGTTATAATGAATCACTGTTTAAAATCAGGCTTTAACTTTTAACAATGTAAGTGCATACTCATAGTTTCAATAAACAGTAATATTCAGTTCTGTGGTATCACCTCAAGGATTTCTGTCCACCAACATCCCAGATATTGAGCTTGAATCCACGGTGCTCCAGAGTCTTGATATTGAAGCCCAACGTTGGAGAAATGGTGTCTATAGGCTCGCCATTAAACCGCTTCAGAATCGTTGTCTTACCAGCATTATCTAAACCTCTGAAAGCAACTTTAAGAAAATTTGTTGAACATTGCAAGAGCGAGCCTACTTCAGTTTTTGCTCAGCTGTTTGAAAAGGATACAACATGAGAATTCTCATTTCTTTCTCCTTCTGGCGAAGTTTCTTTAAAATTGTTAGGAAACCCATTTTAAATATTATTTATTATTCACAAAATACTTTCATTTGTTTGTTGATTGCTTAAAAAACTAAAGAAAATTAGATTGAAAACAGACAGGCTCAAAGAGTAAAATAATATGACAGGCTGCTGAATTAGAGGTGGGTAGGTCCGGTTGGATACGCATCAGTGGACCTGCATCACATGCCACAGTGATGGATGTACATCCAACGACCAGTTGGATTCCGCTCACCCCGGAGCGGATTGCACAGCGGTTCATAGAGTAACTTATCTGTTGTGGAACTGAATCACGGGATTACGGACCACGGGGGGAGGTGCGGTGCGGCGGGGTGGCGGCGGCGGGCCGGAGTCGGAGTGTGACCCGCTCGTGGGATCTGCATCGTCGGCGTCGTTCGCAGGGGTGTGAGTAATTCAGTTCATTTCAAATTACTCCTGTTCTCAAAATTATCTAGCTTCAAACTTGTTGTTAGGCGTAATTATTTTGGTTTTTCGTAATTAGTATTATAGGTGTTAGTTACATTTATCAATTGTAATCTACCCAATGGGGGTTTTTGTTTATGTTTTATGTTCATTAGATTTTTCAGTTATGTTACCAAATTAGGGGATATTTGTTTTTTTTACTTTTTAATTAGAGATTATAGATAATTCATGATTATTACAAAATATATATGAGACGGATTTTTCCTATAAGTACTACTTTTATTTTTCATTTATCCTGCTCTATTCGCATTTCGTCCCAATTCCGACTCCGCCTTAGGGAACCTGAACCTGAACCTGTATCGGTTCACGATCACGACAGACGCGGACGGTTGGTCTGCCGCCGGACCCATATGGGTCCGACGGACACGGGACCTGGATGTACATCACCAGAGCTGGATGTACATCCTGATGCAACTCCTAATTAAGAGCGGACCTACCCATCTCTATGCTGAATTGAATGACTGACACATGACATTTGCTGCTTGACAGTGAGAGTGACAGTCAACTACTTCATACTTGACAGTGACAGACAGATTGGGTGCAAGGTCATATTATATATTCTGTGGCAAGGTGGTGCAAGCGAATTTTCTAAGTTTATAGGCCTCCGTAAACGTTCAAACGTGTTTGTCTAAGGGCGGGTCCATAGCTCATGTTTTGCTCTACACAATCAACAAAAACATCTACACAAAACATTGTTTCGCGAAACATGTTTCTCTACACACGCCGTCAACAGCGATTGCGTGCTTTGTGTAAAGAAAACTTCAGTGTTGCCAATTTAGCATTTAATGTTAGCCTATTATTATCCCCGTCAATTGGTAATGCGCTGGAACCTTGTCACATTAACATCCACGTTGACGTGATCTGCAACTAAAAATGTCAAGTCATGAAACAAGAAAATTCTAATATTTTAGGTAATCTAATAAATACTTATTATTAATAATAAGTTGGCGTCATCGTCCCACAGTGTCAACAACGGAGCTGACTAGAGTAAAAGTTGAGAACCTGGATGAAGTGGAAGTGCAAAAGACATATTTGTGCAAATTGAAAGAACGATTGGGAAATGTGGCTGAAGTGAAAGATGGCAAGCTTGAGGAAGTTTGGGAAAAGTTTAAAAAAGGTGTGACTGAAACAGCTGAGGAAATATGTGGAGTGAGTAAAAGGAAGAATGCGCCCCCAATAAACTGGTGGGATAGTGAGGTAAGACAGATAGTGAATGAAAAGAAAAAAGCATGGCAGGATCTGCTGGCCATCAAAGCCAGTAAAAGAGTGAATGCAAGTGTTACAGAAGATGATGTTGATACAGTTGCAAGGGAGTTTAAAAGGATTAAGAAAGTAGTGAAAGAAAAAGTAGACGAAAAAAAGAGAAAGATGAAAGAAAAGTGTGACTTCAAACTCTGTGATAACTTTCGAGACAATATAAAATTGTTTTGGAAACAAGTGAAAACGTCTCGAAGTGGATCACATAAGTCTAAAATGAATGTGATAAGAGATGAAAAAGGTGAGCTAGTGACAGATGAAAAAGGTGTACTACAGGAGTGGATGAAATATTTTGAGAGTTTGTTTGAGGCGGATGGCTCTATGCTAGAAGCCTCGGATAAAAGGGTGGAAGACGAGGAAGAGACAGAAGTGGATGAAAGAGATATATATATGGATGAGATTATTAGTGCAATGAAGAGCATGAAAAAAGGGAAAGCAGCAGGATATGACAGAATTACTGTTGAAATGCTGAGAGGTGGGAAAGAGCTGGTTGCGTCCTGGCTGTGCCTGATCTTTAATAAATGTTGGAACAGTGGCAAAGTGCCGGAAGATTGGCGTAAAGCCGTGGTCGTGCCGCTGTACAAAGGGAAAGGGTCACGGCAGGATGCTAAAAACTACCGCGGGATCAGTCTTCTCAGCATTGTCAGTAAATTGTATGCAAAGGTACTGATTGAAAGAGTGATGCAAAAAACTGATCAGAGTATTTGGGATGTGCAAGCGGGATTCAGAAAGGGAATGGGATGCACGGATCAGGTCTTCTCCTTGAGGTGCTTAACCGAAAAACACCTGGCTAAGCACAAAAAGGTTTACTGTGCCTTTGTGGACCTGGAGAAGGCCTACGATCGAGTTGACAGGAATGAGCTATGGAAGGTGTTGTCCGAATACGGATTGGAGAGCAGACTGATTCATGCACTGAAATCTCTCTATGAGGATTCCCGTGCATGCGTCAGGATTGACGGCGTATACACTGACTGGTTTGGCATCTCTAGGGGTGTCAGACAGGGATGTGTTGTCACCATGGCTCTTTAATCTGTTTTTGGACAGTTGTATGAAAGGTCTGAAAGAACGTGACTGTGGGGTTGTGATGAATGGGACTCAAATCAAGTGCCTTCTCTACGCTGACGACCAAGTTATACTTGCGTCTTCTGCGCAAGAGTTGCAGGAAATGATGTCGGTTATGAATGAAGATTTTGTGAGAAAAGGGATGAAAGTGAATGTAACTAAGACTAAAGTGATGGTGTTTGAGAGAGATGAAGAAATGACTGACTGTACGGTAATGTTAGGTGGCGAAAAAGTGGAACAAGTCCGTGAGTTTGTATACTTGGGGAGTTTGTTCACAAGGGACGGAAAGAGTGAGGAAGACATAGAAAGACGAGTGAAGAAAGGAAATTCGGTGAGTGGTGCTATACACTCGGTTATGAGTAGCCAAACCGTTTCTGCAAAGGCGCGAATGGCTATTCATAGGGGAGTGCTGGTACCGACACTGATGTATGGAAGTGAATCTTGGGTATGGCAGAAGAAGAATGAAAGCAGAATAAATGCGGTAGAGATGCGATCGTTGAGGAAAATATGTGGAGTAAAACTGAGTGATAGAGTGAGCAATGAGGTGATTCGCAAAAGGTGTGGTCTGAAAGATGATATAGTGACAAGAATTGAGAAAGGAATGCTCCAGTGGTTTGGTCACTTAGAGAGGATGAATGAAAGGCGAATCACGAAAGAGATATACTGTGCGAATGTGGAAGGAACGATTGCACGAGGGCGTCCCAGAAAAACCTACGCGGACCAAATAGAGGTTATTATAAAAAAGGCTGGTGTACGCAGTGACAAAAACCGCAGGGCATGTATGAAAAGATTGATGGATATGAATGAAGCGAAAGAAGTGTGCAAGGATCGTAGCAGGTGGCGATCCATAGTCTCTGCCTACCCCCATGGGAAACAGGCGTGAGTGTATGTATGTATGTATGTACTTATTATTAAATTATTATTTTCAATAAAATAGGGTCTAGGTATATAAAAAAATTATAATAGTTTTTTTGTTTTTGAGGTTAAAATTATGGCCGCCAGGCGCATTACCAATTGACGGGGATAGTACTTATCATGACTCGAAAATGTATGAAATAAATTTATAAGTGACCAAAGGTTTAGGTATATCTGAAAATGTAACTATCAAGGTCAGTTTGACAGTGACATTTTTTGTTTCCATTTTTGCTAGGAGATAGAGGGTGTTTTTTTCTTTGATTTATTTTACTTGACGCATCCATCCGGAAAACATGTCTAGTTTTGCCTTCGAATAGAATGTTATTAAAATAGGTACAATTTTACATTTATTGTGATGATAAATTAATAAAACCTGTTTTTACAATCAGTATTTTGACCGGTATAATTTGCACATGCAAGTTGGTATATTTCAGTATTTTTTTCAGGTGCTTCGGTATTTTCGTAAAAGTTAATCTGGTCACACTGATGTTTCGTGTACGTGTTTTCCACCGGGCATGGAATTAAGCAAAAACATTGTTTCTCTGCACAAAAATGTTTTGCGAAACAATGTTTTGTGTAGATGTTTTTGTTGAATGTGTAGAGCAAAACACGAGCTATGGACCCACCTTAACACGTAAGTGTTTGTCAAGCAGTTTGATCGTCTGCGAGCAAAAACTACGTGTTTGACAAACAAACCATAAACAAAACTACGTTTTTTTGTCTATGGTTTATTTGTCAAACGTGTTTGCCAACATTGGTTTGAACGTGTGCGCTGAGGGCCTAGTACGAGTTGGTTTTTTGTTCTCACTTCACTTTGCGAATAGTTAACTATCGTTTTCTCTCTTTCACTCGTTCACTCGTATGATTTCCTCTCTTTCACTCGATACTATTCGCAAAGTGAGGTGAGAAACACAACTCGTACTAGGCCCTCTGAGAAAACGTACAAACAAAACCATAGAGAACGTAATCACTCCTGTCAAAGTCAAGCAGTTTGATTGTCTGCGAGTAAAAACTACGTGTTTGACAAACAAACCATAAACAAAACTACGTTTTTTGTCTATGCTTTGTTTGTCAAACGCGTTTGCCAAACAACGTTAGAACGTGTGCACTAAGTAAACGTACAAACAAAACCATAGAGAACGTAATCACTCCTGTCAAAAACGTAAATTTGACAAACGTGTTTGAATGTTTACGGGGGCCTTTATGGGTGCAACATAAAACAACAAACAAATCTCACGAGCATAATGCATAAGCACCTAAAGTTTTTAGATGTGATTAGAGTTTGTAACTAGTTTATTTTGAGTAGCGCCATGTAATATAGGGCATGTCATCTGGGGCCTTACTATGAGCTCTTATAGCAGGACTTATACTGAATGGCATTACTTTTTCGTACCATGACCTCGATTTAGCAGGCCTGCGGAGGGCCTGCTTTAATACACGCTCTTAAACCGTTCACCATTTTTTATGTATGGACAAAGCGTACTACGACGCACGGTTTGACAGTTTTGGAGCTGTTTTATGGCGTCTGTAATGTCAAATAAAGCAATTCATAAGAAGTTCCTACGTGATCAGCTTTTTCAAAATTGTTTAGTGTATTTAGATAAGTTTGGTGTGAGAATTTTAAGATTTGTGAATTTCTTTTAATGTTTATTATTTAACAGTGAATTATGTAACTTGATAAAGGCAACGCGACGACTTCCTTCAAAGAGTAAAATATGACTTCCTTGTTGTTGAATATCACTAAAATAAAAAAAAAGATGAGAGATGAGAACCCATAATAAGTACCTAAATTGCATTACATCTTATGTTATTATGAATAATAATAATCAAATAAAGAAGAAAATGATTTATTTTATATCGATGTAATTAACAAACTAATGGTGTGAAATGATATTGAAAATAATAAAAAACTGAAATAATATAACTTTAATTTGTTTTATTGACTTGCGACATTTTATTAGAGCACGAACCTAGTAAATCGCACTTAAAAATAAATATGAAGTTGTTATAGGTACTTTATTTGCAATGTTCTCATTCAAAAAAACTAGTAAGTGACCGTTATTTTATATTTCCTCAATTTAGAACGTCGCGGCAGACAGAGATATACTATCCCCGCCAATTGGTAATTCGCAAGAACCTTGTCACATTAACATCCACATCGACGTGATCCGCAACTAAAAATACCATGTAATAAGAAAATTCTTAATAGGTAATCTAATATAATTATTATTTATTGAATTATTATTTTCAGTAAGATAGGGTCTAGTCTAGGTATATCAAAAATTTACAAATTGTTTTTCGTTTTTGAGGTTAAAAACATGGCCGCCAGGTGCATTACCAATTGGCGGGGATAATAAGCGATAAATTGGGTGCATTCTGCCAAACAAATCTCTGAGTCATCGAACGCCATAAAGTACATTTTAACCATGAAAAGTAAATAAATATTCTAAACAAATTACTTTCCATGGTTAACAAATTTATGGCGATCGATGACTCAGAGATTTGTCTTACAGAATGCACCCATCGATTTGTATAGGCTAGCTCGTTTTCGCATCGTCTACAAAGCATTAGTGATCTGTGACAAAGCATACCAGAGACAAACTTACCGTTCACCGAGTCAAAACAATCTTTAAGCCGTTCACCTAAAAGACGGTCATGGTACCGATTTAAGCAATTTTGTTTAGGGCCTGCTACTGAACTGAACGGCTTAAGGGTGGTTTCTTATTTGCTGATGGTAAGCCCCCTGATGGCGCGAACACGTGGCGTCAGACAGATGTTGTGTGAATTGTGTGTGTGTGACCACACAAAAAGGGAGGGAATCAGGGAACGACGTTCATTGTTCTTCGTTGGCCCGATGGGACTCAAAAAATGAAAATTATTTAATTTTTCTTTGTGTTAGGTATTTGTTCATTTCAATCTGTGGTAAATTAAACCATAAGCAAATCATGAAACTTTTTCAGGAATCGAGGAGGGGAGGGAGAGGAATCCATTATTGACCATAGAGTAAAACATCCATCCATGGCCGATCTCGTCGCTGTCATGTCTTTTATTTAATTTCTGTTCCAAATATGAGGCTCCTTCAATGATTTTGTGTGGGTTAATAGAGTGGAAGTGATCGTGTGGTGGCGCGGTCTCGGTGATACGGCTCGTTGTTCGGCGGCACCATGTTCAGCGGAACGGTGCGACTGCGGGTTTGCGAGGCGACCGGACTACGGCCGACCGACTTTCAGAAAAGGCACAACATGACCTTCGGGAAGCCAGGTGCGTTCCTGAAATTGTCTTATTACATTGCTAGAGGTTTAGATACGTATAAATAAACACTTCATTCAAACATATGATCGTATTTAGACTTCAAAAATACACCTAAAAAGGTGGAGCATGTTTACCAAAATGGGTGAAGGTAATATGTAAATATGCGCTATGGTTGCAGACGACCAGCCGATAGACCCGTACGTCTCGATCGACGCCGACGAACATCATTTAGACCGATCAAGCACCAAACCCAAAACATTTGACCCAGTATGGAACGAGAATTTTACACACGAAGTTCACAATGTCACCAGGTATGTGGGTGCAGTGATGAAAAATCCAAGAGTCTGGTTCGAAATATTGTTTGATATAGTCATTAGAATACGCAATGACAACAAATCTTACTGTTTTAGCCTGGGGATCACTGTGTTTCACGATGCTGCAATACCACCGGACGATTTTGTTGCAAACTGCACTATTCCCTTTGAAGATCTCATGCATCGTGATAAAGACGCCTTAGATTTTTGGGTGAGTTCCGATAAAATATTGTGTAACATAATTTTAGTGATATTGATAATGTCTTGCAGTCGACTGAAAGTTTTTGTTACGAATGATGGTTGCTGCCTTGATCCCGTCTAATCTCATGATAAGATATTGCATGTTTGTGTCGTAAGTTACTATCAAGGTTTAGCGTAATGTTTGTTTTGACTGATAAGTCTTTCTATTTTAATAATGGTAATGGCAATGTAATCTGTGTCTTGGAGTGCTGTGATAGTGATTTGTGGGCATGCATCACTTAAGGAGGAGGTTCTCTAGCCCTGATCCCAGATATGTCCAGTTGGAGGAAGAGGGGGCGACACGTGTAATTAGAGTATCCTGTTTGTTTATGTGTGAATCATTGTCATCTTCAGTTCAGTTATAATTTTCCTTAAAGTTGTGAGATTAATGAGTCATTATCTTTTTTTACTCTTTATATTAGCCAGAATTCTACTCAGGAAATGACACCCTCACAGGTGGCACATTGGAAAAACCGTCACTAAATTCAAGGCTAAACTAAAATACATAAATCAGCATCTTATTGGATGTTTTTATGAGTGTGTGTATAAGTGATGTCAGCAGAGACAACATAACATTAAGGCCCTCTGTTTGTTTTCTTTCTTTTGAAATTGTTATAGATATTGTGTATTAGTGGATGTACTTTTTTATAAATCCACACTGATCTTGTAAGAGTTTAGCCCCCCTAACTCAAATATTCAAAATAAGCCATTAACTCTAAAATTAAGTGTCGTAGGCTTGTCAAATACAATACAACAATGTCTGTTATTTACATAAACTTGCGAGGTGTGACTTGATCGTCTTATTGCTTATTTTTAAGCTTTAAGTTAGTGAACAAATAGAAAAGTGACCATTTGAGTAGGGTAGGGGGGTACATACTCGTATTTAATGTCAACTATTTCAAGATTATGAAAATACTTATTTGGCAATCACAAAATAAATTGCTTTGGTAGTTTTTTTACTAGACTGCTTTTTTTAAATTGTTTAATTGGTTTTTCTTATTAAGTAAAGTATGAATTAAATGGAACCAAAATTTTTCAGTACAGAATATAATCAGCAGTGTTGCCAAGTTATTCATGATTTTGACGAGTTTGCATGGAAAGTTGTGTTCAAAGAAAATGAAATTGATTGTGGTGTAATTTTTCAGGTGGATCTAGAACCTCGTGGAAAACTGCATCTCAAAGTAGATCTGAAATGGAATTCTCAAGGTTAGTTCAGTGTTGTTAACTTGATTAAATAAGTTGATTACTTTATTTTGTTTACTATGAATTTAATTATACTATTCTTTGAATTCAACTTAATTAATACAAAGTATTTTTTGGATTACAAAAGGTATTAATTTAATTAAATACTTGAATAACTGATTAATTTTATGTGAGTATACAAACTGAACATTGTAAAATGGCGCCAATAAACCTGCATGGACACGCGAACCGGCGACGGCGACGCGATGCGCGAATTGTCTTGTCATTGCGTGCTCGACGTGCCCACTGTGGCTAATTTCCAATTTGTGACATTACAAAAAAATGTATAAGGCCTTATGCCTGGTTTATACAGGGTCAGTAACATGGCAGTACAGTAATCCAGTCCAGCGTTGACTTGCTACTGGGCTTGTGTAGACGCTAGTTTCAACCCAATAATCCAGTGCTGACTTCTTGCTCGCAATTCAGTCCAGCTGACTAGCCACCTGTTCTATTTACCGACTTACTTTCGATCCTGTCTACATGTACCTAGTTACTGGGTCCGAAATTCCGAGTCACTGGGTCCAGTCACTGACTCTGTATAAACCAGCCCTTGGTCTCCTGTTTTATGCTATACGCGACGTCTGACGTCAGCGTAAACATATCTAAATGTTCTATACGCCGACGACACGACAGCGTTTGAAAGATACCACAACAGTACATTTCTATAGTAAGCATTGTGATTGTGACGCTGACGCTGTAGCGGCCGACCGACAGCTTAAATAGGAGACCAAAACCTATTCATTTTATGCTATACACGACTTCTAACATCAGAGTGAACGTTCCTAAGGTCTTTGTCTCCTATTTTATGCTATATGTGACGTCTGACGTCAGTGTAAATATTCCCATACATTATATTTGATGAGCCAACGTTAGCTTTTGAAAGAGGCCACAACAGTACATTTTTAAAGTAAGGCCTCGGTCTCCTATTTTATATTATACTATTATACGCGATGTCTGAATTCAGCGTAAACATTCTTAAACACTTTACGCCGACGTCAGCGTTTGAAAGAGACCACAACTATTCTTTAATAAGCATCGTGACGCTGACGCTGTAAGTGGCCGATGGCATTAAGAGGAGACCATATCTTTAGGAATTCAGGAGTCGCGGGGCTGATCGCCTGTTTTTCGAGTTCAGGCCGATGTAGTGTCAAAGCAGGGGTGGCCAACGAGTCGATCGCGATCGACCAGTCGATCTCTGGAGACAGGGCAGTCGATCGCGAGAGACACAACAAAAACTGCTTTGCTCGTGGTAGCAGCCCTAGACAAGTTGGTCTGGCATAAAGTATACCGCCTCTGTGGTCTAGTGGTTCGCCCACCCGTGTAAGACGCAGCGGTCCCGGGTTCGATTCCCACGGAGGGTACAATTTGTACTCGGTTTGGTTGATGGTAGAGCTTATTTCAAGTCCGCCTGGCTAGCTACCACCATCTTACCTAAGTCTGACGCCATGACAACAATTTAAAAATTGTTGTGTTCCGGCAGTTAGAGGTAAGATAGCCAGTATTCCGGGTGTAGTGCGATTCCACCTTCGGCCTTATCGTCATCTAACATTCGGTGAGATGAAGGCCAAGCACTATCCCGTTGTGTATAAAAAAAAAAGCAAAGTATGGTGTGATGGTGCAGGGTCGTCGGAGAGCCGGTCGGGCGGCGGGGGCGGGCGCACGGGCGGGCGCGAGTTCAAGGAGGGCGCGGGGTTCGCGCGGCGGCGCGGGGCCATGCGGCGCCGCGTGCACCAGGTCAACGGCCACAAGTTCATGGCCACCTTCCTGCGCCAGCCCACCTTCTGCAGCCACTGCCGCGAGTTCATCTGGTGCGTACTGTGTAGCATAGCAAGGAGGGCGCGGGGCCATGCGGCGCCGCGTGCACCAGGTCAACGGCCACAAGTTCATGGCCACCTTCCTGCGCCAGCCCACCTTCTGCAGCCACTGCCGCGAGTTCATCTGGTGCGTACTGTGTAGCATAGCAAGGAGGGCGCGGGGCCATGCGGCGCCGCGTGCACCAGGTCAACGGCCACAAGTTCATGGCCACCTTCCTGCGCCAGCCCACCTTCTGCAGCCACTGCCGCGAGTTCATCTGGTGCGTACTGTGTAGCATAGCAAGGAGGGCGCGGGGCCATGCGGCGCCGCGTGCACCAGGTCAACGGCCACAAGTTCATGGCCACCTTCCTGCGCCAGCCCACCTTCTGCAGCCACTGCCGCGAGTTCATCTGGTGCGTACTGTGTAGCATAGCAAGGAGGGCGCGGGGCCATGCGGCGCCGCGTGCACCAGGTCAACGGCCACAAGTTCATGGCCACCTTCCTGCGCCAGCCCACCTTCTGCAGCCACTGCCGCGAGTTCATCTGGTACGTACTCTGTAGCACCAGGGCTCTATCACTCCGCGCGTAGGTATGAGAAAAGCACCTAGCTCCTCTGCGTGGACAAAATCGGCAGGATTGTCAGTCGCGTCCTCGGAATAACATTAGCGCGTTTTCACAGGGTCTTACGATTCCCGCGCTTTCATTGCCGTAAGCTGCAACCCTAATGTAGGTCCGAAAAGATAGGATATATGCGATAGAAAGAGATGCAGCGTCTAGGTGAATATAGCCGTTCGTAATTAGCGCCGTACAAGCTGAATTCCACTTTATTTTGTTGAAATTAGAGTTGCTATTTATTTAAATGGTTCAGTGGAGTGCATCTTCTGTACTTGTACTATTATTTATTCTGTGGTAGCACACTATGACTATTCTACTCGTACCAGTATTCTATCTAATGATAGGACTCGAATCACAATTGATTCGAATGACGTCAATCCAAACTCGATTCGAGTATTTTTGCTGATTCTAATCATCCCCTGATTCGATTAAGCCAGTTTTTCGATGATTTTGTGATTTTTACAATTCATTCCAATCTCACAATTTAACATTATGGGTTCATTTTAACTGATCTCGGTGTTTTCCACTTTTTATTTTAATAAATTGTATTAATGGTGATGTTTTTTTACAGGGGCCTCGGTAAACAAGGCTACCAATGCCAAGGTAATTACAATTACTTTATCATTTAATATTAAAATTAAATTATAAGTCTAATTTACGTGTCGTTAGTTCAATGGAAACAAGAGAATGATCAACTTATTCATTCAGAACTTATATTTACCAAGACATAATATTTATAATTTTTATCCTGGTCAAAGGTTCCCTCTAGGGTTCACGGGGATGAAGTCGTGGGCGGCCCTTAGTTATTATTTTTAATTATGTGGTATATTGTGGAATCAAATGGGCAAAGGACCCGATTTTGACCCGTTGGGTTTAAACCCAGTTAACGCCCATAGACAATTTTATTGAACTGAATAAAATCTTTAGAAATAAAAGAGATGTTTCGTCCTTTGAATATTTTTATTTGTATTGATTTAACAAGAAATTGTTTCCATCCATCAGCCATCTTTAATGTCCCCAGTCCCCACTGCTGGGGTACAGGTCTTCCTTATAGGTGGGTGGATAAGGAGGACGAGCCATAACCCACCACGCGGGCCCAATGCGGTTTGGTGGGTGTTAACGACTGCAAATGCAACCGGGACCAACGGCTTAACGTGCCTTCCGAAGCACGGAGGAGCTCGACATTTTTGGTCACCCATCCCATCATGACCGACACTTGCGAACGTTGCTTCACTTCCGCAATCGCTGGGTCAGGCGCTAAACCGCCACCCAGCGTTGTTCCATAGCAACGTCATATTTAACATATCAATAGAAAAAAAACCTGTAAAAAGTTTCTATAACATACAATGTGGGTTTTTATTGGGTTTAAACCCGCGGTGCTACCGCCCTTAGAGTAAGACGGGCTTCTACAGAAAGAGAAGCCATACGAAGCGTTTCCCCTCTGCCGAAGTACAAGCCCAAATGGGCATACGCGTTAGTAAAACCAGTTGCGCCCGGATTTCTTTCTAGACCGAGTCCAGTCGCGCATGTGAACGCTGCTCTGTTTAAAATGTCGAATTGATGAGTTTTTTGCTGTTAAAAGAGATCTTGAACATCAAGTATACAAAAAGACGGTTTTACATTTCACATAAAAGTAATTTTTTATCGTATTATTGCTATTTGTTTACATTTAAACATTAAATTCGTATATTTTATTCTTGATTAGTTGTCAAATTTGTTCAGTGACATCGGGTCTGCTAGTCCATGGCTCGTCCGTACAAATAACAGATCTGTCGCTAGATAAATCCGAGTTCTCGCCGATGGGCAACTTAGTGATGTTACCGTTAAATAATGTTTGTCGATAAAGTGTTGGTCAATCTGGCCCTGATTCTGCGCCAAATTCATTTGCGAGATTTTTGCATGATTTGCTCTGCACTGATGTGATCGCGACAGATATCGCGAAATAAATGTCGAAATAGTAGATTATACAACAAGTGAATAAAAAGAGAATTTAGGTTGAGGCACTAACGGCCGTCTCTCGAGCAAGATAATTAGGCGCATGATAGCTGCATGACAGCTAAGTTCATGACACCGTTTTAATGGGGAGGAAAAGCGCAATTTTATCCCTATAGGTGGCGTCTTGTCGTTGGTACCGAGCCGCCTCAAAGAAACTGTCAAAACATATGGGAATCTCTTGGAGTATTGCACTTTTTAATTTTATACTGAGAAAATGCCGCATTGTTATGCATGTAACTTGTAAAATATTGGAGTTCATCGATTTCCCAGTAACAAAAAAAATAGTGGGCAAAAAAATATCAAAAAAAATATGCTTTTTCCTCGATTTTCTCCTTTGCTGAGCCTGAGAAACATTATAAATCAAAAGGAATGTTTCATGAATTTGATGAAGCTTCGCCGAAATAAAACAACATTTGAATTATAACAGCTTTGTTCTTTAATATTTCAACCTCAGCAGTTTCTAACATATTTATAACTTGGATGAATTTGATAGGTATATCAAATATGGAATAAGCCCAATATTGGGGCCAAACAGAGAATTAATAGAATTTTATATGCCAGAGTCATTCAAGAAACTTAGAATAATAAAATAAATATGATAAAACGGTTCGTGTAATTTTGGATGGTACAGAAATTCCAGTACAGAAACCTGAAATTACTATTGCACAGAAGGCATCATCAGGCAACTATAAACATGGAAATTCACACTCAGTTGCTTTGTTAAAATTGAAATCATATGCTTCTAATCTGAAATAAAAAGATTACTTGTAAATCTTACACGAAATTTAAAGAAATGTAATGCTTGTTAGCAATTTTTTGTATGTTGCCATAAACTTTCTTGCCTGTTGTTTTGGCTTTTCTTTTCCGTAATTCATATTTTATATGAGCTAAAGTTAGCATAAAATACATTGTTTGTCCGCAAAACCGAAAAAAATACAATCTAAGACAGTAAAATCACGTAATACACAGTCAAGACAATATAAGCTCAAACTGACAATTGTTCCAAAGACTAAGCGCCATCTGTAATTCACTTTGCCTTCGCCTCCCCATTTGGTCGAGTTGTAGTTAGGAAAGACTTATGCGATTCTTATCCAAGCTGAATACTGACCGTAAGTAGTACTGTTAAATAAACTATATTCAAATTAAAGCAAATAACACTGCTAAGAGCTGAATAGTAGCCGAAGATTCAGCATCGCTCTGTATAACTTAAAATAGCTTATTATTCACTCTTATGGTTGAATTAAACGCACTTTTTAGAGTGGCGATGGTAAAAAAGCAATTATTCAATGATGTAACTGTGATCAACGTTAAGACGGGGAGCGATCACCGATTGTTGTAAATTCAAATTGTTGGGTGTGCAGATGGCAGTACTGTCATGGAGCGGTGTTCAGTGTCAGCAGCCTGAGCCCAACTTCCCTGGGTACACATTAGTCCCAACCCAATCACCTACTCTCTCGAGCTTTTTGTATAAAGCTCGAGCGTATAAAAATGACCTCTTTGTTGTTATTCACCCCATCGTAAAATGATTGAGTTTGTAATCTTTATTCCTTTTTCCGTATCGATATTGCTGCATCGACAGTTGAGCCCAGCCCTTTATGTCAAAAACCTGTCATATATTGATGTGTGACTCATCCGTACACAAATTTTTGCTGTTTTGTTTTATTTTTTATGTGTGAGTGTCGTCATTACAGTGTAGTTTTTGTATGTGGGTATGCGGAACTGCACTTGTGTGCATTTTCCCCCCCCGCAAAAAATGCCAGAATAATTTGAATAGAGTAATATCGCTAAGGCGTCTCCCTTCGTGACAAACGAAGCCTTTTGTTGCTCGAAGCTACCGCCTAACTCTATCGCTTTGATTCTGGCTTTGGTTTATGACGTCAGTGCACTGTCCGTCCTTGTCATCGTATTATGATATGACAAGGAAGGATAGAGTATAGCTATCGCTTTGGCTATCGCTTTGAGTTAGGCGGTAGGGCCCCCGGTCGGGTTTAAATCGGGTGTTTTGACCATCTCTAATCAGCTCGTAAGTAAAGTGTTTGTTAATGAACATGTTGTGTGTTGTCAGTGTGCACGTGCGTGGTGCACAAGCGCTGCCACTCGTCCGTCGTCACCAAGTGCCCCGGCATGAAGGAGGAGGTGAGCATCCATATATCCTACTAATATTATAAATGTGGAAGTAGGCTTGGATGTTTAGATGTTTGGATGTTTGTTCCTCAATCATGCAAAAACTACTGAACGGATTTGGTTGCAATTTGACACACAGATAGTAGATAGCCTAGATCAAAACAAGATACTTTTAATCCCAATATTCCCAAGGGAACGAGAGCCACGCGGGTAAAACCGCTTAACCGCGTTTGTAACATTTTTGATTATTTTTCGAAATGGCTTTGAATACAGGATGTTAGTAGCATCCTAGCAAAAACTTTCAGGGCATTGTCGACTCATGATTCTGAGTCTATCTGAAGTGGAATTTTCGGTCACAAAATTCATGAAAATTTTTTTTTTTTTTTTTTTTCTATCACACAAAGTCGCATTGAACCTAAAGTTACAGAAAATATATTTTTTTAACCCGCAATGTACAAAAACATATTTTTGCTATCGTTCTTAAGGGTCGCTGACACTGCTCGGTCGCGGTCCGAATGTTCTTAAAATTCAGAAGTTTTCTCAACTGATCTAGGTATTGTGATATTGGTCTTAAAATCCAGTTTAATTAATGGTTACCATTTGTTACTTATTTTTTTTACTGTTATCTTTTTATAGAATGCTAAGAATTCCAAGTCATTAGAAAATGTATGAAAAAGAAATTCCTATTTTATTTAATCTTAATAAAAACGAATTGAAGGAAGATGTTGTCAGGTATATTTTATTTTCTGTTATGTTGTACTTTCATGTTGTTATCATGAGTTAAAGCTTTAAATTCTTTAGTAAATAAATTCATCATAGTTTTGAGATATCACGTTGGTTTAGATGTTAAAGCGCACATTTATAGAGGGCCGCATCGGTACGCATTACTTTCTATTAGATTTCCTTTCAAGAAAAAAACCACCACTTTTTTACATTTTGTATAAACTATTAAGGCGTTAACATGCGTCAAATCCCAATAACCAATACAAATTATTGAAAGGTTACGCGCGTGAAGCTATCATGGAAAAATATATAATGTACTTGAAATAATACACAATAGATTAAATTGAAAGCATTTATAAAAAGGTTTACCACCTTTAATGTAAAAAAAAATTCCGTGACCCTGTTTCTGGTCTTATTTGCAAAATTTCTCGAAAACAGAACATTCGTTTATGTTAATATCTTCAACCTTAATTGAATAGATTTTTGTTAACTAACTTGAAAGCGAAGAAAAGTAAGTAATAAAAATATGTAAAAATTGAGAATTCGGTGCTAGTTATCGACGCAACCGCCGCGTTGGAACGCGCACTGATTTGAACCCAAAGTGAGTAGAGTTACGTTCGATTTCACTCCATCACGGATCGACCCGCTCGGATTGACGCATGTTAGCGCCTTAAGTTTGAAACATACTATACTGGCTGCTATTTCATTGTGCATTCGTCGTTGTGCGTAGGTACCGCCATGTAGTGAGGTAAATTTACACTAATTCCAACATTAGTCTAAATTTACCTCACTAGATGGCGGTACCTGCTAACTAAGCCACATCTGATGTTCCTAGTGAGACCCCAAGATTGTATCAAACCAACTGTCAAATGAAAGCGATCACGACAGCCATGTAAGCCTAGTTAGGGCCCAAGGTCGAAAGTACCTGCCGACTGGACTATAAAAGATGTGATATTCCGTGGTACAGCAACAAAGCGGAGTGGGCGTGTCGGGCGGGCAGCGGTTCAACGTGAATGTGCCGCACCGGTTCGTGGTGCACTCCTACAAGAGGTTCACCTTCTGCGACCACTGCGGATCGCTACTCTATGGCCTCATCAAGCAGGGTCTGCAGTGCGAAGGTAAAACTAATAAATAAAAACATAAATATTATATTATTAATTATTTAATTGTATTGAATTTTTTTTTATTAAAATAATCTTACATCACAATTTACAGCCAGTCTAAACATTTATAATTTAGAAAAAAGAATTACAAAATGCTTGAACTAGGATTAACATGTGTTTCAGGCGAAATATGGACTTAACTACCTTCTTAAAATTATTAAACATAAACTATAACGTAATTAAAATATTGTCAATACGTTCTCTGTCTGATACCAGAAGTTTATCCTTACCTTAATATGTCTATCTTTTATTTTTAGAAATCGTTTTAAACAGAAATTATGTTTTGCGGTTGTAAACTCTTGTTCGAATCGGTTAGAATGTAATCATTGGTGTCGGTTCAGTCGATACGAATTAACTAAATTAACAGGACTCAACTTAATTTCAGCAATTTCTTGTTTTTTCGATACTGAAAGAAAAGGATTGAAATACTTTAAGTTTAGACCCGTCAATTTAGTTAGGTCGTTGCCAACCGAATCGACACTATTGTCCCTTGTTCATCAAAGATAATAATATTTTGAATGTTTCGATACAGTATGTTCGATGAACGTACACAAGCGGTGTCAGAAGAACGTGGCGAACAACTGCGGCATCAACACCAAGCAGATGGCGGAGATCCTCAACGAGATGGGCATCTCGCCCGACAAGAACCCGCGCCCCAACCGCTCCAAGGTGACCACCTGTAACTACACACTACACTACACACTACACTACACACTATTACTCAGTGATAGTGACAACTGCGGCATCAACACCAAGCAGATGGCGGAGATCCTCAACGAGATGGGCATCTCGCCCGACAAGAACCCGCGCCCCAACCGCTCCAAGGTGACCACCTGTAACTACACACTACACTACACACTACACTACACACTAAAGTAGGGCCACTTTAATAGGCCACATTTGACACTTCATCAAAATTCCTCAACGTAACCTTGTAACGGCGGGCATCAAATATAATATATTTTTTCTATGTTAGATCAGCACAATTACTTTATGTTTTTCCATTACGAATGTATATTTACGGTAAACTGACCGAAAAAATTAACTTTACGATTTATTTTCACTGAAAAACCATTCTAAACATAAAAAAACAATGTTTGTTTTAATAAAACTAAACGTCGTTACAATGTTATGTCAGTGAAAACTTTTTCTTTTTAAACACTAGGGATGTTACCCAAAAATCGAAAACTCGAAAGTTGAATGCAATGAGTACTTGTGAATTAATATTCTCACCATAAATGAATAATATCAATTTTTATATTAGAAATTGGCGGCACGCGACATCAAATTTTATTTCCACTATTTATCGTAGGTAGATACTTGAATGTATGCAGGAGTGCTTCGAAGCATGGCCCTTTACGGGGCACCAGTGTGGGCGGACCGGCTTAATGCAGTCAACCGCCGAAGTCTCCGTCAGCCACAGAGAGCTATTGCGGTAAGATTCGTGAGGGGATATCGGACGGTATCACACACGGCGGCATGTGTGCTTGCGAGTACACCTCCTTGGGAGCTAGAATCTCAGGTACTTAAGGAGGTGTACCAGGAGCGCAAAGCAGCGATCCAGAGGGGAGATCGACTGGCTCCGGAGGAAGTGCTGGCCATCCGTCGCAATGCGGAAGAGAGGCTGATGGAGGCTTGGGAGAGAGAGCTCGTATCGGACCCGGCTGGAAAGCGTACTGTAGAAGCGATTCGTCCGATACTGGGAGAGTGGTGCAAGCGTGGGTTTGGGTCGCTGACTTTCAGGCTGACGCAGCTACTTTCCGGGCACGGCTGCTTCGGAAAGTATCTGTATCGGATAAGAAGAGAGGCGACCCCACAGTGCTATGAGTGCGGCGATGCGGAGGACAATGCACAGCACACCCTCCAGGTGTGTCCTGCCTGGGCTCCGCAGCGCGGCGCTCTGGCTGCTGTCATTGGGAGAGATCTCTCGCTGCCCAGTGTGACAAGGGCCATGCTGGCCACCGAGAGATCATGGGAAGCGGTAGTCTCCTTCTGCGAGGAAGTCATATCACAGAAGGAGACATCGGAGCGGGTTCGAGAGGAGGAGGCTCACGCGAACCGGCTCCGACGCAGGCGGATGGGTAGACGAAGGAGGCGCTTCGCGCACCTCATTCCTCTATAAATGGGACCAAGCGGGCGGTGGGGGGTGACCCATCGCCTGCCTTGCACGGTCTCAACCATCTGGGGAGATGGCCAGACTTGCCCGGCCATCTCCCAACCGCGAGGAGGCCCGGTCAGCCGGGCGTACCGCCGGTCAAAGGGGTGAGTGACAACAATGGACCCCCGTGACCAACTGGCGGCGAGCGGGCAAGTGCCGGAGTTTTTAGTGAGTATTCCCCCTTCCCGTGATCCCACCCAGCCTCTAGTGGCTCGGTGGGATCGCGGGAGGCGGTCGTGGAGGGCGGCCGCTGGCGCCATCGGCAATAGTCATTATTGCTGATGGCGCTAGCGGCTCCCCTTCTGGTGAGCCTCACATACGAACCCCCTGTTCACCTACAGGGGGGGGATGCGTAAAAGCAGTTTCTCCGGTTAAAAAAAAAAAAAAAAAGGTAGATACTTGAAAGTCATATTATTTCAAATCTTCATTAGCTTTGTTAGCATTTTTTAGGGTTCCGTAGCCTAAATGGCAAAAAACGGAACCCTTATAGATTCGTCATGTCTGTCTGTCGAGCGACCGAACTCGTCGTTCGGTCGCTCGCGAGTGAACACGTTATTGTTTTGCTCCTCAACCTAACTTTAAAAAGGTGTTCTAAATACACAAGTTTTAGTATATTGGATATAGTTAGTTGTCAATTTTGCTAGGTCATTGTATAATTCACCGGTGACTAGCTTAATTAATTGCATTCCTGACGAGTTATATGATCATACGCGTGTGCCTACTACCCTCACCGAGCTGATTAATATTTGGAGCCGATTTGTGATTTAGTGAATTTCTATACTAAAAAATGTCTACAACGGAAACGAAATGTGCCGGTTGCAAGAATTCCATGAAAGATAAGCACTGTTTAAGTTGCACTTTGTGTAATAAAAAATATGATCTTATGTGCGCAAACATCTCTGAAGCACGATATCGTACCATGGCCAAGGAAAGTAAAAATTCGTGGAAGTGTGCTTTGTGTACGAGTCGGAAGCCGAAGCCGCAGAATGACAACACGCCATCGTCGGTATGCAGTGACGATAACGTTACTTTGCGTCGTGGAGTGCCAAGTGACTCGCCTGGTGGAGCCAACGTCCACACGGATCATTCTGTCGCCATGGATGTTTCATTTTCGTCTACTGACGGGTCTGTCGCCGCTGCAATACGAAATCCAGTCTTGGAGTCTCCTTGTGACTTGCAAATTTTAGTCAGCGAAATTCGGTTGCTCAGACAGGAAATGCAATCAATGAACAATAATATACGAGATCTGGGGGTGGCTGTGAGTGATCTTGGCTTGAAATTGAGTGAGTGCGACAAGCGAATTGGCAGTGTAAGTGCCCGTGTCGATGACCTTGAGCGCCGTATCACGCAGGGGCCCAGTGATGATACCTTTGCGAATACCATAGCTCAGCTCAAAGCTGAACTTAACGACCGCGACCAGGAGCTTCTCTTAAACGAGATAGAATTTACTGGTGTTCCTGAGCACAAGGGTGAGAACGCTTTGTCCACGGTCGTTATTCTGGCCAAGAAGATAGGAGTGACGGTCGAGGAGGGCGACATCGTGAGCGCTACGCGGGTGGGCCGTGTTCCTGAGGTCGCCGAGAACGCATCGCCTTCGCGCCCCCGACCACTGGTGCTGGCGCTGACCCGCCGTGCACAGCGCGACCAGCTGCTGCAGGCCGCCCGAGTTCGTCGAGGTGTTACTACCGAGGGCACGGGCTTGCCTGGCCCGTCCACACGTTTCTATGTCAACGAGCGGCTTACTCGTCATAATCGTATCTTGTTTTATAAAGCACGTGAACTAAAAGCGCGTTTTAACTGGCGATTTGTCTGGACCAAGCAAGGTAGAATTTATGTACGACAGCATCCGGGTATGGACTCACCTCCGTGTCGTATACGTGCAGAGAGTGATCTGATTCGTGTTTTTGGTGTTCCTGCTATTTGAAACTATTTTAAACCTATTTTGTGACCGATATACTTTTGTGCATATGCCTATCAAATATTTGTTTTCATATCTTTTTTTCCCAACAATTTCTGCTTTACATGTCAAAAATTTTTTATTAAGCAAATGTATTGTACTGGGTGTGTTTCAAAAAACTAAATTACGAATACTTAAATTATTTTATGTGATATGGTGTTGTAGCAAAGTTATGTTTTATTGCCTGCCGGGGTGTGATGTTGTAACTATTTTCTTTTGTCTCTTCACCTATTGGTCGCAATGCAAATACACAGACCGTTGTTACTGCTCAATTCTAAGCTGCTCAAGTAATAAAACCTCGTATAAGGTACTATTATTTTATAATTTTAATGTGATTACATATAAAAGAAACAGTTATATATTTTTATTAATAACACAATTATTCATAACAAATAAACCATTATGTCATTTTATTATATGTAGGTTGCAATGCAAATTTAAAGATCGTTGTTGCAAATATGAACTGTTGAACAATATACTATTTATTTCATACATTAATGTTCCTACTTATAACAGAATCAAGCATAATTATATATTATTTCAAAGAAAAAGTAACTGTATTATATTTTTATTGTTAAAACGAGTTTTGGTTATTATTATTTTATATTTCGCGTTATTATTATGTTTATGTTATGTACAATTTAGACAAATATATATTATTATTTTAAATGGGTATTTCTCTTTTTCCAATGCATTATCTACTACAACAGGCGTGACCTTGATATTATTGTCTCGACGTTTGAACAATCAAATGTTATTTTTTCAATTACTAATAATCGGTATCAGTATTTTATGTTTCAATGGGACCTAAAAGGCAATTTCTAAAATTAGGACTTTATAATGCTGGTTCGTTAGGGACTGGACATGATAACTTTCTTATGGCTATGGACAGGTTTGATGCCGATTTAGTTGCAATTAATGAGTCGTGGATACGAACGGGCGAGGAGGCTCGCGCGCCTGCTGCGCCCGGCTATCGCCTGCGCAACACGCCGCGACCGACCTCGATGCGAGGTGGGAGAGGGGGAGGGGTTGCCTTCTATGTCAAGTGTGGCATACGTGCTCGTCTCGTTGAGGTTCCTGATGCTCCCATAGAACAGATGTGGTTGTCTTTGAAGATAAATGGTTATAATTTGTTTATAGGGACGGCATACAGACCGAATTGGATAAACGTCGATACTTTTCTTGATGCATTAACTGCTTCGATAAGTAGCTTCGCCAACTGTGATTATCTCGTTTTACTAGGAGACTTTAATATTAACATGTTCGAGGACAATAGCAATGTAAAAAAACTCAAATTCTTTCTGAATTATATGTGTCTTGAACAGTTGGTGACACAGGCAACACACTTTACAGACGAGTCGGAAACACTCATTGATTTAGTTTGTACAAACTGTCCTGTTAATGATCTCACTGTAACTGATATCACTGGTTCCATTGGTCACGCGATGATCAACGTGTGTCTCAACATAAAGTTTAACAGGCCTCCGCCTAAGAATGTAACATACAGACCGTTGAATAAAATTGATTTGAGTGATTTTAACAGGGATTTACATGATATTGACTGGGAATCGATATTTCAGCAGCCCTCTCTGGACCATATGGTTCATGCTTTTAATTCTTTTATTTTGGCTCTCTTTGATAAACATGCGCCTTTGAAAAAAATTACCATTAATAGTAAGTCTCTCCCTTGGATAACAGATACGTTAAAAAAAATATTTAAATTCCGTGAGGAGACACATGATGCATACCGTAAAGAAAGGGACTTGGATAAAAAAGAAATTAAAAAAGGCTACTATAAGGAAATAAAAAAATTTGCTGAAACAAGTACATATAATGAAATGCGTGCATACTACAATTATCACATTAATAATTTACAAAAAGACCCTAAATTGTTTTGGAAAAATGTAAAAGAAAAAATATTAATAAACCAGAATAAGCAGATTTCCGTCCATGAATATTTTAGCAATGCAAATGTAATAAATGACCACTTTTTAAACATTCCTGGGTCCGCTGATGTGCCATTGTCTGAATTAACTTTCTTTGAACATCACAGACATAGTGATGCGTCCTTTTCTTTGACCACAATTAGTGAAAATGATATTGCCAAGTATATGTTATCCATTAAGAGTAATTCTACCGGAATTGATGGTATAAACAGAGACATGATACTTTTGACACTTCCTCGAACTTTGCCTATAATTACTGGTCTGATCAATAGATCTATTTTGAACGGTACAGTTCCTAGTTTATGGTGTGCTGCTTTAATTACTCCTCTACCTAAAGTCGACACTCCTACTAATCTTAAAGATTTGAGGCCAATTAGTATTTTGCCATTTTTGTCTAAGGTGTTGGAGAAGGCTATTCACCATCAACTGAATGACTTTGTAACGGAAAATAATTTATTGCCACTGCACCAATCAGGTTTTCGTAAAGGTATGGGAACTGAATCCGCGCTGCTGGATGTGGTGGATAACATTCTTGTAGAGCAAGATGCTGGAAACAGCACTTGTTTGGCGCTCCTTGACTTTTCCCGCGCTTTTGATGGTATTAGTGTTCCGTTGCTTCTTTCCAAGCTTGCATATTATGGATTAGATCATAACTCCCTGAAATGGTTTGATAGCTACTTCAAATGCCGCACTCAAGCTGTAAAGCTTGTGGAGCCGAATGGTAATTATTCTTTTTCTGAGTTTAAGTCTGTATGCAGGGGTGTACCTCAGGGCTCTATTTTGGGACCTTTGCTGTTTGTGCTGTATAGTGCGGATATTGCAAAAGTTATTACAAACTGCAGATATCATCTGTATGCAGATGATGTACAGTTATATATTTCATCTCATCCTTCAAAGTTCAGTGAAGCTGTAGTAAAATTGAATACTGATCTTGACTGTATTGCGCGGTGGGCAGACAGAAACGCATTGGCTCTTAATCCACTAAAATCTAAATACATGATACTGGGTTCTAAGGGGCAGCTTTCGAAAATTGATCGCACCTGCTTGAATGTGTCTATTCGAGATGAACCGATTGAACGTGTCAATGAAGCAAGGGACCTTGGTATAATAGTTGATAGCAATCTACGCTTTGAGACGCACGTAGCTAATTTGGTGCGATCTTGCTTCTATCGCTTAAAATTGCTTTATAAGATTCGTCATCTACTTAGTGAACAGGTTCGTATAGCTTTGTGCGAGTCATTAATACTCTCCAAACTCAATTATGGAGATCTTGTATATGGACCACGTTTGTTATCTAGTACTCAGAGGCAGTTGCAGCGAGTGCAAAACGCTTGTTGCCGTTTCTGTTTCAACATACCGCCGCGTAGTCACGTTACTCCCTACTTAAATAGGCACTCCATTCTTAAAATTAGTTTTCGTCGACATATACATCTTGCTGGGTTATTATTTGACATTATAAAATATAATGAGCCCAAGTATCTTTTCTCTAAGTTGAATTTTATGCAGGGTCGTGGTGGTAGCAGTATGAGACCGAGGCGCATAGTGTTGTCTACCCAACATCACCGTACGGTAGCTTTTACTGGCAGTTTTCGATACCAAGCCACAAAATGTTGGAACACCATTCCACCCCCTATAAGACGTATGTGTAAGACCTCTCTCATAAAATACCTTAAACTAGATTTTTTAGAAAAACAAAAATTAGGATTAGTGAATGTTTATTAGCTTGGTATTGAAACTAATTGATTTATTTATATTTGTACATAGCTGCGAGTATGCCGAAATTGATATTATTGCTTAAGCTTGTCACTTATATAATAATACCTGAACGTGCTTTTAAATTACTCTAAATATTATCTTGTTGTACCTGCTGCTTATTTATTATTCACTGTGACACATTATTACCCACTACGTATCTAAATTATATATGTATATTTATATAATTAACAATAAGTATAATTATTATATATTTTTAATGTATTGAAGTACACTCTTTTGTTTTGTGTTATTGCTTGCGACCAAACGATGACAGGGACTTGGCTGAAAATCAGTGTCTGGTTCCTCGGAACTATCAACACTGAGCTGAGTTCCTTTTCAGACTGCCACTGCTGCACACTCCGGTACGGTACTATCATGGACACTGTGTTAGTTTTAAGTTATCTCTGAATTGTTCCTGTTATTGTTGTTTTGTGTTGTAGTGGTTTATGAATAAATAATTATCTTATCTTATCTTATCTTATCTTATCTGTCCGTATGTCACAGCCACTTTATTTCGAAAGTATTAAGATTACACAGTTGAAACTTGGTAGGTAGATGTATTCTGATAACCGCTTAACGATTTTAATACAAAAATAAAAAAAAACAAAGATTAACAGCCGCCGCTGTATACACCGCCAAAATGGTAAAATGTTTGTCCCCCCCTTTAACTTTTGAAATAAGACAGTGAAAAATCTAAAAAAAATATAATGCTCTAGATCTTATTAACGACGACGCAAATTGGTTTGAACGTGATATAGTAATCAGTTTTTGCGATATACTTAGTTCATTTTCCAAAACCGCAAATATACTTTGTCATTCATACCAACACTGTAAAAAACAAAGTTATTTTTGACGACCTCCGTGGTCGAGGGGTTTGCACGTCGGTTTTCAAGGCGTCACCATCTCTTGAGGTCCCGGGTTCGATCCCCGGCTGGGTCAATGTAGAAAAGGAACTTTTCAATATTGTCTCAGGCTCTGGGTGTTTGTCATACCACCGTTGTTTTTGATTTCCATAACACAAGTGCTATAGCTACTTACTTTGGGATTGGAGCAATGTATGTGATGTTGTCAAATATTTATTATTATTATTATTTTTGCAGACGAAAAATTATAGTGGTATTAAATATGGTATGGTATAAGATATCTACGGACGGAACCCTGTGGCGCGTGGCCCGACACGCACTTGGCCGGTTTTTTTATATTTTCAAATAAAAACATTAGTTTAATATTTACGGTTACTTACGTTAAAAAACGTAACGTTTTTGTTATATGTACGTACTTGTTTGTTTTATTATGTTTCCTTTTACGATATAAAATAATAATGGGACATGGATTTGAATGATGATTTTTTAATTAAATTTTAGTTAAAATTAAATAGTATACTCACAAGTACTTTTCATAATAACTGAATTCATATTCCATGTTTGAAGTCTATCGATTCATTCACTTTAATCGATGTTTTGAAGCTATGAACACCTACGGTCACCTCACTATGAATCGAAAATTGACACATGTCAAATGTGGCCTATCAAAATGGCCCTACTTTACACTACACACTACATTACACACTACACTACACACTGCCTTACACACTACCCTACACACTACACTACACACTACCCTACACACTAGACTGCACACTACACTACACTACACACTCTATTACTTATTATAAGACATCAAATGTTACGCAGGCTACACACGCACAGGCGGTCGTACAGACCGAGAGGGACGGAGCAATACAAAGGAAAGGGACATAAAGTCGGGGATAGTATAAATATGCGAAACTAGCTTTGGATAATTCCGCGTATCTGTCCAAAAGTAGCTAGTTTATGAAATATGCCTAGATGCAGTTGTAATAAGAAACTTAAGAAGATGGAACCTTCTCCTGAAAAACTAGGTCTAGTGTAGATACACACCTTTTACTTCTGCTAGATACGCTGATTTACACTATCCCCGACGATATGTCCCTTTCCTTTTATTGCTTCGCCCCTCTCGGCCTCTCCGGCCACCTTTTTGTGTGTAGTCTCCATTATAATATAAACTGGCGCTGAAATGATCTAGTCCTGGGGTGCCCATACTTTTTCTTAAGTAGAACAACCTAACAAAAATTATAACTCAGAGATCGTCATTTTGACCGTTTATCCCACTAAATATTTACCATGAAAAAAAATAAAGTAAAACATAAACACAACACACACAACACAAAATAAAGTAAAACTACATTGGGTGCAAAGTGTTAAATCTGTTATCCTTGGCGATATCAGTGTTTGTGTTGCCACCGTTGTCTCTCAATAGGCTGCCAACTTTCCTAAAACAGAATGGGGTACAGATATAAAACTCTAAAATGAACGGCCAAAAAAACAACATGATCCACTATCTCGTATTTTTTACTCATTTTGGTAAGTGAGGTTCGTGCGAACTGCGCTGTTTCATAGAGTTAAGTAAAATATATCGCTGATTTCACTGTGACGATAGCTGTCGATATGCGCAAGTGGAATCAATGTGGAACAATGTGGGACGCTTCTGAGAAAGGGCAACAATAAAGATAAATGTGGTACTGTCGCCCCACCCCAATGTGGGACGTTTGGCAGTCTCTGATTTCTGTTGATCTTTTTTATGCACCGTTGTCCCGTTGGATAGTGCTTGACCTTCACCTCACCTGATGTTAAGTGATGATAAGGCCGAAGGTGGAAGCGCACTACACCCGGAATCCTCATCACTGAGGGACTGGCTATCTTACCTCTAACTGCCGGAACACAACAATTTTGAAATTGTTGTTATGGCGTCAGACTACTACTTAAGCCCTACCACCAACCAAACCGAGTACAAATTGTACCCCCCCTGGGATTCAAACCCGGGACCCCAGCGTCTTACACGGGTGGGCGAACCACTAGACCACAGATGCGGTTATATCTCAATTCATTGTGGATTGTTATAATAAACCTGTTGAACACTGTAATTGTATCGCAGTACCAGAACACGCAGCTGCTAGAAGGCTCCTCGGACCTCACCTCCGGAGACTCCGACTCCAAGGACTCAGAGAAACAGGACGAGAAAGGTATGCTCTCTCTCTATACACTATTGTTCACTCATCCATCATCATATGCACTTGTAATGTCAATTTTTGTTTTTGTATTATTCTGTGCACACTCCTTCATATCGCACAGCAATTTCTTTTTTAATAAAATAAAGTAAATGCAGATGTGTAATTTTTAATCATCCGTTTTTTTAACACTTGCTGCAAAAACTTATCATAAATCAAAAGTAAATTTCATTTTTTTTTTAATTTTTCTATCAAAGTAATTTTCAATTTTTTTTATTTTCCATCAAAGTAATTAAAACTACTTCTCAAACCATTAAGTTTTTTTAATTCCTTAATCATTTCACTACAAAACATTTTTAAAGTCTATTACCATTCCTCTGAATAACGCAATTTTGTCTAATATCAATAGAATTGATTTTATCGACATCGTTCTTTCGCATACAAATAAGCGATGTAACTGGACTTTAGAAGTGCGTTTGTTACTATTTTCTTGCAATTTGTTGTGACATCTGTTTTGTTCTGTCCTTGTTAGAAAATAAAAAAAACTATAATATTTATTACACTGTGTGACTGTTGGTCCATATGGTGTAGACTCGGGCTACAGCGGCGACTGGCGCTCGCACTGGGACGAGCTCGCGGAGATATTCGCCTGCGCCGACACTTACAGTTTCAGTACGTTTATACGGTGGTAGGACGCTGCTTATTCATGGTTCGGTAAAAATATGGATGGGAGAGCGCAGGATTGCTGAGTTGGGTAGTTTAATACACTCGGCGTCAGAAAAATCGCACCTTTTAAAAAAATCTTCAAAGTGTGTTATTATATACTTCTTCCCCTTCGGCCATAGCCAACAGTCTCTAGAAACCGTTGGAATACTCTTCGAACGGAATCAATTACTGAGATTAAGGTTTCCTCATTTTTTTTGCAATATTTGAGCAATTTCATGGGCAATAGTATCCATCTTGGGTATTTTCTTTTTTTAATTGAATTGTTGAAGTGTGTTTTCTCCATAATCTCGATAGCGAATTTACCTGCATTACCTTAATTTTTATTTCCCTTTTATGGCGGCGCAAGCAATACGCTTTAAGCGTTTAATTATGGTAACTGTTATTGTTCATTAAATCAAACAATTATTAATTGAAAGCTCATTAAATGTACTTTCAATAGATATCAACATTTACACAATAAAACGTTAGCTAGCAATAGCAGGTGGCCAAGTCTAAACTTATTTTCGAAGAGGTGCAATTTTTCTGACGTCGAGTGTATTTGAGTATTTCTGTGCTCGAATGTTAACAATTCTATAAATCATAGTATAGTTAGACCGTTTTGCTATGAATGTTGTTAGGTGTGCACATGCACATTATTTTAGTGTGCGTTATACGAAAGCGAATACGTGCAGACGCACACTAAAACAACATGCACGTGCACGCCTGACACATTTATAGCTAAACGGACTTCGTGAGAAAGAACAACAGCTATACTGTGAAAAATGTTATGACTTTAATAATATGCTTCTTGAAATAACGTAAGAAAAATATTTCTTCTTACGAAACCGGTAACGCAGCATGGGTTTCTACGAAACCCGTCCGAAGTTGTATTTTCCCATTTGTCTTATGAAATTTTGCATGAAATTGTATTTTTTAAACTCTAATGAACATGTTACACTCTCTTGTTTTTTGGGCAATCGTGTAAAAATATGTTAAAGTTTGAGCACAGATATATTAATCGTTGCTTCATGCGGTCTTTTGCTTCTTAAGAAATTGTGGGATAAGTAAGCTCTATGGGCGCGGTGAAATCTAGTCGGAAGGTGTCGGGATAATTTAATTAATTATAAGACAGTAGTATTAATCAGGTTGAAGAGTGGATATAATTTAGTATGTTATAATGAGGTGGAGTGAATAAGATAGTGATTGAATTAATAAATAGACTAAACAATGGTGTTGGGATTTCTCTTTGAAATAATTTATTCTTCAATTAGTATTGAGCCATACACAATAGGAAGTTGATCTAAAGCCGGTTGCAGACCAAGAACTAAGCTTTAGCTTAATTAATGTACACATAGCTATAGAAATTTTCCTTACATTTATGTGCAGACTGAAAAACATTACTCAAGTAAAAAAGTAACCCCAACTATGCAAGCTATAAGCTAAACTTTTGGCCTGCAATCGAAATAACAGTCACTGGTTGTTAGTCAACGGGATACAAATAGGTTTTGTATATGTTACGGCTAATACCCGAAATGTGGCTAAACCTAGTTTTAACCGGCTAAAACTAGGTGTAGCCGATAGATATCGGTAGGTGTAACCGATCTGATTTACGCCTGTAGGTCCCAAATATAGGTTAAAGTTTTAAATTGCGTGGTTATTTTTTAACAGACATCAGAAATAAATTTCTTAATATCCCAAAAATTACTCCCCCTTAGTAGAAGCATAAAGACGGGTAGACCTTATTTATCCGACTACACCTAGATTTAGCCGGCTAAAACTAGGTGTAGCCGTACTTCGGGTTAAGCCGTACCATAAGAATATAACATTTTATGTTCTGCGGGGAGTCTCTTATCTATAATATCTGGTGGTGTTGAGTTGTGGTTGTGTGTTAGGCGGGGGCGAGGGCGGGGGCGCGGACAAGGTGTCGCTGGAGGACTTCAACTTCATCAAGGTGCTGGGCAAGGGCTCCTTCGGCAAGGTCATGCTGGCCGAGAAGAAGGGCACCGACGAGGTAACGGCAATCGGGATACATACGAGGGCGGTTTGATAAGTCCATGACTTTTGAAAAAAGATATACTTTTTTTTAGAATTTATTTTAGTGTCTTAAAAAGAAACTCCTTAAGGAATTTTTACACTACATTTTTTTCACATTCGGCTAAAGATTATGACGGTACGAGGCATATATCTTGAAATCGGGTGGGGATTGCGAGGAATACGTATTTTGGGCATGCGTAGCGGTGCGGGGCGCGGGCGGCGGGAGAGTTAGTCGCTCACAAGAGCACATGCGCGAATTTATCCCCACTACGTGGAAAAAATTTCAAGATACGTGCCTCGTACTGTACTATTGGAAACAAAAAGCTCAAGTGACTTTTAACTTTTCTTAATGACCCTGTCGACCGTCTCTGCGGCACTCATGACATCGAAACTCAGAGATTTTCTCTTCTACCGAATATGAATTAATATCTTGGCGGGCAAAGATTTTCATCAAGCCTCATCAATTTTCAAAAGGTGGTGTCTGAAATGGGCCCTCATTTCAGTTACCAGTTTTTAGGCGATGAAAGATAAAAATAATGGGTTAAAGAGGTAGAAACTTCGTTGGACTGAATACGCAGAGCTACAATAAGATTATGTAGAGAAATAAAATAAAATATTCAGAAAAAAACTGTTTCTTCATTACAAAGTCATGGACTTATCAATCCACCCCTGTACACACATAACGGGTGTAAAAAGACCCCTCAACGAAACCGAAGTCCACGCATTCCGGCCTTCATCAGGTTTTTTTTGTCTTTAAAACTATACCTGAGAAACCAATAGCTACGAAGTTATTGAAGGTCAATCAAAGTCAAAATCTTATTTTATTCGTTATTATTCACTTCTCAAGCTTATTCGTTATTTCCTAATTTTTGTCCAAAGAAACATTATCAAAATTTTATGTATTTCGTAACGAACAATGGATTCAAAACGTCATCACTCAACGTATCTCATGAGCACGCACATAAACGCTGCCTTCAACTCGGCCGCACGCAGCTGTGCAGCATACACTCGCAGGCGCGGTCTGTTGTATGCGTTACATTGCGTGGTAATGTATGCAATGCTCTTTAACAACCTAAAAACGTGGGGCGCATTTTGTAAGTTTTATCATACATATTGTCTTTGGCATGCGCCCCACGTTTTTAGATTTAAAATTTCTGTAGGTATAGGGTTTTAAATATTTACAGAAAATTTTATTTGATACTTTTTAGTCTTTTTACCAGTCCGTTTTAATGTTTTAGTCCGATTTTTTTTTAATAATTTAGTCCATTTTAAAAACGTGTTTTTTAAAAGTTTTTTTTTCAGTAAATTTTTATTTTCTGCTTTTTAGTTAATGAGCTAAGACTAAGAATATACCATCTCCTATCTGAGCACTCGTTAAAACGATTCAAACGAGCCCAAACTCGATGGGGTTGCATGGTTTTATTACAGAGTCCCAGTGGCCTTCTTCCGGCTCCATCATCAGACCCTGGAAACTATTTCCCAACAAAGTACTCGTCAAGACGATTCAAACGAGCCCAAACTCGATGGGGTAGCATGGTTTTATTATAGAGTTTCTAAGGCCTTCCTCCGGCTCCATCATCAGATCCTCGGACACTATTTTCCCATTAAAGTACTCGTCAAGACGATTCAAACGAGCCCAAACTCGATGGGATTGCATGGTTTTATTACCGAGTTCCAGTGGCCTTCTTCCGGCTTCATCATCAGACCCTGAAAATTATTTCTCAACAAAGAACTCGTCAAGTCGATTCAAACGAGCCGAAATTTGATGGGGATGCAAGGGTTCAATATTGAGTTCCTATGGCATGGTCTTTCGGCTTCATCATCAGACCCTGGACCTCGTCTCCCGTTAGAGTACTCGTTAAGACGATGCTAACGAGACCAAACACGATGGGGTTGTATGGTTTCATCATAGAGTTCCTGTGGCCTTCTTCCGGCTTCATCATCAGATCAGCTCAATGACACCATAATATTGCATTGCCTTCCAGTTCTGACCTATGTTCAAAGTTTCAAGTCTCTAGCTCATCGGGAAGCTAGGATAAAATCGTTCGCAAACTTTGTGGAGAAACACACAAACAAACAAACACACAAACAAACAAACAATCGCGAAAGCAACCTAATAAAAACGTGTTAAAATGTATATCGTTTCCCACCAATAATTTTCAATACGTTGACCTAGGCTTCGTTGAGGGTATTGTTACCGGTAACTATAACAGTGCATTAATGTAGTACGAGCGCATATCTTGAAATCGGGTGGGGATTGCGCGCTACTATCCCCGTCAATTGGTAATGCGCTGGAACCTTGTCAAATTAACATACACATCATCGTCATCCGCAACTAAAAATGACAAAAACAGTAAAATTCTAATAGGTAATCTATATATATAAAATTCAAAGTCCTGACTGAGTGAGATATCAACGCACAGCCCAAACCGCTGAACCTAGAGACTTGAAATTTTGCACACAGATACTTTATACAGTGTAGGCATCCACTAAGGAAGGATTTTCGAAAATTCCATCCCTAAGGGGATGAAATAAGGGATGAAAGTTTGTATGAAAGTCCCTCAGTTTTGAAGCTAGGATCTTCAAATTTTGTGTTTAGGCTGATGATTGAAAATAAATAAATACGTGTCTCAGCGTTTTTCAAAATTCTACCCCCAAAGGGGTGAAAAGGGGGATGAAGTTGTGTTTAGAAGATAATCCTTCATTTTTGAAGTAGAAATCGCTAGATTTGTAATTTAGGCTTATGGATGGAAATCTAACGCAACGCATATTGTATTGGTATAATTTCAACCCCCATGGTGATGAAATGGGGGTGCAATGGGGTAAATAAACCTAAAAATCGATATGGATGTCGTTATTGGGGTTTTCTGGGATGAAGATTGCGAAAATGACATTTATTTTGAAGTCCAACACGGTCGACATGATTTAACCCCTAAAGGGGTGAAAATTGGATTTAAATTTGGTATTGAAAACAATATAAAATAGACATTACAACTTAAAACTTCGTAGGAGCATGTCTTAAAATAAATAGGCAAACATATATTTTGTGGTTTTGAAAATCAACCCCTTAGGGGGTAAATGGGCTAAGTAAACGTAGAAATCGATATGGATGTCGTTCTTGAGGTTTTATGGGATGGTGATTGCGAAAATGACATTAATTTTGAAGTCCAATTTAACCGCTAAAGGGGTGAAAATGGGGTACAAATTATATATGGAAAAATAATATAAAATAGACATTACATAGTTTACAGCTTAAAAATTCGTAGGAGCATGTCTAAAAATAAATAGGCAAACACATATTTTCTTATTTTGAAAATCATCCGTTAGGGGGTAAATGGGGTAAGTAAACATGAAAGCCGATGTGGATGTCGTTCTTGAGGTTTTATGGGATGAGGAATGCGAAAATGACATTTGTTTTGAAGTCCAACACGGTGGACATGATTCAGCCCAAGGGGACGGGGACGGACACGGGAACAGGAACGGGAACGGGGGCGGGGACGGAAACGGGAAAGAGTAAAGAAACGGGAACGTGA
The DNA here is from genome assembly GCA_928269145.1 of Agriphila tristella. Lineage (NCBI taxonomy): Eukaryota > Metazoa > Arthropoda > Insecta > Lepidoptera > Crambidae > Agriphila > Agriphila tristella. Next base: position 821,769 of record OV743443.1, on the reverse strand, counting down.
TACTCTTAATATCTCTGGACCTAATTCTGATTATTGTAATAAACTAGCTTCCGCCCGCGACTTCGTCCGCGTGGATATTAGAGAAAATCCTTAGGGAACCTTCAACCAGGATCCGACCAACCGTTTTATACGCGATTACGCGGGTCCCCACCAAGCGCGCAGCCTCGTGCGAGGCCTGTCACACGTCGCAAATGTTTTGCCTCGCGAGGCAGCGCGCTTGGTGGGGACCCGCCTAATCGCGTATAAAACGGTTGGTCGGATCCTGGTTGAAGGTTCCCTAAGGATTTTCTCTAATATCCACGCGGACGAAGTCGCGGGCGGAAGCTAGTATAATATATTAATTATTGAATTCTTATTTTAAATAAGAAAGGGTCTAGGTATATGAGAAAATTACAATTGTTTTTCGTTTTTGAGGTTAAAATCATGGCCTCCAGGCGCATTACCAATTGACGCGGATAGTACGTGTATTTTGGGCATGCGTAGCGGTGAGGGGCGCGGGCGGTGGGAGAGGGGCGCGCGCTATTGGTCGCTCACAAGAGCACATGCGCGAACTTATCCCACTCCGTCGGCATGTCAAGATGTTTGCCTCGTGCGGTAGTTTCAGTTTACTGTGTCATGTTTTTGCTACTCGTGAATGAAGTTTTTGCAGTAAAATTTACTTAACGATTATTTATGAAACTTAAAATTTGCCCTGTAATCTGTTTTGACTTGAATATCGTAATCCCAGTATCCTTATTCTTACTTTATCCTTACTTTAATATTATAAATGCGAAAGTTCATTTGTTCGTTTGTTACGCCTTCCTTCACGTCTTAACTACTGAACCGATTATTGTGAAATTTTTCATACCCGTTCTCAGGGGTACTGAGAAGGACATAGGGTACCCAAAAAAATACTGTTCCCGAGGGCTAACAAAAAAAATTTCCACCCAGACGAAGTCGCGGGCGGCCGCTCGTATTATCGCAAAGTACACATAAACATGTCGCGGGTCGTCGTTATGCCAAAATCGATGACGCTCCTAATATGTGTCGGCCCTTACTTATCGTTTTCCCCCAGGTGTACGCAGTAAAAGTGCTGAAAAAGGACGCCATAATCCAGGACGACGACGTAGAGTGCACTCTGACGGAGCGGCGCGTGCTAGCGCTCGCCGCGCGCCACCCGTTCCTTACAGCACTACACTCCGCCTTCCAGACTAGGTATATACTTGTACAGGTAGTATGTACCGAGCGCTGCATGACGTCACAATGACGTAGAGTGCACTCTGACGGAGCGGCGCGTGCTAGCGCTCGCCGCGCGCCACCCGTTCCTTACAGCACTACACTCCGCCTTCCAGACTAGGTATATACTTGTACAGGTAGTATGTACCGAGCGCTGCATGACGTCACAATGACGTAGAGTGCACTCTGACGGAGCGGCGCGTGCTAGCGCTCGCCGCGCGCCACCCGTTCCTTACAGCACTACACTCCGCCTTCCAGACTAGGTATATACTTGTACAGGTAGTATGTACCGAGCGCTGCATGACGTCACAATGACGTAGAGTGCACTCTGACGGAGCGGCGCGTGCTAGCGCTCGCCGCGCGCCACCCGTTCCTTACAGCACTACACTCCGCCTTCCAGACTAGGTATATACTTGTACAGGTAGTATGTACCGAGCGCTGCATGACGTCACAATGACGTAGAGTGCACTCTGACGGAGCGGCGCGCCATCCATTCCTCACCGAAAATTCTCGAGTGAAGTTGTAGCGCATCACTGTCTAATATTGTAAATTTGATCGCATTGTATGTACCGGTCGAATGCATCCAGGACGATTTTATTCTGTGTTTGTACTTAGGGATTTTAATAGTGACTTAGGTCCAAGGACCGGAACCGCTTTCCGTTAAAGGGGTTTTTGATTGGGTATTTCATAGACTTGTTTTCAAAAACCCTATCAAGGGTTTCCCTAACAATTGGCTTAACCAAAAAAAAGGGGTTTTCCGGTCCCTGCGTAGGTCAAGCGAATCATTAAAATGTTTATAAGTATCAAATATATCTGAAATTCCCATCCGTTCACAGAGACCGGTTGTTCTTCGTGATGGAATACGTTGACGGCGGTGACCTCATGTTCCAAATACAGCGCGCGCGCAAGTTCGACGAGCCACGGGCTAGGTATGTGTATACTATACACACATTCACTACACTACACACTATCAAAACACACTACATACTATTGGCAACAGCGTCGCTTAAACAGTTAGCAACAAAATTCGTGTGCGCGCGTATCGCCCCTGCACGAACTAAACGTATGTTGTGACGGCGCGGCGTGCAAGCGATTTTAACCTTAGGAGTGGTTAAGCGACGCTGTTGCCTATGGTACATACTCTCTATCTATCCCTACATACTCCCTACACATACTGTATTCGAAGTTGTAATGACGATCAAGCGAATGGCAGGGGAGGGGGGAAATGAGACGGGGGAAGAGTGGGGAAAAGGAAGGGAGAGGGGAGTGGAAAAGGGGGCAGCGAGCTTGTTGGGGACCCGCCTAATCACGTAAAAACGGCTGATCAGATTTTGATGAAATAAAAACAATAGAATACTATTAATCCTGGTTAAAGTTTCCCTAAGGATTTCCCGAATCTATCTTTATATAAGTTATCTGTAATGGCAGGATGACAGAAACTTTATCCTGCTCGGCGGCCCTGTTGTATGACCTTTTGTACAAGAGCATACGAGTTAAGTTCCCGGTTATTTTTCAGCTATGTCTAAAAATAGTTAATAATAATATTATTATTTAGGTAGTTGTACAGTAATAGTACATTATGATACAAGTTAGCTTAGGTTACTAATTGGGATTACACGCTGTATGTCACAAACGCGATTCGTCGTATACGCAGTCATATCCTTACTTAACTAGGAAATTTGAAAAAATAGAATATTATATAGATAGCATGAAGCACATAAAGTCTCCTGCAATAAATTATGTATTTTATTTTTATTTTGACGCGTTTATTTCCTTAAGAGGGCTTTCCCTAATTTACGCGCTCGGGTTTTAGGTATTTACGGCTCGATCGCCGCACGAAGTGAGCGCGCGTGTGCGTGTGTGCGTTTCTCCTCACGTACGGCACACAGTTGCTACCATACGCTGCAATGACCGAACGATCTTGATCTGTGTTTATGCCGCGTACAGAGGCCCAGTGGTTCTCTTTGTATTTGCATAAAATTTTAAGGCATAATATGTCATAGCATAATATGATTTCACCGAATGATGTTTACGCATAATATTACTTAGTCATAACAGCTTATGCATATTTTTTTAAGCATGACTACTTTAAGCATAATTATGTTTAAGCATAGCATTATTAACGCATATTTTTAATACGAAACTGAACGACGACCAACAACATGAAATATTTTCAAAAAATATGCAGAATTACAATCATGAACCAAATGTACTTAAGGCTCAATTACATTACACAATTTTAAGCACGCGATTTCAAGACTAAGCATGGTGTAAACGGACTAAGACAGTAAGAATCTTAAAATCGTGCGGCCTAGCCCGCTCGATAATAAGATTCTTAAAATTGTGTCGTCTAAATGCACGCACGATTTCAAGACAGTCTAACTGTACCTACGACGGCACGTCAGACGTAACAGTTGTACTACAAAAACCAACTTTATACCTAAGGCATAAAGGCGTTCTCAAGGTCAACTTGTAGAGGTAATGTGACAGACAGAGACAGACTCTGTCTGACTCGCCACAGATAGACGATACTGCCACAGTACAAGATAAGTTCAAAAAGGAATGTTGGTTTTTTAACACGTTTTCATATGGACGTTTTCTTGTTTATTTATTTATTTATACTAATAATATTTATAAGTAGGTTCGTTTATTTGTTTGTCCGTAATTTTAGAAAAGAGTATTTTATACTAGGTAAGTACCTACCTACCTAGCTTCCCGATGAGCTAGAGACTTGAAACTTATAGGTAGGTAGGTTGTTTTTAACACGCTTTTAGTAGGTCGCTTTCTCGTTTGCTTGTGTGTTTGTTTGTTTGTCTCTCCACAAAGTTTGCGAACAATTTAAACTAGCTTTCGGATGAGCTAGAGACTTGAAACTTTGAACATAGGTCAGAAATGGAAGGCAATGCAATATTATGGTATCATTGGGCTGATCTGATGATGGAGCCGGAAGAAGGCCACAGGAACTCTATGATGGAACCATACAACCCCATCGTGCTTGGGCTCGTTAGAATTGTCTTGATGAGTACTTTAAAGGGAGATGAGGTCTAGGCTCTTATGATGAAGCTGGAAGGCCATGCCATAGGAACTCAATATTGAAATCGTGCAACCCCATTGAATTTGGGCTCCTTTGAATCGTCTTGACGAGTGCTTTGTTGGGAAATAGTGTCCAGGGTCTGATGATGGAGCCGGAAGAAGGACACTGGAACTCTTTAATAAAACCACGCTACCCCATTGAGTTTGGGCTCGTTTGAATCGTCTTGGCGAGTACTCTAATGGGAAATAGTGTCCAAGGATCTGATGATGGAGCCGAAAGAAGGCCATAGGAACTCTATAATAAAACCATGCAACCCCATCGAGTTTGGGCTCGTTTGAATCGTCTTGACGAGTACTTTGTTGGGAAATAGTGTAACGTATAATAATGCGATATCTAGGTAGGTCGATACGTGCGCGACCGACAACAACGACGATGTGCACCTTCTGAGCCGGACGCCGTGGGCGGGCGTGGCGCGGGGTGGGTCACGCTGAGAGGCGGGTGGGTCACGCCGAGGGGCGGGTGGGTGCCGCTGCCGCGGCCCGCGCGCGAGCCATCGCGTTCGCGTTGGTGTGCGGTGCGGTGCGGTGCGGCGTGTGTGTCCGTCGAGTTATTCACAAGAGCGACAGTCTTGTTTTGTTTGATACGATTCTTGCAATTTGCATTAAGTACCTACACATTAGAGGTTTTTATCTGTCTATCAGCCTTTTTGATGTCCCCACTGCTGGGGCACAGGCCTTCCTTATGGGTGGTAAGAAGGATGGGCCACATAACCCACCACGCGGGCCCAGTGCGGATTGGTGGGTGTTAATGACTGCAAATGCAGCCGGGACCAACGGCTTAACGTGCCTTCCGAAGCACGGAGGAGCTCGAGATAATAAATTTTTGGTCACCCATCCCATGACCGACCCTTGCGAACGTTGCTTAACTTCCGCAATCGCTGGGCCAGGCGCTAAACCACTGCGCCACCGAGCTCCTCGCTCCTCCGAGGTTTTTATCTACTTAAATAAAATGATACTAGGTAAATAAACCTACTACTACTTCATACCTACTAGGTAAAATATATCTATTCGTGAGCCTTTCGAATTTTCAACCTAGTCAGATATTAATGTTATGTAGGTTTCTAATAGGTAGATAAAAGTTGAAAAAAATGATTGATTAATATATAAGTAAGGAGATAGGTACCTAAAATTTTATTTGACACGACGACTGCAAATTGAAAATATTTATAATTAACCTCTTAACAAACAATGATTAAAGAAAAGGAATTTGGTATTAGGTAGGTGCTTAAAGAACTAAAACAGAAAATAAAACAAATACAAAAACTACAATGTAAATAACTCCAATACTACGTTGATTGAAAAAGACATTAGAGACTTACTGCCTTCTCTTTTACTATGACAGTAAGCACGGCCGAGCGTGCTAGAAATTGTGTGGTGTAAATGCGCGCATTCTTAGTCGTTTTCAAGACAGTCTTAAAATCGCTTGCTTAAAATTGTATAGTGTAATTGAGCCTTGAGAAAAGGTAAATTTTGTGTTTACATTTTATGAAATAATTATCGTGTGTTACATTTAGGGCTTGCAATTCGAATATTCGAATGCTTCGAATATTCGCCTTATTTTGCTATTCGAATACTCAAGTCGGTGATATTCGAATATTCGAATATTTTTTACTTTGTTTGTGACAAAGCAAAAGTCGTTAATTAAATACCCGAATAGCTGAAATACCCGAATATAAATGTGCTATATCTCGTAAAATACAGTGGCACTAGTTTTTTTTTTATTTTGGGTACCATAAAGCACGTACCCGTACGGTACACTGACATAACCACAGCATTTTTTGGCACCGTGGCCGGGCCACGGTATATGACACCTAAATCAGTAAGTTCTAGATTAAATAACTACTAAATCTGTAATTAGGAATTTATAAATAAAAAATACTAAATCAACGCGTGACAACCCTTACACTATTCCCGAGTCGCTATTCGTCACGCCAACACGGCGGCTTTTTGGACAACATCAATCGCGATGACTGACTGAATAGAATTATCGGCGCTAGACGCCGGCGCTTTACAAATTTCCCATACCTACATTACAATAAAATTACTCAAATTCCGATAGCTGTTCATCCTACGGGTACAGTATTTATACTATGGTCCGTCAGTATTTACCAAAATCCGTGATATTTACTGATCGTGTAGGTAAGTGTATAAACCCATAGCAATAAATACCTACTCACGTACTCAACTAAGCAATAAATAGGTACCAACTCACCCCTACTACCAGGAAAGGCTAGGCGTTCCTTACTAATTATAAATTAGGTATTAGACGATTTCGTCAAATACCTAATTTATCAGTAGATAAGTACTAAGTAGCTAAATGTTATGACTCCATTTTGACGCAGCCCGCCCGCGGTGGCTGTGGCCACAAAATAGGGATTTTGTGCTGTGGGTGTGGCATACTTCGTACACGTTTTTGTTGTTTGCCGCTCGCCGCCCCGCAATCGTTGCCGCTCTCGTCGCTAACGGTTAACATAGGCGTTCCTGGATGAGCTGGGCTTGCTGGAGTAATCCGGCCGCACACCCTCCGATCGAAAAATAGGCGCAATAAACGTCGAGTTGCCGTGAGAGAATCCACCCGTACTGTTTAGAAGAAGAAGAAGAGAAGTGTCCGCTAGTGGATTTGCCATTTATCTAACCCTGTTAAAAATTAAATAGGTACTAACGCAGCTTCTCTTGCTTTCTGCAAATTATTTTTATTACTTTTTCTTGACTTTTTTGATCCATAATATTTTTTTTCTTTTCTACCCATGTTCTGTAAGGAAAACAAAAATAAGTTTGTAGAGAAAATTGTTATAATTAATGTTAAGTACAGTTTTAATTTTAGTCCATTCAGATTCACAAACAAACAAAATTACTTACGGATCAACATCAATGTTCCAAATTTGGTCGCACTATACTTATTTTATAGAAATATTATTACGCGTGGCACTTGTGCGGCGGCGGGAAGTCAACCGACAAAGGTCTTGCCTCGAAGGGCGCCAGCGCGCGACTAACTTGAAACGCTTGATGCGCCCGATTTTATACTTACTTTGAAAATTAATTTCATAAAAGATTGATGACGGATATTTTTTTTATTTTTACACATTTATAGTACAATCTTTATTCTTACGTAGAAAAATATTTATGTTGCCAAATAACTTCTAGATTATGAGATATAACGTGTTTTCTTGTAGTCATTTTCTCGATTTTTTACTTTCTTAGATGTGATAAAAATACATGTTAATGAACTAAAATTCGAAATTTTCTTAATACAAGTTCAATTAAAGGATATGCCCCTTCGAACGAATACTTATTATTTTCTTGCCTAGTAATAATTATTGGTGTAACATTACTTCAAAGATGAGCCTTCGCCCGTCTTCTGGAAATCGCGCTTTCGAAACCCACTGTTTACGTAGTCAATTATCCAATTCAAAACGAATTTTGGTTAATACAGTTTCAATAAAAATATATGATAATTAAGATGGTTGAAGTCAAAAGAAGCTAAAACAATAAATTATGTGACCAAAATCGCTTCAAAAACTCCCAAGTTCTTGATTTACGTATGTAAAATGCGAATGCCCTCTTAACGAGTTATAAAGAAGAAATCGAGTGACAAAATGCGTGTGTGACGAATTGCGTGTAATCCGATGAAACACCATGATCGAGAGGATTGAAAAATTTCTATACAAAGTTGACAAAATCAACGTTTCGTTGTCCCCTGTTTCCTCCTCCAAAACCAGACCGATTTAAATATTTTTTTTAATTAAAATTTAAAGCAATGCTTTGACTGTGTTCCTATGTTTTGATTTTTTATATTATTTCGTCAATTTTGATTGCTGGATGTCTAAACAATGTCAATTTTTTTGGTTTTTTTTAAAGATTACTATTTCTTTTAGTAATAAACTAGCGGCCGCCCGCGACTTCGTCTGCGTGGAAAAGTTTTTTGCTATCCCTCGGGAACAATACTTTTTTTCGGGATGAAAAGTACCCTATGTCCTTCTCTGTACCCCTGACAACGTGAATGCAAAATTTCATGATGATCGGTTTAGTATTTAAGACGTGAAGGCGTAACAAACAAATAAACAAACAAACAAACAAACGGACTTTCGCATTTATAATATTAGTAAGGATTAATGAAAAAAAGGAAAACATAGGAACACAGCCAAACCTAATCTTTAATTTTTAATGAAAAAATATTTAAATCGGTCTGGTTTTGGAGGATGAAACAGGGGACAACGAAACGTTGATTTTGTCAACTTTGTATGGAAATTTTTCAATTCTCTCGACCGTGGTGTTTTCTCTTAAGCGCCTCCGTTGCTTCCCTCCCGGCTGTGTATCGCTCCGCCCCGCCACTGTCCGTTTCGTGCGCGTCAACTATCACACTATACACTACACTATCATACTGTCCATGTTGTAGTATGCATCGCCGCCACTCCGCCGTCGCGTCGCTATTGTCGTGCCCGCAGACTTACACAGATGGCGCTGTTTTACACTGGCTCGTGCTTGCAGGTTCTACGCGGCGGAAGTGACGCTGGCGCTGCAGTTCCTGCACTCGCACGGCGTCATCTACCGCGACCTCAAGCTCGACAACATCCTGCTCGACAGCGACGGGCACTGCAAGCTGGCCGACTTCGGCATGTGCAAGGAGGGCATACTCGGTGAGCACATTACTGGCGTGTAGCTACTGGCGCTAGTTGCTGCACTCTACCGCGACCTCAAGCTCGACAACATCCTGCTCGACAGCGACGGGCACTGCAAGCTGGCCGACTTCGGCATGTGCAAGGAGGGCATACTCGGTGAGCACATTACTGGCGTGTAGCTACTGGCGCTAGTTGCTGCACTCTACCGCGACCTCAAGCTCGACAACATCCTGCTCGACAGCGACGGGCACTGCAAGCTGGCCGACTTCGGCATGTGCAAGGAGGGCATACTCGGTGAGCACATTACTGGCGTGTAGCTACTGGCGCTAGTTGCTGCACTCTACCGCGACCTCAAGCTCGACAACATCCTGCTCGACAGCGACGGGCACTGCAAGCTGGCCGACTTCGGCATGTGCAAGGAGGGCATACTCGGTGAGCACATTACTGGCGTGTAGCTACTGGCGCTAGTTGCTGCACTCTACCGCGACCTCAAGCTCGACAACATCCTGCTCGACAGCGACGGGCACTGCAAGCTGGCCGACTTCGGCATGTGCAAGGAGGGCATACTCGGTGAGCACATTACTGGCGTGTAGCTACTGGCGCTAGTTGCTGCACTCTACCGCGACCTCAAGCTCGACAACATCCTGCTCGACAGCGACGGGCACTGCAAGCTGGCCGACTTCGGCATGTGCAAGGAGGGCATACTCGGTGAGCACATTACTGGCGTGTAGCTACTGGCGCTAGTTGCTGCACTCTACCGCGACCTCAAGCTCGACAACATCCTGCTCGACAGCGACGGGCACTGCAAGCTGGCCGACTTCGGCATGTGCAAGGAGGGCATACTCGGTGAGCACATTACTGGCGTGTAGCTACTGGCGCTAGTTGCTGCACTCTACCGCGACCTCAAGCTCGACAACATCCTGCTCGACAGCGACGGGCACTGCAAGCTGGCCGACTTCGGCATGTGCAAGGAGGGCATACTCGGTGAGCACATTACTGGCGTGTAGCTACTGGCGCTAGTTGCTGCACTCTACCGCGACCTCAAGCTCGACAACATCCTGCTCGACAGCGACGGGCACTGCAAGCTGGCCGACTTCGGCATGTGCAAGGAGGGCATACTCGGTGAGCACATTACTGGCGTGTAGCTACTGGCGCTAGTTGCTGCACTCTACCGCGACCTCAAGCTCGACAACATCCTGCTCGACAGCGACGGGCACTGCAAGCTGGCCGACTTCGGCATGTGCAAGGAGGGCATACTCGGTGAGCACATTACTGGCGTGTAGCTACTGGCGCTAGTTGCTGCACTCTACCGCGACCTCAAGTTGCAAGCTCTATGTGCAATAGGGGCATACTCTGTATTAATCGCGTCACGTAAAAATAACTGAACAACAAATGATGTTGGAAACTATACTGTTTTTTAAAGGCATAAGATACATTTTCGTTCACCTTTAGGGCACTTATCGGCACTCTTTTTACATGACGCCCAATGGCGGATCCAGGATTTTGATTTGGGAGGGGCTTAACGTAGGTGAGGGCAGGCTTTACCAAGGTAATCAACAGATTTGTTGGGTGGACCCAAATAATTGGGGGGGGGGGGGGGGGGGGCTTGAACCCCTCAGGGGAGGCCCCTGGATTCGCTAGTGATGACGCCTACTATAAACCACATTTACACAAGACAACTAGCAACTTCACACTCTTTGTACATTTACAAATATGACAAACAAACAACAGAAGTCTACTTGCGGGTCTATTCCCGTTGTCCCCCACCTTTGTCCTAACCTAATCGGGATATTGGGAAAAAGTTTTTTCTATACATTTCTTCCCGCTATCCACCAGTGGTGGACAAACAGTGGGAGACAACGGAAATAGGCCTACTGACGGGAACTGCAACTTCATTCGTCTGAATTTTGTTCAATTCTAACTTTTCTCCATAATTATTATATGACAAAAGAGTTGTGATTGTTGATTTCAAAAGCAAAGAAAAATATTTTTGACATTTATCCCTAATTTCGTATTATTATTACAGCTAAAAGGAAAGTATATTCGGATTAGTAATTATTTTCATAACATTTTATGCGATAAATATGTCCTATGATGACAAAAGCATTCGGAGGGGGGCTGTGCTGTGCCGACTTCGGTCGGTTTCGACTTTGGTCGGTTACGACTTTGGTCGGTTTCGACTTTGGTCGGTTTCGGCGCAGAGTTGCCCTGTGACCCACAGATTATGAGAGCTGAGGACATATTCTCAGTTGACTCCTACGTCATAATGGTGTAGTGGGGAAGTACTATAGATTTGTGGTGATTGTCGGTAGATGGCGCGACGACAACGACCTTCTGTGGCACCCCGGACTACATTGCTCCTGAGGTATGTCTTTAACATGTTCATGATCTTTTTTTGGTTAAGGATATGTTGGGTTGGTTAGAGAGAATTGATTTTTATGATAGACCCTATTGATCAGTGCCATCATCTTAGCGCAGCGAGCAAAACAAATCTCGCGCTAATGCGAGAAAACTGTTTTTTTGTCCTAGTGCGAATGATAGGCCGACTGTTAGTTATGATTTGATCGCAAGCGCTGTATTGCGTTTTAGGTAAAGAAAGATATGATGGTGGAGAAAAAGCGGTGAGACGCAATTACACGCAAGAGAGAGAAAAAGGTGTCCGCTCTGCCTCTGCCCACTGCGCTTCAGCTTAAGTTACCAAGAATGACGGCGGTGCCGTCATATTACGGCCATAATATAGCAACTTAGAACGTTGTTTATGTAAATAAGACGGCGTCGTTTCCTAGGGTATGGTGCTGGACACCATAATAATGTCAAAAAGCGGTGCCGCTATTTTCGTGACGGTCGTCATGACGGTGTAGAACAGTTCGCCACTGTTTTTCCTATATAGCGGCGCCGCGACGACGGTAAAAGAAAATGAGTAAAGCGAAAGTAATTCCTGAATTTCTCGTCATTACGCATGCACAGTAGACAGCAGTGGCGAAGGGTCCATACAAGCCGATTCCCATCGGCTTACCTTTTTAAAATCCCACCCTACCGATCCACTATGCAGATCATAAAATTTTTGTAGAGCGGCTTACCTTCCCAATAGTTTCACCCCTCGCCACTGGTAGACAGCGATTTCAAAAAATCTTAAATGTAATAACATTGAGGTTTTTTTGCATCACGAACATGGAATAAATCATCTACTTCCACACAGTTATTTTAGTCTCTTGATGATTGATTTAGCTCCAAGTATATAATTAATGCTAAATTAAGGTCGTCCATTATCTTCTCAGATAGGTATGTTTCTGTAAAAAAAGACGGCCGTAACGGTGTTGTACGGTGTTGCTACTTTCCACATAATACCACCGTAAAAACGGCCGTCTTTTAACGTTCGCTATATGACGGCATCGCTATCTTAGGAAACCTAAGCTTAAGCTTTATACCCAAGGCGTGGCACTGCACTTGCGGTGTATTATTGTGGTGCGTGTAGAGGTGTGACGTGTATACGTGCGGCGTGCAGATCCTGCAGGAGCTGGAGTACGGGCCGTCGGTGGACTGGTGGGCGCTCGGGGTGCTGGTGTACGAGATGCTGGCCGGCCAGCCGCCCTTCGAGGCCGACAACGAGGACGACCTGTTCGAGTCCATCCTGCACGACGACGTGCTCTACCCCGTGTGGCTCTCCAAGGAGGCCGTCTCTATACTCAAAGGTATCAAACGCCGTTCTACACTGACACCGACACACATTTGGGTAGATCCATGCAAATGAGAAATTTAGGGAAAAATAAATTATTGCTATTACACACGAAACAAAACTCTTTTCTATACAATAAATACTTATATTTCATAATTCAACACTATTTATGTACTACCTTCATTTATTTTTAAATTATGTCACTTTAAAGTGCCGTTTTTTCTACATGTTGTACAGCGGTGACCATAAAAATTTGGATATTTGGCTTAAATCTCATAAATATTTGCTCAGTTATTTTACAGATTCTTTTCTAAGTTCTTTTTGTATTGATTTAAAAGAAGTTACAATTATATGTTATAATATTCGAAGCGAAAATACTTATTAAGTGAAATACTAAAAATGGAGTTCCTTTTTATGTAACGAAAGTGACCGCGCGTTAAAAATTGATTAAAAATACAAAGGATTGTTTTTTTTTATTTCTTGTTTTAGTTGCATCAAATAGAGTGATCCCTATATAATTTTGTAAATTGAACTGAAATTGCAGTAAAGTGGCTTCTGACAAACAGTTTTTAATCAACATTTTCAACGAAAAAATGTAAGTAAGTGACCATGGATCTACCCATTTCATTATTCTATTTTCACTGTGTGACCGATTCACCCTCTCACATTTTGCAAATTCTTTCTGTCTAATTAGGGAGCGTTGAAGTATTACGTAACGCAATTTTTGGAGATTTTTCACTCCCCCTCCCCCCGCACCGTAACGTTTTTCTGTACCCCTCCCCCCCAGTAAAACGTTACGTACCCACCAAGTGACTATTTTTACCTAAAAATTACAATTATGTGGCCTAAAGTACCGGAAAGGAAGTTACGTAAAGCGTAGTTCAAAAATTTACCCCATTCATCCCCTAAGGCGGAGTCCACAGTGCGAGTCTAGCGCGGTTGCGATGACGGGCGCGAAATATCAAACATATGAAACGCGCCTTTGCGTCCACAGTGAAGTGACTAAGGCGGGAGTCTAGCGCGACGGTCCCGAGCGATATCGCACGCGTACTTTTCAAACGTTGCTGTCCGCGCGGTATGGCCACACTTACGGGCCTAGTTATCAGGCGATCTAACGCGCGGAGGCGGGGATATCAAACCAGTTCGGTCTTGCCGCCCGACTTATGCGCGTTTACAATAGTAGATTGTATTACAAGGGAGCAAAATAATATTTTTACGGCGAGGGCGCTTTTTTGAATCCAGAGCGAAGTGAGGGATTCTTCAGTAGAATCCTGAACGTAGCGAGGGATTCAAAGTATGTCGCCCTCGCCAAAAATATTTTGCGCCCGAGTCATATACTCTACTTTTCATCCCCTTTCTATGAGAAAATAAATAGGAGACTGTGTTTATGTAATTAATGAAAATGTTCTTTATTTAAAAAAGACACGTGAAAAGTAAAAATAATTACAAATTTATAGTTACGTTTGATACACTAGCGCAATTTTCAAAAGTTATTATACTAAGTATGTACTAATTACAAGAACACAGACTTAATTCGCGCGCTTATGTTTTTACCATTGAAAATGGTTATCAGATGCAAATCGCCTGAGACGTATTTTTAACCATATCTCCGAGGATTTTGAGAGGATCGAGATGAAAATAGTAGCAAAAGTTGAGGAATTTATCGAGACACGTGTGAACGTGTGAATTTTGAAAATCTACTGGGACTTTTGAAATTTTGCAAAATTCCAAAAATTCCGGGTTTTTTGGGGGTGTTTGTTTACTAAATTGTAAAAATTTCGAAAATAAAACTGACTTAAGAAAAAAATGAAAAAAAGGGTCCTAGGGTATTAGTTTAGCTATGAAATGGCGAAATAATTTTGAAAATTTGTTTATAATTGTGACCTGTAGGTGGTCCCTTTAGATTTAGAATTGTAGAAAAACGGCTGTTTCCGTACATAAAAAGTGATGTAGCTTCTATGATTATTGACCGATCGTCATGGTAATAGTGTTAAAAGATGCAGAAGCGGACGAGAAGTGCATTCGTTGGAATTTCGAAAATTGGTTAATATTATTTCGGCCGCGTCGACGCAGTCAGCGGAGCCAAGTGTCACAATCGTAAAAATAAATAGGTACTACTTAGGTAACTTTAAAAATATAATAGGACCTTGCATTTGATTTGATTTTGGGTTTTCGTAATTTTTTGTGTTCATTTTCAATGCTCCGATTCTTGCGGGGACTGTAAAATCTATGAATTTTTTTTAGTCTCCGCGCCGTCTATACAGCCAGTCAATACATACCAGCCGGCGGCGGCGTTCGAATTCTTTGAAAGATACATGTTCTAAATTCAAATCGCTTTTCCTCCCACTAAAAAGTTCTTACCAGAAAAGAGCTATTTTGGTCCCACGTATATAGGAACAAATCATCATTTTTCGAATAGAAGGGATGAAAATATTTTTTCATCCCTTCTATTCGAAAAAGGATGCATTATTCCTATATAAGTGGGACCAAAATAGCTCTTTTCTGGTAAGAACTTTTTAGTGGGAGGAAAAGAGATTTGAATTTAGAACATGTATCTTTCAAAGAATTCGAACGCCGCCGCCGCCGCCGGCTGGTATGTATTGACTGGCTGGCTGTATTGTATAGGCGGCGCGGCGAGGCAAACTGAAAAAAAAACATAAGCGCGCGAATTAAGTCTGTGTTCTTGTAATGGGGAGGAAAAGCGCAATTTTATCCCGATAGGTGGCGTCTGGTCTTTGGTACCCGGCCGCCTCAAAGAAAGTGTCAAAACATATGGGAATCTCTTGGAGTATTGCACTTTTTAATTTTATACTGAGAAAATGCCGCATTGTTATGCATGTAACTTTTAAAATATTGGAGTTCATTGATTTCCCAGTAACAAAAAAAATAGTGGGCAAAAAAATATAAAAAGAAGATGCTTTTCCCTCGATTTTCTCCTTTGCTGAGCCTGAGAAACATTATAAATCAAAAGGAATGTTTCATGAATTTGATGAAGCTTCGCCAAAATAAAACAACATTTGAATTATAACAGCTTTGTTCTTTAATATTTCAACCTCAGCAGTTTCTAACATATTTATAACTTGGATGAATTTGATAGGTATATCAAATATGGAATAAGCCCAATATTGGGGCCAAACAGAGAATTAATAGAATTTTATATGCCAGAGTCATTCAAGAAACTTAGAATAATAAAATAAATATGATAAAGCGGTTCGTGTTATTTTGGATGGTACAGAAATTCAAGTACAGAAACCTGAAATTGCTATTGCACAGAAGGTATCATGAGGCAACTATAAACACGGAAATTCACACTCAGTTGATTTGTTAAAATTTAAATCATATGCTTCTAATCTGAAATAAAAAGATTACTTGTAAATCTTACACGAAATTTAAAGAAATGTAATGCTTGTTAGCAATTTTTTGTAAGTTGCTATAAACTTTCTTGCCTGTTGTTTTGGCTTTTCTTTTCCGTAATTCTTCTTTTATCTGAGCTAAAGTTAGCATAGAATACATTGTTTGTCCGCAAAACCGAAAAAAATATAATCTAAGAAAGTAAAATCACGTAATACACAGTCAAGACAATATAAGTTCAAACTGACAATTGTTCCAAAGACTGAAGCGCCATCTGTAATTCACTTTGCCTTCGCCTCCCCATTAGTACATACTTACGTACTTAGTACAATAACTTTTGAAAATTGCGCTAGTGTATCAAACGTAACTATAAATTTGTAATTATTTTTACTTTTCACGTGTCTTTTTTAAATAAAGAACATTTTCATTAATTACATAAACACAGTCTTCTATTTATTTTCTCATAGAAAGGGGATGAAAAGTAGAGTATATGACTCGGGCGCAAAATATTTTTGGCGAGGGCGACATACTTTGAATCCCTCGCTACGTTCAGGATTCTACTGAAGAATCCCTCGCTACGCTCGGGATTCTACTCTAGAATCCCTCACTTTGCTCTGGATTCAAAAAAGCGCCCTCGCCGTAAAAATATTATTTTGCTCCCTTGTAATACAATCTACTATTTTGTAAAATGGTAGTTAATACTGAAGTGTTTATAAGTGCTGTTTAATCTAAACCAGTATAATAATATGGCATAATTTCGTAGGATACAATCTCAATTCTTCATATAAAAATTAAAAATTCACAAAATATTTCACGATTTTTGTTAATTTTGTGCACACCTATTCTAGAGTTCAACACCTCCCATCTCAGGAACGGACTGTCTAGTAAAACTAACAAATCCTCGTCCATGGTTTGCGACATCCTTACTAATATTATAAATGCGAAAGTCCGTTTGTTTGTTTGTTTATTTGTTTGTTTGTTTGTTACGCCTTCACGTCTTAACCACTCTACCGATCGTCATGAAATTTTGCATACACGTTGCCAGGGGTACAGAGAAGGACATAGGGTACGCCACAGGCCTAAGTCACCGCGCGTTCACTGTGGACGCACACTATGGGGCTGAGTTTTGGGAAACCACGAAATAATATGTAAACACATATTTCGTGGTTTTATAGTTTATTTGTTTTTAGAAGTGTTACGAAGCTTCAAGTCGAAATGTCTATTTTCTTTTCTATACAAACTTTGAACCCCAATTTCACCCCTTTGTGGGCTGAATTTCGAAATAAAATTTCTTATTTTTAGTATATATCACAAAAGAAACCTTTAGTTTATGCAAAATTTCAGCTTTTAAGTTTTAAAGGTTTGGGTTGGGCGTCGATGAATCAGTTACCTTTTATTTTTTTGTAATAAATAATCCTTCGTACCTACTTACGTTTCGTTTCTACTTTAGATTAATTTAGATTTTTAAAATAAACATGTAAAATAAAATGACTGGCTAATTCATTTACGTACGGCGTACGTTTCCACACAAACTTAAATATTAGAGTGCTGACGTGGTTGCATTAGACTAGGGAGCCACGCAGGTCTAATAGAAGGCAAAAACGCCTCGTTTGATCGGTCGACGCGGAGAATTAGACGTTTAAATATAAGAGTGTCGGACGGCGTTGTCTGACCTGCTCCTTTACTCAAATGGACAATTTTCTATTCGTTCGCAAAATTGAAAATAAGCCATAAATTCTAAACGTGTAGTAGTCGTAGGCTTGTAAATTTTTAACCGACTTCCAAAAACGAAGAGGTTCTCTGTTCGTCTGTATATTTGATTTTTTTGTGTATGTACACCGATTACTCGAAAACGGCTGGACCGATTGAAATGATTTAAACGTTATTACATTAGGTAAACTTCCAAGTTGGTCCCATTTTTTAAAATTTGGAAATCAGTTCAGTACTTTTCAAGTAGTCTTGAATAAAGCACGAAAATAGTATGATTTTGTGTGAATTACCTCGATGATAATGTCGTATTACTTTTTTGTTTATGAACTGAATAAGATTAATATTTTTTTGATGGAAGAGGGATTTCTGTGTAGTTCTTTAACCGACTTAAAAAAGGAGGTTCTCAGTTTGACCCGTATGTATGTATGTTTTTTCGCGATTATCTCACGTTTGGCTGAGCCAATTTTACTACCTAAACAATTTACCTACAAGCCAAGGTACCTACACTAAAAATAAAAAATAAAAATTATTAAAAAAAAACGGACTTAAAAAAACCTACCTCTAAAAAGCAAGAAATAATATTGGTAATAATACAAACACGTCTATTGAAGTCGGGTGGGGCTTTTAGAATAAAAAAAAGGAATCTGTACTCCAGCTTTACATACAAAACAGTAATGTCTGTGATTTACATAAACTTGCGACATGTGACTTTACCGTCTAATTGCTTATTCTTAAGCTTTAAGTTAGCGAACGACGCGACAATGTAGAAAATTTGCCATTTGAATGGCCAATTTTTATTATATTGGCGACTCCAACCGTTCCGCGGCCGACATGGCCTAAACTTTATGCTCTGGCGTTGGACGTGTTAATAAATGTGTGTGAATGTTTAGGTTTCATGACGAAGAACCCGGCGCGGCGGCTGGGCGTGGCGGGCGGCGCGGGCGGCATCCGCGCGCACGCCTTCTTCCGCGACGTGGACTGGGACGCGCTCGCCGCGCGCAAGCTGCGCCCGCCCTTCCGCCCCAAGGTGGTTAGTATAGTACTACAGGACAGGCATGACTACTACGTGCACACACTCCCCGCGCGCACGCGTGCTGCCGCGACGTGGACTGGGACGCGCAAGCTGCGCCCGCCCTTCCGCCCCAAGGTGGTTAGTATAGTACTACAGGACAGGCATGACTACTACGTGCACACACTCCCCGCGCGCACGCGTGCTGCCGCGACGTGGACTGGGACGCGCAAGCTGCGCCCGCCCTTCCGCCCCAAGGTGGTTAGTATAGTACTACAGGACAGGCATGACTACTACGTGCACACACTCCCCGCGCGCACGCGTGCTGCCGCGACGTGGACTGGGACGCGCAAGCTGCGCCCGCCCTTCCGCCCCAAGGTGGTTAGTATAGTACTACAGGACAGGCATGACTACTACGTGCACACACTCCCCGCGCGCACGCGTGCTGCCGCGACGTGGACTGGGACGCGCAAGCTGCGCCCGCCCTTCCGCCCCAAGGTGGTTAGTATAGTACTACAGGACAGGCATGACTACTACGTGCACACACTCCCCGCGCGCACGCGTGCTGCCGCGACGTGGACTGGGACGCGCAAGCTGCGCCCGCCCTTCCGCCCCAAGGTGGTTAGTATAGTACTACAGGACAGGCATGACTACTACGTGCACACACTCCCCGCGCGCACGCGTGCTGCCGCGACGTGGACTGGGACGCGCAAGCTGCGCCCGCCCTTCCGCCCCAAGGTGGTTAGTATAGTACTACAGGACAGGCATGACTACTACGTGCACACACTCCCCGCGCGCACGCGTGCTGCCGCGACGTGGACTGGGACGCGCAAGCTGCGCCCGCCCTTCCGCCCCAAGGTGGTTAGTATAGTACTACAGGACAGGCATGACTACTACGTGCACACACTCCCCGCGCGCACGCGTGCTGCCGCGACGTGGACTGGGACGCGCAAGCTGCGCCCGCCCTTCCGCCCCAAGGTGGTTAGTATAGTACTACAGGACAGGCATGACTACTACGTGCACACACTCCCCGCGCGCACGCGTGCTGCCGCGACGTGGACTGGGACGCGCAAGCTGCGCCCGCCCTTCCGCCCCAAGGTGGTTAGTATAGTACTACAGGACAGGCATGACTACTACGTGCACACACTCCCCGCGCGCACGCGTGCTGCCGCGACGTGGACTGGGACGCGCAAGCTGCGCCCGCCCTTCCGCCCCAAGGTGGTTAGTATAGTACTACAGGACAGGCATGACTACTACGTGCACACACTCCCCGCGCGCACGCGTGCTGCCGCGACGTGGACTGGGACGCGCTCGCCGCGCGCAAGCTGCGCCTTAGTTAAAGAACGCTTGCGCAGCGCGATTTTTAGTCAGTTTCACCCACTAATCTTGTAATCTTGCTTGTTTACAGTAAAAAACAGCCGCGCAGCGCGGTTTTTAGTCAGTTTCATCAACTAATCTTCTAATTTTGCTTATTACAGTAAAAAACGGCCGCGCAACACGATTTTTAGTCAATTTCATCTATTTATCTTGTAATCTTGCTTGTTTATAGTAAAAAACGGTCGCGCAGCGATATTTTTAGTCAAATTTATTTGCTAATCTTCTAATTTTGCTTACTACAGTAAAAAAAACGGCCGCGCAGCGCAATTTTTAGTCAGTTTCATCTACTAACCTCGCTTATTTATAGAAAAAAAAAAAAAAAATTAAAAAATATTAAAAACACGACTGCCCTGCCAAAACGAACTAAAAAGTTAAACAACAAGTGTCATTGCAGTCAGGGGACCTTATCACAATATTTGATCAAAGAGGTCCCCCGACTGCAATGACACTTGTTGTTTAACTTTTTAGTTCGTTTTGGCAGGGCAGTCGTGTTTTTAATATTTTTTAATTTATTTATTTTTATTTCAAACATTTTGGTGACATATTATATAGTTTTAGAATGTGCTCATCAAGGCCTTTCATTTGATGCCCATATTGTAATAATAGAAGAAAAAAAATTTTTTTTCACATTTGAAAATGGCGTCGTACAGTCGCCATATTGATTTTTTCTAAAAAAAATATAACCAGTGTCACTCGGGATATTGTAAGGATTCTAACGATACCCCATTTATCTAAATCAGTTCAGGCATTTAGAAGTTATGGTGGAATAAAGAAACTCACATACCCACAAACATACATGAACCCTGAACACATAACACTCTTTTTGCTTTTGGGCAGTCGTGTAAAAATGGCTGCGTAGCATGATTTTTAGTCAGTTTCATCGACTAATCTTGCTTGTTGACGGGAAAAAAACAGCCGCGTAGCGTGATTTTCAGTCAGTTAATCCACTTATCTTGCTTGTTTGTACTAAAAAATGGCCGCGCAGTGCGATTTTTGGTCAGTTTCATTCGTCACGTCGTCGCTCGTCAAGCAACAAAACGATTGATAGTCGACCGGTGGTCGGGTGTTTCAGCACCCCACACACAGTGCAGTCGCACCGCATGCACCGCCCTAGGGCCACTCCTGGATTTTATTGCAAAGTTGTTCTGATTATAATGTTGCCACCATAACAATTTTTTCGCTAAAAGGGAATTTACAATAATAATTGTATAGCGAGTGTGTATAAAGGCAGCGCCCCGGGCGGTCGCCTGTGCTCGCCCCCCCTTAACGCCGGTACTGCTTACGCCACTGCCCACTCAGAGCGCGAACAGCGTGGAAATTATGATTACATCGCGGAAAATGCTTTCATCATCCTCCGTAGACTTTGTGTATAATGAACTTTCTAACGTTAGATATGGTATTGCAGAAGAGCAAGCGCGAGGCGGCCAACTTCGACGCGGAGTTCACGAAAGAGGAGCCCGTGCTGACGCCCGTGCCCGCCGACGTGCTGCGGACCATCAACCAGGTGCGTGCGCCACACTGCACACCACTACACCACACTACACTAATACATCACACACATCAAATCATCACTCATTTGTATGTCCTTATCCTCACTGTTGGAGCCTTTCTTACAAGTGGACCAGGGGCCGTACCGGCTAACGCATCGATTATCGAAAAGTCTGCCGAGTTTCAACTTAAAACAGAAAAATCAAAGTGAGGAATTTCGTCTTGTACTTTCTGTTGACGTAATTTGGAAGATATCGATGTTCGTGTGACATCATGAATTGGGGTTCGCCATTTTGGCCCAATTGGGGCTCGATTTATCCGTTTTAATTTGAAACCATAGATTTTAGTTCGATAGATGTTAATCCACTTAGCACACTTCCTCACTGGCTCGGTGCTGTATTTTTTGTATGGACTCTGTACAGAATCTGCATCTGTACCGAGCCCATACAAAAAAACTGAAACGAAAACGCAACGAGCCCGTGAAAGTGGCCTTTGACTGCATTTCTCACTGGACACAACAAACACCAAACACTTACCAGAAATCTTTCTCGTTTAGGAGGAATTCCGCGGCTTCTCGTTCGTGAACGCGGACTTCAACCCCGTCGGCCCGCCCGTGTGAGCCCCGCCGGCCGACCTGGCCACCGTCGGCCAACGCCCGGCCAACGTCCGCCCAACCACGGCCAGCGCCGGCCGACGCCCGGCCCGCGCCCGCCCAACCACGGCCAACGTCCGGCCCACTACGGCCAACGTCCGGCCGACACGCGACCGATACTCTCTGTGTGCGCGCGATAACGCCACATGCCTCGCTTATAAATCCGCGCGGGATTTAACTATGTTTATAGTGTAAATTAAATACTTTTTAAAACAATTAACAAGTTAGTGACGCTGAGCTTTTACGTACTAACAAACGAAAAACATTGCACCGTGTTTTGTTAACAATGTTTTTTGGGGAATTGAATACTGATTAATCATTATTTGTTGTTAATTCACTGTTAGTAGACGTTTATTTACATGTATGATAGCAGCGTAAAGTTTGAATGAAGATTGGCTAGTGTTTAAACTGCACTACCGATTATTGTAAGTGTCTCAGTTTTGAAATGCAGTAATTTGTCAATTGTTTTCCATACAAAAAGTAGATGAATTAATTTGTATGAAATGCCATAAATGTTCTTTACAACTTTTAAATGTAATCCCACCTATAATGTATGAAATCATCACAAATTTCAATATCACAGATCGCGCGCGGATTTTCTAAAACTAATTTGATTTTATTATGATAACGAAAAATAGAATTTAAGTCAAACTCTAGTCAAAGTCGAATGAAATTTAATATTTTTAGCATAATAAAATCAATATTAATTTTATAGTTTTATCAATGTTGAGGTGTAAACGATGTGAGTTTATTCGAGTAATGTGTCAGCGTTTCTGAAGTGCTAAGGCCAATGTATGTTCAGGTAAGATCCACTATACGTTGTGTAAGGTTCTTGTGTGATGTTAGCGCGGATCCAGGTTCGACACCTGCGTCGCAGGGTTCAACATGAGATGTTAAGTATTTAAAGCGATTTAAAAATGTTTAACATTAAATTTTTATTATTTTATTTTAAGCTTGATCTTATGATTAAATCAGAACTCGTTCGTAAGCGTTGTCTATGCCCTGTGCTGTGTGGACATGAAATGATTCGAGCGCACAAATTGATCAAGAAAAAGAAAACCTTAAATATGTATGATAGAAAGTGCTTTTTTGAGTGGATAAGTGCAATCTGATTGGTTTGACGCGCGAGTCATTCGGGCATTTTGTTTGTAAACTTCGAACAATCAGTATTGTGAACTAATTTATTTTTATAATTTTACTGTTACCGGATTATTTATTGTTAGTTTCGCTAAGTGTCAAGTGTATGTTTAGATATTTTTCTTGTGTACTTTAATCGTGTGGACAACGTTTAACGTTTTTATATTTTACTTTTTTTAGTTAATGTTGCGAATGTTTTTTCGCTGAATTTGTACAGATAATTCTATATATCGAGTGTCGGTCGCTCGCAAACATTTCGACTTATGAATCGACTCAAAACTAAATTTATATAAAATTGAATCAAAATCGTTCGTATTTGCGCTTCAAATGATGTTTTAATCTAACTGGACAGATCGACGGAGAGTTGCGTTTATATATAGTTATTTATTGTCTACGGAAGAGATTTATTTACATTGAAACTACGCCGTTCAAAGAAACTGTTAATTTGTGAAATGTAATTAGAAGCGTTGTAGGTGAAGACAGTTCTTAGTGAGGTTTTGTTGAAACAAGCCGTCGGGAATAGGCCGTTGCTCGGCCGAGGCACGCTTGACCGCCGTCGCTCCGGGAATTTAGCCATACAGGTTTTTATATGTTAGATATTTAAGCGCATTGTACCTATCAGGAAACAGGATTGTACAGTCAGCGGTACGCTGAGTTACCTACCACAACAGGGTAATCAGTTTCAATTTACAACTTAAATGCGAAGACATTAGGGTCCAAAATAAATTGAAAATATTTGAGTTTTGTATAACCTGACGTGCTTTACACTGTAATGTAACACGACTGCGGAAACAGCTTTTATTACGTTGGAAATTTTTCGTAAAGACGTTCTCAAAGTCAACATGTATATACCGTCATCTGTATAAAAAAAACGGAAAAGATCTGTTTTGCTTGAATTGAAACGTATTTTATAGATCTGTTGAAATAAGTTTGCTTTTGCATTTATTATATTAGTTGAGGCGCGTCCATTCTCATATCTTGAATCTCTAAAGAAAACAAAATACAAATGAATCTAACGAAGTTACTTCTATAGTAATTCTTTTTGTCGCGTTTCATTAGGCCCTAAATAACAGTTCATTTTAAGTTAGGCGAAGAATACTACTATAACCCCCGGTTCCAGTAATACTTTATCGGAGGTTTAAAGTAATAAAATTAAATAATGTGAACTGATAAAATATCTCAGAACCCGGCATAAACTGAATAACAGTTTACACTAATCGATCACATAGTACATCACATATTATAAACGTGGTGTTAGGAATCTCGAATTTAGAACTACTTACACCCGTTTGCACTAAACTTAAGGATCACATAAGTCTTTTCCTAACAACAGCTTGACCAAATTAGGTAGGTATTATTATTAAAACGGTGCACTGTTTTCGCGGTGTCATGAACTTAAAGCAGGGCCACATTAATAGATCACATTTGACACTTCATCAAAACTCAAAAACGTAACCTAACGGCGGCGGAAACACATTATATATTTATTCAAAGGCACATGCTTAACTTTTTTGTGTTAATAATACATATTTATTGTAATAATCACGAAGCAAATTTACGATTTACTTTGACAAATCACACTATGGACTGACAGATGTCAAATGTGATCAATTGGTCTTACTTTAGCTGTCATGCGCCATCTTGCTCGAGTTGTAGTTAGGAAAAGACTTGGGCAATTCTTAAGTTTAGTGCAAATGTGTTAAAAATACTAGTAATTCACTATAGATTAGTTCCCGAAAGCGGCGATATGGTCGGAATTCGTAAACCCCATTCGCGTAAGATTGTGACGTCACGCGCGTGACGTTATTGCCCACAGCAGCGGCCGGCCGCAAACGCAGCGCGGTCGCGCGTTCTATTCCCGACGGCTCGTCTCATTCGCGAGACGAATCTTCGTTTTTGTTAGTGATTTTTCTTTATACGTATCTTGTGGTACTGTTTATTTATTTTCTAATTTTTACTTTACATTTTTTTCGTTTTTTTTAAATAGTAAGCTTTGGAGGTCTTCCGTTGTATTTCGTCGGGTGTATTTGGAGTACTAAGAGTACAAAGTGTATATAGAGCCTATTGGAATGTCGCGACGGAACGTAGAGCCCGCGCGGACCGTCGTTATTATAGTATTATTTAGTTCGTAGTTCCCAAACCAAAGTCGAACCGGTCTCGTTTTAGTTCTGGCCCCGAGTCTGCTGGCTCTCACTGGTACGCTCCACTGGGACGCAGTTTGCTGTCTTCAGGGCGTTTTATTCCCTATATTGCAATTTTATGTCATAATATAGAGTAAATATTGCTTAATTATTTGTCGTTAAATACACTATTAAAATAGGACCGTAAGGAATTGTTTTATGGGCTATTTACATGGGTCGATTTTATTCACCAGCAAGTCGCTTCCAAAATTGAATCGCAGGTGATGGCGTCGCTGTCGTCTATGTAGTTGATGGCGTAACCTAGGTAACAATATGTAATAACGTAGTTCCAGTTTTGGCCACCGGATCAGATAATTTTGTTCAGTCACCTGCGGCCTTGGCCGAATTGCCATTTACACGGTCGATTTTCGCCGTGCGGAGAAAGTTGTGCGGCTTTAGTCGCACATGTAAATACCCCATAAAGCAGACGGACATGAGCATCAGACGCTTGGCAAAACATGAAACATGCACTTGGAAAGGTCTTTTTATTACAACTTCCGCGTTCTTCCTAAGTTATACTAAATGTGCCGTTCCTCAAAGTCGGGGTTGTATCTAGTTTAAGTCTTCTGGAGGTCGTATCTTGTAGATATGTACATTTTGGCTAGTGTAGCGACCAGTGAGTGCAGCGATCGAGGGGCGCAACACGCGGCCCGGCGCGGGCGCCGATCGATGCACAAATGTAATGCTTTATGTAGTCGTTAGTGTATAATAAAAAAAAAAACAAATATTATAAATAATATTAAATTATAATAAAAAATCTCTGTACGTGTTCCCGGTGTATTTGTGAGATAACAGGCGTTTGGTTTGTCGTTTATTTTTGTATTTGGACGTTTTACTAATACGGCGGTGACTCCGAGCCTTGTTAACTCGAAGTCGCCGCCGCGGTTTGATTGTGAACCTTGTGTTTGTGTGTTAAGGTCGTTTCTCGTTCGTGGCCGAGCGCTTCGTGTCCGCTTGGGAAATAGTTGTAGCTTTTGACGCGCTCGCTTACCACTACCTAAGTGTATGTTACAATGGGTGCATTCCGACAGACAAATCGCTGAGCCATCGAACGCCATAGTATACATTTTAACCATGGAAAGTAATTTGTTATAGTGTTCAATTTTATTACTATCCATGGTTAAATTGTACTCTATAGCGATCGATGACTTAATGATTAGTGTGTTAGAATGCATCCAATGTCTTTCGAAAATATGTTGTCTATTTTGCTTAGTAGATTCTGTTAAAGGGAGTGACATAGTCATCCCGCCATATTTTTAGTTAAGTACTAAAAAAATAGCGTCATAAAAAATAATAAAAAAATAATATTACTCTGCAGATGTTGTTGTTAACTCGTGGCGTTTGTTTTAAAGTCTAACTTCCCACTTATAGTTTTTATGTGTTTTATAACAAATTCTGACGAGCAGGAATATTGTGTTATCTATCGCGGTGATGAGCGATCACTGATATGTACTTCTGCATTGATATTCGCTATTAACTGTAGTTATTGTCTAAGTAAGTACCTTAGTAACATAGGAATACACATCAGTGGTAACACCGCATCGTTTTTAGCGACAAACACTGTTTTAACAATACACAAGTTAGTCAACTTAAATTAATCCTTATTCAATTACAAATAAAGTTTGTATTGGTGGTGGCGAGCGCGTCGGGCAGCGCCTGCATGTATCGTATAATCATAGTTTAAAGAAATCTAATCGGCCTCTCAGCTAGTCGTCGCGACCGCGCAATGCAGCGCATGTCCCTGGTAGACCGCCGGCCAACCAGGGTCATTTTAAGTCTATCGCTTATTGTGACCAGACCATATTGGCAAGATAGCCATTAGCTTGGTGTTATCAAATATCATCGTCTGGGTTGCGAAGTAGAAAGCTTCTGGGAGATATGCCTTCCTGAACATGGTCTCCGATTGCAAAAAATAAATAGATCGCATATTTATATAAGTGGTGAACAGGGTCGTGGATGGCATCATTACCTGAACAATTTTTTTGTGTTTTCATATCTATCAAATAAAGAACAAAGCTCACAAGAGTAAATATTATATGAAATGTTCTGAACTCTTAGATGCTTCTTGAAAGCGACGCAAGACTGGTTTTATATACGCTTGGGATCTGCCCCACCCCCTGCATGTAATTACGTGCCAATATGCAATCGATTATTATTTGAAAAAACTAGTCTCTATTTTTCTACCCTGGCCGCGCGCATGCTTCCTGAAAACTAACCAAGTCGATGTCTAACATGTTGTAATGATGCCACCTACGACCCTGTTCACCATTTATATCAATATGCGATCGATATTTTTTTGCGTTCGGAGATTATTGTATGGGAGGCCATATGTTCAGGGTGGCATGTCTTCCAGAAGTTTCCTACTTCGCAACCTAGACGATGATATTTGATAACACCAAGCTAATGGCTATCTTGCCAATGTGGTCTGGTCCCAATATGCGATAGATTGAAAATGAGCCTCTTCGCCGGCGGTCCATGGTCCCTCAACGCAAAGTAACGTCGAGGGACGCCCCGCAGGGGGCGTTCCCGCGCCCCCCGCGTGCCCCCGTCATTGACCGACAGCGACCGCTGACCACTATTAGTTTCTTTACACTATGGTATTATTCTGAACGTTCTCTGTTGTAGATAAGTCGATGTACGTGCAGTTTCATTTCGGTGTGGATCATACTAGTTAGGGTAGTGGCGACAGTTTCAAAGCGATCGTTGCGACTGGAAACTGGCGGACATACTGTGGATTATGTGCAATATCGCGAACTTTATTTGCGCAAAAGAACAACCCGAGTCTAAGTCATGTACCTCATGGTAAGAATTGCCCAGATGAGGTTGAAATGACTACGAATTTACGGGTGTACAAAAAGATTGATTTGAAGTCAAGATATTTTTTTTTCGTTTTAGTTATAAAAAAAATATTGATAAGAGTAATAATCAGAATACAATTTGCTGTATCACAGATAATCTAATTAAAGCTATGTACATTTTAAATAATAAATGTAGGTACAACAACGGCCTGTGATTTGCTTGTATCGGGTACTGAACACAGTTTGGTCGCCAGTTCGACTCCGCGGTGGCGGTGGCGCGGGCACTTCGTCATTTCATTGACATTTCTTTGCCATTTTGCATTACACACTTCATTTAATAACGACGTTCTAAGGTACAAGCTACATTCTCATAATAAATAACCCTTGTGAAAGAGAATAAGGTTAATAATCGAGCCTGACTTACTGTTCAGACAAAGTATGAATTTATTTCCTTTATACAAAAAGTACGCTTCTGTAAACATTTGTTCCGCCTATATTCATAATATGTTTTCTTTATATTCGTTCTATTGTCTGACAAATAGTTCGGTAGAGCAATGTTGATAAAGTCACTTGGAAAAATAATGTAGTGTGGGATTATTTGTGTTAAACTTGGCGTTTGGATTGTTAGACTAATTGTAAAGTAATAATGTGTATGTGTAAGAAGTACGCCTCGCATGCCCGCGCCGCGTCGCCGCCCGACATCATTTGGCTGCGAGCGGGACGCTGAACTAATTCTTAGTGTCTAGACACACTATGCCGAAGTTACGCGACCAAAGATCGGCGGCAACGCTTTTATGAATAAAACACTATGTAATTTTCGGCGGTTTTGACGCAGATAGTCATTTTCGCAATTGGTCATCGCAAAAAATTAGGTCACTTTCGCAGAATGTCATTTTCGCAACTGGTCACTTTCGCAAAACGTCAGTTTCGCAGAATGTCATTCAATTTTTTTCCTTTTTGTCCTCAAAATTGTGATTTTGAAAAAAAAAATAATGACATTCTGCGAAAGTGACGTTTTGCGAAAGTGACCAGTTGCGGAAATGACATTCTGCGAAAGTGACCAAATTTTTCCCGATGACCATTTGCGAAAATGATGATCTGCGTCAAAACCTTTTCGGCAGACGTGTTGCTAGCCATTCACAAAGCATTTAGCAGGCGTAACTAGGCTGAACTTCGGTCGCGTAAGTTCGGCATAGTCAAATAAGCTTTATTCAAATAAACTTTATAGTGTGTCTAGATACTTACTGCGATTACATAAGGTCGAAAATGCTTCAGCGTTGCGTCTCGCTCGCCGTCGCGTTCATCGTAGCTGTGATTAATTGTGAGGAAATTTTATTTGTAACACACGAGTGTTCTCATCTCCGACCTCTTTACATTTTCTCGTACGAACAAACCATTTTGAATAGTTTTAATTTTTTGAAATTATACACATTAATCAATTTTTATTTTCTTTATTTTACTAATATCGTGACACTGTTTATTCTATTGTGAAATAATGTAATAGCTGTTAATTGAAGTAGTATAATTTGAGCCGCAGCGTGCAAGCGCATGCATACATGCGTGGAAATATATATATACGTTATATTATGGAGATGTTATTTTTACTCGAAATATTATTAAATAGACTTTTATATAGTAGAAGTGGTGACAGCAGAGTACGATGTTTATCTCGTTCAGTTCGCTCGGTGTTAGGTGCAATGCAGTAGAGCTCGGCTCCCTTCCACGCGGCCATACACGCAACTAAGTTTTGGGGATCCAAAGGTCAGTACAGTACGAGGCAAATATCTTGAAATTCTTTCGACGGAGTGGGGATAAGTAGCATGGGCTCTTGTGAGCGACCAATAGCGCGCGCCTCTCCCCCGCCGCCCGCGTACCTCACCGCTACGCATGCCCAAAATACGCGTTCCGAGCAATCCCCACCCGATATCAAGATATTTGCCTCGTACTGTAGCGAGTGGAAGGATTTTAGATGCTATAGCAACAGAACATGTCTGTTGATGTTGTGTGTCTGTCACCGACTGTGCCAAATCCTCAAAGTAACAGGATAACGGCGCTGCCCGCTTGTATGAAATAAATACTGAGTGCTTGCGTACTTCATTAACATCAGAGCCAAACCGATTTTGTATTAGCAACTGCCATTTTGTGTTCAATGCTAAATCCAACTTACAAGGAAAAGGGATCAGGTTCAACAAAGATTGATGTACGTATGACGTTAAGTGTCATTTTGTTTCATACAAGCGTTAAATGCGACGTTGTTCGGTAAATCGTTATGAATAGCTTGTACACATAGCTTAGAGCACAGCGGCCGGCGTCTCCCGATTATATTATACGTGTAAGCTCGGCACATTTGTGATAGTAAGCGCTTATTTGGGAGCTCTTAGCGTGCCCGCAGACTACAGACCAAACTGTCGGCCGATAGTTGGTTTTGTATGAAGAATCGGCCGATACCAAATCGTTGTAGTGTGCGCACTTGCATATTTCATACTGATTCCAACTATCGGCCGACAGTTTGGTCTGTAGTCTGCGAGCACGCTTAGATACGGCTTCGCGCACCACTCGCCGATAGCTCACGAAGAACGATGGCTGCCTTCAGCCGTAGTTGCTCGCGTCATATAGTATAGCTGGCGTAACTTTAACGAAATCTAGTCCAATTGCACGTAGTGCCAATGCTGTAAATTTATAATAATAGCGTGTGGTGCGCGAAGCCGCCGCCGGCGCGCGTCCAGGAACGAACGCGACCGTTCGCTGTACGATGCCATTTTAATACATCAGCCATTACGCTAGCAGTAACTTGACATATCACGCTATATTTCTGTTATTTTTTTTAAATATATATAATTATATTTTATATACACACGAGTATCGTCGGATGTCCTGTGTCAAACATAGCACATTTTATTGTAAAACGGCGGGTCGTCCGCAATCTTCACAGATTATCTCTTGTATAGTTTATTACTATAAGATAATGTTGTACTATATGTATGATTATGTTTATTTCGGCTGGAGTTCGGCGACGGACCATCTAGTCGAGTTGAATCTAACGACTATTGTAATTAAATAGAGCCCAATTATAATAGCGTTACATTCAAATGGATCTGTTTTGTTGTCTGTATGTTAATGAATACTTACATCACATTTATACACCGTATTTTGTAGCCGTTTTAATTCCCTTAAGGGTGTGTTCTACCAATTTTACTAAACATTTTTGCCAATGAAATATGAGTCGAAAAACGTCATTTTTACTTTCCCATACGTATACAATGTTTTAGCTGACTTGTTGGTATGGGAGGACCAAATTTTTTTGTCTTTTTTCGACCCATGCTTCATTTGCAAAAATGTTTAGCTTCATTGGTAGACTCCTTTAAAGGGAATAAAACGACTTCAAAATGGCGGTGTATTATATACGTTTAATGTTCTAGGGAATGTTATTATTGACTATTTACAAATTGTTTATGATCTAGAGTGACTTGAGTGCAATATCGCATCACAAGCGTTGGGATATACTCCTGTTGTATAGGAAATGGTTTTATTTATGTAATGTGAAGGTGCTTTTTATTGTAATTAAATAGTTTTGTTCTTTATCGAAACGTTATTGTAATTATTGACATGTTTTGAATGAATTTATTGTAAACATAATAAAATTAATGCGTTATAGGTAATCGGCTTTATTAATGTAATAATATCGTTTTTGTGAAGATTGCGCGCGCAGGTTACGTTATTTTGTACTCATTTTTAAAGGCTTTTATATGAAATATATTTTACGCTTCCCAGAGGTGTCGTAGCCAAAGATGGTATATTGTACAAATGGCTTTGAGCCTTATTTTGTTGTTTATTAGTTTAATATCGTCTTGCCAGTGGTTATCCCGATATATTAGGAGCAGTCTCGTAACGTAGGTAGGGTCGTCTCGTATGGAGTGAGACGGTGTGGGGCGCGCCGGTTAAAAGTATTTATATTAATGTTATTGTAATTTAAACTGTATGTGTCCGGAGTGTTAAATCTAAAACGAGTGTATGGTGTTTCGGAGACGTATCGGCCTAGGTGGCGTTGTGACCTCTACGTGTGAAAGTCGCACAGACGTACGCTTACGAGTCCGTACACATTTTGCCGCTGACTACCGCTCTCTCGCTCGCACATTTCATGTTTTCTCAAGATTTCTTAAATATGTCTGCGTAATTGAAAAATGTGTCTCGACCACTTTTCGCAATATAAGATTACGGACATTTCAACATTATATTTCAGTTACGAGTTGCTGAAGTACAAAAAGTTGTCGTTTTTTCCAGTTCAAATAACTGTCAGAAACGACAACTTTTGGTACTTTAGCAACAAAAAACTGAAATATACTTTAAAATGTCCGTAATATTGCGAAAAGTGCCCGAGACACATTTTAATTTCGCTCGCAGATTTATGAAATCTTGAGAAAACATGAGATGTGCGAGCGAGAGAGCGGCAGTCAGCGGCAAAATGTGTACGGGCTCTTAATATGTGGAGTGTTTTACTTGACGCTTCATTGTGGCGAGGTGTAGCCTTGCGGGCATTCTGTACTTAAGGCGCGTCCCACACCGCGGTGTGTGCATGTTCAAATCGTTTGTGTTATTTAATTGTAGCTAACACAGAGGATGAGATGGTTAGCGGATTCACCGTGCCATTTCAGCTACCCAATCCCTCGCTTGCTAAAGCCAAAGAGTTGCAAAAAGGTAAAGCGAGTAAAACCTTGAAAGCAACCCGTTTGTCTTTCGTACGCACCCTTTAGATACAATGCTTTAGTTACCATCCGTTTCACCTCGACGCCGCTAGATGGCGCGGTGAGGCCGCCGAACATATATTTGTTGTTTGTTCACTGATCACTACTAGGACACATTTAGCTGAGTAAATTAATGCATATGATATAGTTTTATGATGAGATAAAATATGTATATGTAATCCTACATGTCTATTAAATCAATGAAAATAGATTATACGAATGCGGTTTTATTTAATGACATCAAACCTCTTCCTTGTTACGAATACCACTTCAGTTTAGTGTGTACTCTAGTTATCATTAAAAAGTACATAATGAAACTCACTATGCTAATTGAGTTGCGTATTAAAAATGGTACAATCAGCACTTTGGCTACCTAACATCTCTTCAATTTTGCCCCCGTTCTTTCGCATTGTGCTAAGCATGGTGGGCATTATAACGGGGGTAACAAGACCTTCAACAAAGCCGGAGTCCACGCATTCCGCCCATCATCAGGATCATTTTTATCTTCTAGACTATACCTGGGAAACCAATAGCTACGAAGTTATTGAAGATCGAAGTCATTTTTTTTTAATTTTTATGAAATCTTATTTTATTCGTTATTTCCTCAATTTTGTCCAATGAAACATTATCAAAATTTTAAGTATTTCGTAACAAACAATCGCTTCAAAACGTCATAACTCAATGTATCTCATGAGCACGCACATAAACGCGGCCTTTCAACTCGGCCGCACGCAACTGTGTAGCATACACCATTGCGTGGTAATGTATGCAATGCTTTTTTAACACCAAAAATTAAAATCATTTCCCAGCAATAATTTTGCACAGAAATGGTCCTGATGATGGGCAGAATACGTAGACCTCGGCTTCGTTGAGGGTCTTGTTACACCCGGTATTATAAAATAGGGTTATTTGCAAAACACCAACAAGCTCGCAGGAGTAGATTACTAATATCATATAAACAACAACGTACTTTGTTCTACGACTTTCCGAAAAAGAAAATAAAAACCGGCCAAGAGTATGTTGTATGGGAACCTCCCTTAAATACTTATTTTATCCTGTTTTTAGTATTTTTTTTATAGCGGCAGCAGAAATACATCATCTGTAAAAAAATCAACTGTCTAGCTATCACGGTTCGTAAGATACAGCCTGGTGACAGAGCGGCCTGGTAATTTGCGGTTCTGGCACTATGCGTCGAAAGGGGCAGAGAGCGGAGTCTTAGTAATAAGGAGGGTCCCGTTATTATTACCCTTTGGGTACCGAACCAAAAAAAAAAGTTTTTTTACTTTTTTTCATAAATGTAGATGGTGTTTTACAAATACCCTGTGTGTATAATACGCCAATCGTGGGTTTATGTTTTTCCATCCTTATGTAAGACAGTCCTAGCAGCGTGAAAATGGCTGCGCTCAGTTCCACCCAAGCATTTTACCCAAGCAAGAGGAACGATTATGTATACTCCCAACCCACGTGTATCTATTGAACAAAGATACTTATTTCTTCATTCATAGACAATAGCTAGCTAGCATAGCTTCTTAGCATATAAAAGTGGTGAAAAGGGTCTACAACATGGTTGCGTGGCAGTTACAACGGTCGCGGTAAACTACCGCGCGTGGTTAGAAAGGCGGTAGGTTCCCTGCGCCTGCGCCGCACCAGTCCGCGGGTTAATGAAGCGATCCTGCGGGTCGCGGGTTCATCGCCGCACTGGGCAGCACTTGGAGAAAAGTCACTTTAATTTTTAACTTTCACAGATCAAAACCTTTTTTAATAAGGTACCTGGGTCAAATATGGCCAGCCGATTAATATGGCCACTACCTATTATCTACCAAACCGCAACCTAGCATACACCGTATGCGTGAGCGAGAAGGTCTATGTTGTGTAAAGTACGAAACACGGGCTACCCGCCGCACACCCCTCGCCTGTCCGGCAGTGCCACTTCACAGAAACGGACACGTTGTGCAAAAAATTTGCTCTCGGTAAGTTTTGGTTTATTCCGTTATTTATCAATGTTTTTTATTATGTACTTACTGTGTAATTATTCTTTGGGGTCTCTAGTTGATATGTCCAAGCAGATTTAATTTATTTTTGAAGTGTTTTGGGGTTAGATACAATTGAAAAACATCGACACATACTGCAAATATGGCCATCAAGTGGCCATATTTTCGATATTAAAACTTGTGCAACTTTAGATTATTATACATTGATTTTTGCTTTAGATCATGGCGCCGCGTTATATGTCAAAGTAAGTAAAATATGAAATTAGCTATATCAGCTGTACGGAGTTGATTATAAGTTGGTACCTACCAAAAATTACCTAACTGATCTAAATCTCCGATTAAGTTTGTTGAAATTCATAAGAAAGAAGTTTAAAATAATTTTAAACTTGTTTAAAGTTATAATATAAGTTGGTCGGTTGGTACTTTACCAAAAAATTACATAATTGATCCTATTAAGATCGTTCAAATTTATAAAAAAGAGGTTTTCTATTATTATTTTTCTTTTACTTTCTTTTTTTTATTGATTTCTTTTAAAACTTTATCAAACAATAAGAAAACTTATAACAAGCTCATTTCTTTTTATTTCACTTAGTAATAAGTCCCAAAAATAGAAAATAATAATTTGTTTTATTTCATACAGTTAATATGGCCAAACTATGGGCATATTTACCTACACTATCGGAAATATGGCCAATTTCCCATTTTGTTTAAAAATAACGAAATCTCAAAATCTTTTTCAAATAGATCCTATTTTACATGTAAATATGTTAGTTAGATAGATTCTATACAAATGACATAAGGGTTAGCAGACTTTCGTAAGCAAGTATAAAAAAACATTCGTCAAAGCTTAAGGTGGCCATATTTGACCCAAGTACCTTACATGTTACTAACTGAATGGTAAGATTTTTTTAATGAGGGCTTTTCAAAATGACAAAAAACTGTAGGCTCGATAGATGGCATTGATAAAAATGTGTTTTTTTTATTTTATTTAATAATTTTCGAAGAGTACCTACTCAGGTAGGCATTGGAACGCAGGATTGTCTTTCGAAGTCATGAAATACGATACACTTCAACGATTTCCAAAAACCTGCAGCAGTCTGTGTAGTTGTGCATTTAATTGAATTAACTGTTTGTGTAATTCGAATTACAATACAAACATCGAATGTAAACTCCGTGTATAAAGTACTAGCTTTTGCCCGCGACTTCGTTCGCGTTGTGCATTTATTTTGAAAGTCACGGATTACCTATATATCTAGGTATTTATCAGTAAACCTCATTTCACACATTTAAAATTTCCCACAAAAATTCATGTACAAACTGGAACACTGCAGCACCCTGTATAAAGGGAATTCTCACCTAAACCATGAAAGGTATCTAATCTACCCTCAAAAAAATGCTGTCTTTACTTCAACCCTATACAAATTCTCCAACAAACTTGAACAACCTGTAGCATCCTGTATAACCGGAATTTTCTAAAATCCTTTCTTAGTGCTCATCTACATTATGAAAGGAATCTACCCTCCAAAAATTTCGTATATATCTTCAGCCCTATATACAAATTCCCATGCAAACTGGAACACCTTTTAGCACCTTGTATAACGGGAATTTTCCAAAACCCTTTCTCTGTGCTCACCTACACCATAAAAGGTATCTACCCTCCAAAAATGGTGTCTCTACTTCAACTCTATACAAATTCTCATACAAACTTGAAC
The DNA here is from genome assembly GCA_928269145.1 of Agriphila tristella. Taxonomy (NCBI): domain Eukaryota; kingdom Metazoa; phylum Arthropoda; class Insecta; order Lepidoptera; family Crambidae; genus Agriphila; species Agriphila tristella. The sequence continues at coordinate 785,019 of OV743443.1, read as the reverse complement.
AACCTGTAGCACCCTGTATAACGAGAATATTCCAAAATCCTTTCTTAGTGCTCATCTACATCATGAAAGGTATCTACCCTCCAAAAATGATGTGTCTACCTTCAGCCGTTAGGGCTCTACGTCTATCCCAACAATGAATCAATCAATCAATTTAGAGTTTTATATGTATAGATAAGGGAACTGATCACTGAGCAAGTAATTTTTCAAGTGTACGTTTTGTAAATGACGTTTTCTTTAATATAAATAACTTTAACTTAGTAAAAACATCTTGTAACATTGTTGACGTAGATACACTGTAAGATATTTAAAAGAGTCTGTATCATCGTGACGTTATTTATATTTATCAAATAGCATGTTGATTACGTGTGGTGTTACATGATAGGTACATCAGAACTTTTGACCCTGCCTCCGGCCCTGCGCAGAAATGCAGAGCACTGCCGCATAGCCCGCATAATGCTCGCCCGATAAAGAACTAATTCGCCGCGCAATTTGCTGCCTGGCCTGCCTGCGCATGCGCCGCTTACACAAACAACACCCTTTGCTCTACTTTATTTTATGATAATCTGAATTTCCATTTGCTTAGCTTTTCAGCTCAGCACTGAGCAAATGGGTAATGGGTAACTTTTACCCTTTGTATACAGGGTTATTTGTAAAACACCAACAACCTCGTAGGAGTAGATTACTAACATCATAAACAACAACATTTGTAGAACAAATGTTGTTGTTTATTTACAACAACATTTGTAGAACAAATGTTGTTTATTTTTTAACTTTTCCAAAAACAGACAATAAAAATCCGACTTTTCATAGAAAACTCGATCAGCTGTTCGGACATTTGTATTGAAAGTCGATTTTTAGGGTTCCGTACCAAAATGGTAAAAAAGGAACCCTTATGGTGTGACTCAGTCTGTCTGTCTGTCTGTCACAGCTGGATATCTCGAGAACTACTAATGGTATCAACTTGAAATTTGGAATAGTTTAAGTTGACATTTGCCCAACTATTTTGCAAATAAGAAATAAATAAAAATAAAAATATCTTTTTTACAACAGGGGCTGAAAAGGGGTCTTAAAAATTTGAAGTGGGGCAACTAGGGCATGTGGGGTATCATATGAAAGAGCGTCGTTTGCACGTTTTCAATCATTTTTTCTTTTTTTTTTAGGCCGCATAGTTTTCGACTTAAAATGAAAATTGTAAAAAAAATACCGTTCCCCCCCTTATCTCCGAAGTTTGCAAAGAGAAAAATCTGAAATAATTCTATGTGATAGCAATTTATATAAATTTTACAGGAAAAATAAAACGATGTCTCAGCATAGCACACTTTTTTAGAAATGATCAAATTTCTAAAAAAGTTAACATTAGTTTCACTATCGGTCAAGAGATGGCGCTGACCTTAAACTGTAATACTAATTTATTATTCTACTCTGCAGTGTGGTTTGATGGTGCAATTATGATGGTATGGAACCCTCAGTGCGTGAGTCCGACTCGCTCTTGACCGATTATTTTTGTCTTGTTTATGAAAAGTCTCAGAACAACAATGTTGTTTATGATGTTGGTAATCTACTCCTGCGAGGTTATTGGTGTTTTACAAATAACCCTGTATAGGCAGTCACAGAAATATCACGTTTAGATTGCCGACTAGGAAAGACAAATAATTTATTAGTATTGGTATTTGATATTTTTTTAAATATTCCTTTGATAAATAAAACCCACCAGCGGCAAAACCCTGTATTTTCAATTGCACGTTCAAAAGACATCGACGCGTCACATATATAGGTATATAAGTATTGTAGTTGCAAAAAAGTTATCAGACGTTTCAGTATTGAGACCAAATACTTACTGTTGGCCAGAAATAAATTGTGTAGGTATGAATAAAATGATTGTAAAAACGTTGTTGTAATAATGTTGATTGTTTTGTTGATGTGTAACTTCTTTCTTAAACATAATAGAAAATGTCTGCTTTTAACTAAATTTCATCATGTAATATCACGGATAACTATAATTGGCCTTATAAATTTGTAAGTTACCTCATAGTTCATTTAATTATGATTGTGCTGTTGTTGTCCTAAATAAATAAAATAAATAAATAAACAGTTAGATAAGCTGGACCCTCACCAGCAACTTTTTGTGTTTCTTTATTAAACAGATTTATGATTGCTTAAAATTTCTAAATTAACTATTCACTACACTTTTAAAAATGAAAAAACCCGCCTGCCTAAAAAGACAAGTCAACTGAAAAGATGGAAACAAGATTAAATATTAAAGGCAACATAATAACATGCAGTCGGAGGCATGCATAAAGAAAGTGTGAATGATTTGAATTATATGCCTCCGACTGCATGTTATTATGTTGCCTTTAATATTTAATCTTGTTTCCATCTTTTCAGTTGACTTGTCTTTTTAGGCAGGCGGGTTTTTTAATTTTTCAAATTATTTTTTTATTTATATCTTTTTAGTTATTACATATTACGGTAATGATATACCTTTTTGAAATCCTTATAATAAGCCCTTTAATTTGACACCCATATTGTAGTATTCTAAAAAAAAATTTTTTTTTCCACCACGTATAATAGCACCGTGTTGTTTTTTTTATAACGCCACCTGACGAGACAAATCTAACGATATCTTAATAACAGAAATCCATTCAGCCGTTTGAAAGATATGAGGTAATAAAGAATATTACATACAATAGTAGATTGTTATACAAGACGCTAAAATGACCCATTGCATACGAGGTAGTTTTATTCCCGAGCTTTAGCGAGGGAATAAATAGAAACCGAGTTACAATGGGTTTTAGCGTCGTGTGTTACACTCTACTTTTCACTACGATTGCGAAAAAATAAAATCCAATATTAAATACCTATAGTTTATACTTCCGTAAACGAATCCACTCGTTTTTCTATCCTCCACTTCATTAACTTTTCATACAGTATTTAAATAAATGATTTGTGCTTGACGGCAAAAGATTAAAATTATTTATATCCTATTACTTACTTACAGTCACACAATTCAATCAGTTTGGAATTAGAAAAAAATTCTAAAGATTTCGCGCCAGTGTCTTTTTAAATTTCTACTGTAGCAGCTAAGAAACACAATGCACGCATTTTAAACTAAAGGTCACAGAGTATAAATAAGTCTATGATTTCACCGAAAAGAGATCGCTGCTTTTAGTTCCATTTTCAAAAATCGGGCGAGTATTTATTCGTAATTATGAATAAAGACTTTTTCGTTTTAGTAGGTTCATTGGTAATAGACAAACATTAAAAAAGAAAAAACTTTATCCCCTAGGGGTATTTATGCTATTTTATCCTGACTCTTGTACCTTACAATGACGGACTTTTTGAGCAAGAGGAGTGAAAACATACTTACATACAAGATACGCGCGAAAAACATAACACTTTCTTTGCAGTCGGGTAAAAACATTCCTCAAATATTTTACCCTCACACTTGTTGCAGACAAGTATTGATTTTCTCTCGTAAGTATTGTTTTTAAGTACGGTGACCCCGTTAACTTTTTTACAAAACTAACACTTGTTCAACTGTCGTTAAACAACAATGGGGACTGATGGAAACCGATAGAATTAAATGTTCCCAACAGTTTGCGCAACCCCATGTTTGGGCGACGCAGACTGCCCACTTGTTGAACAAACACGTTCATTAATCCAATTCCAGTGGGGTCGGGACAATGATCCCACGATTCCCAAGGGCAGGTTTTTTATACTGTCAGCTGCACAAGTGGGTCGCTCCATTGTCCAAAATCCGCGACAACACGCGACCCCTTAATAACATCATCTAAATATATTACCACACATAAGGTGGTTTTTTTTACCGCAATAAAGATTACGCCATGTGCAGGGTAATCGAGACCCCTCATCGAATTTATCTTTTTATTCATTACGCCGATTATTCTGTTAGCGGAGCATCGCGGCGTGAAATCGGATCGATTAGCGATATGCATCGTATGCTCGATAAATAAGCCGAGTTTGATCGGCGATTATACGCGATATCGTGACGAATTGCTTAATTTGAATGATGGCTCCCGCGAGCTACGAGCTTAGATTGTTTATTGTGTACACCTCACGGTTACGGCTGTGAATAATAAAACGCTTAATTCGATAAAATATTGTTCGTAATAAAAATAACCGTTCATTGCTTTAACGGTTTCATTTATGAGGCGTTTAATGAAGCAGAACTGTTAGTTTTGATTGCGAACGTTCTATGCCTCAATCTTGACAGGTGGACGAAAAGTGATTCAATAATTCGCACGCATACCATTGAGCTGCGCCAAAAGTTATTGTACGTAACGTTATCTTTATGTTTTGTGCGATCAAGGGGTCAAGTCGGCGGTCAAAACTGAAACACCATCTGGTTCGGTTTTGGGTTTAGGAAACACTAGTTTAGTAAAAGACCTATGAAAAGCTTTTGGATATACATTTTCAATTTGATGCCTTAACATAGGTAGTCTTAGTATGTCATGCTCTCTTTAATCATTTCTGCGGTGGTGTCGTATGAGGCGGGTCGTTACGTTCCCTCAAATATGGTTGAGCGAAGAGATGGCTGGTTCATGCGTCATGCTCGTGAACTGGTGCTGCCAGTGGGAATGGGTCTGTTTCTGACTACCTATCTTAACGCATATTGAATTGTATGTTTTTCTTTTATTTTTATTTATTGTAACAGCCTATAAGAAATTTGAAATTCATTAAGAAATGAGCTAATTCAATAATGTTATTTATTTGTTAATCTTTGTTAATATAAAGTCTGGAAACGATATACATATTTGTAAATATCGTTCCATCTGATTGATAAAGCTGACAAGTTTTTTGCGCCCATTTTTCTTGTCAGTTAAAAGACGTCATAATGGGTGGTAGGGTAAAAGAATTGACGATTTAAAAATGCTTATTATGTGAGCTTATTTAAATAAAATATATTTCACTTTCACTTCACTTTACTGTGTGTTTCGGTCTACCAACACCATTGAAACACGAATTTGACGTTAACAATAGCAGACTTTACCCCTGATCAGCGTTTCAGGATTTGCAAAGATTTGTAAGATTTGTACATAAGTAGGTACTTTAATGTCTAGGGGCTGAATTCTTTCATTAGCGGTCCCAATATACATATTGGCAATCTCGGCATCAAAAAATACAACAAACATTTGCCATAGTCTGATATGAAAGGGCTACATTTTTAGTGAGCTCATGAAAGTATTGTTCAAGTCATAACGAAGAAGTTCATATTACCATGTTGTCCCATGTAAGTGATGCATGTCGCGCGATAGTGCGGCAATTTAACAGCCGTTGTTAGCGGTCGCGTGTCGCCGGTCGTGGTTCGTTAGTTCACACCTAGCGCCGGCGCGGCGGGCTAACGAAGCTCGTGACCGCGCGCACGCACCGCCTGCGCCCGCGCCGGCAAACAGGAGGCTCGTGTGCCCGTTTATGGAAGAGCTGTCGCTAATAATACTGTTGTAATTATTAGAAATCTTTTCCTAAATCTAGATACTTCTTGCTTTTTACTTTTCTTGCAACTTTCTTCAGTGGAGCTCGATGATGCAGGCAATAGCTAGTGCTTTCGGTTAAAGCAACTTTATCAAAGGATGGTTTATTGATGAAAGAGAACTTTAAGAATTAAGAACGCCGCCGTTTCTAAGAACTTCGAGCACTGAGCACCACGCCGTTTAAGAAGATGCGTATGACAGTCTTTAGCCCTCCAACCGACAATGAATGATTAGGCCGCCTACGCACCGACAGGTGCCTAGATTAGTGCCTAGAGCCTAGATATGTAACCAAGTAAAATGAACGTTCACGAATGTTCGCAACCGGCCGCGCTGCGCGCTAGGTGCCTCGATACATCCAGGCTTACATAAAAAGTATGTAGGCGCGACACGAAGCTTACAACCAAAGACTAAGAGACCAAGACTATACTATAGCGACTCACCTTCCAGTGCGGTCACCGTGTAGTAACCTGGATATTATAACGAATTTATAGGCACCTGTCGTCGGTGCGTTCAGTGTTCTTCATGTGCTTCACTCACTGGAATGCATGCTTTTGCGTGCTTTTGCTTATGTCGAACAGTGCGTTATTTAAGGGTGATGATAAATATGATGATAGGATTGTAAATTATCAGACTGATTCACCACTACAAATCGCAAATTACACTTTATAACCCAATATTACTAACGATATCTTTTAAGTTCAGGAACAAATTACTGGAGGACGTTTTGCAATGAGTAGCGCGATTATTACAAGTGCCTCATATTTTATTGATGCGGCGTGTGAGGAAGAACGAACTGAACCCGCTGGCTTGTTTGTCCGACGCCAATTTGTGTCGTGTCGAGGTGTCAGTGCTGCGCGTGGTGATGCGCGCACGCACGAACGCTTATTGCAAAGCTATAGGATGTGCGTAGTTGTGTAAACTGATTATGGTTTTGGCTAGGTAGGCTGATTATCTTTTCTTATGTGTCTAGTCTAGAAGCATTGATACGAAGCGGTTACGATTATAGTTCAAAAAATAAAATTAAAATCTTCCTCATGCATCCATAATATTTATTAGACCTATTCGATATTATGCTAATACTTACCTCCACGCGTTCCTGAGACAAAATGTTTCGTCTTGGCAGACAGATTGATAGGTACTAAGTGAACCTTAAGGATTCCTTTTTTCATTTTATTGTACGGAAACCTAGATCTAATTAATATTTCGCGTACTTATTTATATACTTACGCACGTAATAAATAATGTACGCACTTGCACTGATCGTGTTTCTAGAATATCCTAATCTCTGACCGTGCATTGCACAAGATGGCGCGCACCTGTATTTCGGCGTGTGTTAAATATCCCAGTTAATTAGCGGCAGTTTGTCGGCTAAGTGGCCCCGTGTCGAGCCTATCTCGCCCCGTAATATCAACAATATGGACGCTTGTAACACAGGCTTGTGTTCGGACAGAGATTAAACAAGTTTCGAGTTTTCAAACACGATGTTATAAAGTTTTGAATGTTTTACCACAGAATAACTAATATGGTTTTACTGCTATTTTTCCGAAACTCAACAGAGTAAGAGAAGCTCGAGTTGCCTTTATTTTCAGACTTAAACGAGTATCATCGTTGAGGAACATTTTTCAGTCACCACAGTGATGCGATATTTTTTTAATTTCTTTGGCCCAGAGCAAGAAGCTTATATCCACAATTATACACACAGGTTGCACGCCTAGTAAGTAAGTGAAGATTGAAAAAGACTCTTTAGTGACGTTACGGCGTATTGCTATCTCTTTCTTTTCGTTTTACAATACGTTTTCGTTTCTCACGAACAAACGAACGACGAACAACGAACACGTATTGTAACACTAAAGAAAGAGGTTGCAATAAGCCGTAAGGACTTTTTTTCAGTCTTCACTATGACATATGGCCGTGCAATCTCCATTTGAGGGAGGTATAAGCTTCTTGGCCCAGAGAAATTGTCTAAGTGACATGGAACGTTGATTCCATCAACAGCTTTATCATTTACATATTTGCAGATGATTTGGATTGGGATGATTAAGCCTTGCTTTATTGGATAAAAACCGCCTCTGTGGTCTAGTGGTTCGCCCACCCGTATAAGAAGCAGGGGTTTGATTCCCAGGTGGGGTACAATTTGTATTCGGTTTAGTTGGTGGTAGGGCTTATTTTAAGTCCGTCTGGCTAGCTACCACCATTTTACCTAAGTCTGACGCCATAACAACAATTTAAAAATGACTTATCGCCTCAACCACCACTTCATAACGCAGGTGAGCATCTTTTCGTAGAAGTGACTCTGCATCATACAAAGGTCTTGCTTGGTGTCTACTATAGTCCATCGTTACGAATCGACTTTTTCTCCTCTTTCGATAACATCCTGCAAAACTTTGTCCCCTCTTATAGTCATACAATCTTAATGGGTGACTTTAACACATGCCTCCTTAAGAAAGATTCCCGTTCCTCGTCTCTTCTATCTCTTATACAGTCAAACAATTTATTTAATGTAGCTTTAAACGCTACGCATCATCTTCCAAATTGTACTCCTTCCCTTCTTGATCTCGTATTTGTTTCCTCTCTGGACCGTGTTGCCAAGTATGGGCAATGCTCGGCGGATGCTTTTTCCCACCACGATCTCATTTTTATCTCTTATAAAGTTCGCCCTCCCAAGGAAAAGCCTCGAGTACTGGCGCAGCGTAATTTTGGTGGTATTAACATCGATAGTCTTCGCAGTGATGCCAAGGCAATAGATTGGAGCTCACTTGTGGAGCTGCAGAATGTCGACGATAAGCTTCAATTTTTTGTCACCAAACTCATTGAACTATACGATCTGCACGCCCCGGTACGTAACGTTAAAATTAAACATCAACCGTCCCCGTGGCTTACTGATGATATGAAACTACTATTACATCGTAAAGCAGTTGCCAAAACAAAACATAAATGTAAGCCTACCGATTCTAACTGGGAAAAATTTGTTAAAATCCGTAATCGCTGTCATAGGGTGTGTAGGAAAGCACAACGCCACTTCTTTCATAGTTCCGTCGAAAATGGAGACCCAGCTAAAGTCTGGAAATTCTTGAACTCAATAGGGATTGGGAGACTGCAACAAGCTTCTATTTCAAGGAATATTAACATCAATTCACTAAATCAACATTTCTCTTCTTCGCCACAGTTTGATGTGATTGCAAAAGGTAATACTTTACAAACTCTTTCATCACTTCCCCGCCCTAATCATGAATCTTTCTCTTTTAATCAACTAACTGAATGTGATGTTAAAAGGAGTGTTTTGTCTGTCTCATCTAATGCAGTTGGTAGTGACTGTGTTAGCAGGAAAATGATAGTGCTTATCCTTGATGAAATCCTTCCTGTCCTCACTCACATCCTGAATTATTCCTTGTCCAATGGTGTCTTTCCGCCGATGTGGAAAAGTGCTCAGATTATCCCACTTCCTAAAATATCAAAACCCTCATCCTTCTCCGATTATCGCCCAATTTCCATACTTCCTTTCCTATCCAAAGTCCTAGAACGCCTTGTCCATAATCAACTTAGCCTATTTCTGTGTAAGAACCAACTGATGAACTCCTATCAATCCGGTTTCCGTCCTGGTCATAGCACTACCACTGCACTTATCAACATCACAGACGACATAAGGTCCGGAATGGAGGCTGGAAAACTTACAATCCTATCGCTGCTTGATTTCAGCAATGCCTTCAATACTGTTGACTTTGATGTTCTGCTTGAGACTCTTCGCTCTATTAACATATCTCCATCAGTCGTTGATTGGTTTCGAAGTTACCTGCTCAATCGTCGGCAGCGGATTCGCACGGAAAATTCCTTCTCTTCCTGGTGCATTACCACTGCCGGGGTGCCGCAGGGTGGCGTTCTATCTCCTCTTCTTTTCGCTATATTTATTAATTCTATTTCCAATCAATTAACTTCTTCCTACCACCTATATGCAGATGATTTACAAATTTACACCCAGACCACCGTAGACGATATCTCCATAGCCATTGATAAAATGAATACTGACCTGGCTAAAATATGTGAGTGGAGTGAAACACATGGGTTGAAGGTCAATCCTGCCAAAACTCAAATTATTATAATTGGTAGCACTAGGCTAAGATCTAAAGTCGACTTTTCTCTATTGCCACCTGTCACTTTCAACGGAACAAATCTTCAGCTCAGTGATCAAGTTAGGAATCTGGGCGTGTACTTCGACCGCAACTTGAATTGGTCCGTACAACTACAGGAAGTGAGCCGAAAACTTTTTGCCACCGCCGGTTCTTTGCGTAGGCTCAGAAACTTCTTGCCAACTGCCACCAGGATTTCGCTTGCGCAGTCCTTGCTATTGCCCATACTTGACTATGCAGATGTCAGCTATCTCGATCTCACAGAAGAGCAACTAAATAAACTTGAGCGGCTTCAAAACTTTTGCATCAGATTTGTGTTTGGACTTCGCAAATATGACCATATCTCCGAATTTCGTAAAAAGCTCAAGTGGTTGCCTATTCGCCTTCGCCGGAATATGCATATTCTTTCCCTATTGTTTAATATTCTCTTTAATCCCACTACCCCTTTTTATCTTAAAGATCGTTTCAAATTTGCTAAAGACTCCCACTCCCGTTCCTTAAGGTCATCAGAAAACTTGTTGCTGGAAATGCCAATACATTCTACTATGTTCTACGATCGATCCTTTTCGGTGCAGGCTGTCCGTCTATGGAATGCTTTGCCGGTAACGATAAGGACTGCTCAATCTCAGCACACATTTAAAAAACTAGTCAAAGAGCACTATCTTACTTTTTAAGTTTATTTTTTTCCTGGTCTTACAACTGGATTAAACTTTAACAATTTCCTCTTCGCATTGTAGGTATTAAGTAGTTTATGTAGGTTTATTATATATTGGTATTATATAGTATAGTATTAAGTTATATTTTATCATATATTTATGTAGGTATTCGAGTTTAATAGGATTATTATTATTACTTTATTGAATTTGCACACGTCCAACTACCCCATCACATTTATCTATATTCCTGTCCATCCCAAGGTTGCCTGGAAGAAATCGCTTTTAGTGATAAGGCCGCCATTTGTATGTCTCCTTTATGTTTGTATTGTTACTCGTTTGTTCTGTGTGTATACAATAAAGAGTATATAAATAAATAAATAAATAAAAATTGTTGTGTTCCGGCGGTTAGAGCGGTAAGATAGCCAGTTCCTTGGTGATGAGGATTCCGGGTGTAGTGCGCTTCCACCTTCGGCCTTATCGTCACGTAACATCAGGGTGAGGTGAAAGTCAAGATCTATCCAATTGTGCGTAAAAAATGGATGATCGATATCCGGCCCTCTTCAGCTTTCATGTTATCTGTAGGATTGTATTAACCGATCCCTAAATTTTCACGAGACCTCTGTTCGCTTAACTTCCTCAATAGTAGCATTCTCCTAATGAATTGTTTGTGGTGCGATCGTGGGTCGTACGATGAAATCGCCGCCGGTTTATTCGATCGTTGCGTGTGATCGGTATTACTGCACTTGGTACTAGGTGTCGGTGCCCGGTTAATACCTGCTCTCGCTATCACTAAATTAGATACAGTCTATACCTCTCACAACCGAGTACTCAAAGGCTTTTTAGCTAAAATCTTTAGTTAAAGTCTCCATTACGACGAATCAGGAAATCGGCGAATCTGGAATACGACGAGTCAGGAACATGACGAATCCGGAACAAATCTTTAACATTAGAAGTTGTCAGTTTCATAGATTTTCTGTCATATCCGACAACTATAGATCAGCTACCTACGACTTTTTTGAAATCTTACACATTATGTACTTTCGAATACTGAAATAAATATTTCTGCTAAGTACCTACATACTGTACCTAGGTATAAACTTTTTATTTTTAAAACTTAGTATCGCAAAGTGTACCTATAAGTAGGTATTAGAGTATTGCTGTCTAAAGGGCAACTCTTATATTTCTGCTACGTCTCAATTTTTTATACCTTTATTCATGAGACAAACTTTTTCCCGAATTAATTAATAATAACATACCTAGCTCTATCAAGCATCTATTATGAAATTTTAATAAAGATATATATACTATTTAAATAACGGACGTATTTCAACAGCAATGTCGTGGCTGTCGATAACGTTACTGTTATGGTAAGCACAGGGGCTAGTATCGATGGGGCATCGGCGATCACAATGCCGAGTGGACCCTTTATCGCCGCCATTATTGTCATAAATTCTAAAAACTCGGCGCAAGCGCATGAAGCGCGCATTATCGCAGGGACACATAAAAATACCGAGCGTGGTAACCTATCGTACTTTCGAAACTTTACTGTTCGAATTTCACGGTATGTTGAAGTTTTAAATATTAGATTGATTGACATAATTTTGTTACATAAACATAGTTCACGTATGTTTCATTTTCCAGAAAAACAGTCACTCGAATATTAAAACTATTTTTTTTTCTTTTGAAATATGTTTTTCTAACCATAATTTTATAAACCAAATAACTTTAACGTTAACTTTTTCTCTAAGAATAAATGACTTAGACGTTCGTGTTCCATAATAATGTAGGTGAACTACCTATACCTACGTATTAAAACTTCATTTTGTTGTAATAATATTTTCGGGAAATTATGGAAAACAAAAAAGGTCAAAATAATTTCGACAAACTAAAATTCCGTACAAAGAAATTTCAAATTAAAGAAAGGTAACCACCCCGAGCGGCTGCGTAGGCGCACTACTCGACTAATAAATAGCGGAATCGAGTCGCATTACCATACTAATACGAGCGACACTGCCCTTTATGTAAATGCGATGCGTACTATCTGTTACTAAAAGTTTCAATTACACGTTAGGTTTGTTAATTAGTGTGTCCGGGGCGGTCGGTGGCCCGGACCATATCCACGTACCGGGAACTGATACACTTTCTCTTTTGTACGGTATTTGTTACTATTTCACAACAACTTATGGATTAAGATCTGGAAATATTTGTTTTATAATGTAACAATATTGATGGCCCAAGTGGGTTGCTTGCAAATATGCATCTTCAAAGAAAGCCGAGCGGGACTGTACCCATCAATCATTGCAAGGTTTCTTTACTCACTATACCCAATTAGTCAATGCCATTGTTATTAAGTACATTATTGTAATCGCTGTTTTAATACAATCAAGTCATTTGTCTAGACATGCCAATGAGCGGTTTTCTGACAGCAGAGAATTTTAGTATAATTTTATGTCGACAGATGGCGTTACTTCAACTAAGTCGATTTTTTAAATATTATTTCCCACTAATGGTCATATTGGTCATAGAAAAGTTTTCGTAACACGCCATCGGACAACCAACGCACAAAGCAACAAACCATAATACTCAACAAACGAATAATAAAAAAGTAATTACATTTCATATTTTTCATAAAAAGCTACCTACTAAGTACAACGACATCTAATTCTATTTTATGAACTACTTTTTTTTCTTAAACTGCCTTTTGAAAACCGCTCATTGCCATCGATGTGTCGGTAACTAAGAAGTGGTCGGTAATATTGTTATAATTTGATTCAGTTACTTGAAGATTGCTTGTAGCTATCAAATCCTGATTGTCTATCAAATAATTTGTCATCGTTTGTATAATTTGTAAGTAGGTATTTAGTTGCAGCAGTTATATAAACGATATGGAACTCTACTTGATCCTAGAATATAAAGCGACGCGTTACAGGTGTCGGAATCACAATTAGGACGCAAAAAGGTGCTGACTACAGCATTTTGTAAAAAAAAACAATAGTAGGTAGACATCAATCAATTTTACTTTGATATTTTTGAGAAATAAGGGAACCAAATATTAGTAGTATTTCTTGTTGATTTGTTGTAAATACTTATTTTAGTCCATTTTGTTACAAGACACCTCATCAGCGCGAACAACTTGTTTTTAGTTCGCAAAAAAGAAAAGTATTTCTTAACCCTTTTTTTACCACCGACTGACGTGCGTGTGAGTGATGGTCGTCATTTATAAATGTGAAAGTTTATTAGTATGTATATTTCGTAAAAAATGAGCCTTAAATTGAAGTATAGCAGTGTATAGTTATGTGTATAGCTGAAGTTTGGAGTACACATTTTAATTGTTCTACGAGTCTTGATGCGCACGAGCACGCGAGTGAGCTTTGATCCCCAAACCTCGTTATTTGATCACACGACAAGGCTGCGCTCACTCGCATGAGAGGCGAGAGTGACGGACTCACATCGTGTTTTGATTTCTATTGTTTACGTATCTAAACCAGAAAAATCAATAGTACTGCCCACGATTTCAAGAAATCTATAACAGCTCTATAGTATAAAATGTTTATCTGGCGCGTAATCCATGCAGGCTCTATTCTATTCTATACTCCAGCCATCAAAAGCTTTTAAAAATTCGAGCAGACCTCGATTTTTTGCATCAGAGCAGAAAGGTATTCAACTCATTCATCTCCTTTAAAGTAAACAGTGTGGTGGATTGTAGGATCAAGTAGTTTCTATAGCTTTTATATTTCTATCTCTATCTTGTCTATTTTCTGTTTTCCTTTGTTACTACTTCTTGTCAAAAGAGAAAATTGTGTGCTTTCGAAATATACTCGTATCTCTGCCGAACAGTCGCCTTGTTTTGCTATTACCTAGTTTACAGTCCCTTTCCCTTACATTTTGGTCCATCTCCCCGTGATAATGAACACGCGATCAAAAACAATGCGGCTGTTGACACCGGCAAAATCGGTTCGCGTATCGCGCTCGGACTCTGGAGCACCCGCGGCGGGTGGGCTCGGTCGGTCCCCAAAATTGGACCCCTTTGCGACCGTAGCCACTAATACTCCCGCAGCCCATATTCCTAAGAGTCCCGAGACGCCCGGCGGGTCCAGTGTCGAGCACAATAATGTTTGTCTCAGTTCCAGGTCGCACGCGTCGTCTTCGCGGTCGTCTACCACCATAAAGGCTCGGCGACTGTCCGCGGAGGCCCAATTGGCGCGTCGTAACATGGAACGTAAGCAGCAGCTGTACGAACGGGAACAAGAGCTTGCCAAAGAGCTTGCCCGTCAACACCTCGACTATGAACGTAAGCTTTCGGAAGAAATGCAGCGAGTAGAAGAACTGGAAGTCGAGGCATCGCTTGCGGAACAGGAAGCGGATCAACGATCCACTTATTCGGTCAGTCGATCCTTTTCACGCACAGCATCATGGGTTCATGATGGTAATAATAGCAGCTGCCCGGTCGACAAAAAAATCGACCGCAAAGCTAAAAATCATGAAAATTGTGAAATTCGGGATAACACTCGTTCTCGTATTTACAAAAAACCTGTGAATTTTCATATTCCAATTGACAAAACTGATTTACTTCAAACAACAACGTCAAATAAGGCGCTGTCATCCACACGGCCGTCAACAGAACAAAAAAAATTGGCCGTCAGTCAACTCGAAGAAGGATGACTTTAATTCGCACTCTTTTAAATGTTCACATAAACTCGAACTCACTCCTTTCAGCGGGAAGACGACAGAGTGGTTAATGTTTAAGCGTGTTTATCGTGATACCCAACATTTATTTTCACCTGCAGAGAATCTTGTGCGATTGAGCGGCGCGCTACGCGGCCAAGCCCTCGAGAGCGTGTCGTCGTTGCTGTACACAGCCGAGCGACCTGAAGAAGTGCTCGACATGCTGGAACAGACGTTCGCGCTCCCTGAGATGATCGTGCTGAACGAGATTGCTCTCGTGCGGAATCTCCCAAAGTTAAGCTTTGATCAAAAAGAGTTAAATCAGTTTGCTTGTAGATTGCGCAATTGCATAGCAGTAATTAGAAATTTAGACCAAATTGAACACATATATTCTGTAGAATTATTTCACTCGGTATTGAACAAACTGACACCGATATTGTACAGTCAGTGGAAAGATTATGCGTACCGCAGCGATCGGTCTGTACCGAAAATAATACTTTTGTCTGAGTTTCTGGATATTGAAGCTGTCAAACACAATCGATTTGGTTTAATACCTGACTACACAAAGCGGCCTGGCACTTTAATGTCAGAGGTAGGTAGGCGGCCTGGTACCCTAATGTCAGATATAGGTAGGCGTGCTGGCACTCTCATGTCCGATATAGGTAGGCGGCATGGTACAGTCGGCAACAACTTTTCACACAACTTTGCACGACGTGAAAATATTAATGCTACATCTGCACGTAACACAAATGCTGAACTGTGTCGTTATTGCAATAATAAACACAAATTGACCGAGTGTAAGGTTTTTATATCCCTATCGATAGACGATAAGTGGCTATGGTTGCGTGACGCTAAAATATGCTATAAGTGTCTAAAATCTAAATCACACCGTTGGAGGACTTGCAAGATTGGTCGTTGTGGTGTGGATGGGTGCGTACGTTTCCATCACCCGTTGCTGCATGTGGCGACGACGCCCCACGTGTCCCGCGCCGCTGGCGAGTCTCCATCTACTTCCTACAATGTTGTGACTGAACACCAAAACACTGATAAAACTGTGACCGTCACTAATGTCACTGAATCACACACAAGCGACGATATGTCTACACCTATGTCACAAGTGTTTTTGAAAATAGTTCCTGTTCAAGTGAGTGGTCCACATGGAAAATATGACACTTTTGCTCTGCTTGACTGCGGGTCCTCGGCAACTTTGATTGATTCGGAGGTGGCACGTCACATTGGTGTGTCTGGCCCCATGGAGTCCATCAAGGTTGACGGGGTCGCTGGCATGTCAACACAGAAACCAATCCAACATGTGAGCTTTTCTATTAAAGGTCAACATTGTCCTGATATATACACAGTGAGTAACGCTAAGGCCATGGATTCGCTATCTTTGTTTACACAAACTATCAAACCATGTGACATCTCACAATACCCACATTTGACAGATTTGGTTGCTGATCTTACGCTAACCAATGCAACTCCTAAGATATTGCTTGGTGCTGAACACTGGTATTTAACTATAAGTCGGGAAGTTAGGGCAGGCTCCAAAAGTCAACCGGTTGCAACTCGCACACTTTTAGGTTGGGTATTACATGGCAGATCCAGCAGCTGGACTAAGCCTGTGCATTTTATAAACCACACAACGATCAAGGACGACCAAAACTCTAACCTGGACGATCTCGTAAAAGAATATTTTCGCCTGGATGCCATAGGTATCACAAAACTTGAAAACACATGCTCTAGGGAGGATAAACACGCTTTAGAGATTCTGGAGACTACTTCCAAACGATTACCGTCAGGTAGGTTTGAGGTTGGTCTATTGTGGCGTAAAGATAACCCAAATACACCTGACAGCTATCCTCAGGCGCACTCGAGGTTTCTTGGTTTAGAGAGGCGCATGGCTCGAGATGCAGAGTTAAAAAGAAGCTATTGTGCTTTTATTGACAATATGATGACAAAAGGTTATGCGGAAGAGTGTCCAAAAAATACATACCATGATAGTGTTAAACTAAATGAAATACACACACAATTGCGCTGGTATTTGCCACACTTTCCTGTTATACATCCTCAAAAACGTAAACTGAGAGTAGTCCATGATGCAGCAGCAAAGACCTCGGGAGTCAGTTTAAACTCACTCCTGCTCCCTGGGCCTGATCTTTTGCAGTCGTTGCTGCACATATTGTTCCGTTTTCGCGAAGGTTACGTTGCGATGACTGCTGACGTTAAGGAAATGTTTCCGCAGATTAAGATTAGAGCGGAAGACCGTGATGCCTTGCGATATATTTGGAGGGAGGATCCCAGCTGTGAGTTGAAGGAGTACAGGATGACTTCTGTCATTTTCGGTGCGGCTTGCAGCCCGTGTATTGCTCTATACATTAAAAATCGTAACGCCCAAGAATTACAGAAGTCATACCCCGCGGCAGCAAAAGCTATCATCTACGACCATTATATGGACGACTTTCTAGGGAGTCTGGACGATCTGCACGAAGCCTCTCAACTTGCAGCTGACATAGTCACAGTGCACAAGGCGGCCGGTATGGAGATGCGAGGTTGGGTCTCTAACATACCTACCTGCCGCACTTGCAGCCGTGCCTGAAGACCTACGAGCCTCCCCACCTGAAAACGTTCACGTAGGCCCTGAAGCCTTTGTTAGGACCTTAGGGCTTATCTGGCATCCCTTGAGTGACACCTTTGGGTTTAGGATTGGGTCCCCAATCCCTGAAAAAGAGAAACTAACTAAGCGCAAAGTATTGTCATATTTAATGTGCGTATATGACCCTCTTGGTCTTTTAACTCCGCTGATCATTCAAGGCCGCATTTTATTCCAGCAGACGTGGCGAACTGGTCTCGATTGGGACACCGAGCTGCAGCCAGATGCAATTCAAAGATGGCTGTCTTGGTCTCGGCAACTGGCTACGATTGTAGACATCAAAATTCCTCGTTGGTATAGGTGTGGGTTCCAAAATGAGGTCATCATTGACAGACAGCTCCATGTGTTTGCCGACGCTAGTGAGGAAGCATACTCATGCGTCGCATATTGGCGTTTTACATTCATGGACGGTTTAGTGAAGCTGTCTCTCATTGGTGGAAAGGCACGCCTTAGCCCTCTAAAACCTACATCCATACCACGTCTCGAGCTCCAAGCCAGTCTGATTGCTGCTCGTTTTGCGAATACCGTGTGTACCGGTCACAACGTCCAGCCGGATTCAATTCACCTTTGGTCTGACTCCACCACAGTTCTGAGCTGGATTCGCAGCGATGCGCGAACCTTCAAACCATTTGTAGCAAATCGTGTGGGGGAAATCACCGAGATAACAAATGTCAATAGTTGGAAATTTGTTCCAGGTGGTTTGAATGTCGCAGATGACGCGACAAGACTCAGGGATCGTGACATCGACCTGTCGCGGTGGTTCTCTGGACCTGATTTCTTATTATTACCATCCAGTGAATGGCCCAAAGAACCATCGATACCCGAAGCTACATCCATCTTAGAAGAGCTAAAACCTTCTAAGGTGCATGTAGGATTAACCCATCTGGATAAACCTTCATCGGTTGTGCCAGATCCCTCACGTTTCAGTGAGTGGCTACGCCTGCTTCGTGCAACTGCACGTGTTTTTCAGTGCGTTAATAAATTTAGATCTCTTTTGGCACATAATCCAAATTCTAAAACCACGAACACCAAGTTTCCACCGCTATCTGCTATGGAGATACAGAAGGCTGAAATTGCCATTCTCAGAAAAGCCCAGACAGAGTCATTTGGCGAAGAGCTCTCCTTGCTCCTTGATAGCAAGCCTTTGCCAAAGTCCAGCAAGTTGAAGACTCTCTGCCCGGTATTCGATGAAGATGGCCTACTCAGACTGGACAGCCGCATAAAGCATTTGAAGAACGCCAACTACGCCAGTACTTCACCCATTATTCTTGATGGCCGACACCCTGCTGTTCGACTTCTCGTACGACACTACCATGTCAAAGCTGCCCACGCCTTCAACGAGTTGGTAACCAATGAGCTCAAACAGCGATATTGGATTTTCCGGTGTCGCAGCGAAGTTCGCATGGCCGCAAGAAGATGCGCTTTCTGTATCAAAAGAAAGGCAACACCACAGATCCCACCAACCGGCGACCTGCCAGATGTGCGTCTGGAACACCATCAGCGCCCGTTTACGAACACTGGCCTAGATTATTTTGGTCCCGTCGAGGTCTCAGTTGGCCGACGCAGAGAAAAGCGATGGATAGCTCTTTTTACCTGCATGACGACACGAGCAGTCCACCTCGAGATTGTCACGAGCCTCTTAGCCGACTCCGCCATCATGAGCATACGCCGTTTTGCTGCACGTCGAGGACTCCCAAAAAAAATCCTCTCTGATAACGGCACGTCTTTTGTCGGAGCCAACAGACAACTCTGCGAGTTTTACAGCGATGCTGTGCAAGACTTCACCGCTAGTAAATGCATAGAATGGTGCTATATTCCTCCTGCGGCACCATTTATGGGCGGTTGCTGGGAAAGACTTGTTAAAACCGTAAAGACTGCCCTTCTTGCAACACTAAAAGAACGATCCCCAAGAGAAGAGCTGCTGCACACCCTACTTTTAGAAGCAGAAGCCCTTGTGAACTCACGTCCTTTGGTATATGTCACTGAAAATGGAGAGTGCGAGAGTCTGACTCCGTTTCATTTCCTGATCGGCACCTCCTCAAACCAGCAGACGCCAGCCCAGTTAGACGATGGAGCATTCTCGATGAGGAAAGAATGGCAAAAGGTTCTTCGTTTGTCTGAGCATTTTTGGTCCAAGTGGCTTAAAGAATACTTACCTAGTCTGAGGCCAAAGACAAAGATCAGGGGCCAACACATAAATCTAAAAGTGGGCGACGTTGTATTGGTGGTTGATCCAGATTTGCCAAGAGGAGTATGGCCAATGGGGCGCATACTGGAAGTATTCCCGGGCAGAGATGGAGTTGTCAGAGTGGCGGACGTAGCAACCAAAGGGGGCACAATGAGAAGGCCCGTCAGGAAGCTGGCTCATTTGCAAGTTGTGTAGCTACGCTACACGGGGGGGATGATGTGGTGGATTGTAGGATCAAGTAGTTTCTATAGCTTTTATATTTCTGTCTCTATCTTGTCTATTTTCTGTTTTCCTTTGTTACTACTTCTTGTCAAAAGAGAAAATTGTGTGCTTTCGAAATATACTCGTATCTCTGCCGAACAGTCGCCTTGTTTTGCTATTACCTAGTTTACAGTCCCTTTCCCTTACAAACAGCTATAATACTAGGTATAGGTAGCAAAAATAAGCAACCAAACCCTTTTTTAGTATACCTACCTATCCCAGCAATTAGCATAACTTATCTAGACCGGTGCGTACTGAAATATTGCGTGACCGCCGCCGCAACTATTTGCCATAAGCCCGCAATCTGCGGCGCTGCAATTTCATTTTTAAGTTCGACCGGTCTATTTTGAGCGGGTTATTAAGCTGGGAGCAGCTCCTCGCCTCAAAACGCGCACAATGAGAGTATCCCTGACAGATAGATGGCGCTCGCCCCGACCTCTGCCGAGCCGAGAGATGCTCGCTAGGGTTTCAGTTGTTTGTGTACTTTTTGAGGAAACTATTGGTGAGGTATTGCAAATGAAAGGGTTAAAGTATGAAATGGCCGTTTTGTATTGAGAATTTTAAAGGATTCGCATTTTCTATACTAACTATCTTCTTGATTTATTTAACAACCATGAACGCTAATGTTTTAAAACTTTTATGAACTAATGTTTAAACACTCAGTTAACTAAAGCCACACTTGTTAAAGTGGAAAAAATAAGTATCGGCTAAGTTACAACGAATTAAGTGGTCATTTCTGCCATCGAAAAAAAAGGTTAATCAGAAAAAAATCTGAAATATTTTTATTGCTGATAGTGGGTCGTAATGATCATACTTCGAAATAATAACAAGTAACCGAAGTATCTTTAAGATCATAGAAAATATGAGACTTTCAATTTTTTTCACACAGAGGGTGTGTAAAAAACATTGGCAATTTCATACTATAGCCCCAATAGGGAATGTCCGAAAAAAAACAAATTGGCTGAATATTTTTCTATAGGTAGGAATAAGGTCCCTTAGTAATAGAAAAAAGTTTTAGAATTTTCGGTTAGGTAAAAAAGGTTTTAAAAATCAAAGTCTCTTCGACTTCACAAATGTATGAAAGTAACAGCAGAATGGAGATTATACCTTTGCCGCTAACTGCCACTTGACACAACACGTATTTAAAAAAAAAGTTTTGACATTTTGTCT
This sequence comes from Agriphila tristella, assembly GCA_928269145.1. Taxonomy (NCBI): domain Eukaryota; kingdom Metazoa; phylum Arthropoda; class Insecta; order Lepidoptera; family Crambidae; genus Agriphila; species Agriphila tristella. The sequence goes on along the minus strand of OV743443.1, from coordinate 763,813 downwards.
TGAAACTTTTTTTTTAATACCATGTTGTGGTTGTGGCAGGTGTTGGCAAAGGTACAAACTCCATTCTGCTGTTACTTTCATACATTTGTGAAGTCGAAGAGACTTTGATTTTTTGAAATTTTTTCTCGAAACCGAAAATTATGAAAATTTATTCTATTACTAAGGGACCTTATTCCTACCTATAGAAAAATATTCAGCCAATTTGATTTTTATCGGACATTCCCCATTATAATACCTTTACCTATTTTCGTTTATTAACTAAAGTATGAACTCTCAACCAAGTCAGGTAGACTGAATGTAATACTAGTTTATTTAAAAAGATTTTCTATCTAAGTATTTAACTATAATTTTAGTTCTTGTTTCATTACGGTTTACGATCCTTAAAGCAATGTTCAAAAGTAAAAATAAGGTTTCTACAGTAAAACCGCTGTAGATTTTACTGGTAACATTAGTCATTGTGTAGGAAAATATAGACGATTCAAAAGTGCTTATTTTAATAAAGTCATTTTAACTTTGACATTATTAGCATACAAAAATGTTTCAAATATTATTTATATCGAGTCTTCATCCCGGTCATCATCATGGTGTCCGCACACCGGCCTTCGCGCAGGCGCAGGGAGCAAAATGAAAAAGCCCGTCTCTCACAAGCGTCGGTCGGCGGCGCGTGACGCCTGCGCCTGCGCCGGTCACGGAACTAGCGAGCATAGCGCGGGAGTGTACGCCCGAACTACTGATCATTCTTCACACTGAATACTTAACAATTAATGTAACATTTTAGTAGTTTAAGCACAAATAGTAGCACTAGGTAATCTACGTACAAAACAGTTTTTGTTAATTTTAAAAATAATTTAGCGTTCTATTTAATAATATCTCACCTCTTGTCTAGATCTTCGAAAATTATGCAAAATGGAAGATAATTCAAGTTTCACTTGTAGAAAAATGAAATGGAAATTGTATAATCTTATTCTGCAACGAGCAATAAAACATTGTTAAACTACGGGTGGAGACCCGTGCCCAACAGTTGGACAAAAAGTAGCCTTTGTCCTTCGCCAAGGTCAGATCTATCTTTGTACCAAATTTCATCAAAATCGGTTCAGTAGTTTAGGCGTGAAGCGTAAAAAACAGAGTTACCTTCGCATTTATAATATTAGTAGGGATTGGAAACGCTGAAAAATGTTTTGTAGCTGCGTTTATTATTATGTAAAAAAGAAGATCGTCATAACTTTTTATTTCACTTGTGCCTCCGTGAGCTGTAGACCTCGCGTTTGTGACATTTTTGATCATTTTTCAAGATGGCTGTGTGTTCTTATTATTAAAAAAAACGAAAATTTATCGAACCATGCTTTAAAAACTTCATTAGAATCAGTTAAAAAATTCACAGATCTCGTGCCTTTCACGACCTTCTGGTACATTGAAAATGAATTTAATGAATTTAACAAAATATTTTATTATTCTTTTCTTATAGACATTCATATTTTATTGAAAGGAAACCTAAGTACTTATGTATAATAACTAAAACATCTGAATTTCTAAAGAAATTAACTCTAATAAAAAATAAATCAAAATCAAATGCAGCATGCGAGACTCTCGCGCCGACTTCATCATCACTCGAATGTGCGATAACAACCTTCATGTTTACCTAGGCATCATCATCACACTCCCATTCTCAGAGATCGTTGTAAAATTTGGAATCGCAGAGTCACTAAGAAAGACGTGACTGATCGAGTAATTTCAAATCTCGAAATTGAAATAACAGCAACCCACGATATATAATATTTTGGATCTAGTAGAGGTAAACTAGATCCAATCTAAAACCTCTCTTCTGTTCAACTTTCGCTCAAGATTCGTTTATCCGTTTCTCTACACACAAACACTCACTACGACGCCTAGCACGTGTACTTGAGATAATAGCGTCATCTCTTTTGCTCCTACAGTTATTGCTAACACTACTTTCTCTTTCGTTTTCACATAGTAAGCGACGTCACTTACTTGAATATGGACTTATGGAGACTTCAGTGCAGTCACACTATGGTACCGCCCCGCGCCGCCGTATCTAACGTTTTTTAAATCTTTGACTAGATCTGGAATCAGCTCTCGCTTCACGCTCTATTCACGTCATACCATCTGTTGACCTGCTAGCTAATCAATATCAATATTATGGTTTTAATATATATCTAAATACTTTTTTTATTTATAAAAAATGTGAAAATAAATAAAAAATACAAAATATATAACACTATTACAAGCTTTGAAATATACAATTATTTAAAAACTTCAATTGTACCTACTACGTATTACCATTATCGAGCGCCGCGCACGTCGCCCGCGGTATCCCAACATTTCGCTTCATAAAGGATAAGCTACAGCCCAGACCGTAAGTTTCAGTAGGAAGCCTAACTCAATATCTCTAGGGTTTTTTTCATTTTTTCGATATCGCTTTTCGTTTTTGAGAAATTGTCGATTTAGTGAGAAAAGACCCCGAAAAATTGTGCCATTTTTCTACATTTATGCGATTTTCGAAAAAAGTTTTTGACTTTTTCAAAAATTTTTTCACCATATTGTAGCCCTTGCTGAGACGCATCTTTTGACATTTAGTACATACACGTAGACCCAAAACTCGCGGGACCAGGGCAATGTCTCACTTTGGCTGAAATTGGGTACCTTACCGAAGCGATCGAAAAAACATTTTCAATGTTAAAATGCGACCTGTAGAAGAGAACAAACGGACATCGAAATCATTTTTGCCCTAGCTCGGTCAATCGTCGAGTTCAAATCCCCATCCCACTCCCGTGCTATTCCGGATGCTCCCTAGTCCCGGTGGCGCGGGCGCAGGCGAGGCGGTGGCGTGCTCCAGCATCGTTTGTCGGCGGCGATTTATTGCCGATACGCCGATACCGCCGTCACGACCGACGCCCGCCGCCCGCCGACCGCCATCGCCGTTGATGCACCATAGAAGCAATCGGATTTTTAACACCGGGGTCAGCGCCACGAGGGCAGCCTCTACTGGATTCTTCAGATGGGTCGGATCAATGGATGGGTTTCAGTTTAAATAATACTGTCCATAGCAAACTAAGTTTTTGTTTCCAGAAAATATGAACAATGAATTTTCAGGAGACAAATATTTAACTTGTATTCAAACAGAAAACCCATTTATGGCTCATTCAAAGAATCATCCAGCAGCGAATAGTTTTCCACCATTGTAGTGAGTGATACTCAAGTGGTCACTAGTTACGCTTAGCAAAACCAGAATAGGAAAACCAATGCTAGCAAAGCTAGCAAAGTAAATCAGAGCAAAGTATGAAAGTTTAATAAATATTTGAAAAAAACTTCCTCACCTAAAGATTTTCCTTTGTTCTACGACACATCTATAAGTAAGAAAAGAAATATTTTTTTTAATTTCGAAACAAGCTTCTAAAAACTATAAAATTTGCATTGTTGGCAATATTAGACAGGCAAAGCAATATAAATGTATCGACGAGCACGTGGAAAGTTCCCTTGCACAATACTTAGTCAATTTCATTTTGACGTCATCAGTGACAGACAGACCGCAGACATTTTAGAGGCGGTGCGTTGCTGATGCATCGTATTCCAGACCTCAATATCTGAATGATACGCTATAGATCAAACACGTGTGGTATTTAAATCGTGCCTTGTAAATCCAGCAGTCTGCGCAGACGCAACGTCACGAGCCGCGGTCACGCCGGGAACGGAACCCCACACCCCGTACACGCGAACAATCCCACTTATTTATTGAACCCTGTGTACGCGATAGTCGCAGATCGGATCTCAACACATTACTCAGTAGTGATTTAATACCTGCCACATTTAGCTATTGCACCTGTTGTAGACTTCACTCGTGCATTTCTGAAAATCTGATAATTAAAATTTTACATCGTCCTGTTATATTTTGTTAAAAATAAAACACTTTTTTACGGATTGCAGCGCGTATATTGGTACATTCTGATGTTATTTTAAAATTATTTAGTTTTGATTTGTTGTTTTTAGGTTTATCGACGTTTCGACACTTTCCAGGGGCCATGGTCACGGGGGGACTAATGCAAAAAAGCTGCTCCTATTTTTATGAAATTACCTACTCGTGAATGCACGCTAAAGAGAAGAAATTGCAAATAATTCACAATTGTCTTTGAGATGTTTTCAATGTACAGTAGGATTCACTTACGTTTCGGTTGTAACCGTGCATTCGGTTAGCAATTTGATAACCAAAGCCAATCTGAAATGCGGAGGTTCTAGAATGAGCGCGCTATTACTGATCGCGTCGGGGTAATGAGCGCCGGTAATTGGCCACTTATTTATGGACCTGCCACGGACTCGAACCCGAGACGCCATTGTGCCGAACAACGGACCAGACGCGCTGTAATTGGAATAATTAAGAGAGACAGTACGAAAGGGGATTTATATTTTGTCATGTGGTTGTTAATCTTAGCTATTAGGTACTATCTACCTGTTAGTTAAAGACAAATAATGCGTTAGGGACAGGTACGCGTTTTGTCCTTTATTTTACGCCGGCGCCGTAGATAGGTCAAAAGAAAAGATTAATAAAATAATAAAAACGTATTTTTGCATTTGGCAATTTACTCAGCTCTGTGATTTCACGAATATAATCCAAAGTTATGCCAATATTTGAAAAATAAATTCAGTCTGGTAGGTTACTGTAAATGTTTGCTCTAGGTACACCTTACACAATGAATAATGATCATACATAAGTTCTTGAACCATTTTAACATTAAATGTTGTAGATTTTTTAAATAAGTTCATGATTTTCTAATTCGTATATTTTTTTTTAGTCTGTAACTTCTTGAATGCTTAAAGTGATCGTGAGCCACATAACCAACACTTTTTACCCATAAAACATGACAACCCAATGTTATCTCCTCCCTGTGAGTACCTATAATGTTCCTTGGTTATCTCGATGCGTCAAATGCGCAACATCTCATTACTCACAATTTGAATGCCATAAGGAGTTCGACATGGATCTGATAAGCGACCGCACCGTCGAATGTCCACATCCGTTCTGATCATCTCGGAATTAGCATAGGACCGTTAGAAAGCAGAGAGATGTTATGTTTCCGCATTAGTATGCATCAGGGGGCAATCTGTGTAGATGTGCGCGGGCGCGGGTACAGTGCATTGTTGTGGCGGGACCTCTAAAGTACATAGGTACCGTGGTACAAGGCACGGAGATCACGAGAGCACGGAGCGCCGCCCGCCCCCCACTCTGTTGGCTAGAGTTGGTTGCGAACTTGCGAACTCCGTCCGTGACTTATAACCATGATTTCAAAAGCTAGCGATATATTTAGGTACTACGACATGTAGCTATCAGCTATGCACAAAATTTTGAGTGAAAACTATTTTGAAGTTTTCTTTTTTCCGAGAGTATTTTGAAATCGTCTGTTATGGCAAGCGTCTGTTGTTCAAGACCCTGTTACAAAATATGAAAACATGCAAAAAATATAACAATAAAACATTTTTTAAATTACATCGGAAGGCTTTTTATGAAATTGAATTCTAACAAAAAATACAACTAGTGGCTCCGTGAGCTGTAGACCTCGCGTTAAAAAGTAGCTCAAATTGTATGTTGTTTAAAAAAATATCTAAAAGATGTCGCCACCCCTTTTTCCCACTTTTCAAAGCACGTAGTAGGTACGTGCTGTTTGGTATTATTTGGTAGGTATGTTCGCAGCTAGATGGCGCTTCTAATTTTAAACATTTTTCGAAATGGTGATTTTTGGTAAATTTAGAAAAACTGGCTAAATTAAAAAAAAAATCTATATAATTATCGAACCTGCTCACAAAATTTCACGAGAATCTGTTGAGAAATGCGACCTGTAGAGGAAAATGGACAGCTGGAAAGTCGGACTGAAATATGTTTTTTTACATTTCTCCGTCATTATGATAATTTCAAAAAACTGGCGTGACAAAAAAAATTATATGTAATTTTCAAACCTGCTCACAAAATTTGACGAGAATCGGTTGAGAAATGCGACCTGTAGAGGAGAACATCCAGCGCCAAAAAGCCGGACTGAAATACATTTTTCTTACATATCTCCGCCATTACGAAAAATTTGGAAAAACTGTCTCAGTTTTAAAAAATCTATATGATTTTCGAACCTGCCCACAAAATTTCACGAAATTCGATTGAGAAATGCGACCTGTAGAGGAGAAAAGACAGCCGGAAAGCTGGACTGCAATATGTTTTTTTTACATATCTCCGCCAGTTTGAAAAAAATCGAAAAAGTGGCGTGACAAAAAAAATCTATATTATTTTCAAACCTGCTCACAAAATTTCACGAGAATCGGTTGAGAAATGCGACCTGTAGAGGAGAACAAACAGCGCTGGAAAGCCGTAAAACCTGTTTTTTTTACATATCTCCGCCATTTTGAAAAATTAAAAAAATCTGGCTCGACAAAAAAATTCTGTATAATTTTCGAACCTGCTCACAAATTTTCACGAGAATCGGTTGAGAAATGCGACCTGTAGAAGAGAACATACAGACATACGAAAGAATTTTTGCCCAAGCTGAAGCAGAGACGCTTCGCTCGCACTTCGTGCTCGCTCGGTCAAAAATAATGCAGCTTTCATTCAATTAAAGCTTTCTTTCATTTCGTGCCTTAGTACCTACCGGGTATTAATGGTAAATGAACAAACAAAACGAATTACGCAAGCAAGACGGCTGAACCCCCATCCGTGATTAATATACATTTTACAGTCCACCGACATTCAATAGCTTTCGAAAACCCAAGCTTTTTGTATAGGCATGAGTGCATTGATTGATAGGAAATTTGCGATTCGCTTATAATCTGTGACCTATTGTTGCTACTGATGCTTAACTGTTTGATATTAAGTGATTATAAAGTAAATGTCTGAAGCCAAAATTATTTTAAGTACATAATATATATTTCTGTCACCGATACGATAGTTAACGGATGGGCGGGACACATAGCGAGAAGAACCGATGGCCGTTGGGGCAGAAAGGTTCTGGAATGGCGACCGCGCACCGGACGACGCTCCGTGGGTAGGCCCCCGACAAGGTGGACCGACGATCTGGTGAAGGTCGCGGAAAGCCAGTGGATGCAGGCAGCGCAGGACCGATCGTCGTGGAGATCCTTAGGGGAGGCCTATACCCAGCAGTGGGTGTCGTGTGGCTGATATGATGATGATGATGATGATACGATAGTTGAGTGTACTTACGTGCGTGAATCAAACATTCACAGATTTTCAGCCAACAGCATAGGATTTTATTAAGCCAAAACTTGCACAGAATTTCGAACTAATTATCTACTCATCGTTTATCTTTGCAAAATCCTACTTCTTTCTTTATCTTTTCATTACAAAAAGTTTGTTATGACTCATTTACTTTGATTAATTTGCTCTGAATAAAGTAGATTTTCAATTTCAAGTAAAAGCAATTTCTTTGTAAATCTCTCGCAATATTGTTACCAAAAAGTTTACAGGAAATGAAAGCTTTATGACCAAGAAAGCGGAGGGCGGAGAGCGGGGGCGGGCGGCGCGGGGCGGTGGGCGTGCCGCGTCGCGGCGCCATTGGCCGCCCGCCGCGCTCCAGTTACCGTAGTGCTGCGACATTACACTGGCTCTGGGACATTCTGGCCTTTCTTTACGACACTCGTCCCAGTCGTGACCGCTCATAGTTGTAGATCACTCTGATGGACGACTGGGAGAAAATGCTACTAAACTGACTAATCCGTTGTGCTCCCAAACGTTTGTTAGACAAAGCATTGACTATTCATCTACGATTTGCAGTAAAGTTTTTCAATAATTATGTTGTAATTATTACCTGTTGCTTTCAATCCAAAGACCTAGGTTAAGTACATAATGTTTATGTCCATAAAAACACATATCTTTGTTTCGTTTTGTCGAGTCTTTCCCTTTTTGGCCCTCGCCTCTACAGTCCGCGAGGTCTGAGTTGCAACATGCAAATTAACTTTAATTTATTTTTGATAGTCAACTCGGCCTTTATTAGGGTTCCGTAGCCTAAAGGCAAAAAACGGAACCCTTATAGATTCGTCATGTCTGTCTGTCCGTCCGTCCGTATGTCACAGCCACTTTATTCCGAAACTATTAGGATAACACAGGTTGAAACTTGATAGGTAGATGTATTCTGTGCAAGGCTTTACGATGTTTACATGAAAATAAAAAATTAAAAGATTAAGGGCCCAATCTCCCCATACATGGAACTGAAACTGAATTTTTTTTTTCATCAAACCAATATGTTCGGGATAGGTCTTTAAAAATAACATTGAGGTTTATAAGACATTTTTTCCCAAAGTCAACCGTTTGAAAACACTCCCAATGTGGTAAAATGTGTGTTCCCCCTTCTAACTTTTAAAATAAGAAAGTTAAAAATCTAAAAAAAATATATATACTGATCTTAATAAACACTTTCAACGAAAATGGTTTAAACGAGATATATTTATTAGTTTTAGAGATATAGCATATTTTCCAAAACCGCAAATATAACTTTCTCATTTATACAAAATCTATGAAAAATAATAATATTTTTGCAGATGAAAAATGATAGTGGTATTAAATAAGGCATGGTATATGGTAACTACGGAACCCTACTGCGCGGGGCCCGACACGCACTTGGCCGGTTTTTGTTATCAAATTAAGTTTCGTAGAATCAGGAACAATTTCGTTTTAGTAAAATATTTAAAAAGTCGATTTGATGTAGCCTGTATCAAAGGTGTCATGGACATTTTTACCCGAACGCAAGGAAAGGATTATGCTTTTCGCGCCTATCTTGTTAGTGAGTAAGATTCAGAACCAATTTATTAGAAAAAAAATATTAAAGACCTAGCCGATTTAGCCCCGCACTAGCGTTGTTTATGAAATGTTCTGGTTTCGCAACGCTCCGCTTCGATCGCGTCTGCGCCGGCGCAGCGTTCGATTTACGGCGCGGCGGTTATAGGTCGCCGAAATGCGCAAGTGGCGTGCGAAACATTGCCTATGCTGCGGATTAGTTGCGCTCAACCGCGGTATAAACTTGAACCAACATCGTATAAAACTAGTTCATAAAGGACACACATACAAGAAACTTTATTGCTTCATGATATTTATTGGGTGGTAATAATTATAAAGCATGGATCTACATAAAGTTTCTGAAAAGCTAGCCTATTACCTTTTGTCTTGAAAATGTACAAATTAGTGCGATAGCGTATAAAAAATCTACAGTTATCTGCAATTTCAACTAATTGTTCAGCTAATATCTATTTCTAGTGGATAATGTGAACGCATCACTGTACTTATATTTATGCTTCATTATCTAAATGTGCTTTAAAACTGTGCTCCACATCAGCACTAGTCCACGGTCACAAGAGACTTAAAGACCGGTCAACCCAAAATATTATGTCAAAAGGCTATATTTCGCTCTCGGAAAATTGCGACAAAAAAGTGCGCATCGGGAATGAAAGCTGACAGCCCAGCCCCCTACTCAAATGGGCACTTTTCTATTCGTTCGCTAACTTAAAAAATAAGCCATAAACTCTAAAATTACGTGTCGTTGGCTTGTCAATTCCATGCAAACAATACATACAATACAATAATGTCTGTGATCTACATAAACTTGCGACGTGTGACTTGATCGTCTAATTGCTTATTTTTAAGCCTTAAGTTAGCGAAAGAATAAAAAATTTGCCATTTGAGTAGGGGGGCTGGACAGACCGTCATGTTGTACAGGTGACGGCACAAGAAAGAAGGCATGACCGCAAATAAATTTGGGAAAAGGCGGTGTGAACAACACACCGACGCGACGAGCCCCCCTGACCGCGCCGCGCCCCATATTACAATCGATACCTTTTGTTTACCTTTCAATAATACAACGGCCATTTTGCTTTCTACGCCCTGGAAAGGTATTAATAAAGTCAGAAAACCATCTCATTGTGCTTTACATGAAACACCAACAAAGTAGATTCCTACTATTTAGTAGAGTTTTTCTTAACGCGAAAATTTATCCAAACTATTTTTTTTGAATAATAAAAAATATCGACAGCACTTGACACATACTGCGTGGACATTTCTTTTGAACGATTAGTTATAAAGTAAACAGTTTGTAGGCGAGACGCGGCTGCATGAAGTATGGGTGAATGTTCTTTGCGAAGTGTGAAAATAGGCGTTTCTGCAGTCAATCAAGGTGCTTTGTCTTGCCGTAGATGGTTTTGTGTTGGCCACGAAGAGGTGCTTTCCTTATTTATTGAGTACAGTTTCCACGCAGACAAAATCGCGGGTGGCCGCTACCCGCGATTTTGTCTGCGTGGAAACTGGAAAGATTTTTTGCTATCCTTCGGGAACAATACTTTATTACACCGCTCGCTATTTTCCTGTTGCTTAATTTCTGTCATCACTTTGAGTCACTAACTTATACAGAAGTCTTAGCATAAATAGTTTTAAATTTATTGATTCTAATAATTTTCATGGTATTTTAGATAGAATCATAATGTGACGTTCGAATATGTCCAGCTATATGAAAATCTTTTTTTATGAAAATTCATCTTCCACTTATCTTTTACCGGTAACAAAGATGCATTGCCTTTTTTTTTGCTTCGTAGGTACTTACGTCACCTTATTTCGCTAACACCGTCCGCAGAACATGTGAAAATAGCTTATACTTACATGACTCAAACCAACCACTTTGTTCAACACCATCTAAAAACTATAGAAAGAATGAAAAATGGACACATTAAGAAAACTGGGTAGTTTTCTTTTTAGAAATATTGTCATTAAATAAATGCATTGACGGTGCTATTCGGCTCATGTATAACCCCCTTAAGAGGTCTGCGCGATCTCACATCAGTATTGTAGTAGTGACGTGCAATTCCGGCGGTGTATTTCACCAGCTTGGCCGTAGTTCAGGCCGGACACGTGGCGGCGTGACGAGCGCTGCGCAATTAAGGACGTGAGCGGCATGCGCGAGCGCACCCCGACGAAGTTGGCGATGTGGGATGGTGGTGACATAGTAGACTAATGCTAGGGTTTCCTAGAATAGCGGTGCCGTCATATTACGGCCGTAATATAGCGTAGCTTGTACTATTATGTATTCTGTGGCGTAGCGGGGCGTTGAATATTGTCAATGTAAACAATATGGTGACAACGTAACGTCAGAAACCCCACCGTATTGTTTACACAGACAATGTTCTACGCCGCTAAATTACGGCCGTAATATGACGGCACATCATCCTAGGAAACCCTAGCTTTATGCCTGTAGGATGGATCATGGAAGTCTGCTATGTCATTGGACAAAGTTGCAAATGATAACTTTTTTTCGAAGTTTCTAGCGAAGAAGCGGAATAGTTCTTGGGAAAGCCCATACAGTTTCCCGCGATAATCTCGGCAGTTTATCTAGGATAATATCTGCTATTCATATCTGAAAGCTTTTCGTTTTCAGCTCAGTTTGGCCGTTTGCGGTTAATCGATAAATACTTATAAGTAAATTTTACTCGTTTTTTTGGCCTTTATCTCACCTGATATTAAGTGACGATAAGGCCGAAGATGGAAGCGCACTACACCCGGAATCCTCAACACTAAGGAACAGGGGGCCTACTCAAATGGCAAACGTTATAAGCGTTTCTATATTCTACATGTTTCTTCGACTCGGCGAAAGCGATATTATTTTGGTACCCAACCCGTCTCTGCATTCAATCTTCAAACGCTTGTATCACAGAGTAACTAGAGAGAGAGTAACTCAAAGAGTCCACTAGCGCCTTTGGAAATCGATGCGGAACTACTGACATGAAATTTTAATAGCTGAAAATGTAATTTTTTGTTTCTTATTATATATTTATTTTACTTTTTTGTAATATCTTTATTTATAACAAAATAGAAAATATTAATGAAAAAGAACAAATCAAAACAAAAAAATACAAAACAACTATGATTTGGCTCGGTATTCGTACAACGGTATAAATGTTGTAGCACGGTAAATATCTATTAATATTGTAACTAGGGTTGCCACCTTTTTTGAACTAATAAAGTATATTGATTGCTAAAGCTAGTAAAAAGTACGTTGTATGTTGTATGGAAATAAAGTAATATTTATTTTTACCTTTAAAACATACTTTTTATTACTTTTGGCAATATTTAAGCAAATCTTGTGAAATAAAATATTTTTACGTACCTACTTTATTTTCCTCATAAAGTAGAGAGTACAATAACCCCGAAATAAAGTACAGGTGGCAACCTTAAATTGAGACCTTTTTGTCGCACGATACACCCGGCTACAGTATTTTAATTTCAGCTAAGTACTTACTTTCGTATCTTTCTAGTTTTGTAATTGCGTATAACCTGCGTAATATTTTAGAATCCATAATATTATAGCGAAAATTAAATAGGTAGGTAGGTACCTAGGTTAACAAAACTAACAGTAAAAACAAAAAACTGAAAAAGCTAAATACCTATATATTAAAGAGAGAAACAAATTATTTTCAAATCCTTCGAGCCGTACTTAGTAGGCAATACCTATAGTAAAAAAAAATATTTTAATAAAAGTATACTAAATCTTATTTTTTGGACTCCGGGTATTTAAACATGACATCTCTGCCTGTCTAGCATGACCGATTTATATCGCGTGATGTAGCGTTTTATCACGTTGAACTGTCAAAAAGACAAAGAAATTTGACAGTTGAGTGTCGATAAAATGCTATATCACGCGATATAAATCGGTCATGCTAGGCAGGCTGGAGTAATAAAATAATAAATATAATACAAACAGCACAATCTGCAATTTACCATAGTAAGTAAGTACTTGTATTTCAATCAATAATTAGTTCGTAGGTATATTACGTTCGTCACTGCGTCGCATTCGCGACTGTTCGTGTACCGAGTATTGTTGAAATTGGAATACTGATAGATACAGTCAGTGGCACGAATCATGAAATTGAGTGGGGATTGCGGGGAACGCGTATTCTGGGTATGCGTTGCGGTGAGAGGGGCGCAGGCGGCGGGAGAGGGGCACGCACTATTGGTCGCTCACAAGAGCACATGCGCAAACTTATCCCCACTCCGTCGAAAAATATTCATGATTCGTGCCACTGACTGTACCATTACCTTGGTAGTAATGTCATGTAAATAAACAGAGGTGGTGGTAATCCGCTACGCTACTGGACTGGGTCATTAATTCGGGTGTCGAATTTTATCATTATTATTGTAATTCGCACCATGACCAAACTCAAAAACGATTTTCATTTTCATATTTTTAATATAATTTTGTTTTTAATTACTTTATAACCAGTTGAAGTTTTTTGGCAAACTTGAAGACTTTGTTGTGAAAGTTGATGCTTAAGATTCAGAGATGACGCTACTTTTGTTTCGACCGTTTACGTTGTTCCAAGTGTGCCCCTCTTGTATTATACTGTATGATCTGTGTTTAACGTTACGCTAGCTCCGACAGAAAGAAATGGTACTCAAATGGCTATTTTGACATGTAGATTTGCCGACGATAGCCAGCAATCGTACTAAATCGAAGCGAACGCCCATACCCTGTAGAAAGAAACAAATAGTCGTACGACACGTGTCTTATTTTCAATTTTGAAAAGGGTTTTTGTGTTTCCTGTGATTCCTGCCAATAAAACTAATGGAGAAGATAAATCATAATAGTGATCTCTGTAAGAAGCACTGAAGCAGGCCACTTAAGGCGTGGGGCCTCGGAATTAAAATCCCTAATCATCAGTAAGTACTTAGAATTAATTGATAAATTATGCAGTAGGTATTTTGAAGAGTATTCTTCTTTACAAAAGCCTGAAGGCATTGGCGTATCTAAAGATTATTTCCAGTGGGGCAGGGCCTCTAGTTCTGGGGCAAAGCCTAGGGTCACAGAATATATAATAGTACTAACGTCTAGGGTGCTTGACTAGAGCCGTGTTGGAGTTTTGAAAGGCAATAGAAAAGTATTATAGCTGGTATTTTTCTGGGGTGGGTATCAGGCTGGTCTGGGGTGGGCAATGCCTGAAGGTTGTCATTTCGTAAGTATAAATTAGTTCCAGTTACTCGTAGGTACAATACCTAATTATGTAAAATCTTATTTCATTAGTTTCCCTTTCTTTAGTCGGTAATCACAATAAAATATGATTCCCTTATGATTAACATTTATCTTTCATGTAGCATGGAAATGAAGTATTAGTTGAGCTATGTAATGATTTCAAATTTTCAATTAAGTACTTTTTATTGTTTCAGGTCGTGATAATTTCTTCTTGAATTTTCGTTCAAAATAAAATTTGCACTACCTATATTATAAGAAGATAAAGAAGAAGTGAAACGGATTTCTGAAACTGTGGCAAGCTAATGGGCTGTGTAATAAGTGAGCGAAGCTTTGTACTAATGTATTTTATCACAAACACAACACAGAGAAAGCATTGATAATTTGATACAATGGCAAACAAAATAGTGTATAAAACATAAGAAAAATATGTCATAAGTCAAAGACTTCTATGTTGTACCTATACTTATTACACATGTATAAAAAAGGAACAACAATTAAAAAATAATAAATTAAAAGTAAAAGCTATAAAGCATGTATCAAAAAAGAGGTCAGCTCGGCAGCTGGCCGAGTGATGGCACAGAATACATAATGTGATGGTAAGTGTTAAACTTGATATTATACATAACATATAGTTAACTTCACCACCATAGACTATAGCCTGACATGCTATAATTCAGTGCGGGTTGGCTTGGGTTGAGTAGTGGTCCCCCGACACATATTTGGAAGTTAAATGCAGACAAACAGACATAAGGCTTCAATAACACATAATCTTTATGTTTAAGTTGCATCGGGGCTATGGTTTCCAGATCTAATAATGAGATTTCCTGACTTTTTCCCTGACTTTTCAGGAAATTTCTTGTAAATCTACATCTACATTCTTAATTTAGTTGACATTTAATAATCTTTTCACACCAAGTGATTTACAAATTATGTGTTTTCATTAAGTTTTTACTGCTACAGTTATCAGTACATCCCTGACAACTACAGTTTTTATCCCTGTTTTCCTGATAGATGACTTAAATTCCTGACATGTCAGGAATGTTACTTGGTAATTAATATTCGCTAATTCTAATTCACTAATAATAATCACATAGTCATAAATTTACCTCTTTAATGAGTGAAAAAATAAAAATAGAATAAAAATAGTAGGTAATTGTTTTAATATAATGTTAACTTAAATAAATAAATACCTACTTTTTTTACAGGTGACACTTAGAAGAAGGCCTGTTTGTAAGATATACTAGTTACAATAAGCCAAGCAAGACTGATTCAACTACTGATACAAGATGGTATCTAACAAAATCATGGGCCTCAGTACTTTGTCTGCGTGAAAAGCTTTTTTTGCTATCCCTTGGGAACTTTGTTAAGGATGAAAGGACCCTATGTCCTTCTCTGTACCCCTGACAACATGTACCTATGTAAAATTTCATGATGATTGTAACAATTGTTTGTTACACCTCTAAACAAACAAACGGACTTTCTCATTTATAATATTATTAGTAAGGATGTGAATGCTTTGTTATTATTATTTTTTTACTTTTAAGTTCAAAAAGTAAATGTTTTCTTTGATTTAAATTTAAATTTGTTTTAATCTAACACCTTATAACTACCCTATTATTTTGATAATGCAAAACAACAACATATTGTTGAATTTTTTTTTTGTTTTGTAGATGTGACAGATAGTACACAAAATGAAAGGTTAGAGGTAGGTAGTCAATATTTTATTTTATAATTATATCTAAACCAATACAATTAGGTATATGATTTTAAAGCACAAAGTACAGTACAGCCAGAACTTTTCCATCATGCTCCTTTTTATTTTATTATTACAGTACCTAAAGTTTCATAATCTTGTTTGTCGCTTGGAGCAAAATATTCATTAGGTACTATAATTTTGTTCAATAGCTTCAGCGTTTGTTCCTGTGCACCATCGGGCACGTTCGGTGTCCAAGGGTTAGTTTTTCCAACATCTTTTCTAGCCAATTTAAAAGGTACTTGTGTATTATATTCTGCAATGTCAATATACCTATTGAATTGTATGTATCTGAAATTCAATAAGATTGGGTTAATAACAATTTAGGTAAATAAAAGACTTATTAAAAACCATAGCGGTATTTTGATCTAATAAGTAGTCAGTATATAATGTTACGGCTAATACCCGAAGTACCCGAATAGCTGGCTAAAACTATGTGCAGCCTATGTGTAGTTTGGGGTATGAAGAAAGTTATTTGTATTATCTGTTAAAAAAAATCATCATCATCATATCAGCCGCACGACACCCACTGCTGGGTATAGATAGGCCTATCGGCTACACCTAGTTTTAGCCGCACTTCGGGTATTAGCTGTAACATTATAATTATATACTTATTATTTACCAGCATTCTTGATCACTTTTTTGTTTGTTTCATCCTTTGGTCAGAAAAGAGAGTCATGTTTTCTTGCCAATTATATTCCGTAAGTATTGTAGGTATCATGAACTGAAATAAATGTAAGTTATGATTGATAAGTCCATACGATAAGTCTTAAGTGTGGTATTTTGATGTAAGTAATATAAAGTTCTTACTTACTTACTAAGTAAATATATCTTATTTATTATTATAGGTATCCATGGCATATGATTGCTGATTATTATAAAGAAAATTAGGTAGGTACTATACTATTCTAATTAATTAGTTTAGTAATAAACACATTAAAATTTTTACACAACACAGAGGATTAGCGTATAGTTGGCAGACTCACCATGGAATGGGGAGGAAAAGCGCAATTTTATCCCGATAGGTGGCGTCTTGTCGTTGGTACCGAACCGCCTCAAAGAAACTGTCAAAACATATGGGAATCTCTTGCAGTATTGCACTTTTTAATTTTATACTGAGAAAATGCCGCATTGTTATGCATGTAACTTGTAAAATATTGGAGTTCATCGATTTCCCAGTAACAAAAAAAATATTAGGCAAAAAAATATCAAAAAAAATATGCTTTTCCCTCGATTTTCTCCTTTGCTGAGCCTGAGAAACATTATAAATCAAAAGGAATGTTTCATGAATTTGATGAAGCTTCGCCAAAATAAAACAACATTTGAATTATAACAGCTTTGTTCTTTAATATTTCAACCTCAGCAGTTTCTAACATATTTATAACTTGGATGAATTTGATAGGTATATCAAATATGGAATAAGCCCAATATTGGGGCCAAACAGAGAATTAATAGAATTTTATATGCCAGAGTCATTCAAGAAACTTAGAATAATAAAATAAATATGATAAAACGGTTCGTGTAATTTTGGATGGTACAGAAATTCCAGTACAGAAACCTGAAATTACTATTGCACAGAAGGCATCATCTGGCAACTATAAACACGGAAATTCACACTCAGTTGCTTTGTTAAAATTTAAATCATATGCTTCTAATCTGAAATAAAAAGATTACTTGTAAATCTTACACGAAATTTAAAGAAATGTAATGCTTGTTAGCAATTTTTTGTAAGTTGCTATAAACTTTCTTGCCTGTTGTTTTGGCTTTTCTTTTCCGTAATTCTTCTTTTATATGAGCTAAAGTTAGCATAGAATACATTGTTTGTCCGCAAAACCGAAAAAAATACAATCTAAGAAAGTAAAATCACGCATTACATAGTCAAGACAATATAAGCTCAAACTGACAATTGTTCCAAAGACTAAGCGCCATCTGTAATTCACTTTGCCTTCGCCTCCCCATTAGAAAGTTTTGACTAGGTCAAAAAATTGTTAATAAATAGTGATAAATAGTGAACTATAGCATATAAATAGTGATACTATGATTCAAAAGATATTTGAGTATCTTGGTGAGGCTGCAAACTTGACGTCAAGTTGGCAGACACCTTAAGAAATACAGTTCGTATCATTATGATTTATATGCCAAAAAATTGTTAGAAAATAGTGAATCGTATACGCAAAATTTCAATAACATTGCTTCAATACAAGCCGAGATATTACGGTCTCTAAGTGGGCTGCCAACTTGACGTTTCAGGCAATAGCGATTCCAGAGAAACGGGTACAAGTTTTAAACAAATAAATATATCAAAAAATTGTTAGTGAAATTGTGATTCCTACGATATAAATAAAACAAGAATTCTTCATTGCTATTTTCTAAAAATCGAATGTTAACTTTTACATAATACTCTGAATAGGATGTCGATCAATATTGAACTTTGCTCTACAGGAATAAGGTTCCAACTTTATTGCAATCATGAGGTGAGTACTATCAAGCAAAAAAGTGAGATTTATATTTTTAGCCATATCCTCGAATTATTATTACACTTGTTTTATTAATTAAATGTTGGTATCAAACAATAACGATATTCATTAATAACAATAATATTCATTACAATAGCGCCATCTCTCGGAAAAGATTGTCAATTTCTCAGTTATAATTTAAAGTTAGGTGCCTATATATGTATTAGGTATTATTTTACTTATTTATATTTGAAATTCAAAAAGGCAAATCATAGCGTGCCAGCCACTTTTATTTGTTGCGTCAACTGTCTATTCTTACGAACGGTGGCTTTTGCGCCAACAATAAAGGCGATGATCGACTGTATAAAGACTACTCTTTAGTAGGCTGTGGTCATTACCCCGCCGTCGGTGCCGCTCAGCTTGCTGCTCACTGCGATTCAGGAGAAACTATTAATAATTTCTACTTATATTACTTCCTACCTACTCACATACCAACTGATACTCATCCTTACTAATATCCTTACTAATATTATAAATGCGAAAGTCCGTTTGTTTGTTTGTTTGTTACGCCTTCACGTCTTAACTACTGAACCGATCAACATGAAATTTTGCATACATGTTGTCAGAGGTACAGAGAAGGACATAGGGTACCTTTCATCCAGAAAAAACAAACAGTTCCCGAGGGATAGTAAAAAACTGTCCATTACGCCTTCACGTCTTAACTACTGAACCGATCGTCATGAAATTTTGCATACACGTTTTCAGGGGTACAGAGAAGGACATAGGGTACCTTTCATCCAGAAAAAACAAACAGTTCCCGAGGGATAGTTAAAAAACTGTCCATTACGCCTTCACGTCTTAACTACTGAACCGATCATCATGAAATTTTGCATACACGTTTTCAGGGGTACAGAGAAGGACATAGGGTACCTTTCATCTAGAAAAAACGAACAGTTCCCGAGGGATAGTTAAAAAACTGTCCATTACGCCTTCACGTCTTAACTACTGAACCGATCATCATTTTGCATACATGTAGTCAGAGGTACAGAGAAGGACATAGGGTACTTTTCATCCAGAAAAAACGAACAGTTCCCGAGGGATAGTAAAAAACTGTCCATTACGCCTTCACGTCTTAACTACTGAACCGATCATCATGAAATTTTGCATACACGTTTTCAGTGGTACAGAGAAAGTCATAGGGTACCTTTCATCCAGAAAAAACAAACAGTTCCCGAGGGATAGTTAAAAAACTGTCCATTACGCCTTCACGTCTTAACTACTGAACCGATCATCATGAAATTTTGCATACATGTTGTCAGAGGAACAGAAAAGGACATAGGGTACCTTTCATCCAGAAAAAACGAACAGTTCCCGAGGGATAGTTAAAAACTGCCCATTACGCCTTCACGTCTTAACTACTGAACCAATCATTATGAAATTTTGCATACACGTTTTCAGGGGTACAGAGAAGGACATAGGGTACCTTTCATCCAGAAAAAACGAACAGTTCCCGAGGGATAGTTAAAAAACTGTCCATTACGCCTTCACGTCTTAACTACTGAACCGATCATCATGAAATTTTTCATACACATTTTCAGGGGTACAGAGAAGGACATAGGGTACTTTTCATCCAGAAAAAACGAACAGTACATGGCGGAAGATATTTTGCGGCGGCTGCAGCAATTACATGCAGATATGACTTTTAATGATCACATCTACAACGAAGCGCTGACGAAGATTGAAAACAAGGTTATGACAATGGCGGGGAAAAAGCTACAAGATTTTGGAATGGTGAGCCCTCGACGATCAGACGAAAATAACTTAGAGCCAATTTCACCATTGATTTTAAACGCGCTTTGTCAAAAAACAAGTTTAAGGCTGTCACTGTCATAACAACAAAGTAAAATTTGTTACAAAAATTTACAATTATGTTATAAACAATGCCTTGTTAAATCTTGTTTCAATTTTTTTAATGACCTGGTGAAATTGATTTTTGGAATAAACGGGGAACGGGGTATCAAACTCGACACTTAAACTACATTACGTAAAACGTGATCTTAATCGCGTTTAAAATCAATGGTGAATTTGGCTCTTAAACGATGAAATTTCTCGAGAATTAAATTATGATTTCACAGCGTTGCAACAGCAAGTAACCGAATTAGTTCCGCGGTTGCTTCCAGAACAAAGTTACGTCTTTCATCAGGTATTAAGTCAAGTAGAGTCAGGGAAGGGTGCACTCTTCTTTCTCGACGCCCCTGGAGGAACCGGAAAAACGTTTTTACTGAACTTATTATTGACGTTCATAAGAAAATACCAGAAAATAGCCGTTGCCGTAGCTTCCTCTGGTATAGCCGCTACACTGCTCAACGGTGGCCGTACTGCACATTCCGTTCTAAAATTGCCATTAAACCTTGCACAAGAAGAGTCACCTATCTGCAATTTCAGCAAAAATAGCTCTCGAGGTATGATGCTACGCTACAGTGTAAACTATTAGTGTGGGACGAAAGTACGATGTCTCACAAAAAGGCCATAGAGGCGTTAAACCGTACTCTTCAGGACCTGCGAGTCAGTACAGATATTATGGGAGGAATGGCAGTTTTACTGGCTGGTGACTTCCGACAAACTCTACCGGTGATCCAAAAGGGCACACCTGCAGATGAAATCAAAACCTGTCTCAAGTCATCAATCTTATGGGAAAAAGTGAAAAAATTTAGTCTAACAACTAATATGAGAGTACACCTTTATAATGACGTAGATTCGGGACTTTATGCAGAGACTATTGAAAATTGGTGATGGACGTTTGGAAACAGATGCTGAAGGTTGTGTTTTACTAACAAGGGAATTTTGTTATTTGATTTGGAGCTCATGGCTAAAGTTTACCCGGACTTGCAAAATAAATTAAACTGTGATCAGTGGTTTTGTGCAAGAGCAATTCTTGCACCAAAAAATGAAATAGTCAACAAACTAAACACTGAAATTTTGAAAGAGGTGCTGGGAGAAACAAAACAGTATATTTCTATAGATACAATCATGGACACAGAACAGAGCACTTCATACCCCGCTGAATTTTTAAATTCTCTGGAGCTTTCCGGTGTACCCTCGCATAAACTGAATTGAAATTATGTGTACCGGTCATGCTGATGCGAAATATAGATGCACCCCGGTTATGTAATGGGACGAGGCTTCGTATCACACAATTAGGACAAAATATCATCGGAGCCACTATTTTAACAGGGTGTAGGAAAAGGGAAAAGTGTGATGATACCTCGAATCCCAATAATCCCCACTGACCTACCATTCCAGTTTAAGAGGCTTCAATTTCCAGTCAAATTAAGCTTTGCTATCACTATAAATAAAGCGCAAGGGCAAACATTACAGGTAGCAGGGGTTCATCTGGAAAAGCCATGTTTTTCCCATGGTCAACTATATGTAGCATGTTCGCGTGTGTCTACTGCCCAGAATTTGTATGTATTCGCGCCAAATGGAAAGACATACAATATAGTTTATAGCAGCGTCTTAAAATAGTGCTTTATTCTATGCCCATGATTGCAATGGCCCAGGAATTAATAAAAAATATCATCAATCCAGTGGAAAAATAATATTTTATCGTCATTGCAACCTACAACTTCGTAGTAGAAATTAAAAAAATTAAGCAAATATGTATTTTGTGACTTTCTGATTTTTTTCCCTTAAGGAGTAATGCTTCTTGAATGCCTCGATTACATACGCCAATTTAGCTTCCTAGCTAGGAACCAATTTCGGGTTGCCACCCGTACTTGACAATAAAATATTGTAGAATAAGATCAATTTTAAAATCGAATCGATTATAGTGATAACGGAAAAGTAAACATTGTTTAAGATTGGAGATGAAAATTGAAAATAAAAAAATCATAAAAAATGTTGACCTTTCCGTCATTTGTGCTTATTCACTGTTAAAATTTAACTTATTTATACAAGTGGCAACTCTAAATTGGTTCCTTAAATCAGCGTATGTAATCGAGGCTTAAACAGGGTAAATAAACCTAAAAATCTTTATGGAAATCGTTATGGAAGTTTAATGGAATGTTGATTGCAAAAATTAAAAAGTTATTTAGTGAAGGTTTGGATGTTTAGAGATGTTATAACTCAATCGCAAAAACGACGGATTTAAAATGGCACACACAGATATTTTATAGCCTGGATTAAAACAGATACTTTTCTCGGTCAAAAGTCCCCTAAGGATTTTCCGAATGTCCACGCGGACGAAGTCGCGGGCGAAAGCTAGTAATATTATAAATGCGAAAGTCCGTTTGTTTGTTTCTTTGTTTGTTTGTTTGTTTGTTACGCCTTCACGTCTTAACTACTGAACCGATCATCATGAAATTTTGCATACACGTTGTCAGTGGTACAGAGAAGGACATAGGGTACCTTTCATCCCGAAAAAGAGTATTGTTTCCGAGGGATAGCAAAAACTCTTTCCACGCAGACGAAGTCGCGGGTGGCCGCTAGTTTTACTATAAATCTCACCAGATAATAATAATAATATCTTTATTCTAACTCATACATAAATAGGTACCTAACGTTAAATTATAACTGAGAAATTGACAATCTTTTCCGAGAGATGGCGCTATTGCTATGATTGTTATTAATGAATATCGTTATTGTTTGATACCAACACTTAATTAATAAAACAAGTGTAATAATACTTGGAGGACATGGCTAAAAATATAAATCTCACTTTTTTGCGTGATAGTACTCACCTCACGATTGCAATAAAGTTGGAACCTTATTTCTGTGGAGCAAAGTTCAATATTGATCGACATCCTATTCAGAGTATTATGTAAAAGTTAACATTCGATTTTTAGAAAATAGCATTGAAGAATTCTTGTTTTATTTATATCGTAGGAATCACAATTTCACTAACAATTTTTTGATATATTTATTTGTTTAAAACTTGTACCCGTTTCTCTGGAATCGCTATTGCCTGAAACGTCAAGTTGGCAGCCCACTTAGAGACCGTAATATCTCGGCTTGTATTGAAGCAATGTTATTGAAATTTTGCGTATACGATTCACTATTTTCTAACAATTTTTTGGCATATAAATCATAATGATACGAACTGTATTTCTTAAGGTGTCTGCCAACTTGACGTCAAGTTTGCAGCCTCACCAAGATACTCAAATATCTTTTGAATCATAGTATCACTATTTATATGCTATAGTTCACTATTTATCACTATTTATTAACAATTTTTTGACCTAGTCAAAACCTTCTAATTCCATGGTGAGTCTGCCAACTATACGCTAATCACAGAGGAATTAATCACCACGTAGTAAGCAAACAATTGTCATTAGGTGCATTCCAACAGAATAATCGCTGAGTCATTGATCCATCGAGATAAATATACAAGAGAAGCAAACCTCACTTCCACGCGCCACAAAAAGCGTGTAACTTTTTAACAGTGTAGGACGGAGCTTTGAAACCACTAAACATTTTTAAGTAAACATATATCTGACTCACTCACACACGTCCCAAAAACAATACCGTCGCCAAGATTAGACAAATACCACAACAAAATTAGACAAAGACCGCGATATCAACATGCATTTTTTTTTTTGAAAATTGTGTTGCCTCCTATGTGAAATTTTACCCCAAAATAATCAATGAAAACAAGAAAAATTTGGCTATAGAATGAAAGTATTTATAACAAAAGCTATAGACGGCCAACTTTTTGTTTGTGGTCCGATTTCGATGAAACTCGGTTCTTAGTACTATTTTGACATGAAAACAGTAAAGCTATGTTGAAAATATAAAAATTTCAAGATGCCAACTTTTTTTGTTTGAGGGCCGATTAAGGTAAAATTCGGTATTTGTTACTATCTTAACACGAAAATGTTGAAATATTAAAAAATCCAAGATAGCGGCTAACTTTCATGTTTGGGGGCCGATTTCAATGAAACTCGGTTTTTGGGTACTATTTTGACACGAAAATAACAACGCAATGTTGAAAATATTAAAATATCCAAGATGACGGCTAACTTTTATGTTTGAGGGCCGATTTCAGATTTAGAGGGGTAAATTGGGGGGGAGGGGAAAAACTACCATCCAGTGGCGCTCCCACTCCGCGGAAGTACAAAGTTATACAGATATATGCATTTGAAATTTCAACTTACAAGTTCAATCGTGATTATCTCGGAAACTATGAACTTCCACTGGGGAGGAGTTAGACAGGGGAGGTCACTTTCAACCCCCCTTCCTCCCCCCCAGACCACAACCCTAAATTCCATGGCCCATATTCTAAAGTTTACCCTGTCTTCTTTTTAATCAGTAAAATAATATATTAGTTTTGAACGAATTAATGATTATGAGGGATAGGGGGGGTAAGGTGGGGGATAAGCTACCCTCCAGTGGCACTCCCTCTCCGTGGAAGTGTGTGTACTGTGGTAAGCTTTAATGAAATTTCAAATGCGTATATCCAATAACTATGCATTTCCGCAGAGTGAGAGTGCCACTGGAGGGTATCTTTTTCCCCCCTTACCCGCTATCCCCACATATCCTTAAATTCATGTAAAGCTATTTCTAAAATGTTAACTGATCAAAATAAGAAGGTTAACTTTGGAATATGAGCCATGGAATTTGGGGTTGTGGTTTGGGGGGTAGGAAGGGGGGATGAAAGAAACCTCCTCTGTCCAACTCCTTCCCAGTGGAAGTTCATAGTTTCCGAGATATTTACGATTGAAGTTGTTAGTTGATATTCCAAATGCATATATCTCTATAACTATGTACTTTCGCAGAGTGGGAACGCCACTGGAGGGTAGTTTCCCCCCCCCCACTTTACCCCTCTACCCCCCATAATCATTAATTCATGCAAAACTAATATATTTTTACAGATCAAAAGAAGACAGAGTAAACTTTAGAATATGGGCCATGGAATTTCGGGTTGTGGTTTGGGGGGAAGGGGGGATGAAAGTGACCTCCCCTGTCCAACTCCTCCCCAGCGGAAGTTTATAGTTTCCGAGATAATCACGACTGAACTTGTTAGTTGAAATTTCAAATGCATAATATAAATCTCTATAACTATGTACTTCCGCGGAGTGGGAGCGCCACTGAAGCATAGTTTCTCCCTCCCACTTTACCCCCCTACCCCCCATAATCATTAATTCATGCAAAACTAATATATTTACTTAATATTTTTACTGATCAAAATAAGACAGGGTAAACTTTAGAATTTGACCCATGAAATTTGGGGTTGTCGTATGAAATAGGCCCCTGACACAGAATAATGATACTACCAGTATTCTAACTTAGTACTAACGGCCGAAATGCGAGCCACACCTATGCGCCTCGAGTTCGGGCTGCTCTCGGGCTGGTACAGTCGCGAATGCGCCGCAGTGACGAACGAACGGTGGTTTCGTATTTTGTGATCACGATGGCGAATTGCAACTATGGAGTATATTGTGCTGTTTAAAATAAACCATAAGAGTTTAAATAAACCAAACGGTAAAAAGAATGATAATGTGTTACATTATTAACGTCAGACGAGTATCTATAGCATCTGCGTCATCATAATTAAATCTAGTTCAAAGTCAATGATGCACAATGATTTACAATTATAGTTTGTTTGTTTGTTACGTCTTCACGTCTTAACTACTGAGCCGATCATCATGAAATTTTGCATACACGTTGTCAAGGGTACAGAAAAGAATATAGGGTACTTTTCATCCCGAAAAAGAGTTGTTCCCGAGGGATAGCAAAAAAACTAACCACGCAGACGAAGTCGCGGGCGGCCGCTAGTCCTTACTAATATAATAAATGCCAAAGTCCGCTTGTTTGTTTGTTACGCCTTCACGTCTTAACTACTGAACCGATCATCATGAAATTTTGCATTACATGTTGTCAGGGGTCCAGAGAAGGACATAGGGTACATCATTTCATCCCGAAAAAAAGTACTTTTCCCGAGGTAAAGCAAAAAAACTTTCCACGCAGACGAAGTCGCGGGCAGCCGCTAGTGTTTTATACAATTCATGAATTAAAAACTAAAAATAAATTAACAATAAGAAAAACGTTTCTAGAAAATTTCAGATTTCATATACCTACAATATCAAAAAAGGTTAGAACTTTCTTTGGGGGAAAATAAAATTATAAAACAATTTTTAAGCGTAAGTCACCGGTGATCTACGCGGCGGCTTAAGTGTTAATAATTACAGATCACTTTTTGTATTTGCTTATTACCAAAATATCAAACCATATTATAAATTGTATATGACAAAATATAATTTAAAAGCAAAATGATAACCTTTTGAATTATTAGGCAACCTAACACGCTATCATCTTTATTTCTAAAATATAACATACAATCACGAAATTAGAGACAAATTCAAGTAGGTGAAGATAGGTACTGTTAACTTTATTTCATCTACCTACTTGAGTTTGTTTCTAGTTTTGTACATAGATGCAGGCAGCCCTATCGTATGTTGACGTACCGCGCGGCTCAAGTTACGTATTTCAAGGACAGGCTCGAGTTAGAATACTGGTAGTACTATCCCCGTCAATTGGTAATGCGCTGGAACCTTGTCAAATTAACATACACATCAACGTCATCCGCAACTAAAAATGTCAAAAAACTGTTAAATTCTAATAGGTAATATAATAAATAAATTATTTAATTCTTATTTTCAATAAGAAAAGGTCTAGGTATATTAAAAAATTACAATTGTTTTTCGTTTTTGAGGTTAAAATCATGGCCGCCAGGCGCATTACCAATTGACGCGGATAGTATCATTATTCTGTGCCCCTGATTAAATACTGATGGATCACCCAGTGCTCTGTGGCACAAAGAATTTGTGTCTGTGGGACACAATACCAAGCAACGCGCGGCAAAAAGGTTCCTTTGCTTTCAATTTGACTTAAATTCTAGTTTAAAATGCCGGGTATTTTTTTCTATGATTTAAAAAGTTATTGTAAAAATAGCACAAATGTGATTATAAACGAAAACATAATTTACCAAAACATTTCTTTTATGATATAACAGAAGTGTATGTAACATCAGAGGTAGCGGAGTACACCTATCCATTAATCACTAATTCTCCCCAAAAATGGGAAAACTAAAACGATGTTTTTAGCGGTAGCACTGAACCTAAATTATGGTATGATTTATTTTATTTCTTTTTTTGCGTTTTTAACGTTAATAGTAATACAAAAATAATAAATTATCGCGTAAAAAGTAATTCTCTTTGATGTGATAAGTTTTTTTGACCTCGAAGCGCACTCTTTCACTACGCATTTTGGCCATTTTGAAGAGCTGTTTCTCTGTAGGCCTCCCACTGAGGACTGGCTTGACATAATCTTTACATATGTCAGCTGACATATCCGAAGTGTCCTCAACTTGGCGCGGTAAGTGCTTCTCTTGTATATTTATCTCAATGCATTGATCACCATAAAGTACATTTTAACCATGGAAAGAAATGGCAGTATAATATGATCGTCATCTCGTATGTGCAGTACATTAATGCGTGCTGAAAAAATCAGGGGCTGAAAATAACTAGGACGAATTTTATTTTTTCCATGCTAGTCGATTCTGAAAAATGATCGATGACTCAGCGAATAGTCTGTTAGAATGCACCCAAAGTAATGAGACGAGACTATCGGTGTTTTAGTTCTATGTATTCTGTGTTTGTAGAATGGAACAAGCGTTTGTGATGTTAATGTACTTTTGAGTACCAAATTAGTGTCGATATCGTTTAAGCGTAGGATTTTGTATAGAGAAACGCTTAGAAATATTTTTATGCAATATGCTTTGACTTGATTTTGGATTACTTATGGTTTTAAATTAACAATAATGCAATGTTATGTGTGTAAAACAGTCACAGGCATCCGATGGACGACTATTTGTTTAATTTAAGGTAAGATTATAGTTTTATTTGATCAAATAGAAACATTGTACATTTGAGTACGAATCAACAAATTCGTTACGCTTGATCACGTGACATATGTCAATCCCATACATTGTCTTTCTATTCTACTAGCGTTAATTGTAGTAAGTGGCCATTTGAGTAGGCCCCCAGGATATCTTACCTCTACTGCCGGAACATAACAATATTTAAATTGTTGTTATGGCGTCAGACTTAGGGTAAGATGGTGGTAGCTAGCCAAGCGGACTTGAAATAAGCCCTACTACCAATCAAACCGAGTACAAATTGGACCCCACTGGGAATCGAACCCGGGACCCTGCGTCTTACACGGTTGGGCGAACCACTAGACCACAGAGGCGGTTAAAAAAAACTTCCACCTAATTTATGTTTCAGCTTTGTATTCAAACCTTACTTATAAAAGCTTATTCTTATGAGCAAGTGGGTATTTGTAAACGTCCTTATTCTGTGAGTAGTCGACACTGCGCCCACGCACCTCCTCCCCTGCATAGATATAGAGACATTACTGTTCTTTATGGAACCTCTTTATTCCGCCGAAGAAGGCTTTATCTGCCGGCTAATGCTTCTGTTGCATAATTTTGTTTATGGAGACAGCGACTGACAGACGCGCGGCAAATAGATGGGTTTGAATAAAAGCATGTACTTACTGGAGCAACCAAAACCATGTGTTAGAAAGGAAAAGAAAAGCTTACCAATACTCTACATTAAAAAATAAATAACATGTCCCGACTGACTCACTGATGGGTTCATTATAGGATAGCTCCAACCACTGGATGGATCGAGATATACCTACTTAGAAATATAATATGACAAAGACATCTGCTAAGTTTTTTTTTGAAAATTCCTACGGGAAGTGAAATTTCACGCGGTCAGTCGTACATCTCATGAAACGGAAGTGAAATTATTTTTAGTAAAAAACACGTGGTTGTTACATAGATTCTGTCAAGAAACTCATAAGATTACTTTCTTTGTAAAGATTTGAAATATGTATCTAAGACAATAAATGTAATCTAATTAATTCACATATAATTCAGTACCTACTTAATTAGATTAAAAATAATTATATTTACAGTAGTGGCCGCCCGCGACTTCATCTGCGTGGAATGATTTTTTGCGAACAATACTTTTTTCCGCGTTAAAAGGTACCCTATATCCTTCTCTGTACCCCTGACAACGTGTATGTAAAATTGCATGATGATTTGTTCAGTAGGTAGTTAAGACGAGAGGGCGTAACAAACAAACAGACTTTCGCATTTAAATATAATATTAGTAAGGTTAATAAAACATAATTCTTCTACAACACTGTTGAAATCAACGTCGACGTTGAAAAATAATGTTTCTTGCAACAATTTTATCATAAATTTCGGCAACGATATCAGCGTCGCTGCCGGCGAACATCGGAAATATTTTAACTTATCTCATTATGCAAAATAATCGGGCCGGAGTGTTAATAGAACCTTTTCGCATTTAAATGGGAGTTTATGCATTATTACGGAGATTCGGCGTATCTTAATGAAGGCGTCACGCGTATCGCGTAACGCGTAAATTGGCGCAGCTCGATACCCGGTATCGGATACGATACCGCAACGATACGTTCTTAATTGCATCGCGATGGCGTTATGGGGTCGACACACGAACTGTTAAATACTGATACCATTTACATGTTCTGTTTCATCACAGAATGCAATAATTGCTACTAAAGTTTGAGATAATTTAATTTTACAATTTAATAAAAACCCGAAAGTCCTTTTATTTTTCACAATTTCTATTCTTTTCTTTCAAATAAACGTAAAACTCAATACAGAATTTAGGTAATTATACCTACCGATATTAATGAATGAACCAAGTAACTAATTATTAATTATACTCTGTATTAAAATCGATTTCAAATATTATTAGAATGTATGTTTTATCTTTGAATAATTATTCTAAGTAATTTATTATATTAAAAACTTAGTAAAAAATAAGTAATCTCTTTATAGGTAGAGTATTAAAATATTTCAAATAAAATAAAGTCACTTGATCTCGTTTATCACGAATCGTTTTTGATAAGATTTATTGCATACCTATATATACAAGGTGTATTTGTAACCACTCTCCAAATCTTAAGGATGTGTTCAGTCCATGGAACTGAACAACTTTCTCCATGAAACATGTGTCGAAATATGCCAAAAAATGTTGGTCATCCCATACGACCACGTGATCTCTTTGATTTGTATGAAAAGTCATTTTTTTTTACATATTTCACCCTATTTTTCTTAGAGAAAGTTGTACAGTTTCATGGACTGAGCACATCCTTAATTGGAGAGTGGTTACAAATACACCTTTTATATTTTTTATAAAAGTAATCATAGGCACTCAAGGTCTATAAGTTAAAGCATAATTATGTCGATGTACCATGGGCAACAGCGACGCTTAACCACTGCTAAGGTCAAAATCGCTTCCACGCCGCGCCGTCACAACATATGTTTAGTTCGTGTAGGGGCGATACGCGTGCACACGAATTTTGTTGCAAACTGGTTGAGCGTCGCTGTTGCCCATAGTACATGACTGTTTGTTGTCATTAAATAAAAAAAATGCAATGTACTTTTTTACTTTTTAAATTCTCTTTTAATTTTGTCCGCGTGACCACGAGCCGCCTGGTGGCACTAGTAACCTCGATGACCGTATAAATGTTGCGACTTCGATTAATTACTACACGATATCGTTAACAATTATAAATGTACCAATTACAACGCGCAGTTTCTAAACGTAGCGCAGTTACTTAGTAATTATTGGGGAAATTAAACATCCCGGACGGTTAGGGCTCAGGTTTATGTAGTGCGTATTTTTTTTTTAATGTTGTACTTTCTAATAGATATTAAAGACCCAGGAAAACTTATTTTTTATAACATCACGAATATTTCCAGTATTCCCGATCCCTGCACCGCATGGGCATTCCTTGACGGGCTGACATGACGGTAGTACACGGGTTTTTGTAATGTTGCCCTTCTAACTACTTAATAGTCGAGTAAGAAGGGAAATTATAATTAACGCTATCACTACTGGTAGTAAGATTGTAGTAAGACAGGCAACAAAGGGGATCCAACGCGTTGTGTGTGATTTGAATGCCATTGTAGTAGCAGAAAGCAGTTAGACCCGACGTTCGAACTGCTTTATGAAGCTGAGCTAGCGTTGCAATGTCTAAAAATCAAAAATCCAGACTCACCCATTAAAAAGCCGGACTTTTGGGTCCCAAGGCCGGACGCTAAGAAAAGAAAAGTTTTTTTGGCAAAAATATCGAATTAAACACATATTTCAAAATCCTATCTTATTTCTGTAAATAGCAAACTTCACTCGCATTAAAATGATTAAAACTTTGTTGCCTGTTTTACAAACAATAATATTTAGATCGGCCATTACAAACCATTAATAGCTTCATTCATGACAAACACATTACAACTGAAATAAACGAATAGACCCTTATCTAGATCTTTAATGTGGAATCAGCCTTATTTGGCATAAAATATGGCGGCCAGTCGCGGGCCGCGCGTCGACGCGAGCGGACGTGCCTGTTAACTAAGCAGAGTTATTAGTTAAGCTGTGGGGAGTATTTTATTTTAATTGTCACTTGTTAAGATGGTTTTATTCAATTAGAGACGTGCTCGTGACATCTTTTCTTTGGTCTGGTTTAATTAGTTTGAAGAAATTAATAGACGTAGGTATATTGTGTGTCTAACAGTATTTTGATAAGTTTCTACTCATAATCATGCAAGTATTTTATTAAAAAAGTCTTGATATACCTACTTATGTTATGAATAGATTCACAGTAGCAGAAATGACAGATCAATGGGGTATGTAGGTATTACAATGCCGAAGTTGGAAAGACCGAATTTTACAAGACCTATGGATGAAAGACCGAAAATTGAAAAGCCGAATTGGTCGTACGTTTAAAAATCACGAAATTCACAATCACGCGTTGTTGGTCGCATAACCTCCTCCTCGCTCGCTACGCTGTACGCTCGCTCGTCGTCCTAAACACACTTTCGGGATTTCGAACTTTCGGCATTTTAACTTTCGGGATTTTGAACTATCGGTCATTTAATAATCGATATTTCGTCGTTCATCGAAGTTTCGATCTATTGGATATCGACATTTAGAATTTTGGTATTTTGAAAATAGGTGTTTTATGCGTCGATTTTTCTGTCGTATGTGTTATGAACAGCATTTTAAAACATACCCGATCAATGATCGATCGAAATGGATCTAAGTTTAATTTGTTTTTAAACTAAAGCACATAACTTCCTTAGTACATTGATAAGATAAAGGAACTTCAGGTTTAATTCAATCGGTCCAAAATAAATACAAATAAATTGTTAAGCATCCATCCTTATAAAAATGTTATACTTAAGTAAATAGATTTCCTTCTCGGAACCAATTCTCGTAATCGACATCGAATCACAAGCATTCCACGTTTCCGTGGACCTGAAGCGGTGTGCGGTTTGAAGTCGTATAAAAAGCAGAACAAACAGCATATTGATCAGGCAGTCAGCCGTCAGCGTCGGACGCGCGTCGACGTGACGCCGATGGATGCCCGACGCGCGGCCGACGTGCGACGTGTCGCGCCGACAGGGACGACGACACACCTGTTTATGAGGTCGCACCTGGATGGAGCGATTCCCGGAGGCTGATACTTGTAAACGGAGGCTCTTGAACAAGATTTATCTTGAGTGAAGCTTACTACATAAAAGAACATGAAGTAGGACAAATTAGATAAGAGTTAAAGTCAAAGTCAAAAAGTCTTTATTCAATTAAGCACTTTTGAATCGTCTATATTTTCCTACCACCCGTTCCAGACTTTTATAACTGACAAGTAAAACGGGCGCAAGAAACTTATTAGCTTTAACAGAAATAAGTGACGATATTTACAAAAATATTTACACGAAAAGGATTAAATCAATGTATATACCTAAGTATTCTACTTTATGTCTTACCTTACTTAATTCGTATAAGGTGTACACATTACCGACAACTTAATGGCGCTAGCTAGGCAGTAGAGTTTAAATTCCATAAAATCTAAAGGTGTTTATCAAGTTATTATTTCTCACAAAAATATTATGATTATCACAATGTCTGTTGTACGCACGCTGTTTTACTTATAGAGATTTTTACTCCATTTCAGTCTTGCTCTACAAAATTAAGTAAACATTGGTGTACATTTAGACAAAATAATAAAAGAAATGCTACAAATAAAATTACCTATCCAAAAGATCTTAATGCAATTTGAAGTCAAATTTTCAATTTTTTCTTATAAAAGTAAGTAGGTATACTGTATAAATTTTTGGTACTTCTATTTAACCTTTATGTAATGTGGTCCACTTTTAAAGTTTTGAGATAAATTTTGTACCGGCGATCGTCGGACGTCCGATCCATCGATAACAATTACGGAACACTACAGCCTTTGTTGGGGGTCGGCATGCAATCGGCACCAAACAGCGTGACCCACACGACCCGCACCTCATTCATGCGGATTGACTGAGCGGGGTGCGGGCGCATAAGCGGTAGCGATTTGTTTCACTATTGAAAAAATAGGTAGTGGTACTCAATTCGTAACCTTACGAAAACCCACTAGGATAGCAAACCTGAAACACCCAAGTGGCTCAGAATTCGATTAGAATATTCAGTAAAATCGAAGCGTTGAAGATTGAATGAACCAAACTGTAAGTGTCCGAATGTAAGTGCTGCTGCTATGCTGTAGACGAATTGCACAAGTCAGGCAGCAATGGAAGTTATTTATAGGAAGATATGCTTTTGTTAAACGGCTTATTTATACCGAAATAAGGGACATTTTGTAATAATAATAATAAAAACACTTTATTGCACACTAAGACAGGGCATATTACAAAGAAAAACAATAAACAGAGAAAGCACACAAAAGG
Organism: Agriphila tristella; assembly: GCA_928269145.1. Classification (NCBI taxonomy): domain Eukaryota; kingdom Metazoa; phylum Arthropoda; class Insecta; order Lepidoptera; family Crambidae; genus Agriphila; species Agriphila tristella. The sequence continues at coordinate 729,769 of OV743443.1, read as the reverse complement.
CGGCCTTATTGCTAAAATAGCAATTTCTTCCAGGCAACCTTGAGTAATAGAGGGGAGTGGCTGCAAATATGGGGAGGAGAACAGATATAGATTATACAAGAATATATAGAAAGAAATTAAGTTTTCTAGATTAAAAGCGATAATTAGGAAAGGAAGTACGTTAGATAGAAGAGAGGAAATGTCTTCTGACTTGATCGCGAAAGGAGCTCTGAGAACGAGCCTTCCTGATACCCTCCGGGAGTAAATTCCACAGACGTACGGCATGCACAGAGAAAGAATATGAGAAGAAGTCAGTTGAGTGGCGTGGGATTTCTAGAGTGAGATTGGAAGAGGAGCGCAACGTGCACTGTGTGGATGAGGAGCGGAAGGAGAAACATTCCTTGAGATAGGCTGGGGACGCTGGATGGAAAAGGATGGAATAAAGAAGCGTAAGAGTATGTAAGTCCCTGCGCCGGCGAATAGGGAGCCAATTGAGCTTAGAACGCAGGTGGGATACGTGGTCATATTTACGTATATTGAAGATGAATCTGATGCACATATTCTGCAGTCTCTAACTTATTAAGCATTACATAGGATAGGAGTAAGGATATCTATTAAAGGAAGGATCATTTTACGACTAATAGAATCAGCACCTACAGCATTGGAATTGATAGACAGGATGGTTCTCTTAACATCACGGTCTGCAAAATGATTAAGAGAAAAAGATGAATCTGGAGTTGGTAGAGTTGAAAGATAAGATAACGTTTTGGCTTTACGGTTGCCATCAATAGGCACAGACGAGGAGAAATGACGATTAAGTTGATCTAAGTCTATATTGTTACTATTGTTGACATTGCGAGATTTACCAACTCCGAGACTTTTTAAAAATTTCCATACCTTTGCAGGATCTGGTTCGTTTTCAATTGAGTCGTGAGTGTGGTGTCTTTGAGCGTCCCTTATCACCGTATTGCAGCGATTCCTAGCACGATTATATTTAATCTCATTTTGATCCGAGGGATCGCCCTTAAACTTTGCTTTGGCCCTGTTTTTCCTATTCATTAACTTTTGTATGTCTTCTGTTAACCATGACGCGGGAAGGTGTTTGATTTTTACCGGTCTGATTGGAGCGTGAATATCATACAATTCGGTAAGGTGATTATTTAAAAGTGCTACCTGCTCATCTACATCGTCAGTGGCAAAAATCTAATTCCAGTTTCTGTTCCCAGCGTCTTCAAGAAGGCGCTCATGATCGATTTTGGCAAAACTACGCTAAAGCTTAACGGTCGGTTTTAGCTTAGGAGGACGAATGCGGTACGACAAGTATACCAAGTCGTTTGTAGTTATTCGTCTTGTAATTAAAGTTTTTTCTTTTTTATGTAGAACGGGATAATGTTTGGCCTTCACCTCACCTGATGTTAAGAGACGGTAAGGCTGAAGGTGGAAGCGCACTACACCCGGAATCCTCATTACTGAAGAACTGGCCTCATAGTCACAGCGGATGTCGTGCGGCTGATATGATGTTTCTTATATTATATCCAGCTGTGTGTGATGTGCGGCTGATAAATAATATTTTTATCAATATAATAAAAATTTCTTGTGTTTAATCGAATGAGAAAATCAGCCATAATCCGCTACTCATGTCTCTATGGCTGTAGCTTACCAAGGCTGTTTATGGCATCTACACATGTGCCAAGTAATCTGATAGTTAAGCTTCACCTAGACAGCGGATATATTTAGCGCGGCGATAAAACCTTATGGAGCTATAAACCAACATCGATTATTCGGCTTTCGTTCCGGTTTCTATCATCGAATGGAATTGATGATTTCTATATTTTTTCGTGTTTTACGATGGGCGTGAGGACATTTACATTAATTTGTAGCTACATCATATTAGATGTTTGAATATTAAATAAGTAATAGTGTGTTACAAAATTTACAGAAACTAAACGATAAATTCAAGATTCTTTTCTTTTTACAATGAATTTTTAAGTTGAAGAATGATGAAACTTTTGGGATAAAATCTTCGATCATTCGACCGAAGGATAAAATAAAAACAATTGAATATTTTTTTTTTCTTGATTTTGGTTGGGTCAACGACAGTTTTCGTTTATGGCTTAAACAAATTACTTAAAGATTTTACCATATACACCGTCATTTTGTAGTCGTTTTAATTCACTTGCGGGTGTGTTGTACCAATGAAAATAAACATTTTTGCCCAAGAAACATAGGTCGAAAAACGACAAAAAAATTTGGGTTTCCCATACTAACTAGACAGCTAAAACATTTTATTAGTATGGGAAAGTAAATTTTTTTTTGTCGTTTTTCGACCCATGTTTCTTTGGCAAAAATGTTTAGTTCCGTAGAACACTCCCTTAAGTTAATTAAAACGACTACAAAATGACGGTGTATAACTATAGATTTTTATTCGTGCTTTACAAAGTACAAAATTTAAATAAATTGATTAAAAAAAGTTTTTTAAAGTTGCTTTTATGCTCTCATTTAGATGTGTGGTCGCAGGCTATCTAGGGATCGAGCACTGAGGAAAACTAGAATGCTGATTTAGACTTTGTATTTACAGAAAATAATATTTCAACAGGAAAAATGCCACGGCGAGAATATCGATTTTTCCACTTGACAGCAGTCACCTCTTGACGCACGTTTGGAATACTTTATTAACTTCAATATTTCATAACCATGTTAGTAAGGTTACGTTGATATTAAATACCTTGCCAAATATCAACTGGCTCCTAATTACAAACATTAAGCTGAAGTAAGCGGCCGTTATGTCGGCTCTATCTGTGCTTATTATCTGCTTATTTCGTCGGTGCACTTAGGCACACGATTAAGTAATTTAAGCTAAGTTTTGTTTGGTGACCATGGTTAATGTTTATATTGTAACTATTCTCTGACGTGTACTAACCTTTATATTATACTGTCAGAAGTATGGTGTAGTTAACGATCACATTACATTATGGCTACAATAGGGAATATGCATAAGTCACCGATTTTGATGAATTTGAGCTTGATCGCTGCGGACACTTATAAAAACATGATGGAACAGGAAAAAAAATAAAAAAAATGAATTATTTTAGTTTTATCAGACGATGAAATCAGGGGAAAATAACGATATTTTTTTTTCATTTTCGGATATAATGCACATTACAGTCAGATAGAATATCGAATAAGAAATAATATTTTGTATGACACATATGTACTTAAACGCAAAATTTAGGGAGATAATTGAAAATTATTGGCTAACTTCATATTAAACGCGCCGAAACACACCTGAAACGTGATGTGTGACGTCACCATTTTGTATGGAGCGTTTTCGGCGGGTGCTGCTGCGCGCTAACTTCAAGTAACTATATCACGAGAAAAAAACGCAAGAGAAAAGTTTTAATATTACAGTTAATTTTCTCACGCATTATACTTTTGATTAAGATTAAAAAAAAAATTGATGCATATTCCCTATTGTTTGCGCGATCTATAAAAAAATGATATTCCAAAGACTCGCTCTCGTTTTGCTTCAAATTTTATCATCTGTACCGCTAGAGAGGGGAACTCCTTGCCTGAGTCTGTGTCTCCCGATGTACATAGGTATCTTTTAGGCAAGATCGTTCCATCGTAGATCGCATCATCGCTTACCATCAGGCGTGATAGCGGGCAGGCGCTTGCCTATCTATCATAAAAAAATATTTTACGCTATATTAGCAAAATTTCTGACGTCAGTTTTTTACTTCTTTACAAATATTCACATCTTATTTTCTTATATTTCGGCAAGCAGGCACTAAACATTGAAAAAACAGTGTCACATAACGCAATTTTTCGGAAGGCTTATTTCTCGATGTCCCCGCTTTTGTCTCTCCAGGTGGATATCTCGAAAAAAGATCAATTTTTCATAAGAAGGTTTTTTGATCTTTAATTTTATTTTCGTGTTTCTCGTCCTTTTCCTTTGCAGCTGCCGTGCTCACGGGTTACTAAAGCTACCAGTGGCGAAGGGTCCATACAAGCCGATTCCCATCGGCTTACCTTTTAGAAATCCCACCCCACTAATCCACTATGCAGATCACATCATTTTTGTAGACCGGCTTACCTTCGCCATAATTTCACCCCTCGCCACTGAAAGTTACTTGTAATATCTACCCGTAATAATTTTCACTTGTTTCAAACTAATTTTAGTCGTCTTACACCAGCTTGTTTACAAACTCCAGCAACAATTAATAACGTTAACTTGTCGTAGTTAAGCACCGTAGGCCGAAACCAACAGGGCAACGCACTTAACATCACCATTTAATGTTACTCTAACTATTAAACTTAATCTGTTGTAGCGACTATAAACCACGGTAGAAGTGTTGAAATTACCAGGTTTTAGTTAAATTAAGTAAATTGTGTTGTGAAAACTTTTTCGTATGGCGTCCGGCAAAATAGCAACCTTTAATCCGCAAAATGGCCAGCAGCATTTTTCAATGAAAACTTATAAAACTTAAGTATTTGATTGAATCAGGCGTCACTTGGTGGAAGTCTAACTCCTGAGGATGCTCCAGGTTGGGGCGAAACACGTGTAGAGTAGCTTAATTGGTGAAGGTGCAAGCTGTGTTGCTGTCTTGCTAAATGCAGGTATTGTGCACTGATATTTTGTGGTGTGCATGTGAATTTTTTTGCGGGCGGGCGGGCGGTGCATCTTGCATATATTGTTTGCGGAAGTAAGCTAAATATATTTCTTTTATCACAATTATAAAACTTATTAGGAAAACGAAGAATCAAACCGAAACCGACCACTAACCAACTTCCAAATGCACAATTTCAAATTAATTTTGTAGTGTACTCGATTCGACTACCACTGACGAATGTTTGTCAGTATAAATTTATTATGCTCAACATCTGTCTGGTATTTTAAAGCTCGCTACACTTCCCATTGGACTATACTGTTGGTGGTTTCCTAGTATTTAGAGCGTTCCCATTCCTCGCATCTCCGCGCAATGTTTGCGTTGCGCAAGCGCAGGGCGTGCAATCACACGGCGCGCAGATATCGGCCGCGATAACCGACCGACAGACAAAGAGAATTAAAGTACCGTTGCAGTACCGAGTGTACTCGGCACGAGCGAGGGGACACACGGGCCGGTGACTCATGCGGGTAAGACGCGGTTGTTTTACTATGAATTTTCCATTCATGAAAATTGCCATGCAATAAGAGAATTGCTCATTGCCAGGCCGTATGCTATTGACATAAAATTGTTTTCAAAATGTACCATTATGAAAAATATTTATAGAATGATAAATAAGCAAGCTTGTAATTTAGAGGTGGATTTTCTACAATCTATTTAATAATTTTTCAACACACTTGCTCGTAAAGTGAGCCCTAATACATCGCTTTTAGGGCCATAAACCGAGCTATAACAAACGCGTGCAATAATATATATAAAACACTAGTTGGTTATAGAATTATCCCTACAATGTTAAATAGGTACCTTACTGCAAGTTATATGCGAGTAAACAGAGCATTCCCAATTTAACCGGGTAATACAGTTATTTTTTTAGTAACAGCAAAGAGGTTTTATGCCGCTGAAAATCCATATGCATTTTTGGGATAAATAAATGTGTGTAAATCCTTAATTAAGTCAAACAAATATTTATTTTTATCAAATTATTAATAATATACAATATTTTGTTATAAAATATTAAAATAATTGCATTTTATCACTTAAATTTATAATTTTGAAGTAGGCTGTATGCTTACTAACCCCTTTGTTCGCAAAATATACTTGCATTGGGCGTGTGAAAAAGACAAAAAAAAACTTGCGCGCCTTTTCTCATCATGATTATCATATATTGTTTTGTCGTATTTGTTGCTGTGTGGTAAATTACTTTGTTTTTTCCTCGCAAATGTGTTGAAAAACGTTGTATGAAACTCGTGAGCTCTTACTTATTGCACACTCGGCTGAGTTACGCCCTCGCCTGCGGCTCGGGCTGCAACCCACAGACTTGTGTGCAATAAGCAACCTAAGCTAACTTGTATCATAATGTACTATTAATTAATAGATATGATTGGGAATTGACATGAAAAATCTAATAAAAAAATGAAAGTAATAATTAATGAAGAAAAGTGTATTTATTATTATTTGAATGGGCTCTGTAGCTCAGATAGAGCTGTAGTCACTACGACCTAAAAGTTTAGGTTTATTGTGACTCTGGTTTCCTTTCAAAACGTATAAATCGTTCACCTTTTACTAAAGAAAAGTCTAAATGGTGATATCATCTCTCTTCAACTACTTACACTCGCGTTATTTTTTCATTTCCATGATAAACCGCGGCATTTCCGCGTGTGAAAGGGCCTAGTATGTCGCCAGATCCTTACCAAGAGCTATTGGCGCGCACCGCGCTATTAAGCCGGACGGTTCCGCTGATTTATGGTAATAACGCGCCGTTAACGTGTCACAATTGAATATTTCGGGTTGTTTACCGCGATCCGCTCACTCCGGTAATATAGAAATAAAAATTGTGGCAAGAGTGAGCGGTATCAGCCCTGAAAGTTCCGATAAGATCGTGTAAAGTTTACACGATCTTATCGGAACTTTCGGTTAACAATGTAAACCTTTGTTAAAATTTTTGTATTATTCTTTTCTTATTGATGCAACTGCAAGAAGTTCATTTAGCGGCAATGACTTGTGTATTTTAAATTTTTACATTGCCCGAGGGATAAGAAAAAATGCGTTTATGAAGGCCCAGCAATAGTTTTCCTTGCGCAAGCTGGTTTTTTGCGTACCTACCGAAAATTTCGACGGTTTGAACTGAAAAATCTACAGATCACCTAATCTTGTAGCCTAATGGTTGTAGCAGCATTATTATTTCAAAAACATCATTCATGAAATAATTCACCTTCAAAATTATTAAAATAGTATGTACTTAACTATTATTTTAATAATTTTGAAGGCGCTTTAAAATTTTCTTCAAATCTCTTCCTTTTTCTACGATAAATTTTTCAAATATTTTCATTCGGCCACGGATCTCCGACTCCGAGGTCCGGAGGTCAGAGGCCATTGGAGTGATCTGCATACTGGACGGACGCAGAATTCCTCTGCACACATTCCAAGCACACAAGCATCCGAGCACAATAGCGCGGCCATTTATTATTCCAACCAAACGGTTGCGCCTGCGCACCGACCCGTATAAACAGGCGATTCATATGAAAATACACCCGGGGAGCTTACAGATCGGCGATTTGACTAATTTTTATTAAAATCTATAGACTGGAACAAAGACGCTACTACTTTTATCGAACCGGTAGGATAATCTTTATTAATATCCATCGTTTTAAATGGAGATCAATAACTTGGTATTTTTATTGCAACAATAATAATTTTATGGTGATGAGGAATTTATAGGCTGATGACCGCAAAAGCAAGCAACTATTGCTAAGGTCAGATTTCGGATGGGAAAATAACTAATGAGCTTAATCACAAAAGTTGCTACATTACCTATAACAGTCAACTCCGGTAGATATTAGTATCAAGTATCTATTTTAGTTATACCTACCTACAAGCAATTTAGAATAGAATTTCTCTAGTGTAAAAGTGATTTATTTTATGGCGCTAAATTAAAATTCTATAATTATAATATAAACGAGCATTAGATATCAATATCGCCACAGCTTTGATATCATATTTCAGTAAAAATATAGAAACATAGAAAATAAGTTCAATCTTTGAAGAGGAAATGTACAATAGAAAGTATTTGAGAAACTTATTTCAACTTAGGACCTTCTAAGCTAACCGATTTATAAGTTAGTGATTGGCTTGGTATCTCCTAGCTAGAGTCTAGCTAGGTCTAGGACCTAGACCTATAGTATAAAATAAAATAACTAACAAAGAGTGAGATAAAGAGGTACACACAAACGGAAAATCTCTTTCCTAGCGTGAAAAACGCAAAATAACTTCTGCGGTATTTGAACAGTATGACCAGCCCCGTCAATTCGTCCAAGCCAGCCCCCCTACTCAAACGGCTGACATTCGTTTAGTTCGATAAGTAACGGCTTAAAAATAAACAATAAGACGATTAATACATGTCGCAAGCTTATGTAAATAATAGACTGTTGTATGTATGGAATTGACAAGCCTACTTACTACACTAATTGACACGTAATTTTAGAATTTATGGGTAAGTTTTATTTTTACGTTAGCGAATGAATATAATGTCGGCCATTTGAGTAGAGGGCAGAGGCTCTTCTGTTATTCTTGCAAACAAACAATTTCCTTTTACACCAGTTTGTTTCCCACAGTGGAGCGCAACAAGTTGGGGTCGTAGAACAGGATTCAATTAAGCCCCGGGATCGGGCGCGGAAGTGGCCGCGGCGCGCAAATATGAGCGCACGCGCAGATACCATCAGTAATTAATGCGCGGGTTAATGGGTTGAACCCGCCAACCACGGACCATGGTCCACCGCTACGTTTTTGTAAACGTTTATTATATTAAGCTAGGGTTTCCTAGGATGACGGTGCCGTCATATTACGGCCGTAATTTAGCGGCGTAGAACGTTGTCTGTGTAAACAATACGGCGCGGTTTCTGACGTTACGGTGTCGCCATATTGTTTACATAGACAACATTCAACGCCGCTATATTACGGCCGTAATATGACTATCCAAGGAAACCCTAGCTTTACTTCTTATTTATTTTTGTATTCTTGTATGGGGTTGAGTCTTGGACGTTAACACAGAATGCACTCAACAAACTAGAGGCTTTTGAAATGTGGGTGTACCGCAGTATTCTCAAAATCTCGTGGCGGGACAGAGTGACAAACTTAGAGGTAAGTACTTCAACGGATGGACTTAAGCTAGGGTTTCCTAAGATGACGGTGCCGTCATTTTACGCCCGTAATATAGCGGCGTTGAATGTTGTCTATGTAAACAATATGGCGACACCGTAACGTCAGAAACCGCGCCGTATTGTTTGCATAGACATCGTTCTACGCCGCTAAATGACGGCCGTAATATGACGGCACCGTCATCCTAGGAAACCCTAGCTTAAGACCTTGAACTCATCAAAACCATCAAGTGCCGCAAACTCACATATTTTGGATGACCACATGAGTGATGAGAAACGATAAATACAGAACACACCAACTAATCATGTCCATCAGCCATTTTTTATGTCCCCACTGCTGTGGCACAGGCCTTCCTGATGGGTGGATAAGGAGGATGGGCCATCATAACCCACCACGCGGTCTCAATGCGGACTGATGGGTGTTAACGACTGCAAATGCAGCCGGGACCAACGGTTTAACGTGCCTTCGAAGCACGGAGGAGCTCGAGATAATAAGTTTTTTGTCACCCCTCCCATGACCGACCCGTGCGAACGTTGCTTAACCTCCACAAACGCTGGGCCAGGCGCTAAACTACCGCGCCACCGAGCTCCTCAACTAATCATACAGGACAAAATTATGGGTTAACGCAGCGCTGGAAGAAGACGACATTCGTGGCTTAAGACCCTGCGGGATTCTGGGCAGCGGCCTCGAAGGTCAAGATGGCCATGATGTTGTCCAATCTCCGATAGGAGCGGAACACGAAGAAGAAGTTGTTGCGAATTTTTGACTAGAGCTTAATTGTTAAATCTATCATCAATTTATGCCAGGTATTTAAAGTAGGTTTATAGTTTTTCCTCGTGGTGACTTTGAATGTCGGCAATTAATCTCTATGAAATCTAAAGTTCATCAAAAATGGTTCAGCCGCTTAGTCGTGAAAATATAACAAACAAATAGACAGATTACTTTCGCATTTATATATGGAATTAACAAATTCGATACATGAAAACTTGTATAACTGGCCAATGCGTTTAATATCCATAGACCGGACACGGTAATACACATTTATTTTCAATTTCTTTATGTTAATGGCCATCGAACAGTGACCGTCCAATCTTTGCGATCACCACCATCGATTAGTCCAGCAGGTTTGCCATCGCTCAATCTTGCGCCTTTATCGCTTTTAGCGCCATTATCGCCGAGCCCCAGGCTTATCGAAATTGGCTCTTAACAGCGATAACTATCCGGTGAAAGTAAACTAATTGCTACTAAATCAAAACACTTCGGTAGTTGCTTGAGATAATTCTCGTCTGTCGTTTCTGTAATGGATTTTTTTATTTTAGCCAACTTATCTAACCTGGTGGCCAAAACTGGAACTGTGTTATTACATATTGTTACCTAGGTTACGCCAAAGACGACAGTGACGCCGTTAAGCTAGGGTTTCCTAGGATAGCGGTGCCGTCACATAGTGGCCGTAATTTTACGGACGTAAATAGACGGTTGTCTTTACGGTGGAGTCATTTGGAAAGTAACAAGCGCTCGACGCCATCCTAAGGATTCAAGGGCCCCAGATCTCTTACAACCACCAAGCCAACTAAGAAAGACTTACCAATGATGCAGCTTAGAATAAGTCATCTTACATATTGCTCTTTATTTCTCCAGTGAAGCCAGGATCGCTGGCCGGCCCTAGCCACGTCATCGACTAATTACCAAAGTAATGTAAAACAGCCGTTATTCAACAACTTGTTTATCTGAACAATTAATCATCACTGAACGTTGTATTCTCGGAATTCCCTGGTTTATGGGCCGTGTATTCCGAAAACTGCCCGTAGATTAGTTAACAAATTTTATTTATGTCCCGCGGGGCAGGTGGAACAAAACCATAAATTTGGGAACATGCCGCGGAACAATTAGACGACGCTCGACGACAAATTGTCGGCGCGGACGACGATATATTGTCGCTTGTCGAATACGCTTATTGATTTCTGATCAACGACACTTGTACAATTTTATAACATTACCTTAATTGGGATCCGTATTTTATTAAAGTCTTTTGAAGGTGTCGTGTGCTGAGTGTTAGATAAAAATTTACATAATAAACGGCTTTATTGACAGCTGCGACTTAAGTATTTTAGATATTCCTACCACAAAAACAATCAGGCTAAAGAATTAAAACTCTACTAAGTAGGTACAAGATTCGATTTTAAGACTGAGGAAAAAAACTAATCTTTTAGAGTGATCAATGATCGTCTTCCAAATTGTCAATACCTAAAGATGCTTTATGTCCTTTTTCTCTATATTTTTTTTTCTTTCTAGATATTGAGAATAAATCTCGATCGTGAGATGCGAGAGAAGTGCGCAGGAGTGTTAAGCGTGTCCGGCACGCGATGTTCGACACGTCGCGCATAGTGAAACACAACACAACGCTACGGGTACGGATACTACAAGACAATATCACACTACGGGTATTCATTTATTTATTGCGCAATTAACAAAAACATGTACTTACTAACAAACAGGCTTCAAATATCAAACTTAATTATTTAATTTAAGTACAGTTTTTAATGAAAGACAGCCACAGCACGCCACGGCCTTTGCTTTATTACGATTAACGTTTGCTTTCTTACTACCAATTAACCATTTCATGATAATAAGTATGAAATAAATGGGGACAATATTCTAAGTGCGCTAATATGTTAGTGATGGCAATATTTATTACGCAATGGTACCTACATACATATTATGCTGTGATTGAATGACGAGATGAGCTAATGAAAATCTATGTGAAACAAAATCGATAGGATGGATTTTTAGGGTTTGACCAATTCGGGTACTTATGTAAAATAACAACAAAACGTTTTTTAGGGTAAACGTCTTTGGTAAAAAGGTTTGGTAAATATAAAATTGACGGTGTAGTCAGAGCTTAAAGTTGTTTCCATCAGCCATTTTTAATGTCCCCACTGCTGGGGCACAGGCCTTCCTTATGGGTGGTAAGGAGGATGGGCCATAACCCACCACGCGGGCCCAATGCGGATTGGTGGGTGTTAACGACTGCAAATGCAGCCGGGACCAACGGCTTAACGTGCCTTCCGAAGCACGGAGGAGCTCGAGATAATAAATTTTTGGTCACCCATCCGATGACCGACCCTTGCGAACGTTGTTAACCGCCACAATCGTTGGGCCAGGCGCTAAACCACTGCGCCACCGAGCTCCTCTAAAAGTTGTAAAGTTGTTTAACATTCTGTTATGTAATCGAGTGATCGTTTACCGGAGTACTTATCAGCCGTTTTATTTATCAATCTTACCGAAACTGTTGGATACCGTAAAAAGAAATATTGCTTGACATTTGCTCTCAACATTCGGTAAATAATTGAATTGAATAATATATTTTTCGTTGTGATTTACGGCATTGAAAGTTTGGGAGAATGTTTAAGACATCATCTCCGATAAGGGGGTCGCGGTGCGCAGCCGCGACTGACATAAACAAATAACAATTTAGATAGTAGCCGAAACGTATTAGGAAATGGAGGGAATTTATGTCTTGACTTAGTGTTATTCGTTTCTTATTCGTAATACGATGTCGTTGGTTTGTTATCTACTTATAACGGACATCTCTTTTGGGTTCTGATGTGGTATTGAATGAAAACTACTAGCTTCAATTGTCAAATTCTCAAATTTTTCGGACCATAATCTTCGATCAAGAATATCCTCGATAACGCTTCAGGAACTTAAACAGCACGCAAAAAACGGCACCTCGAAGTAGCGTCCCACTTACAAACTGGGCATTTATTTTGTATAAATTCACACCTTTTATCACTTACTTTGTACACAATACGCGCCCAATTTGTAAGTGGGACGCTATTTTGAGGTGCCATTTTTGAGACTCTGACTGGACTTCTAGGGTATTCTTGATCGAAGACCGCAATGTTGTTATTTTTCGTGTGTTTGAGGGACAGAAATCGGTTACTGATAGGTATTCGATAGTTCAAGGTAAACAATCTTCGCATAACATCATCCCTCAGCTGTAACTCGTCAACAAACATCACATATTATTTTAAAGCCCTACTTTATAATAACAAATTCCAAATTGGTTTAGGAGTACCTCAGTCCGATGGTCGCCCACCGGCCGTTTGTCGACCAACAACCAACTTACGAGTACGACTGTTTGCTCTAGAAGTAATGGCTGTGTAATTTGGAATTACGTGCACCTTCAAACTGGTGCATTGGACCTTATCCCGAAGTAACAGAGGCGATATTCGTGGTGTGCTTGTTGAGTAAACATCGCTGGAGGCCTACGATGTTTGCACAGAGAGAAGATGTGATGGTCGATCGCTGTTTTGGACTTGGAAAAAATTCTAGGGTCTTTTATATGAGCAAATAACTTTGTTTGTTGGAGTGCGTTTAATTTCCGATGAGCCCTAATTCTAGTGTTGATATGTATGGTGGTGGGAAATATAAGAATGCCGAAGTCATTTTTCACAGGCGAAGATGCTACGTATTTTTGATAGTTGTAAATATCTACGAGTAAGTAAAGTTTTTTTATCATTTCGTTTCAAGAACTTTTAACATCAAAAATTATGATAGGTTACAAAGATAAAATTTCTAATTACCATCCTACTTTAAAATTACCCTGGATGATATTATATTTATTAAGACTCAAAATATAATAAACAAACTAAAAAGTTATAAAACTGACCAAAGGTTTTCAATATCTGAAAATGTCACTATCAGGGTCATTTTGTCAATGTGACAGTGACGTTTCTTTGTTAACATTTTTGCTGGGAAATTAAGTAATGTGACTTTATGTTCTACACACGATCACTAAGGAATTTACAGCTAGCATTTCCCACGTGTTCTTGATCCTGCGGCCGCATCATAATCGCAATGCAGCGGACAATTTGCGGTCACCAACACCCAGCGCCGATGCAATAGCCCAGCGTTTGTGGTTTCCTGCTACATGCCTTCGGGAGCTGCGTCTTCTGAGCTCGTTAAATGCCCGAGATTTCGTTTGTCGGAGCACTGTGCAGTGTTGTGGTCGCACCGGCGGTTTTATAATAACAGCACGCTTTTAAATAATGTTACAGTCTTATTTTATTGTGGTTTGGACGGTTGCTTTTAACTATAAGTTGGTACTTTTTTCTATGGTAATGGGGCTATTGAAATACTTGTTAAACCCTGTTTCGAAATTGATACCTAACTTTCCTTTCTAGTTTAGTATCAAGATCTGACCCCCTAGCCAAAGTGACATTTGCAAATTTTCGTTATTGCTTCGCTTCGAAACATGTATGGATTTGACGTTTTAAAATTCGATAGTTAACGAAACCTTATGTCAATCCCATACATGTTTCGAAAGCGAAGCGATAACGAAGATTTGCCAATGTTACTTTGGCTAGGCCCTCTGGGGGGTTAAGCTAGAGTTTCCTAGGATGACGGTGCTGTCATATTACGGCCATAATAATTTAGCGGCGTAGAAAGGTCTGACGTTACGGTGTCGCCGTATTGTTTACATAAACAACATTCAACGCCGCTATATGATAGCACCGCTATCCTAAGAAACCCTAGCTTTACACCCGAAACATGAACGAGAATCTAAGATCGAATTGGTATCGAGTAAACGTCATTTGACGTTTATTCGATCAAAGTAGTAGTAAAAAAGTAGTTAAAATAAAAGTAGGGGGGCTGATTTTAGTCAGATACTAATTACGACTTAACTCGCAAGCTGTTAAAATGAAAACATCCCCAATTTCGGACGTTGTGTAACCATCACGTTAAGTTAAGTAAAGATACATATCAGAATCGAACTGCAACATGTTCGAGTGCAGCAAATCCCACATTACATACAATAAAACAGACGACGAACAGTCTCGATAGCATCGCAGTTTCATAGTTTATCGCTTCAGTAGCGGTCCCGATATCGCGTACGTGTGCACAAAATAAATACAGAAGAGTCAGTCGGAACACATTGAGGATTTTCGTGCTTGGTTTTCACCTCACCTGATGTTAAGTGAAGGCCGAAGCTGGAAGCGCACTGCACCCGGAATCTTCATAACTGAGAAACTGGCTATCTTACCTCTAACTGTCAGAACACAACAATTTTTAAATTGTTGTTATGGCGTCAGACTTAAGTAAGATGGTGGTAGCTAGCAAGTCCGCCTAGCTAGCTGCCCTTCCACCAACCAAACCGAGTACAAAATCCCCCTGAGAATTGAACCCGGGACCACTACGTCTTACACGGTCGGGTGAACTACTAGATCATAGAGGTGGTTAAAACAGTTTTGACAGTTGAGTGTCGGTAAATCGGTGTATCATATCGTGTTTCGGTGGTCATACTACGGGGGCAGAGTGGCCCTTCTGCCTTTACACTTTATGGCGTGTGTGTTGTGTGTGGAGTGGTATCGGCGATCCGTCGCCGGACCACATCGATGGTATCGGGTTCATAAAACACGTGTCTAAGACAGCGCCGGTTTCCTGCTCGCTGGCTGCGCCTGCGCATCTGCTCGAAGTAGGGTTGACACGACTTCCTTGACAATTAGAAGATAGTTTTGAATCCTGTCACAGGCGCGTCACTCCCTGTATGTGTGAGCTTGGCGCCAGTCTGGCAGCGGCTACGTCACGTGCGTCACGACTTGTGATAGGGTTGGCTATTAGCAAACGTAAGGAAATATTAAAACGAAAGTTTGATGAAGTATAATTGTATTGATTTTATATTAATATAAATGCTAGTATATTACAATTAAGAATATGGATCAATAGTTAATATGATTTCTTGATTTGTAACAGCGCGTTCAGTTCATTAGAAATTAAATGCTTTTTACGGTTTACCGCTTGTAATACCAATATTGGTATTCATTCAGTTGTTATTTTAGAATCATTTCGTTTAATTTTAGTTTAATTATCTTAATTAGTTTTATTATTCCTTCTTTATTCTCATACTAAAAAGCTTAAAGAAAAGTTTTATGAAAATCCATACTCCACCATAGTATTTAACTTAATTTAATAAAAATTATAAAAATGCAAATATCTCGGAAACGGTGCGTCGGAGCTTATAAACAAAGTTTTTTTCGACCCCCTAATAAATCCCGGAGGTAAATGAGAGGTAATATATGAAATCACAAAAACTTCGAGTTTTTAATATTTTTCTATACAAAAGTACAAAAACCGTCATTCTGTGTAGAGTCTGTGTAATGTAGTTCGGGGTGGTTGTATGGAGTGTCTGGGGTGAAAGGCAAGACGCCTTATTGTAGCTATTTAATTTTCAATAACATTTTAAGTACTTATTTATTTTATTTTTCTGTAGTATAAAGCACTATGTGTCACTCGGAAGAAAGTGCAATCACCACATCACCCCTCAAAGTACGTACAATATACTATTAATTTCTTCACATTTCATTTCGCGGCGTGACATATATTATCACTTTAGTTTGTCGTACTTGCCTGTAATGTTTGTACTATTATTGCGCGGTGCGACTTACGAGCGAACTAGGCAAGCCTGACAGAGCGTGACTCCGCGGAGGAGATTCCTCGCCCCGATGGCGTCGCGGCACCCCCGCGCGCGCCCGGCGCACTCACACATAGCCGCGAGCAATTTTACAGCACCCATGCGCAAGTGTCGCTTCTTTTTACGTTAGTATATATTTCCTTTGATCCTGTTGAGATTTCTCAACTCCTAAGCTGTTTAAAATAAGAGATAATAAGGTAAAAGTTACTGATTACATGGAATAAAAGCTGCTATAACTTTATTCCTAATTTCTTATTTTTTTAGTAAACGGTAGCAATTTTTCAGTAGTTACCAGTTTATTTGGATCAAGAGACCTAAATATTGAGCATGGAAATACGAATTCGAAGGTAAGTTTCTTCAGAATTGGTAACGTTTATTTATTTTGTTAATAATCATATAAATATCCCTTGACTGCGATTGTGCGAGACAGGGAAAATTATTAAACTTAGTTTCCATGATGCGCTAACCCTGGCTGAAACGTGCATAGGCTGTTGATGTAGTCAGCATTGCATGGGGACCGTTGACGGCTGCGACTGCGTCTTGCGTCGCGACTTGCAACCCGTCCTGCAACCCTGCACTCGTCCCACAATAAAATTATTAAACTTAGTTTCCATGATGCGCTAACCCTGGCTGAAACGTGCATAGGCTGTTGATGTAGTCAGCATTGCATGGGAACCGTTGACGGCTGCGACTGCGTCTTCCGTCGCGACTTGCAACCCGTCCTGCAACCCTGCACTCGTCCCACAATAAAATTATTAAACTTAGTTTCCATGATGTGCTAACCCTGGCTGAAACGTGCATAGGCTGTTGATGTAGTCAGCATTGCATGGGAACCGTTGACTGCTGCGACTGCGTCTTGCGTCGCGACTTGCAACCCGTCCTGCAACCCTGCACTCGTCCCACAATAAAATTATTAAACTTAGTTTCCATGATGCGCTAACCTTGGCTGAAACGTGCATAGGCTGTTGATGTAGTCAGCATTGCATGGGAACCGTTGACGGCTGCGACTGCGTCTTGCGTTGCGACTTGCAACCCGTCCTGCAACCCTGCACTCGTCCCACAATTCGCATACGGCCTAATTCAATCTGCCAACTTTCTATACGTATGAACGCCAAGGCTATCTTAAAGTTTAATAAAAATAAGCAAGAGATTATAAAATTACCTATCGTAAGTTTGCCAATCCCATACAATACATCAATACCCTTTCGGCCGCCAACTAGCGCCGTTTAAAATCCATTCTAGCCAAAAGTAGTTGTTGTAAGTTTTATTACAGATATAATGAAAATTGTTGAAGAGTTACCTATTAAAAAAAATACAAGAGACAATTTAAGAGTGCATGATAATTATTTATTATTGACTTGGTTTACGAGTAATAAAAGTAAATGTATTGGCGGCTCCTGTAGTGGGTAGTAAGTAGGGCGCCTTAACATAAACTTCCAAAGTGAGATTTTATTGCTTATTTTTTAAGCTTTAAGTTAGCGTTCATTCGAATAGAAAGTTGGCCATTTGAATGCAACCGCCCCGCACTGAAACCGCTCACGCCCGCGAACTGCCCGCGAATAACTCCCAGCCGTCTTCTAAATCGTGCTGATATCCGATAAGATCCGCAGCTGCATCACGATACGTTGCTGAAAGCTGATTTGGAAATATCTGTACGGAGAACAGAACAGATGGATTACCTACTGAAAATGGTACCTTAGTATTACAAAATAGTAGTGTCAGTAGTCAGTAGAACAGTCGCGTTCATGTTCAAACTGTCAACAAACTTTGTCAATTAGGAACCTAGTCCAACTAGGAAATCCGACGATGCCCAATGACCTTTCCATTTAAAAGTTACCTCCATATATTTTTTGCAAGATTCCGATTTTGTTTGTAAAATTCTTTCATATCCTCCTAGCTAGAAATTTTTAGTAAGAACGATATTGAACAGTGTTTACAACGAAAGATGTAACTATGAAAATCTATGGAACTTAATATTGTGATAAGAATAAGAATATTTATTTCGCTAGAATGTGGTATATTGAAGATGACATGTCATTAGGTAGGTATAGAGTGCGATACACATTCACCCAGGCAGGGCATGCAAAAATCAATCATCAATTATAATTAAATAATGAATTACATTCCAAACATCTTCGAACGCAAAGTTTTAAATATCCCTCTTGCTAATGAGGCACACAAGCTATCAATGCGTGTCATTCTCGTTGTGGAGCAAAGTAAAAGAGACGAAAATTGACAAGTTTTGACCATCAGCCATTTCAATGTCCTCACTGCTGGGGCACAGGTCTTCCTTATGGGAAGATAAGGACGATGAGCCATAACGCACCACGCAGGCTCAATGCAGATTGAATTGGTGTTAACAACTGCAAATGCACCCGGAACGTGCCTTCCGAAGCACGAAAGAGCCCGAGATAATACATTTTTGGTCACTCATCCCATGACCGACCTTTGCGAAAGTTACTTCAGGGCCAGGCGCTAAACCACTGGAGCTCCTCTGACAAGTTTGTAATCCCACAGATTAGAATATTGTTTTCACCTCTCCAGCACGAAAAGGGTGTTTTTGGCGCGTAAAAACTCGCAGCAAAATCGATTTTTGCTGCGAGCGTGAGACAAAGTGCTTTTTTAATTTCTAACACCAACTTTTAAAATAATAAAGAAAAAACATATAAAGTGACAAGGATGACACTTGTAAAATTGATAAGTGAGAAAAGGATAGATAGAGTGCTTTATGGTGTCATACACGGATTAAAAAGTAAAAAAATAAAATGGACGGATATACCAAGGAGTTTTAAATAAGGATTGTTAAAAAAGAACGTTGATAATTCGAAATAAAGAGTATGGAGGTAATGAGGTCACATAAGGGTCACATGTATGAAACAAATATGAAATTAATAAAAATTAATGAAATTTATTAATAAATTATATGTTTTATGATTATAAATAAATAAATAAGACGGAATATTAATGAATAAGAGAAAAACACAACTTAATGTAATCAAAACGACCGACGGGAATCTACTTTACTGACTCTATGAATAAAATTTTTCAGCATAGGTTTGATTGAATTATTTTTGTGATAAATAACAAAAATGAATGCGTCCAACGATGAAGATAGTTTCCTAACTCCAAAAGAGTGTAAAGTGAACAAGTTTCTAATGCTGATTTAAACTTTTTTTACCAGGAAAGTCACGTGAAAATTTTCTCGCTGGTCGAGGTGAAAAGTTGTATGTTTTACACGAGACCAAAATGTTGTTCTGCCTCGTGCCTTTAAATCACTCACTGTGCTCAGTAGTCTATATTAGAATCACTCACTACGCTCGTGATTCAATTCTAGACTACTTCGCTAGTTCGTGATTTAAAGTCGCCACTCGCAGCACAATTTGATTTTGGTCACTTGTATAACAAATAACTATTGTTGCGGGGTGGCACGTGACTAATGGCGGGGCAGGGTTCAATCTCGTTGCAGAAATCGCTCCTTTTAGCCACATCCATCTACGTTTCACGACAAGATATATCGGTATAGCGGAAAGGGGATTAACAAGATTTAATGGGGAGAATATTACCGGCATGTTATTTTATAAATACTAATGCTTCGGAAAAAGTAATCAAATTGTAAATAGGAAAAAAACGTAAAAAAATATGGTGGTGGAAATCTGAATCAAACTGAAGTCCCAGTGAAACCTCTTAAAATACTAGCTACACCTTCCGTTAGCTAAAACTTTATGCTAAAAAAAAAAACCGGCCAAGTGCGTATCGGACCACGCGCAGTAGGGTTCCGTAGTTACCGTATACAATACCATATTGAATACCACTATAATTTTTCGTATGCAAAAATAGCTTTGTTTTTCATAGTGTTTGACAAAGTTATATTTGCAGTTTTGAAAATGTGATATATCTCTAAAAATTATCCCTATATCTCGTTCAAACCAATTTTCTTTGAAAGTATTTATTACGATCTACAGCATATATTTTTTTTAGATTTTTCACTTTCTTATTTTAAAAGTTAAGGGGGGGGGGGCACTCATTTTATCACTTTGGCAGTATATATCTTTCAAACGGTTGACTTTGAGAAAAAATAGTCTTAGAAACCTCAATGTAATTTTTAAAGACCCATCTATAGACACCCCGCACGTAAAGGTTTGATGAAAAAAAAATTTTTCAGTTTCAGTTTCATGTATGGGGAGCCCCCCCTTAATCTTTAATTTTTTTTATTTTTATGTAAAAACCTTAAAGCGGTTCACAGAATACATCTACGAGTTTCATTTGTGTAATCTTAATACTTTCGGAATAAAATGGCTGTGACATACGGACGGACAGACAGACGGACAGACAGACAGACAGACAGACATGACGAATCTATTAGGGTTCCGTTTTTTGCCATTTTGGCTACGGAACCCTAAAAATAGATTTAGGTCCCTAAAGTCGAGTCTTCAGATCCTACTGAGCAGTGATATCTGAAATGTTAAGACAGATGTGGTACAGTTAGCGGCGGATCGTCGTGACGGCAGGCGGGGTGCGCCTGCGCAGGGCGCGCTGTTCGCAGATAAGCAGCGACGCGATACGTGAGCAGAGCATTAATGCCGAGCTCTATTTAACGACCCTCCTGTAACGGTTGCTATCCTTACAATCAGAAGGTGCATACTACTCCTCACGAGGAAATTTGCTTTTCGTTACTTTAGTGATAGATTAGAACAATAAACAACTAGCAGCTCTGTCAGAGAAGGCAGACGCGAGGGCAACGATTGGTGAAAATAGCGTAGGTATACCACTTCAAGAGTTTCTTTACCTGAAAGATCAAGTAATGCAGTCAGAGTCCGTCGTGTTAAGCTTACATCAAAATCCGAGGCTCACAAACACGCAACCTATGATTTTAATGAGCAATCGGCTGACCTATCAACTATTTTCATCGTGCTGTCGCAAGAAAAATGGTGACAATTTTTTTGAGGAATGCATGCAAGAACCTCAAGAGCACAGAACAAAATTTCCACCGCCTCTGTGGTCTAGTGGTTCACCCACCCGTGTAAGACGCAGGGGTCCCGGGTTTGACTCCCAGGGGGGTACAACTTGTACTCGGTTTGGTTGGTGGTAGGCTATTTCAAGTCCACCTGGCTAGCCTACCACTATCTTACCTAAGTCTGACGCAATCAAATAATTTAAAATTGTTGTGTTCCGGCAGTTAGAGGTAAGACAGCCAGTTCATCAGTGATGAGGATTCCGGGTGTAGTGCGCTTCCACCTTCAGCCTCATCGTCACTCACCATCAGGTGAGACGAAAGCCAAGTACTATCGCGTTGTGCAAAAAAAAAGTTTTTATTTTGGACCGTCTTAGTTGCCACAAGTAGCAGAAATTCCGTTAGTCTGGAGTAGCGGTGGAGGAATCCCGTGGCCATTGTATGTCGGAATTGTGTCGTTCCAGCGCAGCGGTTCCCACGTCCCGCGGCATTCCCGTCGCGGCAACGTCGCGCCCTCGTCCCGCCCGTCGTCAATGAGCCATCAATCACTGCGCAACATTGCTCGAATGTCGCATAAAAACTTGTGTTATCGTTATGAAATTATTACAGTAGCTTGTTCGCGGTACTGTAAGTGATAGAAACGTCTTTCCAAAGACAGATAGGTAACCAACTCATATTGAGTTTATCGAGCTTTGTAAACCATAATATTTTTTTTCTTGGATTAAGAATGGTTATTAAGGTTGGGTACAGCTCATCCACTAAATGATAATTGTCTTTCGATGTCGGGCGGTCTGCAAATTAAGACAATGTATGCTGACATTTGCCAACTGCACGCACGCATACCAGTATTGACTCGCAAATTGCTGTAAAAAATGCGTATCGTTTTCTCACAATTATTGAAATAGCTGTCAATACTACATAATTTATCTCATTATGTACAGGGACTTTTGATGTAAACACCGAATCATTTGAATTATTTCATTTTTGTTGTTTTCAGGCAGGGATGCGTTGTTTTTCTAGCTTGGAGTTCTAACGGGACTGTGAAGTGCAGTACAGCTATAATGTGTTTTAATCGGCAAAAAAAGAAAAAGAAGATGAAAGAGACGCATTTACTGCGCCTGAGAAGAACCAACAAATTAAAACCCCAATGGGTTTAAAGGGCAAATGATAATGATGAATGAAAACGTTAAACGAAACGTTACTCCGATCCGATCGAGAATCTGAGATCAAATTGATATATCGAGAAAACGTCAAAATTGTGCAATGGAAACCATGGAATCCATTTTCAATGTACCAAAATGAAAGATTTTTGACGTTTATTCGAACCTGATATTAACTTGATCTCGTTAATTCCCTTCGAGAGGGCTTTTTTGCGTAAAACTTGTTTCGTCTCTATAAAATAAAATAAGAGATGTGGGTAGCGGCAATATGAGTGAGATAAGTAATTTTGCAAATAGGTAACTATGAAAAAATGGTACTCTGTGTGTCAATTTGCTTTGGTAGTAAATTATTACGGAACCTTCAGTAGTTACGCGAGTCCAACTTAACATTGGATTATTGATATGTGTTGATACGGCGTGTGTGCGTTCATGTTCGGTTCTACAAGTCGCACGCGCATGTGATGTCGCCGCGCGCATGACAGCACGTCGCGGCGGCGTTAATCACCTTAATCGATGATTAATTCGCGGCCCTTTGTGGCGGTGCCTTTGATGCCCACTGATGATTCCGCCCCATTGATCTACTGGCATTGTTTGGTTACGGTTAATGCAGTGTTGTGTGGCCTTGCTGCTTTATTAATTTTATTGACTTTTTCAACCGATCAACCATTTAGTTGCAGTAGTTCAACTCAGGGTGGATACGTTTGTCCTTTTACAGCCATAAGTGTATTGGTTTCAAATGTACCTTTATTCATATATCCTATGCATTTGGAACTAATGGTTTCTCTACATACATTTGTAATTTCTGTAGGTTTAAAATGTTCCTGTACAAGTTTATTTTGTCATTAATACTTACCAAACGAACTTAGGGATCTTCCTATTTCTAGTTGGAAGTTGATTAACGGGAAAGATTTTTCCACAATTTACATAAGTAATTAAATCAGTTTTTTTGGCGTATTATTACATTCGATAAACTATCATTTTTGGTCCAAAAATGGCCCATTAAAGGTAAATGCTTATGATATTACACGGTAATTAAACCAAGTTTAAGTGGCTGGCTTAAGTTAAATTTTATACGTACGGATTAACAATTAAAGCCACAATATTTGCGTGCCAGCGTCCCGGCGACGCGCGACGGTTCCGGGTGCGCACGCGCATGTCCAGCAATTATGTGATCCGTTTAATCGCGCCGACCTCGCCGGTAACTGCGACGATTATCCGCGGATCGGAGCCGTAGGGCGGCGATCACTAGCTCTATAAATCTTAAAGGTCAATCTGCAATAAATACTGGTCTATAGTTAATATAAGGTAAAGATCGTTTGAGCACTAGTACCTACGCTAAACCGCGATCTACGTCTTTGTCGCCTACTAATAAATGGACTATGTGAAGATCACAGTTTTGGAACGCTTTTATCAGAAAGGCTCAGTGGCTAGAGGTGAAATTAATTATGGCGATGGTAAGCCGTTCTACAAAATCTGCATAGTGTTTCAGTGGGGTGGGATTTCTAAAAGGTAAGTCCATGGGAATCGCCTTGTATGAACCCTTCGCCTATGAAAAGGCTGCTCTGATCCATGAAGCTGTACCACTACCTTCAAGTCTCTAAGTTGTCCTATTACAACATCCGTGAAGAGTTAGTGCTATTTACTCTTTCGGACGCCACATGCGTGCCACATGGCTTGTATCTTATTTATTCGACCTGTGACTATGCACCACGCCGCGCCGCCGCCGCGCGCCGCTCGGCATATGCGCCCACACTTATTATATAGGACCAGCTTTCTACCACGACTTTGTCCACGTGAACATTCGGAAAATCTCTAGAGGGAACCTTTGACCGGGATAAAAAGTATCCTCGGCATTAAATTATCTGGATGCCAACCGTTTTTGTGTGAATGCGTTTAGTATATTTTTTGAGAAATTAAAGTATATTAATTTTCATAATATGCCACTGTTCGATTTCAGTAAACTATAATAGTTAAATGAAATCTAGTTGTAACAAATCCTAGATGATAATGTGTGGGTGCATATGCCGAGCGGCGCGGTGCGTCGGAGGCTGCGCGCGCGCCGGTCACGCTCGCCGTTTTTGCGGCGGTACTTTGTATGCTCTTTTACGATACTCGTTAATTGGCGTGTTTATGAGATTTCTCGAGTCGTTCCGTAATTGCTGTGAACGAAGCGCCAATGACTGGGAATTATTTGTTCTAGATACTTATAGAGTAACGGAAAGATCACGTTTGTAAAGACTCAAACCATCTAATCTTTGGGCGAATTCAGTAGTGCTGTGAAATGTCAACATACTATTAGGTACATGAACCTACAGTAGTTTTAGAACCTGCTCACAAAATTTCACGAGAATCTGTTGAGAAAAGCGACCTGTAAAGAAGAACAGACGGACAGCCGGACATACGATAGTATTTTTTTTGTCCAAGCTGAAATAGAGACGCTTCGCTCGCGCATCGCGCACGGGCGGTTAATAAATAAGAAAACGGAACGAAGTCGCGGGCAAAAGCTAGTATTTCTATAATGACATAGTGTGTTGAGAGGCCACGAATGTCCCCGGTCGCGTGTCTGTCTGTTCGTTCTCGCCAATTACAGTTATTACGGCTGCTCCCATCACCCGATAATGTCAACCGAGATAACACAGTGTTTATTTAAGAGTTAAAAATAATCTGCAACGTTTTCATTAATCCGTTTATGGCTGTGTTTCGAGTGACATATATAATAATTGGCGGTTGTCAACGTGTAGAGATATTCCTTATAAATTAAAAAAAATAGTAATTAAATAATAATAAAAAAACGCGACATTTCCACCAGAGCGCAAAATTGTTACACGGAATGCGGTGATGGGTCAAATTTATCTTTTTGGACTTTGATCAACTGTAGTGTAGCACCTAGCGCAGTTACTGCCCAACTGATTTCTTATCAAAAATGTGTAAAGAAAATCAACTATCCCAGCTATTGAGAAGAACGGCAATGTAACATTTTTATTATTCAATCTGTATAGGCAAACCAAAAAATGGCAGGTAATTTTGACTCAAATTCCATGACAAATGGGGTAAGCAACGATCGCTTTTGTTCTTACTTTTGCATCTTCCATTGTTTATTAATTATTACTTCCATTATTAATAAAATGTCAACCATTTGTAGATTGATTTTTTACCATTGAAAATGGTTATCAGATGCAAATCGCCTGAGACGTATTTTTGACCATATCTCCGAGGGTTTTGAAAGGATCGAGATGGAAATAGTACTAAAAGTTGAGGAATTTATCGAGACACGTGTGAACGTTTGAATTTTGAAAATCTACTGGTAACTTTTTTTGAAATTTTGCAAAATTCCAAAAATTCCGGGGGGTGTTTGTTTACTAAATTGTAAATATTTCGAAAATAAAACTGACTTAAGAAAAAATGAAAAAAAAGGTCCTAGGGTATTAGTTTAGCTATGAAATGGCGAAATAATTTTGAAAATCGTTTTATAATTGTGACCTGTAGGTGGTCCCTTTAGATTTGGAATTGTAGAAAAACGGCTGTTTCCGTCATCGAAATGAATTACATAGAAACGACATTACGGCTCCGATTTTTGCTCCACGCGTTGAGGGCAACTGCCCTCAACTCATTTAGTCACTCGCCAACGCTCACCGCGAACGCACGGTGTAATTGTTCCGATAAAAATGCCATCCTGGGTGTTAAAGACGTGAAAAAATCACTCCACTGTGAAGCAAAAAGATAGTGGAGTGACTTACCATCGGTAAGTAAACAAAACATCAACATAAACCAACCAAAACTAATTTTTATACATTATTTCTACTGACCCGACATTTTGTATGAAAATCATAGATTATGAAAAGTGAACCATTACAGATTGTATACGTAGGTACAAAACTAGGATAGGTGAACTAGCACAGTTTTACAATTTAAGTATATTATTCTATTACCGTTAACAACCGCCTATGATGTAGGTGGGACGACGCCGTCACCACCGCCCGTGTAGGTAGGTACTTAACTTCAGTGTCAGTCGAAAAATATTCCAGGGGCTTGTCAAAAAAAAAGTGATTATTGATCTTAAATCCCTGCTATATTTTGCTGTCGAGGCACATCCGTGCACAGAACAACTGTGCTCCATTACTCATCCCGCTCGAGTGCCGGGGCAGGCGAGGCAGATAGCGAGTTCGAATGTATACATTACCCCAGCACGAATATATCGTGATAAAAAAAACACACGTAAAAGTGCTCGATAGAGTAATTGTCTATGAGAAAGGAGAGTGGGAAAATTTGTACGGGAAGTGGTCTATGAACCAATAGCGACACTTTTGTTGTATTTATGTACGGATACCTCAACTAAACCCTTGTGCAAAGCGGCATCAAAATCTGACTCGGCAGTATAGAGAAAAAAAATTCAATACATGTATATGTTTTTATTATATTTTTTGTTTGCGAAATGCTTAATTCAGCTATTTTAGACTGTAGTATACCTACATCAGTAGTAAGTTTTGGCATCGTCGGTGGTATAGTGGTTAAGGCCGTTGACTACCATTTGGGTAGGCGCTGTGCCGGCCGGTTCGATCCCCGCTACGTACCAATACAGAATACATAATAGTACAAGTGTACCAATGACTTTTTGAATTTAGAATTCATTAGTAAGTTTATAAGTTTATTCAACGCATTTGCGGTGAATGACAACAGCTGCTACATAGGTAATACCTATAACATTGGATGGGCAACTATTATACCAAGTAGGTAACTAAGTGACTGATTGAAGCTGCTCAACATGGTATTTTTGTCATCTTGATCAGGATAATAGTCAAGTGACCTTTTTTAAATAAAATATATGCCAAAGGACATCATCCATTTTGGTCCAAATGTGAAAGTGCCGGCCAAAAAGCAAAAGTGATATATTTAAGTGATAGATTTTGTCCACCTAGGCATTTTTTATTATGGCACCGAAGCTGTAGCACCGCTATACTTGATTTTAAATAAGTTTAAAAAGTCTGTTTTTTCATACATTTTGGCACAAATGTAAAAAAATCGGCCAAAAAGCATATTCTGATAGATTTTGTCCACCTAAGCATTTCTTATAATGGCACCGAAGCTGTAGCACCGCTGTACTTGATTTTAATGGAGTTCAAAAAAGACTTTTTATAAAAATGTATGGACACAAATGTGAAGCGTTGCTACAGCTTCGGTGCCATAATAAAAAATGCTTAGTTGGACAAAATTTATCAGAATAAAGCACTTTGGTCTTTTGGCCGGCACTTTCATATTTGGACCAAAAATGTATAAAACGTGGATTATACATTTCCTTTTAAATATTTTGTGTGCCCTAAGGTTGTCGCCTAAGTAGTAATTGGTCACACGTTCTCAAAAACTAGTTACTCAATTAGTATTTTAAAGTCACCCATTTTCAACATTTGTAGTCGCCCTCAGTTCGTCGCCCACTTCGTATTTCAGTAGGCTATATTCAGTATTTTTGATACCCAAAATGGGAAAAAATCTAATCGATGACACCAAATGAATGTTATTAGTGCGGGTACTAAATGCCCATCCTCCTTTTTTACTTTTATTTTTCGAGTTAGTATTAACATGCACCTATTACCTAATTAAATTGGGTTTTACTATAATTTTATGCAATATTATTAAACAAGTAGGTATATCCTAATCATTATGAAGAATGTGTCGCATCTGTGTGCATGCTACTTTTTCTTTGACAACTCACGCTCGCACTGCGCGTTGCTTAGCCGCCATCTTTGCAATCGCTGCGACAATTTGTGCCGTAAATCTGTCCTTTCTATACGTAGTAATACATTTCGATGGTTTCCGTACATAAAAAGTGATGTAGCTTCTATGATTATTGACCGATCGTCATGGTATCAGTGTTAAAAGATGCAGAAGCAGACGAGAAGTGCATTCGTTGGAATTTTGAAAATTGGTTAATATTATTTCGGCCGCGTCGAGGCAGTCAGCGGGCGCTATTGTGACACGAGGCGGAGCCGAGGCGGAGCCGAGTGTCACAATCGTAAAAATAAATAGGTATTACCTAGGTAACTTTAAAAATATAATAGGACTTTGCATTTGATTTGATTTTGGTTTTTCGTAAACTTTTGTGTTCATTTTCAATGCTCCGATTCTTGCGGGGACTGTAAAATCTGTGAATTTTTTCATTTAGAATATAAAATAGACAATCTGCATCCTACCAAGGAGTCTAATCTTTCTTCCTTTTTTCAAGAGTTTCAGATATCACTTTATTAAAAAATGAAACAGAATTTGTATTCATGTTTAGTCAGTTTTGTTTAATATCTTGTAACTCATCAAAAACCTGTGAAGCTGATGGCCCTTAATCTCTCAAACCATTGTACCAAATTAAACCCTTAACTTCGGAAGTTAAAGTACCCCATATTTACAACATTACCAAGAACTGCTCACATTCATCCAGTCCAAGAGTCATTTAATTTCGCAACTCGCTATATGTAATTAATTCCGTATGCAACATGAGATCGGTGGTGCTGCCAAATTATAATACTTAGACGATATGGCAACATGGCAGCGGGGAAATGGGGCTAATTGCACTTACGTGATTGGCTGGACATGGGCGGAGGTCAGGGAAAATGGACTAGTGCAAACGTAACCTTACTTTTAATCTGTTAATACAAAATAATAAAAACATTGTTACGTAACACGTAACATACAAATTGCAGTATAGGGCTACTTCTACTGCCAGTGATTATTCTTCAATCTGACAGAAACAATACCTATTTAGTCTAGTTTTTATCCTAGAAAACACAGCGAAATCAAGTCAGTGTATAAGGCGGTTAGAAGATAAAAGACATAATCATTTTGATTTAATTTAAGAAGTATTATTGGAACAAGATAGAATTTATAGTCCCAGTAGTGACTGAACAAGGCTACTTGGGTGTACAGTACATTCTAACGGCAGCCGAGCGCATTGTGCATTCAATAAGTAAATCGTAAACAATGTTGAAAGCGTGGTCGCCGCCACCGCCATCGCCACCTCGCGCAATTAGGCGACATACTAAACGGCATCACAGCCTTATGTTCTGGTAAAACATTTCATCTCCTAAAAACCCCTGAATTATGTAATAAGTTTTGTCAAATATATTATAGAACAGGGGCATTATATCCCAAAATGATTCGGCATTTCTTTAAAGAGACAAAAAAAATATAAAAAGTTTATTATGAATAGTCAGACGAAGCATTCACTTAGAGCGAATCATGTCGCCAAAGCTGATGCTTCTTTTGCGAATTAAAAGTCCACTATATTTTGATTTCCTATATCAAGTTTCAGGATCTGTGCTTCAGGCCCGAAGACGTATTACAATGATTTCTCTTGAGTAAAGGTAGATATACAATACGGGGATTCGTAAAACACTAATAACTTTTCAGGGGTGAATCACTAACATCATAAACAGGAATGTTAGTTCTACGACTTTCTGAAAAAGACAGAAAAAAGTTACGACTTTTCATGCAAAAGACGAATTTACAAATAACCCTGTATAGAACTTAAACTATCTATTAGTTGTTTTGATCTAGCATTTTGTAACATTAAATAGGCTGGGCCATATTCAAAGATCTATTGATAGATATGGGACCGTCTAGATAACTCCTGATGAAGTGTCAGATAGCTCCGCATATAATCAAGAAATTAGCTGGCTATTTGTATGACACCAACCATAATGGCAGACTACTTGAGAATATTATCAAGATGTGACGAAATCGAGCGCTAATTGTTTTAACTACTAACTTACTTGTAGATAAACTACAAAGTAAAATGTACGAACCAATTTTCGCTAACCGCTAATAGCGTTTTGAATTAATATCAAATCTATTTTTAACTTTGTCTAGTCTAGAAG
This sequence comes from Agriphila tristella, assembly GCA_928269145.1. Lineage (NCBI taxonomy): Eukaryota > Metazoa > Arthropoda > Insecta > Lepidoptera > Crambidae > Agriphila > Agriphila tristella. The sequence continues at coordinate 699,527 of OV743443.1, read as the reverse complement.
GTTGAGGGAGACTGTCTATTTATCTGTGCCATATCTCTGAAAAATCTTGGAAGCAACCCAAAAGCAACCTAAGAAATCCTTTGCCAATTCATATCAGCCATCGAGCAGAGTCGCCCAGCAGATCTAAATAGCAAATAGGCGGGTATTTTTATTGCCACATGTAAATATTATTCGGTGTATCGGCGAGATTTACATGTGGAGCCGGCAGGCCGATGGCCGATGTCGATACGATCGACAATAAATGTTGTAAGTGGCTGTCGCGGGCGCTATCGCCGCGGCGCGGGATCTGCTGCTTTCCCTACCAAATGTGGCGATAGCATCAACTGTGGACGCGTATCGTCCCATCCCGCTACCGATCTATCGTGCCACCACAGAATAGGTAACGGATGTGACTTTAATATAATATTTAAGTTTCGTAGCCGAGTGAATTTTTTTCTCTCGCTAGATGCGGAACTCTTTACCGTGGCAGGACCGGTTGATGTGACAATGTGTAAGTAGGGGAGTCGATACGCGGCTGATATGATGATGAGATTTTTGCAGAAAAGACGTGTCCTTAACTTCCTTATTTGAAAAATAGGTACTAAAACGATACGTAATCATCATTGCATCGCCAAACCTGTTAAGAGTCTGAAGTCACTGTTTGACTGTTTTTTTGTCCTGTCTCAAATCTTTTAGCTCGTGGACTGCTGGGTACGCTGGCTGTCTTTTGCTGCGGTGCGGACGCGTCTAGGTGTTGAAAGCGACACCAGCGGAGTTCTTGTAGCACTAATGCATTGTTACTCGCGCTTACTGCCGCATTATGCCGTTGCCTGTTTGTAAAGTATCATTCTGGTGTCGTTGCTGGAGACTTTTGTCTTTGCCTAGCATATCTAGCATATCTTTGGACATTGTAGGACGAATTTGAATGAAACAGAACATTTTTTTTCTCAATAAATATAGAATCTGGAGGTAAAGTACTCTAAATAAAGAAGATAGGAGTTTCTGATCAAAGAAGAGATTCCTTTAATTTTAAAAAGAAGCAAAATGTTTTTTAAAATACCGTTGCCATAGACGGGAATCAAGCCGACACTAAGTGAAAAAAATTATACCACGTGTACTTAAAAGCAATGTTCACGTATGTATACAGACTTAATTACTTACATGTTTATTTGTCACCACGGCAGCTGCAAAGGTGCCGAAACGTCGGGAAAATAAAAAATCAAATCAAATACCAACTAATTACTAAAGTACTTTCAATAAAACCGCGCTAGTATCCGTTAAAAAGTGTTTCATTTCATGTTTATTTTCTTTCTTATCATCAGTTTTTTAGGTGAGTAATAATCATTTGAAAACGGAAAATCTGTTGATTGAGCGAATTTTATTATCTGTTGATTTAATTTATAGTTTATCTGAATTTAAGCAGGCTTACGGTAGCGGGCGGCAGTCGTGCGTCAGCGGTGGCCGTCCGTCTTGCTGTCAGGAAGCCAGCCTTATTTGGCGATTTGTTAGTTAACTTGGAGACACACGGGATGGGGAAATGGTACATCAGCTTTAAATGTAGGCAAATACAAAAAAAAAACGTTTATGAAGAGTCGTCCTAAGTTAAGCATGGTATCGGAATCCAGTGGCTACGTCTATTCTGCGAAAAGCTTTAGTCAGGGAGATCAAGATGGTAATTTTGCGTGTCAAATTTTGAAGTTAAGTAGATCTTGTTTGCGGGAACATAGAGCTTATTTATCTTTTCATCACGATAATTATCAGGTATTTGACAGTTAATAGCAACTGTTAATACTGTGATGTTAATTATTATTGGTTGTCCAATCAGACGGAAAACATCCATCCCAATAATGTCTAAACTAAATCTAACAACTAACTAACTAACTAAAATGCATCGCCGTAACTAGCCGCCCGTATGTATCCGGCACAGTTACACGTATTATCGATCGCCGTAAATCGCGCTAACGGTCGCGTCGCGATAGTCGCAGGCGCGTGAATTGCCGGTTTAGTGTCGCATCACGGCGCGCGAGTGGCCCGCTTTATTGTCCCCGCTACAGTGACGCATTGCTCGCGCGCAACACTAACTTGTATTAGTCTTATTTTGGACGGTTTTATTGGACAGCTCTAAACTACTTTTGTTCCGGCAGTTTCCAATACTGTTAACAACTACCGTCTACCATTGAACCCTTTTTAAAGATAACAACTCCCATGTAGATCTATAAGTGGTTACCACCACTTATATGGAAGCAATGTTCACATGGCTTCACACATTATACATTATTCGTTTTAAATCTGTCTTGATCGTAATATATTGGACACTTTATGTTCATATCTGTTCTGGCTTAGATAGAGCACTTCGTATCGTGCTTTCAGCAGAAACATTGTTCGTTTCGAATGACTAGAAGGATTATATCTTAGTAAAGTTAGCAGGAGAGCCTTTTCAAATGATAAAACCTTTTAGAAGTCAAGCACATGACCTTTTAATTCAAATGTGGCGCGAGCATTTATCAGTCTCAGGTTGTTCTCGGCTTTTGTCGCCATAAATCGGCGCGCAGCCGTGACGGTCGGGCGGCCGGCGCGGTCGGATGGTCGGACGGTCTGACGGTCGGAAGCCTCCTTCACTTCAGCTAAGCTGCACAGCGTGATGCGCCGACACTGACAGTAGAAATATTTACGATAGTGTTGTGATCGGGTGCAAGTTGATAGACGTCGATATGTTATGACTTACCTACATTTTATGGTGGTAGAGTTTGGTCAACGAAAGATGAGACTCGGTGGAAAAGGAACCAATTTTGCGCCTGTTAAACGTTTATTTAACAAGGAAAGTGGCATCACCATTTCAGTTTCATCTTTCGTTGATCAAGCTAGGGTTTCCTAGGATAGCGGTGCCGTCATATTACGGCCACAATATAGCGGCGTTGAATGTTGTCTATGTAAACAATACGGCGACACCGTAACGTCAGAAACCGCGCCGTATTGCGCTATCTATACCCTAGCTTCAGACTCTACGGGTAAAGTTTTTACGACGTAGGGAAGAGTTATAACTTATTTTAAATCCTTATAAACTTACGTTTCGATGAGAATCTTCGTAGACAGATTTCCAACAGGGATCTGGCACACCCATTGAACATGTTACTAAATGTGTCTCTGCCCAATCTTTATTGGTCAGTTCCGGGAATCTTTATTGGTCTCTAGATACCTAGTCGAATTATAACCTGACCCTTTCTACCAATTTCATCCATAACTTTCATCGAAATGTATACGCTAGTAATAATAATTTTACGTTACGTCTAGATTGTCGATATTGAAGGCTGTATCGACTATTCGACAACACTAATCGCCTACCAGATTTATGTTCCGTATCTTCAGTGTTCTAGCGTTGAAGTGTCGCGACTGGGCGTTGAAAGCCCAGCGTGGGGCTGGGAGCATGTAAATGCTGGGATCAGGCGACCGATGTACAGCTTATGCTAAACAGCTGCTACGGAAGATAATTTATGATAAGCTTATTCATACTTTCCAAGGTAATGCTCCAGTATTAAACACATTTGATAAATTGAAATTGTTTTGTTGTAATCGTAGAATTAGATCACAATATGATGATATGCGGAACGACAAATCTTTACGCGTAAAGAATTGAAGCTTAATTTATAAAGACACATTTGGGCATTGTCCATCAGCCATTTTTTTAATGTCTCCACTGCTGGGGCACAGGCTTTCCTTATAGGTGGTAAGGAGGATGGACCATAACCAACCACGCGGGCCCAATGTGGATTGGTAGGTGTTAACGACTGCAAATGCACCCGGGACCAACGGCTCAACGAGCCTTCCGAAGCACGGAGGAGCTCGAGATAATACATTTTTGGGCACCCATTCCATGACTGACCCTTGCGAACGTTGTTTAACCTCCGCAATCGCTGGGCCAGGCGCTAAACCACTGCGCCACCGAGCTCCTCATTTGGGAATTATTGCGTTTGATATCAGAGCTGGAATACTAGACCTCATGTTTTTCTCCATGTATTCGACCCCACATGTGACTATCTATCATCAGGTTGATTTCATGCAACATTTATAAGACAAATCGTTTCTCGAGCCAATCAGCAACTGCAATTAGTGGTCCTGTAATGAGGCAGCGATCGCCACCGCCCGTCGCACGCTGTCGCCGCGAAATTCGGAGACGTCCGTCACTGGCGATGGCGGATTGATCTATGAGTGCGGGCGCGTGTCGCTGTCAATTACGCGCACGCGCATCTATCACTGCCGCCCCCCTCCATTCCACGCCACTGAGCAAAGACTGCATGTATTGCCGGCTTGACAAGTTACAAGAAAGCGCTTTAATTTCCGATGAGATTCGATTGTCTGAACATTTTAAAATTCAGAAAGACATACTTTCGAACCTATAATAAAAGTAAGGATAACATAACAAAGCTCTCTAGCTGCTTTATGTTTCTTTATACATTTTTCACAAACTTAAGAAAATAAACTCTAGAAGATCACAGCAAATATAAAACCGGAACTTCCTTAATAATATCGCAATTACCTACCGCACGATATCTAAAGTGCACGTTCCTAACTTAATTATGAGCTCGGTGCAAGAGATTTCAGCATGTAATCAATAGTCTCCAAATCGGTCCATCTCTAACAGTTTCGTTCTTAATTAGCGCGACAGAGAGCGTTGTTGTAGTCCATCCGTCGTGACGGGCGCGCGCGCACGACGCAGTTTACCCGCTGCGTAGAGGTTGGAGACTGTACCGGAAATTGTACATACTTAAACTCAAAATAAAGCTGAGCCAAAATGACCATTTACTTTTCACGAAAAGTGCACGCTCATTCAATAAGGTATTTTTGCAATCTTCTGATAAAGCTGATAGATTTGTAGAGTCCGTTTTTACTCAAAGAAAAAAAGGACGATAAAAAGAAGGGAAGAAAAAAGGGATTTTAAGTTTAACTTGCAAAATTTTTATTTCTAAATAAGTTTATTTGAATGAAATTAGGTAATTTGTTTTCCGATTAGGAAACCGATAGAAACAATGAACGAAATTATAAATATCGCTCTGTGAAGATAGCCGAGGCAAAACATGAAATGTCACTCATGTAAAATATTTTTGGAGTGTTTTTATTCCTCATAAGCCACCTGCGCTTGAACACAAGATTACCCATACTCATGGTACAGTCCACCTTGCTTACTCAACGCCTACAGAGCTCACTGATCACTCCCATTCAGGTGACACAAACGGTTGTGTAGAACATTCGCCGCGATAACGACGCGTAGCAGAAACCAGTGGCCGAGACGCTATCGGGACAGCATCTTATCGGACGCGCCCGTCAACATGGTGACAACACTGCATATCTCACCGGTAAGGGCAGACATTCGACTATGTACCGAGGCTTTAGGAGCTCTGCATACGTAGCTACCTCATTGGAAGAGTAAGCTGGAATTTAGTGGGAGTTTAGAGTTTTGAGCGTGACAAATGTAGAGCGCAGCAAAATTTTTGCGCCAGTCTTCCCAGCATGACCACTGAAAAACGATTTTCGCTTGATATATCGTTGTATCGACTCTCAACTCTCAAAATTCATTGTCTTTTGACAGCGAAATGCGGTAATGCTATAATCATATCGCATTGCAATTGTCATGCTACGGGGCTTAATTATAGCCGCACCATCAGGAGATGTCACTCCTTACAGTTTCTTGATGTCATACACAATCAAATAACAGTTGATTTATAAGGGGCTCCACCGTTCTAAAAGTCTGTAATGTTATTTGTAGCTCGTGTAGTTGATCGAAAACTTTAGGCGTGTTTAAATTGATGGTAACTGATTGAAGTTTTCTTTGGGTGTTTACCTCCACTTTAAGCTTTGCATTATTATATCGCCATACGTCTCAAAAATCGAATTGGATTTTAGATAGTACCTACAGCTTGCGACTCGAATTACTAGATCTGTGATTGTTAGTGAGAATGATTCGGAAATCAACCAGCTCTATTGTTATGTCTTTTTCTCTCTCTTATTGCCTTTTGGCTTAAGAAACAGTAAGTAATAAATAAACTCATGCGAATGACTCACCTTAATGACAACTCAAGGGAAAATAAATAAACACTTAATGTACAGTCAACAGCAAGCTACAGTTTTATTGAAATATGGTTGATTCTATACAATAATAAACATCAAACGTTGTAATCGCAGATCTGCAAATTTACACGGTGATTTGACACGAAGAAAAACGAAGCTATGAATCTAATCCTTTTCCCAAGGGGTTATTTTAAAAGGTTAAACTTAAAACTACTCGCAGAGCGTTATGTGGGTAAGAATTGCCTGCCCTCGGATATCAGAAATGTGGTAATTAATCTAACATAAATCTAGCTCGTAGGTTGGTACTCGAAGTACGGATAGCTGGATTCTTATACTTCGGTTAGTTTAAGGGTTAAAAAGATTTGAGAGTTAACTGGTACCTATTAGAATATCTCGCAGCGAGTCTGTTTAGTAGAGAAACGCTTCGATGGCTGCTTTCTATTAATTATGCCTCGGAGCCGTGGGTGAGAAACCAAAGTCCGGTTTCTTTCAACTTTTTCCGCTTAACTGAGGTTGAATGGACGACAGAGCAGTGGTTTACTCGTGGCTGGATACGTACGCCACTCTTCACCTGCGGCTCCTTGATAACAATATATTTTATATGGTTTAGAATCCGGTCAATCAGTATTCCTCCTTCGATCGGATATCACGACACGAATTAGAACTCTTCTCGGCGGCTTTTATTAGCCAAAACCCTCTTGGCGAAATTCTATTGTGCCGACGAAAATTACAATGAATAGCTGCAAGATATTATTTAAATCAGGAACAATTACGAATCCAATAACTTTAACAGCGATATAAAATCAAATTCCTTCCAACCGAAAAATTTTGTATCAGATGAATGAATCACAGCTGATATTCGCTGCGTTCCAAGTCTCGCGCCATCACGACGCATTCCGACTTCCTACACTTGATCACTCATCGATGCGCGTGGACTGGACTGACATCGCGCCGCCAAAAGCGACTTCAATCGGATCGGACTTCCCGAAAACACGGTCAAACAACCTACGACATTACGGGCAAAAAAAATACCATTTCAGTTCAAAAGCAGGCCTTAAACACGACTGCTTAAGGCCTGCTTTCACACTAACCTTTGGGATCTAGTATGAAAGGTAAACAATTGAATAAAAATCCTTGCGATAAGGGCTCAACGCCAAGGCCCCTGAAGTGGGCGAAGGACGATCATAAGAAATACGATCTTAATCTTTTTTTTTTTTTTATAAGTCGATGCCGCGTATTTTCAAACGGACTTTTTACGGAAATAAGGAAAAGGACATGAGGCATACTGCCAAAAAATAAATTTTATCATTAATGGAAACAAACTACCAAAAAAACTTCCCCTCTAAGGGAAATCGACAAAACAGCAAAAAAACCACGCTACAGTAGTCCCCCGCCACGCAAGAATTCACGCAGGGAATTATCTGGACGCCCACGTCCAAACCACACTGCTCCATCGCCAAAACAAACCTACTTTGTAAAAAGCAATTCATAACAAGCCCAAGTAAATGCTTGTCCCCCTGACATCAATTTTAAAATTAAAAGAACCAAAACTTATACCGACTCGACTGTTGTGTTATACAAATGCCAAATTAAAAAAAAACTGATATAAAATATATAATAATTGACTCTACAGTTACATACTCAATCAAACTAACTAAAAAAAAAAATATTCCAGTAGAAAAATGTATGTGATCGTGTTGAGGTTGACCATATGTTATACTCTATTCTGTAATTTCTTTACTAAAGCTCTCCCCTTTTAAATAAATCAAACCCGCGTGTCAGTTTTCACATTGCATCGGCTTGTCAGTCCTATTTTATTGTTCTGAAAAAATGCTTGATGGGCACTTGCTTCTTAAGCGAGCGATGTTGGACAAGCCCATGATCTTACCGTGTGATACTTGACAAGCCATGACTAACGAGACACGCTCGACTTCCCTGTACTACTTTAAAATAATTTTAAAAATTTAGACTGTCAATCGATGGAATAGACGTATCTTAATTTGTCTATGCCAACATTACTATTCATGACTATGGTAAAATTGCCAAAAAAAAATATCAACAACCCGACTACAAAATGTGTCGGCACCCTTACGATACAGATAGAATATGATAAATATGCCAATCTTTATATTTTTTTTTTCTTAAATTACCTCAGTCTAATTCCCTTCAAGCCTCCAGGTAAGACTGACATAAAAGAAAAACATCAAACTAGAGAAACCCCAACACAAACACCCGGATCACATACACAATAAAGCAACCAAATAGATACGCGTAGTACGTAGTAAGATAGAGTAGATGGCGCTAGTGCTGCCTTGTAGTCGTTTGAATCCGCACTACAAGATAGACCGCGCAAGGCGTAAGTAAAATGGTATATCATTCAAGCACCACCCACGACCGTTTGAAATCCGCGCCGTAGGGTCGCACTGTAATGAAACCAGAGCCTATTAATCAGGTAAAATTGAAGAAAAATCGTACTATAGTATTTATGTTATGTAAAATGGTAGTTGGCGCTATAAATGCCCAATGGTCGTTTAACTCCGTCCCACAGGGTAGCACCGTAATGACCAGCAACCGAAATCCATGTAGTACGCAGGTAATGTAGGTAGACTGCCCTTTGTGGCCGTTTGAAATCCGCACCACAGAGGTAGCCCCCGGCTAACGTAATACGCGGACCCGATGTTAGATGGCGCTTTTACTCCCGTAAGTCGGCTCTTACGACACGCAGAGAGTGGAGTACTGCGGTGTGAGTATTCTGCACCGCCCACACACGGTGTCCTAAAGAAAAAGAAATAAAAATAAAAACGATAATATAATTTGTAGCGCAGCGCTTTCACGTTAAAATATAAGGCAAAAGGTAATATTTGTAAGCAACCGCACGACACTCACACCCTGGCAACACTGTTCGTACGAAACCCTAATCACTCCCCGCGTCTATGGATTTGAAGTCTTTCACGTGCCATTTGCCTATAAATTTACCCTTCTCGTCCTCTAGCTCATATACCAGGGGCGAAAGCTTCCTAACTACACGGCAACGCTCGTATTTTGGTGCCAGTTTCGCAGCGAAGTATTTATTCGCGGCGCTCTGTTTATAAGTTCTTTTCCAGACGTAATCGCCAACGTCGAAAGACACATCTCGACGTTTTCGATTATAATACTTAATGTTACGACTGTGAGCCTTAATAAGTGATTCTTGGACTGATTTATATATGTCTTTGAGGTAACCTAATTTCGAGACATAAGCATCACTAGGCGCGCAGACTAACTCATTGACATCTTTAAAATCATTATAAATTTTGCCGTCGGCTATAGCTTCGCGACCGTGAACTAGCATAAATGGCGTATAAGATGTGGATTCGTTCATCGAGGTGTTCATTGCGAATTGGATTTTATGTATATTAACGTCCCACGTCCTATGATCGTTCTCCACAAACGATGAGATCGCCGTAATCACGGTACGATTATAACGTTCGACTGGATTTACCTGAGGGCAGTATACTGGCCCCAGGTGTATCTGGGGTATGTTGTATTTTGTATAAAGCGCTTGCAACTCATGACTTACAAATTGTGAACCGTTATCTGAGATCACGGTTTGCGGAATGCCGTGAACTAAAAATACGTGATCTTCGAGACGCTGCGCAATAACCTTCCCTGTCGCTCTTCGCAACGGAAACAACATAACATATTTTGAAAAACAACAAACCACCACTAATAAATACGTGTTTTGCTGCCTCGATAACGGATAGGGTCCACATAAATCGATACTCAAACATTGAAAGGGGCGACAGCAGACTTTGGGTTCTCCCATAAAGCCTGGCGTTGCTTGTGAGCTATGTTTATAAGCGTTACAAGTAGAACACTTTTTAATGAATTCGGCCGTATCCTGGTACATACCAGGCCAAAAATATCTCAATTTTAAGCGTTGATAGGTTTTAGCGACGCCTAGGTGTGCCGCGGTAGGTTTAGAATGATTTTCCTGGATAATAGTCTCTCTCAGTTCCTTGGGCACTACCTCCTTCCATTGGAAATCTCCACTCAGTTTGTTGTTGGATTTAGTAAAACGATAAAGCCTACCATCTACGAGCTGAAAATTAGGACAAGCCCGCGGCTTTTCGGTACAACGTTTAATAATATTTAGATACCAAGGGTCTTCTATTTGTGATATATCTATAGACCCCACAGGCATAGATCGCGAGAGGGCGTCAGGTACAATATTTTGCGAACCACTGCGGTGTTCGATAGTAAAATTATATGGAGACAACCTACAACCCCATCTTGCCAACCGCCCGGCAGGACTTTTAAGATTTAAAAACCATTTCAAGCTTGCGTGATCTGTAATTATGCGGAACGGCCTGTCACTTTCCAGATACGGGCGGAAATGCTCAACAGTTAATACGACCGCCAATGCCTCGCGTTCGGTCGCGGAGTAATTGCGTTCGGCGGGCGCAAGAGAACGGCTAAAATACGCAACCGGGTGCTCCTCGCCATCGATCAACTGCGTAAGTGTACCTCCTATTCCGTAATTGGACGCGTCACAGTGAACGGTAAACTCTTTCGTGAAATCTGGACATGTTAAGACAGGAGCATTGGTCAGTGCTAACTTGAGGTCCGCGAATGCACGTTCTGCCTCCGGCGACCAGCTGAACGGAGGGGCACCCTTACGTGTTGACGTCAGCGCGTTTAACGGCCCCGCCCGGTTACTGAAATTTTTAATAAACCGCCTGTAGTAGGATGCCGTACCTAGGAAGCGTTTAACGTCCTTTCTGCAAGTAGGGGTGGGAAAATCTACTATCGCCCTCACCTTATCCGGGTCGGTGCGCAAGCCATATTCATCGACCACGTGCCCAAGATACTTTAGCTGCCTCCTAAAAAATTGGCATTTCCCTAGGTTAATAGTTAAGTTTGCATCTTTTAATTTATTATACACTTTCCGCAATAACTCCAGATGTTCCGTCAAAGTTGAGCTAGTTAATATAATGTCGTCCAAATAACAGCTTACATTATTCGCGAATTCAGGCCCCAAAATCCGGTCCATCAATCGCTGCTGAGTGGCCGGTGCTGATGTCAACCCAAAGCACATAACTTTAAAATGATACAGGCCGCGTGAAGGCACTGTGAATGCGGTCTTTTCACGGCTCTCGACGCCATCTAGCGGAATTTGCCAATAAGCCGATTTTAGATCTATTGTCGAGATGTATTTCGCGTTCTTTAGTTGGTCTAGTATATTAGTCACGTAAGGTAGAGGATAAGCATCGTGTTTAGAAACGGCATTGAGTTTTCGGCTATCCAAGCAAAAGCGAGTCGTTCCGTCCGCCTTCCGCACTAAAGTGACGGGATTATTCCAAGCACTGTTGCTAGGTTCCACCACATCGTCTGCCAGCATTTGATCTAGATGTTTGTTCAGTTCTGCCAACCTATCCGGAGACATCGGGTAGTAGCGCTGTTTAATTGGCGGATGATCACCTGTGTCTATTTTGTGCGTTACTAAGTGCGTCCTACCAAGCCCTTTTTTCTCATCTGAAATACTTTCAAACTCGCGAATAACCTTATTTGCCTGTTCGCGTTCGAACTCCGACAGTGACTCGAAATCGATCAAAATTTTGTCCGTCGTAGTTATCGCACTGACATGCTGATTACCCGGTAAGAACTCACTATCCTTCAACAGTGACAAAACATCTGGCGCTATTTGAAATTCTTTCCAAAAATTTATACCCAACAACAATTCAGTGGAGACTCCTGGAATTACGTAAAATTTTATAATAGCGGTCCGCTCGTCTACTGTGACTGGTAAAAACATATACCCAGTAACAGGTGAAGCTGAACCGTTAGCGGTTTTAATTATATCTAAATCGGTAGATTTGTGGAGAGTGCCCAAATCAGTAAAATATTTGATAGCGTTTCCGCCAATAATAGAAATTTCAGATCCCGAATCCAGCAAAGCTCTAAAATTTATATCATAAATGGTAATTTTTAAGTAGGGTCTGGTATCCCTATTTTGACATACGTGAGTCGGCGACGAGTGACATTGACACTGACGTTTGGAAATGGCACCTGACATTGACGTGTTATTTTTTCCATTTTCATAATAAAAATCTTTCAGGAATTTCAGCCAATGTGTCCACTCTTGCGCTGATGTTTTCGCCCACCGCCGCCGGCTCACGCCTGCGCGTTTTTTGGCGCAGATACAAGCTTATCGGTGGCCTTACGACAATTCAAACAAGTCCTCGCAGTTACATCTTTTTCGCCACATTTATAACAAACGACCCGGAAAGGCGCTTTGCAACTCCTCAACGTATGCCCTGCCACCCTACAGCGCACGCAGAAGTCTGCATTCGGGGCCTGAACTGCGGCTACCTTTGGCGCCGGGCGGCTGTATCTGTAGCAGAGATCCGGAGCCAAAGAAGATGTGCTTGACTTCGGAGGATCAGCAAAGTTATTCGTCCTATCTTTAGCCATCTCAATAAGCCTGCATTTGCGTTTCAAATCAACCCAAGAGTCTGCTGGATACAGGGCCAACTGAGAAGTGTAACAAGGCCTAATGTTATATAAGACAATATTTAATTTATCTTCCTCCGATAGTGGTTTAGATAAACGAATAAAATAATTTTGCATAATACTAAGGTAATTTACTATGCTTTCATCAGATCCCTGAGTGCGAGCCCTAATTTCCTGCATTAATCTATGGTCATAATCTGTAGGCAGATATTCTTCCAATAACAGGGACCTTAATTCGCCCCAATTATTTACTTCGGTATGATTGCCCCGGTACCAGCAAAGAGCTTCATCTGTAAAAAGTTCAGCGGCTGAATTGAACAGTCTGCTCTCAGAAATATTACGGGAGCGACAGAGTTCATCTAATCTCTGTAAAAAAGCCTTCACACATGTATTACCATTAAAACTAATCCCAAGTTTATGTATAGCCGAAGCGGACTCATTACTTTTCATCGCTTTGATAGGGCTGCCAGGAGGCGAGTGGTTTACATCACCGGCGGGCTCATCCAATACCTGTGCTGGTTGTATAGAGGGCTGTCTCTGCGACAATCCACTCTTGAAGTTATACATTATATTATCCAGTTTATGCAAGATACGGTCTAAATTTTCCCGCATACTATGCAGTTGATCATATGTGACCGTCGATTCAGCCGTAGGATTTAAGCGACTAAGCCTATGAAACAGGTGATGAGCTACCGCTTCCACCCGGTTCAGAGATTTGAGTGAGCACCCCGGCTTGGCAGCCCCCAATATCAAATTGTCTAAGTAAGCTAATTTATCCTTAATTATAGCACATTCAGATACAATATCAAGGTCCACTTCAGCTATTTCATCTGATGGAAGCTCTCTGCTTAGTTTTCTTAACTGGGCTCCAAGATCTGTAACCTTACCCGCTGGCTCAACGCCCCGAATTTTAGCTTCATACTCCAACTCATCTTTATGTAATAAATGAAACTTTATAGGTCGCTCCTCCTCCATCTTGTAATGAGGAAGGAGAAGAGAAGAAAGTAAATATAGGTATATGGTATATTTAAGAAACTGGCAAGAAACTAGTGCAATTCAAGCCCACTTGAAGTCCCTACTAACTATGTAAACTATATATTCACCAACTATGTTTAAAATTGAAATTGTCAAACTAAGTTAGTGGAAAAAAGTAAGTAGGTATATTTAATTTCAATTAACTAGTAAGTAAGTTACTTTCTAAATCTGAAAAGTGTATTGTTAAGCAATTCCAGCCAAAACAATACCCCTTTTTTACTATATTTAAGAAATCCTATATATTAACAAGCTGTTACTTTACTACCAATATTATTCTGTAAAGCAAGTGACCCTAAGTAGGTACCAATACTCAACTCTCAATGTAAAAAAAAATGAATTAATAAAGTCTTGTCTTTTAAATCAATGTATCAATTATTTTAAACACAGGCTATCCTCTGACAACCCTAAAAATACAGAGCTGCTTTTCTAGTTAAAAAAAAGAAGATTTTTATGTATCTGATATCCCACAAGCTAACAAAATTACAATTTGGCAATCCTTCTTGTAGAAAATGCATATACAGTCTTGGACAAATATAATGAATGAATAAATCTCAGTATTTTAACTCAATATAAAAACATAGGTAATGTAATAATCATGCCACTAAAATAACTCCACATCTCTGATATCCCCGGGTTTCCTGTTGAGCTTAATAAAGTTACTTGACCAACAAAAAAAAACAGAAACACAAAAATTGTAGTAAATAATTTATTTCAGGCAATCCTTATGTCTACACAGGTTCGGGCGCCAATTGTTATGTCTTTTTCTCTCTCTTATTGCCTTTTGGCTTAAGAAACAGTAAGTAATAAATAAACTCATGCGAATGACTCACCTTAATGACAACTCAAGGGAAAATAAATAAACACTTAATGTACAGTCAACAGCAAGCTACAGTTTTATTGAAATATGGTTGATTCTATACCATAATAAACATCAAACGTTGTAATCGCAGATCTGCAAATTTACACGGTGATTTGACACGAAGAAAAACGAAGCTATGAATCTAATCCTTTTCCCAAGGGGTTATTTTAAAAGGTTAAACTTAAAACTACTCGCAGAGCGTTATGTGGGTAAGAATTGCCTGCCCTCGGATATCAGAAATGTGGTAATTAATCTAACATAAATCTAGCTCGTAGGTTGGTACTCGAAGTACGGATAGCTGGATTCTTATACTTCAAATCTCAAATCTTTTTAACCCTTAAACTAACCGTAGTTTAAGGGTTAAAAAGATTTGAGAGTTAACTGGTACCTATTAGAATATCTCGCAGCGAGTCTGTTTAGTAGAGAAACGCTTCGATGGCTGCTTTCTATTAATTATGCCTCGGAGCCGTGGGTGAGAAACCAAAGTCCGGTTTCTTTCAACTTTTTCCGCTTAACTGAGGTTGAATGGACGACAGAGCAGTGGTTTACTCGTGGCTGGATACGTACGCCACTCTTCACCTGCGGCTCCTTGATAACAATAACCTAGATTGGTGGAACGTGGAGACTCATCGTTTCGATCGGACGTGTCTATTAATTAATGTAATATTAATAAATCATTGCAAAATTGTGACCTACTTGAACACTACGCGGAAGTGACATTCGTCTGTGTCATTCGTTCTACATACTTGAATTGTTTTCTAAGTTTATAATGTTAAGTGTAAATTAGTGATTTATAAAATGGACGGTAATAGTCCCTTTAACCGGCGGAGCGAGCTAATGGCCCGCAGCCCGCCGCCCACGCCCTCGCACCGACCCCCAGCGCCCTCGCCAGCCCTACAGGAAGATGAGCCCCCAGAACTGGTGTCCACGCCTGAGATCCAGAACTGGATGAAGACCATTGAGCAGTGTCTGAATGAGGTGTGCGCTGTTGCCTGTGAAGGTAAACTAAATTCGGATCAAAAACTCAAAATTAATAATTTGTGCCGAAAAGTAAGCCATGGGACATCACAAATGGCTGTGCAATACCAGTCCCTTAAGCAAAAAACTATACAGACCCATTTTTCCCTGCAAGCACTTAAAGAAAAACACGACCTCTCACAGCAGCTTCAAGCCCTTAAACAAACCATCGAAGAGTCCTCAAAACCTGTCGCGGATGCAGTTTCCTTCGCCGACATGGTTAAAAAAAGTCCTAACAACTTTATTCAGCCCAATAATGTCAACTCTGTGGCAATTTACCCCACTGACAAAATGAAGTCGAGCGAGGAGACAAAGGCCCTCGTTCAAAAAATCATCAGACCAGATCAAATGAAGCTACATGTGAGGAGCCTGCGTAAAACTCGGAACGGCGGTGTGATTATCAGCACAGATACTAAGGACGATATCGAGAAGCTTAAGCAAACGGATCAACTAACGACCTCTGGCCTAACTGTGAATGAACCACATAAACGCAAACCTAGAATCGTGGTCATCGGAGTGCCTGTATGTATGGAGGAAACGGAAGTTTTCAACTGCATATACCATCAAAACTTAGCCGACAAGCTTAGCGGCATGACACTTGCGACATTTTTGACCTCGATTAAATTAAGCCATAAGTCGGGCAAAAAGGACGCCGAGACCTGTAATTATATTATAGAAGTTCCTGCACAAGTTCGAAAACCCTTAATCATGAACGACCGGGTATTTGTAAATTGGTCTTCCTGCCCTGTGAGAGATTTTACCCTCGTGTCAAGGTGCTACAAGTGTCAGCAATACGGCCATGCTGCTAAGACTTGCCGGGAGGAGGCCACCACCTGTGGTCACTGCGGCGATATAGGTCATACTGTCAAGGACTGTGGGAAGAAATCCGAGTCAGCAAAATGTGCAACATGTTTGCACTTCAAGAAGCCCGCAGATCACAAAACTGGTGATGCTGAATGTCCTGCGAAAAAGATTGCCGAAAAAAGGTATATCAGCTCGATTGATTATGTGGGCACCTAAAAACGCAACTTCCTAGATATATCTTTATAACTTTTACAAATAAATATTTAACATTCCGTGACTAATATTACTATTTGATATCACATAATTTATTTTTACATTTTTACATTGTTTACATTGTTTTATACATTTACTAGTTCGCATCAGTTTAAAAATATTTATATTATATCAGTACATTTCAATAAGTAAAGATTGTAATTTTTTTTTTTTTTTGCTGAAATCACAATGCTGTTCTACTAACATCAATTCGTAAGATACCTTACTAATATGCACGTAATATAAAAATAATAAATGTAAATAAGTAATGATGCATGCACTTCGTTTATTTTTGATGACGCAGATGCATAATTATTCGTCTCTCGTTAAATGATGTTACAAAATTAACATTATTTTAGCGTTTAGTTTAATTTAACTCTTTCTGCAATTATTTTTGATTTAATTATGTTTTCATTTTTCCAATATTAATATTTTTATTTGATTGTATAATAATATTACGATACATAGTGATGTAAGTTCTTATTTGCCTGAGATACAGGTTTTTTTAAACCTAGTTCAGGCACTTTGTATTTTAGCTCTATGTACCTATGTCTAGATTTTAATTGTTTTATTTTGATGTAAGATTATTTCAATAAAGATTTTATTATTATTTATTATAATATATTTTATATGGTTTAGAATCCGGTCAATCAGTATTCCTCCTTCGATCGGATATCACGACACGAATTAGAACTCTTCTCGGCGGCTTTTATTAGCCAAAACCCTCTTGGCGAAATTCTATTGTGCCGACGAAAATTACAATGAATAGCTGCAAGATATTATTTAAATCAGGAACAATTACGAATCCAATAACTTTAACAGCGATATAAAATCAAATTCCTTCCAACCGAAAAATTTTGTATCAGATGAATGAATCACAGCTGATATTCGCTGCGTTCCAAGTCTCGCGCCATCACGACGCATTCCGACTTCCTACACTTGATCACTCATCGATGCGCGTGGACTGGACTGACATCGCGCCGCCGAAAGCGACTTCAATCGGATCGGACTTCCCGAAAACACGGTCAAACAACCTACGACATTACGGACAAAAAAAATACCATTTCAGTTCAAAAGCAGGCCTTAAACACGACTGCTTAAGGCCTGCTTTCACACTAACCTTTGGGATCTAGTATGAAAGGTAAACAATTGAATAAAAATCCTTGCGATAAGGGCTCAACGCCAAGGCCCCTGAAGTGGGCGAAGGACGACCATAAGAAATACGATCTTAATCTTTTTTTTTTTTTTATAAGTCGATGCCGCGTATTTTCAAACGGACTTTTTACGGAAATAAGGAAAAGGACATGAGGCATACTGCCAAAAAATAAATTTTATCATTAATGGAAACAAACTACCAAAAAAACTTCCCCTCTAAGGGAAATCGACAAAACAGCAAAAAAACCACGCTACACTATATACTTACGTTTGCACATGCCCTTACATACAATGTAGTTGATTTTAGTTAATAAGTTAGCGTACAACTCTAATAAGCTTTCGAATGCCGCTGGACCAACTTTATCCCCCTCTTCAAGAGTCCTTATTTACCAGGAAATAGTGTTCAATCTCACTAAATCCAAGCACCACGCCACATTACTCCTCACAAGGTGCCAACGAACCAGATACATAAAATTACACCACTGGCCGCTACAAGCTATGTTTACCCGCTACACGCATTAATACAGAATTACCGTTCAAGTGTTATTTCGAAACGCAAATAAGTATGGGCATACATTAAGGGGTCGTTCTTCCTGTTGGGAAACCTTGGGAGCGATTAATTTCGCGGATGTTTAAGAGTTCCAATTAATGCAAAGTGTACACAGGATAAGTTACGGAGACATTTTAATTGGTGCTCGTTAACATTCCTTGTCATTCATTTATAGTCACGATGACAAACGAATGTGTCATTGTCAGTTATTTATGATTCAGGACTAGGTTTGCAAGAACTGGCGATTAGTCGATACGCGAGCGTGAGAACTGGTCGTTTTCGGGTAGCGGTCGCAGACTCGGTCTTAGAAATGTCCTCGTAAAAATTAACCCATTAACATCAATTATACGCATGTGACGGTCAATTTCAATTTCAATTTTTTCAATTTATTTAATTCAATAACAATATTTTCAATTGTATCTGAATGTTGTACACTAAAACATAGAAAATAAAAATAAAAACTACAGTTGGGATTTCAATCTAAACATCAATAAAATAAAATATTAGTAGCATTAAAACTGTGAAAAAAAAAATCATAATAAATGTCAAACCCATCAATAATAATTCCATGTCAAAATAAAGTAAAATAAAAATCATAACATTACAAAAACATTATTGAGTAAAAATGCACGGATTACCGATAAAGTCGTCAAGTGAGTAAAAACAACCACTTAATAAAAAATTTTTAAGTTTCGTTTTAAATATATAAAAATCTTCAATGACTTTTAATTCTAGAGGCAGTGCGTTAAAAAGTTTTACTGCTTGATACCTACTACAGTGCTTCACAACCTTGAGGTGTGGTTGGATTGTTGTTTTTAAGTCTTTTCTTCTGGTTTTTAATCTTTCTTCCTTCGTGGCTTCGGTTTCATATTTATAGTTATGTTTTACTACATCTAAAACTACAACCAGTATGTACAGGCTAGGTAGAGTCAGCACGTTAAGTCTCCTAAAATGTTCCTTACAGGATTCCCAAGGTGGTATTCGGACCATGGTTCTAATAGCTCTTTTTTGGAGTACAAATGCCCTCTTTAGATTGTAGTCATAGCTGTTTCCCCAGAATTTAATACTATATCTTAGCTTAGACTCAACAAGAGAGTAGTATACTGTTAGTAATTCTTTTGTCTCCAGCTCATCTCTCAAACTTCTAATGGCGTAGCAGGCAGAACTAACATAATCTTCTATAGATTTAATTTCTTGTTTCCAATTTAGATACTCATCAATATGTATTCCCAGAAACTTGACACACTTCTTGAATTCCACTATTTGCCCATCACATTCAACTACCACCTCCTGCTGTTTTTTAGCAGTTGTTTTGAATAGCATAGCATGCGTTTTTTTTACGTTGAGCACAAGTTTATTGCTGGAGAACCAATCATTGAAATTTACCAGAGCGTTGTCAACCTTAGCGCAGAGGGTTTCTATTGATGACGCAGAAACTACAGCGTTTGTGTCATCCGCATAAACCACAAGTGCTACATCACTATCAGACATAACATTCAACAGATCATTTGTGAATATTACAAAAAGCAATGGCCCTAATATCGATCCCTGCGGAATACCACGTTTTACTGTCCTTATCATGGATTTAGTCACTATTTCCTCACTGCATTGTATGGATTTCATCTCCACATACTGTTGTCTATTGTGTAAATATGCGTGAAGTAATTTCATTGCATTATGTCTGATGCCATAGTGCTCAAATTTTTTCATTAGTAAATTATGATCCACCATATCAAAAGCGGCGGTGAGATCAAGGAATACACCAGCAACTTTTAGTTTTTTATTGAGTTCTGTAATCACTTCACACAATAACAAGTCAATGGCATCCACAGTACCAATTCCTTTTCTATATCCAAATTGACGCTTATTTAAGACGTTATTTTGGTTTAGATGGTATAACAGTCTTGATTCAATTATTTTCTCGAATATTTTCGAAAGAACCGGTAACAGAGATATTGGCCTGTAGTTGTTTGGATCCGTAGGAGATCCCTTTTTAAATACCGGCACAACTTTAGCTATTTTGAGTTGTTCCGGGAACACTCCAGACTTCAAGCACTTATTAAAGAAAGAAGCTAACGGTTCGGCTAGAATATCAATATTTTCTTTAATTATGCTTAAAGGTACCTCATCATAACCGCATGACTTCTTTAAAGGCATACGCCGTACTATTTTCGTGACTTCTACAGGGTCAGTGAGTCTCATTTCCATGTTCGCCGCGATTCTAGGGGAACTCATAGTCACATATTCGAGGGACTTTTTATTATTATTAGTTATATCAACATTATAACTGTTTTTATCAAACACTTCAGCAAAAATGTCCACTAATTGCTGTCGGTCACTAACCATTTGATCACCTACTTTTAGGATATGATTATTGTGATTATTGCCTCTTTTTCTTGTTTTGTTTCTGTGTTTATTCACCAATTTCCATATCGCTTTTGTTTTGTTCTTGGCCTCACTAAGTTGTTTCCCAACCGACAGTTTTTTAGCAGATTTTATCACTTTTCTGTAAACTTTCATATATATTATGGCATAATCATTGATAGATTTATGACAATTAGTTTTGTTTCTAGTAACTAAAAATCTCTTCATTCTGCTCGAGTTCCGAATTCCCTTAGATATCCAATGATTTTTTTCTGCCTTAGTGATATTTACTTTAACATTTTTAACTTTAAATGACTTTCTAAATATTTCGTTAAACTTGCTTAGGAAACTATTGATATTACATCTATTTAAGTCGGCACATTCTAATTCCTGTCTAAATTTTATTTTGTTAGTTCTGGAATAACTTCTGCGCCTGCTCAGATAAGAACTGTCCTCTTGTTGTTTTAGGTGCTTATTGTCAAACATAATTGTACAGAGCAGACCCGCGTGACCGTCTCCAAGCTTGTTGTGGTCTACCGTGCACTGAGAAAAATGTGAATCTGGAAGATTTGTGATTATGTTATCAATGCAGGATTCATGATCATTTCGAATAAATGTAGTTTCCTTAATTAAGAACCTAAAGTTATAACATTTAAGTAGAGTTAGCAACTCGGTCTGGTTACTGCTCTCCTTGATAAAGTCAGTGTTGAAATCTCCAAAAATAACACAACTCCTGTTTAAAAAATGCTGCAAGAGCCTTTCTAGCCTTGTGATAAAATCATTGAAGTTTTTGACGTCTGGAGTCCTGTATAAACAACAGACACTAAAATTGTAATCAGTGCATTTCACCCCACATATTTCAAAACTATTCATTGCATATATCGTTTTAGTAAATTTTAAGTCCTCTACATTACATTCAGATTTCGTCAGAATCAGTGAGCCACCCCTTTTTTTGTTGGTGCGTACGTTATGGGAAACAAGTTTGTAGTCATCCAAATTAAAAATTGATACATTATCTTTGTTTAGGAAATGTTCACATATACAAATAAAATCTATTTTAAAATCGAGATCATGCAAGTAAACACTTAATTCATCTTTTTTATTTGATATTCCACACAAATTTTGAAAGAGAAAATTAAAACATTTCATGGAGTCCTTGTTAAGAATTTTAGAGTCTTCATTAACTAAAGTGTTATCGTTTATAGCATTACTGGGGGTCACGAAAATTTTTTTCATCGCTACATATTGAGTCAGCTCTATTTCCATGCAAAATAGGTTCATCGCTAGGTAAATGACTGTTATTTGAGCTCGAGCAGTTAGGAGCACCGTTTGAAGTACTTTGTGGTTTTTTGTTTAATATCTGAAAATAATACGGTATTGTGCCCTTTTTATTAACTACCTTAATAGTCTTTTTAGTAATCACAGTAGCGCTTTTTAAGTGTTCCCTTATTTTTTTATAACATAGAAACTGTTTTTCGTAATCTATATAATCTATGCATATATTTATTTTGTCACATAAGCATTTCATAAAATTTAAATTATTATAATCCAACAAGATGTCAAGATGCTTTATATTCTTAAAATGTTTAGTCCACAACCTTATATTATAATTCAATGTAATCTCATTCATACAAGTATTTTTTAAAACTGGTAATAAAAGTACATTTGTCATATTTAATTTGTTAATTAATATACATATATTTGAATTTAATTTATGCATGTCAGTGTCATGTCTACCTAAGCTAATAATTATCATGTCATCGTTTGTAAAATCATGTAACATATTATTATTATTACAATATTCCAATATTTCGGTACTGGTTGCATCAGTCATAATATGAGCATAACATTTATATTTATTATTCCACTTTCCATGTCTCGAGTTTGTTAAGGACATTGACAATCCACGTAACTGTTCATCACCAATTATAAAAATACGATTATATTTAGTCTGACGTTTTTTACTACTAGCGCCATCTCTTGTCGAGTGCTGTAATTGTTCCAATTCAATAATATTATCTTGCGTGTGTTTTTCTTCTACTGGTAACGACGATACACCAATGGAGCTATCTATGAAAGTGTTGATTTCTAGCGGAGCCGATGTAGTATTATTGGGAACAGCAATTTGAATAGTTTCTATTTGATTTTCAGCACCTGTTATTGAACAATTGAAGTCTTTAGTTCCTTCATTCCTTTTTTTCTTACTTTTAGTTGAACTTTTTGTCGGCGTAGACTTGCATATTCGAGTTAGTTGACTTATCTTCAACTCGTATTCCGTTAGTCGTTTACTTAGACTATGATTTTCAGAGACTAAATTTGTTATTTCATTTTCAGCTATTTCTAAGTTTTTCTCTAATTTACATACTTTCTTTTTCAACTCGTCTATTTCCTCATTGCAGTTTGTACTAAGTTTTGAAAAACTTCTGTTTAAAATTTGCTTTGGTGTAGAAGTAATAGATGAATAATCTGTCTCTTCTTCATTGGAAAGCGGTTCTGATAAGTTTAGTGAAGGATTACTCTGTATATTTCTTTTACGCTTCGTCACGTGATCCGTCTCAAAAGAATTATTTTCTGATTCAACCGGCTTTTGTTCAGTTTTATTGTTTGATGCATTGTAACAAGCATCACATTTAAAAGCTTTTTTATTAGTCGGAGTCATTATTCTAAATCGTTGAAAAGATACATTTGTACAGTCCAAGTGATATTTTTTCTCACATGCAGCACATATCAAAAATTGCTTATTTACAATACTTTTACTGCACTTATAACAGTTAGCTGACATCTTGGCGTGTTGAGTTAAATGACCAAAGAAATTTTTAATTTCAAAAATATTTTGTTCGACCCTTGATTTGATCTGCGGCCGTCTCGGTTGAATGTACGTGGAGAGTCCGCTGGTGTAACCACTCGGCTACAGTTGCAATAATTAAGTTGTTCAATTAAGTAGTTAGATGCGGCCGGTAGCACCTCTGCTTTAAAGCATGGACGGATTAACCATCAAAGTATCTTGCTTGCATGTCACTAGATGGCGTTACGTGTCACATGTATTAAAATGAAATAAAGTCCTTATTGCATTCCCATACAATTCACAATCCTATGACACTTCTTAACATTTGAACGATAACAACTGTCGGTTTTTGACAGATTTACGATTTTTATAATAATAATTGCTTTTAAGTAATAGTCATTAGTTATTATTGAAGTTATCACTGCACGTAATAGTTTTGACGATTTTATTAAAGCTTATTTCGCAGCATAATTGTTAATTTCACGTTTTTCCACTGTCACTGTTTTTTGGAATTTTTCCACACTATAGTTAAAATTTTTTCGTTGATAACACTCACACACAAAATATATAGGGTAATTCACCGCCCCACAAAACTTAGCACTGTAAAAGTTGAATGGGGAGGCGAAGGCAAAGTGAATTACAGATGGCGCTTCATTCTTTGGAACAATTGTCAGTTTGAGCTTATATTGTCTTGACTGTGTATTACGTGATTTTACTTTCTTAGATTGTATTTTTTTCGGTTTTGCGGACAAACAATGTATTATATGCTAACTTTAGCTCATATAAAAGAAGAATTACGGAAAAGAAAAGCCAAAACAACAGACAAGAAAGTTTATAGCAACTTACAAAAAATTGCTAACAAGCATTACATTTCTTTAAATTTCGTGTAAGATTTACAAGTAATCTTTTTATTTCAGATTAGAAGCATATGATTTAAATTTTAACAAAGCAACTGAGTGTGAATTTCCGTGTTTATAGTTGCCTGATGATGCCTTCTGTGCAATAGTAATTTCAGGTTTCTGTACTGGAATTTCTGTACCATCCAAAATTACACGAACCGTTTTATCATATTTATTTTATTATTCTAAGTTTTTTGAATGACTCTGGCATATACAATTCTATTAATTCTCTGTTTGGCCCCAATATTGGGCTTATTCCATATTTAATATACCTATCAAATTCATCCAAGTTATAAATATGCTAGAAACTGCTGAGGTTGAAATATTAAAGAACAAAGCTGTTATAATTCAAATGTTGTTTTATTTTGGCGAAGCTTCATCAAATTCATGAAACATTCCTTTTGATTTATAATGTTTCTCAGGCTCAGCAAAGGAGAAAATCGAGGGAAAAGCATCTTTTTTTTGATATTTTTTTGCCCAATATTTGTTTTGTTACTGGGAAATCGATGAACTCCAATAATTTACAAGTTACATGCATAACAATGCGGAATTTTCTCAGTATAAAATAAAAAAGTGTAATACTCCAAGAGATTCCCATATGTTTTGACACTTTCTTTGAGGCGGCCCGGTACCAAGACCAGACGCCACCTATCGGGATAAAATTGCGCTTTTCCTCCCCATTAACTATTTTTAGATCGGGAAAAAGTACGGAGCTAATGTTTACTGTGCGGCTAGCGCCATCTAGTCATCTGGTCGCGCGGACACTGACCGATACGAAGGTGTCCTTCAAATTTAGGAGCTGCGTCGATGGATTTAAGTTCCAATTGGTTTGCAGGCGAGGCCAGGTAGTGGTTTGGGCAAGCACGTAATCGGAGAATTAAATTGGGATAGAGGCGTTAAATGAGTAGGTTCTCGGAGGCGAGCGCTTTTTGTGGAGATAGTGAGGAGACACAGGGATTACTTTGTAGCTTTTGGGAGAAATTTGTACCTATGGATTGACGTCCTCCGTAGTCGAGTGGTTTGCACGCCGGTTTTCAAGGAGTCACCATCTCGAGGTCCCGGGTTCGATCCCCGGCTGGGTCAATGTAGAAAATGAACTTTTCAATATTGTCTCAGGTCTGGGTGTGTGTCATACCACCGTTGTTTTTGATTTCCATAACACAAGTGCTATAGCTACTTACTTTGGAATCGGAGCAATGTATGTGATGTTGTCAAATATTTATTTATTTATTTATAAACAAGGTAACTCTCTGCAGTCAGCATCTATCTTTCCAAGAACCTGCAAATACCAACATTACTTACAATGACAAGTATGTATGTAAAGAAATATTGTTTCCAAACTAAAGTTCGCTTAGTAATCTCATGCGTCATCGGATTCCTTCCAGTTCATTAGATATCCTTATTTCCCCTAAATATTTGAATGCTTCATAGAACGAAGTGCTTCATTCGTCATAAGATGTTCATAGTAAGCAAAGGTGATGAAGACTAATGGTGATGAGTATTGTCTCATCCCTAGCTGCGCATGCGCAGTAGCAGCGAGTCATGCGCGGTAATGACCGAAACGTCCCCCCTCCAACTCTCCCAAACAGAACATTACCCGTTATTACACGCCACCGATTCGAATCCAATTAATTGAACCTACGACTGAGGCAAGGCTTGCTGCACTTCAATGGCTAAATGGTTTTCCGGCTGTCAGCTGTCCATTGATGGCTAATTAAGCTCGTGCGATTTGTCATTTCCTTAATAAGCTTCAGTGGAGAGATTTATATCTAGCTGTGATTTGAGACGTGAAGGGCCAACAATAGCGGGATTGACTTGAACTTTTGATGTGACTATTTTCAGTATTGTCAAAGCCGAAGTCTGTTTAGTCAACAATTACTATCGCAGCGTTCATGTCTTTTTGGACGGAATACAGGTCCTCTGCAATGCATGTATCCTTATGACCATACTATGTCCCCGATAAATATTGTAAGCCATTTAAAGTTTTATCCTTGAAATACTAAGATAGAACTCTTCCCGACCATTGAATAAGGTACCTACCTTAATAACCACTGAACATTCAAATTAAACGGTTCTTTAAGTTAAGGCCATCTTAAATTCAAAAATCAGATTTAACAGCAACAATTTGAAACTTAATAAAGTTAAGGAGACTTCAAACAATGGTTTTACTCAAACGGTTCTTAAAGTTAAGGCCATCTTAAATTCAAACAAGTTGTCACATTTAACAAAAACTTAAGACACTTAAAGGGGACTTTAAACAAAAATTTTAGCTAGAAGCCTTTTGACGTTATTGATTTTATATTGAATTGTTTTTTAAAACACTTTGATTTTAATAGATTACGCCACGCTTTAACTAGGGCGTTTCTCAAGAATAAGTAAGATGTTTCTCAATATCTTCAGAAATTCCTAGACTTGAAGTTTGACATGTGATTACAGAACGTAGGACCAATTGTCGCGTTGTTTCACCACAGACGAGGGGGTGCGGGGTGCGGGGCGCAGGCGTGGTGTTTCGCAACGAGTGGGCATCGGACAATGATTTGTGCAGATTATACGCCGGCCTCGCGGCCCGGGTTGAGCGAGAGTTGGCTCGACCCCTACCAGTGGTACTGATGGCTCTTCGATTCGAGTAGGCTTAAAAAATGCAAAGAATAATTTAAGTCTTAGATTGGTCTTAGATTTCAAGAGGTCTATAGTTTTAGTCCGTGTGCCCACGACAGTATTGCCTACGTCATATGACATCACGATGAAATGCATGGCACACGGTCGAAAAAGTTGTGCTGAGCGAGGATCAGAAGATTATCACAAATAAAATTGGCCGGAAGCTTGAGAAAATCTTGCACTTCCGGTCAAAATTTTAAGATTATATTTACGTCATGTGACATCAATAAGAGACCCGTGTCATTATTTAGTTTTCAATCGTAGAGAGAGTAAACATAAGTCTGTCAGTTCTGAAATGACTAAAAAACAAAAAAAATAAGTTTAAGGTATTCCGGCCATTTTAGAACTGACAGACTTATGTTTACTCTCTCTACTATTGAAAACTAGATGATGACACGGGTATCTTACTGATGTCACATGACGTAAATATAATCTTAAAATTTTGACCGGAAGTGGAAGATTTTCTCCGGCCAATTTTATTTGCGATAATCTTCTGATCCTCGCTCAGCACAACTTTTCCGACCGTGTGCCATGCATTTCATCGTGATGTCATATGACGTAGGCAATACAGTCGCGGGCTCACGGACTATTTGATGTTGTCGATAGATTTAATATTTTGTAGATTGTTCGTCATTAAAAAATCACATTAGTTTAAAAATATTAAGAATTTTAAGTATGGGAGGTACAAAAGCTACCGAAAAATAAAATGCTACAGTTGTTTGTTTCTCTAGAAATTAAAAAACTATGTTAGTAAAGTTTTAGTAGCGGGCCTTCTATTACATTCGACTGATTCCACCCTGTAAATTGTTACAGACCTTGTATTTTTAATCCTCTCAGTTTAATGTGCGATGTTATCATTAACATTACATTCATAGTCAGCTTCTCAGCCCTTGAAATGATGCAGACTCCCAACTATATTCACTTATCAGGTATCCGAATGGCTTTAAAGAATTAACGATCCTCATAAGTGTCAAATTATGTAGGAATTAATGTAGTAAAATACACTCAAGCGCATCTTATTGCGTAGGAGTATCTTAACGGTGCATCGGCCACTGTCGCGCTCCACACACTGCTATAAAATTATAAAATTCGGAAGGCCGTTAAAATTATTAAGAATAGGCGTTAAGTAATTTGAAATTGGGCCTACGATTGTAGATTTCTAATCTATAATTGATGTGAATAGGAACATTTTATAAATCGAAGAGATGATGCTATTGGAGTTTTCGATGATTGGTAATCGTAGAAAATAAAAGAAGAATTTCGTAAACACAAAAGTTTCTGAAAAGTCTTGAGTCTTATTAGAATTATAAAAGGTTTTATTTTATTTTGTTTAGCGATAAGGACATGACTAGAACGCGAATGTGTCGGAGATGTGTGCCGGAGATGTGTGCCGGAGATCTCGTGTCGAAATGAGCGATGTGGAATGAAGAGACTGTATGCAGAGCACGCAAAGAAACCTGGAGATATGCTGAACTTTGGATGTTTACATTCTATGCCGAGGTTAAGATTCCGTTTAGGTACAATCACAGGATCTTCAGAATGTCGAAAGTTTTACTGAAGGTATTTCTTTGTTAAAGTATCTTTAAGTTATTTCACAATTTCTATAATATACCATCACCAATGTATGAACTTTGTGATTTTTTATGTTTTTAACAACTTTACTAAAATGTTACATTTTACTGACCCCGATCTATCTTTGTGTAGAGATCAATAGTAAAACATGTTTAAATGTCGGAAGAAATAATTTAATCTGCCAAAGAAATTTAAATCAAAAACATCCATATTGGTATACAATACAATGTTAAGATGTCTATTCATCTCTTTCAAAGCTAAACTACTAATCTTCGTGTGGCGAGCCCTTTGTGGTAAAGTTTAAGTAACGTGGCGTACTTTAAGAGTGATGAAATGGTACGACAAATTATTTTCCAATGTAAAGCATTACATTACATTCTAATACTTATGCTCACTCTGTTTTTTATGAAAACAGACAAAAAATATTGCATTAAGAATTTAAGTAGAAACAACAAATCAAGTTAATCAGTGCATATCAAATTACCATCTATTGTTAAATTATTTGATGTCAAGGTTACTAATAACGAAATAAATGTCAATAGGAAATAGAAGCCTGGCTTGTGTTAAAAAACCCATGTTCGTGGTGACAGATAATTTTTTACGCCTAATGATGCGCAGGTGACGTGAAACCAATCCGATGACAATGGGTGGCCGCTTTTCATCCTCCAAGATACGAGCGTTCGAGATGCGGGGGTGTGCGATAACCCGGCCGGGCTCGGCGAGTCGGGCCCATGGTAGCGCTCCGTGGGCGGCGCGCGCGTGAGCCGCTGCGATCCTCCGCCAACCATCATTATGTTTTATGTTCTCATTATTAATAACGGCAAATTGGATTAATTTCGAACAGGGCAGTTCGTGATACATCGTATCTACACGATCTACAACAATTTTTGCTCGCTAGATGCCTTTCACCGTTCAAATGTTTTATTTATGCTCTAAACCAGAACTGATCATAATGGAACTTATTTAAATTTGTCGCAGTAAAAACCTTAAGGTAAAACGCGTCCGAGGCTACGTTCTCGTAATGCCATAAAATTAAAATCCGTGCGACCACCCGCCGGTTTGTTTATAGGTACTTTTATACATTACGCGCATCGCATTATGCATACGTAAATCGCACACAGGTGCGCGGTGCGCGTGTGTGGAGGCTTCCCACGAACCACTTTATTATCTCATTAGCGTGAAGAATGTCTTCATAAAGTGTCGCCAGCCCCGGGACATCGTTCATTACGCAGCGTAATGGCTTTAATAAAACCCTATATTTTCCGTGACCAATAAAAATCGACGTTGTCTCGCACTGACGTTGAGTGATGTACATTTCGTTTTTGCTAAGGCATCGGACTGGGTCGTTTAGCGGTGACTTTTCTATGGAAGATTGGTTGATCATCGGTAGCGGGTAGTCGCGGTTCGAGTAGTGCAGTCCGTAATGCGGGGCTATTACGAGAGAGCCCGGGGGCGCACGGGCGTGGACGCGGACGGTGGCGCAGGTGTGTCCCTCAGGGTGTGCTACTGAGCCCGCTCAGATATTATCATGGCTCTCGCTGTCTGCGCCCTGTCTGCGCCGGCATCTGTTGCAAGATTATTGACGATCATATTTATTAGCATAAAATAGCTCTTAGCACTTGCTTTTTAATCACGCCTCCGCTTATCGTAGGCAAACACGTTTACCAATTGATTTTACATTTTTATTCATCAATGACAAGTTTTAAGGGGACTTTAATTAAGTAATTAAGTTAAGTACCTATAATTATATAGAAATGAAGAAACTGGATGATCGGGATTTGAGATAAAATTATGCCACAAGATTTGTGGCTGTTCTGCAAGCACAGTCTCACCTAAATATCGAGGTGTTGCGAAGACGTGAGATTTGTTTATGGCATAAATAATTGAAAGACAACGTGGCGGACACGTGACGCGGCCGCAACGAGGGCGCGCCGTGATGGATGCTGCGAGGGCGGCTGCCCTCCGGCGGTTTAGGCTTACCGAGGACTTTAAGTAGAGTGCCTTATTGCAAAGATCTTTTCTTTTACGTTACTATGATTTAAACCTGTTATTAAACTTTATGTGTTGCAAAATTAAATAAGCAAACATGAACTGACTAGAAATAGACGCAACCTGGATTAAATCTCTTCTACGAGAACGAATTACCATAACTGACACTTTTGTGTAGCTTTTATAGCTTTCATTAGCTTTCCAATAGACTCGCAAGCAAACTCTTTGGCCATACAAGTAAAACGTGTCAATCGTCACTTCTAGTGTGTGTCAACCCTTAGGGGCGTGAGAAAAGTGTTGCAAAATGTCTGAGATGATATGTTTCGACTGCGTTGATTCATGGCGGCAGCGACGGCCGCTTGCCAAATCGATTGTTTAACAAATTGTTTGTCCATTGCGATGTGGACGCCTTTACCGGGCACTGTGATCGGGCCCATTCTATTTTAGGTTGGATTGTGCGATTTTAATTTTCTTTAAGATTATGATTTCCCGGCTGCGAAACTAGATATGGCTGCAAGTGAAACACGATCTTCGTCATTCTTAGTGTGGTCAATTATAGCAATCATGGTGGTTTATTTAAGAGTTGTGTTTGGTCCAATTGTGTTTGACACCAAGCTACATGATACATGCACTCCATGACGTTAAGGGCAGACATCGATGGAGGGGTATCATTAAAGAGAAATTAACTTCCCATCGGGGGAATCACGAGATTCCCCCGATGAGAAGTTAATTTTTCTTTATTTTCCTCAGTAATGAGGAACAAAACGCGAGGAGGAGGAGGAGGAGAGTGTTTGGTCCACGATACAAGTTCTGTTTTGACCCTTATCTTATTTCCAATACTGAAGCAGTTACTTCCTGATATATCCTAACTTTACGGCGTCAATGGATACATATCTTTTCCTGTGAAGATATTATTGAAACGTCACAAGTTAAGCATGCCATGTGCTCGTTGTAACAGCTTCATTTGGAGGCGGAGGTAGTTGTGAAAGCTGTAGTTAAGTTATTCGTTACGATGGTGGACGTTCCGTCCGCCCCGCGGGTCAAGTGTCGCCTGGACGGATAATCCGGCGGGGCTTATAGCCTGCACGGTACAAGTGTGCTACCATTTGCATCACAACGGATCTGATTACTATAAATATCTGATACTAAATTACTATACAGTTCCTATTTGATTTTGAAGAGTTCTTTTGTTCATCTTCAAAGTCCAAGGTCCATGGCAATTAAATAACCCATTAAGTATTTTCTTTCAAACAAAAAAGAAATCATTTGAATCGGTTCACAAAGAAGATGCACGATCATCCGTAAAAAATGGAATAGTAACGAAAATGTTTTTTTTTTTCTGAAAACTTAATTGATTTTAAAAATGAGTGCAATCTTCAAGTGTATTCTTTAAAATAAAAATAATAATTTTCCAAATCTGTCTAGAGGTAACAAACATAAAAAAGCATACCTACAACTGAATTGATAACCTCCTCCATATTTTTTTACACACACCTAATACTTGGTGAATGATGCATTCTCGTGTTATCAAAAACATGTTAATTATTCTGTTTGCAAATGTGTAAGTGATCTAATTCACTGGTAGTTTTTACTCCATGTTAATTTGTTACTTTTTAGAAATATTAATCTTTTAATTTGAATTTTGTTTCTACTTCTGGACGTAGGTATATTCGCTATAGTTTTCCAATGACTTATTTTTACTCCTGGAAAACTTCAGATACATGAAATAATCAAACCCACGGCCTAGATCATGACCTGATGTTTGATTTTCCTTTTTTTGTAGTGGTAGATATAGTTATAGGCACCCCTGCCTACCCCGCCGCGTGCGCGCGCGCCGCTGACGTATTAACTCTGCCCACTCAATGATCATCCGATATTGACCACAACGCATTGTGACAGCTTTTATCGTTGTAAATTTGTCCAATTATAATAAACCTCCACTACAAATTATGCGCGATGAAATACAATTTGAATACATTACCGACATTTTATTGTGGCCGGAACACGACGCGACAACTCTGGCATTTTGTTGTTTCACGTGTTAACTGCTTCGGGACGAGTTTGGGTGCAATTTTACAACAGTTAACTGCCGATGGCTAATATGTATAATATACTACAACCGTTACGGACAAGGATTGTCTAAACTTGTTTGAAAGTTTATCGCAACATAAAGATAAACAATTCTCTATACGTGTGGTAAGATATTTTTTATCATTCGATTTACAAAAGAAACAAAATGTATTGCCTCATCATGTACTGCGATGATTTCAAATTGGAATTGTCATAACTTGGTTTAATAGGTGATTAGCAAATTAATTGTGTGTATAATCTCGAATAGGTAGAAAAGAGATTGTCGAGAACGTCGATTTTACGAAAATACAGTCTTATAAAATTTTAGGTATATTTGTAGTTACTTACCTTCCTATAATTTGGAGACTATAAAATAACAACGTCTTAAGTTTTAAATAAATAGTAGCTTTTTTAGTCTGACTCATACACACATAATTTTATAGAGAAAACTTGACTGCTAGTTTAGAATCCTCCACGGAGGTCGAAATTTTTTCGTCAGAAAAAGTAAAAAAGCGTTTTTGTAGTGTTGTTCGTGACCTATTTAGTTGAACATTTTATTACGGGACGGAGTTTGGGAGAACAAATTGAGTGATTTGTCGGTTTGTCACGCGGGCGGAGGTGGTGGCATGGTGTGGCGGGTGGCAGTGATGGCGTGGCGAACACGACGCGCGCCACCGACCGTGGCGACGGGAACACGGTCTTAATGGCTACTGTTGAAAATTAGGAGTTTGGTGTCACAAATTTACTAGTATCCTATTTGTGAGTGACGGAATATTTAGTTTGCAGTGGTGCTAATAGAATTCTAATTTTAGCGCTACGAACTCTGAGCAAAATTATGAGGCACGATTGAGCCATTTCTTGGTGTGATATATATTTAGTTTATCTAGCTTATGGATAATCCCTATGGATTATATTGAACTGACTTGAAATTATTAAAATAGGTTTCTAAATTAAATTGCATTTGTACTCAACTCAATACGCATTCGATTTTTTCGAATAGGCTATCTGGAACCTGTGAAATAGGCCTTAAAATGAATTAACCAAAGACCTGAGGGCACAAACCATACAACAAGTACTTTGCCTGAGGGCTTATTAAAAATTATAGTTATGAAAATATGTAATGGAAGAGCGGAGTCATTTGGTACAGGCAATAATTGCTTAAAAGATGACTTCGATCACTAACTATTGTATAAACATGCTTTTAACGAAAATAAATTTTATTTATTTATTTATTATTTATTTATTTATTACTTAGTTAATGATGTCACGCACGGAGTGGGTCGTACATCGTTCGATTATCATGATTTTTTTAATGTAATCGCCCCTTTATTCTACAGGTTCTCCACCACATATTCTAATATATAGAACAGAATCTGTATAAAATTATCTCTCAAGTAAGGTAAGTATCCGGGATCTATCCAATTCCACAATGGACCTTGAACACAAAAAAATACAACAGCCACACTCCTTAAAGAACTAGAGCTATGCACGAGTGCGGAATCAATCACCAAAGAGATCGAGTTACATCGCGTCCGTTGAGATGAGATGGTCGTCGTCGGTGGCGAGCGGAGTCACGCGGCGCGATTAGTCTCACCGCTACCGGGAACCGGCCGCCAAATTGGAGCATTCTCCATCAATTACGTGATTACAGGCGGTTTTACAGTTCACTGGAAGCCTCACAGTAACAACCCTTAATCACTAGTTCATTAATTCTGCTAGTAAGTAATTGTATTTGAAGTCCTGTTTCGATAACAGACTGACTGAATTGATTAACAGACGGACTTTTCATCGTTGTTCTACTATTTTATGGACTTTTGATTCAGAGATAAATGAAAAATATTTCTTATTTTCCACTATAATAATAATAAATAATAAATAAATCATTTATTTCCTCATCACACACACAATAGGTTACTTCACTTAATTCTAGAACAATTTTGAGTGTAATATTAGTATGACCTGAAGTGTGAGAAGCTGGTGCCCGCAATAGGTTTTAAAAGAAAACCGGTTAAGCTAGGGTTTCCTAGGATGACGGTGCCGTCATATTACAGCCGTAATTTAGCGGTGTAGAACGTTGTCAATGTAAACAATACGGCGTGGTTTCCTAGAGAGCGGTGCTGGACACCGACGTCAAAAAGCGGTGCCGCCATTTTTATGACGGCCGTCATGACGGTGTAGGACAGTTCGAAAACGTTTTTACCATTGAAAATGGTTATCAGATGCAAATCGCCTGAGACGTATTTTTGGCCATATCTCCGAGGATTTTGGGAGGATCGAAATGAAAATAGTACCAAAAGTTGGGGAGTTTATCGAGACACGTGTGAACGTTTGAATTTTGAAAATCTACTGGTAACTTTTTGTGGAATTTTGCGAAATTCCAAAAATTCCGGGTTTTTTGGGGGATGTTTGTTTACTAAATTGTAAATATTTCGGAAAAAAAACCGACTTGAGAAAAAATGAAAAAAAGGGTCCTAGGGTATTAGATTAGCTATCATGTGACACGAGGCGGTGTACATTACCAGTATTAAACACTTTTATGATCGTTTTTACTAAAATATTATAAAGCATATAATTAAAAGCTTTGTTAATTTGAAAAAATGAGTAGACTCATGAATTTTATTATGAGTGTAAATTAAGTACAATTTAAAATATTTTTAAGACCAAAGTTGTCTTTCTGTGCGATCAATTAGTGCCTTTCCTTAAATAAACTAGATTTTATAACAAGACTAGACTTAAGATTCTTCGAAAAAGACAATTAACATAACTTAAAAATAATAAAAGCTAGTTCGTTGATGTCTTTAGTTCGCGGAACGCTTTTGTAGCGTTGTAATTAAGAGATTTGCGCCAACAAATGGTCTTTGACGGTCTATAAAATATGAATGTTATGGAATTGCTCTGCTGAAGTGGCAATGGCCGGGACATAACAAGAAGATCTGAGTAACATTTCTAAATGAAACGTAATATAAATCATCATAAAGTCTATGATGAAACCCTAAAATGGTGACATATTTACGTAAAAAAGATCTGCAATTCATTTCATATTGGAATCTTATTTGTCTTTATCTTTAATTTTATACTTATTCATAAAAAATACATTTGGAAAATAAATAGTAGATTGTTATACGAGGGTCCAAAGGAAGCAATTCCCATACGAGATATTTAGACGCCCGAGCATAGCAAGGGCGGCTATAGTTCGAGGTGGAATTGATGACTTTTGCCCGAGTTAAACACTCTACTTTTCATTTCGAATATAAGGAAAGTAAAAAAGTCTTAGTTTTTCCTAAATGTTTATTATAAAAACATGTACTTAGTAACTACATTGGTAGACTTTATAATTATTTTACTAACTTACTTACCTTATCTATTTAAATTTAATTGAAAATTAGAACAATTTGTGTAAAGTTAAATTCTTGCTTGAAATATTTACAGTTTAATATTTATGATGACTGATTTGGCTAAAACGCTAGTTTTTTTACATTCTCCTTGAATTTGGCTTTGTTGGATGCCTGTAAAAGTTGTAGATATTCTTTGGTCTTTGATTAGACGGTAAGTCCATGGCAGAGACTCTCCTGAAGTAGTTGTTTGAAGTTTGAGGTAAATTAGAGGGTAGTTTAATTGTTTCTTTTATTTTGTATGAACTTTTTGTTCAAGTATAATAGTAGATTGTTATACAAGACGCTAAAATGACCCATTGCATACGAGGTAGTTTTATTCCCGAGCTTTAGCGAGGGAATAAATAGAAACCGAGTTACAATGGGTTTTAGCGTCGTGTGTTACACTCTACTTTTCACTACGAAGGCGAGAAAATAAAATACAATATTAAACACCTAGTTTATACTTACGTAAACGAAGCCACTCATTTATCTATCCTCCACTTCATAAACTTTTCATACAGTATTTAAATAAATGATTTGTGCTTGACGGTAAAAGATTAAAGTTATTTCTTTCCTATTACTTACTTACAGTCACACTATTCAATTAGTTTGGTATTAGAGAAAAATTCTAAAGATTTCGCGCCTTTTTTAATTTCTACTGTAGCAGCTAAGAAACACAATGTACGCATTCTACGATCAAACTTAAAGTCACAGAGTATAAATAAGTCTATGATTTCACCGAAGAGATCGCTGCTTTTAGTTCCATTTTCAAAAATAATAATGAGAAACAGTATTAAGTCGAGCGAGTCTTTATTCGTGATTATGAATAAAGACTTTTTCGTTTTAGTAGGCTCATTGGTAATAGACAAACATTAAAAAAGAAAAAACTTTATCCCCTAGGGGTAATTTTGCTATTTTATCCTGGCTCTTGTACCTTACAATGACGGACTTTTAGAGCAAGAGGAGTGAAAACTAATTTTTAGTAAAAACACAAACAAAACTTTAATACGGCACACACAGCTCAAAGTCACAGAGTTAGGTATCACTCCAATATTTTTACACGTTTTTATTAGGTTGCTTTCTCGTTTGTGTGTTTGTTTGTTTGTTTATTTGTTTGTTTGTTCGTTTGTTTTAACACGTTTTTATTAGGTTGCTTTCTCGTTTGTGTGTTTGTTTGTTTGTTTATTTGTTTGTTTGTTTCTCCACAAAGTTTGCGAACGATTTTATATTAGCTTCCCGATGAGCTAGAGACTTGAAACTTTGAACATAGGTCAGAACTAGAAGGCAATTCAATATTATGGTGTCATTGAGCTGATCTGATGATGAAGCCGGAAGAAGGCCACAGGAACTCTATGATGAAACCATACAACCCCATCGTGGTTGGACTCGAAGTGGGACTTGAAGTGTGTATATTTGTTAAGCAAAACATGAAACTATTTAAAAGAGCGTGTGAAATCTACCCACGAAATACCAGAAATCCAAATAGATTGGTACTGAAAGAAACACCTCAAACATTTCAGTATTCTAAGAGCTGTCTCACTATGTGCGTAAAATTGTTTAATAATATACCAGAAAATCTGAAAACGCTAAATATTATTCATTTTAAAAATAGTATGTTTAAATGGCTATTAACGGAAAATTTTTACGACATCAAAGAGTTTTTGACTAAAAATATAAATAAGTAATTAACTGTGATCTAAGTTGTAATTGCATCCAATATCTCGACATTTCAATTGTAATTTAATATTTATTATTTGACATTGGTATAATAATCTGACATATTAATTTAAATTTTAACAAGATTGTATTAATTTGTATGCTTAGTAATAGGCGAAACATGATAATGTACAAACAAATTTTTACCTTCCATCTTATTTACCATGTTTGAAGCAAATAAATAAATGATTATGATTAGAATCGTCTTGACGAGTACTCTAATGGGAGACGAAGTCCAGGGTGGAACCATGCAACCCCATCAAATTTGGGCTCGTTTGAATCGTCTTGACGAGTTCTTTGTTGGGAAATAGTTTCCAGGGTCTGATGATGGAGCAGGAAGAAGGACACAGGAACTCTTTAATAAAACTACGCTATCCCATCGAGATTGGGCTCGTTTGAATCGTCTTGACGAGTGCTCCGATAAGAGATGGTATATTTTTGGTCTCAGCTCGTTAACTAAAAAGCAGAAAATAAAAATTTACTGAAAAAAACCTTTTTATACAGAAATTTAAACCTAAAAACGTGGGGCGCATTTTATAAAATTTATCATCCATGTAGTCTTTAGCATG
Organism: Agriphila tristella; assembly: GCA_928269145.1. Classification (NCBI taxonomy): domain Eukaryota; kingdom Metazoa; phylum Arthropoda; class Insecta; order Lepidoptera; family Crambidae; genus Agriphila; species Agriphila tristella. The sequence goes on along the minus strand of OV743443.1, from coordinate 661,325 downwards.
CGCCCCACGTTTTTAGGTTTAATTTTCTGTAGGTATAAATATTATAGTGTTATAAATATTTACAGAAGAATTTATTTATTACTTTTTAGTCTGTTTTTACTAGAACGTTTTAATTTTTTTAGTCCGATTTTTTGTTGTAATAATTTAGTCCGTTTTAAAAACGTGTTTTTTTAAAAAGTTTTTTTTTCAGTAAATTTTTTAAATTACTTTTACACCCTAGGATGTAACGAAGAGTTTTTGACCCGCTACTCAGTTTAAATATACATCACTTTCCGAATATGAGAAATGAAAATGTACATTTCCGTACCCATGTACGTAGGTAAATTTTAATACCCATTAGGAATAAACGTGCATAATTATTATCTTGCGATATTTATTGCCCTTTATCTAAAATATAGCCGTTGGTGGGGTGATAAAGTTCTGGAATATTAGTTAAGGCGCTGTAGGTAGTGAAACTAGCGCCACCACTACATTTATTTTTATTACTCGTAAACCAAGTCAATATTTAAAAAAAGCACAAGTAATAATCTCTTAAATTGTGTCTAATATTTTTTGAATAACTCTTCAACAGTTATTATTCATTCTGTAAGTTTTAAAATCCATAATTGCCAAAAGTGGCCACTTTGAGCTAAAATGGATTTTAAAACTTACAGAAAGAATGAAAACTGTTGAAGAGTTATTCAAAAAATATTAGACACAATTTAAGAGATTTGTACTTGTGCTTTTTTTAAATATTGACATGGTTTACGAGTAATAAAAATAAATGTAGTGGGGGCGCCACATTCACTACCACCGCGCCTTAAATCCATTTTATTGTGTTGCGATGATCGGCTACACTACAGTATTTACAGATCTGTAGTAGGTCGGCGGCGCGGCGCGGTTCGTTTTCAGTATCTCATTGTACAGCTTTTGATAAAGTTTAGTGGTGAAGTGTACCTCCAGCGGGCGACGACGTCGGAGCGGTATCTATAATTGTGATCGGACGGTCAGCAGCAGCGGGCGGCGGACGCGTCACAACAGCCGATTGTGCAAACACGGCGTCGTCGCTGCCGCCGCCTAGGGTTACATACCGTCGCGTCGTAGTATTAAGAAAGTCCGGACAAAAGGCTGGTCACCTTCTGGTCACTCAAAAAAGTGCGAACATTTTATTTAATTGGCTAATGGCCGAATACTCAAACGCTAATTAACTTTGAGGGGCTCTCAAACGTCGTCCTGTCGCATTAAATGTCAAAGATATGACAAAGACAGCATGCTGTTTGAGAGCCGCTCAAAGTTAAGTAGCGTTTGAGTATTCGGCCATAAGTGGCTTAGCGCTTCATTGTGTACTAGCGGCCGCCCGCGGTTTCAACCACGTGGTTCCCGTTCCCGTGAGAATATCGGGATAAAAAGTATTTTATGGTTTAATCTAGGCTATCTACTATCTGTGTGCCAAATTTCAACCAAATCCGTTCAGTAGTTTTTGCGTGATTGAGGAACAAACATCCAAACCCACAAACTATCACATTTATTATACTTACTAGTAGGATTATATAGTAGGAAGTATGATTTTGTGCTTTCGGCCTGCGTCCGAAGCTGCATTGCAACGCAGGAGCAACTTTTGCTAAGGTCGTTCATGGGATGGTGAATAAAATAAAATTAAGAATAAATCTGATAAACCCTAGAAGCGGATAATTTCTAGATAGAAACCCAAAAGTCCGGTAATTTCTCGACAGTATGGTGACCCTACCACGCCAGACCCTGAACATCTCTTCATCGCGCTATCTCCCATCACCGCACCGCTTTTGTTCACTAATCATCGGCCCCTTTTCATTATTGTATAATACCACAAATATGGCCACTCGCCATTAGATCTTTTCACTTTTTACCAGATTATCTTTGAGATTAAAGCCTCTTGACCTGCTGTAATAGTATAAACAATGAATTGTGTTGAACGGTGACGGGGCTTATTGGAATTCGATGTGGCTAGGTCATCGATGAAAGCTCAAGAGAATTGTGATGATCATTCTCTTGAAGCGAGATTGAATTTTAGATTGGAAGTCGCAAATTTAAATATATGCGCTCACATACGTTTTATTTACATTAATTTTATTTCACTATCGCAATTTTTTCCGCAAAATTTTCATATAAGTATGTACCTACCGATAACTTTCAAAACTTTCTGTTGTGCCAAAATTGTGAATAAAAATTATGTTAAAAGTCTTGTAACAACATTTTTATTCTCAATTTAACGATATTACACGGTACGTCAGGAAATGTTACGAATCATAATAATGCAAAAGTAAAAAAAAACAAAAACATCTAATTTAAATCCACAAAGCTTGTAATACTTGCAATGAAAGTACGCTTAAAGCATCCGATATTTGACTAGGCTTAATTTGTCCGTGTACATTTTGTCAAGATACCATCATTCAACAATTATTCATCTTTAAATATTGATCAATAAATTTCAAAACTATAATGAATCAAAATAATAGACGGGTCAAAATACATTTAGTTTGTATTGAATCTTAGATCGGCGCGTCTAGCGTCTGATCGAATCTTGGATCGGAGGCGCGTCGCGTCGGTCGTCCGTCGGTCGGCGCCGATCTGTCATCGCATAATAATGGTGCAGTTTGATAGCGATGAATAATTGTTGTTGCTATGATTTATATTTAATTGTACACGTTTACTCTTAACCTTAATTTGATTCGAAAGGCAAGATTGACGATTGAGGAAACTTAGGGAGAAATTCTGAAGTGTTATTAGAGTATTATTTTTCTGATCTAATTACAGTTGTTTGATGTATGATTTGTAAAACAATGACACTGGAAAAAAAACAATATCGATAATTATAGAAAGTTATCAAAAAGTACCTAAGTATACAAAACATTTCAAAGAGTTATTCTTATTCATTGAGGATATCAAAAACCTATGACCTATGGTCCTCGACAGCAAAATGAATAACAACAATAATATTAATTGAACCAGTTTGATTAGGCATCTTTAGCACCAAAATCATGTCTTTGATGGACCAGGAATAAATCAAAGGTGACGACGCCCGTCCGGCCGCCGCACCGGCACCGGTCGGTCCTGCGAGTCGGACGGCTAATCGTCGGAAATGCCGCCGCGTTTATTGCCCCGCTCTAATTGATTCTATTGCCCGTTTTTTGCAAGAATCCGTTTGAGATGTTTTGCTCCTCAGCCACGATACTGCTAAATGGCGCGCCATTGACTTAAGAACAGGAAGTTAGTATGTCATACTGATATGACTTCTCCATGTGAGAAAAAGGTGGTATTTGTATCGGTTATGGATTGTTTAAGTCTCGTTATTAATTATTTATTGTATTGTCTTTTGAGATATTATTCAGAATATATTATTTAGTAGGAAAGTGATAATGTTGCATTCACATACCTAATGGAATACCTGCTTAAGCCTAAAGAATAAACTCTTACCGCAAAGACTTCTTGTCTTTAACCGACTATAACAAAAAAGGAGGAGGTTCTCAGTTCGGTTGTTTTATTGTTACCTCATAATTTTGTCAATTATAAACCGATTTTATAATATTTTTTCTTGAAAGCATATATAGCTTCAAATTGGTTTCAGTGATAAAGTCAGGATCTGATGATAGGAATCAAGGGTACTCTTCAAATTTTATATTTCTAATGAAGTTGGGTGGGACTTTTATAGTAAAAAAAGTTGTCCACCAGCCTCACCCCACTTCAATAGACGTGTTTCATTACAATGATATGATATGCATATCTAGTGATTTGAATTTTATTTCTTGCTTTTTAGAGGTATTTAATTTTGAAGCTGTTTTTATTTTTAGGTTTTAAGAAGTATTTTTTTTGTTTTCTAAACTTTTTTTGCTCAACGTCTTTTAACGTGCTTAGTTATATTGTCGAGAGTTTTTTTATGAGTTACTGTGATAGTAAGGATATTTTTTTGTTATTTACTGACCCTGAATATGCGCGTGAGCATAGCGTGCGCCATTCACCTTCCCACGCGCCGGACACAATGCACCGCGCTGCAATTATAGTTATAATTCCGACGTCAATCGCAGGTTTGATTCTGTTAGTTTGTTACATCATTATAAATCACTATACTTAGTTTAGTAGGTATTGTTACACTTACCTATCACCTTTTCAGTCCATTGTAAAACTGTGCGACACTAATTAAGCTAATCTGAAAACAGTGACATAGGTAAGTCATGGAATGTAAAAATTAGAAAAATCTAAACGTTTGAATCGCTTTGTGACGTTAAAATCAAGTAGGCCGTTACGTTAGTCGGTAAATACATGCCTTCATTAGGTAGTATTACGCGTTTAATACCTGTGATTTGAATTTAATACAATGCAAAGCGAGAGTTTAAAAATTTATTTCAATAGACACTGTCTGAATGGCAAAGTATCGTAACACAGGTTTTGGCATTTCTCTAATGATTTTTATTTAAATGATTGATTAATGAGTACTTAACATTTGAAACAATTGCAAAACAGTAGATTATACACCAAGGGGATAAAGCACTGTTTTATGTCACGGGCGCTACATTGAATCCTGAACTTAACGAAGGACTCCAAATTTAACTCCCGAGCGCAGCGAGGGTGGTATAAGATAATTCCCGAGCAAAGCGAGGGAATTAAGATTGAGTCCTGAGTGCAGTGAGGGATTCATGCGCCCAAGAAAAAAACAGTTTTATCCCGATGGTGTATACTCTACTTTTCTCACTTTATGCGAGACAATAAATTATTTTTTCTTTGTTAAAGCTAGTAGTACTACTAGTTACGGCTATAGCAACTTCTTTCAGCTGGCGTGGCCTACTCGATTTGACAAACAAATGAAGTTCGTCTCAGTGCGAATCTAGTGGGCCACGGCCTCGGTCTTCGAAAATCGAGTTGACCGCGCCCGCTGAGGACACATTCTGTTTAGTGAAATTAGACTTTATGACATAGCAATAAGAATTATGAAAGTGAAAATCACATTATTGACCAGCGGGTTATAATAGAACATTATAACCCGGCTAAAGCCAAGAGATATAATGTCTTGCTTTCGGTAAGGTTTACATGACCTATAATTCGGCATTGTCGAGCATGTGGTGTGAAAACTTAGTTAATCAAACTTCAATAGATTCTACATGGGTAGATTTTAGTCACCTATGATGGTTGACTTTAGTTAGTCACCTAGCAAGTAACTTGTAAAATTAGATCGCAGGTAACACATCGGTGAAGACGCTCGTCGCTGTCATGATGCAAACGATAGCGTAACCTAGGTAACAATTCGATTTTAGTTCGCTGGTAGCAATATATAACACAATCAATTTTGGTCACCGGATCATATATGTTTGTTCCGTCACCTGCGGCTTAGGACGAAGTGTCATTCAGACAGTCGATTTTCGTCTTGCAGCAACTTTAGTGACCAATGTAAATCCCACATAAGAATACATTATTTTCATATTTTTGACATTCTTAAGAACCTGCATAGCGATTTAATTTAGGCACTTTTGAAGAAACCCATGGAGGTACATATTTGACATTGGTACACCCCAACTTAACCATCGATACAATAATCGAAGTGGATGGAGACTCGTATTATAGATTTTATTCGATCTCATTACCGTAACGATGTATTCCATTTGATCAAATTAAATATTATAATTTTAGTTAGGAATAGTTTCCATTACTGTTGGAGTTGTGCAATTTGTGTTCACGGCTGGTTTACTGTTGATCTAAATCACGGCATATCGTTATTAGTTTGCCGTACCAATTTATGGTAATAAGTTCGCCTGAATCGGCGGCCATTGTAAATCTCTCCTTATTTATGAGCCGGGACGAAGGCTTAATTGTAACGCTAATTAAAATAGTTTTAAATCAATTTATGACGAAACGCTTTGCGTTAGGAATTGTGCGGAGAATCGGTGATAACAAATACGGGCCTAAAATGTCCCCACTGCGTGGCACAGGCGTTCCTAATGGGTGGATAAGGATCGGATATGGGCCATACAGAAAATATGATTTACTTCTATTACAATAACAACTGAACAACAGTCAACTCTTTGCCTGGGTGAAGGGGGTAGTAATAATATATACTTGGAGGTTGAAAGTTTAAAATAATTATGCTGTTTTAAAGAAACTAGACGTCAGAGATTAATCTGATGTACCTAACCTTTAGTTTTCTTTATGCATTTGTTACCGCTTAAGTCCAGAATACGTTAATGTGAAAATTAACTAAGTATAGTCAGGTGGGGTAAGTGAAACACCGGGGTAAGTGAAACACCCAACCATATCAAAGAAACTATCGTAGTTTATTCTCATAGCGATGTGTCGATAAAGCAGGAATGACGAATTACTTCCCTTAATACAACACAGATATCGCTGCGATCATTAAACTAGCTAGTAAACCAAAAAGAAATTCATTAGATGTCAAAACGCAAAACACGATGTTTTTTTGATAAATTTTTAAAACTGGACCCTATTTTATGAGAATTTGATACATTTTGGATATTAACGGTTAAACATGATCCTTTAGTCCTGTTTTTAATTAAATGGACACAATATTTAAAGCTATTTTGGCCACTGTTTCACTTCCCCCTTGTCAGGGGTAAGTGAAACACTTCTTAGCTTTTATATATCCTTTTCGTGATATTGTTGCTTAATGCAAGTCTTTAGATATTTATATTCATACCGTTAAAGGCTGATTTAATTAGGAGTACATTGCCTATACAGCTACTTTAATTGCGAGTTTTATAGCTTTACTACACCTTGTTAAAAAAAAAAGTATGTTTCACTTACCCCACCTGACTATACCTAATCTGAAAATTACCGTGTACGATCCGTTAAAGTGAGAAAGTAGCAGATTTCCGCACTTTACCTAGTTAATCTGCATATTAACGGATGCTACACTGTTAAAGTGCGGAAGACAGTGAATGAAATAGCCAAGGCTTCAGGAAATTTAAGTTTAAAACTTCTATTAAAAGAATATTTTACAAAATCGACGTTTTTGGCGTTTCGCCGGCTGCTTTGCTCGCTCGGCTCGCGCGTTTTGATCGCAGTTCTAACCTAACCTAACCTAATGAGCTCTCATGGGTCGTGCACATTTCAGTAGTTATGTCAAAGATTTATTTTTCAGAAGTATAGTGCACAAACGAACCCACTACATAACACAGTGATGTATTTACGTGACATCCATATACCTATAATTTGTCGAGTAACCAGACTTTACCAGCCCCATCTGCGCGTAGGTAATGCCCCGGCCTTCACGGGTAGTGTGGGAATGCGCGGGCGCAGGTTATCTCGATGGCGTGGTCTGATCGCACTGGCTCAAGTGGCAGGGGCGCGGCTGACTACTTGCACTTGACTTTGTTAACAGTTAAATGTTAATGCTGCTAACGGGATCCTAATAAACTTTTGTTTAGAACTTGGCATTCATTAATATCTTTTATAATTCCTAAACCAATTTTGGTTTTGTAAAAATCTCTTTTCTTACGTACCCTTGATGATGTTAATGAACTTATTTCCCTACTCCATTTCTTGAAAAATAAAAAACCTTACATCTAAAGTCATAATTTGACACTTAAATCTTTTGTTCTATAAATTATTTGGGCTTTCAGAGCTCTCCAGGATAGGCATATTATGGAATCATAGCTGAAGTTGAAATTGAAACCCCTTGTCTAGAAAAACAATGACTTGGCTTTAGTTTTATTGTTAATCTTGTAGTGACTTTTATTGCGTAACTTCAGTCGTATTAAAACACAAAAACTAAAGGAAACACTGAGACAGTTGTACAGCTCTGTCGAACCCTTTTATCGACACTCGTGATCGCTTTATCTCCTCTTATCGCCGATTACTGCCGACTGCTCGCATCAATTAAGCCGCAGCTTATTTATAGCTCTGTAGTTTACTTCCACTGTCATTATAAGCTTCGATTAAGCTATGAATTGTATTGAATTCAAGCTAGCGTTTTAAAATTTAGCCAGGAGCTTAACGGAACCACTCAGGTTGTTGTAGTTGCATATACACTTTAAATCACATTATGTTTCAGCCTAGTCACGCACCATACTATTCTTACTGAGTATAAAAGTTGAGCTGATGACACGTTCAGTTAACAGTGGCTAAACCGAAAAAGTGTCAAATAGGAAACAAATCACACCGGTACTAGGAAATTAATGATTACTATTATGATACTATTTTTTCCTATAACAAGTCCATTGAAAGCTTTTACATGATATTGCCGTAAAGTTCCCGATAATATACGGCACGGAGCCTTAAGTGGCATAATGATTGTTATAATATCTCACGGTGATTGTTACGACTATTGTTAGTCTGTAGTTATGGCCGCTTATAACATTGTGTTATATTGTTCTTATAAAACCATTTGTTTATCTGCGGAACAAGCGAGCAGTAGATAAAGGATAATATTTTAGACCTTGTAATTTATTTGTAAAACACCAACAACTTCGCAGGAGTATATTACTAACATCATAAACAACAACGTTTGTTCTACGACTTAACTACGCTACGCTGCAAAAAATTCGACTTTCCATACAAATTTCCAATTTCCAAACAGCTGATCGAATTTCGTATGACCAGTCGATTTTTTTGGGAAAGTCGTAGAACGAAAGTTGTGTGTTTATGATGTTAACAATCCACTTCTGCAAGGTTGTTGGTGTTTTACATAGTATTATCTATCGCACATTATTTAGGGTTATGTATAATGTGCGATAGATAATACTATAGTTTATCGATAGTTTATTGTGGTATTTCTGCTTCTGTGTCACTTTTAAATGTCAAATGCCAATTCTTGCAAAATATTAAGTTATTCATCATCACCTTACTAAGCCATTGAAGTCCACTATAGGATGTCGGCGTCGGCTACACCCGCGGAAGGATGTTGAAATAATTTTCACGCTTGACAGGGAGTTTAAAATCTCAGATTTGCATCGTTTTCATCGGAAAACGCTGCTGTCCATTTTCTGGTCCACCAATATCCGTCTAAGGCATTGCAACTAATTATTTTGAAAAACTTAAAGGAAAAAAGAAGACTCTTACAAGAAAGTCTTGGTTGCGAAACATTCGGGAGTGGACGGGAATAACAAGTGCCGCCGAACTTTTTCGTGTTACCAAGACAAATCCAAATCTGCAGAACTGACTGCCAACCTTCACTAGTTGGAGAGGCAGCATAAAAAGAAGAAAAGCATAAGTCGTAATTTACAACACCCCGAAATGGTTAGTGCTTGCTTAATTTGACTCTGCCGGACCCCACAAGGCTGTATTTCTATACATACCTACATAAAGCTCTGTTACTTAATAAACGCCAAAGCTAATATAATGCTTAGCACTGTGCCTAAGTGTCAATGTGTCAGCGGTGATGATGTATGCGCGCGCGCACTGCAGTCTTCGCTACAGAGTAATGATCGCCACCGCGCGTGAGGTACGACAGAGTCCGTGCCCGCAGCAGCACCATCCCAGACATGTAGCGGGTGGTTTGAGCCTATAACTCAGCAACGCGTGAAGCACCCATATAACGCTTTAGCCTTATGCATGCAAAACCGCGTATCTCACAAATCCATACTTTGGAGTCATTTAGTGGTTTTTGTCGGTTTTCGTTGTACAACACCGACCGACGCGGAAGCGTGGAGAAATCTTTTTTTTTTTTTTTTTTTTTATATTGAATGGGTTTGCTCTTGACCCCAGTCTTGCCCAGAAAGCAAAGACAGGGTCTACGATGGAGCGAGCTTGCCCAGAAGGTGCTTATTCACTCTGGCCTTGAATAGAGTCAGGTTGTATGCGCTCGGAAACACAGACGCCGGCAGGGAATTCCATTCCATAGCTGTGCGCATTATGAAAGATGATGAGTAGCGTTTGGTACGCAGAAAAGGTATATCAACTAAGAACGGGTGGTAACCTGCAGTGCGTCTGGATGTCCGATGGTAGAAAGGAGAAGGTGGAATGAGTTCATGCAGTTCTTGAGCACACTCACCGAAGTACAATCTATAAAAGACCGATAGGCAAGCAACTTTTCGGCGGTGAGCTAAACTGTTAAGCTTAGCTGCTACCAGTTCTTCATCGCCTATTAATCTCTTGGCTCTGCGTTCCACCGCTCGAAATGGCGGATTCGCTGCTCCATCGCCGCGCGCGGAATATGCCGCTCCGCAGTGGAGTTTCTTTTAACATCTTTCTGTAATAAGTTCGTCAAAATTAGTTCAGCGAATTAGAACTTTTTATCATAGTGATTACTTTTGTAGTAAAGTACAAGGGCTGTAGAGTCATACTCAACACTGATATTCTTGAAACATAACAATATTGAATCGTAACTATATCAACATTTGAATTCAGATGCTTTTTCAGAGAAACTTTCTTACACCAGCTTAGAATCAGCTTACTAAGATTGTTTTTCTAAGGGTACCTATGTACCCTCTATCTATACCAAGAACCAACCAGAAGCTTAAAATAGTTTCGTTAACGTCTTTTTCATAACATCAAGGAATTCTTTAATTTCTAACTTAAGCACATGAGAACTCAATGGCCACTGTGTTATTTAGTGACGGCTGAAGTGCTGTATACATTTGAAAACAGTATGAGAAATAGGTTTATGGCAATCGGAGTTGTGTGCTGTTGTGATGGGGTCCATTACTGCATGGCAAAGGCTCCAAACAGTGGTGATATATGAGGTGCTAGCGGTGGCAGAGAGGTACAGAGGCAGTCGAGTACGTCGATGGCTGATTTATCCGCGGCTGGGTGTTGAGGCACTGCCGTTGCGCTTGTAATGAGCTGCGCGGGATCTAGAAATGGATACCAGCACGGACGTGATGTGAAATATTAATGTTCGTGAAGCGAGGGTGCGAGTCAACATTGCATTGCAAAATATGGTTTGCTTAATGTAACCTTTAGCATTATTTCATTTTGTGCCCGTTTCTTAGAGATGTAAATCTTTAAAGAAATAATATTGGAGTTATCACAGACAAATCTCCTAATTTTTTAATCAAATGGTCACTATTAAATATTAAAATTACAATATTAAGTATTCTATTCTCAATCCTTTATTAACAAACATTTTTTTAGTTTTACATACTATAGGTAATATTATTGCTCAGTTACTGTGATTTTTTATCATCAAAAGAGGTGTTTACATACAAGTTCTCTGTTCAAGCGTGTTACAATCGATTACATAATGCAAGTTTTCCCCAAATTGACCTCAACTAACCTAACGCAAGGGTCACTGCATACTGAATCAGTTTGCAGGCGGTTCCGCATTCGTCCGCGGGCCGAACTGCAACAATGCGCGCGCCGCTGTTGCGCCAGTGCACGCCGATCCTAACTCACTGGGAACAGTTGTTCCCAGTCCTTTTATTACAATTTAACTTAAATTTTTGCCGGTGCTTTCGTCGTAAAGAGGAAAAAGCAAGCAGCCACTGATGCCTCTTAAGACTTTAAGAAAATTATCATTTGAAATGTGGAGAATACAATTTCTTCCCTCCAGACAACAAAGCTTTTCCTGCCGTTGAAATCGATTTATCAATTGCAGATCACACACCTGCATCATTAAAAACGGTTTAACGTCTTAGCACAAAACGCCCGTTTGTTTTAAAACCCTTTATCTGTGCTATAAAGTCCCCGACCGCGTCAGTAACGGTCGCGAGGCATGCGGTGTTATCGCCGTCCAGAAAAACAAATTCACCACGAAGCTTAGGTTACATTGCCGCAAATCCAGCATACATCGTCCCCTCAGCTCTTTATTAGCATGCAGTGTATAAGGAGACGTGTCTCATTCACGCGTAGTTCTGGCCAGGGTGTAGTCGTGACGCGCGCCATTAGCATAATGCGGGAGGGTTCGCGGAACGGGCGCAGGCGCAAGTGCTAATCAGCGTAAATTAACGCGGATGGGACGCGCTGTAAGGTCACCACATTTTGTTTCGAGTGTCTCGAGTGTGAAAGCTGATAAGGAAATACAGAATAGAAGCTGTTGGAGCTGTTGCACCTGCTAGCACACAAGTTTTTATGTAAATATCTCCGTGTAAGTTGTCGAAAAAATCTGATCGTTTTTCTTATAGAATTTTATTGAAACCCTAAAGTAACTTGATTTTCTTCTTGTAAATTAAATTTCCACATAAAACCTAGTAAATAGATCATTACGTCTCCTGATATTGAGGTACCTACTTTGTGTCTCGCCGTCAATTCCCAATTCGATTTGCGAGAAATCGAGTGATTTAATCGTGATCGATTAGCGGCGCCTGAGCCTTGATCCTAGAGGCGAGGATGCACCCCATCGCAAGTTATATCGATGCTGAGTGGGATGCAGCCTTTAGGGCTAAGATCACATGACCGCCCGGTGAACTACTACCGCGTGGAACTACTACCCACGCGGTACAAGATTATACTAAACTGTGTTATATATCGTCTACATTACCGCGCGGTGCGCCGTGACCCACGCACAAGATCGTGCACCGCGCCGCCGCCGCCGCGCGGTTGAAGATCTACAAACCCGTTCAGTTGAGTCGTGTGCCGCGCGGTTTACGGAACAAATTGCCCCCTCTACGTCAATGTAGATGCCAGACTGCCGCGCGTGCTTACGCTATCATGTGAATGCTCCTACCGCGCGACGACGCGTGGCACCGCGCGTTCATATGAACTTAGCCTAATGGTACTAACGCGAGCGGTTTATGGCGACGTCCCACGGAACTCAATGAAATGGATTAGTCACTTTTATGGTTTGGATGCCTTCAGTTTATCAGAATGGTTCGCTCAAAATGTAGAGCCCTATTCTACACGGAATTCGGTTTTTGTGTATTCACAGAATAAATAATATTACTGGGGCTATTTGTCTAATTTCAACATCTATTGCAATCGCTTACATTTAAACAGATGGATGTGACACATTGCTGTAAACTTTTGGTAAGTTTTATTTGTGCCAAAAAGAAGTATCAATGTTCGGTCAAATGAAAGTGATTGCGATAGATTTTGAAATTATAGACAATTAGTGGGCAGGTTATACTACAAGGGAAATGAAAATGATGGATCACGCTCTCTGATCTGCCCCCCCCTAGCTAAAGTAACATTTGAAAATTTTCGATATCGCTTCGCTTCGAAACATGTATGGATTTGACGTTTTAAAATTCGATTGTTAACGAAATCTTATGTCAATCCCATACATGTTTCGAAAGCGAAGCGAAAACGAAGATTTGCGAATGTTACTTTGGCTAGGCCCTCTGATTCTTGTAAACGCTATATGGTATCTTTAATGAAATGGGATCAATATTTTGCGTAGGTACTTAAATATTGCTTCATACTTACTTCATACAGTACTACATTACTGTGACTGTATTAATATTGTAACTTGTCGTATGTATTTTAAATAACTAATAGAATACTCATAATTGACACATAAATTCATACCAAAACCAATTAAAAATAGAAAGCCAAAAAATAATAATGCAATATTTTGCTCACGACTTATTAAAAGCATACATTTATCATTACGGCATTCCAGCGCAGCGTTTCTAATCCGTCTACCGTTGATCGCAGACAACGGGCTAATTAAACGTTACACTAAATTACATACGTCAAACTGTCGCACATTTGCTATTAAACAATTTGAAATGGCACTGCGCAACCTGCTGTAGGTACTACAACGATGGACGCATTTTTGGCGCTACAGTAACAGGGCTATTCTGTAACATATTATTACTGTACTGTTACACTTTCTTTTAAACAGCTCATTAGAATTCCTTTAGAGCTCAAGTGGCGCCCTCATCTTAATTAAATTTATTGCTCGCTATGTACATAATGTATCGAAAATTCACATGCACAGATTGAAGTAAAGTAGCCACTTTTTGCTCTTTTGCTAACTACTACTACTACTACATCATCATCATATCAGCTGCACGACACCCACTGCTGGGTATAGGCCTCCCCTAAGGATCTCCACGACGATCGGTCCTGCGCTGCCTGCATCCACTGGCTTCCCGCGACCTTCACCAGATCGTCGGTCCACCTTGTCGGAGGCCTACCCACGGAGCGTCGTCCGGTGCGCGGTCGCCATTCCAGAACCTTTCCGCCCCAACGGCCATCGGTTCTTCTCGCTATGTGTCCCGCCCATTGCCACTTCAGCTGAGCAATCCTTAGAGCGATGTCAGTTACTTTAGTTCTCCTGCGGATCTCCTCGTTTCTGATTCGATCACGTAGGGAAACGCCGAGCATGGCTCTCTCCATTGCACGCTGGGTGACCTTGAGCCTCCTTATGAGACCCATAGTTAGCGACCACGTTTCACTGCCGTAAGTCATCACTGGCAACACACACTGTTCATAGACTTTCGTCTTGAGACACTGAGGTAAGTCGGACGCGAAGATTTTTCGAAGCTTCCCGAATGCTGCCCACCCGAGTTGGATTCGACGAGAGATCTCTTTCTCGAAGTTGGACCTACTTAACTGGACTGCCTGTCCTAGGTATATGTAAAGAGCTTATTAGATCATCCTGAATTAAGGATCCGGAATGAAGTCGCTCCTTAATTCAGAAAGTGTAATTGCATTCAGGAAGGTAGGATCCTAGTTAGGATCCTAGTTAAGAAAATGGTCTCCGGCGTTAAGGATGCTAAATCGGAAGCACTTAGGACAGTGTAATCGCATTCAGGACGCTCTGCTCCGATACAGTAGTACCACAGCCTAAAGAGTATATAGTCAGTCAACGCTTTTTATGTTGGTGATATAATTTTCATCTGCAAAAATTACTTTGTTTTTCATAGTGTTCGTATAAACGACAATGTTATATTTGCGGTTTTGGAAAATGTGCTATATCTCTAAAACTACTAAATGTCGCATTCAAACCAATTTTCGTAAATAGTGTTTATAAAGATCTACAACATATTTTATTGTTTTATTTTTCACTCTCTTAGTTTGAAAGTTAGAGGGGGGGCTCACACATTTTACCACTTTGAAAGTGTATATTTTCTAAACGGTTGACTTTGAGAAAAAATACTTTTAGAAACCTCAATATCATTTTTAAAGACCTATCCATAGGCACCCCACACGTATAGGTTAAATAATTTTTTTTTCCGTTTCAGTTCCATGTATTTTATACTTTTTATATTTTGTGTAAAAATCGTTTAAAAGTCGAAAAAATTGCTGTTTTAATTTTGACAGCTGTCATCTGTTGGTATTTGCTTTTAAACTTGATTTTAGGTATGTTATTAGATGAGTTGTTCGCAAATTACATACTAGTACCTACATTAATAAACCTGGTTCAGATTAGCATTGAAAATGACACGTACCTACTACCTACCTTTACCTCCTACCTACATGTATTTTTACGGTCACTGTATTTTCGCCTCCGTTGCTCTGCGTAAGTACATTCGTGTAACTACTGTATGATAGTTAAGCTGTGATATCGGATCCGTTATTCAGGACGGTCTAATTGGCGACTGAATTTCTCGTCCTAAATCGGACTCTGAATTCCGTATCCTTAATTCAGGATGATCTAATAAGCTCTTTATGGTCAACAACTTCAAGTGTAGTGTTCCCAACATGTACTGGAGAGGGTACAACATGGGCGTTTGACATAATTTTCGTTTTATCCATGTTCATCCTAAGACCCACTCTTTGGGAAGCACTACGGAGATCTTCGAGCATTGTGTTCAGGTCTTCATGGTCTCAGCCATAAGGACTATATCATCGGCAAAACGAAGGTGTGTTAGGTACTGGCCATTAATGTTGATGCCGAGTCCTTTCCAGTCCAAGAGTTTAAAGATGTCCTCCAACGCAGCTGTGAACAGTTTCGGAGAAATAACGTCTCCCTGTCTCACACCACGCTGCAGTTGGATAGGATTTGTGTTCTGGTTCTGTACTCGGATCGTCATGGTGGCATTTTGGTATAAGTACCTCAACACCTCGATATACCTATAGTCCACTTGGCACCTTTGGAGAGACTGCAGCACCGCCCAGGTTTCAATCGAATCAAAGGCTTTCTCATAGTCCACGAACGCCAAGCAAAGTGGCTCATTATACTCCTCAGTCTTCTGTATAACCTGCCGCAGCGTATGGATGTGGTCTATGGTGCTAAAGCCTTTTCGGAACCCGGCTTGTTCGGGAGGTTGGAAGTCGTTGAACTTGCAAGCGAGACGATTCGTAAGGACTCTCGAAAACAACTTATAGACATGACTCAAAAGCGAGATGGGTCTATAGTTCTTTAAGAGGGACTTGTCACACTTTTTAAAGAACAAGATCACCTCACTTATATTCCATGTCTTTGGCGTTCTGCCCTGGACGATGACGGAATTAAAGAGCTTCTGGAGGACTTTGAGTATCGGCTTACCGCCCGCTCTCAGAAGTTCTGTAGTGATTCCATCGTCACCCGCCGCCTTGTTGTTTTTCAGCTGTTTGAGAGCCATACTAATCTCGTACAGGCTGACGTTCGGGATATCTTGGGTATAGTGTCGGGTAAGCTTGGCTCTGGGGTCTTTAGCCTTGCTTTCAACAGGTGTCTGCGTGGAATATAACTGCCCATAGAAGCTCTCGATCTCCCTCAGGATTTCAGGCTTTGATGAAATGATGCGTCCGTCGTCAGTTTTCAGCTTCGTCATCTGGCTTTGCCCAATAGACAGATCTCTCGCGAACACTTTGGAGCCTTTATTCCGCTCGATGGCCTCTTTAATACGATTCGTAATAAATTGGCGAAGGTCGCTCGTCAAAGAATTAGATAGAACTACTACTACAACGAACTATATTTTACTGATGTTATTGTTTGTAAATAAACTAAAGAACCTTAAGCTTTAATCTATACCTACATGTGAATTTTGTATACATTATGTACTTAGCGAGCAATATATTGAATTAAGATGAGGGCGCCACTTGAGTCACCTTAAATGAAATGTTACATGAAGAATCTTATTTAATAAAGTAGGTACCTACTATAAAAGTAAATCGTCTCTAACTTACTCAGATGGGAAACGAACCCACGACCTTTCCCAATCCGGGTGACTGCTCTAACCAGTTGAGCTACAGAGTTGTTAGAAGATTCATTCAGTTTTACTAAGAGATTAGTTGTTTTTTTCTAAGAGAAAGCTTAAAAAAATATACTTAGCTCTGTAAAAATGAGCAACATTTTTTCACGGTAATGAAATTGCAGGTGGAAGTAACAAGTCTTTATTCAGAAGTAAAGGTAATGAATAGCCCAGCCGAGCGGTATTGGGTCGGTATTGAGACGTTCGGTGCGCGGGCGCAGCGAGCGGTTGTCGCGCGAGATTAATGGCCGCTGCGTACGCAATACATATTCATACTAATGTTTCAAAATGAGATATAACCGTGTACGCGACAAGTAGCCTGCGAGTTCTAATTAATTTCTAAGGATTAATTAAGAAATTGCGTTCTAACCTTTAGTTTAAGCAGTGTTATTGTTAAATCGAAGTTTTCAACTTTTGAAATAGGAATTTCTCAGGCAGATTTCAAAAATCGGGTCAACCGTTTCATAACTTATTTGATGCCACACAAAGAGATGAAAATCTTTATTAACGCGACGAAACCTTCATATATTATTTCGCAAAAATAAAAAAAGTTAATAAATGTTTGTATACCATGATTACTTTGCCGGGTGTTTTTAATTATGAGAAAACTCCTATTCCAAGTATATTGCATAAGATCTTAGTAGATGAGTCTGTTTTTTCTTGCGCCTAAATAATAGGTCTTTACCTATGAAATTGCCATATTGCAGTACAGACTTTTTCAAACAAAAAAAAGTTTTGATTGGCTATGAATTCTAAATTTAAATTAATTTTGTTTTAAAAATATGACATTCTATTTACAAAACCAGTCTTTTGTTTATTGATTAGCGTTGTATTTTCATTACATTTCAACATTTCTCATAATGGATACTTCGAAATTTCGTGTAATTATGGAATATGAGTTCCGTCGTGGCACCAACGCGGCACAAACGACACGTAACATCAACGACGTTTACGGAGAGAACTGTACAAACGAACGTACAACCCGTTATTGGTTTGCTCGGTTCCGTTCTGGGAATTTTGACTTGATAAATGAACCTCGTGGTCGTCCGGAAACTTTGGTCAACAATGATGAATTAAAGGCGATTGTGGAAGCAGATGAATCGCAATCTACAGCTGAACTGGCAGCAGCTTTTGATGTTAGCATCAAAACAATATTGGTCCATTTGCGACAGATTGGCAAGATAAAAAAGCTTGATAGATGGGTGCCCCACTGCTACTTCACGACAACGCGCGACCCCATACTGCACAACAGACCGTCTCTAAGCTGCATGAGTTGGGTTTGGAAGCTCTCCCTCATCCGCCATACTCACCAGATCTTGCGCCTACCGACTATTACTTTTTCCAAAATTTTGACAACTTTTTAGCGGGAAAAAAATTCAATTCCCGAGAGGCAGTCCAAAACGCCTTTGAAGAGTTTGTTGTCTCCCGTCCAGCTGATTTTTTCAAGAAGGGCATCCATAAACTGCCACAGCGTTGGCAAAGATGCATTGATTGCAGGGGTGATTACTTTGAATAAAAGAAATAAATAAGTTCGATAAAAAAATACTTTAACTTCACTAATATCAGCGAACGTTGAATACAATGAAGAATTGCGCCGTTTGTAATAACAAACTAAAGGATAAAGATTACTTGGAATGCGCTCGTTGTGCGGGAGTTTATGATTATTTATGCTTGAACCTATCATCGGAAGAGACAAAACAGATTAGACAAAATGAAAAATCGCAATGGATGTGTCCCAATTGTAAAAACAAACAACCTAAAGGTGACAACTCCAACGAATTAGTTCGTCCGTCCACACCAACCGGGATGGCAGATATAACCTTTAATGTTACACGCCGCAAGGTCCAAAGCAAGTATGACCCAGGTACTACCTCAGATTACGTCACTCGCTCCGATATTCAATCAATATTGCGAGATGAGATGCGTTCTGTAATGAGCGAGTTTACTAATGAAATAAAAGATATGATTAATGTCAAATTTAGAGAAGTAAATGACCAGCTTAGCGGATTTCAGGAGTCCTTATCATTTTTGAGCGAGCGGTACGATTCACTGAACTCAGACATTAACAAACACAGTTCGGAAATTAAGCACTTAAAATCTGAAAATGAATCTCTCCGATCGGAACTTGTTGCAGTCTCGAGTCGAGTTCGTCAAATGGATCAAATGTCTAGGGCTTCTAACTTGGAGCTCCAATGTGTTCCTGAACACAAATCTGAAAATGTAATAACGATTGTGAAACAGCTCGGTAATGTGGTTAAATACCCAATTAACGACACCGATATACTTTATTGCTCGCGCATAGCTAAATCGAACCCGAATTCTAACCGACCTCGCACTATATTAGTAAAACTTAACACCCCGCGTACTAGGGATTCTTTGTTGGCTGCTGTAATTCAGTATAATAAGGACCACCCGAAAGAAAAATTACATACTGGCGCACTGGGTTTGGATGACAAGAAATCGGCAGTGTTTGTCGCTGAGAATCTGACGGTTGAAAACAAAAGTTTACACGCTGCGGCTCGCTTACGTTCTAAACAATTAAATTATAAATATGTGTGGGTACGCGGCGGACGAGTTTACGTTCGTAAATCAGATAACACGAATGCTATTTTCGTGCGTAATATAGATGTTGTTAATAGCCTTAAGTGATGTGATTATTAATCTATTGTTGTAATTATTTTTTTGTTTGTTATTGCGTTACATTACATAATTTCTATCTTGTGTTTAATAATAAAACTTTACTAATTTCTCGGATAAAATAAGTATTTATTTTCAAAATGTAAGAGGCTTACGAACTAAGACCTGTGATGTATACCTCAGCATCTTATCCTGCGAATACGATGTCATTGTATTGTGCGAGACATGGCTGGCTAGTGATGTACTGGACTCGGAATTATTTACTGATAAATATTTTGTGTATAGACGGGACCGTGAATCCAGTGGTTTCCATTTTAACAAATCAGGGGGTGGGGCTCTAATAGCAGTATCCAAGCGTTTTTCTTCCTTTCGGCTGTCGAACTGTGAAAGCAAATGCGAGGATGTGTGGGTTTGCGTTGAATTTAAAGTGAACAATAGTTTAGAAAAAATAATTATTTGTGGCGTGTACCTACCGTCTCCCTTACAAGGTCATATACTGGATCACTTTCTAGATAATGCTAATCAATGCTTAGAAAAATTTGATAACATATTAGTAGTAGGAGATTTTAATTTAGGTAGTATTCAATGGACTCAATCAATCGGTTCAACGCTGGCTGCTTCAATTAATCATAGTAGTTTGTACGAGCAAAAGCTTTTGGACTTTATAACTTTGAATACTCTGAACCAATATAATAGTGTTTTAAATAAGAAAAACCGAATTCTCGATCTTGTCCTATCGAATATCTCAGTGTACGACTTGAAGGTGTGCGCTTCACCACTGTCAAAAGTTGACGACCATCACCCACCGCTAGAATTTGAATTGATTTGCGACACCACACAAGAAGCATTACAAACGAACCAAAAATTAAGATATAAATTCTTTAAAGCGGATTACTGTAAAATTATCGACGGTTTGAAATCAATTTCATGGGACAAAGAGTTCGCGGAATGTTCGGGTGTTGACGATATGCTGGAAGTGTTCTACGGTATTCTAAATGAAACAATAGAAAGACATGTACCAAAATCAAGACACTCTACTAACAAATACCCATCGTGGTACAGCAACATTTTGATTCGCTTGTTACGAGAAAAAAATAAATATCGTGTGCTATTTCTTAAGTACAAGAATCCTTTAGATAATATTTCATATCGTACTAATAAGGACAGATGCTTAAAAATTACACATACAGATTACAAAAATTACATCGCTTCCATCGAATCATCAATCACTTCGAATCCTAAGCTCTTTTGGTCATTTATAAAACATAAACGCAACAATACCAGTAATTCATATCCATCTAAAATGCATTATAAAAACACCTCAGAAAGCACAGGGACAGGGGTCTGCGATCTCTTTGCGTCATGTTTCTCTTCCGTTTATGATACAAACCAGGCATCGGCATCTAGTCAAATAGTTCATCCTACCACTCCCGAGCACAAATGTTGTCAAACGCTCAGTAATCTGTCTTTTCAAAAAGAAACGGTCGAAAAAGCCTTAAAGAGACTTGAGCCTAGTAAGGGTGCTGGGTCTGATGGATTTCCTTCATTTTTTGCAATAAAATGTTCTGAAGTCCTAGCGGAACCACTCTCCAGGATTTACAACATGTCACTTGCAACAGGATCTTTCCCACATGCATGGAAAGAAGCACTTATTGTACCAATCTTTAAGTCAGGAGAGAGGTCTGCTGTAGAAAACTATCGACCTGTATCAATCTTGTCAATTTTTGGTAAGGTTTTTGAGACTCTTATCTATCCAATTGTGTCCTGGCACGTAAGACATATTTTAATGCCTCAGCAACATGGATTCATCAAAGCTAGGTCAACAGCGACTAATCTCGTGGGATTTGTGTCGGAAGTGGTGGATTCTGTGGATCGTGGGACGCCGGTAGACGTCATTTACACAGACTTTAGTAAGGCGTTCGACAAGGTCGACCATAAAGTCTTAATAAGCAAGCTTTCTCACTGTGGTATCATAGGTAACCTTTTAAGCTGGTGTGAATCATACCTTGCAGGACGATCTATGAAGGTAGTGGTGAACGGCTTTGAGTCTAGTGCTTTTTTGGCGTTGTCCGGGGTTCCACAGGGTTCGCATTTGGCTCCATTATTTTTCAACATTTTTATCAACGATGTATCGTCATGTTTTCATCACTCACAAATACACCTATACGCAGATGACCTTAAAATTGTAAAACAAATAGAGGTCGATAATGACTGTTGTTTGCTTCAAGACGATTTAGACCGGTTTTCACATTGGTGCCACATAAATGGAATGATTCTAAACACCGATAAATGCCATTTCGTACATTTCAGTCGTAAGAAGGGGCCTTATTTTAAGTGTTATAAACTAAATGGCCGAGTAATAAATGAAGTAGATGAGATTCGGGATCTTGGAGTATACATAGATAATAAGCTGCGTTTCCATAAACATGTCGATAAATTAGCCAGGAAATGCTTTAGACTGTTAGGGTTCATTATACGTAACTGTAGAGATTTCAAAAATGCTTCAAGTAAAATCGCGATATTTAACTCATTGATTAGATCAACTTTAGAGTACTGCAGTGTAGTTTGGACACCTTATTACGAAGTTCATAAACGTCGTCTAGAGTCCATTCAAAAAAGATTTTTGTGGCACTTGTCTTTTCAGTGTGGAATGGCCAGGAAACTCCCATCATATAACTCACGCTTAAATCATTTCAAGCTGCTCAGCCTCGACAGTCGAAGACAATTGCTTGATCACTTTTTCTTTTATAAATTGGTTAACGGTTACGTGGATTGTCCGGATTTATTAAAACAAATAAATTTCAATGTCCCTTTTAAATCAGCTCGACCATCTAGATATCTACCATTTAAAGAAAGGAGCTCCAAGACCAAGCTCGGTCATTTCTCCGCCATTAATAGAATGCAGTTACATTTTAGTCGCCTGTCACGCTTATCTGCCTCATCTCCTTCGATTGATGTTGACTTGCATCACCCTCCACGCAAATTCAAATCATTGTTAACCAACGTATTCGTGTCAAGATCATAAGTTTTCTTTTTGTTTTTGTTTAACAAACATAACTTGTATGAATATCTTTTATTATTTTTGAGTTGCAACTTCTTAATTAACAAATTAGTAGTATTTGTATCTTTCGATATTTTAATTAGTTAGTAATTAGTTGGTAATTAGTAATTAGTTAGTCTTTGCTTACTAATAGCTTAATCTTAGTGCATGCCGTGGCAACCTGTAAGTACGATAGCGCCTTATTATGTAACCTTTAGCATACGTTCTGTTGTATGGTATGTAAATAGCGTTTATTGTGTTGGTTGTCCTAAATAAAAAAAAAAAAAAAAAAAAAAAAAAAAAAAAAAAAAACTTTTTTCAAACAAAACGGCAATTTCATAGGTAAAGACCATATTACTATTGGTTCATAATGAGGATACTTTTAAACTTTAGTTAAATTACTCGATATCAAGCAGGTGATTTGTAATTGTAACCGTCGTTTATTTAGTTATTATGAGTTTACCACGATTCCCATTTCCAGTGAAGAACGGTGAACTATACAAAAACTATTTTGTAACTGTTAAAGTTACTTAGAAATATTTTAGAATCTACTTTATAGAATTTGTGTTTAGATTTCTTCTGAAGTGTTTTGTGTGCTAAGTGATTTTTTTTCTTCCTTTTCATCTTTTCGTCTCATGTTTTGTCTCAAGATCAATTGAACTGAATAGTTTTAAAGCTTTCACGACACTGATCCTGTGAGTAAGTGGGCCGAGCTTTGTTCCGGCCGGCGCGCGCGCAGCCGCCGCACAAAATGACTGACATACATCAAAGTCATTGTTTCACACAATGAGATAAATCACATGGATTATCTGTACCACTCATTGCTGTTATTTAATTAGTTTAAAGTGTCATAAGTGTAATGTCGCTTGGAGTGATGGACAATAGACTTGTAAGAGAGAATTCTTATGAATACTGATGAGTTTTGGAGAGTTTTTCATTGAATGTTTCATTTACAGATGAGAGTTAGTATTTAGGGCAAAGATTTAATAATTAAAAAATAGAATTCTATAATTTCTGGCAAATTCAGTTCCAAGACCTTATAGAAGCTGAAATATTTCTTCATGTTTGATGCAGTAGCAAACACATACCATATTTTTAATTATAGTTAGTGCATCTTCCATTAAATTATTTTCCATATTCTTTTCTTTTCGATATTATTCTGACTTCTTTTTAGAATCCGTAAAGGCAAAAATATTTACCAATAAAAAAACATTTATTCGCGAATGATACAAGAAATAAACATGGCTAATCTCGCGATGCATCCCAAAAAGTTGGTGCTCCTGTCTACTGGCAACCTGCAGTCCGACAGACAGACTGACGAGGATCCAGATCTTATCACCATCGCAATTTGGGTGGTAGCTTCAGCCTTATTATTAAATACTTATCTTTTACTAATATTATAAATGCGAAAGTCCGTCCGTTAGTTTGTTTGTTATAGCTTTGTTGCCTTCACGTCTTAACAACTGAACTCTCTCTTAACTGCTAAAAAAGTCTGGAACGGGTGGTAGGAAAATCTAGACCATTCAAAAGTACTTAATAATTAATTTTATTTGAATAAAGCTTATTTGACTTTGAACCGATTACGCATGATATTTTGCAAACACGTTGTCAGGGGTACAGAGAAGGACATAGGGTAGCTTTCATCGCGAAAAAAATACTGTTCCTGAGGGATAGATAATAGCTGTCCACGCAGGATAAGTCTCGGGCGGTGGCTAGTTGAAAATAATGTTTTACTTACTCAGTGTAGAAAAGCCCCAGCTGTGACTTAAGGCTTATTGAATCCCTTTGAGCTGTCAAAGTCAAATTTTTTTCGTCTTAAGTATTTAGTATTTCTTCTGATATTACAGGGTCTTTACAATATCTTGCTATACCCTTCTTTAGTATCTCTACACGTCTATATTTGAGGTTATAGGTATACAACTATGCGAAAATAAAAATAAACTAAATCTGACGCCAAAACAACAATTTCAATCCGTCAGAAAAAAAAATTCAGGTCAGTGGTCAGTCAATAACTCGTAAGTAGGTATTGTTGTATGGCCTGTGATGTGACTCGTAAGATGAGAAAAAGCGTGTTTTATTATTCAAAAGAATAGAATAAGTTTATTAAAAAAGAGATAGTAAATTAAATAGTGCAAATATGTAAGTAGGTTAGAAGTTCTCAAGCTCGTAGCTAAATCAATCGGGATATAAGTTATAAGAGCCTTGGTGCGTTAGGCTTCCCAATTTAGGACTAGGGTGGTGGAAATACGTTGAGCTTTTTTAGGGGCATAGAATATTTCATGTATCACGAATCCTCCCTAACCAAAAACGAGTAAAACAGGAGAAATGGCGAGACGATTTTGTTTTCTATAAAAACCCAAATAAAAGTGCAGTGTAGTTGACCATGTTTTTTTGGCCGTTGAATTTTGCAATTCAAGGCTTTTAGAACTATTTCAACTTGTGTTTGGGGACATTATTTTTTGGGAATAATATTGTTTTAAATTTCCATAGTAATTATTGACATTAGAATAAACTATGTCGGGATTTACACCTGTTTATTTTTGAGACTCCGATATTTCGGCGCAGTTGCATGCGCCATGGTTACGGAAGAAATATCAATTGTTGCGTGCGGGTTGATATTATTGGCAGACGAATCGGTCTGTGTAAACCCCGACATAGTTTATTAATTTTTTAGGAATTGGTAACTCTGCTGGTATGAGCTGAGGCTGAGAGTAATGGTACCCCGCGACGGGCGCGGCGGCCGAGAGCGGTCACAGTTCAAGACCACGGCGCGCACCCGCCGCCGCCGCGTGCGCACTGACCACGATACAGTAGGACAACTACTACAATGATGACGATTTCCGTGGTCGGGTATTTTGTACCATGGGAAACAGCGTCGCTTAACCACTCCTAAGGTTAAAATCGCTTGCACATCGCACCGTCACAATCACAACATACGACACGTTTAGTTCGTAGGGGAGATACGCGCGCACACGAATTTGTTGCTCACTATTTAAGCGACGCTGTTGCCCATAGTACATCGGTTTTTAAGGTGTCGCCATCTTCGAGGTCCTGGGTTCGATCCCCGGCTGGGTCAATTCATAAAACGAACTTTTCTATATAGTCTCAGGTCTGGGTGTTTATAGTTCCATCGTTGTCTCTGATTTCCATAACACAAGTGCTTTAGATATTTACTTTGGAATCGCAGCAATATTTGTGATATTGTATAATACTTATTTATTTATTATTTACAATGCAGAAGTTACTATCCTCAAGTGGCTCTAGGTGAGAAGAAAGGATACCGGATGAATGGGCTGAGGTTTGGCAATAACAAGTTTTCCAACTATTCTTAAGCACCGAGTATACCTTACCTATGCTTGTTTTCTTTTTTCTTTCTGATGCTGTGTGAAAACCGTGAGTCCGTGCTAAAGAACCTTGACGATCCTGCTTTCCGTAATGAAATGACAGCCACCGATGTCAATCGATCCCCACCGAAACCGATTTGTGTAGTTCTAATAAAGAGAGAGGACTTATAGATTATTCCATTTAGTCTTGAACTGGTATTAAAGCCCCCATCATCAGATTATGGGTGTCTGCGCGTGTACCATACTACACTGCTACTCTAGTGCACTGTGTCCAGTCGATTCGTTTTTATTACCGGAGCCTGCTGCGCGCGGCACGACGCGGCAACAAAGCGCCCGGCTGGCCCGGACCAGGATGCTTGCTCGGGCCAAAATCCAACGGAGAAATTACACAATAGCCATCTCATTGTGATGCCAAATGACCTAGAAAACACAGTTAAACGTAATTTTTATCGGATGCATCGTTGCATTAAATTGAACTCACAGTTATTAGACTGTCAAAAACAAGAAAACGATCATTGTTATACTTACTATGAAACAATATCAACGGTACCGCATTGCAAAGTTAAGTCCTATATTGTTGGCTATTGGAACAATAACCTTAAGGAATAGGTTCGATTCTAGAAAAACAACCGAGTGAAACGAGCGCATACAACCTGACTCTATTCAAGGCCAGAGTGAATAGGCACCCTCTGAGCAAGCTCGCTCCATCGTAAACCCTGTTTTGCTTTCGGGCTAGACTAGGGTCAAACCCATTATATAAAAAAAAACAAGAAAACCTTAACACACTTCTTGTTTTTCTCATTTCATTATGATCAGATTATCATCGTCTTAAAACGGGAGCGAATAACGCTGGAGCGAATTTCATTATTAGCAAATTATTTTCGTTCATCGCTTCAATCGGTTCTTGCTCTAGCGAACCATATACTCTAATAATTTTTCGCTCCAACGTGCTTCGCTCCAGCGTCATTCGCTCCCAAAAACTGTACCCTGAGCTCTAACTTTTGTTAAATCATGTTCTAGACTACTTATAAAACCTGTGGAACTGTTCCTGAAGTTCAATTAGATACTAATGGCGGGCTTAGGATGACGCAACAAATCAAAGCTATTAAGCGCTGTATCTCGAGTGAGTTTCAAACAATATCGCCATCACGCCAGCGGCCGATTGTTCACGTCAAAACAGACAGCTACCATGTAGCACCGCAGACAAGATCCGCTAGAGAAAACACGTAATAAGATTATCGATGTATTTTTTAAGGTGCGCTGTTCAAAGAAATAGAGATAAGCTAAAAATGAAAAAAAAGTGATTGAAAAACTAACAGATATATATAGGTACAAACTTACATCTTCAAATTATAATATTAGCACATCATTGACAAATTCAAACATCTTCAGGCTGACTATTTAAATAACTACATAGTTCAGTAAGAAAAAGCCCTCATTCCTCTACGATCCACCGACGAGGCTCCACCGGTGGATCGAAAGATATATTTTTTTCTCATCAATCCACCGGTGGATCGAAGGAAGCACTGCTGTACACTGTTAATCTAATTCTAGCTTATACAATATTTCATAATCCTTTTTGTACTTAAATTGTTTCCTCCTTATTGTAGTCGCAGATAAACCGATGAATATTAATTGTTAGCAAACATCGATATTTTCTCATAACCTCGTCTCTATAATGGCCACATATGATTTCGACATACCATCTCGCTCTAAACTGTCCGTGTTTTGCTTCACGTCAGTCTTATCAGGCTTCATCTCATCTAGATTTTGTCTGGCATTCAGGTTATCTCTGCCAAATATGCTTCTAATTTATAGCTTCATGTCTAAACATGTTTTGTTATTTAAATCTTAAAGAGTTCGAACTCTGATTGAATTTATGGCAAAAAGCGATAACGTTGTTTTCGCGGATGTATAAGCCAATAAGTGAATACCGTTACATTTGAATGCTGACTCATCAAGTTGCACCGTAAAAAGTTAATTTAGACAACTTTAGTGAAAAAAGTTTTATCTCGAACGGAAAGCTATTCTTCGAGTGTCCCCCACAAAAGGTGACGAATTTGCGCTAATTAAGACGCAAAAACAGACTTGCTGATGTTGGAGTACCTAATTTGGAAATAACGTTGTTTGGAATGATGTGGAAAATAGAAATAATAATATAACCATTTTCGTAAAGTGAAGTTAGGGAGTTTTATTGTTTAAAATGAAAAACAAAAGGATTAGGAATAGATAGGTACTGTATTTAACTCGGGTGAAATGTATTTAAAAGTGTGATTCTTCAAACGGTTCAACAAAACTGTTACAAATTATCACCTGTTTTTTTTGTTTATGCTAATGTCGTACGTTGGTACACGCTCGAGCAGCTGTACCGTTTAGTTGACGACGCGGGCGCGCGATAAATTGCCCCGACCACGCGCTGTAACTAAACGCCTCTAATTTGGACCAAACCATCCAATTGACATACACCTTCCGATGTCACACTCTTCAAATGAGACTGTTACAAAGACGATTTTAAAAGAGGATTTCGAGAATCTATTCGTGTTTCACGTGAGAAACTCGGAATCGATACACGAGACTAGCCGATCGGTCTAGCGGAAGAAATTATGAAGTAACATTAGACGGCTGTTAGAGTACATAATGGGCACAATACAACCGTCAACTCCCATTAACACATTGGGAAGTCAAGGCGCTTATCTCCGATTGCTGACGTAAGATCGCGGCACAAAACGTTTCTATCAAACTAAACAGTCCGTCAAAACAGTTTTATTTGAATAGTCGAATCTGGCAGACTTTAAATATTGTGCCATCAAACACAAAGTCTAAAAGCAAAAAAGGTTAAAGAATCTTTGAAGCAATTGATATCAAAATAACTCACCCACAAGACACGTTCATTAAAAAGGATGAAATTGAAATCCGTGAAATCGTTATTAATAAAAAAGGAACAACAAATAAAAAAGGAGAAAAACAAACGTTGAATGGGATGGGTGCCCACGACTCGTATGTAAATACAGGTTGCTGCGCGGTCGGTGCGGAGGCGGCCAAAAAACGCGTAATCCGATTATGTGGTCAATTAACGCGAACCTGTAATAAGGCGCGGGTTCCCACGGAGAGGGGGGAGGGGTGGTGCATCTGCAAGTCATGCGCGGTAATGAGCAGGCGACCGCCCTCCGCCGCGCCACTCCTGCGCATTAAACACGTCATTACCTGATCGGAGCTGTGGGACATCACTTCTTGACCACGATGACGACATACATGCTGTCATGGAGAAGTAAATAAAATTTGTCATTACTATAATATATGACTAACTGAAATTGACTTGGTTTAGGGAGGCAACGTTCCATTTGGTGAGAAGAACAGAATTAACTTTCCATATAGCTGAAAAACAGCTTAATTTAAAAGTTCAAGTTCATTCAAAGGAGAAAAAAGTAAATTATAATTTGATACTGTAACTATGGATTAAAATTATCAGGCTTATCGAAGCTTTTGCGGAAGATTCATTTAGTGATACGAACACTTTGAGCAGATGTGATTAATGCGCCCGCGCAGCCATTTGTCTTCGTACCAATTGATATTTATTATTTGACGTCCCTGATGAAGAGATAAGGCGTTTATTCAACAGCGTTCGTTACAAACTGTCTGTGATATATTTTTCAACAAACGTAGCTGTCAGTAATGCATATTGATATTATTTTTAAATTACATTTGTGTCATAAACAAATGAAAAGATATATGTGATTGGAAGACGTGTCGGACTAACTCCGATCGAAGATACAAACTCAATACTATGATTAATATTCTCTCAGGCGGAATAATAGATAAATCACTTTTTTTCCGCGTGCTTGCTTACGTATAAACGTCTATTGTTAAAACTCAAATATTGTTTAAAAGTGGTTGTTGTGTTCGTGGCGCTGTCATCAATCAGCGTCTAATAATAAAACGTTGGCAATAGCCGTCAGTTTTGACAGCACAGCAAACCCACACGACGTCGAAGAAGCAATAGTGACAAAAACTGACACACACCTCGCCGCCGCCGCAGCGGACAACGCGCGAGCTTTTTGCCACCACTCACTCAAGCCATTGGAGTCACGTTTCATTAATTCTTTTAATTCATCCATTTCAATTTACCGGCAAAAAGTTCTATTAAGTAATCCGGGAGGTTCACTCGACGGACCAACAATGTGTGCACCAACCGACAAGAACGATACTGTGTGGCAATAATCGCGGATGTTGCAATGTTTGTGCGCAATCATGCCGCGGATCGAGTTTTGTTAATGCCGATGTTATTGCTCTCGATACACCGGAAGCTGGCCCGAGATCTCGATCGGACCGCTTCAATAATGAGCCAGACAAACTACCGACAAACTAATAAATATTGAGGCCTCATAATACTCGCTGATTTAGTTTTTGGGATCAACAGCGACGGGACTTTTTTCTTTTGACTTGAAACTTAGAGATCATTTGTTAAATATTCATACTGTGGACTCATGTGTTTTATTATACTCCTTTCTGATTAACTGTTACGAGATTGTAAATGTTTCTCCTAAGAATGTAGGTGCCGCGATAGCTTTTTCGGGCACAAAAAGAATTTAGTTATAGCGCAGAACTACCGGGTACAAGCCATAAGATAATAGAAGCCTGGTTTAATTTAAACAAATGCATATTCTTTTCGAATTTTACGAATTGTAATAATAAATTTTGTTCTCTCGCTCACTCAAATCAATTTCTCTCGAAGTATCAAATATGTGTAAAAAATTTACGAATGCCAAGGAGTGCCAGATCATCCATATCAGTAAAACTAAATCCGAAATCCATTTAATTGAGTTTTGATATCGTATCTGAACACAAAGTGAACAATGTCCACAACTGATTGGAGAAGTTATTAAGTCTTTCTATTCCCGTCAAACAGGTCCAGATTAATTTTAGATATAATTCTAATGTCCATAACTCATATAATACAGTTCCTGTTCCTCCATAATAACTTTTAACGAGATAAGTATCTTTACTCGGGTTTGCGTCTCGCCCGCAAATTGGTTGCCGCAGAAAAAGTCTATTGATCAAATCTCCACATCTCCAAAGAACCAAACCTCAAAATTAATTTGGATGAATAAATCCTTTCAAGATTGATAGCCGAAGTTGAATGAACAGCCGGATAAAATATATAATTTCTAAAAAAACGACACGAGCGCCGACCGTACGGCCGTCGTCGGTAACCTACAATTAGGTTATTAAATGCGGGGGGAGGGATTATGATGAGCCAGGGCTGCCACTACAATAATGCACGTATTATGTAATCGTAAACATCAGCTTTATTTCAAAATTTTGCTATAAGTTAAGTTAATCTTACCAATTTGATATTTTCATTAAGATTGCCCACATAATCAGATGTGAGCAATTTTCAGATGGTATAGAAAGAACATTATTTGCGTTTATATTCCAGACATGCTTATCTCCAATGTAATGTATTTAGCCTAGAGCTTAAGCTTTGTAGAAACTGACGTGAATTCGCGCGTCGCGGTAATTTTGATCACCTAACTCAAAGGGATAGCCATAGCCATAGCCATTGCCAAAGCAATTGCTAGAGAATCGCTATGGCAATGGCTATGCCTATTGCTTTGAGTTATGTGGTCAAAATCTGTCAAAATGCCCCATCGCGCGAGCGAATTTGCTGCAGTTTGTACAAAGCTTAAATGTGCTCATTGCAAACATTTTTAATTTTGAATAAATCTAATAAAAGACCATCAAAATCTTCTCCATGTGGCATCCTTGCGAGCAGTCGCCGGCGGCGGTGCGCGGGCGCAGCGGTAGCGTGACGCCGAAACAACTAATAACAATATCAGGCGCGCACTCACGCGCAATTACCTACCAATTAATACCGATCGCCCTTTCACTTTTAGACCCACCCAGCCAATTTGGGGCTTTGTTTTGAAACTACCATCGACTCCCGGCCGACTTCTTTATTCTTCTCGTCTATTATCATGTCCTGTTCTGTGAGGCAATGCGTCTTGTTCGGTTTGAAATGTTGCATAAATGTCATGGTTACAGTTTAATTAGTCCGGTTGTAAGGTCGGCCTGCGTGCGCGCCGTGACTTTGGTGGTCCAAATATTGATTGTTTGATTTTGGCATCGTCGGTTTCTTTTGTCACGCTTAACACATGCTAAGATTGATTTCGCTCACTGATAAGAGATGGATTTATACGTCCTTAGTACGAATGGGTACCGATTGTGTTCGGTTTTCAAGCTGCAGGAATAAACCTCCATTGCGAGTTATATCTGTCTGTGTCGCCATTTAAAGGGCTTTCATCAAGACTAGTGGACGACATTCAACGGACACGCAAAGCGTTTCTCAAGATTTCCCAGTCGGTTTTGTCTATCGATCGGCGGACATTCCGGCTGATTTACGATCGGTATCAGACGAGCGTGCTGTTGAAATATTGAGACCATTGATCAAGCACTGGGAAGTCTGTTGTCGACTAACAACGGCCAAATAATTAATTGGAGCGTCAGCGCGACGGCAGCGGGTGTCGATGACTTTAATATACGACTAATTTAATTATCCGCGGACCTGTTTCTGGTACTACGGTTTATTACTCCGCACGCCATCGGTGGGGTAATATCTGCTTGCAACTGATAGCTGCCCAGTACCGCAGATTAATATCAAGAAGCTGTCCAACGGGACATGTAATAATAGTTTATAGACGCACTCAAACGTCTATTGAATTAACATTTTTTACTTAATTAAAAACGTTGGGAACTTAGTGATGATAAGTTTACTTCTGGTACTGTAATTATATCACGTACTCATTTTAATATAGGCGAATGTGAGCCAGTGCAATTATTTTATAGTTTCATTGCTTTATTTAGACCATTCTCAATATTTAATAAGAGATTCAAGCAGGTAGGTTATTATAACTGCCTACACAATTGAAATTCTAACAACTCCCGTCATCCTGTGTAGGCTCACATCAACTGCGAAGCATGACAAAAATATAGGTAGCGCTGCGGATGCCATTCGTAGAACTGTATGAATCAGATGGGTATCCAATGTTTAGTACTATTAAATATTCTGTAGGTACCAATGTTTTTAAAACAAACCTACGATATTTTAGCAGAATTAGTCGTTTTAGACCATGGGGCATATCCAGCATGAGCAATTGTAAGGTACTGGGTTCTACTCCCTGCCTGTAACTCCTTGCTGCAACGAGCCTGCGGGAGTCGATTAAATCAAGATGCGGTTCCTGGTTAATTGAGCCGTTAATAGCTGTCGTCATGCAGTCCTAGTATCACAACTTACACTATTGCCTTGAGAGCATTTATACCGTAGTGCATTTCACACATCATTTCCAACCGAATATCGTGCTTCATAGTCGTCTTCCTGCGAGTGTGTAAAAGTTCTAGGTAAATCTCGCGTTTATGCTGCACTTAAGGATTTCGTACAAGTTCAAAGTTTTTTTAATGAATATCTCAAAAAAATTGCTTAAAAATTTTGTACCTATTAGTATTAAGAAGAATTTGGAAAATAAGGATATAGAAGGTTGAAAATTCTATTTATTTTGTATTATTTTGTTTCATTCAAATGAAATTGGTTAGTTTCAAAAAGATAATACTAAAATATAAAATACCTACTATCTATCTACTCTTTATCATCATCTTACTAAAAGATTTCCTAGATTATCAAACAAAAAATATCCACTTTTAAGGAAGGCCTGTGCCTCAGCAGTGGGGCATTAAAAATTACTGATGTACAGAGTATTATAAATTCCTAGAAGATGATCGAATGTACTTCTATTGATGAAATATCGCGGATCTGTGGAGTGATTACTATCCATATTGATAAATGTCTATCGTTGCGCAGTTGTCCGACTCCTTGTATGGACCGCTTTGAGGTTTTCATGATAATCTCAATAGAACAGATCTGCAGTCGGCTTGTCGATTTGTTGTCTATAAACATCATTTTATAACCTTTAAAAAGAAGCTTTAAGCTTTCGTCTTTTGTGTAAGATAAAACCACGTGATGTGAAAAAATAATTTAGCCAATCAAAGAATTATTGGTTTTAGGGTTCCGTACCCAAAGGGTAAAAACGGGACCCTATTGCTAAGACTATCCGTTGTCCGTCTGTCTGTCTGTCTGTCACCAGGCTGTATCTCTTGAACCGTGATAGCTAGACAGTTGAAATTTTCACAGATAATGTATTTCTGTTGTCGCTATAACAACAAATAGTAAAAACAGAATAAAATAAATATTTAATGGGGGCTCCCATACAACAAACGTGATTTTTGTGCCGTTTTTTGCTCGATATTAATAACGACTGCAGGTAGACAGTTGAAATTTTCGCAGATGATGTATTTCTATTGTTGCTATAACAACAAAAACTAAAAACAGAATAAAATAAATATTTTAGGGGAGCTCCCATACAACAAACGTAATTTTTGTGCCGTTTTTTGCTCGATATTAATAACGACTGCAGGTAGACAGTTGAAATTTTTGCAGATGATGTATTTCTATTGCCGCTATAACAACAAATACTAAAAACAGAATAAAATAAATATTTTAGGGGGGCTCCCATACAACAAACGTAATTTTTTGCCGTTTTTGGTACAGAATGAATACAGAACCCTTCGTGCGCGAGTCCGACTCGCACTTGGCCGGTTTTTTTCAACTTCTTTGGCATAGATTAGTGTTTCTCATAAAAAGCTCAATAAAGCTTTTTGAGTGTCTGCGAAGTTGGCTGCAGACGTAATAATTATCGTTTGTTGTGGCTTTCTGATATCCTTACAGGAGAGTCTATAAAGTAAAATAATTACTTCTAAGGTTGTTAATATCTGATATTTACGATTTTATACTTTTATTACTTAGGTACCTACTCATTTCTGAGATTTACGCGCGTGCTATATGTACTATAATAAACCGGCCAAGTGAGTGTCGGGGCACGCACAGTAGGGTTCGTAGTTACCATATAAGTACCATACCTTATTTAATACCACTATCATTTTTCAGCAAAAATAACTTGGTTTTTCATAGAGTTTGTAGGATAACAAATTCTTTTCTTCTTCAACCTCAAGTCGCCCACTGCTGGGAGTAGGCGTCCTTATTTGCACGCCCTCCTGTTCGGTCTTGTCCTTTTCTCATCCAGTTTTTTCGGGTTATTCCCTGAGGATCTCATTCCCCGAGGATCATATCCCGGAGGATCTCGAATTGTTTTTATCTTCATGAAATTAACAAAAACAAATTGGAGATCCTCTGGGACATGATCCTTGGGGAATGATATCCTCAGGGAATAACCTACTACTTTGGTGATAACAAATTACATGTTAAAAAAGCTTAATATATTTGTTTAGATGTGATTGTTTCTTTAAATATTAGCTATCAAGTCCTTATTTTTTTTAAAGTTTATAATTATGTATCATAATTTCGACATGGCATTTGTAATGATACTCTTATTTTAATACGGATTTTGCTTACAAATAGCTTTATCTTGATTTTTCAAATATTTGCACGCCATTTGCATAATGGTAGACATGAAACGATACTCATGGTTTTAGCAAATAAATAATTAGATTTGATTTTTTGTCAACAAAACGCAATGGCAAAAAGGTTCACGTTCTTAAATTCATAGTTTATACGAAATAATGTTGTTTTTTACAACTTTCTTTACCAGAGTCAATTTAATACATTTGGTTTGTGAATATAGCGGTCTGAGAGTTTGTTTGTTTGTCTGGTGGTCTACAGTTTGGTACTCGAAGTACTCGTGGCGTGGAGAGCCCTCGACTCCCGCGCACTCCTCTACCGTTTGCATAACATTTTATATGTAAGTTATTATTATTTATAGCTTTCTATTGAGTTGTTAACGTCACTTGAGATGACGTCGTTTATTTAGTTTGGTTAAGTACCTCAACATTTTATTTAGTTCGATAACTCGAATATGAAGTCACAATATTTCGGGTCGAGAGCGAATAAGCGTAAACGAATGATATGTGAGATGAGCAATCTTCTCTTATTTTATTTATGCTATACATACGCGATATCTGACGTCAGCGTAAATATTTCTTTTCACTGCATACGCCGACGCCGACGTCAGCGTTTGAAAGAGGCCACAACAACACATTTCTTTAATGACTACGGATGGCATAAGTAGGTGACCAAAATAAAAAATATAATTCACAACTGGTTACGAATCTCAGTTGCCAAAACGGCCGGAGGGGTAAAATTTATTAGCAAGTTGTCAATCACTAGTCCCTTATAAAATCTTTGGCCTCTTTTCTTAGCTGGTCCAGCAGTCAAGCACTGTGCGTCGTGCGTGGGGCTGACGATGATGATTGCAGATGATGATGATGATGAAGAACTCAACAAAACTACCAATAGTTCAAATGTTACAACGTGGGAAAGTTATCAATATGTTTTCAATTTCCAACAGATTTATGAACACAGTACGTACTTAACAATCTTAAATCTGTGCTGAAATCTCCAGATCTATTACTTAAAAAAACCGCCTTCAAAAAACCTGAATTTATTAATATTGATATGTGTAACGAATGATTCGAATATTATTTCTTGCATTTTAGAGGTATTTAATTTTTAAGCTGTTTTTGTTTTCAAAAAGCTTTTTTTTTTAAAAAGCTTTTTTATTTTCAACTTTTTAGTGGTAGGTATGTAAGCGCAGCGTGTAAATATTTTTTAACTTAATATTTTCAATGGTAAAATGCCCAGAACTCAATTTCCAAATTTATGCTGTTTGTTTTTGAGGAGTTCCGTTGTCTTCGTAGTCCGAGTCTAGTCCAGAACGTTGCATCGCAAACCATGATTTGGTTTGTTTTGGATTGCCATAAACTTACCAAAACCTAAATCACTTTAAATATACTATTTGACTTTGAGGAGTTCCCTTGTGTATATTTGAAATTCGAAGTCCAATAACGATGAAATTAAATTGTGACCACTCTTGAAGTATACCCTTTCAAATAAAAAAAGAATCATCTAAATCGGTTCATAAACAAAGATGTTATGTCCGAAATTCCATAAAAACAAGTCCAATAACGATGAAATTAAATTGTGACCACTCTTGAAGTATACCCTTTCAAATAAAAAAGAATCATCTAAATCGGTTCATAAACAAAGATGTTATGTCCGAAATTCCATAAAAACTGGTGCGATGGCGAGCTAAATAATTGATATTTTTCAGGATTATGAAAAAACTACTGGCCAGATCTCTGTAAAAATTATGGGACCACACCACACACAAACTATGTTCTTTGAGTTAAAAAAAGAATTGTACAAATCGGGTAACAACTGACGAAGCTATGTTAAAACATACATAAAAAAAAATAAAAAAAAATACCGTCGACTTGAGAACCTCCTCCTTTTTTTTTGAAGTCGGTTAAAAAGAATCGCGATAATCGGACGCAATTCGTCATTCAATTTATTTGATAATGAACCTTATCCGCGAATAGATAGTGTCACGGAGTGTAGAAGATAGTGTCACGGAGTGTAGGTACCTAATAGGCCTGCTGCCTTAAAAATAATTGACCTTAGGACGTAACTATTAAATAATTTATTTCAATTGCCATTCGAGTCTGGGGTTTCTTGCTAATAAGTATTATGTACTTAGGTATTATATGCGTTACTTCACATGCAAAGGCTTTGAGGCCTTTAAGTCTCCATTGAGACGTCCCGCCTTGTTTCCGCTCGTCCGCTCGTGGGAGTACCTCGTCTATTCACGTTGCTGCCCATTTGTCAGTACTCAGTTCATTATCACGCCTCTGATGTTTTCATTTCTTCCAACAACGGATCAAAAGTGATTGAGGAGGTTGTCTCTGTTTTGGAATAACATACTTGACGACTTTGAACGACGTGCTACTTTAAGGCTTACACTCTGAGCTTTTGTCGAGAAAGTTTTGGAAATACATTTGAAAAACGTTGTTGTAATATGATGTAATATTATGAATACTCACTTAAATTTCAATTTGTGCTCGGTTTGGTTGGTGGTAGGGCTTATTTCAAGTCCGCCTGGCTAGCTACCACATCTTACCTTAGTCTAACGCCATAACAACAACTTAAAATTTGTTGTATTCCGGCAGTTAGAGGTAAGATAGCCAGTTCCTCAGTGATGAGGATTCCGGGTGTAGTGCGCTTCCACCTTCTGCCTTATCGTCACTTAACATGGTGAGATAAAGGCCAAGCACTACCGCGTCCGTTGTGCATTAAAAAAAAGCACGTTCTAGCTGCCTTTACTGTTTTTGGACATTTGGACTCGTCGGTCTGACAATAATGGTCACCGCATCACAAAAGTCAAAGGAACTTGGGAATTTAATTAGCATAGCGCATTATTTGAACTACTATACCATTGTATTCTCATCGCAGCTTTCTGGATTGTGAATTCATAAAATATCTGGTTATTAAAGGGTTGGTAAAGGGTCTCAATGTGATACCTGCCATATTGGCTTTGACCAGGCTAAAACCGTCTAAAGTTTACTACAAGATATCGCTGAAGCGTTTGTTGGTGTTATAGTCGTAACCAGTCGTAGAAATCAATTCGTCTACTATTCAATTAGGGCGCGCATACATGCATGCGCATGCGTCGGCGCATGCGCGTTAATGGCCGCCACTTTCTAACGCACCATACGCGCCGACAAACCCGACCCTTGCCGCCTGTGCTTTTGTCTCGTTGTAACGGCGATTGAATTACCAATTTAATAATCTTTTGTTAATGAAATTTTCTTGCGAGTTGCTTGTGAGAATAGATTGACAGAGCACTTTGTGCGCCATTGTAAGCTACAAATAAATGTACAATATTTAATTTCGTTGTGTAAGCTTTTCGATTTCATCTGCGATCAAACATGCGCCTTACAGGCTTATCAATAAATTATTAAACACTAGCTTCTGCCCGCGACTTCGTCCGCGTGGATGTTAGAGAAAATCCTAAGAGAACCTTCAACCAGGATCTGACCAGTCATTTTTACGTTTCCCGTTCCGGTTCCGGTTCCCGTTCCCGTTCTGTTCCCGTCCGTTCCCGTCCCTTTCCTGTCCCGTTTCCGTACCCCTTCCGTTGCCATTCCCGTTCCCGTACCGTTACCGTCCCGTTCTCGTTCCCGTTCCCGTACCGTTCTCGTCCTGTTCCGTTCCCGTTTCATTCCCGTTCCATTCCCGTTCCCATTCCATTCCCGTTCCGTTCCCATTCCAACCCGATCCGTTCCCGTCCCGTACCCCTTCCGTTCCCGTTCCCATTACGTTCCCGTTCCGTTCCCATTCCGTCCCGTTCCGTTCCCGTCCCATACTCCATCCGTTCCCATTTCCGTTCCCGTCCCGTTCTCGTTCCCGTTACCTTTCGCATCCCGTTCTCGTCCCGTTCCGTTCCCGAATCGCTCCCGTTCCGTTCCCGTTCCTTCCCCCTCCATTCCCGTCCCGTTCCCGTGCCGTTCCTTTCCCGTTCCCGTCCCGTTTTGTTCCCTTTCCGTTCCCGTTTCATTCTCGATCCCTTCTCCTTCCGTCAACGTTCCGTTCCGATCGGTTCCGTTCCGTTCCGTTCCGTTCCGTTCCGTTCCGTTCCGTTCCGTTCCGTTCCGTTCCGTTCCGTTCCGTTCCGTTCCGTTCCGTTCCGTTCCGTTCCGTTCCGTTCCGTTCCGTTCCGTTCCGTTCCGTTCCGTTCCGTTCCGTTCCGTTCCGTTCCGTTCCGTTCCGTTCCGTTCCGTTCCGTTCCGTTCCGTTCCGTTCCGTTCCGTTCCGTTCCGTTCCGTCCCGTCCCGTTCCGTTCCCGTCCCGTTCTCGTCCCGTTCTCGTCCTGTTCCCGTTCCCGTTCCCGTTCCAGTTCCCGTTCCCGTTCCCTGGATGTGCATGTCCAGGTCCAGGTCCATGATGTGTCATGTCCACCGTGTTGGACATCAAAATAAATGTCATTTTCGCAATCACCATCCCATGAAACCTCAAGAACGACATCCAAATCGATTTTCATGTTTACTTACCCCATTATAATTAAGTCTATAATAACTACTATTGCTCCCCATCTTGCTTTTATTTTCAATAAGTGTGTTGATGAAGGGATATTTCCAGACTTAATGAAATATAGTAAAATCATCCCTCTTTTTAAATCTGGGGACAAAAGCGATCCCGCTAACTTTAGACCCATTTCCATTTTGCCAGCACTAAGCAAAATTTTTGAAAAGATCATTTATGATCAATTATTAGCACATTTTCTTATCAACAAACTACTTCACGAGAAACAATTTGGTTTTACTCGTGGTAGATGCACAACTGATGCTGGAATTGCACTTCTCAAACACGTCTTTGAAGCATGGGAGAGTAAACAAGATGCAATTGGTATATTTTGTGATCTCTCTAAAGCATTTGATTGTGTCAGTCACAGTACTTTATTAGATAAATTGGAACATTATGGTGTATCAAAAAATGCAGTAAGCCTTATGCAATCGTATCTGTCGGCGAGAACCCAAAAAGTTGTTGTAAATAAAACAGAATCCTATGAAGCACCTATTACTATGGGCGTGCCGCAGGGATCAATATTGGGTCCATTGCTTTTTCTTATTTATATTAATGACCTTCCTTACTATACTAAAAACTTATGTGAAATAGTACTGTTTGCTGATGATACTTCTTTAATTTTTAAAGTTGATAGAGGATGTAACTGCAGTGACGATGTAAACAGCACTCTTTCCAAGGTGATGCATTGGTTTACTATTAATAATCTGAAGCTTAACTCTAGTAAAACTAAATGTGTCAAATTTTCACTTCCTAATGTGAGGCAGGTTCATATGACTATACATGTAAATGGCGAAGCAGTCGAATTTGTTGACTCAACAAAATTTTTAGGTATTACTATAGACTCGCGGTTGCAATGGGACCCTCATATCGATATCCTGTCAAGCAGACTTAGCTCTGCTGCCTTTGCAGTTAAGAAAATAAGGCTTCTGACCGACATTGAAACAGCAAGATTGGTTTACTTCAGTTATTTTCATAGTATTATGACCTACGGTTTGTTGTTGTGGGGCTCAGCTGCTAATATTAATAACATATTCATCTTACAAAAAAGGGCAGTGCGCGCTATATACAACTTACGGTCTAGAGATACTCTTCGTGACCTATTTAAAGAAATTAAAATATTAACGGTAGCTTCCCAATACATCTATGAAAATATAATGTATGTAAAGAAAAATTTAGATAGCTTTGTAAAAAATAGTAATGTTCATAAACTCAATACAAGAAACAAGAACAAACTTGCTGTTCCAAGGCGCAGACTGCATAAAACCGGAAGCTCTTTTTTGTGTAGATGTATTACCTTTTATAATAAGATACCAGAACAAGTCACAGAACTGCCCTTGGAAAAATTTAAAAATACTGTTAAATCCAATTTAATGAGTAAAGGTTATTACACTGTTGACGATTATTTGAAGGATAAAAAGGCATGGGCATAGCTTTTGTATTGTTAATTATTACTCTAATACCTCAGTATTGATTAGAACAAGTCCGGAATTCTTTCATAGGTCTAGATAAAAGTCCTTTAATTAAACTCGAATCGTGATTTTCTTTTCTAAGTATAAAATTGTGAGAAGTATCCTACCTACTTAAAA
Source organism: Agriphila tristella (assembly GCA_928269145.1). Classification (NCBI taxonomy): domain Eukaryota; kingdom Metazoa; phylum Arthropoda; class Insecta; order Lepidoptera; family Crambidae; genus Agriphila; species Agriphila tristella. The sequence continues at coordinate 619,770 of OV743443.1, read as the reverse complement.
ACGTACTTCTGGCTTCCTGACTCGACGACTTAATATGGGTAGCTTTAGTATGTCATGCTCACTTCAAACATTTCTGCGGTGGTGTCGTGTGAGGCGGGTCGTTACGTTCCCTCAAATATGGTTGAGCGAAGCGATGGCTGGTTCATGCGTCATGCTCGTGAACGGGTGCTGCCAGTGGGAATGGGTCTGCTTCTGTCTGCTTGTATTAAGGGCGTCGTATAACTCGTATATAAAAGATCTGTTTTATATTGTCTGTATGTATGGCACTTCTTACTCAAAAAATATAATTCTTAATAGCTTACCTTGTTTTGATTTATTTAATTGCAATATTTTTACTTTCTATAGTCAGTAGTTTAGTGAAAGACCTATGAAAAGCTTTTGGATATAAATTTTCAATTCGATGCCTTAACATAGGTAGTCTTAGTATGTCATGCTCTCTTTAATCATTTCTGCGGTGGTGTCGTATGAGGCGGGTCGTTACGTTCCCTCAAATATGGTTGAGCGAAGAGATGGCTGGTTCATGCGTCATGTTCGGGAACTGGTGCTGCCAGTGGGAATGGGTCTGCTTCTGACTACCTATCTTAATGCATATTGAATTGTATGTTTTTCTTTTATTTTTATCCTAGACTGAATAACAAGTTCAAACTTTGAATTTAGCTTAAAATCTGTAAATTGATTAAGAAATTTGAAACTCATTAAGAAATGAGCTAATTCAATAATGTTATTTATTTGTTAATCTTTGTTAATATAAAGTCTGGAAACGATATACATATTTGTAAATATCGTTCCATCTGATTGATAAAGCTGACAAGTTTTTTGCGCCCATTTTTCTTGTCAGTTAAAAGACGTCATAATGGGTGGTAGGGTAAAAGAATTGACGATTTAAAAATGCTTATTATGTGAGCTTATTTAAATAAAATATATTTCACTTTCACTTCACTTTCACTTTCACTTTCACTTTCACTTCACTTTCACTTTCACTTTCACATTTACACCCTAAGGGATGATTTTCAAAATAACAAAATATGTGTTTGCCTATTTATTTTTAGATGTGCTCCTACGAAGTTCAAAGTTGTAATGTCTATTTTATATTATATTTCCATACAAAATTGGAACCCCATTTATTTATTTATTTATAAGGTACTGGCACCCTGTAAGGCCCACTTAATTTCAAAACCTTGTGAAATCGTCAATTTGGATATTATAAAGAAACAACATAAATATAAAACTAGGGTGTTTAATTGAAAAATACAATTTATAAAAAAATGCGATATTATTTCGATGTTAATAGAAAAAAAGCACCATTTAAAAAAAGTCGATGTTGGGCCATCTTAGGAAGGTGGTTACCTAACAAGGCCCTTAATATATTAATTTAAATCTATGCTTTACCAATATCTAATTTTTTTTTCTTTTAATACTGATCGAGAAATACAGTTTTCATATAAAACTAATAGCAAAAGTCTAAAATATTACCCATTTTTTGGCTATGGGCCATCTTAAACCTATTAAAAATTAAAGTTATTAAAAAACGACCATAAGTTTTATCAAATTGAATAAATCACACAAACAGAAATCAATCCGACTAGTAGGTAACAAAAAAATAACCAAAAAGTTATTTTTTGGTGGTTAATTTTCGAATCCCTTGGTACGTGGGCCAAGTTAGGGATATTGAAAAATCGACTTACATTTACTTTCAAAAAACCTAAAACAAAAGCATGAATCCACCAAAAAAAGTAATTTAATTTATTATTTTGATTATAATGACCTATAATTGAATTTAATGCAAAAAATAAGCATTAGAAAATCATAATTTAGTAACAATTAAAAAATCAAACTATTCAACACCAAATTCTTAACCAACTAATTTTATATTTATGTTATTTATTTTATAAATTGTTTTTATAATACTTAAAACACTTTTAATTGGAAATAAAAAAGTGGGCTATCTTTTGGACCAATGGGGTGGGCTTTCATAGGAAACTTTACCCCAGTTCAATATAAATTGTAATAAAAAGCAAGAAAAATAAGAAATTAATAAAACTTACCGGTAATTTAATGGCAAACAGATTAAGGATGTAGTTTAACTTGTTAAAACAAAGAAAATCTACTTATTTTTGCAAATTTTTAATAAAGACTTACTCTTCTAAAGTTAGAAAACATGTACTGGTTAGACGCAATACAGCAAACTGTTTGCCATCCTAAAAATGGCAGCTTGTTGATAGTCGGATGAAGTTGCAATATTGTTTATGGCTGCAGTCGCATACACCCACATTTTTTTAATTAGATTGGACAGCCATAACTGTTATTTTTTAAAGGTGGGCCATGATAAGAGCCGGGCCATCTTGGGTCACAGCACCTTATTTATATAGGGATTAAATGATGTCCCCCATGTCAGACTTCAAAATAAATCTCATTTTCGCAATCACCATCCCAAAAAACCTCAAGAACGACATCCACATCGATTTTTATGTTTACTCACCCCTATTTACCCCCTAAGGGGTTGATTTTCAAAATAACAAAATATGTGTTTGTCTATTTATTTTTAGACGTGCTTTAACTAATTTTAAAGTTGTAATGTCCATTTAATATTTTTTTCCACACAAAATTTAAACCCCATTTTCACCCTTTGAGGGGTTAAATCATGTTCACCGTGTTGGACTTCAAAATAAATGTCATTTTTGCAATCGTCATCCCAGAAAACGCCTAAAATGACATCCATATCTATTTTTAGATTTACTCACCCCATCCACCCCTAAGGGGTTGGTTTTTAAAATCACAAAATATATGTTTGCTTATTTATTTTTAGACGTGCTCCTTCGAAGTTTAAAGTTGTAATGTCCATTTAATATTATTTTTCCTTACAAAATTTGAACCCCATTTTCACCCCCTGAGGGATTAAATCATGTCCACCGTGTTAGACTTTCAAATAAATGTCATTTTTGCAATCGTCATCCCAGAAAACCCCAATAACGACATCCATGTCCATTTTTAGGTTTTTTTTACCCCTTTTCACCCCCATTTCATCCCCGTAGGGATTGAAATACTAACAATAACAATATACGTTGCGTTGGATTCCCATCCATAAGCCTTAGTGTCCGGACACGAAAGTGGCGGCGGCCGAGCGGTGGCGGGGCGGCGCGGCAGCGGAGCGGCGGCGGGGCGGGGCGATGAGAACGTGGGCACGAAACTTAGCGGTCGGTCAGCCGCGCTAGTAGTGTTGTGACAGATGGGCTAAATACCATTAAGGGCCCGTGGACCTACCGATTTGACCTACTGGTAGGACCACGGTATACCACTAAAGTAACTTCTTATTTTTTTTTATTTCTATTGATGTGTCAAATGTGATGTTGCTATGGAAACAATTTCTTGTTAAATCAATACCGAAAAATATTCAAAGGACGAAATATATCCTATGTCTAAAAATTTTATTTAGTTCAAAAAAATGGTCTAAGTATGGGCGTTAACTAGTTTCAAAACCGGATTCTTTGCTCATCTTGTGTTTTGTAAATGATGTCCAAGATGCCGACATCCATACTAAATAAATAGGTACTACCTAGTAATCAAACAGACACTATTATATTATTCAACACAACACTACTGTAATCGCGGGCTACCAAATCCAACTAGTTTGTTCATTTGTTTTCGTCGCTCTCCTCCCGCCCGTGCATCGCTCGTCGCCCCGCGCCGCCACCGCCCGTTTCGTGCGCGTCTCCATACTGTGCCATACTGTTGAATGCATCGCCGCCGCTCCGCTGTCGCGCCGCCCCGCTGCCGCTCCGCCGTCGCAGTTTTCGTGCCCGGACACTAAATTATATATTTAGCAATTTTTACTTCGAAAATAAAGGATTTTCTTCAATTCACAACTTCATCCCCCTTTTGCCCCTTCGGGGGTAGTTGTGTGTTGAAAAACGCCGAGACCCGTATTTATTAATTTTCAATCGTCAGCCTAAACACAAAATTTGATGATTCTAGCTTCAAAACTGAGGGACTTTCATACAAACTTTCATCCCTTATTTCATCCCCTTAGGGATAGAATTTTCAAAAATCCTTCCTTAGTGGATGCCTACACTGTATAAGGTATCTGTGTGCAAAATTACAAAATTCTAGGTCCAGCGGTTTGGGCTGTGCGTTGATAGATCAGTCATTCAGTTTACGATTTTATATATTAAGAAGATGTCATAATGCTTTTGTTGTTTATTTACATTCTGAGATATTGCTTGCTCAATTCGTTTGCGAAATAAATAACGTGAACTTATTTTTTTAAATCAACATTCGTCGATGCTTCTAACAAAAATACGTACCTACCTCATCAAACCTACCAATAATAAGATTTCATAGCTAATATTTCATTTGAGAAATTGACCAAAAAAATAATTAATTCATAAACGCCCGATCGGTCGCCGGCGACCGAGACACAATAGAAAATGTGTCTCGTTTTCCGGGCGTTGACGAGTTAAGTAATTTATTTATTTATTATTTTCTAATTACAACGGCAGATAGTACCACTTACAGTAATTAGTAAAATTACACACAATAAAAGAAAAGGTGATGGAGAAATAACAATAAAAGAAAATGTTAGGAAATAAGATCACACACAGGTGGATTTTGGTTCTGACTTCTCACAAAACAATAAACAAATTCTTGAGATTAAATTCCACTTATCCGCAAACACATCGCACTCACACTGGTTAGCCAAGAACTTATTGATATCAGTCAATATGCGGCAAAGAGGTGACTGTGCACGTGCCACTGTACGGGTGCGCGGCGTCACAAACAAGGGACGAGGACGCCCGGCGCGCCGCCGTGTGTACCGTTCGGGGACGTATAGTTGGCACAATTGGTTGTGCAAGTCAGGATTGTCAATACTGCCACGTAAAACCTTTAATCCTGTTAAAATTTGGTTAGTTGCTCTGCGCGTTCTAAGGGAATTTAAGCCAAGTGTACCTAGAAGAAATAAGGTTGGATATAAATGGGGATAATATGTGTGCTTGCGCTTATACAAGTATCTGAGGAAGGCCTTCTGGACTTTTTCGACCATCAACGTATAAGTGCTTTCATGGGGGTGCCATACTGAACTACCAGCTTCGAGTTTGCTACGTACGAGTGCGTAATAAAGAATCTTAATTAATTGAGGACTCTTAAAATCACGAGAATTTCGCAAGACGAAGCCTAAGCGTCTAAAACTTTCTTTTACTGCGGATACTATGTGATCATGAAATGTTAATTTGGAATCGAACATCACACCTAGGTCCTTGGTTGACTCCACTCGTGTAAGATTATCGTCTCCCAGTACATATTGGTGACATGTTTTTACATGTTTTCTTCCAAAGGTCAAGACACAACACTTTTTATTGTTAAATAGCATCTTATTTCTTTTAGTCCATTCAAACACAGAGTCAATATCATGTTGCAGTAATTGACAGTCTTCTTCGTTCTTAATTTCTAAGGCTAACTTAAGGTCATCTGCATACATAATACATTTTGCATTTTTAACAGCTTTTACAAGGTCGTTTATCATGATCAAGAACAAAAGAGGACCAAGTATAGAGCCCTGGCTGACTCCAGAACGCGTGTGATAAGGTTTAGAGGTGAAACAGCCGAATTTTACATATTGTTGACGATCACGGAGATAATGTGCAAATAAATTTAAGAGGCGTGGAGACAAGATGACAGACAGACAATGACAAGAAAATATCGATACTGTTTTTCACTTCATTTAAGGACAGAAAACAGAAACCTCAACGCCATCGTCGCCGTCATCTGTCGATAGTTCATGAATTCATGACGCTTACAGATGGCCCCTCGTTCACATTTCAATAAGGGTCAAATTGTCGTCACCGTCAGGTTGAGAGCGCCGAGAGTCGAGATGCAGCTCGGAACATTCCCAGCTCGTTACGGCGGCAAAAACTGGCGGAAGCACCTGCTCCTGTGGGAGCTGCCTGCTCTACTTCTCGTAAAAACTGGGGGCCTACTACTGAAAACGAATCACGAAAATTAGTCGATTTTGGTTAGAACTTCTTCTTCTTTGCTTGTCAACGAGCGTCATGCTCGTGAACTGGTGCTGCCAGTGGGAATGGGTCTGCTTCTGACTACCTATCTTAACGCATATTGAATTGTATGTTTTTCTTTTATTTTTATTTATTGTAACAGCTTAGAGTGAATAACAAGTTCAAACTTTGAATTTAGCTTAAAATCTGTAAATTGTTTAAGAAATTTGAAATTCATTAAGAAATGAGCTAATTCAATAATGTTATTTATTTGTTAATCTTTGTTAATATAAAGTCTGGAAACGATATACATATTTGTAAATACTGTTCCATCTGATAAAGCTGACAAGTTTTTTGCGCCCATTTTTCTTGTCAGTTAAAAGACGTCATAATGGGTGGTAGGGTAAAAGAATTGACGATTTAAAAATGCTTATTATGTGAGCTTATTTAAATAAAATATATTTCACTTTCACTTTCAACCCCAGTATCATATTTGTGAGGACCAAAACTCAGCCACCGATACAGCATTATCAGTGGCCTTATAAAGATCCTCACGCGTGCAGGTATGGGGACACATAGAGCATGACAAAAGATGTGCCATTGTCTGGGGGAAAATACCACACAGACATGCGCTCTCCGAGCTGTAGCCCCACCTGTGCATGTTCTCCTTGCTTCGGCCTACTTGAGTCCGCAGTTTATTTAAGGACTTCCAAGTTGCCCAAGGTAGATCTAGGCCAGGGGGGAATTATTCCCGGTCAGACCTTATCTTATTGTTAAGTTTATTGTGTGAGGTTGATAGCGCAGTGATTTAGTTAACGTTAGCCTGCGATTGTGGATAAGCAATTTCTTTAGGTTTGGTCATGAAATGTGTGACGAATTATTATCAAAGCGGGAGGCACGTTTAGCAGTTAAGCAGTTAAGCCAAATGACTTAATTTGCAGTCGTATATATACTCATCAACCCATATTATGGCCTTGTGGTGAGTTATGTATAACCCACCCTCCTTATCCAACCAGCCAAGGCTGGTTGGATAAGGAGGGAGGCAAATCAGCCTTTAATGTCCCCACTGCTATGCACTGGGCATAGCAGTGGGGACATTAAAGGCTGATGATGGATTTATGATGAAGTCATGAGTCGTACGAACGTCGACCGATTGTCGTCGCTCGCTTTTCAGAATAGGCTCTTCTCGGACATGTCTCGCCGCTCATACGCGGGACACATCCTGCGAGATAGCGGGTTTTTGTGAGCCCTCGGGAATCAGTGGCACTGGACAAAAAGGGGGTGAATGACGGGACGATTTCTTACTCGAAAGTTAAAATTAATTTAAATTGGTGCACATTATAATCGGTAAACTCCTTAATCCTAATTTCTACGCGATTTTGGTGATTTCGTTTACCAATTAAATAACAATAACAACTTACACATACACTAATACATTTTTAATTGATTACTTATCTATGTAGTTAAATTGGCTAAGGTATTGGTAGTAATTAGGAAGTGTGTACGTATAAAGAGCTTATTAGATCATCCTGAATTAAGGATCCGGAATTCAGAGTCCGATTTAGGACGAGAAATTCAGTCGCCAATTAGACCGTCCTGAATAACGGATCCGATATCACAGCTTAACGATCATACAGTCGTTACACGAATGTACTTGCGCAGAGCAACGGAGGGGAAAATACAGTGACCGTAAAAATACATGTAGGTAGGAGGTATAGGTATGTAGGTAGGAGGTATAGGTATGTAGCTAGGTAGGTAGTAGGTACGTGTCATTTTCAATGCTAATCTGAACTAGGTTTATTGATGTAGGTACTAATATTTGCATGAAAGTACGCGGTAGAAAGAGAGGCAACTTCTAGGTTGACTTCGCGACGCGCAACGCCCCGTTTAGAAAAAGGTTGAATTTTCAAGTACATTTTTTAGGGTTCCATAGCCTAATGGCAAAAAACGGAACCCTTATAGATTCGTCATGTCTGTCTGTTTGTCTGTCTGTCCGTCTGTCCGTCCGTATGTCACAGCCACTTTATTTCAAAACTATTAAAATTACACAGTTAAAACTAGGTAGGAGATGTTCTGCGAACCGCTTTACGATTTTCACACAAAATAAAAAAAAATATAAAAGATTAAGGGGGAAAAACGGAAAAAAATCATCAAACCTATACGTGTATCTATAGATAGGTCTTTAAAAATGACATTGAGGTTTCTAAAAGTATTTTTTCTCAAAATCAACCGTTTGGAAAATATACACTTCCAAAGTGGTAAAATGTGTGTCCCCCCCCCCTCTAAAAATCTGATAAAATATATGTTGTAGATCTTAATAAACACTATCAACGAAAATTGGTTTGAATGAGATATAATTAGTAGTTTTAGATTACCTAGCACATTTTCCAAAACCGCAAAAATAACTTTGTCGTTTACAAACACTATGAAAACTAGACGAACGGCGACTTTTTTTCGCCAACATAAAAAGCGTTGACTGACTGTATACTCTTTAGGCTGTGATACTACTGTGTCGGAGCCTAGCGTCCTGAATGCGATTACACTGTCCTAACTGCGTCCGATTTAGCATCCTTAACGCCGGAGACCATTTCCTATCCTAACTAGGATGCTAACTAGGATTCTAGCTTCCTGAATGCAATTACACTTCTCTGAATTAAGGAGCGACTTCATTCCGGATCCTTAATTCAGGATGATCTAATAAGCTCTTAAGGCCCGGGGCAGGCTTAAGAGCTTATTAGATCATCTTGAATTAAGGATACTGGGATTCAGAGTCCGATTTAGGACGAGAAATTCAGTCGCCAATTAGACCGTCCTGAATAACGGATCCGATATCACAGCTTAACGATCATACAGTAGTTACACGAATGTACTTGCGCAAAGCAACGGAGGCGAAAATACAGTGACCGTAAAAATACATGTAGGTGGGAGGTATAGGTAGGTAGTAGGTACGTGTCATTTTCAATGCTAATCTGAAGTAGGTACTAGTATGTAATTTGTGAATATCTCATCTAATAACATAGGTACCTATAATCAAGTTTAAAAGCAAATACCAACAGATGACAGGTGTCAAGATTAAAACAGCAATTTTTACGACTTTTAAACGATTTTTACACAAAATATAAAAAGTATAAAAGATTAAGGGGGGATGGAAATGAAATAAATGGAACTGAAACGGAAAAAAAATCATTTAACCTAGACGTGTGGGGTGCCTATGGATAGGCACCCCACACGTCGGCACTAAGTTATTTTTGCAGATGAAAATTATAGTGGTATTAAATAAGGTATGGTATTAAATAAGGTATGGTATATGGTAACTACGGAACCCTACTGCGCGTGGCCCGACATGCACTTGGCCGGTTTTTTTTAATTAAAAAAAGCAAATCACTGAGTTATTATGCTCTTGTACACTTAGTTTTGTCGTTGCGCCAACTGTCTATCTAAACGAACGGCGGCTTTTTTTTCACCAACATAAAAAGCGTTGACTGACTGTATACTCTTTAGGCTGTGGTACTACTGTATCGGAGCAGAGCGTCCTGAATGCGATTACACTGTCCTAAGTGCTTCCGATTTAGCATCCTTAACGCCGGAGACCATTTTCTATCCTAACTAGGATCCTAACTAGGATCCTACCTTCCTGAATGCAATTACACTTTCTGAATTAAGGAGCGACTTCATTCCGGATCCTTAATTCAGGATGATCTAATAAGCTTTTTTCCTGCGCACGCGCAGACAGCTCCGCTCCGTGGGAATTGACGTGACGACGACCGACGCCGTTAATTTTTGCGATACTTATATCTTTAATTAAATCAATTAAACTTCCATTTGGTTTAGACAACATTTTACTGTTCTTAGCCGTGAAATGACAAAGCAATACATATAAGTATTTAAAACTAGCGGCCGCCCGCGACTTCGTCTGCGTGGAACGTTTTTTGCTATCCCTCGGGAACGAAACATTTTTTCGGGATGAAAGTACTTTATGTCCTTCTCTCTACCCCTGGCAACGTGTATGCAAAATTTCATGATGATTGGTAGAGTGGTTAAGACGTGAAGGCGTAACAAACAAACAAACAAACGGACTTTCGCATTTAAAATATTAAGTACTAGCGGCCGCCCGCGACTTCGTCTGCGTGGAAAGTTTTTTTTTGCTATCCCTCGGGAACAACACTATTTTTCGGGATGAAATGTACCCTATGTCCTTCTCTGTACGGTGTACCCCTGACAATGTGTGTGCAAAATTTCATGACGATCGGTTCAATAGTTAGGAGGTGAAGGCGTAACAAACAAACAAACAAACGGACTTTCGCATTTATAATATTAGTAAGGATATTAGTAAGGACTAGCAGCCGCCCGCGACTTCGTCTGCGTGGAAAGTTTTTTTGCTATCCCTTGGGAACAATATAGTTTTTCGGGATGAAAAGTACCATATGTCCTTCTCTGTACCCCTGAGAACGTGTATGCAAAATTTCATGATGATCGGTGCAGTAGTTAAGACGTGAAGGCGTAACAAACAAACAAACAAACGGACTTTCGCATTTATAATATTAGTAAGGATATTTCACGCAACCGAGAAGTACCTAATCATGTTACGTAGTTGAAAATTTTAATTATATAGGGTTTCAACTCTGAATTAAAGAGTATAAGCAGTTGTTTATAAAAGATATGTCCCACCGCGCCTATGTCATTTGCCCCACCATTCTCAAAAAATGAAAGTCTATCGCGTCTTAATCAAAGTAGTATATCAGAGTAAGTATTTTACTCTAGAATCAGATTGATAATTATTTTCTGCATTAAAAAAGTGGGATTTTTGAGTTAAAACTCTTTTAACTCAAAAATCCCACTTTTTTAATGCAGAAAATAACGACGTTAACTGACGTTTTCATATTCAATAGATGGTAATAAAATTAGTAATGAATACTCATTCACGTCGACTGCATTATTCGCTTAGTTATTTATGAATAGAAAATGTGCTGAAATCCGTTTCTCTCAGTTGAGTACACAATACCCGCATGTGATCGCACATACATTATTAATTCACCGGATTGCAGAACCGGGAAGGTCGTGCGTTAGCCTCAGAAGTATAGTACAACTCTAGTACCTTGTAACACCAATGATTGCGTTCCTCTAGTATGGCTGTAAGTGAACAAGCATCATGTGACAAAGTTCTAAATAGTTCAGCTATTTGTAAGTCCTCCTGGCTAATCATGGAGAGCATCACGCAGGCGCATACGCATGAGCTTGTGACAGGCTCCTGCGCTTATCGGCGCCCTCAGCGCTATTTGTTAGCTTTACAGCGAAGCGCTGTATATCGGCTACATCGGCGTATAAGTAAGCATAATGACCTTACATAAGTAGGTATTTGCTTTACCAAGTAGCTTTTATTTAAATTTTCGCATGTGGGATATATTCCACATAATGTGACTGGGAGATAAACGTATGTAATGTTATAGGAGGTTTTGAATAATAACAAATATTAGGATGACTTCGATAATTTAAACTATATGATACCAACGCATGTCCAAGGAAGCAACATAAATTCCGCGACCATGTTGTTACTGTATCTATATGTTTTCGCTATAGTCTGTTTGTACTTACTTGTCCTATTTAGTTATCACTTATCATATTATATAAAATTATTAAATCGCCACTTATTTATCACTAACAATTAGTAATTTCTTTCGTAATCTATGTGGGGAAAACCATTTGTTGTATTAACTGTTCTTTTTTCAATAAGGAGTGATGAATTTTTTTACCAAAGGCAAGTACCTACGGAATATACCAGAGGTAACTGTCAAGCGACCTAACGTACGGGGATCATCGGTATAAAAAACGGGACTTTGTTGAAGAAACGCACCTGTAGCTTCCCTACAAGAGATCTTCGCCTAACCCGTCACCCAGTACCACTGCGTCTGAGATCTCAATCTGCCGCGCACCGGCGGCGCAGCGGCGCGGGCGCACCAATCAACATTGTATTCAAATCCGCCGCCCCTAACGAACGCATATTTTGTGCGATAAATAAAACATTAGTGCCATAGCTTCCTGCATTCCCAACTACTTTATACGGCTCCTAGCTTTAAATCAATCTGTAATTGCACCTGCGCAGTACTTCTGCGCAGTTTTGCATTTGTTAAGCTGATAGGAAAATCTAACAAAGAACTTTGATCGTTGGCTATGAATGTTTATGAATAAAGGATTTATTCAAAGACTGCATATTATCTTTTATTTATAAACCATATTGTTTTCAAACGGAAAATCTTACAAAACTAATCATTGTAGTTTTAAGATTTATTTCATAGTGTTGTTTTGTAGGGCTATTATTTTGCAATTCAATACGTAAAGATACATTACCCTTACGATAAACAAGAATTGTAATAAAATGTATAAAACTAATACAACATTGGGATTGTCTATTTATTTTAGTAAGTATATCAAAGTTCGGTCATCTTTATTAATTGCTTCGTTTAACTCCATGATGTCTTACGGCTGAGGTCAAAATATCATCGTATTTGTTTTTTACGTCAACTACTTCGCATAACTGTGATATACAATAAATAATCTGCAGAAATAACGGTAACATTTAATAACACAACATGTCCGTGCGCGCGGCCCAGTTTTTGCGGCCGTCGCCGGTCGCTAAGCAAATTCGCTGATTTATTAAGGAGAAGTATGTACCTACTCAAAAATTCGACAAGCACATTAGCGAAATTAATGTTTTGATAGATATTTTAAAAATTTTACTTTATAAGTTGAAAAATTTTAGCTAAATACGGAAGTTACGAAAAATACCGGTCCATTCTTTTGTCTTTTCTTTTCCCTTCTTTTTCTTCATTCTCCTCTTATTCTTCTTCTTAATCCTTCTTTACTGCTTCTTAACTGACAACTTCTTTTCTTTTTGCTCTTTTTTTATTCTCTTCTTCTGACATCAAATATTAAGGTCACGACACGACGTTATTTGGAAAATCTGTATTAGGTTCAATATTTATTTTATTTTCTTCCTTATCGTTTAGTTTGGTTTCTAATATAATAGCAACTTAACAGGACTGAGGCCTACTCAAATCTGAGCGGTATCCTGTACCGGTGGCGGTTACAATATCCCGATGGGTATGCGGATAACGCGCTGTTCAAACCTTAGTGGAACTTTATCTCTACCGGAGGCGGTGGCGGTACTGGCGCGCGGTGCATCCTTAAAAGTTTCGCCGAACACGCGGTACGTACCGCGTACCCATTCGGTATGCGGTTCCGGTTCCGGTTCCCGACAGCTGCGAAAATCCACAAATTACCACGTGGAATATCGCTAGGGTATTACCGCTAGCCACGGCCGGCGGTAGCGGATACCGCTCCGGTTTAAGTAGGCCTTTATTTAAAATAAGAAATGCCTCGTCTTAAAACAGTGCTTTTTGCTGCATCGAGCCCTGCTCCGAGTTATTTGCAACAATTATTTATCACTTATTGGCCGATAATCTAGCGGCTAACTAGCGAACGGAGCGTGTCGCGTCCCAGTAAAGTTGATTTATTTCTGTGAAAATAAATTGTTTTTGAACACGACTGGCCATGTCGAAAAGTATGTCTACTGGCAATGATTTTATAAAAGCTTACGCATTACAAATAAGTCTCGCATAGGACTTAATAACTGCCTTGATTATATTACTACTTCTAGACATAGTTTTTTTGCAAAATACCTCCTTATTCGTCAAAGACTTATGGCCGTTTGCACTAAACTTAGAATCGCCTCTTTTCCTAACTACAACTTGACCAAATTAAAACGGTGTCATGAACTTAGCTGTCATGCGCCTAATTATCTTGGTCGAGTTATACCTATTTAGGAAAATACTTCGGCGATTCTTAAGTTTAGTGCAAGCGGCCGTTAGATCCTATAATAATTTACATAATAGTTAATACAATTCTTAAACGCGGCTGTTCGAAAGCAAGAAGAAATAAGTTCAAATGACTTCGTACTTGGTTCCCAAATCGGTACATTGCCTTCAGCAGTCGCTCCCCATCATTCAGGCCGTTTGCTTTCAACTCGCTTACAAAACATGCTGACGGTTGAATAGATAAGATCATTATCCTTTAACCTCTCACAAAGGCGTGGGCCGTGGGCGGGGCGAGCGCGACCCGCCCGCCCGTGACGCGCGATTAATAACCGCGACTTATCTGCGACGGCTTAAGCGACGCGTTCATGTCACACGGCGATTAGTCAAGTCGTGCTCGGTGCCCTCAGAACAAAGGGGAGTATCGCCGCATCGGCTCATGCCCGCGCTTGCGCAGTAACGATTGAAACTCGCCAACAAGCACTAGATCACGTATCGTTGAGCTTCCCTCATGTACAAAGTCGGAAGTGAATTGTGAATTTTAGAGATCCGTAAGACACTTATTAATTCATAAATCTAATTTAAGTGACTGGAATGTACATGAATCACGATTACAAAAAAAACATTGTCGTGTGATTTTCCATCCATGCATGCATGCGCACGAAGCGTTTTTTATCATCATTTTTAATGCGCACAGCCAAAGAGTTGTATTCCCTGCTTGCGTCTGTATTCCCGCAAGCATACAACCCAGCGATATTTAAAGCCCGAGTTAATAAGCTTCTTCTGGGTAAGCTCGCTCCATCTTCGGCCTCTTCTTAGCCTTTATGGTTCTCGAATGTGGCCAAATGTAAAAAAATATATTTCTATCCTACATATTTAGGTAGTCTGTTCCTGAAAAAGCATTGTCGTGTGATCTGTATTCTACATAATAAGGTGTTTAAACACCGCTACCTTTACGCCGTCGTTTCGACCGAGTTGCATCGACCGTGGTCACGGGCTGACTTTGATGAACTGTCGCCCGTAGTCAGCCCGTGACCACGGCCGATGCAACTCGGTCGAAACGTCGGGAAAAGGTAGGTGTTTAAACACCTATGTTTAGTTTAAACTCGAGGGAATCTTCTTTTTAAGTCAATGGTACTGGCCAGTAAGATGGCAAATAACTCTCACATAGCCAATTTCTTGGCAAAGTTGCTCCCCGAGAGTCCATCGCCCGCGCCACAAAATACTGGGGCGCGGTGGATGCGGCGGCACGGGCGCACCGCGACACGGCCTCCCATTCTAATCGTGATTTCCAGAGTTCTTCAACAATTTATGGACGCACGTAGAGAAACGAGGGCTTTAGACAATGCTACTTTCGTTTTGCAACTGTGAAATGTCAAATAATACTTTAATAGTGCCTTAGGAAGTCACGCTATTTGCATTACTCTTCCAGTCCTGTGAAACTAGTCTTAAGTGGTAATAGTTAAATGAACGTAATAGAGTAAATTTAAAACAGTTTATTCTTTATTAAGTACATATAATTAGGTATTAACTATCGAATAATTTCTAGATAATTCTACAGAGATTTAGCGCAATTTCGGAAGCAGCTGGTGAGAACGTGCAAAACCGCTAGTTTAATGTTATCATTATTCACGTTATACTTAACACTAGTGGCTCCGTGAGCTGTAGACCTCGCGTTAAAAAGTAGCTCAAATTGTATGTTGTTTAAAAAAATATAAAGAAAAAGTTGCGTGATAAAAAAAATCTATATTATTTTCAAACCTGCTTACAAAATTTCACGAGAATCGGTTGAGAAATGCGACCTGTAGAGGAGAACATCCAGCGCCAAAAAGCCGGACTGAAATACATTTTTCTTACATATCTCCGCCATTACGAAAAATTTGGTAAAACTGTCTCAACTTAAAAAAATCTATATTATTTTCGAACCTGCCCACAAAATTTCACGAAATTCGGTTGAGAAATGCGACCTGTAGAGGAGAAAAGACAGAGCCGGGAAGCTGGACTGCAATTTGATTTTTTACATCTGCGCCATTTTGAAAAAAATCGAAAAATTGGCGTGACAAAAAAATTCTATATAATTTTCGAACCTGTTCACAAATTTTTACGAGAATCGGTTGAGTAATGCGACCTGTAGAAGAGAACATACAGACATACGAAATATTTTTTGCCCAAGCTGAAGCAGAGACGCTTCGCTCGCACTTTGTGCTCGCTCGGTCAAAAAGACAATAACTTTACATAAAAATAACTAAACGTCTTCCACTTGATTAGTTTATTCGTTTATTTATAGTAATTACTTATAAAACTCAAGTGAAATTCCAAACAGTATAAATTACGCTAACGGCTGACAAGATTTGATTATTGTGTTGTATGGTTGCGCACGCGCACGCACCACGTCACTGGTATGCCATTATCGCATCACACGCAACGATTCAACCCAATTATTGTATATCAAACAAAAATGCGCGCCATTATAAATGGTCAGCGCGTTCGGATCGAACGTTGATGCGCTCGGCGGACGCGTCCGAACGAACGGACGCGTGTACTGAACACAACATATCAATCACAGTGTGTGAAACAATTTGGGCGAGCGACGCCAGGGTGCGAGCTAGTGATTGATGAAGTGCCGAATGTGGCTGGGTAACAGCCTAGGCAAAAACAGTATGTCCATAATAAACAGGTTATGTAGAACTGTTAAAGCTAACAGGATACAGCATTTTAAAATCTTAACTGAAAGCGAGTTAGGTTCCAAAGATCTACAGGGTAGAAATTAAAAAAGTAGGTAGTAATAGATTAGGAAAGTACCTAGTTATAATATACGCAAGTTGCAGAAGACAAGTATAGTAGCCCAGTAAACGAAAAGGTAGAGGAAAATGATTGGAACACAATTTTTGACTTCGTAACTTTGTTTGGAAAAGTCCGTCCCCGTCCATAGCCCCTATGCCGGGAGGTCCCATTTTTCGGTTTTTCACATATATCTCGGAAATTATGCATTCTAGCGACATGAAACTTTTGCAAAACAGCTGATTAAATTTGCTACAAGTTTTATTCTATCAAGTTTTTTTATATCTTTTATGGTTTTCGAGATATCTGCTCCTGAATGTCTGTCAACATGCTTAAGATGAAGCTTGAGGACAATGGAATGGCGCATTTTTTCCTGTATCAAATGTTATTAATAGGTCAAATTCGGCTTCAGATCGGTTAACGGCACTGTAGTTTATGCACGGCAGATTGACCTCCAGCTTCACCTCAAGCATGTTGACAGAAATTCAGGAGCGTATATCTCAAAAACCGGCCAAGTGCGAGTCGGACTCGCGCACGAAGGGTTCCGTACCAAAAAACGGCAAAAAATCACGTTTGTTGTATGGGAGCCCCCCTTAAATATTTATTTTATTCTGTTTTTTTTGTTATAGCGGCAACAAAAATACATCATCTGTGAAAATTTCAACTGTCTAGCTATCACGGTTCATGAGATACAGCCTGGTGACAGACAGACAGACAGACGGACGGCGGATTCTTAGTAATAGGGTCCCGTTTTTACCCTTTGGGTACGGAACCCTAAAAACTATACAAGATATCGGAAAACTTGACTTAATAAAACTCATAGCTAATTTAATCAGCTTTCTAACCCCCCGTAGCGTAAGAGTGATATGCTAACCTACGTGTGGTACTCCGATGGTGGAAAGGGGCTGGAAGAACGGAGGTCGTGTAATTCCCTCTCCAAAGTGTTTTCTATAAAAAACCGATAAACAAGCGTTCTGCTCTACGCCTTACTTTGCACCGTGCAACAAATCGCGTTCGCCGATTAATCCAATGTGCGCCTGCGCATGCGGCGGGTCACGTTCATTAGCCCCCCGGGGTTACGTGCCGTTAACCCCTCGCTCGCCTGTCCCGCCTGTTCCGTCCGTCACGCGTCAAACTGCACCTAACAAAGTGTTAATATCAAACAAATTCAAAACTATCATTCTTTAAGCGTCCATAGTTTAGCTTTGTTAACTGAACACTAACCTGACTTTAACCGCCTCTGTGGTCTAGTAGTTCGCCCACCATCGTGTAAGACGCAGGGGTCCAGGGTTCGATTCCCAGGGGGAGTACAATTTGTACTCGGTTTAGTTGGTGATAGGGCTTATTTCAAGTTCGCCAGGCGAACCATCTTACCATCTTACCTAAGTCTGACGCCATAACAACAATTTAATTTTTTTTGTGTTCCGGCAGTGAGAGGTAAGATAGCCAGTTCCTCAGTGCTGACTTGATGAGGATTCCGGGTGTAGTGCGCTTCCATCTTTGGTCTTATCGTCGCTTAACACCAGGGGGCCTATTCTCGCGCACTGCGACATTTCTCGAATTCGAGATAATCTCTAATCACAAATCTCTATTGAAAATGTCACTAAAATCTCTATTGTAGCCAAAAAACTTATTCTCAGCAATTTTCGACATTACAAGTCGAAAGTCTTTGGAATCTCTACAATTTATTGACTTTTTCGAGATATTTCGAATTTGACACTGTGGCACGCGCCCGATGTCTGCCTGCAAGAAACGCAACGCTGTTTAACATTGATTACTGTTGGCTTAGCCGGTCACCCATCCCGAACCCGACCTTTTTACAAAGTTGTTTAACATATGTTATCGAAGTCTCAAACGGTCACCCATCTCATAGGTACCCAGTCTTTGAAATTGTTGTTTAAATTGATTACTTCTGGCATCGTCGGTCACCCATCCAAAACCCAGCCTTATTTTTTTTTACTTTCGTCGCATCGCAGTCACAAACGGTCACCCATCCCACACCCGGCCATTTCCTAAAATTGCTTAACATTCATCATCACAGTCCCAAATGGTCACCCATCTAGTAAATGGCAACCGCCCTCTCCAAAAGTAGCTTAACATTCGTTATTGCTGTTCCAAACGGTCACCCATCTGAGACGGGTGACCATTTTAAAAGTGGATACCAGATGGTCACCCATCCCAAACCCAGCCTTATTTAACTTTTTTTCGTCGCATCGCAGTCACAAACGGTCACCCATCCCACACCCGGCCATTTCCTAAAATTGCTTAAAATTTGTCATCGCAGTCCTAAATGGTCACCTATCTAGTAACCGGCCTCTTCAAAAGTAGCTTAATATTCGTTATTGCTGTTCCAAACGGTCACCCATCTGAGATGGGTGACCATTTACAAAGTGGTTACCAGATGGTCACCCATCTCACACCCGGCCTTATTAAAGCTTTTTACTTTCATCGCATTAACGCACAGTCACACACGGTCACCCATCCCACACCCGGCTATTTCTTAAATTGCTGAACAGTTGTCATCGCAGTCCCAAATGGTCACCCATCTAGTAACCGGCCTCTTCAAAAGTAGCTTAATATTCGTTATTGCTGTTCAAAACGGTCACCCATCTCGTACTCGGCCTCTTCAAAAGTAGCTTAACATTCGTTATTGCTGTTCTAAATGGTCACCCATCTGAGATGGGTGACCATTTTCAAAGTGATTACCAGATGATCACCCATCTCACACCTCACACCCGGCCTTATTTAAAGCTTTTTTACTTTCGTCGCATCGCAGTCACAAACGGTCACCCATCCCACACCCGACCATTTCCTAAAATTGCTTAACATTCGTCACACCCAATAAGGCTGGGTTTGGGATGGGTGATCATCTGGTAATCACTTTGAAAATGGTCACCCATCTCAGATGGGTGACCATTTAGAACAGCAATAACGAATGTTAAGCTACTTTTGAAGAGGCCGAGTACGAGATGGGTGACCGTTTTGAACAGCAATAACGAATATTAAGCTACTTTTGAAGAGGCCGGTTACTAGATGGGTGACCATTTGGGACTGCGATGACAACTGTTCAGCAATTTAAGAAATAGCCGGGTGTGGGATGGGTGACCGTGTGTGACTGTGCGTTAATGCGATGAAAGTAAAAAGCTTTAATAAGGCCGGGTGTGAGATGGGTGACCATCTGGTAACCACTTTGTAAATGGTCACCCATCTCAGATGGGTGACCGTTTGGAACAGCAATAACGAAGCTACTTTTGAAGAGGCCGGTTGCCAGTTACTAGATGGGTGACCATTTGGGATTGTGATGACAAATGTTAAGCAAATTTAGGAAATGGCCGGGTGTGGGATGGGTGACCGTTTATGACGCGATGCGACGAAAGTAAAAAAAAATAACACTGGGTGTGAGATGGGTGACCATCTGGTTACCACTTTGAAAAAAGGTCGGGTTTGGGATGGGTGACCGACGATGCCAGAAGTAATCAATGTTAAACAAAGTTTACAAAGACTGGTTATGAGATGGGTGACCGATTGAGACTTCGATAACGAATGTTAAACAACTTTGTAAAAAGGTAAGATTCGGGATGGGTGACCGACTAAGCCAACAGTAATCAATGTTAAACAGCGTTGCGTTTCTTGCAGGCAGACATCGCCATCGGGCGCGTGCCACAGTGATATAGCATAATTCGAAATATCTCGAAAAAGTCAAGAAATTGAAGAGATTCCAAAGACTTTCGACTTGTAATGTCGAAAATTGCTGAGAATAAGTTTTTTGGCTGCAATAGAGATTTTAGTGACATTTTCAATAGAGATTTGTGATTAGAGATAATCTCGAATTCGAGAAATGTCGCAGTGCGCGAGAATAGGCCCCCAGGGTGACCTCACCAAGGACTATCCCATAGTGCAAAAAACTGACATTAGTTTTGTATTTTCCGCTAAAACCGCCCGTTAAAGTTTCCATAACTTTTCAGAAAGTTATTGTTTTTAATGAAAAATTATCAGCTGCACGACACTCGTTACTAAGCCAGACGTTTTTGCTATATTACACGTTGGAATAGCGGTATAGTATTTGTAGTACGTTAAAAAACCAATATGCACTCTAAATAGGTAGGCCATCAATTATACTTATGGTAAACATAAGTGACATGGTCAAATCGTGTTCAAATGTAAGCACTTTAGAAAATGTACAAAAACATTATTTAGTTTGAATAGACGCACTCGACCGGGGGTTTCCCATTTAAGCATAATCTTAAGAGGATTAACGAACATTGACCTCTACGCCTAACAAAGTTTGAATTGCTATTATGTGGTAATCTATTTACACGGGTCAAGTTGGCAGGCGACTTTTTTCGACAATCGCTTGTAAAATCTGATCGCAAGCCTAATTTCATTGAGGTAGCGATTAAATTTTGCAAGCGATTGTCGATTGTTGACTAAAATCGACCAGCAAGTCGTCTGCCAAGTCGACCCGATTCAATACCACATTTCGTTGTTTTAATCTGTCTATAATGGCAATAAGCAATTATTTAAATGAGTGTTTAGCCTTTTTTCCTTAAAGTTAACGTGCAAACAAAACCAAAAACTTAATGATCGTTCAATATTTGTGACAGATTAAATCACTTTTATATTACATCTCTGCAACTAATAAAATTAGATGTCAGAAAATAATAGGTAGGTGTATAAAAATATCATAGTCACAACACACCGTTCGTTCTACGTAAAATAAAACACAAACAATCTATTGTCCTCTTAAAGCGATCAGCGGGAGGCTACTTTCATCATATCGGAATGCATTTTCTCGCATCTCATTGCATATTAGCAACGTCAACTTAAAATAATAAAAACCCTAAAGTAATCGCGTGCGGGTTGCGAGACTTGCGAGCCACCATAAAATGGAGGATGGCGTGAAAACTCGACCTACAATCCATAAATATTTCCAAACGACAAGCTATGACTGCATAGTGATCATACATTAACTCAATCAAACATAATTGAGAAATTGTATCATAACTCATAATCAGGGTATTTACATGGAGCGACTTGGCAGGCAACTAATCGCAAACCTAATTTCGATGAGGTGGCGATTAGATTTTACAAGCGATTGTCGATAAAAAACGCTAATTGGCTAAAGTCGCCTGCCAAGTTGCTCCATGTAAATACCCTATTATAATGTTGTATATGTTCTTCAAGTCAAAATCAGTCAAAAGTTTTTGACACATTCGAATACTTAACTGTTTAGCACTTAGGAAGTAGCAAGGACCAATGAGCTGTTTTAAATGTCCAGTTTTTTTTATTATTTCGTACACACCGGCACCGAAATAATTTGTTTTCAAAAATAATACTATCTCCGTTATTTCCACTAACACGCTAATATGAATGGGCTCAATCAACACAATCTATTATTTTTTTAATTCGCTAATCAGCATTTTAGTGTGTATCCCCATCGAAACATCCATTCTCACTACGCTTTAAGTTACACCAATATTATTGGGAATACCAAAGTTGCTGCCCAGGACAGGTTTAATCAGCATGTCGCATTTTTATAGCCCTTAAACAAGTCATTCCTATCATTTACATTGTGCAACCATTGGATTAGGTCTTCGAAAACGACTCAAAGTGGTTTTGAATATACATACTTTGTGTTGTAATTAGTGGTTTTATAGAAAAATGTGTGGACTCCCCACGGGCACTGGTTAAATGACTTGTTTGACATGATATCAATTATGTTAAACTAGCGGCCGCCCGCGACTTCGTCTGCGTGGACAGTTATTTCTCTATCCCTTGGAAATAGTACTTCTTTTTGGGATGAAAGTTATGGTCCTATGTCCTTCCCTGTAAACCCTGACAACGTGTACCTATGCAAAATTTCATGATGATCGTACAACAAACAAACAAACGGACTTTCGTATTTATAATATTATTAAGGATAAGGATTACAGAACAAACACTGTATTATTTTTTATTATTATTTTATTATTTATTCATTCCAAGCTTATATCTATTATTAAAAAACTTAATTAGTAAAAAACTTATATGTGACTACATAAAATTAATTTAGTCGAATATGGCTATTTTATTTAGACAACAAAGAAAGAAAATGAAAAATACTGCGGAGACTTTTTTATTTGCGTTTTTGTCCCTATTAAACCTCTATATTCTAAAGTATACTTTTCTTTCCTGCCTCATTATGACTTCAAAGTAGCATAGTCTAATTAAGTTATTTATAAACAAAAGCCCTTAAAATACCGTAACATAGCCTCTCTACTCTTTATCTAGAGTAGTATGGGACGCACTAAGGAACAGTTAATTTTTCTCATAATGGACTACTATACAGTGATGCGCGTGCGACGCTTAGCTCATAATGGCCGCGGTATATCATGCACGCAATTACAATTAAATATTTATAACACAGAAGTGCTCCAGATAGCGCGCACAATTAAATAAAGTTTAGCGGCTTTTTAAGAGTTAAGTCACAGGAGGAAGCGGATTGAGTAGAATTTAAAGTTATATGGGCGTTTGTTGCTCGTTAACAAATGCCTAGCTAGAAATGTCTACAGATATTTTACCATGTAGAAAGCCATAATGAATTTTAGCGTTTCATATAATTGTACAATTAAGAATTGTGTAAGGTACTAGATGATTTTTAATTAGTTAATTGAAAATTTATCTAAGTGCTAAGTTAAGGACTTATTTCACAAATTCCAGATAGCAAACTTTTTACTAGTTTAATTTTAATAAACAGTGTTGAAATGGTATTTGGTTGTTTGTGTTAAATTATTTAAGGCGGTAGTTTCTTGTCGCTATCGCTTATGTCAGCACACGCTGCCACTCGTAGTTCGGCCCAGCCGACATTGTGTGTACGGAGTGTCGTAACATCAGCCCACTTATACACATGAAACGGCGAACTTTCTCCGCTCCTCGTGGGACCTGCGCGCGCGCATCATCGCACACTCTTATTAATATTTTTAAAACTTTTTAAAAGTAGGAAAGGATTTTGTTTCGATGGTTTTAATTTAGTTTAATAAAATAAAAAATCGGAAAGATACTAAAATATAGATCAGGGTTGTATTGGAAACTTCTTGAAATATTCTTGTTGAGGTTGTGAGTTTCATAGAATTTTATTATGTCCTAAGAATACAAGGAGTAGTCAGGTCAAGTGATAATAATAATTATGTAAATTCTAAAAAAAAATTTAAATAGAGTTAATTATCATTTTGTTCTAAACACTTGATCTGACTACCCCCTGAAGTCCTGTCCTGGTAAATAAACTAATTAAACCTTATATTTTACACCGTAGATGAAAATTGTGGTAAATAAATATATTTTTATAGCTTCGTTAAAGCTGCAAAGCTAAAAACAAAAGCTATAACAGAAAATTAAGTAAGGAACGTGAAAACTAGTGGTCGAATAGCTGATTCATAAACAATGCAGATTTATATTATATAGGTAGTTTTAAAAAGTTGGTTTAAGTGAAGTCACTCGGTTGCTTATTAAACATTTTTAAAAATCCAACAATTTAAAATATTACATTTTCTATACAACTTTGAAAAATTAGTCTTAAACATAAATCTTAAAATTTTAAGATTAAAACATTTATATTATGTAGGTACTTTTTGATTATAATAACTTTAACATAAACTCAAGATGTTCTAATATTGTTGCCAACCCTGATGGTAATCTAAAGTTAAAGTAATAATGTAATTATTGTTTGTGACATAAAATACCAGTACTTAAAATTAAAATGTTTGGTAGTAATAGCACTAGTTTACTGCCAATAACTTACCTATCGTAATGAATTGCTAAGTTATTGCTATTGCAGCCAAGCGTTTTCCTTATCTTAGCTTTGAATTGAAAATAGAAGTAAATGAGTGTTATTATTTGATTTAAATATTTAAGTATTTTTCTCCTTTATAAAGATAACATTAACTTACTTACGGCTGAAAATGTGCCGAGCTAGTGAAACTATTGGTTTTAAGTTTGTGTCGTAAAAAATAGTACTTACAAATAAAACAAATCCATAATGAGCTCAAATTATTCTTTTTTTATAAAAAAAAAAACTCTTTATACGCAAGCGGATATAGTTTGCTAGAGAAAATTCATTGCAAGCACAGGCACAGGGTTTTGCGTAAATCGTTTATTAGCACAGAGCACCTTACCGCCTCTGATCTGTGCAAATAAAAGGCGCAGGTGGCGCGATGTCGCGCTAATGAGCGCGCTTGTCGCCTCGACGACGCGTGACGGCGCCACACGCGCGCCGCGCAGGGTTAAGAGTTAAACTGTTCAGTGCGATCAATTACATTGAGGAGGGTATCGTAGAGGTACCAAATAGTTGGTGGTACGTTACGGCATCTTGTGTAGACTTTTAACGAGCTTGCGAGCTACCGAGCGATGCTACCTAAAGGTAGCATATTGACCAGGAAATTGCATTTGTTGCCAACGAGTCACACACAGCATCAACTGTCACACTGTGGATACATTTTCATCAGTCAAACTGATTAATCAGTCAAACTGATTAATCAGCCAAAGTATAAAACTATAGTTTGAAGACTTTCCAAAAAATAGCCGAAAAAAAGAGTTTCCACCAGCAATTTCCCATTTGTTTCTAACGAGTCACACGATCAACTGTCACACTGTGACTGGTTGGATTTTTTTTAATAAAAAAATCCCAACGAGTCACACTTGTTACTCGATGGGAATTTTTCGTTAGAAATTTCCCAACCAGTCACACTGTTACAGGTGAAATAACCTGTCACACTGTTTTTTTTTATACTCAATGGGATTGTGCTTGGCCTTCATCTCATCTAATGTTAGATGACGATAAGGCCGAAGGTGGAATCGCACTACACCCGGAAGAAATCAGGTGAAATAACCTGTAACAGTGTGACTGGTTCGGAAATTTCTTATAAAAAGTTCCCATCGAGTAACATCTGACTCGTTGGGAATTTTTAGATAAAAAAATCTCAACCAGTCACAGTGTGACAGTTGATCGTGTGACTCGTTAGAAACAAATGGGAAATTGCTGGTGGAAACTCTTTTTTTCGGCTATTTTTTGGAAAGTCTTCAAACTATAGTTTTATACTTTGGCTGATTAATCAGTTTGACTGATGAAAATGTATCCAACAAAAATACATAAAAAAACTGGCCAAGTGCGTGTCGGACCACGCGCCGTAGGGTTCCGTAGTTACCTTATACCATACGATATTTCATACCACTATTATTTTTCGTCTGCAAAAATAATTTTGTTTTTCACAGTGTTGGTATGAATGACAAAGTTATATTTGCGGTTTTGGAAAATGTGCTATATCTCAAAAACTAATTATTATATTTCGTTCAAACCAATTTTCGTTGAAAGTGTTTATTAAGATCTACAGCACATATTTTTTTCAGATTTTTCACTTTCTTATTTCAAAAGTTAGAGGGGGGGGGACACACATTTTACCACTTTGGCAGTGTTTATCTTTCAAACGGTTGACTTTGAAAAAAAAATCGTCTTAGAAACCTCAATGCCATTTTTAAAGACCTATCTATAGACACCCCACACGTATTGGTCTGAAGAAAAAATATTTTTTCAGTTTCAGTTCCATGTATAGGGAGCCCCCCTTATTCTTTTATTTTTTTTATTTTTATGTTGAATTCGTTAAGCGGTTAACAGAATACATCTACCTACCAAGTTTCAACTGTGTAATCCTAATACTTTCGGAATAAAGTGGCTGTGACATACGGACGGACAGACAGACAGACATAGACATGACGAATCTATAAGGTTTCCGTTTTTTGCCATTTAGGCTACGGAACCCTAAAAAGAGTGAGCAAGTTGCCACGACATCTTTTTGCCCTATTTTGGTTGCTCTATTTTAGGATAAAATAAAGTATAGCCGCAGTAAAACCAATTCTTACTGAATATACTACATGGATTTATTTAGAAATTATAGAGTTCTACAGCCCAACCATTGCAGAAAGTAAATTTAATAGACTTTACGTAATTATTTAAGCAAACCAAGGCTATAGTAATAAATGGTACTAGACAACAATAATTCTTATATTTAAACTGTATAATCAATTCTGTTTTAATATTCCCTTTTTATGGGTATTACGAGTAACAGCCATGTCAACAACCAATAAACAAGACTATATAAGAATAAAATGTTAATTACTGCGGAGGTAAATTACAAGCCCATTAATTTTTCTCGACAGTTATCTGAGGGCCATAAACAGAATTGCGTGACTGCACAAAAACGGAGCCTTACTATAGTCAATACTTAAGGTATTACTTATGCAGCATCAAAACTCATGGTAAGGGATGTTTAAGTGTGCCTGTAACTGCAAAGCAAAAATCTTTGAGGTATTTACAGAGCAACTTAGCAGGTGACTTGGCAAGCGATTTTAGTCAAATAGCGTTTTTTTTTCGACAATCGCTTGTAAAATCTAATCGCAAACCTAATTTCAAGGATATTGCGATCCGATTTTATAAGCGATTGTCGATAAAAAGCGCTATTGCCAAGTCAACTCGTGTAAATACCAGAATACAATTACGAAATACAGACAATGTAAAACTGTAAATACCAATACATTGCAATTTCGACAATCGCGAAATAAAGACGATGGTTTCGATTCGTTTGGCAACGAATTAACTAAATTGACAGGATTAAACTAAAATTAGATTTCCATCTTTTTCTTTCTGTATCGAAAAGACAAGAACAGAATGCTAAAATCAAGTTTGGTCCTGTTAATTTAGTTAAGTCGTGCCAACTAAATCGACACGAATGTACTACAAATATGCCTAGCAGGCCCGCTTCAGAGTAGGGCCCTGCAGATGACTGTTTGTGACGCGTGATTAATATTGGCGTGGTGATACAAAGTGAGCCTTCATGGCAAAGTAATGGAACTATTATTAATATCGACGGACCTACTCTTAATGGTGGATGGAGGTGGCTAGACTACTCGCAAAAGCTCGGAATCTGCAAGGAATCTTGTATGCTTTAGGATTAAAACAATGACTAAGTAATCATTCCCTTCGATGATCTACAGTGACGATCGTAGCTCATTCTGGCTTTCTACGACCAAGATAAGTATATCGAATTTAAGCTTTCTTTATTATTGAAAGATATTCTTCAAATGTGCTGAGATTTGTCAAATATTATCGAGCAAACATCACAAGTATTGGCAAGCCCTCGTGTCCATTGTGCGGCACTCGAGACTGGCCGTCATCGTCACAGCGAGCCGTTAAGCAAACCAGATGAGAGTTCCACGTTTTTGTTTCATCACTCTAGTAATGAAATATGAAAAATTTCCCGTTTCAATGTGTCAGCAATATTTGTAGACTTTTGAGAACACTAAGAGGAGACGATTGTTTGTAGTCTTTTCTTTACTCTTATGTTTATATTGCGTGACCGTAATGAATTTATCTAAGAAGCACATACATAAAATGTATCAATAAGTACTCTTTTTACCCACGACGGACGGAACGGAACGGAGACGGTATATTCGTTTGGGGTTAGAGGTTGTGTGTTTTACCATTGAAAAAATCAGATGCAAATCGCCTGAGACGTATTTTTGACCATATCTCCGAGGATTTTGAGAGGATCGAGAAGAAAATAGTACCAAAAGTTGAGGAATTTATCCAGACACGTGTAGAAGTTTGAATTTGGAAAATCTACTGGTAACTATTTTTGAAATTTTGCAAAATTCCAAAAATTCCGGGTTTTTTGGGGGGGTGTTTGTTTACTAAATTGTAAATATTTCGGAAAAAAAACTGGCTTAAGAAAAAATGAAAAAAAAGGTCCTAGGGTATTGGTTTAGCTACCAAATGGCGAAATAGTTTTGAAAATCGGTAAATAATTGTGACCTGTAGGTGGTCCCTTTAGATTTGGAATTCTAGAAAAACGGGTGTTTCCGTACATAAAAAGTTAAGTAGCTTCTATGATTATTGACCGATCGTCATGGTAATAGTGTTAGAAGATGCAGAAGCAGACGAGAAGTGCATTCGTTGGAATTTTGAAAATCGGTTAATAACATTTCGGCTGCGTCGAGGCAGTCAGCGGGCGCATTTGTGACACGAGGCGGAGCCGAGTGTCACAATCGTAAAAATAAATAGGTACTACCTAGGTATTTTTAAAAATATAATAGGATTTTGCATTTGATTTGATTTTGGTTTTTAGTAAATTTTTGTATTCATTTTCAATGCTCCGATTCTTGCGGGGACTGCAAAATCAGTGAATTTTTGTTTGTTTGTGTGTTTGTCTGTTACCATTTTCCTCAGAAACTACTGGGTCGATTTCGATGCGGTTTTTTGCATTCAAAAGGTTTTATTTCAGAGCAGGTTCTTAGACATGTTTTATGGTAGTAGACCACCAGGGGGCGCTGCAGCAGCCAGATATGTCAAGATTGTCTATTACCATTTTCCTTGGAAACTACTGGGCCGATTTCAATGCGGTTTTTTGCAATCAAAAGGTTTCATTTCAGAGCAGGTTCTTAGATATGCTTCATGGTGGTAGATCACCAGGGGGCACTGCAGCAACCAGATAAGTCGTGCTTGAAAAGTTCTCAAAAACTACTCAACTGATTTTGATGCGGTTTTCTGTAATGGGTTTGTAGGTTATCGGCGATGGTTCTCAGATAGATGTTATGGTGTTTAACCGCTAGGGGGCGCTGCAGATATCATTTTCTCATTTTTCTCCAAAGCGGTTTGACCAATTTGGATGCGGTTTTCTGTAATAGTTTTGTAGTTTGTCGGCGATGGTTCTTAGTGTTATGGTGTTCAGCCGCTATGGGGCACTGTAGTAATCATTTTCCGAACGGCTTGACCGATTTAGATGCGGTTTTTAGAGTAGATAACGTATGAATTCTTTAAAAAGTTTAAAATAAAAGGGCAAAATAAAAAAATTGAAAAAAACCCACGACGGTTAAAATTGTTACTCTTTATTTAAAAAGACTAAAATAAGTTTTACAAAAATCCCTCGACTAAAAGTAATGTACATACTTTATCTACCTATTCATAAATTACAAACGCAAGAAAAATCCGTTGGGGCTGCCATTACCTGCCCCCAAATGAACAAATATTTTTCAGTTATAGTTACTTTAGAGAGGTGGCAATGGTCGAGGGATTTTTGTAAAACTTATTTTAGTCTTTTTAAATAAAAAGTAAAAATTTTAACCGTCGTGGGTTTTTTTCAAATTTTTTATATTGTTAACTTTTTTATTGTTTAATTTATTTAACAACATTGACAAAATTGCAGGTTGCATAAAACTGCAGTTTGTTGGCGAAGAGTATAAGGTATCTAACTACCTACACCATCTACTATTCGTAATTGACCGAGCGAGCACGAAGTGCGAAGCGTCTCTGCTTCAGCTTAGGCAAAAATTCTTTCGTATGTCTGTATGTTCTCTTCTACAGGTCGCATTTCTCAAGCGATTCTCGTGAAAATTTGTGAGCAGGTTCGAAAATTATACTTATAGATTTTTTTGTCGAGACATTTTTTTTTAATTTTTCAAAATGGCGGAGATATGTTAAAAAAACAGGTTTTACGGCTTTCTAAATTTTGTGGGCAGGTTCGAAAATCATATAGATTTTTTTAAGTTAAGATAGTTTTTCTAAATTTTTCCTAATGGCAATGTAAGAAAAATGTATTTCAGTCCGGCTTTCTGGCGCTGGATGTTCTCCTCTACAGGTCGCATTTCTCAACCGATTCTCGTCAAATTTTGTAAGCAGGTTCGAAAATTACACAGAATTTTTTTGTTACGCCAGTTTTTTGAAATTTTTCATAATGACGGAGAAATGTAAAAAAACATATTTCAGTCCGACTTTCCAGCTGTCCATTTTCCTCTACAGGTCGCATTTTTCAAAATGATTCTCGTGAAATTTTGTGAGCAGGTTCGATGATTATATAGAATTTTTTATTAAGATGAATAAATAATGAAAAATATTATAAAAAATCGGCTCACCCCTAGCAACTTAGACGGGATGAGACGGGATGATGCTACGGGTGAGCCGATTTTTTATAATATTTTTCATTATTTATTCATCTTAATATAAAAATAGCATTGTGAATGCAAAAATCTAAAAGTTTAGAATTTTTTAGTTTAGCCAGTTGTTCTAAATTTACCAAAAAATCACCATTTCGGAAAATGTTTAAAATTAGAAGCGCCATCTAGCTGCGAACAGCACGCAGCTGTACCTACTACGTGCTTTGAAAAGCTCGTGAACAGTGTGGGAAAAAGGGGTGGCGACATCTTTTAGATTATTTTTTAAACAACATACAACTTGAGCTACTTTTTAACGCGAGGTCTACAGCTCACGGAGCCACTAGTATTTTATCTTTTATTTTATAATTCTGATTATAAGTTTGGTAACTTATTAGGTTACAGTCTTATGTGTACCTATTTATGGTAATTTATGGCCGAAATATTTGCAATCATTAGTTGTTCCGAAAATTACCTTTTAAAAGAAGCTTAGAGTGCCTTCCATAAAAAGTCCTGCTGAAATCGGCAGCTGTTAGGACAAACATTTAAAATCAATTTCAAACTTACAGACGGATACTTTATTTATTCGTGAACATATATCAAACATGTCTAATAAGCTGTTACGACTAAAATCGCCATAACAACTTATAGTGTGGAGCAACGGCCGACCACCGGCAGTGCTGCATTAGCCCGGTAAAAAGTTGATGAGACTCACGGCTGTGAAATTGCCGTGAATGCGCCGCGGACGACCGTGAACACACGCCGTGCCAGCTGGAAGCCGACCGGACAATTAAATTTTATACACAAAATCACAAAATTATAACTTCATTTCCCAATAACACTTTGGTAAAAAACTCTCTCTAGTTGCAATCCAATGATACTTACCTACACTTTGTTGTTTTGTAATTGTAAACCGCGCCGTATTGTTTACATAGACAACGTTCTACGCCACTAAATGACGGCCGTAATATGACGGCACCGTCATCTTAGGAAACCCTGCGTGAAAAATAAAAAAAATAAAAATAAGTCACTTGGACCTCACAAATATATCAAAACTTTTTAAAACGTGTTGTGGTTGTGGTTGTGGCAGGTGGTGGCAAAGTTATAAACTCCATTCTGCTGTTACTTTCGTAGATTTGTAGAGTCGTAAAGTTTTTCTTTTTAAATTTTTCCACTCATCCGAAAATACTGAATCTTTTTTCTATTAAGGGAGCTTATTCCTACCTATAGACGACGACCTTAGTGGCCAACATGCCGCCTACCACGCAGAGAACCCGGGTTCGATTCCCGGCCGGGCAGAAATTGAAATGATGAATTTTAATTTCTGTGACGGGTCTGGGTGTTACTATGTATAATAAGTATATTATTTAAAAAGTATTTACTTAGTATATCAGTTGTCTAGCACCCATATTACAAGCTTTGCTTAGTTTGGGGCTAGATGGCGCTGTGTGAAATTGTCCAAGCATTTATTATTATTATTATAAAAAATATTCAGCTAATTTGATTTTTACAGACATTCCCCATTGTTTTCTTGGTCGGTCGTCGTCGGTCGCCGCACTCGCCGCTGATCGCCGCCGTCCGTCACGCGTGTCTCCGTCGCGCGTCGGTCGTCTGCGCAGGCGACGATGTCGCGCGTCGGTAGGTAATGCGCGCGATCATTCACGACACACGACACATCAATCTACCGCGATGTCACCGATATGTCGTTACTTCTGTAGACCACGCTTTGGTACAGTGGGATTTAGATTGCAATATGTGGAGCGGATTAAGTGGTTTTGACGGTACATTTCAGTAAGTAGATTCTATATTTATAAATGGACTGGTAGTACTTTTGGTGTGGCGAGGGGTTAAATTATGGTGAAGGTAAGCCGTTATACAAAAAATATATGATCTGCATAATGTAGCGGTGAGGTGGAACTTCCAAAAGGTTAGCCGATGGGAAACGGCTTGTGTACCCTTCACCACTGTCATAGTAGTATATTTTTTAAGTTTCCCGATTAGTTTACTTCATAAATGATGAAGTCATAATTTCAATTTCTAGATCATCATCACAGTCCCCTAATTTGCACGAAAGATATACACAAATCTTCTGTGAGTCATACGATACTCTATTTAATTAAATTAAAAAGTTTGATTTCCGGTTGACTGCGCGTAGGATACAATCATAACGATTGCCTATTCACACTTAATTAATTCTCTCGCGGAATACTTGGACCCTGGGGCTAAACTAATATTAGAGCGACTGCACATCTTGCGACGAAGTTTCAAATAAAAAGAGGATGAAACAATACTCAATGGTTGCTATATTTTTATTATGTTAAATAGGGAACACATTTCTTAAGAAATTTTCCAATGATTGTCGAATTAGGTAATATTACTTTGACAGCTCATTTTTCGTTCTTTATCAAATGTAAGCCATGCTCGGCGTTTCCCTGCGTGGATCGAATCAGAAATGAGGAGATCCGTTAGAGAACTAAAGTAACCGACATCGCTCGAAGAATTGCTCAGCTAAAGTGGCAGTGGGCGGGACACATAGCGAGAAGAACTGATGGCCGTTGGGGCGGAAAGGTTCTGGAATGGCAACCGCGCACCGGACGACGCTCCGTGGGTAGACCCCGACAAGGTGGACCGACGTGAGGGTGAAGGAGGAGGAGGAGAGGAGTGGAAGGTCGCGGGAAGCCGCTGGATGCGAGCAGCGCAGGGCCGATCGTCGTAGAATCTTTGGGGGAAGCCTAAACCCAGCAGTGGGTGTCGTGCAGCTGATATGATGATCAAGTGTGGAAATTTTTGACGCTTAAGCATTCGGCAAACAAAATAATCAACTGATCGAAATGTCTAACAATGTGCAGCCGATCTAATGGGTAAGTAATAATAAACACGAGCCGTGACTCCTCGTTATTACTCGCATCGTAAAGATGAATATTGAGCGAGGATTTAATCGAGCGATCGCAACTCCACCGTCTAGACCGTGCCGTATACCCGTAATTAAAATTTCCATTAGCGGAAGCCGTCTCCGCCCGCGCCGCACCACAAGAATGGGTCAATTAAAGTTTTTAATCAAATCTATTCTAAATCATAACGAGCGTCCAGTGCGCGCGCGCCGCACCAAAGCGAGAGATATACCTAAGTTGATTTCTTTCGCATCGGATCGCAACCTCTTTCACACGCCTCCGATGACCCGCACCAGTAATATTTCTATTTAAATTTAGCGGCGCGTAGTTATAATTAGTTTACTCTCGATATCCGGCCGTTTCTAACGTGTTAATTAACCGGCATCGACACGATGCTGCGTTTCCACTTCATTATGTTTATTGCATGTTACCTTCTGTATTCCGATATATTGGCGATTCGTATCCGATAGAGAAACGCGGCATTCTCTAGCACGGTAGGGTCTATTGTCTTCGCCGATTAAATGGCAACGTCGTAATTGCGAGATAGCCGAGTATCGGCCGATCGTGGAACAAATTGAGCGCGAAATCGATTACAATCGCGGGGAACAATAGTGGCCAATGGCGGGCGTCGCCGCGCGGCCGCCGCACGCGCCGCCGCACACAATCGCCGCAACGCGACACCACCCGCCTCCGCCCGCATTCGATCCGGCTCGAAGGACCAACACTCGACAATAATTAGTCCGCCATTGTGGATTTTCAACAGCCATGCCGCCTCGATGCGGTCAATATTGGCGTAAGAGCAACAACGTTTTCGCCGCCCCTAAGTGTTAGGTTACAGTTTTATAGCTCGGAGGCCATTTTATTTTCTACTCAACTTTTATATACTTAAGCTGAGGTAGGTTCATTTTATATAACTGAAAATATAATATTAAAAATTCAATCAGCTTCAGCTACGGTCCATTTCCATGGAATTTGCAGTCTGCACACACATCGCACCGAGTTCTACATTTAGACTACTTAATTTTGGGTTAAATATCACAAGCTTAAGATTATAAAAAAACGAAATACTCATTTTAATTAAGATCTCATTTGGTTTTTGCATTGAATGAATCTAAAGATTAATATTTGCGGACTAATCTATTTTCTGATGCGAAGGATTATTAATTGTCAGATGTAATTTTTAATTTATGTAGTGGTATCATCAATAACTTCTTTCATCTGTCACCTGTCAATCGGTGCATAGATTTGTCATGTCGGCGCGCCGGTGGCCGGTAATTAGGGCCGACAAATGGCCGCGGCCGCGCATTGTCTCGGCGCGTGCGGCCGGACCACTCTGTTGGTTATCTGTTGTGTCCATGGCTAGTATTGCTACCGTGCTTTCATTAGACGTATCGCTGAGGAATCACGTTGTCTTAATTTTTAACCGACTTCAAAAAAAGGAGGAGGTTCTCAAGTCGACGGTATTTTTTTTTTTTTTTTTTATGTATGTTTTAACATAGCTTCGTCAGCTGTTACCCGATTTGTACAATTCTTTTTTTAACTCAAAGAACATAGTTCGTGTGTGGTCCCATAAATTTTTTACAGAGATCTGGCCAGTAGTTTTTTCATAATCCTGAAAAATATCAATTATTTAGCTCGCCATCGCACGAGTTTTTATGGAATTTCGGACATAACTTCTTTGTTTATGAACCGATTTAGATGATTCTTTTTTTATTTGAAAGGGTATACTTCAAGAATGGTCACAATTTAATTTCATTGTTATTGGACTTCGAACTTCGAAGATACATAAAGGAACTCTTCAAAATCAAATAGTATAAGTAAAGTGATTTAGGTTTTGGTAAGTTTATGGCAATCCAAAACAAACCAAATCATGGTTTGCGATGCAACGTTCTGGACTAGACTTGGACTACGATGACACAACGGAACTCCTCAAAAACAAACAGCGTAAATTTGGAAATTGAGTTCTGGGCATTTTACCAATGAAAATATTATAATATAAAGTAAAAAAATATTTACACGCTGCGCTTACATACCTACCACTAAAAAGTTGAAAATAAAAAAGCTTTTTAAAAAAAAAAGAAAAACCGCCTTCAAAAAACTGAAAACAAAAACAGCTTAAAAATTAAATTCCTCTAAAAAGCAAGAAATAATATTCGAATCATTCGTTACACATATCAATATTAATAAAACACGTCTAATGAAGTCGGGTGGGGCTTTAAGAAAAAAATGAAGTTGTCCTCCAGCCCCACCCGACTTCAATAGACGTGTTTTATTAATATTGATATGTGTAACGAATGATTCGAATATTATTTCTTGCTTTTTAGAGGAATTTAATTTTTAAGCTGTTTTTGTTTTCAGTTTTTTGAAGGCGGTTTTTTTAAAAGACAAAAACTTCAACCGTTTGCTTTACTGTTTCTCTTTTGCCACAATTGCTGATTTTACATATCATCATATATTTTTTATAAGTAACTGGGCAGGCATTTGACCACTATTTTGCTTGGTAAACGGGATGTGGTCTAAGGTGTAGCACGCTTGCCCAGAAAATGCCTATTCACCCTTGCCTTGAAGAGAAGAGCAGTAAAATCTATGACACCAAACTTTGGTTACTCCTGTAATATGGTTACATACTAGGGTGGAGCGTTTTTTTCTTATTTTTGATTTCGCCAAAGGCGGATTGCGGAAAAGTTGCGAATTATTGTCAGTATTAAATCTTACTATGGGCGTAACAAAATTAAATGTATGGAAGTACTGCCCCCAGGGCATCAAAGTTTAGAATTTTAGGAAAAAACCTAGGTTCTTTAAAATTAAAAAATTAAATACATTATACTTTATTTTATTTAAATAAAATCATTTTCTGGTTAGCCACAAGTGGGAAAATTAAAACAAATATGAAAAAACGCCAAGTAGGTACTAATTTCTTATCCAAAAAATAGGTAAATAAAGTTACATTTATTCAATTTTGAAATATATTTTATTATATTGAATGAGGGCATAATACGACACGATTCTATTTTTTTTCTGTTCCAGCCTTCTCGTCTCAATGGCCCACTAACTGCTGACCAAGATAAAGTCACTAATTTAATGAATTTTTCGGTGCCTTGAGTGTGACAGGGGAAACATTTTGATAGTAACTTTTTTGTATTTGGTAAGGCCGCTGAAATCATTTCGGTCGGAATAGCTCTGATGAGAGGTGGTTCCGAAGATTTTTCCCAGTCTATGAGCTCTGTTGAATCTAAAAAAATCTTCGGAACCACCTCTCACCAGAGTTATTCCGACCGAAATGATTTTAGCGGCCTTGCCAAATACCGAAAAAGTTACTTCCAAAACGTTTTCCCTATCACACTCAAGGCACCAAAAAATGCATTAAATTAGTGACTGAATCTTGTTCAACAGTTAGTAAGCAATTGAGACGAGAAAGCTGGAACAGAAACAAGATAGAATCGTGTCGTATTATGCCCTCATTCAATACAAAAAATATATTTCAAAATTAAATAAATGTAACTTTACTTACAGATTTTTTGGATAAGAAATTAGTACCAACTTGGCGTTTTTCCATATTTGTTTCAATTGTCCCACTTGTGGCTAACCAGAAAATGATTTTATTTAAATAAAATAAAGTGTTAGTATTTAATTTTTTGATTTTAAAGAACCTAAGTTTTTCTCTAAAATTCAAAAATTTTATGCCCTGTGGGCAGTACTTCCATACATTTAATTTTGTTACGCCCATAGAAGGATTTAATACTGACAATAATTCGCAACTTTTCCACAATCCGCCTTTAGCGAAATCAAAAATAAGAGAAAAACGCTCCACCCTATTACATACGTCTGTTCTCTTTATTAACAAGCATCTAGCTTGTTCTTACATCATTTCGATTGACGTAGCATTTCGACCAAACTGGTGGGTACTATAATAATTCTGTGATGGCGGTATCAAGTATTAGAATGACGAAACAACTAAAACGTAAACAAAATCATAAGTAGTTAATGCTTCTTTTAATCGTTGGGATACTTTAGATCTCCATAAACAACGTATTCAGGGAGCGCGCGCGCATTACCGAATCAATGGCCAATTATCGGCGGCCATTAGAGTCGTGGAGGGGAGGGGGTGGCGGGGGGAGGCCACCGGGGACGCTATAACCACGACAACATAATTGCTTCTATCGACCATCGCACACGACCTCCTGCAGGCCGTATAGACCGTGGACGATGGAATTGTAGAATATATTAAGGGTTATCTATTTTAACCTTTCTACTTACGACTTCCTTCACTGATCTTGTTAATCTTAGGGCGACCGCTGCGCTAAGCGCAACACGCGCGGGTTGGCATTTATGGAATAAGAGCTAGCCCCGGAAATAGGTGGACAATTTAGACGAAATGCCTCTTGTTAGTTTGCCATACTATCATTATTAACAGATCCGGGCACCTCGCAGATTTTCAGTGGTGGGGTGAAAGTGGTTGAGTAACAAAGGGACTGCAAAGCAATTGAAGGTAAACAATTTACAGAGCTCTGGATTTGGTGTGGTATAATACCAAGCCAATCATGTATCTAAATCGAATATAACATTGCCAGGAATTGTGACTGATGGAAAAGTAGTGCCAGGCGGTATCAAAATGCGCGAAAAAGTGGTAAAGTTTGATGCCGCCCGGCACTGTTTTTCCACCACTCTCTCACCACTGAAGAACTGCGAGGTGCCCGGATCTGTTAATAATGATAGTATGGCTAACTAACTAGAGGGATTTCGTCGCTCTGTAAATTGTCCACCTATTTCCGGTGCCAGCTCAGTATGTTAGAGCTTACTCATGCACTGCAAGCATCTGTCCGTCAGAAAACCAGCAATCTTTATTCCCGCGCCGCGCCGTGTACCCGCGCCGGGATCCCGCTTAACGCAGCGGACGCTCTTATTGATGTTTCATAAAAGCTTTATCACCTACCTACTATGATCAATCCACATTTTAGAGAAAGTTGTGCAAGAAACGGTCTTTATAGAATAATATACTTTAGTTTTAGCCCTTTATCCAACGCTTCAGATAATGAAAGCAACAAATGTACATATTTGCTTATCTTATTAATTTGCAGTGCGCCAGTAGTTTAGAGAGATAGGTACTATGTGATTGCCAAAGCTTCAGCTTTGTGACGCTTTTAAAGTTGGTTTGGTCAAACTTGAGAAGATCGAGAAGACGACTTGATATGGGTAGCTTTAGTATGTCATGCTCACTTCAAACATTTCTGCGGTGGTGTCGTGTGAGGCGGGTCGTTACGTTCCCTCAAATATGGTTGAGCGAAGCGATGGCTGGTTCATGCGTCATGCTCGTGAACGGGTGCTGCCAGTGGGAATGGGTCTGCTTCTGTCTGCTTGTATTAAGGGCGTCGTATAACTCGTATATAAAAGATCTGTTTTATATTGTCTGTATGTATGGCACTTCTTACTCAAAAAATATAATTCTTAATAGCTTACCTTGTTTTGATTTATTTAATTGCAATATTTTTACTTTCTATAGTCAGTAGTTTAGTGAAAGACCTATGAAAAGCTTTTGGATATAAATTTTCAATTCGATGCCTTAACATAGGTAGTCTTAGTATGTCATGCTCTCTTTAATCATTTCTGCGGTGGTGTCGTATGAGGCTCAAATATGGTTGAGCGAAGAGATGGCTGGTTCATGCGTCATGTTCGGGAACTGGTGCTGCCAGTGGGAATGGGTCTGCTTCTGACTACCTATCTTAATGCATATTGAATTGTATGTTTTTCTTTTATTTTTATTTATTGTAACAGCCTAGACTGAATAACAAGTTCAAACTTTGAATTTAGCTTAAAATCTGTAAATTGATTAAGAAATTTGAAACTCATTAAGAAATGAGCTAATTCAATAATGTTATTTATTTGTTAATCTTTGTTAATATCAAGTCTGGAAACGATATACATATTTGTAAATATCGTTCCATCTGATTGATAAAGCTGACAAGTTTTTTGCGCCCATTTTTCTTGTCAGTTAAAAGACGTCATAATGGGTGGCAGGGTAAAAGAATTGACGATTTAAAAATGCTTATTATGTGAGCTTATTTAAATAAAATATATTTCATTTCATTTCATTTCATTTCATCTGAATTAAATTAGTTTTCTGCTGTACCCAAAAATTAATAAGTGGTCACCCATCCTACGTTTGACCTTAGTTTTAGTTGGTTTATGTTCAAATATAATTAGATGGACCCCATCATTACCTAATCTCATACACATTTAAACAAACATCGCTAGTATCACATTAACGTCATCCATCCAAAACATCGTCGCAGTCAACTTGTAAACAAATGACGATCGTTGCAGCCAACCACCCGCCGGCCGACGACGCGCGATTGTCTGTCGCGCGACTGCCACGACCACGCGATGCACCGAGAGCTCTTAACAACTAACGAGTCGTTAGATTGTATCTATTTACTGTACAGTAAAGAAAAAATTAAGGTACTATTATATTTCGAAATATTTATGACCACATAGAGCAGCTTTTAAAAAAATAGACTTAAAAGTGGTAATGAAAATAACCAATTCGTCTCTTGTACGGATAAAATATAGTTTTTCAAAGCTTGTATAGTAGTATCTTGTTACACCTATTCCCCATTATAAATTAATAAATGAAAATCGATAACTTAATTGACTACACGAAGCTCTTGATAAACCGAATGATAAGCGGACATTATCAAATCGAAGCTTATGGCAGATACAACCGAGTTTTAATGAGACGTTAATGAAACGCCCGTGTATGACTTGCGTCGTTAATCGCCCAAACACTTGTCTTATCAGCATCGCGTCATCGCGTCGCGCATCATCGCGTCTTATTAACGCCAAACGGTTATCGCATTGCATCGCTACATCGCGCTCCTCACGCTTGGTGGGGTTAAGTCATTGAGGAGATACCATTGAAATAAATTGAGATATCGTTGCTTCATATATTTACAAAATATTGTGTGGACAAGTGAAAAGGGAAGGTCGAATATACCTAAATTTTCACTTCTCAAGCTTACGCGCTCACGAGACATGAAATAAAACACTTTTTAACGGATACTAGCGCGGTTTTATTGATTGTAATTAATTAATTAGTTGGTTTGTTTTTTGATTATCCTGACGTTTCGGCACCTTTGCAGCTGCCGTAGTCACGGGGAGCAGAAGCTACTCGTGAGCCTACCCTCAAGTAATGAATTTTTAAAGACGTTCAGAAATTAATATTTATTTTTTATTGGTTTAAGTTAATTTGTAATTTAATGTTGTGAATTAATTAATGCTAAAAAGAGAGAATCTACTGAAACTACCACCATTTCACATAGTGACTCGGTAGCTCATCGGTCAAAGCATCGGACCGGACATTCAAAGGTCGCGGGTTCGATTCCCGTCCGAGAGAGAATTAATCTGGTGCGAGTCGTATTTTTTCTATTTCTTATATTATTTAGTATTGTAGCACTGTGAATGCTAAAATCTCTTTAAAAACCAAATAAGTTGTTTTGCCCCTGTACCACAAAATAGTTGCCTGTATGAAGACGGTCGTTGCGTCTCGTCGTTATCTCTCGTCGCCTTCGTTGAGCGATCAACCGATTCGTCTCGCCGGACGTGATCTACGATCGACACCGCCCAGCCGTTGTCTTACATGCATTGTCCACCTTCGAGGTTTTAACTAAGAGACGTTTAATTAACCTTTACTTGGTGCATGTAATATATCACGATTGGGTTCGTAAGATCATCAGTGCGTCTAGACTATTTAGCTAGGATAATCAAACGCTAAACCTTTGTATTTGTGGTAGATACCTTTGCAATGCAGAAAAAATGTTTTCCAAAATTATTATTTCTGACTGTCACATATTTTTATGTATGGTCTCTACACAGGTTGGTCAAAAGTTCTGTTACTGAGTTTCTTTATCGATTACTGGCCATTAAAACAAATGAAAAGAAAAAATAAAAATGACATATTATTGACAGTTTTATAAGCTATAATTCCATACCACACGTATATCATATTTTGTTTATTTCACCATGGAATGGGGGTTGAAGGAGAATCGTGTCGCTGTAATTGCTCTGCACAAATGTGGGCAGCCACCGAATATGATTTTCAAGTTGCTACAAAAGTTGAAAATCAACAAGCAATTTATTTATCGCACTATCCATAGGTACAGTAATACCTTGACCGTCGATGACCGAAAAAGATCAGGAAGACCACGCACCGTTCGGACACCAGCTGTGATCAAGGCAGTGAAGGCAAGAATCACGAGAAATCCCGTCCGGAAGCAAAAGTTATTGGCAATACAGATGACTGTGAAGAGAAGTTCCCTTAAAAAAATTATCAATGATGACCTTGGGCTTCACGCTTACCGTAGACGAAAGGGTCATCTGCTAAACGCACGATTGAAGGCTATGAGGTTAGCACGAAGTCGCGCTCTACTAAAGCAGTACGCACAAAACGGCCATCGAAAAATCTTGTTTACTGATGAAAAAATCTTCACAGTCGAAGAAAATTTTAACCGTCAAAATGATAGAGTGTA
Organism: Agriphila tristella; assembly: GCA_928269145.1. NCBI lineage: Eukaryota > Metazoa > Arthropoda > Insecta > Lepidoptera > Crambidae > Agriphila > Agriphila tristella. The sequence continues at coordinate 577,828 of OV743443.1, read as the reverse complement.
CGCTAAGAATAGTAAAGAACCACCCCTCATCAGTGATGATTTGGCTGGGGGTGTCCTATTCAGGGCTAAGTAAGGTTCATTTCTGTGAAAAAGGTGTGAAAACTGGCGCTAGAGTCTATCAAGATACCGTTCTGGAACCTGTTGTCAAACCCTTAAGCCACACTTTATTTCAAAACCAGCCATGGGTCTTCCAGCAGGACTCTGCCCCTGCGCACAAAGCAAAATCTACACAAGCATGGTTTCAGGCTAACAAAATTGATTTTATCGCGCAGGAAGAATGGCCATCCTCCAGCCCAGACTTAAATCCTCTGGATTATGCCATATGGCAACTTATTGAGGAGAAAGCATGTGCTAAGCCCCACATGAATCTCGACTCTCTTAAGCGCGCTATTCTCAAGGCAGTCGCAGAATTGGATATGGTGGTAGTTCGTGCTGCCATCGATGACTGGCCTCGTCGTCTAAAGGCGTGTATTCATGCCAGAGGCGGTCATTTCGAATAATTTTAATACATGATAATCTTAAATATTTGTGCTTTCATTTGGTATATAATTCATTGTAGCATTATTTGTAAATTTAGTATTATTCATGTTTTCCATAGTTACAGAACTTAGTAACCAACTAGGTATATATGTGTAAGTGATACTGTAACGTCTGCTTTATATAAAACAGTTTGTATGAAAAATTAAAGTAAAAGTAAGTAAGTACGTCTGATGGGATTTTTGTTTAGGATATTTAATTCGATTTCCATTATCAACAACTTTGTATAAAAACATTTAACAGCAAGCAGAGAAGTAATTAATGAAGAAAAAAATTAAGATGAACATGCAGGCATAGAATGCAAAGACAAGTTTTTCCGTCTATCGAAATACAGATTTCAAAGATTCCATCGCTGCACCGCGTTTGGTTTCGTGCAGAGTTTGTGGAAAACCCATTCACTTCTTGTACTTCGCAATGTAACCAACAAAGGCATTTTTGAATTCCTGATAATTCCCTTGTAATACAAATGTCCGTTCAGATCAAAGAGACGTCGTTTTACATCGGAGTGCATTGTCTTTGCCCCGGGGGGCGGTTTTTGCGGCGGGGCGGATGACACTGGCAATTAAGACGGCTGATAATGGGGTCTAATGAGAATACTTTGTGGGGTTTTTGCGACCGCAGCTGCGCGGGATCATGCGGCGGCCGCACGTGGTTGGTTCCCGCGGGTGGGGCCTCGAGTGCAGCGATTATGGGCTATTTACATGGGTTGATTTTAGTCACCCGTGATGGTCGACTTTAGTCACCTAACAAGTCGCTTCCAAAACTGAATCGCAGGTGATGGCGTTGCTATCGTCTTTGTAGTTGATGGCGTAACCTAGGTAACAATATTGTAATAACGTAGTTCCAGTTTCGGCCACTGGCTCAGATAAATTTTGTTCAGTCACCTGCGGCTTAGGCCGAATCGCCATAATATATACCGGACGATTTTCGCCGTACGGCGAAAGTTGTGCGGCTTTAGTCATCAATGTAAATATGTACCCCATAAGCGGAAGATTGAATGTAACGCTAAACGGAAAGAAAGTCAAGAAAATTGTGAAGTTAGTTGTATTATTACCGAATATGTTTAGTGAATTTCCTCATAGAAATTAAAAGTCTCTAACTGCTCCAAACAAAAAAAACTTTGTGGAATGAAATAATTATTTATCGATTCAATTACTGTTCGTTAGTAACTAGAATAGATCCAACCCTTTACACTTAAAAAGGCGATTGTCTTTGAGGTCGAATAAACACCCAGGTATGGATCAGAAATTGCCGATGAAACGGTACAATACTGCAATCTGTATTCCATCTGATATGTCTAATAGGGCTGCCAAGAGAGATAATTTATAACAACTTTCACAAGGGTTAGTCATGGGATGGGTGACCAAAAATTTATTATCTCGATCTCCTCCGTGATTCGGAAGGCACGTTAAGCCGTTCGTCCCAGCTGCGTTTGCAGTCGTTAATACCCACCAATCCGCCTTGGGACCGCGTGGTGGGTTATGGCCCATAAGGAAGACATGTGCCTCAGCAGTAGGGTCATTAAAATGGCTGATGTTGAATAGTAGATCTCTCCGCTTATCGCTGTGCTCGTGGCCGCAGCCCACTGTCGGGAAATGCTGGGCAGATATTTGGGGAAGGTTGATGACACAATAAGCGCCTGTGGTTACCGACGTGGTCAGCGCAACAGCGGGGTGGCCGAACTCGTTTTAATTGTGGTCATGTGGAAAAACAAGTGTATTACCATGTTTTACATCGTGCTTAATATTATTTTATGTTTGAACTTAATCATAATCATAAGAAAATGTTTGCAGCTTTGGGTGGGGAAACGTGGGAATATGTAATCTCATCATAAGTATTTTAAGAGTAATAGATGCCGTTAATATTATTAGTTTTTGATGCATTGCATTGTATCTCTTTATCATTGTTTCGTCCATGCTAAAGACAGTTTTCTTACTGAAATACTGAAAAAGAATGCATACCTACTTTATTTACTTAAATCAAAAAATACTACTGTTATTTTTTTAAACGTTAAATACCTATCTAATTTAAAATACACACTGACGCCATTCATAAGAAGAAATCAGAATAAAGGAGATGTCCCAGCGTTGCCCCAGTTTCATTTTATTTAATTACTTTCCTAATTAAAAAATGCTAATTACATTTTATTTAGGTATAGTATGTATCAGCCAAGAATTGTTTTATATTTAGAAAAACAATTACAAAAACATTAAGTTGTTTTCTGAAGAATTTTCTGTAAAAAATGTTTATATGTATTATAGTACTCTAATGATAAAAAATTGTGATTAAAAAGCGTTTTAACTTAAAAATCCCACTTTTTAATGCAGAAAGTAATTATCAATCTGATTGTAGAGTAAAATACCTACTCTAACATACTACTTTGATTAAGACGCGATAGACTTTAATTTTTTGACAATGGTGGGGTAAATGACATAGGCGCGATGGGACATGTCTTTTTATTGGAATAAGAAAGATCACCGAGTTTGGCCAAGAAATCTCATCAAGTATCGCCCCAGATTATGAGAGTTTGTCTGATTACGGTGGCGGTCGCGGTGGCCGGTGCTCGCTGGGGTTCAAACCTGTTGCGGTTTTTGTGCCCGATCGGTTGGCAACTCGGTTTGAAAGCCCATTGATTAAATAATTAGATGTAGACAATCGGTTGAGACGAACGGGTCGCGATATTAGAAATGCCTGTGGGGTACAGACACTACCTGCTCTGTACCGCTCTGGGTTTTTCTAACTAATAACGTTAGAAAAAGCCTGTGTGTTTCAGAGCATCGCTTGATCTGGAGCGCGAGGAGGAGGATGGAGGTTTTTTCGACTAAAAATTTAATAATATCACCGTAAAAAGCCTGTGGAACACAGACAATTCAGAAAATTACAGTTGTGGTTAAAGTATTCCTTCTTCATGTTTCGGTAAATTATGTAGAATATTAAAATAGTGATTTATAGTCATACTTGCGATATTTTTTTTAAAGTGGTATATTTTTTTAGTTTATCCTACAATTAATATTAATTTATTGTGTATGTTAAAATATTTTTTCTCTGAAACCCATAAAAATGGCAGGCTATGCTAAATAGGATGGATTGGGATGCTTGCCTTTGCACACAGATAGTTTTTTTTAACCTGGATTAAAATATAGCAGACTTTGGTTCCTAAGAACGTCGCGGGCGGTAGCTTGATAGAGCGCATTTTCAAGTTTCTTGGATAATTAATAAACAATACCTAATTATGTTTTATTGTATCACTAATCTGACATAAGTAATATTTTTGTAATACTTAATGTGTTTTTCATTTCGATTTATTATTTATTCATTAATATTTTTGTTATAAATAAAGAATATTACAAAAAAGGCAAAAAACACATTATCAGTGATTATAATTTTCTTGTTAACAGAAAAAGCCAGCAAGATTCATTATTTCCTATATTACAAAAGTACTCTTTGATATGGGTATATAAGACAGCACGTTAAGTTAAACGTTGAACTGCAAAACAGCTTTTATAACGTACGGCATAAAGGCGGTCACAAGTTCAAGTACCTACAGTCTAAATCTGATGTGCTGTTGACTGTAGGTACAAACATTATCAAACGAAATTAAAAAAATTAAATAACGTTCGGCTGTTAGTTATTGCACTCGGAAATTGCGAAAAACTAACAAAATACTTTTCTGTTATAAAAATATTATTTTTTGTAAAACTCTCAATTAATAATATTTATGGTAGGATATTTTCAATTCCCTACACACATTACACACATTTTTAGGTAAGGTAGGTAAAATGAAAAGTTTGATTGTGCTATGCCGTTTTCGAGAAATTTTGCAAATTACGATAAAACAGCTGTTCTTTGGGGATTTCTTTCTAAAAGGACCTACCAAAAATAAATTATGTCCAATGTTTTTTTGACGAGTTAAAAGTTTTTTTTTGGTAAGAGAGATTTGATATTTTAGTTTAATATCCAAGTTTCACGATACTTAGTGCCTTACGCGTCTGTATCGCTCGGGGTATTTATATTTAGAAAATCACTGTGGATCACAGCGCAAGGTGTCTGTGTTCCACAGGCGTTGAAAAACCCCGCGTTGTACAGAGCAAGCGGTGCTCTGAAACACACAGGCTTTTTCGACGTTATTAATTTGAAAAACCCAGAGCGGTACAGAGCAGGCAGTGTCTGTACCCCACAGGCATTTCTAATATCGCGAACGGGTCACTCTAAACAAGACCGGAATGTAAACAGAGTTTTGCATATTTTTTGTAGTCATCATCGACCTTGTGTCCTTTTTATTATATAGGAGTAACAATAATCAAAGGCATCAAAACACTACTCAAAATAGGTAATATAATCAATAATAAACTTAATTAAAATAATTGTAATGTGATTGTACTTGATTTGATAAAATTTAAAGCTGTAGATACACCTAACTTTACCTTATTGATTTTGCCAAATTTGCCAATTTTCGCTGTGAGTATTCAAAAGTGTTTTTGTCTTTAAACATGACATACGTATTTTAATTTTCGATATCCCTATTGGTATGACTGCTTGCATGTCCTATTTCATTATCATCAGCAATAAATTATTACTTAGCATCAAAGATTTCAATAAGCAACTGATAAGGTGGCCTATAAAAAGACACCTACAAGCAAATGTTACTCGCAAGCTCTATTTCGCTATCTAGTAGTTTGGAATTATTACTTATCTACAACTCGTTTACGGAGCCCGAAAACATACCATTTAAGGAAGCAGAAAAAATTTAACACCATTAATAAAACCCACAAAAAATATAATTTATTCCACTACGATTAGACATTACCAAAAATATATACTTACTGGAACTAGCTCATTATGGTAATTGGCTTAATTAATTGACCCGTCGCCAAAAACAGGTGATTTGAGAATGCTTAATGTTGATTAGTACACGTTTAGTTTTTTATTGAAACTAGTCACGTGAGTGAAAACTTAAAACGCGAATGCACCTCTTCTAAAATTGCGTCAACTTGGAAACTAAAGGGCTTATTTCAAGTCCACCTGGCTAGCTACCACCATCTCACTTGCTTGTGTCTGACGCCATAACAACAATAAAAAAATTGTTGTGTTCCGGCAGTTAGAGGTAGGTAAGATAGCCAGTTTCTTAGTAATGAGGATTCCGGCGGGCTGATTATCTAATTAAAAACCACCTAGCGACTGGTTGCAATTCAAAGATGATCGTGATCCATTGCTACTTCTTTTTGGGTTAAAAAAAACATACCAAAGAAAAGTGGCAATGTATGTCAAATGCAACCGGTCGCTAAATAGTTTCTTTTTAGATAATCAGGGTGCAGGTGTAGTGCACTTCCACCTTTGGCATCAGGTGAGGTGAAAGCCAAGCACTATCCGCCGCTGGGCATAAAAAAAGTTGATTTTTTCTAGAACGTGTTTCACATTGAGTAATCATTATTTTCTTAGTTTAATTCATTTGGGATATAAGTTGTTTGTAATAAATCACTCATTAAAAAAACTTACCCTTATGTCAGCTCTATTTAATTCTCATCTTAATTCCCCTATTGTCCTACCCCTAAGTAAAGTTAGGACAATAGTTCTACCCCTAATGTTTGGTTTAATTGTGAGCGTCATGTTAGCACATTGTCTAGCGGGGCCCTCGTGGCACGTGGACGCTCGGACATTGGGGCCCTGGGGCGCTGGGGGCCTACTGTCCGATTTGTTATGTTCGATTAGCTTGCATTATTCCAAACCCCTTTTAACTAATTGGTAATAAGAATGACGATGAACAAAGAGGTTTAAATTCAGTGGAGATTTGAAGGGTTTTAAGTTTTGTCATTTTGTCATTCAATGGACAGAAATAAGGATCATTGAGTTATTTTTGTAGTCAATCTACTGAAAACTCAATAATGACAAAGTCTTTGGTACGAAAACGGTTTAAAACTGAAAGGTGCAGCTCAAACCCTGAAGGACATAGGCATACTACTTTAAAATGATATTATTATTATTATGGTTAGTGGAAAACGAAGCCGTAGGTAATTATTATATTAACATGTAAAGAATTTTATCTACACTCACAACGTAATGTTCCAAATATGAATTCAAAAAAGGTAATATAAATACGTACTTTATTTTCGTGGATAGGTAAAATTAAAAAATAAACTCATTACGATGCAGTCAACTGCATCATAAAATAACTTTTTTTCTCATTACGATACAGGGCAAATCCAAAAAGAAGGCAGTGCCGTAACATTAAAAAAAAACAACGATATTTTCCCACATATTTTCATTGATTAAAATGTACTCTATGGTAATCGATGACTTAGTGCGATTAAATTGTTGGAATGCACTCATCTCTTTTTTTTCTAATGGAATGCGCGCCATTTCTAAAGCATTTCAAATAAAGTTTTGATTTCAATTTTTACATTTTGTTATACTTACTGAGTTTTGTAGGTTTTTTTTATTCGTGCTTTAAATTGTGAAAAAAAAAATGGACTCTGCCCGATATTTTAGATGCAGCTAAGGAAATGACTTATTACAAGGTAGGTACCTAGCTGATACAAACAAAGTCTCTCTCTCTCTTTTCTAACGTTGATCTTTTATTGAGTAGGTTCAATCCCAAATGTATGAGTGTAGATAAAGTAGTGTATGAAACTGCACATAACTAGGTATTAAAACACTCGTGTGATACTATTAAAAACCTCGCCTGCGGCTCGGTTTTTAAACACACACTCGTGTTTTAATACCCCTCTTTATGTGTCAGTTTCATAAACTACTATTATGACTCGACTCGTATAACTTCTCCCATAGTAATTATAAATGCATAGTTATTAAGATTGCAATCCAATTCATAAGCAATTCACGTTTCGTTGCGAGAAAAATGCAGTACACTTGTGGACCTTGATATTATTTTATGAAAACGATATCGCTTACGATTATTACCTACATATAAAGTAAGGTACTTTTGAAGACAAGAATTCAGATAAATTTGTGTTCTAGAATCTAACAAGTTATTGTCCATTAATTAAAAGTGATCGGCGATAAAAGTACGCATTATGTTCTTGGTCCTGGCCTAATCGAAGCTGTCAATTAAAGAATTTTTAATATGGCGGCGCGGGGGCTATCGATCAGGCGATGTTAATTAGAGATATGCGCCCGCGCCGATCATAATTCAGAGATATCTTTGTGTGTGCCCGGACAGGACTTTCGAATTTGTTGGCTGACAATCCGAGATACTGAGTGCCTGATAACGGGCGGCCAGCCCAGGCCGCCTCGTGCCTTCCTCGTTTTGGTGCAGTGCAAGTATGATGTCCAGCAATCTGGGAACATACCTTGGATCATATAGGAGACCTGGGGGGCTACTCAAATGGCCACTTTTCTATTCGTTCGCTAACTTAAATCTTAAAAATAAGCAATTAATGATCTAGTCAGACGTCGCAAGTTTATGTAAATCACAGACATTGTTGTATTGTACAGAATTGACAAGCCTACGACACGTTATTTTGGTGTTTATGGTCTTATTTTTAATTTTTAAGTTAGCGAACGAATACAAAAGTGGCCATTTGAGTAGCCCCGCTGATAAAGATATACTCAAGCGCTTTATAGATTTCTTATTTGATTAAAAATAATTAAAAATATCTTTTTTTATCCAAAGGTAGAAAAGTGCTTCACCTCACCTAATGTTAAGTGACGATAAGACGAATGTGTAAGCGCACTCCACCCGGAATCCTCACCACTGAGGAACTGGCTATTTCATCTGTAACTGCTTTGATCGCAATTTTTAATTTGTTGTTATGGCGGTAAACTTAGGTAAGATGGTGGTAGCTAGCAAGGCGGACTTGAAATAAGCTCTACCACCACAACCAAACCGAGTACAAATTGTAACCCCCTCCTCGGAATCGAACCCTGCTTGTTACACTTGTGGGTGAACAACTAAACCACAGAGGCGGTTAATTTTTAGTTACATTTTTCTTTGATTGATATAAAATAGCTTGGTTTGTTTTTTTATACTATACAATAGAGCAAAGTTCGTCATCATTGTTGTAACAGTCCTTATACATAGGCCTCTCCTGTTGGACTTCGTTTCCATAATCTCCTTGGAATAAGAGGATTTTTTTTCTTTGTTTAATGTCTTTTGTCTGATTTAAGAGACATGTGAGTCCTATCCTGAATCTTATTCTATAGGCATTATTAACATTTATCCACAGGCCTATTGATCTTGACTGAATCCGACACAGGTTCAGTCAAAATATCCTTAGAGGATGTTGGTCCTTTTTCTTCGACTATTTCTGATCAACCTACTCTTTATTATAATATACTACTATCCTACTAAATTACTATCTAAGTAATTAGTCGTCTATTAATATTAATCAATTATAATTACTTTAACTATTTTCTAGGAAATAATTATATTCTGTTTTATTTACAAAGGCGAAAAGCAAAAAGGCGAAAACATAATGTTTCTAAAATCACCAGCCAGCCCTGCTTAATTATAATGTAAATAATGACAACATCATACCTACATTGCTCCAATTCCAAAGTAAGTGGCTAAATTTTTACTAATAAGACGAGAATCATAATGGGTGTCATCCGGTTTCGTTGACAGGTGTCAAAACTATCTCATTTGTACTAAAATTAATATTCAAAACCACTTCAACGAGTGTAACTAGATTTAAAATATGTCGAGTGATTTTCGTCAACAATATTTACATTCTGTTTACTAATCATTCCCATATAAGTCGCTTACTGGCTTGCTATTTAATTAATCTCGGAAAGCATTGGGTGGCCCCGCCATTTTGTGTCACTCGCGCTACCTGTAATGGCGACCAAATAGGGTTATCGAACGAAAACATTAAGATAATACCTACAGGATGTCCAATTTTAATGATGGCAATTAAATTCTCGCCTACAAATCGGAATCAACATTTAGTTATTTCAGTATAATATCTATGAGCAATTTTCAGATTCAGTTAAAGTGTTTTATTTCAACAATATTACTAGGTACCTATCTCCTTTCACTGATTACTCGTTCGGTTCTCACTCAGTCATGATACCAATTAATTTTTAATTTTAAGCGCATTATCAAGGAGTGAATTATACATCCAAGTCACTGAATAACTACGCGAAAAAATTATCAGCTGTTTCATACATTTAGATATTTTCGTTACCTATTAATTTGTGTATGAAACAGCAGGTTTTTTTTGGCGATTTCAGAGTTGGTCCCATAGTAAAAGGCATTCAGTTTGATGGCCCCTATCTATCATATTCGGCATTAGGGGTAAATTTGTAACATGTTGTATTTTATCAATAATGGAAGTATGTTGGTAGCCCTATTCGCACCGGAAGTGGTTTTAGATGCGATCGCTAGGTTTGCCTAACCAGTGCGGCTGCAAGCGGACACGGGGCGGGCGGGTGTATCTCGAGACTCATCAGGTGATCTTTGGCGCAGTGCCTCGCCCCATCCGCTCCACATCGCGGGCATGTAAATTTGATTAGCTGTTTGCCCAACTTTTGCATTATTATAATGAGATACAAGCTGAATAGAACTAAGTTATCTATGCGGCTACGAAACTTCCCCGATTTCTTTGAGTGCTTAAGTGTTACCTAAAAGGCAACTATGCCAATGCTTTGTTGCTTAAACTCATTAAACTTAAAATAAGTTTTGAATTAAGCATTAAACAGTTACCTATCATTCTTTAGACTAAAAAATTGTGTGCCTAGGTGTTTATAGGTCTATTGTCTCTGATTTTTATAACACAAGTGCTTTAGCTACTTTTTCAACACACTTGCTCGTAAAGTGAGCTCTAATACATCGCTTTTAGGGCCATAAACCGAACTATAACAAACGCGTGCAATAATATATAAAACACTAGTTGGTTATAGAATTATCCCTACAAAGTTAAATAGGTACCTTACTTCAAGTTCTATGCGAGTAAACAGAGCATTTTCAATTTAACCGGGTAATACAGTTATTTTTTTAGTAACAACAAAGAGGTTTTATGCCGCTGATATTCATTTGCATTTTTGGAATAAATAAATGTGTAAGTCCTTAATTAAGTCAAACAAATATTTATTATTATCAAATTATTAATAATATACAATATTTTGTTATAAAATATTAAAATATTTGCATTTTATCACTTGAGTTATGATTTTGAAGTAGGCTGTAGGCTCACTAACCCCTTTGTTCGCAAAATATTCTTGCATTGGGCGTGTGAAAAAAACCAAAAAAAACCTGCACGCCTTTTCTCATCATGATTATCATATTTGTTTTTGTCGTATTTGTTGCTGTGTGGTAAATTATTTTGTTTTTTCCTCGCAAATGTGTTGAAAAACGTCGTATGAAACTCGTGAGCTCTTACTTATTGCACACTCGGCTGAGTTACGCCCTCGCCTGCGGCTCGGGCTGCAATCCACAGCCTTGTGTGCAATAAGCAACCTAAGCTAACTTGTATCATAATGTACTATTATGACTCAGAGCAATGTTTGTGATTTGTTTTAAAAAACATGATTACATTTTGTCCTTACCAGGAGGATTCAAACCTGAGATTTATTTATACGGCTCCTTCATACCGTCAAAGGTATCATTTGGTTAAGGTATCACATAAATTTGTGCGATTAACTCAACTCAATAGCATAATAAGGCCCCCTAGCCAAAGTAACATTTGCAAATTTTCGCTATCGCTTCGCTTCGAAACATGTATGGATTTGACGTTTTAAAATTCGATTGTTAACGAAATCCTTTGTCAATTCCATACATGTTTCGAAAGCGAAGCGATAACGAAGATTAGCGAATGTTAGTTTGGCTAGGCCCTAAGGTTTAATCGTAACGTAAAACTATGGCAATGATCGTTTATAGACCGTAGTTCTGGTTTTTTAACCGACTTCCAAAAAGGAGGAGGTTCTATGTTCGTCTGTATATTTGTTTTTTTTTGTGTATGTCCACCGATTACTCGAAAACGGCTGGACCGATTGAAATGATTCAAACGTAAACTCCCAAGTTGGTCCCATTTTTTAAAATTTGGAAATTGGTTCAGGACTTTTCAAGTAATCTTGAAAAAAAAAAAGCACGAAAAAACAGTATGATTTTGTGTGAATTGCCTCGATGATAATGGTCTTATTACTTCTTTGTTTATGAATTGAATAAGATAATTATTTTTTCGTTGGCAGAGGGATATCTGTGTAGTTCTTTAACCGACTTAAAAAAAGGAGGTTCTCAGTTTGACCCGTATGTATGTACGAGTATGTTTCTTCGCAATTATCTCATGTTTGGCCGAGCCAATTTTACTATCTAAATAATATACTTACAAAATAAAAAATTGTTTAAAAAAAAACAAAAAACCGACTTCAAAAACCTACCTCTAAAAAGCAAGAAATAATAAAAACACGTCTATTGAAGTCGGGTGGGGCTTTTAGAATAAAAAAGGAATCTGTACTCCAGCCCCACCCGACTTCAATAGACGTGTTTTTATTATTACGAATATTATTTCTTGCTTTTTAGAGGTAGGTTTTTTGAAGTTGGTTTTTGTTTGTTTTCACCAAATGCAATGCATTTGCTAAGGATATCGCATAAATCCTTCAATATTTAACAGGACTAGTTTCCAATATAGTAGTTTATGAAACTGACACATAAAGAGGGGTATTAAAACACGAGTGTGTGTTTAAAAACCGAGCCGTAGGCGAGGTTTTTAATAGTATCACACGAGTGTTTTAATACCTAGTTATGTGCAGTTTCATACACTACTTTATCTACACTCATACATTTGGGATTGAACCTACTAAATAAAAGATCAACGTTAGAAAAGAGAGAGAGAGAGAGAGAGAGACTTTGTTTGTATTAGCTAGGTACCTACCTTGTAATAAGTCATTTCCTTAGCTGCATCTAAAATATCGGGCAGAGTATTTTTTTTCATATTTTAAAGCAAGAATAAAAAAACCTACAAAATTCAGTAAGTATAACAAAATGTAAAAATTGAAATTAAAACTTTATTTGAAAGGCTTTAGAAATGGCGCGCATTCCATTAGAAAAAAAATGAGATGAGTGCATTCCAATAAACTAATCGCACTTAGTCATCGATTACCATAGAGTGCATTTTAATCATGGAAAATATGTGGGAAAATATCGTTGTTTTTTTTTAATGTTACGGCACTGCCTTCTTTTTGGATTTGCCCTGTATCGTAATGAGAAAAAAAGTTATTTTATGATGCAGTTGACTGCATCGTAATGAGTTTATTTTTTAATTTTACCTATCCACGAAAATAAAGTACGTATTTATATTATCTTTTTTGAATTCATATTTGGAACATTACGTTGTGAGTGTAGATAATAGTAGTTTATGAAACTGACACATAAAGAAATACCTAGTTATGTGCAATTTCATACACTACTTTATCTACACTCATACATTTGGGATTGAACCTACTAAATAAAAGATCAACGTTAGAAAAGAGAGAGAGACTTTGTTTGTATTAGCTAGGTACCTACCTTGTAATAAGTCATTTCCTTAGCTGCATCTAAAATATCGGGCAGAGTCCATTTTTTTTCACATTTTAAAGCAAGAATTAAAAAAACCTACAAAATTCAGTAAGTATAACAAAATGTAAAAATTAAAATCAAAACTTTATTTGAAATGCTTTAGAAATGGCGCGCATTCCATTAGAAAAAAAAAGATGAGTGCATTCCAACAATTTAATCGCACTAAGTTATCGATTACCATAGAGTGCATTTTAATCAATGAAAATATGTGGGAAAATATCGTTGTTTTTTTTTAATGTTACGGCACTGCCTTCTTTTTGGATTTGCCCTGTATCGTAATGAGAAAAAAAGTTATTTTATGATGCAGTTGACTGCATCGTAATGAGTTTATTTTTTAATTTTACCTATCCACGAAAATAAAGTACGTATTTATATTACCTTTTTTGAATTCATATTTGGAACATTACGTTGTGAGTGTAGATAAAATATTTTATAGTTCTAATATAGCTTTAATAATACTTATTACGGACAAAACTAGCGGGCATCAGTAACTTATAAATAAAATTAATTCCTGTTAGATCCCACATAAACGGGCAGGATAAAGCGGTTACAAGCTAAATATGGCGCTGAAAAACGAATAGCAATACTGTAAGGGCTACTCAAAGTGGGTGCAGCGTGATAGTGCAGCGCGGTAATTACGAAGGGGTCTATAAATCGGCCGATCGGCGCGTATCGGCGCGTAGGTATCGAGCTATCGCGCCATCGGCCGGGCCGTCACGACGCGCGGTAAATAGTGTGTGAGCAACTCCTGCGCCGGTACCCGGCTTTGCGTCTAATACCTAAGTTGGCTAAATTGGTGGCAGAGATAACCAAACTTTGATGACACCTCTTTGCAGCTTTCAAGTCTTTACGTGGTTCCAAGTTACCGCTTGAAGTTATTTGAGTAATTTTCTGAAATCATCCGGTTTTATTTAACTAGCGGCCGCCCGCAACTTCGTCTGCGTGGAAAGCATTTTGCTATCCCTCTGGAACAGTACTTTTTTTCTGGATAAAAGGTATCTATGTCCTTCTCTGTAGGTACCCCTCAGTAGTGAAGACATGAAGGCGTAACAAACAAACAAATAAACGGCGACTTTCGCATTAGGTATAATATTAGGATATAAGGAAGGACTAGCGGCCGCCCGCGACTTCATCTGCGTGGAAAGTTTTTTGCTTTCCCTCGGGAACAATACTTTTTTCGGGATGAAAGGTACCCTATGTCCTTCTCTGGACCCCTGACAACACGACGCAAAATTTCATGATGATCGGTTCAGTAGTTAAGACGTGAAGGCGTAACAAACAAACAAACGGACTTTTGCATTTATAATATTAGTAAAGATATAAGGGATTAGTTCCCGTTCTCGTTCTCATTCCTGTTCTCGTACCCGTATAATTTTTCCATAAAAAAAATTGAACCCCCGTTTCATGGCGCCGTGCTGGACTTCAAATGCCATTTTCGCAATCAACATCCCATAACCCCATTTACCCCTTAAGGGGTTGATTTTCAGAAATTACACACAAAAAACACGTTTGATCATTTGTTTATAGAAATACTCCTACAAAGATTCAAGTCGTTATGTCTGTATTTTATATTTTTTCAATACAAAATTTGAACCCCATATAACCCCTTAAGGGGTTGAATAATGTCCACACTAAAAATAAATGTCATTTTCGCAATTAACATCCCATAAAACCTCGATAATGACATCCATATCGATTTTGGGCTTTTTGTACCCCATTTACCCCTTAAAGGGTTGAGTTTCTGAAAACCACGAAACACGTGTTTGCTTATTTGTTTTTAGAAGTACTCCTACGAAGTTTCAAGTTGAAATGTCTATTTAATTATTTTTTTGCATACAAAATTTGTACCCCATATCAACCCTTTAGGGGTGGAATTTCCAAAAATCCCTTTTTAGTGGGTGTTTACATTGTATAAAATATCTTTGGACAAAATTTCAAGTCCCTAGGTTCAGTGGTTTGGGCTGGGCAATAGTCTGTCAGTCACCCCTTTACTTTTATATAAAAAAAATAAAAAAAAGAGAAGATAGACTGTGGTTAACAGCGTTCTTGATGTAAACTTTTTTGTAACATTCTGATTTAATGATTTGTGTAGACCACTTACAAAACCTTTCAGAAACTCTTTGTTTTATAGAAAAATATTTTTTGCTTCGTATTTTTAAAATGTTACAGTCAGATAGAGCGCTTGCCATCAAGCAGTCTACGCCACTTATTGGTGCGCCGGCGCAATGTAATTGAGTTCACGCGGAAGTGGCGCATCGTAAGTTCGCGACCTGGCGCGGGCGGCGCGATGCAGCGACGGCGTGTCGTGGTGTTGGCACTACATTTGACCAGTTAACGGTTCGTAAACGGCGGGCAAAAACGGTTTAACATACCGCCGTGAAAATGTTATAGATACTGTTCGATGGGGCAAAGGTCGCTCAGCGTTGGAGGATCGGCAATGCATCAAACCTGCCTATCTATTGTCTAATTTCAAAATCTATCGCAATCGCTTTCAAGATGTAACACATTGATGCTTCTTTTTATCATAAATAAAAACTTCCTAAAGAATAGCAGCAATGTGTCACATCTTCTGTCAAATGAAAACGATTGCGACTGATTTTGTAATAAGAGCCCCCATTCAGTTTATGACTGTGTTGGATATTTATGACTGATTTTTAGTTTTGTAAACAGCTTGATCACTTATAAATAAATCCACTCTTAACATAATATTAACTGATTTTTTTACAGTTACAAAAGAAAACTAGACAGATGACGACGTTCTGTAATGATTTCAACAGTAAGTATTTTATCTCTGATGAAGTAAACGTATACTCTAATTGTGTAATTCTTTGATCTACCTACCTATTCTTTGGTTAAACAAACCTTAAGGCTGTTAACCCTAAACTGCCCTAACGATTATAGCGACCAACACCAGCATTCTTGTTCGGGGCGCTTCCATGGCGGGTCACGATCGTAACGCGATCGGACAAATGAGCGATGCGCGCGCGCACTGACAGATATTAATAGAATCCGCGCATTGAAATTAATTCGTCGGCGTTGCGCCGGCGACGGCCTTCTCACAGATAGCCATCGGCACCATTGAGCCCTCCGTAAATCTAATTCATTAGCTTAATTAAGTTAATGTCGCGCGCACGCTGCCGCCGACCGCGCACGACCAACCACGATTGACCCGATCTAGGAAAAAACACGCCGATATAACTCATTGCGAATTAAACAAGATCCTGATTGATGCACGGCGTTAGCGAACTTAAAGGGTTTAATTTACTGACAAAAACAAAACCCTGACGTACCAAATTGCTACCAGCTCAACATTTACAATGAGAAAACTCCTCTAACAGGTGAGCAACACTTTTCTGCTTCTACATTAAATTATCCGCAAAAAAGGACTCTCGTTGTAGGGATGGAATTATTAACATAATTATAAAGGACAAATTGTAGTTGCTGATCATCAATAGCTACCGTTGCGGACACTTTAACGTTGTTCTGCTTGTAGGTAGGCACTCTACATTGACCAATTAACCGAATAAAATAAAAATTCAGAGTGGTCAAATATAAAGAATTTCACTACATAATCGAAAAAATTACACAGACACACATTGAAGCAAAATACGCCCTCGTACGCATTACCGGTCAACCACGGGGGCGGTCAACCACGCAGTTCCATTTTTATATGAAATTTTGTGGCGGTTACTCAACCCCGATCACGAATGGTTTGCTTAGTAAAATGGAAAAAGTGGCTAGCCGCGCGGCCAGCCGCCCCCGCGCTTAAAGCCAGTGCGTACGAGGAGGGCTGTAACTGTAATCATATGAAAATCTTTTTGCTCCGCTCACACAGATTGGCAATTACACAAAATATGTGACGCTTTCGATATAATTGGGGGCATTATCGAGTTTTTGCTTCGCAACTAAATTGCCGGCGAGTGAATATTTCGGTGACAGCGATCGATCACCCGCCGGTGACTGCGCCGGAGGCCGCGGTTACATGTTAACGTGGCGTTGAACTACAAAGTTGCCACTTTCGCTCCTAAACGCGCGGTTGTTTTGATTGATGGCGTCAAACGAGCGGTGTCCGACGGGTTAAACGCTGTAAAATATTAGTGAAACCTCAGTTTTTGTGTACCGATTTAATTTGATCGTGTAATCATTCTGACATTTAGAAAATCATAAATACTATCATGGTCAACATTTAGAAACCGAACTGTACAATATCAAACTTAGATAGGTGCTTAGATTAGTTATTATTATTAGGATATCTTTGGGAACCGTCGTCGTTTATTGAAATTCAACTAGAATGCATGCATAGCAGTAGATCCATTTATAATTAAATCAATGGAACTTATGTTAGCAGTTATAGGTACACATCGAATACATCTAGCACACATCATATATTATAATTTATACAATTTAAATTAATGTAATTTGAAGAAAATATATACATTTCTAAACATATTTCACCTTTGGAGAACGTTAATAAGCTTCGTAAGCAAATGTTAGGGCAGTTCAGATGAATACAAACATATATCTCGTGACAAAGTTACTAATAAAGTTAATCGATTGTATAAATCATGATTAGGGAAATCTCACATCGATACGAGTAGCTAAGTTGACTGGAGCAGAAGCCGTAATTACAAGCTAGTAATGGGACACAGGACCGAAAGACATCTCGATAGATTTCAAGTTTTAATAATGTTTCAAATGAACGTGTACTTACCTAAGTTCAAATTGCCGGCGTTCAAAATTCAAGGCGTTCTATATGATTACACAATCGGTTTTGTAAAAAATAAAAAAAAACAATAAATTTGAAGAAAATAACATAAACATTTAATCATCGGCATCTCAATCATTTATTTATTGGTTTGATCTGGAAAATAATTTAATCTGTAGACAATATTCAATACGACAATATATGTACCTAGCTAATACTTTTGATTCTGCTTATTTTGCGTCAAGTTATAATAAGTGTATAGAAACAAAAGCCAAAAATATTGTTTGGTAATTAGAGAGCATCTAAAAAACAGGAAGAGATGAAAATCCATCAAATCCGAGACTCCAGAAACACGACGAAAATCATTATCCCTCCGAGACAGTACAATATATTTGTAAAGAGGGAAACCGAATTTGCAATCCATCGCATATGGCTAATGTGTTCAATGACCATTTTGTAGACTCTATAAAGAAAAATAAAGATGATCACCCTACTTATTCAGTGCCTGTCCATATCACAAATTCAATATTTATGTCTGAAGTCACAACTGAAAAGGTCATGAAAACTATAAAGTCTTTGAAAAATACTCCCAGCGTAGGCACAGACGGTATCCCTACTAAATTAATTAAAGAAAACTCTACGTTCCTTGCTCTACCTTTGACATATATTATAAACTTGACAATTAGAACTGGAGTATTTCCTAGCGATTTTAAAACCTCAATTATTAAACCGGTCCATAAAAAAAAAAACTGAATTTAATACATAGAATAGGTTTACTAACATAGCTCATAAGGTTTTATATTGTTACTAATCATATATGGATGTACAATCTGAAATAAAATTATTTTATTTTATTTTATTTATTTATAAGAAGGGAGAAAAGACAAACGTTAAAAACTATAGACCTATTGCTCAGCTAACCGTCTTTTCTAAAGTATTTGAAAGAATATATCATGAAATTATTTATATTTTTTGTGAAAAATATGACATATTTGCTACGGAACAGTTTGGTTTTCGCAAAAACAGAAATACAGAAAAGGCAATTTATAGTTTACTTGACCTGATTAAGAACTCTACAGACATAAGACAACATATCTCTATTGACCAAACTCTATGCGTATGGGATAAGAGGTGTACCACTCAAATTGATCGAATCATATTTGAGTAAAAGAAGACAATACACTGTTATAACCCAACTTTGCAAGAAAACAAAAGTAATTAAAGAGTATGTGTCTCTATGTAGAGATGTAGAGACGGGGGTGCCTCAAGGAAGCATTTTAGGACCTTTACTGTTTAATTTATATATAAATGACTTTCCGAAATCCATCGACCATCCCATTATACTGTTTGCCGATGACAGCACGGCCATAATTAAATGTAATAATAACTCAACCTACGAAGACGACATTAATTGTGTAATGAAAAATATCAATAGTTGGTTGGTCAAAAACAATCTGTGTCTAAACAGTAAAAAAACCAAAATAATGCATTTTCGACAAATGACAGAAATGCCTACGGTGGCTTTAATGTGCAATGGGGAGGAAATTGAGTCCGTCACCGACACATAATTTTTAGGCCTGCAAATAGATTACCAAACTAATTGGAAGCTACACACTGAGAATCTCTGTAAAAGAATTAATAGCTCAGTTTATGCTCTCTACAAACTCTCTAGAGTTACAAATAGAGACGCTGTCTTGATTGCTTACCGCGGATACGTTGAGTCCATATTGCGCTACGGAATCATATTCTGGGGAAATTCTGTGGGCAAGAGTCTAGTATTTAAATATCAAAAAAGATGTATAAGAGCGATTACTGGCCTTAAGACAACTGATAGTTGTAAACCATTTTTCCGTCAATTGAAAATTCTTACTCTACCATCTTTATATATTTATGAAGTGTAGTAGTAAAACCATTACACAAAAAAGGAGATGAGTGTGATATGAACAATTATAGACCTATTACGCTTAACTCTGTATTTGCAAAGATATTTGAAAAGGTTTTTGCTAAAATTATGTTGACATTTATGAAACAAAATAATATTATTAAAAATGAACAATTTGGGTTTCAAGAAGGTAAATCTACTACGCTAGCATGTTTTAGTCTTATTAAAAAAATATCTGAAGCTGTTAATGATGGAATTCCTAACCTGGCTCTTTTTTTAGATATGTCAAAAGCTTTTGACAGTGTAAAACACAGTATTTTGTTAAAAAAGGCTTTTGATTACGGTCTGAGAGGAAACGCAAATAATTGGCTTTCTAGTTATCTTGAAAACCGTCAACAATGTACAGAGATAGTAAGAGTTGAAAATAATGTTAAAATCACAGCTAGATCTGACTTTAGGCAGACAAAAAATGGCGTTCCACAAGGGAGCATATTAGGTCCGCTGCTATTCCTAATATACATTAATGACTTGCCTGATGTAACAAAAAATGACTGCTTTTTATTTGCTGATGACTGTACTTTACTATTTAAAAACAAAAACGTAGATATGCTAGAAACTGACATAAACAATACAATTAATGATATTCATGACTGGATGAACAGAAATAACTTACAAATAAATATCAATAAAACTAAGGCTATACAATTTCGTACATATAAGGCTAAAAAACTAAATCTTGACATAAAGCATGAAAATGAAAACGTTGACATAGTAAACTCCACTAAATTTTTAGGTATAATCATTGACGAAAACTTAAGTTGGAAAGATCAAGTTGATAGTGTATGTAAAAGAATTAATAAATTTGTCTTCGCCTTGAATAGAATCAAAAGAGTCGCATCAATGCAAAGTGCATTGCAAGCATATCATGGATATGTCTCCTCCGCACTCCGCTATGGCTTAGTAATCTGGGGAAATAGTGTAGATTTTGAAAGGGCATTTAAAGCTCAAAAACGTTGTATTAGAGCACTCTCTGGTATACAAAGCTGGGAATCTTGTCAACCGTGGTTCAGAAAATATAAAATATTAACCTTGCCATGTATGTACATAGCTGAGTTATGTCTTTTTGTAAAGCGATATCCCGAACTTTTTGTCACCCAATATCAAAGAAATGCAAATGCACGACAATGTAGACAAAACAAATTATGTATACCTAAAATCAATTTAGCTTTCTTCAGAAAAAATTTTTACTGCATGGCTATAATAGTAGATTATACAACAAGTGAAAAAAGAAGGAATTTAGTTCGAGGTACCATGTTGGATCCCGAGAGCAGCGAAGGATTCTAGAGTTGAATCCCGAGCGTAGCGAGGGATTCAAAAGTAGAATCCTGAGCGAAACGAGGGATACAAAGGACCGAGATGAAATTTTTTTTCACGAGTTGTGTACTCTACTTTTTACCATTGACTGCGAGAAAACATAATAGCAGTACTTACTACTACTTAGACCTATACACCTATAGTACCTATTTATAGTTATCAAATTTTATTATTTAGATAGGTAATCGGTAATTTAACCGTTAGAAAATAGTGAATCTATAAGTTTTCCAATGACATAAAACAACCATGCTATGAGGGAAATTACATGATCAGTCCATTTCATCAGTTTGTATACTTTTACGACTATGAATTTTTACAGACTGAAGATCGTACCAGACTGATGGAATGGACTGATGCAAGACTGAACATCTAATCTCCCTCTAATATAAAGAAAAGAACCCAAAGAAAAGAAACTAAAAAGTACCTAATTAGTTTGGCGAGATATTTTTTTAGAAAAGAACCCAAAGATAAGACACTAAAAAGAACCTAAATAAAATTGGCGGGATATATTTTTTTTTTAATTGTATAACTATGGCTTTATCTATGGAATAGCTCCATACTTTCAGCACGTTTTATTCTTTTTTGTACATAATTCATACGATGCGCTCTTGTTCCAAATTCAAATTATTTTTATTCACTCGGTGAATAAAATCGCTTATTATTCACTCTTATCGTTGAATTAAAGGCACTTTTTAGAGTGGCGATGGTAAAAAAATATATAACAAATTACCACTGAACTTAAGGGAACTACCCGTAGAGAAAAATATCTTTAAGAAATCTTTGTTTTCCTGGCTTTCAGAACAGGGTTTTTACTCGATTAAAGAGTACTTAGATCAGAAAAGTTCTTGACATTGTATTTTTTTTCTGACCGTACCTTGTAGCGAAATAAGCTGATGAATAGTGATGACATTTTAATAATTTATCTTATACTATTTTTCTAGAATGATTGTTTTAGCTATTTATTGACTTTTTTTTATACTTATTATTATTATTGACATTTTATGTAATTTTGACATTATTAATTTTTAATCAATGTGCCTGCTTTAAATTGCTTATAATCAGTCTTTTATTCAGTTCTTTTTTTTTTACAAAATATTTGCATGCCTACATTAATAAGGCAAATACTGTAGAACTGCCTAAATAGTATTATTTTTGTAACAACTTGTATACTCAGTATTCGCAAATAAATGATTTCTATTCTATTCTATTTCTATTTCTATTTCTAGTGGCAATGTTCGTCAAGCGTAACGACTACCTCTTTACTACATTTGCAGAAAGGAACCCAAATAGGAGTCACCGCAATGGGAGTAGAATATGTGCACCACAAATTAATACCAAACACGTTAGTAGTAGCTTCTTTGGAATGGCTCACAGAATCTTTAATAAAATACCTGTTGGACTTAAGAGCTTGCCAATAAACAACTTTAAAAATCGACTGGTGACATTACTTGTTGACAAAGCCTATTACTCCGTACAGGAATTTTAAGACGACAAATCATTGAAATAATTTGACATGTTTAATTGTTTATTTAGTTTTATTTTCTATTTTTAGTATTAATGACATTTTATAACATTTTGATCTGACACTTACTTATTTTAACATTTGACATTTTTATATAACTCTAATGAAATTTGCGAATACGAAAGTATCTGACAATTGTGATAATTTAATATTTGACACATATGAAAATGATCTTGTTTGCTATTGGTTGCCTGTTTCGCGTTAATCTATCTTTATTATTTGTATAGTGGTTGATTCGTCCAAGTTTGTATACCTTAGAATATAAGGTGGGAATGTAGTGAAACTAACAAAATAATGACAACTTCCATCATTGTAATACTAACACCTGCATTTCACAAATAAATTCTATTCTATTCTATTCTATTCTATTCTGAAATATTACGGCTTTCTATAGTCGATACTGGAACTATCGACAAGTGTACAACACTTGTAACAGTTTCCGCACCCACAAACGTGTGGACGCGCGGACAAATCGCCGCTTATGAATATTATGTAAATGACGCGGTAACGGCTTAATCGGTTTACGGCCGCGGCGGCCGCGCGCGCTGTGTGTCACGGGCTTAGCTCATGCTTGGTGTAAGTCTGTAAGTAAGTACTTAGTTGTGACTAAATGTGGAATTATGTTTTTTATGATTAAGTATACAGCCTCCTCAAGTAAATGCGGTCATTGTAGCATGTGTGACTGATTTCAAAATTTCACTAGTCATGGTTTTGTGGAACTCAAGTGGTTTAATAACGTATCTGACTAATCAGTCTTCGGCTTATTGCCTAAATGATTTTTTTTAATTTGTCGTATAATATCCGGATTACGCTTGTCCAATGAAAATTATATTTACAATACAGGGAGTTATTCATTCTCCAAATTTTAAGGATGTGTTAACATCTTAATTAAAGGATCATGCCGGATTCTGGCCCATGATGCGCATTAACCATACATATCTCATTGACTTTGACTTTGAAATGTCATATAATAGGAAAATGTCAAACAATTATAACTATAAACAGCTCCTTGAGATTGAGATTTCTCTTTTCTCCCACATTATATTTTAATGACATTCTTCCCACGCAATCAGTATAAAATTACTATAGTATATTGGTAATTTCATCAAAGCGCATCATGGCCTAGCTTGTATAGAAAAATCGGCATAATCCTTTCTCAACTTAGAAACATAGGGTCAAATTGTAAAAATTGACTTTCCATACAAATCAAAGAGTCAGAGATCAGTTTAGTAAGGGATGACTGAAATTCTTTGGTGTAATTCGACACATGTTTCATGGAGAAAGCTGTTTAGTTTTATTGACTGAACACATCCTAAAAATTTGAAGAGTTAATAAAAAAACATCCTGTATACTCGTACATAGACAACCCACAATAAAACTAGCTATTATGCTATCTAATCTAATTTACAAAACAACTTTAATAATATCTGACATGTTTGCAACACTGGTCAAAGCGAGTCTAAAGCATCGCGCAAAGGCATCGCGTGTACGACGGCCCTTAATCAGCGTGGACGGCAATAAGGGGCGCGTCACAATACTTGCGCGTACGCACCTGATGCCGATTTACTGCGCCGCGACAAACGCGACAAGTACTTACACACTGAGCGGTTGTAAATGACGACGTCTTTATAAGTGAAGTAAAATGAGTGAAATAAAATTGTTTTGAAGTTAAGTCTCATCGGAATAGCTTCATTTACACGTTACATGATTGTAAAAAACCGTCACTTAACCTAAAAGTATTTTTAAGTACACATTTTATAAATGTCGCGCAAGTGATTATCTAATCAAATGTGTTTACAAGAATTTATCCATTAGAAATTTTTTCGAGTCAAAATTTCGCATAGGGGTTTATTTCACTTCCTTTTCTGCTCAATAGAGCATAAGCATAGTATAATAATACACACCTTAAGTAAAATTCATTCTCAAGTCAAATACCCAATTGGGTGGGATTTTTTTTTATTTAGAAAGTTTATAAACCTTGTTGTGAAAGTTGACTGGAGTACCTACCTACCTGTTGCTTAGACTACGATGCATATTTTTTTTTTTCAAAAAATATTTAAGGTTTTTTGTTGTCTATCTTCGAAGCTTTTGGTCATTGAAAGAACCAATTTTAATTATTTTATTACTTACCACTGTTTTTCTTTACAACCCTTACATAGCTACACCAAAAACTAACGGCGGCTTTACACGCAGCTTAGGCCCAATTCACAATAGCCGACAGACGTGCGCGTCGCTAATAACGATTTATTGTAATTGCGCCGTAGCGTGCGCGCGCGCATCCATCCAACACAGATTAGATCCCCAACACACGCTACCGATCACATAGAAAGTGGCGCCCTCTAAGGAACTTGAACAAATATTTCTTTTCTCATTAATAAAAGTTAACACCTCCGTAATTTGTTGTGTTACTACATATTTACAAATCTAATGATAAATGTTACTATTTGTAATATAATATTTTTATCGTCTGTTGATTTGTAATCGGCTTAAATAGTATACTAAATCTTAATGGATTTATTACAGTTTATATTTTTGAAACTTAAAAGCAGATGCGACAATTTTTTTTAAACGTTTATGCTTCCCGCATGAGTGATTTTTTGTCGCCGAGAATAGAACATACAGGTGACGCCGACGAGCAACTTTTTGTAGCTGCGATGATCGCGGCGTTTTTTTGTCGCTGGCTAAGTAAAACCTTTATCGTGTCATTTCGATTTTCGCAGTATATTCAAAAAGACGCTCGTGGGCGGGAGCCAATAATCTAAGAACGCAACTTTAATTCGTGTAAGGTCAGAGCGGGGAAGACCGTCTAGGGAGGGGGTAAGACCAAACAGTCCATCTAAAACCCGCTTCTAGCATAGTAGCGCAATCTAGTTATTAGTCCCATAAACAATATTTCATAACGGTTCTACATCTCTATAATAGATGTCGCTACGAGGTCTTTAACATTCATAGATGCCATTTTAATTTAGGTCCATTTTTTCACTTACCGCGTGAGTGTAAGGTGTCTTAGAAAAATCTAATTATCTGTGAGTTTTAAAGTGCTTGAATGGTAGTAAGAGGTGAGTTGATTGTAAATATGATATCTTAAAGCTTGTTATTTGATTGAAATATGAATAATGCTATAAATTATGGAGTTATTTGTCAATTTAATTTGCTAACCTCAAAATATAAGATTGGGGAAGTCCGTACAGCATAAGAGAGGCAAGTTCGTCATATGCCGGTCTTGCCTCGAGTCAGAGGTTCTAAACATTTCCACTTACTATGTCAAAATCGAATACTATGTCGAATAACAATTTTGTGATTTGTAATGCTTATGACATCAGGCTAAAATAATTTATATAAGTTTTAAAGAAGCTTACATTAAAGATCTCAAAACATAAAATGTTGATTTTATTATTTCATAAATTCGTGAACAAAAATACTGAATTTTTATAGAAACGTGTGCCTTAAAGATTTAAATTATTTATAAAATATAAGTTTGAATGAGTCTCTAAGGTTGTTACTTTAGTTCTTACCTACTAAAAAAACGAATGAATAATTCTGGGTTATTTTTTTATTCTTCTCATGATTTTAAAATAATTTGTCACATTCATCATAAATTTCACCACCATAATATAACGTTGAAAAATATTAGACGAATAGGTACCTACACAATCTAAAATGTTTAGAACCCCTGAACTCTATTCTATGACGGTCTTACCCCTGAAAATGTTAAATGTCATTTATTCGAATCAAAACCTTAATTAGAGATAAAATAAAGTTTTAAATGCCATAATTACACAATGAAGAAGTACATAGTAATCAATAGATAAA
The DNA here is from genome assembly GCA_928269145.1 of Agriphila tristella. NCBI lineage: Eukaryota > Metazoa > Arthropoda > Insecta > Lepidoptera > Crambidae > Agriphila > Agriphila tristella. The sequence continues at coordinate 551,487 of OV743443.1, read as the reverse complement.
CGTATAAACGTCTTATTTTTGATAATATTGCTAGTAGACGGACTTGCCCCAAATTGCGGGGGAAGACCGTCTGCGTCTGCGTTTTTAAAAAACCATTGTTTTGTTTTGAAATTGTATCGTAATATTGTTTTATCTAGTTGTCCTTTGTAGTTGTTGAATTGCTCTATCTTCATATATATGAGAAATAGTGATAAGTATATAAATTTATGAAATATGCTAAAAACCTTTCAACTTATCAAATTATATGCCGGTCTTCCCCGCTCTGACCTTATATTTATATACCAAAATGCTTGAAGGAGAAATCAATGGTTGAGAAACACAGTACAAAAACAATCAAGATACGTTTCAGTAATTATTAATCTAATCGTAATCGATTTGTTTAATCGTCGTGAGAGACAATAGAGATCGTTAGCGTTTATAATTAGTTTGGACAAAGCCCCCCCTCCCCCCGGTGTCGCTGCCCCCCACCTCGTGACAGATGGCCGCGGCGGACATCACACGCTGATTGATGGCGGGAATCGAACCCGGGACCGAACCTGATTGATTGACCGACGCAGTGGCCAGTGGCACGATAATAAAAATAATTTCTAGAACAGACAGAGTCAAAATATCTTTATTCAAATAAACTTAAAAATAATTTAGAACTTTAGAATTAGTATTGATGATGATGTATTTCTGTTGCTGCCATAACTACAATACAAAAACAGAATAAAATAAATATTGAAGGGGGCTCCCATACAACAAACATGTTTTTTTGCTGTTTTGGTACGGAACCCTTCGTGCGCGAATCCGACTTGCACTTGGTTGGTTTTTTTCTTATGGAAAATAATCAAAATTCCGGATTTATGACCTTTTATAAGGAAAACCTTATTTATGTCACAAAAAAATTCGTATTATTTATAACATGTATTATGATGAAACGCTAAGAGAAATATTAAAAAAAAAGAAATTTCTTACTGTCACTAATATTTACATACTTGAAATTTGTACATTTATTAAAAATAATATGGAACTCTAGAACTGTACAAAATCTCTTCGTAGCCAACGTAATAGATATAAACATAATTTGAATTATCCAATTGTCAAAAAAACGTATACTTCAAAAGTACTTTTATATATGGTATTAAAGTGTTTAATCATTTGCCAACAGAGATTAAAACATTAGAAGGTTTTAAATTTAAACAGATGTTAAAAACATGGCTATATAATCATGTTTTTTATAGCCTAAATGAATATTTAGAGTTTAAGACAAATTGAATTGTTCGTTGCATGCCTGATAAGGTAAACTGTTGATACTTACTAATTTTATCTCTTCCATCTTGTAACACAGTTTAAAAGCAATAAAGATTATTCTATTCTATTCTATTCACAGACCATACAACAAGTAATTTTACTTAATCTAGTCTAGTCCAATACAAAACCTCTTCTATCCATTTGCTTTCAGGTAATTAAAACTTATTTTTACTTGTCTATTTCCTGTAAAAATATATGCAAGTATTTGCAGCCTTTTGAAAGCCATTCTATCTTTCTGTCGTTCCGTGATAGATTAAAATAAAATTTCAACGATAGTTGAAATTCCATAAATAAATAAAGAAAAACGTATGCATAATTTATTCATTTGAATTAGGCTGAATCACAAATTCCAGCCACTTACCAAACTCGTTCGTATCCATAATTTCATTATTTTTATTAAACACCAATATGGTGTTTAATAAAAATAACGAAATTAGACGGTTGTATTCGTTTTAAAATACTTATGTGAACAAGAATTTAATAGAAATTACCTAAATATAACTTGTTTTCCATTATGTTAAACCGATTTAAAAATTGTTCCAAATCAAATGTAATCTTGAATATTTATAATCAGGCCGTTTTTACGGTCCTTTTAAGAATAAAGGTCAATTAATGGATAATATTCTTTGTTATCACATTCCGGTACTTTATGACTCATTGGAATTCTGCCACAATATTAAAAAAATCTTTAAATTGCTTTTGATAAATTATATAAACTACTAACTTTCGCCCGAAATTTCGTCCGCGTGAACATTCGGGAAATCTCTAGGGAACCTTTGACCCCGATGAAACCTACATATTATTATACTTATTCTCAACAAGTCACTCTAAATCATGTCAAATTGTGACTGGTTGAGAAAAAAAATCTTAACGAGTATCAAGTGTGACTCGATGCAATTTTTTTATTCTCATCTAGTAACACTGGTTCATATATAGTGTGACACATTCGGAAAAAAAAATCAAATCGGGTAACAGTTTGTGACGATGCGAATTTTCAATCTCATCTAGTAGCACTGGATAAAAAGTATCCTATGTTTTAATCCAGGCTGTAAACTATCTGTGTGTTGCAGCCGTTTCGCGTGATTGAGTTACAAACATATCCAAATATCTAACTAAACTCCGAATATCCAAACTTTCATATTTATAATTTTAGTAGTAAGTATATGATAAATGAAACAAAAAAAACCGACTTCCAAAAAGCTGCCTCTAAAAAGCAAGAAATAATATTCAAATCATTAGATACGCATTATCATCGTTATAATAACGTCTATTGAAGTCGGGTGGGGTACGAACGTACCGTACGTACGTACGGGAAGTACAACTTCCTTTTTTTATTCTAAAAGCCCCACCCGACTTCAATAGACGTTATTATAAATCAAATCAAATCAAATCATTTATTCCACCTTGTAATATAGTAAAATACAGCTGTTTTAAATATTTAATGAACACAACATATTACACTAAAACTAGTATGTGGAAATTATAAGAACGTTTTAAATTACATTTTCACTTCTCATGCTCGTAAAGTTCGTCTTTATGTTGGGTATAGGCTGCATAAAATCGCTTTTTATGCTCTAGTGCATAAAGTAAAATCTTCGTCTAAGTCTCAGACTTTAAGACAAAGGTCGTCAGGTAAACAGCCACACATACAATTAAACTTCATTGAATTAACTTGTTATTTCATTCTGTTTTTTCACTTTTTTTATTTTTGAAAATGGGTATAAATTTTATTGAAAGACCTTAATAAAAAAATTTTTTTTTTCAATTTTTGAATATGGGTATCAAATAAACGGCCTTGATGAGCACATTCCAAAATTATATTTTTTTTATAAAAAAAAATTAGTTTTATTTTCAATTATTGAATATGGGTATCAAATGAAAGGCCTTGATGAGCACATTCCAAAAATTAAATTTTGTCACAAAAAATTTAGTTTTTTTTTTCAATTTTTGAATATGGGTATCAAATGACAGGTCTTGATGAGCACATTCCAAAAATATATAATTTGTCACTAAAATGTTAGAAATATTTTTATTTTTATTTTTACATTATTGTTGTTTAATTTCCTCACAATCGAAGTGAAAAGCAGAGTGTATAACTCGTACATAAAACCCATTTTACCCTCGACTTGACTATCCACCCTCGCCTGCGGCTCGGGTGGATATATATCGTCTCGGGTAAAATGATGCGTTTTATGCACTTGTTGTACAATCTACTATTTAAATAACAATGGACTATTGAATAAAATATTACAAAAATCTTCAGATCATTTAATTTCTAAATTAGTACGTCATTAATCAGAATGTCAAAAGATAATAAAAATGTCAAAATAGATTTAGGTACACATTGAATTGCATTAAAAAAGTAATTAAATATTCATCAATGTCAACGTTATTAGTTTAGTAAATTAATTATTAACATTTACAACTAAAAAATTCTTCAAGTGAGTAGAAGCCTTTTTCTAACAACCATTTTTTTAAACATATCATAAATCGATTCAAAGGCAACTCGCGAATGTGCATAGGGATGTGATTATATATGAAAGATGTCATGAAATTACAATTTTTTCTATGCATTATGCTTCGAGAGCCAGGTATTTGAATTTTAGTAGGATCTCTGCGAGAATATTTACTAGTCATGCAAGATTGTGCAAACAATTGTGAATGTTTCCTAACAAAACATCCAACTTCATAAACGTATAAACCTGTGACTGTAAGTATATTTAATCTTTTGAACAAAGGTATAATGCGTATCTAATGATTTCGATATTATTTCTTGCTTTTTAGAGGCAGGTTTTTTGAAGTCGGTTTTTGTTTTTTAAACAATGTTTTATTTTTTATTTTTAGCATAAGTACCTACTGTACCTATTAGGTAAGTATTAGGCAAGAATACTCAATCTCACAAAAAAAGAATCATCAAAATCGGTCCATAAATGACGAAGATTTATGCGCGAACAACGATAAAAAAATAAAAAAAAGTATACAATTGAATAACCTCCTACTTTTGATGAAGTCGGTTAATTATAAAAAATCTCTACTATTTCCTTAATTATATATTTTACAACAAAAAAAACTACGCCAATATTAAAAGATTGATAAAAATGTATGTATATTTAATTTTATTGTTACTTAACAATAACTTCAAAATACTTAACTAACTTTTAATTTTGACACTAATATATATTTTGCAAAGGTTATCTTCAATCTGACACTTAACTGTACCTCAATTCACTTAAATAGATTATTGAGACATGAATTCTTATTAAAAATACATATAAATGTCTCATGAATGCCCAATTCGGAATCTTGCTAATTAATAACATACTAATAGGGATATTGTGTGATAAAAAAAATTCAAACAAAAAAGAGTCTTTAGAGTCTGCCGTAGCTATTATCTTATGTTTAAAAATAATACGTTTTTATTAAAACAAGGTTTAATCATGTTTTCTACGAACTCATCCAATGAAATAATTAAAACTTAGTTTAGATCAAGGGACTATTTACTTAAGTCATCTTCGATTTCGTATATTTTATTGTACCTATTTGTTTTCAACCCCCGACGCAAAAAGAGTGGCGTTAAAAGTTTGACGTGCGTGTCTGTCTGATGTAGCGTGCTGCCTGTCGCTCCTGAGCTCTTAGTTTTAAGCTAGTTTTAATTAGTTTAAGTTTCTTAGGGAATAAGTATTTTTGGCCATAACTTTCCAAATTCTTTGTAAATAAGCATTTGCTTGGCAGCAATTTATTCGTCTTTTTACGGCGATTCTTATTAGGTTTGTAGTTTCATCCTTTTTCATACAATTTTATTGAATTTCATACATAAATTTCATACTTAGTGGAAAAGTGAGGTTATAATTTTGTATTTATTTTGACAGCTGCTTGTTTACAAGTGACAGCTAAGTTTATTTGCTTTTTTCAATTCTACTCACACTTCGCGTAGGTTGTCTATCAATTTATTGGCCATCCCGCTCTTTTGTATTGCTGCCGAGCGAATACACGAATTCCCATTTTGAAATGCTGTATTATTTTTCTTCTACATTTTTCTTTCGGTTTTTCAAAATTTACTGTGAGTATAAAAGGATTGTCAAACCTATTACGTGGGTCAGTCAGTCTTCGAAATCTACGTGGCTCAGTCAGTCTTCGAGATCTACGGTGTAAACAAGTAGTGTTCCCGGGCCTTACAAGAAAGCCCGCGCCGCGAGTGACAACTAGTTCTACGGGTGCTGCGAGTCTCCAACTCCTGCTGGTCAGCACCAACTATTCTACTGCTGAAACGCTCCATCTGCGGCCAGCCTCCGTTCATCTGCGCTCCATCTCCGGCCTGTCTACGCTGCTCATCCACGGTACCTCTACGTCCCTTCCGCGTCCCCTCTCCGCGCGCTAGATTACGTTCCCCTGTCCCTCTGCAAGCCTCTGAAGAATCGCCCCTTCCCCTATCCTCCCTCGTAGCATTTAAGTTCCTTAGCTTCCTGTCTGTTAGGTTTAGTGTAGATAAATGTTAATTGTACTATATTTCCATCTTTCTACTTTGCTCCTTAACTAGCTAGATTCAATCCTTCTACTCTAGGTAGGCTCTCTATCTTCCCCTCTTCTTTGTAACGTTACAGTTTTGGCGCCCACGGGAAAGAACTCCACTCTCTAAATTCTAAAACACCCTTCCCCAAGGTAGATAATTTTAGGCAATTTTTGGCAAACTCACACTTCTCTCCCCACACTCATAGCACTTGGCCGGGGCAACTCTCCGGTAGTGCACTACATACTTCACAATCACAGCACGTGATCGGGGCGACTCTCCGATCGTGCTTACTCTCCAATCACCGCACTTGGTCGGGGCGACTCCCCGACAGTGCATTCATACATACACACTTCACACCAAACTCCACCGACAAAACTAACTCCACGTAACTGCATTTTCATTTCATCCTGTAGTTAGAAGCATCTAAATACACTATACCCTACTTTACAGGACACTGATCAAATCGCTACATACATAAACAGACAGATACACAATCACGCTGTCCTAGTGACAGTAGCACGTATACTTAGGTTCACGAGTTTAAACTATACAATTATTTTAAGTAATTGTATAGTTATTCTTGGACCTGAGCATACATACAACTTGACTTCCAGGAGAGTATCCTGGAAAGTCAAACAAGCGCTTAAGATACCTCGTAGGATTTCGAGTCCGACTAAGAGGTATCGAACCACTACACTCACTACAACTACCACTCATTTATCTATCTCATCTCATCTACCCATTTTAATTGGGCGACCTGAAATTTAATTTTACTTTCAAAATTTATTCTTATTAAATTTATCTCTAAATTCAATATCACTTTACTCTAAATTCAACTTTTGCTCTAATTATTTTGCATAGAAACCTACTTTGATAAAGGAGGATTTTATCTCTCAGTAAGGAGTTTTTATCTTTTTGCCGCTTGCCTCTTTAGGTAGGTACGTATAGTCACATAGTCACGTAGGAATTATTTGCTCTGTGGATATTTATTTCTCTGTGTAAAATGGCTCGCTTTATAAATGTAGTTTACCTTAATAAGGCGGAGTTGGTGTATGAAGTCGAAGTTAGGGGTGAAGTACCACTAGATACCATTATTAAGCTGCGTACTCAAGTTTCCAAATTATTAGAGACTCTTCCATCTGAGGAAGTCGTAGACTCCATTTTGTCACCCGACACCGATCTTCAGCAATTATCGGTTACTTTAAATTATATCGACGCTAAGATTGACCAAATCGAAGGCGGTAAACGAAATTTAATTAGAAAAATCGAAACCTTTCTGAACCATTCCTATTTTCGTTTGGATAGGATCGATATTCTCCTTTGCCCCGAAAATAGCGAACTTTACTCTAGTATTAAACAGAAATTTGACTTCTTAGAAAAAAGATTCGAACCCTTGACGTTTGAAGCTGCTGAACCAGTCCGGAAATTTATAAGTGACCAACGTTCCATTTCTCCTCCCAATCCAACTTTGTACCCTGCCCCTTCAAACCTTCACCTTGACAGGCCACAGTCAAATCCTCCCCATCCAGTTTCAATCAAAGAATTGAAATCTTTTTCGTTTAATGGCAAGTCATGTCCTCGTTCTTTTCTCCAGAAAATTCAGGAATTTTCTATTTCCCGCAATATCGATAAAACCACTCTTCGAAACCACGCCTTCGAAATTTTTACGGAAGATGCCCTACACTGGTTCCGGTTCCAATTATTCCGGAATCCGGATATTTCTTGGGACCAATTAACGGAATCCCTGATAAAAGATTTTGGTGCTCACGATTATGATTATAAGTTAATGGAAGCTATTCGTAATCGTACACAGGGCTTAGGGGAATCCATTATAGTCTATGTTTCTGTTATGTTGGGAATGTTTTCCAGGCTTTCTAGAAAATTATCTGAGCAGGAACAGCTTGATATTTTACTTCATAATATTCGTCCTTGTTATTCTACATTTGTTGCTCTTAATAATATTTTCTCGATAGACTCGCTTATAACTACTTGTCAATCTTATGATCATATGATCGATAGAGACAGAAATTTTCACGAACCGAAGCCACTAAACAATTGTGCTTCGGAATTTAATTACGTTGCAAGACCCTCTGCTCGGACTGTACATTTTTCTCAGGATATCCCTCTCACATCTCCAGGTTCCAATTCCCAATATTCCCATCACGATAATATCGTTCCTTCAAGTAATTCCCAGTATTCCCATCGGGATAATATTGCACCCCCAGGTAATTCCCAGTATTCCCATCGGGTTAATATTGCACCCCCAGGTAATTCCCAGTATTCCCAGCGTAGCTCTATTGCGACTTCAGGTAATTCCCAATATTCCCCTGGTAGTTCCACTCCACAACCAGGTTATAGGACTCCTGCTCCTGCTAGAATTCATTCACCTGTCAGACATACTTTCCAGTCTTCACCTCCTGTTGACAGTGGACTTCGTTCTGTTCCAGTTCCTTCTACAAACCGCTTTTCCGGTCAGTCTTCCGGCCCGGGTAATCATTTCAATCGTGTCGATAATGCGCCTTCCTTTCAGTCCCATCTATTTTGTGTACGTTGTAGGACTAATGGGCACTCAATTAATAACTGTGACAAACCCCGGGATCCCGTTTGTTTTAAATGTGGCTTTAAAGGTACTAAGGCTACTGATTGTCCTAAATGCAATAGGCCTTCGTCTCCAAAAAACTAGATAGCGACTTGAATAGTAGTTCTTCCCTAAATTCTAAAGATAATCAAGATTTATTAAATTATTTTAGCACTTCCATTTTTATCGAGGAAATTGATAACCAGCGTCCTTTTACCAATGTTTCCATAGCCGGTAAATCATTTTCCGGATTATTAGATAGTGGAAGTTGTGTTACTGTATTAGGTAATGATTCTCATAAACAATTTGTAAACCTTGGGTTTACTCTATTCAAGTCGTCTGCGAAAGTAATGGTTGCAAATAAAAATACTGTGAAATCTTCTGGGTATATGCTTTTGCCCATGACCTTTAACGGTTCTACTCATTTAATTAAAGCTTTGGTCTTTTCCGATATATATCCTTCCCTTATTCTTGGTATTGACTTTTGGAAGAAGTTTGACTTATTTCCTAAAATACCCTTACAAAATATTTCTTCCCAAATTAATAATATAAATAGTTCTACTGATACTCAGGTTTTATCATTTTCTCATTTGTCTGACGTTCAGAAAACTATCGCTTCTGATGTCATTGATCAATTTAAAAATATTTCTTTCGAACAGAATGGCAAGCTTGGTCGTACAAATTTAATTTGTCACAAAATTGTTACGGGCGATGCCCCACCTATTCGTCAGCGTTGTTATAGACTCTCTCCAGAGAAACAGAAAGCTCTCGTGAATGAGGTGGATAAAATGTTGGAACTTGACGTTATTGAGGAATGTGAGAGCCCCTGGCTTTCCCCAGTTTTAATAACACCAAAGAAGGATGGCGATTGGCGGTTCTGCGTCGACAATCGCAAATTAAATTCAATTACTAAAAAGGATGCTTATAGCCTTCCGTTAATAAGTGAAATTTTGGATAACCTTAGGGATGCTCGATATCTTTCTAGTATTGACATTGCAAAAGCATTTTGGGAAATACCTTTGGACCCTAATGATAGAGATAAGACCGCTTTTTATGTACCCGGCAGAGGAATGTATCGTTTCACGGTAATGCCGTTTGGTCTGACGAATGCCCCTGCTACTCAACAGCGTTTAATGGATCAATTATTTACCCCAGAATTTGAGAATAAAGTGTTTTGTTATCTCGATGACATAATTATCATTAGTAATACCTTTGAAGAGCATATTTCTCTTTTGATGAAAGTTCATCAAAAACTCTCTCTTGCTGGTCTCACAATTAACTTTGGTAAAAGTCAATTCTTTCGTAACGAATTAAAGTATCTCGGGTATATTGTTGATAATAAGGGTTTACGGGCTGATCCGGCCAAGGTTCAGGCAATTTTAGATTTTCCAATTCCTACGAATAAAAGGGAAATGAGGAAATTTTTGGGAACATGTAGTTGGTTTAGACGTTTCATTCCCAATTTTAGCTCTGTAGCTTCTCCTCTTAATAAATTGACTTCTGGTTCAATTTCAAAATTTGTTTGGAATCCTGATGCTGAGGCTGCTTTCCGCAAACTAAAGGAAGCGCTTATTTCTGCTCCAATTCTTTCATGTCCTGATTTTGATCTTCCTTTTTCTGTCCATTGTGACGCTTCTAATGTTGGCGTAGGCGCTATGCTTACACAAACTCAAGGCTCTAATGAGGTAGTTATTGCTTATATGAGCAAATCTCTAAATAAAAATGAACAAAATTACTCAACAACTGAACGAGAGACTTTAGCAGTGCTCACAGCTATTGAACACTGGCGTTGCTATTTAGATAATGGCAAACAATTTACTGTTTTTACTGACCATGCAGCTCTGAAATGGTTTTTGAATATGTCCAATCCAACCGGGAGACTTGCCCGATGGGCTCTTCGTCTGTCGTGCTTTAATTTTATTTTAAAACATAAAAGGGGTAAAGAAAATGTTGTCCCTGATTTACTTTCTAGATCGAAAACGAATATGATCGAACCTATTGCTATTCCTAGTGAAATCTCAGAAACAGATCGTTTTAATAATATATTTAACAATTGTCGCGTAAACCCAGATTCATATCCTAATTTCAGTGTTCGGGATGGAAAGTTGTACCGTCGTTTTAATTCATCTGAACCGCTGAACCAAGATTTCCTTTGGAAGGAAGTACCCCCACCTTCTGCTAGAGAAGACCTTATTAAGGCCGCTCATGGTGTCGCTTCAAGTCCTCATTTTGGCATTTTTAAAACGTACAAAAAACTCTCTATTCTTTACTATTGGTCTAGTATGTTTAAACAAATTTCAAAAATTATTTCTTCTTGTGAAACGTGTTTGGCATATAAACATTTGAACCATTCTCCTTTTGGGCCAATGGGAAAACCAAAAATTTGTTCGCGCCCTTGGCAATCCATCTCATTGGATTTAATGGGTCCTCTTCCAATGACCAGGCAAAGGAATCAATATATTTTAGTTGTAAATAAATTGTTGCTTTTCCAAATATACACTTATTTTCCCTCTCAAACGCGCAACTACCGAAAATGTTATTTTTCATTTGGAGAACTCTGTCTTTTTTATCCATGGCGTTCCCCAAACTATTTTTATGGACAATGGCTCACAGTTCCAATCTCATCAATTCTCAAATTTTCTTTCGCGTTATAATATTCCGTTCGTATCCTTTACTCCGCGTTACTGTCCACAGGTTAATCTTACCGAGCGATATAATCGTACCATCGTAACCGCGTTAGCTGCCTTAGTGGGCAATGATCATCGCTCTTGGGACAAACATCTCAGCAAGATTCAATGCGCTATGAACTCTAGTGTAAATTTATCTACGGGTTTTTCTCCTTTCTTTCTTGTTCATGGTCGGGAGTATGTTTCCACTGGCTCCCTTTATACACCAACATCTGACTTGGACGAGATAATTTTTATGCCCCGTGATATCTATGCTAATAATCTTGGGCATTTAGCATCCTACTTTGACCAGGTTCAAGTTGCTTTATATAATGCGTATGTTAAGAACACTGTTCCTTATAATTTAAGGCGCTCTTTTAAGGAATTTAATGTCGGCGATATTGTTTGGCGTCGAAATTATGTTCAAAGTGATGCAGGTGCATATTTCTCTGCGAAGTTGGTACCACGTTTTATAAAGTGTACAGTTATACGTAAGCTTTCTCCTCTTGTTTATATTTTAGAAGACCAAAATGGAGCCAGAGGCAAATGGCACATAAAAGATTTTAAGTTGTAATTTTGTTTCGGTTTGTTTATTACTGTTTGTATTTTATTCTAGTACATTTGCGGACGGCAGGCACACTATTCTGTATATTTGGGCATGATTGTAATTTTTTATTCTGAATACAGGCGGCCATAGTGCACATCGTCTCTATGTTTACTCTCTGTTGGAGAGTAGCTAAGCTCTCCAGACAGATATCAAGTATAATCTCTCTCTTTATTCTCTTTGCTGCAGAGTAGCTAAGCTCTGCAGGACAATGCCTTTTGTGTAACTATAGCACATTGGTATGAATTTGTAAATTACTGTACATATTTTATTAGCTTTGTTTTACTCTTGTAAAATTTTCCTAAGGGAAAATTTTCTCTTTGGGGGGGGAATAATGTAGCGTGCTGCCTGTCGCTCCTGAGCTCTTAGTTTTAAGCTAGTTTTAATTAGTTTAAGTTTCTTAGGGAATAAGTATTTTTGGCCATAACTTTCCAAATTCTTTGTAAATAAGCATTTGCTTGGCAGCAATTTATTCGTCTTTTTACGGCGATTCTTATTAGGTTTGTAGTTTCATCCTTTTTCATACAATTTTATTGAATTTCATACATAAATTTCATACTTAGTGGAAAAGTGAGGTTATAATTTTGTATTTATTTTGACAGCTGCTTGTTTACAAGTGACAGCTAAGTTTATTTGCTTTTTTCAATTCTACTCACACTTCGCGTAGGTTGTCTATCAATTTATTGGCCATCCCGCTCTTTTGTATTGCTGCCGAGCGAATACACGAATTCCCATTTTGAAATGCTGTATTATTTTTCTTCTACATTTTTCTTTCGGTTTTTCAAAATTTACTGTGAGTATAAAAGGATTGTCAAACCTATTACGTGGGTCAGTCAGTCTTCGAAATCTACGTGGCTCAGTCAGTCTTCGAGATCTACGGTGTAAACAAGTAGTGTTCCCGGGCCTTACAAGAAAGCCCGCGCCGCGAGTGACAACTAGTTCTACGGGTGCTGCGAGTCTCCAACTCCTGCTGGTCAGCACCAACTATTCTACTGCTGAAACGCTCCATCTGCGGCCAGCCTCCGTTCATCTGCGCTCCATCTCCGGCCTGTCTACGCTGCTCATCCACGGTACCTCTACGTCCCTTCCGCGTCCCCTCTCCGCGCGCTAGATTACGTTCCCCTGTCCCTCTGCAAGCCTCTGAAGAATCGCCCCTTCCCCTATCCTCCCTCGTAGCATTTAAGTTCCTTAGCTTCCTGTCTGTTAGGTTTAGTGTAGATAAATGTTAATTGTACTATATTTCCATCTTTCTACTTTGCTCCTTAACTAGCTAGATTCAATCCTTCTACTCTAGGTAGGCTCTCTATCTTCCCCTCTTCTTTGTAACGTTACACTGAGCAACGTAGCTCCCAAACCAAAGGACCTTTTTTGATGCGGTTGTGTTTTAGTGTGTCCAGTGAGCATTATTTGCAGACATGGGCTGACATCTACTTATATCAAAATCTTGTAAACAATGAAAAATATCGGAAAAGAGTAATTTTATAATTTGACTTAGGTAGTTGTAAGAAATAATAGGTTCTTTGATGATTCCAATTCGAGGACATAGAACCGTAGAAAAGAGTAAAGAAATAAAATATCGATAAATAAATATTGTAAATTTTTCTTCCATCGATTAACATCAATGATCAATTCACCAACTTACATCGAACGACTCTAAAACAGATTACATTTAGCATCATAATGAAAGTGAATCATCGCAGAATCACAAGTTTATGCTATAACAATCACACCGGATTAGAAGGTAAAGCTAGGGTTTCCTAGGATGACGGTGTCGCCATATTGTTTACATAGACAACATTCAACGCCACTATATTACGGCCGTCATATGACGGCACCGTCATCTTAGGAAACCCTAGCTTCAGTAAAGAAAAGCCTACCAATAATTTTGTTCTTGTTTTTTATGCAGGCGGGTTTTTTAATTTTTTCAATTTTTTCTAAATATGTTATTCTTTTTTTTTCAAAGAATACAATCTTTGGAAAATAAAGTTTTTATTTAATCAAATCTATATTTAAAATTAGATTTTTATTCCTCGTTCTATCTAAAGTTCATAAGGAGGTAAGCTAAAGAAACATAAACCGAATGGAGATTTCACCGTGCGTGCGTCTTTAAACATTTAAATGCCAACTGTTGAAAACTTGGTAATGTTCAACCAAAAAAAGTAATGTAAGTTCAAAAATGTACAGAACTCTATAATGTGAACTCATAATTATTAATCTTTAACGGAAACTTCATTAATAATTTTTTTTCCATCGCCTCTCTAAAAAGTACGTTTTCACTCCTCTTGCTCAAAAAGTCCGTCATTGTAAGGTACAAGAGCCAGGCTAAAACAGCATAATTACCCCTAGGGGATAAAGTTTTTTCTTTTTTAATGTTTGTCTATTACCAATGAGCCTACTAAAACGAAAAAGTTTTCACTCCTCTTGCTCAAAAAGTCCGTCATTGTAAGGTACAAGAGCCAGGCTAAAATAGCATAATTACCCCTAGGGGATAAAGTTTTTTCTTTTTAATGTTTGTCTATTACCAATGAGCCTACTAAAACGAAAAAGTTTTTATTCATAGACAGAATAATCACACATTTTTATTTTTGAAAATGGAACTTAAAGCAGCGATCCCTTCAGTAGAATCATAGACTTATTTATACTATAAGAAATCGATAACACGTGCGATTTTTTCAACGCGCGTTTTTTTTACCGCCCGACGGGAAAAGGTACCAGAAGACTTCTCAGGTGGGTGTTCGCACGGACGATGACGACGTTCCACGGGAATAGTTACCTTACCTTATGACCTGGCCATAAGGTATCTTTCCCGTGTCAGCGGTAAAAATATCGCGCGTTGAAAAAATCGCTCGTGTGAACGAACTCTAAGGTTAAAAAGTAGAATGCGTGCATTGTGCGTGCTTTTGTACGTTACAATGACGGACTTTTTAAGCAAAAGGAGTGAAAAGTCTTTATTCATAATCACTGATAATCACGAATAAAGACTCGCTCGACTTAATACTGTTTCTCATTATTCTTTTTGAAAATGGAACTAAAAGCAGCGATCTCTTCGGTGGAATCATAGACTTATTTATACTCTGTGACTTTAAGTTTAAATCGTAGAATGCGTGCATTGTGTTTCTTAGCTGCTACAGTAGAAATTAATTAAAAAAAGGCACTGGCGCGAAATCTTTATAATTTTTCTCTAATTCCAAACTGATTGAATTGTGTGACTGGAAGTAAGTAATACTTAGGAATGAAATAATTTTAATCTTTTGCCGTCAAGCACAAATCATCACAGTTATGAAAAGTTTATGAAGTGGAGGATAGAAAAACGAGTGGATTCGTTTACGGAAGTATAAACTAGGTATTTAATATTGTATTTTATTTTCTCGCAATCGTAGTGAAAAGTAGAGTGTAACACACGACGCTAAAACCCATTGTAACTCGGTTTCTATTTATTCCCTCGCTAAAGCTCGAGAATAAAACTACCTCGTATGCAATGGGTCATTTTAGCGTCTTGTATAACAATCTACTATTAATTCAACGATAAGAGTGAATAATAAGCGATTTTATTCACCGAGTGAATAAAAATAATTTGAATTTGGAACAAGCGCGCATCATGAATTAGTACAAAAAAGTACCTATACCTATACTGGCTGCTATGGAGCTATTCCATAGAGCCATAGTTACACAATAAAATTAAAGAAAAAGAAATATCCCGCCAAATTAAATTAGGTTCATTTTAGTGTCTTTGCGTTCTTTTCTATCTATTGGAGGGAGATTGAATATTCAGTCTTGCATCAGTCCATTCCATCAGTCTGGTACGATATTCAGTCTGCAAAAATACAAAGTCTATACAAACTGATGAAATGGACTGATGCCAGACTGATCGTGTAATCTCTCTCTTAGCGTGGTTGTTTTATGTCATTGGAAAACTTCTTATTTCACGCATTCGCATGGGTCGGTCATGGGATGGGTGACCAAAAATGTATTATCTCGAGCTCCTCCGTGCCTCGGAAGGCACGTTAAGCCGTTGGTCCCGGCTGCATTTGCAGTTGTTAACACCCATCAATCCGCATTAGGCCCGCGTGGTGGGTTATGGCCCATCCTCCCACCCATGAGGAAGGCCTGTGCTCCAGCAGTGGGGACATTAAAAATGGCTGATGGTCATCTATAAATACTAAGTATAAAGTACTGCTAGGTAGGTACCTATTTTTTTTCTCGCAGTCAATGGTAAAAAGTAGAGTACACAACTCATGAATAAAAAAATTCATCTCGGGATCCAACTTAGTCCCTCGAACTAAATTCCCTTTTTATTCACTTGTCGTATAATCTACTATTAAAAAAATATTCTCTTCATGATTTTTTCACGTTAGAAAAAAACTGTTTTTTTTACAACACTATGCTTACCACTGGAGTTAATGCAACGTCCACATTTACGAAGACAAAGCACGACCATTTCGTTTCGCAAACCGTCCAGTGGCCCAGCCATTTCATTAGAATGCCGCATAGAGTCCTGATGGATGCGGCCATAAAGTCCCAGACACAGCCATTACCTGTCGCGCGGACGCAAACGACGGTGTTGTGCGCCTACACTGCATCGCAATGCACCCTAACAACTGTATTTTGTTTCTATTTATTCAAATAATAACACTAGTTTTGGTATATTGAGTTAGTTCCCAGGGGGGTAAGGAAAGGGTTAGCCATGACTTAACTCTTGGTAATGGTCAGCTTAGTTAGTTATCTGCCTAAGTGCCTACATTATCCATAAAATAAATCGATCACTAACTAAACCAATCTCGTATTTATTAGAATCACCCTTAACACAATTAGTTTGAGATTTTTGCTTATAAAAGGTTAATATAAAGCAACTCATTTCTTATTATTCAAATGGAAATCAATTCTCACCTAAATGATTAGTGACAAGTAGGTAATAGATTCTGTTTGAAATAAAACAGGGTACCTAGGTATAGTAGTAGAAAAAGCCTTTCTGGGCCTTTCTGGTCTGTGTTACCTTTACCTTAAGTATGAGTTTATGTTAAATATAATACTTAAATTCGATTATACTTAATTACGTTACTACGTACTCGCAGACAAACCTGCTGTTAGGTTTTGCGAGGCAAATTGTAAAATACTTTTAATAATAAATAAATACAAAAAAGGTATATATCTTTTTGGAACGACAAGAACATGTCTCACTGTCAAAATATTAAATTCTTATTTGCCTAAATCTTTCTTTAGGAAGCAATAAAGATAATAGAGCCGAATTACTTTATAAAACTGTATCTTTTTATAAAGACGTGGGCGGAAGCTGCGTGGATAAAAGCCAAATGATCGAAGTTGCTCAGACAGCATCTTAACACTTTCAAGGACAGAACGGCTATTATCGTGATTTTATGGAGTTACAATATGACACAACGCCTATTTACGGGAAAACATTTTACATATTATTGGCTACTACGGATATGAGCGTGCGGTTTCTATAGTTTCTATATGGAGTCCAATATTTACTGTCACAGCACAAACAATTTCATGTGTGTACTGTCATAACAAAAGATTTTTTGCCTATGAAAGTGTGACCCTACACACACATGTACATTTTTGCATAGTATGCGCGTTGTGACGTCACGAACATAGCCGACGCGCGACCGAAGCGTACCAATCGGACAGGCGTACGCACCAGGCGTAGTGCCACATTCACACAGTGAGGGTGGGTGAGGGTTGGGTTTGATATGGGTAAAGTAACTACGTATAGAGACGTACTGCCATATCAACCGTTATAGCGTGTTATAGCATCTTGAACTAAGTGACACAACATTTATAGACGTGATTTCAATTTGTATGGAAAAATGTAGTGCCATATTTGGAGTGAATAGTGTCCTTGAAAGTGTTAACTTCGTCCATCACGTGCATTACCGTTGGCAACCGGCGACTCACTCGCTGCGAGTACATACAATGCCAGCAACGGACGGATTAATAGCGATCCGATCCGATCCGACGCGACGCGCTGATACGATCGGGCTACCATAGGATACGTATACGCAGTAAATTCATCGTATACGAATGTCATTTATCCTGCAATGTGTTTTCACGAAATAATCACGGAAGACAGTATGTTAAGCATTTAAAAAATTGGCGTTAAATAATCACGTGGCTTGTTGTCATGTGCATCTGAACTGAGAGCCCATTTTTAACACATTGCGAATCAATTTGATTCGCAATCAAATTAACAGATATCGCAATTATTTAAAAAATGGGCACTCCGTTCAGATGCACATCCTGCTGTTAAAAGACGATGTACTTATTATTGACAAAAACAAGTTCCATTAAAAAATAATATATATGATAACTACATGAAAATAATCTTAAGAGTGATATTGACGATTCGATTGTCTTGTTGTTTTAATCATAATATTCAAGTCTAGGTTACACCGCTTTGTAGTCTACTGCGGGACACATGTCTACGATGGCATACAATCGAGATGTAGCGCCTGCACACATAAAATAATAAATCTCTCATAATGTACTCGCGGGTTTGGATACACGGTGGGGGAAGCATTAGCAATTGACAGGCGGAACAGTGATCGAGCGGAGATACGCGCGCGTGGCGGATACGACTACGAGCGGAGCGGAAAAACGCTTTACAGAGAAAATTTCGCACGGTTTTTTGTCCTGAAATGAATAAATTTTGTCTTTTTGTACAGAAGATCATACCTACATTGGATTCTCTCTCCTAAATTCTCATTAAGTACCTATCTATTGAAAAAGTGTTACCTACCGCACTTAGATAAAATTGAAACATGAAAATTTTGATAGATAATATTCTTATCAAATATTCAATAATAATCATAATGAATGACGGTCTAATTATCAAAAATATTAGTTGAAACCCAAATAGTTCTGCACTTAAGCAATTTGTGTTAATGTCTACTTATATTCTTGAGTAATTATGTTTTGTAAAAGACAGAGTTTCGGTTGCTTTAATTTTTTAATTTCATAAATTATTAGTGAATGGCAAACTGACAACAATACTCTTCTAAGGCTTCCGCGCGTACAGTTCATTAGAAATAAAACACATTTTTTTCTAAGGCTTTCGCACGGACAAGTTATTTTAAGATAACATCTGAATTAACCAATATATCTACGTGCTGTAATCCGTAAAAAGTGTCTTTATTTCTATGATCTGACTTAAAGTATCTTTAATTCCTTCTTGCTATAACAATCCGTTTGTATTCAAAGCAACATCAATATTCTTAAATTTTTTGAGAGCCTATCTCTATTATAACATAGGCATCTACAACCGTCATTGTGCGGGCTCCATTAGCGAGTCGTCCGCTCGATCGCAGATAGCGTGCACATGCGCTAATGCGTCGGCTGTCAGCCTGTGCGACTGACGGGTTAGAGTGTTTTATAAATAAGCCGAGTGTTTACCAGTTGGAAGTGAAAATATTTGGGCACTGGACTACAATGGTGTTTAATAGTAATATTGTTAGGGTTCCGTACCCAAAGGGTAAAAACGGGACCCTATTACTAAGCCTCCGCTGTCCGTCTGTCTGTCTGTCTGTCTGTCACCAGGCTATATCTCATGAACCGTGATAGCTAGAGAGTTGAAATTTTCTCAGATGATGTATTTCTGTTGCCGCTATAACAACAAATGCTAAAAATATAATAAAATAAATATTTAAGGGGGGCTCCCATACAACAAACATGATTTTTTTGACGTTTTTTGCTGTATATTAATAAAGACAACAGGTAGACAGTTGAAATTTTCACAGATGATGTATTTCTGTTGCCGCTATAATAACAATTAATAAAAACCGAATAAAATAAATATTTAAGGGGGGCTCCCATCCAACAAACGTGAGTTTTTTTGCCGTTTTTTGGTACGGAACCCTTCGTGCGCGAGTCCTACTCGCACTTGGCCGGTTTTTTTTTTATTCACAACGGGGTAGTGCTTGGCCTTCACCTCACCTGATGTTTAGTGACAATAAGGTCGAAAGTGGAAGCGCACTACACCCGGAATCCTCATCACTGAGTAACTGGCTATCTCACCTCTAACTGCCGGAACACAACATTTTTTTTTATTTGTAGTTGTGGCGTAGACTTAGGTTAGATGGAGGCTAGCCAGGCGGACTTGAAATAAGCCCACACCAACCAATTGTACCCCCCTGGAAATCTAATCTGGGACTCCTGCGTCTTAAACGTTTGGGCGAACCACTAGACCACAGAAGCGGTTAAATACAGATAAACTATTTTACCATTGAAAATGGTTATCAAATGCAAATCGCCTGAGACGTATTTTTGGCCATATCTCCAAGGATTTTGAGAGGATTGAGATAAAAGTAGTACCAAAAGTTGAGGAATTTATCAAGACATATGTGAACGTTTAAATTTTGAAAATCTTTTGGTAAATTTTTTTGGAATTTTGTAAAATTCCAAAAATTCCGGGTTTTTTGGGGGGTGTTTATTTACTAAATTGTAAATATTTCGAAAAAAAAACTGACTTAAGAAAAAATGAAAAAAAGAGTCCTAGGGTATTAGTTTAGCTACCAAATGAAAAAAAATAATTTTGAAAATCGGTTAATAATTGTGACCTGTGTAGGTGGTCCCTTTAGATTTGGATTTGTAGAAAAACGGCTGTTTCCGTACATAAAAAGTGATGTAGCTTCTATGATTATTGAGCGATCGTTATGGTAATAGTGTTAAAAGATGCAGAAGCAGACGAGAAGTACATTCGTTGGAATTTTGGAAATCGCTTAATAATATTTCGGCTGCGTCGAGGCAGTCAGCGGGCGCTTTTGTGGCACGAGGCGGAGCCGAGTGTCACAATCGTAAAGATAAATAGCTAGGTAACTTTAAAAATATAATAGGACTTTGCATTTGATTTGATTTTGGTTTTTCGTAAATTTTTGTGTTCATTTTCAATGCTCCGATTCTTACGGGGACTGTAAAATCTGTGAATTTTTTTCTAATAAAGTGATAGTAATTGTTGCATCGATGATCAAATTAATAAATTCTATAAGTACCGTCAATGCATGGATCTACGAAAAGGATCGATAAAGAATTGAGAACCTTATAAAATAGTACCTACCATCCTATTTCAAAATATTTAGACGGGGAACTCCCATTGATGATGAAAAATGCATGGAAATAATTGACTAGAACATGGACTTCAAACCTAATATGACCATGGACGTCATAATATTGACAACTGCTTTCTTTCGTCAATTATCCAGCTAGTCGATATACAACAGAACCCTGAATCAAAAGCAGAAATTCTTCATTCTTCTTAACAACTAAAAAAGTTTCGAATGGTTGGTAGGAAGATATATACACAACTCAAAAGCACTTAATTTCTAAGTTTTGAATAAAGGATTTGTTAATTTCAGAAGAACCAGCAACCAACAAATCGCATTTTTCATTGCAAGCACACATTGAACGAAGCTGTAGTCCGTACTGCAATATTATAGTCACAGTATAAATAACTATCATTACAAAACAAGTGAAAACAAAAGGCGAAATCGTTTTTGAATACGGCCAACGGGCGCTTCTGAGCCAAAGCATATATTATTAAAGAAGTATATTATTGTATTATTTAATGATCAACAAGTATGTAATCTAGTTTTACCTCCGGTGATTATTTTAACTATTTAGAGCACTGCAATAAAACTCCAGTCGGTCGGGGGCAGGGTCCGTTCCCAAACTTGTTACAATCGTTGGTAGAGTTGCCATATCGCAAGTTAAAAAGTCTGGACAGTAAAAAAATGGCAAGTTTTCTCCCAAAAGTTGTAAAGAAAGTGGTGTTCAGATCAATGACCAGTTTTTGAGTTGCATTTTACAAAGTTTTTACTACATTTAATTAAGTAATAAATGCATTAAGATAGAGGTAGTCAGAAGCAGACCCATTCCCACAGGCATTCCACAACAAGTGATTGATCTTTCATTGCATGAATTTAAAAACCATGACAATAAGATAATCATGGGTAAAGGGTAAAGGCTTTATAAAGTAGACAATTATCTGAAAGATCGAAATGCGTGGAATTGTTGTAACACATAATTGCTAGTATAAAAGTTTGTTGTTAATAATCCTGTTGTTCTATATTTGGTAACGAAATATTTGTTTGTAAATATAGTTACTTATTTCTGTTAAAGTTCATAAGTTTCTCGCGTCCGTTCTTCTTGTCAGCTACAAAAGTCTGGAACGGGTGCTAGGAAAATATAAACGATTCAAAAGTGCTTTATTTTTAAATTTATTTGAATAAAAATATTTTGACTTTGACTTTGAATTTTAAACTTTTTATTAGCAAATGAAAATTACTTAATAATAAGCCGGGCAAAGTTCAGTCAGTAGCTTAAACTCCAAACAAATCTGGATGTCTTGCAAAGTCAAAGTCAAAAATAGCTTTTTTCAAATAAACTTAATTATTTGATGTTATGGTTACCCTTGTCATGGGACCACTTCACGTGAACTCCGTGTTTAGCGATTATAAATATTTAATTAGAGTTTGAATGATACCTCGTGGGCCACCGGCTGTAAAAGCCGATGTACACATGTATACATAGTTTGTATACATGTATACAAGTATTGCTTCTGGCGGACATTCTTCAAAATTAGTCGTTCCCGCGTCCGGGTGCAGGTTTTAACGTATATTTCATATTAGATTAGATGAAATATGTCTACTGGTTAATGGTTATTCATTATACATTATCTTAAAGTGTTAAAAACCTGCAATAAAATAAGTGCATTACGTAGGTAGATAGAAACATTACTTAGTATTTGTTTCTGTTATATAAAACAGTTGTTACCAAATTGATAAACGAAATACTTCAATAAAAACTTATTACAAGAAAATCATTAAACTACGTTTTACCGAGATAGCTCTGTTTATCAGACAATACCCAATTAATTAAGCAATAATGGCTTAAAATAGGTATGTATGAATAATTCAGTTGTTGTTATGGGACTCGAATCACAATTGATTCAAATGACATCAATCCAAGTTGATTCAAATGCTTATTTATGATTAGAGTCATCACCTGATTCGAATTGGTTGGCTGATTCGAATCACCGTTCAAACTGGAATCAGTTTTTTAATTTGAATCTTTGATAGCGTAGCTGAGAACTACTGAGAAGGCAGTTTAATATTCCTTTAAAGTTTTTTTAAACCATTTTAGTATTTTTAAGATATTGTGTAGTAATTCTATATAAGATATTTTATTTTTGTTTGATATTGATTCGAGTAATCGTATCGATTCAAATCATCATGAGGATTCTAATCATCACATTGATTCGAATCATTATATCGATTGGAATCATCGTAAATTGGAAACGACGATTTGAACTACTTACTGGTAATTCGAATCAATTCAAATATTTTTTTTTTGATTCGAGTCCCATCACTAAATAGTTGTTGTGGTATTTTGTATTTGCATCGCCATAAAAAAAATATTAACAAGTGGCTGAATTATTTAGTGTCTGCAGAAACATGTCATCTTTCTCATGGTGCTTGTGACGGATACAACAATGGCGGCCATAAAACACGGGCCGTTAATTCGGTTAAGTGTAAACTGGCCCGTCGCCCTGCGTCGTGGGAGACTGGCTGGCGACACCCTCCTTAGCCCCCCTTAACCCCCCTGCCTTTTGGTCCTAGCTGTGGGACTTTTCGATCAATCTTTACAAACTTGCCAATAAAACAACATGCCAAATACTGGATGCGACAGCTTAAATTCTTGGCATAAAGTTTTGTACATTTTACTTTACATGTTAATTTATCTACAGCCTGGAGAATCTTCTTTATTTCGTTAGAAATTTGATATTTACAAAAGTAAAAATTGGTTTATTTATTTATTTATAAATTTGTTATTTAAAATTCTTCAAAATGATGAAGATGTGCAAAAAAAGCCAAATTTCAGTTATTTCGAAAAATGTTCAAAAATGTAACAAAACTCTTTGTTAGCGGCAAAGCAAATTTTGTTTAAAGAGAATTAAGGTTCAAAATCAATCAACATATTTCTGGCCAATATTCGAAATTTGAAAATAAATAAATTTATTTTTAAATAACATACAATTTCGGTGCCACTAATATTAAGTATTTAATTTTATGATTTTAATAACGGATGAAATCTTCAGTACAAATACCGGAAGAAAAGACATCAACGCGCGCGTGTAAAACAATATGTTTGTCTTTACAGGTGATTTTTGTTTATTTCTATTTATATTAAATTTGCTTCAATGAGAGCTTTTCAAAATGACAATATATTGGCTCGATAGATGGCACTGATAAACAAACAGGCATGTGTCAACTGAAGAAAATGTAAGAAAAAAAAAACACAATTCAAATGAAAACACCGAAAACATCGCTAACAGCCAACGAACGCCAAAAAAAATAAAATGCCTTTACAGCCTTTTAATAAAAAAAAAATACACTTCACTTATCCATCAACGCCATCTAGTCAGGCAAATAAGTACTATTTTTTGTTTTTAAACATCACTTTGAAAAGCCCTCATTCATTCATGACGTAACAGCGCAACACCTCGACAGCGGATGCGATGACTCGCGTTCTCCGGCGCGACTTTTTGGCGCCTTTTTGCCAAAACTGCACCCGCGCATAAATCCTGCCACCATCGCGGGAAAGGGGGTGGGGGGGGGGGGGACTACACAGCTCATTAAAATACCTAAGCCGAATCCCACCGACCTCATTATATGTTCGCCGGTCGTGAGAATCGTCCACTAATTAACCCGAAATAAAAGTCGAATGATCGTTAGGGAGGCATTCGCGGATTATTTCGGTCTAATTAAATAGTTTCACAAGAAAGCTAAGGCTTTCGTCGAGGTGACTGCTGGATGGGTGGCCGACACTGATATGCTTAACTTAAAAAAGTATAGTGTTTTATCAGCATGGGCAAAGAGATAAAGCCGCAACTAAATATTGCACAAGTTTTTCATTAAGAGACTACAAGAAAATCTCATATTCACCTCTCAAGCTTAAGCGCTCAATAGACATGAATTAAAACTCGTTTTAACGGGTTTTGTGGTGGTGTTTAATCGTGGTTTTATTTAAAGTATTTTGGTAATGAGTTGGTATTTAGTTTGATTATTGATTTTCGGCACCTTTGCAGCTGTCATCAATCAAAATCAAACCAATTACCAAAGTGCTTTCAATAAAACCGCGCTAGTATCCGTTCAAAAGTGTTTTATTGCCACAAAATCCCAATTTCTCCTTCCCTCTATAAAATGTATGATCAATTTGACCGTGACTTTAAACGCATTCTACTTAAGTTTTTCAGCACTAGTAAGTTGCTATTTAACATGTCATGTTCTTGTTCTACGACCCCCTACCGATGTCAATACGGCGATCTGTCTAGGCGAGAACCACACACCATAACGAATCACTCGATCATTGAGAACCGATTGGTGAAAAAGTTAGTTCACAGTAACATTCAGTAGCTTGGAGATTTGAGTATCCTAAACAAGAAAATTAGCTCCTACTCACAAAACTGGTCAGACAAATAACATACATTTTTAACCAACTTCATTAAAAGGAGGAGGTTCTCAATTCGTTTGTATGTTTTTTTATCGTTGTTCGCGTATCTTCGACATTTATGGACCGATTTTGATGATTCTTTTTTGGTTCAATTGAGTTTGCTTGCGAGATGGTCCCATTTTTTTTTCAAATTGGTTGAGTAGTTTTCAAGTAATCCTGAAAATACTATGATTTTGCATCAACTACCTTGACGACTTTCTTATTTATGAACCGAATTAGATGAAGTTTTTTGTGTTGGAAAGGGGATACCTTTAGTGTAGTCATTTTAACCGACTGCAAAAAAAATAAGGTTCTCATTTTGACCTGTATATAGTATGTTTCTCCGCGATTATCTCACGTTTGGCTGAGACGATTTTTCTACCTAAATAATATACTTACCTACACTACCTAATACAGAAGGTACTTACACTAAAAATAAAAATAAAAAACAAAAAACAAAAAAAAACCGACTTCAAAAAAGCCTGCCTCAAAAAAGCAAAAAATAATATTCAAATCATTAGATACGCATTATCATCGTTATAATAACGTCTATTGAAGGCGGGTGGGGATTTTAGAATAAAAAAAGGAAGTTGTACTTCCCGTACGTACCTACGTACGGTACGTTCGTACCCCACCCGACTTCAATAGACGTTATTATAACGATGATAATGCGTATCTAATGATTTGAATATTATTTCTTGCTTTTTTGAGGCAGGCTTTTTTGAAGTCGGTTTTTTTGTTTTTAAACAATTTTGTTAATTCTATGTTCAAGTCATGAAAAGGATTATTAGAGGTTAGTAGAGTAGGTCAAAGTCAAACTAAAAAATAAATAGCTTTATTCAAATAAACTTATAATAAATTATTAAGTACTTTTGAATCGTCTATATTTTCTTACCGCCGTTCCAGACTTTTTAACTGACAAGAAAAACGGGCGCAAGTAACTTATCAGCTTTAACAGCAACTAACGTTATTTTCAAACTTTAATATATCGTCACCAGGTAATTGGTGGTAACAATACAACAAAATTTTTAAAAAAAGCTAAATGTTAAAAACCCCGCAACGAAAATATTGTTATAAAAGGATTAAGTTTTTTAGTAAGATGAGAAGATATAGAGGGTGATACGTAAAAGAAAGAAACCGTTCCCGTGATTAGTGGTATAATGTTGCCGTAACAGACCCGTCCTCGCTTCACCGCTCACGTGCCCATGCGCATCACACATGTTCACACTTTTTTCCTGCAATTTGCCAACGTCCACGTGCACTCATTTACATTTTAATACGAATCGAGATAAGATTGCTATCTCCCTTCCCCGACAACCTGTCCACAGATAAGATCGCATTCCCATAAATCGCCGACATAACCACCAATTGACATAGTACTTTTGTCATCCATTGTAGACCGCCTTATACGCCGCGGCCACCATTTATGACCACCGCTACTCCGCAAGCCATCGCCACTTAAACACGCCAATTGCCAACGCAATAGATTCAGATTTCGCCATTTCTGTCAAGCTTGCGCCATTGTAATGGCAACTTCCAAAAAAGTGGATCTCATCTGATTAACACGATTTTGATGAGTTTTGACGGATATGCGTGTTTGTTAACTCACTTATTTTCGTGGGAGCTTATTCGCATCTTTGTAGACTTGACATTTATACTGGTAGATTTGAAATTTGATAGATTTCTCAATATAATAAAAGTCAGAACAAATTCCACCCGAATCATGAACTGTTTATCTATAACGTTGATTCACAGCCGCTGAAAACATTTTCGGATACCATGAAATTTATCTCATTTTGAAATCGGCTATTTCCTAATTTAGTTGTGTGGCAACAATGTAAACAAATTGTGAAAAGTCAAGTGCAAATATTTTTTAACTTCAAGATTCCAATTTGCAAGTTACGTTCATCATGACAACAATGTTTTATCATTCTTTTAAAAATACTTCGTGATGTCTTTTTTTTGTTTAGCTCCAGAAATGTTCTAAAAATAAAACTGTATGGTCTGGAAGAGATCGCGTTCATTGATATAGTCATTGTTTAATTGGCTTTTGTATGATAAGTATGAATAAGTAAATCAGAAACAGTATTTGCTAAGTTAGTGAGTGTTCGTAGAAGTCAGAAGCAGAAACCTATAAAGACATTTTTTTTTCTTTAGATAATATAAATGACTAACGGCCAAATACTCAAATGAATCTTAAAGTTAAGGCCACCTTAAATTCAAAAAAGTTGTCAGATTTGACAGAAACTCTATGAAACTGACAGCTTCCTTAATGTTAAGGAGACCTTAACTTAAGATTTTAACTAAGAAGCCTCTGAGTATTCGGCCATAGAGCTGACTTATTTCTTTATCGTAAGAATTTCAATTCGCAGATATTTCTGTTCTGTGGTCAAAAAATATTTCCTACATTTCATAATCTGTTTTTATAGACTCTCCTAAATTAATAACTTTCAAAACACTATACTTTTTTCAATAGCAAGAAAGTATGTGTATAATCAAATCAACTTTAGAAGAGAAAAGAAGGCTTTTGATTCGTGGTGCAGCAAAAACCCGTGACAATGACGTCACTATCGCTGCGTCATGGCCGCGCTTTTTGCTGCCAACACCTAATTTAATGGTCCGTTGTGATAACACGCCGCCCATTGGGAGCGTAATCTAATTTATTTTTTGTTACTTTCTCAAGCGGGTAAGAAAAGATTTACTTTTCGTGCATTCTCATTGCATTCCCACTGCAGCTGTAAGATGTATTGTACTTTCGAAAGCCTGAATAGATAGCAGCAAAGAGACTATTTCTCAAACGCTGCCTTAAGAAGCTTTGTCTTTTCCAAACTATAAATAACCTTTCTAAATCGACTACTAGAAGGGCAAATACGGGATTCAAACGAATTGTCGTGGCCCGCGCGATATCTAAGTAGTCTTAGTTTTTCGCCATTAAGTTTTTTTAATTCTGAGGGTCACCAACAGTCTTAAATAGGCTAAAATACCAAAAAGTTACTGAATAATATCTAAAAAAATCTTTTAAGGCATTTAGAAATTATGGTGGCATAAAGAAACTTACATACATAAACCCTGAACACAATACACTCTTCTTTTTTGAGCAGTCGTGTCATAATTTTTATTTATTCTTTATTTTAAGTTATTATGAAAACCAGCAGCGTATTGATAAAATTACTTTACATTAGGTACATGTTAGTTAGTATAGCCAATAATAGGTTTCCATTCATCATCATCATATCAGCCGCACGACACCCACTGCTGGGTATAGGCCTCCCCTAAGGATCTCCACGACGAACAATACTTTATGTAGTTGGTAAGTAATATAAAATGATTAAGACTTATATTAATAAGCAACAAATACCTAAGTGAGTGTGGAAGTGTCGGGATTGGTAGACATTTGTATCAATCACGAGTGCGTCATGGTCGCGGGTCCTCCAATTTCCCGGTGGATTACCAGCGCGCAGACGCGGCCCGCCACCACAAAGGCGGTTTTTGTGCGCCCGCGCTGCACCGCACTCGCGCCGCTCCCGCTAATAAATTCGATTACACGCTTCGAGGAGGTTTCGCGCTGAGACCACTAAATATGTCGTAGCCAGTAGAGACATTTGAAGCAAATCACGGTTTCCTGTGCACGCACGCGTCTACATTTCGTACAGGTGATTTCAGGCCAACAACCCAGACTAGGAGGAGATTAGCAGTTAACGAAACAGGTAATGGTAGCTCTTTACAGGCGCCCGACCGCGCTAATTTTCAACAACCAAACCAAAATTAAATCGTTACTTTTTCAGTTTCGTTTAGAGGAAAATACTATGCCTAGGGAGCCTATGATGCTAATCTTGGACAATTTAAATGATTTCTAACGCTAAACCAAAGGTTTTAGGTAAATATGACCTAAATGATACAACGTATAAGTAAATATAACTGTGGGCTCTTGTGGTTATGTGAAAAATATGCGTCATGTTGCGTTCAAGAAACAGTGTGGTTATTATAGTCTCATCTAAACTCAAGATAAAATGTAATTTTTTATTCGATCAATTATGGATAAATTCAATAGGTTGCATGAAATCACAAAGAAAGCAGTTATCATTAAAAATGGTATAAATATGCCAAGTTCAGTTAGTGGATCATAGCAACTAGCTAACAAATTCAATGCCGCGTCACGTGCCGGCGCGTGAGCATTCAGTATTGAAGTCAAATTTAATTTACAGCGGCCAATACGAGCCGTTTAATTAACCCTCCCTCCGCCACCGTCCCGCCGAACCTCCGGCGAGCCTCGACGCGGCTCTCCATCACTCGCCATTGATCGTTTTATGTCAATAATAAAATGAATCCCATTAAAAATGAACAAAACAAGCGTAGAAAGCAGCCGAGAATATACGAGTCAGTATCTCTCGTGTTACGGCCGTTTTATTGACGGCTAACAGTATTCTGTGCCGATAAAATATTTTAATATTTGGGTCGTGAGTTCATTTTAATGTAATTTTGTCTTGATATATTGTTGTGCGTTTTCGGAAACAGAGGTTGAGTGTTCAGATGGATGGAGTGGTTCGTTTGCAGTGTCGGGGGTCGAGCGGCGGTCAGCGGCGATCGGCTCACTAAATTAAACGGAGGTGCATGCGCGGGCGCAGGCGGAGGGGGGGCGGGGTCGACGCCCGCGCACAGGTGCCGCCCCCGCCCCCCGCGCTGACATAACGCGGGGACTGGTTCCTCTGACATAACTCGCTCCCGCTGCTCGCCCGGTTTTTGCCGCGTCGTCGTGATTACACCCAACAATGGACACCGACCATCATCCACTTATCGTCTAAATAAAACGCATTAAACTTCGGCTGCCGTTTCGATGAAAGCTTTAGACCTATTTTCTAAAAAAAACAGTGTCCTCTCAATTACGAACAAACTGTTTATCCACTCAGGTGGGCTGTTAGTGATATACTCAGTAATCTGTATACTGTCTATTTAATTAAAGTTATTCAGTTACTATTCATTAGTAACTTCCAAAATTAATCACTTTAATGGACTAAGACTGTTAGTAAATATTGACTCTACACAATCTCGTGTATTTCCAAATTGACAATCTATAAAAGGTTACAGTACTTTAGCAGATATTCCAGCAATTACTTAATAAGTGGATCCACGCCACGCCTACATTGTAAATTGAAAGGAAATAATTGCTAAAACCTATTTCTCAACACGGTCTAACGGTTTTACATTTTTACTAGTATCTATTTTTACGAATACACCAAAACATACCCAATAAAATACAGCAGCAACTAAAATAAAACATTACTAAATAATTATAAGAAAAAAAACGATTCGAACCAGATCATATTCTCGGACGGGAATATGATTTGATGCAAGTCGTATTTTTTCTAGTATATTATTTATAGTATTGTATAAAAATTGATTTTGAATGCTAAAATCTCAAATTTAAAATAAAACAAATGTTCTACTTTCAAAACATAATTAGGTACTTAAATATCGTCGAAAAATCAAAGTGTGAACGTAGCGATTCATGATAACCGTTGTTCAAAAACACAGAAACTAAACCATTGGAGCGTGTTTAATCGAATTATGAAGTAATTGTCGGTGTACCGCAGGGTGGCATTTCCGGTCCCCCGCTATTCCTAATTTATGGTAATGAGCCTTTAACATCAACTCGTCTACCGTTTAATTCTACTTATGAAGAGCATGTGAAGCGCTTCGTGTGGTTTTAAAATTGCTTTCTCTACATAAATATGGTTTCTTTTACGAATCAACTATTTTTTTAGAACAGGAGCACAACTTTTTGGATTTTTTTTTATTTTAGAATTCTTCCATTGATAAATCATTGTCAGCTACATTGGATACTCAACAGTTTTATTTGTTTTTTGTGGGCAGCCTGATGTGGTTTGTTTGTCTATTTTAAATAGTTCATTAAACAGGGTTGTGTTTTGAGTTCTGGCTTTGTTTAGAATTAGTGCTTTTAGTATTTTCAAGTATTATTAAAGTTATTTTTTCACTTTTTTCACAGTTTCATATTAATTGTGCTGTAATCTGTAATTGTACCCGTAGCATGAACATTTCGATAAAGTATTTTTATGGGAAGTTTGTAAAACGCCATCTACCGCCAAAAAGCAAAATGAAATTTCCATAAAAAATACTCTATCGAATACTTTTACGTGATTTTTCTTGACAGATATTCTTTCTATGGGTACAGAGACTACAACAACAGTAAACGATTTACTCCTAACAGAAGATGGTGCCTGCATATTTAATAATATTTTAATTATTGCACGAGCGTAGTAATAAAGCGGTGCTCTATAAATTACTCGGGCAGATTGCGTTCCTCGCTTGCCATAAATATTGTGTTCCCATTAGTTCCAGGATGAGGCATATAATATTACCGGCCGTGTCCAACTTGCATGGTACTAGTACTACATCGAATACATCACCTATCAGCCTTCTAAGATAACCTTCTCCCGCGTGTGAAACCATTCCAACAGATCACTCCGTAATAGATCACATAAGTACATAATTAAACGCATGTCAGGGTACAGCTGGATGTTGCCCAACAAACATAGATATTATTGGGGAGATAAAGCATCCATTTGTAGGCGCACATTAGGCGGTGCGCTGGCGCATTGTGCCCGCTATCAGGGATCGCACTTACGATCGGCCGCTGCCAAATGAGAGCCATTACTCCTGATCGGTTTTGGGACTGGCCGATACATCCCACGTGGTCGTGACACGCATTAGTTCCTAATACGCTCGTGACAGATACAGACACACATCAGATAAACAGACTGAGGACCTTTCTTTTAAGATTCAGAACATGTCTATGTTGTTCTCAATCTTGCATTACTTATCAACGTTCTCTATCAGATGATACAAAACCGAGATGAGCCACAAGTCATTACGGTTCCACGGTCATTCAGTTCTGACAAAAGCTTACAATTTTGTAAAGATGTACATGCTAAAATCCCATACATTTGTATATTTTTTATCGCCAGCTATAATGTGTCAAGTGAATGCGGTGATTACATTACACCGCAGCTGAGAAAAACCCAGCTCTGCACAAAGGCGGCTGCTATTCCGGAGCCGGCCGTTAAACGATTGAGGTTTCATTATTATTTGAGGGATCGTAAAAGGCGCAAAACCATTTACTGGGAAGTCGTCACGAGCGCGGTTTTTGCCGCGCACAGGACGCACAATGCGCCATCAGTGCGGACGCGCAAAAACGGCGGCGCGGGCGGCAGGCGGCGATGCACGCCGAAGAAAAATTCATCACCATTGTCATACATTGTATGTGCGGATGCGTCCTGTTCAACGACTATGTTACTAGCTCAGATGAATTACTACGGTTTTTGCATTAGCCCATCAATCCTAGCCATGGGTGGGTTTTCTTCACTACACAAAAACAAACTTGTAAGCTTGCACCTCTTCAAGCCTTATGACTTTCGTATACTTACACAAAACAGATAAAACAGCCAAGGTCTATAAATCAAATTCTAAAGAAAATTTCTGCCTCGTGTGTTAACTTTAATTCAATTTCCGGAGAGACAAAAATTATAAAAAGAAGTGTGCAAGGATCGTAGCAGGTGGCGATCCATAGTCTCTGCCTACCCCCATGGGAAACAGGCGTGAGTGTATGTATGTATGTATGTATGTACAAAAATTATACAAGAGTCCAGCAACATTGGTTAGGAAAAATAAACCGTCGATAGGTAATGGCTCAGTTAGTTGGAATAAAGCTCAATTCTATTTCCATAATCTTCCTTTGAATCAAATCAAATATAAAATTGAGCAGAATCCATCCTTTAATCAATAATTTTAAAGGTTTTTGAATCCTTATGGTGATCCATATCCTGAGCAAACCAACGCGTTCAGTGGCGATCTTCTCGCGTGCAAAGCCCGTTCACACCAAACACGCGTTTACGTGTTCAATCCAGTCTGCGTCCACCTTAGAATTTTGTGATAAATTGACAATGGAAGATAGTGATAATGTAATCGAAGATGAAATTCTTTTACTAGCAGCGCTTATTGAAGCTGAAATAAAGCAAAAGGAGTAGCCAGCTCATTTTAAATAAATAAATAAATTTACGCGTTGGTTTGCTCAAACTTACTCAGAGTACGACCCATAGCCAGCACGTCATACAGATCCAAAGATTCCAGCCACTTGCGTTGGCGCGGGCAGATAAGGGCAGCTGCGCGCGGATGTGCTATCGTTGGTTGCGCAAGCGCAGATACCCGCTTCCGCGCACTGTTTGTTACTTCATCGGCAAACAATCATATGTACCAGCAAGGACACAGCATTACAGTTTTGATAGAATAAATCAAGGTCGTTTATTGGGTATGTGACGTTGAAGAAAAGGTTTTTAATAATGGTGATGGAATGGATATATTAGATTTTCTCTATGATGTTTGTAAATTTAAATTCAGTTAATATAAGGTAGAACCAAATGATGTGATGATACTGAAACAGGTGATCGTATTGCTTAAACTGAACAACTTTCTGCATGGATTTGAAATTGGTTGAAAAACGAAGAAAAGATTTCATACTCCCATACCAAATGTATTGGTCAGCTGACCAACTTGCCATGGAAAGGCAAAAAAAAAGTTTTTTGACCTATGTCCCTTGGAGAATGTTGTTTAGTTTTAGCAACATTATATTAAGAGTTGATTTGAGGACTATTTGTTTCGTCTCATATTTGGTGAACTAACTCAAAGTGTGAGATAAGAGCAAGGTTATTACAATTTATGATTCGAAAGAAAGTGCATCTTCACCTTTGTACAGAGGTATAGTACATCGTAAACGCAAGAAATTTACAGTTGTACATGACGTCGACCGGTGAGTGGAGAAATGTCTAGGATGTAAATCCTATTAGTGGAAATGAGCGCGTAATGGCGGCGAGCTAATGCACCAATCTGCGGCCGGCCGACCTGCGCGCGCGCTCAAATTCAGCTCGCATCAGGAAGAGCTTATGTGTGTGTCATTGAGCTTCATGTGGAGAAAGTACTGGTGGAAAAATTTAAATTTAAGATTTCCTTAACTAACGTTAAGTCAGGAGAGCGGTCGCCATTCGACGATTCGATGGCGACCGCGCACCGGACGACGACGCTCCGTGGGTAGGCCCCTGACAAGGTGGACCGACGTGAGGGTGAAGGGCGCGGGAAGTCGCTAGATGCGGGCAGCGCAGGACTGATCGTCGTGGAGATCCTTGGGGGAGGCCTATACCTATACCCAGCAGTGGATGTCGTGCGGCTGATATGATGATGATGATGAATGTTAAGTCTACTAATAAGTATATTTGATTCACGTAGGTGAATTCGCTCAGGTGAATCAAATCTACGACAGCCCAATTTCAAGTTTTAGTTGAAAATTTTATTTCTAGCTTTTTAGAGCCATTTATTTTAAAGCTTTTTGTAGGAGAATTTGTTTTTTAAAAAGGTTTTTTTTATTTTAAACTTTTTTGTAGTAAGTATATTTAATGACGATATTATCTAAGTAACACAGCCTTATGTCAACGGCTCATCACCTTTTACAATATACTGCTTTTCCCGAGACGCAGGGACGTTAACTATTTAGGAGTTCTCCTATTCACCATATTGTGCACTATGACGAGCATAAATAGCCTAGCAACCATATAACCGGAAGTGGAGCTGTCATAGATTATTTTTGAGGTATACTGTCTTTTGACCAAACCTAAGCTATCTCTTCTTGCCGAACTATGAAACCGATTTTAAGAATTCTGAAAAGACGGAGAAATGTACGCACGACGCTTTTAACAGGCACTTATTTCTCAGAGATGGCTTAGTTTAATTGTTACAAACAGGTTTTATGAGCCATGACTTAAATCGTAATAGAAAATTAACAGCCTATGACTAATACGGGCTGTTAAACGGCGGCTCTCAGTCATCTTGCGAGGTTGTGTGTTGGCGGTTATCTTATATAATTGTTAATGTCATAAAATGGCGATAGGATCGGCAATTAGTTCTCTAATGAACTTCAGCAACAAAATGTACGAATATTGCCTTATACGTGTATTCCCGTTGTCCCCATTGACCGTGTCCCCATTAATGGGGACAGCGGGAATTCAATAAAATAATTAAAATTTATTCCCGTTGTCCCCATTGCGTTGAAATTAAAGGAAGAGTGCCTCAATAGTAAGTTAATCGTGAGATTATTATAAAACCTATATAAACCTATATAGGTATGTACTCCTAATTAAATCAGCCTTTAACGGTATGAATATAAATATCTAAAGACTTGCATTAAGCAACAAAATCACGAAAAGAATATAAAAGCTAAGAAGTGTTTCACTTACCCCTGCTGACATGGGGGAAGTGAAACAGTGGCCAAAATAACTTTAAATATTGTGTCCATTTAATTAAAAACAGGACAAAAGGATCACGTTTAACCGTTAATATCCAAAATGTATCAAATTCTCATAAAATAGGGTCCAGTTTTAAAGATTTATAAAAAAAACATCGTGTTTTGCGTTTTGACATCTA
Organism: Agriphila tristella; assembly: GCA_928269145.1. NCBI lineage: Eukaryota > Metazoa > Arthropoda > Insecta > Lepidoptera > Crambidae > Agriphila > Agriphila tristella. The sequence continues at coordinate 515,848 of OV743443.1, read as the reverse complement.
ATGAATTTCTTTTTGGTTTACTAGCTAGTTTAATGATCGCAGCGATATCTGTGTTGTATTAAGGGAAGCAATTCGTCATTCCTGCTTTATCGACATATCGTTATGAGAATAAACTACGATAGTTTCTTAGATATGGTTGGGTGTTTCACTTACTTAAATGTTTAAAAAATACCTATTCACGAGGTAAGATGGTGGTAGCTAGACAGGTAGACTTGAAATAAGCCCTACCACCAACCAAAACGAGTACAAATTGTACCCCCCGGGAATCGAACACGGGACCCTTGCGCCTTACACTGGTGGGCGAACCACTAGACCACAGAGGTGCTTAAAATTGTCTTGGTTAAAATGGTTATGGCCAGGTTCCGTAGCGATCACTGGTAAATCTCGATTTGAGTTAGTCAATAGCAATCCAAATTTGCCAGGAGATGCTGGTTCGAAATAGTCAATGGTGGTCAATTCATCCAACATTTCAGTTTTTACTTTTAAATTATGAATACCTAAAGATTAATTTCTCCTGTCATCCTGAGTAAGATGGTAGTAGCTCAGAAAATTGTCATAAGTCAACATCTATCACTGAGTTTGAAAACCTAATACCGACATTCAGCAACAATATAAAATGCCAATGACAAAATTTGATGATAAGCGAACTGTCCCTGATAACGCGCACGCGCTGCTCCGGCGCAAATCACCAGGAAAATCCGGCACAAAATACTTTACGAAAATTGCCAAGTGCGCATAATTAACTTAATTAAAACAATCAACCTAGTCGTATGGAAATGACGTGAGTCGTTACTTTCTTCCCGTGAACAATTCTGTTAGACTCGCATTTTATAGAAATAGCTATTATTACCAACACCTTACTTTATATTTCCATGAGAGAAATATTACCTGATGTTAAGCCAAGTTGCGTATAGACCGTTCATGAACATAATGGGCATTTCACAGTCTTTTTACAAATTCAAAATTCAAATTCAAATTCATTTATTTGCAAGAAACATGGTAAATACAGATGTTAGGATTAAATTATGAGCATACATATTTCGCCAAGCATTGGCATGCAAATGTCAGTAGATAAACATAATTAAAGTTATCAGTCAGTATATAAACATTATAATTAAATTGCAAGTTTTACACTATTATACATTTTTATGAAACAATTCCGAATGTACAATCATCTCAGCTGAATTGTAATCAATTTATTCAAATTTATGATCAAGAAATTGCTGAACTGTATAAAAATTACACTGTTTTAATAGTTTGCATAGTTTAGATTTAAATATGTTATTTGATAATGACTCTTTAATACTCTTTGGTAATTTATTATATTATAATTTAACGCTCATCGCAAGACAACTTTTTCTATACAAGGCAGTATTCGTTGTGTGAGGTAAGACCAATCTATTCGAATTTCTAACTGACCGCGGATATATATCCTTAACCTTCCTAAATAGGTGCAAGTGCTGTCTAACGAAGCAACATAGCTCGAAGATATACAAACATGGTAGGGTCATTATTTTCAACCGCTCAAAAATTGGTTTACATGACTCAAATGGAGGAGCTCCAACCATAGCTCTTACACACTTTTTTTGCGCTATGAATGTGCTGCTGATATTAGTCGAATTACCCCACAAAATTATGCCATATCTTAAGACTGACTCAACATAAGCATGGTAAGCCATTAGTGCAGTTTTTACGGATGCTATTTTACGCAGACGATTGAGGACATACACAAAACGATTTAGTTTATTATTAATCTTATTAATCTGTTCTTTCCAGTTTATGTGTTTGTCTATTGTTATTCCCAGGAATAAGGCAGCTTTCGTTTCCAGTATGGGCTTCCCATTATATTCTATATTTAAATTTAATTCATTGGAAGTATAGTTATTTTCAAAATTCATATAATTTGTTTTGCTCGTATTTAGTTATTTTTCCTAAGCCAATTAGCAATATGCTCTATAGTCTGGTTTATTTCATATTTTAATTCTGAAACATTCGATTTTTCAGCTGTCACGACCACTGATATATCATCTGCGAAGAGCACTGTTTTGTGTAATGTTACATCGGGTATGTCATTTATATAAAGTAAGAATAGAAGTGGTCCTAGAACACTTCCCTGCGGCACACCAAACTTGTTTTCTTGTGTACACATTGCATTCTGTTTTCTAGATACGACGTTATCCAATCAAGGGCTACTCCTCTTATGCCAATTGTTTCTAGTTTACGTATTAGAATTTCATGTGCTACAAAATCGAATGCTTTTGTCATGTCAAAGAACAGTGCAGCAGTTTTTAGGCCAGCATCTACATTTGTAATAATAGTATCAATGAGATCAAACATTGCATCTGTAGTTGATTTGTCCTTTTGAAATCCATTTTGTTCTTTTTTGATGATTTTATATTTGTCACAAAATTCCGTTATTCTTTTATGTACGCATTTTTCATATATTTTGGAAAAAATAGAAATTAGTGCTACTGGTCTATAGTTAGTAACGGCTTTTTTGTCACCCTTTTTAAATAGTGGTTTGACTATAGCTTTCTTTAGTATTTCTGGAAAGCTTCCTTTTTCCAGTGACAGGTTCACTAAGTGACTGATTACAGGTGATATTTCTTCAACACACGCCTTTAAAACCTTAGTTGATATCATATCTGGGCCTTCTGCATTGGTATTTTTTAATGATAGTATAATTTTTCTTATTTCGTCAGTAGATGTGGGTGTAAAATAAATAGAATTTCCGGTCTTATTGCTATTTAAATTGTATTTCATGTCAGTGTTACTACCATCAATAAATTTATTAGTCGTTTCTATAAAATAATTATTAAATGTCATTGCTATTTCAGAGGGATTCGCGATTATTTTTCCATTATGATTTATTTCATTTATGTATTGAGTTTTTATGTCATTATTATTTGTTTCTTTTATAAGTTGCCACGATGCTTTACAGATATTTTTACTGTTGACAATGAATTTATTGTTTGTATACTTTTGTGCATGGTCTATACACTTTTTTAATAATTTTGAGTATTTTAAGAAGTTATGTTTATTAGTACTATTTTTATTTCTGTAATAAGTGAATCGCAGATGCCTTTTCCTGTTACAGCTTACTTTAATTCCCTTTGATATCCATTTCTGTTTTCTATTATTAACAATCTTTATCTTTTTAGTAGGAAAATTAATCTTGTACAAATCTGTAAACAAATCATGATAGCGATTAAATGCCAGATTAGGATCAGTTTCTGAATAAACTTCGTCATAGGATATATTTTTTAGTAAATATTTAAATCTTTGTAAATTTGTTGCATTATAATCTCTTTTAAAAAGACTTAAAGACTTGAGATTTTCATTTTTATATTTTGTTGGGAAACTTAACATTTGAGCAGTTTCATGGTCAGAAAGTGCTAATGGTAACACCGTGCCAGTACCTGAATGAATATTGCTCAATATCTGATCCAAACACGCTTGTCGTCTAGTTGGCTGATTTATATGAACACTTAAGTTATAATTCTTTGCTAAAGCATGAAGTGCGTCGCATTGTTTACTTTTCTCTAATACGTTTATGTTGAAGTCTCCAGCTACTATTAATTTGTTTTTTGTATTTTTTGTCAATTCATGGAGCACTAAGTCCAGCTTATTAATAAATAGTGTAACGTCGGACTTTGGCGTTCTATATATGCAAACCACATTCAACTTTTGACTGGGTAATTCTATTCCACAGCACTCAAAGGATTTGGTTAAAGCGTATTGCTTTAGCAGCTTAATTTCTTTAAACTCAATATTGTTCTTTACAAGCACACAGACTCCTCCCCTTTTTTGGCTTCTAGAAAAGCTTGATGCTAATTCAAAACCATGTATTTTTAAGATTTTTTCATTTCCGGCTTCTAAAAATGTTTCAGATAAGCAAATAATATTTGGTTCTCTTTTATTAATTTTCAGTTCATTTAATTCTACTTCAAGTAATTCTTTTTTTGACAAAGCACTGGCTATGTTTTGATGAAGTAATCTGAAATGTAAATGTGTGTTACTTACGAAAGGAGTGATTATTTGACTGCTCGACATTATCTTGCCCAATCCTCTGTTTAGGGACTGCTTTAAAGTAGAAGGGTATAGTTCCCTTCTTAGCTGTCTTTGGACGTGTCTCTGTCTCTGAAACTGGTTTTACTGTACGAAAGTAATATGGAATAGTTCCTTTTTTTAAAACCTTTGATAATACAGTAGATTTTTTTGTGTTACTATCATTATTTTGTAATTTTTAAGAAGTAAGTAAAAAGAATTAAATTCCCCCGTTCATAAACTACGATAAATATTACTTACACGCGATATGAACACAAAATGGCGGCGGCGCGGCGCGGGAGTTTCATTTCGATTTATTTTCGCGCTGAGGATTATCCTCGTTGCGCCGTATCGCCCCGCTATTTGTCAAAAAACACCGAGCACTTGTCCAAACATTACAGGAGGAAACCGATCATGTTATTATGTACTTAAAGTCCGTTTTCCAAGTGCATTTTCCAAATCTTAATTCTTCGGCCGCCCGCTGCGCCGGAGCGTCACGCGCGGCAATCCGCCGATCTACATACAACGGGACTCGAACCTCGGCCTTCGTTACCAGCTTATTGCTCATCACGGGGAACCTGATTGCCACAAACAGTTTAATAATAAAGTCACATTTTAAAATATCACGGATTAATTTACTAATTTAGATTTAGTTTAGAAAGACTTGCGAGCGCTACAATATTTTATAGTAAGTTACTGTGTGATTCAAATTTTGTTAATGGACCCGAGTTTCTAAATCACATTGTGATAAACAAAAACAGTACTGCAAAGTATTGGAACACTGCATTAAATTATTGCTTAAATGCTAAACAATTTCGTATTCGCATCATCATATTACCAAAAAAGAATAAGTTTTAACAAGGTTTTAACTGATTGAAGATTTTATAATGTATCTTTGATTGTAAGTACTTAGGAGAAGTTGAAAACTAAAATAAAAAAAAACTATATTTCGAAAAAACAGAGCTAAACTTCCTTCACTTGGCGAAAGTTTACAAAGTTCAAACTAAAAACTTGTGTGATACGAAAGAGCGCACAAAAAAGTTTTAAAATCATTGTATTAATTTACTGGAAACAGTGGATAAGCAAAGGAGGAAGTTGTGTCGTGTTTGCATACCGCGTGGATGCTGAAGTGGAGGGCTGCGCGTGAGTGGCGCAGGCGCACCTGTCACTATCACGCCGCATCAGGAGTCCCACGGTACACTTACAGTTCACAGCTTAGCTTCCAGTTTCAAATATTCAAGTTCTTTGTTAACCTTTTCCTTCGTTGAACCTTTGTAGCAAAGCAAAAGAATGCTTCGAAAAATAACAAAAGAAGAATTTTCGTTAAAAGTAGTTTTTTTATGCTCAACGGGTTATAGTGCTGGGCCTTCATCTCACCTGATGTTAAGAGACGATAAGGCCGAAGGTGGAAGCGCACTACTCTCGAAATCCTTATCACAGAGGAACTGTTTTTTGACGTCCTTGGCTATAAGTAATACTATAGTATAGGCACAGTACATATATAAGTTTTTTCAAACAGTAGAGGAGCTAACGTCAGTTAGGCCCTTTTGTCATTGCAATCCGTCGGATAGCTAGGGTTGGCATTTTCCGGCCGTCTCGTGGAATGCTACGCGCGAACGCTATGGAAACAACTGCGACGCGATGTCACAACCCTGACCAAAGTACTGCGAACTTTGCTTAGAGCTCTTAGAGTGACGTCAGCCGTCAAATTCGAAAGTTTCCATGGAGCTCTCTTACTGTTTGAAAAACTTATATATGTACTGTGGTATAGGTGCCGGCATATAACTTGGCAAGACAAAGATGAGACAAAAGATGCGCCGAGTTTAGTGTTTGTAGCTACTGCGCATCTATTATTCTTTTTATATTCGTTATAACCTATGTAAAATGATTTTCCGAGCTTTACATATGTAGTTGAGCACTTAACCTACTTGACATTATTGCCAAAACTATCTTTCGTCTGATTACTTCCGTGCCCGATTTAAAAGATAACGCCGATGTTAATGGTCCCATATTTATTAATTAATAGTGCCATTTATTTCTCTCGATAAAATAATTTTGTGGTTTCGATTCATTATTTAGGTGACAAAATTCACAGAAAGGAGCCTATTCGAGTGAGGAATTTGCACGTGATAACATCAGGAGGTTGTTGCTGTGAATATGTCGGTGTGAAATGTGTGAATATGTCGGTCGGAGTAAGGTCTCACAGACCGAGGCCGGGGTCGGTGAGTCATTCGACTGGCACAAAACGAACAAGCCCCCTCCCCCCCCTAGCGAAATGCCAACATTGGTAAAAATAATTATGACATTTTTGCTTTAAAAAAATTTATGAATTTTTTTCAGGCCTAATTTTCAACGATAACTAAAGATAAATCGCTACCGTTTCAGTTTTGGGTACAGAAAAATACTCGACTTAGTTTTGGTGAAATTGTTAAAAGCTATGCGGAGTGAAGTGAGGAGCTCGATGGCGCTGTGGTTTAATGCCTGACCTAGCGATTGCGGAGCTTAAGCAACTTTCGCAAGGGTCGGTTATGGGATGGGTGACCAGAAATTTACTATCTCGAGCTCCTCCGTGCTTCGGAAGGCACGTTAAGCCGTTGGTCCCAGGTGCATTTGAAGTCGTTAACACCCACCAATCCGCATTAGACCCGCATGGTGGGTTGTGGCCCATTCTCCTTATCCACCCATAAGGAAGGTCTGTGCCCCAGCAGTGGGGATATTAAAAATGGCTGATGGCCATGCCCAGCTTTGACAGTTAAAATGAGAATTCTAATAAACCAAAGATTTTTAAGTAGTTAAATATAACCTAAATGACAACGTATAGCGCATTCTTCTATAGAGAAGTTAATTTTTGCAGGATACTTTCACTAATTTCTTCAACAAAGTGAAAAACCTTAGTCTTGCCTTGTCTTAGTTAATACTGGACTTCATAATGAGCCTTACCGTGAACCTCTTAAACTTAATGATGTCGTAACGAAATGTAGTCATTTGCGCGCGCGCACAAAGCCTTATTAAGCCGATTCTTATGATTAAAGTCAATTATCTAAACAAAAAAACTTGCTGGACAATTGAAGTGGATAATCGGTGTACACTATCCTGACAGAACACCCTTACTCCCTTCGTAATAAAAGTCACCATCTGTCAAAGGTTTATAAGTCGTCCCGCGATGCAGTCGATAATGCGTCCAGATTTGACAAAAACGGGTGGTTCTCTGTATCTGCTCCCACAGAATTAATGAGATAAGCTGCCCCATGCCCCGCGCTGCGCTCCCCGAAAATCCCTTAATTAAAACGTCTGACAGGATTCTGGGATCCTTGAGTAGGGTTAACGGTTTTTAAGACTATGGGTTTTTTTAGTCTATGGCCTCTTTAAAGTGTGACAATCCAGGTGAACTTAATGTCACAGTATTAAATGCCTTCATATTAAGGACATAGGTAGTCAATTGCCAATTGCCATCACTATTATGGGGTATTGCATGGGTGACTAAAGCCGCACAGCATTCGCCGCACAGCGAAAATAGACCGTGTAAATGGCAATTCGGCCTAGGCCGCAGATGACTGAACAAAATTATCTATTCCGGTGGCCAAAACTGGAACTACGTTATTACATATTGTTACCTAGGTTACGCCATCAACTACAAAGAAGACAGCGATGCCATTATCCGCGATTCATAATCCGCGATGATCTCACAGGTGACTAAAATCGTTAATGTAAATAGCCCATTTAGGTAGCGTGAAAATAATAAATTTTACGACAAATGCAATTAGAATTAAAATAAAATGGACATACAGTTTCCAATAAAAACAACGCTCGCTCCATTAAAAAAGCAATATAAAAACTCTATTCTTTAGATTAGATTTGTTTTAAACAAATCTGGTAACTTTATTTATTCACTTACAACCCATCACGATTATAATTAAAATTTTGTTTGGCAAAAATCGTGACCCAATCCCTCATTTGGGATTAGTTTATTTATCAAAGCTTTATTATTGATCAATAGGAACTTGTTTAGTGGACGGCTCTACCTGCGCGGGCGCATACTATTTATTTTTGTTTCCCGCTACATTCCCGGCTCATTACTCGGAGGGCAGAGGGCCGAATATAAATTAATACCCTCTCGTCCGTTAATCACACCCTCACGATTAGATTTAACGAGCAAGCGAGGTGACAACTGTCCGGGCCCGATTACATATCACTCGGGCCCAGATTAATTTGTGATACCTATATCTACATCTTTTTTTAAGGTTTATCTGTCGACAGAATTGACGTAAGCTTTCCATTATGCTGTTGTCTTCATATCGAGTGGAAATCCATCGCATCACCTATCTTCAAAATGTTCTGAAACTCAACATTGATTAGACCTAATATCGAATTTTTAATTGGAGTTTTATGTATGTGATTTTGAGTTTTTAGGTAAATAATTATAAAGGGTGTTATTATTCTAAGTTATAAAGTAAATTATTATGTAGAGTACAAAATTACACTTTTGTTTGTAAGTTATTTTGATTATTATTCCCTTTTTATTAAGCTTCTAGAAGACCAGCACTCAGTGTTTCTTTCAGACAACATTCTCCGGGGGGGCGATCAAGAGGTTCGGGGGAGCTCGTCCGTCGATCACTACACTAGTTTGCCCGTCTATCTACACACAACTCATTTTTCTCCGGGGGGGCACTAAGGCTGCTCCGGGGGGGCTCGGCCCCTCAACAAAAACAATGAATGTTGTAATTATTTCTTTATTGATAAAATAAATTGTTGTGTATTTAATTTGTTTTTTTAAGCACATCGGGATAGTGCTTGGCCTTCACCTCACCTGATGTTAAGTGATGATAAGGCGGAAGATGGAAGCACACTAAACCCGGAATCCTCGTCATTGAGGAACTAGCTATCTTACCTCTAACTGCAGGAGTACCTACAACATTTTTTTAATATGGCGTCAGACTTAGGTAAGATGTTGGTAGCTAGCCAGGCGGATTAGAAATAAGCCCTACCTTTGTTGTGTAAATCCGCTGCATAGTTATGTCAACTTGCGATTTCACAGCGCTATCAAGTATATCCACCGCAGCGGCGGGGGTGATTTCATGGTAATACGCACAACAGCGCACTGGCCACATCAAGTGTGGATTGGTCACGCCGCGCGCACCACCGCCGCAGCCGCCTTTTATTCCAGGTATTAACTCTCCACCGACCAACACACGCTTCTAATCCATAGATCTCAGCACCATAAACATGTCATCTTTCAATGCAGTCCATATAAAGGAGTTATAGCTGAGGTAGTAATGATAGTCAACAGACCGGCTGACGATGTATGGCAGAATTTCATGCTCGTATATTAGGCTACACACGCTGACTTTTTTTACCCACGACGGACGGAACGGAACGGAGGCGGTATATGCGTTTGGGGTTAGAGGTTGTGCGTTTGTTTGTTTGTTTGTTTGTTTGTGTGTTTGTCTGTTACCATTTTCCTCGGAAACTACTAAGCCGATTTCGATGCAGTTTTTTGCATTCAAAAGGTTTCATTTCAGAGCAGGTTCTTAGACATGTTTCATAGTAGTAGACCACCAGGGGGCTCTGCAGCAACCAGATAAGTCAAGTTTGTCTATTACCATTTTCCTTAGAAACTACTGGGCCGATTTCAATGCGGTTTTTTGCAATCAAAAGGTTTCATTTCAGAGCAGGTTCTTAGATTATTAGATGTTACATGGTGGTAGACCACCATGGGGCGCTGCAGCAACCAGATAAGTCGCGCTTGAGAAGTTCTCTAAAACTACTCAACTGATTTCGATGCGGTTTTCTGTAATGGGTTTGTAGGTTATCGGCGATGGTTCTCAGATAGATGTTATGGTGTTTAACCGCTAGGGGGCGCTGCAGTTATCATTTTCTCATTTATTTCCAAAGCGGTTTGACCAATTCGGATGCGGTTTTCTGTAATAGTTTTCTAGTTTGTCGGCGATGGTTCTTGGTGTTATGGTGTTCAGCCGCTAGGGGGCGCTGTAGTAATCATTTTCCGAATGGTTTGACCAATTTAGATGCGGTTTTTAGAGTAGATAACGTATGAATTCTTTAAAAAGTTTAAAATAGGAGAGGCAAATCTACGTCACTTGCTCTATGTTCTCTTTTGAAGGCTGTGCTAACAAGTATTAATGAGGGAAAATATACTACAGCGTTACATTTTGATCTATCCAAAGCTTTCGATTGTGTATCGCATGAAATATTACTTAAAAAGTTAGAATGTCTCGGTATCAGAGGCCTAGCACTTGAATGGATGACCAGCTATCTTAAAAATAGAAAACAATGCGTTGTTATTACAAAATTAAACGCTAATAATGAGGTAACGGAATATTCCTCGGAACTTAAGCACAACACTTGTGGTGTCCCTCAAGGAAGCATACTTGGGCCAATTCTCTTTCTTTTATATGTAAATGACATCATTAAGACTACAGCACATAAGTGTATCTGATATGCGGATGACGTTTCAATTGTTGTGACATCAAATAGAAAAAACAATACAATCAAACAACATGAAAATGATATAAATAATACAGTTACTAAAATTATAGAATGGCTTGACATAAACAATTTAAAAATTAATCTAACAAAAACTCATTTTATGAAATTTGACAATTATGACATTAACTCTAATTTAAAAATTTGCTATAATAACACAGACATTGAGAAGGCAGAACAAATTAAATTCTTAGGTATATTTATTGACAGTGATTTCAATTATAAAACACACATCGACTATATATGCACTAGGATAAATAAGTTTGTATACGCTCTTAGGCAAGTTAAGCAATTGACAAATTTAGACACAGCGCTTAATGCATATCACGCTTATGTTGGTTCAATTCTACGATACGGCATTATAATGTGCACAACACTACAACAAATAGAGCTTTCATCGCCCAAAAAAGTGTATTCGTGCAATATGCGGCATTCCACCTTATTCATCTTGTAGATCGAGATTTAGAAAGCTTGGATTATTGACACTGCCATCACTATATATATTGGAGTTATGTGTTTACGTAAAGCAGTTTATTCATTCTTTCAAAAGAGCATGTGATTTGTACCCAAGAAATACAAGAAATCCTAACAGATTAGTCATTGACAAAATATCAACGTTGAGAAAACACAAAATCAGCTTTCTGACCATGTCTATTAAGGTATATAATGGAATTCCTGCCGAAATTAAAGAATGTAACAACTTTAATATTTTTAAGACAAAATTGTATCAGTGGCTACTTGAATGTGAATTTTATAATCTGCAAGAATTTTTCAATGCAACTAAATGAAACTGGAATTGTAATTTATTAATATAAGAATTTTTATGACACTTCAAATAGTTTGTGTAAAATTTTGCATGCTATTCAATAATGGCTTAACATGATGTACTTTTAATAATAAGATTGTCACCTTTTAAACCATGTTAAATGCAAATAAAATTATATTATTATTATTATTATTATTATAATAAAATGGCAAAATTAAAAATTAAAAAAAAACACATGACGGTTAAAATTGTAACTCTTTATTTAAAAAGGCTAAAATAAGTTTTACAAAAATCCCTCGACTAAAAGTGATGTAGGTACTATACATACTTTATCTACCTATTCATAAATTACAAACGCAAGAAAAATCCGTCGGGGGCTGCCATTGCCATTTCTCTAAAGTAACTATAACTGAAAAATATTTGTTCATTTGGGGGCAGGTAATGGCAGCCCCAACGGATTTTTCTTGCGTTTGTAATTTTTATCTAATTGTCTGACTGAAGGCGTGTAGATAAAATTAATGAACTACCGATTCAAACATTTTAAGAGTGATATTTTAGCTGACACAATAAACTTTCAACACATAGCCGATGGAATAAGTAGTAATAGGTATTAAAAATGTTATTGTTCAAATGAGATGTTGCGATTGCTAATGAAATGAATGAAATGATAAATATCATAACTCAGACTGTTGAACTATAAAGTATCACCGCAAGCGATTGCACACAGAATGAGCTTTATGTAGCGATAGTAAAACAAACCGCTCCTTATTAGTACGCACAATAGACACTAAAGTCAATGGCGGAGCTGCATGAATAGGCCGGGAGCGCCTGCGCACTGCCCGAGACAAACACAGGTGATCTACTTCTACAGGGAAACACTAGCATTACAGAGATTACAGTGCCTAAGCTTAGCCTAGGCTTATTCCACAAATCCTCATTGACGAAACCCTTTCATAGGGATTTGTAGACTTTTTGTCCACAATTCCCCATTGCATCGCCGAAGGGGATAGATACCGGCACAGAACTTGGCAAGACAAAGATGAGACAAAAGTTGCGTTGTGTTTTGTGTTTGTAGCTGCTGCGCATCTTTTATCTCATCTTTCTCTTGCCAAGTTATATGTCGGTATCTGTACCGTCCTGATGAGGTTTCGGGTTCGATTTTTGTTTAGATTAATGTAGGCAAATAACTTGTCCTGTATAGCCTGTTCCTTCTTTCTTTTTCTGATTTCCTTATCGCAGGTGTGTAAAATATTGTGAATTTTTGGGATCACAGTGTCCTGTCCAGTTGATATACAGGGACATTTTTGGACCCCTTTTCAAACTTTGTCAGGTCATTCTATAACAGCAGTACAATAAATTTATAAAGTAAAACAAAAATATTTTTTTTACATTTTTACCCCAATCTTTTCCCTACACAAATTGAAATTTTTTTCACCGTTTGCGCGTCGCACGGTCGACCCGCGCAAGCCCCCCTGCCGCCACTCGCCTTCCTCCGCTCGCGTCCCGTTCGTGACGGTGAGCGTGCGCGCCTAGATTTTTTGGATATAAAAAGTGGTTGAAAACTGTGAATTTAAAAAGAAATAATTTATAATTATCTCACCTAATTTTTCTTTTTACTTCCTTGAACTATTATTTGATTTTGTAAAGGGGTCGCAAAATTACCCTGTAGAAATTGATCAAGAATAGCTCATTCTTAAATGCAATAAGACCCTGCCAAATACATATACACATAATTAATAAATTAACACTCGAACCGTCTAGTAATTCAATAAAGACAGAGAAAATGTCTTTTTTTAGTATTGGTCATTCTACTTTCGATGTTTTTAAGAAATTATAATATAGAGCCATATTTATGAATTTAGTCTCAACGTTGAGAGCTTATTTGAGATGCTCTTCTTATAGTAACAGCATCTCAGGTATGATCTCAAGATAGCTCTCTACGTTGAGAGCGGTTTAAAATACAGGCCTTGTATCTGTTCGACTTAGGCCTCCTAGATCATGTGTTGGGCTGGTGCCTGCACTGCATGCTGCCCTAACGCTGGTGTGAAAGCAGTAACTCAGCTGCAGCGAGGCATAAATTGAAACCGAATTGATGGCACAGCATCTGAAGGATTTGGCTTCAAACAGAGTGGTGCATTCATTAGGGATGTTATTGTTTTATTGAGAACGATTGCAGATACCATTTAAATTGTACAGGGTATAATAGAAGGTATACTAACTGTCCTAGTAAAGTACAAATCAATATTAGGTTCCAAGGCAGCTAGGAATATTGCTTATTTTATGGCTTCCCGTAAACAAACCGTTAAAAAGCACAATTTCTACAGCTCGTCAGAGCCACTAGTTTTTTAATATTGTAATCTTACAAAGAGGAAAGAGAGAAGATAGTTCCTACTAAAGAGAAAGACAGGAGGATTCTAGGCTTTATTTGATTTGAAGGTAAAGATAGGAAGTAGAGTATAAAGGAAAAAAACATAACGCTTTAAAAACTAACTTAACACTACAGGGAGAGAGAGGAAGAGAGGGAGGACGCGTCTTCTGGGGAAAGAGAGGGCAATTCTTCTGGGAAAGGCGAGAGTGAGTTTTCAGGAGAGGACAAATGGGACGTAGTCTTCATGTAGCGCGTAGTGATCGGCTATTTTGCGTTTCTGATATTATGCGCCTAAAGGTGTAGGCTGCACGTAGATGGGACGTGGTCGTAGGCTGTACGGAAATGTGGCGTAGATGGACGCTCGGAGTATGTGCAGCGGCAGCAAACAGATGGATTTGCCTTTTTCCAAGCATTTTCCCGTGCATGGTAAGCAACGGAGTACTCTGGGAATTGCACAAAGTGGAGGAATCATACCCTTGGAATATCAATCCTACACTAATCAAAAGTTTTATTTACGCAGAATATTCTTTTTTACATAAATACCTTTTGGGTAAAATAATAATTTTCCTTATTATTTTTACCAACCGATAAAGCTGCAGCAGTAGAAAGTTGCGTGCAGAGCGGAGTAAGCTTCGCGCCAGGCGCAAATGCATGTGTTTAGGCGGTCATTTAAATAAGATCTCGCCTTTACTGATCAATGGGGCGCCACCGCCTCACCGCGAGTACCCATAACTTGCATTATCCCGCGCGCCACAAAGTTGCGCACATTCTTGCGCCTGCGACTCAATCGACGCGTAAACTTATTCCTCTCTTACAGCTCCAGTACAAATCACTCGACGCTATAATTGACAACGCTCGGTCACGTCGCAGCAACGGAATTACGAACTTTTATAAACAGTTGAAGATACGGTCTATTTAATGGGTTCGTGATGAGGATTACACAAAAAACATGGACTTTTATGATGGCATCGTTACTAATAAATATGACATTGAAACGAATTCAGTTAAAGAACTAGGTACCTGCTAAGATAGTAAAGATACAATAAAATACAATTAAATATACAGTAGAATGGAAACAGAAATAATATCCTTACAATATTTTTATTTTCATAGCTATGAGCTGACTAAGAAATTGTCAGTGCGCAGACTGCAACAAATTTCGCAACAATGCTACCTATTCCATGTTTGCGGCAACAATTAATAAGCTCATAACACTCATAGAAAGCCGTTTATCATCTTAACGAGTGCGTTATTGTGCACATACGCACCCCTCGTATCGCCCCACAAACAACTATGAAGTGAAACAGTACCGACAACTGTTGCCTCTCGATGCCATCTGTCAAACGATTTCTAACGCGCATTCGCATATTCCATAACGATTTCGCATAAATTAAGATTGCAGTTGTATGACGCGGCGCGCTCCGTACGACCGGCGTATGCGTGGACGTGAGAGAAAACGTCCAATTTGGCGGAGAGGCGCGCATGCGTGACGGACCAGTAATGGCCGCTTGGTGGAGAGCATCAAACTAGGACAGAAGTGCTAGGTACAGCTAGATGAATGTGAAACATTATGGTATGTTATATATAAGTAAGAATGCTATGCTATCATTAGTTTCAATTCAACAAAAATGACTAGAAACTACCATCTATTAAATAGAGCATTAGATCCATCAATTTTATGTTATCTATCACTGTTGTCAAAAACGCAATTGACTCACTTTTAGGCATTTCCTTTGTTAGAATTGATTTTTGCATTTCCCGACGGACGTTTCGACACATTATAGCTGCAGTCGAATAGTCAGTCATGGGTTGATAAAGCCATAATTATTTGTAAGTCCACCTTAGAAGAAAAATTATTGAAAAAAAAATTTTTTTTTTTAAAACCATGTTTTTAAAACAGATTATAAAAATTATAAAAAAATATTTAAAAAAATATAAATAAAAAAGTATAAAATAAAAAAATATATAAATAAAAAAATATAAAAAAAAGTTTAAAAAAAATATTCTTTTTACTACACGAACGTTCTTTTTACGAACTTCACAGAGATATTTTGTCCATGGACGATTCGTTTTACAATTATCTGAAACACGAACGTTCTTTTCAGCAGTAAGTATATTTACTTATATAAACTGATGTAGGATTATAACCCTATACAGAAGTTTTAAAACGAAAAGCGTGGGGCGCATTTTTTATTAGAGAGAGAAAGCATAATAGTTCATGTCATTTGCATTTTTTTTTTAACTTGATGATGAATTCATGCATTAAATTATCTTTTGCATGCCTGCGCCCCACGTTTTTTCGTTTTAAAACTTCTGTATAGGGTTATAATCCTACATCAGTTTATAAGTAAATATACTTACTGCTGAAAAGAACGTTCGTGTTTTAGATAATTGTAAAACGAATCGTCCTTGGACAAATCTCTGTGAAGTTCGTAAAAAGAACGTTCGTGTAGTAAAAAGAATATTTTTTTTAAACTTTTTTTTATACATTTTTATTTATACATTTTTTTATTTTATACTTTTTTATTTATATTTTTTTTTATTAATTTTTTATATTTTTTATAATCTGTTTTAAAAACGTGTTTTTTTAAAAAAATGTTTTTTTTTCAATAATTTTTATTTTCTACTTTTTAGTCCCCCGAGCCTCCCTCAAGCACCCCCGAGCCTATGTTCAAAGTTTCAAGTTTGTAGCTCATCGGGAAGCTAGTATAAAATCGTTCACAAACTTTGTGGAGAAACACACAAACAAACAAACACATAAACAAACAAACAAACGCGAAAGCAACCTAATAAAAACGTGGTAATAAAATACGATGGATGACGTTATAAATAGCACATGAAATAAGTATAGTCATGTTAGAAGCGGTACATCTCGAATGTCACAAATGAGGTGGATCACGTCGCGGTAACGGGCCCGAGTCGCGCGACGGTCGCGTCGCAGCCGCTGCGTCATCACCGGCCGCTCGTGTCACTGCAAATTGCCGCAATCAGCTCCGTGACGCCATTTCACGTGAGACATAACGCACGCTAATAGATGCGGCATGAATATTAGTTCGACAACTACTTTCTACGAGACTACTTAGGGGTCGTCCATTAATCACGTGAGCCTCGAAAGGGGGGGGGGGGGGTAGTTGAAAACATCACGAAGTATCATAAGGGGCGACGGGGGGGTGTAGTGAGATATCACGTGTATTAATTTTTTTCGTTGAACGTGTGACTTTTAACCCAAAACTGTGTGTGATTGTTGACTCACAGGACGATTTCCCCGTCGACCGCGACATATCCGTACTGAAAATGGTTGAGATTATTTTACCAAAAAAAAATACACGTGATTTAGAGAGGGGGGGGGGGGGGCTAACGTAAAACTTCGCCATGTATCACCAGGGGGAGGGGGGGTTAAAAATTGGCAAAAAAAAACATCACGTGATTAATGGACGCCCCCTTACAACATAATAACATTCAAGAAGACTTTAATTGTGACGGAGAGTAACAAAGTTATCTGTGAAGATTTACACAGCTTCAAATTGGCTTCGAACGATTCTCAATAAACCCAATCCTTCATTGGATGAAGGCTGAAGGAGCAAGTACACGATCGGAATTGAATCTTAATGTAATATGTAAATGTGATGTAACAGAACTGTCCCCGTCACATTCGCTAGTCCGGTGTGTTCCGTCAGGCAGCAATCAGCGGGATCAACCGACGACATGCGTGCTAACGAGATGGTTGATTACTGTTAATTAAGTGAAGCGATCGCGACGGACGCGGACGACGGACCGCCTTAGCGCAGCGGACTCTGACAACGACATGGCTGGCGGGGCGGACCTACCAATCGTCACTCAGTGATGTACATACGCGACTTCAACAGCTGTTCAAGAGCGTACTGTTCAAGTCATTAAGCTACTTCCTTGATGAGCTAATCATGACAAATTCGTAATCAAACTTTTTAGTTAAGGTCTGTGAATTTAGCTATAATTGATGGAGAATGATCTTGTGACAACGTGATGGCACCTTAAGTTTTGCATGGTGGCGACAGAACTACTTACCATCAGAAAAATCACAGCTTGTTCTTCTTAGACAGAGAAACAAGTGCTCGAAAACAAATAAATCCCGGTATTAAAAAAGAAGCTCGTATTAAATTCTAATAAAACTTTAATGTGCAATTGAAATCCAACGTCCTACAATGACGAATGTTATAAACTGCGAATGATTGCAGCTCACGATATATTAACGTTTTGCTGCAGCATTCTTGTGCAATAGCAGTTCATAGAAAACGGACTAATATTTTTTATCGCGGTACACGGGCGGTTGCTGCATCTTATGATCATTGAGTTAAGGACAAAAATTGAGGACCAATCGCATTAGCTACGGTTATGGGCATTATGTCCGCGCGCGACAAAAACTTGCTGCGTGATAGAATTAACAATTTCCGCCGCGGTTGTGCGCAGGCGCAGGCAGAAGGCAGGGGACTTTATGACGTGTGGTGACTTGCAGTCCTATTTAGTGACGTCACAGCCCAGGCCGCGCTGATGCAAGTTGCATCATGCAACCAACCACTTGTCGCACGGATCTTATTTCACGAGACGAACAATTAAAGGATATTACGAGCGACGTGACAATGTTGTAACATTATACGTGACGTCGTCACTAGACGAATTGATATATAACCGGATAAGGCAGGATGTTGACTGCCAACTCCAGTCCGACATGTGATACGATGTATCAATAGCCAACTTAGTAATTATTTATCCGTACCAAACGGATGAGGAATCTTTAATTTATTAGAAACTTCATTTTATTAAAAACGATGTGTTTAATATGAAATCGAATTCTCTGTTCAATTTGTACAGGACAGAAGTGAAGATAGATAAAAACGGCGTAAATTACGCCCGATGGCTTGAACGCGTCTCGAGTAGAATGTGTCGTGATGATTTGTGGCCGTGTCGGTCGAAAGCACTCGACATGTTTGCCCAGCCATCGACGACACGTGTTTCTGCTGAAACTCCCACCGAACCAGTGATTTGGGCCTGTCATTATTTGAAGGCACTTTACATGTTGCTACTTAAAATACTTCAAGAATCTAAAACATAGACATAATTTTAAAATATACGTTGTGAAAGACCATTAAAAATGCAACATTGTTCTGTTGATACAGACTAAAGGCTGCCGGTCGTTATGAGAGACTGGATTTCGTTAATGGATGCTGGCAAATTTGTCTTTTTATAATTAAAACAAAAAAAGACTGAGCGACATTCTCGGTCAATGTACACTTTGTATATCACATTTGAAAACCGGCTTTGACAGCCGCGCTGATTTAATAGCCCATCGGATTAATGACGCGATAGCGAATTGTATGTATGTTTGAATGAGATGAGGCATCGAGCTCACGTCGCACGGGAAGCGACGGGAGTCGCCGGGTTTTTGCCGCGCAGACCGCGCGCTATGTCCGCCGATTACTCCAACACACCTTGTGGGAAAGTTGCGCAATCGCAAACTTTTATTGACCCGATGGTAATGAATGACATCGGGACCAGTAACGGACGAGCAAAATGAATTAACTTTAGCGTGGTTGGACCACCGATGTGTATCCACGAAGAAATTTCAGTCCAACAAAACTTTGCTCTAATGTTCGACTGTAAATTGAACTTACTGTCTGTAGGCTATAAAACAAGAACAGGTTAGAATAGTACCGTACAACAGTGAACAGACCCATTAGCAAATCTGGTACTACTGAGCGAGTATACATAAATGAATATTTAACAACACATTAATTTTAGAGACTTAACAATGTCTAAGAAGTTAATGTTTCTATGAATTCAGATTCCAAGACTTTTATAACTACGAAAACGTAAAATTTTGTGTATTTCTGCTTTAAAATAACTCTGAATAACTTGATTCATTGTTTCTACATACAGATCGTGATCAAGCGACCGTTAAATATTTAGTTAGCGATATCGTCGGATCGTACAACAAACTGTAATATCATGATTCATCGACAATCTGCACGAGTGTGTTCCTCACCTCGCTTTGTCACGTCCACAACCTCAGTCCATCGCTCCCTTATTCCCATCGAACATACGTAATTGGTAATTAAGATTTGTCTCAAGAGCACGCACTGTTAAGACAAATTCTTGAAAATTAACATGCATCGGGGCCGCCGCCGGTCCCACGGCCTCGCGAGTGTTGATCTTATTCGAGCCTGGTCTCGGATCGATTTCGTCGATAATGGCGACATGCGTAAATGGCGTATCATCATCCAATAATATTTGTCGGCGGTCCGCAAACATCGGCCGGAGTGCTCGGCAAACAGCGCGGGCACACCTGGCCACTCTTGTTTTTGGGAGACCAGTTTTTATAACAACAATCTCAGGGATACGTTAATTTGAGCGTCGTTTTTCTAATGCAGTTTGGACAAACAATGAGCCACTTTGCACTTCGGGAGCGGGTGCGTGGGCGCGCGTGTAGGGACAGCGTAGCATGGCATAGGTCTCTTTGAACTGGACAAGCAGGATTGATTTTTGGAATCATTTCTACGAAAAAAACCGATTACCTTTTTATCTGTCCGAAGGCTAGGACTATAATAGTAGCAATCAGGCATCAATTCATAAGAACCAGTTCTTATTTGAATGACATAATTATTATACGTTTGACATGTTTCGACAGTACAATTAAAATGCTATGCTAAGTCATAGCTAGACCCGACGCGGCTGGGCCAGCTCTCAATAGGATTAAATTAAGCTCCGTCTAGACTAGGTTTAGTAATATTGAGATCCTTATACTTAAAAAGTGTTACACGCCAAATAAAATTCGGACATAATTGAAAATGTCTGGACACTCATTCGGCAGTAAACAGTTTCGCAGGAGCGATATCATTACGTCTCGGACTCGTTAGTTAGAGACACTTATGGTTGTGAGAGATGTTATGTCAGTCGTCTGGTGGAGCCAGCGGGGGGAACGCACGCTTAATCCGCGAGTTGACACCAATTAATCCCACGACAATTGCCTCCCCCCCTCCCCTTAATCATAATGGTGATTAATGGCTGGTCGCTGGCCGAACATCGTACACTCCAAACGCTATATAAGACAATTTCAGTGACGGGCAATATTTTGATGCTGTGCCAATTTTTTGGTTGGGTCATTTAAGTATACATTGCTTTATCTTCTTTCATTAAAGCATGATGTAACAGTACCTACTAATTTACAAGTCAATATTTTACATGTTAATTACATAAAAATATTTCAAGATTATCTTTTTAAGGGCAACGCATTGAAATTACTGGAAATCTCATCTAATTAATTTATCATAATCTGTCGTTGGTGAAACAATCCATTTTTCAAAACGATCATCGTGATTTTTTAATGTACCCACTGCCCCACCACGCGGGCCCAATGGGGATTGGTGGGTGTTAACGACCGCAAATGCACCCGGGACCAACGGCTTAACGTACCTTCCAAAGCAAGGAGGAGTTCGAGATGATAAATGTTTGGTCACCCATCCCATGACCGACCCTTGCGAAAGTTGCTTAACCTCCGCAATCGCAGGGCCAGGCGCTGAAACTGCACCACCAAGCTCCTCGATGCGCAAACGATCATCATAAAAGTTTGGAAACAAAAGAATTGTCAGTGAAGTAAAGTCTCATGCTGCCTGCCTAGCATGACCGATTTATATCGCGTGATATAGCTTTTTATCACGTTTAACTGTCAAAAAGACAAAGAAATTTGATAGTTGAGTGTCGATAAAATGCTATATCACGCGATATACATCGGCCATGCTAGGCAGGCAGGGTTTACTTTACTTACATTAAATAATTTGGAGGTCACGTTAGTATGTTTATCGTTTTGTCGAAGTTGCAGCGCGTCGGCGCGGCACGGGGCGGCGGGCGCGGCGCAGGCGCAGGAACGACCGTGTTCTCAGAAGTCCTTTCACAGTAATTAAGCATTAGATAAGCCCGTCGAGCGCTAATGCGATTAAGATAATCTTTAATAACATCGCCGTAGGAAATGAAACGGAATTTAAAATAATAAAAACAGAACCAGATTGTCCCGATCAGATTTGTGTCAGAATCTCAACCGATACTAATAATTTTGATGACGAAAATGACGGAAATGTAGGTAATTCTTAAAAAAGTAATAACGTCGCCTTCTATTTTGGTGCAAATGTAAATAAAGAAAAAGGATAAAGATAAAGAAACATTTATTGGCCTCAAAAAAGCATGAACATAGATAAAAAAAATCAGAAAAAAAACAGAAAAGAGATTAGGTACTAAAATTATAATAAGGTACTTATGGGTGAGACCAAAGGGTAGCTATCTCAGCTGTGCTTTTGAAGCGCTGGTTTTCAGCCAGCTCCCTGGATGATGTGGTACATCTTTTAGATGTAAAAACGCATAGGTAAAAAGAGAAAAGATATAACTTATTAGGAAGAATTATAAATAAACGTGTTGAAATATTTAAAACCAACATAGAGGAAGAAAACATAGTTGGTGTCTCCTATTTTACCCATTTCAATGAGATCAACCGGGCAGTTTTAATTGACATCTCTTTTAAATTTCCTCAAGTTGCAGTATAATATCATTAGTAGACATTCCAATGGGTGCTCAGGCAACTTGGAATTCATTACTAATTACATAAGAAACGTTTTAAATTTCCTCTTGTGGGTATATTGTATTGAGTTGTGTATCTAACTTATCTTTAAGATTGATAATAATTTTGAATATTGGTTTTACTCTGATTATTGTCTCTATCAGCACATTAATAATACTAACTTTCAATTCTATCCTTTTAAGAAAAAAAATCTTTTTTCTCGAACCTGGGCCTTCAGATATGGATATGACGACCGACGTCAATCTCTTCATGAAAGCCACTCAACATTACATTGCAGAGTTAAAGGTAACAAGTTTCGCAGATATTGTAGATACGAAATTATTATGCGGTTAAATGATGTTTGAAATTTTAAATATCAAGCACCAGCTGCAGAAAAAAAATATATCCAATAGAAGACCCGAACAAAATAATATTCTATAATGACATTTGTTATTACGACTACTGGTAGAACAATGTTCCCGGAGGCTCTCAGCCCGGTGCAGTCAACCAGTTGGCTAAAAATAAACGGGCTCCATGCGTGCCGTGAGCGCCGAGATTGCACCAGCGCGGGCGCAGGCAGGGCGCGGGGCGGGGGAGTGCTACACCGGCTCATTAAACCGGTCCCGGGATCGAAGCAGCTCATCCCGAGCCCATCACCGTTTAACTCATCTTTGCAAACGTTCACCCCAGCGCACCATACCACTAGGAACACTTCAGGGGCAATATTTTTAAATCCTTTGGCTGGCGTCGAGTGCTCTCTACTACTTTTCGTTTGACATAGCAAAATCAGTATTTTTTTAATCACTCGTTGGTCGTTGTCAATGTAGTACAGTGACACAAACTTATCTGACTCGGTGCCCAAAACTGGAACTAAGTGTTACATATTCTTACCTAGGTTACGCCGCCGTCGACTACATGGACGACAGAGACGCCGGCGGTGCAGTCTCCGGGGCAGATTTAGTTTTGTGGGAGTGACCATCAGTCATTTTTAATGTACGTACCCAATGCGGATTAGTGGGTGTTTAACGACTGCAAATGCAGCCGGGACCAACGGCTTAACGTGCCTTCCAAAGCACGGAAGAGCTCGAGATAATACATTTTTGGTTACCCATTTCATGACCGACCCTTGAGAATGTTGCTTAAACTCCGCAATCGTAGGGCCAGGCGCTAAACCACTGAGCCACCGAGCTCCTTTGTTCTTGTCGTCAAATTGTGATATTACATCGCATGTGACGAACGATTTCAAACGAATGATTCTCTCTCTTTCTCTATCTATGGGAGTTTATGGGCACTAAATTCGAAGAAGGATTTCAAATGGCAAGTGGGGTAGAGAATTAGAAAAATTGCAAATTCAAAAATATAATTATATATGGTCAGCCATACTGTGTAAACTGATAACTTTCGTGTAATCTTATAAAAATAATGTTCCCTTTCTTAAGTAAAGTTTTATTACTTAAGAAGCAGTCTAATTCTCCTATCAAATCTCTCGACTCGTTTATTGCTCTCATGTTGCTACCAACTGGTTTAATGTCCCACCATGAATTTCCATTTTGGTCCAATTATATTGTTTAGATACTTATTTTATTCTGATATGGTTTTAGATTCATTTTTGATGTTATTGTAGTATATTACATCATTGTTCAAAATGTAATTTATGTCATTTAATGTGGGAATTACGCGGGCAGACTTTCCAGGCAATTTGCTGGTCGATTATAGTTGACTTGCGCTTTTTGCAAGTCATCTGGAAAATCAGCCCTTGTAAATGCCCCGTTAATTGTTAAACAAAGACTGAAGATCAAAATTAAACTAATAACATTTTTGATAATATGAGAATAAGTTTGACCTTATGTTGTATTTCATTGTTATTTACGTTATTAGAATAAACTATATCGGGATTTACACCATGTACCTATCTGTTTATTTTTTCAGTTGCATACGCCATCCCTGAAAACTGATATACTGAATATCGGAGCCTCAAAATTAAACAGGTACATACATGGTGTAAATCCCGACATAGTTTATTGTAATATGTATGACATTCATTTATAACACCATATCGATAACTCAGCATAGCAATATTACTTTTCCATAAAAATGAACGATTAAGCACAACTATACTAAGTTAATGTAGAATTATAATTTAAACAACAAAATTAAATCAAGTGCGACCACCTGTATGCGTCTCAAGAAATAGGCTATCGATCGAGCGGAAGGAACGGGAACCGGGCACGTGTGTGCGTGCGCGTGTACGTGCGTGCGTGCGCGCGTGTGCGGGCACTTGTCGCGCCGCGCCACGCTCGTTCAATTTGTCCAACATACCATACACCGGCTGTTTACCTATCACCATCATCCATCACTTAACATAACATTGGATTGTTTTGTTTTGTGCTTCTCTCCTTCTTTTGAGATTTTTTTGATTGTATTTTGATTGGAAAGGGATCATCTTCTTTTTTGTTATTTTTAACTTTATTTGAAATACCATAACATATTAGACCCATATTGTTTATCGATTTTGAAGAGCATTCAAAGTGAACCAACGACTATTACTGTCCAATAATCTAACGTAGTTAAGTAAAATGAACTAATAATTACTTAGAGATATAATAGTTTGATTGGGAATCAGACAATTTAGTGGAGTAGAATCCAGTTTATCGTATAATAGGTTAGTAAAGTGTAAAAATCGATGAATCACAGAATCGTGATTTGCATGGTGCATTCAATCTGCAAGTTACAGTTTATGCAACTGGCGGTCCGTGTAAGTGCATCGGCATTGTTACGGAGAGGATGTTGTCCGGAGTCGTGATCCCCGGCGGCTGTGGGGCGCTGCGCCCCGCCCGCGCCCCGTACCCCGGCCCTGCCTGGCGCCCGCGGGGAGGTCGAAAGCTGCACCTGCTACGATGCGTGCCGTTATTTACCCAAATTTGGCCACGTTTACATACAAATTAACATTGGTCCTTCGAGCCGGATATATCATTTGAAAAGATGAAAAGAGTTTTTCTTTAAGCTTTCTTTAAGGTTTTTTGGTCGCACCACCAGCGGGTGGGTATTTGTCACGCACGATCGAAATAATTAAATTGGTCCGCGTTGCGGCCGGTAGGGGCACGGGGAGTGCGCGGGCGCAGGTCGCCGCGCGCCGCGGTATTTTAATTAAACCAGCCTCCTGGCCCGCACCCCCCGCCCCGCGCGCCCCGCAGGGTTCACGGCAGGCTCAATCACGTACTCCTGCGCACCCACGGAACATGTTATTGCCTACACGCCAGTAAATAACAGCAGCCACAGTATTTCGCTTTCTCTGCTCGCACATTACATGTTATTCTCGTGCTTTCTGTTCAAAACTCATTCGATACAGAGACCGTATCCTTTATAATACAAGGTGTCGCTGTGCTTACAATTTATATGATACATTTTTTGGTTCTTAGACACGAAACCAAACTAACTTTTGGTTCAAGTTTTGTTTGTTTGAAGTAATTGAACAATGAATTGTTGTCAGAACTCTATACATAAACAATTCTACATTTACAAGAATATTAATTAGGTGATACAAAAGCTGCTTACAAGCAGGGGGTCATGTCTGTTAATGTTAACGTCAAAATCGTGTTTCAATGATGTTTGAATGGTAATGCTTTTTGACACAGTTCTTATTTCTTAAGCCCAAAACTGAACCTTTGTTTCGAGACACAATGTGCGTCCGTTTTGGGTTCTTAAACCCAATACGGATGCACATTGTGACTCGATTTTGAGTTTAAGAGACAAGAATAGTGTCAAAAAGCATTACCATTCAAACACCATTGAAACACGATTTTGACGTTAACATTCGCGTTCGGATGTTTTCGTCTCTTCCTCTCTAATGTCCTCTTTTCCTCTTTTTTCCTCTCTGTATCCAATTCAAATGGCAGATACACAGCATCTGAGACGCCTAAAGCTGACCAGACTAACCCCCGGCGACAAACCCGGCTAATTGCAGTGGCGAGCGTAATGAGTGCGCACGCGCCTCGCGGCCGGTTTTTGTCACCAGCCACCTAAACGGGCCGGATAATACGCATTCATCGCGCTCTTATTTGGTTAGCGAAACAACTTGATGGAGACATTAACATACAGGGAGGTGTGGAATGCTAACTCTTGGCTTTTTTGCTCTCAAAATTCAAGGAATAGAGATCCATTACTTGAGTGAACATTTTGAAAATATTTTTGTGATGACAATTGCAGATATGTACTTACACTTTTAGGGTTCCGTAGCCTAAATGGCAAAAAACGGACCCCTTATAGATTCGTCATGTCTGTCTGTCTGTCTGTCCGTCCGCATGTCACAGCCACTTTATTCCGAAAGTATTAAGATTACATAGTTGAAACTTGGTAGGTAGATGTATTCTGTTAACCGCTTAACGAATTCAACATAAAAATAAAAAAAATAAAAGAATAAGGGGGGGCTCCCCATACATAGAACTGAAACTGAAAAAAATTTTTTTCTTCAAACCAACACGTGTGGGTTGTCTATAGATAGGTCTTTAAAAATGGCATTGAGGTTCTTAAGACGATTTTTTTTCAAAGTCAACCGTTTGAAAGATAAACACTGCCAAAGTGGTAAAATGTGTGTCCCCCCCCTCTAACTTTTGAAATAAGAGAGTGAAAAATCTGAAAAAAATATATGCTGTAGATCTTAATAAACACTTTCAACGAAAATTAGTTTGAACGAAATATAATAATTAGTTTTTGAGATATAGCACATTTTCCAAAACCGTAAATATAACTTTGTCATTCATACCAACACTGTGAAAAACAAAGTTATTTTTGCAGACGAAAAATAATAGTGGTTGAAATATCGTATGATATAAGGTAACTACGGAACCCTACGGCGCGTGGTCCGACACGAACTTGGCCGGTTTTTTTAAATGGGAAAACCTGTCGGGCTATCCTACTGGAGATAACTTGGGAGTATCCTCCCTAAAATAATTTCCGGCTTCCAGGGATGCAATGCTAATTGCTAATGCTTTTTTCACTAGTGAGAAGGTTCATAAAATAGACCTATTTATTTTGTAAACTGCCATTCCTCAAACAACAACCATCCGTAATAGAGACGAAACAACTAAGTAAATCCTTTGCAATACAAATTATTGATAAAGTGACTATTAACGTCCCGCAATAATAAACGACAGTCAAAGTAATAATTGCATCAGATTCTTCACTGGCCATGGACGCAGAGTTTCAAGAGGCCTATCTCCAGATAGCAATCAGTGACTAGAAGCGATACTTCACGCGTGTCTGTGTGTCGCAGTAATTACACCGAGGGTTATAAACTTCCGACGATCACACGCGCCGACGGTGGACGCTAGACGTCAGCCAGGGCGCAGCCTGTCAGCGGTTACGATTAGACCGTACAAGAATGTGAGAAGTTTCTTATTTAGCCCCACGATTCACTTCCTCGACTTCATAGCTCTCCAATGAGGTTATTTCGCAACAGTGGGAGGTAATAGGAGATATGAGAATAATGTAGTGAATTCTGTACACTGTGTACATTCGCAAATAAGCTATGAAGAATATCCACAAAATATATGACCTTTTATGTTGCCAATTATGATAACCAAGTCATTCAGCAAAGGCGGGGGGTAATTGGTTTGGTTGGTGGCAGGGCTTATTTCAAGTCCGCCTGACTAGCTACCAGCATCTTACCTAAGTCTGACGCCATATCAACAATTTAAAAATTGGTGTGTTCAGAAGTAAGATAACCAGTTCCTCAGTGATGAGGATTCCGGGTGTAGTGCGCTTTCTCCTTCGGCCTTATCGCAGGCCTCCTTCATTCGCTCAAGGTCTCGCGATAAGCACCTACCGCTAGCCGTTCGTGCGAACGAACAAGTGAGCAAAGAGCCGCCACACGCCCGCCGCCGTAGTCGCGCGGCATCTTACTGCCTGCGTAGGTATTGCCTCTTTATAATAGTAACAATGTCGAATCGACATTACTGTGCCGTATACGGATGTCAAAAACAAAAAACCAATAAAAAAGTGTCGTTTTTCACATTATGATAAACGCTACGCAGTTCATTTAAAAGAAGACAACCTTAACGTTGCGTTATAAGAAAAGGTAAGAGCACGCGATAGAAAGAGAGGCAACTACTAGGTGAATATAAACTGTACTGCAGGCCATTGCGCGACCTAAATTGCACTTTATTGTGTCGGAGCAAAAGTCGCTATTTATTTAAATTACTATGCGGCGTGCTGCTTCTGTTCTTTGTATTTGTACTATTACTTATACTCGTCACTTAACATCAGGTGAGGTGAAGCTAAGCACTATCTCGTTGTGCATTAAAAAATGTCAATTTAAAATTCGGTTTCCGGGTGAAACCGAGCTTCTTTAAAAATAGCTCTGCTGAGTGCTGAGTCTATTCACTTGTCTCGTGAAATACCTACATAAAGATTTATGAATCATTATGTCAACATAAAAAAGAATAGTGTTTTACAAATAACGATGGAACTAAATCATTATTTTATCGTTCCAATTCGAGAGGAAAAATCAATTTTAAACATCACACATTAAGTATTCAATCTGTCAATAAATATTGATCAATTATCGTATGCATGTGATGCGTTAGTCACTCGGGTGAGATCTGGGGGCCTACTCAAATGGCCACTTACTACAATTAACGCTAGTAGAATAGAAAGACAATGTATGGGATTGACATATGTCACGTGATCAAGCGTAACGAATTTGTTGATTCGTACTCAAATGTACAATGTTTCTATTTGATCAAATAAAACTATAATCTTACCTTAAATTAAACAAATAGTCGTCCATCGGATGCCTGTGACTGTTTTACACACATAACATTGCATTATTGTTAATTTAAAACCATAAGTAATCCAAAATCAAGTCAAATCATATTGCATAAAAATATTTCTAAGCGTTTCTCTATACAAAATCCTACGCTTAAACGATATCGACACTAATTTGGTACTCAAAAGTACATTAACATCACAAACGCTTGTTCCATTCTACAAACACAGAATACATAGAACTAAAACACCGATAGTCTCGTCTCATTACTTTGGGTGCATTCTAACAGACTATTCGCTGAGTCATCGATCATTTTTCAGAATCGACTAGCATGGAAAAAATAAAATTCGTCCTAGTTATTTTCAGCCCCTGATTTTTTCAGCACGCATTAATGTACTGCACATACGAGATGACGATCATATTATACTGCCATTTCTTTCCATGGTTAAAATGTACTTTATGGTGATCAATGCATTGAGATAAATATACAAGAGAAGCACTTACCGCGCCAAGTTGAGGACACTTCGGATATGTCAGCTGACATATGTAAAGATTATGTCAAGCCAGTCCTCAGTGGGAGGCCTACAGAGAAACAGCTCTTCAAAATGCGTAGTGAAAGAGTGCGCTTCGAGGTCAAAAAAACTTATCACATCAAAGAGAATTACTTTTTACGCGATAATTTATTATTTTTGTATTACTATTAACGTTAAAAACGCAAAAAAAGAAATAAAATAAATCATACCATAATTTAGGTTCAGTGCTACCGCTAAAAACATCGTTTTAGTTTTCCCATTTTTGGGGAGAATTAGTGATTAATGGATAGGTGTACTCCGCTACCTCTGATGTTACATACACTTCTGTTATATCATAAAAGAAATGTTTTGGTAAATTATGTTTTCGTTTATAATCACATTTGTGCTATTTTTACAATAACTTTTTAAATCATAGAAAAAAATACCCGGCATTTTAAACTAGAATTTAAGTCAAATTGAAAGCAAAGGAACCTTTTTGCCGCGCGTTGCTTGGTATTGTGTGCCACAGACACAAATTCTTTGTGCCACAGAGCACTGGGTGATCCATCAGTATTTAATCAGGGGCACAGAATAATGATACTACCAGTATTCTAACTCGAGCCTGTCCTTGAAATACGTAACTTGAGCCGCGCGGTACGTCAACATACGATAGGGCTGCCTGCATCTATGTACAAAACTAGAAACAAACTCAAGTAGGTAGATGAAATAAAGTTAACAGTACCTATCTTCACCTACTTGAATTTGTCTCTAATTTCGTGATTGTATGTTATATTTTAGAAATAAAGATGATAGCGTGTTAGGTTGCCTAATAATTCAAAAGGTTATCATTTTGCTTTTAAATTATATTTTGTCATATACAATTTATAATATGGTTTGATATTTTGGTAATAAGCAAATACAAAAAGAGATCTGTAATTATTAACACTTAAGCCGCCGCGTAGATCACCGGTGACTTACGCTTAAAAATTGTTTTATAATTTTATTTTCCCCCAAAGAAAGTTCTAACCTTTTTTGATATTGTAGGTATATGAAATCTGAAATTTTCAAGAAACGTTTTTCTTATTGTTAATTTATTTTTAGTTTTTAATTCATGAATTGTATAAAACACTAGCGGCTGCCCGCGACTTCGTCTGCGTGGAAAGTTTTTTTGCTTTACCTCGGGAAAAGTACTTTTTTTCGGGATGAAATGATGTACCCTATGTCCTTCTCTGGACCCCTGACAACATGTAATGCAAAATTTCATGATGATCGGTTCAGTAGTTAAGACGTGAAGGCGTAACAAACAAACAAGCGGACTTTGGCATTTATTATATTAGTAAGGACTAGCGGCCGCCCGCGACTTCGTCTGCGTGGTTAGTTTTTTTGCTATCCCTCGGGAACAACTCTTTTTTCGGGATGAAAAGTACCCTATATTCTTTTCTGTACCCTTGACAACGTGTATGAAAAATTTCATGATGATCGGCTCAGTAGTTAAGACGTGAAGACGTAACAAACAAACAAACTATAATTGTAAATCATTGTGCATCATTGACTTTGAACTAGATTTAATTATGATGACGCAGATGCTATAGATACTCGTCTGACGTTAATAATGTAACACATTATCATTCTTTTTACCGTTTGGTTTATTTAAACTCTTATGGTTTATTTTAAACAGCACAATATACTCCATAGTTGCAATTCGCCATCGTGATCACAAAATACGAAACCACCGTTCGTTCGTCACTGCGGCGCATTCGCGACTGTACCAGCCCGAGAGCAGCCCGAACTCGAGGCGCATAGGTGTGGCTCGCATTTCGGCCGTTAGTACTAAGTTAGAATACTGGTAGTATCATTATTCTATGTCAGGGGCCTATTTCATACGACAACCCCAAATTTCATGGGTCAAATTCTAAAATTTACCCTGTCTTATTTTGATCAGTAAAAAAATATATTAGTTTTGCATGAATTAATGATTATGGGGGTAGGGGGGTAAAGTGGGAGGGAGAAACTATGCTTCAGTGGCGCTCCCACTCCGCGGAAGTACATAGTTATAGAGATTTATATTATGCATTTGAAATTTCAACTAACAAGTTCAGTCGTGATTATCTCGGAAACTATAAACTTCCGCTGGGGAGGAGTTGGACAGGGGAGGTCACTTTCATCCCCCCTTCCCCCCAAACTACAACCCGAAATTCCATGGCCCATATTCTAAAGTTTACTCTGTCTTCTTTTGATCTGTAAAAATATATTAGTTTTGCATGAATTAATGATTATGGGGGGTAGAGGGGTAAAGTAGGGGGGGGGGAAACTACCCTCCAGTGGCGTTCCCACTCTGCGAAAGTACATAGTTATAGAGATATATGCATTTGGAATATCAACTAACAACTTCAATCGTAAATATCTCGGAAACTATGAACTTCCACTGGGAAGGAGTTGGACAGAGGAGGTTTCTTTCATCCCCCCTTCCTACCCCCCAAACCACAACCCCAAATTCCATGGCTCATATTCCAAAGTTAACCTTCTTATTTTGATCAGTTAACATTTTAGAAATAGCTTTACATGAATTTAAGGATATGTGGGGATAGCGGGTAAGGGGGGAAAAAGATACCCTCCAGTGGCACTCTCACTCTGCGGAAATGCATAGTTATTGGATATACGCATTTGAAATTTCATTAAAGCTTACCACAGTACACACACTTCCATGGAGAGGGAGTGCCACTGGAGGGTAGCTTATCCCCCACCTTACCCCCCCTATCCCTCATAATCATTAATTCGTTCAAAACTAATATATTATTTAACTGATTAAAAAGAAGACAGGGTAAACTTTAGAATATGGGCCATGGAATTTAGGGTTGTGGTCTGGGGGGGAAGAAGGGGGGTTGAAAGTGACCTCCCCTGTCTAACTCCTCCCCAGTGGAAGTTCATAGTTTCCGAGATAATCACGATTGAAGTTGTTAGTTGAAATTTCAAATGCATATATCTGTATAACTTTGTACTTCCGCGGAGTGGGAGCGCCACTGGATGGTAGTTTTTCCCCTCCCCCCCAATTTACCCCTCTAAATCTGAAATCGGCCCTCAAACATAAAAGTTAGCCGTCATCTTGGATATTTTAATATTTTCAACATTGCGTTGTTATTTTCGTGTCAAAATAGTACCCAAAAACCGAGTTTCATTGAAATCGGCCCCCAAACATGAAAGTTAGCCGCTATCTTGGATTTTTTAATATTTCAACATTTTCGTGTTAAGATAGTAACAAATACCGAATTTTACCTTAATCGGCCCTCAAACAAAAAAAGTTGGCCGCCATCTTGAAATTTTTATATTTTCAACATAGCTTTACTGTTTTCATGTCAAAATAGTACTAAGAACCGAGTTTCATCGAAATCGGACCACAAACAAAAAGTTGGCCGTCATATAGCTTTTGTTATAAAATACTTTCATTCTATAGCCAAATTTTTCTTGTTTTCATTGATTATTTTGGGGTAAAATTTCACATAGGAGGCAACACAATTTTCTAAAAAAAAAATGCATGTTGATATCGCGGTCTTTGTCTAATTTTGTTGTGGTATTTGTCTAATCTTGGCGACGGTATTGTTTTTGGGACGTGTGTGAGTGAGTCAGATATATGTTTACTTAAAAATGTTTAGTGGTTTCAAAGCTCCGTCCTACACTGTTAAAAAGTTACACGCTTTTTGTGGCGCGTGGAAGTGAGGTTTGCTTCTCTTGTATATTTATCTCGATGGATCAATGACTCAGCGATTATTCTGTTGGAATGCACCTAATGTCAATTGTTTGCTTACTACGTGGTGATTATTTCCTCTGTGTTGTGTAAAAATTTTAATGTGTTTATTACTAAACTAATTAATTAGAATAGTATAGTACCTACCTAATTTTCTTTATAATAATCAGCAATCATATGCCATGGATACCTATAATAATAAATAAGATATATTTACTTAGTAAGTAAGTAAGAACTTTATATTACTTACATCAAAATACCACACTTAAGACTTATCGTATGGACTTATCAATCATAACTTACATTTATTTCAGTTCAAGATACCTACAATACTTACGGAATATAATTGGCAAGAAAACATGACTCTCTTTTCTGACCAAAGGATGAAACAAACAAAAAAGTGATCAAGAATGCTGGTAAATAATAAGTATATAATTATAATGTTACAGCTAATACCCGAAGTGCGGCTAAAACTAGGTGTAGCCGATAGGCCTATCTATACCCAGCAGTGGGTGTCGTGCGGCTGATATGATGATGATGATTTTTTTTAACAGATAATACAAATAACTTTCTTCATACCCCAAACTACACATAGGCTGCACATAGTTTTAGCCAGCTATTCGGGTACTTCGGGTATTAGCCGTAACATTATATACTGACTACTTATTAGATCAAAATACCGCTATGGTTTTTAATAAGTCTTTTATTTACCTAAATTGTTATTAACCCAATCTTATTGAATTTCAGATACATACAATTCAATAGGTATATTGACATTGCAGAATATAATACACAAGTACCTTTTAAATTGGCTAGAAAAGATGTTGGAAAAACTAACCCTTGGACACCGAACGTGCCCGATGGTGCACAGGAACAAACGCTGAAGCTATTGAACAAAATTATAGTACCTAATGAATATTTTGCTCCAAGCGACAAACAAGATTATGAAACTTTAGGTACTGTAATAATAAAATAAAAAGGAGCATGATGGAAAAGTTCTGGCTGTACTGTACTTTGTGCTTTAAAATCATATACCTAATTGTATTGGTTTAGATATAATTATAAAATAAAATATTGACTACCTACCTCTAACCTTTCATTTTGTGTACTATCTGTCACATCTACAAAACAAAAAAAAAATTCAACAATATGTTGTTGTTTTGCATTATCAAAATAATAGGGTAGTTATAAGGTGTTAGATTAAAACAAATTTAAATTTAAATCAAAGAAAACATTTACTTTTTGAACTTAAAAGTAAAAAAATAATAATAACAAAGCAACCACATCCTTACTAATAATATTATAAATGAGAAAGTCCGTTTGTTTGTTTAGAGGTGTAACAAACAATTGTTACAATCATCATGAAATTTTACATAGGTACATGTTGTCAGGGGTACAGAGAAGGACATAGGGTCCTTTCATCCTTAACAAAGTTCCCAAGGGATAGCAAAAAAAACTTTTCACGCAGACAAAGTACTGAGGCCCATGATTTTGTTAGATACCATCTTGTATCAGTAGTTGAATCAGTCTTGCTTGGCTTATTGTAACTAGTATATCTTACAAACAGGCCTTCTTCTAAGTGTCACCTGTAAAAAAAGTAGGTATTTATTTATTTAAGTTAACATTATATTAAAACAATTACCTACTATTTTTATTCTATTTTTATTTTTTCACTCATTAAAGAGGTAAATTTATGACTATGTGATTATTATTAGTGAATTAGAATTAGCGAATATTAATTACCAAGTAACATTCCTGACATGTCAGGAATTTAAGTCATCTATCAGGAAAACAGGGATAAAAACTGTAGTTGTCAGGGATGTACTGATAACTGTAGCAGTAAAAACTTAATGAAAACACATAATTTGTAAATTACTTGGTGTGAAAAGATTATTAAATGTCAACTAAATTAAGAATGTAGATGTAGATTTACAAGAAATTTCCTGAAAAGTCAGGGAAAAAGTCAGGAAATCTCATTATTAGATCTGGAAACCATAGCCAACCATGCAACTTAAACATAAAGATTATGTGTTATTGAAGCCTTATGTCTGTTTGTCTGCATTTAACTTCCAAATATGTGTCGGGGGACCACTACTCAACTCACCAAGCCAACCCGCACTGAATTATAGCATGTCAGGCTATAGTCTATGGTGGTGAAGTTAACTATATGTTATGTATAATATCAAGTTTAACACTTACCATCACTCGGCCAGCTGCCGAGCTGACCTCTTTTTTGATACATGCTTTATAGCTTTTACTTTTAATTTATTATTTTTTAATTGTTGTTCCTTTTTTATACATGTGTAATAGGTATAGGTACAACATAGAAGTCTTTGAGTTATGACATATTTTTCTTATGTTTTATACACTATTTTGTTTGCCATTGTATCAAATTATCAATGCTTTCT
Organism: Agriphila tristella; assembly: GCA_928269145.1. Classification (NCBI taxonomy): domain Eukaryota; kingdom Metazoa; phylum Arthropoda; class Insecta; order Lepidoptera; family Crambidae; genus Agriphila; species Agriphila tristella. Next base: position 480,157 of record OV743443.1, on the reverse strand, counting down.
CTGTGTTGTATTTGTGATAAAATACATTAGTACAAAGCTTCGCTCACTTATTACACAGCCCATTAGCTTGCCACAGTTTCAGAAATCATCACTATAATTTCACTTTACACTTCTTCTTTATCTTCTTATAATATAGGTAGTGCAAATTTTATTTTGAACGAAAATTCAAGAAGAAATTATCACAACCTGAAACAATAAAAAGTACTTAATTGAAAATTTGAAATCATTACATAGCTCAACTAATACTTCATTTCCATGCTACATGAAAGATAAATGTTAATTATAAGGGAATCATATTTTATTGTGATTACCGACTAAAGAAAGGGAAACTAATGAAAAAAGATTTTACATAATTAGGTATTGTACCTACGAGTAACTGGAACTAATTTATACTTACGAAATGACAACCTTCAGGCATTGGCAGGAAGGGAGACCAGCCTGATACCCACCCCAGAAAAATACCAGCTATAATACTTTTCTATTGCCTTTCAAAACTCCAACACGGCTCTAGTCAAGCACCCTAGACGTTAGTACTATTATATATTCTGTGACCCTAGGCTTTGCCCCAGAACTAGAGGCCCTGCCCCACTGGAAATAATCTTTAGATACGCCAATGCCTTCAGGCTTTTGTAAAGAAGAATACTCTTCAAAATACCTACTGCATAATTTATCAATTAATTCTAAGTACTTACTGATGATTAGGGATTTTAATTCCAAGGCCCCACGCCTTAAGTGGCCTGCTTCAGTGCTTCTTACACAGATCACTATTATGATTTATCTTCTCCATTAGTTTTATTGGCAGGAATCACAGGAAACACAAAAACCCTTTTCAAAATTGAAAATAAGACACGTGTCGTACGACTATTTGTTTCTTTCTACAGGGTATGGGCGTTCGCTTCGATTTAGTACGATTGCTGGCTATCGTCGGCAAATCTACATGTCAAAATAGCCATTTGAGTACCATTTCTTTCTGTCGGAGCTAGCGTAACGTTAAACACAGATCATACAGTATAATACAAGAGGGGCACACTTGGAACAACGTAAACGGTCGAAACAAAAGTAGCGTCATCTCTGAATCTTAAGCATCAACTTTCACAACAAAGTCTTCAAGTTTGCCAAAAAACTATATTATATTAAAAATATGAAAATGAAAATCGTTTTTGAGTTTGGTCATGGTGCGAATTACAATAATAATGATAAAATTCGACACCCGAATTAATGACCCAGTCCAGTAGCGTAGCGGATTACCACCACCTCTGTTTATTTACATGACATTACTACCAAGGTAATGGTACAGTCAGTGGCACGAATCATGAATATTTATCGACGGAGTGGGGATAAGTTTGCGCATGTGCTCTTGTGAGCGACCAATAGTGCGTGCCCCTCTCCCGCCGCCTGCGCCCCTCTCACCGCAACGCATACCCAGAATACGCGTTCCCCGCAATCCCCACTCAATTTCATGATTCGTGCCACTGACTGTATCTATCAGTATTCCAATTTCAACAATACTCGGTACACGAACAGTCGCGAATGCGCCGCAGTGACGAACGTAATATACCTACGAACTAATTATTGATTGAAATACAAGTACTTACTTACTATGGTAAATTGCAGATTGTGCTGTTTGTATTATATTTATTATTTTATTACTCCAGCCTGCCTAGCATGACCGATTTATATCGCGTGATATAGCATTTTATCGACACTCAACTGTCAAATTTCTTTGTCTTTTTGACAGTTCAACGTGATAAAACGCTACATCACGCGATATAAATCGGTCATGCTAGACAGGCAGAGATGTCATGTTTAAATACCCGGAGTCCAAAAAATAAGATTTAGTATACTTTTATTAAAATATTTTTTTTTACTATAGGTATTGCCTACTAAGTACGGCTCGAAGGATTTGAAAATAATTTGTTTCTCTCTTTAATATATAGGTATTTAGCTTTTTCAGTTTTTTGTTTTTACTGTTAGTTTTGTTAACCTAGGTACCTACCTACCTATTTCATTTTCGCTATAATATTATGGATTATAAAATATTACGCAGGTTATACGCAATTACAAAACTAGAAAGATACGAAAGTAGGTACTTAGCTGAAATTAAAATACTGTAGCCGGGTGTATCGTGCGACAAAAAGGTCTCAATTTAAGGTTGCCACCTGTACTTTATTTCGGGGTTATTGTACTCTCTACTTTATGAGGAAAATAAAGTAGGTACGTGAAAATACTTTATTTCACAAGATTTGCTTAAATATTGCCAAAAGTAATAAAAAGTATGTTTTAAAGGTAAAAATAAATATTACTTTATTTCCATACAACATACAACGTACTTTTTACTAGCTTTAGCAATCAATATACTTTATTAGTTCAAAAAAGGTGGCAACCCTAGTTACAATATTAATAGATATTTACCGTGCTACAACATTTATACCGTTGTACGAATACCGAGCCAAATCATAGTTGTTTTGTATTTTTTTGTTTTGATTTGTTCTTTTTCATTAATATTTTCTATTTTGTTATAAATAAAGATATTACAAAAAAGTAAAATAAATATATAATAAGAAACAAAAAATTACATTTTCAGCTATTAAAATTTCATGTCAGTAGTTCCGCATCGATTTCCAAAGGCGCTAGTGGACTCTTTGAGTTACTCTCTCTCTAGTTACTCTGTGATACAAGCGTTTGAAGATTGAATGCAGAGACGGGTTGGGTACCAAAATAATATCGCTTTCGCCGAGTCGAAGAAACATGTAGAATATAGAAACGCTTATAACGTTTGCCATTTGAGTAGGCCCCCTGGTGTTTAATTAAAGATCATTGGCGTGGGAACCGCTCGGTCGCGAGGACATCGCCGCTGCGCAGGAGTCGTCACGTGCAGTGCGACAGGTGAAGCGCGGCCATAACCTGACAATTGTGGAACTACTATGTTAGTGTGGACACTGTACTCATACACAATGGATGCATTCACTCGGGCATACATACAGTCAATGGGGAGGTAAGTACTTAAACGGAACGAAACGAAAGCTAATAGGAATACCTACCCTTGTTTTCTTAGAATCTGTCGAGCAAATAAACTTTTTTATTAATTGGGAATATTCACGATAGACCTTTTTTAGTAGTTGAATTACTTACTATGAAGAGATCACAATCTTCCGATATATCTGAAATTCAAAAGAGTTTGGAAATATGTTTCGATAAGCATTTCCTGACTTTTTAAACTATGTAAGCCGGACAAAAGTTGAAGTTTGAAACAAAGTTTTTGTCGCCCTCTTTTTCACCAAAAGGAGAAATGAATACATCAACAGTATGATTAATTAACCAATAACCTTTGGTCAAAGACCTGTTTAGTATCTAGGACATACATGTTTGATGCGACGCGGTCCACCTAGACAGCATGCCGCTACACTAATGCCTACTTAATATGCGCCGTCCGAATCGTCCGCTGACAAAGAACGGCCTCGGCAGGCCGCCTGCGCCTTTCGCCGCTGCGAGATCTAATCCCAGGCCCGACTCCTAATGACTTAACAATAATAACCTTAAATACGCCCCACCGACGCAATACATATCAATTATTTATGATAATAAGGCTGTGAATCGAATGGGTGCGCAGGCGCATCTCGGGGCGACAATTTGTGAAGTTGTCTCGTTCCGCACGTTATTTATCGCCACCGAGTGACACCTAAATATTAATAATGCTTTTATTACGCCCTCCGGCGATTTGATAATTCCTAAAGTCAAAATGTCCTTTGTGAAATGTAATTTCATATAACATTTGAAATCGAAATTCAGTGGAGTATTTAATTGGTCTCTGTGTACCGGTCTCTGTGTGCTTTCTTAATCACATCTAACTAAAACATTTTGCAAGTATTATTATAAATTGGACATCATTACTGTTTTTTGTAGCTATGAAATACATAACTACAAAAACAGAAACTGTTGGCAAATATTATGTAGAAAAGTTAAATAAAATAATGACAGTTTACACTAACTGAAATCCCAAAAAAAAGTAAGATTAATACTATTTACTGGTATACATTTTTAATAATGCTATTATTGCAGACGTCCGTCAATGGCACATGAACATTATATTGTTTTTGCGCACTTATTCTTCTTTTCGTTATACATGGGTTCCATAGCTTTAAAATTTTATTTTGAAGAGCTTAGTAACTGTACCCAGTAGACGAGCAAGTATGTTAGCGTCGGCTGTCGTCGTCCACACGACGGATGCGCGGATAGCATCTCGTCGCTTCCGCCCATTTATCTGCCATCCCCCCCTTCCCCTGCGCGCACGCAGATCTGCTTCCTACATGCCATCAATTAGAGGCAGCAGCCCGCATGTCCCGCGACGTCGCGACAAAACGCTGCAGCATGTCCCGTCCCGGCTTGTTACTGGTCAAGCGGATGCGACATCACCAATAACATAGACAGGTGCATCCCATGCAGATTTGATACTGAACAGAAATATGGTTCTAAAAGGCTCAAGGAGAAAAGGATGCGATACCAAATTTAACTTGTTGCTGATATTCCTACATTACGTTAGTGTTAATCTTGGAGATTTTCTGAATTCTCTGTAATTATTACCTCTTTAATTACAATCTCACGACGGATACTATGGCATAGTCCGAAATGTACTTTGAAAACGTAAAAGTATTTGTAATATAAAGTATCATTGAGAGGGGTGCGGTTTCGCTCGCATAAATTTTTTAATCATAATATGGTTTGGTATAAAAGGAATGACATAAAGTGTATTCGCATAATGGCATATTCGCAGAATGGTTTCATTGGCATAACGATTACTTGTACTAATTTCATTTGGCATAAATTTTGTGAGAGTACATAAACGACGTTTTTGTAAAATATACTATGAATGCTTGGTAATAAAAGATTTTCGACCTAATGAGTCGTCGGAGTAACAAAAAAAAAACCGGCCAAGTGCATGTCGGGCCATGCGCCGTAGGGTTCCGTAGCTACCTTATACCATACGATATTTTATACCACTATTATTTTTCTTCTGCAAAAATAACTTTGTTTTTCACAGTGTTGGTATGAATGACAAAGTTATATATTTTGCGGTTTTGGAAAATGTGCTATATCTCAAAAACTAATTATTATATTTCGTCCAAACCAATTTTTGTTGAAAGTGTTTATTAAGATCTACAACATATATTTTTTCAGATTTTTCACTCTCTTATTTCAAAAGTTAGAGGGGGGGGGGGGGGGGGGGACACACATTTTACCACTTTGGCAGTGTTTATCTTTCAAACGGTTGGCTTTAAAAAAAAGTCGTCTTAGAAACCTCAATGCCATTTTTAAAGACCTATCTATAGACACCCCATACGTATTGGTTAAAGAAATTTTTTTTTTCAGTTTCTGTTTCATGTATGGGGAGCCCCCTTTAATCTTTTATTTTTTATTTTTGTGTTAAATTCGTTAAGCGGTTAACAGAATACATCTACCTACCAAGTTTCAACTGTGTAATCCTGATACTTTCGGAATAAAGTGGCTGTGACATACGGACGGACAGACAGACGGACAGGCAGACAGACAGACAGACATGACAAATCTATAAGGGTTCCGTTTTTTGCCATTTAGGCTACGGAACCCTAAAAATCAAAATGATAATAGGTCAACTGACACAGTAGCTAACGTGATTTCGACGAAGTAAAAACATTGGATAAGAAAATAATGGAAAAGATTTCGATCAAAAAATTCGAACTTATGACACTTGATGTGGTCCTTAGGCCATGACGCCTGCGCACTTTGTTTAATCACACGCCCACGTCCATCACGCCTATTAAAATTGATTACGAGCGCTGGCTAACTAAAAACCAACCTACACCAATTGGTTTGCGAATATGCGATGAAAGACTTAAGCTGAAGTTCACCAACACAAACAGATGTTTAAGTTTTGATTGTCTGTTTTATTGACGTTTTGATTTATTAAAAAAAATTCAAAAACAGAATGCTAATATTTAATCGGTTGTTAAAGTAATTAATACAATTTAGCCTTAGAAAGATAGAATATAATAATTTTAAATTGACCATGAAAAAAAAATTGCAGTAAATTTCAGAAGGAGCTGAATTGACTACCTGTTCTGTTCCACATCGTGCATATATTTTGTCGTAAAACATGCAATCAACTTCTATGACATTGATTGATTTTGATTAGCATTGAACAAACATTTTCAATAGGACGAGTCACTTTCGGATGCTGTATCAGAAGGGCACAACACACACAGTAATCTGTATGCCTTACCACCAGCAACGGTTCCCAATAATGTCTGACAGTAACGTAATTGTGAACTACTTACCGGCCACGTGTGGCCCGAAACGTACAATGTCCCGGGGATTGGGCCTCGGGACGTGGCGTCTGATTGGGCGACAATGGCGCTCGTTATGCGCCTGCGCACGTGGGAACTGGGAGCTGACCCCGGAGGGCACACCACTACGTGACATCTGCTCGCTTCATTGTCGCCTCTTTCTACATCACTTTCACAACTTACTTCTTTAAACGTACGTAAAAATCACTTGATGTCGCTAGACTCCCACTAGCGACTCGTAACACAATTGGTCAGTGCATTGGGCCGGAATTCCAAGGGTGCGGGTTCGAGTCCCGTCTGAGATGCTACGGTAGATTTTTTTTTAGTTTATTAATTATCTTACATCTTTAAATTTTGTTTTTTTCGTAGCAACTAAACTGAATTGTTGCTTTACATTGTCTATAAATTCACTATAAACAAAAACGTGCATTCTTCGACGATGCTAAAGCGCACTCCATTATGTTGTGTTTAAAATTATCATGTCATTAAAGTCATATTTAAACTGAGATTTTCTAAAATTTAAATTATTTACATTGAACTGTAATTAGTAACAACAACTTGGATTTTTTTTATTTTTGGCATAGTTGTGAAACTATTAGTCTGTAAGATTAATTTTGTAATTTTTCAATGTATTTGCATTAAAATACATTGAAAAATTACAAAATTCATCATTCTTTGTTTGTTTTCCAAATAAAAAAAACCATAGTAGATTTTACATGCTGCTATGAATCGATATTTTTTTGTAATGAGTACTGCAAACATTATTTTCCTTTTTTTTTTATTTATTTAATTTAGTTTAATTTATTTATTTTGTGAATTTATACAACTACTTACCTACTCTTAGTAAATAATAATTTGCGAAATCTTTCGAAGAAAATGGCATTGAATTTTTCAATATAACTTTCCACTGCACTGTTTTTATTGAGCTGTAGTCTACTTTTCTTAAAAAGGCATAACTCTACAAAACAAAAAATGTTGCACTTTTGTTGTTTTTACTAACTAGTAAGTAAATATTATATAATTTTATGTTTTGCTCTGTTTATATATAAAAGAAGAAAACTCTTACAAGAAATTTCAAGCTTCACAAAATTGAAGAATGTATTAACAATCTTGTATGGACTGATGTAGAGGCACACATTTAGGTTTATACTACACTTTTCAAGTCAATAAATGTCTGTCAACGTTTCGTTTCGTTGACTTGATGGCCCCATACAGATAGACGTGTTTGTTGATTTTTGACGAATTCTCTGTTACTTTCACACGTGCCCACGAATTCTTGTTTCCTCATAAACTGTGTCTCGTGTACATTCGCGACGATCCGTTAAAACGCTGTTTGTCATTCTAATACATTTGTATACATTAGAGACAATATATTGATTGATGTTTACTTACGAAAGTAAACACGAGTCTTCTTTGTCAATGTTTTGGGAAGACTGACCTCCATTGTGACAACTCTACCACACAAATTAGTTGTTTGTGATTTCATATCGGACAGTGCGCTATAATTTTGTATTTCAGCTTCTCTTTACTTAGGTACAAATAAAAAGTAATGATACCAACTAAATACTAAACAATCAATCTTTCATTCGCATAGAACTACAATGGCCAATGAAATCAATTCAAAAAGTTTTTTTTTGTTTGTAGGTACCTATCTTATAAATATTTCACTTTTAAAAAGCTCGTCCTTAAAATGAGCTTTTACTTCATGAACCTGCGTAGAATGTTATCCTTGAGCTTTAATTAAGTGACAAAAAGACTTATTTGAATAGGCATCCCGGTGCACGATTGAAATATTTCCCATTCCCTCGGAGCTGGGCACCGGCGATCCGCGAATTCGCGAAAAGAGAGGCCGCTCCCTGCGCCCGCGCAGCCGGTGCAAGTTGCAATAAAAATAAATCAGTGGTGTGGGATCAAGCAGGGGCGGGGCGCGGCGGGCGGGGGCGGCGCGGCCGCCGGCAGTCGGACAACGAGCCCCGCGGCGAACGGACGCGCCAGTCGCGCAGTGATAAGTGAAGCCAGTGCCGTGTGTGTATGTGTGAGTGCGGGGCCCCGGCGGCGGAGCGGTGCGGTGGTGCACCGGAGCAGTCGGGCGGCGGCATGCGGGCCCAGCGCCCCGCGCCTGCGCCTCGCTGACCCGATGCGCGCCACAGGGCGCTGCGCGTCGCTGCTGCTCGCACTCGCCCTCGCCTGCCTACTGCGCGTACGTCCACCACCCCGTTGGCCACCAACTATCCCATCATACCACACCCAATCGAACGGACTACAATACCAGTAGTTCTATAATCATGCAGTGATTTAAGTGAAACGATAGAAAATCATCTTGACAAAAACGTTCTACTAGTTGGTAGTGATCTGGTTATTAATGAAACGACCAAAGAAAGTAGGCCCCAGGTCACTATTATCTGTGTTATGATAACATTAACAACAAGCCCTAAAATCTTTTCAAAGTGGTAGAGTTCTTTGTGTTTCAATTTTACTCAGAATGTGCACAAGCACTCTTTTGATAGTTTAGACTTTGAATATTCTATCCAAAACAATCTGGATTTTGCCACAAAAGCTCTCTCATGCTGGAATTCGAGCAGTAGTAGGATCCGCTGCGCGTGACCTGGCGGCGCCGCCTGCGTCCGCGCCGCTACGTGCGCCCGATGACAATTAGATGCTTCTGAGAAAAACGCGCTCCGGCGCTCAAACTCGCGAGGACGCTGGGACCGCCAGTGAAGTTAAAACTAAAACTCCGACCGTATAAATGAAGACTTCAAAAGCTCCACTGTACGAAATTATATCTTTTTTTACGTGAAAAAATCTAGTAAACCTAAATAAGACCTTTAAAATGCAGACGGAAAAAGCTCCATGATACAACATTATATTTGTTTAGATAAAACCTAAATTCGCCCACAAAAATGCAGACTCATGAAATCCCATTTGATTGTACAAAATCATCAAAAATAGATAGATAAAAAATCAAATTTGTAGTAAAGCTAAATTAAGACCTAATAAAACAATTACAGGCAAAATTAAATAAAATAAAAACACTGGAAAGGTGCACAATCAGATAAACTATGATATACAATCAAATTAAGGCAAATATGAACATGACAGTATTAACCACCATGACAATATGAACCAGTCCCCCGTGACGGCAGCTGCAAAAGTGTCGAAACGTCGGGAAAATAAAAAATCAAACCAAGTACATTTAATAAAACCACGCTAGTATCCGTTAACTAGTGTTTTATTTCATGACAATCTAAAAACCTTTCAATCATTGTGAAAAAGCAATGAAGTATTGAATATTGTTTAATCTTGTCAATTTTCGCAGAATCGAAAAACATCTATTTCAAAATACTTAAGTCTACAAAAAGTAAATGATAATAACGCAATGTCAAAAGTGGAAGAAACAAAAATGTTTAAAGCTGATTTACAGTAACATACAAGTTCACGAAAAAGACACTGGCTGGGAAAGTTTCCATAAAAGCTTTGATTTTATTGTTACATCGCGCTTGAAGGTAATGCATTATTCATGCGCCCGCGCCGCGATGGGATCACCGCGCTCCGACAATACGCTCGCCGAGCAAACCAAAAAGCCCAATTTAAAATTCTTATCAAACCAGTCCAATTTATGTTGCCTAAATGCAGTTGAGTATGGAATTTCAGTTTTGTAAAATGTCGATGATACGTAACACAAAATAATTTTCAGTTCCAAAAAGACGTGCCATTTATAAATTAAAACGATACTTGAGGAATAACTAAAAAGAATGCAATTGAGGACGGAATTTCAGTTTCTCCAAAATGTCAATGATCCGTAACACAAAAATATTGTTCAGTTTGAAAAAGACGTGTCATTTATAAATTAACAATGAATTTGATGTTTGAAGAATAAATTATAGAAATACAGTTGAGTAAGAATTTCAGTTTCTCCAAAATGTCAATGATAAGTAACACAAAAAATGTTTTCAGTTTGATAATTAAAACGTTTAATCTATAATTAATACCGAATTTGATGTTTGAAGAATAAATAATAGAAACAATATCATGGCTTCTTGATAAAATTATACTGTTGTAAAAATTCAAAAGGAAAAACACATTGTTTAATGAAAACAAACAAATACATCAAAGCATAATATGGGTGAACTTATCAATAAGGCGAAGTGTCTTTAAGAACTCAATAAGAACGCCGATAAAGCATATCTGGCACCTGTAACATAAATTCCATACATTAAGTTTATTTTGATCGCTGTTTATAACACAGAATGGATTACATTACATGTCGAACGATACTGGCAAATTTTCAATAGAAGATTCGTTTAAAAAAGCAGTCATTATTGTCACTTAACATTCGAAAAGGTGTCATAATAACTATATCGGTACAACTAGTCAATTGATATTCACCGGGTGCTGTGTATTCTCTACAAAAAGTGTCAACTCGTCCGAGGCATAATTACCCACGACCGTACAAACGTGACGCGGCTGTAGGGTGGCGTGCGCGTGCGCATGTGACGCCCCGGGCCGCAAGTAAACACGCTGTTCAAATCAAATTAAGGTTAATTCTGTTATTTATCTTTCATAACGTTTATGAGATTATTTTTGCTCTTGATACTTCAATCATCTGGAAAGGTTCCTTCCAATGGCCTGCCAAAAAAAGATTTATTAAGACCCTATTTTTTCCATAAACATTACCGTAGTAAATTACAACGATCGTTTGGTATTGTGTCGCCAATTTGAAACTAGGAAATAAACTACTCACAGACACCGCAATGTACGCGAATCACCCTAGTAAATTACAAAACTGTAATATTTATGATACAGGCCTCAGCTCAAAAAGCTGTGTTAAATAGAAGAGTTGACATGAATGTGATGAAAATGGGTGGATAGAGATAAAGAAAAAAGATTTTGATAATGTTGGTAATCTGGTTGTATACAAGATCTTATTTTTTTACTGTAAAAATCAACACTTATGTAAAAGTACTAGGCTTCAGTCAGAATTTATTTAAATAAGCAACTTATCGATGGCCAGTAGAAACCAAAATGTAAATAACGTTGTTCATGACTGGAGGAAACAAACTTATGTAACTGCAACGTAATTAAGTAAAAAAAGTGATCTCCATAAATCCCTGTGACATTGCATTTTATATGTAAGATAAAAAGCTTTAATTAATCCAGATAATGTATCCATCTCTAAATATCATTATGAGATATTGTTAATAAGTAAAGATTTAAAATTATTATTAGAGTACTTACTTACCCAAGTTTAAAATTCTGTGAATGATAATGAACTAATTCTTCATAAATCGAAAAGGCCTTTATTGATTTTATTATGAGATGTAATCTAGCAAAATACTTCGGTTGAATCGAAGAGATAAAACGCTTCAGTCACCCAATTTAAAAATACCATTGTGCATTGTTATTTGTTTGTGTTTGAGCAATAGCGCTTAGATCATTTGCTGTTACAAAAGTTTGTAGATCCGATACATTGACAGATTATAGCATTAATCCATTTTCCGTTGAGTCATCGTTATTACAAACCAACGAAACACTCATTTGGACAAAAAGAAGTTGAAGCGACGCGTCATCATCGTTATGGCCCGCCGCCGCCGCCGTTACATCGTTAACGAATTTTACGGCTAATAATTTAATATCATGCTGACAGACTCATTTAAAGAACTTATTTACTTAGTTAGATAACAAATGTGGCAACATTATAATCAAGTACACTAGAGCCCCATAGCGCTAATTCTGAGAAAAAAAACTAACGATAAAACAAACGATAAAATCAAAACCCTAGTACGTTGTCATTTAGGTTATATTTACTTAAAAATCTTAAAAATCTTTGATTTAGCTTTAAAATTCTCATTTAAATTGTCCAAGATTGGCATCCTAAGCTCTCTAGGCATAAATAGCTTTCAACAATTTTAAGATAACTAAAACGTTACTTGCCCGTGGTCCCCCAATCCAAGTTCCCTTGGATTGGGGGACCACGAGCAAATATTTGTTGCCCTTGGAACCCCTTAAATAACAATCTCCTTATTAATATATATTTTTATTGCCTGTGGTACCCCATCTCAAGCATTTCAATCTGACATTAGGGTTACCACGGGCCATATAATTTTCCCATGGTGAGTACCTTTGTCCACATTGAGTAATCCACGGGCTAAAATATTTGCTCGTGGTACCCCAAAGGGAACTTAGACTGGGAGACCAACAGGCAAGTAACGAACTAAAACGAGTATTTTTCTGTAGATGAACTGTAAATGACAGTAATGATTTAGTTATGGTTTTAAGTAGTGCGATGGGCTTATATAAGTAAAGATTCGTATATCTCGCTCGTTAAATATGCAGTCAGAATAATTCCGCAGCAGTCGCATAATGAATTAGATTCAAATGACTATTTCTTATCTAAATTGCTCGCTTGCTCGGACTTAAACTAATAGTCTGTTGTTTGGGTACACTTGTCATGGCTTTGATTTGTATAAGTAATGAATTTTAAAAAGTTTCTAGATTAGCTCATTTACTTAGGATATCGGTCATATCGGTGACGTTATCTCGGTGATCTCGGGTGTGATTGATGTGAATTAAATAAAATACCGCACTGGATTATATGAATCTATTTAATTTATTTTTACAATACGTACCAGGAGAAAATTTGCATGTGTTTTGCACATAGCTGGAATGCCGGAAGGTAGTTCTTACAATTATTCGCGAATAAGGGAGAGGGAATGAATGGAGGAGGAATCTCCTCCATTCAATGGATGGCCATCATCAGATCGCAGCTAGGTCAATACTTGACGGAGAAGCGATGCTCAAAGTTAGCTCGTTTGTATGAAATCGACAGGTGGCCTTAATTATCTTGCCACCACTGTATAATTTTTTTTAATATTAGACAACATCACAAACATTGCTCTGATTCCAAAGCTAAAGCACTTGTGTTATGGAAATCAGATACAACGATGGAACTACAAATACCCAGACCTGAGCCAATACAGAAAAGTTAGTTTTTCTAAACAGACAAGCCGGGGATCGAACCCGAGACGTCAAAGACGGCGACACCTTGAAAACCGGTGTACAAGCTACTCCACCTCTACCACAGAGATCGTGATTTCTTCTAGATTCAAATTCTAAAAAATAAGCAAATGCTGTTACTTAAAATAGTCTCTAAAAACGTCAAATTTGAAACATTATTATAATTTGTACATAAACTATTTCCCGTTCTATAGCATCATCCAATAAAAGCGCCACAATCGTAACTTTCGATACGTCGTTAATCTAAGAATTAATTAAAGTGATCTAAAGTTAAAATGACCGGAACGTAAACTAGTTTAATGCGCTTTAATGGCAGAACCGGAATATTGCCGCTTGCTCGTCAAAAGCTAGGTAATTTTACTCAACTTTTACTGTCGAAAACGATAAAATAAAACTATTTTAAACTATCACATTTTTCTACCTACCTTTTTGGTTTAACTTACCTGAAAAACTTTTTGATAAACTCATCATCCCCTACCCTTATCCATATTTATTTGGGGTCGGTGCAGTGCCCCTTCTCTTCCATTCCTTCGTCTCGCTCGTCATCTCCTCCTCCACTCCCATCACATTCAATATCCGCACACAATCCATCCATCTTTTCTGCGGTCTTTCTCTTACTTTCCAGCCATCAACATCCATATATCCATTACTCTTCTAGTAACATGCCTTTCATCCCTTTTCATAACATGCCCCTACCGAGCCAGACAATTCCCTTTCAACTTTTCTGTTACTGGTGCTACTTTCAAACTTCCTCTCACATACTCATTCCTAATTTTATCCATTCGCGTCACACCACACACATCTTTTATGTACTGCATATTTACGACCACTTGATAGGAGTGCCACAAGGAAGTTTTATTTCACCTCATCTTTTCCTAATATACATTCAATATTTACGATCGTCTCAAGTTTCCTATCATTGTAAAAATTTTATTATAACTTTATAGCCACTTATGACCTGCTGTATCAAACGGAATCTATGCCATCTATCATTCCAGATCGTGAAAATAATGGACTAAAAATATATTCTTAGTATATTTCAATAGAGTAAATTAAATGTAAGTAGTTAACATAATATGTTATACATACTCGTATAGCAAACCTTTTGGTCTGTTATAAATTAATTACATATTAACTCGTGAATAGCAGAAGTTCATTAAGCTGTGATGGCAAAACAATAATTTTCTTATTTCATAAAAAAAACAAAAGTAAAAATCATCAACCATGACGTCACAACATTTAAGATTTCAGTCAATGTAGGATAGGAATGTTCTCTACTAAATGTGCACACAAGCTGAGCTTCACTTAATTTTTATGTCAGGCTTTTTGAAAACCACGCTTGCACTCAATTTCACTCAGATCGTCTACCGCGCATAACGGTGTTGCATTTATAATCCTAGTATGTTATACTATTGAATAAATAAATATAATAATAGAAAAATAGACCCGAGGTTAACAGACTGATTGACATCCAGATTCCAGATGTCAAGGTTTGGATGTTTTGTTACTTCAAATCACGCAAAAAATCGTTTGCAAACTTTGTGGAGAAACAAACAAACGAGGAAACAACCTAATAAAAACGTGTTAAAATTGAGAAAAAGCTTGGGTGGAAAGGAATTGCGTTAATTTCCAGCGATAAAACCAAAACTAAATCGTTACCGTTTCAGTTTTGTTTTAAAAATACTCGCTTTAGTTTTGAAGATTGTTGAAAGTTTTTGAGTGGTAAGGATTCTGGGTGTAGTGCGCTTACAGATTCAGCCTTTTCGTCACCTAACATCAGTTGAGGTGACGGCCAAGCACTACCCGAGTGTGGATAAATAAAAAGCTAAACCAGGAGCCTAGAATGCCAATATTAATTGGACAATTTATGCGAATTTGCACTAATTCTGAACTATGAACGAAAACCATTGCGTTGTCATATTATAAGTTATATTTACCCAAAGATCTTTGGATTAGCTCTACAATTCTCATAAATTGAACGAGATTGGCATTCTAGGCTCATTAAGCTTAGCTTTTTTATTTTTGTTTTTTGACCGAGCGAGCACGAAGTGCGAGCGAAGCGTCTCTGCTTCAGCTTGGGCAAAAAATCTTTCGTATGTCCGGCTGTCTGTTCCCACCTACGGGTCGCATTTTTCAACCGATTGTCATGAAATTGTGTGAGCAGGATCGAAAAATATAGATTTTTTTGTCGAGCCAGTTTTTTGATTTTTTTCAAAATGGCGGAGATATGTTAAAAAAACCTATTTCAGTCTGGTTTTCCAGCGCTGTATGTTCTCCTCTACTGGTTGCATTTCTCAACCCGTCTTTGAAAACTTCAAGGCGACATTTTATTTTATTTTATCGCGAGGTCTACAGCTCACGGAGCCACTAGTCATAATAATATATGTTTATTCAGGGGCCCAAGCGCTAATTCTTAACGATAAACCAAATCCGTAACGTTATCGTTTGGGTTATATATAATTACCTTTCTTTTATCTTAAAAATTCTCCTAAATTGATTGACCATTGGCATCCTAAGCTCCTTATTCTTATTATTCTTCTTTGTATCCACAACGGGATAGTGCTTGGTCTTCACCTCATCTGATGTTAAGGGAAGAAAAAGCCGAAAATGTAAGCACAGTACACCAAGATCCTCGCCACTGAGAAACTTTCAACAATTTTAACAAAACCAAAGCAATTATTTTTTTGGAAACTACTTTTTGAAAAACTTTGAAAGCCTTTTGCTACCAATCATCGGTCAGGAGGTCATAATAAGTTTTTTTTATAACGGATTGAGCTATAAGTTATAGCTACAACTAGGGTTACCAAATGAAAAAATCAAAAGTCCGGAGAAAATACCTGATTTCCATTGAAAAATCCTGAGATTTGTAGCAGTTTGAGAATAAGTACGATGGGGGGGGGGGGCGCTGGGGGCTGGCGGTCGGTGTCTTTTCCAAAATGGCTTCAAGTAGCAAGCGGCCACGGTACAACTGTTAAGATTCACAGGTTTTTTTACTGTATTTTATTGAAATTTCTAAAAATCCTGAGAAAGGTCCGAAAATCCTGAGATCTCAGATCTGAGAGAGATATGGTAACCCTAGCTACAACTCAATTTCAAAATTACTACGCGTAGGTTTTTACGTATTCTGTGTTTCGGTAAGATTCCAGACCTCCGCTACGCCTGCCGCTGTTTCTAATACCTATCCCACAGCCTTCTCTAGCCTATCCCCATCCGTGTGTCGATCCGTGTGCTCATTTAATAGCACTCACACAGTTGTGCGTGTGCAAAAACGTCACTGTGTAGCGTCTGTGTAATAGGTAGTTGAAACGCGACGCTTGTATGGAGTGCCCGGGGTGTACCACTACTCAAATTGCCAACATTCTAAACGTTATAATATAACGCTACGCCTATTATTAAAGCTTAAATATGAGCAATAGTTGTCGCAAACTTATGTAAATCACAGACTTTGATGTTGTATGGAATGACAAGATTACGGCATGTAATTTTATAGTTTACTGCTTATTTTTAAGCTTTAATAGTAAAGCGTAGCGTTCAAACGAATGTTGGCCATTTGAGTAAGGGGGCTGATTCGCTTTGCAAGTGACTCTCAAGCAGTCACTATGGACGTTCGCTTATTTGATCTGGAGATATCGCGAAACCGTCGTAAAAATTATGAAAGGTAAATTATAACTCCGAAAAAAAAAAGTTGTGCAATATTTGTAAAGGTATTATTACTACAAGGGACTGCGTAGACTTAAGTATATGATTTTAATTTCAACTCGATACCTCCACGCGTTCCTGAAATTGAGTCTTGACAGACAAATAGATGGTTGACAAAGATCCTATAAGGGTTCCGTTTTTTCCTTTTGAGGTACGGAACTCTAAAAACATAAGTATGTAGTACCTATAATTATTATTATTCTGCATTAATTATTGTTATTATTCTTTTACAAATTTCCAATTTATTACGCTATTCACGATAAAACAGAACGCTGTAGCGGTATATTCGTCAAACTAAGCATAATGAAGCAATCACGAATTCACAAACGCATTCTATACGCGAGTTCTGACTTAACGAACGCAGCCCAAGTTACTTTTACACGACTGTTTTAAATAATTCTCGGCGACTCACATTAATTAGTAGATCTAGTAAAACACTGACTTTGAATGGCAGTTGAAATAGTTTACAAATTAGTTTGTTTTGACGGTCGTATTGCTCTATTAGTGATCAATTTGCATGTTCTTGGGCGGAATGTTGTTAAAGATTGTTAGAACATAAGAATACCTAACAATAAATAACATAATAATAATGAAATCGAGACGAGTGTATACATACTGAATAGCGTAATTGAACAAAATAGGTTAATGAAAAATATATTATTATTAAGCTTCTCAAAAAATGCGTATTTTTTCGAGAATGTTATAAAAACTGAACACATCTTGCCTGCACAGTTCTCTGTATGTTTATTTTCATTTTTAGGAAACGCTAAATTGCATTTCAGGCCCTAATTACAGTAAAACTTATACACATACTTATATACACGGTGTCCCAAAACTTGTCCCACACGAAGGAAAAAAATTGCATTTTCTACTAACATCACAGAGTCACTATAAGTCTATGCTTTTATGCAATGATTTCAAGTAATATAATAAGTCTATGCTTTTATGATACTTTTTTTAACGTTAAGGAAAGAAAATCAGAAATAAAAATAATAACAAGAAGGTTTTAAGATACTTTTTTTAACGTTAAGGAAATAAAATCAGAAATCGAAATAATAATTACTGACTAATAACTGAAGCATCTTTATCATCATAGAAGATATGAGAGCCTCTGAGTGTGGGAAATTTCATACTTTAACCCCTATTTACGTATTGTATCAATAATTTGCATGTTTCAAATGTCCGTGATGTCACTAACTTATAGTATCGATTGCGATTTTGTTAATCTTTGAGTGTAGTTCACATTATTTTTAAAAACAAAATGTTTTAACAGTACAATTACAGTACAATTACAGTAAACAGTAAAATTTCCTATCTTCAATATTTAAGGCACTTTCCCTCCGTAAGGCAAAGTTTTGGTATACTGTGCCCTAATTCAATTGTTAAATATTAAAATTCAAAGTTTTGACATTTGTGTTAATACTCGTGTGGGCACGTATCAAACTTTCATTGTTTCCGCGCGTCAAAGAGAATATTATGTCAGTCGAGACTTTATCATGACGTGTTACGTTTGTCAAGGAATTCTGTCTAATTATTTTTCCTATAATAGTTATCAATATTCTGTTTGCTCCTTCTACGTTTTATGTGAGAGAGAAGTGTTGGTAAATAAACCGAAAAGATTGAAAGTCGTGCTTATTAATTACACCACCAACACCCAAACCTCCCACACTCGTAGTTACCTGTTAAAATAATAGAGATGATCATTATTGGGTTATTAGCATGAAGGCAACTTGACAAAAACGGTTTGCTAACAATTTTCGCGCAAGTCGAAAATCAACTACTACATCGAAACGATGTATCATAATAATGTTAAGATGACATGCGCGAAAATGGTGGGTGTAGAAACTGTGACGTCATAAAGATTTCAGTATTTACAAATTATATTTTTTTCATTTAAACAACCATGTGGTAAGTATATCAAATGAAAAAAAACTTTGATAGCAAATTGCAAATATATAACATTTTCACTACTTGGTTTAACAAATATTCTGCCGCACAGTTCCGGTTAAGAATAGGACTGTCCCATCTCATCTCGTGGGTATCGTAGAAGGCGATAGAGGGAAGTTTTAGGGACCCGGTTCAGACCATCGCACAAAGGGTCACTCGAATGGCAGCGAGGAAACTGTCAACAACAGCATTCCCAAGGAGGGTTGGTGTCAGGCAGGCGGCCGACCGTAAAACTTTGCCAAAACCTAATGCAGTATGTACTACATGCTGCGCCGACCCCAAATAGTGGTCGTTCTACGAGCGCAAAATTTTATTTTGTGTAGACATAGCACTACAAATAAATTGGGATAAGGACAGGAGGATGATGATGATGATGGTTTAACAAATATTAGAAAACGTCGAAAAATTCCACAATTCAGAGTTGCCATTGAACAGCTCTATATTGAAAACGACTGAATTATTTTCTACTGAAATATGTAACTAAATATTCAATGACTTTGACCATCCTCTATTCTAGTGTTTAAAGGTAGTTGACCAATAATATTCAAAAATAAAAAAGTTAATCAGATTTAATAACAGATTTTTTTCTTTTTTCTTCAAGTTCTCAGATTCCTATAATAATTAATAAAAAATAATAATAAAACCTTCGTCTGTTTGTCCTTACTTGAAAGAAAGCAATTTAAAAAATATCTACTTTTAGTATTTTTTTATAAATTTGCCCAAACTTAATATGTATGGCATTTTATGAAAATGATTTTTAGTTTAATTTAAAACAAGTGCTCTAATGTGATATATTTTTAGAAATAAATCAGAAAGCCTTTTCATTCAATATCACATACGATAAGTTTCAAAACAATCATTTTTTTATCATACATAATAATCACTTCGTAAAAGCTTTGCAATCATGAATTAGAAAAAACTGAATGCCAATATTTTCAAAATTGCTTTTTTGAGGTAAGATATGAGAATATTACAAATCATTTGAGGTATGTCCATCAGCCATTTTTAATGCCCCCACTGCTGGGGCACAGGCCTTCCTTTATGGGTGGATAAGGAGGACGGGCCATAACCCACCACGTGGGCCCAATGCGGATTTGTGGGTGTTAACGACTGCAAATTCAGCCGGGACCAACGGCTTAACGTGCCTTCCATACTACGGAAGAGCTCGAGATAATAAATTTTTGGTCACCCATCCCATGACCGATCCTTGCGAACGTTGCTTAACCTCCGCAACCGCTGGGCCAGGCGCTAAACCACTGAGCCACCGAGCTCCTCGATTTGAGGATATTTTTGAGTTATATTTTATTAAAAATAGTTCAACCATATCGTTTTGAAATTTGTATGATAACGCGTTGATATCTTTTACTTGAGAAAATTGATAAGGGCGCACTTTATTTCTTAATTACATTTTCAATGCCTTTGATAGTTGCGCGTAGTGTGAGATCTGTAGATTTTTGAATGATGCCGTGTTGGGTACCAAATGAAAAGGCTTCACTTTTCAAATACATATTCGAATTCAAAATTCAATAAAAAGGATAACCGTTAGTCTCATGCCACCTCCAGCCTGTTGTTTGTGTTTCGCGTGTCTAGGACAGTGGCATGCGACTACAGTTATCCTTTTCATTGAATTTTGGACTTAAATATTTTCTTGTTTCGTACTTTTTATATCACGATTTTTTCGTAGTCCTGTTTTAGCTACTAAACTTCTTTTTATTGCCAATAGCTTCTAAAATCAATTGGCAATCTTAATTTTTATGTGTGGTATTTTTATGCTTATTTGTGTGTGGATTTGAGTTTACAAGCGGTTGTCGATAAAAAGCCCTTGTCAACAAAAGTTGCCTAGTAATTCGCCTGGAAAATTAACCCGTGTAAATACCCAATTATTATTTCACTACTTTCACAGTTCATAATAATCCCTTACTTGTTACGTTATAATTTCTTTAATTATATTTATTGAATAGATGATCTATTTGAAACTTATTCACAACCTGTTAAACTTTTCTTAAATCTTGCGATACGATGTGGCAATCATAAGAACTTCAATTTACTGACATTGTAATATGACACTGTGACAGTAATTTGTAAAGTAGGCAATTTAAATACATGCCTTTGACTAGATTGTCTCAATTAAGGGGAAATAAAATCTATAATATTGTTTAAATAAAGGATATCGTGTAACTTATGATAATTAAAGCAAGAAACTCACATACACACAAACATACATACATGAACCCACTATACATACACTCCTGTTTTGTGCAGACGTGTAAAAAAGTAAAGTAAACTGGCTGAACAGAAGAAATAATTTACTCTAGCATAACTTTAGCATTGAGCAAACGGCACTTGAATAGTGAAAGTGAAATATATTTTATTTAAATAAGCTCACATAATAAGCATTTTTAAATCGTCAATTCTTTTACCCTACCACCCATTATGACGTCTTTTAAATGACAAGAAAAATGGGCGCAAAAAACTTGTCAGCTTTATCAGATGGAACGATATTTACAAATATGTATATCGTTTCCAGACTTTATATTAACAAAGATTAACAAATAAATAACATTATTGAATTAGCTCATTTCTTAATGAATTTCAAATTTCTTAATCAATTTACAGATTTTAAGCTAAATTCAAAGTTTGAACTTGTTATTCAGTCTAGGCTGTTACAATAAATAAAAATAAAAGAAAAACATACAATTATATGCGTTAAGATAGGTAGTCAGAAGCAGACCCATTCCCACTGGCAGCACCAGTTTACGAGCATGACGCATGAACCAGCCAACTCTTCGCTCAACCATATTTGAGGGAACGTAACGACCCGCCTCATACGACACCACCGCAGAAATTATTAAAGAGAGCATGACATAAGACTACCTTTGTTAAGGCATCGAATTGAAAATTTATGTCCAAAAGCTTTTCGTAGGTTTTTTACTAAACTACTGACTATAGAAAGTAAAAATATTGCAATTAAATAAATCAAAACAAGGTAAGCTAATAAGAGTTATATTTTATGAGTAAGAAGTGCCATACATACAGACAATATAAAACAGATCTTTTATTTATATACGAGTTGTACGACGCCCTTAATACAAGCAGACAGAAGCAGACCCATTCCCACTGGCTGTGCACAGTACAATAGTTGACAGTGCCTGTATTACATACCGACGGAATCTGATTCGGAAACCCGAAACGGAATATCAATAGTGGTATGAAAATTCCGGAGGGAAAAATAACGCGGTATGTGGCAGGTCCATAGATTTGTATGAATTTGCTGCGTTCGGAATCATTCTGATTTGGAATTCCGTAAGTAGGGTGGCCAGTCTTATGAGTTTGCATAGTTACGTTTACTATAACCCACTGACGACCATTATACAAAGTACGCTGGACTGGCGAACGTCACCAATCGTTTGTGCCGATTTGAAAATATACATATTGGCACTGAGAGCAGTAGATTCTACTATGGCAGTAGTGAGTGTACTTGGAACTAATTAGTCCCAAGTACACTCACTCCTCCTGAGAGCATAATCTACTGCTCTCAGCGCCAATATGGCGATTTTCAAATCGGCACAAAAAATAGCTGTCATTTCATGACAATAGCCTGTCCAGCGTACTTGTATAATGGACGTCAGTGCTATAACCCAATAGCGACAGGTAGTAAGCAATTTTTATGCATATTGGCACAGAGAGCCTCTGGCGGTAACTACACAAAAAAAATCCAAAGTTTACTACAGTCACTATCGAGTACAGAGCGTAAATAGTCACATAATACGCCTACATTTGTAATAAACTATTGAACTATTGTCTAAAAGTAAAAAACATCCCACCAAAATCATTTTCATGTTATTGCCAAGATTACCGTATGGCTCGCACGTGTCAAACAAAAGTTATCAGATCTCATGTAGAGCCAAGATTCTAACTCTACCGCCCTAATTCTACAAGCTTTAACTTCAAAAACTTACACCTTAGTCAAAATATGTGGGTTAGCCGATTCGTTACTACAAGAACATTTATTGTTTATCAGAAAAGTAATGAGTAAAGTAAGAGACATCAACGCGTTATCATACAAATTTCAATTAGTTATTAAATCTTTATTAAATTCTATTACGTTTTTTTTATTTAAACCCTTGGTTGATTGAAGTTAGGAAAATAAATTAAGATTAATACAATTAACTTATAGAATTTAAACTCTTTTCATTTTGTCTCTTGTTTATTAGGCTAACTTTTTTGTGTTTTCTTTACTCGTACCTAAATCTAACAAAGTAATGCAATAACAACCAAGCAGAAATAGCTAAAACAAATGTTTTTTTGTATTTTTATTACCTATAAACTGTATTTACGCAGTGCAAACTTGATTTTGTTTATATAAAATATTGGTAATATAAAAATAGCTAACAAATTTCTTGTGTAAATGTTTGAATTAGGGAAATAATAGCGCGCGAAGTGTTTGCAATAAAAGGGTCATTGACCGCGCGGCGCGCGTGCGCCGGTGGGCGGGGCCAGGGCGTGCTGTCGGCGCCCCGCCCGCCGCTTCCCCGCCCCCCTGTTGCGGTTGCGTACGCGCCGCCTGCCAGAGAGCACGCCTCGCCACGAATCACGATCTTGTTTCTATTGTTTGTCGATAGTTCAATTGTTTGCTGAAGGATTTCGAAATGATTTATACTTGATGACGCAAATATTAGTAGATCAACTTTCTGTGACAACACCCCTAGGTGTAACGTGTACCAACGAAATATTAAAACAAAATAACAGTCAAAAATAAACTCCTAACTTAGGGCTGATTTTTCAATGCCCAGATAAAGCTATATTCGTTAGATAACGTATTATGCCGCCAAATTGAAAATGATTGTCATATGTTTGTTTGTCAAATTTTTTTTAATGTCTTTTATGTTATTTGGATTATAATTTAACTGACTGATATCTGTTATCAAAAGATTGAAAAATCAGCCTTTAGTGTAATAAATCGCAAAGCTCTAAGCAATATAAAAAAATGTTAGTGAAAGAGTTCTTGATTCGTCTGCTTAAGAATGTTTAAATAAATAAATAAAAAGTTTCAATTTTGCTTTTGTCTAATTATTGGACCTGCCGAAAAATATATAGTTTCCACGGATTAAGAAGTCTCACAGTTATTTAAATGATACTAATTGAAAGCTAAGTAAAAACACCATCTATCAAGAAACAATTTTTTTTATGTAAACTTTCAACTTAAATAGGTAATAAAAAGTTGAAGTCAAATTTTATACAAAATTTGCGTATTTTTTTTTTATAGAATAATCTATGTCGGGATTTACACCATGTACCTGTTTATTTTTTAACCGACTTCAAAAAAAGGAGGAGGTTCTCAAGTCGACGGTTTTTTTGTTTTTTTTATGTATGTTTTAACATAGCTTCGTCAGTTGTTACCCGATTTGTACAATTCTTTTTTTATTTCAAAGAACATAGTTTGTGTGTGGTCCCATATTACAGAGATCTGGCTAGTAGTTTATTCATAATCCTGAAAAATATCAATTATTTAGCTCGCCATCGCACGAGTTTTTATGGAATTTCGGATATAACATCTTTGTTTATGAACCGATTTAGATGATTCTTTTTTTATTTGAAAGGGTATACTTCAAGAGTGGTCACAATTTAATTTCATCGTTATTGGACTTCGAACTTCGAAGATACACAAGGGAACTTCTCAAAGTCAAATAGTATATGTAAAGTGATTTAGGTTTTAGTAAGTTTATGGCAATCCAAAACAAACCAAATCATGGTTTGCGATGCAACGTTCTGGACTAGACTTGGACTACGAAGACAACGGAACTCCTAAAAAACAAACAGCGAAAATTTTGAAATTGAGTTCTGGGCATTTTACCATTGAAAATATTATAATATAAAGTTAATAAATATTTACACGCTGCGCTTACATACCTACCACTAAAAAGTTGAAAATAAAAAAAAGCATTTAAAAAAAACCGCCTTCAAAAAACCTGAAAACAAAAACAGCTTAAAAATTAAATACCTCTAAATCAAGAAATAATATTTGAATCATTCGTTACACATATCTATATTAATAAAACACGTCTAATGAAGTCGGGTGGGGCTTTTAGAAAAAAATTAAGTTGTCCTCCAGCCCCACCCGACTTCGTTTATTGGCAGACGAATCGGTCTACCCTCCGTCTAGTTCTTTTATTATTACGTTCGATACCGGTACCACTGTCTGCAAACTCACTATTCACTCGAATTTGTTCTCGACACACGACACTCACCGTATCTGTACGCGAAACGGCACTTTTTTATTTTTGTTGTTAGACCGACATAGTTTATTCTATTAACGTCAATAACCATGGAAATTTAAAACAATATTTTTTTTTGTTTTTCTTACATATCCCAAAAATCAGGCCATTAATGTTATATTTTGTTCATTATTCTAATAAACAGGGATACCTATTAAATAAACTACATCAATATCATTGCTCTGTGTTGCATATTTCGAGAGTTATTGTTGTTTAAATATGACCCTTAAGTAACAAAAAAATGGTTATTTTCGCAAATGGACAGAATTAAATACATAATGAACATTTTTTAATAAGTTTGATAATTTTATCAGATTTTTTTTAATTTTGACCAATTTCGAAAATTAACATTTACACA
Organism: Agriphila tristella; assembly: GCA_928269145.1. Classification (NCBI taxonomy): domain Eukaryota; kingdom Metazoa; phylum Arthropoda; class Insecta; order Lepidoptera; family Crambidae; genus Agriphila; species Agriphila tristella. Next base: position 454,544 of record OV743443.1, on the reverse strand, counting down.
TAGGTACTTACTTGTTGTATGGTCTGTGCCCTGATTACGTATGAAATTGGTAGTTTTAGTTGCTAAAAGAGTACTCTGCTAGCACTCTGTTAGCACCTGAAGCTGACAAAATTCATTAATTTCAAACGATTTCAAACATTTTCAATCGATTTAAATCGAGATATGTAAGCAACAAAGTTACGTTATCAGGGGGCTGATGTTAGGTACCTAAGTGACGTTAAGGCCGAAAGTGTAAGCGCACTACACCCGGAATCCTCACCACTAGGTAAACAAACAATGGGTGAACCAAACTTATTCATTCATACAAATGATTCCGTTTGAACTAGAATCGAGAAGTTAATGAACGTAAGAAAAACTATAGTCTCACCAAATTATTGAACCGTAACAAGTGACGTCACATGTAACGGGTTAAACTTGACTGGTGAAGGAAACCCGTTTTATAAGTTTGTAGTTTATTAACGTGTGACGTTTAGTCTGGTCTTAACTGTTACATACTTAATGAAGTTGGTGGTTGGTGGATTATAAATATTGCAACCCCATACTACACTCAACGTTGCAAAAATCGCAGCTCTTCAAAAACTTATTCAAAATACTTATACCCTACTTTATTAATGGTATAATCAGGGATTGAAATACCGTTAAAAAAATAACGATAAAAAATAATAATAATACAATAATAAATAATAATAAAATAGCTTTATTGATTCCACATTCATAATAATAACATTAATTTACAATCTCAAATTTATTTCATTAAATCATATCATACTATAATTTCGATTTTATAAATATATTAAGTATTACATTAAAGAACAAGTATTTATTTGAAATAAAGGATATAAAAATGATTCATTTAGATAATATTAATAAAATTAATTCATGCAAACTCGATATTGAAAATTATATAAGGTGTCAAATCAATTATATTAAATTAAATTTAGGTATAGATTAATAGTGATTTGATTTTATGTTATGTGGACCCCTTACGGGTAAAAGCTTCCTCCAAAGAATCCCATTTTTGTCTGTCCTTGGCTATCTCTGTCCATTTTTTCCCCGCTACTGTTATCAGCTCGTCTTGCCATCTACAATTAGGTCTGCCAACACTTCTTGTCCCGTCTGGTCCTGTCCATTCGAGAAGTCTTGACGTCCATCTGTCATCAGTGTATCTAGCAACATGCCCCGCCCATCTCCATTTCAGACCTTTAGCGAATGATAGAGCATCCGTCACATTCGTTCTTTTTCTTATGTCAGAGTGTCTTTTCTTGTCTGTACGTTTAATATTTAAGCAGCTCCTCTCCATCGCTCTTTGTGTTGTTTGAATCTTACTTCAAGTTGTGTTGTTAAAGTTCCAAGTTTGGCACCCGTAAGTTAAACTAGGTAGAATAACTGAATCCATCGCTACCTTTTTCAGTGTTACGGGGAGTTTGGATTTGAATATCTCTTTGTTAGCCCAATATCTTTTCCAAGAGATCGCTGCTCTTCTATGTACTTCCTCTATGTTTCTTTCTTTTCTAAACGACATTTGTTTCCCAAGATAGACATATTCTTGTACGTACTCTAGTGGCTGTTCATTGATTAGTATATTGATTTGTTCGTGATTAGTCATTACTTTTGTCTTTTCGAGATTCATTTCCAAACCAACTCTACTACTCGCCAGTTGTAGATCTGTTATCATTGTATTTAGTTCAGAGTGGTCTTCGGAAAATACAATGATATCATCAGCGAATCTTAGATGGCTTAGATTTTTTCCATTGATGTTTATTCCTTTTTTTGTCCAAGGCAGGTCTTTCATGATGTTTTGAAGTACAGCTATGAATAGTTTCGGTGAAATAGGATCGCCTTGTCGTACACCTCTTCTGATTTTTATTTCTTCACCCTTTCTATCTAATTTTATCCTGCTTGTGCTGTTGTGATATATTTTTTTTATAATATTTATAAATTTTTCGTTAATTCCCTGATTCCGTAGAGCTTCCCAGATACTTTTATGTGAAATAGAGTCGAAAGCTTTTTTGTAATCTATAAAAGCGACATAAAGTGGTCTTCTGAACTCTAAGTATTTTTCTATGTTCAGCTCTACTACTTGTATATGACCTACCGGACACTGCGTTGCGCAACACGTCGCCGCCTACAAAATAGTTTATAAAATTTAATTTAAATATATGTATGTTAGTCTGTAAGGTATATATTGTATGGGCTTAGTCGCCTGAATTAAATTAATAAAAAAAAAAAAAAAAAGTATATGGTCAGTGGTACTATAGCTCTTTCGAAACCCTGCTTGCTCGATGGGTTGGCACGTGTCTAAATTTTCAGATATTCTGTCAAGTACACATGAGGCAAAAAGTTTATAGAGACACGGTAAGAGACTAATTGGACGATAGTTACCAATATCTGCTGGATCACCTTTTTTGTATAGTAGAGTTATCTGTGATTCAGTCCATTGTTTTGGTACCAATTCTTTATCCAATATTTTGTTGAATAGGATGGTGAGCGGCGTCAAAAGTAGAGTTTTTGCGTATTTGATGCATTCGTTGGTGATACCGTCCTTTCCAGGGCTCTTTTCTGCTTTTAGCTTCATTATTTGCTTTAGCACTTCAGGTTCTCTGAACTTTTCTATTGTATCTGTATTCTGTGGTTGACTATATGATTCCTTTTCAGATGGCATAGATGGTATCTTGTCGTACAAATCTCTATAAAAATTAGTTGCTATGTTTATAACATCGGACCTTGAACTAGTTTTGTTTGACCCAGGTTGGAGTGAAGGAATCCAGTTTTTTGTTTTGTCCAGTTCTTTAAACGCTTTCTTGGTAGATCTAGAGGTTTCTATATGTCTTTTCAAGGTGTTATATCTGTGGTTTTCGTAGCATTTCTTTATTTCCTTATTAGTTTGTTTGTAGAGACGTTTCAGTTCTTCTTTATTCTTAAAAAATAGCGTTAAAAATACCGTTAAAACATTTTATCGGTAAAATATTGTACCGGTTAAATTTGCGTTAAATAAAGCGTCAAACTTTACCGATACAATAGTACCGGTAAAATTATCGCTAAAAAAAATAACGTTATTAATTGGAATAACGTTAATTTTAAAGTTTAACGGTTAAAAAAGTAAGAAAAAACGTTAAAATTAACGTTATTTACTGAAATAACTTTAATTTCAATGTAACGTTATCTAAATTAACGTTATTTATTGACATATAAAATTAACGGTAAAAAAGAAAGAAATAACGTTACATTTAAAAATAACGTTATCATTCCCTGGGTATAATAATATGTTGTTATAAACTTCTACCCCTTCGACTTCGATCAATAATATCCTAGATACCTAACGCTTCACGAACTAAAACAGTACGCAAAAACGGCACCTCAAATAGCGTCCCACTTACAAACTTGGCGCTTATTTTGTACATAGTCACCTATTATTTTGTACAAACTCACATTTTGTATCACTTATTTTGTACAAAATAAGCGCCCAGTTTGTAAGTGGGACGCTATTTGAGGTGCCATTTTTGAGACTCTGACCGGACATCTAGGGTATTCTTGATCGAAGCCCTCCCTTCGGACATAGTCAAAAGTCTCTCAAAATCGTTGGGATACTTGTCAAACAAATTACCAATATTCAGTTTCCGAGCTACATTACGTTGCCGTATTTTTTGCAAAATACAATTTCACTTGAGCAACTTAATGGGTAATAGTATCCAATATTGTGTGTTTTTTTTGTAACTTAGTTGTTAACGTGTGTTTTCACCAACGTTTTGATAGCGGATTTACCCACATTTTCCTGAACTGATCCATTTTATTCCCCTTTTATGGTGGCGCAAGCAATAACGCGTTAAGCGTTTAATTATGGTAACTGTTATTTCATTTAACCCAACAGTTAATAATTAAAAGCTCATTAAATGCGTTTTCAATAGATTTAACATTACTTTATGAAACATGAGCTAGCAGTAGCAAGTGGCCAAGTCTAAACTTTTTTCGAGGAGGTGCAATTTTTCTGACGTTGTGTGTATAGGATGATTTTATTTCATCTCAGTCAGTGGCTGAATAATTTTAAATACTTTTCATTCATAAATTAAGATAAATATGTGAATTTATTTTAATATTTTTTTTTGTTTACAAAACTGATCGTAATAGTTAAATATTACAGTAACCACGGATAAATACAATTAAGAATCGAAACACAATTGTCTCGATATGAACACAGCATGATTATAATTAGGTAAATCAACTTTGTTGTTGTTGTTTTGTGACATTTCTTTAAATCTACTCAAGCCACTACAGGTAAAGTTAATCTGTAGCTGTAAATACTCTCAACTGGTTATCTTATAAGAAAACATAAAAGACATGGAATTTTTAATGCGGTCAATCTCCCCGCAAGGACAGTCGATGCACTAATGGGTGAATTTTCTTTCTTTGGACGAGTCACTTTTTCTTAATTTCTATTTTGAATAAATGCAAAAATAATTTAATAGGGAATGCAAACATTTCAAATCTAACGTGAACTCGTAAGCTCAACCCTTTAGACCCAAAACGCACTGTCGACCGGTCGACGAGCGAATCGGTCTTCCGGCGAACAAAAACATGGGCAACTAGGCCGCGACCAAGCAAGCGACTTGAATATGGGTAGTGTTTCTTGTACAGTGCATGGAAGTTGCAATATTATCGTTACTAATTATAGAGAAACAAACGAGGAAAAATAAAGGCACGTCCTTTGTTGCAAAAACAGCCGTGCAGCAGCGTCTGCGAGTCGCTGCTTCACGGCTAGTTGCCCGGCGACTCGAGTCTCCCAGCGACCGGGCGACCAAGTGCGTACGCGTCCATATAAACTATTGTAGAAATTACAGTCGCTATGGAAAGTCGCTCGGCGACCGGTCGACAGTGCGTTTTGGCTCTTATGAACGTGAGTGCAGCAATTCGTTTGTTGTGCAGTGTGCGGCGGGGGCGGGCGTGTTCGAGCTGCAGATCCTCGAGTTTTCAAACTACCGGCTGGAGCTGGCGTCGGGCGCGTGCTGCGGCGGCGCGGCGCCGGTGCCCCCCAGCGGCACGTGCGCTCAGCCTTGTCGCACGCGCTTCGAGCTCTGTCTCAAGGTATTGTAAACTGCAGAAACATACAGCACGAGGCAAACATCTTGATACTTTTTCGACGGAGTGGGGATAAGTTCGTGCATGTGCACTTGCGAGCGACCAATAGCGCGCGCCCCTCTCCCACTGCCCGCGTATCTCACCGCTACGAATACCCAAAATACGCGTTCTGCGCAATTCCCTCCCGATTTCAAGATGTTTGCCACGTACTGTAATGTTCCTTGAATATACCGTCTTCAGCGTCTTCTGAAAGTGGATTTTTCCTACCCTTTTCGAGTCTGATTTAATATCGAAATCCTTTTTTGTAGAGGTCTAAGTACCACCAAAATGATCTTTGAAAAACTTATTATCAAAATGCCTTATTTTTCGCTATTTAACTATGCCTGTATACAGTGTATCCCTCGATTCAGAATTTTATTTTATTTTAATTTAATTTTATTTTATTTTATAAAATACATGCAGGCTTACAGACTAAGAAATCCAAAACACCAACAAGTTAGATAACATGACAGTATGTAAAAACATGACAGTACATGACAGCAAGTATAAAATAAACAATAAAATAAAGAATATTTCAATAAAGTAAAATTATTCATATAATAATTAAGAAAAAAAACTAACTTTATATACAATGTGTTTACGCAGGAGTACCAGTCTGCGGCGGCGCCGGGCGCGTGCTCGTTCGGGCGCGCCTCCTCGCCGGTGCTTGGCACCGACTCCTTCACGCTCGCCGAGCCGCTCTACACGCTGGCACTCAACTTCTCATTCCGCTGGACGGTCAGTACACCCATCATATCAGTCGCACGACACCCACTGCTGGGTATAGGCCTCCCTCAAGGATCTCCACGACGATCGGTCCTGTGCTGCTCGCATCCAGCAGCACACCACGACCTTCACCCTCACGTCAGTCCACCTTGTCGGGGGCCTACATACGGAGCGTAGTCCGGTGCGCGGTCGCCATTCCAGAACCTTTCCGCCCCAACGGCCACCGGTTCTTCTCGTTGTGTCCAGCCCACTGCCACTTCAGCTGAGCACTACACCATTGCAAGTTAAAGGTAAATAGCCTTAGCTCCTGAGTACACAAGATGCAGCTGAAGATATAAATAAAAAATGTTAATTGGTCTTCATTCACACAACAGTCCAAATTGTTTTTTCTATAAGTATATGCGAATAGGTATAAAAATATTGGAAATGGCACGATGTTTGCTCCTCTTCTGTTGATATAACAATGACGTAGTTTTTTTTGTTTCAGCGCTCATTCACGCTGATACTCCAAGCCTACGACGATAGCGATTACCCTGACCCTGGTAAGTTCTTTGTTTAGATCTAAACTCATTTACTATGTTTTTTTTTTAATTAATTAGAATTAAAAGAAAGAAAAACCCTTTATATTACCCTTTGGTTATGGTGATCGATCAAAACATATTTCAATTGCATAAACATCTGACACGTACCTATACAGGGTTATTTTAAATTCATCATCATCATCATCATCATATCAGCCACACGACACCCACTGCTGGGTATAGGCCTCCCCTAAGGATCTCCAGGACGATCGGTCCTGCGCTGCCTGCAATTTTAAATTCGCCATACAAATTTTAAGGATGTGTTCAGTCCACGAAACTGATCAACATTATCTCAGGAACATTAGGGTCAAATATTAAAAAAAAATCGACTATCTATACATATTGAAAAGATCACGAGATCAGTTTAGTATGGGATAATCAATATTTTGAGGCGAAATTCGACACCATGTTTTTGGAGAAAGTTGTTTAGTTTCATGGACTAAATACATCCTTAAAATTGGGATGGTGAATATAAAATTACCCTGTATACTTAAAATTGATTTAAACATTTTTTATGCAACAACAAAGTTTGGCATTAAAGCTAAATAAGGATCCTCGACCTTCACAAGTTCGACAATCATTCGAGCAATTGCTGTGTTACAGAAGCGGGTCTGATTGAAGAAGCGTGGTGGTCGGGCATAGTGGAGCCAGGCGCGGAGTGGCACGCGCTGCGGCACGCGGGCGCGGCGGCCGCGCTGGCGTACCGTGTGCGCGTGCTCTGCCTGCCCAACTACCACAACGCCACCTGCACCACCTTCTGCCGCCCGCGCGACGACAAGTTTGGGCACTATGCCTGTTCCGCGCTCGGCGACAAGCAATGCCTGCCCGGCTGGCAAGGCGACAACTGCGAAAAACGTTAGTAATTCTACATACCTGTATTCTTAAGCTATATCCCGATAACTTAATCTAGAACTAATCGTATTTATTTTTGCTATTGTTGCAGCCGTTTGCAAAGAAGGCTGCCATCCAACGCACGGTCGCTGCGACAATCCTGGTGAATGCATGTAAGTACACAAATCTTATTTTAATATTAGCCAAACAAGTCGTCAATTCATAGCCAGTGGTCCTTGAAGGTGGGGGGTTTGCAATGATTACCTACCTACACATCATCTTTGACTGCATAGTAACAATTTATTTCTATCAGGTTCTTAAGAAAATTATGTTGTATAACAGATGCCGTCCGGGGTGGCGCGGCGAGCTGTGCTCCCAGTGCCAGCCGTACCCGGGCTGCAAGCACGGCTTCTGCAACGGCTCGCCCTGGGACTGCACCTGCGACACCAACTGGGGCGGCATCCTCTGCGACCAAGGTAAAGACAATGACATTTATGGTACTTATGGCAGAATAAGAACAGAAATTCGCAACAAGCAAGCTACTCGTAAATACCCTTAGTTGATAACATACATGAAACTTTATTCTGGTCGCAGATCTCAACTACTGCGGTACCCACGAGCCGTGCCAACACGGTGGCACCTGCGAAAACACAGCCCCCGACCAGTACTTATGCACGTGCGCTGAAGGGTTTTCGGGCGTAGACTGCGAGCGCGTGGATAATCCATGCGCACCGCAGCCGTGCGCCCACGGTGCGTGCACGCTGTCAGCAGCGCCACGTGGTTTTGCATGCGCGTGTGAGCCCGGCTGGACCGGCGCGCTGTGCGACGCCGACGTCGATGACTGCGCCAGCGCACCCTGCCGCAACAGCGCCACATGTCGCGATCTCGTGCACGCCTTCTCTTGCGAATGTGCCGCTGGATGGACTGGACCCACTTGCTCTGATGGTTAGCTACTTTTTTTCACATTTAATTATTGAAGCCAATATGATGCTTGAAAAAGCAATATCTAAAGTTTAACACAAAAAAAATCACAACAGATGTGGACGAATGCTCGGAAGCCGGTGCTACGGAAGGCGCACAAGGGCCCTGTGTGAACGCGGCGGCGTGTAACAATACCTCGGGTGGATACGCGTGCACGTGCCTCGCGGGCTGGACGGGCCGCGACTGCGAGAGCAACGTGGATGACTGCACGGGACAGTGCCTCAACGGCGCCACCTGCATCGATCTCGTGGATGACTTCCACTGCGCGTGCGCCGCCGGCTACGCGGGCCGCACGTGCGCGCGCGACGTCGACGACTGCGCCTCGCGGCCCTGCCGCAACGGTGGCGAGTGCGTCGACCTCCTTGACGCCTACCGCTGCATCTGCCCAGTCGGTTTCTCCGGCACTGACTGCGAAGTAAGATAGAGTACCATTCTCACCACCTGTCAACTAATTTTCCATTGATAACTCTTTACATTATTCATTTCTCGTTGTGCGTTCAGGAGCCAGAACCGGCGCATTCGCACTAACAATCACTAACAACACTTCTGCTTTTAGCTGACTTCCTGTTTTGGACGATACTGCTCGGTGAGTTTTTCTTCTTTTCTTTTTCTTTCTTCTGTTTTCTTTACAATACTTGTCTTCTAATACTTATTACTTATATTCTAATCTGCATAACTAGTATGATTGAGTTGAGGTTGTCATGTGTGGCAGGACGACCGCGACCACTGCGTGGAGTCGCCATGCGCGAATGGCGCCGCATGCTACACGGCGCAGAGCGACTACTACTGCCACTGCGCGCCCGGCTGGACCGGCAAGAATTGCACGCAGCGCGCTGCTAGAGAACGTGAGTATACATAAAATTCTACACTTCGACTTGGAGTTTTGGACTTTATTCCTGGTGTTAATAATGTCACAAGATGGAACGAATGCTCCATCCGATTGTGTGTTCAGTTTTTTGAGTAGACTTTCTAATTAGGTAACTCTTTAAGAGTCTAAAGAGTTACTCCGACCTAGCGCAGTTGCTGGTACCCGCGTTTCATCTGGGTGACGGCTGAAAACCGTGTTTTGCTGAAAGGCAAAATTCACACATCGAGCGCTGGACCTTTCTTGCTGCTGCACACACATGCATGCCTTCTTTTGATTTTCTTTTTTTATGTGTACCTAAATGACAATTTTGTTTGTCCTTTTCTTTTTGACCGAGCGAGCACGAAGTGCGAGCGAAGCGTCTCTGCTTCAGCTTGGGCAAAAATTCTTTCGTATGTCTGTATGTTCTCTTCTACAGGTCGCATTTCTCAACCGATTCTCGTGAAAATTTGTGAGCAGGTTTGAAAATTATATAGAATTTTATTGAAGAGCCAGATTTTTTTAATTTTTCAAAATGGCGGAGATATGTTAAAAAAACAGGTTTTACGGCTTTCCAGCGCTGTCTGTTCTCCTCTACAGGTCGCATTTTTCAACCGATTCTCGTTAAATTTTGTGAGCAGGTTTGGAAATTATATAGATTTTTTTTGTCACGCCATTTTTTCGATTTATTTCAAAATGGCAGAGATATGTAAAAAAAACATATTGCAGTTCAGCTTTCCGGCTCTGTCTTTTCTCCTCTACAGGTCGCATTTCTCAACCGAATTTCATGAAATTTTGTGGGCAGGTTCAAAAATCATATAGATTTTTTTTAGTTGAGACAGTTTTTCAAAATATTTCGTAATGGCAGAGATATGTAAGAAAAATTTATTTCAGTCCGGCTTTCTGGCGCTGGATGTTCTCCTGTACAGGTCGCATTTCTCAACCGATTCTCGTAAAATTTTGTGAGCAGGTTCGAAAATTACATAGAATTTTTTTGTCACGCCAGTTTTTTGAAATTTTTCATAATGACGGAGAAATGTAAAAAAAACATATTTCAGTCCGACTTTCCAGCTGTTCATTTTCTTCTACAGGTCGCATTTCTCATCAGATTCTCGTGAGCAGGTTCGATAATTATATAGAATTTTTAAGTTTAGTCAGTTTTTCTAAATTTACCAAAAATCACCATTTCGAAAAATGTTTGAAATTGGAAGCGCCATCTAGCTGCGAATATACCTACCAAATAATACCAAACAGCACGTAGGTACCTACTAAGTGCTTTGAAAAGCTCGTGAACAGGCGTGATCCTCAGTGGCCGGACCACATTTAAGTACCCAGATGGTTTAGTTCCACATAGTTGCTACCTGAAGTCTACCTTCACATGAATATATCATAATTAATAGTACCTCAACAGATAAGGAAATATTTAACAGTGTGGGGAAAAGGGGTGGCGACATCTTTTAGGTTATTTTTAAACAACATACAATTTGAGCTACTTTTTAACGCGAGGTCTACAGCTCACGGAGTCACTAGTTTATAATTAGTCATGAATTTAATGTAATTGACCGAGCGAGCACGAAGTGCGAGCGAAGCGTCTCTGCTTCAGCTTGGGCAAAATTTCTTTCGTATGTCTGTATGTTCTCTTCTACAGGTGGCATTTCTCAACCAATTCTCGTGAAAATTTGTGAGCAGGTTCAAAAATTATATAGAATTTTTTAATCGAGCCAGATTTTTTTAATTTTTCAAAATGGCGGAGATATGTTAAAAAAACAGGTTTTACGGCTTTCCAGCGCTGTCTGTTCTCCTCTACAGGTCGCATTTCTCAACCGATTCTCGTGAAATTTTGTGAGCAGGTTTGAAAATAATATAGATTTTTTTTGTCACGCCACTTTATAGATTTTTTTCAAAATGGCGGAGATATGTAAAAAAAAACATATTGCAGTCCAGCTTCCCGGCTCTGTCTTTTCTCCTCTACAGGTCGCATTTCTCAACCGAATTTCGTAAAATTTTGTGGGCAGGTTCGAAAATCATATTATTTTTTTAAAATTGAGACAGTTTTTCCAAATTTTTCGTAATGGCGGAGATATATAAGAAAAATGTATTTCAGTCCGGCTTTTTGGCGCTGGATGTTCTCCTCTACAGGTCGCATTTCTCAACCGATTCTCGTGAAATTTTGTGAGCAGGTTTGAAAATAATATAGTATTTTTTTTTCAAGCCACTTTTTTGATTTTTTTTAAAATGGCGGAGATATGTAAAAAAAACATATTGCAGTACAGCTTCCCGGCTCTGTCTTTTCTCCTCTACAGGTCGCATTTCTCAACCGAATTTCGTGAAATTTTGTGGGCAGGTTCAAAAATCATATAGATTTTTAAAAATTGAGACAGTTTTTCCAAATTTTCCGTAATGGCGGAGATATGTAAGAAAAATGTATTTCAGTCTGGCTTTTTGGCGCTGGATGTTCTCCTCTACAGGTCGCATTTCTCAAACGATTCTCGTCAAATTTTGTGAGCAGGTTTGAAAATTACATAGAATTTTTTTGTCACGCCAGTTTTTTGAAATTTTTCGTAATGACGGAGAAATGTAAAAAAACATATTTTAGTCTGACTTTCCAGCTGTCCATTTTCCTCTACAGGTCGCATTTCTCAACAGATTCTCGTGAAATTTTGTGAGCAGGTTCGATAATATATTATAGATATTTTTAATTTAGCCAGTTTTTCAAAATTTACCAAAAATCACCATTTCGAAAAATGTTTAAAATTAGAAACGCCATCTAGCTGCGAACATACCTACCAAATATAACCAAACAGCACGTACCATGGGCAACAGCGACGCTTAACCACTGCTAAGGTCAAAATCGCTTGCACGCCGCGCCGTCACAACCATACGTTTAGTTCGTGTAGGGGCGTCTTATAATTGTTAGGCAGAGCGTGGAATAAAACCCTGATGCTGTAGTTTGCAGATATTTATATTTTCGTCTTTTCAAAATTTTTACGCAAGTGACAGTCAACATAACAGTAGTTACTAGGTAACGGCCTGGGTTGCCTGACAAACACCAACACTTCCCCTCAAACGATCATCATCATCATTCATGCGTCACACAACAACTCAGTCATGCTAAGTTAAACCTAAGGCCGAAACACATTTCTCAAACTTTATACGTCCCAACGGCTTGGTCAGAACGTCAGCTACGTTGTCCTCAGTGGGTACATACTGTAGCTGTACAGTTGAGTCTTCGACACACTGACGAACATAATGGAACCTTATGTCAATATGCTTAGTCCGTCTATGTGCAATTGGGTTTTGCGCAAGCTTTATCGAACTCTGATTGTCGACACACAAAGATACGGGTTGCGCCGGCACTTGTAAAAGAGAAGCAAGAAAGCTTCGCAAGTAGGTAGCCTGCTTGCAAGCCTCCGACAGCGCGATATATTCCGCCTCTGTAGACGATAATGCTACGCAATTTTGTTTCTTGCATTCCCAAGAAACTGGATTTCCACCAACCTTAAAGTTGTATCCTGAAAACGACTTTCTGTCTTTCACGTTTCCGCCCCAATCCGCGTCTACGTAGCCAGAAACGTTCACAGAATTACTCGTACTCGCTTTAAATGTCAAGCCGTAATTTATAGTTCCTTTAAGGTATCGTAGCACCCTCTTGGCCGCCTTCATGTGGACCTGATGACAACAGGAATTATATTGTGATAAGAAACTTACTGCAGCCGAAATATCTGGGCGAGTATTGCATGCAAGGTAGTTTAGCGCTCCTATCAGTGACTGGTATCTGAGCCGGTTTGGGTGATCCAACACTTCACTTCCTTCCCCTTCAGCCAACACCGTGTGAAGATCTAACTCCATTGGAGTCTTCACTGGTTTGCAATCCGCCAGACCGAAATCCGCCAACAGTTTCGTAGTAAACTTACTTAATGAAACTCGCAATGCACCGTTTTCTCTGGTTAGCTCCATTCCAAGAACTTTTCTTGCTTTCCCCAAGTCTTTGATTTTGAAATTCTCCCTCAGACTTTCTAAAAGTTCATTTTTCTTCTCAGTTTTGTCATAAAATATTAGAAAATCATCGACATACAAAATTATGTGAACATTGTCTTTATAATATAAACATGTGTCATATCTTGAACGTTTAAATGACAGTGACAACAATACTTCATTTACTTTTTCGTTCCAAGAGCGTGACGCTTGTTTAAGACCATAAATTGCCTTCAGCAATAAACAAACCTTTTTATCATCTTTTGTATAGCCTTCTGGTTGTTGCATGTAAACTTTTTCATGCAAGTCACCGTTCAAAAAAGCTGTGTTCACATCGAAGTGATCGATTTCGAGATGTTTGTGAACAGCCAATGAAAGCAGCAATCTTATAGTTGATCTTCTCGCAACTGGCGAGTAAGTCTCGAAGTAGTCAACTCCATAAGACTGTGTAAATCCTTTCGCCACAAGTCGAGCCTTGTAGGACTTATTCCCATCAGTATCAAACTTGTACTTGAATATCCACTTGCTTCCAACAACTTTGGCTCCAAATGGTTTATCCACAAGCTTCCAGACTTTGTTTTCGTACATAGAGTCCATTTCCTTTTGCATGGCTTCTCTCCACTCCATCTTATCGTCGCTTTTCAGAGCTTCTTGAACACTACGGGGTTCTTCCTCAGTGACGAGACAGACTAAATCCTCTTGATCTCGCAATCTGTTCCTTAAAGGATATCTTAGCTGCGCTTCTGCAGGATCTGGATCTGTTTCACTTTGATCGTCATTAGCTTCTGAGTTTCCATTCAGCTCTGCGTTATTAGAAGATGATAATTCCGAGTGTGAGACAGGTTCAGGTTCAGCTGGCTTCTCATGTACAATCTCCCATAAAACGTCAGAATCTGACCGTACAGATAGCTCTTTGTTGGGTGTCTGAGTGTCGCTGATACCACCTGTATCCTCTATAAATACAACGTCTCTTGCCTTTATGATGTTTCGTGGATTTTTCATATCTGCCAAGCGGTAACCTTTCGTTTCCGTGCAATATCCCACGAATCGATATTCTTTGGCTTTTTTATCCCACTTCTTTCGAGTTTCCTTTGGTATATGCGCGTAAGCAATCGATCCAAATACTCTAAAGTGACTGACAGTCTGAGCTCTATTCGTCCAAAGCTCCTCCGGAATCTTCCCCTGGTTAGCAGAATGTGGTAGTCTATTTTTTGTGTAAACCGCAGTATTACAGGCTTCTGCCCAATACCTTTTACTTAGACTGTCTCCCAGCATAGTTCGAGCCATCTCTACAATCGTTCTGTTAGCTCGCTCTGCAACGCCGTTTTGTTCTGGAGTATAGGGTACTGTCAACTGATGTTTAATTCCCTTGCTACGAAGATATTGTTTAAATTCTTGATTGACAAATTCTGTTCCATTGTCCGTTCGTACTGACTTGAGTTTCAAGCCTGTCTCGTTCTCCACATGTGTCACAAAGTCCTTGAAGTATTTCAAGCTTTCGGATTTTGACTTGAGGAAATATGCAAACATTTTCCGTGTAAAATCATCTACTATGACCAGCATGTAACGAGATCCATTGTATGAACATTCCGACATTGCACCACAGATGTCCATGTGTACCAATCCTAACTTTTCAGTTGCTCTTACTGCTTCACCAACTGGAAAAGGTAATCTGTGTGACTTACCCTTAATACAATCAACACAAGGTTCCATTACACTCTTTCCAAAATCGAGACCAGGAAGCTTACGTAAATCTCTTTCATTCACGTGACCAAGCCGCCTATGCCACAATTTCAACGAGCTCCCAGCTTGAACTGTAGTTAACGCCTCATCTACAACAGGAAAACAATCATCAAGTTTATAGATGCCTGAGACCTTACTTGCAGTAGCTACCAGCTTACTCGAAATGTGACCTACCGATTTGTGAAACAGTTTACATCCATCTGCATTAAAAACTACTTTCCATCCTCTCTCAACCAATTTAGACACAGACAAAAGATTTACTCTCAAACCAGGTACATACGTAACATCCCTTATAGGCAGCAATTTACCTTTCAATCTGACCATAATGTTACCTGTTCCCTCGCTTGAAATCTTATCATTGTTTGCACAAGTCACATCAAAGCTCTTATCACCACTATTATAAACCTTAATGTCTCTAAACCAATGTTTCTGAAATGACATATGATTCGATGCTCCACTATCAATATACCAGGATTCAGAGTTGAATGTATCACGAACACTTAATGAGGTGATTAAACCGATGTCGCCATTCTTCTGTCCTGAAAGGAGTGGGCACTGAGGTTTCTTATGTCCTTTCTCTCCACATTTGAAACATTTGACAGGTTTCTGCTTCTTGTTTTTATCTTTAGCATTTCCTTTAGCTGCTAACGCCGAATCGCTCGTAGAGTTGGATGTACTGCCTTTGCTCGAGTCTTCCTGTAGCAACTTCTGTCGCACATTCTGTGATGTAATCTTCATACCTGAGTGTTCCAAGGCCATTCGCATGGGCTTATACTCATCTGGTAGACCTCTCAGAAGAATAACAGCTACTAGTTCATCATCAACGCTATGGTCGATCTCTCTCAGTTTCTGAGTGTGACTCATAATTGCGGCAATGTACTCATGCATATTCGAATGTCTATCCAGTCTTTCATCTAAAAGCGAATTCAAAAGACTTATCTTCCGATTGAATCCCTTGTCCTCGAATACAGCAGCTAGTGCTTCCCATGCTTGCTTCGCTGATTTGGCCTCCTGCACGTATGGGTATAGGTGCGGCTCGATGTGTAGACATATGGTAGCTAGCGCTTCTTCGTCTTTCTGGATTCCAGAAGAGTCGTTTGCATCTGGTGTACTCGACGTGTAAGAGAAAAGTTTTTCTCGTAATAGAAGCATTTTCACGGCGAACTTCCATGACGAATAATCTTCGATTCCATTTAATTTCGGGATGGAAAATTTTGTGAGGGCCATAACCTCTTATAATTGTTAGGCAGAGCGTGGAATAAAACCCTGATGCTGTAGTTTGCAGATATTTATATTTTCGTCTTTTCAAAATTTTTACGCAAGTGACAGTCAACATAACAGTAGTTACTAGGTAACGGCCTGGGTTGCCTGACAAACACCAACAGGGCGATACGCGCGCACACGAATTTTGTTGCAAACTGGTTAAGCGTCGCTGTTGCCCATAGTACCTACTACGTGCTTTGAAAAGCTCGTGAACAGTGTGGGAAAAAGGGGTGGCGACATCTATTAGATAATTTTTTAAACAACATACAATTTGAGCTACTTTTTAACGCGAGGTCTACAGCTCACGGAGCCACTAGTATTATTTGTATGAATGTGTATGTTTTAGCAAATAAACTCTTACCATTGAAAATGGTTATCAGATGCAAATCGCCTGAGACGTATTTTTGGCCATATCTCCGAGGATTTTGGGAGGATCGAAATGAAAATAGTACTAAAAGTTGAGGAATTTATCGAGACACGTGTGCACGTTTAAATTTTGAAAATCTACTGGTAACTTTTTTTGGAATTATGCGAAATTTCAAAAATTCCGGGTTTTTTGGGGGATGTTTGTTTACTAAATTGTAAATATTTCGAAAAAAAAACCGACTTAACAAAAAATGAAAAAAGGGTCCTAGGGTCAACAACCTAGGTCCAACTAATAAGTTAAGCTATCAAATGGCGAAATAATTTTGAAAATCGGTTTATAATTGTGACCTGTAGGTGGTCCCTTTAGATTTGGAATTGTAGAAAAACGGCTGTTTCCGTACATAAAAAGTGATGTAGCTTCTATTACTATTGACCGATCGTCATGGTAATAGTGTTAAAAGATGCAGAAGCAGACGAGAAGTGCATTCGTTGGAATTTTGAAAATTGGTTAATATTATTTCGGCTGAGTCGAGGCAGTCAGCGGGCGCTTTGTGACACTCGGCTCCGCCTCGTGTCACAAACAATCGTAAAAATAAATAGGTACTACCTAGGTAAGAGTTGAGAAGTGAATATACTACCTAGGTAACTTTAAAAATATAATAGGACTCTGCATTTGATTTGTTTTTGGTTTTTCGTAAATTTTTGTGTTCATTTTCAATGCTCCGATTCTTGCGGGGACTGTAAAATCTGTAAATTTTTATCTATGTATCTGTTACCGGCCAAACCCGATTTCAGGACAAACTAGTTTGGCCTAGGCTAAACTAGTTTGTCCTAAGCTCAATAGGATAAACCAGTTTAGCCTAGGCCAAACTAGTTAATCCTGATATAAATACGCACATTCCAGGATAAACTAGTACGGCCTAGTCTAAACTCATTTAGCCTTGTCGAAAGTAATGAAATAGAATTGAGGTATAATTATTACTTCTTAAACATAAATAAATATTCACTGTTTAAAAAAATATGATAGGTAACTAATTTCATAAAAAAAATCTTTAATATTTGTTATCAATTATTGTTTTTTCAAAAAACACTTCGTTATTTTGTTTCTAGCTTTTGCGCAACTTCTTTCGCGTGGATATTTTAGAAAATCTTTAAAATTCTTAAAATGCCGGCGTTCCCGTCCCTGTTTCCGTTCAGAATCGGATCCAGAGATATTTATTATCCCGTTCCTCTTCCCGTTGCCGTTTCGGTTCCATTCGCGTTCCCGTTACCACTTTTCACTTGACACCTGTCACTATAGCCACTTCACTTTTCACTTCACGCTTTTGCTTCCGCTTTTGCTTCCGCTTTTGCTTCTGCTTTAGCTTCCGCTTTTACTTACCGTCACCGTGACCAATCAATCTTTATATCTATCTACCTTTTCTTTTTAATGCACAACATGATAGTGCTTGGCATTCACCTCACCAGATGCTTAATAAAAAATATGCAAATTAATATAGGTACAATTTATTATTGTACTCTAATGTAAATGATGGCAAATTTTTTATTTATTCCTTGTTATGCATTGGATTTTTAAAACTTTTCGAGTGCCGGCAATGAGGCAGGAAGTAAGAAATTCGGAGATTCATCCAGTGCGCTTCTACCTTCGGCCTTATCGTCACTAAGCATCTGGTGAGGTGAATGCCAAGCACTATCCCGTTGTACATTAAAAAGAAAAGGTAGATAGATATAAAGATTGATGGTCACGGTGACGGTATAAGTGAAAGAGGAAGCGGAAGCAAAAGCGTGAAGTGAAAAGTGAAGAGGCAAGTGACAGGTTACAAGTGAAAAGTGGTAACGGGAACGCGAATGGAAACGGCAACGGCAACCGGCAAGAGGAACGGGATAATAAATATCTCTGGATCCTATTCTGAACGGAAACGGGGACGGGAACGCCTTCTACAGCATTTTAAAAATTTTAAAGATTTTCTAAAATGTCCACGCGAATGAAGTTGCGCAAAAGCAATTAACAAAATAATGAAGTGTTTTTTTTTAAAACAACAATATATATCAAATATTAAAGATTTTTTTATGAAATAAGTTACCTATTATTATTTTTTAAATAGCGAATATTTATGTTTAAGAAACTTTAATTATACCTCAAATATTCTATTTCATTACTTTCGACAAGGCTAAATGAGTTTAGACTAGGCCGTACTAGTTTATCCTGGAATGTGCGTATTCATATCAGGATTAACTAGTTTGGCCTAGGCTAAACTGGTTTATCCTATCGAGCTTAGGACAAACTAGTTTAGCCTAGGCCAAACTAGTTTGTCCTGAAATCGGGTTTGGCCGGTAACATATCTATCTCCAAAACTCAAAAAAAATTATATCCTAAATATTGTTCATAAAGGAGCAATTAACTGTAATTATATTGCTGTAGGTGTGGAAGAGTGTGCCACTGGCGGGTGCGGCGCGGGCGGCGTGTGCATGGAGGCGGCCGGAACCAGGCACTGCGCCTGCGCCGCTGGGTGGACCGGCACGCACTGCGATAGAGGTACGGATACCTGTTGCCATTATACTACTACTTAGCTATCTCATCCCATCTTAATCATCGTCCCCTACCCTTATCCCAATTTGTTTGGGGTCGGTGCAGTGCGTCCTTCTCTTCCATTCCTTCCTGTCACTCGTCATCACATGCACTCCCTTCTCATTCATATCATTCCGCACGCAATCCATCCATCTTTTCTGCGGTCTTCCTCTTAATTCCCAGCCCTCAACATTCATAATCATTCATTGCTTTTCTGGTAACATGCCTTTCAGGCCTTTTCATAACATGCCCAAATCTTATCCCATCTCATCCCATCTTAATATTATTTTATAAATTGTTGTAAGCAAACGATCGCTCAACCTTTTACTGTTACAACTGTACATAAACAGTTATGACTCCAAGCTATTAGTATTAAGAGGTAATAGTCACCTGAACTCACGCTTGCAGTGGTGCCAAAATGATCAGAAACACGGAATCCTGATGGTTACACTTCTGGAGGACTCTTTATGTCAAAGTGAACTCTCGCCATCTAAATCACCATTCTTTACGGAACTATACTGTGCTTCTCGTTTTGGTTGATTATACACATCCTAGTTAAAAAAGACGTGAGTCATTCTTTTTAACAGAACTGAGATTTATTTATTTCCTTCAGAAATTGATGAGTGTGCCACAAACCCATGCCGGAACAATGCGACCTGCGTGGACGGACCCGCTGATTTTGCATGCGTCTGTCGCGAAGGATGGACTGGTAAGACTTACTTTCTCATAATAGCATGCAAATTTGTAATCAAAATATTTTCTTTTCTTTCTTATCGTATGGGGATTAGGTGTCACCTCTAGTGTTAGAGTTTATCAAGCCGCCTGTAAAGCCTCTAACTTGGCTTAACAACTGTTATAAGATAACAACAGCCGAGTCCTGTAAAGCACGGAAGCGCTCAGTTGTAATGCCATTTAACGGTCATCTATCCCATACCTGGCCGGACCGAGCGTTGATTAACAAACATGATCGAGTACGATCAGTCCGTCAAGCTCCGCCATGAGCGCTTCATCGTGTTCTAAAAATATTTTGAGAATATGCGATCGTCAATGTTATGGCTCCTACACCGAGTTATTTTTATAAAATTAAATATTACTCACTTTATTAATTACAAAAATGACAGAAAATGCTTTTATTATGGCAGGAAAAACGTGTAACGTTAGGATAGAAACAGACCGCTGCCCAGAAGGAACTTGCGGGAACGGCGGAACGTGCATACGAGAGTCGAACGGGTGGCGATGCGTGTGCGCAGGTGGTTGGGCGGGGGTGGCGTGTGAAGCGGCCACCCCTGTACCGCAGCCGCCGTCCGCCTGTCCATGTGCTCGTGGCACTTGCTTGCCAACTACGTCGGGATGGGCGTGTGCTTGCCCTGCCGGATGGACAGGGGTACACTGCGACCGTGCTGCTGACGGATGCGAATCATCGCCATGCGCGCACGGGCGGTGCGTGGGTGGAGCGGGCTGGTGGGCGTGTGAGTGCGCGGCTGGATGGTCCGGCGACACGTGCAGCGAGCGCGTGGTCGAGTGCTCGCCTGGCTGTCCCCCACCCGCAACCTGCGTGGGTGACGCGGAACGAGGGGCACGCTGTGTGTGCCCCCCACCACCGGCCAGATCATCGCGCCGATGTCTAGAACGTGAGTACTAACTTATCTTATTTCATACGACAATATATTATTGAATTTTGCAGTGTGTCCCATTGTACCCTTCGTTAACATATTAGATTCATAACGATCAAATTTGCCCTAAAGCCAATGTGCATGAACTGCATGGCTGATAGTCAAAATATGAAAATAGATGGTCTTTGAATTGATCCAATCAATTAAGTCTGATCTTACAGAATCATCTGATACGACTTTTGTGTTATCGTAAGTTTTGTAATTTTTCTCTTTATTGTTGCACAGTGCTCGCGGGCCTGGGCGTGGAGGGGGTGGAAGGCGGGGTGGCGGGGGGCCCGGAGGCGTGCGGTGCGGACAACGGCACGTGGTGGTGGGGCTGCAACGCGTGCTGGTGCGCCGCGCGCGCGCGCGTCTGCACGCGCCTCTGGTGCGGCCTGCCCGACTGCCTTGCGCCCAGCGCCATGCCCTGCCGCACAGACGAGGTAACAATACAAACATTATACGTAGGTTCCATAGGTATGACTCTCGCTTGACAGACAGGCCTTCCTTATGGGTGGATAAGGAGTTTGGGTCATAACCCACCACGCGGGCCCAATGCGGATTAGTGGGTGTTAACGACTGCAAATGCAGCCGGGACCAACGGCTTAATGTGCCTTCTGAAGCATGGAGGAGCTTGAGATAGTGGTTACCTATCCCATGACCGACCCTTGCGAAAGTTGCTTATGCTTAACCTCCGCGATTGCTGGGCCAGGCGCTATACCACTGCGACACCGAGCTCCTCATCATAGGTATAATTACATCTATTCTTTTTAACCCTTTGGCTGGCGTCGAGCGCTCTTTACTAAAATCCGTATTTTTTATCGTTGGTCAGTAATTGTCAGTGTAGTACAGTGAAAAAAACTTATCTGACCAGCCCCCTACTCAAATGGCCACTTTTCTATTCGTTTGAACGCTACGCTTACTTTTAAAGCTTAAATATGAGCAATAGATGATTAAATCACATGTCGCAAAATTATGTAAATCACAGACTTCGATGTATTGTATGGAATTGTCAAGCTTACGGCACGTTATTGAATAGTTTACTGCTTATTATAAAGTTTAAATAGTAAGCGTAGCGTTCAAATGAATAGAATGTTGGCCATTTGAGTAGGGGGGCTGGTGGCCAAAACTTGAACTAAGTATTTTTTTTTACACTATTGCCCAAAAGAAGAAGTTTATTGTATTGCATAATTGTTACCTAGGTTACGCCATGAATTAATAAATCTAATCGTCTTACTTATGTGGTATTTACATAGGCGACTAAAACCGCACAACTTTCACCGTACGGCGAAATTCGACCGTGTAAAACGTAGTGATTATTTCCTCTGCGCGTGTAAATGGCAATTCGGCCTAGGCCGCAGGTGACTGAACAAAATTATCTGATTCGGTGGCCAAAACTGGAACTACGTTATTACATAATATTGTTACCTAGGTTACGCCATTAAATACATAGACGACAGCAACACCATCATCTGCGATTCAATTTTGGAAGCGACTTGCTAGGTGACTATAAAGCCTACCGTCACAGGTGACTAAAACCGATCCATGTAAGGTATATAGCCCATTAACATTAAAAACGTTCGATTGCAGGTGTGCGTGCCTGCAGCGCCTGCGCTGTGCCTGCGCGGTCCGTGCGCGCCGCTGGGCGAATGCCGGCGAGTGTCGGGGCGGCGCGTGGAGCCCCCCGCGCTGCCCACGCCCGCCGCCTGCTGGCCCGGCGCCCGCTCGCCCCCGCCGCCTGGCTGCGCGCGTGCACAACTACAGCTCGCTAGAGAACGGCTCGCACGCGGCGCGCACGTCGAGCGTGCGTGCGGAGCTTTACGACGCGCGCTCGCCGCCACGCTTGCGGCGCACGACCCCCCCGCGCCCCCGCTGGTGCTACTCTGTGATCTCGCTGCTGATGATGACGACGCTCTAGATTTAGCTTTAGTATGTATTTTTTACGTCTCGTTGTTAAAATTAACTAAAACATTATGTGCTTTTGAATCCAATCGTAACAAATATTATTTAAAATTCGAAAGTAAGTATGTTTGTTTGATTTTCGCTTTCACGTCTAACTACTCAAACGATCATCATGAGATTTTGCATACACGTTGTCAGGAATACATAAAAAAACATCCAAAAAATAATGTTCACACAGATGAAGTCGTGGGTGGATGCTAGTCGTCTATATCTCCCTCCACCCGTTCGTTTCAGACTTTTTAACTAATTAGATTTTATTTTATAAAAATAATACAAAAAGACGAAGATATCTGAGAATTTTGTCTTAAAGAAACACTGCGAAGAACGGGCGCCAGAAACATAGAAATAAGATACATAATACGGTATTTACAAAGTTAAAATTATCGTTACCAAATACATTTTTGACAGCATTATGTGTTACGTCCATTCCACGGATTTCTGTCTTTCAGATAATCGTCTACTTTAAATAACCTTTACTCATGAAAGTCTCAACATGATTTTAATCGTGTCATCAGCACCTTCCACGAAGCAAGGGTGTATGCAATTGACCACTTTGACTTGAATATTACCTCCTTTATCTTACAGTGGGTGGGCGACGAAGATGGAGCGGAAGACGATGAAGATTCGAGCGCTCTTGGCGCGGCGGTGCGCGCGCTCAGCGAGTTGGTGTCTCGACGGCGGCTCGCGCACCACCCACTGCTGGGTGCTGCGCTGCGCTTGCGCGTCGCACACGCCGTGCCCGACGCCAGGCCCTCTGAGCCCGCCGCCGTCACCTCCACTCCAGCGGGCTTGCTGGCGCTCGCTGCCATCGCGCCGCTGCTGCTGTTGGCCGCCGCTGCCGGGGCTGCCTTCCTCATAAGAAAAAGGCGAGCGGCTGCCGCGGCCGCCGAACGCACGCGACGTTGCGACGAAGAAAAATCCAACAATCTCCAGAACGAAGAAAACCTTCGCCGCTACGCGAACCCGCTCCGAGAAGAACGCGCTCCGCGGCGACCCGCAGACGAGCTGCCGCGTGCGCATTCTCTATACAAGGCGCAGAACGCAGATGCGCGGAACGACACGCCGCCGCGCGACAAGGAGCTGACGAAGCGCGCGCTGCCGCCGCCCGAGCCGCCGCCCGCGCGACACCCGCCGCCCGAGCGGCTCACCGTGCTCGTGTGACCCCATTCTACACATATTATTATGAGCATACGAATACGATTCCACGCAAAATCTCTAAAATTCGATGATAGAGACTGATCTAAAACCTCAATAATTTTTAATGATTAATTTAAAAATGTGTTGTAGAAGTGTGTTGGCTTTTGCAATAAACTGTACCTAAAGCGAATAATGCGTGAAAACTCTTTTAATATTATAGTGTTTATTTTCTAAATTATGTTTCTCGGATCTTGTATGCTTAAAATGTTAGTATGGTATGGATATGCCCGTGTGATACTAGTGTAGCCCCGCGCCCCGCGCCCCGCACCTGCCGGACGCTCGCTATTTATTATGTTAGAACGATGCCCCGTTTTGTAAATATGTATTTTTGTAAATAATGTTATTAAAGAGTGTATTTTTGTATGTTTTTGAAAGATTATTTTGGGACGCGATTTGTACTTTTTGTAAAGGTTGTAAAGTTGAATTTAAAGATAAGATCGTTTTAATAAAACGCTGCCAAGTTGCTTATTTGTTTAATTTATCTTTCAAAATATTAGATGTACATGTGTACGGTTTACATCGCACAAATCAGGTCACCGCGTCAGCGTTTTAATATACAACTACATAATTTTGTTCGATAGGTACAATAATTTCATAATAAAATATTTAGGGCTGATATTTCAATGCCCAGATAAAGCTTTATTCACGAAGCCGGCGTTGCTCTAAGCTTTATTCGTTTGATAACGTATTATGCCGCCAATTTGAAAGTGATTGTTATATGTTTGTTTGTCAAATTTTATGAATGACTTTCATGTTATTCGTATTATAAATTAAGTGACTGATATACGGTAACAGAATTGAGAACGAGAATGGGAACTAATCGATATATATATAAAAGAGTAAATCACTCACGCACTCACTCATCACGAAATCTCAGAAACTACAAGGTGTCTCAAATTTTGCATGGGGGTTCCTTTTAGAGTGTAGGTGCTCACTAAGACGGGATTTTGCGAAATTCAATCCCTAAGGGGGTGAAACAGGGTGGCAAAGTTTGTATGGGAGAATGCGATTCCTTGGCCCGATTGACTTGAAATTTTGCATAGACATTATTTTACAAAATTAATTGAATATGTGTTTCGTATTTTTTTTAAATATATTCCCTAACAGGGTTTAAAAGGGGTAGAAAGCTATTTTTAGGGTGATTGATTTCGATATCGGAATCAAAACTTCTTAGTGCATTTGAATGATTAAGAAAAATAAATGTCAGTTGTCAGGTTGTCACCTACCCTGAGAGTATAATATTGGTTCACCAGAGAGAAAGCAATAAGTTGTCACCGCACGAGCTGACGTTTCATGTTGTAAAAGATATTATCCCGATTTTCTCTATATTACGAAATATTATGGGTTAAGAGCTAGCCCCGGAAAAAGGTATACAATTTAGAGAGCGACGAAGCCCCTCTAATTAGTGTGCCATACTATCATTATTAATAGATCCCAGCACCTGATAGCTTTTCAGTGGTGGGGGTGGGAGTGGTTGGGCAACAAAGGGGCTGAAAAACTCATTGAAGGTATACAATTTACAGACCTCTGGATTTGGTGTGGTATAATAGCAAGCCAATCATGTATCTAAGTCGAATATAACATTGCCAGGCATTTCGGCTGGTGGGAAATTAGTGCCAGGCGGCATCAAACTTGACCACTTTTTCGCGCATCTTTGATGCCGCCTGGCACTACTTTCCCAACACCCCTTGCCTACATCGTATATATGTAGATATCCTGTAGTATAATCAAATAACTTCACACTAACACCACATTAGCACAGTTTTACATTAGTAACTACATTGCACCCGTGCGAAGCCGGGGCGGGCCGCTAGTAATATTATAAATGTGAAAATTGAATGTTTGGATGTTTGTTACTCAATCACGCAAAACCGGCTGAACGAATTTGGAATAGCACACAGACAATTGTAGCCTGTGGCAAAAACATGGATACTTTCTATCTCGGTCAAAGGTTCCATAGCGACTTTCCGAATGTCCACACGGACGAAGTCGCAGGCAAAAGCTAGTTCTTAATAAATCGCTCGTTTTCTTAACCTAAACTAGTTTTTTTTTCAACGTATAAGAACACCCACAGTTTTGACGAGGCCACATCTCGTCCGCTCGCGCAGTTTTTTTTTCGGGCGGATGGTGTTTTATTATTATTATTGGTATTTTTATTATTTTAGAATTTAACATTTAATCTAATTATAGGTACATTAAAATTTATGTTCATACCTAGACGCGTAGTTAACCTTAAAGACTCATGTCAATGTCATGAGTGAAGTAAAGGAGCGGATTCTAGCAGGAAGAGTTGGCGTATGGCGAAGTTACTTTACGATAAATTCTTATTATTAAATGCATATATGTGAAGTAAATGCCCGCAAAATAATGCTATCTCTTAAAAGAAATGAGAACGTTGTATAACCGCCTCTACAAGAATGGAGTATATGAATAGGAGCTTACTGAGACCGATGGTTTTCTATAAATACGATACACGGATCGGTTTGCTGGGGCCTTACTATGAGCTCTTATAGCAGGACTTATACTGAATGGCATTACTTTTTCGTACCATGGCCTGCGGAGGGCCTGCTTTAATACACGCTCTTAAACCGTTCACCATTTTTTATGTATGGACGAAGCGTACCACGACGCTCCGTTTGACAGTTTGGGAGCTGTTTTATAGCGTCTGTAATGTCAAATAAAGCAATTCATAAAAAGTTCCTACGTGATCAGCTTTTTCAAAATTGTTTAGTGTATTTAGATAAGTTTGGCGTGAGAATTTTAAGATTTGTGAATTTCTTTTAATGTTTATTATTTAACAGTGAATTATGTAACTTGATAAAGGCAACGCGACGACTTCCTTGTTGTTGAATATCACTAAAATAAAAAGAAATGATGAGAGATGAGACCCCATAAATAAGTACCTACTATCCCCTTCAATTGGTAATGCGCCTGGCGGCCCTGATTTTAACCTCAAAAACGAAAAACAATTGCATTTTTTTTAATACCTAGACCCTTTCTTATTGAAAATAAGAATTAAATAATTAATACACTATTATTACCTATTAAAATTTTCCTGTTTTTTGTCATTTTTAGCTGCGGATGACGTTGATGTGTATGTTAATTTGACAAAATTCCAGCGCATTACCAATTGACGCGGATAGTAAATTGCATTACATTTTATGTTATTATGAATAATAATAATCAAATAAAGAAGAAAATGATTTATTTTATATCGATGTAAGTAATTAACAAACTAATGGTGTGAAATGATATTGAAAATAAAAAAAAACCGAAGTACCTAATATAACTTTAATTTGTTTTATTAACTTGCGACATTTTATTACTATCCCCGTCAATTGGTAATGCGCTGGAACCTTGTCAAATTAACATACACATCATCGTCATCCGCAACTAAAAATGACAAAAAACAGTAAAATTCTAATAGGTAATATAATATATTAATTATTGAATTCTAATTTTCAATAAGAAAGGGTCTAGGTATATCAAAAATTTACAAATTGTTTTTCGTTTTTGAGGTTAAAAACATGGCCGCCAGGCGCATTACCAATTGGCGGGGATAATAAGCGATAAATTGGGTGCATTCTGCCAGACAAATATCTGAGTCATCGAACGCCATAAAGTACATTTTAACCATGAAAAGTAAATGAATATTCTAAACAAATTACTTTCCATGGTTAACAAATTTATGGCGATCGATGACTCAGAGATTTGTCTTACAGAATGCACCCATCGATTTGTATAGGCTAGCTCGTTTTCGCATCGTCTACAAAGCATTAGTGCTCTGTGACAAAGCATACCAGAGACAAACTAACCGTTCACCTTGAGTCAAAACAATCTTTAAGCCGTTCACCTAAAAGACGGTCATGGTACCGATTTAAGCAATTTTGTTTAGGGCCTGCTTCTGAACTGAACGGCTTAAGGATGGTTTCTTATTTGCTGATGGTAAGCCCCCTGGTACCTAGAACTATTCAAAGTCCGCCTTTACGTCCTCCGTATCGGAAGAACATTCTAAGACGCCCTTGTCTCTATCACCATATCTTACCTAATTACATGCCGAATGTTACCATATTAAATCACCATATTGTATTGATTGGAACGACTCAGCAGTAAGGTAAGTATGGTAAGATAGTGAGGTTTTTCCCTGTGATGAGGTGGACTAGAGGGGTGTGTGTAATTCGCTAACTGCCTCCAATGGGGTCCACTTTCTACTTCAAGGCGATGTTATAAATTTACACAAAACGTCTGACGTTCTTCTTATAGATGTTTTAGTTTTTTTATTATTATTTTTTTTTTATCTACAAACGTCCTTTTCAAAGAACGCTATAAACATCTACATGAACATTCTTTTATCTACACAAACGTTCTTTTGACAGTAATTTATGTTAATAATTTACGCTGAGTAGTTATATGACAATAGTGTAACCATAGGCAGAAAATTTTCGCTTAGTGTAACGAACGATTTTAGTAAGTAGTTTTATTTTTAACCGACTTCCAAAAAGGAGGAAGTTCTCTGTTCGGCTTACGTATGTTTTATGTCCGCCGATTACTCGAAGACGGCTGAACTGATTGAAATAATTCAAACGTAATTAGATCAGCAGGCCTATTTTAACACGTGTTTATTATAGTTCAGTCAATAAGTGATCCAAAAGGGGGTGTAGAGTACATGAGAGGGGACCTAAGCGATTTCTTCTGAAACTTGTTCAGGGCGCTTAGGAAGTAAACATACTAAAAGTCCTGACGTCTCGGAGGTGTGCCGGAGGGGGGAGGGGGGGGGGGGAGAAGGTACCACTTTTGGGTTTTTCGCAAATATCTCAAAAACGGTGCGTCATAGGAAAAAGAATTCTTCTACTAAATTAAAGCTCATAAAATTGTCTACAACTTTGATCCTAATCACGTTTGCCGAATTCCCAACCGTTTTCGAGCCTCACGCTCCGGAAAAGACGTAAACATTGCAAAAAAAATCTCTTATATAAAAGTGAAGGGGTGACTGACAGACTATTGCTCAGCCCAAACCATTGAACCTAGAGACTTGAAATTTTGCACATAGATATTATACACAATGTAGACACTCATTAAAAAAGGATTTTTGGAAATTCCACCCCTAAAGGGTTAAAATGGGGGTACAAAGTTTGTATGGAAGAGAAAAATTAAATAGACATTTCAACTTGAAACTTCGTATGAGTACTTCTAAAAACAAATAAGCAAACACGTGTTTCGTGGTTTTCCGAAACTCAACCCTTTAGGGGATAAATGGGGTAAAAAAGCCCAACAGCGATATGGGTGTTGTTATCGAGGTTTTATGGGATGTTGATTGCGAAAATGGCATTTATTTTTAGTGGTAGACATTATTCAACCCCTTAAGGGGACAAACGGGGTTAAAAATTTGTATGTAAAAAATATTAAATAGACATTACGACTTGAAACTTCGTAGGAGTACTTCTATAAACAAATGATCAAACATATATTTCGTAAATTTCTGAAAATCAATAAGGGGTAAATGGGGTAAAAAGTCGAAACTCGATATGGATGTCGTTATTGAGGTTTTATGGATTTTGATTACGAAAATGGCATTTATTTTTAAGTCCTACACAGTGGCTTTGTTACGGGGTAAGATGGGGTTCATGTTTTGTATGAAAAAATAATATTTAACAAACTGTTTGACGAAAAACTTCGTAGGAGTACTTCTGAAAATAAAAAAGCAAACACGTGTTTCGTAGTATTCCAAAACTCAAACCCTTTAGGGGGTAAATGGGGTAAAAAAGCCCAACATCGATATGGGTGTCGTTATCGAGGTTTTATGGGATGTTGATTGCGAAAATGGCATTTATTTTTAGTGGTAGACATTATTCAACCCCTTAAGGGATCAAACAGGTTTAAAAATTTGTATGTAATAAATATAAAAAAGACATTACGACTTGAAACTTCGTAGGAGTACTTCTATAAACAAATGATCAAACGTATATTTCGTAAATTTCTGAAAATCAACCCCATAAAAGGGGTAAAAAGCCCAAACTCGATATGAATGTCGTTATTGAGGTTTTATGGGATGTTGATTGCGAAAATAGCATTTAATTTTAAGTCCTAAATACATACAAATTTTTAACCCCGTTTGTCCCCTTAAGGGGTTGAATAATGTCTACCCCTAAAAATAAATGCCATTTTCGCAATCAACATCCCATAAAACCTCGATAACGAAACCCATATCGATGTTGGACTTTTTTTACCCCATTTACCCCCTAAAGGGTTGAGTTTCGGAAAACCACGAAACACGTGTTTGCTTATTTGTTTTTAGAAGTACTCATACGAAGTTTTAAGTTGAAATGTCTATTTAATTTTTCTCTTCCATACAAACTTTGTACCCCCATTTTAACCCTTTAGGGGTGGAATTTCTAAAAATCCTTTCTTAATGGGTGTCTACTATACACATGTGCAAAATGTGCAAAATTCCAATTCTCTAGTTTCAATGGTTTAGTCTTTCCGTACAAACTTTTTAACCCCATTTCAACCCTTAAGGGGTGGAATTTCCTAAAATCCCTTCTTAGTGGGTGTTTACATTGTATAAAGTATCTATGTTCAAAATTTTAAGTCTCTAGGTTCAGTGGCTGGGCAATAGTCTGTCAGTCACCCCTTCACTTTCATATAAGAGATTTTTTTTTTGCAATGTTCACTTTTCCGGAGCGTGTGGCTCAGAAACGGTTGGAAATTCGGCAAACGTGATTAGGATCAAAGTTGTAGACAATTTTATGAGCTTTAATTTAGTAGAAGAACTCTTTTTCCTATGACGCACCGTTTTTGAGATATTTGCGAAAAACCCAAAAGTGGTACCTTCTCCCCCCCCTCCCCCCTCCGGCACACCTCCGAGACGTCAGGACTTTTGGTATGTTTACTTCCTAAGCGCCCTGAACAAGTTTCAGAAGAAATCGCTTAGGTCCCCTCTCATGCATTCTAGAACTCCTTTATTGATTGGACTATTAGGTTGCTTTCTCGTTTGATTGTTCGCAAAGTTTGCGAACGATTTTATACTAGCTTCCCGACTACTATCACATAGAACTATTTCAGATTTTTCTCTTTGCAAACTTCGGAGATAAGGGGGTGGTATGGCGGTTTCCGTGGACTGTAGTTTGCGGAGCGGGGCGGTTGAGATAATGTGATGTGGAGACTTCGAAGGTAGTGGAAAAGGCAAAGGGAACTCACCAACGCACGTTCTGCATCAGCTTCTCCTTCAGGAAACGCCGTAATTGAGCGTCTCACACCCAATACCTCGGATGCACAGGCACTTGAGTTCTTTCACTGCCGGCCGGCGTATTCCACACCACACACAATGCACTAAAGCGCTAATTAAAGTTTATAACAAGTTTATGGAAGCGGTAATAGTATATTTTGCGGTTTACTTAGATTTTAAAGCGGAGATGAAAAATCACTGCATCACGCTGAATTTGGTTCTCGATAACGTCTGTATAGCGGTGGTCAAATAGTTCATCACTATTGGCGCTGTTGTAGGCACAATGTTCTTTCTCGTTCACTCGGCGTATGGTGATGTATGAGGGAATGGGAAAGGAACAACCTGAAGGACGCCACATCACGAAGAGCGCGAAAATGAAATTAGCCAAATGGCGTAAACATCCTCCCGGCCTTGATAATACGTAGTATTATCAAAAAAAGTGGTCAAAACAAAGGGAATAAATCATCAAAATAACATGCGAAATACTTATTTTAATTACCTACCTAAACTATGGGGATTAAACTATTTTATAAGTTATTGAGAAGGCAAGGGACAAAGTTTAACGATGGGTCGTTTAAACGTGCCAGATGCAGCTTTAACTAAGGCGACGCGAACTCTACCATCTTTACCCGGATAAACCTCCTGTATAATGCCCAACGGCCAGCGGAGCGGGGGAACATCATCCTGATGTATCAATACGATAATACCGGGTTTAACGTTTTCCGTATTAGTAAGCCATTTTTGTCTCACTTGTAATGAATTAAAATATTCTAAACGCCATCTTTTCCAATAACTGTGCACCATTTGATCTAACAGTTGTTTTCTATGACGCAGAGTGTTAGTTTCTTCGGAAATAGGCGCGGTAGGTAGGTATGTCAATGGAAAAGCCATTATAAAATGAGCGGGAGTAAGAGGCTCGGGATGCGGGTCCTCTGATAAAATACAAAGCGGTCTAGAGTTTAAAATGGTTTCGACTTGTGTCAAAACAGTTAACAGTTCTTCATAGGTAAGTAACTGAGATCCAATAACGCGGTATAAATGAAGCTTCATGCTTTTAATATTAGACTCCCAGAGCCCTCCGAAATGAGGAGCACGGGGCGGGATCATATGCCATTCGATGCGATGGTCGGTAAGCAATTCGTTTATCTGAGACTTAGCGCCCACAAAATTCGTCCCATTATCGGAATACATATGCGAAACTGGGCCACGCCTCGAAATGAAGCGTTTGAACGCGGAAATGAAAGCTTCAGATGACAGATTAGACACCAATTCAATGTGAATTGCTTTTGTTACCAAGCAGATAAACAAACAAATATATGCCTTCTGGCTTCTTTGTCCTCGGCGTCTACATAAAGTAATTTTGATAGGCCCGGCTAGGTCAGCGGCTGAATGAATGAATGCTTTAGTTTCTTGCACGCGGTAAGATGGCAAATCAGCCATTTTAGTATGAAGATGCGATGGAGAATTTTTAAAACAAGAATTACAGGCGTGAACACGTTGCCTAATTACATTTCTTGAAGCTAAAATCCAATATTTTTGGCGCAATAAAGAACTCAAAACATTGGCACCAGTGTGACAATGCAGGCGGTGATAGTAATCGATTAAAAGATGAGTAACATGGTCATGTTTAGGTAATAACGCGGGATGTTGAGCTTCGTATGGTAGGTTACTATTTGAAAGTCTACCTCCTACTCTTACAATTCTGTTTTCATCGAGGAACAAGTCTAATTTTCTCAGCGGCGAAGAAACAACTTTATTCGTTTTTAAGTCATGAATTAATTGAGCAAAGTGAAAACCCTGAACAATTTGGATTAAATATCTTTCAGCTATTATGAGCTGAGAAGCGGATAGTCGGTTATTACGCGGTAATTTTTTAGTAAATATAAGAATATATGCAATAATGCGGATAATTTTATTCCAAGAGGAAAATTTCTGTGTAAGGTCATAAAGTAAGCCAGGAGCGGATTTAGAAGTCGAACACACGAAAGTTTTACTCTTATATTCAGGTAAGGTCTCACAGGCCTCTGGAATAAAAGGTGTGATCGGCCAGTTTGACACTGGAGCACAAAGCCAAGGAGGGCCGTGCCACCATAGCGGATGAGAGAGCAATTGTTCTGGCAAAAGACCTCGAGAAAGGCAATCACTGGGATTCTCTATCCCACTGACATGATAGAAATGTCGCGAATCGAGATTTTCGTGACATTTTGCAACACGGTTACTAACGTAAATATCCCATCTATGCGGTAAAGAATTAATCCATGAAAGCGCTATTTTCGAATCTGAAAATGCGAATATATTATCAATTTTTGTACGAGCACTGTATGTTTCATGAATCAGACGCACTAGTTTTGACATAAGGACTGCGGCGCATAATTCCAGTCTGGCTAACGAAACCACTTTGACAGGGGCCACTTTAGATTTGGCGCATATTAAATTGACATGCACATTTCCCTCGCTGTCAGTGACGTGTAGATATACGACGCAACCGTACGCCTTCATGCTTGCGTCCGCGAACGCTACAATGTTGGTGGTGCAACCACTGGTTACTCCTAGATGACGCGGGATTTTACATGCGGAAAGAAGCGGTAGTTGTTCATTAAAACTTTGAAATAAAGAAAGTATATTGTCGGGTAAGGGATCGTCCCAATCGACTTTGAGTAGCCATAGCTCTTTAATTAAGAGTTTGGCGAATAATATCACTGGAGCGGCAAACCCAAGTACGTCCCATAAGCGGGCGATGCTTGAAAGAATGGTCCTTTTAGTAAATGTTTCCTTAATAGGAGAAGTTGAAAAGGTAAATATATCCAGGGTAGGTAGCCATTTAAGGCCTAACACCTTCATATTTTGATTATCTGAAAATTCTATAGCGGCGCGGTTAGACTGCGGCACAGCATCTAATAACTCAGGTGAGTTACTGGCCCATTTAGTCAAATGAAACCCACCAGACTTAAATAAGTCAATGAGCTCGCGTGAAAGCGATTTTCCCTCATCCACTGTTGGGACAGAAGTGGTTAAATCGTCCATATATAACTCGTGAGACGCCACATCAGCGGCGCGCGGAAAACGATTGCGTTCGTCTATCGCTAGCTGTCGTACTGTGCGCATAGCTAAAAACGGGCTGCACTTTAAACCGAACGCGACTCGATTAAACTGAAATTCGCGTATAGGTTGCGCAGGGTCAAAGCGGAATAAAATCTTTTGATATTTGCGGTGCTCTGGTTTAAGAAGAATTCTAAGATACATTTGTTTTATGTCTGCCGCTAACGCGACTGCAAACAAGCGGAAATTAAGTAACAGCACAAAAATGTCGGCCTGGAGATTCGGCCCTGTATGAAGAATGTCATTGAGTGAAATGTCATTATGACATTTAGCACTAGCGTCCAGTACAATACGAACTTTCGTAGTATCTTTATCGCGGCGAACTACGGCATGATGCGGAATGAAGTAACCTTGCGAATAATCCTCGCTGTCAGGCGGGACCTCGCATAAATAATCGTTATCCATGTAGTCCTGTATAACCTCATTGTAACTGGCCCGTAGATCAGGATCTTGAAGTTTGCGCTCTAATGAGAGCAATCGGCGAACAGCGACTGCGCGAGAATTCCCTAGTTCAGACGGATCCCGGCAAAAAGGTAAAGCGGTACAATAACGACCAGTCATATCACGCGACACGGTAGCGGTGTAAATGTCTTCACATTGACTATCCTCTGGACTAAGAAACCCCTTGGAAGGCATTTCCTCCATTTCCCAAAATTTAGTCAATGTTTTATTAAGATGAAGTTCATCGAAGCGATCACGCGTCTCCATGTCACTAGAACACGACGTGAAGAAAGTATTTTAATTTTTTTTATTTTTTATTTTGTTTATTTCGAAACTCAACCGCTTTTTTACAATAACTTGTACAAAAAATACTTAATTAGGGAAAACTTAAGCTACTACAGAGTTTCACAACATGACAATTTAAAAGAAAAATATAATATACCTATATTAAAAGTTATACGTTATCTTAACAGGTAATTTTTATAATTTAAATCCATTCAGAGTTGGTAAAAAACAAAAGGATGGACAAGGCTGTTAAAACACTTAGAATAGAATGAAATATGAAAGTACTTATATAAAAATACTAATAATATAATAAAATAAAATAAAATATAATACTATGGCGTATACTTACACATCACAATCATGCAGTAAAAACCAAGGTCATCGAACGCTTGAAGGATTCCTTACTGATGTTAAAAATATCTATGTTATTAAATTTTTTGTTGTATGTCCTAGGTAGACGAGACATTACGGCATTGTTAGCATAATTGGTACGGTGACTAGGCACACTCAGCAAGGGTGTGTGCCTTGTGCGGTATTTAGGTGTACAGAAACTTAAGCTGTAAAGAAGGTTCGGAACGTCCAAATTATTACGCAAAATATCATAAAGCAGGCTCATATCCAGCAACTCTCGGCGAGACTCAAGGGGTAAGAGATTATAGTGACGACAGTCTTCCTCGTATTCCCTGCGACGACGGAATGTCTTAAAGTTA
This sequence comes from Agriphila tristella, assembly GCA_928269145.1. Classification (NCBI taxonomy): domain Eukaryota; kingdom Metazoa; phylum Arthropoda; class Insecta; order Lepidoptera; family Crambidae; genus Agriphila; species Agriphila tristella. Next base: position 418,982 of record OV743443.1, on the reverse strand, counting down.
AGATGTTTAACAAACCTCTTTTGGACTTGCTCAATTTTGCTAATATATTTTGCATATTGTGGAGACCAAATAGGACTCCCATATTCAAGCACACTACGACAATATGCAAAATAGACCGCTTTTAGACAAGGAACACTTTTAAAAGGCTGGCAGGTCCTCATAACAAATCCCAAGTTACGATTTGCTTTATTGACGATGTATTCAGTGTGTTCAGAGAAAAGCATTTTTGAGTCCATCACCACACCCAAGTCTTTGACACTTTCAGTTCTTTCAATCGGGTTACCATTAAAGTTGTAAGGATATGTAATTATTTGTTTTTTACGACTGAAACTAATACATTGACACTTGCCAGTGTTAACAGTGATGTTGTTTTCGTTATAGTATTTATATAAGGTATTTAAGTCTCTTTGAATTAGCTCGCAGTCAGACTGCGATGAGACTTTCATGAATACTTTTTTATCATCGGCATAAAGAAGGTGATTAGAATGCTGGAAACACTGGTACATGTCAAAAATGTAGGCACAATACAACAAAGGACCGAGATGCGATCCTTGTGGGACACCGGAAGGAATTTGTATGAAATCGGACCTGAATCCGCCCAAAACTACAGCCTGCGAGCGGTTTGCAAGGTACGACGTAATCCATCTGAATAAGTCGCCTCGAATTCCAAGGGCAAAAAGCTTGTCTAACAGGATGACGTGATCAACACGATCAAACGCTTTTTCGAAGTCCGTGTAGATCACGTCAACCTGCCCCCCACCTTCCATCCCACGAAGCACGTAATCGGAGAATTCTGCTAAATTCGAGGTTGTGGATTTGCGCTTCAAAAAACCATGTTGGTGATGTGACAAACCATTTCTTATTATGGAACAAATGCTGTTATATACAATTTTCTCTAGCAACTTACTCAGAATGTTTAATTTTGATATGGGCCTATAATTACAAATATCCATTTTAGAACCTTTTTTATGTACTGGAATGATGAAGGCTTTCTTCCATAAAGAAGGACATACACCTTGTTGTAATGATAGGTTAAATATCAATGCAATAGGAAGAGACAGTGTAACCGCACATCTACGTAGAAACACAGGTGGCAGGCCATCACAACCGGGTCCCTTATCTACATCGATGTTTTCAAGCATTCGTTCAACCTCACTACTAGTCACCGCCACATTAGTCACAGTATCAATAGCTATATCCACTTCCTCGTTATTTACAGTTGACCTAGTGCTTAAAGTATTACTTTGACAGAACATACTTTGAAAAAACTCATTAAATTTAGTACATATATCAGGGGGCCTACTCAAATGGCAAACGTTATAAGCGTTTCTATATTCTACATGTTTCTTCGACTCGGCGAAAGCGATATTATTTTGGTACCCAACCCGTCTCTGCATTCAATCTTCAAACGCTTGTATCACAGAGTAACTAGAGAGAGAGTAACTCAAAGAGTCCACTAGCGCCTTTGGAAATCGATGCGGAACTACTGACATGAAATTTTAATAGCTGAAAATGTAATTTTTTGTTTCTTATTATATATTTATTTTACTTTTTTGTAATATCTTTATTTATAACAAAATAGAAAATATTAATGAAAAAGAACAAATCAAAACAAAAAAATACAAAACAACTATGATTTGGCTCGGTATTCGTACAACGGTATAAATGTTGTAGCACGGTAAATATCTATTAATATTGTAACTAGGGTTGCCACCTTTTTTGAACTAATAAAGTATATTGATTGCTAAAGCTAGTAAAAAGTACGTTGTATGTTGTATGGAAATAAAGTAATATTTATTTTTACCTTTAAAACATACTTTTTATTACTTTTGGCAATATTTAAGCAAATCTTGTGAAATAAAGTATTTTCACGTACCTACTTTATTTTCCTCATAAAGTAGAGAGTACAATAACCCCGAAATAAAGTACAGGTGGCAACCTTAAATTGAGACCTTTTTGTCGCACGATACACCCGGCTACAGTATTTTAATTTCAGCTAAGTACCTACTTTCGTATCTTTCTAGTTTTGTAATTGCGTATAACCTGCGTAATATTTTATAATCCATAATATTATAGCGAAAATGAAATAGGTAGGTAGGTACCTAGGTTAACAAAACTAACAGTAAAAACAAAAAACTGAAAAAGCTAAATACCTATATATTAAAGAGAGAAACAAATTATTTTCAAATCCTTCGAGCCGTACTTAGTAGGCAATACCTATAGTAAAAAAAAATATTTTAATAAAAGTATACTAAATCTTATTTTTTGGACTCCGGGTATTTAAACATGACATCTCTGCCTGTCTAGCATGACCGATTTATATCGCGTGATGTAGCGTTTTATCACGTTGAACTGTCAAAAAGACAAAGAAATTTGACAGTTGAGTGTCGATAAAATGCTATATCACGCGATATAAATCGGTCATGCTAGGCAGGCTGGAGTAATAAAATAATAAATATAATACAAACAGCACAATCTGCAATTTACCATAGTAAGTAAGTACTTGTATTTCAATCAATAATTAGTTCGTAGGTATATTACGTTCGTCACTGCGGCGCATTCGCGACTGTTCGTGTACCGAGTATTGTTGAAATTGGAATACTGATAGATACAGTCAGTGGCACGAATCATGAAATTGAGTGGGGATTGCGGGGAACGCGTATTCTGGGTATGCGTTGCGGTGAGAGGGGCGCAGGCGGCGGGAGAGGGGCACGCACTATTGGTCGCTCACAAGAGCACATGCGCAAACTTATCCCCACTCCGTCGATAAATATTCATGATTCGTGCCACTGACTGTACCATTACCTTGGTAGTAATGTCATGTAAATAAACAGAGGTGGTGGTAATCCGCTACGCTACTGGACTGGGTCATTAATTCGGGTGTCGAATTTTATCATTATTATTGTAATTCGCACCATGACCAAACTCAAAAACGATTTTCATTTTCATATTTTTAATATAATAATTAATTTAATATAGTTTTTTGGCAAACTTGAAGACTTTGTTGTGAAAGTTGATGCTTAAGATTCAGAGATGACGCTACTTTTGTTTCGACCGTTTACGTTGTTCCAAGTGTGCCCCTCTTGTATTATACTGTATGATCTGTGTTTAACGTTACGCTAGCTCCGACAGAAAGAAATGGTACTCAAATGGCTATTTTGACATGTAGATTTGCCGACGATAGCCAGCAATCGTACTAAATCGAAGCGAACGCCCATACCCTGTAGAAAGAAACAAATAGTCGTACGACACGTGTCTTATTTTCAATTTTGAAAAGGGTTTTTGTGTTTCCTGTGATTCCTGCCAATAAAACTAATGGAGAAGATAAATCATAATAGTGATCTGTGTAAGAAGCACTGAAGCAGGCCACTTAAGGCGTGGGGCCTTGGAATTAAAATCCCTAATCATCAGTAAGTACTTAGAATTAATTGATAAATTATGCAGTAGGTATTTTGAAGAGTATTCTTCTTTACAAAAGCCTGAAGGCATTGGCGTATCTAAAGATTATTTCCAGTGGGACAGGGCCTCTAGTTCTGGGGCAAAGCCTAGGGTCACAGAATATATAATAGTACTAACGTCTAGGGTGCTTGACTAGAGCCGTGTTGGAGTTTTGAAAGGCAATAGAAAAGTATTATAGCTGGTATTTTTCTGGGGTGGGTATCAGGCTGGTCTCCCTTCCTGCCAATGCCTGAAGGTTGTCATTTCGTAAGTATAAATTAGTTCCAGTTACTCGTAGGTACAATACCTAATTATGTAAAATCTTTTTTCATTAGTTTCCCTTTCTTTAGTCGGTAATCACAATAAAATATGATTCCCTTATAATTAACATTTATCTTTCATGTAGCATGGAAATGAAGTATTAGTTGAGCTATGTAATGATTTCAAATTTTCAATTAAGTACTTTTTATTGTTTCAGGTTGTGATAATTTCTTCTTGAATTTTCGTTCAAAATAAAATTTGCACTACCTATATTATAAGAAGATAAAGAAGAAGTGTAAAGTGAAATTATAGTGATGATTTCTGAAACTGTGGCAAGCTAATGGGCTGTGTAATAAGTGAGCGAAGCTTTGTACTAATGTATTTTATCACAAATACAACACAGAGAAAGCATTGATAATTTGATACAATGGCAAACAAAATAGTGTATAAAACATAAGAAAAATATGTCATAACTCAAAGACTTCTATGTTGTACCTATACCTATTACACATGTATAAAAAAGGAACAACAATTAAAAAATAATAAATTAAAAGTAAAAGCTATAAAGCATGTATCAAAAAAGAGGTCAGCTCGGCAGCTGGCCGAGTGATGGTAAGTGTTAAACTTGATATTATACATAACATATAGTTAACTTCACCACCATAGACTATAGCCTGACATGCTATAATTCAGTGCGGGTTGGCTTGGTGAGTTGAGTAGTGGTCCCCCGACACATATTTGGAAGTTAAATGCAGACAAACAGACATAAGGCTTCAATAACACATAATCTTTATGTTTAAGTTGCATGGTTGGCTATGGTTTCCAGATCTAATAATGAGATTTCCTGACTTTTTCCCTGACTTTTCAGGAAATTTCTTGTAAATCTACATCTACATTCTTAATTTAGTTGACATTTAATAATCTTTTCACACCAAGTAATTTACAAATTATGTGTTTTCATTAAGTTTTTACTGCTACAGTTATCAGTACATCCCTGACAACTACAGTTTTTATCCCTGTTTTCCTGATAGATGACTTAAATTCCTGACATGTCAGGAATGTTACTTGGTAATTAATATTCGCTAATTCTAATTCACTAATAATAATCACATAGTCATAAATTTACCTCTTTAATGAGTGAAAAAATAAAAATAGAATAAAAATAGTAGGTAATTGTTTTAATATAATGTTAACTTAAATAAATAAATACCTACTTTTTTTACAGGTGACACTTAGAAGAAGGCCTGTTTGTAAGATATACTAGTTACAATAAGCCAAGCAAGACTGATTCAACTACTGATACAAGATGGTATCTAACAAAATCATGGGCCTCAGTACTTTGTCTGCGTGAAAAGTTTTTTTTGCTATCCCTTGGGAACTTTGTTAAGGATGAAAGGACCCTATGTCCTTCTCTGTACCCCTGACAACATGTACCTATGTAAAATTTCATGATGATTGTAACAATTGTTTGTTACACCTCTAAACAAACAAACGGACTTTCTCATTTATAATATTATTAGTAAGGATGTGGTTGCTTTGTTATTATTATTTTTTTACTTTTAAGTTCAAAAAGTAAATGTTTTCTTTGATTTAAATTTAAATTTGTTTTAATCTAACACCTTATAACTACCCTATTATTTTGATAATGCAAAACAACAACATATTGTTGAATTTTTTTTTTGTTTTGTAGATGTGACAGATAGTACACAAAATGAAAGGTTAGAGGTAGGTAGTCAATATTTTATTTTATAATTATATCTAAACCAATACAATTAGGTATATGATTTTAAAGCACAAAGTACAGTACAGCCAGAACTTTTCCATCATGCTCCTTTTTATTTTATTATTACAGTACCTAAAGTTTCATAATCTTGTTTGTCGCTTGGAGCAAAATATTCATTAGGTACTATAATTTTGTTCAATAGCTTCAGCGTTTGTTCCTGTGCACCATCGGGCACGTTCGGTGTCCAAGGGTTAGTTTTTCCAACATCTTTTCTAGCCAATTTAAAAGGTACTTGTGTATTATATTCTGCAATGTCAATATACCTATTGAATTGTATGTATCTGAAATTCAATAAGATTGGGTTAATAACAATTTAGGTAAATAAAAGACTTATTAAAAACCATAGCGGTATTTTGATCTAATAAGTAGTCAGTATATAATGTTACGGCTAATACCCGAAGTACCCGAATAGCTGGCTAAAACTATGTGCAGCCTATGTGTAGTTTGGGGTATGAAGAAAGTTATTTGTATTATCTGTTAAAAAAAATCATCATCATCATATCAGCCGCACGACACCCACTGCTGGGTATAGATAGGCCTATCGGCTACACCTAGTTTTAGCCGCACTTCGGGTATTAGCTGTAACATTATAATTATATACTTATTATTTACCAGCATTCTTGATCACTTTTTTGTTTGTTTCATCCTTTGGTCAGAAAAGAGAGTCATGTTTTCTTGCCAATTATATTCCGTAAGTATTGTAGGTATCTTGAACTGAAATAAATGTAAGTTATGATTGATAAGTCCATACGATAAGTCTTAAGTGTGGTATTTTGATGTAAGTAATATAAAGTTCTTACTTACTTACTAAGTAAATATATCTTATTTATTATTATAGGTATCCATGGCATATGATTGCTGATTATTATAAAGAAAATTAGGTAGGTACTATACTATTCTAATTAATTAGTTTAGTAATAAACACACAGTGTTGCCAGACCCGATCAAAACTCTTGCCCACACAAGTTGTTAAAATTGCCCTTTCGGATACAAAATCGCCCATAATCGTTAAAACAACGACATGTAGGGGAAACTGTCATATCCTGACATGGTTTGTACCTAGAACAATCTTAATTTTTCGACAGCTTCTGGGCGACAATGGTCGACCGAAAAATTTTGGCAAAAAATGTTAGGTTAAATTAAAATGTTAGTCGATCTACATCAGTAAAACTGTTTTTAGCTGCGAAATCTTAAACGCAGGTGCTGGGCTTCGTTATTAGATGGTTCTATAGGAAGAAACGACAATGTATACCCAAACAAAGCTGTGATTTTGTGTTTTGGTACTTTGTGCCAGGTGTTTTCATGTGGTTTCTGGTTAGTGAGTTCCATGATTTCCAAAATCGCCCATATATTACCTGTTCCAAGAACTTTCCGCCCTTTTTGCCCTTTTTTCAAAAAAGTCCTAAAATTGCCCATGGCGTGGGCAATTGCCCACGGTCTGGCAACACTGTAAACACATTAAAATTTTTACACAACACAGAGGAAATAATCACCACGTAGTAAGCAAACAATTGACATTAGGTGCATTCCAACAGAATAATCGCTGAGTCATTGATCCATCGAGATAAATATACAAGAGAAGCAAACCTCACTTCCACGCGCCACAAAAAGCGTGTAACTTTTTAACAGTGTAGGACGGAGCTTTGAAACCACTAAACATTTTTAAGTAAACATATATCTGACTCACTCACACACGTCCCAAAAACAATACCGTCGCCAAGATTAGACAAATACCACAACAAAATTAGACAAAGACCGCGATATCAACATGCATTTTTTTTTTTAGAAAATTGTGTTGCCTCCTATGTGAAATTTTACCCCAAAATAATCAATGAAAACAAGAAAAATTTGGCTATAGAATGAAAGTATTTTATAACAAAAGCTATATGACGGCCAACTTTTTGTTTGTGGTCCGATTTCGATGAAACTCGGTTCTTAGTACTATTTTGACATGAAAACAGTAAAGCTATGTTGAAAATATAAAAATTTCAAGATGGCGGCCAACTTTTTTTGTTTGAGGGCCGATTAAGGTAAAATTCGGTATTTGTTACTATCTTAACACGAAAATGTTGAAATATTAAAAAATCCAAGATAGCGGCTAACTTTCATGTTTGGGGGCCGATTTCAATGAAACTCGGTTTTTGGGTACTATTTTGACACGAAAATAACAACGCAATGTTGAAAATATTAAAATATCCAAGATGACGGCTAACTTTTATGTTTGAGGGCCGATTTCAGATTTAGAGGGGTAAATTGGGGGGGAGGGGAAAAACTACCATCCAGTGGCGCTCCCACTCCGCGGAAGTACAAAGTTATACAGATATATGCATTTGAAATTTCAACTAACAACTTCAATCGTGATTATCTCGGAAACTATGAACTTCCACTGGGGAGGAGTTAGACAGGGGAGGTCACTTTCAACCCCCCTTCTTCCCCCCCAGACCACAACCCTAAATTCCATGGCCCATATTCTAAAGTTTACCCTGTCTTCTTTTTAATCAGTTAAATAATATATTAGTTTTGAACGAATTAATGATTATGAGGGATAGGGGGGGTAAGGTGGGGGATAAGCTACCCTCCAGTGGCACTCCCTCTCCGTGGAAGTGTGTGTACTGTGGTAAGCTTTAATGAAATTTCAAATGCGTATATCCAATAACTATGCATTTCCGCAGAGTGAGAGTGCCACTGGAGGGTATCTTTTTCCCCCCTTACCCGCTATCCCCACATATCCTTAAATTCATGTAAAGCTATTTCTAAAATGTTAACTGATCAAAATAAGAAGGTTAACTTTGGAATATGAGCCATGGAATTTGGGGTTGTGGTTTGGGGGGTAGGAAGGGGGGATGAAAGAAACCTCCTCTGTCCAACTCCTTCCCAGTGGAAGTTCATAGTTTCCGAGATATTTACGATTGAAGTTGTTAGTTGATATTCCAAATGCATATATCTCTATAACTATGTACTTTCGCAGAGTGGGAACGCCACTGGAGGGTAGTTTCCCCCCCCCCCTACTTTACCCCTCTACCCCCCATAATCATTAATTCATGCAAAACTAATATATTTTTACAGATCAAAAGAAGACAGAGTAAACTTTAGAATATGGGCCATGGAATTTCGGGTTGTAGTTTGGGGGGAAGGGGGGATGAAAGTGACCTCCCCTGTCCAACTCCTCCCCAGCGGAAGTTTATAGTTTCCGAGATAATCACGACTGAACTTGTTAGTTGAAATTTCAAATGCATAATATAAATCTCTATAACTATGTACTTCCGCGGAGTGGGAGCGCCACTGAAGCATAGTTTCTCCCTCCCACTTTACCCCCCTACCCCCATAATCATTAATTCATGCAAAACTAATATATTTTTTTACTGATCAAAATAAGACAGGGTAAATTTTAGAATTTGACCCATGAAATTTGGGGTTGTCGTATGAAATAGGCCCCTGACACAGAACAATGATACTACCAGTATTCTAACTTAGTACTAACGGCCGAAATGCGAGCCACACCTATGCGCCTCGAGTTCGGGCTGCTCTCGGGCTGGTACAGTCGCGAATGCGCCGCAGTGACGAACGAACGGTGGTTTCGTATTTTGTGATCACGATGGCGAATTGCAACTATGGAGTATATTGTGCTGTTTAAAATAAACCATAAGAGTTTAAATAAACCAAACGGTAAAAAGAATGATAATGTGTTACATTATTAACGTCAGACGAGTATCTATAGCATCTGCGTCATCATAATTAAATCTAGTTCAAAGTCAATGATGCACATCATATCAGCCACACGACACCCACTGTTGGATATAGGCCTCCCCTAAGGATCTCCACAACGATCGGTCCTGCGCTGCCTGCATCCACTGGCTTTCCGCGACCTCCACCAGATCGTCGGTCCACCTTGTCGGGGGCCTACCCACGGAGCGTCGTCCGGTGCGCGGTCGCCATTCCAGAACCTTTCTGCCCCAACGGCCATCGGTTCTTCTCGCTATGTGTCCCGCCCATTGCCACTTCAGCTGAGCAATCCTTCGAGCGATGTCGGTTACTTTAGTTCTCCTGCGGATCTCCTCGTTTCTGATTTGATCACGTAGGGAAACGCCGAGCATGGCTCTCTCCATTGCACGCTGAGTGACCTTGAGCCTCCTTATGAGACCCATAGTTAGCGGCCACGTTTCACTGCCGTAAGTCATCACTGGCAACACACACTGTTCATAGACTTTCGTCTTGAGACACTGAGGTAAGTCGGACGCGAAGATTTTTCGAAGCTTCCCGAATGCTGCCCACCCGAGTTGGATTCGACGAGAGATCTCTTTCTCGAAGTTGGACCTACCTAACTGGACTGCCTGTCCTAGGTATACGTAATGGTCAACAACTTCAAGTGTAGTGTTCCCAACATGAACTGGAGAGGGTATAACATGGGCATTTGACATAATTTTCGTCTTATCCATGTTCATCCTAAGACCCACTCTTTGGGAAGCACTACGGAGATCTTCGAGCATTGTGTTCAGGTCTTCCATGGTCTCAGCCATAAGGACTATATCATCGGCAAAACGAAGGTGTGTTAGGTACTGGCCATTAATGTTGATGCCGAGTCCTTTCCAGTCCAAGAGCTTAAAGATGTCCTCCAACGCAGCTGTGAACAGTTTCGGAGAAATAACGTCTCCCTGTCTCACACCACGCTGCAGTTGGATAGGATTTGTGCTCTGGTTCTGTACTCGGATCGTCATGGTGGCATTTTGGTATAAGTACCTCAACACCTCGATATACCTATAGTCCACTTGGCACCTTTGGAGAGACTGCAGCACCGCCCAGGTTTCAATCGAATCAAAGGCTTTCTCATAGTCCACGAACGCCAAGCAAAGTGGCTCATTATACTCCTCAGTCTTCTGTATAACCTGCCGCAGCGTATGGATGTGGTCTATGGTGCTAAAGCCTTTTCGGAACCCGGCTTGTTCGGGAGGTTGGAAGTCGTCGAACTTGCGAGCGAGACGATTCGTAAGGACTCTCGAAAACAACTTATAGACATGACTCAGAAGCGAGATGGGTCTATAGTTCTTTAAGAGGTCACCCTTTTTAAAGAACAAGATCACCTCACTTATGTTCCATGTCTTTGGCGTTCTGCCCTGGACGATGACGGAATTAAAGAGCTTCTGGAGGACTTTGAGTATCGGCTCACCGCCCGCTCTCAGAAGTTCTGTAGTGATTCCATCGTCACCCGCCGCCTTGTTGTTTTTTAGCTGTTTGAGAGCCATACTAATCTCGCACAGGCTGACGTCCGGGATATCTTCGGTATAGTGTCGGGTAAGCTTGGCTCTGGGGTCTTTAGCCTTGCTTTCAACAGGTGTCTGCGTGGAATATAACTGCCCATAGAAGCTCTCGATCTCCCTCAGGATTTCAGGCTTTGATGAAATGATGCGTCCGTCGTCAGTTTTCAGCTTCGTCATCTGGCTTTGCCCAATAGACAGATCTCTCGCGAAAACTTTGGAGCCTTTATTCCGCTCAATGGCTTCTTTAATACGATTCGTATTAAATTGGCGAAGGTCGCTCGTCAAAGACTTAGATATCTGTCTATTAAGCTGCCGATAACGATTAGCATCTACTGAACTCTGGAGCCTCATTTCACGTCTCTGATCCATGAGTAGGAGTGTGTGGTCGGAGAGTTTCTTTATCTTGGGACGGCGGGTCTTAAAGAGCTTGGACCCTACCGTACGGACAGCATCCACCACCATGTTGTTTAGATCGTCCACATCTATGCTGTTCTCAAGGGCTTCGAAGCGGTTTTGGAGTTCGAGTTGAAAGCTCTCGGGGTTTTGAATATGGGCCGGCAATGGTCGAATTGTTGATTTTATCAGTCGAGATCTTTCCAGCTTTGGGTTGATATTCAATGTGCCACGTACCAATCGGTGATCGCTCCCCGTCTTAACAGCGTTGATCACAGTGACATCATTGAATATTTGCTTTTTCGTCGACATGATAAAATCTATCTCATTTCTGACTTTACCGTCCGGACTGACCCAGGTCCACTTCCGGCATTCCGGCTTTCTGAAGAAGGAGTTCATCATAAAGAGGTTCTCCTTCTCCATAAAGTCAGCCAGCATCTGGCCTCTGTCATTCCGTTGCCCAACTCCAAATTGCCCCACTCTCAGCTCATCACCGCATCGTTTCCCCAACTTTGCATTGAAGTCCCCCATCACAACAGTGTAGTGGGTTTTGAAGCTATGCATGGCTTTAGAGATCTCCTCATACATAGCCTCCACTTCGTCATCTTGGTGTGTCGAGGTCGGTGCGTAAACCTGTATAACATTCAGCGAACACCGTTTGGATATTCTGAGTATAAGGTACGCCACCCTGGTCGACACACTTCCGATGGTAGTCACGTTGTTGACAAGGGACTTGTGGACGATGAACCCGATACCACCTTGGGACTGTTGGTCGCCCTCCCGGTAGTAAAGCAAGTTACCGGAGTTGAGGATTATCGAGTCCTCTCCCGCTCTTCGGACTTCAGATAAGCCGATAATGTCCCAGTGTACCTTGCTGATAACTTCTTCCAACTCGGTTAACTTCGCGTCGGTCCTTAGTGTGCGCGTGTTATAGGTTGCCAGGTGCAGTTGTCGTCGTTTTTGGTAGCCGAGCCGCACCCGGGGATTCTTAGCACCCCCTGCCCCGCCGTTACCGTAGCCGCTACCGTAGCTAGGAATAGCGGGGCTGCCGGGGACTGGGGGCCAATTTGATGCACAATGATTTACAATTATAGTTTGTTTGTTTGTTACGTCTTCACGTCTTAACTACTGAGCCGATCATCATGAAATTTTTCATACACGTTGTCAAGGGTACAGAAAAGAATATAGGGTACTTTTCATCCCGAAAAAAGAGTTGTTCCCGAGGGATAGCAAAAAAACTAACCACGCAGACGAAGTCGCGGGCGGCCGCTAGTCCTTACTAATATAATAAATGCCAAAGTCCGCTTGTTTGTTTGTTACGCCTTCACGTCTTAACTACTGAACCGATCATCATGAAATTTTGCATTACATGTTGTCAGGGGTCCAGAGAAGGACATAGGGTACATCATTTCATCCCGAAAAAAAGTACTTTTCCCGAGGTAAAGCAAAAAAACTTTCCACGCAGACGAAGTCGCGGGCAGCCGCTAGTGTTTTATACAATTCATGAATTAAAAACTAAAAATAAATTAACAATAAGAAAAACGTTTCTTGAAAATTTCAGATTTCATATACCTACAATATCAAAAAAGGTTAGAACTTTCTTTGGGGGAAAATAAAATTATAAAACAATTTTTAAGCGTAAGTCACCGGTGATCTACGCGGCGGCTTAAGTGTTAATAATTACAGATCTCTTTTTGTATTTGCTTATTACCAAAATATCAAACCATATTATAAATTGTATATGACAAAATATAATTTAAAAGCAAAATGATAACCTTTTGAATTATTAGGCAACCTAACACGCTATCATCTTTATTTCTAAAATATAACATACAATCACGAAATTAGAGACAAATTCAAGTAGGTGAAGATAGGTACTGTTAACTTTATTTCATCTACCTACTTGAGTTTGTTTCTAGTTTTGTACATAGATGCAGGCAGCCCTATCGTATGTTGACGTACCGCGCGGCTCAAGTTACGTATTTCAAGGACAGGCTCGAGTTAGAATACTGGTAGTATCATTATTCTGTGCCCCTGATTAAATACTGATGGATCACCCAGTGCTCTGTGGCACAAAGAATTTGTGTCTGTGGCACACAATACCAAGCAACGCGCGGCAAAAAGGTTCCTTTGCTTTCAATTTGACTTAAATTCTAGTTTAAAATGCCGGGTATTTTTTTCTATGATTTAAAAAGTTATTGTAAAAATAGCACAAATGTGATTATAAACGAAAACATAATTTACCAAAACATTTCTTTTATGATATAACAGAAGTGTATGTAACATCAGAGGTAGCGGAGTACACCTATCCATTAATCACTAATTCTCCCCAAAAATGGGAAAACTAAAACGATGTTTTTAGCGGTAGCACTGAACCTAAATTATGGTATGATTTATTTTATTTCTTTTTTTGCGTTTTTAACGTTAATAGTAATACAAAAATAATAAATTATCGCGTAAAAAGTAATTCTCTTTGATGTGATAAGTTTTTTTGACCTCGAAGCGCACTCTTTCACTACGCATTTTGAAGAGCTGTTTCTCTGTAGGCCTCCCACTGAGGACTGGCTTGACATAATCTTTACATATGTCAGCTGACATATCCGAAGTGTCCTCAACTTGGCGCGGTAAGTGCTTCTCTTGTATATTTATCTCAATGCATTGATCACCATAAAGTACATTTTAACCATGGAAAGAAATGGCAGTATAATATGATCGTCATCTCGTATGTGCAGTACATTAATGCGTGCTGAAAAAATCAGGGGCTGAAAATAACTAGGACGAATTTTATTTTTTCCATGCCAGTCGATTCTGAAAAATGATCGATGACTCAGCGAATAGTCTGTTAGAATGCACCCAAAGTAATGAGACGAGACTATCGGTGTTTTAGTTCTATGTATTCTGTGTTTGTAGAATGGAACAAGCGTTTGTGATGTTAATGTACTTTTGAGTACCAAATTAGTGTCGATATCGTTTAAGCGTAGGATTTTGTATAGAGAAACGCTTAGAAATATTTTTATGCAATATGATTTGACTTGATTTTGGATTACTTATGGTTTTAAATTAACAATAATGCAATGTTATGTGTGTAAAACAGTCACAGGCATCCGATGGACGACTATTTGTTTAATTTAAGGTAAGATTATAGTTTTATTTGATCAAATAGAAACATTGTACATTTGAGTACGAATCAACAAATTCGTTACGCTTGATCACGTGACATATGTCAATCCCATACATTGTCTTTCTATTCTACTAGCGTTAATTGTAGTAAGTGGCCATTTGAGTAGGCCCCCAGGCCCGTTAACTATGGGGACCCCCTGACTAATAAATTGACTAGGGTATTGAGAACGACCTCGCTTGGATTTGACATAGGCCCAGAAAGCCTTAGGATTCTTGCAAATGCTCTGTTGAATACGTGACGTGTAATTGTCATAGCACTGCTTTTGCAAGGTCCGCTCTCGAGCACGTAGTGATGCAAACTCATCGTAGTCACGTGGATTCTCATACTGCTTCCATCTTTTGTGTTTCTTAAGTTTTTCTCCAATCAGCTTGATTAAAGCAGAGCTGTACCATATGGGATGCCTTCTATTGCTACGTTTTATTTTTACTAAAGGGGCAAACTGATCAAGGCACTCTTCTATTTTATTATAAAAGCGCTGCAATGCTTCATCGACGGGTACTTTACTTAACATGTTATACCAATCTACTTTAGATAGAAAATTATTGATAAGGCTGTAATCACAAATATGAAAATTACGACGTGAAATATCTTGTTCCACGAGTGGCGTTACGAATAAATCTAGAATGTTTGTGTTTAATGCAGGGTGATGAGCATCCTCACTCAATAGTGGATAGGATGCCTTGGTGACCATACAGTCTGAGTTACTAAACACCAAGTCCAACATTCGCCCGTTGTTATTAGGAACATAATTATACTGTTTGAAACCCAAGTAAGTTAAATCATTGATGAATGAAGATGCTGCATCCTGCATTTGCAATCCATAATTACCTTGCAAAAAATAACGGTTGTTTTGCCATTGAAGGCAAGGTAGGTTAAAGTCCCCAATTAAAAGATATGAATCATCCGGCCTAAGCTCAACAATTTCCTCTAAAAATGATTTTATTTCAACTAATTGTGTAGCTATATCTTTAGATTTTGGTGGGATGTATACTAGAATAATATGTAAACTGTTTTTTCTAGTCTGAGTGCTCGTGGACATAGTAATATATAGTAATTCAGTGTTATAAGTAGATGAACCTAAAACTTTCTCAAAAGAACGCACCACAAGAATTAACAAAGGAGATTATCACTAAACCTACATATGCTGAAACTGTTGGTCAAGGCACAAGTGCCAATACACAAAGTACTCTATGCACCACACCAGCCATAATGCAAAATGTGAGTAAGAGTGTGGCCACGAAACCGACTATGCCTATCGTGACGCATACGAGTGGTGATAACACAGTGATAACTCAGTCAACGAATGAAGAAGAGCAAAACAATACAGGTTGGAAGACAATTCAATATAAGAAATCTAATAGATGGTCGAAGGATGTAAAAATTGGAAAGAACACGGAATTGAAGGCAATACAGGCTACAGACCGAAAGAAGTACCTGCATGTATGGCGGTTACACCCGGAAACTACCTTAGAAGCAGTAATCGATCATGTTAAAAATATTTGTGGCTCGGAAATTAATATAAAAGTTGAAAAAATTATACATAAAACAGAACGAGATTATTCATCTTTTAAAATAGCTGTACCGGAACAGATGTATGAGAACTTGAATAATGCGGAAGTATGGCCTCTGAACGCTGAATTTAAAGAGTGGATTTGGTTTCGGAGATCTTCCAAAAAAAATGTTGGTACACAATAACGAAATAGATATATTTTATCAAAATGTGAGGGGCCTCAGAACTAAATTGGACCATTTTAGAAATAGTATTGTGGCTTTTAACGCGGACTTGTTTGCAATTACGGAAACTGGCTGCAACGAATCGATACAAGACGCGGAAATCGTACCACAAGGATACAAATTATTACGATGTGATAGAACAGATGGGCGGAAACAGGGTGGTGCCCTTCTCGTGGCCACACACCGGTTAGAGCTACGTCAGGTATATATATCGGACGTTTGTATAGATAGTTATAGTTTCGAAATCGTTTGTGCAACGGTTCATTTAAATAGTAGATTTTTGTTTTTGTGCTGTGTAATTTACATTCCTCCACGAAATATACTATATCTATGTCCACGAAGTTCAGATAATGATTATATGATATTATTTAGGATAATAGAGAAATTATGTGATAGATATAAGGAAGTGATTGTTATTGGAGATTTTAATTTATATTCCTGTTCTGTAAATATTTGTAATTATTTTGAATGTTTTATGTCATATTGCGAGTTCACTCAAAGTAACGCAGTACCAAATTCTAAAGATCGTCAGTTAGACTTGGTTCTGAGCACGAGCTTTAGCGGGTCGATATCGGTGGCGGCGGCGGACGAGGGGCTCGTGCCCGTCGTGGATCCGCTACATCCGCCGCTCTCGGTGAGCGTGAGCACGGTCCCCGCGCGTATGGTGCCCTCGCCTCCGGCGCCGCCGCTGACTGCCGCTGCTAGCACAAGCACGAGCCGTGCATCTATTACACCACAATGGAATTTTTACAAGGCTGATTACCAATTACTGTACTCTATGCTAACATCTACTGATTGGAGTGCGTTGTATGAAATGAATGATTTAGAGGAGATCCTTAACTACTTTTATGATACTCTTAACAATATTTTAGATATATGTGTACCTAGAAAAAATATCAATAAAAGTCAGTCACAATATGTGTACCGGTATATTATATATATACATACAATATACACACGGGATATTATTATAGAAATTAAAAATAAGGCTTTACTCCATAAAAAATTTAAGAAAACCAAACTCGACAGTGATTACAAGGAATTTGCTAAGAGTAGAACCCGTATTAAAAAAGCCATAGAAATTGCACACAATGAACACAAGATCAAAATTCAAAATCAGTTTGCAAAGGATCCTAAATCGTTTTGGCAATATTTTAAATCTAAAAGAACTAAAATAAATAATCAATGTATTATTAAAGACGGTAAGCACCTCAGTGATGAGGAAAGTGCTAGGGAATTTGCTAGTTTTTTTGAATCTGTATACAATTCAAATCCGCCGCAACTAGACGCAAGGGCGGCTGCAGCTGACGCCGGTGCGACCAGCGCACGCGTGCATTTAGACGTTTTGAGTCTCCGGGAGATAAGGGAGGCACTCGTTCGTCTCAAGCCGAAACGGTCGGCTGGCCCAGATGGCATACCAGCGTTTCTTTTTAAGGACTGTAATAGAATATTAGCAGAACCGCTACATCATATTTTTAACATCTGTTTAAAGGAAACAACATTCCCGGCGAGATGGAAAATCACACGAGTTGTTCCCGTGCCAAAGGGTAAGTCAGGTCCTAACGTGAGCGATCATAGACCAGTGGCTGTGCTGTCAACGGCGGCGAAAGTGTTCGAGTCCGCCTTCCAACGGTGCGTACAGGCACAGGTGCGAGCGCAGCTGTCGGACGCGCAGCACGGGTTCAGGCCGGGCCGCAACACCACATCTAATCTTCTCGACTTCATGACGCATGTAGTACCTGCAGTGGATGCTGGAGTACAGGTAGATGTGGCGTACTTTGATTTTAAAAAAGCTTTCGACACGGTAGATAATGATGTCCTATTAAAAAAGCTAGCTCAAATCGGATGTACGCCACATATGCTCCAGTTTTTTGTCAGCTACATGAAAGACAGACAACAATATGTCGACTACAATGGGTATGAATCCGAGTTGTACTATACAAGGTCCGGAGTAAGCCAGGGCAGCAATTTGGGGCCTCTCGAATTTATCATAATGATAAACGACTTACCGGAAGTCGTCAAAAATGGTACCTGCTTATTATTTGCAGACGACCTCAAGTTGCTGCTTCAGGTAAAAGATAGATCTGATTGTGAACGCTTGCAGGATGACATTAACAGAGTGGTTAAGTGGAGTCACGACAATAAATTATATTTTAATGTGTCCAAATGCTCGGTGTTGTCTATCACTCGGGCGCGGACCCCCGTTCATTATGAATATAAGATGGAAGCGATGCCGATGAAACGAGTATCTCAGGTACGGGATCTGGGAGTACATCTAAATCACGATCTGACGTTTCGTGAACATATACTAAAAGCATGTAAGAAGGCGTATAGAAACTTAGGCTTTGTTTTGAGACAGTCAAAGGGGTTCACTAATATCACAACTCTAAAAGTATTGTATGACGCACTAGTCAGGAGTCATATGGAATACGGGGCAGTAATATGGGCTCCACACGAAGAGAAGTATAGGGTGATGTTGGAACGGGTCCAAAACAAATTCACGAGGCATCTATACTTCAAGCTGTACGGGGTGTATCCATTATACCCATTAATGTACCCCACACTGTTCGTACTAGGTATGGTAGGTTACAACGAGCTCAGAGTGCGGCGAGAGTTTACATTAGCCGGATATGTGGTGAAGTTACTGCGCGGGATGACGCACAACCCGGGAGTGCTGCGTCGGCTGCAGCTGAGCGCGCCAGACCAGTACGTGTGCAGGCGGCGCCGCCCGCCACTGCTGGCCGTGCCCGTGGCTAGAACCAATCTACTGGCGAAATCGCCTCTAGTCCGAACAATAATTCTAGTAAATGAAGTACATGAGAGAATTGATATTTTCTCAAGCAATTTGGGTGATCTCGCAAGAGTAGTTTTATATATTGTTAGTTATGTAAGTTATTATAAGTAATAGTAAGTAGGAATTATAACATAAAAATAAGATGCCCACAATGTCGAATTGGGATTATCCTGTAATGATAGCTGTGTAAGATTGAAATATAAATAAATAAATAAATAAATGAAAAACCAGTGTTTAGTTGAGCACTGTACGAACTCTTAATGCAGGCCATAAGACCACCCCCTGTCTTTTTATTCATTTGCACTAAATTACGATCAGCACGGAAGACGTCATACCTACAATCGCATACCTCTGAGCTAAGAATATCCTCCTGAAGCCATGTTTCTGTAAACAGCATAATATCAAAGTCGTTGCAAAGGATTTGATTGTAAAGTTTCGAAAGTTTTGTTCTCATACCACCTACATTTTGATAATAAATGTCCAAATTATTATTTTTATCATGCATTTTTATTCAAATATAGGTTAAGACACTTTGTTAAAAGGTAATGATATGATATAATATAAATAAAGGTATATAAAGGTAAATAATAATTACAATCAAATCATTATTGCATCGAGAGATAAATGCAATATTACTTACACCACGCCATCCGGGAACCCGATTCAATAACAAAGTATTTCGTGCCACTGTACAGAAATATACATGCTCACGGATCTCTAAAAAAGTAATTATTTTATAGTAGTTTGGTAGATAACGTCGAAAACGTTGGCAACAAAACAAAACAGTAAGAATAAATAAAAGATGGTTAGTAAATTTTGATATCATTATATTAAATAATTGTTCATAGTTATCTGTCACCATAATACAATAATAATTATATAAGACACATAATTTAATAACAGTGATACATGCTTTTGTTTGTATAATTAGTTTTAATATTGAGGTAAAAAATCGTTTATAACCGTGTGTCCATCCCCTCCATACCTTCCTAACCGATATCCTAAGTAGATTAAACTGAGCAAAAATAAGAACTAACATTAAAAGTTGACATTCATGCAAGTAAATAACATTTGTACTAAAGAAAAAAAGCTTTTTAAAAAAAAAGAAAAACCGCCTTCAAAAAACCTGAAAACAAAAACAGCTTAAAAATTAAATACCTCTAAAAAGCAAGAAATAATATTCGAATCATTCGTTACACATATCAATATTAATAAAACACGTCTAATGAAGTCGGGTGGGGCTGGAGGACAACTTCATTTTTTTCTAAAAGCCCCACCCGACTTCATTAGACGTGTTTTATTAATATTGATATGTGTAACGAATGATTCGAATATTATTTCTTGCTTTTTAGAGGTATTTAATTTTTAAGCTGTTTTTGTTTTCAGGTTTTTTGAAGGCGGTTTTTCTTTTTTTTTAAAAAGCTTTTTTATTTTCAACTTTTTAGTGGTAGGTATGTAAGCGCAGCGTGTAAATATTTTTTAACCTTATATTATAAAATTTTCAATGGTAAAATGCCCAGAACTCAATTTCCAAATTCACGCTGTTTGTTTTTGAGGAGTTCCGTTGTGTTTTCGTAGTCCAAATCTAGTCCAGAACGTTGCATCGCAAACCATGATTTGGTTTGTTTTGGATTGCCATAAACTTACCAAAACCTAAATCACTTTACATATACTATTTGACTTTGAGGAGTTCCCTTGTGTATCTTCGAAGTTCGAAGTCCAATAACGATGAAATTAAATTGTGACCACTCTTGAAGTATACCCTTTTAAATAAAAAAAGAATCATCTAAATCGGTTCATAAACAAAGATGTTATGTCCGAAATTCCATAAAAACTCGTACGATGGCGAGCTAAATAATTGATATTTTTCAGGATTATGAGAAAACTACTGGTCCGATCTCTGAAAAAATTTTATGGGACCACACACGAACTATGTTCTTTGAGATAAAAAAAGAATTGTACAAATCGGGTAACAACTGACGAAGCTATGTTAAAACATACATAAAAAAAAAAAATAAAAAAAAAAATACCGTCGACTTGAGAA
The DNA here is from genome assembly GCA_928269145.1 of Agriphila tristella. Lineage (NCBI taxonomy): Eukaryota > Metazoa > Arthropoda > Insecta > Lepidoptera > Crambidae > Agriphila > Agriphila tristella. The sequence continues at coordinate 398,099 of OV743443.1, read as the reverse complement.
CCTCCTCCTTTTTTTGAAGTCGGTTAAAAAACGAATATATTCGATCCATCACTGTTAAAGGTAAGTCAACAACAATAATAACAATAAGAAAGACTTCAAACAGCAACTATACTTTGGTTTCGAAAAAATAGTGTGTATCACTACAAAATAAGAAAGCTCACATTTGTATACATTACAGTTTAAATGGGTAGACCAGTTTGTTTCTTCTGAGAAAAACACTGTGTATAAAAAAGAATAATATCTAAGTTAGAATACACAAAAAAAAAGAAGGTTACTGGAGCTTATCTAGATCAGAGAGATTACGGATTAAAACTGCTGCACTTGTTTCATTCTTTCTCATATAAATACGACCTGCACGGATCCAAATAAACTTGTATTTTAATTCTTTTCCACGTTGGCGGGCCGCAGCATGGAGTTGCTTGTTTTCCAAGGACAGGTTTTCAATAACAAATATGGGGGATTTCTTCTCCTTATCATAACCAAGGTCGTGTGTGTTAAGCTTATCCTGCAGGTGCTCCTTATTGTATCGTGTAACAGCTGACAGTACTGAGTCACGCGTGCGTGGTGAGCTAAACTTTACAACAATTGTTCGAGGTCTTGTACTATCAGGATTGAGCTTCGCCACTCGTGAACAATACATAATATCATTGTCGTTTACATTGCAGTTGATGACACGTCCCAATTGCTTAACGATTTGCACAACGTTCTCGGTTTTTTTATCAGGAACGCATTGGATTTCCATAGTGGAGGCTCGTGACAACTGATCTAGTTGATTTAATTTGTAGTTAAGGGAATTGACCTCTGAGCGCAGGTTACTGTTTTCTTTTTTCAAGGTCATTATTTCCTGTTGTTGCCGTTGAAAACCTTCGGAAATTTTATCAAATTTGTCACTCATGAAATCCAGAGAGGATCTAAAATCACTTAATTGCTCGGATATAACACCAAAATTAGATTTCATATCATGATTATATGATTTCATCACATTTGTCATTTCCTCACGAAGTATATCACGTAACTCCGAACGGCGGATATAGTCACTCATATTGCAGTTTGCGTTCGCAGAAGTCTCCAACTGTGTTAAATTAATGTTCGGTGCTTTGCGGCGAGTCACATTGAATGAAATCTCAGCCAGCGAAGTTGGTGTCGAAGGGCGCGATAGGCATTCGGAGTTATCGCCCCTTGGCTGTTTACTCATACATTGCGGACATATCCAATTTGCTAGTGTATTTGGGTTATTTTTTTCTGGTTGTATATTGAGGCATAACAAGTGAAATATTCCATCACACTTAGTACATTCCAGATAATCATCTTTGGCTTCGAGGGTACACGCAGAACAAATCTTCATATTTGAGAATGTAATTGACTTTCACCTCACTCGCGCCTGAATCCAAGTAGAATTTAGAAAAATATAAAACTTAAGTCATCAACTATAAGCACAATGAACACTGAGTAACTCAAATAGAATTTAAAAAATATCAAATGACACGAAGTATGGAATTAGGGAAGGCAACGTATAACGTGTCCGCTTCGTAACGGTTCACGGACGCGTGTGAGCGTAGTAGCGTGAGTGAGCGTAGTAGCGTGAGTAGCGGTATTTATATTTTGAAATGCGCATGCGGTGTCATTTTTATTAAAATTATTAATAGGAGCGTCACCCATTAGAATATAACCAAACACGGTTTCAATAGCGGACGGTGCGGGGGGCGCGACAACCCTACCACTTAACAACAAATGCGGAAACAGCTGAGCGCCGAGTATCAATTCGACCTCACCCGGAATGTGCCAAAACGGATCAGCGAGCGGTAAGTCAACCAAATGTCGCACTATCGAAGTGTCAACATATTCGGAAGGCATGCGGTCCGTTATGTTATCGACAACCAAAGCGGTAATGTTATAAGAACATTGTTTATCCTTTGTAGTAACAAGCTCAGATCAAATAAAAAAGTAAGATGGAGCGTTGCGAACAATGAAGTGAGGCCGGTTTTTGATGGTACATGTGTGCGTACAAGGGGGCGGGCGGGGGCCGGGCGGCAGGGTTTTATATGGAAAGCCAAGGCATAGTTTCGTTACACGTGTGTGCGTGAACTGTGTATGTACACAGCCAAGGCATAGTTTTGTTGGCCTCACCGCTTTGTTCGGAAGACTCCGTCTTCCTTTTTTTATTTGGTCTGAGGTAACAAGTAGCTGAACGTAGCCATGAACCGTTTGTGAAGCGGACCCGATGCCCTTAATAAACGAATTTGTAAGCGAAATAGGTTTTAGTTTGAGTTGTTCACAACATGCGGAAGTAATCAAGTTATTCTGCGAAGCGTTATCAATTAAACATCTAACCGTAATGTTTTGTTTGTCATTATTTAAAATATTTACTTGAGCGGTTGAAAGAAGTACCGTAGTACGCGGCGAGCTAGTTATATTATGAAGCGGTGTTTTATCAGAGCGAGCGCATAGCGACACGTTAGCGGGAGCATGCTGCGAGTGCGAGCGGGACGGCAACTTCGCGGCATCGGTGGAGGCGGCAGCGCCCGACGCGGGAAGCGATTGCGCAGGGCGCGCGGGCGCGTGGTGTGAAGACGCAGGGATCGAGGGCGCGGGGGGCGACCCCGCTGGCGGGTTAGCTGTCAATGCTTGTTGTTGACAAGATGGCGCGTTATTATTACTCTCAAAATGTAGCAGGCTATGATGGGCCCTTTTACAAGATTTGCACGTAAAAGTGGAGTTACAATGCGAAGCAGTATGAGATAAACTAAGACAATTTATACAACCTCGTTTGGATTTAACGAAATCGAAACGAGCTTTGGCGGGAAGCGATTTAAATGCGGGACATTTGTATAACTGCAGATGATCAGACTTGTTACACATCATACAAGGCTCAACACCCTTGCCGTTACTTGTAAAAAACGTCTGCGACTGATAGCTGTCGCGCGCGCGGATAAGTTTCGGTTGCACTGAGTGGTTTAATTGCGATGACGAAGTACGATCTAATATTTTTACTTGACTCTTTGTGAATTCTATTAAATCCTTATAAGAAGGGATTTCCTTGTCTCTGATAAAAGATTCAAAGGCATGTGCGGTGGCAGAATCGATTTTACGCATTGCAATATTTAATAAAATGAAATCTTTTAAATCGTCAAATTTTAATTGTTCCAAAGCGGAGACAGCGGCGTCGAAAGTTTCAACAAAGGTATTTAAAGACGAGGAATTATTAGTCGCGGCTTTTATATTAAAAAGTATAGACATGTAATGACACCCTAAAGCTCTCTTATCTTGGTATTTTTTAACTAAACTTTCCCAAATAGATGAGTAATTTTCGCCTGATGGAATGATGCCAGCGATTATTTTTAATGCGGGACCAGTCAATTTCCCAGTCAAATATTGAATTCTTTGAGCATCCGTTAACGATTCATTTAAATGTATATTAGTTTTAAACGACTCATAAAATATGGGCCAACTATCCATTTTTCCATCAAACGAAGGAAGGCTTATCGGCGGCAATTTAATTTTGAGTGGCGAAAACGGAGCTTTATTTTCGCACGAGCTCGAGTTTTGCTGAGACGAATTCTCGATGATACGGGAACGCGCCCTTTGTATCCTAGCGTAAACATCTTCAAATGCATTGAGAGCTTCGTAATTAGGCACAAACTTTGGGTTATCGACAAATCCTAGCTCATTAATGGAGTCTAGATTACAAATGAATTTTTGACGTATGACCGATAATGTCTCGGTTTCTGCCATGAATGTTTCCGTGGAACGACGATCGGAGGTAGTTAAAGATATTTTCTTAGATAAATCATTGAGACTAGTTAAACGAGAGAAAATTGCACTGTTTTTAACCGACTTCAAAAAAAGGAGGAGGTTCTCAAGTCGACGGTTTTTTTTTTTATTTTTTTTTTATGTATGTTTTAACATAGCTTCGTCAGTTGTTACCCGATTTGTACAATTCTTTTTTTAACTCAAAGAACATAGTTCGTGTGTGGTCCCATAAATTTTTTACAGAGATCTGGCCAGTAGTTTTTTCATAATCCTGAAAAATATCAATTATTTAGCTCGCCATCGCACGAGTTTTTATGGAATTTCGGACATAACTTCTTTGTTTATGAACCGATTTAGATGATTCTTTTTTTATTTGAAAGGGTATACTTCAAGAATGGTCACAATTTAATGTCATTGTTATTGGACTTCGAACTTCGAAGATACATAAAGGAACTCTTTAAAATCAAATAGTATAAGTAAAGTGATTTAGGTTTTGGTAAGTTTATGGCAATCCAAAACAAACCAAATCATGGTTTGCGATGCAACGTTCTGGACTAGACTTGGACTACGATGACACAACGGAACTCCTCAAAAACAAACAGCGTAAATTTGGAAATTGAGTACTGGGCATTTTACCATTGAAAATATTATAAAGTTAAAAAATATTTACACGCTGCGCTTACATACCTACCACTAAAAAGTTGAAAATAAAAAAGCATTTTAAAAAAAAGAAAAACCGCCTTCAAAAAACTGAAAACAAAAACAGCTTAAAAATTAAATACCTCTAAAAAGCAAGAAATAATATTCGAATCATTCGTTACACATATCAATATTAATAAAACACGTCTAATGAAGTCGGGTGGGGCTCTAAGAAAAAAATTAAGTTGTCCTCCAGCCCCACCCGACTTCAATAGACGTGTTTTATTAATATTGATATGTGTAACGAATGATTCGAATATTATTTCTTGCTTTTTAGAGGTATTTAATTTTATCAATATTAATAAAACACGTCTAATGAAGTCGGGTGGGGCTCTAAGAAAAAAATTAAGTTGTCCTCCAGCCCCACCCGACTTCAATAGACGTGTTTTATTAATATTGATATGTGTAACGAATGATTCGAATATTATTTCTTGCTTTTTAGAGGTATTTAATTTTTAAGCTGTTTTTGTTTTCAGTTTTTTGAAGGCGGTTTTTCTTTTTTTTAAAAAGCTTTTTTAGCTTGTAATATTGCTATTTTAGCTGCCATGTTGAACAAATGGTGCGTAGGTAAGGAAAATATGTAAGTAAGTACCGTAAGTAAGTAACTTAGGTAAGTAAGTAAAGTAAGCGGTTACAATTATATAGGTATACACGAGAGACGTATAGTATGCCTACTAACTAATACGGATAATCAGGTAGTTTATACAAGGTAAATACCTGGGTATTTGCGTAATTGAGAGAGAGAGAGAGAGAGAGAGAGATATTTTTTTATTAACACAAAGACCACACGTTACAATAATTCAATAAAAAAAATAGTGTAGAAAAATAAACAGAATAATATTAAATAAGTAATTACAGTTCACAAAAAACAGGTCTAAGGCTAACTAGGACCTACCTCAGCTTGTGTTGCCATGACACATAAGTGTCACAGCAACGCTGGTATTCTGGCAGGACCTTTTTTGCGCGGCAATACGCGGTATGCGCGGACACGTAATATTACAATGTGACAAACAAGATTTTACATACATAATTACAAAAATAAACAAAAATTAAGTAAAAGACACGGACAAAATTAATTTGCCTTAACAATAATAATTAAATCCAAAAAAATATATTATTTAACAAGGATTTTACTTTCCTATATGAAATACAAGCAAATGCAAGCAACCGTCGAGCAAGTAAGTAATGAACAACAAAACACGAACTAATACTAATGCAAATAAACATAAAAGATTTTCATGCTACTGCAAAAAAAGAAGCTGTGATTGTGAGTACAGCTCACCTCCAGGTGCCGAAGACCATCTCCAGAAGCGAATAAGTGGATTGGGAATAAACTTTGGGTAAGTTTTTTATCTATGAGTCTAATTGTAAAGCCATTAAGTGACGTTTTAAGGTATTTTTTAACGTTTGCTTTGTTTTTAGATCTCGCAGCGGGGGAGGGAGGTCGTTCCAGCACTTGGAGGCAGCAAATCTGAAGGATCCACGGAAAGCAGCAGAGCGGTGTGTGGGGATCGAGAAAACATGAGTGCAAGACCTTTTTCGGTACCTACTGTGGAGCTGTGCCCATTCTAATTTTGCTGACAGATATTGTGGTTTGCCCGTGTGAATGATGCCAAATAACAAGGATGTGAGGTGCACACGCCTGCGGGCCTCCATTTTTAGCAATTTTGCGGAGTTTAAAAACGGTGTTACATGGGTTCGCGGTGGGATGTTAAAGCAAAAGCGCGCACATGCGTTCTGGACCCGCTGGATGAGCTGTTTTGTTCTGGACAACAAGCATGGGCCATAGACAGTGTCGCAGTAATTGAGTTTTGATAAAACAAGCGACTCGCATAGTGTAATTCTAAGTTTTACAGATAAGTACTGTCTTATTTTATATAACAGCTTTAACCTATAGAAGCAGCTACGCACACACTCCACAATGTGGGACTCAAAATTAAGGTGACTGTCTAATGTCATACCCAGGCTCTTAGCTTTTTCCACACGCTCCACAGCCACTCCATCAATATGAATTTTTAACAAAGTGGCGTTAAGGTTATTTATATTTTTTCTACTACCGGTTAGCAGAAGTTTTGATTTCTTTGGATTTAGTGCAAGGCAGTTTGATTTGCACCATGTAGATATTCTTGTTAGGTCCCCGTTTACTTTTTCCACAGCATCAGTGATGTCGCATGGCTTGAAGGAGTAGTAAAGTTGTATGTCGTCGGCATATAGGTGGTATTTACACTCTTTGATGCAGTCAATTAGGTCCGCACTGTACAAAATGAATAGGATTGGGCCCAACAAAGAGCCCTGTGGTACACCTCGGGTGACTGGGAGAGAAAGGGACCGTAACCTTGAGCCATCAGCTGTTGCCAGCTCCACATACTGTTGCCTGTCTGTTAGATAGCTGTGGAACCACTTTATTGCGCCTGTATCGAATCCATAGTAGGCTAGTTTCGATAACAAAAGTGTTGTATTTATGCAGTCAAATGCACGGGAGCAGTCAAGCAGCAGCAGAGCGCTAACCATTCCATGGTCCTGCGCAGTCAAGAGATTGTCCACTACATCTGACATGGCAGTCGCTGTGCCGCGGCCCTTGCGGAACCCCGACTGGAATTGTGGAAGTATGTCGTGACTTTCAATATACCTGGTGAGTTGATCACAAACTAATCTTTCCAATATCTTGGAAGCACAAGAGAGAAGGCTTATGGGTCTGAGATCGCTCACCGACGTGGGCTGCGAGGTTTTAGGAAGCGGTTTCACCACGGCTGACTTCCAATTCTTTGGGAATGTGCTTTCCATAATAGAGCGATTTATGATATTGGTTATTGCTTCTAAGGACTGTGGTAGAGTAAGTTGTAGCATTTCTAAAGAGATATGATCATCCCCTTGAGCGTTGGAAGTGAGCCCCTTAATGGCTTTAAACACTACTTCTGCGCTGACTGGGTGTAACCCAAAACTACCTGCCCCTCTGTGCCTATGGTGTTCGAAGAAGGTGAGGTTTGATATGGAAATGCTGTGACTACCAGGTATGTCGAGAAAGTGCCTATTAATAGCATCGGGGTCATCAAAACATGGTGGGAGACTACCCGCAGCTCTTTTGTCGGTCAGTATGTTGTGTTTGAGGTTCTGCCATAGCTTTTTCGGATTCCCTATGTTATTATTGATGTGGGTGGCAAAGTAACTAGTCTTTTCATCCTCAATGGCCCGGATGACCACATGTTTTAAAGAAATGTAATCTTTCTTGCTGTTTTCACTTTTGGGGTCTCCACTTTTGAGACTTTTGTATTTATGGTGATATATATCTCTAAGGCGCATCATTTGTCTTACAGTGTCTGTAATCCAGGGATGGGGGGTGTCTTAAATTTTCTGCACCTGGTTGGTGCATGCAAATCAAATAATGCTGTAATGACAGATGTGAATAGTTCAACCAGAATATCAACACTGTCCTGCGACCGTTTGAAAAATTCCCAGTCGACAGAATGGAGATCGGCATCAAATAAGTCTAAAATAATATCTTTCAGCGGTCTATACGTTACCAATTGAGGCAAAGGCCTTTCCATTTTTATTTTAAAATCAGCTGTAATCATGGCGTGCCTGCCCAGCTCCGGCGTATGTTTTACCCTAACATTAAGGATTCTTACATCAGAGCAGATAACATCGATTAAGCTAGAACCCTCTTGAGTAAAATGAGTTGGCTCGGTTACAACTTGTTTCAGGCCCAAACTGCGTAATGTTTGGTAAAATAATTTAGCCTGCGCACTTTCAGGGCTGAGAAGGTTTATGTTGAAGTCCCCGACAAGTATCAGGCCACCTTTTTTAGGAAAAGATGCAATGGAATCTGAAATAGCTTCGAAGAAGATATTTAAGTTGAGCCTTGGTGGTCGGTAGGCGGTCCCAATAATGATGTCCGTGTTGCGAATTCGTACCTTTAACCACTTCTGTTCGACCACCTCGGTGACAGGGTGAGAACATGGTCTTGCATTTATTCCTTTACGGATGTAAAACCCTACGCCGCCTCCACGTCCACCACGAACGCTGTCAGGTCTTGGAGTGTAACAGAACTTGTAATTTGGCACTTTCGGAGCCAATTCACTCTGTCCTGACCGCAGCCAGGTTTCATTTATGGCCAGAATATCAGGTGCCAGCTTCTCAGTAGCTACAATAAACTCTTCATGCCCTGTGTTTAGGGAACCAGCATTAAAAAGACCAACTTTTAAATTCAAATTGCTAGCCATTTATAATGGTTAAAGTTAAATAGGTATGATGATGATTCGTAGAGAAATGCATTGATACCATGTAAAAGCATGTAAGCAAAAGCATAAAAGATATTGTAAGCATAGTATAATGTATTATATGTAATGTAATGTATGATTGATGAAAGTACTCGTATAATGTGTAGTAAATAAAGCATTAAGAGTGAGACTATACTAGGTTTTAAATTCTTAATGATAACAAAAATAACTGAAAGGCATAGATAGCTAATTAGGATATTGCCGCGCCATAACAAACACATGGCAATTACTGTTATATAACATGAAAGCGTTTTTAGCAATATGCAAGAAAGGCATAAACTAAATTTTCGTGGTATAACAAATTTCACATAAGCTGTGCTAGACATAATGAAAATACAAGGTATATTTGGTGATCTTAAAATAGCGATATGTCTGCCAAAGTTATTGGCGTTTAGCATATTTATGACAAGTGAAAGCAACAATAGGGACAGCAGGGTGGTATTAAGAGACATGTAAAACATTATCGCTAGGGGTGGGTGAATTGTTACTTCAAAGTGGACGGGAGTGGCCCAACAGCGCTTGACCCAAAAACCTTTTCCAGGTCGGCCTGCGTGCGCAGCCGATGACGGGGAGCTTCCTGTCCAGGATGCTTCCGCGCGAAGATCCTGCCTTCTCTCGTCCAGATGAAGCGCCAGCCCGACTGCCCGCCGATCTCGCGAGCCTGGCGGAACAAAGCACGATTGGCGCGCGTTAGGCGTTCGTTTATGTAGAAGCGGCGAGGTGGACCCGGAAGATCAATGCCCTCGGTGGTTGCCCCGCGGCGCACGCGGGCAGCTTGCAGCAGCTCGTCGCGCACCGCGCGGCGCACCAGCCGGACGACGATGGGACGTGGCCGCGGCGCCGCTCCACCTCCGCCAAGCTCCGGAGGGGGGCCGACGCGCGTCGTGCTGACCACATCCTGCTGGCCCAGCTGCACTCCGATCTTGGAAGCCAGGGTCAAGACGATGTGCTGCAGACCCTCTCCTTTTTGCTCTGGAATGCATGTTATCTCCACGTCGTTTAAGAGGAGATCCTGATCGCGTTCGTTGAGCTCGGCTTTGAGTGACTCGATGGTGTTGACGAGAGTGCTGTGGGAACTGCCTGCTTCAACGTTCATCACATCTCGCTTTTCAAATTTTTCTACGCGTGACTTTAGCTCTTTCACCTCGCCCACGCATGTCTCCACTTGAGTAACGAGTCCTGACAGCTTCTCGTCGAATTTCTGAACCTGCTGGCGTGTTTCTGCCATTTCTTTCCGGAACATGCGCACTTCTTCCACGAGTGCGTCCAACTTCCCGGTCAGCGTTGACAGCATGGTAAGAGATGGCTCAGGAGCAGCTTCTGGGCTGCGAAACTCCACCGGGCTTTGAGCTGGGGCACCACGGCGATGCGTGACGTTTTCGTCGTGGCCACGAACCGGTGTATTGGTGTTGTCGTCCTTTGGTTCCCGGCGCATGCACACTTCGCATTTCTATTTAAGCCTATGCTCTCCCGTTAGAGTGTTGCGAAACCGCTGATCGGAAACGCCCGCACAAACAATATCGTAGAATTCGGCGCACATACAACAACATAAGAATTGTCTGTTTTTTATTGTTTGTGAACAACCGGCACAATTTTTGGTCGCCATAGTGAGTCCAAAATGTAAGAAAAAAAAATTAAAATATTCAAAAAGTGATGTGGAATTTTAAGTAAAAAAAAAACAATGAACAAAAAAAATTAATAAAAGCAAAAAATTAAAAAAAATTAATTAAGTGTTCGTAGGTTTGAACCACGGACTACGGCCCGATGTGGCGGTGGGAGCCACTGCACCAATCGTTCAATACATGCAACGCCGAAATAGCGGAACAGTAGCGGAGTTATTGGGCGGGCAGTAAAGAGAAAGTCGTCTAGTAGTACGGCTCAAGGTTAGCGGCGAAGTCCGTGTGTCACTGTTCACCCTCACAAGTTTTACAAAATCGTAAATATCACCACAATCACTGCACTGTTTGTGTTGTTGCGTATATCAAATCGCAGGGAATCACTTGAAGAATATGCTGGTAAAAAGTCAAGGTATATTGGATAAGTTTTACTTTTATAAACAGAGTAGAAATACGGAGCGTATGTAAACACGTCAGAGCACAGTGACCGCGCCCTGTGCACCCTCTAATTAATACACCAATAGCACGCCTATAGGTAGGTAGGTTTAATGAGTAAATATGGTAGAATGCGATGTAAAATAGGTAATTACCTATGTATATGCGGTAAACTTCTACGTTTCCTATCACGATAAGCGTGTGAAAACAATAAAATAAGCAAGTATTTGGAAATAAATGAACACCTAATTAGGTAATTTATAAAGCGGCGCGGGAGAAGGCGGGAAACGCGATCGACTCGTACCTACGATCGACGTGTAATTACAATACAAGATGGCGGTTTGATTTACGTGCAAAACTATCGGAGTTTGGCACTAAATAAGTATGAAATAAGCGGGTTGAATACGTGTAAACTATCAAAGTTTAACACCAAAAATAATGAAAAACGCGAAAGGAAGGTCCTATCCGGTTCGAAGTGACCAACAAACGGTATGGCGGTTTCCGTGGACTGTAGTTTGCGGAGCGGGGCGGTTGAGATAATGTGATGTGGAGACTTCGAAGGTAGTGGAAAAGGCAAAGGGAACTCACCAACGCACGTTCTGCATCAGCTTCTCCTTCAGGAAACGCCGTAATTGAGCGTCTCACACCCAATACCTCGGATGCACAGGCACTTGAGTTCTTTCACTGCCGGCCGGCGTATTCCACACCACACACAATGCACTAAAGCGCTAATTAAAGTTTATAACAAGTTTATGGAAGCGGTAATAGTATATTTTGCGGTTTACTTAGATTTTAAAGCGGAGATGAAAAATCACTGCATCACGCTGAATTTGGTTCTCGATAACGTCTGTATAGCGGTGGTCAAATAGTTCATCACTATTGGCGCTGTTGTAGGCACAATGTTCTTTCTCGTTCACTCGGCGTATGGTGATGTATGAGGGAATGGGAAAGGAACAACCTGAAGGACGCCACATCACGAAGAGCGCGAAAATGAAATTAGCCAAATGGCGTAAACAGGGGGGAACGGTATTTTTTTTACATTTTTCATCATAAGTCGAAAACTATGCGGCCCAAAAAAAAAGAAACAAATGTTTTAAAATGTGCAAACAGTGCTTGCACATTTTAAAACATTTACCTACTCTTTTATATGATAACCCACATGCCCTAGTCGCTCTACTTAAAATTTTTAAGACCCCTTTTCAATCCCTGTTGTAAAAAAATATTGATTTTTTTATTTTTTTCTTATTTGCAAAATAGTTGGGCAAACGTCATTTTAAACTATTCCAAATTTCAAGTTGACACCATTAATAGTTCTCGAGATATCCAGCTGTGACAGACAGACAGACAGACTGACTGAGTCACACCATAAGGGTTCCTTTTTCACCATTTTGGTACGGAACCCTAAAAAGGAAGTTGTAGGTACTTCCCGTACGCACGTACGGTACGTTCGTACCCCACCCGACGTCAATAGACGTTATTATAACGATGATAATGCGAATCTATCCATTTGAATGGATATTATTTCTTGCTTTTCAGAGGCAGGTTTTTTCGAAGTCGGTTTTCTAAGGTCATTAGGCCATGGAAAGAGCAGGAATCCTCATAACATTAATCTTTACGGTTCCTACGGAAATCTAATAATTTTATAAATTTTGCTTGAATTTTTTCTATATCCTGTTTGTAGATAAGATAAAGTGGGTTCCATTTCCATACCTACATTGCTGCAGTTAGGGTTGCCAACCCTACTATATAACTATATTAATGATGTTGCCTCGTGTTTTAATTACGCCAGAGTCTTATTATATGCGGACGACACGAAAATTTTCATGTCTATCAACAATGCGATGGACTGTAATCGGCTACAATGTGATCTAAATAATTTTGTCCAATACTGTAATCAAAATAAACTCGATTTAAATGTATCCAAATGTAACGTTATGACATTTTCTCGTAAACCTAACCCTATAAGTTACCAGTATACCATCTGTGATGAATCTCTCACTAGGGTAATTTCGATGAAAGATCTGGGGTTGATCCATGATTCAAAACTGATATATGAAAACCACATCGATTACATTGTCAAAAAAGCTTCCAAATCTCTTGGGTTTATTATAAGATCTACCCGTGATTTTAAATCTATTAAGCCGATAAAAGTACTCTTTTGTGCTTACGTGCGCAGCATCCTTGAATATGCTTCAGTGGTCTGGAATCCACAACACAACGTCTACATTTCACGAATTGAATCTATTCAAAAAAAAATTCTAAGATATTTACAATTTAAATGCAAGGTTAGGGACCATGGTTACGAAACGAGATGTGTTAGGTATCACTTCCTACCTCTGGAAAAGAGACGGCAGGTTTCTGACATTGTTTGCCTGTTAAAAATTGCTGGTGGTGTTATTGATTGCCCAGCTTTATTAAAGCAAGTTAATATATGGGTGCCACGCAAACTACCGGTAAGACGTAATCAACCTTTAGCCATACCTAGATGTAACACAAATTATCGTCGTAACTCTTTTTTCATCCGTGCAAGTAACCTTTTCAACGACCTATCAAAAAGCAATAGCGATTTAGCCCAACAAGCAAAAACGTCATATTAGCTCTGTCTTTTACGACTTTAATGATAATATTATAATAATAATATTCTTTATTGCACACGAAAGAGATCACAAACAAAAAAACAGAGAAAAGAAGAAAGTACACAATAGGCGGCCTTATTGCTAGACAGCAATCTCTTCCAGGCAACCTTGGGAGAGAGAGATATAAGATACAGGACAAACAGGGAGTGGGTGCAACTATGTAGAGGACAAACTAAGTACATATATAAAATAAAATAAATAAAAAAAGAAAATTCAGGAAAATGGAAAAATAATAACAAATATATTAGTGAGGAATAGAAGAAAGGAAATGACTCCTGACTTGAATGCGAAAGGATCCAAGAGTTTGAGCCTTTCTGATACCTTCTGGTAGATTGTTCCAAAGACGGACTGCATGAACAGAAAAGGAATAGGAGAAGAAATCAGAGGAATGACGCGGAAATTCAAGAGTGAGGTTAGAGGAAGAACGCAAGGTACACTGCGTGGACGAGGAAAGGAATGAGAAACAATCTTTTAGGTAAGGAGGGGAAGTTGGTAAGAAAAGTATGGAGTAGAGAAGGGAAAGAGTGTGCAAGTCCCTGCGCTGGCGAATAGGAAGCCAGTTAAGTTTGGCGCGGAAGTGTGACACATGGTCAAATTTGCGAAGTTTGAAAATAAACCTGATACAAATATTCTGCAGACGCTCAAGTTTATCGAGCAGTTCCTCCGACAGATCTGTGTAACAGACATCAGCGTAGTCAATAATGGGTAGCAGGAGAGATTGTGCCAGGGTAATTTTGGTGCTGGTAGGTAAAAAGTTGCGGAATCTGTTAAGCGAGCCGTACGCAGCAAACACCTTTTTTCTCAATGTTTCTATCTGAGGCCTCCATGATAGTTGCTGATCAAAAATAATACCCAGGTTCTTGACGGTTTTGGAGAACGGGATAATGGTGCCATCAAAATAAACCGAAGGAAGCTGTTCGAGATCAATCCGTGAAACGAAATAAGAACTGCCAATAATAATGCACTGAGTTTTCGCCGGGTTGACAGTCAGACCAAAAGATTTACTCCAGCTGTTGATTTGTGATAAGTCGGAGTTGGTAGCCGCTATTGCCCGAGAAAGCTTAGACAACGGTGCTTGACTATAAATCTGTAAATCATCAGCATATAGATGATAGGAACTGGAAATTGATTGTGTAATAGAATTTATAAAGATGGAGAAGAGAAGTGGAGATAAAACGCCACCCTGAGGAACGCCGGCATTGATATCACACCACCCGGAGAAAGAATCTCCGTTGCGGATACGCTGCCGTCACCCTAGCAGGTAACTCTGAAACCAATCAATTACAGCCGGAGATATGCTCAGAGAACGTAAAATGCTGAGAAGGATATCGAAATCAACAGAGCTAAAAGCATTACTGAAATCAAGTAAAGTCAGCACCGTGAGCTCTCGACGTTCCATTCCCATACGAATGTCATCAGTGATCTTAACTAGTGCTGTAGATTGTTATGTCTTCTTCTCTCTCTTATTGCCTTTTGACTTAAGAAACAGTAAGTAATAAATAAACTCATGCGAATGACTCACCTTAATGACAACTCAAGGGAAAATAAATAAACACTTAATGTACAGTCAACAGCAAACTACAGTTTTATTGAAATATGGTTGATTCTATACAATAATAAACATCAAACGTTGTAATCGCAGATCTGCAAATTTACACGGTGATTTGACACGAAGAAAAACGAAGCTATGAATCTAATCTTTTTCCCAAGGGGTTATTTTAAAAGGTTAAACTTAAAACTACTCGCAGAGCGTTATGTGGGTAAGAATTGCCTGCCCTAGAATATCAGAAATGTGGTAATTATCTAACATAAATCTAGCTCGTAGGTTGGTACTCGAAGTCCTAAGTACGGATAGCTGGATTCTTATACTTCGGTTAGTTAGGGGTTAAAAAGATTTGAGAGTTAACTGGTACCTATTAGAATATCTCGCAGCGAGTCTGTTTAGTAGAGAAACGCTTCGATGGCTGCTTTCTATTAATTATGCCCCGGAGCCGTGGGTGAGAAACCAAAGTCCGGTTTATTTCAACTTTTTCCGCTTAACTGGGGTTGAATGGACGACAGAGCAGTGGTTGACTCGTGGCTGGATACGTACGCCACTCTTCACCTGCGGCTCCTTGGTAACAATATATTTTATATGGTTTAGAATCCGGTCAATCAGTATTCCTCCTTCGATCGGATATCACGACACGAATTAGAACTCTTCTCGGCGGCTTTTATTAGCCAAAACCCTCTTGGCGAAATTCTATTGTGCCGACGAAAATTACAATGAATAGCTGCAAGATATTATTTAAATCAGGAACAATTACGAATCCAATAACTTTAACAGCGATATAAAATCAAAATTCTTTCCAACCGAAAAATTTTGTATCAATTCATATGAATCACAGCTGATATTCGCTGCGTTCCAAGTCTCGCGCCATCACGACGCATTCCGACTTCCTACACTTGATCACTCATCGATGCGCGTGGACTGGACTGACATCGCGCCGCCGAAAGCGACTTCAATCGGATCGGACTTCCCGAAAACACGGTCAAACAACCTACGACATTACGGACAAAAAAATACCATTTCAGTTCAAAAGCAGGCCTTAAACACGACTGCTTAAGGCCTGCTTTCACACTAACCTTTGGGATCTAGTATGAAAGGTAAACAATTGAATAAAAATCCTTGCGATAAGGGCTCAACGCCAAGGCCCCTGAAGTGGGCGAAGGACGACCATAAGAAATACGATCGTAATCTTTTTTTTTTTTTTTTTTTTTATAAGTCGATGCCGCGAATTTTCGAACGGACTTTTTACGGAAATAAGGAAAAGGACATGAGGCATACTGCCAAAAAATAAATTTTATCATTAATGGAAACAAACTACCAAAAAAACTTCCCCTTTAAGGGAAATCGACAAAACAGCAAAAAAACCACGCTACAGTAGTCCCCCGCCACGCAAGAATTCACGCAGGGAATTCTCTGGACGCCCACGTCCAAACCACACTGCTCCATCGCCAAAACAAACCTACTTTGTAAAAAGCAATTCATAACAAGCCCAAGTAAATGCTTGTCACCCCTGACATCAATTTTAAAATTAAAAGAACCAAAACTTATACTGACTTGACTGTTGAGTTATACAAATGCCAAATTAAAAAAAAAACTGATATAAAATATATAATAATTGACTCTACAGTTACATACTCAAACTAACTAAAAAAAAAAATATTCCAGTAGAAAAATGTATGTGATCGTGTTGAGGTTGACCATATGTTATACTCTATTCTGTAATTTCTTTACTAAAGCTCTCCCCTTTTAAATAAATCAAACCCGCGTGTCAGTTTTCACATTGCATCGGCTTGTCAGTCCTATTTTATTGTCCTGAAAAAATGCTTGATGGGCACTTGCTTCTTAAGCGAGCGATGTTGGACAAGCCCATGATCTTACCGTGTGATACTTGACAAGCCATGACTAACGAGACACGCTCGACTTCCCTGTACTACTTTAAAATAATTTTAAAAATTTAGACTGTCAATCGATGGAATAGACGTATCTTAATTTGTCTATGCCAACATTACTATTCATGACTATGGTAAAATTGCCAAAAAAATATCAACAACCCGACTACAAAATGTGTCGGCACCCTTACGATACAGATAGAATATGATAAATATGCCAATCTTTATATATTTTTTTTTTCTTAAATTACCTCAGTCTAATTCCCTTCAAGCCTCCAGGTAAGACTGACATAAAAGAAAAACATCAAACTAGAGAAACCCCAACACAAACACCCGGATCACATACACAATAAAGCAACCAAATAGATACGCGTAGTACGTAGTAAGATAGAGTAGATGGCGCTAGTGCTGCCTTGTAGTCGTTTGAATCCGCACTACAAGATAGACCGCGCAGGGCGTAAGTAAAATGGTATGGTATGGTATCATTCAAGCACCACCCACGACCGTTTGAAATCCGCGCCGTAGGGTCGCACTGTAATGAAACCAGAGCCTATTAATCAGGTAAAATTGAAGAAAAATCGTACTATAGTATTTATGTTATGTAAAATGGTAGTTGGCGCTATAAATGCCCAATGGTCGTTTAAATCCGTACCACAGGGTAGCACCGTGACTACGTAATACGCGGACCCGATGTTAGATGGCGCTTTTACTCCCGTAAGTCGGCTCTTACGACACGCAGAGAGTGAAGTACTGCGGTGTGAGTATTCTTGCACCGCCCACACACGGTGTACTAAAGAAAAAGAAATAAAAATAAAAATGATAATATAATTTGTAGCGCAGCGCTTTCACGTTAAAATATAAGGCTAAAAGCACTATTTGTAAGCAACCGCACGACACTCACCCCCTGGCAACACTGTTCGTACGAAACCCTAATCACTCCCCGCGTCTATGGATTTGAAGTCTTTCACGTGCCATTTGCCTATAAATTTACCCCTCTCGTCCTCTAGCTCATATACCAGGGGCGAAAGCTTCCTAACTACACGGCAACGCTCGTATTTTGGTGCCAGTTTCGCAGCGAAGTATTTATTCGCGGCGCTCTGTTTATAAGTTCTTTTCCAGACGTAATCGCCAACGTCGAAAGACACATCTCGACGTTTTCGATTATAATACTTAATGTTACGACTGTGAGCCTTAATAAGTGATTCTTGGACTGTTTTATATATGTCTTTGAGGTAACCTAATTTCGAGACATAAGCATCTCTAGGCGCGCAGACTAACTCATTGATATCTTTAAAATCATTATAAATTTTGCCGTCGGCTATAGCTTCGCGACCGTGAACTAGCATAAATGGCGTATAAGATGTGGATTCGTTCATCGAGGTGTTCATTGCGAATTGGATTCTATGTATATTAACGTCCCACGTCCTATGATCGTTCTCCACAAACGATGAGATCGCCGTAATCACGGTACGATTATAACGTTCGACTGGATTTACCTGAGGGCAGTATACTGGCCCCAGGTGTATCTGGGGTATGTTGTATTTTGTATAAAGCGCTTGCAACTCATGACTTACAAATTGTGAACCGTTATCTGAGATCACGGTTTGCGGAATGCCGTGAACTAAAAATACGTGATCTTCGAGACGCTGCGCAATAACCTTCCCTGTCGCTCTTCGCAACGGAAACAACATAACATATTTTGAAAAACAACAAACCACCACTAATAAATACGTGTTTTGCTGCCTCGATAACGGATAGGGTCCACATAAATCGATACTCAAACATTGAAAGGGGCGACAGCAGACTTTGGGTTCTCCCATAAAGCCTGGCGTTGCTTGCGAGCTATGTTTATAAGCGTTACAAGTAGAACACTTTTTAATGAATTCGGCTGTATCTTGGTACATACCAGGCCAAAAATATCTCAATTTTAAGCGTTGATAGGTTTTAGCGACGCCTAGGTGTGCCGCGGTAGGTTTAGAATGATTTTCCTGGATAAAAGTCTCTCTCAGTTCCTTGGGCACTACCTCCTTCCATTGGAAATCTCCACTCAGTTTGTTGTTGGATTTAGTAAAACGATAAAGCCTACCATCTACGAGCTGAAAATTAGGACAAGCCCGCGGCTTTTCGGTACAACGTTTAATAATATTTAGATACCAAGGGTCTTCTATTTGTGATATATCTATAGACCCCACAGGCATAGATCGCGAGAGGGCGTCAGGTACAATATTTTGCGAACCACTGCGGTGTTCGATAGTAAAATTATATGGAGACAACCTACAACCCCATCTTGCCAACCGCCCGGCAGGACTTTTAAGATTTAAAAACCATTTCAAGCTTGCGTGATCTGTAATTATGCGGAACGGCCTGTCACTTTCCAGATACGGGCGGAAATGCTCAACAGTTAATACGACCGCCAATGCCTCGCGTTCGGTCGCGGAGTAATTGCGTTCGGCGGGCGCAAGAGAACGGCTAAAATACGCAACCGGGTGCTCCTCGCCATCGATCAACTGCGTAAGTGTACCTCCTATTCCGTAATTGGACGCGTCACAGTGAACGGTAAACTCTTTCGTGAAATCTGGACATGTTAAGACAGGAGCATTGGTCAGTGCTAACTTGAGGTCCGCGAATGCACGTTCTGCCTCCGGCGACCAGCTGAACGGAGGGGCACCCTTACGTGTTGACGTCAGCGCGTTTAACGGCCCCGCTCGGTTACTGAAATTTTTAATAAACCGCCTGTAGTAGGATGCCGTACCTAGGAAGCGTTTAACGTCCTTTCTGCAAGTAGGGGTGGGAAAATCTACTATCGCCCTCACCTTATCCGGGTCGGTGCGCAAGCCATATTCATCGACCACGTGCCCAAGATACTTTAGCTGCCTCCTAAAAAATTGGCATTTCCCTAGGTTAATAGTTAAGTTTGCATCTTTTAATTTATTATACACTTTCCGCAATAACTCCAGATGTTCCGTCAAAGTTGAGCTAGTTAATATAATGTCGTCCAAATAACAGCTTACATTATTCGCGAATTCAGGCCCCAAAATTCGGTCCATCAATCGCTGCTGAGTGGCCGGTGCTGATGTCAACCCAAAGCACATAACTTCAAAATGATACAGGCCGCGTGAAGGCACTGTGAATGCGGTCTTTTCACGGCTCTCGACGCCATCTAGCGGAATTTGCCAATAAGCCGATTTTAGATCTATTGTCGAGATGTATTTCGCGTTCTTTAGTTGGTCTAGTATATTAGTCACGTAAGGTAGAGGATAAGCATCGTGTTTCGAAACGGCATTGAGTTTTCGGCTATCCAAGCAAAAGCGAGTCGTTCCGTCCGCCTTCCGCACTAAAGTGACGGGATTATTCCAAGCACTGTTGCTAGGTTCCACCACATCGTCCGCCAGCATTTGATCTAGATGTTTGTTCAGTTCTGCCAACCTATCCGGAGACATCGGGTAGTAGCGCTGTTTAATTGGCGGATGATCACCTGTGTCTATTTTGTGCGTTACTAAGTGCGTCCTACCAAGCCCTTTTTTCTCATCTGAAATACTTTCAAACTCGCGAATAACCTTATTTGCCTGTTCGCGTTCGAACTCCGACAGTGACTCGAAATCGATCAAAATTTTGTCCGTCGTAGTTATCGCACTGACATGCTGATTACCCGGTAAGAACTCACTATCCTTCAACAGTGACAAAACATCTGGCGCTATTTGAAATTCTTTCCAAAAATTTATACCCAACAACAATTCAGTGGAGACTCCTGGAATTACGTAAAATTTTATAATAGCGGTCCGCTCGTCTACTGTGACTGGTAAAAACATATACCCAGTAACAGGTGAAGCTGAACCGTTAGCGGTTTTAATTATATCTAAATCGGTAGATTTGTGGAGAGTGCCCAAATCAGTAAAATATTTGATAGCGTTTCCGCCAATTATAGAAATTTCAGATCCCGAATCCAGCAAAGCTCTAAAATTTATATCATAAATGGTAATTTTTAAGTAGGGTCTGGTATCCCTATTTTGACATACGTGAGTCGGCGACGAGTGACATTGACACTGACGTTTGGAAATGGCACCTGACATTGACGTGTTATTTTTTCCATTTTCATAATAAAAATCTTTCAGAAATTTCAGCCAATGTGTCCACTCTTGCACTGATGTTTTCGCCCACCGCCGCCGGCTCACGCCTGCGCGTTTTTTGGCGCAGATACAAGCTTATCGGTGGCCTTACGACAATTCAAACAAGTCCTCGCAGTTACATCTTTTTCGCCACATTTATAACAAACGACTCGGAAAGGCGCTTTGCAACTCCTCAACGTATGCCCTGCCACCCTACAGCGCACGCAGAAGTCTGCATTCGGGGCCTGAACTGCGGCTACCTTTGGCGCCGGGCGGCTGTATCTGTAGCAGAGATCCGGAGCCAAAGAAGATGTGCTTGACTTCGGAGGATCAGCAAAGTTATTCGTCCTATCTTTAGCCATCTCAACAAGCCTGCATTTGCGTTTCAAATCAACCCAAGAGTCTGCTGGATACAGGGCCAACTGAGAAGTGTAACAAGGCCTAATGTTATATAAGACAATATTTAATTTATCTTCCTCCGATAGTGGTTTAGATAAACGAATAAAATAATTTTGCATAATACTAAGGTAATTTACTATGCTTTCATCAGATCCCTGAGTGCGAGCCCTAATTTCCTGCATTAATCTATGGTCATAATCTGTAGGCAGATATTCTTCCAATAACAGGGACCTTAATTCGCCCCAATTATTTACTTCGGTATGATTGCCCCGGTACCAGCAAAGAGCTTCATCTGTAAAAAGTTCAGCGGCTGAATTGAACAGTCTGCTCTCAGAAATATTACGGGAGCGACAGAGTTCATCTAATCTCTGTAAAAAAGCCTTCACACATGTATTACCATTAAAACTAATCCCAAGTTTATGTATAGCCGAAGCGGACTCATTACTTTTCATCGCTTTGATAGGGCTGCCAGGAGGCGAGTGGTTTACATCACCGGCGGGCTCATCCTATACCTGTGGTGGTTGTATAGAGGGCTGTCTCTGCGACAATCCACTCTTGAAGTTATACATTATATTATCCAGTTTATGCAAGATACGGTCTAAATTTTCCCGCATACTATGCAGTTGATCATATGTGACCGTCGATTCAGCCGTAGGATTTAAGCGACTAAGCCTATGAAACAGGTGATGAGCTACCGCTTCCACCCGGTTCAGAGATTTGAGTGAGCACCCCGGCTTGGCAGCCCCCAATATCAAATTGTCTAAGTAAGCTAATTTATCCTTAATTATAGCACATTCAGATACAATATCAAGGTCCACTTCAGCTATTCCATCTGATGGAAGCTCTCTGCTTAGTTTTCTTAACTGGGCTCGAAGATCTGTAACCTTACCCGCTGGTTCAGCGCCCCGAATTTTAGCTTCATACTCCAACTCATCTTTATGTAATAAATGAAACTTTATAGGTCGCTCCTCCTCCATCTTGTAATGAGGAAGGAGAAGAGAAGAAAGTAAATATAGGTATATGGTATATTTAAGAAACTGGCAAGAAACTAGTGCAATTCAAGCCCACTTGAAGTCCCTACTAACTATGTACTATCTATTCACCAACTATGTTTAAAATTGAAATTGTCAAACTAAGTTAGTGGAAAAAAGTAAGTAGGTATATTTAATTTCAATTAACTAGTAAGTAATTTACTTTCTAAATCTGAAAAGTGTATTGTTAAGCAATTCCAGCCAAAACAATACCCCTTTTTTACTATATTTAAGAAATCCTATATATTAACAAGCTGTTACTTTACTACCAATATTATTCTGTAAAGCAAGTGACCCTAAGTAGGTACCAATACTCAACTCTCAATGTAAAAAAAAATGAATTAATAAAGTCTTGTCTTTTAAATCAATGTATCAATTATTTCAAACACAGGCTATCCTCTGACAATCCTAAAAATACAGAGCTGCTTTTTTAGTTAAAAAAAGAAGATTTTTATGTATCTGATATCCCACAAGCTAACAAAATTACAATTTGGCAATCCTTCTTGTAGAAAATGCATATACAGTCTTGGACAAATATAATGAATGAATAAATCTCAGTATTTTAACTCAATATAAAAACATCATCATCATCATCATCATATCAGCCACACGACACCCACTGCTGGGTATAGGCCTCCCCTAAGGATCTCCACAACGATCGGTCCTGCGCTGCCTGCATCCACTGGCTTTCCGCGACCTCCACCAGATCGTCGGTCCACCTTGTCGGGGGCCTACCCACGGAGCGTCGTCCGGTGCGCGGTCGCCATTCCAGAACCTTTCTGCCCCAACGGCCATCGGTTCTTCTCGCTATGTGTCCCGCCCATTGCCACTTCAGCTGAGCAATCCTTCGAGCGATGTCGGTTACTTTAGTTCTCCTGCGGATCTCCTCGTTTCTGATTTGATCACGTAGGGAAACGCCGAGCATGGCTCTCTCCATTGCACGCTGAGTGACCTTGAGCCTCCTTATGAGACCCATAGTTAGCGGCCACGTTTCACTGCCGTAAGTCATCACTGGCAACACACACTGTTCATAGACTTTCGTCTTGAGACACTGAGGTAAGTCGGACGCGAAGATTTTTCGAAGCTTCCCGAATGCTGCCCACCCGAGTTGGATTCGACGAGAGATCTCTTTCTCGAAGTTGGACCTACCTAACTGGACTGCCTGTCCTAGGTATACGTAATGGTCAACAACTTCAAATGTAGTGTTCCCAACATGAACTGGAGAGGGTACAACATGGGCATTTGACATAATTTTCGTCTTATCCATGTTCATCCTAAGACCCACTCTTTGGGAAGCACTACGGAGATCTTCGAGCATTGTGTTCAGGTCTTCCATGGTCTCAGCCATAAGGACTATATCATCGGCAAAACGAAGGTGTGTTAGGTACTGGCCATTAATGTTGATGCCGAGTCCTTTCCAGTCCAAGAGCTTAAAGATGTCCTCCAACGCAGCTGTGAACAGTTTCGGAGAAATAACGTCTCCCTGTCTCACACCACGCTGCAGTTGGATAGGATTTGTGTTCTGGTTCTGTACTCGGATCGTCATGGTGGCATTTTAATATAAGTACCTCAACACCTCGATATACCTATAGTCCACTTGGCACCTTTGGAGAGACTGCAGCACCGCCCAGGTTTCAATCGAATCAAAGGCTTTCTCATAGTCCACGAACGCCAAGCAAAGTGGCTCATTATACTCCTCAGTCTTCTGTATAACCTGCCGCAGCGTATGGATGTGGTCTATGGTGCTAAAGCCTTTTCGGAACCCGGCTTGTTCGGGAGGTTGGAAGTCGTCGAACTTGCGAGCGAGACGATTCGTAAGGACTCTCGAAAACAACTTATAGACATGACTCAGAAGCGAGATGGGTCTATAGTTCTTTAAGAGGTCACCCTTTTTAAAGAACAAGATCACCTCACTTATGTTCCATGTCTTTGGCGTTCTGCCCTGGACGATGACGGAATTAAAGAGCTTCTGGAGGACTTTGAGTATCGGCTCACCGCCCGCTCTCAGAAGTTCTGTAGTGATTCCATCGTCACCCGCCGCCTTGTTGTTTTTTAGCTGTTTGAGAGCCATACTAATCTCGCACAGGCTGACGTCCGGGATATCTTCGGTATAGTGTCGGGTAAGCTTGGCTCTGGGGTCTTTAGCCTTGCTTTCAACAGGTGTCTGCGTGGAATATAACTGCCCATAGAAGCTCTCGATCTCCCTCAGGATTTCAGGCTTTGATGAAATGATGCGTCCGTCGTCAGTTTTCAGCTTCGTCATCTGGCTTTGCCCAATAGACAGATCTCTCGCGAACACTTTGGAGCCTTTATTCCGCTCGATGGCCTCTTTAATACGATTCGTATTAAATTGGCGAAGGTCGCTCGTCAAAGACTTAGATATCTGTCTATTAAGCTGCCGATAACGATTAGCATCTACTGAACTCTGGAGCCTCATTTCACGTCTCTGATCCATGAGTAGGAGTGTGTGGTCGGAGAGTTTCTTTATCTTGGGACGGCGGGTCTTAAAGAGCTTGGACCCTACCGTACGGACAGCATCCACCACCATGTTGTTTAGATCGTCCACATCTATGCTGTTCTCAAGGGCTTCGAAGCGGTTTTGGAGTTCGAGTTGAAAGCTCTCGGGGTTTTGAATATGGGCCGGCAATGGTCGAATTGTTGATTTTATCAGTCGAGATCTTTCCAGCTTTGGGTTGATATTCAATGTGCCACGTACCAATCGGTGATCGCTCCCCGTCTTAACAGCGTTGATCACAGTGACATCATTGAATATTTGCTTTTTCGTTGACATGATAAAATCTATCTCATTTCTGACTTTACCGTCCGGACTGACCCAGGTCCACTTCCGGCATTCCGGCTTTCTGAAGAAGGAGTTCATCATAAAGAGGTTCTCCTTCTCCATAAAGTCAGCCAGCATCTGGCCTCTGTCATTCCGTTGCCCAACTCCAAATTGCCCCACTCTCAGCTCATCACCGCATCGTTTCCCCAACTTTGCATTGAAGTCCCCCATCACAACAGTGTAGTGGGTTTTGAAGCTATGCATGGCTTTAGAGATCTCCTTATACATAGCCTCCACTTCGTCATCTTGGTGTGTCGAGGTCGGTGCGTAAACCTGTATAACATTCAGCGAACACCGTTTGGATATTCTGAGTATAAGGTACGCCACCCTGGTCGACACACTTCCGATGGTAGTCACGTTGTTGACAAGGGACTTGTGGACGATGAACCCGATACCACCTTGGGACTGTTGGTCGCCCTCCCGGTAGTAAAGCAAGTTACCGGAGTTGAGGATTATCGAGTCCTCTCCCGCTCTTCGGACTTCAGATAAGCCGATAATGTCCCAGTGTACCTTGCTGATAACTTCTTCCAACTCGGTTAACTTCGCGTCGGTCCTTAGTGTGCGCGTGTTATAGGTTGCCAGGTGCAGTTGTCGTCGTTTTTGGTAGCCGAGCCGCACCCGGGGATTCTTAGCACCCCCTGCCCCGCCGTTACCGTAGCCGCTACCGTAGCTAGGAATAGCGGGGCTGCCGGGGACTGGGGGCCAATTTTTTGATCCATTATGCATGAGGGGGGGGGGGGGGGGTTTGCCATAATCGCCACGCTTGGCAGGCGGGTTGGCGATCGCAGTAGGCCAAGGTTATTTGGAGACGCTGCTGCCCGTCTCTTGAAGGCTATGCTCCCTTAGTCGCCTTTTACGACACCCACGGGATGATAGGTGGTAGTGCTATTCTAGGCCGGCACATACACGGCATTCGTAATACACAACAAAAACATAGGTAATGTAATAATCATGCAACTAAATAACTCCACATTCCTGATATCCCCGGGTTTCCTGTTGAGCTTAATAAAGTTACTTGACCAACAAAAAAAAACAGAAACACAAAAATTGTAGTAAATAATTTATTTCAGGCAATCCTTATGTCTACACAGGTTCGGGCGCCAATTGTTATGTCTTCTTCTCTCTCTTATTGCCTTTTGGCTTAAGAAACAGTAAGTAATAAATAAACTCATGCGAATGACTCACCTTAATGACAACTCAAGGGAAAATAAATAAACACTTAATGTACAGTCAACAGCAAACTACAGTTTTATTGAAATATGGTTGATTCTATACAATAATAAACATCAAACGTTGTAATCGCAGATCTGCAAATTTACACGGTGATTTGACACGAAGAAAAACGAAGCTATGAATCTAATCTTTTTCCCAAGGGGTTATTTTAAAAGGTTAAACTTAAAACTACTCGCAGAGCGTTATGTGGGTAAGAATTGCCTGCCCTAGAATATCAGAAATGTGGTAATTATCTAACATAAATCTAGCTCGTAGGTTGGTACTCGAAGGCCTAAGTACGGATAGCTGGATTCTTATACTTCGGTTAGTTAGGGGTTAAAAAGATTTGAGAGTTAACTGGTACCTATTAGAATATCTTGCAGCGAGTCTGTTTAGTAGAGAAACGCTTCGATGGCTGCTTTCTATTAATTATGCCTCGGAGCCGTGGGTGAGAAACCAAAGTCCGGTTTATTTCAACTTTTTCCGCTTAACTGGGGTTGAATGGACGACAGAGCAGTGGTTGACTCGTGGCTGGATACGTACGCCACTCTTCACCTGCGGCTCCTTGGTAACAATATATTTTATATGGTTTAGAATCCGGTCAATCAGTATTCCTCCTTCGATCGGATATCACGACACGAATTAGAACTCTTCTCGGCGGCTTTTATTAGCCAAAACCCTCTTGGCGAAATTCTATTGTGCCGACGAAAATTACAATGAATAGCTGCAAGATATTATTTAAATCAGGAACAATTACGAATCCAATAACTTTAACAGCGATATAAAATCAAAATTCTTTCCAACCGAAAAATTTTGTATCAATTCATATGAATCACAGCTGATATTCGCTGCGTTCCAAGTCTCGCGCCATCACGACGCATTCCGACTTCCTACACTTGATCACTCATCGATGCGCGTGGACTGGACTGACATCGCGCCGCCGAAAGCGACTTCAATCGGATCGGACTTCCCGAAAACACGGTCAAACAACCTATGACATTACGGACAAAAAAATACCATTTCAGTTCAAAAGCAGGCCTTAAACACGACTGCTTAAGGCCTGCTTTCACACTAACTTTTGGGATCTAGTATGAAAGGTAAACAATTGAATAAAAATCCTTGCGATAAGGGCTCAACGCCAAGGCCCCTGAAGTGGGCGAAGGACGACCATAAGGAATACGATCTTAATCTTTTTTTTTTTTTTTTTTTTATAAGTCGATGCCGCGAATTTTCGAACGGACTTTTTACGGAAATAAGGAAAAGGACATGAGGCATACTGCCAAAAAATAAATTTTATCATTAATGGAAACAAACTACCAAAAAAACTTCCCCTTTAAGGGAAATCGACAAAACAGCAAAAAAACCACGCTACAAGATGTGCTGTGGCCCTTACGAAAACCGGACTGAAAAGGATTGAGGAGATGATAAGTATTGAGATAATCAAAAAGCTGATGATAAACAAGTTTTTCAAGGACTTTGGAGAGAAAGGGCAGGATAGAAATGGGACGAAAGTCGGAGTAGGTGGTAGGTTTAGGTCTTTTTGGAAGTGGAATAACATAAGTGTCCTTCCAGGATGTCGGAAATGTTCCAGTGGAGATAGAGGTATTGAGGATATGGGTAATTATAGGAGTAAGGACGTCAAGGATAGGAAGGATCATTTTACGGCTAATGGAATCAGCACCTACAGCAGACGAGTTAATTGACATTATGGTTCTCCTTACATCACAGTCAGTAAATTGATTAACAGTGAAAGAGGATTGATCATGGGTTGGCAAATTAGAAAGATGTTGCAAAGTTATAGCTTTTAGGTTGCTCTCAATAGGCACGGACGCAGAGAAATGACTGTTAAGTTGGTTGAAATCATCAGTGGTACTAGGAGTGTTAACATGAGTTTTGCCAATCCCAAGAGATTTTAAAAACTTCCAAACCTTAGCTGGATCTTCATTTTCACGAGATTTATGAAAGTGACGTATTTGGGCATCCCTAATCACTGTATTGCACCTATTCCTAGCGCGGTTGTATTTAGATTCATTGCGCTCCGACGGATCGAACTTGAATTTGAATTTGGTTCTGTTCTTTTTCTCCATTAACTTCCGCTATAGTTCACCAGTATACTACTCACCCCTAGCTCCGCTATCGTTCACCAGTATACTACTCACCCCTAACTCCGCTATAGTTCACCAGTATACTACTCACCCCTAGCTCCGCTATCGTTCACCAGTATACTACTCACCCCTAGCTCCGCTATAGTTCACCAGTATACTACTCACCCCTAGCTCCGCTATAGTTCACCAGTATACTACTCACCCCTAGCTCCGCTATAGTTCACCAGTATACTACTCACCCCTAGCTCCGCTATAGTTCACCAGTATACTACTCACCCCTAGCTCCGCTATAGTTCACCAGTATACTACTCACCCCTAGCTCCGCTATAGTTCACCAGTATACTACTCACCCCTAGCTCCGCTATCGTTCACCAGGATACAATCTGAGCGCAGACGTGAGCAGACGTGTCGAAAATTTATTAAAATAATTAATTAATCACTGGCAAAATCGTGACCTCGTTTTTGACCGATCATCGGTAATTACAGACTGTGTCACTGCGTTAGGTATTATATACATTAAAGATTAGTTAGTGAATCAGTGAAAATGTTTAGTGCATAGGAGATTAGATTAATAAAGGATGGATAGCCCATTTAGCCGGGGTGGCAGGACCGGTCGCACCCCGCCTCCATCACCCTCGCCCGGCGGCGGCTCGGATCATCCGAGATCTCAAGACCAAGAAAAAGGGCCCCTGGAACTTATACCAACTCCAGAAATTCAGAACTGGATGACGAATATAGAACAGTGCCTTAATGAAGTTTGCCATATTGCTTCAGAAGGCAAATTAAACTCGGACCAAAAACTACGCATAAATAATCTATGTCGTAAAGTGAGCCACGGAAGTTCGCAGATGGCTGTGCAGTATCAGTCACTGAAACTGAAAACCGTTCAAGCCCATACGAAGATTCAGACCCTTTACACCCAACTTGATCTGTCACAGCAGTTACAGGATCTGAAACTGAGCCTTAAGG
This sequence comes from Agriphila tristella, assembly GCA_928269145.1. Taxonomy (NCBI): domain Eukaryota; kingdom Metazoa; phylum Arthropoda; class Insecta; order Lepidoptera; family Crambidae; genus Agriphila; species Agriphila tristella. The sequence goes on along the minus strand of OV743443.1, from coordinate 368,587 downwards.
AGACACCAAAAACTGTCCCAGGAGTGTCCTTCTCTGATATGGTCAAAAAGGGCTCCAATAATTTTATTAAGACCTCAAATGTAAGTGCCATAGCTATTTATCCAAATGACAAAGGAAAATCAAGTGAGGAGACAAAGTCCCTTGTGCAAAAAATTATTTGCCCTGAAGAGATGAAGCTGCAAGTTAGAGGTTTGCGCAAAACCAAAAACGGGGGTGTTATAATAAGCACTGAGACCAAAGACGATATTGAAAAGTTAAAAAGATCAACTCAACTTGCAAACTCGGGCCTTTCAGTCGATGAACCCCATAAGCGAAAGCCCAGAATCGTAGTTATCGGGATACCCGTGACCATGCAGGAAAAAGAGGTATTTACTTGTATATACCAACAAAATTTAGCTGACCAATTAGAAAACTCGAGCCTCGAATCGTTCCTGACCTCGATTAGACTTAGCCACAAGTCGGGCAAGAAGGAAGCCGAAACTTGTAATTATGTCTTAGAAGTATCTGCCGAAATACGTAAAGCCCTTATATCGAAAGAGAGGATTTTTGTTAATTGGTCATCTTGCCCTGTAAGAGACTTTACTTTGGTCACGCGATGTTATAAATGTCAACAATACGGTCATGCGGCCAAGTCTTGTCGGGAGCTAAACTACACCTGCGGCCATTGTGGTGAACAGGGACACTCAATAAAGGAGTGCACCAAGAAAACTGACCAACCAAAATGTGCTACATGTTCAAGGTTCAAAAAACCAAATGGTCATAACACAGGTAGCGCAGACTGCCCTGCAAAATGTTTAGCGGAAAAAAGGTACATTAATTCCATTGATTATGGAGGCGCCTAGGAGCGCCGCTTACAAGGGTATTAACAGCCCTTTTTCATTTTTATTTTATTTTCATTTCCTTTAATCTATTTTTGTATTTTTTTTTGTCTCTTAATTTTAGTAAGTAATATTATGATTAATAATTTAATTGATGATTTAGACAGTCTCTCTGTATCTGAGTCTAAGTTGTGTGAAGTAGAAAATTGCAAACAATATCTTTCCGTCTACAAAAATTCACTTACCATACTAACACAAAACATTCGCAGCATAATTAAAAATTTCGATAGTTTTAGTATTTTTCAACAGAGATTAGACGTTAATTCCGACGTCATCGTTTTAACCGAATGTTGGCTAGATAAACAATATAACCTTCCCCTATTACCAGGTTACAACATATATAAGACTAATAGAACTCATAATCAAAATGATGGGGTTGTAGTCTATGCTAAAAATCAATTAAATGTGTCTACAGAGGAACCCATCATAGATGAATGCAGCAATTTGCTTATTAAAATAGGATCAGAATTTGCAATATTAGCTTTGTATAGACCACCCGCTTTTAAAAGTACAACTAACTTCGTGGATTCACTAAACAATATACTGCAAACTCTATCCTCATTTAAAAATATAGTTTTAATTGGAGATATTAATATTAATATTGATCCTGAAAAAATTGAGTCGGCTGCCCAAGATTACCTAAATATATGCTCATTCCATGGCTTGCTTCCCGCGCATACATTGCCTACTCATCAAAGTGGCTCTTGCTTGGACCATATCATGCTTAAATCAAATTTATCTTCACTTGCACTTGTTACTAACTCAACGATAACAGACCATAGTGCCGTCCTACTAACCTTAAATTGTAAATTACCTAGGTTAAACAATAATCGCACTGTCACTAAATTAAATGTAAATAATTTAGAAGTTGACTTACGTAACATCGATTTTACTCCAGTTTATAATTCTGCTGATCCGAATTTTTGCATGTTATATTTAGTACAAAATGTACAACAAGCGATTCAGAGAAATACATCGTGTGTTAAATTAAATAACAGAAGTTTCAACATAAAACCGTGGATCACTCCGGGTCTTATTCGCTGCATGAAACATAGAGATAAACTGCATACGAACGCAAAACGAAATCCTAATAATCAGATACTACAATTGTCATATAAAAGATACCGGAATTTTTGTAATAATATTTTGAAAAAAGTTAAAACTGAGTACGAAAAATCAGTACTACAATCAGCTGGAAAAAATAATAAAAAGATATGGAATCATATTAAAAATATCACCTACACTTCAAAACAACATGACTCATCATTATGCTTACTTCAAGAGAACTCGTCACATTTAATTTCCGCTAATAATGTCAATAATTATTTTGTTAATATTGGTAAATGTCTGGCAGAAAAAAATCATAACATTTCACTTGCCGCCCCTGCCTGTGGCACTTCCTTAAAATCCTTTGCTTTGCTTGATACTGACGAAATTGAGGTTGAAAAAATTATCATGTGTTTGAAAGATGACTGTGCAGTTGGGTGGGACAATATATCGAATAAAATAATCAAGCAGTTTAGGTACATTCTGGTGCCTCCCTTGACTTATATTTTTCAAAAAAGTTTATATACAGGTATTTTTCCCAAATGTTTAAAAAAGGCTGTAGTTGTTCCTGTCTATAAATCTGGAACAAAAAGTCAAGTTTCAAATTACAGACCCATATCATTATTACCATCTTTTTCTAAAATATTGGAAAAAATTATCAATAATAGGCTAGTTCGATTTTTAGAAGAAAAGGCGATTTTGTCTAAATATCAATTTGGGTTTCGACCAAAAGTATCAACTGCTGATGCCGTACATCATTTAACAGATTATATTGTAAATAATTTGGACAAAGGTAGTCACACAATTGGAATCTTCCTGGATTTGGCAAAAGCTTTTGATACGGTGTCTATCCCTATCCTTTTGCGCAAACTTGAGAGTTTAGGCATAAGAGGCACACAGCTGAAACTCTTCACAAGTTATCTGGAAGAACGTAGCCAATGTGTGAAAATTGGAAGTGTCCTCAGTGATGAGCAGGATAATACATCCTTCGGGGTTCCGCAAGGAAGTATTTTAGGACCTACCCTGTTTCTGATTTACATCAATGATCTTTGTAATATTAAGCTAGATCATGGGATGATCATATCTTACGCTGATGATACTGTACTTCTTTTCGCGGCTGACTCGGAAGAACAAGTATACAAGTATGCGCAACGAGGATTCAATGTTGTAAATAATTGGCTTCAATCTAACCTTTTAACACTAAATGCTGAAAAAACTAACTATATTAAGTTTTCTGTACGTAAACAATGTTTTTCTAACACTAACCCAACACTACATGCCCATTATTGTGGAGTCCATATGGATAACCAATGTATGTGCCCCGAAATTAAAGAAACAGATAAAATTAAATACCTGGGTATTATATTAGATGAAACTCTTTCTTTTAAGCCACATATTGCGGCTTTAAATAGCAGATTACGTAAGTTAATATTTGTATTCAAAAAGTTACGACATATTGCTGAACCGACAATAATAAGGCAGGTGTATTTTGCACTATGTGAATCAATATTAACTTACTGTATCACGACATGGGGAGGTGCAAGTAAAACATTGATACTAACCACAGAGAGAGCACAGAGAGCGATTCTCAAAGTGTCAACTTCCCGCCCTTTTCTATTTCCCACTAACCTTTTGTATAAGTCTTGTAATTTGCTAACGGTTCGACAATTATTTATAATGCACATAGTATTAAAACAGCACTCAGCGCTTTCTTTTAACCCTGACATAATTTATAAAAGACGCAAAGATATAGTATGCACTCAAAGAGTTTCTATTAATTATGCTTTTACAAAAAAAATCTATTTATTCCTGGGCCCACTGCTGTACAATAGATTAAATCGTATAGCAAACATCTACCCGCTCAATTCTAGAAATTGTAAGATCAACTTAAAAAATATCCTACAAATCATGTCCTATGAAGATACAGAGAGACTATTGGTTGTATTAAAATAGTAAAATGTATATTTATTTAAGTAAGTTTTAATCAAAGAATAATTTGTAATGTATGTGTATCTACTTTGACTTTAACAAAAACTTTTATTGTGGAAAAAAAAGAAATATTTGCTTAAGTAATAAGTTAGTGATTAACAAATTTTTGTGAATATTATTAGCTCAAATCGCCTGAAACACAGGATTTCCTAGTTCAGGCAAACGTTATAATATATTGTTCATTATGTAAACCTTGCACAAAAACTATGTATCTGCACCAATGGAAAATAAATAATTATTCTATTCTTCTATTCTATTCTATTCTATTCTAAAGTATACTACTCACCCCTAGCTCCGCTATCGTTCACCAGTATACTACTCACCCCTAGCTCCGCTATCGTTCACCAGTATACTACTCACCCCTAGCTCCGCTATAGTTCACCAGTATACTACTCACCCCTAGCTCCGCTATAGTTCACCAGTATACTACTCACCCCTAGCTCCGCTATAGTTCACCAGTATACTACTCACCCCTAGCTCCGCTATAGTTTTCACCAGTATACTACTCATCCCTAGCTCCGCTATAGTTCACCAGTATACTACTCACCCCTAGCTCCGCTATAGTTCACCAGTATACTACTCACCCCTAGCTCCGCTATATTTCACCAGTATACTACTCACCCCTAGCTCCGCTATCGTTCACCAGTATACTACTCACCCCTAGCTCCGCTATAGTTCACCAGTATACTACTAACTCCTAGCTCCGCTATATTTCACCAGTATACTACTCACCCCTAGCTCCGCTATCGTTCACCAGTATACTACTCACCCCTAGCTCCGCTATAGTTCACCAGTATACTACTCACCCCTAGCTCCGCTATAGTTCACCAGTATACTACTCACCCCTAGCTCCGCTATCGTTCACCAGTATACTACTCACCCCTAGCTCCGCTATAGTTCACCAGTATACTACTCACCCCTAGCTCCGCTATCGTTCACCAGTATACTACTCACCCCTAGCTCCGCTATATTTCACCAGTATACTACTCACCCCTAGCTCCGCTATATTTCACCAGTATACTACTCACCCCTAGCTCCGCTATAGTTCACCAGTATACTACTCACCCCTAGCTCCGCTATAGTTCACCAGTATACTACTCACCCCTAGCTCCGCTATCGTTCACCAGTATACTACTCACCCCTAGCTCCGCTATAGTTCACCAGTATACTACTCACCCCTAGCTCCGCTATCGTTCACCAGTATACTACTCACCCCTAGCTCCGCTATCGTTCACCAGTATACTACTCACCCCTAGCTCCGCTATAGTTCACCAGTATACTACTCACCCCTAGCTCCGCTATAGTTCACCAGTATACTACTCACCCCTAGCTCCACTTTAGTTAACCAGTATACTACTCACCCCTAGCTCCGCTATCGTTCACCATTATACTACTCACCCCTAGCTCCGCTATATTTCACTAGTATACTACTCACCCCTAGCTCCGCTATAGTTCACTAGTATACTACTCACCCCTAGCTCCGCTATCGTTCACCAGTATACTACTCACCCCTAGCTCCGCTATATTTCACCAGTATACTACTCACCCCTAGCTCCGCTATCGTTCACCAGTATACTACTCACCCCTAGCTCCGCTATAGTTCACCAGTAAACTACTCACCCCTAGCTCCGCTATATTTCACCAGTATACTACTCACCCCTAGCTCCGCTATCGTTCACCAGTATACTACTCACCCCTAGCTCCGCTATATTTCACCAGTATACTACTCACCCCTAGCTCCGCTATATTTCTTCAGTATACTACTCACCCCTTGCTCCGCTATAGTTCACCAGTATACAACTCACCCCTAGCTCCGCTATAGTTCACCAGTATACTACTCACCCCTAGCTCCACTATCGTTCACCAGTATACTACTCACCCCTAGCTCCGCTATAGTTCACCAGTATACTACTCACCCCTAGCTCCGCTATAGTTCACCAGTATACTACTCACCCCTAGCTCCGCTATAGTTCACTAGTATACTACTCACCCCTAGCTCCGCTATAGTTCACCAGTATACTACTCACCCCTAGCTCCGCTATCGTTCACCAGTATACTACTCACCCCTAGCTCCGCTATATTTCACCAGTATACTACTCACCCCTAGCTCCGCTATCGTTCACCAGTATACTACTCACCCCTAGCTCCGCTATAGTTCACCAGTAAACTACTCACCCCTAGCTCCGCTATATTTCACCAGTATACTACTCACCCCTAGCTCCGCTATCGTTCACCAGTATACTACTCACCCCTAGCTCCGCTATATTTCACCAGTATACTACTCACCCCTAGCTCCGCTATATTTCTTCAGTATACTACTCACCCCTAGCTCCGCTATAGTTCACCAGTATACAACTCACCCCTAGCTCCGCTATAGTTCACCAGTATACTACTCACCCCTAGCTCCGCTATCGTTCACCAGTATACTACTCACCCCTAGCTCCGCTATAGTTCACCAGTATACTACTCACCCCTAGCTCCGCTATAGTTCACCAGTATACTACTCACCCCTAGCTCCGCTATAGTTCACCAGTATACTACTCACCCCTAGCTCCGCTATCGTTCACCAGTATACTACTCACCCCTAGCTCCGCTATCGTTCACCAGTATACTACTCACCCCTAGCTCCGCTATAGTTCACCAGTATACTACTCACCCCTAGCTCCGCTATCGTTCACCAGTATACTACTCACCCCTAGCTCCGCTATCGTTCACCAGTATACTACTCACCCCTAGCTCCGCTATCGTGCACCAGTATACTACTCACCCCTAGCTCCGCTATAGTTCACCAGTATACTACTCACCCCTAGCTCCGCTATAGTTCACCAGTATACTACTCACCCCTAGCTCCGCTATAGTTCACCAGTATACTACTCGCGCCTAGCTCCGCTATAGTTCACCAGTATACTACTCACCCCTAGCTCCGCTATCGTTCACCAGTATACTACTCACCCCTAGCTCCGCTATAGTTCACCAGTATACTACTCACCCCTAGCTCCGCTATCGTTCACGAGTATACTACTCACCCCTAGCTCCGCTATAGTTCAACAGTGTACTACTCACCCCTAGCTCCGCTATAGTTCACCAGTATACTACTTACCCCTAGCTCCGCTATCGTTCGCCAGTATACTACTCACCCCTAGCTCCGCTATCGTTCACCAGTATACTACTCACCCCTAGCTCCGCTATCGTTCACCAGTAAACTACTCACCCCTAGCTCCGCTATAGTTCACCAGTATACTACTCACCCCTAGCTCCGCTATCGTTCACCAGTATACTATTCACCCCTAGCTCCGCTATATTTTACTAGTATACTACTCACCCCTAGCTCCGCTATATTTCACCAGTATACTACTCAACCCTAGCTCCGCTATAGTTCACTAGTATACTACTCACCCCTAGCTCCGCTATAGTTCACCAGTATACTACTCACCCCTAGCTCCGCTATCGTTCACCAGATAGATAGATAGATAGATAGAAAGTTTATTTACTAAAACACACACATTCATACAAATAACATTACATAGGTAGGTACATTAAATTAATAACTAATAAAAAGAAAAGACAAACAAAATGGACATGTAAAAGAGATAATCAGAAGAAGGCATGCATGTGTGTGCAGCAGCAAGAAGGGTCCAGTCTCGGTGTGTGAATTTTGCCTTTCGGCAAATCACCGATTTTCAGCCATCACCCAGACGAAACGCGGGAACCAGCAGCTGCGCTCGGTCGGGAACAAGTGTGTGTGTGTGTGTGTGTGTGTGTGTGTGTGTGTGTGTGTGTGTGTGTTTGTGAGTGTGTGTGTGTGTGTGTATATGTGTGCGAGTGTGTGTGAGTGCACTGTCTGTGATAAAATATAAATATAAGATTGGTATTGCAATAATATTAACAAAAACAATAATAATAATAATAATGAAAATAATGAATAAAATTGATTAATAATTGGGAATAGGAAACCGAAGTAAAATAATAATTAGTAATTCACACCTACAGACATAGATTCAGACCCTCGCGCCGCCAAAACCATCCAGATTACCCAGATTACCACCCAGTCGGAATACCTAACTTTTGTAGTGTAAGTAAATGTGTGGTCAGTTTTTGTTTGAAAGTATATTTAGAAGTTAGGTTCCGAATAGGTGGCGGCAAATCATTCCAGCACTTGGTGGCTTGGAACCGAAAGCTGCCCCGGAAGGCTATGGTACGATGATGATGGTTAGCGAGTGGCATCCGCATTAATCTAAATCCATACCTGTCACTAAGCGGCGTGAACTTGAGCTTCTCAAATAAATATTCAGGTCTTTTGTACTTTTTCACGTCAAACATGAGACATAACAAGTGCATTCGTCTACGCATCTCCATTCTCAGAATTGACGCAGAGTTGAGATAAGGTGAGATGTGTGTTCGAGGAGGTACGTTAAAACAAAACCTGCAACAAGCATTTTGAACCCGCTGAATAAGTTTTTGCGTTCTAGACAATAAACGAGGTCCCACCACAATATCCCCATAATTGAGTCTTGACAGAATCAAGGACTCACAGAGCATTACGCGTGACTTTTCGCTGAGATATTTACGTATCCTATACAAAACCTTCAGGCGATACATACAGCCCCTCACTAAACCCAATACATGGGTTTCAAAGCGCAGCTGTTCATCGAAGATTATACCTAGATTCCGAGCTTCCGATACTCTGTCTAAATTTTGATTGTTTAAACAAAGAGCGGGATTGAAGTTTTTCATTTGTTGTATCTGTGCTTTAGTTCCCATAATTAAATATTTTGATTTGGATGGATTTAGAAGGAGACCATTATCAGCTGACCATTGAGCGATCCTCTGTAGGTCACTATTGATCTTTCGCACAGTGTCAGGAGTATTGGCAGGTTTACCAGAGATGTACAGTTGGACGTCATCAGCATAGGAGTGGTATCTGCAGTATTGTAACACCTTAGGGAGATCTGCGCTGTAAATAATAAAAAGTAACGGACCCAGAATTGAACCCTGAGGTACTCCACATGTCACAGGTTCAGGATCAGATAGCTTAGCATCTCCACTATTCGCACAAGTCAATTTCACTGATTGGGACCGGTGGGACAAATAACTTTCAAACCACCGAAGTGACGAGACATCCAAACCATAATACCTAAGCTTGGCCAGTAGCAGCTCTTTATTAATGCTGTCAAATGCGCGAGAAAAATCCAGCAGTGCAAGGATAGTGCCATTACCAGCGTCTTGCTCCGACAGAATATTGTCAACAACATCTAACAGAGCAGTAGACGTGCCACGGTTTCGACGAAACCCTGATTGATGCACTGGTAGGATGTTGTTTTCTTCCACGTATTTCATAAGTTGCATATATACAGCTTTTTCTAGAATCTTTGATAGAAACGGCAGAATGCTAATCGGTCGCAAGTCTTTAAGGTTGACAGGGCGATCAATTTTAGGCAGCGGTGTAACCATCGCATGCTTCCACTGTGCAGGAAAAACACCAGAAATGATGGAGGCATTGATAATAGCAGTGATAGTTGTCAGCGTGCAGGGTAAAGTCAAAAGTATCATATCTCTGCTAAAACCATCCGACCCCGATGCGTTTGATTTAACTGATAAGATGAAATCAGCCACCTCTTTCTCAGTAACAGGCCGCAGCTGGAAACTAGAATGACTATAGCGATGCGAATTGTAAAAGGAGAAGCTTGATTGAGGCACTACGCTATTACTATGAACACTCAAAAAATGTGAATTGATGGCATGCGGATCATTAAAATTTGGAGGTAGGTCTTTGTTCTGACAGGGATCTACCAAAACCTTTTCTTTCAGGTTTTTCCAGTATGACCTGCCATTATTGACTTGAGAATTGATGAAGTGATTGAAAAATGCGCGCTTTTCGGTATCCATACAAGTTTCTACCGTACTCTGCAAATCTTTCCATGAATTTTTATCCTGGTCTGATTTTGTTTGGCGATACTTAAGAAGAGCCTGATTGCGCAAGTGCATCATATGTCTTAAATTCTCAGTAATCCATGGAAACGATTTATCAGGCTTAATTGAGATATATTTTACCGGAGCATGATGATTATAGAGGGACAATAAAAGGTTCTCAAATATACCTACCATTTCATCCACCGTAGCGGCAGCAGAGACAGATCTCCAGTCAAAGGCATGCAAATCAACATTAAATTGTTCCATATCCATACTCTTAATGGGCCTATAAGCTCGACAAAGTCTTGGGTATTTAGGTTTTCTCACAGGAAAAGACACATTAACCATAGCATGGCCAAGCAAACCCGTAATGTGAGATACACTTACGTCTTGGACCCGGCAATTAGTACATATTAAGTCGATGAGTGAGTGAGAATCGGCCGTAAAATGTGTCGGTTCAGTTACCACCTGCTCAAGGTCCATGTACTCCAAAAATTGCTTTAACTTAACGCTGTTACCATTAGTCGGATCCAAAAAGTTAATATTGAAGTCCCCCAGTAAGACAATAAAGTCATGCCTACCGAAATATGTTACAGATTCCGTCAAGGCATCCAAGAATTTCTCAACATTAACCCACTGTGGCCTATAAGCAGTTCCGATTGCAAAACGCAATCCATTAATTTTAGTTGTGAGCCACATTTGCTCAATATCGGCGTCAGGATGCTTTTCATACCGCACGTGTACTCCAGTCCTAACGTAGAACGCAACCCCGCCACCCCGCCCGCCGCACATATGCAGCGGACGAGGGACGGAGCGCAGTCGATAGCCGGGCACTGCCGGCGCGCGCGCTTCCTGTCCCGCTGACAACCACGTCTCGTTTATTGCGATAATATCTGCGTCGCATTCCTTGACGCCGATTACAAAGTCATCATGGCCAGTGTTAAGAGAGCCTGCATTAAAAAGTGCTAACTTAAGATATTTCAAAGGCGGCATCTGAACTAGGAAAAATAAGTATATTGAATGAAAATATATTAAAAGTGCATGGAGCTAATAAAGCGCTAAGCAACAAAAAGCAGGCACAGAAATACTGCACAACAGTAATTACAATTACGTTATCAGACACAAAAAAAGTCTCTGAGCGCGAGGTAAGAGTAATTATTATTTGATTTTTATTATGATAACAGCATAAAGTCGAGAAACAATAAATGAGCGATAAAATGTAGTCATTGAGATAGATTAAAACAATTGTGAAATAGGAAAACTTAAAAAATAATATTATATCATTTGTATAAAGTGCTTGTTTGTTTTGGTATAAATACTTGTAAAATATAGTGAGTAGAATTACAATGAAATTAAATTTAAATACGGGTGTAATGTATGTGTAATGAATATGTTGTTTGTTCCTTTCCAGTGCGTCCCGGTTAATACTAGACCTTACTACTGCTGCACACAAATACAAGAACAAAGCACACAAAAAACAGCTAGTAACAACGAACAATGACGCAAGCAATCGAACAGTAAAAACAAATAAGGATAATATTGAGAGCAAACAGCAAATAATTAGCAAAAGCAACAATGTACACCAAATTATTATGAAATAAGTACGGTAAAAAATTATGAAAATAAAAAAAATTGACAAAGTGTTGGCACACAAATACAAGAACAAAGCACACAAAAAACAGATAGTAACAACGAACAATGACAACAGTCGAACAGTAAAAACAAGTAAGGAAAATATTGAGCGCAAAGAGCAAATAATTAGCAAAAGCAACAATGAACACCAAATTATTATGAAGTAAGTACGGTAAAAAATTATAAAAATAAAAAAAATTGACAAAGTGTTGGCTGTGCATAAAATTACTTTCAACAAAACACGTATATGAAATAAAATAACCATTAACAGTGGAACAAAAGAGTGTAGGCCAAAGCAAAGTGAAAAAAAAGTGAGTAACATATTATAAAGTACTTTTTCAGGCCTTAACAGTTCGAACGGCATCCTCTCCAAAAACCCTAACAAGATCAGCCTCTGTGCGCAGACGATGACGGGGGACGCCCTCCCCAGGGCCCTGCCGCACAAATACCTTGCCGTCCCTCGTCCACACGAAGCGCCAGTTCTGGCCCCTGCCAATCTGTCGTGCACGGCGGAATAGAACACGATTAGTGCGTGTCAGCCGCTCGTTGACGTAAAACCTGCGTGGCGGGCCAGGAAGATCGGCACCTTCCGTTGTGATGTTGCGGCGTACACGAGCCGCCTGCAGCAGCTCATCGCGCACCGCACGCTGCACTAGGCGGACGACGATGGCTCGCGGCCGGGGTCTCGCATTAGCTTCCAACAACTGACCAACTCTTGTGGCACAGACGATATCACGTGATTCAAGTTTGATGCCAAGTTTAGTCGCCAGAGTGGTGACGATATTCAGGGGGTTCTCCCCCTTCTGTTCCGGGATGCAAGTGAACTCCAGGTCGTTGAGAAGGAGCTCCTGATCACGCTCATTTAGTTCAGCTCTTAACCCTTCTATGATTCCTGTTAAGGCAGCGTCAGCGTCGGGGCTTGCTTGACGACCTTCCAGCTTCTCCACACGTGTTGCAAGCAGCTGCACCTGGTTTTCATTTGCCGCCACCCGCGTCACGAGACTAGAGAGTGTCTCGTTAAAAGCTTCAACCCGGATTCGCGTTTCCTGCATCTCCTTACGCAAAAGGCGCATCTCCTCAGTCAGGGCTTGCAGCGCTTTTGCCTGAGCATCATCACGGCCTACCCGGCACACGGCTACACGGCACACCAGTATACTACTCACCCCTAGCTCCGCTATCGTTCACCAGTATACTACTCACCCCTAGCTCCGCTATAGTTCACCAGTATACTACTCACCCCTAGCTCCGCTATCGTTCACCAGTATACTACTCACCCCTAGCTCCGCTATATTTCAACAGTATACTACTCACCCCTAGCTCCGCTATAAATCACCAGTATACTACTCACCCCTAGCTCCGCTATAGTTCACCAGTATACTACTCACCCCTAGCTCCGCTATAGTTCACCAGTATACTACTCACCTCTAGCTCCGCTATAGTTCACCAGTTTACTACTCACCCCTAGCTCCGCTATAGTTCACCAGTATACTACTCACCCCTAGCTCCGCTATAGTTCACCAGTATACTACTCACCCCTAGCTCCGCTATAGTTCACCAGTATACTACTCACCCCTAGCTCCGCTATAGTTCACCAGTATACTACTCACCCCTAGCTCCGCTATAGTTCACCAGTATATTACTCACCCCTAGCTCCGCTATCGTTCACCAGTATACTACTCACCCCTAGCTCCGCTATAGTTCACCAGTATACTACTAACCCCTAGCTCCGCTATCGTTCACCAGTATACTACTCACCCCTAGCTCCGCTATAGTTCACCAGTATACTACTCACCCCTAGCTCCGCTATAGTTCACCAGTATACTACTCACCCCTAGCTCCGCTATCGTTCACCAGTATACTACTCACCCCTAGCTCCGCTATATTTCACCAGTATACTACTCACCCCTAGCTCCGCTATATTTCTTCAGTATACTACTCACCCCTAGCTCCGCTATAGTTCACCAGTATACTACTCACCCCTAGCTCCGCTATCGTTCACCAGTATACTACTCACCCCTAGCTCCGCTATATTTCACCAGGATACTACTCACCCCTAGCTCCGCTATAGTTCACCAGTATACTACTCACCCCTAGCTCCGCTATAGTTCACCAGTATACTACTCACCCCTAGCTCCGCTATAGTTCACCAGTATACTACTCACCCCTAGCTCCGCTATCGTTCACCAGTATACTACTCACCCCTAGCTCCGCTATAGTTCACCAGTATACTACTCACCCCTAGCTCCGCTATAGTTCACCAGTATACTACTCACCCCTAGCTCCGCTATAGTTCACCAGTATACTACTCACCCTAGCTCCACTATAGTTCACCAGTATACTACTCACCCCTAGCTCCGCTATAGTTCACCAGTATACTACTCACCCCTAGCTCCGCTATCGTTCACCAGTATACTACTCACCCCTAGCTCCGCTATCGTTCACCAGTATACTACTCACCCCTAGCTCCGCTATATTTCACCAGTATACTACTCACCCCTAGCTCCGCTAACGTTCACCAGTATACTACTCACCCCTAGCTCCGCTATCGTTCACCAGTATACTACTCACCCCTAGCTCCGCTATCGTTCACCAATATACTACTCACCCCTAGCTCCGCTATAGTTCACCAGTATACTACTCACCCCTAGCTCCGCTATAGTTCACCAGTATACTACTCACCCCTAGCTCCGCTATCGTTCACCAGTATACTACTCACCCCTAGCTCCGCTATAGTTCACCAGTATACTACTCACCCCTAGCTCCGCTATCGTTCACCAGTATACTACTCACCCCTAGCTCCGCTATAGTTCACCAGTATACTACTCACCCCTAGCTCCGCTCACCCCTTGCTCCGCTATAGTTCACCAGTTTACTACTCACCCCTAGCTCCGCTATCGTTCACCAGTATACTACTCACCCCTAGCTCCGCTATAGTTCACCAGTATACTACTCACCCCTAGCTCCGCTATAGTTCACCAGTTTACTACTCACCCCTAGCTCCGCTATCGTTCACCAGTATACTACTCACCCCTAGCTCCGCTATAGTTCACCAGTATACTACTCACCCCTAGCTCCGCTATAGTTCACCAGTATACTACTCACCCCTAGCTCCGCTTTAGTTCACCAGTATACTACTCACCCTAGCTCCACTATAGTTCACCAGTATACTACTCACCCCTAGCTCCGCTATAGTTCACCAGTATACTACTCACCCCTAGCTCCGCTATAGTTCACCAGTATACTACTCACCCCTAGCTCCGCTATCGTTCACCAGTATACTACTCACCCCTAGCTCCGCTATATTTCACCAGTATACTACTCACCCCTAGCTCCGCTAACGTTCACCAGTATACTACTCACCCCTAGCTCCGCTATCGTTCACCAGTATACTACTCACCCCTAGCTCCGCTATCGTTCACCAGTATACTACTCACCCCTAGCTCCGCTATAGTTCACCAGTATACTACTCACCCCTAGCTCCGCTATCGTTCACCAGTATACTACTCACCCCTAGCTTCGCTATAGTTCACCAGTATACTACTCACCCCTAGCTCCGCTATAGTTCACCAGTATACTACTCACCCCTAGCTCCGCTATCGTTCACCAGTATACTACTCACCCCTAGCTCCGCTATAGTTCACCAGTATACTACTCACCCCTAGCTCCGCTATCGTTCACCAGTATACTACTCACCCCTAGCTCCGCTATAGTTCACCAGTATACTACTCACCCCTAGCTCCGCTCACCCCTTGCTCCGCTATAGTTCACCAGTTTACTACTCACCCCTAGCTCCGCTATCGTTCACCAGTATACTACTCACCCCTAGCTCCGCTATAGTTCACCAGTATACTACTCACCCCTAGCTCCGCTATATTTCACCAGTATACTACTCACCCCTAGCTCCGCTAACGTTCACCAGTATACTACTCACCCCTAGCTCCGCTATCGTTCACCAGTATACTACTCACCCCTAGCTCCGCTATCGTTCACCAGTATACTACTCACCTCTAGCTCCGCTATCGTTCACCAGTATACTACTCACCCCTAGCTCCGCTATATTTCACCAGTATACTACTCAACCTTAGCTCCGCTATAAATCGCCAGTATACTACTCACCCCTAGCTCCACTATCGTTCACCAGTATACTACTCACACCTACTCCGCTATCGTTCACCAGTATACTACTCATCCTTAGCTCCGCTATAGTTCACCAGTATACTACTCACCCCTAGCTCCGCTATCGTTCACCAGTATACTACTCACCCCTAGCTCCGCTATAGTTCACCAGTATACTACTCACCCCTAGCTTCGCTATAGTTCACCAGTATACTACTCACCCCTAGCTCCGCTATAGTTCACCAGTATACTACTCACCCCTAGCTCCGCTATCGTTCACCAGTATACTACTCACCCCTAGCTCCGCTATATTTCACCAGTATACTACTCACCCCTAGCTCCGCTATAGTTCACCAGTATACTACTCACCCCTAGCTCCGCTATCGTTCACCAGTATACTACTCACCCCTACTCCGCTATCGTTCACCAGTATACTACTCATCCTTAGCTCCGCTATAGTTCACCAGTATACTACTCACCCCTAGCTCCGCTATCGTTCATTAGTATACTACTCACCCCTAGCTCCGCTATAGTTCACCAGTATACTACTCACCCCTAGCTCCGCTTTAGTTCACCAGTAAACTACTCACCCCTAGCTCCGCTATCGTTCACCAGTATACTACTCACCCCTAGCTCCACTATAGTTAACCAGTATACTACTCACCCCTAGCTCCGCTATAGTTCACCAGTATACTACTCACCCCTAGCTCCGCTATAGTTCACCAGTATACTACTCACCCCTAGCTCCGCTATCGTTCACCAGTATACTACTCACCCCTAGCTCCGCTATCGTTCACCAGTATACTACTCACCCCTAGCTCCGCTATATTTCACCAGTATACTACTCACCCCTAGCTCCGCTAACGTTCACCAGTATACTACTCACCCCTAGCTCCGCTATCGTTCACCAGTATACTACTCACCCCTAGCTCCGCTATCGTTCACCAGTATACTACTCACCCCTAGCTCCGCTATAGTTCACCAGTATACTACTCACCCCTAGCTCCGCTATAGTTCACCAGTATACTACTCACCCCTAGCTCCGCTATCGTTCACCAGTATACTACTCACCCCTAGCTCCGCTATAGTTCACCAGTATACTACTCACCCCTAGCTCCGCTATCGTTCACCAGTATACTACTCACCCCTAGCTCCGCTATAGTTCACCAGTATACTACTCACCCCTAGCTCCGCTCACCCCTAGCTCCGCTATAGTTCACCAGTATACTACTCACCCCATGCTCCGCTATAGTTCACCAGTATACTACTCACCCCTAGCTCCGCTATCGTTCACCAGTATACTACTCACCCCTAGCTCCGCTATAGTTCACCAGTATACTACTCACCCCTAGCTCCGCTCACCCCTTGCTCCGCTATAGTTCACCAGTTTACTACTCACCCCTAGCTCCGCTATCGTTCACCAGTATACTACTCACCCCTAGCTCCGCTATAGTTCACCAGTATACTACTCACCCCTAGCTCCGCTATAGTTCACCAGTTTACTACTCACCCCTAGCTCCGCTATCGTTCACCAGTATACTACTCACCCCTAGCTCCGCTATATTTCAACAGTATACTACTCACCCCTAGCTCCGCTATAGTTCACCAGTATACTACTCACCTCTAGCTCCGCTATCGTTCACCAGTATACTACTCACCCCTAGCTCCGCTATATTTCACCAGTATACTACTCACCCTTAGCTCCGCTATAAATCACCAGTATACTACTCACCCCTAGCTCCACTATCGTTCACCAGTATACTACTCACCCCTACTCCGCTATCGTTCACCAGTATACTACTCATCCTTAGCTCCGCTATAGTTCACCAGTATACTACTCACCCCTACTCCGCTATCGTTCACCAGTATACTACTCATCCTTAGCTCCGCTATAGTTCACCAGTATACTACTCACCCCTAGCTCCGCTAACGTTCACCAGTATACTACTCACCCCTAGCTCCGCTATCGTTCACCAGTATACTACTCACCCCTAGCTCCGCTATCGTTCACCAGTATACTTCTCACCCCTAGCTCCGCTATAGTTCACCAGTATACTACTCACCCCTAGCTCCGCTATAGTTCACCAGTATACTACTCACCCCTAGCTCCGCTATCGTTCACCAGTATACTACTCACCCCTAGCTCCGCTATAGTTCACCAGTATACTACTCACCCCTAGCTCCGCTATCGTTCACCAGTATACTACTCACCCCTAGCTCCGCTATAGTTCACCAGTATACTACTCACCCCTAGCTCCGCTCACCCCTAGCTCCGCTATAGTTCACCAGTATACTACTCACCCCTAGCTCCGCTATAGTTCACCAGTATACTACTCACCCCTAGCTCCGCTATCGTTCACCAGTATACTACTCACCCCTAGCTCCGCTATAGTTCACCAGTATACTACTCACCCCTAGCTCCGCTCACCCCTTGCTCCGCTATAGTTCACCAGTTTACTACTCACCCCTAGCTCCGCTATCGTTCACCAGTATACTACTCACCCCTAGCTCCGCTATAGTTCACCAGTATACTACTCACCCCTAGCTCCGCTATAGTTCACCAGTTTACTACTCACCCCTAGCTCCGCTATCGTTCACCAGTATACTACTCACCCCTAGCTCCGCTATATTTCAACAGTATACTACTCACCCCTAGCTCCGCTATAGTTCACCAGTATACTACTCACCTCTAGCTCCGCTATCGTTCACCAGTATACTACTCACCCCTAGCTCCGCTATATTTCACCAGTATACTACTCACCCTTAGCTCCGCTATAAATCACCAGTATACTACTCACCCCTAGCTCCACTATCGTTCACCAGTATACTACTCACCCCTACTCCGCTATCGTTCACCAGTATACTACTCATCCTTAGCTCCGCTATAGTTCACCAGTATACTACTCACCCCTAGCTCCGCTATCGTTCACCAGTATACTACTCACCCCTAGCTCCGCTATAGTTCACCAGTATACTACTCACCCCTAGCTCCGCTATAGTTCACCAGTATACTACTCACCCCTAGCTCCGCTATAGTTCACCAGTATACTACTCACCCCTAGCTCCGCTATCGTTCACCAGTATACTACTCACCCCTAGCTCCGCTATATTTCACCAGTATACTACTCACCCCTAGCTCCGCTATAGTTCACTAGTATACTACTCACCCCTAGCTCCGCTATCGTTCACCAGTATACTACTCACCCCTACTCCGCTATCGTTCACCAGTATACTACTCATCCTTAGCTCCGCTATAGTTCACCAGTATACTACTCACCCCTAGCTCCGCTATCGTTCATTAGTATACTACTCACCCCTAGCTCCGCTATAGTTCACCAGTATACTACTCACCCCTAGCTCCGCTATAGTTCACCAGTAAACTACTCACCCCTAGCTCCGCTATAGTTCACCAGTATACTACTCACCCCTAGCTCCGCTATAGTTCACCAGTAAACTACTCACCCCTAGCTCCACTATCGTTCACCAGTATACTACTCACCCCTACTCCGCTATCGTTCACCAGTATACTACTCATCCTTAGCTCCGCTATAGTTCACCAGTATACTACTCACCCCTAGCTCCGCTATCGTTCACCAGTATACTACTCACCCCTAGCTCCGCTATAGTTCACCAGTATACTACTCACCCCTAGCTCCGCTATAGTTCACCAGTATACTACTCACCCCTAGCTCCGCTATAGTTCACCAGTATACTACTCACCCCTAGCTCCGCTATCGTTCACCAGTATACTACTCACCCCTAGCTCCGCTATATTTCACCAGTATACTACTCACCCCTAGCTCCGCTATAGTTCACTAGTATACTACTCACCCCTAGCTCCGCTATCGTTCACCAGTATACTACTCACCCCTACTCCGCTATCGTTCACCAGTATACTACTCATCCTTAGCTCCGCTATAGTTCACCAGTATACTACTCACCCCTAGCTCCGCTATCGTTCATTAGTATACTACTCACCCCTAGCTCCGCTATAGTTCACCAGTATACTACTCACCCCTAGCTCCGCTATAGTTCACCAGTAAACTACTCACCCCTAGCTCCGCTATAGTTCACCAGTAAACTACTCACCCCTAGCTCCGCTATCGTTCACCAGTATACTACTCACCCCTAGCTCCGCTATAGTTCACCAGTATACTACTCACCCCTAGCTCCGCTATAGTTCACCAGTATACTACTCACCCCTAGCTCCGCTATAGTTCACCAGTATACTACTCACCCCTAGCTCCGCTATCGTTCACCAGTATACTACTCACCCCTAGCTCCGCTATAGTTCACCAGTATACTACTCACCCCTAGCTCCGCTATCGTTCACCAGTATACTACTCACCCCTAGCTCCGCTATAGTTCACCAGTATACTACTCACCCCTAGCTCCGCTATATTTCACCAGTATACTACTCACCCCTAGCTCCGCTATAGTTCACCATAATACTACTCACCCCTAGCTCCGCTATCGTTCACCAGTATACTACTCACCCCTACTCCGCTATCGTTCACCAGTATACTACTCATCCTTAGCTCCGCTATAGTTCACCAGTATACTACTCACCCCTAGCTCCGCTATCGTTCATTAGTATACTACTCACCCCTAGCTCCGCTATAGTTCACCAGTATACTACTCACCCCTAGCTCCGCTATAGTTCACCAGTAAACTACTCACCCCTAGCTCCGCTATCGTTCACCAGTATACTACTCACCCCTAGCTCCACTATAGTTCACCAGTATACTACTCACCCCTAGCTCCGCTATAGTTCACCAGTATACTACTCACCCCTAGCTCCGCTATAGTTTACCAGTATACTACTCACCCCTAGCTCCGCTATAGTTCACCAGTATACTACTCACCCCTAGCTCCGCTATCGTTCACCAGTATACTACTCACCCCTAGCTCCGCTATAGTTCACCAGTATACTACTCACCCCTAGCTCCGCTATCGTTCACCAGTATACTACTCACCCCTAGCTCCGCTATAGTTCACCAGTATACTACTCACCCCTAGCTCCGCTATAGTTCACCAGTATACTACTCACCCCTAGCTCCGCTATAGTTCACCAGTATTCTACTCACCCCTAGCTCCGCTATCGTTCACCAGTATAATGAAACTACAGTAATAAAGGTAAACCACTTTTACTTTCTTCACTGGAATACACCATGAATATTATTAACTAGGCTATAGCAACGATACGTTAGCAGTTTTCCCTAACTACTTGGCTTCTTGACTGTTGAACAGTGACTGAGCCCGCAACTGACTTTCGTCGACCGTTCTGCCGCCTATCCTCACCGCTTACCTCCCCATTCCACTACAAATGGCGGGAAAATATGGCGGGAAACGGCGGAGCTAAGCGGCGGTGTTGCCAGGCTATTAAACTAAAATACTACTATTATCCTTTCAATTTGATTCAAAATCATAACAATAAAATGGATTTATTACTATCAAACGACAAAACGTCACATTCGTCCATCCTGACCTCGTGCATGTCCTTGTGCACGGTCAACTCAACAATATTATAGGTTATAATTGTCAACTCAATACTTTCATAATAATATCGTCACATTCGGCCGGTTGTATGTTAACTAATACCGCATTCTATTAAACAAACTTATTGGGTTTAACGTATTGTTATATTTTTTTAATTTGAGAATTCTCATTTACTTAATTGTTATAATTAATTTTGTGGATTAATGAATGCTAAAAAGAGAGAATCTACTGAATCTGCCACCATTTCAAAAATGGGAGGCCCCTCCAAGAAAGAAATGGCGAAAGAAAACTTGGAGAGGGTTGTCGACCTCCGTCTTTTATATTTAATAATTTATTTACAAGAGGAACTAACTGTTGTTACTTATCGCGCCTAGTATGATCATGAGATCATAAAGCTATAACATTTTTAAAATCCAGTTAGATTGTGACACAAATATTATCTCTAAAACATCTTAAAATTATTACAATTTTTTTACCACAATAAGCATTCAAATTATTTATGAAAGTACAACATTTCTTATTAGTTCTTTCTACTAAATTATAAATTTTATTAAAATATTTAATAAGAGAAAAGTACAAAAAGTAAATATAACAGTCGACAGCCTATTTACCATGAAAGGGTAAACAAATTCAATTACAAATTGTCGACTTTTGACAGATAACGTGACGTGCTGCCGACTACCTAACTGAAATTATCAATGATATCAACTTATTAAACCCACAATAGGTATACAATTTCAATTTACTACACTTGCTAGCTATGTAAAACGCAAGGTAATCGTTTAATTATTAAAGTTGCGTTGCAACAATCATTATGAGTATATATTATTTTTATTTATTTCACAATTCACACCATGAGCTAGGTACTTATAATATTTAATTTAGCTAGACTAGAACTACCTATTTTAACAGGTTCTGAATAAGATTTAAATATATTTAATAAATCAATGCATAGGAATTTGGGTCCGTTTCTATGTTCAACCAGATAATTGCAGCTGAAACCTATTAGCCGTCGCAGCCTGTTGTCATCGTGTCACAAAAACTAGGATCGACCAATAACGCAACAGTAGTTTCTACCATCCAGTCACGCGTCGCACATCGCGCCGTCGTCACCTTAGCGACATATAACGCATCGGCATCTTGTCAGATGCAATATGTTTCTGAAATATATAAAACATAAACGACAGTAACCGTCCCTAAATCATAGGACAAACGTCAACAAAATAAAACATCAGAGTCAAAAGGAAATTTATTTGAATCTATTCATGAGAACTGTTTCTTTATGAGATAAGAAAAATATTATGTGACATTACACATTCACATACTTATATACATAATCATATCTAGTTGCATAGTTATTAAACATTAATTTATCATGACAATTTATTCATTTTATTCCACAATTTGTGGTTCTCTTGCATTTTATTATGTAATGTCAATATAATAAGTCTATGTGTAATGCGCTCAGTTTTAGTAATTGCTAATGTAATTAGTAGATGCAATAAATAATTATGAATATGAATGTCATTACTCGCGGGGCCACCGTTTGCCACTATGTGGACACGGCCTGTCAAGACGTTATATTCAAACCAAAGCTATAACTGAGGATACATATGGCCCATAGACGCGACACACTTGGCCGCTTATTAAGTACTAGTACCACACGTAAGGACACACTTGGCCCATTGACGCAACATACCTAGTCGCCTAAACACCACACTTAAGGACAAATGGTTCATATAATAGTAGCTTACGCACTGCTAGGTACCTAATATTGTAAGACTTATTTTCTCAAATATAAATATAATTTATTCAAATTAACCATAACTACATAAGCATCCAATTGCAATAATATATTATAAACCAAGAGATAACCAAGTAAAACGAAGTTGTGTCTTAAAGAAGAACGCAGACTAAAGTCAACTTATTTTTTGATAGATCTTCGTTCGTAATTGACTTCTGATTGTTTGTGAAAGTACACCAATATTCAAGGGCCTGTGCACTAAGCTTAACAACAACAACTTAAATAATCGTTTGCAGATGACGATTCAAATATGAAATTGAAATCGCATTATGTAGTCACATAAACATGTAATATAAGCATATAACAACCTAGCCTTGTAAACCGCTAGCGCTTCTAGCCAAACCGTATGCGCATCTAGCCAAATCTCAGGCGCATCTAGCCAAATTAAAGGCGCATAAAGCCAAAACATAGGCGCATCTAGCCAAACCATAGGCGCATCTAGCCAAACCATAGGCGCATCTAGCCAAACCATAGGCGCATCTAGCCAAACTGATGGCACATCTAACCAAATCATAGGCGCATCTAGCCCTGTAAACTGATGGCACATCTAGCCAAACTGGATTTGCATCTAAATAATAAACAAATCATTTATTTCCCAGAATATGGTAGTATACATTGATGACATTATAATATAACAAAATCTGTATAATTATCCTGCCTTTGTTAGGCGTAGAAATCTGTCAGTAGCTAGGTGATTATAAAATTTAAATTTGAAAATCGATAATCATTAATTTTTACAACTACTTTTCATTACCCATCATTCCAATAAATAATTTAAAATCCCCATAAAATAAATGTTAAACCTTAATGTCAAATATGATATATGACATTAATAATTATAACAATTGCCTGCCAGTACAATGTTAATTTAAATTAAAGCAATAAGATATTAATTACGACTAGCCAAACCATAGGCGAATCTAGCCCTGTAACCTGATGGCGCATCAAGCCAACCGAAGGCACATCTAGTCAAACTGAAGGCGCATAAACTGAAGGCGCATCTTGCCAAACCGAGGGCGCATCTAGCCAAAACAAAGGCACATCTAGCCAAACTGATGGCGCATCTAGCCAAACTGAAGGCGCATCTAGCCAAACTGAAGGCGCATCTAGCCAAACTGAAGGCGCATCTAGCCTTATAAGCCGCAGGCGCATCTAGCCAAACCGCAGGCTTATCTAATCATATAAAATGTTGGCGCATCCAACGTTATATAAAAACGGCGCATCTAAACTTATAAAATGAAGGCGCATCTAAATTTATAAAATGAAAGCGCATTTAAACTTATGAAATGAAGGCACTAGCCTTGTGATTGTGAAACGAAGGCGCATCTAATCTTATAAAATAAAGTCGCATTAAACCTTATAAAATGTAGGCGCATCTAACCCTATAAAATGAAGGCGCATCTAGCCAAACTGAAGGCGCATCTTGCCAAACCGAGGGCGCATCTAGCCAAAACAAAGGCACATCTAGCCAAACTGATGGCGCATCTAGCCAAACTGAAGGCGCATCTAGCCAAACTGAAGGCGCATCTAGCCTTATAAGCCGCAGGCGCATCTAGCCAAACCGCAGGCTTATCTAATCATATAAAATGTTGGCGCATCCAACGTTATATAAAAACGGCGCATCTAAACTTATAAAATGAAGGCGCATCTAAATTTATAAAATGAAAGCGCATTTAAACTTATGAAATGAAGGCACTAGCCTTGTGATTGTGAAACGAAGGCGCATCTAATCTTATAAAATAAAGTCGCATTAAACCTTATAAAATGTAGGCGCATCTAACCCTATAAAATGAAGGCGCATCTAGCCAAACTGAAGGCGCATCTTGCCAAACCGAGGGCGCATCTAGCCAAAACAAAGGCACATCTAGCCAAACTGATGGCGCATCTAGCCAAACTGAAGGCGCATCTAGCCAAACTGAAGGCGCACCTAGCCTTATAAGCCGCAGGCGCATCTAGCCAAACCGCAGGCTTATCTAATCATATAAAATGTTGGCGCATCCAACCTTATATAAAATGACGGCGCATCTAAACTTATAAAACGAAGGCGCATTTAAACTTATAAAATGAAGGCGAATCTAATCCTATTAAATGAAGGCGCATCTAACCTTGTAAAATAAAGGCGTATCTAACCTCGTAATGAAAGCACATCAAACCTTATAAAATTTCATTCATATAAATCTCAATTTTTTTTATCATTCTAGTATCAAGAGTTATACCTTATTATAAGTCGAAGGCGCGTTTAGCCTTACACGTTGAACGTGTGCCTAGCTTTGAAAGTAAGTTGTACATTTTCATTCATATCAATATATTTTTTTATAATAGAAAACCAACAACAGTTAATAAAAAAGGCGCATCTCACCTTGTAAAATAAAGGCTTACCTAACCTTATATAAAATAAAAGCACATCTAAACTTAAAAAACTTCACCCTTATAAATTCTCAAACCTCTTCATACAGGTACCTTACTTTAAGTCGAAGGCGCGTTTAGCCTTGTCCTAGCCTTACAAACTGAATGTGCATCTAGCCTCGAAAGTCAATGTTTAAATAAATTTTCATTCATATAAATATCTAGTTTAATTACATAGGGCTGGGTGAAATATTTAGACTAAGTTTCATTTTAGTTTGAAATATTTCATAAATTTCATATAAGTAAATTCAAATATACTAGGGACTAGGAGTGACGGTATTTACAAATATTATGTACATCTTTAATGTAGGTACTTAATTAATACAACATAAATAAATCTTATCTTGTAAACTAAAAGCACGTCTAGCCTTGTAAACCGAAGGCACGTCTAGCCTTGTAAACTGAAGGCGCATTTAGCCTTGTAAACTGAAGGCGCGTCTAGCCTTGTAAACCGAAGGCGCGTCCAGCCTTTTAAACCGAAGGTACGTCTAGCCTTTTAAGCCATAGGCGCGTCTAGCATATCAAACCGAAGGCGCGTCTAGCCTTTTAAACCGAAGGCGCATCTAGCCTTGTAAACCGAAGGCGCGTCTAGCCTTTTAAACCGAAGGCCCATCTAGCCTTGTAAACCGACGGCGCATCTAGCCTTGTAAACCGAAGGCGCGTCTAACCTTTCAAACCGAAGGCGCGTCTAGCCTTTTAAACCGAAGGCGCGTTTAGCCTTTTAAACCGAAGGCACGTCTAGCCTTATAAACCGAAGGCGCGTCTAACCTCGTCTCAAAAATTTATAGAAAACAAATATGCCTAGAATAGAAATACCTAAGAGCCGGTTCTCTTTAAATAAAATTTCAAAGTAGCGAAATATTTCCTACCAACAACGATTAGTTTTAAAAGCGTTATATTTTTTACAAAACTAAAAAAAAACATTTAGGAACATAAAAATGACATCAAAATTATTACCTTTTACTAGTAAACCGAAGTTTAAGTTATATTTCTTCAAAACTAATATAGGACAAATAATGTGCTTCAAAGTAAACTTAAATCATTCATTTAGGAACACATATTAAATCAAAATTATAATCTTTTACTAGTAAACATACTGCGCATCACCATGAAAAAATAAAAAAATAAACGTAGCTCGTACACCAGATCTTTCGTATTATTTTATTCATAAAGATAAGTAGACACAGTTTTTTAACTGTAAGATCACTTCTCTGAAATCACGTTAATTAGTGAAATCGGCATTTTTTGTGAACGGCCTCTTAATAGAATAAGAATTAACTTCTTGAATTATAATAAAACTCTTTAAGGGTCCATCATAGGAAAACATGGTTTGCGGGGGTCATACCCTTATATAGAGAGCGTAAAGATGTAGCCACAAAAACAAACAAAAAGAAAACACGACAAGCTAAAGAGATTTTCTAGTAGCTAAAAGATCAAATTGCGTATGAACCTCACAGACAATTGCAAGAAAAATAAGGATATCATCAAAAGTGCTTGCGTAGGTTCACATTTTTGGCGCAAATAATAGCGGAAACATACTGAATTCTACATCGAAATACACTTTAACATACTGTGAAGTAGCTCCATTAACCTTTATAAAAAAAAAGATAATTGTGATAAAGGTGATAAAAAAAAACACAGAAAAAGTACAGAAGTAAGGCTACCCTCCATATTCTTTACACGTAAAGTAAAAGACAGACAAATGCTTACGCGTAACCGAGCTTTAAACTACGACTATAGCGTCATGGTACTACTAAAACCCTTTTGAAGATCGACATAACTTGGTGCCAATTCTACATAAAGTATCACGTTATCCGTTTTATTCTCCGTATCCGCACATCCCCAGGGTACAGTGTCAAGGTCGACTACTAACGACAATTACAATGGTATGAAATATAAAAAAATAACTTAATAACCTCTGCGGAACACATTGTCCGAAATAAAAATACGCAGTAACATAGATAGGTACTTAAAATATACACAGTTCTTATTTTCATAATTCATTATGTAATGCATACCCAGAGTTTAAATCACGAAAGTTACAGTTGGGCAGTTAAGATAAAAAAACTTTCATTTCATGACCTCGCTTTACAATCATGGACATTACTATTCCAATATCAACGCACTATTTCATCATGCTGACGACGCTGAGTGTAGTTTTGTGTGCATGTGCAGTGTATGCAAGACCGAAGTGTAGCCTCGGCCACGTGCAATGATTGTCGAGTGTGTATGCACAATCGAAGTGTAGCCTCGGCCACGTGCAATGAGTGCGAGTTGTGTATGCATGGCAGTGCAAATTGTAAAAGTAAGAATCTCTTTCAATGCAATAAAATTTGAAACTACCCAACTGAATTTCGTAATTTTAGCTCGGTTTAAAACGTTAAAAATTGTGAGCGTACATACCTTGGTTCTTCCACTGCTGATTTATAATGAAACTACAGTAATAAAGGTAAACCACTTTTACTTTCTTCACTGGAATACACCATGAATATTATTAACTAGGCTATAGCAACGATACGTTAGCAGTTTTCCCTAACTACTTGGCTTCTTGACTGTTGAACAGTGACTGAGCCCGCAACTGACTTTCGTCGACCGTTCTGCCGCCTATCCCCACCGCTTACCTCCCCATTCAACTACAAATGGCAGGAAAATATGGCGGGAAACGGCGGAGCTAAACGGCGGTGTTGCCAGGCTATTAAACTAAAATACTACTATTATCCTTTCAATTTGATTCAAAATCATAACAATAAAATGGATTTATTACTATCAAACGACAAAACGTCACACCAGTATACTACTCACCCCTAGCTCCGCAATAGTTCACCAGTATACTACTCACCCCTAGCTCCGCTATAGTTCACCAGTATACTACTCACCCCTAGCTCCGCTATAGTTCACCAGTATACTACTCACCCCTAGCTCCGCTATAGTTCACCAGTATACAACTCACCCCTAGCTCCGCTATCGTTCACCAGTATACTACTTACCCCTAGCTCCGCTATAGTTCACCAGTATGCTACTCACCCCTAGCTCCGCTATCGTTCACCAGTATACTACCCACCCCTAGCTCCGCTATAGTTCACCAGTATACTACTCACCCCTAGCTCCGCTATCGTTCACCAGTATACTACTCACCAGTGGCGGTACCTCCATAGAAGCCCAAAAGCCCGACTTGCCCTAACAAAATCTTATTTACACTACTAATGAATCTCAATTAATGACAACAACAAAATATTATTCACGAACGTAAATTTTCAATCAAAATCAATCAAAGATTCAATTTTTCAAACAACTGATCGATAGTCAAGTCGTTAAACTGCATAATATAGCGTATTAATCGAACAATACACTACATCTCTCTCGCACTCGTTGGCTTGCAACCGGGCTTCGCGAATTTATATGTCCGCACTCTTCTAACGTTAGCGAAACTGGTACCCCACTACATACATACTACTGTACGTATCTATAGATTCTATGAAAAATGCTCAATCCGAGCCAAAGCATGCTTGCTATTGAACTTAACCACAAGTGGGTACGAGGCTGCCGCGTAAACAACAGTCAACAGCTCACGATCGGGCCAATCCCTGCGCAGCAGCCCGCAATCGGACCAATGGCTGCCTAGCGCATACTAACGGGCAAATCAGGAGCGATATTGAGCGCGCGGCTCATTGTTACCTGTGTGAGTGAAGTAGCAACTTTTAACAATAACGTGTTTGTTTTGTTTTGCATTATAAGGTTGAGTGAATGTTTGTTTGTTAAAGTAACAAGTGTTTTGCATAAATTAGTGTTTATCGTTGTAAAAAATGATGTCACAGTTCAGATCGATGACTTAATGTGGTTCCTTGTGATTGTGAAGGATCAAAATGTGTGAAAGTGTTGGTCGGCGAGGGAAAGGTAAATTCATTGAACATAGCCGAATTAAGCAGGTCATATTATCTTCAATATCTTCATACAGACCTACTCCAGATGTTTATATTTTGTAGTTTTTTAGAGCTTCGGGCCTTCTGGCTTGCCCTGATCTCAGACCCTAGGCACGCCACTGCTACTCACCCCTAGCTCCGCTATAGTTCACCAGTATACTACTCACCCCTAGCTCCGCTATCGTTCACCAGTATACTACTCACCCCTAGCTCCGCTATAGTTCACCAGTATACTACTCATTCCTAGCTCCGCTATCGTTCACCAGTATACTACTCACCCCTTGCTCCGCTATAGTTCACCAGTATACTACTCACCCCTAGCTCCGCTATATTTCACCAGTATACTACTCACCCCTAGCTCCGCTATCGTTCACCAGTATACTACTCACCCCTAGCTCCGCTATAGTTCACCAGTATACTACTCACCCCTAGCTCCGCTATAGTTCACCAGTATACTACTCACCCCTAGCTCCGCTATCGTTCACCAGTATACTACTCACCCCTTGCTCCGCTATATTTCACCAGTATACTACTCACCCCTAGCTCCGAGTATACTACTTACCCCTAGCTCCGCTATCGTTCACCAGTATACTACTCACCCCTAGCTCCGCTATAGTTCACCAGTATACTACTCACCCCTAGCTCCGCTATAGTTCACCAGTATACTACTCACCCCTTGCTCCGCTATATTTCACCAGTATACTACTCACCCCTAGCTCCGCTATAGTTCACCAGTATACTACTCACCCCTAGCTCCGCTATCGTTCACCAGTATACTACTCAACCCTAGCTCCGCTATAGTTCACCAGTATACTACTCACCCCTAGCTCCGCTATCGTTCACCAGTATACTACTCACCTCTAGCTCCGCTATCGTTCACCAGTATACTACTCACCCCTAGCTCCGCTTTATTTCACCAGTATACTACTCACCCCTAGCTCCGCTATAGTTCACCAGTTTACTACTCACCCCTAGCTCCGCTATCGTTCACCAGTATACTACTCACCCCTAGCTCCGCTATAGTTCACCAGTATACTACTCACCCCTAGCTCCGCTATCGTTCACCAGTATACTACTCACCCCTAGCTCCGCTATAGTTCACCAGTATACTACTCACCCCTAGCTCCGCTATAGTTCACCAGTATACTACTCACCCCTAGCTCCGCTATCGTTCACCAGTATACTACTCACCCCTAGCTCCGCTATAGTTCACTAGTATACTACTCACCCCTAGCTCCGCTATCGTTCACCAGTATACTACTCACCCCTAGCTCCGCTATATTTCACCAGTATACTACTCACCCCTAGCTCCGCTATCGTTCACCAGTATACTACTCACCCCTAGCTCCACTATAGTTCACCAGTATACTACTCACCCCTAGCTCCGCTATATTTCACCAGTATACTACTCACCCCTAGCTCCGCTATCGTTCACCAGTATAGTACTCACCCCTAGCTCCGCTATAGTTCACCAGTATACTACTCACCCCTAGCTCCGCTATCGTTCACCAGTATACTACTCACCCCTAGCTCCGCTATAGTTCACCAGTATTTTACTCACCCCTAGCTCCACTATCGTTCACCAGTATACTACTCACCCCTAGCTACGCTATAGTTCACCAGTATACTACTCACCCCTAGCTCCGCTATCGTTCACCAGTATACTACTCACCCCTAGCTCCGCTATAGTTCACCAGTATACTACTCACCCCTAGCTCCGCTATCGTTCACCAGTATACTACTCACCCCTAGCTCCGCTATAGTTCACCAGTATACTACTCACTTCTTGCTCCGCTATCGTTCACCAGTATACTACTCACCCCTAGCTCCGCTATAGTTCACCAGTATACTACTCACCCCTAGCTCCGCTATAGTTCACCAGTATACTACTCACCCTTAGCTCCGCTATAGTTCACCAGTATACTACTCACCCCTAGCTCCGCTATCGTTCACCAGTATACTACTCACCCCTAACTCCGCTATATTTCACCAGTATACTACTCACCCCTAGCTCCGCTATAGTTTACCAGTATACTACTCACCCCTAGCTCCGCTATAGTTCACCAGTATACTACTCACCTCTAGCTCCGCTATAGTTCACCAGTATAGCTACTCACCCCTAGCTCCGCTATAGTTCACCTGTATAGCTACTCACCTCTAGCTCCGCTAAAGTTCACCAGTATAGCTACTCACCCCTAGCTCCGCTATAGTTCACCAGTATACTACTCACCCCTAGCTCCGCTATAGTTCACCAGTATACTACTCACCCCTAGCTCCACTATCGTTCACCAGTATACTACTCACCCCTAGCTCCGCTATAGTTCACCAGTATACTACTCACCCCTAGCTCCGCTATAGTTCACCAGTATACTACTCACCCCTAGCTCCGCTATCGTTCACCAGTATACTACTCACCCCTAGCTCCGCTATAGTTCACCAGTATACTACTCACCCCTAGCTCCGCTATCGTTCACCAGTATACTACTCACCCCTAGCTCCGCTATAGTTCACCAGTATACTACTCACCCCTAGCTCCGCTATAGTTCACCAGTATACTACTCACCCCTAGCTCCGCTATAGTTCACCAGTATACTACTCACCCCTAGTTCCGCTATAGTTCACCAGTATACTACTCACCCTTAGCTCCGCTTTAGTTCACCAGTATACTACTCACCCCTAGCTCCGCTATAAATCACTAGTATACTACTCACCCCTAGCTCCGCTATCGTTCACCAGTATACTACTCACCCCTAGCTCCGCTATAGTTCACCAGTATACTACTCACCCCTAGCTCCGCTATAGTTCACCAGTATACTACTCATCCCTTGCTCCGCTATAGTTCACCAGTATACTACTCACCCCTACCTCCGCTATATTTCACCAGTATACTACTCACCCCTACCCCCGCTATCGTTCACCAGTATAGTACTCACCCCTAGCTCCGCTATAGTTCACCAGTATACTACTCACCCCTAGCTCCACTATCGTTCACCAGTATACTACTCACCCCTAGCTCCGCTATAGTTCACCAGTATACTACTCACCCCTAGCTCCGCTATCTTTCACCAGTATACTACTCACCCCTAGCTCCGCTATAGTTCACCAGTATACTACTCACCCCTAGCTCCGCTATCGTTCACCAGTATACTACTCACCCCTAGCTCCGCTATAGTTCACCAGTATACTACTCACCTCTAGCTCCGCTATCGTTCACCAGTATACTACTCACCCCTAGCTCCGCTATAGTTCGCCAGTATACTACTCACCCCTAGCTCCGCTATCGTTCACCAGTATACTACTCACCTCTAGCTCCGCTATATTTCACCAGTATACTACTCACCTCTAGCTCCGCTATCGTTCACCAGTATACTACTCACCCCTAGCTCCGCTATAGTTCACCAGTATACTACTCACCCCTAGCTCCGCTATAGTTCACCAGTATACTACTCGCGCCTAGCTCCGCTATAGTTCACCAGTATACTACTCACCCCTAGCTTTGCTATAGTTCACCAGTATACTACTCACCCCTAGCTCCGCTATAGTTCACCAGTATACTACTCACCCCTAGCTCCGCTATAGTTCACCAGTATACTACTCACCCCTAGCTCCGCTATCGTTCACCAGTATACTACTCACCCCTAGCTCCGCTATAGTTCACCAGTATACTACTCACCCCTAGCTCCGCTATCGTTCACCAGTATACTACTTACCCCTAGCTCCGCTATATTTCACCAGTAAACTACTCACCCCTAGCTCCGCAATAGTTCACCAGTATACTACTCACCCCTAGCTCCGCTATCGTTCACCAGTATACTACTCACCCCTTGCTCCGCTATAGTTCACCAGTATACTACTCACCCCTAGCTCCGCTATCGTTCACCAGTATACTACTCACCCCTAGCTCCGCTATAGTTCACCAGTATACTACTCACCCCTAGCTCCGCTATCGTTCACCAGTATACTACTCACCCCTAGCTCCGCTATAGTTCACCAGTATACTACTCACCCCTAGCTCTGCTATAGTTCACCAGTATACTACTCACCCCTAGCTCCGCTATTGTTCACCAGTATACTACTCACCCCTAGCTCCGCTATAGTTCACCAGTATACTACTCACCCCTAGCTCCGCTATCGTTCACCAGTATACTACTTACCCCTAGCTCCGCTATAGTTCACCAGTATACTACTCACCCCTAGCTCCGTTATAGTTCACCAGTATACTACTCACCCCTAGCTCCGCTATATTTCACCAGTATACTACTCACCCCTAGCTCCGCTATCATTCACCAGTATACTACTCACCCCTAGCTCCGCTATCGTTCACCAGTATACTACTCACCCCTAGCTCCGCTATAGTTCACCAGTATACTACTCATCCCTAGCTCCGCTTTAGTTCACCAGTATACTACTCACCCCTAGCTCCGCTATAGTTCACCAGTATACTACTCACCCCTAGCTCCGCTATAGTTCACCAGTATACTACTCACCCCTAGCTCCGCTATAGTTCAACAGTATACTACTCACCCCTAGCTCCGCTATAGTTCACCAGTATACTACTCACCCCTAGCTCCGCTATATTTCACCAGTATACTACTCACCCCTAGCTCCGCTATAGTTCACCAGTATACTACTCACCCCTAGCTCCGCTATAGTTCACCAGTATACTACTCACCCCTAGCTCCGCTATAGTTCACCAGTATACTACTTATCCTTAGCTCCGCTATAGTTCACCAGTATACTACAAACTCCTAGCTCCGCTATAGTTCACCAGTATTCTACTCACCCCTAGCTCCTTTATAGTTCACCAGTATACTACTCACCCCTAGCTCCGCTATAGTTCACCAGTATACTACTCACCCCTAGCTCCGCTATCGTTCACCAATATACTACTCACCCCTAGCTCCGCTATAGTTCACCAGTATACTACTCACCCCTAGCTCCGCTATCGTTCACCAGTATACTACTCACCCCTAGCTTCGCTATAGTTCACCAGTATTTAGAATAGAATAGAATAGAATAGAATAATTATTTATTTTCCATTGGTGCAGATACAAAGTTTTTGTGCAAGGTTTACATAATGAACAATATATAACGTTTGCCTGAACTAGGAAATCCTGTGTTTCAGGCGATTTGAGCTAATAATATTCACAAAAACTAGTTAATCACTAACTTGTTACTTAAGCAAATTTTTTTTTACTCCACAATAAAAGTTTTTGTTAAAGTTAAAGTAGGTACACATACATTACAAATATTATTCTTTGATTAAAACTTACTTAAATAAATATACAATTTACTATTTTAATACAACCAATAGTCTCTCTGTATCTTCATAGGACATGATTTGTAGGATATTTTTTAAGTTGATCTTACAATTTCTAGAATTGAGCGGGTAGATGTTTGCTATACGATTTAATCTATTGTACAGCAGTGGGCCCAGGAAGAAATAGAATTTTTTGTAAAAGCATAATTAATAGAAACTCTTTGAGTGCATACTATATCTTTGCGTCTTTTATAAATTATGTCAGGGTTAAAAGAAAGTGCTGAGTGCTGTTTTAATACTATGTGCATTATAAATAATTGTCGAACCGTTAGCAAATTACAAGACTTATACAGAAGGTTAGTGGGAAATAGAAAAGGGCGGGAAGTTGACACTTTGAGAATCGCTCTCTGTGCTCTCTCTGTGGTTAGTATCAATGTTTTACTTGCACCTCCCCATGTCGTGATACAGTAAGTTAATATTGATTCACATAGTGCAAAATACACCTGCCTTATTATTGTCGGTTCAGCAATATGTCGTAACTTTTTGAATACAAATATTAACTTACGTAATCTGCTATTTAAAGCCGCAATATGTGGCTTAAAAGAAAGAGTTTCATCTAATATAATACCCAGGTATTTAATTTTATCTGTTTCTTTAATTTCGGGGCACATACATTGGTTATCCATATGGACTCCACAATAATGGGCATGTAGTGTTGGGTTAGTGTTAGAAAAACATTGTTTACGTACAGAAAACTTAATATAGTTAGTTTTTTCAGCATTTAGTGTTAAAAGGTTAGATTGAAGCCAATTATTTACAACATTGAATCCTCGTTGCGCATACTTGTATACTTGTTCTTCCGAGTCAGCCGCGAAAAGAAGTACAGTATCATCAGCGTAAGATATGATCATCCCATGATCTAGCTTAATATTACAAAGGTCATTGATGTAAATCAGAAACAGGGTAGGTCCTAAAATACTTCCTTGCGGAACCCCGAAGGATGTATTATCCTGCTCATCACTGAGGACACTTCCAATTCTCACACATTGGCTACGTTCTTCCAGATAACTCGTGAAGAGTTTCAGCTGTGTGCCTCTTATGCCTAAAGTCTCAAGTTTGCGCAAAAGGATAGGGATAGACACCGTATCAAAAGCTTTTGCCAAATCCAGGAAGATTCCAATTGTGTGACTACCTTTGTCCAAATTATTTACAATATAATCTGTTAAATGATGTACGGCATCAGCAGTTGATACTTTTGGTCGAAACCCAAATTGATATTTAGACAAAATCGCCTTTTCTTCTAAAAATCGAACTAGCCTATTATTGATAATTTTTTCCAATATTTTAGAAAAAGATGGTAATAATGATATGGGTCTGTAATTTGAAACTTGACTTTTTGTTCCAGATTTATATACAGGAACAACTACAGCCTTTTTTAAACATTTGGGAAAAATACCTGTATATAAACTTTTTTGAAAAATATAAGTCAAGGGAGGCACCAGAATGTACCTAAACTGCTTGATTATTTTATTCGATATATTGTCCCACCCAACTGCACAGTCATCTTTCAAACACATGATAATTTTTTCAACCTCAATTTCGTCAGTATTAAGCAAAGCAAAGGATTTTAAGGAAGTGCCACAGGCAGGGGCGGCAAGTGAAATGTTATGTTTTTTTTCTGCCAGACATTTACCAATATTAACAAAATAATTATTGACATTATTAGCGGAAATTAAATGTGACGAGTTCTCTTGAAGTAAGCATAATGATGAGTCATGTTGTTTTGAAGTGTAGGTGATATTTTTAATATGATTCCATATCTTTTTATTATTTTTTCCAGCTGATTGTAGTACTGATTTTTCGTACGCAGTTTTAACTTTTTTCAAAATATCATTACAAAAATTCCGGTATCTTTTATATGACAATTGTAGTATCTGATTATTAGGATTTCGTTTTGCGTTCGTATGCAGTTTATCTCTATGTTTCATGCAGCGAATAAGACCCGGAGTGATCCACGGTTTTATGTTGAAGCTTCTGTTATTTAATTTAACACACGATGTATTTCTCTGAATCGCTTGTTGTACATTTTGTACTAAATATAACATGCAAAAATTCAGATCAGCAGAATTATAAACTGGAGTAAAATCGATGTTACGTAAGTCAACTTCTAAATTATTTACATTTAATTTAGTGACAGTGCGATTATTGTTTAACCTAGGTAATTTACAATTTAAGGTTAGTAGGACAGCACTATGGTCTGTTATCGTTGAGTTAGTAACAAGTGCAAGTGAAGATAAATTTGATTTAAGCATGATATGGTCCAAGCAAGAGCCACTTTGATGAGTAGGCAATGTATGCGCGGGAAGCAAGCCATGGAATGAGCATATATTTAGGTAATCTTGGGCAGCCGACTCAATTTTTTCAGGATCAATATTAATATTAATATCTCCAATTAAAACTATATTTTTAAATGAGGATAGAGTTTGCAGTATATTGTTTAGAGAATCCTCGAAGTTAGTTGTACTTTTAAAAGCGGGTGGTCTATACAGAGCTAATTTTGCAAATTCTGATCCTATTTTAATAAGCAAATTGCTGCATTCATCTATGATGGGTTCCTCTGTAGACACATTTAATTGATTTTTAGCATAGACTACAACCCCATCATTTTGATTATGAGTTCTATTAGTCTTATATATGTTGTAACCTGGTAATAAGGGAAGGTTATATTGTTTATCTAGCCAACATTCGGTTAAAACGATGACGTCGGAATTAACGTCTAATCTCTGTTGAAAAATACTAAAACTATCGAAATTTTTAATTATGCTGCGAATGTTTTGTGTTAGTATGGTAAGTGAATTTTTGTAGACGGAAAGATATTGTTTGCAATTTTCTACTTCACACAACTTAGACTCAGATACAGAGAGACTGTCTAAATCATCAATTAAATTATTAATCATAATATTACTTACTAAAATTAAGAGACAAAAAAATACAAAAATAGATTAAAG
The DNA here is from genome assembly GCA_928269145.1 of Agriphila tristella. Lineage (NCBI taxonomy): Eukaryota > Metazoa > Arthropoda > Insecta > Lepidoptera > Crambidae > Agriphila > Agriphila tristella. The sequence goes on along the minus strand of OV743443.1, from coordinate 331,118 downwards.
GAAATGAAAATAAAATAAAAATGAAAAAGGGCTGTTAATACCCTTGTAAGCGGCGCTCCTAGGCGCCTCCATAATCAATGGAATTAATGTACCTTTTTTCCGCTAAACATTTTGCAGGGCAGTCTGCGCTACCTGTGTTATGACCATTTGGTTTTTTGAACCTTGAACATGTAGCACATTTTGGTTGGTCAGTTTTCTTGGTGCACTCCTTTATTGAGTGTCCCTGTTCACCACAATGGCCGCAGGTGTAGTTTAGCTCCCGACAAGACTTGGCCGCATGACCGTATTGTTGACATTTATAACATCGCGTGACCAAAGTAAAGTCTCTTACAGGGCAAGATGACCAATTAACAAAAATCCTCTCTTTCGATATAAGGGCTTTACGTATTTCTGCAGATACTTCTAAGACATAATTACAAGTTTCGGCTTCCTTCTTGCCCGACTTGTGGCTAAGTCTAATCGAGGTCAGGAACGATTCGAGGCTCGAGTTTTCTAATTGGTCAGCTAAATTTTGTTGGTATATACAAGTAAATACCTCTTTTTCCTGCATGGTCACGGGTATCCCGATAACTACGATTCTGGGCTTTCGCTTATGGGGTTCATCGACTGAAAGGCCCGAGTTTGCAAGTTGAGTTGATCTTTTTAACTTTTCAATGTCGTCTTTGGTCTCAGTGCTTATTATAACACCCCCGTTTTTGGTTTTGCGCAAACCTCTAACTTGCAGCTTCATCTCTTCAGGGCAAATAATTTTTTGCACAAGGGACTTTGTCTCCTCACTTGATTTTCCTTTGTCATTTGGATAAATAGCTACGGCACTTACATTTGAGGTCTTAATAAAATTATTGGAGCCCTTTTTGAACATATCAGAGAAGGACACTCCTGGGACAGTTTTTGGTGTCTCCCTAAGGCTCAGTTTGAGATCCTGTAACTGCTGTGACAGATCAAGTTGGGTGTAAAGGGTCTGAATCTTCGTATGGGCTTGAACGGTTTTCAGTTTCAGTGACTGATACTGCACAGCCATCTGCGAACTTCCGTGGCTCACTTTACGACATAGATTATTTATGCGTAGTTTTTGGTCCGAGTTTAATTTGCCTTCTGAAGCAATATGGCAAACTTCATTAAGGCACTGTTCTATATTCGTCATCCAGTTCTGAATTTCTGGAGTTGGTATAAGTTCCAGGGGCCCTTCTTCTTGGTCTTGAGATCTCGGATGATCCGAGCCGCCGCCGGGCGAGGGTGATGGAGGCGGGGTGCGACCGGTCCTGCCACCCCGGCTAAATGGGCTATCCATCCTTTATTAATCTAATCTCCTATGCACTAAACATTTTCACTGATTCACTAACTAATCTTTAATGTATATAATACCTAACGCAGTGACACAGTTTGTAATTACCGATGATTGGTCAAAAACGAGGTCACGATTTTGCCAGTGATTAATTAATTATTTTAATAAATTTTCGACACGTCTGCTCACGTCTGCGCTCAGATTATCGATGATATACTACTCACCCCTAGCTCCGCTATCGTTCACCAGTATACTACTCACCCCTAGCTCCGCTATCGTTCACCAGTATACTACTCACCCATAGCTCCGCTATATTTCACCAGTATACTACTCACCCCTAGCTCCGCTATATTTCACCAGTATACTACTCACCCCTAGCTCCGCTATAGTTCACCAGTATACTACTCACGCCTAGCTCCGCTATAGTTCACCAGTATACTACTCACCCCTAGCTCCGCTATCGTTCACCAGTATACTACTCACCCCTAGCTCCGCTATATTTCACCAGTATACTACTCACCCCTAGCTCCGCTATATTTCACCAGTATACTACTCACCCCTAGCTCCGCTATCGTTCACCAGTATACTACTCACCCCTAGCTCCGCTATAGTTCACCAGTATACTACTCACCCCTAGCTCCGCTATAGTTCACCAGTATACTACTCACCCCTAGCTCCGCTATCGTTCACCAGTATACTACTCACCCCTAGCTCCGCTATCGTTCACCAGTATACTACTCACCCCTAGCTCCGCTATCGTTCACCAGTATACTACTCACCCTAGCTCTGCTATCGTTCACCAGAATACTACTCACCCCTAGCTCCGCTATAGTTCACCAGTATACTACTCACCCCTAGCTCCGCTATAGTTCACCAGTATACTACTCACCCCTAGCTCCGCTATAGTTCACCAGTATACTACTCACCCCTAGCTCCGCTATAGTTCACCAGTATACTACTCACCCCTAGCTCCGCTATATTTCACCAGTATACTACTCACCCCTAGCTCCGCTATAGTTAACCAGTATACTACTCACCCCTAGCTCCGCTATAGTTCACCAGTATACTACTCTCCCCTAGCTCCGCTATCGTTCACCAGTATACTACTCACCCCTAGCTCCGCTATAGTTCACCAGTATACTACTCACCCCTAGCTCCGCTATAGTTCACCAGTATACTACTCACCCCTAGCTCCGCTATAGTTCACCAGTATACTACTCACCCCTAGCTCCGCTATAGTTCACCAGTATACTACTCGCGCCTAGCTCCGCTATAGTTCACCAGTATACTACTCACCCCTAGCTCCACTATCGTTCACCAGTATACTACTCACCCCTAGCTCCGCTATAGTTCACCAGTATACTACTCACCCCTAGCTCCGCTATAGTTCACCAGTATACTACTCACCCCTAGCTCCGCTATCGTTCACCAGTATACTACTCACCCCTAGCTCCGCTATATTTCACCAGTATACTACTCACCCCTAGCTCCGCTATATTTCACCAGTATACTACTCACCCCTAGCTCCGCTATAGTTCACCAGTATACTACTCTCCCCTAGCTCCGCTATAGTTCACCAGTATACTACTCACCCCTAGCTCCGCTATCGTTCACCAGTATACTACTCACCCCTAGCTCCGCTATAGTTCACCAGTATACTACTCACCCCTAGCTCCGCTATCGTTCACCAGTATACTACTCACCCCTAGCTCCGCTATAGTTCACCAGTATACTACTCACCCCTAGCTCCGCTATAGTTCACCAGTATACTACTCGCCCCTAGCTCCGCTATCGTTCACCAGTATACTACTCACCCCTAGCTCCGCTATATTTCACCAGTATACTACTCACCCCTAGCTCCGCTTTATTTCACCAGTATACTACTCACCCCTAGCTCCGCTATAGTTCACCAGTATACTACTCACCCCTAGCTCCGCTATAGTTCACCAGTATACTACTCACCCCTAGCTCCGCTATCGTTCACCAGTATACTACTCACCCCTAGCTCCGCTATAGTTCACCAGTATACTACTCACCCCTAGCTCCGCTATCGTTCACCAGTATACTACTCACCCCTAGCTCCGCTATCGTTCACCAGTATACTACTCACCCCTAGCTCCGCTATCGTTCACCAGTATACTACTCACCCCTAGCTCCGCTATAGTTCACCAGTATACTACTCACCCCTAGCTCCGCTATAGTTCACCAGTATACTACTCACCCCTAGCTCCGCTATAGTTCACCAGTATACTACTCACCTCTAGCTCCGCTATAGTTCACCAGTATACTGTAAGGTTTTAGCTTAATTTTCTCGAAATTCACTGTTTTCTTTGCTTATTCTACAATTAAAAATATTATTACAAAATTAGCTACAATAAAATTCATAATTTTTAATATTAGGACTACAATTGATTAACTAGAATACACTCGATTTCGAAATGATAACTTCCGTTTCCACTAAAATAAATTCGATTTAAAATGGTAACTTCCGTTTCCACTAAAATAGTTTCGTTTTAAAGATTGTATCTTCCGCATCCGCTAGAATAAATTCGTTTAAAAATTGTAACTTCCGTTTGGCGCCAGTTTTAGTAACTTCCGGAATGAAAATGGCGCCACGCGATGCCATGCGGTTTTTAACTTGGCAAGCGGAGTCAGTGTGTGATGGCAGTGTTGGTTCGACAGTGCTAGAGAGCAGTTGCGTGAAAAGAAATAGTTTTGAAAAAGAATATTTACTGGCAATCGTTAAAAGTACAGTATTACGAATAATAAAGTGAGTTCAAAGTTATCGACGGAGTTTTATTTGGAGTGCTCCTTATAACTCAGAAGCGGGAAACACTGTGTAAGTACAAGCCCATTATTATTTTATATAACACTTTAAAAATTTTACGTTTCTTTAGAAATATTTAGAAGTAAAGAATTTCTATGTCAGCTCGACTCTACTTGAACAACAACAAGTTAATTTTGTGCTTATTTAGTGAAACGTGGCTTAGCAAGTGACTTTATATTGCAAGTAGACAATCACACCTGGTGTAAGCAAGCCCAACGTCTGGTTCAAGTCCAGAGAACAAGAGTATTGATTTGCTTGGATTGATGTAAATCTTATTCGTCATTACATAAATGGCTTCGAATCAGCAGTTTTTTTTACTTGATCCATCCAAGTAAATTCATTAGTATCTTACAAACTAGATATCAAAGAGAAACAAACATTGTATGTTTAAAAGCCTTTTCACAAACTTTTTTTTTTATTATTATAATTTTTTAGGTAATAAGTACGTTAATACATTTACTGGATCTATTTATTTAAACTAGTAAGTAACACACATCATTATATAATATTTTATTATGTTAGTTTTTCTTTAGTTTAGCTCAAGATTAAAAGATACCCGCAAAAATCTAAATAATCTTAACAGGTTTCACTTAAGCCTTGTTTTAGTCAAGCAATGTAGACAAAGCCCCACATTAAATACATACTAAGATTTAAGTAAAACCTTAGATCCATTTTAAGTAAATAAATAAAATACATATCTTCTGCTAAATCATTTTAATAACCAGGTGAAATATCTGACTCTTGATTTTCTATTTTCCGAGGACAAATGGAACAAGTAAACCGCAGTCAAGAGGGTGAGCGTCGGAGACTGAAGACACCAGCACGCAGTCGCAGCCGCTCCCGCAGCTCCATCCGTCGTGATGGACGAGATTGGAGTCCAGTTTTCCCGACTTCAGGAAGAACCCGATCACATCGTATGGAAGCGGAAAAAGCGGTGCCCAACCGCCAAGGATCGGACCATCAAGGGCGGCAGAGTCGGTCACGTAGCCGCCGCCACCGATCAAGTCACCGTAGCCCAAGTTTTCGTGAAGAAGAAAGAAGTTATCACCGGGAAAACCTTCGCGGCGTGATGCGCGATGATCAGCAGGAGCGTGACTTCGAACGTCGCATGGAACGCACCGAGCAACGTCGGAGCCGCCCGGACAGCGAGCATCGTGACGATCGTCGCAGCCAGCGCAAGCGGGATGACCGTGCTGATCGACACTCAAGGTCATGTAGTCCATTATTCTCTTCTAAAGATGTTTTTAAGATTATTCAGTCATTGAAACATGGTTCTGCGTCGCAACCGCAAGACCAGAGTGCACCTTCTCATAAGTTAGACACCAAAAACATTTTGCCTGAATTTGACCCTTCAGTCAAAAACCAACGTATGGATGTGTGGTTGAGAAAAGTGAATGAGTGTGCTTCCGTCTACGGTTGGGACGAAAGAACCACCATACATTTTTCGATGCAAAAACTCCAAGGATTGGCCAAAATTTGGTATCAAAGTCTAAACACAATTCTTTACACGTGGGCTGAATGGCAAGAAAAACTCTTAAAAGCTTTCCCCTGTGAACGAAATTATGGTCAATCCTTGGAGGACATGTTAAAGCGTAGAAGTAGATTTAATGAACCAATCGAAAATTATTTTTATGAGAAGCTTGCGTTAATTAATCAATGTGAAATTACGGGGAAGCGCGCAATCGACTGTATTATCCATGGTCTCACTGACAGAACCATTAAGTCAAGTGCGTTAGCCCTACGGTGTTCAGACACTGATCAACTCCTACAGTTTTTGTTAAGCAGCAAAGAGCATGGTAACCAGTCGTCCTTCAGACAAAAGTATGTTGAATCCCATTCAAATGATAGCAGCCAAGCTAGGTCGATTCCAAAATCGAATGTAAATAGTTCTGGTCTATTCTGCTATAATTGTAAGGAGAAAGGACATCTCTATATAAAATGTACCAAGCCTTTGTTGAGGTGTGATGTTTGCCACAAGGTCGGTCATAAAACCGAAAATTGTCGTACTAATCAGGAAGGACAGGTGACTAAGACTGCCACAGTGCACAAAACATTGCGCATTTCTACCTCCAATTTAAATGACAAATTTGTAAAACAGGTATTATTAAATGAAATGGCGCTGGATGCATTTGTGGACTTTGGCAGCGAGGTCACACTTATTAGGGAATCAGATGCTCTAAGATTAGGTGTTATACATGACAGTATTCCGTCGAATATGAAGGGTTTTGGGAATGAACTTGTCCATTCGTTAGGATCTATTTCAGTAAATTTGATAATTGATGGGGTTTCAGCAGTAGTGAACTGTAAAGTGATCGGTGATCACTTACTGGACAGACCGATGTTAATCGGTCAGACATTTTCCGAACAGCCCCACATCATAGTGGTAAAGGATGCGACACAACTAAAGTTTTTCGACGTTGGTACCGAACTCCCATCAAATAGTTATGAGGATGAGAGACGATCGCTTAGGGTTAGAATAGTGACAAGTTGTACACTATACGGCATGGCTAGCGTCAGAGCAGCTACAGATTCTGTCTATGACGGGCACATACTTTTAGATACAAAAATTGTAGGTAAACCAAATGAACAGTACATTGTGGTAGGTGGCACTTACAGAGTCCAGAATGGTTTGTTTTTTGCAATTTTAGCTCCTTGTCGTATACCATGTCTTGTTCAAGAAAATTTTGTATTTTCACGAGCAAATAAGTTAAATTTAGTTAAACGGGTAGTTGAAAGTCATTCCCCAGATTCGGACAAGTCGAAGGAAGTGGCCCTTGATTCCATTGACGAACGCCATATAAAGTTTGGTGAATCGGTATCTGAAACAGATAAATCTAGGCTTTTGGATTTATTGCAACGGTATAAGAGGTGTTTTGCATTTAGTCTTGGTGAATTAGGTTGTACTGACGTGACACAAATGAAAATAAATCTTAATAGTGATCAGCCGGTTGTATATAGGCCGTACAGACTTTCTCACCATGAACGTGAACAAGTCCGAGCTATGGTGGCGGAAATGCTGGAAGCGGGGATTATTAGGGAATCTGTGTCGAGTTATGCCAGTCCGATTATCATAGTTCGAAAGAAAGACGGAAAACCACGCATGTGTATAGATTATAGGAAGTTAAATTCGGTGACTGAGAAGGAAAGATATCCCTTACCCATCATCGAAGACGAAGTATGCAAGTTGGCTGGACAGGCGTGGTTCATCACCTTAGATTTAATGTCGGGGTACTATCAGGTACCTATCGCGGAAGAACATAAACACTTGACAGCGTTTGTCACCCCGGATGGACAATATGAGTTTAATCGAGTACCATTCGGGCTGGCAAACGCTCCAGCCGTGTTCCAAAGAATGATGAACCACGTCCTGGGACCTGCACGATTTGATAGAGCAACTGTCTACATAGATGATGTCTTGATATACGCTAAAAGCTCAGACGAGGCTCTCGCAAGACTAGAAGAGGTTTTACAGCTCTTAGATAATGCAAATCTTAAACTTAATCTATCTAAGTGTAGTTTTTTGCAGAACAAAATCGATTACTTGGGGTATGAGGTAAGCTCGTCTGGTATAAGACCTGGGGGCCAATTCTACTAAACAAATACTGTCATAATCGAAAACGAATCGAAACGAAACTGAAGCTTTTGGTCGTTTTTCTATTCTGCTAAATGAATAACGATCCCGTTACAATATCTTAGTTTAGCTCACGATCAATCGATTCAAACTAAAAATGCTATTCTGCTAACTCAATCGAACATGAGCGGTTCGCTAACTGCTATTCCACTAATTTTTTTCCCTATGGATAGAACGAAACGCTACTGAATGCAAGCGTCTTATCTGTCAAAATTTACGATCGAATAACAGCCGAAGTTAAGTTCCTTCGCATCAGCTTTTTGTGAATCGATCGTTTTGAAAATGTTGTTCAACATGGAATATCTTCAAATCACTCATGAGGTAGACCTCGGAGGAGTCCGAAAGAGAAATTAATGTGTTGGATTAAGCCACAATGCGTTTGATTTGACTGATCGTGAGTTCGTAAAAACCTACATACCTACTATCCAAAAATCTTGCCCAGAAGCTTATTTCATCGCTAAGTCCATTCATGCCGGTAAATCCATCATATCCATCCATCTTTCCATCTTAAATCCTTACATGTAATAAAACAGTAAAAAAAGTGTGTCTGTACATTACATATATTTAAAAAAATCTGGGGAGATGGAGACATATTATAGAATAAGGATTAAAAAAAGTGTGTCTGTTTGTTTGTCTGTTTGATTGAACACGCTAATCTCTGGAAATACTGAACGGATTCAAATGAAACTTTTTCTGTTATATAGCTGTTAAGCCTAGGCACAGTTAAGGGTATAATTAATTTTGGAAAATGGAACACCTGATGCAGAACCAAAATGGTCCAACTAAACTATAAGTAATATAAAAATTACGCCTTTATAAAAGCTGTTTAGCCTGATGAACATTTTTTGTTGAGGTATAAAAATGGAAGATCTGGCACACCTGATGCAGAAACATAGTGGTCCAGCTAAACTATTAGAAATATAAAAACGTCACCTAGCAAAAGTTGTTCAGCTTGATGAGCATTTTTTGTTGAGGTATAAAAATCGAAGATTTGGAACACCTGACGCAGAACCAAAATGGTCCAGCTAAACTATTAGAAATATAAAAATGACACCACGTGGTGAAGGCGGTAAAAGTTTGGGACTAATTTTTGATAACGACTTGCCTAAATACGGATCAGACGCTTAAAGCCGCTGGTGTCGATCTAAGGACTGGTTGTTTTTCGCATGACCAACTTTATGTGGCTTTTCCAGGGTTAGTAACGCTTCAGGTCTTTTCATATTGGCTCCCGAAGAAAAGGCTCTGAACATAGTTTAAAAAGATTTTTTAGAAACTATGTTTACATGTTTACAATATTAAATATAAAAAAACAATTTATTAACTTTTAACATTATAACACTGCTACAAGTATTTTCTTATGTAACTACATTAGTTCATATCATATTTATATGCATACGCCGGAATCATTAAGTCCACACGTACGAAGTCGCGGGCATAAGCTAGTAAAAAATATATAATCTATAAGACTGAAATAAATAGGGATAGATTTAAATATTTTTTGAATAGGTACCTAGTAGGTAAGTAATTACTTACCGTAATACGAGTACCTATTGGGATCTTATCCAATGGCTTGCTTTTTCTGGGTCTGCAATGTGTTCGCAGTTCCTGGGTTCCATGCACAATCACGCCAATTTCACTGTACCCAGCCTTTATAGTGCAATTTGAAAAGATTTTGGGAAGTACCTTCATTATAATAAAAAGTACTGGAGTACCTTCAATATCTTTTTAAAATCATCTCATCACAACGATAAAAATTGATAATAATCAGTTAATTAATTTGTAAATTATCCCAACTGTTTAAGAATTTGAAGTTAAAACATATTTATCACGCGTAAAATACAATCAATCATCGGTTTTATTAAAGTAGCTTGTGATTTATTATAATGGTAACACAAGATAGAGCTATTGTAGTTCGGTTTCTATTGCGTGCACGTTTACGTTCATGTTACGTTTTAGTTATGATTCGTTTGGGTGTATACCAATAGTGGAATCACTTTTATAGTAACGATCGAAGCCTGATCGAAGCGTAATCGTAACGAAACGTTGATAGTTTGTCAGTCGATGTACAATAGTAGAATTGGCCCCCAGGTGAGTCTAAAATTCGATGTGTATTAGATTTTCCGGTACCGGAAAATGTTCACTCTGTGCGCCAATTCTTAGGCCTAGTAAGTTATTTTAGAAAATTTATAAGGGGTTTTGCCGAGCTTGCCTCACCACTCACTAAGCTGTTAAAAAAAGACGCAAAATGGGAATGGGCCGGTAGTCAGGAGCAATCGTTCTCATCACTCAAAACCAGGTTAGTTACTAGGCCAATTCTCGCTATCTACGAACACGGCGCAGAGACGGAGCTCCACACTGATGCCAGCAGACTTGGGATTGGCGGCATTCTATTACAGCGACCTGAAGGTAGCAGTGAACCATTGAAAGCTGTGGCATACTACAGTCGGCAAACTACCCCAGAAGAAAAAAACTTCCATTCGTATGAACTCGAAACTTTAGCAGTGGTTTGCGCTCTCAAGAAGTTCAGAGTTTATTTGCTAGGTAAAGAGTTCAAGGTGGTTACCGACTGTAGCGCTCTCCGCTCTACATTTCAAAAGCGCCACCTAATACCTCGTGTAGCGCGGTGGTGGCTTGCAATACAGGAGTTTAACTGCACGGTGGAGTATAGGGCCGGCGCAAAGATGGCTCATGTCGATGCACTTTCGAGGAACCCGGTCGCACAACCTGAGGTAGCACAACCAGAGGTGAGTAGTAAGGGCCAAGTATCCTCTATTTTAACAATTAGTGACGAAGACTGGCTTCTTACTCTGCAGCTGGGTGACTCTGAGCTGGTAAGGATTCGGGACATTTTAAATAGTAAATTAAACACGCGAGGGCTTGACTATATCAAGGATAATTATCTAATTAAGGATAATAAGTTATTTAGGTACATTGATGGCGACAAAACCAATCTAAGATGGGTGGTACCTAAGGGCGCGAGGTGGCAGATATGCAGGATGAACCACGACGACATAGGGCATGTGGGTAAGGAAAAAACATTAGACCGTATTAAAAAGAACTTTTGGTTTCCCAAGATGACGCGCTTTATAAATAAATATGTGCACGCGTGTATCGACTGTACCTATGCAAAAAGGACAACCAATACACGTGAGGGACTACTACATCCTATCCTTAAAACTGAAGTCCCGTTCCACACATTGCATATCGACCACCTCGGCCCTTTCGTTAAATCTAAGAGGGGGTATACACACATTTTGGTGGCCGTGGATTCATTCACAAAGTTTGTTTTTATAAAGCCCGTCAGAAATACTAGTAGCCAGAACGTCATAAGAGTTTTAGAAGATATCTTCGATACCTTTAGGAACCCAGACCGTCTGATAAGTGATCGCGGAAGTTGCTTTACGTCACATGCGTTTAAGAAGTTTTGCTTAGATAGAGGGATAAAACACGTGCTTAATGCCGTAGCGAGCCCAAGGTCAAACGGGCAAGTAGAACGATACAATCGGACTATCCTTGACAGTTTGACCGCACAGAACCTTAGAGACAACGAAAGGGATTGGGACACCAAATTAGGCCGAATTCAATGGGGACTAAACAACACGATACAAAAAACTATAGGTAGGACTCCCGCTGAAGTGTTGTTTGGTACCGTAATGAATGGTGAGAGCAATCCGTCACTTAATGAAGTAACAAATTTGACCCGGCAAGAGAATGATTTGACATCGATTCGCAGAGATGTTAAAGATAGGATTGATGAAGAGCAAGAGAAACAGAAAAAGGCTTTTGACAAAGGAAGGAAACCGGCGAAAGTATACAGTAATGGTGAACTAGTTAAAATCACTAAAACAGCATTCCATAACGACGGTAAGAGCACCAAACTCCTACCTTCTTACGAAGGTCCGTTTAAAGTAGTTAAGGTACTTGGAAACGACCGATATAAAGTGGCACCTATTCCTGGTTTCGAAGGGATGAGGAACAGGCGGAAAACTACTGTGGCTGCTGATCGGATGAGGCCATGGATACACGTAGCTTCTCTCGAACTAGGTAGTGATAGCCATAGTGATTTAGATGATAAAAGTGACGATGATTTATTGAGTGACAACTGATTGTATTTACATTGTTATGTGTTAAAAATCTTATACTTACTTATGGTGTTATGATAGTTAACTACAGACAAAGCTTTTCTTTCCGTTCCAGGTTAAGTACGAGACCACGTGAGCGAGCGGGTTCGTGACTTGGCTTTGATACGACTGACTGATATGCTAACCCTAAGGATGGATGGTCACGAGACTACGCGAGCGAACGGGTTCGTGGCCATCCAATGATGCTGCTAAAAGGTTAAAATATACAGAGATAGCTAGGCCAGGCACGAGACTTCGTGAGCGAGCGGGTTCGTTGCTTGACCTGGCATTGAATGAAAAAAAAAAATAAGAGTAGAGCTAAAACGAGCGGGACTTGTGAGCGAGCAAGTCCGCATCGTAATGATTGTGATGAATTGATGATATTTAAAAAAAAAAGTTTTATGTTATTTTTATTGTTTAAATCATGAGTAAAACTGTATTTACAACAAATGTATCTCTGAGAAAAAAATATATATTAGAAAATTATTTATTTAAATACTTATTACAATTGATTTAGTTAATGAGAATTATTATTTAAAGTAAGGATTTATTTTATTTAACATGCTGTGATTGTTTCATGATTCCCTAATTGTTTACTAAGTAATTATTTGTTTATTGATGTTGTTAAAATAAAGCATAATGCGTAACCCAGATCACTAGGTAGTTAGTCGCGAAAAGAAAATACACCCGCCGAGACGTTTCTTGCTTGTTCTTTTACTCGTGATTGGCCGGTTAGGGTTGGAAGAAGCATAAACTTAGTAATAAGTCTTTATTTTATTTATGTGATCTGTAGATATCAATGTATAACACTGTTGCCACACAACTCAACTTGCCAAGTGTAAGGTCTCTCATAAGAGGCGTGTATGAGGTCATACACGTTGTCAGGACGGACGAGTGTAAGGTTTTAGCTTAATTTTCTCGAAATTTACTGTTTTCTTTGCTTATTCTACAATTAAAAATATTATTACAAAATTAGCTACAATAAAATTCATAATTTTTAATATTAGGACTACAATTGATTAACTAGAATACACTCGATTTCGAAATGATAACTTCCGTTTCCACTAAAATAAATTCGATTTAAAAATGGTAACTTCCGTTTCCACTGAAATAGTTTCGTTTTAAAGATTGTATCTTCCGCATCCGCTAGAATAAATTCGTTTAAAAATTGTAACTTCCGTTTGGCGCCAGTTTTAGTAACTTCCGGAATGAAAATGGTGCCACGCGATGCCATGCGGTTTTTAACTTGGCAAGCGGAGTGCTAGAGAGCAGTTGCGTGAAAAGAAATAGTTTTGAAAAAGAATATTTACTGACAATCGTTAAAAGTACAGTATTACGAATAATAAAGTGAGTTCAAAGTTATCGACGGAGTTTTATTTGGAGTGCTCCTTATAATACTACTCACCCCTAGCTCCGCTATATTTCACCAGTATACTACTCACCCCTAGCTCCGCTATCGTTCACCAGTATACTACTCACCCCTAGCTCCGCTATAGTTCACCAGTATACTACTCACCCCTAGCTCCGCTATAGTTCACCAGTATACTACTCACCCCTAGCTCCGCTATAGTTCACCAGTATACTACTCACCCCTAGCTCTGCTATCGTTCACCAGTATACTACTCACCCCTAGCTCCGCTATAGTTCACCAGTATACTACTCACCCCTAGCTCCGCTATCGTTCACCAGTATACTACTCACCCCTAGCTCCGCTATATTTCACCAGTATACTACTCACCCCTAGCTCCGCTATAGTTCACCAGTATACTACTCACCCCTAGCTCCGCTATAGTTTACCAGTATACTACTCACCCCTAGCTCCGCTATCGTTCACCAGTATACTACTCACCCCTAGCTCCGCTATATTTCACCAGTATACTACTCACCCCTAGCTCCGCTATAGTTCACCAGTATACTACTCACCCCTAGCTCCGCTATCGTTCACCAGTATACTACTCACCCCTAGCTCCGCTATAGTTCACCAGTATACCACTCACCCCTAGCTCCGCTATCGTTCACCAGTATACTACTCACCCCTAGCTCCGCTATAGTTCACCAGTATACTACTCGCGCCTAGCTCCGCTATAGTTCACCAGTATACTACTCACCCCTAGCTCCGCTATAGTTCACCAGTATACTACTCACCCCTAGCTCCGCTATAGTTCACCAGTATACTACTCATCCTTAGCTCCGCTATAGTTCACCAGTATACTACTCACCTCTAGCTCCGCTATAGTTCACCAGTATACTACTCACCCCTAGCTCCGCTATAGTTCACCAGTATACTACTCACCCCTAGCTCCGCTATAGTTCACCAGTATACTACTCACCCCTAGCTCCGCTATAGTTCACCAGTATACTACTCACCCTTAGCTCCGCTATAGTTCACCAGTATACTACTCACCCCTAGCTCCGCTATAGTTCACCAGTATACTACTCGCGCCTAGCTTCGCTATAGTTCACCAGTATACTACTCACCCCTAGCTCCGCTATCGTTCACCAGTATACTACTCACCCCTAGCTCCGCTATAGTTCACCAGTATACTACTCACCCCTAGCTCCGCTATAGTTCACCAGTATACTACTCACCCCTAGCTCCGCTATAGTTCACCAGTATACTACTAACCCCTAGCTCCGCTATAGTTCACCAGTTTACTACTCACCCCTAGCTCCGCTATAGTTCACCAGTTTACTACTCACCCCTAGCTCCGCTATCGTTCACCAGTATACTACTCACCCCTAGCTCCGCTATAGTTCACCAGTATACTACTCACCCCTAGCTCCGCTATCGTTTACCAGTATACTACTCACCCCTAGCTCCGCTATATTTCACCAGTATACTACTCACCCCTAGCTCCGCTATAGTTCACCAGTATACTACTCGCGCCTAGCTCCGCTATAGTTCACCAGTATACTACTCACCCCTAGCTCCGCTATAGTTCACCAGTATACTACTCACCCCTAGCTCCGCTATAGTTCACCAGTATACTACTCATCCCTAGCTCCGCTATAGTTCACCAGTATACTACTCACCCCTAGCTCCGCTATAGTTCACCAGTATACTACTTACCCTTAGCTCCGCTATAGTTCACCAGTATACTACTCACCCCTAGCTCCGCTATAGTTCACCAGTATACTACTCACCCCTAGTTCCGCTATCGTTCACCAGTATACTACTGTGACGTTTTGTCGTTTGATAGTAATAAATCCATTTTATTGTTATGATTTTGAATCAAATTGAAAGGATAATAGTAGTATTTTAGTTTAATAGCCTGGCAACACCGCCGCTTAGCTCCGCCGTTTCCCGCCATATTTTCCCGCCATTTGTAGTGGAATGGGGAGGTAAGCGGTGGGGATAGGCGGCAGAACGGTCGACGAAAGTCAGTTGCGGGCTCAGTCACGGTTTAACCGTCGAGAAGCCAAGTAGTTAGGGAAAACTGCTAACGTATCGTTGCTATAGCCTAGTTAATAATATTCATGGTGTATTCCAGTGAAGAAAGTAAAAGTGGTTTACCTTTATTACTGTCGTTTCATTATAAATCAGCAGTGGAAGAACCTAGGTATGTACGCTCACGATTTTTAACGTTTTAAACCGAGCTAAAATTACGAAATTCAGTTGGGTAGTTTCAAATTTTATTGCATTGAAAGAGATTCTTACTTTTACAATTTGCACTGCCATGCATACACAACTCGCACTCATTGCACGTGGCCGAGGCTACACTTCGGCCGTGCATACACTACTCAGTCATTGCACGTGGTCGAGGCTACACTTCGATCGTGCATACACACTCGACAATCATTGCACGTGGCCGAGGCTACACTTCGGTCGTGCATACACTGCACATGCACAGAAAACTACACTCAGCGTCGTCAGCATGATGAAATAGTGCGTTGATATTGGAATAGTAATGTCCATGATTGTAAAGCGAGGTCATGAAATGAAAGTTTTTTTATCTTAACTGCCCAACTGTAACTTTCGTGATTTAAACTCTGGGTATGCATTACATAATGAATTGTGAAAATAAGAACTGTGTATATTTTAAGTACCTAT
Source organism: Agriphila tristella (assembly GCA_928269145.1). Lineage (NCBI taxonomy): Eukaryota > Metazoa > Arthropoda > Insecta > Lepidoptera > Crambidae > Agriphila > Agriphila tristella. The sequence goes on along the minus strand of OV743443.1, from coordinate 315,203 downwards.
CTATGTTACTGCGTATTTTTATTTCGGACAATGTGTTCCGCAGAGTTTATTAAGTTATTTTTTATATTTCATACCATTGTAATTGTCGTTAGTAGTCGACCTTGACACTGTACCCTGGGGATGTGCGGATACGGAGAATAAAATGGATAACGTGATACTTTATGTAGAATTGGCACCAAGTTATGTCGATCTTCAAAAGGGTTTTAGTAGTACCATGACGCTATAGTCGTAGTTAAAATCTCGGTTACGCGTAAGAATTTGTCTGTCTTTTACTTTACGTGTAAAGAATATGGAGGGTAGCCTCACTTCTGTACTTTTTCTGTGTTTTTTTTTGATCACCTTTATCACAATTATCTTTTTTTTTATAAAGGTTAATGGAGCTACTTCACAGTATGTTAAAGTGTATTTCGATGTAGAATTCAGTACGTTTCCGCTATTATTTGCGCCAAAAATGTGAACCTACGCAAGCACTTTTGATGATATCCTTATTTTTCTTGCAATTGTCTGTGGGGTTCATACGCAATTTGATCTTTTAGCTACTAGAAAATCTCTTTAGCTTGTCGTGTTTTCTTTTTGTTTGTTTTTGTGGCTACATCTTTACGCTCTCTATATAAGGGTATGACCCCCGCAAACCATGTTTTCCTATGATGGACCCTTAAAGAGTTTTATTATAATTCAAGAAGTTAATTCTTATTCTATTAAGAGGCCGTTTACAAAAATTGCCGATTTCACTAATTAACGTGATTTCAGAGAAGTGATCTTACAGTTAAAAAACTGTGTCTACTTATCTTATACGAAAGATCTGGTGTACGAGCTACGTTTATTTTTTTAATTTTTCCATGGTGATGCGCAGTATGTTTACTAGTAAAAGATTATAATTTTGATTTATGTGTTCCTAAATGAATGATTTAGGTTTACTTTGAAGCACATTATTTGTCCTATGTTAGTTTTGAAGAAATAAAACTTAAACTTCGGTTTACTAGTAAAAGGTAATAATTTTGATGTTATTTTTATGTTCCTAAATGTTTTTTTTAGTTTTGTAAAAAATATAACGCTTTTAAAACTAATCGTTGTTGGTAGGAAATATTTCGCTACTTTGAAATTTTATTTAAAGAGAACCGGCTCTTAGGTATTTCTATTCTAGGCATATTTGTTTTCTATAAATTTTTAAGACGAGGTTAGACGCGCCTTCGGTTTACAAGGCTAGACGTGCCTTCGGTTTAAAAGGCTAAACGCGCCTTCGGTTTAAAAGGCTAGACGCGCCTTCGGTTTCAAAGGTTAGACGCGCCTTCGGTTTACAAGGCTAGATGCGCCTTCGGTTTACAAGGCTAGATGGGCCTTCGGTTTGAAAGGCTAGATGCGCCTTCGGTTTACAAGGCTAGATGCGCCTTCGGCTTAAAAGGCTAGACGCGCCTTCGGTTTGATATGCTAGACGCGCCTATGGCTTAAAAGGCTAGACGTACATTCGGTTTAAAAGGCTGGACGCGCCTTCGGTTTACAAGGCTAGACGCGCCTTCAGTTTACAAGGCTAAATGCGCCTTCGGTTTATAAGGCTACACGTGCTTTTAGTTTACCAGATAAGATTTATTTATGTTGTATTAATTAAGTACCTACATTAAAGATGTAGTACATAATATTTGTAAATACCGTCACTCCTAGTCCCTAGTATATTTGAATTTACTTATATGAAATTTATGAAATATTTCAAACTAAAATGAAACTTAGTCTAAATATTTCACCCAGCCCTATGTAATTAAACTAGTTATTTATATGAATGAAAATTTATTATAACATTGACTTTCGAGGCTAGATGCACATTCAGTTTGTAAGGCTAGGACAAGGCTAAACGCGCCTTCGACTTAAAGTAAGGTGAAAATATGAAGAGATTTGAGAATTTATAAGGGTGAAGTTTTTTAAGTTTAGATGTGCTTTTATTTTTTATAAGGTTAGGTAAGCCTTTATTTTACAAGGTGAGATGCGCCTTTTTTATTAACTGTTGTTGGTTTTCTATTATAAAAAAATATATTGATATGAATGAAAATGTACAACTTACTTTCATAGCTAGGCACACGTTCAACGTGTAAGGCTAAACGCGCCTTCGACTTATAATAAGGTATAACTCTTGATACTAGAATGATAAAAAAAAATGAGATTTATATGAATAAAATTTTATAAGGTTTGATGTGCTTTCATTACGAGGTTAGATACGCCTTTATTTTACAAGGTTAGATGCGCCTTCATTTAATAGGATTAGATTCGCCTTCATTTTATAAGATTAGATGCGCCTTCGTTTCACAATCACAATGCTAGATGTGCCTTCATTTTATAAGTTTAGATGCGCCTTCATTTTATAAGTTTAGATGTGCCTTCATTTCATAAGTTTAAATGCGCCTTCGTTTTATAAGTTTAGATGCACCGTCATTTTATATAAGGTTGGATGCGCCAACATTTTATATGATTAGATAAGCCTGCGGTTTGGCTAGATGCGCCTGCGGCTTATAAGGCTAGATGCGCCTTCAGTTTGGCTAGATGCGCCATCAGTTTGGCTAGATGTGCCTTTGTTTTGGCTAGATGCGCCCTCGGTTTGGCAAGATGCGCCTTCAGTTTGGCTAGATGCGCCTTCATTTTATAGGGTTAGATGCGCCTACATTTTATAAGGTTTAATGCGACTTTATTTTATAAGATTAGATGCGCCTTCAGTTTGGCTAGATGCGCCATCAGTTTGGCTAGATGTGCCTTTGTTTTGGCTAGATGCGCCCTCGGTTTGGCAAGATGCGCCTTCAGTTTGGCTAGATGCGCCTTCATTTTATAGGGTTAGATGCGCCTACATTTTATAAGGTTTAATGCGACTTTATTTTATAAGATTAGATGCGCCTTCGTTTCACAATCACAAGGCTAGTGCCTTCATTTCATAAGTTTAAATGCGCCTTCATTTTATAAGTTTAGATGCGCCTTCATTTTATAAGTTTAGATGCGCCGTAATTTTATATAACGTTGGATGCGCCAACATTTTATATGATTAGATAAGCCTGCGGTTTGGCTAGATGCGCCTGCGGCTTATAAGGCTAGATGCGCCTTCAGTTTGGCTAGATGCGCCTTCAGTTTGGCTAGATGCGCCATCAGTTTGGCTAGATGTGCCTTTGTTTTGGCTAGATGCGCCTTCGGTTTGGCAAGATGCGCCTTCAGTTTATGCGCCTTCAGTTTGACTAGATGTGCCTTCGGTTGGCTTGATGCGCCATCAGGTTACAGGGCTAGATTCGCCTATGGTTTGGCTAGTCGTAATTAATATCTTATTGCTTTAATTTAAATTAACATTGTACTGGCAGGCAATTATTATAATTATTAATGTCATATATCATATTTGACATTAAGGTTTAACATTTATTTTATGGGGATTTTAAATTATTTATTGGAATGATGGGTAATGAAAAGTAGTTGTAAAAATTAATGACTATCGATTTTCAAATTTAAATTTTATAATCACCTAGCTACTGACAGATTTCTACGCCTAACAAAGGCAGGATAATTATACAGATTTTGTTATATTATAATGTCATCAATGTATACTACCATATTCTGGGAAATAAATGATTTGTTTATTATTTAGATGCAAATCCAGTTTGGCTAGATGTGCCATCAGTTTACAGGGCTAGATGCGCCTATGATTTGGTTAGATGTGCCATCAGTTTGGCTAGATGCGCCTATGGTTTGGCTAGATGCGCCTATGGTTTGGCTAGATGCGCCTATGTTTTGGCTAGATGCGCCTTTAATTTGGCTAGATGCGCCTGAGATTTGGCTAGATGCGCCTACGGTTTGGCTAGAAGCGCTAGCGGTTTACAAGGCTAGGTTGTTATATGCTTATATTACATGTTTATGTGACTACATAATGCGATTTCAATTTCATATTTGAATCGTCATCTGCAAACGATTATTTAAGTTGTTGTTGTTTAGCTTAGTGCACAGGCCCTTGAATATTGGTGTACTTTCACAAACAATCAGAAGTCAATTACGAACGAAGATCTATCAAAAAATAAGTTGACTTTAGTCTGCGTTCTTCTTTAAGACACAACTTCGTTTTACTTGGTTATCTCTTGGTTTATAATATATTATTGCAATTGGATGCTTATGTAGTTATGGTTAATTTGAATAAATTATATTTATATTTGAGAAAATAAGTCTTACAATATTAGGTACCTAGCAGTGCGTAAGCTACTATTATATGAACCATTTGTCCTTAAGTGTGGTGTTTAGGCGACTAGGTATGTTGCGTCAATGGGCCAAGTGTGTTCTTTAGTGTGGTACTTAGTAAGCGGCAAGTGTATCGCATCTATGGGCCAGACTAGGTATGTTGCGTCTATGGGCCAAGTGTGTCCTTACGTGTGGTACTAGTACTTAGTAAGCGGCCAAGTGTGTCGCGTCTATGGGCCATATGTGTCCTCAGTTATAGCTTAGGTTTGAATATAATGTCTTGACAGGCCGTGTCCACATAGTGGCAAACGGTGGCCCCGCGAGTAATGACATTCATATTCATAATTATTTATTGCATCTACTTATTACATTAGCAATTACTAAAACTGAGCGCATTACACATAGACTTATTATATTGACATTACATAATAAAATGCAAGAGAACCACAAATTGTGGAATAAAATGAATAAATTGTCATGATAAATTAATGTTTATTAACTATGCAACTAGATATGATTATGTATATAAGTATGTGAATGTGTAATGTCACATAATATTTTTCTTATCTCATAAAGAAACAGTTCTCATGAATAGATTCAAATATATTTCCTTTTGACTCTGATGTTTTATTTTGTTGACGTTTGTCCTATGATTTAGGGACGGTTACTGTGGTTTATGTTTTATATATTTCAGAAACATATTGCATCTGACAAGATGCCGATGCGTTATATGTCGCTAAGGTGACGACGGCGCGATGTGCGACGCCTGACTGGATGGTAGAAACGACTGTTGCGTTATTAGTCGATCCTAGTTTTTGTGACACGATGACAACAGGCTGCGACGGCTAATAGGTTTCAGCTGCAATTATCTGGTTGAACATAGAAACGGACCCAAATTCCTATGCATTTATATATCAAATATATTTAAATCTTATTCAGAACCTGTTAAAATAGGTAGTTCTAGTCTAGCTAAATTAAATATTATAAGTACCTAGCTTATGGTGTGAACTGTGAAATAAATAAAAATAATATATACTCATAATGATTGTTGCAACGCAACATTAATAATTAAACGATTACCTTGCGTTTTACATAGCTAGCAGGTGTAGTAAATTGAAATTGTATACCTATTGTGGGTTTAATAAGTTAATATCATTGATAATTTCAGTTAGGTAGTCGGCAGCACGTCACGTTATTTGTCAAAAGTCGACAATTTGTAATTGAATTTGTTTACCCTTTCATGGTAAATAGGCTGTCGACTGTTATATTTACTTTTTGTACTTTTCTCTTATTTAATAAAATTTATAATTTAGTAGAAAGAACTAATAAGAAATGTTGTACTTTCATAAATAATTTAATTGCTTATTGTGGTAAAAAAATTGTAATAATTTTAAGATGTTTTAGAGTTAATATTTGTGTCACAATCTTACTGGCTGTTAAAAATGTTATAACTTTATGATCTCATGATCATACTAGGCGCGATAAGTTACAACAGTTAGTTCCTCTTATAAATAAATTATTAAATATAAAAGACGGAGGTCGACAACCCTCTCCAAGTTTTCGTTCGCCATTTCTTTCTTGGAGGGCCTCCCATTTTTGAAATGGTGGCAGATTCAGTAGATTCTCTCTTTTTAGCATTCATTAATCAACAAAATTAATTATAACAATTAAGTAAATGCGAATTCTCAAATTAAAAAAAAATTACAATACGTTAAACCCAATAAGTTTGTTTCATAGAATGCGGTATTAGTTAACATACAACCGGCCGAATGTGACGATATTATTATGAAAGTATTGAGTTGACAATTATAACCTATAATATTGTTGAGTTGACCGTGCACGAGGACATGCACGAGGTCAGGATGGACGAATGTGACGTTTTGTCGTTTGATAGTAATAAATCCATTTTATTGTTATGATTTTGAATCAAATTGAAAGGATAATAGTAGTATTTTAGTTTAATAGCCTGGCAACACCGCCGCTTAGCTCCGCCGTTTCCCGCCATATTTTCCCGCCATTTGTAGTGGAATGGGGAGGTAAGCGGTGGGGATAGGCGGCAGAACGGTCGACGAAAGTCAGTTGCGGGCTCAGTCACTGTTCAACAGTCAAGAAGCCAAGTAGTTAAGGAAAACTGCTAACGTATCGTTGCTATAGCCTAGTAAATAATATTCATGGTGTATTCCAGTGAAGAAAGTAAAAGTGGTTTACCTTTATTACTGTAGTTTCATTATACTACTCACCCCTAGCTCCGCTATCGTTCACCAGTATACTACTCACCTCTAGCTCCGCTATAGTTCACCAGTATACTACTCACCTCTAGCTCCGCTATAGTTCACCAGTATACTACTCGCGCCTAGCTCCGCTATAGTTCACCAGTATACTACTCACCCCTAGCTCCGCTATAGTTCACCAGTATACTACTCACCCCTAGCTCCGCTATCGTTCACCAGTATACTACTTACCCCTAGCTCCGCTATATTTCACCAGTATACTACTCACCCCTAGCTCCGCTATAGTTCACCAGTATACTACTCTCCCCTAGCTCCGCTATCGTTCACCAGTATACTACTCACCCCTAGCTCCGCTATAGTTCACCAGTATACTACTCGCGCCTAGCTCCGCTATAGTTCACCAGTATACTACTCACCCCTAGCTCCGCTATAGTTCACCAGTATACTACTCACCCCTAGCTCCGCTATAGTTCACCAGTATACTACTCACCCCTAGCTCCGCTATAGTTCACCAGTATACTACTCAACCCTAGCTCCGCTATAGTTCACCAGTATACTACTCACCCCTAGCTCCGCTATAGTTCACCAGTATACTACTCACCCCTAGCTCCGCTATAGTTCACCAGTATACTACTCACCCCTAGCTCCGCTTTCGTTCACCAGTATACTACTCACCCCTAGCTCCGCTATCGTTCACCAGTATACTACTCACCCCTAGCTCCGCTTTAGTTCACCAGTATACTACTCACCCCTAGCTCCGCTATAGTTCACCAGTATACTACTCACCCCTAGCTCCGCTTTAGTTCACCAGTATACTACTCGCGCCTAGCTCCGCTATAGTTCACCAGTATACTACTCTCCCCTAGCTCCGCTATCGTTCACCAGTATACTACTCGCGCCTAGCTCCGCTATAGTTCACCAGTATACTACTCGCGCCTAGCTCCGCTATAGTTCACCAGTATACTACTCGCGCCTAGCTCCGCTATAGTTCACCAGTATACTACTCACCCCTAGCTCCGCTATAGTTCACCAGTATACTACTCACCCCTAGCTCCGCTATAGTTCACCAGTATACTACTCAACCCTAGCTCCGCTATAGTTCACCAGTATACTACTCACCCCTAGCTCCGCTATAGTTCACCAGTATACTACTCACCCCTAGCTCCGCTATAGTTCACCAGTATACTACTCACCCCTAGCTCCGCTTTCGTTCACCAGTATACTACTCACCCCTAGCTCCGCTATCGTTCACCAGTATACTACTCACCCCTAGCTCCGCTTTAGTTCACCAGTATACTACTCACCCCTAGCTCCGCTATAGTTTATTTATTTATTTATTTTATTTCCACTCTTACATCTATTTTTACAGGATTAACCCATTACAATAGAGTAACTAAATACATTATATAATTTATCAATATCAATTAACAAAATTAAAAAATCTTTAACACATTCAATATACCTACTATAATTAACATAACATATTATAACATAAATATATTTCATAAATAATAATAATATTATAATTTAGTTCATTATTAATTAATTTACAATCATTGCAATTACCTAATTAATTTTATAACAAATGGTAAACATAGCCGCTCTCGTGAATTCACTCAGCGGACAAAAGAATACGTCTATATCATTGGCTATTAGGTTGAGAGTGCGCAGTGCCCGCGTTAACGGCGCTTCCTTAAGTAAATTGGTCCGCGCTTGCGGCACCGCGAGCAGACTAGGCCTGCGCCTGCGCCACACGTACCGGTCCGGAACACACATGCCTATTTGGCTGAGTATACAAGCGTTATGTAACTTACCTCTTACTATTTTAACAGTTCACCAATTTTAATAGTTCACCAGTATACTACTCACCCCTAGCTCCGCTATAGTTCACCAGTATACTACTCGCGCCTAGCTCCGCTATAGTTCACCAGTATACTACTCACCCCTAGCTCCGCAATAGTTCACCAGTATACTACTCACCCCTAGCTCCGCTATCGTTCACCAGTATACTACTCACCCCTAGCTCCGCTATATTTCACCAGTATACTACTCACCCCTAGCTCCGCTATAGTTCACCAGTATACTACTCACCCCTAGCTCCGCTATAGTTCACCAGTATACTACTCACCCCTAGCTCCGCTATAGTTCACCAGTATACTACTCACGCCTAGCTCCGCTATAGTTCACCAGTATACTACTCACCCTAGCTCCGCTATAGTTCACCAGTATACTACTTACCCCTAGCTCCGCTATAGTCCACCAGTATACTACTCGCGCCTAGCTCCACTATAGTTCACCAGTTTACTACTCACCCCTAGCTCCGCTATAGTTCACCAGTATACTTCTCACCCCTAGCTCCGCTATCGTTCACCAGTATACTACTCACCCCTAGCTCCGCTATCGTTCACCAGTATACTACTTACCCCTAGCTCCGCTTTAGTTCACCAGTATACTACTCACCCCTAGCTCCGCTATAGTTCACCAGTATACTACTCACCCCTAGCCCCGCTATAGATCACCAGTATACTACTCGCGCCTAGCTCCGCTATAGTTCACCAGTATACTACTCACCCCTAGCTCCGCTATAGTTCACCAGTATACTACTCACCCCTAGCTCCGCTATAGTTCACCAGTATACTACTCATCCGTAGCTCCGCTTTAGTTCACCAGAATACTACTCATCCGTAGCTCCGCTATAGTTCACCAGTATACTACTCAACCCTAGCTCCGCTTTAGTTCACCAGTATACTACTCACCCCTAGCTCCGCTATAGTTCACCAGTATACTACTCACCCCTAGCTCCGCTATAGTTCACCAGTATACTACTCACCCCTAGCTCCGCTTTCGTTCACCAGTATACTACTCACCCCTAGCTCCGCTATCGTTCACCAGTATACTACTCACCCCTAGCTCCGCTTTAGTTCACCAGTATACTACTCACCCCTAGCTCCGCTATAGTTCACCAGTATACTACTCACCCCTAGCTCCGCTATAGTTCACCAGTATACTACTCGCGCCTAGCTCCGCTATAGTTCACCAGTATACTACTCACCCCTAGCTCCGCAATAGTTCACCAGTATACTACTCACCCCTAGCTCCGCTATCGTTCACCAGTATACTACTCACCCCTAGCTCCGCTATAGTTCACCAGTATACTACTCACCCCTAGCTCCGCTATAGTTCACCAGTATACTACTCACCCCTAGCTCCGCTATAGTTCACCATTATACTACTCACCCCTAGCCCCGCTATAGTTCACCAGTATACTACTCGCGCCTAGCTCCGCTATAGTTCACCAGTATACTACTCACCCCTAGCTCCGCTATAGTTCACCAGTATACTACTCACCCCTAGCTCCGCTATCGTTCACCAGTATACTACTCACCCCTAACTCCGCTATATTTCACCAGTATACTACTCACCCCTAGCTCCGCTATAGTTCACCAGTATACTACTCACCCCTAGCTCCGCTATCGTTCACCAGTATACTACTCACCCCTACTCCGCTATCGTTCACCAGTATACTACTCATCCTTAGCTCCGCTATAGTTCACCAGTATACTACTCACCCCTAGCTCCGCTATCGTTCATTAGTATACTACTCACCCCTAGCTCCGCTATAGTTCACCAGTATACTACTCACCCCTAGCTCCGCTATATTTCACCAGTATACTACTCACCCCTAGCTCCGCTATAGTTCACCAGTATACTACTCTCCCCTAGCTCCGCTATCGTTCACCAGTATACTACTCACCCCTAGCTCCGCTATAGTTCACCAGTATACTACTCACCCCTAGCTCCGCTATAGTTCACCAGTATAACTACTCAACCCTAGCTCCGCTTTAGTTCACCAGTATACTACTCACCCCTAGCTCCGCTATAGTTCACCAGTATACTACTCACCCCTAGCTCCGCTATAGTTCACCAGTATACTACTCACCCCTAGCTCCGCTTTCGTTCACCAATATACTACTCACCCCTAGCTCCGCTATCGTTCACCAGTATACTACTCACCCCTAGCTCCGCTTTAGTTCACCAGTATACTACTCACCCCTAGCTCCGCTATAGTTCACCAGTATACTACTCACCCCTAGCTCCGCTATAGTTCACCAGTATACTACTCGCGCCTAGCTCCGCTATAGTTCACCAGTATACTACTCACCCCTAGCTCCGCAATAGTTCACCAGTATACTACTCACCCCTAGCTCCGCTATCGTTCACCAGTATACTACTCACCCCTAGCTCCGCTATATTTCACCAGTATACTACTCACCCCTAGCTCCGCTATAGTTCACCAGTATACTACTCACCCCTAGCTCCACTATCGTTCACCAGTATACTACTCACCCCTAGCTCCGCTATAGTTCACCAGTATACTACTCGCGCCTAGCTCCGCTATAGTTCACCAGTATATTACTCACCCTAGCTCCGCTATAGTTCACCAGTATACTACTCACCCCTAGCTCCGCTATAGTCCACCAGTATACTACTCGCGCCTAGCTCCACTATAGTTCACCAGTTTACTACTCACCCCTAGCTCCGCTATAGTTCACCAGTATACTACTCACCCCTAGCTCCGCTATCGTTCACCAGTATACTACTCACCCCTAGCTCCGCTATCGTTCACCAGTATACTACTTACCCCTAGCTCCGCTTTAGTTCACCAGTATACTACTCACCCCTAGCTCCGCAATAGTTCACCAGTATACTACTCACCCCTAGCCCCGCTATAGATCACCAGTATACTACTCGTGCCTAGCTCCGCTATAGTTCACCAGTATACTACTCACCCCTAGCTCCGCTATATTTCAACAGTATACTACTCACCCCTAGCTCCGCTATAGTTCACCAGTATACTACTCATCCGTAGCTCCGCTATAGTTCACCAGAATACTACTCATCCGTAGCTCCGCTATAGTTCACCAGTATACTACTCACCCCTAGTTGCGCTATCGTTCACCAGTATACTACTCACCCCTAGCTCCGCTATCGTTCACCAGTATACTACTTACCCCTAGCTCCGCTTTAGTTCACCAGTATACTACTCACCCCTAGCTCCGCTATAGTTCACCAGTATACTACTCACCCCTAGCCCCGCTATAGTTCACCAGTATACTACTCGCGCCTAGCTCCGCTATAGTTCACCAGTATACTACTCACCCCTAGCTCCGCTATCGTTCACCAGTATACTACTCACCCCTAGCTCCGCTATCGTTCACCAGTATACTACTCACCCCTAGCTCCACTTTAGTTCACCAGTATACTACTCACCCCTAGCTCCGCTATAGTTCACCAGTATACTACTCACCCCTAGCTCCGCTATAGTTCACCAGTATACTACTCGCGCCTAGCTCCGCTATAGTTCACCAGTATACTACTCACCCCTAGCTCCGCTATAGTTTACCAGTATACTACTCACCCCTAGCTCCGCTATCGTTCACCAGTATACTACTCACCCCTAGCTCCGCTATATTTCACCAGTATACTACTCACCCCTAGCTCCGCTATAGTTCACCAGTATACTACTCTCCCCTAGCTCCGCTATCGTTCACCAGTATACTACTCACCCCTAGCTCCGCTATAGTTCACCAGTATACTACTCGCGCCTAGCTCCGCTATAGTTCACCAGTATATTACTCACCCCTAGCTCCGCTATAGTTCACCAGTATACTACTCACCCCTAGCTCCGCTATAGTTCACCAGTATACTACTCACCCCTAGCTCCGCTATAGTTCACCAGTATACTACTCAACCCTAGCTCCGTTATAGTTCACCAGTATACTACTCACCCCTAGCTCCGCTATAGTTCACCAGTATACTACTCACCCCTAGCTCCGCTATAGTTCACCAGTATACTACTCACCCCTAGCTCCGCTATAGTTCACCAGTATACTACTCGCGCCTAGCTCCGCTATAGTTCACTAGTATACTACTCACCCCTAGCTCCGCAATAGTTCACCAGTATACTACTCACCCCTAGCTCCGCTATCGTTCACCAGTTTACAACTCACCCCTAGCTCCGCTATAGTTCACCAGTATACTACTCACCCCTAGCTCCGCTATCGTTCACCAGTATACTACTCACCCCTACTCCGCTATCGTTCACCAGTATACTACTCACCCTTAGCTCCGCTATAGTTCACCAGTATACTACTTACCCCTAGCTCCGCTATCGTTCACCAGTATACTACTCACCCCTAGCTCCGCTATAGTTCACCAGTATACTACTCACCCCTAGCTCCGCTATAATTCACCAGTATACTACTCGCGCCTAGCTCCGCTATAGTTCACCAGTATACTACTCACCCCTAGCTCCGCTATAGTTCACCAGTATACTACTCACCCCTAGCTCCGCTATAGTTCACCATTATACTACTCACACCTAGCTCCGCTATAGTTCACCATTATACTACTCACCCCTAGCTCCGCTATCGTTCACCAGTATACTACTCACCTCTAGCTACGCTATAGTTCACCAGTATACTACTCACCCCTAGCTCCGCTATCGTTCACCAGTATACTACTCACCCCTAGCTCCGCTATATTTCACCAGTATACTACTCACCCCTAGCTCCGCTATAGTTCACCAGTATACTACTCACCCCTAGCTCCGCTATCGTTCACCAGTATACTACTCACCCCTAGCTCCGCTATAGTTCACCAGTATACTACTCACCCTTAGCTCCGCTTTAGTTCACCAGTATACTACTCACCCCTAGCTCCGCTATAGTTCACCAGTATACTACTCGCGCCTAGCTCCGCTATAGTTCACCAGTATACTACTCACCCCTAGCTCCGCTATAGTTCACCAGTATACTACTCACCCCTAGCTCCGCTATAGTTCACCAGTATACTTCTCACCCCTAGCTCCGCTATAGTTCACCAGTATACTACTCACCCCTAGCTCCGCTATAGTTCATCAGTATACTACTCACCCCTAGCTCAGCTATCGTTCACCAGTATACTACTCACCCCTAGCTCCGCTAAAGTTCACCAGTATACTACTCACCCCTAGCTCCGCTATCGTTCACCAGTATACTACTCACCCCTAGCTCCGCTATATTTCACCAGTATACTACTCACTCCTAGCTCCGCTATAGTTCACCAGTATACTACTCACCCCTAGCTCCGCTATATTTCACCAGTATACTACTCACCCCTAGCTCCGCTCCGGATTCACTTCCGGTGCTCATTGCAACAAGACTTGCTATTCGTTTGCTCTAAGATAATATAAAAGTTTACCGCAAAATAGTGCAAAAAAACAAGTAAATACTCGCTAGATCTACGCAGTCACTCCAACGTCAACAAGGTACGCACATAACCTTAATATCACATCACTTGAAGCACTGGAATTCATCAAAAATAATTTCAGGAATTTTTCGAACTCAAAAATTATACTTTTAACGACGAATCTGTTTTCGAAAATCAACCAATTATGTGTAAATAGCTCCAAACTCCGCCTCTTCAAATTACGCAATTTGAAGAGGCTTCCGTGTTTTCAACCTCAGTGACACTGACAGACAGAAGTGACAGAGTGACATTTTACGTCAGCTGTTATTTTAAACTGCGTTCAGAAACAGCTGGCCGCAACAACAAAAGAAAAAAAAGCGTTCCGTTTCACACAACGATTGAGACTGACTGATGCTAAAAACAAACAACATTTTGTCATAATCAAGTCATAATAGATAATTTGCCAATAAGAAATTGCCTCACGATGGAGATGGAGTGTGCAAAATGTGCAAATAAAATTACAAACAGACAAAAATTAACCTGTTTCTCCTGTAAAAAACTGTATCATCTTGATTGTACTGATGTTTCTTTTGGTCGCTTTCGAATTATGACTTCAGTAAATAAAAAGAATTGGAAGTGTAATGACTGCACAAAAAAGTTGCAAAACATTTCCAACAAATCACTAAGCTGTACAAGTACGCCGAGTTTACCTGCTGCAGACCACACAAAAGGGCGCGGAAAATATAAAATCAACATTTCTACAGAGAACTCGTTCCAGTCTCTATCGGACGACACAGATGATGACAATGAAGGTCACACTCAAGACCCATCGCGTACGTTGAACAGAAGCTGTCCTGAAATACCCACAATAAGCCAAGATAAAATTGAATCAATGGAAAATGAGATTCAAACCCTGAAAAATAAGTTAGAAATTGCCGACAACGAAATCTACAACATTCTACAAGAAAATGCAAGATTACAAAATAAAATTTTGGAGTATGAGGTAAAAATAAAAAAATATACTCATATATGTAGATCCACATCCAATACCCCGACAAGTAAAAGTAAGAAAAGTCAGAATCAAACAAAATTGAAGTCATCTCAAAATTGCAGCCCTAAACAACTTTTACTAAATGACGAAAATGAGTCAAGCATCCTGCCACAAATAAAACCAGATAGTTCCGGAATGCAGAAGCCGAATTCCTTAGAACCTAAAAAGATAGAAAATAATGACCCTTCCCCCATCAACGTCGCGAAACACAAGAAGAAAATATATATACTTGGTGACGATTCACTGGGGGGTTTATCAGCATCCTTGAAGAATACCAGGTCGGGTAAATGGAACGACGAATATGACCCGGTAGCTTACATAAAAAGCGGTGCACCAAGTTCCCACATTCTGAAAGACTGTGATGATATATTTACTAGTTCATTGACAAACGACGATATTGTAATATTAGGCATAGGTATGCACGATGACAACATTATTAAACTTGAGTCTGAATTGCATAATGTTCTAAATAAACTTAGAAACTGTAAGGTACTCATAGCACCGATATTTCACTCGAATTATTTTAATGTGAAATTATTAAATAATAGACTAATGAGGTGTTCAAATATCTATTCCAAATGTACCTTTATTAATTTGAACTCCTTTAACTGTCATCAAAAGCGTAATTTCTTGCACATTTTAACTGTTAAAATTAATGTTTGTATTGACAGCGATCTCTACAACAACGTGTTCCTCAATCCAAAAAATAATGCACGAAATCTTAAAAACAGAAATTGTAGTAATAATGTTGACAAAAATAGTGTTCTTTGTAGTTTTAAGCAATCTAGTATACTTAACTATTTCTCAATTGTAAAGAAGACTATGCAATGTAATACGGGTACAATTGACGAAAGCGATAGTGCTGACGAGACTTTTTTTCGATCCCAGCCCTAAAGGAAATACTACTGTAAGATTATTTCACCAAAATATGCAAGGCTTGTTAAATAAATTAAATTCATTAGAAATATGCATTGACGATTTTAAAGAACAAAGTAAAGAACTTCATGTGTTGTGCTTCTCTGAGACATTTGTACAAAGAGGTTCAGAAAGTAATATAAAACTTAAGAACTTTAAATTAGCTTCATCTTTCTGCAGAGCTAGTGAAAAACGTGGAGGTGTCTGTATTATGGTTCGTTAAGAATTAACTTTTAAGCCCATTGATATTTGTTTAAATCTATCGATAGAAAAAGTTTTCGAATCTTGTGCTGTGGATATACCTGAACAAAATTGCATAGTAATTTGTATTTATAGAATCCCAGGCACATCACACTTGTCAAGATTTATGTCACTTTTGGATCTGTTATTACATAGATTAATAAGATACAGCAAACGGAATATTATTATAGCCGGTGATATGAATGTCAATATTCTTCAAAATGACTCTACATCACAAAACTTTAAAATGCTGTTCAAAACGCATAATTTTGACTTGCATATAAATGTTCCTACGAGACAAAAGACATGTATTGATCACATTGCTAGTAATATCAAAGATGCTAAAGGTAATGTTCATAACCTGCAGCTGTCTGATCATGATACGGGACAGACTTTAGAATTCTTAACCTCGAAAAAAATTATAAACACGACATCATGGTACAAAACTATTAGAGACGCAAGCAAATGCAACATCAATACTTTAAGAAAATGCTTATCTTGTCTTAGCTGGAGTGATGTTTATGAAAATGAAGAAAGCTTAAATAAGGCATTCGATAGCTTTTACGAAGATGTTAGGCTATTTTATGATTTATGTATCCCAATAAAAAGAATTAAAATTAACGCAAATAATTGTAAACCTAAGTGGATTACTAAAGGGATAAAGAAATCTAGCAAAACAAAACGTTCACTAAGATACCTTTACTATTTAAACAAATCACTGCCAAATAAGACTAGACTAAAAAAGTATACAAAACTGTTGAAAAACTGTGTAGATAAAGCCCAGCATATACAGAATACCAGATTTATTTCTAATGCTAAAAATAAATGCAAGGCAACTTGGGATATAATTAAAGACAAACACGACAATACTTATGTACATAAAGAAATTGATAGAATTATCGTAAATGACGTAACCATAACCGATCCAAATGACATTGCCAGAATATTTAATGAACATTTTTTAAACTTTGACGATAAAATTGACATTAAAAACGCTCCTACAAGACATGCTATAGATCCAATAAATAACTCCCTATTTTTAATGCCCTGCTCAGAACAGGAGACAAAAAGTAAAATTGCTTCCTTGAATAACACCAAAGCAGTGGAAATCGACGAACTCCCTGTCTGGTTATTCAAACTATGTGCCGAGGAACTTGCGCCGGTATTGACTTTTCTTATAAATCTTTCATTCCAAGAAGGTAAATATCCGGATGCTTTAAAGCTCTCTATAGTAAGACCAATACACAAAAAAAACTGCAAACAAGAAATTGGTAACTATCGTCCGATCACCTTGATATCAATACTATCTAAGATATTTGAGAAGGCTTTAGTAAAACGGATTATGGAATTCTTCGATAAGTACAATGTCATAGTTAAAGAGCAAAATGGATTCCAAAAAGGAAAGTCAACAACACTTGCTGCTTTTTCACTAATAAAAGCTGTTGCCGAGTTCATCGACCTTAAACTACCTACAATATCATTATTTTTTGACATGTCACGGGCCTTCGACCTCGTTGATCACCACATACTTTTGCAAAAGTGTGAAAGATATGGCATTAGAGGACAAGCATTAAACTGGATAACAAGTTACCTCTCCAATAGAAATCAGTGTGTCGAAATCAACAAATTAAATAGTAAGAATGAAATTATTACGCATAGGTCTCCATTCATCGACAATAAGCGTGGTGTACCGCAAGGAAGTGTTATGGGTCCGATATTATTCCTGATATATATAAATGATTTACCCAGTGCTATAAATCATCAAACCATTTTATTTGCAGATGATATATCAGTTATAGTATCAGGAAAAAAGGAGAATGAGACCACTTCCTTCCAAGAAACCCTAAATACAACCGTGGTATGTGTCGATGATTGGTTGAACAGAAACGGTTTGAGTGCAAACATAGCAAAAAGCACGTTTATACAATTTTCTAATTACCAAGCTGCTCGCATAAGACCAGAAATAGCCCACAAAGACGAAAAACTTAGTGAAGTTAGCGAAACGAAATTCTTGGGTATAATACTTGATCAGCACCTCAACTGGAAAGCACATATTCAAAACGTATGCTCAAGGCTAAGTAGATTTGTCTTTGCACTCAGAAGGTTGAGACACACGGCCGGTGAAAGTGTAGCCTTGACTGCATATTATGGTCACGTATCTTCCCTACTAAGATATGGACTAATATTGTGGGGCAATTCCCCAGATATATCCAAAGCGTTTATTATGCAAAAAAGATGCATGAGAGCCATTTGTGGAGCTGGACCGATGGACACATGTCGACCTCTATTTGTTAAATTAAAAGTACTTACCTTAACAGCAATGTACATCCTGGAAATAGGAATGTTTGTAAGACGTCATTCCCAACTCTTTAAAAAAAAAGACGTGTCGAACCCAAGACTGCGACCCAGAGACAATCATTGTCTCCAAAGGCAAACTTGTAACAGCGCCCTTTATCAGAAGAACTGCTATAGTATGGCTATCCAGGTTTATAATAATATTCCCGTTGAAATAAGACGCCTACCATTTAATCAGTTTGTATCCAAATTGCGCAGCTGGTTGATTGACCTATGTCCATGTGGGAGAAAATAAAAGAAGAGATGGCAGTTTAAAGTATTTATTCATTTATTTAAATATCGTGTTTATGAATGTCGTTATTTATTTGTGATTATATCACATGTCTTAGATTTATTAGCTTTTATGTCGATATCACATTTTAATATCAAATTAAATATTGCAATTTTATCACACTATTATTGCTGTCATAAAAAGAGTAATACTTAACTACATTACCGGACAGTTCAGAGCACCAGCAATATAACGTGACACAGTCGAACAACGAATAAGGCTTGTCAATAGGCATGCAACGCCTTTTATAGTGCGACACAAACAAGTTTCACTCACAGATAGCGCAGTGGGGACTGGCGCGAAAAGTTGCGTAGTTTGAACTAGTCAAATTGTGTACTTTTAAATTACATCTTATTGATTTAAAATAATAAAAATATCGCATTCTCCCACACGGCCATTCTGACGAGCAGCCACTTGGCTCGCGAACAAAACAATTTACACTTTATTTTTCGCAAATTACGAATCATCAAAATCTTTATTTGAAACTACATTATGTTTAGTAACTATATTTTCAATTGGTGGAATAGCAATAAAGCATCAAATCGAATTGAACCTCCGAGTATAGGAAATGTAACATTTCGTCAACAGGATGAATAATTAAATCACTGCCTTAATGCTTATCAGTCTACTCGCTTTAAATTTATCTAAATATTCTAATATTGCATTATTTTTATTGAATTTATTGGATTAAAATTGTTTTAACTACTGAATCTACCACCAGTTCACAAAGGAGGCCTCTCGAGAAAGAACTGGCGAAAGAAAACTCTGAGAGGTTATGCCGACCTCCAAGGATAATGTTAAAAGATCAAATCAAACGATATTATGTAAATTTTTTTCAAACATAGATAAAAACATAGTTGATTAACTCTCAATTAATAAACATGGATATTTGTTATCTGAAAAATAAATCATTATTATCAAATCGCACAGCATCATCATCATCAAATCGCCAAATCACATGGCTTTGCAATTTTTTTGATATAAAAGTCAATTCACAAAGCTTTGAATATGTCAAATTACACAAGGAACAACTTAGTTCACATAAAACGGTATCTAGAAAGGAAATGTATTTAATTGTAGTTCAAAGTAGTCCAGTATCAAAGACAAAAATTGTATAAGTATTATTACTCGGAAGGTAAGTATGAATAGTTCTTATAGCCTCGGTAAACAAACGCTATATAAATCGCACGGCACATCCTACAAACATATTGCCTCGGTATAAAAGCCATAATGGCGCGGCATAAATGTAACCGAAATTTAATTATTTTCACATATTGTTTTGTTAATGTGAACACATTATTAACAAGATAAGTAATTTTGTTATTAACGAACATTACATACAATGTATTTAAATTCAAAATTGTCAACAGCAAACTTTTCATCTATCTAAGTAATCTGACTTTTATCACAGTGAAACCTTCAATGGGAGTTAACTAACACTTATTTATAGAAATGATGTTGAAATAAATAAATTTCCCTTTACTTCATAACAATAATATCAATTGGTCAACAAAACAAAAAAATTTAAAAACTTAAATCGTTACTGGAATCCTAATGTTGGTACATAATTATAGAATGTATAGTAAGGACTTCTTACAAATAATTCTTATTTATAATAAGAATCGATCTAACTAATTGTAGATGTTACATTGTACTTATGTAGACCACTGCCCGAGACAGGCAAACGCCTACCATTCAGGATCATCAGAGCCCCAGATGTACATCATCTGGACAATCATGGACATCAATCAGCCGACACTGTAACAATTTAACATTTTAGGAGTCTTATAGAAAACATAAACTTTTATTTTTTTAAATAGTGTGTGTAAAGGTGTGTTGTTGTATGTGAGTAAGTGCATGTGTCGTGTAGTAATATAAAATAGTAACAGAGATATGGTCATACTACCACGAGAGCATGGATAACTTTCGATCCAATGTTCTATATTGCTCAGATAGTAGTAATTGCCTCGGTAAAAATAAGCCACGTGGGCACGGCAAACTTGCAATATTATTCATTGCTCAAATACATTATATAGTACTACCTCGGTAAAAAGCCACATGGGCACGGCGAACTTGAAAATATTATTTATTTCTTACTTAGGTTGTACCTAGGTAAAAAAACCATTATAAAGTTTATATGGCACGGCATTCATCAGAATCTCGCGGCCTCGGTAAAAATCGCCTAAATGGCACGGCCAACTGGTAATTTTCTTTATTGCTCAGTATACAGTGAACATCTGGCCAGGAGTCAGTGCATAAAGAGAAATAAGATAACCAGGTTAGTAGGGAGATCAGTCTGTCTCCAACGATTTTGTCGCCTCGCCTTCCATTACATGGGAGGGACCTAAAATTATCACGAACTATGTCCGATTATTATTATACGCTATAGGTATATTAATAAAAATATCATAGTGGTCTTGAAGAGTAACGAAACATCAATATACCTAGGCAAAAACACTACTGCCACTAATCGGAATCATTCTCAAAAACTGTCAACATCTACAACTCGTAGAAGTAAAATGAAGACTAAGTTGGAGTAATTCGCAGACTAAAACATCCAACAACCCTCATCTGATTGTAACTTGCATCTTTGTGTCAAATGATGACAAACGGGTTGAGAAAAAGATATTGAATAATACCTTACCAATTTCATTTTATGTGAATGTAAAACACCTTTTTTTGTACAGCATAAAACAACTAGCATTATTTTAATTTTATCTTGTTTACGAAAAACTTAAACATCAACGTAACACTTAAATTATTCACGAAGTCTTTAAGTATCAACACATCACTTACAAAATCATACTAACTTTTCTTTTTAGAATGACTAGCCATTTGGTGAGCTGACACAATAGTACAGAAAAGTGCAATTGCACGGTAAAAGTACAGTAAAGCACAGTTAAATATTAAAATCTTAATAATATACTACTATGTATAATGAGAAATGATTACGAATGTTGAGTTTTTTTTTCACTTTAGTCTACCCACATTCTATCAATACAATACCGGAAATAAAATTGTGAATATTATTTACGATATTCTTGAACTAAATTGAATCTAACTGAATGAATCCAAATTCTATCCAAAACATATTTCTGCATCATAATTTAAATTAACTTTCTTTTGAATATTGAAAATAAACATAGGAAGACTGTTGTTACAAGTTGTTGTAATTTTCAACTGTATATTGTATGTACACAGTTTTCTGCAATAATGTTTTATTGCAGAAATTCTATTGAAAAATATCCCTATTAAAATAGTTTGTATCCTCCAGGGATCAAAATAAAATACAGTGCAGTAAATAAGGCATCAACCAATGATGAACTAATATAGTTGTTTAAAAGATCTATAAATAAAATCTAGCGATTGTAAGTGATCCTATTTTTTGTAATCTTTTAAGCACAGGAAAATGCTCCGCATCAGCTTCGATAACAAACAATTGCTGCACAAGAAGAGAACCTTTGTTTCCAAAGACTAAAAGAGTTGCTGTTTTGACGAGGAAAATTGTTTCAATGAAAAGTGCCTTTAAAAATATTATGTTAACTCACTTACTCCACACAATGTTTAAGGCACAATTGACACCTGCAATCAGAACAGCATGCACAAAAATTGTTTTAATGTTTAATCTATAGGTAATCATAATGTCAAGTTATCTCTGTTGTAAATAAATAATAAATATCAGTTGGTTATTTGTCAGACTTTCATTTATTTTATTATAGGTTCTGAACACACTTTTAACCAGAAAAGAAAGATTTATTTCCATAGTTCTACTGGGCAGTCTACCAAAGAAGTAATAAGATTTTTTCTCATTAATGCTATGAATTTGATACGGCGAATAAAATTGTAAACTGTAAAGGGCACATCTTATTTCACATTTCAATTTTCTCTCAGCAGGTCTTTCTTTCTTTTCAATAAAATAATATTTAAAACTTAAAAACATCAGTGACTTCTCCATAGCGCTTTAGTATTTCAAGCGAAGAAGTACAATGCTAATAGGTTGTGATATCACAATATGTACATAATATCTTAAATTTGTCTTTTCACTGATCAAAGGGGAATGAAAGGAAAGGTTTTGTTGGCTAATTTGTTATATTTTGAGACCAAATTGAAGCTGACCATTTTTCCTAAGGAAAGCTAAAATTATTTCTTATATCAGTACCTGATGTTATTATTCAATGGCACGTTTTGAATCTCACTATTAAGGGTGCATGATAGGAAAATATGGCCTGCGCGGGCCATACATAGAAAACAAAGTTGCAGCCATAAAAAAATATACGACGAGCCAAAGAGATTATTATCTAGTAGCTACAAGTATCAAACTGCGTATAAACCTCACAGATGATTGCAAAAAAAAAATCAGAATATCATCAAAAGCGCCTGTCGCGGGTCATATTTTTGGCGTAAATAATAGCGGAAATGTACCGAATTCCACATCAAAGTACACTTTAACGCACTGTGTAGTTGCTCCAATAACATTTCTTTCAAGAAAGATAATTGTGCCAAAGTCAATTATGAAAAAACAACGAAAAACATCGCAAAAGTACAGAAGTGAGGTTATTTTCCTACTCTTTACACGTTGAGAAATAGACAGTGATTCCGCATAACGGAGCCTTAGATACCATAATTCGAACATCATCCAGCAGATATCCCATATAAGTAGTCACAGTTGTATAATAACGGCCACTTGGTGGCACACTCGTGCAAGGTACATGAACAATTTTATATTCTAGTCTAGAAAATTCACACCAATCATTTAGTTCCGGTTCCAAACTAAGCAAAGCTTGTACTGTGGTTACTAAATAACGGGTAAAAATATAGAAATACAAGAATACAAGAATTTAAAAAATCTGTGACTAACTTACTACTATACGTATCACAAAATTATGTATTCGAACCAGGATTCGAACCCAGGATCTTTGTTTCAATCAAACTCCACTACTTTTACAAAACATAAGTATAGCACTCTTTGCGCAGCATTTGCGTCATCATTTTCTACCACAAATTCTACTTGATTCTTTATAACATCACAAGGAAACGTCATTATTTTTGACTTTGAAAATTATCGTTGTGGAATGACCAAATGATAATAATTTAGCAAAATCTACGAGTACCTTATAAAAATGTACTTATCAGCAATTCGTCGGTCAACCAGGAACTGTTTCACTATTTCATGCTTCATTCCACTATTCAGATCTTTTCATTCAACATCGAGTCTCCAACGTGGCGGATTCTACAGCAAGCATTTTGATATTCCTGAAACATAAAAATACGTAGGCGTAGTATATGTAATCCAACTAGGTTAGATCTCACTTCTGATGTGGGAGAAAATAAAAGAAGAGATGGCAGTTTAAAGTATTTATTCATTTATTTAAATATCGTGGTTATGAATGTCGTTATTTATTTGTGATTATATCACATGTCTTAGATTTATTAGCTTTTATGTCGATATCACATTTTAATATCAAATTAAATATTGCAATTTTATCACACTATTATTGCTGTCATAAAAAGTTTTATGCTGTGTACGTTTAATACTGGCATACGCGGTTTTATGTTATTTTGAGAATCGAAGATTGTCTAAAAGAACTGGACTTTATGTCAGTTGTGACGTGATGGTGGAAAATAAAATATAGTGATGAAGACCTGAATTGAGTTTATTTTTATAGAAGGCTACCGAATCCCATACTGCTGCTACTCAAATTATAAAAGGTTATGGGTTTTACCTATAAAAGGTAAAATTGAGTAAGTAACAAAAATGTCAGAAAACCGAAATTTGTCGAGTACAATAATGAACTACGATAAACTCAAAGGACGCGCAAATTACCAAGAGTGGAGATTTGTGATGCGTAATGCACTCGTTTTCGACAACTTATGGAGATCGATCATAGGGTATGATAAAGACGACCAGTCTACACCCGAAGCCCGAAAAAGGGATAGTGACAAAGCCTTATCCAAGATATGCTTGAGTGTTGAAAGGAGCTGTTTTTCTCATCTCATGCAAGCAAAAACTGCCAAAGAAGCATGGGAAATCCTTGAGAAAACCTATGATGACAAAGGTTTGAACAGGAGACTTAAATTACTAAGGTCTATTCTGTCTGTCAAGTTGATAGACCACACAGACATGGAAGCATATGTTAATGCTATTCAGTCCTTGGCTCAACAACTGGAAAACATGAAGAAACCCTTAGATGATGAGTTTTTGGCTGCCTTATTATTACAAGGACTACCAGATTCGTACGAACCAATGATCATGGCTCTCGAACATTCATGTATACAAATCACGTCTGACTTAGTGAAAACTAAACTGTTACAAGACAAAATTTGGACGGGAAACGACATTGCAAGTAACAATGAATGCTTACATTCTAAGAAGCTTGGAAATCGTAAGTACAAAAACTTTGATTACGCAAATCAACCCAGTTCATCAAAATCTATTCCACAACAACCTAACCAACATGGCAATGCTTACGATGGTGCACAGAAAGTGTCCAACAATAAGCCAAAATGTTCCCGTTGCAAGAAGCGTGGACATAAAGCTAAAGATTGCCGTACTGCACTGATAGCACAGTCGCAACCACATATGCAACTTCTAGCTTGTAATGCAATACAGGGAGATTCAACTACGTGGATCCTAGACTCTGGAGCTACAAGTCATATGACTGGAGTACGAGATTGGTTTGAAACTTTCGTCTCAGTTACCAACGAGGAAGTATGTGTAGCTAATGGTGACAAGTTATGGTGTACAGGTGTAGGTGATGTGTTAGTTCATTTTAATGTCTTAGGAGTAGAAAAGTCTTGTACAATAAGAGAAGTTATGTTTGTTCCTGGGTTAGCTGTCAATCTCTTGTCTGTACCTCAATTAACCGAGAGAGGAAACAACATTGTATTCACAAAAACTGGTTGTAATATAATAAGTTCCGGTAAAGTAATTTTAACTGCACCAAAAGTAGGGAGAATTTACAAACTTGCAAATGTAAATAAAATTCATAGCTATTCAACCTCTTCGAATGACATTACACTATGGCACGAAAGGTTGGGTCATATAAACTATGACAGTTTAAAGTCACTTAGACATTTAGTAAATGACATTGACTTCAAAATAAATAATATTCCGGATAGCTGTGATATATGCATAATTAGTAAACAATGTAGGAATCCGTATCCTTCTAACCCTAATAAACAGGTTGTAGAACAAAAATTACAGCTTATTCACACGGATGTATGCGAAATGCCGGTGACATCTCTCGGAGGAAACAAATACATCCTTACATTTCTAGACGACCACACAAGGAAAGTCTTCGTGTATCCAATTACCAAGAAAAGTGAAGTATGTAAGTATACTACACAATTTATTAATCTTGTAGAAAATCAGTGCAATGCAAAAGTAAAAGTACTGCGTTCAGACAATGGCACAGAATATATTAATTCAAATATGGATAGACTTTTTAAAGAAAAAGGTATAATTCATCAAAAATCTGTAGCCTATTGCCCTCAACAAAACATAGCAGCTGAACGATTAAACCGTACATTACTTGAAAAGACTAGATGTTTACTACTAAATGGTAATTTAGATGCGACGATGTGGGTACCTGCGGTAAAAACTGCAGCGTATTTGATTAACCTATCACCAAGCACACGCTTAGGAGGTAAAATTCCTGAAGAGGTATGGTCAGGAAAGAAGATCAGTCTGTCTCATCTACGAGTTTTTGGCTGTGAGGCATTCGCCCTAGTCAACAAACATAAGCGTTCAAAACTTGAACCTAAGAGTAAAAAACTGATATTCATTGGTTACGAGGATAATGTAAAAGGCTACAGGCTTTTTAACCCAGAAAACAACCAAGTTGTTATATCGCGAGATGTAGTTTTCAATGAAAAAATGTTTCCTGGTAGACCAAACTACAATATCAGAAATAATATAATACCTTTATTAATTTCAGAAAACGACTGTACAGATGGCATCTGCCCAAGTACGTCGATTGAGGCGGAGCATGTTCCAGTAAATTCAAATACAGAAATTCAGGCGGAGCTTGAGCCTGACTTGGATAATATTATCAATGGTGGTCCATCAGGTGAATTAGAAACTGACGTTGAACCAAGATACAATTTAAGATCTAGAAAAACATGTCAACAAAACAATTGTCTTGACAAAGCTGATGCACACCTGGCTAGTTCCTCAGAACCCAAAACCATCAAACAAGCCTTGGAATCTAAGGATAAAGAACTATGGATACAAGCCATGAAAGAAGAGTTAGATTCTTTCGCGTTGCATGATGCATGGCAACTTGTTGACAGACCAGCTGATAAAAACGTAGTAAAGAACAAGTGGATATTTACCATAAAGCGCGATGCAGAAGGAAATATTACACGCTATAAAGCACGATTAGTTGCTAAAGGGTTCACTCAACGATATGGTGAAGACTACGATGAAATTTTTTCACCAGTAGTACGACACAGTTCGATTAGAATCCTGTTCTCGTTAGCTGCACAAATGGACTTAAAAGTAGATCATCTTGATGTTCAAACAGCGTTCCTGAATGGAGAGTTAAAAGAAGATATTTATATGCTTCAGCCAGAAGGTTTTATTGCATCAGGCAATGAAAACAAAGTCTACAAGCTTAAAAAGGCAGTATATGGGCTAAAACAAGCTTCACGTTCGTGGTACCAGAAAGTGAAACAGGTACTTTTGTCATTAAATTTTGAACAGTGCAAGCAAGAGGACTGCATATTTATCCAACGGACAGGTAAGTTTCTCACAATAATAGCTCTATATGTAGACGACTTTTTCGTATTTTACAATGATGTGGATACAGTAACGAACCTTAAAAAGCATCTAGGTTCATATTTTAAAATAAAGGACCTAGGTAAAGTTTCAAATATGCTTGGAATTAAAGTTGACAGAGATATAGAATCAGGTACTATAATTTTAAGTCAAGAACACAAAATCGATTTACTACTCGAACGTTTTAACATGGTTGACTGCAAGTCTGTAAAAACTCCTTTGCCTATAAATATTAATTCTATTGACACTGGTGATTGTACTAGTGTTGGAGGCAAAAAGTTACCTTACCAGGAACTAATAGGTAGTTTAATGTATTTAAGTGTCACTACTCGACCTGATATTTCCTATGCTATATCCTATTTAAGCCAATTTAATAACTGTTATACAAGTGTACATTGGGAATTTGCTAAACGTGTACTTAGATATCTAAAGGGTACTAAAAAGTTAGGACTTATATTTAAAAAGGTTGATGACTGTAACTTTAATTTAGATGGCTACGCTGATGCAGACTGGGGTTCAGATTTGAATCGAAAGTCTTACACGGGATATGTATACAAGTTTTGTGGTAATACTATCTCATGGGGGTGCTACAAACAGTCTTGTATAGCGCTTTCGTCCACCGAGGCGGAGTATATAGCTATAAGTGAGGCAGCTAGAGAAGCGGTGTATCTGAAAAGCTTTATTAATGAAATAGTAGTATGTAACTCTGTAACATTATACAATGACAACCAGTCAGCACAAAAACTAGCCACAAACCCTGTTTATCACAAGCGAACGAAACACATTAGTGTTCGATATCACTACATACGTGATGTTATAGAACGAGGAAAACTTAACCTGCTTTACATGCCGACCGAGACGATGATAGCAGATATTTTAACTAAAGCTCTGGCGGCACCAAAGCACATTAAATTTTCTCGTGACATAGGTTTAGCTTAGATAATTATTTTATGTAATAACAATAATAACGATGCCACTATTATGGGGGCGTTTTATGCTGTGTACGTTTAATACTGGCATACGCGGTTTTATGTTATTTTGAGAATCGAAGATTGTCTAAAAGAACTGGACTTTATGTCAGTTGTGACGTGATGGTGGAAAATAAAATATAGTGATGAAGACCTGAATTGAGTTTATTTTTATAGAAGGCTACCGAATCCCATACTGCTGCTACTCAAATTATAAAAAAAAGAGTAATACTTAACTACATTACCGGACAGTTCAGAGCACCAGCAATATAACGTGACACAGTCGAACAACGAATAAGGCTTGTCAATAGGCATGCAACGCCTTTTATAGTGCGACACAAACAAGTTTCACTCACAGATAGCGCAGTGGGGAGTGGCGCGAAAAGTTGCGTAGTTTGAACTAGTCAAATTGTGTACTTTTAATTTACATCTTATTGATTTAAAATAATAAGAATATCGCATTCTCCCACATCCATATGACTTAAATGAATATGTTAGTTTTAAGTAAATGACATAATTAATATTTACCCTCTATTTTAAATAAAATTCTCATAGGTTTAATTTATTATGACGCATGACATTGACATATCCACATTGACATCGAAATTTCCACTGACATATCCTTAAAATGTAAAGTTACCAATCTATAATTTATTTCTTAATTTAATTCATTCTTTTTAATAATTAATCCATTCTTTTAATGTAATGAAATTTGTACGCCAAACTTTGGTGAAACATGTTGGTCTATATCACTAATGTAATGTACCATCTGCAATATCCATGTTTTGACAAATAAAAATTCTTATTCTTATTCTTATAGTTCACCAGTATACTACTCACCCCTAGCTCCGCTATCGTTCACCAGTATACTACTCACCCCTAGCTCCGCTATAGTTCACCAGTATACTACTCACCCCTAGCTCCGCTATAGTTCACCAGTATACTACTCACCTCTAGCTCCGCTATAGTTCACCAGTATAGCTACTCATACTCACCCCTAGCTCCGCTATAGTTCACCTGTATAGCTACTCACCGCTAGCTCCACTATAGTTCACCAGTATAGCTACTCACCTCTAGCTCCGCTATAGTTCACCAGTATAGCTACTCACCCCTAGCTCCGCTATAGTTCACCAGTATACTACTCACCCCTAGCTCCGCTATAGTTCACCAGTATACTACTCAACCCTAGCTCCGCTATAGTTCACCAGTATACTACTCACCCCTAGCTCCGCTATAGTTCACCAGTATACTACTCACCTCTAGCTCCGCTATAGTTCACCAGTGAAAGTGAAAGTGAAAGTGAAAGTGAAAGTGAAAGTGAAAGTGAAAGTGATATATATTTTATTTAAATAAGCTCACATAATAAGCACTTTTAAATCGTCAATTCTTTTACCCTACCACCCATTATGACGTCTTTTAACTGACAAGAAAAATGGGCGCAAAAAACTTGTCAGCTTTATCAATCAGATGGAACGATATTTACAAATATGTATATCGTTTCCAGACTTTATATTAACAAAGATTAACAAATAAATAACATTATTGAATTAGCTCATTTCTTAATGAGTTTCAAATTTCTTAATCAATTTACAGATTTTAAGCTAAATTCAAAGTTTGAACTTGTTATTCAGTCTAGGATAAAAATAAAAGAAAAACATACAATTCAATATGCATTAAGATAGGTAGTCAGAAGCAGACCCATTCCCACTGGCAGCACCAGTTCCCGAACATGACGCATGAACCAGCCATCTCTTCGCTCAACCATATTTGAGGGAACGTAACGACCCGCCTCATACGACACCACCGCAGAAATGATTAAAGAGAGCATGACATACTAAGACTACCTATGTTAAGGCATCGAATTGAAAATTTATATCCAAAAGCTTTTCATAGGTCTTTCACTAAACTACTGACTATAGAAAGTAAAAATATTGCAATTAAATAAATCAAAACAAGGTAAGCTATTAAGAATTATATTTTTTGAGTAAGAAGTGCCATACATACAGACAATATAAAACAGATCTTTTATATACGAGTTATACGACGCCCTTAATACAAGCAGACAGAAGCAGACCCATTCCCACTGGCAGCACCCGTTCACGAGCATGACGCATGAACCAGCCATCGCTTCGCTCAACCATATTTGAGGGAACGTAACGACCCGCCTCACACGACACCACCGCAGAAATGTTTGAAGTGAGCATGACATACTAAAGCTACCCATATTAAGTCGTCGAGTCAGGAAGCCAGAAGTACGTTTTTAAGTAGGTAGGATACTTCTCACAATTTTATACTTAGAAAAGAAAATCACGATTCGAGTTTAATTAAAGGACTTTTATCTAGACCTATGAAAGAATTCCGGACTTTTTCTAATCAATACTGAGGTATTAGAGTAATAATTAACAATACAAAAGCTATGCCCATGCCTTTTTATCCTTAAATAATCGTCAACAGTGTAATAACCTTTACTCATTAAATTGGATTTAACAGTATTTTTAAATTTTTCCAAGGGCAGTTCTGTGACTTGTTCTGGTATCTTATTATAAAAGGTAATACATCTACACAAAAAAGAGTTTCCGGTTTTATGCAGTCTGCGCCTTGGAACAGCAAGTTTGTTCTTGTTTCTTGTATTGAGTTTATGAACATTACTATTTTTTACAAAGCTATCTAAATTTTTCTTTACATACATTATATTTTCATAGATGTATTGGGAAGCTACCGTTAATATTTTAATTTCTTTAAATAGGTCACGAAGAGTATCTCTAGACCGTAAGTTGTATATAGCGCGCACTGCCCTTTTTTGTAAGATGAATATGTTATTAATATTAGCAGCTGAGCCCCACAACAACAAACCGTAGGTCATAATACTATGAAAATAACTGAAGTAAACCAATCTTGCTGTTTCAATGTCGGTCAGAAGCCTTATTTTCTTAACTGCAAAGGCAGCAGAGCTAAGTCTGCTTGACAGGATATCGATATGAGGGTCCCATTGCAACCGCGAGTCTATAGTAATACCTAAAAATTTTGTTGAGTCAACAAATTCGACTGCTTCGCCATTTACATGTATAGTCATATGAACCTGCCTCACATTAGGAAGTGAAAATTTGACACATTTAGTTTTACTAGAGTTAAGCTTCAGATTATTAATAGTAAACCAATGCATCACCTTGGAAAGAGTGCTGTTTACATCGTCACTGCAGTTACATCCTCTATCAACTTTAAAAATTAAAGAAGTATCATCAGCAAACAGTACTATTTCACATAAGTTTTTAGTATAGTAAGGAAGGTCATTAATATAAATAAGAAAAAGCAATGGACCCAATATCGATCCCTGCGGCACGCCCATAGTAATAGGTGCTTCATAGGATTCTGTTTTATTTACAACAACTTTTTGGGTTCTCGCCGACAGATACGATTGCATAAGGCTTACTGCATTTTTTGATACACCATAATGTTCCAATTTATCTAATAAAGTACTGTGACTGACACAATCAAATGCTTTAGAGAGATCACAAAATATACCAATTGCATTTTGTTTACTCTCCCATGCTTCAAAGACGTGTTTGAGAAGTGCAACTCCAGCATCAGTTGTGCATCTACCACGAGTAAAACCAAATTGTTTCTCGTGAAGTAGTTTGTTGATAAGAAAATGTGCTAATAATTGATCATAAATGATCTTTTCAAAAATTTTGCTTAGTGCTGGCAAAATGGAAATGGGTCTAAAGTTAGCGGGATCGCTTTTGTCCCCAGATTTAAAAAGAGGGATGATTTTACTATATTTCATTAAGTCTGGAAATATCCCTTCATCAACACACTTATTGAAAATAAAAGCAAGATGGGGAGCAATGGTAGTTATTATAGACTTAATTATGTGAGTTGAAATGCCCCAGAGATCTTCAGTCTTTTTTATATTTATTGAATTAAATGTTTTAAGAATGGTATCACTATTGATATGTCTAAATTTAAATATATTATTGCACTTATCAACACATGATTCCAAGAGGGAGACAGCAATTTTTGGAGATGAATTTAAATTACTGGTAGTTGCAATAGGTATTTTAGAAAAGAAATCTTGAAAAATTGTTGCCACTCCTTCATCTGACTCAATAATTTTATTGTCTGATACTAATGAGTATTCACGGTCATTATTTTTAGTTTTCCCAGTCTCTTTATTTATAATATTCCAAGTGGCTCTTATTTTATTATCTGACTGATGAATTATTGAAGATATACATTTTGCTTTTGCTAAAGTACATACTTTATTAAACATTTTTGAATAGTTTCTTACATATTCATGAAATTCGGGATCATTTGAAATTGTTTTCTGACCATATAATTCAAACAACTTATTTCTGCTAACATATATGCCTGGTGTTGCCCAATCACTAAATTTCTTTTTAAAGTCTTTGGATTTAATAGATCTTTGCTTAAATGTTTTATCAAATTCTACTTTAATTAAATTAAATAAATCATCATAATGAGTATTGGGATTATCATTACTAGGTAAGCAAAGAGTTTTGGCAGTGACATTATTATGAAAATTTTCCAATTTATTTTTAGTTAGAGGTCTGCAAATTATATTACACTGATGAGGAACATGATGGTGCTCAAGGGAAGCTATTTGTCCGCTATGGTCAGAACGAATACAATTTATTATTTCTTTATCAAGTACATTACAATTGCTAAAAATATTGTCTAGGCAAGTTTTAGATGTAGCAGTGATTCTTGTAGGTTCACAAAAGGTGTTTGCTAAATTGAAGGACTTAAACAAATTCAGAAACCTACTTGCAATTGAGGACGGCTTTAAGATGTCTACGTTAAAATCACCGCACACCACAATTTTTTTATTCTTTTTGATGACTAATTTTAGAGCGTCCTCCATAGCGGACTCAAATTGAGGGTAGTTACCAGTTAGTGGGCGATACACACAAATCATTATCAACTGATCTAATTCCACACATGACAGTTCAACGTGTTGTTCAATAGAGAGGGATATCACATCTTTTCGTTCCTTAAAATTCATATTGTTTTGCAAAATTATCAAAGATCCCCCTCTAGTGGTGGATTTCCTACTGAATGAACTAGCAATTTTATAACATTGAAATCCTGTAATTAATTCATATTCCTTAAGCCAGTGCTCAGTGACACATAAAATATTAACATTTTTTTCAGTTAAAAAAAGTTCTAATTCTAATTCTTTGCCAGAAAAGCCCTGAATGTTTTGGTGAACTATAGTTAAATATTTAGGCTTTTCCTTAGTCATTACACGGCTAGAGACTTCCTCTATTGTCTTATTATGTAATTTAAATTACTAATAAAAGAATTACTTGGGACAAATGCCAAAGTGTTATTTTTAATGTCAACAATTTTTTGCTCAATAGGAGCAGGAGTAAAAATTGTATTATTATTACTTAGAAAAAGCTTTTAATAGCGCTAAAGCTACTTGTCTTTTAAAATAATTTGTAAGATAATATTTATCTTTTGTCAATTTAAAATTAAATATTAATTTATTTATGTCTATTATGTGACATCTCTGACTATTATAATAAGTCATATTGCTAAGTGTTAAATTTAAATTATATCTGATATTATTTTCTTCCTGAGGCAAGCTAGCACTGTAAGGTAGTGTAAACAATACAAATTTATTTATATTTAAACTGCATAACTTATTGTAGTATGTATGTATGAGTATACTACTCACCCCTAGCTCCGCTATCGTTCACCAGTATACTACTCACCCCTAGCTCCGCTATAGTTCACCAGTATACTACTCACCTCTAGCTCCGCTATAGTTCACCAGTATACTACTCACCCCTAGCTCCGCTATAGTTCACCAGTATACTACTCACCCCTAGCTCCGCTATAGTTCACCAGTATACTACTCACCTCTAGCTCCGCTATAGTTCACCAGTATACTACTCAACCCCAGCTCCGCTATAGTTCACCAGTATACTACTCACCCCTAGCTCCGCTATAGTTCACCAGTATACTACTCACCCCTAGCTCCGCTATCGTTCACCAGTATACTACTCACCCCTAGCTCCGCTATCGTTCACCAGTATACTACTCACCCCTAGCTCCGCTATAGTTCACCAGTATACTACTCACCCCTAGCTCCGCTATATTTCACCAGTATACTACTCACCCCTAGCTCCGCTATCGTTGACCAGTATACTACTCACCCCTAGCTCCGCTATAGTTCACCAGTATACTACTCACCCCTAGCTCCGCTATCGTTCACCAGTATACTACTCACCAGTGGCGGTACCTCCATAGAAGCCCAAAAGCCCGGCTTGCCCTAACAAAATCTTATTTACACTACTAATGAATCTCAATTAATGACAACAACAAAATATTATTCACGAACGTAAATTTTCAATCAAAATCAATCAAAGATTCAATTTTTCAAACAACTGATCGATAGTCAAGTCGTTAAACTGCATAATATAGCGTATTAATCGAACAATACACTACATCTCTCTCGCACTCGTTGGCTTGCAACCGGGCTTCGCGAATTTATATGTCCGCACTCTTCTAACGTTAGCGAAACTGGTACCCCACTACATACATACTACTGTACGTATCTATAGATTCTATGAAAAATGCTCAATCCGAGCCAAAGCATGCTTGCTATTGAACTTAACCACAAGTGGGTACTTAGCGACTCGAGATCCGCCCTCCAGACGCTACTTGATCCAGACTCATCACACCCGATCACGAAGGCAATCCAGGGTAACCTTCAATACCTTAGAGACAACCAACAGCTCGTCTCACTATTCTGGATAAGGGCCCATGTCGGAGTGAAAGGGAATGAGAGAGCGGATCAACTAGCGAAGGAGGCGGCTCTCAAGTTGAAGAAAAGACCAGACTATGACTGTTGTCCCATCTCGTTCGTTAAACGCCACATCCGGGCGGAAACGATCGAGGCATGGGACTGCAGGTATAGATCGGAAAACACGGCCGAGACCACCAAGGTCTTTTTCCCTGATGGGGTGGCGGCTTACGGTGTGGTGAGAAAGATGTCCATTGATCGACTGGCGGCACAAATACTGACTGGCCACGGAGGGTTCTGTGCATACCTGCACAGATTTAAACGCAGGGACAGCCCTGCCTGCATTTGTGACCCGGTTGCGATCGAGGACATCTTCCACATCATACTCGACTGTCCAGTACACAATGTCGATAGGTACACTCTGCAACAGAAAATCGACACGAAACTGAGTAAAGACACCCTAAAGGAAATTATAAGTGATAAGAAAGAGAGAACTCTATTTATGGAGTATGCCAAAAAAGTAGCTGAAATTGTAATCAAAAGGAACAAAGATTGACGAGATATAAGACCCAATAGCAGGAATCTAATATGTTAAGCCATTAAATACAATAGTAAATCAAACTGTAATACAGTAAATGTAACTCATAATAATAAGAAATTATGTACACAAGCAACAAAATGTATAAGATAAATAGAAACCAATAAATAAGGAAACAAGAGAATAGTAATAAGTATAATATGCGAAAAACAAGGAATGTTAATATAAAATAAAGTAATAAAGAAGAAATATGTAATATTAAATATAAATTCAAGTTGAGCATATTCCACATTGTGTAAATATAATGTTAAAAAATTAGTACAAAGTTACATATGTATATTTAGTATATTAAGAAAGAACTGTATTAGCAAGTAAGTGAAATTGTTACAATGAGAAAAGAAAAAACAGTCATAACAAAAAATAATAAGATATTAGCTAAAAAGCAAGCATAAAAAGAAAAGGTATGCATAAAAATAAGGATGGCAAAAAAAGGTCCTGCCAAAAAGCGGGGAGCAGCCGTAAAAAAAAAAAAAAAAAAAAAAAAAAAAAAAAAAAAAAACACAAGTGGGTACGAGGCTGCCGCGTAAACAACAGTCAACAGCTCACGATCGGGCCAATCCCTGCGCAGCAGCCCGCAATCGGACCAATGGCTGCCTAGCGCATACTAACGGGCAAATCAGGAGCGATATTGAGCGCGCGGCTCATTGTTACCTGTGTGAGTGAAGTAGCAACTTTTAACAATAACGTGTTTGTTTTGTTTTGCATTTTAAGGTTGAGTGAATGTTTGTTTGTTAAAGTTACAAGTGTTTTGCATAAATTAGTGTTTATCGTTGTAAAAAATGATGTCACAGTTCAGATCGATGACTTAATGTGGTTCCTTGTGATTGTGAAGGATCAAAATGTGTGAAAGTGTTGGTCGGCGAGGGAAAGGTAAATTCATTGAACATAGCCGAATTAAGCAGGTCATATTATCTTCAATATCTTCATACAGACCTACTCCAGATGTTTATATTTTGTAGTTTTTTAGAGCTTCGGGCCTTCTGGCTTGCCCTGATCTCAGACCCTAGGCACGCCACTGCTACTCACCCCTAGCTCCGCTATAGTTCACCAGTATACTACTCACCCCTAGCTCCGCTATCGTTCACCAGTATACTACTCACCCCTAGCTCCGCTATATTTCACCAGTATACTACTCACCCCTAGCTCCGCTATCGTTCACCAGCATACTACTCACCCCTAGCTCCGCTATAGTTCACCAGTATACTACTCACCCCTAGCTCCGCTATATTTCACCAGTATACTACTCACCCCTAGCTCCGCTATCGTTCACCAGTATACTACTCACCCCTAGCTCCGCTATAGTTCACCAGTATACTACTCACCCCTAGCTCCGCTATCGTTCACCAGTATACTACTCACCCCTAGCTCCGCTATAGTTCACCAGTATACTACTCACCCCTAGCTCCGCTATAGTTCACCAGTATACTACTCATTCCTAGCTCCGCTATAGTTCACCAGTATACTACTCACCCCTAGCTCCGCTATCGTTCACCAGTATACTACTCACCCCTAGCTCCGCTATATTTCACCAGTATACTACTCACCCCTAGCTCCGCTATCGTTCACCAGTATACTACTCACCCCTAGCTCCGCTATAATTCACCAGTATACTACTCACCCCTAGCTCCGCTATAGTTCACCAGTATACTACTCGCGCCTAGCTCCGCTATAGTTCACCAGTATACTACTCACCCCTAGCTCCGCTATAGTTCACCAGTATACTACTCACCCCTAGCTCCGCTATCGTTCACCAGTATACTACTCACCCCTAGCTCCGCTATCGTTCACCAGTATACTACTCACCCCTAGCTCCGCTATAGTTCACCAGTATACTACTCACCCCTAACTCCGCTATCGTTCACCAGTATACTACTCACCCCTAGCTCCGCTATCGTTCACCAGTATACTACTCACCCCTAGCTCCGCTATCGTTCACCAGTATACTACTCACCCTTAGCTCCGCTATAGTTCACCAGTATACTACTCACCCCTAGCTCCGCTATCGTTCACCAGTATACTACTCACCCCTAGCTCTGCTATAGTTCACCAGTATACTACTCACCTCTAGCTCCGCTATAGTTCACCAGTATACTACTCACCCCTAGCTCCGCTATAGTTCACCAGTATACTACTCACCCCTAGCTCCGCTATAGTTCACCAGTATACTACTCACCCCTAGCTCCGCTTTAGTTCACCAGCATACTACTCACCCCTTGCTCCGCTATAGTTCACCAGTATACAACTCACCCTTAGCTCCGCTATCGTTCACCAGTATACTACTCACCCCTAGCTCCGCTATAGTTCACCAGTATACTTCTCACCCCTAGCTCCGCTATCGTTCACCAGTATACTACTCACCCCTAGCACCGCTATAGTTCACCAGTATCCTACTCACCCCTAGCTCCGCTACAGTTCACCAGTATACTACTCACCCCTAGCTCCGCTATCGTTCACCAGTATACTACTCACCCCTAGCTCCGCTATATTTCACCAGTATACTACTCACCCCTAGCTCCGCTATATTTCACCAGTATACTACTCACCCCTAGCTCCGCTAAAGTTCACCAGTATACTACTCACCCCTAGCTCCGCTATAGTTCACCAGTATACTACTCACCCCTAGCTCCGCTACAGTTCACCAGTATACTACTCACCCCTAGCTCCGCTATCGTTCACCAGTATACTACTCACCCCTAGCTCCGCTATAGTTCACCAGTATACTACTCACCCCTAGCTCCGCTATAGTTCACCAGTATACTACTCACCCCTAGCTCCGCTATCGTTCACCAGTATACTACTCACCCCTAGCTCCGCTATAGTTCACCAGTATACTACTCACCCCTAGCTCCGCTATAGTTCACCATTATACTACTCACCCCTAGCTCCGCTATCGTTCACCAGTATACTACTCACCCCTAGCTCCGCTATAGTTCACCAGTATACTACTCACCCCTAGCTCCGCTTTAGTTCACCAGTATACTACTTACCCCTAGCTCCGCTATAGTTCACCAGTATACTACTCATCCCTAGCTCCGCTATATTTCACCAGTATACTACTCACCCCTAGCTCCGCTATAGTTCACCAGTATACTACTCACCCCTAGCTCCGCTATAGTTCACCAGTATACTACTCACCCCTAGCTCCGCTATCGTCCACCAGTATACTACTCACCCCTAGCTCCGCTATAGTTCACCAGTATACTACTCACCCCTAGCTCCGCTATAGTTCACCAGTATACTACTCACCCCTAGCTCCGCTATAGTTCACCAGTATACTACTCACCCCTAGCTCCGCTATAGTTCACCAGTATACTACTCACCTCTAGCTCCGCTATAGTTCACCAGTATACTACTCACCCCTAGCTCCGCTATATTTCACCAGTATACTACTCACCCCTAGCTCCACTATAGTTCACCAGTATACTACTCACCCCTAGCTCCGCTATTGTTCACCAGTATACTACTCACCCCTAGCTTCGCTATCGTTCACCAGTATACTACTCTCCTAGCTCCGCTATAGTTCACCAGTATACTACTCACCTCTAGCTCCGCTATAGTTCACCAGTGTACTACTCAACCCTAGCTCCGCTATCGTTCACCAGTATACTACTCACCCCTAGCTCCGCTATAGTTCACCAGTATACTACTCACCCCTAGCTCCGCTATCGTTCACCAGTATACTACTCACCAGTGGCGGTACCTCCATAGAAGCCCAAAAGCCCGGCTTGCCCTTACAAAATCTTATTTACACTACTCATGAATCTCAATTAATGACAACAACAAAATATTATTCACGAACGTAAATTTTCAATCAAAATAAATCAAAGATTCAATTTTTCAAACAACTGATCGATAGTCAAGTCGTTAAACTGCATAATATAGCGTATTAATCGAACAATACACTACATCTCTCTCGCACTCGTTGGCTTGCAACCGGGCTTCGCGAATTTATATGTCCGCACTCTTCTAACGTTAGCGAAACTGGTTCCCCACTACATACATACTACTGTACGTATCTATAGATTCTATGAAAAATGCTCAATCCGAGCCAAAGCATGCTTGCTATTGAACTTAACCACAAGTGGGTACGAGGCTGCCGCGTAAACAACAGTCAACAGCTCACGATCGGGCCAATCCCTGCGCAGCAGCCCGCAATCGGACCAATGGCTGCCTAGCGCATACTAACGGGCAAATCAGGAGCGATATTGAGCGCGCGGCTCATTGTTACCTGTGTGAGTGAAGTAGCAACTTTTAACAATAACGTGTTTGTTTTGTTTTGCATTTTAAGGTTGAGTGAATGTTTGTTTGTTAAAGTTACAAGTGTTTTGCATAAATTAGTGTTTATCGTTGTAAAAAATGATGTCACAATTCAGATCGATGACTTAATGTGGTTCCTTGTGATTGTGAAGTATCAAAATGTGTGAAAGTGTTGGTCGGCGAGGGAAAGGTAAATTCATCGAACATAGCCGAATTAAGTAGGTCATATTATCTTCAATATCTTCATACAGACCTACTCCAGATGTTTATATTTTGTAGTTTTTTAGAGCTTCGGGCCTTCTGGCTTGCCCTGATCTCAGACCCTAGGCACGCCACTGCTACTCACCCCTAGCTCCGCTATAGTTCACCAGTATACGACTCACCCCTAGCTCCGCTATCGTTCACCAGTATACTACTCAACCCTAGCTCCGCTATAGTTCACCAGTATACTACTCATTCCTAGCTCCGCTATCGTTCACCAGTATACTACTCACCCCTAGCTCCGCTATAGTTCACCAGTATACTACTCACCCCTAGCTCCGCTATAGTTCACCAGTATACTACTCACCCCTAGCTCCGCTATAGTTCACCAGTATACTACTCACCCCTAGCTCCGCTATAGTTCACCAGTATACTACTCACCCCTAGCTCCGCTATCGTTCACCAGTATACTACTCACCCCTAGCTCCGCTATATTTCACCAGTATACTACTCACCACTAGCTCCGCTATCGTTCACCAGTATACTACTCACCCCTAGCTCCGCTATAGTTCACCAGTATACTACTCACCCCTAGCTCCGCTATCGTTCACCAGTATACTACTCACCCCTAGCTCCGCTATCGTTCACCAGTATACTACTCAACCCTAGCTCCGCTATAGTTCACCAGTATACTACTCATTCCTAGCTCCGCTATCGTTCACCAGTATACTACTCACCCCTAGCTCCGCTATAGTTCACCAGTATACTACTCACCCCTAGCTCCGCTATAGTTCACCAGTATACTACTCACCCCTAGCTCCGCTATAGTTCACCAGTATACTACTCACCCCTAGCTCCGCTATAGTTCACCAGTATACTACTCACCCCTAGCTCCGCTATCGTTCACCAGTATACTACTCACCCCTAGCTCCGCTATATTTCACCAGTATACTACTCACCACTAGCTCCGCTATCGTTCACCAGTATACTACTCACCCCTAGCTCCGCTATAGTTCACCAGTATACTACTCACCCCTAGCTCCGCTATCGTTCACCAGTATACTACTCACCCCTAGCTCCGCTATATTTCACCAGTATACTACTCACCCCTAGCTCCGCTATCGTTCACCAGTATACTACTCACCCCTAGCTCCGCTATAGTTCACCAGTATACTACTCGCGCCTAGCTCCGCTATAGTTCACCAGTATACTACTCACCCCTAGCTCCGCTATAGTTCACCAGTATACTACTCACCCCTAGCTCCGCTATCGTTCACCAGTATACTACTCACCCCTAGCTCCGCTATAGTTCACCAGTATACTACTCACCCCTAACTCCGCTATATTTCACCAGTATACTACTCACCCCTAGCTCCGCTATAGTTCACCAGTATACTACTCACCCCTAGCTCCGCTATATTTCACCAGTATACTACTCACCCCTAGCTCCGCTATTGTTCACCAGTATACTACTCACCTCTAGCTCCGCTATAGTTCACCAGTGTACTACTCAACCCTAGCTCCGCTATCGTTCACCAGTATACTACTCACCCCTAGCTCCGCTATAGTTCACCAGTATACTACTCACCCCTAGCTCCGCTATAGTTCACCAGTATACTACTCACCCCTAGCTCCGCTATCGTTCACCAGTATACTACTCACCCCTAGCTCCGCTTTATTTCAACAGTATACTACTCACCACTAGCTCCGCTATCGTTCACCAGTA
Source organism: Agriphila tristella (assembly GCA_928269145.1). Taxonomy (NCBI): domain Eukaryota; kingdom Metazoa; phylum Arthropoda; class Insecta; order Lepidoptera; family Crambidae; genus Agriphila; species Agriphila tristella. Next base: position 273,421 of record OV743443.1, on the reverse strand, counting down.
TACTACTCACCCCTAGCTCCGCTATAGTTCACCAGTATACTACTCACCCCTAGCTCCGCTATCGTTCACCAGTATACTACTCACCCCTAGCTCCGCTATATTTCACCAGTATACTACTCACCCCTAGCTCCGCTATCGTTCACCAGTATACTACTCACCCCTAGCTCCGCTATAGTTCACCAGTATACTACTCACCCCTAGCTCCGCTATATTTCACCAGTATGCTACTCACCCCTAGCTCCGCTATCGTTCACCAGTATACTACTCACCCCTAGCTCCGCTATCGTTCACCAGTATACTACTCACCCCTAGCTCCGCTATAGTTCACCAGTATACTACTCACCCCTAACTCCGCTATATTTCACCAGTATACTACTCACCCCTAGCTCCGCTATAGTTCACCAGTATACTACTCACCCCTAGCTCCGCTATATTTCACCAGTATACTACTCACCCCTAGCTCCGCTATTGTTCACCAGTATACTACTCACCCCTAGCTCCGCTATAGTTCACCAGTATACTACTCACCCCTAGCTCCGCTATATTTCACCAGTATACTACTCACCCCTAGCTCCGCTATCGTTCACCAGTATACTACTCACCCCTAGCTCCGCTATCGTTCACCAGTATACTACTCACCCCTAGCTCCGCTATAGTTCACCAGTATACTACTCACCCCTAGCTCCGCTATCGTTCACCAGTTTACTACTCACCAGTGGCGGTACCTCCATAGAAGCCCAAAAGCCCGGCTTGCCCTAACAAAATCTTATTTACACTACTAATGAATCTCAATTAATGACAACAACAAAATATTATTCACGAACGTAAATTTTCAATCAAAATCAATCAAAGATTCAATTTTTCAAGCAACTGATCGATAGTCAAGTCGTTAAACTGCATAATATAGCGTATTAATCGATCAATACACTACATCTCTCTCGCACTCGTTGGCTTGCAACCGGGCTTCGCGAATTTATATGTCCGCACTCTTCTAACGTTAGCGAAACTGGTACCCCACTACATACATACTATTGTACGTATCTATAGATTCTTTGAAAAATGCTCAATCCGAGCCAAAGCATGCTTGCTATTGAACTTAACCACAAGTGGGTACGAGGCTGCCGCGTAAACAACAGTCAACAGCTCACGATCGGGCCAATCCCTGCGCAGCAGCCCGCAATCGGACCAATGGCTGCCTAGCGCATACTAACGGGCAAATCAGGAGCGATATTGAGCGTGCGGCTCATTGTTACCTGTGTGAGTGAAGTAGCAACTTTTAACAATAACGTGTTTGTTTTGTTTTGCATTTTAAGGTTGAGTGAATGTTTGTTTGTTAAAGTTACAAGTGTTTTGCATAAATTAGTGTTTATCGTTGTAAAAAATGATGTCACAGTTCAGATCGATGACTTAATGATGTTCCTTGTGATTGTGAAGTATCAAAATGTGTGAAAGTGTTAGTCGGCGAGGGAAAGGTAAATTCATTGAACATAGCCGAATTAAGCAGGTCAAATTATCTTCAATATCTTCATACAGACCTACTCCAGATGTTTATATTTTGTAGTTTTTTAGAGCTTCGGGCCTTCTGGCTTGTCCTGATCTCAGACCCTAGGCACGCCACTGCTACTCACCCCTAGCTCCACTATAGTTCACCAGTATACTACTCACCCCTAGCTCCGCTATAGTTCACCAGTATACTACTCACACCTAGCTCCGCTATCGTTCACCAGTATACTACTCACCCCTAGCTCCGCTATAGTTCACCAGTATACTACTCACCCCTAGCTCCGCTATAGTTCACCAGTATACTACTCACCCCTAGCTCCGCTATAGTTCACCAGTATACTACTCACCCCTAGCTCCGCTATAGTTCACCAGTATACTACTCACCCCTAGCTCCGCTATCGTTCACCAGTATACTACTCACCCCTAGCTCCGCTATATTTCACCAGTATACTACTCACCCCTAGCTCCGCTATAGTTCACCAGTATACTACTCACCCCTAGCTCCGCTATAGTTCACCAGTATACTACTCACCCCTAGCTCCGCTATCGTTCACCAGTATACTACTCACCCCTAGCTCCGCTATATTTCACCAGTATACTACTCACCCCTAGCTCCGCTATCGTTCACCAGTATACTACTCACCCCTAGCTCCGCTATAATTCACCAGTATACTACTCACCCCTAGCTCCGCTATAGTTCACCAGTATACTACTCGCGCCTAGCTCCGCTATAGTTCACCAGTATACTACTCACCCCTAGCTCCGCTATAGTTCACCAGTATACTACTCACCCCTAGCTCCGCTATCGTTCACCAGTATACTACTCACCCCTAGCTCCGCTATCGTTCACCAGTATACTACTCACCCCTAGCTCCGCTATAGTTCACCAGTATACTACTCACCCCTAACTCCGCTATCGTTCACCAGTATACTACTCACCCCTAGCTCCGCTATCGTTCACCAGTATACTACTCACCCCTAGCTCCGCTATCGTTCACCAGTATACTACTCACCCTTAGCTCCGCTATAGTTCACCAGTATACTACTCACCCCTAGCTCCGCTATCGTTCACCAGTATACTACTCACCCCTAGCTCCGCTATAGTTCAGCAGTATACTACTCACCTCTAGCTCCGCTATAGTTCACCAGTATACTACTCACCCCTAGCTCCGCTATAGTTCACCAGTATACTACTCACCCCTAGCTCCGCTATAGTTCACCAGTATACTACTCACCCCTAGCTCCGCTTTAGTTCACCAGTATACTACTCACCCCTTGCTCCGCTATAGTTCACCAGTATACAACTCACCCTTAGCTCCGCTATCGTTCACCAGTATACTACTCACCCCTAGCTCCGCTATAGTTCACCAGTTTACTTCTCACCCCTAGCTCCGCTATCGTTCACCAGTATACTACTCACCCCTAGCACCGCTATAGTTCACCAGTATCCTACTCACCCCTAGCTCCGCTACAGTTCACCAGTATACTACTCACCCCTAGCTCCGCTATCGTTCACCAGTATACTACTCACCCCTAGCTCCGCTATATTTCACCAGTATACTACTCACCCCTAGCTCCGCTATATTTCACCAGTATACTACTCACCCCTAGCTCCGCTATCGTTCACCAGTATACTACTCACCCCTAGCTCCGCTATAGTTCACCAGTATACTACTCACCCCTAGCTCCGCTATCGTTCACCAGTATACTACTCACCCCTAGCTCCGCTATAGTTCACCAGTATACTACTCACCCCTAGCTCCGCTATAGTTCACCAGTATACTACTCACCCCTAGCTCCGCTATAGTTCACCAGTATACTACTCACCCCTTGCTCCGCTATAGTTCACCAGTATACTACTCACCCCTAGCTCCGCTATCGTTCACCAGTATACTACTCACCCCTAGCTCCGCTATAGTTCACCAGTATACTACTCACCCCTAGCTCCGCTATCGTTCACCAGTATACTACTCACCCCTAGCTCCGCTATAGTTCACCAGTATACTACTCACCCCTAGCTCCGCTATAGTTCACCATTATACTACTCACCCCTAGCTCCGCTATCGTTCACCAGTATACTACTCACCCCTAGCTCCGCTATAGTTCACCAGTATACTACTCACCCCTAGCTCCGCTTTAGTTCACCAGTATACTACTTACCCCTAGCTCCGCTATAGTTCACCAGTATACTACTCATCCCTAGCTCCGCTATATTTCACCAGTATACTACTCACCCCTAGCTCCGCTATAGTTCACCAGTATACTACTCACCCCTAGCTCGGCTATAGTTCACCAGTATACTACTCACCCCTAGCTCCGCTATCGTCCACCAGTATACTACTCACCCCTAGCTCCGCTATAGTTCACCAGTATACTACTCACCCCTAGCTCCGCTATAGTTCACCAGTATACTACTCACCCCTAGCTCCGCTATAGTTCACCAGTATACTACTCACCCCTAGCTCCGCTATAGTTCACCAGTATACTACTCACCTCTAGCTCCGCTATAGTTCACCAGTATACTACTCACCCCTAGCTCCGCTATATTTCACCAGTATACTACTCACCCCTAGCTCCACTATAGTTCACCAGTATACTACTCACCCCTAGCTCCGCTATCGTTCACCAGTATACTACTCACCCCTAGCTTCGCTATCGTTCACCAGTATACTACTCTCCTAGCTCCGCTATAGTTCACCAGTATACTACTCACCTCTAGCTCCGCTATAGTTCACCAGTGTACTACTCAACCCTAGCTCCGCTATCGTTCACCAGTATACTACTCACCCCTAGCTCCGCTATAGTTCACCAGTATACTACTCACCCCTAGCTCCGCTATCGTTCACCAGTATACTACTCACCAGTGGCGGTACCTCCATAGAAGCCCAAAAGCCCGGCTTGCCCTTACAAAATCTTATTTACACTACTCATGAATCTCAATTAATGACAACAACAAAATATTATTCACGAACGTAAATTTTCAATCAAAATAAATCAAAGATTCAATTTTTCAAACAACTGATCGATAGTCAAGTCGTTAAACTGCATAATATAGCGTATTAATCGAACAATACACTACATCTCTCTCGCACTCGTTGGCTTGCAACCGGGCTTCGCGAATTTATATGTCCGCACTCTTCTAACGTTAGCGAAACTGGTACCCCACTACATACATACTACTGAACGTATCTATAGATTCTATGAAAAATGCTCAATCCGAGCCAAAGCATGCTTGCTATTGAACTTAACCACAAGTGGGTACGAGGCTGCCGCGTAAACAACAGTCAACAGCTCACGATCGGGCCAATCCCTGCGCAGCAGCCCGCAATCGGACCAATGGCTGCCTAGCGCATACTAACGGGCAAATCAGGAGCGATATTGAGCGCGCGGCTCATTGTTACCTGTGTGAGTGAAGTAGCAACTTTTAACAATAACGTGTTTGTTTTGTTTTGCATTTTAAGGTTGAGTGAATGTTTGTTTGTTAAAGTTACAAGTGTTTTGCATAAATTAGTGTTTATCGTTGTAAAAAATGATGTCACAATTCAGATCGATGACTTAATGTGGTTCCTTGTGATTGTGAAGTATCAAAATGTGTGAAAGTGTTGGTCGGCGAGGGAAAGGTAAATTCATCGAACATAGCCGAATTAAGTAGGTCATATTATCTTCAATATCTTCATACAGACCTACTCCAGATGTTTATATTTTGTAGTTTTTTAGAGCTTCGGGCCTTCTGGCTTGCCCTGATCTCAGACCCTAGGCACGCCACTGCTACTCACCCCTAGCTCCGCTATAGTTCACCAGTATACTACTCACCCCTAGCTCCGCTATCGTTCACCAGTATACTACTCAACCCTAGCTCCGCTATAGTTCACCAGTATACTACTCATTCCTAGCTCCGCTATCGTTCACCAGTATACTACTCACCCCTAGCTCCGCTATAGTTCACCAGTATACTACTCACCCCTAGCTCCGCTATAGTTCACCAGTATACTACTCACCCCTAGCTCCGCTATAGTTCACCAGTATACTACTCACCCCTAGCTCCGCTATAGTTCACCAGTATACTACTCACCCCTAGCTCCGCTATCGTTCACCAGTATACTACTCACCCCTAGCTCCGCTATATTTCACCAGTATACTACTCACCACTAGCTCCGCTATCGTTCACCAGTATACTACTCACCCCTAGCTCCGCTATAGTTCACCAGTATACTACTCACCCCTAGCTCCGCTATCGTTCACCAGTATACTACTCACCCCTAGCTCCGCTATATTTCACCAGTATACTACTCACCCCTAGCTCCGCTATCGTTCACCAGTATACTACTCACCCCTAGCTCCGCTATAGTTCACCAGTATACTACTCACCCCTAGCTCCGCTATATTTCACCAGTATGCTACTCACCCCTAGCTCCGCTATCGTTCACCAGTATACTACTCACCCCTAGCTCCGCTATCGTTCACCAGTATACTACTCACCCCTAGCTCCGCTATAGTTCACCAGTATACTACTCACCCCTAACTCCGCTATATTTCACCAGTATACTACTCACCCCTAGCTCCGCTATAGTTCACCAGTATACTACTCACCCCTAGCTCCGCTATATTTCACCAGTATACTACTCACCCCTAGCTCCGCTATTGTTCACCAGTATACTACTCACCTCTAGCTCCGCTATAGTTCACCAGTGTACTACTCAACCCTAGCTCCGCTATCGTTCACCAGTATACTACTCACCCCTAGCTCCGCTATAGTTCACCAGTATACTACTCACCCCTAGCTCCGCTATAGTTCACCAGTATACTACTCACCCCTAGCTCCGCTATCGTTCACCAGTATACTACTCACCCCTAGCTCCGCTTTATTTCACCAGTATACTACTCACCACTAGCTCCGCTATCGTTCACCAGTATACTACTCACCCCTAGCTCCGCTATAGTTCACCAGTATACTACTCACCCCTAGCTCCGCTATCGTTCACCAGTATACTACTCACCCCTAGCTCCGCTATATTTCACCAGTATACTACTCACCCCTAGCTCCGCTATCGTTCACCAGTATACTACTCACCCCTAGCTCCGCTATAGTTCACCAGTATACTACTCACCCCTAGCTCCGCTATATTTCACCAGTATGCTACTCACCCCTAGCTCCGCTATCGTTCACCAGTATACTACTCACCCCTAGCTCCGCTATCGTTCACCAGTATACTACTCACCCCTAGCTCCGCTATAGTTCACCAGTATACTACTCACCCCTAACTCCGCTATATTTCACCAGTATACTACTCACCCCTAGCTCCGCTATAGTTCACCAGTATACTACTCACCCCTAGCTCCGCTATATTTCACCAGTATACTACTCACCCCTAGCTCCGCTATTGTTCACCAGTATACTACTCACCCCTAGCTCCGCTATAGTTCACCAGTATACTACTCACCCCTAGCTCCGCTATATTTCACCAGTATGCTACTCACCCCTAGCTCCGCTATCGTTCACCAGTATACTACTCACCCCTAGCTCCGCTATCGTTCACCAGTATACTACTCACCCCTAGCTCCGCTATAGTTCACCAGTATACTACTCACCCCTAGCTCCGCTATCGTTCACCAGTTTACTACTCACCAGTGGCGGTACCTCCATAGAAGCCCAAAAGCCCGGCTTGCCCTAACAAAATCTTATTTACACTACTAATGAATCTCAATTAATGACAACAACAAAATATTATTCACGAACGTAAATTTTCAATCAAAATAAATCAAAGATTCAATTTTTCAAGCAACTGATCGATAGTCAAGTCGTTAAACTGCATAATATAGCGTATTAATCGATCAATACACTACATCTCTCTCGCACTCGTTGGCTTGCAACCGGGCTTCGCGAATTTATATGTCCGCACTCTTCTAACGTTAGCGAAACTGGTACCCCACTACATACATACTATTGTACGTATCTATAGATTCTTTGAAAAATGCTCAATCCGAGCCAAAGCATGCTTGCTATTGAACTTAACCACAAGTGGGTACGAGGCTGCCGCGTAAACAACAGTCAACAGCTCACGATCGGGCCAATCCCTGCGCAGCAGCCCGCAATCGGACCAATGGCTGCCTAGCGCATACTAACGGGCAAATCAGGAGCGATATTGAGCGTGCGGCTCATTGTTACCTGTGTGAGTGAAGTAGCAACTTTTAACAATAACGTGTTTGTTTTGTTTTGCATTTTAAGGTTGAGTGAATGTTTGTTTGTTAAAGTTACAAGTGTTTTGCATAAATTAGTGTTTATCGTTGTAAAAAATGATGTCACAGTTCAGATCGATGACTTAATGATGTTCCTTGTGATTGTGAAGTATCAAAATGTGTGAAAGTGTTAGTCGGCGAGGGAAAGGTAAATTCATTGAACATAGCCGAATTAAGCAGGTCAAATTATCTTCAATATCTTCATACAGACCTACTCCAGATGTTTATATTTTGTAGTTTTTTAGAGCTTCGGGCCTTCTGGCTTGTCCTGATCTCAGACCCTAGGCACGCCACTGCTACTCACCCCTAGCTCCACTATAGTTCACCAGTATACTACTCACCCCTAGCTCCGCTATAGTTCACCAGTATACTACTCACACCTAGCTCCGCTATCGTTCACCAGTATACTACTCACCCCTAGCTCCGCTATAGTTCACCAGTATACTACTCACCCCTAGCTCCGCTATAGTTCACCAGTATACTACTCACCCCTAGCTCCGCTATAGTTCACCAGTATACTACTCACCCCTAGCTCCGCTATAGTTCACCAGTATACTACTCACCCCTAGCTCCGCTATCGTTCACCAGTATACTACTCACCCCTAGCTCCGCTATATTTCACCAGTATACTACTCACCCCTAGCTCCGCTATAGTTCACCAGTATACTACTCACCCCTAGCTCCGCTATAGTTCACCAGTATACTACTCACCCCTAGCTCCGCTATCGTTCACCAGTATACTACTCACCCCTAGCTCCGCTATATTTCACCAGTATACTACTCACCCCTAGCTCCGCTATCGTTCACCAGTATACTACTCACCCCTAGCTCCGCTATAGTTCACCAGTATACTACTCACCCCTAGCTCCGCTATATTTCACCAGTATGCTACTCACCCCTAGCTCCGCTATCGTTCACCAGTATACTACTCACCCCTAGCTCCGCTATCGTTCACCAGTATACTACTCACCCCTAGCTCCGCTATCGTTCACCAGTATACTACTCACCCCTAGCTCCGCTATAGTTCACCAGTATACTACTCACCCCTAGCTCCGCTATCGTTCACCAGTATACTACTCACCAGTGGCGGTACCTCCATAGAAGCCCAAAAGCCCGGCTTGCCCTAACAAAATCTTATTTACACTACTAATGAATCTCAATTAATGACAACAACAAAATATTATTAACGAACGTAAATTTTCAATCAAAATCAATCAATGATTCAATTTTTCAAGCAACTGATCGATAGTCAAGTCGTTAAACTGCATAATATAGCGTATTAATCGAACAATACACTACATCTCTCTCGCACTCGTTGGCTTGCAACCGGGCTTCGCGAATTTATTTGTCCGCACTCTTCTAACGTTAGCAAAACTGGTACCCCACTACATACATACTATTGTACGTATCTATAGATTCTTTGAAAAATGCTCAATCCGAGCCAAAGCATGCTTGCTATTGAACTTAACCACAAGTGGGTACGAGGCTGCCGCGTAAACAACAGTCAACAGCTCACGATCGGGCCAATCCCTGCGCAGCAGCCCGCAATCGGACCAATGGCTGCCTAGCGCATACTAACGGGCAAATCAGGAGCGATATTGAGCGCGCGGCTCATTGTTACCTGTGTGAGTGAAGTAGCAACTTTTAACAATAACGTGTTTGTTTTGTTTTGCATTTTAATGTTGAGTGAATGTTTGTTTGTTAAAGTTACAAGTGTTTTGCATAAATTAGTGTTTATCGTTGTAAAAAATGATGTCACAGTTCAGATCGATGACTTAATGTGGTTCCTTGTGATTGTGAAGGATCAAAATGTGTGAAAGTGTTGGTCGGCGAGGGAAAGGTAAATTCATTGAACATAGCCGAATTAAGCAGGTCATATTATCTTCAATATCTTCATACAGACCTACTCCAGATGTTTATATTTTGTAGTTTTTTAGAGCTTCGGGCCTTCTGGCTTGCCCTGATCTCAGACCCTAGGCACGCCACTGCTACTCACCCCTAGCTCCGCTATAGTTCACCAGTATACTACTCACCCCTAGCTCCGCTATCGTTCACCAGTATACTACTCACCCCTAGCTCCGCTATATTTCACCAGTATACTACTCACCCCTAGCTCCGCTATCGTTCACCAGCATACTACTCACCCCTAGCTCCGCTATAGTTCACCAGTATACTACTCACCCCTAGCTCCGCTATATTTCACCAGTATACTACTCACCCCTAGCTCCGCTATCGTTCACCAGTATACTACTCACCCCTAGCTCCGCTATAGTTCACCAGTATACTACTCACCCCTAGCTCCGCTATCGTTCACCAGTATACTACTCACCCCTAGCTCCGCTATAGTTCACCAGTATACTACTCACCCCTAGCTCCGCTATAGTTCACCAGTATACTACTCACCCCTAGCTCCGCTATAGTTCACCAGTATACTACTCACCCCTAGCTCCGCTATCGTTCACCAGTATACTACTCACCTCTAGCTCCGCTATATTTCACCAGTATACTACTCACCCCTAGCTCCGCTATCGTTCACCAGTATACTACTCACCCCTAGCTCCGCTATAATTCACCAGTATACTACTCACCCCTAGCTCCGCTATAGTTCACCAGTATACTACTCGCGCCTAGCTCCGCTATAGTTCACCAGTATACTACTCACCCCTAGCTCCGCTATAGTTCACCAGTATACTACTCACCCCTAGCTCCGCTATCGTTCACCAGTATACTACTTACCCCTAGCTCCGCTATAGTTCACCAGTATCCTACTCACCCCTAGCTCCGCTGTAGTTCACCAGTATACTACTCACCCCTAGCTCCGCTATCGTTCACCAGTATACTACTCACCCCTAGCTCCGCTATAGTTCACCAGTATACTACTCACCCCTAGCTCCGCTATCGTTCACCAGTATACTACTCACCCCTAGCTCCGCTATAGTTCACCAGTATACTACTAACCCCAGCTCCGCTATCGTTCATCAGTATACTACTCACCCCTAGCTCCGCTATAGTTCACCAGTATACTACTCACCCCTAGCTCCGCTATAGTTCACCAGTATACTACTCACCCCTAGCTCCGCTATAGTTCACCAGTATACTACTCACCCCTAGCTCCGCTATAGTTCATCAGTATATATACTACTCACCCCTAGCTCCGCTATAGTTCACCAGTATACTACTCACCCCTAGCTCCGCTATAGTTCACCAGTATACTATTCACCCCTAGCTCCGCTATAGTTCACCAGTATACTACTCACCCCTAGCTCCGCTATCGTTCACCAGTATACTACTCACCCCTAGCTCCGCTATAGTTCACCAGTATACTACTCACCCCTAGCTCCGCTATCGTTCACCAGTATACTACTCACCCCTAGCTCCGCTATCGTTCACCAGTATACTACTCACCCCTAGCTCTGCTATCGTTCACCAGTATACTACTCACCCCTAGCTCCGCTATATTTCACCAGTATACTACTCACCCCTAGCTCCGCTATAGTTCACCAGTATACTACTCACCCCTAGCTCCGCTATAGTTCACCAGTATACTACTCACCCCTAGCTCCGCTATAGTTCACCAGTATACTACTCACCCCTAGCTCCGCTATAGTTCACCAGTATATATACTACTCACCCCTAGCTCCGCTATAGTTCACCAGTATACTACTCACCCCTAGCTCCGCTATAGTTCACCAGTATACTTTTCACCCCTAGCTCCGCTATAGTTCACCAGTATACTACTCACCCCTAGCTCCGCTATAGTTCACCAGTATACTACTCACCCCTAGCTCCGCTATAGTTCACCAGTATACTACTCACCCCTAGCTCCGCTATAGTTCACCAGTATTCTACTCACCTCTAGCTCCGCTATAGTTCACCAGTATACTACTCACCCCTAGCTCCGCTATAGTTCACCAGTATACTACTCACCCCTAGCTCCGCTATAGTTCACCAGTATACTACTCACCCCTAGCTCCGCTATAGTTCACCAGTATACTACTCACCCCTTGCTCCGCTATAGTTCACCAGTATACAACTCACCCTTAGCTCCGCTATCGTTCACCAGTATACTACTCACCCCTAGCTCCGCTATAGTTCACCAGTATACTTCTCACCCCTAGCTCCGCTATCGTTCACCAGTATACTACTCACCCCTAGCTCCGCTATAGTTCACCAGTATCCTACTCACCCCTAGCTCCGCTACAGTTCACCAGTATACTACTCACCCCTAGCTCCGCTATCGTTCACCAGTATACTACTCACCCCTAGCTCCGCTATATTTCACCAGTATACTACTTACCCCTAGCTCCGCTATCGTTCGCCAGTATACTACTCACCCCTAGCTCCGCTATCGTTCACCAGTATACTACTCACCCCTAGCTCCGCTATAGTTCACCAGTATACTACTCACCCCTAGCTCCGCTATAGTTCACCAGTATACTACTCACCCCTAGCTCCGCTATAGTTCACCAGTATATATACTACTCACCCCTAGCTCCGCTATAGTTCACCAGTATACTACTCACCCCTAGCTCCGCTATAGTTCACCAGTATACTATTCACCCCTAGCTCCGCTATAGTTCACCAGTATACTACTCACCCCTAGCTCCGCTATCGTTCACCAGTATACTACTCACCCCTAGCTCCGCTATAGTTCACCAGTATACTACTCACCCCTAGCTCCGCTATAGTTCACCAGTATACTACTCACCCCTAGCTCCGCTATAGTTCACCAGTATACTTCTCACCCCTAGCTCCGCTATCGTTCACCAGTATACTACTCACCCCTAGCTCCGCTATAGTTCACCAGTATCCTACTAACCCCTAGCTCCGCTATAGTTCACCATTATACTACTCACCCCTAGCTCCGCTATAGTTCACCAGTATACTACTCGCCCCTAGCTCCGCTATCGTTCACCAGTATACTACTCACCCCTAGCTCCGCTATCGTTCACCAGTATACTACTCACCCCTAGCTCCGCTATCGTTCACCAGTATACTACTCACCCCTAGCTCCGCTATAGTTCACCAGTATACTACTCACCCCTAGCTCCGCTATAGTTCACCAGTATACTACTCACCCCTAGCTCCGCTATAGTTCACCAGTATATATACTATTCACCCCTAGCTCCGCTATAGTTCACCAGTATACTACTCACCCCTAGCTCCGCTATAGTTCACCAGTATACTATTCACCCCTAGCTCCGCTATAGTTCACCAGTATACTACTCACCCCTAGCTCCGCTATCGTTCACCAGTATACTACTCACCCCTAGCTCCGCTATCGTTCACCAGTATACTACTCACCCCTAGCTCCGCTATAGTTCACCAGTATACTACTCACCCCTAGCTCCGCTATAGTTTACCATTATACTACTCACCCCTAGCTCCGCTATAGTTCACCAGTATACTACTCGCCCCTAGCTCCGCTATAGTTCACCAGTATACTACTCACCCCTAGCTCCGCTATAGTTCACCAGTATTCTACTCACCCCTAGCTCCGCTATCGTTCACCAGTATACTACTCACCCCTAGCTCCGCTATAGTTCACCAGTATACTACTCACCCCTAGCTCCGCTTTAGTTCACCAGTATACTACTTACCCCTAGCTCCGCTATAGTTCACCAGTATACTACTCATCCCTAGCTCCGCTATATTTCACCAGTATACTACTCACCCCTAGCTCCGCTATAGTTCACCAGTATACTACTCACCCCTAGCTCCGCTATAGTTCACCAGTATACTACTCACCCCTAGCTCCGCTATCGTCCACCAGTATACTACTCACCCCTAGCTCCGCTATAGTTCACCAGTATACTACTCACCCCTAGCTCCGCTATAGTTCACCAGTATACTACTCACCCCTAGCTCCGCTATAGTTCACCAGTATACTACTCACCCCTAGCTCCGCTATAGTTCACCAGTATACTACTCACCTCTAGCTCCGCTATAGTTCACCAGTATACTACTCACCCCTAGCTCCGCTATATTTCACCAGTATACTACTCACCCCTAGCTCCACTATAGTTCACCAGTATACTTCTCACCCCTAGCTCCGCTATCGTTCACCAGTATACTACTCACCCCTAGCTTCGCTATCGTTCACCAGTATACTACTCTCCTAGCTCCGCTATAGTTCACCAGTATACTACTCACCTCTAGCTCCGCTATAGTTCACCAGTGTACTACTCAACCCTAGCTCCGCTATCGTTCACCAGTATACTACTCACCCCTAGCTCCGCTATAGTTCACCAGTATACTACTCACCCCTAGCTCCGCTATCGTTCATCAGTATACTACTCACCAGTGGCGGTACCTCCATAGAAGCCCAAAAGCCCGGCTTGCCCTTACAAAATCTTATTTACACTACTCATGAATCTCAATTAATGACAACAACAAAATATTATTCACGAACGTAAATTTTCAATCAAAATAAATCAAAGATTCAATTTTTCAAACAACTGATCGATAGTCAAGTCGTTAAACTGCATAATATAGCGTATTAATCGAACAATACACTACATCTCTCTCGCACTCGTTGGCTTGCAACCGGGCTTCGCGAATTTATATATCCGCACTCTTCTAACGTTAGCGAAACTGGTACCCCACTACATACATACTACTGTACGTATCTATAGATTCTATGAAAAATGCTCAATCTGAGCCAAAGCATGCTTGCTATTGAACTTAACCACAAGTGGGTACGAGGCTGCCGCGTAAACAACAGTCAACAGCTCACGATCGGGCCAATCCCTGCACAGCATCCCGCAATCGGACCAATGGCTGCCTAGCGCATACTAACGGGCAAATCAGGAGCGATATTGAGCGCGCGGCTCATTGTTACCTGTGTGAGTGAAGTAGCAACTTTTAACAATAACGTGTTTGTTTTGTTTTGCATTTTAAGGTTGAGTGAATGTTTGTTTGTTAAAGTTACAAGTGTTTTGCATAAATTAGTGTTTATCGTTGTAAAAAATGATGTCCTAATTCAGATCGATGACTTAATGTGGTTCCTTGTGATTAAGAAGTATCAAAATGTGTGAAAGTGTTGGTCGGCGAGGGAAAGGTAAATTCATCGAACATAGCCGAATTAAGTAGGTCATTTATTATCTTCAATATCTTCATACAGACCTACTCCAGATGTTTATATTTTGTAGTTTTTTAGAGCTTCGGGCCTTCTGGCTTGCCCTGATCTCAGACCCTAGGCACGCCACTGCTACTCACCCCTAGCTCCGCTATAGTTCACCAGTATACGACTCACCCCTAGCTCCGCTATCGTTCACCAGTATACTACTCAACCCTAGCTCCGCTATAGTTCACCAGTATACTACTCATTCCTAGCTCCGCTATCGTTCACCAGTATACTACTCACCCCTAGCTCCGCTATAGTTCACCAGTATACTACTCACCCCTAGCTCCGCTATAGTTCACCAGTATACTACTCACCCCTAGCTCCGCTATAGTTCACCAGTATACTACTCACCCCTAGCTCCGCTATAGTTCACCAGTATACTACTCACCCCTAGCTCCGCTATCGTTCACCAGTATACTACTCACCCCTAGCTCCGCTATATTTCACCAGTATACTACTCACCACTAGCTCCGCTATCGTTCACCAGTATACTACTCACCCCTAGCTCCGCTATAGTTCACCAGTATACTACTCACCCCTAGCTCCGCTATCGTTCACCAGTATACTACTCACCCCTAGCTCCGCTATATTTCACCAGTATACTACTCACCCCTAGCTCCGCTATCGTTCACCAGTATAATACTCACCCCTAGCTCCGCTATATTTTACCAGTATACTACTCACCCCTAGCTCCGCTATCGTTCACCAGTATACTACTCACCCCTAGCTCCGCTATCGTTCACCAGTATACTACTCACCCCTAGCTCCGCTATAGTTCACCAGTATACTACTCACCCCTAGCTCCGCTATCGTTCACCAGTATACTACTCACCCCTAGCTCCGCTATATTTCACCAGTATACTACTCACCCCTAGCTCCGCTATCGTTCACCAGTATACTACTCACCCCTAGCTCCGCTATAGTTCACCAGTATACTACTCACCCCTAGCTCCGCTATATTTCACCAGTATGCTACTCACCCCTAGCTCCGCTATCGTTCACCAGTATACTACTCACCCCTAGCTCCGCTATCGTTCACCAGTATACTACTCACCCCTAGCTCCGCTATCGTTCACCAGTATACTACTCACCCCTAGCTCCGCTATCGTTCACCAGTATACTACTCACCCCTAGCTCCGCTATAGTTCACCAGTATACTACTCACCCCTAACTCCGCTATATTTCACCAGTATACTACTCACCCCTAGCTCCGCTATAGTTCACCAGTATACTACTCACCCCTAGCTCCGCTATATTTCACCAGTATACTACTCACCCCTAGCTCCGCTATTGTTCACCAGTATACTACTCACCCCTAGCTCCGCTATAGTTCACCAGTATACTACTCACCCCTGGCTCCGCTATATTTCACCAGTATGCTACTCACCCCTAGCTCCGCTATCGTTCACCAGTATACTACTCACCCCTAGCTCCGCTATCGTTCACCAGTATACTACTCACCCCTAGCTCCGCTATCGTTTACCAGTATACTACTCACCCCTAGCTCCGCTATAGTTCACCAGTATACTACTCACCTCTAGCTCCGCTATCGTTCACCAGTATACTACTCACCAGTGGCGGTACCTCCATAGAAGCCCAAAAGCCCGGCTTGCCCTAACAAAATCTTATTTACACTACTAATGAATCTCAATTAATGACAACAACAAAATATTATTCACGAACGTAAATTTTCAATCAAAATCAATCAAAGATTCAATTTTTCAAGCAACTGATCGATAGTCAAGTCGTTAAACTGCATAATATAGCGTATTAATCGATCAATACACTACATCTCTCTCGCACTCGTTGGCTTGCAACCGGGCTTCGCGAATTTATATGTCCGCACTCTTCTAACGTTAGCGAAACTGGTACCCCACTACATACATACTATTGTACGTATCTATAGATTCTTTGAAAAATGCTCAATCCGAGCCAAAGCATGCTTGCTATTGAACTTAACCACAAGTGGGTACGAGGCTGCCGCGTAAACAACAGTCAACAGCTCACGATCGGGCCAATCCCTGCGCAGCAGCCCGCAATCGGACCAATGGCTGCCTAGCGCATACTAACGGGCAAATCAGGAGCGATATTGAGCGTGCGGCTCATTGTTACCTGTGTGAGTGAAGTAGCAACTTTTAACAATAACGTGTTTGTTTTGTTTTGCATTTTAAGGTTGAGTGAATGTTTGTTTGTTAAAGTTACAAGTGTTTTGCATAAATTAGTGTTTATCGTTGTAAAAAATGATGTCACAGTTCAGATCGATGACTTAATGATGTTCCTTGTGATTGTGAAGTATCAAAATGTGTGAAAGTGTTAGTCGGCGAGGGAAAGGTAAATTCATTGAACATAGCCGAATTAAGCAGGTCAAATTATCTTCAATATCTTCATACAGACCTACTCCAGATGTTTATATTTTGTAGTTTTTTAGAGCTTCGGGCCTTCTGGCTTGCCCTGATCTCAGACCCTAGGCACGCCACTGCTACTCACCCCTAGCTCCACTATAGTTCACCAGTATACTACTCACCCCTAGCTCCGCTATAGTTCACCAGTATACTACTCACCCCTAGCTCCGCTATCGTTCACCAGTATACTACTCACCCCTAGCTCCGCTATAGTTCACCAGTATACTACTCACCCCTAGCTCCGCTATAGTTCACCAGTATACTACTCACCCCTAGCTCCACTATAGTTCACCAGTATACTACTCACCCCTAGCTCCGCTATAGTTCACCAGTATACTACTCACCCCTAGCTTCGCTATCGTTCACCAGTATACTACTCACCCCTAGCTCCGCTATATTTCACCAGTATACTACTCACCCCTAGCTCCGCTATCGTTCACCAGTATACTACTCACCCCTAGCTCCGCTATAGTTCACCAGTATACTACTCACCCCTAGCTCCACTATCGTTCACCAGTATACTACTCACCCCTAGCTCCGCTATATTTCACCAGTATACTACTCACCCCTAGCTCCGCTATCGTTCACCAGTATACTACTCACCCCTAGCTCCGCTATAGTTCACCAGTATACTACTCACCCCTAGCTCCGCTATATTTCACCAGTATGCTACTCACCCCTAGCTCCGCTATCGTTCACCAGTATACTACTCACCCCTAGCTCCGCTATCGTTCACCAGTATACTACTCACCCCTAGCTCCGCTATCGTTCACCAGTATACTACTCACCCCTAGCTCCGCTATAGTTCACCAGTATACTACTCACCCCTAGCTCCGCTATCGTTCACCAGTTTACTACTCACCAGTGGCGGTACCTCCATAGAAGCCCAAAAGCCCGGCTTGCCCTAACAAAATCTTATTTACACTACTAATGAATCTCAATTAATGACAACAACAAAATATTATTAACGAACGTAAATTTTCAATCAAAATCAATCAATGATTCAATTTTTCAAGCAACTGATCGATAGTCAAGTCGTTAAACTGCATAATATAGCGTATTAATCGAACAATACACTACATCTCTCTCGCACTCGTTGGCTTGCAACCGGGCTTCACGAATTTATGTGTCCGCACTCTTCTAACGTTAGGGAAACTGGTACCCCAATACATACATACTATTGTACGTATCTATAGATTCTTTGAAAAATGCTCAATCCGAGCCAAAGCATGCTTGCTATTGAACTTAACCACAAGTGGGTACGAGGCTGCCGCGTAAACAACAGTCAACAGCTCACGATCGGGCCAATCCCTGCGCAGCAGCCCGCAATCGGACCAATGGCTGCCTAGCGCATACTAACGGGCAAATCAGGAGCGATATTGAGCGCGCGGCTCATTGTTACCTGTGTGAGTGAAGTAGCAACTTTTAACAATAACATGTTTGTTTTGTTTTGCATTTTAAGGTTGAGTGAATGTTTGTTTGTTAAAGTTACAAGTGTTTTGCATAAATTAGTGTTTATCGTTGTAAAAAATGATGTCACAGTTCAGATCGATGACTTAATGTGGTTCCTTGTGATTGTGAAGGATCAAAATGTGTGAAAGTGTTGGTCGGCGAGGGAAAGGTAAATTCATTGAACATAGCCGAATTAAGCAGGTCATATTATCTTCAATATCTTCATACAGACCTACTCCAGATGTTTATATTTTGTAGTTTTTTAGAGCTTCGGGCCTTCTGGCTTGCCCTGATCTCAGACCCTAGGCACGCCACTGCTACTCACCCCTAGCTCCGCTATAGTTCACCAGTATACTACTCACCCCTAGCTCCGCTATAGTTCACCAGTATACTACTCACCCCTAGCTCCGCTATAGTTCACCAGTATACTACTCATCCCTAGCTCCGCTATAGTTCACCAGTATACTACTCACCCCTAGCTCCGCTATAGTTCACCAGTATACTACTCACCCCTAGCTCCGCTATAGTTCACCAGTATACTACTCACCCCTAGCTCCGCTATAGTTCACCAGTATACTACTCACCCCTAGCTCCGCTATAGTTCACCAGTATACTACTCACCCCTAGCTCCGCTATCGTTCACCAGTATACTACTCACCCCTAGCTCCGCTATATTTCACCAGTATACTACTCACCACTAGCTCCGCTATCGTTCACCAGTATACTACTCACCCCTAGCTCCGCTATAGTTCACCAGTATACTACTCACCCCTAGCTCCGCTATAGTTCACCAGTATACTACTCACCCCTAGCTCCGCTATAGTTCACCAGTATACTACTCACCCCTATCTCCGCTATCGTTCACCAGTATACTACTCACCCCTAGCTCCGCTATAGTTCACCAGTATACTACTCACCCCTAGCTCCGCTATAGTTCACCAGTATACTACTCATCCCTAGCTCCGCTATAGTTCACCAGTATACTACTCACCCCTAGCTCCGCTATAGTTCACCAGTATACTACTCACCCCTAGCTCCGCTATAGTTCACCAGTATACTACTCACCCCTAGCTCCGCTATAGTTCACCAGTATACTACTCACCCCTAGCTCCGCTATAGTTCACCAGTATGCTACTCACCCCTAGCTCCGCTATAGTTCACCAGTATACTACTCACCCCTAGCTCCGCTATCGTTCACCAGTATACTACTCACCCCTAGCTCCGCTTTATTTCACCAGTATACTACTCACCACTAGCTCCGCTATCGTTCACCAGTATACTACTCACCCCTAGCTCCGCTATAGTTCACCAGTATACTACTCACCCCTAGCTCCGCTATCGTTCACCAGTATACTACTCACCCCTAGCTCCGCTATATTTCACCAGTATACTACTCACCCCTAGCTCCGCTATCGTTCACCAGTATACTACTCACCCCTAGCTCCGCTATAGTTCACCAGTATACTACTCACCCCTAGCTCCGCTATATTTCACCAGTATGCTACTCACCCCTAGCTCCGCTATCGTTCACCAGTATACTACTCACCCCTAGCTCCGCTATCGTTCACCAGTATACTACTCACCCCTAGCTCCGCTATAGTTCACCAGTATACTACTCACCCCTAACTCCGCTATATTTCACCAGTATACTACTCACCCCTAGCTCCGCTATAGTTCACCAGTATACTACTCACCCCTAGCTCCGCTATATTTCACCAGTATACTACTCACCCCTAGCTCCGCTATTGTTCACCAGTATACTACTCACCCCTAGCTCCGCTATAGTTCACCAGTATACTACTCACCCCTAGCTCCGCTATATTTCACCAGTATGCTACTCACCCCTAGCTCCGCTATCGTTCACCAGTATACTACTCACCCCTAGCTCCGCTATATTTCACCAGTATACTACTCACCCCTAGCTCCGCTATAGTTCACCAGTATACTACTCACCCCTAGCTCCGCTATCGTTCACCAGTTTACTACTCACCAGTGGCGGTACCTCCATAGAAGCCCAAAAGCCCGGCTTGCCCTAACAAAATCTTATTTACACTACTAATGAATCTCAATTAATGACAACAACAAAATATTATTCACGAACGTAAATTTTCAATCAAAATAAATCAAAGATTCAATTTTTCAAGCAACTGATCGATAGTCAAGTCGTTAAACTGCATAATATAGCGTATTAATCGATCAATACACTACATCTCTCTCGCACTCGTTGGCTTGCAACCGGGCTTCGCGAATTTATATGTCCGCACTCTTCTAACGTTAGCGAAACTGGTACCCCACTACATACATACTATTGTACGTATCTATAGATTCTTTGAAAAATGCTCAATCCGAGCCAAAGCATGCTTGCTATTGAACTTAACCACAAGTGGGTACGAGGCTGCCGCGTAAACAACAGTCAACAGCTCACGATCGGGCCAATCCCTGCGCAGCAGCCCGCAATCGGACCAATGGCTGCCTAGCGCATACTAACGGGCAAATCAGGAGCGATATTGAGCGTGCGGCTCATTGTTACCTGTGTGAGTGAAGTAGCAACTTTTAACAATAACGTGTTTGTTTTGTTTTGCATTTTAAGGTTGAGTGAATGTTTGTTTGTTAAAGTTACAAGTGTTTTGCATAAATTAGTGTTTATCGTTGTAAAAAATGATGTCACAGTTCAGATCGATGACTTAATGATGTTCCTTGTGATTGTGAAGTATCAAAATGTGTGAAAGTGTTAGTCGGCGAGGGAAAGGTAAATTCATTGAACATAGCCGAATTAAGCAGGTCAAATTATCTTCAATATCTTCATACAGACCTACTCCAGATGTTTATATTTTGTAGTTTTTTAGAGCTTCGGGCCTTCTGGCTTGTCCTGATCTCAGACCCTAGGCACGCCACTGCTACTCACCCCTAGCTCCACTATAGTTCACCAGTATACTACTCACCCCTAGCTCCGCTATAGTTCACCAGTATACTACTCACACCTAGCTCCGCTATCGTTCACCAGTATACTACTCACCCCTAGCTCCGCTATAGTTCACCAGTATACTACTCACCCCTAGCTCCGCTATAGTTCACCAGTATACTACTCACCCCTAGCTCCGCTATAGTTCACCAGTATACTACTCACCCCTAGCTCCGCTATAGTTCACCAGTATACTACTCACCCCTAGCTCCGCTATCGTTCACCAGTATACTACTCACCCCTAGCTCCGCTATATTTCACCAGTATACTACTCACCCCTAGCTCCGCTATAGTTCACCAGTATACTACTCACCCCTAGCTCCGCTATAGTTCACCAGTATACTACTCACCCCTAGCTCCGCTATCGTTCACCAGTATACTACTCACCCCTAGCTCCGCTATATTTCACCAGTATACTACTCACCCCTAGCTCCGCTATCGTTCACCAGTATACTACTCACCCCTAGCTCCGCTATAGTTCACCAGTATACTACTCACCCCTAGCTCCGCTATATTTCACCAGTATGCTACTCACCCCTAGCTCCGCTATCGTTCACCAGTATACTACTCACCCCTAGCTCCGCTATCGTTCACCAGTATACTACTCACCCCTAGCTCCGCTATCGTTCACCAGTATACTACTCACCCCTAGCTCCGCTATAGTTCACCAGTATACTACTCACCCCTAGCTCCGCTATCGTTCACCAGTATACTACTCACCAGTGGCGGTACCTCCATAGAAGCCCAAAAGCCCGGCTTGCCCTAACAAAATCTTATTTACACTACTAATGAATCTCAATTAATGACAACAACAAAATATTATTAACGAACGTAAATTTTCAATCAAAATCAATCAATGATTCAATTTTTCAAGCAACTGATCGATAGTCAAGTCGTTAAACTGCATAATATAGCGTATTAATCGAACAATACACTACATCTCTCTCGCACTCGTTGGCTTGCAACCGGGCTTCGCGAATTTATTTGTCCGCACTCTTCTAACGTTAGCAAAACTGGTACCCCACTACATACATACTATTGTACGTATCTATAGATTCTTTGAAAAATGCTCAATCCGAGCCAAAGCATGCTTGCTATTGAACTTAACCACAAGTGGGTACGAGGCTGCCGCGTAAACAACAGTCAACAGCTCACGATCGGGCCAATCCCTGCGCAGCAGCCCGCAATCGGACCAATGGCTGCCTAGCGCATACTAACGGGCAAATCAGGAGCGATATTGAGCGCGCGGCTCATTGTTACCTGTGTGAGTGAAGTAGCAACTTTTAACAATAACGTGTTTGTTTTGTTTTGCATTTTAATGTTGAGTGAATGTTTGTTTGTTAAAGTTACAAGTGTTTTGCATAAATTAGTGTTTATCGTTGTAAAAAATGATGTCACAGTTCAGATCGATGACTTAATGTGGTTCCTTGTGATTGTGAAGGATCAAAATGTGTGAAAGTGTTGGTCGGCGAGGGAAAGGTAAATTCATTGAACATAGCCGAATTAAGCAGGTCATATTATCTTCAATATCTTCATACAGACCTACTCCAGATGTTTATATTTTGTAGTTTTTTAGAGCTTCGGGCCTTCTGGCTTGCCCTGATCTCAGACCCTAGGCACGCCACTGCTACTCACCCCTAGCTCCGCTATAGTTCACCAGTATACTACTCACCCCTAGCTCCGCTATCGTTCACCAGTATACTACTCACCCCTAGCTCCGCTATATTTCACCAGTATACTACTCACCCCTAGCTCCGCTATCGTTCACCAGCATACTACTCACCCCTAGCTCCGCTATAGTTCACCAGTATAATACTCACCCCTAGCTCCGCTATATTTCACCAGTATACTACTCACCCCTAGCTCCGCTATCGTTCACCAGTATACTACTCACCCCTAGCTCCGCTATAGTTCACCAGTATACTACTCACCCCTAGCTCCGCTATCGTTCACCAGTATACTACTCACCCCTAGCTCCGCTATAGTTCACCAGTATACTACTCACCCCTAGCTCCGCTATAGTTCACCAGTATACTACTCACCCCTAGCTCCGCTATAGTTCACCAGTATACTACTCACCCCTAGCTCCGCTATCGTTCACCAGTATACTACTCACCCCTAGCTCCGCTATATTTCACCAGTATACTACTCACCCCTAGCTCCGCTATCGTTCACCAGTATACTACTCACCCCTAGCTCCGCTATAATTCACCAGTATACTACTCACCCCTAGCTCCGCTATAGTTCACCAGTATACTACTCGCGCCTAGCTCCGCTATAGTTCACCAGTATACTACTCACCCCTAGCTCCGCTATAGTTCACCAGTATACTACTCACCCCTAGCTCCGCTATCGTTCACCAGTATACTACTTACCCCTAGCTCCGCTATAGTTCACCAGTATCCTACTCACCCCTAGCTCCGCTGTAGTTCACCAGTATACTACTCACCCCTAGCTCCGCTATCGTTCACCAGTATACTACTCACCCCTAGCTCCGCTATAGTTCACCAGTATACTACTCACCCCTAGCTCCGCTATCGTTCACCAGTATACTACTCACCCCTAGCTCCGCTATAGTTCACCAGTATACTACTCACCCCTAGCTCCGCTATCGTTCATCAGTATACTACTCACCCCTAGCTCCGCTATAGTTCACCAGTATACTACTCACCCCTAGCTCCGCTATAGTTCACCAGTATACTACTCACCCCTAGCTCCGCTATAGTTCACCAGTATACTACTCACCCCTAGCTCCGCTATAGTTCATCAGTATATATACTACTCACCCCTAGCTCCGCTATAGTTCACCAGTATACTACTCACCCCTAGCTCCGCTATAGTTCACCAGTATTATATTCACCCCTAGCTCCGCTATAGTTCACCAGTATACTACTCACCCCTAGCTCCGCTATCGTTCACCAGTATACTACTCACCCCTAGCTCCGCTATAGTTCACCAGTATACTACTCACCCCTAGCTCCGCTATCGTTCACCAGTATACTACTCACCCCTAGCTCCGCTATCGTTCACCAGTATACTACTCACCCCTAGCTCTGCTATCGTTCACCAGTATACTACTCACCCCTAGCTCCGCTATATTTCACCAGTATACTACTCACCCCTAGCTCCGCTATAGTTCACCAGTATACTACTCACCCCTAGCTCCGCTATAGTTCACCAGTATACTACTCACCCCTAGCTCCGCTATAGTTCACCAGTATACTACTCACCCCTAGCTCCGCTATAGTTCACCAGTATATATACTACTCACCCCTAGCTCCGCTATAGTTCACCAGTATACTACTCACCCCTAGCTCCGCTATAGTTCACCAGTATACTTTTCACCCCTAGCTCCGCTATAGTTCACCAGTATACTACTCACCCCTAGCTCCGCTATAGTTCACCAGTATACTACTCACCCCTAGCTCCGCTATCGTTCACCAGTATACTACTCACCCCTAGCTCCGCTATAGTTCACCAGTATTCTACTCACCTCTAGCTCCGCTATAGTTCACCAGTATACTACTCACCCCTAGCTCCGCTATAGTTCACCAGTATACTACTCACCCCTAGCTCCGCTATAGTTCACCAGTATACTACTCACCCCTAGCTCCGCTATAGTTCACCAGTATACTACTCACCCCTTGCTCCGCTATAGTTCACCAGTATACAACTCACCCTTAGCTCCGCTATCGTTCACCAGTATACTACTCACCCCTAGCTCCGCTATAGTTCACCAGTATACTTCTCACCCCTAGCTCCGCTATCGTTCACCAGTATACTACTCACCCCTAGCTCCGCTATAGTTCACCAGTATCCTACTCACCCCTAGCTCCGCTACAGTTCACCAGTATACTACTCACCCCTAGCTCCGCTATCGTTCACCAGTATACTACTCACCCCTAGCTCCGCTATATTTCACCAGTATACTACTTACCCCTAGCTCCGCTATCGTTCGCCAGTATACTACTCACCCCTAGCTCCGCTATCGTTCACCAGTATACTACTCACCCCTAGCTCCGCTATAGTTCACCAGTATACTACTCACCCCTAGCTCCGCTATAGTTCACCAGTATACTACTCACCCCTAGCTCCGCTATAGTTCACCAGTATATATACTACTCACCCCTAGCTCCGCTATAGTTCACCAGTATACTACTCACCCCTAGCTCCGCTATAGTTCACCAGTATACTATTCACCCCTAGCTCCGCTATAGTTCACCAGTATACTACTCACCCCTAGCTCCGCTATCGTTCACCAGTATACTACTCACCCCTAGCTCCGCTATAGTTCACCAGTATACTACTCACCCCTAGCTCCGCTATAGTTCACCAGTATACTACTCACCCCTAGCTCCGCTATAGTTCACCAGTATACTTCTCACCCCTAGCTCCGCTATCGTTCACCAGTATACTACTCACCCCTAGCTCCGCTATAGTTCACCAGTATCCTACTAACCCCTAGCTCCGCTATAGTTCACCATTATACTACTCACCCCTAGCTCCGCTATAGTTCACCAGTATACTACTCGCCCCTAGCTCCGCTATCGTTCACCAGTATACTACTCACCCCTAGCTCCGCTATCGTTCACCAGTATACTACTCACCCCTAGCTCCGCTATCGTTCACCAGTATACTACTCACCCCTAGCTCCGCTATAGTTCACCAGTATACTACTCACCCCTAGCTCCGCTATAGTTCACCAGTATACTACTCACCCCTAGCTCCGCTATAGTTCACCAGTATATATACTATTCACCCCTAGCTCCGCTATAGTTCACCAGTATACTACTCACCCCTAGCTCCGCTATAGTTCACCAGTATACTATTCACCCCTAGCTCCGCTATAGTTCACCAGTATACTACTCACCCCTAGCTCCGCTATCGTTCACCAGTATACTACTCACCCCTAGCTCCGCTATCGTTCACCAGTATACTACTCACCTCTAGCTCCGCTATCGTTCACCAGTATACTACTCACCCCTAGCTCCGCTATAGTTCACCAGTATACTACTCACCCCTAGCTCCGCTATCGTTCACCAGTATACTACTCACCCCTAGCTCCGCTATAGTTCACCAGTATACTACTCACCTCTAGCTCCTCTATAGTTCACCAGTATACTACTCACCCTTAGCTCCGCTATCGTTCACCAGTATACTACTCACCCCTAGCTCCGCTATAGTTCACCAGTATACTACTCACCCCTAGCTCCGCTATCGTTCACCAGTATACTACTCACCCCTAGCTCCGCTATAGTTCACCAGTATACTACTCACCCCTAGCTCCGCTATAGTTCACCATTATACTACTCACCCCTAGCTCCGCTATAGTTCACCAGTATACTACTCGCCCCTAGCTCCGCTATAGTTCACCAGTATACTACTCACCCCTAGCTCCGCTATAGTTCACCAGTATTCTACTCACCCCTAGCTCCGCTATCGTTCACCAGTATACTACTCACCCCTAGCTCCGCTATAGTTCACCAGTATACTACTCACCCCTAGCTCCGCTTTAGTTCACCAGTATACTACTTACCCCTAGCTCCGCTATAGTTCACCAGTATACTACTCATCCCTAGCTCCACTATATTTCACCAGTATACTACTCACCCCTAGCTCCGCTATAGTTCACCAGTATACTACTCACCCCTAGCTCCGCTATAGTTCACCAGTATACTACTCACCCCTAGCTCCGCTATCGTCCACCAGTATACTACTCACCCCTAGCTCCGCTATAGTTCACCAGTATACTACTCACCCCTAGCTCCGCTATAGTTCACCAGTATACTACTCACCCCTAGCTCCGCTATAGTTCACCAGTATACTACTCACCCCTAGCTCCGCTATAGTTCACCAGTATACTACTCACCTCTAGCTCCGCTATAGTTCACCAGTATACTACTCACCCCTAGCTCCGCTATATTTCACCAGTATACTACTCACCCCTAGCTCCACTATAGTTCACCAGTATACTACTCACCCCTAGCTCCGCTATCGTTCACCAGTATACTACTCACCCCTAGCTTCGCTATCGTTCACCAGTATACTACTCTCCTAGCTCCGCTATAGTTCACCAGTATACTACTCACCTCTAGCTCCGCTATAGTTCACCAGTGTACTACTCAACCCTAGCTCCGCTATCGTTCACCAGTATACTACTCACCCCTAGCTCCGCTATAGTTCACCAGTATACTACTCACCCCTAGCTCCGCTATCGTTCATCAGTATACTACTCACCAGTGGCGGTACCTCCATAGAAGCCCAAAAGCCCGGCTTGCCCTTACAAAATCTTATTTACACTACTCATGAATCTCAATTAATGACAACAACAAAATATTATTCACGAACGTAAATTTTCAATCAAAATAAATCAAAGATTCAATTTTTCAAACAACTGATCGATAGTCAAGTCGTTAAACTGCATAATATAGCGTATTAATCGAACAATACACTACATCTCTCTCGCACTCGTTGGCTTGCAACCGGGCTTCGCGAATTTATATATCCGCACTCTTCTAACGTTAGCGAAACTGGTACCCCACTACATACATACTACTGTACGTATCTATAGATTCTATGAAAAATGCTCAATCTGAGCCAAAGCATGCTTGCTATTGAACTTAACCACAAGTGGGTACGAGGCTGCCGCGTAAACAACAGTCAACAGCTCACGATCGGGCCAATCCCTGCACAGCATCCCGCAATCGGACCAATGGCTGCCTAGCGCATACTAACGGGCAAATCAGGAGCGATATTGAGCGCGCGGCTCATTGTTACCTGTGTGAGTGAAGTAGCAACTTTTAACAATAACGTGTTTGTTTTGTTTTGCATTTTAAGGTTGAGTGAATGTTTGTTTGTTAAAGTTACAAGTGTTTTGCATAAATTAGTGTTTATCGTTGTAAAAAATGATGTCCTAATTCAGATCGATGACTTAATGTGGTTCCTTGTGATTAAGAAGTATCAAAATGTGTGAAAGTGTTGGTCGGCGAGGGAAAGGTAAATTCATCGAACATAGCCGAATTAAGTAGGTCATTTATTATCTTCAATATCTTCATACAGACCTACTCCAGATGTTTATATTTTGTAGTTTTTTAGAGCTTCGGGCCTTCTGGCTTGCCCTGATCTCAGACCCTAGGCACGCCACTGCTACTCACCCCTAGCTCCGCTATAGTTCACCAGTATACGACTCACCCCTAGCTCCGCTATCGTTCACCAGTATACTACTCAACCCTAGCTCCGCTATAGTTCACCAGTATACTACTCATTCCTAGCTCCGCTATCGTTCACCAGTATACTACTCACCCCTAGCTCCGCTATAGTTCACCAGTATACTACTCACCCCTAGCTCCGCTATAGTTCACCAGTATACTACTCACCCCTAGCTCCGCTATAGTTCACCAGTATACTACTCACCCCTAGCTCCGCTATAGTTCACCAGTATACTACTCACCCCTAGCTCCGCTATCGTTCACCAGTATACTACTCACCCCTAGCTCCGCTATATTTCACCAGTATACTACTCACCACTAGCTCCGCTATCGTTCACCAGTATACTACTCACCCCTAGCTCCGCTATAGTTCACCAGTATACTACTCACCCCTAGCTCCGCTATCGTTCACCAGTATACTACTCACCCCTAGCTCCGCTATATTTCACCAGTATACTACTCACCCCTAGCTCCGCTATCGTTCACCAGTATAATACTCACCCCTAGCTCCGCTATATTTTACCAGTATACTACTCACCCCTAGCTCCGCTATCGTTCACCAGTATACTACTCACCCCTAGCTCCGCTATCGTTCACCAGTATACTACTCACCCCTAGCTCCGCTATAGTTCACCAGTATACTACTCACCCCTAGCTCCGCTATCGTTCACCAGTATACTACTCACCCCTAGCTCCGCTATATTTCACCAGTATACTACTCACCCCTAGCTCCGCTATCGTTCACCAGTATACTACTCACCCCTAGCTCCGCTATAGTTCACCAGTATACTACTCACCCCTAGCTCCGCTATATTTCACCAGTATGCTACTCACCCCTAGCTCCGCTATCGTTCACCAGTATACTACTCACCCCTAGCTCCGCTATCGTTCACCAGTATACTACTCACCCCTAGCTCCGCTATCGTTCACCAGTATACTACTCACCCCTAGCTCCGCTATCGTTCACCAGTATACTACTCACCCCTAGCTCCGCTATAGTTCACCAGTATACTACTCACCCCTAACTCCGCTATATTTCACCAGTATACTACTCACCCCTAGCTCCGCTATAGTTCACCAGTATACTACTCACCCCTAGCTCCGCTATATTTCACCAGTATACTACTCACCCCTAGCTCCGCTATTGTTCACCAGTATACTACTCACCCCTAGCTCCGCTATAGTTCACCAGTATACTACTCACCCCTGGCTCCGCTATATTTCACCAGTATGCTACTCACCCCTAGCTCCGCTATCGTTCACCAGTATACTACTCACCCCTAGCTCCGCTATCGTTCACCAGTATACTACTCACCCCTAGCTCCGCTATCGTTTACCAGTATACTACTCACCCCTAGCTCCGCTATAGTTCACCAGTATACTACTCACCTCTAGCTCCGCTATCGTTCACCAGTATACTACTCACCAGTGGCGGTACCTCCATAGAAGCCCAAAAGCCCGGCTTGCCCTAACAAAATCTTATTTACACTACTAATGAATCTCAATTAATGACAACAACAAAATATTATTCACGAACGTAAATTTTCAATCAAAATCAATCAAAGATTCAATTTTTCAAGCAACTGATCGATAGTCAAGTCGTTAAACTGCATAATATAGCGTATTAATCGATCAATACACTACATCTCTCTCGCACTCGTTGGCTTGCAACCGGGCTTCGCGAATTTATATGTCCGCACTCTTCTAACGTTAGCGAAACTGGTACCCCACTACATACATACTATTGTACGTATCTATAGATTCTTTGAAAAATGCTCAATCCGAGCCAAAGCATGCTTGCTATTGAACTTAACCACAAGTGGGTACGAGGCTGCCGCGTAAACAACAGTCAACAGCTCACGATCGGGCCAATCCCTGCGCAGCAGCCCGCAATCGGACCAATGGCTGCCTAGCGCATACTAACGGGCAAATCAGGAGCGATATTGAGCGTGCGGCTCATTGTTACCTGTGTGAGTGAAGTAGCAACTTTTAACAATAACGTGTTTGTTTTGTTTTGCATTTTAAGGTTGAGTGAATGTTTGTTTGTTAAAGTTACAAGTGTTTTGCATAAATTAGTGTTTATCGTTGTAAAAAATGATGTCACAGTTCAGATCGATGACTTAATGATGTTCCTTGTGATTGTGAAGTATCAAAATGTGTGAAAGTGTTAGTCGGCGAGGGAAAGGTAAATTCATTGAACATAGCCGAATTAAGCAGGTCAAATTATCTTCAATATCTTCATACAGACCTACTCCAGATGTTTATATTTTGTAGTTTTTTAGAGCTTCGGGCCTTCTGGCTTGCCCTGATCTCAGACCCTAGGCACGCCACTGCTACTCACCCCTAGCTCCACTATAGTTCACCAGTATACTACTCACCCCTAGCTCCGCTATAGTTCACCAGTATACTACTCACCCCTAGCTCCGCTATCGTTCACCAGTATACTACTCACCCCTAGCTCCGCTATAGTTCACCAGTATACTACTCACCCCTAGCTCCGCTATAGTTCACCAGTATACTACTCACCCCTAGCTCCACTATAGTTCACCAGTATACTACTCACCCCTAGCTCCGCTATAGTTCACCAGTATACTACTCACCCCTAGCTTCGCTATCGTTCACCAGTATACTACTCACCCCTAGCTCCGCTATATTTCACCAGTATACTACTCACCCCTAGCTCCGCTATCGTTCACCAGTATACTACTCACCCCTAGCTCCGCTATAGTTCACCAGTATACTACTCACCCCTAGCTCCACTATCGTTCACCAGTATACTACTCACCCCTAGCTCCGCTATATTTCACCAGTATACTACTCACCCCTAGCTCCGCTATCGTTCACCAGTATACTACTCACCCCTAGCTCCGCTATAGTTCACCAGTATACTACTCACCCCTAGCTCCGCTATATTTCACCAGTATGCTACTCACCCCTAGCTCCGCTATCGTTCACCAGTATACTACTCACCCCTAGCTCCGCTATCGTTCACCAGTATACTACTCACCCCTAGCTCCGCTATCGTTCACCAGTATACTACTCACCCCTAGCTCCGCTATAGTTCACCAGTATACTACTCACCCCTAGCTCCGCTATCGTTCACCAGTTTACTACTCACCAGTGGCGGTACCTCCATAGAAGCCCAAAAGCCCGGCTTGCCCTAACAAAATCTTATTTACACTACTAATGAATCTCAATTAATGACAACAACAAAATATTATTAACGAACGTAAATTTTCAATCAAAATCAATCAATGATTCAATTTTTCAAGCAACTGATCGATAGTCAAGTCGTTAAACTGCATAATATAGCGTATTAATCGAACAATACACTACATCTCTCTCGCACTCGTTGGCTTGCAACCGGGCTTCACGAATTTATGTGTCCGCACTCTTCTAACGTTAGGGAAACTGGTACCCCAATACATACATACTATTGTACGTATCTATAGATTCTTTGAAAAATGCTCAATCCGAGCCAAAGCATGCTTGCTATTGAACTTAACCACAAGTGGGTACGAGGCTGCCGCGTAAACAACAGTCAACAGCTCACGATCGGGCCAATCCCTGCGCAGCAGCCCGCAATCGGACCAATGGCTGCCTAGCGCATACTAACGGGCAAATCAGGAGCGATATTGAGCGCGCGGCTCATTGTTACCTGTGTGAGTGAAGTAGCAACTTTTAACAATAACATGTTTGTTTTGTTTTGCATTTTAAGGTTGAGTGAATGTTTGTTTGTTAAAGTTACAAGTGTTTTGCATAAATTAGTGTTTATCGTTGTAAAAAATGATGTCACAGTTCAGATCGATGACTTAATGTGGTTCCTTGTGATTGTGAAGGATCAAAATGTGTGAAAGTGTTGGTCGGCGAGGGAAAGGTAAATTCATTGAACATAGCCGAATTAAGCAGGTCATATTATCTTCAATATCTTCATACAGACCTACTCCAGATGTTTATATTTTGTAGTTTTTTAGAGCTTCGGGCCTTCTGGCTTGCCCTGATCTCAGACCCTAGGCACGCCACTGCTACTCACCCCTAGCTCCGCTATAGTTCACCAGTATACTACTCACCCCTAGCTCCGCTATAGTTCACCAGTATACTACTCACCCCTAGCTCCGCTATAGTTCACCAGTATACTACTCATCCCTAGCTCCGCTATAGTTCACCAGTATACTACTCACCCCTAGCTCCGCTATAGTTCACCAGTATACTACTCACCCCTAGCTCCGCTATAGTTCACCAGTATACTACTCACCCCTAGCTCCGCTATAGTTCACCAGTATACTACTCACCCCTAGCTCCGCTATATTTCACCAGTATACTACTCACCCCTAGCTCCGCTATCGTTCACCAGTATACTACTCACCCCTAGCTCCGCTATATTTCACCAGTATACTACTCACCACTAGCTCCGCTATCGTTCACCAGTATACTACTCACCCCTAGCTCCGCTATAGTTCACCAGTATACTACTCACCCCTAGCTCCGCTATAGTTCACCAGTATACTACTCACCCCTAGCTCCGCTATAGTTCACCAGTATACTACTCACCCCTATCTCCGCTATCGTTCACCAGTATACTACTCACCCCTAGCTCCGCTATAGTTCACCAGTATACTACTCACCCCTAGCTCCGCTATAGTTCACCAGTATACTACTCATCCCTAGCTCCGCTATAGTTCACCAGTATACTACTCACCCCTAGCTCCGCTATAGTTCACCAGTATACTACTCACCCCTAGCTCCGCTATAGTTCACCAGTATACTACTCACCCCTAGCTCCGCTATAGTTCACCAGTATACTACTCACCCCTAGCTCCGCTATAGTTCACCAGTATGCTACTCACCCCTAGCTCCGCTATCGTTCACCAGTATACTACTCACCCCTAGCTCCGCTATCGTTCACCAGTATACTACTCACCCCTAGCTCCGCTATAGTTCACCAGTATACTACTCACCCCTAGCTCCGCTATAGTTCACCAGTATACTACTCACCCCTAACTCCGCTATATTTCACCAGTATACTACTCACCCCTAGCTCCGCTATAGTTCACCAGTATACTACTCACCCCTAGCTCCGCTATATTTCACCAGTTTACTACTCACCCCTAGCTCCGCTATTGTTCACCAGTATACTACTCACCCCTAGCTCCGCTATAGTTCACCAGTATACTACTCACCCCTAGCTCCGCTATATTTCACCAGTATGCTACTCACCCCTAGCTCCGCTATCGTTCACCAGTATACTACTCACCCCTAGCTCCGCTATCGTTCACCAGTATACTACTCACCCCTAGCTCCGCTATCGTTCACCAGTATACTACTCACCCCTAGCTCCGCTATAGTTCACCAGTATACTACTCACCTCTAGCTCCGCTATCGTTCACCAGTATACTACTCACCAGTGGCGGTACCTCCATAGAAGCCCAAAAGCCCGGCTTGCCCTAACAAAATCTTATTTACACTACTAATGAATCTCAATTAATGACAACAACAAAATATTATTCACGAACGTAAATTTTCAATCAAAATCAATCAAAGATTCAATTTTTCAAGCAACTGATCGATAATCAAGTCGTTAAACTGCATAATATAGCGTATTAATCGATCAATACACTACATCTCTCTCGCACTCGTTGGCTTGCAACCGGGCTTCGCGAATTTATATGTCCGCACTCTTCTAACGTTAGCGAAACTGGTACCCCACTACATACATACTATTGTACGTATCTATAGATTCTTTGAAAAATGCTCAATCCGAGCCAAAGCATGCTTGCTATTGAACTTAACCACAAGTGGGTACGAGGCTGCCGCGTAAACAACAGTCAACAGCTCACGATCGGGCCAATCCCTGCGCAGCAGCCCGCAATCGGACCAATGGCTGCTTAGCGCATACTAACGGGCAAATCAGGAGCGATATTGAGCGTGCGGCTCATTGTTACCTGTGTGAGTGAAGTAGCAACTTTTAACAATAACGTGTTTGTTTTGTTTTGCATTTTAAGGTTGAGTGAATGTTTGTTTGTTAAAGTTACAAGTGTTTTGCATAAATTAGTGTTTATCGTTGTAAAAAATGATGTCACAGTTCAGATCGATGACTTAATGATGTTCCTTGTGATTGTGAAGTATCAAAATGTGTGAAAGTGTAAGTCGGCGAGGGAAAGGTAAATTCATTGAACATAGCCGAATTAAGCAGGTCAAATTATCTTCAATATCTTCATACAGACCTACTCCAGATGTTTATATTTTGTAGTTTTTTAGAGCTTCGGGCCTTCTGGCTTGCCCTGATCTCAGACCCTAGGCACGCCACTGCTACTCACCCCTAGCTCCACTATAGTTCACCAGTATACTACTCACCCCTAGCTCCGCTATAGTTCACCAGTATACTACTCACCCCTAGCTCCGCTATCGTTCACCAGTATACTACTCACCCCTAGCTCCGCTATAGTTCACCAGTATACTACTCACCCCTAGCTCCGCTATAGTTCACCAGTATACTACTCACCCCTAGCTCCGCTATAGTTCACCAGTATACTACTCACCCCTAGCTCCGCTATAGTTCACCAGTATACTACTCACCCCTAGCTCCGCTATCGTTCACCAGTATACTACTCACCCCTAGCTCCGCTATATTTCACCAGTATACTACTCACCCCTAGCTCCGCTATCGTTCACCAGTATACTACTCACCCCTAGCTCCGCTATAGTTCACCAGTATACTACTCACCCCTAGCTCCGCTATCGTTCACCAGTATACTACTCACCCCTAGCTCCGCTATATTTCACCAGTATACTACTCACCCCTAGCTCCGCTATCGTTCACCAGTATACTACTCACCCCTAGCTCCGCTATAGTTCACCAGTATACTACTCACCCCTAGCTCCGCTATATTTCACCAGTATGCTACTCACCCCTAGCTCCGCTATCGTTCACTAGTATACTACTCACCCCTAGCTCCGCTATCGTTCACCAGTATACTACTCACCCCTAGCTCCGCTATCGTTCACCAGTATACTACTCACCCCTAGCTCCGCTATAGTTCACCAGTATACTACTCACCCCTAGCTCCGCTATCGTTCACCAGTATACTACTCACCAGTGGCGGTACCTCCATAGAAGCCCAAAAGCCCGGCTTGCCCTAACAAAATCTTATTTACACTACTAATGAATCTCAATTAATGACAACAACAAAATATTATTCACGAACGTAAATTTTCAATCAAAATCAATCAATGATTCAATTTTTCAAGCAACTGATCGATAGTCAAGTCGTTAAACTGCATAATATAGCGTATTAATCGAACAATACACTACATCTCTCTCGCACTCGTTGGCTTGCAACCGGGCTTCGCGAATTTATATGTCCGCACTCTTCTAACGTTAGCGAAACTGGTACCCCACTACATACATACTATTGTACGTATCTATAGATTCTTTGAAAAATGCTCAATCCGAGCCAAAGCATGCTTGCTATTGAACTTAACCACAAGTGGGTACGAGGCTGCCGCGTAAACAACAGTCAACAGCTCACGATCGGGCCAATCCCTGCGCAGCAGCCCGCAATCGGACCAATGGCTGCCTAGCGCATACTAACGGGCAAATCAGGAGCGATATTGAGCGCGCGGCTCATTGTTACCTGTGTGAGTGAAGTAGCAACTTTTAACAATAACATGTTTGTTTTGTTTTGCATTTTAAGGTTGAGTGAATGTTTGTTTGTTAAAGTTACAAGTGTTTTGCATAAATTAGTGTTTATCGTTGTAAAAAATGATGTCACAGTTCAGATCGATGACTTAATGTGGTTCCTTGTGATTGTGAAGGATCAAAATGTGTGAAAGTGTTGGTCGGCGAGGGAAAGGTAAATTCATTGAACATAGCCGAATTAAGCAGGTCATATTATCTTCAATATCTTCATACAGACCTACTCCAGATGTTTATATTTTGTAGTTTTTTAGAGCTTCGGGCCTTCTGGCTTGCCCTGATCTCAGACCCTAGGCACGCCACTGCTACTCACCCCTAGCTCCGCTATAGTTCACCAGTATACTACTCACCCCTAGCTCCGCTATAGTTCACCAGTATACTACTCACCCCTAGCTCCGCTATAGTTCACCAGTATACTACTCATCCCTAGCTCCGCTATAGTTCACTAGTATACTACTCACCCCTAGCTCCGCTATAGTTCACCAGAATACTACTCCCTCCTTAGCTCCGCTATCGTTCACCAGTATACTACTAACCCCTAGCTCCGCTATCGTTCACCAGTATACTACTCACCCCTAGCTCCGCTATAGTTCACCAGTATGCTACTTACCCCTAGCTCCGCTATATTTCACCAGTATACTACTCACCCCTAGCTCCGCTATAGTTCACCAGTATGCTACTCACCCCTAGCTCCGCTATATTTCACCAGTATACTACTCACCCCTAGCTCCGCTATAGTTCACCAGTATACTACTCACCCCTAGCTCCGCTATAGTTCACCAGTATACTACTCACCCCTAGCTCCGCTATAGTTCACCAGTATACTACTCACCTCTAGCTCCGCTATAGTTCACCAGTATACTACTCACCCCTAGCTCCGCTATAGTTCACCAGTATACTACTCACCCCTAGCTCCGCTATCGTTCACCAGTATACTACTCACCCCTAGCTCCGCTATATTTCACCAGTATACTACTCACCCCTAGCTCCGCTATCGTTCACCAGTATACTACTCACCTCTAGCTCCGCTATAGTTCACCAGTATACTACTCACCCCTAGCACCGCTATAGATCCCAGTATACTACTCACCCCTAGCTCCGCTATCGTTTACCAGTATACTACTCACCCCTAGCTCCGCTATATTTCACCAGTATACTACTCACCCCTAGCTCCGCTATCGTTCACCAGTATACTACTCACCCCTAGCTCCGCTATCGTTCACCAGTATACTACTCACCCCTAGCTCCGCTATCGTTTACCAGTATACTACTCACCCCTAGCTCCGCTATAGTTCACCAGTATACTACTTACCCCTAGCTCCGCTATCGTTCACCAGTATACTACTCACCCCTAGCTCCGCTATCGTTCACCAGTATACTACTCACCCCTAGCTTCGCTATCGTTCACCAGTATACTACTCACCCCTAGCTCCGCTATAGTTCACCAGTATACTACTCGCGCCTAGCTCCGCTATAGTTCACCAGTATACTACTCACCCCTAGCTCCGCTATAGTTCACCAGTATACTACTCACCCCTAGCTCCGCTATAGTTCACCAGTATACTACTTACCCCTAGCT
The DNA here is from genome assembly GCA_928269145.1 of Agriphila tristella. NCBI lineage: Eukaryota > Metazoa > Arthropoda > Insecta > Lepidoptera > Crambidae > Agriphila > Agriphila tristella. The sequence continues at coordinate 235,256 of OV743443.1, read as the reverse complement.
CCGCTATAGTTCACCAGTATACTACTCATCCCTAGCTCCGCTATAGTTCACCAGTATACTACTCACCTATAGCTCCGCTATCGTTCACCAGTTGTTAAGTATCTATCTTGATTGTTTTTGGTAATTATTGTAAATCACTGCCCGAGCCAGCTGCAGAAGACGGAACGCATCTAAAGGAGATGTGTGTTTGCGCCGACCACCGCAACGCGGCGCCACTGTACTAGACCTTCGAAAAACGCGCCGAGGAGGATGGCCGCCGCTCTGCCGTCCTGAATTATTTTAATTCATATTTCAATAAATACCACCGTGCACGTGTGTGAATCTTCCCAATATTATCCCCGGGGTGTTAAGTGAACTGTTTGTAACATCAGACCATTGATATTCGTTCTCCAAAGTGCTGTTGTGAAACCCGGCTACCGGCGATTAGAAGCAGTTGCAAGTTGGTAAGTGAATTTATCAATAGTTGCCTAAACATCAAGAAGAAGCTACCAAAGCTCCGGGGCGTTCTATTTTATAATTATCTAATATCTATATATCTCTTTACGGAAATACAGTCCAAAATTAATCTACAAAGTGGTAGCCCGTTTGCCGCCACAATTTCTGGTCACTTCGAACCGGGTTTATTATATTTTACCGATACCGATTATATTTTAATAATATTGATATTTGTTTAAATTTATTGCATATTTTCTGTTTTTACAATTGGGTCGTTGCACTGCATACGCAGGTAGTTCGATTGGGCAAGTCCATTTTTTAGTATTGGTGCGAATTTGTAGGTAGGTACGTACGAGTACATTCTAGTACATTCTACACCTTCTAGAACAGTGACTGCGCATTCTCATTGCAAAAATGGACTCACAAAATAAAATGCCTAAAATCAGTGAAGAATGTGAATTAGATAAACATTTATTAATAAGATTAGAAACCTTAACTTTTAAAAAGGAATATTTGTTTAATAAATTGCAAAAAGTTTACAACTTGTCAAAAGAAATTCGTTTTGATAACTTAGATTCTATACAACGTTTTTTGGTACAGTATTCGGAACTTGACGACGTTCGTCACGATTTCGGAAATATTATTTCGGAAATATTTTCCATTGAATTACAATTAGAAACAACATCTAAACCATCGACTAGTGCTTTAGATAGCTTCGATGAAATTTACTTTATCTGCAAACGAGTTGCAATGAATTGTAGCAAGTTAGACCAGGAGTCAAACACAAAAATGTCATGTCGTGAAAATGATAATTTTGTACGACCATCATTACCTAAACTTACTTTATTTGAATTTGACGGACAATTAGAAAATTGGCCCACATTTTATGACACTTTTGTTTCTTTAATTCATAATCGTAATTTTGATAACATAGACAAGTTTCACTATCTTTTGTCATGTGTTAAGGGTCCTGCTCTGAATTTAGTGAAGAATCTTCCTATCACTGCTAGTAACTACGAGGTAGTATGGCAAAGCCTACTAAATAAGTACCAAGATAAGCGAGCACTGTTAGGTAGGTATTTAGACAGGATGTTGAGTTTCACACCACTGACAAAAGATAGTACAAATAATTTAAGCTCATTTATAGAAACATTTGATCACTCATTAAAAGCAATTAAAGCTTTAGATATAGAAAATTTAGATGACTATTTGTTTTGTCACATTGCTTTGCGGGGCCTTGATAATCACACTAGAAAACTTTTTGAAGAAAGTCGTGATCAAAATTCATTGCCTTCATTTACTGAATTAATCAATTTTGTTAATAAACAAATTAAAGTTCTGGAACATACGTTTCCGACTACTAGCTCCTGGCCTACAAATAACTCGAATAAAATTAAGTCACAAAATAATTTTACTCCTAATTTAAACAAAGTAAATACTGTACAACAAAAACAAAATTCTTATAATAATAACAAATATTCACGTTCTAATCTACCAAGTTCGAAAATAAATCTAACTACCTCCCGCAACGACACACAAAATAAATTTAATATTGCTTGTGCGCATTGTTCTAAAGATCACATGATTTATCGTTGTAATTCGTTTAGGCAAATGCCTGTATCTGAAAGGGTTAACCGTGTTAACACCTTAAATTTATGTACTAATTGTTTAAAGAGCGGTCATGATTCAAAAACTTGTAAAAGTAGTTTAACCTGTGGCGTTTGTTTGTCACCTCATCACTATCTCTTACATCAAAATTCGAGTGTCGGACCAGTGTCGGCCGTGCCGGCACCGACGACGTCTCAAATTATCTCGGGAGGCGAAGCGGCCGTGCCGCCTGCGCCTCGCGCTAACGCGCTTGTGAGCGGTGCCTCATGTGAACACTCCGTGAGTGTCGAGTCATCCGCTACAAACGAGAACTTTCATTCCGTGAATGAAATCGATGTTAAATATGGAGTGGTGTTAGGGACAGCACGCATAGATGTCACTGATATTAGCGGCCAGTTGCAGAATTGCCGTGCGGTTCTCGATTCTGGCGCACAAAGTTCGTTTATGACTTTAGATTGTGCTCAACGTTTGGGCTTACGACGACGCAAGTGCCCGTTCACGGTGTCCGGCCTTAGCGGCGAAGTCGTAAAAAATTTAGGTATGGTTACGTGTGAAATAAAGCCGTGTGATGCGGACGTTCCGACTTTCACGGCTGATATGGTGATAATTACCAGGGTATCTTCAGATATGCCTAATGTTTCTTTTCCGTGTGACGTTATCAGTAAATATCAATGTTATAATTTAGCTGATCCCCAATTCTACGAAAAATCTTCGGTAGATATTTTGTTGGGAAATGATATTGTTTCAGAATTAATTAAAAATAAACCGATCACTATTCAGTCTAATATTCCAAACCTTATTGAAACCGTTTTTGGTTTTGTCGTTAGTGGCAAATTGTACTACGAAAATAAATTACAATCTCAGAATTTTCATTTAACAATTACCGAAAATAATTTAGATAAAACTTTGCGAGATTTTTGGGAAATCGAAGAGTTGCCGAGTAAACCGGTATCGAACCCGCTCGATCAGCTGGCGGAGGAGATTTTTGTTAATGAACATAAACGCGATTCGTGCGGTAGGTACATCGTGCCATTGTTATTTTCCGAGAAACCGGACTTGGGCGATTCGCGCGCGATCGCCGAGCGTAGATTATTAAATACCGAACGCAAACTCTCTCGTACTCCCGTATTACAGCAAGCTTATAATGATTTTATGTCTGAATATGAACAACTCGATCATATGGAGTTATACACCGGTAGTGAACCGAGTAAATATTTTATACCGCACCACAGTATATTGCGACCGAGCAGTACGTCAACTCCTTTGCGAGTAGTATTTGATGCGTCTGCGAAATCAAGTAATAATATTTCTCTCAATGATATTCAGCTTGCCGGTCCAAATTTATATAATGACATTGGTTCAATAATAATAAATTTTAGATTATTCGAATATTGTTTCGCAAGCGATATTTGTAAAATGTATCGAGCTATTTTAATTCGAGAAAGTGATCGTAAATATCAGCATATTTTATATAGATCATCAGTGGATGAGCCTATAAAGATTTTTGAATTAAAAACCGTCACTTATGGAGTCAGTAGTTCACCGTTTCTTGCCATACGTACTTTATTGCAGTTAGCCAGCGATGAAGGCGAACGTTTCCCTTCCGCTGCGCGCGTTATTCAAGAAGGAATCTACATGGATGACATTTTGTGGTCCTGTAAGTCATTTTCTGATGCTTGCACGTTGCAAGACGAATTAATAAATTTATTAGAATGCGGTGGTTTCGCGTTAAAAAAGTGGTCTAGTAATTGTCATCAACTATTAGATCGCATTCCTCTAGAAAATCGCGAACACGCTATCTCTTTTAATAAAGACCATAATGACATTTCAATAAAGTTACTTGGTCTACAGTGGGCTCCATTGGAAGATGCCTTTATGTTCACAGTAAATAAAAGTGACCCAGTAACTACAAAGCGCTCTGTCTTGAAAATATTAGCTTCCATTTATGACCCCGTGGGTTTTATATCTCCTTGCACTTTTGTAGCCAAAGGTATTCTACAAGAACTCTGGAAGATAGGATTAGCGTGGGATGAACAGCTACCTACTGATATTTGTAAAAAATGGTTAGAATTTATATCCCAGTTGTCACTTTTAGCCGATTTTAAAATTGAACGTCACGCCTTACTGCCTAATCAGACTGAGTGTGAGCTAGTGGGATTTTGTGACGCTTCCTCGAAAGGTTACGCTGCGTGCATTTACGTAATTTCGCGTAGTGATGGGGTAGTGAAATCCAGATTGCTCATTTCTAAAACCAAGGTAGCTCCCGTAAAACCGTTAACTACACCTAGATTGGAACTTATGGCTGCGGTTTTATTAAGCAAACTAATGCAATACGTTTGCAGTATCTTATCTCGTGTTAACGTTACCAACGTTACGGCTTTAACAGATTCTTCCATAGTGTTGGCGTGGATACAGACAGAGCCATATAAACTTAAATCATTTGTGTGTAACCGTGTTACACAAATAATTGATTCTTTACCGCCTCATTTATGGCGTCATGTGAACAGTGAAAATAATATCGCCGACGTCTGCTCCCGTGGAGTGTTGCCTAGCGAACTGCTTGCCATGACCGCGCGGTGGTTAGAGGGCCCCGCGTGGCTGTGTGACAATAGACAAAACTGGCCTATTGATACATTTTATAATAAAGAAGGCGATTTTATTTCAGAATTGAAATCTAATTCTGCTTCGGTAAATTTAATTTCACAAAAACCGGATGTTACCGAGTCTAAATTCGAATTCTTAGAAAGAATATTAAATCAATTTTCTTCTTTTTCAAAATTACAAAGGACGATAGCTCGCATTATTAGATTATTTCGTAAAAAACATGATAAAGTCAACACTAGTACATCTGTTTTAACAACTCATGACTTAAATGAAGCTCATGATTGTTTATTAAAGCTAGTTCAGAGCAGTTATTTTGAAGGTGAAATTAAGGCCTTATCCAAAGGTTCCACCTATGTTCCGTCCTTAAGAAAATTATCTCCATTTCTAGACGAGCGTAACTTCCTCAGGGTGGGGGGTCGTATATCCCACTCTGAATTACCTTATAATGCAAAGCATCCAGTATTGTTACCGAAGCGCAGTAGGTTTACCTTACTTTTAATTGAGTATTTACATAAAATTCATTTACATACAGGTCCTCGGACCTTACAAAATATAATTAATCAAAATTATTGGATATTATCAGCTCGCAGTGTCATTCGATCTATTTTATCTAAATGTAAAGTCTGTTTTAAATGTAATCCGACACTTATTCAACCGAAAATGGCAGACTTACCGTCAAATCGGTTGGCACCTAATAAGATATTTGAGCACGTAGGAGTCGACCTAGGAGGAGCTTTTCTTATTAAAGAAAGTTTGCGTCGAAACGCAAAAACTAGTAAGGCATATGTAGCACTTTTCGTGTGCTTTTCAACTAAAGCCGTTCATTTGGAAGTCTTATCTTCGCTATCGGCTGATTGTTTTCTAGCTACTTTGGATAGATTTGTCTCCCGACGCGGTCTGTGCGCATGTATGTATTCTGATTGCGGAACAAATTTTGTTGCTGCTAGTCGACATTTAAACGAAGTTCAACAGTTTCTAATAAATGAACGTAATCAGAATGACATAACGGACGGTTGTGCGCAGCGTAAAATTAATTGGAAGTTTAATCCACCCAGCGCTCCGCACATGGGCGGGCTTTGGGAAGCCGGTATAAAATCCGCCAAGTATCACCTTGTGCGTGCTGTAGGCGATAAAGCTTTGACTTTTGAGGAGCTTGCTACAATTTTTTGCAAAATCGAAGCGATAATGAATTCGCGGCCTTTATGCGCTTTGCCTGCGAGCGATAACCCAAACGAATTTAATGTTTTAACTGCAGGTCATTTTCTTGTAGGCAAGAGTCTGACTGCTGTACCAGAATACAATTTTAAGGACGTTCCTATCAGTCATTTGTCACGTTGGCAATATTTACAAAATTGCTCTCAATTATTTTGGAAAAGGTGGAGCAGTGACTACTTAAACTCTCTTCAACAGAGAGCAAAATGGTTCACTTCCCCACCCAACTTAAAAGTAGGAGACTTGGTACTTGTCAAGGATGATCAAGCTCATCCTTGCAATTGGCCACTTGCTAGAATTGAGAATGTGCATCCTGGTTTGGACGGTGTGGTTCGAAAGGTGACTCTACGTTCCAAAAATAATATCTTTCGAAGACCAGTTGTAAAACTAAGCCCCTTGCCTTACGTTAATTAACAATATTATTTAGTACATTTTCCAAATAACTTAGTTACTATTTATCTTCAATTATTAAACTTATTATTAAGTATGTATATTTTTACTGTAACTTAGTAATCATTATATTTATTATTTTCAAATCTTATTGGGAAAGCCTCATGATGCTTTCGGTGGGGGGTGTTAAGTATCTATCTTGATTGTTTTTGGTAATTATTGTAAATCACTGCCCGAGCCAGCTGCAGAAGACGGAACGCATCTAAAGGAGATGTGTGTTTGCGCCGACCACCGCAACGCGGCGCCACTGTACTAGACCTTCGAAAAACGCGCCGAGGAGGATGGCCGCCGCTCTGCCGTCCTGAATTATTTTAATTCGTATTTCAATAAATACCACCGTGCACGTGTGTGAATCTTCCCAATATTATCCCCGGGGTGTTAAGTGAACTGTTTGTAACATCAGACCATTGATATTCGTTCTCCAAAGTGCTGTTGTGAAACCCGGCTACCGGCGATTAGAAGCAGTTGCAAGTTGGTAAGTGAATTTATCAATAGTTGCCTAAACATCAAGAAGAAGCTACCAAAGCTCCGGGGCGTTCTATTTTATAATTATCTAATATCTATATATCTCTTTACGGAAATACAGTCCAAAATTAATCTACAAAGTGGTAGCCCGTTTGCCGCCACACCAGTATACTACTCACCCCTAGCTCCGCTATAGTTCACCAGTATACTACTCACCCCTAGCTCCGCTATAGTTCACCAGTATACTACTCATCCCTAGCTCCGCTATCGTTCAACAGTATACTACTCACCCCTAGCTCCGCTATAGTTCACCAGTATACTACTCACCCCTAGCTCCGCTATATTTCACCAGTATACTACTCACCCCTAGCTCCGCTATAGTTCACCAGTATACTACTCACCCCTAGCTCCAATATAGTTCACCAGTATACTACTCACCCCTAGCTCCGCTATAGTTCAACAGTATACTACTCACCTCTAGCTCCGCTATAGTTCACCAGTATACTACTCACCCCTAGCTCCGCTATAGTTCACCAGTATACAACTCACCCCTAGCTCCGCTATTGTTCACTAGTATACTACTCACCCCTAGCTCCACTATAGTTTACAAGTATACTTCTCACCCCTAGCTCCGCTATCGTTCACCAGTATACTACTCACCCCTAGCTCCGCTATCGTTCACCAGTATACTACTCACCCCTAGCTCCGCTATCGTTCACCAGTATACTACTCACCCCTAGCTCCGCTATAGTTCACCAGTATACTACTCACCCCTAGCTCCGCTATAGTTTACTAGTATACTTCTCACCCCTAGCTCCGCTATCGTTCACCAGTATACTACTCACCCCCTAGCTCCGCTATCGTTCACCAGTATACTACTCACCCCTAGCTCCGCTATAGTTCACCAGTATACTACTCACCCCTAGCTCCACTATAGTTCACCAGTATACTACTCACCCCTAGCTCCGCTATCGTTTACCAGTATACTACTCACCCCTAGCTCCGTTATAGTTCACCAGTATACTACTCATCCCTAGCTCCGCTGTAGTTCACCAGTATACTATACTCACCCCTAGCTCCGCTATAGTTCACCAGTATACTACTCACCCCTAGCTCCGCTATCGTTCACCAGTATACTACTCACCCCTAGCTCCGCTATATTTCACCAGTATACTACTCACCCCTAGCTCCGCTATCGTTCACCAGTATACTTCTCACCCCTAGCTCCGCTATAGTTCACCAGTATACTACTCACCCCTAGCTCCGCTATCGTTCACCAGTATACTACTCACCCCTAGCTCCGCTATATTTCACCAGTATACTACTCACCCCTAGCTCCGCTATCGTTCACCAGTATACTACTCACCCCTAGCTCCGCTATCGTTCACCAGTATACTACTCACCCCTAGCTCCGCTATAGTTCACCAGTATACTACTCACCCCTAGCTCCGCTATAGTTCACCAGTATACTACTCATCCCTAGCTCCGCTATAGTTCACCAGTATACTATACTCACCCCTAGCTCCGCTATAGTTCACCAGTATACAACTCACCCCTAGCTCCGCTATTGTTCACCAGTATACTACTCACCCCTAGCTCCGCTATAGTTTACAAGTATACTTCTTACCCCTAGCTCCGCTATCGTTCACCAGTATACTACTCACCCCTAGCTCCGCTATCGTTCACCAGTATACTACTCACCCCTAGCTCCGCTATCGTTCACCAGTATACTACTCACCCCTAGCTCCGCTTTAGTTCACCAGTATACTACTCACCCCTAGCTCCGCTATAGTTTACTAGTATACTTCTCACCCCTAGCTCCGCTATCGTTCACCAGTATACTACTCACCCCTAGCTCCGCTATCGTTCACCAGTATACTACTCACCCCTAGCTCCGCTATAGTTCACCAGTATACTACTCACCCCTAGCTCCGCTATAGTTCACCAGTATACTACTCATCCCTAGCTCCGCTATAGTTCACCAGTATACTATACTCACCCCTAGCTCCGCTTTAGTTCACCAGTATACTACTCACCCCTAGCTCCGCTATCGTTCACCAGTATACTACTCACCCCTAGCTCCGCTATCGTTCACCAGTATACTACTCACCCCTAGCTCCGCTATAGTTCACCAGTATACTACTCACCCCTAGCTCCGCTATCGTTCACCAGTATACTACTCACCCCTAGCTCCGCTATATTTTACCAGTATACTACTCACTCCTAGCTCCGCTATCGTTCACCAGTATACTACTCACCCCTAGCTCCGCTATAGTTCACCAGTATACTACTCACCCCTAGCTCCGCTATCGTTCACCAGTATACTACTCACCAGTGGCGGTACCTCCATAGAAGCCCAAAAGCCCGGCTTGCCCTAAAAAAATCTTATTTACACTACTAATGAATCTCAATTAATGACAACAACAAAATATTATTCACGAACGTAAATTTTCAATCAAAATCAATCAAAGATTCAATTTTTCAAACAACTGATCGATAGTCAAGTCGTTAAACTGCATAATATAGCGTATTAATCGAACAATACACTACATCTCTCTCGCACTCGTTGGCTTGCAACCGGGCTTCGCGAATTTATATGTCCGCACTCTTCTAACGTTAGCGAAACTGGTACCCCACTACATACATACTACTGTACGTATCTATAGATTCTATGAAAAATGCTCAATCCGAGCCAAAGCATGCTTGCTATTGAACTTAACCACAAGTGGGTACGAGGCTGCCGCGTAAACAACAGTCAACAGCTCACGATCGGGCCAATCCCTGCGCAGCAGCCCGCAATCGGACCAATGGCTGCCTAGCGCATACTAACGGGCAAATCAGGAGCGATATTGAGCGCGCGGCTCATTGTTACCTGTGTGAGTGAAGTAGCAACTTTTAACGATAACGTGTTTGTTTTGTTTTGCATTTTAAGGTTGAGTGAATGTTTGTTTGTTAAAGTTACAAGTGTTTTGCATAAATTAGTGTTTATCGTTGTAAAAAATGATGTCACAGTTCAGATCGATGACTTAATGTGGTTCCTTGTGATTGTGAAGTATCAAAATGTGTGAAAGTGTTGGTCGGCGAGGGAAAGGTAAATTCATTGAACATAGCCGAATTAAGCAGGTCATATTATCTTCAATATCTTCATACAGACCTACTCCAGATGTTTATATTTTGTAGTTTTTTAGAGCTTCGGGCCTTCTGGCTTGCCCTGATCTCAGACCCTAGGCACGCCACTGCTACTCACCCCTAGCTCCGCTATAGTTCACCAGTATACTACTCACCCCTAGCTCCGCTATCGTTCACCAGTATACTACTCACCCCTAGCTCCGCTATATTTCACCAGTATACTACTCACCCCTAGCTCCGCTATCGTTCACCAGTATACTACTCACCCCTAGCTCCGCTATAGTTCACCAGTAAACTACTCACCCCTAGCTCCGCTATATTTCACCAGTATACTACTCACCCCTAGATCCGCTATCGTTCACCAGTATAGCTACTCACCCCTAGCTCCGCTATAGTTCACCAGTATACTACTCACCCCTAGCTCCGCTATAGTTCACCAGTATACTACTCACCCCTAGCTCCGCTATATTTCACCAGTATACTACTCACCCCTAGCTCCGCTATAGTTCACCAGTATACTACTCATCCCTAGCTCCGCTATAGTTCACCAGTATACTACTCGCGCCTAGCTCCGCTATAGTTCACCAGTATACTACTCACCCCTAGCTCCGCTATATTTCACCAGTATACTACTCACCCCTAGCTCCGCTATCGTTCACCAGTATACTACTCACCCCTAGCTCCGCTATAGTTCACCAGTATACTACTCACCCCTAGCTCCGCTATCGTTCACCAGTATACTACTCACCCCTAGCTCCGCTATCGTTCACCAGTATACTACTCACCCCTAGCTCCGCTATCGTTTACCAGTATACTACTCACCCCTAGCTCCGCTATAGTTCACCAGTATACTACTCACCCCTAGCTCCACTATAGTTCACCAGTATACTACTCGCGCCTAGCTCCGCATTAGTTCACCAGTATACTACTCACCCTTAGCTCCGCTATAGTTTACCAGTATACTACTCACCCCTAGCTCCGCTATAGTTCACCAGTATACTACTCATCCCTAGCTCCGCTATAGTTCACCAGTATACTACTCACCCCTAGCTCCGCTATAGTTCACCAGTATACTACTCACCCCTAACTCCGCTATAGTTCACCAGTATACTACTCACCCCTAGCTCCGCTATAGTTCACCAGTATACTACTCACCCCTAGCTCCGCTATCGTTCACCAGTATACTACTCACCCCTAGCTCCGCTATAGTTCACCGGTATACTACTCACCCCTAGCTCCGCTATATTTCACCAGTATACTACTCACCCCTAGCTCCGCTATCGTTCACCAGTATACTACTCACCCCTAGCTCCGCTATAGTTCACCAGTATACTACTCACCCCTAGCTCCGCTATCGTTCACCAGTATACTACTCACCAGTGGCGGTAACTCCATAGAAGCCCAAAAGCCCGGCTTGCCCTAACAAAATCTTATTTACACTACTAATGAATCTCAATTAATGACAACAACAAAATATTATTCACGAACGTAAATTTTCAATTAAAATAAATCAAAGATTCAATTTTTCAAACAACTGATCGATAGTCAAGTCGTTAAACTGCATAATATAGCGTATTAATCGAACAATACACTACATCTCTCTCGCACTCGTTGGCTTGCAACCGGGCTTCGCGAATTTATATGTCCGCACTCTTCTAACGTTAGCGAAACTGGTACCCCACTACATACATACTACTGTACGTATCTATAGATTCTATGAAAAATGCTCAATCCGAGCCAAAGCATGCTTGCTATTGAACTTAACCACAAGTGGGTACGAGGCTGCCGCGTAAACAACAGTCAACAGCTCTCGATCGGGCCAATCCCTGCGCAGCAGCCCGCAATCGGACCAATGGCTGCCTAGCGCATACTAACGGGCAAATCAGGAGCGATATTGAGCGCGCGGCTCATTGTTACCTGTGTGAGTGAAGTAGCAACTTTTAACGATAACGTGTTTGTTTTGTTTTGCATTTTAAGGTTGAGTGAATGTTTGTTTGTTAAAGTTACAAGTGTTTTGCATAAATTAGTGTTTATCGTTGTAAAAAATGATGTCACAGTTCAGATCGATGACTTAATGTGGTTCCTTGTGATTGTGAAGGATCAAAATGTGTAAAAGTGTTGGTCGGCGAGGGAAAGGTAAATTCATTGAACATAGCCGAATTAAGCAGGTCATATTATCTTCAATATCTTCATACAGACCTACTCCAGATGTTTATATTTTGTAGTTTTTTAGAGCTTCGGGCCTTCTGGCTTGCCCTGATCTCAGACCCTAGGCACGCCACTGCTACTCACCCCTAGCTCCGCTATAGTTCACCAGTATACTACTCACCCCTAGCTCCGCTATCGTTCACCAGTATACTACTCACCCCTAGCTCCGCTATCGTTCACCAGTATACTACTCACCCCTAGCTCCGCTATCGTTCACCAGTATACTACTCACCCCTAGCTCCGCTATAGTTCACCAGTATACTACTCACCCCTAGCTCCGCTATAGTTCACCAGTATACTACTCACCCCTAGCTCCGCTATAATTCACCAGTACACTACTCACCCCTAGCTCCGCTATAGTTCACCAGTATACTACTCACCCCTAGCTCCGCTATCGTTCACCAGTGTACTACTCACCCCTAGCTCCGCTATATTTCACCAGTATACTACTCACCCCTAGCTCCACTATCGTTCACCAGTATACTACTCACCCCTAGCTCCGCTATAGTTCACCAGTATACTACTCACCCCTAGCTCCGCTATCGTTCACCAGTATACTACTCACCCCTAGCTCCGCTATATTTCACCAGTATACTACTCAACCCTAGCTCCGCTATCGTTCACCAGTATACTACTCACCCCTAGCTCCGCTATAGTTTACCAGTATACTACTCACCCCTAGCTCCGCTATATTTCACCAGTATACTACTCACCCCTAGCTCCGCTATCGTTCACCAGTATACTACTCACCCCTAGCTCAGCTATCGTTCACCAGTATACTACTCACCCCTAGCTCCGCTATAGTTCACCAGTATACTACTCATCCCTAGCTCCGCTATCGTTCACCAGTATACTACTCACCCCTAGCTCCGCTATAGTTCACCAGTATACTACTCACCCCTAGCTCCGCTATAGTTCACCAGTATACTACTCACCCTTAGCTCCGCTATAGTTCACCAGTATACTACTCGCGCCTAGCTCCGCTATAGTTCACCAGTATACTACTCACCCCTAGCTCCGCTATAGTTCACCAGTATACTACTCACCCCTAGCTCCGCTATAGTTCACCAGTATACTACTCGCGCCTAGCTCCGCTATAGTTCACCAGTATACTACTCACCCCTAGCTCCGCTATAGTTCACCAGTATACTACTCGCGCCTAGCTCCGCTATAGTTCACCAGTATACTACTCACCCCTAGCTCCGCTATAGTTCACCAGTATACTACTCACCCCTAGCTCCGCTATAGTTCACCAGTATACTACTCACCCCTAGCTCCGCTATAGTTCACCAGTATACTACTCGCGCCTAGCTCCGCTATAGTTCACCAGTATACTACTCACCCCTAGCTCCGCTTTCGTTCACCAGTATACTACTCACCTCTAGCTCCGCTATTGTTCACCAATATACTACTCACCCCTAGCTTCGCTATAGTTCACCAGTATACTACTCACCCCTAGCTCCGCTATCGTTCACCAGTATACTACTCACCCCTAGCTCCGCTATAGTTCACCAGTATACTACTCACCCCTAGCTCCGCTATAGTTCACCAGTATACTACTCACCCCTAGCTCCGCTATAGTTCACCAGTATACTACTCACCTCTAGCTCCGCTATAGTTCACCAGTATACTACTCACCCCTAGCTCCGCTATAGTTCACCAGTATACTACTCACCCCTAGCTCCGCTATCGTTCACCAGTATACTACTCACCCCTAGCTCCGCTATAGTTCACCAGTATACTACTCACCCCTAGCTCCGCTATAGTTCACCAGTATACTACTCACCCCTAGCTCCGCTATAGTTCACCAGTATACTACTCACCCCTAGCTCCGCTATAGTTCACCAGTATACTACTCACCCCTAGCTCCGCTATCGTTCACCAGTATACTACTCACCCCTAGCTCCGCTATATTTCACCAGTATACTACTCACCCCTAGCTTCGCTATCGTTCACCAGTATACTACTCACCCCTAGCTCCGCTATAGTTTACCAGAATACTACTCACCCCTAGCTCCGCTATATTTCACCAGTATACTACTCACCCCTAGCTCCGCTATCGTTCACCAGTATACTACTCACCCCTAGCTCCGCTATCGTTCACCAGTATACTACTTACCTCTAGCTCCGCTATCGTTCACCAGTATACTACTCACCCCTAGCTCCGCTATAGTTCACCAGTATACTACTCATCCCTAGCTCCGCTATCGTTCACCAGTATACTACTCACCCCTAGCTCCGCTATAGTTCACCAGTATACTACTCACCCCTAGCTCCGCTATAGTTCACCAGTATACTACTCGCGCCTAGCTCCGCTATAGTTCACCAGTATACTACTCACCCCTAGCTCCGCTATAGTTCACCAGTATACTACTCGCGCCTAGCTCCGCTATAGTTCACCAGTATACTACTCACCCCTAGCTCCGCTATAGTTCACCAGTATACTACTCACCCCTAGCTCCGCTATAGTTCACCAGTATACTACTCATCCCTAGTTCCGCTATAGTTCACCAGTATACTACTCACCCCTAGCTTCGCTATAGTTCACCAGTATACTACTCACCCCTAGCTCCGCTATCGTTCACCAGTATACTACTCACCCCTAGCTCCGCTATCGTTCACCAGTATACTACTCACCCCTAGCTCCGCTATAGTTCACCAGTATACTACTCACCCCTAGCTCCGCTATCGTTCACCAGTATACTACTCACCCCTAGCTCCGCTATAGTTCACCAGTATACTACTCACCCCTAGCTCCGCTATCGTTCACCAGTATACTACTCACCCCTAGCTCCGCTATATTTCACCAGTATACTACTCACCCCTAGCTCCGCTATATTTCACCAGTATACTACTCACCCCTAGCTCCGCTATATTTCACCAGTATACTACTCACCCCTAGCTCCGCTATAGTTCACCAGTATACTACTCACCCCTAGCTCCGCTATAGTTCACCAGTATACTACTCACCCCTAGCTCCGCTATAGTTCACCAGTATACTACTCACCCCTAGCTCCGCTATAGTTCACCAGTATACTTCTCGCGCCTAGCTCCGCTATAGTTCACCAGTATACTACTCACCCCTAGCTCCGCTATAGTTCACCAGTATACTTCTTGCGCCTAGCTCCGCTATAGTTCACCAGTATACTACTCACTCCTAGCTCTGCTAAAGTTCACCAGTATACTACTCACCCCTAGCTCCACTATAGTTCACCAGTATACTACTCACCCCTAGCTCCGCTATCGTTCACCAGTATACTACTCACCCCTAGCTCCGCTATAGTTCACCAGTATACTACTTACCCCTAGCTCCGCTATCGTTCACCAGTATACTACTCACCCCTAGCTCCGCTATATTTCACCAGTATACTACTCACCCCTAGCTCCGCTATCGTTCACCAGTATACTACTCACCCCTAGCTCCGCTATAGTTCACCAGTATACTACTCACCCCTAGCTCCGCTATATTTCACCAGTATACTACTCACCCCTAGCTCCGAGTATACTACTCACCCCTAGCTCCGCTATCGTTCACCAGTATACTACTCACCCCTAGCTCCGCTATAGTTCACCAGTATACTACTCACCCCTAGCTCCGCTATAGTTCACCAGTATACTACTCACCCCTAGCTCCGCTATCGTTAACCAGTATACTACTCACCCCTAGCTCCGCTATCGTTCACCAGTATACTACTCACCCCTAGCTCCGCTATCGTTCACCAGTATACTACTCACCCCTAGCTCCGCTATAGTTCACCAGTATACTACTCACCCCTAGCTCCGCTATAGTTCACCAGTATACTACTCACCCCTAGCTCCGCTATAGTTCACCAGTGTACTACTCAACCCTAGCTCCGCTATAGTTCACCAGTATACTTCTCACCTCTAGCTCCGCTATAGTTCACCAGTATACTACTCACCCCTAGCTCCGCTATAGTTCACCAGTGTACTACTCAACCCTAGCTCCGCTATAGTTCACCAGTATACTACTCACCTCTAGCTCCGCTATAGTTCAGCAGTATACTACTCACCCCTAGCTCCGCTATAGTTCACCAGTATACTACTCACCCCTAGCTCCGCTATCGTTCACCAGTATACTACTCACCCCTTGCTCCGCTATAGTTGACATGTATACTACTCACCCCTAGCTCCGCTATCGTTCACCAGTATACTACTCACCCCTAGCTCCGCTATATTTCACCAGTATACTACTCACCCCTAGCTCCGCTATCGTTCACCAGTATAGCTACTTACCCCTAGCTCCGCTATAGTTCACCAGTATACTACTTACCCCTAGCTCCGCTATAGTTCACCAGTATACTAATCACCCCTAGCTCCGCTATCGTTCACCAGTATACTACTCACCCCTAGCTCCGCTATAGTTCACCAGTATACTACTCACCCCTAGCTCCGCTATCGTTCACCAGTATACTACTCACCCCTAGCTCCGCTATAGTTCACCAGTATACTACTCGCGCCTAGCTCCGCTATAGTTCACCAGTATATTACTCACCCCTAGCTCCGCTATCGTTCACCAGTATACTACTCATCCCTAGCTCCGCTATAGTTCACCAGTATACTACTCACCCCTAGCTCCGCTATCGTTCACCAGTATACTACTCACCCCTAGCTCCGCTATAGTTCACCAGTATACTATTCACCCCTAGCTCCGCTATAGTTCACCAGTATACTACTCACCCCTAGCTCCGCTATCGTTCACCAGTATACTACTCACCCCTAGCTCCGCTATAGTTCACCAGTGTACTACTCAACCCTAGCTCCGCTATAGTTCACCAGTATACTACTCACCTCTAGCTCCGCTATAGTTCAGCAGTATACTACTCACCCCTAGCTCCGCTATAGTTCACCAGTATACTACTCACCCCTAGCTCCGCTATCGTTCACCAGTATACTACTCACCCCTTGCTCCGCTATAGTTGACATGTATACTACTCACCCCTAGCTCCGCTATCGTTCACCAGTATACTACTCACCCCTAGCTCCGCTATATTTCACCAGTATACTACTCACCCCTAGCTCCGCTATCGTTCACCAGTATAGCTACTTACCCCTAGCTCCGCTATAGTTCACCAGTATACTACTTACCCCTAGCTCCGCTATAGTTCACCAGTATACTAATCACCCCTAGCTCCGCTATCGTTCACCAGTATACTACTCACCCCTAGCTCCGCTATAGTTCACCAGTATACTACTCACCCCTAGCTCCGCTATCGTTCACCAGTATACTACTCACCCCTAGCTCCGCTATAGTTCACCAGTATACTACTCGCGCCTAGCTCCGCTATAGTTCACCAGTATATTACTCACCCCTAGCTCCGCTATCGTTCACCAGTATACTACTCACCCCTAGCTCCGCTATCGTTCACCAGTATACTACTCACCCCTAGCTCCGCTATAGTTCACCAGTATACTACTCACCCCTAGCTCCGCTATCGTTCACCAGTATACTACTCACCCCTGCTCTGCTATCGTTTACCAGTATACTACTCACCCCTAGCTCCGCTATAGTTCACCAGTATACTACTCACCCCTAGCTCCGCTATAGTTCACCAGTATAATACTCGCGCCTAGCTCCGCTATAGTTCACCAGTATACTACTCACCCCTAGCTCCGCTATCGTTCACCAGTATACTACTCACCCCTAGCTCCGCTATCGTTCACCAGTATACTACTCACCCCTAGCTCCGCTATAGTTCACCAGTATACTACTCACCCCTAGCTCCGCTATCGTTCACCAGTATACTACTCACCCCTAGCTCCGCTATAGTTCACCAGTATACTACTCACCCCTAGCTCCGCTATCGTTCACCAGTATACTACTCACCCCTTGCTCCGCTATAGTTGACATGTATACTACTCACCCCTAGCTCCGCTATCGTTCACCAGTATACTACTCACCCCTAGCTCCGCTATATTTCACCAGTATACTACTCACCCCTAGCTCCGCTATCGTTCACCAGTATACTACTCACCCCTAGCTCCGCTATAGTTCACCAGTATACTACTCACCCCTAGCTCCGCTATCGTTCACCAGTATACTACTCACCAGTGGCGGTACCTCCATAGAAGCCCAAAAGCCCGGCTTGCCCTAAAAAAATCTTATTTACACTACTAATGAATCTCAATTAATGACAACAACAAAATATTATTCACGAACGTAAATTTTCAATCAAAATCAATCAAAGATTCAATTTTTCAAGCAACTGATCGATAATCAAGTCGTTAAACTGCATAATATAGCGTATTAATCGATCAATACACTACATCTCTCTCGCACTCGTTGGCTTGCAACCGGGCTTCGCGAATTTATATGTCCGCACTCTTCTAACGTTAGCGAAACTGGTACCCCACTACATACATACTACTGTACGTATCTATAGATTCTATGAAAAATGCTCAATCCGAGCCAAAGCATGCTTGCTATTGAACTTAACCACAAGTGGGTACGAGGCTGCCGCGTAAACAACAGTCAACAGCTCTCGATCGGGCCAATCCCTGCGCAGCAGCCCGCAATCGGACCAATGGCTGCCTAGCGCATACTAACGGGCAAATCAGGAGCGATATTGAGCGCGCGGCTCATTGTTACCTGTGTGAGTGAAGTAGCAAATTTTAACGATAACGTGTTTGTTTTGTTTTGCATTTTAAGGTTGAGTGAATGTTTGTTTGTTAAAGTTACAAGTGTTTTGCATAAATTAGTGTTTATCGTTGTAAAAAATGATGTCAAAGTTCAGATCGATGACTTAATGTGGTTCCTTGTGATTGTGAAGGATCAAAATGTGTGAAAGTGTTGGTCGGCGAGGGAAAGGTAAATTCATTGAACATAGCCGAATTAAGCAGGTCATATTATCTTCAATATCTTCATACAGACCTACTCCAGATGTTTATATTTTGTAGTTTTTTTAGAGCTTCGGGCCTTCTGGCTTGCCCTGATCTCAGACCCTAGGCACGCCACTGCTACTCACCCCTAGCTCCGCTATAGTTCACCAGTATACTACTCACCCCTAGCTCCGCTATCGTTCACCAGTATACTACTCACCCCTAGCTCCGCTATATTTCACCAGTATACTACTCACCCCTAGCTCCGCTATAGTTCACCAGTATACTACTCACCCCTAGTTCCGCTATAGTTCACCAGTATACTACTCGCGCCTAGCTCCGCTATAGTTCATCAGTATACTACTCACCCCTAGCTCCGCTATAGTTCACCAGTATACTACTCACCCCTAGCTCCGCTATGGTTCACCAGTATACTACTCACCCCTAGCTCCGCTATAGTTCACCAGTATACTACTCACCCCTAGCTCCACTATCGTTCACCAGTATACTACTCACCCCTAGCTCCGCTTTAGTTCACCAGTATACTACTCACCCCTAGCTCCGCTATAGTTCACCAGTATACTACTCACCCCTAGCTCCGCTATAGTTCTTCAGTATACTACTCACCCCTAGCTCCGCTATAGTTCACCAGTATACTACTCACCCCTAGTTCCGCTATAGTTCACCAGTATACTACTCACCCCTAGCTCCGCTATAGTTCACCAGTATACTACTCACCCCTAGCTCCGCTATAGTTCACCAGTATACTACTCACCCCTAGCTCCGCTATATTTCACCAGTATACTTTTCACCCCTAGCTCCGCTATAGTTCACCAGTATACTATTCACCCCTAGCTCCGCTATCGTTCACCAGTATACTACTCATCCCTAGCTCCGCTATAGTTCACCAGTATACTACTCACCCCTAGCTCCGCTATAGTTCTTCAGTATACTACTCACCCCTAGCTCCGCTATAGTTCACCAGTATACTACTCACCCCTAGCTCCGCTATAGTTCACCAGTATACTACTCACCCCTAGCTCCGCTATAGTTCACCAGTATACTACTCACCCCTAGCTCCGCTATAGTTCACCAGTATACTACTCACCCCTAGCTCCGCTATATTTCACCAGTATACTACTCACCCCTAGCTCCGCTATAGTTCACCAGTATACTACTCACCCCTAGCTCCGCTATCGTTCACCAGTATACTACTCATCCCTAGCTCCGCTATAGTTCACCAGTATACTACTCACCCCTAGTTCCGCTATAGTTCACCGGTATACTACTCGCGCCTAGCTCTGCTATAGTTCACCAGTATACTACTCACCCCTAGCTCCGCTATAGTTCACCAGTATACTACTTACCCCTAGCTCCGCTATAGTTCACCAGTATACTACTCACCCCTAGCTCCGCTATAGTTCACCAGTATACTACTCACCCCTAGCTCCACTATCGTTCACCAGTATACTACTCACCCCTAGCTCCGCTATAGTTCACCAGTATACTACTCACCCCTAGCTCCGCTATCGTTCACCAGTATACTACTCACCCCTAGCTCCGCTATATTTCACCAGTATACTACTCACACCTAGCTCCGCTATAGTTCACCAGTGTACTACTCACCCCTAGCTCCGCTATCGTTCACCAGTGTACTACTCACCCCTAGCTCCGCTATAGTTCACCAGTATACTACTCACCCTTAGCTCCGCTATAGTTCACCAGTATACTACTCACCCCTAGCTCCACTATAGTTCACCAGTATACTACTCGCGCCTAGCTCCGCTATAGTTCACCAGTATACTACTCACCCCTAGCTCCGCTATCGTTCACCAGTATACTACTCACCCCTAGCTCCGCTATAGTTCACCAGTATACTACTCAACCCTAGCTCCGCTATCGTTCACCAGTATACTACTCACCCCTGGCTCCGCTATATTTCACCAGTATACTACTCACCCCTAGCTCCGCTATAGTTCTTCAGTATACTACTCACCCCTAGCTCCGCTATAGTTCACCAGTATACTACTCACCCCTAGTTCCGCTATAGTTCACCAGTATACTACTCGCGCCTAGCTCCGCTATAGTTCATCAGTATACTACTCACCCCTAGCTCCGCTATAGTTCACCAGTATACTACTCACCCCTAGCTCCGCTATGGTTCACCAGTATACTACTCACCCCTAGCTCCGCTATAGTTCACCAGTATACTACTCACCCCTAGCTCCACTATCGTTCACCAGTATACTACTCACCCCTAGCTCCGCTTTAGTTCACCAGTATACTACTCACCCCTAGCTCCGCTATAGTTCACCAGTATACTACTCACCCCTAGCTCCGCTATAGTTCTTCAGTATACTACTCACCCCTAGCTCCGCTATAGTTCACCAGTATACTACTCACCCCTAGTTCCGCTATAGTTCACCAGTATACTACTCACCCCTAGCTCCGCTATAGTTCACCAGTATACTACTCACCCCTAGCTCCGCTATAGTTCACCAGTATACTACTCACCCCTAGCTCCGCTATATTTCACCAGTATACTTTTCACCCCTAGCTCCGCTATAGTTCACCAGTATACTATTCACCCCTAGCTCCGCTATCGTTCACCAGTATACTACTCATCCCTAGCTCCGCTATAGTTCACCAGTATACTACTCACCCCTAGTTCCGCTATAGTTCACCAGTATACTACTCGCGCCTAGCTCCGCTATAGTTCACCAGTATACTACTCACCCCTAGCTCCGCTATAGTTCACCAGTATACTACTCACCCCTAGCTCCGCTATATTTCACCAGTATACTACTCACCCCTAGCTCCGCTATAGTTCACTAGTATACTACTCACCCCTAGCTCCACTATCGTTCACCAGTATACTACTCACCCCTAGCTCCGCTATAGTTCACCAGTATACTACTCAGCCCTAGCTCCGCTATCGTTCACCAGTATACTACTCACCCCTAGCTCCGCTATATTTCACCAGTATACTACTCACACCTAGCTCCGCTATAGTTCACCAGTATACTACTCACCCCTAGCTCCGCTATCGTTTACCAGTGTACTACTCACCCCTAGCTCCGCTATAGTTCACCAGTATACTACTCACCCTTAGCTCCGCTATAGTTCACCAGTATACTATTTACCCCTAGCTCCACTATAGTTCACCAGTATACTTCTCGCGCCTAGCTCCGCTATAGTTCACCAGTATACTACTCACCCCTAGCTCCGCTATCGTTCACCAGTATACTACTCACCCCTAGCTCCGCTATAGTTCACCAGTATACTACTCAACCCTAGCTCCGCTATCGTTCACCAGTATACTACTCACCCCTGGCTCCGCTATATTTCACCAGTATACTACTCACCCCTAGCTCCGCTATAGTTCACCAGTATACTACTCACCCCTAGCTCCGCTATAGTTCACCAGTGTACTACTCACCCCTAGTTCCGCTATAGTTCACCAGTATACTACTCGCGCCTAGCTCCGCTATAGTTCACCAGTATACTACTCACCCCTAGCTCCGCTATAGTTCACCAGTATACTACTCACCCCTAGCTCCTCTATGGTTCACCAGTATACTACTCACCCCTAGCTCCGCTATAGTTCACCAGTATACTACTCACCCCTAGCTCCACTATCGTTCACCAGTATACTACTCACCCCTAGCTCCGCTATAGTTCACCAGTATACTACTCACCCCTAGCTCCGCTATCGTTCACCAGTATACTACTCACCCCTAGCTCCGCTATATTTCACCAGTATACTACTCACACCTAGCTCCGCTATAGTTCACCAGTATACTACTCACCCCTAGCTCCGCTATAGTTCACCAGTATACTACTCACCCCTAGCTCCGCTATAGTTCACCAGTATACTACTCACCCTTAGCTCCGCTATAGTTCACCAGTATACTACTCACCCCTAGCTCCACTATAGTTCACCAGTATACTACTCGCGCCTAGCTCCGCTATAGTTCACCAGTATACTACTCACCCCTAGCTCCGCTATCGTTCACCAGTATACTACTCATTCCTAGCTCCGCTATCGTTCACCAGTATACTACTCACCCCTAGCTCCGCTATCGTTCACCAGTATACTACTCACCCCTGGCTCCGCTATATTTCACCAGTATACTACTCACCCCTAGCTCCGCTATAGTTCACCAGTATACTACTCACCCCTAGCTCCGCTATAGTTTACCAGTATACTACTTACCCCTAGCTCCGCTATCGTTCACCAGTATACTACTCACCCCTAGCTCCGCTATCGTTCACCAGTATACTACTCACCCCTAGCTCCGTTATAGTTCACCAGTATACTACTCACCCCTAGCTCCGCTATACTTCACCAGTATACTACTCACCCCTAGCTCCGCTATCGTTCACCAGTATACTACTCACCCCTAGCTCCGCTATAGTTCACCAGTATACTACTCACCAGTGGCGGTACCTCCATAGAAGCCCAAAAGCCCGGCTTGCCCTAACAAAATCTTATTTACACTACTAATGAATCTCAATTAATATAATAATAATATAATAATAATAATAACATTTATTTCAGAAAACTGGTTCCATTTTTGTTAGTAGGTACATATTAAACTTATAAGCTAATGTTAGTATCTTATATCTAAAAACAAAAGACATTAATATAAGGGTCTGGTGGCCCTCCCATCGTTAGCGAGAGAGTGATAGCCCACCCAGGTTCGCAGCATGGGTGAATCCCACCTTTCAGACAGCGTCGACAGGAGGATATTGGAGCTGCAACGCACGCGTCTTAATAACGAAGCGCTGCGTAAGCGCATCACAGCATAAAAATCTGGTACTCCCGCCTCCGCGAACATCGCAGACGCACTGCACCAGCGCGGCAGCCCCATCATCGCCCTGAACGCGTTGTTGTATTGCACGCGAAGGGCGCTGTATGCCCGCCGCGAATACCCCACCCATAAACTGCAAGTGTACATCGATTGACAGTATGACTTGAATAATGTTACTTTTACATCTACTGTACAACGTGCGAATCTACGAGCGAGCATGTTACACCGCACAGACAGCGCCCTCCGCTCCCTCTCTATATCCATATCATCTACTAAGTCCTCAGTGACCCAATGGCCCAGATATTTAAAATGTTTCACCTGTTTTATCAGGGTACCGCCAAGAGTGATTGCAGGAGCCAAATATTGTTTTTTGCCTGCCTTGAAAACGATAAGTTCACTTTTTTTGGCATTATATATGAGCCCATGTGTCACTGCATACTCCTCACATATCTGGATTAGGCGTCTCAACGCACCAATTGAAGGGCTCAGTAGCACCATATCATCGGCGTAACTTATGTTGTTCATACATATGCCGTCAATGGAACAACCGATACCAGCACTACTCAGCCCCTCAATCAAGCCGTTAATGTATAGGTTGAAGAGACGCGGCGAGGTCAACCCCCCTTGCCTCACCCCGCACTGCAACCCATACACCTGTGACTGAGTGCCAGCCCATCTAACACTGTTCAGCTGATTACTGTACCAGAACTTCAGCAGCCTAATAATTTCAGGGGGGAACCCCGCAATGGACCCAAGTTTTCTCCACAGGACATCGTAATTGACGAGATCGAATGCCCTGGAGAGATCCAAGAAGCATGCGTAAACTGGCGTATTTCTGGCCGTATAGTAGTGGACAGTCTGCTTGAGACAGAGGATAGCACTCTCCGTAGATAAATCCGACCTAAAGCCGAACTGTGCGTCGTGTAGTTGTATATGTTTCTCCAGCTGTTTATCAAGCAGGCTATCCAGTACCTTTGCGATAATGGTTGCCAAAGAAATAGGTCTGTAATTTGACAGGTCAGAAACGTCACCTGTTTTGTTTTTTATAATAGGAACGACCAGTGTACGCATTAGATCTCCAGGTAAGTGGCCATGTGAAAGTGACAGATTAAACAGCAAAGCAAGAACCCTGGGAAGGTGGACACCAGCGTACCTCAGGTGCTCGACACTGAGACTATCGTGACCAGGTGACTTTCCCCTAGACATTTTTTGGATCACCTCAGCTACGTCCTTTGCCGAAAAGTACAGTTTCACTTCATCGTCACTCGTCTCACCGTCGGGCACCCGCGATACTGTAGCAGGTATACACGGTGGTTCCACCCCGAAATGACACTGAAAAGCTTTGGCTATTTCACGGTGGTTGTGTAAGCCGTTCACGCTTGCAGGTAACCCCGACCCTGGATTCAGCTGTTTAGTAGCTTTCCAGAATTTTCCAAATTGTTTCTTATTGTGATGTTCTGCAATAATATTCATCTTTATTTGTTGCTCTTTATTTTGACAAAAATTTAATCTAGATTTGAATATTTTCCGCGATTCATGCATATCATTATAAATCTGACCTGAGTTTGGTTTACCATAAAGTAACCACAACTGAAAACAACGTCGGGCCTCACCATGCGCTTCCCGCACAAATCGGTTCCACCCCGGTACTACCTTATACTTACATTGCTTATTTACAAAACAACTTACAGCTGCATCTGTTAAAATACTAACAACATTGAAATACATATTCTCTATTTCCAACTTATGATCATTATTATTACACTGTTTGTTGGCACACATACCAAAATTTTGAGGAAAATCAATTTCTCTTAACTTGGAATTACAAATATCTGTGTATAACTCTATTTGATTAGCACTACGCTCTCCCCATATTACTCGATTACAAACATTATTTTCCAAAGTAACATTTTTCTTACTTATCTTACCTAAATCACATTCAATCATCAAAGGATAGTGATCCGAAATATAAATATCATACAAGACAGAGGCAGATACCACAGATGGCCGCGCGGCGCTAGTCACGACACAGTGATCCAGCCACCGCCGGCACCCGTGCGCTTCACTAACAAACGTAAATGTATCACTAGGTAATAATTCTAAGTCAACACATGTCCATGATTGATCGCTACAAAAATCTAACAAGTCATTAGCAAACAACTCACCTGGGTGCGCGTTAAAGTCCCCAAGTATATATACTGATTCCACATTGTTACTTTCAATAATTTTTCCGGCAGGAGCCATTCGAACTAGACGTGTGCTCAATTATTTTCTAATTTTTTATTCGATCTTTTAAGAAAGTTAAACCTTATAACTTGTGCAGTACGATGGTTTTCTGAGTGTATCGTGTCAAGTGACTTATTCCCTACTTCTCCGCATCGCTATCAATTGCATTGATAACACGGCCAGCAGCAGCTAGCGCGGGGACCGCATACCTCACCGCTGCGATAAGAGACAGCAACAAATAATTGCTCTCTCGCTTCAATTTGTGACCGTGTGTGCATAACGAGACCCGTAAGCAAAATGACTCACCAATGTGCCGCATGTCCTGATGCTATTGAAGACAAACGATATATGGAATGTAAACGCTGCGCTCAAAAATACCATTACTTGTGTATCAATATCGGACAAGATGACTTACGTAAAATCACTACTGAGTATAAAAATAAGTGGTTATGTCCTATTTGCTTGGCCAAACAACCGAAGAGTGATAATTCGCGACCATCGACGCCTACTGAGATGGCTGATCTAACATTTAATATTACACGCCGCAAAATGTATGGAAGAACAGATAGTGATCCGAACCTGGGCGTTTCGTGTGGTGCAGACGTAAATATGAATAACATTCGTGAAATCATTCGCGAGGAGATGCGTGGCACGATGAAAGAAATTATGAGTGAATGCATTTTAAATTTTAACAATAATATGAAGGAGCAGTTGACTGATATTTCTAACCAAATAAGTGATTTTAAAGACTCACTTTCATTTCTCAATGAGCGTTATGATAATTTCAATACAGACATGGTTGCCGCTAATAAAGAAATAAAATCGCTTAGAAAAGATAATGAATTAATTACCACCGAACTCCAGACATTAAAAGCGCGCTTTAACCAATTTGATCAACTGTCTCGCTCAACTAATTTGGAAATACAATGTGTTCCCGAGCGTAAAGCGGAAAATATCATAAATATAGTTAAACAGCTAGGAAAAGTGATTAAATGTAATGTCGAAGAGAAAGACATTTTATATTGCTCCCGTATTGCGAAACTCCAGCCTAACAACCCCCGACCACGTTCCATTTTAGTAAAATATAGCACCCCGCGAATGAGGGATTGTTTTTTGGCAGCCGCTGTACAATATAATAAGGATAATGTAAATAACAAACTGAATACGAGCCATCTAGGCATACCGGCGACCTCAGCAAGCCCTATTTACGTCAGCGAGAACTTATCCCCCGAAAATAAGTCGCTTCACGCCGCGACGCGCAGCCGTGCTAAGGAGCTCGGTTATACTTATGTATGGGTGCGAGGCGGGCGTATTTATGTGCGCAAGACCGAAACATCCCAGTCCGTTTATGTTCGCAATAAAGAAACACTAGATAAGCTTAAATAGTTTGTGTATGTCTTTAACTTATAGGATAGATTAATGTTTATTTGTAATGTATCTTATTTTTTCATTTTTAAAAAATGGCTTCCTGCAATGTAATTAACATTTATTACCAAAATGTTCAAGGATTACGTACAAAAACAAGTAAGCTATTTGTATCTTCCTCACTTTCTGAATACGACATAATAATACTGAGTGAGACTTGGCTAAATAATAATGTAAAGGACTCCGAACTATTTTGTGATTCGTATAATATTTATAGACGTGATCGCCAATCAAGTTCCTTTTATTGCAAAAAAGAAGGCGGAGGGGTGCTAATTGCCATTTCAAAAAAAATCACTTCCTTGCGAATGTCAAGTTACGAAAGCAATTGTGAGGATCTATGGTTAGAGCTAGATATAAAAATAAAGGGTAAGTTTGAAAAATTATTACTTTGTGCTACTTATCTACCTCCGCCCACACCTACACATATTTTGGATCATTTTTTTGATAACGCGAATTTGGTTGCGAGCAAATACAAACATGTTCTTATTTGTGGCGACTTTAATCAGGGAAATATTACATGGAATGGCACACATGGTGCCCCTCTAATATACAACATAGATAGTAAAAGTGTCAACTCACAAAATTTGTTTAACTTCATAGCTTTTAATAACTTAAACCAATATAATTACATAGTTAACCACAACAATAGAATTCTGGATTTAATATTGACTAATCTTCCAATTAGTTTTATAGGGAATCCATCAGTGCCTCTAAGTAATATAGATCGCCACCATCCACCATTAGAATTTTCAACTAACTTGGACTATGACGATAAATTACAAAATAAAAGTGATTGTTATAAGCAACAGTTCTATAAAGCTGATTATGAAAAAATATGTAGTTTTTTAGACAAAATTGATTGGAGCAAAGAATTTAGTTTGTGTGATACAGTTGATGACATGCTTAAAAAGTTTTACACTGTTTTAAATGATGTTATAAAATCTTTTGTACCTATTTCACTAATTAAAACAAATAAAATTCCAACATGGTTCACAGGCAATTTAAAACGTTTATTAAACGAAAAAAACAAATATCGAGTACGTTATTTAAAATATAAAAATCCATTGGATAATATACAATTCAACACTTTAAAAAAAAGATGTGCAGTTTTGGCAACGAAGTGCTATAATAATTATGTCTCCCTGATCGAAGAATCTATTAAATCGAATCCAAAACTTTTTTGGTCCTATGTTAAACAGAAAAATAATAGCAATAGTGCATTTCCATCAAAAATCACATATGAAAACAATACTGCTACTACTGGCCCAGAAATATGTAACACGTTGGCTTCCTTCTTTTCCGCTACATACGACTCTATCAGTTGTTCTGTGGCCGATCCTGATTCCGCAAATGGTACTGATATTGCTGTAACTGCTGAGGACTTGATAGGATCTCCCGGTAATGTGATAGAAACCACAAACTGCCTGAGTAATATTTCGTTTTCTGTTGATGAGGTTTTAAAACATCTAAAATCTATCGATCGTAACAAAGGGGCCGGCATTGACGGTATACCTTATATTTTTGTATGGAGTTGCGCCAAACAATTATCAATACCTCTCACACTAATATTCAATAAGTCGTTATCCTCAGGAACCTTTCCTTCATATTGGAAAACTGCCTTAATTATACCTATCCATAAATCGGGTGACGAACATTTAGCTAAAAACTACAGGCCTATCTCAATTCTACCAGTTTTTGCTAAGATATTAGAAGCTATGTTATGTCCCATAATAATCTGGCATATAAAACGTCTACTTATTGAAGAACAGCATGGTTTCGTTAGTTCACGTTCTACTAGCACCAACCTAGTAAGCTTTGTTGATGACGTTGTTCAGTCTGTTGATGCTCGTGTATCAGTTGACGTGATTTATACAGACCTGTCAAAAGCTTTTGACAGGGTTAGTCATAAAATCTTATTAATTAAATTATCTAGATTTGGTTTTGCTGGCGATCTCCTCAGATGGTGTTCTTCTTATCTATCTAACCGTTCGTCAAAAGTTGCTGTGAATGGTTTCACATCTGAACCATTCTTGAACCCATCTGGCGTACCACAAGGGTCACATTTGGGACCAGTATTTTTCAATCTTTTCATTAATGATATTACTAGTTGTCTGAAGCATAGTCGATCATATTTGTATGCAGATGATTTAAAAATACTGAGACCGATAAAAGATGAGCGAGATGTGTCTTTACTGCAAAGCGATATAAATAGAGTAGAACAATGGTGTATCAGAAATGAAATGGTCCTAAATCCCGAAAAATGCAATTTTATTAGCTTCACGAGAAATTATAACACATTTCCTAGAAACTATTATATATCCAACCAGTCACTTGAAGAGGTTGAAGAAGTCCGAGATTTGGGCGTTACATTAGATAAAAAACTAACCTTTAAAAATCATTACAATTCTATAGTAAATAAAGCTCTAAAGTGCCTGGGTTTTGTAATTAGAAATTGTAAGGACTTCAAGAATCATAACACTAAAATCAAATTATACAATAGCATTGTTAGATCTAGCCTTGAATATTGCAGTATCGTGTGGTCCCCGCACTACGAAGTTCATTCAAATAATATTGAAAGAGTGCAAAAGAGGTTCCTTTATCATCTGGCTTATCAATGTAAAATGGCTAAAAAACTCGATTCTTATGCGAAGAGACTAAAATATTTCAAAATGACCTCATTGAAAAACAGGCGCAAAAGACTTGACCAAACTTTTATCTATAAGATAGTTAATAGTGTATTTGATTGTCCGCAGTTACTTAACAAAATAAGACTCAACATTCCACTAAAACTGCCGCGATTCTCCAGATATGCCTTATTTTCAGTAAAGTATTCAAAAAGCAATTTAGGCCACTATTCCCCAATAAACAGATTACAAACACAATATAATGCAATCTCAAAAAACAACAACGATCTGGATATTTTTTGGCTATCATTACCTCTTTTTAAGAAAAGAATCATCAATTTACATAAATAAAGTAGCAGTTGCCAGCGACTTCGTCCGCGCAGACCCTAGGGAACCTTTAACCTGGATAAGAAGTGGCCTATGTATTAACCCAAGTCTTAATCCGTCTTCTAACCAAATTTCATCTAAATTTGTCCAGCTGTTTGGGTGTGAGGAGGAGGTAGCAAACACACACATAAACATACACACATACACACACACACACACATACACATACAAGTTTTCGCATTTATAATATTAGTAAATACATCCTGTATTTGTATTTCGTACAATTTTGCAATACCTTTATGTTTTATATATGTATACATATATATTTGTGCTGCAGTTTCTGAGTCTTCATTAATTTATTCATCCACTTATTGATACGTATTTTACAATTCACTGATTACAAATGGCTCACTTGATACGGTTTTATAGCTTTTTCTTAAAGTATTTATATTTTGTTTTACTTACAGTATAAGTATAATTAATTACTTAGTATAAATTTACAGTCTGTTACTTAAGTTCAAGGGTGATTGGCTTCTGTTATGTTTCTTTTTAAGTTTTTGATGCTTTCCGTAGCAACCTTTAAGTAAGGCAACACTTACCTTGTATAATAATTTTTAAGTTACATATTTGCGTGTGAAGTGTATGACCTTGTTGGTTGTTCTAATAAATAAAATAAAAAAAATAAAAAATAATAGAACACATTTCACCTAAACAGTTCGTGAATTCGGGTAAATTATCTACCGAGTCAGTCGGCATGTACACTGAGAACACCAACACTGAACGCTCCTCGAGAATTATTTTAATCGCACATATGCGTACACTGTTACACTGTATAACTGATACCGCTGGAAAAGCATCTTTTCTCCAGAGTAAGGCAACCCCACCGTAGGGCCTTCCTCTCAGCACACCCGCAGACGTATCCACTGCCGACGACCCCGTATAGGAAAATGAATCATCTATGGTGCCTAGGAGGGGAATGTCGTGCGGTAGTAACCAAGTTTCTTGAAGTGCGATGATGTCCGCAGTGCCACACAGTCTTCGTAAACATTCAATAGATCTTCTGACACACTTACAGTTAAAACTAACTATCTTGGTTTTCTCCATTATTCATTAATTTTTGATCCCGTCTCACACTTCTCGGTCTAAAACGGATGAACTGCCTGTAAGCAATTCCTTTTGGCCAAAAGTCGTCTTTCAGTATTGTATCTAAGTGACACTTAGGTACATGAATTTTATACGATTGATAGTCTTTTACAACTTTCATGGCCACTTTTTCAACTGAAACGCTTATATTGGCTCGCTTTTTTATATAATCCATGACATCATTTTCGGTCACTTCTTTTCCCACATTATATATATAAATAGGTGTCATGATATCTGCCGCTTTTAGCTTCTCATCTGGTTCTAAAACAGCTTTTCCTATTTTGCCTTCAAATTTATTCTTTAGTCTTTTTCTTTGCACTTGTTTCCACTCATCGTTTGTAGGCAAATTCCATTGTCCTTCTTTTAATACCTCAGCCATAGTTTTAACAAGCGGGAGGTCCGTGTGTCGCGGACTAGGGACAGAAGCGCTCGCGTCAGTGGCCGTTCGCAGCGGCGCATGACTCATAGCGACCGCTTCCTCGCTCACTATTCTCTGTCTACCCGGCGGCTCACGCTGATATTGGGACAACTGAATTTGCGTACCCTGATAATCGTCGTGTAGAGACAATGGCGATGATGAATGTTTCGCATCTTCAACCATAGGATGTAATCCCATTGGCCCACTGTTGCAGGAAAAACTATCCATCATACCGGCGCCGCGACGATTGTTTACATTGCAGTCGAATTTACTTATTGGAATTTGTTTTGATTGTTCAATATCACATTTTATAGTTTCCAGCTGCTCGGTAGTCACGTAGGTAATTATCTTTAATTCTGCTGACCTCCTGTTGTAACACAAGTAAATCTTTAAGTATCCTCGTAACATCGACGTGATCAAACAGTACAGGGGGTAGTTTTTGGAGATCACGAGCAACAAAAACTGGGATTTCTTCTGGATCCGTTTCCTTCAGTAAGCATATTATATCGTCTATATTGCGCGACGTCTTCCCGTCCCGTTTACGTAGCTTTTTCTTCTTCGTGGGAAACGATTCAAATAACAGATTTTTCGCATTTAAAATATCACTCTCCGAGAAAGCACTTAAACAGATCCGTGCGATACTATCTTCATCCATAACATCAATCTTGTTATTCACGAACGCTAACACTTCATTTATTACAATATTACATGACGAACACTTTACTAGTTTGGTAGCCATCTCGACACAGTACGAAAGATGTGCTAGCGCGTCACATCCACCACGCAACAAGGTGCGCGCGCGACCACAATTAATGACAACAACAAAATATTATTCACGAACGTAAATTTTCAATCAAAATCAATCAAAGATTCAATTTTTCAAACAACTGATCAATAGTCAAGTCGTTAAACTGCATAATATAGCGTATTAATCGAACAATACACTACATCTCTCTCGCACTCATTGGCTTGCAACCGGGCTTCGCGAATTTATATGTCCGCACTCTTCTAACGTTAGCGAAACTGGTACCCCACTACATACATACTACTGTACGTATCTATAGATTCTATGAAAAATGCTCAATCCGAGCCAAAGCATGCTTGCTATTGAACTTAACCACAAGTGGGTACGAGGCTGCCGCGTAAACAACAGTCAACAGCTCACGATCGGGCCAATCCCTGCGCAGCAGCCCGCAATCGGACCAATGGCTGCCTAGCGCATACTAACGGGCAAATCAGGAGCGATATTGAGCGCGCGGCTCATTGTTACCTGTGTGAGTGAAGTAGCAACTTTTAACGATAACGTATTTGTTTTGTTTTGCATTTTAAGGTTGAGTGAATGTTTGTTTGTCAAAGTTACAAGTGTTTTGCATAAATTAGTGTTAATCGTTGTAAAAAATGATGTCACAGTTCAGATCCATGACTTAATGTGGTTCCTTGTGATTGTGAAGGATCAAAATGTGTGAAAGTGTTGGTCGGCGAGGGAAAGGTAAATTCATTGAACATAGCCGAATTAAGCAGGTCATATTATCTTCAATATCTTCATACAGACCTACTCCAGATGTTTATATTTTGTAGCTTTTTAGAGCTTCGGGCCTTCTGGCTTGCCCTGATCTCAGACCCTAGGCACGCCACTGCTACTCACCCCTAGCTCCGCTATAGTTCACCAGTATACTACTCACCCCTAGCTCCGCTATCGTTCACCAGTATACTACTCACCCCTAGCTCCGCTATAGTTCACCAGTATACTACTCACCCCTAGCTCCGCTATCGTTCACCAGTATACTACTCACCCCTAGCTCCGCTATAGTTCACCAGTATACTACTCACCCCTAGCTCCGCTATCGTTCACCAGTATACTACTCACCCCTAGCTCCGCTATAGTTCACCAGTATACTACTCACCCCTAGCTCCGCTATATTTCACCAGTATACTACTCACCCCTAGCTCCGCTATCGTTCACCAGTATACTACTCACCCCTAGCTCCGCTATAGTTCACCAGTATACTACTCACCCCTAGCTCCGCTATCGTTCACCAGTATACTACTCACCAGTGGCGGTACCTCCATTGAAGCCCAAAAGCCCGGCATGCCCTAACAAAATCTTATTTACACTACTAATGAATCTCAATTAATGACAACAACAAAATATTATTCACGAACGTAAATTTTCAATCAAAAACAATCAAAGATTCAATTTTTCATACAACTGATCAATAGTCAAGTCGTTAAACTGCATAATATAGCGTATTTATCGAACAATACACTACATCTCTCTCGCACTCGTTGGCTTGCAACCGGGCTTCGCGAATTTATATGTCCGCACTCTTCTAACGTTAGCGAAACTGGTACCCCACTACATACATACTACTGTACGTATCTATAGATTCTATGAAAAATGCTCAATCCGAGCCAAAGCATGCTTGCTTTTGAACTTAACCACAAGTGGGTACGAGGCTGCCGCGTAAACAACAGTCAACAGCTCACGATCGGGCCAATCCCTGCGCAGCAGCCCGCAATCGGACCAATGGCTGCCTAGCGCATACTAACGGGCAAATCAGGAGCGATATTGAGCGCAGGGCTCATTGTTACCTGTGTGAGTGAAGTAGCAACTTTTAACGATAACGTGTTTGTTTTGTTTTGCATTTTAAGGTTGAGTGAATGTTTGTTTGTTAAAGTTACAAGTGTTTTGCATAAATTAGTGTTTATCGTTGTAAAAAATGATGTCACAGTTCAGATCGATGACTTAATGTGGTTCCTTGTGATTGTGAAGGATCAAAATGTGTGAAAGTGTTGGTCGGCGAGGGAAAGGTAAATTCATTGAACATAGCCGAATTAAGCAGGTCATATTATCTTCAATATCTTCATACAGACCTACTCCAGATGTTTATATTTTGTAGCTTTTTAGAGCTTCGGGCCTTCTGGCTTGCCCTGATCTCAGACCCTAGGCACGCCACTGCTACTCACCCCTAGCTCCGCTATAGTTCACCAGTATACTACTCACCCCTAGCTCCGCTATCGTTCACCAGTATACTACTCACCCCTAGCTCCGCTATAGTTCACCAGTATACTACTCATTCCTAGCTCCGCTATCGTTCACCAGTATACTACTCACCCCTAGCTCCGCTATAGTTCACCAGTATACTACTCACCCCTAGCTCCGCTATATTTCACCAGTATACTACTCACCCCTAGCTCCGCTATCGTTCACCAGTATACTACTCACCCCTAGCTCCGCTATAGTTCACCAGTATACTACTCACCCCTAGCTCCGCTATCGTTCACCAGTATACTACTCACCCCTAGCTCCGCTATAGTTCACCAGTATACTACTTACCCCTAGCTCCGCTATCGTTCACCAGTATACTACTCACCCCTAGCTCCGCTATATTTCACCAGTATACTACTCACCCCTAGCTCCGCTATCGTTTACCAGTATACTACTCACCTCTAGCTCCGCTATAGTTCACCAGTATACTACTCACCCCTAGCTCCACTATATTTCACCAGTATACTACTCACCCCTAGCTCCTAGTATACTACTCACCCCTAGCTCCGCTATCGTTCACCAGTATACTACTCACCCCTAGCTCCGCTATAGTTCACCAGTATACTACTCACCCCTAGCTCCGCTATCGTTCACCAGTATACTACTCACCCCTAGCTCCGCTATAGTTCACCAGTATACTACTCACCACTACCTCCGCTATCGTTCACCAGTATACTACTCACCCCTAGCTCCGCTATAGTTCACCAGTATACTACTCACCCCTAGCTCCGCTATCCTTCACCAGTATACTACTCACCCCTAGCTCCGCTATAGTTCACCAGTATACTACTCACCCCTAGCTTCGCTATATTTCACCAGTATACTACTCACCCCTAGCTCCGCTATCGTTCACCAGTATACTACTCACCCCTAGCTCCGCTATAGTTCACCAGTATACTACTCACCCCTAGCTCCGCTATAGTTCACCAGTATACTACTTACCCCTAGCTCCGCTATAGTTCACCAGTATACTACTCACCCCTAGCTCCGCTATCGTTCACCAGTATACTACTCACCCCTAGCTCCGCTATATTTCACCAGTATACTACTCACCCCTAGCTCCGCTATCGTTCACCAGTATACTACTCACCCCTAGCTCCGCTATAGTTCACCAGTATACTACTCACCCCTAGCTCCGCTATATTTCACCAGTATACTACTCACCCCTAGCTCTGCTATCGTTCACCAGTATAGTACTCACCCCTAGCTCCGCTATAGTTCACCAGTATACTACTCACTTCTAGCTCCGCTATTGTTCACCAGTATACTACTCACCCCTAGCTCCGCTATAGTTCACCAGTATACTACTCACCCCTAGCTCCGCTATAGTTCACCAGTATACTACTCACCCTTAGCTCCGCTATAGTTCACCAGTATACTACTCACCCCTAGCTCCGCTATAGTTCACCAGTATACTACTCGCGCCTAGCTTCGCTATAGTTCACCAGTATACTACTCACCCCTAGCTCCGCTATAGTTCACCAGTATACTACTCACCCCTAGCTCCGCTATAGTTCACCAGTATACTACTCTAACCTAGCTCCGCTATAGTTCACCAGTATACTACTCACCCCTAGCTCCGCTATAGTTCACCAGTATACTACTCACCCCTAGCTCCGCTATCGTTCACCAGTATACTACTCACCCCTAGCTCCGCTATAGTTCACCAGTATACTACTCACCCCTAGCTCCGCTATCGTTCACCAGTATACTACTCACCCCTAGCTCCGCTATATTTCACCAGTATACTACTCACCCCTAGCTATGCTATAGTTCACCAGTATACTACTCACCCCTAGCTCCGCTATCGTTCACCAGTATACTACTCACCCCTAGCTCCGCTATATTTCACCAGTATACTACTCTTCCCTAGCTCCGCTATAGTTCACCAGTTCTATAGCGGAGCTAGGGGTGAGTATAGATAGGTTAGGTTAGGTTAGGTTAGGTTCTGCCGGAGGTAAATAACGTGTTTACTCCAGTCACGGAGAGTGAATTCGAGGTCGT
Organism: Agriphila tristella; assembly: GCA_928269145.1. Taxonomy (NCBI): domain Eukaryota; kingdom Metazoa; phylum Arthropoda; class Insecta; order Lepidoptera; family Crambidae; genus Agriphila; species Agriphila tristella. The sequence goes on along the minus strand of OV743443.1, from coordinate 198,278 downwards.
TGTAGATCGCCTGAGGGGAAAGAAGAAGGCCCCGGGACTCGACGGTATCCCTGGAAAGATTTTGCCCATTGCCCTCGCTCATCTCGGGGAACACCTTAGGGCAATTTTTAACCAATGCTTAGAGTCGGGTTTGTTTCCCAGGACGTGGAAAAAGGGTCGCCTCTGTCTGCTGCAAAAACAGGGAAGACCTGTTGATTCTCCAGAGGCTTATCGGCCGGTCGTTTTGCTGGACGAGCTCGCGAAAATGCTAGAGCGTATTATAGCAGAGCGAGTCGTTCAGCATCTTGAATTGGTAGGCCCCAATCTCTCGGAGAGTCAGTTTGGGTTCCGCAGACAGAGGTCCACAATGGATGCTCTCATGGCCCTGAAGGAGCTGACGGAAAGAGCGATGGAAAGAGGGGAGCAGGTGGTGGCAGTGTCTCTTGACATTAAGAATGCCTTTAATACGCTCCCCTACTCGGTGATAAAGGAGGCTTTAAGATTTCATCGGATTCCCCTATACCTCAGGCGAATCTTAGAGGACTATTTAGAGGATCGTGAGGTCCTCTACATTAATGCCGATGGACAAATGCTTACCCGCAGGATGACGCGCGGGGTTCCACAAGGGTCGGTGTTGGGTCCACTCTTGTGGAACCTCGGGTTTGATTGGGTTCTGCGCGGTGTTCTCCTCCCTAAGATGAGCATCATATGCTACGCAGATGATACGTTAGTCACTGCAAGGGGGGAGGACTATTGGGACGCAAGAAATCTTGCTGGTGTGGGGACACAGCTAGTAATAGAAAGGATTCAGATGTTGGACCTTGAGGTAGCGGTCCGTAAAACTGAGGCCATAATTTTTCATGGCCCCAGAAGAGGACCACCAGCCGGGGCAAATATTAATTTGAATGGAGTTCTGGTCCCCTTAAAGCCCTATATCAAATATCTGGGGTTGTTAATTGATGGGCGCTGGCGATTCACGGAGCACTTCCGTCAGTTAGCGCCGAGACTGGAGAAGGCAGCGGCGGCCTTGGGACGGCTCCTCCCAAACGTTGGTGGCTCCGACGGCAGTTGCCGACAGCTATACGCCGGGGTGTTGAGATGTATGGCCCTTTACGGAGCTCCAGTATGGGCAGACTCCTTAAACGGAGAAAATTGCAGACTCCTCAGGAGACCGCAACGCGTGATCGCGACACGCCTGATCCGCGGATATAAGACGATCTCCTGGACGGCAGCATGCGTGTTAGCAGGTACTCCCCCGTGGGAACTTGAGGCGCAGATCCTTAAGAGGGTGTACTTGGAGAGGAAGGAGTCCCGTAGACAGGGGGACCGCCTGGCCCCAGAGGAAGTCATCGCTATAAGGCGGAGGGTGGAAGAGGAGGTGATGGTTGAGTGGGAACGCCGACTAGAGTCTCCAGAAGCGGGTGTCAGAACGGTGGAGGCGGTGCGCCCGCTGTTATGCGAATGGAGGTACCGAAAACACGGTGTTTTAACCTATCGCCTGGTGCAGGTTCTTGCGGGACATGGCTGTTTCGGCAAGTTCCTGCACCTAATCCGGAGGGAGGAGACTCCAAGATGCCATGAGTGCGACGCGGTGCTGGACACTGCGCAACACACACTCGAAGTGTGTCCTGCGTGGTCAACACAGCGTCGGGAGCTCGTGGCAGTGGTGGGTGGAGATCTCTCTCTGCCCAGCGTCATAAATGCGATGCTGGGCAGTGAGAGATCGTGGCAGGCGGTAGTCTCCTTCTGTGAGGATGTTATCCTCCAGAAGGAGACAGCGGAGAGGGCTCGCGAAGAGGACGCTCAGGCAGCCCTTCTTCGCCGCAGGCGGGTAGGGGTACGGAGGCGTCGCTACGCGAACCTCCTTCCCCCTTAAATGGGACCAAGCAGGTGATGGGAGGTGAACCATCACCTGCATTGCACGGTCCCGACCGTCTGGGGAGATGGCTAAACTTGCTCGGCCATCTCCCAACCGCGATGAGGCCCGGATAATCGGGCCGGCCGCCGGGTCTTATGAGGTGAGTCCCACAGGTGTCCCTCAGGGCCAACCGGCGGCGAGAGGGCAAGTGCCGGGGTTTTTTAGTGGGTATTCCCTCCTCCCGAGATCCCACCGAACCACATGGTTGGGTGGGATCACGGGAGGCAGTCGTGGAGGGAGCCGCAACGCTGAATGTTGCGGTCCCCTCCTGGCGAGTCCCACATGCCCCCCTCTCGCTCACCTGCGGGAGGGGAAGCGCGTAAATGCGTTTTTCCCCGGCATAAAAAAAAAAAAAAAAAAAAAAAAAAAAAAAAAAAAAAAAAAAGGTTAGGTTAGGTTAGGTTAGGTTAGGTTTAGGTTAGGTTAGGTTAGGTTAGGTTTTTTTTTTATTGTATTTATTTGATTCGCAATGTGGTTTTGTTAAGTTATTTAGTTGTATGTTTATTATAAACCGAGAGTAGCAATTTGATACTTACTCCGGATTTTGGGAATTTATGAATATTAGTGAAGATTTGCATAGGTGTTGTTATAAAATGTTAATATTTAAATGTGATAATACTGTGGTGGTTTTTGTGTTTGGTTGAAATCTTTGAGATTATTAACAATATGATTTATGTAGTTTAGGAATGATTCGATAGCAGATTCTTTTTTAATTAGTTCTCTTAAATTGTAGGGGTTGGTTCGCAAGTTGCGGCATATCATGCCGTGCGTAAAACGCGCTCTTTCGAAGCGAGGGCAGTCTTCTAACAAGTGTTTAATACTTTGAATACTGATGTCATCACAAGGGCATAGGTTGTCATCCGTTATCTTGAATTTGTGTAGGTAGGCCTTGTGATAACCATGACCTGTTAGGATTTGAGTGAGGCTGAAGGTCACGCCTGTCGTTTTCATGACAGTTTGACAATCTTCGATTGTAGGTAGCCACTCTTTAGTTGTGCTGCCCTGGGTGGCTGTGGTGTATCTATGTTGCCATTCAGCGAGTGATTTTATTCTCAGTTGTCTTTTTACATAGGACGAAGCAAACTGATCGTACGTTAGGCTGCGTTTGAGTTTCGCTGCCTGCCCAGCTGCGCCGTCAGCTGCCTCGTTGCCTATGATTCCGACGTGGCTGCGCACCCAGGACAGCCTTATTATTCCGATGTGTCTTCGCAAGACTCCATGGATCTCTGTGACTAGCTGGTTGGTGCTACTTCGGTCTTGTATCGCTTGCAGCGATGACATGGAGTCAGAGAAGATGATTGTGTCTGGAAGTTTCTTTTTCTCTATGTATTTGCATGCGTGTAAAATGGCCAATAACTCCGCCTGGAAAACGCTGCAGACGTCGTGTAATTTGAGCTTGCCAGTAAATGTAGGTTGATTTGCTCCGGGTTTGTAGTAAACGAAGGCAGCGCCGACAGTGTCATCTTCTTGTTTACTTCCGTCGGTGAAAATAGTGTGTGCTGTGCCTCGATGTAGTTGATCTACTTGCTCCTGTGTTGTCACTGTTGTGAATCGAGGTGAGATTCTTTCGCTTGGATGCGGTAATTCAGATGTTGGTACTCTGTTTTCATATTGGATATCATGGGGGAGTTCAGTAAAGAATCCATTGAGGTGTGTCTTTTCCATATTGTGTACCTCTAAAACTCTAAGATCCAGAGGCACAAATTGGGCTAAAGCGATTGCCGCTGTTGCTGATATTGTGCGAAAGCCACGTATTGCTTTGATTGCAAAAAGTCTTTGGACACTTTCTAATTTTTGGCGTATGTATTGCTTGTTTGCTACAGAGCCCCAGATTCCAGCGGCGTAGGTGATGATGGGCTCTATCACCTGCTTATAAATGGTGCTTATGTTCTTTGGGTGGGTTCCCCAGGTTGGCCTTGTAAAGACACAGAGACGCTGGAAAATTCTAGTGGCCTTTGCAACCACGTATTTCACATGGGAGCTAAATAGCAGACCTTTGTCTATAATAACTCCCAAAAGTTTGATCTCGTCTGAGAAACTAAGGGGTTTTCCGGACATGACAATCTTCGCAGTTTCAGCTTTTTGGCTAAATGCAATGAGTTGTGTTTTCTCAGGGCCGAAAGTTAATTTTGCTTTGGCTCCCCATGCAGTGATGCGCTCCAATGCTGTGTTTACTCTGTCCTGGAGTTGTGTTACCGTTTTAGCCGACACGATGAGTAACACATCGTCGGCAAATGCTTGCATGTGACATCCTTCGGGTAATATTGTTTCAAATAAATCATCTAACGTGATGTTCCACAGTATGGGTCCACATGCCGAGCCTTGAATGCAGCCCTTAGTCATATCCTTAGTTATGCGCGTACCCGAAAAGTCGAGAGTAATTGTTCGGTCAGTGACGTAACTTTGGATTAGTTCGAATATGTTGCTAGGGCATTTCTTGTTTCTCAGTTGGTAGAACATAATGGGCCACCATGCATTATTAAATGCAGACTTTATATCCAAAGATACTGCCATTGTAATTTCTCCTTTGGATTTTTTATTTCGAATAGTTTCAATAGCCATGTTTAGAGCGTCGACTGTTCCGCGTTGTTCTGTAAAGCCGAATTGTTGAGGATTGGTTTTCCCGGCCTTGGTAGCCGCATAATTCACTCGGCGGATAAAAAGTTTTTCCAGGAGCTTGCCAAACACCGAGATTAATCCAATTGGTCTGAATGAGTTAAGTGATGTAGAGTCGGCTTTTCCCGGTTTGGGGATGATTTTTATATATGCCTCTTTCCACCGCTTGGGGAAGTGCCGGAGTGTAAGGCATCGGTTGAGTATATCAACTAATAGGTCCGGATACGATTTTGCAACTTGTTTACAAATGTCAGCCGTGAGGTGATCAAGTCCCGGGGCCTTTTTCGGGTTAATATGTTCTAAACACTCCTGCACCTCTTCCACAGTAAATGGGGGATCATCCTGGGTTTGCGGTACTTGCGTCTGTTGTGAGCGTAATCTTGTGTGGTAAGGCGAATCATCATCCTTAGTATCTGCTGGAAAAAAGTGGTCAAGAAGTGCTTCTGCGGTTTCGGTGGCATTGGTGGTATATTTGTCCCCTACTTTAACAGAAGCAGGAGGGCGTCTAGGAGCTGATTCTTTGAGTAGGCGATTTGTGAGCGACCAAACATTCTCTTTGGTCTGCAACTGGCAGAAGTTGCGGAAATGTTTTGTCGATTCAGTTCTCATTTCTGCAGCATACTCTTCCTTGGCTTTCTTCTGCTTTTCCAATAGTTCTTCAAGTGGTAGTCTCTGTCTTTTAGCAGCGTGAATCTTGCGGTGTAGCGTGATGACTTGTGTTTTAAGATTTTCTAGCTTTTCCGACCACCAGGGCGCTTTAGGTTTGGTACCGCTTTTCCTAGTCGGCATAGAGGCACTACATGCTTCCTGAATGACACTCGTGAGGTCGTCAATAAGAGCTTCTAATTCTGGGACACTAGTGCTTCCGACGTCAATCTCCAATATATTGCTCGATCGCATCATGTCGTCCAATTTCTCTTTAAATAGTGCCCAGTTGGCTTTTTCTGTCTTGTACAGAAAAGTTGATGTTCTTGGTGGTATTTGAGGGGTAGAAAGTGCGTTGTTAATCGAGAACTCGACGGCATGATGTTGGGAGGAGGAGCAGGCCGCCAAATTTACTCTCCAATTAGCGATGCTGTAATAGACTGAGTTTGAGGCAAGAGTTAAGTCGATAATCGAACTTCGCCTTTGGCCGTGAGTCGTAGTCTCAAATGTCGGGGTATTGCCTTCATTGCATACATTAAGGTCGTTAGCGAGTATAAATTCCATGATCTCGTCACCTCTTGCATTAGAGGTTGCACTGCCCCATAGTGGATTCCAACCATTCAGATCGCCTCCAATGATTAGACACTGATTGTTGGTTTGTCTTGCTAAATATTCCAGCTTGTCAAATGTGTTATCTGGATCTTCTTTTGGTTCAACGTAGGCTGATGCGATGGTGATGGGACGATTGTTATGATTAATCGTAATAACACTAAGATTAGCGGATGAGTATTGCGTTTCGCCAATCACATTTCCCACTTGTGGCTTTGTAATAATGCAAGCTTTAAACCTATTTCCTTTTCCAAATTGATGAATTTCAAGACCTTGTATGTTTTTCATTTCTAATTGGTTGCCCACGTAGGGCTCCTGGATAAGTCCTATCATATAAGGTCCCTGCAAGAAAGAAAGAATAAATTCGTGTGAACTGTCTCGCGATCTGTCTATGTTGCACTGTAATATCTGAAGTTTATAGTTGAAGAGGATGACAACCGTAGTCCACTTTAGTATTTATTCTTTCTTTCATTGCACGTAACCTAGGACACTTCTCAGATGTTGCAGAGTGTTGGGCGTCAGTATTAGCTTTGAATTTGTTATTATGTTGTGTACAATTGTAGCACTTGGGCTTGCCGTTCTCTTTGTCCGGGCAGTTTTCGTAGGTGTGTTTAGTTGAAGCGCAGTGAGAGCACGGTGTTTCCTCTGTTTTGCAATGATTTTTCGTGTGGCCGAATTGAAGGCATTTGTGGCATTGCAGAAACGGGGAAAATTCAGCCACTCTGACTCGCTGCCACTCGATGCACACCCTTTCAATGGAGATAAGTTTGCGATACATCTCCGGACTGACACAAAACACTGCGTTGTAAAGCTGCGGGTTGCGGTTGTTTCGCTTAAAACGGAGGGTCATTTCATCTTCCTTGTGACATGATAGTGAGGGGTTTTGCCGTAATATGTTGTCGACTATTTCCTCAGCGGGGGTGTCATTCATTATACCTTTTAAAATAATCATCGGTTTAAGACGCTTCGCCGGTTCTGCGTCAACAAACTCAGATTGCCGCATTTTGTCAAGTATCTGATTCGCCTGCTCATTATTGTCAAATTCAATCCTCATTTTGTTGTTTGAAATAGTTTGGACTCTGGATGGAGCAAATGACAATTCTCTGAAGTTGACGCTCTTTTTGAGAACATTAACTGCATCTTGACGGCTCTTAATTTCCACCTTGGGTGTCACTATAATTGCTGGTTTACTATTGGGGACAGTTTTAGGTGCAGCAAAAGAGTTGCTTTTCTGAGCGGTGATGTTGGCATAGGAAGGAATATTAGTAGGTGCGCTTATTGCCGTATTTTCCCTTATTGCCTCTTTGACCGTTTCCTTAATGTTAGACAGCTCATTGGAGAGTGATTCATGAACCATTCTGGCTACATCCTGTTGCAAGCTACCTCTGTCCTCCGTGTTAATCCTGTTTCGTTCCTGGGTCTTGATTACTTTTGCAATTTCATTGCACTCCCTGTTAAAGGCATCAATTGTTTCTGATGCAATCTTCCCGATCTGTTCACTGTATTTGGACGCTCGCTCTCTATTCTCCTTTGTAACGGATGTCCTGTTTGCTCCTACTTGCAAGGATTCCTTGATTTTCTCTGCTAAGTCAACGATGTTCTTTTTCATCGCAATAACGCGTGCATTATTGCGGTTAATGCGCCTGGAGAGAGCATCTAAGTCTGGGTCCAGATCTTGTGATGCTTCGGCTGTTATTAAGTCGTCGCATGATTTGTCGGTGTTGGTTTCTTGTGAGCTGGGCTCTAAAGTTGATTCGAGCAGTGAAAATTGATTTTCATGAATCAACTCATCCGCAATTAACTTGTCTGATAATTTTTCTGACGCTTTCTTAGTGGGAGTTCTTGGAGTACCCATTTTTGTTATTAATTAATACCTATAAGTTATAGTTTTTCCATAAGAATATAAACTTTCCAAAAGAAATTAATTTTAAAAGAAATTTGTTCAAAAAGATTCGACATTTGGCTCGCTACAGTCACGTTTGTATACACAAAACAAGCGCCGCACTGAGCACAATGCTTGTTTAAAAACAAATTAGAAATTGCTTGGAGAACAGCAAAGTTGTTATTTAAAAACTAAAGAAATTTACACAATTTTTGCCTGTTACGCCACACCGCCTCACGTTTAACCTTAGGCAATCGGGTTTTAATTTAATATGTTATCACGTAGGCGCAAAGGTATACTACTATAATAAAAAAGGATGGCGTTTTTATTACATATATTTACTGAGATATAAATTTTTCAATAATTACAGTTTGGATAACTAAGAAAAGATTTGGAGGAAAAATATTTTTTTACGATCGCCGAGATCTTAGAAGCTAAGCAAGTTAGATTAAATGTTGTACATGAATCAAGTAAAACTCAGCAAAAAGCGTGTTTTAAACTAAAAACTATGTTTCTGTCATGCAAATTCTCGGAAATATTAAGAAAAACGTCAAAAAGTTAGGTAAGAATATGCTAAAAGTTAGGTTAGGAGATATTTTTCAGCCAATTGCAGTTAATTAAATTTTGTAAAAAGTTAGTAGTAGGACTCAGCAAATTCTATATTAAACAAGAAAAATCACACTGCTATGTGCTGTAAAAAATTTCCTATCAATAAAATGAAATTTAAAAATAAAAAAAATTAAAAGTAGAATTAAAAATCCAAATGACCCGCTACAGACGCGTTTGTAAACTCTAAACAAGCGCCGCGCAGAGTTCTATTTGAAATTTATCACAATATAACAGTACCACAAAAATTACAAAAGATAAACACAAACAAGTGGTCTAAGTTAAGATAAGTAATTTACAAGTTAGGTTTGTTGATATTTTCTTATCTATTATAGCTAATTTTTTGTTTTTATTTAAAATAAGTAGGTTTTAGCAAAATCTATTAGAAACACAAAGAAAAATACTGCTTAGTACTATATTTAAGTTTTTATTAATAAGATAAAAATATTAAAATTCAAAAATTAAAAATGAAATAATAAATCCAAAAGACCCGCTACAGACGCGTTAATAAACTCAAAACAAACGCCGCGCTGCGTTCTAATTGGATATAAACTCAAAACAGTAGTTGCTTCAATATTATAAAAGATAATTCAAAAAGAGTTGTCCAAGTTAGGTTTGGTAAACCTAAGGACATTGGAACACTGGCCAAAAATTGAATTTTAAAGTTAAAGTTTTACTTGAATATTATTAAGATAGATAAAGATTAGAGCAATGTTATACTGTTAACAGAACTAAAAAAGAACTACGGGAACAAAAGATACAACGTTTGCTAAAATTAAATTTTTAGGATTAAAATTGATCGAAAATTGCAAATTTAAAAATTAATTTCTGCGAAAACTATAGAAACTAGAGAGAGACTTTGTACAAAAGAAAAACGCCAAACGGTAAGAATAATTTATTAAAATTTCGAAATTTAAAATTCGTTAAAATGGAAAAAAGTTATTAGCAGATTTTGGGCAAAAATAAAGATTTTTTGTGAAAAAATTTGAAAAATTTGAATAATTAAGTGGATTTTAAAGATAGGTAAACTTAAATCGCTGGTTAATAAGCCTTATTGGCTAAGAAATTTTATTTTAAAAACAGATTTGCAAAAAGATAAAAATTGAATTTATTAGGAATTTTTCAAATATTTTGAGGGTGAAAAAGTTTACCTAAGGTCCGGATTTTTGACCTGTCCTAGTACAAAAGACATCAACGCGTGCTGGCGAAAAATATATTTTGTACTAAGATGTATGAGAAAAAAAGAAATAATTAATTGTGAGAAAACTAAAGAAGATAACCCCGTCGGGCAAAAAATGTAAGGTTCGGAAAAATCAAAAGCGACCGCGCAAAAAATCACAGACGTGTAGGGGCACTCTGGATGTTTCAAAAAGGGCTTGAGGTTAGGTTCGGTTAGGTTAGGTTAGGTTAGGTTTTTTTTTTTTTTTTTAGACTGATGGTTAGTAAGGATGGGGGGGGGGGTGCTGGAATGTTAAGGCTGTGATTGGAGGTTGGAGGGGGTGGATCGAGTTGGACCGGCACCATCGGACTCATCCCTTGGTGAGGCTTGTTGCCTTCCGGTGCCGGGCCGGGGCAAGAAAAAGAGGGAGAAAGAAAGAGAATTATAGAAGGATACAAAAGAAAGAGGATAGAAGAAAGAAAGAGGAAGAAGGGGGATAGGAGGAGAAGAAATATTTTTTTATAAATAAAATAAAAATAAAACAAAAAGCGCTTTAGTCAGACTGCCGCGGGGAAGTGCCGCCCAGACTCCGCGCGCATGGGACCCGATGAGGATCCGACCGCTCCAGGGGTGGTGCTGTCGAAGAGGTGCCCCTCTCCACTCGAAGAAGGCCCCGGTGGTGAGGAGCCGACGTCCGCACCCAGCCTGCCGTTGGAGATCGGGGCCGGGGCCGGTGCTGCAGATGAGGGCCGCGTAGCTGGCGGGTGCGTGCTTCGCCCGAGGAGCTGGTCACGTGGCGCAGAAAGGTTGGGCGGAGGGTCCCAGCGGCAGTCCAGTAAAGCGAACGAGTGATGTATAAAGATATGTTGTTGAGTCAATACAGAGAGGTGCGATTTGAGATGCACATAGGGGTGGGCTGGCGCGGACGGCGGCTGGAAACCGCATGGGAACGCCCGCGCCCGCCCGGGGCGTGATGTTGTTGCAACACATTGGTAGAAAAAACAAAAGGGTTTTCCAAAATAAAGAAGGTTTATAATGGGGTAAACGTTGGTTGTGCGCTTGTGCGCAACGATGTAAATATGCGATAGAGGTTTGGGAGCGGCCACTCCCGGGCAGGCGCGGCCGCGCCCGACCAGTTCGAGACCGCTCGGGAGCACCCGCGCCCGCCCGGGAGCGCCCGCGCCCGCATGGGGCGAAGTTTAAGTGTTGGAATTCAAAGGGGTGGGTTTCGCTCGAGATGAGACAAACGCTTGGCAGAAGCCAAGGTTGGTCACGAGTTGGTTAGGTGATACAATGTCTGCTAGCACGATGGCGCAAAGTAAATGTGCGAGCAGGTTGGTGCGTTTAAGCGCGAAAGTGTGAGTATAAAAGAGACGGCAGAGTGGAGCAATTTTAGGCAGGTTATGCATAAAGGATAGGCAGGCGCGGGCGGCAGCTGTAAACTGCATGGGAGCGCCCGCGCCCACCCGGGGCGCGAATGTTATAACAATTCATTAGTGGAAAAAAAAAAAAAAAAAATTAAAGGGGGCCCGATGACGTAGACGGGTTTTCCCATTTTAAAGTGGGTTTATAATGGGGTGGGGGTTGGTTTGTGCGCTTGAGTGCAAAAATGTGAATATGAAAGAGGTTCGGGCGCAGCCGCTACCGAACGGGCGCGAAGCTTTGTATTGAAACTCAAAGGGGTGGGCGTAACGCCCGAGACTAGACGAACGTTAAGTAGGTGCTAAGGTTGGTCGCGAGTTGCCGCGCCCAAACAATGTTGCGTAAATTTGATGTGAGTTACATACATAGGGGAAGGCTAGCGCGGACGACGGCCGTAAGCCGCATGGGGACGCCCGCGCCTGCCCGGAGCGTTGGGCAATGGGGACCAGGACCAACGGTATAACGGTATTGCCGAGAACAGCCTCATAGGGGAAGGCGAGCGCGGACGACGGCCGTAAGCCGCATGGGAACGCCCGCGCCCACCCGGGGCGTATGGCAATGGGGACCAGGACCAACGGCATTGCCGAGAACAGCTTCATAGGGGAAGGCTAGCGCGGACGACGGCCGTAAGCCGCATGGGAACGCCCGCGCCCACCTAAAGCGTTGGGCAATAGGGACCAGGACCAACGGTATTGCCGAGAACAGCCTCCTAGCATGTTATGTGAAGTATTTTAAAATAGTACCATTATTGGTTGTTGTCTGTGAGTTACGCCATGGGGTTTGGGACGCTTGGTTTGGGAGTTGTCAAGATGTTAAAGACCGATTCCAGTACCTCTGTCTAAGGGAGTCCAGGTAGTCGGACCAAGAAAAGTACTATGCCCGTAAGCCCCCCCACCACGTCAAGGTGGTCCCGTAGGGGGGGGTTAGGTTAGGTTAGGTTAGGTTAGGTTGGGGTGCCACGCCAGACAACCTCCACGTGGTGCACCCTGGGCGTCACCGTTTTTGATACGGTGACGGCTAATGGTCTGGCAGTTGAAGACGGCGCCAGTTCTGCCCTGGTGCTGTCTAACTCGTTACCCCGTACGTGGTGCGGGACCGAGGGCCGCCATCTCAACGGATGGGGGCCGCGAGGAAGACAACCTCAGAAAAAATTACCTGGCGGGGACCGCAAGAGGTCCTGTCTCGCTTTCGGCGGGTGTTGTAGGCTCCGGGTCGGCGTCCTAGACGTATTCTGGGCAGCGGCGACGTGGTTCGGGCTCGGCCGGCGCCCTGGAGATTCCGGGAAGCGGCGGTGCGAGCGTGGGCGGCGGGTCCGTCCGGTTGCGGTAAAACGTAATCGGCGGACGGGCATCTTTGCCAACCGTCGGCAAAACCGGTGACCTGGTCATGTTTTAGGGCCGGTGGGGCTGCCCTTAATTGGGTGTCCCCGCGAGGAGAAAACCTCCATAAAAAACCTCAACCCCAAGTTTTTTGTCGTGCGGCGAGGGGGTGAATGGCTGCAGGGAGTGCAGTCATCACGCGGCAACGGAGCAGGGAACAGGCAACCCCCCTGCTTCGATAACCTTTGCTTGCTCAGGTACAGGGGTCTCTGCCTGAGTGGACCAGAATGTTTCCCCCATAATCGTGGGACGAAGATGGAGGAAATAAATAAAAGACCGATTGTTTTGGTGGAGAAGATGGACATTGCCCAGGGTCCGGAGAAAAACTGTGGCAAGAAAACCAATAAGAGAACGGAAAAGGTTTCTGCTCGTACAGCTGATCCTATTGAGCAGTCAAAAGACGATTCAGAAGTGGAAGACAAAGCACAGAGTCGTGGAAACAGTGCAAAAACAAGAGAGGAGTCTATTTGGAGACAAGTAATGAATGCTGATAAAGCAGCGTGCCCTGACGAGGATGACCTAGGTGAAAACTCAATTGAGATGGAGACCGGTATCTCTCCTATTGAACAAAAGGTCATTGACTTAAAAGAGACGGTCTTTGAGACCTGTGATGCCTTCGCTAAATGGTCGGAAAATATGGAAGCTGTCGATAAGAAAGAGCACGGCATTGTGATGCTTGGTATGAAGGAAATTCAGGTGGCTGTGAACGAAATCGTTAAGATCAGGGATGAAGACTATAATGAGTTTGTTCAGGCATAGTTTTTTCTTTATTATGTGGGTAAACCGCGAAATCCGCGACCCGGCGGCGGTGGAGACCTGCCGCCCGCCACACACCTATCTCGGCGGCCGACGGCGCGCGTTGCGTGCAGTTTTCGGAGCGATTTTCTTTTGGAATACGGAATTTACTTAAATTATAAACTTTTTGGTGTTATTCTCATGAAAGACAATTGGAGTTGTGAGGCTTGTGAGATCTAAGTGCGACAGACGTTGAAAGCGGAGCACGTGGTGGCTTTTGGATTCAGTTCCTGTTGGACATTGCTGGACTCAAACCTGTCGGCGTCAAGGGTAAGTGGTTCATCCCTTAATGAGGAATTGCTATGCTTGAACTTTACCGTTAGAAACAATGGATCGGTGACCTTTTACTGCTCGGGAGAAGCTATCGAAGGTGTTCTCGCGAACAAAATTATTTTGGTCCCTCTCGTCGGATTATTGTTTCGTATTAATTTCGGTAAGCTTTGGAATATAAAATATCGGTAATTTCTTTTGTTTCGGTTAAATCGGTTGTTATTTTAATTTGTAAAGTTCACGTCGTGTTCCGTATCACTATTTCAAAATGGCGTCTAAGGTCGTGGAAAATAAATTTAAAATACAGTGCGATTGGTTCGTAAATACTAACGAAGTCGTCATCAATAAAAGTCAAACAACGGGTGTAATATCGGCTCGGTTGCGTAAAATTGAAGAAAGGTATAAGATGTTGAGCGAGGCATACGAAGCAATATTGAACTCGGTAACGGATGAAAAACAAATTATTTTATTTGATACTCAATTTAAAACTGCGGAAGAAATTTATTATCAATTGGAGGCAATTTCATCTGCCTACCCGAACTTGGACGGCACACATCAACCCACGGAAAGTGCGCAAAACGCTCGCTTGCCAACAATAAGCTTGTCTGTTTATGATGGAGACATATTCGGTTGGACTAGTTTCATTAGTTTGTTTAATTCGTTGGTAATGTGTAGGAAGGATATCTCTAAAACGGAAAAGTTTCATTATTTATTTTCTAATGTTCAAAAGGAACCTCGCGATTTGATAAAACATTTACCAATGGTTGATGAGTCATTAGACACGGCTATGGATATTCTTAAAAGTAGATACGAAAATAAAAGATTATTGTCGGATTCTCATATTTCGCGTATTTTAAACTTGCCATGTTTAAATAATATATCGGGTCTTAGGACAAAAATACTTAACCCTTTATTAGAATCTACACGCGCATTGAATAATCTCGGATTTCCTATAAATGAGTGGAGTTATTTATTATTGTATATTAGTCTCACGAAACTTCCTTTAGATATGAAGTCACGGTTTGAACATAAATACGGCGGAAATACGGCTACTTTGCCTAGCTTCAATCAATTAATAGACTTTTTGCAAAATGAATGTCGATTGTTAGACACGGCGGCTTCGGATTCATTAAATAGAAATAACAATAACAGCTACTCGGATCGCGGGAAACGCGTAGCACGAACTGGGTTAGTCACTCATGCTCATGGTGATAACGTCGTCGTGGCAACGAAGCGTTGTTTATATTGTCAGTTTACGGGGCACACTATACTTGAGTGTTTTAAATTTAACAAGTTAACTAATATCGGTCGTAAAGATTTCATTAAGGATTCACGTTTATGTTTTAAATGTTTCGGACAACATAATGCTGGGTCTTGTATTAGTAAAGTCCCATGCAATAAATGCGGTAATATTGGCCACAACAATTTAATTTGCACGATGCATATTTCGCGTGAATCTCCTGCGCGTTATCATTCTCAATCATCAAACCGGTTTTCTAACTTCACGGCGGCGGCGGGCCGCGGCCGGCGCGTGCGCAGCGCCAGTCCACCCGAAGTGCGGGAACAATTAAGTCGTATGCATGCGCGTCCTACTTATGATTCATTTTCTTCGCGTTATCAACGGCCGGAGCGCATTGATAACAACAATGGCGGTAATAATAATTTATCGACGGATGCCGGAAGGTCACGGCACGGGCAGCAGGACATACGGAGTGCGAGCCCTAGGGACACACGACATCAGCGTACTACTTCGGAATAGCAATTACAGTTATGTAATGTCGCTTCACAACCTAAATTAATCGATAATGTAATTTTGCCAACGGTTATAATTGAAGTAAAATCATCTCAAAATTCTTTTCAACAGGTCCGTTGTTTGCTGGATATTGGTTCTCAAATATCCATAATTAAAAGTGATTTGGTAACGAATTTGGGATTAAAGCGACATTACTCGAATGTTCCTATTGTGGGAATAGGCGGTGTTCACACTTGTGAAAGTAACAATATTGTTAAAATTCATTTTCGGCCAATTAATTCTAAAAATATTTTGTTATCGGTTACGGCGGTTGTTTTAAAGAAACCTACTTCTTATTTAGTTCAGAAATTAAATATTTCGAATAAAAATGTAAACATTTCGGATGACGGTTCTTCTCACATGAGACATATAGATATTATTTTCGGATGCGATATTTTAGGACAAATCTTGAACGGCGAGAAACTTGACTTAGGCGCAGGTGGGCCTTATGCCTTAAGTACTATTTTTGATTTTGCGGTTTTCGGGCCAAGTCAAGAAATTAATTCGGATACTATGAACTTTGCTTCTAATGTTTCGGCTATCCAATTATTGGAAGCGGTAGAAAAGTTTTGGCGTTATGAACAACCACCTCAATGTAAATTTATTAGTCCGGCGGACATAGAATGCGAGCGTTTGTTCAGTTCTAGTACTACACGCGGCGCAGACGGGAAATATACTGTGCGCCTGCCGCTGATACCGGATCACCAGCGGTTGGGTGATTCTAGGCAGACTGCTTTAAAACGATTTTTGTCGATTGAAAGACGTATGCAACGTGACTCGGAGTTTAGGTTGAAATATATAGAATTCATGGCGGAATATATAAAATTACGGCATATGACGGTTTCAAAATTTAATTTAGAAGAAGAACATTATTTTTTGGCTCATCATGGGGTATTTAAGAAATCGGGTGATGAAAGTAAAATTCGGGTTGTTTTTGATGGTAGTGTTGCCAGTAGTACGGGCGTTTGTTTAAATGATTGTTTATATTCGGGTGAAAAATTACAAAAAGATATATCGGAGATATTATTAAATTTTCGGTGGCCACGCATAGTTTTTACTACTGACGTACGAATGATGTTTAGACAAACTTGGATACATCCGGATGATCGTAAATATCAGCTCATTTTCTGGCGATCTTCGCCTTCGGAACCCTTACAAATATTCGAGTTGACAACTAATACTTACGGTTTAAAATCTAGTCCTTTCGTAGCTATTCGGTGTTTGCATCAGCTTGCTCAGGACGAAAAAGAGAATTTCCCATCGGCGGCGAATTTATTATTAAAACAAAGTTACGTGGATGATCTCAATGGCGGTGCGGATACACTCTCCGATGCAATTGCACTTCGCGATGAGTTAATAAAACTTATGGATACGGCCGGTTATGAATTGCGGAAGTGGTCTTCCAATGTCCCGGAGCTTTTGGACGGATTGCCATCTACTCATTTAGAGACCCCCAAAAGCTTCGACGGCTCAAGCGATTCGGAACTTATAAAAGTTTTAGGTATTTTATGGGATCCAATTTCGGATAGTTTTACTTATCATGTTAATTTGACTGCGGAGTCAACGGTGACGCGTCGTACTATATTATCTTTATCGGCTCGTTTGTACGATCCCGAAGGATGGATCTGTCCGGTCATTTTCAAAATTAAAATTCTTTTACAACAATTACTCGGTACTAGTGACAATTCTAATAAAATTGATTGGGACGCACCTGTTTCGGACGATATTAAACGGCAATGGCATATGATCGTTTCGGACTTACCTAATTTACGTAACATACGGATCCCTCGGTGTTTGAAGCCTGACGGAAACGGATATGCTCGATATAGTCTACACGGTTTTTGTGACGGTAGCTCTCTGGGCTACGCCGCAGCGGTTTACATTCGGTCGGAGTTATCGGACGGAAATGTTCTCGTGCGACTACTTATTTCTAAATCTCGAGTAGCCTCACTGAGGAAAAAATTAACAATCCCAAAATTGGAATTGGAAGGTAGTCTGCTTCTCACCAAACTTATCAATCATGTCGTCTCCTCTATGAAAGACCACATTGTATTTGATCATGTCGTTGGTTGGTGTGACAGCACTATTGTTTTGGCATGGCTCAGACGACCAGTACATACCCTTCAGGTATATGAAGCTAATCGGGTGTCACAAATAACATCGCAGCCTGTTGTAATTCGGTGGAGACATGTCCCAAGTGACATGAATTGCGCGGATGTAGCGTCACGCGGTACTTTGGCGTCGGACTTACTGCAGCATCATCTTTGGTGGCAGCCACAGTGGTTGAGTGAATCACCATCAACCTGGCCACGGGATTACTTAGAGTTCCCCGAAGAAATGTTACCCGGAATTAAGGCAAAGGTAGCTAATGTAGGTACCTTAAATTCGGAATTTGAGTTAATCGAAAAATATAGTTCATTTCAAAAATTAATTAATGTTACGGCTTATATTAGAAGGTTCATTCATAATTGTAAGAATAAATCATCACGTTTTAGCGGAAATATTTCTATCGGTGAGCGTAGAAATGCGATTTCATTTTTAATTCGGACTGTTCAACATAAATATTTTAGTGACGAAATTGAGGCTTTGTCAAATCAAAAACAAATTAAATCATCATTGGTTAGACTAAATTTATTTATTGATAAAGATCGGATTTTACGTGTCGGCGGTCGGATCGGAGCTGCGGATTTGTCTTTTAATGCAAGACATCAGATTTTATTACCTGGTCATGGACATTTTACGAAATTGTTTGTTACTCACTTCCATAACATTCATTGTCATGTCGGAGCTAACACATTAGCAGCTATTCTCTATCAAAACTACTGGATAATTTCGGCACGACGAGTTACTAGAAACGTCACATTTCGGTGTATTCAATGTTATCGGTCTAAGGTTCGGTGTACACAACCATTTATGGCGGATTTACCTCGGGATAGGGTTAATAGCGTGCGAGCTTTTGCAGGAACCGCTACGGATTTTGCGGGACCATATTTTATAAAATCTAATTCATTACGGAATGCCAAAATTCAAAAATGTTACTTGTGCATTTTTGTATGCTTATCTACGAAAGCGGTTCATTTAGAAATTGTTTCGCATTTGTCGGTTGAAGCTTTCATTGCGGCTTTGACAAGATTTGTTTCTCGGCGCGGACTTCCTTCATTAATCAGATCGGACTGCGGTACTAACTATACCGGTGCAAATAGGTATCTTAAGGAATTATTCACATTTTTACGGGATAATAGTTCGGAATTGGAACGGAAATTGGTTCAACAAAATATTAAATGGTTATTTAACTCTCCATCTAGTCCAAATCAAGGCGGTTTATTTGAGGCAGCGGTAAAATCGGCAAAAACTCATGCTCGGCGTGTGTTGGGCGAGACTAAGTTGACGTTCGAAGAACTGGCAACTTTCTTTCATAAAGTAGAGGCAGTCATGAATTCACGACCCTTGTGCCCTCTAAGTACGGATCCGGCGGACCTTGAAGTATTAACACCCGGTCATTTTTTAATCGGCCAACCTCTGGTGGCATTACCCGAATATCCTTATGAGGAAGTTAAGTTGTATCGGTTGTCTCGCTTTCAACAGATTCAAAAAATGTCTCAACATTTCTGGTCTCGGTGGAAAACGGAATATTTACACACTTTGCAACAGCGGTATAAGTGGAATACGGTTACGGAACCTCCTAAATTAGACGAATTAGTTTTGATCAAGGAAGATAATACTAATCCTCTTCAATGGAAACGCGGTCGGTTAGTTAAACTTCTTCCCGGTAAAGATGGAATTGTTAGGGTCGCGGAGGTTCGAACGCAAAACGGTACTTTGCTTCGGCCTATTTCTAAATTATGTCGGTTGCCTGTTGCTGATTCTTAGGAACCAAGGCGGACCTTGGTTAGGGGGGGGGATGTTCAGGCATAGTTTTTTCTTTATTATGTGGGTAAACCGCGAAATCCGCGACCCGGCGGCGGTGGAGACCTGCCGCCCGCCACACACCTATCTCGGCGGCCGACGGCGCGCGTTGCGTGCAGTTTTCGGAGCGATTTTCTTTTGGAATACGGAATTTACTTAAATTATAAACTTTTTGGTGTTATTCTCATGAAAGACAATTGGAGTTGTGAGGCTTGTGAGATCTAAGTGCGACAGACGTTGAAAGCGGAGCACGTGGTGGCTTTTGGATTCAGTTCCTGTTGGACATTGCTGGACTCAAACCTGTCGGCGTCAAGGGTAAGTGGTTCATCCCTTAATGAGGAATTGCTATGCTTGAACTTTACCGTTAGAAACAATGGATCGGTGACCTTTTACTGCTCGGGAGAAGCTATCGAAGGTGTTCTCGCGAACAGAGTTGGAAGAGGGATATCTCGCATTCCGCGATGAAAATTCCAAACTTAAGGAGGAGTTCAAAGAGCTAGCCGAAAAATACAGTGCTCTGGAGAAAGAGATAATAGAGTTGAGGGTAAAAGTAAGCCTCCCTCCTCCACTCCCTCCCCAAAGCCCTATTGATCTCGAAGCATTTACGAAGATGATGGAAATCAGGGAGGCTTCCATGCTCGCCTTTATGACGAAAATGCTAGATGAGCGGTTGAAAGCTTTAGAGTGTCGGGACAACAGCCGACAAGCTGCGCAAAAGCCGACAATGGAATCAGCTCCTTCCCAGGCGCGTGTTGAAGACACAACAATTTCTCCCGCAGATGGCTGGAATAAGGTCATTGGGCGAAAGAAACGAAGGCAGGAGATAGCTCCTGAAATGCTGAAGCAGACCGTAGAGTCAAACTTGAAGACCAAGAAGAAGCTTAACCTTAGAGGCCGACCAAAACTGCCCCCTTCTGGCACCTCAGCGGTGGTGCTGACTTTGCTGCCGGAAGCCGTAGCGGGAGGAATGACGTATGCTGGAGTAATGGCGAAAGTCAGAGCCAAAGTCTCTCTCACAGATGCTGGAATTGAAGAGGGAGTTGTAATGAAGAAATCCCAGACGGGGGCACAAGTGCTGCAGGTGCAGGACCCGGATGGTACTAAGGCGGACATACTTGCTGAAAAGCTCCGGGAAGTTTTGAAAGAAGTCGCAGATGTAAGACGTCCAGAAAGGCTCGTTGGCGTGCAGATTTCCGACTTGGACGACACTATTTCAAAAGAAGAGGTGGTCGCAGAGATAACAGCCAAAACGGGTTGTCCAGCTTCCAAATTGAAGGTTAATGACATCATGACTGGATCAGAGGGTATGGGATTTGTACGCTTCAGATGCCCGATAGACGTTGCCCAAAAGATGTGTCAAGACGATGGCAGAATCCGCGTGGGCTGGAGTATTGCCCGCGCGAAACTTCTCGCCCCTCCCCCATTGCGCTGCTACAGGTGTATGGGGGTGGGGCACACTAAGCCGCTATGCCCATCAGAAAAAGACCGAAGCGGCCTCTGCTTCAGATGTGGACGACCGGGCCACATGGCAGCGGTCTGCAATGAGAAGCCCAGGTGCCAAGTGTGTGCTGGAAGTGGTCGGCCTGCCGATCACGTCATGGGCAGCCGAGTTTGTGATCCACCGACGACAAAGGGCAAACGTCCCGAAAACAGTAATGATCCCGCGGCGAGTAGGGGCAGTCGCCCCGAGCGCCAGGTCGTCTCAGCAGCGATGAGGGGTAATAGCCCCGAGCGCCAGGGGCATGACACAGAGAGGAGCCGCTCGTCACACAGCGAGCGCAGCGAGGGGACCGTGGAGATAGAGTCCCAGAAGCAAAAGCAGCCTCGCCGATCCACGCGTCTCTCTAAGGAGAAGCAGCGTCGTGATTGCGGCAACAATAGCAGTTCCGTATAGGGGGGGCCTTCTGCTCCCCCATTGGTGAGCAGACGGTTGGGGCAGCGGGTGACGGCTCGGGATTCCGGAGCCCGCATTGCACAGCTTCTTCCGTCTGGGGGGGCGTTACATTGTGACGTGACGTCTCCCGCGTGGTGTGGCCCTGGCTTTCTTAAGCCGGGGTCGGCCGGGGCGGGGTGGTTGCATCCCAAACGGAACCCATCTCGCCGAACAACCGGCAGAGTAGTCACAACGGGGGGTTTTAACGGATATGCCTCCGTGCGCATCTGACGGGCTTTGACCTGTCTGATGCGTGCGGAGGAGAGCTCCGAACTCGCTTGGTCGCAATCCCAGCGGCCAAGAAGTCGATAATCCCGAGGTCCCCTCGAAAAAAAAAAAAGAAAAAAAAAAAAAAAAAAAAAAGGTTAGGTTAGGTTAGGTTAGGTTCTGTAACTGATAAGCGTGGAAGAGGCCGGCCAGCAACGACTGGTGAGTACGTTGGGCTTTCCAAGGCCCAGGCCGAGCTTTCCCGACTTCAGTCAATTGAGCAGGAAATTGATCGCGAGTTGGCGCAATCAGCCGCTAAGCCTCGCCGGGCCCCTAGGTCTAGAGAGGGATCCGGTCTGGAGAATCCGAGCTTGATGGCCAACTGTGAGGTGCTTGCTCGCGGTATGGACGGTGTTGAGGTGGTTTTAGAGGTCGCTGCAAAGTCGAGCAATCTGAAGGGCACCAGTATTAAGGCCTTGAAAGATGCGGCAAATCTGATAAGAAATATGCTAGGCGAGATGTACAACCGTAACACCTCGGATTGTACCAAGCAGATAGACGAGCGTTTTGTGAAGACCTTAGCTGATTTAAAACAAGCAAAAGAAGAAAACGCTCGTATCTCGGTTGAGAATCAGCGGCTGAGAGAGGAGATGGCGGCGATCCGGCGCGAGTTAAAACTGGTTCGCGAACAGTTTAAGGGGGCGTCAAACATGCCCCCCATCCCGGACATAAGTAGTCGTCGTCAAAACACCGTTGGCGATATGACGGTGGAGGAGCTACAACGGTTGATTGCTGAGCAAGCCGGCACCATGGTTAGCGCCCGTATTGAGGGTCTCAGTCGCCGGCTTCCACCGGAGGAGAATATAAGGCCGCCCTTAGCAGCAGACAGAAGGAAACCAGCGGCTAGTCCTTTGCCGCTAATTGTGCCTCAGTCGGCACCTCCACCGGAAGCTCCTACCCCGGTCAAGGGGAAGGGAGCAAAAAAGGAGAAGAAAAAGGGGAAGAAGGCTAAAGAGTCTAAAACAGAAGTGGCACCTCGACAGGAGACGACGCAGGAGACGCAGTCTGCGCTGCCCTCTCAAGGTTCAGCTGAGGAAGGCTGGCAAGAAGTCACACAAAGTAAAAAGAAGTCAAAGGTTCCAGTGTCAGCTAAAGATAAGGGGCCTAACGAGAAGGAAATTACTTCCAATAAGAAAAAAGTGCGGCTTCGTCTGCCCAAGTCAGCTGCGGTAGTGGTTAAACTGCGGCCTGAGGCTACGGAGAAGGGTGTAAGCTATGCCGATATTCTTGCTGGGGCTAAGGGGAAACTCGATCACAGCATAGTTGCAGGTGGCCTTAAATGTAAAGTGGCGGCTACTGGTGCTCGTCTCCTGGAGGTGCCAGGTGACAATCACAGCGAAAGGGCTGAAAAGCTGCTCAGTAGGTTGCAGGAGATTCTTGACCCAAATTTGGTTGAGGTGACGCGACCGATGAAGACCACCGCGTTCCGTGTTTCGGGTTTGGATGATTCGGTCGAGGCTGTCGATATTCAGGCGGCTGTAGCTGAGCAAGGTGGTTGCAACAAAGACAGCGTTATAGTCGGGGAAGTGCGAAAAAACAGACTTGGTCTAGGGTCTGCACTAGTGAGGTGCCCGGTGGCTGCAGCTATTAAGCTCTTTAAGGGTGGAAAGAAGAGGTTGTTAGTCGGATGGGTTTCGGCGGGGATTGAAATACTGCCACAAAGAAAGATGCGCTGTTTTAAGTGCCTTGAGGCAGGGCATGTAAAATCTAGGTGTACAGGCATTGATCGCAGTGAACTCTGTTTCAGATGCGGCAATCCTGGCCATAAGGCCAAAGATTGTGATAAGGCGTTGCGCTGCGTGGTGTGCGCTGCGCATAACATTAAAGCAGACCACATGCTAGGGGGAATATCCTGCAATCCCCCTAAGCTGAAGAAGTCAATAAAGTCAACAACCCAGCAGGCGTCTACCCAGCAGGGAGGCGAAGAGGGTATGGAGATTGTCGAGACTGTTGGCGGGCAGGCAGCGGGCTCTCAGCGGGCAGATGGCTCGGAGGAGTTGCAGCTGAGGGGACCGGGCTACGGAAGCGGGGAACTTCCGTAGCTCATTCCAGGGTCCCCATGGTGGAACGGCGCGCTTTGTGTTCCGGCGCGCCTCACCGATTGGGGGAGCTTTTGAGCTCCCAATAATTGTGGATTGGTCCGTAGGGACGACCGGCGTCGGGCCGCGGAAGGAATACCACAATATTCCCGGGGCCCGTCGCACCAACGGCTGAGGAACACCCAGGGGGTTTTAGTGGAGTCACCACATAACCACCCCCGCGTTCCCCACGCGGGCATAGGCGAGCAGTCGCCGACGAGGTCGTGGATGTGTTCTCGCGAGTTCCCATGACCTTGTCAGGCAGTGACGCCTCCCTCCCCGGCGTGGCCTCTTCGTCTGAGGACGAGGAGGATGCGGCGGTGATGGGGGTGCTCGCGCCAAGGCGTATGTGAGGGGCATCGGTGGGTTTTAGTCGGTAGGCTGCGGCATTGCACTTTCTGAGGGGCATTCTGTCTGCCCCCAGAAGCCGCGGAGAGTCCGACATATCCTCGCGTATCCCAAAACGCGGGGCATGCGTAAAGCATTTCCCATCGTTAAAAAAAAAAAAAAAAAAAAAAGGTTAGGTTAGGTTAGGTTAGGTTAGGTTAGGTTAGGTTTTAATTATAGAAAGGATAGGACGGAGATAGAAAAAGCAAAGAATGAGATGTCTAGAGAAGAGGGAAAAGAGAAGCAGGGAAAAGGGAAGAAGAAAAAAAAAGGTTCCCCTATCGGGCCGCAGGTGAAAAAGCCAAAGACGGGCTCGAGGTCTCCGTCGTTGTCGTCTCAAGCGAGTGATCGAGAACGACCGAGGAACACAAGGTCCCCGTCGCCAGTAGAGAGCACCCTCGACAGAAACACACTGACACAACCTCAGATGGTGAAGGTTGTGCAAAAATGGATGGGAAAAATGTATGACGTCGTGAGGTCAACGGGAAACATGAAGAAAGAACACAAAAATGTTATCATGTCAGCCCGTGCAGACATACAGATGGTGATGGAAAGCTTGACCAATTTGTCTGTGGACGAGGAGACGCGACGCCTCAGAGCAGACAATGTGAGGTTAGCGAGGGAACTCGAGTTGGTCCGTGAGGAACTGCAAGCATTCAAGCGGGATGTTGCCGAGAGACTCGAAAGACAAAAGGAACTCCCTGAACCTGTGATAGCTCCATCACAGCCTCTTCCAGCGGAGGTACAATCAACAGGGTTGTCAGAGGAGCTCAAGGCCTATATAGCAAGAACAGTTGGGACGATGGTCGGTGCTCGCATTGAGGGCCTGGAAATGAGGTTGCCGCCAGCTCCGCCAATGCGCCCGCCCTTAGCCGGGGATAGGGAGAAGATGCCTCCACCGTCGGCACCCAACCCGTCACCGAAACAAGTGATTAATCAGGCGCCCTTAATCAGCAGACAGCCAGAAGCTGTACAGCAGAGGCCCGCCCCTGCTGCTCAAGATTGGAATGAGGTTCTGAGCAAAAGAGAAAAAAAGAGAAGGCGCAAAGCAGCGGCTACTGCGGCAGCTGCTGCAGCAGCAGCGAATACCCCGGTTCCAGGTCCAGTGGTTCCGAAACCTCCAGTAGGTGGTCCTCAAGCCTCCAAAAAGGCCAAGACTAATAGAAGGAAGAAGACAAAGCTGGATACTCCACGCTCCTCTGCGATTGTGATTACCGTTTCACAGGAAGCAGCAGAGCGTGGAGTGACATATGCTCAGGCCATCTCTAAGGCTCGTCAAGCGGTGAAGGTGCAGGAGCTGGGGATTGAGTCAATCAAAATGCGTCAATCGCAGACTGGTGCCCGTATAATTGAAATCCCTGGCTCCACCAGTGGTGAGAAGGCGGACCTCTTAGCGTCCAGAATCCAGACGGCTTTGGAGGGAGTGGCAAGAGTTCACAGACCAGTCAAGACCGCAGATCTTCGTGTGTCTGGTATTGATGATTCGGTCTCTGAGGAAGACTTAAGGGCGGTCGTAGCAGAAAAGGGTGGTTGCACCACTGATCAAATAAAAGTTGGGCCAATTCGGACAGGCCCTGCAAGGATGGGCACGGTCATTATAAAATGTCCCCTTGTGGTTGCGAAGAAGGTGGTGGAAGCGGGAAGATTCTTGATAGGCTGGAGTTCTCCCCAAATCAAGGTATTGGAGCCGCTGCCCACTAGATGCTTTAAATGCATGGTACCGGGGCACATGCGTCAGGCCTGTCCATGCGAGGTGGATAGGAGCAACTGCTGCTACCGTTGTGGGGAGGTGGGACATAAAGCAGCGTCTTGTTCGGCTAAAGCTAGATGCTTGGTATGTGCGGAGGCTAAGTTGCCAGCTGATCACGTGATGGGGGGTAAACGTTGCTCTCCGCCGGTGATGAAGAAAAAAACATCAATTCCTGAGCCTGGGAATGCAGTGTCGCAGACGGGGGGCGAAGCCGCTCCGGAGGTTATTGAAATGGACCATTAAGGATCATTCCCACAGCTCCGGCGCGTCACCGGCGCGTCACCGGCGCGTCAACGGCCCGTCCGTCAACGTCAAAAATATGTGTGAACAAGCAGTTCAGATCACCGGCGCCGGCACGTCACCGGCGCGTCGCCGGCTCGTTTCAGTCAAGTCAACGTCGCTTCACCGGCAAGGCAAGCAGGGTTGCCACTTTTTTGTTTTAATAAAGTATAGGTTGCTATAATAGGTAGAAAAAAGTACATTGTGGTATGGAAATAATGAATTATTTATTTATTTCAACTTTAAAAACCTACTGTTTAAGTATTGTTTTTTGGAAATATTTTGGTAACTTTATTAGACTTAATTTACTTATTCCACTAAGTTCAAGTAAAGGTAAGTACTATTTTCTCGAATTATAATAGAAATACAACAACGTATGCGAATGTCGGATTTTCGGGTAAACAAATGAATGTCGGAACACAAGTGAAGGCATGAAAACATTGTCTACAGAAATTGTTGTATTATTATTAAAATTCGAAAAAATAGTACCTTTGCTTGAACTTAGTGGTAAAAGTGAATTAAGTCTAACAAAGTTACCAAAATACTACCAAAAACAATACTTAAAGTTCTTAAAGTTGAAATAAATAAATAAATACTTTATTTCTACACCACAATGTACTTTTTTCTACCTATTATAACAACCAATAATTTATTATAATAAATAAGTGGCAACCCTGTTTGCCATGCCGGGGACGCGCCGGTGACGTGACGGCCGGCGACGCGCCGGTGACGTGACGGCCGGTGACGCGCCGGTGACGTGACGGCCGGCACGTCACCGGCGCGTCACCGGCCGTCACGTCACCGGCGCGTCCCCGGCATGACAAACAGGGTTACTACTTTTTTGTTTTAATAAATTATTGGTTGCTATAATCGGTAGAGAAAAAGTATATTGTGGTATGGAAATAAAGTATTATTTATTTATTACAACTTTGAAAATCATTTTTTTATTACTTTTGTTAATATTTCGGTAGCTTTATGAGACTTAATAATTCACCTGTTCCACTAAGTTCTAGCACAGCCGATATTTAGTTCATACAGTCGATCATCGAAGGAGTCTAGACAGAGCAATGGTGCGGGGTGGTGCAGTATAGAAGGGGGGTGGGAGGTCCCGAGAGGCTAATATAATGAAAAAATCAAGATGGCGGCCAACTTTTTTATTTGCGGGCCGATTTAGATAAAACTCGGTTTTTGGTACTATTTTGACAAACAAACAGCAACGCAATGTCAAAAAAGTAAAAAATTCAAGATGGCGGCCAACTTTTTTGTTTGCAGGCCGATTTCGATGAAACTCGGTTTTTGGTCCTATTTTGACAAGAAAACAGAAACGCAATATTAAAAAAGTAAAAAAAATAAAGATGGCAGCCAACTTCTCTGTTTGCGGGCCGATTTAGATGAAACTCAGTTTTTGGTACTATTTAGACAAGCAAACAGCGACGCAATGTTAAAAAAGTAAAAAAATCAAGATGGCGCCAACTTTTTATTTGCGGGCAAATTTCGATGAAACTCTGTTTTTGGTACCTACTATTTTGACAAGAAAACGGCAATGCACTGTTAAAATGTAAATAATTCAAGATGGCAGCCAACTTTTTGTTTGTGGGCCGATTTCAATGAAACTTGGTTTTGGGTACAATTTTGACAAGAAAACAGCAACGCATTGTTAAAAATCTAAAAAAATCAAGATGGCGGCCAACTTTTTTGTTTGTGGGCCGATTTCGATGAAATTCGGTTTTTAGTACTATTTTGACAAGAAAACAGCAACGCAATGCTAAAAATGTAAAAAAATTCAAGATGGCGGCCAACATTTTTTCTTGTGGGCTGATTTCGATGAAACTTGGTTTTTGGTACTATTTTGACATGAGAACAGCTACGCAATGTTAAAAATGTAAAAATTCAAGATGGTGGCCAACTTCCCTGTTTGCAGGGCGATTTCGATGAAATTCAGTTTTTGGTACTATTTTGACAAGCAAACAGCGCGACGCAATGTTAAAAATGTAAAAAATTAAAGATAGCGGCCAAATTTTTTGTTTGCGGGCCGATTTTGATGAATCTCGGTTTTTGGTACTATTTTGCCAAGAAAACAGCAACGCAATGTTAAAAATACAAAAATATCTAAGATGGCGGCCAACTTTTTCGTTTGCAGGGCGATTTCGATGAAACACGGTTTTTGACACTATTTTGACAAGAAAACAGCAACGCAAAGTTACAAATGTAAAAATTCAAGATGGCGGCCAACTTTTTGGCTTGTGGGCTGATTTAGTTTTTGCTCCTTTTCTTTTTGTTTATGGGCCGATTTCGATAAAGCTCGCTTTTTGATATAACTTTGACAAGAAAATAACAACGCAATGTTGGAAACATTAAAAAATTCATAATGGCGGCAAACTTTTTTGCTTGTGGGCTGATTTCGATGAAACTCGGTTTTTGCTACTATTTTGACAAGAAAACAGCAACGCACTCTTAAAAATGTAAAAAATTCAAGATAGCGGCTAACTTTTTTGCTTGTGGGTCGATTTCGATGAAACTCGGTTTTTGGTACTATTTTGACAAGAAAACAGCAACGCAATGTTAAAAATGTAAAAAATTAAAGATGGCGGCCAAATTTTTTGTTTGCGGGCCGATTTCGATGAATCTCGGTTTTTGGTACTATTTTGCCAAGAAAACAGCAACGCAATGTTAAAAATACAAAAAAATCTAAGATGGCGGCCAACTTTTTCGTTTGCAGGGCGATTTCGATGAAACACGGTTTTTGACACTATTTTGACAAGAAAACAGCAACGCAAAGTTACAAATGTAAAAATTCAAGATGGCGGCCAACTTTTTGGCTCGTGGGCTGATTTACTTTTTGCTCCTTTTCTTTTTGTTTATGGGCCGATTTCGATGAAGCTCGCTTTTTGATATAACTTTGACACGAAAATAATAAAGCAATGTTGAAAACATTAAAAAATTCAAAATGGCGGCAAACTTTTTTGCTTGTAGGCTGATTTCGATGAAACTCGGTTTTTGCTACTATTTTGACAAGAAAACAGCAACGCACTCTTAAAAATGTAAAAAATTCAAGATGGCGGCTAACTTTTTTGTTTGCGGGCCGATTTCGATTAATCTCGGTTTTTGGTACTATTTTGCCAAGAAAACAGCAACGCAATGTTAAAAATACAAAAATATCTAAGATGGCGGCCAACTTTTTGTTTGCAGGGCGATTTCGATGAAACACGGTTTTTGACACTATTTTGACAAGAAAACAGCAACGCAAAGTTACAAATGTAAAAATTCAAGATGGCGGCCAACTTTTTGGCTTGTGGGCTGATTTCGATGAAACTCGATTTTTGGTACTATTTTGACAAGAAAACAGCAACGCTATATTAAAAACATAAAAATATGCAAGATGGCGGCCAACTTTTTGCTTGTGGGCCGATTTTGATGAAACTCGGTTTTTTGGACCGTTTTAACCAGAAAACGGCATCACCGAGTTTCATCGAAATCAGCTCACAAGCGAAAAAGTTGGCCGCTATCTTGAATTTTCACATTTTTAACTTTGCATTGCTGTTTTCTGATCAAAATAGTGTCAAAAACCGAGTTTCATTGAATCGCCCCGCGAGCAAAAAAGTTTGCCGCCATCTTAGATATTTTTATACTTTTAACATTGTGTTGCTGTCGTCTTGTCAAAATAGTACAAAAAACCGAGTTTTATCGAAATAGGCCCACAAAGTCAAAGTCAAAGTCAAATAAGCTTTATTCAAATAAACTTAATTATTAAGTACTTTTGAATCGTCTATATTTTCCTACCACCCGTTCCAGACTTTTTTAGCTGACAAGAAGAACGGGCGCAAGAAACTTATCAGCTGTAACAGCCATAAGTAACGATATTTACAAACTTTAATATATCGTTACCAGAAAATTACAACAGGGTGACAGGATTATTGGCAACAACATAGACTTATTATATTACTTCAACAAAGTACTTATTAGCAAGTTATGTGTTACATCATTTCCACGCATTTAGATCTTTAAGATAATCATCTACTTTATAATAACCTTTACCCATGAGCGTTTTTTTAACATGGTTTTTAAATTCATGCAAAGGAAGATCAATCACTTGTTGTGGAACTTTATTAATAAAGGCTATGCCTTTCCCCATAAATGAACCTCTAGTTTTTGCAAGCCTAAATCTTGGAACGGCAAGTTTATCTTTATTTCTTGTATTGAACTGGTGAATATTGCTGTTCTTAGCAAATGAATCATAGTGTTTCCTTACATAAACTAAATTATCATAAATATATTGGCCTGCCAAAGTTAAAATATTTATTTCTTTGAACATTTCTCTCAAAGTATCTCTCCGCCGTAGATTGTATATGGCGCGAACAGCTCTTTTTTGGAGTACAAAAATATTTTCAATACTGGCAGCTGAGCCCCACAATAGCAGTCCATACGACATTACGCTATGAAAATAACTAAAGTATACTAACCTTGCCGTTTCAATATCAGTTAAAAGCCTTATTTTCTTAACAGCGAATGCCGCTGAACTAAGTCTACTTGACAAGGCTTCAATATGTGGATCCCATTGCAGTCGAGAATCTAGTGTGATACCTAGAAATTTTGTGCTCTCGATAAACTCGACTTCATCGTCATTCAAATTAATATTTAATTTTGTCTGCTCAACATTAGGTAATGAGAATTTAACACATTTAGTTTTTTTGGGGTTAAGTGCTAAATTATTACTATTAAACCAGTATGAAACTTTAGAGAGGGCACTATTTACTTCGTCCGAACAGTTATTACCTCTGTTTACTTTAAAAACTAAAGAAGTATCATCCGCAAATAGCACTGTTTCACATAAATTATTCGCGTAGTTGGGAAGGTCATTTATATAAATTAGAAACAGCAATGGGCCCAATATTGATCCCTGTGGCACACCCATATTGATGGGGGCTCCAGTAGATTCAGTTCTATTAATCACTACTTTCTGAGTTCTATTGTACAAATACGATTTCATAAGACTAACTGATTTATCAGAGACACCATAATGTTCTAGCTTCTTTAATAGTGTTTGATGATCAACGCAATCGAATGCCTTAGAAAGGTCACAGAAAATGCCAATTACATCTTGCTTTTCTTCCCAAGCATCAAGAATATGTTTGAGAAGTGCAATTCCAGCATCAGTAGTACTTTTACCCTTGGAAAAACCAAACTGATTTTTATGAAGTATATTATTGTATGTGAAGTAATCTAATAATTGGGAATATATAATTTTTTCAAATATTTTACTAAGTGCTGGTAGTATAGATATTGGCCTAAAGTTAGCTGGGTCACTTTTATCCCCAGATTTAAAAAGAGGAATCAATTTACTATTTTTCATTAGATCAGGAAAGACCCCTTCGTCAATACATTTGTTAAAAATAAAAGCCAAATAAGGGGCTAGTATATCAATTATTGATTTAATTATGCTTGTTGACATGCCCCAAAGATCTTCTGTTTTTTTAACATTAATTGTTTTAAAAGCTTTAATGATATCTGCACTATTTATATATTTAAAGGAAAAACTTTCATTGCACTTATCAACACTAGACTCCAGAAGGGAGACAGCGATGTTGGGACAAGCACTAAGAGTACTGGTAGTTTCTACAGGTATTCTAGCAAAGAAATCTTCAAAAACTTTAGCGACCTCATTGTCAGATTCAAAAGTTTGATCACCAGTTTTTAAACAGAAGGAATTTATATTGGATTTTGATTTGCCCGTTTCTTTGTTAATAATATTCCAAGTAGCCTTAATTTTATTGTCTGCTAATTTAATTTTATTTGCAAAGTACTTGGACTTTGCTAAGATACAGACTTCTCTGAATGTTTGTGAATACTTCTTGACAAATTCAATGAAGTTAGGATCACTAGAAGTAGCTTTCTCTGCATAAAGTTCGTATAATTTCCTTCTGCTCTTATATATGCCGGGTGTGGCCCAGTCACTAAATTTCGTACTATCATTACATTTGATGACTTTTTGTTTAAAAGTTTTACTAAATTCAGTTTGAACTATGCTAAATAAATGATTATATAGGTTATTGGCTTCAAAATTTGGTTCTGGTAATGTTTCAATTTTACTTGTGACATTGGTTCTGAATTTTTCAATACAGTGTTTTTTTACTGGCCTACACATTATTTCCCGTTTAGGCGGAACATGATGGTGCTCAATGGAGGCTAATTGTCCACTATGGTCGGATTTAATACAATTTAAAATTGATTTTTCAATGACATTACAGTTACAGAAAATATTATCTAAGCAGGTTGCCGATGTGGGTGTGATACGCGTTGGTTCATTAAAGATATGTAGCAAATTAAATGATTTAAATAGGTTTATGAACCTACTTGACAGTTTGGCTATTTTAGGGTCTAAGATGTCGACATTAAAATCTCCGCAAATTGCG
This sequence comes from Agriphila tristella, assembly GCA_928269145.1. Taxonomy (NCBI): domain Eukaryota; kingdom Metazoa; phylum Arthropoda; class Insecta; order Lepidoptera; family Crambidae; genus Agriphila; species Agriphila tristella. The sequence continues at coordinate 166,196 of OV743443.1, read as the reverse complement.
ACTTTTTTATTCTTCCTACAAGTTATTTTTAAAACTTCCTCCATAGTGGACTCAAACTCAGAGTAATTCGCTTTGGGGGGTCTATATACGCATACTATAATTATTTGATCAAGTTCCACGCACGATAACTCAACGGTTCGTTCAATTGAGAGGGATACTACATCTCTACGCTCTTTACATTGTAAACTATTGTGTAGAATAATAAGTGAACCCCCTCTTATAGTAGATTTCCTACTAAGCGAGCTAACAACTTTATAATTATCTAAACTTAAAAGTAATTCGTGCTTTTTCAACCAATGCTCAGTAACACATAACACATCAATATCTTCAGAGTTTAAGAATAAGCTTATTTCTAAATCTTTGCCAGAAAAGCCTTGCATATTTTGGTGTACAATTCTTAAACACTTTGGCTTTTCTATTGTTAAGTCAGGGCTAGAGGACGCCTCTATTGTCCTAGATGGTAATTTAAATGTGAAACATTATTATTACTTGAACTAAGTAAAATGTTATAATTATTTTTATTTGGAACAGATTCCAAAGTTGAATGACTAATGTCAATAGTTGACTGCTCAATAAAAGCAGTTGTTTTACTAGCCAGATTATTGGCTAAATGTTTAAAATAAGTTGCCGCCATCTTGATTTATTTTTTTATTTTTAACGCTGCGTTGCTGTTTTCTTGTCAAAATAGTACCAAAAACCGAGTTTCATTGAAATCGGCCCACAAACAAAAAAGTTTGCCACCATCTTGAATTATTTACATTTTTAACAGTGCATTGCCGTTTTCTTGTCAAAATAGTACCAAAACCCGAGTTTCATCGAAATTGGCTCGCAAATAAAAAGTTGGCCGCCATTTTGAATTTTTTGCTTTTTTAACATTGCATCGCTGTTTGCTTGTCAAAATAGTACCAAAAACTGAGTTACATCTAAATCGGCCCTCAAACAGAGAAGTTGGCCACCATCTTTAATTTTTACATTTTTAACTTTGCGTAGCTGTTCTCATGTCAAAATAGTACCAAATACCAAGTTTCATCGAAATCGGCCCACAAGCAAAAAAGTTGGCCGCCATCTTGAATTTTTTACATTTTTAGCTTTGCGTTGCTGTTTTCTTGTCAAAATAGTACTAAAAACCGAATTTCATCGAAATCGGCCCACAAACAAAAAAGTTGACCGCCATCTTGATTTTTTTAGATTTTTAACACTGCGTTACTGTTTTCTTGTCAAAATAGTCCAAAAACCGAGTTTCATTGAAATCGGCCCACAAACAAAAAAGTTGGCCGCCATCTTGAATTATTTACATTTTTAACATTGCGTAGCTGTTCTCATGTCAAAATAATACAAAAAACCAAGTTTCATCAAAATCGGCCCACAAGCAAAAAAGTTGGCCGCCATCTTGAATTTTTTTACATTTTTAACATTGCGTTGCAGTTTTCTTGTCAAAATAGTACCAAAAACCGAGTTTCATTGAAATCGGCCCACAAACAAAAAAGTTGGCCGCCATCTTGAATTTTTTAGATATTTAACACTGCGTTGCTGTTTTCTTGTCAAAATAGTACCAAAAACCGAGTTTCATTGAAATCGGCCCACAAACAAAAAAGTTGGCCGCCATCTTGAATTATTTACATTTTTAACAGTGCATTGCCGTTTTCTTGTCAAAATAGTCCAAAAAACCAAGTTTCATCGAAATTAGCCCGCAAATAAAAAGTTGGCCACCATCTTGAATTTTTACATTTTTAACTTTGCGTAGCTGTTCTCATGTCAAAATAGTACCAAATACCAAGTTTCATCGAAATCGGCCCACATGCAAAAAAGTTGGCCGCCATCTTGAATTTTTTTACATTTTTAGCTTTGCGTTGCTGTTTTCTTGTCAAAATAGTACTAAAAACCGAATTTCATCGAAATCGACCCACAAACAAAAAAGTTGACCGCCATCTTGATTTTTTTTGATTTTTAACACTGCGTTGCTGTTTTCTTGTCAAAATAGTACCAAAAACCGAGTTTCATTGAAATCGGCCCACAAACAAAAAAGTTGGCCGCCATCTTGAATTATTTACATTTTTAACAGTGCATTGCCGTTTTCTTGTCAAAATAGTCCAAAAAACCGAGTTTCATCGAAATTAGCCCGCAAATAAAAAGTTGGCCACCATCTTGAATTTTTTACTTTTTTAACATTTCGTCGCGCTGTTTGCTTGTCAAAATAGTACCAAAAACTGAATTTCATCTAAATCGGCCCGCAAAGAGAGAAGTTGGCCACCATTTTGAATTTTCACATTTTTAACTTTGCATTGCTGTTTTCTGATCAAAATAGTGTCAAAAACCGAGTTAAAATAAATAAATAAATACTTTATTTCTACACCACAATGTACTTTATTCTACCTATTATAACAACCAATAATTTATTATAATAAATAAGTGGCAACCCTGTTTGCCATGCCGGGGACGCGCCGGTGACGTGACGGCCGGCGACGCGCCGGTGACGTGACGGCCGGTGACGCGCCGGTGACGTGACGGCCGGCACGTCACCGGCGCGTCACCGGCCGTTACGTCACCGGCGCGTCCCCGGCATGACAAACAGGGTTGCTACTTTTTTGTTTTAATAAATTATTGGTTGCTATAATCGGTAGAGAAAAAGTATATTGTGGTATGGAAATAAAGTATTATTTATTTATTACAACTTTGAAAATCATTTTTTTATTACTTTTGTTAATATTTCGGTAGCTTTATGAGACTTAATTCACCTGTTCCACTAAGTTCTAGCACAGCCGATATTTAGTTCATACAGTCGATCATCGAAGGAGTCTAGCTAGACAGAGCAATGGTGCGGGGTGGTGCAGTATAGAAGGGGGGTGGGAGGTCCCGAGAGGCTAATATCAACGCAATGTTAAAAATGAAAAAATCAAGATTGCGGCCAACTTTTTTATTTGTGGGCCGATTTAGATAAAACTCGGTTTTTGGTACTATTTTGACAAACAAACAGCAACGCAATGTCAAAAAAGTAAAAAAATCAAGATGGCGGCCAACTTTTTTGTTTGCAGGCCGATTTCGATGAAACTCGGTTTTTAACCGACTTCCAAAAAGGAGGAGGTTCTCTGTTCGGCTGTATGTATGTTTTTTTTTTTTTTTTTTTATGTATGTCCACCGATTACTCGAAGACGGCTGAACCGATTGAAATAATTCAAACGTTATTAGATTAGGTTTGTTCCCAAGTTGGTCCCATTTTTTGAAATTTTGAAATCGGTTCAGTATTTTTCAGGAAAACTTGAAAATACTGTCGTTTTCGTTACCATTTTATGAATTTATACGGATGATCGACCATATCTTCTTTGTTTATGTACCGATTTAGATGATTCTTTTTTTGTTTGAAAGAGGACACTTTAGTGATGATATCATTTTGATTTCATTGTTATTGGACCTTGGATTTTAAAGATACACAAGGGAACTCTTCAAAATCAAATAGAAACTGTGTAGTGATTGAAATATTGCTAGGATTATGACAATCTTAAACAAATTAGGTATCTAACTATGGTCAAGGACGTTTTGGACTAGACTTGAACTGTGAAGGAACAACGGAACTCCTTAACAACAAACAGCACGAACAGTGGAAATTGAGTTTTTAGTGGTATTACACCGCGCAAAAGTGTGAAATATAAAAAAAATACATAACATCATCGCTTACATTTACATAATATACATACTTTGGGTAAAAGGTAAAACTACCTAATACAGAAGGTACTTACACTGAAAAGAAAAAAATAAAAAATTGTTTAAAAACAAAAAAACCGACTTCAAAAAACCTGAAAATAAAAACAAAATTAGCTTCAAAATTAAATACCCCTAAAAAGCAAGAAATAATTTTCAAATAATTAGATACGCATATCATTGTAATTAAACACGTATAATGAAGTCGGGTGGGGCTGGAGAACAACTTCTTTTTTTATTCTAGAAGCCCCACCCGACTTCATTATACGTGTTTAATTACAATGATATGCGTATCTAATTATTTGAAAATTATTTCTTGCTTTTTAGGGGTATTTAATTTTGAAGCTAATTTTGTTTTTATTTTCAGGTTTTTTGAAGTCGGTTTTTTTGTTTTTAAACAATTTTTGGTCCTATATTGACAAGAAAACAGAAACGCAATATTAAAAAAGTAAAAAAAATAAAGATGGCAGCCAACTTCTCTGTTTGCGGGCCGATTTAGATGAAACTCAGTTTTTGGTACTATTTAGACAAGCAAACAGCGACGCAATGTTAAAAAAGTTAAAAAATCAAGATGGCGCCAACTTTTTATTTGCGGGCAAATTTCGATGAAACTCTGTTTTTGGTACCTACTATTTTGACAAGAAAACGGCAATGCACTGTTAAAATGTAAATAATTCAAGATGGCAGCCAACTTTTTGTTTGTGGGCCGATTTCAATGAAACTTGGTTTTGGGTACTATTTTGACAAGAAAACAGCAACGCATTGTTAAAAATCTAAAAAAATCAAGATGGCGGCCAACTTTTTTGTTTGTGGGCCGATTTCGATGAAATTCGGTTTTTAGTACTATTTTGACAAGAAAACAGCAACGCAATGCTAAAAATGTAAAAAAATTCAAGATGGCGGCCAACATTTTTTCTTGTGGGCTGATTTCGATGAAACTTGGTTTTTGGTACTATTTTGACATGAGAACAGCTACGCAAAGTTAAAAATGTAAAAATTCAAGATGGTGTCCAACTTCTCTGTTTGCGGGCTGATTTAGATGAAATTCAGTTTTTGGTACTATTTTGACAAGCAAACAGCGCGACGCAATGTTAAAAAAGTAAAAAATTCAAGATGGTGGCCAACTTTTTCTTTGCGGGCTAATTTCGATGAAACTCGGTTTTTTGGACTATTTTGACAAGAAAACGGCAATGCACTGTTAAAAATGTAAATAGTTCAAGATGGCGGCTAACTTTTTTGCTTGTGGGTCGATTTCGATGAAACTCGGTTTTTAGTACTGTTTTGACAAGAAAACAGCAACGCAATGTTAAAAATGTAAAAAATTAAAGATGGCAGCCAAATTTTTTGTTTGCGGGCCGATTTTGATGAATCTTGGTTTTTGGTACTATTTTGCCAAGAAAACAGCAACGCAATGTTAAAAGTAAAAAATACCAAATTTCATCGAAATCAGCCCACAAGCAAAAAAGTTGGCCGCCATCTTGATTTTTTTTAGATTTTTAACACTGCGTTGCTGTTTTCTTGGCAAAATAGTACCAAAAACCAAGATTCATCAAAATCGGCCCGCAAACAAAAAATTTGGCTGCCATCTTTAATTTTTTACATTTTTAACATTGCGTTGCTGTTTTCTTGTCAAAACAGTACTAAAAACCGAGTTTCATCGAAATCGACCCACAAGCAAAAAAGTTAGCCGCCATCTTGAACTATTTACATTTTTAACAGTGCATTGCCGTTTTCTTGTCAAAATAGTCCAAAAAACCGAGTTTCATCGAAATTAGCCCGCAAAGAAAAAGTTGGCCACCATCTTGAATTTTTTACTTTTTTAACATTGCGTCGCGCTGTTTGCTTGTCAAAATAGGACCAAAAACCGAGTTTCATCGAAATCGGCCGACAAACAAAAAAGTTGGCCGCCATCTTGAATTTTTACTTTTTTGACATTGCGTTGCTGTTTGTTTGTCAAAATAGTACCAAAACCGAGTTTTATCTAAATCGGCCCGCAAAGTAAAAATTTGGCCGCCATCTTGATTTCTTTCATTTTTAACATTGCGTTGATATTAGCCTCTCGGGACCTCCCACCCCCCTTCTATACTGCACCACCCCGCACGATTGCTCTGTCTAGACTCCTTCGATGATCAACTGTATGAACTAAATATCGGCTGTGCTAGAACTTAGTGGAACAGGTGAATTAAGTCTCATAAAGCTACCGAAATATTGACAAAAGTAATAAAAAAATGATTTTCAAAGTTGTTATAAATAAATAATACTTTATTTCCATACCACAATATACTTTTTCTCTACCGATTATAGCAACCAATAATTTATTAAAACAAAAAAGTAGCAACCCTGTTTGCTTTGCCGTTGACGCGCCGGCCGGCGACGCGCCGGTGACGTGACGGCCGGTGACGCGCCGGTGACGCGCCGGCCGTCACGTCACCGGCGCGTCGCCGGCCGTCACGTCACCGGCGCGTCACCGGCCGTCACGTCACCGGCGCGTCCCCGGCATGACAAACAGGGTTGCCGCTTATTTATTATTGGTACAAACATTGTGGCATGGAAATGAAGTATTATTTATTTATTTCAACTTTAAAAATCTTTTTTTATTACTTTGTTAATATTTTGGTAACTTTATTCTGTACCAAAACGCTGTCAAAGTTAAAGTTATCGTCAAAGGGTAATGCTACCTATTTGTCACGTCAAACTTGTCAAAGGACATCAAGCTGGCTAACAACCTCTTTTTTTGGCTAACTTATGCTTAACCGGTACTATAACTAGCCTGTTATCGTTAAAGTTAGGTGGTGCAACTGAGCCTTAATTCACAACCTCTTTTTTTGGCTAACTTATGCTTAACCGGTACTAGAACTAGCCTGTTATCGTTAAAGTTGGGTGGTGCAACTGAGCCTTAATTCACCCTTTCCACCGAGTTCTAGTAAAGGTACTGTTCTTCGAATTTTGTGTGTGAATGAGTGTGGATTTCGGGTAAACAAATGAATGTCGGAAAAACAAGTGAAGGTTAACAATTTCTTTTTGAGATATTGCTGTTTTAAGTTTGACAGCTGTCATCTGTCAATCTTAAAACAGAAATTTATCTTGAAAAATACTCATCCTAAACTGGCTGGTGGTGTAAATTAAGTCTAAAAAATTTACCAAAATATTACCAAAAGTAATAAAAATAAATGTTTTTCAAAGTTGAAATAAATAAATAATACCTACTTTATTTCCATACCACAGTGTACTTTTCTTTACCGATTATAGCAACCAATAATTTATTAAAACAAAAAAGTAGCAACCCTGTTTGCCTTGCCGGTGACTCGCCGGCGGCGCGACGTGCCGGTGACGTGCCGGCCGTCACGTCACCGGCGCGTCACCGGCCGTCACGTCACCGGCGCGTCGCCGGCCGGCGCGTCAACGGCAAAGCAAACAGGGTTGCTACTTATTTGTTTTAATAAAGTATTGGTTGTTATAAAAGGTAGAAAAAAAGTACATTGTGGTATGGAAATAAAGTATTATTTATTTATTTCAACTTTAAAAAACATTTTATTTTTTAATTCTGTTAATATTTTGGTAACTTTATGAGACTTAATTCACCTGTTCCATTAAGTTCTAGTAAAGGTATTTTTTTTCGAATTTTAATAAAAATACAACAATGTGAGTGAACTTCGGGTAAACAAATGAATGTCGTAAAAACAAGTGAAGCTAGGAAAACATAGTCTTGTGATCTGTAAATAAATTATGACGTCATCCGCGACGTACGCAAATCTCAACAATTTTTTTTTATTGATATTGCTGTTTTAAGTTTGACAACGGCCATCTGTTAATCTTAAAACAGGAATATCTCGAAAAATACTCATCCTAGACTGGTGGTGTAAATTAATTACCAATATATTACCAAAAGTAGTAAAAATAATTGTTTTTCAAAGTTGAAATAAATAAATTATACTTTATTTCCATACCACAGTGTAATTTTCTGTACCGATTACAGCAACCAATAATTTATTTAAACAAAAAAGTAGCAACCCTGTTTGCCTTGCCGGTGACTCGCCGGCGACGCGCCGTGCCGGTGACGCGCCGGCCGTCACGTCACCGGCGCGTCGCCGGCATGCCGTAGCAATATGCGTTTGACGTTGACGGGCCGGTGACGCGCCGTTGACGCGCCATGACTGATGTGTGTGAACAGTGTAGTACAACTTGTATGTAACTATATTTTTGACGTTGACGGGCCGGTGACGCGCCGTTGACGCGCCGGAGCTGTGTGAATGATCCTTTAATGGACCGAAGGCATTTCAGCATACTTCAAGGTAACCTTAACCACTCTGCGCGCTCACAAGATCTGATGATCCAGCATGCGGCGGAGTGGAAGATGGATCTGGTCGTGGTGGCAGAACCCTATTGCGTTCCCCAGAGACCCAATTGGGCAGGTGATAGCGATGAGACAGTCGCCATTATGGTCCCCTCTTATGCTGCTCACTCCCCTCCCCTTTCGGTTAGAGAAAGGGGACCGGGTTACGTGGCAGCCAACTGGGGAGAAATTGCACTTGTAGGTGTATACTTCTCCCCCAATAGAGGCGACCAGGAACTCGAGCGATGGATCAGCGTTCTGAGCGGTGTGGTCCAGCGCCAGGCGCCTCGGCAGGTTTTAGTCTTGGGGGACTTCAATGCTTGGCATCAGGCTTGGGGTTCCCGTAGCACGAACCGAAAGGGCGAAATTGTTCTTGAATGGGCAACCGCTCAAGGCGTGGAACTCCTTAACCAAGGAAATACTTTCACGTGTGTGCGGGGTACGGGGGGGTCCATAGTGGACCTCACGTTCGCTACCTCCGCCCTTGCCACACGTATTAGTGATTGGCATGTTCTCGTTGGTCCAGAGACCCTGTCCGACCACAGATATATTCGGTTCAGGGTCTCTCCTTCAACGGTTTCGAGTAGACAGCATCCTCCTATTCGGGCGACAATCAGTTACCCACGATACTCGGTGGTGAAATTAAATAAGGAGTTGGCTAATGAAGCCGCATTAGTGCAGGCCTGGAGCATGGATGGTAATGGTCTCGGGGATGGTAACATTGAGGAAAAAGTCGAGCAACTGACGGCATCTTTGACTGCCGTTTGCAGAGCTGCTATGCCTCGTGTTACTGGGCCGCCGAACATAAACCAAGTTTATTGGTGGTCCGAAGATATCTCCAATCTTCGGGACACCTGTCAGGGGTATAGACGAGCGCTGCAGAGATGTAGACGTAGACGGGTTCAGGAACCTGGTGAGGAGCTCAGACTCAGAGAGGCATATAGGGAGGCAAAAACGGCATTACAAGAGGCCATTGGTAGGTCAAAAGAGAACTCTTGGAAGGAGTTCTTGGAGGACCTCAGCAGGGATCCGTGGGGGCGTCCTTACCGAATGCTGAGGAGCAAAATGAAAAATCAGGCGCCCTCCACGGAAAACATGGATCCGGAGCTCCTCAACCAAGTGGTGACGGGCTTATTCCCGGAAGAGATTCCTGTTCTTCCTTCCCTAGTATCGTCTGTAAGGGGAGATCTGCCGGAGGTAAATAACGTGTTTACTCCAGTCACGGAGAGTGAATTCGAGGTCGTTGTAGATCGCCTGAGGGGAAAAAAGAAGGCCCCGGGACTCGACGGTATCCCGGGAAAGATTTTGCCCATTGCCCTCGCTCATCTCGGGGAACACCTAAGGGCAATTTTTAACCAATGCTTAGAGTCGGGTGTGTTTCCCAGGACGTGGAAAAAGGGTCGCCTCTGTCTGCTGCAAAAACAGGGAAGACCTGTTGATTCTCCAGAGGCTTATCGGCCGGTCGTTTTGCTGGACGAGCTCGCGAAAATGTTAGAGCGTATTATAGCAGAGCGAGTCGTTCAGCATCTTGAATTGGTAGGCCCCAATCTCTCGGAGAGTCAGTTTGGGTTCCGCAGACAGAGGTCCACAATGGATGCTCTCATGGCCCTGAAGGAGCTGACGGAAAGAGCGATGGAAAGAGGGGAGCAGGTGGTGGCAGTGTCTCTTGACATTAAGAATGCCTTTAATACGCTCCCCTACTCGGTGATAAAGGAGGCTTTAAGATTTCATCGGATTCCCCTATACCTCAGGCGAATCTTAGAGGACTATTTAGAGGATCGTGAGGTCCTCTACATTAATGCCGATGGACAAATGCTTACCCGCAGGATGACGCGCGGGGTTCCACAAGGGTCGGTGTTGGGTCCACTCTTGTGGAACCTCGGGTTTGATTGGGTTCTGCGCGGTGTTCTCCTCCCTAAGATGAGCATCATATGCTACGCAGATGATACGTTAGTCACTGCAAGGGGGGAGGACTATTGGGACGCAAGAAATCTTGCTGGTGTGGGGACACAGCTAGTAATAGAAAGGATTCAGATGTTGGGCCTTGAGGTAGCGGTCCGTAAAACTGAGGCCATAATTTTTCATGGCCCCAGAAGAGGACCACCAGCCGGGGCAAATATTAATTTAAATGGGGTTCTGGTCCCCTTAAAGCCCTATATCAAATATCTGGGGTTGGTAATTGATGGGCACTGGCGATTCACGGAGCACTTCCGTCAGCTAGCGCCGAGACTGGAGAAGGCAGCGGCGGCCTTGGGACGGCTCCTCCCAAATGTTGGTGGCCCCGACGGCAGTTGCCGACAGCTATACGCCGGGGTGTTGAGATGTATGGCCCTTTATGGAGCTCCAGTATGGGCAGACTCCTTAAACGGAGAAAATTGCAGACTCCTCAGGAGACCGCAACGCGTGATCGCGACACGCCTGATCCGCGGATATAAGACGATCTCCTGGACGGCAGCATGCGTGTTAGCAGGAACTCCCCCGTGGGAACTTGAGGCGCAGATCCTTAAGAGGGTTTACTTGGAGAGGAAGGAGTCCCGTAGACGGGGGGACCGCCTGGCCCCAGAGGAAGTCATCGCTATAAGGCAGAGGGTGGAAGAGGAGGTGATGGTTGAGTGGCAACGCCGACTAGAGTCTCCAGAAGCGGGTGTCAGAACGGTGGAGGCGGTGCGCCCGCTGTTATGCGAATGGAGGTACCGAAAACACGGTGTTTTAACCTATCGCCTGGTGCAGGTTCTTGCGGGACATGGCTGTTTCGGCAAGTTCCTGCACCTAATCCGGAGGGAGGAGACTCCAAGATGCCATGAGTGCGACGCGGTGCTGGACACTGCGCAGCACACACTCGAAGTGTGTCCTGCGTGGTCGGCGCAGCGTCGGGAGCTCGTGGCAGTGGTGGGTGGAGATCTCTCTCTGCCCAGCATCATAAATGCGATGCTGGGCAGTGAGAGATCGTGGCAGGCGGTAGTCTCCTTCTGTGAGGATGTTATCCTCCAGAAGGAGACAGCGGAGAGGGCTCGCGAAGAGGACGCTCAGGCGGCCCTTCTTCGCCGCAGGCGGGTAGGGGTACGGAGGCGTCGCTACGCGAACCTCCTTCCCCCTTAAATGGGACCAAGCAGGTGATGGGAGGTGAACCATCACCTGCATTGCACGGTCCCGACCGTCTGGGGAGATGGCTAAACTTGCTCGGCCATCTCCCAACCGCGATGAGGCCCGGATAATCGGGCCGGCCGCCGGGTCTTATGAGGTGAGTCCCACAGGTGTCCCTCAGGGCCAACCGGCGGCGAGAGGGCAAGTGCCGGGGTTTTTTAGTGGGTATTCCCTCCTCCCGAGATCCCACCGAACCACATGGTTGGGTGGGATCACGGGAGGCAGTCGTGGAGGGAGCCGCAACGCTGAATGTTGCGGTCCCCTCCTGGCGAGTCCCACATGCCCCCCTCCCGCTCACCTGCGGGAGGGGAAGCGCGTAAATGCGTTTTTCCCCGGCATAAAAAAAAAAAAAAAAAAAAAAAAAAAAAAGGTTAGGTTAGGTTAGGTTAGGTTAGGTTGACAAATGCAAAGAGAAATTAACCCAGGAGGGTAGGGACCGTAAGGAAACAGAATCCCTCCCGACCACTTCGGTGGTTGGCAAATGCTCCACGTATTCTGGGGGGGGCAGCAAATGTTCAATGGACAAAGCGCTGAGTCCGGAGTTAAACTGCGCTGAAATAAATCTACCCGACCGTTGTAGGTCGGATTTGTCGGGGAAGTCGGATGGTGTCTGCACTAGATCGAATTCCTCGCTGGGGAAACCCTCTTGTCCGATGTTCCTGAGGGGCGATACCGCGCCCTCAGATGATCCGGAGAAGGGGAAAAGTAAAGTCGGTTCAACCGAGAATTTAGGGAGAACCCAACCGAGCCGGTTGGCCAAGGGAGTTATAAAAGAGTCAACCACGGTTCCAAAAGAGGTGCCTGACAAGGCAGGGCTTGTGTTGCCATTTAGCAGGCAAGCGCCAGTACAAGGGGTGAGTAAGAAGCCTAGCTCAGGCGGGAAAAACGAGCTAACTCAGTCCGTTGTTCAATCGGTGTCGGAGGAAAATTCGGCGTCGGAAATGTTTTCTGCAGAAGAAGAGAGTGGGTTTTCTGCTGTGGAAAGGCGGACAAAATCTACTGTTGATGGGAGCAAGAGGAAACGTCCTCTAAGTGCGAACATCGTTCCAAGCCCCGTTGACGCAAATGGAGGGGTAAACGTGTCTGCGGGTGTTTCAAAAATAAGGAAATCTGGTAGCACTGGATTAGGACGCGGTGCAGGGGGGGCAAGACGTGGCCGCCCACCAACCAGAAGTACCAGTGCTTTCCTAGCCAAGGCTAAGAAAGCACTTAGAGAGCTCGAAGGAATGTCCAAGACAAAACTCAAAGAGATGGAGAAAGCTGATCTTAAAAGGGTTTCTGAAGCGTATAATTTCGACGGAGATCAGTCATTCTCGGATGTCGAAAATCCAATGTATACAAGAGGAAACATTGAGACTTGGATGATGGATGGATTGAGTGAAAGTGGTAGGTTAAGATCGCCCTCCCCAACTGTTGTGTCACCTACTCGGAAGGAAGATAGTGCAGCGTTTCTCAGGGAGCAAATGGCTGAGAATCTGCAGGCTATCAAAGATGTGGCGACAAACTCAAAACACTTAAAGGGCACAAGCCAAAAGAAGTTGAAAAATGCAGTACGAGGAATTGGTGAAATATTTAGTAGCCTTACAGTTCATTCTTCGCAAGACGAGACCCGCAGGCTTCATGCCGAAAACCTCCGTCTCAGTAATGAGATGGAAAAGATGCGGAAGGAGCTCAAGTCTCTTCGTAGAGCGTTCTCTGAGCGCGACAAGTCATCTGCTGCTAAAGCGGCACCGCCTGTTACATCATTGGACCCAGGCTTGGTGGAGGAGTTGAAGCGCATAATGTTCACTTCAATTGGGGAAATGGTCAATGCTAGGTTTGAAGGCCTGGAGAAGAGACTGCCTCCCGCACCTACTTACAGACCTCCTCTAGCTGCTGACAAAAGAGAGATGCCACCTCCGGCGTCACCAGCTCCAAAAGCAGCTCCTAAGTCAGCTCCTAACGCAGCTCCAAAGGCAGCACCAAAGGCAGCAGCAAAGGCAGCTCCTAAGCAACCCCAGATGCCAAAAGCGGCTCCATCAACTGCGCAAAGCCAGTCGGGAATCCCACTTGAACCGGCGAACCCCGCCCCTATAGAGGGAGAGTGGACTAAAGCGGGAAGTCGGAAGAAGAAGAATAAAAGACGGAAAGCAGATCAGCCCACGGCAGGGGCGGCACCAACACCTGCTCCTGCGGCGTCCGGCCCGGCTGCTGCCCCGGCAAAAAAGGCCAAGAAAAAGAAAAAGAATTCAAGTCTTGCCTCCCCACGAACAGCGGCGGTCGTTTTGACGCTCAATCAGGAGGCGATAGATCAGGGCGCCACATATGCCAGTATTATTGGTAAGGCAAGGGCTGAGATGAAGCTAAAAGACTTCGGTCTGGACGGGGTACGCTGCAAGCAGTCGGCGACAGGGGCTAGAATTATCTCGATCCCCGGACCTTCAAATGGCGAGAAGGCAGATGCGCTTGCAGAAAAGTTGCGGGAGGTTTTGTCTGATCTGGCCAAAGTTACTAGGCCAACTAAATGTGTTGATCTCCGTGTCTCCGGTCTGGACGACTCAGTCCGAAAGGATGATATCGTTGCTGCCATAGCAGAAAAGGGCGGTTGTCCCCCCGACCAGGTAAAGGTTGGGGAAGTACGATTTGGAATGGGTGGATCGGGGACTGCTTTAGCAAAATGTCCGGTGACTGCTGCCAAAATTATAGTAGAGGCTGGGAGGCTATTGGTAGGATGGAGTTCGGCTCAGGTGCGTGCGTTGGACCCAATGCCAATGCGTTGTTACAGATGCCTGGGTCTTGGACATACTAGTCAGCGATGTCCGAGCCAGACCGACCGTAGTAAGCTGTGCTATCGCTGCGGAAAGGCGGGGCATGTCGCTGAGACATGCAAGGCAGAATACCACTGTGCCGTTTGCGCAGGTTCTGAGCGACCAGCAGGCCATAGAATGGGGGGCAGAAAGTGCAACCCTCCTCATGTTAAGCCAAAAGATGGGCAAGGGACTCGAGCCCCTCCCACTGTTGTAGAGCCGGTTCTGCCGGAGGAAGTTGAAATGTTGTCAGACGAAATCAATGGATAATACACCACATTTTAATTTCCTACAGGCTAACGTCAACCACGCCACCCGGTCACAAGATTTGCTCTCGCAGTCTATGGTGGAGTGGAAATGTGACATAACAGTGATATCGGAGCCGTATTATGTGCCAACTCTACCCCACTGGGTAGGGGATTTAAATGACTCTGTCGCAATTGTTGTTGATCCTGCCTCGCGTTCTAAGTTGGTTATGAAGGAAAGGGGGCCTGGGTATGTAGTAGCCGCCTGGGAGGACATAACGGTGATCGGCGTCTATTTCTCCCCGAATAGAGGTGTGGCAGAATTGGAAGTCTACATCAATATGTTGGGCCTGGTGGTGGGACGCTACACTCAAGGACAAGTGTTGGTCATGGGTGACCTCAACTCAAAATCAGCAGTCTGGGGTTCTCCCGTCACTGATGACAAAGGGGAGGTAGTTGGGGATTTCGTAGCGTCGTTGGGGCTCTCTGTTGTTAACCGAGGTCACGAGTTTACGTGTGTACGAAGAAACGGAGGGTCCATCGTGGATGTAACGTTCGCGACTCCTTCCCTGGCCTCGCGTATCTCGAAGTGGCGTGTACAAAAAGAGATCGAAACACTGTCCGATCACCTTTACATAACCTTTGAGGTGTCCACCACGACTACTTGTAGGCCGTCCCGAGGAGGAGTGCAAGGGGGTGCTCGTTTCCCTAGGTGGGCTCAAGCGCATTTCATGCCAGACCTGGCGGAAGAGGCGGCAATTGTTGCGAGCTGGAGTTATGATGCTCGGGACAGGGATCGCCGTGAGGGTATTAATAGAAGAGCGCTAAGACTCCGAGAGGATTTAACGGCTGTCTGCGATGCCTCCATGCCTCGAGCCTTGGGCCCACCCTCGGACAAGAGGGCTGTATACTGGTGGTCTGCGGAGTTGGCTCTCCTCCGAGAAGTCTGTAACCGGAAGCGAAGGGACCATAAAAGATGTCGCCGGCGAAGACATACAGATGAGGAGGAACAGCTTCTTTATGATGCGTATAAAGAGGCTAAACAAGCTCTTCAGAAAGCCATAGCAGTAAAAAAGTCTAAAGCTAGGGAGGAGTGGTTGCAGGACTTGGACCGCGACCCATGGGGGAGGCCCTTTTTAGTGGTGCGCAGTAAAATTCGAGATAGAGCACCTCGGACGGAGGACTTTCAGCCGCAAGAATTACGAGCTGCTGTGTCTGGACTCTTTCCGAGAAGGTCCGCGCATGTCCCACCGGTAATGTCTACTCCTTCGAGAGAGGAGCATAATTTAGAGGAAGATGTCGCCGTTTCACAGGAAGAGCTTGACACGGCAATTGACAAACTTCGAGGGAAAAGGAGAAAGGCTCCAGGTCCAGATGGAATACCCGGCTTTGTCTTGGTGGCAGCTACGAAACACATGAGCGACCAACTAAGGGAATTGTTCACTTTGTGCATGCAGTTAGGGGAGTTCCCATCTGCATGGAAGACGGGACGGCTGTGTCTTTTGCGAAAGGAGGGACGCTCTCCGGGTTCACCTTCAGCGTTTAGGCCTATCGTACTGTTGGATGAGGTGGGCAAGCTCTTCGAGCGATTGCTCGCAGCCCGCATCACCCAGCACCTCTCAACGACTGGTCCTGATCTGTCAGAACGACAATTTGGTTTCCGTTCCGGAAAGTCTACTGTAGACGCCGTAAAAGAGCTGAAGAGCATATGTGACATGGCTGCTGCGAGAAGGGAAAAGGTGTTGGCGGTATCTCTTGATATCGCCAATGCATTCAACACCATCCCCTTTGAAACGATCCTGGAAGGCCTCAGATACCACGAAGTGCCACAATACCTGCAGAGACTGGTGGCAAGCTATCTCACCGGCCGCAGCGTCAAGTTTATAGGCCCTGGTGGCATCATGCGCAGCCATGAAGTTAGCTGTGGGGTTCCACAGGGGTCGGTCCTAGGGCCACTCCTGTGGAATATAGGGTTCAACTGGATTCTCCGAGGTCAACTCCTACCCCGAATGAACCTAATTTGCTACGCAGATGACACTTTGGTTACTGCCCGCGGCAAAAATTATGAAGAGGCGGCGCGTTTGGCCACTGTTGGCGCAACTATGGTGGTTCAACGCATACGGCTACTGGGGCTGGAAGTAGCGCTACACAAAACTGAAGCCATCTATTTTCAGTGGCCTAGGGATGGTGCACCAGATGGAGCTAGTATTTTAGTGGATGGTGTAAGTGTCCCGGTAGAGAAAACCATTCGTTACTTGGGATTAACTCTAGACAGCCGTTGGGCATTTGTGCAGCATTTTAAGCATCTGGCCCCGCGACTTGTGGGAACGGCATTGGCACTCGGACGCCTGCTTCCAAATGTAGGTGGCCCAAGCACGACATGCCGCCGCCTCTACGCGACGGTAGTTAAAAGTATGGCTTTATATGGGGCGCCGGTCTGGGTGGAGGCACTAAATGCTAATATCCGTGCGCTATTAAGAAAACCACAGCAATCGACAGCAATAAGAGCTATCAGGGCTTATCGGACAGTTTCTGCGGCGGCAGCATTGGTCTTAGCGGGCACTCCGCCTTGGGAGTTAGAGGCGGAGGTGCTTGAAAGGGTGTACAAGCAAAAGGTAGAGTGTAGGGCGCGAGGTGAGCGCCCAACTCTCGAGGAAATAGAACAGATCCGACGGGATGCTCAAGAGATCGTGCTTGAACGGTGGGCCGAGGAACTTGAGTCCGCCAGGTATGGTCAGCGTACAGTTGATGCAATAAAACCAGTGTTGCAACAGTGGGTGAAACGAAGGCATGGGTCTCTGACTTACCGCCTGGTGCAGATTTTGACTGGCCATGGGTGCTTCGGCAATTACCTCCACATGATACAAAGGGAGGAAAGCCCCATGTGCCATGAATGTGGCGCTGCTCGAGACTCGGCGCAGCACACCCTAGAGGAGTGCGCAGCCTGGAGCAGACAGCGCCACAATCTCACTTCAGTAGTAGGAACTGATCTTTCCTTGCCAAGAGTGATCAAAGCCATGCTGGAAAACAAAAGGTCCTGGGAGGCAATGGTCTCCTTCTGCGAGGAAGTGATATCGCAGAAGGAGACCGCAGAACGGCTCCGCGAGGGTGATGCCCAGGCGGACGCCATTAGACGAAGACGGCCGGGAGGTCGGCGGCGGCAGTTTGCCAACCAGCTTCCCCCATAGCGAAGCTGGGGCAACGGGTTTCAGAACCAGAGCCCCAATGCACTATAGGCGGTAAGATTTAAGGAGGAGTATTCTACCCTCCAGTGGCGTACAGACGGTTGAGACAGCAGGTTTTGGTTGGGGATGCCAAAACCTGCATTGCACAGTCTTTTCAGTCTGTGGGGGCGTTCATGCGTTTGTGAGTGGACGTCCTCCTTAGGCGTGGGCCAGGTTCAACCTGGCCAGCCGGGGCGGGGTGGTCGATTCCTATAGGGTACCCATCCCGCCGCGCAACCGGCAGAGATGTCACAACGGGGGGTTTTAGCAGATATGCCTCCGTACACATCCGACGAGCTTTTGACTTGCCGGATGTGCGCGGAGGAGAGCTCTGGACTCGCTTGGCCGCAATCCCAGCGGCCAAGAAGTCGGTAACCCGAGTTCCCCTCGAAAAAAAAAAAAAAAAAAAAAAAAAAAGGTTAGGTTAGGTTAGGTTAGGTTAGGTTGGGGTGCTAGGTCAGACAACCTCCCCGCGGTGCACCCTGGGCAACGTCGGCTTGAGCGGAATCCATGCTCGCCGACGGCTAATGGTCTGACAAGTGGCCCCCGTAGAGGGGGGCGTAGTATGGCCACTTCATGTGGCGAACCGCTGTCGAAGTCTGTGGCGAAACCTCTCCTTCTTGTGATTAAGAAGGGGTAGAGCTTTCGCCTGGTGACCCTTTTGAGGGCTTTGTGGCGCTTGCGCCTGTCGATTGTCTCGGCTGGCGGCCCGGGGAGCCTGGGCAGCGGCAGTCGAGACGAGCTTGGTGGAGGCAGTAACGCCTGTCGTGGTGTGTCCGTTCACGGACGGGGCGGTTGTGGTACGAACTCCGTGCCACAGTCGGCCAACCCGTAACCTTGCACATGGTGTGGGGCCGGGGGCCGCCATCCTTCGGGGTGGGGGCCACAAGGAGTAAACCTTTTCAAAAATCACTTGACGAGGCCAGGTAGGGTTCCCTCGCCCGGAAGAGGGACTTAGTATGAAAATGTCCAATAAGTTAGATCGCGTTATGTCATGCCCTCCCGTTGACGCCGGGCGCACTGAGGAAGCTGGTACTCAGTGTGTGAAATCAGCCACTAGCGGCCAATACGCTCCGGTAGGCCACCGGCGCCAGGGGAAATCCGGGACCCCTGGTGTGAAATCTGTTACCGAGGCGTGTTTGGTGGTTGTCTACGATGGAGACAATTAAACAATCTATTTTGGAATACACTAGTATATTTCAAATTAAATTAGTTACAAAAATTAAAGTGGCGGTTGTGGCGAGAGCGTGTGTCTGTTCGAAGATTGAAAAAAGGAATGAGGCGGGCGGCGGGGGTCACCGCCCGCCGCGCTCTGCTTGTGGCTGCGTTCGCGACGTCGGCGTAGAATCGCCCCGCGCCCCTCCACCCGTGCGTGCAGAGCTAGGCGCGTACATCCTCCGGGCGTTGAAAGACTATCTTTCAAAAGAAGAATTGCAGAAATTCTTTAAGTTACCATTAACGGTCAGCACGATGCTGTTCATCCCATCGGCAACCTGCAATTTTAGAAATGTAGCTGAAGCTGAAGCTAAGTTTGACCCCACCTACAGAATTCAGTGAATGCTGTCTTTATTGGGTATGATGATCATTCGTCCCTTCGACAACGTCTGTAGTGGGGATAATACACATCTTGTTGATTGCTCTTCTTATCGTTCCTCTATTTGTAAGAACATCGGCGACTCGGCTAACTCCATCTGGTCCTGGGTATAGACGACTGATGCGAGCAAGCCGCCATTGAAGTGGAGGAAGTTGGTCTTCCTTCAGGATCACGAGGTCCCCAACTTGAAGTTCTCGTTGCCGTGTTCGCCACTTCGTGCGTTGCTGAAGTTCTGCGATGAATTCCCGCCGCCATCTTTCCCAAAAATGTTGTCTGAGCTGCTCGATGCGTTCGTATCTGTTGGGCCATTTAGCAGTCACAGGTGGCGACGGCAATGAGGTAAGAGGGTGCCCGATTAGGAAGTGGCCCGGCGTTAAAGGAGAAGGGTCAGTAGGGTTTGACGAGAGAGGAGTGAGTGGACGGGAGTTTAGAATTGCTTCTATCTGTGCAAATAGCGTTGTGAGCTCCTCAAACGTTAGGGATGCGTTACCAGCTATACGACGTAGGTGATGTTTGGCCGATTTTACCCCGGCCTCCCAGATACCCCCAAAGTTTGGCGAATAAGCTGGGCTGTGGAGAAAACGCACGCCTTCTTCAGTTGCAAACTCGGCAATAGACTGACGACTGGCCCTAACTAACCTTCTCAATTCATTGTTTGCACCCTTGAAATTAGTCCCATTGTCACAAAAAATTGTAGCTGGCTTACCCCTTCTAGATATGAATCGGCGCAGTGCTAAGATGAAAGCCTCTGTAGTCAGGTCGCTTACAACTTCCAGATGTACCGCCCTTGAAGTGAAGCACACAAATAAACACAAGTAGCATTTAGAAATACGATTACCCTTGCCCTTCCTGCTAGAGATCAAAAATGGTCCCGCCATGTCGGTGCCGCACGAGTAAAAAGGGAAGGTTGGATTACTTCTTTCGGCAGGCAAATTTCCCATTATAGGCTGCAGAGTTTCCTCTCGGAATCGCGTACAAATTATGCATTGCTTGGCCGTGCCGCGAGCTAGAAGCCTACCGCCTATAGGCCAGAATCGTTCGCGGATAGAAGACAGAAGTAACTGAGGACCAGCATGGAACAAACGTAAGTGTTCATATCTCATTATTAATTTAGTAAGGTGATGCTTGGCGTCTAGAATAGCAGGATGTTTTTTATCATATTCATATTCAGAGTTTTGGAGTCGACCTCCAACTCTCATAATTCCAACATTGTCAATGAACGGATTAAGTGAAAGTAATTTGGAATTACGGTGTAGTGCTTTGCTTTCTACTATGTTACGAATTTCAGTAGGATAAGATTCAAATTGTGACTGCTTTATTAAAATATTTAACGAATTATCCAGTTCGACAACATCCAAGGGTCCCGTAAATTTAAAATCATGATTTCGCGAGTTATTGATAAAACGTAATACATATGCATAGATTCTTTTAAGCTTATTTAAATTTGAATATTTTTCAAATTGAATTATATTGTTATTTGTTATTTCGATATTACATTTTACTGCATCCTTGGACGTTTTAATTTCAGGCAAATTGTCACTAATAGGTATAGGTACTGTTTGTTTAGGCCATTCAGAAGATTGTGACTTGAGGTACGACGGTCCTTCCCACCACAAGGAAAAGGAATGTAAGTATTTAGGGTCGACCCCTCTAGAAGCCACATCAGCCGGATTTTCATCAGTTGGCACATGCCTAAAGTTGAAACCTATTGTTAATTCCTTTATTTCATTTACACGATTACAAACAAATGCTTTTAAATCTTTGGTTTGCGTCTTGAGCCATCCTAAAACTACAGTGGAATCTGTCCAAATGTATTTATCACGAATATTGCATCGCAATGATTGACATACCTTATCACATAAGCGTGCCCCTAAGAGCATACCACATAATTCTAATCGCGGTACTGTAGTAGGTTTAATAGGTGCTACGCGAGCCTTAGCGCACAACAAGTGGACAGTTACTACTCTATCACTATTTTCAGATCTTAAGTACACACAGGCAGCATAAGCTTGTTGAGAGGCATCGACAAAACAATGTAAGTCAATAATGCATGGAGAATCGCACAAAACACGTCTTGGAACTTGTATCTGAGACAGAAATGAAAATTCCTTAATAATCCTAACCCAGTCTTTAATGAAGTTATCCCCTCGTCTGCTAACAAGCCCGATTCGGGCCTCGAAAAAAAGTGAGACTTATGCTAGACGCCCGAATCGGGCCTCGGAACTCCCGCTCATTTTAAAGTCAGTTACACAGATTAATACTGCACCGATCCTTGCCAAACTTTAAGAGACCTTAGCTAGTGCGATATAGAGTCTATTAAATGTCAGATTTTTAACGAAGAGAGTATAACAAAAATATAATGACCTTTTGTTTACGGTTAACCTAATCTGATTTTCAGTTGCATTTGACATTGGCTAATTGTGTTCTGCATTTTGTGTTTTGCTGTTTAAAAGTGTATTGAAAAAGTGTTTAACATGGAAAGGTAAGTAATAAACAATTTTTTATCAATAGATTGAGTATTCAAATAAGATTTAGGCAAAAAATTTCACATTTTCGAAACATTGTCGGCAAATAAATAACCATTTTTTTTGCCATGACTGCACATTTTCATTTTTGATAGTTAAATGTATGTGTGTTGATTGAAGATTGTTGCTTATATCATATCATTAAACATATCTTCGTTTAAAATAATCATTTTATTTGAATAATTTTGTCTAGTATTTGGATGAATACTTAATTTAAAAAATTCGTAATTTTGGCGGCCCGAATTAGGCCGCCAGCATTTGTCTGCATTTTGGGTCACGTGGTTCATTTGCTCGATGTTGTCGATAAGTGGATAAGACTTTTTAAACCAACTTCAAAAGAGTAGGAGATTATTTTAATGTTCATTGATATATATATTTTTTATTTGTGGGCTGTTTGTTGGAATCAATAATGATATTTAAAAATGTGAAAATTTGTTTTTTATTGTTTTTATTCTCTACTGCCTCAATTTTTTTCTTTTTCATGGAAGATTAAATTTCATGTATGGATGTTTGGTTGTTGTTACTCAGTCACACAAAATCGGCTAAACAAATATGGATGAAATTTTGCAATACAGATAGTTAGTATGTTTGTTGGATGTTTGGATATTTATGATATATACATAATATATATACATTTGTGAAGATGATGACATGAAATTTGGCACACTGTTTGTATGTTTGTTCGATGTTGGTATGGTTGGATATATAACTCTATATATCGGATATATATATCATTAATATTTATTATGTTATTATATAAATATTTATATATTATATTAGATTTGTGAGGATGTTGACATAATTTGGAACAAAATGTGTATGTTTGTTAAATAGTTGGTTATTAGGATGTTACTTAGTCACGCCAGATGAAATTCGGCACACCGATAATTTGGGTGTTTGTATGGTTGGATATATAACACTGTATATCGTTTTATATACAAAATATATTTGCGTATTTTGTATGGAACTCCAATTACTTACAACTTTCATCAAATCATATTGATTTGTTTATTATTTTACTAGTGAAAGTGGTGGTGGTGTTAAAAAATATATTTTAGCATTCAGTCACAATGCTATATAATGGTTAAATGTAGGAATGCTGGCTACTGGTACGGGGTTAAGTTATTAAAATGTACAAATAAAATTTTAATCTGAGAATTTTAGCATTTACAATAACAACGTTATATGGGAATGCTGGCTACTAATACGGGGTTTTATAAATATATATATATATGATTTTTAATGACTAGATTAAACCAATACGAACGACTTTTACTATGCATTTTAATCTGGTTATTAGAAATCACATATATATACTATACATAATATATGTATGAAATGAATGTAGAATTATGTCAACCACATATACATATATGTGGTAAATGGTACTTTTTTGTAATTAAATATTTTATTTATTATTATTTAATAATCATTAAATATTATATAATATAATATAGGAAAAATACCTCATACTTACTGTATTCTTTTGAAAATTTGTGCATTTATTCAATTGTATAAAAAAACCAATTAAAAAAGTAAAGTAACTACTTGCACTTTTTTTTTTCTATAAAAAGAATAATAATAAGTTGTATTTAATCATAATTATTAAAAGTTGAAATAAATTATTCATTTCATGATCAGATTAAAAAGTTATTTTGTTAATACATTCGAAGTCTTATCCATACTACCATAGCGTGTACAAGGTGATTTTTGTACAGAAATTGAATGCTTTTAAAGTGAATAAAATAAAATAAATTGTATTGCGGCTGGTCTTTTTATTGATTGATTCCTATAGCAAATTTCCTAAACTTTAAGAAATTAAAATCATATCTTGCACAAATTAAATATATTTCTTTGTATGAGCCACAGTTTGACATTACCTTTTTAGGGGTTATTTTCTCATGCGTGTGGTATTATCTATATTTCTCGTAAACTAAGTGCTTTCCATAGTTAAAACTCAGTATATATCATACAGAAGAACTTACCTACAGGATGAATTGAATAATTAAGCATTTTGGTCTCTAGTATTTTGGGAACCGACGTAAAAACACATACCGTTTTTCTGCTCTGATTTTGGGACGTGTATTTAAGAGGTACTCTTGTTAGGCTTGTGGTGTAAAAAAAATGTATTGGAAGGTGTGTTCTTTTCATTGATTTTTGTGAACGATTACCTTATTATATAAATAAAATAAAAAAAGTACAAATACAGGCTTTAATTTATGATAAAAACACTTTTTTTACAAAAATCGGGAAAAAATTGGCTGATTACACTTTTATCTACGAATTACAACTCATTAAAATATAGAATTGCTAACAATGATACATAATTAGATAGCTTATTTAATAGAGATTCTAAAAACATATGATTTATGTATAGTTTTTATACAAGTTTCTTGAAAAATCGCAGTTTTAGTGAAACGCGGCATTATCAAGTGAAATTTTCGAAAACAGCGCGGCAGATGCGCGCAAACTCGCGTTTTTGCTCGCAGTAGACGAGGGGTTATCTGGAACAGGTTCATCCCAGTCTAATTTAGCACTCCATAATTTTTGGAGTAGAATTTTTGCCACTATAACACATGGGCTTAATAATCCAAGAGGATCAAATATTTTGCACGTAACTGAAATAATCGATCTCTTTGTGTGTGCAAAATCTGGCTCTAAATCTTTAGAAAACTGTAATGAATCAGCACTTGGCGAATAATTAAGACCCAACACGCTGGATTCTTTACTTAAATCAAGAGATGATGACGTATCAGTATTGCCGTCAAATAATTGAGGACAGTTAGTGCGAATTTTTCGCAAAGGTAGACAAGCGGAGTTCAATACTTGAATTACACCATTAGCAATATGTTTAATTTCATCTATACTATCTGCCCCTGTATTGAGGTCATCAATGTAAAAGGAATTTTGAATGACTTCTGATATGGTACTGTCAGGGCATTCACGTGCTAATTGCAGCAGACATCGCGTGCTTAAAAAAGGAGCGGACGCAGTACCATATGTAAGCGTTTTTAATTGAAGAATATCAAAGGGTTGGTCCTTTCCATCACGCCATAAAATTAACTGAAGGTGGCGCTGCGATGGATCTATTTCTATTTGGCGATACATCTTTTCGATGTCCGCAATGAGAATAAATTTATATTGTCGAAAACGAAGCAAAAGAGACAATAAATCACTTTGCACAACCGGTCCAATAGCCTGGATATCATTTAATGACTTCCCGGTGGCGGTTTTACAAGATGCATTAAAAACTACTCTAAGTTTAGTGGTTTCACTTTTTTCTTTAATTACCGCGTGATGAGGCATGTAATGTCCAAAACTTGGCCGTTCGACTTTAACTAGGTGCCCCAAATCAGCGTATTCCTTTAAAAATTGTTTATACTGTTCTTTTAATTTTGGAAGTCTATTAAATCTCTTTTCTAAATTTTCAAAACATTTTTTCGATGTATACCAATTTTCCCCAATTGACTCTTCCGGCACTTCCTTGAAGGGAATTTTAACCGAAAAACGACCATTAGGGCTACGTTTAACAGTATCTATAAAATGCTGTTCACAAAATTGTTCCTCTGGAGAATATGATTTTTTATTAAGGGGTAGTTCATCAATTGACCAAAATTTTTCCAAGGAATCAAGAATTTCCTGACTAAAATGACAATTAACATTTGAGTCTAATTTCGGCTTTGAAACGGGTCCGGCAACTAACCAGCCCAAATTAGAATCCTGTAAAACAGGCTTGTGTGTACCCAGCCTTATAAATTTAGACCTTATAATTTCCCAATAAACATTTGCTCCAAGAAGAATATCTATTTCGGAGGGACAATGGAAAGTAGGGTCAGCAAGTGCAATGTTTTTTGGTAAATGCAATTCGCTAATATTAATTAATGAATTCGGTAAAGTACCTGTGATGACCGGAATTACCAAACAATTGACATCCACTTCATAAGAACCAACGCGTGACCTTATATTAATATTACACCTTTCAGTTATATTGCAAGAAAAATTATTTATACCACTCACATTAATAGAATTAATTGATTTCCCAACTAACCCCAGTTTCCTCTTTAATTTTTCGGTTATGAAAGATGATTGACTGGCAGTATCCAAAAGTACACGGGCAGTGTACGTCTTATTATTGCACACTATGTTCACTAATGCGGTACACAATAACACCTGACCAGTGGTAGCCACTGATAAAGTCACGGGTGGGCCAGAAACGCCATCTCCATTTTGCGTATTTTGTTGTGAAGATGTGGATGGCACAGAAATTTCAGTATTAAATGTAGAATCAGAACTGGGTAATTGTCTATGTAAAAGCGTATTGTGCTTTTTCCTACAAAAGCGGCAGCCAGTTTTTAAATTACAATGATACGCGTCATGGCCGCTATGAAAACAATTTTTACACAATTGCAATTTAGAAATTATATTAATCCGATCATCGACAGACATATCTTTAAGTTTATTACATTCATACAAACGATGACTTTGTTTACATAATTGACAACACAATATGTTCGATTTTTTATCGACCGAAACCGTAAGACTTTTATAATTATTGTTGATAAATTTAGGTTTACTATCACGTGACCCCTGTCTATGTTCCGAGTAGTTACTGAAAGAAGTTTCCAGTACGTCAGCACGACCACGCAAAAATGAATAAAATTCTTCAATTGAAGGTAGGTTGGTAAAAGTGCACTTGTGCTCCTCCCACTTTTTACTCGTGTTTATATCCAATTTTGAGCTTATAATAAAAATTATAAGTGCATCCCACTTGTCAGTAGGTTGCCCTAAAGTTTCTAAGGCACGCAGATGCTTTGCAAAATGATCTATAATAAATCTTAATGCCCTATGGGACTCTCTAGTTATACTCTCAACTGAAAACAACGCCTTAAGATGGTTATTTATTAAAATGTTAGGATTATTGTATCTGTCACACAAAAGTGACCAAGCGACACTAAAATTTTTTGAGGTAAATTCTATAGACTTTATTACTGTGCTAGCACTTCCCTCCAAGGACGAACGTAGGTAATGGAATTTATTAATGGAAGGTATGTTGTCATTACTATTTATCATGGCTTCAAACATATCCCTATACTCCAACCAAAATAAATAGTTGCCATCAAAAGTGGGTAGTCTTATGGTGGGAAGTTTAATAGAATTAAATGAGTTTGATTGACAGCTTGCCATAGAATTGTCAATGGTGTTAGTCTCATTCAAAGCAGGCTCAACATTTACTCGACAAGATTCTAAAATATCTTGCCCGATTGACAAGTGTGAATAAAAAAGATTTTCGATTGCATCCCTTTCTTTAATTTGTTCCGCGGGGTCAGTATGCACTAAATCAATTTTATTTTGCAGCTCCTCAAACTCATTTAACAATAATTGCAGTTTATTAACTCTTAACTCAAGCTCTTTATACTTAGCGCCCGAAATTTCAGAGGTTTTCATCTTTTGCAATACACTTAAATACTCGGTAAATCTAGTTAAACGCCCCTTAATTATACCGCGCTGTCTAATAAGTTTTGGTAGGTCGGATAAATCATCGCCTGAGGCGGCAGCAGCAGTTGCAGATCCATCCGTTTGTGACATTTTTCAAATAAATAAATTAGGCACACACAACAGTAAAGTTCAAAGGCGCAAACAATGAAGTAAGAAGTAAATAAAATTCTAACCGGTATAATGAAGCATGCGAAGACTCCACAACCAGCCACAGGTGCAGCCCACGCCACTACACGTTGCCCTCGCCGAGCACACAGCACCGGCCAGCAAGCTGAGCCCGCACACCGCACAGCGAGCGAGCCGCTCGCGGAAGCGCTTAAGCTAAACGCGCCGCGCGCCCGGTCACAAGTACTATAGAACGACAATGAATGTTAAAACTTGAGCAATAATTTTGGGTACTGATAATTGGGATGTTAACGAAATAACTTTAATCGTTTATTAAATTAAATAGGTATGAAAGTAGTTTTAATCACTAAGGAATGATGTGCATTTTAGCAAATGAATTATAGGATAATAAGTACTGATAAAATGCAGTTATGAAAAAAACGTTTGCGGGCGATTATTTTATAACAAAATGGTGGGTAACTATAACGTTTTAAAATAACGAAATTTTCTGTGCTTTAAACAGAATGAGACACAGTAGCTGGTAATCGCAATAAAATTATAGACGTAGAAAGAAATAAAAATTGTGAGTATAGCATTAAATAGCCCTGCCCATATGAAAGCTTGATCAGGAATAGGTACCTAACGCTTGAGGTGCAGGGGAGCTTTTACACACATAAAAACAATTCTGATGGAATAAAGATAGGAAAAAATGGTGTACTTCCTTGGGCTAGACCTCCAGACGGCAGAAGAAGAACCTCGTAGTCCGCTGCAGGCCCCAGAAGACAGCAGTTCTCCAGGCGTAAATTTGGCGGGAAGCTTTTCCCACCGCACGATCACTTGTTGACCGGTTTCTCGCACTTTTTGACGAAACTTGCAGATTACTGTACCTACGGTCGCCAAATTGTCTACGATGGAGACAATTAAACAATCTATTTTGGAATACACTAGTATATTTCAAATTAAATTAGTTACAAAAATTAAAGTGGCGGTTGTGGCGAGAGCGTGTGTCTGTCTTTTCGAAGATTGAAAAAGGAATGAGGCGGGCGGCGGGGGTCGCCGCCCGCCGCGCTCTGATTGATTGTGGCTGCGTTCGCGACGTCGGCGTAGAATCGCCCCGCGCCCCTCCACCCGTGCGTGCAGAGCTAGGCGCGTACAGTGGTGATAGAAAAAGGCCCTTTTCAGGGCCAACCCAAAGGCCCTTCTCAGGGCCAACCCAAAGGCCCTTCTCAGGGCCAAATCAAAGGCCCTTCTCAGGGCCAAATCAAAGGCCCTTCTCAGGGCCAACTCAAACTCAAATATGAGAGCGCCGGGGAGGCGTCTAGAGCCACGCGATCGCGTTCTGGCTCGGCAGCTTCCACAAGGTCAAGTCAATCGCGGAAGCGACAGTTTGTTGAGTCTGACTCGTCCTCAAAATCGGCCCAGTCCGTTATATCAATGACGGATTCGGTGCTTGTATCGGAGAGTGCTTCTGACGCCGCGTCCAAAATCCCGCGACGTCAAAGGAAGAAAAAGAAAAAGAAGGGCTCATACGAGCATAGTTCTGAGTCGGATATCGACACCCCTGCGGATGTCGCATCGAAAAAAGGGAAAGGGCATAGGCGCGGACGCCCCCCTACGACCGGGGAGTATGTTGGGCTCGCCAAAGCCAAGCAAGAGCTGGCAAAGGCTGAGCGAGAGGAACAACAGGTCCGCCTCGACCGCGAGATCGCTGAAGCAGAGAAGCGGGCCTACGAGACACGGTCCAAATATATGGAAAGCAGGACGGACGCCAGCGTATCATTGACAGCTCCTGCCCCTAAAACCTCCCTTGATATCGAGGAGGTGATAAAGGCAGATTGCGGGGTGATAAATGAGGTAGCAAAGAAGTCGTCGCACCTCAGTGGGCCTTTCCAAAAAGCCCTGAAAAAGGCAGCCCAGTCCATCCAGGACTGCTTTGAAGAGATGGCCCAGAGGTCCATCTCGGATGACATGAGGGCGCTCAAGGCGGAGAACACAGCCATGAGCAAGGAGCTTGCTGAACTCCGGCAAAGTGTCTCCGACCTGACAAGGGAGCTAAAATCCCTCAAGAGGAAGAGTCGCACGAGTCCATTCATGAGCTGTGAGGAGGTTGAGATGGTGGTTGAGGTAACTCCACCTACTCCTTCTGCACCAGCTCCCCCGGTGCCGTTGCGTCCAACTACCGCCGGTTCTGGCACGGCAGTTGGACCAGATGTGAGCGAGGCCGAGCTCGGCTTGCAAGGCTTCGAGGCCCGAATTATGCGGGCAGTGGGCACGATGCTGGAGGCCCGGTTTGAAGGCCTGCAGGAGCGCCTCCTCCCCGAGAAGCGATACCGTCCGCCACTCGCCGCTGACAAGAAAAACCAGCCTGCCCAACCAGAGCAGGCTGCGGGCACCTCCAAGAGTGATGCACCGCTGGCTAGAGAGGTTAAAGCGAAGGGCAAGGCTGCCGGTAACATCAAACCCGACAAACCTTCAAAGAAGAGTCCGGCGGTGCCACCATCTGCACCCACGTCCGGGAAAGAGGCGTCCTCTCCAGCAACGAAGGACCCCCCAGTACCAGTGGAGAATGATTGGAACCCTGTCACGAATAAGAAGAGGCAGAGGAGAAGGAAGGGCGGAGGCGCCCCTGCAGAGGAGGCAGCGGTGGCGAGGAAGCCCACTTACTCCGAAGCGGCGAAAGCAAAGCCGGCGCGCCAAGGCGCCCCAGCCAAAACTCAGCCCACCAAGTCGGCCAAAAAGCCCAAGCTGATTTCTCCCAAATCTGCCGCTGTGGTCGTCACACTTGACGATGCAGCGGTCGAGAAAGGGATGACCTACGGTGAGGCTCTGGGCAGAGCCCGGACGGCCCATAACTTTGATGAGCTGGAGCTTGGCAGACTGAGGTGTCGACGCACGGCCACGGGGGCCCGTATCATAGAGGTCTACGGCACCCAGTCTGCGGAAAAAGCGGGCATCCTTGCCGGCAAGCTGCGGGAGACGCTGTCAGACGTGGCAAAAGTCGTCCAGCCGGTCAAGTGCGCAGACCTCCGAGTCTCAGGCCTGGACGACTCTATATCGAAGGAGGAGCTGATAGCGGTGATTGCCAGGAAAGGCGAATGCCAACAGGACCAGGTTAAGGTTGGAGAAATCCGGACTGGTCCTGGAGGCTCTGGTTCGGCACCAATCAAATGCCCAATCGCCGCGGCCAAGAAAATCAGCGTTGGGCGCCTTCTCATCGGCTTCAGCTCGGCAAGTGTGACGGTATTGGCGGCCCGGCCCATGCGCTGCTTCAAGTGCTTTGGAACGGGACACTCTAAACAGTGCTGCCCCTCTTCAATCGATAGGAGCGGGCTTTGCTTCCGTTGTGGAAAAATCGGCCACCAACAATCCACTTGCAGCGTGGAGCCACATTGTGCCGTTTGTTCAGCCGACAAAAAACCGGCCGGGCATGTCATGGGGGGGAGGAAATGCAATCCTCCCCAGACGAGGGGGAAGATCCTGGCGTCCAAGCCAAGGCCCCCCAATGATGGTACACCCAGTGTAGCTGGGCTGGAGGAGGCTATGGAATCTTAATCTTAATGGATTTAAGACGTTCATTTAGCTTCCTCCAGTGTAAACCACGCCACCAGAGCCCAAGACCTGCTGCTGCAAGCTATGGCGGAGTGGTCCATTGATGTGGCCGTCGCTGCGGAGCCATACTTTGTCGTCGACCGACCCAATTGGGTTGGTGATCGGGATAGTCTCGTAGCTATTATAGTACGTTCAGCGCCTGGCTTCACGCCCCCCTCTGTGGTGGAAAGGGGCCCCGGGTTCGTGGTGGCCGCCTGGGAGGGTATCACTCTGATAGGGACATACTTCTCCCCTAACAGGCCGCTTGTCGATTTCGAGGCGTACCTCGTATCGGTTGGAAGCGCAGTCCGTCGCGCAGCTCCGCGTCAGGTTCTCCTCATGGGGGACCTGAACGCCAAGTCAGTAGTTTGGGGCAATCCCTCCACCGATGCGCGCGGTGAGGCCGTGGAGCTTTGGGCCGCCGCCTCTGGTCTCTCCCTACTAAACAGGGGGAATACCCATACGTGCGTACATCGTCAGGGCGGGTCTATTGTGGACGTTTCGTTTGCTACTCCCGCCCTCGCACGCCGGATCCAGGATTGGCGGGTGATAACGCAGGTGGAGAATCTCTCAAATCATCGCTACATCCGATTCGAGATTCCCACAGAACGCTCCCCGCCTTCCCAGGAGGACCCTCAGAGAGACCGCGCCCCCCGCTGGGCGCTCAACCGTTTGGACAGAGAGATGGCAGAGGAGGCCGCCATAGTCCAGAGCTGGTGTCTGCCGCCGATGAATAGTCTCAACGTCAATGAGAGAGCCACCCACTTCAGGGAAGCTCTCACGGAGGTGTGCAGGGCTTCCATGCCTCGATCACTCCCTCCCAAGGATCGTCGGGCGGTGTACTGGTGGTCCCAACACGTGGCGGACCTCAGGATGGCCTGCACTCCTGCCCGTCGCTCCTACACACGATACCGCAGGCGGCGTGTTCGGGACCCGCGGGTGGAGGAGGGCCTATATAGACAATACAGAGAGGCTCAGATAGCCCTGCAGGTGGCCATCGCTCGCTCTAAAGAGGAGGCAAGGGAAGAAATGTTGCAGGGCCTCAACCAAGATCCGTGGGGGCGCCCTTACAAAACTGCTCGCAACCAGTTGCGGGCGCGCGGCGCCCCCCTGACCGAGACCATGGACCCCGAACTTCTGTGTTCCGTGGTCCGGGAACTCTTCCCATCGTCTGACGATCACTCTCCGCCAAGCATGGCTCCACCGCCTGTGGCGAGCGTGGTCTCTATTGAGGGCGACCCTCTTGCTGTCGATGAGGAGGAGTTTCGGGCGGCGACCGCACGACTGAAAGGGAAACGGACCGCTCCTGGCCCTGACGGGGTCCCGGGCAAAGTCTTAGGTCTCTCCCTGCGTCATCTTGGGGATCGCCTTCGCGAACTGTTCGATGCGTGTCTTCGCACCGGGCAGTTCCCGAAGGTCTGGAAGGATGGCATTCTGTGCCTCCTGCGTAAGGAGAACCGACCCGCGGACGACCCGTCTGGCTATCGACCGATCGTGTTGTTGGATGAGGTTGGCAAGGTATTCGAGAGGCTTGTCGCCCTCCGCCTCATCCAACATCTTTCTGAAGTGGGGCCAAATCTGTCCCAGAACCAATTTGGGTTCCGTGTGGGGCGCTCCACTATGGACGCGCTCACGGGACTGAGGGAGCTGGTGGAGGACGCCACTGGTAGAAGGGAGAGCGTGTTGGCGGTGTCATTAGACATCGCAAACGCCTTCAACACTCTCCCCTTTCGTACTATTCTAGAGGCGCTTCGGTATCACGGGGTGCCCCAATATTTGCTGCGCATCATCGGCTGCTACCTAGAGGGAAGGGACATTGTGTTCACTGGCCAGAGTGGTGTGCCCAATCGCCACCCCATGTCCTGCGGCGTTCCACAGGGCTCCGTTCTGGGGCCCCTCTTATGGAACGTCGGGTACGACTGGGTCCTTCGTGCCGCCCTCCCCCCGCGTGTAAAACTTTTCTGCTACGCAGATGACACACTCGTCACTGCGAGAGGGAGGGACTTAGAGGAGACCCTTAGGTTGGCCTCGATCTACACCACTTTGGTCGTGAGGCGTATCGAAGCGCTGGGTCTGAAGGTGGCCCTGCACAAGACCGAGGCCCTACTATTTCATGGACCTCGCAGGGGAGCGCCACCAGGCCAAGAGATAATGGTGGCTGGCGTGAAGGTGACACTGTCGCGTCACCTAAAATATTTAGGCTTGGTGATAGACGGGCGGTGGGGGTTCGACGAGCATTTTCGTCGCCTCGAACCCCGCCTTTTGGGTGCTGCCGATGCGCTCGGGCGTCTTCTCCCAAATGTTGGGGGCCCGAGCGCTTCAGTTCGACGCCTCTATGCGGGCATAGTGCGCAGCATGGCGCTGTACGGCGCCCCGGTGTGGGCGGACGCTCTCGGCCCCCGGGCCATCGCGTCTCTTCATAGGGCGCAGCGCGCCATGGCTCTGAGAGCACTACGTGCTTACCGGTCTGTGTCCCACACTGCAGCGTGTGTACTCGCGGGTACTCCCCCGTGGGAGATTTCAGCCCACGTCCTGGCGGCCGCCTACCGCGTCAGAGTGGATGCAAGGGCGGACGACCGGCGCCTGGCGCCGAGGGAGAGGGCCTCCGCCTTGGAGGAGGCTACCAATGAGGCGTTCCGCGTGTGGTTTGAGGAGCTCGAAGAGCAAAGGGGTTCGACCTCGGTCTCTGGTACTTTGTCTAGGACTTTGGAGGCCATGCACCCCTTTCTCACCACGTGGGCGGACCGGCGCCACGGGTCGCTCTCCTACCACTTGGTGCAGATTCTCAGCGGCCACGGTTCTTTCGGCCGCTACTTGCACCGCATCGGTAGGGAGCCGACCCCCGAGTGCCACCATTGCGATGCAGCGATGGATACAGCACAGCACACCTTGGAGGTGTGCCCGGGTTTTTCTTCGCGGCGCCAGGAGTTGACCGCCGTCATAGGTGACGATCTCTCCCTCCAAAACGTGGTCTGTATCATGTTGGAGGGAGAAGAAATGTGGGACGCGGTAAACTCCTTCTGCGTAGACGTCATGACGCAGAAGGAGGACGCGGAGAGAGCCCGGGAAGAGGATCCCGAGGCTGCCCCCTGCCGCCGCCGAAGGTTGGGGCGGAGAAGGCGGACGTACGCCCGCCTACTTCCTCCTGACGGCAACCAGCGGGGTCCAGGCCTGGGAAGCCCGGGCCCTGCACTGCACAGGTTGCCGCCAGTCGCTGATCCCCTGGATGCCCCGGGGGATCACCGGCCCTCCCATTTTGGGGGGGTGAGTGGGGCTCGCCATAGGCGAGCAGTCGCCGACGAGGTCGTGGATGTGTTCTCGCGAGTTCCCATGACCTTGGCAGTGACGCCTCCCTCCCCGGCGTGGCCTCTTCGTCTGAGGACGAGGAGGATGCGGCGGTGATGGGGGTGCTCGCGCCAAGGCGTATGTGAGGGGCATCGGTGGGTTTTAGTCGGTAGGTCGCGGCATTGCACTTTCTGAGGGGCATTCTGTCTGCCCCCAGAAGCCGCGGAGAGTCCGACATAGTAAAGCATTTCCCATCGTAAAAAAAAAAAAAAAAAAAAAAAAAAAAAAAAGGTTAGGTTAGGTTAGGTTTTTTTTTTTTTTATATAAACTTTGTTATTCGAAATTGTTAAAATTGTTTGTATGTATCAAAATGAATTTTTAGAATTATATTATTCGAATTTGTAGTTAGTAATGGGACTGGACGTTGTCCCAGATTTTGTTTTAGGGTTTCCATCCCTCGGAACCGGAATTCCCTTTCCATGCATTCCGGCCGAACCTCAGGGTGGATGGTTGAAGAAGGGTAGAGGACGGATATTTTTAAAGAGAGGAAAGACAGAGAGATAGGAAAGACAGGAAATGAAAGAAGTGATAGATAAAAATTATTATTGAGATGCCTTATGGCGATTGAGTTTAGTTGATCGATAAATGTATGGTGTTATAGGAAATTATTATACACTGAAAACTAGTTAGGGAGTTTAATGAATAATTTGTTATTGAATGCTATTATTGTTAAAGGATTTTAGAGTGGAATAAATATTTTCGATGTAGCTTACGAAAAGTTTGACGATTTTGGGTTTCTCTATGATGTCAGTCAGTGTGAATGGAGATCCCCCTAGACTGCGGCATTGGGAGGTGTAGTTGTGCCTAGACAAAATGAATTTGGGGCATACCTCGACCAAGTGTTTAGGGGTCTGTGGGGAAGTCCCGTCGCAGGGACATGTATCGTAATCTACGATCTTGAACCGATGTAAGTAAGATTTATTTGCGCCATGGCCAGTTAGATACTGCGTGAGGTAAAACGAGGGGGATGTTAATGAGAAAAGGGATTGGATATCCTTTATGGTAGGAAGGAGATCGCGGGTGTGGGAACCTTGGGGTGAGTCAGAGTATCTCTCCTCCCACGCCTCAAGGGACTGGGATTTGGAGAGGGCTTTTGGATAGGAGATGGGGAAGTGATGGTATGAGGGGCTGGTGCGCAGAGAAGTAGCTGCGACAGCGGCAGAGTCAGCAAGGCAGTTGCCCGCGATCCCCGCGTGTCCCTTCACCCAGCAGAACCTAAATTCACCGTTAGGTAGGTGTCGATGCACAATCTGGTGAATCTGAGACACGAGGGGATCTGTGCTGCTGCGCTGGCCAAGTGCATCGAGGGCGGATCTAGAGTCCGATAAGATCAAGGTGTGCGGGTAGCCTTTTTCCTGAGCGTGCATTGTGGCCCTAAGAATTGCATAAAGCTCCGCCTGGAACACCGTGCATGCGCTGTGCAACTTAAATTTGCGAACGGTAGTGCGGCGGTTTTCGGGGCTATCTGGATCTACGCAGACAAAGGCAGCACCCACGGCGCCGCATTCCTGCTTGCTACCGTCCGTAAAAATTTGCACGCTATTAGATTCGCAGGCAGAGTCGATGTGTTCTTGTGTAGGAGCGTGGACCGTGTTAATGGTAACTCTCTCTGCAGGATGAAGAAGCTGCGACAGTGGTGTTGGCGACTCGTAAGGGATGTCGCTTGGGAGGTATTTGCAGGCGTGTGTGAGCCTAGTCAGCTCCACCTCCCTGACTCGGGCGATCTCAAGGTCCAGGGGGAGGAACCGTGCTAATGCCAAAGCGGCAGTGGTCGAGACGGTTCTGTACCCCCGGATAGCTCGGATGGCGAATCCCCTCTGCGCGGAGGCCAGCATTGTTTTAATGTACTCCTTGGATGCGACATGACCCCATATACCGGCCGCGTAGGTCACAATGGGAGCTATGACGTACCGGTATATGGAGTCGATGTTCTCTGGGTGAGCTCCCCAGGAGGGCCGGACGAACAGGCAGAGCCGGTGGAATAGCCTCAGGACTTTGGCAATTATGTACCTTACATGGTTGCTGAAATTCAGTCGGTGGTCTATGATGACTCCGAGAAGCTTGAACTCCTCGGAGTAAGGAATCGTTGATCCCGCCATGCTTAATGATGCTGTGGCAGCCTTTTTGGAGAATGCTAGCGCCTTGGTTTTAGATGGGCCAAAGGTGAGTCCTACCCCCTGCCCCCAAGTGGAGATGACTTCCAGAGCTTGGTTGGTAGCCCGCTGGAGGGATGCAGGGTCTTTGGCGGAGACAATGAGGAGTACGTCATCCGCGTATGCCTGCAAGTGGCAACCGTCTGGCAGGGACCGCTCCAGCAGGTCGTCTAGGAGTAAGTTCCAGAGGGCCGGCCCGCACGCCGACCCCTGGACGCATCCTCTCTCCATCACCCGATGGGAGCTGGCCCCTGCGTAATTCAGCACCACATCGCGGTTGCTGTGGTAATGTGCCACGAGTTTAAAAATGTTGGCGGGGCAATGGATATGGCGCAAGCGGTTCAGAATTGCGGGCCACCAGGCCCGGTTGAACGCCGATTGTATGTCCAGCGAAACGGCGACGCACAGCAGCTTACTTGAAGACGCAGCTCGTATACGCTGCACTGCTTCGTGCAAAGCATGCGAAGTGGAGGTGTGCCGCCGAAAGCCGAACTGTAGCGGATTTAGGGACCCGGTGGTGGCTTGATGGTGAACGATACGGCTGGTAAACAATTTCTCCAACAGCTTCCCGAAGACGGAGATGAGGCCAATAGGGCGGTGGTTTTTGATAGAGCTGCTGTCCTCGAGACCGGGTTTTGGGATGATTTTTACCACGGCCGTCTTCCAACTCCTGGGGAAGTGGCCCAGTCTGAGGCAGCAATTCATGAGGCCCGTGATCAACGCTGGGAAACTCCGCACCACTTGTGAGCAGATGTCTGAGGTGAGGCCGTCAAGCCCCGGGGCCTTCTTGGGGCACATAGATTGAATGGCCTCTAAAATCTCTTCTTCCACAAAGAAGGCGTCGTCGGGTGAGTCGGGTGGATTGCGGCAAGACCGCCGTAAATCGGCCTGGGTCGGGGTGTCCTCCGACCTTGGGTCCGGGGGGAAAAAATGTGTCAATAGGGCATCTGCTGTTGCTCCACTGTCAGATGTGAAGCCTCCGTCATCCAGTTGGACGGCGGACGGTGGACGGTTAGGAGCCCCAGACCGGAGAAGGCGGTTGGTCATGGTCCAAACGTTCTCCCCGGTCTGAAGCTCGCAGAATTCCCTAAAATTTTGGGACGACTCCTTACGGATTGCGTCGACGTATGTCCTCTTTATGTCTTCGTGGGCCTCCCCGAGGCGTGTGCACTCGTCCGACGGGAGCCCGGTTCTTTTGGCATCAATAAATTGTCGGCGGGCGAAATTTACCTGCTGCTTTAGGTCGGTAAGGTTGTCGGTCCACCATGCGGGCTTGGATTTGGCCACTCCTCTATTGGTGCGGACTGGGAGGGCCTCCTCGGCAGCCTCGTTAATGAGTGACGTCAGTGTGAGAACGAATTGGTCTAAGTCCGTGGTATCAAAGTTGTCGAATGGTGTGTCGACTATGCCCGCGTCCATAAATCGCCGGGAAAGCGCCTCCCTTAGTCCCACCCAGTCGGTTTCCTTGTTGATGTTATAGCGGTAAGTAGATGTCTGAGGGGGACTCACCTCCTCAGCGTTGCCGCTGCCGATGAAAAACTGAATGAGCTTGTGCTCAACCGATCCCAGGGCGTCCGGGTCTACTTTCCAGTCAGCGACCAGTCCCGCCTGGTCTCCCGATACGAAGGTCAAGTCGATAAACGATGAGCGAGTAACTCCGTGGGTTGTGGTCTCGAATGTGGGGATGTGTCCTGTGTTGCAGCACAGGAGGTCGTGTTCGTGCATGAATTCCGTTACCGCGACGCCCCTGGGATTGATTCGACCTGTTGGGTCCCAGGTGGGGTGCCAGCCATTGAAATCCCCTCCGATGAGACAAGCCACACCCTCGTTGTTAAAGTGGTTGACCGCGTCAGAAAGTCGATCTAAGGTTTGGTACTTGTCATCATTGGGCTCTAGGTATACGGAAAAGATGGCCCACTGCCGGTGATTGATGACTACCGTGGCGGCAGCCAAGTTGGGCGTTGAGAATTGAGGCAGGTATAGCGCGCGCAGCTTGTCTGCCGCCACTCTTTTAAGGTATATGGCCGCTTTCACGGTCCTGTCTGGGATAATACTTTGCATGATGTGAACTCCTGCAATGTTTTTAACGAAGTTGTCGGATCCAGTGTACGGTTCAGTCACCAAACCGAACTGAACCAAATTACAGTCAAAGACTTTTTGATACTCCTTGGAGCCGTGCAAGGATCTATCTAAGTTAGCCTGAATGAATTTGATGCGAAGGGAAGATCTATTGTTGTGATGTTGTGCCATAATCTATTTTATTTAAAATTCGGTTCTTAATGCTGAGGGCTCTGGGGCATATGGTGGAGAATATAGAATGGTCGGTTTTGCGGCTCAATTTAAATCTGGCGTTATAGCTGGTACAATTGGTGCAGGTCGGCTTTAGTGCTTTGGACTCGCAGTTGGTTTCGTCGTGTCCGGTCTTGCCACAGTGGGCACAGATTTGGGGGGCAGGGCACCTGGAGTGCGTGTGGCCGAACTGCGCGCACTTGCGGCACTGAACAAAAGGGGAAAACTCCTCCACGTGCACTCTCTGATAACCTGTGCGCAGGCGTGGAATGAGTTTGATCTTCTGCCAAATTTCCGGGGAGACGGACAGAACGGCGTTATATAAGTTTGGATTCCTGTTGTTTCTGATAAAAAGGAGTTTAAGGTCGTCGTCCTGACTCGCTTCCCGGAGTTCGTCATTGTCCTCTATGAGAGTGTTAGTGAGGGATTCACGTGGGAGGTCCTTACTAATACCTTTGAGGATGACCCTCGGATAAATCCTCCTCTCAGGTTCAGCCTTGGCATTTGTGTCTTGGTTAATTCGGGCGACAGCTGTCTCCACCTCCTCTTCGCGGTCTAGCTCCACCCTGAACTTCCCCTTGGACAGTCTGCTGATGTTCGAGACTTGAATTCGGGGCGTTATATTTTTCAGGTATTTGTCGAGGATCCTGATTACGTCCTCTCGCTTCGGGTGAGCGATTCCGCAAGAGATGATGACAGCATGCCGCATGGGTGATCGTTCTCGTTGATGTTGAGTTGGCCGGGCAGTACCGCCAGCAACCTGTCCTGAAAGAGTAGAAGGACCAGGGCCGGGGGCTTCCGAGGCCACTTGAGCATAGGATCTGGAGAACCTTGGGACGCCGGAGCGGTCAGGGGCAGGCCGTGAGTCGGAAGGCTGAGTGCGCTTGCTCTCTTGAGGGCGCGTGGTCTCCTGAGAGTGCCTGGTCTCCTGAGGGCGCTTGGCTTCCCGAGGGCCCTTGGTTTCCTGAGAGCACTTGGTCTCTTGAGAGCGTTTTATCTCCTTGGTGAGGGCTTCCTTGAAATCAGCGCGAAGGTCCTTGCGAAGGTCAGTCCGGAACGCCTCTTTGACTGCCTCCACCACATCCTGGCGGGTGAGACCGACGGCTATTGCAGCTGCGGCTGGAATTGCAGGTTCGCGTACGGCTCTGGGTGTGGGTTTAGTTGGTGGGATGGGTATGGCCGTTAAGTCATGAAAACTGTCCATAAAATGTGCATCAACTGGTCTGCTAGCAAGATTATCTGTCCCGCCACAATCCAGCCGGCATTCATCGAGCACATTTATGAGATTTTGTCCGATAATGTGGCATTCGGCGTCAATTTTTAATTTATTCTGCTTGGTAAGAGATTTATCCTGGTGAAGCCAGCCGAGAATGCGTTGAAGACTCCTGTATACGTCTTCTTTTAAGTTTGAGACCCGCTTCTCATACTTTCCACTTAGCTGAGAGATAGCAGTATGCTCGGGAGTTGCTTTTTCCTCTCTTGGTGCATTGTGAGGAGAATCTGGTCTTAGAGGGGTTGAGAAAGCTGTTGGAGTCAGAGTTTGATCCATGGTGCTTAGTCTGAGTGGAGGGGTTACAGAGCCGCTGTCAGGAACGTCCCCTAGTTGCGTCGCTGGAGGGGGTAACATTTTCTCATCAGCTGGGCTCCTTCCCATGTCTAATTGAGCTTTCTTTGCCCAGGATCTAGTTTTTCTAGGCGTAGAGCAGTTTGATGAGGCCGGCGAGCTGTGCCCAGACATTTTGTTGGGGTTGAACGCAGTAAAGGTTCAATTGAGGTATTTTTTTTATGTTGAAATTGCCAAAATCTAAAATCTAAAAAATTTAAAGTGCAAAAAAATACCCAAAACGCCTGCTACAATCGCGTTTAATACTTAAATTTAAACGCTGCGCTGAGCCTAATAAATATCTAAAAACTAAACGTAAATTTACTAAAAAACATCGAAGTTATTAACTAAAAACTAAATTTTTTGATACGAATTTCGCCTGTTGCGTCGCACCGCCTCACGGTAAGTTTTAGCCAATGGAGCTTTATTTTAGTGTGCAAACACGTAGGCGCAGAGGTTATCTACACTATAAAAAAGGAATGGCTTCAAAGCGACTTATAATTACTGAGGTAGAAATTATCCCGCTAATTCACTTTATGGAGTTAGAAAAAAAAAAAAAAATTTTTACGATCGTCGAGATCTTGAGGACTGATTTAGCTATTATAAGTATTAAACATAAAACAGATGAAACTTACTAAATAGTGTGTTTTAAAGAAATAATTGTGTTTCTGTTGTGCAAATTAAATAAATTATTAAGGAAAATGTCAAAAAGTTAGGTTAATTTAGGTTTAAAGTTAGGTTCGTAGATATTTTCTAAACTATTGAAGCTAATTATATAAATGAAAAAGAAATGTGTTATGCTTATTAAAGTCTACAATAATCATAAAGAAAAATACAGCTATGTACTGTATTAGTTATTTTATTTATAAAATAAAATTTTAAAAATTAACAGTTTAAAAAAGTAATTAAATATTCAATAGACCCGCAACAGACGTGTTTGCACACTCAAAACAAGCGCCGCGCAGAGTTCTAATCGAATTCTGTCACAAAATAGCAGTTTTACAAGGATTATAAAAAATATTTGCAAACAAGTGTTCTTAGTTAGGTTAAGTAAATAAAAAGTTAGGTTAAGTGATATTTTCTGGACTATTATAGCTAATTTAATGTTTTGAATAAAAATGAGTAGATTTTAATAAAGTCTATTAGAAACTGAAAAAATAACTTAGCACAGTGCTGTACTTATTTTTTTACTAATTAAATAAAAATATAAAAATTTAAAAATTCAAAGTGGAATAAAATATCCAAAAAACCCGCTACAGACACACAAGTACACTCAAAACAAGCGCCGCGCAGAGTTCTATTTGGATTATAACAAAAAATAGCAATAGCACTAATATTAAAAAAGATATTTAAAAAAAAGTGGTCCAAGTTAAGTTAGGTAAAACTTAGAAGGTTAGGTTAGGTTAGGTTAGGTTAGGTTATAGGTTAGGTTAGGTTAGGTTAGGTTAGGTTTTTTTTTTTTTTTTTTTTTTTTTTTTTTTTTTTTTTAATTTACTCTGCTCCCCAGACGAGGTCTAGGTCTTTGTATATCTAATTTACTCATACATACCAGTTCTCGCTATACATGCCTCTCGTACTTTCATACTTCATACGAGTCTTTCTTATATCCATCCACATTCATTCAATAACGGTTGGGATTACCGCCTAATATACACCTACTTTTTTGTTTCTTTATTTATAACAGGGGTAATAAGTTCACACACATTTTATAATTCTGTTACAATATTTTCTAACTTATTTACAACTGTTTTCTTACCGACGTAAGATCATATTTTTATTAATATACAATATTGTATTCCTTAATGTCTAAATTTTTAGCTTCTTTTTATACTTTCTTACAATCTATTTATAACATTATATTAACATCTTTTATCAATGTTTCGACAATATATTTTCTTGTTACATTATTTTAAGTACATTTTATATTTTCTTTACTAACTATTAAAGTACTATAACTTTCTTAATTTCTAACAAGTTCTTAACAAGGTGTTATATTTACATCACTTGGTAACCTTTAAGGACCCATTCACAGTGTACATGTTATTGTTTTATTAATATAACATCTAGGTTTAGTTACAACTTTTAGATAAGTTCCGTTTATAATCTATTACAACTTTATTTTATAGCTTTGCTTCGTATTTTCCATATTCTATGACTTATATTTAATAACTTTCTTAACTAATCTATTTATTGGATACACTTTTTTATCTATTTATTTTCTTATTCTATTCTATTACTACACATTTTATCCATTTTGTTTTAATACCTTTCTTACTTATAGGGCAGTTATATATATATTCTACAGATATATATTTCTATCCCTTTTCTTAAGCCTTATTTAATTTACTATCTTATATATTGCGGGCTTACTCTACATCACAGTATGATTTAAAAAATTTCACCTATTTATTTTATATCAAATTTATACTTAGGAATTTTACTATTTATTGTCTAAAGTTTTATCAGAATGTGCTAAGAATTGATTTTGTGAAATTATGTTAGTGTGGCCGAAATTATAAGAATTTAATTTTGTTATTTACTTTAAGATTTTGACTTTGTTTTTATGGTATTTGACATCTAAACGGTATATTTGCAAAATATACTATTCAAATTTTGAGTGACAGTGTTTATACTATGACTACACTTTAAATCTCAGATTTAATGGAATATCATGTTTAAGTTATTGTAGTGTTTTGTAGAACCCTAATTTGTGTAGTACGCTGTTGTTGATCTAGCAAGATAGTCCCACTTGCTACGGACTGGACACTCCTCGCTGTAGGCATTGTGGTTGGTGTTTTTAATTCCAGCTTGTGCACAATTGCAGCACTCCGGAGGAGACGCGGCGAGCCAAAGTTCACATTTGGCCCGCAAGTGCGGCCCTCCGCAGTGGCTGCACTTGTCCACATCATGTGTGCAATATTTTCTGCCGTGGCCGTACGCCAAACAGCGGGAACATTGTATGAGTGGAGACTGGTCCTCCACTTTGACCCTCTGGAGGTCTATGTGGAGCGCACCAGCCTCAACCATCTTATGCCAAACTGCGGGACTAACCTGCATGATTATATGCACCGTTTGTGGATTTCTAGTCCTCTTTTTATATTTAATTTTCATTTTGCTTTCTTCTTCTGTCAAATTTCCGAAGATATTATCATTCTGCCGGAGAATCGCTGCGACGATTGTCTCGTCGTCATCCAGTAATACGTCTTTTATAATTACAAGCGGGTCTTTGTTCGGTATGTGTGTGACCTTAAGTTCCCTATCTTTTTTGCCAATCTTATCTATCACTTGGTCCAGGTCATCCCTCGTCCGGCATCCTATTATGACCTTCTGGTTTTTAGCCTTTCTAATTTTTTCGACTCTGATACCTTCTTTCTTGGCATCGACCGCACGCTTCACTCGCTCGAGGACCTCCCCGCTGGATTCCGTAGCGTCCTCGGAGGTCACTACGATCGAGTGGAGCGCTAGTGCCGGTTGAAACTTTGGGATCGAGGCGACAGCGGCGTATGTTGGCTTAGTGCCCTGGGTTGCTGCCTTTGGCTGTTGGTCTACCTGCTCGACTCGGGTTTGGACGGTCTCAACCACGTGTCTGATTTTCAGCTGTTCTTCCTTGGCACTTGCCAACATATCCTCCATCCTTGCTAGGCTTGTGGTAATCGGTTCCTCTGGATTTTCACAATCTATGAATCCTAGCGCATCTTGGATGTTATCGATTTTAATTTCTATGCCGGTGAGACTGCTTGTAATGCCGTTAAGCTTTACGTCCTGACAGTCGTGTATCAGATTCGAAACTGAAACCACATTGTTGTTTGTTGCTTCCTGCATCTCATACATATGTTCCAACCTCTCTGCCTGCGTTACTAGCCTCTCTGATTGCTTTGTGCCGGTGTATACGATGTCTCCTAGGCTGCACTCTATCTCGGCTAGTTTTTCCATCACCGCCTTCATGTCTTGACTAGGTGTAGTTGTCATTTGTGTGGTGGTCGGCTGCGGTGTGGTTTGTAGAGACTCCAGCCTCTCCTCTAATTCTCCGAACCGGTTACCCAGTTCAAAG
Source organism: Agriphila tristella (assembly GCA_928269145.1). Classification (NCBI taxonomy): domain Eukaryota; kingdom Metazoa; phylum Arthropoda; class Insecta; order Lepidoptera; family Crambidae; genus Agriphila; species Agriphila tristella. Next base: position 122,019 of record OV743443.1, on the reverse strand, counting down.
AGAATGGTGAGGCTTCGGTCGGCTTTCTTCTCCAGGAAGAGCTTTATGTCCCTTCGCATTTGCGGGTACTCCTTGATCTTCTCCGGGATCAGCTCCATAGAAAGCATCACTTCCTGGATAAGATCGCCGACCGACTTATCGGATACAGTAGGCTCTCCTTTCTTAAAGGAGTCCATAACATCCATGGATCTCCTTGTCACCGCCTTTCACTTAATGAAAGTCTGACCGGGATCCTGAGCCCTGGTATTAGGCTCCGAGGAGCCAGATGTTGGGGTTCCCAGGGTTTTCCTTGGGCTCTGGGACTTCGCCGGTCTACCTGCCGGTGTGTGTGCTAGTGGCATCTTAATATTTGCGAGTGCCAATGGGGAGCAGATCGTCAATGTGTATATTTGTGTGTAAAATAATGTATATGTGTGTATATATGTATATATATGTGTCTAAAATATTAAAAGCGTCCTGCGCAGTCCAAAGGTCAAAATAAAATAGTCAAAAAGTGTATATAATAGGAATTTTACCTATTTTGTTCAAAAAATGGTTTTTATGATGTAGAGTTGCGAAAAGCAGCTCTACATGTCCTATTCTCTCAACTATTGTTAAAAGCAACCTCTACTACCTAATTAAGAAAATCCCTAATTTTTAGGAATTTTTCCCGCAAAGTTACAATAAATTTTAATAAAAACAAGATGGCGGCCGCAACGGCGGCTCCGACCGAGCTGCGTCTGGGGGGGCGATTGTAGGCCTAGAAGAGACCTACAACTAGACACCAAGCTCGTTCCTCTGAGACTGATAGTTTCTGAGTTAACCCAAGAGTAAAATTAGGGTAAATCGTGCCCTATTCGGGTAAAATGCCTGTAACTCAGAAACTATCGGTCTCCTAGAACTGGGACTTTGGATATTCCCATAGGGGGGCCCGAGACCTATCGGATGGTGTGGTCACCTCAAAATAAATTTTGAAGTGGCGATAGGGTAAATTTACCCTATCAGGCGGCAAGAGGTCCCTCCGGCAGCCCCTACAGAAAAATCCCCAGCCCTGTAGCCCAGATAGTTTAGGAGGTACGACCGTTCAAAGTTTTCCAAAATGGCGTCCAAGATGGCGGACGCCAACTTTGAAGGGTCGTATCTCCGCCGCTATTGGGGCTAGAAAGCCCGGGTTTGGGGCAGTTGGTATGCCCTGGCGAGTTCTAGCTCGCAAGATCGCTAGGGGTAGGGGCAAAGTTCAAAGTTGGATTTTTGGGATTCTGAGGATGGGAAGGGGTGAAGGGAAAAATAACAATCACCCTAACCTAAGACGCCAACTTCCTATCTATAATATTGCGGGAGCCAGACCAATTTCAAAAAATTTTGAAAAATTTTCAAAAAATTTTCAAATAAATCTGGTGCCTAAACTATTGGTCCTAGAGACCCGGGGTTTTCTCTGGGAGGGTTGGGGGATCGTGGGCTACCCCTTCCACGGCGTGGAATCGCGAAATTCCAATAAAGTGGAATTTCGGGGAAATTTGCCCGGGGCCCGAAAGATGGTCTAATACCCCCCCCTAAACCGAAAATCCCGGCTCTCTAAGTCCAAGGACTTGGGAGCTATTGATGGTCTAAAAATTTACCCGATTAGGGTAAATAAAAACAAAATGGCCGCCAATCGGGTAAATCCTTAGTTTAAGCCCTAGACCACTGGTCTTTGGGTTTCCCAGATGTCCGGGGAGGTGTCCTAAACAAATATGGACCCTCCTACCCCCTGTCTACTACCCTAAAAAAGCTATGTTAATTTTAAACCTAAAAATTTAAATATCTCCCGCAATAAAAGACCTAAAATTATAAACTAAAAACCTAAAAATAGAACACAGTCAGCACAACAAAACTCAAAAGACAGAATCAAAATATCTCTTAAAATGTAAGTACAATTTAAGGGGGAAGTTTCCACCCTTAACTTCAAAAAATTATAACTCAGAAGTTAATAGTCCGATTTGAAAAATTTAAATTTTGTCAGAATAGGCCTAATGGGTACTAAATATATAAAATATGCCAAAAAATATTGTATTGTCAAAATTTTGAGTTATAATTGTTTGAAATTTCAAAATAAAATAACTTAACTTATATGTGGCCGACGACGACGCGCGAAGTGTCGGGTGACTTGCCGTGCTGCGCTCTCCCTGATTGTGTCCTCTTCACCACCCGGCCGCCCCGGGAAGACTGACCTCGTGGTGACAGGTTAAGTAGGTATTTGCTGATATTTCCGGAAGTATATCCGGTAAAAATCAGCAAGTGACACCGTTGTGTAGGGGGCGCTGCTGCGCACACGCCGATATCTCCAAATCCCACGCGTCTCTACAAATGAGGACGCAGTGGGCGAAAAACTGGTCGATTTTTGCACAAGTTTCACTAAACTTTCACTTTTCGGTGAATTCTACTTCGCACTGTGATCCGATTTTCTTGCACTAAACACCACCGGATGCGCCTCGTTAGCGCGCAACTTTTGACGTATCGCACGTCCCGATACGCTCAGAAAAACCCACAACTTTGAATTTTTTACTACGGAGCGCACGTGGTTTTGATGCTTACTGGTCGGCGGATGGAGCCAGGGGTTAGGTTAGGTTAGGTTTTTTTTTTTTTTTTTTTTAAACTGATTGTAAGTAGTAGGGGTTGTGATGTGTAAGTGTTTGGTGATTGGGGTAGGTGGGCAAGATGGACCGGCACCGGTGGGCTCATCCCTTGGTGAGGCTTTTTGCCTTCCAGTGCCGGGCCGGGGCAAGAAGAAAGGGGGAGAAAGAAAGAGAATGATAGAAGGATAGCAAAGAAAGAGGATAGAGGAAAGAAAGTAGAAGAGTCGGGATAGGAGGAGAAGAAATTTATGTTAATGAGGTGAGACGTTTTGGAAAGACTGCCGCGGGGACTCGTCGCCTATGCTCCGCGCGCAGGGACCCGAGGAGGAGGTTCCGACCGCTCCAGGGGAGGCGCCGTCGGAGAGGCGCCCCCCTCCACACGAAGAAGGCCCTGGTGGTGGGGAGCCGACGTCCACACCCAGCCAGCCGTAGGAGGATAGGGCCGATGCCGCTGTCGAGGAAGTGGGCGGCGCTGCTGGCGGGTGCGTGCCTTGCCCGAGGAGCAGGTCGCGTGGCGCAGGAAAGAGTTGGCGAAGGGTCCCAGCGGCAGTCCCGTAAAGTGGCGAGTGGTGGGTTAGGTTAGTTTGGAAGAGGCGAGGTTAGAATTGGTTGGGTAAGGTTAGGTTAGGTAAGGGTAGAATTTCTATTTATTTATTATTTGAACTTAGTGTATGCAATTTACATGTTTTGAGTTGGGGTTTACGATTTATGCAGGTTATTCACATAGTAGTGGGGACCGAGACCATCGGTAGGCAGAGGGATGTTGCACAAGATAATATGTTGTTGAGTCGAACATAATTATGTTGTTGAGTCGATACAAGGGTGCGATTTGATGCAGGTTATTCACATAGGGTAAGGGTAGCGCGGACGACGGCCGTATGCCGCATGGGAACGCCCGCGCCCACCTGGAACGTTGGGTAATGGGGACCGAGACCATCGGTAGGCAAAGGAATGTTGCTCAAGATATGTTGTTGAGTCGAACATAATTATGTTGTTGAGTCGATACAAGGGTGCGAATTTTATCCAGGTTATTCACATAGGGTTTGGGACGCTTAGTTTGGGAGTTGTCAGGGTGTTATTGACCAGCTCCAGTACCTCTGTCTAAGGGGAGTCCAGATAATCGGACCAAAAAAATGTACTTTGCCCGTAAGCCCCCCCACCACGTCAAGGTGGTCCCGCGGGGGGGGGTTAGGTTAGGTTAGGTTAGGTTAGGTTAGGTTTTTTTTTTTTTTTATACTGTTTGTAGTGGTAGGGGTTGTGAAGAGTCAGTGTTAGGAGATTGGGGTAGGTGGGCAAGATGGACCGGCACCGGTGGGCTCATCCCTTGGTGAGGCTTTTTGCCTTCCAGTGCCGGGCCGGGGCAAGAAGAAAGGGGGAGAAAGAAAGAGAATGATAGAAGGATACAAAAGTAGGAGGATAGCGGAAAGAAAGAATAAGAAGGGGGATAGGAGGAGAAGAAAGATTTTTAAAAATATAACAAAGATGCTTTGATCAGACTGCCGCGGAGACGCGCCGCCCAGACTCCGCGCGCATGGGACCCGATGAGGAGCCGACCGCTCCAGGGGTGGCGCCGTCGGAAGGTGCCCCTCTCCACTCGAAGAAGGCCCCGGTGGTTAGGAGCCGACGTCCGCACCCAGCCTGCCGTTGGAGATCGGGGCCGGGGCCGGTGCTGCAGTTGAGGGCCGCGTAGCTGGCGGATGCGTGCTTCGCCCGAGGAGCTGGTCACGTGGCGCAGAAAGGTTGGGCGGAGGGTCCCAGCGGCAGTCCAGTAAAGTGAACGAGTGATGTGTAAGGATATGCTTTTGGGTCAATGCAGAGAGGTGCGATCTGAGATGCACATAAGGGTGCCGCGGTACACGCGCACATAGTGTTATCACGGATTTTATTCATCGCAGCGGCCTTGTTGTCACTCATCGCAGCTGCCCTGCCGCGCCAGCCATCGGACCGCCGCCGCTGCCCCCCGCTTCAATCGTGACAGGTCGCACCCGCGACAGGTCGCGCCCGCGACAGTCGCACCCGTCGCAGGTCGCGCCCGCGACGGTCGCACCCGCGCCAGGTCGCGCCTGTGGCAGGTCGCACCCGCAACGAAAACGACGGGGTGGTCGCAGCAATGATCGCGGTCGCGGCCGCGACAAGGCAGCCGCGGTACACGCGCACATAGTATTATTACAGATTTTATTCATCGCAGTGACCTCGTTGTCGCTCATCGCAGCCGCCTTGCCGCGCCAGCCATCGGACCACCGCCGCTACCCCCCGCCTCAATCGCGACAGGTCGCACCCGCGACAGGTCGCGCCCGTGACGGTCGCACCCGTCGCAGGTCGCGCCCGCGACGGTCGCACCCGCGCCAGGTCGCGCCTGTGGCAGGTCGCACCCGTGACGAAAACGACGGGGCGGTCGCAGCAGTGATCGCGGTCGCGGCCGCGGCAAGGCATCCGCGGTACACTCATACATTATGTTTTTGCGACTTTTTGTTTTTATTAAGTTATTTATAACAAGTCTCTTGTTTAAGTTGATGACATATTCTTTTCTTGATTTGAGTTGTGGTTTACAATTTCTTATAATAAATATTAATGAGAGTTAGGGTCGCATGCAGCAAAAGACGAAAGAAAGACGCGACCCCGCAATATCAGCGACCACTTGGCCGCACCCGCCGCCGGTCACGGGCGCGGCACCGGTGCCACGCCCGGGACCGGCGGCGGCCCAAATCGCAACCGCCCCGCCACGATCGATTGATGCCACCGCCCCGGACGCGGCAATGCCGCTCGCGGCGACGAGCCACTGACCCTAACAACCGGCGAACCAGACAAATGAGTTCGACCGTCCCGGGGGCGAGTGTCAAACTGAGTCCAAACTAGAGGTGCAGAGCAGCTGAGTAGGTGAGTTAGAGAGAGGGAGGGGGCCGGGCGCCTCAGAACCGCGCCCGAGTGTTTATATTAAAATTTTAATTTACATATTTATTTATATATAGGACCTAAGTTATGGCGATAGACACGAATGATATATATGGCAAGGCACACAAAGAACTGGTTTGAATGGAGAGTGGTACAGAGATATATATGATGCATATGTGAGGTGGGGAGGGCGCCCAAAGGTTGGTCACGGGCCCGACGACCGCGGCCGCGACGGACGCACCCGCGAAGGACGCACCCGCGACCAATCGCGGATACAATCATTCTTAAGTGTTAAGGCTAAACATGTTGAAAAGGTTCATGGTGGTTGATTTTATACAATAGACGAGCCTATGTGCTTACAATGGTGAGGTGAAATGGGCGCCCAACGGCTGGACGCGGGCCCGACGGCCGCGACGGACACGGCCACGACGGTCGAGCCCGCGGTCAACCGTAAATACAGACAATCTTAGTTGTTAAGGCAATAAGTAGGGTGAATGGTTAATAATTTACGGCAGGTCGCTGCCGCGACGGTCGCACCCGCGACAGTCGCGCCCGCGACCAACCGCAGATACAATCTTAAGTGGTAAGGTATTATGTTAAGGTAATAGGAACTTGGTTCATTCATTTATATACTTTTTTTTTTTTTTTTTTTTTTTTTTTTTTTTTTTTTTTTTTTTTTTAATAAAACGTGGTTGTTGATTCAGGGGATGCAGTGGGGTGGTGGGGTGGGCGCGGTCGGCGGTCGCACCCGCGACGGTCATACCCGCGGCGGTCGCACCCGCGGCGGTCGCACCCGCGACGGTCGCACCCGCGGCGGTCGCACCCGCGACGGTCGCACCCGCGACGGTCGCACCCGCGACGGTCACACCCGCCCCGGTCGCACCCGCCGCCGGAATCACTCCAGGTCTGCTTCTTCGCCCTCGGAGGTCTCAGAGGTCTCGTCCCTAGCGGCCCGCGCCCCCGTCGACTCAGAATCCCTCCCCTCCTCCTCAAGGCCCAGGAAGTCCCGGTTCAGGCCCGCCACCTCTCGAATTGCGCCTTTCAGGGGTCTGAATTGGGTCGGGCACCTGCCAATCATGCGGACTCTGGAGGACAAAACAGCTCCGCTCACAGCAGCGGCGGATGGCAAGTCGCGGGGGCCCGTCGGAGAGCGAGAGCGGAAGGGCGTCGGCGGGCGGGAGGGGGGCGGCGGCGACGACGGGGACGATGATGACGACGACCGCGGCGACGGTGACGATGATGACGACGAGGAAGCCACCGCAGACACGAGAGGCGGAGGCGATGGCAAAGGCAGCGGCGACGGCGGCGGCGGGGGAGGCGGAGGCGGTGACGTGGCGGCAGCAGTGACGGGAACAGGATCCTTTGCTTCCGGCTCCACCCCTGGGGCCCGGTGCGGCGCTGGCATTGGTGTCGACGATGGCGGCGGCGACGCCGGCGCAGCCGGGATGAGGGAGCCGAGTAGTGACGTCAGCAAGAGAGATCTATACAAGCTGCCGAGGCTCTCCGCGAGCAGCCAGTCCTTGGCTCGAGTATCCTGTGTCAGCATCGCGGCCCTCACCGCACGCAGGGACAAGGTGGCCAGCGAGGAGGGGTCGTGCCGGGCCTGGGATTCGGCATCAGTATCCATGGGCGTTCCCGCGTCTAGGTCTTCAAACGCGCGGGGCACGTCCTCTACGTTAATAAGGTACTTTCGAACGAGCGGGTGCGCGTATCCCTTCGCCTCCAGCACGATCCTTAGCGCCCGCATGAGGTCCCCGTGCAGCTCAGCCTTGGTCCTCGCGCAGCCGGGGCCGCGGCAGTCGTGCCCGTCCATGGCGATGAGGTGATTGGTTGGTAGATGGGTGCCAGTGACGTATTAGAATAAGGTTACAAACTTGTAGGTGTTAACGTTAAAGTAAAAATTAAGTTTGGTTACATGAGTAGGGAATCTTTCGAAATTTGGTGACCAGTTGATTCGTTAAAATTGTGGCCGTGCCATATAGTGTGTATGGTACGGGGTAAAAGAAAGCTAGTGCCGAAACGAAAAATAGACCCCTCACGAGCCCGTAGTATGTGAATTTTCCCCCCAGTTAACGCTACTCAGGTGAACTTTTTACCTCTGTCGCAGCCGCAACGGGACATTGGTGTTAAGCTGCGGCGACGGTCGCGGCCGCGACCGCCGCGGCCGCGACCGCCGCGGCCGCGACCGCCGCGGCGGCGACGATCGGACAAACAAGCAGTCGCGCCCGCGACGGCCGCACCCGCGACGGTCGCGCCCACGACGGCCGCATCCGCGACGGTCGCGCCCGCGACGGTCGCGCCCGCGACGGTCGCGCCCGCGACGGTCGCGCCCGCGACGGTCGCGCCCGCGACGTCCGCGCCCGCGACAGCCGCACCCGCGAACACTTGGCCGTCAAGTGTCAGTGTCGAATGTATAACGGTAACGATTGTAATTGTGACTAATAAGGCCGGGCAATAGAGACTTACATGCGCGTATAAATAGAAGCGGTAGCATCAAAAGCGCCGCGGCGGGCCGGGAGGCGCAGTGGAGAGTGGCCGGTGGCCGCGATCAGCATCAAGCGGCGTTGAAGGACTTCAGCGCCGAGAAGATGCCGACGACAAGTTTGCGGAAGCCTTGGACGACCAAGGAAGGACGTCTGCACTCCAGGATGGTGGGTAAGTGCATGGGGCGATCGAGGTTAAGGTTGGGGGGGATGGAGAGGAGGTAATCAAGCCTCAGTCTGGTGAAGCGAGGACAAACCTCAACTAGGTGGAGTGGGGTTTGGGGAAGCGACAAGTCGCACGGGCACGAGTCGGAGGGGGCGATGTGAAATCTGTGGAGATACGAAAGGTGGGCGCCGTGGGCGGTGAGGAACTGTGTAAAGTGGAAGTCGTAGGGGGTGAAGCTCGCAAGGTCCATGCATGCGCGGGGGGTAGGCAGAAGGGCTCTGGTGTGGGCGCCCTGGGCGGACAGAGAATATCTGTCCTTCCAAGACGTGAGAGCTGATTGAAGCGAGTGGAACTTGACGAAGGAGATGGGGAAACATGAGTACGAGGGGGTGGAGTGCAGGAGAGCGGCGCCTTTAGCCGCGTCGTCAGCCAGTTCATTGCCCGGGATGCCGGCGTGGCCCTTGACCCAGCAGAAACGGATGGATCCGGCGTGCAGGCGAGCGTGCTCCGCCATTAGCTTGTGCGTCATGGAAACCAGGGGGGTGGTGCTGCTTCTGCGCGCCAGGGCGTCCAAGGCCGACCTGGAGTCAGACAGGATGAGGACCTCTGGATAGCCTCCGGACAGGGCAACCAGGCAGGCCCTATAGATAGCGTAGAGCTCCGCCTGGAAGACCGTGCAGGCATCGTGGAGTTTGAATTTGGACGTCCTGACTCTGTTACCCGTGCGAGCGTCCGGGTCGACCCTAACGAGAGCCGCGCCAACGTCTCCGTCCTCCGATTTGCTGCCGTCGGTGAAGATCTGAATGCACCTCTCGGTGCAGACTTCGTCCACCTCCATCTGAGTGGGGGCGACGTTGTATGTGACCGTAATGCGTTCCGAGGGGTGGAGGAGTTGGCAGATGGGTGTGGGGGACTCGAATGGAATATCCGTTGGAAGGAGGGGAGTCGAGCCCGTGACACGGGCCCGCTCAATCTCTCTGACCCTCAGTACTTCCAGGTCCAGGGGGACGAGGCCCGCCAGGGTGATGGCCGCGTTGGCCGACACCGTGCGGTAGCCCTTTATAATTCTTAGAGCGAAACCTCTCTGAAGGGAGGTGAGGGACTGTCTTACGTACTTTTTTTTGGCTACGTGGCCCCAGATGCCGGCTGCGTAGGTGACGATGGGTGCGACTACGAACCTGTATATGGACTTCACATTTTCAGAGTGGAGGCCCCAGGTGGGGCGCACGAAGATACTCAGCCTGTTATAAATGGCCTTTGCCTTGGTGATGGTGCGCTGGACGTGCGCACGGAAATTAAGGCGGTTGTCGATGACTACGCCGAGCAGAGTGAAGTTAGGGCTGAAACAGATGCGCGTGCCGTCCATGTAGATCACGGCCTTAGAGGCTGTAGGTGAGAAGGCCAGAGCCTTGGTCTTGTGGGGGCCGAAGAAAAGTTTCACGCCTCTACCCCAACGAGCAATGCCGTCGAGCGCTTCGCAGGCCAGAGAACTCAATCTAGACGCACAGTTGGCAGACACGATCAGGAGGACGTCGTCGGCGTACGCCTGGATACGGCAGCCGGAGGGGAGTGACGCCTCTAGGAGGTCGTCCAAGACGCAGTTCCAGAGGGCGGGACCGCACGCCGACCCCTGAACACACCCGCGCTGGGTCGCGCAGGAGGCAGTGGAACCGGCGTGGTTAAGGATAACCGTTCTGGGAGTGAGGTAGTCAGCTAGTGTTTTGTAGACGTTAGCGGGGCAATTAGATCGTTTCAGCCTGTCCAGAATGGCGGGCCACCAGGCCATGTCGAAAGCCGACTGGATATCGAGGGACACGGCGATCGTGTGAAGGCCTTTGGATTTCTGGTGCTTAATATGATTGATAGCATCCGACAGGGCGTGCGTCGTTGATGTGTTCTTTCTGAACCCGTATTGTTTGTCACTAAGGCGACCATGCGTCGCGGCCGCGTGTAGAAACCGTTCAGTGAGGAGCTTTTCCAGCATTTTGCCGAACACGGGAATGAGTCCTATGGGTCTTTGTGCCTTGGGGTCGGAGAGCAGGTGGGCCCCCGATTTAGGTATGATGCGTAGGACTGAGAGTTTCCAGAGGTGCGGGAAGTAGCCCAGGTGGAGGCACCTGTTGGCCAGTGCGGTAATAATGTCAGGGAAGCACTTGAATACTGTGGTGCAAATGTCTGAAGTGAGGCCGTCGCAGCCAGGGGCCTTCCTATGAGAGATGGCCTCCAAGGCCTCGAGGACCTCCGACTGCGTGAAGGGAGGGTCGTCCTCGGTGGATGGAGGCATCCCGGAGCCCGTTCTGAGGGACGCCTGCGCCGGAGTGTCCGAGTCGGGCGCGTCGGGGGGGTAGAAGTGGGAAAGGAGCGCATCGGCCGTGTCAGCGCTGTTGGTAGTGAACCGTCCGTCGGTGGTGCGAATGGTGGCGGGCGGTGTAACGTTGCGTTCTGACAATTCCCAAGTTTAAATTTTGGCGCGGAAGCGCAATGGTAGTTTTCAGTACCTTACAGGAATTGGCACCTCCCCCTTAACGTCATTGGCGGACGTGTGTAGCAGCCGCAACTTTAATAAATGTCTTTTCGAATTTTTTAGTATTTGAATAAGGTTTTGAAATGAATAAACATTGGAAAACAGAACAAAGTCTCTCAATATTCGCTTCAGTTTTGCAGAGAATTTGACGATAGAAAATGGCGCGTGCGGCGTGTCATGATTTCGACCAATACGAATATAAGATTCTTGATTTCGACGAATAGCAACAACGCCCAATAGGAAGGCTGATTTTGGTGCCGCGGTGTTGCCATTTCGCGTCACATTCTTCTATCTGACACTTTTAATGAAGTTATGCACAAACACCTTTTTGCTGATTGAAGCGTCGAGTGACAGTTCTTTGTGTTTTGTCCAAAAGATTTATAGTCGACAAAACACAGGTATTTGTTTATGTAGGTTAAATTTTTATTTACAAAAATATTTGGTCAATTTTTAATTTCAAGTTATGGTAGGATTTGGGAAAACGGAACGTTTTGGTAGAAGTTTCAAAACGAGCAAGGGCAACACCAAGCAAGTTTTCAGATTTTCAGAAAAGAAAGATGACAGTTGTGATGAACGAGATTCCATTTGGTTATTTTATTTAACGCGGCGAGAGTCGCTCGCATAATAATTTATAGTCAGAAAACGTTACTGAGGTAAGTGCAGTTTTATCTGTTTAATGCAGATGTCGCAAGACGCCAGGAACATTTTTTTTGAGGTTGTTCTTATTACAGGTAGAACCACTGGTCACTGGTTTGAGGGTGTGCCAGATTCCCCAATTTTACTTACTGTGGTTGAGTTCGGCCAGGCAAAGTTTCAAACGGGTGGTGGGAGCAGGCGGTTTGAACACCCGCTAAACAGGATTCTGTTCAGCGAAAACCTGGTAAGAATCTTGGAAATATTATTTCCCACGCCACGCCGCCATGCCGCATAGCACAACGTGTTCGTGGTCGGTTTTCCAGTTTGCTAATCATACATATTTTGTTACAGCTATGGGAAGTTAATTTTATTCGACTCATCGTTTTATGAGAATACCCTACTTTGGGACGGTGTCCATCCACGGCCACGTCACCGGCCTGAACGAATTGCTGTCCACCGAGTCCTAATTTCATTCAAGACTCACAGGAGCATTAATAACTAGAAGTTGTCATCATATCGGACACATGAGGTCGGTGTAACTTTCACTACAATTTAGCTCTTTTAGTGAACCGTGGTATCTCCATGTAGGGCTCGGTTTCTTGACGTAGAACTGTAACTTTTACCTTTTGCGGCCCAACGCACACCAACCAAATCGTACCCATGTAAAGCGACCCCTATCGCTAAGCTAGTATTTTGGAATTTTTCTTATGTAAGGTGTAAACCAAATTTTAACAATATAGACCATTAAACCCATACCATCTTTTATTTATTTTTGTTTACTCCTTATATTTAATTTTCTTTGCTCCGTGGCTCTCATCGGGCAGTATTCAAAGAGAACCACGTGGCAGCGGGGGGCGGTATTTGCCAGCTTTGAGTACGGGGTTGGTGATTGACCACACCTTTTCGGCCGTTTGGTTGTTGCAGAAGTTTCTGAAGCTATCCCCAGACGTTTTGCGTATGCAGACGGAAAAATTGGCTTTTGCCTCTTGTAGTGCCCTGAGGGCGGCGGACCCGGCCGATGGAGGGGCGCCGCTGGCGAATGCTATGCGCGCGGTCCTTTTGGCCCGATGGAGTTCGTCCCGCGATTTGCCCAGCTCCTCGGACCAAAAGGGTTTTGAGCCAGGGCGTCTTCCGTAGCCAGTGCTGTCGTGGGAGGTGAAGACTGCATCGGCGGCCTCGTGGATGACTGCGGTGAGCTGTTGTATACAGGCCTCGAGTTGCGGCGCCTCCATGTGAGAGACAGCAGCAGCAGAGATATCGGAGTGAAGCATGCCGGTGTCGAGGGCGGCCCTGAAGGCGTCCCAATCGGCCCGGATCCTAGTGGCATATCTGCGCGTGGAAAAGGGGGCTGGATTGGAGAGATCCGAGGAGTGTTGCCTCCCACCGAACGAAAACAGGATGGACAGGTGTTGGTTGCCCGCCAGGACTTCCTCATCCACTCTCCAGTTCGAGACCGGAAGGTTGGCGGACGAGATGGTTAGGTCGATGGCGCTCTGTCGGGGTGCAGAGTGGGTGACGCAATGGAACGTGGGAGACCCGTCGTTATGGCATGTGAGGCCGTGGTTGATGATGAAGTCTGCCACCTTGTCGCCACTGGGGTTGGTTCTATTGGAGTTGTCCCACATGGGGTGCCATGCGTTGAAGTCGCCAGCGAAAATGTGAGGAATGTCCACGTCAGGGGGGAGCATGCCTGCCGCTAGGCCGTCGAGGAGCGGGGTGGGGTCCGAGTTGGGGGGGAAGTATACAGACGAGATGCGCAGGTGGGAGTTGTTGATTGATAGGGAGACGGTCGCCCGATCCGGGGAGGAGAGCTGAGTGATTAAGACGGCCCTGCAGTCAATGGCGTACTCGTCTCTGATGTAAATGGCTGCCCTTACGTTGGAATCCGGGGAAGGAAGTTGGAAGGTGGTGAAGCCCGAGATGTATTTAGCCGTGTTCCCCCTACCGCGGTAGGGTTCAGTGACGAAGGCTATGTTAATAGAACGGTTGCTGGACAGGAAGTGTCCCAGCTGGCAGAAGCTGGTGAAGCATCTGTCCGTATTGACCTGTATGCAGTTGGTGTGGACAAAATTGGGGTCGGGATTCGCAGTGACAACGCCGCCGCGGACACCGTGTCCAGCGAGGGGGGGAGAGGGAGGGGGAAAATTGGCACTGGCGGGGGAAAAGGGACCAGAGGGGCTGGGCAGTCTATTGGCCATAGTCCGTTTTGTCCCTTATCCTTTCCAGCATAGCCCTCCGTCTGGGGCAGGCGCTGTCAAATGAAGAGTGATTAGTGGGGTTGAGTCTAGACTTGGTTTGGGGAAACCACCGACGACTCCTTTTCGGGGTGGTCGGTGGCGTTCCTTGAGTTGGATCTAGTGGTGCGGCGGCCCGCTACAGGTGACCTGGGGGTGGGCATTGTAAGGAGGTCCTATAGTGACCGATGAACGCTGTCAGGTGGTACACAGGAGAATCGCAGCCTCGTCGCACCCGCCCTGTCGCGCTCGCTCAGTCGCGCCCGCCTTGTCGCAACTGCTCCGTCGCGCCCGCTTTGTCGTACCTGTTTCGTCGCACCTGCTTCGTCGCACCTGCTTTGTCGCGCCTGCTACGTCGCACCTGCTCCGTCGCACCCGCTCCGTCGCACCCGTTTCGTCGTACCTGCTCCGGCGCACCTGCTTTGTCGCGCCTGCTACGTCGCACCTGCTCCGTCGCACCCGCTCCGTCGCACCCGTTTCGTCGCACCTGCTCCGGCGCACCTGCGGTGTCGCACCTGCTCCGTCGCACCTGCGGTGTCGCACCTGTTACCTGTCACGTCCGGTGAGTTTCGTCGCACCCGCGACAAGCGTGGAGCAACCGCGACCAAGGGCGTCGCACCTGCGACTGAAGACGTCGCACCCGCGACCAGCAGCTAGATACACGTTATTTTATTTAGTCGCACCCGCAGCAACTCGTACAGCACCCGCGACCGGGGACGTCTCACCCGCGACAGAGGACGTCGCACCTGCGACCGAAGACGTCGCACCCGCGACCAGACCCTAAATACACGTTATTTTATGCACAAAAGCCTAAAACACGGTTAATTAAAGCGCCCAGACACTGTATATGGTACCTACTTGTAGGAAATCCCGTTCGCCTCTGTGATGTCGCACCTTTGCGTTGGATCAGGATCGCGCCTTTGCTAGAGAAAAACTCACCGACTCGCCGTTCTTGTTCTTGGGTCGGGCTTGCCCGTTGGCACCGCTCCGTGCTTAGAAAGCACGTCAGCAGGTTGGTTGACGGCCTGAGTCACCTGCGACTCGCAGCGTATCGGCGATAGTTTCAGCTCCAAATTTGTGACACTCCGATTGCCGAGTCACTGTTTCTATCGCCGAAGGCGTTGCAGTCGCTATTTTCCCTCACAAAGCCGATTTGTCGCACCCGCGACACTTTTGGACACCCGCGACACAAGCGACCTAGGCAATTTCCCGATGAATTTACACTCGCGCAGCACTCGGAAACACTTAGCTATGCCTATTACTTACGAACACGTATGCTTCCGTGGTTCCGGACTCACTATGAGCACCCGCGACACAGATATCACCCGCGACGCACGCAATTCGGCCGAACTTTCGGTGTTTCCGCACTCGCACAACACTCGGAGAGCCCGGTTATATCTGCACTATAACCGTAAGCCACACTAAGGCACTATTCCGGCAAAACTACGCGAGGCCGGCGCGGAGCACCCGCGACCAAGTCGCTTCCCGGTGGGTTCCGCGCTCGCAAATATGCTAGAAAGCCTGGATTCTATAACTGTATTACTTTAAGACAACTGTATAACTAATTAAGTGCACTGGAACCGCTTTATAAACAACTTGTCGCAACTGACGCACCTGCGACACGCGAATGGTCGCACCTGCTCGTCGCAGCCGCGACGAACTTTTGTCACACCTGCGACCGCGGAGCGTATCAGCTGCGCACGACCGCTCTGTCGCGCCTGCGGGGAGGGACTGGTTAGGTTAGGTTAGGTTAGGTTAGGTTAGGTTAGGTTAGGTTAGGTTAGGTTAGGTTAGGTTAGGTTAGGTTAGGTTAGGTTAGGTTAGGTTAGGTTTTTTTTTTTTTTTTTTTTGGACTGATGGTTAGTAACGATGGGGGGGGTGCAGGAATGTTTTGGCTGTGATAAGAGGTTGGAGGGGGTGGATCGAGTTGGACCGGCACCATCGGACTCATCCCTTGGTGAGGCTTGTTGCCTTCCGGTGCCGGGCCGGGGCAAGAAAAAGAGGGAGAAAGAAAGAGAGTTATAGAAGGATACAAAAGTAGGAGGATAGAAGAAAGAAAGAGGAAGAAGGGGGATAGGAGGAGAAGAAATTAATTTTTATAAATAAAACAAAAAGCGCTTAAGTCAGACTGCCGCGGGGGCGCGCCGCCCAGACTCCGCGCGCTCGGACCCGATGAGGATCCGACCGCTCCAGGGGTGGCGCCGTCGAAGAGGTGCCCCTCTCCACTCGAAGAAGGCCCCGGTGGTGAGGAGCCGACGTCCGCACCCAGCCTGCCGTTGAAGGTCGGGGCCGGGGCCGGTGCTACAGATGAAGGCCGCGTTGCTGGCGGGTGCGTGCCTCGCCCGAGGAGCTGGTCGCGTGGCGCAGAAAGGTTGGGCGGAGGGTCCCAGCGGCAGTCCAGTAAAGCGAACGAGTGATGTATAAAGATATGTTGTTGAGTCAATACAGAGAGGTGCGATTTGAGATGCACATAGGGGTGGGCTGGCGCGGACGGCGGCTGGAAACCGCATGGGAACGCCCGCGCCCGCCCGGGGCGTGATGTTGTTGCAACACATTGGTAGAAAAAACAAAAGGGTTTTCCAAAATAAAGAAGGTTTATAATGGGGTAAACGTTGGTTGTGCGCTTGTGCGCAACGATGTAAATATGCGATAGAGGTTTGGGAGCGGCCACTCCCGGGCAGGCGCGGCCGCGCCCGACCAGTTCGAGACCGCTCGGGAGCACCCGCGCCCGCCCGGGAGCGCCCGCGCCCGCATGGGGCGAAGTTTAAGTGTTGGAATTCAAAGGGGTGGGTTTCGCTCGAGATGAGACAAACGCTTGGCAGAAGCCAAGGTTGGTCACGAGTTGGTTAGGTGATACAATGTCTGCTAGCACGATGGCGCAAAGTAAATGTGCGAGCAGGTTGGTGCGTTTAAGCGCGAAAGTGTGAGTATAAAAGAGACGGCAGAGTGGAGCAATTTTAGGCAGGTTATGCATAAAGGATAGGCAGGCGCGGGCGGCAGCTGTAAACTGCATGGGAGCGCCCGCGCCCACCCGGGGCGCGAATGTTATAACAATTCATTAGTGGAAAAAAAAAAAAAAAATTAAAGGGGGCCCGATGACGTAGACGGGTTTTCCCATTTTAAAGTGGGTTTATAATGGGGTGGGGGTTGGTTTGTGCGCTTGAGTGCAAAAATGTGAATATGAAAGAGGTTCGGGCGCAGCCGCTACCGAACGGGCGCGAAGCTTTGTATTGAAACTCAAAGGGGTGGGCGTAACGCCCGAGACTAGACGAACGTTAAGTAGGTGCTAAGGTTGGTCGCGAGTTGCCGCGCCCAAACAATGTTGCGTAAATTTGATGTGAGTTACATACATAGGGGAAGGCTAGCGCGGACGACGGCCGTAAGCCGCATGGGGACGCCCGCGCCTGCCCGGAGCGTTGGGCAATGGGGACCAGGACCAACGGTATAACGGTATTGCCGAGAACAGCCTCATAGGGGAAGGCGAGCGCGGACGACGGCCGTAAGCCGCATGGGAACGCCCGCGCCCACCCGGGGCGTATGGCAATGGGGACCAGGACCAACGGCATTGCCGAGAACAGCTTCATAGGGGAAGGCTAGCGCGGACGACGGCCGTAAGCCGCATGGGAACGCCCGCGCCCACCTAAAGCGTTGGGCAATAGGGACCAGGACCAACGGTATTGCCGAGAACAGCCTCCTAGCATGTTATGTGAAGTATTTTAAAATAGTACCATTATTGGTTGTTGTCTGTGAGTTACGCCATGGGGTTTGGGACGCTTGGTTTGGGAGTTGTCAAGATGTTAAAGACCGATTCCAGTACCTCTGTCTAAGGGAGTCCAGGTAGTCGGACCAAGAAAAGTACTATGCCCGTAAGCCCCCCCACCACGTCAAGGTGGTCCCGTAGGGGGGGGGTTAGGTTAGGTTTTTTTTTTTTTTTTTTTTTTTAGACTGATGGTTAGTAAGGATGGGGGTGGTGCAGGAATGTTTAGGCTGTGATTAGAAGTTGGGGGGGTGGGTCGAGTTGGACCGGCACCATCGGACTCATCCCTTGGTGAGGCTTGTTGCCTTCCGGTGCCGGGCCGGGGCAAGAAAAAGAGGGAGAAAGAAAGAGAATTATAGAAGGATACAAAAGAAAGAGGATAGAAGAAAGAAAGAGGAAGAAGGGGGATAGGAGGAGTAGAAATTAATTTTTTATAAATAAAATATATAAAAATAAAAATAAAACAAAAAGCGCTTTAGTCAGACTGCCGCGGGGGCGTGCCGCCCAGACTCCGCGCGCATGGGACCCGATGAGGATCCGACCGCTCCAGGGGTGGCGCTGTCGAAGAGGTGCCCCTCTCCACTCGAAGAAGGCCCCGGTGGTGAGGAGCCGACGTCCGCACCCAGCCTGCCGTTGGAGGTCGGGGCCGGGGCCGGTGCTGCAGATGATGGCCGCGTTGCTGGCGGGTACGTGCCTTGCCCGAGGAGCTGGTCGTATGGCGCGGAAAGGTTGGGCGGAGGGTCCCAGCGGCAGTCCGGTAAAACGAACGAGTGATGTATAAAGATATGTTGTTAAGTCAATACAGGGAGGTGCGATTTGATGCAGGTTATGCACATAGGGGTGGGCTGGCGCGGACGGCGGCCGGAAACCGCATGGGAACGCCCGTGCCCGCCCGGGGCGTGAATGTTGTTTCAATACATTAGTGGAAAAACAAAAGGGTTTTCCAAAATAAAGAGGGTTTATAATGGGGTACACGTTGGTTGGTGCACTTGTGCGCAACGATGTGAATATGCGAGAGAGGTTCGGGAGCGGCCGCTCCCGGGCGGGCGCAGCCGCGCCCGACCAGTCCAAGACCGGGTTAGGTTAGGTTAGGTTAGGTTAGGTTAGGTTAGGTTAGGTTAGGTTAGGTTAGGTTAGGTTAGGTTAGGTTAGGTTAGGTTAGGTTAGGTTAGGTTAGGTTAGGTTAGGTTAGGTTAGGTTTTTTTTTTTTTTTTTTTTTTTTAGACTGATGGTTAGGAAGGATGGGGGGGTGCAGGAATGTTTAGGCTGTGATTGGAGGTTGGAGGGGGTGGATCGAGTTGGACCGGCACCATCGGACTCATCCCTTGGTGAGGCTTGTTGCCTTCCGGTGCTGGGCCGGGGCAAGAAAAAGAGGGAGAAAGAAAGAGAATTATAGAAGGATACAAAAGTAGGAGGATAGAAGAAAGAAAGAGGAAGAAGGGGGATAGGAGGAGAAGAAATATTTTTTTATAAATAAAATAAAAATAAAACAAAAAGCGCTTTAGTCAGACTGCCGCGGGGGCGCGCCGCCCAGACTCCGCGCGCATGGGACCCAATGAGGATTTGACCGCTCCAGGGGTGGCGCTGCCGAAGAGATGCCCCTCTCCACTCGAAGAAGGCCCCGGTGGTGAGGAGCCGACGTCCGCACCCAGCCTGCCGTTGGAGATCGGGGCCGGGGCCGGTGCTGCAGATGAGGGCCGCGTAGCTGGCGGGTGCGTGCTTCGCCCGAGGAGCTGGTCACGTGGCGCAGAAAGGTTGGGCGGAGGGTCCCAGCGGCAGTCCAGTAAAGCGAACGAGTGATGTATAAAGATATGTTGTTGAGTCAATACAGAGAGGTGCGATTTGAGATGCACATAGGGGTGGGCTGGCGCGGACGGCGGCTGGAAACCGCATGGGAACGCCCGCGCCCGCCCGGGGCGTGATGTTGTTGCAACACATTGGTAGAAAAAACAAAAGGGTTTTCCAAAATAAAGAAGGTTTATAATGGGGTAAACGTTGGTTGTGCGCTTGTGCGCAACGATGTAAATATGCGATAGAGGTTTGGGAGCGGCCACTCCCGGGCAGGCGCGGCCGCGCCCGACCAGTTCGAGACCGCTCGGGAGCACCCGCGCCCGCCCGGGAGCGCCCGCGCCCGCATGGGGCGAAGTTTAAGTGTTGGAATTCAAAGGGGTGGGTTTCGCTCGAGATGAGACAAACGCTTGGCAGAAGCCAAGGTTGGTCACGAGTTGGTTAGGTGATACAATGTCTGCTAGCACGATGGCGCAAAGTAAATGTGCGAGCAGGTTGGTGCGTTTAAGCGCGAAAGTGTGAGTATAAAAGAGACGGCAGAGTGGAGCAATTTTAGGCAGGTTATGCATAAAGGATAGGCAGGCGCGGGCGGCAGCTGTAAACTGCATGGGAGCGCCCGCGCCCACCCGGGGCGCGAATGTTATAACAATTCATTAGTGGAAAAAAAAAAAAAATTAAAGGGGGCCCGATGACGTAGACGGGTTTTCCCATTTTAAAGTGGGTTTATAATGGGGTGGGGGTTGGTTTGTGCGCTTGAGTGCAAAAATGTGAATATGAAAGAGGTTCGGGCGCAGCCGCTACCGAACGGGCGCGAAGCTTTGTATTGAAACTCAAAGGGGTGGGCGTAACGCCCGAGACTAGACGAACGTTAAGTAGGTGCTAAGGTTGGTCGCGAGTTGCCGCGCCCAAACAATGTTGCGTAAATTTGATGTGAGTTACATACATAGGGGAAGGCTAGCGCGGACGACGGCCGTAAGCCGCATGGGGACGCCCGCGCCTGCCCGGAGCGTTGGGCAATGGGGACCAGGACCAACGGTATAACGGTATTGCCGAGAACAGCCTCATAGGGGAAGGCGAGCGCGGACGACGGCCGTAAGCCGCATGGGAACGCCCGCGCCCACCCGGGGCGTATGGCAATGGGGACCAGGACCAACGGCATTGCCGAGAACAGCTTCATAGGGGAAGGCTAGCGCGGACGACGGCCGTAAGCCGCATGGGAACGCCCGCGCCCACCTAAAGCGTTGGGCAATAGGGACCAGGACCAACGGTATTGCCGAGAACAGCCTCCTAGCATGTTATGTGAAGTATTTTAAAATAGTACCATTATTGGTTGTTGTCTGTGAGTTACGCCATGGGGTTTGGGACGCTTGGTTTGGGAGTTGTCAAGATGTTAAAGACCGATTCCAGTACCTCTGTCTAAGGGAGTCCAGGTAGTCGGACCAAGAAAAGTACTATGCCCGTAAGCCCCCCCACCACGTCAAGGTGGTCCCGTAGGGGGGGGGTTAGGTTAGGTTAGAATAGGTTAGGTTAGGTTTTTTTTTTTTTTTTTTTTTAGACTGATGGTTAGTAAGGATGGGGGTGGTGCAGGAATGTTTAGGCTGTGATTAGAGGTTAGGGGGGTGGGTCGAGTTGGACCGGCACCATCGGACTCATCCCTTGGTGAGGCTTGTTGCCTTCCGGTGCCGGGCCGGGGCAAGAAAAAGAGGGAGAAAGAAAGAGAATTATAGAAGGATACAAAAGTAGGAGGATAGAAGAAAGAAAGAGGAAGGAAGGGGATAGGAGGAGAAGAAAAAATTTTTTTTTATAAATAAAATAAATAAAATAAAAATAAAACAAAAAGCGCTTTAGTCAGACTGCCGCGGGGGCGTGCCGCCCAGACTCCGCGCGCATGGGACCCAATGAGGATCCGACCGCTCCAGGGGTGGCACTGCCGAAGAGATGCCCCTCTCCACTCGAAGAAGGCCCCGGTGGTGAGGAGCCGACGTCCGCACCCAGCCTGCCGTTGGAGATCGGGGCCGGGGCCGGTGCTGCAGATGAGGGCCGCGTAGCTGGCGGGTGCGTGCTTTGCCCGAGGAGCTGGTCACGTGGCGCAGAAAGGTTGGGCGGAGGGTCCCAGCGGCAGTCCGGTAAAGCGAGGTTAGGTTAGGTTTTTTTTTTTTTTTTTTTTTTTTAGACTGATGGTTAGTAAGTAAGGGGGGGGTGCAGGAATGTTTTGGCTGTGGTTGAAGGTTAAAGGGGGTGGATCGAGTTGGACCGGCACCATCGGACTCATCCCTTGGTGAGGCTTGTTGCCTTCCGGTGCCGGGCCGGGGCAAGAAAAAGAGGGAGAAAGAAAGAGAATTATAGAAGGATACAAAAGAAAGAGGATAGAAGAAAGAAAGAGGAAGAAGGGGGATAGGAGGAGAAGAAATATTTTTTTATAAATAAAATAAAAATAAAACAAAAAGCGCTTTAGTCAGACTGCCGCGGGGGCGTGCCGCCCAGACTCCGCGCGCATGGGACCCGATGAGGATTCGACCGCTCCAGGGGTGGCGCTGTCGAAGAGGTGCCCCTCTCCACTCGAAGAAGGCCCCGGTGGTGAGGAGCCGACGTCCGCACCCAGCCTGCCGTTGGAGGTCGGGGCCGGGGCCGGTGCTGCAGATGAGGGCCGCGTTGCTGGCGGGTGCGTGCCTTGCCCGAGGAGCTGGTCGCGTGGCGCGGAAAGGTTGGGCGAAGGGTCCCAGCGGCAGTCCGGTAAAGCGAACGAGTGATGTATAAAGATTATGTTGTTGAGTCAATACAGAGAGGTGCGATTTGAGATGCACATAGGGGTGGGCTGGCGCGGACGGCGGGTGGAAACCGCATGGGAACGCCCGCGCTCGCCCGGGGCGTGATGTTGTTGCAATGCATTTGTGGAAAAACAAGAGGGTTTTCCAAAATAAAGAGGGTTTATAATGGGGTAAACGTTGGTTGGTGCGCTTGTGCGCAACGATGTGAATATGCAAGAGAGGTTTTGGAGCGGCCGCTCCCGGGCGGGCGCGGCCGCGCCCGAGCAGTCCAAGACCGCTCGGGAGCACCCGCGCCCGCCCGGGAGCGCCCGCGCCCACATGGGGCGAATTTGAGTACCTGTTGAAATTCAAGGGGGTAGGTAAAACGCCCAAGATGAGACAAGCGCTTGGCAGAAGCCAAGGTTGGTCACGAGTTGGTTAGGTGATACAATGTCTGCTAGCACGGTGGCGCAAAGCAAATGTGCGAGCAGGTTGGTGCGTTTAAGCGCGAAATTGTGAGTATAAAAGAGACGACAGAGAGGAGCAATCCTAGGCAGGTCATGCATAAAGGATAGGCAGGCGCGGGCGGCAGCCGTAAACTGCATGGGAGCGCCCACGCCCACCCGGGGCGCGAATGTTACAACAATTTATTAGTGGAAAAAAAAAATTTAAAGGGGGCCCGATGACGTAGACGGGTTTTCCCATTTACAAGTGGGTTAATAATGGGGTGGGGGTTGGTTTGTGCGCTTGAGCGCAAAAATGTGAATTTGAAAGAGGTTCGGGCGCAGCCGCTCCCGAACGGGCGCGAAGCTTTGTGTTGAAACTCAAAGGGGTGGGCGTAACGCCCGAGACGAGGCGAACGTTAAGTAGGTGCTAAGGTTGGTTGCGAGTTGCCGCGCCCAAACAATGTTGCGTAAATTTGATGTGAGTTACATACATAGGGGAAGGCTAGCGCGGACGACGGCCGTAAGCCGCATGGGGACGCCCGCGCTTACCCGGAGCGTTGGGCAATGGGGACCAGGACCAACGGTGTTGCCGACAACAGCCTCATAGGGGAAGGCGAGCGCGGACGACGGCCGTAAGCCGCATGGGAACGCCCGCGCCCACCTGGGGCGTGTGGCAGTGGGGACCAGGACCAACGGTATTGCCGAGAACAGCTTCATAGGGGAAGGCTAGCGCGAGCGACGGCCGTAAGCCGCATGGGAACGCCCGCGCCCACCTAAAGCGTTGGGCAATAGAGACCAGGACCAACGGTATTGCCGAGAACAGCCTCCTAGCATGTTATGTGAAGTATTTTAAAATAGTACCATTATTGGTTGTTGTCTGTGAGTTACGCCATGGGGTTTGGGACGCTTGGTTTGGGAGTTGTCAAGATGTTAAAGACCGATTCCAGTACCTCTGTCTAAGGGAGTCCAGGTAGTCGGACCAAGAAAAGTACTATGCCCGTAAGCCCCCCCACCACGTCAAGGTGGTCCCGTAGGGGGGGGGTTAGGTTAGGTTAGGTTAGGTTAGGTTAGGTTTTTTTTTTTTTTTTTTTTTTGACTGATGGTTAGTAAGGATGGGGGTGGTGCAGGAATGTTTTGGCTGTGATTAGAGGTTGGAGGGGGTGGATCGAGTTGGACCGGCACCATCGGACTCATCCCTTGGGGAGGCTTGTTGCCTTCCGGTGCCGGGCCGGGGCAAGAAAAAGAGGGAGAAAGAAAGAGAATTATAGAAGGATACAAAAGTAGGAGGATAGAAGAAAGAAAGAGGAAGAAGCGGGATAGGAGGAGAAGAAATTAATTTTTTTATAAATAAAATAAATAAAATAATAATAAAACAAAAAGCGCTTTAGTCAGACTGCCGCAGGGGCGTGCCGCCCAGACTCCGCGCGCATGGGACCCGATGAGGATCCGACCGCTCCAGGGGTGGCGCTGTCGAAGAGGTGCCCCTCTCCACTCGAAGAAGGCCCCGGTGGTGAGGAGCCGACGTCCACACCCAGCCTGCCGTTGAAGGTCGGGGCCGGGGCCGGTGCTACAGATGAAGGCCGCGTTGCTGGCGGGTGCGTGCCTCGCCCGAGGAGCTGGTCGCGTGGCGCAGAAGGGTTGGGCGGAGGGTCCCAGCGGCAGTCCGGTAGAGCGAACGAATGATGTTTAAAGATAAATGTTGTTGAGTCGAAAGGTGTCGTTTGGTGCAAGTAGTGCACGTAAGGGAAGGCTGGCACGGGCGGCGGCCGAGAACCGCATGGGAGCGCCCGCGCCCGCCCAAGGCGTAAATGTAGTTATAATACGTTGGTGGAAAATCAGAAGGGTTTTTCAACATTAAAGAGTGCTTATGATGGGGAACGCTGGCCGGCGCGCATATGCGCAACGGTGTGAATATGCAAGAGGTTCGGGAGCGGCCGCTCCCAGGCGGGCGCGGCCGCGCCCGACCGGGAGCGTTCGCGCCCACATAGGGTGAAGTTGGGCACGTGTTGAAACACAAATGCAAGGGGGCGGGTGTAAATCCCGAGACGAGACAGACGTTCCGCAAAAGCCGAGGTCGGTCCCGAGCCGGTTATGTGACACAGTTTCTGCAAGCGCGGCGGCACAAAGCAATGTGCAGGCAGGCTAATGCGCTGAGCGCGAAAGCGTGGGTATAAAAGACACGGCAGAGCGGTGCAGTTTTATGCAAGTTATGCATATAGGGAGAGGCAGGCGCGGGCGGCAGCCGTGAACTGCAAACTGCTTGGGAGCGCCCGCGCCCACCCTGATGTTGTTGCAAAAAGGGGGCCCGATGACGTGGACGGGTTTTCCCGACTTTAAAATGGGTTTGTAATGGGGTGAACGTTGGTTTGTGCGCCTGAGCACAAAAATGTGAGTATGAAAGAGGTTCGGGCGCAGCCGCACCCGAACGGGGGGGGGCGCGGCCGCGCCCGGGCAGTCCGAGACCACCCGGGAGCACCCGCGCCCGCACGGAGCGAGGCTATGTGTTGAAATTCAAAGAGGTAAGCGTGACGCTCGAGACGATACAAACGTTTGACAAAAGCCAGGGTCCGTCGCGGGTTGGTTAGGTGGAACGATGTCTGCAGGTGCGGCCGCGCACGGAACAGCGGGCGGGTAGGTTAGTGCGCTGAGGCACAGAGATGTGAATATAAAAGAGAGAGAGAGGTTCGGGCGCGGCCACTCCCGGGCGAGCGCGGCCGCGCCCGGCCGGCCCAAGGCCGCTCGGGACGTTGAGCCTGAGCTTCGGTCAGCAGAGCAAGCGAATGCGTCTGCCATGTTCGAGGCCGTGTTGGAGACTTGGGGGGTTGCTAGATGTGCCAGATGTTGCTACGTGTGGCGGTGTGGGAAGTGTGTTTGCGTATGCGCTGTTTCTTCCCCCCTGGGGGGGGCGACGTGGGGAGAGGAGCGTGGTGCCAAGGGGGGAGGAGTACGTAGCAGAATGATGACGACGGCGAAGCGACGATCCCGGGGTCGTCGAAGATGAATTAAGACGCGCGTTAAGCAATAAAACGGAGAGAAAGGTTCTATCTCTCGGGCGGGCGCACCCGTCCGTGGTGGGCGCGGTTCCGCCCGGAGAAGCGCGCGCGCGAGTCCCTCTATGCCAATTAAGCCAGCGAAGTAAGTTCGTACAGTAATGGTAGTGGTATATACAATTTATATAAATTTATCTTATCTAAGTTGAGGTTAAGGTCTGGGTCTACGTCTGAAAATACCCATGAGACGGAGCAATAGGCAAAACAAGTCATTATTACTCATACAAGTTTATGTTGATATTGATGACATACACAGGCGAAAGGTACGAGAGAGTTTATATAAAATAATATGTGAAAGAAAAATATATCACTCTTACATGCTAACACAGAGGACATAGAGATGATAAGAGGCGAGTGCGGCCGCCGCATGCTTAGGGGGGGGATAGGGGGGATTTCAGGTCGTGTTGTCCTCCGCGCACCGCGGGGCGAATCGCTCCCATGTCCGGCCGCCGGGGTTCCATGACTCGGGTGCGGATCGTCGGGGCGGGCGAGTTAGGTGGGGGCACCGGGGCAGAGAAGAAGAACAGCGGGGCAGCGGCCCTGAGCGGACTTGCGGAGGCAATCGTTGCAGCAGCCGTTGTTGATGAGGGCGAGGGCATGGCGGCAAGTGACAGGCGCTGGTGGTGGTGGTTGTTGATAAGTGGGGTGCTCCCAGTTTCAGGTTGCCAGCCGCTTGAGGTGGCTGCGGAGGCAGTGGTGGTGGAGGCGACCGATGCAGATGCGAGGGCTTCGAAGGGACGCGCGCTGAAGCCGGTGCCCAGCTGGTCCCAGACATCAGGGTGATTTATCGAGTGCATGGATGGTGGGGCTTGGACGACGACGATGCGTTGGATGAGTGAGTCCAGGGTGGTCCTCATGTTCTTGATGTCGGATGTCAGCTCAAGCAGGGTGTCAAGTGATGGTGGTGATGAAGATGGGGAGTGCGGAGCCGGGTCGCCTGTGGTGACTAGTGCGATGGTGGCCTGTGCCGTCTCATTGACATCCGCCAGAATGGAGCGCAACAGGTTTTGGATGCATGCGCATATGATGTCCCGGACTATTCGGCTCGCATCGTCGCACGATGTTGTCTGAAGCACTTCTGAGATTGATATATTCGCCTCGTTCACCACCGCCTCAACCTCGAGCCGGAGCTGCAGGCAGGTGCTCGCAATTGCCCTCCTTCTATCCTCCGCCCAGGCCAGTGAGCGGCGCCGGGTGATTCCTTCTATGCCTGCCGTGTGGTCGGAGATGAGGCCGAGGGCGGCCTGGCACAGGTTAAGTATGGAGACCGGTGGCTCAGCAGGGCCGCCAGGTGGAGGGCCTTGAAGGGGTGAAGTGCCCATTGAACGTCGCAAGGGAGGCAGCGGAGGAAGGTCCTGTGGGTGTGCGGGCGGAATCGATGGGCTGCGCGCAGGGGAGGTCTCTTCCGGAGGGGTCCGGGGCGGAGCTTGTGGTGCGGCGTCGCTGGCTCCTGGGGCCTCCACCGCATCCATGTCGGACTGCATGGGTTCTCTGGCAAGGTTCTTGCACGGATGTCGACCGCTGGTGGACCGTTTGTATCTGCTGGTGAGTTGCCCGTCGGTGGGCGCGCCCGCCTAGTTGGGAGCCCCCGCGCCCGTGGGACGTCGCGCCGAGTCGTGTGGGAGCACCCGCGACCGCGCGGAAGACACCGCGCCCGTGCGGGAGCCGCTGCTACCACCGCAGCGTGCACTGGCAACGGGGAATAGGTCCGCACGTGGAGGCGTACGGAGCCTGACTGGGTGATTGAGTGGGGGAGGGGCCGGGTGTGTGCAGTGATGGCAAGGGCGGGGATGGGTGAGGAGAGGGAGAGGGGGGATAGGGGGGGGGGGGGTAGGGCGGGCGTAGGGAGGGCCGCACAAGTAATTGGGTTAATTTTATTATATGAGTCATCGTGTAGCCGTGAAAATAAGTATGAAGCGATATAAAAACAACAGTGACAATGGTCCGTCAGCGAGACCTTGCACTAAAGCTAGGGACGTGGGTGGGCCAGGCATGCCACGCTTATATGGGGCGTATGTAATTCTTGAGAGAGGTGTTCAGGAGCCAATGCCGGGCCCACCCATTTCCGAGAGGGCGCAGCCGCTCCCAAAGTTAGAAAAAGAAATGAAAAAAAAAAAAAGGAGGCGCGGCCGCTCCCGGGCTATCGATAGTTGTGCGCGGGAGGGCCCGCGCCCAGCAACGGTGTGATTAATAGTAAAGGGTCGCTTGCAGAGAACTTACTGTACAAAACTGTGAATCTTACGGTGCTATGTTAGGTCTATCTTAGGTATACATTAATTATTCATACATATGTATATATTATTTTTTTTTTTTTTTTTTTTTTTTTTTAAATGTTTTTTTTTTTTTTTTTTTTTTGCCTTAATTACTTAACTAGGTGCTAGGTGCTACTGTCGTGTCCCTATTAAATTTCATTGCATGCAACATTTGTTGAGTGGCCGCCCCCGACCGGGCGCGGCCGCTCCCAAACGGGTGCGGCCGCTCTCGGCAGGGAAAGGGTACGGGGCGGCCCGCACCCGTGGGCATCCACTCATGTCCCTCCCGCCTGAGTCCTACCTATGGTTTTATCTAATGAGAGAGGGCGGGAGATCCTAGTGAACCCCTCTTCGCTGGTGGCCTGGCATAGGGGGAAACGGGGAGTAAAATAAGAAGGCATGAAGAAATAAAAAGATAGTGTAAGTTTTTACCGCACGTTTGTTAGAGTAACTTTGAAGGCACTAGAAATAGACAAACATAATCAGAATTAAAAGCCCCCCTTAGGCACGGTCCATCTTCCCACCCGGCGGTCGCACAGGTCGGGGAAACAAAATACTCATTTTAAATACAACAACAAGGCAACATCATGGCACTTAATGAGGTCAAGGAACAGTCGGGTTGTAAGGGCTCATCCGGGAACACCGCGCCCAGTCGGGAGCGGCAGCACCCAGCCGGGAGCAACCACGCCCACCCAGGAGCAGCCGCGCCCGCGAGGCGGTGGCCAATAAGGACGCAGCGGCGAGGGCGATGGGTCAGCATTGGGCTTTGTTGAAAGATTTTAGTTCCGAGAATATGTTAACAACAAACTTGTGGAATCTTTTGACCGCCGAGGATGGGCGCTTGCATTCAAGGATGGCAGGCAGATGCAGAGGGAGATTGAGTTTGAGGTTAGGTGGAATGGAGAGGAGATAATCGGCTCTCATTTTGGCAAAACGGGGACAGTCCACGACTAGGTGGTGTGGGGTTTGCGGGAGAGAGAAGTCACATGGGCACAGGTCGGAGGGTGCAATGTGGAATCTGTGGAGGTATGAGAGGTGAGCGCCATGGTTGGTGAGGTATTGTGTGAAGTGGAAGTTGTGGGGGACGAGTTTTGTGAGGTCCAAGCAGGCGCGAGGTGTGGACAGGAGGGATTTGGTGTGAGCGCCTTGGTCCGACAGGGAATATCTGTCTTTCCAAGTTGCTATGGCGGAGTGGAGAGTGTGGTATTTGACAAATGAGATGGGAAAGTTAGAGTAGGAGGGGGAGGAGTGGGAGAGGGCTGCTCTTTTGGCCGCCTCGTCTGCCAGTTCATTGCCCGGTATACCTGCATGGCCCTTGACCCAGCAAAAGCGGATGGCTCCGGCGTGCAGGTGGGCATGATCCGCGACCAGTTTGTGTGTCAGGGAAACGAGGGGGGCAGTGCTGCTTCTGTGGGTCAGGGCGTCCAGGGCCGACCTGGAGTCGGACAGGATGAGGACCTCAGGGAAGCCCCCAGACAGGGCAACGCGGCAGGCCCTGTAGATCGCGTACAGCTCCGCCTGGAAGACTGTGCAAGCGTCGTGGAGCTTAAATTTAGATGTTCTGACTCTGTCGCCCACTCGGGCGTCCGGATCGACCCTGACAAGTGCCGCGCCGACATCGCCCTCTTCCGACTTGCTGCCGTCGGTGAATATTTGGATGCATCTTTCGGAGCATGCGCTGTCCACCTCAGCCTGGGTGGGTGCCATGCTGTAGGTTATGGCAATTCGCTCTGAGGGATGGAGTAGCTGACGCGTGGGTGTGGGAAGTTCAAATGGTACGTCCGCCGGGAGGAGAGGGGTCAGCCCAGTGACGCGGGCCAGCTCGATCTCTCTGACCCTCAGCACTTCCAGATCCAGTGGGATAAGGCCGGCCAGGGCCACGGCAGCGTTGGCGGACACCGTGCGGTATCCTTTGATGATTCGGAGTGCGAATCCCCTTTGTAGGGAAGTGAGAGATTGTCTGACGTATTTCTTACTGGCAACATGGCCCCAGATACCAGCGGCGTAGGTGACGATGGGGGCGATGACAAATCTGTAGATGGATCTTACATTTTCGGAGTGAAGCCCCCAAGTTGGGCGGACGAAAATACTCAGTCTGTTGTATATAGCTTTGGCCTTGGTGATGGCGCGCTGGACGTGAGCCCGGAAATTGAGCCGATTGTCCACGACGACCCCCAGCAGGGTGAAGTTGGGGCTGAAGCTTATCTCTGTGCCGTCCATGTGAATTCTGGCCTTGGCGGCCGTTGGGGAGAAGGCGAGGGCCTTGGTTTTGTGAGGGCCGAAGAATAACTTTACCCCTTTGCCCCACTGAGCAATGCCGTCCAGGGCCTCACGTGCCAGCGCACCCAACTGGGGCGCGTTTTTGGCGGACACAATCAAGAGGACATCGTCGGCATATGCCTGGATGCGGCAGCCGGCGGGGAGTGGCATGTCCAGGAGGTCGTCCAGGACGCAGTTCCAGAGGGCCGGACCACACGCCGAGCCTTGGACGCAGCCACGCTGGGTTGTGCGCGAAGCAGTGGAGCCAGCGTGGTTTAAGATTACCGTTCTGGGGGTCAGATAGTCGGCGAGGATTTTGTATACATTAGAGGGGCAGTGAGATCTTTTCAGTCTGTCCAGGATGGCGGGCCACCAGGCCCTGTCGAAGGCTGATTGGATGTCCAGTGAGACGGCAATTGTGTGGAGGCCACTGGATTTTTGAGATTTTATATGGTTGATGGCATCGGACAGGGCGTGCGTCGTGGACGTGTTCTTCCTGAATCCATATTGCCTGTCATTAAGAAGGCCGCGCGTGGCGGCCGCATGAAGGAAGCGTTCGGTTAGAAGTTTCTCCAACATTTTGCCGTAGACCGGGATAAGCCCGATGGGTCTTTGGGCCTTGGGGTCGGAGAGCAGGTGGGCACCGGATTTGGGGATTATGCGGAGGATTGAAAGCTTCCAGAAGTGTGGGAAGTAGCCCAGGCGGAGACATCTGTTGGCCAAGGCGGTGATGATCTCCGGGAAGCACTTGAAGGTAGTGATGCATATGTCTGAGGTGAGGCCGTCGTGACCGGGGGCCTTTCTGTGGGAGATAGCCTCGATTGCCTCGAGGACCTCCGACTGAGTGAAGGGGGGGTCGTCATTGGTGGGTGGTGGTATCTGGGCTTCCGCCCTTAGTGTCGTTTGAGTGGGGGAATCCAGGTCGGGGGGGTCGGAGGGGTAGAAATGAGACAGAAGTGCGTCCGCCGTTTCCGCGCTGTTGGCTGTGAAGCGGCCGTCTGCGGTGCGGATGGTCGCTGGTGGGGGACGGTGTTTACCAGCCTTGAGGACGGGGTTGGTGATCGACCACACCTTCTCGGCCGTCTGGGTGTTGCAGAAGTTTCTGAAGCTATCCCCGGAGGCTTTGCGGACGCAGTCAGAGAAGCTGGCTTTCGCTTCCTGTAGGGCTTCAAGTGCGGAAGTTTTGGTTGTCGGGGAAGAGTCCCGGGCGAACGCGATGCGCGCGGATCTCTTTGCCCGATGCAGGTCACACCGTGAGGTCCCCAGCTCTTCAGACCAGAAGGGTTTGGAGCCGGGGCGTCGGCCATAGCCGGTGCTGCCATGGGAAGCAAAGACTTCGCCGGCAGCTTCGTGTATGATCGAGGTGAATTGTTGGATGCAGTATTCCAGCTCTGACGCCTCCATGTGAGCAATGGCGGCTGCCGAGATGTCGGAGTGAAGCATGTGGGCGTCGAGGGCAGCCTTAAAGGCGTTCCAGTCGACCCGGCCTCTCGTGGCGTGCCTGCGCGTCGAGAAGGGGGCGGGATTGGAGAGGTCCGAAGAGTAGCGGTTGCCGAAGGAGAAAAGTATGGACAGGTGTTGGTTGCCCGCCAAGACCTCCTCATCCACTCTCCAGTTCATGACCGGGAGGTTGGCGGACGATATGGTAAGGTCAATGGCGCTCTGTCGGGACAGGGAGTGGGTGACGCAGTGGAATGTGGGTGAACCGTCGTTGTGGCAAGTAAGGTTGTTATTTATAATGAAGTCGGCCACGCTGTCACCCCGTGAGTTGTTCCTGTTGGAGTTGTCCCACATAGGGTGCCAGGCGTTAAAGTCGCCCGCGAAGATGTGAGGAATATCCGAATCGGGAGGGAACATGCAGGCAGAGAGGGAGTCAAGGTGTGGGGTGGGATCGGTGTTGGGGGGGAGGTATACAGAAGAGATATGAAGGTGGGTGTTGTTGACAGACAAGGAGACTGTCGCCAGGTCCGGAGAGGAGTGTTGGGTAATTAAAACTGCCCTACAGTCGATGGCATATTTGTCCCTGATATATATGGCCGCCCTGACGTTGGAGTCCGGGGATGGTAGTTGAAAAGTGGTGAAGCCCGAGACGTATTTGGCTGTGTTGCCCCTGCCGAGGTAGGGTTCGGTGACGAAGGCTATATTTATGGATCGATTGGAGGACAGGAAGTGTCCCAGCTGGCAGAAGCTGGTGAAGCATCTGTCCGTGTTGGCTTGGATGCAGTTGGTGCGAACAAAGTCGGGTTCGGGGTTGACGGCGGTGTTTCCACCGTGGTTGCCGTGGTTGAAGGAAGGGGGAGGGGGAGAGGGGGAACTGACGCTAGCTGGGGGAGAGAGTCTGTCAAAGTTGAGCGGGCTATAGGCCATAGTCCGTTTTGTCTCTAATCCTCTCCAGCATTGCCCTCAATCTGGGGCATTCGCTGTCAAATGAAGAGTGGTTAGTGTGATTGGGCTTAAGATTCCCCCTTTTTCCCCCGAGGCTATTGTTGAAGTTTGTGCAGTTGACGCAGGTGGGGGAGTTGCCCCCCGAGGGGCAGTTCGGGCCCTCGTGGCCCGGTTTGCCGCATGTGTTACATAGTTTAGGGTGTTTGCAGGCGCTTACAGTGTGGCCGTAGCCGTGACAGCCACGACACTGTTTAAAGGGGGAGAATTCCTCAACGTGGACGAAGGAAAATTCAATATTAACTTTCCTGAGGTTGGTGAGAGTCCGCCACGTGTGAGGAGAGACTCTGAAAACGGCATTGTATAAGTCCGGGTTTCTGTTTTTCCTGACAAAGAGTAGTTTGATGTCGTCCTGCTTAGTGGTTGACGTGTCTAAGTTTTGGTTTATGATAAGGTCCGCGAGTTCGTGTTCATCGTGCCTTTTGTGGATGCCCTTGACTATCACCATGGGTCTGAGTTTCCGTTCCTTTTCAGCCTTGAGGCCTGAAGCTTGGGGGGCATTCTTGATTCTTACTTCAGCCTGGGCTGCGGAGTCTAGGTTGTTGAACGTCAATTTGATTTTACCTTTGGATAGTCGAGTGACCTTGACCGGTCTGATGCCGTCGCTCTGGGTGGTATTGAGGGCTGCCTTCAAGCTGTCGAACAAGGCCGCGGGCGGCGCATCGTCCGTGAGTGCCGACACGACCAGGGTCGGTAGGGAAGGTGCCGGGGGAGGGGCGTCAGCCAGAGCCGAAGCGTAAGTCCGCATCCGTGCCCGAGCGGGCGCACCCGCGCCCGCGGGAGCAGCCGCGCCCGCGGGAGCAGCCGCGCCCGCGGGAGCCACCGCGCCCGCGGGAGCAGCCGCGCCCGCGGGAGCAGCCGCGCCCGCGGGAGCAGCCGCGCCCGCGCGCGGTACCAGGTAGCTCCAGGCGCCCGCGCTGGAGTCCCGTGGGATGTTCTGCGTGAGGAGCTCGTGGATATTTGTTACCTTTTCGAGAGTTGATTGCATTTCCGCGGATGGTGGGGAAGGAGAGGGGGCGGGGGCCCTGAGGCGCTCCTCGAGGGACCCGATGGAGGTCTTGAGGCTGCTTATCTCCTTCCTTAGGCCTTCGATGAGGGGGTTAATGATCTCGGAGAGTTGCGAGGCCCAGCTCGCGCCCGAAGGCGAGGAAAGGGCCCTCCGCGCAGGTGGGGCCACGAAGGAGGCTTGTGAAGTCAGTAGCGAGGGGGACGAAGCCCATTGAGAGAGTTGGCTGTAGCGGGAATTTACCTGAGTGTGTGGTGAGTTACCACCCGCTCTGGCGATAATGGCGTCGCAACATCCGTTGATCAGAGCCTTGTGTTCACCGGTGACTGATTTGTTTTTGCTGTTTGGGTCGACGATTAGGGTTTCCTTAATTCTGATAGCAAATGAGACGATGTCGTCGGCGGCACTCCTGTCCTCCTGAAGCGTGTTGGTGATAGGGTTCTGTGAGTGGCTACTTGGTCTGTCGTTATCAGTACTTACGAGAGAGCCGGATGGCGAGGAGGTGGTCACGGGGTTTTCGTGCAGTGGGGGCTCGGGGCTGCTGAGTTCCATGACCTCCTGGGATTCTAGTATTGAAAACCTGTTAGGGGAAATCACTGAGGGGTCCCTTTCGGGGCGGTCAGTGGTATTCCTGGAGGTGGAGCGGGTATTACGTCGGCCCGCTACTGGGGACCTAACTGTAGGCATGGTGAGGGGGGTCCAGATGTATCTGTTGGACGCAGATGGGTGCAGCGCAGGAGGAGGGCTTGGCCCACCAATGTCGCGGGGGTTAGTAAGTGTGCGAGATTTATTAAAGCGCAGGTGAAAGAGACAGTGGCAAGGTACTTACGGACCCGTAGAGCTGAGGCGGAACTTCTCCGCGATGGCGAGAGAAGCCAAAGTCGAGGACAGGGAGCCGCCGCAGCACGCGCTCCAGCACAGGCCAGCGCGCGGGACTAGGCCCGGGGAGCAGGTGCGCCCGCCTAGCAACAGGCTCCGACTCGGACCAGCGCACACCAGGTCACAAACACGCGCACGCCACACGTTCACGTATCACAAGCACGACAAAAGGGAAGGTCCCTAACACTAGCCGCAGGCCAGCGTGCGGAACTAGGCCCGGGGAGCAGGTGCGCCCGCCTAGCAACGGGCTCCAACTCGGACCAGCGCACACCAGGTCACAAACACGCGCACGCCACACGTTCACGTATCACAAGCACGACAAAAGGGAAGGTCCCTAACACTAGCCGCAGGCCAGCGTGCGGAACTAGGCCCGGGGAGCAGGTGCGCCCGCCTAGCAACAGGCTCCAACTCGGACCAGCGCACACCAGGTCACAAACACACGGTTAGGTTAGGTTAGGTTAGGTTAGCTTAGGTTAGGTTAGGTTAGGTTAGGTTAGGTTAGGTTAGGTTAGGTTAGGTTAGTTTAGGTTAGGTTAGGTTAGGTTTTTTTTTTTTTTTTTTTGACTGATGGTTAGTAAGGATGGGGGTGGTGCAGGAATGTTTTGGCTGTGATTAGAGGTTGGAGGGGGTGGATCGAGTTGGACCGGCACCATCGGACTCATCCCTTGGGGAGGCTTGTTGCCTTCCGGTGCCGGGCCGGGGCAAGAAAAAGAGGGAGAAAGAAAGAGAATTATAGAAGGATACAAAAGTAGGAGGATAGAAGAAAGAAAGAGGAAGAAGGGGGATAGGAGGAGAAGAAATTAATTTTTTATAAATAAAATAAATAAAATAATAATAAAACAAAAAGCGCTTTAGTCAGACTGCCGCAGGGGCGTGCCGCCCAGACTCCGCGCGCATGGGACCCGATGAGGATCCGACCGCTCCAGGGGTGGCGCTGTCGAAGAGGTGCCCCTCTCCACTCGAAGAAGGCCCCGGTGGTGAGGAGCCGACGTTCGCACCCAGCCTGCCGTTGAAGGTCGGGGCCGGGGCCGGTGCTACAGATGAAGGCCGCGTTGCTGGCGGGTGCGTGCCTCGCCCGAGGAGCTGGTCGCGTGGCGCAGAAGGGTTGGGCGGAGGGTCCCAGCGGCAGTCCGGTAGAGCGAACGAATTTTGTTTAAAGATAAATGTTGTTGAGTCGAAAGGTGTCGTTTGGTGCAAGTAGTGCACGTAAGGGAAGGCTGGCACGGGCGGCGGCCGAGAACCGCATGGGAGCGCCCGCGCCCGCCCAAGGCGTAAATGTAGTTATAATACGTTGGTGGAAAATCAGAAGGGTTTTTCAACATTAAAGAGTGCTTATGATGGGGAACGCTGGCCGGCGCGCATATGCGCAACGGTGTGAATATGCAAGAGGTTCGGGAGCGGCCGCTCCCAGGCGGGCGCGGCCGCGCCCGACCGGGAGCGGCCGCGCCCACATAGGGTGAAGTTGGGCACGTGTTGAAACACAAATGCAAGGGGGCGGGTGTAAATCCCGAGACGAGACAGACGTTCCGCAAAAGCCGAGGTCGGTCCCGAGCCGGTTATGTGACACAGTTTCTGCAAGCGCGGCGGCACAAAGCAATGTGCAGGCAGGCTAATGCGCTGAGCGCGAAAGCGTGGGTATAAAAGACACGGCAGAGCGGTGCAGTTTTATGCAAGTTATGCATATAGGGAGAGGCAGGCGCGGGCGGCAGCCGTGAACTGCAAACTGCTTGGGAGCGCCCGCGCCCACCCTGATGTTGTTGCAAAAAGGGGGCCCGATGACGTGGACGGGTTTTCCCGACTTTAAAATGGGTTTGTAATGGGGTGAACGTTGGTTTGTGCGCCTGAGCACAAAAATGTGAGTATGAAAGAGGTTCGGGCGCAGCCGCACCCGAACGGGGGGGGGCGCGGCCGCGCCCGGGCAGTCCGAGACCACCCGGGAGCACCCGCGCCCGCACGGAGCGAGGCTATGTGTTGAAATTCAAAGAGGTAAGCGTGACGCTCGAGACGATACAAACGTTTGACAAAAGCCAGGGTCCGTCGCGGGTTGGTTAGGTGGAACGATGTCTGCAGGTGCGGCCGCGCACGGAACAGCGGGCGGGTAGGTTAGTGCGCTGAGGCACAGAGATGTGAATATAAAAGAGAGAGAGAGGTTCGGGCGCGGCCACTCCCGGGCGAGCGCGGCCGCGCCCGGCCGGCCCAAGGCCGCTCGGGACGTTGAGCCTGAGCTTCGGTCAGCAGAGCAAGCGAATGCGTCTGCCATGTTCGAGGCCGTGTTGGAGACTTGGGGGGTTGCTAGATGTGCCAGATGTTGCTACTTGTGGCGGTGTGGGAAGTGTGTTTGCGTATGCGCTGTTTCTTCCCCCCTGGGGGGCGACGTGGGGAGAGGAGCGTGGTGCCAAGGGGGGAGGAGTACGTAGCAGAATGATGACGACGGCGAAGCGACGATCCCGGGGTCGTCGAAGATGAATTAAGACGCGCGTTAAGCAATAAAACGGAGAGAAAGGTTCTATCTCTCGGGCGGGCGCACCCGTCCGTGGTGGGCGCGGTTCCGCCCGGAGAAGCGCGCGCGCGAGTCCCTCTATGCCAATTAAGCCAGCGAAGTAAGTTCGTACAGTAATGGTAGTGGTATATACAATTTATATAAATTTATCTTATCTAAGTTGAGGTTAAGGTCTGGGTCTACGTCTGAAAATACCCATGAGACGGAGCAATAGGCAAAACAAGTCATTATTACTCATACAAGTTTATGTTGATATTGATGACATACACAGGCGAAAGGTACGAGAGAGTTTATATAAAATAATATGTGAAAGAAAAATATATCACTCTTACATGCTAACACAGAGGACATAGAGATGATAAGAGGCGAGTGCGGCCGCCGCATGCTTAGGGGGGGGATAGGGGGGATTTCAGGTCGTGTTGTCCTCCGCGCACCGCGGGGCGAATCGCTCCCATGTCCGGCCGCCGGGGTTCCATGACTCGGGTGCGGATCGTCGGGGCGGGCGAGTTAGGTGGGGGCACCGGGGCAGAGAAGAAGAACAGCGGGGCAGCGGCCCTGAGCGGACTTGCGGAGGCAATCGTTGCAGCAGCCGTTGTTGATGAGGGCGAGGGCATGGCGGCAAGTGACAGGCGCTGGTGGTGGTGGTTGTTGATAAGTGGGGTGCTCCCAGTTTCAGGTTGCCAGCCGCTTGAGGTGGCTGCGGAGGCAGTGGTGGTGGAGGCGACCGATGCAGATGCGAGGGCTTCGAAGGGACGCGCGCTGAGGCCGGTGCCCGGCCGGTCCCAGACATCAGGGTGATTTATCGAGTGCATGGATGGTGGGGCTTGGACGACGACGATGCGTTGGATGAGTGAGTCCAGGGTGGTCCTCATGTTCTTGATGTCGGATGTCAGCTCAAGCAGGGTGTCAAGTGATGGTGGTGATGAAGATGGGGAGTGCGGAGCCGGGTCGCCTGTGGTGACTAGTGCGATGGTGGCCTGTGCCGTCTCATTGACATCCGCCAGAATGGAGCGCAACAGGTTTTGGATGCATGCGCATATGATGTCCCGGACTATTCGGCTCGCATCGTCGCACGATGTTGTCTGAAGCACTTCTGAGATTGATATATTCGCCTCGTTCACCACCGCCTCAACCTCGAGCCGGAGCTGCAGGCAGGTGCTCGCAATTGCCCTCCTTCTATCCTCCGCCCAGGCCAGTGAGCGGCGCCGGGTGATTCCTTCTATGCCTGCCGTGTGGTCGGAGATGAGGCCGAGGGCGGCCTGGCACAGGTTAAGTATGGAGACCGGTGGCTCAGCAGGGCCGCCAGGTGGAGGGCCTTGGAGGGGTGAAGTGCCCATTGAACGTCGCAAGGGAGGCAGCGGAGGAAGGTCCTGTGGGTGTGCGGGCGGAATCGATGGGCTGCGCGCAGGGGAGGTCTCTTCCGGAGGGGTCCGGGGCGGAGCTTGTGGTGCGGCGTCGCTGGCTCCTGGGGCCTCCACCGCATCCATGTCGGACTGCATGGGTTCTCTGGCAAGGTTCTTGCACGGATGTCGACCGCTGGTGGACCGTTTGTATCTGCTGGTGAGTTGCCCGTCGGTGGGCGCGCCCGCCTAGTTGGGAGCCCCCGCGCCCGTGGGACGTCGCGCCGAGTCGTGTGGGAGCACCCGCGACCGCGCGGGAGACACCGCGCCCGTGCGGGAGCCGCTGCTACCACTGCAGCGTGCACTGGCAACGGGGAATAGGTCCGCACGTGGAGGCGTACGGAGCCTGACTGGGTGATTGAGTGGGGGAGGGGCCGGGTGTGTGCAGTGATGGCAAGGGCGGGGATGGGTGAGGAGAGGGAGAGGGGGGATAGGGGGGGGGGGGTAGGGCGGGCGTAGGGAGGGCCGCACAAGTAATTGGGTTAATTTTATTATATGAGTCATCGTGTAGCCGTGAAAATAAGTATGAAGCGATATAAAAACAACAGTGACAATGGTCCGTCAGCGAGACCTTGCACTAAAGCTAGGGACGTGGGTGGGCCAGGCATGCCACGCTTATATGGGGCGTATGTAATTCTTGAGAGAGGTGTTCAGGAGCCAATGCCGGGCCCACCCATTTCCGAGAGGGCGCAGCCGCTCCCAAAGTTAGAAAAAGAAATGAGAAAAAAAAAAAGGAGGCGCGGCCGCTCCCGGGCTATCGATAGTTGTGCGCGGGAGGGCCCGCGCCCAGCAACGGTGTGATTAATAGTAAAGGGTCGCTTGCAGAGAACTTACTGTACAAAACTGTGAATCTTACGGTGCTATGTTAGGTCTATCTTAGGTATACATTAATTATTCATACATATGTATATATATATTTTTTTTTTTTTTTTTTTTTTTTTTTTTTGCCTTAATTACTTAACTAGGTGCTAGGTGCTAGGTGCTACTGTCGTGTCCCTATTAAATTTCATTGCATGCAACATTTGTTGAGTGGCCGCCCCCGACCGGGCGCGGCCGCTCCCAAACGGGTGCGGCCGCTCTCGGCAGGGAAAGGGTACGGGGCGGCCCGCACCCGTGGGCATCCACTCATGTCCCTCCCGCCTGAGTCCTACCTATGGTTTTATCTAATGAGAGAGGGCGGGAGATCCTAGTGAACCCCTCTTCGCTGGTGGCCTGGCATAGGGGGAAACGGGGAGTAAAATAAGAAGGCATGAAGAAATAAAAAGATAGTGTAAGTTTTTACCGCACGTTTGTTAGAGTAACTTTGAAGGCACTAGAAATAGACAAACATAATCAGAATTAAAAGCCCCCCTTAGGCACGGTCCATCTTCCCACCCGGCGGTCGCACAGGTCGGGGAAACAAAATACTCATTTTAAATACAACAACAAGGCAACATCATGGCACTTAATGAGGTCAAGGAACAGTCGGGTTGTAAGGGCTCATCCGGGAGCCACCGCGCCCAGTCGGGAGCGGCAGCACCCAGCCGGGAGCAACCACGCCCACCCAGGAGCAGCCGCGCCCGCGAGGCGGTGGCCAATAAGGACGCAGCGGCGAGGGCGATGGGTCAGCATTGGGCTTTGTTGAAAGATTTTAGTTCCGAGAATATGTTAACAACAAACTTGTGGAATCTTTTGACCGCCGAGGATGGGCGCTTGCATTCAAGGATGGCAGGCAGATGCAGAGGGAGATTGAGTTTGAGGTTAGGTGGAATGGAGAGGAGATAATCGGCTCTCATTTTGGCAAAACGGGGACAGTCCACGACTAGGTGGTGTGGGGTTTGCGGGAGAGAGAAGTCACATGGGCACAGGTCGGAGGGTGCAATGTGGAATCTGTGGAGGTATGAGAGGTGAGCGCCATGGTTGGTGAGGTATTGTGTGAAGTGGAAGTTGTGGGGGACGAGTTTTGTGAGGTCCAAGCAGGCGCGAGGTGTGGACAGGAGGGATTTGGTGTGAGCGCCTTGGTCCGACAGGGAATATCTGTCTTTCCAAGTTGCTATGGCGGAGTGGAGAGTGTGGTATTTGACAAATGAGATGGGAAAGTTAGAGTAGGAGGGGGAGGAGTGGGAGAGGGCTGCTCTTTTGGCCGCCTCGTCTGCCAGTTCATTGCCCGGTATACCTGCATGGCCCTTGACCCAGCAAAAGCGGATGGCTCCGGCGTGCAGGTGGGCATGATCCGCGACCAGTTTGTGTGTCAGGGAAACGAGGGGGGCAGTGCTGCTTCTGTGGGTCAGGGCGTCCAGGGCCGACCTGGAGTCGGACAGGATGAGGACCTCAGGGAAGCCCCCAGACAGGGCAACGCGGCAGGCCCTGTAGATCGCGTACAGCTCCGCCTGGAAGACTGTGCAAGCGTCGTGGAGCTTAAATTTAGATGTTCTGACTCTGTCGCCCACTCGGGCGTCCGGATCGACCCTGACAAGTGCCGCGCCGACATCGCCCTCTTCCGACTTGCTGCCGTCGGTGAATATTTGGATGCATCTTTCGGAGCATGCGCTGTCCACCTCAGCCTGGGTGGGTGCCATGCTGTAGGTTATGGCAATTCGCTCTGAGGGATGGAGTAGCTGACGCGTGGGTGTGGGAAGTTCAAATGGTACGTCCGCCGGGAGGAGAGGGGTCAGCCCAGTGACGCGGGCCAGCTCGATCTCTCTGACCCTCAGCACTTCCAGATCCAGTGGGATAAGGCCGGCCAGGGCCACGGCAGCGTTGGCGGACACCGTGCGGTATCCTTTGATGATTCGGAGTGCGAATCCCCTTTGTAGGGAAGTGAGAGATTGTCTGACGTATTTCTTACTGGCAACATGGCCCCAGATACCAGCGGCGTAGGTGACGATGGGGGCGATGACAAATCTGTAGATGGATCTTACATTTTCGGAGTGAAGCCCCCAAGTTGGGCGGACGAAAATACTCAGTCTGTTGTATATAGCTTTGGCCTTGGTGATGGCGCGCTGGACGTGAGCCCGGAAATTGAGCCGATTGTCCACGACGACCCCCAGCAGGGTGAAGTTGGGGCTGAAGCTTATCTCTGTGCCGTCCATGTGAATTCTGGCCTTGGCGGCCGTTGGGGAGAAGGCGAGGGCCTTGGTTTTGTGAGGGCCGAAGAATAACTTTACCCCTTTGCCCCACTGAGCAATGCCGTCCAGGGCCTCACGTGCCAGCGCACCCAACTGGGGCGCGTTTTTGGCGGACACAATCAAGAGGACATCGTCGGCATATGCCTGGATGCGGCAGCCGGCGGGGAGTGGCATGTCCAGGAGGTCGTCCAGGACGCAGTTCCAGAGGGCCGGACCACACGCCGAGCCTTGGACGCAGCCACGCTGGGTTGTGCGCGAAGCAGTGGAGCCAGCGTGGTTTAAGATTACCGTTCTGGGGGTCAGATAGTCGGCGAGGATTTTGTATACATTAGAGGGGCAGTGAGATCTTTTCAGTCTGTCCAGGATGGCGGGCCACCAGGCCCTGTCGAAGGCTGATTGGATGTCCAGTGAGACGGCAATTGTGTGGAGGCCACTGGATTTTTGAGATTTTATATGGTTGATGGCATCGGACAGGGCGTGCGTCGTGGACGTGTTCTTCCTGAATCCATATTGCCTGTCATTAAGAAGGCCGCGCGTGGCGGCCGCATGAAGGAAGCGTTCGGTTAGAAGTTTCTCCAACATTTTGCCGTAGACCGGGATAAGCCCGATGGGTCTTTGGGCCTTGGGGTCGGAGAGCAGGTGGGCACCGGATTTGGGGATTATGCGGAGGATTGAAAGCTTCCAGAAGTGTGGGAAGTAGCCCAGGCGGAGACATCTGTTGGCCAAGGCGGTGATGATCTCCGGGAAGCACTTGAAGGTAGTGATGCATATGTCTGAGGTGAGGCCGTCGTGACCGGGGGCCTTTCTGTGGGAGATAGCCTCGATTGCCTCGAGGACCTCCGACTGAGTGAAGGGGGGGTCGTCATTGGTGGGTGGTGGTATCTGGGCTTCCGCCCTTAGTGTCGTTTGAGTGGGGGAATCCAGGTCGGGGGGGTCGGAGGGGTAGAAATGAGACAGAAGTGCGTCCGCCGTTTCCGCGCTGTTGGCTGTGAAGCGGCCGTCTGCGGTGCGGATGGTCGCTGGTGGGGGACGGTGTTTACCAGCCTTGAGGACGGGGTTGGTGATCGACCACACCTTCTCGGCCGTCTGGGTGTTGCAGAAGTTTCTGAAGCTATCCCCGGAGGCTTTGCGGACGCAGTCAGAGAAGCTGGCTTTCGCCTCCTGTAGGGCTTCAAGTGCGGAAGTTTTGGTTGTCGGGGAAGAGTCCCGGGCGAACGCGATGCGCGCGGATCTCTTTGCCCGATGCAGGTCACACCGTGAGGTCCCCAGCTCTTCAGACCAGAAGGGTTTGGAGCCGGGGCGTCGGCCATAGCCGGTGCTGCCATGGGAAGCGAAGACTTCACCGGCAGCTTCGTGTATGATCGAGGTGAATTGTTGGATGCAGTATTCCAGCTCTGACGCCTCCATGTGAGCAATGGCGGCTGCCGAGATGTCGGAGTGAAGCATGTGGGCGTCGAGGGCAGCCTTAAAGGCGTTCCAGTCGACCCGGCCTCTCGTGGCGTACCTGCGCGTCGAGAAGGGGGCGGGATTGGAGAGGTCCGAAGAGTAGCGGTTGCCGAAGGAGAAAAGTATGGACAGGTGTTGGTTGCCCGCCAAGACCTCCTCATCCACTCTCCAGTTCATGACCAGGAGGTTGGCGGACGATATGGTAAGGTCAATGGCGCTCTGTCGGGACAGGGAGTGGGTGACGCAGTGGAATGTGGGTGAACCGTCGTTGTGGCAAGTAAGGTTGTTATTTATAATGAAGTCGGCCACGCTGTCCCCTCGTGAGTTGATCCTGTTGGAGTTGTCCCACATAGGGTGCCAGGCGTTAAAGTCGCCCGCGAAGATGTGAGGAATATCCGAATCGGGAGGGAACATGCAGGCAGAGAGGGAGTCAAGGTGTGGGGTGGGATCGGTGTTGGGGGGGAGGTATACAGAAGAGATATGAAGGTGGGTGTTGTTGACAGACAAGGAGACTGTTGCCAGGTCCGGAGAGGAGTGTTGGGTAATTAAAACTACCCTACAGTCGATGGCATATTTGTCCCTGATATATATGGCCGCCCTGACGTTGGAGTCCGGGGATGGTAGTTGAAAAGTGGTGAAGCCCGAGACGTATTTGGCTGTGTTGCCCCTGCCGAGGTAGGGTTCGGTGACGAAGGCTATATTTATGGATCGATTGGAGGACAGGAAGTGTCCCAGCTGGCAGAAGCTGGTGAAGCATCTGTCCGTGTTGGCTTGGATGCAGTTGGTGCGAACAAAGTCGGGTTCGGAGTTGACGGCGGTGTTTCCACCGTGGTTGCCG
This sequence comes from Agriphila tristella, assembly GCA_928269145.1. Taxonomy (NCBI): domain Eukaryota; kingdom Metazoa; phylum Arthropoda; class Insecta; order Lepidoptera; family Crambidae; genus Agriphila; species Agriphila tristella. Next base: position 78,573 of record OV743443.1, on the reverse strand, counting down.
TGGATGAAGGAAGGGGGAGGGGAAGAGGGGGAACTGACGCTAGCTGGGGGAGAGAGTCTGTCAAAGTTGAGCGGGCTATTGGCCATAGTCCGTTTTGTCTCTAATCCTCTCCAGCATTGCCCTCAATCTGGGGCATTCGCTGTCAAATGAAGAGTGGTTAGTGTGATTGGGCTTAAGATTCCCCCTTTTTCCCCCGAGGCTATTGTTGAAGTTTGTGCAGTTGACGCAGGTGGGGGAGTTGCCCCCCGAGGGGCAGTTCGGGCCCTCGTGGCCCGGTTTGCCGCATGTGTTACATAGTTTAGGGTGTTTGCAGGCGCTTACAGTGTGGCCGTAGCCGTGACAGCCACGACACTGTTTAAAGGGGGAGAATTCCTCAACGTGGACGAAGGAAAATTCAATATTAACTTTCCTGAGGTTGGTGAGAGTCCGCCACGTGTGAGGAGAGACTCTGAAAACGGCATTGTATAAGTCCGGGTTTCTGTTTTTCCTGACAAAGAGTAGTTTGATGTCGTCCTGCTTAGTGGTTGACGTGTCTAAGTTTTGGTTTATGATAAGGTCCGCGAGTTCGTGTTCATCGTGCCTTTTGTGGATGCCCTTGACTATCACCATGGGTCTGAGTTTCCGTTCCTTTTCAGCCTTGAGGCCTGAAGCTTGGGGGGCATTCTTGATTCTTACTTCAGCCTGGGCTGCGGAGTCTAGGTTGTTGAACGTCAATTTGATTTTACCTTTGGAGAGTCGAGTGACCTTGACCGGTCTGATGCCGTCGCTCTGGGTGGTATTGAGGGCTGCCTTCAAGCTGTCGAACAAGGCCGCGGGCGGCGCATCGTCCGTGAGTGCCGACACGACCAGGGTCGGTAGGGAAGGTGCCGGGGGAGGGGCGTCAGCCAGAGCCGAAGCGTAAGTCCGCATCCGTGCCCGAGCGGGCGCACCCGCGCCCGCGGGAGCAGCCGCGCCCGCGGGAGCAGCCGCGCCCGCGGGAGCCACCGCGCCCGCGGGAGCAGCCGCGCCCGCGGGAGCAGCCGCGCCCGCGGGAGCAGCCGCGCCCGCGGGAGCAGCCGCGCCCGCGCGCGGTACCAGGTAGCTCCAGGCGCCCGCGCTGGAGTCCCGTGGGATGTTCTGCGTGAGGAGCTCGTGGATATTTGTTACCTTTTCGAGAGTTGATTGCATTTCCGCGGATGGTGGGGAAGGAGAGGGGGCGGGGGCCCTGAGGCGCTCCTCGAGGGACCCGATGGAGGTCTTGAGGCTGCTTATCTCCTTCCTTAGGCCTTCGATGAGGGGGTTAATGATCTCGGAGAGTTGCGAGGCCCAGCTCGCGCCCGAAGGCGAGGAAAGGGCCCTCCGCGCAGGTGGGGCCACGAAGGAGGCTTGTGAAGTCAGTAGCGAGGGGGACGAAGCCCATTGAGAGAGTTGGCTGTAGCGGGAATTTACCTGAGTGTGTGGTGAGTTACCACCCGCTCTGGCGATAATGGCGTCGCAACATCCGTTGATCAGAGCCTTGTGTTCACCGGTGACTGATTTGTTTTTGCTGTTTGGGTCGACGATTAGGGTTTCCTTAATTCTGATAGCAAATGAGACGATGTCGTCGGCGGCACTCCTGTCCTCCTGAAGCGTGTTGGTGATAGGGTTCTGTGAGTGGCTACTTGGTCTGTCGTTATCAGTACTTACGAGAGAGCCGGATGGCGAGGAGGTGGTCACGGGGTTTTCGTGCAGTGGGGGCTCGGGGCTGCTGAGTTCCATGACCTCCTGGGATTCTAGTATTGAAAACCTGTTAGGGGAAATCACTGAGGGGTCCCTTTCGGGGCCGTCAGTGGTATTCCTGGAGGTGGAGCGGGTATTACGTCGGCCCGCTACTGGGGACCTAACTGTAGGCATGGTGAGGGGGGTCCAGATGTATCTGTTGGACGCAGATGGGTGCAGCGCAGGAGGAGGGCTTGGCCCACCAGTGTCGCGGGGGTTAGTAAGTGTGCGAGATTTATTAAAGCGCAGGTGAAAGAGACAGTGGCAAGGTACTTACGGACCCGTAGAGCTGAGGCGGAACTTCTCCGCGATGGCGAGAGAAGCCAAAGTCGAGGACAGGGAGCCGCCGCAGCACGCGCTCCAGCACAGGCCAGCGCGCGGGACTAGGCCCGGGGAGCAGGTGCGCCCGCCTAGCAACAGGCTCCGACTCGGACCAGCGCACACCAGGTCACAAACACGCGCACGCCACACGTTCACGTATCACAAGCACGACAAAAGGGAAGGTCCCTAACACTAGCCGCAGGCCAGCGTGCGGAACTAGGCCCGGGGAGCAGGTGCGCCCGCCTAGCAACGGGCTCCAACTCGGACCAGCGCACACCAGGTCACAAGCACGCGCACGCCACACGTTCACGTATCACAAGCACGACAAAAGGGAAGGTCCCTAACACTAGCCGCAGGCCAGCGTGCGGAACTAGGCCCGGGGAGCAGGTGCGCCCGCCTAGCAACAGGCTCCAACTCGGACCAGCGCACACCAGGTCACAAACACGCGCACGCCACACGTTCACGTATCACAAGCGGTTAGGTTAGGTTAGGTTAGGTTAGGTTAGGTTAGGTTAGGTTAGGTTAGGTTAGGTTAGGTTAGGTTAGGTTAGGTTAGGTTAGGTTAGGTTAGGTTTTTTTTTTTTTTTTTAGACTGATGGTTAGTAAGGATGGGGGGGGGGTGCTGGAATGTTAAGGCTGTGATTGGAGGTTGGAGGGGGTGGATCGAGTTGGACCGGCACCATCGGACTCATCCCTTGGTGAGGCTTGTTGCCTTCCGGTGCCGGGCAAGGGCAAGAAAAAGAGGGAGAAAGAAAGAGAATTATAGAAGGATACAAAAGAAAGAGGATAGAAGAAAGAAAGAGGAGGGAAGGGGATAGGAGGAGAAGAAATATTTTTTTTATAAATAAAATAAATAAAATAAATAAAATAAATAAAATAAAAATAAAACAAAAAGCGCTTTAGTCAGACTGCCGCGGGGGCGTGCCGCCCAGACTCCGCGCGCATGGGACCCGATGAAGATCCGACCGCTCCAGGGGTGGCGCTGTCGAAGAGGTGCCCCTCTCCACTCGAAGAAGGCCCCGGTGGTGAGGAGCCGACGTCCGCACCCAGCCTGCCGTTGGAGATTGGGGCCGGGGCCGGTGCTGCACATGAGGGCCGCGTAGCTGGCGGGTGCGTGCTTCGCCCGAGGAGCTGGTCACGTGGCGCAGAAAGGTTGGGCGGAGGGTCCCAGCGGCAGTCCGGTAAAGCGAACGAGTGATGTATAAAGATATGTTGTTGAGTCGATACAGAGAGGTGCGATTTGAGATGCACATAGGGGTGGTCTGGCGCGGACGGCGGCTGGAAACCGCATGGGAACGCCCACGCCCGCCCGGGGCGTGATGTTGTTACAATACATTGGTGGAAAAACAAGAGGGTTTATAGTAGGGTGAATGTTGGTTTGATGCAGGTTATGCACATATGGGAGGGCTGGTGCGGACGGCGGCAAGAAACCGCATGGGAACGCCCGCACCCGCCCGGGGCGTGAATGTTGTTACGATACATTGGTGGAAAAACTAAAGAGTTTTCCAAAATGGAAGAGGGTTTATAATGGGGTAAACGTTGATTGGTGCGCTTGCGCGCAACGATGTGAATATGCGAGAGAGGTTCGGGAGCGGCCACTCCCGGGCGGGCGCGGCCGCGCCCGACCAGTTTGAAACCGCTCGGGAGCACCCGCGCCCGCCCGGGAGCGCCCGCGCCCACATGGGGCGAAGTTGATTAAGTGTTGAAATTCAAAGGGGTGGGTGTAACGCCCGAGATGAGACAAACACTCGGCAAAAGCCAAGGTTGGTCCCGAGTTGGTAAGGTGATACAATGTCTGCAAGCATGGTGGCGCAAAGTAATATGCGGGCAGGTTGGTGCGTTAAAGCGTGAAAATGTGAGTATAAAAGAGATGGCAGAGAGGTGCAATTTTGTGCAGGTTATGTTCATAAGGATAGGCAGGCGCGGGCGGCAGCCGTAAACTGCATGGGAGCGCCCGCGCCCACCCGGGGCGCGAATGTTGTTACAGTTCATTAGTGGAAAAAAAAAATTAAAGGGGGCCCGATGACGTAGACGGGTTTTCCCATTTTAAAGTGGGTTTATAATGGGGTGGGGGTTGGTTTGTGCGCTTGAGCGCAAAAATGTAAATATGTAAGAGGTTCGGGCGCAGCCGCTCCCGAACGGGCGCGAAGCTTTGTGTTGAAATAGGGGAAGGCTAGCGCGGACGACGGCCGTGAGCCGCATGGGGACGCCCGCGCCTACCCGGAGCGTTGGGCAATGGGGACCAGGACCAACGGTGTTGCCGAGAACAGCCTCATAGAGGAAGGCGAGCGCGGACGACGGCCGTAAGCCGCATGGGAACGCCCGCGTCCACCTGAAGCGTTGGGCAATGGGGACCAGGACCAACGGTATTGCCGAGAACAGCCTCCTAGCATGTTATGTGAAGTATTTTTAAATAGTTCCATTATTGGTTTTTGTCTGTGAGTTTCGCCATGGGGTTTGGGACGCTTGGTTTGGGAGTTGTCAAGATGTTAAAGACCGATTCCAGTACCTCTGTCTAAGGGAGTCCAGGTAGTCGGACCAAAAAAAGTACTATGCCCGTAAGCCCCCCCACCACGTCAAGGTGGTCCCGTAGGGGGGGGGTTAGGTTAGGTTAGGTTAGGTTAGGTTAGGTTAGGTTGGGGTGCCACGCCAGACAACCTCCACGTGGTGCACCCTGGGCGTCACCTTTTTTGATATGGTGACGGCTAATGGTCTGGCAGTAGGAGATGGCGCTGGTTCTGTCCCGGCGTCATCCGCTCGTTACCCCGTACGTGGTGCGGGAGCGAGGGCCGCCATCCCAATGGATGGGGGCTGCGAGGAAGAAAACCTCTCTAAAAAATTACGGAGGGGGACCTAACGGTCCTGTCCGCTTCGGCGGATAGTGTGGGCTCTGAGTCGGCGTCCCAGACGTATTCTGGGTAGCGGCGACTCGGTTCAGGATCGGCTGGCGCCCTGGAGATTCCGGGAAGTGGCAGTGCGAGCGTGGGCGGCGGGTTCGTCCGGTCGCGGTAAAACGTGATCGGCGGACGGGCATTCTTGCCAACCGCCGGCCAAACCGGTGACCTAGTCACGTCTTAGGGCCGGTGGGGCTGCCCTTAATTGGGTGTCCCCGCGAGGAGACAACCTCCATAAAAAATCCCCAACCCTAAGCTCGTTGTCGTGCAAGGCGAGAGGGTGTATGGCCGGTGGGATATCGGTCTCTACGCGACAACGGAGCAGGGGAACTGCCGACCCCCTGCTTCGTGAACCCCAGGTTCACCCGGGTATGGAGCCTCTGCTCGGGTGGTTCAACCGTGTTCCATTACTCGTGGGAATAAAATGGAAAATGAAACAAAAAACCGTTATGATGATGGTGGGCCTAGCTCAGGCGGAAGCGAGCGTACTCTTCAAGGAGAGAAAGGGCCTAGCTCAGGCGTAAATGAGCTTATGTTTTCGGCCGAGGACGACCAGATGTCGGTTAATTCGGCATACTCAGCCTCAGGAGATGAGAGTGCTTCTGTTTCCGGGAGCGTAGACAGAAGAAATGTGGTGAGGCGGAAAAGACCCCTTACGCTGACCTTTGGGTCAGACGTTGATGAAAAATCTGGTGCGAAAATCCCTAAAGCCCGTAGAGGACGAGGTCGACCACCAACGCATGGTCGGTATATTGGAGTTGGAAAGGCCAGAGAGGACTACCGACTCCAAAAGGCGGAAGACAAACTAGAGACGAGCGCTGTGACGGATACCGTCATCACAAAAACAAGAGGAGGAGTTCCGTCTAACAAAGAAGATGTAACACCGCCCATAAATGAACCCCTGCTGCTGGATATGGAGACGCTCCGGCAAAAGGGGGTCAAAATGGCGGACTCTATAGTTGACATAACGCGAAAGGCAAAAAATATCAAGGGTACCGACCACAAAGCCCTTGTGGACGCCTCAAGCGCTTTGAAAGAGATCATCGAGGTTCTGTCCTCACGCACAGTCGAAGAAGAGACGCGAAAATTGCGTGCTGACAATGCGCGCCTTCGCCATGAGGTAGATCTTCTCAGAACGGACCTTAAAGCCTTTAAGCAGGCATACACAGAAAACAGGTCAACACTTCGCGAGGAACCTTCTCCGGTTGCTGCCGATGTAGTTGAAAAGCTGAAGCGGGTGGTAATCGACTCAGTCGGAGAAATTTTCAATGTGAGATTTGCTAGTCTCGAGAAGAGGCTGCCACCTTTGCCAATAGTACGACCACCATTGGCGGGAGACAAGAAAAAGGAGTCGGGTCCACCCGCCTCTATTTCAAAGAAGAAACCGGCAGCCAAACAATCTGCTGCCCCAACTGATACGCCTGCAGCTTCTCAGGCCGGTACAAGCAGACCCCAGGACTCTGTGGCAACTGACCTCGAAGGTGATGGGTGGGAAGAAGTTGTGCCTAAGGGCAAGAAGAAGAAGGTAAAGCAGCAGCAACAGCGAGCAGCTTCCCAAAAAGTGTCGGCAAGGAGTCAACCTCCACAACCAGTGTCGAAGCAGCCCCAAGCGCAGAATGGGGCAGCGAAAAAGAAAAAGAAGAAGAAGTCTCGCAAGCTGATTGCTCCCAAAACGACAGCAGTAGTCCTAACGCTGGACTCTGAAGCGGTAGAGAAGGGGGCTTCTTATGCAGACGTCATAGGTAGGGCTAGATCAGCATTTAAGTTGGAGGAGTTGGGCTTGGAGGGAGTTCGTGTCAAAAAAACAGCGACTGGGGCGCGCATGTTTGAGATCCCAGGTGCGACCAGTGGCCCAAAAGCTGATGCTCTGGCAGAAAAACTTAAGGCGGTAATTGGGGATGTTGCGAGGATCACGCGACCCTGCAAGAGTGTCGACCTCAGGGTGTCGGGCTTGGATGACTCGGTAGGGAAGGACGAACTAGCTGCTGCCGTTGCTGAGAAGGGTGGCTGCCCTCTGGATCAGGTCCGGGCTGGCGACGTAAGACTTGGCGCCGGAGGTACAGGAACCTCAATAGTCAGGTGCCCTGTCACAGCGGCGAAGAAATTGGTCGAAGCGGGTCGTATATTGGTAGGCTGGAGCTCTGCCCAAATACGTGCACTCAACCCCCTCCCAATGCGGTGCTTTAGATGCATGGGAGTGGGACACACCCGACAACGCTGCACAGCACAGGAAGACCGCAGTGAACTCTGCTACCGTTGTGGCAAAGAAGGTCATAAGGTTGCAAGCTGCAATGCAGATATGAAATGTGCCATATGTGCTACAGCAGGTAAACCAGCTGGTCATATAATGGGCGGGAAAAGTTGTAATCCCCCAGCCAGTAAGGGGAAAGATAAGATGATTCCAAGGACCCAGGCATCAACAACTGAAGAAAGCTCCACACAACAAGTGGAAGAGGTAGAAATGTCCGATCTCAATGGATAGGTCGCGACAGTTCAAAATACTCCAAGCGAATATCAACCACTGTGCCAGCTCACAAGACCTGCTACTCCAAAACATGGCAGAGTGGTCGATTGACGTTGCCGTAATCGCAGAGCCTTACTCGGTCCCCCTTCGTTCATACTGGGTCGGGGACACCAACGGCACTGCAGCCATCGTGACTGACGCAGCCTCTCATACCCCACTCATCACTAGCAGGGAGAAGGGTCCTGGCTATGTTGCTGCCACCTGGGGTGAGATCATCCTGATTGGGATATACTTCTCCCCAAATCGTAGCTTGGTGGAATACGAGCCTTTCCTCGAAAATCTTGCGGTCATGGTCCGGCGTCTTACACCTAACCAAATAATTGTAATGGGCGACTTCAACGCCAAATCTACAGCTTGGGGGTCTCCCTCGACCGATTGTCGGGGAGAACTTGTTGAAGAATGGGCAGCATCCTTAGGTTTAGTCCTACTGAACACGGGCATAGCCAATACATGCGTGAGGCGGCAGGGAGGGTCCAAGGTGGATCTCACATTCGCCACTCCGTCAATAGCCACACGCATAGCTGACTGGCGCGTCCTGGAAGTAGAAGAGTCTCTTTCCGATCACCAGTATATTCGGTTTGAGATCTCTCCATCGTCAGGGTCAACTGCACCAACATCAGTGCAGAGAGGGCTGCATCTGTTCCCTAGATGGTCCCTTACAAAATTGGACAAAGAGTTGGCTGAGGAGGCCGCCATTGTGGAAAGCTGGCATGCCGCACCACCTGAACATCTGGGCGTGGATGAACAGGCTGACTTATTTCGAGGTACTCTGTCTACCATCTGTGACACGGCTATGCCCCGAGTGAGATACGGCCCACCAAGGAAAGATCAAGTTTACTGGTGGTCCCCATCGCTCGCGAGAATGAAAGCCAACTGTATTGCTCACCGGCGTGCTTTACAAAGATGTCGGAGGCGTCGAAGACAGCATCAAGGAGAGGAAGAGCAGCTTTATGCGGCCTACGCTGAAGCCAGAGAAACATTCCAACTAGCGATCCGAAAGGCAAAGGACGAGGCTTGGGACCGTTTTTTAGATGAACTGAATAGAGACCCTTGGGGGCGGCCGTATCGTACGGTCTGTAACAAGTTACGGCAACCAGCTCCACCGACGGAATCTTTTTGCCCTGAATTACTTGTGCAAGTGGTGAATGGACTCTTCCCTATCCAAGAAGATCCTCGTTCTCAGTTGACTCACGCTGTTTTAGAGCCGCAAAACATTCCTGTTGTCACTGACGGCGAAATGGAGATCTTGCTTGAAAGACTACGTCGAAAAAAGACAGCACCAGGGCCGGACGGGGTTCCAAGCCGTGTTTTGCTGCTGGCCTGTAAGCACTTGGGGGACCGGCTCCGAGAGCTGTTTAACAAATGCCTAAAGACGGGACGATTTCCCAAAATCTGGAAGGAAGGCCGACTCTGTCTGCTACGGAAGGAGGGACGACCACCTGATTCCCCTTCCGGGTATAGGCCTATAGTTCTGCTGGCTGAAGCGGCTAAGATGCTGGAGCGATTGCTCGCTGACCGCATCACACAGCACTTGGAGACGGAGGGGCCGGACATTTCCGAGCGACAGTTTGGCTTTCGACGTGGTCTTTCGACGATAGACGCTATTCTTTCTCTCCGTCGAATAACAGAGGAGGCGGCAGAGAGAGAGGAGGTTGTCCTGGCGGTATCATTGGATATTGCTAATGCCTTTAACACCCTCCCCTTTCAATGCATCAGGGATGCGCTCCAATACCATCAGGTGCCGCATTACCTGTGTAGACTCATACACAGCTACCTAGAGGACAGGGCTGTGCTTTTTGCCAATCACCAAGGGCAAATCCAGAAACGAAGCGTGGGTTGCGGAGTGCCACAAGGTTCCGTCCTTGGGCCTCTGCTTTGGAATATGGGTTACGATGTTGTTCTGCGAGCTTCTCTATTGCCACGAATGGACATGGTCTGCTACGCTGACGACACCCTGATTACCGCACGTGGCAAAAACTACGCGGACGCAGCACGACTAGCAACGGTAGGCACGTCTCTAGTCGTAAGACGTATAAGGGCACTGGGTCTCGAGGTGGCCCTGCCGAAGACGGAAGCTATACTTTTCCATGGCTCCCAAGGCAGGCTCCCCGCTGGGCCCCACATAATTGTAGACGGACAAAGAATCCAAGTAAAGACTTCTATAAAGTATCTCGGATTGATTCTCGACTCGAGATGGAAGTTTACGGAGCACTTCCAAAAGCTCGCTCCTAAATTAGTCAAAACGGGAATGGCACTGGGAAGACTCCTACCCAACATTAGAGGCCCAAATGCCAAATGTCGTCGGCTCCACATGATGGTAATTAAGAGCATGGCGATGTATGGAGCGCCGGTCTGGGTAGACTGCCTTGACCGGAAAAACAAGGCTCTGCTGCGTCAGCCCCAAAGAATCATGGCGATAAGGGCGATCAGAGGATACCGCACAATTTCCTGGGCGGCGGCTTGCGTCCTCGCAGGAACCCCACCTTGGGAACTGGAAGCCCAAGTGTTGGCGGACACGTTCCAGTTCAAGATCGAAGCAAGGAACCGAGGAGACCGCCTGGCCCTTGAAGAGATTCAGGGCGCCAGAAATCGGGCGTCAGAGGCCATGATGCAAGAGTGGTCGTTAGACTTGGAGTCTCCCAATGCGGGCGTGAGGACAATTAATGCGATCCGCCCAGTGTTGGAACAGTGGGTGGGAAGAGTGCATGGAGCGCTCACCTTTAGATTAGTGCAAATTCTAACGGGGCATGGTTGCTTCGGCGACTACCTACATAAAATTGCGCGGAGGGAAACAACACCAGAGTGTTATGAATGTGGCGCGGCTGATGACTCAGCGCAGCACACTTTAGAGGTGTGCGCGGCCTGGAGCCAACAACGCCGAGGCCTCGTGGCCGAGGTGGGAGGGGACCTCTCCCTGCCCAGCGTAGTCGAGGCTATGCTGGACAGCGACAGGTCGTGGGAGGCCACGGTCTCCTTCTGTGAAGAGGTTGTGGCGCAGAAGGAGGCCTCGGAAAGGGACCGCGAGGACGACGTCCAGGCGGATCCGATCCGACGCAGACGGTTAGGGGGAAGGCGGCGGCAGTTTGTCAACCGCATTCCTTCTTAACGTGGCCAGCGGGCGAGGGATTGGGTAGTTCCTCGTTCGCCTTGCACGGCCTCGTCCGTCTGGGGAGATGCCTAATGTGCTCGGGCATCTCCAACAAAGTGAGGGGGTCTGGGAAACCGAACCTGCCGCCGGTGATGTATGGAGGCAGATCACACAGTTCCCATGCAAAACTGGAAAACGGAAGAGGGCACATCGATAGGTTTTTTAGTGGGTATGCCCCCCCTCCGGCCCCCCATCGAGCCCACTAGGGGCTGGGTGGGGGATCGGCTGGGCGGAGAGTGGTGTCGCCGCTACGTCAAGCGGCGGCTTCCATGGTGAGTCCCACATACCCCCGGCACTGACCCGGTGCCGGGAAGTGCGAAAAGCATTTTTCCTATCGTTAAAAAAAAAAAAAAAAAAAAAAAAAAAAAAAAAAGGTTAGGTTAGGTTAGGTTAGGTTAGGTTAGGTTAGGTTTTTTTTTTTGTATTTAACTTTGTTATCCAAATCGGTATATTTGTTAAGTTACTTTCGTTTAATGTTTTTCGATTCGTGTTTATGTAGGACAAAAAGTTGTCCTGAATTTTGGTTTTATATGTTTTACCCCTCGGGACCGGAATTCCTTTTCCTTGCATCCCGGCCGAGCCTAAGGGTAAGTGGTGGAAGAATGGTAGAGGACGGATGTTTTAAAGAAAGGAAAGACAGAGAGATAGGAAAGACAGAAAAGGAAGGAAGTGATAGCTATAATTAATTAATGGGTTGCCAAGTGGCGATTAATTTTCGTTGGTTCGATTGATTTTAGTGTTTATTACGTTAGAAAAAAAAACTATATATTTTTAGTGAAGCAAATATGGGAAGGAGAGAACTGATAAATTAGGGCGTGTTGTTAAATGATTTCAGTTTGGAGTAGATATGTTCTATAAATTTTGCGAACTGTTTTACAATCTTTGGTTTTTCAATGATGTCGGTCAATGTGAAGGGCGATCCTTCTAGACTGCCACATTGGGAGACGTAGTTGTGCCTTGCAATAGAAAATTTAGGGCATGCCTCGACCAAGTGTTTAGGGGTCTGGGGGGTGGTCCCGTCACAGGGGCAGGTGTTGTTGTCTGTGATTTTGAAGCGATGTAGGTAGAATTTATTTGCACCGTGGCCAGTGAGATATTGGCTAAGGTAAAATGATGGGCATGTGGATGAAAAGAATGAGTGGATGTCTGCTATTGTGGGAAGGAGATTGCGAGTGTGAGAACCTTGGGATGAATCAGAGTATCTCTCCTCCCACGCCTCAAGGGATTCGGATTTGGAGAGGGCTTTGGGGTACGAAATGGGGAAATGGTTGTATGAGGGGCTAATGCGCAGAGAAGTTGCGGCGACGGCAGCGGAGTCAGCGAGGCAGTTGCCTGCGATCCCTGCGTGTCCCTTAACCCAGCAGAATCTGAATTCGCCGGTCGGCAGATGCTGATGCACAATCCGGTGAATCTGGGACACGAGTGGATCGGTGCTGCTGCGCTGGCCGAGTGCGTCGAGAGCGGATCTACAGTCCGACAGTATTAAAGTGTGCGGGTAGCCTTTTTCCTTGGCGTGCATAGTGGCTCTGAGTATAGCATAGAGCTCCGCCTGGAACACAGTGCACGAATTGTGCAGCTTGAACTTGCGAACGGTAGTGCGGCGGTTTTCGGGGCTGTCTGGGTCTACGCAAACAAATGCAGCGCCCACAGTACCACATTCCTGCTTGCTACCGTCCGTGAAGATTTGCACGCTATTTGGTTCACAGGCGGAGTCTATGTGCTCTTGTGTAGGAGCATGGACTGTGTTAACGGTAATTCTCTCCGCGGGATGGAGGAGCTGCGACAGGGGTATAGGTGACTCGTAAGGGATGTCGCTTGGGAGGTATTGGCAAGCATGAGTGAGCCTAGTTAGCTCCACCTCCCTTACCCGGGCAATCTCAAGGTCTAGGGGGAGGAACCGTGCTAATGCCAAAGCGGCGGTGGTCGAGACGGTCCTGTACCCCCGAATCGCTCGGATGGCAAATCCCCTCTGCGCGGAGGCCAACATGGTCTTGATGTACACCTTGGATGCGACGTGACCCCATATACCGGCCGCATAGGTCACAATGGGAGCTATAACGTACCGGTATATGGAGTCGATGTTCTCTGGATGGGCCCCCCAGGAGGGACGGACAAATAAGCAAAGTCTGTGAAACAGCCTCAATACTTTGGCAATTATATACTTGACATGGTTGCTAAAATTTAGTCGGTGGTCTATGATGACTCCGAGAAGCTTGAACTCTTCGGAGTAAGGAATTGTTGACCCCGCCATGCTCAATGAAGCTGTGGCGGCCTTTTTTGAAAATGCCAGCGCTTTAGTTTTGGAGGGGCCGAAGGTGAGTCCCACCCCTTGCCCCCAAGTGGAGATGACTTCGAGAGCCTGGTTGGTGGCCCGCTGAAGTGATGCAGGGTCTTTGGCGGAGACAATGAGCAGTACGTCATCCGCGTATGCCTGCAGGTGGCAACCTTCTGGCAAGGACCGCTCCAGCAGGTCGTCTAGGAGTAAGTTCCAGAGGGCCGGCCCGCACGCCGACCCTTGGACGCATCCTCTCTCCATCACCCGATGGGAGCTAGCCCCCGCGTAATTCAGCACCACATCACGAACGCTGTGGTACTGTGCCACCAGTTTAAAGATGTTAGCTGGGCAGTGGATTTGGCGTAAGCGATTCAGGATTGCAGGCCACCAGGCTCGGTTGAACGCCGATTGAATGTCCAGCGAAACGGCGACACACAGCAGCTTGTTTGAAGACGCAGCTCGTATACGCTGCACTGCTTCGTGCAAGGCGTGTGACGTGGAGGTGTGCCGCCGAAAGCCAAACTGTAGCGGATTTAGGGACCCGGTGGTAGCCTGATGGTGAACGATGCGGCTGGTAAACAATTTCTCCAACAGCTTCCCGAAGACGGAGATGAGGCCAATAGGGCGGTGGTTTTTGATGGAGCTGCTGTCCTCGAGGCCGGGTTTTGGGATGATTTTTACCACGGCCGTCTTCCAGCTCCTGGGAAAGTGGCCCAGTCTGAGACAGCAGTTCATAAGGCCCGTGATTAATGCTGGGAAACTACGCACCACTTGTGAGCAGATATCTGAGGTGAGACCGTCGAGCCCCGGGGCCTTCTTGGGGCACATAGATTGGATGGCCTCTAAAATCTCTTCTTCCACAAAGAAGGCGTCGTCGGGTGAGTCGGGTGGATTGCGGCAAGTCTGCCGTAAATTGGCCTGGGTCGGGGTGTCCTCCGAACTTGGGTCCGGGGGGAAAAAATGTTCCAATAGGGCATCTGCTGTTGCTCCGCTGTCAGATGTGAAGCCTCCGTCATCCAGTTGGACGGCGGACGGTGGTCGGTTAGGGGCCCCAGACCGGAGAAGGCGGTTGGTCATGGTCCAAACGTTCTCCCCAGTCTGAAGCTCGCAGAACTCCCTAAAATTCTGGGACGATTCCTTACGGATTGCGTCGACGTATGTCCTCTTTATGTCTTCGTGGGCCTCCCCGAGGCGTGTGCACTCGTCCGTCGGGAGCCCGGTTCTTTTGGCGTCAATAAATTGTCGGCGGGCGAAATTTACCTGCTGCTTTAGGTCGGTAAGGTTGTCGGTCCACCATGCGGGCTTGGATTTGGCCACTCCTCTATTGGTGCGGACTGGGAGGGCCTCCTCGGCAGCCTCGTTGATGAGTGAGGTCAGTGTGAGAACGAATTGGTCTAGGTCCGTGGTATCAAAGTTGTCGAAAGGTGTGTCGACTATGCCCGCGTCCATAAATCGCCGGGAAAGCGCCTCCCTTAGTCCCACCCAGTCGGTTTCCTTGTTAATGTTATAGCGGTAAGTAGATGTCTGAGGGGGACTCACCTCCTCAGCGTTGCCGCTGCCGATGAAAAACTGAATGAGCTTATGCTCAACCGATCCCAGGGCGTCCGGGTCTACTTTCCAGTCAGCGACGAGTCCCGCCTGGTCTCCCGATACGAAGGTCAAGTCGATAAACGATGAGCGAGTAACTCCGTGGGTTGTGGTCTCAAAAGTGGGGATGTGTCCTGTGTTGCAGCACAAGAGGTCGTGTTCGTGCATGAATTCCGTTACCGCGACACCCCTGGGATTGATTCGACCTGTTGGGTCCCAGGTGGGGTGCCAGCCATTGAAATCCCCTCCGATGAGACAAGCCACACCCTCGTTGTTAAAGTGGTTGACCGCGTCAGAAAGTCGATCTAGGGTTTGGTACTTGTCATCATTGGGCTCTAGGTACACGGAAAAGATGGCCCACTGCCGGTGATTGATGACTACCGTGGCAGCAGCCAAGTTGGGCGTTGAGAATTGAGGCAGGTATAGCGCGCGCAGCTTGTCTGCCACCGCTCTTTTAAGGTATATGGCCGCTTTCACGGTCCTGTCTGGGATAATACTTTGCATGATGTGAACTCCTGCAATGTTTTTAACGAAGTTGTCGGATCCAGTGTACGGTTCAGTCACCAAACCGAACTGAACCAAATTACAGTCAAAGACTTTTTGATACTCCTTGGAGCCGTGCAAGGATCTATCTAAGTTAGCCTGAATGAATTTGATGCGAAGGGAAGATCTATTGTTGTGATGTTGTGCCATAATCTATTTTATTTAAAATTCGATTCTTAATGCTGAGGGCTCTGGGGCATATGGTGGAGAATATAGAATGGTCGGTTTTGCGGCTCAATTTAAATCTGGCGTTATAGCTGGTACAATTGGTGCAGGTCGGCTTTAGTGCTTTGGACTCGCAGTTGGTTTCGTCGTGTCCGGTCTTGCCACAGTGGGCACAGATTTGGGGGGCAGGGCACCTGGAGTGCGTGTGGCCGAACTGCGCGCACTTGCGGCACTGAACAAAAGGGGAAAACTCCTCCACGTGCACTCTCTGATAACCTGTGCGCAGGCGTGGAATGAGTTTGATCTTCTGCCAAATTTCCGGGGAGACGGACAGAACGGCGTTATATAAGTTTGGATTCCTGTTGTTTCTGATAAAAAGGAGTTTAAGGTCGTCGTCCTGACTCGCTTCCCGGAGTTCGTCGTTGTCCTCTATGAGAGTGTTAGTGAGGGATTCACGTGGGAGGTCCTTACTTATACCTTTGAGGATGACCCTCGGATAAATCCTCCTCTCAGGTTCAGCCTTGGCATTTGTGTCTTGGTTAATTCGGGCGACAGCTGTCTCCACCTCCTCTTTGCGGTCTAGCTCCACCCTGAACTTCCCCTGCCTCTACCACATCCTGGCGGGTGAGACCGACGGCTATTGCAGCTGCGGCTGGAATTGCAGGTTCGCGTACGGCTCTGGGTGTGGGTTTAGTTGGTGGGATGGGTATGGCCGTTAAGTCATGAAAACTGTCCATAAAATGTGCGTCAACTGGTCTGCTAGCAAGATTATCTGTCCCGCCACAATCCAGCCGGCATTCATCGAGCACATTTATGAGATTTTGTCCGATAATGTGGCATTCGGCGTCAATTTTTAATTTATTCTGCTTGGTAAGAGATTTATCCTGGTGAAGCCAGCCGAGAATGCGTTGAAGACTCCTGTATACGTCTTCTTTTAAGTTTGAGACCCGCTTCTCATACTTTCCACTAAGCTGAGAGATAGCAGTATGCTCGGGAGTTGCTTTTTCCTCTCTTGGTGCATTGTGAGGAGAATCTGGTCTTAGAGGGGTTGAGAAAGCTGTTGGAGTCAGAGTTTGATCCATGGTGCTTAGTCTGAGTGGAGGGGTTACAGAGCCGCTGTCAGGAACGTCCCCTGGTTGCGTCGCTGGAGGGGGTAACATTTTCTCATCAGCTGGGCTCCTTCCCATGTCTAATTGAGCTTTCTTTGCCCAGGATCTAGTTTTTCTAGGCGTAGAGCAGTTTGATGATGCCGGAGAGCTGTGCTCAGACATTTTGTTGGGGTTGAACGCAGTAAAGGTTCAAGTGAGGTATTTTTATTATGTTGAAATTGCCAAAATCTAAAATCTAAAAAATTTAAAGTGCAATAAAATACCCAAAACGCCCGCTACAATCGCGTTTAATACTTAGATTTAAACGCTGCGCTGAGCCTAATAAATATCTAAAAACTAAACGTAAATATACTAAAAAACAACGAAGTTATTAACTAAGGTTAGGTTAGGTTAGGTTAGGTTAGGTTAGGTTAGGTTAGGTTAGGTTAGGTTAGGTTAGGTTAGGTTAGGTTAGGTTAGGTTAGGTTAGGTTAGGTTAGGTTAGGTTAGGTTAGGTTAGGTTAGGTTAGGTTAGGTTAGGTTAGGTTAGGTTTTTTTTTTTTTTTTTTTTAACAATCTTATTTGTTTCGCATTTTGTTTGTTTGTGGTTCACTGTATAGTTGTTATAATCAAATTAGAAGAAGCGATTTGATACTTCTTCTTTTTTTGATAGTGTAGAGTGTAATATAGATTATATATATAATTATAGATACTTTATTTTTATTATATATGTATATTTAATAGATATTTGTGTTTTATCGATGTGTTTTAGTAGAGTTGTATAACTACGCAATATTGTTTATTTCTACGTGTTATTATAGCTCTTTAGGGTGTTTACAATGTGTGTTATGAATTTGGTAAATGAATTTGCAGTGGATTCTTTTTTTATTACTTCCAAGATGTTATATGGGTTAACTTTTAAGTTTCGACACAATATTGTGTGGTCTATTCGCTGTCTATTGTACATTGGGCATTTTTCCAGGAGATGCTGCAAATCCTGACTGGTTTGTCCGTCACATGGGCACAGATCGTCTTCCGTGATTTTAAATCTGTGAAGATAGGTCTTATGGTATCCGTGTCCCGTCAATATTTGTGTCAACGCAAATGATATGCCCAAAGATATCTTTGCAGCCTTGCAGTCGCTTATAGTAGGAAGCCAATTTTTTGTTATAGAAGCTTGGGGGGCTGTAGCATATCTGTCTTGCCAGGTAGCTAGGCTGCCTTTTCGCAATTGGGTTTTAGCGTGAGTAGCTGCAAAACGGTCATAATCTAGGCTGCGCCTGAGATGAGTCGCCTGTCCAGCTGCGGCGTCCGCTGTCTCATTTCCGATTATGCCGACATGGCTGCGAACCCACGCAAATTGGATGCTTTCTGGGTTACGCAGTATTATGCCATGGATCTCCGCTACGAGCCGATGTGTGTTGCTGCGGTTTTGAATGGCTTGTAAAGATGACATGGAGTCAGAATATATTATGGTTCTCTGATACCGTTTCTTCTCCGCCCAGCGGCAGGCGTGGAGAATCGCTAAGAGTTCCGCTTGGAATACACTACAAGCATTATGTAGTTTTAGTTTCCTTGTCACTAATGGGCTGTCTGCTCCAGGGGCGTAACAAACGAAAGCAGCGCCGACTGTTCCGTCCTCCTGCTTGCTTCCGTCTGTGTAGATTTGGTACGCTGTACCCTGGTGCAGTTGATCCGCCTCTTGTTGGCTGGTGACTCTCGTGTATTGTGGAGAGGTACGTTCACTGGGATGCGGCAATTCACTCGGTGGAATAGGTTTTTCCAGTAGGATGTCGCACGGAAGTTCGGGAAAGATTCCAGTTAGCCTCATTTGCTCGATCGTGTGTACCTCTTTGACCCTAAGGTCTAGGGGCACAAATTGCGCGAGAGCCAAGGCAGCTGTAGTGGAGACAGTTCTGAAGGCGCGAATGGCCTTGATGGCAAAGCCACGTTGTGTGCTAAGTAAAAGTTGTTGCACGTAGAGTAGGTTCGCTGCTTGTCCCCAAATACCCGCCGCATAGGTTATCATGGGCTCGACGACCTGGCGATAAATTGTGCTTACATTTTCTGGGTGTGCCCCCCAGGTTGGTCTGGTGAACAGACACAACCTGTGAAACACCCGAGTTGCCTTTTCAATGATGTATCGCACGTGTGCACCAAACCTTAGACCCTTGTCAATAATGACCCCCAAGATTTTAATTTGGTCAGTGAATTTTAATTGTTTCCCAGCCATGGTGATCTTGGCGGTCTCAGCTTTCCTGTTGAAAGCAATTATCTGAGTTTTTTCGGGCCCAAACGTCAGTTTGACGCTCGATCCCCAATTTGCAATAAGGTTTAATGCCTCGTTAGTTGCCATCTCAAGTCCGGCCACTGTGCGAGCCGATACAACAAGTAAAACATCATCGGCAAACGCTTGTAGATGGCACCCATCAGGGAGCTGAATGTCAAACAACTCATCCAGTGTGATGTTCCAGAGAATAGGACCGCATGCGGACCCTTGGATACAGCCCTTGCTCATTATTCGTGTGACGCGTGAGTCCGCATGGTCAAAGGTGACTTTTCGATTATGGACGTAACTCTGGATAAGCTGAAAGACATTCTTGGGGCACTGTTTATTGCGCAACTGCTGGAACATCGCCGGCCACCAGGCGTTGTTGAAGGCCGACTTGATGTCCAGAGATACAGCTAAGGTGAGATTGCCAGTGTCTCTAGCAGATCTAATTTTGTTAAGTGCCGTACTGAGGGCGTTGACAGTGCTAAGCTGTTCCGTGAAGCCAAATTGGTACGGGTTGCTTTTTCCAGCTTTGGCTGCTGCATAGCTGACTCGTCTGATGAACAGTTTTTCGAGCAGCTTGCCAAAAACCGGAATGAGTCCGATAGGTCTGAGTGCGTTTAAGGAAGTGTGATCGGCTTTTCCTGGCTTCGGAATTATTTTGAGGTACGCTTCCTTCCACTGTTGGGGGAAGTATCCAAGTGAGAGGCAGCGATTGAGAAGAGCCACTAAGAAGTCCGGGTAAGAAGAGGCAACCTGTTTGCATATATCAGCTGTCAGGTTGTCTAGCCCAGGAGCTTTCTTGTGACTTATCTGACTTAAGCATTCTAGGACCTCCCCAACAGTGAAGGGAGGGTCGTCTGGGGTGTCTGGAATGAGAGACTGCATCGAACGAAGTTCCTCATGCCTAGGGTCGCAGTCGAGTGTGTCGTTTGGAAAGAAATGGTCCAGTATTACTTCGGCAGTTTCTTGTCCACTCGTAGTATATCTATTACCAACTTTGATAGTGACCGGAGGGGTTCTTGGCGCTGCTTCCTTCATGAGTCGGTTGGTCAGCGACCAGACATTTTCTTTGGTTTGGAGCTCGCAGAACTCACGGAAGTGTTTTGTCGACTCCGTCTTCATGAGTTCGGTGTATGCTTCTCTAGCCATGGTTTGTTCCTGAAGGATTTCATCCAGTGGGAATCCATGTAGTTTCGCGTAGTGAAGTTTGCGGTGAATTTCGAGTACTTTTTGTTTGCATGATTCCAGCTCATCAGTCCACCAGGGCGCTTTAACCTTCGTGCGGCCACCTCTGATCGGCATTGAGCAACGGCAGGCTGTATGTATGGCATTGGTGAATTCAGCCACTATATTGTCCAGGTCTATGGTGTCAGATGTTTCTAAATTGACGTCTAAAATATCGGAGACGGTCATCATTTCATCGAGTATCTGCTTGAACAAAGCCCAATTAGCCTTTTCGGACTTGTATAAGAATGTGGAGGTAGATTGCGGCCTGTGTTCAGGCAGGTGTCCAGTGAGAACCGAGAATTCAATGGCATTATGAAAAGACGACGGACATAAGTCTGAGTTGACTTGCCAATTAATAATTCTGTTTCGAATAGAATCTGAAGCTATGGTGAGATCAATAATGGATGTTCGCTGTTGCCCGTGAGTAGTTGTTACAAATGTTGGAGTTGTGCCAGTGTTGTATACGCTAAGGTCGTTAGCGCTCACTAGTTCCAAAATATCGTTGCCTCGTGAGTTAGCTGTAATAGAACCCCACAGAGGGTGCCATCCATTAAGGTCGCCGCCTATAATCAGGTTCTGTCCGCCGGTTGACCTGGCGAGGAAGTCCAATCGCTCGAGAGTATTGTCCTCATCGTCGCGAGGTTCGATGTAGACAGAGGCGATAGTTAAAGGCCGATGTTGGTGTGTCAGCTGAATGACAGAAAGATTGGGGGTACAATGTTGGGACATTCCAATGATAGGCCCCACTGTCGGCTTGGTGACGATGCAAGCTTTAACTCTATTTCCTCCAGTGAATTGATAGATATTTAATCCTTGAACCGATTTCATACAGTTGCCATTACCTACGTATGGCTCTTGAATAAGACCAATACTGTAAGGTCCATTAATAAAAGAGAGAACAAATTCTTGTGTACTGAGTAGCGCACGGTCTGTGTTGCACTGAATAATTTTCATTTCACGATTAAAAATGACTGCTACCATAGTCGACACGTTCGTTTATTCTCTCTCTCATTGCACGGACCCTTGGGCAGATTGCATCGTTTGCCTTATGCTTGGTGTCGGCCTTAATACCGAACTTCTGATTATGGCTATGACAATTGTAGCATTTCGGAGGCTTTTCCTTCTCCGTGCAGTTTTCCACAGCATGATTGGAGGACGCGCAATGAGAACAGGAGGATTTCTCCACCTTGCAGTAAGTCTTCGTGTGCCCGAATTGAAGACATTTATGACACTGTAGAAAAGGTGAGAAATCCATCGCCCTGACTCGTTGATAGTCAATATTTACGCGTTCGAGGTTCATAATGGCGCGATATAGTCTTGGACTAGCCATGAAAACCGCATTGTAATATACTTCAGGGTTTCTGTTGTTGCGCTTGAACCGTAGCGCTAACTCATCTTTTTGAATCTCCAAATCCGGGTTTTGCAGAGTAATGGTGTCAACCAAGCTCTCAGAAGGTGTGTTGCTGTCTATGCCTTTGAGCATGATCATTGGTCTGAGCCTCTTAGCGTGTTCCGCAGTTGCGTGATCCGATTCTTTAATTTTACTAAGAACTTTGTCGACTTGAGCGCTATTGTCGAATTCAACACGCAGTTTGTTGTTCGACACTACTTGCACTCTTGCTGGTGCAAAAGCCAGTTCTTTAAAGCTTACGCTTTTCTTAAATGCGTTAATAGCATCTTGCCGTGATTTGACTTCGCCTTTAGGTGTCACCATTATTGCCGGTTTAGAGCTTTTGGTTTGTGGTACATTATTTTGGTTATGACGCGAAGCAATCGCCGCATATGATTTACCCGGAAGTGGCATCAATGAGGGTTGAGCCGTTGGGGGTGGTATTTGTTTGGCAACTGCGGATGCTATTTTCGGAATAATGCTCTCCAGGTTATCCGCGTTAGCGTTGCAGGGGGTTGAGGTACTGCAGTTCTCCAAAATTGTCTCTCTGACAGTTCGTTTAATATTTTCTATCTCGGAAGAAACCGACTCCTTGACCAGCAGTACCACCTCCTCCTTCAGGTTGCTAGAAACAGAGGCGATCATATTGTCCCTCTCCCTTGTGTCCACCTGTGTTTCTATCCTGCGACATTCGCGCGTAAAGTCATCAGCCTGATCCGAGATGAGTTTTTCCATGTTGTTGCATGCGAGGATGATATCATTTTTCTTGTCGCTTTTGAGGAATTTAGTGATATCTCTGATCTTTTGAATCTCCTGCGTGATCATGTTTTTGACATGGTTAAAGCGCGCTGTGCCTCGCTTGGCGACTTTGGATATGACAGCCAAATTATCAGACTCAGTGATGGTGATATCCATGGAAGATTCTAGTTCGGCAAGTGGGGCAAATGGGTTTTTATCTTTTGAGATTAGCTCAGGTTCACTCAGCTCAGGAGTCGAATCGAGCAACGCAAACTGATTCTCGTGAGCCAGCTGATCTGAAATTTGTGCGCTAGCTATATTTGCTGTACCTCTCTTTTTAGGGGGTGTTCTAGGCGTGCCCATTATGGCAGTATTAAAGTTTCACACCAATACAAATTTAATTCACAGAAAAATGAGAAAATCTTCACAAATTTAAATATTATGAAAATAAAATTTATAACTAAATGAAGAGTTTATTAACCTTAAACGTACTACTAAACTTTAAATAATTTCTAAACAAAAATGAATTTATTAAAAATAAATGAAATAATTAAAATTTTCATAAAGAAAAAATTAAAATAAAAAGTTATAGAATCGCTACAGTCACGTTCTTTACACTAAAAAAAGCGCCGCGCTGAGATCTACTACTTAATTAAAACTTTTATACCAAAAACTTAAAAGCTAACAAAGTTATTCAATTAAAACACTTATTTACAAAATAGGTAAAAACACACTCCCTTCGCCGATCGCTTACTCTGTGGATTTCAGCGATACGACAAAGTTTGTATATATTCCTAAGAAGCGCAAGGGTAAACTATGATTTGACCAAAAATAGAATGGATTGAATAAGAATTGACGGAGTAGTAACGTTTGCTAACTTTCAATCCTTTTAAATAAAAACAAAAAATTTCCGGAACTTTAAAACCAAAATTGATGAAAAACTATTGACTCTTTGGATTTTTTTTATAAGAATTAAAGTTGTGTTTTAACTTAAGCTATCTAATAAAACTAAATTTAAAAAGATCGGTTCAAACCAGACGAAAATATCAACAAATAATGGGTGATTTTTAATAATTTTAGGTAAAAAAAATTGAAAATCCTTAATATCTTGCGAAAAACTAAGAAAATATTAAAAAAAATGATGCAATAATATGCCTTAAGGGCGTTAAAATCTAAATCTAAAAACAAAATTAAGCTACGACAAATCAATCAAAAGTTATGAATTTAATTAATAAATTTTTAGTCCAAAAAGTCTACCTAAGGTCGACGGTTCCCATATAAAAGACATCAACGCGTTACTTCGATTATATGGGAACCATTTTCCAAGTATGAAAATTCGGAAAAAAATTTATTACGCAAAAACTACTCAATGGATGTGCGTCGAACAAAAAATAGGAAGTTTGGAAAAATTCTATGGAGGCGCGAAAAAATTTTCAAGGCGGTAAGTTCACTCTGTAGGTTTCAAAATGAGCTTGGTTAGGTTAGGTTAGGTTAGGTTAGGTTAGGTTAGGTTAGGTTAGGTTAGGTTAGGTTAGGTTAGGTTAGGTTAGGTTAGGTTAGGTTAGGTTAGGTTAGGTTAGGTTAGGTTAGGTTAGGTTAGGTTAGGTTAGGTTAGGTTAGGTTAGGTTAGGTTAGGTTAGGTTAGGTTAGGTTAGGTTAGGTTAGGTTAGGTTAGGTTAGGTTAGGTTAGGTTAGGTTAGGTTAGGTTAGGTTAGGTTAGGTTAGGTCCCTCCCTGGGAGCTAGAAGCTCAGGTACTCAGGGAGGTGTACAGGTACCGAACGGAGGCGCTTCAGAGAGGAGAAAGTCCTGCCCTCGAAGAGGTCATAGCAGAACGGCGCATGGCTGAGGAAGTCGAGTTAGAGGTTTGGAAAGAGCGAATGGGGACCGAACCCTATGGGGTAAAGACGCTTGAAGCGATTCAACCGCTTGTTGAGGAGTGGTGCTCCCGTAAGCACGGGACGCTTACCTTCAGGCTGACGCAGATGCTTTCCGGGCACGGGTGCTTCGGAAAGTATCTGTGTCGGATTGGAAGGGAGGTGTCCGCACAGTGCCATGAGTGCGGCGATGCGGAGGACAGTGCCCAGCACACCCTTGAGGTGTGTCCGGCCTGGGCTCCGCAGCGCGGTACTCTGGTATCTGTGATTGGGGGGGATCTCTCGCTGCCCAGCGTGGTACGGGCCATGTTGGCCACCGAGAGATCCTGGGAGGCGGTAGTCTCCTTCTGCGAGGAGGTTATCCTGCAGAAGGAGGCATCGGAGCGGGTTCGCGAAGAGGAGGCTCATGCGAACCGGCTTCGACGCAGGCGGGTGGGCGTAAGGAGGCGGCGCTTTGCGCACCTCATTCCGCTTTGACGGGGACCACGCGGGCGATGGGTGGTGACCCATCGCCTGCATTGCACGGTCCCCGACCGTCTGGGGAGATGGCCAAACTTGCCCGGCCATCTCCCGACCGCGAGGAGGCCTGGCTAGCCGGGCGAGTCACCGGGTCAATTGGGGTGATTACCACCCATGGCCCCCCGCATGACCAACCGGTGGCGAGTGGGCAAGTGCCGTAGTTTTTTAGTGGGTATTCCCTCCTCCCGGGATTCCATCGAGCTTTGACTTGGTGGAATTACGGGAGGTAGTCGTGGAGGGAGCTGCAACGTTGAATGTTGCGGTCCCCTCCTGGCGAGTCCCACATGCCCCCTTCCCGATCACCAGCGGGAAGGGAAGCGCGTAAAAGCGTTTTTCTACGGCATACAAAAAAAAAAAAAAAAAAAAAAAAAAAAAAAAAAAAAAAAAAAGGTTAGGTTAGGTTAGGTTAGGTTAGGTTAGGTTAGGTTAGGTTAGGTTAGGTTAGGTTAGGTTAGGTTAGGTTAGGTTAGGTTAGGTTAGGTTGGGGTGCTAGGTCAGACAACCTCCCCGCGGTGCACCCTGGGCAACGTCGGCTTGAGCGGAATCCATGCTCGCCGACGGCTAATGGTCTGACAAGTGGCCCCCGTAGAGGGGGGCGTAGTATGGCCACTTCATGTGGCGAACCGCTGTCGCGGTCTGTGGCGAAACCTCTCCTTCTTGTCATTAAGAAGGGGTAGAGCTTTCGCCTGGTGACCCTTCTGAGGGCTTTGTGGCGCTTGCGCCTGTCGATTGTCTCGGCTGGCGGCCCGGGGAGCCTGGGCAGCGGCAGTCGAGACGAGCTTGGTTGAGGCAGTAACGCCTGTCGTGGTGTGTCCGTTCACGGACGGGGCGGTTGTGGTACGAACTCCGTGCCACAGTCGGCCAACCCGTAACCTTGCACATGGTGCGGGGCCGGGGGCCGCCATCCTTCGGGGTGGGGGCCACAAGGAGTAAACCTTTTCAAAAATCACTTGACGAGGCCAGGTAGGGTTCCCTCGCCCGGAAGAGGGTTTTTTGTATGAAAATGTCGAATAAGTTGGATTGCGTTATGTCATGCCCTCCCGTTGACGCCGGGCGCACTGAGGAAGCTGGTACTCAGTGTGTGAAATCAGCCACTAGCGGCCAATACGCTCCGGTAGGCCACCGGCGCCAGGGGAAATCCGGGACCCCTGGTGTGAAATCTGTTACCGAGGCGTGTTTGGTGGTGTTGGAAAAAGGCCCTTTTCAGGGCCAACCCAAAGGCCCTTCTCAGGGCCAACCCAAAGGCCCTTCTCAGGGCCAAATCAAAGGCCCTTCTCAGGGCCAACTCAAACTCAAATATGAGAGCGCCGGGGAGGCGTCTAGAGCCACGCGATCGCGTTCTGGCTCGGCAGCTTCCACAAGGTCAACTCAATCGCGGAAGCGACAGATTGTTGAGTCTGACTCGTCATCAAAATCGGCCCAGTCCGTTATATCAATGACGGATTCGGTGCTTGTTTCGGAGAGTGCTTCTGACGCCGCGTCCAAAAACCCGCGACGCCTAAGGAAGAAAAAGAAAAAGAAGGGCTCATACGAGCATAGTTCTGAGTCGGATATCGACACCCCTGCGGATGTCGCACCGAAAAAAGGGAAAGGGCATGGGCGCGGACGCCCCCCTACGACCGGGGAGTATGTTGGGCTCGCCAAAGCCAAGCAGGAGCTGGCAAAGGCTGAGCGAGAGGAACAACAGGTCCGCCTCGACCGCGAGATCGCCGAAGCAGAGAAGCGGGCCTACGAGACACGGTCCAAATATATGGAAAGCAGGACGGACCCCAGCGTATCATTGACAACTCCTGCCCCTAAAACCTCCCTTGATATCGAGGAGGTGATAAAGGCAGATTGCGGGGTGATAAATGAGGTAGCAAAGAAGTCGTCGCACCTCAGTGGGCCTTTCCAAAAAGCCCTGAAAAAGGCAGCCCAGTCCATCCAGGACTGCTTTGAAGAGATGGCCCAGAGGTCCATCTCGGATGACATGAGGGCGCTCAAGGCAGAGAACACAGCCATGAGCAAGGAGCTTGCTGAACTCCGGCAAAGTGTCTCCGACCTGACAAGGGAGCTAAAATCCCTCAAGAGGAAGAGTCGCACGAGTCCATTCATGAGCTGTGAGGAGGTTGAGATGGTGGTTGAGGTAACTCCACCTACTCCTTCTGCACCAGCTCCCCCGGTGCCGTTGCGTCCGACTACCGCCGGTTCTGGCACGGCAGTTGGACCAGATGTGAGCGAGGCCGAGCTCGGCTTGCAAGGCTTCGAGGCCCGGATTATGCGGGCAGTGGGCACGATGCTGGAGGCCCGGTTTGAAGGCCTGCAGGAGCGCCTGCTCCCCGAGAAGCGATACCGTCCGCCACTCGCCGCTGACAAGAAAAACCAGCCTGCCCAACCAGAGCAGGCTGCGGGCACCTCCACGAGTGATGCACCGCTGGCTAGACAGGTAAAAGCGAAGGGCAATGCTGCCGGTAACATCAAACCCGACAAACCTTCAAAGAAGAGTCCGCCGGTGCCACCATCTGCACCCACGTCCGGAAAAGAGGCGTCCTCTCCAGCGACGAAGGACCCCCCAGTACCAGTGGAGAATGATTGGAACCCTGTCACGAACAAGAAGAGGCAGAGGAGAAGGAAGGGCGGAGGCGCCCCTGCAGAGGAGGCAGCGGTGGCGAGGAAGCCCACTTACTCCGAAGCGGCGAAAGCAAAGCCGGCGCGCCAAGGCGCCCCAGCCAAATCTCAGCCCACCAAGTCGGCCAAAAAGCCCAAGCTGATTTCTCCCAAATCTGCCGCTGTGGTCATCACACTTGACGATGCAGCGGTCGAGAAAGGGATGACCTACGGTGAGGCCCTGGGCAGAGCCCGGACAGCCCATAACTTTGATGAGCTGGAGCTTGGCAGACTGAGGTGTCGACGCACGGCCACGGGGGCCCGTATCATAGAGGTCTATGGCACCCAGTCTGCGGAAAAAGCGGGCATACTTGCCGGCAAGCTGCGGGAGACGCTGTCAGACGTTGCAAAAGTCGTCCAGCCGGTCAAGTGCGCAGACCTCCGAGTCTCAGGCCTGGACGACTCTATATCGAAGGAGGAGCTGATAGCGGTGATTGCCAGGAAAGGCGAATGCCAACAGGACCAGGTCAAGGTTGGAGAAATCCGAACTGGTCCTGGAGGCTCTGGTTCGGCACCAATCAAGTGCCCAATCGCCGCGGCCAAGAAAATCAGCGTCGGGCGCCTTCTCATCGGCTTCAGCTCGGCAAGTGTGACGGTATTGGCGGCCCGGCCCATGCGCTGCTTCAAGTGCTTTGGAACGGGACACTCTAAACAGTGCTGCCCCTCCTCAATCGATAGGAGCGGGCTTTGCTTCCGTTGTGGAAAAATCGGCCACCAACAATCCACTTGCAGCGTGGAGCCACATTGTGCCGTTTGTTCAGCCGACAAAAAACCGGCCGGACATGTCATGGGGGGGAGGAAATGCAATCCCCCCCAGACGAGGGGGAAGATCCTGGCGTCCAAGCCAAGGCCCCCCAATGATGGTACACCCAGTGTAGCTGGGCTGGAGGAGGCTATGGAATCTTAATCTTAATGGATTTAAGACGTTCATTTAGCTTCCTCCAGTGTAACTTAAACCACGCCGCCAGAGCCCAAGACCTGCTGCTGCAAGCTATGGCGGAGTGGTCCATTGATGTGGCCGTCGCTGCGGAGCCATACTTTGTCGTCGACCGACCCAATTGGGTTGGTGATCGGGATGGTCTCGTAGCTATTATTGTACGTTCAGCGCCTGGCTTCACGCCCCCCTCTGTGGTGGAAAGGGGCCCCGGGTTCGTGGTGGCCGCCTGGGAGGGTATCACTCTGATAGGGACATACTTCTCCCCTAACAGGCCGCTTGTCGATTTCGAGGCGTACCTCGTATCGGTTGGAAGCGCAGTCCGTCGCGCAGCTCCGCGTCAGGTTCTCCTCATGGGGGACCTGAACGCCAAGTCAGTAGTTTGGGGCAATCCCTCCACCGATGCGCGCGGTGAGGCCGTGGAGCTTTGGGCCGCCGCCTCTGGTCTCTCCCTACTAAACAGGGGGAATACCCATACGTGCGTACATCGTCAGGGCGGGTCTATTGTGGACGTTTCGTTTGCTAGTCCCGCCCTCGCACGCCGGATCCAGGATTGGCGGGTGATAACGCAGGTGGAGAATCTCTCAAATCATCGCTACATCCGATTCGAGATTCCCACAGAACGCTCCCCGCCTTCCCAGGAGGACCCTCAGAGAGATCGCGCCCCCCGCTGGGCGCTCAACCGTTTGGACAGAGAGATGGCAGAGGAGGCCGCCATAGTCCAGAGCTGGTGTCTGCCGCCCATGAATAGTCTCAACGTCAATGAGAGAGCCACCCACTTCAGGGAAGCTCTCACGGAGGTGTGCAGGGCTTCCATGCCTCGATCACTCCCTCCCAAGGATCGTCGGGCGGTGTACTGGTGGTCCCAACACGTGGCGGACCTCAGGACGGCCTGCACTCCTGCCCGTCGCTCCTACACACGATACCGCAGGCGGCGTGTTCGGGACCCGCGGGTGGAGGAGGGCCTATATAGACAATACAGAGAGGCCCAGATAGCCCTGCAGGTGGCCATCGCTCGCTCTAAAGAGGAGGCAAGGGAAGAAATGTTGCAGGGCCTCAACCAAGATCCGTGGGGGCGCCCTTACAAAACTGCTCGCAACCAGTTGCGGGCGCGCGGCACCCCCCTGACCGAGACCATGGACCCCGAACTTCTGTGTTCCGTGGTCCGGGAACTCTTCCCATCGTCTGACGATCACTCTCCGCCAAGCATGGCTCCACCGCCTGTGGCGAGCGTGGGCTCTACTGAGGGCGACCCTCCTGCTGTCGATGAGGAGGAGTTTCGGGCGGCGACCGCACGACTGAAAGGGAAACGGACCGCTCCTGGTCCCGACGGGGTCCCGGGCAAAGTCTTAGGTCTCTCCCTGCGCCATCTTGGGGATCGCCTTCGCGAACTGTTCGATGCGTGTCTCCGCACCGGGCAGTTCCCGAAGGTCTGGAAGGATGGCATTCTGTGCCTCCTGCGTAAGGAGAACCGACCCGCGGACGACCCGTCTGGCTATCGACCGATCGTGTTGTTGGATGAGGTTGGCAAGGTATTCGAGAGGCTTGTCGCCCTCCGCCTCATCCAACATCTTTCTGAAGTGGGGCCAAATTTGTCCAAGAACCAATTTGGGTTCCGTGTGGGGCGCTCCACTATGGACGCGCTCACGGGACTGAGGGAGCTGGTGGAGGACGCCACTGGTAGAAGGGAGAGCGTGTTGGCGGTGTCATTAGACATCGCAAACGCCTTCAACACTCTCCCCTTTCGTACTATTCTAGAGGCGCTTCGGTATCACGGGGTGCCCCAATATTTGCTGCGCATCATCGGCTGCTACCTAGAGGGAAGGGACATCGTGTTCACTGGCCAGAGTGGTGTGGCCAATCGCCACCCCATGTCCTGCGGCGTTCCACAGGGCTCCGTTCTGGGGCCCCTCTTATGGAACGTCGGGTACGACTGGGTCCTTCGTGCCGCCCTCCCCCCGCGTGTAAAACTTTTCTGCTACGCAGATGACACACTCGTCACTGCGAGAGGGAGGGACTTAGAGGAGACCCTTAGGTTGGCCTCGATCTACACCACTTTGGTCGTGAGGCGTATCGAAGCGCTGGGTCTGAAGGTGGCCCTGCACAAGACCGAGGCCCTTCTATTTCATGGACCTCGCAGGGGAGCGCCACCAGGCCAAGAGATAATGGTGGCTGGCGTGAAGGTGACACTGTCGCGTCACCTAAAATATTTAGGCTTGGTGATAGACGGGCGGTGGGGGTTCGACGAGCATTTTCGTCGCCTCGAACCCCGCCTTTTGGGTGCTGCCGATGCGCTCGGGCGTCTTCTTCCAAATGTTGGGGGCCCGAGCGCTTCAGTTCGACGCCTCTATGCGGGCATAGTGCGCAGCATGGCGCTGTACGGCGCCCCGGTGTGGGCGGACGCTCTCGGCCCCCGGGCCATCGCGTCTCTTCATAGGGCGCAGCGCGCCATGGCTCTGAGAGCACTACGTGCTTACCGGTCTGTGTCCCACACTGCAGCGTGTGTACTCGCGGGTACTCCCCCGTGGGAGATTTCAGCCCACGTCCTGGCGGCCGCCTACCGCGTCAGAGTGGATGCAAGGGCGGACGACCGGCGCCTGGCGCCGAGGGAGAGGGCCTCCGCCTTGGAGGAGGCTACCAATGAGGCGTTCCGCGTGTGGTTTGAGGAGCTCGAAGAGCAAAGGGGTTCGACCTCGGTCTCTGGTACTTTGTCTAGGACTTTGGAGGCCATGCACCCCTTTCTCACCACGTGGGCGGACCGGCGCCACGGGTCGCTCTCCTACCACTTGGTGCAGATTCTCAGCGGCCACGGTTCTTTCGGCCGCTACCTGCACCGCATCGGTAGGGAGCCGACCCCCGAGTGCCACCATTGCGATGCGGCGATGGATACAGCACAGCACACCTTGGAGGTGTGCCCGGGTTTTTCTTCGCGGCGCCAGGAGTTGACCGCCGTCATAGGTGACGATCTCTCCCTCCAAAACGTGGTCTGTATCATGTTGGAGGGAGAAGAAATGTGGGACGCGGTAAACTCCTTCTGCGTAGACGTCATGACGCAGAAGGAGGACGCGGAGAGAGCCCGGGAAGAGGATCCCGAGGCTGCCCCCTGCCGCCGCCGAAGGTTGGGGCGGAGAAGGCGGACGTACGCCCGCCTACTTCCTCCTGACGGCAACCAGCGGGGTCCAGGCCTGGGAAGCCCGGGCCCTGCACTGCACAGGTTGCCGCCAGTCGCTGATCCCCTGGATGCCCCGGGGGATTACCGGCCCTCCCATTTTGGGGGGGTGAGTGGGGCTCGCCATAGGCGAGCAGTCGCCGACGAGGTCGTGGATGTGTTCTCGCGAGTTCCCATAAACTTGTCAGGCAGTGACGCCTCCCTCCCCGGCGTGGCCTCTTCGTCTGAGGACGAGGAGGATGCGGTGGTGATGGGGGTGCTCGCGCCAAGGTGTATGTGAGGGGCATCGGTGGGTTTTAGTCGGTAGGTCGCGGCATTGCACTTTCTGAGGGGCATTCTGTCTGCCCCCAGAAGCCGCGGAGAGTCCGACATATCCTCGCGTATCCCAAAACGCGGGGCATGCGTAAAGCATTTCCCATCGTAAAAAAAAAAAAAAAAAAAAGGTTAGGTTAGGTTAGGTTAGGTTAGGTTAGGTTAGGTTAGGTTAGGTTAGGTTAGGTTAGGTTAGGTTAGGTTAGGTTAGGTTAGGTTAGGTTAGGTTAGGTTAGGTTAGGTTAGGTTAGGTTAGGTTAGGTTAGGTTAGGTTAGGTTAGGTTAGGTTAGGTTAGGTTAGGTTAGGTTAGGTTAGGTTAGGTTAGGTTAGGTTAGGCTAGGTTAGGTTAGGTTAGGTTAGGTTAGGTTAGGTTAGGTTAGGTTAGGTTAGGTTAGGTTAGGTTAGGTTAGGTTAGGTTAGGTTAGGTTAGGTTAGGTTAGGTTAGGTTAGGTTAGGTTAGGTTAGGTTAGGTTAGGTTAGGTTAGGTTAGGTTAGGTTAGGTTAGGTTAGGTTAGGTTAGGTTAGGTTAGGTTCCCTCCTAACACCACGGCAGTAGTGCTAAATTTGCTGCCAGGGGCGAAAGAAAAAGGGATGACATACGCCGAAATCATTAAAAAGGCAAGAGCCGAAATATCCCTAGACGAGATTGGCCTTGGCGAGGGGCTCACAATCAGAGATACGCAGACGGGAGGAAAAGTATTTAAAATTTTAGACGTAAGCGGAGTAAAGGCCGATGCCCTTGCAACTAAACTCCGGCAGAAGTTCGGCGAGGTCGCTTCAGTAGAGCGGCCGGAGAAGACTGCT
Source organism: Agriphila tristella (assembly GCA_928269145.1). Classification (NCBI taxonomy): domain Eukaryota; kingdom Metazoa; phylum Arthropoda; class Insecta; order Lepidoptera; family Crambidae; genus Agriphila; species Agriphila tristella. The sequence continues at coordinate 46,401 of OV743443.1, read as the reverse complement.
GATTTCGAAATCTCTGGGCTGGATGACACAGTCCAGAAGGAAGAGGTATTGGAGATTATCACAGCCAGGTCCAACTGTGTGCCGTCCAAATTCAAGATGACAGATATGAGAACTGGTTCAGATGGGACAAGACACATCCGGCTGAGAGCCCCAGTTGCCGCCGTACAGAAAATCTGCTCAGAGGAGAAAATCTGCGTTGGGTGGAGTATCGCTCGCGTGAGACCACTTGCCCCCCTTCCATTGCGCTGCTTTAGGTGCATGGGAGTAGGGCATACTAAGCCGTTATGCCCGCCATCCGAGAAGGACAGAAGCGGGCTTTGTTTTAAGTGCGGAAGGCCAGGCCACATGGCAGCGGCCTGTACAGCCGAACCCAAGTGCCAGGTATGTGCCGACAGTGGAAGACCAGCTGGGCACGTGATGGGCAGCCGCGTATGTAATCCCCCAGTGATAAGGGGATATCGAGCGGAGCAGCGGGTGGCCCCCGCGGTTAATAAGGAGAAAAGCCCTGAGCGCCAGGGGCATGAAACAGAGAGGAGCCGCTCGCCACACAGCGAGCGCAGCGAGGGGACCGTGGAGACAGAGTCCCCGAAGCAGAAGCAGCCCCGCCGCTCCACGCGCCTCTCTAAGGAGAGGCGCGGTCGTGACTGCGGCGACAGTGGTGGTTCCAAATAGGGGGGGCCTTCTGTTCCCCCATTGGTGTGCAGGCGGTTGAGGCAGCGGGCGACGGCATGGGAATCCGTAGCCCGCATTGCACAGCTTTTTCCGTCTGGGGGGGCGTCACACTGTGACGTGACGTCTCCCACGTGGTGTGGCCCCAGTTTTAGGGGCAGACCGGGGCGGGGTGGTCGCTTCCCAAGAAGGAACCCACCTCGCCACAAACCGGCAGTGATGTCACAACGGGGGGTTTTAGCGGATATGCCCCCGTGCACACCCGACGAAAAAAAAAAAAAAAAAAAGGTTAGGTTAGGTTAGGTTAGGTTAGGTTAGGTTAGGTTAGGTTAGGTTAGGTTAGGTTAGGTTAGGTTAGGTTAGGTTAGGTTAGGTTAGGTTAGGTTAGGTTAGGTTAGGTTAGGTTAGGTTAGGTTAGGTTAGGTTAGGTTAGGTTAGGTTAGGTTAGGTTAGGTTAGGTTAGGTTAGGTTAGGTTAGGTTAGGTTAGGTTAGGTTAGGTTAGGTTAGGTTAGGTTAGGTTAGGTTAGGTTAGGTTAGGTTAGGTTAGGTTAGGTTAGGTTAGGTTAGGTTAGGTTAGGTTAGGTTAGGTTAGGTTAGGTTAGGTTAGGTTAGGTTAGGTTAGGTTAGGTTAGGTTAGGTTAGGTTAGGTTAGGTTAGGTTAGGTTAGGTTAGGTTAGGTTAGGTTAGGTTAGGTTAGGTTAGGTTAGGTTAGGTTAGGTTAGGTTAGGTTAGGTTAGGTTAGGTTAGGTTAGGTTAGGTTAGGTTAGGTTAGGTTAGGTTAGGTTAGGTTAGGTTAGGTTAGGTTAGGTTAGGTTAGGTTAGGTTAGGTTAGGTTAGGTTAGGTTAGGTTAGGTTAGGTTAGGTTAGGTTAGGTTAGGTTTTTTTTTTTTTTTTTTTATACTGTTTGTAGTGGTAGGGGTTGTGAAGAGTCAGTGTTAGGAGATTGGGGTAGGTGGGCAAGATGGACCGGCACCGGTGGGCTCATCCCTTGGTGAGGCTTTTTGCCTTCCAGTGCCGGGCCGGGGCAAGAAGAAAGGGGGAGAAAGAAAGAGAATGATAGAAGGATACAAAAGAAGGAGGATAGCGGAAAGAAAGAATAAGAAGGGGGGATAGGAAGAGAAGAAAGATTTTTATAAATGTAACAAAAATGCTTTGAACAGACTGCCGCAGGGACGCGCCGCCCAGACTCCGCGCGCATGGGACCCGATGAGGAGCCGACCGCTCCAGGGGTGGCGCCGTCGGAAGGTGCCCCTCTCCACTCGAAGAAGGCCCCGGTGGTGAGGAGCCGACGTCCGCACCCAGCCTGCCGTTGGAGGTTAGGGCCGGGGCCAGTGCTGCAGGTGAGGGCCGCATAGCTGGCGGGTGCGTGCCTTGCCCGTGGAGCTGGTCGCGTGGCGCGGAAAGGTTGGGCGGAGGGTCCCAGCGGCAGTCCGGTGAAGCGAACGAGTGATGTATAAAGATGGTAGAAAAACAGAGGTTTTTCAAAATTAAAGTGGTCGCAGGTCGCACCCGCGACGGTCGCACCCGCGCCAGGTCGCGCCCGTGGCTGGTCGCACCCGCGACGAGAGCGGCGGGGTCGAAACAGCCAGGTCGCACCCGCGACAGGTCGCGCCCGCGACGGTCGCACCCGCGACAGGTCGCGCCCGCGACGGTCGCACCCGTCGCAGGTCGCACCCGCGACGGTCGCACCCGCGCCAGGTCGCGCCCGCGGCAGGCCGCACCCGCAACAAAAATGACGGGGCGGCCGCAGCAACGATCGCGGTCGCGGCCGCGACAAGGCAGCCGCGGTACACTCATACATAATGTTTTTGCAACTTTTTGTTTTTATTAAGTTATTTATAACAAGTCTCTTGTTTAAGTTGATGACATATTCTTTTCTTGATTTGAGTTGTGGTTTAAAATTTCTTATATTAAATAATAATTAGAGTTAGAGTCGCGCGCAGCAAAAGACGAAAGAAAGACGTGACCCCGCAATATCAGCGACCACTTGGCCGCACCCACCGCCGATCACGGGCGCGGCACCGGTGCCACGCCCGGGACCGGCGGCGGCCCAAATTGCAACCGCCCCGCCACGATCGATCGATGCTACCACCTCGGACGCGGCAATGCCGCTCGCGGCGACGAGCCACTGACCCTAACAACCGGCGAACCAGACAAATGAGTTCGACCGTCCCAGGGGCGAGTGTCAAACTGAGTCCCAACTAGAGGTGCAGAGCAGCTGAGTAGGTGAGTTAGAGAGAGAGGGAGGGGGCCGGGCGCCTCAGGACCGTGCCCGAGTGTTTATATTAAAATTTACATATTTATTTATTTATAGGACCTAAGTTATGGCGATAGACGCGAATGATATATAAGGCAAGGCACACAAAGAACTGGTTTGAATGGAGAGTGGTACAGAGGTAAATATGCTGCATATGTGAGGTGGGGAGGGCGCCCAAAGGTTGGTCGCGGGCCCGACGACCGCGGTCGTGACGAACGCACCCGCGAAGGACGCGCCCGCGACCAATCTTGGATACAATCATTCTTAAGTGTTAAGGCTAAACATGTTGAAAAGATACTTGGTGGTTAAATTTTATACTATAATGTGCTTACAATGGTGAGGTGAAATGGGCGCCCAACGGCTGGACGCGGGCCCAACGGCCGCGACGGACACGGTCACGACGGTCGAGCCCGCGGTCAACCGTAAATACAGACACTCTTAGTTGTTAAGGCAATAAGTAGGGTGAATGGTTATTAATTTACGGCAGGTCGCGGCCGCGACGGACGCACCCGCGACCAATCTTGGATACAATCATTCTTAAGTGTTAAGGCTAAACATGTTGAAAAGATACTTGGTGGTTAAATTTTATACAATAATGTGCTTACAATGGTGAGGTGAAATGGGCGCCCAACGGCTGGACGCGGGCCCGACGGCTTCGACGGACACGGCCACGACGGTCGAGCCCGCGGTCAACCGTAAATACAGACAATCTTAGTTGTTAAGGCAATAAGTAGGGTGAATGGTTATTAATTTACGGCAGGTCGCGGCCGCGACGGTCGCACCCGCGACCAATCTTGGATACAATCATTCTTAAGTGTTAAGGCTAAACATGTTGAAAAGATACTTGGTGGTTAAATTTTATACAATAATGTGCTTACAATGGTGAGGTGAAATGGGCGCCCAACGGCTGGACGCGGGCCCGACGGCCGCGACGGACACGGCCACGACGGTCGAGCCCGCGGTCAACCGTAAATACAGACAATCTTAGTTGTTAAGGCAATAAGTAGGGTGAATGGTTATTAATTTACGGCAGGTCGCGGCCGCGACGGTCGCACCCGCGACAGTCGCGCCCGCGACAGTCGCGCCCGCGACCAACCGCAGATACAATCTTAAGTGGTAAGGTATTATGTTAAGGTAATAGGTACTTGGTTCATTCATTTATATACTTTTTTTTTTTTTTTTTTTTTTTTTTTTTTTTTTTTTTTGGTTTTTTTTTTTTTTTTTTTTTTTTGTTTTTTTTTTTTTTTTTTTTTTTTTTTTTTTTTTTTTTTTTTTAAATAGGACGTGGTTGTTGGATGCAGTGGGATGGTGGGGTGGGCGCGGTCGGCGTCACACCCTCGGCGGTCGCACCCGCGGCGGTCGCACCCGCGGCGGTCGCACCCGCGACGGTCGCACCCGCGACGGTCGCACCCGCGACGGTCGCACCCGCGACGGTCGCACCCGCGACGGTCGCACCCGCCCCGGTCGCACCCGCCCCGGTCGCACCCGCCGCCGGAATCACTCCAGGTCTGCTTCCTCGCCCTCGGAGGCCCCAGAATCCGTCCCCTCCTCCTCAAGGCCCAGGAAGTCCCGGCTCAGGCCTGCCACCCCTCGAATTGCGCCTTTCAGGGGTCTGAATTGGGTCGGGCACCTGCCAATCATGCGGCTGCAATTGAAGTAGTATGGTTCCGGGTAGCGGGGGTGGGACGCGTCGTATGGGTAACCGTGATGCCTAGCCCCGAAGTGGCGCCCCACCTGCCGCCCCACGATCACGACCCCGCACAGGACGCAGATTTTGAACTGGAGGGCCCTCCCACGGCTCGCCCCACCTCCCCCCGTCGGGTTTCTTGATTGGAAAGAGGCGGGGGCCCGGCGCCCTCTTGCTGGGAGAGAAACTCGCTCCAGGACCACTCTGGGGGACAAAACAGCTCCGCCCACAGCAGCGGCGGATGGCAAGTCGCGGGGGCCCGTCGGAGAGCGAGAGCGGAAGGGCGTCGGCGGGCGGGAGGGGGGCGGCGACGACGACGGGGACGATGATGACGACGACCGCGGCGACGGTGACGATGATGACGACGAGGAAGCCACCGCAGCCACGAGAGGCGGAGGCGATGGCAACGGCAGCGGCGACGGCGGCGGCGGGGGAGGCGGAGGCGGTGACGTGGCGGCAGCAGTGACGGGAACAAGATCCTTTGCTTCCAGTTCCACCCCTGGGGCCCGGTGCGGCGCTGGCATTGGTGTCGACGCTGGCGCAGCCGGGATGAGGGAGCCGAGTAGTGACGTCAGCGAGAGGGTTAGGTTAGGTTAGGTTAGGTTAGGTTAGGTTAGGTTAGGTTAGGTTAGGTTAGGTTAGGTTAGGTTAGGTTAGGTTAGGTTAGGTTAGGTTAGGTTAGGTTAGGTTAGGTTAGGTTAGGTTAGGTTAGGTTAGGTTAGGTTAGGTTAGGTTAGGTTAGGTTAGGTTAGGTTAGGTTAGGTTAGGTTAGGTTAGGTTAGGTTAGGTTAGGTTAGGTTAGGTTAGGTTAGGTTAGGTTAGGTTAGGTTAGGTTAGGTTAGGTTAGGTTAGGTTAGGTTAGGTTAGGTTAGGTTAGGTTAGGTTAGGTTAGGTTAGGTTAGGTTAGGTTAGGTTAGGTTAGGTTAGGTTAGGTTAGGTTAGGTTAGGTTAGGTTAGGTTAGGTTAGGTTAGGTTAGGTTAGGTTAGGTTAGGTTAGGTTAGGTTAGGTTAGGTTAGGTTAGGTTAGGTTAGGTTAGGTTAGGTTAGGTTAGGTTAGGTTAGGTTAGGTTAGGTTAGGTTAGGTTAGGTTAGGTTAGGTTAGGTTAGGTTAGGTTAGGTTAGGTTAGGTTAGGTTAGGTTAGGTTAGGTTAGGTTAGGTTAGGTTAGGTTAGGTTAGGTTAGGTTAGGTTAGGTTAGGTTAGGTTAGGTTAGGTTAGGTTAGGTTAGGTTAGGTTAGGTTAGGTTAGGTTAGGTTAGGTTAGGTTAGGTTAGGTTAGGTTAGGTTAGGTTAGGTTAGGTTAGGTTAGGTTAGGTTAGGTTAGGTTAGGTTAGGTTAGGTTAGGTTAGGTTAGGTTAGGTTAGGTTAGGTTAGGTTAGGTTAGGTTAGGTTAGGTTAGGTTAGGTTAGGTTAGGTTAGGTTAGGTTAGGTTAGGTTAGGTTAGGTTAGGTTAGGTTAGGTTAGGTTAGGTTAGGTTAGGTTAGGTTAGGTTAGGTTAGGTTAGGTTAGGTTAGGTTAGGTTAGGTTAGGTTAGGTTAGGTTAGGTTAGGTTAGGTTAGGTTAGGTTAGGTTAGGTTAGGTTAGGTTAGGTTAGGTTAGGTTAGGTTAGGTTAGGTTAGGTTAGGTTAGGTTAGGTTAGGTTAGGTTAGGTTAGGTTAGGTTAGGTTAGGTTAGGTTAGGTTAGGTTAGGTTAGGTTAGGTTAGGTTAGGTTAGGTTAGGTTAGGTTAGGTTAGGTTAGGTTAGGTTAGGTTAGGTTAGGTTAGGTTAGGTTAGGTTAGGTTAGGTTAGGTTAGGTTAGGTTAGGTTAGGTTAGGTTAGGTTAGGTTAGGTTAGGTTAGGTTAGGTTAGGTTAGGTTAGGTTAGGTTAGGTTAGGTTAGGTTAGGTTAGGTTAGGTTAGGTTAGGTTAGGTTAGGTTAGGTTAGGTTAGGTTAGGTTAGGTTAGGTTAGGTTAGGTTAGGTTAGGTTAGGTTAGGTTAGGTTAGGTTAGGTTAGGTTAGGTTAGGTTAGGTTAGGTTAGGTTAGGTTAGGTTAGGTTAGGTTAGGTTAGGTTAGGTTAGGTTAGGTTAGGTTAGGTTAGGTTAGGTTAGGTTAGGTTAGGTTAGGTTAGGTTAGGTTAGGTTAGGTTAGGTTAGGTTAGGTTAGGTTAGGTTAGGTTAGGTTAGGTTAGGTTAGGTTAGGTTAGGTTAGGTTAGGTTAGGTTAGGTTAGGTTAGGTTAGGTTAGGTTAGGTTAGGTTAGGTTAGGTTAGGTTAGGTTAGGTTAGGTTAGGTTAGGTTAGGTTAGGTTAGGTTAGGTTAGGTTAGGTTAGGTTAGGTTAGGTTAGGTTAGGTTAGGTTAGGTTAGGTTAGGTTAGGTTAGGTTAGGTTAGGTTAGGTTAGGTTAGGTTAGGTTAGGTTAGGTTAGGTTAGGTTAGGTTAGGTTAGGTTAGGTTAGGTTAGGTTAGGTTAGGTTAGGTTAGGTTAGGTTAGGTTAGGTTAGGTTAGGTTAGGTTAGGTTAGGTTAGGTTAGGTTAGGTTAGGTTAGGTTAGGTTAGGTTAGGTTAGGTTAGGTTAGGTTAGGTTAGGTTAGGTTAGGTTAGGTTAGGTTAGGTTAGGTTAGGTTAGGTTAGGTTAGGTCAGGTTAGGTTAGGTTAGGTTAGGTTAGGTTAGGTTAGGTTAGGTTAGGTTAGGTTAGGTTAGGTTAGGTTAGGTTAGGTTAGGTTAGGTTAGGTTAGGTTAGGTTAGGTTAGGTTAGGTTAGGTTAGGTTAGGTTAGGTTAGGTTAGGTTAGGTTAGGTTAGGTTAGGTTAGGTTAGGTTAGGTTAGGTTAGGTTAGGTTAGGTTAGGTTAGGTTAGGTTAGGTTAGGTTAGGTTAGGTTAGGTTAGGTTAGGTTAGGTTAGGTTAGGTTAGGTTAGGTTAGGTTAGGTTAGGTTAGGTTAGGTTAGGTTAGGTTAGGTTAGGTTAGGTTAGGTTAGGTTAGGTTAGGTTAGGTTAGGTTAGGTTAGGTTAGGTTAGGTTAGGTTAGGTTAGGTTAGGTTAGGTTAGGTTAGGTTAGGTTAGGTTAGGTTAGGTTAGGTTAGGTTAGGTTAGGTTAGGTTAGGTTAGGTTAGGATAGGTTAGGTTAGGTTAGGTTAGGTTAGGTTAGGTTAGGTTAGGTTAGGTTAGGTTAGGTTAGGTTAGGTTAGGTTAGGTTAGGTTAGGTTAGGTTAGGTTAGGTTAGGTTAGGTTAGGTTAGGTTAGGTTAGGTTAGGTTAGGTTAGGTTAGGTTAGGTTAGGTTAGGTTAGGTTAGGTTAGGTTAGGTTAGGTTAGGTTAGGTTAGGTTAGGTTAGGTTAGGTTAGGTTAGGTTAGGTTAGGTTAGGTTAGGTTAGGTTAGGTTAGGTTAGGTTAGGTTAGGTTAGGTTAGGTTAGGTTAGGTTAGGTTAGGTTAGGTTAGGTTAGGTTAGGTTAGGTTAGGTTAGGTTAGGTTAGGTTAGGTTAGGTTAGGTTAGGTTAGGTTAGGTTAGGTTAGGTTAGGTTAGGTTAGGTTAGGTTAGGTTAGGTTAGGTTAGGTTAGGTTAGGTTAGGTTAGGTTAGGTTAGGTTAGGTTAGGTTAGGTTAGGTTAGGTTAGGTTAGGTTAGGTTAGGTTAGGTTAGGTTAGGTTAGGTTAGGTTAGGTTAGGTTAGGTTAGGTTAGGTTAGGTTAGGTTAGGTTAGGTTAGGTTAGGTTAGGTTAGGTTAGGTTAGGTTAGGTTAGGTTAGGTTAGGTTAGGTTAGGTTAGGTTAGGTTAGGCTAGGTTAGGTTAGGTTAGGTTAGGTTAGGTTAGGTTAGGTTAGGTTAGGTTAGGTTAGGTTAGGTTAGGTTAGGTTAGGTTAGGTTAGGTTAGGTTAGGTTAGGTTAGGTTAGGTTAGGTTAGGTTAGGTTAGGTTAGGTTAGGTTAGGTTAGGTTAGGTTAGGTTAGGTTAGGTTAGGTTAGGTTAGGTTAGGTTAGGTTAGGTTAGGTTAGGTTAGGTTAGGTTAGGTTAGGTTAGGTTAGGTTAGGTTAGGTTAGGTTAGGTTAGGTTAGGTTAGGTTAGGTTAGGTTAGGTTAGGTTAGGTTAGGTTAGGTTAGGTTAGGTTAGGTTAGGTTAGGTTAGGTTAGGTTAGGTTAGGTTAGGTTAGGTTAGGTTAGGTTAGGTTAGGTTAGGTTAGGTTAGGTTAGGTTAGGTTAGGTTAGGTTAGGTTAGGTTAGGTTAGGTTAGGTTAGGTTAGGTTAGGTTAGGTTAGGTTAGGTTAGGTTAGGTTAGGTTAGGTTAGGTTAGGTTAGGTTAGGTTAGGTTAGGTTAGGTTAG